>LR990534.1:0-5000000 GCA_905147745.2 Phlogophora meticulosa
CCTAACCTAACCTAACCTAACCTAACCTAACCTAACCTAACCTAACCTAACCTAACCTAACCTAACCTAACCTAACCTAACCTAACCTAACCTAACCTAACCTAACCTAACCTAACCTAACCTAACCTAACCTAACCTAACCTAACCTAACCTAACCTAACCTAACCTAACCTAACCTAACCTAACCTAACCTAACCTAACCTAACCTAACCTAACCTAACCTAACCTAACCTAACCTAACCTAACCTAACCTAACCTAACCTAACCTAACCTAACCTAACCTAACCTAACCTAACCTAACCTAACCTAACCTAACCTAACCTAACCTAACCTAACCTAACCTAACCTAACCTAACCTAACCTAACCTAACCTAACCTAACCTAACCTAACCTAACCTAACCTAACCTAACCTAACCTAACCTAACCTAACCTAACCTAACCTAACCTAACCTAACCTAACCTTTTTTTTTTTTTTTTTGGTGCGGGTTGGAAAATCCTCATGGATGTCCTTCGCTCTGGGGGAGCGAAGGGGTCTGTCAGACTCTTACTGACTAAAAACCACCCGTTGTTCCGTCTCACACCTACGCCGGGGGTCGCGGGAACGTACGATCCTTCCGCAACCCCCAGCTAGTGCCGGCCCACCTATGCAGGCCTCCTCAGGACGAGGGGCGGAGTGAGGTGTTAGACTCCCCCCGCGACGTCTAAGAGGGGCGCGCGTGGAACACGCGCCACCACCTCGGGTCCTGGTGTTAAGGGGGCGACAGACGTCCCCAGGTCCGTCGCCCCTGGACCCATTTAGGGGGGCTGGAAGAGGGCGTTGTCCGCCCTCCGCCGACGCCCGGTGCGTCTGCTGCGGGCCGGGTTGGAGGAAGATATCTCCCTTTCCCGTTCCGCAGCCTCCTTCCGCGAGATAACCGTCTCGCAGAAGGACACCACCGCGTTCCAGGCCTCCTCGCTGCCAACCATCGATGACACGACGGCCGGCAGCGACAGGTCCCTGCCTACTTCCGCAACGAGGGCACGGCGTGGATCCTCCCAAGCGGGACACTCTGCCAGCGTATGCCACGCCGTGTCCTCCCGGCAGTCGACGCAGTGGTGACACCGGGCGTCCGGCTCCCTGTTTATGCGACACAGGTACTTCCCGAAGCAACCATGCCCCGAGAGCACCCGTGTCACCCGAAACGACAGGGAGCCGTGCCTCCTCCCGAGCCAGTGATCGAGCACCGGCCGGACCGCCTCGATGGTGACGAGGCCGGCGGTAGGGCGTGAAAGCCTTTCCCGCCATTCCGCCACCAGGACCTCGCGAAGCTGGGACCGACGCAGCTCCATGTGTCGCTGCGTCAGTCGCTCGCCTCGCGCCCGCGCTTCCTCGCGCCACCGGTACAGTGACGCGAGTACTTTCGCCTCCAGGTCCCAGGGCGGGGATCCGGCCAGTGCACAAGCCGCCTCGCAGGAGATCGTGCGATATCCCCTGATGACTCTGACGGCCATCGCTCTCTGTGGCTTCCGCAGAACAGAGAGGCTACAGGCCGTCAGGTCAGCCGCCCAGATCGGGGCCCCGTACAGGGCCATCGATCGCACGATCCCTACGTAGAGCCGCCTACAGGCGGCGCTCGGGCCCCCCAGATTGGGAAGCAGCGTTGATAGCGCCCCGGCCGCGCCCAACAACTTGGGCGCCAGCCGCCGGAAGTGGGGTCCAAAATCCCACCGGCTGTCGAGCACCAATCCCAGGTACTTCATGGTGGACTCGACAGCTATTCGGACCCCCCCGACCACGATGTGTGATCCCGGCGGCGGCGCCCGTCGGGGACCATGGAATACCATGGCCTCCGACTTGCTGAGGGCCACCTCCAGGCCTAGGCGCCGTATGCGGCTCACCACCTGTGAGACCGCCGCCGTCGCCAGCAACGCTGCCTCCCTGTGCGAGCTCCCCCGGGCCGTGACCAGCGTGTCATCCGCGTAACACGTCAGGTCTACGCCCGGTTGGAGTCCGCCCCTCAGCACCCAGTCGTACCCGATGTTCCACAGGAGCGGACCTACGACCGAGCCCTGTGGAACACCGCACGACACGCGGTGCTGGTGTCCGCCATCACGTCCCATGTAGGTGACACACCTCTCCGCCAGGTAAGCCCCAACGATGCGGCGGAGGTAGAGAGGCACCCGATGATACCGCAGTGCCTCCCGAATGCAGCTCCAGGGCAGGGTGTTGAACGCGTTGGAGATGTCTAAAGAGACCGCCAACGCCACCCCGCCCCGGGACACTGCTTCCTCCGCTAGGACTCTCACTCTCGACACAGCGTGAATAGTGGAGCGCCCATGCCGAAAACCGAACTGGCTCTCGTCTAGGTCCGGCCCCTCTCTGCACAAGTGGTCGACGAGGCGGGCTGCGATTATCCGCTCGAACAGCTTGCCCACCTCGTCTAACAACACTATGGGCCGGTACGCGGACGGAGAGTCCGCGGGGCGCCCCGCCTTCCTGAGCAGGACCAGGCGGCCAGACTTCCACAAGGAGGGAAACTGGCCCCGCTCGAGGCACGCCGTGTAGAGTCCTCTCAGTTGGGGCTCTAGCTCCTTCAGAGCGAGGGCTAACACGCAGCCGTGAACCCCGTCGGGCCCCGGAGCCACGTTCTTGGCCCGGAGCCGCGTCACGGCTGCCCCCATCTCTGTCCGTGTCACCTCTGGGACGCTGATGGCGTTGTCCTCTGCAGGCTCTGCGGCTGTGGGCAAAGCCATCGGCGGCGGAGTGTGCTCCGCTCTTGCCGGGAAGAGGGCTGCGACTATAGCGTCCAACAGCTCGGGTTGGAGACTCTCGGTGAGTGGAGGCGCCGCGGCTCGGAGTTTCCCACGAACCGCACGATAAGGGCGCCCCCACGGATCCCCGTCCAGAGTCCCCAGCATCTCCTCCCTGGCTCGCGTCTTCGCCTCGCCGATGGCCAGCCTCAGAGCCTGCTTAGCCGCGCTGTACACCTCATACAGCGCGGCCTCTTCGTCAGGAACCCGACTACGTCTTCTGCGGTATCGGGTGTACCGGCGCCAAACCGTCGCGCACGAGAAGCGCAGTTGCGCAATCTCGGCGGACCACCAGTACACCTGGCGCCTTGCAGACTGTGCGTGGACGCGGTGCATGGAGGCGTCGCAGATTTGCGACATCGCCCCACGGAACCACAGCGCCCCCTCGTCGACGTCGTCGGGTTCGGTCGTTGCCGACTCCCGGATCCAGGCCTGGACAATGGCGGCCTCCTCGAGAAGTTCCCTGTCGATGCGCGTACGCGCCCAGCGCGGACCGTCCGTCCGCGGAGCCGATGGACTGCGGCCGCCGGCGGTCTGGGCGGAGACATCAAAACGGATATATCGGTGATCCGATAACGTCTCCGCCTCCGCGGCGACACGCCAGTCGCGGACACGGCTAGCGACAGCAGGGCTAGCGAACGAGACGTCCACTATAGACCCGCCCCGCTGCCGCACGCATGTGTGGACCGAGCCCCGATTTAGGACGGTCAAACCAGTGGTGACCGCCCACTCCTCCAAAACCTCACCCCGAGCATCGGTCGCCGGAGATCCCCACGCCGTAGACTTGGCGTTGAGATCCCCTAGCAACAGCACAGGGCGAGGGTGGAGTCGGCCCACGACGCCACCCAACTCGACAAGGAAGTTCTCGAAGTCGGCGAGACTCTTGTTGGGCGAGAAATACGCCCCAACAGTGCCAATACCGTTCGCGAGGACGGCCACCCAGCCGTGACCTCGCGACGGGTCGACGAGAGCCCCGCCAGTTATGGCCACCAAACCGTCCAGATCGCCCACCCAGTTATCCCTGGGGGGGACAAAGTACGGCTCGGCGACCACAGCCACGTGAATCGACCACTCTGCCATGCTCTGGAGCAAGAGATCCTGAGCTCTGGCACAGTGGTTGATGTTGCCCTGGAGGAAATGGTACAGCGCCATTAAGCGCAGTCCATCCCCTCCGCACCATGCCTAGGCCGGGAGTCGGCCGGAGGGCGGCCAGGCTGAGGGGGGGGTAAAGAGCCCCCGCCAGCCTTGGCACCCCCTCTCTTCTTTTTGGGCGTGGGTGCGCCACAGGCCTTTTGGCCCACTTTGTGCCCAGCAGGCCTCCCTGCAGCTGTACAGAGGCTGCAGTTTGGCGACGCGGAGCACTGGGCCGCCTTATGGCCGGGCTGACCGCAGCGATAACACTCCTCGCTGCGGTCTGTTTCGGCGTTGCACCGCACCCTGACATGCCCAATGTCAAGGCAGCGGTAGCACCGCAAAGCCCTCGGTCGCAGCAGCTTGGCCCTTGCTGCCACCCATCCCACCAACAGGCGCCCGCCGTTGGCGACCTTGTGTGCGGCCGCCACCGGGCATCTGACCCAGATCGAGCCGAGCCCGGAAGCGTCCACCCGGATGTCGCCCGTGCGGATGTCTTCAGGCGGACACCCACCCGCTCGGGCGACGGCCGCCACCACCTCAGCCGGAGTCGTCGAGTCATCCAGGCCGTCGACGCGCAGCTCAGCGGTCTTCGTCGGCCTGGACACCCGGACGTCCTCCGGGTTGAGGACCTCCCGCAGCTTGGCGGCCAGGAGGTCCGCCTTTTTGCCACCATCGGCACCCGTAAGCTCGAAGAGCCGCGCCCCCGTAATCGCCGGCCTCATCTTGAAGCCGGTCGGTGTCCCCAGGTCGGGGAACGCGATCCTCGCCCTTGCCTCCGTCAGGACCGCCCTATATGTGAGGCCCCTTTCGACGGCTCCGGGCTGCAGCGTCACAACCACAGCCGCGGAGCGTGGGGCTTTCACCCTAGGCGGCCCCTGGGCCCTCTTGGGTGCCGATGACGCCGCTTTAGCGGGTGCCGGCGGCGCCGGTTGTGCCGTGGGCTTCCTCCTCCGGCCCCTCCTCACGACCGTCGCCCAGGTCTCATCAGGACCAGGCGGGGCCGCCAGAGGCGCGGACGTTGGAGGCGCGGACGTTGGAGGCGCGGCCGTCTTAGGTTTAGGCGCTGGCTCCTTCCGCCGCTTGTCTGCAGCGAGCGGTGGGCGGAGGGTTACCGCCGGGAGAAGCCTGGCTTCGATGGACTCCATCCGGGCACCCACCATCTTCCCGCATTGCATCATGCAGATGCGCGCGATCTTTTCGATCTCCGCATCTGCAATCGCAGGGGTCGATGACGGGGCTGCCGGCGGAGTCAACGGCGTTGCATCAACCGAGGGCGCAGGAGCCACCCTCTCGTCAGCAAACCGCCGCTTGAGGTCCTCTACCTCAGCTCGGAGACGGCCGTTCTCCTCCCACAACTTCGCCGTCTCCTCCGAGCTGGTACGGTTAAGGAGGACCTCAGTGGCCTCCTTAATCGCCTCAGCCGCCTCTTTGAGAGCGCGCGTGAACGTGCCCTTCAGGTTGCCCGATTTGGTGGCAACCTTCAGGACGACATCCACGCCGTCCACAATTTGGCGACTGAGCGCCACCGCCGACACACTCCCACCGGCATCCAAGCGGGCCGAGCGGCGCTCTCGGGCCTGTCGGGCCAGCTCGCTGACCTCGTCAGCCGCGACCGTCCTGCGCTGCGCCCGCTTTTCAGCGCCAACCTCCGCCTTGTTGGGCTGCAGGGACATATCCGAGCCCCCGCTCAGTTCCGCAAAACCGGGGTCGCCTCCCACGCCCTCCTGCTCCGCTGGAGCTGGCGTGCCGGGTCGGCTTCGTGCCAGGAAGCGACCTTGAGCGTTCCGCTCCGGCAATCGAGGGGCGGCTCCGCCCGCTGCCGTGCGACCTCGCCCTCTCCGCGTTGTCGGCACTTTGGCGGCCGACAGGTTCTCGTCACTCGACGAGAGACCTATCGGTCCCGAGTCCTCGCTGCGCGGGCGTTTCCTCCAGACTTGGCCGGAGCACCCGCGCGCGTTCTGACAGGACACCTGGTCCCTTTCGGGACCCGAACCTCGGCTCCTGCTGCTGTCAGAGACAGCAGACGGCGGCACCACATCGCGCAGTCGCTCCAGGTTCACCTGGAGCTCCTTTTTTCGCAGGCCGGTGGTGTCGGCCTTTGGGCTGTTGTTGCCCCCCCCAGATACGGTGGGGCAGCCCTCGTGAGAGGGGCGGGATTCCCCCCGAAGGGGACCCGCCTGGGGATTCGTTCCAGCAGCTGTCTTTTTCATTTTTTTTTTTTATTGTTTTGGAGCGCTAGTGACCGGACTCCCTCCGGCCATTCATCCCCTCGTCGCGCTCCGGAAACTTGGGATTGGGTTTTCCACCATGTCTCCGTCCACTCAACCTTCCCTCTGCAAACAGAGGGGGGAGTAGACGGACGGGTGGCCCTCCCTAGTCGGGTTCCGTTCACAGACCATCAAAGATGATCTGTGACTGGAACCACGACCCTTCCTCGTGCGTTGAAGATTAGCCGCCAGCCCCAACTGTCCACCGGAAGGGGGTGGGCAGTTGGAACCGACGTTGCCCAGGATGCGCCACGTGGAGGCTCTTCAACACCCAACCCAACCTAACCTAACCTAACCTAACCTAACCTAACCTAACCTAACCTAACCTAACCTAACCTAACCTAACCTAACCTAACCTAACCTAACCTAACCTAACCTAACCTAACCTAACCTAACCTAACCTAACCTAACCTAACCTAACCTAACCTAACCTAACCTAACCTAACCTAACCTAACCTAACCTAACCTAACCTAACCTAACCTAACCTAACCTAACCTAACCTAACCTAACCTAACCTAACCTAACCTAACCTAACCTAACCTAACCTAACCTAACCTAACCTAACCTAACCTAACCTAACCTAACCTAACCTAACCTAACCTAACCTAACCTAACCTAACCTAACCTAACCTAACCTAACCTAACCTAACCTAACCTAACCTAACCTAACCTAACCTAACCTAACCTAACCTAACCTAACCTAACCTAACCTAACCTAACCTAACCTAACCTAACCTAACCTAACCTAACCTAACCTAACCTAACCTAACCTAACCTAACCTAACCTAACCTAACCTAACCTAACCTAACCTAACCTAACCTAACCTAACCTAACCTAACCTAACCTAACCTAGCCTAACCTAACCTAACCTAACCTAACCTAACCTAACCTAACCTAACCTAACCTAACCTAACCTAACCTAACCTAACCTAACCTAACCTAACCTAACCTAACCTAACCTAACCTAACCTAACCTAACCTAACCTAACCTAACCTAACCTAACCTAACCTAACCTAACCTAACCTAACCTAACCTAACCTAACCTAACCTAACCTAACCTAACCTAACCTAACCTAACCTAACCTAACCTAACCTAACCTAACCTAACCTAACCTAACCTAACCTAACCTAACCTAACCTAACCTAACCTAACCTAACCTAACCTAACCTAACCTAACCTAACCTGACCTAACCTGACCTAACCTGACCTAACCTGACCTAACCTGACCTAACCTGACCTAACCTGACCTAACCTGACCTAACCTGACCTAACCTGACCTAACCTGACCTAACCTGACCTAACCTGACCTAACCTGACCTAACCTGACCTAACCTGACCTAACCTGACCTAACCTGACCTAACCTGACCTAACCTGACCTAACCTGACCTAACCTGACCTAACCTGACCTAACCTGACCTAACCTGACCTAACCTGACCTAACCTGACCTAACCTGACCTAACCTGACCTAACCTGACCTAACCTGACCTAACCTGACCTAACCTGACCTAACCTGACCTAACCTGACCTAACCTGACCTAACCTGACCTAACCTGACCTAACCTGACCTAACCTGACCTGACCTGACCTGACCTGACCTGACCTGACCTGACCTGACCTGACCTGACCTGACCTGACCTGACCTGACCTGACCTGACCTGACCTGACCTGACCTGACCTGACCTGACCTGACCTGACCTGACCTGACCTAACCTGACCTAACCTGACCTAACCTTTTTTTTTTTTTTTTTTTTTTTTGGTGCGGGTTGGAAAATCCTCATGGATGTCCTTCGCTCTGGGGGAGCGAAGGGGTCTGTCAGACTCTTACTGACTAAAAACCACCCGTTGTTCCGTCTCACACCTACGCCGGGGGTCGCGGGAACGTACGATCCTTCCGCAACCCCCAGCTAGTGCCGGCCCGCCTATGCAGGCCTCCGCAGGACGAGGGGCGGAGTGAGGTGTTAGACTCCCCCCGCGACGTCTAAGAGGGGCGCGCGTGGAACACGCGCCACCACCTCGGGTCCTGGTGTTAAGGGGGCGACAGACGTCCCCAGGTCCGTCGCCCCTGGACCCATTTAGGGGGGCTGGAAGAGGGCGTTGTCCGCCCTCCGCCGACGCCCGGTGCGTCTGCTGCGGGCCGGGTTGGAGGAAGATATCTCCCTTTCCCGTTCCGCAGCCTCCTTCCGCGAGATAACCGTCTCGCAGAAGGACACCACCGCGTTCCAGGCCTCCTCGCTGCCAACCATCGATGACACGACGGCCGGCAGCGACAGGTCCCTGCCTACTTCCGCAACGAGGGCACGGCGTGGATCCTCCCAAGCGGGACACTCTGCCAGCGTATGCCACGCCGTGTCCTCCCGGCAGTCGACGCAGTGGTGACACCGGGCGTCCGGCTCCCTGTTTATGCGACACAGGTACTTCCCGAAGCAACCATGCCCCGAGAGCACCTGCGTCACCCGAAACGACAGGGAGCCGTGCCTCCTCCCGAGCCAGTGATCGAGCACCGGCCGGACCGCCTCGATGGTGACGAGGCCGGCGGTAGGGCGTGAAAGCCTTTCCCGCCATTCCGCCACCAGGACCTCACGAAGCTGGGACCGACGCAGCTCCATGTGTCGCTGCGTCAGTCGCTCGCCTCGCGCCCGCGCTTCCTCGCGCCACCGGTACAGTGACGCGAGTACTTTCGCCTCCAGGTCCCAGGGCGGGGATCCGGCCAGTGCACAAGCCGCCTCGCAGGAGATCGTGCGATATCCCCTGATGACTCTGACGGCCATCGCTCTCTGTGGCTTCCGCAGAACAGAGAGGCTACAGGCCGTCAGGTCAGCCGCCCAGATCGGGGCCCCGTACAGGGCCATCGATCGCACGATCCCTACGTAGAGCCGCCTACAGGCGGCGCTCGGGCCCCCCAGATTGGGAAGCAGCGTTGATAGCGCCCCGGCCGCGCCCAACAACTTGGGCGCCAGCCGCCGGAAGTGGGGTCCAAAATCCCACCGGCTGTCGAGCACCAATCCCAGGTACTTCATGGTGGACTCGACAGCTATTCGGACCCCCCCGACCACGATGTGTGATCCCGGCGGCGGCGCCCGTCGGGGACCATGGAATACCATGGCCTCCGACTTGCTGAGGGCCACCTCCAGGCCTAGGCGCCGTATGCGGCTCACCACCTGTGAGACCGCCGCCGTCGCCAGCAACGCTGCCTCCCTGTGCGAGCTCCCCCGGGCCGTGACCAGCGTGTCATCCGCGTAACACGTCAGGTCTACGCCCGGTTGGAGTCCGCCCCTCAGCACCCAGTCGTACCCGATGTTCCACAGGAGCGGACCTACGACCGAGCCCTGTGGAACACCGCACGACACGCGGTGCTGGTGTCCGCCATCACGTCCCATGTAGGTGACACACCTCTCCGCCAGGTAAGCCCCAACGATGCGGCGGAGGTAGAGAGGCACCCGATGATACCGCAGTGCCTCCCGAATGCAGCTCCAGGGCAGGGTGTTGAACGCGTTGGAGATGTCTAAAGAGACCGCCAACGCCACCCCGCCCCGGGACACTGCTTCCTCCGCTAGGACTCTCACTCTCGACACAGCGTGAATAGTGGAGCGCCCATGCCGAAAACCGAACTGGCTCTCGTCTAGGTCCGGCCCCTCTCTGCACAAGTGGTCGACGAGGCGGGCTGCGATTATCCGCTCGAACAGCTTGCCCACCTCGTCTAACAACACAATGGGCCGGTACGCGGACGGAGAGTCCGCGGGGCGCCCCGCCTTCCTGAGCAGGACCAGGCGGCCAGACTTCCACAAGGAGGGAAACTGGCCCCGCTCGAGGCACGCTGTGTAGAGTCCTCTCAGTTGGGGCTCTAGCTCCTTCAGAGCGAGGGCTAACACGCAGCCGTGAACCCCGTCGGGCCCCGGAGCCACGTTCTTGGCCCGGAGCCGCGTCACGGCTGCCCCCATCTCTGTCCGTGTCACCTCTGGGACGCTGGTGGCGTTGTCCTCTGCAGGCTCTGCGGCTGTGGGCAAAGCCATCGGCGGCGGAGTGTGCTCCGCTCTTGCCGGGAAGAGGGCTGCGACTATAGCGTCCAACAGCTCGGGTTGGAGACTCTCGGTGAGTGGAGGCGCCGCGGCTCGGAGTTTCCCACGAACCGCACGATAAGGGCGCCCCCACGGATCCCCGTCCAGAGTCCCCAGCATCTCCTCCCTGGCTCGCGTCTTCGCCTCGCCGATGGCCAGCCTCAGAGCCTGCTTAGCCGCGCTGTACACCTCATACAGCGCGGCCTCTTCGTCAGGAACCCGACGACGTCTTCTGCGGTATCGGGTGTACCGGCGCCAAACCGTCGCGCACGAGAAGCGCAGTTGCGCAATCTCGGCGGACCACCAGTACACCTGGCGCCTTGCAGACTGTGCGTGGACGCGGGGCATGGAGGCGTCGCAGATTTGCGACATCGCCCCACGGAACCACAGCGCCCCCTCGTCGACGTCGTCGGGTTCGGTCGTTGCCGACTCCCGGATCCAGGCCTGGACAATGGCGGCCTCCTCGAGAAGTTCCCTGTCGATGCGCGTACGCGCCCAGCGCGGACCGTCCGTCCGCGGAGCCGATGGACTGCGGCCGCCGGCGGTCTGGGCGGAGACATCAAAACGGATATATCGGTGATCCGATAACGTCTCCGCCTCCGCGGCGACACGCCAGTCGCGGACACGGCTAGCGACAGCAGGGCTAGCGAACGAGACGTCCACTATAGACCCGCCCCGCTGCCGCACGCATGTGTGGACCGAGCCCCGATTTAGGACGGTCAAACCAGTGGTGACCGCCCACTCCTCCAAAACCTCACCCCGAGCATCGGTCGCCGGAGATCCCCACGCCGTAGACTTGGCGTTGAGATCCCCTAGCAACAGCACAGGGCGAGGGTGGAGTCGGCCCACGACGCCACCCAACTCGACAAGGAAGTTCTCGAAGTCGGCGAGACTCTTGTTGGGCGAGAAATACGCCCCAACAGTGCCAATACCGTTCGCGAGGACGGCCACCCAGCCGTGACCTCGCGACGGGCTGACGAGAGCCCCGCCAATTATGGCCACCAAACCGTCCAGATCGCCCACCCAGTTATCCCTGGGGGGGACAAAGTACGGCTCGGCGACCACAGCCACGTGAATCGACCACTCTGCCATGCTCTGGAGCAAGAGATCCTGAGCTCTGGCACAGTGGTTGATGTTGCCCTGGAGGAAATGGTACAGCGCCATTAAGCGCAGTCCATCCCCTCCGCACCATGCCTAGGCCGGGAGTCGGCCGGAGGGCGGCCAGGCTGAGGGGGGGGTAAAGAGCCCCCGCCAGCCTTGGCACCCCCTCTCTTCTTTTTGGGCGTGGGTGCGCCACAGGCCTTTTGACCCACTTTGTGCCCAGCAGGCCTCCCTGCAGCTGTACAGAGGCTGCAGTTTGGCGTCGCGGAGCACTGGGCCGCCTTATGGCCGGGCTGACCGCAGCGATAACACTCCTCGCTGCGGTCTGTTTCGGCGTTGCACCGCACCCTGACATGCCCAATGTCAAGGCAGCGGTAGCACCGCAAAGCCCTTGGTCGCAGCAGCTTGGCCCTTGCTGCCACCCATCCCACCAACAGGCGCCCGCCGTCGGCGACCTTGTGTGCGGCCGCCACCGGGCATCTGACCCAGATCGAGCCGAGCCCGGAAGCGTCCACCCGGATGTCGCCCGTGCGGATGTCTTCAGGCGGACACCCACCCGCTCGGGCGACGGCCGCCACTACCTCAGCCGGAGTCGTCGAGTCATCCAGGCCGTCGACGCGCAGCTCAGCGGTCTTCGTGGGCCTGGACACCCGGACGTCCTCCGGGTTGAGGACCTCCCGCAGCTTGGCGGCCAGGAGGTCCGCCTTTTTGCCACCATCGGCACCCGTAAGCTCGAAGAGCCGCGCCCCCGTAATCGCCGGCCTCATCTTGAAGCCGGTCGGTGTCCCCAGGTCGGGGAACGCGATCCTCGCCCTTGCCTCCGTCAGGACCGCCCTATATGTGAGGCCCCTTTCGACGGCTCCGGGCTGCAGCGTCACAACCACAGCCGCGGAGCGTGGGGCTTTCACCCTAGGCGGCCCCTGGGCCCTCTTGGGTGCCGATGACGCCGCTTTAGCGGGTGCCGGCGGCGCCGGTTGTGCCGTGGGCTTCCTCCTCCGGCCCCTCCTCACGACCGTCGCCCAGGTCTCATCAGGACCAGGCGGGGCCGCCAGAGGCGCGGACGTTGGAGGCGCGGACGTTGGAGGCGCGGCCGTCTTAGGTTTAGGCGCTGGCTCCTTCCGCCGCTTGTCTGCAGCGAGCGGTGGGCGGAGGGTTACCGCCGGGAGAAGCCTGGCTTCGATGGACTCCATCCGGGCACCCACCATCTTCCCGCATTGCATCATGCAGATGCGCGCGATCTTTTCGATCTCCGCATCTGCAATCGCAGGGGTCGATGACGGGGCTGCCGGCGGAGTCAACGGCGTTGCATCAACCGAGGGCGCAGGAGCCACCCTCTCGTCAGCAAACCGCCGCTTGAGGTCCTCTACCTCAGCTCGGAGACGGCCGTTCTCCTCCCACAACTTCGCCGTCTCCTCCGAGCTGGTACGGTTAAGGAGGACCTCAGTGGCCTCCTTAATCGCCTCAGCCGCCTCTTTGAGAGCGCGCGTGAACGTGCCCTTCAGGTTGCCCGATTTGGTGGCAACCTTCAGGACGACATCCACGCCGTCCACAATTTGGCGACTGAGCGCCACCGCCGACACACTCCCACCGGCATCCAAGCGGGCCGAGCGGCGCTCTCGGGCCTGTCGGGCCAGCTCGCTGACCTCGTCAGCCGCGACCGTCCTGCGCTGCGCCCGCTTTTCAGCGCCAACCTCCGCCTTGTTGGGCTGCAGGGACATATCCGAGCCCCCGCTCAGTTCCGCAAAACCGGGGTCGCCTCCCACGCCCTCCTGCTCCGCTGGAGCTGGCGTGCCGGGTCGGCTTCGTGCCAGGAAGCGACCTTGAGCGTTCCGCTCCGGCAATCGAGGGGCGGCTCTGCCCGCTGCCGTGCGACCTCGCCCTCTCCGCGTTGTCGGCACTTTGGCGGCCGACAGGTTCTCGTCACTCGACGAGAGACCTATCGGCCCCGAGTCCTCGCTGCGCGGGCGTTTCCTCCAGACTTGGCCGGAGCACCCGCGCGCGTTCTGACAGGACACCTGGTCCCTTTCGGGACCCGAACCTCCTCGGCTCCTGCTGCTGTCAGAGACAGCAGACGGCGGCACCACATCGCGCAGTCGCTCCAGGTTCACTTGGAGCTCCTTTTTTCGCAGGCCGGTGGTGTCGGCCTTTGGGCTGTTGTTGCCCCCCCCAGATACGGTGGGGCAGCCCTCGTGAGAGGGGCGGGATTCCCCCCGAAGGGGACCCGCCTGGGGATTCGTTCCAGCAGCTTTATTTTCCATTTTATTTGTTTTGGAGCGCTAGTGACCGGACTCCCTCCGGCCATTCATCCCCTCGTCGCGCTCCGGAAACTTGGGATTGGGTTTTCCACCATGTCTCCGTCCACTCAACCTTCCCTCTGCAAACAGAGGGGGGAGTAGACGGACGGGTGGCCCTCCCTAGTCGGGTTCCGTTCACAGACCATCAAAGATGATCTGTGACTGGAACCACGACCCTTCCTCGTGCGTTGAAGATTAGCCGCCAGCCCCAACTGTCCACCGAAAGGCAGTGGGCAGTTGGAACCGACGTTGCCCAGGATGCGCCACGTGGAGGCTCTTCAACACGCATCCCAACCTTTTTTTTTTTTTTTTTTTTGGTGCGGGTTGGAAAATCCTCATGGATGTCCTTCGCTCTGGGGGAGCGAAGGGGTCTGTCAGACTCTTACTGACTAAAAACCACCCGTTGTTCCGTCTCACACCTACGCCGGGGGTCGCGGGAACGTACGATCCTTCCGCAACCCCCAGCTAGTGCCGGCCCGCCTATGCAGGCCTCCTCAGGACGAGGGGCGGAGTGAGGTGTTAGACTCCCCCCGCGACGTCTAAGAGGGGCGCGCGTGGAACACGCGCCACCACCTCGGGTCCTGGTGTTAAGGGGGCGACAGACGTCCCCAGGTCCGTAGCCCCTGGACCCATTTAGGGGGGCTGGAAGAGGGCGTTGTCCGCCCTCCGCCGACGCCCGGTGCGTCTGCTGCGGGCCGGGTTGGAGGAAGATATCTCCCTTTCCCGTTCCGCAGCCTCCTTCCGCGAGATAACCGTCTCGCAGAAGGACGGACACCACCGCGTTCCAGGCCTCCTCGCTGCCAACCATCGATGACACGACGGCCGGCAGCGACAGGTCCCTGCCTACTTCCGCAACGAGGGCACGGCGTGGATCCTCCCAAGCGGGACACTCTGCCAGCGTATGCCACGCCGTGTCCTCCCGGCAGTCGACGCAGTGGTGACACCGGGCGTCCGGCTCCCTGTTTATGCGACACAGGTACTTCCCGAAGCAACCATGCCCCGAGAGCACCTGCGCCACCCGAAACGACAGGGAGCCGTGCCTCCTCCCGAGCCAGTGATCGAGCACCGGCCGGACCGCCTCGATGGTGACGAGGCCGGCGGTAGGGCGTGAAAGCCTTTCCCGCCATTCCGCCACCAGGACCTCACGAAGCTGGGACCGACGCAGCTCCATGTGTCGCTGCGTCAGTCGCTCGCCTCGCGCCCGCGCTTCCTCGCGCCACCGGTACAGTGACGCGAGTACTTTCGCCTCCAGGTCCCAGGGCGGGGATCCGGCCAGTGCACAAGCCGCCTCGCAGGAGATCGTGCGATATCCCCTGATGACTCTGACGGCCATCGCTCTCTGTGGCTTCCGCAGAACAGAGAGGCTACAGGCCGTCAGGTCAGCCGCCCAGATCGGGGCCCCGTACAGGGCCATCGATCGCACGATCCCTACGTAGAGCCGCCTACAGGCGGCGCTCGGGCCCCCCAGATTGGGAAGCAGCGTTGATAGCGCCCCGGCCGCGCCCAACAACTTGGGCGCCAGCCGCCGGAAGTGGGGTCCAAAATCCCACCGGCTGTCGAGCACCAATCCCAGGTACTTCATGGTGGACTCGACAGCTATTCGGACCCCCCCGACCACGATGTGTGATCCCGGCGGCGGCGCCCGTCGGGGACCATGGAATACCATGGCCTCCGACTTGCTGAGGGCCACCTCCAGGCCTAGGCGCCGTATGCGGCTCACCACCTGTGAGACCGCCGCCGTCGCCAGCAACGCTGCCTCCCTGTGCGAGCTCCCCCGGGCCGTGACCAGCGTGTCATCCGCGTAACACGTCAGGTCTACGCCCGGTTGGAGTCCGCCCCTCAGCACCCAGTCGTACCCGATGTTCCACAGGAGCGGACCTACGACCGAGCCCTGTGGAACACCGCACGACACGCGGTGCTGGTGTCCGCCATCACGTCCCATGTAGGTGACACACCTCTCCGCCAGGTAAGCCCCAACGATGCGGCGGAGGTAGAGAGGCACCCGATGATACCGCAGTGCCTCCCGAATGCAGCTCCAGGGCAGGGTGTTGAACGCGTTGGAGATGTCTAAAGAGACCGCCAACGCCACCCCGCCCCGGGACACTGCTTCCTCCGCTAGGACTCTCACTCTCGACACAGCGTGAATAGTGGAGCGCCCATGCCGAAAACCGAACTGGCTCTCGTCTAGGTCCGGCCCCTCTCTGCACAAGTGGTCGACGAGGCGGGCTGCGATTATCCGCTCGAACAGCTTGCCCACCTCGTCTAACAACACTATGGGCCGGTACGCGGACGGAGAGTCCGCGGGGCGCCCCGCCTTCCTGAGCAGGACCAGGCGGCCAGACTTCCACAAGGAGGGAAACTGGCCCCGCTCGAGGCACGCCGTGTAGAGTCCTCTCAGTTGGGGCTCTAGCTCCTTCAGAGCTAGGGCTAACACGCAGCCGTGAACCCCGTCGGGCCCCGGAGCCACGTTCTTGGCCCGGAGCCGCGTCACGGCTGCCCCCATCTCTGTCCGTGTCACCTCTGGGACGCTGATGGCGTTGTCCTCTGCAGGCTCTGCGGCTGTGGGCAAAGCCATCGGCGGCGGAGTGTGCTCCGCTCTTGCCGGGAAGAGGGCTGCGACTATAGCGTCCAACAGCTCGGGTTGGAGACTCTCGGTGAGTGGAGGCGCCGCGGCTCGGAGTTTCCCACGAACCGCACGATAAGGGCGCCCCCACGGATCCCCGTCCAGAGTCCCCAGCATCTCCTCCCTGGCTCGCGTCTTCGCCTCGCCGATGGCCAGCCTCAGAGCCTGCTTAGCCGCGCTGTACACCTCATACAGCGCGGCCTCTTCGTAAGGAACCCGACGACGTCTTCTGCGGTATCGGGTGTACCGGCGCCAAACCGTCGCGCACGAGAAGCGCAGTTGCGCAATCTCGGCGGACCACCAGTACACCTGGCGCCTTGCAGACTGTGCGTGGACGCGGGGCATGGAGGCGTCGCAGATTTGCGACATCGCCCCACGGAACCACAGCGCCCCCTCGTCGACGTCGTCGGGTTCGGTCGTTGCCGACTCCCGGATCCAGGCCTGGACAATGGCGGCCTCCTCGAGAAGTTCCCTGTCGATGCGCGTACGCGCCCAGCGCGGACCGTCCGTCCGCGGAGCCGATGGACTGCGGCCGCCGGCGGTCTGGGCGGAGACATCAAAACGGATATATCGGTGATCCGATAACGTCTCCACCTCCGCGGCGACACGCCAGTCGCGGACACGGCTAGCGACAGCAGGGCTAGCGAACGAGACGTCCACTATAGACCCGCCCCGCTGCCGCACGCATGTGTGGACCGAGCCCCGATTTAGGACGGTCAAACCAGTGGTGACCGCCCACTCCTCCAAAACCTCACCCCGAGCATCGGTCGCCGGAGATCCCCACGCCGTAGACTTGGCGTTGAGATCCCCTAGCAACAGCACAGGGCGAGGGTGGAGTCGGCCCACGACGCCACCCAACTCGACAAGGAAGTTCTCGAAGTCGGCGAGACTCTTGTTGGGCGAGAAATACGCCCCAACAGTGCCAATACCGTTCGCGAGGACGGCCACCCAGCCGTGACCTCGCGACGGGTCGACGAGAGCCCCGCCAATTATGGCCACCAAACCGTCCAGATCGCCCACCCAGTTATCCCTGGGGGGGACAAAGTACGGCTCGGCGACCACAGCCACGTGAATCGACCACTCTGCCATGCTCTGGAGCAAGAGATCCTGAGCTCTGGCACAGTGGTTGATGTTGCCCTGGAGGAAATGGTACAGCGCCATTAAGCGCAGTCCATCCCCTCCGCACCATGCCTAGGCCGGGAGTCGGCCGGAGGGCGGCCAGGCTGAGGGGGGGGTAAAGAGCCCCCGCCAGCCTTGGCACCCCCTCTCTTCTTTTTGGGCGTGGGTGCGCCACAGGCCTTTTGACCCACTTTGTGCCCAGCAGGCCTCCCTGCAGCTGTACAGAGGCTGCAGTTTGGCGTCGCGGAGCACTGGGCCGCCTTATGGCCGGGCTGACCGCAGCGATAACACTCCTCGCTGCGGTCTGTTTCGGCGTTGCACCGCACCCTGACATGCCCAATGTCAAGGCAGCGGTAGCACCGCAAAGCCCTTGGTCGCAGCAGCTTGGCCCTTGCTGCCACCCATCCCACCAACAGGCGCCCGCCGTCGGCGACCTTGTGTGCGGCCGCCACCGGGCATCTGACCCAGATCGAGCCGAGCCCGGAAGCGTCCACCCGGATGTCGCCCGTGCGGATGTCTTCAGGCGGACACCCACCCGCTCGGGCGACGGCCGCCACTACCTCAGCCGGAGTCGTCGAGTCATCCAGGCCGTCGACGCGCAGCTCAGCGGTCTTCGTGGGCCTGGACACCCGGACGTCCTCCGGGTTGAGGACCTCCCGCAGCTTGGCGGCCAGGAGGTCCGCCTTTTTGCCACCATCGGCACCCGTAAGCTCGAAGAGCCGCGCCCCCGTAATCGCCGGCCTCATCTTGAAGCCGGTCGGTGTCCCCAGGTCGGGGAACGCGATCCTCGCCCTTGCCTCCGTCAGGACCGCCCTATATGTGAGGCCCCTTTCGACGGCTCCGGGCTGCAGCGTCACAACCACAGCCGCGGAGCGTGGGGCTTTCACCCTAGGCGGCCCCTGGGCCGTCTTGGGTGCCGATGACGCCGCTTTAGCGGGTGCCGGCGGCGCCGGTTGTGCCGTGGGCTTCCTCCTCCGGCCCCTCCTCACGACCGTCGCCCAGGTCTCATCAGGACCAGGCGGGGCCGCCAGAGGCGCGGACGTTGGAGGCGCGGACGTTGGAGGCGCGGCCGTCTTAGGTTTAGGCGCTGGCTCCTTCCGCCGCTTGTCTGCAGCGAGCGGTGGGCGGAGGGTTACCGCCGGGAGAAGCCTGGCTTC
This sequence comes from Phlogophora meticulosa, assembly GCA_905147745.2. NCBI lineage: Eukaryota > Metazoa > Arthropoda > Insecta > Lepidoptera > Noctuidae > Phlogophora > Phlogophora meticulosa. The sequence continues at coordinate 18,548 of LR990534.1, forward strand.
GATGGACTCCATCCGGGCACCCACCATCTTCCCGCATTGCATCATGCAGATGCGCGCGATCTTTTCGATCTCCGCATCTGCAATCGCAGGGGTCGATGACGGGGCTGCCGGCGGAGTCAACGGCGTTGCATCAACCGAGGGCGCAGGAGCCACCCTCTCGTCAGCAAACCGCCGCTTGAGGTCCTCTACCTCAGCTCGGAGACGGCCGTTCTCCTCCCACAACTTCGCCGTCTCCTCCGAGCTGGTACGGTTAAGGAGGACCTCAGTGGCCTCCTTAATCGCCTCAGCCGCCTCTTTGAGAGCGCGCGTGAACGTGCCCTTCAGGTTGCCCGATTTGGTGGCAACCTTCAGGACGACATCCACGCCGTCCACAATTTGGCGACTGAGCGCCACCGCCGACACACTCCCACCGGCATCCAAGCGGGCCGAGCGGCGCTCTCGGGCCTGTCGGGCCAGCTCGCTGACCTCGTCAGCCGCGACCGTCCTGCGCTGCGCCCGCTTTTCAGCGCCAACCTCCGCCTTGTTGGGCTGCAGGGACATATCCGAGCCCCCGCTCAGTTCCGCAAAACCGGGGTCGCCTCCCACGCCCTCCTGCTCCGCTGGAGCTGGCGTGCCGGGTCGGCTTCGTGCCAGGAAGCGACCTTGAGCGTTCCGCTCCGGCAATCGAGGGGTGGCTCCGCCCGCTGCCGTGCGACCTCGCCCTCTCCGCGTTGTCGGCACTTTGGCGGCCGACAGGTTCTCGTCACTCGACGAGAGACCTATCGGCCCCGAGTCCTCGCTGCGCGGGCGTTTCCTCCAGACTTGGCCGGAGCACCCGCGCGCGTTCTGACAGGACACCTGGTCCCTTTCGGGACCCGAACCTCCTCGGCTCCTGCTGCTGTCAGAGACAGCAGACGGCGGCACCACATCGCGCAGTCGCTCCAGGTTCACCTGGAGCTCCTTTTTTCGCAGGCCGGTGGTGTCGGCCTTTGGGCTGTTGTTGCCCCCCCCAGATACGGTGGGGCAGCCCTCGTGAGAGGGGCGGGATTCCCCCCGAAGGGGACCCGCCTGGGGATTCGTTCCAGCAGCTATCTTTTTCATTTTTTTTTATTGTTTTGGAGCGCTAGTGACCGGACTCCCTCCGGCCATTCATCCCCTCGTCGCGCTCCGGAAACTTGGGATTGGGTTTTCCACCATGTCTCCGTCCACTCAACCTTCCCTCTGCAAACAGAGGGGGGAGTAGACGGACGGGTGGCCCTCCCTAGTCGGGTTCCGTTCACAGACCATCAAAGATGATCTGTGACTGGAACCACGACCCTTCCTCGTGCGTTGAAGATTAGCCGCCAGCCCCAACTGTCCACCGAAAGGCGGTGGGCAGTTGGAACCGACGTTGCCCAGGATGCGCCACGTGGAGGCTCTTCAACACGCATCCCATCCCAACCTTTTTTTTTTTTTTTTTTTTTTTGGTGCGGGTTGGAAAATCCTCATGGATGTCCTTCGCTCTGGGGGAGCGAAGGGGTCTGTCAGACTCTTACTGACTAAAAACCACCCGTTGTTCCGTCTCACACCTACGCCGGGGGTCGCGGGAACGTACGATCCTTCCGCAACCCCCAGCTAGTGCCGGCCCGCCTATGCAGGCCTCCTCAGGACGAGGGGCGGAGTGAGGTGTTAGACTCCCCCCGCGACGTCTAAGAGGGGCGCGCGTGGAACACGCGCCACCACCTCGGGTCCTGGTGTTAAGGGGGCGACAGACGTCCCCAGGTCCGTCGCCCCTGGACCCATTTAGGGGGGCTGGAAGAGGGCGTTGTCCGCCCTCCGCCGACGCCCGGTGCGTCTGCTGCGGGCCGGGTTGGAGGAAGATATCTCCCTTTCCCGTTCCGCAGCCTCCTTCCGCGAGATAACCGTCTCGCAGAAGGACACCACCGCGTTCCAGGCCTCCTCGCTGCCAACCATCGATGACACGACGGCCGGCAGCGACAGGTCCCTGCCTACTTCCGCAACGAGGGCACGGCGTGGATCCTCCCAAGCGGGACACTCTGCCAGCGTATGCCACGCCGTGTCCTCCCGGCAGTCGACGCAGTGGTGACACCGGGCGTCCGGCTCCCTGTTTATGCGACACAGGTACTTCCCGAAGCAACCATGCCCCGAGAGCACCTGTGTCACCCGAAACGACAGGGAGCCGTGCCTCCTCCCGAGCCAGTGATCGAGCACCGGCCGGACCGCCTCGATGGTGACGAGGCCGGCGGTAGGGCGTGAAAGCCTTTCCCGCCATTCCGCCACCAGGACCTCACGAAGCTGGGACCGACGCAGCTCCATGTGTCGCTGCGTCAGTCGCTCGCCTCGCGCCCGCGCTTCCTCGCGCCACCGGTACAGTGACGCGAGTACTTTCGCCTCCAGGTCCCAGGGCGGGGATCCGGCCAGTGCACAAGCCGCCTCGCAGGAGATCGTGCGATATCCCCTGATGACTCTGACGGCCATCGCTCTCTGTGGCTTCCGCAGAACAGAGAGGCTACAGGCCGTCAGGTCAGCCGCCCAGATCGGGGCCCCGTACAGGGCCATCGATCGCACGATCCCTACGTAGAGCCGCCTACAGGCGGCGCTCGGGCCCCCCAGATTGGGAAGCAGCGTTGATAGCGCCCCGGCCGCGCCCAACAACTTGGGCGCCAGCCGCCGGAAGTGGGGTCCAAAATCCCACCGGCTGTCGAGCACCAATCCCAGGTACTTCATGGTGGACTCGACAGCTATTCGGACCCCCCCGACCACGATGTGTGATCCCGGCGGCGGCGCCCGTCGGGGACCATGGAATACCATGGCCTCCGACTTGCTGAGGGCCACCTCCAGGCCTAGGCGCCGTATGCGGCTCACCACCTGTGAGACCGCCGCCGTCGCCAGCAACGCTGCCTCCCTGTGCGAGCTCCCCCGGGCCGTGACCAGCGTGTCATCCGCGTAACACGTCAGGTCTACGCCCGGTTGGAGTCCGCCCCTCAGCACCCAGTCGTACCCGATGTTCCACAGGAGCGGACCTACGACCGAGCCCTGTGGAACACCGCACGACACGCGGTGCTGGTGTCCGCCATCACGTCTCATGTAGGTGACACACCTCTCCGCCAGGTAAGCCCCAACGATGCGGCGGAGGTAGAGAGGCACCCGATGATACCGCAGTGCCTCCCGAATGCAGCTCCAGGGCAGGGTGTTGAACGCGTTGGAGATGTCTAAAGAGACCGCCAACGCCACCCCGCCCCGGGACACTGCTTCCTCCGCTAGGACTCTCACTCTCGACACAGCGTGAATAGTGGAGCGCCCATGCCGAAAACCGAACTGGCTCTCGTCTAGGTCCGGCCCCTCTCTGCACAAGTGGTCGACGAGGCGGGCTGCGATTATCCGCTCGAACAGCTTGCCCACCTCGTCTAACAACACTATGGGCCGGTACGCGGACGGAGAGTCCGCGGGGCGCCCCGCCTTCCTGAGCAGGACCAGGCGGCCAGACTTCCACAAGGAGGGAAACTGGCCCCGCTCGAGGCACGCCGTGTAGAGTCCTCTCAGTTGGGGCTCTAGCTCCTTCAGAGCGAGGGCTAACACGCAGCCGTGAACCCCGTCGGGCCCCGGAGCCACGTTCTTGGCCCGGAGCCGCGTCACGGCTGCCCCCATCTCTGTCCGTGTCACCTCTGGGACGCTGATGGCGTTGTCCTCTGCAGGCTCTGCGGCTGTGGGCAAAGCCATCGGCGGCGGAGTGTGCTCCGCTCTTGCCGGGAAGAGGGCTGCGACTATAGCGTCCAACAGCTCGGGTTGGAGACTCTCGGTGAGTGGAGGCGCCGCGGCTCGGAGTTTCCCACGAACCGCACGATAAGGGCGCCCCCACGGATCCCCGTCCAGAGTCCCCAGCATCTCCTCCCTGGCTCGCGTCTTCGCCTCGCCGATGGCCAGCCTCAGAGCCTGCTTAGCCGCGCTGTAAACCTCATACAGCGCGGCCTCTTCGTCAGGAACCCGACGACGTCTTCTGCGGTATCGGGTGTACCGGCGCCAAACCGTCGCGCACGAGAAGCGCAGTTGCGCAATCTCGGCGGACCACCAGTACACCTGGCGCCTTGCAGACTGTGCGTGGACGCGGGGCATGGAGGCGTCGCAGATTTGCGACATCGCCCCACGGAACCACAGCGCCCCCTCGTCGACGTCGTCGGGTTCGGTCGTTGCCGACTCCCGGATCCAGGCCTGGACAATGGCGGCCTCCTCGAGAAGTTCCCTGTCGATGCGCGTACGCGCCCAGCGCGGACCGTCCGTCCGCGGAGCCGATGGACTGCGGCCGCCGGCGGTCTGGGCGGAGACATCAAAACGGATATATCGGTGATCCGATAACGTCTCCGCCTCCGCGGCTACACGCCAGTCGCGGACACGGCTAGCGACAGCAGGGCTAGCGAACGAGACGTCCACTATAGACCCGCCCCGCTGCCGCACGCATGTGTGGACCGAGCCCCGATTTAGGACGGTCAAACCAGTGGTGACCGCCCACTCCTCCAAAACCTCACCCCGAGCATCGGTCGCCGGAGATCCCCACGCCGTAGACTTGGCGTTGAGATCCCCTAGCAACAGCACAGGGCGAGGGTGGAGTCGGCCCACGACGCCACCCAACTCATCCCATCCCAACCTTTTTTTTTTTTTTTTTTTTTTTTTTTGGTGCGGGTTGGAAAATCCTCATGGATGTCCTTCGCTCTGGGGGAGCGAAGGGGTCTGTCAGACTCTTACTGACTAAAAACCACCCGTTGTTCCGTCTCACACCTACGCCGGGGGTCGCGGGAACGTACGATCCTTCCGCAACCCCCAGCTAGTGCCGGCCCGCCTATGCAGGCCTCCGCAGGACGAGGGGCGGAGTGAGGTGTTAGACTCCCCCCGCGACGTCAAAGAGGGGCGCGCGTGGAACACGCGCCACCACCTCGGGTCCTGGTGTTAAGGGGGCGACAGACGTCCCCAGGTCCGTCGCCCCTGGACCCATTTAGGGGGGCTGGAAGAGGGCGTTGTCCGCCCTCCGCCGACGCCCGGTGCGTCTGCTGCGGGCCGGGTTGGAGGAAGATATCTCCCTTTCCCGTTCCGCAGCCTCCTTCCGCGAGATAACCGTCTCGCAGAAGGACACCACCGCGTTCCAGGCCTCCTCGCTGCCAACCATCGATGACACGACGGCCGGCAGCGACAGGTCCCTGCCTACTTCCGCAACGAGGGCACGGCGTGGATCCTCCCAAGCGGGACACTCTGCCAGCGTATGCCACGCCGTGTCCTCCCGGCAGTCGACGCAGTGGTGACACCGGGCGTCCGGCTCCCTGTTTATGCGACACAGGTACTTCCCGAAGCAACCATGCCCCGAGAGCACCTGCGTCACCCGAAACGACAGGGAGCCGTGCCTCCTCCCGAGCCAGTGATCGAGCACCGGCCGGACCGCCTCGATGGTGACGAGGCCGGCGGTAGGGCGTGAAAGCCTTTCCCGCCATTCCGCCACCAGGACCTCACGAAGCTGGGACCGACGCAGCTCCATGTGTCGCTGCGTCAGTCGCTCGCCTCGCGCCCGCGCTTCCTCGCGCCACCGGAACAGTGACGCGAGTACTTTCGCCTCCAGGTCCCAGGGCGGGGATCCGGCCAGTGCACAAGCCGCCTCGCAGGAGATCGTGCGATATCCCCTGATGACTCTGACGGCCATCGCTCTCTGTGGCTTCCGCAGAACAGAGAGGCTACAGGCCGTCAGGTCAGCCGCCCAGATCGGGGCCCCGTACAGGGCCATCGATCGCACGATCCCTACGTAGAGCCGCCTACAGGCGGCGCTCGGGCCCCCCAGATTGGGAAGCAGCGTTGATAGCGCCCCGGCCGCGCCCAACAACTTGGGCGCCAGCCGCCGGAAGTGGGGTCCGAAATCCCACCGGCTGTCGAGCACCAATCCCAGGTACTTCATGGTGGACTCGACAGCTATTCGGACCCCCCCGACCACGATGTGTGATCCCGGCGGCGGCGCCCGTCGGGGACCATGGAATACCATGGCCTCCGACTTGCTGAGGGCCACCTCCAGGCCTAGGCGCCGTATGCGGCTCACCACCCGTGAGACCGCCGCCGTCGCCAGCAACGCTGCCTCCCTGTGCGAGCTCCCCCGGGCCGTGACCAGCGTGTCATCCGCGTAACACGTCACGTCTACGCCCGGTTGGAGTCCGCCCCTCAGCACCCAGTCGTACCCGATGTTCCACAGGAGCGGACCTACGACCGAGCCCTGTGGAACACCGCACGACACGCGGTGCTGGTGTCCGCCATCACGTCCCATGTAGGTGACACACCTCTCCGCCAGGTAAGCCCCAACGATGCGGCGGAGGTAGAGAGGCACCCGATGATACCGCAGTGCCTCCCGAATGCAGCTCCAGGGCAGGGTGTTGAACGCGTTGGAGATGTCTAAAGAGACCGCCAACGCCACCCCGCCCCGGGACACTGCTTCCTCCGCTAGGACTCTCAATCTCGACACAGCGTGAATAGTGGAGCGCCCATGCCGAAAACCGAACTGGCTCTCGTCTAGGTCCGGCCCCTCTCTGCACAAGTGGTCGACGAGGCGGGCTGCGATTATCCGCTCGAACAGCTTGCCCACCTCGTCTAACAACACTATGGGCCGGTACGCGGACGGAGAGTCCGCGGGGCGCCCCGCCTTCCTGAGCAGGACCAGGCGGCCAGACTTCCACAAGGAGGGAAACTGGCCCCGCTCGAGGCACGCCGTGTAGAGTCCTCTCAGTTGGGGCTCTAGCTCCTTCAGAGCGAGGGCTAACACGCAGCCGTGAACCCCGTCGGGCCCCGGAGCCACGTTCTTGGCCCGGAGCCGCGTCACGGCTGCCCCCATCTCTGTCCGTGTCACCTCTGGGACGCTGATGGCGTTGTCCTCTGCAGGCTCCGCGGCTGTGGGCAAAGCCATCGGCGGCGGAGTGTGCTCCGCTCTTGCCGGGAAGAGGGCTGCGACTATAGCGTCCAACAGCTCGGGTTGGAGACTCTCGGTGAGTGGAGGCGCCGCGGCTCGGAGTTTCCCACGAACCGCACGATAAGGGCGCCCCCACGGATCCCCGTCCAGAGTCCCCAGCATCTCCTCCCTGGCTCGCGTCTTCGCCTCGCCGATGGCCAGCCTCAGAGCCTGCTTAGCCGCGCTGTACACCTCATACAGCGCGGCCTCTTCGTCAGGAACCCGACGACGTCTTCTGCGGTATCGGGTGTACCGGCGCCAAACCGTCGCGCACGAGAAGCGCAGTTGCGCAATCTCGGCGGACCACCAGTACACCTGGCGCCTTGCAGACTGTGCGTGGACGCGGGGCATGGAGGCGTCGCAGATTTGCGACATCGCCCCACGGAACCACAGCGCCCCCTCGTCGACGTCGTCGGGTTCGGTCGTTGCCGACTCCCGGATCCAGGCCTGGACAATGGCGGCCTCCTCGAGAAGTTCCCTGTCGATGCGCGTACGCGCCCAGCGCGGACCGTCCGTCCGCGGAGCCGATGGACTGCGGCCGCCGGCGGTCTGGGCGGAGACATCAAAACGGATATATCGGTGATCCGATAACGTCTCCGCCTCCGCGGCGACACGCCAGTCGCGGACACGGCTAGCGACAGCAGGGCTAGCGAACGAGACGTCCACTATAGACCCGCCCCGCTGCCGCACGCATGTGTGGACCGAGCCCCGATTTAGGACGGTCAAACCAGTGGTGACCGCCCACTCCTCCAAAACCTCACCCCGAGCATCGGTCGCCGGAGATCCCCACGCCGTAGACTTGGCGTTGAGATCCCCTAGCAACAGCACAGGGCGAGGGTGGAGTCGGCCCACGACGCCACCCAACTCGACAAGGAAGTTCTCGAAGTCGGCGAGACTCTTGTTGGGCGAGAAATACGCCCCAACAGTGCCAATACCGTTCGCGAGGACGGCCACCCAGCCGTGACCTCGCGACGGGTTGACGAGAGCCCCGCCAATTATGGCCACCAAACCGTCCAGATCGCCCACCCAGTTATCCCTGGGGGGGACAAAGTACGGCTCGGCGACCACAGCCACGTGAATCGACCACTCTGCCATGCTCTGGAGCAAGAGATCCTGAGCTCTGGCACAGTGGTTGATGTTGCCCTGGAGGAAATGGTACAGCGCCATTAAGCGCAGTCCATCCCCTCCGCACCATGCCTAGGCCGGGAGTCGGCCGGAGGGCGGCCAGGCTGAGGGGGGGGTAAAGAGCCCCCGCCAGCCTTGGCACCCCCTCTCTTCTTTTTGGGCGTGGGTGCGCCACAGGCCTTTTGACCCACTTTGTGCCCAGCAGGCCTCCCTGCAGCTGTACAGAGGCTGCAGTTTGGCGACGCGGAGCACTGGGCCGCCTTATGGCCGGGCTGACCGCAGCGATAACACTCCTCGCTGCGGTCTGTTTCGGCGTTGCACCGCACCCTGACATGCCCAATGTCAAGGCAGCGGTAGCACCGCAAAGCCCTCGGTCGCAGCAGCTTGGCCCTTGCTGCCACCCATCCCACCAACAGGCGCCCGCCGTCGGCGACCTTGTGTGCGGCCGCCACCGGGCATCTGACCCAGATCGAGCCGAGCCCGGAAGCGTCCACCCGGATGTCGCCCGTGCGGATGTCTTCAGGCGGACACCCACCCGCTCGGGCGACGGCCGCCACCACCTCAGCCGGAGTCGTCGAGTCATCCAGGCCGTCGACGCGCAGCTCAGCGGTCTTCGTCGGCCTGGACACCCGTACGTCCTCCGGGTTGAGGACCTCCCGCAGCTTGGCGGCCAGGAGGTCCGCCTTCTTGCCACCATCGGCACCCGACAGCTCGAAGAGCCGCGCCCCCGTAATCGCCGGCCTCATCTTGAAGCCGGTCGGTGTCCCCAGGTCGGGGAACGCGATCCTCGCCCTTGCCTCCGTCAGGACCGCCCTATATGTGAGGCCCCTTTCGACGGCTCCGGGCTGCAGCGTCACAACCACAGCCGCGGAGCGTGGGGCTTTCACCCTAGGCGGCCCCTGGGCCCTCTTGGGTGCCGATGGCGCCGCTATAGCGGGTGCCGGCGGCGCCGGTTGTGCCGTCGGCTTCCTCCTCCGGCCCCTCCTCACGACCGTCGCCCAGGTCTCATTGGGACCAGGCGGGGCCGCCAGAGGCGCGGACGTTGGAGGCGCGGACGTTGGAGGCGCGGCCGTCTTTGGTTTAGGCGCTGGCTCCTTCCGCCGCTTGTCTGCAGCGAGCGGTGGGCGGAGGGTTACCGCCGGGAGAAGCCTGGCTTCGATGGACTCCATCCGGGCACCCACCATCTTCCCGCATTGCATCATGCAGATGCGCGCGATCTTTTCGATCTCCGCATCCGCAATCGCAGGGGTCGATGACGGGGCTGCCGGCGGAGTCAACGGCGTTGCATCAACCGAGGGCGCAGGAGCCACCCTCTCGTCAGCAAACCGCCGCTTGAGGTCCTCTACCTCAGCTCGGAGACGGCCGTTCTCCTCCCACAACTTCGCCGTCTCCTCCGAGCTGGTACGGTTAAGGAGGACCTCAGTGGCCTCCTTAATCGCCTCAGCCGCCTCTTTGAGTGCGCGCGTGAACGTGCCCTTCAGGTTGCCCGATTTGGTGGCAACCTTCAGGACGACATCCACGCCGTCCACAATTTGGCGACTGAGCGCCACCGCCGACACACTCCCACCGGCATCCAAGCGGGCCGAGCGGCGCTCTCGGGCCTGTCGGGCCAACTCGCTGACCTCGTCAGCCGCGACTGTCCTGCGCTGCGCCCGCTTTTCAGCGCCAACCTCCGCCTTGTTGGGCTGCAGGGACATATCCGAGCCCCCGCTCAGTTCCGCAACACCGGGGTCGCCTCCCACGCCCTCCTGCTCCGCTGGAGCTGGCGTGCCGGGTCGGCTTCGTGCCAGGAAGCGACCTTGAGCGTTCCGCTCCGGCAATCGAGGGGCGGCTCCGCCCGCTGCCGTGCGACCTCGCCCTTTCCGTGTTGTCGGCACTTTGGCGGCCGACAGGTTCTCGTCACTCGACGAGAGACCTATCGGCCCCGAGTCCTCGCTGCGCGGGCGTTTCCTCCAGACTTGGCCGGAGCACCCGCGCGCGTTCTGGCAGGACATTTGGTCCCTTTCGGGACCCGAACCTCCTCGGTTCTTGCTGCTGTCAGAGACAGCAGACGGCGGCACCACATCGCGCAGTCGCTCCAGGTTCACCTGGAGCTCCTTTTCTCGCAGGCCGGTGGTGTCGGCCTTTGGGCTGTTGTTGCCCCCCCCAGATACGGTGGGGCAGCCCTCGTGAGAGGGGCGGGATTCCCCCCGAAGGGGACCCGCCTGGGGATTCGTTCCAGCAGCTGTCTTTTTCATTTTTTTTATTGTTTTGGAGCGCTAGTGACCGGACTCCCTCCGGCCATTCATCCCCTCGTCGCGCTCCGGAAACTTGGGATTGGGTTTTCCACCATGTCTCCGTCCACTCAACCTTCCCTCTGCAAACAGAGGGGGGAGTAGACGGACGGGTGGCCCTCCCTAGTCGGGTTCCGTTCACAGACCATCAAAGATGATCTGTGACTGGAACCACGACCCTTCCTCGTGCGTTGAAGATTAGCCGCCAGCCCCAACTGTCCACCGAAAGGCGGTGGGCAGTTGGAACCGACGTTGCCCAGGATGCGCCACGTGGAGGCTCTTCAACATGCACCCCATCCCATCCCAACCTAACCTAACCTAACCTAACCACAAATTTTTTACCAATAATTTCTACCACAAATTTCTACCATAATCTACCACAGAATTTTACCACAAATTTCTACCATTATTTACTGAATCTACCACAGAGTTCTACCATAGAATTTTACCACAAATTTCTACCACAAATTTCTCCCATAAATTTCTCCCACAAATGTTTTCCACAAAATTCTCCCTCAAAATTCTACCACAAAATTCTCCCACAAATTTCTCCCACAAATTTCTCCTACAAATTTCTACCACAAAATTCTCCCACAAAATTCTCCCACAAAATTCTCCCACAAATTTCTCCCACAAATGTCTTCCACAACGTTCTACCACAAATTTCTACCACAATCTGTTACCAAACATTTCTACCATAAATTTCTACCAAAAATTTCTACCACAAATTCTACCACAGAATTTTACCACAAATTTCTACGACATATTTCTACCACAAATTTCAACCACAAATATCTACCATAATCTACCACTAATTTCTACCACTAATTTCTACCACAAATTTCTACCACCAATTTCTACCACAAATTTCAACCACAAATTTCTACCACATTTTTCTACCACAAATTTCTACCAGGAATTTTTCCCCCAATTTTCTACCACAAAGTTCTACCACAAATTTCTACCACAAATTTCTACCACTAATTTATACCAAAAATTTCTATCACAAATTTCTACCACAAATTTCTACCACAAATTTCTACCACAAATTTCTACCACAATCTGTTACCAAAAATTTCTACCATAAATTTCTACCAAAAATTTCTACCACAAATTCTACCACAGAATTTTACCACAAATTTCTACGACATATTTCTACCACAAATTTCAACCACAAATTTCTCCCACAAATTTCTCCCACAAATTTCTCCCACAAATTTCTCCCACAAATTTCTCCCACAAATTTCTCCTTCAAATTTCTGTTACAAGTTTTTACCATAATCTACTGAATCTACCACAGAATTCTACCCCAAACTTCTACCACAAATTTCTACGACATATTTCTACCACAAATTTCAACCACAAATATCTACCATAATCTACCACAAATTTCTACCACAAATTTCTACCACAAATTTCTACCACCAATTTCTACCACCAATTTCTACCACAAATTTCTACCACAAATTTCAACCACAAATTTCTACCACAAATTTCTACCACATTTTTCTACCACAAATTTCTACCAGGAATTTTTCCCCCAATTTTCTACCACAAAGTTCTACCATAAATTTCTACCACAAATTTCTACCACAAATTTCTACCAAAAATTTCTATCACAAATTTCTACCACTAATTTCTACCATTATCTACTTAATCTACCACAGAAATCTACTAGAAATTTCTTTCACAAATTTGTACCACAAATTTGTACCACAAATGTCTACCATTATTTACTGAATCTACCACAGAGTTCTACCATATGGCATTTATCTACCACAAATTTCTACCACATATTTTTACCACAAATTTCTACCACAAATTTCTACCACATTTTTCTACCACAAATTTCAACCAGGAATTTTTCCCCCAATTTTCTACCACAATGTTCTTCCACTAATTTCTACCACTAATTTCTACCACTAATTTCTACCAAAAATTTCTATCACAAATTTCTACCACAAATTTCTACCACAATCTGTTACCAAAAATTTCTACCATAAATTTCTACCAAAAATTTCTACCACAAATTCTACCACAGAATTTTACCACAAATTTCTACGACATATTTCTACCACAAATTTCAACCACAAATATCTACCATAATCTACCACTAATTTCTACCACTAATTTCTACCACAAATTTCTACCACCAATTTCTACCACAAATTTCTACCACAAATTTCAACCACAAATTTCTACCACATTTTTCTACCACAAATTTCTACCAGGAATTTTTCCCCCAATTTTCTACCACAAAGTTCTACCACAAATTTCTACCACAAATTTCTACCACTAATTTATACCAAAAATTTCTATCACAAATTTCTACCACAATTTTCTACCACAATCTGTTACCAAAAATTTCTACCATAAATTTCTACCAAAAATTTCTACCACAAATTCTACCACAGAATTTTACCACAAATTTCTACGACATATTTCTACCACAAATTTCAACCACAAATTTCTCCCACAAATTTCTCCCACAAATTTCTCCCACAAATTTCTCCCACAAATTTCTCCCACAAATTTCTCCCACAAATTTCTCCCACAAATTTCTCCTTCAAATTTCTGTTACAAGTTTTTACCATAATCTACTGAATCTACCACAGAATTCTACCCCAAACTTCTACCACAAATTTCTACGACATATTTCTACCACAAATTTCAACCACAAATATCTACCATAATCTACCACAAATTTCTACCACAAATTTCTACCACAAATTTCTACCACCAATTTCTACCACCAATTTCAACCACAAATTTCTACCACAAATTTCTACCACAAATTTCTACCACAAATTTCTACCACAAATTTCTACCACATTTTTCTACCACATTTTTCTACCAGGAATTTTTCCCCCAATTGTCTACCACAAAGTTCTACCACAAATTTCTACCGCAAATTTCTACCACTAATTTCTACCAAAAATTTCTATCACAAATTTCTACCACTAATTTCTACCACAATCTGTTACCAAAAATTTCTACCATAAATTTCTACCAAAAATTTCTACCACACATTTCTACCACAATCTTTTACCGAAAATTTCTACACAGCGGCAGCCTCTGCCGGCTCAGCGGTCGGTTTCCTCCCTCCTCCTCTTCCCGGCTACAACTGTCCAGGGCTGATTTTGACCGGTCGGACAACCTCGATGGTGACGAACCCGGCTGGCGGTAGGGTGTGACAGCCTTTCCCGCCATTCCGCCACCAGGACCTCGCGAAGCTGGGATCGACGCAGCTCCATATGTCGCTGCGTCAGTCGCTCGCCTCGCGCCCGCGATTTCTCGCGCCACCGATACAGTGACGCGAGTACTTTCGCCTCCAGGTCCCAGGGCGGGGATCCGGCCAGTGCCAGAGCCGCCTCACACGAGATCGTGCGATACCCCCAGATGACTCTGACGGTAATCGCTCTCTGTGGCTTCCGCAGAACAGAGAGGCTACAGGCCGTCAGGTCAGCCGCCCAGATCGGGGCCCCGTACAAGGCCATCAGGGCTTCCATTGGGAAGCAGCGTTGATAGCGCCCCGGCCGCGCACAACAACTTGGAAAGGTGTTTTTTTATCATTCAGTTGGTATTTTCGTAGGGCCTGACTCACCGATGGCCTTTAAGATAATTAATTGGCTGATACTTTCTTTTCTTATTTTATACTTTATTAATGTCCACCTGCGTAATCTGTAAGTACACCTACTTAGTAGCTTCCTCAGGCAACAGATCAACTCCCTCAACAGCTATGAACTAATTGACAACCGTTTCCTATGTAGCCAGCCCTAGTTTTGACTGTAACTACAATTTATTTTGGAAATCTTTCCCGTTTTTAGTTGACATCTTAGACTAGATTTGTGGGCATAACAAGTATTGAATAGGGGTACACAATCCCCCTTTGCAATACTTGTTGTCAGACTTTTGAGCTTCTGACTACCTGTAACACTGGCAATCTACAATCGGCAGCCGGGTTCAATAGCTTGACGAGCTCTCGTAGGCACGGAGGAGTCTCGATATGTTATGTACGGTCACTCATCCATAGACTGACCTCGGCAAGCGTAGGGCTTTATCTTTAACCAACCCGTGTGGCTGTTTTTATTTAGCTACGAGAATCGTATGTACCATAATATTTACTTTTCTTGGATTATTTGTTTCTCTAGTGTTGGGTTGGCAACACTCATGAAGATTTGTGCTATTCTATGAGTGTATACTCGTGTTTAGAACAAATACAAAAATATCTTATCTATTCTAACTAGAAACCATTGATAACCATTCTGACAATATTTTTTTATTATCTGTGAGGTGTATATGTTTGTAGGAAGTGCTAGCCTCTCTGTATTACACTACTTAGTCTGTGGCAGTCTGAGTCTTAGGTTATGTTATTGTTTTTTACTTAATTTGATAGTTAACAATTTGAATATAAAATATGCTTTCCGCAAAATAGTTGATATCGTGCACTCATGGTGTTTTTATAGTGAATTTCATCTTTTATTTATAATAGACATGTAAGTATTCAATCTATCATTCGGCGGCTTTTTGCAATGGCATGCAGTAAAATTATAGTGTGATAATGATTAAAATGTTGTTTTCTAATATCATTATATTTTTAGGTCTCCCAGTCCCAACTCTAGTCTAGTGCAACACACGATTGATCTTAACTATGCGAACAAGAAGCGATCGATTTCTCTCAAATGGATCTTCGTCAATATAGTGCTGTTCTTGTTGTTCGCGTACGACTTGTAAGTTATCAGAAACTAAGTTTGTTTGGTAGTACTAAGTTAACTATTCAATTACGAGTCCTTCGATCACACGTTCCGGCTGCATCGTTACCGGCACGGAAAGCGTTGGATACCCATGTCAATAACTGCTTCCGCGTATTATATTTGGTTACATGTGTTAGCATTTGTCCGTGCTGTGCATTTAACGCATAGCCCGCCGGGAAGGCGCGGGCGCCAGCTCCTTAGCTGCCGGAGCATGTTCAAAAGACCTGATATTATAATAATACGAACGCAACATTCCACAAGTATTCCCCAAAGGTTTAGGCAGAGGTGCCCTATAGTATACCCACATTTGGCCAGTTATATTTAAGTCCCATGTAATTGGAGGGTGTGCCTATTGACATCAACTGGTCACAAATCAGATTCCAGGGCTCTCATAAGTCATACTCAGGGCTCATTACCTCAGAAGTAGAGCGTGCAACGCCTAGACCAATGAGGCAGAGTTCATAGTATCATCATGTTATCACCAAATTTATTTAATCATCCAACATTATATGAGATGGTTTGATGTGAGGTATACATTCACCAATAGTTTATTCATAGAACATTCATTGTTAAAAGATATAAAGTCTCGGGTCTTATGTATAGCTGATTAAAGCGATGTACAACATTTATGTGTAAAAGCTACAGCTTAAACACAAGTTATTAAGAGAAAAAAAAACAAAGGTTAATAGAGCATAAAAATAATTGACACAAATATTAGCTCAGCACAACGTTGTCCATTAAAGTGTAAGTACAAGTGGGATTTCTACTTGCGCATCTCACCAAAGAATATGTCCAAATCAAATAATTTCCTGTTGAGTTTAGTGTATTAGATGTATTTTCGACCATTGTCTGTGCCATTCTTATGATTTTGTCTGTTATTGTGTATCCTTTGAGTGCACAGTAAATCATACTATCGTAGTGAAGCACTGAGGCACTGACATGGTGTAGGAAAAGGAAGATGTTGTAAGAATAATACATCCAACAGAAATAGTTGCTTAGGTTTCTAGGTTGCCTGCATTCTCACTAAGAATATTTAGCTAACTTTTATTATTTGGTTTAGAAAATAGGTTAGCTGGTGGTTCAAACACTGGAGCTCTATCAAACTGTTGTTGTACCATAAACATATCGAAGACATGTCTGCCCTGGAGAGTGACAAAGCAAAGTAAAACAATTATGTGCGCGCAGGTGCTGTAAGTGTCCGGGCTACACGTCGGCGTTGCACTACGTGGAGATGTGCGCGGCCGGAGTGCTGGCCGCCAACGTGCTGCAGCACGCCGCGCGCCTCGCCGCGCCCCGCCGCGCGCCCCCCGCGCTCACGCCGCGCCAGCAGCGCCTGCTGGGCCTGCGCGCCGCGCCCCCGCGCCCCGCGCCCGCGCCCCCCGCGCCCGCCTGCTGCGCGCCCGGCGAGCCCGACGCGTCGCTGTCCCCGCGCCGCGCCTGGCGCGCCGACGCGTCGCCGCCGCCCTCGCCGCCGTCGCCCGCGGCGCCGCGCCCCGACCGCGCCGCGCCCGACCACTTCATCGCGGACGCGCCCAGCCTGGCCGCCTACCTGCGCGGCCAGGCGGCCCGCGCGCGCGCCGCGCCGGCGGCGGGCTGGGCGCCGGGGGCGGGCGCGGGGGCGGGCGCGGCGCACTACCAGCTGTCGGCGCCGGCCGCGGCCGCCGCGGACGACGCGCCCGCCGCGCGCTCGCCGCAGGTGTGGCGGCGGCTGCACCTGGACCCGCAGCGCCTGGAGCAGTGGAACCTCAACCTGCGCCTGTGGCTGCACGTCACCATCCTGCAGCGGCTGGTGCGCGAGCTGGAGGCGGCGGACGAGGCGCTGGCGGCCAGCGGGCTGGAGGCGCGCGTGGGCGCGGCCAGCGCGGAGCGGCTGCGGGGCGCGGCGGCGGCGGGGGCGCACGGCCTGCTGCACTCGCTGCCCGCGCTGCTGGCCTACCTGGAGCCCTTCGCCGACCAGCGCTACGTGGTGCAGCGCATCCGCGAGCTGGCGCACGGCGGCTGCCTCAGCGCCTACCGCTGGAACGGCGGCGGCTCGGATTGGGACGAGGCCAAGCCCACGGACGCCGAGGTGGTGCTGCACCTGCTGGCCACGTACCTGGACGCGCAGCTGCCGGTGGCGGCGGGCGCGCGGCCGTTCAGCGCGGCGCACGTGTCGGCCGCGCCCGCGCCGGCGCCGCGCGGCCGGGGCGCGCTGGCGGTGCACCGCGTGAGCCTGCGCCCGCCGCACTACGCGCTGGCGCTGGGCGACGAGACGGTGGAGCTGTCCCGCGGCCGCAACAACCTGCTGCACACGCTGCTGCTGTTCCTGGCGGCGGCGGCGCGCGGGGAGCCGCCGGCCTTGCGGCGCCTGCACCTGGGCCGCGCCGGCCTCAACATGCTGTGGATCATCGGCCGGTGACCGCTGCACGAGGCACACGTGACGCTGCTTATTCCTTGCTATGTTTTGTATTCTTTACCGACTAAGTGAAAATCGTTTTATTGTCAGTGTAAATAAAACAGTCAATTAAAATCTGTAGTCTTAAATGTTATTCACAATCCACGAACTACTACTGACGAAACTCGCAAGGTCGGCGCGGTATTTCAATGCTCCCTCTACACGCTAACCATTAGCGCCAATAATGGCTACAGAATTTATAAATTACAACGAATATAAAATAATAGTTGTAAGTGTACTGTAACATACGTTGGCCCCACGAGTACTTACCGTATCTTGAAACTGATAACATACAACAACAAAAAGCTCTGCAGTTTACAAATAAATGCAAAGCAAGATTCCGGGGACAACCGTGTTTTAACCGACTGCCCCAGGAAGAGGGTCATGTGTTTAGTACGTATGTCTATTTCCTAAGCCGTGTTGCCTGCGCGTGTCTTTTAGAAACATTACACATAAACAATATAAACATTTGGTTTATAAACACAAACCTAATGAATGGCCAGTGACCAGGCCTCTTTGCTTAGATGTTTTATGTAATGTTTCGGTAAAACACGCGCAGGAGACATGGTTGTAGACATAGTATACCTGTGGATGTGGGCTTGGTGGGTTTTAATAATAGCTCGGTATCATTAGATTCATCTTGATACTTGTGTGTAGCAGGCTTTATGGACGTTTAAATATAAAAGCTTTTCTAAAAATTTTTAAGTATTCCGCCGTCGCATAATAAGCTCTGTAGCTGCAAGAAGTCTTCGTCGTGTTCAAAATGCAGCCTAAGTAAACACAACACAAAAAATATTTTTGTGTTAGTCACAAAAACCAGCCAAAATAAAGGAATTGCAGGCCTAAAGAAATGAAAGGTCACAAGAATTAGACACATGTATAGAAACAATACTGTTCAATTTCTTAAATAATATTTATTAAAATAAAATAATGAAAAACGTAGGTATATTTTTGAATTGAAATTTATACAGGCACCATAAGGATGGTTGAAAGCAATACACCCGTGTCACACCGGCGCGGGCGCAGCAGCCGCGTCGTCCATGTCCGCGGCGTCCGCCAGGTGGTCCCGCAGCGCCGCGCCCAGCGCCTCCACGTAGCGCTGCAGCGCCGGCGCCGCGCCGCGCACGTGCAGCGCGCGCGCCAGGAACGGCAGCCGGCGCAGGCCGCGCCCCGACAGCTGCGCCGCCGCCGCCTCGCGCGCCACGCCCCACAGCCGCAGCGACGCGCGCGCCGGCTCGCAGTCCGCGAAGCGCGAGCCCTCCAGCGCGCGCAGCTCGAACACGGGCTCGCGCGGCGCCACCAGGCCGCGCGCCATGAGCTCGGCGCAGCAGCCGCGCAGGATCTCGTAGGCGGCGCGCGCCGACGGCGGGCCCACGCGCCGCTTGATGTCGGCGCGGTCCACGAAGGCCACGTCGATGGCGCCCGTCACGTTGGACGTGGTGAGCACGAGCGCGTTGGGCCGGCGCCGCAGCCGGTCCAGCTGGGTGAGCAGCGCGTTGACGGCGCGGATGGAGTCGGACGGCTCCAGGCCGGACAGCGCGGCGCGGCGCGCGTGCGCCAGCGACTCCACCTCGTCCACCAGCACGCACGCCAGCAGGCGCCGGTCCGCCACGATCTCCTCGAGCCGCTCGAACAGTCGCGCCACCAGCTTGCCGCTCTCGGCGAACCACTTCGAGAACAGCCCGTGGGCGTTGATCTCGACGAGGCGCGCCCGCGGAAAGCGGTCTGCGAGCCGCACCGACAATTTCTGAGCAAGCGCGCGACACAAGCTTGTCTTGCCAGTCCCGGGAGGGCCGTGCAGCAGCACCACTCTGTTCCAACCGATCACGTTTGGATCAACGCCTCGGTCAGCGAACTCGAATGCGGTTTCCACGAATCGGACAGTATCCTCTTTTAACTTGGTATCGTAAATAAGGCTCTCCCATAGCCCATGAAACTCTTGGCTGGGCAATGCCCACACGTCGGCTGCAGCAAACTCCTCCCCAGTGCTCGAATCTGTCATCGTGTCAGTTTCAGCGCCGAAAGCGTCCAGTTTATAAATGTGATAAACAAGTTCCGTTTCTGTCACTAACACTTCAGTATCATGTTCAATGTCGCAAAAAGTTATCATTTGCACATGTTCTTTTAATTCGAGGTTCTCTTCTAGATCGGATTCTGATAAGATAACACCAGGAGTTAATGATACGAAATTCAACAGAAATGTTCTTACTAGCTCCTTAACATAGTCCTTATTTGCACGGCTTTGAGATCTTTGAACAACTTCAACGTGAAGCGCAGGATTCATTGTGACTGGTAATACTGAATTAACACTTTATTGAAAAAACCACATTAATCTTACAACAAAATAAGTACCACTATAATACACTATTAAATATTATTTCCCATTGGCGTTGTGATGTTATTTATTCCTAATCAAAATTAACTGCCAAAACAGAAAATCTGCTGACATTTCACTTGAAACTGACCACAGAGAAATAAAAATAACCTTTGAATATAATCCAAACGTCGGAAAGTTGGGTTATACGTTATACCACAGAGTGCTTTGTACGGTGTACTAGTGTTCGTACTTATTTAAAACGGTAATCAAATCGAAATTAGAATACAGGCATAGTATGTATAATTAAAATTGTGCAGATAACACAGAGCTGTAAGGCAATAATCAGAAAGATAGGACGAAACTTTATTTCACACAGTGTTGAAATAAAGTGCCGTGGTGATTTTAATAGTTCGTTTCTACGTTAGGTTGGTTAGACTTTGCTTGTAAATAAGTTGCTACTTGCTTGACATTTATGACATTGACAGTTGTTTGATAGAAGTTTGGTAGGTATTGATTCTGTAGGTAAAACCCGAAACCTACTGTTTAAATGCACTCTAATGTGACTCTAATTTAAAAGTTTAATAGCATAAAACGGTGTGTTCTTAGTAATTTAGACTAACATATGTTTCAAGATACAATCCCTAGTAGAATCGGTAAAGGTGGCGCACTGTGGAGAGTGACGCGTCTTACGGGCGGCCGAAGGGCGTGCTAGAAGTAAACTCGGCTATAGAATGTGGTTTTAGAGGCTTGCTCCAGGCAGCTGAGCGGCGCAATGGCGGCCGACACCGCGGTGACGGCCAGCCCCGAGGAGACGCTCGAGTCGCTCCTGCGCGAGGCCGAGGCGCTCAAACAGAAGCTGGAGGAGGAGCGCCAGAAGCTCAACGACGTGACACGTGAGTCCCACGGTACATACGCGTTCGTAGCTTATTATTCAATTCAGTAATAACTTATGTTCATGTGGCTAAGAACAAACAAACAAAGAGCCTGTAAGTAAAATAAGTGGTTTTATTGTGAAAGGAGAAGGTATCCATGGTACTATGAACGGTAAAAGTAATCCTGTAGTTTTACTAAGTAAATTTGTCAGTGATGAAATGTGGAAACAAAATTGATGCAAGAAAGCAATCTTATATCTCTAAAACTGTATACCAGAGCCAAAACAGCTTAAAACATTCATTAATCTTAAGCTAGCAGGTGTGGAGAGCTAGTTAGGAACACATAATATCATACATATTCTAACTAAATAATTAGTTAACAGCAACTAACTAGTTAGTAGTTTAACATAGGTTTTATAGTAATAAAACCTATGTTAAATTACTGTAGCAATGGTATTTTGTGTTTTGCCATAATGCTGTACCTGTACAGCAAAACAACAACAAAGAACAATAATATAGCTCTATCTTAGTTGTTGAAACAACTGAGACAGGAAAATCTCCTGAAAACATATAGATTAGCGCTGCTTGCTAAATATTGCACCTGCTGACTGCAGTCTGGGCAATTGCCATGTTGATATATTGACAACTTTAAGTAAAATGTTGAACTAGATATTGAGGGCAATGCTCCAGTCTAACCGGATGCTGCTGAATATGATTTGCATGGCACATTTTACATGGAGAGGATACCTTTCTGACCTTTTCATTTTTTGAGGTACAACTAAATTACTTTCCCATTTACATAACATAAGTTTACATTATTCCAACTGTCTAAATGTCCATCTGTCTAATTCCCCAATATGTGGAGCTGTGCTGAAGCTCCACTGTGTCTCACTGTGTGTGTGTGTGTGTTGCAGTGAAGACTGTGGGGGAGAAGCTGGAGACCATCACACTGCCCACGCTAAAGATGCGGCGCATGCTCAAAGGTGCCCAGTCCAAGGTGCTTTGCACTGACTGGTCACCTGACAAGCGCCACATAGTGTCTTCCTCACAAGTAAAAACTATTTGTTTCTAAGTATACTTACCAAACTTATAAAAATTCAAGAAATATTAATTAGCCAGGAGGAGTTGAGTGGAAAAAGAAGGGTGGCTTTTGTCCTTCAGTAAAACAATACAGGCTAAATAAATTATAATATTATAATTGTACAGCGTGGCTTCTGTTTGTAGTCAGTCTAGGTAAGTTCTTAACTACATGTAACTGATAGAGAAAAACCTTAAGGTAGTAGCAGCCGGTAAAACTATAAATTTTATTGCAATTTGCGCTCAGGTTGTTTGTCATTAAAAAGACATGAGTATTCCACCAAGTATTCATAATTTAAATAATTATACAACTTTTTATTAAGTTCAGATTGTGCAACTGAATGACTATTTAATGAAATAATGACATTTGAGCACAATTCTAATTCAGACAGTTGTAAAGGTGATTTTAATGAATATATTTCAAGAACTGTACATTTGTTACAGTCGCGAATAACATTTTCAATAACATACTAATACTACCTAATACTGAGCTGCAAATTGCAAAACACTTAAGAAAATTTGAAATCCGCGGGCCGCTATGAGTTTAACAGTCTTAAACATTCATAATCTATATTTTAGCACAGGAAGAGAAAACTTATTACGTCTTTAGAAGCATTTTACGCGTATGGAGGAGTGTGAGATTTGTAATAGAAGTTTGATGTTTTTTTCAAGCCAGCTTGAACAGAAATCACACTGATAGTTCTTTGAAAATGATATCATTAACAAAATAAATAATAATTTAAGGCTAAATGAAATAGGAAATAAAAACTGTCCACAAGTCACGAGTGATTGACGTAATGAGGCACGCTGTGTATGCAGGATGGCAAGGTGCTGGTGTGGGACGCTTTCACGGCCACGAAGGAGCTGACCATCGCCATGCCGAGCACGTGGGTGATGGCGTGCGCCTACGCGCCGTCCGGCAACCTCATCGCCGCAGGGTGCGTACTGCCGACATTGTTACAACCGCCGTCATGTTACTATCAACTGTTACTTTCAAAGGTGCAATGCTACGCGATCACAAGTTCTCCTTTCTCAGATTTTGTCCATACTTAGTACATCTTGTTCATATTCATGAGTTCTATCACTACGTGAAAGGTGGCTAGTAAATGTTAAGTAAATGTTGCTTCTGGTTCCATACATCTCTGCCATCTCAAAAGTCTTCCCTTTCTAGCCATATAATTGTTCACCCATTCCATTCTTTGTTTTTTTGGTCTTCTCCTACCGATAAAACTGTAGCCACATCTATTTCGCCACAAACAAACTAAGATCTAATGTTTCAAATACAAGATTCCGACAACCTTTGGGCTGTAGCCCACCAGACACAACACGCGTCTGGCCGACCAGACGCATGTTGTGGGAAAGGCAGGATCCTGCCATTTCTAAAGAGGATGAGGAAGTTTTCACCCTGTTCAGCATACCCCCAAAGAACCCTCTACATTCATTCTCCAAACATCCCTCACGACACGTTCCTCATTCATCATCATCATTACATCCCATACCATGACAACCGATTTCCGCACAATAGTTTAAATTCATGCAATACTTTAAACTTTATTATTAACCAACTTCAAAAAAGGAGGAGGCTCTAAGTTCGGTTGTATTTTTTTTTTTGTATGTTTTCCCCTTAATTTGCGAACTGGTATAAATTTAATAATATTTTTTTTTGGTTTTAAAGGGTATACGGTATACAGTCTCGTTCAAGTCAGATTCGCTCATGAAATCCTGGAAAAATCGAGGGAACTCTTCAAATATTATAGGCACACCTATATTGATTTGATATTTTTTTTAGTAACTCGTGCATTTGCTCTCGTAAATTACGATTTGAGAAATTGGTACTTATGATGGAGACCACTGATGGCCACCAGAACTACTGCATTATAAGTATTTCATGGGTTGCGATTCGATTTCTTTAATATGGTTGTAAAGCAATTTATGCTCGTTACAAATCATAATTATGGTAAACTATCAAGAAAACTCCTCAACAATTAACGCATTGGTAAAAGCGATATTTTGTGAAAGGTGATGAGTAGTTGACGTAAATTATAAGGTATCTTAGATAAATTGCTAACTGACCCACGAGCGAGAAATAAATATAAAATGAATCAAACGAAACAACTAAAGCCGATTTACGAAACTAAAAAGAAAATTGGCGTCTGTTGAACATTTTTTACTTGCTCATTTAAAATGTATCCATTCGCGGGTCGCCAAACATCCCTTTTTCGTTTATGCTAATGTCCGGTTTTTTGTTAGTTTTGCTGGAGTCGGTCTGGGGCTCCGGACTAAGTAACGTGTAGTAAGTGCACAGTACAACTGTACATGCGTCCTGTGGACAGGGGGCTGGACAACAAGGTGACGGTGTTCCCGCTGGCGGGCGGCGACGAGGAGCCGGCGGCGCGCAAGCGCACCGTGGCCACGCACACGTCCTACATGTCGTGCTGCCTGTTCCCCAACACGGACCGCCAGATCCTCACGGGCAGCGGCGACGGCACGTGCGCGCTGTGGGACGTGGAGTCGGGCCAGCTGCTGCAGAGCTTCCAGGCGCACGCGGCCGACGTCATGGCGCTGGACCTGGCGCCGTCCGACATGGGCGACACGTTCGTGTCGGGCGGCTGCGACCGCGCCGTGCTGGTGTGGGACATGCGCACGGGGCAGGCCGTGCAGGCCTTCGACACGCACGACTCGGACGTCAACAGCGTGCGCTACCACCCTTCCGGCGACTCGCTCGTCACCGGCTCCGACGACTCGTGCTGCCGGCTGTTCGACCTGCGCGCCGACCGCGAGGTACCGCCACCGCCGCCATCTCCTCTCGGTTGTGCATTATTTTAAGCGTACAACCAGAGTTAGACGTCTTTCTCACTTCTTAATTCAGCACTCCTTAAAATCGTTAAGTCCAGTACCGAAGGGAGAAGCCCGACCGTGATTTTTTTCCTTGTAATGTTTTTTTTATTGCCATTTCCAGCTTCATGGTTGTATGTTCATCAAATAAAACTAAAACTCAAAAAGGCTTTTTCGTACACAAAAACAGGCGGCTAGAAGGGATTTCTCAATTAGTTCTTGCAATAATGGCAAATCACTAATATTCGCAGCAAGTTTTTCGAAAAATGACGCGTTAATGACGTTTGGCCATTTTACAAGAAAATTTTATTGATTTTGGGCATTAAAAAAATCTATCGTCATCTTCGTACTATTTATTACGGTCTGCTTGCTGTTTGTCTCGAGCAATTGTTTCAAGTATTGCACTCGCGCTCCAGGTGGCGCGCTACAGCCGCGAGAGCATCATCTTCGGCGTGAACTCGGTGGAGTGGTCGCTGAGCGGGCGCCTGGTGTTCGCCGGCTACAGCGACTACACGGCGTGCGCCTGGGACGCGCTGCGGGCGGCGCGCGTGTGCGTGCTGTGCGGCCACGAGCACCGCGTCACGCGCGTGCAGCTGTCGCCCGACGGCACCGCGCTGTCCACCGCGTCCTGGGACGCCACGATACGGGTGCGTGCGCCCTCCGCCCCGCCCCACTGCGCCCCCGCCCCACTGCGCCCCCGCCCCACTGCGCCCCCACCCGCCAGCCACTCACGCGCGCTCTGTTGCAGATCTGGGCGTAAGGCGCCGGGAGACTGCTGCGGACTGCAGGCGCATTTCTTTCAATAAACTAGTAGGATACGATTCCGAATACCGTGTGCGTAGTTTTAGTCGAGTATACCTTTATTAGCACTAGTCGATTTTAGTATGATAATAATAATAAAATATGTATTATTTATAAAGATCTAAGTAATGTATGTACATATTGGTTATCGAGCACGTTGAAAGGTGATGTTAATTTTTGCGAGTATTTATTTTTAGACTTAGTCGTCTCGAGTATTGTACGAATGAAAGGGCGGCTCGACGCCGTTCGTCCAACAGCTCAGTGTTAGTCTCCTACTATTATCAATAAATTTAAATGTTATACCTATATGTGTTTCATTTCTTTATCATCTTAATATAATATATAAATTACGTGTCACGTTGTTTGTCTGCTATGTATGGACTCCTGAACAACTCAACAATCAACTACTGAACCGATTTTAATACAACTTGACCATTATACAGGTGCCTCTCGTTAATTCGAAACTCGAGGGACTCTTAAAATATTACGAATTATCGAGTGTTTGAAATATGAAATGGTTCGAAATTTGTGAGAGAAAATAAATAAAACTTCGAATTATTAAGTGTTGATCAATTATTATTTATTAACTGCTATTCTATAACAATGTCAAAAGTTTAGTGGTACATTCATATACATACATGTATTCATAATGTGAATTAATCAATCTTTCGAAAGAACTCTGGTATACTGGTTTGCTTCAAAGCACATTGCTGCTGCTCAATAACTTTTTTAAAGAGAAAAAGTGCCTGAAATGTTTTTTCTTCACTGAGGATCTTGCTTCCTTAACTGACACCTCTGCCAAAGGTTCTGATGTATCGTCCTCATCTTCATCGATACGTTTTTGATTCGTATCTGTCGCAGATAAAATTTCGCCACCGGTTAGTGAACCTGAGACAGCAACATCTTCATCCACTTGAACAAAGTCAGAAAAACTCACACCGCTGTTGTCAACGAATGGTTCTATTGCTGGTTCTTCATCATCCATAAGTTTGAACTTGTCGCAAAATGTACTTACAATCTTTCCGCCTATTTCTCTGCGCAACTTTGAATTGTCGAATGCTGGACGCCTATGAGTTCGAATTAACGCGTCGTTTTGTTACATAGCAATGATTTTTTCGTTCGAATTACCAAGTGCATAAAAATGTATTGATTTAGTTCGAAATATAAAGAGATTTTGTAGGGAACTCGTGATAACTTTGAATTATAGAGAGGTTCGAATTATCGCAGGTTTAAATTAACGAGAGTATTACCAATGCAATGGATGGAAGGCAAGCAAGTTGATGTGGTTTACAGTGGGTAAGTTCTTATTTTTAGTCAATGTATTAATAAATGATAGGTATTGACAGTATAGTGTAAGTCATTTCACTTTAATCCACCTATGCGTATACCACGTACATCCTTAAATTATAGGAAGAACAGTTATATTGTGCGTGCAAGCGGTAATTTTATAGCAATATATGGGCGGCACTAGACGGCGTGTACTGGATGCTCTTACTAATATTGTGTCCTCAGCAAGGAGATGTATGCGAAAGTGAGTGAAAGCCTTAAGTTTGTAAACAGGTGATATATAGTTTATTTTGTTGTTTGTTAGTGTAATTTTGATTAACCTTGTAACAGTATGTTCTTGTTTGCTCACATATTATATTTCAAATGTATAACACAGATGCAAGTAAGGTTCTGTGCTTTGATGATGAAATAAAAGAGCGATGGAAGGTTTATTTTGATAAATTTACGGACGAGAAGAATGCCTGGAATGGTACGATTTAAGAAGCACAAGTAAATATTGGTTTCGTGGGAGAAAATAGCAACGATGAAGTGAGCTAAGCAGTAAGAAGTATGAAAAATGGGAAGGTCCGATTGGGTCAAAATGATATACCAGTAGAAGTATAGAAGGTATTATAAGAAGATAGATGAGGAAGTGATCCTACAAGATTGGTGCAATAGTTCACTAGTGTCCATTTTCTAGAATAATGAGGATAAAGGGATGTACAGGACTACTGTCGAGGGATAAAGCTTCTATCACATAGTATGAAAGTATGGGAGAAGGTGTATAGAGAAAAGATTGCGAGAAGAGAGTGACTGAGAGTGTAATAATCCAAAATCAGTTTTAGTTTATGCCAGTTTGGAGGTATGAGGAACAGGGTGTAAAGTTCCTCATCCACCATAGAAAAGGATCCTCCGACCAGACGGGTGTTGTGTCTGGTGGGCAACTTTTTTTTTTTATTTTTTAGGTAGGGCCACTCGCAGTTCAGCACTATAAGGCTGTTTACTGCTTAACCGGTCGATCCTGTGGTGACCTTACAAGAAGGCCCCCAGCCAGGGCTAACTACAATTACATTTAAACGACCGCTCGCTAAGGGCGCCCCCTATGGGGCTCGAACCTCGGCTTAGGGCGTCGTTGAATACTTAACAAAAACAAAGGCTGGGTCTCGTTATTATTATGTCGGGGGGTTTTTTTATACTACTGACTCAGCTACGCGGGCTGGCCTTGTAGAATCTAAAGATTGAATTTACATTTAACTAACTAGGGCGTCGCGCGTCGCGGGCCTCGTCGGCGAGGCCGGAATGTGGGTCGGTTTGTGCGTGTGTATTTCCTAAGAGTGCTAATTTCCCTACTGCTCTCCTGGATGAAGGTTATGTCGTCGTCTGGCTCGACTAGGGTATGGCTTGGGCGGCGAATCTTACCAATTTTGGTAGGGAAGTATTGGGAGGCCGAGACGACAAGTGGGTTTGGGTTTCGCTCGGCTGATTCGAAAAAGCGCCCAGTAAGACGCTTCATGAATTGCTTGATGGTGGGGATTTTTAATTCTACGTGGAGTCTTACGTTCCTAACGAACCACGGGGCTCCCGTTGTTCGACGGAGTAAACGGTTCTGCAAAACCTGCATCCTATGGATATAGGAAGGCCGACGATTGTTTTTTTTTTTTTTTTTGGAATGGGCATCTCGCAGTTTATCCTTTAGGGATATTTACTGCTCAACCGAACTTTCCTGTGGGGGGCTTAATTAAAATTAAGGCCTCCAGCCAGGCATAAAAACTTATAAGCTAAGCGACTATCGCTAAGGGACCGACGATTGTTGTCGGGCTCGTTTATATATACTCAGTCGCGTGGATAACTTTAATATCGCGATGTAGGAAACGTCGATTTAGTTCGTATGTGGCGAGATAGATATCGCTACACCAGGTTGAGGAAAAATGGAGAATGAACACAAGGTGGATGAAATGGCGGCAGGTAACGGGATCAACTTGCGACTCTCAGATACCCCTTAAACTTTAGGGGCAGATTTATAAAACAATGATACGATCTGCTCTCTGGTATGGATTAGAGTGTTAGCCCACAGTATACACTCGTAAAATTACTTTTTTTTTAAAGCTGGATGGCCTCATTCAGCTTTTCCGCCCAGGGACTCTGACGGGCTTAGTTAGTTAGTCCCAGGGCACTGGGAAGACGACCCCGAATTAGTTGGGAAAAGGCTAGGCAGATGATGATGGTGATATAACAGGAAATCTGAAAGTAGCACCTGTGACCGAGAAGTAATTTGGAAATCAGTTGTCATGGTATGGACATGTCATGCGAAGGAATGAGGATCATGTTGCGATTAAAGTTTTGAGTATGGATGTAGAAGGAGACCAAAGAAACGATGGATGGATTGTGTGAAAGATGATATGTCTAAGAACGAGGTGACTTTTGAGATCGTGGCAAATATAAATTTATGGAAGAAGAAGACATGTTGCGTCGCCCCCAAATAAATTAGGATAAGGGCATGATGATACTGTTATTATATTCTTCTCCGTTACTAAACGTCCAGTCTGTTTCAGCTGTAAGTCTTTCATGTTTTAAAAACACGAATTTGAGAAAAACGCACTACAAGTCTAGAATCTAAGAAATATCCAAAAGAGACTAATGTGTAACAACAGCCGGTAAAATTCAATTTTTCCTAAGATTATTGCAATTTGCAGTTAAAATTAGGTAACAAGATATTGAAAAAGTTTTCGTTTTCGTGAAATGTGGGACGACATACTTCACTTGTGCCAAGTGTGGAAAGCCGACAGAAGTGCAAAGTAATTTCAAGCCTGTATTTTTGAAAAGTGGTAACACTGGTTTGCTGATAAGTTCGCGTAGTACAGTACTGTATGTACGCCATTTTCCTTTTTCACCCACCATTGTTCTACTAGTGTGCCATCGAAGAAGTCGTACCTATCTATTGGAATTTAGTTAGGAGACAGTGCCTTAGCTGTATGTCCATCAAATCGTCTGCTTTGTTCGAAACGGTGTTATTTATATAAGTTACCATGCGGCGACAACTCGTTTTGCCTCTGGCTCTGCTATTTATAGCGCTTGGAGTTCCCTCAAACGCACAAAGTAAGTGTAACTTTTGTATCGTACCTATGTTTAACTCGACTTGGATATCTGATAGAATAACCATCTGTTGATGACTAAGATAAGGATAGGATGGAGTTGGCTTAGTGGCGGGCCGTGTAATCGCAGGTACTCTATACAGCCGCAGCGCCCGCAGCTGATGGGCGACGGCTGCTTGCATGATGTCACTGGATGAGTAATTACTTCTTTCGACCTAATTACGTTTAATTAAAACGAAAATATTATGTGCAGCCCAGCAGCATTGTAGGCGCAGTGCGACAGTAGATACGCACGACGTATTTTTCAAAAAATAATTTTAATTGTATTGATAATATTGAGACCAAGGACAGTCGTAATCGAAAAGTACTGCTAGAAATGGTGGGATCAGTGACTTAAATACAGGTCGAATTCGTGGTTGAATCGCCATAGAGGAATGTGCTCGTGCTACACTTTGGTAGAAGGTTGCCTATCCTGAGTTATCCCTCCATACAGTATTTCAGTTTTATGTTCAAAATTATGTTCATTCACTTTCACATAGTAATTCGCTTTAAAAAGCACTAGGGGAGGCATAGATGTAATAAATGTAACAGGTTAATATTTCCTAAGATTAATCTTAGAACCATACTCATGCACGGTCACCAACCATTCCCAGGGCCCTGTGAAATATAAACACATATTTTAGGTAACATTTTGAGTAAATGTGCAACTTATGGGTACTTTTAGACATTTTTCAATCACTTTAAAAAGACCACAGAATGGTACCAGTTTAGACATTCATTGTTTCAGTGTTTTATTTTATTTTAAAATTTTAGGAAAACTTACAGCTAGTCATATACAATAGTTCAGGTTTAGATACCATTAAAAAGGCCAATTACAAGTTAAAATACACTAATACAAATCGCAGAAGTAAATATGTTACTTTGAAATAAGTGCATCAAAACTGCAATTTGCAATCTCTTCTCAGAATCATAAAATTTTAATATCTTCCAATTTTTGGCATTGGACCAGCCCATCATATGGCCTCTTTTTTTCCTATGATAGCACCAATATTTTAAAGTTGGTGCTTTCTTATATATTGCATTATGGTTTGCTGCTGCTGGTGGACCACCCATGCTGGTCAATATATGTACATGGTAGATAGACTCAGCTATGGACACCACACACCTTTTAGAATACCAAGGTATATGTGAAAATTCAAAAGGGAATTGAGTGGTATAGTTCTAGGGTAACCCTAGAACCATACCATACTATTCAATTTCCTTTTTGAACTATATATTAACTTATACTAAATTAACATAGTAATATTTAAGTGTAACAGGCACCATCATATCATAAGATAAAAATCTCATTTGATTTGAAACTCCTAATCATAATGAATGTTAAAATGTTGAGTTTGAACAACAGTGCTATTAACGGTAGATAACAGTTTCCCTGGTCTTAGTGTTGTTTGTTCCACATCTTTACTTTATCAGTTAAACTGAACAAACACACATGTAATCTTACTGGTTCTTTAATCATAAAACAATTAATTTTGTCGTAACTTTACTTAAGTTTGTGGACCAAATAAATAGTAGGTCATGAGTATCAACACTTGAAGTGACAGACCGCGTAGCTGGGTTCAGTGCAGCATCCGGCTGCAACAGCCCACACCGCTGCATGTAGATAGCATAACAAGAAGCTCTTATGCTTAGCATGTCAATTCTTTATTATTTCTTATGACACTAGTGTTAACTAGTCCTCACCTATACTGAGTTCTTAGTAATTATTATTTTAGTACTTTGAAAGTTATGATAAATCAATGGAAAATGTTGATGGGTCCTTCTGATAGATCTTCATGTTGTAAAAGTGCTCTTATTGTATATTACTTTACACTTCATGTAAATTAAAGCGGCAGAAGTGGAAGACATCAGATTTTCCAGTGAATGAAAAATAATGAAAATACTAGTATACTAATAAAATTTGTACTTCCTCTTTTCCAAAGAATAAGTAGGATTCACATCAACTGTATTGTTATCGGTACATGTTGACATGCAGTGTAGTGTTTGCGGATGGTAATGAAATGCATTCATGTAGAATATTGTAGATTGAGATCAGCCTTTAGGTTCGATAGGTAGGTGACACACGAATGGGCTTGAGGCACCCCGTGTTACTAGGGCGTACCGCGTAGAAGCAGCGTTGTGACGCGTGGCGTGCGCAGACGCAGACGTGACGGTGGAGGAGGGCGCGCCGCTCACGGTGGAGTGCGCGCTGCGCGTGGAGGAGCGCGCCGAGTGGCGGCTGGACGGCGCCGCGCCGCCGGCCGACATGCGGCCCGCCGGCGAGGCCGCGGCCGCCGGCCGCCTCACCGCGCGCCTGCACGCGGCCGCCGCGCGCCCGCAGCACGCCGGCGTGTACACGTGCGCGCGCCAGGCCGCGCAGCGCGTGCGCGTGCGCGTGCGCGCCGCCCCCGCGCCCCCCGCGCCCGGTACTGCACCTAGTGCGAGCAGGCCGCTCGACGACCCGCTCCGACTGTTCCGCTTCCGAGCGCCGGATCGGTAACACTCCTGTAAGCGAGCTCCGGCCGTGGAGCAAATTGCAATTTAGTGGACTTCTTCTTTGGGGACTATGAAGAACTGCCAGGCGAAAAGCTTATGTTCAGTCATTACTTAACAGAATCGCCTTTGTTCCGTCCTATACCTGTAACCAGGCTGCGACCGGTGCACCATGAACAGTTAGACCAACTGTTCATCTATTTATGCCGGCGGTGCACTTGGTACGCAACTCACTGACTTTAACTTATTTCGTATTTTACGTAAGCCGGCCTTCCTACTTCATTGACGTCCGTCGCGTACGGCAATCGAGCAACTCACGCGCTGCTGATATCACTGCCGCAATGCAGTGCTTCATTGGACGCACAACGTGTGATGCTGCGAGGCGTACCTACGTGTGACGGACGCTCGCGACCGGCATGCGACGTCTCAGCTTGGCAGTTCTGCTAAGTTCCCAGAAAAAAAAAGATTTGAAAACAAAAACTTCATTTGGCAAAGGCACCAGCTTGTAACCGATATTATTGTAAATGTATTGCATTATTTTTCGGCGGGTCGTCTCGCTAGATGGGGTGCGCGAGATATATCCACTGGCAGCTGTAGGCGTCGGAGCGCGGCTTACAGGAGTGCTGCGCTCGGCGGAGGCCGCGGGCTGTGCGATACAGCAACATTGCGATTAGCTATGGACTCCTTCAAAATCAAAATATTGATTGTTAATTTTTCGTAGAAAGATTGAAAGGAATCTCATGGTTGGGATTGGGTAGCGTATCGCGCGGTATCGAGAGTGCATGTGAAGGAGTCCACAGCCGCTGGGCACTGGCAGCAGTGGCCGCAATGCCGGGCGAGCGAGGCCGCTTCACTCGGGCGCGGAGACTCGGCGGCCATGCTAATAAGCTTCGCTCTACGTACACGTCCGTAGATTGAATTAGTTTTATATTTACTGAAAGCTAGTTGATTCTTCTTTCCAACAGTAACATTTATATTTCTGTGTCTGTTTGGTTACGAGTAGAGATTACAGTAGTTACAACGAAATAATTGTGGCTTACAAGTGGCATAAAGGACTAATCACAACCAGTACACTACCAACACGCTAGTTGCATACATTGAATTTTGTGGTAAAAGAATCTCGTAGTAAACGCATATCCGTTGGATCGTAGTTAGAGCAGCCGGCGCGGGCGGTGCTCGCCAGTGCCGTGCTGCTAGTATGTCGCCGCAATACTATCGCACTTGGCGCTTCCACTCCACATATCTGTTTTATTTATCTACATTCTAAATCTAGCTAATGACGTATTTCAGATTCTGTATGCCTGTAGTTAAGCCTTGGTATCTATGTAAGCGTTATTTAATTGCAATATGCCGCTGATTTATCGCCAGTAGTATCTACCTACTTTATTTAATTAGATAAGGTTGTAACGTTACGTGTGTAGTGATGGGTGTTCATTTGGGTTAAGTAGCACGTTGTAAGTAGCATGTGGCAAATCGCACGAGATAAAGAAACTGTGCGTACTCCACTAGAGTACTTCAAACCTAACTCCCTCAACCACTAGTCATGTCATAGACAGGATGCTTTTTATCCTTCCATTTCATGAGTTGAATAACATTCTTATAGGGTTTCGTACCAAAATTTAAGAAAAGGAACTTTTATGGTGCTACTTTGTGTGTCTGTCTGTCTGTCACACGCACACAAACAACACGAAGTAAATTTAAACCGAAAAGGTTTTCATTGCAGTAGGAGCCGAAATGGTGGGTTGAAGTATTAAAGTTACTAGGGTCAAGTGGGCATCATGTGAAAGGGCTTATTTTTTATATTCTGACATTTTGTTAAACTTTAATTGTAGCATAGTTTTCGACTCATGATGGCAACTCGAATTAAAGATATTTAAAGGTCGTACCCCCTTTAAATATCTTTAATTCGAAGGTTGCAATAGAAATATCTGGGATAAATCTTGTTGTTGGATGTTTATGTAAATAATATAGGGAAAACAAACGATGTCTCTTTTAGCAATCATCAATTACCTGTCATAAACCAAGGAGTTTGTGAAGACATAAACAGTATATTTTACTTGATAAATATTTTTTCCTTAGTACGATGGTACGGAACCCTGGATAGGGTAGTCCAATTTGCTCGGCTTTATTTCATGTACGCGTACGACTACCTGCCAAGAGTTACGATGGAACAACAAAAGAAGAAAGCTCTACGGATCACCTTTGTTTTGCTTTCGGTAGGAGGCAACACAACAACACATGCGCAAGTGCGACCCACGCTTGGCTGGTTACTGATCAATGTCTGTGGTGTTGGGTGTACCAGTAAGTACTAAGTGTTCTCGTGCGTTCTTGCAGGCGAGACGTCGACGACTGCGGCGGCGGAGGGCGCCGGGGGCGCGGGGGCGGGGGGCGCGGACGTGCCGCTGACGCTCATGTACTACGATGTCGGCCGCCACTTCTCCTTTAACTGCACCTTGCCGCGCACTGCGGACTCCGGCAACTACGTTTGGTCAGTCTACATATGATTGCCAATTCCTTTAAATGAACCACACGTAGTGGTAGTATGCACACTATTATTAAATTAAAGAGGTCAAGGAAATCAAAGAGAGGACACAAATTTAAAAAAAATACTTTTGTCAGTGTGTTACCGCATCGCAACCGAACTAAGCCGTCACCCCCCAACTTTTCACTCCGCAGGAGGAAGAACGGCACTCTGGTGGAGGAGGTGTGGGACCTGCGCGACCGCTACAAGGTGGAGGACTCAGTGTTCCGCATGACTGTGCGCACGTATGAGGACGACTACGGCAACTACTCGTGCGCGCTCGGCGGCGCCGCGCCCGGCCAGGCCTGGGAGCTGCGGGGCAAGCCGCACGCGAAGCTGCCCGGCAACACCAACGTGGTGGAGGGGCAGAAGCTGAAGCTGGTGTGCAAGGTGAGTGCGCGGGAGGCAGCCCGCTGGTGTGCGAGGTGAGTGCGCGGGAGGCAGCCCGCTGGTGTGCGAGGTGAGTGCGCGGGAGGCAGCCCGCTGGTGTGCGAGGTGAGTGCGCGGGAGGCAGCCCGCTGGTGTGCGAGGTGAGTGCGCGGGAGGCAGCCCGCTGGTGTGCAAGGTGAGCGCGCGGGAGGCAGCCCGCTGGTGTGCGAGGTGAGTGCGCGGGAGGCAGCCCGCTGGTGTGCGAGGTGAGTGCGCGGGAGGCAGCCCGCTGGTGTGCGAGGTGAGTGCGCGGGAGGCAGCCCGCTGGTGTGCAAGGTGAGCGCGCGGGAGGCAGCCCGCTGGTGTGCAAGGTGAGCGCGCGGGAGGCAGCCCGCTGGTGTGCAAGGTGAGCGCGCGGGAGGCAGCCCGCTGGTGTGCAAGGTGAGCGCGCGGGAGGCAGCCCGCTGGTGTGCAAGGTGAGCGCGCGGGAGGCAGCCCGCTGGTGTGCAAGGTGAGCGCGCGGGAGGCAGCCCGCTGGTGTGCAAGGTGAGCGCGCGGGAGGCAGCCCGCTGGTGTGCAAGGTGAGCGCGCGGGAGGCAGCCCGCTGGTGTGCAAGGTGAGCGCGCGGGAGGCAGCCCGCTGGTGTGCAAGGTGAGCGCGCGGGAGGCAGCCTGCTGGTGCCGCACCGTGCTCACGTGTGTGTGTGCAGGTGGTGGGCAAGCCGTACCCCGCCGTGCGCTGGACGGTGGCCAACACGTCGGAGGAGGGCAACCACTCGGAGGTGACGGCCGTGCTGGGCGAGCGCGTGCAGCTCGCGCGCTCGGAGCAGGGCGTGGCGGACGCCGAGCTGGTGCTGGCGGCGGCAGTGCGCGCCGACGCCGGCGTGTACACGTGCGAGCCGGCCACGGGCGTGCCGGCGCCCACCGTGCTGCGCGTCAAGGACATGTACGCGGCGCTGTGGCCCTTCCTGGGCATCTGCGCCGAGGTGTTCGTGCTGTGCGCCATCATCCTGGTGTACGAGAAGCGCCGCACCAAGCCCGAGCTGGACGACTCGGACACCGACAACCACGAGCAGTGAGTGCCGCGGCCCGCATCCGGCCCGCACCGGCCCGCACCGGCCCGCAGCGCCCGCACCGCTCGACGCTCACGCGCTCCGCTTGTGTGTTGCAGGAAGAAGTCGTAAGCGTCGCGGCGCGCGGCGGCTGGCGGGCCGCAGCCGGCCGCCTTGTTGACTTTGTGACCGTTGTTATGTTTCGTTCGCAATAGATTATATGTATTTCCACCCGTTGACGACGGCGTCATCCCGACCCCCGGCCCCCGGACCCCCGGCCCCCGGACCCCCGGGCCCCCAGCCGGACCCCCGACCCCCCGGACCCCCCGATCCCTCGCCGCCCGCTTCCAGTCGTAGCGCGCTGCGTTGTTCGGTGGGCGCGGATCGAGCCGCTAACTTCATAATATATTATATCAATCAGAGAGTAGTACAATAACGAATAGCACGCACTGCAGCGTTGTTCTTGTCTTAACACTGAAATACAATGACTAAACTCATGATACTGTTTGTACCATAGCTTTGTAATATATTGTGCGCTGACTTCTGTGTTCTTATAATTTTATAATTTTGTAGATATTGTTATTAATCGGTTATAATAATGCTTCTCACTGCTATTTTAAAGTCGAGCGGCGATACTGAGCGGGTCAAATGGACTGCGGCGTTAGTTAAATTGTAACATTTGATACATAGTAAAGTCGGAGCAGAAGACAGTCTCGCAGTCAATAGTTCGACTAGTCACATACAAGATACGTGCCGCGCTCTTTCACCGCTGTTTCCATTCTCGCAGCCGCTCGACGCCGATCATAATTATGTATTAAACCAAAACAGTAGATTATATTATTATAATAAATTATTATGTTTATACCACTGTTTCATTCAATATCTCTCCCCGAGGTGAAACGAACACCAGTCGAACCGAGTGTTCGAGTAGAAAAAGCCAACTGCGCTAACGTCTGGCTAGAATTACATTTGACTTCTCAGCACTTTTACTTTTGTTGTGACACCTATACAATAAAAATAATATGCGGCGATCATGTAGCAGTTCGTCAGCTGAGCCAAGCCGGGGTCATTGGCATAGGTCAAGAGTGCGTTATCAAAGGAAAGGACTTCTCATTATATTCAATACGACATCAGTCCAACCAAATGAATATTTCACCAACCATTTACATGCCTGAATTTGATCAGATTAATCATTTGATTAACATCAAAATCCCTGACGAAAAACAGACTGATGACGGGAACATAACCATATCCATGACCAGTCTGGGAGAGGCGATAGAAAAACTGAAGAAAAGCGATTCAGAAATTGACGATATATCACCC
This sequence comes from Phlogophora meticulosa, assembly GCA_905147745.2. Classification (NCBI taxonomy): domain Eukaryota; kingdom Metazoa; phylum Arthropoda; class Insecta; order Lepidoptera; family Noctuidae; genus Phlogophora; species Phlogophora meticulosa. The sequence goes on from LR990534.1 coordinate 56,136, forward strand.
CATGATATCCACCAATATGTAATTTGTTACGTGTTGATGTCGATCGCCCTATGCGTGGCCGCAATCTGGTCGTGGCGGACCGGGCGATGTCGCCTGTGTCAGAAAGCCGCCGCTGGGCACCGTGGCGAGGGATCCCACCGGCAGCAGACCGCGGTGACCCCGCCACCTCCGAGACCTCGACGCCGCAGCGAGAGTCGCTGCCAACAGGAGTTGGCAGCGGCTCCGCTGACACCGAAGCCAACCAGAAGACAGGAATCATATAGTGAAGTGCTCAGTGCCAGAGATCTTAAGAACCAAAGTGACGGTTTTCGTTTACACAATTATGCCAAACGCTGGCCTAGCGCGAACTATAGTGAGATCAAACGGGACAAAAATTCTAACACTGGCAATCAAAATATTGCTTTTACTGTGAAAGACTCAATAGTGTAAATTTAAATCGTCGTTAATGTTTTTAATAAGTATAATTATTTAAGTAGACTTTTTGTTTACTATGCTTAATCAATGTTTTATACCTACCAGTTATGATTACTAGAAACGAATGTGTTAAGTAGTTTAATGTTTTTTGTACACACCATATCATGTAGCTTTAGCTATCATCCCGCATTTCTTCTCGCTCTTGGGAATATGTTCGAGTTAATCGAACACTCAGCGAAAATGTATAATTGCATCGAACGCAAAGTATGCCCATTCGCTCGTTCACCTAAATGTGGGCCAGTTCGCGTTCAGATCTCATTAGAGACACCACGACTCAAAACCATTACCATTTTACCATACATTTCACCAATAAGTTAGTTATATAGTTTACCTTTTTATACCAGTTCTTGTAATTAAGTGTTAGTGATTTAATATAGTTATTTCCCTTATAATACGAGACTTTAACTTTTACCATATATACCATATCCTATCAATACGAGAAAGGTGTGTTTAATACTCAATACTTTATTGCATTCCACATGTAGTACTTAGGTAGGTTTTGGTCACCATAGCGCCGAGCACTACTTTCTACACCGAGTAAGACCTTTATATTTGGAATAAGGGATGGTGGTCCCGAGCGCGAGTTGGAGCAATACCCACGACTACCCGTGTAGCTTGTGGGCCACGAGCCGATGTCAACAAAAATACCGGACTATTTCATAGCAATCCGTCAGATTTTTCAGAATAAAGTTGAATGATAGATTTTAGATAGCGGAACTATAATGTACAGACACCAGAACCGTCACACGTACCCAATAGAACATCTGTACTATTGGTATACAGAGGTCACATTTGTATGTAGGGGGGTAATTTCCGGAGCTAATGACTCAATTCCAAAATTTATTTCACTCTTAGAAAGCTACATTATTCCTGAGTATATAAATTATATATTATATTATATATGCTATAAATTATATTGATATGATGCATATTAGCCAAGCAATCGGCAATGTTATTCTACCAAGTCGGAAAGAAATACCTCTAAAAACAGAGTTACTTGTATGCGCTGCCTTAATAGTTGTTAAAAATGGAAAACAGTTTATGGCAATCTGGTCCGTCCTATACATATAGTTCTACCAAAAAGTTTGGGACACCATATAGCTATATTTTATCATTTACATAGTTTTTTTAAAGTATTTTTTCGACATACTTTTGGATGAATATTTATACTACAAAGTATCAACCTTTATCAAAATAATTTATTTTATTGTTACAAGGACGTCATAAGATTTGCCCTTTATAGTATATAAATTGATCATACAGTTTCCGAGAAAAAAAAATATTTTTACTAATCCAAAATGGCTCAACCGAATTTAATTATTTTTATACTATCAAACTAACTAAGTATATACATATTTACAAAAACAAAAGAAATAAAAAAAAGCCGACCAGGACACTCAGGCGTCAAAGTATTCCTCCGCATCGCTGTCATCTGGAAAAGTGCCCAAAAGACTGGCAGCATTGCCACGTTGGATGGCAATACTAATTCTTTGGGCAAAGAACTAGTGTTTCCGAGATAATTTTAAATTACTAAACCGCATAATTTACTTTCGTTCAAACCGCTCGCGCATAGACCATGGCTTGCGAAGGTGTTACTTTGTTTTTACGGTTAAGAGTTATCAATTATTTAAAGCGTATTGTCAGGGTCTGTACAAGGGTGGTCTGTGGATCAGCTACACCAAAAGGACGCTAGATATCCGTGTCCAGTTCGACCGCGCGGCCATAGCGTTTTTTTTTAAAAAAAAACATGTCAATTTTTTGTAAAAAATTGTCAAAGTTGATTCCCAAAACCATAAATTTGTCAAAGATACGGTTAAAAAGTTATAAGGGTTTGAACATGGCCGCGCCATTGAAACGCGGCGAACCGCGCGGCCACTGAGATCTTTAAAACTAAGCCTTGTAGAGACCTGAAATTTACGCAAATGCAAGATTTAATTTGTAAAAAATTTGTAAAAATATAAAAAAAATACTCAGGTTTATAGTTTAAGAGCTATAACACTAAAACCGAATGGCCGCGCCATTGAAACGGTGGAGAAAACGCTATCGCCTGTATCTCGCTGAAAAAAAATCGCAGAGGTGTGTAGTTTATTGTAATTACCCAGATTTGAATTTGTCGAAACTAGGAAAAATACAACAAAAATTCCTAGGTTTATATTTCAGGAGCTATAAGACTAAAACGATATGGCCACGCCATCGAAACGGTGAATAAAACGTTATTTCGCCTGTATCTCGCTGAAAAAGCATCGCAGAGGTCTGGAGTTTTTTGTAATACCTAGATTTTAATTTGTCAAAACTAGTAAAAATACAATAAAAATTCTTAAGGTTATATTTCAGAAGCTGTAGAACATTATCAGTATGTGGTGCGATAGGGTGACCATGTCTTATTGTTTACAGAATACTTTCTACTTATTGTTACAGAAATTATAATTCAAGGATTCTAAATAAAATTAAAATGAAACCATAAATATAAAAACAATTATGTTTATTGGTTTAAAAGTCACATAAATCACAGAATGTTACAAATTAAAAAAAAAAACTCAAAAATCACAAATTGTTTACTTACACTAAGATATAATCAAAAATCACAAATTGTTTACTTATACTAAAATATAATAAAAAATCACAGATATTTTACTTACACTAAGATATAATAAAAAATCACAGATTATTTACTTACACTAAAATATAATCAAAAATCACAGATTGTTTACTTACACCAAGATATAATCAGAAATCACAGATTGTTTACTTACACTAAGATATAATCAAAAATCACAGATTTACTTACACTAAGATATAATCAAAAATCACAGATTGTTTACTTACACTAAGTCAGATATAAAATGAAAAATAGAAAAAATATAAACATAATTTACTTATAATTTAGTTGCGCTATCATTAAATATAAAGTGTTTTAGTCATCATCTATTAAACCATACATTAAATTATGAATTGTAAGTATAGTAATTAATTAAACTGCCTCTGTGGAGCAATGTCATGTGTCCTTTTTACAAATCGGAAAACAAGTCGCCAACATCTTCAGCTATTGAAAGCTATTTCAAAACATTAAAACATTTATTATTTGAAACACGTCTGCATAAGTACAACGTGGATGAATTCATAAAAATTCATTACAATTTTATATTAGGGGAGACAAGAATAGCTGCGAAAAATCTTAACGTAACTCTAGAAAGATCAAAAAAACAAACAAACAAGGGCCGAAAAAGGAAGTTAATAACGAAAAACAAAATGCAGTGTAAAAAAATTAAAATGAACACAAAACAATCATTTTCTTCTGATTCCATATTTACAGTAAAGCCATCATATACTGAAAACTGGGGGGGAGAGGGATATTCTACAAAGAATATCTCAGTGTTGTTTTTGCGAAATGGGAATTTAGTAAATTCTATTAATAAAAGTATGAAATTTACTAATACATGTGCGTTTGATTCAGTTTTCTTTTTAGTAGCATTTGCATACAAGCAAAACGTTCATATCAAAAAAATAATTAATACATGCGCAAGCAATTTAATTAGAGAATTTATTCAATTACTCACAGAATAATTAAATTTAAATAATGGTTATGATTTACGAGAGGAAATTATTGCTAAATATTATAAACGCGAAAACAATATATATAGATGCGAAAGTAATATGGCTTTTATATTTGAACACATACTTTTAGATTATTTGTACAGTGCCAATGTATTTAAGGAATGTGTAACCGAAACATGTGCCAACCACTCAAAAAGAACCATAGTGTTTTTATCAATAAATATGGAAATCGTAAATTTATTCGGAATCGGAGGACTGGAAGATGCCGTTATTATCGATGACTCCAATTTCAAAATTTGTTTGAAATGCAATAACGAATCCTTGAGATTTAAGTATGAATTGAGCGATATTATTTTATTTGATCTCAACGGCACAGACAAAATTAAGCTCGAAGAAATACCACAATATATACAATTAAGGCAAAAAAAATATCGATTCATAGGTGCCGTGGAATATGTTCCCCCGGTTGTAGGTATTATTCGGCATTACAAGTGTCATTGTCTAATAAATAATTCTAAATTTATTTGCTACGACGACAATAAAACTGAAACACATGAAAGTTCTGCACAACCTCTTACAATTCATAATTTAATGTATGGTTTAATAGATGATGACTAAAACACTTTATATTTAATGATAGCGCAACTAAATTATAAGTAAATTATGTTTATATTTTTTCTATTTTTCATTTTATATCTGACTTAGTGTAAGTAAACAATCTGTGATTTTTGATTATATCTTAGTGTAAGTAAATCTGTGATTTTTGATTATATCTTAGTGTAAGTAAACAATCTGTGATTTCTGATTATATCTTGGTGTAAGTAAACAATCTGTGATTTTTGATTATATTTTAGTGTAAGTAAATAATCTGTGATTTTTTATTATATCTTAGTGTAAGTAAAATATCTGTGATTTTTTATTATATTTTAGTATAAGTAAACAATTTGTGATTTTTGATTATATCTTAGTGTAAGTAAACAATTTGTGATTTTTGAGTTTTTTTTTTTAATTTGTAACATTCTGTGATTTATGTGACTTTTAAACCAATAAACATAATTGTTTTTATATTTATGGTTTCATTTTAATTTTATTTAGAATCCTTGAATTATAATTTCTGTAACAATAAGTAGAAAGTATTCTGTAAACAATAAGACATGGTCACCCTATCGCACCACATACTGATAATGTTCTACAGCTTCTGAAATATAACCTTAAGAATTTTTATTGTATTTTTACTAGTTTTGACAAATTAAAATCTAGGTATTACAAAAAACTCCAGACCTCTGCGATGCTTTTTCAGCGAGATACAGGCGAAATAACGTTTTATTCACCGTTTCGATGGCGTGGCCATATCGTTTTAGTCTTATAGCTCCTGAAAGCTGACTAGCCAATGTTAACAGACTAGCCAATGTTAACATCGGTCTGCTAATACATATTTAAATTTAAATGTTCTATCTAGTTAAAAGTACCTAAAATACTGTTTAAAATACTCAGTGCACCCTAGTACGTTAGTGACAGTGTTATCTCAAGGAGATTCTGTGCATTATGTTAAATACGATGACTACAGTGTTCTACTAAATGACCTTATATTAATATAATAAACTTATTATTGTGCAGTGAAATAGTGTGCTTATAGGTGGCAAGTACTAAATACTGACTCATAATTAGAAAATAACATTTTTAAACAGTGAAATATACAATTTGACTAACTAATACCAGTAGCGAATTTAAATTTTTAATGTAAACAAAGAACAGATGACTCAATACTTTTGACATTGAACAATTGACCAATCACAAACGCCTGGGCAAGATTTGACTTTAAAAGTTTCGTTCAGAAATCAACCTGAATACGAGTCTTTTTGCTCTCCGCTAAAGCAGGGGTTGCCAACCTATAAAAAACTAACTAACTAAAGTTACAAACCCGAGCGACGAAAATACTTTTTGTGATTTTAAATAATTTGAAAATGTCGTCCACTTTGAGTAAACGGGTAAGCAGTGACCGCAAGACAGCACAAGTTACTTGTAACATTTGCAAGAAATGTGTTAGTATTAAAAGCACTGCTCTATGTTCAATTTGCAAAAAAAGATATGAATTTGACTGTGTGGGATATCCAGAATCCACTTATCGCTTAAAGGACATCGAGGCAAGAAAAAAGTGGAAATGCACTATTTGTATAAAAAACAAAACAGACACAAATGGTGATGCAGCTACATCTAACATAACACTTAGAAGAAAGCATAACGGATCAAGTAAACCTTCTTCTCACCAACAGATGATTCCCAAGCAGAATTTTGTATTAAATGAGAATATTTCTCAAATACCGGCCACCCCAGTACTTGTGGAACATGCAAACAACTATGATAAATTCGAGGCAAATATATCTACGGAAAACTCCTTCGAATCTCTGCCGCTAGATGAAGATATCGATATTTTGTCTCATACTTTGAAAAGAAATCCACAACTATTTAGAAGCTGTCCAAATCTTAGATCCAATCACTTTTATTTAATAGAAGAATTAGAAAATAAAGTATCTTCACTGACGAATAAATTAGAAATTGCTGAAAATGAAATAGCTAACCTTTTATCAGAAAACTGCTCTCTTAAAAAACAAATGTCTATGTATGGCACTCAAATTAATCAACTTAAAGATATTTGTAAATCGACGCCCAAAAGAACATCACAGAAGAAAAGGACTAAAGATTCTACACAAACTAAATTAGACTTCTCAGAGCAAATAATTAGTCCTAACGCACAATGCTCACAAGCTAAAGAAGACAATGCAATCCAGGAAATTAACAATGATATGACTGAAAGAATATTAGTGGACTGCTCAAATAAACAACGACTTGTAAACGTCAAACGCGCAAGCCAATTAAAACGTCATTCAAAAAGAAATATCTACATAATTGGAGACGAAAAAGTAAGAGGTCTATCAGCACATCTAATACACACTAAGACTGGTAAATGGAATGACAATTACAACATCGAGGGTAAAGTCCAACCTTATGCTTCATCGAGCGAGATCCTACGAAATCCGGATGTTCTATCAAGCACCCTATCTGACAACGATATTATAATACTGTCAGTTGGCAAACATGATACAAATCCCTACATGTTGTTAACCAATCTATGTAGTACTCTGTGTAGTTTAAGCAATTGTACAGTGTTGTTGTTGAATGTTTCACAAAATAGATATCTTAATGTTAAAAAACTTAATCATGAACTAAGATTGTTTACCAAAAACTTTAAAAATTGTAGGTTTGTTGAAGTTAATGAGTTGGATGTCAATTACGAAAAGAAGCTCTCAGAGATAGATTTAATATCCTTTAAGCTTAATATAGAAATTGATTTTATGCAATACGAAAAAAGTTCCTCAAAATTAGGTTTAATTGATCGAAACTCACTTCATGACACTAGTAAGAAGAGCAATACATTTTTTCGTTCCTAACTCCCCCATTCATAGAACTTCAGTAATTACTGACAACTCAAAACCAGATGGCCGACTTGGTGACGTGCGAATCTTACACCAAAATATAGCCGGTATCTGCAACAAACTAGCCATGTTAGAAGTAACTTTATCTGAATTAGTAGAAAACCATAAGGAGGCTGATATACTATGTTTTAGTGAAACTTTTGTTAAACAAGGCTCGGAAGCTAACATTAAACTTGATCATTTTAAATTAGCTGCGGCATTTAGTCGAGATAAATGTAGAGGGGGGACTTGTATTTTGACTAATAAGATGTTTAACACCAAAACATTGAGTATTCCTTCAAATCTAGCTACGAAATTTTATTTTGAATGCTGTGGCGTAGAGATTATTGGTTTGAGCCTGATAGTTGTTAATGTTTATAGAATACCTGATCAGAGAAAGGCACAAATGAGTATCTTTCTTCATAAACTTGACATTTTGTTAAATTACTTGACAGACCAATACAAAAGAAAGAAAATAATAATTTGTGGTGATTGGAATATCGACATTTTAAAGCATAGCTGTGCAGCGAAGGAACTTTTAAGCATACTTCATAACTATAATTTTGAAGCTCACATAAAATCACCAACACGGGCGAACTCTTGCATTGATCAAATCGCCAGTAACGTTAAGAATGTTCAGGCAGAAATTCATCACCTCGGCCTGTCAGATCACGAAACGGCACAAATGATTACTATAAAAGCGAAAAAACACAAAACAATATCTTATTGGTCTGAATTGAAGCGTGACTACTGTTTGGATAATCTCGTTAAATTTTGCGAATGTATGTCGTCTCTTTCATTTTTGGAAACACTTAACTCTGGCTCTGTATCAGAAGCTTTTAATTCATTTTATGGAACATTTACTTTATTTTACGATCTGTGCTTTCCGGTAATTAAAGTTAAAGTTAATAATAAACCAGTCACACAAAACTGGATAACGAAAGGCATTAAAAAGTCTAGTCAAACGAAACGTCGGCTATATCAAAAATTCATAAGTAGTAAAACTAATAAAAAACACAATGAGAAAAACTATAAACTTTATACTCGTGTGTTTAAACGATGTGCACAGAAAGCACATAAAATTGTGATGACAGGGCGAATACAAAAGCACAAAAATAAATGTAAAGCAACTTGGAATGCTATTTCCTCAACTATAAGTACTAATGACCTATTTAAAAATGACATTGACGAATTAAATTTAAATAATGTGACATATAACAATCCATTAGACATCTGTAATATATTTAATAACTATTTTATTAATTTGACATCCAATCAGCCAATTAATTCTAATAATGTTAAGCTAAATCAAAATAACAAAAATTTAAATACTATTTTCTTGAACCCTGTAGACGCGATAGAAGTATATAAAATCATTATGTCCCTAAATAATAGCAAGACTAGTGGATATGACGGCATTGCCACGAAAGTTTTGAAAGCGTGTGCTACTTGGATATGTCATCCAATAGCGCATATAATAAATTTATCGTTCTCGGAAGGTGTATTTCCTGAGCAGTTAAAAATGTCTATCGTGAAACCACTTTTTAAAACGGGAAACAAGTCAGACCCTAATAACTATCGTCCTATCACCATAGTACCTATTATGTCTAAAATTTTTGAAAAAGCAATGCTTATCAGGTTAAATAATTTTCTCTATACACATAAAATATTATGCAAAGAGCAATTTGGTTTCCGTAAGGGTAGTTCAACTGCTCTTGCAATCTTTAACTTAATTAAACTTGTAACAGAAAGCATAAACAATGGCAATCCACCGGTGTGTCTCTTCTTAGATATGAGCAAGGCCTTTGATTTTGTGAATCATTCGAAGCTCTTAAACAAATTGGACTTCTACGGCATAAGAGGAAAAGCTCATGAATGGTTAGCTATCTATCTAAGAAACAGGAAACAGTGTACCGAGATATCCAAAGTAGTAAAGAAAAATTACAAAATTTATACCAAAGAGATTTTTACTTCAATAGCAATAATAAATAAGTGTGGTGTGCCTCAGGGTAGCATCCTCGGTCCTTTACTTTTTTTGCTATATATAAATGATCTTCCGGAGGCCATTTTGCAGAAATGTATCCTTTTTGCAGATGATACTACAGTTATTATAAAATGTCACGACAAAAAAGATTACAAATCAGTCACCGAAAAGACCCTATCAGATGTAATAAGCTGGATGGAGAGTAATAATTTGAATATAAACATTAGTAAGACGAAATCAATACAATGTAACTCCTATAATACCAAACAATTACCTTTGGACATTAATTGCAAAGATGAAAAAGTACATCAAGTGGATGAATTAAAATTTTTAGGACTTATTTTAGATAAACATCTAAATTGGAAATGCCATGTGGAACATATTTGTCAGAAACTTGATAGGTTTGTGTTTGCGTTGAAAAAGTTAAGACAAAATGTATCTGTAGAAGCTGCTCTTTCGGCTTATCACGGTTATGTGTCATCTGTCCTAAGCTATGGACTTATAATGTGGGGCAACTCGACCGATTCTGACAGAGTTTTCAAGCTTCAAAAACGTTGCATCCGGGTTATAAACAAAGCATGGTTCTTAGATAGTTGTAAACCTCTCTTTAAAAAATGTAACATTCTTCCACTACCCTGTATGTATATAAGAGATATCTGCGTTTTTACCAAGAATCACTCGCATTACTTTAAGCAACGTAGTGAGGTTCTACCAAGACAAAAAAGGGCTAAGTTTCGCAACTTATTGTATCAACCACCAAGTCATAAAGATATTTATAAAAATAATGTGTTTAATATGTGTATACTGATTTATAATGACATTCCAAATGATTTAAAATTGTTTCAGGGTAATCTATTTAAAAAAAAATTGACCGTTTGGCTACAAGAGAGTTGTTTCTATAGCATTAAGGAATTTATGGAATTTAAAAATTAATGTTAGGTATGTACTATTGAATGAAAATGAATAATTGAGTTTAGAATATTTGTAATAATATTAATTGCATGATAATAATTACATAAATAGACATAAGTAAATAATTTGCACGCTTGCTTGCAGGCAGAATACAAAGACTTTTAGGACGTAAGATCTATCCTTGAATTTGTATGTATTTTCTAGCAAATAAACATTTTTGATTTGATTTGATTTGATTTGAAATATAAACCTAGGAATTTTTGTTGTATTTTTCCTAGTTTCGACAAATTCAAATCTGGGTAATTACAATAAACTACACACCTCTGCGATTTTTTTTCAGCGAGATACAGGCGATAGCGTTTTCTCCACCGTTTCAATGGCGCGGCCATTCGGTTTTAGTGTTATAGCTCTTAAACTATAAACCTGAGTATTTTTTTTATATTTTTACAAATTTTTTACAAATTAAATCTTGCATTTGCGTAAATTTCAGGTCTCTACAAGGCTTAGTTTTAAAGATCTCAGTGGCCGCGCGGTTCGCCGCGTTTCAATGGCGCGGCCATGTTCAAACCCTTATAACTTTTTAACCGTATCTTTGACAAATTTATGGTTTTGGGAATCAACTTTGACAAATTTTTACAAAAAATTGACATGGTTTTTTTTTAAAAAAAACGCTATGGCCGCGCGGTCGAACTGGACACAGATATCCTGCGCGTCTAGTACTCGTACAACAATGTTTTTTAGAATGCTCTTGAGACCGCCCCGGTTCTGTAGTGCGTCAGTGATGTTTTCGCAGAACCGTACTGACGGCTTCCACGCAATTGTGCGGAAAAAATAGCGTCTGTGGCAGCTAGAGCCCGGGCCAGTGGCAACAGCATTCTGGAAACTGGCTATGAGGCATTTTGTGGAGAGGAAGACCAGTTGAGAAACTGGTTTCATCTTCTTTACAAAGTGACTCATACCCAAACTGTTTTTTTAATTTATGTATATACTAACACTAGGTATAAGGTACTTTACTAATACTACGGATCTCTGTTATCTGATTATTTGAAATAAATGAAATTATCAGTGAGTAACAAAGGCAACGAAATCCACGCGGATGAAGTTGCGGTCGAAGTGCTATATAAAAATAAGGCAAAAGAAAGCCCATATAGCAAACCATCTGAAAATGTTGTTTTCAAGTGAACATTGGTCAGTTGATGAGATTAAATAATTTTTCAGAAGAAAGTGTTAGCATCTTATGTGCTGAAACCATTTTCTGGACATGATGAACAGCGTGGCGCAGATGTGGAGAGAAATCAGAAAAAATTAGTGTAACATCGGTAGCAGTGGTAGCACCTTACCTACTCAAGCATATTTTCTTCAGAAATTGTATCGTTGATCAAAATAAAACGATTGGATTCGCTTTAGCTTTGCTATTAGCTAGGGACCCATTATTCAAACAAACTATGTTATAAAAAACTGGAAGAGGAACCTGCGGATAGGGCTACGCTTTACGTAGATTGTACTCGCCATTTTAGTATTTGGTACTTTAATTTGGAACCTAGACGCGTATCAGATATTTTATAATGTGTGTCTGCGCTCCGTAACTAGACACCTAGGAAGCCATGTAAGATGGCCGCAGGTTTGTTTTCGTTTCAGTGCATGTTTATCTATTAGGATAGTGAAGAAATAAAATAATGCTATTTGGTCCATATTTTTTATTAAATTTTAACAGAAACAACAACAACCACAATAGACACCAAAATATGAAACACAAACACAATCATAGAACAGCACTGCGTGCAACACCACGCGGCACCACAACACACCGGGGAGTGCCGCATGCTGTAGGTACTGTGCTGCTGTGCTGCTGTACCACGGCCCTACAGCGGCATGCGGCATCCCAACTAGTTCTCGATCTGTCGATATTCTTAGTCAGACTAATTGCTTATTTTGAAAGTGATTGATGTGGCCTGCCTGACAGTAGGCAAGACCACGACGGAATTCTATGATTATATCTAAGACTAGGTTCACAAAAGAATAATAGTTAGAATAGTTTCGATAGACTGTGCTGTCAACCAGTTAATAAACTCAAAATGAACTTCCTAGGCATATACCGAAGTGAATGAAGCGAGCATCATAGGATGCGTCTATGCGTGTGTGGTGTCGTTCTATGAGAGAGTTCTATTAGTACAAATTGAAAAACAAATAAACACAACATGCGTGCATGCCACTACAGACGAGCCCCCTCAGGCGCGTCACTCAAGCCCATGTGTGGGAATCTCATTGTTTTCATGGCGATGTGCCCTCTAGGTTTAGTATTCCTACGGCACGGCGGCAACATTTCAGAGATACATATTTTTGGTTTCAGGAATTTTAGTATTCCGTTGAACCAATTTCCCTAAGTAAGTAAGATACCTCTAACTCATCTCAAACGTATGGCTCTGCATCAGCGTGGCAGTGCGACGTCGCGCGTCGGTAGCTAGCGCCTACGCTACGTAACGGAGCGACACAACTGCCGAAACGTATGTGACGTCATTTCTGCCTGATGTGTCATATAGACAATTTAAAAAGCATTGCTACCGTACCTAAGTACCCACTCGGGTATCTACTTAAGGGGGTACCGAGAATGTTAGGGATAATATCATAAGTTCTATTATAACCACAGTTAACGAATTATTAACCCAAATCCATTCATAGGACGGCACGGTCTGTTCAAATTACCTACCTAACCTAATAAACCTAGCTTTAGATGAGCGTTATAAAACTTATAACCAATTACATTAATATTACCTACCTACAGTTTGTAACTAGCTACAATACCTTCCGTTGAAATGCGACCTGACGATAATGCTCAGCCAGCACCGGGACCGGTCAGCAGCCACACCATGATATCAAGGTGTTACGATTACGGTACCAGAATTAACCAGAAGCAACATTGCTGCCATTGAAGTACTTCCTGTATCGTTACAGATTACCTACGTAACCTGTACTTTTGCTCGTATTCAGTAGCTTGGCAGTTCTAAACAAAACAATGTTACCATGCATGGTACAACTAATAGTTGGGGTAGAGAACAAAATTGCCAAAAAAGCACCGAATGGTAAAAATAGTTGAATTGGAATAAATCTCAATAAATGGGCTGGTTCTATTGGAATCTTGCAAATAATTATTTTTCAGTCTAAACGTTAAGCTAGCCTCGTAATACTTCGAGGATGAATTCCCGAGGAAAAGCTGCGGAGGTGATAACTCAATAGCATCCGCCATGCCCATACCACCACCTTCCGGCACCTTCTATACCACCGGTTTCCATGGAAAAGGGGAGATAAGAGAACCCATCTCCCCATTTCCATGGAAACCTCTATTTCTGAAGTCATGCAGAAATGCTTATACAGTGTGTAGTTTTGCATCCTCGTCGTTATTCAGGAGGTAATCAGTTTGTAACAAAAGACATAAATTATCAATTTAAATTATGGTACCTGGTCAATCTATACTAATATTATAAAGAGGTAAAATTTGTATGTAAGTTTGTATGTAGGGCTATAATTTATAATTGTTTAGATTTGACCGTATTTCAGAATGTAAAAGAAAGTAATTTCAACAAATAAAAACAGAATCACCCGCACGCGACATGAGTCATGTCAGTGTTTGCGTGAGTGTCGACGCTTTGTGTGAGCCGCCACGCTCGCTACAGCGACAGATAGCCATATTTTAGTCTTGTTCGAATTCTAAAATCACGTACATTTGATAATATTAACTCATTTTTAAGCAACATTAGAATGCGGAAATCTTACTAATGAAGGTGGAACTAGTGCCCCAAAGAAAAGTTCAGTAACCTTCTGTAAGCACGCTAGTTATCAGCTGATTAATAAAATGTTAGTTTTGCTTTATTAGGTACGTCGGTAGGTAGGATTTAGGTTCAAACTGAGTCACACAGCTGTTTTTGTTTTTATTTGTTTTTTTTTTTTAATTAATTATTTATTTATATTTTATTTTATAAATTGGTTGATTTGAAATTGTCCTTCCTACTTTTTTTTACTACACACTGAGTGTCGGCGCTTTGTGCGAGCCGCCGCGCCGGCCGGCCACTTTGCCTATTAAGCGAAGCGTGTATGACCCGGCTCTAGGTACCTACGGCGACCGATAGCCATATTTTAGCCTAGTTCGAATTCTAAAATGGTATGTGTTATGTTTACCTATATGTATTTTGAGGTTAAGGTGTGGCCTGCGATGCCACATGACAAATACATAAATAAACAAATGAAGAAAGGCGTGCGTTCTATTTGACTGTAGCAGACGTATCGCCCAAAACGTCTGGCGTCTGGTTGTCGTTATGTTATGAAGCTAGCTTTACCGAGATGCGTGTGTGTGAGTGGCTCCTACCTGCAGTAATGATTGTTGATATGTATGTAACTGCACTCACCACCCATGGGGGCGATGGGGGCGATGGGGGCCGGGTTCCCCTTGCCTTAAAACTAAATATGCCAATACAGTCAGAAGAAACTATAATAACAGAGAAGATAACTTAAGGTCTATTAACTAGAACCAGTGGAGTGCGTTAAATGTTGAGTTAGTTTGTATCTTTAGCTTTGAAGTTAGTCATATTTGTATATGAATGGCCAAAAGAGAAACCTATCCTAAAAAGTTTCGAGCTTGCATCTCTTAGTTCCAGATGCCGCCCCTGCACATAATCCTGCCAGCGCCCATGTCGCCAACTGGATGCACGCCGTATTTAAATCGGCGTACATCCAGTGTGTTATGTTGTGTGTTTTGATGAGCAGTTTCTATATTATCGCCACTTGTAACACGTTAATTCTGACATGCTTTACCTACCTAACTGGTGGAATGGACGTGCGTTGCTACCTTCCTACAACCAGAGGCAGGTGGTGGTTGACTGAGAGCGCGCCTGTCTCCAACTGTCAACTTACTGAATACGGTTAAATGTTCAAGTATAGTTGCTCCACTCACTTATAAAAATAAAGTAACTTGGCACGACAATGTCATTAGTTAGTTTGTGTAGTGCCGCTTGCTCTCCGTGACAGTGCCACAGCTCGGTGCTGACGTATGAGCCTACCCTAGGGACCCACTGGCCACTAGTGCCGCTTGCTCTCCGTGACAGTGCCACAGCTCGGTGCTGACGTATGAGCCTACCCTAGGCACCCACTGGCCACTAGTGCCGCTTGCTCTCCGTGACAGTGCCACAGCTCGGTGCTGACGTATGAGCCTACCCTAGGCACCCACTGGCCACTAGTGCCGCTTGCTCTCCGTGACAGTGCCACAGCTCGGTGCTGACGTATGAGCCTACCCTAGGGACCCACTGGCCACTAGTGCCGCTTGCTCTCCGTGACAGTGCCACAGCTCGGTGCTGACGTATGAGCCTACCCTAGGCACCCACTGGCCACTAGTGCCGCTTGCTCTCCGTGACAGTGCCACAGCTCGGTGCTGACGTATGAGCCTACCCTAGGCACCCACTGGCCACTAGTGCCGCTTGCTCTCCGTGACAGTGCCACAGCTCGGTGCTGACGTATGAGCCTACCCTAGGCACCCACTGGCCACTAGTGCCGCTTGCTCTCCGTGACAGTGCCACAGCTCGGTGCTGACGTATGAGCCTACCCTAGGCACCCACTGGCCACTAGTGCCGCTTGCTCTCCGTGACAGTGCCACAGCTCGGTGCTGACGTATGAGCCTACCCTAGGGACCCACTGGCCACTAGTGCCGCTTGCTCTCCGTGACAGTGCCACAGCTCGGTGCTGACGTATGAGCCTACCCTAGGCACCCACTGGCCACTAGTGCCGCTTGCTCTCCGTGACAGTGCCACAGCTCGGTGCTGACGTATGAGCCTACCCTAGGCACCCACTGGCCACTAGTGACAGTGCCACAGCTCGGTGCTGACGTATGAGCCTACCCTAGGGACCCACTGGCCACTAGTGACAGTGCCACAGCTCGGTGCTGACGTATGAACCTACCCTAGGGACCCACTGGCCACTAGTGCCGCTTGCTCTCCGTGACAGTGCCACAGCTCGGTGCTGACGTATGAGCCTACCCTAGGCACCCACTGGCCACTAGTGACAGTGCCACAGCTCGGTGCTGACGTATGAGCCTACCCTAGGGACCCACTGGCCACTAGTGACAGTGCCACAGCTCGGTGCTGACGTATGAGCCTACCCTAGGGACCCACTGGCCACTAGTGACAGTGCCACAGCTCGGTGCTGACGTATGAGCCTACCCTAGGGACCCACTGGCCACTAGTGACAGTGCCACAGCTCGGTGCTGACGTATGAGCCTACCCTAGGCACCCACTGGCCACTAGTGACAGTGCCACAGCTCGGTGCTGACGTATGAGCCTACCCTAGGGACCCACTGGCCACTAGTGACAGTGCCACAGCTCGGTGCTGACGTATGAGCCTACCCTAGGCACCCACTGGCCACTAGTGACAGTGCCACAGCTCGGTGCTGACGTATGAGCCTACCCTAGGGACCCACTGGCCACTAGTGACAGTGCCACAGCTCGGTGCTGACGTATGAGCCTACCCTAGGGACCCACTGGCCACTAGTGACAGTGCCACAGCTCGGTGCTGACGTATGAACCTACCCTAGGGACCCACTGGCCACTAGTGCCGCTTGCTCTCCGTGACAGTGCCACAGCTCGGTGCTGACGTATGAGCCTACCCTAGGCACCCACTGGCCACTAGTGACAGTGCCACAGCTCGGTGCTGACGTATGAGCCTACCCTAGGGACCCACTGGCCACTAGTGACAGTGCCACAGCTCGGTGCTGACGTATGAGCCTACCCTAGGGACCCACTGGCCACTAGTGACAGTGCCACAGCTCGGTGCTGACGTATGAGCCTACCCTAGGGACCCACTGGCCACTAGTGACAGTGCCACAGCTCGGTGCTGACGTATGAGCCTACCCTAGGCACCCACTGGCCACTAGTGACAGTGCCACAGCTCGGTGCTGACGTATGAGCCTACCCTAGGGACCCACTGGCCACTAGTGACAGTGCCACAGCTCGGTGCTGACGTATGAGCCTACCCTAGGCACCCACTGGCCACTAGTGACAGTGCCACAGCTCGGTGCTGACGTATGAGCCTACCCTAGGGACCCACTGGCCACTAGTGACAGTGCCACAGCTCGGTGCTGACGTATGAGCCTACCCTAGGGACCCACTGGCCACTAGTGACAGTGCCACAGCTCGGTGCTGACGTATGAGCCTACCCTAGGCACCCACTGGCCACTAGTGACAGTGCCACAGCTCGGTGCTGACGTATGAGCCTACCCTAGGCACCCACTGGCCACTAGTGACAGTGCCACAGCTCGGTGCTGACGTATGAGCCTACCCTAGGCACCCACTGGCCACTAGTGACAGTGCCACAGCTCGGTGCTGACGTATGAGCCTACCCTAGGCACCCACTGGCCACTAGTGACAGTGCCACAGCTCGGTGCTGACGTATGAGCCTACCCTAGGGACCCACTGGCCACTAGTGACAGTGCCACAGCTCGGTGCTGACGTATGAGCCTACCCTAGGCACCCACTGGCCACTAGTGACAGTGCCACAGCTCGGTGCTGACGTATGAGCCTACCCTAGGCACCCACTGGCCACTAGTGACAGTGCCACAGCTCGGTGCTGACGTATGAGCCTACCCTAGGCACCCACTGGCCACTAGTGACAGTGCCACAGCTCGGTGCTGACGTATGAGCCTACCCTAGGCACCCACTGGCCACTAGTGACAGTGCCACAGCTCGGTGCTGACGTATGAGCCTACCCTAGGGACCCACTGGCCACTAGTGACAGTGCCACAGCTCGGTGCTGACGTATGAGCCTACCCTAGGCACCCACTGGCCACTAGTGACAGTGCCACAGCTCGGTGCTGACGTATGAGCCTACCCTAGGCACCCACTGGCCACTAGTGACAGTGCCACAGCTCGGTGCTGACGTATGAGCCTACCCTAGGCACCCACTGGCCACTAGTGACAGTGCCACAGCTCGGTGCTGACGTATGAGCCTACCCTAGGGACCCACTGGCCACTAGTGACAGTGCCACAGCTCGGTGCTGACGTATGAGCCTACCCTAGGCACCCACTGGCCACTAGTGACAGTGCCACAGCTCGGTGCTGACGTATGAGCCTACCCTAGGCACCCACTGGCCACTAGTGACAGTGCCACAGCTCGGTGCTGACGTATGAGCCTACCCTAGGGACCCACTGGCCACTAGTGACAGTGCCACAGCTCGGTGCTGACGTATGAGCCTACCCTAGGCACCCACTGGCCACTAGTGACAGTGCCACAGCTCGGTGCTGACGTATGAGCCTACCCTAGGCACCCACTGGCCACTAGTGACAGTGCCACAGCTCGGTGCTGACGTATGAGCCTACCCTAGGGACCCACTGGCCACTAGTGACAGTGCCACAGCTCGGTGCTGACGTATGAGCCTACCCTAGGGACCCACTGGCCACTAGTGACAGTGCCACAGCTCGGTGCTGACGTATGAGCCTACCCTAGGGACCCACTGGCCACTAGTGACAGTGCCACAGCTCGGTGCTGACGTATGAGCCTACCCTAGGGACCCACTGGCCACTAGTGACAGTGCCACAGCTCGGTGCTGACGTATGAGCCTACCCTAGGGACCCACTGGCCACTAGTGACAGTGCCACAGCTCGGTGCTGACGTATGAGCCTACCCTAGGGACCCACTGGCCACTAGTGACAGTGCCACAGCTCGGTGCTGACGTATGAGCCTACCCTAGGGACCCACTGGCCACTAGTGACAGTGCCACAGCTCGATGCTGACGTATGAGCCTACCCTAGGGACCCACTGGCCACTAGTGACAGTGCCACAGCTCGGTGCTGACGTATGAGCCTACCCTAGGGACCCACTGGCCACTAGTGACAGTGCCACAGCTCGGTGCTGACGTATGAGCCTACCCTAGGGACCCACTGGCCACTAGTGACAGTGCCACAGCTCGGTGCTGACGTATGAGCCTACCCTAGGGACCCACTGGCCACTAGTGACAGTGCCACAGCTCGGTGCTGACGTATGAGCCTACCCTAGGGACCCACTGGCCACTAGTGACAGTGCCACAGCTCGGTGCTGACGTATGAGCCTACCCTAGGGACCCACTGGCCACTAGTGACAGTGCCACAGCTCGGTGCTGACGTATGAGCCTACCCTAGGGACCCACTGGCCACTAGTGACAGTGCCACAGCTCGGTGCTGACGTATGAGCCTACCCTAGGGACCCACTGGCCACTAGTGACAGTGCCACAGCTCGGTGCTGACGTATGAGCCTACCCTAGGGACCCACTGGCCACTAGTGACAGTGCCACAGCTCGGTGCTGACGTATGAGCCTACCCTAGGGACCCACTGGCCACTAGTGACAGTGCCACAGCTCGGTGCTGACGTATGAGCCTACCCTAGGGACCCACTGGCCACTAGTGACAGTGCCACAGCTCGGTGCTGACGTATGAGCCTACCCTAGGGACCCACTGGCCACTAGTGACAGTGCCACAGCTCGGTGCTGACGTATGAGCCTACCCTAGGGACCCACTGGCCACTAGTGACAGTGCCACAGCTCGGTGCTGACGTATGAGCCTACCCTAGGGACCCACTGGCCACTAGTGACAGTGCCACAGCTCGGTGCTGACGTATGAGCCTACCCTAGGCACCCACTGGCCACTAGTGACAGTGCCACAGCTCGGTGCTGACGTATGAGCCTACCCTAGGGACCCACTGGCCACTAGTGATACCGGCACCTTCTGCTACTCTAAAAACTTTTGATGACATTATTTTAGACGATTTCGCCGGATGAAGGCGCAGAGATAGGCACATGTGAAGCGCGCAGTCCGCGCAGTCCGCGCAGTCCGCGCAGTCCGCGCAGACAGCGCAGACAGCGCACCGCACACGGAACGCGGTAACGACACTATCTACCTCGCGAGGTTCTTGTTTCTTATTTCTTATGTGTCAGATACAGTTTTGAACTTTGCGGACTTGCCTGCTAGGTATCGGAACTAAAGTCTATAGATCTATCATTCAAACGACTTATTTAAAAGTAAGTAATTTCTTTTCTTTCCGTAAATATCAACATTCTAAAATTTACATAATGTCAAAGGAATTAACAAAGTTGAATTTATAATAAAGATCACGTTTAGGTGATTTATTTATTTATTTAAATAAATAAATAATAAATAAATCACCTAAACGTGGCGTGACTTATATGAAATACCTTCCCACTTAGTTTGTGTCACTCATTACTGTGCGCTACAGCTGAGTGATGTGTGACTACCGCGTGCGGTAAGCAGGCCTGCAGCACTGCACCACTACAAGCTGACATAATGTGAGTACATAGCGAACGTCTTCTTGTTCCAGTACCTAAGTATTCGTTTTTAATTTGATTCGACGGAAGAATGTAGTTCCATCCAGCCTCCAGAGCTGCAGATCACCCAGCTAGTTTAGCTGAGCAGGGCCAGGCATGGCTCACGTATACAAATACTGAATCTACTTGAACAAGATAGGTTCGCAGTTCGGCTTTATATTAATATATTTTTACTTTTAGTGTTTGTTACGCAATTGTTCAGCTTTAGACAACGTTAGTACCTAGATACTTAACTTACGTAACTATTTTTATTGCTTATTCACTGTATTCAAAATATTTTCCCGATTAATACAGCAATATTTACTTACGCAAACCACTTTCATTGGGCTACCCTGGTTTTTAAATATAACAAACTTTTAATTCCTATAAAACATAAAATTGACTTTAAGCTTCATAATGTAAACTGTTATCTACCTACGTGCGCACCTCATCGGGCCAGGCGCTGCTCTGTGAGGCTCGTGCCAACTGTATGCACTACCTGGGTAAACCTAACCCGCGTACCAGGACTTCTGGTAACGACAGCTGTAACTAAATAATCTACTCAGCGAGGCATTATTGTTAACTCACACTACACTGCGCACTGCGTACTGCGCACTGCGCACCGCGCACCGCGCACTACAGGCGGTACATGTGCAGGTCCACGCCCCAGCCGGTGGGCGCCATCCAGTCGGGCAGCGCGGCCAGCAGCGCCGCGTGCGCCCCCGTGCGCGCCCCCGCGCCGGCCTGCGCGTGGCCGCCCAGCGACACGTCCAGCCAGTGCGGCGGCGCCAGGCCGCGCGCGTGGCGCAGCACCAGCGACAGGCGCCAGGCGCCGCGCGCGTCGTGCAGCGCCACGAAGTACGTGCGGCGCGCGCCCCAGCGGCCGGCCGCGCGCGGCGCCGCCAGCACGCTGCTCCACGCCAGCCGCGCGCCCGCGCACGGCGCCAGCAGCAGCACCACGAGCGGCGGCCCGGCCAGCTGCAGCTCCAGCTCCAGCGCCGTGTCGTTGAGGCGCGCCAGGCGCAGCCGCGCGGCCAGGCGCGGCGGCGCGGGCGGCGCGGGCGCGGCCAGCGAGGCGCCCACCAGCGACAGCACGGGCAGGAAGTAGGGCGCGCCGCAGTACAGCAGGCGCGCGCACTCCGCCCCCGCCAGGCGCCGCGCGCCCCCCGCGCCCCCCGCGCCCCCAGCCACTGCGCACACCCGGCGGTATTAGTATTTATACAGAACACCGCCCGCCGCCGGAGCGCGAACAGAAAAAAACGCGTGAGCTTAGAACCGACAAAATATTATACTCAGCGCTAAACTTACACGAAAACGTATGTGGCTAATTAAAAGAAAACTTAAATTATCATAGAGTATTTGGACGTATTTAACAATTAGAATCAACTGTATTTACAATACCTTAATATCAAATGTTTTTAACCATCTCGAACTCGGACACTCTGATCCATCTGAGTTCATCAATATAATTAATCACACCGTCTCGATCGCTATATACGAGGCGTTTGACTTCGCCCCACGAACAAATGTATAAGGGCGTTAAATCTGGCGATTTACCTGGCATCAACTGGCATGCACCGGTCAGTCACGTGCTGTCACAGCTCAGCTCATGTGTTTTGTGTAGTAAAAAAAGTTATATTTCGCATAACTATCTTAAAAAGTGCGCGCGACGTCGCGTCTCGGTATGAACCGACTCTTGACGGCCCATTCTCGACTTCGGTCTCAGCGGCGAGCGGCGCGGCTGGCGGCAGCGGCCGACGTGCACGTATTTAAGTAGTCAGAATGTGCTCAAAATAACAAGATATTCTTAATATGAGAGATCGATATTTAAATGGCGAATTTCCTGACTGAAGATCCCGCAATCTTTTTATAACGTTTTTGTATTTGTGTTGGGGATGTTTTGACATCCCATATAGGAGGTCGATTTAAAATGTAAGTTATAAAGGCCTCGGTATCCATTACCGCCACAAAATCGTCAAAATTTTTGAGTTTATAAGTTCGCCGCCGAGTACGTCGCGTCCTCCACCGCTGTCCGCGCCGCCGCCGCTCTGTTTCGTGGCGTCGCACTCATTCGCTGGTACTTTTGATCTCGCCGCTCGCCGCACTTTTCGATTCCCGATTCGCTCGGACAAAACCGCGCGCGTTTTCGCTATGAGCGGCGACTCGTGGCGAGCCCTAAAACATTTTCATACCTCTGTTGTTACCGTTCGCCGCCCCGCGCTTAGCCGCCGCTCGCCGCGACAAGGTCGGGAATGGGCCGGTAGCAGGGAAACGATTTGACATGACGATGATACAATATTTAGTTACCGTATTTATCAACGGAGTGCGGCGTGTTAGCGTCAAGTTCCGGCACCCAGTAGAAGTGGTCCACCTGGTCCGTCGGCACCAGCGGCGCGTGCAGCGTGCGGCGTGTGTGGAACACCATCATGCGCTGCGGCCGCTCCGCGCTGTACGGCGCGCCCAGCGGCGTCAGCAGCACCAGCAGCAGCGCGGCCGCGCTCAGCAGCACTGCGCCGCGCTGCAGCCGCGCCACGCCGCGCGCCGCCAGCACCAGCGGCAGCAGCCAGGAGCAGGCCGCCTGCACCAGCAGCGCCACCAGCATCGCCACGCCCGCGTCCGCCGGCAGCGCGCCCGAGCCCGCGCGCCCCGTGAGCGGCACGAACATGTGCAGCGAGCCCAGCGCCAGGTACCACGTCTGCGCCGCCGGCAGCGCCGCGCCCAGCGCCCACAGCAGGGGGCGCAGGGGGCGCACGGGCCGCGCGCCGCCCAGCCAGCCGCCCGCCAGGTCCGCGGCCGCCGCGGACAGCGCCCACAGCAGCGGCAGGAAGCCGGAGCGCAGGCCGCGCAGCGCGCACAGCAGCAGCGCGGCCGCCCAGCCCAGCGCGGCCGCGTCGTGCCAGGCGCGGGCGCCCCACCAGCCGCGCAGCAGCGCCGGCCGGCCCCACAGCCGCGCCGCCGCCGCCCACGTGCCCGCCAGCGCTGCGCACACATGCACACACTCACACACCTACTACGGCCCCACAGCCGCGCAGCAGCGCCGGCCGGCCCCACAGCCGCGCCGCCGCCGCCCACGTGCCCGCCAGCGCTGCGCACACATGCACACACTCACACACCTACTACGGCCCCACAGCCGCGCAGCAGCGCCGGCCGGCCCCACAGCCGCGCCGCCGCCGCCCACGTGCCCGCCAGCGCTGCGCACACATGCACACACTCACACACCTACTACGGCCCCACAGCCGCGCAGCAGCGCCGGCCGGCCCCACAGCCGCGCCGCCGCCGCCCACGTGCCCGCCAGCGCTGCGCACACATGCACACACTCACACACCTACTACGGCCCCACAGCCGCGCAGCAGCGCCGGCCGGCCCCACAGCCGCGCCGCCGCCGCCCACGTGCCCGCCAGCGCTGCGCACACATGCACACACTCACACACCTACTACGGCCCCACAGCCGCGCAGCAGCGCCGGCCGGCCCCACAGCCGCGCCGCCGCCGCCCACGTGCCCGCCAGCGCTGCGCACACATGCACACACTCACACACCTACTACGGCCCCACAGCCGCGCAGCAGCGCCGGCCGGCCCCACAGCCGCGCCGCCGCCGCCCACGTGCCCGCCAGCGCTGCGCACACATGCACACACTCACACACCTACTACGGCCCCACAGCCGCGCAGCAGCGCCGGCCGGCCCCACAGCCGCGCCGCCGCCGCCCACGTGCCCGCCAGCGCTGCGCACACATGCACACACTCACACACCTACTACGGCCCCACAGCCGCGCAGCAGCGCCGGCCGGCCCCACAGCCGCGCCGCCGCCGCCCACGTGCCCGCCAGCGCTGCGCACACATGCACACACTCACACACCTACTACGGCCCCACAGCCGCGCAGCAGCGCCGGCCGGCCCCACAGCCGCGCCGCCGCCGCCCACGTGCCCGCCAGCGCTGCGCACACATGCACACACTCACACACCTACTACGGCCCCACAGCCGCGCAGCAGCGCCGGCCGGCCCCACAGCCGCGCCGCCGCCGCCCACGTGCCCGCCAGCGCTGCGCACACATGCACACACTCACACACCTACTACGGCCCCACAGCCGCGCAGCAGCGCCGGCCGGCCCCACAGCCGCGCCGCCGCCGCCCACGTGCCCGCCAGCGCTGCGCACACATGCACACACTCACACACCTACTACGGCCCCACAGCCGCGCAGCAGCGCCGGCCGGCCCCACAGCCGCGCCGCCGCCGCCCACGTGCCCGCCAGCGCTGCGCACACATGCACACACTCACACACCTACTACGGCCCCACAGCCGCGCAGCAGCGCCGGCCGGCCCCACAGCCGCGCCGCCGCCGCCCACGTGCCCGCCAGCGCTGCGCACACATGCACACACTCACACACCTACTACGGCCCCACAGCCGCGCAGCAGCGCCGGCCGGCCCCACAGCCGCGCCGCCGCCGCCCACGTGCCCGCCAGCGCTGCGCACACATGCACACACTCACACACCTACTACGGCCCCACAGCCGCGCAGCAGCGCCGGCCGGCCCCACAGCCGCGCCGCCGCCGCCCACGTGCCCGCCAGCGCTGCGCACACATGCACACACTCACACACCTACTACGGCCCCACAGCCGCGCAGCAGCGCCGGCCGGCCCCACAGCCGCGCCGCCGCCGCCCACGTGCCCGCCAGCGCTGCGCACACATGCACACACTCACACACCTACTACGGCCCCACAGCCGCGCAGCAGCGCCGGCCGGCCCCACAGCCGCGCCGCCGCCGCCCACGTGCCCGCCAGCGCTGCGCACACATGCACACACTCACACACCTACTACGGCCCCACAGCCGCGCAGCAGCGCCGGCCGGCCCCACAGCCGCGCCGCCGCCGCCCACGTGCCCGCCAGCGCTGCGCACACATGCACACACTCACACACCTACTACGGCCCCACAGCCGCGCAGCAGCGCCGGCCGGCCCCACAGCCGCGCCGCCGCCGCCCACGTGCCCGCCAGCGCTGCGCACACATGCACACACTCACACACCTACTACGGCCCCACAGCCGCGCAGCAGCGCCGGCCGGCCCCACAGCCGCGCCGCCGCCGCCCACGTGCCCGCCAGCGCTGCGCACACATGCACACACTCACACACCTACTACGGCCCCACAGCCGCGCAGCAGCGCCGGCCGGCCCCACAGCCGCGCCGCCGCCGCCCACGTGCCCGCCAGCGCTGCGCACACATGCACACACTCACACACCTACTACGGCCCCACAGCCGCGCAGCAGCGCCGGCCGGCCCCACAGCCGCGCCGCCGCCGCCCACGTGCCCGCCAGCGCTGCGCACACATGCACACACTCACACACCTACTACGGCCCCACAGCCGCGCAGCAGCGCCGGCCGGCCCCACAGCCGCGCCGCCGCCGCCCACGTGCCCGCCAGCGCTGCGCACACATGCACACACTCACACACCTACTACGGCCCCACAGCCGCGCAGCAGCGCCGGCCGGCCCCACAGCCGCGCCGCCGCCGCCCACGTGCCCGCCAGCGCTGCGCACACATGCACACACTCACACACCTACTACGGCCCCACAGCCGCGCAGCAGCGCCGGCCGGCCCCAAAGCCGCGCCGCCGCCGCCCACGTGCCCGCCAGCGCTGCGCACACATGCACACACTCACACACCTACTACGGCCCCACAGCCGCGCAGCAGCGCCGGCCGGCCCCACAGCCGCGCCGCCGCCGCCCAAGTGCCCGCCAGCGCTGCGCACACATGCACACACTCACACACCTACTACGGCCCCACAGCCGCGCAGCAGCGCCGGCCGGCCCCACAGCCGCGCCGCCGCCGCCCACGTGCCCGCCAGCGCTGCGCACACATGCACACACTCACACACCTACTACGGCCCCACAGCCGCGCAGCAGCGCCGGCCGGCCCCACAGCCGCGCCGCCGCCGCCCACGTGCCCGCCAGCGCTGCGCACACATGCACACACTCACACACCTACTACGGCCCCACAGCCGCGCAGCAGCGCCGGCCGGCCCCACAGCCGCGCCGCCGCCGCCCACGTGCCCGCCAGCGCTGCGCACACATGCACACACTCACACACCTACTACGGCCCCACAGCCGCGCAAGCAGAAGATAAGATTTATTTTTGGTAACCTTATATTAAAAACAGTAGTGGACCTAATATAAAGCCTTGGGTAACTCCACACGTAATAAGTTGGGGGCTACTTTGACATCCATTCATTTTTAGCACTTGATACCTTTCTATCGAGTAAGAGTCAATGATTTTGTATGCTGTTCCAGTAAAGCCAATTGCGTTCAGTTTTTTCAGAAGCAAATCATGGCTAACTGTGTCGAAGGCTTTCTTCAGATCCACAAATACACCTAAGCACACTTGTTTTCGGTTTATGCTGGTTTTAATTTTGGTAACTAAGTCAATTGTTGCTGATAAGGTATTTGATTTAGGCTGAAAACCATACTGTTTATCAGTTAGGAAATTGATTAAGGTTAAGTGTTTATGTAATCGAACATGAACATTCCTCATTTAACCTATTCTAGTCTATATTCAATGTTACCATAGAATAAATAATTTGTAAGTCAGTAATAATTGGCAAAATTGGAAAGATGAAAAGTGCAACCGACCGGGCAGCGCGTACAGCGGCGCCAGCAGCGCGCCGCGCGAGTAGAAGCTCAGGCGCGCGCCGCACGCGTGCAGCAGCAGCGCCGGCAGCAGCGCGCACAGCACGCCGGCCGCGTGCGCCGCCGCGCCCGCCAGCGCCGCGCGCAGCACCGCGCGCCACCACGCAGCGCGCGCCACGCCCAGCGCCGCGCGCGCCGCCCGCGCGCTGGCCGCCACCTTCAGCAGCACCAGCGCCAGCGTGGCGCCCGCCAGCAGCAGCGCGGCCGGCGCGCGCACGGCCACCACGCACAGCCCCAGCACGTCGAAGTACACGGGCTGGCGCGCCGAGGCGTCCGGCTCCGACTCCAGGCTCTCGCTGGCCAGCAGCCCGTGCGCCAGCGCCAGCACGTTGTCGCCGGTGCGCTGCAGCGCGGCGGGCGGCACGCGCTCCGCCGTGTCGAGGTGCGTGTGGTACACGTAGCCGTTGGAGCTCCACGCTAGGTCCACGCCGGACAGCTTGCCGAAGTCGCGGAAGATGCGGAAGTCGGTGTCGGCGGGGATGAGGCCGCTCTGGAACAGCTCCTGCGCCAGCGACGATGCAAACGGGTGCGGCACGGCGCCCGCATACATCTGCATATCCACAAAATGAGAAACATCAAATCGGACCTGTCTGTCAAATGATCGCTATACACGCAGGCACAACTGACTGACAGTGTCCATAGCTAGTGAGCCTGGTCGTAGGGCCACATACCTCAATGATCCAGGGGTCGTGCGGGCCCGCCTGGAACAGCACCTCGCGGCCGCCCGCGCCGCACGCCTCGATGTTGATGAACGCCCGCACGTCCTTTGCCCACCTGCAGGACGGGTCTCGCTCATTACTAGCTCGTGTGTGCGGGTGTGTATGTGCATGTGCGAGGAGCGCGTACTTGTGCTGCGTGATGAAGGCGTGCGAGGCCTGCAGAATGTTTTCCTCGGCGCCGTTGAACAGGAACACGGCGTCGTGGCGCAGCGGGCCGCCAGCCACCAGAGCGCGCATGGTCTCCAGGAGCACAGCGCAGCCCGCACCGTCATCGCTAGCACCTGCGGTGGACCACATACGACCCTGATAAGATGATCGGCGAGCACATATATTTTTATTTTTTAGTTTGCCCTTTTATTAGGAAGATCACGCACGCTGCTACGGCGTAAAGGTGCTATTGGCGTCAACTAGTAACCGCTGATGTGTGGCATTCGTATTCACTGGTATTCTGCTGCATGCGGTAAGACTGGAAGCCGATCCCAACAGTTGCGAAAAGCCTAGCCTGATGAAGATGATGATCGAGTTAATAAATAATGCATCGAGCTATTTTACGCGACCACCGCGTCATTACTTCTTCAGTGCGCTATTTCTGGAGAGGCGCTTTGACCTAATAGGTTGTCGGAGCGTGTCAGTCTTGTCGTACTCAAACGATCGAAGGCGCGTCCAGGAGCAAATGGAACGTAATTACTGAAAATAACGCGGTCAATTACCAATTGTGACTATTAGCAAGGTGCGCACTGACACCATGCGCACTGACACCATGCGCATCGCCAGCCTACCTACACTACCGCGAATTAAACCGGACAAATGCGAGTCGGACTCGCCCACCGAGGGTTCCGTACAAATTTGTTACATAATTATAAATATATATATTTTTTTCATTCTTCGGTATAAAACGAAAACTAACAACAGCATGGTATCGTATGAAAATTTCCCACATGGTACGGTTATCTCAATTCAAAATTTGGTCGGCCCGCGCCGTTCCTTGCCTTATGACCCTGTATTTTTATGATTTCATAACAAATGTATTCACATTATTTCTTTATACTTTTATTTTATTTCATTTATTTAACAAGGGTTACCAATAATTATAATTTATTTTGTTACTTTCAAGAAAACTTACAGCTAATACATTCGAGTAGTAGGAATTAATATGTAGAAGAGAGCCAATTACAAGTTTCCACTAAAACTTGTAGTATAAGATGGTATTAGGGGGCGTCCATTAATTACGTGAGGCGTTTTTGAGAATTTTTCGACCCCCCCTCCCCCCTTGGTGAGATAACGTAAGATTTTTCTTAACTCCCTCCCCCTCCCCTAATCTCACGCGAGATTCTTTAAAACTTCTATTTGGACTGTAAACGTGTTGGATTATTGAGAAAAAAAAAACACCTCTTCTTGACAGCACTTTTTCGTCTTGTAGACGTGTCTTTTGACGTAAGCATTACAATATTATTGAAAACTCATTTTCAATTATTAAAAACGCAATTTTACACCGTTTTCTGCAAAAAAATAATTACGTGATATTTGCCAAGACCCCCCCTCTCCCCTAAGTGAGATTTGGAAAGATTTAGCTTGATCCCCTCCCCCCCTAGAACACCTTACGTAATTAATGGACGCCCCCTTACTTGGCAAATTGCATAATTCTAGGTCAACGGAAAATACCCTATAATTTTTTATTCCTTTGAGTGTCAAAATATGTGTTTTTGCGGTATAAACGGCTGTATCTTATTTTTACGTACTAAGTTTGGTTTCTTCACAGCTTCAAGAGACTGTAGACATGAGTATATCGTGTTAATTTCAACTCGATACCTTCTCGCGTTCCTGATATAAAGGGCCGTAACAGACATACAGACAGATAGCCGGACGGACGGACAGCAAAGTGATCCTATGAGGGTTTCGTTTTTCTTTTGTAGATACGAACCCTAAAACTGACTTTCCCCTTTACTTGTGTTTTAAGACATTGGTTCAATTTTAAAATTGACGTTACGTTTACGTTAAGCATTCCTGCCTGCTAGGCACACTGTTCAGTTGGTCACAGAGCTAACCATTTGGTCGGGGTGTCAAAATGAATCGCTGTCATGGTAGGAACATCAAACTACTTACCTGGGCTATCAGGCACGGTGTCAAAGTGGCAGTTGAGCAGCAGCGCGGAGCGCGCGCGCGGCCGGCCGCCCGCGCCACGCACGCGCGCCACCACGCTCTGCACGCCGCGGTACACGTTGTTCATGCCTGCCACACGACACACTCGTCAGTCACTGCCACTGGCACTGATCCGCACAGTGGCGTACACTCACCAATACTCACCATCCATAAAAGAAAGCGCGAAGGCGCCGCTGGCGTGGTGCACGTCCAGCTCCACGCGGTTGTGCGGCGACGCGTGCGCCGCGATGTGTTTGATGGCTGAAACCAGCATGCTCACCGCCAACACCTCGTTCTCGTAGCTGCCTGCCACCTGCGACACACCGACTGGCAACTACAACGACGGCGAGGACTAGCCGCATGATGCGCATGTGTAGCGGGAGCGGCTTTTGGTTTGTACCGTGTTCGATCGTAACGCACCCGCGGTCCAATGGAGGTGAGGTTGATGAGATGCTGGTGCGCCGTCAGCGCGTGGAAGCGCTGCAGCGGCGCGTCGGCCCCGAGCGGCTCGGGCAGCGCGTAATCGATACTGGCTACGCCCGCCAGCATGGCCGCGCTGGCCGACAGCGCCGCCACCACCCACCACACCGATAGGGGCGCTTGCACAGGCTTATTTTCCTTCACCAACTCCGACTGCTCCGAGCTCTTCTGCAATAAAACTACCTGCTTACATTTCATTATGTAGGTACCTATCAGTTGTGAGCGGGAATTTAAAAAGAGGGAAGGTGAAAAAATATTGTCTAGTTCTGTAGATAACATCAATAGCATACCTAACATCAATAGCATACCTAACATCAATAGTATACCTAACATCAATAGCATACCTAACAATAATGCGTCGATATTAAACTGAACACTGACCTAGAATGAAAAAAAATTGGGGGTACTCAAGGGTATACTGGGACTACTATTGTACACCATACATACATATTGTTGACCTGCCAACCATGGACCAAGCCATCTACACAGCTTCAATTACACCTCCATGAAGTATTCCAAACCAAAACAATCTGAGCACTCTTCAATATTTAGCTGTATACATACAAGCATTAAACGCATCTATAATTATTTAAAAATGAACATCATCAAGGATCACTAAGCACAGTAACCAATATCAAAGGAGACTTTCTGGAGATTTAATTCCATATACCAGCTATTAAATTATCTCCCGCAAGTTTAGTGCTTGTGAGTTTGCAAAATATGGGTTTTCTTTCTTTTATGTGGAACCCTTATTCTTTTTCTAAAATAAAAGCCTAAGTTACTCCTGAACATATCAGTTATCTGCCATTGTCCCATCAAAATTGGTCAAGTCATTTCGGAGATTACCTCAAACAAACAGACATACTAACAAAAATAATTAAAATTGCTTTTTTGGTAGTTTAAACTAGTTAGTAAAAAGCCATTATTTTAACATACTATTTTTATTTATTTGCATAGATTTAAAAACTGCAGACACAAAAATATGAAATTATAAATGTGTAGGTAATGGCCTTTTGAGTTTAAAATAAAATGTAACATGTTGATCCAAGTGTCATGACGTTGTGGGAGAACTAAGCAATTATAATGAAAAAGGTTTGAAGTTAACAGCAACTATTCTTTCTATAAAAGCATATTTTCATTATTGCTAGCATTTGGTACATGCTAGCAATAATGAAAGTCCCAAATATACAAAATCATTCTCATGCTCCATATTCTGATAAGTGATCACAAATTTATTTATTTACTACTTTAAGAACACAAATGTACAGAGGCAGACTTAATGCCATAGGCATTTTCTACCAGTCAACCTTTGGGTGATGCAGGGACAAACAGTGGTAGGTGCAATTTCTTAAAAGAAAAGGGAACAAAATAAAAATATACATATATATATAGATTATAAACTGTAAATATAATACCTTCATAGAATATATACACAAAATACATAGATACATGACTATACATAAAGAACAACAACAAACAACTACTTAATTTTACATCACATTTGCTCTTACACACACCAATCATCTTGTTCATATTTCTATTGAATCCTTGAATCTGGTGGTGTCTTGCATTTGTTTTGCTGACAATAAGAAGGATTTCACCATCTGGAAATATGGCCGTGTGCCAGACCACAGGTGCAAGTCTATACTTGTACTACTATATAAAGAAAAGGCTCCAAACAGGAGGCATTCGCTTTTTGTGTAGGCCACAAACTTTATGCTAAAGGTTTTTATTAAATGCTTGCTAGACTGACAGATCAGAAATATGGATGTGCATGTGAAAGCAGGGTTAAGAGAGGGATTGAGATATATGGATCAGATCACCTTCTTAAGGTCCATTGCTGAAAGACATCTAGCTATGCACAAGGTCTACTGTGCTGTAGCTGACTTGGAGAGTGCCTGTGACAGAGTAAGTAGAGAAGAATTGCAGTTCACAATATCCATGTATGATGTGGACTAGTTTAGGCACTGACACCTTTAAACTAGGATTCAGAATGAGCCCTCAGTGAACAAATATTATTTTGAGTCAGCCAATCAGTGTGTGAACCAAGTAAAGTATTTATACAGATAAAGATATGGTAAGCATCGCTACCCATATTATTAAACACTACTCAATACCTGTGTATAGGTAGTGTTTAATAATATTGGCAGCATATGTTTAATAACACAGTTCAATATGCAGGAAATGAACTGTATTCAAGCTGTTACCTAATTAATCATGTTATCAGCTAATGAAGAACTTTATCATCTATGTTTTAGCAAAAACTATACTTGTAATTTGGTTTTAAGATATTTTTATACTTACCATTTTGCTAGATGAAATAGTTTATGATTCTTTTTTCAACTTTATCCCACAGAAAATAATATGAGACCTTTTTCATATAAATAAATTAGGGTTTTCTTCTTTTTTTGTAAATACACGTTACCTATGTGAGTAGGTGACAACCTCCATCAGTTAAAAAATCACACAAACTTTTTTATTATTTATTTTTGTTCTCTTTATTAAGTTCTGCTTAAACTCACATAGCACATTATTATTTTGTTTTTCATCAGAACTCTGTTGTTATTCGTTGCCTGTTTGCAGCAGTTTGAGTTTGACTATCGTAGTGTCGTTTGTCATGAGATGTCAGATGATAGATGTCATTGTCAGATGTCACTGTCAGTGTGATCGTCGTATCGTTCAAGCATAGACATTTTCTTTAGTCCGGAGCATTGACTGCAGCAACAGCGCGGCTTCAGCACCATTATCATTTTAGCCGATATCCAACAGCTTCCTGAGATCTTCACCAGATCGTACGTTGGTCCACCTTATAGTCAGCCCTTAGCGGCCGTCTATGCGCCGGTTTACTGTATCATTTCTGTTTGGGTTCAGTCACATATCTGCCCGTGCTGAAACACTGAGTTTGCAGGGTCGGCAGTGGGTCAGCAGATCCTGCCCGCGTGTGATCAATCGATAGAACTAAGAGTGAATGGACATGTTTATTACTCCGTTTCTTCCGTCTCTTCAGTCAAATGTCACTGATGACATGAGTATAGTATTGTCTGTCATGGTCAGTCAGGTGTAGAGATGCAATTCTTCCCAAAAAGATCAATTTATAAATCGATTCAAGTCATTCACATTAAATCGTGTTCTAAAAGATTCGATTTTCTAATTTAAAAATGCGTGCCATGGAAAGCAAAATTAACACGATAATTATTATAGGATTTTTATTGTTTTTAAGTAATTTAAATGAAAAGATTGAAAGTTCCGTTTAAAGAAATGAAACACACCTCTGATGTAGGAAGCGATCATGGGTTGCGGTGTCTCAGCGAACTCTTAAGTTTAAGTAACTGTAAAATTGTCATTCTTTTACATGTGTGTTTGGTATATTCTATTGATAGTGAATAATTTTATAGCTCTTATCGACTCAGAAACAATTCAATTTTCTTCGATGAAAGATCGCATCACTGAGTCGATTCAGTGTATAATTTCGATTTTTAGATTAATTGATGTTGGATCGCCATCCCTAGTCATTTAGATAGGTCTTGTCACAAGTTGTCAAATAGGAAATAGGAATATTTATTGTGTTGTGATAGTACCACGTTACTGCATTTGATTGCATATAAAAAATGTGAATCTGATAGAATGTCTGTTCAGTAGTGTAAGCACTTGAGCTAAACTTGATATTTACTGTGACCGAAGTCGACTTGCATAGCTATCAGTAGTTTTACTTTATACGAATTGGATGTTTGGGACAATGTCGAACTGGGTCGGGTATGCCATATCGGTGAACTGTGGCGAGCCTCTGGGTTGCTATCAAGGAACTATTCTAGAAGCAGATGGTAGCACTATTACATTAACAAAAGCCTTCAGGAATGGCTTTCCTTACCCAAAGTCACAAGTGACTCTTAAGTAGGTTGAGAACGTCAACTTTTTGTCATACCTATTTTTGTTTAGCGTGATACAATATTATGTTATCCTTTGCTTTTATTTCATGCTTCAGTGCTGCTGACATAAAAGATCTGAAGATAATTGAGTCTCGGGCAGAACCTGCTGAGCAGACGCACAGCACTGTTGCTGTAACTAAGGGAATGAAGAAGGCCCAGCGAGCTACTGTCTGTGAGAACCTACAGGCCAATCCTACGAGTTCAGGTATGATTGCAGTATGTGACCGTTGTGCCTGTGCATAGCCACACAAAGCCATGAGTACATCTGCCCATCTCCCTCCCCTTCTCTGGCCAAAAGTAGCTGCTAATGAGATACTAAGAAAAAAAATCATCACACAGGCAGTCAGTGTCACCCCTGGGGTAATGCCACAGCACATGGTTAGGGAAACAATCAATGAACCCGTGTGACTGTGTGTTCATTGACGGTTAAGCTACCCTTGCCTAAATCAGTCTGTGGATGGCTGACCGTTTATCACATTACATGTTGAGACACCTTTGACCTCATAAAGCATGTTAAGTTGTTGGTCCTGGCTGTCATATGTAGACCTTTGACAGTAGTTAGGGGTACTCGGTATGGTAGGGAAGCATGTATATGTGACAACCAGTTTTATTAATCTTAGAGTTATTGTGTTGCCCAATATAATGCTCTTGCTATTTTCTACCACAGTGGGCTAGTGCTTTAGCCTGTCATGTCTACCTCTCTTGTGTCTCAGTCACTCTGTTACTTTTTACCATTTTATTTTTTGCTCTCCAAACTGGTACATCTTGTTGGATTAGTATGTGGATCCCATTGTACCTAGGAAGATGCTTAGAAAGGAGATTCATGCCTGATTTTGTTTTTCGATACAATCTTGGACTATGATACAACTTCACTCAATCTTAAAAATGTATACTTTATTCTGAGAAAGGAAAAAAGGAGTTGTTCTTGTTTTTATGAATTATAATTAAAAGAGTATTTCTGTACAAGTCTGCTTCATGCTATTCTTGGTACCTCTGTACAGTCTAGCTAGAGGTTTGATTTCTCATGAGGGAAAAGTGTATAAAATACACGATTTCATATCAACACTACCATTATGAAAATTACTTCCGACGACCGATGTGGCGCGGCGGGCGAAGGTCCGCCTGCGACGCATGAGGTTGCGGGTTCGATTCCCGCCTTGGGACAAATGTTTTTACGATCTACAAATATTTGTTCCGGGTGTTCTGGGTATTTGCTATGTATAATAAAAATATCTATCTATGTAATGTATTGTATTAAGTATATCAGTCATCTAGTACCCATAACACAAGCTTTGCTTAGCTTGGGGCTAGATGATGCTCTGTGGATTGTCCAGCATTATTTATTTATTACTTGCAAGTTGCAAATATGTATTAGAACATTCAATTTGAGGTTGTGTATGGCACACATTAGTCATTAAAGACAAGATCGCCAATAATGACGGAAGCCTAGCAGCCTCTCTATGATTTTGCTACTAACTCAGCATTCTTTATTGAAATGTGTTTTTGTACAGTATGTATTGGATTACAAATTATAATTTTCGAAAAATTTAGGAATTGATTTTTCTATTTCATTTAGATATTGTACCACAACTGGATAGTGTTAGTGTATGTATTTTTGTAATGTGTTGGATTAGTTTGCGTACTCTGGTGTTATGTGCGTTAGGTAACCAGGCTCCTCCGGGCGTCAGCTGCAGCAGCAAGTGTGGCAACAGTGGCAACAGCCGCGCCGTCCCGCCGCCCGCCGCACGCAGCAAGCCGATAGACATACAGACATCCCGCACCAATAAGAACGGCAACCACGCTGGTAAGTCTGGCAACAACCGCGTTCAGCAAGCCGATAGTCATACAGGCCTCCCGCACCAATAAGAAAGGCATCCACGCTGGTAAGTCTGGCAACAACCGTGCCGCACCACCCGACCCGCCGTGTGCAGCAAGCCGACAGACATACAGGCCTCCCGCACTAATAAGAACGGCATCGACGCTGGTATCTACACACACATAGGGTCACTTGCATGCGGGTGTATTCATGGTCTAAGATAAATGTTTACGTTACAGGTAGTTACGGCAACACCAGCTCCACGCCGAAGAGCCGCGGCGGCGGCGGCGGTGGCAGCGGCGGCGGCGGTGGCAGCGGCGGCGGCGGCGGGTTCAGCAACGTGTACGACAAGGCGCGGCGCCGCAACGAGGCGTGCTTCGGCGAGCTGGCGGACGCCTCGCTCGACAATGACTTCGACTTCGAGGGCAACCTCGCGCTCTTCAACAAGCGCGCGCTGTGGGAGGAGCTGCGCAACGCGCACAAGCCCGACGTGGTGCGCCAGGCCGACGACCTGGGCAAGTTCCGGCACGACCAGAACGTGCTGGGCGCGCCGCCGGCCGCGCGCGCCATCCGCGTGCCGGCCGAGCTGCGCGCGCCCGCCTCCTACGTCACGGACGCCGGCCTCAGCGTGCCCGGCGCGGCGCCGCGCCTGCGCGCGCGCCTGTGGGCCGCGCTGGCCCGGCGCGGCCTGCGCGCGCAGGCGCACACGCTGCTGGCGCGCGCCGCCGCCGACGTGGCGCTGCGCCTGGTGGGCGGCGGCCGGCGCCTGGACCCGCGCAACGCGCACCAGGCGCCCACCGTGGTGGCGCTGGTGGGCCCGCACGCGCTGGGCGCCGCCGGCCTGCAGGCGGCGCGCCTGCTGGTGTCGCACGGCGCGCGCGCGGCGGCGCTGCTGGCGGGCCCGGCGGCGGCGCCCGAGCCGGAGCTGGCGCTGGAGCTGGCGGCGCTGGCGCCGGGCGGCGTGCAGCTGGCGCCCAGCCTGGCGGCGCTGCCGAGCCCGGACGTGGTGCTGCTGGCGCTGTACGACCCGGTGCTGGACGACCCGCAGGAGCACTACCAGTCAGTACCACCACCACCTCACACGTTTCACATGTCAGTATGCGTGCGGCCGCAGGCGGCGGTGGGTCTTAACTCATTTCTTTTTAGGGTTCCGTACCCAAAAGGTGCCAAAAGAACAATAGCAAAACCTCCGCTGTCCGCCCGTCTGTCAGCGGGCTGTATATCATGAATAGGAAGTAGTATATTGTTAGTCTATACCTTAACAATCACTGTACGAGCAGTATCTCTATCTTATGCTATAGTACGGATCACTCCGCGTGCACCTCCGTGTGTTCGGCTCGCAATTGGCCAGATTTTAGGACCTTTGGGAAGGCCGTATCATAAACACAACTTACAGGGTCAAATGTGCAATTGTTTCTGGATAAAAACACTGAAGTGGTGTTATAACGATAAAATCTCCGACGTGTCGTGAAAAGAGTCTTGCAAAAAGGAGGTTGGTGAAGTGGCATGTACAATGGGACCCACCCAGTATGGAAACTTATATCTGCTTTTAGAACTATATAAAACTAGCAAAAAAAGCAAATGTACAGTAAGCTATAGAAGTTGGGAAAAAAAAG
Organism: Phlogophora meticulosa; assembly: GCA_905147745.2. NCBI lineage: Eukaryota > Metazoa > Arthropoda > Insecta > Lepidoptera > Noctuidae > Phlogophora > Phlogophora meticulosa. Next base: position 94,237 of record LR990534.1, read on the forward strand.
ATATACAAGGTTGAAGATTATAACCTAAAATGAATTTAATAGTGCTTATTTAATAATACATAATTATATTTATGTATTATATAGGCTCAAAAAGGTGTTCAATCAGAATATAAATATTTACCAGCTCTCTGGCAGAATATACCCACTTAAAATACGTCTGGGAGATATAGTGAATTTTGGTCGAAAACGAGATATGAAATACTGTTAGCATATTATTGTAGATTGATATTAATGTCATCAGCTGTTGTTTTGGAAAAAAGTTTTAAAACCTTTTCATGTATTTTTATGCGGTCAATACTCATTGCCATTTGAGTCCTGGAGGTGATTAAATCGGCATCCCTGTATTAATATGAATTCCCTTGGTTACGCCATATTAAAACGGCGGGAGTGCTTGGCACAGACTAAAAATATTTATTCCATATATTGACATATCTATTAGGTGACAATAGTTAACATGCATTCAGCCAGGTGAACAGGCACATGGTTTGTACCATGTGCCTGTGCCCATGTTAATTATTTTGATATAATTACAACATACTCCCATATCAAAATAAGGTACATATTACACTTTCTTTAAAGTAATCTATGAAAAGAGAAAAAAACAATGTATGGAGTACGACGTCACACTTTTAACAAACAGAGAATCTACAATTCTGTGACGCCAAATTCCTTTAAAAATTTGTAATGCTTTTGACAACTCAAACCTTTCGTCAATATATCAGCAGGCATATCATTTGTATTCAAATAGTTTATTATTACAAACTTATTTTCAACAGCAGTTCTAACAAAATGAAATTTCACATCTATATGCTTGCTTCTCTTATGCAATACAGAATTCTTTGTAAGTTTCTGTGCACTTTGATTATCATTGTACATCAATACAGGTATATTATTTCTACAATTCAATTCTAACAACATATTCCTTAAGTAAATACCTTCTTTGCTAGCCTCACAAATAGCTACATATTCTGCTTCAGTGCTAGACAATGCTATTACAGACTGTTTCTTACATTCATATGAAACTACGCTACCTGACATTTTAAACATAAAACCAGTATACGATTTTCTATCTGTGCTATCTGATGCCCAATCAGCATCTGCATATCCAGTCAAATCTAAATCATCTTTTACATATTTTAAACCAAAATGTTTTGTTATTTTTAAATACTTTAAAATATGCTTTGCATGTTTCCAATGAGTCTTACTAAAACAGTTATTGAATTGGCTGAGGTAATTAACTGCATAACATATATCTGGACGGGTAAGTATAGATAAATATAGCAAACTACCTATCAACTGTTGATAAGGATACTCAGTTGAGCATACATCTTCCTTTGCAAGCTTTAAATTTACCTCAATAGGTGTGCTAACTGGGTTACAATCTTTCATGTGGAATTTATTCAACAACTGATCCACAAACTTTTCCTGGTCTAAACTAATTACATTTTTATCTTTTCTAACCCGCATACCTAAACAATGTCTTATTTCTCCTAAATCTTTAATTTTAAACTTAGATTTTAATTCTGTTTTAAGACATTCTGTTTCATCTTTACAATTAGAAAATATAAAAAAATCATCTACAAACAAAGCAATAAATGTTTTATACAATTCATCTTGTTTAACAAATAAACAAGGTTCATACATTGACTTTTTATATCCTAGACCTTGCAAACAGTCATCTACTCGCTTATACCATAATCTAGCTGACTGTTTCAAGCCATAAATGGCCCTCTTTAGCTTTAAAACTTTATTTTCTCTATCAGGACACACAAAATAATTGGGTAAGCTCATATAAACAGTTTCATGCAAGTATCCATTTAGAAATGCTGTGGTTACATCTAGATGAGTCATGTCTAGGTTATACTTAAAACTTAAAGCAAATAAGAGTCTTAGAGTTGAATAGCGGAGCACTGGTGAAAAAGTCTCTTTGTAATCTATACCCGCTTTTTGTGTAAAACCTTTCGCAACCAAACGCGCACGATATCTCACTTTTTCCACTTTTTCACAATTGTCTATTTTCTTTTTGAACACCCACTTGCACTAAACCACTGTAGCTTGAGCTGGTCTTTTCACCACTTCCCATGCTTCATTTTCTTTGAATGATTTTAGTTCTTCATCCATAGCTTTACACCATTCATGTGATTCTGACCCATTCAAAGCCTCTTCATATGTTATCTGGTCTCCAAATAAATCATCATTTAGATCAACGCACATATTGCTGAAGCCATACCTATCTGGCTTCTTTCTAAGTCTAACCACTTTTTCTGGTTGAACTGACTCAGCAATATCTTTCACCTCCTTTACAGGTCATACTATCATAAAACTCATCTGAAGAGGTTTGGGTAGTGTCTACCTCTTCTACATAGGTGCTATCATTATCCGAGTCAGTATGATCCGTTTGATCTGATGATGACGCTTGTTGTTGCTGTTGTTCAGTTATTATCATCATTTCTGAGTCATCCTTGGGCTCTATGATGGTAACATCCCTGCTTGTTATTATTTTCTTTGTTACCGGGTTATATAGTCGGTAACCCTTTACATGGTCAGTATACCCTATTAGGATAAGTTATTCTGCCTTTTCATCCCATTTGCAACGTTTTTCTTTTGGGATATGACACATCACAATACTACCAAAAATCCTTATATGGCTCACATCTGGCTTACGCCCTGTCCACAGTTCATATGGAGTCCTTTGGTGTAATCCTGAAGCCATAGACATATTTTTCAAATATACAGCTGTGTGCACTGCCTCTGCCCAAAACTTTTTTTCAAACTTAGCATCAAATAGTAGACACCTGGCTCTTTCTACTATGGTGCGATTAAATCTTTCACACATACCATTCTGTTCCGGGCTATAGGGATTTGTTCTTTGGTGTATTATTCCACATTGTTTTAGAAACAATTTCATGTCATTTGAACAAAATTCTGTGCCATTATCTGTTCTAAGTGCTTTAATACTGGTACTCATTTGCTTTTCCACCATGAGTTTAAACTCCTTAAAGCAATTAATAACTTCACTTTTGTTCTTTAAAAAATAAACAAATGACATTCTGCTATAGTCATCCACAAATAGCAAAAAATATCTGGACATACCAATTGATACATTCTCCATCGGGCCGCACACATCAGCATGGATTAAATCGAGGACTTTTTCACTTCTGTGACTGGAATGTGGAAAAGGCAATCTAGATTGTTTGCCTTCGCAGCAAACTGTACAATTAAGCTTGCTGACCGTAGCTTTGTTGTTGTACATCAAGCCTTCTACTGCCCCATTCCTCATACTATCCAAATCCTTACTATTGATGTGGCCGAATCTTCTGTGCCAAATTACATCAGTGGTCGCTGCAGCAGCTGCTAACAGAACATCTGACTTGATGATTAACTTGTAGACTCCATTCACCAACTCACCTACACCAATCAGCTCATCCTGCCGATTTCTAATGTAACAATATTCGTCTTTGAAATTCACCTTGTTACCATTACTCATCAGCTGACTGACGGACAATAAGTTCGTCGTAAGATCAGGAACGCATAGCACGTCTTTAACAACAATATCGTGATATACATTGTCAACAACAGTCGTAATATGTGTATCTCCTGAACACAGTACAGGCATAGTTGTTTTATTTGCAACTATAATCTCCTTCGTTTTCAAGTTTTGTGACTCGTTTATTATGTTATCCTGGCTGATAATCATGTGATTGCTGGCTCCAGAATCAATGTACCATTCCGTTCTGCCGAAACTGCCATTTAAAAATACTGCACTAAACGCATTTACTGTTTTTTCCTTCGTTTGTGGACACTGATTTTTAAAATGGCCGGTTTGTTTACATTTGAAACATTTAATGACTTTGACAGGTTCAGTTGACGCTTCACCAGTGTTGCCATGTTTTATTGGCTTTTTCTTTTTCCAACCCTTTGATGTCAAAAATACACTCTCTGATTCATTGCTGCCAACATTATCACTCATGTCCATAAGCTTCGTTTTGATGACGTCAGCGGTGATGACGATTCCCGAATGTTCTATGGCCAACAACATCGGCGAAAACTTTTCAGGAAAGCCCGCCAACAATAATGATCCGATCCATTCATCATTTATTTCGAAGCCTGTTCCTCTCAATTTATGTGCTGTATCGATAATCTGAGTAACGTATACTGTCATCGATTCACAACTTTCCAGTATGCACGTACAAGCTTGGGTCGATAGTCATAACTAATTTCGCTTTTGCCTTCTGCTCTTCAACGCTAGCCGTTGCACCGCCATTTGAACCGTCTTGCTTGTTGATATCGACGCCTTCCAAAATCAAGAAATTTTGGACAGCGAACGCCCACTCATCGTAGTTTTCGCGCCCCTTGAGTTTAGGAACATTAACGATATAACTTGCTGCCATTTCTTAACACAAAAACTTATTTATTTTCACAAAAACTTTGCGCTGGACGCATAACCTATTAAAACGGCGGGAGTGCTTGGCACAGACTAAAAATATTTATTCCATATAATGACATATCTATTAGGTGACAATAGTTAACATGCATTCAGCCAGGTGAACAGGCACATGGTACAATTAATTATTTTGATATAATTACAACACGCCATAGCGGCTTACCGGTTTCATTCATCTTTTTTTAATTTTGTAATATTTTATAGAAGGCTCGTACGCAAATAAATATTTAGACCATTGCGTAGAAAATTGGAATAATTCAGAAAACTTGACTGCGTTGTGTTCGGGCAGGGCGGCGCTGCAGTGGGCCATGCGCGCGCGCGGCTGCGTGGTGAGCGTGGAGCCGCCGGGCGCGGGGAGCGCGGGGTGCGGGGGCTGGGCGGGCGTGCGCGGGCGCGCGGCGCTGCAGGCCGCGCTGCCGGGCGCGCCGCCGCCGGCGCTGGGCGGCCTGCTGCTGGCCGACGTGTGCGTGCCGCCCGCGCTGTTCGCCGAGCTGCACGTGAGCTACCGCTCGCCCTTCGGCGCCGCCTCCGTGCTGGCGCTGCACCCGGCCACAGCGGCCGACTGACCGCCGCCGGCGCTGCAGGCCGCGCTGCCGGGCGCGCCGCCGCCGGCGCTGGGCGGCCTGCTGCTGGCCGACGTGTGCGTGCCGCCCGCGCTGTTCGCCGAGCTGCACGTGAGCTACCGCTCGCCCTTCGGCGCCGCCTCCGTGCTGGCGCTGCACCCGGCCACAGCGGCCGACTGACCGCCGCCGGCGCTGCAGGCCGCGCTGCCGGGCGCGCCGCCGCCGGCGCTGGGCGGCCTGCTGCTGGCCGACGTGTGCGTGCCGCCCGCGCTGTTCGCCGAGCTGCACGTGAGCTACCGCTCGCCCTTCGGCGCCGCCTCCGTGCTGGCGCTGCACCCGGCCACAGCGGCCGACTGACCGCCGCTTCGTTGCACTCCTTCACAAGGGACTTAAGCGGCCGGCGGAGGGACTCTCGGGGCTTTTGAGCAGAAAACTAAATCCTTTGAGTAAAACTTGGTAGCCTTGTAGGCACTTCCCCTCCAGGCCCCTCCGTACACCCATGATGTGATAGTTTCACATTTGTCTTATCTTACTTTTCACCAAAATGTAAAGCCCACACAAATTGTATAAATAAATCAAAAAGATGAAGACGTCAATTACGACGTTTGAATCTCGCTGCAGGTGTGACATCAGTACAAACTACTAGTTCTCCGTATTTTGTAATCGTGCATCCCAGTTAAATGTATGAGTGGAACGTCATATAGTCATGTTTCAAACATAATTGTGTCCGTGTGAGCGCACTGATTTACATTGCCACGAATAGAAATGCAAGAGAACTTTCATTTTTAATACAAATGCACAAAGCATAGTGAACTGCATGTCAATGCCAGGTGGAGACTTGTCGCGCCAACGCGCTTCGGACAAGTTCGTATCTACTTTGTACGCTCAGCTGACGTAAAGTTGTGTGAATCGAGTGTGAGTGTTGATGTCGCAGCTGTCGGTGTGTCGGTGTGTCGACACACTCGCTGCCGCCCAACGCCACTCGTGTTGTGCACGAATAACCAAAATTGAACTTAATACAATAATAAAGGAGAATGCTCATGATGTGCCTAGCTTGTGAAATTATATTAAAATGTAAATGATACAGATTATAATATATTTTTTTCTAAATGCAAGTATGACCACAAGTGTACATAACTAATACGAATGTAACGATTGTAGCTGGTGGCGTTCTGTAGTTCCTACCTACCCTCCATGGGAAAAGGCTTGGATTAAGTATGTGTAGTGTATGTATGATTCTTTAAAATAGGTTCCAATTTTTTACAAATTAGATTATGAAAAATAAATGTTGATAATTATGACAAGTCACTTTTCCGGAATACCATCTTTTTCTGCACAATTAGTGCTGTGCTAAAACAAAATCGATACGAAGTCAGAAGGCCGACACTCTGACAACTAGTCTTACCAAAGGGTATCGCGTTACCCTGTGAATGGATTGTGGAGTTCAGATAGGCAGTCCTTCCATGTAAATCCAATAATCCCTCCGGCTTAGCCTGGTAGCCGGCTTCAACAAAGTTGAAAAAACCCTAGGCATATGAAATATCAACGAAATGTAGATAGGTAAATGTCTGTTATTTAATAAATAAATAAATAAATATTGCTGGACAATCCACACAGCATCATCTAGCCCCAAGCTAAGCAGAGCTTGTGTTATGGGTACTAGATGACTGATATACTTAATACAATACATTACATAGATAGATATTTTTATTATACATAGCAAATACCCAGAACACCCGGAACAAATATTTGTAGATCATACAAACATTTGTCCCAAGGCGGGAATCGAACCCGCAACCTCTTGCGTCGCAGGCGGACCTTCCCCCGCCGCGCCACATCGGTCGTCCAACTTAATGCTTGACTTAATAGGTACTCAGTATTAAACCCCTTGGCGGTGGGCTTCGAGCCACAAAAACGTGAGCAATCTCCTTTAAACAAGTGTATTGTTTGGTAATTCGAGAGTTTCAAATGTTCCTCAATAAATAGTAAGCTCGTATGTTGATAAGTAATTGTGATATATCGCTGGGTCACCGACCTTAACCCCGAAAGTGACGACTGCTTCAATGTGATTGAAAGTGCGCGCAAATAAAAGTTTATTGATTTCCCTGCATGTGTAACTGTGCGTGGACGGTGCTTCCAATGACTAATTTGTAAAATCGATATGTTTTATTCTGTTATAATAATTGTACATTTTCTTGTTATTAATGTTTCAATTGTGAAATGACATTCGAAAACTGAATAATGAAGTGTATAGTGGACCCTGCTCCAAGTTATTTAACCAAATATGGTCTGTGTTCAACGCACGAGCACGTCACGCGTGCCTTACCGATATCTCCCATCAGCAGGTACAGTCGGTGATTTACATTAAGAGTCAACCCCTATTGAGTAATCGTGAATCAGGACCTTTAAGTCTTTGAACATTTTAGGATATTCAACATTAAGTGCCTTTTTGTGTGACAATCGTATTGGTTCAACTACTAAGTTCTCCATGGAAACACTTCATCTTGTTAAACGATTGGGCTGAATGGCTAATAAAAGAATAAAATGTTCAGAGACAACAAATGTGAGTACAACTGCTAATCGTAAAATGTATTGTGGTGCGGGTTCGGGGATAGATTGGCGACGACCAGCACGACGCCTGGGAATCACATATTACTGTTTAACCGTCTTCGGAAAAAGGTTCTCCATTTAACTGTATGTTTGTAAGCGATCCCTCCGTCGATTCAGAACTGATTTCGAAATTCTTCTTTCATTGGAAAGGATGGTCACTAGGCGATGTTTCATTTACCTTATGCCACAGACCAAAGCTGTCGGCTGTCCTTGATTTACAGCTTTTAGTGTTTTTTTTGGAGTTGGTTATTATTTTTGTAAATTGTTCATTTGGGACTCCTTTTATATAACTCATATAACATTTCTGGCATTATCATAGAACGCCCAACATGCTTAACACCGAACATAATGTTGCAAGCAGGTGGGTAAACGGAAATATCAGATATCACTAATCTTATAAATACCAAGGATCAATTCGCTATCCATCGACCCGGATGCATCTAGCAGCCTGCGACAAGTGCGAGTCTGTCGGCGCCTGACGCCAGGGGGCGCGCACTAACATTTGCACGCAAAAATGCCTTTGCTTATTGTTTTCTAATGGACGCGTGTCGCAACTAAATGATCATCTTCTTTATGAAAAAGTGCTGATAACAGCATCTGGACCGACCTGGTCTCTTTGTTTAAAATAGTTATAGTTATAGGCCGGAAAAGTTTTTTAGGTAAAGTTCCGCGGATATTTAGTAAATTAGGGTAATTAAAACTGCGTTCTGCATTATTGTAAACATCGAGTGTTGGACATGATAACGCCTGTCAGCTCGGCTACTATAACATATAAAATAATATTTTCATGTTAGGACAAAATATAAAAATACTCAGTGCAAAAACATTGGGCTGCTGCCATAAGTCAGTGATAAGCCAGGCCGGCTTGTACCACGCCAGTTATTACAGATACTGCGTGACGGCGTGCTGTAGTCTGTGCGAATTGCAGACATTTTTTCGTGCAAGATAACACAAGTGCACACTCCCCAGCCGGTAGCCTGCACACTCCCCAGCCGGTAGCCTGTACACTCCACGGTTGCGATGCTCAACGCAAAACTGAACTTATAGTCTAAATCATAAACTTAATCATCGCAACTACTGAAGTTATTAAAGCGATCAAACTATCACGGAAGCAGTGTTCCGTACCAGTCCAACGTAATTTAGGAAGGCGCCTGCTAAGGGGGCGATACGGTGTAAGTTTACTTTTACTCAAGGGGGTCAGATAATGTAGGTCAAAGACTGTGCGTTCAACAGCACTAGAACTACAACAGGCAAGCTGCCCTGACTGCTATATAACTAGGCGGTGTCCAGGCCATTAGCCCTGGACACCGCATCATCAACCACACATCTATGGAAACAATTATGTTTCTATAGATGTGCGGTTGACTGTGCTTCCATCTGTCTGGATACATACCGTGACACGGGGGCACAATAAACTGCAGGTGAGTCGAAGCCAAACTTTGAAGGAGATTTTTGCGTTAATTTATTAGTAATTTTGGTCCCTGGTTAAGAACAAATTATATTGAATCCTATTTAAAGTTTTGTTCCGATGAACCCCTGGGATTCTGTTCCCCCCGATTTCACGATAATGTTGTTTAGGTTAGTAGAAATAGCACTTGTTAATGTTTGTTGCGTATTAATAAATTTCGTAAGTATTTGCTATCTACTCATTATGATTTTATTCAGCAGTTTGAAATTTAGTGGGACTGGTGAAACAAATTCAGCAAGTAATGGCATAAAAAGAAAGAAATTGAAAGGACCGAAATACATACTTTTGTACGATTTCAAAACTCATGTTATTAGTTAATTAAATATCAAGGTACGAGTAATGCTCGATGCTTCACCATTTAAGGCTCAAAATTATTAAGTGGTTCTCTCTTTATAAGATAAAGAGGTAAAATTATTCATTTCATATTTGAATGGGTTAAACACATACATTTATTAAGATTTATTTGAATTTCATTCGTCCTGTGTGCCTACTCGTCCACTGCTTCAACACTATAGCGCACGGTAAAGTCCCACAAGTCGGCCGGCCGCTGACGGCGACCGAGCACGACGGATCGAGGCACTTCCTAGTGGATTAGTTCCACTTACAAGTAGCAGAATTATAATAATATATCCGATGTAATCGAAGATTGTAACTTGCCCGTAATGTATCCCCGACCCCGCCTAGTTCACGGTTTTATTTGTAAATAACGTCGTAAAATCCGGAAGTAGGTATCATGGCTAAACTGGTACATGATTAAAATTTATATTTAAGTGATTTAATTTTATAAATTGCATTTAAATAAATATCGAGTAAAATTGTTAATTGTAATGGCGTATGAGTTGTGCTTCGGTTGTACTTATCATGTGAAATTGAAAATCCCATTGAACATGCAATACAAACCCAACCTAACCCAACTAATAAATGGATATTTATCAGTGTTAATCATTTTCATACGCACAAAACATTGTAAGGATGCTGGTCAGATCAGAAGGATCTATAACTAACATTGAGCACGCAGAGCAAGTGACGGCGAGCAGTCGTCAGCGTACTGCCACTGGGCCGTCGTTAAATCGTCGCTACAACCACGCCACAAGGAAGCAAACAACGATTCAGTGTTTGACAGCTTGTTCATTAACTTGCGACGTAACGTGACCCCATGTCATCCATACAAACTGTTTTACACCTTAATTTACCCATTTGAATTTATTTTGTAATGTATTATAAGAAATACTGAAAATTATGAAGATGAATACAATACATACTCAACCATTATTTTATTATCTACTTTATTATAATATACTAGATTAATTGAGATGATTCGATTGTTTATCTGAAAATTTCCAATACCCTACTGCCATAACATACACACATCAAGTGCCTAGGGAACAAGTGCGTTTTCGAGTATCGCCGCAATTGAGGATAATTATTTTAACTTTTTTGGATCGTTACTGCACCCTCATAAGCGAAGCGTTGAGGTGGTGCTCTACTCCCGATATATGAAAGTCAAGGACTTTTCGAAACTAAAATTCCCACTTATAGGATATATCAAGAAAAAACATTAGTTTAAACATATTAGGTCTTTACCTATGAAATTGCCGTTCTGCAGTACTGGCCATTTCAAATCAAAATATTTTTTGTTTGGCTAAGAATTCTAATTTCAAATTAATTTTATTTAAAAAAAATGGATTTTTTTTTCCAAAAGTAGTCATTTGTTTATTGATTAGTGTTACATTTTCATCGCATTTAAATCTTTTCGTCATCATGGATACGTTAAAAATTCGAGTAATTATGGAATATGAGTACCGTCGTGGCAGCAACGCGGCACAAGCGGCACGCAACATCAACGACGTTTACGGAGCTAACACTACAAACCAACGCACTACCTGTTATTGGTTTGCTCGCTTCCGTTCTGGAAATTTCGACCTGAAAAATGAACCTCGCGGTCGTCCGAAGACTTTGGTCGACAATGACGAATTAAAGGCGATTGTGGAAGCTGATGATACACAATCTACGGCTGAATTAGCAGCAGCTTTCGACGTTAGCGTCAAAACAATATTGGTCCATTTGCGTCAAATTGGCAAGGTAAAAAAGCTTGACAAATGGGTGCCCCACGAACTCAATGATCGCCAGCGCGAAGTACGCGTCGAGACGTGCCTTGCACTGCTCAACAGACACACAAATGAAGGAATTTTGAACCGCATTGTTACCTGCGATGAAAAATGGATTCTGTTTGATAACCGCAAGCGCTCAGCAAGTTGGTTGGATCCTGGTTCAGCACCTAAACAATGCCCTAAACGAAAACTTACCCCAAGAAAAGTGATGGTCACTGTTTGGTGGTCTAGCGCCGGTGTGATTCAACACAGCTCCTTACCAAACGGGGTGAGCATTACTGCAGATGTGTACTGTGAAGAATTGAACACAATGATGGAGAAGCTGGCACATCTCCAACCAGCATTGGTCAATCGCTCGTCTCCGCTGCTCCTGCACGACAACGCGCGACCTCATACTGCACAGCAGACGGTCTCCAAGTTGCAAGAACTGGGGTTGGAAGCTCTCCGTCATCCGCCCTACTCACCAGACCTTGCGCCTACAGACTACTACTTTTTCCAGAATTTGGATAACTTCTTGGCGGGAAAAAAATTCAATACCCGAGAGGCAGTACAAAATGCCTTTGAAGAATTTGTTGCCTCCCGTCCAGCTGATTTCTTTAAGAAGGGCATCAATAAACTGCCACTGCGTTGGCAAAGATGCATTGATTGCATGGGTGATTACTTCGATTAATACAAATAAAAAATACATGAAAAAAATTCATTTAAATTTTTTCATACAAAACGGCAATTTCATCCTAAAGACCTATTATTTGATGTTTTTTAAAAACAATTATTTTGTTTATAGTAGAAAAAAAAATACAAAAATATTCGAGGACGACCGGATGTCTGTCCGTGTGGATCTGGCACTCTAACGACCGTAAAAAATAATGTATCTGTGGCTTAGTCCGCCACTGCCCATAGCACATGCAGCCAAGGTAAGTCGCCCCATAAACGTTTTATAACGTAAACATGATAGACCCCAAGTAACAGTTATTCTCGTCAAGTTCTTTTAAGTTTTTCACCTACTATTTTTATGTGATCAACAAAGGAAAAGTTCCTTTCTAAGGCCAGACCAAGGCAGCACACGGATTGTTTTCTTTGAACGGGAACGTTATTAAATGTAATACTCTGCCATGATTTAGGGATACCTTTAAAAGCACTTGATAAGTTTTATGGGTGTGCACAGGTTAGACGGTTTCGATCGCCCCACTAAAATATTAAACGTAGGCATGTGTCAGAGAAATTTTCAAATCCAGCCCGAGTACTTGACTGAATGTGCAGCAGGCCACCTAACCGTTTAAAGAACAACCGCAAGGATGCGGTATCGCGAGGAAAACGTCGAAACCCAAATTCCATAGGTATGGGCCGATTACTGGATCCTGAGAACATCCCATGGGAAAAGACAAGTTTGAGTTTCGCCGAACCATTTAGAAAATACGAGTAAACAAGAGTATAGATGTTTCTGTAGCAACCACGGGTTTTTAGTTTAAGTAGTAGCATAGGCCACCAAGCGTTATTAAAAGCCCCAGAAATATCGAGAAAGATCTTAACCACGTATTTATGTTCCGATAAATTAACAATTCTTCTAACGAATTGTTTGGTAAGAAATTTAGGTCCTTCCGGTATAGTCACCGGCGCACGTAAGTTGGCAAGGTTTTGGCGTAGTGCACTAAGTGCACGATGCGCGAACTTACCCTAAGTTCGCGCATCGTGCACTTAGTGGAACAAAAACGTGGTGACTTTTATTGATCGTCATTATTTTATGGTTATTGCCATCATTTATATTTAATAATATCTGATTAGAAGAAAGTTGAAGAAGGGAGTGGAATTCGTAAAGTTTATTGGGAGTTATAAATAATATGCATACGAGGAAAGTATGCTCAAAAAGTATGCGAAAAAAGGCATAAATTTTTTCGCCTTAATTTTTTAATTTATAACAACAACAATAATATCAACTCGTAACAAAAACTAAATTTAAAAACAATAACTCTTTAACATAAACACAACAAAAACAAAGGTGCAAACTTTCGTGCACGCAAGTGTAATCGGGAGTTCGGGAGTCAACAGTCGACTGTTGCACCAATCGCGCGCTCGCATTGACGCTACCTCATACCCCGCGTCCCGCTTGACTACCAAAGAGACCTAAAAAACGACTTGTGCGCATCTAACGACTCTTGCCAAGTTACGTGCCGGGGACTATAGCAAACGTGGATCGATAAGGCGCTCCAGGAGTTTTCCCAAGGATGGGAGTAGGGTTATGGGCCGGTATGAGTTAGGGTCATCCGGGGGCTTGTCGCCACTCTTCGGAATTATGCGTATAAGCTCTTCAGGCTTGCTGATAAGCGACCAAACGAAATTAAGAATGGGGTCGCGAACACGAACATTGGGAGGTAGAAAACTGGCGTTATGTTTGGTTTTCCGATGAATCTGTTTCGATATGAGGCCGGAAGCAGAACGTTTGAAATTTTTTCAGGAAGTTCATTCATATGGAGGTGGAAGAATAATGGTTTGGGTGGAATGTATCGGTGGAAGAACCGATCTCATCTGGATCGGCGGCAACTTAAATACTTAAATTTATGCGGAGAGGATGTTTTCAGACTTGATCATACCTTTGTGACGCTGTTTGGGTGATTCGTTTAGACTACTTTAGACTAATGCAACGTGTGGACGTGCACTGCCACGTCCACACACGGCTCGGCAGAGTCGTAACACGCACTCTTCTACAACAACTTTTAGACTTGTTATAAGACACGCGGGCGGCCATTCCTCAAATTTTGATGAATTGATTTTAAGCATGTCAAGTCGCTGTGATTTAGGGATTCGTGTCAATGGTGGAAACACTTTTCTTTTTTTAATCTTTACAATAAACATTTAAAATATCCCCGTTATCGCCTTTTTTCTTTATCCAGTTGACGAAATTAATTAGTTTAAAAAAAATAACAGATACGTTGTTTTATAATATAATTAAACATAGGAATTAGAGTAAGAAGCCAGTTTGGAAGACTAGATTGGGTAAATATTAATTGGATATTTTTTTATAGTTAAACATGTTAATATGATAATGAATCATGACTGGTCGCCTATGTATAACATGAGCGAGCCAGAGGAGTGTTTGAATTATTTTTATGATATAATGTATGGTATTATCGATGATTGCGTTCCCAGAAAAATGCGACATCGCCGTGTAAATTCTAGGTACCATTACCCTGAGTGGTACACGGCAGATATTGTTCGCGACATAAAATTAAAGGCACTGCTTCACAAGCAGTATAAAATTAGTGGATTAATGAGTGATTACGAACTGTTTTCTCAGAGTAGAGCTAGGATTAAAATAATGATAGAATTGGCACACGACAAACACCTCGATAATGTGCAATACAATCTCACAAAGGATCCTAAATCCGTGAACCGTAAAAAAATCACAAAAAATGGTCAAATTTTATCTGACACCGAATGTGTTCACGAGTTTGCAAATTTTTTCAAGTCCGTATACAGTCCCCTGAAAGCAAAACTAGATGCGCGCCGCTGTGGCAGAGAGTAACACGAGTAGTTCCCGAGTACATATAGGGAGTATTGATAAGAGCCAGGTAAGGGAGGCGCTAACTAAACTTAAACCTAAGCAGTCGGCAGGACCTGATGGCATACCACCATTTATTATTAGGGACTGCAGGGATTATTTAACACAACCGCTATTATACGTATTTAATGTATGTTTCGAACAGTCATACTTTCCGGAACGCTGGAAAATTACACGAGTAATACCAGTACCTAAGGGCGAAGCAGGGAGTGAAGTTAGTGGGTATAGACCGGTGGCGGTGCTGTCGGTACCAGCGAAGGTATTTGAGTCAGTAATCCATCATTCTGTCTTAAATAAGGTTTCAGTCTCGTTGTCCGACTCACAGCATGGGTTTCGGCCAGCTCGTAGCACGACTACAAACCTGCTAAATTTTATGGCATATGTGGTTCCTAGCGTTGATTTGGGAGTGCAGGTCGATTCCGCATATTTTGATTTTAAAAAAGCTTTTGATTTGGTCGATAATGACATTTTATTGACAAAGCTTGCGGCAGTCGGATGCACTCCTAAATTGCTGAAATTCTTTGCTGATCATATGAGTAACAGAAAACAGTATGTCGAATATACGGGTATAAATCTGAGCCCTATTTTACGAGGTCAGGCGTAAGTCAGGGCAGTAATTTAGGACCACTTCAATTTATAATAATGGTAAATGACTTGCCCGAGGTCGTCAGGAATGCCAAGTGCCTGTTGTTTGCTGACGATCTAAAATTGCTACTAGCTATGAAAGAACAAAAGGACTTTGAGCGCTTACAGGAAGACATAGACAGGGTTGTTGAATGGGGAAAGAAGAATAAGTTGGTGTTTAATACGTCAAAGTGTTCGGTAATAACTTTTAGTAGGATGAAAATGCCCAAGAAATATGACTATAGAGTGGACAACACGTTATTGAAAAGAACGGAAACGGTGCGTGATTTAAGAGTACGCCTTGACTCAGACCTGGCATTTCGTAATCACATTGTAAATGTTTGTAAAAAAGCCTATAGGTGCCTAGGTTTTGTCCTAAGAAGGGCAGAGGGGTTTACAAGCATCGCTGCGCTAACTTCTTTGTACAATGCTTTAGTAAGAAGTCAGCTCGAAAGTAATGCAATCATATGGGCTCCGCATGAAGCTAAATATAGCCTCATGCTAGAGCGTATACAAAATAAATTTACTAGGTTTCTGTACCTAAGGTGGTACGGTCTATATCCATTTTACCCATTGATGTATCCAACTTTGTTTGTTATAGGCATGGTGGTGTAGCGACATCTATCTCGCCACATACGAACTAAATCGACGTTTCCTACATCGCGATATTAGAGTTATCCACGCGACTGAGTATATATAAACAAGCCCGACAACAATCGTCGGGCAGGTTCATTCGTGTTTCGGACGCCGTCCCGTGCGCACGCAAACACTCTAGCGAGCCTCCACGCTTCCCGCCGTCTCGAATCCCCGCGCCTGCCCCGCAGCCGCCGCCCGTGTTCGCCGCAACCGCCGCGTTCGCCGCCTCCACCGCGCCCCGCACACCGCGGAGCTCCAGGAGGTCACGTACGCCATCGCCGCGTCACCGCCTCCGCCGCCCGCACCCCGCGGCGCTCGGTGCCATCGGCACGTACGCACCGCTACGTCGTAGCTGCCGCTACGAAGTTCGTAGCACAGCTGCGAACTCGAGCGGTAGCTCCGCCCCTTGTAGCGCTGCGTAGCACGGTTACTTAGTAACTGTTTACGCAGTGCCGCAACAAATTTTTTCTTTTATTTTGAACTCTCGGTGGATACCTCACGGTGCCAACGAAACCGAGGGTAGGTAGCCCCGACACCTGAGAACCCCCTCAGGGTTTCTCAAATTCGGAAGGGCTCTGGTGTTGCGACCTTGGGGGCTCCCCTAGTCGTACCCAGACGCTTAACCCGCTTTTTTCAGCTGCACCCGGTGACGGTTGGGTGTGTCTACCCCTTCGGCACCGGCCCGGTCGTAAGACCATAGGACCCCGTTGGGCAAAGATTACCAACGGGCAAAAGACAAGCTTAGGGTTCACCTTAGGCATTCACCTCCCTGTTTCCCACAGGGAGGGTACACATCTCCGGGCAATCCCACCCGGAGAGTTAGGTTTTAGGCCCTTCAGGCAAGGACAGCGTTGTGAGCCGGAGAGTTTGTTCTGGGACCCTTCTTCTCTCCGGACGCAACTAGGAAGGATCCTAGGGAGGGTAGTTTTTGGGGGACTGTCCGCCCGGGGTGACACTTAAGTGTCTCCTCGGGGCTGGTTAGGAGTTTCTCCCCCCCCCCCCCCCCCCCAGTTGTCAGACCTTCGACCAGTAGGCATGGAGGCCGCTTTGGCCAAAGTGACCCTACTATTCAGGGAAAGCCCTGAGCTACTACTCAAGTTCGTTCCACTATTGGACGAGCTTCTGGCCGAGGCCGCCGCCTCCAAAGAGGCAGCCAAAGCCTCTCCCCCGGCCTCAAAGCCCCCGGAATCCCTTAAGGGATTCCTACGCGCACCCGAAAAGGGTCACCCCCCGCCCAGGTCGCCGTCGCCAGTACCTTCCCCGACTGCTGGATGCCCGTCCCCCGTGGATGAGGACATGTCCCCAGCGTCGGACTCCGAGTCGGACTCGGCAAAGTCCGAGCTATCGGAAGCCTCTTCCGACGGTTTCACCACCGTCGGAGCCTCGTTGAAGAGGCGCAAGGGCCCGGGCCCCTCGGCCCCTCAGGCCAAGAAGGCACTACCGTGCCCTCCCTCGCCCTCTAAAAATCCCAACCCGACGGGCTCTCAACCCATGAGCAACTCCCGCCCACCCTCGCCAATGGCCACCGGCCAGCCGTCCGGCCAGGCAAAAAAAGCCCGCCCCCCCCCGCCTGTGTTCTTACACGACAAGGCGAAGTGGACCGAAGTGTCCAAAATGTGTAATGAAGATTCCATTCATTACACAAGGGCCCATGCTGTCCAGCAGGGCATAAAAATCTCCGTCGCCTCAGCGGGTGATTACAGGGAGCTGACAAAGCGCCTTCGAATCAGGAACATCCCGTTCCACTCCTACTCCCTTCAGGAGTCTAAACCGGTCCGGGTGGTACTCAAAAGAGTGCCACTTGAAATATCGGTAGCCGAGATCTTAACTGACCTCGAGAGCCAAAAAATCCCGGTGGCAAAAGTCCACCGGATGCACCGTCGTGGGGGTAAGCCCTACGACATGGTGCTGGCCATATGTGACCCAGTCGAGGGTCATCACCCCATCTTCGGGGTTAAAACGATCTGTGGGCTATCCGGCATTCAGCTGGAAAAGCCCCACAAAAGTGGCACTATAGGGCAGTGCCACAAATGCCAATTATATGGCCACTCCCAAAGCCACTGCTTCGGGAAAGCCCGCTGTGTCAAGTGCCTGGGAGACCATGGCACCAAAGACTGCGACCGACCACCAGACCGGTCTCGCGCGACTGAGCCACCCAGCTGTGTGCTGTGTGGCCAGTCCGGACACCCCGCCAACTACAGGGGCTGTCCTAAGGCCCCCAAATCTTCAGCTCCAAAGCTGAAAGCGCGGGCCAATGAGAGACAGAAGAGGGAATGCCCCTCTCTATCAAGGGATCTTCCATCCCGTTTAAGCCCCCAAAGGCCTAATGCCTGGCTGAAGCCGCTGGTGCTTGCGGCTCCTGCCCCTCCAGCAGCGCCGGCTAACCCCGCGCCCCCACAACCCCTCCCTCTCCCCCCTCAACCAACACCTGTCGAGGGGGCTAGAAACCCACCTCCCCCGATCCCAAACCTGACGGGGTTTAACCATATTGAGGTTATTCAGGCCTACGTGGCCTTATACTCCCCCAGGGCCATTCAAATGGCCCATGAACTAGTCGCCAGCAACGGCGACCTGGGACGCATCTCCCTCATATATAAAAAATATGAGGATATCACTTCCGCTGCCCTTAAACTTCAGAAGCCGTAATGCTCCATACTGTAGGCAGAACCCGTCCCCGATCCCCCAAAGTGGGTTTTTTCAATGCAAATGGCATCCAGGGCCAACGCGATGAGATCGCCAAATTCCTTGGCGACCATCAAATAGATATATTACTCATCCAAGAGTCATTCCTAAAGCCCCATCACCGAGACCCGAAAATTGCGAACTACCGGTTGGTCCGCAACGACAGGTCAAGATGCCATAAGGGTGGTACCCTTATTTATTACAAAAACGCCCTCCACTGTATCCCAATGGACCCACCCACCCTAACCCACCTGGAAGTGTCCATTTGCAGGCTTGGCCTCACGGGCCATCAGCCCATAACCATTATTTCCGCGTATCTCCCACCAGCCCTAAGCTCGGAGAACAACGCGGCTATCTCAAAGGACCTATCGGTCCTGTTCGGCTTAAGTGACTCCGTCATACTGGCGGGTGATCTGAACGCCAAACACCCCTCCTGGAACAGTCACTTGACTAACCCCAGGGGTAGAGCCCTGTTCGACCTTAGTGATAAACTAAAATTCGATGTCATCGCTCCGATGCATCCGACCCATTACCCACATATTGTGGACCACCGCCCCGACGTACTTGACATCGCGCTTCTTAAGAATGTTAACCTACGGTTGCAATCTATAGAGGCGCTTGACGAACTCGACTCTGACCACCGACCGGTAATCATGGAGCTCATCTCTCGAACAGGCCTCCATGACCCTAGCCAACCCCCCCCTCCAAAGGTGATCACGGACTGGGGGATTGTAAGCGATAAGCTGCAATCCATCACGTCCCACCACTTGGACCAAATCCCCGACAAGATAGAGACCATTGTGGAAACGGAGGCTGCGATCGACTTGCTCACGGGCCACGTACAAGCCGTCCTGGACGAAAGTTCAAGGGAGATACCGGCGACGAGTGATCGTCGCTGGAAGCTCCCGGACGACGTGTGTGCACTCGTGAGCGAGAAGAACGCGGCCGTCCGTGCCTATAGCGCTTTTCCCTGCGAGAGCAACAAAGTTCACATGCGTTACTTACAGCGTAAAGTAAGTAATAGTATGAAAGAGCTACGTTGCAATCGCTGGGACAAGATGCTTGGGGATCTCGAGCCCAACCACCAGGCATTTTGGGAACTACAGAGGAAGTTGCGCGCCTCCGATGTAACCACGATGCCTCCTCTCATTCGCCTCGATCAGAGCATAGCCTTTGACGACGAGGAAAAGGCAGAGTGCCTTGCAGACAGTCTCGAGGCCCAATGCTCCCCCAGTTCACAGCCAGCAGACCCAGCTTTTATAGCCAGGGTAGACGCTGAAGTGGAGCAAAGGACCTCTCTCCCTCCTTCAGAGGACCCCGAAAATCCCCTGCCCCCAGTCACTCCAGACGAGGTGCAGGATATAATCGACGGCCTCAAAGCTCGCAAAGCCCCTGGCTCTGACGGGCTCACCAATAGAGTATTCAAACTCTTCCCCGCCCCGTTAGTCATCCTAATGACCGCTATCTTCAATAGCGCGTTAACCAATAATATCTTCCCTCAGAAGTGGAAAGAAGCTACCGTCATCGGTATCCCCAAACCGGGCAAGCCTAAGACCTCCCCAGGCAGCTATCGCCCAATCAGTCTCCTCAATGTTCTCGGCAAAGTCTACGAAAAGCTTATTCTTAAGCGGCTCAAGGACTACGTCGAAACAAAGAGCTTAATTCCGATGGAACAGTTTGGTTTTCGAACCCAGCATTCGTGTCCACAACAGGTGCACCGAATCGTCGAGCACATCAGCGGCCGCTTCCAACGCGGCTTGATGACAGGAGTCCTCTACTTCGACATCGCGAAAGCGTTTGACAAAGTCTGGCACAACGGGCTGGTATACAAGCTGTACCAGCTCGGTGTGCCAGAACGTCTCGTACTCATACTACGGGACTATTTGTCGAACCGAACCTTTAGGTATCGCATAGAAGGGGCGTACTCTACGCCTCGTCCCATCCGCGCAGGAGTCCCGCAAGGCTCAGTTCTCTCCCCGTTACTATTCACGCTGTACACCAGCGATCTCCCCTCAGTAGTTAAGGCAAACATTGCCCTATTCGCTGACGACACGGCCATCTACTACTCTGGCTTAAAGTGTCCAGCCATAGCTAAGGCCCTCCAATCCTCCGCCAACGCCCTAAGCGTCTGGTTCAGGAAATGGAGAATTGAAGTGAACCCCGACAAGAGCCAGGCGGTTTTATACTCCAGGAAGGGTAAAGACCCATCCCCTCCTCCCCCGATCACCATGTATGACAAGCCGATCCCCTGGGGGGTGCAAGCTAAGTACCTGGGGGTCATCCTTGACCGACACCTTACCTTCCGAACGCACATAATGACGGTGCGCTCGCGCGCCGCATTCGCTCTAGGGAGGTTACATCCCATGATCAATGCACGCAGCAAATTGTCACTTCGGTGCAAGATGCGGCTCTACACCACGTGCATCAGGCCTATTATGACCTACGCGTGTGCCATATTCGCACATGCAAGGCCTTCCTATATCCATAGGATGCAGGTTTTACAGAACCGTTTTCTCCGTCGAGCCACGGGAGCCCCATGGTTCGTTAGGAATGTTAGACTCCACGTAGATTTAAAAATCCCCACCATCAAGCAATTCATGAAGCGTCTTACTGGGCGCTTTTTCGAATCAGCCGAGCGACACCCAAACCCACTTGTCGTCTCGGCCTCCCAATACTTCCCTACCAGAATTGGTAAGATTCGCCGCCCAAGGCATACCCTAGTCGAGCCAGACGACGAAACAACCGTCATCCAGGAGAGCAGTAGGGAAACTAGCACTCTTAGAAAATACACAAGAACAAACCGACCCACATTCCGGCCTCGCCGACGAGGCCCGCGACGCGCGACGCCCTAGTTAGTTAAATGTAAATTCAATCTTTAGATTCTACAAGGCCAGCCCGCGTAGCTGAGTCAGTAGTATAAAAACCCCCCGACATAATAATAACGAGACCCAGCCTTTGTTTTTGTTAAGAATTCAACGACGCCCTAAGCCGAGGTTCGAGCCCCACAGGGGGCGCCCTTAGCGAGCGGTCGTTTAAATGTAACTTTTAGTTAGCCCTGGCTGGGGGCCTTCTTGTAAGGTCACCACAGGATCGACCGGTTAAGCAGTAAACAGCCTTATAGTGCTGAACTGCGAGTGGCCCTACCTAAAAAAAAAAAAAAAAAAAAAAAAACAATCGTCGGGCAGGGATTCGTGTTTCGGACGCCGTCCCGTGCGCACGCAAACACTCTAGCGAGCCTCCACGCTTCCCGCCGTCTCGAACCCCCGCGCCTGCCCCGCAGCCGCCGCCCGTGTTCGCCGCAACCGCCGCGTTCGCCGCCTCCACCGCGCCCCGCACACCGCGGAGCTCCAGGAGGTCACGTACGCCATCGCCGCGTCACCGCCTCCGCCGCCCGCACCCCGCGGCGCTCGGTGCCATCGGCACGTACGCACCGCTACGTCGTGGCTGCCGCTACGAAGTTCGTAGCACAGCTGCGAACTCGAGCGGTAGCTCCGCCCCTTGTAGCGCTGCGTAGCACGGTTACTTAGTAACTGTTTACGCAGTGCCGCAACAAATTTTTTCTTTTATTTTGAACTCTCGGTGGATACCTCACGGTGCCAACGAAACCGAGGGTAGGTAGCCCCGACACCTGAGAACCCCCTCAGGGTTTCTCAAATTCGGAAGGGCTCTGGTGTTGCGACCTTGGGGGCTCCCCTAGTCGTACCCAGACGCTTAACCCGCTTTTTTCAGCTGCACCCGGTGACGGTTGGGTGTGTCTACCCCTTCGGCACCGGCCCGGTCGTAAGACCATAGGACCCCGTTGGGCAAAGATTACCAACGGGCAAAAGACAAGCTTAGGGTTCACCTTAGGCATTCACCTCCCTGTTTCCCACAGGGAGGGTACAC
Source organism: Phlogophora meticulosa (assembly GCA_905147745.2). NCBI lineage: Eukaryota > Metazoa > Arthropoda > Insecta > Lepidoptera > Noctuidae > Phlogophora > Phlogophora meticulosa. The sequence goes on from LR990534.1 coordinate 116,816, forward strand.
ATCTCCGGGCAATCCCACCCGGAGAGTTAGGTTTTAGGCCCTTCAGGCAAGGACAGCGTTGTGAGCCGGAGAGTTTGTTCTGGGACCCTTCTTCTCTCCGGACGCAACTAGGAAGGATCCTAGGGAGGGTAGTTTTTGGGGACTGTCCGCCCGGGGTGACACTTAAGTGTCTCCTCGGGGCTGGTTAGGAGTTTCTCCCCCCCCCCCCCCCCCCCAGTTGTCAGACCTTCGACCAGTAGGCATGGAGGCCGCTTTGGCCAAAGTGACCCTACTATTCAGGGAAAGCCCTGAACTATTACTCAAGTTCGTTCCACTATTGGACGAGCTTCTGGCCGAGGCCGCCGCCTCCAAGGCGGCAGCCAAAGCCTCTTCCCCGGCCTCAAAGCCCCCGGAATCCCTTAAGGGATTCCTACGCGCACCCGAAAAGGGTCACGCCCCGCCCAGGTCGCCGTCGCCAGTACCTTCCCCGACTGCTGGATGCCCGTCCCCCGTGGATGAGGACATGTCCCCAGCGTCGGACTCCGAGTCGGACTCGGCAAAGTCCGAGCTATCGGAAGCCTCTTCCGACGGTTTCACCACCGTCGGAGCCTCGTTGAAGAGGCGCAAGGGCCCGGGCCCCTCGGCCCCTCAGGCCAAGAAGGCACTGCCGTGCCCTCCCTCGCCCTCAAAAAATCCCAACCCGACGGGCTCTCAACCCATAAGCAACTCCCGCCCACCCTCGCCAATGGCCACCGGCCAGCCGTCCGGCCAGGCAAAAAAAGCCCGCCCCCCCCCGCCTGTGTTCTTACACGACAAGGCGAAGTGGACCGAAGTGTCCAAAATGTGTAATGAAGATTCCATTCATTACACAAGGGCCCATGCTGTCCAGCAGGGCATAAAAATCTCCGTCGCCTCAGCGGGTGATTACAGGGAGCTGACAAAGCGCCTTAAAATCAGGAACATCCCGTTCCACTCCTACTCCCTTCAGGAGTCTAAACCGGTCCGGGTGGTACTCAAACGAGTGCCACTTGAAATATCGGTAGCCGAGATCTTAACTGACCTCGAGAGCCAAAAAATCCCGGTGGCAAAAGTCCACCGGATGCACCGTCGTGGGGGTAAGCCCTACGACATGGTGCTGGCCATCTGCGACCCAGTCGAGGGTCATCACCCCATCTTCGGGGTTAAAACGATTTGTGGGCTATCCGGCATTCAGCTGGAGAAGCCCCACAAAAGTGGCACTATAGGGCAGTGCCACAAATGCCAATTATATGGCCACTCCCAAAGCCACTGCTTCGGGAAAGCCCGCTGTGTCAAGTGCCTGGGAGACCATGGCACCAAAGACTGCGACCGACCACCAGACCGGTCTCGCGCGACTGAGCCACCCAGCTGTGTGCTGTGTGGCCAGTCCGGACACCCCGCCAACTACAGGGGCTGTCCTAAGGCCCCCAAATCTTCAGCTCCAAAGCTGAAAGCGCGGGCCAACGAGAGACAGAAGAGGGAATGCCCCTCTCTATCAAGGGATCTTCCATCCCGCTTAAGCCCCCAAAGGCCTAATGCCTGGCTGAAGCCGCTGGTGCTTGCGGCTCCTGCCCCTCCAGCAGCGCCGGCTAACCCCGCGCCCCCACAACCCCTCCCTCTCCCCCCTCAACCAACACCTGTCGAGGGGGCAAGAAACCCACCTCCCCCGATCCCAAACCTGACGGGGTTTAACCATATTGAGGTTATTCAGGCCTACGTGGCCTTATACTCCCCCAGGGCCATTCAAATGGCCCATGAACTAGTCGCCAGCAACGGCGACCTGGGACGCATCTCCCTCATATATAAAAAATATGAGGATATCACTTCCGCTGCCCTTAAACTTCAGAAGCCGTAATGCTCCATACTGTAGGCAGAACCCGTCCCCGATCCCCCAAAGTGGGTTTTTTCAATGCAAATGGCATCCAGGGCCAACGCGATGAGATCGCCAAATTCCTTGGCGACCATCAAATAGATATATTACTCATCCAAGAGTCATTCCTAAAGCCCCATCACCGTGACCCGAAAATTGCGAACTACCGGTTGGTCCGCAACGACAGGTCAAGATGCCATAAGGGTGGTACCCTTATTTATTACAAAAACGCCCTCCACTGTATCCCAATGGACCCACCCACCCTAACCCACCTGGAAGTGTCCATTTGCAGGCTTGGCCTCACGGGCCATCAGCCCATAACCATTATTTCCGCGTATCTCCCACCAGCCCTAAGCTCGGAGAACAACGCGGCTATCTCAAAGGACCTATCGGTCCTGTTCGGCTTAAGTGACTCCGTCATACTGGCGGGTGATCTGAACGCCAAACACCCCTCCTGGAACAGTCACTTGACTAACCCCAGGGGTAGAGCCCTGTTCGACCTTAGTGATAAACTAAAATTCGATGTCATCGCTCCGATGCATCCGACCCATTACCCACATATTGTGGACCACCGCCCCGACGTACTTGACATCGCGCTTCTTAAGAATGTTAACCTAAGGTTGCAATCTATAGAGGCGCTTGACGAACTCGACTCTGACCACCGACCGGTAATCATGGAGCTCATCTCTCGAACAGGCCTCCATGACCCTAGCCAACCCCCCCCTCCAAAGGTGATCACGGACTGGGGGATTGTAAGCGATAAGCTGCAATCCATCACGTCCCACCACTTGGACCAAATCCCCGACAAGATAGAGACCATTGTGGAAACGGAGGCTGCGATCGACTTGCTCACGGGCCACGTACAAGCCGTCCTGGACGAAAGTTCAAGGGAGATACCGGCGACGAGTGATCGTCGCTGGAAGCTCCCGGACGACGTGTGTGCACTCGTGAGCGAGAAGAACGCGGCCGTCCGTGCCTATAGCGCTTTTCCCTGCGAGAGCAACAAAGTTCACATGCGTTACTTACAGCGTAAAGTAAGTAATAGTATGAAAGAGCTACGTTGCAATCGCTGGGACAAGATGCTTGGGGATCTCGAGCCCAACCACCAGGCATTTTGGGAACTACAGAGGAAGTTGCGCGCCTCCGATGTAACCACGATGCCTCCTCTCATTCGCCTCGATCAGAGCATAGCCTTTGACGACGAGGAAAAGGCAGAATGCCTTGCAGACAGTCTCGAGGCCCAATGCTCCCCCAGTTCACAGCCAGCAGACCCAGCTTTTATAGCCAGGGTAGACGCTGAAGTGGAGCAAAGGACCTCTCTCCCTCCTTCAGAGGACCCCGAAAATCCCCTGCCCCCAGTCACTCCAGACGAGGTGCAGGATATAATCGACGGCCTCAAAGCTCGCAAAGCCCCTGGCTCTGACGGGCTCACCAATAGAGTATTCAAACTCTTCCCCGCCCCGTTAGTCATCCTAATGACCGCTATCTTCAATAGCGCGTTAACCAATAATATCTTCCCTCAGAAGTGGAAAGAAGCTACCGTCATCGGTATCCCCAAACCGGGCAAGCCTAAGACCTCCCCAGGCAGCTATCGCCCAATCAGTCTCCTCAATGTTCTCGGCAAAGTCTACGAAAAGCTTATTCTTAAGCGGCTCAAGGACTACGTCGAAACAAAGAGCTTAATTCCGATGGAACAGTTTGGTTTTCGAACCCAGCATTCGTGTCCACAACAGGTGCACCGAATCGTCGAGCACATCAGCGGCCGCTTCCAACGCGGCTTGATGACAGGAGTCCTCTACTTCGACATCGCGAAAGCGTTTGACAAAGTCTGGCACAACGGGCTGGTATACAAGCTGTACCAGCTCGGTGTGCCAGAACGTCTCGTACTCATACTACGGGACTATTTGTCGAACCGAACCTTTAGGTATCGCATAGAAGGGGCGTACTCTACGCCTCGTCCCATCCGCGCAGGAGTCCCGCAAGGCTCAGTTCTCTCCCCGTTACTATTCACGCTGTACACCAGCGATCTCCCCTCAGTAGTTAAGGCAAACATTGCCCTATTCGCTGACGACACGCCCATCTACTACTCTGGCTTAAAGTGTCCAGCCATAGCTAAGGCCCTCCAATCCTCCGCCAACGCCCTAAGCGTCTGGTTCAGGAAATGGAGAATTGAAGTGAACCCCGACAAGAGCCAGGCGGTTTTATACTCCAGGAAGGGTAAAGACCCATCCCCTCCTCCCCCGATCACCATGTATGACAAGCCGATCCCCTGGGGGGTGCAAGCTAAGTACCTGGGGGTCATCCTTGACCGACACCTTACCTTCCGAACGCACATAATGACGGTGCGCTCGCGCGCCGCATTCGCTCTAGGGAGGTTACATCCCATGATCAATGCACGCAGCAAATTGTCACTTCGGTGCAAGATGCGGCTCTACACCACGTGCATCAGGCCTATTATGACCTACGCGTGTGCCATATTCGCACATGCAAGGCCTTCCTATATCCATAGGATGCAGGTTTTACAGAACCGTTTTCTCCGTCGAGCCACGGGAGCCCCATGGTTCGTTAGGAATGTTAGACTCCACGTAGATTTAAAAATCCCCACCATCAAGCAATTCATGAAGCGTCTTACTGGGCGCTTTTTCGAATCAGCCGAGCGACACCCAAACCCACTTGTCGTCTCGGCCTCCCAATACTTCCCTACCAGAATTGGTAAGATTCGCCGCCCAAGGCATACCCTAGTCGAGCCAGACGACGAAACAACCGTCATCCAGGAGAGCAGTAGGGAAACTAGCACTCTTAGAAAATACACAAGAACAAACCGACCCACATTCCGGCCTCGCCGACGAGGCCCGCGACGCGCGACGCCCTAGTTAGTTAAATGTAAATTCAATCTTTAGATTCTACAAGGCCAGCCCGCGTAGCTGAGTCAGTAGTATAAAAACCCCCCGACATAATAATAACGAGACCCAGCCTTTGTTTTTGTTAAGAATTCAACGACGCCCTAAGCCGAGGTTCGAGCCCCACAGGGGGCGCCCTTAGCGAGCGGTCGTTTAAATGTAACTTTTAGTTAGCCCTGGCTGGGGGCCTTCTTGTAAGGTCACCACAGGATCGACCGGTTAAGCAGTAAACAGCCTTATAGTGCTGAACTGCGAGTGGCCCTACCTAAAAAAAAAAAAAAAAAAAAAAAAAAACAATCGTCGGGCAGTTGCCCACCAGACACAACACCCGTCTGGTCGGAGGATCCTCCCTTTTCTATGGTGGATGAGGTACTTTACACCCTGTTCCTCATACCTCCAAAGTGGGATACAATAAATTGGAAACAAGGAGGGACTTAGCTCTTGCTACCTATATTTTTAAATTATTGCGTGGCAAGACTTCAAACCCAGGTATATTGAAAGAAATAAACCTGTGTGTGCCCGACAATTATGTATTGCGAAGGCGACAGCCACGTCTATTGGCGGTGCCCAGTAGTAGGACCAATCTACTGAGTAAAGCCCCTATAACGCGTACCTTGCGTGTGCTTAATGACGTAGCAGGCATCATAGATATTTTTACTTGTTCTCTGAGCGAGTTCACAAAAACCACAATGTTTACAATATGTTATAGTGGATAATAAAATTGTAATTATGGCCACACTATTGAATTAGGAAATCCCTGTAATGGTAGTGATGATGAGTTAATAAATAAATAAATGTATTTGATCCCTAGACACTTTGATGTGTGTACATATTTATAAGTATGTACTCGCATCTACCTACCTACCACCAGACTCATTTTGAATAATATTATTGTTTTATAAGTCATACAATTTCGTAACAAAGGTAGGCTTTAGGTGAACATACGCAAATGTTATAATAAAATTTGGAAATGTAAGTCCATTGATTTATTTGGAAAAAAATAGTTCCTCAAAAAGCACATCACACTTATTTGGACAACAGAACATGATTATGTTATGACTTAACACAACAACACTACCGCATCTACTTTACATACTTATATACAAAGTGGCGCGTCACTGTACACACTCGTGACGTCACTGCGCGTCCTTGCGGGTCACGTGGCCCCCAGCCGACAGCCGCAAGGCGCGCAGGGCCGCACGATATTTACAAAACTAACAATAAATACATAACTTATCGTACGGAAGACTCGCGCTACCGCCAGCAGCCGCCCGCAGACGACCGCAGCCGCCTGCAGCCGCCTGCAGCCGCCTGCAGCCGACCGGTACGAGCCGCACCCGAGCCCGGCGCGCTTACCTTACGGCACGTTCTAGTTCCACATGATATGAGATCTGTTTAGTTTTAAGACATTCATATCTATACCTATAGATACCAATTGTGTGCTGCATACAAATATTTCAACCATTATTCTCATTATAGTTGTATTTCCAATTCAAAAATTGTTAGACCTTACGATAAGTTGGCGCGAACGTGCTCGGGTGTCGGGTCGCTTTCATTACTTATTTACATTGATTAGCATTCCACTCTGGTAACACAGTAACACCGGTTCGCATCGGTTGGATACACCAGCGCCTGACGCGGTGGCCGTCTGATGACAGATTGTGCCGAAGCACTTTCTATGGCTGTAACGTTGCTATATTATAGTTAACTGTTGAATTCCTTGGCTCTCTACAAACAGGGACCTCCAGTTGTGCTGGCTGGGAGCACCCGACGACACACATGACATCCGTCACTGTGGATGTGCCAACTACCTCACAACTGGACTCCTAGGAATATGTGACTGACGAATCGCCTAATTATACCTACTACAATATTATTATTTATTTTAAACAAAAAATATTTATTTAAAAGAGTAACTTCTTAATAAACACGTTAAAAATTATTTTGGATATAAAATGTTGTGTACACTCTGTGTGCAGTCTTTGGTTGTAGAGATGGCGGCAGCCGTTGAATTGATACCTCATCACAATATATGATATCAAATGATGTTTCCACCTTCAGTTTGGCAGTGACGTGGCAGTCACGTGGCGGCCTCGTGTGGCCACGCGCCGTACGTGCCGAAGCTCGGGCAGCGTGTAACGAAGCACGCGCTTCATGTAACGAACTACGTTCGAACGTAACCAGCCACGCGTGTGGCGCCATATGTGGCGCCCCACGGGCAGCATGTGACGAGCCACACATGCCTGTTAAGTACACGGGAGACACACCGATATAAGTCGCTATCCTACGGGATACAAATGATACAGACTAGGTAAAATGGTGTAAAAAATATCCAAAAAATTCGTTATAAAATTGATTTTCGGAAGTTAGTGAGTACAAAATAGAAGCTCGTGGCGCGGCTCAACACGACATGATTCTGATTGTTTGTGACCGACAACGACTCGACATTCAACCAGTGTTCGGATGCGCTACACACACACTAGTATTAACACACACGGAGATACGCACACATACACATCGCACGACACAACTTATCCTCGTCGTGCGAGTACACCATATAACCTTAGCGATAAACATTCCCACGTAATAAAACTTACAACAAAACTAATGAGTAGCGGCTCGCCGGATACCGCTACGTAATACTAACGCAATACTTAATACTCGACACTGCACCGGAACAGACGCGACAGACTTCCTCGGCCGACGTAAAAAGTGTTTAAAATGTCACAAACGACAACATCGTAAAGGTTTCGTACAAAACGTGGTCCCTGTGCGGCTACAGGTCGCGGTCGCGGTCGCGCTCGCGCTCGCGCGTGCCGTTGGGCTGCAGCGTGCGGGGCTGCGCCTGGTGCGGCTGGTGCGGCTGGGGCGGCTGGTGCGCCTGGGGCTGGTGCGCTTGCAGCGGCGGGTGCGGCTCGCGCGGCTTGGTGCGGCGGATGAGCGCGTGCGTGCGCTCGCGCAGATGCAGCAGCTCCTCCTGTATGCGGTCCGTGATGGCGCGCCGCGTCTCTTCCTCGCTGGCGTTGGCGCTCCGCAACCTGTAACACACGACTCCGCTGCTTCACGACTGCCGCATTTTAAGAGGAGTCTAAAATCGAGCAAGAACAATCGAGGAGAGGCGTGCGCGGTGCGTGCTAGGTGCGCGTCGTACTCACTTGTCGAGCAGATGGTGTATCTGGATGGGCTCGCCCACGTTGAGGAACACGCGCTTGCGGAACTTGAGCAGGTAGGGCTCGGCGTTGGGCAGCACGGCGTCCAGGCCCTCGTGCCACACGGGCACGATGAGCGGCGCGGCGCCGCAGTCGGCCACCAGGCGGCCCACGCCCCACTTGAAGCGGATGTGCTCCTTGCTCACGTTGACGCGGCCCTCGGGGAAGATGTGCACCCACTCGCCGCGGGACAGGCGCTCCACGCAGAAGTCCATGGCGGGCTGCACACACACACAGGGCTTAGGCAGGTAGGCGGCGCACGCGACGCCATGCCACAGCGGGTAAGCTAAACTAAGGCGCGAAGTGTAACGACTTACATTCTTGCGGTCAGTTGTAGTGCTATAGCCTATTTTTTATTAAAACTTTTGCACAACTAACCATACCCCGCCAGGGTTGGGCAGTATTTGATGAGGTACTTGAAATTAAAATAATACGTAATGGAAATACAAAGACCAGTGGCGTAGCTAGTTCGAAAGGGGCCCTGTAAAATCTGTTGGGGGGGCCTTGCACCCGACTGCGGCATAACTTAATAGGAGGGTATTTTTATTTTATTTAAATAAATAAAATGGCAACGTGACTCAAAAGATATTAAGCTGTTATTACGATTTACGACGTTACTGAAATAATGCGAGAGCAGGCGAAGAGAGCTCGAAAATTAAAGCATTCTGAACCGGGATACGTTAAGTTTTCAATGTGATTCTACAAGCGAGTGTGCCAGCTAGTGAGCAAACGGTTGGGCAGTGGCTGAGCGATCGGCTGCTGCGCTGCGTGCCGTGGGTTCGATTCCAGCACGGAACAAATATTTGTATGGTCTACAAGTGGTTGTTCCGGGTCTGGCTATTTGTGTATGTGAGTTTAAATGTTTGTAAACGCCTATTGCAATCCCACAATATTATTCTTCGTTCCCACGTATTTTTTAAAAAGAAAGAGAATTGGAAAACTGCAAGTGTCATTAGATTCGCCCGCTTTGCTCACTCTTGCATTGTCATAGTAAAGTCACATACCTACTATGAGAATGCAAGATGCGAGCAAATTGGATAGATACCCTTTTTATTTTACTAAATTAATACAAGAGCTCGGAAATCTATTAATACGTACCTCGTACTACTATTTGAGGTTTGAAAGACAAACAAATTATGTTAATTTTAATTTGAAAATACATTTTACGGCGGTAGCTACGCCCCTTTATTAACGTATTTGGTATTTGTGTTTCAATTACTTGCTTAAAATGTCATTTATAATTCGTGTTTCAAATACCTGACGCCGAGGTATTTTATAGTTAGTATTTAAGGCTAACTAACATTTTAACATAAATACATTTAACCTTCATTTAGCGATCTTAATAATAATAATTTAGCAGCTTTTATTCATTCTCCACCAAGAGGCTGTTTGTCTGACAGTACATTTAAAAATGTAGTGTTCATGAAAGGAAACTCTGGTTTTACTGATTAATCTTCTTTTACTCTGCTTTTTGGTCCATACTGGGCTGGAATACTTTCTATCCTTAATGATATTTTGTAATTCGTATTATATATTTTAAATACAATACTTAAAGATAGGTATCAGAGTGTTGGGCCACAAAAGGAATGAATGAAAGGCAGTTGCATGCAGCTGGGATGAGAATGCTAAGGGGGATGTGTGGTGTTACGCGAATGGATAGAATAAGAAATGAGTATATAAGAGGAAGTCTGAAAGTGGCGCCTGTGACAGAGAAGTTGTGTGGAAATCGGCTATCATGGTATGGACACGTGATGCGAAGGAATGAGGATCATGTTGTGAGGAAAGTTTTGAGTATGAATGTAGAGGGTTACAAGAGTAGAGGGAGACCCAGGAAAAGATGGATGGATTGTGTGAAAGTTGATATGGCTAAGGAGGTGACTTCTGAGATGACGGGAAATAGAGATGTATGGAAGAAGAAGACATGCTGCGCCGACCCCAAATGAAATTGGGATAAGGGCAAGAGCATGATGACTTAAAGATATTTTGTATTTTAAATACTTGTGTGATAGTATTTTGTATTTCAATGAAAGCAAATCATGTATTTTTTCAAGCCCTGCATACCGTACAAAGACTGGCTTAGTTTACTTCTTGTCGGCTGAAATGGTAAAACCTATCGACATAAATGGCGGAAGAGCTCGCTCGCCAGCTGGCTCGCAGCTGGCTCGCAGCTCGCAGCCAGCACTCGCCTGGTGCACGCCCGCGCCGCGCACGACGGGCACGCACTTGCCGAGCGCGAAGAAGCACGAGTGCAGCGCGTTCGTGAAGCAGATGTCGTGCGCCGCCAGCGACCAGCGCATGCGCGCGCGTGACGTCAGCGACCCCAAGTTCAGCACGCCTGCACACACGGAAGGTACGTCACTCACGTTATCTTCAGCCAAGATTTTCGACTGCTGTGAGGAAATGGTTAAAAACGGGATAGTATAACCGTTTGTACTTTGAATGAAATTATAATAAATAAATAAATCATTGAATCACACAGTTGAGGACTTACGCAACACTACTATACGGAACGCCCGACACACACACACTAAATATGTTCATTGCTCGACCGCCACCGACAAACCGAACTTACTTAACTACGGTTGACCGTTATGTTCTTGGCTGCGTCCAGCGCCGCTAGGTAGCGTCGGCATCCCGATTATACAAAAAATAAAAAAAATATAGCGAAAAGATTTAACAGACTTAAAAAAGCGCTCGCGCTACTAGTGTCAAACAAGTAAGTACCTATTCTTTTGGAAGTCGGTGGCGTTGGTTTTTCATTTGATTCATTGTATGCCACCGACTTCGTAAGTATTGTTACTTTTTTGAGTAAGTACATAGGTTGTTTTAATCTCGAAAAAGTTATTTGTAAGTCCCTTATGTATCATTCCGTTCAGAGCTGGTGTTGGAAGTTAAGAATACAGAGCGCGCAAAAAAAAACATCGCGTTAGTAAAGAGCCCGTTCGTACTTGAGCTTAAAGAGTGAACAAATATGTATTCGGTTTGAGCCCGCAGCCCGCCACCTGTCGTCAGCAACAAAAGATGACTTTTGTGGAAGTGCCACAAAACATCGCCGAGCTTTGTTCGCAATAAGAAAATCAAAGGCTTCGGCTCCGGTCATTGTGAGGCGGTGAGTGCGGTGACAATACACGCCGAGACGATCGACGTCGCGCGTCGTAGCGTGTGCGGGGCGCGGGGGGCGGCTCGTTCCAGCCGATCGAGTGACGTCGCAGATAGATGGCTGATAAGTTCAAGAACAAAACACAGCGGACGACCAAACGAGTGCAGGCGTCCAGCGAGACACTTTGTCATTGACTTGACTCATTTACTGTTATTTTGCTGATAAGCAATTTTATCAATCAACAGCGCGCTTATCAAATGGATACTTATTTTCCTAATAGAAAGGAAATCGAAGTTTTAATGCTTACCCTCTGAGTTTTAGGAATTTATTTTATGCCTCAATGCGAGTCACAGGCCAGACGTGCTAAAGCAAGGGTGTAGCCGGTCGTTAGAAGCTTCAAGCGAGGTGCGGCGGCCGGCCGCGCGTCGGCTTCATGACAGTTTATACCTATTCATTATGATAAAGAGCAAGGCCAAAGGGGAAGCTTTGTCCTCAACTATTTGTTGACGTGACTAATTATACCAAATAGGTTTAAACTTAGCTTCAAGCTCTGCAGTCTGCAGAAGTTAGCGTTAATTAGAGTAGATGATAGCTAATGTTGAAATCATTGTATCGCTCACATTCCCGTGACTAGACAAGTTAATTGATTTGGCATTGTATTTGCAAGTAGCATGGTACCCCGTGCCTCTCTGTGTGTGATTTAGTTGATTTTGTAATAAGTGTAGCACAGTAGCACTATGTTTTGAGAATGCCAGTCGCGCTCCTCATCTACACACGAAAACACTTATAAAATGTACTAATGATGATTAAGTCAGTTAACAACTGTAAATAGTATAAAGCTTATAAAATTAATCATAATAATAATTATGACGTTATAAAAAAAGTAAATTTCTCTTAACCAATTAAAATATTATTAGAAATTCAATAACTTTTTATTTTGGCAAGAAGCAATACGAACTAGCACTGATAGAGTGGAGTGCCGAGAGGTTGCTACACCATCAAGTGGCCAGTACTTAAGTTTTTAAAGTGGAATAAAATGCCTTAATTTGTGATAGTTGAGGAAGTTCGGCGTGGTGTGTGTGGTATAGGTACTGACCCCAGAGGCCGGGGTCGTCGAAGCACGAGTGGTGGTTGGACACGGTGAGCAGCGGCTGGCCGCGCGGCCGCCGCACCGCCGCCGCCAGCGCCTCGCGGTTGTACACCGTCGTCTTGTTCAGGAACTCTGTAACGTACACATACTACATAGAAACTTAGAAACCTTTGTTTGCAACATTTCTCAAATAGATTATTTTTTAATTCCTTCTCCATTATTTTCATCACAAGTTAAACTTCGAGCACTAGTTATCTTTTCTAACAAACGTATACTTATACTTATGTATAATTAAATGGTAGATAAAAAGAAATACCCAAAATTTATAGTTTTCTTTATCGATGCTACAGGCACCCTTCTAAATTACTTTACAAGGACAATATTTTGGAATGAGCCGTTGGATTTCAACAGGGTGACCCTCTTGGGCCGGTCATTTTTAGTTTAGCAATAAATCCAATCATTCAATAACTAAATTCTAAATTCAACGTATGGTATTTAGATGGATTCCTCTAGGAGGTAATGTAGACACAGTTTTGACAGATTTAGCTTTTATAAAGGAAAAATTCAGCTCCATTGGACTAGACCTTAATCTTTGGAAATGACGTCTGCAAAATTTCCAGTATAAGTTGAATTCCTCTCCTCGGTCCATAGTACCGATAGATTAAACAGGAATACTTTAGCTTCCTCACTGGTTGATTTTAAAGTACCACGTTTAACCGAGGCGTTGCTGGCTTGGAAAAAGGCTATTCCCAATACGGATTTGCCCGACAACCTGTCTTCCCAGGCGCGGTGGGACGTGCCGCTCTGCAGTACTACACGGAATTCTCTGTTGAACACGCCACCTACTACTGCTGAGCGTGCCCGTCTGTTGGCTGTGAGAGAATGGGAGTCGGGCCTCTGGCTTCAGGCACTCCCGTCAACCACCATAGGTACTATGATGGATGACACATCGTTCTGGCTCTCTACTTGTCTACGCTTAGGTGCCCCTTGTGTTGCTCCGCATCGGTTTCACTGCGGCAAAGCTGTCGATAGCGTCGGACACCATGGCCTGAATTGTTACAGGAGTGCTGGTCACATAGCACGTCACGCCAGCATCAATGATATTATTCGTCGAGATTTTGCTACCGCCGGCGTACCAGCGGTATTACGGTAACTTAATAGTACGTGACGATGGTAAGAGACCAGATGGTTGCCTTGGAAGATGGGTAAGCCTTGTTGCCGGTTTGGGATGCAACACGCAACCTGTGTCGACCCTTGCGCCATCTCATGTTTCTAGCACGGCAAATACTGTATCCTTATTAGTATAGTTATGAGCTGTTTGGCTTTAAAAGCTCGGGTCATGGAGGCCGAATGCATGTCTCCTTTGCAGGGAAATTTCTCGACGGCTGATCGACACTTCTCGTGACCAGAGGGCTGGCTCTTTCGTTGCCCAAAGAATTAGTATTGCCACTTAACGTGGCAATGCTGCCAGTCTTTTCAGATTACTTTGTATTATAATTTTATATATGTAAATAAATTATTTTATTTATTTGAATTACAAATAAATTATAAATACATATGTAAATTACTTGCTTAGCAATATGATAAAACTAAAAATATTTTGATAAAAATTACCTTCAAATAATTTGTATAACTTATTAAATAAAGTTCACATTAGTCATTTCTTAATCGGGTGTGTTGAAGCAAGATATGATAACAAAGTGAGGAGCAGTAGATAAAGTGAGAATCTTTGTGTAACCTAATACAAGTAATTAGGTCAATGGAGAGCCAGCGCAGATGATAACATGCTACAGTTAACAAGAAATATCAACATTATTCATTAATAATCATATTTGAGAAGAATACAATTGATTTCTTTTACAAATTCCTTGTGCACATTGAGGAATGTGTGAACATCACAATGTATAAATATTTGTCCCTGAGCATATATTTAGAGCACCACTATGAGACACACTGTGCGGAGTTTGATCTTGACTTACTTAACCTCTTTAATTTAACATTACTGTATAATATAGTGTGTTGTTGTATAACTAATTCAAGGCCAATTGACATAAAACAATATGCTTTATTTGATTTTATTGTACAGAGTTCAGCTGGAATTGAATAGTTAGTTTCTAAGAGCTTAAGTAGATTGAATAAGTTGTATAATCTTTGTGAGGACTATTATCAGCATCAGTACTACATTAGTAAATGAGAGCAATGAGTGTGATGCGTGCAGTACAATGGGGTCACTGACCCGGGGAGAGGCTGTGTGGCACCAGCCAGGTCAGCCTCTGGTGAGTGTTGCCGCCTTACACACTTCATTTAGTTTACGCAGACATCTAGTTATTGGAATAGTTACTGTGCTTAATTATTTGAATAAGCAGTATAGTTGTATTGTTATACGGGCCGATTTCCGCAACTCCACGACGTAGCGCGTATTTTGCGTAAAGCAGTATAGTTACAAACTGGTTCAAGAATTATTTATGTTTACCAAATATTGAAATGTGAGCTCTAGCCTCTGAAGTAGTAGTACTTGTCATAATAGTATGTAGATGTCTTGATATAGCATTTCTCAGTAGTAGGCTGGAGCCTCGATTTGTGATGGCCATGTGGTGATGTGGTGATGGTGATGGCAATATTACATGGGACTAAAATATAACAGGTGAAATAAAGATATTACTTTGGGGATTACAACCAAGATGTCATGTTATATTTGCATTGAACATTTTTGATAGGAAAGCTCAATACACTGTAATATAATACACATCATCAAATAATAATAATAATTGACATGGATATATTGTAAAGATGCAGGATGCTAGCATTTCGTGTATAAAATGGGTTGTGAGCACTGAAGCACTCAGATTTCGTTTCAGTAAGTTGACATTGAGTCTAATGACTTATACGTCTAGAACTAAGGTTAAGCAGTAAAGTTATAAAACCATTAAATTTGTGCACTAGATAATAAATTATACTGGTCAAAACAATAACGGCGTCGAGTGTGCGTCGTATGCAACAAGTTACATTTGCGCTGATGTAAGGGAATACGTCCCCACTACACTTAAAATGCTAATTACGCATTAAAAGTAGCGCAACAATGAATTTTAATAAAAATGAGCAGTACGGTCATCATCTACCACAAAGAAAGCGTTCAAGAATGATAATTTCACTCACCAATGATAATTTTGCTAAATAAACCGACGACGGCGACTGTGATAGAGCTCGCGCAGTACCACAGCCTCCCTGGGTTCCGCAGCCGTGGGATGATCCACCCGATGTCGTAGCCCATGGTCGCGGCGGGAGCGTACCAACACGACAACACACTACAACAACATCATTATTGTGATTAACTTTATATATAAAAAAACGATTTTACTCATAAAAGTCAACACTCGTGCAACCTATTGTGCGAAATGTATGACAATGAAATGACATAACATGATGACATGAGCATGACAGTAAATTTGACAGCTACGTAGCCGACGTGACAGGGTTGCTGTTGAAAAAATGGTAGCCAGTTCGTTCAAAAACACAATCAAAATCACAAGTGAACTAATACGACATCCCATGTAAAAAAAATTGCGAAACTGGATTTTTTACAATTTCGGTTTGGTAAACTCCTAATTCATTATTTTATTACTTTGCTTAGCTTCTAACTAATTATTGTGTTACTTTGCTGTGTCATTATAGTGTGAGTAGTGTGCAATGGGAATTTTCGGTAACGCAAGTATAGTTTTAATACTTAATTAAACATTAATCATGTTGCGGCACAGCGAGTTTCGCAACACAGTACTTATTTAAATATGTATCAAACGTTAAGCTCCAGAATCTATAATCGACGTATAAATTAAACTCATCTGAACGTTTTGCAATCATGGATAAAATGTTTAGCACGCCGAGCAGTGGCCTACATCTGCGCATGCGCTTTGCTTTTTTATAGTACTAAGAAGGTCGGTTTGGTATAAATAAAAGTGTTGGTAGTTGTAGCAACAAATAAAGATTACTTTCTTTACTTTCATGCTTTTTTCTGCACTAGGATGCAAGAGCGAGCGATAATAATTCCATGATCAGAAAACCAGTCGCTCCAAGTAAAATAATGCATCCGGTTAGACTGGAAGCAAATCAAAATAGTTAGGAAAGGGCTAGGCAGATGATGATGATGAATCAGAGGACCATTTTGCTAGAATTGTTTGCAACCTTCTGTACCTATGCATAATTGCCTATTTTAATATACATTTGGCACAGGCTGGAATGGGTTAGGTACCCCTTGTGCCTAATTGATTCCAGCTTGTGCCAAATTTGATCGATTGATCATGCGCTAATCTTACGTAGGCACAAATGCAAGAAGGCGACTCTGAGGTGAATAATTAGAAAGAAGAAATGAAAGAAAGAAAACAAGTTTATTTGCACAGAGGACGTGCATATGACCAAAAACGTAAATAATACGAGTAAACAAACAAAAAGTTGCCTGACACGGGATACCCGGCAGATGTGAAATTGTTATTGAATGAATTTTCAACAAAATAAAAACCAATAAATAAGCAAATTATATCACCATATAATTTGCTTATTTATTGGTTTTATTTTGTTGAAAATTCATTACTGACTTACTACTACTAACAACACCTTGTTAGGAGTAGTAAGTCAGTTAGCCATACCGTGTTCGGTCGGTCGATCAGTTGGTCGACATGGTTTCCAGGGTCGCTTAAAATCATTATGGGATCATAATCGAAATCCAACATGGCCCGATGAAATTTACTAACTTAATTCTAATTTTGGACTACAGAGTCGCCTTCTTGCGGTTCTGGTCTGACGCCT
This sequence comes from Phlogophora meticulosa, assembly GCA_905147745.2. Taxonomy (NCBI): domain Eukaryota; kingdom Metazoa; phylum Arthropoda; class Insecta; order Lepidoptera; family Noctuidae; genus Phlogophora; species Phlogophora meticulosa. The sequence goes on from LR990534.1 coordinate 133,782, forward strand.
ACGTACCGGGCGCCTTATTCAACCCATTCTGTATCCAATTTAGGACACAGAATGGGTTGAAGAAGGCGCCCCTTTCTTATAATAATCCTACTATTATATAATATATATTAGATATAAATATATATACATATATATATATATATTCCTTCCTACTAATAATAATAATAAACAATGTAGCCAGGTTTATCCATCAGCAACTTGCTGTAAAATACAGTCTTGTGGAATCAGAAATGCCGTACTACAAGTATATGTGCCCGACCCAGTTCTTGAAAATGTCAATATCACAATGTATCTGTCGATGTCAATGGATCGGTCCCAGATCCATCATCACTGACAGGACTATTGTAGCCAATAAACCTGATATACTGGTGATGGATCGAACCGAGAGGCGCGCAGTGATTGTTGACATCACTCGTCGGTCAACGGTTTAATATAGCCAGGAGCCTCGGCAAACACCCGAGGAGGCTTTCGTTAGGCAGCTGGATGGGCTTGATTCAGAAAGCAGTACTTCTGGACACGGCTCGTATTGTTAGGCGATTTCTCTCGCCACCACCAGTACGTCGACGCGGAAGAGGCAGACCACCTGCCAGTTTGGGACTCCGAGGCCCACCGGCCTCTAATAGGGTCCCCGCTTACGGTGGAAGTGTGCAGCGTATGCGATGGACTCAACCCATCAATGAGAATATCATGCGCTCATAGTATGGGGCTACAGAGGGGGGAACTAACCTGACTGAGGTACCGTGGTCGGATGCGCTCTCTGTTTCAGGTGCTTGAACCAGCTGCCAACGTCTCAGCACAAATACTATCGGATCAGGTGCAGTCATCGAACGTAATATTTTTCGGAAGCACAAAACCGTGTTCGGAATTATTTTTGCGTCAATTTGTAAACGAGCTCTTTAAGTTACTTCAAAATGGGTAGGTAAGTCATTCAAATGCAAAGTGTTCCTATCAAAATACGTTGCTGACAATTCATTTGTAAATCGATTAGATCCTGACCAAGTGACCACATAGATAAAAGACCAATCGAAGATTCACCCATCGATCTGGTTTATGATTTTACGATTGCAGATGCTCTTTATTTGTTAGATTTAGATGTAATGAAGAGATGATTACTGGGATGGACTAATGGCAGTTTTAATTTCCAAACAAAGTGGTTGGCAGTGCAAAATTCAGGATGTTTCAAGAAAACGAATGGAAATACATAATTTAATTATTTACATTTTCTTTTAATTTTCTCCAGGCACACTATTTAAATTTCTTGTTAATAGTTCAAGGTCGCTTGATCAAGGCCTTGACCCAGAAAGCGGTACTCCTGGACACGGCGCGTATCGTTAGGAGGTTTTTTCTCAAGAGCCCTGACCACCGGTAGCTTGGACCCTGTTCCGAATGCTGGTGGGCTACTATATTTTCGTTAGAAATATTAAAAAAAATGTTATTTGTATGTATGAAAAGAAATAAAGGAAATAATCACAATTAAACTTTACTTTTAAACCACAGAAATCTTAATAATTATTAAGATTTCTGTGACATGAACAGTCCACATGATGTTTAGTGATGGGTTAGTAACAAAAAGAACTTATAGTCTATATTAGTATTGTTAGTAAGGACACAAACACAGTTAAATTTCCTTAGCCTGTCCTCGAGGCTCATTGTGGTAGCATCATAGGTACATCTACGAATGACTTAACTTTGTGTGCCTATAGCTAATTCTACCCAGCGACATTGTAAAGAACAGTGTGGCCTGTTAATAATCATTTTCAGGATACCGTTGCGAGTGCTACATGCAAGCGCTGTAACAAGGAAGCCGCTTTTTTACGCAAGATGCCGTGAAAATCATGCTTGCGAGCTTCGGCAAACATGCCTGATGCACTACAGCAAATTAAATCAAAAGTCATTTGTTCAAATTAGGCTGAGAATCAGCACTTTTTGAACATCAAAACGTTTACATAAGACAGTCCCCCAAAACGCGCACCCTTCACCACTTCCTAGTGTTTTTGCTGGGAAGAAGAAGTGGCGGAACAAACTCCCCAGCAACACGCCTGTCTGATAGGTTTGAAGAACTTGAAGCTATACAACATTATGTCAAAAAATAATAATTATGTCAATCATCTTTATTCATCATTCAATTAAATAATTTGCTACATGTTAGCTAGCACACACCAATATGCCAAAATAAATAAATAAAAAGTAATATATACAAAAATCGACAATTAACTCAAGCAAAGCCTGCTTAACTGAATACATAAAAATCCCACAAGGCAGTCCAAGGGCGTGCCCGCTGACATGTGCTATGCTGAATTATATAAATAGCGCAGTGACTGAAAGTCACTACTCATAAACTAGTGATAAACTATAATATTACATTATATATATATATATATTAGGTCTTTACCTATGAAATTGCCGTTCTGCAGTACTGGCCATTTCAAATCAAAATATTTTTTGTTTGGCTAAGAATTCTAATTTCAAATTAATTTTATTTTAAAAACATGGATTTTTTTTTCCAAAAGTAGTCATTTGTTTATTGATTAGTGTTACATTTTCATCGCATTTAAATCTTTTTCGTCATCATGGATACGTTAAAAATTCGAGTAATTATGGAATATGAGTACCGTCGTGGCAGCAACGCGGCACAAGCGGCACGCAACATCAACGACGTTTACGGAGCTAACACTACAAACCAACGCACTACCTGTTATTGGTTTGCTCGCTTCCGATCTGGAAATTTCGACCTGAAAAATGAACCTCGCGGTCGTCCGAAGACTTTGGTCGACAATGACGAATTAAAGGCGATTGTGGAAGCTGATGATACACAATCTACGGCTGAATTAGCAGCAGCTTTCGACGTTAGCGTCAAAACAATATTGGTCCATTTGCGTCAAATTGGTAAGGTAAAAAAGCTTGACAAATGGGTGCCCCACGAACTCAATGATCGCCAGCGCGAAGTACGCGTCGAGACGTGCCTTGCACTGCTCAACAGACACACAAATGAAGGAATTTTGAACCGCATTGTTACCTGCGATGAAAAATGGATTCTGTTTGATAACCGCAAGCGCTCAGCAAGTTGGTTGGATCCTGGTTCAGCACCTAAACAATGCCCTAAACGAAAACTTACCCCAAGAAAAGTGATGGTCACTGTTTGGTGGTCTAGCGCCGGTGTGATTCAACACAGCTTCTTACCAAACGGGGTGAGCATTACTGCAGATGTGTACTGTGAAGAATTGAACACAATGATGGAGAAGCTGGCACATCTCCAACCAGCATTGGTCAATCGCTCGTCTCCGCTGCTCCTGCACGACAACGCGCGACCTCATACTGCACAGCAGACGGTCTCCAAGTTGCAAGAACTGGGGTTGGAAGCTCTCCGTCATCCGCCCTACTCACCAGACCTTGCGCCTACAGACTACTACTTTTTCCAGAATTTGGATAACTTCTTGGCGGGAAAAAAATTCAATACCCGAGAGGCAGTACAAAATGCCTTTGAAGAATTTGTTGCCTCCCGTCCAGCTGATTTCTTTAAGAAGGGCATCAATAAACTGCCACTGCGTTGGCAAAGATGCATTGATTGCATGGGTGATTACTTCGATTAATACAAATAAAAAATACATGAAAAAAATTCATTTAAATTTTTTCATACAAAACGGCAATTTCATAGGTAAAGACCTATTATATATATATAATAATTTATAGGACCAACGAAGTTAAGAAAGTAAACTTTTAATTGATATTACAATAACAAAAAAGAACCATGGCCAACAAGACGACCAGTCACCACAGGCAGCACCCGTTCACGAGTATAACGCAAAAATCAGCCATTACCCCCCTCGCCATATTTGAGGGAAGGGGGTAACCCGACCCCCGACGCTACCGCTAGCAGTGACATCTAAGTGAGCATGACGAACTTGGTGTCGGTTGCTCGGATAAAATAAAATAAATTGCTCTGGTCGCTAGTTCACCACATATTGCAATACAACTCATTCACACAATGTAATGAGAGGATCATGTCAATAACATAAAAATAAGGACAGTAAAAGAAACAGACACAAAAATAAAGAACTATTATACAGTAAAAGAACATAGTAACATTGTCCTGCGTTCAACAAAGCGACCAACTATTCTTGTCTTTTAAATAGTCGTTGATCGAATAATATGCTTCAGAACAAAGGTTTGATTTAACTTTAGCTTTAAACGCGTTAAAAGGTAAATCCAGCAAAGAATGTGGTAGCATGTTATAAAAGCGGATACCGAGCCCCACAAATGAGCTCTGGACCTTATGAAGCCGGTGGAAAGGAGCGTATAGTTTGTGCTTATTTCTGGTATTAAAATTGTGGATGTCACTGTTTTTAGTGTACATATGTATATTTAGCCTAATGTATATTACCTATATTGGCAAAAATAAATTGAGAAGCCACTGTGAGAATACCAATCACTTTAAATAGATCTCTAAAGGAGACTCTGGACCCTAGTTTGTATATATTTTTTTTTTTTTTTTTTTTAAACGTTGCCCCACACTAGGAATTTCTCCTGTATCGTGGGTGCGTTTACAAACATTTAAAGTCACATACACAAACAACCAGACCCGGAACAACTATCTGTAGGCCATACAAATATTTGTTCCGTGCGGGGATCGAACCCGCGACACGCAGCGCAACAGCCAATGGCTTAACTACTGCGCCAACCGTGTCGTCATATTGCACGAACAGCTCGTTTTTGTAGAACAAATATATTTTGAATATCTGCAGCTTTGCCCCATAACAGCATACCGTAAGACATAACGCTGTGAAAATAACTAAAATAGACTAACCGAGCTGTGTCCACGTCAGTGTATTGTCTCACTTTCCTGACAGCGTAGGCGGCAGAGCTGAGTCTCCCTGCTAGGGTTGATATATGAGGGCCCCACTGTAGTTTGGCATCTACTGTTATGCCCAAAAAGACTGCAGAGTCTACCGTAGCGCCGCGGTAGTCGCAAGAGCATCCTGAAGGCGTTGTTATATTGTACGCGCAGGATGTTGCAGGCCTTCAACTGTCAAGAGGTCGCTATTGACTAATTAGTAATTGCGAATACGGCGGTCTGTGATTGATTTCTGGCTTCTGATTTGTTTTCTGGCTGTGGTGGTATTGTGCTAACTGCTGGTATCGTGAGGTTTTAACGTGTTTTCTTCCTTTTTTACTGGTAATTAGTTAATTTGATCAGCTATCAGTAAGTATATTTAATTTCTCAAGTGTGGGGGTACATCGAAATAATTGTCGTTCGTCTATTTCTACTTTGTAGTTGTTTCTGTCAATTTATTTACAATAAGTCGCGACTTCAAACTTCCGAATCCATTGAAAAGTCTTCGTCATTATGAAACAAAAGTAACATAAATGTTTATATTTATTTGGAATGCTTGCTTATATCCGTTTTTACAAATGAATCATTATTCTTATTAAAATAAATATCCATTTTAAGGAGGTTTTTCAATTTGACGTATAAGGTTTGAGGGGAGAGTCATGACCCCTGCGGCGCCCCTACTCTATTCCATAGTACAGTACCTACAGCGGCTACAGCTGTTCCTGTTCCTGGCTAGCAACTACGACCAATGAACAATCGTGAGCGTTGGAGCAGAGACATGTTGTTGTGTAACAGTACGTATGTACTATATACCTACGTACGTAGTATGTAGGTGTACCTAGTTAGGTTGTCATAACAGCAAAGTAAAATAAAACAAAGTTTTAAGCTATAAACAAATGTATTAGAGTATTGAAGGTACCACAATTACCTCGGTTTGAAACGCTTGGCTACCTATATCTAGATACATAATATACAGATGTAGCTAAGAAACTTCACGTGTTACTAATTCAAACGTTTAGGTACCCCCTGTACCCTACCTACACAGTATACAATCTTAAAATTGGTTGTACTTAAGTAGCTAAGAATGTCAGTTGAACAATATACCTATTTGTACACCGTAGTATGTTGTGGACGTTGTGGTGCAATGTACAGAACTTGCCGAATGATTAGCAACATACTATGTGCAACTGCATACTAGTACCTACATGAATTAAAGATAATTTAAATTTAGTCTGTCAGAATGTTGGCGATTAGCGAAGATAGTGTGAAAGGGGCTGTCCTGCAGTGACTTCACGAGACTGTAGAGATTTCAATATGTTACCGGAGAAAAATAGGCCTACGCTTTCAAAATCCAAACGACACGGCGATCTCTTCACCAACTGGCGTGTTTTGTTTTGGACTGGCCATCTCGCAGTTTATCCTTCAGGGATACCTACTGCTTCACCGAACTTTACCAACTGGCGTGAATAGCACTCCTAATCCTAGTCCTTTTACACTATTGCTAAGTTGTGTAGTAACAACAGCAGTCTCTTGTCGTACCGTGTAGACTGGCACTGATAGTAGTAATACTGTTTCTTTGGTCGTAGAGTTTGGCGCTTCGTCCTCCGAGAGTAAGTTCCCATGCATGCTTGCTGTTGTTGCGTGTTCACCATGTTCAGTAGACGTGAGGCAGGCTTGGTCAGGCACGAGTTCCCTCGTGAGGATTGCCTGGTCTGACGGCTTCGCTTGACCACCATCGCCGCACGCTGGTTACTTCTAGATATTAACATAACGAGTCCACGTCAGTAGTACACTCCTGTCCCGCTGTCGCTCGGCTCTACCCGTAACAGGTCAAATTCATACACTTGCGTGTGTGTGCACTGCTCATTCTTCCGGCAAAGTAATTTCACAATAAATTGCTTTCTGCTGTCATGATCACTGTCAGTGCCCTCCGCTGGCGCATTCCTTTTGAACTTCCATAGGGTTCTGATGAGCAGGTCCTCCGGCCTGTCCCCGTAGTCCCCCGCCGTGCGGACGGGTAGCGGCCGCAGCTCGGCGTCGCGGGACAGGCGGGAGGGCGCGGGGGGCGCGGCGGGGGGCGCGGGGGGCGCGGCGCGGGCGGCGGGGGCGCTCAGCAGCAGCAGGCAGGCGACGCGTATCATGATGGAGTGATTGCGGGTGCGACAGTGCGACTGGTTTTCCTGCGGTACGTGTCTCATATATATGTGGGTTAGCCCGTACTTTCCGTCTACACTGTCTTGCAGATGAAACAGGAAAGTTTAATATTTTTATTATTATTATCTAATCAAGATCACTGTAGCTTTTGGTAAGGTTTTACACAATCAACAGATCTGTAGTGAGTACACAGACTTGTGATGCGAAGGATGTGTACTAGAAGCTACATTTCATGTTTTATCTTCCATTAACACGCACCTTACTTACCTATAAATTTAATTTAATTTAATTCTTTATTTGCAGACCTTGAAGTCCATAGTATTAGTAATAACATTCTTATTTAACTATTGTTAGTGAACATATAACACAAAAAACATAACACAATAAAATACTAAATAAAAACAAGATGCCCGCAGCTACTTAGAGCCGACCTGAGTGTGCATAAATAGGCACTTATTCAAATACTATCATTATCTTTTTATGTCCCTGAAGATTATTTCTCACCAAAGCTGTTTGGTGCCTAACGATACCGAAACAATGGAAATAGTATTTATGAGACAGGACATCCTGGGTTTCCTCTAAGATGACAAAGTGGAGGTGTTGGAGCAGTTTTACTATGTTTGGTAAGTGAGTTACTCAAGTAGGTACCTATGTATTGTTGTAGGAACTTCATGCCGCGCTGTGTAGGTACTACAGGCAGCTTCTGCCTAGTACCGGCTATCTAGAACACGTAATAATCAATGTCCAGTGATGTCTTCTAAGAAACAGCTCAAGGTGATCGGAACAGATGACGGTAGCGCGGTGTTTTCCTACTACTGCGGACAATTTGGGAGATTCCTAAATAAAAACGAGTTTCATTCAATGATATATAAACTACGTCATTGGTTTCATTAGTCCTTGTAACGGATAATGACTTAATTCTCAATCCTCTCTACATAATTATATTGATGTTTGTGTTGAAGCTGCATCATAGACGGCGACCTACTAGTTTAACTTTGTTTAACTTTTCTGGCAGTCAAGACTCTGACAAGCAGAATGTTTCTTATCTTAGCTTTCTACTAACACCTCTTCAATTAGAACACAGAGTGGTTAATTGGCCTTTGTTCTAACAGTGCGGCTGTTGTTATATAACAAACCAATAAGCTGCCCTGTCGGCGCAATGATGCAAATATTCGCGACCGCGAGTGTATGTCACGGAATGCGCGGGAAAGCCCAGCGCGCAGCGCCGCGTGCGCACCGCAATAGCCGACGCGCTGCTACCGCCGACTCTCACGGACCACTCGATTGATTGAAATTGTGAGTTGTTGACATCTTATGCAGTGTGCACATAGAATCTCGGAAAATTAACTTTGCGTCATTCTCATTCGATACCTAATCCTCGAGAAAATTGCTTTTGCGTTCCGATGAGTTTGTGCTTGCATGTCCTGGAGCTCAACTTTAAGTTAACACCTTGTCTGATAGTGTCGAGTATGTGCGACATGTACGTGAGCTATCGTATCGTACAGTCGCCACGTGGATAGAGTACGGGCTGCAAGCGTGTGGTCTCGCTCACACAATGCTCGTGTTACACCCGACCGTGAATGACACGCGTGTGAGTGCGCCATGCGGGTCGCCTGGAAAACCCAGTCGCGAGCCTCGCCACTGCACATCGACGAGCAGAAGGCACAGATAGTGGCGCGGACCTGCCGCATGGCCGGGTCACTCGCGGACCGGGTGATGGGCACCGCGCGCTGTGCAGGGCAGGTTAAATCGCCAGTACCTACAATCGGCTGGACATGCGTGGTAATAATTTTGACAATGACAGAGCCTTTCTGTCATAGCAACATCTAAAGGCCATTTTCGGATTGCAAGTGTTACCGTTGATGTGCGGTTGACTATACTTGCAGCTTGCCGTCGCTTATTTAATTTTCAGATCGCATTGTACCTACTTACAAAGTGAGCCTATATTGCTATGACGAACGAAGACGAACACGATTACACGCCCCGCAATCTGCTGCCATGTGTCTATCTTTGGTAGTCTAATACATCATAAATTATACCGCAGCAACAAGTTTTAAACACAAATAGAGCAAATGTTTTTGGGTTATTCCTGATTATTTCCTTTAACTTTCAGAAGGTCATCAGCTCAACATTCATGATATGGCTAATACATCGCAATATTCATAGTTGAAAGAAATTATACTTAATTAGTCATTATTTGGATGGCTGCAATGTCACCCTTCTCCGATAACAGCCCGTGCTGCCACCTGCCCGCTGAGTGTGGATCGAACTCGATGTCCACTTCGGAAGTGACAGTCTCGGACACGCCCACCGGTGCTACGAGTATGATTAGTCTGCACGTATCCATCGTCATGACAGACGTACCTAATAAATTGGATTAACAAATGTTACCAGCAATGCTGTAGCCAATACATTATTCGCGGATTGAACATAAATAATGAACAGAGGGTGCCACACTGCCACTAGATGAAGAATAAAATAATAAATTAGATAATCTATATCTATACTAATATTATAAATACGTAAAATTTGCATGTAAGTTTGTATTTCGGGGGTAATCTCCGGACCTAAAGATTTTTCACTGTTATGAAGCTACATTATTACTTTATGCTACTTATAAGTCAAAAATTACATTTATATGATGCATATTAGCCTAGCTATCGCAATGTTAGTCTAGCCAGTTGGAAAGAAATACCTCTTAAAACAGAGTTATTTGCATGCGCTGCCTTAACATTTGCTTGCAATGGAAAACAATGTATATGGTATCCTGGTCCTTTTTATGTTTTAAAAAGTATTTTTTTATACTTACTTACTTTTGGATGATTATTTAACTAACAAAATATCAATCCTTACCAAAATAGTTTCTTGTTGTCATGAGGACATTTACAGTATGTCAATTGGTCATTCAGTTTCGAAGATAATATAAAATTAAAAAACCGAAAAATAACTTTCGTTAGTCGGGATGAACATGTTTTAGCTATTTACCCATACCCAGTTGGCGTGCATCATCATCCTCTTGCCCTTATCCCAATTTTTCATTTGGGGTCGGCGCAGCATGTCTTCTTCTTCCATACATCTCTATTTCCCGTCATCTCAGAAGTCACCTCCTTCTTAGCCATATCAACTTTCACACAATCCATCCATCGTTTCCTGGGTCTCCCTCTACTCTTGTAACCCTCTACATTCATACTCAAAACTTTCCTCACAACATGATCCTCATTTCTTCGCATCACGTGTCCATACCATGACAGCCGATTTCCACACAACTTCTCTGTCACAGGCGCCACTTTCAGACTTCCTCTTATATACTCATTTCTTATTCTATCCATTCGCGTAACACCACACATCCCCCTTAGCATTCTCATCTCAGCTGCATGCAACTGCTGCAGTTGGCGTGCGATGTTAAGAATTTCCGCCAATTTATCATTTCCATTAACTTAAAATTTATCATTTCCCTTTTGTCAAGGTGATGAAAGGTTTTAATGTCGTTGCTGTTCTAATATATTCATCCGTTTTTACGATTAAGAGTTATCAGACTATCAGTCTTTTAATATCAAAAGTGAGGAGCTCGTGCTAAGCGCGCGGTTACAGTCGCACGGGTCGATTGAAGGTTCAGTAAGGCTTGGCGAGGTCAGGCTGTGGATGGGGCTGTACAATTGTACATCACATAATATCGAGACTTAAGCATTATGTACCGGGATAGGTTAAGTTTTCAATTTGGTTCTAGTAAGAGTGTCAGTGCGAGCTAGAATTGGAACACTCTTGGATTGTCTGCGGAATCGACAACTGATGTCGGATCGTGGGTCGCGGTCGACCTCATACTGCTTTTAGTATATTTATTATAGTATTTCCTTTTGTTACTTTATATATATTTCTTTTTGGTTCGCCCTAGCTAGAGGGCTATGGTGTGTCCGTAGGTGTGTGCGTGACGTCACAGTGGGCTCTGTCAGAATAACATCGCTGCGGTATTTATTCTTTGTTTAAACATTGCAGCTTATGCTGAGATAGGAGCCTTTCTGGCCTTCCACACAGGTCCTTTTTTAAGTTTTGTTTGTTTAGTTTTAATTTTTGGTTTATATTTCCGGTGGGTGTTCAAAATAAATGATTTCTTTTTCTTTCTTTCATTCTAACTAGCATAGCTTTAAGATGGTCCCATCGTGTTTTTACTCGCTCTCTTTGCTCGATTATATATTCTCAAAGTATATACTGAGGCGTGTTTAGCCCATGTAGCGCCCGTGTGCAAACCCCTAGCGCCCCCTAGTAAGCGCGCGCTCAAAATGGAATGGCAACAACGTACGAGTAACAGCACATCAAGTTACCACAAACTGTCCAATTTCCCCAATGGATACTAAAAGCGAGCCAAGCGAGCTTGTAAATAGGATAGTTTTTTTTTTATTTTACTTAAAGAATACAAGAGCTCGGAAATCTACTACTGACTACTATAAGACAAATAAATTATGTTAATTTTAATATCGTTAAAAAACCAATATTCCCTATCATTCATAACAGGCTTCTTATCAATGAAAATGTATTATGAGGTTCGGCATAACCGTTTATGATGGCCCTGGAGCCCCGCATCTAGTATAGCATCGTCAACATACATGAAGGTAGGAGATACAATATGTAAGTAGTACCTATTGAGGAATATGGAGGGCTATTGAGGAAAGCAACGGAGAAGTTTCAAAAGGTCTTAAGGTGAATTTTGTTCTATAATTTTTACGGTACAGTACGCGTGAAAGTGCACAAATTCGTCATCCAAAGAACACTTGAGGTCTGATAAACCCAGTGCCCGTAGTGTACTCATCCAGTGCCCGCAGTGTACTCATCCAGTGCCCGTAGTGTACTCATCCAGTGCCCGCAGTGTACTCATCCAGCGCTCAGCACCAGCGCTAATATATCACATGAATAGAATTGCATGAATTGAAGTCAGCCGTTCGTGATGTTGAAATGTTCATCAGAGCGTTTTTTGTTTAGACGTTTTGTCGGTAACCAGCCGGTAGCTCATCCTAGTGTTTTGACGGGTTTTTGCTCCATGATGAAAAAAAAAGAAATCGAGCGCTATAAAAAGGACACTCATGGAATGCAGGACGTTTTTTGGGATTTAGTATTCAGGTCAGAACGACTGCCAATGCCGACGCCACCTTGCGCATGTCCCCGCCGTGCGATTGTTTCTCGAGACTGAAAATCTGCAGAAAAAATTGTAGCACTGTTTAGTAGCAAGTAGAGAACCATCAACCGATTACTCGTCAGTTTCATTCGGAGGGATTTCCAATACAAACTTATTGCAAGGTACTTAATTAAACAGCATTTTTAAATGATCTTTATTCATATCTCCCGAGTGTCGACTGTGTCAGTGCGGCGCCAGCCAGCAGCGCCGGCGGCGCCGGAGCGAGAGGCGCGGGCGGCAGGCGGCAGCTCGCCTGAATGTCGGCGCGCTGCCGCAGCTTCGAAGACTGACGCTATGACTTAATGTTAACGGGTTTCGCAGCCGAACATTACGTGATTACGTTACGTTGCGAGGGAATGAACATTTAGTACATAATCTACACTCATAGTATTTTATTATTTCTAATAATTATAAAATAATTCATTCTTAAGGCCGACATTAGAGGAGCTGAAATTTGATACAATATGTCCCGGTAAGCACAGATCAGTAAATCACCGAAAGTTCGCGAGCGTCGGTGTTGTTTGGCCGTGCTTTGCGTACCAGCTACCAGTGAGTCACGTCAGCCAGGGTGAGCGCGAGCGCACTTCGGGTGTCCAGCGAGAGTCGGCCATCATGTGCAGCACGCGGCGTAACACGGCGTCGTTGCCCTCCGCCGCCGGCGCGTCGTCCCGGTCGAAGTAGCTCCGGGTAAAGCGTCGGAGCGCGGGGAGCGGGCCGTGGGGGCGCGGGGGCGCAGTGCTGCGCGCGGGTGGTGAGAGAGGCGCGGGGAGAGGGTAGTACAGGGACGCGAGAACTCCTGTCTCCAGCTGCGCGTACGCCGTGCCCACCACTACCGCCAGAACTAACGATTTTATCAACATTTTGTACGTGTCACCAGTCTAATCGAATCTCATTTAATTAATTCTTGTTGGGATTATCGTCAGGACTAAGAATGAAAATCGACCCTTAGCACTGAGTTGGTCGGTGCACCTGCGTCCGTGCACTGATCCCGCCCTGATCCCGCTCTCTGTTATAAACGTCCGCTCGTAACGCGGGAATACCCACTATAAGGAAAACCTTGCGATAACAAGCACTTTGTACAGAGAGCCGGCGCAGGCACAAGTGCGCACAACTGTACAAATCACATTTTCCACGCGCGCGCGCACCGAGTACGACCGTGTTGTCTCGTGTTCATTCAAATTAAACTGGTCAAGAAACAAATTGTGAAATTATGCGGAACATTTGGAATTAATATAGTCTTTATTGAGGTACCTAGGTTACAGTCTCATTATATGTGCAGTGGTGAGCGCGTACTTACGTTGGGTATATTATATGGCGGGCTGCAGTGCGCTATGCTAAGCTTAAACTACCTCTAGCAACAGGCAATGTTCGTACCGCACTGAGCGTGCGCCGGGCGCGCAGCCGGCCGGCCGGGTCACGCACTTCACGCGGCGCGGCGCGGCGCGGCGCGGCGCGGCGCGTCTTTGTGGCTGGATACACTTAAAGAACAAGTTGACTTTAGTCATATATTTACTGTATTCAAGCTGTCCACTGGAGGGTTCTGTGTTATGTAAACTGTGACGTTCAGCAAGTGCTGACTGTCCGCACGAATTTTGATTTTGAAACAAACTTACTTTCGCAATTGTAGCATTATAGGATATTAGTTGTTCGTAAATATTTAACTAATTTTTCGACTATATTAAGATATTTAATAAGTAGGAACTAGCTCCACCCAATGTCTTTGTATCGGGCTGTACGGTGCATCAACAATCATGTTCTGGATGCTTTTCCGACTGTTACCTAACCGCTATAGTAAGGAAGCCGTCTTCTTACTTCTTCGAAAAATATGGGCGACGCACCTCAGCGCCACGCCAGCTGCGCCAGCCGCGACAGCACCCGCCGGGCGATGTTGTATTGTACGCGCAGGGAGTTGTAGGCTCGGCTCGTATATGACACCCACAGGCCGCTCGAATAGGAAGATTGACAGAACGCCTTAAATATGCTAACTTTAACGTTTGCAAACATGAGGGTGAGCATATTGCTCCTCACCGCTAACGTGCTGCGCTCTCGCTCGATGTAATATCATCCCGGAGATCACTGGTGACAACGTGGCCCAGGTGTTTCAAACTGTCAACCACGTTGAGATATACCTGAGGTACAAGACGCGGCGACGGGGCCGTTGTTTAGGCGCTTTGAACATTAAAGGCTCACTCTTTTTTGAGTTGGGTACTTAAGCCGTGCTCCTCCATACATCCCAGATCGATAGTAACCCTCCCAACCCGCCTGTCGATGGCCTGACCAGCACGATGCATGTCATCGGCGTAACTCACGTTATTGACACAAGTACTGTCAATGTGACAGTACTTGTGTCTCGCTCAGCTGGTCGATACACTAATTAAGTAGCAGAGGCGAGCGGACTCATCCGACAGAGCATCGGCCCACCTCACCTGGTTTGTCTGGTCGGCATACCCATATCTGAGAAGGGCTGTAGGTACAACCCGCCGGCACACGCCCCGCAACTCGCCCCAAAGCACGTCATATGAGACCAGATCCAAAGCTTTCGACAAGTCGAGGAAACATACGAGGTGTAGTACTTGACCGCGTGTTTCAGGCTTAGAATGGCACTCTTCGTTGACACGCCCGCCATAAACTCGAACTGGGCATCATGCACTTGCATGTATTCTGAGAAGCAGCTATACAACAGACCGTCAAGCAGCTTGGCCATGGTGTCTTATTTTTAACTATGAGGACCATCGATGGGATATAGGTATCGACCACATCAGCGGTTCTGGCAAATAAGAGCGACAAAACAGGCACAGAGTGTAAAACAATAACAACACTGATGGCAGATGGAGCCCAGCATGTTCAAAATGTTCAATACTGAGACCATCGTGGCTTTCCACGTTGCATCCTCGAGATAATTCTATCTAGCCATCATCTTAACTAGTATTTGCAAAAATAGGCTATCAGGTTTCAAACTGCAGAAATTAATAATTTACAAAATAAAATGGAGTTTTCCAGATGAAGAGAAATCAGAAATGAGTGGCTAATGTCAGCCTATAATGATAATAATGGGAAAATGTGTGGAGGAAACTGCCAAGGTTAAGGAAACCCCCAAGGTTAAGGAAACCCCCAAGGTTAAGGAAACCCCCAAGGTTAAGGAAACCCCCAAGGTTAAGGAAACCCCCAAGGTTAAGGAAACCCCCAAGGTTAAGGAAACCCCCAAGGTTAAGGAAACCCCCAAGGTTAAGGAAACCCCCAAGGTTAAGGAAACCCCCAAGGTTAAGGAAACCCCCAAGGTTAAGGAAACCCCCAAGGTTAAGGAAACCCCCAAGGTTAAGGAAACCCCCAAGGTTAAGGAAACCCCCAAGGTTAAGGAAACCCCCAAGGTTAAGGAAACCCCCAAAGTTAAGGAAACCCCCAAGGTTAAGGAAACCCCCAAGGTTAAGGAAACCCCCAAGGTTAAGGAAACCCCCAAGGCAGGTATCCCCTAGTAGTCTAGGTTAGTTAGTAAGAGTTTTATAATTAGGTACTTAGGTGTTTGGTATTTACTTACTGCGTAAGCAATTACATTGAATGCGGCCTTAAACAATTGTAAACAATTGTAAACGGTTGTAGGTATATAAGTAGGAAACATAAAGGATAACATTCCACGTTCGTTGTCAACTGTACCTAGCATGCATAGTCGCGAGTAGGTACACGTGCCTGCCACAGTAGCTGGTAGCTGTATGAGGCACGGCTTTACACGTACAGTGGCACGAGTGCGGCCAGTGCTAGTGGAAGCACGGCCCTGGGTTTAGTCCGTCAGAGTCCGTAAAACTAGAGTTATAACGAGGGAGCCATCTTACTCTTAGTTCGTAACTACGGAGAGACCAGCAGATGTCGGGTTTATGAGTTCACTTCCCACACATAAGCACAAGAACACGGTACAAAGGCACCCACCCGGCAGGTTCCAGTTAAATGTATTAAGAGCATGTTAAGCGTAACATTGGAATTGTATCACTAAAGACAAGCTTTCATTAAATGAAAACGAAATCGTTCGTGTTGTGAGGTAACCTCCTAGTAGATGTTGAACAACCACAATCAACGTATTCGCCGATTAGTTATCTCTTTATAAAATCTAGTTTGCGTAAGAAGGACTGATGAATAACTGAAAGTGGTTTGCCATTCCAGTTCGGCCACTCGCCGCTAGATGTCACTAGTAGTTGTTTAATACGTTCTAAACAGTTCTTAAAACCAGGCTCTACATACTTATTTTTTTATTTAAAAAAATTCGGTAACCTGGTGGTAATTTTGTGATCATTGGAATACAACTGTTTTGTGATCATTTGAATTCAACATTTCTGGTACGCCTCAACTACGCCAAACGAAGCCGGTTGGCGTAGTTGAGGCCTAAACTGTGCAAAAATTATTTTATTCAAAATCATTGCACTGTTGTTTTTTAACATTTTGAACAGAACTGTGATTTCATACACACCGACACCGACTCCGTGGCGCAACGGTAGCGCGTCTGACTCCAGATCAGAAGGTTGCGTGTTCAAATCACGTCGGGGTCAAACTTAGTTTATGTTTTTTATATGAGTCCATTGTAACCCGGTTATTTTGAGGTACATGTGTTGTATTTTTGTTGCATTAGTGAGCTTGGTAATTAGTATGAATCAGTCTATGTTGCTCTTGACTCATGACCATCATCATCCTGATGCCGTTATCCCAATTTATTAAGGATCGACGCAGCATGTTTTCTTCTTCCATATATCTCTACTTGATGTCATCTCAAGTCACCTCTTTTCTAGCCATATCTTACACACAATATGTTACTCTCGACAAAAAAAGTAAATCTATTTAAAAAATGTTTTAAAGGGGCAGCAAAAGTTGGAGATGCCGGGGATCGAACCCGGGGCCTTTCACATGCAAAGCGAACGCTCTACCACTGAGCTACATCCCCTACAGTGTGATCGGTCGAAATGACCCAGCAGTTACACATGTAGGTGTGAGGATTCCAATATCATACTAAACCACATGTTCGGCAGATTGTCATTTACATTTTTGCACTAACACATGGCTGCATGCGGCATGCATGCGGTAGCTCCTAGTGCATGCGAACATACATTCGCAGTCATCCTAGTGATTAGGATGTTTGTGAAATCCCGAACGACGATGATTTTTACGAATTTGTGATCTCATCATTTATGCAGGGTGGAATACATCGAAGCACAATCGGAAACCAAAAGTTCAGCACAAGATTGTGGAGCCTGTCATGATTCTGACAGCCGCGGCATGTCTCCTACTCCTTGAGCACCTTGGGGTATGTTGCCCTCTTGTGGCCGCGTCACTCTGTGCTGGCCGCTTGCCGTCCTGCACCAGCCGGGGTAGTTCCTGGGAGCACTAGTTCACAACGCGAAAATCTTCGGTAGGTTGCTTCACCAAAAACTTCAGATGGGTCTGTGCGAGGTGGCTTTGTCCACTCGTATGCCTTTCTAAGCTCTGGGACCCCAGGGTCAAGGGAAATGTCAAAAATATAAATCATATCATCGTATTTTGCGCACCAATGTAATGGTCCCCAGGAGTCTGCCGGAAGCCATGTGTGCATGCATGCATGGAGGATGTCGGACAGGGACAGTGGACACTGTAGCACTGCCTACGTGAATAAAACGAGAAAACTTTTTCTCTGGTCGCGAACGTATCTACTTTTTCTTATATATATTCAGTGATGATATTTATTACAATTTTTCATTTTAAATTGGTTTTTGCGAACACTTTTACATGTCAAACAAGCATATTAATGTTTATACGTGTTGTGCCAACAGTGAAGTTAGTTCATATTCATGTTTGTACTGCAAAAGTTTGTATTCACATACACCATTACACATACACACATTGTGCAAACACTTACTTAGCTAGATTCAAAATAAAATAAATGAAAAACAATCAGTACCTACATAAATAGTTTAATTCCTGAACCATAGATTTTTTGTCGTGTATATTACGTTGAAAGCTCACTTTAACATTAAATACTTATTACCCCTCGTAATAATCGTTATACCGTTTTCAAGCAAAAGTCGTCATTGTCAATCAGTTTACATGATATAGCTGCTACTAACTAAATAAAATGCCACACTACTCTACATAAGCATGCACAAGTGACATCTGTAGTTGTTTCCCGAACACTGCGCTCTACAATAGGTGCGCAATCTATAAAGATATGAGCAGGAACATGTACGAGCGCAAGACATTCGTGTTACTAGCAGGTGTCACTCCTGCGCACTACAAGAGTAGTTGTTACTTACTAATAAATGCTAAAACAAAACAGTTCTCCACGTCATGCAGGTGCTGCGAGTGCAAGTCAGCGCTAACTTAGTCTGAAATAACTTCAATGCCTTCATATAATTCACTGTTATATTTCATTCAATTTTATTTTGCTTTGTGTCTTTCACATTAATTGATTTGATCTGACATTTATTATTTTCTTATATTTTTATTAACTTTTCTATATATTAATCAATAAGTTTTTACTTATTTATTGTAGTTAGTTTTTACTTACTACTTATAGTGACGGCTGTACAATTGAAAAAAGTGTATTTTTTTTTGTATCTAATATGGGTCAATGACCTGAATATAATATATAAATGAATTTTATTTATATATTAGTCCCTTGCTCACCATTCTCCGCTGAAGTAACCACGACACGTTTTTGCGAAGTACCCTCGCATTTTTGCATATTCTTTATATACATGCCCTTATCTACCGTAAACAATAGCAGCACTACGAGCAAGTAGTCGTCAGCGCAGCAACACAGCACACAGACGTGGCGGGAGGAGAGCCGCGGCGAGCTCAGCGCGCCTCCGCTTCCATGATAAACTCGGTCATCATCATCTCCATGGAGGGCGCCACGCCGTGCGCCACGCACGCGTGCTTGAAGCACTCGGCCACGTGCAGGATGCGCCAGCAGTGGTCTTCCTCGTGGTCGAACTGCTTCTCGCACGCGTGGATCAGCGACACCATTTGGCGCGCCAGCACCTCACCTGCACACACAAACACATTGATGATGCGCGATACCTGGTGCCTGCTGAAAACAGGAGTATTCGAACATAATGTAAGTTATTTTGAGTTGAAGACACTATAAGAGTGGGAAACGCACAGCTAGAGTGTTCTTGTTTCCAGGTAAACAGCAGTAGGTAAGGAACAGCTGAGAAATTGGAGCAATGAGTCATTTCCGTTTACTTATGAGCACAAGAGCGGCTGCTGGTATATTGGATGCAGGTAGGTACGCAATGGGTAGACTTGCCGCTGGGGAAGGACTGTATGAACTGCGCGGTGTTGTCGTGGTGCATGCGGCTGGAGTCTGTGAGCAGGTTGAAGTGGCGGCTCATGCACTGGATGGCGCAGCCCAGCTCGCGGTGCTCGAACTTGAAGTCATCGCGCCAGAAGTGGAAGAACTCTTCCATCTTCTCCTCTGTCAGGTCACTCTGGTAGAAACAAGGAGGTGGCTGATAGTTAGAAGCAAGACCTGTTGAGGCCTGAGTGAGTCACCCAGGTCACAGCAAGCTTTCGCCAGAAGCTGTTAATAAAATAACATCTCTACTTTAAATATCAGACTAATGCAATAAACGTATTCGTTCAGCCGTATTCCACCAAAACACAGCTCCCTCACACAAACCTCACACAAACCTCACACAAACCTCACACAAACCTTATACACCCTTACACAGTTACACGCTGTTCATGTGGCATATTCATACTTTTGTAGTTACCTATACCTGCCTAATTTAATATCCAGGAGCTCGTGGCTAAATAAAAAATAAGAGTTGATAGAAGGTTGAGCTTGCCGAGGTCAGTCTGTGGATGGGTCACCGTTCGTCATATATCGGGACTCCTCCGTACCTCAGAAAGCATTTTAAATGGTCGTGTTTGCCATTTGTATACCTTTGACAGAAACGTCTAACAGAATGGAGCACATTCGAACAGCCAGTCGTCGTGGAATTTAAATTTCTGGATGAGTAAGAGAGGAGAATGAGTAAATAATGGATGATAATCACCTCCTGTCGACACTTGTCGAGCGCCTGCCCGAAGCCGAGGGTGACGTCCTTCATGACGTTGACGTCGGCCAGCGCGCCCGCCACGGCCAGCAGCAGCAGCGCTCGTACCACCGCCTGCATGGTGCCTGCCCGCGGTGTCTGCGGCGGCCCGCGGCGCGCGCGCTCATATAGCGGCCGCCGCGCGGGCGTGCCGCGTGGCCAGCCCCTAATGTGTGTTATCAGGTGGGTGGCACCAGCACTTATAACGCTAGTTTGTTTTTTTACATTGTAAGCTTGTACTTGGTTTGTGTGGTTACGATGAGAATATGCAGATGCAGGTACTTGGTATTAATAGATTTGATGATCATCATGTTGATGGCACTTACGCCTGATGAACCATGGCAGCAACAAGCTACTCTCGCGGCGACCGCATCCATTAGAAAGGCAGCAGGCTTATCAATTGCCCGCTGTCTATGTGCTAGGGCAAGCCTAGCGTATGTTCCACATATGTCGACTGTATGACTTTTATTACCGATATTAGACATTCATGTTTTGAAGAAAATGAGGCCGTTTCAGCAACTTGTCAATTATTTTCAAACCCGACCACAATGAAATCAGCGTCGTCACGCACGTACCTAAACAAGATGTCAATGTTACGAAGAGAAAAGATCGAGCTCACGGGCGTGCCCGCCGGGCGTACCTAGTGTTTACACAGGCGGCCGCGGCACGAGAGGACATCATTAGGCAGCCCGCTCATTAGCGAAGGTAATTAGCCCTTACCTCGTCAATTCAGTAAATAATTGAGCATTTTTTATGATAACATGTCATTCATACAGACCGTCAGTGTCTCCTAGTAATAAGTACATGTTGGTTTACGTTAGTACGTTACATTGTGTCGCAGTACTTGTGCGTTTGTATACGTAACCAAGTACCTATAGCTACTTCTAGTATAAATAATAAATAAATAAATAAATAATGCTGGACAATCCACACAGCATTATCTAGCCCCAAGCTAAGCAGAGCTTGTGTTATGGGTACTAGATGACTGACATACTTAATAAAATACATTACATAAATAGATATTTTTTATTATACATAGAAAATACCCAGAACACCTGGAACAAATGTTTGAAGATCGTACAAACATTTGTCCCAAGGCGGGAATCGAATCCGCAACCTCCTGCGTCGCAGGCGGACCTTCGCCCACTGCTGCGCACATAGGTCGTCGTATACGATCATATATCACATAGTATACACATGCATTGTTAATTTCTATGCGACAAAGTATCAATAGAGCCTAAAATCGTGCTCACTTGATACAAAGGTACGATTCGCATTTGTGTATCATTCGTAACTGAAGATACACGCCCACCGCACTGATTCCCTTGTATAGACAACTTCGAATTGCAACGCGTTATAAAATAGTTCTTGTGTGACGTGTCAAAAACATGAAATAAATATTTCATATCAAATAATGGGCGATGTGGTCGCGAAAAATAGAAATGATAAAATTACAAAAAACAATCAAATATCTAAAAATAACAGTAAATTAAAGAATAAGGCGTCGAAAAATTCATTCTCATTTTTGTCGATTAGTTCATAAAATTCTGAAAATTGCGACATTTGACAGGAAGCTGTGATTCCTCTCAAATGTCGCTTGGTGGAGAGTGTGGAGACAAGCGACATGGTCGCACATGTTGGGATTTATTCTTGGACTAATGTCATATGTATACTAACAGAGCTGGTGCCATTTAGAATGAGGAACATCAGTTTTCTCTGTAGTTATTCCTCAGCAAGTTGGCGCCAGATTCCATTTATTGTGGTATGTTAATTCTTCTAGTTCATCCCGGCTTCAGTTCGTGTAAAAGCGGTCACGTTCCGGGCCGGATGCGGCGCGTACGGCACGGCCGGCGTGATGTCGGACGTAATGCCTGTAAGCGCGCTCAGTGCGGCCGCGCCGGCCGGCTGCTGCGCCCCGACACGGCCGACACACGGCTCTTGTAATCGCGCTCAGTGCGGCCGCGCCGGCCGGCTGCGGCGCCCCAACACGGCCGACACACGGCTCTTGTAATCGCGCTCAGTGCGGCCGCGCCGGCCGGCTGCGGCGCCCCGACACGGCCGACACACGGCTCTTGTAATCGCGCTCAGTGCGGCCGCGCCGGCCGGCTGCGGCGCCCCGACACGGCCGACACACGGCTCTTGTAATCGCGCTCAGTGCGGCCGCGCCGGCCGGCTGCGGCGCCCCAACACGGCCGACACACGGCTCTTGTAATCGCGCTCAGTGCGGCCGCGCCGGCCGGCTGCGGCGCCCCGACACGGCCGACACACGGCTCTTGTAATCGCGCTCAGTGCGGCCGCGCCGGCCGGCTGCGGCGCCCCGACACGGCCGACACACGGCTCTTGTAATCGCGCTCAGTGCGGCCGCGCCGGCCGGCTGCGGCGCCCCGACACGGCCGACACACGGCTCTTGTAATCGCGCTCAGTGCGGCCGCGCCGGCCGGCTGCGGCGCCCCGACACGGCCGACACACGGCTCTTGTAATCGCGCTCAGTGCGGCCGCGCCGGCCGGCTGCGGCGCCCCGACACGGCCGACACACGGCTCTTGTAATCGCGCTCAGTGTGGCCGCGCCGGCCGGCTGCGGCGCCCCGACACGGCCGACACACGGCTCTTGTAATCGCGCTCAGTGCGGCCGCGCCGGCCGGCTGCTGCGCCCCGACACGGCCGACACACGGCTCTTGTAATCGCGCTCAGTGCGGCCGCGCCGGCCGGCTGCGGCGCCCCGACACGGCCGACACACGGCTCTTGTAATCGCGCTCAGTGCGGCCGCGACGGCCGGCTGCGGCGCCCCGACACGGCCGACACACGGCTCTTGTAATCGCGCTCAGTGCGGCCGCGCCGGCCGGCTGCGGCGCCCCGACACGGCCGACACACGGCTCTTGTAATCGCGCTCAGTGCGGCCGCGCCGGCCGGCTGCGGCGCCCCGACACGGCCGACACACGGCTCTTGTAATCGCGCTCAGTGCGGCCGCGCCGGCCGGCTGCGGCGCCCCGACACGGCCGACACACGGCTCTTGTAATCGCGCTCAGTGCGGCCGCGCCGGCCGGCTGCGGCGCCCCGACACGGCCGACACACGGCTCTTGTAATCGCGCTCAGTGCGGCCGCGCCGGCCGGCTGCTGCGCCCCGACACGGCCGACACACGGCTCTTGTAATCGCGCTCAGTGCGGCCGCGCCGGCCGGCTGCTGCGCCCCGACACGGCCGACACACGGCTCTTGGTACAAGCACGCACGTCATCCTCGGAGCGCCCACAAGCTCTCACCGAGCACTCCGTCTTCTCGTGAGCCGCCATGCTGGCGATGGTCGCACATGTCTTAGGTCTGAGGTAAAGTGAAGTGAAACTGAAACTTTAAGTAGTTATTGCATTGTTCCAATTGTTTAATGCGGCATAGTGATATTATTACAGTTACATGACTGTGTAATACACGCTTTTTGGAGATAATGATACTTATAAGAGGTCATCATCCTCCTCCTGCCCTTATCCCAATTTATTTGGGGTCGGCGCAGCATGTCTACTTGTTCCATACTATATACATACTATATACTATACATATTACTATTTGCCCTCATCTGAGTCACCTCCTTCCTAGCCATAATTATCATCTAATAAATAAATAATAATAAATAAATAATGCTGGACAATCCACACAGCCCCAAGTTAAGTAGAGCTTGTGTTATGGGTACTAGATGACTGATATACTTAATATAATACATTACATAGATAGATAGTAATAATAATAGTATGAATTTACATGACACTCCGCTAGTACTTATGTATCATCAAAATTATATTTGTTATAACATGGCGTACATGATACATTGCAATCAAGACATTAATGGGATACAGAGAAGTTCGAACATGTTCAGCCGCATATCGTGGCGTACAAATTGGTAATAAATATTTTTCTGTTTTTATATCTTGTATATTATACGATATGCATATGAGTAATACTAACATTGTGAGCGATGGCATTGTAAGTATAATTGTGGTGCAATATCTTTGTTCCGTCACGGTGCGTCATCATCATAATTTGAGCCAAAAGTCGTCCACTGTTGGAAATAGGCCTCCCCAAAGGTTGACATAACGGTCAGTCTTGCGTTGCCCTCATCCTTTGGCTTCCTGCGATCTAATTCTTCTTTCTGTGTGATAATTTTAGGTAAATATTGAGCACGTCAGAACACCGCCCGCCGCGCCGCGCGCCGCTGCAGTTTTATAGTTGTACGTATATCTAAGGATAAAGGCAACATAAGTCAAAAAGTAAAGCGTCACGTGTGTCAGAGTGGCCAGCACTACTTACGTTCACTTTCACGTTGACCGGGCTCGCGTGTCGCCTGCCGGCAATTGTAGCATTTTAAAATAATTCTATTAATCGGCACGACATCACGGCGTTGTGCCATCTCACATTGCGTCTCTGTCTGCTTGTTACAAGGAAGTTCCATTTGACTCGTCGTCATTGGCACAACGTGGTCTCAAACTCCGAGTTAATATCCAATGATCCTGATTTAGCCTTATTGCACCAAAAATCACAATGTGACGGTATTTTCTGTAATCCTATCTTAAGGTGTTATGTAGTGAGTATTCAAAAATAATTTTGAGTGATTTTTCTCATGTTTACTCCTACGGTGAGACAATGTCAAAAATGCAGGATGGCAACACCTTACAGAATGTGCATGTAATAGACGGTTAGGGTAACGATTTTATTTTTGTAAATTGTGAGATCAGCTCAGATTTAGCGAAAGCCCCCTGCCCCCCGCGGCCCCCCAGCTAGCCCCCCATACCTGCACTATCACGGCTATTTATGAACAGGGTAACTTTGTAGCCGGTACCTACATTTGCAATAAAAATGCGCCGCCATGATCTGTTTAATATTAGAACTATAATTACATACGTAGACAGACACCACGAACAGGTTGCGTGCAAGCTATATACCTGACCACACGTCTTGGGAACTTCGCATCCTTGACGTGTCCTGCACACCGCTGCTGCGGCCCGCCGCCGCCGCACGCGCAGGCCGGCCGACCACGAGCGATGCTGGAGCCGGAGCCGCGCCCTGCACGCTCTGTATGAATAACATTTCACGATCATAATTAGAAATGTGTCGACCATTATCTCGACGTCGCGTCGGTTGTATCTCGGACGATTTCAAGCTGCGAGGTAGTTAGGCCATTATCGCGGCATGTCGGCATTCGGTATGAAACGTTATTGTTATTGTACGCGGAACATCGCCCAGTTTGCGTGGGCGCACACATTAAAACCTTACTTAATTGATACCGGAGGTCAGCATTAATTAGCGTAACATTTGCGAGGCAACCCGGGCGCGGCGCGGGCGCAGGTAGAAGACAGAAACTGGAATTAAGCAAGTCTAGGCTACTGCACTAAACTGCATATAAATGGTGTATACTTTATTAACCGCGCTTATTAGTGGGTAGGTTCATGGGTAGGTTCTTGGGTAGGCGCATCAGGGGTACCGGGTAGGCTAGTGGCGAGAGGAGTGCCGAATGGGTTTGAAGCTGAATTGCAACGAAAAGTGGATTTCTATTTATATTTTATTTTTTAATTTGTTATCCACATAGTGTTAATTGTTATGTTGTCCACCCCAATGCCACAGACATATGTACATACAAGCTCACTGATCACTTATGAATGCTCC
Source organism: Phlogophora meticulosa (assembly GCA_905147745.2). Taxonomy (NCBI): domain Eukaryota; kingdom Metazoa; phylum Arthropoda; class Insecta; order Lepidoptera; family Noctuidae; genus Phlogophora; species Phlogophora meticulosa. Next base: position 159,635 of record LR990534.1, read on the forward strand.
ATCGATAATGATAGTCATATACTGAATCTATGCGAGTTTATAAAGTTATTAATAAAATTGCGTCTATCTTAAAGCTATGCAGATGTGGTCGTCAAATAGAGTGGTCCCCCGTCTGCAGCGTGCAACGGGGCACCTCTACTCACGGGTGGTCCGAACTGAGCAGTCGGTTAGTGAGCGACCCGGCTCATAACATAAATAAGTGCGTCTTGTGACAACAGCCGCGATGCCGCGATGCCGCGATGTGGTCGTGTGCCGCGCCCAGCTGCAGGCGAGCGGCCGGGACCCAGCTCACCCACTCGTGACCCGCACACTCTCACTTGAGGGAGGTCAATCTTGGACACAATGGGAAGTGACAACAACTGTCACCCTGACTAGCGTTGCACAACAAAGGCCCTAAAATGATGATGGTAGGCTCTATAACAGTATGATGACGGTAGGTATACCGACTTCATTACATTTAAATAACATGGCCAGTTTAGGTCTACTTACTCAGTGGCATGGATATTAATATGCGGCTAATTATAAATAAATGAATAAAAATTACAAAACTTATTTATATTTTCGTTCAACTTCAGAAAAAGTATTTAAACTGAAACAGTGGTTTTCGGTACCGTCATATCGAGATGACGCGCCATTTTGGATCAACGTTTCATTCCCTGTAAAGCTAAAATATTAACGTTCCGTCAGAGTTATATTAAAATGATTCTGACTGTTAAATGATTATACATTATATGTAATTACAACGTTAACATTGTTTGACGCATGTCTCTATCATTTTTTTAAATAAACTTTTAAGTGGTAAACTTTGATGTATCTAATCAAATAACAAATGAAATAAACAACCAGTCTTCTCTTCTAATATCAAACAAAAGTCTTTTAATAATAAAACATTTCTTTTATAACAAAACAACAAGAAGTCATAAACTAAAATAAAACTCATTAACTAAGTTGAGTTGACTAATAAACTAACATATTACCAATTAAAGAAAACTACACCTAATCATAGATCTATTACAAATTAGAGATTAATTAACAAAACATACCAATCAAATGAAAGGTTTGTTCAGTTCACATCACAAATTATTATTACGAATTGAATGAGACATTTTTATGCTCAAGTGCAATCTCGTTAAATTCGCGAGATCTCGCCTATTTTTCGACCCAGATCAATATCAGTAACCGAGATCTCGCGAAAACTGCATTACCTAGAAACGACATGACAGGTTGGACATTGTTTTTCGTTCGACATTTTGTAGGTACTCGTTGCGCGTGCGTTTTAGACATGCGCAAAATAGTGCGTTATAAAGTGATGCAACATGACATTACATTAAGTACCGCGATATGTTTCATTACACCATGACTCTTAACATGACGCATATTGATGCCACACGATATGGTTAGGTATTGTAATGAAATGCTCTGTCTCATGTAACGATGAGACAATCCTCAAACGCAATGCGTCCTCACTGCGCCATACCTATTATTTAACCCTATTTAATCGAAAGAGAAATCGAAATATATTTTTTTTTAATTTTACGACTGGTAATATAAATGTCGTGGATTGCAATATTAATTATTGTCCAGGACATACTGGCGTATCAAAAAATCATTTTTTCAATCTCAATATTTGTATCTACCTGTTTGTCAAGGCGCCAAGCAACTCAAAGTAAACTCTGTCAAAGTAAAATGCGAGAATCATGACTTTGTGGGCAGGCCGCAGTATCATTAAAAAAAACCTTAGAAATCAAATAAAGATTCTACTTAATAGTTCACTTATTTCGCAGCCAGCCAACGGGCGCATATTCCGTCTCGCTAGCGTCTGTTGAGTCTCACGCGCCATGTTTAATTTAGTCGAGTCATGCGCAATGCGACATTACGCGGTCGGGTTACATGACACGCGATGCAAAAATCGCATTAATTACTTACACAAGTTTAGACAGCGTTTGTTTCTTGTTTGTAATCTGTGCGATTATCTTTTCTCCATATCGACCAATGCTATTCTACACGGACTGGTCCATTACCCAACGATTATCTAGTGCTAATTAATACGGACTTGTGTTTACGTCTTGGACATTGTGAACTGTTTACAATGAGGTTCATGACCAAGACATGTTTTTGATAATTTCTAAGAAATATGAAGTTACTGAACTACGTAGCTTTTACAGTAAATATAGGGATTTCCAATAAGAGGTGTTATTTTGATATGAACACCTTGCGGCTTATTCCTTTGGGGCCACGTCAAAGAGAAGGTCTACGCCTACAGCGCAGCGTCTATTCAAGACCTCAAAGATGGAATTCAAGAGGCTATCGAGGACATAGGGGAGCCACTTTGCGATTTGGTTATGGAAAATTTCATGAAAAAGATATGGTCCTGTAAGCGTGGCCGTGGTGGTCATTTGCCTGATGTTATTTTCCACTATTAACGGCATACCTTCCTCTTTGTACTGAAATAAACATCCGATCATTTATATTAAAAAATTGCATTTTTCTTTGAATATCAAAATCATCATCATCATCATCAGGCTATATTAGTCCACTGCTGGACATAGCCCTCTCCTATAATATCAAAATAACACCTCTTATTCGAAAACCTTGTATAAGAGCAGACTAAATTACAAATAAAGCAAAACTCGTTAATGTACATGATGTCCTAAGTAAATTGGCCATCTCCTTTAAAGTCAATGGTTGTTTCACTGAATAAAAATATGGTGGCGCTATGGCTGCCTGCGAGGAGGATGGCGGAGCAGGTTGTGATGTGACGAACTGCTGCGCAACGTTTTATCAAAAGGTTGTGGTGGTTGTATAGAAATTAAATTAGAAATGGTTACGAAACCTAATGTCTTTTTATGATAGCATTTAATTGAATAGAGCTCAGAATTTAATAGTGATTTAAGTAAATTAATCACGGGTCGTGGCTATTGGTGGAATCGCCACGAAGAATCTAAAACAGTGATTGAATTGCAATTAGAAAAGGTTGTAAAATCAATTAAAAGATTATAAAACCAATTGATACTTATTACGGAGAGCTCCTTGTGCGCTATAAACTGATGAATGGTTTCTGTTAAAGGTAATTAAAATATTTGGTGTGTGCTGTGTGAGCGTGCGGGGTGCGGGCGGGGCGGGGACGGCGCGCGGGCGGTGCGCGGGCGCAGGGCTTGCAGCAATTAACCGCATAATTAGCGTTAATTATACCGTTTGATGTAGCCGCCGCGCGCCGCCGCCGTGTGGGGCACACTGCAAGGATTGCTCCAGCTGACCCCCGCACGGCTGCTAATATTATGCAAAAGCACTTTAACTTATGTACAATTGCTAAGATGTCAGCTGGCAGTAGGTACCTACCCACTTGTCCGTTGCTAAGATGTCAGCTGGCAGTACCTACCCACTTGTCCGTTGCTAAGATGTCAGCTGGCAGTACCTACCCACTTGTCCGTTGCTAAGATGTCAGCTGGCAGTACCTACCCACTTGTCCGTTGCTAAGATGTCAGCTGGCAGTACCTACCCACTTGTCCGTTGCTAAGATGTCAGCTGGCAGTACCTACCCACTTGTCCGTTGATCGGTTGCATCGATGCTGCAACAAAGTTCAAAATAGTTGACGTCACTGACAGACTGACAGACTGGCAGGCTGGCAGGCTGGCAGCTACGTGTACCAACTCCGAGTATTTATAGAAATCGTCAGCTAGTTCATGGCCTGCCGATACGTAATGTTGGTGGCGGAGCGGCTCCGAGCCTGGCCGTCGCACAGACAGGTATTTGGTCCTAAAAGTTGGCCAAAAATATTTGGTACGCCTAATGGCTGTCAAACGATGTTTTATTTTAGTTTTAGCTTGGAAAAGGTAAAAAAAAAGCGTATGTAATATATACAAGCATTTATTCTTCATTTTCGTCGTCTTCATCAAAACTTAAATTTAAAATGTCACTTTCTAGTAACAGATTTAAAACATCAGGCGAAAGTGACAGATTTTTTTTATTCTTCCTCTTCCTCATGCCCGTCAGGACAGGGTCGGAAGTTAAGAGGAGCCTGTTAAAAACATCTGCGTTGCAATCAACCCGGGAAAACTTTCGGGCGTAGTTGAGCCGGAACATCCTAATGTGTTTGTTGCGGGCTTCTGCCGCTTCTTCGGACAGTTGTCCAATGGGAAGAATTGCTTCCCTTACCACTGAAGCCCCATGACGCAACACTTTATGCAATGTCGGAGACATAGGGTAAAACTTATACAAAGAAACGTACAACTTTGCCGTTTCTTGGCAATATCTTTCAAACATCTCGCAGTTTATTTTTAAACCACAGCATAATGTGTCCAAAATCACTTTTAATCTATAAATTAAATTTACGTCTATCCCCGTAATTGTCGCTGATACTTCGAAATTTTCAAAAAAACGTCTGCTAGTGTTTCCGTCATTGGTATTTCCAAAGTTGGCTTTTGGTATATCCACCAACAGACCGAGTTTCTCCCGGAACTTATCTTGGATTTCTTTTTTTTTATTTTCCACTGCTTGCTTTTCCTCGGCAGTAAGGCGAACGTTCCATTTTTTTACGGGCAATCTATAGGCCACATGTAAAATGCTCTCAAAAAATCTTATCCGAGCATGCAACAAAGATAAGCCGAATTCTAGGTTTTCTTTTTTGCATGGTCTCTCCTTCACCAAATCATTAAACTGTAATGACGTGGCGCCGCATATGTAGCACCTCATGGTTGATTTAGTATGCGTAGCAGCATTGCATACTTTTCCATCAATCATGGTGAAAAGCATTTTATGCTTGATGGAAAAGCTGTCGACTTCGCTTTTAGTGAGCGCTGTTATTTGCGATTTAATATAGTCAATCTCTTCATTTGTCACATCTGTAGTTTCTTTTATGAATCTTATTCTTATTGGCCGACAATACCGTGGTGAAGATGGGGTAGGATTTTGCCACAGTATTTTTCTTTCCGGTCCGAAAATCAACTGAAGCGGTACCATGGAACTTTGGAATATGTTTGCGTCCGAATCGGCTTCATTTTCAAATTTCATTTTGTACTGCATCTGTTGAGATCCATCGCAGCCCCATTTACTTATTAATACTAATGATTGTTTTTCTGCTTCACTCAATTGTTCCACTGCCTCACCAAGATGTAAAATCAGTCGTCGTGCCGTGTGATCCATGAGATTTTGAACCTGTACTTCAGCGCACGTTTCAGTTACTCTGTGGATTTCAGGATAGCAATCTTTTTTTAACTTTTTCAAAATCGAATAGCACGGATAAAAACTTGGATTAGTATCTCGTATTGATGTCTGATGATCGATAGTTTTTGCTTTACATCAGCAATATTTTGGTCATTTTCTGCATATTGATTGAGCAGTTCCCGCTCCATACATTGCAACTTTTCATCAAAAGTTGAGGTATTTGAGCGTTCCATTATATTAAACAAATCATTTCGAGTCATAACTCGCATTCCAGAAGAGCCTATAACAAAAATACACCAAATATAAGTAAAACTTCAATTACTGAGTATCGAGCGTGTCTAGGGAAAAAAATCACCAAAAATAGAGGGGCACTTTGGGGCGGCTATTTCGTACTTAATTACATCCTTAAAGGTCTATTCTAAAGCTAATCATTACAATTTTGGCTTAGAAATGATGAGAAATACTATATTAAAACTCCCTTTGATCTTCCAAAATGTGTTTTTTAAAAGCAGTTTCTTGGGGCTTACTTCTCAAGGGTATAAATTAAGAAAAGCTATAGATTACTTGTTAAAAGTAAGTGCCAAATAAAATACATACCTGGTTGTGCACAATCCATAATGAAAACCAACACAAAATCGTTCAGTTACAAGATGGCAAATATTTTAAAACAACGAAATCTGAGCGCATCGAACAATCACACGAACACTTTTGGCGAACGGTAACTGTCGACTGAGCCCACGACGTACTGGAAGGGGCTAGCACTTTGTGTTTTTTGCTATTGTTTGGAGCGGTTATCCTTGTTTTAGGAAACAATGGCTTAGAGGGAGTAGAACTAATATAAAAAAAAACGATTTTGGCCAGCTTTTAGGGTCAAATACCTGTCTGTGCGTCGGTAATCGGATATTCGGATATTCGTTTATCACCCTATAACCAGACAAATCATATGTAGGGGCGACATGTTTAGTAGACGTTTGTACAGTTTAAACCATCTTATATGAATGTATACCTGAACCTGCATCTGGTGATATCATACATGAATCATAGATGCATCGCGCCCGCTCCGCCGATGAGTGTTGACGTGTAGTTGAGTGTACCATTGGTACCATTTATTAAATGCAACGACAGCACCATCGATATTGAACTATACGTGTGTCTATTTTTAAGTAAATAAGTACCTACATATACATATATAGCGTGCTAGTGTTTTCGTTAGGCCATTAGCTTAATAGCTATTTATTTCGCAATCAGCGTCTGAGGGACTGAAGTTAATTAGTAATCAAGTTGCGATGGAGGCACTCCTAGGGTTGCCATTTTTTTAATAGATGTATTTTTGATTTCAGAGGCGGTAAATAATGTAGTGTGAGATCTCATACTTACAAAACTTGTGTTTTCCATGGACAAAACCTGAATTGGGCTAATAAGTGTCAAATTGAAATTGAAATCCTTTATAATTTTGCAGGATATGAGTGGCTATACAGGTGTTAACATTGCGGAATATAGATATATTGCCAAACTCAGGATCACGCCGTGCAAATTTAAAAATGATAATAATAAATTACAAATTAACTAATTATATGTATAAAGTATCAAGTAAATAAGACAATGAATTACAATAGATAATGTGACAGATGTCAAGCTGCTTGTTAATGCAATTAATAGAAATAGAAAAATTAATAAATGTCAACAGTGCAAAAATTGTCATACTAATCTACTTAATTTGATATAAATACATTTACGATCAGATTTACTGTTTTTAGGGTTCCGTACTTATAAAGGAAAAAACAGGACCCTTGTAGGATCACTTGGCTGTCCGTCCGTCTGTCCGTCCGTCCGCCTGTCTGTCACGACCCCTCAGGTCTAAAGTCTCTTGAAGCTGTGAAAAATCAAACTTCTAAGTCAACGTAAAAAAAAGATACAGCCGCAAAAACGTATATTAGGACACTCTCGAGGGTCTTTTCTGTTGACCTAGAACTATGAAATTTGACAAGTAATACCGTCTTATACAGTTATACTACAAGTATAGGGAAATATCTGAAAACATACATTTGTAATTAAATCATAAAAAACAGGGTCTTTATGCTAGAAACGAATCTCCGAAGTTTACATAGAAAAATACTTATGTACACGCGTTAGAAGTTATACTTCTTTGGCGTATGGAAAAAAATAACTAAAATGCAGTAGTGATTAACGATAAATATTAAAATAAAAAATAATTGAAATATCAATAAATCAAATTTTAACAAATAGTTAAGATCAAAGATAAAATAAACATTCAGCATTTAAGGTTAATATAAACAAGTATAGAAAATATATTAATATTTTTTATTTATACATAAAATTTGTTAATATACCAGAAATAAAACAAAACGAAAAAAAAAATATTTTTTAGATAATAATGTAACAATTTTTAATTAACGATGTAAATAAACTATACATACCGACAATTAACCTCAAATCTATAAAGGCACTCAAAACAGTTTATTCAAATCAGTTTTATCACTAATATTTAATATATATATCTTAATATATATATTTCTTGTGTGCGTGTGTATGTGACTGAACTCCTCCTAAACGACTGGACCAATTTTGATGAAATTTTTTGTGTGTGTTCGTGGAGATTCGAGAATGGTTTAGATTTACAATTGGACCCGGTAGGACGACGTCTGTTCGGTCCGCTAGTATATATATATATATAGATATGCTAATAAATAATAAATTATTAGTATCACCGTCGTATATGAAATTGATTAAATAAAAACACCAAAATAATATTTATTTATTCACACTGTTTAATTGTACCCTTACGAAACACGTGTTCTACATATACTAGAATATACAACTTGAACATAGTTATCAATTTTCATACCACCTAGAACTAACTTCATGCTGTTAAATTTAGGTGTCGGTGTGCGCGCGCAAAATTCACTCTCATCATTTTTCTCCATCGCGCCAAAAGAAGTAGAACTTCAAAAATCTAAAATTATCCTATGTGATAGAAGTTTATGTAAAGATAACAGGAAAAATAAAACGATATCTCTCAATAGCACATTTTTTCAGAAATCATGTACAAAAACCACATTAGTTGCACTATGAGCAGCATTATTTATTATTTATTTATTTATCTATTTTTACATCTGTCTTTGGTCTCTTCTAGTATATTTACCTATATATATACTGTACTGTCGTCAGCAAATAGAACAGTATTATTGAACGTTACTCCGGGTAGGTCATTTATATATAAAATAAATAGTAATGGCCCCATAACACTATTGTGTAGTACCCAAATTTATTATTTTTGTAATTTGATTCGTAAGTAGTAATTCATTTACTTGAATAATTTGATTTTGTGATGTGTGTTGACTGTCTTCGATTACTAAGATTTTCTATGAGATTATAAACGTTTCCCCTAATTTCACAGGCATATAACTTATATAATAATATCCTGTGATCAACGTAATCAAAGGTTTTTGTTAGATCCATATAAAGGGCGCAAGCAAAATTTTTTATAAATTTCTACCATAATACTTTGTAAAAATGAAAAAAGTGTAGTTAGACTGTTATGGTGCGACTTCGTTTGTGTCTGTGTGTTCCGGGGTAGTAGATAAACAATGCTGGTCCATTTGAACTGAAATGAAGGGTTTGATAACAGATGCGTAGTTTGGGGGCTTAAGGTAAAATGAAGTAGAACACTTTAAATTGGAGTACTCAGAGTACGGTACGGTTGGAAACCCTGCGCGTGCACAGTGCGTAGAGCGGAGCTCGCTTCGTCGTTACGAAATTATTGTAGCTCAGAGAAGATTAAATAAAATGACATCCTGATGGTTATTTTGCAGCCATATTGTACAATTCGGCACATTACATGGATCCTTGTTGTCCGAATAAATAAAAATAAAATAAAATAAATAGCGGCTAGCCGTTGTGGAAAACGGAGCTTTTTGTATATCCAGCGGCGCGGAGGCGCGCGTCGCGCGTCGGATCGACGCGGCGACGACGTCCATATTACGTACTTAAGAAGCAGTTGGATATCGCCGCGTGCACTACCCAAGTACGTCACTCTATAGGGAGGTTCCTACGACTGTAGGTTACTACTGAAAACCGAATGATATATAAATGATAAAATCATGATCATGAATAATTTTTATTTCTGTAAATAAACTTTCAAGCCGGCTACAGACCTTCAGGTTTAACTGCACAGTTTCAACTGCACTCTTCAACTGTTCAGTTCAAACTGGCGTCCCTAGTGTCTACACACGTTCAGTTATTTCAGTTGTAAATAGTTTTCAGTTAATTCAGTTATTTCAATGGCATCAGATGACGCTGTGGCAATTATTGGACTATTATGCGTTTTGGACAAGAGAAGACAAAGAAAGAAAAGATGTGGTGTAAACATTGGTTGTTAAAAAGGAACCAGTATACGCATAATAATTTACTGAAAGAGCTCAGAATTTGTCCAAAAGACTTTAATAACTATTTAAGAATGGATACAAGAATCTCATCAGGGAGTAATACCAGAGTTTCGGTTCATATATGTCATCAGTACCTGAACCTGATTTTATGGAATCTGTCACCTTTTTATGCTCTTTCCTATATGCGCAGCGTAAATTATTGATTTTTTTTTATTACAGATTCTTTGTCACTTGTTGGTTCAATCTCTCGAAGTTTCGCCAATAACTTTTCGCAGGCTGCGTCTTTTTTGCCACGGTCATGGTAGTCTTTACTTTTAATTTTCCACAAGCAAGGTTCTGAATGATAAATGTCTATAAATTCTTCTAACCATTCACGTACATTAGATATTTTGTCTAACCAGAAAACACGCGCTCACTCCGGCGAAGCTGTGGCAAAACTGACAACTGCACAGTTAGTTTCTGCTACAGACCTTCAGTTTTACCTGCACAGTTTTATCTAATGATATTTTCATTATTTTGTCAGTTCAACTGTACAGTTGTGAGTTTTTCCTACACACGCACGTTTTAACTGAACAGTTGAACTGTGCAGTTGAAACTAAAGGTCTGTAGCCGGCTTTACACGTGAAACAAGTATTTCTTTTTAATTAATGTAGGTCGTGGTTTCCCTATCTGATACTATGAGAAGAAGCACAGAAACCAACCCAGAGGTTACAGTCTCTTCAAAGTTCAAACATTAAGTATCTTGGTCAGCTTATCAACCACACAGACAAACAGAAATACTTCTCATTGAGCACCGTCTGACCTATCCCTACTACGCCGCCTACCGCCGCCTACCGCCGCCTACCCCCCGCCTGGACCGTTGACTGGGACGCTGTAAGTTGTAAGTAATACCTAAGTTCACGAGTTAATGGTTCGTTTGTGTGACTTTAACAGAATACAAAACAAGTGCCAGTGCGTCAAAGTAAGTGTTATGTACGAGTATGTCCTTTGTGAGTTCCGTGTCCACGAGGAGAGTACCTATGTGCGGCCGGGTGCGGCTAGCTCCCAACTGTTGGCTATGTACGGGTAGCTCCAACTGCACTGCATTGTGTCTGTGTTGCAGTAATGAGAGGCACAATAAAGTAGTCATAGTGGAGGAAGTGACGTCATAAATACGGAGGATCAGTCGACCAATTATATTTGATTGAGCGGCGGCTGTTCGGGGAACTAGCTCGACGCTAAGGGTCCATGCACACCATATATCTACTGTTTCATTGTACCCTTGATTTTAGAGCAATTTTAAATTTGATTCGCTATGGATTCTGCATCAGTGTGCAAGTTCATACGTTATCAACTTGAGTGCTTTGATTGAAATCACGTGGCCCTCAGTCAATAGAACGGCTTAGTGCGAAGTGACGTGCTGCGGTGAGCTGCACAATGACATATGGGCAGGAGCATGCTGGGTGGCCAACGGAATGACCGCCAGCACTAGTTCTGTATGGGTAGCAATAGGTAGTTGTCGTGTGTCTAATCCCTCACCGTTAATAGCATGTCGTGTGGAGCCGAACAACAGACAGTCGTTGTGTGGAGGACACAAAAACAAGCGACGATTTGTTGTTGACGACCCTCTGCCGTACAGCCGCACGTATGTACGTCTGTAGGTATGTATGTACGTATGTGCTTGTTACCTACAATAAATAAGCATAGACACGTATCAAGTGCAGCAATGTTTCGCCGAGTCCGGGTTATACAAATGCACATCAAGCATGCACTTCAAGTTTCTTCAAGACTAAATACCTAGCTATTCCTAATTTGAAGAGAACAACTACGTGGAGGTTCTCGACGTACATATATTATATTACTAGCCTTGCCATCTGCGGCTTTGTCTGCGAATGTATTTATATAGCCTAAGAATGTAAGTGGTTTTCGGAAATATCATCATAATTCGTTTGGTAGTTTTCATGTGAAGGAATAACACACATGCCTAAATCCTCACAAACTTTCACGTTAATAATAGAAGTAATAAAAGTAGTAGAAAGATTTGAATATGATGATGATATATAATGGGAAAAATTTACCAAATTTTCAAAAATATTGTTTGGCTTTTGGTACAGGTCTGAAATGACGGACTTATGTACATAGCTGATCTTCGTCCATGCAGGTCCTTCTGACCTAAACGCAAGGCCAGCATGCTTCTGAGCTGGTGCTGTGAGTTCCAGCGGCTCCAGGCTGTCTCTGCGTGATGTCCACGCTGTGTCCACGCCAGTTGTTTGTTGTTTCTAAAAAACGTTGCTTCACACTGGGAATTTCTCCTGTATCGTGGGTGCGTTTACAAATATTTAAACTCACATACACAAACAGCCAGACCCGGAACAACTACCTGTATACATATATACAAACATTTGTTCCGTGCGGGGATCGAAATAATGGAAAATTATAATCTTTGCCAATAAGCCCTTTCATACGAAACCCCACATGATACGGTTATCTCAATCCAACATTTGGATCGCCGCCGCCGCCGTTCCTTCAAAGTCAAAGTTAAAGATTTATTTGCAGTAAAATATGGTTACAAAAGTTCTTAAAATGGTAGGTAATATTAGTAGCTTAACATATTTTATCATAACATGATGACATGCAAATTTTTGTTATAGATACATACAATTACATTATTAATTACATATTATAGAAATATAATAGTTTTTATTATGATTTAATTACAAATGTATTGTTTTCAGATTTTTCCCTATACTTGTAGAATAGTATAAGAGGGTATTACTTGCCAAATTTGATAGTTTTTGGTCAACGGAAAATACCCTATAAATTATGAATCCCTTAAGTGTCAAAATATACGTTTTAGCGGCATAAACGGCCGTATGTTTTTTTTCAAGCTAACTTAAAAGTTTGATTTTTTCATAGGTTCAAGAGACTTCAAGAAGTTCAGTGTTTTCTTAGGTACGGAACCCCAAAAATAATAATCGAAATCAAATTACACTAAAAAATTATATTATTAAAATGTAATATTTTTCGTCCGTTACAAAGAACGATGCATATCCGAATATCACACAGGAAATGGGTGTGGCTGACTCTGGCTTGGCCACTATTATGGCGTGGACTGTATGTTGGGGTTGTTCGTGAAATAAAAACTCTTCTTGGTCGTAATTCTTGCTTTATTTGATCTTCCTTTAGACTAGTTAACATTTCTTGGCTTAGTTCGCGTACTACACCCTAACCGAGAGCCGTGCCCTTATATGTGCACGGCTACGTGTGTACAAGTTGTGGACACGTCCAAACAATCCTAGGGCGGTCCACTAATAAAATCCCCTAAATCCCAGTTCGGCTCCCGACAGGTTCATACGTGTTTCGACCTGTCGGTGCCGGACCCTATTCCCTGAGATTGACGTCATACTTGGGGAAATTATTTTATTTACTTGGTTAGGTGTAAGTACTTTTCTCTATACAAAACTACGTTGTGCTCGCTTTTACACAATGTTTCCTTATAAGCTATGGTGAGTGCTTATATATAATAAACTTTATTTGTTTTTAATACTTTACAGGCTGCGGTACACGCTTATATGTCATACTTTAATAATCTTTGCGGCCTGCGCTACAATAATAAATTAACGATCTCTTTACAAGCTGCGGCATGCGCTTATACATAACAAATTATCTAACAATCTTTCTACAAGCTGCGGCGTCCGCTACATTTCTCCTCCCGGCGTAGCTCGCGAAGCCTCTTCTTTATTGAAAAGGACGACGAGTTTGCTGACTGGGCGCCGGAAGATTCCCGTCTTGGTCCGTATCTCGACGACTCGAGTGCTGCCATCACTTGCAGGGTGCGTGCGTTCGACGATTCCCATTGGCCAAGTATTTCGGGGTAGCGTACTGTCGACCACGAGGACCACGTCGCCAGGCTGAAGAGGGCGCACGTTACTTTTGGGTTCGCCACGGGGTACCGGGGTAGGTAGGTACTCCCGTAACCAGCGTCGCCAGAAGTGATCGGCGAGCGCTTGTGTAGCCCGCCATGTCCTTCGGTCGTCCTCTTCACATGGTCCCGTCGCTGGTAGGCCGGTCGATGACCCCAACAGGAAATGGTTAGGGGTCAGGGCCTCGGGGTCATTAGGGTCAACGCTGACGTGGGTCAGAGGTCGAGCGTTGATGGCGAACTCTGCCTCGGCGAGGAGGGTGTAGAGGACCTCTTCTGTAGGCGCCTTCTCCTTCAGAGTCACCCTCAGGGCCGTCTTGACAGAGCGTACCATTCTTTCCCACGCACCTCCTTGATTAGGTGCGCCGGGAGGGATAAAGCGCCACTCCATCCGGTGCTGTAGTCCTAGGTCGTTCAGGACGGGCAGCCACTCCTTGTAAGCGGTGTAGAGCTCCTGGTCGGCCCCACGGAAATTAGTGGCGTTATCTGAGTACATAAGCCGCGGCCACCCTCTGCGCGCAGCCATTCTCCTTAGGGCCATTATTGCAGAGTCCGTCGAGAGGGAGGCCACGAGCTCAATGTGCACAGCACGGGAGGTGAGGCACGTAAACAATGCCCCCCACCTCTTCTCTCGGCGGCGGCCCATCTTGACCATCATGGGACCAAAATAATCCACCCCGCAATTTGTGAACGGGCGGTGGAAGGGGTCCAGACGGGCATGCGGCAAGTCTCCAGTGGCCGGCGTCTGTGGTGTTCCCTTTCTTCTTTTACAAAATGCACAGTTTCTTTCTATGTTGCGCACGGTAGGTCGCAAATGTATGACCCAGTATCGTTGTCTAAGGTCATTGGTCACGCGCTCACGGTTCACGTGACCCGCTGCGCAGTGTTCTCGTAGCACTAGGAGCTTTGTTATTCGGTGACGGCCGTCTAAAATGACCGGTCGCTTAGTTTCTTGTGGCGCCGCGGCGGCGCTGATACGCCCGCGTACCCGTAGGAGGCCATCTTCAATCACCGGGTCGAGAGGATACAGTCTGCTCGTCTTAGGGATAGGGCGAGCGGACCGTATCCGCTTTATTTCGTCACCGAAACTCTCCTGTTGTGCCCGCTGCATTATTTCTTTCTCGGCGCGCTGTATATGTCTATGTTCCAGCCTCGTAGCGGCGCGTCGACACATATCGATGAAAGTCAGCACTCTCGCCGCGGTCCTCACCAGTGTCTCGTACTTGGAGAAGCGGGCAGGGTCAGGTAGCCAGCTGTCTGGTGGGCCCTCCGCGACGTGCAAGACCTCGTGTTCATCGTCTTCGTCAGGCGTCACTTTCCCGGGCCATTGGTTTTCGTGTAAATAGAGAAAGTCAGGCCCCTGGAACCATCTGTCAGTCGCACTGATAGTCGCATTGGTGATTCGAGTGGCGTCGTCGGCTACGTTATGTTGGGTAGGTAACCAACGCCACTCTTCTTTCGAGGTGAGTTCGGCTATCTCTCCCAGGCGGTGCGCGACGAACGGTGTATATCGTCGCATGTCGTGCGTTATCCAGTGCACGACCGAGGAAGAGTCTGTCCAGTACACGGTTCTGCTCACCTCTTTGCGGACGGTGTCAGCGAGTCTAGTTCCTATGACCGCCGCTTGTAGCTCTAGCCTCGGAATAGTCTGCGCCCGTCGTGGCGCCACTTTAGCTTTAGCGGCGACCAATACGATACTCACGGTATCGTCGCAGTTTGCTATCCTCCAATAGGCTGTGGCGGCGTAAGCTTGCTCGCTCGCGTCACATAGGACATGTAGTTCTATGTCTCTGTATTCCTTTGACGTATAGTTCCTGGGTAGCTTAAGTCGCGTGATGTCATTGAGCTGAGTGAGCCACGCTGCGAAGAGTTCGTTTTCTTCCTCTGGTATTGGCTCGTCCCACGATATTTGCAGGCGCCACAAACTTTGTAATATGATCTTTGCCCGTATCGTGAAGTGGCTCAGCAATCCCAGCGGGTCATAGATTGACATCACCGCGCTGAGAGCTTCCCTTTTTGTAGGTGAGCGTTTACGCTCTCGTACTGGAGTAGGAACCCGGTTCATTGAGGTATTGAACCCGAGTTCGTCTCGGTCAGCGCTCCAGTATAGCCCGAGTATTTTGCTTGCGGGCTCTTCTCCTCCCAGTTGTGTAGGCACGGTGGCACGCAGCTCTCGGGGTACGTGGCGTAACACCGCCTCACTATTAGCGCTCCACTCTCGTAGAGTAAACCCGACGACCGCGTGCACCTTTCTTATTTCCTCTATTGCCTGCAGAGCTTCTTCTTGGCTGTCGTAACTTGCCACCAAGTCATCCATATAGTGACTGTTCTTGATGGCTTCGAGCGCGCGTGGATATTCGTGCGCATGTATGTCCGCGTTGTGATTGCGTACATAATGAGCCATATATGGTGAGCTGGCTGCGCCGAATATCATGCTCGTCATCTTGTAGCGGCGCGGTGGGCTCGTTCGGTCACTACCCCTCCATAGGAATTGCTGCGCCGGCTGATCTTCATGTCTGATTTTAATGCGTAAAAACATTTCTTGAATGTCCGCAGTGACGGCGATCGCTCGTTCTCTGAAGCGGAATATGATTCCCGGTAGCGACAGCAGCAGATCCGGGCCCTCTAGTAGCCTGTCGTTCAGGCACACGCCGTGACTTTTCGCCGCTGCGTCGAACACTAACCTTTGTTTGCCGGGCTTGTTCGGATTCTGTACGGCGAAGTGAGGCAAGTACCAGCAGATGGCGCTTGTGGTCTCTGCACCGTCGCATGGCACTGCGTAACCCTTTGTTAACAGGTTATTCACTTGGGCACTATATTGCGCGGCAAACTCAGGTGATGCGTCCATTTTCTGTTCGATTCTTTTCAGCCGGCGGAGCGCTGCGCTGTAGCTGGGTGGCATGTTTACGTTGTCGTATTGCCACGGCAGTCCGACCTCGTAGCCACCGTCAATCTTTTTTATGGTTTTGTTGACGATGGCCATCGCTCGTTGGTCGGTACTGTTTACACGTGGTTCTCGTGCAATGCCCAGCGCGTCGATTTTAAAGTGAGCCTCCACCAAGTCGTGAAGCTGTCGGTGGTCGTGCTGCTGCTTCTCATGTTCGTAGAGATGCAGCACGTTGTCTTCGCTCACGATAACATTGCGCGGTGTGGTCCCGTGTACTACCCAGCCGAGCTGCGTTCGGGATGCAGCCGGCTGGTTGGGACCGCCGACCCGGAGTTCTCTTGACACGATGCACTCCCAGTTGTCCGTCCCCACTAGGATTCCGGGTCGGGTTGGTTCGTAACACACTTCTTCTCTTGGGAGGTTGCGCAGGTGCTCATATTTCAGCAGAGTGTCTGGAATTGACTGCTGGTGAAGCCTCAGGTTTCTCATTGTTCTTGCCTGAAGCTTGTGTGTGGCGCTGTCTTCGCCGATTCCCCTTATTTGGATAGTGACAATCTTGCTTTCTTGGTCACGTGAGGACATGTTCACACCACGTATGTGTAATGGTCGTGACATGCCCTCTGCCCCGATGCTCGCAGCCAAACTTTCATCCATCAGGGTGACGGTGGCTCCCTCATCTAGGAGCGCATGCGTCATCACTTCTCCCCGTGGACCCGCGATGATTACGGGGCACATCTTGAGTAAGACAGTCTTAGGGCCGGTGGCTGTTAGGGTAGCCACCGACATGACTGCCTCCTCCTTTGCGTGCTCTTCAGCTTTATTATCAATCACTGACTTATCTTTGGGCGGTTCCTTTGGCTCTTGATGCAGCGTAGCGTGATGGGGTCGGCGGCACTCGTTCACACCACACAACTTTGCTCTGCACGTAATGCGCCTGTGTTTCTTCTGGGCGCACTTGAAGCAGATTCCGTTTGTTTTTATTAGCTCCCAGCGTTGGCTCACGTTCATTGATTTGTATTTAGGACACTGAGTTAACACGTGGCACTGGTTGCAGCTGGGGCATTTATTTTCTTCGCTATCTTCAATTGTAGCGAACACTGTGTTGGGTTTTTTCCTCTGGATAATAGCGGGCCTGGTTTCCTTCTTTTGGATAGCGGTATTCGTTGTTGTGGTGTACGTATAACGTAACGCCCTGTCCGCTTCTCTCATTAAGAAGTATGACAACACAACGATTTCTGGCTCCGTTGTCCCTTCGTGGTCGCAGGCGAAGTCGCACCATCGAGATCGTAGATGGGGACTTAGCTTTTCCAGTATTTCCCTGGTCAGCAGTGGGTTGTGCAGGTACCCTTTTCGATCGATTGTCTTCAGTACACAGATCGTACTTTGCACTTTGATTGCAAAGCTGTTGAGATCGCTTGCTGAGGGTCCTGGCTTTGGCATCTTCTTGAGATCTTCCAGCGCTTTGTCGATAATGGTTTCTGGTCGGCCAAAGCACTGTTCTAGAGTCTTCATTATTGTTTGCGGTTCTGTGGCCGCGTGTAGGAGTGCCGCGACCGTGTCGCGTGCTTCACCTCTCAGGCAACTTCGTAGCCGCTGAAGATTCTCGGACGGTGACACATTAAACATGGTGGTAGTGTCATGGTAGGACGCCTTGAATGGCAACCATTCACTGATGGCCCCGGAGAACGTCGGCAGATCTGTATGCCGGAGTCGTGGTCTAGCCATCTTCTCTAGGGTGGCAGCTAGATGGTCGATACTGTTCCGGGTTCTCGTCGGCGTCGGTGATCTTCTTCTGGGCATGTTAAAATGTTGTTGCTTGGTACCTTCTTTTGTTTCTAGGTTTCCGGCCCCCTCCTCCCGTGTATCGAGGGGGTTGGTGCGCAGCCACTGGTCCACCTTCTGATTTTGGTGCTCTTCTTGCAGCAGGTCGTCATGAGTGGTTTCTTGGTCATCCTGGATAGCGGAGACCTCTGCTGCCAATCTCTTCTTGACTAGATCGGCATCCAGTTCTAATTCCTTTCTTCGGATGATCGCTAATCTTTCGGCTGCCTCTAGTTCGGCTACTCGTAGCCGCGTGGTTACACTCGTTGTTGACCTTACTGATTGCTGCGGTGATCTTGCTGGCCTCTGTTCGGACGACGGCCCCGCTGTAGCGTGTTCTGTCGTGGTAGTACGCCCGATCATACTCTCGATCCGAGGTGATTCGGGTGGATCGAGAGATAATCGCCTAAGTCGCTCTCGTTCGATACGTTCCGCTTCCCGGCGACGTACTGATACCAGCAATTCTTCGTCCCTTCGTTCTAGGGCCCGCCGTTGTTCTTCGAGTTCTGTTAAATCACTTTGACTACGGGTGACGACCATCGCGTTCGGTTGACGGCGCACAGTGATTTCGCAGAATGTTCAACGCAGGTATGCAGGTATCTTGTAACCGGTTCGGACGTGTTTCGTTCTTGAAATGTAGGTTCTTCAAATGCAGGTTTCTTCAAATCCGGCTCGAAGGACCAGACTATTATGGCGTGGACTGTATGTTGGGGTTATTCGTGAAATAAAAACTCTTCTTGGTCGTAATTCTTGCTTTATTTGATCTTCCTTTAGACTAGTTAACATTTCTTGGCTTAGTTGGCGTACTACACCCTAACCGAGAGCCGTGCCCTTATATGTGCACGGCTACGTGTGTACAAGTTGTGGACACGTCCAAACAATCCTAGGGCGGTCCACTAATAAAATCCCCTAAATCCCAGTTCGGCTCCCGACAGGTTCATACGTGTTTCGACCTGTCGGTGCCGGACCCTATTCCCTGAGATTGACGTCATACTTGGGGAAATTATTTTATTTACTTGGTTAGGTGTAAGTACTTTTCTCTATACAAAACTACGTTGTGCTCGCTTTTACACAATGTTTCCTTATAAGCTATGGTGAGTGCTTATATATAATAAACTTTATTTGTTTTTAATACTTTACAGGCTGCGGTACACGCTTATATGTCATACTTTAATAATCTTTGCGGCCTGCGCTACAATAATAAATTAACGATCTCTTTACAAGCTGCGGCATGCGCTTATACATAACAAATTA
The DNA here is from genome assembly GCA_905147745.2 of Phlogophora meticulosa. NCBI lineage: Eukaryota > Metazoa > Arthropoda > Insecta > Lepidoptera > Noctuidae > Phlogophora > Phlogophora meticulosa. The sequence continues at coordinate 179,068 of LR990534.1, forward strand.
TCTAACAATCTTTCTACAAGCTGCGGCGTCCGCTACAGCCACCATCAGGGATTTTAATTTGAATAACACAAATATTTAGTCGCTAATTAGTCGAAATTAGTCGCCAAATATCAGATTTAGTCGGTCACTGGTTCAAAAGTTAGAAGGGTTTATAGGTGGCCGATCTGGAGAGAGTCTCCCCAGCTTGGCCACATTTATATCTCAAAAACTAGGATACCTAACGAAGATCTGTTTTCTCCCAGATTTAGTCGCTAATTAGTCGAAATTAGTCACCAAAAATCAGAATTAGTCGATCACTGTTTCAAAAGTTAGAAGGATTTATAGGTGGCCGATCTGGAGAGACTCTCCCCGGCTTGACCACATTTATATCTCAAAAACTAGGATACCTAACGAAGATCTGTTTTCTCCCAGATTTAGTCGCTAATTAGTCGAAATTAGTCGCCGATTCACAGATTTAGTCGGGTCTTAGTTTAGAAGATAAAATGAGTTCAACTTTTAAGGTATAGTCCAAGAGCTAGATCGAAAAGATAACGAAAAATTGCCAAGATAAAAATATTTCTGTTAATATGTGTAATATACTTCTCGTTTTATCGGTCTAAAGTCATTAGAAATGTCAGAGAGATATAAATTCTCAATTAAATAATTTTGTTTATGTTATAAATTGCTATGTTAGAGTAGGTTAATTTTCTTTGAAAACATTACACCTGGCTCTTGGCCTATTTGGTGTCAAGATGTACAGTCGCATACAACTGTTTTACCAAATTATAATGTTAAGGCCTAAATTACGTTAGAATAATAAAACTTCTGTTGCCAAATAAGAATATATGATGTATCTACCTAATACTATGCTAGCACGGGGACCCAGCGCTCTTAAATCAAAGATGTATATACCTATCTATATATATATATTAGATATCTAATACCTAATATGACACCATTTGGCTCTAATTAAGGTTAGTTAGATCGCTTATCTTTTTTTATTAAAAGAATTCCAATTTTATTGTGGATTTTGTGATAAATGCGCGGGCGGAGTGAGCGGGACAGAGCGAGACTTATCAACGGGACAGAGAAGGACCGAATACTCAAGGTCGTTTGGTCGGGGTAGCGTCTTAAGACATAATAGGTATTGTCTAGAAACTACTTAAAGTGTTTTGTACTTGCTTGTACCAATGTATGGAGAAATTTATTACTTTAATATCTTTTTAATTACACACCGACTAAATCTGTGACTCGGCGACTAATTTCGACCAATTAGCGACTAAATCTGGGAGAAAACAGATCTTCGTTAGGTGCCCCAGTTTTTGAGATATAAATGTGGCCAAGCCGGGGAGAGTCTCTCCAGATCGGCCACCTATAAATCCTTCTAACTTTTGAACCAGTGATCGACTAATTCTGATTTTTGGCGACTAATTTCGACTAATTAGCGACTAAATCTGGGAGAAAACAGATCTTCGTTAGGTATCCTAGTTTTTGAGATATAAATGTGGCCAAGCTGGGGAGACTCTCTCCAGATCGGCCACCTATAAACCCTTCTAACTTTTGAACCAGTGACCGACTAAATCTGATATTTGGCGACTAATTTCGACTAATTAGCGACTAAATATTTGTGTTATCAAAATTAAAATCCCTGATGGTGGCCAAGCCAGAGTCAGCCACACAGGAAATGGCAAGTACCTACATAATATCTATCTATACAAAATAGTGGTCGCAGTGCAGCTTCATTACTGAGCTGCGAATAAATATGCGTAGTTATTTGAATAGCTTCACGATATCCAGCGCATATCGCGAAGTGTCCTGGTGAGCTGGTTGCATGTTGCACACGGCGTGTGCTGCAGGGCGCACGGGGAGCCCGCTCGCAGGACCCCGCGTGACAAGTGGTTGGTATCGCTGAAGCAGCAGGTCAGCCAGGGCTTGCTGGGTGCGCACGGTCTGCCACATGTAGGGAACACGGGGACAGCTCATGCAGTCAATGTGAGGTAAGCAAAGAGCTCACAATTCCTGTGCAATAGCACTTCTACAGAGAGCACCTATTTAGTGATATATAATATTTGTCGCTGCACTAAGGTAACACCGAGGCACCTGCTTATAGTCACTTTGCCATATGCACCATGATGTTGAAACTATAGGTATGCACGGTTGGCACTGCTGCAGCGCCGCCATCTACCGGCGCCGCGGCGCGACCACTAACTGCACAAAGAAGTCACAGAAGGTCTACTCGAACAAGCAAATTAATAGGTAAGTAAAGTCGACTCATTCATAGGCAGGTCAGCAGCACTAGACCTGGAGGCTGCGAGTGCTGTAGCCAGAGACACTCGACGCTACACTACAGTAATACCGGCCGAGATAGCATCGAATATGCAAATACTGAATAATGAAATAAGTAAATGAAATATATCCATGTTTCTACACAATTACGTTATCACGAAGCTTGGCGTGGCTGTGTGTTTGAATGTGTTCTTCAATAATTTAGCAATATAAAAAAGGACAGCGATATGCGTTCGGTTTCATTTGAAGTGTCGCTTGCATCAGGACTTCTTGTCTCTGCTTGCTGAGCGGCTACGCCGACAAATGGCTGCGATTACAGCTTGCGTGTGCGCACCCATTACACACTGATCTTATTTAAGTAGTCACATTTATTATGCTTTAATTCACTAAGTACGTGAGTGGATAAAAATGAAGCCTCCGAGTACATTGACACCATTGACAGGTACTCCAAGTTGTTATATGGAGTCGTCCGCTGCGGCTCCGGCGGCCGGCGCGGGCGGCCGGCGCGGGCGGCCGGCGGCCGTGCCTCGCTCGCGTGACTGCATATCACTTCACTATTTTATCTTCGGACTACTCGTATATTTATCCATACCTAAGTACTTAGTTGATTATTTATGATAAATGTTGTAGTCAAAACTCTTAACCAGTCGTAAGTACTTTTAACTGAAAACACGGAAAAATGAAACAAAGGTATTTTTTTCTGAAAATCATTGGTTAATAGTGCTTTTGAGTGCAAAGGACAAATTTGGCGAAATCTTATTCGATTCGATAAATTTATATCGAACCCACGACACGTGGCGCAGCAGTCAATCGCTGAGCCACTGCGCCAACCGTGCTGTCAAATATAATATGCCTAAGAACAAAGGTTTGATTTGACTTTAGATTTAAACGCGTTAAAAGATAAATCCAGCAAGGAAAGTGATAGCATGTTATGTGAGCGGATACCGAGCCCCACAAATGGACCTTATAAAGTCGGTGGCAAGGGGCACATATACCTTAGAGACTTCGCTCTACGCGCTCGACCCGAACGGACGTGCCGCTCTCGCTGCTCCCGCTCCTCGCTCGCTGCGTGACTCTTCACGCTCCGCCATTGTTGCGCCTCCGCGCAACTCCGCCGTAGTCGCCGACTACGAAGAATCCCGTGCATCAGAGCCGTCTTTTTCAAGACAGTGGGTTACTGATTTCGCTATTTCGTTTACGGAAACGTGCGTCTAACGTCTTTGGCCCCTTCAGGGCTAAAACCACAGTTTCGTGGTCTCTCGGTGGATACCTTACGGTGCCAACGAAGCCGAGTGCGGTGTTGACCCGATACACCGGCCGAGCCCCTTCAGGGTGAGGCAGTCAAGTCGGCAGGGAGCTAGAAGCTTGGCCTTGGGGGATCTCCTAGTCAGCTCTAGTCTCTATTTTCCTTCCCCAGCAACTCACCTGGTGTCGGTTGGGTGTGTCTACCCCTTCGCACCAGACTGGTCAGGGCCCCGTTCGCACAATAAGATTTGCGACGGGATCACAAGCTTAGGGCTCACCCGAGGTACTCACCTCCCTGCCTACACCCGGCAGGGAGGGTTTGTTCACACATCCCCGGGCGTACCCACCCGGGGAGTTAGAGATAGGTTTAGGCGTAGGCCCCAAAATTACTCCCTAACGGGACTTTTTCTCCGCCATGACGGACGCTGACTTATTAGCGTTCGTCAGGGAGGTCCTCTTAAAGGACCCGGACATCCGCGCCAAATATGGCGGTAAAAACGTAGCCTTCGACAGGCTGGCCGCTCAACCGGAGCGAATTATTCGCGTCGATAATCACTCGTCGCCGTCCCCGTCCGCGAATGCAGGTAGTCTTCCATTGTCCAAAAAGACAATGGCACCGGTATACCCGGAACCCGCGCCCCGTCCGTTGGTCGATAGCCCCTTATCGCCGACCTCTTCCACGAACACGGGTAATCCGGCGCCTTTGTCCAAAAAGACAATGGCACCGGTATACCCGGAACCCGCGCCCCGTCCGTTGGTCGATAGCCCCTTATCGCCGACCTCTTCCACGAACGCAGGTAGTCCGGCGCCTTTGTCCAAAAAGACAAAGGCACCGAAATACCCGGAACCCGCGACCCGTCCGGCCTCGGCTTTTGTGCCTGTTACCGCCAGGTGCATCAAAAGTCCGATTCTCGGAATGCCAGCCCCCGCGCATGACGATTCCGATGAATCTTTAGATAGGATGGACACGACTGTCCCTCGCTCGCGCAGCTGCTCAGAGGCAGAGGAGTCTCCTTCCTCCTCGTCCGACGACGACTACCAAGTCGTAGGAAAAGGAGGAAAGAGGAAGCCCTCTAAAGCTCCCTCACAGGCCACCAAGGCCAAAAAAATCGGCGCCCCGTCCTCAGTTGAAGAATCCGCGCCCTCTCCCCCCCGCTCCCCCGTACCCCTGGCACAGGCCTCCGGTACGGGCCCTAACGGCACCGCCACCCGTAAGGCGAAGCCACCTCCCCCTGTCTTCATCCAAGACAAGGCGAAGTGGACAGCCGTCTCCAAAATGTGTGTTGATCGCAGGATCAACTACACCAACGCCCGAGCTACCCCTCTGGGTATCAAGGTAACCCTGCCGTCAGCAAATGACTACAGGGAAATAGTATCCCTTTTACGTGGGAAGGCCATCTCCTTCCACACCTATTCCCTCCCTGAGGAGACGCCAACCCGTGTGGTTATCAGGCGTATCCCCAGGGAGATCCGAACGGAGGACATCCTGGCCGACATCCGCGCCCAAGGTGTCCCCGCGTCCGCCGTCCACCGCCTTCATAAGGCCCGGGGTGGGCTAGTTTATGATATGGTCCTAGTAATTTGCGACCCCACAGAAGGGCACCACCCCATATTCAACATCAAAACGGTGTGTGCCCTGTCCGGTATTAAAATCGAAAAACCGTACCGTCCCCATCTAATTGGCCAGTGTCATCGCTGCCAATTGTACGGCCACTCTCAGCGAAACTGCTTCGCCAGGCCCAGATGTGTCAAGTGTCTGGGCGACCACGCCACGGGCAAATGTGACCGACCCAAGGACCGCACTAAGTGCATTGAACCACCGAGTTGTGTTCTGTGCGGACAGTCCGGTCATACCGCGAACTTCCGAGGGTGCCCGCGAGCCCCAAAGTCGTCTTCCCAAAGGTTGATGAGACGTGCAAACGCTCGTCAACAAAGGGAATGCCCCTCTACTAGGGCGCCACCCCCGCCATCGTCTGCGCTCCCTGAGCGCCTTAGCCCACAGAGGTCATCTCCGTGGAACAAGCTGAACCACCAGAAGGCCTTCCCGGCCCTGGCGGCTAAACGCAGCCACCCACCGGCGCTGATGGATTCACCCATCCCGGCGCCGACCCCAGCCCCTGCAGTTCAGGCTACCCAGACCGCAGAGGCTGAGGTTTCCGCCTTCCGTGCTCAGCCTACGGAGGCTCTTTACGACGCTAAAATCCGTACACAGCGCAATATGAACGTCATATTGCCAGTGTACTTAATCTTCTGCAACCGCGAAGCCGATCGTCTAGCCGATCGCTTAGAGGCTACCACAGACCCTAAGAAGCGCATCGAAGCGCTCATGGAGGCCCCCTCGGTGCTCCGTGACCTAGAAGCCCATTTTAATAACCGCAATGGATAGGTACGTTAACGCTAGAACCTTGAAACCGCGATCCCTAAAGTTAGGATACGTCAATATAAATGGCTTACTCCAGCAACGGGCTGAGTTTGCCAACTTCCTCCGCGATCACCAACCGGACGTCCTCCTCATACAGGAGACGTTCCTCAAACCGCACAACCGCGACCCCAAAATTGCAAACTACCGTATGGTGCGCAATGATAGATCCCGCTGTCACAAGGGCGGTACAATGATTTATTATAAAAACTCATTGCACTGTGTCCCTTTAACTTCTCCTCCCCCGACCTCGCTCCTTGAGTACTCTATCTGTCGGCTCGGCATGACTGGCCATCAGCCAATTACTATTGTATCCGCGTACTGCCCTCCCGCTCGTGGGAGGGACGACATCCCAGCTTTATCCCACGATATCTCGGTTCTTCTCGGCTTGAGTGACTCCGTTATCATAGCGGGCGATCTCAACGCCAAGCACCCCGCGTGGAATAGTAATGTAACCAACGCCAGAGGGAGGGCTGTCCTCAATCTGGGCGCCTCCCTTAACTATGACGTCATCGCCCCGATGACACATACCCATTTTCCCCACGATCCTGACCATAGACCTGACATACTGGACATAGCGCTCCTAAAGAATGTAAACCTTCGTTTACAATCGATAGAGGCGCTCCACGAGCTTAACTCCGACCATCGTCCGGTAATGATGACGCTAGTTCCCCGTACGGGTCCGCTTGACCCTGATCAGCCACCCCCGACCCAATTAGTTACCGACTGGAGGAAGGTAAGCGAAAAGCTGAAATCCTCCTCGTCGCCTCTACTCGACTCCATCCCCGATCTAATCACCTCAGTCGCTGACACCACGGGCGCAGTCGACTCGTTTACGGAGCACGTACAGACAGTCCTGAACGACTGTTCAAGGCGGGTTCCGGCGCTGAATGCCCAGCGCTGGAACCTACCGGACGATGTACGGGCTCTGATAACCGAGAAGAACGCGTCCGTCCGTGCCTATAGCGCTTTTCCCTGCTCTGCGAACAAAGCCCACATGCGAATGCTACAGCGTACTGTCAGCAAACGTGTGGCGGAGCATAGGTCGGAGAGCTGGGACAAGATGATCAGTGAGCTAGAGCCCAACCACCATGCCTTCTGGAACCTCCAGAGGAAACTCCGGTCCACCGTAGAGGCTACCATGCCTCCCCTCACTCGTCCAGATAAGAGCGTCGCGTTCGACGACTCGGAAAAATCCGAATGCCTAGCCGAAAGCTTAGAGACTCAATGCTCGCTTAGCTCCCAGCCGTTCGACCAAGCTCACCTCTTAAAGGTAGACGCCGAAGTCGAACGTAGGTCCTCGCTCCCTCCCGTCGACAACCCTGATGATCCTCTGCCTCCCGTCACTCCGGACGAAGTGCAAGACATCATTAAAGGGCTCAAACCGCGCAAAGCCCCCGGTAAGGACGGTATCACCAATAGAGTGTTTCAAATCCTCCCCGCGCAACTCGTTATGCTCATGACCGCCATCTTCAATGGCGCTCTGAGCAACAATATCTTTCCTCAATCGTGGAAAGAAGCCGTGGTTATTGGCATCCCCAAGCCTGGCAAGCCCAAGTCTGAGCCCACGAGCTACCGACCTATCAGTCTGCTCAATGTTTTCGGCAAAATCTACGAGAAGCTTATTTATAAGCGACTCAAGGACTATGTCGAGGCAAAGAGCCTGATACCGAACGAACAGTTCGGGTTCCGGCCGGGACACTCGTGTGTTCAACAGGTGCACCGCGTAGTCGAACACGTCAGCGCGGGCTTTCAGAGAGGCGCGCTCACCGGCGCCCTCTTCTTCGACATTGCGAAAGCCTTCGACAAGGTCTGGCACAACGGGTTGTTATACAAGCTATACCAACTCGATGTGCCAGATCGTCTCGTGCTCATCTTGCGAGATTTTCTGTCGAATCGTACGTTTAGATATCGCGTAGACGGTATGCTATCGTCACCTCACCCTATCCGCGCGGGCGTCCCTCAAGGATCCGTGCTGTCTCCTCTCTTGTTCTCGCTGTTCACTAGCGACGTCCCTAGGGGTAGAAAGGCCCAGTTGGCGCTTTTCGCCGACGACACGGCCATCTACTATACCGGTCACAACCCTACCACCATAGCTCGCACTCTCCAAACTTCCGCAAACGTCTTAGGCGCTTGGTTCCGGAAATGGAGAGTCGAGGTCAATCCCGACAAAAGTCAAGCGGTTCTCTTTAGGAAACCCGGACGCCGCAATGTCCCCACGCCTAGTCCGTTAGCCATGTACGGCAAGCCTATCCCTTGGGATAAGCGAGCCAAATACTTAGGTGTGATACTCGATCACAGACTTTCGTTCGCCGAACACATAAAGGCGGCGCGTTCGCGCGCCGTCTTCGCGTCCGGCAGGCTTTATTGTATGACCAACGAGAAAAGCAAGTTGTCACTCAGGTGCAAATTGCGGCTCTTCGTCTCGGTCATCCGACCAATCATGACATACGCTTGCGCAGTGTTCGCTCACGCCAAGCCGTATCATATTCATAGGCTTCAGACCGTCCAGAACCGATTCCTGCGCAGAGTCACGGGAGCCCCCTTCTACGTCCGAAATGAGACTCTCCATGTAGATCTCAAAATACCTACGGTGAAACAGTTCATGAAGCGACTCACCCAGCGCTTCATGGACTGTTCTACCGCTCATCCTAACCCCTTAGTGTCATCGGCCGTCCGATACACTCCCTCGCGAATAAGCACAGTTCGAAGACCGAAACACACACTCACAGAGCCAGATGATCCTATCACTCTCCTCCAGGAGAGCGATAAGGCCACCAGCACTGTTCGCAAACAAAAACGGACATTCCGTCCTCGCCGCCGAGGCCCGTCGCGACGACCCCGTCAATGCCCCCCTCCCGACCCTTTGCAAGAGCCAGCCCGCGAAGCTGAGCCGATTAATGTTTAAAATGTCCCTAAATAATGGAACAATCAGATCCAGCCTGTCCCTTGCTGTCCTCTTCAGCGACGTCCTAAGCCGAGGTTCGTACCCCGCAGGGGGTGCCCTTAGCGATAGTCGCTTAGCTTATAAGTTTTTATGCCTGGCTGGAGGCCTTAATTTTAATTAAGCCCCCCACAGGAAAGTTCGGTTGAGCAGTAAATATCCCTAAAGGATAAACTGCGAGATGCCCATTCCAAAAAAAAAAAAAAAAACACATATACCTTAGTACGAGTAGTTTGTGCTTATTTCTGGTATTAAAATTATGGATATACTAGTTTTGATGAACATAATGTTTATTTTGCCTAATGTAAGTAAAGTGTGTGGGCAAAAATGATGGAGATGCCACTGTGAGAATGCCAACCTCTTACGCAGACTCTGGACCCTGGCTGGTATATTGCACAAACTGCTCGTTTTTGTAGAACAAATATATTTTGCATGTCTGCAGGTTTTCCCCATAATAACGTATCATAGTTATAGTATCAGTTAGTCAAATTCCTTTAACCAGTGCCATTGGGCTAAACTACTGTTGACCGTTATTTCAGACAAAACTACTGTTGTCGGCAGCCTAGATACGGTCAAAACTACTGTTGTCGGCAGCCTAGATACGGTCAAAACTACTGTTGTCGGCAGCCTAGATACGGTCAAAACTACTGTTGTCGGCAGCCTGGATACGGTCAAAACTACTGTTGTCGGCAGCCTGGATACGGTCAAAAAAAATTTGACTGATATTATTGCTGATTAAAAATACTTTTGGCTGGTTAAGAGATTTGAATGCAGCATATAATGTACTTAAGTAGGTACTTAAGTACATTATATGCTGCATTCAAATCTCATCCAAGTTATAATTCAATCTAATCAAAGTCCGCTGGACTAAGGATGTTAGTAGGTACTAACATCCTTAGTCCAGCGGACTTTTGTGTGATGTTCTTGATTCGTATTTATTAGAGTAAGTAGGTAAATACTTCATTCAGTTGCAATTAATCAATTCAGTTAATCACTAATTAATTAACTACATATTTATCATTTTATTGCGGAGACGACGAACCTTGTTTTAACAACAGCTAGTTACGCAGCCGTCTCCAAGCGCACGCAATTCTAACGTACCAGTGTAACAAACAACGCAGTGCAACGCCTGTGTCGGCGAACTGAATTAGTGGACAATGGGTGATCGTAATTAGACCAATAAAGGCGGGCTTAGACGGCGCGCTGAATGGCTCACGCGACACGCCCCGCGACCAATCAGCGCGGGCGCTCCGCGGACGCAGCACGTCACGCCGCACGCGGCGCACGCGGTGCGACCAGCTGCCGGCGCCGCGACGCCGCGCCGGCGGACTGGACGGAACGGCGCGCGCCTACTCGACACCGGAAGGACCTACTCTGCAAAATAAAGGCTTATATTAAAAAAACGTCAAGGTCGGCAGGCATCCACCGGTAATACGATGACATCATACTGCGATTACTATCTTGCTAAACATGATTAGTAGTATATACATATATATATGTCATGTCATGATGGCCCAGTGGTTTAGGCCTCGCCTCTTGTGCACGAGGTTGTGGGTTCAAATCTGGGCAAGTACCAATGTGAGTTTTTCAATTCATATTTACTTTCTAAGTTTATCTTGGACATCATTGACATCGGTGAAGGAAAACATCGTGAGGAAACCTGGACTTATCTAATTAATATAAGTCTGAAATCGCCAACCCGTCTTGAGCAAGCGTGGTGATTAATGCTCGTGCCTTCTCTGTATGAGAAGAGGCCTTTGCCCTGCAGTGGGACAGTAATACTGCCGTCGTAAGAAAAAAGGGCACAACTAACATTTTTGTCAAAATTGAGTTCTATACATATTTAGAATCAGCAAAAAAAGGCACATCTACTCAATTTTTTATAGAATTTTATCTTCAAGGAATTCGGACATACAGTAGGCTCAAAAGGCACAAATGAGACTAATATTCATGTTTTATAGAATGAAAAGGCACATTTATTTACCATTATATTGAAAAGGCACAAATACGTAGATGTGACTATTACTTCATACAGATTTTTACTAAAAACTACTTTGAAAAGGCACACTTACAACATAACATAAAGAAAAGGCTCAAATGCCAGATGTGCCCTGTCTACTTAATTAATGCATGCATGCATGGCTCAATTAATTTACGTATAAAAGGCACAAATAACCAGTTGTGCCTTTTCTTTAAATTATTTACGATTAGGGGTGAGGAAAGGAGGGCAGGGTTTGATTGAAACGCGCCAGTTGTGCCTGCGACGTCGAAGTGACTCCACGCTTCGTGAATCGTTTTCAATCAGAGTTTTGTTCCTGTAGGTGACAAAAGGTTACATGGAGTTGGCAAAACACTGGGAGTCTTATGGCACGAAGCTATTGCAGGGAGAAAAAAGGAAGACATAGTTAGCTGCTTTCAAGCATTTTTCCTTGAAAACCGGGACTGCAAAAATGTGATTTTGTGGCTGGATAACTGCGCGGCCCAAAACAAAAATTGGTGCCTTTTTTCCTACTTAGTATATTTAGTCAATTCCAAGGGTGTAAATATTGAAAGTGTTGTGCTGCGTTATCTGGAAGTCGGTCATACTTTTATGGCTGCCGATGAATTTCACCATAGAGTGGAGCAATCACTTAAGAAGAACAAGAGAGTGTATGACTTTGAAGATTTTTGCAAAGCTGTCGCTGATACTGGTTTAAATACTGTGGTGAAAAAAATGACAGTCCAGGATTTTCACGATTTTGAAGACTGCTCTTCGTCGTATAAATTAAAACATTCTGTGCCGAGAGCTTATTTAAGAAACATGTCTGAAATCACTTTTCGGCGAGGGAGCAATTCAATGTTCTACAAGAACAGCCATGACACTGAAGAGCAAATAGAATTGGATTTCTTAAAAGTTAAATATCTTAAAATAGGCATTCCATTGCCTAAGCAGAAGCTTTCTCCACGAGGTATAACATCTGAGAGGAAATCAGCTATACTTTCCAAGCTTGGGCCACTCATGCCTGACAACAGAAGAGGTTTTTGGGAAACCCTACCCGTTAGCGACAGTTCTGCTGATCTCACAGAAATTTATGAAGACTGAAATTAAAGACTATTTTTTTAATTATTATTTTAAGCCAAACTGATTATTTAATATATATTTAATATTATTAATAGTTATTACCAATATATTGTATTGTGATAATTCAACCAAGTGCCATGTTAAATTTGTTATACATTTAATTTTTATAATAATAATAATAGTATTTTTTTAAACATTAAACTATGAGTACCTTTAATAATTACGGGTGTAAGCTATTTCCTGTAAATGCACAATTAAATAATTAGAATAAGCGCTAATAGAGTAGCTTAATAAAGGTTCGAAACAAAAATTTACCTCTATTAAAAATTAAGAATATTTTGATTTATTTTTATATTGTGATTTAGAGTAACAATTTTTTTATAAATTTTTAAGTTAGGGGTCCAACCTATATATAATTAGTAAAAAGAATAAAAATATTTAATTTTTACTTTCCTTAAGTATCTAACTAACTAAAAAGTGTAATTGAGTTTAAGTATTAGCATTTTTTCTTTCTAATCAATCGTAAGTTGTTCACCAAAACTATTTGTTAACCAAAATTTGTAGGTAGATGCCCCTTAATTTATAAATAACTATAATATTGAATATTAAGAACGTTTTTTTTTGTTTAAATGTTGGTGTCCTAGAAGAAGATTTGTTAAGTTTTGTTTCAGTTATTTGGATAAGCAGAAATGGCATGACAAATAAATATGTTTTATAGTTTATTAAACTTTCTTCACATGATTTTATTTTTTATTTTTTATAGGAAACATTATGCCAATTTACATTAAAAAGGCGCAATTAGACAAATGTGCCCTTTCTTTTAGACTCAATGACCAATTTGCTTGAAATATTAAAAAGAAAGGTCACATTTGGTTAACTATGCCTTTTCTTTGTAGTAAGTGGTATTTTTAAAATATATTTTTTTTAGGTTGAAAGGAATATTTTGAATTTATTTAATAATTAATTATATATAAAACTAAAAAGTAAAAAATATTAATAGTATTAACCTTCACGCATCTATCATCAGTATTTTTTTTTCTTTTAAGCAATAGGTTTCCACACTATGAAGCAGAATATGGTAAAAACTTTAATCCCAATTATCTCAGTTTGACCAAAATGATAGATGTGCCCTTCTCTCGTACGACGGCAGATAGGCTGGTACTGGTACATATATATATATATATATGTAAGTAAGTCACGACTCCATCGCTCCACGGTATATTCTATTCATGGTCGAAAAAAACTTTCCTCGATAGTAATCTTCTGTGTGAACATTATAAAACAGATGAGGACAGCGGACAGAGTGCGACAGTTAATGTGAGTGTTCGCAAGGAGTGAGTCAGGCTCGTGCCGAGGCGAGCTGGACTCGTGCCGCACGAGGTTGTGCCACGGAAGTCGCGTGTTTTTTTATCCAATTTGTATGAAAGTGTAATTGTGATCTCATCACTATTCGAACGCACGGATCTTCCTATATCTAAGTTTGTGCTCACCGGGACAGAACTGTGAACATACATAGGTACATAAACTTAGGTTTTTTTCCATAGGGGCAGGCAGAAACTACAGAAAGCCAACTGGTACGATCCGTATATACTGCGAACTGTTAAGTAAGTCAATTACTGCATGCATACTGTGGAAAAAGGTGACTAGGCAGGTATTTATGATAATTTCTTAGTTCCAGGATTAAAATATTCTATGTTTAAAGTGTGTCAAGACCTTATTGTCCAAGTTATCAGGTTAATTTTTCATTATCAATATGATCTATATATCATACGCATTAGATAAATAAATAATAATAAAAAAAAAATAATGCTCGACAATCCACACAGCATCATCTAGCCCCAAGCTAAGCAGAGCTTCTCTTAATGGGTACTATGTGACTGATACACTTAATACAATACATTACATAGATAGATATTTTTTATTATACATAGAAAATACCCAGAGCACCCGGATCAAATCTTTGTAGATCGATTTGTCCCAAAGCGGGAATCGAACCCGCAACCTCCTGCGTCGCAGGCGGACCTTCGCCCGCCGCGCCATATATGAGCGCCGTGACCACTTGTGACGGCGGCGGGGCGCGGCGTACCTAGTTATGTTTAGCCGCCATTCATATCGCGGACTACTTGCCACGCATCGACCAGGAGCAGGAAACGGCGATAACTTGTACTTCGCGTCATACTTGACTTCTACAACCCCTAAACTGTCATTGATGGTACAAGGGTTGCCGGCTAGCACAACATGACACAGAATAAAATCAAAATAATATTCAGCTTCAGAGCGCTTCAGATAAACTTGCATAGCGGCAACGTAAGTACTGTGTCGAGATAATCAGCGACGGACTATTGACTAAGTCACACGCGCGAATTGCTCGGTAATGGCGGCAGGAGCAGGCGCGGGCGCAGGCGTCCAGTGCGCGATTGATAGCGATCGTGCGGCGCATCCCGCCCGCCGCCCGGCTGCTACTGCAGCGCCTCCGGCCCCGCTAGTCCCGCTACTGCTGGCCGGCGGGCGGCGCCCTCCACGCGGTCGCCGCCGCCGCGCCGTCTCGCCGACATCGACCACCTTGTCAACGCGGAACTCCTACATTGACTACAAGATAGCTCGGTGACAGTTCTCCGCGGTCACGGTAATATTATAATACAGTATTGTAACTCGGCCGCATGTCAGAAATAAATGCCTACAGCCGCGCGGTACGTAAACATGCGTTAGGGCTGCCCGTCTCCAGCATTTTAATTACATTTGCCTACTTTCTGTTTTTATTTAGGTTTGTGATTGTAAATATCCTTTTTATATAAATAAATGAAATACTTTCAAATCAAATCAAATCAAATCAAACTTTATTTGTGAACATAGGTATTACAATAAAGGTGTTATGTATACATTACAGTTCAGTCGATCTCTATGTCCTACCAATGAAATTGGTGTACAAATCTATTCATGTTTTATATAGTAATAAGTCTGAATTTATACAGTAAAAAGTCAAGTTCAAGTAAATAATGTCAATTAAATCAAAATTCGAATAAATGGTACTTATCAATTAATCAATTATAATTTATTTTTTACATGCATGTCAAAGGTTAATTCATAATTGTATTGTTAGTAATGTCACATTTTATCATTTAAAAATTCTTCTATGGAGTAGTACGTCTTATCTAACAAAAATAAATACAATTTACTTTTGAATTTGCGGATAATATCTTCACTCCTTATACATTTTGGTAATTTATTATAGACCCTTGGTGCCATTACAAAGATACTATTTCCATATAGCGCAGTTCTAGACCCAACTGTCTGTAACCGATCACAACGGCGCTGACTAGTTACTCGAGCAAATTTATGCAAATTATTTTTGACGAACATAGACGTTTCATATATGTACAGCGAGGGCATCGTTAATATTTTTGTGCTTTTAAAAAACGGTTTGCAGCTCTCTGTTGTCTTCAAATTGTAGATAGCTCTAATGCACCTCTTTTGGCACTTAAATACCATTTCTTTACCCGTGGCGTTCCCCCAAAATATAATTCCGTATCTCAATGTTGAGGCTACTAAACCATGGTAAGCCGTTAAAACTGTTGCTCGATTGGCCGTTTTACTTAACATATGCAAAGCATAGGATTGTTGGTTAAGCTTACTGCATACTTTGTCAATATGGGAATTCCATTTTAAAGTGTTTTCTATGTTTAGTCCAAGAAATTTAGTCTCATTTGTTTCATTAATAGTTTTGTCCTTGTATTTAATATTTAAGTCTAGATTGTAATTAACTCTCTGTTGGAACTTCATTAATACTGTTTTGTCAAGATTTACAACCAAATTATTATTCTGTAGCCAATTCACAACTGATAGTAGTGTAGAATTAATCTCAGGCTCTATTTTACTCACGTCGTCACAATTGAAAAGTAAAGTGCTGTCATCTGCAAACATTGTCATAGGATATGATGATGCTGTCGGAAAGTCATAAATATAAATAATAAATAGGAGTGGCCCCAGTACACTACCTTGTGGTACTCCATAATTTACCGTTCTCAAGTTAGATTTATGGTTAATTAAGGATTTTTTGGAAATTCTACTGATTGTTGTTATTTGCTGCCTATTACAGAGATAACATTCTATTAAATTTGATAATTTCCCCTTATGCCATACGCATTAAGTTTACTTATTAGTGTTTTATGGTCTACGCGATCAAAAGCTTTTGACATGTCCATATAAAGCGCAAGAGTTGGTAGTCTCTTATCCACTCTGCCGGTAACCATATGTAAGAAATCGTAGATGGCCATGTCAATAGATCTTTTTTTCCTAAAAACTTTCTGGTTATCGACAAAAAGGGAGTTTTTCTCAAAGTATGAGGTAAGTTGAAAATATATTGCTTTCTCAAATATTTTTGAGAATATCGGTACTAACGCAATGGGTCTGTAGCTGGACATATCTTCTCTGTTGCCTTTCTTGAAGAGTGGTTTTATAATTGTTATTTTTAATTCCTCTGGAAAGTGACCATGACATATACACATATTGATAACTCAACACAGGAGCAATCATTGTGGATACCTGTTTAATAATGCTTGTACTTATATCATCGTACCCAGTGCTAGATGTATTCTTTAGCGACATAATAATTTTATGTATTTCTAGCGGTATTGTAGGTGACATAAACATAGAACTAATAGTACTGTTTATTTTATGTTTATTTTTATAAATGTTTGAATTAGTCACTGGTTTTACTTGATCCACAAAATAATTATTTAAAACAAAACAGGATTATTTAAGATTTTGTCGTTTGATTTAATTTTCTCTATGGTTTCCTCTGGAACATTATGTTTATTCTTGTTTATATTTATCACTTTCCATGTTGCTTTGCAAAGATTTTGAGCCGAATGTATGATACGATTATTATGGGCTCTCTGTGTGAGATTTATTACTTTTTTCAGCCGAATGGAAAGATTTTTAAAGTTTGTTTTATTTTGCTTATTTGGTAATGACCGGTATTTCCATAGCAATTCTCTTTTTCTCTTACTGCAAATCCTAATGCCACGACTAATCCATTTTGCTTTTTCTTTAGTCGAAATCCGTATTTTTATACTTGGAAAACATAAATCATAGAGCAACTTAAACAGATCATAAAATAATTTAAATGCCTTAGCGGGATCCGTTTCCTCGTATACGTCAGAAAAGGTGATAGCTTTGATGTTGTTTATGAATTTTTGAACATTTTCTTTTGAGTAATCTCGTTTAGTTGAGAACCAGTACTTTAATATGCATGTTCGTCTAACTGGACATTTTAAAAATTGTGCCGTATGGTCGGATACTGCTAGCTCCAAGATTTCTCCATTTGATCCTCGTACATTGTGAATAATGTTGTCTATGCAAGTCCCACTGCCTAGTCTGGTTGGAACTTTTATTTCCAATTTGAGATTGTAACCCGCCAGAAGATACTTGAATTGATCTGAATATGTAGTCTTTTTTAAAAGATCAATGTTGAAATCACCACATAGAATAAGTTTTTTGTTTTTGTGTAACGAAAAGGAATTCAAGAGAATAGTAAGGTTATTGAAAAATACCTCAAGTTTACTCTTTACGTTACTGCTATGTGGGCTCCGGTAGATACACATCACAATGAGGTTGTGGTCAGTGAGTTCTACTGCAGAACATTCAATTATATTAGGAATACAGTATCTTTCCACGGACTCCAATGGTCTATACTTAATTCCATTTCGTATCATTATACATGTACCACCGTGTCTGGATTTCCGAGTGAAATACGCAGCAAGTGTAAAAATAGGAATATGTAACAAGTTAACATCAGATAATATCATATTGTGCTCCGAGAAACATAGTACATCAATTATTTTTCCCATATTGAGTAATTCACTAAGTGCGACAGTAAATAAATGAGATTTGTTCAGAAGACCATTAATATTTTGATGTAGAATATTAACCTTTAATTATATTTTTATACACGAAAAAAGTTTTCATATTCACAATTTGTTTCGTCTGCGGAAGATTTACATTGGGTTGATGATATCTCTGTTAAAGTTAACAATAAATTTTGAAAAATTTTACGCAGACCATAGTCATTAATTTTTTTATTGAATTTAGAGAACATAGTAAAGTCATAACAAAGATTTAAATTAGAATCAAATGCAGTTGCATAGGCATATGTTTGTAGGTCTAGATGTAACAAATTATTAAACGTCTCTATACGCCAATTAAACATTAATGAGTAATTACTTAATTTGAACGTAGGAACACATAAGATAATATTTGTATTCTGTACCGTCATCAATGTTTCCCTTAATTGTATAATGATATTAACATAATTTTCAGTATGCAAAAAGTCTTCTTCCCCAATCAAAACAACACAATAGTCATCCAAAGAATAGTCAGCAACTTTTTTGTGCAAGTCTTTAATAAGTCGAAGTAAACCACAATTAGGCGCGAGGTAATGACATACTTGAAAGTTTTTGGCGCTACCCTCACCAAATAACCTTGAGCATTCGTTCCCTCTTCGCCGCACCCCGCCTCTATAATAATAGGTCTTTACCTATGAAATTGCCGTTTTGTATGAAAAAATTTAAATGAATTTTTTTCATGTATTTTTTATTTGTATTAATCGAAGTAATCACCCATGCAATCAATGCATCTTTGCCAACGCAGTGGCAGTTTATTGATGCCCTTCTTAAAGAAATCAGCTGGACGGGAGGCAACAAATTCTTCAAAGGCATTTTGTACTGCCTCTCGGGTATTGAATTTTTTTCCCGCCAAGAAGTTATCCAAATTCTGGAAAACGTAGTAGTCTGTAGGCGCAAGGTCTGGTGAGTAGGGCGGATGACGGAGAGCTTCCAACCCCAGTTCTTGCAACTTGGAGACCGTCTGCTGTGCAGTATGAGGTCGCGCGTTGTCGTGCAGGAGCAGCGGAGACGAGCGATTGACCAATGCTGGTTGGAGATGTGCCAGCTTCTCCATCATTGTGTTCAATTCTTCACAGTACACATCTGCAGTAATGCTCACCCCGTTTGGTAAGAAGCTGTGTTGAATCACACCAGCGCTAGACCACCAAACAGTGACCATCACTTTTCTTGGGGTAAGTTTTCGTTTAGGGCATTGTTTAGGTGCTGAACCAGGATCCAACCAACTTGCTGAGCGCTTGCGGTTATCAAACAGAATCCATTTTTCATCGCAGGTAACAATGCGGTTCAAAATTCCTTCATTTGTGTGTCTGTTGAGCAGTGCAAGGCACGTCTCGACGCGTACTTCGCGCTGGCGATCATTGAGTTCGTGGGGCACCCATTTGTCAAGCTTTTTTACCTTGCCAATTTGACGCAAATGGACCAATATTGTTTTGACGCTAACGTCGAAAGCTGCTGCTAATTCAGCCGTAGATTGTGTATCATCAGCTTCCACAATCGCCTTTAATTCGTCATTGTCGACCAACGTCTTCGGACGACCGCGAGGTTCATTTTTCAGGTCGAAATTTCCAGAACGGAAGCGAGCAAACCAATAACAGGTAGTGCGTTGGTTTGTAGTGTTAGCTCCGTAAACGTCGTTGATGTTGCGTGCCGCTTGTGCCGCGTTGCTGCCACGACGGTACTCATATTCCATAATTACTCGAATTTTTAACGTATCCATGATGACGAAAAAGATTTAAATGCGATGAAAATGTAACACTAATCAATAAACAAATGACTACTTTTGGAAAAAAAAATCCATGTTTTTAAAATAAAATTAATATGAAATTAGAATTCTTAGCCAAACAAAAAATATTTTGATTTGAAATGGCCAGTACTGCAGAACGGCAATTTCATAGGTAAAGACCTAATATTTCGTCAAGCAGTACTGGCGCCATCTAGCGAGCATCTTTCAAATACAAGTAAAAATCGCAGACCTAAGAATTCATAGACATGGCATCCAATAAAAAAAAAATAATAATATGAAACGGTTAATGGTTCGCCATAATAATTTTGGTCATGATGAATTCTGTGACTAATTGACTATGCAACTTACCTACGTTTATGAATACAGTGTAAACTCCATGTAACGTCACTCTATTTAACGACAAACTCCCTTAAGCGTCGAAATCAATTGGCTTTGGTTGGTTTAGCTTGTCTTTCATACAATGTTTCACTCTACATAGCATTACACCCACTCTCAATAACGACAACAATTGAGTAATAAAAAGTACCTTTTAAGTTGCTAAAATTAGTAAAAACTGCGCAGTGTGTACGATCTATTGTCGCTTTATTATCCTAGCCCGCAATAAACTCGACTGTCGGCATCATGCATACCGAACTTTCTAAGAAATTCGTTCTTTTGTTTACAAATTGGGATTGCTTGTACGTGTAGACTGTTGTTGACCATGACTCATAAGTAGGAGTCATGGATTATCTATACCTTATCATATTCTTAGTTACTCACAAGTCACAAACTTTCAAACTGTAAACATGGCTAATAAAAGAAAATCACTGTGTATTGACTAACGAAAAATATGGCACAAAGCGCCCCACGCTTTTTTAACAATGATATTAATATTTTTTGAAAGCGTGTTTTTTAGTTTTTTTAAACTATATTTTTTTGATTTAAGATTAGTTCAGACGGTGGGTGATTGATAAAAGTAGAAAAATTAAATAACAAAGTCAATTTTATCATCATTTATTAGATTTCAGTAGGTATCTACCTATGCAGGGTCAAATAAAATTACCTAGCGAAACTCTGTAGACGTGATATCGACCGCTGGTACTGTTAATGAACTGAAAAACCCTGTTTTTTATGTTTCATCGTTCTTAGATATTAGTACCTATCAGTTTATACAAACAACAATTTTATGTTTTAATTTGATATTTCACTAACTGTCGATGACTTCACAAAAAACATCTTACTATGTTGTTTTTTATACGACGTGTAACAGAAAAGGTGTAGTGTAGTTGTAGAACAATTCGGGTTTCAGCTATGAGGTCATGTTCTGTGAAACTGCATCCAAGTGGTCCATGGTTTGAAATACGTTTTAATTCGGAAAGGAAGTGTCTGACATCAATAATTCTTCTGTTTATAACTTTTTCCCAACTTTCTGCTTCTTCTTCGTATGAAATTTGAAATTAAAAAAAAAATCTTTTATTATGTATCCAAAAAAGTCAAATTAGAGTAATTCACGGTTGAATTTTTTTTTTCAACTTTCTTCCAAGTGCAAAAGTTGGAGCGGAAAGTTTAAGAAACTTACCTCTTCAATGTTTTTATCGTTTTTTTCTGTATTTTCTGATTCCGTCAAGTCTGGTAAAAAATCGTCTTCCGTACTACAAAAGAAATATATTGCAAAAAGATGATTGATATATATATTTTTTTAAGTTTTGATGACTGTAGATGATCGAGAAAAGGATTATAATCATCTAATACTTACTCATTATTGCTTTTTTCTTTCGATTGTATATTAGAAATCTCAATTAGAGGTAGCTGTGCATCAGTTTGGTGGTCCTTTGAACTGTAAAAAATAATTATTTTAAAATATATTATATCTCAAATTTACACTCCAAAATTAATACATGACAAACACTGAACCATGTAAGTACTGAATCAATGTGAATGTTCCTGTCTGTAGTTTCATAGCTCTGTGGCACGCGTATGATAAGGAACATTTAGTACAAAGATTCATTTTTATTTGTTTTTAAATTATAAAGATGAGATGTTATTTACTTCGCTAACTACCTACTCCCATGTTAGACCAGTACTTAGTGGGTTTATTCTATTTTTGATAGATACATACATACATAGATTTGAGGGATACATACGCGCTATCAACGTAATTTTGTTGAGAATCTTTAGATGTTGTTGGTGTTTCTTCTTGACTATTGTGTCCTGTTCTTTTAGCCCGGCTACAAAAAAAAAAAGATTAATAAACGAATTGCATTGATTTTTTGTAATAATTAAAAACATGTTCTCATTCATTAGCCCACAATCGTATGTGCAATATTGGTGCACTGGATTTTCAACGCACAACAAAGTACGTAGAGTCGAGATTCCAAGAATATGTTTTTACTAGTTAGGCTGCATTTGTTGGATTCTGAACGCTCGACTAACCACCGAGAGTTGAAAACCCCTTGCGCAATAAAATCCCGTCCTAATATTTTTAAATTCGTTCGAACTTGGGTTAGAACAAAAATAAATTCGAGACTGCTTACCGAGCTTCGATCATCATTGCTACTTTTGCACGTCCTTGTCGCACAACTTTCTTGTACTTAGGCATTTTGGCTGTTTACACAACATTTCATACTATTGAGTTTTGCGAAAAGAACGCTATCCTTTTCGCAAAACTCAATAGTATGAAAATACAAACACAAAGCGTCCTTTCGCGATAAATAAAACAATAAATAACTAATACAAAAAAATCTATAACTAAAACAAACGTCATAACAAAAACACACTATAAAACTAATATTATAAATAATATTCTGCGTGAGCGAGTAAGTGTGCGAGCGCGTCGACGCGGCAACAAACGACACGGGTATCACCTTCGAGAGCTTGCGGCACACTAAGCCAGCGCATGAAAAACGTAGAGAATACGCTCAGATTTTAGAATAAAATCGATATAAAATCAAATTTTCGTGTTTTGAAAAAAATAAAATTAGCATTATGTTCTTTATTAAATTACCTATCCATTCTCACAGTGGCTTCTCAATTTATTTTTGCCAACATAATATACATTAGGCAAAATATACATATGTACACTAAAAACAGTGACATCCACAATTTTAATACCAGAAATAAGCACAAACTGTACGCTCCTTTCCACCGGCTTCATAAGGTCCAGAGCTCATTTGTGGGGCTCGGTATCCGCTTTTATAACATGCTACCTCATTCTTTCCTGGATTTACCTTTTAACGCGTTTAAAGCTAAAGTTAAATCAAACCTTTGTTCTAAAGCATATTATTCGATCAACGACTATTTAGAAGACAAGAATAGTTGGTCGCTTTGTTGAACGCAGGACAATGTTGCTATGTTCTTTTACTGTTTAATAGTTCTTTATTTTTGTGTATGTTTCTTCTACTATCCATATTTTTATGTTATTGACATGATCCTCTCATTACATTGTGTGAATGAGTTGTATTGATATAATTCAGCATTGCACATGTCAGCGGGCACGCCCTTGGACTGCCTTGGAGGCTTTTTATGTATTCAGTTTAGCAGGCTTTGCTTGAGTTAATTGTCGATTTTGGTATATATAACTTTTTATTTATTTATTTTGGCATATTGGTGTGTGCTAGCTAACATGTAGCAAATTATTTAATTGAATGACGTATAAAGATGATTGACATAATTATTATTTTTGACATAATGTGTTGTATAGCTTCAGGTTCTTCAAACCTATCAGACAGACGTGTTGCTGGGGAGTTTGTTCCTCCACTTCTTCTTCCCAGCAAAAACACTAGGAAGTGGTGAAGGGTGGGCGTTTTGGGGGACTGTCTTATGTAAACGTCTTTGACGTTCAAAAAGTGCTGATTCTCAGCCTAATTTGAATAAATGAATTTTGATTTTGATTTTGATTAGTTTAAGTATCAAATCAAAATAATGGTTACTTTACGAGGAGATGCGTGTTAAAAATCATTACTTCTCATTTTTGTAGTTTCGTTGTGACCCTTTAATTAAATATTATGTTACATACATAAATTTAAAAAAAAAAACTACCATTTTGGAGTCAAGATTACGTAGAATTTTAATGTATTTTTTATTAGTTGGTATTTCTATTGGATAAAGAGAAGTTGGCTCCTAAAAACTGCATAAAAAAGGGCTACCGCTGCGTTTTGCACGGGGACGCGCCTTAATACTTTGTATATTGAATAGGAAGTGTTCAATAAAAATGCGTGTTGTTTTTTGATTGGTAGATTTAATTAAAATCGCAATCCGCATTCTTATATAAAGCTTAATTAAAACACAGATAATAAATAAATATTATTAATAATAAAATACCACGTCTTTACTTTGAATTATGCAAACTAACAAAATACACATGCACCGAAGTTTTAACACAAGCGTAAGTAGGTAGGTACCTAACGTATCATGATTCATTCAGAACTGCATATAACTACCTATTTCACTCGTCTCAATAACTTTCCGTTACTCTATTCGCTTTATTTATTAATCCAAACACCTTTTTTTTTGTGAGATTAAAGGAAATACTTATCCATTAAAAAGACACACAATATGTTCCTACCTACTAGTAAGTAAAATTATTTTATAGTCTTTTTACCTAGTTATTTTACCTTTCAGAGCTTCCAGATAATTTAAAAAAAACTTATGTCTGGATGCGTTATTGACGAATTCATACAACCAAAAACAGCACAATATTTCCTCGTCATATTAAATGATTTTTAGAGAAAAAAATCGCGCGGTTATTGTTAAAAAAACAACGCACCGTCCGTTCAACACTGCGGTACAGCCGTGACTGTCTTCACCCCGAGCGTAACCCAGGATCGAGGCGCGTAGGTATAGCTCGCGTTTCGTCCGTTTGTATGAAGTTGGAATACTGTATGATAATATTACCGTGCCGTGGTTAATTTTCCACTTATTCAATCTAGATCTCAGTTACGTAACGTAGTTTCCAGGCAGTCTAAACGGGTAATTATAATAGTTTATAGCAATAAATAAATAATAAATAAATAAATATTGCTGTAATGACCGGGGTTCTGAGTGGACTGTTCAAAAGAAGAACAAGTTATAGGCACACAATTTAATACAGTAAATGTACCTAACAAATTCCTACACAAAAATAACAAATTAAAAGTAAACAAAAGGAAGATCAAATCGTACCTCACAACGTATTTTTAATTTAGTTTGTCCGGATGATAAGCGCGTTTTCGCAAACTGAGAACAAAATAATGTAGCAGTCAGCATTGCAAAACATCCCCAATCGTAAAATCTAAGAATCGAGAAATAGTCGTGAACCCCGTTTCATCCGCTACTCGCACACAAATACACAATATCGCACCAACTACAACACTTATGACATAATATGATGGTGACTATTTCAGCACAGCGTGTCTCTGCTTGCCAGGAATTAAATTAATCCCAGAGAACTTGACCGTTGGCTCACTTTTTCGTGTCTCACTCCTCAAGTGATCTTTATCCGGTAGAAATGTTGTTCTCCCACCCTCACTTGTCAATCTTGTACAACTTACCGTGGCGAGCCTAGCTGCGCCATCTAGCGTTGAGTGGACAATTCCATTCATGATCATTACAATGTGAATTCTTGACCTGCTGTCAATTTGAATTAGTTTACGAAATAGCCAAGTACAGTAAGTACCTAGTATGTTCAAATGTAGGTTTTAAAAATGAAATGCCTATTTTACTCGCTGATAATGTAGCTTTCTATTTAATTCAAAGATTTTTAAATCGGTTCTCACAAACAATAAAATATCTTGTAAATTATTCTTTCCTCTTTATTATATTGCAACCGGAAGAATTGAATAGAACGACATGCAACAATTTTAACTTTACCGGTATAGAAATACACCACAGAGAATATTTGGTATTTTGTTATGTTTTCTATTATAAATAACTTTAAAACAACTCGACTTTGATTGCAACTTGCAGCACAGTGCACAGTGCACGTGCCAAATACACGAATGTATTAGCGAGCCAGATTCCTGCACACCATTACGAACCTATTGGGTTGAGATACAAGGGCTAACTAAACAGCATTTATTTAGCTCAACACAATGATCGACTGCATGAAGTATTGCGCGTGCGTCGTGATGAGAAGCATTGGAATATTAAGATACAATAACATTTCTTCATGGTACCTTGTTCATTCATCACAACACACGCCTTGCCATCGCCCAAAAAACTCCGGCACTCCTACTCCACGGGCCAACAGCCACGATGCTTGGCTATAAATGTCAATGTTTGGAACTCAATGATTAAGAAATGTAATACCAGTAGCCAAGAACACAGAGGAACATAGACCCCTTGCCAATCAGTGTGAGGGCTCAGTAAGCATTGGATACAGCTCCAATCAGGTTCCCTCGTTGGCTGGGGACCGCTGGCTAACGTGGAGGTCGTGCTGTGTCTTTGGCTACTGATGCGATCAGCTCGCAGCGTTTGGCACTGCCTTTTGACACCTGACATTTGACACCAGACATGCTTAGCGACGACATACACAGTCATTGATGTAGAGACGATGTTTTGCCAGCCAGAGCGAGTATGAAGTGTACACACGAGGTACTTACTTGTATCTTAATATTGACATAAAAATGTATCGCTATGTTTTAAAATTCCATCTACCAATGTCTGTGTGTGCATCACCTCTGATGACTACTTATGGCATTTATTGACCTCTGCACATTTGTGTGTTTAAAATTTCTCGTGCACCGTCTTGCCCCGGACTGCCTTTTGAGAAACAAAATGATGCTGGTAGTTCCATAACATGCGACGGAAGTGTTGCTCGGAGTGTCAATCGCGGTTTTTTTTTAAACCACCCAGAAACCGGAGCTCCGTCGACCTACCTCAGCGCAAGTGGTAATCAGGTACTAGTTATGTTTGATATCTACTTATGTTACCTATAACTACGATAGAACTTACAAATAATAAAACAAAGAAAAAATACTTTTAAATTTTTATTAAACATAACTAGCTTTAAAAAACAAAGTTATTGTTGTTATAAGCTTAAATAATTAGAAGCCACAGCTCGTAAACATTCATACTCTTAAGGAGGCGTATCTATCATATTAGACCAAATAAGTTTTATATCTTTTGAGTGGTATGTCAAACGATTCACTAAACTTTCAACTATTCACACTCCATTAAACTTTTGAATAATATAATAGACATCGTAGCCCCCTATCTTGCCATTACTTTCAATAGATGCATTGATTTAGGTACTTTCCCTGACCTCATGAAAAATAGTAAAGTCATTCCACTGTTTAAATCAGGTAACAGAAATGACATTGGCAATTTCAGGCCTATTTCTATCTTACCTGCCTTCAGCAAAATATTTGAAAAATTAATACTCAAGCAGTTGCTAAGACACTTCAATTTAAATAGCCTCCTCCATACCGAACAGTATGGCTTTACGAAAGGTCGTTCAACTACTGATGCGGGTGTCGCTTTGTTGAAACACGTATTTAATGCATGGGAGAACTCGCAAAATGCAATAGGGGTTTTCTGTGATCTCTCAAAAGCTTTTGATTGCGTACTTCATGACACACTTAAGCGTAAACTAGTTCATTACGGTGTCCAAAACGAAGCTCTTAACGTAATAGATTCATATTTACTTAATAGACTTCAATGTGTAGATGTAAATGGTGTGAAATCTTCCGGGCTACCAGTTCTATTAGGTGTACCTCAAGGTTCAATACTGGGTCCATTCTTATTTTTGGTCTATATTAACGACTTGCCAGTCTATTTAAACGGTATCTGTGATGTTGTGTTGTTTGCAGATGATACCTCTCTCATATTTAAAGTAGAACGGAATAGACAAGATTTTGATAATGTTAACTGTGCACTTTCAATGGTCACGGATTGGTTTACGACAAATAACCTAGTTCTTAATGCCAAGAAAACGAAATGTATAAAGTTCGCCTTACCTAATGTTAGAAATCTTGGACCGAATATAATCATTGGTGGTGAGGTGCTTGATACGGTGGACTCTGCAGTCTTTTTGGGCATAACAGTGGATGCCAAACTGCAGTGGGGCCCTCATATATCAACCCTAGCAGGGAGACTCAGCTCTGCCGCCCACGCCTGTCAGGAAAGTGAGACAATACACTGACGTGGACACAACTCGGTTAGTCTATTTTAGTTATTTTCACAGCGTAATGTCTTACGGTATGCTGTTATGGGGCAAAGCTGCAGATATTCAAAATATATTTGTGCTACAAAAACGAGCTGTTCGTGCAATATACCAATTAGGGCCCAGAGTCTCCTTAAAAGATCTATTTAAAGAGATTGGTATTCTCACAGTGGCTTCTCAATTTATTTTTGCCAACATAATATACATTAGGCAAAATATACATATGTACACAAAAAACAGTGACATCCACAATTTTAATACCAGAAATAAGCACAAACTATACGCTCCTTTCCACCGGCTTCATAAGGTCCAGAGCTCATTTGTGGGGCTCGGTATCCGCTTTTATAACATGCTACCTCATTCTTTGCTGGATTTACCTTTTAACGCGTTTAAAGCTAAAGTTAAATCAAACCTTTGTTCTAAAGCATATTATTCGATCAACGACTATTTAGAAGACAAGAATAGTTGGTCGCTTTGTTGAACGCAGGACAATGTTACTATGCTCTTTTACTGTTTAATAGTTCTTTATTTTTGTGTATGTTTCTTCTACTATCCTTATTTTTATGTTATTGACATGATCCTCTCATTACATTGTATGAATGAGTTGTATTGATATAATTCAGCATTGCACATGTCAGCGGGCACGCCCTTGGACTGCCTTGGAGGCTTTTTATGTATTCAGTTTAGCAGGCTTTGCTTGAGTTAATTGTCGATTTTGGTATATATAACTTTTTATTTATTTATTTTGGCATATTGGTGTGTGCTAGCTAACATGTAGCAAATTATTTAATTGAATGACGTATAAAGATGATTGACATAATTATTATTTTTGACATAATGTGTTGTATAGCTTCAGGTTCTTCAAACCTATCAGACAGACGTGTTGCTGGGGAGTTTGTTCCTCCACTTCTTCTTCCCAGCAAAAACACTAGGAAGTGGTGAAGGGTGGGCGTTTTGGGGGACTGTCTTATGTAAACGTCTTTGACGTTCAAAAAGTGCTGATTCTCAGCCTAATTTGAATAAATGAATTTTGATTTTGATTTTATATTTAACTAGCTGTGCCCGCGACTTCGTTCGCGTGGATGTCGGAACTTAACAAAGCAGCATTTTCAAAAAAAAGACTGAACCAATAAAAAAAAATGAATTTTTGTAAAATAAAAGTAGCCTATGTTACTCCTTATTACATCAGCTACCTGCCAATAAAAGTCCCGTCAAAATCGGTCAAGCCATTTCAGAGATTAGCGATTACAAACAGACAGACAGACAGACAGACAAAAATTTAAAAAAATGTTATTTTGGTGTATGTACGGTATATATATTCATATGCAAGTAAGAAAAAACGGTTATTTCAATATTACAGACAGACACTCCAATTTTATTTATATGTATAGATGTATAGATGTATAGATGTATAGATGTATAGATTTATGTTATGCTTATAAAAATGAGTTATTTTAAATTATTTTAACTAATCGCTATATTAAGTAAAATTGTAGGTGTAGGTTGTTTTATGTTGTTAATATTAGAGATTTAGTTGTTATATCATGTATTACTTACCCAGTGAGGAGCATAATAAGTATACATCGGAAATGTGTGGAAACTAGAGCTAACCTTGTTAAGTTGAAACTGCTATTAATTATTTAACAATTAACTGCTATTATTTGTATTATATGCTTACCCGAGTAACGTCTGACCTATTTTATGTATAAAATCTAATAGAGGGCCTATCTAAAATCTATCTTATATCGTGGGTGCCTTTAAAAACATTCAAACTCACACACACAAACCCGGAACAACTACCTGTAGGCAGTTCCGTGCGGGAATCGAACCCACTACACGCAGCGCAGCACAATCATCAATCAAAAGGCATCAATCGCTCAGCCACTGCGCCAACCTGTACCGTCAAATAGGTTTATATTTTTGTGTTGAAGCTCAGGCGAGTGATGTTAGATGATGATGCAGTTCATCATCCTCGAGGTGATCCAGATACCTCTTTCTTAAGTCTTAAAAATATAAGGTTTAAATAAATGTAACGTTGGAGAGTCACAAATATTCTTACCATAATAAAAAGAAAGTTAAAAAAATAACGAACCTCTGTGTAATCTAATCTAATCCTTCTTGAGCAGCTTAAGATTTATTAAAAAGCTCCACGTGCACATCGCGGCGCTCTCACGGCTTGACTGATAGCCCCACAACGGTCAGTCGCGACTGATGTGGAATATTTCCCCACGTGTTTAGTGGGCATCGGTACATAGCCGGGGCCTCCCAAATATGTGGTACGGGCAGCACATCGGAGTGATTTGTCAGCGCTATCGCAACATCGGCCGCATCAGTCAGCGCGACGTGAGGCGCGCGGGTGTGTCGTGGGTGTGTCGCCTTGCGGTCCCTCGCCCGCAGGAAGGAATCTGTCAGACATTCTGGTGTGGTAGGTACCTAACTACCTACATGGGCTCATCAATACAAGGCTACGGATAGTGCCGAGGAGATTTTACCACGTTCTTTAGGTCTATCATTCATTAAAACGTCAGTTGACTTCAGTTTGTTTTTTTTATAAATTTAGTTCACTTTTTTGTATTCATCATGGCGACGTTGTTACTTCTTCTCATCAGTAAAAGCTGCAATTATCCCAACTGCAGTCGGATTCGATCCAGGTTTACTCATTTGTTAGTCAAACAGATTATACATGAATACAAAACTTGTTAAAGCACATATTTCGTTCATGGTTTAAGTAATTCAACTGTCCGTGCGTCCGGGCGTCGATGACCGGCGCCGGCGCCTGCGAGCGCCCGCCGCAGTACGAGGTGCAGAGATCACATAGACGTATGAGCATGCTGTTATGTATCACTAGCGAGTGGCTGGTGCAGGTGACGTCATACAGCGACCACTCAACTTGTGTTAGACTAACTTTGTAGCTATATTTGGTGGCCACCGGGCAGGCGGGCACCGGGCAGCGGGCAGCGGGCACCGGGCAGCGGGCAGCGGGCAGGCGGGCACCGGGCAGGCGGGCACCGGGCAGCGGGCACCGGGCAGGCGGGCAACGGGCAGCGGGCAGCGGGCAGGCGGGCACCGGGCAGCGGGCACCGGGCAGGCGGGCACCGGGCAGCGGGCAGCGGGCAGGCGGGCACCGGGCAGCGGGCAGCGGGCACCGGGCAGCGGGCAGCGGGCAGGCGGGCACCGGGCAGGCGGGCAACGGGCAGCGGGCACCGGGCAGGCGGGCACCGGGCAGCGGGCACCGGGCAGGCGGGCACCGGGCAGCGGGCAGCGGGCAGGCGGGCAGCGGGCAGCGGGCACCGGGCAGGCGGGCACCGGGCAGCGGGCAGCGGGCAGGCGGGCACCGGGCAGCGGGCACCGGGCAGGCGGGCACCGGGCAGCGGGCAGCGGGCAGGCGGGCACCGGGCAGCGGGCACCGGGCAGGCGGGCACCGGGCAGCGGGCACCGGGCAGGCGGGCACCGGGCAGCGGGCAGCGGGCAGGCGGGCACCGGGCAGCGGGCACCGGGCAGGCGGGCACCGGGCAGCGGGCAGCGGGCAGGCGGGCACCGGGCAGCGGGCACCGGGCAGGCGGGCACCGGGCAGCGGGCACCGGGCAGGCGGGCACCGGGCAGCGGGCAGCGGGCAGGCGGGCACCGGGCAGCGGGCAGCGGGCAGGCGGGCACCGGGCAGCGGGCAGCGGGCAGGCGGGCACCGGGCAGCGGGCAGCGGGCAGGCGGGCACCGGGCAGCGGGCAGCGGGCAGGCGGGCACCGGGCAGCGGGCAGCGGGCAGGCGGGCACCGGGCAGCGGGCAGCGGGCAGGCGGGCACCGGGCAGCGGGCAGCGGGCAGGCGGGCACCGGGCAGCGGGCAGCGGGCAGGCGGGCACCGGGCAGCGGGCAGCGGGCAGGCGGGCACCGGGCAGCGGGCAGCGGGCAGGCGGGCACCGGGCAGCGGGCAGCGGGCAGGCGGGCACCGGGCAGCGGGCAGCGGGCAGGCGGGCACCGGGCAGGCGGGCACCGGGCAGCGGGCAGCGGGCAGGCGGGCACCGGGCAGCGGGCAGCGGGCAGGCGGGCACCGGGCAGGCGGGCACCGGGCAGCGGGCAGCGGGCAGGCGGGCACCGGGCAGCGGGCAGCGGGCAGGCGGGCACCGGGCAGCGGGCAGCGGGCAGGCGGGCACCGGGCAGGCGGGCACCGGGCAGCGGGCAGCGGGCAGGCGGGCACCGGGCAGCGGGCAGCGGGCAGGCGGGCACCGGGCAGCGGGCAGCGGGCAGGCGGGCACCGGGCAGCGGGCAGCGGGCAGGCGGGCACCGGGCAGGCGGGCACCGGGCAGCGGGCAGCGGGCAGGCACATGGCAGGTCCCGTTCGACCGCGTCGTGTACATGCGTGTCAGTTGTTGTGCGTGCCCGTGTAACCCGACCCGTCTGGGAGGAGGAGTCATCTCAGATGAAGCGACAGAAGGCTCACTGTATGAGCCAACGGCGTTGGGAACGAACGTGTTCGAACAAGGTTGCACTAATACCGCGGTTGTTAAGTTCTTTCCCAACATGAAAAGTGTAAAGGAGAGTACAGACACGTTAATATTATAATATATTACCGTGGTATAGATGCCCTAAAGTCCAGTCTCACTCACTTCAAAATATAGGTACTAAATTACTCCCTCCGTTTCAATAATTTTTTTTTAAAACATTTTTCCATCAGCTGTTTTTTTAATAATTTATTGAAGCATGATTTGCTTGGATCATATCGTTATGAGTGGACTTTCTCCCGCAGCGATGGGGTGGCGCGGGCGCGGCGCAAGACAACGTAATACTCGCAGGTGTCAGGTTGCAACCTGGGACGGCGGGGGCGGCGCGGGCGCAGGTAATTCACGTGTTAAACTGTGATCCATGAGTGATCAATGTGATCATCTATGAAATGTTACTCAAATACCTACGCGTTATCGCTCAATAGTTTACATATCAAGTAAATACACACAAAAAAAAACCATGAACCAACCTAACTACATAAATCTAACAGTAAATTATAATAAGGCATCGAAGAACTCATCCTAATCGCTGTCTACTGGTAAAGTACCCAAAAGACTGTCAGCATTACCACGTTGAATGGCAAAATACTGCTTGGATCATAAGCGTCCCCATGTCCGTTTTATATATCTCTGTTACATTTTTAACTTTGGCGCTAAGCGTATAATGTTTCCTTGCGCTATTGAAAACAGGTATTATTTGGTTAGTAACCTAACAAAACTAATATGCGTGACTCATGTATTCTGGATGTAGCAATACAGGCACTAGATTAGTGAAGCATCGACTGGTACATCTTCTGGCATCAGCCGAATAATTCAACCAAAACGCTACCCGCTGGACACTCCGCCCCCGAGCGCCGCCGCTTGTTTGTTACTAATAGGCACATAAACCGCAGAGAATCGGACTAGGCTGTACAGAGGAATTGGTATGGTGGTGTAAAGGTAGCAGACCAGTGGACCACATGCATATATGTACATACAAGGTGTGTCAACTTCCACTTTTCCGTGAACTGAATGTGTGACACGGGGCCAGTACACAGCGCACACAGAACGCCTAGTGCGGCCGCTGGCGCCGCGCCGCCACGCTCGCCGGATAGTAAGCGCTCTAGGAGTCCGAGCTAGGCTGTGAGAAGGCAGCTGTACAGAGTCATGTCTTGTTAGAAGCGCGTGCCAGGCGACTTGGCAGTTGGGACCGACATCAAGTAGAACAACAACAAGAACAAACAACAGAACACACGCAACACAAGAACAAGACAACACACACACAGAACAAGTAGGTGTAACATTGCTGTATTGAGGTGAACTGTATCAGTCTTGTAACCGCAGCTAAACAATGAGTTCATAATCTCACTCCAGAATGTCGCCACCGTGTTGTTACACAATAGCAATTGTACAACAGCATCGAGCACTGAGCCCACAGGGCGGGCGAGCGCGCGGTCCCCGCCAGGGTCACTGCATGTGCTCAGTGGTGACATAGCGTCGCATACGATGTACGATCGTACAGTAACAGACTGAAAAACTTTAAAATGGTTTCGCTTGACAATCGCCGACGCATTAATGACGCAGTGTTTGTGTGCAAAGTAATGAACCATAAAATTGACTGCCCACAAATATTGCACACTTTTAATTTCCGTGCTCCCTCAAGAATTCCTCGTAGTCCCATAACACCACTCTGCCCACCGCAGAGAAGAATTGTTCTTGGCGCCAATTCCCCCTTTGCAAGGTTATGCAAGGTCCTAAATAGCTGCGGTGATCAAATCGACGTACACTTTGAAAGTTTGGGTAAATTGATATCCAAACTTCATAAAAACCTACCTTCTTAAAAAGATGTGTTTGTTTACATATAATAAGTAACCTACATTGTTGCATTTCTGGAGCGATGTGTTCATTATTTACACTTTTAGATACCTAAGTAATTTAAGACTAGATTAATACTTACCTACTTATTTTCTAAAAATTTTGTACAACTTCTTTATGCATGCGGAGTTTGCCTGTAAGTGATTGTTGCACTATTGCATACATACATTCGCATGTTACCCTTAGTATAGAACCTGTGTTAACAATTGTTGGTGAACCAAATAAATAAATAAATAAAGTGCGAGGGAGCGGGCCGTAGTGCACCACGCGTGTGCGTGTGTGCGTGTGTGTGTGCAGACATAATTATCTTTGAGATTTTTGGTGCGCAGTGGATCTAGTGAACAACAATATTAACTTGGGACTATGGGCACCAGTTGGATGTACTGGTTAGATGTTGATACATCGTTATCAGTGAGATGCATCGGAGATGTGGACTTTGTTGATTAATAAGGCACTTTCCTTGGCCGGGCGCCGGCCGAGGTGGATGCACCTGTCTAGTTCTTGTATGTTTGATAAAATGCTGAGATGTTTAGGTAATAAATCATATAGAGATGATTAGCTGATAGTGTCTTAAAAAAGCTCTTCGATTACACGAGAAAGTTAAGTCAACACAGCAAGTTCTACCTGTGATGTAACACACCCGCATTCCTTGTTTCCAAAATAACCCACATCACAGCCAATAAGGATGATATCATTTATTTGTTTTTTTTTTAATACAAATAGAACGGCCGAAGCCACATTATTGAAACATGTCATGAATCGATAGCGCGCTACGGAAATATTCAGTACAAGTTTTTCTATGAATTCTCTAAAAGCTCTTTGTCTCACTCAAACGTGAACCTTCGTAATGTGAGCCAAATGCACAGGTTGAGGGACGAGAACATGTGCATTTCATTCGAGTCTGACCAACACCCACTAACCAGCACGTCCTGCGATAGTGTATAAGTACACATAGCACCTTGCATCTTAATACAATGCCAGATCGTCCGTATCGCACGCACCGCGCTCCCTCCCCGCACGCTGCCTGCACCAGTCGCCCCACGTGTTATTACAGTACCCGAACAGAACACCAGCTTGTTCAGGGCTCCGCAACCTGTTCTCAATCATGGATAATTAGTCCATCTTCACAAAGCACGCTACGACCTCAGTGCATTACACGTTCCCCCTTATGGGAACTAAAAACTAACATATAGCGCGGTTTTGTTAGCCTCTTGATTCCTGAACGCATATCACTTGTTTCAATTGTATAAAGCTCTAGTGCGTGTGCGGTGCACCGAGCAGGTATAGTGGGCTAGTGGGGAAGCAAGCGAATCAACAGGTACCAGGCGTCTGCTATCACATCAATTTGATATTTTCAGGTTTCCCATAAGTTTACTACCCAATGTTAAATCATCTCTCCAATATTAAACTGAGTGCGCTTGGAAAACATTATAACAGCAATTAATGTCATTCATTCTGCGGCCCGACGTGATGGACACCTGACGTTCCTCAGACGGGAAGCTGTAAATCACAAAAACTTATTGCAAATACTTTTATTAGTGCGATTAAAATCAATAACATTCTACATGCACCACATGCTCTCGGGATGTCTGGCGGGTTTGTTGGAGCGGCGCGGCGGCGGCGGCACATGCTCGTAAATCAAGCGCGAGCGTCGCCATTTGTAACGAATGCTTGGCAATAATCAAATGAGGTGTCGTTACTAGCGCACCGGCCGCCCCGTTGGCACCGACCCGCACCGACCCGCACCGGCCGCACCAGCCGCACCGACCCGCACCGGTCGCCAGCCGCCATCCGCCACTGCGCCAAGATTGCTCGTGGGAGCGCAATCATTTTACTTTTATCTGTGGAGCTTTTTAACGCAAAAAGCTGGTCGCAGGTTGTGCGGCGCGCGGGCGGCAGTGAGCGCTTGCCGCCCGCCGCCGAACGACGTGCGCGCGCACTCCACGCCTCATTGGTCCGTTCAAACGACAACCGCCGAATTTAGCCGATCGCGAGTGCCCGCGTGTGGATTGCGACTTGTGTCTGTGAGTGTGTCTGTGCTGACAGCGCATTGTGCGTGTGTGTGTGCTGTGAGTGACAACCTGCATGAGCACGTCGCGAGTGCATGCGCAGGAGGGCTGCAGGCTGCAGGGCTGGTGCAGCGGATGAAGAGATAAATCTTGGTGCGTTGACCGGGTGCAAGTTCGACGGCCCGCAGTATTTGTGTCGTAGCGAGTAAACGGTAACTATTTATTAGTGCTAGGTGCAGGGATACGTGTAGAGCGAGGAATCCGGTCCATTTGCTCTGCCACCGCTTGCAAACACTCCAACCTACTTTCTCTATAGTAAATAAACAATGTTCTGTCTATGGGAGCTTTAAATCAGTCAGGTTTCCTTACGGCTGCAGTAAAGCCGTAAGAATTATGATCAGTACACGAATAGATCTACAGTTACACAACTGGCAGATTCACAAATGCTGGTCAAACAAATTAGCTTGATTTTAACTAACAGGAATTACCCTCTAAAACAAGGTATGAAGAGGAAGACTCCTCACCAGCACATGCTCTGAGAAGTAATGTAACTGTTCAGTAACAGGAGTTGCGCTCATTACAATTAATGGTTCGGGAACGGGCGGCTCGCAGCCATTGCTCATACATGTTCGAAGCTTGCAACAACGGTTAACACAACATGAAGCAACATCGCAGAACTGTACCTTTCCAATAAGGTTGTCCTTAATGAAAATTATTTCCTGTTCTTGTAACTAACCAATACTAAACTACTATTATATAATATTATCAATTTAATACTATTGCTAATATTTCATAAAAATAACATCGGGTCAGAAAGGATCTGTTTTATATTTTTTTATTTTTCGTTTGGTTCAATGGATATGAGATCCAGAGCAGACTGAAGAAACAGCAACAGAGAGAGTAGGCTTGAATATCAGCAGAACCAAAACAGAATTATATATGTTCTGCGATTTCGGCGGTCTCTCCAGTCCTGGAGCCATAGCGCTTAACAGCGTGTTGGTCCCCGTCTGCTCCGTCTTTTGGTATCTCGGTTCACTCGTACAAAGTGTAGGAGAAATAGATCGGACTGTCCAGCACCGAATTTAAATAGGGTGGATGACATGTCGGCAGGTAACGGGAACAACTTGTGACCCCTTAAACTTAAGACGAGACGGGAGAAGTTGTGTCGGTTGACATGGTATAAAAAAAATAAATAAATAATAAATATTTCTGGACAATCCACACAGCATCATCTAGCCCCAAGCTAAGCAGAGCTTGTGTTATGGGTACTAGATGACTGATATACTCGTACTTAATACAATACATTACATAGATAGATATTTTTTATTATACATAGCAAATACCCAGAACACCCGGAACAAATATTTGTAGATCGTACAAACATTTGTCCCAAGGCGGGAATCGAACCCGCAACCTCTTGCGTTGCAGGCGGACCTTCGCCCACCGCGCCACATCGGTCGTCAAATATGTATGTAAATGTGTATGTATATGTAAATATGTATGTATGGGCATGTGATGCGAAGGAATGAGGACCATGTTGTGAGGAAAGTTTTGAGTATGAATGTGCAGGGTTACAAGAGTAGAGGAAGGCCAAATAAAAGATGGATGGATTGTGTGAAAGATGATATGGCTTTAAAAGAGGTGCCTTTGAGATGACGGGAAATAGAGATGTATGGAAGAAGAAAACATGTTGCGCCGACCCCAAATAAATTGGGATAAGGGCAGAAGGTTGATGTAATGTTTGGTTCAATAAATAAACCGCATCGAGTCTGTAATAAGTTTTGTTGTAGTACTTAGTTACATACACACGCTTTATGTGCACCAGAACTAATCAAATAAGAAAACCTTCCCGGTAAGGTGTTCACTTCCTGACTGCAGGACGCTCGTACATATAATAACCCAATCACAATTACAGCATAGATAATCCCAACGTTTACGCCAGTCCTTCGCTGAGCAAAACGATCGGTTCCTTGCAAATGACACCGCTTTAGTTGACGACTTCATCATACCCTACTGAGTGAAGCGAGCTCGTCGAGCTCTGGCGCTCCTCGCCTGCGAGCCTGTCATCTCGCCCACTTCACGTGATCATCCACCATTAGACATGCTGCGACGTAATTTATACATTGGACACTGTCCCTACGAAGAGATTTGTTAACATTATAGGGATTTTAATGCTTTCAGGTGATCTTCTAAAGAAGTATACTTCTACTGACTATTTCCACTTTTGCGTGTCATGCAGCGCAATACAAATAAATTATAAACTCCTTGTAGCTGTCTCTTTGGATGATGAAAACTAACTAACAGCTCGTAGAAGTAGACCAAGGAGAAAGGGGCTTTAACATTAGCCGGTAAAAAATAATTCAACAACTTACATCCTACCTGTGAATCTCGATAGATTCACAGGTAGGATGTAAGATTTAGAATTATTTTTTGTAGAATTATTTCCTAAAAAATACAAAACTAAAATGTATGCATAAAAGGAACCAATTTGCGTAAGTGAAACATGCTTCACATTGGAACGGCTAGGGATATGGTACCAGGAGCGCAACACATTCTTAAAAATCCACCCGATAACTTAACATAGGTTGAGCATACATGGGTAAGAAATTAAATAAATGTGAGTAGCAGACTTTAAATGGTAAGCAGAGTTATAGAATATGGGGGTTTGCTGTGTGAATGCCCGGAGCGGCGCGGGCGCCGGCGCCGCGCCGGTGCCCAGTAGCTCTAAACTGCCATATGAAGGACACTGTTCTTTTTTTACAAGTTATTCCTTAATAACAAATGTTTTATTTATGATATTATTAATGAATAAGCACTTTTCCGGGCAAACTATCAGTTTTAGAGAAAAACTTGAAATAACAATTATTCATCGCAATGACGAGATCTTTTTGGTGTTTAAAAAAGCTTATTAAAAATGCAACTTGTTAAGTGAAAGTGCGACCATCGCGCGGTACTCGTGCGTCGTAATTAGCCGCGACTGCTATGGCAGCGGCAGTATGGGCTCGCTCGCTCAAGTAACTGCTGCAATTATCACTCACACAAGAACTAAATGAGGGATAATAAACTTTATGTATTTTATAATAGACGTAATAGCAGCAGTGCATCCTAGCTGCTTAGCTATCCGAGCTGCCTGCGGCTGGCTAGGAAGCTAGGACGCACTGGATGAGGAGGGCGAAGAATTTATTAAATTGCGGGAAAATGTACAGAAGTGAGTGCAATGAGCTTCCGGACAGCGCACGGTGCACGAGTATGTCTGGCATTCGAAATATTTGCCTCCTGGCTAAGATTTCAAATTCTAATAATTTTGCTTGTACCGTATGTCGAGTAAGCATGGAGTCCAGTGAGCCTGTGCTAGACACGACAAGACAATGACATTCTCAGGTCTACGAAAGCCGTGGTTGGCATTCTTGTTGAGATTGCTACCAGGCATTTAACAAACAGAGAACAATAAAGCTATCAGCATAAGTTCAACAGGCACATCACACAAATGCAGACTTGTATTAATTTACGTCAGCGTTAGTGGCTGACACCGTTACGTCCGCGACTCGGCAAGACACCATACGAACACATAGACTTCACTTACACATATTTTTCGGGAATAATAATTACCGCTTTTCGAAAACAAAGAGGAACACGACACGGCTGCAGCGTTTATTGCCTGCCAGTGGTCCAGTAATAATAAATAGACCTTATTTTCCAGTTCAAGCTAAGCGTTGATACATGTCATAGTTAACGGAAGTTGTGACGTATAATGGTGACGTATGACACTGATAAGATAAATGAAAACTCACCATAAAAACATCTACAACCCGAAGCGTGAATATATGACACGTAGAGCTTTAGGCTGGCAGCGTGACGCGCGCACAGCCGTCGCGGCAGGCCGGCGGAGTGCAGGCCAGGTGGGATTCTCGGATCACGGGTGCTCGGAGTGGGGACCTTAGGGAAGACGGCGGCATAGTGATCACGTGTCGCGTGTCGTGGATGGGATGTGCCCTAACAGGCGTTGCACAGAGGGGGTCCCGGAGTGGTCTCTTAAGAGGTAACGGGCCCCTTCTATGTGCTGATGGTGATCGACTGGGTGGTTTTAGTGAGGTAAGAATCCCACACTCCCTGTTCTTTTCCCCAAAAGTCCAGGCGCCTTTTGAAGGTTTCCCCCCGTTAGCAAAAAAAAAAAAGAGTGCAAGTCAGCCATCTCCTCAGCCGGAACCACAACACGCATCGGTGGCAGTGACTATGTAGTGCCTTGTGTTTACTCCGAGTCCGACTAGATAAGTCGCCAATGGTTCCAGCTAGTCCCGTTGCTCTAGCTAGACAGTAGTGTTGTTTGGTACATTTACCGCTGTAGGGAGTTGAGACGATGCGAGCTGGTGGTCGCACTTAAACTTTTATGATAAAATAGTTTATGGCCGCAACAGATCAAATGGTTGTGTTTATTTCATTTAATAAAACGTTCTCGAGCAGCGAGAGGCCACCAGTTATGTTGTGGGTGTAGTCTACTGAGATATTTGCGTAATTCGCCATGTAGATAATGCACACAACGTATTCACAGCCTTTAATATCACATTAAAATTTTATTCCCTACTGACTTGTCAAAGCGACAGTTTCTGTTTCGTGAGGTTTAGGGATACGTTCTTCAAAAGAGGATAAAGCGTAACCTTATAGGATCACTACGTTGTCCGTCTGTCTGTCAAGCCCCTATCTTAAGAACGCGTGGCGGTATCAAGTTATAATGAGTACCAAATACGTGCGTTTGCGGGTTTTTCGTCGTCACACTACGCGACATTGAGAACAGAAAAATATTTTCACAAAATAGTAATGAAATAATAAAATTCACATAAAGCAGTCCAGCACCCCTGCACCACTGTTGTAGAACAGTCGTTAGATTTATGACAATCATAATCGTGGCTCGGCGGCTCATCGGCACTTCTGATGGAGGTGGAACCGATTGAAACGATCTCAAATGTTCGGACAGCACATCAGCGCGATTGGGGTCGAGTACCGAGCGGGGTTAACACACTCGGTGCCAATATACTCATGTACCAAGAAAATTCATCAATATATTCCGAACTCAGTGACTCACACGAAAGAATAGAGACTTCGACATCCGGAACATGATATTTTCTCTTTGATTTTAACAACCCATGCAGTGTGATTGCTGCACCTTCCCGTACGTACGCAGGAAACTATTGCACAAAGTCCTACATTGTGTGTGCGGCTCGCAGAAGGAAACGCAACCACAAGCAGTCATCAAGTTACAGCACACTTCAGCACGCACCGCTGCGGGAGCCGCGTGTTGCACTGGGCGCTACCCTTGCCCACGGGCGACCTTGATTGATCACGAAATGAATTCATACACACCCACTATACTATACTACTGACTAAGAACTGACCCTCGAATGATACATTGGTACCTACTTTCGAAGAATAAGTAAGTGTTGAGTAATTACATAGCTTGGTCATTTCACGCCTGATACCAGAGTATTGTTCGAAAATGTTCGGACAGCATTTGGTAAATGCATTATACATTTGGTAAATAAGTGGCAACCTTGTGAGCCGTGGATCAGCCACAGTGTCGATTATGCGCCCTAATGTGGCTTGTGCAAGCTTCGTATTGATGATACTGCATTAGCATGTGACGTCATCAGATGTGACGACATCTCACAATGGTCGGCTATTGCGCTTCGTCGGGTTTTTGTTGTAGGTGACACGACGGGTCACAGTCGATCACAGATGTTGTAGGTGACACGACGGGTCACAGTCGGTCACAGATGTTGTAGGTGACACGACGGGTCACAGTCGGTCACAGATGTTGTAGGTGACACGACGGGTCACAGTCGGTCACAGATGTTGTAGGTGACACGACGGGTCACAGTCGGTCACAGATGTTGTAGGTGACACGACGGGTCACAGTCGGTCACAGATGTTGTAGGTGACACGACGGGTCACAGTCGGTCACAGATGTTGTAGGTGACACGACGGGTCACAGTCGGTCACAGATGTTGTAGGTGACACGACGGGTCACAGTCGGTCACAGATGTTGTAGGTGACACGACGGGTCACAGTCGGTCACAGATATTGTAGGTGACACGACGGGTCACAGTCGGTCACAGATGTTGTGGGTGACACGACGGGTCACAGTCGGTCACAGATGTTGTAGGTGACACGACGGGTCACAGTCGGTCACAGATGTTGTAGGTGACACGACGGGTCACAGTCGGTCACAGATGTTGTAGGTGACACGACGGGTCACAGTCGGTCACAGATGTTGTAGGTGACACGACGGGTCACAGTCGGTCACAGATGTTGTAGGTGACACGACGGGTCACAGTCGGTCACAGATGTTGTAGGTGACACGACGGGTCACAGTCAGTCACAGATGTTGTAGGTGACACGACGGGTCACAGTCGGTCACAGATGTTGTAGGTGACACGACGGGTCACAGTCGGTCACAGATGTTGTAGGTGACACGACGGGTCACAGTCGGTCACAGATGTTGTGGGTGACACGACGGGTCACAGTCGGCCACAGATGTTGTAGGTGACACGACGGGTCACAGTCGGTCACAGATGTTGTAGGTGACACGACGGGTCACAGTCGGTCACAGATGTTGTAGGTGACACGACGGGTCACAGTCGGTCACAGATGTTGTAGGTGACACGACGGGTCACAGTCGGTCACAGATGTTGTAGGTGACACGACGGGTCACAGTCGGTCACAGATGTTGTAGGTGACACGACGGGTCACAGTCGGTCACAGATGTTGTAGGTGACACGACGGGTCACAGTC
Organism: Phlogophora meticulosa; assembly: GCA_905147745.2. NCBI lineage: Eukaryota > Metazoa > Arthropoda > Insecta > Lepidoptera > Noctuidae > Phlogophora > Phlogophora meticulosa. Next base: position 221,913 of record LR990534.1, read on the forward strand.
GGTCACAGATGTTGTAGGTGACACGACGGGTCACAGTCGGTCACAGATGTTGTAGGTGACACGACGGGTCACAGTCGGTCACAGATGTTGTAGGTGACACGACGGGTCACAGTCGGTCACAGATGTTGTAGGAGACACGACGGGTCACAGTCGGTCACAGATGTTGTAGGTGACACGACGGGTCACAGTCGGTCACAGATGTTGTAGGTGACACGACGGGTCACAGTCGGTCACAGATGTTGTAGGTGACACGACGGGTCACAGTCGGTCACAGATGTTGTGGGTGACACGACGGGTCACAGTCGGTCACAGATGTTGTGGGTGACACGACGAGTCACAGTCGGTCACAGATGAGTTTGTGTGACGAAAGAGAGAAGTTATTACTTTCTGACAAATGGATAATTTAATCTGTAGCGTTATTAGTAACAAAAGAGGTAGATTTAACACAGATAACGAAGCATTTCTTATATGCGGTGTGGAAGGTTGTCCAACAAACTGCACAATATTTAAGGTTAAGTATTTGAAGTCATTTCGCATGTTTGTAAGTCATCCGCTGATCAGACTATAAGCTTGCTCGCAGCTGAAACCGAAGCTGTAAGATAACGATTGCACTCAATGCAAGCTGCATTGCTAACGCTTTCCGTATCGCTTACGATGCTGACAGCGCTAACTGTTCTTAGTGCTGACATTGATAGTTGGTTTACTAGGAATTTTACCTGTTATGTATGTTAAAAAACTTGCAACTTAATGTTACGTCTAGTATCTTTGAGAAAGTCATACTTGATGTGAAAACGTGCGCTGTTGTTGGTGCTTCATAAATAAATAAATAATAAAATTATGAAATTAGTGTCTGTTTTTAGTATGAATTCGTCGTGTGGCAGTGTAATTAGTTTTTTTATTAATTTTGATTACATTTGCAATTGAATTACGTTTACTTTCTTAAAATTCTATAGGGCCCGCCCCCTTCCAACTGGCTGTTGTGGAGTCTGCACTCCACATCCTACACTTCGAGAGCTCTCTCTACTAAGAGCCCTGCACCATGCACTTTTACACATAATTATTCCGTCTGAACCTGTTCGCATTCCTAGGAATCTACAAAACGAAATTCTCTTACAAAGCCGCTGAGAATTAAAGAGTAGGCTATAAACTAGTTGTTCCCGCGCTGCTCAGTGTGAGAGTGTCCAAATAGTTGTTAATCTGTGGATGCTGAGCGATGGTAACATCGTGAAGGTTACACCAATTATACCATTACCAGTCAGCGCTGCAGCGCTGCAGCGCCACAGCGCGGCGAGCCGGCCATCGGGCATCGAACATAATTGGACGGCAACCAAATGGACTGTTGCGAATCGAACATTCTCAATCTCAGTTTTTTTCACTACGTTACGTTAAACGGTGGAAGTTTGGAAGTACACTGAGGTAGAGCTTAGAGTACATGTGATAGGAAAACAAAATGTGCATAGAAAAAGAACGATGATGTGAATATGGATTTTAATTTAATTATTGTTCAGAGTATAAGTACATTTATTTGTCGGAAACATGAGTGCACATAAAGCGTGCCAGAGAGACTGATTGTGAGATGATGTGTAACTTGACGTGCGTGATTAAATAAAAAACAAACCTAAAATCAGAATTCGGAATTGAGACGATTAAAAGGAAGATAGACTTGAGATTGGAAACTAATTGGATGAGATATGGAGGAACTAATATTGATTAACTTTAATAGTTGCTCCAGTTCAGTATTTTGCTATCGGTCGCCAGCACACATGTGTGCAGCGTATCATAAGGTCACCGGCGCTGCCCCGCTGCCCGCAGTGCTGGCTACCCGCGCGCAAGGTGCAAGGTCGTCGTACGCGCAGGTGCGCCGGCGCCGCGACCCGCTGAGTAGGCGTCACATTACTTATAGCACTTGATTTCCCGAAGGAAAATTGATACAAGAGTAAAGTTTGTGACGTCTAGCCGGTCTAGCGCTCACAATGTGGATTACAGATATTGGCAGGAGGATTATGATTTATCTTGGCAAAATAAATTTTCATTGAAAGATGGTGTGTATATGCCCCGCATGGTGGTAAATGTATCATGCATCAGGCATGAGGAATCTTTGTCTAATGTTGACGGAGCGACACGACACGGGCCGCTAATGTGTCGGCAAACGACTTCGCCCCGGCCCCTGGCCCCCGGCCCCTGGCCCCCGGCCCCTGGCCCCCGGCCCCTGGCCCCCGGCCCCTGGCCCCCGGCCCCAGCTTACTACGTCAGTGTTTGCTGAACGAACACAAAAACTGTCCTTACGTCAAACGAACCGCGGAGGAATTAGACGGTTCTATTAACAACGATCGGTAAAAAGGGGACCATTGTAAGGGATATCCATTCCTTTGTCAATAAATGTTAGGCGCGGGAGTGGGGTAGTTGAGTAAATTGAGGTTCGAAAACGTCGGATCCACAGGGTACATAATTTAATATTAAACCTAGTTTAACTATTGTACATAACATACTAAGTAACAAAATTATGACACAACTAGTGATTGACATTTAGCTCAGTAGAAATCGACACTGTATCGACAATAAAGGCTAAAATCGCAAAGCTACCCACAAATCAGAACTACATCATAGTTCTGATTTGTGGGTATGTTCTGTGAAACTGTTGGGGTAGCGAGAATTCAAATTTGCATCTTCTAAATTCTTGTAACAATACCTATAAGTTAGTAATAGAGCTGCAGTTTCAAATTTAACGGACTACTTAGTGCAAAAAGATTATTATAGTGATAGATTTATTAAAGTAGCAAATTAATATCTGTGCGACGTGCGCCCTGGACTTTTATAATTAATTTTAAGTAATAAAACATTGTTTCTCGATAAGTGATTATGTAAATCTTGGAGAAATAAATGATTATGAACCGTAAAAGTGAAAAAAGTCCCAAAATTTCGCAGTTTTTCTGGTTGTGCACAGCGAGCACAAGTTGTTAGCTCTAACTGGTCCACACAACGTGTCTACTAAAAAACTAGAATTACATCAAACTTTGCTATGTTGGTGTCAATTTCTACGAGGCTAAATAAAATTCAAAGCGGAACAAATATTGACAGATTGATTGTACTAAGTTTTATTCGGCAGTATTCGTGGTCGCACACAGCGCGCGGCGTTTGCGTCGGAAGCGTAAGTCTTCCGTGCACACAGCACATTGGAGTGTCCTCTTCTCCATCGGTTACTTCCAAGCTTGCTCTGGGAATATGTATCTACGTCACGTTATTCTTGTTGAGGCTCTGGTGTTCCGGCAACAGCTTCCTGCGTCCGATCTGCTCGGCCTCCGCGACGGTGTCCGGGAGCTCGGTGTTAGCCGTCTCCGGCATCAGCATTGTCAGCGACCCCGCCATTATCGACGTCACGCCGAACAGGAATGCTGGCAGACCACTCCAGTATGACATCTGTAATGATGAGAGAGTTTATGAGAAGAACAACAAAGTTATTCCTGCAGTTATAACTTTAGAAACATAAATCTCATTAACTATTGACCTAAATAAAAACAACTTCATCTTCTTTTCCTTCTTAATTCGATGGTCGACTTTTACATTTACTGTCAAAGCGTACTTAGCTGTGATAGTTTTCCTTTTAAGTACGTAATATTATATACTACCGCAGTTATTTTGTTCACGTGTCCAGATACTACCATTTAGCTGACAGGATCCCTGAATGTAGAAATAGTTTTCCCACTTCCGCTATCCCTTTTAAAAACCTATCCAACGTTCATGATTTTATTTTATTATTTGGTAGGCGCGGTCAACGGTTGATGTATGCCATATTACAGCTTTCTAGTACGATTAGTCTATGTGCTAAGCCGGGGACAGACGGATGGCCGGATGGTCGGACATGGTGAAACCATAAGGGCTCCTTGTTTACTATTGACCGGCAAAGAGCTACTTGCCCACCGAGAGTTCCGTATGATGTAGAGCGATGCCAGAACATTTTTTTTGTTAGTATAGTCCCCGGCACGTAACTTGGCAAGAGTCGTTAGATGCGCACAAGTCGTTTTTTAGGTCTCTTTGGTAGTCAAGCGGGACGCGGGGTATGAGGTAGCGTCAATCCGAGCGCGCGATTGGTGCAACAGTCGACTGTTGCCTCCCGAACTCCCAATTACACTTGCGTGCACGAAAGTTGTACCCTTTGTTTTTGTTGTGTTTATGTTAAAGAGTTATTGTTATTGTTTTTAAATTTAGTTTTTGTTACGAGTTGATATTATTGTTGTGTGTTTTAAATTAAAAAATTAAGGCGAAAAAAGGTATGCCTTTTTTCACATACTTTCCTCGTATGCATATTATTTATAACTCCCAATAAACTTTACGAATTCCACTCCCTTCTTCAACTTTCTTCTAATCAGATATTATTAAATATAAATGATGGCAATAACCATAAAATAATGACGATCAATAAAAGTCACCACTTTTTGGTGCACGATGCGCGAACTTACCCCCACTACGCCAAAACCTTGCCAACTTACGTAACGGTGACTATACACTTCTTATTTTAATTATATTATTGATTGTGCCACCTCCTAATCCGTACCTTAGCAGCTATTTTACTTGTCCTGCAAGTGGACAATCGCTGTTTTTAATTATGTTGAATTTAAATTTAATTATGTTAAATTTTAGCATTAATGTTGCCTAAAATAAGCAGCTATGACGATGAACAACATAAGGTTCCTTTTTCAGTACTTTGGAACCTACGATAGACCATCGATAAGCCAACCACATTGAGATTTCTATGGAAGCTTATATGGGATAAAACATCAATAGATTAAGCGATCTATGTATATTTTCTACAGTCGCGTAAAGCGGTAACACTGGTTATATTATTTATAAGATTTAATTATAATCTGTTGGTTAGGTATAGTAGATCACTCACTAACAGCGGGGTCTGTGGCGCCACCAACGACCCCACGCGCCCCACGGCAGAACAAATGGCGTGCATGGAGTTCCTGGTGTAGGTGGGGAACAGCTCCGACGTGTAGATGTACACGATGTTGTACGAGAACGTCGCCAGCATCTCGAATGCCATGAACAGGGTCAGGCCCAGCCACGCATAACCTGGAATGGAGTGAAGGCTGATGAGCTGGTGAAAGTTTACGAGGACCTGCCGCTCTACATCAAGTATTACAAGGAAAGCTAATTAACAATTAAATGTAACTATATCACTCGTGAACGCAATTCTTAGATAGTAGTGTACAACTAAGATGACACACCAAACACATACTGATCATAATATACAAAGATAGTCTTTATTCATAAAGTTTGTATGCGTCAAACAAACATAAACACGACACGGTTGGCGCGGTGGTTGAGCCATCGGCTGCTGAGCCGCGTGTTGTGGGTTCGATCCCCACACGGAACAAATATTTGTATGGCCTACAGGTAGTTGTTCCGGGTCTGGCTGTTTGTGTATGTGAGTTTAAATGTTTGTAAACGCACCCACGATACAGGAGAAATTCCTAGTGTGGGGCAACGTTTTTTTTAAAGATAAGATAGATAGATAGATAAAACCTTATATGGCACCAACCTTTCGGAACAAAGGGTTGTGAGATACAGAACACGCCTCCCACTAGGAAGGACGCCAGCAGTGGTATCTTTCTGTTGTACTTGGACAGCGCCAGCCAGTAGAACACGTTCGCGGGAATGTCCATCAGCATGAGCAGCGAGAAGTTGATGTACTTGTTGCCGGCGATGTGCACTGCGCTGATCATCATGCCGTAGTTGATCAGCGTCATCGTGAACCACCACACTAAGCACACTAGGAACCTGGGGAAGATTGGAGAAACTTTCTCACAATTGTGCGGGACAGCAGTTATTAGTCCCTTATGGATAGTGATGGTTTTAAAAAAGGATCTTTCTGAAAACTTTCAGAAAACTCACTAAATAAATATCGTATATCGGTCGGTTATCATGAAGATGCAAGTCGTCTGCACAGTTTTATCACTTATCCACTTAAACAATTTGCGGTAGTTAAGTTTATGAACGAACTGAGTACAGTTTTATTGAGCCAATAAAATACATCGATTGTGCAGAATTTTTACTTGTAGGCTTTAGCTTTACGATTGTTATTTGGAAGACTGTGTTGATTTTTATGTCCAAAAATATTTATAACGATTGGATTGAATTTTAGTTTTATACCTCTGCATCATAATCCTTGACTTGAACGTCTTCACCAGGAGCTTCCTATCGCTGACACCACTCTTGGCCTCCTCATCAATATAGTCCAGTTTGTCCAGCATGATCCGGTCGATTTTCACGCCGTTCCTCTTGGCTATCTTCTGTATGATCTGGACGGCTCGCTCCTTCTGTCCCTTGCTGTACAGCCAACGGATGCTCTCGTCTAAGAAGAAGGAGTAGCTGAGGATGAGCAGTGCGGGCGCGTAGATGACGCGCAGGAAGTTCCTCCAGTAGGGCACCGCCCACGCGATGAACGGCATCACGATCAGGCCGCACGTGTAGCAGTGCAGTAACATCATTTGGAAGAGAGTCGTTCGCTTCTTCTCTACGATTTCTATGCCTGGAATAATACAACTCTGTAGATTGAACATGTTTTGGTTCGATAGTTTCGGATCTGAGCACTGGATGGGTAGGCGTAGATACTGTACCTAACCGCACCAAAGCTGTTTAACTGAAAGAAAGCTAAGCTTGTAGGGCGATAGGTACCTTCTGCTCCTACCATAAACTTAAACAAAAACTGTCGCTGCGGGTGGAATAATGTAATGAAATCGTTTAGAAGTCAGTACTACACAGATTTATCAATTATTTCAAAGGAAATCCAGACGAGCTATTGACCGAAAGTATTCTACATGAATGAGTATATTATATTATATTATACAAGCACGTTACCCGTCACTACATCCGGATGGATTTCGTACTCTTCCTTTCAAACTTTAACATCCCCTCCAGCCCCTTAAAAGTATAGTTTAAAAATATTATTTCTTTCTTTTCTTTATTTTTTTAATGCTCGTGGCTCGTTCTCTCACCTGTGCCTCCAAATAACGTGCAGTCAAAGCCAAAGTTATCTCCATAACATTGACTTGATGATAACATTGCCACATCTTCATCATCCTTACGAGCGAAGGTTAAGTAAGCTTCGTTCGTAAGGATTAATAAGCTTAGTGCGCACAGTGCTGCTCAAAATCACCTTTTTACTTTCAACAAAATATTGGAACAGAAATGCATTAAAGTGGCTTCTTATGGTTCCGTACCTCTAAAGGTAAAAAGAGAAACCCTTATAAGATCACTTGTTGTCCGTCTGTCTGTCTGTTTACGATTTTCTCAGCAACGGGTAGAACTAGCAAGTTAAAATTATACCAGATACAGACAGTCTAAAGTCCCTATTAGGTGTATAAAATCAAGGTCCCGAGTGAACACGATATAAAGATATGGGCAAATTAAGATTTTCGTGAAACTTGTAAGTACCAAAATTTACCTTAATTTTAAACTTGTTCAATTTTTCGGGATCTTCCCTTTACTTGTTCAAAAGCAAGGTCTTTGGACAAGGACTTTGTGTTGTAGCACAAAGTCTGACAGTTAAACCGGTGTCGCAGTCTCTTTTCAAAGCGACATGTGTCACATCTGTAAAAACTTACTTAACATGAATACTGGAGAGAGCGCGTCTCCGATGGCGGCCTCCAGCCCCTCCAGCACGATGTAGCACCAGAAGGAGGTGGCGAAGCTCTTGCTGAGCCCCAGCACGGCGCCGGCGCCGCCCGCGAACACGGCTGCCGTCTTGCGACCGTACCTGAAGCAACACCGGAACTTGCAAAACTAAATACAGGTTAAGGTCAATAGAAAACTGCTTTAAGAGCCAACTTCATTGATTCCTGGGACAAGTGTTTGAGAAAAGAAACATTCAGGCTAGTAATACTCGTATAATTTCCACCCGAAATCCTGCAAGGATATACGAGTATTGTGGAACAAGTTTAGGGAGCTTTGAATCTAGCTTAAGAGTATGATGTCCTACAGACAACAACAAGTCGATTGACACAAACTTTACGCAATATCCGCTACGTCAGATCGGAATGAATACAAAACGATTCGCAACATTGCGACAGCAACATGTCGTGTAATATATTAGGTCTTTACCTATGAAATTGCCGTTCTGCAGTACTGGCCATTTCAAATCAAAATATTTTTTGTTTGGCTAAGAATTCTATTTTCAAATTAATTTTATTTTAAAAACATGGATTTTTTTTTCCAAAAGTAGTCATTTGTTTATTGATTAGTGTTACATTTTCATCGCATTTAAATCTTTTTCGTCATCATGGATACGTTAAAAATTCGAGTAATTATGGAATATGAGTACCGTCGTGGCAGCAACGCGGCACAAGCGGCACGCAACATCAACGACGTTTACGGAGCTAACACTACAAACCAACGCACTACCTGTTATTGGTTTGCTCGCTTCCGTTCTGGAAATTTCGACCTGAAAAATGAACCTCGCGGTCGTCCGAAGACTTTGGTCGACAATGACGAATTAAAGGCGATTGTGGAAGCTGATGATACACAATCTACGGCTGAATTAGCAGCAGCTTTCGACGTTAGCGTCAAAACAATATTGGTCCATTTGCGTCAAATTGGCAAGGTAAAAAAGCTTGACAAATGGGTGCCCCACGAACTCAATGATCGCCAGCGCGAACAGAGCGCTCAACAGACACACAAATGGAGGAATTTTGAACCGCATTGTTACCTGCGATGAAAAATGGATTCTGTTTGATAACCGCAAGCGCTCAGCAAGGTGGTTGGATCCTGGTTCAGCACCTAAACAATGCCCTAAACGAAAACTTACCCCAAGAAAAGTGATGGTCATTGTTTGGTGGTCTAGCGCCGGTGTGATTCAACACAGCTTCTTACCAAACGGGGTGAGCATTACTGCAGATGTGTACTGTGAAGAATTGAACACAATGATGGAGAAGCTGGCACATCTCCAACCAGCATTGGTCAATCGCTCGTCTCCGCTGCTCCTGCACGACAACGCGCGACCTCATACTGCACAGCAGACGGTCTCCAAGTTGCAAGAACTGGGGTTGGAAGCTCTCCGTCATCCGCCCTACTCACCAGACCTTGCGCCTACAGACTACTACTTTTTCCAGAATTTGGATAACTTCTTGGCGGGAAAAAAATTCAATACCCGAGAGGCAGTACAAAATGCCTTTGAAGAATTTGTTGCCTCCCGTCCAGCTGATTTCTTTAAGAAGGGCATCAATAAACTGCCACTGCGTTGGCAAAGATGCATTGATTGCATGGGTGATTACTTCGATTAATACAAATAAAAAATACATGAAAAAAATTCATTTAAATTTTTTTATACAAAACGGCAATTTCATAGGTAAAGACCTATTATTAAATTATGATACACTGTCGTTCTTGTCAACCACATAAATGGTGACCTTTTGATATTATTTCCCAGCGTGTGCCATATACCTATATATTTTATTTATGTATGTATGTTTATAATATACTAAGTCTGAAATAAATTTTATTATTATTATACATAGTATAAATATATAACTGGCCAGATCGAAGTTTATATAGTTTTTAATTCCCGTTACATATATAGCAATTTAGTTATTCGCTCTGCTAAAAAATAAGGTTTTTAAGTATAAAAAGACTTTGAATGATATATAACATTGACGGCACGGTTGGCGCAGTGGCTGAGCGATTGGCTGCGGCGCTGCGTGTTGTGGGTTCGATTCCCGCACGGAACAAATATTTGTATTTCCTACAGATAGCTGTTTCAGGTCTGGCTGTTTGTGTATGTGAGTTTGAATGTTTGTAAACGCACCGAAGATACGGGAGAAACTCCAATTGTGAGGCCACGTTTAAAAAAAAATGAAAAAAATAAAATTGAGATTTTTACATACATACACATTTATCTGGAACCCTTATTCTAAATCTTCGAATTGCTTCGTGCTATGCAATATAGAATGCTTTAGAAATAAATGTCACCAGTCACTTCTAAAATAATTCGACATTAAAAACATTGTTACCGAGGAATTAAAGAATGAGCAGTAGTGTCCGCGGGTTCCACACATGTGAGAACACGCATGTGTAGACGGGCGCTTTACAGCTGTTTAATAAAAATATATCTACTAAAAATGTACATATGTATTATACGACTGTTGTCGGTGGCACTGTCATTATTTTAGTTTGTGACCAAGCAATGCCAGTGGTACCCCTATTGGTATTGCTTGGTCTTTTATCTGACAATGGCCCCAATCCCCTCATTTATAAACTCCATTTATATTGTGTTGACAGACTCCGCAGTTACTATGAATGTTTGCAGGTTATTCATAGCCTAAAACGTATTATACACTGGCTGTAACTATGAAGAACAATAGAAAATTGCTGAGTATGCTACATATACATAGGTACATACTACATATGCGAACTTGTGGAGCGGCCACGCGACGATGACGTATGTGGTAATGTCAAGTCACCGCGGTTACATACAAAGGATTTAACTATTTAAATTACTATAAAACATTGTTTCAAATATGAAGTTACACTGGAAGTAATACATATAATGTTAACACGACACTGACTTGGTATCTATTAAGAATCCTTAACAAGTAAGCCCCCGACCTTACAAGTGATTCTTCAAGCAGCAAATTAAATGCTTAATTAAAAGTTTGTTTTAAACCTCCCATCTTTCAGAAACTTGTGTTCGGGGTGGGGTTGTGTTCATAAAGTGGCGATCATTCAAACGAGCGGCCATTATGAGCAGCTGATATATGTCTAGCCGAGGGGGGTGATTAAGACATAACATAGTACAGCCCGGCCCGCAAGTGCACGTAACTCAACCAATGACGCTAATGACCCCGGCGCCTCCACTAGTGTAGCCCGTGTATCCCGTGTAGCCCGTGTAGCCCGTGTAGCCCGTGTAGCCCGTGTAGCCCGTGTAGCCCGTGTAGCCCGTGTAGCGCTATGTCAGAAGTAGTCGTGTGACCAGTTTAATATTGTATTACACAGTAATGCAGGTGGACTTGCTCGTAACTAAGACTGCTATTAACTGAGAAGATAGTGTATATTAAGTTCGACGTGAATCAGTTTGCGATGCGTACGTGTTTCCTTGTTCAGACGTCACCCGCCCGGTGGTAGTGACCGGGGCCCGGTGTTAGTGTACAGTGTGGGGATGCGGCAAGTCACATGTTCTGTATTGTCGGACAGCCTGACCTCAGACCTGCAGCTTGCTTTACCGACGCCGTTGAAGTCTTTTGCACCATCAAACAAGTTTCATTATCTACCACGTTATTTATCATAGCTATACTTGAAACGCGACAGACAGTCAGAATAACGACTCAAAATACAACTTCCTCAGCTGACGACTTTTCCATTTCGATTCAGTTTCGAGCTATCTGCTACGCCCATCAACGTCAACTGGAATAATAAAACAGTTACATAGTATAAGATATATGTACCTGTCTGAGATTTGTCCCTGTATGAGCAGTCCCACCATGCTCCCGAAGCTGTGCACCGTGCCCACCAGCGTCTGCTTCCAATCGTCACACGCCAGGCCGAACTGAAACCAATTCATCGTCAACAGTCCACAGGCGGTCACATTATCAAAAACGTGGCCATCTTTGTATGTAAAGCGAAGCAGAGCCTTCGGCACTACACAGAATTAATTGCAGTTATGATATTTAAGACGAGGCTATCTCAATAACTTTAATTCGTCGTTGTAAATCTGTCGCTGACTGGGATGGAGTGTTTACACGTTCAGCCTTCGTCGTAATTACGTGTGCTTCCGTGTCATACAACCATGCTCTCAAATAGTGGAATCTGGAATTATCTTCATATTTCTTTTCTTATGGGGAAAGCATGGGGGGGGGGGGTGCTACAACTATTAACTTACCTATTTGATGACAATAATTTCTCATCTCTCACGTAAACTTTAGGCAAAACCTATTTATGACTCCACCAACATTTCTACAGTTGTTGACAATCCCTTAACCGTTATGAATATAGAATAGAGTCAATTTACACCACTCCGCATAGTTCAAGTTGTTCGGTCAAGTGTAGTGAACTAGTGAACAGGCGAGTGCAGTGCGTCGCAGTGTCCCGTGCGCCCGCGCAGACCGGTCGCGACGCAAAAACTATGCAAATAGCTCCACATGCAAGCGAACGGCCGGCGACGACACACGCCCCCTGCGCGCGGGGACGCGCAGACTATTGTGTCGCAGACATGGCAATGAGTGTAATAAGTCTGAAGCAAATCAATTGGTAGGTGTTGTTTGGCATTCTGCTGGGATTATTTTATTCAGATTTTTGGTGTGAAATATACTTACATGATGAACAGCATTCTTATCATACAGTTATTGTGAATTTGACGAGTGCTCATATTTCAAATGTTGTACCTTTGTAGCTGCAATACAATTTTTGGTCCTTCTTAACTTTCGCTGAAGCTGTGCGTAGAGCTAGGCTTGCGACCAGTCTACGTTATGGGCGTACTTGAGTTAAATTGTCAGTTTGTGGTCACTAGAATAGCAATGACTCAAATAGTTATTTCCATCGTTCTTGTGAACCACTTATGACTAAAACTATAGCTTACTAACTTGCTAATGAGGCGCTCAATGAATTTCTTAAAACTAACGGCACATGATAAATAACGGGCCCTAACTCTAGCCCGGGAAAACCCTTACACGAAGAAGGTTCTAACAAATACAAGATATCCTTTAATAAAACTATACAAATAGCTGCACGTGCGACGGTGCCCGCCTCGGTCGCTAGAATTGTGTAAGTTGTGGACGATTCCCTGCACTGCGCGGGCGCTCCCACAGAATACCAATGAGTCGAATAGTTATTGTTCTTATTCACCTGTAACTTTTTATATCGTACTCACTAAGTAGATGTAGATAAATCCATGTTAGCAATAGCTCTTTTCCACAGTCGAATAGAAACTTTGCAATGTCTCGGTGGTTGGGGACGCGGGGGATCTGCTACTGCATGAGCCATGCTTCGACACGCACGCTTTTAATTTATTGAATAAAGACTATCAACAAACATCAGTCTATGGTTTATCATAGAACCCTATCAAACAAACTTCCGAACAGTTCTATTAACTAAGGAAAGTTAACATTATTAGGAATACCATGTCCGTCACATTCTTGGAGCATACTTTACCGAAAGTTCCCCAATTATAATTATAACACCGAATGTATTTACTAATTACGCGTCAACGTCATCAGATTACATGTGTATATCTGTTTGCTTGTCTGTCCGTCTGTCCGTCTGTCCGGGCCGCTACACCTGTCTACCGTATTTCATTCAATGAACTCTATCGTTATCTGTTTACACATCTCTTAATGACTTGACCACCATCACTAACATTTGGTGAGATGATAATGACCACAATGAGTCGTCCTCACACGGTCGTGTTCACCTTTACTATGTCTGTCAACGTTTCCGTACACAAGCAGGACTTCGGGGAAACTATTTTAATTTCCATCGCGCCTTCTATTTGGAATCTGCGAGTAGCTATAATATTGGAATCGAAGTGTTTCTTTTACGGCAGCGCTTTAGTTGACGTAGTGTACGTATGTGATAGAGACAACCAAAAGGTATCAGTTTTGTTGTACATCTACACGGTGACCCATTCAATTGCTATTTATACGTTGTAGAGCTTAAAGTCGACCCGTTACACTGCCTAGACATATTAGCGCGGCGTTATTGTGTCCATTGATGTCGCGTCTAAATCTGTAGTCTGTAAGACAGTGTTCGTGATCCTACATAAATACATACATACACGACATGATCAACACCAGCAGTACAGTTACAGTCAGGTTGCGCGAGTTAAGGAACATGACATGTGTCTTTGAGCCGATACGTGTTATGTGCAATATGAACACCAAGGAGGTCTTGATTCAAATAACATTATATTTACGGGAAACGTAAACCTTATCCAGTGACATGTTGTAATTACAAAGCGTTGAGCTTCATGTAACTCACGATAACTCACAGGAGTGAGTGAGCGACGCGTCATAACTGACAGTTTACATAATTGAGCGGCGGTTGTAATGGCGCATGTTGGTGAGCGCTGAGCGCTTCCCACGTGTGAGCTAATTTAATTAGAGAGCTTATTAGCTTTCGTTGATTGCACGCTGAGTTCGTAAAATATTAACCACGAAGCTCGGAATTTATATTCCGATCCTGATCAAGTTTGGCGCTAACTGTACTGTTTATCACATCATTTTAAACATACCATACCATGTAAACTGATCAGGAGGCATGATGAGAAAAGAAATCACACTAGCACTCCCTTTTCGGAAAATAACCATACGTACGCAGCAATGTACAGACAATAACACAAATGACCTCATGTGGCTCTGGCTAACCTCTGCGACGAAGCTGTCGGGCTTCTCATAGACCCACTGCGTGCACAGTTGGTCGGAGGTGTGGTTGTACCGCGCGCAGTCGTCCACGGAGGGCGACCGGCACTGCTTGACAGGCTCGTCGGACCAGTGGAGCGACTGGTTCAGCCAGGCGGTGCTGAACGACGGCTCCGGACCGTCGCACACGGGGATCTTACACCTGGAAGAATACGTGGCATTCAATATTCCGTGTAAAACAAAACTATGGATCTGATATGAATTCGAAAGAGAGTCTTTCTTAAATGTTTAAATTCTTTTTGGGATTCATTTTATTCAAGTCTAAAGCGCAAAGTTGGGATCAACTTTAATATGATGAGCTCAGCCATCATTTGCTCAATAGTCATCGTTATTCCCTTGTAGTGAAACGTATGTTTGATTTGCACTTCTGTTTAAAACTTAATGTCTTTACTTGGTAACGACCATTTAAAGATAGATATCATGTACTTGTACGTATCGAATGTTAGCACGTGAAGAGAATGTTCTAGGGATGTGTCGAATGGGAAGAGATATTTCAATTGACGACACGGTTGGCGCAGTGGTTGAGCCATCGGCTGCTGCGCCACGTGTTGTGGGTTCGATCCCCGCACGGAACAAATATTTGTATGACCTACAGGTAGTTGTTCCGGGTTTGGCTGTTTGTGTATGTGAGTTTAAATGTTTGTAAACGCAACCACGATACAGGAGAAATTCCTAGTGTGGGGCAACGTTTTTTAAAAAAAAAAAAAAAAAAAATTAAATGAGTAAATTCTTCAATAAATTTAAAGTTCTGGGTTTCAATAAATGGTAGAAACATATACTTAGATGGCAAATTGTCTTGTTACTAATGAAGAAAACACATAAAATAACATAAACTCAAGCTCATAACATTCCCCGTAAAGTTGAGCAGAGGTACCTATAGTAACACCACATAGTACACCCACATTATGCCAATTATGTTTTAGTTCTAATAGGGTGCGAGCCTATTGCCATCAATTGGGCACCGGACTCCGGGCTGCTTAACAGAAAATTCCTGTTGGAAAAACTCAATAGCACTTGCCCAACCTGAGAATCGAACCCAGCACCTCATCTAGAAGAAAACGTCAATATTATTAAAAGTTAATTTCTTATAAGTAAATGAAAATGGTACAGAGCTTGTAGTTAGGTTTGAGCTACAAATATTAAGCATGTTAAGCTATTGATCAAGGGTCGTAGTAGACACCTTTCCCTACGACCATGCGCAAGCATACAATGTGACCGGCATCAGCAGGTTACTGGCAGACGAGCAGACAGCTCCACGCTGTGCCTCAGTCGTGCACTAAGTACCAAATCGGTTTTTATTTGCTGACATGCGGAAACAGCTGACTGTATGTACTTTTTACGAGCGTGTTCGATGCGCAAACGCAAGCTTGTTATGATAATGTATTCATACAGCGATCTAGCTATGATCACTAAATGTAATATGTTTTATAGCCTCCGCTTGATATCAATAATCAACATCATTACCGACCTATCTATACTTAATATGATTTTAAAATTTTACTGTTTTGTTTTAAGTAGTTATGATTTTGATTGGTTTTGTTGTGGATACAAGATAACCCGCCTTCTGTAACCTAACCCCGAACCTAACCTTTTTTTTATTCGAGGTGTAAAATCCTGATGGATGTCCTCCACCTTGGGGGAGTCTGTCAGACTCTTACTGACTAAAAACCACCCCGGTGTTCCGTCTCACACCTGCCGGGGGTCGCGGGAATGTACGACCCTTGCGCGACCCCCGGCTTAACCCCACAATACTTACAAATAACAGATTCATTTCACTTGGCCCCATAGTGTGGGTGGTAACAGACATCATTCATAACACTTAAACTGGTTTCACCATCACCTGTATCCCGCATCCTCGACGGCGAACACGTAGTTGGCGTTGTACATGGAGTTGGTGGCATACACCAGCGCCAGCATGGCCATGGTGATGGCCTGGTGGCGGCCGAACGCGCCCAGTTGGCCCAACACGTCGTCCAGGTGGACTCGCTTAGAGTCAGCGTTTAAATCGGCCATAGTTGTGTTGGACAACCTTGTTTTAAACTATGAAAACCAATGAATCCAAGAGTTCTGTGCTCTACACTGGCTTTGGGTTGCTTGCAAACCTCTATGACATTGAGTGGAAGAACTCGGCGCGCAATGTTCTCGGAATTAAAAGTTTGCTCACATTAAGTTATCACTTCAATGTAACTAACTGTTGGCTGTTTCAATCCTATTCTTATTTGATCGTTTTATTTAATGATTATTTTGGTATCATCATAAAACTAGAAGAAAAGTCGTTAATTGAATCACTTCCCAGGGGGCTCACGGAGGCACGCGCTCGCACTGCTGCCACCTAGCGCGGTGCTCACGCGCTCGGTAGAGTTCCGTCTGTAATAGCTTGGCTACAACATATTGTTAGGAGAACAAGCCGCGGATGACACGGCTCGTAAAACTTCCTTTCACAACACTCCTCAATTTAACGCCACTTCAGGTCACACATACTAACGTACACGAACACATTTCTATTTCCTTCACCTTTACTCGCTAAGGTAACGAAATGGAGTTGATTATCTTCACCTGAAATTATTTTTCTGAAACGTGTCCGCAGAAACGTCGAAAGACAAAAAAATACAAAATACAATGAAGTAATAAAATTAAAAAATAATTAAACGAGTTTAAAGTAAGTTTTGAAATGTCACGCACTGCGCGAAATGTCTGAACAAAAAGAAAAACCAAGGAAGGTGTGGTGGTGCTTTGCGGTGGTGCGGTCCCCACGGTCTGGTGTTGGTAACCGGCGCGGCAATGTGAGGCAACGATAGTTAATTAAATATTTATAGTGCCGGGCTCACGACTGAGATAACCACGAGTTTAACACTCCTCACTCGCGTGCTTCACTGCACACTGATAAGAGGCCAGGATCTCAGTTGTCGGCATTCCTGGAACTATTTTCATTAATACTTGCTATCCGATTGTAAACATTTAAACGAAAAGTCTACACATAGCTTTTTGATCTTTTAAACAATCGTTACGAAAACGCATCTACAGCTAAACCCAACTTGATCAGGTTGCAACTGACCACCAGATGATCTGCCAACGTGGCAGTGTTCTCAGCATGGTGACAACTGCTACACCTGAAGCTGCACAACGTCTCCTAACAAAAGTATTTTGCTATTTTCGATTGAGGCTCCTCTTTTATACAGGGTGGTAGGAAATACTGACTGTGACTTGGAACCAGTTATGTAAGTACTGTCGTTATCGTAACAGTGGAGCGAAGAGGAACAAATATCACAAGTCAACCATTTGTAAACAGACGAGCTTGATTCGTAAGCGCGAGTAAAATTCTTTATTCATGCGCTGCGTATCATCTTGACATTACATTTGCGTAAGAACAGCGTGTATTTTTTCTTAGAACACCTCTGATTGGTTATCTCTGCAGTATACGACATCGATCATTGTAGGTATATATGTATAAATAGTTTATTTTTAAGAATACTGAGACAATTTTTGGAAATGCGTGAGTTTTAAATATTATGGTTGTAACTCTATGATGAGGGATTTGTACAACAATGTACTGAAAGCTTTTGACGCTTTAATATTTACTTCAGGTACTCTAGTCCATCTATCCACCAAGCCTTCCTCTACTGCGCAGGCGTTGGCTTCCGTCCTGGCAGTGACACCGACACCTGTCGCACGCGCAGTGCGCCTATCGTACTAGTTATGTCGTACAGCCCAGCTGTCTGTCTGTGTTTGCACGAGTACTATCTGCCCTGTATCTTTATCTGTAATCCTTCAAGTACTCCTACGAGTAATCTGTGTAATGTTATCACAAACACACGCAGTGCTTACGTTTGTGAATTGTGTTATTACCCTGTTGACGAAAATCAAAGCCAAATTACACATTACCCAGTTAGTTTTACGAGCTGATGAGTACTTAAAGGATCCGTGATATTAAGCCAAGCGTCGTTACACATTCACGTACTCAACAATATTGTGTATTTTGCGCAGCATTGCAGCTCCTTCTGCATTGATTTGAGAATTCCTGACCTTCTGAATTTATTAAGTTATGTTGTGAGGACATAGCAAGGGAGTGAGGACTATATTCCTCATCTGTCTCCTTTCCTAATTCAATAGGTACACAATATCACCAACAAAAAATACAAGTCATTCGTAAAATTCGTCGTAGAGAAAGAATTCTTCTGAGAAACTGATTTTATTTCAAAGTCCGTCTATCTTTTAGCCAGCTATCGATAAATGACGAATAAGCATATAAGGTCTACAATAATGCGTAAAATGAACTATACATAATGCCTATCACTGTTTTGACGCATACGAATGAGAAACGGATGCGCGTGGACCGCCGCCCGCCCCCCGCAGCCCGCCGCCCGCGCCCCTCGCTCCTACATCAGATTGCCACATATATAAGAAGCAATCTTTAGTTGGTCCCCTCCCTCCCTCATCAGCGATGGCGGTGATAAATGAACAGCTGTTCACGAACATGTCTGTAATGGCGCGGCCCATCGCTGATTGATCTAGTTGCAATACCAGCGGCTACACTCTGTTAAGGCTGCTCTACACTAAGGTATCGCGAGATGGTAGCTGTGGGACAGTACAGGGCCCTCACGGCGAGCATTTGCTTGGCGAATTTGTTTGGCTATCATGCGTAGCGCGGGCTTTAGTCAAACTCGAAATACTAATTGTAATCGCTGTGCTCGCGCTCCAACGGTCCTTATGAGTTAAATTGGCGACATACATAGGTATGTTCCCCCGCTGCACGCCGCGCCAGGGCCCCCCCCCCCAGTGCGGGGGCAGTGCGGTGTCCGCCAGGGCGCGGGCGCGGGCTCGGGCTGCTGCGGGTGTCACCAGCCTTCGGATTGTTCTAACACATGCCGGTTTCCGCACGTTGTTTATCTTTTACAGTGGGTGGGTTCAAATTACGACCGGCATCTCGTAGGTCGAGACCGCTACCACTGGGCAACCACTTCTGTCTACAATGTAAAAATGTTATATTATAAATGCTATTTTGGCAAATATACATGGTGATGTCAATGTAGGAGCAATCAAACTAGATGCCCTGCGTAGATGCGCACGCGCCGCAGTCAGTGTGGCGGAGCTTTAGTAATTATAAATATGTAATTTGTAGGGTTAGTTTTTGTTGCCTATGTCTCTGTGATGATAGATTTGCGCTCGAGATGCTGCGGCCCACTGATGTAGCTACTGTGTTTTAAATTGACTTGTATGGAGAGCGCTCCGAGCCTCGTGACGGGTTCTTGATTGATTAAGACACTCCTTACTACTAGACTGACTCATGCCTCATACAGAAATAACAATCTTAAAAAAAAAAACCATTTTTTTTTAAGTCAACTACAATGTTATTTCTGAGCATACTTGGTTAATCATTCATTTTGAAGTTATTGGATTAATTTTTTTTTTTTCTTTTTTTCTTTTTTTTTTTCTTTTGATAAAAACGTTGCCCCACACTAGGAATTTCTCCTGTATCGTGGGTGCGTTTACAAACATTTAAACTCACATACACAAACAGCCAGACCCGGAACAACTACCTGTAGGTCATACAAATATTTGTTCCGTGCGGGGATCGAACCCACAACACGCGGCGCAGCAGCCGATGGCTCAACCACTGCGCCAACCGTGTCGTCAAATTAACTCATCCTTCAATAGGTCATTCGTAATAACCTGTGATACAAAAAATTGTCACGGGGACTGACGACAGGAGTGAAAACTTAAAACATTAGGGATTAGAATAACTGTGTTTTGTTTTGATTTGGCGCAATACGCCACATTAGCATGTCGGTGATCGAGTCACCGACATGCTAATGTCACCTACCGTACCGTACCTGTACCACAAGTTTTATCTCTACCAAAAATCAATCAACGCGACTAAGGAAATTTTCACTACACTTTTATGTTAACGAAAGTAGTTTGCTGTGTAACTATGTTTCCATAATACAATGTACAAAATAAGGAGAATGATTAAATAGGAACAATGTCATTGAGGCCGAAACGAGAACTCTTATGATTATGTGCCTTGATTCTTCTCATGTCAGAGTGTGGCTACACAGACAGACGGACAGGCGGACGGACAGGCGGACGGACAGACGGACGGACAGGCGGACCGACAGGCGGACAGACAGGCGGACGGACAGGCGGACGGACAGGCGACAGCAGTGACAGGCGGCGTGTTTGTTCTTGTCACCGCGCGCTGATAGCGGCGAGTGGAGGACAGGCAGCGCTGTGCGCAAACAGTGGCGCGCTCAGGGTCAGCTGGTGTTTGAAGAATGTGGCTTATTATTGTCAGATATCATGTAGATAAACATAATTAAGGTTTGCCCACATACTATGTTCTATATTTATGATGTAAGTACGTCATATTATGTATGTCAGGATCGTCTTCAAGTCTCAACAAAAGATTAAAAAAAAAGGTTTTTAATATGGTCAGCGTGTGTGTAACGATATAACACGGATTAAAATCTGCAATCCTGACGGTACCGCAGCTGCTTGATGTAGGTACCTCAGCACTCAAACACACGTTGCAAATAATCCAAGTACCAATTTATCATTACTTATGCAATCTTAGAAACTTTACAAAGTAATTCCTTTCGAAATAAAGTCATTATGTGAATGTCGTTTCCCTTCTTTTTTTCTTTGTTCTCGCTTGCGCCTTTTCTGCTGATGTATCCACCGACTTATTGAAACAATTGAAATATGAAACATGCTAGAAACGGAACTTAATAATGTAAACATAATAATACCATCCTGTTACTGTCCCACTGCATGGCAAAGGCCTCTTCTCTTACAGAGAAGGCTCGAGCATTAATCACCACTCTTGCTCAACACGGGTTGGCGATTTCAGACTTATATTAATTGTAAGTCCAGGTTTCCTCACGATGTTTTTCCTGCACCGATGTCAGTGATGTCCAAGATAAACTTAGAAAGTACATATGAATTTGAAAAAGTCACATTAGTACTTGCCCAGGTTTGAACCCAAAACCTCGTGAACAAGAGGCGAGGCCTGAACCACTGGGCCATCATGCAGTGCCTTGAAACGGAACTTGTGTGCTTGTAATGCAGTTAAAGACAACGTCTGTCTTTTAAATCTATACCTACAGAGTTACCTAATTTACAGCATTTGCAATATCGATCTCAAACCAAATATTGTACTGCACTCATGCGGTAAGCAGATGATGCATTCAAGGCGCCTGCATGCGGCACCTGACGTGTTCCCTGTGAGGACACCAACATTCACTAACTATTCATATTTAGTTTCTGGAAAAACGCGTGTAATGTTCGTGAGAAGGACGAGCTTACTCGTATGACTCAAACATTGGCTACCCTATCACACATTGTTTTGGAATATGCAATATTTTATCGTATATTTTGAATTTGTATGCATCATTGTGTATTATCAAACAATGACCCCTACTTCTTCTGAACCATCACCATAGCACGTGTGGACATAGAGACAGACTCCGCTCGCACCCGCTGGCCCCCCTCGCCCCCGCGTCACACAGACACTCGACCTCCCGCGGCCTTGTCCCGCCCTTCGCGCTGCGCACACGCACGCATACACTGTATCGTGAGAAGGATGCATGTTTGTGTGTGCTTCAGAAAAAACCCCTTTCGTAGGTTTATACAGAAGGAACACGGTGTGACGTGAACCCTCCAGGGAAACCCGACAACACCTTGAATGTCGTATTCGGACCGACCGGCGACCCCAGTCGACATGATCCCAACACGGCGACTCACTGTCTGACTGTGTGTCATCAGTATTATCATATTATTCTGCATAGCCTGCGCCTCACGACGGAAATAAGGTAAAAACAACATTATGACATTGCTCAAGTTTATTTTGTTCAAGCGAGCCATGCTCAAGCTTTACGTTCAACAAAAACTCGCCCTTGATCGGAGCTCTTCGGTAATGTTCGGCATTGAGCAATACATCAACTTTTTAAAGCTGGGTACTTGGTAGTAGTGATTGGAGTGACGTCACGCTGCTCTTGCAAGGTTCACGCTTGACTATACGGATCGCCGTGAAATGCATTCGACACAACTGTGCCGCTGAGCTTCATTCAATATCTGTTCAACTGTTTTTGAGATCCGCGGCAGACATACAGATACACAATCCCAGATCCGGCGATACATCAGAGTTAATAAGAAAGTCCGCGCAGTCAGTGTTTCAGTCGAATGTCAACGCAAAGCTGAACAACATGTTGGTAAGCTTCATTCATTGGATGTTTCGGCGGCTGCTGAGCGCATGGACCATTCAAATAAACATTAGCCAATTCACCACTTAAGCTCTAACGATATCGTTTATATATTTATGATCAACAAGTAGTCATGTCAATTGTCATGACAGTAAGAGAAGTAAGTAATGCCATTAGTCTGTTACCCTTAGGGGGATTTAGAAAGTTTTCTAGTGGCCAAATAATAACAGCCGCACACGCCGAATGAAGATTCAGTTACGCTTGCCGTGGTCGATCTGTGGATGGATCCATTACATACCGAGACTCCTCTGTGCTTCGGAAAGCAAGGAATGTCGTTGGTCCTGGCTGCCATTCGTAAATCTTTTACCCGACCCCAAAGTAGTTGAGATAAGGTCATGCAGATTATGATTATGTTCATACTACGAGTATGTTCAATAACTAAGCTCGTTTTAAAATATTAGACAATTATGCAACTTAAATTGTATATCAAAATATAATTTACAGTAAACGAAAGGCGATCGGCACGAACTGACCTAAATAAGTCTAGCTCAACACTGCACCGTTTAGTTATTCCTAGGTCCCATACACTGCCACACAATAGCATCCCGAGCGCAGCCTGCACTCGAGTCTACCTACGGAACCAGTAGCGCCAGCAGTGTGTCCGCTGCACGGATGTGGTGGTGTGACAACTGACGCCTGGCTGCGAGCGCGACGGTACACACACCGGCCACCAGTGGAACATGGCGGAGTGGGGACAAACAAAACGGTCCGAGTCAACATGAACCTGTAGTGGTCTGGTGGAAAGCACAGTGTGCTTACTTACCTACTGGTCTAAAGGCCACTATCCCTGTTCAGATTGTATCAAAGTATTTTAGTTTGAAATCGTAATTAAAACGAAAACCGACGTCTTACCTACAACTTGCATAGTGCAGGGGACACACTCACACTCATTCAAGCTGGGTATGTCCATGTCATCTGATCAGCACTATACACATATTGTCATAATGTCTTTATAAATGTTCAACAGCTTTGATATTGTAACTAGTTATGCGCCATTGCGCACCTATCTGTGACCTCTACATAAACAGCCGTTACACGTGGTAGCATTATTGTTTTGCTCTACACGACTACTACTTACTACAGCATGTCTCTAAACCTTCTTGGCTGTAGTGCATAGTAACAGCCACCCGCACGGAACCGAACCCGCACGGAACACGTCACAAACTACACACCACACGCCACTCATCACACGTCACTCAGCACATCTCACATGTCACAAATCACATATCTTACTTCACATGTCACACCTCACGCCACACACCACGCCACTCATGTCAAGTCACTTATCACACATTTAACGTAATACATCTCATGTTTCACACCCTACATCACACATCACATGTTACACAGCACATGTCACACATTACATACATGATACACACCCCACGGCACGCACCACACTCCACACGTCACACAACACACGCCCCACATCACACATACCAAGACACACACCACATGTCACACATCACATACCACACGTCCCACGTCACACAACATGTCACACATCACACGTCCACACCACACACGCAGCACTGTTCCCTCTCTTCAAACGAGCGCGATAACTTGACATTCTCCACGCATAGTATCACGATGTTAGAACCGCTACCTGCTCGCGTCACAGACACGCGGCTTAACCCTCCTTAACCTATCAGAGTTTATTGCATGGACAAATGTACCGAGCAAAATAATATGGCAAACTGACAAACTGACCTTCAAAACCACCAATCATAGTTAAAAAATTCGTGAAGACTTGCAAGCCGGGGTGGTGATTGTGGTGAACAGGACGGCTACAGTGAGCCATTCCACGACGGTGATATCTTTCTCTCCACTGCTCAAAACAGCAAGTCACATGGGTGACAGTTTGAACGGTGTCGCCGGCGCCACGACACACGCACGCAGGAGAAGGCTCACTCAACCCCACCAACCTAGTGTTCACGAGCTACCTTCTCGACATCTAGTTAGGTTTATTTCTGTACATAATTTTAACAAACCCTTTTATTTACAACATTGTCGATTTTCATAAACATGGCGGTCGCTCTACAGATCAGATAACTCGGACTAAACGGACGAGTAGGCTTTCTGTCTGACGTAGGCAATACTTCCGAGAGGTAGGCACAGTAAGTGCCGACCCCACGCCGCGAACTTTTCATTTTGCGCTGACTTGCACATTTCACTAATTCATTTAAAAGTTCTCTCGCGGGCTTGCTGACACTTGGGCCACAAGATGATCGTTTAAAAGAAAATCCACTAACTGTCATCATAATTCATTTTAAAGGGACGCTTCAATTAATTTCTTTTAGATTTAGTTCTGCGCCAGTGGTGAGCAAGTTTTGAAGTTTAAAGTGGAAACTTCAAAGTTACATATTAACTTATTCAATTTAGCTGCAAGTGGTTCGTTGGAGAATAAGTTTGTTTGCATAACGACGCTCCACATTTTCAGCTGAGCTAATGTGCCAAGTGGTTCGTTGGAGAATAAGTTTGTTTACCTAGATAAATGTTTACATGGCTATGAGCTTGTCCGTAATGTAATAAGCGGCCCCTCCCTGCGCCACATCTATCATCATTACCCGGCTGTTGAAACAGTGACCAGTAGTATTGCATGCCGCCTGCCGCCTGCCGCCTGCCTAGCCTGGGTACAGGTACTGCCCCACTGCACACTGGTACAAGTTACCAGTTAATTGCATAAGCTAACAGTTTTATTGATTTTCTCAAACCTGTTGCTTTCGCCAGATTTCCCCGCGAGTACTTACTGCGAGCATGCGCAGGCGGCTATTAATGTTTGTGTATCCAATTATGTCAACTATCTTTAATAGTTATAATTAATTATCTAAGCTCTCTGTGGGGTTGGGTGGAAGTAGTAAGAACTGACCTGGGTACTGAAATAAGTCTGTTTATCTTAATTGATTATATCAATATCTCCACAATACCTGGACTTGGCATCTTTGTTAGATTTGACCTTGTCTAGTTTTAATTTAATTTTTAACGCAATGACGTTGTAAAATTGGTTTTTAAAACCGTCATCATCATCCTCCTGCCCTTATCCCCATGTATTAGTGGTCGGCGCAGCATGTCTTCTTCATCCATACATCTCTTTTTCAATCCACCTTCTTTTTAGTCTTCTAGCTTTTTAAAACCATCATTTATTAAGATTTTACGGTGGGCCCATTTTCAGCAGAAACGTGCGAGTTGGGAAATTATGCTAATACTTTTATTGATTGGAAACTTACCAATCTTTAATATTCACATATATACAATTATACTATAAAACTAACTATATACATATTTACAAAAACAAAAAAAAATAAAATAAAAAAAAGCCGACAAGGACACTCAGGCGTCAAAGTATTCCTCCGCATCGCTGTCATCTGGAAACGTGCCCAAAAGACAGGCAGCATTGCCACGTTGGATGGCAATACTAATTCTTTGGGCAAAGAATGAGCCAGCCCTCTGGTCACGCGAAGTGTCGATCAGACGTCGAGAAATTTCTTTATAAAGATGACGTGCACTCGGACCTCATGACCCGTGCGTTTCAACCCCAAACGGCTCAAAACTGTAGTTACCAATAAGGTTACAGTATTTGCGCCGTTTGAGGGTCCCAGCACCCGCCGCGGCAGCGCCAGCACAGCCTGCCGTGACGCAGGTTGCGTCCCACACCAAAGGCCTACCCATCTTCCAAGGCAACAAAGTCATGCCATCTGGTCTCTTACCATCGTTTCGTACCAAGCCGTTAGGTTCTAATACCGCTGGTACGCCGGCGGTACCAAGAGCTCGACGAATAATATCATTGATGCTGGCGTGCCGTGCTATGCGTCCTGCGCTCCTGTAACAGGACAGGCCATGGTGCCCGAAGCTGTCGACCGCTTCACAACAATGACACCGATGCGGAGCAACACAAGGGGCACCCAAGCGAAGACAAGTAGCGAGCCGAAACGATGTGTCATCCATCATAGTACCTATGGTGGCTGACGGGAGTGCCTGAAGCCAGAGGCCCGACTGCCATTCTCCCGCGGCCAACAGACGGGCACGCTCAGCAGTACTAGGTGGCGTGTTCAACAGAGAATTCCGTGTAGTACTGCAGAGCAGTACGTCCCATCGCGCCTGGGAAGACAGGTTGTCGGGCAAATCCGTATTGGGACAAGCCATTTTCCAGGCGTTCAACGCATCGGTCAAACACGGTACTTCAAAATCAACCAGTGAGAAAGCTAAAATATTCCTGGTTAATCTATCGGTACTATGGACCGAGGAGAGGAATGCCGGTAAACTTATACTGGAAATTTTGCGGATCAATCATCAATTAATCATCCCCAATCTTTTGTATGGACGAATCCAGAAAGCTCCTTGTTGTTTAAGATTGCACTAGTAGCATTGAAAAATGTAGATGGCTCTTAGATCTATGGAATTGGTTCTTAGATACTTACAACCAATTGAGTGTAGGTGCGGAACACTACTGATTTTTATAACAACACACATTTATTTACTGTTTCTTCTCCCGGTCAGGTTGTGCAGGAGTTTGTGCTTGTGAGGTGGCGGCCCTCGTTTTTGACAATACGTTAGGAACGTGAATGCACGGTGCAGTTCGGCGAGTGTGCGCGTGCGTGGGCGCATGGACCGGACTAGTTTAGTATCGCGTTTGTTCTAATCATTAATATGCTAATTTTAGAATTAGAGTTTGTATTGCTTCATTTATCAAAAAAATCATGTTGGATTGAGTGTACTTCGGTATTTAATTAAAGCAAGTGTTACACGGGTAACATGATTAACCTCAGACTTTAAACATAATATTACGAACTTGGATAATATGAAATACTCACGTAATCCAAGAACGTTAGTGGCAGTAGTCACTGTGCTCTGAATGTTGCACGAAGTACAACTGAGTAGTTAAGTTATTGTTCGTACTGTTTATTTGGATGGTTAATAGACACCGCATTGTATCCTCTCGCGTCCCTTCGTGTCATCAGCATCCCGCGACCTGCTCTCGGCAGCACTTACGACACTTACATGTTACATGCTCTCCACAAATCATTATACTCAAGTGTTAACCCTCCCACGCCGGAATAACTCCTCAAACCCAATGGCGCGCTTTTTGGGGTCATCTTGGGCTCACACTCAAAATGAGTTTGTACTATAGATTGTAAGTACACTCTGCCCATTGACACCTAAAACTCGTTCTCTCTGTTACAGGTACTCGTCGGCTTCATTAGACCAGTCTCCACACAAAACATCGGACGCTCTCCCCAACCATTCGTTACCCGACTGAGTACGAAAGCTCACACTGTCCCGCACAGTTAGAGTGCCGTGTGTACTGTGTAGTGCCGGACTTGTTAACGTGACACCGATTGATCAACACGCTATTGTGCGAGTAGCGGGCGCGCGACGCACTTGACATCGCCTTTTAGGGTTAGGTACATGATTCAATTTGTTTTTGGTGGCGATAGAAACGATTGCAATTAAATTTGGTTTGAGATCATTTATAGATATTATTTATTCTAAAACTTTAAAAAGTATCTAATTCACCGAGTATATATTTCTGAAATATTCAAAGATTAAAACTTAAAGCATCCTTGGTCATTGTGTAGTATTAGTAGAGTCCTTAGTACCATTAGTACGTCAGTGTCAATTGTTACACACACACAGCGTGTACGGAACTCCGAGTGATGGACGCTGGTTTCACTACAGAGACTTTTTTTTTTCATCAATCGTCAGACGTCAATTTTCTTGGATGAGAATACAAAAATCTTCTACCTATATGCTTGACACACAAACTATTGTACACTTTATTATTATGACAGTAAGGTACCAGTTAGATAAATGGTATAGATATGTTTGTATGTTTTCATGATTGTGTGTTGAAGTGAGAAATTTTAATGAGTCGAAAATTAATTGACGTTTTGACGGTAGTTGAGCCTTACGCACAAATGTCGAAATAGACTAATAAGGATGGTTTTTTTGTACAGTGATGAATGGTGAGGAGAGCGTCTTTAAAATATTGGAAACATTTGAATAAACTTAATTAATAGTCTTTGCGTGCAGTTATCTTAATCGGAAGTGGTAAAAAGTCCACAAAATCAATTGTAAAACAAAAATTGAACACGACGGCGATTGTGTTATAACCAGTGATTCAAAGTTCGTGCTAAAACAGAGTGCGTGTACTAAACGCCATGTTCTAAATAAGAAACAAAAAGTTTCCGTAACAAAAGTGCTAAAGATAAAAAAGTGATTTTCATAAGTGGAAAGTGATGGTGTGTTGTGATGCGTGAGTGGGCCAGCATGCGATGAAGCGCAGCAAGTCGTACACGTGGCTGTCGGGGCTGCTGAAGCCGAAGCCCGAGGAGCGCGACGACGAGGAGTGGGGCGCCGGGCCCTGGGTGCGGGCTGACGTCATGCACCATGACAGGTCAGGATCTCAATGTTCTATACTTGTTTATTCAGCTAACATCACCGCTCATGCTGTTGATTGCAATCGACCATTGTGTTTTACATCAAGTCAAATCTAAATTACCTACAATAGTCGTAAGTACCTACATGAAAATAAAAAGGTAAACTCCCACCTAGTTAAGACATCTAAATGAACAATTCTATAAAAACGCATTACAAGTGCGCTTTGGAACAGGAAAATATTATTTAGGCTTATAGTTAGGTCGTTGCTGGTGGCTAAATAAAAACAGCCGCACGGGTTGATCGAAGGTTGATTCTCGAGGTCAGTATGTGGATGGGTGACCGTTCGTTACATATCGAGACTCCTCCGTGCATCGGAAAGCTCGCTAAGCCGTTGGTCCCGGCTGTCATTTGTTGATCTTTGACAGCCGTTACAGGTAGTCAGAAGCCCGAACGTCTGACAGCCAGACTTACCAAGGGGTGTCTTTCGTGTTGCACACTGGGTTGTGGAGGATAGGCAGTCGCTACATGCAAAATACTGGTATGCAGCTGCATCTGACTGGAAGCTGACCCACATAGAAGGGAACGGATAGGTAGATGATGATCTAGGTATTTTGTTGTAGGGTAAACAGGCAATTATGTCCTAATCCTAACCTAAGTGCGCTACAAAACACGTGAGCTTGTATTATTCCCTAGACTATGACCCTGCGCCCGCTCCGATTGGTACAGTCACATCACATGAATACTGACGCAGTACATGTAGGAACGCAACAACAGGCAGAAGGCTTACTTATGACAACTTAATGCAAACTTGCATGTCAATTGAACAAAACTCTCGCGATGCTAACAATTAGTTAGGGATTCTTATCCATCGTAGTATTTCCCGGTTTTTGTACTATCAAAATAATATAAAGGCAACCTGGGACGTAATTAAAAAGGTGGCTGATATTAGTTCTAATATCACTCCTCCGGTCGAACTGTTACATCTTTCCGATTCTCCACGCCTCTCACTTAACATAGTTAATGACTACTTTGCTGGTATCGGTAAAAATCTTGCATCTAAAATAAAGCCTACACCCCCTTCACCTACTGTTATGTCCTCAAAATCAAGTAATTCTATGGTTCTCCTAGAAACCACAGAAATGGACGCCGAGGACATAATTTTAGCCCTGAAGCTTGATTCCGCTACAGGCTGGGACGGCATCCCTTTAAACGTAATTAGGGCCACCAGGACAGTGCTGGTCCCCATCATTACGCATGTATGCAATCTGGCCATTTCATCAGGTGTATTTCCAGCGGTCTTTAAACGAGCAGTGGTCCACCCTATTCATAAATCCGGACGCAGAGACGATGTCAACAATTACAGACCTATCTCGGTTCTTACCGCTATGTCAAAGATCCTTGAACGAGTTTTAAACAAGAGTCTTCTCTCCTTCCTCAACATCAATAATATTTTACCTCCTAACCAATTTGGTTTTCTTAGAGGAATGAGCAGCGAGGATGCCGTTTTAGCATTGACTGAACACGCTGTGAGGACTCTTGATAACAAACAAAAATGTCTAGGCATCTTTATTGATTTATCTAAGGCCTTCGACACCGTCTCTGCACCTGAATTACTGGAAAAAATGGAGAGCATTGGAATCCGAGGTCTAGCGTTGGAAATGTTTCGAGACTACTTGAGAGGACGAACACAAGCCGTTAGAGTCGAACAAAATGAAAGCGACGAGCGTCCTATCACGTACGGTGTTCCACAAGGTAGTATTCTGGGCCCTACACTTTTCCTGATATACATCAACGAGCTATGTCAGATAAAAATCAATAGCTGTAAAATAAATTCTTATGCAGATGACACCTCCCTATTAGTTGACGGAAAAGACTGGGCCCAATGCTACCAAAACGCAGAAAAGGCGCTGACGTGTGTTATGGAATGGCTACGTAACAATTTACTAACGGTGAACGTAAGTAAAACATTTTACATACCATTCGCTATTAAATGTAATCTTAGTCCACCGGCATCCTACACTCTTAAAGCTCACTCATGCAAGTCCACAAATTTCTGTGACTGCCCTACCATCGCTAAGTCACAAACTGTTAAATATTAAGGCATACATATCGATCAATATCTGAACTGGCATAAACACCTCGATACACTCGTGAGCAGAACTCGTAAGCTGATTTACGTTTTCAAAAAAACTACGAAATTCTGCTGATACGGACACACTAAAAGTCGTATATTTTACTTTGTGCCAATCGATCTTAGCGTACTATATTCCAGCCTGGGGTGGTGCTACGGAACACGTCTTCTTACGACTAGAACGAGCGCAAAGAGCTGTATTGAAGATTCTCTTCTATCGTCCGCGGAGATATTCAACAGTACAGCTATATGCTGAATCAAAAGTTCTGACAGTAAGACAGTTGTATATTTTCCAGTCCATGCTCCGCAAACACTCTGCGCGCCCACTATCAGAGCCTACCGGCAGAGTCAAACATACAGTCTTTCCCCAACAATCATGTAAAACATCTTTCGCTAAAAGGTGCTACCATTTCAACAGTTCAAAAATTTACAACCAGCTTAATAAAGAATTAAAAAAAATTCATTCAACTAAGTATCAGTTCAAATCTGCCTTACGAGAGTATCTTTTGAAACTCGATCATCGCAAGACGGAGAATCTTTTGATGGGAAGCTATTTCAATCAGGACTGAATTTCGTTATGGACGGTTAAAATAAAAAAAATGAAATAAAAGAAATGTATAAATATGTATATATAATCCATATTTTAGCTGTTATATATTACGCTCACAATCATTCTTATATATAAACACACCCCCACTTAATCTACACTCTCACCATCTATCACACACACACCCACACACACACCTACCACACAGAACCATTATTACTTTTTTATTTTATTATTTTTGTTTTATTATTATTATTTTTTCTCTCTCTTTATTATGTTTCCGCTATCAATAATTTTTGCCCTGGATTAGCTTACTTTAATCTGTAACTTTTTTATTTTTGCTTTTTTTATTGTTACCATGGTCCTGTCCAGGTAATCGTAATTGTATTGGCTTTTTCGTTAGTACAATTTCGAAGGTGCACTGACTTCTAAGATACAGGTTTTTTCCTAGTTTAGAAGTCAGGGTCCTTATGCTCTGGCCCAAATAGATCCTAAAAATGTTAAATTTGTGTTCTTTTTTGGTAAATAAAAAATTATTATTATTATTATTATAAAGGTCTCAGTAAGTCAGCGGTCACTTCGGAACTGAAATGAACATTATTATGAGATTTGAAAATGGAAGTTAGAACTAACGGAGGTAGGTGAGGTCGTTTGCTGCACTTAACCGTGCACAGTACGTTACCGTGTCGAGAGCATACTAAACGTGTTTACGTCGCGCTTTCTCAAAGGAGACCTTCTGTTCCCATTTTTTATTGTCGCCTGAGAAAATGCGTTCCTCCCAGGTATCACCCCGCGGTGCCCACTACGGATAACTCCGGGAACGCGCACAAAAACACGCTACAGTTACATGTGCACCTACCGGGACATGAATAAGGCAACACGATACGATGAACAGTCTTAGACCGACGCACCCACTCGTTGCGTTGCCGAATCAAACGTACAGAGCGGACTAATTCATTAGTGGTGGCAATCGTTTTGTTAGTCTCTGCGTAAGGCGTTACACAGAAACCGGTGTGATTTATTTGCATAAATGTTTCGTTTATGGAACGCCTTTGAGAGGTTTGTAGAATTGCTCGGGTAGCCGGCTCACTCCGAGCTCTGTTTAGGATTACTGTAGAAGTGGAGCGAATCTAGCGGAGCTACTCTATTGCATCGAACGTTCCGTCATGCGATGTGTTGGTCTGATCTGTTGCACATGTTACTTAGTCTCCGTACACTGCCATGTCAGATAGAACCACATAGTGTAGGTTACGAGTCCGGAAAAGCTTCAGACACGCTGACATTCAAACATCGCTGTAGTCGATCGTTGTAACATTGATCAATCTATTGTCGTGACCTTTATCCAGTACCTAATCAAACTGTCTAGTGTCTAAGAACGTATCAATAGTTGTATATAAGAAAACAGATCTTATAAACAATTAAAATAGCAACGTCACACGAGTACGACACGTAATGGTAGCGTTAGACACAGGACGGTCGCGCTCGCGGGGCGGTGCTGCGCGTGCGTGTGGGAGTCCGAGCTGTCCCGAGCGTGGCCGAGTGCGGCAGGTCGGTCGCGGGTCACGCATTGTTGTGCCGCGACCATTGTCCTGCTGTCGACTACTCAGATGGAGATCTCGCTTTGGCATGTTTTGGGGACGCACACAATTGTTTGACGGACTATTGTGTTAGAGGAATAGAGTGGCCCGTCCACTGCCCCCGGCTGGCCACGATAGCTGCGCCGCTCAGCTGTTTGGTGGCGCATCAGTGCATACATTCCTACTTCCTACAAAGCGGAGATACGCGGCCACGTCTACGTTAGCCTAGCGTGCGCTGCTGTAGATCGGAGCTTGCAGTTTAGGCTCACTGTTGCAATAGTGTATCTATAAACTGAACGATTGATAATTGTGTAGCATTAACAATATGGGGCTCAAAGGTTAATGTTTTAAAGTTTATTTACTCGTCTGGTTATAACACTCCAATTGAGTCATTCTTCTGTGAGTCAACATAGAACCAGTTATTGTACTTATTCTGCATGTTATGAACATCGTTTCATTTAATTATACGCCAAACATTTTATTACAGTTGTTTACTACTGCTATTGGACCAGTCTTCATTATATTTCCATAATTCTTGTGATCAATTTGTACGCTAAGGTAACCTGTTACATATTTTTTGTGTGAGATTTGTCACACGACTGGTTTTTGTGTTGGTTCTTAAGTAGCGTAACTATGTCCTTGAACTGCACGGGTGCTGGTGCTGGTGCGGGACGCAATCGATTACATTCGTCTGTATTTTTACTTGATTTTTATTTAGACGCACATACATAGGTCACAATAAGCTCCACTACTAGAATTGATTAACTACATAAGTTAACTGTAATCGTGTTGTGCTCGGTCCAAATACAATTCCAACCATTTTCATTCTTACGTATAATGAACATTTGGTGAAAATGTGACACGTAGTCGCTACATGAGTCTTGTACATCCATCGTGTATACGTTGCCGACTAGCCACCTACATAAAAATATTAACACAACATAACTTTACAAATTGATTCATTACAAGTGTCTCGTCCTACAAAAGAGCGCAGCCCGCGCCGAGGCTCGCCCCGGGCTGCGCTTGCGCCGCTGGCGCTGACCAATCAGCACTATTTATGTAGCAATTTTATAACAAACCACTTCCATAACTATTGACCTCTTACCCGAATCAAAGGCCAGGACGTCATGATTTATTAATATTTTAGCGTGGCCATTCGTGGAAGGCGATATACTGCAATGTATTCTTAGAACCCTAACAATCATTGGTAAAATGATAACTATGTAATAATAGATTCTTAGTAACACGAGCTGGGTAGGATTTGGGAAAAAAAATCTAGTGCTTACTAATCAGCGCATCCGTCAGCGCGTAACATTCGCATCAGCCAAACAGCGCGGCGTTCACCCTCATCGTCGTGGTTATTACATGTTTCCTAAGCCGGCTTAGGCGGCGCCTGCGCGTGTATTTCTGAAACATTACACTAATATATCTAAAAAAATCGTCGTGGTTACTGGCCAATACTGGCCGTACACATTGTGTATGCAAACTAAAACGGTTTTAGTTTTCCGAACCGCGTGGAACATATTCCCCTCGCGAGTGGACAGGCTAGAGGTTTGTCTAATACTCTACATAGAATGTGTTATTTTGTTTGTTGGAACATTCATTTATATGATACACATACATAGTGCCGCAAATTAGCCATTCAAACTAAATTAAATAAATAAATAAATATTGCTGGACAATCCACACAGCATCATCTAGCCCCAAGTTAAGCAG
This sequence comes from Phlogophora meticulosa, assembly GCA_905147745.2. Lineage (NCBI taxonomy): Eukaryota > Metazoa > Arthropoda > Insecta > Lepidoptera > Noctuidae > Phlogophora > Phlogophora meticulosa. The sequence continues at coordinate 256,925 of LR990534.1, forward strand.
AGCTTGTGTTATGGGTACTAGATGAATGATATACTTAATACAATACATTACATAGATAGATATTTTTATTATATATAGCAAATACCCAGAACACCCGGAACAAATATTTGTAGATCGTACAAACATTTGTCCCAAGGCGGGAATCAAACCCAACCTCTTGCGTCGCAGGCGGACCTTCGCCCGCCGCGCCACATCGGTCGTCAAAAATTAAATTAATTAAAAATTAATTAAATTAAGTTAATCCTACCATTATCATTCTCACAGAACCGCAAACAGTCTATCTTTTGCATACAGAGAAGGAACTAAAGCCACCGTTTTGTAAAACTGTGTTGAAGTAGAAGATTTTTAAGTGAATACAGAGCACCGAAACCGAGGGTTGCTTGATAACCCTGAGCAAGGTCTATCAGTGTAATCGAACTATCTAATGGCGTTTCCAAATTGACCTGCCGGCTAACAAAAGCGCAGCCTATTGTATATGCTACCAATCCTACAGTCGAAGCTTTTATATCCAGTAATTGGGCTCGGTCTACGTGTTGATGCGAGTTTAAATAAAATAATTCCATTGAAAATTACCACTTTTGTTGTAACTTTTACAAAAGTAGGTTCGTGGGTTTTTATCCAATGACATGATAAAGAATATGTTTGAGAATATAATTACATAACCGATTTACTGACGTAAGTAATGTAGGTATAAGCTTTTGTGGTGTCATATTACAAAAGAAAGTGGCATCAATAAGTTTTAGTCATTTTTATAGTAGCCCACAGAAGGTGAGAGGGGAAGGGAAGTCCAACACATTCCCCGCATTCGATGTGCACACACATAACAATGGCACGCTCATGTTGTGCAAAAACCACTTTCTGTTTACAAAACCGTGTTTCCTTCAAAGGTCTAAAGTATTCTGTAAAAGATCTGTGCAGCTGACGTGGTTGGACGCCAGTCTGTCAGGTCGCAGCAGGGCGCGCGCATAATGCTACGCGTTGCGCTTGCGCCGAGCCGCCGCGCTTGCGCGTCGCACGCAGCACGATGTCTTACTTGATAGCAAGTCCGACTTGCTGCGACGCACTACATGCTCCACTTGTAAATTAAAACAAGTTATTCTAGCACGAATCGTTGTATTGTAAGCTGTCGCGAGCGTAGGAGTCACTCTACATTCTCACGAGGCGGAGGCTGGGGCTGAGGCTGAGGCTGATCTGTTCTGTATATGACTTGCTCCGTTGTTCCTATTTGAAACTCTCAGTATCATATTGAATTCACACTGGCCATGATGGAATGCAAAAACTGTACAAATACGTATTACATATCTCAAGCAAGAAGTACGTTAGTGGTTTCCGTTTCCACATGCTCACCTACTTCGTTCTCTAATATTGTATATTTCCATAATATTCAATATGCCAGATGTGCCTACTCGAAAGTGTAGAACATAAACACGGCGGGGCCGCAGGCCGCAGCCCGCAGCCCGCAGCCCGCAGCCCGCAACCCGCAGCCTGAAAGCAGCAGTGAGAGTAAAGCACTGAGCATGCTGGCGGAGGGCACGTGTGTGGTGAGGCTCACCACATCACAAAGACAGGTTAGGATTATAATGTTAAATGTAAAACTTGTATATTTTTTTGATGTTTGTAAGACACCTCAGTTACTGTCCTCTACGAGTCGGCACTTATATATTGTATGTAAATATATTCAACTACATATCTTAATATATATAAATCTCCTGTCACGATGTTTGTCCGCGATGGACTCCCAAACTACTGAACCGATTTTAACAACATTTGGTTTACTGTGTGTGTTGTGGTCAAACTTAAAAGATAGGATAGTTTTTATTTCGATTATTGACCTTAGTATTTTTTTATTGCATATTAAATATTTTTCTATAATTAGTTCCAAATATTTGTAACAGATGGCAGTGTAACTTAACTTTTGAGGCGGTACGAAGTTCGCCGAGACAGCTAGTCTTAATATATATATTTCTTGTGTGCGTGTGTATGTGACTGAACTCCTCCTAAACGACTGGACCAATTTTGATGAAATTTTTTGTGTGTGTTCGTGGAGATTCGAGAATGGTTTAGATTCACAATTGGACCCGGTAGGTGGCGCTGTACGGGACGACGTCTGTTCGGTCCGCTAGTATCATATAAATTTCTGTGTTGACACAAACGAATCACACATAAGACACTAGATGGAGTGCTTCTGAAACTTTCTACATTTTTCGCATTCAATTTTCCTTTAATACTTGACTTGTCGCTTGGGTGGTTTCCCGTCTTTTTGTCATCAACCCGAGAGTCTCAGCCGAGAGTTTGGATTTCTTGCCAGTCCACTGCGTTCTGCAGAACTTGATGCCCTCATCCCTCAGAGTCTCGACCAGATTGCGTAGGCTCTCGTCAGCGTCGTCAGTGGGTTCCAAGGCAACAAATCTATTTCCGAGAAGCTGCTGGAACTTCTCGGTACCCGCCATGATATGGATTATTATATCCCCGAAACTGTTCACAAGCGCGTTGGAAGATATCTTTAAGACGCTGGAATGGAAAGGAAAGGGCATCAACATAAACGGCGACTACATCTCACACCTACGATTCGCAGATGACATAGTCTTAATGGCGGAGTCGCTAGAGGAGCTGAACCAGATGCTGGACGGCCTAGCTTCAGCCTTCCGACGTATCGGTCTTGGCATGAATTTGGATAAAACCAAAGTCATGATCAATGGCCACATTGATCCAATACCGTCCGTCGTACATGGCCACCTTCTCGAAATCGTTTCCAAATACACTTATCTCGCAGATTCTGCAGTTAGGTAAAAACAATTTCGAGAAGGAGGCCAAGAGGAGGATTTAGCTGGGCTGGGCAACGTTTGGGAAACTGCGCCGAGTCTTCTCGTCATTCATACCACAATGCTTAAAAACGAAAGTTTTTAATCAGTGCGTCCTACCCGTCATGACCTACGGAGCCGAGACATGAACACTCACGGTAGGGTTGGTCTACCAATTCAAAGTCGCTCAGCGAGCTATGGAGAGAGCTATGCTCAGAGTTTCTCTGAAGGATAGGATTCGAAACGAATACATCCGACAGAGAACCAAAGTTATCGACATAGCTCAAAGAATTAGCAAGTTGAAGTGGCAGTGGGCTGGCCATATTTCGCGAAGAACCGACAACCGCTGGGGTAAACGTGTTCTTGAGTGGAGACCGCGACTCGGCAAACGTAGTGTAGGACGCCCTCTGACCAGGTGGGATGACGATCTGCGAAAGACTGCAGGCAGATGCTGAAGACAGGGCGATATGGCGCTCATTAGGAGAGGGCTATGTCCAGCAGTGGACTAGTATAGCCTGATGATGATGATGATGACTTGACTTGTTTCGAGGGTCTTACTACTACGAGGTACTTCACTAAACTTTATATTCTTCAACTTCATATTTAATATAATTATTTTGGCAAATGTTTTCCTCCTGTTAGTGATTTCTTATTCTCGGTGAACGTTTCACCACATGTAAGCGTGTTGGCCAGCTAAGGGGTCGCGGTGTGGCTAGCCGCAGGCCACAGGCATAGGTCACAGCCACAAGCCACAGCCACAGCCACAAGCCAGAGGCCACAGCCACAGGCCATAGCACATACACTAAAGGTGCGTAGTGGCAGACTGCGTCGGCAAATTCAAATTTTCATGGGTTTTTAACAATTTTCAGCTCAGTAATAGGTTGTATTTTATTTAAAAAGCACAATCCTAATGTAGAGAGTTGTAATGGTGATGTTAATGATTGCATTTCGAGAAATGTATGTTTGTTACGGTCGCGTTATACTCGCACACTTTGTTACGGTCGCGTTATTTGGCGCGCGTGAGACTTACGCACAAAGTGTTTTGTGAAATGATTCGAACCATCGCCTTTTAACCAGTAGGCATCCGTCAAACTTATATGTATGTATACTATGATCGGTATTCAAATAACGAATTTGAGGTACAAGTAACATACGATAATATTGTGAAGATCTCACGCTTTTTCTTGTTTCTGAACTTCTAAGAACGGTATTCAGTCTCTTCCTGCTTCTGTGACCTTCCAAAAAGAAGCAAACCGTCACCCGCATGCAGTCCACTAGATCCCTCTCTCCACATAGCTTACTGTACTAGTACTTTCTAAATTAAAAGCAAATAAACCACGGCGCGTTTCTGTTCGGCTGTCACTTACAATATCCGTTTCCTAGCCGAGTGTGAATTGAAAATGTAACCGCAGCGCGCTGATTGGCTGAGAGATCCGTGACGGTGCGCGCACGCAACCTACAGACACTTAGGGTGACTGTCCTATAGGACTGGGTTTTGTTAAGTAGAGGAACTCATTAATACTTTCTTGGTGAAATTAATAAATAAAATATTGTAGAACCAGATGAAACTATCACGCAGCAGCGCAGGTCAAGCTGATGTGACTAAGGAGACGATTTCAATATTTTAATCAATGATTTAATCACTGATTTGAACACTCAAAACAGGCACAACGCTTTTGGTGACATGTGAATTTCACGATTGAACAGTACGGAACAAAAGGCATTAAATATTTTTAGCAGTAGTGATCAAATACATTCAACAGCTCATTATAAGGGCGATACTTGTCACCAAACGTGATTTGTTATTCATTCTATGGTGTACGTCGCACCCGCCACTGGTTGCTGTGGTGACCCTACCGCCCTACCCTGACCGCAGCGCGCCGCACCGCGCCGCACCGCACCGCAGTGCAACTCACCGCAAACAATCAATACTGATTGCGATTATGGAGCATGTCTCGGAACACTTACTAACAGTCGACCACGAAGCCTACGTACCTCTAAGATATTTGTAGAACGTGAGCTTTGACGGGTTTCACAAGTTAAGTGTTGCCTTATATGCAGATCCGTGCCCCTACCGGTTATCTGTGGGGCTCATATGCGTTTAAGTTACTGTTATATGCATTTTTACAAAATTATATAGTGACGGTCAACATTTAAGTAAGTCTCCATACTGCAGACAATAAGTTAGTAAGAAGATTGTAACCAACACCAGTCTAATTTATAAAATTTGTCATACCGGAAACGTCAGAACTCAGTCACAGCATTGATGAAGTTTCGCGGGAACTGGACAAGTGGCTATTAAATAACATGATGTTAAAGATCCCGTCAGGATCCTACGGAGTACCGCAAGGCGTGGGAGATTGTTAATTGTTCATTTATTTCATATTCTATGCAATTGTGTTAATGCCACCACGGATAATGGTCGCTGTGAGGTTGGCCTCAGTTACTATTGGTACTGCTCTCCTTTGGCAGTTTGTTACGACCAGGAAATAGGATATTCTTTATAGGCACTAAAATATTGTGCTTAATTACTGTTTGTAGCTCACGAATAACTATATAATATAGGTCGTAATAAGTTATAATATAGGTCGCCATACAATTTGTGAGGTTTCGAATTTACAGGAAATAATTGCAGGCGATAATAACAGTTACAGTGGGTAAAGTAACAACACTCACTCAGTGCCTGTTCTAGTATTACAGATTCATTTCAAGATATTTAACAATTTTCCTTTCGTAGAATTCCACGAAAGGAAAATTGTTAAAAGTCTTGACAAATGTTTAGGTACAGATAAGGCACGTCTAGATAAAGTGCCAAGTGGATCAAAAACTCACGTCAAATCAAAGATTTATCCCATGCAGAAGACCTTTTACGACCCCTATATCATGACAATCGCCTTTAAACAGTAATATTTTAACAGAGTGCGCGGCCCCCGGCTTGCCTGCAGCCGAGATGTGCTCACCGTACAATTTAAATCTCAGCATAAAGCTGTCCCTCATACTTGCCTAAACCGACATAAGTGCCACTTACCATACGCTCCATAAAAATGCAGTTAACTCACTTCATGATAACGCCCCAATCGAAAATAAACTTTGTTTTTGAGCTCCGAGGGCTGCAAGTTGCCAGGGATGGGAATTTAAAAATGCCCTGAAAGATGGCATTATTCATATAAATGGGTTTTGACAGTTTTATTCTTTGATATTGTCGGATATGGCGCGGGTGAGCCGGAGGAGAGTTTGTAAGGTTGTTAATATTTATGTTCATCTGCAATGGGTTTACCTACCGTTTAATACATACATTTCATTGTTTTTGATAGTTTCATCAGATCGAGTACCTACTCAGTACCAAAATATCTAGAATAGGAGCAGTACGTCACTCATCGATAGAGGCTTTATTACATCATAAGTGCAGGTGTATGGGCACTTGGGAGCTCTCCAGCGAGCTCGCCATGTTCTGCACGGGGGCGCCGCATTCACTTTCGGATGGAACGGACGGACGGACGGATTGGGTATAAAACCTACTCGTAGTCAGTCGTAGCGTGTAGCACAGCGTAGTTCATTAGCTCCCCGCTGTTGAAAACTATTTATTTCTTAAAATATGTATGTCTTGATGTGTTCCTCAAGAGTCTCAAGGGGGCTGCCCTCAAGCGGCTCTTGCCCAACCTCGGGGGTCCAGGCGCCTCCTGCCGGAGGCTCTACGCAGGCATCGTCCGGTCCATGGCCCTTTATGGGGCGCCGGTGTGGGCGCCGTCACTGCGAAAGCGACCGGCGGCCCAGCTGAACGCGTGCCAGAGGGTCATGGCCATACGGATGGTGCGGGGATACCGCACGGTTTCCCGCGAAGCGGCGAGCCTCCTTGCTGGCCAGCCACCATGGGATCTGGAAGCAACTTGCCTTGCACACATGCACGATCTGCGCGTGGAGATGCAACGGCGGGGCGAAACTCCGCTAGTCGCGGCATGGCGGGCAGAGTTCCGGCGGGGTCTCATGGTGGAATGGCGACAGCGACTGTCGCAACCCAGTGCTGGGCACACCATAATCATGGCGGTAAGTCCCCTCTTTGAGGAGTGGCTGGAAAGGCAACACGGCGTCCTTACCTTCCGCATGACGCAGGTCCTCACCGGACATGGTAAGTTTGGGAGGTTCCTGCACCGGATTCGTGCGGAAGAAACGCCCGGGTGTCACCATTGCGTAGACCGCCCGGAGGACACGGTGGAACACACAGTAGAAGTGTGCCCGGCTTGGGAAGAGCATCGCCGTGTCCTCGTGGGGGCAATCGGCGGCGGCAATCTCTCGCGCCGGGCCTTGGTACAGGCCATGGTCCGGAGCGAGGAGGAGTGGCTGGCGGTCGCCTCCTTCTGCGAAGCAGTAATGCTAGCAAAGGAGGCGGCCGATCGCGTGAGGCAACGGTCCTCACGCCCCAACCGCCGCCGAGATCCCGATCCCGATTACCGGCCACCGTAGGCGCGGGCTTGCGGACGGCGAGCAATGGGTGGCTCGTCGTCCGACCGTCCGGTAACCATCTGGACCGAGCCCAAGTACGGCTCGTACTGTTCCACGCGCGCCTCAAGGAGATGTCAGCAACTGTAGGGACCCAGCAGGGTCGAAGCCTACCGGGGCCAAGGGTCTGATTCTGAAAGGAAGACTCGGCCCTGGTACGAAAGGCAACAGGAGTGGGTTTTTAGTCAGTAAAAGTCTGACACTATCTCCCGCCCCGCCCAAGAGCGGGGGATGTCATAAGATGATTTTCCCACCAGAAAAAAAAAAAAGAGTCTCAAGGACCTTTCATCTGCTTTTGTAAATTATCCTACCATAAAGGATTCTTCCTTTTTTAGGGTTACGTAACCAAAGGCAGTCAGACAGTTATTTATTGATGTCGCTGCTATAACAAAAAATACTAAAAAACAGAAAAATAAAAATTTCAAGGGTCTCCCATACAACAACCGTGGTTTCTTTTCCGTTTTTATAGATAATGGTACGGAACCCTCGGATAAATAATGTATTTAAGTTGCAAGTGTTGCAACGTCCTCCACGTTGCAAGTGTTGCAACGTCCTCCACGTTGCAAGTGTTGCAACGTCCTCCACGTTGCAAGTGTTGCAACGTCCTCCACGTTGCAAGTGTTGCAACGTCCTCCACGTTGCAAGTGTTGCAACGTCCTCCACGTTGCAAGTGTTGCAACGTCCTCCACGTTGCAAGTGTTGCAACGTCCTCCACGTTGCAAGTGTTGCAACGTCCTCCACGTTGCAAGTGTTGCAACGTCCTCCACGTTGCAAGTGTTGCAACGTCCTCCACGTTGCAAGTGTTGCAACGTCCTCCACGTTGCAAGTGTTGCAACGTCCTCCACGTTGCAAGTGTTGCAACGTCCTCCACGTTGCAAGTGTTGCAACGTCCTCCACGTTGCAAGTGTTGCAACGTCCTCCACGTTGCAAGTGTTGCAACGTCCTCCACGTTGCAAGTGTTGCAACGTCCTCCACGTTGCAAGTGTTGCAACGTCCTCCACGTTGCAAGTGTTGCAACGTCCTCCACGTTGCAAGTGTTGCAACGTCCTCCACGTTGCAAGTGTTGCAACGTCCTCCACGTTGCAAGTGTTGCAACGTCCTCCACGTTGCAAGTGTTGCAACGTCCTCCACGTTGCAAGTGTTGCAACGTCCTCCACGTTGCAAGTGTTGCAACGTCCTCCACGTTGCAAGTGTTGCAACGTCCTCCACGTTGCAAGTGTTGCAACGTCCTCCACGTTGCAAGTGTTGCAACGTCCTCCACGTTGCAAGTGTTGCAACGTCCTCCACGTTGCAAGTGTTGCAACGTCCTCCACGTTGCAAGTGTTGCAACGTCCTCCACGTTGCAAGTGTTGCAACGTCCTCCACGTTGCAAGTGTTGCAACGTCCTCCACGTTGCAAGTGTTGCAACGTTCTCCACGTTGCAACTTTTGCAACTTGCGTGAGCGACCCAGGCAAAACGTACTACTAGTCGCGTACACTCGTATTGAAGGAGTTCGTGAAAGATTAACGACTGTTAGATAGTAGCCGGACATAAACATTGTATGCAATTTCACACTTATCTAGTGAGATACCGGGCTCTGTCCCAGCTGGGGCTTTTACCATACCTCAGGACTGCCGTTAACTAAGCTTGTACACAAGTAAATCTCTACGGTAACATGTTAAAGATCCGTGTAAATACAGCCGCATTAAGTTAAATGTTAAGATGAACATTTTAAACATTTATTAATAATGTAGTTATTCATAATTACTACTGGCACTAGTCTCCTCGCCCACTAGAGGCTGCAGGCCCTTTGGAGGACGCATACAACTTGTGCTAATTAGTATCGAGAGGATACTGCCATAAAACTAGACATCCCCAGTGCCGGTCGGTTTAGTGATTGAGCACATACATTATCATGTAGTGTTAGTAATCCAACTCACTGGACTGCAGTGGAAAATAAGTATGTTTGGAGCTATTGAGCACAAGTAGGAAAGTAAGACCATTCGTGAAAACGTTGCGCACATTTTTGTATAGTGTAGCCATATCACGTCACACTCGTCACAGTTAGCACAAACACCATGTCTCTCCGGACACTGCCGCCGAGGAGTCCGGCCCGCGTCGCACGGCTCCGCGTGCGTTACTGTCCGACGATGTCCGCCCATGTCCGCGTGTCCACGTGTCCAGATAATCGCTGTGTTTGTCGAGTCTATTGGACACAAAGCGTGGGCTTCTAACAACGGTATGGATATTAATTCAGATTTGATATAATTTACCTTGGGATTAGTGTTGGTCAAGACGCGGAACGACCCGGAGCTGAAGGACTATGTCCGGCTGTGTGCTATGTTGTGATACATTGATAAAGTGGGTGTGAGGATGTCCATTTTGTAAGAAGGCACAAATTAAAGTATTTTTAAATTTTAGCAATAAGGTGCTTGCGGTGCAAACAGTGCATTAGAAATTACATTTGGTGTCGCCTACTGTTAGTTATAGGGGCTTGCGAATTATATCTTACATACTTAACAACGAAGATAAAATATTGTCCTCTATGGTGCCCCCAGATGGCGATAGCTACATGTCAGATAGTCACTGTCAGCTCCATCTGGTTAGATTGACACGTGTAACTTGGAACTCATTTTCAAAGACGTCTATTCCTTTTACAATGAAATATGTACAATGCCACATGGCTATTATTGAAGTGTACAACATAATAAGACTTCCGTCCAGAGGCGAGCGCAGTTACTAGGTACTAGTACTAAAATAGTCTTAACTGTTGCCTTCCGCTGCTTGCCTGGTACGTCGCGGACGTGCACTCACTCGTGGGACGCCCTGAGTGCTTCTCATTTACAGACTCACTGTATAACATGCTGCTGCGCGGATATATTCGTTCTTTGACAACAATCTTTTTGGCTCATATAGCCACTTTTGTTAGTCCTTAAACCATGCATAAGACTATGCTGTAGAACCAATTGCCAGGTAATTATTACAAAGTGCATTTCATAGACAGATAGTGACAGTTTTATGTACATTTTCGGTTCTTAAAGGTGGGACTATAAACACCAGCCCTCAAATACTAATGAACGAACTCAACCACAGACCGTCGCGTGCTCCGAGCCGACAGCAAACATCAGCTGACCATGTATTTCATTTAGTAACTGAACCCTACTGCCGGAAGAAAAGCAGATTTATCAGATTTTATCAATCTTGATGTAAGGCGTGTTAGATACAGTGCCCCTAACGATTTGTGGAGCCTTGGCACGCGAGGGAATAGTCCAATTAATGATAACTTATCACTGAAGGAATCCTATAAAGAAGAGATATATCTAGGACTTGTCGCGGAAATTGAAAATGTATAGTTGTGCGTTGTGCTCGATATGATATTGATTTATTGTCAGAAATTGATGAACGGCTTCATAACGCCCAGGAAGAGCTGGACATCCTGACTATAATAGTAATTGTTTTGAAACTTGTTGTCAGCATATTTATTTGTTGATCTGAATAGGCTACACAACGGAGGTCAGGAAGTAAGAATTTATCTTTAGGAGATTCATCGTAACATATACAACGATTTACAAAAGTTTGGGCCTCAATATTATTAAAACTACTAAGTGCCCCTCTGCACATACAGAGCCTTGGTTTCGCCTGCCTGGGCTTGGCTTTCCTTGTAAGTCTGTTGTAGTCTCAAACGACTCGATTAAAATCTGATTCGTCATTGTATCGGATGAGGAGTTTATGAGAGTACATGGAGATAATTACTACGAGAGATGATCGCACGACTAATCGCTGCGATTAGACATTGCTGCACATGTAGTTGAGCGCGTGAAACTAATATGTTGACGTGGTCGTAACACTGACGACTCACATCAACGTAATGTCGATAACTCGGCAGACAGATGCACGCCATGTTTGTTCTTAATAATTATATCATATTATTGAGAGCGAGAGACCATACTCAACTCCTTCCCCGTGCACAGGGCGACTGGCTCGGGGCTCCCAGCCTCACTCAGGTCACTGCGGCTGCGCCCAGTTTGTTATTTAATTTTCTCATTTTTGATATGACATCATTGTTGTCGTTGCTGTCACAATTTGGAATGCGATTCAGCACATTCAGTGTCCGTACCGTCATCAGACTACCATCGGTATACCTATGTATTATAACAGTGTAGGTACATCACATTCTGCTCACAATATCTCTGGTAGTATTTGGTGTGAGAAGAGAGTTCCTTCCTTTTAATGCTGGCTTATATTCTACGAAGCACAATAAAATAAAACACACAACCAGCCTGAGCTGTTCCTATTGTTATTTGTATCTATAAACCTCTTTACTCGTTTTCCTAATTAAAGTGGTTTTGACTGTTTAAGAGTTCGGACAGCTACGTATCTAATTTCAGATTCAATTGTTGATCTCCTGGTCTTGACATTTGTGAATAATCAGTTTGTTATCTAAATATACTATATACTTACTATGATAATATTATAAAGAGGTAAAATTTGCTTGTAAGTTTGTATGTAGGGGTAATCTCCGGAACTAAAAATTAAATTCTAGAAATAATTTCGTTATTGAAAGCTACATTATTCCTGAGTGCTGTGGGTTGTTATTATTTTCAAAACTATTATGTAAAGGGGGTGGAGGGGTTATGTTAAACTTGGAAGGGAGAGGTACGGAACCCGCGGGCGGGTGCTAGTGACCACATACATGGTGATTCATTTAAATAAACTGCCGCATGCGGTAGTAATACAAGTTTATTGTGTGCTAGTCACGTATTACTAGATATGCGTTCATACAAAAGCATCATACAAAAGATGCGATACGCACTCAAATTGTTGCTAAAATTGCTAAATAATAATATTTTGAGTTTATTATTACCTATTTTGCTGTGCGATCAATATTTTGATTAGGATTGTGATTTTGTCGATTGATTGAATCGCTATGAAATTTGGCGAGGAGATAAATCATATCCTGGAGAAGGACGTAGGATAGTTTGAAATCCGTAACTTCATCTGCATCCGAGATTACCGAAATTCATGCGGACGGAGTCGCGAGCAACAGCTAGTTTAATATAATAATATACTATAATAATACCTAAGTAATAATAAGCGGTAAGTTACCACCAAGTCTTGCTAAAACTTCTTGGACAAAGTTCTCATGATAATTGACTTACTATGAACTAAGACGGTTACTTATGAACCCAAACCGATATGTCCGAATGGTCCTCATTAAGGACGCTGAGCTCCGACCTTAGTCCATCTTTGCCTTGAGGCACCCCTGCTGCGCTTACCGGTGTGTCTTTAAGCCCACTTGACGTAGGGGTGTGCTAAGCTCTCCGTCAGCACAGGGGCGCCCCTCGCGATGAGCAGCTGGTTGCGTGCCCCGCAACACCCCGCATCACCCCGCAGCACCCCGCAGCACCCCGCAGCACCCCGAGACACTGGCACTGGCCCGGATTTATTGCTCGTTAAGGAGATCATAAAATGAGCACTGCTTTTGTGTACTCTCATTTTATTAGTCATTTAAATGAAAATCCGTTTGCGTGAAGCTGCTTTCATGTGATGAAACTGTGTGGTTTGATGGGTTGCTTTCAGATGCGAGTGTGTGCAATGCAAGGACAAGCATGAAGTCAAACTGTGTCCATCTTCGCACAATTCCTGTTTCTTACGACTGTTACGATGGGTCAGACAACATTCAGTAGAAACTCATTAGCTTACCCCCTTGATTGATGTTATGCAAACTAAAAAATCTGTCAATATACATTCTCATAAATCTCACTTTCCGCAAAACACACCCTTGGTCGGAGGGACATTTAACCTTTTTTTTCCTAAGATCGTAGTACAGATCCGGCACCTCAACAGACGCGCGCTCCTCATCAAGTTAGCGCTCGCCTCCCGGCAGTTCCCGTGCAACGCATTCAATAAACAGAATTGCTCGTCACTTTCCCGCCCAATGCGTGTACACCCTCTCTGCCACTTAGCTTTATACTTTCACTGATTCATAGCCCCATAGCCGACAGTAGCCGAACATTCCCGAACGCTACTGTAGGAATTCACTTCGGAAAATAGGGAACCACTATATGCCATAACCACCAGTTTTAGCACTTATGCTATGATGTATGAGCATTATTTGTGCGTTTCATAAAAGTAGAAGTATGAGGTGTAAGACAAGTCGATATCTATTATGTAGATGTACCCATTACTAGGCAGCTGGGTGAGTTTATCGTGACAGTTTGCGCAGTTCGACAATTAGCACGGTGATAAGCGTTGCTTGTAGTAGTCCATTATCAGTGCGCGATTATCTCTCCTCTAATGGTTCCAATGGCTAGCTCCATAGCTTGTCTATGCAAATCAGCCACTAGCAGGCCATTAAAACCTAATCAAAATAATTTTGGATCCATAAAATCACTATAAAACTTAACGAATTTCATTTGGAGCCTAAAGTTTTTTTCTTATTACGTTATTTTACATTCAATACTTTCTGTGGCCACAATTCCGGCTGTGATAGGACATTTGTTTTAAAAGTTGCCTATTTCCATTTAGTGCCAGATTTTGGCAGAGTTGGTTCCTTATTTTATCAGACATACCTACCTTTACTAAACACACAAGCTCACAGTTTTATACTGCAAAGTGTAAAGGTTCTAACTGACTCAACACATCTGCTTACCCCCTCGGATCAGTGTCGCCGCGATAAATGACTTTACTTTTAAACAGGGATTAGGATTTTTTCAACCGAGGGAATTTACTGAAAAATGCTGGTGACCCCTCCGGGCAGAGGAGGCAGGGTGGGGCAGGGTGGGGTAACAGGGACAGGCCAGCCAAGAAGGGGCCTAAGTGTATTCAAAGGAGAGGTTTTATTGTAGCGGTTAGTGAGTGAGTGTTCAGATTCAAGTGCGGGCATGTTTTGGGAAGCGATTACCAGGTTTTTAAAGAAAAGAGAAGTAAGTTTTATTTTAAAGACTTATTCTGTTTTCGATTGTAGGTAATGGGCCTGGGAGTCTAATGAGACCAGAATTAAATGAAATTATAGAAATTCGAATGATTTGAAACATTGTTTGGTAAAAACATAAAAATTGAGCCATCATTTGAGATCTATTGAAATAAGAACCGCGGTTTACAGTTTAAGTATGTTCACTACAGTTGTATACCGCAAAATGATATGTTTCAAATGAATTTCCAACAAATATTAACCTACTTGTAGGTAGCCACCTAGCCACATGCTCTCTGTTCAATTTCAATGTAAAGCCACAGACAACATGACTGTGCAGCACTCGGGCTCCGAGAGTTAGTTAGTTTCAGCGAGAGAAATCCGTGGCCTTCATCCCATTTTGTGCCCAAACATGAATACACCCACGTGGCATGTGGCATGTACTTATATACCCACGTGGCATGTGGCATGTACTTATATACCCACGTGGCATGTGGCATGTACTTATATACCCACGTGGCATGTGGCATGTACTTATATACCCACGTGGCATGTGGCATGTACTTATATACCCACGTGGCATGTGGCATGTACTTATATACACTGTGACATTAAACTAAATATGATAAGAAAACATGTTATCTAATAAAATTATTTTTGAAATCAAATTAACATTGATTACTGTTCAAATATAAAAAAATATATTCAGTTTTAATGTTGTTAATAAGAGGCTGTTCGGAGGCCCTGAGTGCAGCCACAAACCTGGCTCACTAGCGTTATAATGTACGTATTAGTAAATATATTTACAATTGTTTAACGACTAATTAATAAGACCAGATACTCACCTTATTAAAACATTAGAAAAAATCATTATGGAAATATTATTAATTTATCGGTTGCTAATTAATAGCTAATGGTACTGAATCAAATAATCTGAATGTAGATTTACTAAGACCCCATTTGTTTTCAACCTAATATATAAAAAAATATCATAAATTCATATCATTAAATATCGAATTAGTTCTAGTATATTGGCGAAAATTAAATAATTATAGAAGAAATGTAAATCCTCCTAATATTGTTGTGCGAATAAATAAACACTCATAACACACAGGTTATGTAAGAGTGCTAAAATACATCCGTCAAGGGCACCGCTCCACGCGTAGATACCATTCATGGCTCTAACATACGTCACGTAATGACGTCATGGCGCAATGAGACTTAGAAGCGAAAATTTCGACGGCTCTCGTATCGACTCCGTGGCGCAACGGTAGCGCGTCTGACTCCAGATCAGAAGGTTGCGTGTTCAAATCACGTCGGGGTCAAACTTTACTGATTGTTTTATTAAAACAGTCGTTACTTTTGTGACGTTTATTACGGTATAATTTAATTCTTTTTATAATTTTCTTGTATTACATATCTACAAAATAAACTTTAATATTTTTTGTTGCTAACCGACCGCAAGCACCCAGAACTAACTTTTATCGATGTTTATTTTCCTGAAGATTTGAACTGATAACAAATCAATAAAACCTATAAAATATGAATGAAACAGCTTTAGGTCGGCGACAGCCGACAGCCATCGGTTCCCACGGACGGACGCTATTTGATTATTTCACGGTCCGTGCCTCCGCGGTGTAAAGGGCTGGATACACTCTACCGATGAAGAGCGGACCAGGTGCGATTTATGTATTTTTTAAGTGTACCTATACATGCACAACACAACACTACATATTAATGGAACCTAAGCGGTTGTACATTGCAATGATACAAACAAAACTCAAACTCAACACTTGCACACACATCATTCTGTAACTACGAGTATCTTAAAAATAAGAATAAGAATATTTATTTCTGAGTATATGGTACATTAAGCTCTTAAAATAAAAAGTTTCACATACAATACCATTGCTGGTGTAGAAATAATAAATAAAAAAGTAACTTACAAAGTCAAAGTTCTAGGCCGCAAAAATACAATCAATAGTTTGCCATCGACACGCTAAGCAGAAGATTTCCACATTAGTAATTATAAATAAGTTCAGATGGATATTGGTAATTTTTATACAATGTCAAGTTGTCTTATTTATAATTGATGATTTACAAATTATTAAAAAAGGCTATGATGAATAATAAAGTAAAAAACATAAAAAAGTCTTCACACGGCAGGATAGTGACATTAGCAACAACATATAATTATATATAATTAGTGTCAAAAGATTTTTTTTCAAGATAAACAAAAAATACACGTAGGGTTCATAAAACCGGACGAGTCTAAGACTCGTGCACTGCGGGTTCTAAGAGAGGCTACTTTTACCAAAAAAAATACTGAGCAGTCTGTTTAGAACTTATAGTAGACCACTATCTGGTTGCCTGGCTGGAGGCCTTCATTTTAATTAAGCCCCCCACAGGAAAGTTCGGTTGAGCAGTAAATATCCCTGAAGGATAAACTGCGAGATGCCCATTCCAAAAAAAAAAACCACTATCTGGAGTTCACAGGTGTTCCGATGTCCCAAGCAAATATGATTAATTCAGAAATGTTGTAGCCTTTCATTATTAACGAATACCAGCAGCCCACATTATGAGCCAAGTTATTCAAACGATATTGACAATGAGTGAGAACATTGTCTAACGATTGGATGCTCGCATCGCCTGTGATGATAGTAATCATTATCATAATAGTAAACTGTGAGAACTATTGCCTTTTGTAATGGTTCCTCAGGTTGGAGTCCTCACCGTGACGCCACTGGTAATGAACCAACTTTGATTGAGAACGATGAGCGGTGGCCGACTCATTTGTAAGCCTTCATTATTATTTAGATTAATGTTAAAGTTTTTTGTGCGGTACAAAAATGTATAAGCGTTGTTATTTACATTGAAAACACGTTTCAAAGACCATCGACATTTTGCGTTTTTATATCTTTTTAAAAGCAAGCACCCTGCTGTTAGAGGCGCAACATTGTAAACTTACAGTTGGTAGGAAGGCAGGAAAAAAAAACTTTACTTTTTGCACAACTCTTTCAATGATGAAGAACTAGTCTGCCAATTAGACTTATATCAAGACGAATAAATGTTGGAACAGTAACAGTTCTTGCATTCAAAGCTTTCTAGGAAAACATCTTGACAAAAGCAACGTCAATAAGAAGAAGTGGTATCCTGGCTAAGGTGCAATACGCTAATGCTTGGCACAACCTCAAGATACGACACGAACCATGTCTCAAGGAAAAAACACACTACGTTTTGTTCAGTGACCTCGAAGACTAAAGGCAAGACGTCAGGTGCCAGAGATCTTAGTTAAAAAGACCTCCAAACGCCATGTGCCTTTTGTTACGAAGAGACATGGCTTAGCGCTCCGTCACATAGACACAAGACGGTGTTGAAGTTCAAAAAACTCGTCTCTATACTGTTAGATGATGGTGTTTTGTTCAGCTGTCAGCGGCTGGGAATGTCGACAGTTTGGTGCCGACTGCCGACTGCCGACTGGTTCTAATGTCATATCAAATGATTAATTATTATTTATATGACTTTGAAGAGTTGACAATTTCGTCGCTTCTTAATTTAACTTAGTAACTTTCTACTGTGCCTAGAGTTGGATAAGGTCAAGGTTTTTTCTTATGATTTATTAGTTTAAATTTGATGTGCTTATTCACACTTCACATCAAATTTTAGACCTCGATTTATTTTATTCTGGCCATGTTTCTCTCTAAAGTTGCGTCACATTACAAAACTCTTCTATTATATACCTATAAAACCAATAAATTTTATGCAAATGTCCAAGCTCGTAAAACAGCTGTTAAAATTAGTGATCTGATTTGAAAATCTCGTTTATTCTATATATAAATGGTAATTAAATGTAAGTTTGATGACGGCAGTGACCTTGGGCCCATGCAGTCATTGACCATAGTGAGCACGGTGGGCACGGTGAGCACGGTGAACATGGCGGCGCTGCCCCAGGGGATGTCACCACATGATGATCGCCACCGATGTGCACGTGTGCGGCCGCGTGGTTCATAGTCACTCAAAATTCCGACATGTCAGTTCACTCCCAGATTTAAATCACCATGAGCAATTGAGCATGACATGGCATGAGTGATAAAAATCGTTAAACATATTAAATGACTCGTTTCCTGTGTTTCTGTTGGTTACTGAATCATTTGTTTCTACTTGTGAAGCATTCCTTTTGTCATGCTTATCAGGTATGGGAATTCCCACCTATGAGTAGGCTAGGAATGTATAGTCAATGAAATCGATGATTTATTTATTTATTTATTTATTCATCACCCTTATCACTAACATTACAGATACTTATAACCTAATGCGTTAGTGAGGCATAATAACTAATAAACTATAATAAAAGTAACCAAAAACGTAAAAAAACATAAGAAATTAAAATTAAATTAAAAATATAACAACAAAATGCAAACCTAGAACACAATAACAAAAGTAGTATAACCTAATCTAGCTTATAACATAATATTAATAAAATCATCTTTGCGAGTGATGATCTTTGAGATGATAGTTTAATTCTATTGGAATGTGAGAAGTCGAAATGATGCTGGCTGCCGAGGAGTCACTGTTCATTCTACTTAGACTATTGATTTATATTCTGCCTCTACCCTGTCTATTATTCCATACCACTGTGTGTTATTTTGTGTTTAGCATCCAGTAGAACCAAAGTTGCCGAGATCTATAAAGGTTATGCCTGCTACTGTCGCACCACTGCCAAACTACATGCGCAACACATAGACGGAGACATGTCCAAGCCAAATAATAATAATAATAATAATATACTTTATTAATTCAGACCGTGGTGTCCATTTTGTTATTAACAATAAGTGTTATAAATGCTTAAAAACTGTCAACACAAACAAAATAAAAACATTATCTTGACATGCTCAATCACTGCAGCGCCATTCCATGACAAATGGCGCTGCAGTGATTGACGTAAGAACAGTCTAACCGACTAGCGATCATGCTAAGGATGCTGTTGGCGCTGCCACGTACTCTATGCACCAGGGATGCACATCTTTTACGCATCGTAGCATAAAAGCAGTCGACGCGATATTCAGCAAACATCCCCGATGCACTACAGAATCGCGGCAACCCCATCAGCACCCTGAAAGCATTATTAAATTGGACTCGGAGGGCACTGTAAGACTTTTGAGTATAGTCAGCCCACAGGCTACACGTGTAGAATGAGGTACAATAAGACCTGAAAAGTGTAACCTTGACCTCTATCGAACAGCGTGCAAACCTGCGAGCTATCATGTTCGCTCTCACTGCCAGCGCCCTCCGTTCCCTTTCTATGTCATCATTGTCCTTGAGGTCAGAGGTCAGCACATGTCCAAGGTACTTAAATTTACACACCCTTCGCAATGCTGTGCCATTGAGCGTTATGTTGGGAAACACTTTACATGTACTGTTTCCTCTGGCCTCAAAGACCATGACTTCACTTTTAAGTGGATTATATTTTAATCCGTGTTGCTTGACATACTCTTCACAGATCGCAAGCAGTCTCTTAATGCCACATACCGATGCACTCAGTAGCACCATGTCATCAGCATAGCTTATATTGTTCACATGTACTCCATCTATGTGACAACCTATCCGGGTGCTACTGAGTGCCACAATCAGGTCATTCATGTATAGGTTGAATAGGGTTGGCGAGGACAGTCCCCCCTGCCTCACCCCGCACTCCAACCTGTACGATTGCGACATGCTTCCTGACCATCTAACGCTGTTGACCTGATTTCCGTACCAGTACTTACAGATGTTGATGAGGTCCAATGGAAGATTAGTGTTTTCTAATTTTTTCCATAAAATATCGTAGGAAACCAGGTCAAAAGCTTTCGAAAGATCGAGAAAGCATGCGTGAACGGCGGTTTGACGACTTGTATAGTATTTTACAGCATGCTTAACACACAAAACTGCACTTTCAGTGGATAGTCCGGCCCGGAAACCAAACTGATTGTCATGCAGTTCAATGTGTTTGGTCAACTGTGTGTTCAACATGCTGTCAAACACCTTTGATACTACTGTGGCAAGAGAGATAGGTCTGTAGTTGTTCCTATCTGATAGATCAGCTGTCTTATTTTTAACTATAGCAAAGCACGTGCTAAGTGGCGCTTACAGATCTCGGACGATTATGTAGTATTGGCCCATTTATCTCAGTATCAAATAAACATAACAATTGTTGGCAACATAGCACTGAACTCCTGAAGGTGGTTAAATCAATAGTTTTTCTCAGACTTAAATTATTTGACAACTAACAAATATTTATTATTATTATTTGGGGAGTGAATTTGAGAGCGATCTCGTATGAATACTCTCTCGGGCTCACGTTGCGTGCGGACTGCTGACTCCGCCGCGGCATCACGTCGGTGCAATTAGCGACCAAACAGGACTCCCGGCCACATTGCTACTGCATTCTATAGTACAACATGCATTTGCGAACAGCACCAACTTTAACTGTTAAACATAAGGTCTATTTTAGATTGGTTATGTCTCGCGTAAAGTTGTGGATCGTTCGCGGGCTCTGGATGTGAAGCTAATCGTTCCTTGCTTTTTCTTTAAACTTCGAAAGTCACAAAATACCGAGATGTAGAGGGTACACTCCTGGAACACGCGATACGCTCATAAATAATAATTTCTAGTGTCTGTGCATAGACAAAATGTAGCCGTATTAACAATTGCAAATTGCAGGTATTTTTATTTTTTTTTCTTCCTTTGAAAAAACGTTGCCCCACACTAGGAATTTCTCCTGTATCGTGGGTGCGGTTACAAACATTTAAACTCACAAACACAAACAGCCAGACCCGGAACAACTACCTGTAGGTCATACAAATATTTGTTCCGTGCGGGGATCGAACCCACAACACGCGGCGCAGCAGCCGATGGCTCAACCACTGCGCCAACCGTGTCGTCGAATTATTCCACTCAGCATGCGGTGGTGAGATTTATTTTAAACTTAACTTGATATTATGAAACTAGTTACTTATTTCTTTGAGTTTTGTGGGTGTGCGGGAGACGAAGCTCTGTGTATAGGGTCTAATGGAAACGAATACAGAAACACAATTTATTGTTTTTTGCCTAAAGGGGTCATAATTGGTGCAATTGTTTCCCTTATGAACTTCCTCTTATACTTGGTCCGTAACCTTCTGGAATGAATGAGTAGTGATGCTGCGCTTCTTGAAGGGTCGTTCTATATTTGGGGGCATCAGACATGCATGAGGCTGTAGAACAGTGTTCGGGTGGTTTCACGCTGTCCTAAATGTGCGAAGATAATAGTTGGATGTTTCCTAGGTAAAGATATAATAAGTCTATTTGGTCCGTCATCAGTTAGATTGCCAAAAAATATTGGACAAGTATTATTTGCTAACTCAAGTCAATAAAAGGTGACAAACATAATATCAAAGTTCAGGAGAAGGCGCTTCTGACGTCACTTTTACATTAAAAGTGTAGCACGGCGTGACGTCACGCGAAATTAAACGCACTATATCGTCGTCATTTTTGGTTTACGTGACAATAGAAAAAATACGTGTCTAGTATTTTTGAGTAATCCAACTTTCGGACCCAACAGAATTTTTAAGGACACTACCCTATTATGTTGCAGGATATGTGGACAACTTGTAGTTACTTTTTTCATGTTTTGGAACTATACGGCAAATACAAGCAGACGAAGTCGTTTGAAGCGGTTTTTCTGAAATAAGTCCCTCATCTCCTTGATCTTTGCCTGTAATGACAACATAGTGTGGATATCCGTTTATATAAGAGAGATAATAAACCCAAAGATAACAGTCGTTATAATGAGCTCGCTGTGGTCGCGGTGAGAGGAAGCAGCTCTCTCGCATCGCAGTGGTCGCAGGAGGCAGGGCCTGCGGTCTGCCGTGCTCCAACTAAGTGCAGCCTTCTGTGGGAACTGGAGCGGTGACCACGGTCGTGAGATATTGCTTGGGACTTTGATTACATTACGTGAATGGTGTAGAGTTACATGTGTGCTACCAGTCTAAATATAGTTGAACAAGGAAAATAAAAAAGGAATGTAGGATAATGATTGTTTTGGAAGAATATTTGGTTGTAAGGGGGTTTTGTATATGAAGGCCATTTGTATTTGTACAGTTCAGTAAATAGATTGAAGCTTTACATAAATGTTTCCTTATTTATTCATATAATTGAATTCAACTCAACGAAAAATCATTTCTAAGATAACTGAGCAATCGACAGTCATCTCACTGATCACTTTCCATTCGTTCTCATCTGTCCGAGCGTCTGAGTTAATCCCTCTGTACCACATGCGCCTGAGCCGCGACTTTCACTCCACCGTTACTCCGACCTGCGGGCTAATTGCCGGTCTACTACCGTTACGATCGTCCAGACGGATAATTGACCGGTCCGGTCCGTTCGCACGAACTGAGAGCCCTTTAGAAAAAGTGGCGAAAATTATAAACTACACGGTTTGTGTCTGTGACCTTTCGGCCCGATGCGCACACGCAGCCTGTCCGCGTGACTTGTAATATTAGTAGATAGTAATCATAGCCCTTCAGAAAAAGTGCCGTGAAATTATAAAGCCGTGCACAATTGACCAAGCACAGGTGTCTGCCTGGCTCGTGGTATTGTTATACCGTAGGTATGTGGCACCTACATACACCACTCACAGTTCAAATAGCTAAGCACCTGCTTATAGTACAGTAACATTCTTAGGATTAATGGGTAAATCTCTTAGATAGGTTTCGGTCCTGTATGTACAATTACTTCGGACACCTCGCTGTTAACACGACAGCAACTTCTTATTAAAGAATAGTTTGTATTGAACACTTGTAGACGTCTCAATACAAATTTTATAACAGCCATCCATATCCATCGGTTGATAAGCAGACGATAGGTATAATCAAAACTCTTAATTCCGGATTCCGGTCGTTAATGCGATGTGTGACTGACGTCGATACCACAGCAGCCTGTTCGAGCGACGCGCGACGGACCGAGCGGCACAGCGCGAGCGGCCGGCAGGGGACGCATGCGCATGCTACGGCAGCGGTTACGCAGACGGTTTCTGATAAATGTTTTCTTGTGAAATCATTTTGTGGCAAAACCAATCGACAAATTTTCGTGACAAATCAATGATGAAGATGCTTGTTACTAGCTCTCATGTTAGCTTATGTTCTACGAGGTTGTCCACCAAATCTTACAACCTGCAACGCCGTTTCGTGCAGTATTATCTACCTCTTTACATGTATCTTCTTATTTT
This sequence comes from Phlogophora meticulosa, assembly GCA_905147745.2. Taxonomy (NCBI): domain Eukaryota; kingdom Metazoa; phylum Arthropoda; class Insecta; order Lepidoptera; family Noctuidae; genus Phlogophora; species Phlogophora meticulosa. The sequence goes on from LR990534.1 coordinate 280,357, forward strand.
ATTTGTCTGTTAAAAATATAACAGCAACGTTAGGTTACATCTTTAAAACCACGCGCTCCCTTTCTCGGTGGTGACAGACATGCATCCAACAGCCGCGGCTCCGCGTGTCCGGCCGCCGCGCCGCCGCCGCGCCGCCGCCGCGCCGCCGCCGCACTCCGCGACCGGTCTACTTGTAATGAGCAAAAAATGACGCTCCCCAGTCTGTGCCCCGGATTGCCCCGCGCAGGGAGTAGGGCTGCCAACTACCAGTATTCTGCTTTGTAGTACTCTCGCTGATAAAGGAAACCAGTTCCATGTAACGAAGAGTTCGGCAGCGTTGTTGTGATCGGTGATGCATCAAGTGCTACGATGCCAGCAGTTGATCACTACATACATGGAAAGATCTCCATCTCCTTTTATGCCTGTTAAAATCAAAGTGTCTGGCCTGAATAAGTAACTTATTACTAACCGACTCGTAAACAGAATGTTACGAGTCGGCCATGCTATACACGATCTACCTACCTATTTGTTAGTCGCTACAAACACCCTGTGTTCCACATTCTCTGACACTGCAATACACCCTGTGTTTAATTGCCCAGTGTTCTACACGTTGATTGGCCGCGCCTGGCGTGAGTAGCCTGCTCCTGCGCACCACACTTTTAATTGAATACCTATATCAATGCATTTGTCCTAGTCATGGTTTGTTGGTATTTATAACAAGCTGCGAACAGATTATTGAGATGTAAGGCTGAATGTTATGATAACTGGTTAGTTAGGAGCGCTAACGAGAAACATTACTTGGGGATATTTATTGAATATTGTACTAGAACATGTATTTTAACTTGTTGATTACTTTATGGACCGTTATGTCGTTATTGTAAATTGTGAGGAACTAAATAATCCGTTTTAACTTTGAAAGAGTTCTGAACATTTTGAAGACAAGGAATCGGAAAAAAGTCATGTCCCGCTATGGGGTGAATTCGTGACAGATGGGCTTCACCCAGATAAAGATAGAGGGTTATGTGAATATTGGACGTCACCCAAAGCACCATCTCCTCCCGTGAGACCCCTATAAGGTAGAAGTACCTTAATATGCCCTGAGCAGCCAACCGTAGCAGCAGAAATGCTAGAGATAGAGTACCAACAACCATACCGTTTACTTAATATTTAAATAGGTTGTATAGCCCACCAACTGTACTTACCCACAGCAAGCACGGAGGTGCCTATAGTCTATGAAGTCGCGAACGTTCCGATTCTCTGAAAGATATTATAAGTATTGTTAAGTGAAGCATCGCCATAAGTCCTATAAAAGATAGTAACATTAAGGTACTTAATACTTGCGCACCTAGTATGAGACAAGGTGCGTTTCCGAATGCAGCTAGTGAAATCAACGCCTTTAGCGGTACCACAAGCTTGTGACAAGCCTCGTAAATGCATGTAATGCTGTAGTATCGATGTAACATGTCGTGAGTAATTAATATGTTGGTACGTAGTGACAGTTTTTGTGCGCCATTGATACGGGCTTCAGATAGATAATGTTAGTTATGTAGATATTAATGTTGTAATGGATATCTCTGCTTGGAATGCCGACAGCGGATAGTACACAACGTACATTTGTTGATGGTTATGAGAAACTCGTTTTATTTGTACAAAGTGATGGAAATATTTATAATCAGTAGGTTATCGTCAAATGATGATGATAACTTATTAATTTAGAGATTCAGGGAAGGTTTGAATGCATCATCAAATCAAGAAAGACACAATGCGATGTGTGTGTACGTTGTTAATAATGCAGGTTTAATGCAATTGACGGAATGGTTGGCAACGAAGTGACGACTTACACGAAAACACCCGAAAAACTGAGCATTCCACCCAGTTCCCTTGCACCGCGATGCAAGAATGTCATCCCTAAGTATATACGAGATTACCAAACCATCAACCATCAAGCTGCATGTTAAGAGACATCTTATAAATATTAACATCAAACAGGAATCAATCATCGAATCAGTTGGAGCCTTTAATCGTCAAAGGCCGGGGTTCGGTTCCCGGAACGTGCAAAAAGACTCGCATGGTGGACGAGGTATATTATTATGTGTTTTCGTTGAATGAAGCATAATGATCGGTTTTTAGAACAAGCTGAGCTGTATGGCGCTGGAGTTCTACACTTGGGGATAATTACTAAATGGGGCTTAATAACGGATTGTTAGCTTTGTTGTTTGCATGAATTGGTGGAGCCGACGTTTTGAAATCTAGATGTATCTTAACGGATGTTAACTTGTGAATGGCAGAAGAACTTGAGAGATGAGGCATAGACACGTGTGTGTTTGTGCGTGTGTGTGTTTTTAATTCCATAATATATAGTTATCGATTAGCTCAACTTACATACCTACTTTATTTTAAAAATCAATACCTTGTTTTTTAAAATAAAGTAGGTATGTAAGTTGTGTTTTTACTTTGCTGACTTTTTACTTTACATACTTATCAGCTTTACAACTGACATGGGATTAGCTTCACGAGTCCTTGAAAGACATCTTAATATTCCAGACCCTAATTGCTAAAAATAGCTGAACATTCTTTTAACTTACTTCTCAAGTAAGTAAGGAGCTTAGCTTCGCTTATAATTTGTGTATTTGGTAGAAGGCTCAGTGTCTGTCCGTGTCCGTCGGATTAGTGCAGCGTGATTATAAAATGTAATACGTATCGAGTCGAGGAGTTTAATGTGAACACAGTTTTGTACAGTTTTGTTCCGAATGTGAAATGAGGAGACTCGGGCGAAGTGGTTTTATTGGTGATTTCTAGAAGTAATTTCTGTTTAAGTGAACACAAACTTAAACAAATTAAAAGCAAATCACACGACTTAAATTAAAATACTAAGAGAATGTAAAATCGCTTCTTAATAGATGGGACATGCACTGGGAGGTCTGTGCGGGAGGTACTGGTACTGTGCTTTGTACTAGGAATGCTAGTAATTGGTTGTTCAATTGGATATTTCTGTTAAGCGAATGGATTAGGAACAACCGAGCAGTCGAGACACAACAACTTATCGGTTTGTTAGTTATGTAGCACAGATTATAACAACCTGTAAAAGGAAACGGGTTATTCTTGATCTGTGATTCCAACTAATATCTGTTCAATTTCTTAATACCAGTTGATTATTAAGTTGGTACTCACCTGGTTTGGAGACTAGATAAACATACATATACATAAGTGCACTCCTCTCCGCCAACATTAAATATCTCAAAACTCATACTTACTGGTTTAGGTTTAGTATTATTCTTCTTTGAGCATTAGTCAGCCCCACATTGTAATGCCATACTTATGATGATAACAGTCATTGGCATGCTCCTCTTATCCTTATCCCAATTTCTTTGTGTTTGCGAAGTATACTTAGGAACTCTACACTATGTAAATCTTGGTACTAATAACTACATATAATGCCTGTTTGTCTAACGTCATACAATAGGATGGCATGGCAATAGCACAGATGCTAAATAGAGAGACTACAGAGTTGTCGTCTCTTACTGACAGACGACTTTATATAAGGACGGTGTCAGACCAGAACTACGGTAATATGAAGATGTTGCAACATGTGTCGTCACCCTTGGGCCATCCCATTTTCCTAGTACGAAGGACTGCGCAGGTGCAGGAAACCTCAAACTGCGAAAATATAACAACCTAATTGGGAGTTATATTATGTTTGAGCCGTTTGGGGTTGAAACACTAGGGCCATGGGGTCCGTGTGCCTATTTAGTTTTTCGAGACATCGCCAAGCGTTTTGTCGACTCTTCACTTGAGAAGAGGGCTGGACTTTTTATGACCAAACGATCAGCATGGCCATTCAACGTGGCAATGCTGCCAGCCTTCTTTGCACTTTTCCCACTGACACTAATGCGGATGAATTATTCGATGCCCGGTGATTCTTTATTTTATTTTATTTTTTCATGTATTAATTTGTTTTTTTCATTGTTTAAGAAATAAACGTTGATCTATTTTAAAGATGTGAAATTAGTTTTAAATTTTTAAACTTCGCTGTGTTTACAGATGCATTTATTTTGCAACTTACCTACATGCAAGTTTAAGGTCAACCTAAAAGGGCGTCACTAGCGCTCTACCGCGCGCTAATGTGCGGCTCAGATAACTTTACATAATCATTCATTTACAACCATTTCCACAAATACATTCTTCAACTTATCAGTAGTTTGGCGTTAATTACTAACTATCAACAACAACGACCGGATTACCCATCAACGACGAGAAAACCCGCACACCTTGTTAGTAAAAACGAAAATAACACAATAAGTACATATAAGTAGCCGGATTCTTCTCAGTGTTTCCCAGACACTATCGCACTCCTGCGCCTGCTCACTTGCAGGTGTCGTGCTCCCGTAACCAGGTGACGCAAGCATAGACACTCCACAAACGTAATCGCGATCAGTTTTTTACCGGCAGCCGGTAAGTGCTGACCGGTAAGATTCAGTAATTGGATGATAATGAGTAGTGGCTGTTAGTGGCGCATCGGCCCAAGTGTATGTGTAGAGTGGACGCGAGGCGACGTCAATCTGAGACGTTTGTAATGTTGGCAGCTGATCTCTACATTCAACTGCGATTTAATTAGATTATTCCGCTAATCTAATATTTCTTGGATGTTTAATTATTCTGTAAAACATAAGTTTGAATTGGCAGTGTTTTTTTTTTTTTTTTTACTTCTTAAGGTTCGTACTTTGTAAATTATTCAAATTCGTAGATATATCTAAATAAGCCGGCGTTGCTGTTAGCCCAAGAAACATCTTCGTTCACTGTAGGTAAATATTGAATAAAGAATGACAGATCTGAAACCAATTTCTTACTAAAATGAATAAATCCAACATCGCTTATTCTCGTTTATGTCCTCCCATCAGATGGTTACCCCACTCGAGGCTCTGCGCCTGCGCCGCATTTAATGCACTGATAAAAACCAACAGGTCGCCGCCGACGGTTTTTTCTGCGAGCTCCCAAACTTAAAGCTTCATGTTTGTATAAGTTGTTCGAATAAAAACGCGTTTGTTTTTGGTATTGTTAAAAGTTTTATCAAAGGTAGGATTTTTTGTTGTCTCGTTTGTCATATTCGAGGTACCCTGAGCGGGTTGCGGGTATATGAAAGAGGGGCTGATAATTAATAAGGGACCATTATAAAGGTTCGTATTATGACTAATTAGCTACATTAAGATATCTGAGATAATATTTGGTAAATGTCTTTATCACAGCAGTGGGAAAGGGCGCGCGGCGGAGGTTGAGCCAAGATCGCGGCTTTTTCTGTTCAACAATTAAGATATTCAGTCCATTAAAATTAATTACATAATTAATGTCTTACTTAAGATACCTGGTATTTTTTCATAAACCCTGTGGGGTCGCTGCAGAACATTGTAAGTCCACCAAGTTGCGTGTACCAGGAAACTGTAAACAACTTAAGATGCCGCTGTAACGAGCCGGCTGTTCGTGGGAGTCGTCGGCATAGCTCCCTGCCGAGCTCGCGGTTATGAGAGCGTAATTATACACAAACATTTAACAATCCGCCAAGATGATAGAGATCGCGAGTAATTGGCGCGCGGCGACACTGTCCGCTACGGTACGATACGTGGACGGTACGACATATATTTACATCGTTAAGTACTGCTGAACCTCCCAACTAATGCCAAGAGGAAGCACTTGAGGAGATGCGTGTGATGGTGTCTCGTATGGTAGTGCAACCAAAAAGTAAGACGCTGCTGCTTGTTTTGTTATTGCCAACCTGCCAGCCAGTGTGACTTGGTACTGACAGCAATCATAGTGTAGTCACGTCTATTCCACCACATAACTACGAACTAAATTGACATTCGCATTATATACAGAATCCCGACAACAGCCGTCGGGCAGTAGCCCACCAGACACAACACACGTCTGTTTGGAAGATTCTCCCTTTTTAAGAGGGGGTGAGGAACTTTATACCCCCCCCCCCCCTCCCACCCAAAATAGGATGATTATAATTGATTTGCAATTGTAGGATTTGCTTCCTACAATTGGAAATTAGTAGATAATAATAACGTATATCGCAAGACATTGGACACGCTCAACGTACCGTAATGTCGTAGGTCAGCTGTCGAGCTAGCGGCGTGCGATGCGTCTACTTGTGTGCCGTGTGTGTGGCTTGCACCCCCGACGCCAACTGTCTCAGAGTGCCGCAACTGCGTCGCCACGGTGCGCGGGCCGCGACCGCTGCCTGCGTCCGCAACGCGTTACTCTGGATGTGGCCGTGTTAACTTACAAGGCTCCCCACTCTCCTGCTCTTGCGAAATTTGCCACAATTTGACCAAGAGCTGTCAAAACTTTAAAATGTGACTAATTCACAGCAGAATGATTAGTTGCTCTACGAGTTATAAAGTTCAAGATTACAGTAGACGCAAAATTAAGCTTTATTAACTTCAATTTGACGTTAGATTTTCTTCAAAATGTAATCATAATAAATATCTGAAGCGAGGATATGATCATAAGGTACACCCATAAAGTTCCGTGTCCCGCCGCACGCCTAAGTAAATTACGTTTTAAAGTCCATTTTACTTCTAATAGGTATCAGCCTCGTATATAATCCAGACTCTAATCATCCGTAAGAGGCTTTCTGAGCAAAATACCACTAAATACGGACCATTGTGCAATTTAATTCTCTTTATATTGTAGGATAATAATTTCCAAAGTGTGTGAAAGTGTTTGGCGTCGGATTTTCATTAAGATAAGTCGTTGCGCGGGCGCATGCCACGCCCCTCCATTACACGCACGTGACTCCTCGGCGAAAAATCGATGTAATTTACTTGAGGAAATAAAACAAGTTAAATAATATTACAGAGCGGTGTGCTGGCGGGCCCCAGAGGTCTCAGTGGCCCCAGAGGTCTCAGTGGCCCCCGATGGACGCGAGGCTCAGGTCGCGGGGCGGCTGCATTGGGCACGGCGGGTTGTGGTCGCAGGCTGCGGTCAAAAGCAATTCTTTCAATAACATTAATAGGTGAAGTAATAGCTACGTTGGGAATTACACAGCGACGTATGATTTTCATTTGAAAACCTATCGATGTGCCATTTCCTCATGACAGTAAGTGCTCGGTGGTCACCAACGCGCGAAGGTGTACATAATCTGCGCGCAGTTTATTTCGCGGTTATACAGCTCGGCATAAACTTTAGTAATTTAATTATTGAATTAAAATTATAACTTAAATCCTCGTAAACGTGAACGCAATAATAATGGATGTCATGTTGTTAAACTAGGTTTGAACACGATGTTTACTCAGTGAGCCAGCTGCATGCTGGTGGCAGGTTGATGATGTGAGCGCCGCTGGTGGAGCAGACGGTGGTGACTGCTGACTCCAGCTCACTGATCTCCTCGGGTCGGAAGTGCTTACCATGTCCGTGTATACGTTGCTACTGACGTGCGGTAACTTTGACGTTCGGACAAGTTCGGGTGTCAGTGTTACTCACTAAACGTGGTTTCCCTCAGCACAAGCTGTGCGACATCATGATGTACAATGGTAATTACGTTGTGATATTGTTGTAACAACCACAGTATCGACGCACTATGTGATAGCATGAGTTCAGCACATGATCTGGAGTCCTGGACCGGAACGTTAAAGTTTTCGTCAGTTATTCCTATTTTGTTTTGCAGATGTTTTTGTGTAAGTACTTTAAACTGTAAAAAAATACATGATTCCTATCTATCCCAATGACATTTTTAATGAAAGAAGTGAACTAGGTACTTACTTTTAAATTGCACATCTTGGGTGGAATGGAAATCCATGATCTTACCATAATTACGTACTGATATTTATGGTATCAGGTAGTGCGTCATCCTACCACGCTTCATACATATGATGCTGTGTAAGGTACCTATATCCAAAATAAGCACTGAGTTCACCTACACTACACCTGTGCTCTGCGCGTCTTAAGTCGTGCTCGTAAAGTGGAGGCGGTCCGCAAGCTCGGCGCACCCCGCGCAGCCGCCTAGCCGGCCACGTGACGCGCATGCGCCGGTGTGCGCCGGTGTGCGCCAGTGTGCACACTCCCACCTCACTCGCAAGTCGCGCAACTGCTATAAAATGGCTATTATTTGTTCGAATATATTTGCTAACGATTTTATAGTTGGTTGATTGTGAGCTCGCAATGTAAGTACTCAGTTTGTCGCCATGTAATCAATAACATTTTATCGTTCCTAAGAAATAGCAGGACTTCGAACCGTAAATCTTATGCATCAAAGTTTTCTGTAATTCCAACCTGAACCAGGAACTTCACATTCTTACCAAACAATTTACACAATTATTTTTTGGCCAAAAAAGTATTGCTTAGAGTTACCCAAGGGACGAATAATAAATAAAAGCAGATGACAAAGTTATAATGGCAACATTTCTCCTGCGCCTGTGCAGTTACTGACATCATCTCGGCACGCGTTTCTATTCGTCTTAATAAAAATATGGGAAGAAGTGCGTAAGTATGTAAGCTAGGAGTTGGTCGAGCACTCTGTGAGTGGGTGTGAGGTACTTCATTTTTCAGTGAAGAGACTCAACAGTGACATCGAGCTTTCAATACAAATGATGATACACCGTGCTAGGTATTGCACATCCAGTCTTTTAAATGGAAGGGTGGATATTATCATATTTTACATAAACGGCCTTAAATACATCAACATTCTATATACCTTCCCAAGGCTATAAGAAAAACTTAGTTACGTAGGTATATACAATTTATAGGTGATCAAAAGCCATTATACATTGGCACGACATATTACACATGTTTATCTATATACATATATTTACATGACATACATACTCTGGGGACTACTCCAGAGATGATCGCTAAAATCCATTCCAATCGACCTCACCTGGGCGTCCTGGGCGTTCAGCATCGCTTGTGCTGGCACGACCGCACCGAAAATCCGAAAACCATTTATGAATCATTTTAATCGACGGAGCAGAGTCCCCATAATATTTATCAAGCCTTATATATCCCCATAATATTTGTTTCGTTTCCGTAATAGTTTTTTTGCGCAAAAAATAATGTTTTATCAACACTCCAAATTTACTTTTCTCCATCTTTGCGAAAATGCGTTCAATTGTTTTTATTTAATAGCTGTCAAATAAATACTAACCGTCGATACTGGCTGAAAATTTAAATATAGTCCCTCAAAAGGAGGTTACATGCACATCGCAATAATTTTATTCCAAAATAGATTTTTACCAGACTTATCACTCCGCCCACGTATTATGATGTTTCAGATAGTACATTATTAAAGCATTATTATTTTGTTTACTTAACTAAGAAGTCTCGTAACACTCGATATTACTATCTTAAAAAAATACATATTTCTAAACAACTCCTGACGGGTTCCATTTTTCATTCTCCTCTCGGTGTGAAAACCAATAAACAGAGCCATCCATCACAGACCTACGCAAATACACGCGGAGCGCGGAGCGGCCGCCGCGAGACGCGTGACGCGGGCGGGCACACGGGCCTGCACTAGTGGTGATCTGTGACGTCGCCGCCGCGCCGCGTCGCTCGGCTGAAGTGACGTTCACGAACCTCCATTTGCAAATACACCCATGTGATACTCAGTTGGCAATCGTTGGTGTAAATAGGTACCTACATCACATTTGGATCCTTGTGAATCCAATAGGTAGGTAGGTACTGATGATAAGTATAATATGTCTTCCGCTGCTGTAAAAAAGGCGAATAGCTTTGCGTTTTACAAATAAATTATTTAATTTAGAGTCCAAACTAAACTGATTGAAACGAACCAACAAATAAACTGAGAAAGAATAGCTTTATAAACAAACACACTTCCATATCATTAATATATTAGTACGAGAGAATCTCCCGGCTAGGCATACATTAAGCGCCGCGTGCCGCGTGCCTGCGCGTACGACACCGGGTTCGAATAATAAGTTGTTCAGACATGTGCCGGGGGCCCAGGGCCCGCAGACAACGAGGTGATGCGGTGCGGACCAAGGAGACCAGCCAGTGACAGGGAAATTGATACAGAGAATTTAGATGATACAAAGGCACGGGGGAAAAATCAGCGATGGTCTGCTCGTGGTTACACATTTGCCATTTTTTATTGGCACCTTTCATTCTAAAATCAGGTCAACTTGGCGGAGTGGCAATTCAATAGAATTGGGGGCCAGATTATACTGGTTTTCTTGCCACTGCCGTGCGGACTACCGTACACAGGATTACAATCTTCAAGTCACACCACCCACCTATGATAGCGAAATGCTACAAAATAACTGCATGACTTAAAGTTAAATAAATATGCATTTTAATTAATCTGTCTGTACTTAATTGTTCGTGAGCCACTAGCTTCTTTCCATTACTCGTATCCTCACGACTATACCTTCCACCGTGAGCCTCCCTGCAGGCCTTACGATATTCCCTCCGTACTCCTGTATGACCGTGAGAACTAGTGACGTCTTCTCAGATCATATCACAAGAGCGTGCCCACAATACTACGGTATTGTAATTACATGGCGGCCGTCCTTACCGATCTTATCGTGGGTTTGTTTGGGCTTTTAATGGGATGTAGAGGCCGTACGGGCGGTGTGCTGTGTGGGACTGTGGGCGTGGTGTTACACCGGCTTGTGCTATTCAACTAATTCTTCTTACTTTTTTTTAAATGGTCAACATAAACTTATTTTAGCGCACCAAGGAGTAGGCCTATAATTACTTCCTAAGTTTAGGTAATTTTATGTAATTATTAGTGTACTGATAATAATTATAATAATTAAGTATTCTAAGGCGACCATAATTTACGTTTATTCTGAAGTCAGTAACTTGATAAGTAATGTATAAAACAAGTATCCTTTGAAATTCCCGTGTACATCTGTCATATGATCATCATCATCATCTGTCATATCATCATCATACAGATGTGTGGCATAAATCTTAATTATTAAGATTTCTGTGGACACCACGTTTGCTCTCCCGCGAGACAGTTACTTAATGAGTGATATTAATTTAAATATGATTGCGTTTCCGTGCCTAATAAATATTGTAAAATATTAATTTAATACGAGTCATTGATTTAAGTATCAATTACGTGTTTTATTGGCACGATCTTCTAATATGGCTGACGTCGGAACATCACATCTCTGTTAATTACTCAGTTTCCCGCGCAAAATAAGTATTATTAATGTCGGAGATATAACGGTGTTATTGCCTAAGTATTTCCTGTTTATTAAATTTAATAAACTATCTTTCAATTTTTTACAAACGTAGCTAAACTAAAGTAGCTTTTCTACATAAAACCGCAATTTCCTTTTCCGAAAGTAATTTCCAGTGACAGTATTTGGTGATTCTTATCTGTTTGTGACATACTGAAATAAAAATGTCTGTATTTGGTATCACGGGGCACAACAATGTGAGCACACACTACCCCCCCCACCCCCACCCCCCCCCCCCGAGGGGCACGCTAGTAACTCGCGTAGCTTCGCCGTAGGGCCGCCATCCTCTATCCGCCACTATGGCCAGCACTCAGATACTTGCACGTACCGCTGTCACGAGCCTCACCTCACGTCTGCAACACCACTTTTTGTGCAAGCGTGATAATATGAACACTGTCATTTGCTAACATCTGTTAGGAAGAACGTCATTCGGTTTTGAACTGTACTTGCATCTACTTAATGTTGAATTTGGGTTGTCTAGGATACCTGCACCTTAGAATGTGTTGTTTCCAGCTGTGCCCCTGATAGGCTGATAGTAAGGGTTGAATGTAATGGAGGAGTTATCACACTTATCACAGTATCAACTGGTGATTTGGAATTAAAGGTGTTTGTAGAGTCGGCCGACGAGCGTGGTGGGTTAAAGTTTAGTTTTCTTGGAAGGGAAAAGTGGAATAATAACTCCACTTTCGCTATTTGCGCTTCACAGAGATCTGCGATACTATCTGAATTTGCTGATCTACGTTATTATGTACCTCAAAAGCTATAAATTTTCTTCGTAACTTCTGGTGAACTGATTTTAGCTTCAAAAGTAGACTCAAGTTTTGCCCAAAATCAGATTAACTTTTTTCAGAAAACTGTTTGGCCATGACGGCAGCGAAATTACGAACGTAGGTGCCTACTTATAGATATTGCTTTCCAGAATGGAGGCACTTAATCACCTTCCGCATACTTCTATAATGATGTAATGCTAATCTGAAGAAGCTATGCATATGCATGTCAAATGATCCTAAATCTTCCACAGAACTTGAGTAATTAGTAGCCGACATTAACACTGTAACCATAAATCACCGACAATGAACTAATCCCGATTCATACCTTCCCACACCGCGCCAGGTACTGACGCATGGGAACACTTGTCACGCCATACATAACCCGAGAACGTCTCCATCTGCCACCAAACGAGCACCATGTATCACTGCGCCCGTCTCGCCGACAGCTCCACTCTCACTGCGAGCTGCCCTAACGTGTGGAACATTCATCTAATCACAACGCCATTAAATTCTATTAATACATTCTGTGTTTGTGTTTCTAAATACTTATACTATCTTATTTTAAAGTAGTTGAGAATAAATTACTTGAAGAGGAACAGGGAGCTCAGCACAATGTTACTATTGCTGGCTAAAATTATAGAAACGCTTGTATTATGGTAAAGAAACACAATTTTTCGGTGCTCAAGTTAAGTTTGTGGCTTTTCAGTTAAATAATATCTAAATTTAACAAACATTTTTGTCTTTATTTTCTAGGTGTTAGGGTATATATTAGCTTGCTTACCATCCTCTCTCAGTGAAGCATGATTCCACTTAAGATTGATAACTAGCCTTGGTTTTAATTCGTTAACGCTCATTAGGGTGGCCATTAAAACGACGTCGATATGAATTTAATTAGGTATTATCAAAGAATAATTGACGAAATAACATCAATTAATCGCCGTGAGATAATATCCCCGCTGAGTTAATTAATATAAATCATAGCGTAAATGATTTCAAATTGATTCTTTATAAACTTCTTAGTGATGTCGAAGGTTTTATTCAGAAACTACGATGTTATAAACTATAGTTATATTCCATGACATCTTTATTGAACTGGTTTGTACTATAACTAAGTTATTTCTCTTCAACTCATAATAAATGAATGTTTTACAAAGTATCCGAGTCCGCTGTGCAGAGGTGTCCACGGATTTAGTGGCCCGCTGTCATCTGGACAATTAATAAAAAGTAACGTGTCTATCAGAAGCTGATTCATTGCTTTGGGCGACTGCTATGTAAGCTCTTGTAAAGAAAAGTGTGCGCATTTTAAATGCACTCCGCACATATGTACGTAGGTACGTACACACGATGGACCGTCCTGCGTGGGTTCTTGCTAGTCGATGTGATACCTGTTATTAACCATTGTCATCACTTAACAGCCCATTTTCTTAACTCATTCTAAGCTAAAGTTATTACGCGTGTGCAAGTCAATAATACACTATTAATTATGATTAAATGGGCGCCCTATCGGCTTTATGTAATAATAATATCAATATATTGCGAACATTTTACCCTCCCACTGCAGGGCTAAGGCCTCTTCACATACATTATAAGGCACGCGCAGTAATCACCACGCTTGCTCAAGACGGGTTGGCGATTTCAGATTAATATTAATTGTACAAAATGTAAAGCCCAGGTTTCGTGACGATATTTTCGATCACCGATGTCAGCGGTGTCTCATAGAAACTTAGGAAGGATAAATTGAAAAAGTCGCAGTGGTACTTGCCAGGATTTGAACCCGCTTCGACATTTTAATATACTTACAACTGTTTCAGTCATAGAGACTAAGTCGTGGTAGGCGCTAGTGCAGTTAGACCCAGACGTGCCGGACGGAAACGGCAGACTCGGAAATTGTAGTGCTTGCAGGTGTTACGACTGATCTCTATTATTAGTTTACCAATAGTAGAATAGTGATTAAAATAATACGTTTTTTTAATTTTTTGTCTTGTACAATAAATTTTGTTTTCTGTATCTGGGGGACAGTAGTGTTCACACATACCTTTTCTGTTATACAACAGTTATTTTAGTTATAAAATGAATAAGCCACATATAATGACTAAGATGTAGGGCTTTTGAAGTTAGAGCTTGTAGTGTGCTTGACTCTATATGTCATCTATAACTTTTTGACAGTGCGTGCCGCATACTATCGTCTCGGCAACATTTAAATGAAAAGGTTTTTGGTGAGTTTTATATTCCAAGTATGTCTTGGTATATGTTACGCCTTAATTTCTAACCTATTTAGTGACATACTTAGTTCTCGTTAGTGGTGGACACTTGGACCAAGCCCGATACAGTTTGACCACCAACGAATCTGATTGAATGAATTTGAATCACCCAACGTATTTTGTGCAGTAGCACTACTTAAGTATGTTGCGAAATAAGTATTTTCAACCATACAAGGTACTGTAAAGGTTCGCTTACTAGGAACGTTACGTGTAGATTCGACAGCGTATCGAATTGTAGTGAATTGGTCTGCAGGTGATGGACGTAAACAGCCCAACTATGGATAGGCTGGCCATTACATCACAGATAAATAGACAAAACTGAATAGGTACCAAAACAAAAATCATGATCGTGATCATGTCTTGAACCAAATTGGACAAGTTATTAATAATATCAGTCCTGTAACCGGAGACCTTTCGCAGAATCCAATCATAACATCTTACATAAAGGCACTAATTACTAAAACTTCAATTAATTATATTTACCACGATAACATGCGTTCGAACCATACGATCTTAAACCTTACTGCCCAAAAAATAAGGGTTAAATGTAGTGCATGTTGAGATTGCCGGAGATCGCTATCGATGGAGTCATGTGGTCGTCATGGTAACGGTAACACGAGTTCTGAATTCGAAGTTTGGAACGTGCTCTGAAAGGTATACACGGCTGAAGGATTTTGATACTTGACACTTTTATGTAAACTGACAAACTTAGTGAAAGTATTTTTGTTCTGAAAATAGCTTACGGAGAATTAGCAATTCCTTACGTAATGTTGTGGTACTAACTATAAATAATGTAACTCCCACGTCAGTTGATAAAAGTAAACCAATGAATACTGCCAGCACTATGGTTGCAATAGTAATTAAAGAAGTCCTCTGTAAACATCGCATGCTTAAAAAAAGAAGAAAACGCAGCTCTCAAGACTGTTTTATAAGTATTTCCGAACAGGGTGCGTTCAAAGTGAGGAACAAGGATCAAGTCACGTCTGTGGGTTTCAATATGTCCGCCAGAGCACGCCGACAGACGGAGAGAGGCACAGGAATTACGAGAACAGCCTGTTTTACACGTGTCAGTGCGCTTTGGGTGTACGGCTCACGGCTAGGTAAAAGACACGCTGTATACATAAGCAAAGACAATTGGTTGTGCGGATAAGCCTGTCAGTGTTTACTGGGTGTAGCTAATCAGTCTTTTATTTGTTTATTTGTCAGCAAGCATTGCAAGGCCATACACATAGACATAGAACCTTAACCCAAACATATATACTCCTTTCCACCGGCTTCATAAGGTCCAGAGCTCATTTGTGGGGCTCGGTATCCGCTTTTATAACATGCTACCACATTCTTTGCTGGATTTACCTTTTAACGCGTTTAAAGCTAAAGTTAAATCAAACCTTTGTTCTATAGCATATTATTCGATCAACGACTATTTAGAAGACAAGAATAGTTGGTCGCTTTGTTGAACGCAGGACAATGTTACTATGTTCTTTTACTGTTTAATAGTTCTTTATTTTTGTGTATGTTTCTTCTACTATCCTTATTTTTATGTTATTGACATGATCCTCTCACTACATTGTATGAATGAGTTGTATTGATATAATTCAGCATTGCACATGTCAGCGGGCACGCCCTTGGACTGCCTTGGAGGCTTTTTATGTATTCAGTTTAGCAGGCTTTGCTTGAGTTAATTGTCGATTTTGGTATATATAACTTTTTATTTATATATTTTGGCATATTGGTGTGTGCTAGCTAACATGTAGCAAATTATTTAATTGAATGACGTATAAAGATGATTGACATAATTATTTTTTTTTTGACATAATATGTTGTATAGCTTCAAGTTCTTCAAACCTATCAGACAGACGTGTTGCTGGGGAGTTTGTTCCTCCACTTCTTCTTCCCAGCAAAAACACTAGGAA
Organism: Phlogophora meticulosa; assembly: GCA_905147745.2. Taxonomy (NCBI): domain Eukaryota; kingdom Metazoa; phylum Arthropoda; class Insecta; order Lepidoptera; family Noctuidae; genus Phlogophora; species Phlogophora meticulosa. The sequence goes on from LR990534.1 coordinate 296,487, forward strand.
GTGGTGAAGGGTGGGCATTTTGGGGGACTGTCTTATGTAAACGTTTTTGACGTTCAAAAAGTGCTGATTCTCAGCCTAATTTGAATAAATGAATTTTGATTTTTGATTTTGATTTTGATATTATACGTATAAATATGCAAATTGTGTTAATCCCGTTGTAATACTTAGTAAGCATGATTAGGTATTAGTAACTTGTATATAGAGTGTATACTAATAGCTTATTATACATCTGAAGCACATTTTGTATATAAGCAGTACTACCTACATGCGTACCTACTTACATGCGTTCCGTTCAGTTTTTCAGAGTAATATTTTTACTCCGCAAGTAAAGTCATATTTATGACACATACAAACGGTGACAACGACAAGGTTTTAAATGCAACTGTAATTTAAAGTCAATTTACGAATATTTCTTTTAAAAACACAAATATTCTCGTATCGTGCATTCTAACATAATATTTAACGTTATTTATTTTTGAATAATCACATAAAATCCATTGTAAACGTGCGTTTTAATGTTTTGAATTTACAATTTGGTGTTATTTCTCGCGTTACGTTATTTAAAACCTCTGATTTATTAATATAGTTAATGTATACGGGTACAAATGGGCCTGCGCCGGGCAACAGGTATTAATGTTGTAAAAATAAATATGGAAACGACGCCTTTTAACATATTTCCTATAAAAGATAGGACACCAGATAGGGTAACTGAATTAGTGTTATTGCCGTAATAAATACTATTTATAAAATTCTAATAAGATTTAATCAAATGTATGTACGATAAACACTATCAGGAAGCATTTCTGTGCCACATTCCTTTAATTTCTACATGATATACACTGGTATATCACCTTTTAAGTCGTTTTTCCAAAATTGCCCCTATTTTGATAACGGCATCGAACCTGGGAAGGTCCGCGCTTCCCACGGATCAATTAGCTATATCGTTTTATATTGCTGTTGATACGGCAGGTTATGATTGTGAAGCTTTCGAGGTCAGGGAGATTGTTGTGATGTTGTGAGCTCGCTGTAGAGCGCTCTACGGTATCCAGTACAAAATACAATACAAAATGTTTATTGTGTCTCAAACATATGGTTTCATACAAAAATTGAGACCTCCCCAGTAAGTTAAAAAATACTTGTGTTGGGGTTGCCTCGCTACTTCCCTTAGTAACTAGTTACATAGTGTCGAGACAAACAACAAGAAAGGAAAAGAAAGAAAATACAAGATTGTAGCCATTAGCAACATTAGGTAAGTACATGTTATTTTTAAGTATATTTGCGTGTGCGTGTGTGTGTGCGTGTGTGAGTGGGCGTGTATGTGTGTTTGGGTGTGTGCATGTGTGTTATGTATGTGTGTGTATGTTTGTTTGTAATTCTTAGCTAACTCTGACCTGGATGGCTTCGGTTTCCTCATATGTTAGCGTTTTAAGCCACTTAGTTATAGTTTTTTTATTTTCATGAAGGACCTTGGGATATATATTTAACTTTTTGTTTAATTTATTATATATATAAGCAGATTGTACAGCGTATTGACGTCTAGCAAAGGCTGTACGTACCGGTGGGGATTGGGCTATTAGATAATTTCGCCTTTTAACTAGATGGTTTGAGTTATAGGGCAATGTCTTATGCAAGTACAGAGTAATATTTAGGTAATATAGTTTTCTAATCGTTAGTAGGTCACTAATTGTATATAGGTCATCGGTAGAATATCTGTACGGTTTGAAAAACATTACCTTTATAAGAGACCGTTGAGCTCTTTCTAGTTCGAGAAATTTGGTTTTCGTGGCTCCTCCCCAAATTGGGATGCAATAGGTGGTGACTGATTGCACCAGGGCGACGTATATGTTTTTTAGGAGTTCGGGAAACATTAGATGTCGAAGAGTTTTAAAGATCCAGATAAGTTTTCTGATACGTATCATAATCGTTTCGATGTGTGAGTGCCAGGATAACCTTTGGTCAACCACTATGCCTAAATACTTTGTGGAGTGAACTTTTTGGATAGATTGACAGTTACAAAGGTCGTGGTTGGCACACTCATGGATTCGGATTTCGTAGTCAGCACCTGGTTGTGATCGTATGTTTGGTGTAAAACACATGAAATTTGTCTTTAGGATGTTTAGAGTGAGTGTCCAGTGTTGCACAATATTGATACGAATTGTTATAAACGTTAAATACAAGTTTTATAGTTTCAATTGTTATGTTTATGGCGCTCGTTGGCGAACAGCAGCTCATCAATATACGTGTATCATTTATCGTTTTATTATTGTTTGAACTGTTTATTTTGAGACTATTGTCCATAATCTTGACAGTCTGGCAGACCTCCTTACCAAGAGATATCATATCAACCAGTAACTGGGTTATAGACGGGTTAGGTATTCGCTCCATGTAAAATACTGGTATTTAGCTGCATCCGGTCATGCTACAAGCCCACCCCACTACGTTGGAAAAAGGTAGATCATATACATATCTAGCTCAACATCGCATATATCTGACATTTTAATGGGTCTTAGTGAATAGTAAATAATACATTTAATAAATAATTATTCAAAGTTTCATTAATATCCGTGAGAATTTGTTAAAATCAATAAAATATGAACTAAATTGCGGATCATCTTAAATATAGCGCACCGCGTTTTCTGCCAAGATTGCGGGAATCCGACGCATCAGATCTCATGTCGGCGGAAAGCAAATTAGTGTAAATATAATTGAGTATAAAGATCGGTGGCCGGGACCCCGGGGATATTCGCGCCAAGTATATTGAATAACTCCACACCTTAAAAGCCACAATATTGTGCTCATTTATCAAAATTAGCCATGTACAGGCGACATCCCTGTAATTATTTCTATAATATATGTGTGTCGTAGGCGAAACTTTACGAGCGCGAATTAAAAACAAGTTTGTAGTATGACAATAAAATCGCTTCGGAAATTAATTAATTCGCCGCTTTAGCTGGAGACGACACGCGGTGGTAATGAAGTGACCACCTTACATTATGCTTATACTTTATTATAGGCTGCGCCCGCGCACGTCGCGGGAATAACTTATTGGATCAATAACTTCAATATTATTGTTATTTATTAGGTATACAGACGGAGGGGAGTGGACACTCAGACACAGTTTGAATCATGAGTTAGAGTAACTTATGGTTTTGGTTATTTTTAATCAGTTAAAATATCTTTAGGTTTTGGTAACGTTGAGCCTATGGCATGCTGGTGTCTTATTCTTTAGGCATATTGGACGTACGAAGTAATTCGTTACTGAATGTAGTAAGAGCTAATAAAAGCTCCTGTTTTATTTACCAAGTAAAGTGGTGACCTGGCTGACACTACGACCGACAGACAAATGATGATAATGAACGACACATGTCTTCAACTATATTAACAATTTAACGTTGGCTGAGCAGGTTTCCCTCGACCAACGACCAACGTAACTTAATATCAAGCCTATAATCATAATTTGGGATCATAATTAAATTTTATGATTATTTCATATTAAATATTTGTGGTTGGAGCGCGTTGAGTCAGCGACTCATATCTATGTTAATGTTAAACATAACGAGTGATTTACATAGTTGTCTTATCACTTTTATAATTTATTAAGGATTGTGATACTTACCCTAAGTATCAAAAAACTTTATGAATTATAAAAGTTTGGTGCGAGCTTAGCAGCCAAAATGATAGCCATGATGTATGTATGTTTATAACGTTATTTATGGTTTGATATCGACGCCGCCTTTCCCATGATAAGGTCGCTACGTCGTTTAATTTAGTAGATGACCGATACGAACCACTGCTTTTTCTAAATATATTGAACCTCCTTTTCACAACTGTTGGTATCTGAACACGTCCTCAGTTTTCTTCTAAAGTCATGTGACTCGTTACAGAACCCGCCCGCGCCCGCCTGATCCTTGCATTGACGTTATTGAATCACCAATTCGCCTAAATACCCTAAGAAACCGTCCAACGTGAAACGACCCATGTTATCGGTCCATCTGTCCCGCTCCGCCTCTTGCGTGTAGATCCTCCGCAGATAGTCGGGCTAGAGGAGAGCGGGTCATCGGGACATCTCTGGTGTTCACCGAGACGCACGGTTTGATAGCCCACAGCGATGTGGATCACGATCCCCACTTGTGGTTCACGCTTGACGTTTGTTTTGGTCTTCAGACAAATACGGGCTTTTTGTTTGGTTCTTTTTGTTATATTTACTTTAAAAAATAAAGAAGCTTAGCATACAACGTCATAATTACAACGACAAATTTGTAATTTATAATTAAAACCTTATAATTAAAGGCTTCGTGATTTTCGCAATTGAATCTGAAAGCTACCCCCCCACCGTTTTTTGCATAGGTGAGAGAGACATACGGATTAAAAAAAAAAAATGTATCTTCCCATGTTTCGTCGTTTAAAAAAGATCACCTAATTCATCAATATTTAATTACTAAGCTTGTGGGCCCATGCGAGTATGTCCGTAGTCCGCGGGTACCACGCAGCTCGGCACGCGCCTGTCAGCGCGAGATGGATGGCGCGCGGTGAGCGGGGGATGGTAATGGTCCCCACTCCGCGGGGACGGCCCCGAATGTACGTGATGACAAATGGAGCAAACAACCTGCAACTGGCGACGACGTGTGTAGCAAGCAATACAACACATGACTGCAGTTTTTGTACCGTATACCTTAGACATATTATATGTATAGAAAAAAACAACAAAAATTGCAGTTATTGAGAAATGCTTTTTAGTTTCCGTCACTTACGTGCAGTTGAAAGTGGTGTTTCTGTATGAATAATAGATAGATATTACTATTAGTTATATGTGTACTGCTAGTTAGCTAGTTTAATACTCAATCAAGAATTCAGAACGTACCATTAATGGCTATTCCCATGTAAAAACCGACACAATAGTGCCCCCGCTACCAAACACACATCCAACTGATCCATATTCCGGGGACCACCAGCAGGATTACCGGAAAGTCTTCCAATATTACCTCAGATGTGATACCGAAACAAAAGAAGCTCGTCGCAGATGACGCGCGCACGTGCCAGCCCTACTGATTAGGATCCCCTTATGTACCCTCAACCGCACGCTAGCACTAAAACGAGAACTTCTAAAAGCACCCTTACTTTTACGAAATAAAGGCTCTGTCAATCCCAAGTTGTTGGCAAGAGCCTGCGATTGTCTGTACCCTCAGATAAAGACGTCGCTTATGGCCGGATTAAGATGCGATCGCGGCTTTAAAGTCGGCAGTGTCGGATATCGGGCAAGAGATTGGATCCAAGCAGTCTTGTTTACATGCAGGTGGATGGGCCGGTAAACTGGGATAAGCTTCGGAGCTGCAGGCGTCTGGGAGAGAGCGTAATTTTAAATGGTTTTGAATTAATTTGTCATTGGTGCTTGTGATACAAGGCGTGGCGGGCTATAATCTAGCAAAAAGCCCCTGATTACGAATATAACTTCACTCATAGAAATATATCGCTAAGTAGGTACTTGTATTCCGAAAAAATGCAAAGTTCATGTGAGATAGACCACGAAAGCAAACTCGTGGGAATAACCTAGTTTTTATACATTTTTACTTACATGTATTGTTATTGAACAAATCGAAAGCATCCGTAAAAAGTTGGCAGATTCGTCTCAGAGTTGATTAGTAGATTAGTTTTCTCAATCAACGAACTATTTTCATCTCTGTAAGAGACTTTTTTAAATACTTTTTAATCTGCGTATTCATTCTTGTATTTAGCTAAATTAATTTTCAAGTCTTTTTTACCTTGTTGCACCTACCATGTTCTGTCTCTGCATCACCCTAAGGTAGACTGGAAGACAATGACGGCATTAAGTCCACCTTTGTACGGTTTATTTACTAGACCATAAAGTTTAATAAATATATGGTATTGCTGAAAATGGCACTGATATACTTAGATTAAGCCTACTACTAGCTTACACTTCTCGCGCCAGGGGTCGATACTTCACTTATAACTTAATCCAGCTATTAGTTACAACTGCTTGAGGTCAAATAATACTTTCTGAGGGATCATTCGCTGTCCTCACGTACACATGTGGTCCCTTCATATTTATCATGGTTGTTCTTTATCCAGATTTCTAAACCCCTACTTTAGGTCGTTTTATATCTCCATCCGTCTTTGAGACGCGTCATTGTGGGACGCAGTAGGGACACTATGATTTAAGTAGGTATGTGGGATAACGTGACCAAATTCTTTTGGTGGAAAATATAAGAACCTGTTTGTGAATGATTGTATTAAAATAAACCGAGTTTTGGCCTACAAAACTATGTAGAAGTTTCGTGTTTCCCACCGTGTGGTGTGGCTCAGTGCTTTAATTTAACACATCACAGGGTCTATTACAGTAATCTATCTCTATCTATCTTGTAATCATCAAAAAGTCATGCTCTAAGCATGCAAACTAATTCCTAATATTCCTAAACAGAGGTCTCCAAATTGTCTCCTATTCCTCAACTAGAGCAGCATCTTAATCACAAAGCAGCATAAACATGTGGCGGTCGGTTGGCAGGCCGGTCACGCGCGCGCCCTCTGCTGATCTACTCCGGTAACTGCCGCCGTTCTCTTATTCCATCCCCATCGGAAAGTTGTATTGTTTCGTCTCCCGAATATTTTAAAGTGTTGGAAATGTATTATTGATACGTACATAAGTGAGAGTGCACTGAGGAAGATTTTATAAACAGCCTTCGATATCATTCGTGTTAAATTGATTAGGTATTATGTTTTGGTGTGCAAGGGAGAAGCATTAACTGGCATTGTTATGAAATCAGTGCTTACTTATACTCATATGAACTTTATATAAAAATCTTGTTTTTAAACCACAGAATATTTTGCGGATCTATTAAATTTATAGTTCTTCTGTTATATGGTTGTATTGTTTCGTTGCTTTTGTTGTATTTTTCCATTATGAATTACTCATTTATGGCAACACATAGTCTGAATTTGTGGCACTATTACGTGGGACTTAAACATAACTGGCGAACTATGGGTGCTTCTAATCACCATTTCTTATGTAAACGCTGATAATTAGAAGGCCAACTGTTCCCAACGTTGTCAATTCATTAAATCTTTTACTAAAACAAAATAAAAACCAGGCCCAAATCTAACAACTTACTGATGAACAATCTTCAAAATCAGCAGCATCTGTTGTATAAAGTAGAAAATAAAAGTGTAATATTCCTGTGTGGGCTACACACTGAGTAACGAGGTGTCCAGTAACGTGTTTCGATAAACGACATGAAGGTTACAGCTTTTTTATCAACCTCTTTTTTGTCAGACACTCTTCAATTTATTTATTAGCATTTTGTCAATGAAAATATTCTTGTACAATGTTGGTTAAATATTCACAAGCGTTAAGGCGGGTTCGTTCGTTATTTTGAAAATATGGGTACTACGCAGAAATAAAAATAACAGACAACATTTGCCGAAGAAGCAACATTAATGGTTTGGTGAACTTTCGCAGTAAAGTAAAGATCACTGCACAGAGAAACAAATGCCAATCGTTAAATAGAGCCTTCGTTTTAGGTATTCGATCACAAATTGATAAATCAATTCACATCAAATAAAACTTAATATTTCGTGTTTTACAGAGATTGTGTAATTAAATCAAACATAGTTTATTGCATGCGAAACACTCGTCAAATTAATCCAAGCATTTAAATAAATGGATGAACACAGCCATTAGTGCTTAAATCTAAAACGAGGGATTTGTCGGGATCGTCCACAGATATAATCACAATGACTGTAATGAAAGAGAAATTAATGTATCCTGAGTGAAATCATTTATATTTAAAGTCCCGGGGTAATTAGCGATTATATTTACTTGCAGCAGTGCCGCCAACTGCTACTCATCTAAGTGCATTTTATTTACGATAAGAGTAACCAGTTCCAATAAATTAAGATGCAATAAAAACTGAATACATAAGCTGTACGTTTTCTCAAGACATGCGAACTCATTTGAAATAGAAATGTTTCTCTTGTGACGAGTAACACGAGTGTTAGGTATACGTCAGTTTCAGTCGCTCCGAGACAAGCCTTGTTCATATACATGGCGGCATGGCGATGTGGGTCGGACCGGTCCCTTCAGGTCGCTAATTGACGTCCGACAGGTATACAGACGGACCGACATAACCGCTCATAAGCCAACTCACGAATCGCGGAAACCCAACCAACCACCCACTACATTAAATTCAATTTACATCGGCCGCTCCGCTATGCAGAATTCACTAAAGCATTCGACTGTGTGCACCATAAAAGAAAGCTGCGGAAACCTTCCACAAAAAGTCGCGGGACATTGATCTGTTGTAGTCTTGGAATAAAAGTCATTTTATTGAGTGATCGCTCAGCCGTTGTCACGTTTTATATCATTGAAAAACCTGGAACCCGTTATGGTGATGCAAGGGTTTACACTGGGGTCGGTTAAAAGCAATTTTATATCTTAATCTGTTGGGGTCAGAGTTCGATATTGAATGCGATATGTTTGTTAGTTGCGTCGTTGGATGGTCTGCGCACGGGTGCACCAGGCCGGAATGCCCGCTCCGGGAGAACCTGTCCCGCGCCTGAGAAATGCACTTCAAGTCTGCTTTATAAAATTCACGTGTGGAACGTATTTACTACGTCGATGATTCACATTTATGGCAGCGTTATCTTTTAGAAGTATTTTTTGTGTGAGGTTTTAAGGCTCGTTAGTTGAATCATTTGAGCGATTCAACTTAATCTGCCGATGATAAAATTGAATCGTCTAAATTAGAGTCTATCTAAATTGGGGAATTCATATTTTTATTTTTGCGTTAGATTTAGTTACATGGTTATAGCTTCCTCAATTAATACTAGTTTTGAAGCTATTAAGTATTCACTTATCATATTTCATAATCGAATCATTTAAATCTTTGCTTACCGTCTTCGTCCCAGTTATTAAACGAAAAATCTTCTGCGGTGTAAAATATGTCTTCATTTACTTGTCCAAAAATTTAAAATTAACTTTGACAGGTATTTGTTCACATGCAAATGTGAGAAGTATAGGAGACCACGGTCACATTGACACACAGACACATGTATTTCACCAGGTGGTGTCAGTGAATTAATTATTTGATATTTGCGCTAAATTGTGTTTGTCATACTTGGTTCGCGCAGCTTTTAAACGATTAGCAAATAAAGTTAGCGGCGACGGTATGAACATTTGATTATTCAGAAAGTATTGACAGCCGGCCACCAATCACGCGCACGTTTTCACTGGATGTGTTAACGATGTGTTAAAGCTGAGCAAATACGCATAACTGGCGGTCATTCCCCAAGGCGACCGGTTGGGGCCGCGGTGTGTCGCCAGGCCCCAGCCGCGCGCTGCACTTGTTTACCTAACAGATCTGCTCGGTTGGTTTAGTTCCGCTCAAGGTTACGATGTTTACTTTACCCAAACACGTGGACGACTTGACTCTAGAGAGGTGATCGGAACTAGTGGATGTGATACAGATTTCCTAAGATGCTGGTATCGGGGTATAGGTACAGCATTATGTTTTTAAATAGGTAAACTTTACTGAACGATGAACAAACACTTTGCAGGTACCATTGAAGTGAAGTAAGATTAAACGTAACTGCTGAGCATGAGTTTCCGGATTAGATTCCCAGGTCGAGCAAAGTATTTTCCATCTACAATTTTTCAGTAGCAGCCCGGTTCGCCCCGTGTTACATCTAACTTAAACATAAGTGACTTGTGGGTGTATTGAACCGCTCTGCCTAACCCATTGTGACATGCAGGCGTAACGTTATGTTTTTATGAAAGGTACCTAGAAAACCACTTCTTTACTTTGAAAGCCAGCGTGCGTTATTTTCAATAAGGCTGGCCTGGGAAACTTCCCACCACTGCATTATTAGCCCCGCGGGGGTAAGCAGAGCTTCGTAATTGGATGTCCATCATAACGCTGAACGTGTTTCTAACTGGCTACGCCAATTATATTTATAGCGGATAGAAATAAACCAGACTTATTCCAACCTGAAGATGTTTAGAGTAGAACACATGTTATTTTACAAAGGGGAACGCTCCTGCATACCGTTGTACCAGGTACGTTATCGAGTGGCATTCCATTTGGGCTCACTCAACACTGCTCTATACAGAATCCGAACCTTGACTCTCATGCTTGGTACTCAGCTGTCATTTGCGGCCAATACATAGAAAAGTCTCAAAATTTCCTCACTTCAATTAAATAAGCCCTGCTCCTTATAAGCACTCCCAAACCCCAATTGAGACACATAATATATATCTTCCAAAATTAAATATAACAATGTTAAACGAAATTAATTTAGCAAAACAACGGCCCGACCCGGGAATCGACCGCGCGTCCCTAGCGGCCACTTAATGCCATTACTAATTCACCGGACACACAACGAATTTAAATAGCCATACATAATCCAACAGGATATTTCATTAAGGAAAAATCGACCTTAGCTTTAAACAGCTTTTTCATTTTTTGCGTCTAAAGTTGCGTGAAGACGCAGCTCGTAGTTACGCCGTTTTGTGTGGTATGCGGTGGTATCTAGATGGTCCGCGAAGAGTTTTTTAATCCATAATGGCCGCGCGCTGCTGATAACGGACGGTCGTATGATATACTGAGTGGTACGCAATATTTGGGAAACGTATGGCCTAGTGTGGAGACCGCTCGGATTAGAGAGACTCCGTTTTCAATTATTTTACAAACGTAGAGATTGGTTACGTTAAAAGGAAAACTTCTTGATTATTGGAGGTTGCAAAGGGTATCTAACTAATGTTGTGATGGTCTAGTGGTGAGGGACACGCCTCTAACGTAAGAGCAAGCGAGCTTTCAATACGGGACGTTTATTTGTCATCACTGGCATCGGTGAGAGGAACCATTGTGAGGAAACCTGGACAAACAAATTAACCGAGTCTGAAATCACCAACCCAACTTGAACAAGGTTGGCGATCAATGCTCATGTCTTCTTTGTATGAGAAGACAGAAACAGGCTGGTATTATTATTATGTAACTCAAGGATTACATTGAGATTACGAACAGCCTACCTGTTTCTCTTTCCTAGACGAATTGGTTATACAGGAGCTGTCCCTGAACCGACCGTCTACTAAGCGTAGATAAGGCAATTTCCCCTTGGCGATCGCTGTTGCTGGCATCGGTAGCCGTTATTTAAAAGTGTTCCTAGATAAGATGAGCCTGCACCTCCTTACTTCCACATATGCCTAGTCTATTGCTTAGTATGTTTGAACAGTTCGTCTGTTCAACAACGTAACTAACGTAATGAATATTGTTGAATTGTCAAAATCAAAGGCATTTGATAGTGTGACGCAATCACCCCACGGATGTCAAAGTGAATAGTTGATATTGCACTCCAATATTGGCATCCGATATTGTCACTCATGTCACGCCGGCTGATTATGATATTATAACGATCGTGTGCAAAGAATACATAATTACATTACGTGGATGTTATCTCTGGACGCGTCTGAATGTCCGCCCACGTTGTGATAGCATCACATATGACAAGAACGGGTTCGTCTAATCAGTTGTGAAGGTAACGCGACAGTCGCTAGTCGCTGCTAAAGGAGATCGCTTGCTAATGGCGCGGAACCAGCTCCTTAATGGAGTAGGATTCTACGAGGAGGGTGGGAAGCCTGGAGAAGACTAGACCAGAATGTACGTCATTACAGTAATAAGATCGTATATCAGAGCTAGATTATCTAGATATAAAAGCCTAGCTACGCGAGTCATATAGTTTGAAGACCAGTGGCCTCACATACGTTATGAACTACCTCTCATAAAGCTTTCAGTATTATATCGATCACCAAATTAATATGTGATCAATTTGGTGTTTTTATTGTGGTTTTTATAGTATTCAGAGATGTCAAGGTCTTCATTAGAACGGATTTAGCCAAAGATCATCATTAGTGGGTACATCCAATTTACACTATTCCATAGGGGACAACGACTTTTAACTGTAATAATAAGTTATCCCCGTGTCTCGTCATAATAGTGGATTAAAAAAACGAGACAATTTTTTCATCTACTCTCTGGTTTCGGAAGCCGTCGCCACACTATGCAACCGTTCAAGTCATTGGTCCGGTAGTCGGTGCGCGGTAATGAATAGCGGCCGCGCACGGGCCGGCACCGAACCCGCGACCCACCGCTGCGTGCTTTATGGCCAGTGCTGCCCCGTGTCAATGGGTGAGCTTGTTTTAACTTGGTAAGTGATAAGGATTGCTACTTGGATGATAAGGAATGTTTGGTGATTGGTGGGTATTCAGCGATAAGACTGGAAGCCGACTTTAATGGCAGAAGAGTAGTTGGAATTAGGTTTTCAGAAGAGTCCATAAGGCCATCAGCCGGACAGTAAGGGAGATAAACAAAGAGATCATATTGTAGAACGCGTAAGTAAATATTATGGAGAACGAAATAAACGTAGTTACACGGTTTATCGGAATCGTGTTAATTCTGCCGACCACACTTTAGCAGTACGTGAACGTGAACACAAGTACCGCAGAGCTTGCTAGCCAGCGAGCGGCCCCTGCGGGCACCCCCCGGGAATTTACAACACACGGGACAATTACACATTCATTATTTCAGACAAACTCAAAATAATAAACAATAAGCATGCATGCCACCAATAAAAGGCACTCGTCCCATAACGGGCCATAACGGACCATAACATTTCCTTTATGTAGCACAAACATTAGAGATAAGGCTAATTGCACGCGAGGGCGCGATACTCGCTGTCGACAGGCGCCGGGCACGGCAGCCGCGTCACTCACGTGCAAACAGCCTTACGTGCAAGCTGTTGTGCAGTATTTCATAATTATGATAGGTCATTAGGGGATGACTTTTGATGCAAGCAGCTTTGGGACAAAATATTTTCATTTTGTTAGTCGGGAAACAATCTGAAAACTACTTTTTCATTCGTGATTTTTGTTAAAACGCTATCTATGTGCAGATAATGTCAATAATGTGGTAAAATAAGTTTTTGCATAAATCTGCCACTCTCTTGTCTCTTTCTTACACACACTGAAACACATACCTACTACCCACACCACACATTCACACTTACTCACACATACAAGGAAAACACTAGTTTTTCTATAATATACGAGTAGACACTCCCATACCCATACACACAGTCAAGCGTATACTGTTTTATTATTATTATTTTTTATGAATACTTTATACTTTACATTTTTTCATTTTATCTTTTGTTACTTTATGTAATGTAAAATTGTATAATGGCAAACCCTCCATATTGGTACCCAAGATACAGGCTTGCCTAGTTTGGGACCAATGATCAAAACTGTGTGAAACTTTTATTGCAATAAATTTTATTATATTTTTTTATTTTTTATAATTTTATTTTACGTTAACAGACAAGGGTATGAGAACATGGTTACCCTTTGACTAATACGTGTTGGAAATAGTATATATTATCATGCCAGTATTCTCCGAAGGGTTAGACAGAGGTGCACCTATAGTCACACCCACATTTCGCCTGGTTTGTTTAAGTCCCTTTTTATGATTGGGGGCGAGAATATTTCCACCAACGGGGCACACATCTAGCACACTCCAGGGTGCTGCTGAGCAGTTCCAAATGTTTAACTCATCTACACTTTGTCTGGCCTGGAAATGGAAACTAAGACCTTATGCTCAGCAGTAGCATTTGCAACCACTAACCCAATGAGTTAGTTGGCAATAGCAGTACCTATAGTTATATTGTGTTAATTGCCTGACAATGAATCATGGCCACCTGTCCTGGTCCACTCATAAATCTCGGGAACACATTCACAAATGTATATCTATGCAAATCCCGACAACATTGCTGGTTCACATTCAAGCCACTCCATCTATGCAGTGCTAAGTGCTAATCAAATCCACTCCGCGCTTGTACCCTATAACTCGTAGGTTTCTCCGGCACCATTTATCTAACGTTGTCTAACGGTCCTGCCGTATCTGGGGCACTCTGCCCTACCCCCGGCTGCTAACTACCTATATTAGAACATGTGCTCAAGTGCTATAAGAAGGTAATCTTCAATTTAGCACCATTACTCTTAAGCTATGTTTAAGTACGCCGCAGATTGGATTCACGGATTTCTTAGGGAATCTGAAAGAAATTCTGATGATATGATGAAACAGGCAATAACAACAAAATTACTAGAATTAGGTACAAACCTATCTGTGTACCTGAGTACTGTACCTCAAACGCAGCAGTAAGCTACATGCTCTTCCTTAGTTGTACTATATATATAGCTGTACATTAACTGTAGATATATGCTTAATGGCATCTTAATCTGAATCAGTTGATCATGGTATTCATGGCATTGTCTCATATCTGAAGTTCATCTGAAGGCGTAAGTTCATCGAAGATGTCCGCAACACTGAAGGTAGGATCGCAGACTGTCTGGGTTTAGCACAACATAGCCACGCTATTCCAAAAACGCAGATCTGTGTCTGTAAAGGCACAGATCTCTATAAATAACTCAAGATTTGAGTAAGCATAGTTCAATGCAGGTAGGAATAAGGTTTAATCTCAAAGGAAGCGTAAGTTATGTTGAGGGATATTACTGGGTTTGCTATTTCATAACCTTTCCAGTATCGGTGGTTTCAGGGTTATTACAACTCAACCAAATACTGTAGGTAGCGCTGGGACATATTTGATTTAGGTACAGTACAATAACCAGTATAACCTGACCTCTTGTTCTATTGAAACGTTGTACTACGCTAGGCCAGTTCAAGGTGAAAGTGTTAGCACTGAAGTGCGGACTACTGTACGCCCAGTTTCATATCTTCACATGAATTATTAGAGAAAAAAAGCTCCTCGCAGCATCACATAAGGCTAGATATCAGCGCGTACAGGCGGTGACAACTCACAAGTATGTTAAGTTCTCTGAATAAAACATTTCCAGAAAATGGCGGCGCCGTCAGCCTTCGCCTCACAATTAGAAATCGCGGGATTATTCCGGATTACCGTCGGAGTGGTGAATAATCGCTCACCACTCGACCACTATACCATACACCATTGTATTGTAATGAACGTAGCGCGGTGTGAACTATCTGACGCCTGACGTTGCAGGTTATTGCTATTTTAGTCGACCATGGAAAACACTGGAGCGTCTTACGTCATGTAAGAACATACAGCTTTTGTTTAAATCCACGTTTTATTGGATTTCGTATTATGATTATTCAATAAATAAATATAAAGTAGTATAGAAACCCTTCCTCACATCGGGTAAAACCCGGGGTTGACGTTTCTCGAATGTATTTTATTGTACACTGAATAATAATAAGTTACAAGAAATCATTTCACACAGCATGCTTCCGCAAGATACATAACTTAACATAAACATGTACTTAACTTAATATTACGATAATCTCTTTAATATAAGTTAAACGCACCGCGCCCACTTCGCGACGTGTTTCTTAATGGTATCTTTAAATAGGCGAGTTCCCGCAGCCTCCCTCGGGGAGCGGTCCCACTCAGGGAGGCACTTCGATACGAAGTCATTTGAATAACAACAGAAATACAGGAAATAAATAAAAGCACCGACCTTTTTATGTACGGAATTATCTCAATCGGAAGCAGCGCCGATGATTTTTCCATTTCTTTGAATGTCCTTTTTCACTTTATGGAAATGTGGAAAGCTACAATTGCAATGTCTATCATTTTCTTTAGAAATCCATAGTCGAGAACTTGTTATTAGCTTGTATGGTGTTCAATAAAGAGTAAGCACAGCACATAGCCACACACCAATCGCCTCGTAATACAAAGGTTGCAAGAATAGAAGACGTGATCACGTGACCCCTGGCAGGTTTCAAAAGAGCAGTCACTTGTCTTACTATGCGCCCATTAGTAGTTGACAATTTGACATGCACTAGCTTTTAACTCAAATTACACTCACTATAAAACGTATTTCAACGGACGCAATAAAATAACAAATATGTCAATTGCATGTCCCTTCTTTAAACTTTAATAGACCCATAAACAGACCCCAGTAAAGAATTGATTCGTCCTTTTCTTATTAATTAACTTTAATTGCTTACAATAAACCAATCCAGTGAACAATTGGAAAGTAATCAGCTAATAGGTTTATATTTAACTGGTCGTTACTTGTTACAGGTACGTTTATACTGCTGTAATCAAGAGTGAGTGGTGGCTCCCCCCGCTTTCCCCACTCCCCTTGGAGGGGAACGGGGGGAGGGGGGCAGGTATTGCGATGCAAATGAGATGATCGTCGTGATTCAAGTGAACTGCCGTATCGACAAGTGGGATGTATGGAACGTAGGGAGGTAAGTTGTGAGCAGGCACGCGGCGGGTAGTATCCTAACGGTTTAGTTCTTCTACGAATATAAAATCACACATAGGTGTTGAGGAATATCTACTGTGCGTAGCAGCATCACGCCGGTGTGCCCTGGAGGCAGAGTGTTCCTATTTGTTTATTTAATTCATTACAACGGTTGAAGAACCAATTACAGTAACTAAACACAAAAAAATATAGTAAAGTTATAAACAACATATAGGTACTTACATCAATCCCTCTCACAGTACTTCTGACATGCCAATAAAATCATCTTCCATTCATCCGCAAACAGATCGCTTGTTGGAAAAGAATCCAAGAGATCATTTAGTGCAGCCAAGGTGCGAGGTATTGGAGATTGAACACGGGCAACGGTGCGACACTGAGGCACAGCAAACATTCGGTGCTTTTTGCCGCGGCAGTAATTGTCTGGAACAAAGAAACGTGCAAGCTCAGCAAGCAGGTCAGGCGCTTCAACATGATGATTTATATGACAATATGATACACCCAAATTTCTCCAGTTAGGTTTAAGCCACCAACAGAGCACTAACCCATATTCCATGCTGCTACTGAGCGATCCCAGATCCAGAAACCTAACAATATCATACTAAGCAGTAGCGCTTGCGACCACTAAAGAAACGAGGCTTTATTAAAGAGGAGTCGTATGTACTGTACATTGTGTAATAGTTGCATGATGTTAACGTTCGTTTACCTACCGTATTCTCATTTATTAGATACTCAAAAATTGTAGATTTGTCAACAATGCTTGTACAATTAAATAGAGGTTCATCCAGAAAATCAGCCGCAGCACTCACGTCCGTAATATCGCTCCGTATGTACACACAATTGTGCCGGATAAAGGGCAGGGCGCGTGTCCCGCGACCCGCCGGATTTGTGCTCCATTGTGGGACTGGAGACTTTGTTACCGTTTACTGCACACATGTTGGCCCTTAAGCAAGTAGGTGCTAAAGTTTTAGTAGTCACTGCGATACGCGTTTACACAGGTAAGGAAAGAGGAAATCGTCCTAATAAGGATTGGATATGTTTTGTTATGTTACAAGACTGAATTTTCAAACTGCTGGGCACAGGCCTCCCCTCTCGCCTTCCGCTTCTCTCTGTCTCGGGCTATTTGGAATCAGTCTGTATCATTAGGAGTCCAGCTCATCCCCCTATCTCCGCTTGGAACCGCCGCCATTTCGGTTGCCATGCAAAGAGATCCTTTATATCATTATCTAATCTTTGTTATGGTGAGCTGCACCCCACAGCAGTAAATGAATTTGTGAGTCCATTCTGGTTCTTTTGACGATGACGTACATACCTGTCTACAACAGTTAACAAGTTGACGATGGAGGGCTCATCTTTAAACATTCCTGGGAGATGAAGTATTTTTTTGTACCATGACTTGCTGTTAGCACTTATTAGACGTACACCTCTGACGTCTCTGTATTACAATCATTATACAACTGGAGCCCATACACTGTCTTTCCTTACTCAAACTATATTATTTGTATTTTTCGTCTTGTAGAGCATAACGTGACACCATTCCCAAGATATCTGTATCTCTGTGTATTGCAAGAAATGGACACAACGAGCTAACTGACGACTTGTTCAGACGTTAATGTTGACAATAGTCTAACTTGTATCAATGTATACCTTTTATCTGCGGTTGTGTGGGCGGAGTTCTAGATACGTATCCAGTCAATACACAATTATATGAAATATTGCGATATCATATTACTGCATACTAGTTTCTCCATGCACTTCTACATAGACAGCCTTGTTGGT
Organism: Phlogophora meticulosa; assembly: GCA_905147745.2. NCBI lineage: Eukaryota > Metazoa > Arthropoda > Insecta > Lepidoptera > Noctuidae > Phlogophora > Phlogophora meticulosa. Next base: position 314,575 of record LR990534.1, read on the forward strand.
CCACCGGTACTGTTGCGTTTGACCCCTGGCCCGGCCTGATAAAAAACACTTTGTTTTTTTATCAGGAATTACTCCGTAGCGGTTAAGTTTTTTTCTCCAAATAACTTATTTCCCTGCCAGAAACATGAATTATGTATATGTACATACGTACATACAACCACTCATGTCATATGAGTGTATCCAGTCCCGCTGCTCGGCTTCCGGCAGGCTCACGGATAACACTCTGATGTGTAGTGGTATCGTGATCTCCTTGATTTACTGATAACGATCGATGATTTAATCTAGTTATAAATAATAAATAAAATAAATAAATAATGCTGGACAATCCACACAGCATCATCTAGCCCCAAGCTAAGCAGAGCTTGTGTTATGGGTACTAGATGACTGATATACTTAATACAATACATTACATAGATAGATATTTTTTATTATACATAGCAAATACCCAGAACACCCGGAACAAATATTTGTAGATCGTACAAACATTTGTCCCAGGGCGGGAATCGAACCCGCAACCTCCTGCGTCGCAGGCGGACCTTCGCCCGCTGCGCCACATAGGTCGTCAAAGTAGTTGCGTTACATTTCTTGATTACTCTTTACAGCGATCAAACAAACATTACATACTATTACATACTAATAAGGACAAGTAATTTACTAAGATTTGTAGAAAATATATTTGTTAATGGTGCGATTAAATTAATAGACATTTTCCTTATATCTAAGATGTACATATATGGATGTAATGCATATCTATGTGTGTTTGCGCGTGTGTGTGCGTGTGATCTCAGGATCAGACTAAGATATCAATTTCCTTTCTTAGGTGTCGCTCAATATCAAGGTATAATATCAAGGTGATGACCAGATAAATTTTGAAATAAATAATTTTGGTAAACGTAAGTTCTTTACTTCTTACAAAGTTTTTCTATATGCAATTCTCATGACCATAGTTTGAGTATAATCTAGTAAAACTAGCATCGTGCTCAGTGTGCGAGCGAGCCGTCTGTTAGTTGACGAGTTTATTAGCAACGCTGATGGCTTCAATAATTCAATACTGCCGGTCCGGGCCGGTCCGGGCCGCTCTGGGCCAGACCGGCCTGGTGCACGCCTGATCACTGATACACAACTGTATACACACGCGGAATGTGGGAGACACACTGGTTTATCTAGCTCTATTAATTTATTATGAAAGAAAGTTTATTTACGAAGTAAGAATTTTATTGGCTGTATAGGTGTTTATTGCAAGTCTTCTGAAGTAATGGTTATTATTTTTCTTTGTTTTCTCGGCGTCCGTATCGTGTAGAAACCATTTTATTGGACGATCTGAGTTCGAGTATTAAGACTATAATATAAAGGCATACCTACGTCAAAACTGAGTAACCAATTTTTTATTTCAGTCTTTACATTTTTTTTATTCTTAAAAATGTGTTATAAAAAATGTTTAAACTTGTAACGGTCACAACACAAAGCCGCACTACCGAATTGAAATCGCATTACAAAGTAGCACCGTACACCCCGTGGAACCCTTAGTCTCGTATACACCAAAGCAGCATAGACCCCGTAGCACCGTAGACCCCGTAAACACCGTAGCTCCGTAGACCTATGCACCGTAAACACCGTAGCACCGTAGACCTATGCACCGTAAACACCGTAGCTCCGTAGACCCCGTGCACCGTAAACACCGTAGCTCCGTAGACCCCGTGCACCGTAAACACCGTAGCACCGTAGACCCCGTGCACCGTAAACACCGTAGCACCGTAGACCTATGCACCGTAAACACCGTAGCACCGTAGACCTATGCACCGTAAACACCGTAGCTCCGTAGACCCCGTGCACCGTAAACACCGTAGCGCCGTAGACCCCGTGCACCGTAAACACCGTAGCACCGTAGACCCCGTGCACCGTAAACACCGTAGCTCCGTAGACCTATGCACCGTAAACACCGTAGCACCGTAGACCTATGCACCGTAAACACCGTAGCACCGTAGACCTATGCACCGTAAACACCGTAGCACCGTAGACCTATGCACCGTAAACACCGTAGCACCGTAGACCTATGCACCGTAAACACCGTAGCACCGTAGACCTATGCACCGTAAACACCGTAGCTCCGTAGACCCCGTGCACCGTAAACACCGTAGCACCGTAGACCCCGTGCACCGTAAACACCGTAGCTCCGTAGACCCCGTGCACCGTAATCACCGTAGCACCGTAGACCACGTGCACCGTAAACACCGTAGCACCGTAGACCTATGCACCGTAAACACCGTAGCACCGTAGACCTATGCACCGTAAACACCGTAGCTCCGTAGACCTATGCACCGTAAACACCGTAGCACCGTAGACCCCGTGCACCGTAAACACCGTAGCTCCGTAGACCTATGCACCGTAAACACCGTAGCACCGTAGACCCCGTGCACCGTAAACACCGTACCACCGTAGACCTATGCACCGTAAACACCGTAGCACCGTAGACCTATGCACCGTAAACACCGTAGCTCCGTAGACCTATGCACCGTAAACACCGTAGCTCCGTAGACCCCGTGCACCGTAAACACCGTAGCTCCGTAGACCCCTTAACACCGTAGATCAGGCCCCCTCAGATCAGACGTTTAGACCCCCTACCACAGAATACCCCGTAGCATGATGTACATAGAACAGTGGAACATCGCCCGTTATACTACTTAACATTTTGTCTCCACGAACCGTTACCCACGGCCATTGTGTAAGCACCACAACTTCATCAATACGACAGGCCTGAGAACCTCACAGACTAGCTGCGGGACAGCCTGGCACGTCGCGACGTATACACATCTGACATGGCGGCCGCAACATAAGGTAGCTACGTACGAACATTTATGATGTGACCAGTGTATGCATCAATGTGTCCACTAGATCTGTTTGTCATCTGACTGATCTGTGGCACATGTGGAGCTGGACAATGAAGCGGTGTCCACACTGAATGTATTCTCTGGCGAAAGCAGCTCGTAGTTTGTTAGTGCGGGCTGCAGTCATACCTCAGTTCAGTGGCGAGGCCCTGACTTGTTAAAACTTATAAGGTAGCGATATGTTGCATTTGGTTAAAATAAGGGAACTAACACCAGTTTTTTGAATGAGAGTATGGACGAGTCACAAATTAAACGCAAGTCAGGTGATGCGACTGGCGGGTGATAATTCATTCAACTAATCACATGTCACAATCAATTTGCGTTTTTTATTGTTATTAAATTTATAAACTGATTTTTTTACAGTTAATACTTTAAAGGAAGCGCTAACAACTTTCTGGAGTTGTTGGAGAGTAAGTTGTCGAAACATAATAGTCCAGTAAGTTATGGGCGCTAAGCTGTGATTATTTTGTACCTGTTTTAAGTGTTGGTCAATTAACTATAGATAACGGTAGTTTCGTTGTATCCACGCCAGTGTGCTATATCCCTGACCATAAATTAAATTGACGCTAAGGCTAAAGCACGTTAAACAGACGTGGTGTGCGCTAGTAACCTGTCCCCTCAGTTGATTGAGAGGCAAATGGCACTTTCAATCAAGTTTTGATTTGCTTACCATAGCGGCTATGTTAGCTGTCCCGCCTCCTGCCTGCCGGTTCTGCAGTCTGTTGTGCACCCATATGTTGCCGCTGACGACCGATGTGGCGCGGCGGGCGAAGGTCCGCCTGCGACGCAAGAGGTTGCGGGTTCGATTCCCGCCTTGGGACAAATGTTTGTACGATCTACAAATATTTGTTCCGGGTGTTCTGGGTATTTGCTATATATAATAAAAATATCTATCTATGTAATGTATTGTATTAAGTATATCAGTCATCTAGTACTCATAACACAAGCTCTGCTTAGCTTGGGGCTAGAGAATGTTGTGTGGATTGTCCAGCATTATTTATTTATTTATTTATTTACATTAACTGATAGTGATAATATACTTGTGCAGTACATTTACGAATATAATATTTTTTCCGAAATGGAAAACTTAGAAGTTATTGCTGTTGTAGTCGATCAATCATAACCCACCAGTACAGACGGCTTATCGATCAGTCGAGTAGATTCAATATGCAGTAATATGTAGATATAAAATATAAGATTTACCTAAGTATAGTTTCTAGAGCGTAAATTATCGCAAAAGTAAAGTGTAAATTTACTTATTTATATATTTATTATTGCACTGGAACGCCACACAGCGATAGCACAAAAAATACTATTTCATTTGCTTCTTTCCATCGCACCGTCGTGCGGAGGACGACGAGCGAGTGGCGAGGACGGCGGGTTGCACATTGTCAAGAGCGCGTTTGTGGTTGGGTTGAATGGAAAGCACCAAATTACATTTGATTTATGACGCGTCGATACTTTCGAAACAGAAACCAGGTGTTAGTTTGAGAATTAAACAAAGAACAGTGGCAACCATTTAGACCAAGAAACGCAGTTGACAATGACAATAACAGCTAATCAATTCGTACTCCCGGATGCAATCCTTTCCTCGTAGCCAATAGAATACCATCTAGCATCTAACGAGGCTCTCGGAGAGGTTCTAAACAAAACGTCTTTAACACCAATAGGCCATGCTGCGGGCATCGCGGCCATCGCCCAATAACTCAGGGCTACAAATAGTCGCGCGACACCGCCGCACCGCCGCAGCCGCGCATTCCCACTGATGCAAATTGTTAGTACAGCCCTATCTGATCTACTGTGGCCACGGTGTGGGACTTATTAGGACAAGACTAATATCTAGGAAAAACAAAAAGACTGATTCATTATTTCCACCATCTTAAGCCCCGTTGACACTGAAAACAAAGTTGCGCACCAATTGTTTCAGCAACATGTTCAGGTATGAGTTGCGGGGTACAGCGGTGCAGGCTGCATCGCATGTCTATATTTTTAGTTTTTAGATAGTTCTTTATTTTTGTGTATGTTTCTTCTACTATCCATATTTTTATGTTATTGACATGATCCTCTCATTAGATTGTGTGAATGAGTTGTATTGATATAATTCAGCATTGCACATGTCAGCGGGCACGCCCTTGGACTGCCTTGGAGGCTTTTTATGTATTCAGTTTAGCAGGCTTTGCTTGAGTTAATTGTCGATTTTGGTATATATAACTTTTTATTTATTTATTTTGGCATATTGGTGTGTGCTAGCTAACATGTAGCAAATTATTTAATTGAATGACGTATAAAGATGATTGACATAATTATTATTTTTGACATAATGTGTTGTATAGCTTCAGGTTCTTCAAACCTATCAGACAGACGTGTTGCTGGGGAGTTTGTTCCTCCACTTCTTCTTCCCAGCAAAAACACTAGGAAGTGGTGAAGGGTGGGCGTTTTGGGGGACTGTCTTATGTAAACGTCTTTGACGTTCAAAAAGTGCTGATTCTCAGCCTAATTTGAATAAATGAATTTTGATTTTGATTTTGATTTTGTCACAGTGTTGCTCGCAACATACAAATGTTCTTATTCATGGCAAGCGCAAGAACATCACGCAACCACTAATGTTGTGGGAAACGGTGTGACGCGATTGTGGCTCAATACTATTTCGGGTGTACACACCTTCCAGCGAATTGAACCTCCCTCGTAGATTTCAGACGTACCTGTTAGGGTTATCTATTGTTATTATTGTAAGCCAAACTAATTTACAAAGTATAAAATCATTTTAGAAGAGAAAAACGAAAAAGAAAAGCTTCTATAAAACAGTTTAACGTTAGCCACCAGTAGGTACACATGGTGTAGATATTTTTCCTATCACATGTTTTCGTTATGTTTTTTCCGAGACTAAAAGCAGGAAGTTTCCAGCCTGAGCTATAGCTTGGCGCTCGCACCGCGATGGTATCCGTGCGCCTGCGACGATTTACATACAAGCAGTGAATTGTATTGCAGCTGTAGCGTATTGGTTATTGTGCACTTAATAGCAGCAGATAGGCTGCTCGACACGGGATTGTATTGAAATTAATATAAAGCGAGGGCAGCGGGAAAAGATCCCAGTTATCCCGTGGGAATGAACGTAGTAACGAGTGAAAATAAAGCAATTGCAGTCCACCATTACAATGTTATTAAGATACACTTATAACTATAGTGATGAATAGGAATATCTATTGTAATGAAAATAAAGCTTAAAATGGAGAAATATTAACCTAACAGATTTGTAGAAGAACTTTTCCCACGGAGTATAGACTAAGGACTTACAAATTCCCGCTCATATCTTATTCATTCCATCGCCATTATAATATTTATAAGAATTCGAATGTATTAAGCTGAACGCTAGCAATACCGTATCTCTACATTCAAATCTTATCTCGAAAGAGGACCGTTTACCTATTCTAACAAATCTACAAAGGGTCTATAACTCAGTCATCGCGCTCGATTCATTGTCACCGCGCGACCATTCACGTCAGCGGACCGCTCGCTACTGACCGGTCCATACATTAGCCGAGCTGTCAGTGCGTGTCACTAGATGGCGGGAGCGACGCCTCGGTGACACGTCACGTCCGGTATGAGATAAATCTTATCAGTGGACGTTTAGCAATAGGTAGGAGTACCGTTATGAAAAAGAAAATGGAAGGTATTTAAGATATAAGAGTTAGAGGGGTCGTGCTTAAATAATAACAGCCGCACTGGTCTATCGAAGGTTAAGCTATGCTTGCCGAGTTTGGTTCGTGGATGGGTGACCATCCATTCAACCATCTACTATATCCCTCCACCCCTCGGAAAGTAAGTCCCTGCTTTCATTCTTACACCTTTGTCAGTCATTATGACACGGTTGACGCAGTGGTTGAGCCATCGGCTGCTGCGCCGCGTGTTGTGGGTTCGATCCCCGCACGCAACAAATATTTGTATGACCTACAGGTAGTTGTTCCGGGTCTGGCTGTTTGTGTTTGTGAGTTTAAATGTTTGTAACTGCACCCACGATACAGGAGAAATTCCTAGTGTGGGGCAACGTTTATTATAAAAACAAAGTTAAAAAAATTACGGGTAGTCAGAAATCAGAAAGCCTGACGATCAGTTTTACAAAGGGTTATTGTGTTCAGAGAAGATAACCAGTCACTCAATTTAAAATCCTTATATAGCTGCTTCCGGTTAGACCACAACATAGTTGGGGATAGGCTAATCAGATCAGAATGGTATTTAAGAATATTTCTGAATTCTAAATAATATAATCAATAAATCACGTTTAGGTGATATGTTCTCGTACGTGAACACTTATTTAGTGTCCCACACATTAGATGTATAACTTACTCCTCGCCGTTATGTACCGTTATACTATCTCCTATGAAGATGCTGATGATCATCTACCGAAACACCCTCTTCCTCCCAAATCATTCATCCCCTTTGGATACTCTAGACCCTAATTGTATCACCCAGCAAAAATCAATGAGCGAATCAAAAAGCAATGACCAACTAACGTTATATTTAGACCAAACACTGCGCGCCGCGCACTAGCTCCACAGTCTGAATATAATGTGGGTTAGTAACGGTAGCAACAAGTGGCCGGTCGTGGGTTCGATGCCGCGCGGTGCATTAATTGCTCCTTATCTATAGCAGCTCCCACCGTGTTTAGTGGTACAACGTCTAGTGAGTCTATAGCTGTGTGCAGCGCCTGGGTACACGGGAAAGTGGAATAACGGTGGGAGATCTGGCGAAGTGTGGGAGTTACTACTCGTATCTGTAGTATACTATACTCTGCACTACCCTTCGGGGAAAGAAGATAAGAAGAATATTCTATTTAAATATTATCTACTATTATCTATGTTTACTTACAAACTTAACTGAAAAACCTTTAGCTGACCAGTATTTTATGAGACCATTGTAATTAAATCAATTGAGTTTCCTACTTCAGTCAATGAGTCACTTCAGTTAGCCAGCAGCTAACCAAACAGTGAACACTAGTGGGCGCACGTGGCGCCGCGCTCTAGCCGGCCCGCGCCCTCTGGTGACTTCATTAATAAAGCTATACAACAGTGTCACAGTTTACATAACAATCAATTCAATTAAACTCAGGATCTTCTCTCCCGAACTCAAATCAATCACAACCAGCATCCTTCAGCTAATCAGACACGTTGTTCAGCGCACGTTGACAGCATTACAGAGACAACACGGGACCCGGGACCCGCACCCGGGACCCGGGAGCGTAGGGCGGCAGTCGGCGCCCAGCCGCCGCGCAGTCTGCCCGCCCCGACGCGCCGCCCGCCCTACGCTATGAACATCGTACATAGTTACGTTATCAAGAAATGATAAGTCAAAAGTTTTTATGAGTGTAAAAATAAATATCACAGTAGTACAGAGGAGTGATCGGGTGTCGGGTGAAGCTGGTTTTCAGTGATTTTGTGGTGAAAATATGAATAAGTTTTTGTAAAGTAAATAGTCAGATTTTCACTGTTTCTGTTGTGTTGGAAGTTTGTTGACCTTGTGAGTTTAGTAAGCTTGAGAAGTTTTATTAAAATTCCATATCTTCATAAATTTCTATATTTAATCTTAGTCTTGGAAACTTTTGAAAAGTGTATAATTTAAATTAGTGATAATGGATCAAGTGTAAAATATTGTTTGTTTACTGATGAAGAGTAGTGTTTTCGAGTTGCGCCTGCGATCGAGCAATATTATCACTAGAATAAAGGTAAGTTAGAGCATTTCATAATAGATCAGGTTTAAATAATTAAGATAAACGTATCTAGCGACCTGAGGACCACCGGGAAAACATGTTTGGTTTCGTAGTAAGTCTTTCAGTTTAAACACTTAATAATAAAAACTCCAAAGGAATTTAAGTCACAACGATATACTCTTGTCACGACCTCACTACATTATCTCCATTAGAAATATTTGATAATAAATAAATAAATAAATAAAATAATAAGAGTGACAACTATGCAATATGCTCTTCATCAGATCCTATATTCATAATAATGTGAATATGCTCCAAATTAGAAATGTAGTAAGCCAGTATTCTCCAGTCTCCTGTCACTTAAGTTCGTCACGTAGAAGTACCTGCCGGTCAAACCAGTGCCTTATTAAGAGATATTACCTGACACAGAATCTTAAATAGATTGTCAGTGTCGCTTTATTTCATCACACTTCAATCCTAGGCGGTAATAAAACACTAACATGTCAATACAAGATAAACCGCTTTATTTTATATAAAGGACTCATTACTCGTAGATCCCAAGCTCACACGTCACCTCACCCAACAGCCAAACAACTCATCCACAAACATCAATAAAGAAATATCTGTCTCCCACCCATTCGCATCGCTCACGATCCGCTCACGATTCGCTCACCGTCCGACACTTGCATCACATAACGTAACAGAACGATCACAAAGCAATAAGTCTGCCGCGCACACCACATAAAGGCTAAGTGCCACATTCACAGATATGCTTAACGAACTCTTATCCGCCACTTAAGCGAACTGAGCGAAACGAGCATCGCTTATTCATTACTTTTTTGCTCAACTTTGGGAGCCAATTAAGCGAACCGCTCGATACATTAGGAGTTTTATCGCCCCCACGTGATAATTCAATGCTAAGTGTGGATTGTATCTATATTGTTGCGCAGACGCCGTTCCGAATAATCGGAGAGCGGAATAAATAATGGCGGTGCTAGGATTGTGATAAATCTAGCTTTAATTAAGTCTCGCGTTCGCTTTACTTAAGTTATCATTGTACTTGTAGCGTTCAGTTTTTATTGATAGCGGCCATGAATAAAACATTCCACTTGAAGATGTCAATTAGACACGGAATATAAACGAGAGGCGCGACATGTTGAATGTGCAGCACGTCACGGAAACCGAACGGTGGTGGTCCACGACATGGCAGCTCGCAGTAATCCTTACCAACACAAATATAATTAAAATGTTACGTTTACTAATCAAGAGAGGCACACTCGCCACACCCTGCACCCGTATCAAATCTCGTGACATCTGCATCATCAATATTCAACCGACCTTAAGGATAAAAGAAATGCAGAAAGCTCAAAGTGAGTGATAAATGTATTAAATTAACTAACATTGCTACCGAGAGCTACCTTTTTGAGATCATGTCTTCGTCCCTCATTAGCATATCTCTGGAGTTCAATTTGCGATTCCATAAAGGAATACCAATTTTAAAACTTAATAAGTTTGTGATATTAAAGGTTTTTCATACAATTAATGTATTTGGTTGATTTAATGAAGTTTAGAAAAAAAATTGCTTATTGACGTGTGTTGATTAAAACCAATTGATAGAAATATATGTAATTTAACACGCATGCCTATAATAATATAGACATGACTGTGTAAAAATAACCACACCACACTAGTTTACATAGTAACATGTGATAATGATAAAAAAAGACAAACGATATTTATTTCTGTAAATAGGTCTTTACAAACACCTTTACACGTCAACAAGTAAAATATTTTTATGAACTAGGTGGTGGCTGGTGTTCCCTTATCTGTCTACTCTGAGAAGAAACAAAGCAACAAACTCAGAGATGTCTTTTAAAGTCCAGATATTATCTTGGTTAGATCATGTGTGGACCATGCATTAGTGTCCGAGATGGTCTTATCAGGAAAGAACCACACAGATATGAGTGGATATGTTCAGTCAGTGCAAGCATTTGACGGAAACTGTAGAGCTCAACTCAAAACAAAAGAACTCAACGGGTCGACGGACAATACCAAAGAAAGAGACCTGCTGCATACACAACATGGACGTAATATCGAGTAAGTACCTGATACAAGTATCTGTGTACCATTGCGTCGGTATGCATCAACATGGGTATCTCCACTGTGAGTATCCGCTATCACCTACATGATATGGTGCCAAGTCTCGACACAAGGGGCTACGTCAAGAGCCAGGATTGCATACTTTTTGTATTTATATGTTTTACTTAACTGTTGGTTGGTGAACACTCTGTAATGATCTGATTAGGTCATTCAGCTGCGTATGTATCCCTATTTCACAAACCACTAACCACTAACTAAAGGATTTGTTATCGCTTTATGGCTAATAATGTTTTAAGGTCTCTGCCGAAGTACAGATACCATAATTACAAGACATACAAACATTAACACTTAGCAAAGACACAATACATTCGCTAACATTGTCCAGTACAACGCGCCACACAGTGCAATAAATTATAGTTCAAAGTTGTACAAGTTGGCGCATTATGAGCTGCGTACTGTACTATATGCCCCTGTAGCCTATAGCACAGATTACTGAATAGTTACTACGCCTATAGCCTGTAGCCTATAGCCTGTAGCCCTGTAGCCCCGCCACAAACAGAGCCCAGAAATAGCTCCGGCCGTACTGCAAGTAATAAACAAACGCAAGTTAAATCTGTCACGCGATGCTGCGTTTAGACTGTAGAGTGGGGACAGTGGCTGGAGCAAGTTGCTGGTACAACAGCTTTACTTTCAACGCGTAGGTACTCTTATAATAGCCGGTTATCATTCACAGTCATTTAATGAGCAAAATTAAAAAGCCTTGATTGTTTTAACATGCTGTTTTTCTCTTAATAATAATGTCCCGTCATCGGTCCCTATAGGTACCTACATATACCTATACATGTATGTATGAGCTATAACATTATATATGTTTATATCTGTGCATGTGTCTAAGTTTATTTAGGAGAGCGCTTAATAATGCATGATTAAGATAAATAAAAACAACTAAATCTGCTTGCGCACCACTCAGGGTCATGTCGTAATAATCTAACGGTCAAGCCAGTTACTAGTGCAGCTTCTACTCCTTAAGGACTGACATAACTACGTGCGAACTGAAAGCAATAAACAAACGCGAGTTAAATCTGTCGCACGGTCGCTTTGCACGCGATGCTGTGTTTAGACAGCGGAGGTAAGCGCTGGCGCTAGTAAATATTCTTTTTGTTATAAAAACTGTTTAATAAACTGAAACGTAAATAAGGTTTGAGAACCTGATCTCGTTGCAGCCAAGTGATGCAATATCTATAAAATAACAATTTCCTAACCTTCAAATGCAGTCATCTAAACCACATAAACTAAAAATAAAAAACATACTAAATCCCAATAACCACGACTATCTTCTCGATAAATATATATGGATTACGGTTTGAGAAAATTTACTTCACTCAATTATTCACTACTATTGGAAAAAAACTTAATAATTAAGATAAGAGACGATTTCGCTTGGTAATAAACTAAAATTAAGTTATAATAATATTAACTACTAAACACGTACACCATGCGGACCTATCAGACAAATGTGTTGCTGGGGAGTTTGTTGCGCAACTTTCTTCCCGGCTTTAACACTATTAAGTTTTGGGAATTTTAATGTAGGTGCATTCAAATTCCCATTTGAATATTTTACTTAAATTATTTTTGATTTAGTTTCCATGCTCTTGCTAAGTCATCCAATAATAAATAGCCAAAAGTAAACTTATTCGTACCTCTCATATTGTATTCGTGATAACGAAGAACTATGTTAACTTATTGACTGGCAACAGAACACCATCCCGTCCAGTAACAGTACAAGCTACTCGCTTGATGTGAACGCGGCAGGCCCAGTCGCACGTGGCCGCGGTGGCCGGATACACATTAAAGTTACACAGTTACTTGTTGACTATTTCAAGAATATTATATTAATTTACACGACAAATATTGCTGAGCAGTATTTTGATAACCTGTATTTTATAGAAATCATAAGACGGGTTACGGGCATAACGCTTTACTCCTAATACGATATAACTGTTATCTTAGAATACAAACATTGGATCTACTTACATTTTAATACCACACGTCACATTAATGTTTCGAATTTACTATAAATGTCATCAAAGGGCATTATCACTAAGTTTAACAAGTTTAACCAAAATCTCGTTTTGAAGTGAGAAATGTCGAACCTATTTCCTCTCCCTGCCATTATGTCATGCGGCAGTTGCGGAAACCTTTCCGACAACATTCAATCTCAACTTCGTTACCCTCCCTCCGCCCCTCCGCCCGCTGACGAGGCAAATAACGAAACTATTTCACTAAAGGGTGCGGAACTCAAAAATGAAAAGGCACATTCTTGGTTTCCTTGTGAAATGTAAATTGTGGGCCCCATGGACCCCCGCCGAGCAGCACCGAACCTTCGATATTCTATTAAGATAACGGCTGAAACGACGTCGTTCTATTATTGTGACTCGCGCCATATTTTCGTCATGCTGAAAATCTGTCAAGTTGAGATATGGCGGCTCAGGATGACGAACATTTAGACACGCCCGCTTGTCTTAAGGTTCGATTAAATTATGAAATGCACAAACTGATTTATTTAGTGCTAAGAACTAGGGTTATGTTAATACCGAAAACTCGTAGCAGTTATTAACTAAGCTTGGGTTAAGAACTGTTTGTGCTCAAGTATTACCTTGTGTTATTGCCTTTGAGTATTTATTAAATCATCACTAACCAGTGAGCTGATTATTTTATTACCGCAGGTAAATATAAAGTTAGACTCCTACATAGATAATGCAAAACACTTAACATTAATAAACTTGACAATATTCATACTCACGACACCTCTACGCTTTCTAAGTCTACTTCACTTCCCCTCAAGGCGGCGCGCGCGAAAATATGAATATTATTCAAAGTGATTTGTCATAAATTGAACAGCGGCACGTCCGCGGTACCGCTGCGGCATCTCCGCTGCGCCCCCCGGCCCCCCGGGCCCTGCCCCGCGCCCTGAGTGCCATCGCTATGCTGTGACATGCTTGACACTTGATGGTACTTGCGCCGGCTAGCATTTTAATCAATTCTCTAAAAAAGTTAATTGGATATGTCGCTGCAAGCTTATCTTGTCTATGCAACTGAGCATAAGCTTTTCAGGATACTATTATATGGTTTCAGTACCTACCTACAGACATACATCTAAAAAGTGTATATGGCCATCTTGTGTAACACACACACGTTCATTATAGATGCAGTGCTAAACAGGAGCACCCTTGAAATTTCTCCGTAATTTTCATATCCATTGACCTATTATTGTTCCGTAACTATCAGCCAATTAATATCGCTCGCCTACCGACACTGATGACGACGCAGCACTTACAGCCAGCCGCACGCCTGCACCGCGGCGCTCGGCCGGTCGCCAGCCGGCCCGGTCGCCGGCCGGCCCGGTCGCCGGCCGGCTCCACCGCCGGTTAATCACCGGTCGATTACCGTCGCCGGTTAATATTTGCACTTATCCGATGCGTTAAGACGTAAGCTCTCGTTTACTTAATACCGGAGCGCATAAGTGTATTAAGTGGAGCAATCAGTTTTCCAATTCCGCATACCTACATCGGAATTGAAGAGTTAGTCTGATTGCAAAGCGCTGCGCTGTGGGTTTACTGTGAACTGTTAATCTTTTAAATGAGTAGCTAGTCTACACTGGCCGGCTTCTCTAACTTATTATGTTATAATAGACCATTTCTGTGAACACAAACCGAGTACAACTTTACTACTAGTATTTTGGTCTCATGTCCTCTTTAGAAGCTAGTGTACTACGCGCCTATAAGTACTAAGTATAATATAAAATAAATAAATAAATAAATAAAGTCACTGCATATTTATCTATTTTCATAAAAATGCTTAATTAAACAAGTAAAAATATTCCCAAGAGACAAAGTTAGGCTGCGCCGAAGCAAACACGAAATTAAAAATGTTTTAATAAATTCAATTAATATTTTTCCTTGTTTCAGGTAAGGACAGCCCTAATTAATTCCTACAGTCAACCCTGGTGCGCGCGTAATTTATGCGCGGACATGTGTCGGCCCCGGCCCGGGACTCGGGACTCGGGAGCCGGGGCGCGGGATGCGGGATTGTGCGGCGGGTCAACAACGATGTTTCCGGTAGATTCAAAAGTTTTTATTTTGCCTATTTTTGCAAACTTTAGTTCGGAGCAAGTATTATGTTGTTTTCAATATGTTACTAGCTTCCTTTTCTTTGGAACTACTTTTTGTTTACTTTGTTTCATTTAAATTGCAATATACATTAACCAAAACAATTACGGTCATAAACAAAGACTATAATAAAGAGAATAACTTAAACATCCATGTTTTACACGGTTCCACAGTTACAGCAATTTAGAGTGGTCGTGAGATGTTCTAGATAAGTACTGAACCCAGCTACCCGCGCCGCTAATACGAGGATCGTGCTCACGAGCAGTTATGCTAAAATTAAACTTAAGCTAGAACTAAGGAATACTCTAGAACTCGACGATTTTCAAAGGAATAGTTGCACGCTTCATCAGGAAAGGAAATAGTCTAATGACTGCACGGCTAACGGCCAATTGGAAGTCTAGAAACACTGACAGACAAGCCTGTATGTTCTACTGCAGGGTTTGGTTGCAGCCTTTGGGCTGCTCTCTTTTTCTTCCGCTTCTCTCTATCAAGAGTTGTTAAGGAACCTGTCGATCCCTCCTGCAGGCCCCTGCCATGTAATATCTAATTCCATTATAGTGTGGCAGTATTCCTAGTAAGAACTGGTATTGTTGTGATAAAACGGAGTCCTTACTCTGGTAAAAACCTGGTTACTAATCCATTTGTTTAATATCCAAATCACAGTTCCATAGCTCTCTGGTGACCCCATCAAGACTATCTCAGACATGTACCTAGTGCATGGTTCGAACATGGTTTGACCATTACAAGTTTCTTCTCAGAGTGCGCTAGGAAACGCCGAACTCGAATTGAAGAAAAAAAGAAAATTATTATTTATAATATTACTATAAATCTGTCGCTTGAAAGTATTCGGTCAAATACCATATTTAAGAACCTGAGGAGGGCAAGAATGCACATGCTGTAGATTCTTCTCTTGAGGAAGTCTACATATTAAAGCTGAAGTAGAACTATCTAACTAGAAGTATTATTCAATGGGAGCACGTTATTCTATTAAGGATTTCGAGGAACAAACGACGGTTAAAGTTTGAAAAGTTCGATGTGGTGGGAAGTAGCTGGCACCTAGAAACGAACTACACTCATGGACATATTAGAGGAACGGAACAAAATAAACTCCAAAACTCCACCATATGACTCTCTTCCGACAATGTTACACTGAGCGTATCTTTCTCCGGGTCGTCTCTAAACTTTCACCCTTCTATCATCTGGCTTAAGACAAAACCTACGTCAGCAAAATTATTCCAATAGACTACTGAAAATAACAAATAAACAAAAAAAACAAATGAAACCCAGAAACAAAAGACTATTGGAGTAATTCTTTTTTTAAACTAAATAGGTATTAATGTAAATGTGGCCGGTTTGTATTAAGAACTTTTATTACATATACATATTAGCATTTTTCTTTGATTGATGAAGCGTTCCTCTAAATAAGTCCATGAGCGTAGTTAGGCCTCTGCAGGCATAGAGTTAAACGAAACCAGATTGAGTTTAGTAGAAAAATCGGAAATATCAGTTAACAAAACTGTGAGAGGTCTGTGCTCAATATTATAATTGAAAACAGGTCATCAAGATTATGATATGTAATGTAGTAATTATTATGATCCTCGCGCTCCACTTGTAATTCCTGTAAGGGTAACAGATAACAGGTTTATTTTTAATAATCACGAGTTACAAGCACACAATATTACACCCTGCATTCAAAAGCTAATCAAAATCCAATTTGAAATAAAGTTATTGCACTGTTTTTATTACTTCTTTTAATTAAACCAATTATTCGAGTTTGCTCCCTGTATGTAGTTATACTTATCTTTGAAATGATGGCACTGCAGGAGAGGTGTTTTTTTCATTTAAAAACCAATAAAATGATATTTACCAATGTGACCGGCAAAAAAAGATAGGGCATCGTTAAATGTTCGTGTGCCTGGTATTGGTTAGATTAATTACATTTAAATTACAGTTATAAATGCAATGTTTCTGAGATGACCCCCAGCTACTGTGTCAACACTAGGACGTCTTTTCAGCTGGTAACAAGAATTTTGGTCCAATATATACTGCAATATGTTGAGTGTATGGGCAGAATTTACTATTAATTCTGCAAATATAATTTCACCTCTTACTGTAACGTGTTGTAAGTGTAACTAAGTGTCAGTTCTACTACACAACATGAAATAACAAGTGGGACGAGAAACAACAGAACAACAATAACTCCTCAAAAGTAAAAGTTGTGTTCTCTAGGAAGAGCCAACATCTTAACGTTGTTGTCCCAAAATGTAGCGAGACAAACAGACCCACAGTTATTGTTATTAGTGTAAACTTATAAAGTGCAAGTTGTTTAAAGTGTTGCGGGTTGAGATGGGAGATTGGTCACGCGGCCGCGCGGCGACACCTCCGCAGGAATAGGCTTCATTGCATTTCGTGGAAGGTGTATCCGTATTGAAATTAAGGCCTATTTATATTAATTTCACGAGTTTTTAAGCATTTTGGCTTTGTATTGGCTCCAAGGGAGATTGTTAACATTGAACGTAGGATCTAAGAATTTAAACAATCCGGCATTGCCTCGCAATAATGATAGCGTGTTGTGAGCCTCAATATCATAACTTGTATCTCTTTTCATGAGTTCCATAAGAGACACGGTCTGTGAGATAAACTTTGTAATTACGAGGCTGCATTAACCATAGTGTGAATACTTAATTTGAAAAAAATGATTTGAATATAATAATTGCATGACTGATCGACGTTTCGCGTGACCAGAGGGCTGGCTAATTATTTGGCCATTGAATTATCATTGCCATCCAACGTGGCAATGCTGCCAGTATTCTGGTCACGTTTCCAAATGACAGCGGTGAGGAGGAGTACATGTGCCAGAGTGATCTTGTTCGGGTTTTTATTTAATATTCTTCCCTTATTTATTTTATTTTGTTTCTGTATATCATCATCCTCCTGCCCTTACAGAACTTATGTGTATGTTATTAATGATTAATATCTTAATTAACATCTTCGACTACCAAAGGGTTTATGAGTTATAATTTCTCGGTAAGGAACGCAATGTTATATTATAATAATTCTGGCCGGTAAAGCGGAAATGTGAAACGTTGTCTCTGAGAACATACTGACATTAAAAATGGCAATTTTCCACTTCAGCTTTCTCATAGTTACTGTGGGTGTTATTATTATTACTATATAAAGTAAGAGCAATAAAACTATCGAATTTCATTAATTCTGAGCGTGACGCGTGCCGATTAGGGTGCGCGCACACTGCAACTGTACCATGAAAATATTTGGACCAAAGTTAATCGCCATTTTAAAGTCCATTGCACATTTTGTTACAAGGCTATCTTCTATTGAAACAGTAATAGCGCAATGGATTAGGATTGAAGATAAACGTGTGTGTTATAGATTTTAGGTGACGGGTTGCGAAGGGGAAAGTGGGGACACGAGACACCGATGTTTAATGTTTATGCGTTTTGTCGCCGCGAGGGGGCGCCATGAGAAAAGTGTGTGTACGAAAAGCACAGGGAATCATTTACAATATTGTGTAAGTGTACGAATTCTACGGGACTCAATTTGGTTGAGGTTTATTTTATTTGATCAGTCGTAGTCATTTTAAGTGTTGTGTTTTTGTGGTGTCATAAATAACCTTAAGTTAGTTTATGATGCAATATATTTGTTATTCGTTTATTAAATCGCCGTCTACTAAATTATGTATTATTTTTTAACGATTAGCTACTACTTACTCTCCTCTCCCATACCTGACTTTGTTTACAAATATGTACTATCGAGGAAAACTGCCAATCCATGTAAAACACATTACTGCATACATCGCCACAAGGTCACAGCCCGCCTCCCCCCTGCCCCTCACAAGCCTGCCCGCCCCGCTCCCCCCACTACTACGACAAATGAATGAACGAGGGGTGCGCCGGACACACGGGGTTGATTCTAACAACTACGACGTACTAGACTTGATACTTTAGCTAACAATTTTCGTCTGTTTGAAGTCAAGTAGTACGCCTATATGTAGAGTTTATATAATTATCTTCGAAACCTAAATAATAAATGTGCTTAAAATTAAAAGTTTCAATTGCGTTATTAGTAAAATACAAAAATATCGGAGTAAATAATAAGAATTAATTTTACCTGTGATACAGACAACTCCAAAATTCATTTATGGATATTGTGATTAAATAAGCAATACATTAAACATTCAATGCCTAATAAATTAAGACATAATGGACAGCAGCCACCGATTAACAGCTCATAACAAATTCAATATTTACGACTGTTAGCATAGGTACCTACCGGCTCTCATCTCAATTCCAGAGCGTGCGACATTTAAAGTGACATAGAGAAACACGTTTAAGTATGTTGGAGCACTTGTAGCAAGGATCAAGTGTGTTGACGCGGATAGATATTTTACGATCGCGCCCGGAGTGCACGCAGCAAGGTTAGGTTAGTTCACAACGTGGCCGCATAGCCGCGCCACCTCCCGCCGGGCGGATTCAAAAGTATAGACGTTCTATGTTTTGAACATTTAATATTAAAAATATTTATTCGGGAACGTTAATTTAGTGACCAATGCAGTGTGTGAGTGTCTTTTAAATTGAAAATGAAGTGTTGTGATGATATTCGTCAATGTTTTGGTTGTGTATGTCTTTAGTGAAGTGTACTTCTAATTAGAAATGTGCGAATATGATTTACTTTTATGTGTCAAAATAAGGGTAGGTAATACACGAAATGCAACTTGTTGATCATCTAAATTTTCTCTAATTTTTTTTTTATCATTTTCATAAAATTTATTCCCAAATAACATTTGTTAAAGTTGGTACGTACACCATGCAAGTGTTTACAAACAGCAGTGCATCGATTTCACATAAACTGGCACTCGACATAAGGCAGGCGCCAAAGGGGAGCGGGTGCGGGCGCGCGGCGGACGCTACTGCCAAAATGCAGTCATTCCCCCTTGTGGAAATGCACTACGAAGAGTTTATTGACTTCAACGAAAAACTGGCATTGTAGGTTTAGAATGGTATGTTTGCGGTCGTATTGCTAATTAAAATTTTCCTTGGCAAAACAATAAGGCATGGCAACGTTCACAAAATATGTTCCATAGTTTTAATGACTACAATTTTGTAGTATTATATGTATTTTATACTAATGCTAATTCTAATAAGAATCTCAATCTCTCGAAGTTCACACCTGTCTGTTGTTTTCTAAGTATTTTACACAAATATGAGAATTTCTATCGCCACGTCCCGCTGCCACGCTGAACGCAGCCTTACGTCCATACACGGGCACGCAGCAGCCGCTCACGGCGTGAACGCGCCGCCGCGCCTGTGTGAGTTAGGACTTTACTATGAGTCACGCTGCGGCTCGCTGCTACTACGCAAACGTCAGGCGCCAAGAATTCTGGATGGAACTCTTACTAACTTGCTACGGTTATATTTTGGCAGTCTTCTTCTTATCTTTTTATCTTTTATCCCGTCTGCGATAAATAAAAAATGTAATAACCTGAAACACGAAACTTTAGGTACATAATAATTCCATAAAATTATTCATTCATTAAGATGCAACATTGGGCATATAAGTAATCAATAATTTCCTTTCGTGTGTGTTTGTATCACAAAAATCTTCCCGAGTTTATCTTTATTTGTTACTTTTTAAGTTCTAATTTTGCAAGAATGATGCATTGCACTAAATATTAAATTAGCAACGGCAGTAAAATTGCGGATGTGCTTATTTTAATTCTCTCTACCTACACCAAAACAGCAGACTTGTCTAAATGGGGAAATCATCCCCTCCATAAAACGTGCTAATTAATTTCTACCTTCTATTGCTTAGTTCTAAGGTTCTAAATTGCTTGGTGAACGTTTTGTTTTGATTCGGCCCGCGATAATGAAGTGAAATGTGGAAAAGTGCAGCTAAACATAGGAGATATAGCTACGTATGTGCCAGTGTACGTCACGCGAGAGGGGCTATGGAAGGGTTCAGCCGGAGAGGCTCTGGGTTCGGTTGCCGGGTGGATAAATAGATGTGCTATTTGTGTGCGAGGTGTAGTTTATTCTACCATAGTTTGTCGTTATAAATTAGTGCGTTTTGAGTTTTTTAAACACAATATGTTTTTAATATAACATAATAGTACCTAATATACAAGGTAACTGCTAAAATAAAAGCTTTCACCTACGCATTGACACCTCATTATTATCATAATATAATATATCAAAATACGTCACATGGTATACTTTACAATAGTTCAATCATTACTCTAGTCTACACACCCGGAAGTAATGATAATTTATTTGGTTTTGGACTCTATTACGTGCATTTAAGCGCAGCTCGTATGATTACATTGCACCCCACAAGTTCAGCCATGTATCCCTTTACATGAAAATAGTTTAGTGAACAACTTAGATGAGGATAGGGTGGGTAAATAGTCGGTGGTGAGAAAAAATAATCAACAAAAAATAAGAAATAAAAAAAAAGTTTTACACGATCTAAAAAAAATGTAGTAGCTCGTAGTCCGCAGCGCTACGACGCTGCTACGCGGTATCCTCTGACCTCTACGAAAGCTACAGCCTACTTATATTTTCGGGAATTTCAACCAACTATTGTTGTACACTTTCAATAAGTATATTTTACGCAATAAACTTCCAGCTCTCAACAAAAACTTCAGTTAAAGTGTGGTACATTTCCAGGCGAGTTAATAGAAACAGTAACACACTGCATAATCTGAGTGCCGGTTAATTCTTCCCTCCCTGAGTGAGAGGGAATATTCCCTTTATTGTGAATGGTGATTTATAACTGCAGGGACATGCCTACTATTAGCAGTGAGTGACGGTGAGCATTCGAGATGGAACGTGGATTGTGTTAGCTGAGTAGGATTGTTGTCAGTAATTGGCTAGTTATTTATGGACGCAGTTATTCATTTGTTATAAACATTATGGTTTTCTGAATTTGCTAATTATTTTGAGCTAGTAAGTTTGTTAATCAATCACGGCTTAACGCCTAACGGCTTAACGGAATGTGATGAGGATGACGAAATAGATGTTTTTATCTCGGTAGTAGAATATCCGACTTATTGGGAAAAGTAATGTTGTTACTTGTTATGGTGGTAAACGGACGTAAATGTTTACACTTTACACTTGCTACATTGCCGCAGTCATCGCCGAGAGACAGAGCTCGCATTCAGAGCGGCTGGGTTTGTTTCCCACTTGTAAATATTTTTGTAGTCTACCGATAGTAATATTAGATTTAGTGACATTTTGGCCAGAGCCACCAAATTCCAGCTTACGATTTTCCTCTACAATAAACAAAAAATTTGGAAAATCCAAAAGTGCACGCCTCATAATCACATTTTTCATTAAAAAAAATATCCCTCACTGTGTAATTGTAATTAAACAGAGATTTTAGCGCGCTGCGATTCATCATCCTCCTGCCCTTATCCCAATTTATTTGGGGTCGGCGCAGCGTGTTTTATTCTTCCATACATCTCTATTTGCCGTCATCTCAAGGGTCACCTCTTTTCTTGCCATATCATCTTTCACACAATCCATCCATCTTTTCTTTTAGCGCGCTGCGATTATGAAGCTTTAAAAAAAAACCTCGATACATTAATGTTTACGGTGTGAGGGTGCCAGATCCACACGGACAGACATCCGGACGTCCTCGAACATTTTTATATTTTTTTTCTAGTTTAAACAAAATAATTGTTTTAAAAATATATGAAATATGTTTAAACTAATGTTTTTTCTTGATATATGTACGATAATATTATCCGATAAGTACATTGTGAGAAAAATACAGACATTTTTAGTTTCGAAAAGTCCTTGATTTTCATATATCGGGAGTAGAGCATCACCACCTCAACGCTTCGCTTATGAGGCGTGCAATAACTTAGATATCTTATTAGTTAAGAACGGATCCTCATCTATTGTGTTAGCCATCAAGTTAGTTGATAGTTTTCACGATGCATTTCGCAGTTTATTATAAGCAATGTACTAATTGCCCAAAATAAACACACCACAATCACAAAGCAATGCATAATCCGGTATATACCTAGATTAGATATACCTAATCGCCTAAAGCGTCCATAAATCAATTGGCGAAGGCAGGCGTAATCACTCTAATCTTAATATGTACTGTTTACCCCCCATCCCACCTACCACCCACTGCACTGGATGGGGGAAGGGATGGGGTGGCCGTCCGATGCATTGTGATAACTTTAATCAGAGCAAATGTATTGAAAGATTACCGTTGCGTGGTTGTAGGGGACAGTTGATTGAAATAGTTTGTCCAGCAATTGTGCTGTCGTCGGTGGGTGGTCGCTGCTGATGGTTAGTGATGACTGGGGCCCATTTGATGGATGCGTGAGTGTAGCTTCATTAACTCAGTTTATTATTTAAAGACTGTAAGTGAACATATGTGATGCCCAAACTTTAATGCTTCCACTGAAGTCACTGCTTTCCCTTCCATAATTATTACTTGACGCTGAGAATCTACTATACACATACGCACAATGAAACAATCCTCCTTAAAGAGCTTAACATTTAATTCGTAATCTGCATAATCAGCTAATGCCAGTCCCCCTTACAAGGTTATAAATTGCTTTATATCCCAGTCACAAACGTTTGCGTCGGTAAACAAACACTCCGCACCGACAGACGGCAATAAGTATTCGATGATGGAAAGGATAGCATACTGTACAAAATCTGTTTATTCGTCTAATTCGGCATAGGCTTGCTTGTAATTAAAATCAAAACTCTGTGGCGTGCTATTTTTTTGCGTGCGTTTACTGTTCCACTGCTGGGCAAAGGTTACCGCGCTCTTCCATTCGTCTTTGTTTACTGTATTTTCTGGCAACTCGGTCGATAATAAGTCTATGTCATCGCGCTAATAGTTTTTACGCCTACCTCGCTGACGACGCCCGTCTTCAGGCACCTATTGTGTGTCGCCCCTGACTTCATCTGTCCTGATGTATCCTGTAAATAGGACCCGCCCAGGTCATTTTCCATTTTCAGCATATTTTGTGGAGTTCAAAATTGCTTAAGCAGCTATGGATGAATGAGGAGTTTTGAGTAGAGCTACACAATTACAGCCAAGTGCGTAGGTCAACATCCGTGTGGTTCTTTCCTTAAAATACCAACACAGACATTGATTTCCATGGTCCTCGCATGATCTGACCAAGATAATGTCTGGACTGTAAAAGTTACTTAGACCTCTGAGTTTGTTTCGGTTCTTCTCAGAATAGCTGGAAAGGAAACTTCGACCTCATCTAGACAATATTCACATGTAAAACTGTTAAATTTTACCGAAATAAAAATCAATTATTATGTACCTACGCTTACTCTACCTTGCATCATCTTCACCTCATCCCTGGTGACACTGTACACTGTACAATCCATCATAATTGATGTTTGTCATGTATTTCTGTAATCCACGTAATACTTCCTGAGCATGCCAGCACACGTGCTCACCGGGCGGTCTGTCTGTTTGCAAATTCATCAGTTATAAATGTTAACGCCCGCGGCGCTGAGGGGTCGGCAGCGACGGCGGCGGTACTTACACACGTAAACTGTTATGTCTATTGTTGTGCGACGTTAGGGATAGCGCATTTCAGTTACAGGGGTGTTCAGTTAGGATTTCAAGTTTGAGTGTTAACTGTTTTCATTTGTAGACTTGTTTTTTTTTTCATTTTCGTTACTTTTATAATAGTTGTGTAGCGAGATAATCACCATCAATCACCATAAATAGACTTAGAAAAATGGAGAAGGTTTTCAATTCCATTTTGATGATAGTTTTTTTGGAAATCCTTTGGCAAGGGTACCTCAGTTGTCAAGAAGAAGAAAATTTTCGAGTTAAATGATAAATGAACATTATGTTTGTTACTGTAAATTGGTTTTTCAAATAGTTTTTTACGACAAACAAGCAAAAAATTAGGCGAGGGCAGTGATTTCTATAGAGGTCAAAGTCTAAAAAAATCTATCTTATGAGGACCATGCAGATGCGGTGGGAAAAGGTAATTTGAGGAAGGAATGAAACAGATAGGTACGTACGAGTGGACATATTAGGCCGCTTGCGATTCACTATTTCAGCGAGGCATGAATTTTCTGTTCGATTTTACGACGTTAAGGGGATTGATTGGGTTTCTGATTAAAGATTTTAATCTAAAAGGCCCTTTCCAAAAACATATTAAACTCACACAATATACTTACGTGTGATGGCACTTCTGTTGTAGGGGAAGCCCGGGCAAGAAGCATAGTGCGGGCAAGAAGAATAACTGTTTTTTCCATAAATCTATAATAGATAGCGCTTTGACATATTTTCTAGTCGTGTCTCGTGCGACCGGCGACGTCATGACAGTTCAACCAAAACAATACGCGATTGCATTTGTTGTGATAAGAAAAAAACAGAAATAGTGTTGTTTTGTTACGATTTTTGTGAAGGTTTGTGCATTAACTTTTTGTATTAGTCATTAGTTATCTATGAAATGTTTTACATGTCCAATAGCACGTTTATTTAAGTATTATTTGTGATCGTTACTTTTTGTTTACCTACTAAAATTATTTCAAGTCTTGACTTGATTTTAATTATGAGCGTGCTGGGCAAAATGGATATGGGCATAACGGATAGGTATTCGTTTTGCCCCTTTAGGTATTTTATTGCCTCCTTTATAAGTAAGAAATATTTTAACAGTATTTTGACAACTTTAATTATATGTAGCGTATTTTAAATGCAATTTCAATGTAATCATAAGAATATTATGATGACTTTTTGTTTTAGATGGTGTTTAATTATAAACGCAAAACTAATCGAGCAGCATGGCCAGAAGAAACACTCGATAGAGCGGTAAGAGCTGTAAAAGATGACGGACAATCTATAAATTCAACCGCAAAGAAGTTTGGAATTCCGTTTACAACTTTGCAGAGACATGTGAAGACGGGGAATAAATCAAAGAAATTGCAATCTGTCATTTCTGAAATAGAGACTGAAAGGTCTACTCCACCTTTGCTTAATTACAATACACTGGAAGAAGGATCAGCTCATTTACTGGGAGAAAATCATCCATCAGGATGATTTTCTCCCAGTAAATGAGCTGATCAGATGATCCTGCAGTGAGTCTTACACCATTTCAAATTAGACCTATTCCAACTATGGCTGCTCCTAAAACAGGCCGCAAACACAAGAGGATTTCAGAGTTAGCAGGCCCCAGCAAGACTAAAACTAAACGACCCTCAGTCAAACAACAGGTCAAAAACCCGAAACCAGATTTTTACTGTTTAGTGTGCGCTGACAAATACACTGAACCACCAGCCGAAGATTGGATTCAGTGTAATCAATGCAGAAGTTGGGCGCATGAAGACTGCACTTCTTATGTAGGAGTTGGCAGCTACTTCTGTGATGAATGAGAAGACTGATCTTAACTTATTCAACATTATCCTTTTTGCCCTTCGGGCGTATCTGTTTTGCCCGGCACCTCCGGGCAAAACGGATAATTGATACTTTTTGTTAATGCTTATAATTAAAATAGAAATCATTAAAGTTTTTAAGTTTATGTGAATATTTTCCAAAGATGATTAAACATAGTACAAATTAAAAGTACAAAGAGTTCTATTGATTATCAGATTGTGATTTTATTTACATTATCCCTTAATATATGCGTCTTGCCCGGGCTTCCCCTATGTATCTGTCAAGTTAGACCAATATATCCCACTCTCATGAAAATCTCGTAAACCTCGTCAACAATATCTTGCAATGCAATGAGTGGCATCCCCACAGATCATACCTTTATTGCGGAAATTGTAAATCCCCGCGACGGAGCCGAGACAGGTAATAATAATAATCCCGATGGCAATAGTTTCCTTCACCCCACCTTTATGAAGACTCATCCAAGAATTTCATTCGCTGCACAGTATGACGTCACTGAAATAAGTGTCGCTCTGCATTTTCTATACACCCTGCCCGGCTCCCTACTGTAAGGGCTTAAAGATTTATTACCTTACTTTCGCTAGTGCTCCTTATTAAACGCTTACGCCACGCTTCCGATCTTCACATGCTGTCCCTTTCTAATCTAGTAGCGTGTGAGAGGGATGTAATCCGATTCAAATTTTCTTTCAAGAATAAGATTTGAAAGGGGAAGTTTAATAACGGTATTTTGAAGGGCGGTCGTGATTCTGAATCTATGAAACCATTTTGGACCTAGTGTGCTAAGCTTAAGGTATATTTTCGCATGATATTTTGGGACATTCCATGGCCCAGTTAAGACAAATTATAAACTTTATACACTTGAACTCAAGGTCGCTATTAGAGTACTTCACTTTTACAACCTTTCCTTTGTTTATATCGTTAGAATGTAGTTTGCAAGGTGTGAGTGCTATTGTATTGATCCTTACCCACATTGTCTTAGGCGTCATTTTGCCAGATGTAATGAGAAGTTTCCAGGGCTCTTCTAAACTTCTTGGTGCTATTATCAATCATTGTTTGTGAATCTAATAAGACTTGAGGATTTGAAGGATGAATGCTTGGAGTGGTTGCGAAAGTTTAGGAATTTGATATTTATTAGATGGATGGTTATTTGAGTTATTGTGACAGAAGTACTTCAACACTCTGGGCTGCAACACTTTGATGGGGGGGGGGGGGGTGTCTGAACTGAGGATAGGATAATATCTCAAAGAGACACAGATTAAGTTATGTTGCTGAAGGTTCCCAAATAAAATAACGACCTGTAAAGGTTGACAAAATGGTGGAAATATCATGTTTGGTTCATCCTATTCTGATGGCAGTGGCGTGCACAGAGATTGCAGACAGGGTATGCACAAAAATAAACTTACCAGTTAATAGCTTGTTGTTCCACAATTCGATCTCAAGTTGCATTATTCGTAAAATCGTGTTTTAATTAAAGTTTCCACTAAACAAAAAAGTTCTTGAACATGACCAAAGATCACGAATGACATCCAATCCTTTGATCTAGTTTTACTCAACAAACCTTCGCAATTTGTGCCAGTGTTCAATGTGGAAGTAAATAGACAATAAGACCCCGTGACGATGACGGAGCACTGGTCCTGGCTGACGGGCTCGCCGGCGGCTGAGTACACTTACAGCCCGCCGACCAGACCCAGCCGGCCCCCCCACAGGCCGCTGGTCAAGCTGGCTACCAGCGCACATCTGCACACTATAGCCAGGTAAGTGATGGTGACACAGTTTGTTGGCAGGCTCCTTTGCACATTTTTTTCTTGCTGTGGATAAATCTTGTGAGAATGGAGGGTAAGTAAGTTTACTGGAATTGTATTGACTAAAATCTCATGGTTCCCACCAGTATCATGAATCGGGGGCCCGGAGATACCTGTAGATACGCGAGCGCCCTCGCCGGGTGTCTGCCCGCTATGCCTATAACCGCCGTATAACCAAGTGCGGCCGATCTCACGGCCACCAATTCTCCTACAAGGGCGCGCTTGGACCATAGTGCATGAACTCTTTGGACCTGACTTTCATTCATGCAACTTGCAAAGCCAGCCGAAACCCAACTCAGCCTAGTTTTGGTTACATTAAGACTAATAAGTTAAAGTTTCAATAAGACATTAATAGAATAGAGATAAGAATAACATATTGTGTGAATACAGTAGGTCATGCATGAATAAATGAAGCTTTAGCAGTAGTCATAGATCAAGCAGTACAGCAGACAGGACCATCATAAAATAAATCAGAACGCGTGACATTAGATAACTCACGTAATGGGAAGGCGGTCAAGGTAAAATGTTCGCGAGCCTGTCAGCCGCTTACGACGACAGATTTCATTTCATGAATTCTTTTTGAGAAAATTTAACACGAGATACATAAATTAAGGAAAACTAAATATGTATGTACTAGATGAAATGAAAGAACTATATGTAATAAAGTGGGAACTATTTAACACATTGAATGTGGCCGCGGCCGCGCCATAAACACAATAGACGAGTTAACTCGTCGCTTCGGAACTTCACGTGTTAATGTGAGTGTAGACATTAGTTTAAGAGATATGGGTTCATAATGTAGACTTACACAATAATGGAGAGTTTGTCGCGAATGTAAATTCAGCCGCTCAGCGGTATAAAGTCATTGTTTCCTCACATTTGGTATTCAACGCGCTGTTTTCTTGAAAAATTGTGAATTCCCCATGGAATCTATTTCTTCCAGGAACCAATTTATCTTTGCTTCCATGAAATACAATGCACACAAAAATCAACCTTACAGTTTTGGAAAAGTAGAAAAATACTTTGCTTGATTATCCACGGACGCAGAAGTTACTTTGTCAAGTTTACTTCTGTTCTGACTTGTACAAAAACACTTTTTACTTTCTTTTTAACACGTATTCCGTTGGAAAAAGGTTCATTTTTCCTCGTCACGCCTGCTAAAGGGATTTACTAATGGTGTTTTAAAACAAACTTTCCCTTGCACTTCGCCCGGCACTTTGGCAAAGATTAAGTGTATTTTGAGGTGTAAAGATAAGTTGGTCGCAGTGCAGACGGTCCGGACAGCTTGATGGATTATTGCAGTGCCTCTGAGGATTTCATTAAACTTGATGTATGGACATACATTGTGTATTAGGAAGGAATATTGGTAAATATTTCAACAGTAGGTATCATACAAAGCAACACATCACTGAAGCGCGAACACACTCAACGTTTGCATACTATTACATAGCACAGGGTGACAAGAACACAAGAGCATACGATACTCATTATTTTTCTTTAAATTTTCATCCCTATTTTCTGTACGAGGCAGAAGGCTTTTCTACTAGTGGCAAATACATTGAAATTTGTTATAGTATCCAAGCAGACAGACTGGTAAACATTCGCTTTTCCCCAGCTGCTGCACCCGATTTAGAGACGACATCTTATTAGCATCCGTCGGGAAACGTTACATGGTTATTTTGTATGCGGTGGGGCCCCAGAAGTGAACAAAGTAGCTCGCACCATATGCTTAAGCTATGTACGAAAGAAAACACCCAAAAAATTCAGATATGTTATTTAAAATTCTGAATTTAATGCACGTTTACAAATAAATTCCCTCCAGATTTTATTACGTAGCCAATATTGCCGCTACAAATATGATTATCGTGCGTCGCGCTGGTTCGACACCTGTGCCTGGTATTGTAAAATTATAAAACCACACGCGGCACAACTTTATTTGATGGAAAAAACATAAAAATTTACATATAGAACAGGGCGCGGATTTTCGCGGGAAATATTTATTTCTCCCTTGGCAACACTACGTGATGCGAATGGGGAGTGATCACGATGCTGGCAACATCGACTATTACTCATTGTGTGCTCCCCCTTTAGTTTATAGGCTGTATACTGTGATTGTTTTGTGTCTATGTGGATGAAGAAAACAAGATGCCTCTGTTTACGTCTTTTTTGACGCAATGTGCACATGTACTACTACTGCAACTGTTTCTGATTTTGAGATTCAGATGCATCAAAGAATGCATGCAGGAAAGTTTCCTATCCTCTACAGAAAATATAAATGAACCTCCTGCACGCGGTGATTGACGAGCTGATAGCTAATGACGGACAATTTTCCTATTTCTTTTCTAAAAACTTATAATAACATCCATTTATTTACCAAATCACCATGAAAACTCACGTTTCTACCCTGTCGTCCAATCCTAACATCATTAGTGGGAAAACACGAACATATCCTATCAGAACGGTGTACACCTTCCATTTTTCTTGGCTCCCTCTAAAAAACCTGTCAAAGTATTCTCATTACTGTTGACAGATCGTACAGTACCGTGCTTAGTCTGCTTACCCTGTCACGTATGATGGATGGGGAAACTTCACGGTGGATAGTTCCATCTTCAGGGAAATTAGTGGTTCTAATGATAGCTGTGAAATAACAGAGTTTACCGGTAATAGTGAAGTAACTATCTGTGGAAGACGTGTGTAATGTTTGGATATTTAGGAACTGTGTTTTGTCGCGTCACTCTTAACTTAGTTATTTTAAGTAAGAAAAGTGAATGATATATTGAAACAGAAGATTCCATAACATTACACAAGGTGATAGCTAAAACGATGGATAATAATTTAAGTTTAGACATTAATTTATTTAAGGAGGTGTGCTTATAAAAATGAACAACTTTTAATTTGGTATTTTACATAGAGCGACTGCCATTTGGTCTCCGGAACCCAGTTACTGGGCTATCGTTATGTATCTTATTTAACCGCATCGATTATGATCGCAGTTATTTTGGTACAGTGATATCTTATCTGCTGTGGGTGTGGACAACATGGTGTTGACTCTGGGGAACCTATGCGGACTAGCTACTATACATTGTTTTATTGTGTCCGCCCTGCGAAATTTGATTGCTTTATCTTCCTGCACTATGAAGTTTAACTATACAGAGGTTATATATATATATATAAATCTCACACAGAGGTTTCTCATCGCGTATCTAATAATAAGTACTTAGATATTTCGATTTTTAAGTCCTTGATATATGCGTGAATAACAAAATGTCTTCTTCTTTTTCGACTTGCCAGCAAGGCACACCAAGAGAGCTTTAAATAATCGATTAGAAACACTTTCAGTCCGTTTTGGCGTAAATCGCGGAGTCTTGTACCGCGTCACCCTGAGTGCAATGCATCACGCTGCACGTGAGAGGGGTAGGCAGGGGCACACGTGTAGCAGCCCCCAGACCGTCGCGACCAATGGTCCGTGCTATGGGATACGTGCCCTGAATTCTGAACTAATGGTGGAAACTAGCCAATTGTTTGCGCGAAATACGATTTTGTGTTTGAAGAAAATCTCAAAAGAAGTGTACCTAAGTTAAATTAATGCTTCTGTTGGTAAGCGGGAAAGCGTAATTAAACGTACTGTAAGGAGCTTCTGGTGTTTAACCCTGCCACAAACAATCCTTTATCAACATTCTTTAGGGCGTATGTCGACTACATTCATGAAAAAACTCTTTGAGATTTGTATAATATAAGTCCGACTCGGCTTTATTTATACAAATGTCATCAAACTACTCCAATCTGACAAATTGACTTGATAGTTTTTCAACTTTATTACAAAAGAATAAGTTTCATGTTCGATTAAGAAACATTGTCAGTTTGTGATAGTTTGATGTGGTGGCGTGTGTACCGAAGTCAGTCATCGTATTAATCCTGATTCCAGTTACAATATTATGCTTAAGTTGCAGATTCTCTTCAGACTAACTTCTCTGAAAATGCCCATTTCTAGGGTTCCGTGCCTCAAAAGAAAAAACCAGAACTACAGGATCACTACACTTCGTATTTTCCCCAAGACATTTAAGTAAATAGTGTTGGACTAAAACCGTGTTTAATAGTAATGTACAGTACAACTAACAAATCTGCTTACACACGCATGACAACTACCTAGGTGGTCTGTCAACAGCTGAGCGTGAACACTACTTACGACGCTATTATTTATAGCCGAGTGATTCAACATAAACATACAGTTTATTAAACGCTTGGATCTTCTGTCTGTACTTAATAACATTGTAGAAGTAGGCAATAAGTGGCGTCCGCCGGCAGTCATTAGCCAAACCACCGCGTTCGATATGACTGGCAACATACCATGCACCACAATTACATATAACATACATATTACCTATGTCTTTGACCAAATCAGCAGTTTGTGTATTGCAAAGACAAATCTGCAGCTACTCTAACATAAACTAGACTTTATACAGTCGACATAAGGGTTAATGTGACTGAAAATAAGTTGGTTTCCTTAATACCATAGCAATTGAATGAAGTAAAAAAATTTAGCTACGATATAAATGTGCGTACGAGTACTGGCGGCTCATTTGTGGACAACATGACTTCGAAGTGTAGCTTGTTACTGGCTGTCATGGCGGCCGTCACCAGCTCGGTGATGGGAACCGCGGAGGTGATGAGCCATGTTACCGCACACTTTGGAAAAGCACTTGAGGAGTGCAGGGACGAGGTAAGACATTTTATTTTTTACTTGGATTATTTCAATGAGTAATAGAATCTGAATCACAAAAACGAATTAAAGTAGATATTACCATTCCTTACCAAAATGAAACTATTAACAATTCGACAGTCCAGACCACGACTATATCAAATGACTCCAAATCAAAGAATCGCAACCACACATCTACCAATTTTTAAGCAGTTTTTATCCAAAATTTGTATTTTCTCCAGTCAGGATTGTCACCCGAAATTCTAGAGGAGTTCCAGCACTTCTGGCGTGAGGACTTTGAGGTGGTGCACCGCGAGTTGGGCTGCGCCATCATCTGCATGTCCAACAAGTTCTCGCTGCTGCAGGACGACAGCAGGATGCACCACGTCAACATGCACGACTACGTCAAGAGCTTCCCCAATGGTTAGATGGCTCTCATTTGGGTGTTTATTGAATGAAAGATAGTCGACGTTATCCATAATTGAATGTTTTTCTGCCAATGTGTAGTGTATAATTCCTTACCAAAAGTAATTGTTATAATTATCAATAGTTAAGGGGACAATTCACTAATTATTTCATTTACAGTTAATAAGCAATCTCAAAAGGTAAGGTTAGGACAATCTTTTTTTTGAGCAGTTATGGTGGGTTATATGGTAATACTTCCAATAATTCTTCGTAACTGCCACATACATCCGACTAAGTTTCCCTGGAACTCATTGTGACTATTGTGGACTCGATAGTACATCCAATATCTCAACACTTAACGCATTGCAAATTATTCTTTCTAGTTTCAAAAATGGCAGTTCCTTTCATGTTACTCCTATTTATTTGGCCTGCTACTTAGTGAGTTATTGTGGCTGTAGACATTATTTACTGCCGTGGTGCACATGCAACTGAAACAAAGGTCACGCGATCCAATCTGTCAGCCATATTGTTTTTTGCTGAATTTATCGCGAAACTAACTGCAAAGTTAAAAGCTAATGTTTCTTGTTAAGGGTTACATAAAAGGGACTCGCATTAAGTAGCCAAGATTAATAGACTTATCAATGGTTCGGAAAAGATTTTTCAGCTAACATTGAGTATGGCATTATGACGTCATTAAAATCCATATTTGACTCGTACCATACTTCGTAAATGACATATCAATCTTGCGAATTAGGTACTCATTTCACCATCAATCTCTATCCCTGATCGGAAATTGTGTTTGGTTCAGCATGCCTTTTCCTTCCATACATCTTCGCCTGTTTACCTCATTGGTCCAGAGGTCGCAAGCAATTTTGCTGGGCGTTTACATCTGGGATTTGTCAGTAGCAGCCCGGGCTCTGCAATTGTGGTATGCTGGCATGTGTGGTTGATGGCAATAGGCCCGCTCCCTTTAACTGGTAAAATGTGGGCGTATCATAGGGACAACCTCTGTCTAATCCTTTGGGGAATACAAGTATGATGTTTATCTCCATCTGTCATCATCTCAATAGGCAACTCCTTTCTATCCATATCATCCTCCAGATTCCTTATTCCAGCGATGATTGTCGACTAGCTTGTAAGGTTATTCATCATTTCTTATTTCTTTTTCCCATCACAGGCGAAGTCCTCTCCGGGAAACTGGTGGAACTGATCCACAACTGTGAGAAGAAATACGACAGCATGACAGATGACTGCGACCGTGTGGTGAAGGTCGCTGCCTGCTTCAAAGTGGACGCCAAGGGGGCCGGCATCGCACCCGAGGTCGCCATGATCGAAGCCGTCATGGAGAAATACTGATGATGATGATGAAAACTATGATGATACGCCTGTAAATTGGACTTTTGCCTGCTTTTTTTAGTTTATGTTTATGTAACGCATGATAAAAAATACAAAAAAAAAATAAGAGTTATTTTTAAGTTAATTATATAATTGTTATTGTGAAAATATTTTGTTGTTTCTTTCCGTCTACATAAGTTTCCTGCCATTAAATGCTTGAATATTTTGTTGTATTGACTGTCCTGGTTACGCTGAAGTTAGGTATTATCCGGTAATTGCTTTATTGAATTGAATAGTTCCGACACACGTGACTTTATTGAATTGAATAGTTCCGACACACGTGATTTTTGCTGCTATTTTTCATATTCTTATTAAATCAATCATCTTAACAAGTGGCAAAAAGACCTGCATGAGTAACATTATGGTTTAAGTCACCGTAATTGGTTGAGGTCTGGACCCTCATGATAGGATTTCGTCTGTCGCCTGACACAGCTGCTTATTTCAGGTTACATCGACTTGAATTTTCTTCATCGGCAAATAAATTACATTATTTTTAGGCATGAATATTCTAAAATCCTTACTTTGTTGTATACTCGTAACTTAAGGAACAAAAATGTGCAATACTGCATGAATGGACTCAGGATCTGAGCCTCAGCTCAGAGCTAGTGTCAGCGAATTCAATAATTTAATTTAAATTTATTTACCAATATGAATAAATACTACTAAACACAGTATAATTCAGAATATATATACACATTTATTTATTTATATTAAGATACATATTTATTTGTATCCATTTATAGTAATTATACATGCAACTGTTTGCCTCAGCTTCACTCAA
This sequence comes from Phlogophora meticulosa, assembly GCA_905147745.2. Lineage (NCBI taxonomy): Eukaryota > Metazoa > Arthropoda > Insecta > Lepidoptera > Noctuidae > Phlogophora > Phlogophora meticulosa. The sequence goes on from LR990534.1 coordinate 349,927, forward strand.
AGATTAACTGCTGAAATTTTTTTTATGCTAATTACTATAAATTCAAATGTCTGACTGAAAGCCAAAGACTCTCATAAAACGACTGAACGCTTTAGAATAAAAAAAAAATAAAAATAAAATAAAATAAAATAAAAATTTATTGCAATAAAAATTTCACACAGTTTTGATCATTGGTCCCAAACTAGGCAAGCCTGTATCTTGGGTACCAATATGGAGGGTTTGCCATTATACAATTTTACATTACATAAAATAACAAAAGATAAAATGAAAAAATGTAAAGTATAAAGTATTCAAAAAAATAATAATAATAAAACAGTATACGCTTGACTGTGTGTATGGGTATGGGAGTGTCTACTCGTATATTATAGAAAAACTAGTGTTTTCCTTGTATGTGTGAGTAAGTGTGAATGTGTGGTGTGGGTAGGTATGTGTTTCAGAGTGTGTAAGAACGAGACAAGAGAGTGGCAGATTTATGCAAAAACTTATTTTACCACTTTAATGACATTTTCTGCTTCATCATATGAGTGATTTAGTAGCCAGGATGTTAGTCTATTCTTAATTTGCGTTCGAGTGAGGTTTCTTATTTTGCACTGTTTGTTCACCGCATTATAGACGTGGAGGTGTAGAAAATATGGGAGTCTTTGCGCGTAAGCAGATTTAACTGCGGGAGTTGGAACTCTGAAATTTCGTTTTGCCTGCAAACTACTTAAGTCACTTCTTTTCGAAGCTTCGATGTGGGACTTCATTGTTGCCTTCAGTAGAAACAATTTCCTGACACTCAGCAGAGAGGCCTCTGCGTACAGAATTTCTGTAGAAATTATAGAATAGCTTCAGCTACCGTCGCCGTGATTGACACCTCCATGACTGTCAGTTACAGCAATAAGGCAGGTTCATCGGAGCCCAAGCATATCACCGTACAATAAGCCGGTATCATCCCCTCGCGCCACCTTACACCTTAGTCAGTCTACTGAGACTGACTTCTCATTGGGCAGTCGCTGCCGGATTGCTGGAGTTGTGTTTGTGTTCACGGCACAAGCTATAGTCTCAAAAAGCGACATGAAACTAGCTCGTTAAATGAATCCTAATGCCTATCTAAACCCAGTGCCATTTATCTAAACCCACTGATTGGGTGAACCTGAGAAACAGGGTCCCAGCCCAGTCACAGGGTCCCAGCCCAGTCACTGGGTCCCAGCCCAGTCCCTGCGCTAACCAATACGTATAAACCGAGGTGCGGAGTGAATGCACTCTTCTTTTTATTAAATTTTGCTGTGCCCGACAGGGTGCCGATTGTGCCTAGCTTTAAGGTAGTATTTAAGATCCTATCAACATTGTGTTCTTTAATGGCATGTACGGGAAAATGATGGTTTACACAAAACCTTATTTTCAAAGATAATATAATATTAGCATCGCCTAATAGTATGTGATACACTATATCGTCTACATTTTCCTGGCTTATTATATAACTGGAAAAGAAAATAAGACCGATATGAATGTCGCCATTCTATGATTTAGTAATGAGCGTTATCAACACTTCCATGATTAGTAGGAATAATCGCATTATAACTTCTGAAGAGGCATTGTGCATGCTCAATCATGAGGCTGCAAATAACAGCTTGTAGGCCGCACATCATCACGATTCCGTGAATAAACCCACTGCATTAATTAAATCACGGCTAATCAAGACGAGGCCCATCGCGACACTGTAACTCCCAATTAACGCAGTAATTATGCGTAGATATAAGCTGGCACATCCAATGTTCATTCACAATGGCGCTACATCGATCGCTCATCATGTCGGCACCACTGGCGCTGGTGGTGGTTGCCTGTCTCTTCATCACGGTCAAGTCCTCGCAAGAAGTCATGAAGAATCTATCCTTGAATTTCGCTAAGCCTTTGGAAGACTGTAAGAAGGAGGTAAGATGGTCAAAATTATTCTTTAGTTTTATGTGGAGAGAGGAATCCTATGTGATAAAATATATAAGAGTTTTTCAAATTAAAATTAATCTGTTTTAGTGGTAATCATAGACAAACTTATTAATAATAAATCCTGAGCAACCATACTTTCCGAAACATAATGTTTGTATGTCGTTCATGCTATGCGATTCAAACCATAATTATTGATAGTATATTTACCTGGTAGCCACTTAAAGTTAATTAACTTCCAGTTTTCGGTGCTATGGTGGCTCGAAACACCATAAAGTTCTCTCATCTGCTACTGTTCAGCATATTTGAGTTGTTCTAGTTGAGCTACACTGCTAAACTATTGTAGATGGACCTCCCAGACTCGGTGGCCACTGACTTCTTCAACTTCTGGAAGGAAGGCTACGAGTTCACGAACAGACAGACGGGTTGTGCCATCCTCTGCCTCTCATCTAAGTTAGAGCTACTCGACCAGGAGATGAAGCTGCATCACGGCAAGGCACAGGAGTTCGCAAAGAAACATGGCGCTGGTTAGAGTTTTATTTATATTTATTTGTAGCCAATTGGTTCCATATTTGCCCATGATTTTGTCCTACACTCCCATAATTTCACAATCGACACTTGTATTGCTTCTCTCCCTTATGGGAATATCGTGAGTGTAACAGTGACAACTTAATGACATACAGACAAACTGTAGGCGACCGTCTCATCTTGAGCCATCGAGAGATTTACTCCTTTAAGTAATTAAATCCCAGAAAATGTATCTCCGGGTTTTCTAGTTGATCAGACCTGCTGTATATAATATCGGTAAACAACAATCCACATTGAAGAGACAAGATAGTTCGCTTTCGTATTCAAAAGGGAGTGCTTTACGAAATTAAATGTGATTCAGCAAGATTTCCGAACGGTTGAAGCGGAAAATTGTAAAGAAAGTGTAATGTCACGCTATTTCTATTGGAAAATAGCCCAGCGTAATGCCCTTCCAGATTGAGACTGCTAAACATTATTGATAATCTGCTCTACTAAATTTTGCGACTATATTTCTTTTTTAATAACCTATTATATCCCATTCTTTCTTTCTCTTTCCTTCTTTCGTGATCCCGCGCGTACTAACGTTTTTGGTAATGACATTATTTAAAGCGACTTACTTGTAATTTCAGATCTTGCTGTTCCACTACTCCCTACGAACAGGCCTTGCCCTCATGAATTTTGCTCCAAATAACAGATCTCTTTGCCTTTATCAACCCCTCAGACGAAGCGATGGCTAAGCAGTTGATAGACTTGATCCACGGCTGCATGGAGTCCAACCCTGAACCGGCGGACGACCCCTGCATGAAGACGCTCAACGTCGTCAAGTGCTTCAAGGCCAAAATCCACGAGCTCAACTGGGCGCCCAGCATGGACCTTATTGTCGGAGAAGTCTTGGCTGAAGTGTAGAGGAGTTACAGTCTGACTCACTAAATATAGATATTTCTTACTTATACTTTAACTTTACAATTACATTACAGGGTGAGTTTCTTTCCTCCCTGTTGTTTTGTTTTGAGCTGGCGTAAAATGCGGTGTACGCATAAATGTTAACCTGACAGGTAGCTTCTAATATTTGACTGGAAATTAGATTATAAAATTAATTCTTCATCGGAATAAGATACAACAACCCCCCAAATCTAAAAAAAATGTAAAATGTCTATGTAACCACTTAACGACCTGCCTTGATCTATGTAACCACTTAACGACCTGGCTTGATCTATGGACCACAGTTAAATTTAAGTTGTTTGTGTGAAGAATCTCCCAGAAGCCAGTTTGCCTCGCAGGGTATGGGTAGTTCTATAAGCAGCAAGTATTTGATGTAATATTATTAAAGAAATGTACCTACATCAACAAATTTTGTTTTAATCTGTTCTTGTTTACATAATTGAATAAATACAATCCCTTGCGTCGATATTACCTTACGAAAGAGATAAGTTTACCTTACATTGATACCTACAGCTTTGTGTATGCAAGACGTATGAACAAAGTGAGTAGAGATTCAACTTTTCGCATAAGCGTATTCCAAGGTCATGAACAAACGCCCAGGACCGCCATCGATCTCCCATCCAACCCCTGAATGAAGCAAAGTTACAGACACCCTCGACAGATTATATAAAACTAATCCACATCCATTATCTCAATACATCTAAAACACAAATCCAATTAACAAACTAATCATTTCAACACGCCACACAATTATTCCGATTTCTTCGCTGTTGACAACCTACTGCTGCCACTATTGTGAAACACGAATGTTTTCGAAACACTGATTGAGATGAAGGGAGTGATAGTATTTTGTTCATTGATATTGATGAGTGTTGAAGACAATGAGGAAGCTGTGATCGCGGCGCTCAGTGCCAGCATCGGTGAGATGGTATTAGAGTGTCAGAGTGAGGTGAGATGCAAGCGACTCGCAGGTAGAGGTAGGAAGGGTATGTAGCAAGTAGGGAACAGTGGAACAGAGAACATACACATCATGTGGTGTGATGAACCCGGCTACCGGGCACAAACCACTAGTTTTATAGATTGTACGTTACCAGATTGTCTTAGATAAATTAGAACGTAGCATTAGGTTGTTGTAAAGCGATCAACCTGCATACAGTTTACGTGCGCCTTCGTTTCCGATACCTTTTCTAATTAATTTATTCCAAAGAAGATGAGTAGGCTTTTAGTATACTTGTGCACTTGTAACTATTGTCGTATACTTAGTTCGGATATTTTGTATAAATAGTTAAAGAAATAATTAATATTTTAATAACCAGACAATAATACCTCATTTCAGTAAATTTTACTTGTACCTAAAATAATTTAAATATTCGTCATTAAGTGTTCCACTTCGAAATCTTCAGCTGGAGTTCCAGAATGACGTAATTCAAGATCTGTTGGACTTCTGGAATGAAAATAACCATCTGAATAGCACGGACCTGGGTTGTGCCCTGGTTTGCGTGTTCCAGAAGAATGAGTTCTTCAATAAAGATGGCAGCCAGGTGCAGCAGAAAAATGTGGATGCGTTCTACAAGGCGTCGGGCGCTGGTAACACTAACTTTTGTTCCGTGCACTGTTTACTGGTTATCTTGGTCACAGTTTCTCACTCATGTCTATTATTTCAAGCCAGACTCTGATGTGCCGGGGCTGATGTGCCGGGGCTGATGTGCCGGGGCTGATGTGCCGGGGCTGATGTGCCGGGGCTGATGTGCCGGGGCTGATGGGCCGGGGCTGATGTTCCGGGGCTGATGTTCCGGGGCTGATGTTCCGGGGCTGATGTGCCGGGGCTGATGGTCACCGCATACTTCCTACTACTAGTCGACCAACAATATCCTATGATTCATGTCACCTCTAACATCAGTCTACGCTTCATCATTCAGTGGATCTTTTACGAAACTAGATAGTGACCCCCGACAGGCATACCTTCGTATAGTTCACCGTACCGAATCATTGCGAGGACAATGTAGTACGCCCACCTAACGGAGAAGTAGATTACATATGAATAACGTCACATTCAATTCGATAATTGTCAAAATAAAATAGTTTAGGATTCGTTTACAAGCTTCTAAGTATGATTAAGGTTTTATGAGAAAACCGTATAGAATATTTTTCATACATTTCATATATTAACGAATAACCTAACAATGCAGGCATCAGGAATGATGTAGCATTTGTTTGCCAAATAATTGCCCACTTCCAGACGAGTCGATGTCACAGAAAATGTTGGAACTACTCCTCCTGTGCAAGAAATCTACGAGAACCATCACAAATATGTGCGACAGTGCCCTGGAGGTATCCAAGTGCTTCCGCTACGGCATCTTCATGATGCACTGGGCGCCGGAGCGGAACTACCAGAGCCTCGCGGAAGCTTCAGCAGGCTCCGAACAGGACGCTGACCTGAGACGGGAAATGAATAGAAGAAAACTTTTCACTATGCTTTTTAGAAGTTGTTCGAAATAAATGTACGAAATATTTTGATGTTCTCAAAATCAAAATCAAAAATCAAAATTCATTTATTCAAATTAGGCTGAGAATCAGCACTTTTTGAACGTCAAAGACGTTTACATAAGACAGTCCCCCAAAACGCCCACCCTTCACCATTTTACCTACTTGTGTTCAGTTTACAGAGCTTAATATTGACCTCAAGTACTGAGTGGTCACGTTTTGCTTAGGTATATGAGCTAAAAGTAGCGTAGCGTCCATACCACCACATACAACTAAAACTGATTATTGTATTGACGATGGCCTTTTATATAGATATAGATCACGTTATCGCAGTTAACCGCACGATTAACATTTTACAGAATCCTGAAAACAACCGTCGGTCCCACAAGACAAAACACTCATTTGATCGGAGAATCCCCCCTTTTCTGTGAAGAATGAGGAACCATTCACCCAGTTCTTCATTCCTTCCGTTCCCCCTTAATTAGCAACTCTGAACGTATGAACTTTAAACATAATTAGACTTTTATCAACGTTTTTCTTTCAAATTTCCAGTTGCTTTAACAGACAGATATGCCTTTTCGGACAATGTAGAGAATATAGAGAATATAGAGAATGCTGTAATGAGATATGTCGATTTGATTCACAACATATTTTAATTGAGCACGTAACACGTCTATGAACAAAAGACTACCGAGAAATTACGCGACCGCGCTAACTTTGTAATAACCCGTAATTTAATACCAAGTACGAGTGCACCTCATCATCAAACCACCAATTGTCACCCTGGGGCCAACAATTAAACGCGACCGGTAATTGATAGATCTGTGTCTATCGATTACTGGTATATAAAGGACAAAGCTACCGCACTTTTGTGGACTAACTTCGTAAGAAATGAGAACGAACAACGTCTTTTTCGTGGTCGTGATGATGGCAATGGGAGTGAGGGACATAGAACCATCGAAGGATGCTATGAAGTATATCACTTCAGGATTTGTTAAGGTTCTGGAAGAGTGTAAGCATGAGGTAAGCCGTGCATTTTGGTCCAAAATGTTGGTCACTAAGCGCCTTAAATTTTCCTTTCATGTTATTATAAGTTTATCTTGGACATCACTGATATCAGCGAAGGAAAACACTGTAGGGAAACCTGGACTTATAACAAATATAAGTCTGAAATCGCCGACCCGCCTTGAGCAAACGTGGTGATTAATGCTCGAGCCTTCTCCGTATGAGAAGAGGTCTTTGCCCTGCAGTGGGACAGTTACAGGCTGGTATTATGTTATTATGGATGTTATTGAAAGTAGGATCTGAGTAAAATTCCATATTTTTATCAAATCTTCTAGATACGTAAGATTGCACTTTTCCAGTTATAAATCCCCTCATCATTTCAAGATTCATCACTCAACCCTCGACTCTTCCAGCTAAACATGAACGACCAAATAGTAGCAGATCTTTTCCACTACTGGAAGCTGGACTACACGCTGCTGAACCGGGATACCGGCTGCGCCATCATCTGCATGAGCAAGAAGCTGGACTTGCTGGACGACAACGGAAGGCTGCATCACGGCAACGCGCAGGAGTTCGCTATGAAACATGGCGCTGGTTTGTTGAAACATTCATAAAAACAGAAACATTACAAATTATATTTATCGTAAATTGATTTAAAAAAGACATTTGTACCATAAACATAAAAAAAAACTAGACGAGGCCGGTGATTCCTAGCTGACTATTTTGAGAAGAAACAAAGTCAGTCTGTGTCCGCTCGAGTATAATATGAGGACCATGATGAAATAGTCTTTTATGGAGAGAAACACACAGTTTTAAGTGAACTTGTTAAGTCAGTACACTTATATGTGTATTACATATAAAATCATCATCTTGTTTTAAATTCTATAGCTTGTTGAGACTTCGTGGAAATTGATAGTTATTATTAATAAGAAATTCATCCTTTCACCAACTCAGTTTTTCAAGTATCACTTAAAAACCTGCCCTATCAAGACAATTTTTTTCTGGCTAAGTTACACTTCTGTGTCCAAAGTATAATATGCGTGCTGACGTTGTCCCAATTAGTGCAGTGTTGTATCTCAATAATATTTCAGGAGAAGAAGTAGCATCGAAAGTAGTGACAATAATCCACGATTGCGAGAAGAAGTTCGAGCGAGATGACGACGAGTGCCTCCGGGTGCTGGAGGTGGCCAAGTGCTTCCGCACAGGCATCCACGACCTGGACTGGCAGCCTAAGGTCGAGGTCATCGTCAGCGAGGTCCTCACTGACATATAGAGAATAAAGATGGACGTTACAATGGCGTTTTGTTTTATTGTTCCTATACCCTAAAATAGAACACAAAAACAGATTTCTCTATTGCAAGAGATCTGTCTTTGTTTTACAGTTTTAGATGAAACATTACTGATTGTAGTTTAGCAAATTTGATCTTCTTTCAAAATAGAAATCGTGGGGAGATGATTTCTCTAAACCTTTATACTGACGTAAACTATTTTTGTAACATTGTGTTTCCTGAATAATCCGCTGATTTCTGTTGTCCTGTACGTAAAGCTTACAGACACAAAGTAACTCAACAAATATGTTCTACGTGTTCGACAAACAGTAGAATGCGCGCTCGCCCATTCCGACATAGCAATAGGACATGTGTAAAATAATGTCGGGAAATCACTTTGTTCGAACAGTGAATACCTTTCTAGCCAAGTGGACGGAATAAGTGCTGCGATATACGAGTACAAAGCAGTGTCTGCCGTTTATTACTCCTTAGAAGGCGTTAAGTTTACCTCTCCCTTGTACTGCGCCTTTTACTGCGTAATGGAAATGAATGTTATCGGTTGACCACAATATATCCAGCGGAGAGAGGCCAAATTTGATTTCACTCTTCATAAACACTTGTCTTGGCTTTTATGTTGGTACAAAGCCTTCCTTTTTGATCATGTTTTCTTTGTTCTAATATATTTAAATGGTTATTTTAACCATATTCGTGCTGTGCCGTGCCTTCATTTGGCGCCTTGCGCGTCCAATACAATAATGTGTTTAGGATACTGTTAGGGTTACCGCGGTTTTGCAGCGCTTCTACCATGTTCGCGCAGGCACACACAGATGACTTTTTTGCCATAATAAGGAAGCGGAGTGCCTCGCTCTTAAATCGTCGTTTCCTCTGCCCGCCAGCTACCATACCTAACAGCAACTTTGCACCACACCCACACTGTCCACCTCCCATCAACCCTAAACAAATGAAGCGTTTCCTCTGCCCGCCAGCTACTATACCTAACAGCAACTTTGCACCACCCCCACACTGTCCACCTCCCATCAACCCTAAACAATAAACCCAGCCTCGTAAATCGTTTCACACGGGTAAACCCTGCGCCGCCACGTGAGAATCGGTGCGGTTAATTGCGCCATAACTCCGGGCTATCGCCGCCATTACGCGACAGCACAATCGCGGCGTGCGCTTGCGCTGCATGCACCACCACCAGCAAAGAACTGTGCATAAATGTGTACAGAAGGATGATCGTGAGGGGTAGGAGCTGTTGGTTGTACTGTGTGGAAGCAGCATTCGTTAAAACAATATTAGGATTATAGCAGACACGAGAGTTGAAGCATCGCTGATCGTCGCTCGTTATACACCGCGTTATGTATAGACCATGACAATGCTTCATAACGTTCTGGTGACTCTGCGTTCCGTCTCGGTTAAACTATTGTACTTGCTGTGGCCCTAGTAAAGATGATCGCTAATACTCAAACAATACTCTCAATCGATGCTATAAGTACCACAGTATAAATATATCAGTGTCAGGCTGTTCGCCTAGAAGTTAATCAAACTGTCATGTTACATCGAAGTAAATTGCGGTTAAGCAAAAAGTGTCGCAGTATCGTTGTATCGGGCAAAGTGTTCGCAGTAATTAAATTCGAACAATCAAGTTTCACACAAGCATAGGATACCCAGGTACATACCGACCTCTACATTATCTTTCCTAAGTTACCTTTCTATGCATATACTCTGCCGCGATGATGTAGCGGTCGCAAGCGCTAGTGCTGAAGATGAGGTCCTGGTTTCAATATTTGGTTTGGGCAAAGTGTTATTGAGTTTTTCATCAAGGATTTCTCAATAGCAGCCTGGAGTCCGGATTTGTGCCAGGTTGGTGGCAAATCCCGCGAAGCGGCGAGCCTCCTTGCTGGCCAGCCACCATGGGATCTGGAAGCAACTTGCCTTGCACACATGCACGATCTGCGCGTGGAGATGCAACGGCGGGGCGAAATTCCGCTGCCGCGACAAGTCGCGGCATGGCGGGCAGAGTTCCAGCGGGGTCTCATGGTGGAATGGCGACAGCGACTGTCGCAACCCAGTGCTGGGCACGCCATAATTATGGCGGTAAGTCCCCTCTTTGAGGAGTGGCTGGAAAGGCAACACGGCGTCCTTACCTTCCGCATGACGCAGGTCCTCACCGGACATGGTAAGTTCGGGAGGTTCCTGCACCGGATTCGTGCGGAAGAAACGCCCGGGTGTCACCATTGCGTAGACCGCCCGGAGGACACGGTGGAGCATACAGTAGAAGTGTGCCCCGCTTGGGAAGAGCATCGCCGTGTCCTCGTGGGGGCAATCGGCGGCGGCAATCTCTCGCGCCGGGCCTTGGTACAGGCCATGGTCCGGAGCGAGGAGGAGTGGCAGGCGGTCGCCTCCTTCTGCGAAGCAGTAATGCTAGCAAAGGAGGCGGCCGATCGCGTGAGGCAACGGTCCTCACGCCCCAACCGCCGCCGAAATCCCGATCCCGATTACCGGCCACCGTAGGCGCGGGCTTGCGGACGGCGAGCAATGGGTGGCTCGTCGTCCGCCCGTCCGGTAACCATCCAGACCGAGCCCAAGTCGTCGACGGCGCGTATTGTTCCACGCGCGCCTCAAGGAGATGTCAGCAACTGTAGGGACCCAGCAGGGTCGAAGCCTACCGGGGCCAAGGGTCTGATTCTGAAAGGAAGACTCGGCCCTGGTACGAAAGGCAACGAAGGAACAGGAGTGGGTTTTTAGTCAGTAAAAGTCTGACACTATCTCCCGCCCCGCCCAAGAGCGGGGGATGTCATAATATGATTTTCCCACCACAAAAAAAAAAAAAAAAAAAAAAAAAAAAAAAAAAAGGTTGGTGGCAATGGGATCGCCCCCTTGGGCCTTAAACATCTTATAGTTACATCTCTGCCTAACCCTTCGCGGAATACAGGCGTTATATCATGTTCATTTCCTGCGCATATCAAGCGGCCCCCTTCTACGTCTCACAATGGTGTATCGGTGAGAAGTTTGATTTTGAAACTGATCTGTTTAACGTGTATCGTGAAGTGCGCCTTTTGTATCTTCCTTACACTTTGTCCACTAAGCATGCAGCGCTCATCGAACTCTGATGTAGTGATAATGGTGTGAACAGATTTACTTAGTGTTCAGATAGTTTGGTCTCCACAGTACTATGGGCAGCACTTAGATAGTTTGGTCTCCACAGTACTATGGGCAGCACTTAGATAGTTTGGTCTCCACAGTACTATGGGCAGCACTTAGATAGTTTGGTCTCCACAGTACTATGGGCAGCACTTAGATAGTTTGGTCTCCACAGTACTATGGGCAGCACTTAGATAGTTTGGTCTCCACAGTACTATGGGCAGCACTTAGATAGTTTGGTCTCCACAGTACTATGGGCAGCACTTAGATAGTTTGGTCTCCACAGTACTATGGGCAGCACGTAGATAGTTTGGTCTCCACAGTACTATGGGCAGCACTTAGATAGTTTGGTCTCCACAGTACTATGGGCAGCACGTAGATAGTTTGGTCTCCACAGTACTATGGGCAGCACTTAGATAGTTTGGTCTCCACAGTACTATGGGCAGCACTTAGATAGTTTGGTCTCCACAGTACTATGGGCAGCACTTAGAAAGGTTGGAAGAGGTACTTCACCTTGTGAGCCTGATGGTCTGATGAGTCGAGACATGCAGGTATTAATGTAATCTTAACTCGGTACCTATATCTGTTAGTACTTAGTCTGTCATTTAGATGGTTATTGAAAAGAACAAGAAATACGTTCTCTTAATGTTAATAAAAAAGTTTGCTGTCAAACATTGGGCCATGATTTCGTCAGTCTTTTCCTCACCATAGCGGTCGTTCGGTTGGATCATAAATTAAGCTGTATTTGTCAAAGTCTGGCCTTTGATGGGTTACCAATGTTACCATCCTTTACATACCGAGACTCCTGCGTGCCCGTGCTTTGGGATGTGATCGGAACCCGAAAGTCTGAATATGATTATGGTCCATCCAAAGGATATCGTGTTACCCAGTAATCGGATTATACACGTCAGACAGACAGGTCTCGGTATCCAGCTGCGTCTGGTTAGACTGGTAGCCGACCCTTACATAATTGGGAAGAGGCAGGCATATTTACTTAAGCTAGGTTTGAGCTTTGGGCTTTGAATACCGACACTTTTTTGCTAATGTATGAACAAGTTTGTAATTGAAGTTCTGGTTCTTAAAACCTTACACATTAATCCACACGCTGCTCTCAGACCTTTACCATCTCGTCGATGTAACAATCCCGCAATAAAATGGTAACAATCTCGACCGGCTTTGAAGACGCACACATTCCGTTAGCGGGTCCCGTATAAACCAGCTCAACAAACAATACGTGCTCGGCGCCGGTAAATCTATTTGAGCGCGCCACGGCACCACCTGAGACCAACGCGTTATTTACTTTTATTGCGGAACCCTAACTGTGCACGTAACAAATATATGTACAGAAATATCACATCGATATTTTCACATAAAATACAACTATGTTTACAGGTTGTTGTGTCGGTAAATCATGTTTTGTGAAAAAAAAAGGTAAAATAATATAATTCATTCGTGTGGATTCTGTTTGAGCAATGCTGCTCATAATAGTAAGATGGTGAACTGTGGAATGGCTTTGTGTTTGATTGTAATTTTTTGTGTAATAATGCTTTTATGACATTTAATGGTTGTGCAGACCCTTGTCATACCGCGAAGCTACTGAGTGAAAACTTTCCAAACTTCCATCGAAGTGAACCTTTTGCAGTTTTCTCTTGTTGTTGGCAAGATGTGACTAGAATGCGATACTTTTCCTTATTTATAATTTTATTTGTATTTGTCGGCGAAACTGTCGGCTGTGTCGATACAGCGGCAGCAGGCGCAGGCGCAGGTGCAGGGCTTTATTGCCGATTCACAAGACGTGCGGCCTTATTGAATCCTAAGTGTTATGCTTGCTGAGGGGGCTTTTACATAATCTCTGCAATCGTACATGTGAATGTTGCTGTGAATATCCGATAGTAGTGAATGTTAAGATGCGACGGTGTATCGACATTCACCAATTTAATTTGTGTAAGTTTTTGTTTATATATTTACTTGAATCGGATATACACTAGTACCTGAATGTTATCAAACAATACCAATTCAGTGAATTTTAGATTCATTGTTTTACAAATTTGCGTTACCGTCCTGCGCCAAACGGGCACACAGGGTTAGGAAGCCTTGGGTGTGCTCCTCCAAGCCTCCAGCCTCGAGGAACACCCGATCCTAACATGATTTAAATTTGCCCTTTCCCTATGTGTACCCGTATATTATCCGTATGGTATTTCATGAGACCCTAGTAAACATGTGTACCGGTGCAAGCCCAACCTGACTTATCTCTTGTTGTTCTTGGTATTACAGAAAACATATGGAATTATTGGAAAAAAATATAGCTTTTTATGCGAACGATTTCTTAGCATTGGGCGAGAGACAATGGGACATTGGGATAATGATAACGGTTCTAAATATACAAGCTTAACACAAGCGTTTCCTGACATTATATTATATTATTATAAATTTGCTGTGCCCGACAGGGTCCATAATTGTTTCTATACATTTTAATTTTTACCACCTGAAAGTGTACATTATGGATTGCAATAAACGATTTGATTTGATTTATATTTATTAATAAATTAAAAAAAAAGTGGTAAATATTAGATCGCGTCATACAAAATTAAGTATTGCCAATAGATTTTTCATATGCAAACACAAGATGGAGGAAAATGAATAATTCAACAAAAACAGTAACGTAACAAGTTACTAACAACGCTTGCTTTATTTTATAATGAACAAATACTTTCACCTTTTTAATGAATAAAAATAAACTGACGAGCTGAGGGAGATGTTAGATACGACATTATGGAAAACACCATCACCAACATGTCCACCCGACGCGCGACGCCTGCAGTCACAGTGCAGGTGGGCAATAGTAATTATTTTTATATTTCATTACATTTTTAACTAAAATTAAGTGTCTGCTGTTCGTTGGACGTAAGCCCATTTCCAATTTGAAATCCAAGTATTCCTACAATATGCTGAACGCTGTCCCATTATACACACATGTGCAGTTAAGACGATTGATTATTTTATTTGAAATAAACAATCATCGCCTTTGGTTTTGTTTCCTACTGTCTTTTCCCAATCCCGTCTTGTTGTTTCACTTCCATTTCACTACATTTCCCCCTTCCTTCCGTTCCCCTACTCTCCGGTTCGCCACTACACTGCTGTCATAATCTCCTCCATGACGACTTCCATGCTGGGCGCCCACTTGAGCTCGTGTATTTTGGTGCGGAAACACTTGGACACCTCCAGCACGCGGGCGCAGGCGTCGCCCACGGCTTGATTCTGTGTCTCGCAGTCGTGGATCATGCCGACCAGTTGCTTGGCTAGCTCGTCATCTGTGGAGGACGAACGATGATAATTGGACGTTATTAATTCATTGGAAAAGAGATAAGTGTTAAAAAAAACCGACCAAGTGCGTGTTGGATAACGCACAAGGAAGGAAGAAAGGAAGGGTTCCGAAGCTGGGATGAGAAGTGCGCATGCACAGTATTAATATTTTCATGATATTATGTTTCCACTTTTATTTTTTAGCGTGGTTAATGTGTATACGAATGCCAAATTACAGGTGTCTACTACTAAAAGTCACTTTGCTAAATCGGGGACAGACGGATGGACGGACGGACGGTCATGGCGAAACTATAAGGGTTCCTTGTTCACTACGGAACACTTAAAAGCTACATGTCAGTTGCTTCCTCGGCTCAAATCTAATATTACCGAAACTTGCCTCAATAGCTCTTTAGTAAATATGTCTATTATTGCTGTATTTTCATAGCTTCTAGTAATTTTAGTAGCTCTTTAAAAAGGAACAAGATTCCAAAATCTGAGAGCTTAAATAACTTTCAAACAATATATCTACCAGCTCCATGACTCTTGGCAAACTCCTCGGTTTTCCCGTGGTGTAACTTCTGGTCCTCTCCTACCAGGTCCAGCTTAGAGGCCATGCACATCACCAAGCAGCCCAGGTCGGGATTCACCAGCTCGTACTCCTCGCGCCAGAAGTTGTATATGTCTTGCATGATGTGGTCGCCTACGTTTAGCTATACGACGAATGAAATAAATAAAAATATTGCTATTGTTTTAGAACCATTAAGACAATTCAAGAGATATGGAACTTGCTCTAACTTCCCAAAGCTTCACTTTTAAGTATGGGGATAATTCCACTGGTAAGCAGTTCCAGCTTGAAGGGCGCAGAGGAAATGCGATAATCAACGATATTTCAGAGCCGTCGTCAGTCACAATTTTTATGCCATTATCTACTTGTAAATGCCCAAATGGGTAGTATCCAGAATATACTAAAAGCTATAGGTACCTCATTTTTACACAGGTCCAAGACCTTAGTGAATCCTGTGCTCATCTTCGTGAGCAGCTCCTTAGAAGCCGTCGCCGAATTTGCCATAAACATGACGCAGATGAAACACGCGAACCGCCATCTTGAATCAGCCATTTTGAATACTGTGGTGATCTGTTCTGCTCGATGCCTTATAAAGCGATGCTTTGATTAATTGCTTTAATTGTCACTCTGTTTTAATTAGTAGGTGTTGTTAGTTAATTACCGAATGTGGTTTATGTAATGTCATGATGTTTTTGTTCCGCGTCACTGATATGATCATTGCAGTGTCCGCAATGGTAATTAGAATCAATTTGCCTGTCGTGCACTCGACATGCCAGTGACGGTTTCATTAACAGTGTTTTGTGAAAAAAAAATGGACAAGTGCATTCAAATCAAAAATCAAAATCGAAATTCATTTATTCAAATTAGGCTGAGAATTACTATTATATTATATTATTCACTTTTTGAACGTTTAAACGTTAACATAAGACAGTCCCCCAAAACGCCACCCTTCACCACTTGCTAGTGTTTTTGCTGGGAAGAAGAAGTGGCGGAACAAACTCCCCGGCAAAACGACTGTCTGATTGGTTTGAAGAACTTGAAGCCATACAACATATAAACAACTATTAAACAGTAAAAGAACATAGCAACATTGTCCTGTGGTCAACAAAGCGACCAACTATTCTTGTCTTCTAAATAGTCGTCATTATTAGAGTATTTTTAGTCGGAAATGAATCACGGTGCACGTAAGTATAAGCAGGTTGTAATCTGGTGGCCCATTCACCGAGTATTACGTTAGCAATGTTTATCTCCCGGTTGTTATTTGGGTCATCCGAGGAGCGCATCTTAGCTTAATCAAGTCAGTCTTCAAAATAATTCAGCTATTCTAGATTTCATTTGTACTCTTAGTATAGGTAAAGACCTAATAGTGTCATGGCTATATATCTGAACGTCACCGTCTCCTACATCACGGGATCATTACGAATGCGCACCTCGTGCCGTGCGACACAACGGATGTGCGACGTCCTTGTGACGACGACCCGCGCTTCGCACGAGTTTGTGCATAAATAGCGTGTTGTAGGAATGGGTCAGATCGGTGTTTACAGGCTTCTTCTATTTAATCATAGGGTAAACTTCATCATTCACAGCTGAAAATAAAAAGTAGAGATCCTTCCTAAAGAGGAGACTATTGACAGGAGTGGCATCAAAAGTCCTCAAGTGAGTCGCAATACACGATTATTGACAAAAATACTTTCACTGACTACACATTTCCACTCAAATGTGGGTGTTATTTTCGTCAAAAGACCATCTCAGACACTAAGCTGCATGGTCCTCACATGATCTGACCAAGATAAAGTCTGGAATTTTTGAAATACTGTGTTCTCTGGGTTTATTTCGGCGTTTCTTCTCCGAATAATCAGTTCACCTATTTCTAAAGAATGTGCAAAAGTCTTCTTTTTCTGCCAGTGTTAGATATTAAGAGATTTTTGTGTTATAGTTATAAGATAGTCTCGTAACTGTCGTCAGTTGCGTGTCCTGGTAGAGGTTTTACAAAACAAACACTTTGAATATGCCATCCCAGTGAGCTACCATAGCCAGTAACTCTATAACAGTTATTAATCCTCATCCTGGTGATGGGTATCGCTAATTACACGCGGAGACGACACGGCAATGTGTTTAGACAAACATTAGCTTGATAGGTGCTGGCTGCCCGCGGCGCGGTGCGGTTGCATTACGGCCACGGACTCCCAGACCGCAGTTTTCTCATGTTTTGACAGTGAAGAGCCAATAAATGTGCTCGCGCCGGTCACTGAGCCTCCCGATGACCGCTTGTCAGCCATACGAATTAAAATGAACAGTAAGACAATGCCGTGCTCACTACTAGTGACGCATTGATGATTATATTTTGGTTGTGTTCCCTCGTTTTTGATATAGTCGTCAATAACACCAGGAGCGAAATATGTAGTCTATTACTTTTTGGGAACTTCACAATATCCTGCAGAATTCTAACCTCGGTTCACTCGTCCATTCCCGTATCGTTCGCACAATGGACTCGCTCCCTCCATAAGTCTGCTTCGCTAATCTGGTCACAAATAACTCTTCATTAAGTCAGCGCCGCCTCTACTATGCCTAACTATACTATGTGTTCCTGCGTCACATGGCTTATGTTTCAGTGAGCTTATTAAGCTACGAATTATTATAATGGCGACTTCACACTGTGGGGGTAATATGGCTCAGGTTCTGCACAAGTATGTGCATGCTATGCTACATGGGGCATTCATATAGTTAGGTATCACTTATCACTTTATCGTAAAGTTGGATATTTCGTCGTATTATTTGCTCTCAGTGTGAGGTTGCGTTTATCTGACAGTGGGACACTCAGTCGAATATAATTAATCAATTATTGTAAATAACAGCCGTAAAGATTTAGTCGCGAACATCTCCCTATTACCTACGTATACCCACGTATACGTATACCTATCTACCCACAGAGAATAGACGTACGTGTACAGTCGACCGCACATCGGTGGTAACATTTTCACCCCAAACTGGCTTATGGCGTACGGAGTTTAAATAGAACAAGAGGCCAGCCTATGCTGGTTTAACTACCACTGACGTGCGCCCAACTGTGCCATAGAACATAGATGCGCATTACACACGATTGATTCCGTAGACTGATTTATGTGACTGCGGGTTTTTGGCACAAAAGCTGCGGTTTTAGCCCACGTTAGCGTGCCGGGATGGATGTGCTCCACAGCTGAACCTGACCAGATCGTCAGCGAAACTCCTCCCATGTAGGAATGGCGGTGGCGGCATTCCTTTGTGTTGTATTTCTTCATTTAATTAATGCGATATTTTAATTTGGTCTTACGTAGGTATTCTAGCATGAGGTACAATGTGTCGATGGGATTTTTCATCAGGAATCTTCAGTAGCAGCCCGGAGTCTGGATTTGTACTTGATTGCTGATAATAGGCTCACCCCCAAATGTGGGTGTACTGTACATACACCTGTGCCCGTGCTTTCGGGGAATACAAGTGTAGTGTCATGTAATGTTTTATGTATGTATTCTTAAGATAAGTTTTTACATCTACAACAATTTCGGACGAACTTGATGGTCCACTCATATCTGTGTGTGTTCTTCAACTAACTCGGACACTAATCTGCATGGTCTGTGTCTATATGCTCGATCTGTACAAGATAATGACTGGTCGCTGGTACTATATAATTACTTCTTTGGTCGACTCTTCACGTGACCAGAGGGCTGGCCTTTTTTTTGGCCAAAGAATCAGCATTGCCATTCAACGTGGCAATGCTGCCAGCCTTCTGGGCACTTTTCCCGTTGACAACGATGCGGATGAATTTTTTGATGCCCTATGATTATTTATTTTATTTTATTTCTTCATATATGAATAATTGTATAAATAAAAATAAAAAATTACTTCTAGTGTACTCATAACATTGACACCTATGACGAACGAATGATGAACATTAGTCTAATGAATTGTTTTTCATTTGTTTCAGGTATGTTTGAGTGAAACAAAAACACGACAGCATCGAGAGGGAAGTATTGTACCTCCCTATATTCTAGTGTCGGTTTACTTGCGTTTTTAGTGCGGCGTGAGTGCGTGTGATCAAGTTGAAGAGCACGTTTGTGGTCTCACCTGTCATACAACAAAATATTTTTATTAACATTAGTTAATATTGAACTAAGGTAAATATTCTTGCTCTTTTATTAAAACTAGTGGTCCTTCAGTGGTTGGAACAGTACCGTTATAGCTTCCTGCAATTCTCTATATAAACTTTATCTATAGCAAATCTCACACTCCTCCGTGAGCGCTATATTCGAGATGTGAAGTTTTCGCTTCGTATTATTTATAAAAATACTGTATTGCGATTGTAACATCATTTTAATTGTGATAATAATAGCAACTCGTGTCTCGCATCTGTACTATATACGATACTGCACGCCACGCTATGACGTCCATCTTCTGCTCTAAATCCAATCTCCATCACTTAGCTCAATCACTGTAAATCCCTTTAAATCCCCATCAACGTTGATCGCCGATAAATCTATAGAATTAGCGACATAACACAGTGTCCACCTGGTGATGGCCCGGGGTTAATCCCGCGGGATCTCGGGTTGAGCCCGCGCTGAATCCCGGTCGGGATTGAGACAGCTGCGCAAAACGGCGGCCGGCTGACTGATCGCGGGCGATTTGTCGAACTGACCCTTAAGAACTTGGGTGATAGAGCTAGGAGTTGAGTAGACTTGACATCGAGGATGTTTGGAGAATGCAGGCAGGTACGAGTTACTGTATTTATGAGGCGACGTTTTGTAACATGTTGACATTACAGTCCATGGCCTCGTTGGTCTAGTGGTCGTAAGCACTACTGCTGAATGACTAAGTATGAGGCCCGGGATCCGATTCCCGGGTTCCGACCCGGGTTGATACCGCAGTGTTATTGGTTTTTGTATAAAACTTTCTCAGTAGCAGCCCGAAATCTAGATGTGTACCCAGTTGATGGCGATAGCCTCGCCCCCTATTATAGAAATTTTACATAACTAGATAAAACATGTAGGTTTAGTACAGAGGTGTACCTCTGTACTCTGTACGTTGTAACCAAACCCGTATGTTCGAAGGGTTTGGTAGAGGTGTACCTCTACCAAACCCTTCGAACATATGGGTTTGGTTTTATGTTATGTTGAAATTTCAAAAGTAGCAACACCAGAACCGGGCTAACCGGGCTAACCGGGCTATCTTTATCCGAGTTAACCACAAGTGTCGCTTCATCACTCATTGCACTGGTTAAGGTAAACTGACTGAGCTAAAACTGACTGAGGTAAATTTAAAACAACTTCGAACAGTCCCATAGAAAAGAGTACCGTCCGCAGACGAGCAGGCCTGCTTGTCCCTACAGTATAAAACAACTTCGAACAGTCCCATAGAAAAGAGTACCGTCCGCAGACGAGCAGGCCTGCTTGTCCCTACAGTATAAAGCCAACATGTCCCACCCTTCTCTACGTTTCCCCTGTCTACATCAATAAATTGTTCCTTAAACTTAGTAAACGTCTTCCTCTTATCTGTAATAGCGGTACCATCCGGACTGCCGGACGGCCGGACAGCCGGACTGCCGGGCTCATCGTAAACCCGGATTAGTGTCCACTGGAAATAGCTGATAGGGTTAGGAGATTACAGTTGTAAGTTTAAGGTAGACGTGGGGTCAATATTTATGGTTGTACATTTTGATGCCGATTCGTGGTTAACTTGTAACAACAAGTCTCGACGTTACCCAGTAACTGGGACGTAGAGATCAGATGGCCTGACGCTCTATGAAAAAAATGGTATTAATCTGTTTCCATTTAGACTGCAAGACTAACCTCAACTTATCATCATTCCACAAAGGTTAGCGGCCGGTATGTGGCCATTAATTTCCTTTTTTGTTTAATGAGATTGTGTGACCATACTGTGATAGGAACTCATAGCTACATGTCTACATGATCGCCCCCGGCTGTGCAGTGTGCAGTGTGCAGCACAAACTCATAAATCGCTGGACAGTCGCGTGTCGACGCGGTGCCGCGCGACAATTTATCGCACGGTCATTATCGGCAAATGTCGCATGCGTGTCGCAATGTGTCGGTAATGCTGCGATCATTTACACCCGATAAAAGGATTATGGAGTTCAATATTGCTTTATTTTAGTTAATGCTCATACATTTTTTCATGAAGCCATTTTAATTTTCAGACAGTAGATTATGTAGTGATTGACTAACCACTTTGTAGATATCGAGAGATTTTTAAAAATCGGTAGCTAAGTCTGTAAAGATGACCACATTTAAATTTGTAAACAAGCATTTAAATGTGTTGCTCTCAATTTTTAATGACTTTTCATGGTAGCAGCTATTTTATTATTTTGTTTTAAAAACACAGGGAAGCACGAACGAAAACCTTCAGCAAAAACTGTTGTGTAGGAATAGTACCTACTTATCTTGTAATTCCTTCACATACTGACCTACATATAGTAGATAATTCTGCATGTATGCCGCTTCAGAAAAACTTGTGTGCAAAAAGTGTGTGAAAATCTTAACGTGCATTTATCTGTATCTAAGTAATACGAGGCAGGGCGACTGCTGAATGTTTCCATTCCTAAAGCTGCTAGCAGTGGTGTGAGCTATCGCGCCTGCGCTAGTGAATTATGTAAAATTACCGATAGCCAGTGATTTACGATTATGCAAGTTAATAGTGAACTAACCGGTGATCTATTGCAGTTAGTTCTTCCTCTGTGATCGCAGCGGAAACTTTTATCTGTTACTTTGAAGTAAAGATCATAAAGTCTAGACGACTGAGGGATCTTACAATTTTGATAGTTATGATTAAAGAACAATGTCAGATGTCCATAGTAACTTTGGCTCAATATTGATTTGTCATGGACAGTGAATATTCTTACGTTTCTTTGTGTTGTTTAGTGTCACAAACATTTCTGTGATTTCCACTTTTACATCGAACTTCTACAAAATAAGTTATTCAGACATTTTAAATTGAAGGTTATGTATTTTTACAGAGAGTAAATTAAACAACAAATATACAGTAATTGTTTTTTTTTTTTTTTTACGTACCGCAGATATAACACAAGTCTATAACGCAAACGCAGATGAATTCAAGAAGGAAACAAATGTACACCGACAGCAAAACAACACCGATAACAATCAATACAAGTCATGTCAACAATCAATACATGTGTGTCAATGTCAGTTAACAGTTTAGGTGCGCGCGATTTTGACAGAACTGCAGAAAACCGAGAACTCTTATCAGGGTTGCTATTACAAAGCGATTAAGTTATCGATCACAGATCAGGAAAATCGATTCCTTGAATTTCGTTTTTTTATATTCTTTAAAAAATACTAACTGTGTTTATAATAAACACGGTGAACGTATTATTTAGGTTAAAAAAAAGTAAAGAGTATTTCTTTTTATTATTTAGAGTTATCTAAATAATAAAAGAAATATTTAGAATTATCGATTACAGTGGCAGGACTATAATTATTTAGAATTATCGATTACAGTGGCCAGACTGGCAACTTTTTATTTAAATCTGGAATTCAAGAACTTGATTATTATAATAATTACTTATTTATAAGATTTTCTTTTGGAGCAGTTCTCGAAAAGCACTAAATATTGTTTTTTAAGTTGGTATTTTATATTTAAATTGTTGGAGGTAAAAACTTTGTGTCCGCGTGAATTTAGTCATAAAAGTTGTGTAGGCCGAAATCTGTCATTGTCCTTTCAATAGAACTAATCGTTACAAATGCTACACTACTTCACTACTACGCATAATGCATGTTTCATTTCCCGTCGTCATAAACAATTAAGTTGTAACGAGCGAACGTTTTTGATTAGAAAATTCCCCATTTTCGAGTCATTATGAAAATGCCTTGCTTGCACCTATGAGGTAATACTTTCCTTACCGTAGCAGTGTACTAGGTGACCTACAGGATATGTGTACAGTCCACTCACCAAACTCCGTAAATTAATTAATATTCTTAACTTCTTTTTCTTAGGGTGCCGATGGTAATCACCGTATACAGGGTGGGCCTAAAAATAAGCTACAGGAACATCCATGAAATGCAAAGATTCATAACTGATATTAGGTATTAAATTCTGAAACTATATAGGTACATATATATAATTATCGGCATGTAACTTGGCAAGAGTCGTTAGATCGCACAAGTCGTTTTTTAGGTCTCTTTGGTAGTCAAGCGGGACGCGGGGTATGAGGTAGCGTCAATGCGAGCTCGCGATTGGTGCAACAGTCGACTGTTGCCTCCCGAACTCCCGATTACACTTGCGTGCACGAAAATTGTACCCTTTGTTTTTGTTGTGTTTATGTTAAAGAGTTATTGTTATTGTTTTTAAATTTAGTTTTTGTTACGAGTTGATATTATTGTTGTTGTTTTAAATTAAAAAATGAAGGCAAAAAAAGGTAGGTATGCCTTTTTTCGCATACTTTTTGAGCATACTTTCCTCGTATGCATATTATTTATAACTCCCAATAAACTTTACGATTTCCACTCCCTTCTTTAACTTGCTTCTAATCAGATATTATTAAATATAAATGATGGCAATAACCATAAAATAATGACGATCAATAAAAGTCACCACTTTTTTGTTCCACTAAGTGCACGATGCGCGAACTTACCCCCACTACGCCAAAACCTTGCCAACTTACGTGCCGGTGACTATAACATTTTTTTTAAACAATGGAGTTATGTTAAAACCACTAGGAATTTCTCCTGTATCATGGTGGCGTTTTACAAACATTCAAAATCACATACACAAACAGCCAGACGCGGAACCACTGCCTGTAGGCCTTACAAATGTTTGATCCGTGCGGGAATCGAACCCGCACGTCAATTTAATGTTACCGACGATATCGAAAAATGAATAAAATGAAACCCTGCGTATGTGAATAATTAAGGTATTTATTCCTGACTTGAGCAGTCATGGTCGCGTGATGCCCTTAGATGTACTCGTAGCTAATATTCTAGCGTGTTACGTCTTACGTCAGTCAGTGGTGACATAGACACGAGACACGGCTACTGCACTTGCCTGTGTTCTAGCGAGGTCCCATTGTGGCCAGCTGTCCCAAGTCTAAATAAATGGTTGAATGTATAGAACTTACTTTACTTGACCCGACAAGATAGTTGCTACAGTCATAACATCTTCGCATCTCATTCCAGGAAGTTTAAAAAAATCTAGTTTTATCTTATAAATGGTTTTTACAGTTTCAGATAGTTATCACGTAGAACAATAATGTATAATAGCTAAGTATTTTCTGAATCAGATCAGACCTTGACATGATTTTCAATGAAGTGCGTCACATTTTTTATTTTAAAATTAACATTATACGAGTACATCCGAAAAATGAAGACGTAGTATGTGTATTTATTACTCCTTCACGGTTATTGAATTTACGCGATTTGTTAGAAATTTGGTACTATGAAAGTAGCTGGATTTAACACAATGGATATTTACATTTACCGGAAAATTGAGTAAACCCATGGCAATTTTCATGTTGATTTTAATTGTAGTTAACACCACAGGGCACAGCTAGTATAATAACATGGCGTAATACAAGTCGAGCAGGTAGATCTGGTTTCACCGCTTTATATATAGTTAGGTACTTTACCTAATATTCTATCTTAAATACTCAAGCCTCTTTCCAATGGCGGCACCATGCTGCCGCCTCTGACGCCACCAATTACCTCACGTCACAGCTGACCCCGCTTTTAATGGTATTTGTTCATGTCCTCGGCAAGTTCGATTCCTTTACAAGTTGATTGAGCGGCCATGCTTATATTAGGTGACGTATGCCATCTATTGACCTAATGAGGCAACTATAGAGCCGCTCGAAATAGTTTCACTATCAGATACGAGATGGCATTAGTAATTTTTAGTTCTTGTTCTTTATTGTTGTTTTTTGTGTGACGTAGATAAATAATAAACCTGTTTCGTTGTTTTTGATATCTCACAACGCACAGCTGAATAGCTGTATCTAGAATAACGACATTTTTGATAAGTGTTACCGAAATTTAACAAAAATTTGCGCAAAACTAAGAAAAGCAAGAACTTATGGTGGATATACATACCCCGGCGGAACTGCCGGCTTGGTCACAACAAAGCCGCCGCCACAAAACTGTCGGCTTTATTGCGACTGCCGCACACAAAAGCGGCGGTGGCTCAGCTTGTGCCGCCAAGCTGTGTGGAGCAACCACGAGGAAACAGTTTTCTTAACTAATTAGACTTCTAGTTAAAGGTAAAAGTTAGTTCTATCATCTTTTTCTAGCAATCTCATTGGGCACGCGACTTGTATTAAACACGTACAAAAGTACTAATAACAAACACAACAATTGTATACTTTCATTAGCTCTCATTAGCTCAGCGTTTTGTCAATTAACTCGACCTTCAATTTAGTTAGCGTTCGGCGATCATTCAGTGATAATATAATTAGAAAATGTTGATACCACTACACAAATGTTTTTTAATTACAACGTGCCTGTTACCTTGTGCGCACTAACATACACTAGATACATACATATAGTGTACACTCAGCTATCTTGTTGACCTCGGCGTGTAACCGAACACTGTCCACACCGCACACCGCACACCGCACACCCCCACAGTTATGGGGAATAAACCATTCAGCCATTTAATTTCCGGATGTATGCCATATGAAGTCACCCCCGATAGAGATAGTACGCAACGATTCTGGGTTAAATAAATAATAACACCACTGTTGGCAGGGCAAAGGCCTCTTCTATTACAGAGAGTATTAATCACCACGCTTTCTCGAAGCGGGTTGACCAACTTATATTAACCAATGATCGCTTAGCTGTTAAAATTCGTCAATTTTAGCTTGCTGCACTTGTTTTCCATAGTAATGGTAGCTATGCGAATCTGACACGGTATCCAGCATAAATATTCAAAATCAAGTTTGTATACCCATGCTGAATTACAGCTTTCTAACTAAGTACTTAATAAGCACTAATAGTTTCTGAGCGAAGTCGGGGACGGACGGACATAGCGACACTATAGGGTTCCTTGTTTCCTACAGAATCTTAAAACGGGGTCCGATGTTGTCGCTTGACGTTTCATTGAATGTAATTAATAATACTTTGCCCAGTTTTCCTCTCGCTGTTTTTCTTCACCTTTGCAAACTTTAATATACATTTCGAATGAATTGAAAAAGTCACACGGGTACGTGCCCGGATCTGAACCCATAACCTTGTGTATAAGGAATGATGCCTTAACGTATAGGCCACCAGGACACTCTTGGTTAGGCTGATGGTGCTTAAGGTCGAAATGTGTAGAACAAAGACTGCTTAATGACATTAGAATTACTGGTATTCATTAGCTATTCTTCTTCTCCATATATGTTTCGCAAAGTTCGAGACACCATTAGCTCTGTGTGAACACGTTTCCGTTCTGCAATGCAATCCTGCTCTAACCAACCCGCTAGTCCAACGGTTGTACTTGGTGGATTACAATGGTGGGTGGTATCACAGACGCACTAACGTGTACCATAACTTCAGCACATGAGCACATGATGGTACACAGCTAACACAGCCTAATGTTGACATTTTGCATCGGCTTTTCCCTATTTTGTCGTATTTTTCTGATGTTCTTTTTACTCTAAACTGTAAAGAAACATGATTTGTACCGTGTGTGTATGATTTTTAATGAACGTAGTGAATTATATCCTTATTAATTAAAATTCTCATTGGGTTAGATATGAATGATGATTTTCTCATAAGTTTTAGAGTAAAAGTACATAAATTAGCGTAGATATGAGGAAAAGATGAGTCGGTGTTTCTTCCACCCTGTGAACTTTGTTGATTACTATAGAATAAGGGTAAGTAGAAGCGCTGGCGGAGCAGGCCGTACCCTAATATTGTGGACAATGCCATTGACACTGAATTAATTACTCATTTCAAGTGCGGCATGCGTGAGTCCCACTGTCGGTGTGGTTTGAGTATCGGTTGACACCCAATTGGTTGGTCGTTGTTTCTGGCTATTGTTCTCCCATTACTACCACTTGAATGGCGATTGTGATTGGGAACAGAATGACTGTTGTCATTTCCACAGCGCGGTGATGCATCCACTGAAGAATGATAATGGTAGGATTTGTTTTGATTTTGGAAACCTTCGTGATGACTTTGGAATGGGACAGTTGTGACCTTAGTTATTCGGGAGTACCTAGTGACATCATTCTCAAGTATTTATTTTATACGTTAAGCACACAAATGCACAGAGGCGGACTTAATACCATAGGCATTTTCTACCGGTCCACCTTTGGGTGATGCAGAGACAAACAGTGGCAGGTGCAAAAGTATTCACAAGTCTCTTCTATCGCTGGCTGTGCACTTGACAAATCAATTCTGTCTTTATATTTGTTGTCAGTAAGTCACAGGTGACTGCCTTGTTGGTCTAGTGGCCCCAAGCGCTACGTAGCTGAGCATGATGTCCTGGGTGCGATTCCTTGGTCGGCCAAAAACTGTTATTGAGTTTTTCCAATAGGAATTTTCTCATTATCAGCCCGGAGCCTAGATTAGTGCCAGTTTGATGGCAATAAGCTCGCGAAATGTGTGTGTTACTATAGGTGCACCTCTGGCCAATCCTTCGGGGACCCAGGCGTGATGTTATGTGAGTCACAGGCGACCTGGTGATCAACTCCTTTTACAATATAATAAAGCGGCATCATCCCGGAGCGCTCGGCAGGAATTTCATTATTCGTTTTAAGTCTCTCTGGAGGCAAGTCGACTTAATGGACGATTGCGTCATGGACACGGCCATTTTCTTTTATGAATACTGTAATGTATGCGATGAAGGTGAGCAGTACGTAGGTTTTAATGCTTCAGCTTACAGTAATGACTTTCAAATTGATACATTGGAAGTTCATTTGTAATCATTGCATTGATGCAATGCGATGATTACAAATGAACTTCAAATTCGATCAATATTATTGATCGAAGGTTGTCTCTGTACCTACTTGTTATGATGCATAAAGTGAAATACATAAATAAATGGGTAACATTCAGCTCACTGAAACATTCAAGATTCTCGTGCATCTTATTCTATTCGAAAAGCATCTACTTAGCCTGTAGGTCTAGGATCCACAGTTGAAAGAAGATTAAAAAATAATGAAAAGAGAAAACTATTTACAATTTATCAAAGAAACAATCTATTGGGTAATAAACGGAATACTATTGTTATTGATGCAGAGATCTCCAAGAATGATAATGTTTAGTTGGTAATATTTGCCTTTTTCGAAAATAATGTTCCATCTATCAACCAGCATCCAGGCTCACAAGCTGGGGTGCCTTCAATGATATTATATTAATATAATATCATACGCTACTGCTTTTTTGTGCACTTTCCTTGTTTATATTCCGATTTGAATAAAAAGATCAATGAATATTAGTACCTGTATTATTTGCATAAGTTGCAAATTATTTAGCAATAATTAAAAACTAGAAATACGACGCATTGCTCTTCAACACTTTTGTAGATCAGCCAGCCTTCCCGAATTGATATGATTGCGGTACGTCACTGTCTCCGTACACGCAAGCGTGATCTTCCTGTGTATTACAATGGTCAGCCTTAACCTCTACAGATAAAGCTGATATTCCTATACGGAGCTTAGTTTCAAAGAATAGACGTTGAAGTTGTCACATGTTCACGTCGCTCGTCAGCAGTGGAAAATATACCAAAGACTGGACATCCAGCCGTTTATTTATATTTTCCCGTGCCTTATGAAGCGGGCCACAAGGTTCGTTTTCATTTGGTTGGAGTATAAGGGTTGTAAACAAGTGGGCCGCGCGGGGCTATCGACCGCGCCGCCGCCGCGCCGCCAGAAGTGTCGGAGCGCGTGGCGATGGTAGACGCGTCGCGCGCTGAAACATGCCCGCGCGATGTGCTGGCGCCAAGTGTCCAAGTTCCAGAAGGCCGTGCTCGTCATCCTGTTCTACCTGGCGCTGTACCTCCTCGTGTCGCTGGCTCTAGCGCCGGACTCCTCCGTGAGCTTCGTCAGCGACGAGCTGCAGATCGGAAATAAATATGTGTTTATGTTCCTGGTGTCACCGAAAACACCGCTCTTCTCGGACACTGAAGGCGCTGAGGTGTTCACAAGCAGGCAGTGCGGAAGGTGCTTCATAACGAACAACAAAGGGCTGCTGCCGATGCGGGAGTACGATGCCGTGCTAGTGTTCGGAGAGAGAAGTCTGCTGTCGCAAACAATGGCAGTCATGGATCCCGGGAAGAGGTATCTGATCGAAGCGCACAAGCGATGTGTGCAGAACAAGCTGAGAGGCTGCGTGCGGGAGCCGCGGCTGACGTCGTTCAGCAGCCGCGAGGCGTACGACCTGTGCGGCCTGTGCCACAAGCTGCTGGCGGAGCGGCGCGACGCCGGCTCGCGACTGGTGGCCTTGTTACGTTAGGAGAGGATGGTCTCCTCGCCAGGTCACTCGCCGGAGCCTGCGAAGGTTGCCAACACTACCGCTACGATAAGATTGGTGCTTTGTAATCTCAGGGATAATGCGTCTGTGGGTCGCAAGTCGTTGTCGTCGTGTGTTCATGTTTCATAATATGTTTAATACCTTTGTTGATAAGTGTACTCAGAGTTTATTCGTGTTTGGTTTAGAATTATGTATGTACCAAAACTGTATGTTGATGTACCAATTTCTAATGAATAATAGTCTGCTTTAAGTAATTTGACGCGATGTTATTAGTTGTCAATTTGCAAGTTAAGTGATATATAGACAAGCGATATACCTATTTATTATTTTCTAAGTGCCACACTGGTACAAATGAAGTGAAGTTTAAATAATTATTTTATAATGTATATACCTACCTAATGTTTGTAGGAAAATATTGATGTTGTACCTATCAGCTGTTTCCTTTCAATGTAACACTCTCTTGCTTAGGTACCACTTAGTAGTGTCTTGAGCTAGTTGATATGTTTCTTGCTTAGGTACCACTTAGTAGTGTCTTGAGCTAGTTGATATGTTTCTGAATAATATTGATGTGGGTTTTTTGGATGGTGATGTGAGTGACAGCGCATAAACAATATTTTTTGTTCAGACCTCGCAGCTCGCTCCACCTAACATCCGCAATTCACATGTTGTCGAACCACACGTCCCCAACATTGGCAGTAGTAGGTACTTATCAGCCAAAACATATTAGTGTTTTTAAGTTGCGATTTTTATTTTTTACATTCCGTAGGTACTTACTGTTATATTTTTCCTCAATTAATTAGTTGGCTAGCTTCAGTAAATGCTTTTTTCCTTTATTTATTTAGGTTTGCTAAGGAAACAAACCAAATACGTTAGTCAAAGGGACAAATTACAATAACATACATATTTTAAACCCATCGTTTTAGATAAGACAAATCAAAGTTATTAGAAGGAAGAAATCACCACACTTGCTCAAGGTCGTTGGCGATTTCAAACGCATAGCTACTAATCATAAGTCCAGATTTCCTTAAAATGTGTTCAATAAACTCTACTAACAAATATATAATAATTATCCTTACAGCAAATACCCCAAAACAAAGCACTTCCCGCTAAACAATATATCAGCTCTATTTATTTACCGATTGTGCACTGAAGGATATGTAGGGTTTCATGAATTTCAGCTGCAACAAGTAAACGGTCGAGAAGTATGGCTCCGAGCATTTTGTAAACAAGGTGGTGGCAATTATTCCCTCGCTACAAATAGCCGGTTTGCGTCCAGATTGACATAAAGTGTGCAACACTAGATCCCATCGGATCGCGAGCCGCGGCCTTCACCGACAAACTATTAATACCGCATTTATTTTCTTTACCTATGGTCTGCATTTATAGGGTTCCGTGCCAAGTGGCAAAAATGAACCCACATAATGTTGTCCTGTCCGCTTGTCCTTTAGTTAGTTTGTGTACCCATCCGTATGTTATACAGGCATTTACTTCGGAGGCTATTTGGATGGAAAGAGAATGCCGGCCAATGTTTGGCACCCTGTACCAAATTAAAATTGTGCCTGTCATAACCAGACAAGATCAGAAAAAACGTTGAATTCTATTTCTATTCAAATACTAAACCATACCAAACCATACCATACCATATTTGTGTTTATACATAAGTATAGTATTTGGAGGAGTATTCAATGCTTTCTTACAACTTTTACATGGATTTTCGTAATGAATATTTATTTTTAATTTACCTATTATTATTTCGAGGTTACGTTCGTCATGAATAATTTCGGTTGTTACTTCTTACCCATTATAATTATTTAATAATACGGCGTCTCAGTACGAAAATATTATTTGAAAAAATACTTCTTTTTTTTTGGAATGGGCATCTCGCAGTTTATCCTTCAGGGATATTTACTGCTCAACCGAACTTTCCTGTGGGGGGCTTAATTAAAATTAAGGCCTCCAGCCAGGCAAAATACTTTATCGCACAATGGAGTACTTATTCAGTTAGGAGCGGCATTCCTCATACCTATGACGTGACCGAGGACAAAAACCAAGGAAGAGATTATCGCTCAAAAGTTCCTTATAAATTGTATTCATAATACATTTAAATGAGTCACCTATTTTTTTGAGCCTCGATGTAGGAATACCAATGTATGTTTTTATATTTACAATCTGGGTAATTATCACTGTATTTTTAAACTGATTATATTTTATGAGCATATAAATATAGCTTATTATTTAATAGGTACAAATTGATTTTTGCAATCCATATAATCTATTAGTGTGCATATGTAAATGTTCATCTCGGCTGCGGAACCCTTCACTGTGCGTGGTCCGACACGCACTTAACCGGTTTATATCAATACCTATGGCGTTTCTATTAAAAACGCAAGGATAATTTAAAGCGTAATGGAATTTTCATGCTTCAAGGTTTTTCCAGCTGCTAAGTACTGCATAAATAGAAATAACCTATAATAGTAACGAATGGTTCTGAATTGTCTATCTTTGAGAAGCATTTAATATTTTAATTATTGATTTAATTACCAAATAATACTTCTACATTTTCCGGGGTGGTAGGCAGAGAACTAAGAACACCCACAGGCCATAAACCCATACTCATCTAGTTATGTTAGAGTCTCACGCAACAGGGAGCGCCCGCCTCGCGCCGCCTCTCGCCGCCTCGCGCCGCCTCGCGCCGCCTCGCGCCGCCTCGCGCCGCCTCGCGTCGCCGCGCGCCGCCCGCGCCCTCCACACATCTACACAACAGCTACTGCTGCTAGTGCAACTGCAAAATTCCTCATCAAATATTTGTGTTTGGAATCATTTCTCGTCGCTGTTATTTCAGCTTGTTTACATAAATTGTTCAACCCTTGGCGGCCTTGGATCTTTGTCTATAGAGTCGGTCTTAGCCGACCGCTTTCGATATCTGAAACTTACGTTGTATTTAAACGGTGGAAATGTCAAGTTTAAATAACGAAAACTTCTTATAGTTAGAGTCATGGGAAAGTCAAAATTCAAGAAGTACTTAAGGGGTTTACCTATTTATAGGAATAAGGTTATTAACACAAAGGGGTAAATTCGTACGAATGCGAGTGTATACCGTGCGAGTGTGCACCTACGCCGCAAAAATAGTTTTAATAGTGCGCGTTTCTATATTTGTTCGATTGGTCGACGTTAAGAAGAATGTAATATGAGTGAATGTACAATACTTGCTACCCACAGCTACACCACTGCACGTGTTACATATAAATATAGCTAATATTACATCGTTTTCCTTGTTTTTCTTGCAAGTTGTTATTGAGAGACTATCGGCATCTAGGTACAATACACCACATTATTAGTACCTACAATTCTCTATGGCCTACTCTATATTCGTAACAGACCAGTCCTTTTCCAATGTATTTTTTTCAGTTTATATGTGCTTTCTAAGTTTATCTCATACATCTCTGACATCGTAAGAAGATTCGTTCTGTCTCCTAAGATACAGGACTACCTAGTTTAAGGGACAGGGTTACATAATCTGTGTAGATTTATGTAGATATACCATCTTATTTTGTACATCTGTTTTTGTGAATCATGAATCTTGTGTGTATCGTAATAAAGATTATTATTATTATTTATCGGTGAAGGAAACCGTCGGCGACGACCTCACCGACCGACTGTCGCGCTCGCACTTGTCCGTATTGATTTGTTTGAACGTGCTCATCTACGGAACCACCTGTTGGAATTGAAAAGTTGTTTATTATAAGCTATTTAACATCACGCTACAAACATTAGGAGCGGGAGAAACCGCGGGCACAGCTAGAGCAGAAACCCTTCTTTAGATAGCGTGGTGCGTAACGTTAGTGTCTTCTCTGTATGAGAAGAGACCTTAGTCCTACAGTAGGTCAGTGACAGGCTGGTATACCTGTTATTATATAAATAGGTACAGACCTCTTTATATATGTTACTCGTATATTTCAAAATTCAACAACTTGTTCACTATTCTATGGCCGCTGACGCAGCAGCCATCTCCTCGGCGGCTGTGTCAGTGGCAGACGGCTCCCGGAGTGGGCTGTTTGCAAACTGATATCATTACATAAATATTGATACTGTCTGTATAAAACCTCGGTAGCCACTCTATCTATATTTGTGGCAAATAGTGGCTGAGTTACGTGATTTATATCAACATGGGTAGATTCTTATTATTGCCTATTTTGTAGACTAAACTCTCGCATTTTTTTAATTAAGAGCAGACATGTGTTGTGTGTAAGCACATGTTCAACAGTAACGGCTGGATCCCACGAAGCAGTTCAACAAAATCCGTAGAAGTTGCTTGAAAATATTTATACATATTTATTTATTTATTTATGATACTTATTCAGCGCGACCGATTCAAACGGTGCTCATGCAGGTACCAGGGCTGAAGAATGGGAAAGCATGAGTGAAACCTACTCCCTAATCAAACAACGGAATCAGGTGCACGTCACCAGCCCTTGGGCTACTAAATCTCCTTCTCAGAGCTGTCAAGTAAAGGCGTTACGTAAGTGCTGGCACGGTGCCGCGGCGCCGCCTGCAGTCACTTTTTGTGAGACCACGTAATTCTCTGCAGTGCGTCTCGCCTTATCTTAAACTGACCGATCCATTTAACACAGCAAAAGCAATATGGTAAATTAATGCGCAAGTTTTTTAAACAACAATCGCACTGGTCTGGCTATGCTTGCCGAGGTCGGTCCGTGGATGGGCGACCAACCATTGTATACCTAGAACGTGTTTTCCACGTTCTTTGTTGTGTTTCATCTGTCATTCAGAAATCTTTATCAGTCTTTACGGGTAGTAGGAATTCCGAAAATCTGGAAACCAGTCTTATCAGAAGACATCGTGTTTTTGCCGCGTACACGCAGCACGACAATTCTGAAGTTCAATGTGTGCTAAGTTTGAAAATAAAATACGCATGTCACACTAGTATAGGATACTCCTTAGGAATGTTATTAAGGAAAGCTTCGCCCATAGTGCGGTGCTGGGGTACAATGGGGGGACGGACGACGCGACCTCTTGAGAGATGCGCGCTAACTAGGGTCAACTGCCATGACACTGAATTAATAGTTTTGCTCGTAGTGGCCGCATACCGAGCTACGTAGTACACTTGGTAATTCAGTGCCGAATATTGTAATCAGTCATTTTGTTTGGAAACAAAAAGGTATGTACATGTGGGGCATAGTTTGACGGCACGATTGTCGCAGAGGCTGTGTCATTGGCTGTTGAGCTGCGTGTCGTGGGTTCGATTCCCGCACGGAACAAATATGTATTATGATATGATGTATGGCCTACAGGTATTTGTTTCGGATCTGGCTGATTGTGTATGCTAATTTAAATCTTTGTGAAAGCACCCACGATACAGGATAAATTTCTAGTGCGGCGCAACGTTTTATAAAAGAATCGCCATCCCTTACGCCGCCGATGGGAAAACACAAAGATACACACCGTCATGGAGCCGGTGGAGGAGGAGGAGGAGGTATTCCCCGACGGCTAATAGTTTGAGGAATACCTGTAGAACAGCTACATTTTGCCACCTTATGTTAAGTCTTATTTAATAGGTGACGAGCATAGGCACGTCAAACTAGATTTGTGCACATCCAGGTACAAATCTAGTTTCCGGAGTGCTGAGTACGAACAATTTACAGAGTTCTTCTGGTAAACATCAAACTAAAGCCGTCTAAACTGCTGTCGTCTACGACTGAAACAGTAATGAAATGGTAAATAATGTGACACAAATGTTTCGAGTACTGGACATTTGAGTGGGGGCAGTGTCCGGGAAGCATGTTTTGAAAGTACAAGGCTAGAACACACGGGGAGGGAGTCCTCACGTATTGGTTGAGTACATCGACATGTGGTGGGTACATCGACTTTTTTAAATTATACATGGTTTGCGAAAAACATGCTGCACTAGTTACCATTGCGGACTAACCGTGAATCTGTTACGGGTAACTTGAGAAGTTACCCGTAACAGATTCACAGAGCACAGAGCAGTACACCACATTTCTCAAGCTGCTCGTAAAAGTATAAGTACACGACGACGGCGATACGGTTGGCGCAGTGGCTGAGCGATTGGCTGCTGCGCTGCGAGTCGCGGGTTCGATCCCCGCACGGAACAAATATTTGTGTGACCTACAGGTAGTTGTTCCGGGTCTGGCTGTTTGTGTATGTGAGTTTAAATGTTACGCACGATAACGGCAAGATACAGGAAAAATTCCTAGTGTGGGGCAACGTTTTTTCTGTTTAAAAAAAATAAAAAATAAATAACGCCCGTATTAAATGTGCAATGTAGGTAAGTAAAACTGCACGACTAATCTGTTTCCCGGTCAGTATGAATGATGACTACCCTGTCTTAGGCCAAGTAATAAAACACGTGAATTGCTATGTTTTGTTTATTTTATTATCTCATTATTTTGGTCCTAATCTCCGATACTATAGCGCCCGCCTTCCGGTGCCGCGGCACTGCTCGCTCCGCTCGCTCAGATCGCGCGTAGTTGGTCACAGATCTAACTTAACCTAACGTACCTGGTAGGGGTATAGATAGACCAGCCTAGCTAAATATATACCTAGATAGATATGGTTAGCAGTTCTGTAAAATGTAGCGCAATGACAGTCCAGCTGAACGTCGTTCAGTTGTTTCACATCCTAAATCTATACGAATGGCCTTGTGTATTTTCCGAAATAATTCTCTACATTATTATTAGAGAGTACACGCGACCTGTGCGCGCAAATCGTGTGTTTTTTCGGAGATATTTTTTTGCTAAATGTTCTAAAACTTTGTTTTGTTCTACAGTGTAACTACACTATGGATGCGTGTCGTATATTTTCAGAAGTCACTTCCAGGAACATAGACATTTGAGAAGTTACGTACTCTTGTAGATAGTTGTTATTTTATGTTCAAATAAAGATACGTATTTCTCCAACTTATTTTCTCTTTTATTTACTTCATTTATTGCATTTTGATTGAAACTAAATATTAAGAAGAAACACGATTTAGATAAGCTTTGTGTCTCGGTAGGTACGGGTTGCAATTATGCTGGAAAGATATAATCTCATGCTACGCATAGTTCTTTTTTCTGGGTCCCTTTTCTTATGGAGCCTAACCTACAACCGTTTGTCTGCGCATCATCCCACAAGGTCGACTGCAAGACAATGCCTAGGGTCAATGCCCTAGGCATTTTCTTACAGTCGACCGAGTCTTCTTGCAGTCGAGCTACATGAGGCGAGGCGGACTTACTAGTCCGCCTCGATACAGTTGTGTGCTTGCATTATATTTTTATTTTTATTATGTAAATAAATCAATAGAGGCACCCACTAGACCAACATAGCAGATGGAAGGAGGAGGTTAGAACAAAAAACATATTCTCTTAGTAATTAGGCACAATGTTATATTATATTGTGTGGTTCTAGAACAGACTATACACACAATCATAAATGTGTAGGCAAAATATCTGATAGATTTCATGATAATATCAAAAATAAGTTTGTATATAAACCTACTGGAATACTCCATCATCTCACGGTCGAACAACGTCGCCAATCAATAGTTATTATAGCTAGTACACTCCGTGCTTGTACATTCCACAACGATATGTTTACTGAGCCAGATATTTCCCTCTAAACTTTGCTTGTAACAAAAGAGTACGTACTAATTAGTGGGAGTCTTGTTGTGAAAGAGACACAAGAGCTGACGAACAAACGGTCAACAATGTCACTTCATAAAATTGATGCATTTGATTACCACAAGCCATGGCTCATCCCACTGCTGGACCGCACTTACAAGAACTTATCATAAAATAATACTGAGTTGTATCAAAGCATCTGTCTATCTATTTAGAACACCTCCCGCATTCTTACTGATCAGAAAACTTTCCGGTTGACATATTTTTTTGGGAATACGCCAAGGCCGAATGCAACTCGACTAATTTCTGATAACTGAAATGGCCATATTTAAAATGTTTGTATGCATGCTGCCCTTGAGTTAGAAATATTTCATTTTTTGTTTGTGTTAAAGAGACGCACTTTTATATTTATACTTTCCATTCCCGTCGCGCGTCGCCTCTCTCGCCACCATAGCGGTGAGACGTTGTGCTAGCATTCCACAAGTTTCAAGAGGTCTGCAAATTAGTGTGGACAAACATGGGTTCAGAAACAAATGCGATAAGTAAACTATTTTAAGTAGCATGTTACAACGACTCAGTCTTCAATAAAAAACTCATTTTATTAAGAAGGAATCCTAGTTTTACTTCCAAAAGGAACTACTTACAGTAGAACACACTAAGGAAGAAGCTGGCATACCTACAGGCTACTATTTGACAATGTTGTGAGTGTAATAAGTAGCCCATTCTGTTAAGTGACTCTGTAAGTATGGCATAAATTATAAAGTTATTGTGGAAAACTATAAAAATAACATTGATAGTTTTGAACATCAGAAGTATTGTAATGAATAATACCTCATTAGACTGTTACTGCCCACATGGCCGGGTGCAGGGTTATCATCATCTCTACCGAAACCAGTCTACTGCAGGTTATAGGCCTCATACCGACCAGTCCTGTGTTTCTCGCATCCAAGGGAATCCTGCAGCCCCACCAGGTCATCGGTTTCCCTCGTGGGGTGCCTCCAGAACCTTTCTGCCCCATAGCTCTGCCCACTGCCACTTAAACTTGGCAAGTCTTCGGGCTATGCCTTCGGGATAATCTAACGATCTATACGGTTTTGGTCGTACTGCTATAACACATAAATGTGGTCATTGGGCCTGTGACTAAAACCCGCGCCCCATGGCTTATCATGACTATAAGCACGTGCACGAACTAATTACGGCAAAAAAACAATATTGCTTGAAGGAGCACAACTGTTCAATTGTTTACCGGAGGATCTGAAGAAGAGTGAATATGTATCTACTATCTATTGTTTTAAATGTAAGAACTATTGAATCACATTATAAGTGAACTGCTAATGTTCTGATGAGAATAAAATTGTTTAAACTTATGAGCCGAGTATAAAACTTTAACATTTAGCGACAAAATTACGACTGCGAATGAATTAGTTGAGAGAAGACTTATGATGCAGCTCAGCCACACGCTAGCCATGTCATGTCGGCGTCCACCGCTGAACAAACACGTGTTACACGTGTATCTTGTAAATAACAGAATGTTAAAAAGTTATGTTCTGACAGACACACAGTCGGCCCGACGTCAGTGGTAACAAATCCAGTACAAGCTGACCTCACATCAAGTTGTTACCCCGTATTACACTAGCTCACACACGTACACGGTACACGGTCAAAGAGCTACGGTTAGCGGTATCTGTATTTTCGGCAATGACCTTCAAAAACAATACCATCCATGTAGTCAACTATGGTGAAGGTCAATGTTAGACTAGATCTTAAACTATAAGCACACGCCGTTACTCGGCCACCCATTATTTGCGTGTCGGCAGACAGTAGACAGTAACAATAATAACTGTCGCCTAAAATAAAGCTGAATATTGAAGAGGCTGACGTCACGGAGTTGTGTCTATGCTGTTCCTGAGCTTTTTTGGCAACGAACACATTATTTACGTGCATCTACTTATCTATCTTTGACACTACTTCAATTTGTTACTACGCCACCTCTGACAGCTATTATTAATTTCTACGATAATTACTAGTACTCCTTCTGTCAACCTGTCTATCCAAGGTGTATAGTTTTGTTACCCAGTAACTGGGTTGCGGAGGTCGGCTGAAAACCAGTGTTTTTCATGGGGCGACTACCAGAGTCGCCACTTTTAAAACACTGGTTTTCAGCTGCATCCAGTTAGACTGGAAACCGACCCCAACATCGGGAAAAGACTAAGTAGTTGATGATGAAGTACTTGTATTTCTATGAAGTTTAAAATCCAACCGCGTTAATATTCCAGGGATTTGCTTGGTAGGACGCTGATGTTTAATTATTGGGATTCAAATACACTAATACTCTATGCCAATCTCACACACCAGCAGTTTGGCAAGTTCCTAAGATCCTGTCAATTTAATTGCGTCTAAATGCCTGTAAACATAATTAGAACACAGCTCGTAAACGTTGAGGAACCCT
Source organism: Phlogophora meticulosa (assembly GCA_905147745.2). Taxonomy (NCBI): domain Eukaryota; kingdom Metazoa; phylum Arthropoda; class Insecta; order Lepidoptera; family Noctuidae; genus Phlogophora; species Phlogophora meticulosa. The sequence goes on from LR990534.1 coordinate 389,625, forward strand.
GGCGTCTGACATACCTACTTAGCGGCTCTATAGGGCGCGCGGCGCCGACGCACGGAGAGTGCTCTATTTTAACGATGCGGCCAATTTCCGCCACACCCTGTATTATTATGTTGTAAATTAATTAGGTTAAAAGGACATGCTTTGTTACCTCCGGGGGACTGTGTCGTAAACACGACATCGTCTCACTAGAATATTCGCGACCAACCTGCGATTGCTCACTTGTGAAGTAATTGCAGAACAACGAGCGTGTTGGTACAGTAACCAGATAGACAGAACCGTTTAAGATTGTTTAAGTGAACATAGTGGTAGAACCACATGAGTTTTTTTGCCTACGTAGGATTTTGGAATGCTTTGGTCACATTGGCAGAAATAATGACGACAACCTGGAGAGGTTAATAGTCCCTAGCAAAGTGGAAGGAAAAAGACCATGATTTAGAAGCCCGACACGTTTTACTGATCAGATTCCCACCGCTCTCGACACTACAGCCCACGATGATCTACAGTCGGCAGCAGATCGGAACAAATGGTGATCCGCAACAAACTATTACTGTGAGGAGGTGGTCACGATCCTCAGCATTGAGGAAAATGAAGTGAGGAGCATAGCTTGAGAAGTCTAGGTAGATAATTAAATTTAAGAAAAATCAAATGTACCTTCTTATGTTAATTTAGCTGTAGGTAAAATAACACTATGCCCTATGCCTAAGCCGTATGTCTGTGGTGACTAAACCAATATAAGCCAGCCCTTTAGTCTGTTGAAACTCCTCACGTACGCTAGGTCGATCAGGTCAACGTTCGGCCTTCTGTACACACATGCTCTCTAAATTAGAAACCAAATGTTTAACTGCTACACAAAGACTGCTACATGATCTGGCGGCAATATGTTATGACAGAACTCTACTCCGCGCCGTGTTATCGCACGAACTGGAACTTCTGCTCCGTTTCATGTCAGTGATGCTTCAGAACAGATTGCAAAACCATCAGATTTACAGACAGGTTGTTCTATTCTGGTACCTACGCCAGTTTCTTTGATATCAACTGTTACAAGTACTGCGTTATTGTGTAAGTACCATGAACAGAGGGCTCGGTGCGAGAGATTTTGTACTAAGTCGATCGTATTAATGTTTGCGATTTATGGTCACCTATTACCATAAACATTAATGCGATCATTGGTTTCCCATTACTGTCACCAGATGGGGTTTACTCAGTTTCAGTCATAGACGTGGAGAAATGAGCTACTGTACTACAACTGTGAAATAAATACGGGCAAGAAAGTGTGAGGGAAACAGAGCGAACGTACGGATAGATGTTGTGTATCAAATCAGAGAGGTATCGGCCGCACGATCGCTTTTCTGTTTCTAGAGAACGGTAAATTTTTTGAGGGTATTAGTTCATTTCTTGAATTTTAACTCGTTCGAGTAGGTCTAAACAGTCGCACAAGTCCACTGCGTAGCTACAACTTGAAAACAATGAGGTTTATTATTGTAACGAATGTAACTGAACGCTCTGTATTCATACAGATTACTAAGATTGGCTGGTTATCATGACGTCTACATGTTTATTATAGAGGACGAGTTAGTGATTTTCGAATAGTTTTATAAGCTAGACGACCATGCAGCTCCGTGCAGATCTCCATTCGATTATTCTACTGTCTCCATCATAAGCTGCGACGAAGACAGCTTAGTTTTATGATCTCACCCAGGTCAGGTCAAATGCAGCGTCTCATATGCACGACAAATAGAAACTTCCGCAACACTCTGCTACTAACTTACAAACTTAACACCACACACCGCAGTCACATACCGCAGTCACACACCGCAGTCACATACCGCAGTCACACATCACATAACATCACACCTGTGTTCCCCGAAGGGTTGGGCAGAGCTGCGCCTATAGTAACACCCACATTTCGCCAGCTATGTTTTTATTCCCATGTACTAGGGGGCGAGCCTATTGCCATCAACTGGGCACAAATCCAGACAGCTCTTGAAAAAAACCCTATTGGGAAAACTCAATAACACTTCACACCACAGTCACCTAATTGAAAATAACCGAGCTGGACCCAAAATAGTATAAAAGATCATACAGTCCATATACTGTGATAAGAATAAATCGACAGGGCCTTCTAAGATAATTAACAATACAAATGGTGGTCACAGAATCAGTGAACAAATGCAACACTTATTTACTTCATAAGGTAGGTAATGATCTGGCAGGCCGAGTCCTCACAAGAGTCTCTGCAAATAAAGTCTCTCTTGCTTTAATAAAATCAAATTAAAATCAATCAATTGGCACATATTCACGATAAGGTTGGACGGTGACCCATAAAAACTACGTATTGGCCTTTATCTTGGAGGTCAGAGTTGGAGTAACAGGTCAGTCATTAGAATTAAATTAAATGATAAACCAAATTTAAATAAAATAATATTTTTTTTTATCTGGGTTTAGTTCCTTGAAAGACAGGCGTTTATCGATCTAGTTACCATGGCAACACGTCAATGTGTTATCTGTCGCCAGTGCGAATGACTTATACAGCATTTTCAATACTCGGAAAAGGTAAAAAAGAGGCCGACCATTAGTTACGAACGTACGAAGCCAATCAATAAATTAGTGTTGATATGATTGATTGTGAAAAAAACATGTCTGTAACATCCATTTTAGTCTCCCTAGTAGCGAAGCAGACACAAACACACACACACAATTTTCATAGATAATAATTGTGACTTTTCTCTTCTTGACACTATAAATGAAAATGCTCTAATTAAGAAGAATTACAATTTAACTATCTGAATCGTACAGTCTGTATGTGAGTAAAGTAACAGTTAGAGCACTGATACGTAGCTAGTGGCTGCTTACCTACGTAACACATAACATGACGCCCGTATCCCCGAAGGGTTAGGCAGAGGCTCCTCACACATAGGTACATTTGTCAGTAAAGTTTAAGTCTCATGCAGCAGGAGGCGAATCTATTGGTGTGAACCAGGCGTAATGTAGAGTTCGCACTACTACTGAGAATTTTCTTATGGAAAAACTCAATAACACTTTGCCCAAACACAAAAAATACCATTTCACAATCCAATCCAATAAAAATAGAAAACACAGCAAGTGAAAACAAGGAACTGTTGATTGCTTAACAGCCAAGTTACCGACCCTACGTCATCGCCTCAGTGTCAGGGGCTGCCAGTCGAGGCCACTGCTGGCCAGTTTCCCTACATCCCCGGTGTCGAAAGTGCAGGATGTGTGCGCCCGCGCATCGCCGCTACACTTCCATTCAGGATTGGCCAATGAAGCTGGTTGTACGTTGTTTGTGACAAGTGGTTCGAAGATGATGCTGAGTTTATTGAGGTGGGGTTTTATTTCCGTAGTGTCGTACTTTGTTCTCTTTCGAGTTCGAGTGTTTTTGTGGTGACCGTTATAGAGCGAATAGAGTTCCGTACCCGGGGACGTCGAGAACGTTTACCTAACGTACCTTTTTGATCAGGTTGTGAAATTATGCCTGGAGGCTGCTGGTAATACACTAATATAGTAAAGATATGTAATAATATAATAAAGCTGACGAGATTATTTGTTTGGTCGCAGGTTGTATTTTATCAAATATTAAGAAAGGTAAATTTGAGAAAGGATATTTAACACCGCACCCCTGGGAGTGGATAAAACCGTGGGGTATGGTTCGTTATGTAATAAGTAAATCAAAATGAGCTCAGAACTACATCACAGGTGATATAGTATACTAAATATTACAAAATTGGAGCGTGAAAGTCATTATCCAATATAGTTTAGTCATCTCTAGCATTTGATTTTGTATCAGCTCATGATTTTTGACGTTTGGTTTTTAAATTGGCAATACTTTTCCTCTGTTATGTCACATGGTATGTCACACTTTGTGTTACACATGTAATGTCACATGTTATGTCACACGTTGTGTTACACATGTTATGTCACACGTTGTGTTACACATGTCATTTTACATGGTATATCACATGTCATGTCGCATGTAATCCAAAATCCAAAAAAGTCCGTACTCCTGGTACTGAAACTTCAGATGTAAAAACCCACTAACATATTACCCGGGGCATCGGACCCACGAGAAGGGTTTTAGTATTAGTAAAAGCAATAGGCAGGATTAACAAAAATATAATTAGATATATGGGACAACAACGTTTACGTATTGATTTATACCATAAACATCAACCATCACGTAGCGCTTGCGATCACTAGGCCAACGTGCGTACGTACAACACAGCCAGTTACGATCAACGAGTTACCTACGAGTCAGCCAGTCAGCTGTTAGTGCAAAATTACGAATAAGTAGATGCACTGACATCTCTCTGCGGTCAATCACATAAAAAAATGCGAATAATCTAAGCAAGAACAAGCAAAGTGTGACTTTCCCGTTTCACTTTTTAAAATACAAGAAACTCCGTAATTAGATTTCTATTCGATTCGTAAAACAGTTGCCTAATACAAGTTTAATGACACTCGGAACTGATGTAATTTAAAATATTTTCAAGTAACTTCGATTACCCAGTGTTTAACATTTGAGGTCAGCCCACACTAAGTAGGTACATCCGACCTTACGAAATATTGTTTTAAAATGAGTTCGTTAGGTATGATAGATACTCGTAGCTGGAGATAGATGATAGTTAAGAAGTTAGGTTGATTCTGGCGTACAAAGGAAGAGTGTGGCGGGATTAACCCAACCCAGATGTCGCCAACTGTGGATGAGAATGATCATTTATTCCACGACTTTGTCATCGCCTTTTAGCCCCTTATAGCCGATTTCTCGTATATCGTACACACCTACTTCCATATCATTACCGATTGTATGATTACCTACAGACTTTATGTAACTACAAAATTCCCCATTTATCATTGGTGTTCCCTCGCCTTAGTAGTTCTGACTAACAATTAAAGTGTTTTGATTTGTGTTTGTCTGATTGTCGCCAAGACGATTAAAGTAGGCATGACGAGTCAGACATATTAATTAGAGCGGAATCATGACAACCGGTTTAACACAGACTATCTCTATACTAGCGTGGATACGCGTGCTTAGAATATATTTAAAGGATCGTACATTAACATACGTTAGGCCCTTTTCGAACCTTGGAAAATACCACAAAATATTCTAACTCAAAAAGTGGTGCGTGACCTTGACTTGCCGTTGCCAATTTTCCAGAATAAAATTTTACCTGTAATTAAATATTTTTATTTTATTTTATTTATTAAAGGGATAACAAACAGCTACAACATACATATAGCATTCATAAAATATATAAAACTATAAAACAATGCTGCAGCCCACTACATTATCCAAATATAAACTATTTTATAGACACAGTGAGCCACTAAAGAACAATAACACAGTTCAATTAGAGCTTAAGAAAAAATTAATTGACTAATCATTAATCGCAATTTCATTAAATACAATAACCATAACAATAACAATTTAATACTAATTCATTTAAACATTCGTTACAATTTAATTACAATAACAATACAATAATAAAATACAATTCAATTCATTTAAAATAATTATTCAACTTAATTACAAAAATAATTTATAATTAAATTTAATTACAATAATAATTTATTAACATTTGATTTAAATTTAGATTTTGTGCATGCAAATATATCAATATCCAAATCAAATTTATCAAAACAATACACGTGCTTTTGGATGGGGTGGTATCTTAAGTCGCTAAAAAACGTAATGTGATTCATAGACGTCCCCTAAGCAAAACAATATTGCGTCGGGCGTCATGGTACTGGATGAGGGTTGAATCAATACCAAATAACTACAAATCATTCTCTGACCCTCCCCATCCACAGTAAAGTACTGCCGACGTACGTGCTGCTGCTGGTAGCCTCCGCCCATGCCGATCTGTTCTCCAAGGCGACGAGGACGAAGGCGGATGAAAGGGATCTCAGGAACAGCGTGTTTGACTTCATCATCATCGGGGGCGGGACGGCAGGCTGCGTGCTGGCGAACAGACTGTCGGCTGTGTCCGATTGGAAGGTAATCTGTGGATGTATATCGTGTAACTATCACTATGACGTCCACGACGCTTGCCTAGATTTTACTCATTTCCCTTAACACTTGAAGACTCCTAGCTAACTACAGCTGGAAGTAGACTCATCGCAACAAATGACTTTTATGATTATTCCGCAGAACATTCGGTGTTGTTTCGGGAAAGCCCGATTCGAACGTTCCCTAAGTTCGCAAATTGAAAATCCGAACCCCGCAACTTGCTATCGGAACGTTGGTGGGAGTACGCCATAATATATAATACGAGCTGTTTCTATTCACACCTACATACATTAACAAAATGTACAGATCAGCTGATTATTCTCGAGATTGTAGGTTGGTCCCGTGAGGTTTTTATTTATTTCTTACGCGGGAACAGATTTCGTACACGGAATATCTACAATGACGACTTAATGTGCTGACGTCTGTTACGTCAGCACATTAAGCTATCCCAACATGTCCAATTGAAAATGAACCTTATTCCTTTGAAATAAAGATGATAAACTATCAAATAAATTCGACAGATTGGGGTAGCTTGATGTCAGCACATCAAGCTACCCCAATCTGTCGAATTTCTGCACCAATTCAAAATAAAACTAAAGTATTGTAGATCATAGGTTTATGAGATGTTATGTTAGATACAGGTAAGTATGCTATGTCCGGATGTACCGCCATAGCGGCTCACAACATTCATACACATTTAACATTGAACTGTGATGCAATAGGTCCACTAAGATCTATATCGGATGTGACAGGTGCAGCATCTACCATTGAAGTAGTCATCGGTACCTACACAGTAAAATGTGCTCAAATTTAAATAAATCAATTTATTTAGGTATTTAAAATAGGGTATTTTTAAAGTTGCTTAAGGAAATGTTAAGGGAAAAGTAATTTTGTTAAATCGTTTTGGTAACCAATTAATCCTGTTTACCCTTGTTACCCGTGCGCACCTCCTGCGCAGCTAGCACTCACTAATTAGTTTTATTTAAACTTGCTCATTAACGATTTCAGGAATCATTAGTACGTTTAATATTCCAGATATATGTATTTGTTACTAATAGATAGTGTGTAATTTCTATATTTTATATTAAATTATCAGATGCAAGCACTTTTATTAATTTCCAAGAATTTGCTTAAAACTGCCTTTTTTGTTCAATGATTAGTTTTTTTGTGTTTCCTATTTATCCATCGTGCGTAATGTAATTAATTTGTTTCGTGTTAATTCAAATGCGAGAACAATTACTGGTAATGACTACATTACTGTATACTAAGTATAAATGGCTATTTTTACTAACGCTATGGCCGCAGTACCTACTGGTGTTGCGTAGTGCAGACACTGAGGTTTTAATCTTTTTTTTTTTTCTTACCATATAATCAACTCTATACTTCATTTACGTAACGGACAAACTATATTCTATCAAAATCATTATTTTTTAAGTAATTTATTGTCAGTGGAACTTTGATCCTTGATTATAATCAAGGATCAAAGTTCCCTTCTTCACTAACACTTGCAAACTTCTAAATTAATGAATAAATTACATACTTTCAACTCTGAACAAAGTAAAAATCCATCTGTATTAATTACCTGCGTACCACTAGTAATTACCGACGGATACAGTTGACATCAAGATTCCCAATTCCAGGTTCTATTGCTCGAAGCAGGCGTTGACGAGAACATAGACTATGATATCCCAGGAGTTCCCACGAAGGAGTACCGCCCCATACTCTGGAATTACAGAACTGAACGTAATAGTTACTCCTGCCTGTCTCGACCTGGGGGCAGTTGCGAGGTCAAGACCGGCAAGGTGCTGGGAGGGTCCAGCGTGACCAATGACATGAAATACACCAGAGGATCGAAGGCGGATTATGATGGATGGCATAGCACGGGAGCGCTGGGCTCCTTGGACTGGAAGTTCGATGGTGTTATAGAGCATTTTAAGAGCGTTGAGGATAATGGTGAGTTTAAGTGTCAGCGGTCTCTAAGTTTCGGTGTCAGCATTCGGTTACAGTACACACGTTAAGACAACAGACCAACTGTCCAGACCAACAGTCTGTGTAGCCAACCGTTTTAATGATACTTACATTAAAAATACTCGTTTGCTTATTTAACTTGCGAAACGTTTGTATAAAGAATGTTATATTAGTTGAGTATATGATAATTTTCATCTAAACTTACTATTGAACAACAAATTTGTGTTTGTTCCCCATCACACACACTAGGAATATAAAAAGGACCGTGATTTGTGGGACTGTCTTATGTAAATTGTTGTTTTTTTTCTTTGAAAGTTTCGTTTTTTTTTTAAATTAGGTATATATTTAGCGTATTATCCATATAACTCCTGAAATGCAGGAATTGTATGTTTTTGCTGTTATCCTGGATACCTACACTTAATTAGTTCAGTTGGTGTTAGTGAAACCATTTATATTCTGCCATTTTCCTGTAAAATAAGTTGGATTTTGAATTGTACTACGCTTTGTTTTAAAATTAAACTCCACATTCTCCGTCTATCAGAACTGTTGGTTCCCGTTAGGTTGAGTGAATGCTGAATGATAACATGACATAGTCTATAAACATGCGTACAACGGAGTACTAAATTAGTAACATTGTCATATTTTATCTCAGTCACTGGATTATCACACCATATGACTAACTTTATTAGGCATATGGTGTGATAATTAAGTGAGTTCATTTGTTTAATCTGTTATTGAATATTAGTAATCTACATTCATTAGTAACCTGATTCCATTTCGTCAATACAAGCGATTGTATTGACGAAATGGAATTGACGAAAAGAATATATTAATCTCACTATAGTTTCTATTTAAAGGTGACTACGATGTACTAATGAATACGCACTACCACTCCCGAGGGGGGGAGATGCACGTGCAGCGCTTCAAACACGCTGACAGGTACATGGAGATCTTCACCGCTGGCTTCACGGAAATGGGCCTTCGTAACCTAGACATAAATACCAATATACAGGAAGCAGTAGTCAACAACCAATTCGCTATATCCAATAATACCAGGCTGAGTACCAACAGTGCGTTCCTTCAACCAGTAAGACACAGAAAGAACCTTCAAGTGATTACTGGAGCTTATGTGACGAGGATAGTCATTGATAACCAAGAGAAAAATGTAGACGGTGTAATTTATGAACTTGAGAAAGGTAAAGAAAGACCGGCGTACGCCAAAAGAGAAATCATTTTAGCGGCAGGCGCTATCAACAATGTCAGGCTACTACAACTGTCCGGCATTGGTCCCAAAGCTGAGATAAAGAAACATAACATTACACCAATTGTCGATCTTCCCGTAGGACAAAACTATCAAGATCAAGTGACCATTGGTGGTCTTGCATTCATGTTGAACGACGTCCCCTTCGTCACTGAAGCGGAAGTCATTAACGATTTTAAAACTTGGTTCCAAAACCGCAACGGACCACTGGCTTCTAGAGGCATCAGCCAAGTGTCAGCCTTTATACAGCTTTACGAGAACTTCAACGCTCCCGATGTGGAGCTAGCTTTAGAAGGTAATTTTATTAGAAGTGATAAATTTATGCTAACTAACGTAAGTGTGCATGCGGCGGAGGAGACGAACCTGCCCTTGCCGTACTATAATTTAGTTAATATCAATCCTATATTATTGAGACCTAAAAGCAGAGGAAAGGTTATGCTTAATAAAAGAAACCCTAAATACGGTCGACCGGTGGTCCAAGCGAACTTCCTCAAGGAATCCGAAGATTTAGATACTCTTGTCGATAGTATTGATATAGCACTGCAACTACTAGACACCAAAGAATTTAAGAAAACTGATATCAAGTTCGCACCGTTGGACCTCTTCCCTTGCGATAGACTAAACAACAGAGATCAGTGGAATTGTATAGCTAGACATTACACTAAAGCTATGAGTAATCCTGTAGGAACTTGTAGAATGGGGGAAAACCGTACTAATTCTGTTGTTGATTACCAACTTCGGGTGCATGGGATCGAAGGTCTAAGAATTATAGACGCTTCAGTAATGCCCACACATGCCAGAGGCGGAATATTTGCTCCAACAATGATGATAGCAGAGAAAGGAGCAAAAATGATCTTAAAAGACTGGAAGGAAAATAATGGTCATTATTACGATAGGCGGTGACAAAAATAGGTTTAGATAAATAAAACATTATATTAATACCAAGTTGTTTTAATTATATCGCTGGCTTTTTCAGCTATCATTATAACAGGCGCCGCAGTGGAACCGCGGGTTATTTTTGGCATGATCGACGCATCGACGACTCTCAAATTAGTAACTCCATAAACTCTCAAGTTCTTATCTACAACTGACTCAGGATCTTCGGATGTGCCCATCTTGCATGTCCCGGCGTAATTATGCAGAGGAGTTGAGAAATGTTTGATGATACACAACCAAAAATCTTCAGATACCCGCTCATGATCTTTGCAGTTATTGTTCAGTATATTGCGGGGATCAAACGCATACTCTGCACTTTTGAAAACATCTGTATCAAATAGTTTCACGATTTCTTGAATTCCTTCAAGTAATTTCTTCTCATCAGATGGGTCTTTAAGAAAGTTTGGGTAAACCAATGGTTTTCCAAAGACAGGATCTGTAGCGTTCAAAACTACTTGTCCACGGCTTTTTGGAGTCAATAACGATACACACATTTCAATTTTGTCGTAATACATGTTTGAGTCGTGACCTTTGAATCTTACCTCAATGTCAGGAGTTCCTAAAATATCTGAAATTGAGGTTTCCAAGAATGCAACAACTTGAAAGTTTGCTGATAAAGGCCCGACACCTTTAGAGTAGTAAGTTGTGATATCTTTTAGTTTTTCAGGGAACTTTGATGTTGTTGATGTGTTTGTGAGTTTTATAACAGGCAAACAAACTGACACATGATCGTGAAAATTTCCTCCTACTGGTAAATCAAAGATAGTTTTAAGATCTAAATATTCTAAATACTCCTTAGGTCCTATTCCAGATTGCATCAGTAACTTAGGACTGTTGATCGCTCCGGCACTTAATATTACTTCCTTCGCAGCTCTCACTTTCACTCTTGTACCATTTTTGATGTATTCTACACCAAGAGCAGTAATTGTCTCTCTGCTACTACCGAAGAATATTTTCGTAACTAAAGCTTCTGACAGTATTTCTAGATTAGATCTTAACTTCCTAATGGGTTCAATAAAGGCAGTGAATGCACTAACTCTTTCACCGAAGTATGACATTGTCTGTATCCGCATGAACCCTAACTGATGTCTACCGTTTACATCTGTGTAGTTATATCCTATTTCATTTAACGCACTTAGTAGAACATCTACGTTATCATCGACGTAAGGATACCGGCCGACATCAAGCGGACCCTGTGTTGAATGAAAAAACTTGTTTTTTGATATATCCTTATCGTAATTTCCTTCTGAATATTTAAAATAAGGCAGGACCTCGCTGTAAGACCAACCCTCGTTTCCATTTATGGCCCACTCATCGTAGTCGGCGGGACTTCCCCTCATATATGCCATGTCATTGATAGACGAGGTGCCTCCTAGGACTCGACCCTGGACTACCTCGCAACCTTTCTCACCTCGATTCTGGCAGAATCTGTAACGTGAGAGAACTATATGATTTATAAAAACTACAGTTGCTTTTTCAGGATCTGTCGACAGATTGATTTATAGGAACTTGGTCTGATAAACTTGGGAAAAGTAAACTAACATTAGTGAAACGTACATGAACAGTATTTGTAAATAATAATGAGTAACTAGTACTATACTAGTCTACCAAAAGGCAATCTCTCGACAGATCCCGACTCTTAAACCGTGGACTGAATCTCACCCCATTTTGGGCCTCATGGAATACTGCCAGTCTATGTTAGAACCCTTAAACTCGCTTGTAAGCCCTGGTATTAGTGCCATCTTAGGTTCTTCAGGACCTGCTTCAATCATTAGCACCTGGAATGATTAACACATGGAAGAAGAGTATTTTTTGTAAAGTGTCTTTTTTAAAGACCAATCAACGATAAGGAAAAATGTATGTGGATGGATTAAAAGTATCAAGCAAAAAAAATACAATTACATAATTTACTTCTTATATAAATACCATTACAAATATCATAGCTCAATATAAACTTTAATTTTGAAGATATAATGGTATTGCTCTAAGATAAAGAAATGGCTTGGAGTGGTTTAGGAATCGCCTCTTATGCACGAGGTTGTGGTTTCAAATCTGAACAAGTACCAATTTGACTCTTTTTCTAAGTTTATCTTAGTCATCACTGATATCGATGAAGGGCATTTACATTAAATAAACCAAGAATTCGTTCCTTACCTTCCATTTCCTGTTCTCCGACAGTCTGCTAGCTAGTACACAACCGGCTGTCCCTCCGCCCACCACAATGAAATCATAATCACTCTCCAATTCTACGCCACTGGCACCGTTTCTCTTCCCATACTCTTCGGGATACCTATCGAAGTATGTGAACTGTTTGTGAGGATCCTTTCCTTCCCCTTCTGCTCGCTTTAATATGTGTCTCTTATTCTTGCCGAAGTAGTCAGGCTCAGGTCCTATGTGGCCGTACAGAGTGTGCACCAGGGATATCAGAAGGATAGCCGTCGGGGCACATTCGATTCGTCCGTCACATATCTTGCATAATTCATCAGTGGCGTTAGCACTCATTGCACCATCATACTCTGTTGAGCTGCCGACTATCAAATCGGAGGAAACCGGCGCATTATCTACTATGAAGGTCGCAGGCACTTCGATAGGAGGAATTTTGGACGATTGTAATTTGAGAGGTTGAAAATATTTTACAGCCCGCTATAAGGCTCAATTCCATTAGTTTATTCATATGTCCTTAGTGGTACAACGTTATCAAATAAGAATCCTTTGAATTCTTGATACTAACTTGGCTTTATACCATGATCACCATTGCTGTTATTTTCGTTATTTGTTTCTATTTGTTAATTAATAGTTTGCTATAAAATCAATGGTTGTTTATTGTTACCAGTCAATATATTTTGGATTTTTACTTTACTAGCACAGTTAGAAGTATAAGCACAATGTGTAACGATGGCGAGGTATGCACAATGCACAATCCGTCGGCCAGCAAGGCGACTGCCCGCGCCCGCTGCTACGTCGCGCTATGTCGCCGACTCTAAGAATTTCTTGTTTACATCCTTTGTTTTGCTTGTTTACCATTAAGCCATTGTTTTGAGTTCCAAGAGGTTTTTTTTCTTTTTAATTTTTAATAATTTCGTTCAATGTCAGTCGGCACTGCTCACCTTGTAAGGAGCATAATAACTAATAGTACAGCATACATCCAAAATAATACTATAAAGAGAAAAGTTCTCTTTGTCTCTATGTTTGATGTAATGGAAAAGCTCGAAAAAAAATGTTTTTTTTTTTTTTAATCGGTACAGTATACCGATTTAAAAAAATATTTCACAAATAGAAAGCTACATCATCAGCGAGTAACCATATAAGCTACATTTTATTTCTAAAACTACGCTTTAACGGGGGTGAAGGGGATGCTAAAGTTCGAAGGGAAAGGTACGAAATCACCCGCGGGAAACATATTGTAATGGTGGATACTGGAGACTACAATAAGTAAAGCTATATATAAATTATCGAGTAAAACGGGGTGAATAGTAAAGCATTAGTGAAAAACAACAAACTTTGAATGGGATGTTGACATTAACACAATATACACTGCGGCGTTTTAATCTTCAGTTCAAGTATCCAATGACTAAGTAACCATTCATAAAAAATAGAATGATATTTATGAAGATTTGAATAATTTAAAGTATGTAAATATTCAATAACAATGAAACGTACGACTACGTCGTCGACGCCAACGGTTCCGTTAAGTTTGGCGGAACCGTTGGCGCAGTGGCTGCGCCGCGAGTCTTGGGTTCGATTACCGCACGGAAAAAAAAATTGTACGACCTCAGGTAACTGTTTCGCGTCTGGCCGTTTGTGTATGTGTGTTTGAATGTTTGTAAACGCACCCACGATACAGAAGAAATTCCTAGTGTGGGGCAACGTATTAAAAAAAAAAGAGTCCCTTAGAGATATTTTATTTTCGAGACATTGAGTGGCCCACCTTTGTACTTAGACGACTAAAGTGGGTCAGTGTATACAGAAGATGAATAGGTATCGATAGCAAATTGTTTATTGAGTAAGCCACGTATTAGTCGACGAGCGCCGAGTCGAAGACAGGCAGCTACTTTGAGGATTTATAGAGCGGCACATTGCTCAAGGGAGCGCTCGACTTAGCCCTGAAATGCGATGAGTCCCGAATCCATTGTGTCGATGAGGGTGGGGAAACAATATCAAATGAGGTCAAAGATGACGTTGATAGATGCTCAAAAGGTCACAACATTATTTTAGGCTAGGGATGGAGGATGCGGAGGTAGAAAACACAAAGATTTAATAATAAATATGCTTCAGAAAAAAATAAAAAAACCAATAATCAAATTTTAAAGCGGAAACTGTATATCACTGAAAATAGTTTGCCGTCTTTATCACCTTCTAAGCTATTTCTGAGAGGTTCATAAGATAAACTGGCTCCACGTAACAGCTGCTCTCTTGGCACTGATGCTTGTGGCGACATAGAAGCAAAATCTTTAAACTCTATCTCCACCACATTGAAGGTATTGTTTTCACTCAGTTGAAGCCGATTTTCATTATAAGACCTCCGTTACAAATACGCTAAGAACTTGTGGATGCGGATACAGACTTAAGATTTCTCGTGCAACTTTCTGAAAGAATGACTTTACATTAACGTATAGAAGTGTGTGAAAATATCTACTTTTGAAATAAATCTCATTATGTCATATTGCCTAGTCACCTATCTAAGTATACTTACTCATTGTCCCCTTTACAAGTTACGAAACCAGGATTAAAAATAAAATGTTTCCTCTCTTGTTCCCCAATTTTCCTATTGCAACATTACGTACCCATATGTACCTCATCATCATCATCCTCCTGCCGTTATTCCATATTTCCCTATAATGTCACAAATAATGAGTACAAAGCCGCCCATGTTGTGTGACTCAGTACGCTAACTGTTGCGTCTGTCTCGCGAACTGCCAAACTGATTAACGCAGTGTTAACCGTTTGTTTATTATTCTAGTATTCTCGTATTCTAGCCATATCATGTTTCTTACATCCCATTCATCGGCTCTTTGGTCATCCTCTACTCTTAAAACCTTGTTAGCTATACTAATATAACATCTATACTTGAAATAATAAAGCCGCAGTTTGCTTTTTTTTATTTGCCAGTCCGAATAGAAAAAATATTTTGCTTTTCATAGTCCAAATTTTGAGGAAGCTTACAGGCTACTTAACATCACGCTACGACCCTTAGGAGCGGGTGAAACGGGCCACAGCTAGTGAATAATAATCAAGTGCTTAGGTGCTACCTATTACATTCTGATGGGATGTGGTAGTCCAGCCCCTTAATCGCACCACACACTCACTTTAACAAGCTAACGCAAGTTCCATCGTCACAATAACTCTTACATACGATCGATAAAACCGTTAACTCGAGGGTATCAATTTACTGCTAATTCAGACACAGCAGTTAACTGATGTTCGTGTCAGTAATCGCAGTCAATGTGAACATTAAACTTAACGACTCAATTAGATACCAAACACCTTGTTGTTATGTGAAAATAGTATACATACTGGGTTAACTGAATTTCAATGGAAAGCTAATGTTGATTTTATTTTGTTTCAGGTAAAATTGCACAGTTATTATCTAATAATTAGAAGTTTAGCTGATATGTAAGTACTTTAGATTAAAATAACACTAATAAAATACGTTCTCGGGCACAACATAGGAAGATGCAGTTACTAGAGAAAGCCAAATTTTGATATACACATAATTTTTTATTGATACATTATACATAAGTCAAAATCAAAATAATTCGGTTTCCTTACTTCTTGAAATGTCTCAACGCCTGTAGGAAATGCTATAGCAACGCATCTTTCAATCCCTAACACAAAACTATCAGGCGCTCAAAGTTACGGGAGAGAATTTATAATTTATTCATTCGTACATAAACAATATTGTTAGTGGTTATGCATGATCAAAGTTGTACAATATATTATAAATTCATGAACTGCTCCGATTTTATGACAATCCAGTGCGCCACGCTCGCGTAAAGTTGCACGAATCTGTCCCGAATGGTGAATTAGTAAGTATTACTTTGAAATTCGCTACCCTACCGATATTCACAGAGGTAAGGAACTTTCTCAGCTGTTTGACGTTATTAAAGTAAAATGATTTAAAACCGTCCAACAGCTGAGCTTTGCGCAGAAATAACTATTATAATAAACGGGTGTGTTCTAACAGTATATTGTAGCGGCTGATAGTTCTGATGTGCTAAGTGGTAATGTATTAATGGAAACTTGGTCACGTGTCCCTTAATCGATTAAAAGCTATTTACCTACTAATAAACTTGTCCACGGCTGTCCTTCGCTCTAACTGTTAGATAATTCATCAGAAGTGAGCATCAGTGTTGGTTATTTTATCTCTCAATTTTATATTTATTTATTTAAACTTAATATATAAAGGTACATAGGCAAACTAAAGCCGTTCTCCGACAGTTATGTAGGAACTAAGATTCTTGCTTTTGACATTCAGCGTTAAAAGTCTGCAGAAGCAGAAACTACGAATAAAAATATTTTATTTTAATCCGTGCCTCCGCTTACCTAACCTGTGACGTAGGTCAGTTACGATACTTACCTATTTGAATCTAAATGTACAAAAAATCTCAATATGCAAATCTCATCTCATTTCACCCAAGTTCTCACAGTGCGATTTTAAAATAATCAACTGGCAGCTTTGAAATATTACGTGAATTCGACTCTTACATCCGGTAAGGTAAACCACAAAAATATATAAAACATAACGTTAGGAGGTAAATAGAATTCCCAAATGCCATACCACACGCATTTCCTGGGTGACAGTCGCTGCAATTGCCTTTGTGAACGCTTTTTGTAGACAACTATAATTTTTGACATCGTTAGGAAATTGCTCCAAAATGTCTCCGGACACATTGACACGATCGAGTTCACTAAAATAATTGTCATAAGGTCGTAATTCCTCTGGCATTCATTATATTATAATCTGCAGAAGATTGAACAATTTTCAGAGTAAGTGTTGAAACTGTTTACCGTATTATTTTCAAAATGTGAAGTTATTATTTGTTTTTTTGTTGGACTATTAATGTAATTTCTCTGCAATAGTGTGAGAAAGAAAATTATTTTAAATAACCCTGTTGAATGCTGTCTTCTGATTCGTTTCAGGGGCGTAGCTACCGCTGTATCTGCCGTATCAATTATACGGGGCCCCCGGGCTACGGGGGCCCCCGACGTGCATAAGCAAAAATTTATAAAATCTTCCCAAATTATGAAAATAAACCAGAAAAATAATACTAATTTGAATTGTTTGTAAAAAAAATAAAAAAGTGACCGATGATAATAATGATGAATAAATATTTCTTTTAATTTTATGCAAACATTTCGTTTTTCTTTTGTGAGAAATCTTTACCATTCATAAGGGCCCCCAAAAGAAATTATATTCGGGCCCCACCAAGGCACGCTACTCCACTGATTCGTTTCCTTAGCTAAAGTGTTACTTTGTTCGTAAAATGAAACTTTACGTATTTTTTCATTACTTAAACTTGTTATTTTGTCTATAACTGTGATTTAAGGTATATCTGTGGGTGTCCTGATCCACCACATGGAGTCACACCTACCTACAAATCAGCATATAATAATCCAATTTAAGTGTTAATTTGAAATGTCTGTATTCATAAATTCTCTTGTCCACTCCCATAACTATAAGTACATCATTTAAATAAAGAGCACATTTACATACATTAGTTATGACATACGACTCATAACGACACTCATTTTAATAATTGAGAAATTAACAATAATCCCTGGTGGTTCGCTCGATGCATTTAACACGCTAACTCAAATTAAATGTAGGTACAATAACAATGGTCTCTAATTATTATTGCTCACAAAATGGCCGGCTTCGCACTGTTATTGCAAAACCGAAGCGAGAAAGCAGCAAAAACGATAATAAATGAAAATATGGACGGAACCCGACCGCAATGCAATTACTTTTAATTCGATCCCGTTAAGGGTTAGTGCAGTTATTTGAAATAACGCCATCTGTGATTGGGAGTTGGAGTTTTGTTCGTTTTAGTTCTACTATCGGCCGCAAGAGCGCTAGCGTCATAAAATGTTATTACCGAAGCCTAGCAGAATGCAAATTCTCTTGTACGCTGTATCGGTTTTAAAGTATCGAAATGCCCTCGCCCTTACAATATTTACTTAGGTTCAATATACAATAAGTTTAATAAAAATGTCTATTCCAATTCTGGAATGTTGCTAAACTGTTGAGTCTGAGTTTTCTGTTTTATTTTTCTGGGGAAATCACGAGGAAGTCATGAATGTGGTTACAGTTTTGGGGGACTGTCATAATTATGTACATTTTAACGTACAACAAGTGCTGAGTGCGAGCTTGATTCGAATAAATGACTCCAGATTTTTTCATTTTCATTTTGATAATCTATAAATAACCCACTAGAAATAGTGCCAATTTTTGTTTTTAATGTAATTTTTACATAATATCACATTTTAATCAGCGTTAAATAAGCATTCAGTGGGACTCAAGCCTGTGTGTGTGTTTGTGTATGTGAGATGTAACTGTACGTACATATGTACAGGTACAATAATTACGGATTGTTTTACTCCTCAAAAATCTAAATTAACCAAATCCAGTTTGTCCAGTAGCCGAAATGACAAATGGCACAAAAAAGTGTCTATTTAAATAGTAGGTAGGCAACAGATTATGGCGGTGAAGCAGATAATCAATTAGAACATTGATTTTTCGGTTCACATTAAAGATGGAGCCTTGTTGATTCGTTAGCACAGGAACTTGTTCCACAAATCATTGACAGAACCAAACATGGACATGTTCAGCTCTAGGCGAGGGCAGGCAATCTGTTTGTCAAGTAGTTTCTGTGGAAGATAATTTTTAACATAGATTTATGTAATGACTGCCTCCTTGGTCTAGTGGTCGCAAGCAATAGGCATGAGGTCTTAGGTTCGTTCCGGGCTGTGTTATTGGTTTTCCATCTGGAATTTAAGAGTACCAGCCCGGAGTACGGACTTGTGCACGGTTGATGGCAGAAGGCTCGCTCCTATTACTACTACTACATACATGGGATTTAAACGTAACTAGCAATATAGGGGCTGTACAATAGAGGTACACTCCTGCCTAACCTTTCGAAGAATACAGCGGTGATGTTTTGTTTACCTATTACCTTTATTATTTGATAAATGACTTTAGTTTTGTTAGAATTTACCACAAAGGTAGGTTAGAATGAAGACGAATCTCTCTAAGAAACGAACAGATAAGCAATACCAATCTGGAAACAATTGAACATCGCCACCATATTAAAACGTAGTCCTACATCTCAGGCTACACTGGGGCCTCGCATTATGCCCACATCACTATATATCAATTTCTCACAAAACCGATAAGCTAGCCAATCTTAATTCCTAATGAGCAGCCATCGCCTCACCATACCACGTCCCAGCCCGCCATGTTAGGTAACAATTAGGTGAACATTTCCCGCGCCGCAGTAGACACCCTATGTAGGACATTACGTAGGTACGTGGGTAGGTAGTTATGTATGTGCAAATGAAATAATCCTTAATTACCTGCCCATACCCCGTACAAGGATAAGCGAGATGTTTCTAGCTATCGATTGCGTGGCGGTAGGGCTGCCTACCGATAGAATGTTCCAAAATTACAAATGACCAAAAATAATTAATAATCTTTATTTCGGAGAAGATGCATCACACTTTTGAATTTCCAACTCCCGCTTTTGCAAGAGAACCAAAAGATCAGCCAAAAACAAATTATGTGCAAAATGAAAAGTTTCCAAGAGACTGGGCAAAGAATCTAAGGTTATAATCCGCGCGCGATCAGAATATAATGCGACCAATTGGAACTGAGACACGCGCGGTCGACCCGGTAGCGGTAGCGTCGGCCAACTCAACATCTGCCTTTTGAAGTGCTTGAAAAAAATGTACAGTCAATTTCAGATAAAGTACAAGTGAATTGAGTGTAAGTGCATTTATAGCTCAGTATGCCAGTACTAAAGTTTCTCAGTTTAAAAATATCATAAACACCCAGTTTCCCGGCCAGCCCTGACCGGACGCGTGTAAGTCCATAGCATCTACTAATGTATGTAAACGGCGAGTGAAACTCCCGCGCAGCTATAAGTACCTACTGCTCAGGATTAGGTTTCGATCCGATACCGCGGCGCTTTGGGTCGGAACTTCTTAAGTACCGCCGTACTGTTAAGTTAGTAGCTCTGGCTTAGCAAGCCAATTTAAATATTAATACTAACAGCTGCTGCAGATTTGAAAGAGAAAATAGAGTTGATCGAGTGCCGTGGGGCGTAAGTTGTAAGATTTCACAGGTGGGGGCAGCCGCGGTGCGCAGTACTCTCCTCCAGTCAGGAAGGCTAGACAGATAGAGTACCGCCGCATGGCCACAGCCACATACAAATCAATACAATCCAAATAAACAAAACATTACGGCTGTACTCTCCGAAGCGTAGGTACCTAATACCTATAGTAGGACACCCTCATTTACCCTATATCAATTCCTGAACCAATAATAATGGACAATAATTCCTCCTCCAAAATGGCTACGTTTACTTAAACTATTGAAAGTTTCCAATCCATTATCAAAGCTGAGATCTCTTCATCATACCCGTTACAAGCGGGTCTCTGTTGTTTCTTCCTTACAACAATGCACCCACTTACCCACATAATATAAATCTTACGCAAACTTCACATCAACGCTTTCGCAGAGCATGCAACGAGTTTTTGTAATTTACCTTTAAGATCAGCGCGGGCATGCTGTCAGTTGAGTGCGGGTTCACTTCCCGTCGCGTCCGCGTCGTCTGTCATTCAAACTTACCTACGTCGACGTGTTGAAGTGAGAGACATGCAATGATAGGTGGAGTTGCATAATTCAGGCGATAAGGTATCTTTGGAAAATCGCTAGTTCCGGAGAGTTTCATAGTTCCCACAACCAGTTCCATTTGTTCATTATAGGTATGGTAGCTATAGCGGTAGAACTGTACACATACAAACAGACACACAAAGTCACACTATAATTATGTGTTCCTTTATTACTGGACAAAATGGTTACTTGTTGTAATCATTTTGTCAAAGGAGTCTGTTATTGGGCATTTAAAACAGAACTGACTATTTATTAATCAGTTAATCACACTACCAACAAATATGTTTACTGAAAATTGCAGATTGTACTTGTCTATGCTCTTTTAAAACAGTGACTGCATGTTCCAAGATGTACTTATAGTTTAAGTAACATTTAAAACGTAAGAGGACATTGCCGACTCCAATGGCCCTCCGTCTGATTCCTACCTCTTCGTTCCTGTCGTAGACCAGGTACGTCTTTAAGAAATAGCTTGCATTTTTATGCAGCTATGTGCACCGCGCGCCTTCTTGCGTGCGCTCGCGCCGCTCGCTGACGTGCACAGTTGCGAGCACGCATGCACTTTCTACGTCACATTCTCACTGCATAAATTGTAATTGCATAGTGGGGTACGTGTAGAAATCTGGAAAGGAATAACAAGACCGAATACTTATAATCTCCTGATAATTATACAAAATTGTTTTGAATCTCACCTTAGAAATTGGTGTTTATGAAATTAAGACAGATCCGCATGGCTTTTCAGCAGTAGGCTTTCTTAGGCTGATGCTGTTATCATTATAATCATAAAAAAATGCAAAATAAAATAAAAATGAATGATGAGAATAATAAATAATCAAAGGTAAGGCACATGATAATGTCGTCATTCATAAAGCTGAGTCAATCCACTATGAGGTAGGGACATCGGAATTCTTCAAGCCGTATTGTTCAGTATTTTTCGAGGAAAGCTGTTTCCACGATATTTCATGGAAATGGCTTTCCTAGGTATACCTAGGTAAACATTCCGGTGGTGGGAATGTTTGCAGAGTGTCTCAGAATGTTGTTGTGGGAACCTTGGCGGCACTCGGGTACCCAGTAGGCATTGTGCCACAATACGGATAAACACGCTCAAAATTCATTGACATTCCGATAAAGGATTATCATTATGTCTCTGTGAGCAGTAGGTACTGCGATGGTACAGCAGTTTTTTTCATCGGTTGCACCTGCTTTCTGTGAAATAATCATAATATTATAATGTTTATTAATTAACCTAATACGGTTTCATTTACATAATTTCCTTTTCTGAAATATTGTAAAATACTTTCACTTGTAAATGATTATTCTTCTCAAAAGTAACAGCAGGTCGATTCTGTAAAAATCTCCCCGTGAAAATTTGGGTGAAATGAACGGTGAAGTGAGCTATCAGTGACTCAATGCACCCAAGTTTTCATTGGTAGATAGCACTGCTGTGTGTGGGGGTGGAGACCTCGGGAAATTCAAATACCAATTTTTTTGTCATCTCGCATTGAATATTTTACATAATCCGAAAAGAGTACTTCGTTACTTTTCAACAACTTGTCAATTATTGAGCAATGACAATGTCTCACACGTTTCCCGCCACGTTTTTCTACACACTTACGGAGAATACACATTCTTGCTACTTATTACCTCAACGTCTGTTATGGCGATGGCTGCTAATGAGATAGACACGGTAATTGTCAAGTAAATAGTTAAAAAACCCCCGCAAGGATTCGCCTCATAAGATACAATATTAATAGTCGACTGCGAGCCCCTCGACTTATTGGTAGTCCATTTATATTTTGTCCAGCGTTGCGCGCGCGCACCGGGCTCCTAATTACTGATATTAAATGCGCATGTTACTGCAGAAACAGCAGAGATTCCAGATACACGACGTACCTACTTATGTATTTAGCTACAGAAAATTAAGATTAAAGATATGCTGAAGAGCATAAACAAATGTGCATTCTCTTTAATTATAATTAATAGCTAAATTTGTTGGTATTGCCCTCCGTGATTGTCCCAGGACTCTTAGCCCAGCTTACAGAAATATTTCTCTACTCTTGTTCTCTGAAAAGGTCTTTCCCACCTGTACATTTCACAGGGCTCCTCCGCCCGGCATCAAGGGTCGGTAAGAAGTCGGAAGTGTCAAAACACATTGATAAGTGCTGTATTTTTTTAGGGATCTAAAGCTTTGACATAAGGCAATTTTTAATCGATAGGTGTTAAAAATGGTTTACGATAAGTTTACGCAACTCGTTATTTTGATATTGATATATATCTAAATTTGTATATCGTCGCAAAGTACTTATGTCGGTATATTGATACATCTATTATTTCCGTCAAGTCATAGCAATTAATTACTCATTCAGAAAAGTATAACTCATACATTTTTATTTGGGAATGTTGGAATTAGGACTGAAAACCCGTGGCTGTTTTTAATATTATAGTTTAGTTAATAATTTCAAAACAGAACCCACAACCTTGAACCAACAACTTAACAAAAACATAAATTCTACTAGATCTCAAAGATATTAGAAACAATTATAAGATTCCATCCGGTGCCGAAAGTGCCAGGCAGCCATAAATCTGGCGCAGGCGCATAATGGCGCATAATGCCAGGGTACGGGGCCGGCGGTAGTGTGGGCACAGGTACATCGGGCCACGGGCTACACGTCAAATGTGGGCGTAAGGAACCTTTTGAGTAGTAAGGTCCAAAACATATGATGATGATCTGAGTACCTACTGCAGTGATCAAAGTGACCCAATTCGCATTTTAAGCAAAAGTTAGGTAAACTATTTTGGATAGAAAATAGTTTAGCTCTATCATAAACCAACATTTAATGTAAAACATTATTGAATTCGTTGTAAAACATTATTGAATTCGTTCGGCCTAATGGTTGCGTTACTGCTAAGAGTGAGATCCCTGGTTCTATTCCCGGGATAGGCAAAGTGATATTGGGTTATTCCATTAGGAATAGCCCGAAGCGAATGATTTCTTAGTAGCAGCCCGAAGTCTGGATTTGTGCCCGTTAGGGCATAGGCTGGCCAGGGGGCCAGCCTATAGCCATCAACCGGTGGTGTATCTAATAGTATACCTATATAATAGGGATTATATAGGTATACTATTAGATACACCTCTGTCCTACCTCTCGCGGAATACAGGTGTGATGTTATGTTTTGGACAGGTTGGCTGACAGACAGCCATTGTACATAACCCTCCATTTTAGACACAGATTGTAATTACATCTTTCGCTCATCATTACATTGTCGTGATTTTCACAAACTGATGGCACTCATTCATAGCTAGAGATTCATTTCAGAGCATTCTTGTCTAAATCAATTACGGAATACCCATAACCTGAGCTATCACAACTCTTCAAATCTGACCGTATCAAATCTCTAATTAATACCACCAATACATATACCTCCTAATCTGTCAGCAAAATTACCTTGAAGGCATCACATAGTACACCCATGAGCCTATGAAGCAACCACGATCCCTAAAATAACGGTCAACTTCTCACTATCGACTCATAAATTAAAATTAAATTAATTTTCACGACAAAAAGGGTGGTGACGTCAGCATGCTCGCACGTAAATCACGCGGGTGACAACCGATGCGAATTGGTGATCTATGGTAGTCGCCGGCTGATGGTGGTATCATGAGATGGTGGGGCGATGTAATTGCGATATCGAAGTGATGCTGTTACTATTGGATGATTCACAGTTTTTGATGTACTCGTAGGTAGTAAAGAGAATTATATAACTTGGTTTTGATGTGTATCATTCCAATATCAATTTGTGTTGGATTCCGAGATAATAAATGAGATAGACAGAATCTGTCAATAAACCTTTTCTGTTAGGATTTTTATGATTGCTGTCGAAGACGCTTTTTACAGTTGAAGCCTAAAATAGGTACTGTGATTTTGCAGATAGCAAATATGTAAATACACAATTAATCAAACTAATTTTCTGGGTTAAAAATAATCCTTTTTTGTAGTTTGACGCAACTGGTCCAGGTTGATTTACCAAAAGCTACAGAAAATGGAAAAAAACATATCGATGACGTAGAATAATCCCGAGTGTGCACCACAGATAACCGCGGTAATGGATTCATCCCATAATTAACTCACGGTATTGCGCTGTTGGCAACGGGAATCTGTTCCGTCTACCTATACCTTAATACGAGATGAGGTGACCGATCGATGGGTAAGCAATTATTGTACATAACTAGATTCCTTGATCAAAGTAGCGAACAGAGTTCGAGTATTTTAAAATGGTTACCGTCTAATCAATTTACTTCAGCTAAAGCTATTCATTTCTTAGAAAAAGCCTTCATGTATAAAGGCGCGTCATAACAATAAGTTTTCCTGTGAATCCAGTGACTAATTCAAAATGACGTGCTGGAGAACCTCTTCTTTGAAATTGATACGAAAGATATTTAATCTGACCACAAAACAGTAATAAAATCCCATATTAACAGAAGACAAATTATAGGCTGTATACTAGATACTAAACAGCCAACTGGACCAATCAGACGCCACGAGAGAAACAAGAGTAAACCAGCTTATAATTGTACAGCTCGCATTAGACTGCTACTTAGAATTCAATTCGATGCCCAACAGGCAAACCAAACAGGCAAAAAGAGAAAAAGTGGGCAAAGTTGCGGGCAATCGGCGCACACGCAAGCCTGATACGATCGGGTTCGTTCGGAGCGCTTCGGAGCCGATCAGCTAATTAGTAGCGTGGCCGCCGCGGCCGCGGGCGCTGCTACCTGGCCGATTCGTTTTACGCCTTCATTTGCTTCAAAACGATGGATTAGCATTGGCAGTAAGTGTAAAGGCAATAAATAAGGCTGGTTGCATGACTATGTCTTGTCTATTTGTTCGGCTGAGTGTTATTATTTATTCCCTTTCTCTGCGGAGGAAATGGCACCCAACTCACAGTGTCCTGGTAAAATACGATTGTGGCGAGTGGATGTAACGCAGGGGGTTCAATCGTCTGCCAAAATGATGGCAGTTTTAACTATTATAATGGTGGTCAATAAGTTGAGAATAAAAATTGGTTAGCACACTATCGAGGAAAATAATTACCGTGTTTTAACGACACTCCTCTAGGGTAGATCCAGCTTGCAAATTGTATAGCACCCGCTGTTACAAAATTCAAACCTGTCATTAATTACATCATACATATTGTTTGTAACCGAACTACTGTTTATAACATTCTTGAGTGATGACCTTCAAACACAGCCGTTACTCATCCCCTGACAGACAGCACGCACAGTGGTCAGCATGATAATTGTTTGGAAATAAAACGGCGATGTAATTGAGCGCATGTTTTTGTCCAACTCCTGCGCAATTTGTAGCACTGTGCCTTAGGCTGCGGTTTAATTTTATTCCTACGATTTGAAGACACGCGAGCTTTTATGTTATTTTAAAATTTATGTTGATTGGTGTAAGATCTACGGGCATTAGTTAAAGAAAAGAATCTGTAGCAGTTGGTAGCAGTCTATCATTAGCCCACTCTTCATCATTCATATTTTTCTGTAGCAGGCTTTAACTGTGAGGCTAACCAGCACGGTGCTGCAAAAGTTCTGAATACAGACACGCTACACGATTACAGACAAATGCCTACCAAGATATGTGTGGTTCTTACCTTAAAAGACGATATGATCAATCCAGGGCCGGCCTTGAGTTTTTCTTTTTTTTTGCTCCTTCTTGCTTCCTGAGGTGGGCAGAGGGTATGTCAGACTCTTACTGACTAAAAACAACCTTAATGTTCCATCTCACACCTACGCCGGGGATCGCGGGAACGTACGATCCATCCGCATCCCCCGGCTAGGAGTTTACGGGTCCTGGACTAACATTAACGGGGGCTAAAACTCCTAATTAATCAACTTATAGCCATTTTGAAAAAAAAACTCTTTTCGATATGTAGGTACACGGTGTAGGAAAACAAGAGCGTGTCGGGCCACGCGCAGTTAAGGGTTCCATAAATGCTCTGGTCTGGCATTAATTTTGTCTCCAACCACATTTCATAAGTTGTTCGACTACTACTCGTTATATATATTATTTACTTAGCTGTGATATATTCCTATTGACTTCGTTACATATAGGTACTACTGCCGTGAATTATTTCTATCCCGAAACAAACTGGCTGTAACAAAAAATAGTAGTGACAGAGGCCAGCACTTTGGCAGATTGGGGTATGTTGATAACCTACCCCAATCTGTCAATTTTTTTTGATAGTCTTTCAACTTCGTTACGAATGAATAAGGTTCATGTTCAATTGGGAAAGTTTGACAGTTTGGGGTAGCTCGATGTAATGGCGTCTGTACTTAAAAGCTCAATATTTTTCAAACGTATCTCTGTATCGAAAAATGCTTTTCATACAATCGCTATAATTTTGAAAACTTATCTTGCTACCACGTACCACTAGAAATCATCCCACTTTTAGTGTAGGGAAAAGGGGAAGGGAAGAGTTTAGTCACCTGACATTATTTTCAAAATATTGTCCATTGTCGTCAATGGGGTCAATGGGCTGGGGGCCCATAATATCCACGGGGCCCTAATATAGATTCTCCCCTGGACCTACCTGTTGAGTTTAACGTCTGGAAAGAGACTCTGACCTCTAAATTTGTTTAAATGTTCCTTCCTAGAGCAGTCGGCTAGGAAACACTTAACTCATCTATTTTTTTTGTATTTTATTGTTTGACGCGTAAAAGTCATTTTTTAAACCATTTTACAAAAAAAAAATGTTTATCAATTCATCAGCTTCATTAATCATACAAGTCTTGCCTGGCTGATTTAACTGCTAATCCTCGTGTTTCCCACGAAGCCCCAACTCCTTGACCAGTCATATAAACTCCGTTTATGATAACTCATA
Source organism: Phlogophora meticulosa (assembly GCA_905147745.2). Taxonomy (NCBI): domain Eukaryota; kingdom Metazoa; phylum Arthropoda; class Insecta; order Lepidoptera; family Noctuidae; genus Phlogophora; species Phlogophora meticulosa. Next base: position 417,585 of record LR990534.1, read on the forward strand.
TCCATGTGGGTCGATCGATGTGTTCGCAGTAACAACTAACTAGCCAGCCTTGTCAGCTTCACTTTGTGTAATCAGGTCACAGTACTGGCTGTCGTTAGGTGTATATAGAGGTCATCTTGATAAGGTGCACTATGAGTGATGAGGTCCCTTCGACAGAAGCTTTCCTGCCCTGATGGCATCATCAACTAATGAACTTTCACGGATCAATATTATTCTAAATAATATTAAGGCAACATTTATAGCGATGGTCGAACCTTTAAAATCACTATACGTTTGACAACCGAATTGATAATTGCAGTTTCTTGTTAGTAGCAGCCAAGACAGATATTTAAAAACAGAGTATCTATATAATTTGACGACACGGTTGGCGCGGTGGTTGAGCCATCGGCTGCCGCGCCGCGTGTTGTGGGTTCGATCCCCACACGGAACAAATATTTGTATAGCCTACAGGTAGTTGTTCCGGGTCTGGCTGTTTGTGTATGTGCGTTTAAATGTAAATGTAAATGTTGTGGGGCAACGTTTAAAAAAAAAAATTAAGTACTTCTCAGTACTAAAATTATGATACTCTGTTTTTAAATACTCAACTTCAAATGAAAAATCCTAATAACACTTTGCCTGACCCGGGAATCGAACCTAAGCCGTCATGCTCTGCAGCAGTGCCTGCGACCGTCACACCAACGAGGCAGTGTGATATCATAGAGGGCCTTATGCAAGCCCGTATACAAATAATTTATAATCAAAGTTGGTTGAGTCAAAAATGTAGCGAGCAAGTTACAGAAATTAGATATTTCAAGAAATATCTGGATGACGCAATTGCAAATGTATTAATGCGAATAAACGATCGTAACCGTTACACTAGCAGACCGTGTGTGGTCTCATTGTGATGCGCGTCGTGAGAAGACCGACACGCCGCCGAACACATCATCATACAAGTGTCACGCACGCGCACACACTTGGCACCTGACGATTGGAATGCGTCACAACATACGGTGATATTAATCCAGATCAATCCGAAAATACAAAGATGAAGACAAGATTTGGCAGAATGATTTTACTGGACTATACTTGTAGTATTTGTATGAAGAGCAAGAAATAACCGACTGTCGTAGAAACCCGAAACGATGGCCACTCTTCTGCCTTTATCCTAACTTAATTGGGGTCAACATAGAATTGTCTTCTTCATCTTTCACACAATCCATCCATCGTTTAAATCCTCTACTCTTGTTACCACCCACTTTAAGATGATATGGACACAATCAAAACGTCAGTCCATACTACTGTATGGTACGTCAGTCCATATGACCGTATGACCCCCTTCAGGAGTACTTTCTCAGATCTACGTTTCAGCATAACAAATACTAAAATACCATCATTTAAAAAACCATACTACTTAATTTAATCCAATTTACTTAATAAATATTCTGTATATATATTAATACATAAAAAGCGCTTTCATCCTCTCTCCTATCACCAGCTAACTGAACTTTGCTGTGCCCGACAGGGTCTTTAATTGATTCTATCCTTATCACACCAACTGTTTTATATAACATTATGGAATGCAATAAAGTATCGAGCATTGATAATGATATTTTCTTGCTAATCATACAAATGATCTAAATAAGGAACTTGTTGTGAAACCCAAGTTCACACTCTTCTTAATTAGCTCAGTCATTGCTCTGTTCACACCTCTCAACACTTGGAGTGACCTTTTGAACCAGCTGTGTGCATAATGAATGGAACAGATGGTTATCGTGACTCGGTCCTAATTTGGTGGTGATTTATGATATTCATTTGATCAACAGATTAGTCACGTTGGGAACTGTATTTATAACTTATCGGAGATACTCATCGCTTTGTATTACGTTGGTAGATGTTGCGATTGCTCTATTAGAGACAAGACGATTTGTGTTGAAGACATAACGTAATACCTGTTTTGTGTTTTATCCTTTTTATTTCAATAAATTATTATTATCAAAATGAGTATTCTATTGACTGCCTCGATGGTCTAGTGGTCGCAAGCACTTATGTTGAGCATGAGATCCTGTATCCTGATCCCCAAGTATTATTGGATTTATCCATTTGGAGTTTCTCAGTAGCAACCCGGATTCGGGATTTGTGCCCGGTTGATGACAATAGGCTTACTCCCTAATACACCTAACCTAAAACTGGGTATATAGGTGCACCTTTGCCGAACTCTTCGAGGAATACAGGTGTCATGTTAAACTTTTTTACTATTCTAGTATTAGTCATTAGTTAATACTAATGACTAATACGAGAATACTAGTTAGCTAATGCTAACTACTAATTAGACAAAACAAGTGAACATGAAGCCAACTGTCAGCAACTGGAATACAGGTTAGCGTGTTCATGATTTTTATTGTCCGTGGTTGAATGGACCCACCACAGACAACAAAAATCCTGCTCTCATTCTACAAGTCAAAGACAAGCACTAATAAGTAGTCAACACAAAAAATGGCCGTCAATCATTGGGTGTCGACGAGAATAATATTATTATGTGCGATGAATGTTACAGGAATGATAATAGTGAACGATTGACTTGTAGATGTGACGCTGTCAAATTATGCGCGGAGCTGACGGGAAAAACGCTGAGTGAGATCTACCAGTATACGGTGAGACAGTGGGCACAAGTGGTGTGTGTGTGTGTTTGATAGAAATGAATGTTTGACATTACATCTTCTTGATGAACTTTGCTTGTCTTTACATCGTATGTACAGCTCAGGTAATGAGTTCTCAATGTCACCTTTTATTTTTCTTTAACATTCCTCCTTGTGTTTATGTTTTCCTTTATCCTTTTTATCTCGGTCTAAAAATATTAAATAGCCGTAGTGATATTAACGACATATCTACTTGATTTATACTACACGATAAAAGCCTCACACTGCGACGCTCACAATCATTTTTAATCGCCAATGAATGTATCAGCCTTACTATACGCTCTCCGCGTACATTATCGGCCGCTTCTGTTTTTATCGCATTATTCTCGTCTTGATACATCGCCTCCCCACAATGGACAATATTAATCTGCTCGCCATTTACGCTCGAGCTTATAAATTAACACTGACACCTCAACACTGCATAGAAATTTACACAAACAAGTTTTTATACCATACCAGTTCGAAAACTATCAATAGGTACACCTTACGTTGCTGCATTTATTAATATATTTGTATCATCATTGGGTTGGACACCAGTAATGGATGGCGTATGTGTGATACAGTTTTATCTAGTCATTTTGTTTTGAACCGGATTTTGCGGTATGCAACTACATGATAGTTTTGTGCAGTTTTTAATTACGATTTGTATCGAGTATGTTGATGGGATGAAATCTTGTGCGTTAATTATGGGTTAAGGGTTTACTTTTAGAATTCTAGTTACAAGTTGGTTCGAGTAAGTCATTAATTTATATTTTTAAAGGGAAATGGATTCTAGAAATCATGAGGATTTTATAATTGGCAATTTACTTTTGTCGTGTTTGTTTACGTTTGATAATCTTTGGACAACATTGGAATAGAATATTATTTTAGTTGTGCGCCATATTAACCCGATAACACAAGATGTTTTGTTTGGTAACATTTTAAGATTATTTTTCTAGACCTGTGTGACCTAGTGTTGACCGCCTGCCAAGCAATGGATGATAGACTTTACGCCTAGAAATTCCTGAACACGTACGTATACCTTTACGTTTTTGTTTCAGGTATGTATTCAACCAAATACAACTACTTTGTAAGTATTAGAAGTAAGTCTAATCTACACCACACAATTTCATAGAAAATGTATTCTACAGAATAACCAAGAATCAGAAAATTGCTCAGTCCCTAGATTGAATCGTTTTAGTTCGGCTACCACCTGATCCGTTACACAAATAGGCTATCCAATAGCCCCGGGCTGTACTTATGTCTAGACCTACATATAGCCTTACTTCAGTTACAGCCTGGAGGCCTCACGATTACAATTTCTGCATCAACTATCAATTAATCCTTGTTCCACGTCTACAAGTAATTTATACCAAATTATCTTACAATACTGTTAATATTGACATTCATAAATTGAAGGCTGTACCATTAGATTTAATTAAAAACCTACGCAGTGGTTATGTATAGGTCATTCTGTAATGTGATGTTCTTTAATGCTTGGCCGCGAGGCACAGTGTGGCGACATTAGAATATAAATCAGTTTAAAAAAAAATTGCCATTAGATTATTTTTAGATTTAGAGGGTCATTTACTAGACCTAACAACAATCCGTAATATGGCGGCCACAACTGGAGTCATTGTTACGTTATATGGCAATGCTAAGCCCCTGGCCAGGGTTCATACCGGCCCTGGGGACACGGGAGGTTTAAAAAAGCGTAATTTGGATGTAACTTGTGTGCCTACCTCTAGCCACACATGAAGACGTGAAAGACGTTCTGACGAAAGACGTTCTGGCGTATCGCTGGTATGCTCATTTTTGAGACATCCTCAGAACGTAGTGCTACATTGTTGTATGTATGGGGTAGTTCATTTTGTTGTAAGGTTTTCATCCCCTCTCCTCATGAACTGGCCTAATATCGGAGGCACTTCCTCAAATGTTAAGTGACCTTTCACATGATTGGCCGTGTGAGTTGGCTGCGCAGTCGCAGGGCGGCGACCCGTAACGTAATGTTAATAGATTCAAAACATCTCGCTGCTAGCTGTCATTACGAGTAATTTCGACGGCTCCACACGCTGCCCAGGGCTGACACGTGTTCCATTCATAAATCTCTATGTTTTCACTGGTAATCTAATCAGAACACGTGTACAGATTGTCTTTCCATGTATTTTCACTCAGTCATTTTAGATATCGATGCTTTACGGAGCTTGAGTGAATTAATAATTTGACTGAGTTTTGTCCGAGTCACTCACTACTCATGATCAACTTGATTCCAATAAATATGCATTGTTAGGTTCTGTAAACACAGGTCTGTATCAAGTACTTGGGCACGTATCAGTCAAAAATAAAGAATGAGGCGAAAAAAACTTTCCAAAAGTTACCCAAACTATGTGTCCGCTGGTATACTGTGGTGTCAGACAGCCCTAATCTAAAGTGTACGTTGCTGTGCGGCCTTCTCAAAAATTACTAGTAATTTGAATGATTTCGGGTGTCCAGAGCTCACTATTTTGGTTAAAGTATTGTATTGTAGGCTGAACGCTCTCAGATATTATGAATTTCTTACAAAAACGTATCATTAGGTTAAATTCGTTGGTAGAAAGAATTTTGTACCGTTTAGTGGTAATGTTCGTTCTATTTTGGCTGATTCCGAAGTGGGAATGTAGCCGTCATGTTTAATTCGATATGTTATGTAGTAGCTCATCATCATCCTCCTGCATTTATCCCAGATTATTAGTGCGCACCTAAAGGCATGAATGAAAGGCAGTTACATGCAGCTGAGATGAGAATGTTGAGGGGGATGTGTGGTGTTACGCGAATGGATCGAATAAGAAATGTGTATGTAAGAGGAAGTCTGAAAGTGGCGCCTGTGACCGAGAAGTTGTGTGGAAATCGGTTGTCATGGTATGGGCATGTGATGCGAAGGAATGAGGATCATGTTGTGAGGAAATTTTTGAGTATGAATGTGCAGGGTTACATGAGTAGAGGAAGACCAAAGAAAAGATGGATGGATTGTGTGAAAGATGATATGGCAAGAAAAGAGGTGACCCTTGAGATGACGGCAAATAGAGATGTATGGAAGAAGAAAACACGCTGCGACGACCCCAAATAAATTGGGATAAGGGCAGGAGGATGATGATGATGATTAGTGCGCGGCTAAATGTCGGTGTACTGTGGGTACCTCTGCCTATACTTTCTGGGAACACAGGTGTGATGTTGTCATGAAGCTAAGTACTAACTTTCCTCAGCATATTCTACCTCCGCGTCCTTTCCAGTAGGAACTAATTGAAAGCCAAGTTAATGGTCTACAAGAACATTGTTCGAGATCAGATGTCCCTAACGAGGAGCCCGGAGATCACGATCTGTAACAAGGCACATAACAAGATGCTCGGTGAGGATCTACTGCCTGCGTGCGCGCCGCTGACGGATATAGGTTGCTGCTGGGGCAGAGGTCGACCTTAGGATTTAAGGCTGGGTATAAAACATTATTGCTTACCGTAAATTTATTGTTACATGCAATTGGCAAGACCAGTAGATACTATTTATATTCTGAGAGTATTTGCAAGTTACTTTCAAAGGTCCTAATTAGACATAAACATTAGATGTACGTGTCATATCAATGCATTTTCGATGCTGTAATGCTTATGCTTAGAAGAAGAAATATAAAATTGTTTATTTTAAGATTTGCGTCCAATTTTTAACTGTTTATTGGGTTTTTTTTTATCTAGAAATTCTCAGTAGCAGTACGCAGTCTACATAACCGGCGGTATGTTGGTGTACCATAAGTATGCATCTGCTTAACCCTTTGGGGATAACAGGCGTAATGTTATGTTTTTATTTTATTACGATCAAACGCTTTCAGTGATTACTATCTACGTTCTTATTCCAAAGAAGAAGAAAGAACAAGTCATCACCTGTCGCATGTCGCGAGACCTACACGCACATTGTTTTCTACTATTTGTGTGCATGTGTGTTGCGCGTGAAGTTTCTTCCTATTTTTATACGTACTCTTAATAGTGGTTTCAATTTATTATATCATGTCAATGTCAATTATTAAATGAAATGCCGCCAAAATCAAATTCATATTGGTCTCAGAATCTGTACTTTTGAGCAATTTTTAAACCGACTAAATAAATTTCTTCCCGACTCACAGCAGAGTCGATTAAAATCAATCAGAGTTATTTTAGATTAAATTTAAAAAAAAATCACTGATTGATTTTCAAATACTAATAACTGTTACTTAGACACTATAGGTCTATACATATAGATCACATGTAAAAGTAACACTGTTAAGCCTGACGCACAACAACGCAACATTCTCCCAAATCACTTTCGTACATATTGGATGAACCAGCACATGACTTGAATCTGCTTCTGTTGCTGACTGTACAACTTATTAGTGTTTGAGATCGGAAAAATAAGTAGCACAACAAACTCCCCAGCAACCGTAAGTTTCAATCAATAATTTCAATCTCAAACAGATATGAAACACGATTAAGATTGAAACAGTACCGTCCATTAGTGGATACTCGGTGTTTTATTTCACAAATTAAAACACTTTTTTCCGATCACAATCGATCATCACAAATTGTTTCTTTTATTAAAAACGTTATTCTTTTGTTTTAAAATTGAAAGCAAATTACTAGCTTTGTGTTGTGAACTAATGACTGGCATTAAGATACCACCAATGTTATAGACAATTTGGATACTGTAACCACAAATGATTTGCATATTTTCACGTACAGATGGGATTGGTTTTATGTGGGTGCATTAACCATAATCACCAGCTTTTCTGTGATCTACAGGTATAATCTACCCACCGCCGAACTACTTTTACTAATCCTAGAGCCGGCTGATTTATTTACTGTCTATTTCACTGCTAAGCATCATCATAAATACCATCCTACTGCTCTTAATCCATTTATTTGGGGTTTATTTATTTATTTATCAAAATCCATCCACAAAATCCACAATAAAAAAAACTAACATTGTGTTGGCGCAGGATTTCTTCTCCTTCCATACATCGTCACATCGTCACCTTCTTTCTAGCTATATCATCTTTCATACAATCCATCCATGTTTTCTTCGGTCTTCCACTGTTGAGCATGAGGTCTTGTATTCAATCACCATCTGACTGCTAGCAGACAGTGATGATCACGAATCAATCCGCCAAATGGTTTTATATTACGTTCAAAAGGGCCGTGCTGGATCTTCCTAGATATTATTTCTTGTACTCTAAAAGAACGAACCACAACACATAAGTAATGCCTGAATATTCCTGAACACTGTTCAAACAACTCAGCTTTAAGAAGACAAATAGATTCCTTTAAATTCAACAAGTTAGGCGCAGTAAATTCCTAGCGGTAACAAAATGGCCTTTTGTGCCATATCGGGGACATAAACTAGAGATAAAGTATCGGGAACACACTCCACGTGCTTGTTCAACACGCGGTTGCTAATACTGATGATATGGTCTGTGTAGATGTGAGGTGCGGTGTTTTGGGATGTGTTTGTCCAGATACGGACACATTGGGAAGGATTTCATAGTCCTAATTTAAATGATATAATACACACGATTAACATATATTAATGATATAATTAATTATTAATTAAAATAATTGACATCACAATAATTATTACCGCTGACATATTACAATATTATTATTTTTATTTTATTTCCCGTTTGACCTTAATTTTTGTATTTATTGAATTATTAATTTTATTTTAAATTAATAACAAAGTATGTCAATATAAGCAATTCTCGTTTAATATAATTTTCATATGCCCACAGGCACAATGTAGCGAACTTCCTATAACTCAACACCTTTTGTATTGTACGAGTACACCTGCATTGACGAATAAAAAGATTTGATTTGATTTATAGACACTCAAACTGAAGGTACCCATGGAATAAAGACTGTAACTGTGTGATATTTACGTATAAGCATTAAAGTTGTATCTATCGATAGGTTGAAATTATCTGTGGAGGCGTGTTATTGGCAATTTAGCTTTTATAATATGTTACCTATAATATTGTGATTAGTCCGTAAGCCGTCTGTGTACGCTGGCCCCCTGTTGCATGGGACTTAAACATAACTGCGGATGTACTAGTATAAGTATGTCTCTGCCTTACACTTCTGGGAATACAGACGTGGTGTTATATCATGTAATTCATGAGACAGAGTTTAGTGAATAACCAAGGATGCAAGTGATCAGTGATTAGCTAAGTGTAGCCTCACTGCGTATATAACTTAAAACATATCCATAGCTTAATATTTTCAATTGTCTCTGCCACCGTCGAATTGAGGATAAACCTGGAAGGTCAGCGACAAAATATTTATAGAAACCAAAGATAGAGCAGTCGTGCTCGCTGCAAATTTTGTTTTCCACAACAATAATTCTGTTTTGTGTAAAAAGTGTGCAATCCTTTTTCAATGTTTTGTAGAATAGTTAAACTTTTTAGCTATTCATATTTTTTTTCTGTGACTACTTTACGTTTTCTATTTATACGTCAGAAAATCCCACAGCTGGACGTGCCGTAATAGATCCTTAAGTCCAATTTCCTTTTAATGTCTGACCTAATATGTATTTCTTCGTCGATTAGTTTTCATTGTTACTACGTGTCTTCACTAAAAGCCCATGTTTTACTTATCTAGTGCTGATAGGTTAATCTTAATCTACGTATTGAATTAAATACTATTAACAGGTTTCTTGCATTAAGACCTGCTGGTACCAGGTACAAGTCCATCTCACTAACATTACTACCATAAAGTACGTGAGCATTCAATTATCTTTGATTACTTTTTGTATGATTCCTAAAATATTATTATTTATTGCATTATAGCATTAGCCTTCAATATATGTTTGTGTTTGTCAATATAAACTTAATTAATTGTAAAACACCCATAATACAGGACAAATACCTAGTGTGTGGCAACGATTTAAAAAAAAAGCAAATAAAGAATCATAAAAATAAGATGGCTGACTTCGTAAGTTAATACTTTGAAGTCAAGAAGTCAGTCATATTGAAGAGTAGCATGACGGGAAGGTTTTGAAGTAGTCACAGCTGCACCAGATATTCTTCCTGCCCTTAATATTTCATACATGGACACAAACGCACCTTGTGACTCAACAAACCGTTTCACCCAACCTGAGCCCAAAATACCACTGACCCTCACCTTCACCGGCTAATAACCACCTTAATCCTTTCACCCCAAAGTTCAATCTCCTTTAGCAGAGGTGTCCACCTAATTGCGTCCCTGCCTTAGGGCATAAAGAATCGTACTTGGAATAGGCGTGGCCACGTTTGGGTGTTAACGTCTGTCTGTAGCAACAAGTGCCACAATTTCGAATTATTAATAGCTTTTCTTGTCTACGATATACGGAAATTTATGAGACTATCAACCTTAAATGTAACACGTGCTGAATCAACCATGCTTACTTTTGCTTTGGCTTGCTTTTTTACATGGAATATTTGATATTCCATGTATGAATTGAGGAAAGAAACATAGAAAGAAAAATTGATTATTTGCGACAGAAGACGTAGGTCACACATGACCATGAGACACACATCACACCACCGTTTTGGGTTCAATTCCCGGCTCGGGTTAGGTTTATTGGGTTTTCCGCAAGCAGGCTGAAATCTGGACTAGTGCCCAGTTGGTAGCAATAGGCTCGCCTCCTACTACATAGGACTTAAAAACATAACTGCCGAAAGGTGGGTGTACTATAGCTACACATCTGCCACTCGTCTGCCCTCTACACGCCGCAATTGTTGTTAAGCACATATTAAACTTAAAATAGATTCTGTCAAACATAGGGTTGTAGACTGTTAATCCTTTTATGAAACTGAATAGTTTAGTGTAGTTTAGTTTATTAAAAATATTTTTAGACTATGAAGTCTAAAAATATTTTTCTAAAACCATACTTGAAATTTCTCCTCTGTCGGGGTGCATTTACAAACATTTAAAGTCACACACACGAACAGCCAGTCCTAGAACAACTGCCTGAAGGGCATACAAATATATGTTACATGCGAGAATCGAACCCACAACGCGTACCAGCCGATTGCCGTCAAATTTAAGTATAACGTATAATTGTATGTATACTTAAAATTTTAACTTGAATGCAGGCCGCTGCCCGACTTATACCCTAAACTACCCTACCCTAAACTAGGACAAACCCGGAAGGTTGGCAACCTTAGCTGCACATAATTTATATCGGTACTTACCAACTTAATTTTTACCCAAACCGACTCATCTACCTACTTACCAACTCATAAAAGTTGTTATCTGGACGTTTCCATTCCAACTCATAAACTGCAGTCTTTAATACCAGCGTGTAGAGCTAATGTAAGTCTGAACCTGATCACTTTAATGTTACGTGCCATTCGTGAGGAATTCAAGACTAGTTCAGATCAGTATGATCGTGTGACAATTTGCGCGACCATTAAGTTCTGGAATTATCGATACATATTGATACCGTTGGTGGATTCGAAAATATAGAACTACGAGTATATGACCATAATTATGGAAAAGACGTCGGGTATGGTTGTTCGGAAGATATTGTTTATTTACTTATTTTAGAAACGAGATTGTTTCTAGAATAAAAAGAATCAGGACAGGTTGGTTTTATATAACATCACGCTTGTATACCCTTCGGGTTGGGCAGAGGTGCACCTTAAGTCCCATGAAAAAACAGCAAAAACACTAGGAAGTGGTGAAGGGTGGGCGTTTTGGGGACTGACTTTTGTAAACGTTTTGACGTTCAAAAAGTTAATTTTTTTAATTTTTAAGTTTATTAGTTAATTTGAATAGTCAAATTAGGCTGACAATCAGCACTTTTTGATTTTGATTGAAAAATTGATATTAAAAAAAAAAAACCCTGGTGCATGCTATTTGCCGACGACATTGTTCTTGTCGGTGAAGATGGACCTGAGATCCAGAGCAGACTGGAGAAATGGCAACAGAGGCTGGAGAGTGTAGGCTTGAAAATCAGCAGAACCAAAACTTAATATATATGTTCTGCGATTTTGGCGGTCTCTCCAGTCCTGAAGCAATGTCGCTTAACAGCCTGCTGCTCCCGGTCTGTTCCGACTTTCGGTATCTCGGTTCACTCGTGCAAAGTGACGGAGAAATAGATCGGGCTGTCAAGCACCGAATTAACATAGGTTGGATGAAATGGCGGCAGGTAACGGGAACAACTTCTGACCCCCATATTCCCCTTAAACTTAAGGGGAACTATAACTTAAGATTTACAAAACAATGGTAAGACCTGCTGTCTTGTATGGATCAGAATATTGGGCCGCAAAAGGCATGAATGAAAGGCAGTTACATGCAGCTGAGATGAGAATGTTGAGGGGGATGTGTGGTGTTACGCGAATGGATCGAATAAGAAATGTGTATGTAAGAGGAAGTCTGAAAGTGGCGCCTGTGACCGAGAAGTTGTGTGGAAATCAGTTGTCATGGTATGGGCATGTGATGCGAAGGAATGAGGACCATGATGTGAGGAAAGTTTTGAGTATGAATGTGCAGGGTTACAGGAGTAGAGGAAGACCAAAGAAAAGATGGATGGATTGTGTGAAAGATGATATGGCAAGAAAAGAGGTGACCCTTGAGATGACGGCAAATAGAGATGTATTGAAAAAGAAAACATGCTGCGCCGACCCCAAATAAATTGGGATAAGGGCAGGAGGATGATGATAATTTTGATATTGAAAAAGGAGGCGATCTTATTGTTATCAACCGATCACAAATCCAGACTCCGGGCTTTTAATTAGAAAATTCCTATTGGAAAAACTCAATACCACTTTATCTGACATTGGAATCCCAATAAGGGGACCAATCATCACGCCTCCATTCAACTGTACATATGTTATCCAAGAAACGGACAAATACTTTATATTTATCTAAGAACTAAACAATACTTTAATAGACATTGCATGGCCTGCCTCAGATTACTTTCACAAACCACAAACACAATCTGTCACCAACACTTTCGAGCTCGATGCAAAAACCGCTCATGATGCTTTACAAGCGATTGTTCCCCACACAATGTGCCATGTGCGTGACCCTCGGTAACAGTGCCCGTGTCTACAGGACCACGGGTACTTAGAAAGGCGTTTATGGGGACTGAAGCGTACCTCCTGCGTCCACTAGAGATGAGAATGAGACATCATAGAAATTTGTTGCATCGCTACGGTACTCTCGATGTTACGGGCAACATAGCTCTAGAGCAGTGGCTCCCAACCTTTTTTAGACCCCCTGGGTTTGTTTGTTGTTGGCAGGGACCAGAAAGTCCAAGAAAAATAAAATGTGTCTATCTAAAATTTACCATATTTGTTTAATTCAACAAGAACATGCAGTACTATTGTAACAGAAAACACATAATTTCTAACAGAAAATTGAATTCCTTGTCCATCAATGTGATCATTAAAACATATTATAATTTCATATTTTTGGGGATCAAATTCAAGCTCTTGCGGACCACTGGTGGTCCATGGACCACGGGTTGGGAACCAATGCTCTAGAGACACGGGGTATTACGTAAATAATGTGATATCCCAGAGTACTAGCCATTTTCTGAATACCAAAACAAAACGGAGACTTCAAAAGGAAAAACGGAATAAATAATCATGATATTGATAACAAGCACTTCATCCGCGAGTTTCTCGTTGGTAAAGGTGAAAGACTTTTTTAAATCGGATAAGTAGCTTTTGAGTTTATTAATTACAAACAAAGTAAAAAACCTACACTAATATTATAAAGAGGAAAGGTTCGTTATCTTTCCTCTTTATAATATTAGTTTAGATTTGAAAAAGCAACACTAATACATGTTGTAGGTACATTTTTTTAAATTCATTTGGCCATTTAGAAACAGTTGAGTTTGGTGACAAAAATAAGTTTAAATTCTGAAATCAGACAAAACCCTTCATCATAGCATGCGGTACCAGATGATCAATCCCTTTAAATCGGAGCAGGCAACCAAGCCACTAAGTCCCAGACCTCAATGATTCGTGCCTGTTGGAGGTATGCCTATTGGCCATACCAACCAGAAAATTGTGGGCACACCGGCGCGGGCGGCGGTATCATTTGCTACCGCAATCAGCGTAATAACTACACTGGATGATTCGACCCGCCGCTGCCGCGCTATCGCAGCAACTCGTGCGCATGTCGCCTTCCTTTTAGTTTTATTTCTTTTGAGATTGGATGGAATTGATGTCGTTTTGAAGATAAATTGTGTCGTGTTTCTGTCATCTGGTGTCAAAGTGTTTGTGTGTTACACTATTCATTGATGTTTATTTGGTGTGACATAGTTAGCAGTGTATTTATATGGTTTGTTTTTCCTTTTAAGTTAAGCTGTTCTGTTATGTATTCCATTCTGCATGACTATTCGATTTCTCCATCAAAGCCCAGCTCATAGTCATTCACGGTATTCTTAAAAGCTTTTCTAACTGACTCACGATTTAGATTCTAGGCTAAGTCAGTTAAGTTTTACAGCTTTTCAAATTCTTAACACACTTTTCTCGAAACGAAAATTCTATCAACGTACAACAATGGTAACTCAGCTCGGCGCACGCGCTTCTATTCCGTTACCAATGGTTGTTTCACTAATTTAAGGCCTAACACATCCTCTGAAGGTTTATTTTCGCTTGCCATGGACTGGGTTCAACAAAACATCAATAACATCATAACATGCAAATTATTTCCACACTATATTGAATACTTCGTTCCAGTTATTAAAGCATATTTTCGTGTGGAGCGTGAAATTGATAGAAATGAACCGTTTGGCAGGTGGTTGTTGTGTATAACATTGTTGTTTTCAATAGATAGGCTGGATGTTGAAGACCTTTGCTATTTATGAAGTGACGTGCTCTTAGGGAAACTCATTTGTTGCACACCGGCCACAGCTGACTGTCATAATGTTATCGTAGGTTTGTAAATGGTGACAGGTTGTCCATTTATAAGTTTGTTTGTTTGTAATCTATTCAAGAGTGTTGACATAAGTCTAATAAATATTGGTCCTGATGTTCAAAGAACATTTCTTAGCTTATCAGAGCTTGATGAGTGATGATCGAAAAATTTAAATAAATAAATAAATAAATATTGCTGGACAATCCACACAGCATCATCTAGCCCCAAGCTAAGCAGAGCTTGTGTTATGGGTACTAGATGACTGATATACTTAATACAATACATTACATAGATAGATATTTTTATTATACATAGGAAATACCCAGAACACCCGGAACAAATATTTGTAGATCGTACAAACATTTGTCCCAAGGTGGGAATCGAACCCGCAACCTCTTGCGTCGCAGGCAGACCTTCGCCCACCGCGCCTCATCGGTCGTCAAATAAAAAAAAATTACCTTCATTTTCCCAACAGTCCATAAGGTTCGCTCAGTTCATCGGATCACTCAGCATAGTTTCTATAGCTGTGTGATTTAGTATCGTGCTAATCAATTAATGCCTTAAAATATAACATCACTCCTGTATTCCCCAATGGGTTAGGCAGTGGTGTTGAAGTACACCCACATTTCAGCTTAATGTTGAAGTCCGATGTATTATGGACAAGCCTGGCGCCGTCAACCGGGCACAAATCCAGAGACCGGGCTGCTAATAAAAAATAATCCCTCGTTTCCAAAAGGAGCTGTTCTATTCGTAAGTCTAGATATGGCCACCAACCACTTGTAATCACTTGTATACTTTCGTATCTACATATAGACAAGCTCACACGTCCAATTCAAAATTACCATATTAATGTAGTCGCATTCAAATGCAGCTTCATAAAGGCAAAGTCGGTAAATTGTGAGATAAACGGCGAGTTGTCTCATAAATAATATCTCGGAGCTTTCCAGCGTTTCTCTTCATTACCGGGCCTTATTAATTACAAGTGGTGAGATTAGTCAGTTTATCCGATGACACACATCGGGACGGGTTCCACTGGATGAGGAGCTAGACGTGGATACTGTATGTTGCATGATCTGGGAGCGGAACGAAAGTTTCGAAATTATCGTTGAGGTCAGATTGTTTGGTATCTATCTGCCTAGTCTTGCCGCGCAGCATGATTGACACACTGTGGTCTTAGTAAGCGAAGGTTATAGGCTGATTTGGTCATGAGCTGGTTTTGTATCTGTTTCTGTTACCACAAGTCCTAACCTGCTCGGGATTTTCTTTATGGTCATGTAAACAAACATTCCTATCACTGATCACTTGTTTTATAACGAACCGTAAGAAGTGAGTGTTTTTTTTAAATCACCCGTCTTTCCTTTCCTTCGTCTCAGAGATTGGTCGTTTTTCAGCAGTAAGCTAACTCAATGTAATGCTATATTGTATACATTTGGCAGATGGCATTACATTTAACTAGCGACGTAATAGGTTCTTCTTCTGCAAATCTATCAACTATCCTAACTATACTATATCTCTTCGAGGGCAAGATCAAAAATATATTTTCTCGGTCTACAACACTGTCGTAGAGAGCAGGATCTACCAATAGGCAGTTAGGCTAACTTCGGAATGTCGGAAGCTTGTTACAATCAGATGATTCGTGATTATACTGTAATAGCTTTTCTGATGAACTTTTAAACGTACTAGCGGTATACAGCAAAGATTGAAAGGTGAAACCTACCTTCATGTCATGACTAATTCGTAATGTTCTTGACTACAGAATAGATGTGCAGTGCACAAATTAAATGTAGTATTTCGTCCACCAGCTTTTATGATGTAGATAAATTGAAAACAAGCACTATCGTGTAGGGAACTGAGTTCCCAATCAGGATAACTATAAAACAGTCAAGAATTTTAATAACGCTCGTAATAATAACATGATATATTTTACTAGGCAACCCGTTTCAATTAATGAAATATTAAAAGAGATATTTGTTGCCTGTTCAAGGGATGGTTTCGTGTATATCCGTCTCTGTCTACCTTAACTAAAATTATGATTTCTATCTCTTTCTTGGAGGCATCGCGCGCAACGGTTGGCTGGCTCTATGTCACTCAGTTGCGCACACGCAGCCGCGAGAAGCGTTCGCGTTTGAAAATCGAACGCTTTTCGCGCGAACTATTACTGGCCAGTGTTATTTCGTTTTGCATTTTCAATTTTGGAACTTTTTGGATGAGGTGAAGTGTTGAAAAGGTGCGTTTGTTTTTCGGATTTACGGTTACATGCGTTTAGTCGCCATGTTTGTGTTGTGTAGAAAGTGAATCTCCGACAAAGGATTACAGTGTTATTGTTGGATACACGTGAGAACTATTGGCTAATTAATAGCGTGCGGAAGGGAATGAGAATGGTTTATGACGTAAACTGGCAGTAGAGATATAGTAGTACGTACACGTTGCGACGGTAACGATATGTGTTCTGTCAGGTGTGATATCACCTGTCCGTTCCGTTCCTAATGAAGGGTTAAAACAAACGTTCGTAAAATCCAGCGTGCTTGGTTATGTTGGTACATGTTCTGTAGAAAGAACAGAGAAATGCGTCTGTACTGAGCCAATACTCCATAGATGCTATGCCATGTCTATGATGTAATATATAATACATATAATCGACGTTCGGATGAACACTGAGGTTCTTCAATTAAGTTTGTGTCAAAACCCGTTACTACCAACCTGTGTATACTCGTACAATGCTCATCAATCTGATATACGATACGACATTACCATAATTAGACATCTATTGACTCTTATTACATATAACAAGCAGCTCCTGTGTCCCCGTCTGCCTACTGGTCCCACAGTGTTGCACCCAGCTCTGTGCTGGCTATAAACGTGACACTTTACGACCTGATACACTCTGTTTTACGCAAATACACTTCTATGTTATGCTCCGAAGCTATTTAGTTTGCTACTTGTATGGTAAACTCAGTGATTTGCATTAAAGACAAGTCATTCATGTGATAATAATAAATGTTTTTTATCACTTATGTTGATTCTTCTTGCAGTGTGCTTGAGCCTGTATGGTCCATTTTATCATTTAGTCGGTGTTAAGCCAAAGATGGTTGTAACTGCCCCGTTCGTAGTTTATTCTACAGCTCGTAGGAACTGATTATGTAAAACATAATCCACCATGTTAGGACTATTATCGACTATATTTCTGTTTATTTTAAAGGATGTGTGCCATCTAAGAAATGGAAGTGTAATTGCACCTATCACGGATGCGTCCATTATTTTTGTCAATAGCTAACCAGCAACAATGACTAGTTCATAAAGACCATAATGCACCCGAAGGTAATGCAAACTCACTTTCGCATTCGTCCATTTAAATTCAAGAGCTTTTAATAGAAGCTTTAAAAGGAAAACAAAAAGGTCTGACAGCGTTATCTAAAGTTAAACGGAATAATATCGGAGTAGATAACATCTCAGATGACGCTAGTTATAATAAAAATGCACCGCACATACTACTGGGAGGCGGTGGGCACCAGACGTGGGAATGTTTGCGATACCTACGTAGTGTTGGCTGTATGGATCCCGGACGGGACATAACGAATATTTGTGCCGAAGATCTATGCTGTCGTAGTTGGAAAGCTTTGGTAAAGTAACTTAAAATAAGCATCCAACTTATGCTAGATAGTTTTGTGTAAAATGTGGGCAAAGGATAATGCACTGGCAATACAACAAGTCTTAGTTATTTCCTCATAGACAGTGGAGCAACAGCAACACCGTCTTTGTTTCATAATTTTAAAGTCGGGTACATTAAGACTGCCTCGTTGGTCTAATGGTTACAAGTAGGTCCTAGGTTCGATTCCCGAGTCGGACAGTGTTGTTAGGTTATTTCAGCTTGAATTTCCCAGTAGCCCGGAGTCTAGATTCGAGATAGGTTAATGGCATTAGGCTCGACCCCAATTACATAGGCTTCTTCTTGACTGACAAAATGTGAATGCTTAGAAGTACACCTCTGCCTACCCCTTCTCGTAATACCTTAGATAATGTATCAGATTGTTGCTTGAAAAGCTAGCGTATTCGTGTCAAGAATGATCCTAAGTAATTCAGACACCATAATCTGTCAAGATTCTCATCATAACTAACTTCATCAGCTTTCTATCATAAAGTAAAGCCATAACATTTACAGCCCTGTGTATGATCTTAGGTTATTCATGAAGATAGAACGAGTTTTATATAGCTCCATAAACATGTAGCTAGGCATATTATATGAAAATTGTTATTAAAACCAACACACCCATAACTATAACATTACGTTATTATAGCTATTTACTGTCTAATGTGTATTAAAACGGTAAATTAATTGCACATTTATGTAGCACATTGCACAAGCATTGATATTAGTTGGTAACTTAAGTTCCTTTAAAAGTCAAAATATTAAATTATTGTTTACAACGAGTGATAAAAACACAGAGTTACAGACTTGTGACTATATAAGCTTGTGCAATGTGCTAAGCTTGTCGCTGTCGATCGGTGGATGGGTGACCACCATTACATACAGAGAACCCTCCATGCCTCGGAAAGCACGTTAAGCATCCCGGCTGTCATTTGTAGATATTACACAGTCGTTACGGATAGTCGGTCTGTCAACCAGTATATACCCAAAGGTATTGTATTACTCAGTTACTGCGCTGTGGCGTTTAGATAGGCCGTATTCGGCTGCATTCGATTAGAATATGTGATGATGATGACTGTTTAAAACACAATCATCATCACTCAACCAAAAGACATTGATGGACATCAGTTTCCCCCAAGCATAGTCAACACAATTAGTCATAAGTAATCTTTAAAAACCTCTAAAAAAATCCAAGTCATCCAAAATATTATGACGGTAAGGATAACGTAGAGAACAAAGCGTGAGTTATGGCCACTAGTGGGTCACCAACATGAAAGACAACGAATGCCGAACGAAACTAAATTGACCATTATTATGACACGTTCAGACGAGAGAGAACCGCACTGTGAGCAAACCATTGTTAAGTGGTACGAGTCAGTTAGCTCGTGTGAACCTTTGTTGTGCTGAGCTGAAGTATTTTGTTTCAACTTTGCTATATATTTTGCCTGCGTCAGCATCATTATTAAGTTCCCTTTTGTAAGCTGGCGTTCGGATTCTAGTCTAGCTTACTGCAGATGACTTTGCAATGCATTTTTGGCATTAACGTCATTGGGGTCGTCATCGTCATTCGCAGCCGGAGTTTATCCACTACTGGTCCTCGGTTCTGCCAATTTATAATTGGTCTCAATCTCCACCCTGTATCTGTCTCATCTGGCCCCCGTTACCTTTTCTGTGTTAGTGCCATTGATAAATACCGAGCTCACGTAGTTTTTGACTGCTGGTATACCCATTAACCACTAACCAAAGGGATTTAAATTGTTGTAAGCCACGGAAGGTTTGCGAACTCATTAAAGAATACCTTCATGAATCTATGCCAATACCCTCTCAAGTATGTCATATGTGAAGTAAAATAATCAGATGTAGAGTCAAATGCAAATGTATGCATGAGAACTGAAATTTCCATAAATATGACTGTTTTAATGTAAGTTTTATTTCTAAAGCTTGAATATCTTAACAGAAATAATCTAATTTCTGTTAAGATATTCAAAATATTCTCGCAGAAGTGTAAAAGTGATTTATATTACTTAAACATTGCCATGTTGGGAATGCAAACATACCTTCTGTTATTTCACAATAGAGCAAGATATATTTAATTTAATTAACTAACATCGAATATTATATACACATTTAAGTAAAAATGAAGTTGTTCTTCATCCTTGCATCATAAATATTAGAAACTTAGTTGACCACTAGTCTCATTTACAGATAACCTCTTACCAAAAATCCTGTTTCTAAATCATGTTTTGAATAAAATGTCTGATTGAAAATAAAACAGATTTCAAATAAATTGCTGCAAAGCACGGAATTCAATGGACTACACGTTCTAATAGAATCACGTATTGCTTTACTTTGGACTCGGTGTGCAGGTAACGGAGTGGTGATTATAAATCATATCACCACGCTTCCACAAATTAAAATATTATTATGTTGTAAATAACACTCAATAAGAAAGTGTCCATCTGTTCGTGATATATCGAGAACCGTTAGGTACATTTATAATGGTATTTTTACTATTGGAAAGTTTTCCGGATGTACTCAAGCTGCAAGGTGTTATCTGGCGGAAATATGGCAATTTAATCCTATTAAGGTTTATGGTACATCAACAGGTCAAGTTTACGAATCTGAACTGAATAAGTTAACCCTCGGTATTTTACTGCTTTTTGGGTTTGGGTACAAGCGTGAAGGTAAACTGGAAACTAACCACAACTTAGTTGGGGAAAGCCAAGTTCGGCAGATGATTATGAATGTGAATGATTTGACGGCACGGTTGGCCCAGTGGCTGAGCGATCGACTGCTGCGCCGCGTGTCGTGGGTTCAATTCCCGCACGGAACAAGTATTTGTATGGCCTACAGGTAGTTTTTCCGGGTCTGGCTGTTTGTGTATGTGACTTTAAATGTTTGTAAACGCACCCACGACACAGGAGAAATTCCTAGTGTGGGGCAATATTTAAAAAAAAAACTAATATCTTTAACAAAACTTCGAATGTTAACTACCTCTCCTTAACACTGCCCTGATTTCTCGCCACCACAGGTAAACCGAAGACTTGTAAATTGTGTATTACTATAACTAAATCCTTCGTTGAGACATGCGTAATATCCTTCTTATTTACAATTATTATGATGCCGGTAATGATTTTATTCCCATTGAGTGCCAGTTAATGAACCGATCCCACTTTAGCAGTTTAAACACGTTTACAGTCTGCTACGGTGATAGTTTTCATAAAATAACTGCATCATGGTTCATCGTTAAGCAATATATCTATTGATCTAGAAGGTGAATGATAATTTTTCAGAAATTTATAAAAATAATCGTAACGTTGTATAAAAGTTGTATATTTCAAAACTATGCCAAAAATTTTACCGTTGTTATAAATCTCTCTCTTTGAGATTTGTAGGTATAAGATACAAAAGAAAGAAGACTGAATTTTATTTACTAAAACATTCCCTTCTTACCAGATGTTTTTCCCTCGCATTTGAAGATGTTGCTGAGTGTCCACAAGCTGTGGGAAGCTACAGCCGCGGTTACTAAATCAATAAAAAAAACAATAAGATAGTAAACTTCGATTTCACAAAAAAAAACAACAATGACCAGAAGTGTACCATTTTATAGAAAAAATGAAACCAATTTCTATTCAGTCACTAGCTCAAGTTTTTACTAATATACCATAAGCAATAACTTTACCTTATACAGCGTGTTCAATAAATCAGGGCTTATAAAATGGTGTAAAAACAGTCGGCGAGCGCGCGCTGTATAAGGCAATATATGGGGACAAGGGGGTATATGGTACATGGCTCTATTGCGCACTGCGAACACGCCAGGCGAAGGAACTGGAGCCTGTGGTCTGCACTCTACGGAACCGTCGGGCTTACACATTCCCTTTAAGAAATGGTAGGGTTTTTATGCCAATACGGTTACAGTTGAGAGACAATCGACTTAGCGATAAGTTATTTATGAAGGCTTGGCAGATATCTTTCGTCCAATTTAGTAATAAACACACTCGTAAAATAATGATAAAAGTTTTATGATCTTGATCCATTGACATTGGAATGGCAAAAACCACTTTACAAACAACAAATAAATTAATAGGTATGTTTTTTGTTTAGTTCACTTAACTGAAACATAAAAGTTGGACTAAACTCAGTGGCTGGAACGGTCGCTATATAATACAGTAAACCCACCGTCAGACCTGAAATTCCAACCTCAAGTATCACAATCAGACCACAACTTACTAAACATAACAAACTTAACGAACCAATCCATAACAGAGAAACAATTAACAAACAAATAACTGCCGTAAATCCGGTTCTTCCAACAGTTAACCCCGAGGAACCAGATAATCCTGGCCTCAACCAATCAGCAGTCATAATTAGATCCAGTCATGCTGCAACCCTTACTTACTTACATGCTGCTAACAATTAGCTCCAATCCTTGGCTCCACTAATCAGCTTCAATAATGAGCTCCTTAAACCTATCCACGGCTAACGATGTCCTCCTCGCCTCAGTCAGAATGCCGTTAACAAATTACGACATAAAGCAGAAGCAATATATCTCAACAGGTGAGATAACAGATTGTTAACATAAATATAAAAGAAAATGAGGTAGTGAAGGAGTCGTTAATTCTCAGCAAATTAAGACGTACTTAATTGTTGATTTACTGTTAGATAACGAGGAACATCTAGCGATGTTACATATGGATTTCAAACTTCCTTAGAGTAAACTGCGCTTAACTTAGCTTTTTACCCCCTTATTCATAAATGTGATGTAAAATTACAACAAACTTCTAATAGATTCAGTTTTGCATAACTTTACTTCGCGTTCCCTAAGAAACAAAAAAGGATGAGAGGGTTCTATACACTTCAACTACTACTAATATTAGGATGTGTGGATACATCGGTGTGTTTAACAATACATGGTATATAATATTATTGTTGTTTCTACAAACTACGAGTATTATCACGGTCAGAGCTTTAATTTCTATCTGGCAACACCGGCCGCTCCTGGCGTATCTCCTCTATGTATTCCACGTCGCGAGACAGCGCCGCCATTTTTTACAGCAATCACTATTAGTTTCTACGATGGCATGCGGTTGATTAACTGAAAGTATGGGCTGTTTTATAATTTGTTTTGCGGTAGTATGATGCCAGTATGATGTGTCTGTGATCAAACTGTGATGTCATGCACAGTTATGTTTGTACTAAGTACGAGTACGTTACTGCTGTGGGAGAACGGACTTGTTGATTCCATGACAATGCTGTTGTTTGCTTATCGTGTAGAAATATGTCAGTGGTGACATAGCTACAAGGATTGTCTGTTTTGGAAACTAGACATTGCGTTGTTGTGAAAGACATAGCAGGCATACTATATTATGTAATTATATGAGTACATCCATAATATCTTACGGAGTGCAAACACGGAATCTGAAGCCAAGATAACAAATTCACTATCAACTTCATCGCTTTGTCGATTGTAATGTCATCAAGTACGTTATTGAAGTAGGTACCTACTCATTGTTGCGACTCCTGTTCAAAGTCTAGGCCACACTAACGTCTAATCGATTTCTGTGAGGGTTCAACGTTGTACGGAAGGCTTTTAACTATAGATTAGGTTATTAGCCTTGTAGTTGTTATATAAGCCGCCACTGGCTTCAAGCACGCGGTGTAGAGGCACAAAAGGTGAACAAGTGCAGCCTACATGAATTTAAAATTGTTTAAAAGTTACAATACCATTACCAATGGATTTTAACCATCAAACTGGGTATCGAATTCACCTATATCACATGAAATATAGGAATGAAAAATGTCTTGTCCCCAAAATGTATTATTAGTTACACACTGAGAAACATAAAGTCATCCTTGTGTTTACATACAGCATGATCTATTTTGTAAACCCTCCATCGTATCCAGCTAGTGCCAGCGGTAAGTACCTATGCCTCCGCCCTGACGGACACCGTCTGTCTTGGCACATGCCGTTATTACCAACTTTTTATCATTACCATTAGCTGTTGGATACAAAGTGCGTCTGTCAAGAGCCCCATGTTCCAACACAATAATACAGCCTTCATTCGGAACCGGGTGTCGGTCCACTGTAATTTAAACAGGACCTAACCCGGGGCACTCATTACTTGGCTACTTACTGCACCCTTATTTCAAAGCGATAAGGTCAAATATTGTGCAGCAAGATTCATAAGAACGGACATTATCTGACTCAATAATAATCCTTTATCACAAAGCCTTAAAGTTGTTAACTGCTTGACAAATTCTAGGTTTGCGTGGCCCAGCCTGTTGGCCGGGGGCCACCTAAGACTACTGCTTATTGTGGTACCCTTGTTTTTTTCTATAATTGATTTTTAATGGCTTTTAGAGTTGTTAGGATGATTCTTGAAACTCGGATCAAGATTATTTGATCCGCATTTTCGGTTGATTCCCTTGGTAGCATACCATAACGTAATTATTATTAATAATAAAAGATAAGCAGGGAATGGTGCTAGAAAGGTTTCGTCAAAATCATAAGGCCACCTATCTTGAACTACAAAGAAGGTTCGAGCATTCCCTCAGAATTCCAGCAATTTAAAATATAACCGCAATTCTCACAGTATTTTCTTACGGCCTCCTAATGAGCAGCCATAACTTTCAAAGTCTAATTAAACCAGAATGCCGAATGATCTTTACGAGAAAACATTTTAAAACGTGTACAAAACAAATGAAAGGACACATCACATGCAACATGTAACATTGTGGCCGACCAGTGTCCAGTTACCGACTGTAGTTAATATGTTAGTACACTGGGCAAAGGGACTTGAAATAATCACAGGCATGGACTTCAAAAGTACGAGCTGAGCTGAAACACTAGCACAGCTAAGCTAGACTAAGTTGGTTGATAGATTGTAGGTATATTATGTATTGCATTATCTTAAAGAGAACATGTACAAAACTCACTATTCTCGTCTGAATTTAAATGAAGTTAAAAGAAAACGTATTTAATCTACACCTAGCTTGTAAAATTGTATCGTGTTTCTGTAGTTAGTGATCATAATTGTTTCTAGTCTTTAAGGTGTAAAAAACAGAATCGTAAAATATAAAATATTTTTGTCTTAAACAAATAAACACTCAATCCTTACAATCTGGTAACCAGTTGTTTTTAATAACTTGCAAATTGCTGAGAGTGGGTGAGCGAGACCAGTGGAAGGATGTGATCGTAGCTGCAATTCTATGAGTTGCACGAATTCATCAAAATGGGACCCATATATCATAATTTATTCACGAATACCACTTTTGTGAGGTACTTAATAAATAAAGATAATTAATAAAACTCTGAATCCATTTTAACCTCTAAATGTGACTTATTTATTAATAAAACATAATTCCGTTAGCAGTCAGTTCTATTTTATTAAAAATGATTTTTATTGATTTCTGACCTAAACATTAAACATATGTACAGATTATATAATCGTTAAGTTAATCATCGTCATTAAGCAAAATGGTCGGACTGATTGCTTACATACTCCTACATTTGTTGATAATAACATATTTAATCCAACGACTGGTAATGGATTTCATTTTTATCTTTTTTCGGATTCATCTCGTATACGTAAGTTATTATAAATAGTTGGTTTGGTGATTGGGAGAGTAACTTCGTGTTTTTTCTATCGTTTATTGTTGTTAATTGCCTTATTGCATCGGTATTTCTGGGAACTTGATTTACCTCCCCACCAACAAAACTTTATCACTCAATCGCTTACGGTGGGAACTGGCTTAGGGCACTAAACATTGTGGGTCAGTCGCAATGAAAAAATACTTCTTAGCAAATTAAGGGCTCCCAAAAATTCGCTCCGGTAGCGGTCAGAAACAAAACTCAGATATTACCATAATCACCGACGCTCGACAACCAATTTCAAAGACGAAGGTCACAACACGCATCTATCTTTTTCCCTCCTACTGATACTCCCGCGTAGAGTGAGATGGATTTATTTCTTGTCGTTTTACTTATGTTGTTCGGCTCATTTGCATGCACACGCGACGCAAGCGCAACTCGCCATGTTCGGGGTTAATAAGACGATATATAAATACGATAACGGTGGAACAGCCTGCTGGACTCCTATTGACATTTTGTTAATATGTTTGTTAATGTGCCACCATTATACGGTTGTATCTTCGGTCGAAACCGGTATCAATTTAAAACCGAATTGCTTTGAACCATGCAGGTACTCTGACTTAATATTATCTAGGCGAGCATTCCTATCAGAGAATCCTCCCTCTCTTTTTCTTTTTTTTATCAATGGTTGATCCGGTTAGGTGCTCCGTTTCCTAAAAACCGCCGCCTGTATCCCAGGATAATCCATGAGCATTTCAACACCGTGAACATTCTTCTCGGTTGATCAAGTTAATATCTTGACCAACACAAGAAACATTTTCTCTTACAGTAGCACAATATCTGTTTTTATTCGAAACGATCGCATATCGCAATGAAGGTAACAAATTGTAACTTCTTGCTGCGCCTGAGTTACGACAGGGTATCTTGAAGTTTCATCTTCCCGTTTGTTTTTCCGACTGTACGGAAGTGACCGATTAACAAATAAATGAATGTATTGTATTAATGTTTGCTCAACAAACAGTCAACTAGCTAGAGCTACTCGAGATACAATATACAATGAGCTGCAAATCATTTGAGCGCACAATAGAGCTGCGCCCTGCACCGCATCGACTCGATACTATCGATAATTGCGAGATACCCTCGAGTCTATAATTAGAGGTGCTCCGCAAACATCTGCTTTCATCGATGTAAATAATTATAAGCCACATACATGTTTAGAAAATTTAGTGTGTGGGTGTTTTTATCAGATTTTACTTATCTTCTCTCTTGTCAACTTTCTGTTGTAGTTTACTAATCAATGAAACATTAATACATTCCCAGGTTGTCGTAACTGTAGTTTTATATCTATCATTAAAATCTCTGAAAGTCTAACTGGAGAGACTCATTGCATCAATTGATCAAGGTTCGTTCTTAAAGTTAACGGATGATTTAGAATAGCACCTCACCCGCTTAGACTTTACGACGCGCGACGGTGACACAGGCCCATTACACTTTAATCACAAGACAATAAAACCTGTTAAAGTCTCACCTTTTTGCTCACACCGTTACAGTAAAACAAAACTCACACCCACCACGTCTGAAATAGAAAGTGCAACACAATCTGGAACACAATTGTGTCAGATAAACCACGAAAGTACAGTCGGACACAATAGTCAGGTAATGGCAAATTGAGTGGTTGGCGCGCCATCGCCATGGTGGACGTGGTGGTGACACGCGGAATAACGCCATCAGTGGTGATCGAGCTGATTGTGTAGTTCCTAAGTAGGATTGCTTGAGTGTAATGAGAAGAGAAAATGATGAGAAAGTTAGGCCTTTAATTGGCAGTTAACTTACTCTTCAAGATGCAGATTCTTTTTTAAATAAAATTGTATCGTTACACTAGGAATTCCTCCTACGTCGTGGGTGATAGCAATTAACATTACTAATACACATAACAACACGCCTGTATTCTAGGGATAGGCAGAAGTGTACCTGTAGTATACCCACATTTCACCTGTTATACTCGTATTTAAGTCCCATATAATAGGGCCCGAGCGTATTGCCGTCTACGGGTCCCAAAATTCAGACTCCGGCCCCGAAATACCCAATATAACTTTGCCCGGCCCGTGAATCGAACTCAAGACGTCATGCTCAGCAGTAGTGCTTGCAACCACTAGACCAACGAGGCAGTCTAGTAATTTTCTAATACATTATCTATAAAAAAAAGAAAATATTTAAGAAAAGTTATCCAATTAAAACATAAATCACGCAGAGGCAAGCCGGCACAATGCGATCATAATCGCAGCAGATTCCGGAGCGCGTAACCACGGCGGAGTAATGACGAAGGGCGCGGTGCGGTAGTGAGCGCCAAATAATAAATAACACTCAAATGACGGAACACAACCGATTGACCGAGGTTCCTTAAGGAGAGAAGATAATGAACCTGACGAATTGATTGCAGTTAGACAAAGATCTCCTTCAAAGGTTGCTCAAAGCAATCGGCAGTTGGATTGCGTAAAATGAGAAACGTTTTCATGTTTTAAGTAATGATTGTAGATTAGACTCTAACAATAAACAGTAAAGTAAAAGGGAAAGCATTTGCCCAGTAATACAGTTTTAAGATGCAATAGCCTGCCCTTTATTTATATTATAGCTCATGTAGGTCTCAGACCAGAGCAGCCGTAAGGTACATCTGGGTATAATAAAACACTCAGCTACTTGTCTAAGATTAATGAATTATCACTAAACATACCATGTATAAATAATTGATATCCTAGATAGAAGCTAGTATTAATTTAGTCTGGACACGCAATTCATATGCCGCATTCACGCACGAAGCTAGTTGGAGACAAGTCAAGAGATTTTGATGTTTACACGGCATTTATTACTGTCAGATCGCTGTTTACTCGATCGAAAGTATTTAAACACTGGCTCATTACTAAACAGTTTTCAAACGAGGCACCGATGCCGGTGGCTTTTACATACCGTGATTGTTTACAGTTTATCTTTAGTAAGCTAGCACAGCAAGACTTACGTGTACAGGTTCATCTTTGTCATGGAAAAATAACATTTTGTTCTACGTTAAGATTCAGCTTCGAGAACATTCAATGAGCAGTTTTGAATAGTATGATTTTAGATATTTTATTATCGCTTTTTAATTTCGCATAGGGTTTTAAAACATTTCGACCGTCCCGTATCATCCACTTAAAAAATCTCTTGATTCTGTTTCCTGCAATGAGATTCAAAATGAAGAAAGCACAATGCGTAACGACAATTGAGCGTATACATTGCGTAGTAAAACGTCAGCAGTACACAATAGGTCTGGGTGAGGTGACCGCACGGATTGAGTCGGCTCCATCGTGCCACTGCGGTGCTGCGGACGTAATGGCAGCCCGTGAGTGACGGCTCTCGGTGCGCCAGCGCCGGTAGGCAGGGCTCGAGGTTTGACGGCTGTTTTATTTTATGTAGTGCAGGGCAGCCTACAGACCATACAATTTTAACCAGAATAACATCGGGGTGTAAGTCCTGTAGGAATGGAACCTTCCTGAGGTACCGGGTTTGCAATCAAATGCGTATCTAGATATTTTCAATATGATAATAGATCGTATTGATAAAAAAGTAAACAGAATACGATAAAAGAGTAATCAGGCGGGATGAAGGAATAGCCTTTATTCCGCCTGTTTAATCTTTTCTTATTCTAAATTTGAATTACCTTTTATTTCGTAATCTCGTAACTTCGACAGTAACTTATTAATTTTTGTTTCGATTGGTTAGCGACCCAAAACAAGTAAAGCCTCTAGAATAATTACGATCGGGCCGTATGTACTATCGGGTTATAAGTACAACTTACCAGTCAACAAACACACGTCGAAACGTCACGAACAATCATACGTCATCAAACTTATCAACGCAGTCTACGTCATGACATTCTCATTCATACCTTTCAATGCATTAATCCCTACAGCAGCAAAATGTCGGCCACCGCAACACGACATGTCAAGTCGTCCAATTCGGCGAATATCCTCATGTGCAAACAATGGTGGAAGGTGTGCTGGATGTACGGAGACCAGGAGAAGTACTACAGACAACTTTATGGCAAAAGGAAACTCAACAATTTAAACACAACGTTTTTGAACTTCAACGACACTGACACCAAAAGACCTGGCGCGCAAATAACAGAACTCACAGACGATTTCTTTCAAGATAATTGCTCACAAATAGAACCAGCACCAGACGAAGTAGACGCTTCAAGGGACATACCTCTTCGATCAGAAACTGAAGCCACCTACGGCTTCGATTACCAGACGACGTGGCAGAAAGACCAAAGAAGACAACCGATACAACAGAGTTACGACGAGTACGTGAACACAACACATCTAGACAAAATATTAAATACAAATCTCAACGCAGATAGTATTAAGAGTATGTTAGAGAACGGTCTACCTCAAAGATCTAAAATTATTGATGCGAAAGAAGAAGTAGTAAGAAATGGGAATACTGTAGAGAAAAATTCTAGAACGGTTTGCAGGACGAAAAAAGGGGCTTTAGTTACTGAAGAAACTGAGATTTCTACTGATGGCAGGACTTTGGCGAACCTGAAGTTTCAACGGTCTACTGTGAAGACTGGCCCTAATAAAGTAAAAGAAGTGCTTCAGCCGGTGAAGGAGGATAGAGTGTTGGATGAGTGCTCCAGGAGGAAGTGCGTTGGAGACCAGCTCACGACCACCACCACCACGCTGGTGACAGTCACGCAGACCTCTATGACTTCGTGCAATGAGTGAGTAATAGTTATATTGTATGTTGAATAAACAGCTAAATGTAGTGTTTTTGTGTATTTTTCTGTAGTGATTTTCAAAAGGACTGAGTTTTATACACTTTTTCTATGTGGTTACTTATGACTGTTTGCGATTCACCAATTTCAGCGGCAACATAGCTATGCAACATTAAAAGAGCGTGTGGAAACATATATCTATTGAAGGACAGCTATAGTCACAATCACATCAGGACGAGTGGCAATATCTGAACCAAATTTCCTTTATTGTCAATTTATTACATAATCCAAGCTGCACTCTAATTTAACCACCAACACCTGTGTAATAGAATCAAATTTCCTCCACCATATCTTTCGCCACAAAGCCCCGTACAGCACTGTACGTACGCGGCGCGCGCGCAGCGGCACGCAGTTCCGGTAATGACGTTATTGGAATCCGCCATGATTGCGGTTTGTGGTTTTGGAACATGGCAGGGGCGATGTGACTGCACAGTTTCAGGGAAATAAATATAGTAATGGAATGGCATGGACTTAAAATATATAATAAGGTTATTGTTTTCCCTCATAGTCAAGATCTGGATGGCATTATCTATTCGTTTTTTGGTATCCATACCTCTGGTGACACGAGAGAAACTCGTGGCTAAATAAAAACAGCCACGAGGTTTGATCGGAGGTTACGCTAAGCTTGCCGAGGTCAGTCTGTGAATGAGTGACCAGTCGTGAAATATCGACACTCCTCCGTGCCTCGGAAAGCACGCTAAGCCGTTGGTCCCGGCTGACATTTGTAGATCTTTGACAGTCGTTACGGGTAGTCAGAAGCCCGAAAGTCTGACCGTCTTACGAAAGGGTATCGTGTTGCCCAGTAACTGGGTTGAGAAGGTCAGATAGGCAGTCGCTCCATGTATAATACTGGTATTCAGCTGCATCCGGTTAAACTGGAAGCCGACCAACAAAGTTGGGAACAGGCTAGGCAGATGAAGACCGCTGCTGACGCAGTGAACGGTTTCTAGAACAAGTACTTAGTATATATTTTATATTTTACCTACTTTTTATATTGTGTGCACTCTTTGTACTGTATCTACTAATCACCTTTTTTTTTTAACAAAAAGCCATCAAAGAATACATTACCTCCTCATACCACAAATTAGTAGCCAATAAAATCGCCGCCATCTTGAAATTGACAGCCCACAATAAAATGAGTTACCACGTAAAAAAAGATAATTCCATTCAATAAAACAGTAGATTGATATCGTACAATTTATTGCGGCGCGGGAGCGATTTGAAACGAACAATGTAATCCGATGCCCCTTAATGCGTACAGTTTAACTACCCTGTTACAGTGTTGTCGTGTAATCGATGTAAAAAGCTTGAAATCCAATTTAAGGAACTTTTTATAGCTCACTTTTATGATAATTGTAAAACACTTAACTAGGTTCTTAGGTCTTGCATGGACCCTGATTATAAATGATTAAGCTGTTAATCGTTTTACACCTACCCTCGATAGGTTTACATAATTATATTAAGTAACAAGATGAGCGCCTTACGAATAAAACTAAAAATAAAATAAAAATCAACAGCTTTTAAAACTTTCTTAACATTGTCACTTAATCTGGCAACCCGGCAGACTGTGCATCGTCTTTACTTGCGCGCCAAAAAATGTAAAAATAAAAAGCAACATGGCGGAGGACGGGCGATGTTATCTCTTAGCTACCGTTTACAGCGGCCCTCGTGTCCCTTGTAGTCGTGTACCGCCGACGTGCGGTGATCGATGACTCCTTTAGAACAGTTTTTATTAAATGTTGTCGTCAGGTTCTGTAGTTTATTTGTAAAATCACACTTAATTTGATAAAATAATCGGCAAATTTGTTAAAGACGATAATATTGGCTAATTAATTTTCGTCGCCGGCTGCAAAGTTGGGTGCAATCTGGTGCAACAGTATCTTATGTGATACGGTTTTAGTAAAGAAAGCAAAACATGACAGCTTCGAGAAAGCCTGAAATAAGCGGAGCAAAGACAGTCAACACTACTTACGCAGCTAACGTTTCTGTTAACTTAACAAAGAAGAAAGTGTTGGTACTCCTCATCATCATCATCATCATCATCAGGCTATACTAGTTCACTGCTGGACATAGCCCTCTCCTAATGAGCGCCATAGCGCCCTGTCTTCAGCTTGCCGCATCCAGCATCTGCCTGCAGTCTTTCGCAGATCGTCATCCCACCTGGTCAGAGGGCGTCCTACACTACGTTTGCCGAGTCGCGGTCTCCACTCAAGAACACGTTTACCCCAGCGGTTGTCGGTTCTTCGCGAGATATGGCCAGACAGGCCGGATTTCAGCCGGAACAGGCCGGGTTTCGAGGAGGATATGGCACCATAGACCACATACACACGGTGAGGCAGATTATACAGAAGTCCGAAGAGTATAATCAGCCCCTGTGTCTGGCCTTTGTGGACTATGAGAAGGCCTTTGACTCTGTCGAAACCTGGGCTGTTCTGGAATCCTTACAGCGATGCCAAGTAGACTATCGTTATATCGAGGTGTTGAGATGTCTGTACAAAGCCGCGACCATGAGTGTCCAAGTACAGGGCCAGCAGTCTAAACCGATCCAATTGCGCAGAGGAGTGAGACAGGGGGATGTTATATCCCCGAAACTGTTCACAAGCGCGTTGGAAGATATGTTTAAGATGCTGGACTGGAAAGGAAAGGGCATAAACATAAACGGCGACTACATCTCACACCTACGATTCGCAGATGACATAGTCTTAATGGCGGAGTCGCTAGAGGAGCTGAACCAGATGCTGGACGGCCTAGCTTCAGCCTCGCGACGTAACGGTCTTGGCATGAATTTGGATAAAACCAAAGTCATGATCAATGGCCACATTGATCCAATACCGGTCGTCGTACATGGCCACCTTCTCGAAATCGTTTCCGAATACACTTACCTCGGGCAGATTCTGCAGTTAGGTAAAAACAATTTCGAGAAGGAGGCCAAGAGGAGGATTTAGCTGGGCTGGGCAGCGTTTGGGAAACTGCGCCGAGTCTTCTCGTCATCCATACCGCAATGCTTGAAAACGAAAGTTTTTAATCAGTGCGTCCTACCCGTCATGACCTACGGAGCCGAGAC
Source organism: Phlogophora meticulosa (assembly GCA_905147745.2). NCBI lineage: Eukaryota > Metazoa > Arthropoda > Insecta > Lepidoptera > Noctuidae > Phlogophora > Phlogophora meticulosa. The sequence continues at coordinate 451,256 of LR990534.1, forward strand.
ATGGTACTCCTCGCAATTCCATAATTCTGCACACCAGAGCGGGAATAACTTTGTGAGCACATGGTGATAGTGCCTGCGGAATTTAAAACTATTTTGTTTTATAAACAGTTTTCGGACCGAAATCAACATGATCCAAAATGTAATGGCCCTCCAATAAAAGCACAGACAAACCGCCTTCCGTTATAATAAGGCTTCTCTTTACAACATCCTTCCTTAATGAATCACGACCGTGTTTAATTTCAGAGAGACTCATTAAATTGCTCAAATTACCTCTAACGACATGTAAGAAATCAAGTTTGTAAGCAGATCTGTAATGTTAGAAAATCATACAGTATGTACTTATATCGAATAATCAACCACTATCCTACTTTAGATTATGGGTTAAGACTTAGAAAAGCTGCAATTTCTCATTAAGACACGTACGCGGTGCGCACTGACAGATTTGAGTCAAAGCTGTCAAAGTGACACTTCGTTTGACAGACAACGGTAGGAGAAATTCCATGATATAGTGACAGGATGTCAATACTAGGCTGTCATCGATATAAACTGTAGTTGACTGCACCCGTGTAGGGTTTCGTCTTAAAGCGATTATAACGGTGTGCGTGATGACACGGGGTATTAATAAAGTGGTACACTATGCACATAAATATATGCAAATGTTCAATAGGTATAAGCGCCATCGTCTGCACAAGACTGGATTATATGATTAATGCTTTTAGAATAAAATCTGCATGTCATGTATCTGTTCGGTTAATGTTGAAATAAAGAAATTGCGAAATTAGGAAATCAATCAAATGTAATAGATACGATAGATATGTACAAACAATGAAGATCAGAAAAAAAACCGGTGTCGAGTCTAATTGATAATACCTAAGTAGTGGATAAATTGAATTTGTATTTCTGTAAAGCTGAGATATTCGGAGGCATCAATGTTGGCATGCAGGAATGATAAGAATAAGGAACAAACCTACATTCTTCGGTTTATGTTCCATTGCAGACCATAAACACTAACAGTTGTGCGGTCCCACACTTTGTGTTCGCACCGCGAATATCCCGGCTTTGCAATAAATAGAGACGTACTGTTGTGCAATGAAGGGCCTGACTACATGTTGCAGCTCCGATGTTTACCTAGCCTATCGCTAGCACCTTGTTTACGAGTAAAATATTTATGAATAAAACTCGAGGCACCTAACATCGTCATTCTCCACCCAAGATTTGTGTTCAAAGCTGGCCACTATATACTCCTAAATAAATAAATACTTCTACTTCATTTACATTATGCATGGAATTTCTAAGGTAACTGCAATAAACATTAAAAAAGATAATAATTGTGTATAAATCATGGGTCATTCTCACTGCGAGGCTGCGGGGGTCCGAGTGAGGCTGTGATTCGTTAGTGAGTTACGTCTCCAAGCTGTTGAATAGTCATAGTATGATGTACCATAAATGTAATAGGTATGTGATGTATGTCAGTGGTACTTCAGACAGTATCGGAGTTAGAAATGTTGCTCGCCTCATGAAGATTCTATATATCTTCGTTAATGCAGATATTCAGAAACAAATCCGTAAAATGGAACGTACTGAATAGCATTGTAAGGTCAGGTAATAGTGATTCGTGAGAATAGTGAACTCGTCATCGTGTCAAAAATGCATTTTTCTCTTAAATCCTAGCCATTCGATTCTTAATCACAAGAAAAATGACTATCTTTATATCTTACACGCTTATGTTACTTAATAAAAACAAAGCATGTAGAGCGTCTATCCCATTAACATGAGCTTCATAACTTGAATCTATGTCGATTACAGTTGACACTATATTATAATGAAGTTACAAGCTAACTGTACCATCAGCTGCCTTATCAATTATGAGGTAGTTCCAAAGTGAGCGCGGCTTATCAATCACTGGTAATCGGACTTAATTATCAAGTTAATTATTTAACTAAGCCACGTATACTTGAGTTATTATAGCGGATGTAAAGCACTGATATGAGACACGGTCCAATTTTACGTCTTTTAATCTGCAAGAGAAATCTGACGTGGTATCTGCAGTGGTGTCAAATATATCGATGTCACGAGAGGCTGAAGGTTCAAAACATCTTCTTGGATAGGTTAATAGGAAGCTACTAAGATAAGATGTGCCACGCTGCAAAATTTATGAGACAGCTAACTTTTCTCTGATACGAAAAATACATTAGCAGAAATGGCATCTGATCCACAATTAATCAAAGAACATATTTTAGTGTAATAGAGACGTATCCATTTTTCCACTTTCTTCAGAAGTCAATGACTCTTCAATTTCAGCACGTTCCGTATCTGAATATCACAACAATATATCGTTCCGTGCTGCGCCGCAATAAATCCGACCAGCCGCACGCGCATGATTTAGTGCGCGCAGCTCCAAGGAAATTGGAAATCTGTCACGCTAGCCATTAATTGATACGCATAGATATTATAATAACCGTTGTATTAACACGTGGGGATTAATTGATTGTGAATATAGATTGATGGTCGCTGATTGGTCCGTGTCGATGTGCACACGCGATTGTGATAGGTCGTTGACTGAGACCTGGTATGAATTCCTATCTGTTTCAGCTGGAAATTGTGCTGCAGCGCTTTTTATCTCCCACGTTATATCGAGATTTGCCATTCACGTCATCTTAATGTGTAATATGGCCGCCTGAGAAAAACAGCTAGAGAAAACTTAGAAAAACCACTTTAACACTGATTTCTCACTACCAGAGACCGATGTAGCAAGTTAATAAAAACAAATCGTTTTTATCACAGCTACATTGGCTTGAGGTTTCGTTTTGTTCTTTCGATGGTGTGCCCACCTTTTATGTGTTCCTGTCCTTCAAAACGAGTAAGTGAAAAAAGAATTAGAGATATTCTCTATTGAATTGTCAAAATTCGAGACAAGTTAAGTGGCAAATTAGGGATTGTGGAGACAATATCACGCTTAACAGAGCGAGGTAAGTTTTTTGTATTATAGCGAGGGCTGAGACCAGAATTTTGGCGCGAGAGTAAGCAATTGGCGCTCGGCTCAGTTTAGCCTTTCTATGCATCCAGTCACATTCTATATAGACGCGGGACAAGCAACTGTATTCCATGTTGAAAGGAAAGTTTATACAAGTTATGATTTCCTCTTTACCCATGGAATCTAAGGTTTTAGTAATCATATGCGAAAGAATGCGAGAAGTTCCGCTGGTGTATAAAATAGATGCTCTGTCAATTAAAGCTGAGGCCGCGAGAAACTTGCACTGCTTCGGCAGGATGCAGTGACAGCTGCGTGAAGAGTCTGACACAGTGGTGTTGCTTGAGGATGTGCATACAATGTACGAAACAGAACATACTTCGTAGTTCATAGACAATAGATATAAGACATCAACAAAATAGGCAATCTGTGGAACAGACTTAGAGAACCAAATACTATAGTAAAGGCTAAAGGATCCTTATTGAAGTAAGATTAAATTAAGTTTATTTATGGTTAAAAGTGAAAATGGCTTTCAATTAGATCGTAATATGACAATGCAAGTAGGTTTTCTTATGTGTATCCATGTACGAGGTGCCATACATTTTTTGGGTCATAATATCCATACTAGTTATATGGCTGAATCGGGAGATACTGTCCCCATTATAATTCCGTGACACAATCACTTACTAGTCCCACCGAGTACCCCGATGTCACAACTACTCACCAACTCGTCTCAGCTCCCGATGTTTATTCACACATTTTTCTTAAACCGCATCCCTGTCACACCTACGGTGCTAAAAAGAGACGGAGATGTAAAGTTTCTCGGTAGCTCGATATGTTTGTGGTGCTCTTGACGTGACGTTGGCTTTACTAATTATTGACCGACAGGTGCTGGCTAGCCAGGAATGGTAAGTGGCAACTTTTTACCATATTATGATGTAACGATGTTATGGTAAGATGGTCGCGTGGCCACTTTATTTCTGATCCGTTTAGATAAAGTGCAGGTGTGGGGCGATTGAGACCTTTGGGGATATCATCAACGGTACGAAAAAATATTGTTAATGTCCTAACTGGGATATAAACTGAAGGAACTATGGGGGCACCGGTATCTTGAGTTAAAACAGTATCGTTATTTGACAGTTATAGAAGAATTAATTATATAAGGACTAGCACATCGCCTGCAACTTCATCCGTTTGGATTTTGTACTTTTCCTTTCGAACTTTAACATCCCTTCCTTCCATCTTCTTTAAAGCGTAGTTCTAAAAACATAGTACAGCCTATGTTACTAGCGAATGTAGCTTTCTCTAGGTGAAAGAATTCTTGAAATCGGTGAAAGTAATTAAATAATAAATAATGCCGCACAATCCACACAGCATCATCTAGCCCCAATTAGCTTGGGGCTAGATGATGCTGTGTGGATTGCAGAGCTTGTTTTATGGGTACTAGATGACTGATATACTTAATACAATACATTACATAGTTAGATATTTTTATTATACATATAGCAAATGCCCAGAACACCCGGAACAAATCTTTGTAGATCGTACAAACATTTATTCTCAAGGCGGGAATCGAACCCGCAACTCCTGCGTCGCAGGCGGACCTTCGCCCGCCGCGCCACATCGGTCGTCAAATTTTAAATTCAAATTCGTCAAATTGTTGGGTTTATCCATTACAAACTGACATCAAATCAAATATTTCCTCTTTAATCAACATATTTGAACAGATTGATGAGCATCACAATTCATACACATCTAAATGGAAAATTTATCTTGTTTTTCGGGATAAAGGTGTTACTTTCGTCCATGTTCATAAGACATGAGTAAGCTTCACATTACCACCTATCCCTACAATCTCCTATTACTTAGTACCATTGCATACCTCTTGATGTCTAAGTAGCCAGCTATCTGCCACCGCATCTATTTCAGATTCCCAATCTATAAATAGTGCGATAATTAGGTACCGTGTAGGGCCGGGTACAGGGTCCGTGGTGAGGCCATGCTCATTATATCCTGCTAATGAGTACATAGGCTTGACTGTGGATGTAACCACTTATTGTATGCTTGTCGGGAGAGAGACGGTCTGAGGTGGTCAAAGTTTTCGAGGAGGCACTACAAGTATAATCCAATTTAGATAATGTGATTTTTTTGTAAACTTACCCCTTTATTAATTAACATGGAGTAAAGTTACAACCTGTTATGGAGGTTAACATCGTGTGTTAAGTAAAAATCTATATTTAAAAGAAAAGTTTGATAACAAAACTGGGAAGCAAGCTATGCCTGTGACGTTGGAAATGGCACTGCGAAAAAATGACAGTTCAAGGATCGTTCATTCTCTATGACACCGCGCACTCTTTCCTTCCTTATGGCATCGCTAACAATCAGTATAACAAACAAAACATTTACTAACTTTTTCGTGGGTTAGTACTGGCATCATTATATTCCGCATTTATTAATAAGTGGGTTCCAATTTTGAATTATTAGTTTACCAACCAGTCGAACATAATCTATTGATTAATAATAATAAATAATACAAGTATATTGTTGTCTCACGGCAGGGCAAAAGCTTCTTCTCAGACACAGAGTAGGAGCGAGCATTGATCACCACGTTTGTTTATGCTGCATTGGCGGTTTTATATTAATTATAAGTCCAGGTGTCCTCTCGATCTTTTTCCTTCACCGATATCAGTCATGTTCAAGATAAACATAGAATCTACATGTGAATTTTAAAAACCTCCCCAGATTTGAATCCACAACCTAGTGCATGAGAGGCGAGCTCTTAACCACTAGGCCATCAGGACGTCGACGATGTATATATTACTTTTATCCTATCAGTTAGTTTAAGCGCGCTCTATTAACCACTTCCAGCAGTCGTTAACTAAAGCATTCTCTCATCTTCCTGTTCCACTCACAATTGGCTCGTCGGCTCACAGTTGGCTCGAGCTGGCTCGGGCTCGACTCACAACTGCTCGATAATTAGTCGAAACGAGCTTTAGTTTATAACGCACCTGTGGGTTTGGATACGGGCCCATTGTAGTGGCGGGCCTGCTTCATATCACTTAAGGTTTTCTGTGCTAGAATGTTGATTTTAAGTTTGACTGTGAGATGAACCAACAGAACTGCTCAGATTTCTAATCAGTGTCTGTTGGTCCATATAGGTGCCACAATTTACTTTTATAAGTTGTTATCACTAATTTATAAGTTTATTTCAACAACGAACATAATCAAATAATGTAATAAATAAATAAAGAAATAAATAAGCTTATTGTAATAAATCGACCAGACAACTGTGTCTGAACTAGATACATTAATATCTGTGAGTCAGGCACCAATGCTCTTCCCTAACAGAAATTACATTTTAAAGCTGATAAGTAAAATTAAAAATTGAAAGTAATAAATTAGCTTCAATTTTTAATTTCCTGACCGGCTGTAACTTTGTCTACTTTACGATTGTCTATTTAACACATTTACTGTAAGAAATATATCCTACGACAAGCAAGTAAATAAATAATGCTGGACAATCCACGCAGCATCATCTAGCCCAAAGCTAAGCAGAGCTTGTGTTATGGGTACTAGATGACTGATATACTTAATACAATACATTACATATATAGATATTTTTTATTATACATAGGAAATACCCAGAACACCCGGAACAAATATTTGTAGATCGTACAAACATTTGTCCCAAGGCGGGAATCGAACCCGCAACCTGTTGCGTCGCAGGCGGACCGTCCAAGGTCGTCACAAGTGACAGCAGTCCTTTAACCCAGCTTTCGGTAACAGCGGGAACGGTAAAATTGTCCGTCCGTATGTTTCCACCCAAATTGGTTGCTGCGCTATCCCCAGGCAATAACCGGGTCCACCATTACACGCGGGTCAGCTCGGAACACTGTCCATGTTGTGTTACATTTATTTGATAGTAGTTAATAATACACTGAGCACTAGGTAAGTGGACAAGCTTAGAGAGAGCAATCTGTTGCTATGTGTAGGGAAGAGACGCTATCGTTTTGTATATGTATCTTTTTGTGTTTTAAATGTTACATAAATGGTTCCCATGAAAAAGGCTGATAAAAGAATCAGCTGTGGAAATGTATTGGTATTGGTGATCGAGGTTTGGGGACCACTTGAGGCAGGCCTTTGTACAGTGGTAGTACCTATGTTTGGCTACAATACATTTTTATAAGTTACACCTTCATTCGATTCTTATGCTCATGGTTACGATAAAGAAATTCATCTGACTACTATTCAAAAGTAATGGCAGAAAATCATCATCGGCCATATTTTGATTTTTGTAGATCACCGCCTGCGTCCTGTTCCTAAGAAAAGCTAGTTACACACATAGCTACTAATTACCATCAAATGAATGCCTATAGAAACTAGTAAATCAAAGACAACTTGCTACTAATTGACGTGTGCGCGTCGGGACAGTCGTATTTGTGCCCCCAGCCTAATAAGCCATTGAATCAAACCTAGATTATGTTACAGCTAGATAAGTCCTAGGTCCCCTTGATAAGGAGAACCGTTGCAATAGCTGGGCTCAGAGATTCTATATCGTGAAGAACTGTGGGCCTAGAATGAACGCGCGAAGTAAACGAGTTGTTCATTCGAACGATTTTTTACTTGTTTAAACCCACATATTATCTTGGTAGCCAAGATACAGGTTAACATAGCTTTGCGTCAATGACAAATTTGCGTAATATTTTTGTGGTAAGTAATAAAATGTATTTTTTCTTCATAATGCGCGTTTGTGGCAGCTTCGCAGTATAACAATTCCAGTGAGAAAAACAGTCCTAGGTATGATGTACTTGAATTATGTCTAGTCACAACATTTGTAGCTCACAGCAGATCTGTGTTCTAGAACTTAATTACGTCAGTGTTGCCACTGCTCTCTACATGGCGAAAGCCTGTGTCGAAGTCATAAAACTCCGTTTCCCGCCTCGTGAGTTGATGGTCACGAGAATCCATGTTTCAACAATACCGAGGTATCTTGTTAACTAACGTGAACACCATTCCAATAGGTATCTGATTTATGGTCGTACCACTTACGAATGTACACCGGTGGCGTGGTGTGGCTGTACGCCCACCCCTTTCAATCACTTGGTGGACCTTTACCGGTAGAGAATAAAATGAACCATTAAGAATCGTCTTCATTACAAACCCCGTATTTAAACCAACATAACATAAGTGTTGATTTACACCTAAAAAACGTGTTGTATACATAAAACTAGCAAAAAACTTATCGAGAAAGTGACCAAAACCAGTACCATCTATACCTCACATAATATGACGCCTATGTTCCCCGATAGGTTAAGTAGAGGTATAATTTTAATACAGACTGTGTTTTATGTTTGTTTTTGTGTGTTTAGATGGGACTTATCCCATGTAATTTGCCACTAACCGGGCACAAATCCAGAATCTGGGCTGCTACTGAGAAATTCCAGATGGAAAACCCAATAACACTTTGCCCAACCCGGGAATTGAACCCAGGACCTCATGCTCGGCTTGCAACCACAACACCAACGAGACAGTGTATGCCACACGTTTACACGATATATTTTTACTACTTGTTAAAAACAAGCATCACAACTTATCTAGACACACGCATGGTAAAGACCACACGGAGACCCAACCAGTCAACAACTCAACAATTAGGCAGCTTCCACTCTTTCCATATCACGTCTAAACATACTGGACCGATGACCACGATTAATCTTCAATAATAAGAGTTAATGTAGTTCTTTCAGCTGTTCTCCGGTGATTAAATGACGTCATTAATCAGCCGTCACTCACTGGTGATTAACTTAAATCGTTTACTAAGATTACTATCTACGGGGAAATTAAAACCGATGAGGTGATACTTGGGGCAGGCGCGTGATTGTGATGAATGATTAAATTGATAACTTATCTTTATATATTAGGTCTTTACCTATGAAATTGCCGTTCTGCAGTACTGGCCATTTCAAATCAAAATATTTTTTGTTTGGCTAAGAATTCTAATTTCAAATTAATTTTATTTTAAAAACATGGTTTTTTTTTTCCAAAAGTAATCATTTGTTTATTGATTAGTGTTACATTTTCATCGCATTTAAATCTTTTTCGTCATCATGGATACGTTAAAAATTCGAGTAATTATGGAATATGAGTACCGTCGTGGCAGCAACGCGGCACAAGCGGCACGCAACATCAACGACGTTTACGGAGCTAACACTACAAACCAACGCACTACCTGTTATTGGTTTGCTCGCTTCCGTTCTGGAAATTTCGACCTGAAAAATGAACCTCGCGGTCGTCCGAAGACTTTGGTCGACAATGACGAATTAAAGGCGATTGTGGAAGCTGATGATACACAATCTACGGCTGAATTAGCAGCAGCTTTCGACGTTAGCGTCAAAACAATATTGGTCCATTTGCGTCAAATTGGCAAGGTAAAAAAGCTTGACAAATGGGTGCCCCACGAACTCAATGATCGCCAGCGCGAAGTACGCGTCGAGACGTGCCTTGCACTGCTCAACAGACACACAAATGAAGGAATTTTGAACCGCATTGTTACCTGCGATGAAAAATGGATTCTGTTTGATAACCGCAAGCGCTCAGCAAGTTGGTTGGATCCTGGTTCAGCACCTAAACAATGCCCTAAACGAAAACTTACCCCAAGAAAAGTGAAGGTCACTGTTTGGTGGTCTAGCGCCGGTGTGATTCAACACAGCTTCTTACCAAACGGGGTGAGCATTACTGCAGATGTGTACTGTGAAGAATTGAACACAATGATGGAGAAGCTGGCACATCTCCAACCAGCATTGGTCAATCGCTCGTCTCCGCTGCTCCTGCACGACAACGCGCGACCTCATACTGCACAGCAGACGGTCTCCAAGTTGCAAGAACTGGGGTTGGAAGCTCTCCGTCATCCGCCCTACTCACCAGACCTTGCGCCTACAGACTACTACTTTTTCCAGAATTTGGATAACTTCTTGGCGGGAAAAAAATTCAATACCCGAGAGGCAGTACAAAATGCCTTTGAAGAATTTGTTGCCTCCCGTCCAGCTGATTTCTTTAAGAAGGGCATCAATAAACTGCCACTGCGTTGGCAAAGATGCATTGATTGCATGGGTGATTACTTCGATTAATACAAATAAAAAATACATGAAAAAAATTCATTTAAATTTTTTCATACAAAACGGCAATTTCATAGGTAAAGACCTATTATTTAAGGTACTACTGTCCACTATAAATATGGCACTCACCTGGTTAGGTCAACCAGTCTGACCAAGAAGCAACGTGTTACCCAGTAACTGGGCTGTGGAGGTCAAATAGTCGCTCTATCTAAATTACTGATATTCAGCTGCATCCGGTCAGACTGAAAACTGTCCCCAACAAAGTTCCAAAAAGGCTAGGTAGATAGCTTTTTGAAAACATGCCCGTAATAATTACCTTCTAAGAACATTATAACGGTAAGTATGCAAAATAGCTCATTATGAATATCCTGTGTTATTAAAAGTTGAGTTCTACAATGTGTGAAGTTCTTGGACAAAACAATAAATCCTGCCTTCTCACGTCCAATGTAGCATTCTCATAACAATGACACTCGGAATTATTATTTACAAGATTCGCTTGCTAAATCGTTGACACATATGTATATTATGCGGTGCATACAATACAGAATGCAGGTTACTTCTATGATCACGAGTTTTGAGATATTCCCCACAGGATTAGGTGCAATCCCTAATGTAGACTCCAATTTTCTATACCATGCTAACCTGCCTCAACTCTTCTGCATTGCTATAAAGATCTGAAAGCGTATTTTTTTGTATACAAAACCCAGTTTGACTTATTTCCAGGATGTAACAATGCCAATACTCGTAATTAAAAATGTTCAAGTCGTCAAGTCGCAATCTCATCTCAGCGACAATCAATAAATGTTGGGAAATTAGGCGTATTTTTGACAGATCGAGACTGAGATTAGAATGCGAACGTACTTCAATCTACGCTAACTGCCCCTCTGAATTCGTTGTTATAATGTTTATTTTGAGCATCTTTGATGTAGTTATTGTTTAAATTCTATTCTCACAGAACTAGCTGCCTTAGCAACAAGCGGTAATTCGTGAGTTATTTTGGGGAACCGCTTGAGATCAACTATGACAGATAGTGGATGGTGGCAGCACACGGTAATGTAACTCGTTCCACTCAAATTGTTGAGTAGTTTCACATTCACCAAACAGGATCCCATGAACCAGAACACAACTAGATCTAACATTCTAGCGTCCAAAAGAATTTCAAATTATGTAGGTTATGACGAGAATTTATAATTATCAAAGCATTGCTTCTTGAGGGGTTTGTGGATAAATAATTATTACTATATATTTAATACCTACAGCAAATTACCCATTAAAACCTAATTAAGTTAATTTTGCCATTCCGCCTTCTCACGAAACCGTAAACATTAGCTTTTTTTAGTTTTAATATAGTGGAGGTGGCTCGAGCTACAGAACGACAAATTGATATGCTTACTAGGGCTATTATAATTACATATTAGGAATTAATTATTATTATAACACGCCCATGATTGGTGACCACCCACTACATACGACAGCACGCGTGCTCAAGAAAGCACGTTAAAGAGTTGGTTCCGTTGGACTGTCGTTACTGGAAATTTGTGTTACTCAGTTACTGGGTTGTGGAGTTCAGATAAGCTATCGCCACATGTTAATTACGCTTTTATATTTCATATTCGAATTGGCGATTTGAGAGGTCCCAATACTTCGTCCAAATGCAAATTAACCTAATAAATATCAAATAACAGCGATGACAATCAATTAAAGTTATTAATTGGACAAAATATTAGCATACAGCGAACATAATTATTATTTGCTTAGAGTTATCGTGTTCACAGAAACGTGTGCGATGAACACAGAACGTACAATTTATTTAAATGTCGATGATCCGGAGAGAGTCGAAAGTGCTACTTTCTATTATATACTTAGATCGAGATACGTAACGCTGCATCTGCTGTACCGATCTTATGTACAAGATAAACCCATATACGGAGCCTATTAGTTGATTTGTACATGTTTTATGCACATTTTCCGGTTTTACTGGATAACATAGCATGTATATTATGAAGAAATTTTGTATTTTGTGAACAAAAAAAATATTCATAATACTTCAAATTCGATATCTCTACAGGAGCAAATATTGTATACCAACTTTGTTAAACTTTTAACATTCAAACTCTCGAAAATTCTTCTTTTGTTGATTCCACAAAACGCATAAAAGAATCTACATCCATAACTTTAAAAGAATAACAAATTATATTCTAACCCTTTAAAAAATGACCACTTATCCCAAAGCGAATCCCTAAAAAATAAGGAATCCGTTACCTCCTGACCACATGTGTTCGAGCCCATGCGTGACCCGTCTATTACTTGATGCCCAAACTAGTTTGTTATAGAGCAAGCTCTTTTGTTTAACACAAACCCTCTTAGTGTACTCGCTTCTGCGGAGTTTTATCAGTAAATGGGACCTGTTTAGTTAGTGTTCCATTAGAGGGTCACAGTGAGTTACTAAGTGAGTAAGCAGTTGAAGAAAACGTATCGGAAGAGTTCTCGTTAAGGGAAATATTTGACGAAATTTAAGAGTAAAATAATATTAAAAGTACTCAGTGTATAATTTTCTGAGTAGAAAGCTTATTTTCTAGCTTTGAAAAGAGGACGGGAAAAGCAGTTACTTTTAAATACATCATGTTTGTGTTAAAATGGCTGTAACTGGTAGGTAGAGCAGTCAATGCTATCTCTTGACCGTTGGTTAGTGATTCGATTTGATTTTACTCTTTTTACAACCTTTTAAATGACTCAGAAAATATACAGCAGCCACTCTTATCTGCCTAGAATATCATCATAACACCTTTAAATCCATAAAATCCTTGGACATCCCACTCAAAACACAACGAGTGTCAAAGCGGCCGCCAGATGAAGCTATAAACGTAAGCTATCAATAAAAACGGTGTCAATATAAAAACACCAAATATTCAACAAACGGTAAACACGGCAGATAAGATGATCAGACTAATAAACACATTTACATGATAACAGAAACACGACGGATTTTTATCTATAAATAATGCAGATTCAGTTGATGCCGGTCACAAGCGCTCTTCGATTTCTGTGTTTGGTTCAGTTAGCGATACATGTGGGTGAATTTTTAATGGATTATCAACGCGTAGATTTATTGCTACATATCGCAGGATACTAGGTCTACTAGTACTACTAGGTCTTTGCAAACAGAAAGTACCTTGCGTTGACTATTATTGCTTATCTTCACTGGTTAAAGATATCAGTAAGTAAAGTCACAAATAAACTATTTTTTTGGTCTTTGTAAACATACCTAGAAGAAGGGTTTCCATAGGTGCAAATATAAATAAATAAATAAATAATGCTGGACAATCCACACAGCATCATCTAGCCCCAAGGTAAGCAGAGCTTGTGTTATGGGTACTAGATGACTGATATACTTAATACAATACATTACATAGATAGATGGAGGCATTAATATTCCAGGCCACAACCACAGGTATTTTGAGGTCTCAAAATCGTCAGTCTCAGGTCATTTCACAGTGGGCGATCCTATTGCGCCATTTTATTACATATACAGAATTTCCAAAAATTTCCGGTTTTATTTCAACTTTCATCGACCTAGCAACTAAAACTATGTTGGACGCTAGATTATAGACGACTATGTAAATGAGTGGTTATATCGGGGAGCTGGTATCCGACCTTGCTTGTAGTAGCCGTGACCATCAGCGTGGCTGCCACCTGCCCGCCGACCGTGATACGATTGCTATCGACACTTCCCTTGCTTTATGTTTTGGTTATTAAACCTTGCGACCTGTTGATGAACAATAATGTCCAGCAAGATTGATCTACTTAAAACTGATGAATGGAACTGAATTTGGTACACAACATGGCGAATTATATAGTAATGTTGCTCAAAGTGAATTCGAATACGAGAATTATGCAATAGTAGTCAGTGATTTTCGAGCAGGATATGTATTAGTAATCATGACTGATTATTGTGTGCAAAGAGGACTATGTTGGGCGGGAGTAATTGAGTTGTAGGGTTGCGAGTATAATCTTACGAAAAGTACCATCGACTCTAAACGAAGAAGACGGATGCGAGAGTGATAATAGCAGTAACAGAAGTTAGGAAAAGAGATTTATCCGAAATGTTATCAGAGTGACAGCAGTTACACTTATAATATAATCAAAACCAGTCATACCGGATCTACATATATACGAGCCTGAAACTCCTGAAAAAAACAATGTGAGTAAACATATCCTAAAAAAAACAGACCTATTGACATGTTTGCCACATAAGGCCCTCTGTTTGCCAATCATTATAACCGAGCTGCTAACGATGTCCTCCTGACATATTGCGTAGGTCGGCGCTATTGACCCGTGCGGTGGGTAAGCAGCCAGCACGTGCCGGGGTATAGGTCACTCTGGCCAATGGGTTTCATACGCAGGCTTGACGATAGAATACGAAGATAGTGACGTTGTTGCTTCACAAAGATATTCTTACAACTTGTCCGAACCACACTTTTATAACTACCACAAATGTTTGGAACTTTTTCTTTTCTTAAATATCTGTTCTGTTAGAGTCCATTTGGTTTAATTCAAACTTATGATTATTATTTTTCCGGTGTATCGTTGGTGATACAAGCCCGGAAACAGCTTCTTAACCTTACAAAAGCTTAACAAAAACGGAAAAATATAACTAATTTTAGGGAAAATTGTTACAAAACGTTTAATCCAACTCGGAATTGATGAAAAAAGCTAAAAGAAACAAGTTGGGTGCTGATTGCTATAATCGTCGTAATATCTATGTAAGATTACGTAACAATATTCTTATTTATTTAGTTCTATTGAAATCTTCTGGCAGAATTCAATTCAAATGCCGTGGGTTTTTTTTGGTTTCACCGTGGTCGGGTAAAAAGAGACCCACGAACCCATCCTTCCCTTCCCTCTACCTTCCATCTCCATCATTAACCAGTCGAGACCTCTAGAATCAGTCAACCATTTGTAATTCGCCGTACATAGACGGAAGCTGTCTACATTTTGGTCAATAAAAACTGTACATTATGAGGAGTGCTGAGCCCCATCCCGCCCTCCTTCATGTTTGATTGGAGTCCCATTCCATCCGGGGTCAGCCAAGCGTGAATGAATTTTAAGGTTGGGTTGGTAACGGGCACTTTTGGAACTGTGATTATTCTTTTGAATCAACCAATTATATGGGAAATTAATGAAACATTAAAGAATTTATTCTGACATTTTAAAAATTCATAGGTTTTCGTGAGTCGGTGAAAAACTTTATATTCTGTGTTAACAATTTCGTTTCCAAAAGCGTTAATAAATATATGTTGTAAATAATACTTTGAAACCTACTTCTAACTAAGTTCATAACTTCAGTTTGTGCTACAACTTCAACAAAAAAAAAATGTTGTACTTACTAGTCACTCTGAGTCAACTTACGTAACACTTTTGTATAAAAAATAATATATTTCTGTAAAAAACTATTAATTTGTCCTGTGTAGTAGGTGCGTTTACAAACATTCAAACTCACATGCACAAATAGCCAGACCCGGAAAAACTACCTGTAGGCCATGTTAATATTTGTTCCGCACGGGAATCGAAGTAACGACACGCGGCGCAGCAGTGAATCGCTCAGCCACTACGCCAACCGTACAATCAAGTTGATATTTGTCTAAGTAGAAATAACATAATTGGAAACTAGAATTTGAATAGACTTTAATTATGTGCAGTAACTTGAGAGACTTAATTGGGTGTTAAGTATTCCACCACTTCATCTTCCCAGCAAAAACACTAGGAAGTGGTGAAGGGTGGGCGTTTTGGGGGACTGTCTTTTGTAAACCGTTTTTGACGTTCAAAAAGTGCTGATTCTCAGCCTAATTTGAATAAATGAATTTTGATTTTGATTGATTTTGATTTTGATTGAGTCAATTTTACAGAATCGCACTATTTTTTTTATAGGTATTTATAGAAATGCAAACTTTAAATAGTTAAATAAAAGCTGCGCATATCAGAAACATAATCTGTTTTCGAGGAATGTAGGAATGAATAATGTGAACAACAAAAAACATGAACCTACAGATTCCACGTTGTAACGTAAAGTGAAATTTAATTATAATGACGAGCATATCTTTTCTGGACCCCTGTGGCCCACAGGCCCAACATGTCTCAAGCTATCATGACGTAATTAAATATATCAATTATTAGTTTATTAATGTACTGACAATCGTTATGTTTAAATTAATAATGTACATATGTTAATTACTGTCATAACACGGATACATTCTGTGGTACGAGACCATAACTTGTAGGAATGTTCGTTAGTTCACCACAAGAGGTGGTGAGATACTGTAGTCATTATTAAATATGGTAATGAATAGTGTAAATATCACAGGTAAGGTACAATGATTTATGGGCATACAAATAATGTTTTTTTTTGTTCAATAAAGATTATTATATTATTCACAGCTCCCCCGTATTGAACAGTTGATTAATTATGTAGCTACTTACTTGAAGAAGTTTTTTTACTGGTCAAGCCAGTTATAATTGACAAAAAACAAATACTCACATTTTCTCATAACAGCATTTATGATTCGATTAGCGGAGTGGAAGGCTCGCGGTGTTTTTTTTGTTCTTATAAAAATATTACCAGCCTGTTATTGTCTCTCTGCAGAGCCAGCGCCTCTTTTCATACAGAGAAGGCATGAGCATAGATCAATGATCACCATGCTTGCTCAAGGCGTGTTATTTCAGACCCATATTGATTATAAGTCCAGGTTTCCTTTCGATGTATTCCTTTGATGTCTAAGATAATTTTGGAGAGTACAGATGAATTGGAAAAGTCACATTGGTACTTGCCCGCGCTTGAATATGCAACCTCGTACATTTTAGTTTCTGCTTATTTCTGTTTATGTCAAACTAGCTTCCGCTCGCGGCTTGATGATAAAAAAAAGTATACATCTATCAATCTATCTATTTGCCAAATTTAATCGAAATCCGTTCAGTGGTTTAGGCGTGAAAGACGGACAAACAGACACACACACTTTCCCATTTATAATATTAAGTATGGATTTTACATAAGTTATGAGGTAGGCACGATCCTATTTTGGTCTGACTAGTTATCAGAGAACTTATGAAAGAAGGAAAACATTGTCTGATGACAAGTTAGGACTATTAGTGAGAGGACTATATACATATGTACTTACTATATGTTTGAACGTTGTAATATAATTAATTTCACTTAAATACTGGGGCTAATTCAATATAATTTGGAGAATTGAAATGTCTTCCAACAAACAGTGCCAGAAAAGGACGAGCCAAATTATAAAAGATATTAGGTACGTCAAATTATTTTTTGTCTTGAACTTCGCCACGTTTTTGGTCATTGTGTTCAAAATGTCAAATAAGTTTATATGGAAGCTTTAGTTAAGATCAAATAGACGTTTTTGTCTTATAAGTGTCCATCACTTTCTGGTTTTGAAAGAAATCGTAAAAAATAGGTTTACTTTTTGAAGAAGACAATCGCCACTAATATAATACAAACAAGTTTAACATTGGCGCCGATTCCCTTGTCTTCTTATTATTTTGTTTTATTTATATTAGTGTTAACATTGTTTTTTTCTGTATTAATAATAAATTATGTATTGTTTCAGGTGAGTAGTCGCGATTTGAAGCTGTCTGACAGCGGTGTTTTGTTCGAGATCCGTGAGTTACCTTCTGTAAATTTGTCCTACATTTTCATGATTATGTGTCGCCACGGCACAGGTTGTTTTTAATACTTATTAATTTATAATTTTCTTAGTTACTTGTTTATAAGTATTTTTTGTTTAAGCTAGTGTAGTAATGGGTAGATTCTTAACTATTTATATAATAATACATATAACAGAGAAACAAACAATATGCTTAATTATAAAGAACAATTTGCGCTTTTCCCAATGACATGTAACTTAGAACTAATCCTTGCTAGAAAGAAAATCACCGCGCACAGATTAAATAATGCCAAATGTATGCCCGATAATAATTTAAATAAACAAAAAGAAATAAACCTTTCAAAGAATATTGTTTTCTGCATTTTATAATGTAGGTGCAGTAAGTTATTGTTTTTGCAAACATTCAATTAAAATTAACATAATATTCACTGGCAAGCTCTTGTGAACACGAGAAAATATAATTACAGCTGAACACTTTCACAAACATGAATTTAAATTTACATACATTCCTAACTTACATAAAAAATTTATGAAAATACGGGAATTGAATAATATGTAAGTAAGTATTGACCACTGTGGAAACATCTTATCATACATCAATAAGAAAGACTCAAAGATTCAATGTTTTATGAAATATTTATAGACTACTGTGCCCCGCGATTTCATTCGCTCTTAAGGGCCGTAGCCAGATGTTAAATTGCTACCTTCCTCTAGATTTGGGCTATCAAGTACTAAAAGTGTTTTTTTAATCCATTTTTTTCCGGAGATGAATGCGTTCAAATAAACAAATTCTTCTGTTTTATAAATAAGTATGGATTAAGTATAGTTTCTGTTAAACCAGGATGAATAAGTACTAAAAGTTTAAAAGTGCCAAATTCCGAGCGCTCCGCCATCTTGATCCCATGTACCAAGTATATATTATCACTTGTAAACCATTACCCCTCATTCGACACAGCCGAGTACGTAACAACCAAAGTAACAAGTCTTATGAATTTAAATGAATACCAGAGATGATGGCGGCATTAATATTGATTAGTATAGAATTAGAAATGAAATAAGTTCATATGTCGGCCCTCGACGGAACATGATTGATTAATGTGGAGGTGCGCGTCTCCAGCGCCACACGCCGCGCGGCCCGTAGCCCCACACTGACGGAGCTGGTGGACGTATAGAGCCAGACACCCTTCACAATGACTAGCTAACTTTTGTTCGTTTTAAACGTGGCTGTGAAGACAGCTTTAGAGCTAATGAGATTTTATTTATTACCTGCTTCTTACAGTGGTACCGTATCCTTTCTATTGATATTTTCTTGAAAACCTTAGCAGTTAAATCTTATATTAATTGATTGAAACGAAAAATTATTTAACTGGGATTTTATCGCCTGAGCTTTTCCTTTTAAAGAAATTAGTTATTTGCGTGGCCTAAAGCTAAGTTAAAGTACATTAAAGTAATTAACTTAGTGAATTACGATAAGCGATTAAAAAGCGTCCACAGTTAGCCTAAGAGTATTGATGTAGAAGTTATAAAATGCATTACACAAAGTTATTATATAACTTACTGCTAATTCATTATAACTAATGATAGTTTTAATCGTCAGTTAATTTTTATCTTACGAATAAACGTAGCCGTTTGAAATATTATTTTATAAATAAAAGCTGTTGAACCTTGATACTTTTCTCCTTCAAAAGTTAAAGAAGAATATTCGAATTAGCCCTAAGTACCATTGAATACGTTAAGTTTACTCACACGTTAATACTTGTTTAGTTCAGGTGACGTCTGTTTCAATGGAAACACTCCACCAGTGAGCGTAGACACACAGATAGATATTATTAAAATTGAACATATTTTTTGTTACAACCATATGAAATCAATTTATTTTCGTAATTAGAGGAAATGAGATATAATGAGTGTTTTGAAATCATCACCAAGATCATGGGAGGATTAGGATCACACTTATTAATTTAATCTTGTGTTGGAAAAAAAAGTGAATCAATGAGAAGAATGCTTGACAATAGCGATCTAACCACTAACATAATACAGATAGAGAATACAACTGATTGTAAACTAAGCGTGTGAACGGTCACTATCCCTTTCATGCAATGAGAGAGCAGTCACTCTCATTGCATGAAAGGGATAGTGACCGTTTTTATTACCACTAAGCGACACTTAAATGAATGCCTAAATATGCAGCTACTGCTTGATTTCCAACACTTCGCTGAGTCGAGCATTGGAAACCTGACAGCGCACTTTTATTTAGGTTTCTAGTTAGATTACATCTAATGCGAGCTTTTGTTTTATGCGATACATTTAAATATTTATAAACCAACGCTCTCTGGCATCGTGTGACGGATCGCAGGAAATCTTTTGAAAAAGAAACAGTTTAACAACACCGCATACTACATCCGTCGTCCTTACGAGAAAGGGCGCAACGGATGCTGCGCGCACGCACCGGGCTGTGTGACCACGCGATCGCTTTCATCGCAATCATAACATACTATCATTTAAATGAAGACTCTTGCTGACCGCTGATGATTCTTGTATGTTCAATAAGAATACCGCAATGCATCTATTGAAGCTTAAGCTGTGCGCGACTGAATTAGTCAAGAGACTGCAGTTGGTCTATGAAATCAATGATGACACGTAGACTCTCCATAAAACTAGGTATTTAATTGCAAAAAACAAAACTGTTCTATCTTTAAAACTAAAAACCATAGTGTTCGTATACTTACCTCTTCTTCACGCTGCTGACATTGTTATCATTTTGTTTTATGCCAGATCTTCGCCACACCCACGGCGTTGTCGTTATCAGTAATGAGGTGACTGCGCCTGCATGTTATGGGGCACAGAAGGCAGACTAGGCCTAGGACTCGGCAAATGTGTTACAGACGACACATTCGTAGGTACCTACAGTCCCAGCAATGTGATATTAATACCTCAGGTTTACTAGATACTCAGCAAAGGTGCCCGATTTGAGAATCGTAATCGTCTACCGTCAGCTTTTATAAACATCTCAAGTGACTTACTGTGTACACCACGAGCTTGTTGCTTAACCCATTATTTCTTATCATCGTTCTATAACTTACAATATTCGATAGAATGATATTAAGACTTCATTGAACACCCTCCGCATTCTCTTCCCTCGTGCAAAATGGCAACTTTAAAAAGACAAAATAGGAACACTTTTAAATCCAAAACGGTGGTAAGCGAGTAATCGTTTATTACCGCAGTAAGCAGTTGAGCAGTCAGTACGGCGCTTGCGCACCTCTCAATTATGGGATGCCATCGCCTAGGGGTGGGCCTTCAGAGATAAGGTTCTGTGATTCAGTGGCTAACTGTGTTTTAAAACAGCACTTGTAAAATGTAACATAATAAGCCACACGGGTTGACCGAAGTTAAGCTACGCTTGCCAACGTCAGTCTGTGGATGGGTGACCGATCCGCGTTCCTCCCGGCTGTCCTTTGTAGATCTTTAACAGTCGTTACGGGTAGTCGGTAGCCCGAAAGTCTGACAACCAGTCTCATCAAGGGGTATCGTGTTGCTCAGTAATGAGTTGTGCGTGCAGGTCAGACAGGCATTCGCTCCATGAATAATAGTAGTATTCAGCACCATTCGTTTAGACTGGAAGTCCACTCCAACATAGTTGGGAAAAGGCTAGGCAGACTATGAATTATAAGTTCTAGAATGTTCTTCAAAGTAAACACCTTGCGTTTACAGCTTGTTTTTTACACGGAAATCTGTGCACGAAGGTGCCACAGCATACACACATTGAGTGCTCCAACACTTAGGCTCGGCACAAACAGGAGCGCCCCATTCAAATATTTGTCTTTACTACGAAACCTGACCCGCAATGCTTGGAAAGTAAGGGATCGGCGGTGTCAGTGTCTGAAAGCCAATTTATTAGGTTAAGGTGAATGCGTGGAGGCAATCCACGCAATAAAAATGTTCTCAGTGTTTTATTGCAATTTTCTGCTCATTATTGGGTTGTATGTTATCAAGAAAGCCATCTGCAATCGTAAAGAATGTGTATTTCACGAAGAACAAATAATAAAAATCAGTAATACAACTCTGTAAGTTCAAAGTTGAACGATTGAATGACTATTTCATAAAATTATGACATTTGAGCACAATTCTTACTTAGAGAGTTGTGGTGATTTGATGACTATAGTTCGAGAAATGTCTGTTTGTTCCGGTAATAACTTTTTCAACGACATACAACCCAGTACCGAGTTAGATATCGCTAAAAACCTAAGAAAACTTGAATTTCGCAGGCTGCTGCTACGCATACGCCTTAAGGTTAATTTTATTTTAGTCAAAATATGACAGCCAGCTAACCGCTACTAGGTTTACTCATCACTTGCTCAGGTGTTTAGTAATCAGACGATACAGCCTTACATTCTGTAGCGAAAACCAAGACTTGCGAGATCGATATCGCCGATATCCACCGCTCATCTCTCACCCAAGGCTAGTTGAAATAACCCAGGCCCAGTGTCAGACAGTGATTATTACGTGGACCGCTGCGCCCGCGCACGAAAGCGCGTCACTAACGCGCACCACTCAATTATAAGATGCCATCGCGCAGGGGTGTTAGGGCCATAGGGTGGATGCTGTGTTTTATGGGAACACTTTATACTTCACATCAATTAAGAAAAGGTAATCCTTATAGTATTCAAATAACTGCTTAAGCACAAGGGTATATTTCTATCAGAATACTATACATAAATCCACATCTTATTAAAACTTAACGTCAGGTTGGTAATATAATTTCCAGACGTAAGTAGCATGATGGGAACAAGTTCTTGTTTCATTTAACTACCCAATATTTAATAATTCAACTATAATTTTACAACCCTGATAATTTTATAATAATTCATATCTTGGACAGCATTTCTGTTCATTATGAAGGGAGATTAAAATTATTATTCTCATATATTTTACTGGCAACCCTGTGCCGCGGGCTGCCCGCCACGACATCCGAGCATTACGCCATTTTGTTGTTTTTTTTTACTTTTTAAAGCAGCGGCGTTTTGTACACAGCCTTATCTCGAAGGAAGCCGCTTATAATTTTGTTATTTCTTTTAATAATATTTTTAATAACCGATCTGATATCAGATGAAATAGGTATGAAGCTGTTAAGTAACTTTTTTCTTTTGAGGGATTGCACGCCTGCACGCGAATAACACAGGAGATTATAAAAAGTAATTAAGTATATTTTAGTGTGTCTGTGAATCATCGGGAAGAAATGCGACAGAGATCGTTAAAGACCTCAGATTACGCAGACAGTTAATAAATAAAACATATTTTTTATTATGTCACTTGGCTTATTAAGTAATGGCCAGCATTTTATTTTTCTCATAGTCTTCAACATTCGTATGATGCCGCTTCGTTTTCAATAGCTTGGCCCAATTTATTCTAAGAAATTACATAAACCGGTTAACTGTCAAAGTGGTATCTCCTTTCGTAAGTGGTTCGTATTACACTTTCAAGTTGATAGACAAATCCTTTAATGGCCTGATGCAGATAAAGGCGTTTCCAAATCTATTGTGACGGTAAAGTACGATGAAATGTTGACCGCCATTAGTGTGACGTATGAAGCTGTCAGATTTGACAGATCTATTTTTAATTGTTTTTATTAGTACTGTTTAGTAGTTGAATACAGGACGTAGGTATATTATTTTTATCATTTTGCAGTCAGTACGAAACAAATTATATTAGGTTACTGTTGACCTTCATAAAGTTTTAAACACGGTTTATATTTCAAGTTTTCGTATCGCACAAATATAACCACTGTTCTGAATGTTACTAGCACAGCAATGAAAAGAAAACCCATATTTCAAGAACCCCTAACAACTTACGATTCTCTAATTACACGTTACCAACACCACGGCTAGAGTAAATACTTGTTTATGGAAATCACTGTAAAATCCCCGACACGACCAATAAAAGTTTAATGTTGCCAGTACCAGCCTACATAAACCCATTTAGTCCAAGCCACAATTATAGATAAAATATACATTTATGCGGTAAATTGATATTGTGCGCTGTGTTAGTGGTGCAGGGATGTCAGTGAGTATAAACAACCACGAAAGCTATTAAAGGATCTACAGTCGTTGAAATAATAACGGCAATTTAAGGGTTTGAAGTAACCGTTTCTACAATAGTAGAAACGGTTACTTCAAACCCTTAAATTTTTTATTTACCAAAATATTGGTAAATAAAAAATCTGATGCAAGTAACTGAAACCTTCAGTAATTCCTATATTTTATCTTTACATTATTTGGTAATATGTTGATAGTTCTTATAATTATCATATCTCCCAGATCAAACTCTCGTTAAATAGTATACCTGAATCAATTCAAACAATAAATCTTTTATTTTGAAATGCGTTAAAACTTGAGAACCCTATTTTATTTTAAAACACAACTACCTACTGATGATCGAGAAAAAGCTGTCACACGCGAATGTTCACAACATGTCATCGTGACAACCCTACAGCATACATGACATAAAACCCTTTCAGATGCTCCGTAAGGCTTAATCCACACCATTACATTAGTCGCGCGGCGACGACAGACGCGATCCGACGCGCGGTGCTTGTGTATGTCCGGCGCTAATGCGATCAACGACGTTTAATAAAAATATTACGTTACTAAACTCATATAATGATGACTTCGTGGGATATGTCGGCATCTGCATTAATGGGCTTTTATGCTTTAGGGATTGTATCCAGTTATGGACCTGCCACTAGGCGAGATTTGATGGGTACTTCACCCTAGCACCTCAACCCTGTTTAACTCTACGTCTAAGATTCTATTCTCTCAAGAACTTTTGAACTATTCTTATATAGGTCGTCGTGTCCATAGTGTCACTACCAACTAACGAGTATAAAAACTTAAAAAAAAAACATTTAAATCGTCCCACATTCACATCCTGTCCAATAAAATGTCTTGGAAAACGACATTTACCTTCTTTAGACCATTTCCCCCGGGAAGCTACACACACCACTGCCCGTCCAACCTACAATCCACCTACGTCTATCAAAAGTTAATAAAAACCAACAAGTTCCATCAACTAGCGGACAGGTGAAGCATGTCCGACACCGGTACCACACAACGCCACGAGTTGGACATTTAATTATCAAAAATGTGTTCCGACCCTTATCAGCCGGTGCAAGGTGAGTAGGCTCTGAAGAGGGGACTCACATGAATTGAGTGGACATTGGTTGAATACCGTGTTACACCGAAGTAAGAATAAAGAGTCCGTACCATGTGCATGAGGTGCTGGGTTAGATTCCTAAGTCGGGTAGATATCTGAAATTTCTCAGTACCAGCTCGTAGTCTGGATCTGTGCCCAGTTGATGGCAATCTCTTCACTCACATCACACAGAATTAAACATAACTGGCAAAATGTCGGTGTACTATAAGCTAGGTGTTTCAATAAGCCTTCTATGTTTTTAGGCCATACGTAATGACATTTGTAATGTCAGGCTTTTGGTCAGGTGTAACTATAAGCAACTGTAACATTTCATCCTTTACCACAATGTACATATAGTGGCCTTATATGTTGTGAGCTTTTACGGCTTAGTCTGCGTGAATGTCGGTTATCTCGTGTGCAGTCGCGAAATAAAAAGTAACCTATATTCTTTCTTGGTCCAAACTTAGTCTGTACCTAAATATCATCGAAATCAGTTCAGTAATTCAGTCGTGGAAGCGAAACTGGAAGACATATTTGATACTTTCACATTTATAATCTTAGTATGGATCGATATGGATGTCAACTACCTATTACATTGGCGCAACCCTAGTTTACCTAAACATCAAATTTAGTATGCTTAGATGTTTTTAAATTCCCGTCTGATGGTTTAAAGTTTACCAATACTTTCTTTCAAACCTCTCTCACACATTCTCAGGGAAACGGTAGCAGAAAAATAGCTTAATCAGATCGATAACATCTAAAAGGCACAAAAAAACATAATTAAAAAAAAGTCACACGTAAACGTCTCATTATCTCCACATCACATCGGAAGGAATTAGGGCATCGTCACACCGTGCGACAGACAGCCGCGCGATCACGATCGACAGATAATCGCAGCCGTGTAAGTAGCCTGCGATTAACTCGGAGACTCGGAGCACAATGTGTAATCGAATGGAACGATGTTATCGACCAAACGATTCCGATGAGCTTTTTAATGACAACTCTATTCGGAATGCTCGGAACGGTAATGTGTTTATTTATGCGTGAAGTATTTAGATTTTAGATATGTATAATTGTAGATGCCTATCGTCAGCTTCCTAGTCTTTAATCGCCTTCCTTAATTTGTTGAGATTGGCTTCCATTTTATTTGACTAATTAAAAACAACGTAAATTCCAACAGGGATCACAGATTCTTATGTGACAGCTACGCATTCTCTATTCAAATCCTTATTTCCAATTGATTTTGTTCCCACTTAAACAAATATCAACTTTATGGCGGTGTTAGTGTAGTCGATTTTTATTAAACATTACAGGAATACTATTGAAAAAGTCATAATTAAATGCTTTTTTCTAGCAAACTGAACTTTATATTTCTAGTGTCAAAGTAATTTATCAATCAAAAACTCTTTTTTTTACACTTTTGTAAGCCAAATTCTAATCGCAGAATAGTTTAATAATAAATAAATAAAAGCCCCAAGCTAAACAGAGCTTGTGTTATGGGTACTAGATGACTGATATACTTAATACAATACATAACATAGATAGATATTTTTTATTATACATAGCAAATACCCAGAACACCCGAAACAAATATTTGTAGATCGTACAAATATTTGTCCCAAGGCGGGAATCGGACCCGCAACCTCCTGCGTCGCAGGCGGACCTTCACCCGCAGTTAGAGCCGGTAGGAGTTAGTCTTAAAGGTTACGTTTCGAAACATAAATAACGGGTTATATTTAATTAGTACCCTTAAGTATCCACATAGCCCATAATAAAACCCGCTAGACGTTTTCAGGTAACAGCAGGATTTAAACTAAAAGCTTCTTAACAAAATATTTTTATAGGCAAACGCACCGCTAGCGAAAACCATTAAAATTTCACCGCGTATAAGGGATGTGTGTCCCGAACAGCGTACATTACAGCCGCTGCCCACGGCCAGTGCTGGACATTTATAGCCTGCGTATTATACGACCTAATTAGTAATTTTACAGCCAATTAATTAAAGGCTTAAGAAAAAATTAATTTCACAAGTTTATTGCTTTGAGGATTTTACGCCGTTCAGTTTATTAAATTTGAAGACGTACAGCCTTTTCTGTGTCTTTGATAGGCAGGCCCTCCTATAGTGCCTACTTACACAGATCAAAACACATTTACTAACTACCCATCATCGATGTATTATAGACTTTATAATGTGTTTTTAAATACCACGTTTTTCTCTTATCACAACTTCTCCGTTCGTACGAGGCCTAATGGTCTGTAAGATTAATGATATTTAGTAGAAAACAATATATCACACATTTATTCAATGCAAAAATAATATTAAACTTGTAGTGCATAATTTGTTAACTTCTCAAAACGCCATGTTAAATCTCCACCCACGTTGCGTAGGCGCACTGCGCACGGTGCGACTATCTGTCGCACGGAATCGCGACACGACTGCGACTGACTTGATGTATGCGCACGATTCGTCCACCACTCTCCGGGGGTGGGAGACGGGAGATTACTTACTTTGAATTTATTATAATTACTCTCTTCACTAGAAACGTTCATATTACTGGCAATCTTTTCTATCGGTGTTATTTGTGAGTACATACGCCACAGGCGTGACTTACGTATTTCTTGTCGCGACGTGTGTTATGTGAAATGACATGTATCGTGTTATGTAATGTGAATAGTATCGACGACTGTCAAACGCGAATGAGCACTACGAGAACATTTGTCGAATACAACTCTATAAACCGATAACCCAGGGATCAGCGCGAGCATCTGCTCTAGCGTTACATGTGATGCTTGTAGTGCTGTCTACACGCAGAATACTCATTACATTACAGGATACATTACATAACAGACGCCTAGTTCCGTCCGGCTTACGCTTTACAAACAGCCTAAATTATAATTAATATTTCAACCTAAAGTTTGAGATTAAGGTGAGGCAAGGTACATTTAGGTAATGCCAAACTAAAGCAGTTTTTCTAAGCAACTACTATCGTTTGACCATTCGTTTCTCAGTGGGCAACTTGTAAACATAGACGTCTAGATTTTTCACACTTGTCTGTGGCTATTTCAGGTCAATTTCAGTGTCTGTTAATAATGTGAAAAATCTGTTGCTGGAAAATTTGCCAGAGTTATCTAAGCATTACGGATTGGCAAGGCGGTTGGTTGGTGTTATATTTTTCGCTCAATGACTGATGTTCATCGGCGGTGTTTACATTCTAGTGTTAATAAAAACAGGCATTCGCTCCGACACCTTTCCAGTTTCCAAATTAAAACACAAACACGCCTACATTCCTGTAAATTGAAAGAGAAACAGTCATAATCATTCATTCAATGGAAGTAATTAGTCGCTGAAGGCCGCAGCTCCGTCGCCATCAATCAGTCAGTAATGAAGTGGTGCGGGAAGCCTAATGGCCGTTTTCACGCACCGTTTATAAGTCAGTCGGTGGCTTTATGTGGCAGGAGTTTGTAAATGAATACGTCACTTAACCAAAGTATTACAAGGAGAACCATCTGTTGAATACTTTATGGGTTCGTAAAAATCAAAGAACGGACTTAATTTTGTTCTCCTGTTGAGGTCCTGAGTTCAATTCCCACGCCAGGCTAGGTGTGATAAGATTTAATATCTGGAATTTATCAGAAACAGCTTGCAGTCAGGATATGTACTCGATTGATGACAATAGGCACGGCCTCAATTACATGGGATTTATACATAACGACCGAAGTGTGGGTGTGGATACTGTGACACAATCACTTTCGTTAAAGTGATTAGCTAATTAAAATGAGATGGATGGCATTTTGACAACTCCGTATTACGTAAGCTTTGTTGTATGGTTGCGCATATGCAAATCTTTTTTTCACACCACAGGCCTCCCATTACCCTACTTAAACTAAGCCCTTTTTTCTAACTTATCGGACAGACGTGTTGCTTGCGAGTTTGTTGTACCACTTCTTCTTCCCAGCAAGAACATTACAATTTTGAGAACTGTCTTACACATTTTTTAACGTTCAAACACTGATCAGCCTAATCTGTATAAATGATGTCTGCAGAGAAAACTAAAAGCCAAGATGAGTAATTTTTGGTAGCCCGCGGCAAAACCTCTGGGTACGCCTCGCGACATTCTATTGTGACACATTGTGCCAGACTAACAGTTATTCCGAAGTTTAAGTTTTGACTTCTGTCGGCAGTCCCCAAGACTGCATTGATTTTTAAATTACTTTTATAGTAAAGATACAATCAGTATAATATTCAGATTTATCGTACATTTGTCGTTAACTTTGGCATAAGTTTTATCTGCGTTGCACTATCGGAAGACTGCACGCGAGAAACATTCCTTGTACCGTTATTAATTTTCATTTTAATGGCTCGGCTCAGGAACTGTACAATGAGATGTTGATCGCAAATCAATGTTTGGTTCAAAGGCCCACACCACCATTGCACCGGTACGCATTAATACGAGGAGTAAAGTAACCACCATCGGTACCTGCCTTTAAATTTACAGAACATTTCATGATGTTAAAGAGTGTTAAAGACCATAGACCAATTTCCTGCTTTCTGGTGTAATGATTAATACGTAGGTTTTAATGTATTGGTATGGTATGTTGTGATGGTCCAATGGTTAGGGGCTCCGTGCACCAATGTGACTTTTTCAATAAATAATATGTACTTTCTAAGTTTGTCAGACATCACTAACATCTGTGAAGCAAGAGCTTCACAGATGTTAGTGATGTCTTTATCGTGAGAAAACTTGGACTTATAATCAATAAAGTCCGAAGTCGCACGTTCTCTGTATGAGAAGAGGCCTCTGCCATGCAATGGGACGGTTAGAGGCTGGTATTTTTTTTAATTCGACAACTTAATTAATTCCTTAACTGCCAGAAAACAAGACACAATATAAAATGTATTGTTTGTCGGTCAGCTAGCGTTTAAGGTGTAAATTACTTGCGACTTATGTAATTTAAAATATACCTTCATGACTTGCCGCCACCACTGACTTTCGGTCCAGACATCCGCAGACACAGCTCAACAGTCACACAAAGACGCTCCTGTATACGTTAGCATATTCCAATCATCTAATAGCCTAACTATACAAACATACATTCTGCAAGACGCTTCCATTTACTGACCAATCACCTAACAGTCCCGAGCACAATCCTAATCAATGGAGTCTGCGCCGCGGCCGCATCTGTCGCGCGACGGTATCGCACGGTCGTGTCGCTCGCGTATCTCGTGAGGAGTACATCAAAGTGAATGTTCGCTGTATATGAGGCTGTACTGTATTGTATTCGTCTAGGACGCTGATTGTCAAAGTTAAGTAACAGATTAGGATAAGAGTATATACAGTCCTTGTTTGCAAATTTTTTTAATCAATGATATTCATGACTAGCAATTAGAGCCTCTGTGATTTGTGGGGTTCTTACCTCAAAATACCATCTCAGACACTAATCTGCATGGTCCTCACATCCCTGGAATTAAAAAGAGACTGTGACCTCTGAGTTGGTTTTGTTTTTCTTCTCAGAGCCGTCATGTAGGGAAACACCGACCTAATCTAAATCTAATTTATTTATTCCATTTATGTCGTGCAAAAGTGGTTTTTTTAAACCCGACTTAAATAATTAAATATTATTCTATTAAATATAGTCTATTAAAAGGACCCTGTACTAGGACAGTGTCGGGCTGGTATTTTTTGTTTAGGCTTGTAATTAAAAGCACTTATACGTTTTTAGAAAGCAATCTACTATTTCGTACTCATAAATGTAGCCTGTTTTTAAGAATAAATAAAACTCCTGGATTCGCAAGTTGAGTACAATAGACGCAATAATCTGTTCCAATAAACTCAAAACTAACATCCGCTAATCCGCACAACGTTGAGCACCGCGCCACATCTAAGTCTGTGCATGCACCAGACGATGGCGCGATAGCGGCGTGGCTAGTCGCAACTAATGTGACACTCGGCGCGTAATGAATGGCCCTCTTTAGATTGCCGATAGCGGGACGATCGACGACAAATGCTTACAATATGTGAAGCTGTATGGAGTTAGTTTCTATTTACTTAGAGGACTTAGTCCCCCATGGGCCGGCGCGGGAAGATATTGCAAGCGAGGAATGTTACTTGTAACGTTATTAATTATTATCGCAATGGCTTGGCTACGAACGATGAGTGTATTGATCACTAATCAATGTTTGGTTTACAGTTTCCACAAAACACATTGGAGATTGGATTCATTCGTCTTTCAATGACTTGTAAATTTATTCATAGTTGATCTCTAGTCATTTAATCTGTAAGTCTCATAACAGGCTGGTATTCCATTATTACATTACCTGTGACTGTCCCACTGCAGGGCAGAAGCCCCTTCTCAAGGCACGAGGATTAATCACCACGCTTGCTCAAGGCGGCTTAAGAAATAGTCGGGTTAGCGATTTCAGACTTAGGTAACTGTATCACATATTATAAAATAAAGTTCCCCACCGCGTCTGTACGCGATAAAATCAAAAACTACTGAACGAATTTTCATGCAGTTTTCACCAATAGTGAGAAACGAGAAAGGTTTTTGTGTATAATTTGTCACGGGCAAAGTCGGGGCGGATCGCTAGTTGTTAATAAATCAAGGTATCCTCATCATGTTTTCCTTCACTGAGGTCAGTTATGTCTAAGATAAACTAAGAAAATACATAGATATGAATTGTAAACGTCACATTGGTGGCCGGATTTGAACCCACAATGAGGAGAGATGCGACGCCCCAACAATACCATTGGTTTTCGTCCATTACCTGCGTATTAATGATGATATCAGATTGCAGGAAATTGGTTTTAAGAGTCAAGATTTGATTTCTTTCCTGCTCACAGTATGCAAGTATGTGATGATTTCATGTCTTCAAATCCTGGCAAACACTAAGTGTAAGATCTTCATGTACCTGCAGCTTATACCCATCCATAATTCCCTGATAACATCCTGACTGGATTCTCACTTCGCTTAATATTAAACAAAAATTTCAGTGAGCAATAAGAAGCAGGTGATTCGCACCAACATTTTGATTTTATTAATGTTGTTTCCTTCCTCAAAGTAACTGTATTGTGCAATCAACGTTTTTACGCAACATTTTATGATATTGTAATGTTTTCGGTCTTGATATAAAATTAACAACCTCACTGATTACGTGCAGCGCCATAACTTGATATGTTTGAGCAAAAACTTTTGGAGTATCCGATGACGAGGAAAAACGACAAAAAATAAAATGTCTTATGCGAAAAAGGGATAAAAAATAAATCGGCAGTGCATTAAGTGAGTGCAGTGTCATTTGCATGTGAATAGTTGCTATCGTGACATAATAAGGGTGGGTTTGCTTTGTTCTTAGGTTTAGTTAAGTTGGTTATGATTGCAAGGATGGGGTGGTATAGAAAGCGAGAAGCGGTTTTGTTTATCAAATCAGTTTTTTTTTTCGGTATTATTGACTGATTTCCTAGTACCTAGTAACTTTTTTTTGTCTTGTTACAATATACACTTGTGTCATATTGGTAAACATTTTTCTCATTTTCATCTTTCTTTGTTTCTTTAGTCATGAAGAAAATAGGTTCTTCTTAAACTTAAGATGTACAAAACTGCTGACTTTTTAGGAAAGAAAGAGATCATTTATTTGCTGATA
Source organism: Phlogophora meticulosa (assembly GCA_905147745.2). Classification (NCBI taxonomy): domain Eukaryota; kingdom Metazoa; phylum Arthropoda; class Insecta; order Lepidoptera; family Noctuidae; genus Phlogophora; species Phlogophora meticulosa. The sequence goes on from LR990534.1 coordinate 483,848, forward strand.
ATGAAGGTATACATATAAGTTGGAATATTTATTAAGTGTCCCGATACATTTTACCTTACGGCATGCAAAATATTAGGTTTGAATTAAATAGTACTATAGATACAGCTATTACGATCCTTATTAGCCATAGTCGAGTTTAATAGATTGTTACAGAAACATCAAAACTTACATATTTTTTCTTACTAATGAATTAATTATCTAAACTAATCAAATCAAAGCCGAACATAATAAAATTCAATTAATGAAGACACGTTAATAACATAGAAACATGTTAATTGAACACGAGAAGTCGCGTGACGACACCTTTCAGACATTAACCTTAATTTCTATATATCGATTAAGTACTCTGTCTGTGTGTGTGTTTACACGTGGGTCCAATATTTATAGTTGAGGCACGTGTAAACTAAATGGGGTGAAGCTGACAGCGAAAAGATAATATCGAAGCGAGATTTTTTTTTCTACTTACTACTAAACTTTAATACCGTTTGTTGTTATTTTGAGGAACCTTCTCTTACGTTCGCAACAGCCCAGGTATCTGACATACGTATATATTGCTTTTGTTTATCAACATGTACATTGTTAGAATTTTTATAAATAAATATAAGTAGCATTAAAAATAAATTAACATAGATTTTTTCTTTCACAAGGATAAAACTATTAATACATGGAAAAAATAAGTCACAGGGCATCGAAATATTCATCCGCATCACTGTCAACGGGAAAAGAGCCCAGAAGGCTGGCAGCATTGCCAAAATAAAAACCACAATTAACATAGATCAATAATATAAACATCACAGCACACCTATATTCCCCGAAGAGGTAGGCAAAGGTGTAAGTACACACAATACACATGTAAGTAAATAGAATAGTTATAGAATAGATTATTCAATCAATTATACTTAATTCGGCCATTCAGTAGGTAGGTACATGACGTCACTCTGCCTTGATCTCCCACGGTGTTTCTTCCGTTCTTCCCCACTCACCCTGTCCGTTATAAAACTGTCCCCGCTACCCGCTTTCATCCTAGTACGGCCTTACCCGAGATCCATACAGCGATACATTATTTTTTCTCGTACCGCGGCCGGTATTAAGGCTTTCTTAAGAGCCTTATTAAGCGGTATCTCGTACGGAGCGGTATGAAGAGGTATACAGTACATCTTCTTTATCGAAGACGGACATCGTGGTAGCAGCAATAAATATTGTTGAAACATATTTATAAACTCGAGATAGGCATCCGTTTGGCCACATTCTTGTCTGATAGCAAATGTACTCCACATCGTCCATAGCATTATGGATTGCCATGGAATATGAAATGTATAAATAATCACTCCTATCATATAGATGGGACTCAAGGCTAAATAATAACAGCCTCGCGGGTCGATCGAAGGACGACGTGCCGAGGTCGGTCGGTGGATAGGTGAGCATCTGTTGCTATATGTACACACACATCAAGAGCTTGACGAGGCGTGGAGGAGCCGTGCCCGGAAGACACGATAAACCGTTGAGACCGGCTGCCAATTGTAGATTTGGACAGGCGTTGTCTTCCAGAAGACAACTATGTAGTCTTCACAGGTACTGTGTTCGTACAAAAAAGGGTATCGTATTACCCAGTAACTGGGTTGTTGAGGTTGGATAGCTGTCTATCTAACTACTTTGAAGCGACTGTTCGCTTCATACTACATAACGGTCAACATTGTGGCTGTCGCTAAATGTCGTAGTTGGATAAATGGTCTAGGAAGATGATGATTTCGGAAATGCTGTAAGTACCCGATACCCGATACCGATCTGATATCTCTCTATCTGTACCAAATACACTATTGGTGTTTGGTATTCTGGATCATCTCTACCGTAATTATAAAAATACCTTCAATTAACTGTATCCCTGATGCATGTTGTACCCACGCCACAATTATCTCGTTAATAACTTCATTTGGGTTCGTCTGCCAGTTATAAAGTATACAATTTATGATACCATCAAACCGTTTAATATATGAAGTCGATAAATTGAAGTGAAAACTCCTGTTATGTGCGTGTGCGCTTGTGTTCCCATTGAAATGTGAAGCACAAGACTGTTTGTGGTCATTTTGGATTATATGTAGTAGTACCTATATATGTGAGCATCTTGCCTTTTGCTTTGATGATAGAAAGGAGTAAAGCATTAAGATTTCGTGTAGACTAACATCTAAGTCACACTATACTAGCAGATAAGTAGTCCACTCGTGGGCTGCATGGCCTTCATATCTAAATTACTCACTGTCTATGATATATCTGATCTTATTACTCTATCAGTACCTACTAGGAGGGTATACAGTACGCCCACATCCCCCCACACACCACATCGGTTCTGCATAACCCTTTGAGACATACAGGCGTGATGTTATGTTACCAATGACACTAGGTTTTAATGACAAATATTTACTTTATCTAATTACAAATAATCACAATACGTTGCAATCTGATTTAAAAAAATAATGGATTGGAATTTAAAACGGAACAAGGATCTATCGCTTGTTTCATCACAGTTTTGATATTTTTTCATATACATATTTAGGTATTGAAATGTTATATTAAGGTAGATTATTGTTGATTTGCATCCCCCTTTCAGTGCCAGGAACGAACACTATTAAAAAAAAACAGCATTTGTTTTATACTCTTCAAGAATACATACAGAATACATTTTTTATTTCTCGTTGCTTCGTACGTATGGTGGTCTACTTAGAAACTAGACCACACATCTGTCTCTCCTACACAACTCGATATTATATGCAAGTAATTCACTCGGCCATCTAAACACACTCCCTGTGCGTTCGTTATCTTTCTATTTCCAACCAGTTCTTAATTTCCTTTGGCATGTTATTAAAATTACCATACAGTGACCACTATATCTTGGCATACAGAGCGGTGCTGACTGCACAGGCAATTATTTATCATATTCCGTTTGTACTTCCTAGTTTGTTTACTCGTAGTGCAAGGATGACCGCTGAGCGTGAGCTCTTGGGTTCGAGCCCCAGATAGAGCAAAGCTGTTGGTAGGTTTTTCTATTAGGAATTCCTCACAACCAGTCTGACGACTGGATTATGCCCTATTGATGGTAATGAGCTCGCGACTATAACATGTTTATATTAACTAGCAAAATGTGGGAGTTCTGTATTTGTAATATTTATTTCTATCCCTTCTTTTTTTTTTTTATAAAAACGTTGCCCCACACTAGGAATTTCTCCTGTATCGTGGGTGCGTTTACAAACATTTAAACTCACATACACAAACAGCCAGACCCGGAACAACTACCTGTAGGTCATACAAATATTTGTTCCGTGCGGGGATCGAACCCACAACACGCGGCGCAGCAGCCGATGGCTCAACCACTGCGCCAACCGTGTCGTCAAACCTTCGAAGAATACAGGTTAATTTTGTTTCCAAATTTTGCCGCGTATCAAGATATAATTGCCAAAGCAGCGTTTACGACTCGGCCTTTCGCCCAATCCGCCATTTTAATGACGGTTTATCTCGCGACAATAATGAACTACATTCTTTTCTAAATAATTAAAGGGAACTAGTTTGACGGACGCTCTCTAATTAAAATTATACAATAAACTTGACTAGACACACTAATGAAGGAAAGTTGTTTTTGTTTTTCGCTTTTTTATGATTGGAATGTTATGTAGTTATTGCGCGCTATTGCGCTATTGGTGACCAAAAATGGCTAACTTACACACACTCAGGCCACCAAATTTATATAATAATCGGTTACCCTTATTGCATCTACCACTGTTTGTTTCTGCATCACCTGAAGGTTGAAGAATAGAAAATGCCTATGGCATTAAATCCGCCTCTGTACATTTTTGTGCTTCAAGTATTTAATAAAAAGCTCGCACATGCACGTATGAGTTTACAGGCACACACATGTATTTCTAGTTTACATTTTGCAACAAAACTCAAGAATGAAAAACCTATTCCCGAAAGTTAGCGATAGTGATTAGTCAGAATTAGAAACATTCTCTAAAGTTAATCAGAAACATGGAAGCATGGTAATTACCCTAATCACCGGCGCTAATCAAAAAGATTAGAATCATCCGTTACATGCTTCCGGAGCTTAACAAATAGCACTCACTTTTGACCGGTACGGCGGCGAAGGTTTTCGGATAAAAATTGAATTAAACAAAGAAAGAAAATCATTTATTTGGAGCACGCACAGGAAATAAAAAAACTAACAAGTATACAATAAGAAAAAGATTAAGAGTCATTTATTCAATCAAATTAGGCTGTAAATCAGCACTTTTTGAAAAATTACATAACACAATCCTCCAAAACGCTTCACCGCTTCCTAGTGTTTTCGCTGGGAAGAAGAAGTGGTGCATCAAACTCCCCAGTAATAGAACTACAGCCTACCTAAAAACCAAAACACCTAGAAATAACTACAACCAAAATAAAACAAGCATACGAGGCCGCACAATTAGCCAAACTGATGTTATCTCAGGCCGGACTGAATCAAAACTATGACTAATGTTATCTGCGTCAATCGACATGTTACAACAAAGGCGAGGCGCGCTTCTAGCTTGTGACAGTGGATGTGGTACAGCGCCGGGCCGGCTGCTGGGGCCCCAGTGTGAGTGTGGACGATTAACTAGACAATGGATAAAGTAGGCCACGTGCCACGTAACAGGTGAGGGCAGCAGGCCCACTTGTCAACGTACCAACTCCATAAGAATAGGTTATTTTATGGGAAACTTATTGGCTATTAAGTCAGGTGAGTAATGATAGAGGTTGACTTTTGATTCATTGGCAGTCAGGGGGCGGAGGTATGTAAAAGATATGAACCAATATTCTATTACATAATATTTTATTGCAAATATTTCGCAATAAAAATCAACTGATTGCGAGTTGCGGCATGAGGAAACTTTTTTTTATTTAATCTGTTTCCGGCAATTTATTTTTCGGTACTTACTACTGAACTTACTTCCAACAAAGTAGGGAATTATTCTTCTCAATCTAACCTAACATCACGCCTGTATTGCTTGAAGGGGCGGCAGGGGTGTACATATAGCAACACCCACATTGTGTCAGGGATTCTTCTCAATTCTTGTTATGATTAATCTTGAGCTATAAAAAAACCTCATAAGAAAGGCCATCATTTCCCTGCTACTACAAGCCTACCACTTAACTGACACTGTCCTTGACGAAGCTGCGCGGTGCGGAAGGGATGTGGTCAGTATCCACCCAGCACCTCGCGGCTACTTCAGGGTCAAGCACGGTTTTAGTTTATCAGTAGGCATAGATTACCCATCCTTTAGTAAATCATGGCGACAGTTTAAATAGGCTTATGAAATTCGTTGCGTTTATGTATACATGCTTTGGCGGATAAACCCTGCGGAGGCTTATTCGCGGGAATTATCCGCCAAAGCGGGATTGATATACTATGCCCGTGCTAATTGTGGGCTATGTTTTATTTTTATAACTTTGAGTAATTTGAAAACATTCGATAGATAACTCCATTAAATATTTTGAGATAGTTCTGGAAGACGACTGATCCATGAAGTGAACATACTGTAGCTATGCTATTCTGTGAGCGCGCGCAACTTGAGACGGACAGCCGGCCGCGGCCGGGGCGGGAAGCGTGAAAGTTAGCGTGTCGGGTTGCAAGCTCCGGTGACGTCACGATATGAGGTTATGTGTCATTGTTGTACTGACAAACACATGATCTCAGAGCAATTAGGCGTCTATAGAATATACTACACAAGAGAAAGGCAATTAAACGTATAGAAACTGTTGTACGATCATCGTGACACACAGCTTTTGCTTTTGGTTAAACACCAATCATTTTTTTTTAACTAATTAGCAGACTTTTTAACACACACAGTTGACAGCAATTTACATTTTAACATTTTTTTTTTTTTTTTTTTTTTTATAAAAACGTTGCCCCACACTAGGAATTTCTTCCTGTATCGTGGGTGCGTTTACAAACATTTAAACTCACATACACAAACAGCCAGACCCGGAACAACTACTCGTAGGTCATACAAATATTTGTTCCGTGCGGGGATCGAACCCACAACACGCGGCGCAGCAGCCGATGGCTCAACCACTGCGCCAACCGTGTCGTCAAACCTTCGAAGAATACAGGTTAATTTTGTTTCCAAATTTTGCCGCGTATCAAGATATAATTGCCAAAGCAATATAATTGACATTAAAGTAAACACTGCTTCACCAATGTGAATGTAACGTTAGTTTATCTAAACAACGCATCAACTAGTGCGTGATGAACAGACAGGCAGACAGACGGACAAACTAGGCGTGAAGCGTGAAAGTTAACGTGTCAGTTTACGTAGAGGTGCGCCGTGAGACGAGACGGCGGCGGCGGCGGGACGGGACGGGAGCGGGGCGGGCCGGGAGCGGGTCGGGTGTCACTATTGTTACACAGAGGAAGGGATTAAACTCTCTATTGTTTTATACGTGAGGTTCATCTTACTTCCTTTTCACGCTCTCTTGGTCACTTGAAGACTTGTTGATAGTAGTATCAAACTACTTTTAACAGCATCATCAACATCACGCCACTAATTTTGTAATCCCAGTGGAGCAGACAGATGTTTAAGTCCCATGTAATAGGGAGCCAGCCTGGAATGAATGAATAACTTGCCAAAAATAATATTATTTAACTATGACTCAAAGGTACGCCTTAAATCTAGGCCCTACAGACAGCCAACTCTGCAGAGGATGCTTTAGCGCAAAGGAATCAGCCGTCTGCGTCATCCTGGTATGCGAAGACGTGACTTCCCAACGCGCACGGACCCTCGGAGCGGTGAGGTAAAACCTATGAAGCCCTCAGGAAGTTTCTGTGCTTCTAGGTGGAGCGGGGTGGGCTATGTAAGCAATGACATCAACACACAATGCGGCAGAGTGAGAGTCTAAGTGCGCACAATGGAGTCCACATTCAACCTCTATGGTTTGCGCCTCAAACACAATCAAACAGATTTATGGGTAACTACATCTTTCTGTGTATAAATCACAGTTCTCCGTCTAGATGATGTTTATTACTTTTGCAAACAGCTATCCGAAATGCATATTTTCTTCTTCATCTTTTAATATCCATTTGACGACGCGTAAACAATGGAAACCCATAAACCAGGCAGTTGATTAGCTTTTTAAACTTATATCTAACTTAGGTAGTAACTTACACAAACACGGTTTAAAATAGCAAAACTATAAAAACTTAACTCGTGCTGAAATATTTCATTTATTTTAACTATCCGATAAACAACGAAGTAATTACTTCCAATAATTGTTATTAACATTAAAAATGTTATTCTGATGCGTCTGCGCATAAGAGCAAGACAATAAGAAGAACCACTACGAGAAAGGCACTGCACATTGACAGATCTGTAAAAGTTAAGATTTAGATAAATTTGAAACTCTACATACGGTGATAGAACCGAAAAAATACTTTCCTTGTAAGATCATTATTTTCATCTCAGCCGGAAGACGTCCACTGCTGGACATGGACGTCCCCTAAGGCCCCACCGGGTCATCGCCCTTGCAATATCACAATATTTTTATCACTAATCATTCACCCAAGAACATTACACTTGTCAGGATGGAGCTTCTGTGCTTCATTTCATCATTGATGACTATAAAGCCCGCAGGCACGCTTCGAGACTATCGCGTCGCCATCTTGAAAAGTGACGTCACATAATTTATGGCGCCATCCATCAAAAAGTTCGTTTTCGCGGTCACACCTGTTCGTGCCCTCGCGCCCAACTGCGGGAAGGTGGTCACGGGATGTGTTTCTTGCTTTTATTAAAACTAATCTTTTATAGAAAAGTAAATTTTGATGATAAACAAATGCTCATTAGAAACACCGTCTGTATAGCAATGTTTTTACTTTTATGACGTATAATATTTCAACATATTGCCTGTCCCCATCCCTGAGAAAAATAAGGGTTTTGTTCTGTTATTTTTTTGAATACGGTACCCTGAAACTACCAGTGGGGTATAAAACAGGAAGACGGATCGTGGGAACTTAAAAGACGAAAATAATAAGTTGAGACCCCTAATCAAGACCCCGGGTAGCGAAGAATGAAAACATTAGTGATGGCGCTCCCCTTATTCAATAATGCACTATGCGTGTTCCCTGGTACCTGGTGCCATGCCACATTTGGAATCTTTTGAAATACGAATGTCATTCTGGATATAAAATTTATAATAGTTGAAAAAAAATGTTCAGTATAGAATTTAATCTAATATCCAGTGCATGGCATAACATCACATTACGCCTATATTAGAGATGTACCTAGTATACCCACGTTTCACCACTTTACTTCCATGAAATAGTGCCTAATGCCAACAATCGGGCACAAATCAAAACTCTCGAGAAATTCCTGAGGGGAAAACCCAATATCTCTTAAGCCAACCCGGGAATCGAACTCAGGGCCTCATGCTCAGCAGTAGCACTTGCAACCACAAGACCAACGAGGATTTGTGAGTTGGCTAAATACTTGTAACGGTGCAGCTTGTACGGTAAAATAACTGCACAAAGTTCAAACTAATATAAAATGCGTTTCATTCACCAAAACCAAGTTATTGTAGACAGCTTTTGTTTGAATACTATCTAGTTTTTTGCAATGGGAATTAAAAATAACATTTGATTAATACAGTCAAAATTGTAATGATCTTTATCGAGCCAACCAATCGCAAGCGACGACGGTCACCCGAAAATTGCTTTCCATCTCAAATTGCAACAGTACGAGTACATCTCATTACAAAACATGTTTTATCGGCTGAGTTACTGAACAACGGTGATTGAACCATGGTTACATAATTATGCCAGGACACATGCGAGAAATAAATTTAATATTCAAAACAGTTTCGTCTTGAAACTTCGTCAGACCATGTTTTATAATGGTGTGAGTTTATGAGTAAACCACGGTCGATATGTTTTGCTGCACAGCTTCCTATGAAAGGCATCTGAATGGTGAATCTTTTTCATTCACTCGTTCTGAGTAAAGTAGCGTTAAACGCCGTCGTTAATGCCATAGATGGCGCTGCTGGCAGTTATCACAACAAAACAAACCTTAATTATTACTAATCTTCCATTTCCTTTTAACTGTACTACTATTTTCTGCGAGTATCTGTACACGTAAACCACATGAAACATGCACTTTACACCAACCTTATTCCAAATTACAAAAAGGCGTATTTACCATGATTATTACTACGTTTGCTTTTGCATCTTCAACATGAGAAAAACAGTTCACGTGGACCTTATAGCCGAGAAAATAAGAGTGATTATACGATGTGGTGGTGACTTGTTACGTTGTAAATAATGCACTATTAGGTGACATTATAGTACTTAATGCGTTTCCCAGCGCTGTTAATAGTTGCGTGAGTATGATGCACTCTCTCTGTACGGATCTGTGAGACAGTTATGTACAGATTACTTTTTGTTTTCATTTCACTGCGACTGCCTCGTTGGCCTGCGGTCGCGAGTGCTCATGCTAAGCAAGAGGTCCTGGGTTCGATTTCCGGTCCAATTCATTTGTTTTGAGCAAAAAAAGGAGTTACGGATACTTCTTATGTCGTCATTTTTATTGTATTTGACATTTGGTATGTTTTTGTCATGTCGTTCATAGCTTATTAAAAACTTTATATCATACATATGCTGACATTATTATGTTAAATCATTTGACTAAAAGATTATGTAAATGTATTGTATTGTATTGTTTGACAGGCAATCTGCAAATTAAAAATCTGCAAATTTATGTAGATGTATTATCAATAAAAAAAAATTACAGTACTAAAGAGTACATCTTACACCATAATTAACTTTCATTTCTGAAAATTATAACTGCATCGTCATTCAGTGGGTCAAGCGGCGATGTGTCAAAGATCTGAGAATATAAACTCCACCAAGTAATTGGTAGGTATACGAGTTAATCGTCAAACTGTTTCAGAAATGACAGATACAACTTATCGAGCACCGCAATAGTAATTCTATCCCAGTGCACGATAAATTGCGTTGAAAATTTAAAACGATAGGCCACATTTGCACCCTCAGAGAAACCAAACTATTGCCAGCTTTTAATGGACGTCTAGCTGCAGAATAATTCCCTAGTGACCCTTTCTTCGCATGGGTGCAATGGCAATCTTCTGATGTAGTGACATGTCTAAACATTGAGATTGCTGTGCTAGTTTCAGCTGAATATGAATGGTCTATAACCTTCTGGAATTAAATATGTAAACAAACCGCCAGCACAATTCATTAAACAGTTTAGAAGACCGAATAAGTCGTGAAGACAGACACGAAAAGCGAATATGTTTTAGTTTATTTACAGAATAGATAGAAAGAGAATTAGTTAAACTTCAAAAGAACAAGTCAATTGAATTGACCACCAGAAGAAAGCTTCCCATTACATCCCGAATGCTACGCTCGTAGCACTGTGGGTGCTACGGCGTAGCGGCCGCGTAGCATAAGTAGGAATCGCTTTCTCTTAACAATCATTAATTTATAATTTTAGTTGATTATTATAATTATCTTATATTATATAAGCTTTTACTGTTTTATGTGGTGAGGTTTAGTTGATTTTATTAGTTATCTGTTAATATCAGAATCATCACGAATTCAAGTCGATTCGTAAACAGAAGTATCTTACAGAAACCACTTTTTCACCCACTCTTCAGTTAAATATCTTCCTTGAACTATCATAAGCCTGTACTTACAAATCTTGGCTATTCAACAACTTAACGTTTGTAATACTTATCCAACTTACACTTGTAATGTAATACGCCATTTAAGTCAGCACCGCATTCCAGTATCAATATAAGTTGACGGGAGCTCAACATAAATTCGGAAACGGCGTTTCAACACCCATCTTAACAAGACCTCTCTACACTAACAAGTGATTGGTTGGTAAATGTCTCCAGAAAATGGTTGTAATGAATACGTTCGTACAGAATTGGCTTCGTTACCGCTCTTCATTTCAGTGTAACACTCAAACCAATAAACGTCCAATTTACGGCGTCAGCACTATAAATAGTTTATTCCTGATCTTGTACCATGATGCAAGTAATATTTTAGAAGCTTTATTGGTGCAATTTGGTTTTAATTCGTTGTAAAAAGAAGTGTGTTTATAGGTGGATACGAGAGTTTATAAAATAAATGTGATTTACTTTATTTAAGTGTTTTCTTAAATTAACCGCCGAGTGTTAACGGTTGTAAGATAATAACTCTTGAAATTTACCAATCTATTTGCCATGCATTTAGCGACCTTCCAGGTACATACAGTGCTTCCCCTGTAGGGGTCTGCCCCTATACAGTCAGCTGCTCTAGCAATGAATATTGATATTTTTTTTGAGTTCCTTCAGCTATAATTTTTTACCAGATCGACTGATTTTAATAATTCTTTTTTTTTATCTCAAAATTGTTCCCATACAAATTTTGTCATGTTCTGATGTATCATTTTGAATTATAATATATAAACTTAAAACAAAAATTGACAACAAGCATCCAAAAAACGACTTCAAAGTGCTAAATAACTTCAGTATCAAAAGTCGGTGGCAATAATAAAATTAAAACCGACTACCGACTCGACTTCCAAAACTAGACGCCAGCCACGATACAGGAGAAATTCCTAGTGTGGGGCCATATTTAAAAAAAAACTGAAACCTCTAGCAATTCTTCAACAAATTCAATAACCTAGTTTAAAAAAGTGTTCGCCGTGTTTGTAAAAACCAATTCAAAGAAATAAATATCATGTATCATTAAAAAATGACTGATCACTGTCATAGTGAACAGTCATTGAACAAAAGAAGAAGAAGAGGAACATAGCTATAATTGTATTGTAGCGACCATTATTTTAATGCGTGCTAAAACCTCAAACACTTCCTGCTTTTCTAGATTTCATAGTTTAGGTCATCTGATTCCTGATCCTATAAACCAAGAAAATTTCCGCGATATAAGTAGGAACTAATTACAGAGCAATGTAACGAATGCACTGAGATAGCTCGGCGTGGTGAGAAGTTAATTGTAGTGTCCCTGCCGCATAGCCCGCGTAGCGCGCATAGCTCCCCTGGCTTGCTGTCATGTGTGCCTAGCTGCACTGACTCCAAGATAATGGCGGACAGCGGGAAAAACCACGTAAACCATCAGGAAAACAAAAGACATCAACGCGCTCCCTGCGCCTGCGCCTGCGCATTGTCCGCCTTTCCTTAAGATGTTTTCAAATACTAAAGAAATAATAGCCCAGATAAAGGGATAGGCTATAAGATCGATTCAATTGGGGATCAAGGCAATGGTAATCGTGGTTTGTTCTTATTTGAGGGGCTAAGAGTGTTTCAATTTACACCTAGAAAATAATAATATACATAAGTTTTAAGTTATTATTCATAAGTTCAAATTTAACTTGATATATGTTTCATGTGTAATGATGTGAAACATAAGCCTTAGTAACAAAACCTTATTAACTGTAACAACGATTAACCGTTATTCCCTTTGTCTTGTAAATAGTTAGCATGTAATTATAATTAAACTTTCACTCGTGAGGCCGCTCGTGTGAAAGTAATTCAAATCTTGATGTTTTTACTCAAATATAACACCTTTGTTTCCAAATGTGTGAACAATGGAACCGCGATGTTTAAAACAACGGTTTGATCACAAAATCTCAAGCTGTACCGTAGCGCCATCCGTAGGTACCTAAGTAGAATATATGTTATTTCTTAAAATTTAGGAAGAATTTTGCATTCAAGTTTAGAAACTAACACCATGTCTTTGGAATGAAAATTTACCAAAATTAATATTATGAATTGTCATTGTTAAATGCGCATAAGCTGCTGTATTGATTTGAATTATTATTAAACTATTATTTTTTGAATAAAATATTGGCCTATCGCATTTAGTTGCGTCGATAGGTTTTGTTCCAAAACCTGATGGTAATCTATCATTTTGAGATGGACGTTATACTAGAAAGGATCTTCAGCTTTGTCCAGAGCTGATATTATTGTGAAGTTATTCATCGACTCTTAAAAATAAAATCACAGAAATAATGGTTTATCATTTGATTTAGTTTCAGAGGAAACCGACCTAAATAGTAATTTAGGTACCTAAATCGGAAATTTTTATCAGCCTACAGTATTTTTGGACCAGTCGCATGTATAGACAGATAGAATATCTGTTCAGTGCTACAAAAAATACAATAAATACACAAGAATAGCTTTCCAAAACCATATTATTACTTTGTTTTCTAAAACCAACCAAATCTCAGTTCCCAACCCATTAGCTCGCCGCTACATCTCGGACCCTAGTCCGCGAACAGGAAATAACAGTTTAATAACAGTTCATAATTATTTAATTCGTTTCAATAGTGACCGCGACCGGTTCCTGCTATTAACTCCACAGTTTACACCAGATCTCATAGTACAGAACAACCCAGAAGGTACAATGTGTCCAAAAACCAAACTAACATTCCCATACCCAGGTGATATGCCTTGCCGATATGACTTGCTTAGAAACATTTTACCGTTTTTAAGGAAAAACGTATTCTCCACAATATAGCAACTCTCGAAATTTCTAAAAAATATGAACATATCTTTAGTTTGCATAGACTTAGAAACTTAATTTGTCCCCGGTTTATTAGACAGTAGATCTTAGTATACGAATTGAGTTTCAGCTTTAGAAAAAGGGTCTAGTCTACACAGCACACTGACGAACAACAAGACGTTTCGATAAGTGTTGCTTGCACTATTAACTATGCGAGCTTTCGTTGCCTAAGTTCTAAGCACGTTTGGTCCTTCTGGCGTGAACTGTATCCTGAGCCCCGCTACACACGACATCACTCAGTGTCGCGCGTTGTGTATATGTGCCATTAATTTCACGGAACACATTCTTTAATTAATTAATTTTCTAGTTCACGTGTTGGTTTAAGGCGTGTTCTTACGTGAGTCGAGAATATACCAATATCCTGTGTGAGTTTTTATATCAAAAGGCGATCGTAAAGACAAATAAAGCGCCATTCTTGTCACTATACGCACCTCAAGACTACTTCACTTCGTTGTGTTGGTTCAATGGAATTTGAAAGGTTAAACCAGTGCAGAGGAACAAGTACACTGGTTCTTGAAACATCGACTTGCAGCGTATCCATAATTATTTCCCAATTTCTATAGCTACATCGCGCGAATTCCGGCTCCCTGCAGCGATGATTTATCAAACCCAGTTTCCACACCCTGGTGCCACATTGAATACTTAGCTTTACATCATTTAAATGACACTCTGTATTACCAACACCTGTACAAGTTAAATCTGATCATGAATAGCCTCTCCATCAATGCCGTGACAGTGTTTTATTAGCTTCACTAGATCAGCTGCGAGGGAACGATTAAGAAATCTGTAATATTGATCTTAAACTGTACGCAATTAATCTCAATCTGATACTATCAAAATTGACATTTAATTAAAGGAATATAGTAGCGTTTAGTAGCTAGAGTAATCTTAAATAATTAAATCTAATTGAAACTATTACGCTACAAAAATAGAGCGATGTGAAAGGATAATTAAATGTGATCTATTTATCTGCCTAGCCTTTTCTCAAATATGTTCGAGTCAGCTTCCAGTCAAATCAGATGCAGTGACTGCCTATCTCCTCTTGGTAAGATCTGACTACCCGTTTCTGACTACCCGTAACAACTGTCAAAATCTACAAGTGACAGCCGGGATATTTTACGTGTTTTTCGTAGCACGGAGAGTTTTTGGTATATCGTAGCATCAAACCGAGACTCTACATATGAAAAATTATATAAAAAAATACACTCAAATTAATATAAAATAATAAAGCATGACCCGAAATTCGCGTCGCATATTAAAATTCTTCATACATAACAATCAGCAGCCAATTACATGGACATTCCACGAAATTATGAACGATCCAAAACATTGTCATTCCACAGATTAAAAAACATTGTTTTCCACAAAAATGGTAAGTTTAATCACGTTTAATCTACCAAATCGGTTACGATCAAGGCTGACCACAGAGTCTGAATATTTCCGGTCTGATGCACCAGGGTCAATGGCTCTCAGCCGTTAATTAATCGGAAGCCGAACATTACCGATGATTGCCGATGATGACCGAAGCCTGATGAGAAATGTTACGGATTACATGCGTGAAGATTGAACTCTTGAGTAACGGGTCGGAGGGAATTAAGGCTGGGAGGTTAGAAACACGAAGAGATACACTTGAAACTTATTTAAATTTTGAAAACATCGAAACATGATTGATTACCTACAGCAGACACTTTTAAGTTTAATTACCTATCTATCGACTTGGGCTCAGGACTACGTTTTTTTGAAAAGCTTCGGTATCTAAGCATTTTCCTTATGTCAACTTATCTAAAGTCTAACATAACATCATCGTACCTGTATTAGCTGAAGGGTTAGGCAAAGGTTTACTTACAGAATACCCACATTTGGCCAGTAATATTTGCTCCTATTTAATAGGAGGTGAGTCTATTGCCATCAACGGACACAACTCCAGAACACGGGCGGCTACTGAGAAATTCCAAATGGAAAAACCCAATAGCACTTCGTCGGATCTGGAAAACGAACCCAGTACCTCATACTCAGCAATAGCACTTGCAACTACTGGACCAACGAGGCAGTCTAAAATAGTATCTAATGTCTAGTACTCGTATAATAGGCAAGTTGGTTGAATATTATTGGCTGAAAGAATACCACGGCCATTGGGTACTTAAATACCAAAGTTTGTAAAAACACGCGCACGGTGGCGCCGAGACCTACCAGTAAATTAATAAAATATTGATACGGAAGCGAAAAATAACCAATATTTTAACCACAATTAACTTTTTAGACAACTTGAATTCCGCCCCATCCATCTTGTCTTACAGAACCAATGAACATTCCGAATTAACACAAGTTATTTATCAAAATACCGACCGGTCCGGTAACGTAACGTTATTAATGAAATAACGGTTATAAACGTCGCACGCCGCGATAACTGCTACGTTATTGTAATTATGTGTTATTATGTGGAAAGCGATACAGGAATTCAGGGTTGGGACTTGGGAGACATGTTTTAATAAACGTTATGAGTTTTTTACGGCTTCGTTTTATGATAGCGATCCTAGCCAGTTCTTATTATCTGTATGAGAAGACTTTTGCCCTGCAATGGGAATAAATAAAGTAACTACAGGCTGATATTAATCTAATCAGGGTCTACTTATTTAATGATGAAGTGGTTGCAAAGGCAACTGCTGAGCATGAGGTCCTTGGTTCGAATCTTAGCTCGGTCATAGTGTTATTAGATTTCTCTATCTGTAATGTCTCAGTAGCAGCTCGGAGTTTGGATATTTACTCTGTGACTGCAAAAGCTCGTCCCCTTAGTATACATGGGGCTTAAACATAACTGGCGAAATGAGATGATACTATATATATACACCTCTGCCTAACCGTTCGCAGAATACAGGGGTGATGATTATATTCGTTATATGATGGCAATCCAAGTCAGCTCTTTATCTTCTTATAAATAAGGTATAGGCTAATAATAATCTATATTATATCAGCGCGTGCATACTTGGATGTTTCAACTAACTAAGTAATCGTTGGTGTAGTCAATGGAGATAATCTAGTTATGCCTTAGAAGTTATAACCCTATTAAATGATCAGTGTGAACGCGAAAGTAGTGACTCAGTGCAGGGAAATGTGGCTCGGGCACCACAACTTGCAACCGCTGTGCTCATTCCACCTAACACTTATGCAGACGACCTCTTAGCAGTAATTTCTTAGTTTACTATATATCACTTGAAGATTTTCTGTAAACCAAATAAACCACGAATAATGAATCTACCTGCCTAGCTTTTTTGCAATTTTTTGTCAGAATTGGCTTTCAGTCTAACCGATTGAAGTTGAATACCTGTAATTTACATGTAGTGACTGCCTATCTGACTTCTACAACCCACTTACTAGGTAATACGATACCCCTTGGTTAGGCTGGTTGTCAGACCTTCGGGCTTCTAACTACTCGCTAAACGAAAAAGAACAGCCAGGAGAAACTGTTTTAACGAGCTTTCAAAAGCTTCAAGGGGTTCGGTTTATTGGATGGTCACCCATCCTCGGACCGAGCTTGGCAACCGTTACTTTAACTTAAAGATTGACCCGTGCGGCAGTTATTTCTTAACATTACAAATAATCTGACGAACGGTTTGCTGTCTTTACTTTATTACTACTGCGCCTATAAAAAAAATACCATGGACATTGTACATTTAATATGTATAATGTCCATGGTATTTATTTTGTCTGCATACTAAAAATGCTTAGGATCAGCCTGCGCGGTGGGCTCCAAAAAAAATATGTATACTCAAAACGAAAACACATAAGTATCAAACTATAAATTAATTCAAAATTGGTATGAAAACCAGCACGTTTGGTGTCCTGTGTGTAATAACACACATACATTTACATAAAATTGTGCGTATGTTTCGTATGCACGTCACTCTCGACCTACGTGGGAATGTTCATCCGTCTGTTCGTAGCTTACTACTAAACTTAGATGACATTATTTGGACAAAAGAATACAGGACATTTGTCTGTTAAGTGTTTTATATGAATGCGATGCGATGGTGTACCCGAATCTGTAGTGATAACGGAACCAGCTTTTAGAAGACTGAGCCGTAGCATATTGTAGAGAGAAGGTTGACCCCAGTTACCGAGCGGATAAATGGCAGATTGCCAAAAATTGATTAAGAAACCACTGTGACTGTATCTGTTAGAAATGCTGTTTACATTCGTAGTTATGAAGTCCCAATGCAAACGCAAAGCAAGAAATAACATTTCTATGTTCGTTTTCCTCTTACTTAAACACGTTGTATTTTAGGACTACAGTGGGTCAAGATATTACGGATCGTTGAGCCCCTTTACTTCTAACATGAGCTGCTCGATACAATTATCGAGAAATAGAAATAGAAACAATTTATTTGTGATACATAGGTATAGTGGTTGGACATGTTTTAGGTTCATGCGCGCTATGATCAGCCTATTATAGGCATACAAAAAGAATTCATTACAATTTTTACAAGCAAAAGAGAGCTTTATCGTACTTAACTACATAAATGATTGTATTATTTCATTACTAAAGGAACAAAAGTCAAAATAGCTTAACGAGTAACTCAGATACGTGCACTGTCTGGACAGGTCCACTGTTATCTGTGTGGGGTTTTCCTCAAGAGACCCTCAGGCCTCAGACTTTACCCAATATGGTTAGCCTATGAACTATACAATGTAAATGAATGGACTTGAATAGAGATTTGGACCTTTGAGTTTGTTACGGTGTTTCATCTCAAAAAATTTGGCTAGGAACGATCTATTCTATTCTATCCTCATCTAGTTTATATTGATGTGTAAAAGTGCAATTTTAACCAATTATAAAATAAGTACAATTATAAAATAAATACAATTTATATACACATACATTCCTAATTATGCGCAATGGAATGATGTCCACCACACATAGAACTCTACCTACCCTGCAGACTCCCACACGTCTTCTCATACATAATCAGTAGGCAGTCCAGTCGCCAGAGTGTAATACAGATGTCTCACAGATAAACTGTGAACCAAGTCCGTGAAATTATGCGTGAAGCGCTAACTTAACGCGTCACACCACGTTTAAGTAAACAAGAAAATAACCATGAAAATAGAAGGACATCTGTAGAGCGGATTGTATACTTATCTAGATGATGCACCAGTTTTTCTAAACAGAGTTGAGAGGATCTGAGCATAAACCTAACGTTATGCTCCTCATCTGCCTAGACTCTTTGTGGATGCTTCCATTCTAGCTGGATGGAGCTGAAAACTAATATTTTATATGGAGCGATTTTACTGGGAAACTTGGTAAGACTGATTAGCAGACGTTCAGGTTTCCAACTACCAGTAACGTCTGTCAAAGATCTAAAAATAACTGCTGGGGCCAACTGCTTTACTCGCTAGCCGATGCAATAGAAATAATATAATAAGCTCCTACCATATTGAAAAGGCTATTCAGTAAAGTCGGCAGTCAGCCCATGATTATATATGGCCATTTGTCCCATGTGTGTAGGAAGTAATTATCTTTAAAGATGATATAGGTCCGGTAGGTAATCTGTAGTCTGTACTGGTCCCGCTACCTAGAACAGAAACTTGTTAGATGGCTAGAAGAGTCTAGCCTGGCGTCACAGGATACAAACTAATGTACTTGATACAGCTTACAATTCTATGCTACACAATAACAAAAGAAAAGCTAACAAAGTATCATAACCGTTTCTTCATTTAACAGGAAATTAATCAAACAACCTGCTATCCCGCTCATTTGCATATAATATGAAGCAAACAAAACATAAGAACCTGTCTAATAAATACGTGTCGAAAGTTCCAACCGTCCGCCGCGCGGGGGTCGTAAATACCCGACACAGCATGTCCGCCCAATTTGTTTTATTTCACACACGACAGCACATAAATCCTACTGGCATCGACTTAGGCGATAATGAACATTAACTGGAAACACATAAGGGTGATTATCGCATGGAGGTTGAAGGTAAAAGAGGTGCGTTAAATGGGCCGGTGACGTTTGACCTTCTACGTGTTAACTGATGGGTGCGAATGTGAACATATAATTAATATGGGATTGTTTGTAATACACGCGTGGAGGGAAATGTAGGAACACTTACTAATAAAGAGAACACGCACTATCGTATTCAAAGCATTGTTTTACTTATATACATTTGAATTGAGAACCTCCTCCTTTTTTGAAGTCGGTTAAAAATGCACATTTACTCATCATCATTTCGCCAAGCCTGACTACCCGTAACGACAGTCAGCGACTGACTAGCGGGACCAAATGCTTTACTGGCTTACCGCGACACGGAGGGGCACGGTATGTTATGAATCATGAGTAATTTAGCCACAAGCCCTCAAAATACATCTCTACTTAATTGTAAAATAAACAGTTAGCACTTGTTCACTAAATAACAGAAATGTTGTTCGCGAACGAAAGTCAAAATTAAAAAGAAACCATCAAGCTCAATAAGAAGCAACAAAACACCGAGCTACCGGCAGCTACCGGCAGCTACCTATTTATTTTACGACTTAAACCTAACCTCTTAACAAAGGGAAACGTTAACATTCACGACACCTACTCAAACTTGTACAAAAACCGCCATTTTCTATTCCCCGTCTATAAAATTATACGAGGCCATCATTCGAATAGATCTCAGTTCGCGCTCTTTTTATTAATATCAGCGGCATCTACTGAGCAATTACTGGCAGGCGAGTGATGTATCGATAGTATTCGATTCTCGATAGGATCGGTACTCGTAGGTCGTGAGATCCGGCGATAGCGGTCGGAAGGACCGACGCGGCACTCGCGGGGTTCACTCAAAGGGTTTGACGGATGACAGTGGCATCTTCGCTTAGTGGCAGGTCTGGAGATGACAAATGACAACTGTGATGAAGATGATTTTGTGTTTCTTTGCAAAGAGGATTAAATATTATCACTTACTGTTCCTGGGAACAGTACTTAACTATGAAAAGTCACAAGTTATTACATTTTTAAGTACCAATCACATCAGAAAAAAAACGTAAAAGTTATGAAAAATTTCAACGCTGAGGGTTTCCTGCGTCGATATTCCTCCCAACCTGTATAAAATCATCATAACAACAATTGTGTAACTGTCCTTAAAGAGAAACTGCTCTCAAAGCAGATCGTCCCTCTGGCAGCCGAGGTGAAGTGCGTGCTAAGCGACTGTCCACCCAATAAAGTTTATTTACAGCCGCGGCCTGCCCGCGCGCATATCTAGCAGCAAATTACTACAAGGAATAGGGCTGCCTCACTACTTGTAGTGACACTTTATCACGTGAGAAGTACACAAAATTTATTTTCTCACCACAAATATGTCATGCAGACCTAACATACAGTTGGTCATTATAGCCCCATGGTCTAGCTGGGCCAAAATATTCCATGATAACCCGCTGGTCGATACTGTGTTTTGAATTTGGAACCTCAACTAAAAATTTCTGTAAAAGTTTCAAGTTACCGTTAATAAAAAGCAACTCGATTTTTAAATGACTTGAAATTAAAAATCGAGTTGCTTTTAATTATCTCACAGAATGTTTAAATATAGAGTCATATCTTTGGGGATAAAGGTGTATTTGTATTGAGCTAGTTTGAATTTGTGTTATACAAGAACCAGCTTTATCCCCTTGGTGCATAATGTATTATTTTATCACTGTTTTTCTATCATTTTTCTGTCCTAAAAGGAACCTCGTCTAAGCTAGCAACCCTGGTTGGTTACAACTGTTGCGCCCGTTGTAACTTTCCATCAAGGTATTTTTACGTCGGCACAATGTCGTACTATTGCCGATATAAACCCGCCATATTAAACTAGCTTCATTGCCACCCAACGGGAATTAAACGCACTAGTTTTACGAGGTAACGTGACTTTGAAAACACTATTAGATTTTATGTATAAGTCTTTTATTATGCAAAATATTTAACAGGAAACAACATATATAAATATAAAAGAAAAGATTTAATTTGTATACAATCTATGTATGCTATATTTTATCTTTGTATTAATATGCACACCAGATGGTACACTCTGTTTTGTAGGTACACTTTTAAATTTAGGTATGCCAAAATGGGTTCAGCGTTAACTATAAAACTGATGGCGACACTGTTTATGAAGTACATGTACCTGTGCATGAAAATACAAACATTAAAACCAAATTTAAATACATTTAATTGAACAAAGATTAAATGTAACACAACATGATGCCGATACATGTAAATCCACGTAAGTGGATAAACCATTAATAGCTTAAAATAATGAAGCTTTATGTTACTATGGACCAGATTGCCAGATTGTTTTCAATTTTAAACAGCTATGCAGCTAGCAGTGCATGCAAATAATTCTGTTTTTAGAGGTTTTTATTTCCAACTATCTAGACTTACATTGCGATAGCTTAAATATATTTTATAGCCTATAGCACTCAGGAATAATGCAGCTTTCTAACAGTGATATTTTTTTTGGAATTGGATCATTAGTTCCGGAGACAAATTCTACATACAAATTTTACCTCTTTACAATATTAGTATAGACATAGATAAATGTTTATGTCTACTAAAATCGCTTTTTTTACATTCGCCAAAAACGAATACAATTCTTATTTCAATACTCAAAAGCCTGGTCTGGTCCAGTCACAAGTCTTTGTCACTATCGAGACTTTCCAAACCCTAATAGCAACAGTTTTGAAATATTGTAACATTAAACAAATGAAAAACATGGTACTTATAACATTATAAGTGCTAGTAACAGAGTTAATCATTTAAGCGAGCATGTAAATACAACTGATAACAATCTACTAGGTTTATAAAGGCAATAGTTGTGAGTTTATTGAAGGTTAACACTCACTTAGGTTAACAAGGCTCTATTTGATATAGAACATTATTATAATGGCATATAACTATCAATTTATGTCATAAAACAAGATATTTATCTGCGAGATTAATGATTAGCTGATGTAATAGATCAATTGGAGTTTGTACAATGCGGTGGTCACGATACTTTTGTTAGATTCATGGAATGTTATCTACGTTACGACACGTGTTGGTTGTTGGACAGACAACATCAAGCTATACCAAAGTGTCAATTTTTTCCAATTGAACATGAACCTTTTTCTTTTATAATGAAGTTGTAAAATTATCAAATAAAATTCACAGATTGGGGTAGCTTGATGTGCTGGCCTCTGTGCATTAAATATTAGTACTATAATGATAAAGAAGCTGAAGAGATTCTTTGTTATTTTCTCTGCCGGCGCTGTCTGAATTTTTTTTTCAAATCAAGAAGTAGTCCCAGAATAATCTCTGGAACTACCAGTCGGATTTTAAATAAACTTTTTGCATTTGACAGCCTAATCCTTGAGGAAGGTTATAGGGTTATTTAACGTCACTCAGGAGCAGAGAAACCGCGGAGTCCCATTTTTGTAACAGAATTGTAACGTATTGAATAGTGTACATACATACATGTAGGTTGCTGTTATATAAGCCAATATCAGTGCTCATTTTTACAACCAAATTGTTCATCGTCCACTGATTGTAGAATACGTATTAATTCTAAGATTGCCTAGTGATGACTTTGCTCGTTCCAATACTTATATTAAATTTTCTCTTTCCAGGCCTGTGTGTCGGAACTGCGTGGTCTCACCTACTGGCTCGTCACCGCCGCCGCTGCACGAGCAGGCGTCGTCACCACCGCCCCCGGCGCCGGCGTCGCCCCCCACCTCACCGCGGCTGCTCCCATCGCTACCATCCCCGCAGCCATCACACAGTGGCTCATCAGCGCCCAGCCAATCAAACTCACCGCACCCGTACTCCTACCCAAACTTCAGAAGAAGCCAACCAATCCAGAATCAAAGTTACCCAGAGTTTGGGTTGCTGCACAGTCATAGCGTGTCGCAACTCAACCAGCCTGGGCAGAGTTACCAGTCGCCGCAGTCTCCGCAGTCGGCGATGTCGCTGTCACCGCACCCGGTGCCGCAGGGCAAGTTCCGCGGGCTGCTGGAGCATGCAGAGCGGCTGATGAAACCAGGGGACCCGCACCGCCACTCTCAGAGTGATGACGACTCGGGGTGTGCGCTGGAGGAGTACACGTGGGTGCCGCCTGGACTCAGGCCGGAACAGGTAATTACAAACTTTATAGTTAAGAAATCTACATATCTACACAGCTTACGTCCACTTCTGATCTTTCATTTAATACCTTATTTTGTTTGTCTGGTCAGCCACCGCAGTCATAGAGACTCGTGGCAACAGCTGGACGCAGTGCTCAACTCTTACTAGAGTATAGAGAGGCTGTGTTTTGTTTACAGAAGATATCAGATTCGTTTAGATGAGCTATTCGTGCTTATCCATTTGCTATTAGTGGTATTAGTGTTTTATCCAGAATCGATTGCTCTAAAACCTGTCACAAAGGTTTTCAAAAACATTTTATCTTATACCAAAGCTTCTGTTCCCCCTTTTAACAAAAATCAAAACCCAGCACAAACGACGTACTACGCGTAGTATTTTGCATTCCTTTTATATCGGAGGCCGCAACTCAGACGGAGAACTTTCCCCGCCAGAGGGACGCGCGGACGGACAGAAGTGGCCGGCGCTGCTAACCACACTCCACAATAGGCCCTTTGTCCCTGTGAGCTATTGTTTACCGACAATTTGCTCTTTTTTTTAGGCTTTTTGAGGCTTTTGTCAATGAAACTGTTTTTAGGGAAATGGCCAATGGTTTCAATGGTCCTATTTTAAAATGGTAGGCTGCCGAGATTTTGCATTTTTATTTCTCATTTGATCGTTATCTTTGCTATCTGAAATATTTACAAATTGTTAATGATGAGAAACTATTCGAACGCATATTAATTAACTTATAACGACTTTAGCACAGGAAATGGACCACACGTTCTATAATTTCGGACATTTTATTTCTTTTTATTTAAAAAAATTGCTACTTTAAAATGCTACGCGTCCAAATTTATTAAAGTAAACCAAATGACGAGGACATATAAATTCACCACAACTTCAGCGATGTCCTCAGCTGATGTTAATGTTCACATGTCAGTATCCGTCTGTCGGTGAGGTTATCTGTCATTATCTGAGTATCATTTCAGTGCATCAGCACTTATTATGTCGTTAAGCAGACACGGTCATTATCCCTTAAAAAGTTGCCATAAATTTTGAGACTTAATCCACGAAAAAGAGACGCTTTTTCTGTTGTTGTCCAATGTAATATTATAATTTAATTTACGAATGAATCTGTGGGTAGTTTTGCAGACTCATTTAAAAAAAGTTTAGTTCATCATGCAACAGCACAACATATCATTAACTAATGAAATATTAAAGTCTAACCAACACACACTTCATGTAACCTGTGACACAAATAATCGACACAAACAAAAACATCTGTACCACAACGAAATCCACGGAATATCTAAAGAACACTGCCTCGTACCCCGGAGGGGCCGCCCGCAGCCGCACCGTAATGACGCCGCGCTTAGAATACAAGACGTCTTCGGTATTTATAATTACAGTAAAAATAAAGCATTAAGTCGAAGGCAACGGAGCAAAAAATTAAAATGTCTCCTCGGGCCACCCCCTTCGGTAATAAACCTCCCGGGCCGTGGTCGCGGGAGGCTCGAATGAATTTTAAGTTTAGGGGATAACTTTATTTTAGTCCATTGCAATTGTCATCAAGTGACTCCTGTCTTTTAAACCCTGGGTTCCTCTTAGACTCCTCATATGTTATTTTGAGATGTTATCGATAGCGATTGTTCATGCATGGAATAAGCATATAAGCTCGTTAATCAAAATCATATTCTAAATAGGTTGAGATTCAGGACTTTTTAAACGTCAAAGTTTACATTTAAGACAGTTCCCCAAATTCACCATATCCTAGTGTTTTCGCTGGAAAGAAGCAGTGGTTCTGCAAACTCCCCAGCAACACATCTATCTGATAGCATAGAATAACGCTAACCTATACCGTATCACACACATAAATCATTAAATTAAATATTTGCCACGTGTCAGCAAGCACACTCCAAAATACCAAAAAATGTTAATATCAGGGTTGACCGATCAACATTACTTTTTACGAAACAATACTTAAGACCATGTCTTGTCAAAGCCTCCAACCTCTAAACAGCAACAAATATCATGTATGTTTAACACAGATACAAACAATAACGAGAACAGAGCAATGAGGCCTGAACGCACGTCATGTACTCATTACCCGATGTTCCTCATCTTTCATTACTACCCTGTGACGTACGTTTTGCGTCTCGTACACTCATTAAACGTCAGCTTACAACGGACTCTAGCTCAATCTGGTTGTACTTACACATAACACATTTAAACAAAAGTTAATCTGTTTCAAAATTTATTTAAAATTCGAAATCATCAAGATTTTCAACACGAAGATTCTCCATGACGAAGATTCGATTTCAAGAATAAATCTTGGTTCTGCTGGGTTTGAATAACTACCCTGAACACATAATATGAAAATGTTCTTAACCAAAGATATTGAAGTGGTTTCTCCGTGAAACTCGATTTACATCTTTGTTAAACTCTTAAATATTGTTTCTTTTCTGAACTTCCTTCAGAAAAACATGTTCTGAAATTAATAAATAAATAATGCTGGACAATCAAAGCTAAGCAGAGCTTGTGTTATGGGTACTAGATGACTGATATACTTAATACAATACATTACATAGATAGATATTTTTTATTATACATAGCAAATACCCAGAACAACCGGAACAAATATTTGAATACCACCACATGAATAGGGCGCAGCGGGCGAAGGTCCGCCTGCGACGCAGGAGGTTGCGGGTTCGATTCCCGCCTTGGGACAAATGTTTGTACGATCTACAAATGTTTGTTCCGGGTGTTCTGGGTATTTGTTATGTACATATAATAAAAAATATCTATCTATGTAATGTATTGTATTAAGTATATCAGTCATCTAGTACCCATAACACAAGCTCTGCTTAGCTTGGGGCTAGATGATGCTGTGTGGATTGTCCAGCATTATTTATTTATTTTATTTTATTAGTATCTATCGAATTTTTAATAAAAAGGTATTAACGTTAATCACATCTAAATTACTGTGTGAATATTCTTTCAGCTTATTTCTGAAGAAGGGAAAAGCAAAAATTATTTACCCATATATTTACTTTTCTTTATTTACCATATTTTCCTCAAGATTAAACAAATAAACCGGCTTCGGGATAGTATCCACCTATTATAATTTCTGGCTTCCAAGCTACACGTGCAATGCCAACATACTTTCAGATATTAAGTCCAGTGTTTGCCCCCCAACCCCCCACCCCCACCCCACCCTCACCCCTGTCACATCCCTAAATCAATTACCGCAGCATCTCCGGCAATATTTCCCGCGCTAATCTCATAACGCCACTATCAGTGTCCGACACTGTCCGAGCTATATTTCTCCTCAGTAATACATTAATACGCTATATTAGTGCAAGAAATATTATTACGGCAATTTTTCCTTTGGGAATATATACTAAATAAGGAAGAAAATGAAATATCTACCAACATTCGTGACCGGACAGACAAATACAGAATACCTAGAGTTGGAATGCTTAATCGAGTCTGTTTGTTTGTTTGTAGAAATTAAAGACACCTACTCGTACATTTCACCAGTAACATTTAAGTCCCATGTAATAGGGGTCGAGCCCAATACCAAAACCAGCCAAAAATCCAGACTCCGGACTAAGAACCAATTTAAACGACCCACGAATCGAACCTAGGACCTCATACTTATTTGTATATTTTAGTTATTGTTTTAGATATGAATTAACATAGTTAATTTAAAAAACACCTACTTTTTATCAAGACCTATAAATTAGCTCCAGTCTCACGGGTGATATAATGACGTCAGGCTTTATTTTCGTAAACTCTAAAACTGCCTATTACCAAACCAACCATTTCGACCTCACTAGGAACTTAACAGTCAACATTTACTAAAATACATACCTGGAAATGATTATCTTATCATCAACTAATCCATTTCTATTTTTGACATCATAATTTCAGTGAGTGTTCTTTTTTTAAAACCAATTTACCGAAATTAAAATGTCAATAACGGAAGTGGATTGAACACCAGCACTCCAATTGCGTAACCCACTCTCAATCCAAAGGATTTGCTGGAAATGTCTAAAACATTGCTTCATGTGTTTATAAAACTTGTCTGTTCGACAGCGCAAATAACGCAATGAAGTTTGTGGAATTGTCAAAATGAAAAATGTTGCAATCGTATCTAAGTATGTTCTGCAACCAATTAGCTTCACATACGTAATGTAGAGGCGCTGCACGCTGTTCCAACCTAAGTACACTTTGTTGACGTTTTTCGATTAAGTAGTAAACTTCTTGCAATAAACTCGTGCTAAGGCTACTGATCGAGCGGAGTTAAATCCTAAACATGTTCCCAAATTTTAGGGACAATACTTTCTGATTTAAAAACCATAATATCTCCCTTATGCATCTCTTTTAACCCAATGTTCGTCACTTTCCAGGTGCACCTATACTTCTCAGCTCTCCCAGAAGACAAGGTCCCCTACGTGAACAGCGTGGGCGAGAGATACCGCCTGAAGCAGTTACTGCAACAGCTGCCACCCCAGGACAACGAGGTAACTACCACAGCACCCCCCAAATTTAAGGTAACTGCAACATACTGAGAAATGCATGGGGCGACGTAAGCATGTGAAAGCGAGGGTTCTTGCACTTTTTTCCTTATTCACTCACTTCTGCGTAAAATTTTTCACGATCATGATAAATCTTAAGTCTCTTTGCCTGCGTTAAAAGAAAATAAAATTCTTCTCATTTTTTACTTGGCGTGCTTTGAACTCAGTGCAAACTATGTTTGTCTGGCATACAATTTTAAAATAGCCTTAGTAGTGGCACTAGCACCAGCCATCTTTTTTTATCAATCTGCGCATGAACATTTTGAATTCATAGATGTTGCCTTCAGGATATCGTAGGCCGATACCTAACCAAAGCTATCGGTTGCGTGTACACTCGTACGTCGCATTTATTTGGTTCGGCGAACCCGAACAGATGGCGCCGTCCAGATATCCGAACAAATCAGTAAAATATGAATGCGACGATCATGGATTCGCGCGACCGATCGCTTTAGCAACGACACTGAGTTAAACGACCTCTTCACTACCAATAAGACGAGATCGAGCAACAGACCTGTCATCATCTCGTACGTCACGCTCTACGTTTACATTCCAGGTCCGGTACTGCCACGCGCTGTCGGACGAGGAGCGCAAGGAGCTGCGGCTGTTCAGCGCGCAGAGGAAGAGGGAGGCGCTGGGGAGGGGGCAGGCGAGGCAGCTGCATGCGCCCGCGCCCTGCGACCGGGTATGTGGCTACTATGGTTTATTTTGAATTATATTGATAGCTTGATGCTGAAGAATAGGAAAGCTCGGAGCTGCAACAGTTCAGCGCTCAAAGAGAAACACTGGAAAGGCAGCTGCGCCCACCCATTGCGACTGGAATATTGATATTGACCATAAGATTCAATAATTGAAATTCAACTACATCAGCTGAGATTTCTTTACTATCAGATCTGATAAAAATAATACCTCCAATACTATGACTACTATGTTGTAAAATCGTGCTTGGTTCAGAAATAGATGAATATTAACGAAAATATTACACTCTGAATAACTACTCTAAGTTTTGGAACACGACAAGTTCTGTGTTGCGAGCGTCGTCACACCTTACCTATAAATTAGAAGCTAAACATGAACTAAAGATAGAATACCAAAGTATTCAATGAACACCTCGTGCAACCCAAGATGCTCCTCATTCAATTACGTGAGAACGTGTTTATTAGCGACCTGCTTACCTCTCTGGGCACGTCGCGTGCATTTATAACTTCATCCCCCTGCATCCCACTTCATCCCCGAGACGCGGGGGATACTCATTAGTGATGCGGTCCACGGGATGGAGCCCCCGGATACTTTTAGTTAGGACGGCACTGGTTGATTGGTTTTGGTTAAGATATCATGTTAGAGGTAATTCTGTTGGGTATATTATATTAGCAGATTCCCTTTCAATGTTACACTGGCGTTGTGACACGCCTTCAAAAAGGTTGGAGTTATGTCATACCCCCAAAGGTTTGTTGAACGAGACTACGTGGTAATGGCCCTGAATTACATCTCGTAGGTCATGGGTTCGAAGCCAGGCATGTAGTTTGGCAGGATGGAACTTTTGGCGCAGCGGCTGGGAGATTGGCTGCTGCTTTGCGTGCTGCGGGTTCGATTCCCGCTCGGAACAAATATTTATTACCTACACTACAGGAAAAATTATTGACGTGGAGCAATATTGAAAAACAGTGAAGGAAAATCTGTGCTCCTTGTGAGAAAACCTTAATGATAAATCTCATACAGAACGTTAACCCGACCCGGAGATTGAACCCACACTCAGACACTTTTTTTGTAGACGTTACCTTGCTATTAGTACAACAAGGACCATAGAGCGCATTCTATTGTTTCGGCGGCGTATTCCATAAACATAACATAAATGAGATAGGTAGGTACATCAACAGCATAATATTCCAGTCTGGCTGAAATCCACACAAACTCCTTACTTAAACCACATTATGTCACTGTCTCTGGAAAGCGGTTCATTATCCCCTCGCGATTAACGGCAGCGCTATCGTAAGCCGACAATGTACTCTGCAGCCGGTGTTAGCTGTGCACTCTTTTATTCTCATCCGGCTAAGCTGAGGGTGCGGCTGTGCCACAGTCTTATCAAATACTTTTTAAGGCTTTTTAGACTAAATTGTCGAATTAAAAGATTAGGGGTCTTCATCTCGAAGCCGGATTTTTTTTTTAATTTCCATTAATAAACAGCAATGAAATATCTTAACTAAAGTACAACTGAATGAAGTAACTTGACAGAACTAGTTTCACATAAAACACTGAAATTAGAATATGGTTGAACAACTGTACTAGAATTTACTTTGTTGGTTATTTTATTTAAAGCGCGGCAGTTTTATGTTTCATGTTTTAGTGTCTCAGGTGACATAAGGTCATGTCAAGTTACTGCAGCTAATTCAAAGTCGTACTTTAACTTAACAACAAACTAAAGTATGGCGTCGCGAAATTCCTCCGCATTGCTGATCCCAAAACACTGGCCGCATTGTCACGCTGTAAGGCAATGATTCCCCTCTGGCCAAGGGTAGAAGCAAGCCCTTGGGTGAAGGGAAGTGTCAACCAACTTTTATTGTCATATTACCAAGGTAGAGAGCCAGTAGCCGCCATGATGAGTACTGCTGAAACTTGATTTTTTCGGAAAAAAATATTAAAACTTCATAATACATGACTTTAGGCACATTGCAGGAGATATTTTAACGGTTCGTCAGAAAAATATTACAGACTACGCTTAAATTAGCAACGCCCCCCTCCATCCCCCACCGTCATCTGCAACCCCTCACCGCATTTAATCCTGCAACCCATAAATCATAGGTTCCCTAACACCCTGTTACAATTGAAACCAACCCGTATTTTTTGCCTCACACGCTGCCCACCCCCAGTTGTGTAGTCAGTTGATTAGCAATATAAAGTACGAACGGTACAACCCAATGTTTTTGTTTCTCACAAATGGTGCTACACTAGGGATGATTGATACAGGGTTACTGCAATTGAGAAAAGGGTTTTGTTTTTATCGCGAACATATACACTTAGTTTCTGGAACTAAAATTATTGCAATATTAATGTAATAACTGGTCAAGCGCGAGTTAAAAGCTAGAACTGCCAATCTTGAAAAAGAGTTAAGTACTTATTTAGTGAAACAATTATTCATATTCATATCTTTATTTGCATTCCATAATGTGTGAGGATCTTACAATAGGCTTAAAGCTAAGTTACAATAACGGACCCTGTAGGGTACAGCAAAAGTATAAAATAAATATTAAAATAAAATAAAAATGAATACTTAATTTAAAAAGTAAATACAGTTTCTGTCAAAATGTAACGAAATAAAGAACTGACTGAAAAAATCGCTCTTCATATTTTTTAATTTTTTGTCAGGAAATAGGAAAGAAAAAATAGTGATACCGTCTTCCCCTAAGGACTAAACTTATAGGTTTAAGTAATTACTTTTCTTTTAATTGCAAGACTCCATTACCGTCTCAAAAATGCAAAGTTATCTCCCAAGAATTAGTTAAGTCTATCTGCAGTATTAATTTAGCGACCCCCTAAATTAAGAGTAGCAATTAAAGCGTGCAGTAACAATTACCGGTGCGCGTTGTCCCGGGTTCGACTCCCAGACGTCTCAGATCCTTAATCACTCAACTTTTAAATTGCTTTAACTGATGACTGAAAGTTTCCTCATTTTCATTTTAAAACGCGGGAGTCTAATTGTAAAAGTCATTACTTTCAAGATGGAAAAAATATTCATTGCAATATTGTATGTTTACTTACGGAGTTGACTAGTCAGCATTGTTAAGATTTACAATTTGGCCCGTAAACACTTAATTAAACAGTAATTTAATTGTTTCTAACTAATTATCACATATGAAGAATTCAAGATTGACATAGTACCTCGTTGGTGTAGTGATCGCACGCGCTACTGCTGAGCATGCGGTCCTAGGTTCGATTCCCAAAGTGGGATTTGTCATATGTATTGTCTTAATATTAGCCCGGAATCTGGAGATGTGCCCGGTTAGTGCCAATAGGCTCGCCCCGTAGTACATGGGACTTAAACCATATGTCATAATGTGGGTGTATTATAGGTACCTACTACACCTCTACCCAACCCTTCGGAGACTCCAGGCGTAATGTTCTAATATGGCTGTAATAAGAGTTAAAAATTCTACAGTAGTAAATAAGTTGATTCAATCAAACCAAAGGACAGCACAACTCTGAAACATAACTTAAAATCACTCAACTCATGCTAGCATAAATACGAACGTCTTAAAACTTCGTGAGAAGGTAAAGCTCAATATATCACGGCGGGACTCACTCGGGAGTTGAACTCCAGACTGAGACATGTCTGACTCATTTACATGTCGTGCCGGTCACTGAGGCTTTAGAGGGATGCGAAAAAATAATTGAAAAACATAGGTGCCTACTAAGTGCCCGTGTAGGTTTATATGAAATAAAATATATTGAATTCTAATTTTAAAAGTTCAGGGAAACTTGAAACAAAATGCAAATGAAAAATCTTCTGAGACTTGATGAAACAACTAACATACTTCCAACAAATGTTGTGTTTTTTTTTACAATATAACTAGGTAGTATGCTAGATTGCGAATCCTGTATCTTTTAAAAAGGAATTTAAATCATTTCAAGAACGCCGACATAGCGCAAGCCCACCACTAGGTAGGTAGGTACTACTTCTTAGTCCCAGCCGTCTGCCCGGGGTGGGCAGATCAAATAAAATCAAAACCCAAGCCGCAAAGCCACCCCAGTGCCGTCACGACCTCCAGGGTGCTTAAGAAAACATTCCATAGAGGGACGGCTTTTATTTTTATTCGTTTTCTTAACGAGAGCTCGTAAGGAAATGATTCTTAATTGCTATTTTATTGTTTTGCAGTAACTACTTTACTTTAAAAGGTTCTCAACAGACATCCTAGATGATACCAAATAGTAAAAATATATTCTTCGTTTCACTTAACTACTAAGGCCTGAATTAATTTAAAATTAATAAAATACGCAATTTAAATATGAATGATCCCAGACGCATCATGCTGTTGTGTTGTGCTTCAGGCCCAACACCTACTACTGTATGTAGACTAATATTCCACTTGATATCGGATAATTAACAAACAAATCGTTACTTAGACATTGTGTCTAAGATTGCATTTCCGTTTACGTTACCAATATAAATTAATTCTCTTTTCTAAGATTCGATAGCGGAAGGCAACGGGCCAAATTACAAACTGATAAACGAAAAACTTAATTAAACTTTCACTCTAGCCAGACCAAAAAGGCGTTATTCAAACCGTAGCCACAGTCGAAGAGCACTTATAAATATCAGCCGTTCGTTTAAAACTTTGCCATCCTCACTCCTCACTCAGAGGTGCACCGGTGCATAAAATAAGTATAATTATGAAAACCATCGCAATATGGCCGCGTGCGCGACTCCGTGAAATCAGCCCCTTCACCCCGCGGTGTTCAACCCTCACCCCCGCACAATTAGCGGTTAATGTGCTGGAAACACTTTCCACAAACGAAAAGCTGTCTTTCATTTTCTTTGGTTGCGCGTTTCCGTTAGCAGACGGTACGTTAAAACTAAGTTATGAAAATAATATACCACCGAACCGGCCATAAAATCAAGTGTGTTTTAAAATGAAACGAATGATTATTTATAACTGAAAAGTGCATAAAGAAAGTCCTAGTTTGCAGTGCTCACTGGTGGTGAAATTGTATTTTAGATTAACACGTCAGTATTTTTTAATAGTAGTAGTTCAACGTTTTAACAGGCTGCTTTAGTGTTGTTAGCGTCTCTTATAAATTGCAGTCATGGAAAAACTATTAATGTAACACTGTCACCGTTTCCTATAACAACGAACACGCGCCCCGTCTCGACCACACTTTCGTTTACTTGGTAAGGCTGGCTACACACACTACGTACCGTGATTTTACGACACCACGCAAGTGATGCCGCGAGACGAGAGCTGTCTCACTGATGTTATATTCATCAGTAGTTATATTTAAATGAGCATTCGTTTAGATAAAACTTTGATTTGAATATTTATATGTTTGTAAAATACTTGAAGCACAACAATGTACAGAAGCAAACTTACCATAGGCATGTTTTACCAGACAACCTTTGGAAAGCAAATAGTGTTGGGTGCAATCCTGAAATAACTAATTAAGGGATGAATGAAGAGAATTTTCATCTGTACTATTTTTATTATGTCAAAGAGTTTGCTTGTCTGAACGCTAATCCCTGGAACTACCAGTTGGATTAGAATTTTAGTTTTGGAGAAGGAAAAGAAGAGTTGGGGTATCAAATGCATAGCCCAATTCTTGAGGAAGTCTAAAGTCCATTTTACATCACGCTACGACCCTTGGGAGCGGATGAAATTGTAAGGCACAGCTAATTAAAATATATACATTTAAACCTCAAGAAGTGTCAAGAAATCTCGATCCCAAACATCGGCCCTAAATATCGGCCCATAAATGATAAAAAATCTAGATTGCCAATCTCAGAAATGTATTGAACACGCCATCGGTATTGTGAGTAGCAGAATTTTAAATAATTCAACCCTTATCTCAGTTTCGTTTCCGTAATATGTTACACACACGTGTTCAGCAAAGTTTGGCAAACTCATAACTTAACTTATCCGCCCTCTGTTTGCTTCCACCGGTTCAGGTGATTTGAAACAAAACAACACACCAGGCATTATCATACATTGCGATCAGCGCCATCTGTTATAGCAAATGGGCATTGAAATATCTGATGCCGTTTTCATTATCCCTTGATAAGTTATGAGGCATGAATTTTAGAAATGTTGCTGGCAGATAATTTACAACAAGTTCCATCCCATTTCATTTTAATTGTTTTCGAGTAAACCAAATCATAGTAACCTGCGCCTTGTTTTTTGACATTGCGTAAACTAAATAAAACTCACAAAAGAAAATTTGAATTTCAGTTGGAAAATTATTTTTACACCCTTATTCAACACAAAGAAACCTTATTCAAGCACTATACTCCATCATTTTTAACCATAAATTACCATACTATCACTATCGGTCTTAATTGCCACTAACAAATCCTAACATCACGCTAGTATTCCATGCAAGAGCATACAGCACACCTACCAAGAGCACTCACGCATTTTACCATTTAAAGCACACACATATTTAAGTCCCATGTTATAGGGGCTAACTTGTTGCCATCGACCGGGCACACTCTGACCTACTACTGAAACATTCCAGATATCATCATCTGCCTAGCCTTTTCCCAACTATGTTGGGGTCGGCTTCCAGTCTAACCGGATACAGCTGAACAATAGTATTTTACATAGAGCGACTGTCTATCTGGGGAACACGATACCCTTGGTAAGACTTGCAGGCTTCTGACTACCCGTAACGACTGCCAGAGATCTACAAATGTCAGCCGGGGCCAACGGCTTAACGTGCCTTCCGAGGCACGGAGGAATCTCGATATGTTATAAATGGTCACCCATCCACAGACTGACCTCGGCTAGCGTAGCTTAACCTTCGATCAACCCGTGCGGCTGTTTTAGTTTAGCTACGACATTACAGATCTATAATACTATTTTATTGATTAAAAATCCTATAATACTACCCCACCCATCTCTGCTTCACCTTTTGATACAGCCGTAAGACATTACATTTTTTTTTTACTGTAGATATTAACATCCTCTTACCGTGCGTGTTTTCAACCTGTTGCCAACAATTTTTATTCCTTTTCTTCTTCAACCCACTAGACCGACGAGGCAGTCTATTAACAAATGAACATCGAATAAACACATTAACCCTTCCGAAACACACAGTCGAGGACTTGAACAGAGTCCCTTCCTGAACCGAGTCTAGACACAAACCAGCCGTGATAAATCTCGTCTCTCACCGCTATCTCACCGCTCGGCGTGCACCTCATACATTACGCGCTACAAAGACACATGCCACGTGTGGCCGCTAAATAGCCCATTATGTGACTACGTACAATGAGGAGCGATCGCAGCTGAAGATGTGTGGACTGGATTAGGGGTGGTTTAATTGCTTTAGAATAAGGTATTGTTAGGTTTGGGATAGTCGACTGGGATAGGTGTTAGAAGATTTATTACCTACTAGCTGTGCCCTGCGGTTACACCCGCTCCTAAGGGTTGAAGCGTGACGTTAAATAGTCAATGACCTTCTCAAGAATTGGGCTGACAGTGCATATTTTTTTTTAATCCGACTGGAAGTTCCAGACATTAGCGCCTTCAAACAAACAAAGTATTCAGCTTTAAGTATACCGAGAATAACAAATTATATTTGTAAGTTTACGTTTATTTTTTCCTTATAGCTCCAAGCTTTTAAAGTTTCCCGAGGCCTATTACATAATGGACGATCTAACAACTGGTTAACGTATTATCAGTAACGTAGTATCAACAGGAAGTGCCGCGTAGAGAAAAAGTTCGCTAAACCTTGTCCTCAATAAAATTCTCACCAGCCATTGTATAATACATCTCTCAAATTCTCCAACAATTTCCCCGGCGCACCTGCACCCATCGTTCGCAGTTACACTCATAAACACAATCTTTCCCTGCTTCTCAACTTTTCACAAGATAAATTACACAACTTCTAGCGCCCTCTGTTATGATACCCGTGATTTATAGACGCAAGTAATGAGCACGTGTCATCAACAGATGGCGCGTCTGAGTTGTTTATTAGACTCCTGACGATTTATTGCAGAGGGGTTGTAGAACAAGTAAATGATTATTATTAAACAAACATTATATTGTTTTCTTCTTTGAGTGCAAATGTGTGTAGGATTGTATTTTCGGTAGTTATTGCAGTCGTAACGGCTGCTATTGCATTAACGACGGTGCTTAGCTTGTACATTTTGAGCTATTAAGTACTATCTGTATACATTAAAATGAATCCCTATTTTCCTTGCTCACGGCATACACGTGAACGGCTGGAACATTTTAATAATTCTTTTTTTGTTGTGTTTGTTATTGTAAAGAAAAGGTTCTTCGGGAAAGAAAAATTAAGAAAACTGTGCAGATTATTGGAAAATTTCAGATAACTTAACGACTATTTTTAACTTTTCACGTATGACAGTTCGCACAATTGACAAGACGACGTCAGTCAGGTCAGCTAAATATGTATTTAAAATTAAACACGCTTGCTGTGTTATGACCAAATGATTTAGCAAGCTAGTGAAAGCGTGAAAGTATATTAATACCAGTAGGTACCCAGTAAAGAATATAGTTATATTCTCTCCCCTTGTCTTGCTATATCGTAAAAGTTTAAGTATACTACATTAAATAATTACAGTAAATTTTAAAATCAACGCTTCGCTTCTTTATTTATCTACACAGCACATCAGCACATGGCAACATTTATCCTGCATCTACCAGCAACAATAATCAAAGTCCCCTAGCGTGCTTGTTCGTTTGTTTAGCCTATTCTACACCCAGTCCTGAAACGAAAATGATCGCAAATTATAATTAATTGAAAATTAAACGCAAGTCAAGTGATGGCTGTTGATAATTCATTCCACCAATCACAGCAATTAATGCGCGCCGTGCTGGACAATTGTCACATTCATTTTGTGACATTGTACGTTCCAGAAACTGGGCGTAATTTATTAGACACGAGAGTTTTATAAACAACAATTTATCATTAATAACAATTTATCATAAATTTTTAATTATAATTAATTTATAGGTAGATATATCGTAAATATATCGTCAATTAAACTAAATGGTCTAAATACCAGAACTAGAACTAGAACATAATTAGAACTACAAACAACAACAAATACAAAACTAGAACTGGAGCTAAGTATTTGGTAATGGTTTCGGTTTTGAGTGGCTACGATGAATTATTGTTGTTTATAAAACTCTCGTGTACTCAAACACGAGAATACATCTTTTGACAGATAGTTTTCTATAGGTACTGGTGAATA
The DNA here is from genome assembly GCA_905147745.2 of Phlogophora meticulosa. Taxonomy (NCBI): domain Eukaryota; kingdom Metazoa; phylum Arthropoda; class Insecta; order Lepidoptera; family Noctuidae; genus Phlogophora; species Phlogophora meticulosa. Next base: position 522,040 of record LR990534.1, read on the forward strand.
ACAAAACGTCAATCACGTGAAAGTTTCATTTTCTGTCTAGTTAATGTTTTATTACCAAGTCAGATACCTAATGTACCTTCAGATATTTTCACTTTCACCACAAATAAGCAGATAATCTTCATCGGCAACCGCACACAATATTATTGTAATGTTCTCATAAAGAATTAACTTATGAAAAGTTTGTCATTTGTTGTTTCGAAACTAAAGAGGAAGGTGCTAAGTTGTAGAGTTTCTTTTAAATATTTATTATGAGTCATAAAATCATTATAACAGAAATTGTTCAGGTAAGTGAGAATATAACGATATTAAGTATCATTCATATCTTGGTTATAAATATTTTGTTGAAGCGCCATCTACTCATTGTTAATAGAAGCTTTGTGAAGACTGATAGCTTACGTAGTTTGTCTACTCGCCGCTAGGTGTGACTTAAAATTTGATTCTCAAAACGTACCGCTAGATGGCGTTATCATTAAAAATATAACAAATTTAAACTAGATGTCGCTCCAACCCACTTTCTCAAAACTTTGTAAACCAAAGAAAGTTATGCATCCATTATTATTTTACATTCATAATAAAACAGTCTTAAAACGTTTCCGCGAAGGTGTGAAAATGATTTTTGTTCTTCTTTTATTTTTTTATTCCGCGGCGTGGGAACGTTGGGCAGGTAGGTAGAGGTGGTGTATCACAGATTATAAAGCGTCGTAAAACCGATGCCGTAGCGTTATTGTTGTTTATTGTGTTTAGAAGTTTGTTGCATCACGTTCGTCTGCCGGCCGAGCTCGGCCTACGTGGCATCTCGAATCGTCGCACCATTTTCCGATTAGATAACTTTAAGTTGTGCGAAGACAAAGCAGTCGCACAAAAGTTTATTGTCTCAACTTAGACTTAGTTTAGAAACTAGAACTGGTGCATGCCTTTTACGTAGGCTTGCGTAACACGCGAGTTGGAGCTTTGTGACTTTATGAAATAAAGTGCAATGTCGATAATATCGTTATTTTATTTAACAAGTAATAGAATGTAAAACCAATTTATTGGTTGATAATCTACTTGACTTGACATTTACCTTGCCTACTTAGCCACGACTCGCCCGTGGGAAAATACCTACAAAAAGTTCATAACTTTCAAACTACGTTTCGTACCCATATTATAACAAAGAATAGATACACAGCGTACACTCGCCGCCGGCCTTGTTGCCCGAAACTGTAGCACAACACTTTATGATTACCTAACCCAGTTAGAAAATCCAGCACACACTATCGCGTAGTAAAACATCGCTTTTATCTAAAAATATTCATTCAATTGAACATAAATCTACTTTCGACACTATTCTCAACCTTATTCCATTGTTATAAGACGTAAAAGCTTTATAACAATAGGGTTTTTATAGTGTTAAATAGTTGAATGAGCAGGTTGGATATTTGTGGATGTTAGAGCAGTCCTTCATGGATGTTCGGATGTTTAGTGTTGGCAAGTCGTTAAAGACATTGTAGGTTTAACCGGTTCCACGAAGGTACAATGTAGCCATTAGTCTTAAAACTTAAAATCTTAATAAGCCTGAAATTAAACTTCTAGGTGAAGATGGTAAATATCTAGTTAGTACCTACTTAGGTAAGTTCTCTTCTAAGCCTTGTTAGAGATTATGAAAATTATAAAAGGTTAAATACAGGTAAACGCAGGTAGACACACAAAGGACTAGACGGGTCAAAAATCTTCTGTTAGTAGCACTTGATATGAATAAGTTTACTTAATTTACTACAAAACTTTACATAAGTAGCCTCTTTACACATGCCAGTCAATGAACATGCCCCAAACATTGGCCAAACATATAATATGGATGACGTATGACAATAGTCCATTGACAAGACCAACATTTGCTTAAACGGCCAACATTATGAATGAACTTGCCGGCTATACTTAGCACAGCTCTCCGTGCATTCGACACTATAAAGTCAGGAATCCGCGACCATTCATACGACGTTAACGTGAAGTTGAGCTAAAATAGTATTTACTGTACCTACTTGTAACTTGTCTTACTACTTACTTAAAAGTGGTAAAGGAAAATGTGTCTTATTCTTATGAGATAGGTGTGGGTGGCGCCATTAAAAAAGTATGAACGCCTTCTTAAGTTGGGTCAGTTTAGACTTGGTCCAGCTCCATGTAGAAATAATTATCTGTCGTAGATTTTATCGTGTGAAGAAGTTCGTCTTTATTGTAAAAATTCATAAGAATTCATTCAGTGTATTATAAGCATATTGTAAGGGAGGGAGGGATCCCTCCCTTACAATATGCTTATAATACACTATAGGGCACTAGGGCCACCCCTATGTAAACATAACTTCTATGTAGCATTCAAATCATTTGGATAATTTTCTTCAATATCATTATGATTCTTCTCCTCTTTGCTCAGTGACCGTTGAACAAGTATTTTAATATCAGCTTTCACATAAAACCACTTCTGCGGGACATATATTAATAATGTGATGTGACAGTAATAAAATGTTTGTACCTACATGCCACGAAAAAAACTATGATTGCTAATAAAATTTCAATAAAAGCGAACACAACAGTTAACAAAAAACCTCTGATGGCGCTTGACGTTTTTTTGTCGAAAAAAAATCATATTCAAATCGTGAGGGAGGCTTTTTGCCCTCTCGCCACCACCTGCCACCTAGCGGCTGACGGTAAAAACACATAAGGAGGCTTTATGTAATAAATACCCTCTAGGGGAAACGGTTTCTGGGTCCGTAATTTGTTTAGTTTTACTTATAATTGTCCAGTTAATCTGAAATAACTCAGCGATGAGCGGTAAAAATTTCATTTAAACTTCTTTACGCTGCAGGAAGTGTACCATTTCCTTAAGATTTTAGTCCGGTGACCATGTCTCAACGGTGAGCAATATGTATTTCCAATCTCATAAATCGTACATAATTAAGTCAGATAGATTTGCCCTGCAGCTTTAATAGCCACCCTAGTTCTACCCACTAACTAACAAGACCCCAGTGTTTCAAAAACTTCAAAGGATCGCAAACAAAAAACTGCGCAATCTTAGCCAAAAAGAACTGTAATAACGCGCACTAAAAATAACAATTTCTTCTAAATGTCTGCAGGGTTTTTACCAAAGCCCATTAGAACCTTAAGATCAAAGCTCTGTAGCCGCTGGGATGAATTAGCCATCGTTATGTGTGTAAGCAGATCAACGGAGCAGGTTCTTGCACATACCATCGATCGGTAATCATGGCGGTTTTTATAGTGTTACGCGAATCAAAAAGGTTTAGTATGTAGCAATAAAACCTAAGCAAATAATATAGGATCATATCGTGACTTCGGTTGCGTCTTCTGTGGATGACAGGATTTATATGGATTTTATTTGCTTAGTGACCACCGAGGTCTATGGCATAGAAGTGTTATTACTCCTGTTCACTGTAACTCAACCCCAATTTCCTTTTGGAAGTCCCCAAGCATCCAACAAAGTTAAGGTATATTTTCAGAGTAAGAAAAGCTTACCTACATAGTCAAGACCTGTAAAGCTTAGCCCATATAGTTAACGAGCGTAAACAATGACTTGGTAACAAGCGGCCATGATTAATGTCAAATCTAATAAGTTTAATGAGTGTGCAATACAATACAACAATCACATGTGATCGCAATCCGCGCAAGTGACGGACGATCGAGACAGATGCGCTGCGCGGACGCATGATAGCTAATAGGGCTGGCAAGCTCAGATTGAGATGAGATTAATTGGTTCTCTGATACAAAATTGTCGTGTGCAAATATTGATTTTACTAGTATGTCGCCTTTCAGATATTTGAGATAAATTGAAATAACGCTCAAACATAGAAAATTTGTGGACTGATGTGACGAAATTTTTGCAGCCTTTTTTCAATTTTGTAAAATGTTAGTCTAACTTTGCGGTTAGCCGCGTCTCGATAGTAGATAAGTTCATACGCCATACTTCCATGAAGCGAGCAGCCCTACAACTTCAAACACATCCCCTAACATCCTCTATTTAACCTCAAACTTATAGTTTTTGCCGCACTTTTTCTGCGTCTAACATTATGCTTATGTAACAATTTTTTCTATTACTTATCTGTGTTTGATAACTAAAAAAACTTTTTTCTTCTCCCGACATATGGCGCGCGGCGCGTGCGCTCGCACATTGCGTCCGTTTTTTTCGCATCCGATTCGAAATTCAAAATTCAAATATGGCGCATGTGTGCAGACGAATATTGTTGTGGGTTTTTGTTTATTTTTTTTCGTATTATTTCTTGTTGATAGACTCCCGTCTGGTCTTTGGAAAAAATTAAAAAGTAATAAACAAATAAAGTGGTATTATGCGCGTGCGCACCAGGTGGACAGGCGACCTGGATAGGGATAGGATCATATAAAGGGGAATATGTAATTGCTGTATTGCAATGATCTTACTTTTTTTAGAATTTCATTGTGTCTGTTATGGTAAGTATGGTATTGATACAAGCTCTAAATGCAACCAGTTTGACAACCATTTTTTGGTATGGAATAATGGAACTCAAAACTAGTTCGCTCTCATGGCTTAGCACTGGAGCAATCGAAGAGACGGCTCCTTCTTTTACAAATGCTAGTGCTAATCACTTATTGGTTAATGGAGCTAAGTATCACGTTCAGGATTGACACTCTTTTCAATGACACAGTTTGCCTATTGTGTTGGACGTCACCTCTACATCCACAGGGTGTTCACATCTAGTACACACAGTTTTTTGCCACAACTTTTTACACACCGCCTGTTGCTTTTTTCAAGCCATTACGACGGCTGTTTAAGCATACTTTATGGTGAGCACAGTCGGGGGTGACTATTATATTTTTAAAAGACTTTTTTAAACCCTGTCTCGACATCTTTGGGGTGCTTTTTAAATTAATGCGTGTGCGGGATTAGCACTTCTTAATTTGCTTTCTTGTTTTTTAATTATAACCCGTTAATGTGTTGAAGGGGTTTTTGTTAATTGGTTTTATTTGTTTACACAGCAGTGTGTCGTGAGTGGCTTCATGATTTCTTATGTTCCTATAAGAATACTCATAGGAACGCATTTTGAACGGACTTCAACTTTTTTTTAATCGTAAATTGCGAATGGCTTTTGGAAATATATATTTTTGTGTAAACGTGATATCCCAAATGATATCTGTTCATGTGATCCTGGAGAAATCGAGGCAACTGTTATCACTAAACTCACGAGTTTAGTGATTTGTGAATCATTTATTCGGACCCAACTGGCACTTTTGCTCTCGGAAAGCATCATTTGGCGCACAATAACGGTAGCATAATATAAAATGAATCAAACGAATCGACCAAAGCCACCAACTTCTGAAACTGTTCCGAAACAGTTGGACGAATTATTTGGAAACAAGTTTTATCTCACATGAAGCAACAGATTCTCGCGATCATAGAAATACTTTTCCAATGTGAAAATCTCTTGGCAATAACGACAGACAGTCCTCCGCTACTATATATTAAATTCATTAATTAACTAAGTAATAAAGGTTCCAATAATTTGTTGTGAAAGTATGTTCGTGTCCGTTCTACAATAGTTATGTGCGATACTTTATGGTGCAATAAATCGGCGAACGCCTAAATGTGATATAAATAGAACATATAAACGGAACTAGTCTAGTAATGAAACGATGGGACGTCGATAAAAGTGATGTGTAATGTCCAACATTTTATTAGATACGTCTCGCCTCTAGTTTCGCGACGGAAAAATAGTTTTACGAGTTATGTTAGGTGTCCATTGCTGGGCACATATACTTTTGATTTAACAGCCACGTTGTTAGTACTCTGCCAGTTTCCAAAAAAACAAATATGATTATCTACTAAAACATTACGACCATTTACCGATGTTAGATCGAACCACTCCGCTGTGGTACTGCGCCCTCACATAAAGGAAGTTAAGAAGCCAACCTATCTAACTCAACCGATTAATAATTCCAATATAATGTTATAAGCAGACTGACAGACGCTGCAGACGTAATATACGATGCAAAATTTATTAAATCAAATAAATCACAATCAGTCATTTACGTCAGTCAGTATTGTCAGTATGGTGCGCAGACGCAGCGGGCCCGCGCATGCGCCATACGCGTCGCCCACTGACGACCAACGACCTCGCACTTATGGGGATACGTCTGAACGTGTCTTACCGGCAGAACAGATTTTTTATCGTGTGGACATCATCTTGAATACCTTCCGTCTGAGTAAGGCGGAGCTTCTACCGCCTGAAACCAGACGAACAGACCTCAACTCATGCAGAGGTGGGGGCGGGTTTTAATGGACCTCACTCAGTACCGCTGCCATGCTTTCCACACGTCACCCTCTGACTCTCCAACTCCTAGTAGTTTCTAGCTGACATTTCACAATCGAGCTTGGTCTTACGAAATGATCTAACATGCACCACTCTATAAATATGTTGATAAACCATTTTCCGACACTAGTGATGGGCATCGATGGTGTTGCGTGCAGCTTAGATGGTCGTTCCGCCCTTTTGGGTTATCCTGGTCGTCATAAACCAATTTGTGGGTTTAAGACCCTACCTAGCTATGTATTAGGTAACAAGTTTTGGAGCGGCTCTATCGTAGTTTAAGTTTCCACGTTTGACCAAAGGTTACAGGCATAGAGTAGGTGTAAAGCTGCCTGGAAAAACATAGAGATATTTGAAAAACCCTTCGTTCCGCTGAAATAAGATCAGTAGAATGTGTTGAGCCAACTACGTATTCGTCGCAGGCTTGTTACTTTTGTGTGATTGTTTATACGAGTATATCGGTAGGTACTATCGGAAACTTGCAAAAATGTAGCCAAACTCGAGTTTTCCGATACAACAATGAGCGAGACAGTGACGTAATGACGACAGTATGAATACGGGCGGCGGGTCACTGACCTTTATCTCCATATCTCATTGTTAGTGATGCTGTAACATATGGGTTTTGGCAAGCGCCGCGCTTGGTTACAGCTCTATTCTGCTGCCCCTCTCTAGCCCTTGTAAATTATGTTGGTCGGTAGGCGGTCTAGGATAGTGTGGGGATGCTTCGATATTTAAGGTCGATATATGAATATGGATAAAGTTTTAAAAGTGTAACTTTAATCAGCCAGTAAAAATGTTTGTCTTTCTGGCTACATTTATCAATATCTAGCCAGCTTTTGTAAGTCTATGGACAATGATGTATTCCATTTTATCGAAACTTAAGTACATAATTCATCGCCTTTTGACTTCAATGTTGATGCATCATAAACAATCTGATCATAAAGTGTAATGTAATTTATAAATATAAAGCGATTTTATATATTTGTATCGATACCAATCCCGCACAGCCCTAATAAATGGCACTACAGTAAAGCCTGCAGTGTCCTTGGCGTGCCAAGTGTGAGGGTCTGCTGGCCATCAATTTGGCAGAGACACCACGGTCACACCCCATGGGGAAACTTAGCACTCGCTAAATTTATGTACATACCATACAGTATTGTTGTATTTATGTCTGCACTATCAATTATTTTCGCATTTGTTAGCAACACGATTACGTTGAGATATATTTAGTACGAGGAATTTCATCTGTTCCGTACGGAAATGGTACAAATTGACTCTATAATTATGTAAGTAACTATTAAAGGAAAAATGAAACAGCGTATCTAACTAGTACCTACAGTTTTTTAGCAATCACCAAAAACCCTTTGCAAACAAAGTAGAAAATAGTGGAATATTTTCCCTAGGTAGGTATTAGGTAGAAGTCCCACTTTGCGTGTCTATTTGGCACATATTTTGCATTGGAAGGGTCAAAATAACTTCCATGAGTGGCAATTGGCTTCACCAAATTGCTGACTGGCCACTATTTCAGCTCGAAGTGGGCTGTACTCATTCGTTCGTGCAAATACGAGGGAATAGAACCACTAACTGCTATCGTGTTAAATCAAATTAATCCTAAGAATTCAAAAAAGATTAAATCTTAGATTTGATCTCTTGCGGCATCTCCCATAGGAAACCCACCTCATTCTTGACCTAGCCCTGATTGTCAAGCTAACTAAGTCACGGTTCTCATCACATCCATGAATTCATTTCGATGATAAGTAGTTGCTTCGCTCTGTTTCATTACTTTCTCAATAAATATGCAAATAATAAGCAGGCCTGGCTTTAATTAAGTACTTATACAAAAACATTTATATATTTTAGAAATACTTAGGTGTTGGAAAATCTAATAAAAAGGAGAACCAAACTATTCGAGGCGGGGGGCTATATGTTTATGCTCGTTTCACTTACTCCTTCATTTTCAGTTACTAAGCTCTGTTTCTGTATGGCTAGAAATGCTCAAACTTATCATACCCGAGGCGGGAGAAAATAACTTCAAGTTTGTTTCGTGAAGCTGAAGATGCACCCCTCTGAAAATAATACTTCCGGGGCTTATTAAAATTCTTCAGGCTACAATCCTCGATACAGCCATCATAATCATACATTACAATGATAATGGAATGACGTCATATGGAGGGATATCGGGGATCACCCGAATATATCATTGATCCAATCAGTGTTATGACATTGTGGCACGAATGTGACGATATCCGGAAGTAATACAATATATACATTGCTGTAAAATAATATCCTAGTAAGGTATTTATATTAGGCTCTGAGCATATTCCTTAGATGTGTGAAAAGGATAAAATTTTGGCTGTTCCGAAAAATCATTATACATCCAAAGGCAATTCTGAATCCCCGCTTCGTAATTCAGCACACAGTACTGTGCAGTTAACTTGAACTCTTGCGACGTCACCGACAGATCTAAACTAGTAACAATGCCAAGTAACCCTACACGGCTGCCTGCGAAGCTTGCAATTAAAACCAATTAAATCATCCGAAGTATTCGTCACAATGCACATTAACGTCGTATCAAGAGCTTGAGCGCACTAAAATTAAATCGCGCTTAATCTAAGTTTAGCACACATCTAAATAAGGAATTCGCGTATATTTGCGCCATGTGTTAGGCAAGTATATTTAGCGGACGTCTAGACAACTCAGTCACAATAAATATGTAATGAATGCTTAGGCATTACACGGGAGAAGGCGATGCTTCCCGACTTATGAAAAAGTGTTTGACTGTCCAAAGATATCGGAAGTGCTTAACAACTGCTGTATAAATAGGTACATATATGCAGAAGCACTTTGACTTATTTTGAAACAATTTTGACGAGTATTAATCCACGAGAGTATGCTTAGATACGGCTACTTGGTGGAGTGGTTCGCACCCGGACTACGAAACCAAGCGTCGTAGGTTCAAATCCTGTTAGGGGCAAATTTTTGTGTGATGTGTATCAACATTTGTTCCCCATACATGGATTTCTATCCGTTTTTTTCTTTCTTTTTTTTTAAACTTTGCCCCACATTAGGAATTTCTCCTGTATCGTGGGTGCGTTTACAAACATTTAAAGTCACATACACGAACAGCCCGGAACAATTATCTGTAGGCCATACAAATATTTGTTCCGTGCGGGAATCGAACCCACGACACGCGGCGCAGCAGTCGATCGCTCAGCCACTGCGCCAACCGTGTCGTCAAGCACCATAGTACAAGCTATGCTTAGTTCGGGGCTAGTTGATAAGTGTGTTAGTCTAAACAATTGATTTATTTATATGTTTTCAGTCACTGTTGTAAGAAGACTAGCTTTACTACCCTTGCAACCCCCAACCATGGAGCTTCTGATATTAACTGTTCTTGCACGGCACTCGTGTGTGGGCTGCAATGAAAGCTGTGGATGTATCGATTCATTTATCGTTAAACGATTGACAGAGACCCCATGATGCTAGAAAGAGTCAATAGATGGCCCTTTACAAAAAGTCCTAGAATAAAACAGACTAGCTAATTAGAAGTGTCGTATCCAGTTAATATCTACGCTTCTCTAATGAGTGTTTGGACACCAGAGTTAATTGTTGCCATGCGCTCGCGGTCTTTTTGTCCAGCAGAGGATGTAACGGACGCTGGGCATGCGTCACGCGCATCACGTGCAGACACAATGCACCGTGCGATGCGCGCTACCTGTCATTTCATCAGGCATAACTCAAAAATATGCACAGATATAAGCAGGCGCCCACATTTTTACACAAATTAAATTACAATTACGCAATTTCAAAAAAATACCCTTAACATATAAAAACTTAATTACATTTATCGCAAAAATCTTCAAACGAGCTCAAAATGGCAGCGCACAGTGTTACACTTCGTTACATTTGAAGGAAAAAAAATATTCACTTGCAAATGGCGACATTTTCATTACCCTTTTATTTTACGAGCGAGGTGCGTCGATAGCGATCAGTTCACACAATTAAAGTTAAAATGATTGCTATTTAAACAGCAGACTTTCAATAACGCGACGGGGAAATGTCGCCCTTCCATATCTTCATTATTATAATAATATCTTTGTCGCTGGCTTTAATTATCTTTTCTTGATTGAAAACAAATGACGGACGTTTTATCATTTCGCGTTTGATGAGTGCTGGGGGAAGACAACGTTGTGAGGGCTTGTTGGACTTATGCATAGAGGGACAGCACGCGACTTTGCATACTTCTAGCGACATGGTCCTAAGTTTAATGAAGTTAGGATGTAATAAAAACCCAACTCTTACTGTCAATTTACTGTAGTAGTACCTAAATTACAAACGGAGTTAATTTCTGTCCTGTGAGGGTGTGCTCCTGGTCGATTCGTAAGTCTGGCAAAGTATTATTGATTTTCCAATAGGAATTACCTCATTAGCGACCCGGAGTCAGGATTTGTGCCCGATTGATGGCAATAGGCTCGCCCGCTATTACATAGGACTTGAACATAACTGGCGAAGTGTGGGTGTTACTATAGGTGCGCCTCTGCCCAACTCTTCAGGGAATACGGGTGTGATGTTATGTTAAGCAAATTCCATTTGTCTTGTAACCTCCGTGGTTCGGTTCTGCGCATTTCCTCGTTAGCTAGTAAAGCCATTAGACGATCACATGAAGACACAATGAAACTTACAAACAATGTCCTGAAACCATTCAATATTTACAAACCACTGTAAATTCAACGAAACACACAGGAATTCACTTTCAAACGCGCCACCAAACGTTAACTTGATTGTTCACTGTACGATCATATGGGCGATGTTTCTCATCTAAGATTTCGAGAAATTATTTCTATTTCAGTCTGTCTGTGACTGTTTTGATAGCATTTAACTGAACGTAGCTTTTAGCCGCGTTGCAAATAAACGGCGCAAGCGCACCGGCCCCCTACAGACTGACGGCGCATAGAGTTATGAATTGAAAAAGTGGACAAAAATTATGTCAATATTTTTAAGTTATATTTTCAATAATTTAGTTCTAGATAGAGATAACAATATATTACGTGTTTACTATTTTGATAAAAGGTAATTTTGTGATTTTAATTGCGCTGTAACAGTGAACAACGTTGGACAATATAAAAAAAATATCAGAATAAATGAAAATATGTCTTTAGTAAAATGTCAAATGTACGTGTAGTAACATGTGTGTTTGTCGACTATTATAAATCCAACCACAAACATTTAACGACCCATCAACACCCAATTCCACAAAAAAAATAGTTGTAAAATATTCGTGAGTGTTTTGTCTACGGCGTCGTAGCGCTACTCGTGCGCAGATCAAAGCGGCCACGCGACGGGATGCGCAGACGACGTCTCGACGCATCCCTCCCCCGCCGCCCGCGCGCTGCCCTCACCCCCTCTGTCGCCGTGGCGCCTGCTGCGGATATTTGCATGCACCGCGCAACTATTGAATAGCATTAACATTGTCAATGATTGACTTCGTAATGTGGGAGTATCGATGAGTAATTTATGGGTTAATGTTGGATGCAAATTCAAGTTTAATGACTGTGTCTGTAATCTGTATTGATATTTTGTAAACATATTGAGGTATTAGCTTGCATATTTTAGTACGGAATCGAAGGAAAGGAGAATGTTAATGTAGGCTATAAATACCTTGGTGTCTCCTTGTAATGTCCGGTGCGATCAAACTTGTCTGGTGCCAGACATCCAGTATCCGTCTTCCGCTGAGACAATTTCAGCTTTTTCCATTTCTTCAACAAACACAGTACACCAAAGATCTAGAATGAATAGACTTTGAACGACCTTTGCCAGCGCATCTTTGGTTGGCGACTGGCTAAGAATACGACTTTAATTATAGAAGCACTTGCATATTTTACTCACCAACATTTCCTCAACCCTAATGGAGCAACTTTAACAACATTGCAGACTCAAATTCAACACTAAACTTGTTTTCAATTAATGAAAGTATCTTTGATTTGTGATCTTTGAATTTGTGAAGCCTACATAGTAACATTGGATTAAGATACTTGACAACATGGACGGCACGTTGCTTTCGTAAAAACGAATGGTAAGAAGCAAAATGAGCCGACAAACTACCTAATGTTTCGCCATAACTTGTGATACTACTCCTCCGGTTATTCTAATATGAGACCAAACAATATTGTAGCAAGCTTTTATGCTACATAGTAAGATATGTTTTTATCAGTTTTCCTTTATTTTCCGTTCTTTAACCCTGCCAGAGCCAAGGTCGTTTTTAATCAAAAGAATTGATCCAGGGCTATCTTATAAAATACTAGTATATTTATCTTCGATATAGTTAGATGGTAGATCTGCAATAATCTACATGTATCAAGGCACAGAACACTGTTATATCCTTAAATAATATCTGCCTGTTTCTTCGGTATGATTGTATTGCATTGAATCCCTTCGATTAGCTTTTTATAAATCCTGAAAGAGTTTATTTCGGTTACAATAGAGTTTAAAGACCTTGCTGATAATTTTGTACGTCAATGACTCATGACTTCCTTACATTTGCATGTCATATGAATGGAAAGACTTTTGTTATTTTTGTTACATTCTTAGGGTAAATTTAGAAAGTTCTAGTCATGTCTAATAATAATCAAAATGTGACTGTGCCTAAGTCAACACCCGACATTCACTTTAGTATCACCTCGAACGTCGATATATTATTATATATTCGTTTTTGTAAATTTAGCTTACTTCATTAAGAAGTTGGTTATAAATGCAATAACCCCGAAAAATAAGCACTTCCGATTGATCCTATCTGAACACATAATCTTCCGATTATTCTTCTTCGAAAGAATAATCAATCACTTTGACTGTCTGTTCGAACGAACGAATAATGTTGGCACTTACACAAGAGGCTTCTCATTTCCCCATATTCATATTTCCGTTACGCTATCTACGTTTTTCTCAAATAATCTACCGACAATGTGCGCAAGTTTACCCTAAAGAGTTTTTCTTTGCATATCAATATTACGCAGTAAGCGATCATTGAACTCGACCTTGGAATATAGATTTTCCCGTACACCGCCACAAACTAAACCCAACTGTCCTCGGTACATTTTGTCATAAAATTCACGGTTGGCAGGTGGATCAGTGATCGCGTTATGATATAATGGCTGTGGTCTATGAACTCAGATCCCCTTGATAGCCCGCAGACCACAAATATAGTCTACTACGTCACATGATTGAATCGTTACAATTCATATTTCGATGCTTCTCTGTGTTTTAAAAAACTTAAATAAATTTCCGGGACCCTTTTTAAGCATTATTAGATGCAAATAAGTAAAATATTGAACAAAACTGGGGCACGCGCCTAGTTCAGCGTCGCTAATAAGTTAGAATGTTAATCTTTTGTTCGCAATAGTGCGAAATATTAGTTTGACACAAAGGCTGAGGTTTGAGATACTTCACCTACGCGGCGTATACTTGCAGACGGTGGATGCCACAAGGCAGGCGATGTAGCGGATTAAAACAAGTCTTAAATATATTATATCAAAGAGTTCACAAACAAAAGTTGTGCTATTGAAGTGAATTAAAAATACCTAGAGTCGATTTGAGTCTGCGTAGAAAAAAGTTTTTTTTTTCATCTAGGTCGAATTTTATGGTAACATTATTAAGGACCTAAAACCGTATACTTTTACATTTTTGTATTATATTTTATATGGACGGGGTATCTGCGTGTGTACACGTGAAAAAATTGATTATTTGATCCACCGCAATACTTTGTTTTATCACTACTCGTAAAACATAAGTGCCTCCTGAACTAGATGAAATTTGATTTTCACATTTGTATTTTTATAACCATTTGCTTTACATTAGACCACAGGCCCAAAGTTATTTCGGAGCAGACATACAAAAGAAGGTTACGGTGCGTTTTTTAAGGAAATTTCAAATAAACCAAAATAAACGTGGGCGTCCTAATCACTTAGCCGGTTCTTTATTTTTCTAATACTGTGCTAATCGTAGTAAGTCTAGTCATTCTCTGAATTAACTAAAAAAAGGCGTTAAAAATAACTTCCATTGTTCGAATTTCAAACACAATTAGATTACAAGTCTATACACTATTCTTTTTTTTCAAATAAAAGACTAGCTTCGTATTATTCTTTTTATAAAATAATCGACCAACAACAAGTGACATTTTTATTTTTTTATTGGCTGCCAGACATTCGTTTTTTTTTCGTGTAATTTAGTTACGGACGGAAATCGGCGCTGAGTCGCGGTGACATACACAAAGCTTACACTATCGTTTATGGAATACAAATTATCAATAATTGTTGGTACAGTTACGTTCGCCTACACGCCATGTCGACTGGTCATATCAAATGTGTGCCATTGAATATCAAATCGCATTTAGATAATATAATACATCGGTTTCGACGTCTCAGTTGGCAGAAACTTCTGTCTGCGCATTATCTTAGTAGACCAATAACAAAATATGAGTACTATTTCGTTTGGTGGCAATAATCTGCTGTAATATATGGGTTTTTGAGACTAGACAGACAAGACTTAGGACACGATTAAATGAAAAAAGCAGCCGAACTCGACAGTTATGTTTTTAGAAACTCCATTTGAATAATACAATACCTAATTTGGACAACAACATGGCATATCATTCACATAACTCAAAGATTTAAGAGGTCTGTCAAAAACTGATAGCCCAGCTTGCACCTTTATCTCATAAAACCCTTACAGTATTCAAGATGCAAAATTCCTTTAATCCAGTTAACCAAATACCGCAAAGTTTAAAGCCCATCATTTTCATTTAACTAATTAACATTGACACATACAAGTTACAAGTTACACGTAGCTTCAAGTGCAGACAGCTGACACCGCAGGACACGCATGCTTTCACACATAAACTAACAAATGATAATTGTTTTAACAAATTGCCAACATTACATTAATATTTACAGCCTTTTTTATTAAAAAAAAATGTGTTTTTACGCTTTTTACGGCGCGAACATGATACGAATCGAAACTTTTTCCCTATAAAAGTTGACCCACATAATTTACAAACATTATTATTATATCAAAGCACATTGCTGCAAGTAACAGGATCAGATAAACCGCTACACATTGTAATGTTGGGGAAAAAAACTACCGCAGCTTCTAGACGACATCTCGAGAACTAGGCGCGACATCTGGCGGGCCGCGCGAAATATACACATGTCTTTTTGTCCAGATGACTTAGCATGCGGTACACTATGCAGACTTGCGCTTACGCTGACGAAAATAAAGTCTAAATTAGATTGACAGTTTTCGATATAAACATTTTTAATAAAATTAAATTTTGGGCTTTACTTGTCGAGAATAAAGTTGGTATTGGTGTGTAGAAAGTTTTTTCTGTGAATTTTTTTCGGAAGTAGCATAATTCATATGGTAAGGAGCGTATCGGGTATCGCGGCAGATGCGCGCGTGTTTTAATTTCTGCGCACGCGTCTCTCGGGTAGTGACGACACAATTTTAAGCTCCGTTTAGTTTTCCAGTTGTTGGGGATTTTTTCGAAGAAACCCTTGACTTCTACTGATAAGTTGTTGTTTGGCCAGAATGTGGGATCTGTTCGACTTGTTTGTTTAGAGACACTGTTACTAATGCTTCTGCAGTTGTTTCAACCAAGCTGACAGTTCGCATTGACTTTCAAAGATGATGATACTAAACTGCAAATTATGGAAGATTTAATAATGGTAAATTACGCGAACATTCCTATGTTTTCGTAATTATCATTGTCAGGTATCCTAGGTGTTTTGTATTAGGCACAATTTGTTGTCTACTGATATTATTTTATTTCTTCTTCTACCGTATCAATGGTTCGTCTTAATAAATGACTTGGACCAAGTGGCCACTATAGTTGAAGAAATCATACAAGCTTTAGATTCTTTAGCATCGTATCTACTTTTAACTAAATCTCGCTATATTTTAACAATCGTATCGTACCTGTTCTCGTGGGCAAACGATTTAACCAATGGAAGTGTAGAGCATCACCCCTGATAAATAAGAACTAGCGTAACCCTTATGACGTAATAACGGTACCAAGGGCGGTACCTTCTGGCCAAACAATGTGATGCAAGGACCGATAACTTTAGCACTATCGTACCTTAGGACCACTTTTTAAACAAAGTCCAACAGGACTCTACAACACAATCTGCCGCTAGCCGGCACTTTCCCCGACACATGCAAATCGCATGAACTTGTCCGCACGTGCGCTATACCTGCGCGCGCGCCGATCTGCACAAAAACTCCCCTCAGCTGCGCGCGCAGCTGCCGCTAACAGTACGCAGCCACCAGCTGGACCAAACATGTGACGCGTATTAATAGATCCTAGATGTGGAGGCCAGAGATGAAGAACTGGATCAAGGAGCTGTTTGAGATGTTAGACTGTGTTGTAACTATCTAGTATACGTGATAGGATTTATATTTACGAGTCGATGCGGGTTGACTCTTTGTGACTTGTGTTGCATTTCAAGTGGAATCTTACGAGTATTATTACTAAAATTTAACAGATTTTCAAAAAATTAAAGTATTTCAATGCGCATGGTTTGGTTGTTGAAAGCTGTGTTTAGTTTTAGTGTAGTTGTGGGATGCAGTGAATATGGTTTCGGAATGGGACATTTGGAAAGGCTCTGGTGACGGAGCACTCAATGTTCAGAAACTATCAAAACAACTTAAACAGCCTAATATTAACTTCACAATTGCCTATGCGCGTGTTTTGATCCCTTCCTCATTCGCGTGCTGACACGAACCCCATCTCTTCTTATTACGTAAAGCTTATTCATTATAATGAATAATTCAGTATAAACACGGAAAATGCCGAATTGCCCCGATCTTCCCGCGGAGGCTGCGTAACGACATGATTGCCGCCGAACACGATAACTCCTGATTATGTCGGATGGAAATTCGCAACAATTTGCCTCGGGGTATCGCTGTGATGCTTAGAATCTGATAATCATTGTGTTTTGAATAATCGTTTAGATTATTCGATTTTTCGTCACGATAGGTTTGGGTATTGGAATGTGGAATCGTTTTTGTTTAATGAGTATCAAAACAAACCTTGAGATGATGCCTAGGTCATGCAGGTCATTATATACATAGGTAGCTATATAGGTAGGCTAAGTATAGCATGTTTTTACTCTTGATATTGTTTTAGATTTGACTAGACTAGCGTGATAGACTGCTTCGAGGGTATTCAAAAACAGTAAATATTGGTACGGGGAGCAAGTCTATAGTTGTCACAAAATTACATAGAAGCTCATAAGAAGAAATCAAATTTACATCGTATTAATACAGACATCGTTAGCTTAAAATAAATCTCGCGATATTATAAACTTGCGAGAAACTGTTAAAAGAAGAAAGAACATTTGATTTAAGTACACTATTTAACTCATCAAAATACGACAGTTTATAATCTACCCATGCCTTGCCAAATAATTAAAAATGGTTGCTCACGCATTCTAGAATAACTTTAACCTGACCGTTTCTCTACACAAAATACTTATAAAAGAACAAACAAATACATGACTACACTCAGTTAATACATTAGATCAAAGGGCGAGTAACTTTTGATTAGACGCGTTCTTACAAAATCTTTACAAGATGAACATGCGGCTTTTTAGCACTTTCTTATGTCAGCAGCATTGGAACATCACGCCTAAATTTCCCGAAGGGTTTGCCAGAAGTGCACCTATGGAAACAAACAAATGTCGCCAGTTATGTTTTAAGTCCCATGTGTCAGGGGGCGAGCTTATTGCAATCACCCGGGTACAACACCTTGGCCTTGTAAAAGCTAGTACCAACTTGTGGCAACGAGAACTCCCTTCCCCTAATTGATAAATACTTTTCTTTTCTTCGTGTTGGTATTTATTTAGACGGTTTATCCTTTGCCGCTAACCTTGAAAGTACATCAGACGCGTTTAGCTTCATCGTTAATTATTAATTTAACAAGTTAACATGCAAAAAGATGATGTTTCGCGTGTTAGTAACCACTGCAGGTGAGCCGCCATTACTATGCTGCCTATACCGTGCAATTACACCGAGACGCGTATCCGAATACGAATGCACGCGCGCATTCTATTTTTGAAATTTGAACTTTTCGCTCCATAATCATTGCTTGATTTTTGTTTTATTTTTTATGATTGTATTCGCGGCATCGACTTGAGGAAAACAGCCGACCAAGTGTGTGTTGGACCACGCAAAGTGAAGGGTTCCGTAGACGGGATAAATATTAACGCATTTACAATTTTGATTTTATCGGCTGCAAAAGTTTATATTTCACAGTATTTCTAAACGTGAACGCGTATGTCAGTAACTTGTAACTTAGGTACGTTAATAAGTCACACGCTTCATTGCACCGTAAATTTTTTCATTTCCCTATTCTTTGGTGGTGGCAAACCGTGACAGACTAACAGGACGAACCCTAAAAAGATAAAGTAAATTCTCGGTTGCACCCACATAATTCTTCTTTTGTTCATCTCGATTAAAAACATGAAATGTCAAAGATGTAGAAAAAACACGAACGCTCAGAATGCATTCATTCTTTACGTTGTTTCAAGTTTATATTTATCACGAAATGGTGAAACAACTCAACTAAATGACCGCAAAGGTCATTTAGTCCTGTTTTTTTACCATTACTATTCACTTTTCTTTTTTCTTTTGAGCTTTTACCTACAGTACCTACTGTATATAACAACGCTACAAACAACCTAAGCCGTAAAAGTAGGTGGCGCACTGTAATTTAAAGAACGTGCAAATATTCAAACCACTTTTCAAACATTCGCATGCACCACATTTTTATTTTTATAAAGCCCAATCATACTAAATACGCTAAACGAAAAAAATGGGAACCGCAGCCCCGCTACTTAGATCAAATTAAACGTGGTAGTTCTTATTATTTCCTAACCGCACTTAGGGGTCGCGATTTCTGAACGAAAAAAATATATTTAAGGAGTCAATGCCCCCGCAACGCCATCTGGCGTGCGCTCGCGCCGACTAAGGGTTGCTAAGCACTGGACTGTAACACTGAACACTTGGGCAGTGTTAAATTTTATTACGATGCACGATATTTGGACAGGTTGGTGCTCGAATTACTTCACCTGTCGATATATTATTTTCATGCCCATAGTATGCATGGCATGCGATAAAAAACATGGATATGTCTGCCCATACCAAATGACAGCGACCTCGATACTTTCATAGAAATACATATTTCCGAAATCACAATCATTGAAATGGCTTGATTTTCACAAAATAACATCACACCTGTATTCTCCGAAGGGTAAGGTAGAGGTGTACATAAAGTTACGCTACTAATTTGTGTAGCCCGGAGATAAGATTTGTGCCCCAAACCCAAACTCGGGGCTATTTATTTTTACTTTATTACTCACAAATTTAAGCAATTCAAGCCCAATAACCCTTTGCCCGACCCGGAAATTGAACCCAGGACCTCGTGCTCAGCAGTAGCGCTTACAACGACTAGACCAACGAAAAAGTAAATTTCAGTTATCACATAAAAGTTTGAAAGAGGAATTTTAACCAAACGTTCGCATCTATCTGGTGCGCAAGAACCCTTACGTCTTGAAACCACTTTTTACAAAATACACCCCTTAATTGCTAAACAAACTTAATTTTACGTTTCTTAAACATTTCACAATTACGAGTAACTTTGAACTTTATAAACGAAAACATAAGCTTGGTTTATCATTAACACTAAATAAATTAAGGGGTAGAAAGAGCGCACGATGATTTCTGTATTGCGAAGAAATAGAGTTGGAAATAAAAAGGAATTTATTTGGGAAGTATTAAAGTGTTATTAAAGGGAGATTATAAATGATAATTACAATCATTAAATGACCGTTTAGTTAGCATTAAATCGTGATGTGTATCGCTTTATACTTTGATCCTCTTGCATGGGGTGTATCGGGGTTCGTGAAAATAATAGCTAAGTAAGTTAAGTTAGGTTAAGTTCAATGTTGCTTAACTCAACAGATTTATTTATAACAGGAAAATTCTTCAACTTTCTGATCAACTGGCCGACACCTTGACCTTAAAGACCTGTGAATGGTTCAATTGCAATTAGCTACGGTATTTTTAAGTAGAAATACCAAAAAATCCTACTTCCTACTTCCAATCTAAAACGCCACGGTTGGCGAAGTGGCTGAGCAATCGACTGCTGCGCCGCGTGTCGTGGTTTCGATTCCCGCACGAAACAAATATTTGTATGGCTTACAGCTAGTTGTTCCGGGTCTGGCTGTTCGTGTATGTGAGTTTAAATGCACCCACGATACTGGATAAATTCCTAGTGTGGGGAAAAGTTTTTTTTTTTTTTTAATTTGAAAGTTTGTGAGAATGGATGGATGTTTGTTAGTCGGTCACGCAAACACTACAGAACGGATTTTGCTAAAACTGCTAAGTATTATATTAGATACATAAACAGAAGAAGTCGCGGGTAGATGCTAGAAAAATAAACTTTAGCTGTATGTACAAAGATCACGTGATAAATACCATACAGCCTTCAATAACTAAGTATTCCATTCCTGATCCATCGAAGGAAATCCAATGTCAGATGTCTGTATCATTGTATTCTATTGTAATGATCGTAATAATTCCATGGAATTGTCTTTGCCTCGACATTGCGTTGTTTACCTTCGGTAAATACTTTTGGCTTTGACCTTATTACCTTCAGTACCTGTAACCTACAATACCTGGAACCTTCTAATTGATATTGTTACTAGTCCTGCTAAAAGAAAAGGCTAAAAGTCGTTTATATATGATGCGTATCTGAAAGGGGTGGAAATCAGAGCTTCTACTATGTGTTAAAATGACGAGTCCACCAACCCCCTAAATATGACCACCCATTCTGATACACGATTAACACGACGCATGGCTGTGCCCTGCCAGTTCACCTGTTCCTAGGGGTAGTAAGAGAAAAGTAAATAGCATCTAATCTTCCTTAAGATATGGACTATCGTATGGAAACTTTAGCAGTCAAATCCGACTAGTAGGTAGGCTAGGTAGTCCCAGAGAATAGTGAGATTAAAACAAATGAAATGTTCAGCTCTATTATACTAATTCTTATAGATAGTTAGCAAGGCAGACATTATACTTTCTGAATTGAAACATAAGTGTGATGAGATGATGTTTCAAACGTGCAGTATGATATCACAATAGGAATATTCAGAGCTCATTTTAATCAGTTAAGGATTCCTTTAGCGACAAATGTATAATAACTAAACACTGAATCCCCCTCCTAAATACTACAAGACAGCGCAAAGTCCAAATGCTAACTGCAAATCGAATTTCTTTCCTGAATTGTTTGCCGATTGCCAATACCTTTCCGTTCGGGTCTCGTTTAAAAAATAGTGAGTTTTCCCGTACACACGGCGGGTACGATGTCCCCCTGCCGCTGGGGGGTAGGCAGTAGGCACGGCATGTGGCGTGAGTGACTCCGGCCATTTGTCAACCCGCTCGATTTAATCTCACAGCGGATTTGGCCGACATGTTGTTGGGGCCGAGTGTATTGGCACGAATAATTGGTGTATGGAGGATGAGAAGTCGTTACTTCTCAGTGAATCTTCTTGATTGTATCATGATAGGTATTATTTTCTGCATACCTAGATGTTCTCAATAAGATCGACATTGTATATAATATACCCGACTTTTACCCAGTGCGGCTGTGTTACCATATCAAAACTGTGTATTCCGTGAACGTTCTATTCCATAATTATTTTCCAGGAACAAAATGGCGTGTGACCAAAACTTTCAACACATTTCTACAAACACTTCACGTCCAATTACGTTTTGTGAACTAAACGCCAGTACCTCTGTGCTGCATTAGCATTGCATGATATAAAACTGTTAAAGTGTAGCACGTGTATGTAAGTATGTCGCGGAATTACTACAATATTCACACAGATTTTTATGTCCCTATAAACCTAATAGCTTAATTCCTCGAAAAAACCACATATCATATTGGTAAAACTATATTTCATAAAATACAGTTTTTTTTTTCACTACGCAATGTTACTTTTTTTTTAAATAAGAAATGTAAAGTGTGCCTCAGAGCCCTGCTTTCAGACGACAACCCTCGCCAACCCCACTATACAGATTGTAGCCATCAAAAAATCTGACTAGGCGAATCATAAATCCCTATGAGGTATACTCCCATAAGTTGTATAAACCATAGCCCCCTCATCATATCCTCACGCGACCAGGAGTTCCATTAAACGGTGGAATTTGGAGATCCCAATCTCGAGTCAGGTTTTAGTACGCCGTGGAAAACATTGCCGCCCCAAGTTAAATGTGCGTGCAATAAATAACTTGTTTAATTTACAGTTTTTATGGTAATTTTCTTAAAGACTGCTTATGTTCAAAATGTACATAGTTTCGAAGGAGTTTTCGTTTGTACGGCGTCTGGGATAAATACAAACTCGTACAATGTCGTTAAAGGAAACATCTCTCTTTTTTATAAGCATGTCAGGCACACTGCCTGACATGAATGCTTGAAGTAAACGTAACGTCAATTAGAACGATATCAAAATTAAAATACAACTACTCGTATCTTGTAGCATTTATTAGGTTAAAATTTATACGGCAAACACAATTAATATCGCTCATTTGAATAAAGTCTTTAAACAAAAATATTACCTGTTTATATACGAAACCAGTACTTTGAATTTTAAAATCGTTCGGATTGACGTTACGTAGACGCCAAGCATCCATGCTAAGTACAATATTGTAAAACCACATCATAAAAAATATTAATAGCGCTGCATCCAAAGCATTGACTGGTTTTAACATACCGATACTTAGGCACTTTATTTTTATGCCTGTGTCAATCATTAGCTATTAAACCCACAACCGGTGTCCAGACAGCTGCTTAGACACGCTAACCTACTTACCCTTACAGGAATAATAATCAACAAAGTGTCTTAATAAAGTCCCCGAAGTAACGGATCCTGTTCATTTAACAGTATTTTTGCGTTTTCGATGTACAAGTTTATGGTCATTTTTTATACTGACAGAATCCCCATTGACAAGTTTTGATCAAAACAGAATTGAAGTATCTTAATATATTAACATTTAAAGCCTTGTCAGCCTATAGGGAACATAATACCTATTTGAAGTTCTTACACTATTTAATCTGTCCATGAGTAGTGACATAATAATTTCACACAAATATCAACCACCCACAGCGTCCAATGACAGCCATTATTCACTCGAATTAGCCTCTTACTGACCCCAAGCATCCCACATTGACCCACTCGACGCCCAAATACCACTCCAAAACTACCAAATCGGCAAACACTTACAAACACCGGAAAAACATCATAGACATTATTTGTGTTCGCTAGTTACGGAAGTTAAAGATGTGATGGTTTTTCTGCGAGCTACGCCCCTCGCCACGTGGCTAAAGATGCTGAATATCTTCTAAAAGCGGGCCTAGCATAGACCCTTGTGGCACACCTGCCTTCAAATACGAACTTACCAACATTTCAGCCATGCGATAATGATCTTTATCCCCCTTTGATAGGTATGACTTAAACTGCTTAGTAATGTGGTAAGTGACAAGCGTATATTTGGCAGGAAGAGGGTGTACATTGAATTATATTTAGTCGTAAGCTCCCTACGGGTACGATTGAACAAACGATACGTCCACAAGGTGTGCGAGACACGCTCCGCTTTGATAATATTTTCATTATGAACTTCTTATTTACGTACGATAAATATTAAGCACAAAACAGATTTTTCTTTATCGGTGAAAGTATACAATTTGGTGGGAGCTATTTATTCTGAATTATGAGCCAAACCGTGTTATTTGGGGCAATATTTTTATTGATATTACAGTGTTGTTAGTTTTCGATGAGATCTTAGCACGCGAAAACACGACTTAGGATTTATAGCTACCCTAACTTTACGAATCACCTTTGCACCTTCGTATTTTCGGAGGCCATTATCCGTGGTCTACCTTTTTTTTTCATTGACTGTTATACAGATACCATCACAGATATAGTATTAAATACCGACACGTGTACAACCTTCATGCATTTAACATTCTGTATCGCCATTATTACCGTTACCTGCATCTTTACTTGACAACTTAGCTACATCTTCACTGACACATATTTCGTCACCAACAAGACTCAAACTCCTATATCATTTGCGTTTATTATTTGTTAGTGTATATTTGTAATCGTGTTACACAGTTGCCGTTTCCCTTTCTGCCGATTTTTGCACCTTTCGTCAATTTATATCGGAAACCAATTTTATTGATCCACCATCTGTTGCGAGGTGGGCGACCTTTTCTAAAGACCCCATACAATTTATATCTAATGTGTTTTTTTTTTCTTTTCAGGTAAGTGTTTGCAAGTTTGACAAAAAATGGTGGCATTTGGCGAAGCACGTGAGTAGTGCGGTATTGTTGTGGATTAACATGGTGAATTTGGAGAATACACTGCAAGAATTATTTAATGGTCATTATATTTAGTTACATAAAACTGATAAAAGTTTTCAAATTATTTAATATCAAATCGTCAATAATTTCGGGTACCTACTACAAATTACTGTACATACTTGATCCGCGGTAGGCACATCTCTAAATACACTTCCATAATTTATAACCAATGAATTCCTAAGCTGTTTACAAATCTATATGAAGGTTTTCCATTCTTCATATTGCAATTAATGAAGTTGAATGTACCAATAGAAATCTCGTTTGTAATTTTAAAATGTATCTACTAAAATACATAAGTGCAAAGAACTACGCTATTGACTACATTAGCTTTCATTATCATCTGCACCAATTTAACGGTGCTGCTACCAGTTTAGGTTATTTCAATTCAAAGCAGTTGAATATAATCAATTACCCGGCATCACGTCGGTGCCTGCCCGACCGCGGAGGGGACAGGTGTGAGGGTACTGTGGATGTTGCAATCACGGGGATGAACTCAACTGTGAAATGACAGGGGATGGACCAAGGGCAAGGAACTTACAGTGATTGGACTAAAGTACTTGTCTATATGCGACTTAAACTAACGGTCCTAGAGGATTGCACCAGGACGGTAGAGATATTATTGTACCTTCGTACTTCGGATGTGCTTTGCGGCACTGCAAACTAGAAGCTTTTAATACTGGCTGAGTGGTTTGCTCTTCTTCCATAAATTTCTCCTTAATAGCATTTGTAGCATTTTCTGAAAGATCAGAATCAAAATTATGAACTGTCTTCTCAACCGATTGTCCGGTATAAAACCATCCCATTTTGGTATCTTTTAAAACTTTAGCAATATAATCAATATGCTCGTATGTTATAATTTTGCCAATCAATCTTATGTCTTCATCATATATAATTTGACTGCAGCATAATTATGAATTCAGTCAATCAAAACATTACAGAAAATATATTCCTCATTTAACTTGTTTACCTACAAATAATAAGTATTAAATTGGGTGACCCAATTACTTACCTGTTTACGAATTTCATCAGCAACAACTAAACTTTCGTCTATCATCTGTGAATCTCATAACATATGAGACTGAGTCAACGACTTTCATAATTTGTTGACATCCTTAATTGGGTAAATAATAAACAGGCACAGGGTCGATCGTAGCTACGCTTGGCGAGGTCGGTCTGCTGATGGGTACATTAGGTACAATAGGTAGCGAGACATAAGCACGTTACGGGTAGTCCAAAAACCAGTATTACTTAAGGGTGTCGTATCCATTTGTTGATCGGGTTGTGGGGTTCAGATAAACATTCGATTCGTGTAAGACACTTTTATTAAACTGCATTTGGTTAGATAGATGATCCTTAATTATGACAACAATGATTGGAGAATCGCCAAATTATTAATTTATATTTATCTATTTTAACTTTTTGATATAATTTACATGGCTTACGTTCCTATGCCGTCTATCATTTGTAAATATTTCCTCTAGTATGAACCTAATCATTAAGATATAACTGTAGCACAAGTCTTAACGAATGGCACACAATCTGTCGATAACTTGGTGCTTAATTTAAGCAATAAAAACAAATGACATTTCTCGTCCACTTGTCTATGATTGCGTGCAGCTAAAGGCGTTGAAACACCATGAAATTAACCTTCATTTTCATGGAAATATAAATAATTTGCTCACTTAAGAGTTGTAGTGCGCATTGCTCACATTTTCAGACAGCCATTTTGTCAGGCATTTTGTGTTTTCTATGAAATGTGGCATCTGTTTTGGTTAATTTGAAAACTGACGTAAATAATTGTGTTCAGCTTGATTTAAGGGTTTAATCGTAGTAATGTATCCGGCCGGTATTTCTTGAGTAATTGCTTTTAGTAATTTAATGGCGTTTCATTGTGTGGATTCCATACTGGCGACATCTATGTCTACCGCCACATACATACAAGCTCGACCTAATTTGGTTAAAAGTGCAGTGTACTGTGCCAAGGTTGCTGATGAGACTAAGGTCAATGACCAGATGCATGCTGATGGTCAGGATAACCGTTTAAGTGGTCGATACTGGCAACCAGTGTGACTTACTTCTTATGAGATTGACAAAATAGAGATCACAAAATATGATTCTTTATTTAAACACGTAAATTTCTTCATGCCAATTAAAAGGGGGATCCTCCAACAAGATCGGTGTCCATTGGTCAGGTTACCCACTAGATACACTAGTGGGTAACCTGACCAATGGATATAATCGAGCCATCGGACATAATGTAATATTATGTTAATTGTTCCGAAAACTTTGCTTACTTTTGTATGATTTGTGTACGTCAGGCGTGCGCAGTTCATAATGTGGCAGGTAACGATATCGTCAGCAATTATTGGAAGAGACATGAAAGTGATTAAAAATCACACCATAAAAATTTGGTATGTGGAAATGGTGCTGACTAAGTTGCCACAGTTATGGGTGATTATTTACTATTTCACAAGTCGCCCTTATAAATTGTTCCTTCATACTTCTCGAAGATAAAACTAATTGAGTATGTATATTGTAGTATGCGTAATAGAATAAAAGAAAACACTCATTTTTAAACGTTACCTTTCAGAAAAGGAACTAGAAAACCCCTACTATTCCAATAAATTACGACTAAAATCACAGACTGGTTTTTTGGCACCATGCGACTACCATAATACCACCTTCCATGCCGAAGGGCAGACGAAGGTCAAGCACACATGAACTAACCTATAAGTAATAACGCAATAATAAAAGCTCCGACGTTTATCTAAAACAAAATATATGAGTGAGTGGACATAATTTAGGGCAAATTTGGTGAAACGCGAAGGTCGACTGGTCTGGTAGTAATTACTTGCGGCCTGGGCTAGAGGCTAGGCACGCCACCGCACCACGCCTAGCGAAAATTAGATGGAACACTATAAGGAAAGGCCCACGCCTGCGATTTCGCGATTAAATCAAAACGTTATAGTAGATAGTATTTTGTAAAGCAAATGTTTAAAATGATTTAATTTAAAACGAAACGTTCAATTCATCACTTTGATTGCTGTCAAATTAATAACTAAACAAAAAACCATACGTTCTCTTTGACGCAAGTAGAAAAGCTCAAAGGACCAGTTCTATAAATGATTTAAACATTGCCCATGTTCCTATTGTTGACCTACGGTCCGCGGTATCCCGTACGTGACACTCTGGTGAGAATGTCCCTCGTTGGCGCTAACACGGCCGTCGTACACGCTTCTTCAAACACATCCGAGAGCAAACATCTCATTGAGTGAACAGGAATGAATGAACGGACAATGATTGATCACGTCTTTGCTTACACTTGAAATGTTCGATATTGTGTTATGTAAGAATATTGGATGGTGGAAAGGCGTAATGGAGTGAAACATAATTTACAAAGGTTTATACTTAACATTCTAAAGTTTAATTAAAAGCTTGTCTACTAATTTACAACAAACAAATGAATAATTTCATTTGCATATAAAGAAACAGTTGTACAACACATTATTTCAAACACAAAACAGCATGATTTCGCATTAACAATTTTAATACACATATATTAGTAACCCATAAAAACGCCGTCGTGTCTAGACGCACGATTATTATTCTAATATATTAATAAGTAATCAACGTAAATAATTATTAAAGAGCGCGTTCGCACGACTTGTCGTAAGTCTGTGCGGTGCCTTAGACATGTCACGCAGCTCATTTTTATGATCCTCAATTGTTTCGTGTTATATGAATAGCCTAGTCTGGGATTTTTAGGTTTTAATTTATTATTTAAATGTCTACAAGTTCAGTTCATGACGTCGACTTTTCCATGAGTAATATTTGCCTTGACGTGGGTTGTTCTACCAGGTGTAGTAGAACAAAATTCATCACGCTAAGGCAGTGACTTCGAATGAGGGAGAGGGAAGACCAGCCTCTTACAGCAGCATTATGTGATGATCTGGAAAAAAAAATCTACTATAGTACCAACAACAATACATCTTATAATAACTAAATACAAACCGCTAAGAATAATAACTTCTAAGACAAACCAACATTAAGTTGGGAACCAAACCTACCCTTATAACACGCCTGTATTTCCCCAAAGGGTTGAGCAGAGATGTACCTAAGTAGACCCAAATGTCACCAGTTACATGTTTTTAAAGACTCAGGCTCCGCAACCGAGCACACATCCAGACTCCGGGCTACTGAGAAATTCCTAGTGAAAAATCCCAATAACATTGTGCGCGACCCGGGAATCGGACCCAGTAACTTATGCTTAGCAGTATCGTTTGCAGCTCTAGACCAACGAGGCAGTCCTGCCCTTATATAAATTCTAAAACTCAGGTAGGGTCACTACCCCTCCGATATGTTCGGACCTGAGATCGCGTGAGGTCTAGATTTCGTAGTAGGTAACACTATAACATTGCCCGGTGCTAAAATAATTGCCTCCACTTCAAGATCCACAATCTGTTTAAGTAATTGAAGCAGTAAGCCATTATTGCCTTTCAGCTTTCAGTAGTGTGTGCTGAAAGTTATTTTACTAAAAGATTCATATCGGTGAATTGGTATTTCATTTTATGTATCTGGGTAAATTGGGTAGGAATTTAGCAAAAGATTTACTGAGGTGTCCTTGAGCACCCTAACTCAAGTTTCTGATAAAATAGGTTCAAAAATTAAACCCATAAGTCCTGTTAGAACATCCTGGAATTCTTTCTTAATTTTGATATATGTATAAAGGTACACCATTTGGTCTCCAAAATATCGCTAAGGATTTCCCTAAATCAATATCTGAATCATTTAAAAAGGGTTTCTGGTTAGTTACATTTTTCATTCATTTCCTTTTTGGTAAGGACAGCTTTTAAGCTGAAATCTGTTCTTATTTTACAACAAAACATCTCAATTCCGAACACTTTTGTTATTGAAAACCGTTGTACCCGCCGCTTGACCACAATTTACCGAACACTCATCCAATATAAATATATCACGGATCTTAAACTGCCAATATACAAGAATATTGTTAATTTATTATTATTGCCGATCATTTACGTCTTATTATCAAAACAAACACTCCGAACTCAGAGTTAAAATCGAAATCTGATGACAAACTTAGCTTTACTGACGACATATCTAAAATCTCCGTGGAAACTTTCAGGGCATCAAGTTTTTGGGTGGCAATACATAAGTTGGTCGGGCTGCACTGAATGATTCACATACTAAATGGGTCAATTCATTATCTGTGTCCTGATCTGATAAAGGATCGTTATATATTTATTTCTTTTTTTATTTCGTATCTTGGACGGCACATTCCAAGCGCTCTTAATCGGATGTGTGAAGTGAGCACACTCTGTTATGGATACGGCAAAACTTCTCCTTTTGACATGCAACGCGACTAAGATAATTAGGTACCCAAAGTCGTTATCTCCCTCTGACGCTTCATAGCCTTGCTTCCAATCAAACTGGCGATGACGAAACATCTTTGAAATCAAATTTTGGAAGTGGTTGATTTAACAAAACAACTTATCACCCACACACCATTTGGTATCTCAAAGATCTGCAATAAAACTCACCCTACCTGCCTCATCCACTCTTCGTGACTCCCTAGCAAGCCTGTTCCAGGAACACAATACATTGATTCTCGCTTAGCACCGCACCGCGCCGCGCCACACCGCGCCGCCGCCGCGCCGCCGCACCGGATCGCATCGCGCCGCGCACTGTCCGCCGAATACGATAAAAACACTCGTGAACCATCACACCTATATCACCTATATGCGCAGGCGCCGATGTCCCATGAAATAGGGTGCTAGATGTGGCTGTGTAGGTCAATTGTGCTCTGGATGAGAAACAGAATATGACTTATTGTGATCTAAGCCTCGAGCTTAGTGCAGATACCAATGGAAACCTATGTTACATGTAACTTGTTGGAAAATTAATAAACTAAACTAACGCCCAAAAGTTCTATAATTTCTCACCATGTTATAGAAAATGAAGAGAGAGGCTAACCTACTGGAGTCACATCACACACAAAGACACATCTTGTAGTCGTGATATGACTGATCTTTTGTTATCCTAAAGCTTTAAAACACTTGATTTAATAATAATATGATATAATATAATACAGATCGAATATGAAAAAGTAAATATTCAAATTGCATTCGTTATTGAAAGCGAGTCATCGCGTGCAATATATTATATAATCTCTAGTTGACCTCTCTCGTGAAAATATGCGTCCAAACACGTTTTGGAGGGGCAACTAGATTCAGTTCTACTTTTTTCTTGTAAACTTTTGGCATTCAAAACTGGCTTTCAATGGTCTAATTTAAATAAACGATTTGTCTTTGACTTTGAACTTGCTCTTAATCCAGATTCCGGGCTGCTACTTAGCAATAATTCCGTTAGACAAACCCAACAACACTTTGCCCCAACCGAGAATCGAGCTCAGGACCTAATGCTCATCATTAGCAAGTGCTAATGTGGAAAATTAATAAACTAAACTAACGCCCAAAAGTTCTATAATTTCTCACCATGTTATAGAAAATGAAGAGAGAGGCTAACCTACTGGAGTCACATCACACACAAAGACACATCTTGTAGTCGTGATATGACTGATCTTTTGTTATCCTAAAGCTTTAAAACACTTGATTTAATAATAATATGATATAATATAATACAGATCGAATATGAAAAAGTAAATATTCAAATTGCATTCGTTATTGAAAGCGAGTCATCGCGTGCAATATATTATATAATCTCTAGTTGACCTCTCTCGTGAAAATATGCGTCCAAACACGTTTTGGAGGGGCAACTAGATTCAGTTCTACTTTTTTCTTGTAAACTTTTGGCATTCAAAACTGGCTTTCAATGGTCTAATTTAAATAAACGATTTGTCTTTGACTTTGAACTTGCTCTTAATCCAGATTCCGGGCTGCTACTTAGCAATAATTCCGTTAGACAAACCCAACAACACTTTGCCCCAACCGAGAATCGAGCTCAGGACCTAATGCTCATCATTAGCACTTGCGGCCAATGGACAAAAACATTCATAGTAATAAAAAAATATAATTGTCAAATGTAGCATCTCGGCAAACTACATCTCCTAAGAACTAACATAGGCCCATTCCACAGTTTTTACATCCGTGTGAGATTCCATAGGGCGCCAGTACCCTTATCTGTGACACGATTGGGTCGGTGGTCACCCAGATACCTCTCAGATATAACTGCCAGATATCGCTAAACGATCGTGATCGCCAGATATCGCCTTACCCCGACCATATTAATGATTTCATTAGGATGCCAATTTACACAGGTTATCTAAGAGCTGTCGAATTTGCTAGGGTCTAGAATACGATGATTAATTCTTGGTACGAATGAACTTCGTTAGCTATGTCGGTGTTAAAGACGAATCATCGTCCTTAGCCTTTATCCCAATTTATTTGGGTTTGGCGCAGCATGCCTTCTTCTTCCATGCATCTCTATTTGCCGTTATCTCAATAGTCGCCTCGTACCCAGCCGTATCATCGCTCACACATTCCATCCATCGTTTCTTTTGTCTTCCTTTACTCTTGCATCCCTCCACATTCATACTCAACACTTTCGTGTTAAAGACGAATAAGAGATCGAATTAATCCAGCAGCGGATTCCTTTTGTCTTCTATAAGAACTGATGATGATGATATAACAATTTTCATCTTAAGTGTATGACACTTAGTGGACAATGTTATTTCATTGTCTGTCGTGTGCACGATGGCATTCGAAATCTCTGTCTTAATAGACTTGAGATCTAAATCAGGAATATGTAAGGTTCTTCGATCATCTCTGAGAATAGGGTCGGAAAGTTGGATTACTCAAAAATACTGAACACGTATTTTTTCTTTTTTCACGTAAACCAAAAATTACGAATATATATATTTGTAATTTTGACGTGACGTCACGCCGTGCTACACTTTTAACGTAAAAGTGACGTCACAAGCCCCTTCTCCTGAACTTTGATGTGCTATATCATTGTCACTTTTTATCGACTTGAGTAAGAAAAAATACGTGTCCAATATTTTTAGGTAATCTTACTGTCCGTCAGTAAGATTACCAAAAGTCAAATAGACTTAATATATTTTTACCTAGGACACATCCCTATTGTTTAAGTTTCTTCAACTACTCATTCAGCTCCGTCCTATAGATACACATACTATATATCCCACCAACAATCGAAAAACAATATGAAATAAATGATTAAAAGAGGAAGATGTGATACTTGTCTAAACAATGTATTTACAATACAAAATTACAATAGGTTCAATAATCATCCATTGTTTAAGCAGGACAAATCAAATCTGTGGCGCATCTGTCTGCATTTCTATCGTCCTTAAATCAGAATTACATCTCATTATAATGCTCATGTTTGAATATATAATTATTAACAGTGTTCTATGCTTACTGTCAAATCTGAGCTATGAGGGGATGTGGATGTAGCTAAAAATCCTAATGCTATCCTAATCCTAATCTAATATATAAAATTATCGTATCACGGTGTTTGTTATTAAACTCCTCCGAAATGGCTCGACCGATTATCGTGAAATTTTGTGTGCATATCGGTTAGGTCTGCGAATCGGACAACATCTATTTTTCATCCCCTCAAATGTTAAGGGTGGTCCAACCCAAACATTTATATGGCAAAACAACGTTTGCTGGTTCAGCTAGTAATATTATAAATGCGAAAGTAAGTTTGTTTGTTACGTTCACACGCTTAAACCACTGAACGGATTTCGATAAGATTTGGCAGAGAGATAGATTGCGCCCCGGAAAAGGACATAGGCTACTTTTTATCAACAAACCACGCGGGTGGAGCCGCGGGAGGATGTTAGTATATCATAATTATAAAGGCGTTTATAATCGGTTGTCATCGTATGGGGCCCATGTGATGCGGAGGAATGAGGAACATGTCGTGTGGAAAGTTTCGAATATTAATGATGATAAGAGTAGAAAAACACCAAAAAAACGATGGATGGACTGTGAGAAATATGGTAATTATGGTTAGAAAGCAGGTGACTATTGAGATTGTCGCAAATGGAGATGCATGTCCCTATAGAGGAGGAAGACATGCTGCGCCAACCCCGAAAAATTGAGAGTTACAGCAAAGGAATGTAGAAAGATCAGAGCTTAAAATTAAAGTAGGCTTTGAAGTTCGAAAGGTTTTTACATCAGAAACATGACTTTTACTATTATGACAAAGAAACGTATTTAAAAACAAATTAAGAAAGTTATTCTGTGACTAATTAAACTGGATTGAACATTGGGAGTTTAAAAAAAGAAATTTTAAAGGCTAAATAAACGATGTACCTACCTGATGAACTATGATGACATCATCGACGTAAAACTTCACCAGAACTTATCTTAGAGCCAAAGACAGAGCCAAGGTACCTCCTCTAATTCAGGGCTCCGACGTCATCAGCTGTTCGGCATGCGGCGTGCGCGCCCGTGGACGTGCCCTGACGTGACGGCTGCGCCCGCGCATGGGCATTTGCATCGGTTTCCGCCACCAACAAACACACCGACACACGCACGGATTATAACAATATAGGATATGGAGCTATTAAACTTATGGGAATGAGACTTGGAAGACAATCGTGAACTTTGCCCTAATACCGAGATGACTCATTCTAAGTAGGAAGTGTAAATGGATAGGCGATAATATTATTTTGCTAGGATTTCAAGGAATACAATGGTACAATTTTCAAGCGTTTTCAAGTTTATAGCGGATACCGACTAAGGGACTAAAGAGGCGAGTCGAGGAATCGAGTAAAGGATGTACACGCGTCCGGTCTGCTGAACAGACGCGTACGCATGTCCATACAAAACTAGTGTTTTTATTGACAAAAGCTGATTTGAGCTGAAAAAGTGTACCCCTTATCTGTATTTATGGGAAGAACCGCATCATATTAACAATTAAGCACGTCTTTTACCGCTTTCAAATTGGACAATAATCGATGGCAAGCTAAGCTAGGGAACTTAGAGGACAGTCTTATGCAATTTAACATTTAAGAAAACTCTGATTCTCAGCCTAATTTGGATAAATAAATGGATTTTGATTTTGAAACGTTCAATACCTGGCTCATAAGCTACAAATAAAGAACAGTCTACTGACATACATTTGTCTATCAACTTCTTATCCAGCTCTACTGGCATGTACGAATAAGTTATCACAAGTTGATCACATCCGACCTCCTCTGAATCATCCTCGCCAGGCGCTGTGGCTGCGGGGATTGTGGGGAACAGGAAGCCTTTCCACTTTACTGCCGGCGTACCTCTGTACCTACGTACTGGTAGGATATAGGATGTTGTAATGGGCACACGACGTATTATTGGTAGTTCGTTGTTTCCGTATTTATGGAAAATGATTGTAAGTAGCTACTTCAAAAGGCTTTGCAAGAGACGTTGTTATAGATGGGTGTTTTAAAAGTAGATAGGTGTTTATAAGTAGAAGAGGTGCCTTGTCTTGGTCTGCCTTGTCTCAGATAGCATAGGTGTTTCTGGGACAAATCTTATTGAATGCCCTACACTGCCACAACGATCAGTAGTTTTCTAACAAAGCCTAAAAACTACCGCTGCATAGACAGACTTAAGATCGCAGTCCGATCGTCAGGGATAACTGTCCTCTTAACCCTAAATATCCTTGTCCACGACTCTATGGAGGTGAAGAGACTTTTGTTAGCAGGAACTCACACGTTTGGACATTCCGCGCTCCATGCTTCTAATATATCAACACAAACAAATTGATGACGCCCTCCATTCATCATTTTATTCCACTATTTAATACTTCAACAATCTTTAGTGATAGATCAAATGCACAATGGTCCATCACACCGAAAATCGTGGTCAAAATGAGGGACTATTTTCGAAAATAAAAATATTTCAATACCATAAGGTGCTTACAACACAATCGTACAAAAAACCAGTTAAATGGCGCTCAAGAAATAAAATTAAGATATTCAAAAGTAACCCTTTGCCCGACAGCGCGTCATAATCCGCTTTATCAAGATCCATCTTGAAAATACCTCCAAAGAAGAATGAACTTTACATTTTCAGTATAAAGGTGATATTAGTATGCTAATGGCGTTGGTATAAAATAAACAATCATTGAAATGCGCTCACAAAGTGGCCTCAGCAATTTTCTTCACAAATAAATGAGATCAGAGGTGTTAGCTTATTAGTATTTTTAGTCATTTTGTTAAAATAAATACGTATGAATATTGTAATATATTCGAGTGTGCATTGTTATTGCTTAGCAGCAGTATTTTGAACCTTTCAACAAAAACAGTTTTTATTTTAGGATCTTTTTTTTCACTTACACCAAATAGCAAATATAATGTTGCTGAAAAAATATTCACACAAATCATAATAATCTCAGCTCCTCACACATTTTTTATCTGTGCAGTAAACCTTCCAGCCTTTTATTAACTTGTTATACCTACTACTAAAAAGCACTCCCGGCTGATAATGTAAGAGTGTATTTGTCAAATAAATTGATAAGATGTGCACGCGCCGCGGCCACCCCGTGTTTATAGTGATTACATTAACAAATATTGGCTTCTCGTTCTCAATAATAAACTGTAGGTTTTTTATGTGTTGATAAGGGCAGGTGCCTGCGCTCCATAGTATGGCTTTTGTAGCTTTATCTTGTGTTACTTCCTTGGATTTGCATCTTGAATATTATAACACTTGGTTTTTTGTGGTGGTTAAAAAAAGACACCTGGAAACAAATTTACTTATAAAACTACGAAGGGCACCTCATCGACGCTGTACAGAACACCTGGAGATGCAAAAGTAGTTGTTGCTAGGTTACCTTAGCACCGTGTTGCAGTCTCGACAACTCGACGACAGCTAATTAACACCGCCATTGCTATCAAACATTAACCGCAGCGCAGTAAAAGAGAAACTGCACAATTTCTCAGAAATCAATTCAAACGTAAGATATTTTTTATGACAACTTCCTTCCCACGTCCATTCGCAACAATACTTACAATTTCACCTAAACAAACAGACATGATCTTACGAAGCCGTGGCAAATATTTAACGGTATATGAATTAGTAGGCTTGCTGGGCTCCCAGACGCCCCGGTGGGCCGAGCGTGCACCAACCCAGCACAAAAACCTATTGTATTTTTACCTTATTATTGAATTTACACCTCGGCTGTGGGACAACAGTGCTGATTGTAACTGCCGTGTCCGAAGTCGCGAAAAAAACCTTTGAAGAGATAATCGAAAACTGTCACAAGGAGTTTTATTGTCACCATCCGGTGTTTAGAGAATATTTAAAAATGGTTTATGTAGCTAACTGTGTCGGAAACACACGAAATTCTGAAAATCACTTCTTCTCATGTGTTATGTATTGCTTACCTACGTTTTAATACGACAGGGAAATAAGTACAAGCTAAAATTATCGTCAGTCTAAAAAGAAATGCTCTACATTGTTATTTTTTTGTTTGGACATTTAATTTTATAGCCAACCAATACAATGGTCATTTATTGTCATCGTACAATATCTTTACTTTAACGTTTCGGTGCACAGTGGGCGAATCGTTCGGCACTCTAATATCATTATAACGCTTCACCTCAAACCTGACATAATTACATATAATGTTGCTTTCCACCATTGTGATGCATCGACGGAATTTTATGCCCATTTCACTATAATGGCTGTCCCTAAGCCGCGCACAAACACCATGATGGATGCGTTGCGGCACTCACAAAAGATCCATTGACAGCATTCACGTACCCTACGTCCAATTATAACGAAAAAGCAAAAGATTTTGTCCACCCGCGCTGATATCGACCCTCTGTGTCACACAAAAAACATTCACTGGTTGTTTGCTAATAAATAAATTGTAAAAATAATTATTTTTATAAACAAACAAACCTAATAAGTATTTCAGAACGTTCCTGATTAGTGATTACTTTGAGGTTTTAACATGTGACAGTGGAATACAAAATAATTCGACTGCCACAGATGACGAAACAAACTCTTCATTTTGTAGTGTGTATTTATTGATAAATAAACCACTGCTCTACCACTATTGTGCATTGACAATACTTTTTGAATTTGATAGATCATTGTGGTTAAAACTTATAACGACAAGGGTTTAATAAAATAAAACTTTACTAATTGACCTCGAGTGACTTATTTTCTCCAAATAAATTTGAATAATATAAGGGCAGGAGGACGAGGACTAGAGTACCTTGCCTAGCCTATCTACTGGAGCAGCACGTGGCTGGGGGTGACGTTGTGGGTTCTGCCCAGCTGCCGCGCGCAGGACCGCTGGTGCAGCTCGCAGCAGTAGGCGCGGGTGAACCTCTGGCCGCAGTGCCGGCACGCGAACAGAGCTGCCCGGGCGCACTTCAGGTCAAGCGCGTGGCGACACACGCAGCAGTCCCTGAAACCAACACGAATTACGTTATTACTCCAATGTTGCTTGTTCTGTACATAAATAAGTAGATACATAAACATTAAATAGAAAACAATTACTTTGTCTTTCCCGAATTGTGCTGTTTGACGTGAGTACTGAGCTGTGAGGGCTGCCCGAACGATGCGCCGCAGATGTTGCAGGTGTAATGCGGCGCGCATCGCTTGGACGGCAGCAGCAGCGGCAGCAGTGACAAATAAGAGTGGTAGTTCAGGTTCGGCACGTATGACAATATCTGCTTCATCGTCTCCGTAGACACCCTCAGTAGAGCCAGAAAACCTAAAGGATCAGTGTTCACAGCTATAGTCATTGCCCTCTGATCTGATAGTGGTATCTTCTCAAACAAAGGCTTCTTATCAGGCTTGCATCTCGCTCTACTCAAAGAATCAGTTACTTCAGTTGCTCTTTCTTTCGTCGGAATATCAAATGTTATTTGCAGTGAACAACTCCTCTCGTTACGCAGGTTCAGTATTTCTTCAATGTTACTTTTAGCTTTGTCACTCTTTGTAATTTCCTCTAAAAATATTTTTTCCATTTGAGAGTTACTGGAGACTCCGCATCTTCTCAGTTCATTGGGGACGAGTTCAGATATCGTTAAACTCCTGGAGCTAACGTATTCTTCATTTTTATAACTGTAAAGATCGCTGCTGTGTTTGTTCAGCAAAGTTCGACTGGTGGTTATTTTACAAGTGGATACTGCTGCACTTCTTTTAGTTATTAATGTGTTTTTCTTGGCTTGTATGTCTACCATGATGGAATTCATAGATTTCATTAAGCAGTCTACCTTTTCTTCTATAGTAGCTAAAGACTTTATTTTTATGTCTTCTTCAGATTGGCGAATTTTAGCTTTTAATTTTATTATATTATCAGTAACTTTTTTAAAGTTTTCTTCGAAACTTTCATTCTTTTGAAGGTCAGCATCATTTCCGGCATTATATTTCAAAGGTTCCACATTGCAAGCTTTTACATTCATTTTGTTTTTTAAATCTATTAGTTTCTTGTGTACATCCTTGTTTTTTCGCAAATATTCATGTTTAGAGAGTACATTTACATCCGTGTCTGTTACAAGCTTGGTAGGTTTCTGTGTAAATGGAACACTAGCATGTACATGGTGGTTTAAAGATTTGTGTCTAAGGGGAGGTACCATTCCATATTGGTTTTGTTCCAAAGTTTCTTCGTGAGCACTAAGATTTGCATCTGTGCAATAAGGAAAATATATATTATTGCCATCTTGGACGATCTCCGCTTTAGGTAAATTTAGCTCCTTGTAGTCTTCTTCGTTTACTAGAGGTAAGTTTGCTGACTGATTCGATGCAGGTGCGCCCCGTGGTTTTCTCGTATGAGGAGGTACAGGAAAATACTGTCTGGCAGTGCCTTGTATACTATTAATCCCCCCTGCACGATTATTATCAACGTCCACGCTGTTGCCATGGACGTATCGACATGGTGGCCTAGTACGCCAGTTGCATGCATAAGTCTGTCTTTCTCTATTCATCCTAAGCATATTACCTTGTGAACCAGTGGGATAGCAAAACCGATCATTATCGAAAATACACGATCCCACATCTGGTGGTATATTGCAATCATAATTGTTTGGATATCTGCTATGCGTTGTCGATGGCGTGTACTCATGAGCTCCATAAATATCTTCCAGCAGATGCTGACATGGACTTGATTGGCGCCAGTTCAGTCTCATATTGCAGAAGTCATCGATCATCTCCGGAGTGTTATGATCGCCTGGGACGAACTGTGGCAATATCCTGCTCGGTTCGTTACTATAATACATGTGTTTATTTTTCAAATCGTT
Source organism: Phlogophora meticulosa (assembly GCA_905147745.2). NCBI lineage: Eukaryota > Metazoa > Arthropoda > Insecta > Lepidoptera > Noctuidae > Phlogophora > Phlogophora meticulosa. The sequence goes on from LR990534.1 coordinate 562,088, forward strand.
GATGTAGTTGTTCCATGCTTCTCTTTGTTTTTCTCTTTCCCGCTCAATCACTAGTTTCTTCACTATCTTTTGTACTCTTGCATTTTTTTGCATAGTTTTGTAAATAAAATCCTGATTATACATACTCGGTGAAGGGCAGTTGTAAGTGTTGTTCTCACATTGTTCATTCCCATCTGTTATAATCTGGTCGTTCATTATCTCGTTACTTGAGGATGCTCCATGTCGGTTACTAATACTATCTTGGTTAAAATCGTCAAACTTCAAATCATAATCATAACGAGAAGTTCTAAACACATCTCTTGAACAAAAAGACTTTTGTGTATTAAACCTGTTTGCAGACATCCTCAGCATTGGTTGCGTATGAGGTCTTTGGTTTCCACCATGGTAAGCATCATCCTGTTCTTTCATGTACATTTGTTCGTTGTAGTTGTTGTTCAGTCCGTAATTTTTCAACATTTCATTAACATGCTCCTTGGAACGCATTTCACTGTATTGTTTATTCGGTTTATTATCAAAAATGTTGATAAACTCTTCATTCTTCCGTTTATTTGGCAGGTTCTCCCTGACATCGCCGGCGTTTGCATCAAAAGGGTTAACGTTTTTAACAAATAGTTGACCGGCGTTTTCATAATAACGACTGTTGTGTGGATGTTCACAACATTTTCTAGATTTCTCGTCATCTTTCAAATCCATTATTTATGTCACAGAAAATTTATAATGGCCGAATTGTGGCTGATTATGGACAAGGCATTTTTTTTTATTTTAGAGGTGAAAGAAGAAAATAGATCTGTCAAGGTTTTGCTCGCTGCCAAAAAGTATTTACTACAAACCTCTTTGGATACCAAGAACTCTTTGGATACATTACAGTCAAGAGCAAAAATATGTGTACCTACGTTCAAAGCTTTACTCAAGGGCGACATTTTCCAAAAAAAATACAATTGCAATATTTGATCACAATGGCTTTCTGAATAGATAGTTTAGGTTACCTATATGTGTTTGCAGATGCTGTAAGTATACTTACGACCTACAACTAGCAATTTCAATTGATATTTTACCAAAGCGAAAAAGGACTTCTGAATTTCGCTAGTAGTATCTAGTCTACTTACATATTTTTGCCCTCTATTGTACAACCCACTGATGGCGACTCTGTGCTTCGTCTAACAACGTGAGAAATCAACAATAAACTTATGGGTTTGAAGTCTGATAAAGAGGTTTTAGTAGGTATAAGTTAATATCGCGGCTCACACAGAACATTGTCACGAACAGAGGTGTGTGGCCTGGCCGGGGCTGGCCGACAACCCGTAATCACGACCACCCAAATTTTAGCGGAATATTCCTTGTGCCGTGTATGAACGTGTGGGTACATTTATTGAAGGTACTTTGATTGTGTTGGAATTATTATTTATATGATTGTGATCTTAAAATTAATCAGCAGTTTAGAATGTAAATGTGATCTTCACCAAATAATTACATTTTAAATAATACATTTATTTTTCATCAACAAAATGAAATTATGTACGCCCCCAGAACTTAGAGTCTTAACTATAACAATAAAAAAGTTCATAAACATGTTAACCTTATCTAAAAATGCTATAAAACAAATATTACCAGAAGATAAACTAACAAAAAGGCATTAAAAACGATCAAAAGGCAATAAAGAATCAATTACGAAGTATCCGAACACATCGAGGGGTAAAAGTAACAAAAACGAAGATTATCGAAAGTACTACAGGCATTATACTATCCATTTAGATAACACATCACCACGAGACAATTTTTTTACAATATTATCTTCTTTTTATTAATTTACAAAGTTATGGCCGCATTTTTAGGGGCCCGTCATTAGTTCTCGATCGCGCAGTTACCTACACGGTGTATTTTTTGAGTTTAATTTGAATACACAGTAACTTACCAAGTTACGAAAGCTAAGTATATAAGTTGAAATTTTAAATCTTTAGCATGCCTGCTTGGTAAAATATGGCTGTACTATTATATGTTTTATTGTCATCGTTTTATGCTAACCATGTTTACAAAAGAAAAGTATCTTTATCTTCATCTTTAAGCTTTTCTATTTAAGTTTCATTTAAGGAGTTGAATAATACATTAAGCAGAAAATGGTCGTACATTGAAACTTTTGTTCTTTGTAACTGATATTGCAGAAAATCCCAAAAAAATATGATAATCATAGCACTCGCAATTTAAAATGAAGGAATATTTAATAAAAGGAAGCAAGTACAAGCAAGAATCAAGAGCAGTACAAAGTGCGGTCTGTTTTAGTTATTAAAACATTTAGATTTATTTTCTATAATTCGTGGGCACCTATAAAAACGAGCACAACAACAAACGTACAATTCACCCCTTATTCCGCGTGCTTGCCCCGCGAATTTGTATGGCCGAGGTCAACGGCGTTATGCAGACGAAATCATTTCAAAAGGCCACTCATTGGTTATTGAGAATAAAAAATAATGAAGAGTATTATTTTATCAAGTGTGAATAAATGAAAATTTGTTGAAATAAAACATTGTACGGAACATTCAATGCTCTACCAAGGTCACTCTTGACACATATTTTTCAATTTCCAAAAGTTATGTTTGCATTTTGATGAGTTTCTTTAGGCGCGTGACACGCCCGCGCTGGTTCGCAGCTTGTCGCGATTATGTTAATCAACGCATAGAATATTCATTGAAAAAAGCACACCCTCATACTTTATCTTTTATTGTTGCTTTTACTGTTCTATGTGACGTGTCCGAGTATCGTGTCTGCCTGTCATCTGTCGGTGACTCGGTTTTTTCTCCTCCCGATTGTTATTGTATAATGAATATTTAAATTGGAGCACGTTTCGTCTGGAGCCGATTGTACTTTTAGTATGTTATCCCAATTATACATAAACCTTCAAATGTTTAACACTTTGATAACCTTTACAAGCAAATAAACATGCCTTTTATATTTTATCGCACATCACAAAATACCGAAGTAGAAAGGAAGGCCTTCTTCCCGTACACAAAATGTCGTTCCTATAGAACCCTAAACTTAATTTCAATAGTAATTCAATTGCCCACTTTACTGCGTATACCGCTGAGAAAACAACTTAATAACATAAAGGGCGTCCTTCAGAGGGGTCACCTTAGAGCAGCGGTCCTAATAACCCGCCCTGGGGTACTCCACTCCGATAACGCTTTGAAAAAACTTCCTACAAGAGTTCACTTATTTGTCTATCATATATTGATCTTCAGCTTCCGTCGGAAGAAGACAGATCTCGAACAAGAACAGCGATGTAGTAGATGTTTTGTAGGTTTGTGACTTTATCGAATACTTTTGGTAGGAAATCGTACAGTCTAGACGACATTATTAAAAGCAAGGTGAAGGTCGCAGCCTGCTGTGCCGTCACTATGGGGATGAATACAGAGTAAGATGATTGTAAATTAACCTCGTATTGAAACGCGTAATTTCGTTTTCATTAGAAACAATTTGTCTTGTTGGAATCTAACAAAAGTGTGACCTAGAACTGGGGATCGGGTAAGTGGTTCTTGTTAGTAAGGACTTTATGATTTTTCAATAATAATTTCACGAGTATTTTTCCTGCTTATCTGATTTTCATGAGTTTATCCCGCTCTTACTTAACTACACTTATAAGAATTAACTCAGAAATGAAATAAGACTGCAAAAATGGCAACAAAACATGAGCAAGCTATCTTATTATATTCGGAGACCATCAAAGCTTCTTCATTCAAGACATTTCAACGAGTTGCATACAAACATAAAAAAGTCAGCCATAAAAATGCCAAAACATGCAAGTTGACCAATTAAGCCATCAAGTGGGCACTGGTATCGCTCGACAAAGCTGAGCCAAACGGAGCTATCGGCGATAAGATAGCAGTAACGGGCCGCAGTTCCCACGGCGACAGACAATGTGTTTGGATAGATAAAGAATTACTTGAGGAAAATAAAGGAGTTGTGTTTACTTGTGTCATAAATGGCGATATGTGTTGAAAGGTGTTTGTTCTTCAGTTTTAGTTCGTCAATTGTAATAGTAGTTGAATTCTCGGAACATCGTATTAGCTGTGGACACGATACTTTGTCTGCTTATAGCACACCAGCTTCACTAGTGTCTTGTGCTTTCAGTTAGAACTTATCTACTGGTGCTTCTACTTCACTGATATCTTTTGCATTCATAAACAACAACATCCTTACATTTGTTAGTTCTCTCTGTATCGATATATCGTCTAAATATTGACTTAGTTTCCAAACTTTAGCGGAATATAACATTCATTGACGGTGACGTGCCAACAATGGTGCGCCTCTGTGCATCCACTTTGTACCGCCGACGAGCATAATCTCCTAAACTTCACATTCCTCACATAAAATCGTGGTGCGAACAAAAAATCTTTGTGATTTCGATTTTACTGAGAAGGGGTCTGTAGTTCTGTACAGCTTTTTATTTAAAGCTTGGTATTAACCATGGCTACTCCTAAATGCTTGTACGATATAGGCTAGAGTATATAATAATTACAAACTATCGATAGTATCCCACGCACGCAGTTCTTATCTTACTCTTCTTCCTAATCACATATCTTCCTCATTAATAAACTCGAAGCAAGTGTGTTGTGCCAGACTAAATTCTCTAAAAATGTATGCTAAAACTGGTAAAGAAAAAACTTTTTTACTGGTTGTCACTTTAATTTTATTACTAAGGGGATAGGTACTTCAGTAGGTATGTGTAGCTAACTACACGTACTTGTTAGATGTATGCTTCAACTCATAGGGTTGAATTGCCAACTGTCTAGAATGACCAAAAATCTTATAAAATTTTCCAATGTCCATGATCGTTACTCACTTAATTATGCTTAAAAGCATCACCTTCACAAGTTTGATTCAACCTCCGCCCAAAGAACCCTAATTCCAGCCAGCCGGTGCCAGAAACTCGGTCGCGACACAATAATGCTTACCTATGAATAATAAGATCAAATAAAATAAAAAAAACACTTGGGACTGAAGCACAATCGTACACGCTTGTAGACAAACCATTATATAAATACAATGACATATTGTTGTCCCGCTCTGGCGCCGATGCTATAAAGGTACTCTTTTTATTTTCTGTCTCATTCATCTGAATTAGCTTTATAGTTTATAATGTTAAAGAGGTTGTTCGTTGTGTTTATTTGGTCTAGAGTTGTTACAAGTCCCTAGGTTGGTATGGGTTTTTGATAATACATACATGATTACACATCCAATTTCATATTGTTTCTGCCCAAGCCTTAACTTGATAAACATTTTTCAGGAAAGACGAAAACTCATAGTCGTTCCGTGTTGTTACTTGAATATATTTTCTCCTGGGTATTAAATTTTAAACTGTATCTATTGTCGTTCTAGTGTAGATTGAAATTAGTTGTTTACTATTACATACCCAACTTCATTAAGTTCGAAACGTTATCATAGCAATTAATTTAAAATTCTTTGCTCCAAAATTCAAATCGAAACACAAATAAAATTCCTTTGAGAACTCAGCAAGGTCACATGCCTGGCATACCCTTAGGAACGAGTCCTGATTGGAATGGACCTCCTCCAACATGGCTGCCAACTTGAACATTTATTTTAATATAATTTAAAATGGGGTTCTGCGTTTCCACGCCCACCGAGATTAGGATACCGCTGTTTGAAACCAAGTTCAAAGTAACCATATTATATTGAAATATCTTGGATTTCAAAAAGGAGCTCATAAGGACCAGCCACATTTTGATTTGAGAAACATTAAATATATATCGGATTCTGGAGGTCAATGGTACAATGCTCACGTTATAAATACGAAATTAACTTGTCTTTCACAATGAAGATAACTTTGAGAGCACATTGACCAAGATGATGGTTTATAACGTCTTATACCTAATGAATGAATGAGTTCCGATATTAAGCACTCGTTCATATTCGCTAAGGTTAAATTTTTACTCTTACGCAGCCGGTTCACCTAATTTCCAGCAACATATTGTTCTAGCGAGCTTGGCCTTAAGTGGAGTGCAAAAATTTCGGGAATTTTAATTGAGAGTTGGCGGTCAGCACCTTTATTATTCCAATCATTTGTTTATATTGGTCCCTTTGGTCGTAAAATAATAAAATTATAATATATTAGAAACATTCATGTTGTACATAAGAATGTATCAAATGCTTTTAGTATGAGTACATACCCAACTGGTTTTGTGTACCTACTTGATGTATTTTCTGGCTGTCCAGATAAACTCTTCTTTTCTATTGATGTGAGACACTGTGACTGACACTATGACTAGACAAAAAGTCCGAAATACCAGACTATACCTAGAAAAACTAACATCATCACCATAATTCCCAAATACCTATGTGGTCAAAAGGACCACCGCTCAATATCTCCGACCCAAAAGATTCAAAATAAATCAACACTATCTTCTCCACAGATAACAAAAATAAACACCAAACCAATCAATTAGTCAGTCCGTAAAGCCAATTGGATTAGATTCCACAGCCACGAGAGTGAAAAAAAACAAAAAAATCGTTAGGCAAGGCGCTATAGCCTCCACTTTTAATTATCGTTTACCGACGCATTGTTTAGCGTGAAGAAAAGATAAAGAAAGAAAAAAGGTTAAAAGAATATGAAGTTGTCGACGATAGAAGTGATCCATTTGGTGTCAGGAGACGTAAATCTACCCCGACGTATCTGTTACACTGACTGCCGGAGATAAAGATAATTATTGACCATCTCTGTTTTTTGAACATTTAAAATTATCTACTAATTGTGTTTTATGATATTTTTATTACCAATATACTAAGATTGTAATTGATAAATTAAATGAGTGATTTCTAGGTTGTGATGCTGTTGGTCATCTATATAAATCGTATCGTAGCCGTGTCGTTAAAATAGAAATAGCTTGTCTAATAGGTCCTGAAGAGAAATTCAAAGAAATATATTGAACATTATAAAGAAACCTAACTGCTGTTAGCTTGACGAAGATGAACCGTAACGAGATCGATATTTACCGTAATAAGGTGAACCAATATAAAGCGCCTCAAATAGCGCCAGACGAACTAGCTTCTCGTTTTGCGTAATCCGAAAATATTGTATGACATTTTAATACGAAAGAAACTACTGCGGAGATAAGTTCTTTAATGATTACAATATACATTTTAGTAACTTTGTTGCATTACTGATGCAGAAGGCGGTTTTCGTGGACACGGCACGCATTGTGAGGTGTCTCCTCACTATCTACGAATAAAATAAAATATCTTTTTAGTATATTAGTCACATTACTTGTTACAATTAGCAGCAAGCCAAATTGCTGCTTCTTGGCAATTTAACACGTAGTTTTAATAACCCTTTCAGAACAGTTTAATCAGTTTAACTATGTATCTACCAAAACCATGATCACTGCTCTTTTCTTCTTTAATGATATCAACGGTGTCGTATCCAGCCAGCATCAGGCGCCGTCCCGTGTCCGTCCCGTGTCCGTCCCGTGTCCGTCCCGTGTCCTCTAAACCGTGATTTCGACAGTTTTTTAGTGGGGCCATCGCGTAGTGGCGGCGATTTCACGGGCGAGCCGTTTCTCACACGCGCCTGCGGACCGCCCGTGCGCCCGCGCAGACCGACCCGCTTTTTTACTACTACGATGGATTGTGATGTCTGTTTTACGATGATAGAACTCACAGCTTTGATAAAGCTCTTCGGTTGATCGTCTTTCTGGTGAAAATAAACTCTAGTTTTTTTTAGAAACCTAGTGATGAGTTGTAGATGATACGACTGTTTTAGTTGCCAATTTATTGGTTCTTCTTTTCTATTTTTAAGTTCAAGGTGGAGGTTTAAATGTGTCCAAAATCTATTCTCATCTATCTATACAAATACGAATATTTCAGCATTTTATTTTTAGTAGGTATATTGTAAGTTCCAGGTTCAATGAAACATTGATTCATCCATTCTATTCAAATTCTAATAAACATCCCTTCGCCAAGTATCTTTCTTTCTTTCTTCTTTCTTTTTTTAAAAAAACGTTGCCCCACACTAGGAATTTCTCCTGTATCGTGGGTGCGTTTACAAACATTTAAACTCACATACACAAACAGCCAGACCCGGAACAACTACCTGTAGGCCATACAAATATTTGTTCCGTGTGGGGATCGAACCCACAACACGCGGCGCAGCAGCCGATGGCTCAACCACCGCGCCAACCGTGTCGTCAAAATATCGTATCTAATCGTATCGTATCTAATCTACTAATGTTTCTTGCATTGACAATGATCATAAAGCATCAAAAGAATAGAAAAAATAACACGTCCAACTACTGGAATTCTCACATAAACCAAAACATTATTCCGAATAAACAGTATAAGGCGTCACCGAGCCTGGCAGACGCGGCTCTATGGACCAACGATGAACGATTCCACAAACAAGCAAACCTCTCGAGTCTCCCACACCGTCTGAAGTACAAACACAAACATACACTTAGCTCGACTGTGGCCGATGTTAGGAAAACAATGAATGAAGTGACACGCTTTTATATTCTGTTACTAAACCTCCATAGTAAAATATACATAGCACAAATCATTATGTACGGATGTTATAGCTACTAACTCGGAGACTATTTGGCAAATCTTGACAGCTCACCAAACTCTTTGAAATAAACTTCAAACCTAAAAACCTAAATTAGGTAATCGTTAAGCGCAAATTTCCTGCTTAATTCTTCTAGGCCTTCTCCCTTTCGACATATTTTTTGGTCTTTTGGTGCGCGCAACACTTACATTTTAACAGCGTTATGCCTGCACGAGGCCCAAAATTGCTCAATTTGTCGGTAACTTGGTGTTCTACTGACCCCGTGGCTCATGGCGTGAAAATACATTTAGTTACTCTGTAATAGTTTATAATACCGCATAACATGGCGGCAGTGTCGAATCACAAGTCCAATACTAGATGCCTAGTGCTTTCTTAAAGAATAAAGTATTTACTTCTAGGAGTGGATAGACTGGCAGTTTCTTATAACTGACTTATTAGTGCAATGGAGCTATGTAACCTTATTAAGTCTAAACAGATTTTGCAATCTGCCGATGGTAGAATGGTAATTTACAAAGACGTGATACTTCGTAAAACTTAAGTTCATAAAAAAAAGCTGTTAAAGTTCGCTACAAAAACTGTTGCCGCTCAAGTTATACCTCTACTTACCCCACAGGGTCTTCAAATGTGGCGTCCGTACATGAATCTAAACAACACGGCAGCACATTGTTTGTCAATTTGTTTGTCGAACAATACCATCGTTTCGCTAGCGCTTTCCCGGAACGCGAGCTATACGTGATCTCGGTTCGATCCGCCCGATATTACGCGACCATCACGCGTTTCCTTAAAAAACCTGACTGCACAACACCTTTACACGACATCCATTGCTGCTCCAACAAGAGACTTGGAAGTAACGCTCAATACACAATCAGCAATGGTTTTAAAGTAAGCGATGATACAGCCATCGTTTCGTTTGTTACGCCGTCAAAGCGTTAAAAGTGTCTGGGGGCACGCTGCAGGTATCTTTGGTTAAAAAAAGAAAATTAAAAAATAAGACAAGTGTAGGGCCTTCGCGTGACGCACTCCAGTGCGGTGGGAATTGTGGGAAAGAAGGACTCAAGAGGATGACACTCCGTGGGAGAAAATATGAATGTAGGGACATTTTAAGCATTTGATGACCAGATTATATATTTATATGACAGCTGTACCTCATACTAAGCTAGTTTCATTAAGACATTATGAGATAATGAGTCAGTAGGTATTAAATAAATTGGGATACAGGTAAGTACTTATACTTACCTGCGTGTTTGTGTGACCGCATAGTTCTTCTAAACTGCAGATTAGGTTTTGATGTAGTTTTCACCATAATTTCTAAATTTCTTCCGGTTTATGCGTATATAACATTTAACTATATTATAGCACAAAAATATCCATGTTTTGACATGGCGCACCAGCTACTGCCTTCTCGAGACTATCATAATAAACATTTCAGGTTTAAGAATATAATAAAAAAATAAAAAAGTATAAACGTCATAGACATACAGTAAGACCTGCCGTTGCTTGCCATTTCCCAACTATGTTGGGGTCAGTTCAGCTTCCAGTCTTACCGAATGCAGGTGAATTACTTCACATGGAGCGACTGCCTCCACAATCTCCACAACCCAAAATCTGGGTAATATGCTACCCCTGGGGAAAGACTACTTATCAGTATTTCGGTCCTCTGACGGGCACAGGGCCCAACAGCTTAACATGCTTTGCGAGGCACGGAGGAGTACCAAGTTATGTAATGGACGGCGAGTATCACCCTTCTACGGACCAATCTCGGCAAGCGTAGCTTAACCGTCAATCGACCAGTTCATTATTTAGCCATGAGCCCCCGAAGCCCTGTCATTGCATGAATTGTAAAATAATTGCCTTGTGCTTTAAATTACACAGTGGAGCCATGCAACTGTTAATACCCTGTCACAATGTACAGCTAGATCTGTAATATTATTGCTAATAGAATTACGGCAATTAGTGATGCTCTATTAACAGATCCGCTCTACTATAAACGTTTAATACCTATTATATTTTATATCTTCTCACCATTTACAAATTGTACTAGTTTGTCACATTCAGTTTGTGTCTCACTGTCGTCAGACTTTGGTAATCTTGCATTGTGGAGCCGAAGTTTACCTAATGATAGAAAATGAAGGTTGTCCAAAAGATCTCAAAATCATAAAAAATGATTCCGACACGAATCGTTTGCCACTTAATCTTTCTACACCTTAAGAATTATAAAAGCATTATACAAACACGCCATTTCAACTAATATCTTCCAATCTATTTAAAAACAAAGTATCTTGAACCGGCGCATCACGTTTTTCCTCACCAATTAAGCTCCACGTAGGTGGTCCGTCAGTCCTACACCAATATTTGTGATATATTTTACAAATCGTCAGAACATTGCACCTTGTAATTAGCTCGCCGAAACTTAAGCCAAGTTTTTGCTAGAGTTTGGCCAACTATGGCTTTGCTATCCCAGAAAAGTTAGAACTTCTTTAACTGAAAGACAATAAGATTGGTTTTTGAGTAGCCAGATGATCTTAAGAAGGTAAAATTCGTATTCATAATTAGGAATGATCCACGTCGGCGTCTTTTCAAGTCCAAATCGTTTCTGATGGTCCACGGGGCGGGTCCTATGGTCCTCTGTTTGATTTGGTCCATGCCGCTTGTGTTTTTTAACAAATTAGCGCCGATTTGTTCCCGACGGGGGTCTATTTCGCCCCCGTGATGACTTTTTTGATGATGATTGGCCGTTTTTCATATCATTTGTGTGGTCCTCCCGTATTTCTTTGTTTTTTATTTTGGACATTTCAATCTATTCTAGAGAGGCAAGAGTAACAGTTACAAATATAAATCTAGTGCAGTTATATCAGTACCTATACCATTATAATGATTTATTTTCTAAGTACAATAGTTCTTAGTCATAATAATTAGAAAAACTATTGACACCTCTGATTTTAGCAAAAACAGCGGCCAAAATCAAGTGACTCCCATATCAATGAAGTTCCTGCCCGCATTGCGGTCTAATATGCACACCGCAGCACTCACACGCGTATCGACTGCATCATGAGACAAACAACCGGACAAGTACATCTCTCGCTTAGCATTCACAGCATTAAGATGACTAGCCAGGGAAGTCGCAATTTCCTCAGGCCGACATCTAAATCACTACCGGCCTCATCACCACCGGTTGGGAGCTCCAAGAATCGTAGGTGAACAATGGCCGTCCTGACTCTGACGTCACCTCCGTTTCCGCTCAGCTGACCGTCCGTCCGTCTGTCACGTAGCAGTGAAAGTCAAAGTATTACTCATGGTGCGCACACGCCGATACACGCGTTAGATCGGTGTTCGGGCTCTATGAATGGGTGGCACCGTTCGGCCGGTGCTGGGACCATGCTGCTTATTATGCATAGTCGTTTGGTAGTTACATGCAATTGATGAGATTGAGTGTGTGTAATTCCTATGATACTGCTCTGCTACTAAGACGGCAAGGAAGAGATCTTCATTCTCGTTGCTGGTTGAAATTGCCATGCCAAAAGCTGATCTTAAAATTAATAAATTAATGGTTTAAATACATACAATACATGCAATACAATTAGCTCAATACTATCAAGTAAGGAACTTGTGGGTAAATAAAAACAGTCGCACGGGTCGATCAAAGGATAAGCTACTCTTGCCGAGGTCAGTCTATGGCCGTTTAGTACATTATCTAGAATCCTCTGTGCCTTGGAAAGCACGTAACGCCATTCCTTGACACTTGTTACGGGTAGTCAGGCCGAAAGTCTGACAACCAGTCTTACCTAGGGGTATCGTTTTGCCCAGTTTTTGGGCTATGGAGGTCAGATAGGCAGTCGCTCCATGTAAAATACTGGTACTGCTGCGTCCGGTTAGACTAGCAACCGAACCCAACACAGTTGGGAAAAGGCTAGGCAGATAATGATGATACAATACTACCAATTTTCCTTGATAGGGACTCAGCCTGTTGTCCCAATTTAAGATAATATCAGTATGTCCATCAGGACTCAGGACAACTCGTATGAAAAATTGACTCCAGAGATTTGAAATAAAAATGGAACAGCACAAAATTAACGAGAACCAAGCCATATGTTACCGCAATCAAAACAAGCTCTTTGAATCAATGGAAATATGTAGAACGAATCAATCATAGAGTGCAAGGTTGTTCCGCGGAATTTCACCACATTGCGGGTTAGAGGCGGACTCCACCGGGGCTGGCGGCAAAGGTCAACTACGTAAAATCAACTTCACTTTACTACTGCAATGCATTAAAAGTCAAGGCTGTTTACTATTAGAAGGAAGAGTGCTGCAGACATTATATTTACCGTCATAGATTCAAAACAGGTTTCAAATTATGTGGTCGTGGAAACAAAATATTTAAAATGCCTAGAGAATATATAAATATGATAACACTGATTTAAGAATCTTGCAAAATAAGATCGTAAATCGTAGGACCAGATTTGTTAATTTTTGTGTTTTGGTCCTTGCATCCAGTAGGAATAACAAAGAGTTGTAGAATGTAGAAAAGAGAATAACATACTTTAAGTGGTGTAAATAATATTTTCATCCTTATTAATGAAAAGTATGTATGAATCAATAGATTTCGGATTGGTACAAAACCTAACTTAAAGACTTTCTCCAGCGAATTGGCACAACATTCATATAGGTTTAGCCGACGAGAATTAGGCCAACTTGTGTGGGATCACAATATTCTCATACATGGACTTATAATTAAGTAAAGTCCGCAAAACGTTAGTACAGATAGATGTTGCTATGTCTACGATATGTGGCTAACTTCAGAGCTCTCCCAAAAGGAAAAATTATCACCTTACTGGGCTTAGCTGTGGTTCCAAGGGAAACATGCTGGTCAGACATTATCCAAATCTCGCAATATTTTATTTATTCAAAGTCTACCATAATTCTGGCACCGTTTGAAGCTCTGGTTTTCATATACGGTAGAAAGCAAGTGACACATACCTATACTTATAAGTTGCTTCCATTGTTGGTTATGTTGCTTCATACCGCTTTCGGATGCAACTTACACAAATTGACGAAGTCAAAGTTGACAATTAAAAGTTGACTTTTGATGTTCTTAAATTCGACTTAAATCGGCGTATTTGGGAACGAAATGTTCGTCCGATTATAAAAATATTGGTTCTAAGTTATGTCTATTGTCAAAAGAACACTAATTAATGAAAGTTGGCTATTAAGTAGTTATTAAACTTGTCCTTAGGTCACGGCTAAGTAATAAATCACGAAAACGGGAACACCTATAGATACAATGTGATCCTGAAACTATAATCACCCTCTACCGCTTATGGCTTGCTCAGTCATAGCGTGGCGGAATAGTGAGTCAGTCGAGAGCGTCTGGCGGCGCAGACGCATCGCAGCGCGCATAGCACGCCAGTACTCAGCACTCTGTAGTAATCGTGCCTTGAATCCGCGCCGCGCAACACATTCCTTACGAAATGTAGCCATCACTGTTCAATGGACGCTATGGATAGCGCTGTGGATAGAAGCGTTGAACTTTGTGTCTACGCATTTTTATAGTACCGGCGAAAGCGATAATGCTTGGTTATACTTTTTTCTGAAGTTTTAGCATGGGTATCAAAAGACCACTGTAGGTATAGGTAGACTACAAGATGGGTTGAAAGGACCAGGACCATATTTTGGAAAATAATGTATTTTTTACAGTCACCATAGCCATACCACATACTATTGCCTACTATTGTACTTCTTCCATATGTTGACTCTCAGTTCGCAGGAACCAAATATTCCATTACAACTACCTACAAATATGTCCAATAAAGCTTTAAAAAGCCATGATCAGAGAGGCCGCCAGTCCCAACACAATCACATTATATACTCGTTCTCAGAAGTTGTACCCGTACGTGCGTAGACCCTGATCTCTTCTTACCTCACACGTGCGAATCTGTGCCCTTCAGGACAATGTGCGTGGAATGCGGCAAAGGGTTCTTTGTTAAAGAAATACTTTATTGTGATAGGAATGAAGTTGTGTTTTGTGTGGACATTTATTTAAAACTGGTAGTAAATAATGAATTATTCTGGCCGCACTCTTTGAGGCCTTGACGTGTACATAATGAATAGCTTGAAGAACCGATACTAAGATAGTTACTGAGGATTAATTCAAATTTCATACAACATTATTAACAGTTGGGCAACACAGCTAAGCAAACAGGCAACGACTTGATATTTTTCTTTTTCTCGTTTCCTTTGCCTGCACATAGTATGTTTCAACTGTTCAAAACATGTATTCAATACGTACAGTAACTGAGTACATTTCCATTCCTAAAGAGGGAAGCAAAATAAAATCAACAACCATCACCTTTACCTCTTGCGCGCGGTATGCGTGAATCAGTGCGCCCGCGCAGCTAAAACGATCGCGATCATAGGGATTCTGCGCCGATGATTTGACTGGCTACTATTGTTGCCAGCGTTTCTTTAAAAGGTTTACTTTAAATGTTATAATTATGGCTACGGTTAAAAGATTTCGAATCACAGGATTGTTCATAACTCATTCTAGTCCAGTTAGTCTATGAGTAGATTTGACGACACGGTTGACGCTGAGCCTGGGGCCGATTGACTGCTGACAAATATTTGTATGGCCTACAAGTAGTTGTTTCGGGTCTGGCTGTTTGTGTTTGTGAGTTTGAATGTTTTTAAACGCACCCACGATACAGGAGAAGTTTCTACTGTGGGGCAACGTTTTTCTATTAAAAAAAAAAGATAGAACTCTAAGGCCTAAGAGAAAGTGAAGATCACCATGATTTCCACAACCTTCACTCGATCTAGATCTACACTCCTGTGTAGAGGTCACTTTAATGTTGCGCCATTTGAGAACTTGCGCCACAGAACCATAAAAGTCCCACCGCTCTAATATACTGCTACAGTTGCATCAAACAAGGATAATTTATGGCACTATTTGGGATCAATTTAGGAATATTTTGGTCCTTATACGCTTAGCCTTTGGTCTTTCCATACGGAGAACAATGGTCGTCCTTCTGGGCGAGGTGGCGAGGTGGCTACAAGGTCGCCAGTTATGGACAATCATTATAAGTGGAATACATTAACTGGTCGGAAGTTAGGCCGTTTTCTAATCTTCGCGAGTTAGTATGCAGAGGCAATAGTTTCGCGCGTGCCAATATTGTAACAGTAGATATTTTGTTAGTCATAGCTGCCCAAATAGATGTTCGTAGCTCGTAAGCGGTTTCTGTGGAATATTTTTCGGTAGCCCCATAGACATCATACTTTATGATCTCTGTGTCTGCCATATTCCTTTTGTGCGTCTAGATAACTGTTAACACTGATTATTTTTTGAGCTACATCATGCTCTGGGATCAACAACGCAACAGCATTTGTCAAATGCAATTTCGGCTTCTAACAGTTATTTTTTATTACAATTTAGCTGAGGTGAAAATTAATTTTCTCATAACATTTTATCCATTTGATTCATGCCTTACGTTGGAAGCACACTATGCCCTAATGTGTGTACAAAAACATTATCAACAATGATTTTTCAGTACCCACGTCTTGCCTTTTGCCAATTATGTCAAGGCTCTTATTCATAAGTCCATCTTATCTCACGGTTCCTTTTCTTCCACAGTGTGAGGAGTCGATGTCAGCTGGCGACATGTGTGTCTCCGCGGCACGTGCCGGTCCCTCCGCGCGGTGGCATCCTGGCTGCTTCGTCTGCTCCTCCTGCCAGGAGCTATTGGTGGATCTTGTGTACTTCTGGAAGGACGGACGCCTGTACTGTGGACGGCATCACGCAGAAACCCTGAAGCCTAGGTGTTCAGCCTGTGATGAGGTGAGGATAAGATTAAATTATTTATGGAGATGGAGATATTGGGGAGATGGGGAGATATTTCAGCATTATTTGCAAGCAATAGGTCTTGAAGAAATTGCTACACTGTAATCATTGATAAATATCTTGTGAATTTACAAAAACTGCACTCATTTAACTAACACATCAGGACAATTACAAGCTACATTAATATTCCAAACAAATTGCTTTATCTTATCTTTAAGTTACCACAAAACGGCCATTACTCGATTCCCTTCAACCTGCAACATTATCATAAAATCGCGACGCGGCGCGTGCGCTGCGCTGACGCAATTGTGCGTGCAGTTGGCAATATCCGGCCAACGGACCGGAAGTAGATAGCATCGGGGTGGGGGGATGCACATCCCCTGTATTATTCAGACATTTCACGGTCGACGCGTCCAGTGCGGAATTTATGGTGATCAGCCATATGGTGGTCAAGTGGTGTGGTGGCTGGTATGCAGGACGGCTGTGAGTCATTGTAGCACCTTACCCAGGCATTGTGTTCCCGGCACATGAGCGACTGTCAGTTCCTTTATTTATGACCATCAGTCCGTTTTACACTAAAATATTCAGCCACTCTTTAATGTGAGGCAGCACAAGGGTTCCCTATATAACGTACGACAAGAAAGACTATCGCATATGTCGTATGTGAAGTAAGCAGTAGGTCTCGCTGAGACGCAAAAAACCACAACGACCAATAGTAATACGGAATTCAGAAAAAATACCGATCATTGGCAAAATGGCCTGTTCCAGGCAGACTTAAAATTCTGAATTAAGTAAATGGCAAAAAAACGCATCACTACACCCCGCAAGTTCCGCTAACCACCGCAGGCAATCTAGATCAGATTAAGATAGCAAACAAAGTAACTGGCCACACTTAGTACACCCCTAACCCCGGAAAGACTTTGTATTCGTTCGACGTCCTAAAAAACCTGGTGGTTTTTTTTCAATGGTGGGAGGACCACCTGAAGGGTGCAACGACCCCTCCGATCATACGATCAACAAAACAATTAAAATGGTCGGGTTACTGACCGCTTCAGAACTTTCTTTCGACGTGCCACTATTCTTACTTATTATTCCCTCACATTTCCTCATACTTAATGAGGAAATGTGAGGGATCTTCTTAGATAAATAAATAAATAATAATTAACTTCCGACACATACATTGCTAGTTCATCATCATCCTCCTGCCCTTATCCCAATTGATTTAGGGTCGGCGCAGCATGTCTTCTTCTTACGTACATCTCTACTTGCAGTCATCTCAATAGTCACGTCCATCCTAGCCATATCATCTTTCACACAATCAATAGGTGTGTCTTGAAATTGATCAATATTCATAATGAACATGTAAGTTTTCACCAGGCGCGTGCTTTAGGTTCTAATAAAAGAAGTTTATAAAAAAAAACTGCAATAAAAATAACCAGTAGGTCTGTTACTGTCCCACTGCAGAACAAATGAGACAAAGCACGAGCATAATCATCACGCTTTCTCAAAGCGGGTTGGTGATTTAAGACTTATATTGAACAACAACAACATCAAAAACAACAGCATGTTGATTTGCACACAATTATTCTGTTTTTACATGTTTAGACAAATAAATGAATCTTTATCCACTTTCTTCACGATGTTGTGTGTGTCTTTCACCGATGCTAGTTATAAAAAAAACTATA
This sequence comes from Phlogophora meticulosa, assembly GCA_905147745.2. Taxonomy (NCBI): domain Eukaryota; kingdom Metazoa; phylum Arthropoda; class Insecta; order Lepidoptera; family Noctuidae; genus Phlogophora; species Phlogophora meticulosa. The sequence goes on from LR990534.1 coordinate 580,167, forward strand.
GCACCAGTCAACCGTTTGCAAACAGTTTAGAAAGAGTAGAACCACAGCTGATTTAGGAACATAAAAACAAACAGCCCCAATGAACCGATTAGCGCGGCGCTTCACTAACCGCTGCAGACCACTATTACAATAAATATATATTAATGTAATATATATTTATAGTATTTTAAGTTTTATATTGTTAATATAGTATTGTATATATTTATATGGGCCTTGATGCCTGAAATAAATGGATAAATAAATAAATAAAATAAATTACCCGCTGCGGCACGTGACCGGCCCGCTGCCGGCCCGCTGCCGGCCCGTCTGCGCCGGAAACATCCAGCCGGCCCTCCACACGATACCACATCTAGGTCGAGGGGAAACATTAGGGGTAAACATTGGGGGACATTAAGGGTAAACGGGGGAAATCTCATGATCTTGCGCCGATAACCATTACTTTGAGTCCAGTAAGGTAACTGTTATTGGAGTCAAGTGGCTTTTACTTGTGAAATGTAAATATAGATCATATTATTGTAGGTGAGGGCTTCTAAAATGTGAAACCATTAATGTTGGAAATAAATATATTAGTGACGGTATTTTGGTATGAAATACACGGTGGAAGGGACATGTGTTTTTTACTTAAAACAGTGATAAGTTATGAGAAAATCGTGATTTCTATCTAACCCAATGAGAGGTAGTAGGTAAGCTAGAAACCATGATTTATTGGTTTAAATTTAAATCATAAAAATAACATCACAAAAAAAATAATTATTAGGGAAGACCAAGGAATAATTTCAGCGCTGGAGGGTCTACAATCCTGTACTGAACTCATAGTACCAGTTTCTGCGTCCGCGTCCCTTCCACCCTGTATAATTCTGGTATTCAGCTGCATCTGTATAGAGTAAAGGCTAGGCAGACGATGGTGTTAGGTTGATATTATCACGCTTAGATTTGTGTTCGCAGTTTCTTGTTTTTAGAAGACAGAAGTTGTGTGAAAGTGGATGAGAAATAGGGAACCATTTATGTGCCTGCAACCTGAAACCCACCAATATCACATTAATCCACGAAGGATTAGGCAGAGGAACACGTTGTGCAATAAAGGGGCAAGCCTATTGCCAGCACCTGGGTACAAATTCACTATTTTGCCTATCTGATGTCCACTTTAGTCGGTAACACGATACCTCTTGGTAAGATTGGTCAGTTTTCAGTAACCATCTAAATTGCAAAAACGATGAGGAAATACTAAAAGTTGCATGTTTGATAATAGTGGAGGGTCATGGGAGACTAGCTCGATGTCTTCATTAGTTTGGATACTATCGTTATCTGGCGGCAATTACTGCAAATTATACGGCTACAAGTAATTAATGTACTGAACCCAATCTGCGGCAGTAAAGATGGACACTGATGATAGATTTTGTAAAAATGGGTTCATTAAGACTTTTTATTTTTTATGCTGCTCTCGTAATAATATAAACATGTCGTCGTATTTCTTGAAGAGTCCCGCGGGCAGTCGTTACGTTACAGTACAACGCGTTTCCATAGAAAATGACATACGGATAATGGGTCTATACAACAATTTCTGTAAAGAAGGCATGTCGAATATCACTAACAACATCATCACCGACATCCTCCTGCCCTTACCTCAATTTATTTGGGGTCAGCGCAGTATATCTTCTTTTTTCATACATCTGTATATTTTGTCGTCATCCCAAAAGTCAACTCAGTCTTAGCCAAATCGTCTTTAGTTCTCTAGTCTTCTTTGGTTGAGACCTCTTGTAACTTTCCGCATTCATACTCAAATCTTTCCTCACAACATGATCCTCATTCCTTCGTGCCACTAACAAAATATGTCCGAGTTAAATTATATCTTACATCATTTATGGTGAGCGAACCACAAGGAAACACACATAGCGATTTTTTGAATTTGTTAAACCATATAGGTATTGCCGAAAATATCCCAAGGGCTAAAAAGCTGATTACGTGATATTTCACGGGTGAAGGAACTGGTCGCGATGGTGCGGAGGCTCACTAATGAGCCTTAAATACCATAACACACCTATAAAACACTATTGATTAATACCCTACGACATCGCCCCCATGGAGAAAACCTTATAATTACAGATCAAACACTGAGATAACTAATAATCTAGAAATATTTTATGGCTATTAATATTTCTCATGTTACTTCGCTGATGGCTATAATTTATTTATTAATAATGTGTGCGTGTTGCCTATCTCAATCAGTTAATAACTTTATTTATTTTGTTGATATGAACACTGAAAAATTCGTGACGTTATTCTGTAAAAAAATCCGTGACTTTTTTCATATGGTAACATTTTTAGGGTTACAAGCGTAGTTTTATCGCCCCCAATCATTAAAATGTTGATTTTATTTCTCTTACATTGTATCAGAACAATTGGTCGTCACGAATTGTTGAGCTAACTGGTCAAATTTAATTCTTTTCTTTTGTAAAAACATTTTTTTTTAATGTTCAAACCGATTTTTTTCGTAATTTACATAAATTACATTTCTAAATGGCCTAAGTTCATGTTACAAGTACTTACTTACCAAAACTTTTTTTATGAGTAGGTACCTAATAAATAAACTTCTACAGCAAACATTTTATTCTTTTAATGTTTATAATGACTTATCACGAAAATTCCCAGCATACCTACATAATATGAATATTTTACGCTTATTAAATTTAAAACAAGTAAGTAGGCAGATTATTTTGTGAAAAAAATTGTATTTCCAGTTAGGCTTACTCAAACTGTACAATGGCAGAATCATGTCAAAATCAAAATAACTAAACTAATAAATTAAGATTGGGCTGAGAAACAGCACTTTTTAAACGTCAAAAATTACACGCGACAGTCCGCTTAAACAGGGGAGGCAGGGGGTCATCATAGTGTTTTTTCCTGGGAAGAAGAGGTGGCGCAATAAACTCCCCAACAATTAACCAATTAATTATTTATTTATTTATTACTAAAAATAAAAAAGTAAGTCTAAAATCAAAAAAAATAATTTAATTATATCTACAAAAAAAAGGACTCTATACATTGCTAACACTCTAAAGCAACAACAGAACGACACTAATTGTACAGTCAAATTATATGCAAATAATAAAGCCTGGTTGCTACAATGTTCCAAGTATCAAATGGGGAAAGTTAATTTAAAAACTAAGAACTTAATTTCACATAATGACTTTGAACAAAGCACTAGAAATACAATTGTTAAGTGAACGCATTACTAGCGATGTGTAGCACGGGTTACTAATAATTACAAAATGGCTCCATAATTGCCTACTTACAACCTTTCAAGTATCGAATTAAACCAGGTACCATGTCCCGATAGCACAGTGCGGTGCACTCGGTAACGACATGTTGCTACCCAAGCATGGTGCCATGGCATACCATGTCCGTGGCCACTGGCTTACGAGCTGGTGGCACGCGAGACCCACGGCGGCCATCACTGATAAGCGCTACGACTGATTGAGGTGTCAGTGTGAGCTTTGCTTTAGTGGGTAGTAAAAAAAATGCTGTCATCACTGTTGTCTTTGGGTTAACGGTCGGCCATGCTTGTTTAGGTTGTTGTCGTTTGGTCATTATGTAATTTGATCACAGCTTTCAAAATTTGTACACATAGGTACAAATAAAATTGTATTTCCAGTTAGGCTTACTCAAACTGTACAATGGCAGAATCATGTCAAAATCAAAATAACTAAACTAATAAATTAAGATTGGGCTGAGAAACAGCACTTTTTAAACGTCAAAAATTACACGCGACAGTCCGCTTAAACAGGGGAGGCAGGGGGTCATCATAGTGTTTTTTCCTGGGAAGAAGAGGTGGCGCAATAAACTCCCCAACAATTAACCAATTAATTATTTATTTATTTATTACTAAAAATAAAAAAGTAAGTCTAAAATCAAAAAAAATAATTTAATTATATCTACAAAAAAAAGGACTCTATACATTGCTAACACTCTAAAGCAACAACAGAACGACACTAATTGTACAGTCAAATTATATGCAAATAATAAAGCCTGGTTGCTACAATGTTCCAAGTATCAAATGGGGAAAGTTAATTTAAAAACTAAGAACTTAATTTCACATAATGACTTTGAACAAAGCACTAGAAATACAATTGTTAAGTGAACGCATTACTAGCGATGTGTAGCACGGGTTACTAATAATTACAAAATGGCTCCATAATTGCCTACTTACAACCTTTCAAGTATCGAATTAAACCAGGTACCATGTCCCGATAGCACAGTGCGGTGCACTCGGTAACGACATGTTGCTACCCAAGCATGGTGCCATGGCATACCATGTCCGTGGCCACTGGCTTACGAGCTGGTGGCACGCGAGACCCACGGCGGCCATCACTGATAAGCGCTACGACTGATTGAGGTGTCAGTGTGAGCTTTGCTTTAGTGGGTAGTAAAAAAAATGCTGTCATCACTGTTGTCTTTGGGTTAACGGTCGGCCATGCTTGTTTAGGTTGTTGTCGTTTGGTCATTATGTAATTTGATCACAGCTTTCAAAATTTGTACCTATGTACATTGAGTGTAAATTGATCACAGATTTTTTTTTAAACCATTAAAAAGTAAAACAGTTCATCTGATTGACCATTGATTGCTGTGATTTTAATAATAATGTGTGAACCCACAGTTCGAAATTCGCCTTACAAGTCATAAGTATTACAAGTTCATCAAAACTAAAAACAAACATTTAGTAACAAGGCAAACGCATAAAAATCAAATAAATCGTTTTCATTTTTCCTTTAATAAAGATTCAGTTGGCAATAGCCCGATGGTCGCCTTTGAATTTAGGCGAATTGTATTTGGAAGCAAAAGACCAAATTTATGTGACGTAAAAGCCCCTGCTTGCAAATACTACCATTACTTATACACTCTGAACCAATAAATATTTTCAAAGAACCAAAAAGTTTGTCACCCACTTAAAATACTTACTTCAACCTGAAAAATGGTACTAACCCACTTCTCTGTCTCCATAAAGCCCCATTCCTCGTAGCAACCGTCTATATTTACTGCAGACTGCGCCCAAGTTTCAGTTATATCATGCACCGATGCAGTAAGGCGAGCCTGAAAGGCCCTGAAAAGTTGCAAGTTAATATATTAGGCTGCAATGTCAAGAGTACAGCAATGCAGATCAACTGCTATTTATGTGCGGTACACTCGCGAGGTACTAACGTTATAACTTTGGCCCTGACTTTGGTTACTTTTACAGACCTATTTACTATAAATTACTAGCACTTCACCCGGGACTTGGTCCACGCGGATTTTATACTTTTCCCTTCGAACTTTTAAATTCCATTCACCCCCTAGAAAGTTTAGTTTTGAAAATAAAACATAGCCTATGTTACTGGCTGATAATGTAGCTCTATTGGTGAAAAGAAACTGTAGGTAGAAAGAGAATAATATTTTTTTTCTTAGTAATTTGTATGTCAATTGGCAAAACATAGCGCACTACATCATTTTTGAACATCTTGTATATAATTGTCACCAATGTTTACAAATAAATGATTCTGATTCTGATTCTGGAATATTTGAAATCGGTTAAGGAGTTTTCGAGTTTATCCATTAAAAACACTCGAACGAACTGACAAACAATCAAAACTTCCATCTTTATAATTTTCGTTTAGATTAGAGATTTACAAAACTTCTTACCTTAGCTGTTTTCTAAAGTGGACTATAAGATAAGGTTTGAATTGTTGTAAATTTTCGTTCCCTTGGTCCTTTGAACAGTGTTCCCATCTTCCATGCAAACCTTGTGTATGATGCAATGCAAATTTATTACTACTTCAGCTACTGGAGTCTGAAATTAAGAAAACAGTTATACTACCCAATTTCTCCATATGTTTGGTGTTGAGCCAAGTCCGCATTCGGACAAGGCTAAGTGCAGCGCGTTGCATACTATGTGAAGTAAAAGCAAACCAATCATACGTAGCCACGTGACTAGAATCATCTATGACCATTCCATTGCATTACATAAACTCACAACTACACAAGTTATCTAACAGATCCTTGTCACAAGTTGTATATATAACTGCGAAGACATGATCAACAATGATTAACACACACTATCTAAGCAGGCAATATATTTGTGTAAGTAATGTCGATGATTCACCACCAGATGTCGAGCAACCTTAGTCACATGTTACATAGATAAACAAAGCACAGCACTAGTCACAACATGACAGTGGTTCCCATAACACTGCATGACATGTGACGACTAGTCAGCTCCTGAAAAATAACGATCCTGATGAAGAAACTATGTGCCCCCTTTCATTCTCTTCTATATGTGATAAAAATCTGGTGACACTCGTCAAATGTATTTTGGCACAATTTCTGACTGAATCCCAGCGCCAAAATACAGGCCTAGTTTGGAAGTTAGTATCAGTACTGATAGAGATATGTACCAGCACATCAAGCTACCCCAACGTGTCAAATTTCTTTGATAGTTTTTCAACTTAATCACAAAAGAAATAAGGTTTATGTTCAACTGAGAAAGGTGCTCGGCCTTCCGTGCCTCGGAAAGCACATTAAGTTGGTTTTGGTATGGAACGGATTGTCACCCATCCACGGACCGACCTCGGCAAGCATAGCTTAACCTTTGATCGACCCGTGCCGATATTATCTACTATTTACCTACTTGTTTACTACACGTATGTATCTACCGGATGCTTTTTTGGGGTATTTATTTCACATTATCACGGCACAGTCAAGTCATGTAGAATGACTAGTTATCTTACATTATAAGTAGAGTAGATAAGTACATAATAGTATTTATCTACAAGGCCAAAATTGATTATTTCCTGCTTCAATCTCCATTAATTTCGTCATAACAAAATGGCTACGCAGTTCTTTGTAAATCGGGAATCATTCGATATTTTTCGAAGTCAAGCAAATACAAACCTGAACTATAACGTGTACGATACTTTAGTACGAAATATTATCTACGTGCAGACGCTAGTACATCAAGCTATCGTAGTATTAGTAGTGCGTTGAGGAACTTAGCAAAACATTATGAAAGTTTATTCCCATTTAAAGCTCACAGAACGTAGATACAGAAGTATACCGAGGCCCGAATAGTAACACCGTAATAAGTGTAACAATAAAACAGTTGCTTGAGATAATATCACTGATACGTCGGCTCCCAGGCTCCCTGGTGCTGGGAGCCACGTGACCTGCCTCCCTACCAGCGCCTATCTGCAGAGATTGTCCCACGGGGAAACACTACTTACCGTCTTATTCGAATTAGGTTACGTGTTTCTATAGAGATCCGTAATAAAGAAAGACAAATATTACTTTTTGTTTATCATTAGAAAATCTTTCATTAACTTTGAGCTTTTCATAGCCGAATGAGCAATGCCCTGGCAGTGAACGGCGAGTGCCAATGTATTTTTCATTCGGGCCATATCGAAAATAATAAAACGGTTACAAAATACGGTCGTGCTGAAATGTTTTATTGAATAACACGATATAATAATGGACATAAATATTTAATGTAAATGTAATTAATTTTAGTCGAGACAAATATTTTTAAATAAGGCAGAAATTTACTTGCGTTCATTTTTTTAACCTTGCCCACACTACGAATTTCTTCTGTGTCGTGGGTGCGTTTACAAACATTCAAATTCACATACACAAACATTTGTTCCGACACAGTTTTTTTTCCATGCGCGAATTCGAACCCTCGACACGCAATGCAGCACCTAATCGCCGTATTGGGCCGAAAGAGTTTGTATTGAGTATGACCCTCGGATGTACGGTTGTGCACGGCCTGCACCACCCAGCCACCTGTCGGACACACATCGTCTGCCACCCTATGGATAAGACGCGATTTTGAAATTGCCATTCAACGGCTGTAGTCAAAATGAGATCAAATCAACAAAAAACTTGTAAATTATCATATTATTTTGATTTATTTAATTTAATAATATCTGATTACGTACAAAATAACTATTAAACCAACACTCACGCCTTACAGATCGTGTGTATTCTGGAAGCACAGTTCTCTGTTCCGATAACAATCTACAATAAAACATCAGCAGTGAATTCATCATAACTAAAACACACGACTTTTACAAAATAATTATAAAAATGATAACTTTTTGATGAATAAACAACACTAAAATGAAGCTAAAAATTTAAATAAACTTTAATTTTATATCAATGTTTGACCTTAAACCGTGTAGACCACAGGAAAACGTTGCGTGAGGGCAGCGCAGGACCGGTCGTTGTGGACATCTTTGAAGAGGGCATATGTCCAGGAGCCTTTTGGCTGAAATGATGATGATGAAATAAAACCGTTATCGGCATCTTTGCCTGCGCCAACAAATACATAGGGCAGTTTCGCTGAAGACAATTTCATATATTCAACAAGAAAGAAAGACCTACATTTTATAAAAAGCTTCTTTAGCCGTATGCGTTACGTAGTGAGGACCACGTAAGCCTACCAAACAATACATTCCGTCTTACATCAGACACACAATAACCCAATTTAGCCACAATTGCACCAAGTTAAAGAAACAGAAACACGGAACAGAGCCGAACATTGGAACAATCGCGAGTCCAGCATGGCGGCGGCGCGCGGCGTGCGGCGTGTGGCGTGCATCCACGACACAGAATACCGTTTCTGAAATATTAATAATGAGTGAATAGTCCACTAATGATCATGAACAAAATATAACTCGGCGACCGTGGGACCCGCTCCCATGCCATTGTCGCGAACCAACTTTCTTGGGGTCGTCAGCACCGGCTAGCACTATGAATAATAATGCCTAATTAACCCGTGTTTATCCAGATAATAATTAATTTAAATTGAACCGGTTTACTAACATAATATGGTGTAATTGAATTGCCATCGTCACAGACAAATGTCTGTGACGATGGCATCGCTACATCCTTGTGGTGCATGTTGAGGATGTAGTTCAATATTCGATAGTGCGCTTAAGGATTATCGACGAACTTTTCCCGGGAAACCAGTTTATTCCTCTTCAAACCATTAACCACATTTCTTTTTGTCCCCAGATAATCCTAGCGGACGAGTGCACGGAGGCAGAGGGTCGCGCGTGGCACATGAAGCACTTCGCGTGTGCCGAGTGCGCGCGCCAGCTCGGCGGGCAGCGGTACATCATGCGCGAGGCACGCCCCTACTGCCTGCCCTGCTTCGACAACTGCTTCGCGGAGTACTGCGACGCCTGCGGGGAACCCATCGGCGTAGACCAGGGGCAAATGTCCCATGAAGGACAGCACTGGCACGCCACAGAACGATGCTTCGCCTGCCACACTTGCAGAGCAAGCTTATTAGGCAGGCCCTTCTTACCAAGAAAGGGAGCGATATACTGCTCTATAGCGTGTTCCAAAGGTGAGCCTCCGACGCCGTCTGACTCCTCAGGGCCAGGACCCAGACCGCCACGAGTGCCAAAGCCGAGAAGAATGCCATCGCCGAAATCCCCATCTAGATCTCCACATAGAGAACCCTCGCCTAATACTATAGACGCTGATTCAGAACCGAGCGAGTCGCTGGTACCAGAGTCTCCTCCCCCTCACCCGCCACCGCCACCGCACGCCTGCCTCAGCCTCGACAGAGCGCTAGCAGACCTACGACTAGAACAGTCCATGACGGAGCATCAGATACAGCCCACACCGACGTCTGACGACCATAAAGACGAGTCACCCGACGACTGGAAGCCTCCGCACCCCGTGGAAGCGCAGGCAGTCGTCACTCCAGGACACTCATCATCCATGCCGGAACTAACGTTAGTGGACGGCAAGAAGTCGCCGAGAAAGCCGCGAGGCGGACGGACGGTGAGGTTCTGTGGAGACGACAACGAAGCGTTTGAACCCGACGAGCCGCCGCGCAGAGAGAAGGTGCGGGACGAAGACGCCAGCAGCTACTGCAGCACGTGCTCGTCGTCGTCGTCGTCGGCCGAGTCCTACTCGCTGCCCGCGCGACGCGCGTACGGCGGCGTGCGCATCTCGTACGTGCCCAACGACGCCGTCGCCTGCGCCAAGAGAGAGCGACAGAGAAAGAATGCTCAACACGACAAGAACTGCATCATCTCGTGATCCTGGCTCTTCGTAGTGCCTCCCCCTCCTAGTGAACCGACCTCCGATGTAAAAGACTGACTTTTTGATATATTGTTGTAGCCCCCACGCCATAGTATTGTTAGATAGATTACAAAAAGTCTTCCTTAGCTGCTTGGATATCTTGCCACGACGGGCCTGCTGCGAAACGCGTATAAGCTGCGAATAATAGAAACCAGGTGCACAACGCGTGTGCGTCTGATCATGTTGTGACGTGCACAATGTTATAATCGTTATCTATATAAAAGGCTTAAATTGTAAAGGGTTTGGACAAATTTATGTTCGTACGAGAGTAATTTGGGATTAATCGGTTTAAAATGTGACGGTTTCATTCATTTGTAACACGTTTGCTGGTTTTATTTGTAATGGATCTTTCTGCCTTGCCATTCAACGCGCACGGAACCAAATGTTGGTTGTAAATGAAACATACGCGTAAACTTTGTAGTTATATAAAGGGGCCTAAAGTTAAGTTGATATAACGACGTCAGCTTTAAATTATTTCTGATTTAATATATAAATATATGCGTAGACATATCGAATGCTTTCCGTAGTTTATTATTGTTCATGAAATGATTAATTTAAGACATATCCCACTTTGCCACTTAGCTGTTAGCTCGCTGTAAGTGTAACCTAAGTTAGAAGTAAGAGATTATTGTAAAATACAAGTACAAATAAACATGTTATTTTGTATTACAGTTTTATACTTTTGGAATGTGTTCAAAGTGTAAATAAGAAGCAATGTATAAGATATAAGAGTTGTGAGAATCTTGTGTTGTGCCGATAATCTTGACAAAGTCAATGTAAACTAATACCAGTGGCTACTGTAGGAATACTAACATATTTTTCATATTCTTCTTTCCTGGCAAGAAAGCCATATTCTGAGACAGCATTCCTGGTAATCACCAATACATAAGTATTTTGTAATCATTATTTAATTACTTATACCCCCACTTGTTGATGTAAACAGAAAATCTTATTATTATACGTAGTCCACGTTTCCCAATGTAATAAATAATTTTATAATACATGTACTTTATCCTTATACAGGTGGCTTTTAAATCGTTCGTTGGTAGGTTGTGAAAGTACTCGGGACAACTTACACTATAGGAGCAACGATAATATCACAGAATAAAAACAACTACTTATTGTCTACATTTTGTCGAGTTATAATTATGAAAGGAAGATATATACGAACATAAATGTAGTTTTTTTTTTATATTTCAGAGTTGATCCCGTAGTAAAAGTCGTTTAGATTAACGAGTACTTTCATCCCCAGAAAGATTGCCGATAAATAACATCTCACCCAATAACTATTGTGGGTACCTACTATAATCTTACTGTTATATTTTTCCCTAAGGACGTAATACTCAGATTCAAAGAGAATGCTCATTAACTTACATTTGTTCCAAAAAATGTGTATTTAATAAATTAGGCTATAGTTTTATACGAGAACCACAAATATTGTACAAATATATCGAAATGTAACAATAAATTAATAACTTAGGTACGTAATTTTATAAGTTATTTGTAATAAGAGAAGACGAATAAAATGATTTGGAATAACTTGCTTTTTACTTTGGCAGCCTGTCCCGGAACATTTACGATTATTATCGATCACACGAAGAGGTTTCTTTGAGCTGACGGCCATTGGCAATCGGCCAGGCATAAGTTAGGAGAACGGGAAGTCCATTTAAACCATTTCGTAGTACGATACAATTTTATTTAACTGTATTACTGAGCAAGCAACTAGTCCGTACAATATAAAAGTCTTTAAAAATCTGATTGGTCCGAAAGTTGGACTCAAAAATACTGGACACGTATTTTTTCTTTTGTCACGTAAGTCAAAAATGACGACGATATAGTGCGTTGAAATTGTGCGCGACGTCACGCCGTGCTACACTTTTAACGTAACAGTGACGTCACAAGCCCCTTCTCCTGAACTTTGATGTGCTATATCATTGTCACTTTTTATTGATTTGAGTAAGCAAAAAATACGTGTCCAATATGTTTTGGTAATCTAACTGACGGACTAAATAGATTTAATATATTTTTACACATCCATATTGTGGGTTATTAAATACTACTGGCCTAGTGGTCCAAATGCTACCATTTTAACTTAATGTACTCCTTCTCCCTATAAATGTTAACTATGCCAAATCTCACACTCCTCCGGGCGCTCAATATGCTTGGAAAGGGGTACAAAGTTTTCTCACAGGCTTAGGGTTAGCGAAAAATACACCATTCCCGGCAAACGTAGTGTAGGACGCCCTCTGACTAGGTGTACCTACCGCTCCAGATTAGGAGAGGGCTATGTCCAGCAGTGGACTAATATAGCCTGAAGATGTGATGAGTGACACCATTCCCGTAATTGGGTTTCCTCAAATTCCTGTAATTGGGTTGCAGAAATCAGAATACATTTTTGCATATACATACATTTATAAATAAGAAAACAATGTTGCACTTAATCTCACACTGGACTGGAAGACACAAGCTATATAAACCATGATAGTTAGAAAAAAGTTTTTTTTTATTATCATTTTTAACTAAAATCACAATAAGGGTATTTCACATATTTTCTGCCAAACTGCAGGATAGTTTGTCGGCAGTGTGCAGTAGTTTTTAGTAGACTAACGCTCCACGTTAGTTAGACAAGGAACCACTACCAAGGATGACGGACTAACACATCCCAAGTTCTGGACACCTAAACTGTTCTGGACAACTATCCCTGTCTCCAAGAACACAGTGCACATCCTGGAGCGATCAGTGAAAGTGTGCACAAACAATATCGACACAGTGAGCGATGTGGGAAAACGCCGCCAACGCCACAATACACGTGACGCCGCCGCGCGCCTCCGCCGCCGGGAAACGCATTGTCTTAGAAAAAGTTATCGCGCGCCGATCCGACGATAGAAATATTTAGATTTGATGTCTGATTGAGTATCTGTCTTACCGTAAAATTCCTATAGAAATGAAGATGTATCTTCCATATGTGTGTATTAGAAACTATGATTGCAGAATATGAGGTACTGGGTTCAAGTCCCGGGTCGGGAAAAGTGTGATTAGGTTTTTCATTCTGGAATTTCTCAATTGCGGCCTGTAGTCTGGATTTGTGCCTGTTGGTAGCAATGCGCTCGCCCCCTATTGCACTGGAAGTAACGATAACAGCACTCGAAATGTGAGAGTATTAAATGCGGGCAGTGGTGATTCTTTGCCCAAAAAAAAAGGCCCGCCCTCTGGTCAAACGCTTCGCGATGTTTCGAAAAACTAAATGAGCACACGGACCCCATGGCCCTAGTGTTTCAACCCCAAAAGGCTCAAAAATATTACTCCAGATAGGTTGTGAGGTTTTCTGTAACTGCAGCAGCCGCACCTGCACAGTCCGTCGTACTGGGAAGATGGGATGACGCAAATATATTTGCTATACCAAAAAGAGGACACGAACTCACGGCCCGCTTGAATTAAACCAGTCTTGCCTACCAACCTACTTTTTACCAAGAGATATCGTCTTACCCAGTAACTGGATGTAGGCAGTAGCTTCAAGTAAAATATTGGCATTTAGCTGCATCTGGTTGGACACAAAACCGACCTCAACATAGTTGGAAAACGAAGGTTAGGCGGATGATGATGGCCTGAGTTAATTTGTGTCGTCATTTCCTTAACACTCCCAGCAATGAGAGAAAGAAATGTAATGATATCAGATTGAAATGAGTTTCTATGGTGGTTATAGATTAAAAGATAGTAACTTGTCAAGTGTGTGATTTATACGCAGGATGATTTATATTACGAGCATGGAACTATTAAGTACTTACTATGTGAAAGAAACATCTTGTGAATGAATGAATGGGTTCCGTAATTTCGTTTGAGCTAGTTAGTGAATGTCAATTATAAAAAATTAAACCTCCTACTACTAAATCAAAGAATACGTCACACACGAGAACGTCGCCACCTGGATAATGAGTCTGTTCTACCCATCATTATTCTAATATTAAATAACTTTTGATGTGTTTTCCACAGAATATTGACAAAAAGCCCTGCCTACCTAAAGAAGTATCCTCAAACACGCGTACAAGCATAACAAACTTAATAATATCCACCGAACTACTCGCAACAGATAAAGAACTCTCGAGAGAACAATAAAAAGTTTTCAACTAAACACGACGCCGCCGACGGCGACATAAACCTCAAACAGGAATCAAACTTGCTATAACTTCGCTAACTGCCAGTGTACAGAACTTCGCTGAAACTTTGGCCGACAGAAAGCGCTTGGCAGTCAGACAGGGCTCTTGCTAAGATGTTTTCATTTCATGTACGGTTCACACACAATACACAATCACGCACAACTTGCTAGCTACTGGTAAACAATAATGAAGGATGAATGAAAAATGAGTCGAGAATTTGAGACCTAGATTGACTCCAAAATAAAACCATATCAATCTACGGGAACTCATATATTAAAGCTGAAGATAATGTTTGTTATTTTTTTATTGAACGCGCATATTTCCACAACTGACAGTCGTAATTGAAATATCTTTTTGAATTTGAGGACCCATTGCTTGAGGAAGGTAATAGACTAATTTATTTTAAATAGTCTATCTTCTTCCTAAATTTAAAGATAATGATGATTATTGATGAGACAAGCATCCTATGGGCAATTCTTTCTAAAGAACTCTGATGAATATAAATAGGCACAGCTATACGCCATAGAGCGTGCCTGTGGTTATTATTGTTATTTGAAAGTGTCAGTCTAGTAAAGTAAAGTCTACTTATCAAATGACTAAGAAAATTAAGCGCAATCGAGCCATCCTGTATTTCAACCGATTATATCCAGACTTTTTACAACAAGTAGGCAGACGACACAATCCAGTCGCCTCGCGAGTCGCGGTGCAAGCAGACGGATACCCTTGCCAAGGCTATGAAACTATTAAGACGGCTAGACAGACTAAACGAGGTATCATTCCAGTTCGTTATATACACTATTACGAGCACATTGCGCTGGAAGATTTTGGTAGGAAGTTTTAATTGAGTAAGTATCTTGTTGTCCAATAAATAAACCATTTTCAGATTCATTTCAAGTGCTTTCACAGTTTACTACGCCAGTACGTGAGTTACGAGGGGCTCGTTGCCAAAATAAAAACAGCCACACTGGTCGATCGAAGGTTAAGCTACGTTTGCCAAGTTTGGTCCGTGGATGGATGACCGTAATTTACATATTATATTAACGTAATTTATCGAGACCCCTCCGTGCTTCGAAAAGCACGTGAAGCTGTTGGTGCGAGCTGTCATTTACAGATATTTGTCAGTCGTCTGCTGCTTGGAAAGCGTATCCGTAAACCTTTAGTATATAATTTCTTTTTTTACCCAGTCAACATCGGTATTTTCAGGAATGGTACCACAGTAAAACATGTTAATAATAACCCCTCTAAAGGGGAAAGATTTGTGTTTAGGTATTTTTGTATGTCTACAAAGAATAAACTCAAAAACTACTGGTCCGATTTCAAATATTCTTTCAACATTAGAATGCTACATTATCCCTGTGTAACATAGGTTATATTATATTTTCAAAATAACTCTTCAAATGCGGTAGAGGGGGTGTTAATGTTCGAAAGGAAAAGAACAAAATCCACGCGGACGAAGTCGCGGTACAAGTACTAGTTTCTGATACAGGCTAGACATGTATTCATTTTTTTAAGAGCATTACAATAAACAAAATTAATCTTCAACGGATATATTTCCGAGTAAGTTTTGAAACGAGGTTTTATTTCAATGCGCGGCTCGTTCATTGTGAACATCAACCGCCCGCCCGTAGCTGTCCCGTAGGAATAAGTCTGCATAATGAACTGATCGCAAGAGCTACTGCTGAATATGAGATCCTGTGTTCGATTCCCAGGTCAGGCAAAGTATTCTTTGGTTTATCCATATGGAATTGTTCAGTAGCAGCCGGGACTCTTGATGTGTGCCTGGTAGATAGTTGTTATTAAGTAAGTATATAGTTGTGACGGCACAGTTGGCGGATTGGCTAAGCGATTGACTGCTGCGCCGCGTGTGGGTTCGATTCCCGCACGGAACAAATATTTGCATGGCCTGCAGTTAGTTGATCTGGGTCTGGATTTTCGTGTATGTGAATTTAAACGTTTGTTAACGCACCCACGATACAGGAGAAATTCCTAGTGTGGGGCAACGTTTTCTTAAAATGTAAAAAGTTCTTTAGTGAATTCTTTATTAAAACACCGATCCCTGTTCAATTATTTATAAAACTGTTAATACTTTTTCAATAACCTGTCTCAATTTAAGCGACGCAACGCACCCCAACCCTTCACTGACAACCACAAAATTGTGACCCCAAGCGAAAATGAAAATATCAATTAAACATACCTACTTAACCCTGTGCGCGCTCGTTACCCATAACTTGTGTGTCTCGGTCATTACGACCATTAGGGGTGTATCAACAGCTTGATTAATGAACTTCACAGCGGCAAGGGACGGGTTGACAAAGAGTAAAAACTTGTTCATTTTTTCCTGATATTAGTCATTTCGTTGTCAAGGGGCGGTTGGCAAGTAAATGCGATGACAAATTGCTTTCTGTTATCCGGGAATTTCTTACCCTTTCGAAGTAATTTTTGTGAGTATGTTGGGGTTGACGTGTTTAATATTCGTGGGTTAAAGGATTACTACTGGCTGCCTGCTATGTGGAGTTTGGATTTATGCCCAGTTGATGGCAATAGGCCCGCTCCCTATATTACATAGGACTCTAACATAACTGGTGAAATGTGGGCATCGCTATAAGTGCACCTCTGCCCAACTATACAGGGAATACAGCCGTTATGTTATATTTAGGGGCTGTCAGACGATAAAAGCTTGAAGCGAACCCGCCTCTAGTAATACAAAATAACGATTGTTAGAAAAATGTTTTTAATTCTAATGCTTGACTCGCATGTACCAGTTTCCGTCGACATATGAACCACAGATAACTGTTGTTATCTGTTGTATCTCTATACAAACAGAAAATTTAAATTTATATTAAAATTACATCGCAAGATGGTTTTGAACTTCGGCAGGACATATGTGTATATATCAGGTAATTTCGCGTTAAGTTTGTTGTATTGAATAGACATGATAGTCATATCGGTATACCGCCGCCGACTTCGTATGGCTCGTTAGTCTAGTGTTCTTCTAATGAACGTAAGATCCTGAGTTCAATTCCCGGGTCGGGCACTTGAATTTTGGTTTTTCATGGTATCAGGTTGTCCCTTCCACGCTATACATGAGGAGAAAAAGTGGGAGTGACTTTGTGAGAGTGATTTCACATAGTCAAAGTTTATATGGAGAAAAAGTGCAGAAAGCCAAAACGGTCGAATGTCGACCACTGGGCGGCTAGCTTTAATAATTGTACAACTTGACCTCTATAGTGAAGTTACAGATGCTTATACCACAAATTACCTATGTAGATCATATGCCCACAGCCTGCCAGCTGATGGAGACACTGTTCACTATTCTATACGCGACATACATTTACAATCAACTTGGCGTTAATTTCCTTTGAAGTTAACCTATTGTTCACAGTTAGTGGTTGTTATTAATGAATAATTAAATAGGACGCGCGAAGAATTAAAACAAGCTGCTGAGGATCACATCTAATTGCATTGTTAAGATTAAATAGATAATGAGAAGATTTAACTGCATGTAGGAGCAAAACTCAATCTTTAGGACCAATTACTGTCCATGAATACAGATTCGTATAGACAGCAATTGGTCCTAAGGTTCTAAAGTAGGTAAGTATCCAGACACGATACCGTTTTGGGGGTATGAAGAACAGGGTGTAAAGTTCATCATTCTTCATTGAAAAGAAAGGATCTTCCGACCAGACCAGAGGTGTTGTACTTGGTGGGCCACTGCCTGATGGTTATTGTCGGGTTCTTGTATGTGGCCAGATATATGTCGTTACACCTTCAATCAAGCTGACAGAAGAAGAGACAAAAATATCTCACCTAAAGAACATTTAATAAGTGGTGAGGGGCGGGGGTTACGGGGACACTGATATGTCATTTTTAACGTTCAAAATCGCTGATTATCAGCCTTCTTTTGATTTCCATATCATACAAAACCACACACATTTCTTCAGTAATGTTTTTAAGTCTTGTCATGAAATAGGGAGTGCCATCAACCGGGCACAAATGCAGACTCCGGGCTGCTACTGAGAAATTCCTAATGTAAATCCCAATAACATATTGATAAATCAGGAAATCGAACCCAGGACCTCATGCTTGGCAGTCGCGTCATTTGATTTAGTTAATTTCAAAACAACATTCGTGCACTAACTGTCGCATCTACTATTTTAGTCTCTGTCCCCAACAGAAGGGTAGCAGCAACCCCTCAGTAATTATTCCGTCGCCAGTGCTCAGTATTCATAACAATTATTCTGTTCAAGTCAGAAAGGTTAATTTTGTTTATCTTGATAAGTGTCGTTTTGTAAAACCAATTAATCTTTTTTATAAGTCGATTTAATTGGGCGAAACGGCAGTAAATTAAAGTTATCTGGTAATATTTATCTAAATTGTGTATTTGACTGCTTTGTTAGTCTAGTGGTTCCAAGTGCTAATGCTGAGCATGAGATCCTGGGTTCGGTGTACCGAGTTGGGCAAAAGTGTTTTGGGTTATACCATCTGGGTTTTCTTTGTACCAACCCGAAGTTTATAGTAATAAGCTCGCCCCTCTATTACATGGGACTTAAATATAACTGGCGAAATGTTGGTGTACTATGATATACCTCTGCTGACCCTTCCGTCATTGACGTGACGTTATGCAATCACATAAAATTTAAATGAATCTGCTAAGAAACAATACAAATTGTATATTCATGGCATCGCGGCATCGGAGTGAAATAGAAGTTTGGATGGATGCATCGAAACGCAAGATGTTTTTGTAAGAATATCGTTATGTATTTACATGAAGTAAATTTACAAGACACGCGACTCCTGGAAGGTGTTGTTATAAAAGATAATTAATGTCTCTCACCAATTGACAGTTCTTTATTCGACGATTAAAACCTAGTTCCTGGTTTTCGTAACTTAAGGGACCAGCTGACACTGAGCTACAATTACAACCAACAACAATATACTATCTCGGTAGTAGACTGGCCAACCTCCCCTCTCAATCAGTTCATCGTCTAATGGCACGATGGCGGTGGAAATCAATAAACAGTTCAGGTGCGCGCGCGCCGCGTGACGACACCTGTGCTTCACGCTCGGCGCGCGGGGGACCGGCAGACTGGTCGGCAAATTGCAACGTAATGATGCTAGTGGTTTAGGGGTTCATAACAACAACAGTGGCAGAAAAACCTTTGAGAATTGAAAGAGGTTTACGATTAGAAATAACTCAAAAGACGTACCACTCAGCAGTGATGGAAATTGTGTTCCATTTTTGCCACTTTTAGTAAACAAAACTACATTATTGTAGGCAGACATTGCCAATTGGAACACTGCCCAGTGGTCGTTTTATAATCAAATCAAATCAAAATTATTTAGGCTCAGAATCAGTAGTTTTTGAATGTCAAAAATCACATAAAAGAGCACCAAAATGTGGGCGTTTTGGTGCTCTTTAATGTGATTTTTCACCACTCACCCTTCACCCTTCACCACTTCTTACTGTATTTTCTGGGAAGAAGAATTGGCGCAACAAAATCAGCAACTTATCTGACTCTCATAAGAGTATTTAGGTACCTAAGTTGTTTTACTATTTACCATTTATGGAACATGAAACATTGGTGAACAATTAAAGCTTTCAGAAGGAAACTCAAAAGTTTCTTCTGTGGTCCTATAATCGATCCGAATAACGAGACTGTTGTACGGAACCACGCCATAACTAAATATTTCAATAACCAGTTGATCAGTTTACCTATAATTAATTACAGGCGTGAAATTAATATTTGACCGACATTTTAATATACGTGAACTAATCGGTTTAGTTCACATTACGTTATTAGGTAAGTATTACTATTATTCCAATTTAGTCAAGTTTGTTTTTAACATGGTACTATGAAGTTTGTATGGAAAAGAGAACCTTATGGCATACAGGCTGGGACAATGTTAGTTCTGGCTGGTTATAAACACTCAAGCAATTTAAGAATGGTTTTAAATATAGAACGTAGCATTGGTTTAAGGCCAAGCAGATTTGTTTAAGAGATGGTAATATAAAGACGGACGCAAAGTTAAAAATATTGTATCAGTGTAGATCTATCAGTTATAGTATTGAGCTCTTGGCCGGTCTTTTAACGCAGTGCTCCCCAATATACAGCCTTCCAGTACTGTGGGTAAGCTTAATTAAAACTGAGTAAATTGTAAAAGCTGCAGGTGGAATTTTGATATTGGCTTTTCCCATTTCCTTTACCAGTCTGTAGAAATGCCTGTCCTAAAATTCACGAATAACATTCTGGTTACAACTTCCAGCTGTTAATACAGACGTCACAAACAACCAGCACCTAACGAAACTACCGATAATTGCTCAATTATCGCACAACCGTCGAATGTGATACGGTTTACGCAATAACGCTCTACTTTCTTACTTATGTAGAAGTAACCGCGCACAAGCTTCTATTTCTAAGCGCCAATGCAGGCTCATGTTTGAGGAATCGCCAAAGACTTTGAGAAAAACTTCTACCTTTCCATAGACATAATATTAGGTCTGTATTCCCCGAGGGGTTACTCACATTTCGCAAGTTATGTTCAAGTCCCATGTTATAAGCGGCAGGGCCTATTGCCATCAACCGGGCACAAATCCAGGCTCCGGTCTGCTATTGAAAATTTCCAGATGAATAAAAAACATTAACACCGAGCATCCCATGCTCAACAGTATTCCTTGCGAGCAGAACACCAACGAGAAAAACTACAGACATCTTAGAAAAGGGAAAACTATGCGCCAAACCTCACCTAGCCCTCGCTAGAAGCTTCCAAAGCCTGCTCCACTTATTCCCATGAAACCCGAACTATGGACATCCACGAGCCCGGCCGACAGTCGTCATTGGCAATAAAGATGTAACGACGCTCGCTATAAAGCGACCGCTTTACGACACCGGTACAGTTATACGATAAGGACACACGTCACCAACTTTCGGCTATGGAGTTTTTATTTTATGGCTGTTCGCTTTGGTCACGATAGG
The DNA here is from genome assembly GCA_905147745.2 of Phlogophora meticulosa. Lineage (NCBI taxonomy): Eukaryota > Metazoa > Arthropoda > Insecta > Lepidoptera > Noctuidae > Phlogophora > Phlogophora meticulosa. Next base: position 601,417 of record LR990534.1, read on the forward strand.
GAGTACGTTCGTGCTGTATTATGATGTACGATTACTGAAGGTTTAAGGGACATTGCGTGATTATACGTTAAAATTATTGTATATATATATAGACAGATGCTGAGACGAGACGGCTCTTTTTTTAATTGGCTGGACTAGCCCGTCATGGTTTTCCCAACCACTACAACTCCTGAAAGCCTCATTGCCTGGTGATCGTCACTAATGAGTGACGATCACCAGGCAATGAGGCAATGAAGCTAGACTGTCTATAGTCTGGAGTCCCGGCGAAATGATTCTGGCATCTTAGATCAACGCAACGGTCAGAAAGGAAAAGAGGAGTTATGCATAGTTACCACTTCCTTCCATATCTAGTAGGAGACAGAACAGAACTAGACTAATAGGAACAAATGTACATTGCCTAAGGCAAACGCCAGGCGAGTAGAAATCCAATTAATCGTTACGACAAAAGTTGCGGCCCTATGCAATATGCATAATTATATTTTCAAGATATTATTAAGTTATTAAATCAAATAAAAATGATATGATATTATGTCATATCATACTAACGATAGCAAACCTACGTATTTATTTGTTTGCAAATTGTGTTTGAAGATTTAGTTATGATGAGGCTGACTTGCCACTGCGGAAAAAGCCCATTATAAAAATGAACCAGAGCATAACTGGTGTACCTATCTACTCACCTCGTCACCATTGCCTTTCAACTTTCCTCATTCATTTCAATAACTTAATTCAAAGGATACAATCTCGCCAACCTTAGCAATGAGCTCAATTTAATGAAAGCTCCCCACCCGCGATAATGACCGTATAATCGTAAAATAACACTCGTAACGAGTTAGTTTTGTTTACAATCGATACGAAGGCGTTACCCTTGCGTAACCCGACACCCTGTGGTCACGACCATGTGTGTAACGGGTTTTAGGAACCATTCCCAAGTTCCACTTACAGTGTCGCATGGGGAGACATTCAACTTACTGTAATGTTATTTAATTATTTTATTACAACACTATCGCGCCTGTGGTCTTCGAGTGAGAAGCTAGAGGTACCAGAGGAAGTATAGTACGGAAAGTTTGCTGCGAAGGAATGAGGAACGTTTTGAGTATGAATGTGGAGGGTTACAAGAGTGGAAGAAGACCTATGAAACGATGGATGGATTGTTTGAAAGATGATATGGCTAGGAAGGAGGTGAGTATTGAAATGACGGTAAATAGAGATGCTCATATATCTGAAAAAGAAGACATGACCCCAAATAAATTGGACTAAGGACGAGAGGCGCGATAAAAGAGAGCGATCTTCTGCTATTTACCTGGCACAAATCCAGACCCGGGCTGATAATGGGGAATTCCAACAACACTTTGCCTGGAATTGAGGATCAAGCCCAGGATCTTGCAAAATTTTACGAGAATTATGCCAGTTCACAGCTGAAATAAGCAGTACAAGCCAAGGAAAATCGAGATGCCCTTGATAAGTGCAACTTACGTGCAAGAAGTCTGTAGGTAACGTATTGTATGTTTCCTTCTGATTACAATAACATTAATTAAACCGACGACCGATGTGGCGCGGCGGGCGAAGGTCCGCCTGCGACGCAAGAGGTTGCGGGTTCGATTCCCGCCTTGGGACAAATGTTTGTATGATCTACAAATATTTGTTCCGGGTGTTCTGGGTATTTTCTATATATATAATAAAAATATCTATCTATGTAATGTACTGTATTAAGTATATCAGTCATCTAGTACCCATAACACAAGCTCTGCTTAGCTTGGGGCTAGATGATGCTGTGTGGATTGTCCAGCAATATTTATTTATTTATTTATTTAATTGTCAAGTCAGACGACAGTGTGAACTTTTCTTACAACTGCCTATTTATTTATCGGTGCATAGTTATCTAATGTTATTGTGCATAGATGTGACGTCACAAGGGAACCTCACGTAAGATTCCAAAACAAACTGCAAGTTATGCAAGTATCGCGAATGCCTCCGCAGTGAATCATAATAGATAATATTACAAAGTTCCTGCTGCGTGTGATTGTAAACAGTGTGGAGCCCTGACACAGTACGCAAGGACGCGTGTTAGTGACTCAACTTAGTAAACATTAAATAAACTTGTACAACCTTACTTTATCTAGTTTTTTTTGCGTCGCTAGTCGGTTAAGGCGCGAACAAGCGACAGGTCTTGAAGTAGACCCCACATTCTTAACTGGAGAGACAATAGGCCGCTCATTGCATTATATGCCTATTTCACGTTTGGCAAACAAATTTGTCAAATAAACTCATGGCCCATGGAAAAATTTAACACAAAAGTTTTTTGAAATTGAACGTTAATCTTCTTTTAAGATAACGTCATATGTCCTTTGTCACCAACGTACTTACCCCGCAAAACAATATAAATGCTAGGATTGTCTACTTTCTAGGTCACAATTCGTAACAAAAATGAACCATTCAGCATTCATTCATCAAAAAAAGACCTTTGACCTTTGAACGACTAAAACCCACACATTGTCTATGGTGCGTCAGTTTGCGGGAAAGGCCGCGGATTACCGCGAAAACTGCGACATTGAATGTCATGAATCATTTCATTCAACGAAATGAGTGAACCAAACCAAAGATGGTATGCGGAATGCGTTTTTGATCAGTGCGTTAATAGTTTTTTATTACTTTTATGGAACGAAAGCGTGTGATTCACTGTCTGACTATTTTTATTTAAAAAAACCGGTGTAAGTTGTTTGAACTAAACATGCACCTGACAACGACTGGGGCCTCTGGCTCCCCCACACGACGGCCTCTACTTTGAATCTAGGATTTTCTCTAGGTTCTACGAGATACTGAGATAGAGTTTCGATCTGTCAACTCTTTTCCAACGCCTAATTGAGGTATATCGATAGCTAACTGCCTTGCTGGCTACCTTTGTTTGCTTTTAAAGAAAATTGTAATTCATATCTGACACACTGAGATCTATTATTAAATTGTACTTAAATGTTTACTTTACCACCTAAGCATATAGTATACAATAAATGATTGAGTATAGAGTTGTATTCACGAGTTTAATTAAAAATCTCATTTGGTAAGGTACAAATCATGACACTTAGAAATCAAAAGCCAACAATATAAATCCACTCTGAGAGGTCCATAATTATGTACTGAACTCACTGTATCAGTTTGAGCGCCGATATCTCTTCCACCCTGTATCCGTATATTTACCTGGATTACACCATAGGCTACTTTTATTCTGGTAGTACCGTTATGGTAAGTATTTTTTTATTTACTTTCGAGCGGACGAAGCCACAGGCTTTATATTTATAGAAAATTCAAAAAGTATATGTCGGTATAAAGAATAAAATAATAATAAATAATAAATAATAATTTATTTATAAAAGTATTACAAAAATGTACATTTATGTGCAGTAGTGTTATTTCTAAAACAATGGTATAATTAACTAAAACTAAACTAAAACTAAAATATGTTTATTACAGGTGCAAGTCGGTAATGATGGTTCGAGATTACAATGTTAGATAGCGACCCGCCCGATCTAGGTTAATTCAAACCTGTGTTTCAGGCCATCACTTTACATTTAATTTAAAGAAAGCACTAAAATTTAAAGTTAAACTGAAATAAAATAATCTATAGAAAAAACTATGAGAAAAAACCTAATTATTAGTACATTAATATCTAAAACTAAACCTATGTAAATTTACAAAAGTAAAATACTTACGAGGGAATAATATATCATCATGACAAAATTTCTAGAAGTTTTTCTGTGTCTGTGTAATTGAGTATCGCTAAATATTCTGTTAACAATATACTACATTTCTTATAGCTTACACTATAGAAGCCTAGTAACTTGTTGAGCCTATTATACAGAAAAGGTCCTAAAAACACAAAAAATCGATTAGCAAACGCATGACTAGTTTGAGGATTTATGCAAACCAAGTCCTTCCTTCTCTTGTCGGTAGGTACTGGGTCAAAAGGAAGTGCCGTGTGCTGGTGTAGTACTGTACTTAGTATAAATAATTGCCGTACTGTTAGTACATTACATGATTGGTAGAGCTCGTGCGTAGGAAATCTAAAAGGGCGAAAGGTAGCAACCTTTAGAATTGCTCTTTGAGCACGCTCTAGAGGGAGTAGAATTGTTTTTGCAGCCCCACCCCAAGAAGTTATGCAATATGTAAGAATGGATTGACACAAAGCTAAATAAACCTGTTTAATGAGTTTATAGTCTGCTATGTTCCGTAAATTCTTAAAGACATATATTAATTTGCGCACTCTAGTACATAGTAACTCGATATGTTTACGAAAATTTAGATTAGTATCAATAGTGACACCTAGGTATTTTAAGTGGTCAGCTTTTGCTAAAGTGGAGCAGGAACATGCGGTGTCAGCGTACGTGCCGCAATTATGCGCGTACATTTTTAGATTAGTAAGCGGTATGTTAGTATTTCTCATTGTAAATAAAATGTATTTTGTTTTATCTGCATTTAATGTCAGTAGATTATTATGAAGCCAATTAGACACAATGTTAAAACCATTCTGAGCATGTTCATAGACCTCAACTCTTGATTTAGCTGAAAACAATAGAGCGGTGTCATCCGCATAAGACATTATGACACCACTTTGGAGTGACAGGCGGCACAGTGCATCTATATAGATTAAAAATAACGTAGGGCCCAAAATGCTACCTTGTGGAATTCCAAAACCACTATTTTTAAGTTCAGAACTTGTATAATGATCTATTTTTACACATTGCTGACGATCGCTAAGATAATCAGATAATAGTTGAAGTTGGACTCCTCTTATCCCAAGTATTTCAAGCTTGTGCAAAAGTAAAGTACATGAAATAGTGTCGAAGGCCTTGGCAAGATCTAGAAAGATCCCTATTGTGTGCATGCCCTTATCTAGATTGGTAGTAACATAGTTAGTCAATTTGTGTACCGCTTGGCTGGTTGATCTTTTGGGCCTAAAACCAAATTGACTATCTGAAAGTAGTTTGTTATCTTCCAGATATTTTATCAATCTGCTGTTAATGATTTTTTCTATAATTTTAGAGAGGCCTGTTAACACTGAAATAGGTCTATAGTTATTCACACAGCTTTTGTCTCCAGACTTGAAGACAGGTGTGACCACCGCTTTTTTAAGTAATTTGGGGAATACTCCTTTAGATAAACATAGCCGGAAAATATGTGTTAGTGGAGGTGCAAGTATGAATTTAAATCTTTTTAGTATATTATTAGGTATGTTATCCCACCCAGTAGCACAAACATCCTTTAACCCATTTATCATGCTTACTACCTCGTCAACGTCGGTATCTAATAAAACAAAAGAATTTAGTGCAGAGGATGACATAGTCGGGTTTTGACGGCAAAAATTACTAGAATTTAAAGATTTTTCAGCCAAGCTTTTACCAACGTTAGCAAAAAACTTGTTTACGTTATTCATTGCTTCGGATGGGTTTGATTCTGTTGATAGTAAATCATACGGAGGTTCGTGATTTTTTGATCTAAATGTATTAGTTTTGATAAATTTCCACACAAGTTTACTATTTTTCCCCGCCTTCTGTAATTCATTTTTATCATATTGATTTTTTAGTTTTTTCAAAAGATTATTACAGAAGTTTCGATACCTTTTATATATAACAGAAAGTATTTCATTATCAGGTGCGAGTTTCAATTTTAGGTGAAGTTTGTCTCTATGTCTTATGCAACGAACGAGTCCGGGTGTGATCCAGGGCTTAATACAACTATACTTTCTAGGTATTGTCTTAGTGAATGTGTTTTTCGATATTGCATATTGTAGAGAATCTATGAAATACTTCAAAGATATATTTGCATCGTTTGAATTATAAACCGGGTCAAAATTAATACCGCGTAAGTCATTTTCCAGGTTTGTCATATTGACTTTAGTGTAGCTACGCATGCAGTTTTTTCTAGGTGAACGTATATTTTGTAATGTTAGTAAAACGGCTTGATGATCAGTAAGCGAAGAATTAGTAACCAATGTTTTGGATGGATTTTTTGATTTTAAAATAATATGTTCTAAACATGAGCCACTCTGATGCGTGGGGTGAAAGTGAGCTGGCAAAAGTCCATGAAATGAGCAAATATTCAGATAATTATGTACATGTGTATCGGTTTTTCCCGAAGCAATGTTAATATTTATATCGCCCAAAAGTATTATGTTTTTAAACGATGTTATGTTTTTTAGGTTAGTGTCAAGCGAGTCTAAAAATCTGTCCATATTTTGAGATGGAGGCCTGTAAATAGCCATGACTACCGAATCGGGGATAATTTTGATTATTAAGCAATTACTATCTTGGAATATAGGTTCTTCTTTTGTTGTCCGTAAATTATTTTTGATATAAACTACTAATCCATCGTTTTGGTTTATGTTTCTGTCAGTTTTATAAGAATAATAACCGTCAAGTGGACCACCACTTGACTCAATTTACCAAAATTGACTTTCTGTTTTGACAACCAACATTCTGTTAGGACGATAATATCACAGCTTATGTCAAGATTCTGTAGTAACACTTCAAATCCGTTCATGTTTCGATTTATGCTGCGGATATTCTGTGTGAGTACGGTTAACGTTTTTCCACCAGACGGAAGAAGGTGCTTACAGTCCTCAACATTACACATTTTAGATTCAGACACAGAAAAACAATCTAAATCACAAAAAAGCTGCTTTGTCATGGTAGTTACAAACTAAGTGGAAATATAAATAGAGTATAAACTACCTGTTTATGTGCTAGCTAAATAAAGAATTCGGTGGCGCTCTTAGACGCCGTCATAATCTATTGAGTTGATGTAGTTCATCTCTGCATATTTGCGCGCCGGGCAACTTACATCACCAGTTGGATGGTCACATTTCCTCTTGAAGCGATTGCACGTCGCACATTGAGCGGGAGAGGATTTGTTGCTGCATTCCTTGAAGGAGTGTCCAGTCACTCCACAGTGGTTGCAAGTAGGACTAGTTTCTCGGCAAAACTTGGCTGCATGTCCGAACTGCTGGCAATTGAAGCACCTGGTGACTATCGTGAAATCTCTCACAGGGCATGATGTCCAATTTATAAAAATTCGGCTTTGATTTATCATAATTTTTCTTATGCTAGCAGGTAGTTCCAGGATGTAGTTACAGGTAGGAAGGTCTTTCTTACCCGATTTATGGCTTAATTTGATGCTCTCAAGGAAGGACTCACGAGTTACATTCGGCAACTTATCTGAGAGGTTCTGCTCGTAAATACATTCAAATACCTCCTTCTCGGTAAGGGTGACGGGAACACCAATGATGGCGACCCTAGGGCGGCGTTTAGAAGGTTCTTCTATTGTAAGGCCCGATGACACTAATTTTTCCGAATTCATTAGCTTGTCAATATCGCCTTTGTTTTCGGTGCTAATCAGAACGCCCCCATTTTTTACTTTTCGCAGGCCACGAACATGAAGCTTAAGTTGTTCGGGGGAGATTATCTTTTGAACAAGCGACTTGGTGTCGTCACTCGTTCTGGTCTTATCGCTGGGATAGATGGCGACTGATCTCAAATTTGCAGGACGGACGAAGTTATCGGAACCTTTCTTCACCATGCTAGCATAAGAAGTATTGTCCGATGGATTCAGCTTTGATTCCACGACCTCTTTGAACTGCTGGAGAGAGTCCACAACGTTCCGGTGAACCTGTAAGTGCTGGATATTGGCATGGGCCTGGATTGTTTTCTGCTTCAACGATTGGTATAAAACGGCCATCTGAGAAGTCCCACTTGAAACCTTCCGGCAGAGATTGGAGACACGAAGCTTCTGGTCTGAGTTCATTTTCCCATCGCCGACAATAGTGCAGACTTCGTTCAAAATTGTATCAATAGATCCTAACCATTTCTGGATCTCCGGCGTACTGATAACTTCACTCGGCAATTCATTATCTTCGGGTACTGGTGGGTTTAGGCCACTAGGTAATGGTTCATTAGGCGTCGGTGGAGGACTTCGCCGTAGTAATTGGCTACGACCAAACGGGCTCGATCCTGGTTAAGACATACTCCAGAAACACTTATTTATTGTTTATAAAATTATTTAGTTCATCTTGCAACTTCGGTAAAAATAATCTACAAGTCGGTAATAACCTACAAGTCACACGCGACACACTTTACAATTATCCTGACTGCGCAAATAATTATATTTATTTCTCGTAATTGTTTATTTCATTATACGTAATAAATAAAACAAACACACGTCCGTTTAGTCTCGCGTCTCGTAACGTGATTGAATCAAAAAAATTGAATCAAAAAATCAAAATTGAATCCTTTGTTAGATCAAACATACCTACATATTCCACATAAATACACGATGCAAGTGACATAAATTGAAAACAAAATAAGTACCGAACACTATACAGTATATACCGCCTTTGGATTCATTTACTTATTATCTGCTCTATAAATAATGTCACTTTGTGTAGGAAACTAGGGACATAATACTAATCTGGAACACACAAACTCAACCGCACAGTAAATAATGCATTGCAACTTAAACTTATCATGTACATTATTAACTTTTGCTTCTGCTAGTTTACGATTAGGCAAAAACATAATATTATGATTTAATCAATGAAGGTATTTTTTCAAAATTTTGTTAAGCGTCCTTTCATTTTCAGGAATTCAGTGTAGCGCCATTTTGCTGTGTCGGAACAGAGTGCAGCATAAAGAACTGTCTTTGAAAGAAACTATGTACTTAAAAAACGAAAAATACATACAGCACCAAAAATTCATGCTCATCGCTGTCAACGGAAATATGCCCAAAAGGCTGGCAGCATTGCCACGTTGAACAGCATTAAAATTATTGTTTTGTAAGTGTTAATAAAGTAGCTTATCAAGTTAACTGAATAAGTATAACTAGATTAAGCAACAAACCTCGCAATATAACTATTAATATACAGTTGAATGGAAAGTACTTATTTCCACAGATACCTAATTACTGAAATGGCAAATATAATGACCGGTTCGATGGACACCGCACGCGTCAAACATCTGCAGACAGCCTAATTGTTGGGTACAACACTAGGAGTGAACGGAATGAAGCAATGAACTGATGAATGATCCATGTCTTTGTTGAGACGACGAAAATAGAGGAATATGGAAATAAATGTAATTAGTAATGCAAGTTTGTCTTGTTGTCAGCTGTTAACGGAGTTAGTGTGTGTGTGTTTAAGTAAGTACTTCTGCGTACGTAAGCATCTTACTGAACTAAGGAGCCTGGATGAGAACAAGGAAAGAGGATAAGGCAGTATTGTAGAAGTTATATGGTTCTATAGGACCGGATAGGGAGCTTATTGCTACCAATGATAGGGTTCCGCTGATTAAATAGCTTGAATAACCTAATAAACGTCTTTACATTAGCATCTTTTTAAGATAAGTCCGCTAAGCCCTAGCACGTTCTATATTTTAAACAATTATAAAACAGGTGTGTTTGACAGCCAGAACTAATATTCTTCCAGCCTAAATGCAATAAGGTTCCCTTTTGCGTACAGCCTTCACATTATCCAATGATGCGGATTAAACTTGCAGTTTTTATCAGTGGAAATTCATAGTCATCGTCCTGCTAGCCTAACAGCTGAACGAAGAAGGGTAGCCTGGCTCATAGCATGTGGACCTGTAGTCACATTACCGGTTACAAAGGCAGTGAAAGAAGACGCATCATAATTAAGAGAGCTCTTGTCCTATTACGATGGATGATGAATCATCAGTAGATCATCATAAGACGTTAACACGTAAAGCCACACAGAAGCACCGCAAGTCCGCCATTCCTGCATAGTATTAAGAAGGTTTTCCTTCCACGTTACCTTTGATCGTGATGTTTTAAGCAAGCACCTACCTATAGGTACGTAATTCCCTTATTGTGGGTTTTTTGTTGACGTAAAACATCTTAGTGTGATGACTAATTAATTTAGAGAAACTGAGATATGTTTCGAATTAAATTACAATACAAATAAATAATTAATAAATAATGCTGGATAATCCACACAGCATCATCTGGCCCCAAGCTAAGCAGAGCTAGTTTTATGGGTACTAGGTGACTGATATACTTAATACAATACATTACATAAATATATATTTTTACTATACATCGCAAATACCCAGAACACCCGGAACAAATCTTTGTAGATCGTACAAACATTTATCGCAAGGCGGGAATCAAACCCGCAACCTCCTGCGTCGCAGGCGGACCTTTGCCCGCTGCGCCGCATAGGTCAAATGACGACATGGCTGACCAGGTCACTATTTGGCGGAATTTAGCTGTACTTTTAAAACTGCTACCATGAAAAGGACATAAAATCACTAGAGAGATCAGAGTATAAAATCACTAGTATAATAATAGAATCCTTATATCTAACTATGCTCTAGATAATATTAGTTCGCAATTCCTAAGCAACAGAACAGAACTATGAAAATAATTCATCAGCAGTTAGTGAAAAGGTTGCTGGTACTGGACGATACTATCTGGTGACTGCAAAGTAACAATTGACAAGGCTTATGCAATTATGAGAAACAAATACGAAACTTGCAAAAACTCGCGAGATTATCGTCATTTTTTCTGTAATAAACGAGATCGCTACAAATCAAAGTTGTGCAATTATTTCTATGTCAATTATCACACAATATCTTCACATTACGTAAGTAAATAAGTGGCTTTCTTTCCCCCACTTCCACCCACCATTCAGACATTTTTACGCGGAAAATGGAAAATTCCCGGTGAGTCACACGTCTGATAAGGATGTCAGGGCACGGGCCAATCATGCAATCATGCGCAATCATCCAATAACAGGTACGTGCGCGTGCGACGACGCCGTGCGCCGCCGCCCGGTGCGTGGCGCCAATTGTCGCTAATTCGCTTTTTGTTCAGGATATAGCTCGTTTTGCAAGTCATAAGAGGCGACAAGTACCTAATATACTATAATCATGAAGTCTGAATGTCAATGTGGGCAGAATTGTATGCCTACAATGTAGGAGTTCTGGATCTTGGACGATGGTTGAATACTTATTGGTTGCTATTCGTTTATTTTGTCAATTGTTGCTTAACTGTTGGACACTTACTTACTTTTAATATAATATCATTCTGCTGCCCTTATCCTAATTCTTCCTTCTTACCATATCATCTATCACACAACTCATACATCGTTACTTTGATCTTCATCTACTCTTTTCTACTTAGAATGCTTACTTGCTTGTAATGCTTCAATAGGAAAAGTTCCAGTTATAGTAATTGATCCATGGAGACATAAGTAACGGATCCAGTAAGTAACGGAGTACCAACTAAATAGTCTTGAAAAAGTTACGGTACTTAGTCAGAAGTCAAATGAACTGCAGGATAATCAGCATAAATTCTACTTGCAATTGATTTATGTACAGTTTCTGAAATACTCACGTCTGGGAAATACCTTGGAACTCATAATTTAGCGACGTCTTGTTAGATACACTTTAAGACTTCAAGAGATAATAATTGTGATTGTAGCTTTCCAATTTCTAAAATGCATTTGGTTTAAAATCCTCTGATATTTTGTATGCCTTTTGGCGGGGCACAGCTCGGATCCTATAGTATTTATTATAACACCTGTCATGTACCCTGTGTTCACGAAATAAATAAATTTGAATTTGAATTTGAGACATTGATCTGTTAAATATCGGACGCTCATCAGATTAGCAGTCAACATCTTCAGACGGTCGGTGTGAGATAACGCTCACCCAATTAATTAATTAGTGGGCGATAATCAATGAATTAGTGGATGCTGTATTTGTACCACGAGTTATTCATGACAATCGACGGCACAAATTGACGGCACGGTTGGCGCAGTGGCTAAGCGATTGACTGCTGCGCTGCGTGTCGTGGATTCGATTCCCGCACGCGACAAATATTTGTATGGCCTACAGCTAATTGTTCCGGGTCTGGTTGTTTGTGTATGTGAGGATCAATGTTTGTAAACGCACCCACGATACAGGAGAAATTCCTAGTGTGGGGCAACGTTTTCAAAAAAATAAAAAATATTCACACATTTCCCACATGTCGTATGTATAACCAATTTAACGGAACCAGAAAACCCTGATTTGTCTCCTCTAAACTCTCAAACCCTCACGGTCCACGGGCTACCGTATTATTGATTGATTAATATCAAATCTCCCCGTCACAGTACCTGCCAACCCGACCTATTGAGCCAGTCTTGCCCCAATTAGCAGAATAACTAATCTTTTACTTCTCGATTCTCTACTAAATAAAAGGAATCATACTTCTCTCTCTCTCTCTCTACAGGACTCTAAACCATTGATTGATTCCAAATTGATTAACATAGGATACGGTTGTGACGTTATCCATCAGTACAGGCTTCGGTGAATGTGCTTAGCTTGTAACGCTGCTACACCTTTGTCTCCAAAACGTCGGAAAGTAGATCCTATTCTATCTCCTATATCCTACAGCCTAGAATTATTTGTTACAACCAATAAAAGTTATCGGCCATTACAGAACACCCATGTCGTAAGCATGTCGTCAGCCACTTCCTCTTACGTGTCAAGTGGTTCTTACATCAACTAATGAGTTTTTCACTTTGCGAAATATACCCTAACATGGCAATATGTGACTTCCAAGAGATACTAAAAAATGGCTGGTAAATTCAACCGATTTTTGGTGTAATACTATATTCTCCTTACCTAAACGTGTTTCTATCACAAAGTACCTACAATCAGTTAATTCGTGATATGAACTCTCTTTAGAACGAATATGTATGTATTTGGAAACCGTCATCATGTCTCTCTCTTTCTCTCTCTCTCTCTCTAAAGACAGAATACAATTTCTCCCATGACAGCTGTTACTTTTAGTCTGGCTGAATGGTTGAATATAGTGTCCAAAACTATAACGTACTGTTAGTAGAGCCAGAATTTTATATATTTCCGATAGGAAAATGAATAGGAACCGGAGCCAAACGTTTCCTAGATGGCTTCCGGCTTGAAGAAATGCTGACTTCGTGCGGCAAATGTAAATAGAGCCTACTATGGTCCTTTATTTGTATTACATGTTATGAACAAAGTACCTACATAAGTACATAATGATAAGTTACAAGTGGGTCATTTTCCAATACTTACATCATTATAAAAAAGTTGCGTCGTGCTGCGGTGCGCTGACGCATCGTAAGTACGCACCTTATCTATGGCTAGTGACATTTACCACAATATTGCCATACATGGGCTTATGCTAAGTAAATTAATTAAAACGTAGAAACCAGTAAATTTATGACGATTCATGAACATGTAACCATGACAACACAGCGCAGGACCGATCGTTGTGGTAATCTTTTGGGGCGGCCTATGTCCACCTGTGGATGTATTAGGTCTTTACCTATGAAATTGCCGTTCTGCAGTACTGGCCATTTCAAATCAAAATATTTTTTGTTTGGCTAAGAATTCTAATTTCAAATTAATTTTATTTTAAAAACATGGATTTTTTTTTCCAAAAGTAGTCATTTGTTTATTGATTAGTGTTACATTTTCATCGCATTTAAATCTTTTTCGTCATCATGGATACGTTAAAAATTCGAGTAATTATGGAATATGAGTACCGTCGTGGCAGCAACGCGGCACAAGCGGCACGCAACATCAACGACGTTTACGGAGCTAACACTACAAACCAACGCACTACCTGTTATTGGTTTGCTCGCTTCCGTTCTGGAAATTTCGACCTGAAAAATGAACCTCGCGGTCGTCCGAAGACTTTGGTCGACAATGACGAATTAAAGGCGATTGTGGAAGCTGATGATACACAATCTACGTCTGAATTAGCAGCAGCTTTCGACGTTAGCGTCAAAACAATATTGGTCCATTTGCGTCAAATTGGCAAGGTAAAAAAGCTTGACAAATGGGTGCCCCACGAACTCAATGATCGCCAGCGCGAAGTACGCGTCGAGACGTGCCTTGCACTGCTCAACAGACACACAAATGAAGGAATTTTGAACCGCATTGTTACCTGCGATGAAAAATGGATTCTGTTTGATAACCGCAAGCGCTCAGCAAGTTGGTTGGATCCTGGTTCAGCACCTAAACAATGCCCTAAACGAAAACTTACCCCAAGAAAAGTGATGGTCACTGTTTGGTGGTCTAGCGCCGGTGTGATTCAACACAGCTTCTTACCAAACGGGGTGAGCATTACTGCAGATGTGTACTGTGAAGAATTGAACACAATGATGGAGAAGCTGGCACATCTCCAACCAGCATTGGTCAATCGCTCGTCTCCGCTGCTCCTGCACGACAACGCGCGACCTCATACTGCACAGCAGACGGTCTCCAAGTTGCAAGAACTGGGGTTGGAAGCTCTCCGTCATCCGCCCTACTCACCAGACCTTGCGCCTACAGACTACTACTTTTTCCAGAATTTGGATAACTTCTTGGCGGGAAAAAAATTCAATACCCGAGAGGCAGTACAAAATGCCTTTGAAGAATTTGTTGCCTCCCGTCCAGCTGATTTCTTTAAGAAGGGCATCAATAAACTGCCACTGCGTTGGCAAAGATGCATTGATTGCATGGGTGATTACTTCGATTAATACAAATAAAAAATACATGAAAAAAAATCATTTAAATTTTTTCATACAAAACGGCAATTTCATAGGTAAAGACCTATTATTTTGGCTCAAATTATGAACTATGACCTTCGATATTACTCCCAGAACAGAGTAAGATAAGCCGATTTGATTGGTGATGTACTGAAGTTGAGCAGACAGTTGATACTAGCGCACCATCATTTAACAGTCAACTATATTTGTGTAGTCAGAAGCAGTGGCGGACTAACAGGGGACGGAAATTTCATCAAGATCAAAACACTACAGCCATTTAGACTTTTTACGTGGTACTTATATTCTTTTAACTTTGGTGAACCCGTCCAATACGCTGGGGGATTACCTGTCTTTGTAGCGGGTACTTTGAAATAAACATAAACACTACATACAAATGTGAACTGAATAAATAACAAAAAAACAAAAAACAGTCATGTTTTTAAAAGCTGGGGGGCCTCATTCAGTTTTGCCGCCCCGGGCCTCATTCAGCTTTACCGCCCCGGGCGTCTGACGGGCTTAGTCAGCCTGTGGGCCTGGCATGAACGCGCGGTGAAAGAGTAACGTACATGCGACCACTTCGAAATCTAATATTACTTACTCGCACTACTATTCTTTTGTTTAAACCCATAATTAAGACTTTATTCATATCTATTGGTGGGCTAATTGTGCTTGCCGCATTAGTTGAAATCAAAAATCTCTAATTAGCATACCTAATTCTATTTTGAATAATAAAATCGTTCAAATTTACGTTACGTTTTGTCCGCTTGTTCGTAGAGGCCCTAGAGTCTGCTTCCTTGTGCTTCCTTTATGCAAAATCTAACGAAAATGGAGGTTGGTAGTAAGTTGGTACTGACTGTTACTCCTCGACGGTAATCTTGTTGTTTCATCCTTCCTCCCGCTACCACAAGCCCAGGGATGCGGAAAACTTTGTGCACGTAAAGCCGTGTCTCCTGCGCGTGCTTTTTCGAAACATTACACATAAACACACAGTTTTTATACTAGAAAACAAATCATTCCTCTTCACCCGCGCGGGGAATGTTTTCCATACAGTTCGAAAACAAAAAAAAATGTGTTTGCACACACAAATGTGTATGGCCACGTCACTATATTTCGATGTTTTTGTGTAATGTTTCGGTAAAACACGTGCAGGAGACCCGGGCTTTATACTAGCATTTTGATCAAATTTAAGATATTAAAGTATCAGCCTATCAGTATATTAAGGTAACATTTAACATTTATATGAAAAATGACAGTTATTTTGCTTGACGGATTGCATGAAAGACTGAATGACAGTTATTTTTAAACAAGGAACAATTGCATGGAATGGAATGGAAAAACGATTCAAGAAAACGGAAAATGGAGTGAACGCTTTGCCAATTAATTTCTGGGGAATTACAGGACATTTACTTGGAACTGTACTTTAAATAATACGACATTTATTAGTCAAAATGTAGTGGGGAATTAAATAATAGTTTATCAACGCATACGTTGAATAATAACTATTATGTAATGATTCACATTTTAATATGTAAAACCACAAACAATAAAATATAATAATGATTGTAGGCACACAATAAATCCCATGCACAAAGCTACCTATTAATAGCAAAGTTAATCTGAACTCTCATTGTATGGGGAAACTGGCCCATTCATAACAACTGTAAGGAAAACAACAAGCGTTACTGATTTTTCATGAATTCTGACACAATTATTGAGTGCATTAATTATTAAGATTCTGTACCAAAATGGTACAAAGAAATCCCATGGTGTTACTTTGTCTGTCTGATTGTCAGAACAGTATACTCCAGGAGTTACTAATTCTATCCATTTTAAATAATCACAAACAGTGATTCCGAGATGATCTGAAGACAGGCAAAGATGGTAAATTATTACAACCTGGTTTTAATCACTAGATACAGATGTTTTACTGCCTACCTTGTCTATGGCTAAACAGAAAGGCTTCTTTAAATTGTCATAATTGTAGCACAGGCAAAAACTCATTCAGCCTATACTAGATATCCGAAACAGATGGCTACAAAAGATCCCTGACACCGACTGTAGATAAGTAGAACAATTAGTTAAAACTAAATGCAGACACGTGCGAAGGTTAGCGACCGGCTTAATAAAGATTACAGTAAGCCACAGGTACCTTATTACTAAATAGGTGTAGATAACAGATAATAAGAAAAGGCGGCAGTATTGATTAAAAAACAATCGTCTATTCTCTTTGGATTAATGCACAGATGTTTGTTTTTGTTTAGTAACATTTTTTAATATTCTTAACGATTCATTGTAATCTGCTCCCGTTGTATTTATGTTAATCTTCTTGCTATCAGAAGTAATATATAATAATATATATAATATCACATTTTTATCCAGGCGGTAAAAATGTGCGCTAATGTAAATGAAACCTAAATATAACCTCACTAATATAATAAATGCTAATGTGAGTTTGTTTGATACGATTTCAAGTTTCATACCATCACTACTCAATTGAGCATCATGACATTTTTCATACACGTTAGTCAGGGGTACAGAAAAGAACATACAGAAAACAACAACACTTAGAAAAAAAGTACTAAAAAGTAGTTCGAAGGGGAAACTAAAATGTACATTAACACGATCGAAGCCGCGGGTAAAAGCTAGTCCGAAATAAAGGGATTGCTTTCTTATTCATGACAGTCTTTCGTTCGGTCATTCAGTCAGGAAATCACTAACCTCGTACCCTGACAGTTCAAGAATAAGCACTAATTTACGTAAACATAAAACTATTTAGGTGTGACGTTCTCTAGATTAGCTGTTAATGTGAGACAATCCTTTTGTTTGTGTGGCGGGACTGGCCCAAGATAACGCGTGCCGCCCGGCGACCGTGGGAAACGCGTGACTCCTCGGAAAAACTGACCAGGAATGTTGGTCTTGCTTCAGTTTCCTACTTTCATTATTTCCATGAATTTTCTATTGTGTAAACCGGCTGGCTAAACTCGCTTCGCATTTTATCAAAGACAAATGACCTTAAACCAATTAAAAGTCTAACTTCAAGTACAGGAATAGAATATCTGAATGACAGCCCTTAAGAATCTTACAGTTTACTAGATAATGAACTTACTTATACTCTAGCTAGAGTCTAATAGAAGCCATAAATTAGATTTGTTGATGAATATGTAAGTGCTAAGAGCCCGTTTCATAGGAATAATCACCAAACAAACAATTGCCATGTGTAACTTTTCGCCAAATACATATTACCTTACAGACGTTTATCTTCTATTTTCAGCAGTATTGTAATCTGTTCATGACGAACCTACGCCAATATTTGCGATACCTCAACGCCAACGAATTATTTTTGTGAATGAGTAACTAAGCGGATCAATCACTAAACGAAAGTATCGTCTGCTCTCAGCATCTAAGCTTATTACGACATGTTGTTATAATCTGCATGATTCACGGATCTATGTGTATCAAATTATTCAGAAGATGAATAAGAAATCAATGAGTAGCTATTTAAAAATGGGCCCCTGCGCATAATAAGCTGCCTGTGAAAAAAAGGAACCGTTTGGTGTAACTTCGATGAATAAAATTTTAAATGTAGAACTGGGTCATGTCATGTCATATCACACTTTCGGAAATTACCGAATTCCTAATTTGACATTTTAAGTATTCCCCATGACGTTTATGTATAAAAAACTTACTACACTATATGCGTATGTACGCAAGTGTCTTTTCCCTATATCCGTACAGCTTGACATTGTATTACGAATACCACATTTTAGTACACTACCGTAAAAGGAAAGGCATTAACATGAATGAATTCTGTCTCGCAGATTATAGTAGGAGGATATTCAAAAGAGTACAAAGTCGTTTCTTGCAAACGTTGATTGTCTTATTTATGAATGAACCTTTATAAAATTATGAATGAAGCTATGAAGGTGCACCGTGCGAACGAACTAGACTAACTTTTTTTATTTGTCTTCGTAAAAAGGATTTTTATTTTATGACAAAGGTATTGACACCTGTAGAGGTTTACAGCCTAGTTGGGTAATGTGCATTGTTCATTACGGGATCTGTGAAGATTTTTTTAATTGTGAAATAGTTTTTGCGAAAAAAATATTGTCATTCCCGTGAGAAAATTGAGATTTTGTTTGTGAGTTTGTTTTTAGGGTTCCGCGCCAAAATGGTTAAAAAGGAACCTTTACGGTGGACTTCGTCTGTATGTCACAGCTGCGTCTTTCAGGAACTCCTAATGCTACCGAATTTAAATTAAATAATAGTAAACAACGCTGAACTACTTGGATAGCAAGTGAAAGAATTGAAAAATGATTGTGCAGTAGGAGCTGAAATAGGGGTAGAAATTTTACAGTTAAAACTTTAATTGCACATTGTAAATATATTCTTAGTTTTATTCATGCCACATAGTGTCTAATGAGAAATATCCGTAAAAGTACCTATCATTTCTAAGTACTTACTAAGTTTCCAAAGCGAAAAATAAATCTTAAAGTTAATAGGAGTTTATGTGAATATGGCAGTCAAAATAAAACTTTGATTCTAGTATAATGTCTCTAACTCGCACAATTTTACAATCAATGTAATAGTGACTTTAAAAATAAACGGAACCCAGGTTGGTGGAGCCAGTCCTGCTCTTTGCCAGTTTGTTTTTTAAATTTCGGAACGTTCATTCAACTTAGTGCTTATTAATTATCCTAACTTTATCCAAGGAACAAAGACCAGTTGAAATAAAGGAAAATCGCAAATATTTCGCGTTTAATTAACCTGCATTAATGCGTCATTAAAATACTCGAAAATAGCAAAAAGAATTGGTCCTTGTGTACGAATGTTCACACAGAGTGCACGAGAGTAGAAAAGTGTTAATTAATCAACACTAAAAAGCTTGATAAATTTATTTTTGAAATCTACCTATAACAAATGGTTACCTGTTCATGAACGCGCTATTTACGTAGTATTAGTCCATGTACTTAGGTGGGTAGGTGGGTACATTGTACTCGGCTTGCTCGAGGAGTCGAGGCCCACTTGACCCACATCACTCACTAGGTAAAACGAGCCAGCCTGCCTGTAGTCTAGACTTAGCACGCGCTAAATACAGGCCACGAGAGGGATTAGGTACATTTTAATATCATTAGTTCGTTTAGGTCACGCACTTTTATCACTGACTGGTCTCATTATGGTTAGTTTAATATCAGGGATTTTATAACACCATTTGCTTAGGATAAGTTCTTTTATTATTTTCACATAAAATCACATTACATTACGCTTGTAGTCCTTGAAGGGGTCGGCAGAGGTGTACCTATAGAAGGCACACCCACATTTCGCCAGTTTTGTTTAAGTCCCACGTAATAGGGGGCAAGCCTATTGCCATCAATCGGGTACAAATCCAGACTCCGAGTTGTTATTGAGAAATTACAATTGGAAAACCCAGTAACGCTTTGCCAGATGCGGGAATCTAACTCAGGACCTGATGCTCAGCAGTGCCGCTAGGGACCGCTAGACCAACGAGGCAGTATTATTTTCCTGCAAACGTACATACCTACCTATGTGTTCATGATTATACTTTAGGTATGCTAAGGGAAGGTACTAGGTACCACAATTAACCGCCACAAACTGACGTAATTGTACGTTCTTACCCGAATCTAGGCATGTAGACTCATTACTTTTTCATAACCTACCTTCATGGTGTGGACGTGAGTGTTAGCATATAGGCTGCTTGACCATTGCTCAGAAAATTTCTACAAGTTCAAGATTCTTGTTGGATTAGCTGTATACTATATTCAAGGAGGTTCCCGGTGTACATCATCTTGGTATCTCTCAGTCATCAGCCATCTAGTTGACGCCTTCTCAATTGATTGCAACATGATTACAAAAAGTTTTGACAGTTCATACAAGTAAACCTGACTACATCACAAAACAGTAAGAAAACAGGCGTGGGAGAGAGCTCTTCTTAAAAAAGACTACTTTTTCTAATAACTGACACTATTGTGACATTAAAATTTGTCAAGATCGGCTTAGCGCGAAAAGGACATAAGCTTTCCTTGTTTTGTTCAAAGCCGAAAATCCCCTTGTATCGCTGTCATAGTGATATGAATCACTACGTATATAATATAAGTGGCCATTGACTAAGTAGTTCAGTGATAATAGTAACACGTCATCTTTAACTAAATGATAAGACATTTCCTTCACGTTGCCGCGTTGTAAACTCTTCTAGGAATATAGGAAGAAACTACTTGAGGACTGGTTAGAGTATCAATTCATAACACATTACTGGACCGTATTAAAGCCATCATTGTTCCGTTGTGAAAAGAGGACAGTACTATTCGTTCTCTATACCTCCATCTCTCTCTCTCTCTCTCTCCCACTGGAACACTTCATACAGTTCCTGCACATCCTTACAGACTTCTCTGGCTTTAGTCATCAACTATATCATCTTAAGAAGGAATTTTGTAAATAACAGTTTTAGTGAAATAAGTCTAGAAACAGACATTTAGTCATTTATGTGGCGTGGATCTGTCATCACACCTATTAGCAAAGCCCTGACTCTCCGTCCGCACAAAACGAGGCAATTTAGCAGACAGGTACTCATTATTTTCTTTAATCCTCTCCATAAAACGCTCAATATATCATTAACCCTACGATAACCTATTGAGTACTCTGGAGAATTGTTCCACAACAAAAGCTAGTTAATTCGCTAGTATCCGGAATGTACAACCGCTGGACATCCTAGCGCCATCGCCAGGAGCGCGCCCACTCCTTCCGTTGGCGTGAAGTCATCCGTCCACTTGCGAAACTTGACGCCGAATACTCATTAATGTCATTTTGGTATTATTGTCTAGGAGTACCTGATGATCAGTTATTTCTGAAAAAATGTGCTGCCTGATCCAATGAAAATACATACTTATGGGGATTTTGTCCAATTTATGACAGTGTATATCGTATTTATGCGAATCTTGTTTTAAGTAGTAGAGAGAAAAAGGAGATTAAGTCTATTCAATTCTAATTAAAAATGGTGAGACAAAATAAAATTGTCATCCATCTACAAGTAAAGTATCTATCTTTCTCCTTTCACTTACAAAGCCACCAAAAGGCATACGATAGCACCGCATAAATGTAAGGTGAATGAAAACCATCAATGACAGCAGCAACATTATGCCAAGTTAGAATACGATAGCATTACATCAAACGTCGGCTAACATTACACACTCTTTCACCGATGTCCCCATCAATCCACAGCTAAATATTTAATGTGACCACATGACAGCTTTAATTAATCTATCACGTTAGTGGTCCGCCGCGCGCCGTCGGCGGCCATCACTCACCGCGCGTCACTTTTGCGCGGGAAATGCCGCCATTACCAATTGCTTCAAGCAGGAAACGACTGATTTGCCTACTACTGCCACTTCTCACTGAATCACGATTAAATTTTTGGCACGAGAAAATTGGGGAAACGGTAATTGGACGGTTTAAAATCGCAGCTAAAAGGACCATTTTTAACACCAATCCGACCTGACCAATCAAATGCTAAGCTGATGATGTTATATACAATCTGATTGGTGCAATATGTATAGCGAGTTAGTTTTCACAATGTATTGTTGAATGCAATGTTCGGCCGACAGATCGCACTAAAGGATCAGATGGCCTAGTTTTGTCCATCATTATTTTTTATGCAATAAATAATACTAGTTGGTGGATCCTCTATATTTTATATGACCTCGTCAATCTAGTATGTAGGTATCTACATAGTATGAAGCTTCATAGGCAAGACTCGAAACTCTTCGTCAAAAAGGTCTGGATCGAACACCTGTTTTAGCCAGACGAGACGCATTTCTGTTTAAGGCAAATAGATGACATTTAGTAGGTGTGTAAAAATGTAAAAAATACTCAATGACGCGGGGAGGAGTTAATTTTTGGGCCATAAAAGCAAAGTACACACGTCACAGACGTCATCCAAGCCCAATATTGCCAAGTGGGCTGGTGGTGACGTCACCATACCTTCTGGGGTCGAGCCCACGCTCCACGCTGCTCGTAGGTATATTATTAATACAGAGCTAATACTGATACAACCATTCATGCGATTGAGACATTCACAGATGTGGTGTTACGTACGGTACAGTCAGTAGGTAGTTGTAAAAATTCTGGAGATGTTCCAGAATGTTGACTACTAAGAATTTTCGTGATTGTACTATTGCGTAATATACCGTGAATATTATACCTTATGCCTAATACTATCTCTTAGGATAATATGACTTCTAGATGCTTCTATTTAGCTGTGCCGAAGTGATAATATTTTATAATCGATCACAAATTCCAGTGCCTAACCTGCCTTTTGTGATTTCATATATTTGCAGCTACTACGTACATATGGGTAAAGATAGAGTCGCCTCTATCTTTCCCGTATCCAAAGAACAAAAAATATTTGAAGTTGCACACTTTTATTCTTAGAACATTATAGAATCAAGTCTGATAAGATGTCATCATCAAAAGAATTCAAAGATTTCAGAATACCAATTATAAATGATTCGTTTTAGGTATTAAACCAAGTCTCGTGGGCGAGAATTAAAACAATAGAGAAGCAAATCAAGACGAGGTGTCCAAAACGGGAGGACCATGTAGATGTCATGTTTATATAGACTGTCTATGAGCTAAGCAACTAATTAAGAGCTGGCAGACTGCCTGACCCCAGACCTTATCAGTTGTGAAACCGGAATCTGTGGGTATGTCCTCGAGACTGAATGTCCCCAAAATTCTTTTATTTAGGGACTAAGGACCACTCGAGGTCGATTTTATAAAATGGATACTTTCGGATCTTTAGTTTGATAGACCCAAGCCGTAATTTTGGGATCTGCCTGTAAACCCATTAGGTTATGGTTGTTTTTGAATAATTGATGCTATTGAATCCACTTATATTCATTATACTCTAGCATTCAATCTATACTAATATTATGAAGAGGTAAAATTTGTTTGTAAGTTTGTATGTAGGGGTAATCTCCGGAACTCATGATCCAATTCTAACATATTTTCACTGTTAGAAATTGATAAACTGCTTCATTGCGAAACTGCTACATTGTTCCTGAGTGCTATGGGCTATTGTTATTTTCAAAATGGCGCTTTAACAGGGGTGGAGGACATGTTAAAGTTCGAAGGGAAAAGTCAAAAAAAGAAATCCACGCGGACGAAGTCGCGAGCGAAGTGCTAGTCATTCATATATATAACATATACATATACCAGCGACTACGAAAACTACATTTTCATTTTCATTACCATTATTCCCATTTTAGCACTCCAATCACATAGTAATTTCGAAGAACTCCTATATTTTGGTCATGGACGCCTCGCATTCCAAGGCATTGTCCATTCATTCGAACATCAACATGTCATTCATAGCACATGTCCCAAACATGACCAAACCTGAACGAACAGTGTGAGCGAGACAACAATACTAGACTGACGATTCGTGTTTTTCAACTAATGGAAAACCCAAGAAAAAATATGCATTGTGATATGGTATAGCTTAGACCGGGATCTTGCTGAATGTACGTGGAAATGTTGTCCATATGATAGAGTTATCAGTAGATAAATCTCATCTAAAATATAAACTATTTGTTTAGCCATAGTAGGTACAAAAATAACGAATTCCTTCTTCTAAGTGAGGAATTAATCGAGTCTGCCAAAATATAGACGCGGTGTTTTCTTTTTTAGTATTCACTTTCTAAGTCTCCAAAAGCTACCGCCATTTATATTTGTGTCTCCAAAACTTGCTGGTCCCTTGCACTAGCAACGGTAAAACTGGAAGGCAGTTTGGTATCTAGATTAGGACAAACTCGATGGCGGCTGTTAGCGTAATAAGGAAGGCACATTAGGAATAATGACTGAGGTCTGCGAAACTTATCTATATTTTCGGTCTTTTTGAGTTACCATTGTATAATGAGAGATAGTGCAATTCTGATTAAAGGCAATTCAATTAAATATACTTTACATTCCCTAATGTACGACATCCACGAGAGTCCAACTTCTTCCTTTAAAAATATATTGCAGTGACCAATAACAACTCCACCTTTCATGTGACTGCGTCATACGACCTGCCTCACAAGTATTAGCTGTTATAGACTTCGTACAAACCGATACTTATAAGGAGTTTTCAAATTCCTTCGCTACCTAGGGTTGAAAATTAAAATTGATATATTTATATTGGTAAGACCGCCACACTATTCGCAACATTGCAACTCCTGAAAGCCAGACCCAACAGCAGCAAACTCCAGAAAAGTGTCGAGTCAGTGAACCTAGACGACGGACGAGTCCCGGAGGAACGATTCAACAGTCTTGTATCCCACAACGTAATTAATCTGAAAAGAACAACGGAAGAGTCAGAAAAATACGTTGTACCTGATTTCTGAAGTAAATTTAACCTTCTTCAAGGAAGTCAGCAAGAAAAAGACTAGTGCCAAAAAGAGTAATCTCTTTAGAAAATTAATGAATTTTATAGCCCCGACTTAGATAGTAAATTATTAGCAAAGACGTCCGTCCGCCGAAACCCCTAAATCTTGGCCACTACAAAGACCAAGGGTAACGCAGAGATGTTGTCCATCACAAAGGAGAACATCATTCCCCCAGACCTAATCTATAAATCGTCTAGTTCAACATGTTTACGTTACGCTAGACAATAGTGAATGATTGTAAACGTTCAAACAAACGCGAGTGTTCTCGTGCTTGCGACGCCGGTCATGCATTGTGTTGTGAGTGTTGTGACGCATGGGTCAATCGGCATTGTTTGGACATATGTCAAATATGCTCGCGTTTGGACGCAAGTATTCAAAGGTGAAAATAATCGAAGTGTTTTGGATGACTGGGTCGACACTGGACATTGCTGCGGTCATAGTTCTATTGTTTTCGAGAAGTTCGACGGAATTCGTCTATATGAAAATTGACGTAAATGACTTATTGTCTACGAGAGCGACAATAGTGGTTAGCATTTATTATGCTTAGATCCTTTATTCAAAACCGATTGTTTTCTGACCACCGTCGGTAGGTAGGTTTTGGGAGTTAGAGCTCGTAAGAAATACGTGTTTGCCAATTTTTGTCGTCCAATTCACTGCGGTTCGTAAGATGAACAGACGTAGCATCAATCAATGACGGTTTGTTATATGTGGATACGTTAGACAACACTGACTCACATGTCTTCCAAGTTCCTCGTTCCTCCATAATTACACTATCTTTTAAATCTCTTCGTTTGCAAAACCCATCAGTATGAAATGATGGTCCATAGATCAAGGTATGAGCGGTGGTGAAAGCAACACGGCTGCGAGCCATCCGGTCTTATAATTGACACCGTGATGGGTATCGGCAGAGATGCGGAGATACCAGCGGTCACGCGATCGTCCGAGGTGGCACTAGGTAACTAGCAGTAGGTTCAAACTACACTCCATCTGCGGAACCCCCAGTGAGAAATAACCTTACACATGGTAATATGCCTAAATTGATCGCAGTTTGTTATTAGCACAAAGTCTGTAGGGGTCCAATAAAGAGGAGAAGTTTCCAAAGGGCCTGTTCTTTGCCAGGAACTACAAGAAAAGCACTTACCTACATGTTCTTATTGACTCCTTCATGGATCTGAGCAGAACTGCCTATAGCAGACTGACTAGCGGCTTAACGATCTGCTTGATCGGCTTCCAGTCGTATTGGACTATGAGAGTAGAGGATGATAGAGTGCATTTGTATTTGCGCACACACTTGTGCAATAATATATCCTACGTCGGTAGCTTGCCTCCGCTGAGAATGACTGACCGGTCAGGAGGACTATATTAAATATGACTAGTCTCCATCCAAACAATGATTAATCCAGTTAATCTGTGCCTACATTATCATAAGCTCTATATTGCTGAGTGCCACCTTTCACCTTCTTGGACTGCCTGCTTTGTGGCGGAGTGTAGCACCGCATGTTCAATTAAACAGATAACACTTGGATTATCTGGGAATTAAGCAAATATGTCGGATTAATATATTCCCGCGGCAGCGTAACGATCAACCTAGGTATTAAATGTTACAGGATAATCTAGGAATTTGTTAATTAATATCAAGACAGACTGCAGCATGGCCCTTGACGGGTTTATTAGTGTTTAATTATTACGGGGAAATAATATGTAAAGTAAGAAAACGTAAAACGAGCACAGGCTAATTGCAATACATGTGGCCGGGTTAACTCATTAGAAAGTTTGTATTTCAGACAACTTTAAGGTTTAATAGATGTTAAAAAAAAACCGTATTTCACGTATTATATTTAATTTACAAATACACATAATAGTTTAAAATAAAAAAAAAAACAAAATTCATTTATTCAAATTAGGCTGAGAATCAGCACTTTTTGAACGTCAAAAACGTTTACATAAGACAGTCCCCCAAAACGTCCACCCTACACCAGTATAAGTACGATTATATGCATCTTCATTACTTATAACGTGATGCGTTTCACATTTCACTATGTGTTACAGCTTTTGTACGATACAGAAGCTCAAATCAAAAACTTAAACCGAATGATAATACAATTAGATTCTAAACAGTCAATAGCACAATACAGTGACAATATCCAGACATATAAGTCAGTCCTCAAGGCACAAATGGCGCCTTCCTTCCGCAACCGCAATGCTTCCCACGATCCTGCGGGCCTGCTTACCTGAGCGATATAGCGACAATCAGAAGGCATACAGCGCACTGACAAAGGTCTTCTTTTTAAAAGGTTTTGCTCCACAAAGTATGTCCAGGCATAGTCTATGACGATCAGCCAAATCATCCGGAAAAATGGGTTTGGTGATTATTGTTAAAAATTATGATAAGTATTTAAAATCAGTAAATAGAAGCTGAAGTTATCTCTCTTTAAATGGTAAGACGAATCCAGCGTTGCATATGTAAGCGGGCGCCACGCCTTTTATACCGGGAGGTTTTATTTAAGTGTACAGTGTTGTAAGTTTATTTTTGTAGGCCTAAGTTTAGTTGTCAATATGTTGTTAGTATTTATTTTATGGTAAATTGAAGTGTGTTGCTGGCACAAAACATTTTTTTAATGATTTTTTTACCTACCTTTTGTTTTCTATTATTAATTACATTGCATTCTATTGTATAGATTAAACTTATCAAACAGATGTATTGCTGAGGAGTTTGTTGCGCCACTTTTTGACACTAGAAAGCAAAAAAAGCAGGCGTTTAGGTGGACTGTACTGAGCGTATTTATGAAGATGAAAATTTGAATAAATATTTTTTTATTAAGAAGAATTTTCAAGAAACAAGGCGCCGCATGCCGAAAAAGGATCGTAAATTAAGACCAGCCTATCATTTAGACCGTCTGTTGCAACTTTGACTTTTAGTGTATGTCTTGTCTTACGGATTGTCTGAATAAATAAATAAATAATAAATAAATAATACTGGACAATCCACACAGCATCATCTAGCCCCAAGTTAAGCAGAGCTTGTGTTATGGGTGCTAGATGACTGATATACTTAATACAATACATTACATAGATAGATATTTTTTTTATTATACATAGAAAATACCCAGAACACCCGGAACAAATCTTTGTAGATCGTACAAACATTTGTCCCAAGGCGGGAATCGAACCCGCAACCTCCTGCGTCGCAAGCGGACCTTCGCCTGCCGCGCCACATAGGTCGTCAAGAATGTAGACTTTGACGTGAAGTGAACCTTCTTAGGCCAGTTGTGCTGTGCGTTCTGTGCACAACTGTTTTGTAAGCGATCAGAAGATAATGCTGATGTGATGTAGATTTAAAGAAACGAATGTAGTTACATATCTGTATTTCAGTAAGAGGTGAGAGTTGAGGCATAGTAACATTGTATTTATTCTTGTCGTTCAAAGTTAGTAGTAAATAGATGGTTCTCTTAGGGGTGGTCAGTGATTTTAGCCTTGAGTCGGCTTGAGTATAATTATGTATTTCTACTTAGTAGTTATTAATATAGTTACTAATATATTATTGCATTTTTTTTGTTTGAATTCGCTTATCTCTTTAACTGCCTGTTGGATTAAAAAATGTTTTTGTATTTTGATAGCCGATTTCTTCAGGCAGTTTGTAAGCTACTAAACATCACACTACGACACTTAGGAGCGGGAGAAGCCGCGGGGAACCGCTAGTGAATAATAAGCCGATAACACTTCGATTACCAACAAAGACCACCCTCCCTCAGCTACCGATAGGTACTCTATACAAGTACTTAACACCGATAATATTCACGCTCCTGACACAAAAGAAAGAAAAACCAATAAAATTACAAAAAAAAACTCTAAGGCAGCTATTTTGAACTCTAACCTTAACAAAATTAAGGTTAATTTTTTTAAGCGTGATATTTTTTTAAGTACAGATAGCTCGTTAGAAGCAGCCAATCAAGATGTCGCTGTAAAGCCCTGGAGACAATGGCGTGATAAGAGGCAGGTGACACGTGCGTTGTGTTTTTCAGCCCACCCCAGTGCACAACTGGTTTTAGGAACTTGATTCGCGATGTACATAGCTCGTTATTTTCGGAGATGCGACATACTGTTGTGGATGTGGGAGGCAAACTTTGATAATATATCGATCATCTAAAATACAATACTTGTGTGAGAGCAGTTTTTGTCTTGACCAAATGCAGCACTCGAGATCATCAGAAACCCAATCGTACGTGACCTTCTACCATTTTTTTGTTGACGCATTATAATATGTTCATATGTAAGATAAAGGTTAAGAACGCGATATTAAGCCTGACGTCCAATCATTATTGGCTCTTTACATTACTACATGTAGTACAATAATTATCATTTTTAACACCACAACTCTTGTTACCCAGAGCTCGGAAAGCTGGATGGTTTTATTGAAAGTGTCCCCATAGGCCAACGCCAAGGTCTGGCTAACGGGAAGCTCGACACGCAGAACCGCGAGATCCCTCAAGACAGGACCTAAAGCTGACCCCTGCGGAGACCCACACATGATATCCCTCTGTTGTGCGCTAACATCCCGACCCACATAGTGAATGTTGCGATTGCGTAGGTAAGCCACGATGCACTGCAGGTAAGGGGGCTCCCTGTGATGTTCTAGTGCCGCCCTAATAACATTCCAGGGAAAACCGTTAAGAAAAGGAAGTACAAACCTGCTTACATAAACTGAATTCTGATAAAAAACTTCTGCATTTCGAAAATTTATCGTTGCGCTCTCTATATAATTCTAAAATGAAAGTTATAAATATTATAATATTTACGTAAACTATTCATTTTGATTTGAATTGAAGTAATTTCACGGTTACATCAACTGTTTATCTTCGCGCACGATTGTAGTAGTGAAAAGTTTTGGGAAGAGAGAGTGTTGGAGGCTCTTCAGCCGGCCTACATATTGACACGGCCTGAATGGTAGCCTGCGTTGATTTAGGGTCAGCCGATCTATTCTGTAGAAATGAATGGTATGACAGCTCGCTTCGCCTTCACTTCCTCTACATTTTCACGGGGAGATGTTTACAGAACAGCTGCAGTTCTAGCTGCTCAGCAGGGTTAGTTTCTAATTGCTCCGACCGTTAAGGTATCGTAGGTACAGGTGCCAGCACATCAAGCTATCCCAAATTGTCACATTTTCCCAATTGAACAAGAACCTTATTCTTTCTTCTTCTTTTGTAATAACGTTGAAAAACTATAAAAAAAAACATTGACAGATTGGGGTGTTTAACTGGTCACTGTACTAGTCTTACTCTATTGCAATTCTATAGCGGGACATCTTAAAGGAAATAACGAGATAAGTAGAATAAAAGACACTTGATTGAATATAATGGGGGTGTATTTTCCCGTCTTAGAATTTCTAGGGTTTCGTTAATTCTATAAAACACGGAGTTCGTACAAACTTTCGGACAACTAATGTTGGATTTGTGTTCCAGAGACTAACTCGATGCAGCTGATCATCAATATCGTCAACACACAAGTTTATTCCCTACCCACACCCTAATTACCCGTCATTATAATTAACATTAACTTAATCTATGACGCGACGCGTGCGTTTTTTACGCAAGCCGCGTCGCACGTGCCTCCATCTGGCGCAGGAAGAGCGCTCGAGTGGAAGCCGGGCTTCTGGCGTGACGTAGTGACAGCACAGGTGATATTATCTGTGCTCCTTCAAAGTGTCGAAAATTGAAAAAAGAATCGATATTTTTTAAAGTGGCTGGCTGGTGAGCATGGTGTGTAGGGCACAAGTGATTAAAAAAAGATATTGGTTTTTTTTGACAAACGCCAGCTCTACTCTGTGCATTAAGTTTTTGAGAGATGATTTTTAATCGATGAAAGTTTAAATCGATATTGAATTACGAAAGACCTCATGGTCTGATGTTAATGTATGGAAGTAAAAAAGATAAGCACGTGTTTCGAGTTGAGTCAGCTGAGTTCTTTAGCCCGATATGAAATCGGACAACTGTTTTTCCCTTTTGTCAGGATCTGTTGGTACTGTATACATAAGTACTCCCCGTTTGTTTGAAGTTATCTCCGAAATGGCTGGATCGATTTTGACGTAAGTTTCACAAGATAGCTTATTGTCTGATAAGTAGTAACTTTAGCTACTTTTATTTTAGAACAGAAAAAATAGAGTTCCGTGCAGAAAATGAAAACTCCGGGCACAGCTAGTATTGCAGGAACGGGAAAAGTATCTCTTTTACATTTCCCTAGGTTAAGAAAAATAAGTTTCCACCGATGATATTATTCGGTAGAGGAGGAGGCTCCTAAACCCTATTCTTTATTACTTCCTGAAGGAAGTTTCAAACTTTGAGAGTTTTGTTCCTCAATCCTTTTAAAGATTATCTTACAGATGTACCTAGTAGGTCTAGGTACATCTGTAAGATAATGCCAGAGATTAACAGATGAGATCCACTTAACGACAGACTACCTACGAGACGGCGACGATCTTCTAAGCTCATCAAATAAGGTGTTAATTACGCACACTCGCCATAACCATAGACACAAATCGCTATTAAAGACCATCGGTATAAAGTTTATTGAATAAAATTAATGCCAGAACTGGGGACTAACTGACATACTGTTTACTAATACGACTTCAAATAGGAACATTAATCATTGTTTTACTGCTTTGTTTTATTTTAGAGATTGATTTTAATGGCTTTTTAATGTACCTACCTACCTACTGGATTTTTTTATATTGTATATTCGCGCGCATAAAATAACAACTCAATTCATGGCAGTCTGTTTCAGTTTGGTCCATATAGTGGCTTCATAACAATAAGTTAATTCTAAAATAATAAGGCATGATGGCACGATTGGCGCAGTGGCTCAGTGATCGGCTGTTGCACTGCGTGTCGTGGGTACAATTCCCGTACGGAACAAATATTTGTATGGCCTAGGTAGTTTCATGTCTGGCTGTTTGTGAATGTGAGTTTCACTGTTTGTAATCGCACCCACGGTACAGGAGAAATTCCAAGTGCGGGACAATGTTCTTTAAAAACAAAAAATGTAAGTCTCATACAGACCTACCTAGATATACGTAAATTGTAACAACTAGCGTAATTGTCACAATTGACCGCGGCGTTTTGTAAACGTCGTCGTCGTTCGTATCGTCATTTGGGTTTTAGGGACTTTTACGAAATAACTGGGCACTTTACAATTTACCTACAGTGTTTTACAAACCTGCAAACGTTTGCTAACAGACGACACCGTTTGTATAGTGACGAATCCTACAATATAATCTGCAAAATATTCAAATCCACCCAAACCAGTTTCAGTTACTGAAATCCAAATACGACATGGCTGAAATCAGTATTGTACACAGAGCAACTGCCATTTAACCCCCGCAACCTAATCAATTAACAACAAGTGATCTCTGATCCAATCGCAATGGCTGGTTCAAAGATCAAATTGGACAATTTATTAAAGAATTCAAACGACGTAACTGCACAATTTTGGTTGTACGAAAGTTGAAACCTCCTGGGATCTTCAGGAAAAAACTTTTAGTGGGTAGTTTAGTCGCGAAGGGATTACCATTTATCATTACTCGGAAAAAAATCCATATTTTTTGGGAATTTTACTGAGGTTTTTTTTTATTTTTCCCGTGCGTATGTTAAGCATTCAAAACCTCCCTACTACCTACATAGTTATAACTTTATAGTTAATAACTTTACAACACTAAAACTATACATCACTGTCAACGTACACCGTATTGCATTAATTATACAATGATACTGCTAGACACTAATGTGATCCAGAATATTCCTGACAAGGTACTTCGACACTTCCTGAATGAGTTGTAGTCTGCACCGGAGACGTGTCACTTCATCTGCGCAGAAGAAGAATCATACCTTCTACCGGATCTCCAGTATCCGATGTTCGTCTTCTGCGTATGCATGCAGGACAAACAGCGTGTCCCTTTACCATCCACCTCTCTCAGAAGAAAATGTCTTCGTAGATTTCTAGAGCATAAAAGGGGGAACTTTTAAGTCCCTTGTAAGTTTCATGAATAAACCTGGAATAAACAAGTTCATATATTGGACATTTATAATAACCAGGGGTCGAAACT
Organism: Phlogophora meticulosa; assembly: GCA_905147745.2. Taxonomy (NCBI): domain Eukaryota; kingdom Metazoa; phylum Arthropoda; class Insecta; order Lepidoptera; family Noctuidae; genus Phlogophora; species Phlogophora meticulosa. The sequence goes on from LR990534.1 coordinate 634,511, forward strand.
CGACCGTTTAACATTCTACACAAGGAGTGTAGAAAGCTCCATATAATATTTAGCACTATACTTTATTTTGTGCTTTAAGTACGTATGCCAATCTCACGAAGGGATCAGAAATTTTCACGGGAGATGTTTTAATATAGTGGGCCTTGAACGTCATAATGTACGGTCAGTAGTAAAAGTATAATATGTCCACAAATACATATATCTATGTATTTTATCATATATTATTAATGCCATTTTCCTTCAGCCGAGTTTTAGTTGGTAACTACCTGTTTTCCTGTTATTTTCATTCATTCATAATACTGGGTATGAATGAATGGAATTTACGTATCTTGTAGCCTTGTAGGATGCATGTAATTAATTTGAACTTGGAATTCAATGCCTACCCCAGTAGGGGAAGTCAGAAAATATATCGTGATATCGACATTTTAAATACAGATAGGCTGTATTTAAAATATCGTTTCTGATACACCGATATTTTTTCAACAAGCCTATACTTACCTACCTTGACCGTACTTATGCAAAGTTCGACATGTACGTCTGATGTATCAGCATACTAAATTATCACTCGTTCATTGAAGGGCAGAGAAAAACATCATTACAGTGACAGCCAAGGAACGTGACTACATTTCCGGAATAATTATGTTTTTGGTAGGGAAACGTGGAAGATTGCACATGATCTGTGCAGTGCCAATTGATAATTGTTGTGTGTAATATAGATAATAAAGATTTCGGTAAAATTGATAAGGATCAACGGCTTAAGCATAATCATATGAAGCCTACGTTTAACGTATGAGTAAGGATATCCTAAACAAAAATATGTTGATCGCAAGTGGTCAAGAAATTGAGAACAAAGTGTGTAAGAAAATAAGGAATATCTGGACTCCTAAAGATAGCCTCACCTAAGTGGAGAAGATAGGTAAGCACCTAATAGGCTTGTCAACAATTGCCAGCAGCTGTTTGTTTGACCAACTATGCAGTACTCCGGAATCCTACAAATCAAATTTTTGAAGCCTCATTCAAGACCGATTGAAAAACACGGCCAAGTTCGAGGCATAGATGAAATAATTTGACATCAATTAGTTATTCTCGTTACCGTGCTATTTTCGACCTATCTGCAGAAAGAGATGTCAATTCACTAATTTTAGTTTAGTTTGTGAACAAGGGCGTCGGCGCCAATAGTAACAATCAAGAATTCAAAATAGATAACAAACTAACACCTACGAAACACGTAGATACTCATTTCCCACACAGAGAACTTAGTGCGACTTGATTTTTCCAGCATCAGTTGCACACTTATGCAAGCTTTACTAATTCTTTTATTCCCAGGGCACAACGGCCCCAGGAATGTCATTGTTTCCTCCGAAATCACGACTGCGTGCACTGCGGCCAACCGGCACACAGGCTCCATACATGTCGCAGGAAGATTTTCGCGAGGCAAGGTAATGACAAGTGGGCCGTAACACGTAGGCACGATAATTGGACGCAATGGCCACCGGCCGACGGCCATAAACGAACCGAGCGTGGGTCGAGCGACGCACCGTCTATAAGCACGAGCAGCGCGGAGAGCTGCGCGCGCGCAGCCCGCAGCCGTCGCCGGCGCGGCGCGGCGGCTCAGCCTGCGCTGGCTGCACGCGCTGCGCGACCGGCGACATAGATGTGCTCGTCGATTGTCTCGCTTCGCCTTGACTTGATGTTTTCATTCACAGTGTTTTGCTGACGTCCGCTGTCTAGCTTTGTCTAATTGTTGTTTTGTATCTGCTTTCGTTTAATTTCGACGTAAATAACCAACTAGTATCAGATAATAGAAATTGTTCATATATTACATACATTTCTACTAATCATCTCGTTGTTGATTAGGATATTAGAATTACGGCTGATTAGCGACAGGAGTTATTAGACACTTTTGGTATCGGGCACATTGCCAAAACTGCGTTACGGGAAGTAATAATGAGGCCAAAGAGCTATGGGAAATTAATCGTTTAGTTTATTACCTAATAATTACTATCTGGTCATGCACTAAACTTTGACTCGTTACCTAATTTGTAGGAAGTAGTTTCTAACAAACCATTTAGACCTCGACAGTGTTATTAATTTAGAGTTATGGTTTAGGGATAGGTTGACATTGTTAGAGCTGGGTTTGAAAGCCCGAGATCTTTACATAGGGTAAGTGGAGGTCAAGCGATGGTACTATTCTCCAGTTCTAGACTTCAAAGAATCAATGACACGGAAATATTGAATGTGATTCTTCGTAAAATTGATTCCATTTCGGAACACAATCGTTCATGGAAATTCATGTGAAATCATTCATCATAATCGAAAATTGTGACTAAACCCAGCAGAAATGCCTCACACAGCTTTAGGTGACACACTTTAACCAACTAGACATTCGTAATCCGTCCACTTCCTGCACAAAAACCTACGTAAGCTCTATACGTATTGAACACCAAAAACGGCATTTAATCTAGTCGGGAGCGGCGTCTATTTCGGTCGTTGTCCATCCATCGGGAGCCTGTGATACACAGCTATTCCGGGCGGGGCAGGTTTTCGGGGAATGTCAACAAACGAACGGGCACTCATTCAATGAACTCGCTGCATGCGTCGCCGGTGGCGGACCCGGACCGGTCCGCTCGGGTATTCATAAAAATTATGCTCCCAGACACGCTCAATGGAGTGCCGGCGCGGGCGCATTGCGCCTTTACATTTACAAAGGTCTTTTATGGCATACGGATCGGATCGCGTAAGTTATTCTTTACGGATTTCGAGACGTGATGAAACAGAGCGTTCTGCGATTCTTGTCGAGTGATTGACTTTCCTTTGCGTGCTACAATATACATAACTCAAATCGATGGCCCATTATTCAATTTCACAGTATGCAGATATCACTATTATTCGTTATTCAATTTCAAAGTAGGTATACAGATATCTAATATTTCGGAACTAGTTTGATTGCAGACAGGTGTTTATTGCACAAGTATACGAAAAGCGATTACCGGCGTGGGCGGCGTGTGACGTGCCGAGCTGGCCTCACTACTCGGTATAATTACCAGATCATTGCACAACTAATGAATACTTATCTAATCAATAATCGTACATGCTCGAGAGCTTTGTTCACAAAGATTGGCCCCAAACTGTGCCGAATGTTATGAATGTTGCTATTTCACGTTATTGGAAACTAGTTCAAGATTATAATAATTAGCAAAAGGTGCGGCTGTTCTTCTCAACACAGCAACATCTCTCGGTTATAAACAATGGCTCTATTAGAACCAGTGGATCGGGCGGCACATAGTCAAATGAAAGATAATCAATAAGGATTTAGTTTCATATAATTTTCTTTAACAAATGATCAATAGAAAATTGTATAATTAACAAGTAGCGTCTTAACAGATACTTCGAAATTATTAGTGTTGTAGGTAATATTTTACAAATACTTTGGAATGTTCATATAAACATCTCATATGAATCAATGTACATGGGACTCCACGTTTCACTCCACCGTACAATTTATTAGTTTTTGGAGCAGGGCTCGGCGGCTGGACGACACACAACATACGTCAAACACATGAAACTGCCATAGAAATGGTACGCGGGTCTAGGGTAAAACAAACGCCCGGCCGCCGCGCCCTGCCGCAGCTCTGTGATCTCACAGCCCTATTAAGAAATTTGCTATTTTTTTGTGTACCCCTCACAGTGCCACCGTCTCATTGGCATAAATAGTTAACAAGACAGAACAACATACAGACTTTCAAACAATTGCTGTACTTTTGATTGTCACTACTGAGTTAGTAGTTTTCTTTAATACATTGATGATCTAAAACATTGCAACTATGTTTACAATTAAGGAAACATTAATTGTTGTGGGTGAATGATAATAATAATTAATTATTGAATACAAACAATCAATCTATTATACAGCAGTAAGGCGACAGTAGTGTTGTGGACGGCAAACACTGCTTAGGTACTGTATTTTATACACCATCCAATGTTATGTTTCAATTTTTACAAAATACTAGACATAATGGAGATTCATAATGAGATTACAATTGAATATACATTACGCGAGGCCATGCTTAGCAGGGTGAAATGAAAATACAACCGTTAACCGCTTAGTTAGGCGCCTAGGATGCACTGATCATCGAGATTAACTAAATAAAGCAGTCAATAAATAAACGATCATAAATATCTAATAAATACCTACACGGGCTATATTTACAAAAAAAAGCCTTCCTCATCGACGGCACATACTCAGCCTTTAAACAAATATAATACAGCACTATCCCAGCGGGATAACAGGTATAAATTAAAAAATAAAGCTGCCAGCTTAAGACTCGTATTACAAAATAATACTGACACCAGTAAAATACTCTATCCGCGAGATGGAATGTGCGGGCACTCGGCCCGGAACGGCAATAGGAACCAACTGCGCTACTCGCTGCCTCGCACAAGCTTACATTAAATTCATCACAAATTCTATTTGTATAGAATGGAATATTAATAAATACAATTAACATTGATTCACAATTATCTAAGTATAGCGTCGTAGCGTGCGAGGGCACCAGCGGAGCCCTACGCACGTCACTGGTACACTCCGCTACCTCAACAAACAATAACATGCGGTGTGTACACACCTCTGTCCCGCACCAAACAGACCAATTCCCGTATGTACTGTTTTGATTATCAAAAGAGTCAGACAGGGAATTGATCTTTTCAGTCCAGGATAGCAGCTCAGCCTTTTGTATCAGCAGATACAGTGCAAACAACAATATAACATATAACAGCTCTACTTGAAGCGAGTAGCATTAGGTACATGGTCGTTGTTCGATCTCACACATCCGATACACACTGAACGTGAACAGAATAATACAGATTACAATCCACAAAACGAACACCAGGGGGAAGAGACTGAAATTTCAACTCAGTGAAATGGAACCCACCACGGAACAGATCCGAGAGGTATATACAAAAGAAATTACTTCCGAATAAATTATAAACTTCGTAAAATAATTATCACATAAATTTCTCCTTATATCTTCCGTTCTCTCCACATAACTTAACACATAATCTATCTATAATATGTACACGACATACAATATAAACAAGGGACGCATTGTCCGGCGATTGTCCACAAGAGAGGAGCTAGTGGGGCAGGTCGGGCAGGCCGGGCAGGCCGGGCAGGTCCGGCGCGGGCGGCGCCTTGCACAGCGCGACGCGGCCGCGCGGCGCCGCCACGGCCACCAGCTGCACCTGGCCGCGCTCCTCCGAGAACGGCGGCGTCTTGCCGCGCCGGTGCAGCCGCACCCACGCGCCGAAGCAGACTAGAATGGCGAGGAACACGGCGACGGTCGCGCCGCCCGCGATCGACGCTGTCTCCATCATGAGCTGCCGACTCGTAAACACGTACGAGTCGTCCAGGTCCTTGAACTCGCAGCGCTGCCCCACGAACCCGCTCCGGCACTCGCAGTTGTAGATCGGGCTGTCCGATATCACCACGGTGAAGCACACGCCGCCGTTGAGGCAGTAGTACTCCGAGTAGTCGGGCTCGCACTTAAACGTGGGGAAGGTGACGTTGATCCGCGGCTGCGGCTGCGGCTGCGGGTGCGGGCGCTGCGGGCGCGCGGGCCGGGCCGGCCGCTTGGAGATGGAGCTCGAGCAGGCGCCCGCCAGCGCCCAGGCGGCCGACACCACCGCCCACCAAACTACCAACGATTGCATTTTCCGCACGATCCGAAGGGTCGGCGCTCGCGGTACGTGCACGATTTTGACATTGGACGGTGACTTATGAGAAATCCGAGAGGCGATGACATGACCGCATTCGAATTTCGAACTGGAACCCTTCGCTCGCATCCGCGTCGGCGGTCCGCCCAGACATGTTTCCTGTGTTAACTTTTTTTTACGTCGACGATCACTCGCTCATGACGGAGGCGCGGTTTCTACGGGCGCCCGAGATATCGCATCGATCCCTCGATGGGCATGTCGAAAGTGAAACACTGAACACTGTTCGAAACTTATAGTCGTGGTTCACGATTATTCACGGAGCACATACACACAATGTCCCGTTCGAAAAGATATACACAAAATGGTGCTGAGAGAATCGCAAGCACACTACGCTCGGTGAGTTGTCTATGCGCGACTGACGGGACGGGAGGGCGTCCACTGCATCCGCCATCTGCCGACGAGAATGAAATGCGGGGAACTCGTAGCCGCGCGCGAGTGTGCGCGGTGTGTGCGTGCACGGGGAAATTACACTCGTATGCGTCACCCGCGCGCCTGTGTGAGTGAGTAAACCTTTTTTTTCTTTGTATGGGATTATGAACAAGGTATTTCTTTTTCTCAGCGATTCCGATCCGATCCTCAAGGAACCATTATTTGTGGATCCTTGAATAAGACCATAACATTATTTTATCAAGTTTAAATATTTGTCAAGAATTTATTTAAAGTCTTACAAAACTTTTAGTAAGTTATGAATGTTACTGTGTAGGTATTTTCAAGTAACTTAAGCAAAATAAAGAAGGTATCTATGTAAAACTATGATGGAACATACACACATGTGTGAAACAAGGTAAACATGTCTACAGTTATTAATTAGGTATACCTATCGTAGAGGACCTGACAGAGTACGATAGCACTAAACTTGCAACTACAGAACATGATCAATGTTATGTTTTGGGTTAAAACTTTATTAAACTAAACATGTATTTACGGAAGATTATGTATTAATATACGACATAAACAGACGACTATGTTGTGAAGAAATCATCAGAAATCGGTCGACTTTATGATCCAGCTCCGTTACATTTATAGGATATACATAGTTATTTATTTTATACTGTCATTAATAACTAGTGAAAGCATTATAGAACTTGTCCTACATACTGATTTCAGTTCATATCATTTTTTCATCACTGCGTAGTTCTAACAGAGATTTAAATTGAAATCACACCTCATTGTTTCATTACATTTTGCAATAAATGGACTGTACAGAGGTACACAAGGAGGCCTCAACTTTAACTAGCGAAGCTATCAAGACATGTTGAAATTTCTGTTTCTATCAATGTATCGACTCGAGTTAGCATTCTCACACAACTTAGTGACCCAAAACTTGTTTGACTTTTAATCACACGATATGTTTTACCTAACAAATCTAGCAATCTGTCTAAAAAATCACTCGGTTCTAGGTAGCGCTAACGCCAATTCAACTACAAAATAAGTTGCAAGATTTCTTTCATGCGATATGTTTCGAAACGTTTGCATGTGTAATGTTTTCTGGTGTGGACGCAAACTAAGGATAGCTGCAGCTACTCTGTCAAACAGGTTGGCGAGACGCATCAAGCTTTAGGCTTTTCCTTATTAACAGAATTATGCAAACATTAACATTTACTCAAAGTCTACAGGCTTCTTATGTGGGCAAACTTACGTCGGAAATGTGTGATAATGATCAGATGGTCTTGGATTTTTCAGCAATATTTTTCGAAATTGCGCGTTCTACGCCAAGTGACAGAGCTAATTGGCTTTATATTCGAAAAATCTTATTAGTATGTATCCTTTATTTTATGACTGTAATTAAAGTCACTGAACTTGAGAGAAGTCTGATGATTTCATAAGCAGGTAGGTACATAATATCAGTAGAAATTATTCTTGAATAGACGTATTTAGTTACTAAATAGAAGATTTTAACAATGATAGCTCTTGCAATTATCATTATTGAAATCTTAGAACTTAGTTAATCTATCTTGAATCGAATGAGTTTTATTCTTATTCGGATTATAATTTCTATTGAGTTCTAATAATGCATTAGAACTCAATGAAAAAATATTAGCTAGGCTACAAAATATTGAAAAGTGTTCACAATGTGCTTTATTTTATTTAAGATCTGCCAATAACGAAAATTTTATAAAAGTTGAGTAGTTAACTTAATATTTTACAGACACCATAGTAACAAACTTTTTTTGCAATCTCTTATTTTAAATTTACTTGCTTTTGCCTTTTTCATTCCTGGTAAAAAACAAAACTACGCTCAATATGCGCGTAATGCAGTTTCATGGAACGCAACTAGAGTTGTACCGTGCCTTCTGTCATTTTGAATGAATGATATGAATGTAAAAGTTTAGTGTCAATCAATCTAAAAGTACTTGGTTCTAGTTCTAATGGCCAGTTTTTAAAAGTTTAATTTGTTAACATATTTTGTTGTCAAAATTGTCAAATTGCCAAGAATAATGCCAATGTCAAGTGTATATTTTATGAAATCTGTAAACTGTTGCTGTTATACAAAAGCGTGATAAAAAAACATCTGGATCAGGATGTCGGAATCCTCGAAATCAAAGTCTTCCATTACTTTAAATCCGTCGCCGACTTTACAATGCAAAGATCTTCACGAATACTTAAAAAGTCGTTCGGCTCAGTTTTTGGAGACTTTATATAATTATCCAACTATATGTTTAGCTGTTTACCGGTAAGTCAAGCCGTAGGCACAAGTCATGACATGTTCTGTAATCCATGGAGTAGATACTCAACAGTTGATACTGATTTGAGGTTAGATGCCTTGAAAATAAAGTAAACACTTATCTATTCCGAGAAAAGTAATCCTTTGTAAAATTTGTGTCTTCTATTAACAAATAAAGTTTATCGACTAGCAAAACGCATTTTTCAGAGAGTTGCCGGAATTAGCTCGTCACTTTGTGATCAGACTGCTGTTCGTGGAGCAGCCAGTGCCACAGGCTGTTGTCACATCCTGGGTCTCACAGACTTTTGCCAAGTGGGTACATTGTAGAATAATATGAAGATTGAACATTCCAACTAAACTTGATGATCATGTTCCCATAACATTGTTACAATATTTTTACTGTGATACTAACTAAACATTCCATATTGCAGGGAGCAAGCCAAAGCCTGCGAAGCACTATCAGAGCTGTCAGTATGGCAAGAGGCTCCTATCCCTGGCGGCATGCCTGGCTGGATGCTCGCACTGTCATTCAAGAAGAACCTCAAAGTTGCACTGCTTGGAGGGTAAGAATGCACACTGTTCTAAAGTTGTCTATACCTTATTCAGATAAATCCTGCCATTAGAGAGATCCTAGGTTGCTGGTAGAGAATGCCCTAGTTATGAAGTCTGCATTGGTACATCTAAATAACATAACAATGACATAAGAATGATAAATTAACAAACCACAAAATCCGCTGTTCAATCACTTTTTTAGTTATAAAATTAGTATGTAAATTAGTATGTCTTGTATTACCTATGTCTGCTTTACGCAAAATACGCGCTACGTCGTGGAGTTGCGGAAATTGGCCCGTCTAACAATACAACAACAATACCTATGTCTGAATAGAATCTAGATCTATCTAGTATTTTGCTGGTCTATAGCTTTTTTCTATTGCCCCTACTACATTTTGCATTATATTATGCTTTTAGTGGCCGTCCTTGGAGCATGTCATCATCATTGGAACCGGATGGCAAGGCTCGAGATGTGGCATTCCTCGATGCTTATGCCCTGGAAAGATGGGAATGCGTGCTTCACTACATGGTTGGCAGTGCTCAGACTGAGGGCATCAGTGCTGATGCTGTCAGGATCCTGCTACATGCTGGATTGATGACCAGGTTAAATGTTAACATTATTTGCATAATATTGTCATTAAGAAAGGTTGAACAAGGAAATGGTTTACAGAATAAACTTGAAAAAAAGGTGATAGGCTGTCTTGCCCCAATGGCATGAATAAAAATAGAAAAGGCAGTTTCATGTAGCTGAATATGAAAATGCTAAAGGGAAATGTGGTGTTATGCAAATGAGTAGATTTTTTTAATTATGTTGCATAATAGTAAGATATTCTAATGTGCATAAAAATAAATTGTAATTTCTACTTTTTATAGAGATGCAGAAGATGGTTCGGCGGTAATTACTCGCGCCGGTTTTCAGTTCCTACTCCTTAGTACAGCTAAACAAGTAAGTTACTATAAGACATAACATATGTATATGTTTATGGTATTGTGAACTTGTGACCATGTTTTCCTCATTCAGTAAAAAAATAATATCTTGACAACAAACAGAGTTAGTAGTTTTTTTTTTAATTATACTTCTAACAGTGTCCTTTACCTTCTTCAACAAAACTAGATCTAGTATATTTGTTAAAAAAACATTTAAGAAAAATAATTATTTTACAGGTATGGTTATTCCTTCAACACTACTTGCACACGGCTGAAAAGCGCAGTCTGAGCGCGGCCGAGTGCCTCGCCTTCCTGTACCAGCTCAGCTTTAGTAGCCTCGGCAAGGTAACCACTGCTCAGTCATAACCACCGTACCCGCGCGTACATTTGGCATTTCGAGTTCTAAAAAGTGATGGTCACCCTTGTATTAGCAACAGACACAACTGAACTGTTACTATGGATATTACCAATACTATGTTTTGTTAATGGTTTATCTATAATTTAATCCTTCGTTTTGCAGGACTACAGTACAGAAGGCATGAGCAATAACATGTTGGTGTTTCTACAACATTTGAGAGAGTTTGGACTTGTCTATCAGAGAAAGGTAAAATGTACTTACATTTCTGTTTTGTGTACTTCATGGACTTTTTCATGTAAAATGTACATGCAAGCGATAATTAGTTTTGACTATTCATATTTACGCCCCCCACAGCGCAAAGCAGGTCGTTTCTTCCCGACGCGGCTGGCGCTGAACATATCATCAGTTCGGTCGGGCGGCTCGGCCGGCTCGCTGAGTGCGCCGGCGCAACAGCGCGGGTACATCATGGTGGAGACCAACTACCGCGTTTATGCATACACACAGACCAACCTGCAGGTCGCGCTGCTGGGACTCTTCACTGAACTCATGTATAGGTTAGTGCCATGTGTGCTTAATAATGCTGAACTCGTAACACTGGATATAGAAGATTTAACATAAAAAAGATGAGTTGATCAGAAAAGGACCACGATATATCCTATATCCAGAAGACTAACTAGTACAGAAAAAAGGCTACTGTTTAAATTATTTAAGAATACAACAACAATAAAACTTAATTTAACATCAAATTTCCTGGAAAGATAGTCTATGTTTGCACACCCACCCTCCACCAGCAATGTTAAGTTCCTGTTTTATTTGTAATATGAGTGTAATGTGTTTGTTTCAGGTTCCCAAACCTAGTAGTGGGCGTGCTGACTCGCGAGTCAGTTCGCCAGGCTCTGCGCGGCGGCATCACCGCGGAACAGATCATACACTATCTGGAGCAGCACTCGCATCCTCAGGTGTTTACTACCTTCATTCTGACAAATGGGAATTCCAAAAATGCCAATTTAAGCTGTGTTTATTTTGTTATACTAATTTTAGTCTAGAAATCGCTGGCGTGACGTACTTACGGCATAGACACGTTACAAAAGATTGGCCGGAGAAAACCGCACAGAGAGAGGACTGGAAGGCTATGGGGAAGTCCTTTGCCCAGCTGTGGGACAATATAGGCTAAGAAAAAAAAATAGTCATAACACTGAAATTATACATTGACGGTCGGACGGAACAGGGGAGAATTGAGGAGAAGAACAACGTCAGCCCACACAGCACAGGGAATGATGGCAAACAGTAGAAGAACATATTCACTTTTATGCTCAAGTTAAAACAGTTTTCAATTGTTAAAGTTAAAGTTTTTAGTGCTTTTCAAATATTAATATGCAATGTTTCAGATGTTAAAGACAGAGACGAGTGGTATCAAGACATCATCGATGCTGCCTCCCACTGTAGTGGATCAGATCAAGCTGTGGGAGACGGAGAGGAACCGGTTTACGTACACCGAGGGAGTTGTGTACAACCAGTTCCTGTCACAGGTATTTTAAAAGCTAACTAATTAATAGGGTAGGGTGGGGTAGGTCTATATGAGAAAAAATATATAATTGAGATAGCATAGGCAAAAAGTAGTCGGAAAATTTTAGAATAGTAGCCGCCATGTCATTACGTCATACGACTGTGTAATCTAAAAAGTGTCAACTGATACTTTTATTATGTTCGTAACCGCGTAGGCCTGGAAATATTATTTCTTAATTATTTTCTCTACCATTGAAAATCAAATGATAGATTTAATTGGCTGTATCATGTGAGACGGGCAGACTTTTTGTAAGTGATGAAGTCACTCAGATTACGTGTCCCTGCAGGCTGACTTCGTGGTGCTGCGAGACTACGCGCGCGCGCAGAGCGTGCTGACCTGGCAGAGCGAGCGCTCGCGCACCATGGTGGTGACGCGGCACGGACACGACGACGTCAAGAAGTTCTGGAAGCGGTACTCCAAGAGCTCTTAGTGCTAAGGTTTACTTCTGAGGAGTAACTGAGAAGGCACCATCGGGCTGATAAGCTGATCCGAGTGTCAATCAGGGGGCTGAATGTTGTGAAGGTTTTAATGACGACATGACTCGAGTCCCGAAATGGGATGGTGCTATCAGTCATGTTTAGCTCCGTCACTCTTTCTCTATCTCGCACTGGAATCATCGCATCTGATGACAAAATGTCATGACAGGTGTTGTGTAGTGGATAGTAATTTAAAATACCGACCGCCTGTTTATGATGGCAAATAGGTACAAGTACTGATTGACAGCCTCATACCTACATCAAATGGTTTATGATGCATTAGAGTATATCTGGAATTCGGATTACTAGCAGAAGGTGGATATTATATTAATACCCACAGTGTAGTATAATGATAAAATGTTTGAAACAAACGCCTGGAAACGCAAAAGAAAATAAACTGTGATCCGCATCACGTTCAGTGTTGAGTTCTTAGGTTTAATTGTCGATGTAGCTTATAATGTATGCGCAAAATGTGTTCTGTTATTAGCGCTGTGCGCTCTTGTCTTGTAAATAAACTTATCTTTAATATGAACCTCTTGTTTGGATCGGCGAACTTGGAAGAGTAATGAAATGCATGTGTACTTAGTATAAAGTTTATTCTAAAAATCCATTCACAGTATAATACTTTTTTATAACTTCATACCGCTATAATTAAAGATAAAATGTTTTTAAAGGACCTAAGCTGGTACTTATTTGAAGATTATTTTGAGTAACACAATTTATCATTTTAAAGTTTGCCACATCATTGTGGTATATTTTTCATATCACATTTACGCGGGTGGGGTGATTAGTAATTTACACAATATATTACCATCAACGACAATATAATATACAGATCTCCGCAAAATCATACTACTTACATATTCACTTATTGATTACCAGTAAAAAACTTGTTGAAATAATCCAGAATGTACTTTATTTCCACTTATATTTAACACAGAAGTCTTCATTTTAAACCTTATGCCTCTAACAGTAAGGTCTAAGCCACAACCAGTACACTACATATAGCTGTGGCTGTTAACCCTGTTCCTAAGGCTTAAAATGCGAAGTTATGTGTGTACCACGGCGGGCCCGAAGCGCGAGGGCCGCCGCCTGCGGGTCACGCGGGGCACGCGGGGCACGTGGGCCGCAGCCTGCGGGTCACGTGCTGCAGCCGGGCGGCGGCCGCACGGGCGCCAGCGCCGCGTACAGCTTGCTGACGGCCGACTGCACCACGCGCTCCAGGGTCTCGTCCTCCGGGCATTTTACTTCCTGCAAAATAAGAAAGGATGCGTTTTTATGATATTGTTAGAGAAATGGACTGAAAGAAAATAAATTGCACCCTATACGTGTTATATAGGATAATAATGTCTTATCTTCCATACTAAGAATGGCGATGTTAGCTCACTTGTCGTCACAAATCCATAAGCACTATATTCCTCTGAAGTATACTGACCATATTGAGCAGGTCGATGTCAGCTCGCTTGTCGTCCACAGTCACGTATAACTTCTCCCCCTTGAACATCTTGGGCACCGCGTCTTCACCGAACATCTCTTGAAGCATCTCTATCACACACTCCTGGAAATGGGAACCTTTTTATTAGCTTAGTGGCATTCCTGTTCGATCGCAACTAAACAGTTGGGTCAGTCACATGCAGAAGGCAGTCATCTTGGACACAGCACTCATTTTTAGGTTCTTCTCTCCAGATTCCTAATCACCATTAACTTGGGTCTTATACTCCGCTGCAGGCGGAGCACTATTTTCACACATATTTATTAAAAACTTTTTGTTAAAATATTTTATTAATGAAGAAATAAAACAACATTGGTACATCGTTTGATAAATTTGAATATTAATAATAAAATGAGTGCTGAAAATGAATATTCATTAGAACACGACTCTTAGTCATTGTTATGTGTACGTGACTAAGTAAGAAATAATTGACATTTGAAGTGTTAATTTTTCTATTTCGTGTATTGATTTTAAAACAAAGTTATCGCGACATGCCACCGCCAGAAATGCCAAGACGAACATAAATGTAATTATTTGGAGCTCAAGGCAGTGGATGGGTGCCAGTGTAGTGTACCTTGAAGTGCATGCGGTCCAGCTTGGGCGCGAGCGGCAGATGGCGCGGTGCGGCTAAGGCGGACGCCGACAGGATGGCTGCCACCAGCGCGTCCGCGTACATGTCCGACACCGGCTGCGCGGCCCACTGCGGCACAGGCACATACATATAATCACGCCATTATGTCCCATGTCTGACATCGACGCTCAATCCGATTCCATGACTTTCAGGACATAATAGAGGACGCGTTAAATTTTGTATTATGAAGAGTTAACATTTTTATTATTAGATCTAGGAAGGGCGATTAAAATCAGCCGAAGTTAACTAAGGACAGACGCGTTTTATCGGAATACGAATGTGGTAATAAGTTCGCTCGGTTTTTTCAATCGGTGTATAATCCGTAACCTCCCAAACGGAGTACCGCGGCGGCAAGTGCGGCCGCGGCCCACCTAGCGCACGCGCGCACGTGCACACGTGCACGCAAGAAACACGTTTTTCTGCTGTTCTTTACTTTCACTTTAAACAATCATGATTTCTATCTAAACCAATATATTAAAAAGTGATTCCCTTCTTTCATTAATAATCTCATTGGGATAGAAATCATGTTTTTTTTTCCAGAATCATCAGGTTGTACTTCGATGTCTGTTCCTCCCCATATACATTGTAAACGATTACAACGTTTATATGTTTCTCAGACTTACCTCTAAGGTGATCATGTTGTTCTCCACGATGAGGTCGACGCAGGAGTACACCTTCCACCTGGTCTCGCTCTGGAAGTCGATGGCGCCGGCCAGCTGCATGACCACGTGGCGCAGGAGGCCCACGGAGCCGCTGTAGTGGATGGACTGGCGCTGCGTCACCTCCGACTGACTTAGCTCGGTGTATTCTGGAAAGGAAGGATCAGTGTTAGGACGACAAAATATGTGACGGATAAGAAGTTGCAATCTTTGTGGACTTTTTGAGAATCAATCACACAAAACACGCTCTGTTTTAATTCACTCTTGCATCTTAGTCCAGGCGGTCTTCCTTTAGAATGAGCTCCCTTTGAACATCAGGATGGCAACCAGTCGGTTCACATTTAAAGTAAAGGCACGTGAACAAATTCCAAGTTTATCAAATTCAAGTTTTGTACACGATTCTGGGCCCCCTAGGTTGATTTTTCGTCGCCTTTCTATCATTTTATGTGTCTTTTACTTTGAATTGCAAAAAGTCATGAGAAAATATCAAAAATCGCGACTCGGCAAACGTAGTGTAGGACGCCCTCTGACCAGGTGGGATGACGATCTGCGAAAGACTGCAGGCAGATGCTGGATGCGGCAAGCTGAAGACAGGGCGCTATGGCGCTCATTAGATTCATCTCGAGAGTTCATTTGTCAATAAGTTAGCAGTTTTTCACCATCAACATAGTTTTATCTCTATGATCTTGCATTTGTATTTGTATGTATGCATGTATTTATTCTTGTATTATAGTTTTATTTATTCTCAAGTTATTTTTACAGAGGTGTATATTATATTACACCCACATTTCGCCAGTTGTGTGTCCCATGTGGTAGGGTGGTATATTTTTTTTTATATCACATTGTTTACTTTTTGGAAATATATGGAAGGAGACATGCTGCGCCGACCCCAAATAAATTGGGATAAGGGCTGGAGGATGATGCCTCATCATCCTCCAGCCCTTATCCCAATTTATTTGGGGTCCTTGATGTCCATCCTCATGATGATGATGATTGTTTACTTTTTGGAAGCTAAACTGCAAAATATGCAGAATACAAACATAAACTTACTGTTAAGATCTGAGGGTGCTAGGATGTGGTAGTTGAAGTTCCTCTTCACTAGAATGCCTTGCAGCGGTGTGCCGGGCTCAGGCTGCTCCATCGCTAACGATCCCATCACCTGATCCAAATGCACAAAAGATTATTGTTTTTGATGTGAAACATCTATTGGCGAGGGTAAAGCCGATAGTTGGCGTGGCGACGCGTCGTTCGCCAAGAAACAAATGCAAAGTATTTGAAGTTACATTTTTTTATATCGATACCCAGCAATCTGTTCTTTTATGCATATTACTTGTACAAAATAATTTGGATGTTTCATTTATGCCAGGCGTCCCGCGACGGATCACATTTTTTTTAAAAGCTTATTACGTGACTAAGCACTACATTTCGATGTCTTATGGTGAACAGGTATTAGGCCCGCTTGCACCAAAAATCACTAAATACCTACCTAAATTTAGCGCTAAACGAATTTAAAACATCCTTCTGTTTCTCTCATTGATCGAGATGACAGAGACATAATGATGCTATAAATATGTTTAGTGCTAGGTGGAGCGGACCAAACAGGGTAAAAGGGTATTCTCAAAAATGATGGCACTATATAGTTTACCTTAGCAGTCTTGTCTCCTCTGAAAGTGAGACACA
Organism: Phlogophora meticulosa; assembly: GCA_905147745.2. Classification (NCBI taxonomy): domain Eukaryota; kingdom Metazoa; phylum Arthropoda; class Insecta; order Lepidoptera; family Noctuidae; genus Phlogophora; species Phlogophora meticulosa. The sequence continues at coordinate 651,290 of LR990534.1, forward strand.
GTTGCTGCGTGTTCCTGGGTGTGTGTATCTGCAGCCTCCCGCGGTGCTCGCGCTGGAGGGCCGCCTTCAGACGGGACATCTCGTTCTGTTCGCCGTGCACTAACACCTGGGAATCAACATCATGTTGTTATCCATCGGTGAAATGAAAAACAGCTTTCCAGTAAAGATAGACAAAAAATATTGACTATTAAGATTACTACTTCACCAAACTGGCCGACTTTACATTGTGAATAAGATTTCTAAAACTTTTTAGCTCTGTTGCTATAAATTATATTTATTTTGTAGATTGGTTAAAAATAACACTTTTTAACGACAAACTTTTGCTATTTCAATTCCAACTAAATGAGATGCTTCCTTGCCGACTACTCTTGACAACAAACACAGAATAAAACTTGTCACTTTTTGTTTACAGTCCATACAATTCCATACATCAAATCATATGAGAATCGTGTAGGTTATTATGTCTGAGGTGGTCTCTAGAGGAAACACCGCACATTGTAGTGGACCTGTCCAGACATTGCAAGCATGTATCAGATAAGTAACTCCACGACCATTATCATCAACATATAGCACAGTCCACTATCACATACCACATGCGGTGGCTTCAGAATGTTAATGAACTCCGAGGTCTGCTGGTAGTCCGTGTGCGCGGAGAACGAGATGTAATCGACGGACATCTTGAGCGGCAGCTTCTGGCCCGACATGGACGTGATCTCCTCGGGCTCGGACAGGATCGTCTTAGCCAGCGTGCCTTCCACGCAGTAACCTGGGAGAGAAGAAAAGCTCTTAAATCGAATCAAGTCCTTCTTTCCAATTTCCACTTAATAGGATCTCTCAGTATGACTAGAGCATACTGACATCAACTTAATTTACTGAAGCTTAAAGTTTAGGTGAAAAATCACAAAAATGTTTGAAGTTGTCGCGCAAACTAATCTTATGTCTGGGTTTTAAAGTTGGTTTTGCATAATACATATTTGTTTACTTGTCCGGAAACTAAATTTCAAACGCAGTATATCACATCTATCTCGGTAGTCTCATGTTCCTTTTTTCAACTAGGTCAATGTCTGATCATACCCGCCCTTCTTATTAAATAAAATATCACTCACCAGCAATAATAACTCCGTTGTTGGGGTCAGTGCACCACGACTCGAACAGTTCGCGGGACAGGCCGGACTGCATCATACCGGGCGATGCCATGATCACGCACGGACCTATGTCTTCGAAGTGGTCTATGCCCTGGAAGAACAGACGTATGCATGAGAATATACATTCAAACCGCTAAGCTAGTAGCTGCTCTTCCTGCTGCCACTGCCAAGTCCAAGTATGACCAAGTCGAAGCCAGGACAAGTACCCACTATTTAAGTTGTTCATTTAATGGCTGCGTCACTTGACATAGCATCTCGGCTTTTATCCTTTTTTTTTTGTTGCCGGGGAGGAAAATCCTCTTGGATTTTTTGATTTCTTCCGCTCTGGGTGGGCGGAGGGGTCTGTCAGACTCTTACTGACTAAAAACCACCCTGGTGTTCCAGCTAACACCTACGCCGGGGGTCGCGGGAAGGTACGATCCTTCCGCAACCCCTGGGAGGGCTTTTATCCTGACTCAACATATTCCGAACACGTATTTATTTCTTTACCTTGAAGATACTTAGGAGATAATTTTTTCCTCAAACTTCTAAATATAGAAACATTATTTTAAAAGACACCAGTTGAAAATAATACGCAAATATATGTATACTTTAAACACAATCAATTGTATATATTAAAGTCTGGTTATTTGGGTAATGGAATTCTTATTTATGTCAACATTACATCACGACTGTATTTCCCAAAGTGTTAGGTAGAGGCCTATCTATAGTAAACCCACACTTCGACAGTTTAAGTTCCACGTGATAGAGGGCAAACGTATTAAATTACCATCCATCAGGGACCTATTCAGACTCCGAACTACTATTGAGAAATTTCAGATGGAAAAGGCCAATAGAACTTGGCCCGCCCGGCCCTCAGTAGTAGCACTTGTGACCACTGATCCAACGAGGCAGTTATTTATGTTTGCTATGTCTGAAATAGTTTTGACAAAATAAAGATGATTATTATTCGCTCTGATATGCATAAATGCCTCGTAAATTTTATTCTATTCTATTCTATTTTATTCGTTGTTAACAATACATGTATATTCAGTTCGATATAATTGTGGTAGTATGTCAGTCATGATTTAATAAAAATCTAATGAGTAATCATTAATTAGATTATTCTGTCTTTGAAAAGATTTTATTCGCATGTGATTAATCTTATCTCAGATTAATATTATAATCAAGACACCTGTATTACACAGTACATGTCACTACATTGTTTACTATCTCGGCTAACGTCGCACATTACGATATGACGCTTTTTTCAATACAGTTTGAGTTTAAGTTCGCTTGGCATACAACGGTAGAGTTTTTAAATCTGCGGCAACGAAAAACATGGCTTCTGATTGATATTACAGTACAAGGTCGAGCCTATTTATGATGTTCGCCGTTAGGATAAATGCTTCTTAGTATTGAATGATTATATTCATTCATTTTGGTTCGCCAAATATTCAGCATATGTACATATGTACAAAAGAAGAAAAAAAGCAATGGGAATATCTTGGAACGTTTTAACAATTTCTATAGTTTGTAATAAGATGCTTATATTTTGGTGTAATCAAGTCATACTTGGTTACTCTTTAATTATGAATACCTACAAGAGACTTAGTAACAATTAAAATATGCTTAAGATTATGGCATTAGTAAGTGATAAGATTGACACTACATTATCAAATGAAACGAATTTATTTTTTATCTGTAGTGTTTTGACGCCTGGCGATCGGAGCGGCCGGCATTGTGGGATCGCATTTATGTATTAAGTAGAATTTTGGATAAAACAGTAAGTAAGTAAAACCATTCTATTATAATTACATAATATGTCAAAAGTTTTGTAAATAAGAGGAATGAGGTGTATGAACTAGCCTGAGAAGGATGTATTACAAGTTGTAATGCATCGTTGAAAGAGTGAAATGAGAAAAATCTTAGGTATTTGGGAACTAGATTCTGTATATACCTAAAGAACCATATACTCAGTATGAAGAAAAACTATGACTTTAAGACATTACGACCTTATTGGAATATACCTATAGTTATTTAAATTCAGTGTAAAAGAATTACACTAAGTATATTAAACAAAGAGGTTATGTTTTTAATTTGGGTGTTGTCCTTGTATAAGTTTGGCGCCAAATTCAAATATTCACCGAGGCACCGTATTATTTTACGTCCGAAAATCAACCTATTAGATGTAGTTTTTTTGTCATAGGGGTAGTTAAACACACTGAAAAGTATGAGATGGTGGTATAAAGTGCATAGGCGCGAATTTGCCCACACTACTGCGTACAGCGCTCAAGATCCTTGCCTCATTGGTGCTGGTAATCGTGTTCCTTGAATAAAAACTTAAAGAGCTTAACGATTTCACCTTGATGCTGTTCGCTAACGAAAATAATACCTACATTTTCCCAGCGATGCTACCAGACTCCTTCAAAAACCGCCTAATCCAATGGCTGGAAGACCACAGAGAGTTCGTGGTGGCCGTGTTCTGCCTGCCAGCCAGCTTCCTGTTCACCGTGCTGCTGCGAGTACGCGCGGCGCTCCGCTGGCTGGCCAGCGACCCGCAGCGACACGACAGTGCCGTTAGAATGATACAGAGTCAGGTACTAATAAGATTTTACGGAAGATAAGTGCAATTTAATGTTCAATTTGCTTTGGGTAAATTCTCATAGTACAAAAGAAGTATGTCTTATAAGAACCGAGAGTCTGAGAGAAACAAAAGCCTGCAATTAAAAAAAAGCTATACATATGTATAAAAGAATCCATAGAAGAATGGCAAGACATTAGGACCAAGTCTAAATAATTATTAATATCACGGAAGCGGCTTCAAACGCGCTAAAACTGCATTACCCATTTCCTTTTCACAAACGACAGCCCCAGGATGAGTAGAAAAATACCAGGCTGCTAAAATCACTAAAAAGATAAAGCAGTTGGTGGTAGATATTTTAAAGAGTAATCTTTTTGGGAACTTTTTAGTTATATTCTGCAGTTGGGTTTCTGTTACACTGCTACTAATTGTTTACCTACTGCTGAGGCTTGTGAATCCATGTCAACTGTCCTTCTCACCATACCTATACCCTATTCGTTTCAGGTACAACAATGGAACAAGCTGCCCACAAAAGACCGGCGCCTCCTGTGCACTTCCCGCCCCAACTGGCTGTCTCTATCCACCACGTTCTTCCAGAAGCATTTACACCACCAGGTTCCTATCCCCCTGTACGATATCCTGGAGTTTGATGAGCAGGCTATGACCGTGAGGGTGGAACCCATGGCGACTATAGGGGATATCACGGAGTTCCTGATACCGAAGGGGTATTCGTTAGCCGTGACCATTGAGCTGACTGATGCTACTTTAGGAGGTATGTCTTTAAGCATATTTCAAGACTACCCTGGCGAATAATGGCCACGCACGTGCCAAACAAATTTAAACTTTACGTATCGTAATCTCGTAAATCGTATCTTACGTCATGCGTAAGTTTCATATTGTAACGATTAAACTATAACCAAATAAAATCACTTCCAGGTCTAGCATTCGGCACTGGCATGTCCACCCACTCCCACAAGGCCGGCCTGTACCACGAGACCATAACGAGCTACGAAGTAGTCCTTGGCGACGGTACCCTGGTAACGGCCACAGCTGACAACGAGTACTCAGACCTTTACAAAGCTCTACCCTGGTGCCACGGCAGTCTGGGTTTCCTCGTCGCCTTGACCCTCAGAATCGTCAAAATAAAACCCTACATCAAAATCAAATACATTCCTGTGAAAGGGCAGAAGAAATATTGTGATATGATTCGGGAATTGTCGGGGACCTACGAAGCTGTTCCGAAGGAGTTTCCTGATTATATTGAAGGGACTATTTATAGTAAAGATGAGGCTGTTATCATGATTGGAGATTATGCTGATTATGACCCGAATATACCTGTTAATAGCTGTTCAAAATGGTACAAACCGTGGTTCTACAAACATGTCGAAACATTTTTGCAGAAGGGAGAATCTGAGGAGTTGATACCTCTCAGAGATTACTTGCTGAGACACAATAGAGCTATATTCTGGGTAGTCGAAGACATGTTATCGTTTGGAAACGACACGTTATTCCGCTACATCTTCGGATGGCTCCTGCCTCCTAAGCCTGCCTTCCTAAAGTTCACTACAACTCCTGGAGTAAGAGCCTATACCTTCACTAAACAAGTTTTTCAAGACATCGTCCTGCCTATAAAAGAATTAGAAAGACAGATTGATATAGCGAGTGTCCTATTCGAGAAATTCCCTCTTTTAGTCTACCCATGCAAGATTATTGATCACGGTCCATCGTCGGGTCAGTTGAAGAGACCTGATGCGAAGTACCTGGTCCCAAGAACTAACTACGCAATGTATAACGATTTGGGCGTTTACGGCGTACCAGGCAAGGTAAAGGAAAAGAAACCTTATAACCCTGTAACTGCTATGAGAAAAATGGAGGAGTTTACTAGGGAAGTCGGGGGATACTCGTTCTTATACGCAGATATATTTATGACTCGGGAAGAGTTTGAAGTGATGTTTGATTTGTCTTTGTATGAGGAAGTGAGGAAGAAATATAGTGCTGATGGTGCGTTCCCACATCTGTATGATAAGATTAAGCCAGAAATTGATGTGTTTGAGATCGGCGAGAATAATGTTATTGATTAATTTATTTGGAACAATAAAATATTAAAGAATCATGTATTATTTGTAAACACTGCTATTTCGTATTATTAATGACAGTTTCTACGAGTCATAAACAGTAAACGCGTAATACGACTGCCTCTAGTGGTCGCATGTGATGCTGCTGAGCGTGAGGTCCTGGGTTCGATTCCCGGGTTGGGCAAAGTGTTGTTGGGTTTTTCAATCTGGAATTGCTCAGTAGCAGCCCGGATTCTAGATTTTCCCGGTTGGTGGCAATAAGCTTGGCCCCTTTTGCATATCATTCAAAAATAACTGGCGAAACGTGGGAGTACTATAGATACACCTCTGCGGGGAATAAAGTCATGTTGTTATTTAACAACATCATAACTCAAACTACGTAAGTCTTCACATACCTTCAAGTTAGAGATGTGCCGGAACACGAACGGGTTGTTGATGGCGATCTGCCGCCGGATGCGGTCGTTCATGGCGTTGACGTACGTCTGGTACACCGCCATACATTTCTTGGCCAGCGACGACGCGTAGTAGATGGGGATATCTTGGAGCTCTGGGTGGAACGACCAGTATTCATCTGTTGGAAGAAAATAAGATTGAATTTTGTCAAGTTATCCAGTATGGTAACTGGTCACCATCATCTATAGACATCTGCAATACCAGGCATGTGTTCCTATCCCAGGGCCAAAGCTGAAATGTCTCTAGAACCTGTAATTTCACTGGCGCCAATACCCCTCCAACCAGAACACAGCAACCCTGCTTGAAGGCAGAAATAGGTACACAAACTCTTTCACAAATTAAAATTGCATGATGACCTAAATCCTGGGTTCTCAACCAGTGGGGTGCGCTCCACTCGGGAGGCTAGGTAAATCTCGGGTTGATACCGACGACACACAAAAGTCTTCTTCAAGTAGCACTTGTGGATCCTTGTGCTGGTTTCGTGTCACAGTCTCTCCTTCCTTCACGACGCGAACCGCTGCCGTAACAGACCTATTCGCCACACCATGGCCCTCTTGCAGTTTTACACTAACAGGCAAGAAAATTAGGAGCGGTGGTGGTGGATGAAGTTTGAGAAGCCCTGATGCAAATCCTCATGACATATGCGAACCTATGTGGTAACGCTTGGGGAGACCTATGTCCGGCAGTGGACGCCTTTCGGCTGAAAAGATGGTGATAATACGTACCGAGAATGAGAAGCAACTCCTGCGCTCGTCCCAAAGCGAACACCGGTATGAGACAGCGGCCGCCTCGCTGCACTATTTCGCTCACTAGTCCTGTGAACCGACTCTCCCGTTCCTCTCGCTTCTCGTGGATGTGGGTGCCGTATGTTGACTCCTAGTGAACCAGTACAGGGATAAAGTAAAGGTAAAAGGAAAATGTCGGAATGTGGAAAAAAACTGAAGACTGAGAGTAGAAAGTAGTTCAAAATAAAACTAAAACCTACATTAAATCGTAAACAATATAAACAGTATTAAATCCCAGCGCGCTTGACCAGTATTGTCTTAGTGGAATTTAAGAAGACCCGGCTGGTTGTTTGGCCATTAAGGAGTAGGCACCCACTTTCGAAAATAAAGGGATGTGCACACTGTTTTTACATGCACCATCAGAGCGCGTATAACGCAACAAAAAACGATACTGAAATTGGCTTAAAACTCCAAAAAATGATAATCTTACCGTTATTAGAACATCAGGGTGCACTGTCGGTATTTCAGCTGCCATTAAATGTCTGTCCTCTTGCCGCGAAAAATCTCCTGTGTACAATACCTGAAAAAAAAACAATAGTTACAAATCCTCACAAAGAAAAATCATGTGTGAAACTCAAAGAAAAGCATACCTTAACTCCAGCAATCTCAATCATGAACATGGCGGCTCCGAGCACATGACCAGCGTTGTAGGCCCAGAACCTCACTCCTCGCACATCCTTCTCCTCGTGGAAGTTGATGGTCTCGATGCGGTCCATGGACCCCTCCAGGTCCGACTCGGTGTACAACATCTGTTCTGTTGATATATTGCTGGGAAAAGTTATTATTATTAGCACCATGTCCTTTGGAGTTACTGCATTGTGGTTTGAGCATTGGTCATACCAAACCTTAAAACCCTACAAAAATAGTAAAAGTTAGTCTAGTTTACTTAGCATTGTAAATCCTTAATTGGCTGTAACATTTGTTTATTTATTTTTAGTTAAATTGTAATAGAGCTGTGTAATTTGTAAACAAAGAAATATTTTAGCGAAACAAATGTTGTAGCACTCTTTAATTAGAAGACAGTCTTACTCGCAAGAAGTGTCTGGGTTAATATATCAGGTAGATAAGATGGCTCGCGATTAATCAGAGGTATGTCAAATATATTGCTGGCAAAAATGTAGTATACAAGATGGCCAAAAACCCTCTTAAATAGGATAAATTCGTAGAGTCACTTACCTAACTTTGATGTAATCGGAGACAAGCCACCTGTAGATGGCTTTAGTGGCGTGTGTCATGAACACGCGGCCCTTGAATGAGGTCTTCGTGAGGAACCAGGGTAGCGCGCCGCTGTGGTCCAGGTGGAAACTAGAGGGGAGCAGTGACAATGTTTAAATACAAACTTTCAAGATTAAAATAGCACCAAATATAGACAATCATGACCTCAGATGGATGTGCATGGTTGTTTGTTGCACAGATGCATGGATTACAATTTTATATGTTACTTTTAAGGGCTCCACCGTCTAAAAGAAGTATAATGGTTCCTCCATTATACTTCTTTTAAATAAAGTTTTTGGTTTAATGTATTTCTAAATGTTGTCATTTTAAATTGATTGTTTTTTTTTAATTGAATGATAACATTAATTATGTTATATAATTTGTCTCACGAGGTTCATGTACATAGTGCCATGAAATTGTTGTGTACCTGCTTACCAATATCACCACCGGCTGCTGCGCCGCGTGTTGTGGGTTCGATCCCCGCACGGAACAAATATTTGTATGACCTATAGGTAGTTGTTCCGGATCTGGCTGTTTGTGTATGTGAGTTTAAATGTTTGTAAACGCACCCACGATACAGGAGAAATTCCTACTGAGGTGCAACGTTTTTCTAACAAAAAAAAAAAAAAATTGTACATGCCAGAAAAAAAAAATACTTACTGTGATATCAGGAGGAGATCCACTTCATCAGCCTCAATAAGGTCCACAAAGGGTAAGGCATCCATCCCTGACAACCCGGGGTGTATGCCACAGTCCAGCTGCAAATTACAATTTAAATAATACCCATAATATTATGATTCATATATTCATCATCCTCCAATTTATTTTGGATTGGTGCAGCATGTCTTCCTCTTCCGCGTGGATACATCTTTATTTGCCGACATCGCAATAGTCCCATTCTTTCGAGCCATATCATACTTCCACAATCCATTCATAGTTTCTTTGGTCTCCCTCTCGTAACTGTACGTAAAATACGCACAGAATCGAGTTGAGGATATTGGCCCGTCAAATAATTGGTCTTCCTCTACTCTAATAATCATCCACATTCATACTGAACATTTCCTCACAGCATTTGTCATACCTGCGCATCACATAATGTCTTAATCCTACACAACTTCTATACTGGCACCAGTTTTAGACCTCCTACTCTTCGACCTCTTACATACTCATTTCTTATTTTTCGTCCGTTTATATGTTATCTGTATTTTTGTGAAATAAAGTTATTTATTATTTATATATTATTATTTGTTTACATAAAAAAACATTGTTCATCTTATGTACATAAGTCGTTTGGAATATCTTAATTCCATCACCTCTGCTTTCTATCTCTACTCCAAGAAAATAGGACGCAGTTTTCGTAGTTACTTTGAAACGACGTTTCGTCTAACAGTACGTCATTGGATCCGACGGCCAAACCGTCATCCACGTACAGAGCTACTATAAGTTTCCATATCCTCTCTTCGTATCAGAAGACAAGGATCTGCCTCACTTGCCTTGAAACCAATTACTTTGAAATAATCTAGAATACACCGGTTCCAGCAGCGTGGTGCTTGCTTAAGCCCATAGAACCTCTTCTTAAGAAGACATACTTGACCGGAGCCGGCATTACAACCTTCTTCAAATCTCCTCATCTAACGAGCCATATAGGCAGTAAAATCATCGAACTGTCTCATCGACATACCTTCGCTCGCTGCTGTACTTATCACTGAGCGCAGTACCATTCTAGTCACAGGGCTAAAGGTCTACATGTAATCTATACCCTTCCTTTAATGAAAATGCCTTCTACTTCTAAATCTAGCCTTGTACTTATCTATAGTCATCAGCATTCGTCTTGACTTTGAAAACCCACTTACTAGGTAAAGCTTTTCTGCTTTTGGGTAGCTTCCATATGTCATTGTCCTTCAAAGAACTGATTCCACTGTCCATGTCCTTTCTCATAGCTCTTTATCTGGGCTTCTGGTCGCATATTTGTACGTTTCTGGGTCAGTGTATCCCATTATCGCGTTCATAACAAAGTCCTTGAATATATCTGAAGGTCGTTATAAAAAAAGGTCTCGAAGTATCATCTGTCCCGGGAACACATGTTCACGTTCATCTGCGATAATTCCATCATTAACATCATTTTCAGGACATTATCATCTTCGTTAACGTTTCCATTGCCCTCTGATTCAATAGACTGTTCCATTATATCATTATCTGCGTCCAGCGTCATGATACTCTTCTCCGACGTCTAGGTTTCGTTCACCTATATCCATATCAGTCTCTTTCAATATTAGGCATAACAGGAGTTTTTTGTCTATTATCTCTCAAAGAATATCTTCAATTTCACAAAGACCTTCAATTTAATTTTTCGGACTGCATACTCCTTAATGTTAATCATTCAGTAAAGTCTCTAGTGCCTTCTCATCAAAAATAACGTCTCTTAAGCGGACTAATGAGTTTCGACGTATCCAATTATTATTTCTTTCTCATCTTCTTTGATACATGCGCATAGCAAGATGAACAGAATATCCTAAGGTGCTTTATCTGCAGCTTCTTGTTAAGCCACAGTTCATAAGGCGACATGATATGTTCCACTGAAGTATGTTCTGTCCTGTTTAGTATGTAAACAGCAGTATTTACCAAGTCAACCCACAAATTCAAAGGAAAGATTCCTCTGATTTTGAGGGTTGATGCGCGTTCATCGTGGCAGATTTGACTATAGTGCGATTTTCTCTATTACTACACCCATTTTGTTCTGGAGTGTACGGCATAATGAGGTATTGTCCCACCCTTTACGCAAAATACGCCCTACGTCGTAGAGTTGCGGAAATCGGCCCGTCTAACAATACAATACAATGCCAAGGTTTAAGCATGGGCTGGAGAGCATAGGAGCATAGGAGCATAGGAACAGCATAATGAGTCTTTCCTTAATTCCAGCTTGCCCAAGTAGATCTCGTACTTTCTGGCTATCGTATTGACCTCCATTATCGCTTAAAACTTTGAGTATGTCCAGCAGTCTTCGTCCCATACTCTCATGGCATAATTGCAGCGTATCTCCAGGCTCGTTGATTGAGAAAGCAGCGCATGGCTTTGAGGTCTACCTTATACAAACCAATGATGATGTGTCGCTCCATTGTCTATGTACCAATTATCACAATCAATGTCAGTATCAGAAGTTGTTAAATTCACCATCAATTAGATCATGTTGGAACTGTGACCTTGATTTTCTTTCTTGCCATTTTTCGGGCAATCTTTCTTAAGATGACCACATTCTTTACAAATAAAGCATTTGTACCTTTTTTTATTTTCCTGGTCTCTTTGGTCATTTCCTCTAGCAACCTTACAATTTGTTTTCACATAAAGCACACTGTCACTTGAATGAATGTCAGCCATTGATGCAGTCAGAGCTTTTTCATGTGCATACAGTTGGGCCGCGATGTTATCTACTGTTTTTTTCTATTTAGACATCAATATCCAACTAGACTTGAAAGAAAAATAAGTTTCCGCCAACATATCTAGGATTTTGCAAATCAAGAGAACTTCAGGCAAAATCTCAAAAAGTTTTACTGTAAATTTCAACTTCAGCATCACCACTGGCTTCCGCAGGCTTCACCGGCTTTTTTGCTTTGCCTTCCACAATCCCCCAAATTCCGTTTATGCCTTTTCTTAGGACAATCATTCAGTATTTCCAGGTGACCCAATTGTGACCATCATTACATATGATAGTGATATGTTTTTGTGAAAACTTTATTTTACTCTTCTGGGTTCTAAGCCCATAACCTTATGGAGTATATTAAATAGCAGAGGGTGGTTAATCAAAAAGTATATTTACATAACATTTAAAATAAATAACTAACACTAACAATAGAAACTTATAAAAACATTAACTGAGATATTATTATATCTTCTTGACACAAAGTTAGCTGTGCAGTTCCCTGGCAACCAAATTATAGTTCCAATTTTAGTACTTAGAACTTCACCGACAATTTCTACAGCTAAATTTTAGCATCTGAGTGGCACACAAACCTATTATGTAACACTATTTAACTGCTGAGAGCCGATATAATTATACATTCCTCATTCTTTATTAATATATATACACCAATTGTAGTATTTCCTATTGAGTGCAAACACTTCAAACGATATGAAAATAAATGCACAAACAAACCATAATTTTCTTTCCTTTGAACTCCAGCATAATGCAGGACCTGCCTACTTCTTGGCCAGCACCCCTATAGTGAAGAACAGAAATCATTTGTGTAGTTGTTCTTAATACCTACAACGGAATTTTTGTTGTGCAAAGTGGAAAAGATTAGTGTGACCTGTCTAATCCGTAAGAAATTGGCTTTCTGAAAACTGTTCCCTCAAGTGGGTCACTTAAAAAAAACTCCTGTTATCTCTTCTAACCCATAGCGCTAAATATAACAACGCTAAACATGAAAACAAAATAATATTTACAGGGGCCTTATCGTCAGCTGGTCACTCTCTTCCAGCGGCACCGGATCGGTGCCTTTTCTAGGGTTTGTAGTCATGATTAATAGTTTAAAACGACAATGTAATGCTAAAAAATGCAATTACTCTCATTAATTAATAAAGTACAATTATTATCGCAGCAAAACAATTACGCTAACCGGTAAGATATAGGTTATAAAAGTATTGCCATTCTGTAAAATAATTTTATACTTTGTAAATCTACTTGTCTATATATTATTATACCTACCTGTTGAATATTGTAACTTAAACATCGTAAGATGTTGGGTGTGGCCCAACATTTTACGACAAAAGAGCTGTAGAAATACGTTCCTTGCGAAGTATGTTTAGTGTTACAATGATAGATTGAGTAATGTAATAAAGCGAGGTTGTGGTTTAAGAGATGTAGTAACAAAAATTGAAAAGAGTATGGTTAGGAGGTTTGGTTGAATTTAGAGGATGAATGAAAGGTATCTAACAAAAGGTAAATAAAGGAACGTCCTAAAAGGACTCACTGAGTTCAGTGAATGTCTTATAAGGGCATCCATAAATATCTATCTATGTAATGTATTGTATTAAGTATATCAGTCATCTAGTACCCATAACACAAGCTCTGCTTAGCTTGGGGCTAGGTGATGTTGTGTGGATTGTTCAGCAATATTTATTTTATTTATTTATTTATCCCCACCTGGCTACAAGAATACCACCAATAATTCGCCACCAGCGCGGCCAAATTAATTGGTAGTATGACCAAATTCATTAAAGTCAACAAAGCAAAAGGGGTATGTAAGGACCTAAGCATTCTGTACATCCTGTCTGTCCTCATGGGGAAGGCGTGAGTTTTTGTATTTGTGGACACAAGAACAAAACAATTCTTTTGAATAATTTTCATTTGTTTCTTTGTCCCTTGTTTTCTAACAATTAAAAAGTACCATTTGCACCATTGTATTTATTTATGAGCACCCTGACATCAATATTTTTAACCGTTCCGTTTCTCATTCTATTTGTTTACAAATGTTTTCAGGTGACAATAATAAAGCGGGTGTAGATTTAAATAACAACCGTTTTATGCATCAAGAACTTATATGTACAAAAGAAAGATCTGAAAGATGATACTTAATTTGATGATATAGCATCAAATTAAGTATCATCTTTCAGATCTTTCTCAGACAGATCCCCTACAGATAATTTTTATGAACTTGTCTGCATAGAACGAAATGCATCTTTAATTTGACATTGACATAGACAGATAGATAAAAAACACGAAAGCATGCGAAAAGTGGATTTTTGGTTACTTAATTGATACACAATAGATCACTTTATGAATCAAAATGCCTAAACCAACGCTTTTTGACGAAGAATCTGAAGAGGAGGTTGCGCTTAAAACTGAAAATGAGTACGCTAAAAAGTATGACAAGTGGCGGGAAAAGGAAGAGCTCCATAAACGTAAGCACGTTATCATTGCTCTTTATTTTCTACTTATCGAACCTTCTTGACCGTCAACTTATTGTTGAATCTTCATTATGCATTACGTGTTACAGTGGAACAGAAGTATGGCTCTAAGCCAAACGCTGATGGGTCAGTATCAACAGACAGTGAGGATGAGAGTGACGCTCCCCCAGAGGTCACCGAGGAGATGGAGACACAATTTCTCAAGACACTGGCGTTACTGAAGACAAAAGACCCCAGGATTTACGACCCCGAGTTCAAGTTGTATGATGGCACCGAGAAAAAGGAGCCTGGTATGATTGTTTTTAGTTTTTATTTAAAATAATACACAATTAATTCCATAAACTAGGTCTCTACAGGCATTATAATGATCCTTACTTATACTTGCCTACATGCTAATATTATAAATTCAAAAGTAACTCCTGTCTGTTAGTTTTTTACTCTTTAACATTGAATAGATTTGGATAATATTTACACAGTTAGATATATAGATAGGATACTTAATATCCCAGTAGTATGTTCCCGTGGAATAATTGCTGCTCTATGTGGGCAAAAGCTACTTTTCTGTAACTAAAAGTCTTTTTTTCCATGACCAATATAATAAACTGTTATCTGGTTAGTAAAAATAAATCATCCTATTTAACTTTCTAGAAAAAGAGACCAAGACAAAGCAGCTGACATTTGCTGACAGTGATGAGGAAGATGATGATGATGGCAACATATTCAGCATTGAGAAGAAAGCTGAGATAGTAGAGGATACCAAGAAGGACAGGAAAACATCTGAAACAAAGGTTTGGAAACTTACTTCTTACTTACTGTTTGAGAAATGTCTGAATTTCCAACCTATGATATTTAAAACTTAGATTAACATAAAAGCCTCTGTAGCCAGATCATGCTAACAAAATGTTATAACTCTAAAGTGGGCAGCTCCTCCTGATGTCCACTACCTTGGTTTTATTTTACAAAATATATTTCAATAGCAGGCTGACCTGGCAGCACTACCTTGTCTCAGTGAGGGATAAAATGCATTTGTTTCATAAATTGTTTTATTTAGGAGGCCAAACTAAAAGAATATCTCATAGGCCAGGCAGAACACATAGATGATGAAGTTGAGAGGGACCTTGCCCCACTGAAAGCTCTCTGGTCAGACCCCAAGCTGAATGAGGGTGAAGCCTTCCTCAGAGACTACATTTTGAATAAACCGTGAGTAACAATTATACAAAGGTCAAGTACATCAGTTTCACTCCAATGACAATATGGCTATATTTGTACTTGCCAATAAACTATCAATTGAATTGCTTGGAACCATACTCATTCTAGCACCAGAATATTTTGAAACATTTTTAAAATTGTCTACAGTACAACATCATGCTTGTGTTAGCCACAGGATTAAGTAGAGGTGTATAGTACATCCACATTTTGCCAGTTATATTTAAGTTCCAGGCAGTTAAGCAGTCATTTTTAAAAAAGGGCAGGCCACCTACTGTGCACAAATCCAGACTGCAGGTTGCTACTGAGCAATTCCTGATGGAAAAACCCAAGAACACTGCCATCGCGGGAATCATATCTATGAGATGCTTATAGTGTTTTATTTGTCTGTATATGAGCCAAGGCTTAATCTCCAACACTGTAACAGCAAACTACTTTCAAATATCACTCTCAAGTCCATTTATCTCAATAAATTAATGTTATCCTCAGTTATCTTCAAGATGGCGACATAGGTGAAGCTGAAGACAAAATCAGGGATGATGAGGAGTTGGAGGCAGATGAAGAACGAGTGGAGGAGCAGGGCAAGTTCGAGAGGGCTTACAACTTCAGGTTTGAAGAGCCTGATCAGGAGTATGTAAGTATTTATGAAAGGTTCCGATTTGTTTAGCACTTAGTTCATCTCAGGGACTCCATACTGAATATGCGGTTATTTAGTACCTGTTGGAAAGACTGACTTTGTGGATGCCACGGATTGGGTACTCAGTAAAAGTACAAAAAATAACATCGTAAATTGTGGTATATTTCTTTTATTTTGCTAAGAAATACCTGTCTTTCTACTTTCCACAAGCAAAGTAAAGATATCTTGATTGTTTACAAGTTTACTGCAGGCTTATAAAAATAATAGGTTATATTATTTTTGTACTATACAGCTCTAATAGCACTTTGCACTATAAAGCATAATCAATCAAAATTAGGCCACATGCCAACATCTACAGTACTAAACCATTACAAATCTCCCATTCCAGTTAAAACGTTTCCCGCGTACCATGAACTACATCCGTCCTAAGGACGACCGGCGCTCCAAGAAGCGCGTGGAAGTGCGCACGCGCAAGGAAGAAGAGAAGAAAAAGAAGATGGAAGAGATCGCCAGGATGAAGGCGCTGAAGCTGAAGGAGATACAGGAGAAGATTGCAAAAATTAAGGAAGTCACTGGCAATGAGGAGCTGGCCTTCAAGGTTTGTTTGCTAAGGCAAAAGCGCCAGGGTAGCCCGCGAAATTCTTTTTTTCTCGTATTTAAATAGAACTGCAAACTGCGAAAATGTAACTAATTTTATTTCGCGGTCTAACCTGGTGTATGCTACTGAAGTTATATTCTGGATTATAATCAAAATAAATTGAAATAGCACCCTGCTGTTTCGGCCGTACGGATGTTCCCACAGGAATTTTGATATTATAAAAAGTGTCTTGTGACATTATTAGAAATAGTGTGGCTTTTCTATATGTAAAATAATTTTGATGGGAAAGTGATGGATTTACCACAAGCTCTCCAAGTGACAATTTTTTTTTATCGTAGAATCCTGACATCCTAGACACCCTGAAACCACCACAGTCTTCATGAAACCCCCGCAATCCTCAATTTTCAGGAATCAGACTTGGAAAGTGAGTTCGACCCTGAAGAACATGACAAGCGAATGAAGGAGATATTTGACGAGCAGTACTACGGCGATGTCGACGAGCAGAAGCCGGTGTTCCCCGACCTGGACGACGAACTGGAGATCGGTAAGTGTTGGATGAAGGGAGCTTCGGAAAGTCGACCATGTCTGATTGTATAAAAAGTGATTTAAATCGACTAATATGGTATTATTTGACTGTAATAAAAATATAGATCGTCGTCCTATCCTCGAAGATTTTCACAATAATTTTACAACTAAAAAGCACGAAATAATGTCCTGGGTTTTTATAAACTAGAAAACAAGAAGCATCTCTTTTATCTTTGTTCACGTGACTGCTAAACGCAGTCGAATCTCAAATTACGTCACAAGGTAGTAAACAATCAATGTAATAAGCCTTTCAGTGTTCCATCTAATAAATTGCAGATTTACCTGTATTTGTTTATTGCCTTGTGACGTAATTTGCCCCACGTCCCTGTGTTATATTTGGCACCTACTTTAGTCAATTTATTTTATTTGATCATATTTAATGAAAAATATTGAAAATATGATGTGCAAAAATGCAGAAAATATGAAGAGACCAACGATGGTCTTAATAATTCTGACTGGATTACATTATTTATGATGTTTGTAACAATTTTGTAGAGAACTGGGAGAAGTATCAACCCGAACAAGATGATGATGATGATGATGATGAGGCGGGTCAGCAGGGCGATGATGAGGTACCACATTGTGAAGATGAAGACTTCAATGTAAGTAAACATATAGTCTACCGCACGCTTATGGTAACGTTTTGACATTAGTAACGCATTAAAATAGCCTAAATTTTGTTAACATTGTCATCTAAAGAATCGACACTATTGCTATAGTAAGTTGTTCCCAAATGTCGGAAAAAGCAAATACAAAAAGAATCACATTTTATACTCAAAACCTTTCCTACCCAGATGGACGCCGACTACGACCCAAAGAAGGCTCGTGAGAGTCTTCTAGAAGAAGTAAAGAAGACTCTGGGCAAGAAGAGGAGAAACAGAAAGAAGAAATCTAAGCTAGCAGAGTTACTATCCTCTGAGAAGCCGAAGTTTGTTCCCACTGTGGCTGATAAGACTTATGACCAGTACATGGATGAGTACTATAAAATGGACTGCGAAGATGTGATTGGCGGAGATCTGCTGACTCGGTTCAAGTACCGGGAGGTCGTGCCGTGCGATTATGGACTTACTGTTGCAGAGGTAAGGTTTAGTTTGGTTTGAGGACCATGTTTGGGTGTTTTGATTCCTGGCATAGTCATGTCATGTTTCACCTAGTAAAAAGTAACTGCTCATGTGCCTGTAACAAAATATAGGATGTAAAATGATGCATCACAAAGTCATCTACGGATTCTGTACATCAAACTAAGTAAAAACATTGTATAAATTTTTTACCAAGAAACAAGTTATTTTTGGTGTGATCACACATGATTTGCACTCAAAACATTGTGCTGTGCTTATGAGTGCAGATTACGTTAAAGGTCCAGGCGCCCTGTATTCAAAGTAAGGTTTCAAGTATTATACCTTTGAAACATATTTTAATATTTGAAAGTTAGGAACAACCTTCATTACTTCTCAAAACAGAAGGATACCAAATATAGTACAAAAAAACAAGTGGCGCTCGGCTTCACTACGCGGATGTTTTCACCTATCCGCCATTATACATAGTATCATGAGAGTATTTTAGCTCTTTACTAACCATTGTGATTGAAAACAGGCCTCGCCAGATTTATTGACCTTCAATCAACCACTGATTTAATGATTGACTTGAACATGCCCATGTCATAATCTATCTGCACCGAAGTATAGACAAAAATACAATATTCAATGTTTTGTGTTTTTCAGATTCTCCTCGCCGACGATAAGGAGCTGACCCAGTGGGTGCCTCTGAAGAAGATCCTTAGGCACAGGCCCGAGGCCGTGGAGAAGGGAGACGCTCGCAATTACGCGCAGAAAGCGGCCGACCAGCGGCTCAAGAGGAAGGTGCTGCCCAGTCTGTTCAAGGACTTGCCGGAGTAAGTTTCAAGTGGTTTATATTTTCCATACCTGAGTGAAAACAATTTAATTTGCTTATAATTAAAAAAAAAAAATAACCACGTAACTACCTCATCTGATTAAACGAAATATAAAATGATAAACAATAGCCGGCTTACCATTAACTTTATTCTTTACAGAGATCCCGATATAGTAGTACCAATAGAAGAAACAAAAAAGAAAAAAAAGAAGAAGAAGAAGAAAAAGACCAAACAGAAGAGCACAGAAGAAACTGTTACAAGGGAAACTAAAATAGAGGAAGAAACGGCTGATCAAGACGAAGCAGTTGCAGACACCAGCGATATTGTGGAAAGTCCTAAAAAGAAAAAGAAAGACAAACATAAAACGACTGTAGACGAAGACGTAGATACCACACAGAATGGAGAAGTTACACATACAGAAGAGAATGGAGAAGTAAAACAAAAGAAGAAACATAAATCTGATGGTTTTGTTGTTGAAAGTGTAGAAAATGCGGAACCTAGTCAACTGAGTACTGAAAACAATGGAGCACCTGACAGTATAGTAGGAACTTCTAAAAAGAAAAATAAAACAAACATAGATAACAATTCCATATCAGCTAATAATGTCGAAAGTTCCGTAGCAAATAAGAATACTAAAAACTTGAAACGTAAAGCAGATACAAGTACTGGTGAACAGCCTAACCAAAAGAAAAAGAAAGGCAATAAGAAAGATTTCAAAAAGAATTTCAAACAAAACGATAAGTTCAAGAACAAAGTGAAGCAGCCTATGAACCCTATGCTCAATCTATCAGACGAACGGTTGAAAGCGTACGGTTTGAATCCTAAAAAGTACAAGAATTTCAATAAATTCAAGAAGTTTTAGTCACTCTATATACAGTAATGTATATATATAATAAAATATCCGGTTAGACTGGAAGCCGACCCCAACATAGTCGGGAAAAGGCTAGGCAGATGATGATGATATACATTAATGTACATTTTTATAATATATCGGATAATTATGAGTGTAAATAAAATATTTTACTTTTTACAAGGTCTTGCTTTTTATTTTCGTTGTAAGTAAACAAAACAGACAATCCAGATTTTCATCAGGCTATTTTTTTTATAAAATCACTAGTGATTAATCGTTTTGGCATTAACTCTGGCCATTATCTACTAATATACAGTACGACATCACTACTACGGGGTTTACAGTTGGACAAGGATCTTTTGGCACCTGAATGACACTGACGAGGGTTGTTTTACATTTGAAGCACAAAGTACATTATAATGTACTAAAATGCGTTTGTAAAATCATATTGAAAAAACAAGATGGCGGCGTTAATAGCGTATTTAAAATTAACAAAGCGCCAAAGATCGTTGTATGTTCTTTATTAGTGATCGATGTTGTATATACATCTATATCAAAACAATGGGGAAGAAAAAGTAAAGCCATGAACAGATGGCGCTGAAGGTTATTTGACTCTAAATGAACATCGCACTGTAAATTTTCAGTAATTAAAATTCGGGTCTTCAGTAATCAAAACAGCAACTAACTTGCTTTCTGTTACTTACTTTATTGAATCTTATTTGGATGGCTTACAGTACCAATAGTAATAGCAAAGTAAACGAGAATCGGCAACGCGGTCTACCTACTCAACAGTAATGTAACATACATCGATGAAAAGGGTACCTATTTTGTGTACATCATTTACTTATATGGCCGTTAAGGCATAGTTCTAGAGATATTTAAAAAACTAGTTAAATAAGAACGCCGAATAGAACAATAATCCAATTATTCACTAAGAGTACATACATAGATCCACAGGAAACTGGCAATATGTCTCTACTGAGGGCACGGATCCAGTCGCGTCATAGCAGAGCTGTACTGCTTAGGTCTGCCATGTCGCGACTGGATCCATACAATATTGATAATGGACGAGAATCGATTAAATATTATTTTTTTGAGGTTTATTGGATTTCGCACCATCGGTACTTGTGCACATGTGACATCGATTTTAAGGTATTTGTGTTAGGTCCGGCATCGAGATGGTTTAACACCACGTACGGCCCATCACAGTCTGGTCATACTAGACAACAGTCTTCTATAAATGTAAAGAATAGCAAATAAATAGGTTTTGTATAAATATCTTTGTTACTTATTTTTGTAAATCTCCCATACATTTCATAAAAGTTATCATATCTATCCGTAATTTGATCAACTACTAACACCCATACATGGTGTTAGTGTTGAGTTGGTAGACCATCTCCCACATGTTTTTTGCCCATTCTCCTTTGTAGAAGTTATAAAGTGAGTCACATAAAACGTTATGAACAAAGTATTATTTTCAATTAGATGGTATCTCAGTTAAAGCTGATTTGAAGCCCAGAAAGAGTCTGAAAAGCGTAACAGACACCTGATAGAAGCCAAGTAGTCAATTTTGTAAATAACTTCTTGCTGTCGTACAATTTTGGAAGTGAAACTTCTGTATCGACGTATGGGAGCAATCTTATAGCCATGTTAAAAAAATCGTCTCATTTTCTGTCACTTGGGACCGTCACAGCCACATCGCCATGCGTGTTCACTTAAATAGAGGAGTGACTTATGAATAAATATTATAATGATAACAAGTGATATAATAAATGGACTTATTGAAATTCATTAAAATATTTATTTTAATGAATTTAAAAAAATAAATAATGAGTGAAAGTGAACATTGTAGTTAACTAATTTAACTTGAAAAAGTTACACTTCATACGTGTGTACAGATGCCAGCACATCAAGCTACCCCAATGTGTCAAATTTCTTTGATAGTTATTCAACTTTATTTAACTAAAGAAATAAGGTGCATGTTCAATTGGAAAAATCTGACATTTTTGGGTAGCTTGATGTGCATTAATGGTTGTACATTATTAAATGTATGTACATTAATACTCAAACACACTTTATTGCACGACTCATGATGCGAAGCATCAGAGAGTGCTTTACGATCGAAAATTTTTTTTCGCCTCATTTGGGCAGCTATTTTTATTATTATAGCCTTGTTAGTTCACGGAATCAAGATATTTTGCATACTATTGTCGAGATAATTTAATGGAGATTAATTCCATACTTTTATCAAATTGATTTACTGCAATATAATTGGAAAAAAACACCAAAATAGGTCAAAAAAAAATCCTGTCCGTCATGTGTGAAACCCCGGAAACACTGTAACTTGTGAAAAAATCCATTATTTGAGTTATTTTTTTTTCTAATCGACGATTGTAGGTCACTGAATGCGAATGATTAATTAATTCAGTGTCGTTTAATTGCAATTAATAAAAATAAAAAACGAAAACTACAAGACTGTATATCTATATATATCCATGTAAAATTAACATGGATGGTGATATATCTATATCTATAGATATTATATACATTTTATTCCACCAGGGGCGCCTGTGCATCGCTTTCCTAGTACAGCTGTTTTTTTTTTTCAGTATTTGATAATTAAATGAGCATTATGAGTCGTGCACTTTTTTGTTGTTACAACGACCTTTCACCACCTGAGAGGTAGTATGAATATAATTTTTGGTGCTCTTTCTCATGGTTATTTAATTATATCCATTTGTATTATTTGTATTGTTTTTTGTCAGAAAAACAATATTTTGTACTGTTTAGTACAAAATACTAGTAATAGTCGTAGAGACTTATCTCAGATACTAGTAAAGTCGTAGGAAAAGCTTTCAGTATTCTTCCCCGTGCATTTTTGCTGTTAATAGCACCAACTCAGATCAAAACTGAGAAGATATACGAATTCGTTTTGAATTTTCCGCTATTAAAACCGCCTATCAATTGAAACAATGTTACCCAATACAATTTTACAAAAACAAAAATTGAATAAAAGTTAATCGATTATACATTTATAATTATTTATTATATGATTATATAAATAAATATACTAAATTTATACGTTTATATTATTATATTTATAATTATACATTTTTACAAGTTGGTACCTGTAAATTTAAGACCTGTAGTGATCAACAATAATTGTAATTGCTGATGAAAATAGTCTATGTGAGAATACTTTAAAAGCAAGGAGACTTGTGAAAATGTTCAAAACTAAAGAAATTAAAAAAAAATTGGCAACAATAGCTGATCAAAATAATTTGGATCAGGGTTCCCAACTTAGTGGTTCTTCCCAAATTTAACGGGGAATAAGTGTTTTTGGATTGTATTTGGGGCTGCACATTGTTTGGGTATTGTTAGGGCTTTTTTTGTATTTTTTGTTAGGCAAGATTTGCTGAGCAAGATTGTTTAAAAAAAAAAAAATAGGCCAGCTATAATATATTCTAATATTAGCTACATTTGAGTTATATATATAAGTACTTACAATACTTACTTGATGGATGACACATCGTTTCGGCTCGCTACTTGTCTTCGCTTGGGTGCCCCTTGTGTTGCTCCGCATCGGTGTCACTGTGGTGAAGCGGTCGACAGCTTCGGGCACCATGGCCTGTCCTGTTACAGGAGCGCAGGACGCATAGCACGGCACGCCAGCATCAATGATATTATTCGTCGAGCTCTTGGTACCGCCGGCGTACCAGCGGTATTAGAACCTAACGGCTTGGTACGAGACGATGGTAAGAGACCAGACGGCATGACTTTGTTGCCTTGGAAGATGGGTAGGCCTTTGGTGTGGGACGCAACCTGCGTCGATACCCTTGCGCCATCTCATGTTTCAAGCACGGCAGGCTGTGCTGGCGTTGCCGCGGCGGGTGCTGAGACCCTCAAACGGCGCAAATACTGTAACCTTATTGGTAACTACAGTTTTGAGCCGTTTGGGGTTGAAACGCTCGGGTCATGGGGTCCGAGTGCACGTCATCTTTATAAAGAAATTTCTCGACGTCTGATCGACACTTCGCGTGACCAGAGGGCTGGCTCATTCTTTGCCCAAAGAATTAGTATTGCCATCCAACGTGGCAATGCTGCCAGTCTTTTGGGCACGTTTCCAGATGACAGCGATGCGGAGGAATACTTTGACGCCTGAGTGTCCTTGTCGGCTTTTTTTTTTTGTTTTTTGTTTTTTTTTTTTTTTGTTTTTGTAAATATGTATATACCTAGTTAGTTTTATAGTATAAAGAATACAAATATAGTTGTTGAATATTTTGCAAAAGTACTTACATACCCTTGTTGTAAATTTTCAATTGTTTTGGTTGGCATATTAAAAAAGAGTTTTTCTTGAAAGTTACGTAAAAGTTACCAAAAAGCAATAGTTGATTTTATATGGGGGTTTCCAAATAATCGTGGTCATTTTAGGGGTTTTAGAGTTTAGCTTTAGGGGTAAATATTTTTAGAAGTGGGTAACACTGCTCCGACTGTCTGCTCTACTCAAAGCAATACGGTCTTTTTGACAACTCTTTTTCGGCGAGCCGTGTCAACGGAACAAGGTGATTATTAAAAAAATGTGTTTTACTTGTGAAATAAGTGCAACTATAGAAATGTTTTATTATTCAATTACGTAGAGTGTTAAAATAATCGGCAAGTATTGTACGATTACAGAGATGAAAGTGGATATTGTTTGCCTAACCCACCATCATAAACCACCATGCCTTAAGCAGATCATGTCGATTTCTCACTAAATCGTTATGAGTGGACACAAAGGCTAGATAATTGCCCCGAGCATTGATTCCCAAGTGCAATTAAGCCTAAAGAAGCCGTTTAGGTGTTTGGCATTTGCAACGGTTTGTGGCGACAAACTCTTCCACTAAATGATGATGTGCTTACTTGTACTTATTGTGGCAGTGTAAGCATTATTTACATTCCTACCTCTCCCATATTATATCTACTCTATGTTCGAGTAATCGTTGTAAGTATGTACTTCATGCAAATGCATGCGCTTGTATTGGTATCAAATGGTAGACCTCGTGGTATTTTTGATGCTGGTATCTCTACAGTTCACCGATCTGAACTCTAAAGCCGTGTAATTCTTTAATATAGATCAAGGTACATATTTCTGCCACCGTTCGTTTCTTTTCTCATGTGCTCCCAAGTTTATAATTAAGATAAGTCCTAATACATTCACTTAAACCTTCCAGCTCGCCAAGATGGTGAACAACAGAGTACCGTCGGTATTCTCGAAGACCTATGTCACGCCACGCCGTCCCTTCGAGAAGGCGCGTCTTGACCAGGAGTTGAAGATCATAGGAGAGTATGGTCTGCGCAACAAGAGGGAAGTGTGGCGCGTCAAGTACACGCTTGCTCGCATCCGTAAGGCTGCTCGTGAGCTGTTGACTCTGGAGGAGAAGGACCCTAAGAGGCTGTTTGAAGGTGCTTACTATGATTAACTTGTTGATGCGAGCTCGACCTTCAAGATCGATCTTTCATGGTAGAATCATTGTTTCTTTCTTTTCAATACTCAACTCATTCCAGTAAGTAATTATTTCTCTGTGATAAAATGATGAAAAAATCTGGCAACCTCTTATCAGAAGAACATTTGTTGATTTCTAACACTCTGACAATCCCTATTTTAATCATCTATTACAAAATTGGTGTAACTCGAAGGCTTATTTAGTATCATCACGTTTACAGGTAACGCACTCCTGCGTCGTCTCGTCAGGATTGGAGTGTTGGATGAGAAACAAATGAAGCTCGATTATGTGCTCGGTCTTAAGATTGAGGACTTTTTGGAACGTCGTCTGCAGACCCAAGTCTTCAAGGCTGGTTTGGCCAAGTCCATCCATCATGCCCGTATTCTTATTAGGCAGAGGCATATCCGGTAAGAACTCATTTGTTATAAAACTTTGAATTACAATTAATTTCTTGATTGTTGATAAGTAAGAATGCAATATATCTTTACTGTTAATATTTAGTAGTAAGGATTTGTCTCTAATTCATTGATTTGTATCAGTATATAACATGAAGCTCAAACACAGGTGATCTCACACACTTGGCAGCTGCAGTTGCCTGGCTTGAATCTTTTTCTAAATGACCACTTGGCTCCCAACCTAGTTGGGGTCAATGTCTTGAAATGTTTATAAGCTCTGTTTGAGCTCACAGGTAAGGTATCAGAAGTACCCTTTAAGTGTTCTTAGAGAAAAGTATATAGCTCTGTGCCTCAAGCTATCCATTCAAACTATTTGTCAGATGATTCTGCATTCTGCCAAAAATATGTTGGTATTCAACAATTTATATGAAAGAAGTTGTATATATTTATTAATTGGAGCAGTTTTGGTGTAGCAATCCCCGTTATTCAATAACTAAGCGTCTTAATAATTGTCCTCAGTGTCCGCAAGCAAGTGGTGAACATTCCGTCGTTCATTGTACGCCTGGACAGCGGCAAACACATCGACTTCTCACTGAAGTCGCCCTTCGGTGGCGGCCGCCCTGGTCGCGTCAAGAGGAAGAACCTGCGCAAGGGACAGGGCGGTGGCGCCGCGGCTGACGAGGAAGAAGATTAGACCAATAAATGACGTGTTTATTATCTAAAATGAAATGTTTTAATTTTAAACATCATGACTGACTACCCTGCCTTGCTCTCACTCGCTAATCTTACAATCATTGACCTTCCTCTTCCTGTAGTATAATGGACGCTCAGTTGCACGCAGCTGAGATGAGAATGTGTGGTGTTGAAATAAGTCTGAAAGTGCCTGTGACCGACAGTATGTGGAGATCGGTTGTCATGGCATGAACATGTGATGCAAAGTTATGAATGTCGAGAGTTGCATGAGGAGGCCAAAGAATTGATTGATATATGTGGTGTGAAAAATGATATCGAGTATGACTTGAGATGACTGCTAATAGAGATCTGAGGGAGGAGACATGCTGCGCCGATCCCAAATAAATTAGAACAAAGGCAGGAAGAGAATATATTTAAAAAAAAATAAACCACTAAGGTGACCATAAACTGACATCAATATAAACGGTCAGTTGTATGTGGTTCATAGAAACTACAGTGAATAAAATAAACTTTCTTTGAACAATAAGTGCTATCTACTAGGATCCCGTAACTCGGAAAAAATATATCAAACTGAATTTATTGAAGTCTCATGACGACGCCTGCAAAACTCAAATAGCAAATAATGCGCACTGCCAAAATACGTACTGGTGATATAATAATCTAAGCAGGCGCTACTTAGTGTACTTTGCTACTTTATCATACATATACGTTTGAATAGAGTGCTTGCTTGACTTAACGATAGGTAGTAAATAGAAGCAATATCTAAGGAGTAGTATAAAAGTGTTAACTGAGTGGTGACTGTCTATCTTAACGTTCACAGAACGTAACGTCGTAAGTACCGGAAAACTATGATAACTTACAGGATTAAAATTCTTCTATTGCCAAACCGGCATGCGAAGCGGGCTACGCAAGCAAGTCTCGTGGAAATGAGTTGCCGCCGAATACCAGAATCAATGCATCTTAAAATAAAGTTGGTCACAAACATCAAGATCAGGGATAGAGGTACCTACCTAACCTAATCAAGATCTACACGACTACTTCTATTACCTGGTAATACTGAAATTAACTTTATTTCCGTCCGGATTTCCACTTCGGCGTCCCTTTACCTAACAGGAATAAAAATATACAATTATAATATGAAGCGTAGACCATGCGAAAAACATACAGCATTATAAAAAGTAGAAAGAAGATTTATAGAAGTTAGCACGGCACGAATAGCTAATATCGCTAACCCGCGCCGATCAGAGTACTATCTAATTTAGCTGGTTTCTTTGCATGAGAAGATTCCGCGGCAGTAGGACGATTTCCGGCTGATATATTAGCTAATATAAAAAAAAACGCACACGGGACGCCTGGCAGATGTGAAACATTGAAAATTGTGGTTATTGAGATGTTGGAGGAGGATTTTAGATGGAGTAAAAATATAATTTATTGTTAGTAGTCAGTCAGACGGTCGGTAGGAGGGGCATATAGTAAGCAGCTCATACAGAGAACCAACGGAGTGTGTAGTGCGCGCGCACACAAGGGAGTCGATAGCGGTGGCGAGGAGGGGGCACTTTTGCCGTGACGGCACAAGGCGCGCCTACAGATGTTTCACATAAATAAAGCTGAAGAGTCTGGTTTGTCTTTTAGTTTGAACGCACTAATCTCCAGAACTACTACTAGTCGGGTTTTAAGTAATATTTTTTAATTTAATAGCCCAATGGTTGAGGAAGGATATTTAACATCACCCTTCAACCCTTAGGAATGGGTGTACCCTCGGGGCAGAGCTAGGTAATAATAAAACACTTGTAATTATGTACATTTACAACATTGTAGATTTAATTAAAATATGATTCTTATAATTATTCAACAAGTAGGTAACTAAATACACGTGTACAGTAAGGTATGGTAGTTATCACCGTCTTAGGTCAAGCAACACTTACATACAAACATTATACAGCTACATAAATCATAAATATAATGTGCAGTTAATACATGATCAAAACATAAATCCGAATGTTAATGATATTATTTGAACCAAATTAATATTATGATGGGTGTTTGTATAAAGATAAAAATCTTACATCTAGCGGAAACTACGTAAGCACTGCTAAATACAGTTAAATACATACAGTGAAATTTTCTCATTCATTGGCATCCTTTCGGGGGGTGAAAGCATATAAGAAACTTTGACTAGGCATAGGATATTCTGTACATTTATGTACAAATAAGTATTACTTATTATCCGTGGTATCAGCAGATTTTTGCTTCGCAATTTCAGTATTCTTCAAACCCTGAAGGATTGCCAACGAATTAAGTAATGCCTGCCAGCCTATATGTACTAATTTAATATTTACATACAAATATATAATAATCTTCTTTACCGGCTGAATGAGCCCTAGCGTAAACCTTGATACACCTCTCGAACGCTCCAGGTAGGTTCACATGTGTACCCAAAAGAGGTGTATGTAATCCTCTTACTACTACGTGCATTCGACACTTGACGAGCGACCACGGTTGACTGTTAAAACGTTTGGAAGTAGAATACAGCACTATAGATTGTTAGTATCGCCGCTATCATCTACCTTAACGTTGTTGATTCCCTCCGTGGCCTGTTCAGAGCCGTCCGGCTTCGCGGCGAGCTGCGCGAGGCACAGCGACAGGATGCGCTCCAGCCCGCGGGCCGTCTGCTCCGAGGAGTAGATGTCCATGACCGGCACGTGAACGAAGAGAGTGCGCGTGTTGTCTATGCTCAGGGACGTGTAGTAGGTGTACTCGCACAGGTATCTGTTGATAATGTGGAATCATGAGCATCATGGCAGTAAGCATCGAACCTATGTGGCCAGTATGTAGTTTGACGGCACGGTTGGCGCGTTGGCTGAGCGATTGGCTGCTGCGCTGCGTGTCGTGGGTTCGATTCCCGCACGGAACAAATATTTGCATGGCCTACAGGTAGTTGTTCCGAGTCTGGTTGTTTGTGTAAAACGCACCCACGATACAGGAGAAATTCCTAGTGTGGGGCAACGTTTCTTTAAAATAAGAAGTATTTGGCAAATGTGGCAGAAAAAGGCCGGCTTTGTAGGGCGTCACCTCTCTTTCTAGAACACGATGTACCGCGGCGCGCGAGTGCTATATGTGTGAGTGTGTTCCTACCACGTCACAAATTATTCACAAGAATCAATCAAGAGTGACAGTTTTTGGATTGCGTCAAACTTACTTGATTATGGTGAAAAGCCTGCTTTATCCTCTAGGTATATCTATAAAAGGATAACGAGTAAGCAGGAAGGAAACAAAGGCATTATATAACTGCAATAATATAAGGAAGTAAATTATGATTGTGTGGTTCATTCAAATTAATTCAGGGAAAATAATATTGTTTACCACTTTTGACAAGAGTTGCCAATAAATTATAACTTCAATTAACTTGGAACAATGCTACTGTCACACAGACCAATAGATTTTGCTGTTTTATGACCTGCAAGCATAGCATGACCAATTCTATATCAATTGTATCACGAATAGACAACGTTCTTTCTTTCCAACTTGACATTGACATCTCTTCTACCCGAGCACGGGGCGCCCCGTAGATTGTAGGGAATAGAAAACTTTCTTCTCTTCAACGACGCCATGCTTAGGACGCTGCAAGTGATAACAGCCTTCAGATGATGAACAATGAATGTATGTACCTAATGACGTATCAACAATTTGGGGAAACACGTATTAACACTCATACTTATTTGGCAAACTGGAACCCCAGAATCGACCCACCATTACGTTCCCTTCACGCTTTTACTGTATTGTTTGTATTGTATTATTTTTTTGCCCCACACTAGTAATCTGTCCTGTATCGTGGGTGCCTTAACAAACATTCAAACTCACATACACAAACAGCCAGACCCGAAATAACTACCTGTAGGCGATACAAATATTTGTTCCGTGCGAAAATTTGTGTCGTGAATGAGACAAACGAAAATTATGTAACGAATATTGTTGATTTTCCGATTAGTCCTGACTCCTGAGCGAAGGCCCTCGTTTCGATGTCTTGGTTGTGAAATATTAATTGAGTTTTTTTATTACGAAATTTCTTCACGGTAATATAATTGACGGCAATAATCTCGCTTCTGACACCGGACTTGTCATAACTGGCGAAATGTGGCTCTGCCAAACCCTGGCGTAATACAGGCGTGATGTTATGTGTAACTTGTGCGATCATGTCTGTGTCTTTGTTAGAATCAATAGTTTAGAAAAAATATATTTATTGTGCAATGTATATTTGCTTTAAGATAATGTGATAAATAAGTCAATAGCATCATCTCTTATCTATTCAGAGAAATCCATTGTTTGGTACATACACAATGGATCATAGGTTTGTTTGTAACAGATAAACTAATGCAATGTACATACATATCTTCTAGAACTTTATTTTCTGTACAACAAGCAGAAAATTAGCTTTAGAGCTGGACCCCGCTATGTTACCCTGTACTGATACACATTAAAAAGTACAGGTTAAAAACTCAACAAGAAACGATTCGAGATTCCTATGGGGATAATTCGTTTTTTCGGGATAAAAGAAGCCTAGGGTAAGGTAGAAGCGCGAAAGTCTGACAACCAATCTTACCAATGGGTATCCTGTTGCCCAGTAACTGGGTTGTGTAGGTCATAGAGGCAGTTGCTCCATATTAAATACTGGTATACAGCTCACAGCTGCATCCGGTTTGATGGAAGCCAGCCGCAACATAGTTGGGAAAAGGCTAGGTAGATGATGATGATGTTGTCAGTTTTACGAAGACAAATCTTACCTGCCAGCATCCTTAGACACTTCAGCCCTATATGGCTCTTCAGGCGGGTTGTCACCATTAAACTCCTTGCAGATTTGTTCTACATTCAGCTTGGTATGTAACCGAATGGCTCCCTCTGCCAAGCACGCATAGTTTGTGGGAACTTTGTCAAAGTAGTCCATCTTCTGGTAGCCTTTCCTGTGGGCCTGGGACTCCAGCTGCAAGCACTGCCCCTTGCCTGATACCCCCACGTGGATCATCAGCTGGGGAATGTTAGCAATCAATGTTTTTAGTTAATTTATTATTTTGTAACATACAGATAATTATGGAAAAAGCACAGGGAAAGATATTTTATCAAGAGTGAGATGGTTAGAATAGAAAAATTATGAGTTTGTTTAAGTTTATTTAAGGGCATAACATTGCAATGATCGGAACTGTCATTACCTTTTCGAAAAAAAGGAGCTGCTACTAAGAAATTATAAGCCGAAAAACCCAATAACACTCAACCCAACTCAGGAATCTTCTACAGTAGAATCCGGATATAATGACTTTGTTTATAACAACTAACCGTTTTAGAAAATGCGCACTCAAGTTTTGTTTCAAATAGATGCACTTTAGTATGACTAAGTGTCACCGCCCCCTTGTGGGTTGTTATGGCCAGATTCCACTGTAAATATTGATTGGGATCAGTTTCTGCACTTTGTCCATGAAGTGGACCATTGTGCGTGCTCCAGGAATCATTCCAAGGACTTCATGCTTAGCAATAGCGCTTGCAATTAAACCAACAAGGTAGTTTCTTTGTTCAAATAAGGTACATGTCACAATACATGCAGCATTGTGTACTTGTGAAGGTGACATGATAGCAGTTGTGGTTTGTGGAGTAAAAAGGAAAAATATCCACAATTCAAGTACATATTTTATCAATGAGTCTGGTGACGTACGGGTAATGTAGTTGGCATGCCAATGTATGCCATGGGGAAAACAATTTATTGACCTGCAACTGACACAGATTATGTGATAATTTAGTATGAATAATGCATTTGTGGTTTAACATTTAAGTAGAGAAAATAATAATTGCATTAAAGTTTTAATAATGCCATAAATGAGCACTACAAATTTGTCAAGCAAGGAATACCTATGGGTCTACACTTGGCCCAATGAGGAACACAACATAAAGGACTTCAAATTTGAATGTTTAGGTAAATTTTGAGACATGTTTTTTCGATGAGTTTTCTTAATCACCGACCTAATTTAGAAACTGTTGTAAGCACTTTAAAAGAAGCTATAATTAATAATGTAGGTGCCTAAAGCTCACCTTAGGGGTGTGTGTCTCCCACAGCGCTGGCACGAACTCGTCCACATTCTCATAAGTAACCGGCAACTCTATCTGAACCAGCTCCACATTGTGTTTCTTCTCGATTTCATCTTTGTTCATTATTTTTACTGCCTCCCAGCTGGCGTTCACCGGGTGATTCAGATACGGACCAAAGCCCGTTATAAGGACAATCGGTTTCAGCCAATAATCGAGCTCGTTGATCATATTGCTAAGTTTTACTTAGAGAAGTTTCAAAAAATGTTCTTGTATTGAATTCGTTTGGGGGTTTCGTTTGACGCAGATTGCCAGATGCACAACAGAGTCAGATGTTTGACTGTGTTTCATGAAGAAAACATCAATGACACATGTGACATGACAGCAGTTATCGATCTCCCTCCAGTCAGCTGACTTTTACTACGTTATGTTGGTGTTCCTGATCGCTGTTAACAGTGCGAGAATAAAATAATCTATTAGATGTTTGCAACGGAAATTCAATTTATTTTAATAGTAACATAGAGGGTGACTTGAAGAGTAAGGCAGGAGTGTATGTATACATACGTATAGTACCTACATTTCACCAATTGTTTTATTTAATTTAATATTAGGAATATATTAAATGAAGTATTCTTAATATATGCCAATAGAGAGATGTGTAATACCCAAATCTAATAAGCATAATATTTACCCATGAAACGAAGTGTAGCACTAACGCTGAACGCAGCTTGCGAGACTTCAAAAGGAAGGGGAATGCCCTTCACTAGTCCTCGTTGGCCAGTAAAACACGCAGCGGGAGAATTAAAATGTTGGCAAACACTGTTTGTTTTTTTAAACGAACCAGTTTGTTTTGTAAGGGATTTGTGTGGCGATCTAGTTGCAGAGTTGGGCGTAATTAACTAAATAATTTTGTAATCAGATTAATACTGTGAATATGTGATTGATCAATGATTTTTGTTTCTGCAAATTGTTATTTACAAACACGATTGATGTGTAAACACGCCACTAAATAAAAATAAACGAATTCGAACTAGGTTAGGTCGGTGTTTCCTATCTGACTGTTCTGAGAAGAAACATGGAAACATACTGAGAGTACACAGTCTCTTCTAAAGTTCAGACATTATCTTGGTCAGATCATATGAGGACCATGATGTAGATTAGTGTCTGAGTTGGCCTTTTGACGAAAGAATCACACAGATTTGAGTGGACCTTTGCAGTCATTGTACGCGTTTATCAGTACTCGAGAGTACAATCACGATTGCACCGATCATGATTACTTTTGATCAAAATAAAATTTTGCTATTGACAGCCTTTCTCCTATGGGAGTAACTACAGAACGCTATCTGCTTAGATTCTATTTCTATTTTGGATGGGTTAGCAATTGACACATGACTGTTGAAAGTAAAATCAGCTAAACACATCAGTTAATGCGCTATTGAGAAATTTACATTAATTTTGCGATAATTTCCTTTCCAGGAACTGGGTTTGGATCTAACATAAGTAATACCTAACTCTATGAATGTATTTCGAGTTATACTTTTGTTCTTCAAATTAATATTTTCGATTTTATTGTACAGAGGCCATATCAGGCTACCCCAATCGTTCAAATTTCTTTGATAGTTTTTCAACTTAATTACAAAAGTTATGGTATTTTTTTCGAAACGTTGCCCTAATCTTGGAACTACTATTTAAACTCACGCACAAACAGCCAGACCCGGAACAACTACCTCTAGGCACAGGAACCCGCGACACGTAGCCAATTGCTCAGCCACTTTACTAACCGTGCCGTCAAGATGAGCAGATCAGTAGCAACTAAACTGCGACAGGCCCGTTTTGTCGGCACGGCTGGAAATTTTCAAATTAATAATTCCACAATATTAAGAAACATGATGAACTTTTCAATCTGTTAGTGTTTTTAATATTTGTATATAATATTTACCTATGTTTCTTCTTCTTCTCTTTCTTTCTTTTTCTATTTCTTTAAAAAAAAACGCTGCCCCACACTAGGAATTTCTGCTGTGTCGTGGGTAGCTATTTAAAATAGAAGAATAAAATACACATTTAACAATCAAGGTAATCTTTTGTATCTTTCGTACATAATCTCTAAAATAAAAAGGAGAAAAATCCTGTATACAAAATCGAATAAGGCTGAGTGGTAAATTATCCTACAGGTCTTCTATTAACACAAGACAAATGCTCTATTCGATTATATTAAAATTTATTAATTATAATCGAATCATCAACACTTACTTATATTGATAATGACAATTAATTAATTCATGACTTGTTAATTATCTATTATTGCTTTGAACCCGGGTCAAGTTATCGCTTACTCGGATAGGGAGCGAAGCCCTATGGCCGCCCGCCAGCGCCTCCTTTTGGGGGCGTCACAATCTCCACAATAGGTTCAAATTCAGGTAAGTATCAATGTGACTTTTACAATTCATATGTAGTTTCTAAATTTATCTTGGACATCACTGACACCGGTGAAGGAACACATCGTGAGGAAACCTGGAGTTATAATTAATATAAGTAAGTCTGAAACAGGCAACCCGCGTCTTGCAAGCATGGTGATTAATGCTCATGCGTTTGTGACCTTTGCTCTACAGGGGCACAGTAACAGGCTGGTATTATTTTTATTATTATCAAGTTGTGTGATCGCACAAAGTGGCGCGCGCGCAACAATATATTTGATGAATTATTGTAATTTAAATGATCAATAAAGCCCTTTAAGTTCAACTTGGTCGACTTTTATTCATATTTCATGAAAACATGACGCTTGCGACTAATTTCAACTAAAGAGAGTAGTTTGAATTTATGTGACTGATAAAAAAATAAGTTCATTATCACTGTACCTAATGTCTTTTACTTTTACCTATCTGTTAACTTCTTGCCCAAGTCTGGCTAGTTGCTGTTATAATAATAAATAAATAAATAATGATGGACAATCCACGCAGCATCATAAGCAGAGCTTGTGTTATGGGTACTAGATGACTGATATACTTAATACAATACATTACATAGATAGATATTTTTATTATACATAGCAAATACCCAGAACACCCGGAATATATATTTGTAGACCGTACAAACATTTGTCCCAAGGCGGGAATCGAACCCGCAACCTACTGCGTCGCAGGCGGACCTTCGCCCGCCGCGCCACATCACATATAATTAATTTATGTCGTAATAAATGTAAGGCAGAAACACTTGTGTCACAAGCAGGAGCCAAGTGTCTACTCCCAATCAACAGAAGACAAGAATTGAATTTTAATTTACTCATCTCAAATAAAATAGAATAAAATGATTATGATACATTAAATTAACTAAGAATTAACATTAGTTGTAAGGTAAGTGTACGTTGTGAGTGCCTACCTAGTACCTTATGTATTTCGAGGAAAGAAGAATAAAGAAAACATTTTAAAATTATATTTATTAAGTACTATATACAAATAGATTTAAGACTAATTATATTAAGATTACAATTGCTTAGAATATCTTTAAAAACTATGTATAAATATAATGCGCCCAGAATAACTCAACGGAGTCACAGTCCGACAGTGCATGGCGAGTTTGGCAGGCGTGGTAGCTGTCTAGACTAAAATAAAGAGCTACTCGTATGATGGGCGCACTGTATCATACGAACAAATGCTCGCGTACATTAGCTGGGTTTGCTTTCATTCGTCCGTCAACTGTGCGAGACACATCTCCAAGATGCGTTCCAACCCTAGGGCAATAAGTTCGTATGTGAACCCCTCTACCGGCACATGGACGAATAATGTCTTTGAGCAGCCGCTGCGGCAGGTGAGGGACGTGTAATAGGTGTATTCGCAGAGATACCTGTAACAAAAACTTTATGTTAGTAAGTGCAAACTTTACACTGACCCACACGCTTTAGCGTAACGCAGATTCACGTTAAATACCTAGTTCTGAAGACTCCTGGCGTGACATTTTTTTTTTTAATTGGGCTAGCGAATACAAATCTATTTTTTTTTAATGTGACTATATAGTTCCACAGATTAGCGTGTTTAACACAGACAAAACTATTCAGTTTTATAATATTTTAGTACCGAGAGATGTATAGTAGCAAACGTAACCGTAATCCTTTTGTTGAAGTTGTTTGAAACTCGGGAAACGACTTAGACCCTGGTAGTATTTTTGCTTCGACTGTCCCTGACGATGAAAAGCGCAGTTTTTTTTTTAATCTAACAATTTAATAAATAATGATAATCATATTTTATTGACATAAAAATATGTTACATTTATAGGAAACCCTGACTCCTGCGGTAGGTGAAACCTGTGTTACAGGAATCAGTGTTTCCTCCCAGTAGTTTTACACAGTTCATCATCATCCTCCTGCCCTTATCCCAATTTATTTGGGGTCGGCGCAGCATGTTTTCTTCTTCCATACATCACTTTTTGCCGTCATCACAAGGGTCACCTCTTTTCTTGCCATATCATCTTTCACACAATCCATCCATCTTTTCTTTGGTCTTCCTCTACTCATGTAACCCTGCACCTTCATACTCAAAACTTTCCTCACAACATGGTCCTCATTCCTTCGCATCACATGCCCATACGATGACAACCGATTTCCACACAACTTCTCGGTCACAGGCGCCACTTTCAGACTTCCTCTTACATACTCATTTCTTATTCTATCCATTC
The DNA here is from genome assembly GCA_905147745.2 of Phlogophora meticulosa. NCBI lineage: Eukaryota > Metazoa > Arthropoda > Insecta > Lepidoptera > Noctuidae > Phlogophora > Phlogophora meticulosa. The sequence goes on from LR990534.1 coordinate 688,505, forward strand.
GCGTAACACCATACATCCCCCTCAGCATTCTCATCTCAGCTGCATGTAACTGCCTTTCATTCATGCCTTTTGTGGCCCAACATTCTGATCCATACAAGACAGCAGGTCTTACCATAGTTTTGTAAATCTTCCCCTTAAGTTTAAGGGGAATATGGGGGTCACAGGTTGTTCCCGTTACCTGCCGCCATTTCATCCAGCCTATGTTAATTCGGTGCTTAACACCCGATCTATTTCTCCGTCACTTTGCACGAGTGAACCGAGATACCGAAAGTCGGAACAGACCGGGAGAAGCACGCTGTTAAGCGACATTGCTTCAGGACTGGAGAGACCGCCGAAATCGCAGAACATATATTCAGTTTTGGTTCTGCTGAATTTCAAGCCTACACTCTCCAGCCTCTGTTGCCATTTCTCCAGTCTGCTCTGGATCTCAGGTCCATCTTCACCGACAAGAACAATGTTGTCGGCAAATAGCATGCACCAGGGTGCCTCTTCCTGTATGACCGACGTCAGAGCGTCCATTATCAACAAGAAGAGGTAAGGGCTTAATGCAGTTTTACACAGTTAATATGCAATAACATTTAAACAATTCTAAATTATACAATACCTGCTTGTGGCATATGTGTGAGGGTAAGGATGCGTGAGCGTACGTGTATATCATAGTATATACATATATTATATTTATCGCATTTAGATAGTATTATAGATTTATTTTATTTTATTGCTTTTAAGAAAACTTACATTTGAGTAGTAAGAAATAATATGTAGAAGACAGCCAATTACAAGTTTGAACTTATATAAACTTACGTATAAAGTTGACAGACGGTCAACGGTTAAATATATAAAAAACGTGAGGAGAGTTAAGTATAGAAACAACTTAAGAGAATAAACACAAGTAAAAACATTACCCTACCAAGTTAAAATTCACATAAAAATCTATTCAACATTTTTTCAATTTCTGGACATTATTTGTGAATAAATCAAGTTCAACATTCTGGCACACCCTGTTGAACATTCGACATGCTCATAAAATATATGTGTTTTGCCTGTAGGTAGTATTCACAATAGGTACATGAAGGAGATGAGGTCTCCGAAGAGACATGGACGGTACACGAAGTCCAATCTTGGCCACCAGCTCAGGGACGTCAGTAGTATCAGTGAGGTATCAGGCCTTTGACCTAGCCTGATAGCAATAGCTTCGCGAGATGGCCGTAGCTCTTCACTATCAAAAAATAAAATGACTACACACCGCAAGATAACCACGTGAGTTGGTTGTAAACTTATTATAGTGCATCGTTTGAATACCTATTATATCCCAAAATAGTACGTAAGAAGAACTCGTCCATCGTAAACAGGATAACACTGTGATTTATTCAAATCAGGCCAAATAATTAGTATAAAAACAGGCCAAGTGCGAGTCGGAGTCGTACACGAAGAGTTCCGTACCATGTTACAAAATTAGAGATACACCGAGGTCGTGCAAAAACCTAAGGTCCCGTTGGCACCCTTGGGTACGGTACCTACCCTCAAAACGGACATATTCTGTTTGCTTTGTCTCTTTGTCGTCTCAGATCTTGCTTCCAGGAAAACAAGTGCACCCGATAGATACCAGATTCCATAATTTAATACTACTATATTTTTAGACATCAAAAATATGGCAAACCGCCCACGAGTTGCATTTGTTAGAAAAATTAAATGAGATTATAAAAGTGATATTATTACGTGTTGAACTTCTTCTGTCTAGATGTTGCATGCGCTACTGCTGAGCATGAGGTCCTTCGATTCCCGAGTCGGAAAAACTATTATGAGGATTTTCTATCCGGAATTTCCCGGTAACAACCCGGAGTCTGTATTTGTGCTCGGTGGGTGGCTGGCGAAATGTAGTTGAAAGCACTATAGGTAGGTACACCTCTGCCTGACCTTTTGCGAAATACAAGCGTTATGTTAAGGAGTTATCTACCGATAAAGAACTGGTATTTAAACTACAGAAGAGATGTATAAGGTCAATGTTAGGTCTAAAATCAACAGAAACCGGTCTTGCCAGTCTGTAACTGTTCCATCCTTATATATTATGGAAACAGTTTTGTTTCTTAAAAATAATCTTCAGGTACTGACAACATCCACAAGTACTGGTATAAGAAATTCTCCAGCATACATCCTTTCTTACATAACCATTTAAATACATTCATCCAATCACCACATTTACTTCCAACATACATAACACACGGAGTTACTTATATGATACCTAAAGACATGCACGACACTATACACCTAGCAAAATATCGGCCAATTACTTGCCTATTCTTATTTAAAAAAATGTCGGAAGTCAGAATACATCCAATACGGACTCATGTCATGCGAAATGTAAAATTAACGCGCTAATGCAGAAAAGCTTTTTGAAATTTCCCCGCGCATTTATAATAAAGTACCTAATGTAATGTAATAAAAAATATAACAGTAATAAAATTCAAAAGGGCGCTAAACGAAATATTAATTAAGAAAAGTAATAACACAATTGACGACTTCATTAATGATGAATCGCTGTCTGATTGATTTATTGTATCATTGTCATAGTTACTACTAAGTATCCTTATTGACATTATTTTATTCTGATTGACATATAGGTACATATTACGAATATTACGAACAGCTTAATATTTTATATAGATATACAAAAATAATGAAGTTAGAAAAAATCTCACAGAGCAAATTTCACACTAGACGAACTATTTTGCATCGGGGCTCGTATTTTGTTTTGATAACATTGTGATAATTTTTACTACCGTAACCTGTCCGACATTTTTTAGTTTTTGGTCGTAACCTTAACATGACATTTACTAAACTAAATTTGACATTTATAACTCACTAGCACTGCCTGTGACTTCATCCGTGTACATCTCGAACTTTTTCCCTTCGAACTTTAACATCCTTCCCACCCCCTTTAAAACATAGTTGGTAAGTAACTTGGCAAGAGTCGTTAGATGCGCACAAGTCGTTTTTTAGGTCTCTTTGGTAGCCAAGCGGGGTATGAGGTACGTCAATCCGAGCGCGCGATTGGTGCAACAGTCGACTGTTGCCTCCCGAACTCCCGATTACACTTGCGTGCACGAAAGTTGTACCCTTTGTTTTTGTTGTGTTTATGTTAAAGAGTTATTGTTATTGTTTTTAAATTTAGTTTTTGTTACGAGTTGATATTATTGTTGTTGTTTTAAATTAAAAAATTAAGGCGAAAAAAGGTATGCCTTTTTATAAGTCCCAATAAACTTTTCCGACTTCCACTCCCTTCTTCAACTTTCTTCTAATCAGATATTATTAAATATAAATGATGGCAATAACCATAAAATAATGACGATCAATAAAAGTCACCACTTTTTTGTTCCACTAAGTGCACGATGCGCGAACTTACCCCCACTACGCCAAAACCTTGCCAACTTACGTGCCGGTGACTATACTCGCTGATAGTGTAGCTTTCTATGTATATGTGAAAGAATTTATAAATCGTTTGTTAATGTATTTTTGAGTTTATCCTTATCAAGCAAACAATCAAATCTTTCTTCTTTATTATATTGTAATGTAACAGGATGAATTTAAAGTTTTTACCAATGTAGAAAACCACAACAGACCAAAGAGAATATTTGGAGTATCTTTTTTTTCTATTATAAATTACTTCAAAATAACTCGATTTTTATTGCAACTTCAGTATGCTCGAGATTATTTATAAACAACGATACTTAAACAACAGACAGAATTACGTATTTACGAAGAAGAGGAGAACAAAGTTTTGACAACTGATTGAATTGAACGACTCATCTGCCTAGCCTTACCTAGTTGGGGTCGGCTTTAGTCTGACTGGATGCAGCTGAATATATTTTTTTAGGAGCGATTGCCTATCTGACTTCTACAACTCAGTTGCTGGGCAAAACGAAACCCCTTAGTGGTTGCAGACTTTCGGACTCCTGATTATCCGTAACTGCTGTCTATATATATAAATCGAGAGCGTCATCAATCCGCGAAAATTCTTAACGCGCCGACCCCAAATGAAATTGGGATAAGGGCAAGGGAATGATGATGTTTCTTTGTTGTTTAAATAATCATCCAAAAGTAAGTATGTTGAAAAAATAATTTTTAAAACATAAAAAAGCAATGTAAAAGATTAAATATAAAAGATAGCTGTATAGTGTCGCGGACTTTTTTGTAGAACTATTTAAGACGGACCAGGTTGCTGACGGACTCTTAAGGCAGCACATGCAAATAAATCGGTTTTAAGAGGCATTTATTTCCGACTTGCTTGACCAACATTGAGATGGTTCGGTTAATATGCATCAAATAAATATAATTATAGCCTATAGCACTCAGGAATAAAGCGTCTTTCTAACAGTGAAAACAAATTTAGAATTCGATCTTCAGTTTCAGAGACTACCCCCTACATACAAACATACATATAAATTTGATCTCGTTATAATATTAGTATAGATAAGATTTGACATTTATCTTTATTCGTGTTGTATTTCTTAATCTGATTTTAATTTACGGTAGAAAATAGATCACTTTATTAAAAAAAAACATCTATGTAGTATCTAATTACCCATGTTTGCAATTTTTTTTTTTTGATTTGGTATCATAATGCTATGTCATACCCCATTGTGGGCACTTTGCTGTTTTTCCTGCTGCTACAATTGGCGGAGTTCAAAAAGAAATAAGGAAAGCTATGTCTCGACTTACTTGCCAGCATCACTTGACTTCTGAGCCGTGAGCCCCTCAGCGGGCGGGTTATTATTGAACTCCTCGCACAAGATGTCCACATCCAAGTCGGTGCTGATGGTGTCCGGTCCGTCCGCCCAGTGCTTGTTGTCTGCCGGACACGTACCGTTTGTGTCAGGTGTGTCGTAATATTCTCTGTTCGCCTGTGTTTCTAGATCGAAATGTTCAATGCCACCTTTTACTCCAACGTGGATGGTCAACTGAAAAGTAAATGCGTTTGATATGAGTGGACATCTAGGAACAGCGGGCTATCCGCACAGGATCATTTTTGACAGACGGACATTTCTTTTAAACAAAATGATCAACTTTAAAAAACAAGAAGAAAATCGCCCAAAACACAAATTAAGGATGCTGTTTACTTTCGAAATTTGCTAATGTTGCGAAAATTTCGGACACCGAGTTAAATTTATTCAATTGTTTCACATAATGAATACAAGGGAAATCTATGGGTCTACAACTCTACAATAAAACATGACTCACGTCTGGTTGGAGTTTCGACCAAAGCTTCGGCACAGCTGCATCGATAGTGTCGTATACCACTTCTATTTTTTCTTGATAAAAGTGTATATTATATTTGCTCTCAATTTCTTCCCGGTTCATACAGTTCACGCCTTCCCAGCTTGGGTTTATTTCAACCTCGGGAAAAGGACCAAATCCTGTGATTAAAACTCTTTTGGTACACATTTTGAGAAGTTTTGCTGTATTCTTTGGCACTTGGTATGTAGCGACCGCTCTTGTCTGCGTCGGGAGGTCGTCTGCGTCTGTGTACGTCCAACCCACGTTTATAAACACTAGAAAATTGACGCAAAGCGGTATTTTTATGTTGACAAAAGTTTTATTTGATGAGTTTCCTTAAGTTGTTTATTAAGGTTTGTTGCTAGCACGCAATCAATACTACATATACTTACGCATTTACTTATTAAATTGCAGTAATAATTGTTTTAATAGGTATCTCGTTACAAAATCCCAAAGGTCCTCAGTGTAACAAAATGCGTAACCTCATTTGTTCGTAAATATTATTATGGACTCTTAAAATATAAACTTATCATAATAAGAATCGCGTGAATATGGGTGCATTAAATTGACCTGGTGGTTATATTTTATAGATTTTAATGTACTGTACTTACACCGGCTAATATTTAACGCCAGCTTAACTGGCAGACAACGAGACACAATTATATAATAGTAAATTTTCTCTTGTGTCTGGCACTTGAGGTGACCGCCAAACAGGTGTTAAAATAAAAACACTTGCACGAACGCAAACACACGTAATTTTACAGTTAAAGACTCTTTAGATGATAAGTAAGAAACGATAACAACATTATTGCTAATTCCAGAGATAAAAGAAATAAAAAACACTTTACATAAATGGTCCCGTGGTTATGGCTGCGCTATCGGGGGTTAAATTCGGATCAAAGTGACCTTTTAATTCATATGTATTTTCTAAGTTTATCTTGTGCAGGGCAGCACATCAAGCTACCCCAATCTGTCAAATTTCTTTGATTGTTTTTCTACTTAATAACAAAGGAATAAGGTTCATGTTCAATTGGGAGAATCTGCATCACTGACATCTTTGAAGGAAACGTTCGTGAGGAACCTGGACTTATAATTAATATCAGCCTGAAATCGTCACCCACCTTGTCAAGCGTGGTGATTAACACAGATTAACACTCATACCTTCTCTGTATGAGAAGAGGCCTGTGACCTGCATTGGGACAGGCTGTATTTTTTTAAATACATTTAAATATTGAAAACTGAGCCTACTTTGATAGCAGCCAACATTTAATTACCCGTCAGACACCCCGCTTTATAACATTTTATTTCATAAATTAGATATTAACATATTTACAATTATACTATAAAACTAACTAGGTATATACATATTTACAAAAACAAAAAAAAAGGCCGACAAGGACACTCAGACGTCAAAGTATTCCTCCGCATCGCTGTCATCTGGAAACGTGCCCAAAAGACTGGCAGCATTGCCACGTTGGATGGCAATACTAATTCTTTGGGCAAAGAATGAGCCAGCCCTTTGGTCACGCGAAGTGTCGATCAGACGTCGAGAAATTTCTTTATAAAGTTGACGTGCACTCGGACCCCATGACCCGAGCGTTTCAACCCCAAACGGCTCAAAACTGTAGTTACCAATAAGGTTACAGTATTTGCGCCGTTTGAGGGTCTCAGCACCCGCCGCGGCAGCGCCAGCACAGCCTGCCGTGCTTGAAACATGAGATGGCGCAAGAGTATCGACGCAGGTTGCGTCCCACACCAAAGGCCTACCCATCTTCCAAGGCAACAAAGTCATGCCGTCTGGTCTCTTACCATCGTCTCGTACCAAGCCGTTAGGTTCTAATACCGCTGGTACGCCGGCGGTACTAAGAGCTCGACGAATAATATCATTGATGCTGGCGTGCCGTGCTATGCGTCCTGCGCTCCTGTAACAGGACAGGCCATGGAGCCCGAAGCTGTCGACCGCTTCAGCTTCACCACAGTGACACCGATGCGGAGCAACACAAGGGGCACCCAAGCGAAGACAAGTAGCGAGCCGAAACGATGTGTCATCCATCATAGTACCTATGGTGGCTGACGGGAGTGCCTGAAGCCAGAGGCCCGACTCCCATTCTCCCACGGCCAACAGACGGGCACGCTCAGCAGTACTAGGTGACGTGTTCAACAGAGAATTCCGTGTAGTACTGCAGAGCGGCACGTCCCATCGCGCCTGGGAAGACAGGTTGTCGGGCAAATCCGTATTGGGACAAGCCATTTTCCAGGCGTTCAACGCATCGGTCGAACACGGTACTTCAAAATCAACCAGTGAGAAAGCTAAAATATTCCTGGTTAATCTATCGGTACTATGGACCGAGGAGAGGAATGCCGGTAAACTTATACTGGAAATTTTGCGGAAACATATTTTTATAACATATTTTCGACCTACATACAGGGTACCTTTGTAATTTTATTTAGGTCACTCAGAAGTGAATACCCAGAATTACTATGTTACACTGGTCAACAAAATTTTGTAACAAGAAAAGTGCTTCCTAATTCGAAATTACCTACCTACCCTTATTGCAACACCGTATTTATTTTGATTTGATCAGGTCTACGTCGTGTAGATTTCGTGTTACAGCTGACTAGCTGTAACACGAAATCTACACGACGTAAAATCTATTAATAAATTTATGTAATAATAAATAATCTATTAGGCGTAAAATAGTCTTTTTATCACTTTGACTTACATTTTTAAAATGCATTTTTTTATACTTACAAGGCGGACATGATTTATATGATAACCTAATAATACAAAGAAAGCGTAAACATAATTCTGACAAGTTAAGTAATTTGATACAATCAACTTGAATCTTTCATGATTGTGATGAATTCGAATTTTCTCGGAAATAACTGATCAAATGTCTATATTAGTATTGTCGAGGAACTCTTTACTGCTTATCAGACTTTAGGATGTAACATGTATTTCCTACATTTAAATCTGGGCTTCATAAGGTGGCACTTCATTTTATTTACAAAACAATTAAATATTTGTATTCGACATATTCTAATAACATCTATTATCCTCATTCTTGTTCTAAGCATAACAAGTCACAAGTTTTCATGTTAAATACATACAAAAGCAGGGTTTTTTTTGTTGGCCAGTGTTATATAACGTATTAGGAAAAAATATAGCCTAATTTATAACTAGAACTCGCGATAGAACAATATATTATTTTAATTATATTCGTGGCTGCAGGAAAAAATAAATAAATCTGTACAATCTTGAGTCATTAACAAAGCCGTGTTACTGTAGTATTAGCTGGCCTTGTTCTAAGAAAACTTCGTACTACGCAGTGACCGTCCGAGGACAGGGAGAGGGGGTGTCGTAGGGTTCGTGACCCACCCCCCAATCATCATGTAATTCGAAAAACCTCCTAAGAAATGTATCTGTTTATTAATTACTTAATTATAAGCTTCCTGCAGCTCAAGGGCAGAGTGTTGTCGAGTGTGCTTACCTGACCTAATTCCACTGAGAAACAGACTATGTGACGTGTACAATCATTATTGTAACACAAATATATTATACGATTGGACTGTCTCGAAAATAGCTACAATATTTGGAAACGCGTCGCAGCTATTTACGCCTGCATCCAAGAGGAAAATAACACCGTTTGAGATGCCAAAAAAAATTATGAGGAAAACTAAAAGAAAATATCATAAACTAGCTTTTGCTCGCGACTTCGTCCCCGTGAAAGTTGGTTTTCGGTGATGCAGACGCAGTCACGGGTTCTATGTCGCAGATCAAAAACTATCCTCTGTTCTTCTTCCCAGAGTTACACACTTACTCTCCATACCAAATTTCTTATAGTCGCTTCAGTGGATTAAGCATGGAAATGTAGCAGACAGACGGACAGAGATACGTTCACATCTATACATGAAAACCAATAAATATATATTTTTTGGTTTATTCTTCAAAAAGGTCAGGATCAAGGTCAATGATGTGTGAACGTGAGCGAAGCGAAAGTAGTATGTAAGTATCGTAGCGGGTGGCGGCCTGTGGTTTCTGCTTACCCCCATTGGAAAAATAAGTGAGTTTATATATGTAGTCTTTTGTTTGCAGTTTGTTTCGGCTAATCTCCGAAGCCGTTAAACCGATTTTGACGGGATTTCCACTGGCAGATAGCTCATGTTATAAGGAGTAACTTAGGCTTATTTAGAAAAAGTAATCAGGGTTCCACGTTAAAAACTGAAAACCCATGTTTTGTTAAATTCGCGGGTACCGCTAGTTTATATATTAGTATGTTCGTAAATATGTTGTACTAGTGGGAGTGGTGTGCGTGTGTGTGAGGTGGAAACTAGTGTAGAGTGGGCTTGTGTGTTACCTCGGTAACCCCACGCGAACCCACCATAGTTGACTACCAGTTATCACAAAAAATATTTTGATTTGAGATGTCAGTCCCAATTCGCGTTCAAAAAAATTTCGTATTTTATTTATTAGAAAAAATAGTAAATAATTGCCTAGTATGTAATAGTATTGAAAGAGAGCGTTACTGCGGTATGGTAGTTTTAATAGTCCCCAACAACCTTAATCATGACGCGGCCTAGGGGCTGTCCATAACTAATGTTTGATATCACAAACATCAAATCGCAACCACATTCATACTTTATTTTAAATCGGGTAACGACTAAACTAAATACCTAATAATAATATTTCTTTTATATTTAACTTAATTAAGTACAGTGAAACCTGGTTAAGTGTGACCTGGATAAGAGAGAAACCTCTATTATTGAGAACTACAATGAGGTGCCGGTACTTTTCCATCGAATTACCTCTGTTAATGGGACTTTTCGAACCTGGTTGAATGAGAATTGATTTCTAGGTGTTTACAAATATTTGAATTTCTTTCGCACGTGCTTTGTTTGTCAGTACTATCTCAAATAATGACCTACAAACAAAAGAATCAAAGTTCACAAAATGTCCAAACGTAAATATAACACATTATCAGCATCTGAAAAATTAAAGCTTCTATCAGATTATGCCTATAATACATACCTACACTTATTGTACCACATTCATAAAACCAAAAATACAGATTTTTATAAACATTTTCACCTTTATAAATGAAATAATGGTACATTTCGACTTCTAAGTATAAGCGGGAACCTCTGTAAATGAGACAACTAAATTTTAAACCTGTCTAACTGGAAAACTGGATAAATGAAAACCTCTTTAAATGGTACAAAATTCTTGGTCCCTTGAGATCCCAATGAACCAGGTTTCACTGTACTTAATTAAGTTAAATATAAAAAAACACAGCTTGTTCCGAACAGTGTAACTGAAAGTCCTTTCTTCCTCCGTAATTTTTCACTTACCTTTTTTAAAAAACTAACTGCCAGAGGCCCCAGAGGGCGCATAACGGTCCGCCAGCATCACTCCTTTAAAAAAATATAATCTCGTGACTGAAAGCAATTACGAATAATGGTTTCCAGACAACAAAATTCGATCTAAAGAAAAGCGGCCACATTAATCTAGATCGTATTTTGTTATTACATCTCTCAATATGAAACTTTATAAAAGACTAGCTTGCGCCCGCGTGGCTTGTTGATAAAAAATTTTTTTTTAGGTTGGACTACTCGCAGTTCAGCACTAGAAGGCTGTTTACTGCTTAACCGGTCGATCCTGTGGTGACCTTACAAGAAGGCCCCCAGCCAGGGCTAACTACAAAGTTACATTTAAACGACCGCACGCTAAGGGCGCCCCCTGTGGGGCTCGAACCTCGGCTTAGGGCGTCGTTGAGGGGATAAAAAAAAACAAAGGCTGGGTCTCGTTATTATTATATCGGGGATTTTTTATACTACTGTGACTCAGCAACGCGGGCTGGCCTTACAGAACCAAGGGATTGAATTTACATTTAACTAGGATGTCTCGGGCCTCGTTGGCTAGCCGGTATGTGGGTCGGTTTTTGTGAGTGTATTTTCTAAGAGTGCTATATTATTATAATATACCCCCATATTCCCCTTAAGCTTAAGGGGAAGATTTACAAAACAATGGTTAGACCTGCTGTCTTGTATGGATCAGAATGTTGGGCCGCAAAAGGCATGAATGAAAGGCAGTTACATGCAGCTGAGATGAGAATGCTGAGGGGGATGTGTGGTGTTACGCGAATGGATAGAATAAGAAATGAGTATGTAAGAGAAAGTCTGAAAGTGGCGCCTGTGACCGAGAAGTTGTGTGGAAATCGGTTGTCATGGTATGGGCACGTGATGCGAAGGAATGAGGACCATGTTGTGAGGAAAGTTTTGAGTATGAATGTGCAGGGTTACATGAGTAGAGGAAGACCAAAGAAAAGATGGATGGATTGTGTGAAAGATGATATGGTAAGAAAAGAGGTGACCCATGAGATGACGGCAAATAGAGATGTATGGAAGAAGAAAACATGCTGCGCTGACCCCAAATAAATTGGGATAAGGGCAGGAGGATGATGATGATTTTCTAAGAGTGCTAGTTTCCCTACTGCTCTCTTGGATGACGGTTATGGCGTCGTCTGGCTCGACTAGAATGTGCCTTAGGCGGCGAATCTTACCTATGTTGGTAGAGAAGTAGCGGGAGGCCGAGACCACAAGTGGGTTAGTGAGGCGTTTCATGAATTGTTTAAGGGTGGGGATTTTTAAGTCGACATGGATTCGCTCGTTTCTTACGAACCACGGGGCGACCGCGGCTCTCCGGAGAAAACGGTTCTGCAGAGTCTGCATCCTGTGGATACAGTAAGGCCTCGCATGTGCGAATATGGCACAGGCGTAGATCATGATTGGTCCAGGCACAAGACTGTTGCACGCCCTTTATAGCCCTCTGCGCCTCCTCCAAGCGTAGTAGTACACATTTACGAGTACCACCCGAGGTTCATATTATAGGCCCCATATTTAATTTATGGAATGAGCAAGAAAAAAGTAAATAGGTAGTTCTCAGGGTAAGAAAATTGGCGAGGTCCTCAGATTTAAAAGAAGGAAAGAAATATCATGTGTACGTGCATGCATAATGTTAAACAGGATGAAAGAACATCGACGCACACCCTGATAACATAATTCTGGAAACATGTCAAAATAAATAAAAAACATTTTTTTTCCAGAATCATGCACCTACTGACCTCACGGTATCAGGTTGTGCTTCGTTGACCCTTTCACCCCGTATTTTGATCTAAGAACTGAATATTAAAACGAGACTTAAAATTTACAGACTGGAACCATCTTTATATCATTTATGTTCATAGATAAGGAAAGTGGTGATAAAATAATAAATATAACAACAAGTTAAAAGCACGATAGGCGGGTACGAATGTACTTAATTTGAGGGTATTCCCCTCATAGAGCAAACTATCTAGAATTCTAGAAACCATAAAATGAAATGGGCGAATTCGACGGCACTGGCGCACTGGCTGAACGATCGGCTGCTGCGCTGCGTGTCGTGGGTTCGATTAACGAATAAATATTGAATAGCCTACAGGTAGTTGTTCCGGGTCTGGCTTTTCGTGTATGTGACTTTAAATGTTTGTATACGCACCCACGATACAGGAGACAGTCCTAGTGTGGGGCAAAAGATCGCACAGATCACAACAGATCCAGCCAAACGGAGATCATTTTTAGAATGCTGATGGTGCTGTCCCGCAACCTGCGTTACTGTGTAAAAGCCTTACCGTTCATGTGGTGCCTTAATGTCTGACCCTGAATTTGGTGAGTATTGAACACGTTGGGAATGACCAAATTCTCGATATTTCTGGGTGCCTAATCACGTTACCGATACCTCAATGCATGATCTCTGCAACAACATAAATTGTGACCGATGTGGCGCGGCGGGCGAAGGTCCGCCTGCGACGCAAGAGGTTGCGGGTTCGATTCCTGCCTTGGGACAAATGTTTGTACGATCTACAAATATTTGTTCCGGGTGTTCTGGGTATTTTCTATGTATAATAAAAATATCTATCTATGTAATGTATTGTATTAAGTATATCAGTCATCTAGTACCCATAACACAAGCCCTGCTTAGCTTGGGGCTAGATGATGCTGTGTGGATTGTCCAGCAATATTTATTTATTTATTTTATTTATTTATTTATATACCCTGTGTTCACGAAATAAATGTATTAGAATTTACAATTTCTTCGTTTTATCAATTCATTGCTGTTCAATTCAATTTATTTATTTTGTAATATATTTTGTATACAATAGATTTTATAATAAGACCCACCGAAAATATCTGGAAGAGATACCACATGGGTATTACTTAAAGTTAGTACCTAAATATCCATTTACATGGCAAAGGACTTTGCGGAAGGCCTCGGTGGTGACGGCGGAGTGAACTTCGTGAATGAGTCCTTCCATAAAGATTGCTTCCAAATAGCCCTAGACAGAGAGAAGTTGAGCGTAAGGCCTTTTCCCTGTAGTGGGAAAATCCAGGTTAATAACAAAACATAACAAATAACTGCTTTATCTCGGTCCGAGGTCCATCTGACCCGCGCCCGCTTCGCTGGGACGTTTTAATTTTTATCGAAACGTGTTATTCTTTATTTTTTAACGAAACACTACGCCTGTATATTTCGAAGTTTTAGGAAGCGCTGAACTCACAGTACAGCCATATCTCGTCAGTTTCGCCAAATAACAGTAGTAATAGTAGAACTGTAATAGTAATAGTGACACAAATCCAGACTCTACCATTCAGCTACTGTGCAATTCCAGATGGAAAAACCCGATAAAGCTGCCCGACCTAGGAATCAAGCTCAGGACCAGCAGTAGCGCTTGCGAATAGATCAACGAGGCAGTCTTAATTTGTATGCATACATCCATTTATTGGTCTTTTGATAAAGGGTAGATATTTGATGGATGCTGCTTTTATATTATTTGACATACTTTATTGAGCCTGGAGATAAATGGCAAAATGATAATGATAATATGGCCACCCATGTTGTTTTTGTCTGACACTTCGTACTTAAATTAAAACGCTCTTTTGCCCGTGACATCGCACGTGAAAATTTCGGTTTTCGCGGATGCAGGAGCACCCAAAAACATTTAGTAAAACCTGGGAATCCCTATTAGGGAATTGGTCCCGATAAGGTTATATTTGCGCCGTTAGAGGTTTTCGGTAACTGCAGCAGACACGGCACGTCCCGCTGTACTAGGGAGATGCGATGATGGCGCAAGGGTGTCGACATATGTTGCATTCCACACCAACGGCTCAACTCTACTCAAGTTCTAAGGCATTATATACCTTCAGGTCTGATCCCATCGTCACGGGCCAAGGGAATGGGTTCTAAAACAGCTGAGTCACGTTATACTGGCGTGGGTTGCTATCCGACCTGCTCTTACTGCAGGATAGACCTTGTCCCCGAGGCAGTCGAAAGTTTGACTGTATTGGCGGCGATGTGGAGTTCCGCAAGGATCGCTCAGATACGGAATGACGAAATGAATGAACGACAAAATGATAAGTGGTCATTAAATAATGTCTTATCACTCACAGGTTTAACGTTGTCCAATAACTTTGGGACATTTTTATCCAGTTCGGTGAAACACATCCATTTGTTCCTTATCTATACTTACTTATATTAAAAAGAGGTAAAATTTTGTGTAAGTATGTACAGTAGGGGGATTACCCCGGATCATTAGTTCCGGAGATTACTCCAGAACGAATGATCCAATTCTAAAGACATTACACTGTTAGTAAGCTACATTATTTTTGAGTGCTATCTATATAAATAAAAATGAATCGTAAAATCTGTTGCTAAGCGCAAAACTCGAAGATGGCTGGAACAATTCGAGTTTATTTTTTTTTGTGTTTGTTATTGTAAGGAGAAGGTTCTTATGAAAAAGTTGCGTAACATTAGAAAATTTAAGAAAACTAACGATTATTTTAACTTCTCGGGCTTGCGGATTAACACCGCGGGGCGCAGCTAGTATGCTAAAAAATTATATTTATATGATTCATAAAGATAAAGATAGATAAGTTCTGAAGACATCTCTTAATGATTCGGTACTATAAATGTTATCTATTGTTTTAAGACATTTCTTCTGGAGAATGAATGTATATTATGTATATACATTCATATAAGCCAAGATATTATAATTTTCGTTTTTCAAATCGGATAGAAATATCTCTTAAAACAGAATTATTTCCATGCGCTGCAATAACAGTTGTTTTAAATGGAAAACAATGTATTGCAACCTGGTCCATATGTACATATAGCTATCTTTTATCTTTGACGACCGATGTGGCGCGGTGGGCGAAGGTCCGCCTGCGACGCAAGAGGCTGCGGGTTCGATTCCCGCCTTGGGACAAATATTTGTTCCGGGTGTTCTGGGTATTTCCTATGTATAATAAAAATATATATCTATGTAATGTATTGTATTAAGTATATCAGTCATCTAGTACCCATAACACAAGCTCTGCTTAGCTTGGGGCTAGATGATGCTGTGTGGATTGTCCAGCAATATTTATTATTTATTTATTTATTTTATAATGTTTTATCTTCTATTTTGCTTTTACGTTTGGATGATTATTTAACTAATAAAATAAGCCAAGCAAGCCTTATCAAAAATAAATTGAATTTAATGATCACAAGGATATTATAGAGATACGATTTGCCCTTTACAGTACATATGTCAATTGGTCAAACAGTTTCGGGAGATAATTTAAAATGACTAATTTGTTATTTTAATATTGTCGTTAGATAAGTGATGAAAATTATAGGATGTCGTTGTTGATCTTCTACATTGTTTTTGTTGTATGATGTCTGAAATCTGAATCTCTCTGAATCTTCGTTCGTAATTCTGTATGCTGTACGATTGTCCTTGTGTTGTCATTTGTTCTTTAAAATGTATCTCAATTACTTTGTTCTCCTCTTCGTATTTAAATTATGTTGTACCTACGATTGCTATTTTATCTTGTTGCAATAAAATTGCTTTGAGTGAAGGTACGAGTAATTTAGATTAAAAATTCTTTTGGTATTTTGTCTGTTTTTATGGGTTAAACAATCTGATCAATTTTAAAATGTTTACTTATTATTTGTATTATGTATTTTTACAAAATTTAGCGAAGTTCATTTGTAAAATTATATAGCATTTGTAGTAAGTATTTTTCATTGATGGGCTCTCTGATTTAAGGTAACATATCTCTGAAACAAGGGCTAGGGAGACTAGCGCTGAGCGCTGGTTTGTCACTAATTGGATCATAGGAAAAACAAATAATTTTGTTAAACTTAAAGCAAACTAAATACCTGTTTAATTTAAAGCTTCTCTGTGTAGGTACAGACGCCAGCACATCAAGCTGCATCAAACTATCAACTGAACATGAACCGATTTGATTCATATCGATTTTTCCAACTGAACATGAACCTTATTTCTTTTGCAATAAAGTTGATATACTATCACAGAAATTTGACACATTGAGGTAGCTTAAATTGCTGGGCTCTTTACAATGGGAAGCTTCAGTATGGCCGAGTGTCTTAGATAATATACTGTATGTTTAAACAAGAAATTATTCGCGGACGAAGTCGCGGGTATTCTATTCCTTTCGTGGTCATGGAACTAACTCCTTCCCAGCTTAGTATCGTCTCATGACAAGCAAAAAAGGGTGAATCTCGTTATTACTCTATTTCTTTACTTTTTAGGGTTCCATACTAAACAAGGAACCCTTATAGTTTCGCCACGTCCGTCCGTCCGTGCGTCCTTGCTCCCATCATTCCCCTATATACACACTATATTTCCAGACAGAAACAATTAAGTTTACTAATTATATTCTAGGAAATACGTCCAGGAAAGGCAGCACTTATGCAAAAATATTTGTTCAGCATGCCATCCACATACACTTGTGTATGACTGAATGACGCAGTACAGCTGCGATGACAATGTGCCTCACTACCTACCACAGTAGCGCCTGATATACTCAGTTATGTGTATACTACTAAATGAAAATAAGAACATCGATGTCTTGGTCGGCTTTTTTTAGAACTTCGATAAAGATTCTGAAAATTGTTATAATTGTTGTCAAATGACGACCGATGTGGCGCTGCGGGCGAAAGTCCGCCTGCGACGCAGCAGGTTGCGGGTTAGATTCCCGCCTTGGGACAAATGTTTGAACGATTTACAAAGATTTATTCCGGGTGTTCTGGGTATTTGCCATGTATAATTAAAAATATCTATCTATTTAATGTATTGTATTAAGTATATCAGTCATCTAGTACCATAAGACAAGCTCTACTTAGCTTAGGGCTAGATGAAGCTGTGTGGATTGTCCAGCTTTTTTTTATTTTACTAATTATTATTTATTTATTTGATTGTTGCTGTCAAGGTGATTCCTGCGTTCTTGACTCGCAATTCCTAATTAGGACTCCTGAATTCGGCATTATAAACCTTTTGTATTACCATTATGTTTTCCTTTGATTGATATCGATGTCAATAACGTCATTCATTAATACCATATAAAATATCAATTCGAATAATTATGGTGTAACAGGTTAGTTCTTGTTTTTTAATAGAAAGTACCATAAAATATGCTACTTCACTAATATTACGATCTAGTAATCAGACAAGTAAGCAATTAAAGTTTAACCGAGATTAATAAGTAAGTGTAATCGTAGTACAGTCCATTGCAAAATACGCGCTACGTCGTGGTGTTGCGGAAATCGGCCCGTCTAACAATACTATACAAACAATACAATACAATACAGTCCATTAACGTCACCTTAGAGTTTATTAAGGGGATGCACTTTGTTCCTGTGTTCGCACTTTTAGCACTACACTGTTCACTACATTACACTCATACTTAAAGTTACACTAACTCAAAAGCTTTAGTCTTCTTGAGTGTCCTTGCTAAGTCCATGTTGTGCAGAAGCTGGATCACCTCGACGTTGACATGGCGATGAAGTCGCTGTTTAAGAAGTTTGTTTTCCACAGTTTCTATTTTTAAATCTCTATGGATGTCACAGTTCCTAGTATCCCAAGGTGCGCTAACTATATTCCTCAGTACTTTATTTTGAAAGCGTTGCACAATTTAAATATTGCTCTGTGTGTTACAACCCGGAGTTGAATGCCATAAGTCCGTATAGGTTTGAGAACTTCTGCATAAAGAAGGGTTTGTTCTCAATTAACAGGGCTGAATTCCTGCCTATGAGCCAGTACTTTTAGCAGTATTTATGCCCTAATGACCCTCTATTCTGTTTTATATGAGCGTTCCAGCGAAGCTTTATGTCTACAGTCATACCGAGGTATTAAGCTGTGTTTGCGTGTTGTATTTCACTTATGTTTAAATATAATAGGAGGCGAGAGGTAAATTCTATACTTTTTATTTGAAAATCGACGTGAACTGATTTCGTTTCATTTAATTTTAGTCGCCATTTCGTAGTCCAGTTGTAAATGCAATTAACATCTGAAGCTTCCTGATGAGTATTTCCAATTGCCAGTATATGATAGTGTCATCAGCAAAGGTAGCTACAGTGTTGTCTTGTAATTCTGGGATGCAAAAGTGTAAAGCAGGTAGAACGCAGGACCCAGCACACTTCCTTGTAGAAATCCGGCTTTAATTTCGTGCACATCAGAGTAAGCTTCTTGCCGTCTTATTCTGAAAGTTCGGTTAGTCAGATATGAGGCTAAGATGTATGAAAATTGCTTTGGCAGCATTTCTCTCAGATAGTAAATCAGGCCGTAATACCAAACTTTGACAAAGGCTGGTGCTACGTCTAGAAATACAGCGACACACACTTATTTTCTCTGCGAGAGCTTTTCTAATGATGTTCGTTATTCTATGAACTTGATCAATAGTACAATGGTATTTTCTGAATCCAAATTGGTGACTTATTACTCGTAGCTTTTTTCTTTCTATTATCACTTCTAGTCGTTTTAAAAGCCATTTTAGGAATAGTTTTGACATTGCTAATAAAGATATTGGTCTATTTAAAGCGGCTTCAAGTTGAGAATTTCTCGGCTTAGCAATCATTATTAATTCAGTAAATTTCCACAAATATTCAATTCATGAATCACAATTAGGATAAAGGAAAGTATCATTGAAGTTGTTATGGTTAGGATCCTAATAGGTTCGTCAGGGTGGTTCATGTATTCCTGGCGAAGCAACTCCTTATTATGACGCCTGAATTCGGTATACTTAATATTTTGAAGTACCATTATGCCCTTTGATTATTAAGTCAGTAACGTCATTCGCTAATAAGGTATTAGGGAGTGATTAAGGTGAAATTTTAAATTCGAATAATTATGGTCTTGTAGGTGGATGTGGTAGATGCAAATGATAGTAATCTTTTCCCCGAATGTTTGGAGTATTACGTGTTTGGGAAATGCATGCATTGCTTTTGTCGAGTAGTAGCATTTATAAGCATGAGGTTTGTGAAAAGCATTCACTCGTTATCGAAGTGCATAGAAAGCAATTGTATTTGCTAATCAACAAATTGAATATTAATTAAAGTAAATTTAAAAATGCCTTCATTTATTCCAATCAAAGAAATACAAAACGTTTCTGAACGGATTCAATCTAACAATAAAACAAGAGTGTTAATGACAGGATTCGGGCCTTTCGATAAATATAAAACGAATCCAAGTTGGGAAGGACTTAATTCAATGGACAGCAAAAAAGTCGAAAATAAATACAATGTTATTCTGAAAAAGGAACGAATATCTGTGCGATATATGGATGTTGATCTGGGTATCCCAGCACTGCTGGACGACTTCCGACCTGATGTGAGTAGAACCATGACGTCATTACTTTATTCAGGTTTGCTTTATGTGTGCCGCAGTGCAGGCTGACCGCCCTGCTACCTGGTACAGGAGGGCGTGTAACCTAAACCAGTATAAGCCGGCCTCCAATTCTGTTGGTACTCCATACTACGCTTGGCTAGATTACGTTCAAACGTTACTACTGACGTGCGGACGACTGTACCTTGCTAACTGGTTTAATTTATTGATCAGCAAATGAACAGAAGAATTTGTCTATCGGGTAGTTTAGTTGGTTGGAAATACAATGCTTAATTTGTTCTTCAATAGTGTTGTACCTTATTTCTAAATTATGCATTCAGCTTATTTAAACTAACATCTTTATATCCTTTTTAGTTGACCATCCTTGTTGGTGCATCACCAAAAGTTTCATGCTTTACGTTAGAAACACGGGCTGAAAGAAAAGATTATCAAGATAAGGATGTTGCCGGCCACAAGGCCGCGCCTATTCCGTCTCATGAACCGGAGTCCATCGTTACAAGGCTAGACGTCACGGCTATCCTCGCTGAGTTCCGCGGTGGTCAGCTTGGAAACGACCTACAGGTTGATATCTCAAATGATGCAGGAGGGTGAGTTCCTTGTTATAAAGTATTTCAGCATTTGCTCCACTCAGTCAATCTTTCACGGTTAAGGCAGCTTACGCCAAGATAGCTCTTAGCAGTCAGGAATTTTTCCGACTTACTGACTTATACTATCGTACACAAAATCTTTAGAAATTGTAGCTTATGTGTTATTTTGATACATAGGTAAGCCATATTACTGTAAATTTACATCAAAACTCATTGTGTGGTTTTTGCGTGAAAAAGTCACATTCATCCTCACAAACATTCGCATTTTTAATATTAGTATTAATCATATACACTCATGGACTTATTTAGAGGAACGCTTCATCAATCAAAGAAAAATACTAATATATGTACAAAAACTTCTTAATACAAACTGGCCACATATATACATTAATATTTAGTTTGAAAAAAGAATTACTTCAATAGTCTTTTGTTTCTGGCTTTCATTTGTTTTTTCGTTTATTTGTTATTTTCACTAGTCTATTGGAATAATTTTGTTGACGTAGGCGTATTGATTTCATAAAATCTGACTTTTTTCAAGCTTCTTTTACAAAAACGTATCGCAATGGTGCTCCTTACACATCAATGAATACCTGAAGGCACAATGCCGGATCTTAGCGTAGCTCAGGTTTCCAAAGCTGTTACTTTAATTGTAAATGGTCGTAGTTATTAAGAAGTGGCTCAAACATTGCGAGTTTCCAAATCCGTCATCTTCCGAATTGTTAAACGTTACCGGCAGACTGGAGAATACACGCAGGGCAAGGTCGCAAGAGAGTCACATCAGCGAGAGACGATCGATTTAAGGCGAGCACTGTTCTGAGAAATCGCTCTTTGACTTCTTCTGAAGTCAGATCTACGCTCCAGGACTTTCGACAGGTGACAATTAGCACTAAAACCGTAAGAAGAAGACTTAAAGAAGCTGGAATAAAGCCATACTTGCCAGCTAGAGGACCCTTACTTACCACAGATCATCGAGTAGCTCGGGCTAACTTTGCTCGCTCATATCAAAATTGGAATGATGCTGACTGGGGGAAAATATGGTTCACTGACGAGTCTAGGTTTTGTCTTAAGCCAGATGATAAAAGGGTAAAAGTATGGAGATGACCCGGAGAAAGATACGCTCAGAGTAACATTGTCGGAAGAGAGTCATATGGTGAAGTTTTGGAGTTTATTTTGTGCTGTTCCTCTAATTATGTCCATGAGTGTATATCAGTATTATGATATTAGTAGGATAGTAGAAAGTAGGATAAAGTCAGGGAGTCATGGTTGAGCCTGGTGTGGACATGTCGAGTATATTAATCATCTTTGTTACAGATTTCTCTGCGAATACATTTATTACAAAACGCTGAGGTGCGCCTTAAGCCCTACCCTATTCGTCCACGTTCCTATTAACAAGTATACGTATGGACAACTTGCACAAGGACTGGAACGCATCTTGGAGTTATGTCTCAAACAATTAAAAGCTAAGAATTAATAAAAACAATCGGGTCTCCCTTGTTTTACCGAAAAGAAATTGCTAAATTATCACTTCCCAATCGAATTTTCGCATAATTTCATTTGCCAAATTATTACTTACCAAAAAATCTCTTTACAAATAATTGTTACGAAAACCTATGTTTGGCAGTGAACGTTTGAACAATAACTTGTTCACCAACTAGTACTTTTTTTGTTAAATTCGATGTCATTTGCGTATTTCTTTGTAAGCTTATGTGCTTGAATTTGTCTGAAACAAGTCAAATTTATGGTTACTAGACATTAGGTTATTTATGGAACTAGTTACAGTAGGTTAATAGTAATAATAATAAGATTAAGGTAATAATAATGTTATTATAATTATATTATTTCTCTCGAAGGCCTCCTAAAAATAATCTCTTTTTTCCATATTTTTTTCTATATAATCTAGTCGTTTCTGCGCTACCGCGGCACCGCTCGCTTCGCTCGCTCGGCTCGTGCGTAGGTGGCCACGGTTTTAACCTAACCTAACCTTACCATTAAAAAAAAATAATAACCTCTTGTAACTAGTTCCATAAATAACCTAATGTCTAGTAACCATAAATTTGACTTGTTTCAGACAAATTCAAGCACATAAGCTTACAAAGAAATACGCAAATGACATCAAATTTAACAAAAAAAAGTACTAGTTGGTGAACAAGTTATTGTTCAAACGTTCACTTTGCAAACATAGGTTTTCGTAACAATGATTTGTAAAGAGATTTTTTGGTAAGTAATAATTTGGCAAATGAAATTATGCGAAAATTTGTTTGGGTAATGAAAATTTGACAAAATCTTTTCGGCAAAACGGCAGGATCCCAAAATAATCACTTGGAATGTAGATTTGACGGCACGGTTGGCGCAGTGGCTGAGCGATTGACTGCTGCGCTGTGTGTCATGGGTTCGACTCCCGCACGGAACAAATATTTGTATGGCCTACAGGTTATTGTTCCGGGTCAGGCTGTTTGTGTATGTGAGTTTGAATGTTTGTAATCGCGCCCACGACACAGGAGAAATTCCTAGTGGGGGGCAATGTTTAAAAAAAAAAAGATAAGGTTCAGTACAATTTCGTTTTGTGGCCTAGTATAGTTGCTAGTATAATTGCTAGTATAATTGCTAGTATAATTGCTAGTATAATTGCTAGTTGACCGATAAGATCCGCTTAGTACTAGAATAGAATAGAACAGATTTTTATAATTATGAAGGAGCTTGTTTTTTATACGTTGCCCCACACTAGGAATTTCTCCTGTGTCGTGCGTGTCCACGAACATCTAGACACGGAACAACTAAATATTTGTTCCGTGCGAGAATTGAACCCACGACACGCAGCGCACAGTCCATCGCTCAGCCCCTTTTTTTTTATTCGAGGTGGAATATCCTCATGGATGTCCTCCGCTCTGGGGGTGCGAAGGGGTCTGTCAGACTCTTACTGACTAAAAACCACCCCGGTGTTCCATTTACACGTACGGCACGTACGATCCTTCGTAGCTGGATCGGGATGGATCGTATCGGGCTGATATTTGCGTTATGCTCGTGAACGAGTTCTGCTTGTGGTGACTGGTGATCTTGCCGAAGTATGTGTTTAAAGATTTAACTTCAATATTTAATCATTTGTGACTTACTCGTAGTATGTATTTTTATATATTAGTGTACTAGTTTACACGTGGCAAATAGTTTAGTTTAAAGATTTAGTAATAGTGATTTATATTATTTTTTATTTTATTATTTAAATTTCTATTGTATAGATTCAAGTGCTTCAAAATTATCAGACAGATGTGTTGCTGGGAGTATGTAACGCCACTTCTACTTCCCACAATTTCATTAGGAGGTGGTGAAGGGTGAGCGTTTTGGGGGACTGTCTGATGTAAATTTTGACGTTAAAATGATACTGCTTCTAAACCTGGTTGGAATAAATAAAATTTGATTTGTTTTTAGATTTGACATAGGTATATTTATAAAAGAAATATATTATTTGTATTATATGTTATTTCTAACTAGGTTATTTATATTAAAACGTTTTGATAACTATAACCCCTATTTGTTTTAATTGTTTGCCAAGACACGGGTATTGAAGGGGTGCGGGTTGCAATACTTAGCTGTTACCTACTTACTGCAAAATTTGCTGTATTATTTAAAATGTCATAAGTAAATGTCTAACCCGGGAAAAAAGGTAACACTTCTCAATCGATAGTGGCCGAATTATTTTGCAAAGAGGACCCAAGGAGGAATAAAACTATCCCACAATGCACAAAATGTCAACAGTATGGGTACATTATAAGTAACTTCATACGCCTCTACAGTAGCGTAAAATGTGCAGGATCTTATAACACTTCTTGCACTTTAGGTAGACTCGATAAAAACACCCCTGCAGTATGATCCTTGTGTTCGGGAAATCACCGAGCCAGCTAGGAAGGCGATGTAGTATACAAAGAGATACTAGCCAGAATTCCTGAAAACTGAAAACGTAATCTCAGCAAAATTTAATAAGGTCTCACCAGCCATAGATGGGACTGATGTGTCCGCACAAAAATTGTCTTGCAACATTATGCTCGTAATACACAATCCAGCACACCCAGGTCATTGTCAAGCTGTACAGAATAATGTTAAAGAAGACGTATGGTGTCACAGCGAACACACCAAAGTATATGTCATGCCATCATCGCCGGTGTTTGTCGGAGTCAGACATATTGGTGTTTTTGCATTAACATAATTATCACACAAATACACAGCACTAGGCAATATCAAGATATTGTTTAAGAAGAGTATACCTTAAAAGAAAACACCTTACTTCAAATCAGGGTGTTAATTCTATTCCTCCATTCGCAGTTCAACAGTTTTTATATACAAAAGTACCGCCAATCTTTACCGCCAATTAGAATTTATATTAATCAAGCGGATCTGTCAAGACACAACCTTGATTAAAAATAAAGTCAATCGGAAACTCACATTATTTTAAATAAATCAAAAGGAAGTAACTAAATAGAAACTTAATATAAAATCAACTGGAAAGCACTATATTTTAAAACAACTTCAAATTCATCATTTTTACATCAAAATAAAAGGTTAACATAGATTTAACCGGAAATACGTTAAGAATTAATTAAATTAATAACATGGAAGTTAGATTAACAACAGAATAATCAAACCCAGTTTAAAATTCAAATCAAACAATGGTTTGGCGCCGATATATAGCCATTCTGATGGAAAAACGCACGTCCCACAGGTCAAAGACTATTTAGAAAGTCTCATAATTTGAAAAAAATGACAGATTACTTCACCAAATTACTCATGCGAAGTGTAACGAATATTATCGCTATGCTTATCTATTAAATTCCGTGACCTCAGAATTGCAATCAGAAACATCAATGGCCTGCTTCCAAATAAACAGGATCTAAATATATTAGTTAAAGAGAATAAGGCTGACATAATTTCGCTATCAGAAACACACATAGGTACATGACTGATCAGAAAAAAATATACTCAAACATTGCACTATTAATTGCACAAATCACCAAGAATGACATTGTATATCACCTTCTTAGCAAGTTTCATGAAGATTACTTACAAAAGTATAGTAAGTTTTTACTATTTTTCTTTGGAAGATTGTCTATAGTATATTCTATACATTTCATTTCATTTGTCTAGCCTTTTCCCAACTATGTTAGGGTCGGCTTCCTATCCAGTATTTTACATGGACCGGCTGCCTATCTGACCTCCACAACCCAGTTACTGGGCAACCCGATACCACTTGGTAAGACTGCCATGGTTGTCAGTCTTTCGGGCATCTGATTATCCGTAACGACAGTTAAAGATCTACAAATGACAGCCGGGACCAACGACTCAACGTGCTTTCCGAGGCACGGAGGAGTCTGCATATGTTACGAACGGTCACCCATCCAAAGACTGATCTCGGCAAGCGTAGCTTAACCTTTTACAACCCGTGCGGCTGTTTTTATTTATGCAGATAAATAAAACTGATGTGTATGTTTGTAATGTCGAAATAACAGCTTGTTACTAAATGCTTATTCAAGTTTAAACGTTTACCGTATAAACCGATAATGGTCCAGCCGTTTCGGAGATTACCTCAAGCAAACAGACAGTCAGACAGACGTAAACATTGTAAAAATACCGTATAAATTTTTCATAAGCATTTAGTAAAAAGCTGTTATTTTGACATTACAAACAGACACTTCAATTTAAGTTATTTGTATATGATGGAGGATGAAGCCCTTCAGGGTTGGATCTTTGCCGTAGATCACTTTATGTTAGGGCGTTATGAGTAACGAGCAAGAATAAAACTTCTTACATACTTTGCACTTAACCGTTTTACATATTTTGGATGTCAACAGTTTTAACAAAATCACACACTGTCTGTCGTTTTACTTCTCTTTGGGAATACAATTATGACGGTCCAACATTCGTTGCTCCGGATTAGGTAAAACCCAGAAAAACCTAATCAGACGACTTCACCATATCGTCCACTACAGAAACACTTTCTAGCACAACCATTGTACAGTAGGTATAACGAACCAAGTACAGTGCCTCGACTTCTTACCTCTAATGCGATCAAACACTGAATTGACGACTCTGTAGAAGTGCGCTGTGAAGGGCAGGTCACGTGAGCTTGCCTTTGGCGCGGCGCCGATTACTACTGCGTCTGTACTAATGACCGGATGCAACGTATAGATAATAAGTTGATAAACACAACACAATATTATGTATTCTCAGGTCAAGGTTTTGGCAGTATTTAATCAGTTCTCGCAATATTTTGTAATTAGTACTTTTAGTAATTGTGTTGTATAATTTTTTCCAATTAATCAGTCATATTAAATTGACAAAATTAAACACCAGTTCAATTGTTATATTACTATATGGGGTTAGTTTAGCTGTGTGAAGGAAGGACTTACTTGAATGTGTTTGAAACCATTTGTTGTTAGAATTAAAAGAAACCTTTAATTGCAATTTTCTGTGCCTTATCTTATTCTGATTATTTGTCTGATGAGCAAAATGTATATCTAAAAATTTATTATTTTATTCTTAATGCCTTTGGCTAGTCTTAATTTTACTGACTTATGCCACACCTCCCGCACCCTGAGCTGGTGTGTGTGCATTCAAGCTTTTTCTCATTGATAAAAGTCATAATAATGTAGATAAGTGAATGTTTTTATTCACAACAATAATGGCTATAATATTTACAGAGTTACATATTATAATTACAATGTCAAAGTAACTATATACATATTAAATAGAAAAACAAAATAAAATAAAAAAGGGAAGAATACTAAATAAAAAACCCGCCAAGATCACTCAAGCGTCAAAGTACTCCTCCGCGTCGCTGTCATCCGAAAACGTGCCCAGAAGACAATGCTGTCAGCATTGCCACGTTGGGTGGCAATGCCACTTTGTTGGCCAAAGAATGAGTCAGCACTCTGGTCACGCGAAGTGTCGATCAGTCGGGGAGAAATTTCTTTGCAAGGGAGACATGCACTCCCAGGCTCATGGCTCATGGGGCCCCATGACCCGAACGTTTCAACACCAAACGACTCAAAATTATTGTTACCGATAAGGGCGTTTGCGTCGCTCTAGGGACGCAGCACCCGCAGCAACAGCGCCGGTACAGCCCGCCGTGCTTGAAACAGAGGTTGCGGCCCATACGGCATACCAAAGGCCTACCCATCTTCCATCGCAACAACGTCATGCCGTCTGGTCTCGTACCAAGCCGTTATGTACCAATAGGTACCGCTGGTACGCCGTCGGTAGCAAGGGCTCGATGAATAATGTAATTGATGCTGGCGTGCCGGGCTAAGCGGCCTGCGCTCCTGTAACAGGACAGGCCATGGTGTCCGAAGCTGTCGACAGCTCCACCGCAGTGACATGCGGAGCAACATAAGGTGCACCTAAGTGTAGACAAGTAGCGAGCCGAAAAAAATAAATAACTAAGTTTAATAATGGAAAATGTACAAAACACTAGAATACTTTTTGGACACCTGTACTTTTTACGTTTTCTTATTTCATGGATTGAACTTTGAATTTGTGGCGTTTGGCGCAGTGGTAAAGCGATCGCTGCTACGCCCCGTGTCGTAGATTCGATTCCCGCAAGGAACAAATATTTGTATGGCCTGCAGGTTGTTGTTTCGAATCTGGCTGTTAGCATACGTGACTTTAAATGTTGGACACACGAGAAATTTCTAGTGACAATAAAAAAAAGAAAATGAAGAAGTTTAACTTTTATTTATTGTCTAGACATACACACTCTGACAAAAGTTCAACTGTCTACCTATTGAGGATCATGAGATACAGCCCGCTGGCAGACAGACGCACGGACGCAGCGGACGGGCGGACGGGCGGACGGGCGGACGGGCGGACGGGCGGACGGGCGGAGGGACAGCGGAGGCTTAGCAATAGTGTCTCGTTGGCACCTTTTGGGTACGGAACCATAAAATGCTTTCAATGATTGACATTTTGATACCAAGTGATACTAATACCATACTTACTGAAAATTTACTTATTTAAATGTACAGGGAAGACAACTTGTAATGTCCAAAAATATTCGTTCAGCACGCCAACCTTACACACTTCTGTATGTTCGGCGACAGGCTTATTAATAAAGCGCAAATGTGCTGCATTAGATTTTTATTATTAAACCACTTTACTATTACAAATAATCATAAGGAACGTTTCAACCAATTGTGTAAATAAATAAATAAAATAAACTAAAATATTCTTTATTTCAAACGAGTTGCATCCATCCGTATTTTAGTAAACTTTCATATTTAGTGACATTATACTAATCGCGATGCATCTACCAACAATTTCATACAATAGTGCAGAGTCGTATCGCCCTGCTATAGTCGTCTGGATGCAGGTGGGGCTGGCCCGCACTCTGGGGTGCAACGAGGGAGACTTCTCTGATGATGATAAAAAGCAGAACACAATTAAAGAAAGAAAAAAGAAAAACAGGCTTACATATAAAAAGTAAAAAGTATAGTGTTCCTCACGGCTGCGCCAAATATACTCAATTCAGTCATACACTAGGTAGTTTTAAAGAATGTAAGTCATCTCAATTAGGATTTAGTAAAGTGTTATAATAATTGCGACGACTAGGATCCTAATAAATTCGTCAGGGGGATCCTGCGATCCTGACTCGCGACGCAAGAAGAAGACCTAAAAATTCAAATACTTTTACGCATCAAATATTCAATTTTGTTTTCCAACTATGTAGGTCGTTCTCGAGACGACCTTCATCATTCGCTCATATCAGTAGTCTTTCGCTAATACAAAAAAAATATCTATTTGATAATAACAATCATCTTGTAAGTCGGTTTGAGTATTTATACGCATGGAATACGTGAACAGCATTCACTCGGTATCGAAGTGCCACAGAAAGTGACAACATCTTGTTAATTACTAAAAGTCAATTTTAAAATGAGTTTTTTTATTTCATTCAATGACATAATTGATAACTATTTAAATCTGTTCAAATCTAACAATAAAACACGAGTTTTAATGACAGGGTTTGGCATTTTCGATGAATTAAAATCGAATCCAAGTTGGGAAGGACTTAACTCAATGGACAGCAAAAAAATCGAAAAGAAATACAATATTATTTTGAAAAAGGAACCCATATCTGTGCGATATGTGGATGTTGATCTGTGTATCCCAGCACTTCTGGACGACTTCCGACCTGATGTGAGTAGAACCATGACATCATTACTTTATCCAGGTGTACTTTATGTGTGCCCGCAGTGCAGGCAGTCGGCCTAGTTAAGTTAATGGGAAATAGTATACCGGTGCTCCTGTCTCGAGACAGCATACTTGCTTTTTTATATTGTAAGCCATGAGACCACATGCATAACATTCACAAACTTCATACAGTTTCCTAATGCCACTCACCGAGGCGCTCAGAAACACCATGTCGTCCGCATAGCTAAGATTAATATTATTAACACATGCATCATCTATGCGACAACCGACATGCTGGCCGCTGAGTTACTCGATTAGGGCATTTAAATTCAATTTCAAATTAATTTATTGGTGTAATTTTTGGTACATGTTACATGTGATCTTAATAATAGATAGTTAGTGCCTCAAAAATATTAATAATTGAGTAATAAAAAGCCTAAAAG
The DNA here is from genome assembly GCA_905147745.2 of Phlogophora meticulosa. NCBI lineage: Eukaryota > Metazoa > Arthropoda > Insecta > Lepidoptera > Noctuidae > Phlogophora > Phlogophora meticulosa. The sequence continues at coordinate 718,700 of LR990534.1, forward strand.
CCCTGTCTCGTGCCACATTCCATTTCACAAGTTCAGACGGTAGCCCTACTTTTTGTAACTTTCTCTACAGAATATCATGACAGACTCAGTCAAAAGCTTTGCTCAAATCAAGGAAGCAGGCATACACAGGTGTGCCCCAATAGGTATATTACGTGACGGAATGCTTTATGCACAATATGGCACTTTCTGTCGACAGCTGTGATCTAAAACCAAATTGATTGCCATGCAGAAATGTAGATTCAGCCAATTGTGCATCCAGCACGCTGTCAATCACCTTAGCCACCACAGTCGCTAAAGATATCGATATATATACATATATTTAAATATATAAATCTAATATAATAATATAAAATAATAATATAATATACTTAAAATAATGAAGTATGATTTGCATTAAACAAAAACAATACTATACAAATACATGCATGTACGGTATTTAAAAAAAAAATCGTTTTCGTTTCGAGCGGGCATGAATGTGAAAACATGTATTGTAAATCAAATTCATCCCCGCTCAGTCGCAAGCGCAGGGAAGGGTCTCCTTGCCTGTGCGTGTTCCAAAACACTTGGCCGGTTTTTCTCAATTATGCATCAAGCTTTTTATGTAAACTAACATCTTTATATCCTTTTTAGTTGACCATCCATGTTGGTGTATCAAAAAAAGCTTCATGCTTTACGTTAGAAACACGGGCTGAAAGAAAATATTACAAAGAGACTGATGTTGGCAAGCACAAGGCCGCACCTATTCCATCTCATGGACCGAAGGCCATCGTTACAAGCCTAGACGTCACGGCTATCCACGCTGAGTTCCGCGTTGATCAGCTTGGAGACGACCTACAGGTTGATATCTCAAATGATGCGGGAGGGTGAGTTCCTTGTTATTAAATATTTCTTATTTATAAGTAGATCGTTACTACGAAGTCTTCTCCTATCTCGTGATATTCTTCCTGGAATCTTGGATGTCATAAAAAGTCCTGCAATCTCCTGCCTAGAGGTACCTAGTGGACTGACAGGTCGGCAGGAATCTGAGAGCATAAAATTTATAGAGGAGAGATTCAGTTTTGAGTTCACTTTTCCAGAAAAACACGTCTATTCATATCATTATCATTATCTTTATCTTGACGACCGTTGCGGCGCGGCGGGCGAAGGTCCGCCTGCGACGCGAGAGTTTGCGGGTTCGATTCCCGCCTTGGGACAAATGTTTGTACGATCTACAAATATTTGTTCCGGGTGTTCTGGGTATTTCCTATGTATAATAAAAATATCTATCTATGTAATGTATTGTATTAAGTATATCAGTCATCTAGTACCCATAACACAAGCTCTGCTTAGCTTGGGGCTAGATGATGCTGTGTGGATTGTCCAGCATTATTTATTATTATTTATTATTATATAAAGACGGGGAGTCATGGTTGAGCCTGGTGTGGACATGTCGAGAATATAAATCATCTTTGTTACAGATTTCTCTGCGAATACATTTATTACAAAACGCTGAGCTGCGCCCGAAGCCCTACCCTATTCGTCCACGTTCCTATTAACAAGTATACGTATGGACAACTTGCACAAGGACTGGAACGCATCTTGGGATTATGCCTCGAACAATTAAAAGCTAAGAAAACAAACAATAATACAGCGGAAATGTAATTTCATTTTTTTAAATTTTGTTTTGTTTTCAGAGTAATCATTTCTTTATAAATATAAGTTGACAAGTATAAGATACGCCTAGTAGTAGAATAGAATCTAATGTATATTTATAAGGATGTAAAATCATTCATAAGTAATAAGTACTATAGCAATAGTATTTAATTTTTCAAATAATTATTTTATTCATGGACCATGTATTCAGGGTGGAATGGACGCACAATCTGATACAATGAGTTTAGTACATTATTCTGGACCCCAAACGTTGAAATATTTCCCCGGCTTTACCTAATGCCTATGTTATTTCTGAGGTTTCTTTTGCTTTAAAGTGTGAATGTAAGTGATTTGCTTTTTAATTAAATATCTCATTGGGTTACATCGATGGTGAAATAATAATTTTCTCATGATATTTTACGGTTCAAAGCAAAAAAACATCAGAAATAGACCTAAAAGTGAGGTAAAACCGACAAAAACCTCACGGCATCAGGTTGTGCGTCAATGTCCGCTCGCCCCCGTATTGTTATGAAGTTTGTAGTTACGTTATAAGTTATTTGTAATAAATCGTGGTAATTTACTAAAACGTTTCCTTGTTTTTATAGGCGAGGTTATAACTATGTCCGGTAAGTCCCTTTGTGTTTTATATAGGTACCTTTTTTATACCAGGGGGAAACCTTCAAAGGGCGCCCCCCGGCCTTTGGGGACAAGACCGGGGAGTGTGCAATTCTTACCTTACTAAACCACCCCAGTGGTCACCATCAGCACGCGGAAGGAGGCACCGTGTCCTGTTATAAGACCACCCGGTGCCCTTTCTATGCAACGCCTGACAGGGCTCATCCCTACTAATTGTCACAGCTATAAATTAAAAGCATAGGACTTTTACGCAAATGTCTTCACTCATTTCAACATTACAGGTTCAAAAAATCCTTTCTTAACACATGGATCCACAAACACGGACAAAATATGTAGCCGGCTATGTTACATATTATGTCCTTAAAAACATATATAAAAGCATACAGCTGAAGACAGGGCGCTATGGCGCTCATTAGGAGAGGGCTATGTCCAGCAGTGGACTAATATAGCCTGATGATGATGATTGATGATGATGATGGTATACAGCAGGCAGTCTATACAGAGTCGGTTCAGAAATAAGCCAAGCCACGACCTTGGCAACATCGATAGCGTCTATCAGATCCTGCAGCGTGCCGGTCCCTTCGTTTGTGGAGTAGCACCGCGCATGCACACTAGACTAGCGCCATCTATTACTTTCCACCGTAGCAAGTTTTCCTTGCTTCGACCAACACGTGTCCAGAGTTTGTTAAGAGACTAATGTCGTCTAAAGTCGTCTGATATTTGTGGTTCAGGAACCTTGCTGGATCGGCGTGATGGTTTTCCCTTAACAATCAGTCGGTTTGCTGTTTGGTTGGCGGTGAGTAGGCATGGCTGCTCTCTGCTCAGCTTTCATATTCTGCCTGCTTTTTTTTTTAAATACAACGTTGTCCAAACTAGGAATTTCTCCTGTGTCGTGGGTGCGTTCACAAACATTTAAAGTCACATACACAAACAGCCAGACCCGGAACAACTACCTGTAGGCCATACAAGTATTTGTCCGTGTGGGAATCGAACCCACGACACACAGCGCAGCAAAGCGCCAACCGTGCCGTCTTATTCCGAATTATAATCACCCTATCTGCTTTAAGCGTGAAACGTAATTAACATAATACATATAATTAGTAGTTAATAATTAGTGATTCTCGCAAATTGGCAGTCGCTTCATGTTAAATACTGGCATTCACCTGCATACGATTAGACTGGAAGCCGACCCATCTGAAAAATGGGGGAAAGGCTAGGCAGATGATAAATAGTTGTGTTAGTAAAATATTGCGATTTATTGTTTATTTATTAATTTAATAGATCCTGGAAGGCTTACAGCTAAAAAACAGTATAAAAAGGTAAACATAGTCGACAGGAAGTCCTCACGTGTAGAAATAAACTGGTTATTCTAAAGTGAGCACACACCAGTACATAGTATTGTTACAAAAGTAACATATTTGTCTAAGACTAGAAAAATAAAATTTAAAAAATAAACTATTCAAACTCATTGGTTTACATTTTTCATTCGAGCGAGTTTAAGGATTTATCAAAACTAACGCAGCTAACAGGAACACAAAATACAGACCAAAACAGATGATACGGTTCTTGAATCAAATCATTTAAATGACACAAAGACGCATTTTACGTATATTAACAAAAACATTTGCTGCTACTTTTACAAATATATTTATCACATTGTCCGTTTTGAATTTAAACAAACAACTACACCACATTATATATGTCATTTTTCAAATCATCCTGGGGATGAGATAACTGTTTGAGACATAACTCTAAGATGCGTTCCAATCCTTGCGCAAGTTCTTCGGATGTATACTTCGTAACGGGTACATGGACCAACAGGGTAGGGTTTCGGCCGCAACTGAGAGATGTGTAATAAACGTATTCGCAGTGAGAGCTGAAACAATATTCAAGAATATAGTGTCTAGATACGGTTGCAAGATTTCCCGTAATTATAACTTACAGCTCTTTTATTACAACAAATGATGATAGTTTAATCATGGAAGCGCAAAAGGGAAAGTCACTAACTAATATCTACATTCAGATTATATCCTCGCGGGATCCTGCCGGTCTGACAGCTCACGAAGTAGCCTACCTCCAGGTGACAGGGACAGGGCTGAAGCTCCTGCAGCTTCAGTTCGAAAATACTTTAGTGATGTGACCAGCTTACAAGGTGAGTATTTTATGATACGTTGGGATCTAGTGTTTAAAGCATCATAGAACAGGCAACTTACAGGCCAGCAGCACTTGACATTTTAGCGTGGAGCTTGCCCTCAGGGCGGTTGAATCTCCTGCACATAGTCGCGACGTCCAGTTGTGTGACCAAGGTGTCGGGGCCTTTACACACGTTCTGAGCGCCCAAAGGACCGCTTTCGTTATTTTCATCTTTAGTGTATCCGCCTCTTTTAGCCTGTGTTTCTAAGATAAAGCATAAAGCAGCATCTGATGCACCAACGTGGATGGTCAACTGAGGAAAAAAAAGTTTTAGTTAGTGCTGGAACATGCATGTTTCTAGTTTTTTCAGTGTTGGGCTCGGTGTGAGATGTTCATAGTTGGGTTTACGTGCCTAAATAGATGGGTGACGAGAAACATATGTATATGTATAAGGGCCAATTGGACAAATAGGGCACTTATTGAAGGAAAGTAGTATTCATTCTTGAATTCCTGCTTTCCGAGGCGGCACGTCTCAGTATGTACTGGATGGTCAACCATCCCCGGATCGACCTTTGCAAGCGTACCTTAACCTCTGATCGAACCGCGCAGCTGTTATTATTTACGATACCCATCAATTGAATAAAAAATAATATCAGAACACCCAAGGTCTTACTAACAAAATAAACTTAAAAGTATTTTAGTAGGTATAACAGAAAACTTAAGTCATAACATTTATTTCTAATTTAACGCGATATGTCGAGATAAGGCGAAGACGGAGCACACTGATCGTACAAATGCCAACTCACTATCGCTTCAAAGCAGGGGTGCTAAACAATTTCACTGGGATTCTGGTGACGGGCCGTATTGATATAACCTGAGGGCCGCACGCGACCCGCGGGACTTGTATTGTATTGTATTGTTAGACGGGCCGATTTCCGCAACTCCACGACGTAGCGCGTATTTTGCGTAAAGGGTGGGACAATACCTTATTCGATCCACCCCAGTTCCCCGAGAAAGGCCAGCAGCGCCCTGACGTTACTGGCGATCTCTCGGAGAGTAACCGGGTTACCGAAGTATTTAGCCCTGTATGCAGTAACCTCTGGACAGTGGAGAAGCACGTGGTCCGCCGTCTCGTCCACCTCCATGCATGCTCTGCACAGCGGGCTATCTGTAACTCCTATAGTAAATAGGTGCTTGTTAAATGACCCATGACCTGTGACAGCGGCTGTGACTGTGCGCAGCTGCTGCTTAGTCAGTTGTAGGGCCTGTTTTGTAAAGCGGCCGTCAATTGCAGGGACTACCTCCCTGGACAGCCTGCAGTCTGTTTGGTCTGACCAAATTTTGTTGTGTTGAACCCTAGTGCGTTTCCTTACCAGAGTGCGTATATACCCAAAGGGGAGTGGTACAATGGGTTCCGGTCCCATTACTGCCATGCTAGATCCCCTTCTTGCGAGTTCGTCTGCAGCATCATTGCCACGAGAAACGCTGTGTCCTTTGATCCATTGAATGGTTATGTTGTTTAGAATACCCACCTGATTTAAGCGGTGATGACATTCGTATATAAGCCCAGAGTTGGTTGAGTAGCATTTTAGTGCTTGCAGGACCGACATGCTGTCTGATAGAATACGGACAGTGTGGTCCTGAACCTGTCTGGTTGCGATAGCTGAGGCTGCTAGGGATATACCCATACACTCTGCTTGGAACACCGTATTGTGGGCCCCTAGAGGTGTGGCTATATGTACATTGAGGTCCTCCGAAAAGATGCCAGCGCCAGAGCCGGTACCTGTCTTGGATCCGTCTGTGAAAATACGCAACTCTGCTGGACGTTGTCCCTCGTACCGGTAATCCTCATGGAGTTGGATTTTGTATCTTTTATCGAAGATAAATTGCTTGGGAATCCGGTCATTTATGGCTTTAGTCAAAGGGAACTCCTTGTAGAGTCTCTCAAGTAACGCGGAGTGTTGTGTTTCTCTTTTACTCTAGAGATTTAGTGTTTTTAGGCCGCCGCCACCGTCGCTTCCTGTTGTATAAACAGGTGGAGGGGCGGGATTTCTAGCATTGCTTCAAGAGCTGCGGTAGGAGTAGTCCTCATACAGCCCGTGATTGCCATGCAAGCTAGCCTCTGTGCAAGTTTGCTTGAGGCTGTAGTTAGTTTGGTGCGGGGCCACCAGACCACGGCACTGTATGCGATCATTGGTCGGATAACAGTGTTGTATAGCCAAAGTATGATTTTGGGTGATAGGCCCCACTTCTTGCCTATCATTTTCCTGCACTGCCAAAAGCCGGTGATACAGGCCCTGTTTAGTTTGTTGTCTAGATGATTACTCCAGTTTAGCTTACTATCAAGGATGACCCCGAGATACTTGACCTCGTTCGCTAGTTGGAGTTCTGTGTTGAATAGTTTTGGTAGGCTAAAGTGGCCTAGTGTTCTTTTCTTGGTGAACATGACTACTTCGGTATTAGTGGGGTTCACCGAAAGGTCAAATTCCCTACACCATCGTTCAACGATGCGTAGTGCCTGTTGAGTGAGGTTGCAGATCGTCCCTGTCACCTTCCCTGACACAAGGATTGCGAGGTCGTCCGCATAACCTATCGTGTAGTAGTGGTTGTCATTTAGAATTTTGATGAGGTCATTTATTACCAGGTTCCAGAGGAGGGGAGATAAAACGCCTCCTTGGGGGCAACCCCTGGCTATCAAGGCCATGTTCTGGTCCTCTTCCAGACGAACCACTCGTTTGCTTAACATGTTAGTAATCCAATCTGTTAATACCTGATCCACGCCATGTTTGGAGAGGGCGGTACTAATACTGGAGAAGTTTGTTTTATCGAAGGCGCCTTCGGTGTCTATAAATGTGCCTAGGCAGGTAGCCTTTTGGTGAATTGCTTCTTCAATCCGGCTAATCACCAGGTGAAGAGCTGACTCCGTCGACTTACCTGAGCAGTTTGCATGTTGGTTACCATGTAGTGGTATTTTTTTAAGAGCGCCGTCTCTTAGCTCCCTATCGCATAGTCTCTCCGTCCCCGCGGGACTTATCTTTGACTGGCTTTAAAGCAATATCGTACTTATATATTTCGGAGTGAAACTTAAGCGTACTCGGAAAAAATCGAGATTCGATTCTCGGCATGGACGAATTATCTATCTGGTTACTACGGTTGTTTGTATATTTCAAATGAATTAATTGGCTTTGACTTTTACCGAGTACTCGGAAAGCATGTTAAGCCGTTGGTCCCGGCTATCATTTGTAGATCTTTGACAGTCGTTACGGGTAGTCAGAAGCCCGAAAGTGTAACAACCACTCTTACGAAGGGGTATCATGCCGCCCAGTAAATTGGTTGTGGAGGTCAGATGGGCAGTCACTCCATTTAAAATACTGGTATTCAGCTACATCCGGTTAGACTGGTAGCCGACCCCAACATAGTTGGGAAAAGGCTAGACAGATGATGATATTACCGAGTACCTCTGGCTAGCTTGACTGAAATTTGAACATTTATTAATGAAAATAATGTTCTACTCACATCAGGTTGCACATTTCTCCACAGGCGTGGGATCTTCACATCAACTTCCTCGTACGACACAAGAAGTCCTTCAAGGGTTAATTCTATATTGTATTTATTTTGAATTTCATCTAAATTGATGCACTTCACTCCGTCCCAACTTGGATCCTGTTTAAGTTCATCGGAAGGGATAAATCCCGTTATTAACACACTCTTGCGACGGTACATTTTGATAAATCAGATTTATTGGAGAATTAGAATAAAGTAACCACTTTCCTAGACACTTCAATAGCAATTGATTATGCCATGACACTGTCCCTGCTTTTATGTACAGTACACTCCAATGGTACACTCTGAGTACTGACGTCAGATTTATGAATGAAAATTTCCTCAACACGTACTTAATGTATAACTAGTAAAGAGGCCTTATCTAATACAGGCATTTTAATGTAGTTTATATTATTTGCATTATTATTGATATTGTATGTTACCAATTATTAGATGTTTGAATTTACCTAATTGATAAATCTTATAATTATTCAGAAAACAATATCACACATTTATTTAATTGCAAAAGTAAATTAAAGTTATCAATCGTTACAGATAGCAACGATATCTAAATGAAATTAGGAGAAGGCCGGGCCCCCGACCAGACGACGCTGTGGTCAACATCTTACAATTAATATTAAACTTAATGATATCAATACATATTATTAATTTACTTTTTATCAGTTCTTTTTTGTGTCCGGAGTTTTTAATATTGATATTTGTTTTTTTATACTTTATATATTTTTTATACTTGCGATCCGCCCTGGCTTCGCCCGTGACGAATTATATACAACAACCATCCCCTTTCTCACTCTTTCTATTGGTGATTACCGCTTGAAAATACGTTCAGTGGATTTTGAGTTTATCGCGTGCAGACACGGCGGGGGACTTTGTTTTATACTATGTACTTTGTGATTTCTCCACCATGGGCCCCGACCACCATCTATCTAACACCTACTCACTGAGACCATCCTAATGATCCCAAACACGCTGTAAGTTGCAAAGGGGCTAGGTCACCCATTTCTAGGTATGATGCTGCAGCATCAGTTCAAGGTTACCACGTCTTAGAAATACCGTCGAAGTTGTAACCTACACAGTAAAGTACCTACACAGAAATTGATCGGACCTGTGAAAGCTGAGAAGACCCTTTTGTCAAGTAGTAAATGAGCTGATGATCTTCAAACGCCTGGATAGATCTTCATAAACTATACCTAAGGACCATCTCGAAAACGTCAACTTTCAAACCGCAAAAAATCGCATCTAAATAGGTACATTTGTTTTGGAGCTAAGACTCCATATACAGACACAACGTATAACCCCCCTCTTTGTGGGGATTGAATAGTCTTCAGTATTATGGATAACGTCTACACTGTTCACGATGTTGTATAATGAAAGATTATTTAGAGACCAAAGAGTATATGACTATTCTCTTTGGTCTCTAAATAATCTTCTGTGAGCGAAAAAGGAGCCATTGAATTCGTTGGTCTATGACCAGCCCTGGCTCCTCCGCAGGGATGTCATCTCAGCGTTATAAACTTACATCAAGGTGCTGATATGTTCAAGTGTGAGCCCATGCACCTGCAAAGAGCTATAAAGAGCGAAATCAAGAGTAAAATATTACCCGGCATCATGCAGCTGTAATAAAATAAATAATGCTGGACAATCCACACAGCATCATCTAGCCCCAAGCTAAGCAGAGCTTGTGTTATGGGTACTACTACTAGATGACTGATATACTTAATACAATACATTACATAGATACATATTTTTTTATTATACATAGAAAATACCCGGAACACCCAGAACAATTTTTTGTAGATCGTACAAACATTTGTCCCAAGGCGGGAATCGAACCCGCAAACTCCTGCGTCGCATAGGTCGTCAGTACTAATACTAATATTTTACATGGAACGCCTACCTGACCTCCTCGGCCTAGTTACTGGGCAACAGGGCTATCATCCTTGGTTAGACTTAGGTTGTCAGAATTTCGGGCTTCTGATTACTCGTAACGACTGTCATTTGCAGAAGTTCCCGCCCGCGCCGCCGCGCCGATGAAAGTGCTCTCGGCGCTCATATCTAATCAAGATACCTGCAAGGAAAGCAATGTTAACAAAATATGTGTATTACGAGTGTCCATTTTCATGTTGCGTCACAAAATGTGGTTTACTCGTTCATTCATCTAATAAATTGTCATGCTCATTGCAATAAATCTAATTAATATAAGGTCTGCTACGAGAGCGGCGTCAGTGTGGCCAACGTCAACGTCTAAATGTCCGTACACACCTCTCACTGTATGGGATTTCCATACAATGAGAGGTCAGCTTATACTGGAAATGTATGGCTTGATATGTAGCGGTGTGTACATGGGTGCGTGATTACCAGTAATATTAATCAAGTCGGTGGTAACTAATTGGTACGTTGGGAAAGAAAAAGAAGAGTCATAAGTAACTACCATTGGCTCTCTTATATTAGTTAGTTATGGCTCTTTTTATTCTGTTCCGTCAAGCCAGATGTAATAGAGAAGAAGGAAAAATATGTTATTTTGTCATTCCCAAACCTGTGGTGGTTGTAATGTTTGTTTGTACCCCACGTTGACGTAATTATAATACATGACATTGTGTGATTAATATTTTTATCTTTAGCGATAACGCCGCCCATTGTAACACCCCAAATCAAAAGGTCGCACAAGATTATTTATTTAAGTTCTTTACTATCAACGGATTTGAATGATAGAAATACTTTACTTTGTTTTATGAGATCCGGAATGACTCCTTGGTCTATGCTGGTAGTAGAGATGAAAGCTAAATAAGGCGCGATAGTTTTGATTGTAGATCTACATACTTTTACAGACATTCCCGAAAGATCTTTAAAAGTAAAATACCAAATAAAAACATCCGCACGGGTTGATCGAAGGTTAAAGCTCGCCGAGGTCACTCTGTGCATGGGTAACCGATCGTAACATATCGAAACTCTTCCGTGAGTAGTAAAGCAGGCTAAGCCTCAGTCCTCCCAGCCCAGTCCCAGCCCAGTCCCAGCCCAGTCCCAGCCCAGTCCCAGCCCAGTCCCAGCCTTCATATGTAGATATTTGACAGTCGTTACAACTTATAAGTAGTCACAACCCCGAAAGTCTTACCAAGGGGTAACGTGTTGCCCAGTAATTTAGTCGTCGAGGTTAGATAGGCAGTCGCTCCATGTAAAATACTGGTATTCAGCTGCATCCGGTTAGACTACCATAACATAGTTGGGAAAAGGCTAGGCAGATGATGATGATGAAAGGTTTTATAAGCCAGGGTTTGTATAACCTAACATTCTTCCTAAGTAATGCAAAAGAAAGTGCTGATGAGGAATTTAAAGCTTCAACAGTTTTATTAACAAATTAGTATTCCAATTCTTGAGTATTTCTACATTTGTGTGTATGGGCCATGCACAGTCTCTAAATTAAATTCAATATCACGCTGTTCTTTCCTATCTTTTTCATTACTTATTTATTATTTTTCGGGTAGTTTTTATTTTATCATCTGCTGAACTTATTTTATTGCTATAATAAAGCGCTTTGACTAATTTGCACACACTATGCGAAACTGTTACTCAAGTTAGTTCCATAAAAACATTTGACGGATTAAAATATTTAACTTGGTGTCATACAATTGGACAAAGGCCTCCCCAATAGTGATGTGTCCTAGGTAAAAATATATTAAGTCTATTTAGTCCGTCAGTAAGATTACCTAAAAATATTGGACACGTATTTTTTGCTTACTTAATTCAATAAAAAGTGACAATGATATGTGCACATCAAAGTTCAGGAGAAGGGGCTTGTGACGTCACGCCGTGCTACACTATTAACGAAAAGTGTAGCACGGCGTGACGTCACGCGCAATTTCAACGCGCTATACCGTCGTCATTTTTGGTTTACGTGAAAAAATACGTGTCCAGTATTTTTGAGTAATCCAACTTTCGGACCAATCAATATTTTTTATAATAAATAATAATAATAATTTATTTGTCAGAATATTGTTTTACAAGGTGTTACAAATTATAATATGATGTCCATAATATTCTGCTGTTTCCAGCGTACAAATATTGAAAATAATTTAAATGATCAGGATTAGAAGACAATGTCAAAATTAAACATTAACAAATAAACAAATGTCAAGAAAAAGGGAAAAATAATTACCGTTACATGCACGCTCAGGAGATATTAGTAAGCATACATAATGTCAAAAATGAATTATACAATAATAAAAATATTAAAAAAGATATACAATGTCAAATAAATAATAAAAATTCTATTCTAATCGCACAAATGTCAGTAGTCATCTAATTTAAATTTAGAATCAAATCTTTCATTTAAAAACTCAGTCATTGAGTAGTAACAGTTTTGTAATAGGAAGTTAAATAATTTCTTTTTAAATGTCATAAAGTTAAGAATCTTAAATGCATTGGGTAATTTATTATATATTTTAATTGCCATGCAGTAAACATTATTAGAAAATAGTTGAATTCTTTGTTGAGGTGCACAAATTTTATAAGTATTTCTATAAGTGTTTTTTTAAGGACACTACCCTATTGTTCCAGTTATACGAGTACCTACGAAGGTTTTCAAATAAGTAGACCAGTTAGGTATGCAACATATATGATTTATTCTTGTAAAATCTTAAGTAGCTAATCAGATCATATGAAAGACAATAGGGGGATTATGAAGATATGTTGGAACTAAGAAATTTTTGAAAAAAAGAATTGTTCAGATGTTTCATTGTAGTCTAACATCTGAACAACCTTGTAACTGTCATAATCGTCTTTAGCGAGCTCTTTGAGACATAATACTAAGATGCGTTCCAGTCCTTGTGCAAGTTGTTCATATGTGTACTTCGAGAGAGGAACATGGACGAACAGGGTAGGGTTTCGGCCGCAGCAGAGGGATGTGTAATAAATATACTCGCAGATAAAGCTGAAACAAAAATCAAGAATATAGTGTCTAGATTCAGCTGCATTCGGCATTTTGCGCCCCTTACTACCTGAAGTGGTGCCTAGAGCGGATGCACCTCTCGTTCTACCTTAGCGCCGTCGCGTCGGTGCAAGACTCACAAGGCTTTTATCACGACAAATAGTGATTAAAATAGTCTAGTGGCGTAAGCTCACAAGTTAGTTTAACTCACTAATTAATAACTACATTCAAAGTCTATACTGCGAGGATATCCTGCCAGCCTTCGACAGTTCACCAAGTAGCCTTACACCAGACGAGCAGGACATTGCTGAAGGTACTGCAGCTTCAGGTCGAAAACACATTAGAAGCCTTTCTTTGAATGTGACCAGCTGACAAAATGAGTAGATATTACAATATTTGATTAAATGCTGGTTTTGACTTGTAATGAGAATGTTATAGCACTGGGAACTTACAGGCCAGCATCACTTGACATTTTAGTGTGGAGCTTGCCCGCAGAGCGATTGAACGTCCTGCAGATAGTCGCGACGTCCAGTTGTGTGACCAAGGTGTCGGGGCCATTACGCACGTTCTGAGCGCCCAAAGGACTACTGTCCTTATTATCAGGAAACGTATATCCGCCTCTATTAGCTTGTGTTTCTAACACAAAGCATGAAACAGCAGGTGATACACCAACGTGGATGGTCAACTGAAGAAAAAGAAAGTAAGGGTTAAGTCCAACACATACACCTTTCTAGTTATTTCGTTGTCATCAAATGAGCTCGGTGTGAGATATTTGCGTTAATAAAGGAGGAGTAGTATTCCATATTTTTTTCTTTCCTTTAGTAAACGCAGTTGCTAACTGCGGGAAAGCTTCTGTTACAGGGATTTTTATACTTGAAGCAAAGCCTCCACAATGTACCCACATGTACTTGCTGATTACGAAATAAACTACTAGATTTTTCTAGCTAAACCCTTTCTTAGTAAGGCCAGCTACCCGACGTAATTAATACTAGATTATGCACCAAGTAGAGAAACTATTTCAACATTATTTAGAGAAGGTATTCGAGAAACGCTTTTAACACCAATTATATCTCCAACATTGCTTAAATTGTAATACTATACAATATGAATACTTTGTACGTTTTTAAGGAAAGTAAGTTGGTATGAACAGTTATCTGATTAATGTAGGAAGACTTTGTTCTACTCACATCGGGTTGAAAATTCCTCCACAGTCGTGGGACCCTGACATCCACGTCCTCGTATGTCACATCAACTTCTTTTTGGATCAACTCAATATTGTATTTATTTTGAATGTCATGCAAATTCATACAGTTTACTCCTTGCCAACTTGGATTCGTATCAATTCCACGGAAAGGGGAGAAGCCTGTTATCAACACTCTCTTGGGCCGATAGGGATCCATTTTGATAAATCGGATTTATTGGAGAATTAGAATAAAGTAACCACTTTCCTTGACACTTCAATAGCAATTGATAACTGCCATGACACTGTCCCTGCTTTTATGTACAGTACACTCCAGTAGAACTCTCTGCGTACTGACGTCAGATTTATGAATGATTTCCTCAACGCGCAAAATAACTGGGAAAGTGGTGGATCAACGTCATTTCCTTGTGCATCAAATAACAATAACATTGCAATAACGACCTTATTTCTAATTTCTTTGTATAAAGATTACTTGAGCCATTGTGAATATTGAATATTTGTTTATTTGCGCACTGTTGTTACGAACCAAATATTTTTTTGATTATCCTGCGTCATATTAATCTATTCTAGAAATAATAAGCCACTTCCTTGGCTGTTAAATATCTGTTTTATATGTAATCTACGAGAGCCATTAACATGACAAGTTTCTCTTCTCTTTGTCTCATTGTCAAAAAAATCCCTTTGGTGAGATTAGGGTTGTTGTGTGTCTTTAGCCGGGTATGTTTTAATCTACTTTTTCCGCGCAGAATCTGGGCTTGAATAAGAATTTCATTTATTTTTCGGGCCAGCCCACCCCTTAAAAGGGGCCATGTTTGTTTTTTTCTTTCTTACTCTCTGACTACTCTCGCTCTGCCCTAGGGCCACTGCAGCCTTGAGTCACTCATAACCGTATTATTAAAGTAACAATCGCCGTACGACATGCGACATAAGACTTGCGCATCCATGTTATCCACAGGCTCCACAGCAACGGTGATGGCTCGGGATGCACCATGCTGGCCTTACCCGGGCAGGCCTGATGAAGGGTATCCACTAACTCTCTCTCTCTTATTAGTTATACCGAGCTCTTTTTAGAGTTCCGTACCTCAAAAAGAAAAAACGGAATCCGGATCACTTCGTTGTCCGTCCGTTCTGTCTGCCCGTCTGTCAAATCGAGCCACCACTCGTTGCTGAGAAAATGGGGTTTGACTGACGTTATTAAGTTGAAATTAATATCAAATATGTAAGTCTACTGTCCCTTCTAGCTATATATAAAAACACACGGCCATTTATACGACATAATTTGATGCTCGACTCGTCAGAGGAATGATTAAATTTGGCAAGAAGCAAGTCTCACAGCATGTAAAAGTAAACGTCCAAATATCGTTCATTTGCAGTTTATAACACAATTTTTTTTGTTAACCAACATATAATATATATATATATTTATTTGTAGTTGAAGTATAGACCGTGAAATAAATATATCGATGTATGGGAGAACATTATTTCTTTTACTAAGTTAAGTTTATATCTACTTTAATAATACTTATCTTTTTTTTCAAATTAATGTTTGGCGCTTCCATAATATATTAACTTCAGTAGGTTGTGTTAATTATTTTGGTGAGAGTAGCTGCACGATACCCAGTAACCTAAAATAACCTAACGTTTGTACGGAACCGTCGGTGGGCGAGTCAGACTCGCACTTGTCTGAATTTTTCCGTTAGGTATAGAGTATACCTGAACGATGATGGTTATGACTACCTAACTATGTAATAATATGATAATCATGGGCATTATTATAATATAATATAGTGACGCACACACACTAAGACTTATTTCATGCACATTTCCTTTGTCGTAACTGATTTATTTTGTATTGCAATTTAATGACTATTAGCACGGTAATATTATAATACAGTATTCCAACTTCATACAAACGGACGAAACGCGAGCTATACCGACGCGCCTCGATCCCGGGTTGCGCTCGGGGCGCAGACAGTCAGATTTTTTCTCTAAAAATCAGTTAATATGACGAGTAGGAAATATTATGCTGTTTTTGGTTGTATGAATTCGTCAATAACGCATCCAGACATATGTTTTTTTTTAAATTACCTGGAAACTGAAAGGTAAGACTATAAAATAATTTTACTTAGTAGTAGGTAAGTATTTCCTTTTATCTCACGAAAGAAAAGGTGTTTGGATTAATAAATAAAGCGAATAGAGTTATAAGCCCGATTTGTTTTTCAAACAAAAACATGTTTTTTTAATCAAATCTACCAATCAAAAAACAACACGCATTTTTATTGAACACTTCCTATTCAATATACAGTATTTTATTTATTTATATAAAAAGGATATTTACAATTACAAAACTAATTAGAAACAGAAAGTAGACAAATGTAATTAAAATGCTGGAGACGGGCAGCCCTAACGCATGTTTAAGTACCGCGCGGCTGTAGGCATTTATTTCTGACATGCGGCCGAGTTACAATACTGTATTATAATATTACCGTGCTATTAGGGTAATGAACTCGAGTACCTAAGCTACTCTTTGCGGCGCACCAGACCGAGTATTACTTAAACAATAAATATTGTTTGCCTTTTTTAGCCCTGTAATAAAATTATTATTTTTGTTCGTATTTTGATATCATTTATTCCCCGACTAATGGTTCATAGTTAATAGTTTTCTCTTTCATCGTAGATCTGAGAAAGGTTTGTGGTCAAGTGAACAAAGAAAAATACACGGCTCGGTTGGCGCAGTGGCTGGGAGATTGGCGTAGGTTCGATTCCCGCACATAACAAATATTTGTATGGCCTACAGGTAGTTGTTGCGGGTCTGGCTGTTTGTGTATGAGACTTAATTTTTTTGTAAACACACCCACGATACCCACAGGAGAAATTCCTAGTGGGGGACAACGTCTTTTTGTTTAATAAATGTTGATAAATATACCTACGTCATTTATAGAAAATATGGACAACTCACTTAAAGAATAAATAAATAAATAAGCATGATCGATATTTTTATTACCTAAGCTATTAGATATTAATGAATGTCATGATGGCCTAGTGGTTTAGGCCTCGCCTCTTGTACACGAGGTTGTGGGTTCAAATCTGGGCAAGTACCAATGTGAGTTTTACAATTCATATGTAGGTACTTTCTAAGTTTATCTTGGACATCACTGACACCGGTGAAGGAAAACATCGTGAGGAAACCTGGCCTTATATAATTAATATAAGTCTGAAATCGCCAACCCGTCTTGAGCAAGCGTGGTGATTAATGCTCGTGCCTTCTCTGTATGAGAAGAGGCCTTTGCCCTGCAGTGGGACAGTAATAGGCTGGTACTTGTTAGATATTACATGACTGACTGACTTTATTTCTACCACTTAGCCCTAGACTTCATCCGCGTGAATTTCGTACTTTTCCCTTCCAACTTTAATATCCCTTTCACCACTTTTAACCCTACACTACTACTACGACTCTACTACTACTACTTTCTACTAAACTATCGTAAAAATTTAACTGTATAATAACAATTCCTTGAAAAAACAAAGTTCACGTCATTCGCGTCATTCCCGTATCCCTCGCGTCACTGTACCATCCCGATGACGTCCACCAGGGTGCCACGAGCTGTTATTGTGGTCAGGAGTGAACTGTGTTCGAGTTATTGCAGAGGTGTCGTAGAGTTTACCAAAGTTTAGTGTTTGCGTGAGTTATTAGCAAAGGAAAAGTTTACTTGTTTTTATCATCATGCCTGTATTCCCCAAAGGGTTGGGCAGAGGAGTACCTACAGTACGCCCCCATTTACCAGTTAAGTTTTTAAATCCCATGGAATAGTTTCAACTCCAAAGATAGATATATGATAGTTGAGTCTAGGTTTAAAGCATAGGTTTGAAAATAAAATATATACTGTTACTCGCTTATAATGTAGCTTTCTGTAAGTGACCAGTACCTACAAACAAGCAGACAATTATACATATGAGGAGCTATAGGATATATAAAAAAAGCCGCACGGGCTGACCGAAGGTGGGCTACGCTTGCCGAGGGCAGTTTGTGGAAGGGTGAAAGCACGTTAAGCCGTAGGTCCTGGCTGCCATTTGTAGACATCTGACAACCAGTCTTACCAAGGAGTATCGTGTTGCCAGTACCTGGGTTTGGAGGTCAGATAGGCAGTCGCTCCATGTAAAATATTGGTATCCAGCTGCATCCGGTTACACTGGAAGCCGATCCCAACATTGTTGGGAAAAGATTAGGCAGATGATGATGACACTGATTTCGAAAACCAACTCTTATAATAAGAGGCAGCTTAGGCTCACGGAGGAGTTTGGTATTTAGCATTGAGTTCTCAAAGCCAAAATGTTCAATTTTTATACCGGTGGGCGTCCACTTATTTACGTAATACCGTCTGGAGACTGTACGAAACTAAAGACAAAAAATATGTTTGACAGCACGGTTGGCGCAGTGGCTGAGCGGTTGACTGGTGCGCCGCGTGTCGTGGGTTTGATTCCCGCACGGAACAAACATTTGTATGACTTACTCGAGAGGTGCGGGCGCTCTAGGCGCCAGGTACCAAGGGGCGTCAAAACGCCAAATGCGAAAACCATTTCGATAGAGAAATATATTTTTATAGCACCTTTCACGGGGCGCAGGGTTAGGCCCAATGCAAATGTAAATTGAATTAAAGAAAATAATTAACAAGATCTTTTATTTCAAAGATTAAAGTCGTCAGCGAAATGTGATTGGATGAGTAATTAACTTTTTCCCTCGACTTCGTTCCTCTGGAACTCTTATCTGGAACTCGCATGAATTTTGAAAAATAATATTTTGATGCGGCCAGCAGTTTTTGTCCTGGTACAAAAATAAATAAAATCCGGCCTAATTTCTATTATTGAATTAGAAAAATGACGTTTTTTGGAATTCAAAAGCTGAATATATTAGGTATATTTGAACTATTATATCCTGTTTGTTTTCATTTGTTTTTTATTTAACGCACGAGCTCTTTAAACCCCTCAAAAACATATACTGAATGTAAAGAGAACTTCTAGATAGCGTATCACAATACAACTGCGGGAACAATTCCAAATTCGTGCAGCAATTTTTGCGTGATGCGCGTATAGCATACGGACACACAGATTACACAAGAACCCGATAGCTTCTATATTACCGTTTTAAATACCCCCCATACATTAAGTTTTCTTTAATGTATCATATAATTTAATATGTACATGCATATTGTACATCGGCAAGTAACAATTTTAGTACCTATACATACACATATGCTACGTATACATTGTTTATGTGGGCCAACTTTAAGGAAATAATTTTATTCAATAATGTAGTTTATTTGCTAACTATTATTAAGTAGGTAAATAGGTACTTAGTCATCATTTATAATTAAGGGGCGCCCGCGCCGATAAGTGACATTTAATCCGCGTCTGTTTATTGTTGTAAATGCTTGTTTAGCTAATCAATATCATTTAAAGGCTTTGACAGACCAGAAGCAGTTACTGTAAGAATCGGCTTCAAATAACTGTTTGAGACATAATTCTAAGATGCGTTCCAGTCCTTGTGCAAGTTGTTCGGATGTGTATTTCGATAGAGGAACATGAACGAACAGGGTAGGGCGTCCATGGTAGAGGGATGTGTAATAAATGTATTCGCAGAGATACCTGAAACAAAAATCATGAATGAAATGTCATTAAGCTAAAAGTTTCAAGTATGAATATACCTAATATGAATAGTAGAGTGCCAAAGTCAGTCTAAAGTAGTGGTTACCAACCTTTTTCAGACCAGGGCTCACATTGATCTCTTTGTCGTTGACAAGGACCAGAAGGATCACGAGAAATAAAAGTTAGTCAAAATGTTTAGCATCATTGTTCAATAAAACATTCACATGCATTTCCTATTCTATTGCAACAGAAAACACGTAATTCCTGACAATTAAATTTTGTTTCAAACTATGCTATTTTCGAGCTAAACATTTGTTAATATTATCCTTTTGGAGACCATTTTAAAGCTCTTGCGGACGGTCCACTGGTGGTCTGCGGATCACGGCTTAGAAGCCACTGACAATACACGTAAGCACCCAAGGGTAACTTAACTACGTATGTTAGTCCACAATTAAGGTACCGGGACGGGTGGCAGGATCGTCCGGGGAAATACCACCATAACAACATGAATATGTCTGTCGCCAAGAAGCGTTGCTGTATATTCAGGTTCATCTTCTCATTCGTTAGAGAGCACAGAAAAACGGCATACCCCAAGGTAGTGTTATGGCACCGATCCTTTATAAACGACCAAACATCTACCCCAAACACATCTCGCTGAGTTCCAATACAATTATAAACACATTATATAAGGTATTGGGATGGCAAAGCATCTGTGATCTTGGTATTGCTGACCTCCAAAGTCAATAGTGACCACTATCTGCCCATCAGCTGTTTGGCACACAATAATAACAAAATAACAACATATCAATGAAAAACTCACAGGCCAGCGTTACATGAAATTTGAGCTTGCAGGTCGTCCCCAGGCGGGTCACTGTTGAACACATCGCAGATGGCTGCGACGTCTAACTCTGTGACGATAGAATCGGGTCCATCGCACACGTGCTGGTTGCCCGCGGGACATTGCTCGTCAACATCCGGGTATTCGTACCCGTTTTTATTTGCTCTTGTTTCTAACATAAAGCATGAAACAGATTCTGATACACCGACGTGGATCGTCAGCTGGAAAGTAAAAGAAAATAAGTTCGACGCTAAAGCAATCGAGAAGAAAATTTGAATTATGATATAAGTATCAAGCAAGGTGCCTTTAAGGGTGTGTGATTGCTCACGGTTCTTCTGAACTACCCAGAGGTTGTTATTACATCTGGAAGGTTTATGTGTACAATACATTAAAATAAATCTAGCCAGAATCTCCAGAAGTCGCAGCCGTGTGATTACGAAGCATGGTGTTGACGGTAAGAGTTCATTTGTGAAGCAACGAGTATTAAGATGATTATGTATTTGGAATTTCCTTAAAATCAATTTTTTGATAGTTTTATTTAGAACACAGTCTCAAGATTTGATGTGTCTCACTTTGTACTTGGTGCCGTGGTACTGTGTAAACTGTATGCATACGCCACTAAGTTGGGTATTTTGCTTGGCCTTAACTTATGTCAAAAGTAGGTAATAGGCACCTTGACGGTACGGTTGGCGCAGTGGCTGAGCGATTGGCTACTGCGCTGCGTGTCGTGGAGAAATGTTATGAAAAAATGAAAACTTCATTGTTCTACTTACATCAGGTTGACAAACCTCCAACAGCTCCGGGACAATCCGATCTACATCGCCGTATCGCACTGGAATTTCTTCTCGGGACAAAGTAACATTGAGTCTATTTTCAATATTTTCCTTGTCCATGAATTTCACTCCTTCCCAACTTGGATTAGTTCCCAATTCACTGAAAGGACCATATCCTGTCATCAAAACTCTTGCTCGCTCCGTCTCACTCTCCGCGGTACTCATGAAGCAACCAAACATCTCTTTAATTCCACTAATTTGGAAGAATAAACACCCGCGGTCTATGCCACTTCAATGCCAAGTGAATGCAGTCTAAAATTCCCAATGCTTATAAAGACAAGACAGTCCAGGAAAAAACAAAATGATTATTCTCAAAATTCATATTAAAAAACACAAGGACAATCTTTAAAGGAAACTGAGACTGTGAGAGCTTGTTTATATCCGATTATCATAATATTATTCAAACGGCAAAACGGGTATCATAACGCCACATTGTAGCATTGACGTGTTGTGTAGTGACATTATATCATGTGAAGTTACTGCAGCTAATTAAAAGTCGTACATTACACCGTTCACTTGTTGTATTAGATGATGTTTAAATACAATTATTCGGTCGAACACTGTCTCTTAGAATACAGGCTATCCTAGTCTAAGAGACAGGGTTATATACTTTTTGTACAGATTTTGCAACTAGTAATGTAAACTAAAAATGTGTTTCTGTATTTCTTTTTGTGAATAAACCTTATTATTATTATAATAACGTAATCGTGTGTTAGGTACACACAGGTATTGAGATCGAGACTACGAACAAAGACAGAAGCTCGCTCGTACATATTTTAATACAAAAGAAGAATAGTCAATACCACCGCCATTTTTTACTACATTCTCCATTAAACTAGACCTGACGGATGGTAACCATTGGCTTCAGCCGCATGGCATTTAACAAAATTGTTAAGGATTTTTTTTGCGAGGAACCGAAATTCTTTTTACTAAAACCATGTATGTTATATCAATGTTACTAACACTAGAATATAAGCTGTGTGTAATACTATCAAAATATGGATCTTTGTTGTCTGAATTAAATGAATTTTATTTATTTATTTAAAACTAGCCTTAGTTACTCCTTATATAATGATATAAGGAGTAACTAAGGCTAGTTTTAAATATATATTATAATAAAATAATATATAATATTTTGACGGAACTTTCACTGGCATATAGCTAATGAGCTATATGCCAGTGAAAGTTCCGTCAAAATCGTTCTAGCCGTTTCGGAGATTACCTCAAACAGACAGGCAGACAAAAATTATTTTTTTTTTTGGTATGACTATAAACCGTATTAAGTTTCATGTGCATTTAGTACCAGCTATGATTTGGTAACTTCCACTTTTATTATTAGTATTTAAGATGCTTAAGTCTCTTTTCATCTCTTTACTTTTCCAAAAAAGAGATAGTTTTATCTGTATCATTATCATCACCGACCTAATAAATATTGTAGATTATAATCACGTAGGTACATGTAATTGTAGGGAAAGTTTGACATTGACGTTGGGCACACTGACGTAACAGACAAATCAACCTTTTTTGCGGTGTTACCATTTAATTAATGAACGAGTAATTAGTAAACCACATTTTGTGACGCAACATGGATACTCGCAACACATAATATTTTGTAAATATTGTTTTCCTTATTTGGTCCTGTAAAAAAAAACATGGTTTTTAACATTTACGTCAGATAAATAAAACAGTCTCGTAACAAGAATTTCTTTCTTACTTCTTGTTTTGATGTCAGTTTCTACCGCCGCGTATGGTAAACAGTTCATAGTTTCCTCATTCATCTTGTTTTAGTTGCTGGGGAGGTTGTTCCGTCACTTCTTCTCCCCAGCAACAACACTGGCAACAACACTGAAGTGGTAAAGGGTGGGCGTTTTGGGGGACTGTCTTTTGTAATTTTTGACGTTCAAAACTGCTGATTCTCAGCCTAATTTGAATAAATGAATTTGTGGTTTTGATCTAAATTCTAGATACATATTTATTTTTGTACGTTATAAAACCAAACCACTGTTTATAAGCCATATAATACTACACTATACACTTGTTACTACTTGTACCTACTTGTTCTTGTTTTGGGATTTTGTAAACAACAATTCTTATGTATGTTCACTTTCACGTGAATATAAAATTTTCCTTTATTTCTTTCTAATAATACATATTAGGATACTTGGGTACCTTATCAATGAACTCTTATGCAAGTTGCTAGAATTCGTTCACTTAAACGTCACTTAAACGAAATCTTGCGTGTAACTAGTTCCATAAATAACCTAATGTGTAGTAACCATAAATTTGACTTGTTTCAGACAAATTCAAGCACGTAAGCTTACAAAGAAATACGCAAATGACATTAAATTTAACAAAAAAGTAGTAGTTGGTGAACAAGTTATTGTTCAAACGTTCACTTGCCAAACATAGGTTTTCGTAGCAATTATTTGTATAATCACCGGCAAATAAGATGGCAAAAGTCGTTAGATGCGCACAAGTCGTTTTTTAGGTCTCTTTGGTGGTCAAGCGGGACGCGGGGTATGAGGTAGCGTCGATCCGAGCGCGTGATTGGTGCATCAGTCGACCCTTGCCTCCCGCACCGCGCCTTCGTCCCGTTCGCTCCCGATTACATTTCAGTGCACGAAAATTGAACCCTTTGTTTTTGTTGTGTTAAACTTAAGTGTTGTTATTGTTTTTAAATTTAGGATAGAGTTCCTGAAAAGGCATAGCATACGAGGAAAGTATGCTCAAATCAGAGTTATACAAATTAATAAAATTGGAAAAAGAACAATTTAAAACATACAGCATTGACCAAACACTTGCAGAACACAACCATAGTGTTCTGCGATTGCGACTTTCAATATGATGCCAAGGGTAGTTTTATTAGCGGATAGTGACGACGACTAGTTATTTTTGTTTTATTTTTATATAAACTTTTTTGAATTTTAAATGCACGTTATTTATAACTCCTAATAAACTTAATTCCTCTCCCTTCTTTAACTTTGTTCTATACAGACATGATTAAATATAAATGATGGCAATAACAATAGAATAATGACGATTAATAAAAGTTACCACTTTTTTGTGCCACTAAGTGTACGATGCGCGAACTTACCCCCACTACGCCAAAATCTTGCCATCTTATTTGCCGGTGACTATAAAGAGATTTTTTGGTAAGTAATAATTTGGCAAATGAAATTATGCAAAAATTGGTTTGGGAAGTGATAATTTGGCAATTTCTTTTCGGTAAAACAAGGGAGACCCAACTTATTAAGAAGTAAAAATTTTTATATATTATACGATTACATATACATATTAAAAGCCGCTCATGAAGGCCACCCATTCATTGTCATCATGAAAGCTAGATAGCGCACAAAAGTCTGGTGGCTGAAAATAGACAAAGACGCTGAAAATACTGTGAAAAAGGGTATACTTGTTTACATAACATTTAAGTAAACAAATTGTAACAAGTTGCACACGTGTTCATTGATGTTCTGTAAGTGTGTGAAGTTGAAGAACCTAGCCGTTAACTAAATTTAATGGGCACGGTGTATGCACCATCTCTTCCTACCAATTTTTACGCCACGAAATGCGGCTAAACATGTTAGAACTACTCGTAAATCTGTATTTCATTACTATCTTGCATGCAATGTACCATGTACACCATGTTTAAACAAATTTGAATTTACTTACTTACTTACTTGGTACCTATTAATGTCTAAGTGAACGAATTCCAGCAACTTGCACAAGGGATCATTGATAAGGTACCCGCTAAGTGTTAACTCATTATAACGGGCACTTGATAATTAAACATATCGGGCATTATGACACCCTGATGTCATGAACTTTTTGTCGATAATAAGAATTACTTAGTTTGTTTGTAATTAATTGCTTTTGATTATTATTTAGTATTAACATATTTCAAATTATAGCCAGTGCAAAATACATTTGAATTGATCTGAAATCAAAATTAGACGTAGGTAACTGATTTCAAAATATTGATTTAGTTTTAACAAGTAGGCACATAATAAATTTTACCTACATAATTTCGAACTTATCAAAGTGGTACTTGTAACTTGTAATTTTAAATTACTGAGTTAATTTGTTATGTATTTGCGGATAGATTTGGTCAACAATTTTTATGTTTAATGAGTGTTGAATATTTTCTAAACACTCAATTTAGACTTCTTTTTCCTGACTTATTGTCGAGATGCAGAGACTAATAGAATGTCGTAACCACATTCCGGTTTGATGTGTCTTGAGTGTTTTATTCATTGTTTGCCGTAATTATTAATTTCATTGATCTGTACAACAGATTCTGTACAACAGATTCTATACAGCAGATCCCTTAGCTGATTGCTGACGGAGATCACTCATAGATAGATCGTAGGCAAATCACGACAGCAAGGTATTTTAATAATCTAGAGTCGCAAAATAATACTTTATTTCCGAAGGACTTTTACCCACACAGTATTAAAATTCTTATTCAGATAAATATGTTCGTATACTTGGGTACTAAATGTAGATTATAATTATCAAGAACAATAGAGAAAACTTTAGAAGATATTAAATATTACATATGACGCGCAACCGATAAATTAGACTCATCGCCCTGTAGCTCTAACGGACGGACGCTCAGTATTTTTATTAGTAGGTATTGTTTCAGGTTTATATTCTTATATGACATTACAAAAAACGCTGTATACACTTATACTTATATATGCTTACCTAACGAAATTCAAAATATAAAGCGCAAAAAAACTCAAGACTCTCGAAGTCTTGAGTTTTTTAAACAGGGGGAAAAAAATGAATATTTCAAAACGCGATATCTATGAATAAAAGATAAAGCTTTATTTGTTATTCATTTATTTTTTCTTTGTTTAGAGCTAGACGAACGGCTTTTTAGAGCGCGTGCGCGGACTCTCGTTAGGCTCGAATATTTGCTCTCCTTTTTAACCGATGAAAAGAAAAAGAAAAAATAGGTAGGGGATGATTGACTTTTAACCTTGATTTTTGTAAAAGGTTTGACATAAAACATTGACTAAAAAGCGTAAAATAAAAACGTTTTAACAAAAATATTCAACTGACTTAAAAAAAACAGCGAAAAGTGCAAGAAAAGCAACTATAATTTTGGTGGCAAACAATGAATTAAATGAAACAACCAAATCCACCGACTTCCCATATAGTCTCCGGCACGTAAGTTGGCAAGGTTTTGGCGTAATGGGGGTAAGTTCGCGCATCGTGCTCTTAGTGGAACAAAAACGTGGTGACTTTTATTGATCGTCATTATTTTATGGTTATTGCCATCATTTATATTTAATAATATCTGATTAGAAGAAAGTTGAAGAAGGGAGTGGAATTCGTAAAGTTTATTGGGAGTTATAAATAATATGCATACGAGGAAAGTATGCAAAAAAAGGCATACCTTTTTTTGCCTTAATTTTTTAATTTAAAACAACAACAATAATATCAACTCGTAACAAAAACTAAATTTAAAAACAATAACAATAACTTTTTAACATAAACAACAAAAACAAAGGGTACAATTTTCGTGCACGCAAGTGTAAGTAATTAATCAAGTAATCGGGAGTTCGGGAGGCAACTGTCGACTGTTGCACCAATCGCGCGCTCAGATTTGACGCTACCTCATACCCCGCGTCCCGCTTGACAACCAAAGAGACCTAAAAAACGACTTGTGCGCATCTAATGACTCTTGCCAAGTCACATGCCGATAATTATACCACAAAGCAACAAACATACCTACACAAATAGGTTACAATAAGTTCGTAATCAGTTTTACAGGTTAACAGTACCCATGCAATGCATTAATTTCTCCATAAGTGATCGATGTGCTGATTAAGTTGAGTTTTGAATGCATTGAAAGAGATTATAGAGTTGTGCTCCTTCAAGAGTTAGCATTTTTTTTATAATTCTTGATTGAGGAAGTAGAACTATCAAGCTTGCACGCCGCGCGCCGTGTGCTACGTTGACTGACTTGTTTATATTGGATGAGTGTTAAGTTTGAGTGAACGCTTATGTTGACATTTTGTCTGGTGAAAATACATGTGTTGTAAATATGTAGTTGTATTTTACTGTATGTACTGTATAATTAAATCTTACTAGTCATCTGCCAGTGAATTCATATATGGATAGCCAAATAGTACATATTTTTATGAGTTTATTTTGGGTAGCTTGGAGTTCTGACAGTTTTGTTTTTGCAGCACTGCCCCAAATTTCTATTAAATGAAGTAGATGCGGTTTTACTAGGGAGTTCTAAAGTATACCGCAAATTTGGTGGAATACAACGAACTATGTTATACAGTGACCCGGAGTGCCGAGATTTTACTCTTTATGTGTTGAATGTGAGAATTCTACGTTGGTGAGCTGTC
This sequence comes from Phlogophora meticulosa, assembly GCA_905147745.2. Lineage (NCBI taxonomy): Eukaryota > Metazoa > Arthropoda > Insecta > Lepidoptera > Noctuidae > Phlogophora > Phlogophora meticulosa. The sequence goes on from LR990534.1 coordinate 746,472, forward strand.
CATTCTTGACGACCTATGTGGCGCAGCGGGTGAAGGTCCGCCTGCGACGCAGGAAGTTGCGGGCTATCCATGTAATGTAGTGTATTAAGTATATCAGTCATCTAGTACCCATAACACAAGCTCTGCTTAGCTTGGGGCTAGATGATGCTATGTGGTTTGTCCAGCTTTATTTATTTTATTTATTTATTCTTAGACCGACATATTTTTCACACGTTTACCACAAGTGAGAACTGGCCACAAAACGAATTAAAGTTACTCAATCCTATCATGTTGTAAAATGTTGTCTTAAAATCAGCGTAATAAAGAAAGGGATTAAAAACTACAAAATGCAAGTACATACTTCATGCTTTTCCTAATTTTTTTAGTAAATTCGGCGACGGCCACGAAATTTTTTGTCTTTAACTATAGAGCCAGTGTCAGTCAGGGTGTAAAGAGACAAGACAAGTCTTGCATCATCCATCAAGCCAAAGAAATATGCAAAACATTACCTACTCTCCTACTGGGGCAGTCGTGTAATAGGTCAACGACCGCATCACTACCATTTGATCTTGATTTAGTCATGGAAATTCTAAATATTTTAACTAATAATTTCCGGTGCCAGCGCGTACGCATAAGTCGATGGGAAACACGCGCGAACACATTTGCAACGGGGGAATCCAAGCATCATGTATTTTTTGATTACGTAGTGGCCAAACTAGTTTTTTTTTTAATTTAAATTATGTATAAATCGTTAGGGGAAACTCCAATGTTACTCAATCATCATCTAGTCTGCAAAGTGGCGTAAGACGAGGTAGATGTAGTATCTAATATAATGTTTGGACTTTTTAAGAGACCATGACCTTTGGGTTTGTTTTGGCATTTCTTGTCAGGAGAAAATTATTTTTAAATGCTTTTATTGGCAAAATATTAAAATGTTTGGTTGGGCAGAGCCTATAAGTACCTGACACCCACATTTAGCCAGTTATATTGTGTTCATTGGTACATATTGGTGGAACATACAGTTGGTTTCAAGATCAGTAACCCTGCGAACTGATTAGGAACCCTTCTTCTCAAACTAGGTTGACCTGTATCTTTAAAGACAGTAAGTCGGCTAGGAATTTCCATATATATATCTATGCAAGGAGTGGAACGTTACTAGAAGAGATTAATAAAACTTAAATTAAAATAACAATAATATGAGCTTAAATTGCAAGAATTTAAGTGAGCAAGTGTAAGTGAGTGAGTATGGTTTGGGGCCGTTACATGGCCCCAAACCATACTCACTCAAGTAGGTGATGTGAGGTGAGTAATGACTTCGTTTTCCCTCCTGGTGGAGGAGCCACTCGGCGAGAGTACTTTTCAGTGTATTTGTGTATGTTTACGTCTAGTATGCAGAGTTGTTTGTGAGTTTTAGTGCAATTGTGAGTGCGTAATATTTAGAATGGTTTCTTGGCAAACGTGGTTTTATGGTAAGTCCAAGTTGAAGGAGTCCGTTGTTTGTGTCAGTGTAGGGTGTTATGGAGTGTGTTCTGAGTACAGATTGACACATGTATCATGCATAGCTGACGAACCGTTAGTAGGTACTTTGCGGCCAAAGTATAACTGCGTAGTTGGGTATCTGAAAGGTTTTCTGGTCATAACTTTAAGTGTCTGCCTCGTAGGTCTAGTGGTCGCAAACGCGTTTGCTGAGCGTGAGGTCCTGGGTTGGATTTCCGGGTCGAGCATTGTATTATTGGGATTTTTCATTAGGAAATTCTCAGTAGCAGCTCGGGGTCTGGATATATACCCGGTTGATGGCAATAGGCTCACCCCTACTACATGGGACTTCAACATAAGAAGTGAAATATGGGTTTACTTATTAGGTAGATATACATTTGCCCAACCCTTCGCGGAAGACGGGCGTAATTTTATTTTATGTATAACTTGTAAAGTATGGGTCTCTGGGCTCCTTCATCCCCAATTTAATAGGTAAAACCGAAACACAATATCCCAGAATCGATAATGGTAATGGTAAACCATTTTAGGGGTTTACGATTTGCACTCTCTAAGATTTCAAAATTTGTACAAGCCGTGTGGTTCTAAGTGAAAAATTTATAAGCTCTAGGGCTTCTAGTTGCTTATTCCTTATTACACCATCGTCTATTCGGACACCTAATTTTGCTTTGAGTGATAGCAGTACACAGAGGCAATGGCTGGGGGTAGAGGGGTTGAAACGTATGTGAGCAGCTACCGAGAATGATCGGGGCGGGGAGGTTTTACGCCGAATTGCGAATGGAATGTAAACTGTTTCCTGAACGTTTATTGTGAGTAGATTTGCATTGAGCAAGCCATAACTTTAGTAAATGCCCATCCAGCTTTAGACTTTACAATGTCCCAGGTACAACCACAGACAAGAATGCCAGCGCCATCTAGTTTTTATAATATTAACCATAGGTTGACGTGTAAAAATGTCTGGAAAAAATCTATTTACAGAATTAAATATAATTTAGTTTTATCATTTCACGTCATTATTTCTTTTCATGACATCATTTCATGTAATTTAAAGATCGCCACCCAAAAAACACAATATTCCAAAACCGCTTCAAAGGTACTGCTAACGCCATCTAACGGGATTTGTGAGAGTTGTTTAGTGCCGCACTCAGCAAAACCCGGAAAGGTTTACGGTTATATAATACATTATATTGTGTACTTTGTACGCTTGCGCAGTGTTCGCTCACGCCAAGCCATATCATATTCATAGGCTTCAGACCGTCCAGAACCGATTCCTGCGCAGAGTCACGGGAGCCCCCTTCTACGTCCGAAATGAGACTCTTCATGTAGATCTCAAAATACCCACATTGAAACAGTTCATGAAGACCCAGCGCTTCATGGACTGTTCTACCGCTCATCCTAACCCCTTAGTGTCATCGGCCGTCCGATTCACTCCCTCGCGAATTAGCACAGTTCGAAGACCCAGACACACACTCACAGAGCCAGATGATCCTATCACTCTCCTCCAGGAGAGCGATAAGGCCACCAGCACTGTTCGCATACAAAAACGGACATTCCGTCCTGGCCGCCGAGGCCCGTCGCGACGACCCCGTCGATGCCCCCCTCCCGACCCTTTGCAAGAGCCAGACCGCGAAGCTGAGCCGATTAATAATTAAAATGTCCCTAAATAATGGAACAATCTGATCCAGCCTTGTTGTCCTCTTCAGCGACGTCCTAAGCCGAGGTTCGTACCCCGCAGGGGGTGCCCTTAGCGATAGTCGCTTAGTTTATAAGTTTTTTATGCCTGGCTGGAGGCCTTAATTTTAACTAAGCCCCCCATAGGAAAGTTCGGTTGAGCAGTAAATATCCCTGAAGGATAAACTGCGAGATGCCCATTCCAAAAAAAAAAAAATGTACTTTGTAATTTTGTGCGTATCTACACATCTAATATTGTTTTTATTCACATTTCATCTATTTAGGGTATGCCAGCACATCAATTTACCCCAATCTGTTAAATTTCTTTGATTGATTTTCAACTTTATTACAAAAGCAGGTTCATGTTCAATTGGGAGAATTTGACAGTACTTACATGAACTACGTGACTTCAATAAATATGTGTAAAGAATTGAGATATAAACTATCCTATCTTTCAAGTTGAATAAAACGGCACAGTGTGTGCAAATTTTTATTAAAATCGGTTCAGTAGTTTAGGAGTCCATAGCGGACAAACAACGTGACATGTAATTTATATGTATTAAAATATCGTTCGAGGATATAGTTTAAGGAACTATTTTTAATAAATATATCTACAAGTTCGCTTTATATTCTGTTAGTTTTAGATTAGAGTGTAACCGTAACCTTATGGTGTGTTTTTAAATTAGTTAACCCTACGAATTCCTCACGAGACGCGTACAAAAAGGGGACAGGTAGAATAATCGACCTGTTTCCCAAAACATAGTTAAAAAGAGAAGGCCAGGTTGATGATGACTCAAACTTGACCCCTAGACCTTGGGGTCAAGATTAGATCATCATTAACCCCGTCTTACACTTGAGTGGGGGCTTCAATTATTTTTTTGTTACATTCCTGAAACAAAAAAAATGACTAAATAGCACAGCTGTATCCATAAACTAACAAATATTTTGTATACTCACAGTAACTCGCCATCTTTCGCCGCAAGACGGAGTACCCGTCTTGCACACAATCGAAAGATGGGCTTTGAAAAATATGCAGTTTTGCTTTCGTAATTCATATAAGTAATATTTATAAAAATGAATAGTTTTTATGAAAAATACTACACAAAAAAGATTTTGAGACAAAAATTAGGTTGTATGGTTCAAGACCTTGACATGATTCTTTTTATTCACATCACTATTCAATTTTATCATTCATTCACTCATTTCGCTAATTTTCATTCACCAAATGTCGGATTTCGTACGACGTCTTTGGTTTCATAGCGCGTTTTATCTTGTAAAATGTACGTTTTGTGTAATAGTTATAAATGTAATAACATAGCTCAATGTCTATTGTAGTGTATTAGTTACAAATTAACTACAAAAACTAAGCAACAGAGTCCAGTTAAGTGACAAGGTGTTTACCTTGTTTTTAGGTTATGTTAGTGCTTGGTCCTTATTTTACAAATAAAACTTATTTAAAATGACGGACGGAGAATCCGACGAGGGTGGCAGGGTGGTGGTGATCCCTTGCCCATTCGTGAAGAGAAGAGTGGAGTGCGCTGGCGCGGCATTCCTTAGGTATCACAATGTTAAATGCCATGGTGGCGATGCATTGTTCCAAACGCTCAAGTCAAAAGAGAAGGCCGACGAAGTCATTTTCGACGATGACGTCGAGTACCTGCGGAGTTTGGATCCCAAAGATTGGAAAATGCAAGATCACTATGCCGTTCTAGGTATGAAAGGCTTGCGTTACAAGGCTACTGATGACGACATAAAACGTGCTTACCGGCAGAAAGTGTTGAAGCACCACCCCGACAAACGCAAGGCGCAGGGCGAGGAGATACGCAGCGACGACGACTACTTCACATGCATCACGAAGGCTTACGAGATTTTGGGCACACCAGTTAAGCGCAGGTCCTATGACTCGATAGACCCTACCGTTGACGACTCCGTTCCTTCACAAAACGATATCAAGAAAGATGGCTTCTACAAATCCTTTACTAAACACTTTGAGTCAAATGCACGATGGGCTGAGAAGAGAAATGTGCCTTTATTAGGTGATGAGAACAGTTCTAGGGAACAGGTTGAAAGGTTTTACGCATTCTGGTATGAGTTTGAGTCTTGGCGAGAGTTCTCTTATCTTGATGAGGAGGAGAAAGAGAGGGGAGCAGACCGAGAGGAGCGGCGGTGGATCGAGAAACAGAACAAGGCTGCGCGAGCCAAGCTGAAGAAAGAGGAGATGGCTAGGATACGAAGCCTGGTGGATCTGGCGTATGCCAGTGATCCCAGGATCCAGCGATTCAAGCAGGAAGACAAAGACAAAAAATTAGCTGCTAAACGGGCCAGACAGGTAAACAGCACTGATGATTTAACCTTTGTTCTTAACATTCACACTCGCACTGCCCGCCACTTCAATCATGTGGATATTGTCCTTTCTCCAGCAAACTTCCTCAAGCCCTTTAAAAGGAAGTTATGTGAAATTAATTCAATCTCTTGAAAGGAATAAGATTTTTCATTTACTTGTTCTCTATTCAGTATCATATGGATTGTTTTTTTTTTTATGGTGGGAATTTCCATTAATTTACTTATAGATTTTTGGGTTAATCAAGCCATGCAGTAAAATCCTCCCTTTAAACTTCAAAACCCTCCTCCACCCCAGTAGAGGTTGATTGTCGAAGAAACTCACTTGTCTTTTCTGTCACAATAAATAGTACCTCATAGTAAATTATTTGCACAGTGCATTTAAATTCTCCCATACACACTTTAACACCTTGCTTTGTTCTAATTAGGTACGTATTTGTGCTAATTTTAAGTACATAAACCCAATATTTTTGATACAAACCAATTTTGTCAGCATGGTTAGAGCTGTGACTGAGCATTGGGTTTGATTCCCGCATGGAACAAATATTGATATGGCCTACAGGTTCCAGGTCTGGCTGTGTGTGTTTGAATGTATGAAAACACATGCACAATACAGGAGAAATTCCTAGTGTGGGCTAATGTTTTTAAAAAAAACCCATTCCTAGTCACAGCAGTTTTCACTGCTTGCTGGTATCATCTGAGGCAGATAGTAAATTTCTCCTTTTATTAAGTATGTAGATTAAGGACTGTATCATAAGCCAGGTGTTCTTCGTGCTACAGCTATGAAAAAGGGCCTTCAACCTTAATCAGAAGTCTTCAAGTGAAATATTCTTCTTGTGACTCTGGTACACAAGACAACTTAAAGTATCCTTCAGTGACCAAGATACTAAACAACTCGTATCTATTTAGAAAAATCATGTTTAATTGCCACAGAAAACAATTTGTGCATAAAGAATTAACATAAAACTAAAGGTTTCTTATGTTAGTAGATATTTTGCTTAAATTATGTTAGTGAAAACAAAACAGACCAGCTCGAAGAGGCTAAATAAAAAAAGCCACATGAGTCAATCAAAAGAAGAAGGTTAAGCTAAGCTTGCCGAGGTTAGTCCTCTATGCTTCCATGCTTCAAAAAGCATGTTAAGCCATAGATCCCGGCTGTCATGTATCAGATCTTTGACAGTTGTTATGGGTTGTCAGAAGCCTAAAAGTGTAACAACCAGTCTTATCGAGGAGTTTTTGTAAAATACTGGTATTCTGCATCTGATTGGACTGGAATCCAAACCATACATACCTGTGAATGGGATGAGTTGAGACAAAACAAAAATGAAAGGTATAACACAGAAAATTGTCGGCAGCTGCATGTAGTTACTGTGAAGATATTGTAAGCTATTATTATCTCTGTCCAAAGAACTGTATCACTAGGAAACTGTTATCATACATTTGGTGTAGCTGTTGACTTAGTTTCCATATTATTTTAGACATTATGGTTTGGTTTTAAGAATAAAATTGAATTTTACTACTGTTCTGTTCTGTGCATGTGCAGCTATGAATGTTGTTAAAGGCAACAATGAGTACCTAAGTTGTTTTATGTATGAAACAGAATAGGAAATAAAAAACTGCAGATTTTATTTCTTTTTTTTTATTTCAGCTGATTTTAAACCAGCTGAAATTACCAATTATTATTATTTACATTGATGACATCAATATTTACTTACTTTACAAAGTGAAATATAAGATCCTTACCATTTTAATTATTGTGAATGTAAGGACTATGTAGATATTTTTTTACATGCCATTTTGAATTTTTGTCTGGGCACTCAAACTGTACCTAATGTGGCCTAACCAAATGTTCTTTTTACTGTTTTTCGATTTGTCGAGCTCTTTAGGACTGAGTTGAGCTGCACAATTACTGATAAATGCTTGCACTGACTGGATAGGTCCACTGATATCAGTGTGGTTCTTTCCTCAAAAGACCATCTCAGCCACAAGACATGATCTGACCAAGATAATGTCGTTAAAAAAGACTGATCTCTGACTTTATATAGGTGTTTCTTCTCAAAGTAGTCAGATAGGGGAAACACCAACTTAATAATTCATTTTATTTTATAACATGTATGTGTTTTGGAAACTGTTTTACAGAAATAAATATTATCGCAATTCTTTTTCAATTAATTATATTCTATTACTTTATATTAATAGTTAAATATTATTATGTTATAATTATTATCCTATTTATCCATTATGCTGGTTTATCTGTATTGATATTAATCCAGAATGAGGCATTGAATTTCACATACTCAATCCTACTTTATCAATTTCAGGATGCTGTACAAGCAAAGAAAGCTGAAGAAGAACGTCTCGTCAAGGAAGCTCAAATGGCCAAGCAGAAGGCGGACGATGCAGAGCGCGCGCGCATCGAGGTGGCACGTGCCGAGCGTGAGCAGCTGAAGAAGAACCTGCGCAAGGAGAAGAAAGCACTCCGAGACATCTGCAAAGCAAACAACTACTACTCCAGCACTGAAGACGAAACTGTCTCTCATATGGCTGCTGTAGAAAAAATCTGTGAGATGTTGAAAGTGGTAGAAATTCAAGACTTTGTGAAAGAACTAGAAAGCAAAGGTAGAGATGCTTTCATTAGAACTGTCAAAGAAACTGAAGACAAATTAGAAGCAGAAAGGAAAGCTATATTCGATAACAAAAGGGTAGAAGAACAAAAGGCTAAAAAGGAATCTGCACTCAAACAGCCTATTGACTGGAGCATTGAGATGACACAACTTCTCATTAAAGCTGTCAACTTATTCCCAGCAGGCACCAACCAAAGGTGGGAGGTGGTTGCTAACTTCTTAAATCAACATGGCACATTCACTGATGAAAGACGCTTCATAGCAAAAGATGTTTTGAACAAAGCTAAAGACTTGCAAAGTGCAGATTTCTCAAAGAGCAGTCTCAAGAAAGCTGCCAATGAAGAAGCATTTGACCAGTTTGAGAAAGAAAAGAAGAAGGGATATAACCACATTGATGAAAGTGGAATATCGAAAAGTGATAATCCTGTGAAAGTAGTGAATGGAACCGCTACTCCGAAACCTGAAGAGATCGCTAAACCGGAAGACAAGGCTTGGACGAAGACCGAACAAGAACTGCTCGAGCAGGCCATCAAGACGTTCCCAGTGAGCACCCAGGAGCGCTGGGAGAAGATAGCCGACTGCATACCGAACCGTACGAAAAAAGACTGCATGAAACGATACAAGGAGTTAGTTGAATTAGTTAAAGCAAAGAAGCAAGCCGCCAACCTCGCCAAATAACATACAACACCAATAGTCCTGTATCAAATTGTTTACCATCTGCCACCGCCACCAAGTTAATGACCAAAGTAGATAAATATGAGTATTGTAAATTATATTTACATTGGTAAAGTTACACTGTTGGCTCGTGACAAACGTTTATAAACAAAAACAAAGAATATTGTAATTATTGCTTCAAAAATTAGTAATTATGAAATAAATTAACGTTTTCTTTTGAAAGAAATTGTAATGCAAGTTTTGTTTACTCAAAGTACCCTGAAATTTAGTTTGATCAATAAATCAATAACTATTTGAATCTGTTCTTACGGCTACCAAGTAAGATTTTGTGTGATAAAATACTCAAATTCATATCACTTGTATTGTTTTACTTAGTCTTATGTACCTAGATGGTTTGTGATATTCAATTTAGAAGACAAAATCTATGTATTGGATATTTTAATACGAAGCTTGGCTTGGCAATTCTCTATTAATAGCGTGGCGGTTAAAAAAGGTAGCTCCTTAATATTTATTATTGAATAATAACAAAATCCGACCGATTCATTGATCGAACTTAAAATCACAACAATCGCGAGTCATTCCTCTCTACAGCACGTACCTATTTCAGCTTAATGTTGTAAAGTAACAAATATTCTGTATATGCAATGTTAATCGCCGGCGACTGGTCGGGGCTCGCGTGTCCGTCGCGGTCGCCTGCTCGCAAATGACACGGTCATTTAGCTCTGCCTGCTCCACACTTAGCATACCTGCCGTGCCACTGTTAGGAAGCTGCGAATGCACCTTCCTTTACACACTTATTGAAAACTGTACATAGAAACGCTTGTTAATCTGTACCTGCCATTGAAATTGTTCAAGCAATTGATACCCGTTCTCGTTACGTTTTGTATGTTGTAGGAAATGATTATTATTTTAGTCTCATCAGTTGACAAAGTAAACATCTTGTTATGTACCTACTTACTGATGTTATGTTTTATTTAGTCTGTAGGGAATTACAGATTGAGATCGCACGGACAAGTGTTTAAAAAATAATTGTTTGTAATCGTAATCGTACATAAAAACAAATGAAAATAGTAAGTATGTGAGCTGATGGGATTAAATAATATTCTACACAGTGGCTTAGTTTTCTAAGCAGTTGTATTTTCATAAGATTCACAGAAAATGTGTTATGTAGTACCCTTAAAATTTAAATGAAGTGTAATCTTTATATACCCACAAGCATCCCTTTTCCATGCTTAGAGCACTTTTCCCGCCATAAGTAATGTTTGTATGGCAACATGTCCGTTCAAAGACACGACAAACGATCATCTTGTGTCATATTTTTATATTTATTTGTTTATTGTGATGATGAATATAGTCAATTTAAAATTTTCATATGAATTTTATTTATAGGTATTGTATCCTGCTTAAAGCCTCGTGTTTCTGAGGTGTGACTTCCAACAGATAACCTGTTAAATCACTGCCTAACTAGCCATCTCTATGGACAAAAGGGTTCTTGGCATACAACCTGCATAATATAGCGGTCATAGTCGTGGATACCACCCTCAAATAGTGACCTGCACTGTAGCCCTAGCACATATTTCTTGCGAGAAGGTAACCAACCGAAAACGTCAACAATTTAATAGTAAGATAGAAACGGCACCTCTACATTACGTTAGTACATGAAACTTATTTCGTTCGACTATTATATACATAAATCGGTCACATCATCTGCCTAGCCTTTTCCCTACTACGTTGGGGTTCCAGTCTAACCGGATGCTGCTGAATACCTACCAGTAATTTACATGGAGCGACTACCTATCTGAACTCCAAAACCCAGTTAAGACTGCGGCTTCTGACTAATAACTAGGTAATTTGTCATTTTCGGTCAATGAGGGCCGGTAAGGTCAGCAACAAGTCCATAAACACGTTAACACTTTTATTTTTAAATCATCTCGAAATTGACACAACGTAAACTTCATCTTCATCGGTTTCGTTTTTGTGTTTTACCTTCCACATGATTTTATATCAGTTGCCTTGCCCCCAACTTACAAGTGAATTATCAGTATAATACCTTACCTGGAATTAGCTATTTTTGAGTAGAACCTAGAAATCAAATTGGACATGGTTTTGGTCATCGAAATACGAATCAGGCGGAATGGACACGGAAATATTAATTGTAGGATGTACCTTGAGCGATAAATGGATTTTGGTTACAAAAAAGTGGGCCGTGACGGGCCGCCGCCGGCCGATATGGATCATCGAAATTGTTAGTTATTGAAATATATTCTAACTAAGCAAACCAATAAAATATGGAGTAACATTCAGACTTTCGGTCCGTCGGTGGAGAGGAGACCTAAAAGTAAAGCAGCTCATACAGAGAAGCAATGTTTTCACACACAATTTAAGGTGTCGAGGCGTAAAGGTGCATGACGGCATAAGAGAGCATCATGCCGTTTGCTGCGACGGCGCAAGGTGCGCCCATAGATATGTTGCACATACAAATTAAGTGTTAATCTACTTTCGTTGTTGACCGTACCTACACCGTGAGAGCCATCAAACCACAAGAATGCAGGATGATTGACGTCGGTGTCATGCCTCTATAATGTTATTGAAGTCTGTCAAACGAAGCAGAACGGTATAGTTGCCAGCACGGATCTTGAGCGCTGACCTTGAGTTGTGCAGCAGTCGATATTAGTACCTACCTATAAAGTGCCTACGCGCGAACTTACCCTTACTACCGCGTTCAGGGCTCAAGATCTGTGCTGGTGCATAATAGGTAGGTAGGTACATCTTACTCTTCAGTTGAGAGAATGACCGAAGACGTCTGCTGTGTCGAGATGATGGTTATATGATGCAGCATTGCAGCCCCAGGCTATATAAAATGTGTTCTTCATGTTGTGTAGGTAATGTTTTCGTTTATTGTTAAGGTCGTATTAAAGAAACCACAGAACAATAAAAACGCTGTGAAAGAAACTTATCAAAAAGGTAAACAAAATAGTTAACATAACAATTGTGGCGTCACGTACCATAAGTATACAGGTAGAATAGTCGACCTGCTTCCCCAAACAATACATGTCCAAAACATCGTCAATATGTCCTACATGACAAGCAACTTGCCTGTGGGTTTAAAAGCGGGGTTAGAAATTAGAACCCATGGCCCTGTAACTGATAGTTAGGTAAATGGTGGTAAAAGGCAATGTCTAGTTTATTGTTATCATAGACGACCGTATTTAGGTACTTATTCATAACCCTGATTCTGTAGCCAATTACTATCGGATGACGTAGTACGAGTTCAACCCTATATAGTATTGTAGTCTGTGAGTTCAACTGCACAGTCAACGCATTAGCAAATTAAAGTAGCTATTCAATAACTACAACAGTGACATCTGTGAGTAGTAATTTGCGGGTAGAATATATTTATAGACTGGCTCTAACTGTGCACTTCGGCTATCAATAATTTTAAGCGAGCTATAAATAGGTCGGATAAATAATCTGAGTAAGGTCAAGGGCCCGTTAACGACTTGTCATTACTTACCTATACCTTAAACTACCTAGCTGTTGCGTGTGCATTTCCGAAGCGGGGCATTTAGAGGCCGGCTCAAGGTCACTGCCCGACAGGTGCTCCTACAATATACTTGTTATGTATTTATTCCATACACGGTGTACTCTGTTATGGCGTAGGTACGCCAAGGCCGATCGTCGCATTGTTAGCTACGAGAAATTAATATTATTTTAAATATTTAACCATCAGGTTTGAATGAGCACATTGTTTATAAAACTTGTGAACTGTTTAAAGTTAGTAGCACGTTTCTGCATGGAAGATTCTCATGCATAGACATAAATGCGAACTTGTTAAGATAAGCAAAACGTTCTTAGTAGCTTCCCTTCCTTTATTATAATAGACGATGACTAAGCTTGTAAGTTTCTCATTAGTCATTACCATATAAAAAGTACCTATAAGACGTATTGTTGGCAGTAAGTTTTAGCCAAGTCAGAAAAACACTTTCTCCGTTCTCTAATATGACATAACACGGTAACTAATGAAATAAGAGATTTTTCTCAGGTGGCCGAAACCATTATTATGAAATAGTCTGATTTTAACTTCCTTAATAAACCGTGGGAAGGAGATGGGTGACCGAAGTCCGAACAGTGGCAATCACCTGTCACCTGCCGACAAATGCGATCTGCATCCGAAAATTGTCTTCCTACTTACCCACAAGACATTTTAGACAAATTAGCTGCTAATATACTATGTCTAGGATGCAAATGTTGGTGGAAAGTGGTTGCAGACACAGATGGACTGTTGTATCACCAAGGGTAATCAACGGAAAATTGTATGTAATGTAGCGGAATCGTTGCCCTCCTAAACGGAACAAAGCAACTCTCGCTTGACGATTACATTCGATCATACAACTAGGAAGAAATAGGAAACACTTTTTAGACGCGTTTGAGAGGTACATATTTTGTATGTGCGTCAGGCAGAAACTCAAAATCACGGGTGCCATGCAGACTCATGCACCAATAAAAATACCTGCTGTGTATCTCTGCGTACCTTCCAAACGTGGATTTCGGAGTACTTGTTCGTCGGTAAATGTATGTCGAAAATAAAGAACAACCTCCATTCTGACGGGTTTAAGTACCGCTAAATAATAAGATATATTATGACTAGTTGGTACATCTGATGTAGGTTTCTACATGTAGGAACAGGTAAGTAGGTATCGAAAGAACATAGTGTGACACCTACCGCCGTAATTATGACGTTATAGTTCTGTATAAATTATGATGATGTTATGTTTAAGTTATGTGTGGATCCTGTCGGAAATACTTTTTATGCAAGTCGGAATTTAAGAAGCCATACTCATTCCGCTAGCATAATTGCGTGGGCGGGCCACGCAATTTATTTTCATTTCAATAAAAAAAAACCCAAAGGCAGTTGATGGAGCGTTCCATTTTTCAATACATCGATAAAATAACCGATGTGTATGCATTTGTGTCAGACTGCATTTCAATATTCCTTTATGTATCCAGTTTTGGGCATGCGCAGAGTGTGCCAGGCATGCATCAGAGTGACCACACTCGGAATAGAAACGACATGAAATTGAAAAGAGTATTTACTGAGGATGTTCTATTATGAATAAGTATTGTGGTATTATCTAATTATGGAATTGTACGGTGTTTGCTCAACAATCGTAGAATAATAACTAACGATTGTTTTTTTTTAATGAGATTGATAGGTTGTTAACCTGCTCCGAAGTCAGGATTTTAGCAAGCAGTAAATAAGAACTTCCGTGGAAATAAAATAGAAATCTTACACAGGTTTTGAGAATGTAGATTAAGAGATCGAAACGCGAGTGAAAAGGCGCAGGAAGTCTGTGGTTCTACCACTTGAAGGGCTTCATAAAAACTAAAAAGGTGTAGGCGAATGTAACCATATGATCGACGGATACGAACATAAAATTCATTGGCAACGAGCGACATCTCATCCGCCTACCGCAATTACAAGATTAGCCATGAAATAACACCACATATCCTGTTACGAAACAAAGGACGAGTTTATTCAGATAAAAAATAAACATACATTGACTGCAATCGAAATAAGTGCCACATTAATAAAAAATGTATGCCAATTTATAATTTTTGCGAAATTGCAAAGATTCTGCATGACCAATGATTTCGAAGCAGATAAAAGAAATATACCCACTGTATTCATTTCTATGCGGACACTAAACCTGGTCTTCAAATAGCCGCTACGCCAAAGAAGCGGTCAGATGTTTTCAGTCGTTGAAAGATCACGTTCTTAGAAATTATGCTGCAGGTCATATTATAAATTAGCACACACTTTCGTCTCTTTAGACCTAGTTACATCTAGTATTAGCTTACATTCAAGATATTCTTTTGCGTACGCGCAGTTGAAGGCGTGTATTCGTTGTTACTTAAAAACGTTCGTAAAAATAATTGAAATGTGGGATTTCTAATCGTAATCCGTCGGTACAGGCAGGTATTTCGTATCTATTGGTAATATCTGAGAGAAATCGCGTCGTTATTTCAATGTCTAGGAAATGAGCAAAGATTAACAAGGATGATACTTTGAGCACTGAATCTGAATCACGTTAGTTCTTGTGAATACCTTTTTAGGGCAACTGAACCGATGTCGACCATTCTGCCAGTTTGAACACTTCACTTTGTGGTAGATAGAAATTAGACCTCTTCATTAAAACAACTGGACTACTCCAATAACATATTTTAAACTTAACATTTGACAAAACTAACCGTCAGTAATAAATCGTACAGCCAGTGTCCGGAAAGTATTGGGATTATGAATTAGATACGGCAGGCTGGAAGTCGATTCGATGATAACAGACTGAACTGTACTAGTGGAGTTTTAACAGGAGGCGAGGCCATCATATACTGGGTTTGTATTGACTATAGTCCGAATGCAGATACGTTTCGTTGGGACCCGGAACAGCCCAAATTTCACGCTTTTCAGTAACAACAAATAAAGGCCACATCTATGTTCACTAGTCTTGTGTGTTTAGTCATTAAAATTAATATTAAAAAAGTTTATAAATATTTGAGTTTGGTTCAGTTCCACTAAGGCACGATCAAGGCCATACATTGCAATTAAAGCTTACTCTTATTAAGTACACATTACATTTATATTATTATTTTACTTATAAACGTTATTGTTTTGTAGATATAAATACTTCTTTCTTTCTTATACATAACATTGTTAGATTTTTTGTAACACAATAAATGAGATTTTTTTAGAGAAAGTAGTATTAAATGGTTGAGGAGTTGCCATTGTTTTACATGTTATTAAAACATTTAATTAAATACGTCTAGTATGAAATAAATTCTTGGATATCTGAATGTAATAAGGCACCAGTGTGAATTAACGTTCATAAGCACTCATATTCTTACAAATATCTTAAACATGTAAGTATTATACGTAGGCAGTACAGCAATAGGTACGCATTGCCGAAAAGCGATTATGTTCATCTTAATATATATATTTCTTGTGTGCGTGTGTATGTGACTGAACTCCTCCTAAACGACTGGACCAATTTTGATGAAATTTTTTGTGTGTGTTCGTGGAGATTCGAGAATGGTTTAGATTCAATTGATCACAATTGGACCCGGTAGGTGGCGCTGTACGGGCAGGACGACGTCTGTTCGGTCCGCTAGTATTTATAAATATTTCAAAACTCCAATCAATTCTTTAGAAGATAATCGCTTTTGAATAACGCAGTATGTACAGTCGATGCAAGAGAAGGTCGAGCACCTCCAAGTTCTATATAAATTATGCACTTTGCAAAAACTACGCATTTAAAATGCTTAATAAGTTTTGATGGAGATGGGAACGGTCTTGTTATACATATAATGCAATAGGTATAATAAGTTGACAAAGTCGTTATTTGCTGTTGAAATAAAACGTTCAAAGATATCTTTAAAAAACCCAAATTCTAAAAGGTTTTATGGCCAAATAGTGCCATCAATCGTCATAAGATTTAACACGTGCAATATTGATTTTAGTTTCTATAGACAGAAATAATTATTTTCTTTGCGGAGTTTTTGTTGAACAGTTTTGTTGCTGCGACGGGAATCAAATGAGCTTGATAATTGCTCGACCTTATATTAACATCACTGTACCAGTACCCAGATACTTTTAATGTGACTAAACTTAAATATATTGATAGTAATAAAGAATTCGAAAACAGATACTTGAATAAAATACTATCGAGTAAATAAGATAACCCAGAATACAGACGGCTGAAAATACAAGGTGTTATTTTATTGTAATGACTGTAAAACTGTTCAGGGATCATTGTAAAACTTTTTCTATGGGAAGATCAATTCAATTCTGAATGAAAACTTCTAAGATCCATAATAGATCATAATCTATTATGGATCTTAGAAGTTTTCACATATTGAAATTACACCACATACACCAATCCTATATCAACCATTGTCCATTACCATTATGTGAGTGTGTGAATGACCTTTATTACCCGACTGCGCGACAGCAAAGAGGGTTACGTTTTTATTATGTGATGTCACTCGCGACATGCTATGAATAGTCATCTTGACTATGGAGAAAGTCACTGTGAAAGCAATTAAGTAAGTAGTATAATATTTTCTAACGCATTTTTGCATATGCGAATAATCTCTTATCTTAATAACAAAAATATTTATGAGAAATTAAAATAATACGAAAAAACAAAATTGTGAAATAAATTCTTCATGAAGCACCAAATGGGCACCAAAACTATTACTGTAATCATTTTAAAATCAGTCTTAGAAATTAGTAGAGATTAAGTACAAGATTTGGGGCATTTTCGCCGAAATAACGGAACTCAAAATAAAGACGAAACAAAACTACTTTCATTATAAATGTCATAATTTAGACTTCTGATAATAATATTTATTCTTGCCAAAACATTATCAATAATGTCATGGATATTTATTTAATATCTATCTTTTGTTTTCCAATCAATCATTATGTCACGACAATTTGAGCAATATATTTATTTAAGATATAGCACAGTGTTAATTACCTCCATTTTTTTTTTATAATTTTGAAAGTATTTTTTTGTATAATAACATTTATCTTAATTTTTTGTGTTATTAACTTATTATATAAAGAGACAGCCACTGCTGAAATGTATGTATATAACAATATTTGTGTTGCTAATACAACAAAAAATAATATAAAATGGAATGTTTAAACATATTTCACTTATATCTAGACAAAGGCACACAGTGACCTTAGCTTAAAATGGCTCATTGGTTTCTGCAGGTACTTTCTGCATGTACTCAGCAATATCATCCATGTTTAAGTACTATGATTCACCTCATTGGAATCTGCAGTCAAGCAATTCTGGGAATTGATCTGCACTTATAACCAAGCAGAATTGATTTTTGAGGATTTACTTGTCTGGAAAACATGTAATTGTGACAATTTAGGCATATGAATAAAAACGAATTGTTTATGTTATTTTCAAAAATAGAACAGTTTAAAAAAAATGCAAATATTTTCACTAGAATGTCATGATGGTCTCATAAATGGATAGTATTGAATGCGAAGTGCATAGACCTTCACTTTAAATTATCTTGAGAGCCAGTAAGAGTATTTATCAAAAACACTTGAGTTCAGAACATTACAAGCAAAGTAGGCAACTTGAGGTTATCTGGACTAATGAGTAAACTACTTAGAGATAGGTCTTTTCCATTTCTGACTGATTTAAGTGCTGACCTTGATTTAAATCTGGATGATATTGCAGAGTTTAGAGTTAAAGAATAAATAATCATTAATTCTAAGAAAAAAACATCGAAAAATTGCCAGCAACATGACCATAATATAAACTATCACTAAAATATTAAATGTTAAATATCCTTGGAAAAATATCTTCAAACTAGCTGTTTTAAAACATCACCACTTTAGAATAGTTTCATAAAACCATATTGAGCTGGATTATACACAACAACCCTATAAAATACGAACACATAGAAGCCAGCTACCAATCAGATCTCTTCACTTATTACTACCCATCTTGTAGCTTAGCTTATCATAAAGCAGATCAATTAAATCACTAATCTTTGAAAAGCCAACCATTTCTTTCTTACATAAACACTGTCAGACCCTTTTACTGTATCTTGCATCCCTTTCTTTTCTTATTGATGTCAGCTTGCTTGCTCTTCTTCTTAGCTAGACCTTCGGCAGTAATATCAGATATTACTGAGAGTCTCTTACTGGAGTCATGTCTATCTTGTCCTGTATGTGGAGGACTGACATCAGGCGGGTATGTACAACTGTACAAATTGTTGTTCTCACTGTAGCTGTGAGGTATGTTCGGTGGAGGGATGCTTTCAGGCACCAAGTGGTCTGTGGGGTAGTGTGATGCCGGTCTAATGCTCACAGGGTCCGGGAAACGAGGCTTCTTACTGGTTGTTGGAGGAGGAGGAGGCTGTCGGTGTTGCAAGGAACTGTTATTACTAGGTGTCCTTTTATCATCAAAGGATCTTGAGTGAGCATGAGATAAATTGCTGCCTGAAGTCCCAGCTTCAGCTTGTTGTGCATAATACTGGTTTGACGTCTCCAAGGACTGCAAGGCACTGGCTTTTGATTGGATAGATTCTTTTTCAAATGGTTCGACATAATGCAAATCAGAGTCAACAGATTTGCACAGTCTGAGTCGATTCTCACGGATCATATCGTGAGGGTTGCAGTAAGCATCACATAATGTTGCCTGCGGAGTGGGAGGTTCACTTTCTAGCTGTGGTGGTTGTTGTTGGTGAGAGCTCATTCTTTGCTGCTTTTTCAGTAGTGCCTTCTGCCTTGCCTTCTCCTTGGCTCTTTGTAGTTTCTTATATTCTCTCTCTTGCAACAATCTTGCCAGTTCACCATCTTGAGCTTCTACAGCACATCTCATATCAGCCATTAAGGCATCTTGGTTATTGTCTTCATGACTCAGTTCTCTAGCAAGTCTCGCATCTTTCTCTTCTTGTTCCAACCGTCTTTTCATATCTTCTAGTTCATTGGGAGAAAGACCTAGTTCTTCAGGAATGAGATCCTCATTTGGAACAGCAGTGACTGGCGGTGGCGCTGGCGCTGGCACTGGCGCTGGGGGCACGGCGCGGGACGAACTGGGTTGATGCAGCATGTCAGTGCCGCGCTGGCGCCGTTGTCTGCGCAGGTTGATCTCAGCCATTTCCCTAGCGATCTCCGCGTCGATGTCAGCCTGTCGGCGGCGCGTGAGCTCGCGCAGGTGCACCTCGTGCTCGATGTCGCGCTGCTCGTTGAGCGCTATGGGAAAGTCTTCGCGAATCTGCTGGTTGCGATATCTATTTTCGCAGAGGTGTGAGGATATCTCGCGGTCCTGCAGGCGGTGCGCCAGCGCTCCATCAGCGCGCACGAGCCACTGCTCGCGCAGGTCCGTCACGTGGCCGAACTTGGGCATTGTGTCGCTCGCCTGGAACCCGGCCATCGCTGGTGCGCGACGGTAGAAAGTATCCTCCGGACTTTCCAAATAATGTCACCTAAATACAACACACAGAGTAAACACGGAGTTACGTTAGCGTAACGTAATACCAGTTTTATTGTGTGTTAGCACGAAACAAGTGGCATGGTGACGGCACCAGCCTCAGATCGACACCACCATTCATAACACAGCACAAACCTTTCACGGCGACTTTCTTCGCATTCCGTGAGAATCTGCGATGAACTTTTTACGTTTTCCCTGTGAACTCCGCGTGAACAATGGATGGCAATGTTTGATAATCTACATAATGAATTGCACCGAGCACTCCTCACTCATTCATCCCTCCTCCACAATAAATAAATAAATTTATCGAATCGAAAAAATACAATGAAGTGACTGACAGACACGCATGACATGACAGGACTGACAAGCAAGTCAAGCCGCATAGTGCTAAACACCAGAGTACTTCACTAGACCAAGATAGACTCGACTCCACGATTGGCATGCACCATAGACAATTAATGATTCAATTCAAACATTTCAAGTAATGATTCAGATTGTTGAAACCTATATCCTTTAACAGTTTAACTGGCGACGCGACGTACGGTCTCACAGCCTGAGTGGTCCCAGCGAAACATAATTTCACCCCCTTTCTCTCTCTTCCCGTGTTACAGATCTCATTAAGTTCGAGTATAGTTAGTTGCGCTCACGCATGCCGTAGGCCGTATGGCCAGGTCCAAATTGGTAAGTAAGATCAATGTTAAGTTCTCAAGTCAAGAGAACTACTCAAAAATGTCAAATCATAAAATTGACAGTCAATTTTATGATTTGACATTTTTGAGTAGTTTTTTTTTTGTTCTCTTGCTTGTTATATAAGACTGAAGGGCCGTTGTAGAACTTAACATTGATCTTACTTACCAATTTTTGGAATTAGGATTTGACAATGACAACTAACTTTATGGGAAGTTGAAATTATTATTTTGTTAGAAAGTGTTGGATATAAATTCGTTTTTTTTATTATCGAGACTACTTATTTTGTAATTGCAAATTCCTAATTTAAAAAAATATCTACTAGTACACATTTTTATTATCGATCCTCTAAAATGTTTTTAACACGAAATAAATAATACGGTGAGCTACCATAATTTAATACCTACGTTACATGCTGGATATAGCAGCGCCGTCGGGCCGCTCGTCACCAGTTACGTTAAACTAAAACCAAGTGAAAGGATATACCTAGGTACAGGCATTGATATACAAAAAAAGTTTTTTTTGTGAGTCAACTGGTAACCCAACGTATTCCCGGTAGGTCGTGATAGTGTGGCCTGGCCTATCTGCAACCTGGCCTATTTGAAACAATTAACCACCCTATGAGGCCTCGACAAAATTCCATAGGATTCGATTATTTCCTACATTTTGTAATTCAATATGCATTGCTAATTTTTATGGTATCTCATCAACGTTTAAAAATGTTGTTACAGGTATACACAACAGTTAAAATCTCGTCCTGCTAGGAATACTTACCATATTGTATAACTGTCCAGTCCCAAGTTTGATAAAGGCACAGAAATGTATTTTCTTATCTGCTCATCATGGTCGAATCCATTCATTAGGTAATGACAGTTGCGCAATATAATATAAGTATAATATGTTTATGTGTTGCTCGATATCGCGAATCATATTCATTGGAAAATAAAAGCTGATCAAGAAAGTTTCCAGGAACATTTTCGATGTTGCCGGTTTAGTTCGACTTTGTTTCCAATGAATAATATTGCTAAGGATGAAAAATATTGTAAGGGTGCTTGCTTGGTGTACACCAAGCTTGGTATGGTGTTATCATCATTGGCAACCATATTCTTTTTTATATTAGCTGTACAATAAAAGTCTTTGTAGCTTATCACTTATATATTTTGAATAAGCACGAAAAAATTACAAAATTTATTTTTACTATTTGCCATGGCTTTAGACAAGGACGGGCAAATGGGGAGCTTGCCTTTTTAATATATTTTCATTTATGGACAATTTATAATTATTTTATTGTCTTTACAAGTAGTTTACAAAATGAAAGAGGTACCAAAACTTCAACAACGCAAAATTAATACAGTTAATTAAATGACCTTTTTTGTCTGTAGAAATTTTACCTGTCTTTGATCAGCAACTGCATGGTGAAACAGGCCCTTTAGTTTACTTTCAGCAGACTTCGCCCTTTCTCAACGCATAGTTTCACTCCTGCATTTTTACATCGGGATAAGCTTCTATTTGCTGTCGCCCCCGCCTTGATATAGAACTCCTTGGACACTTGAACTCTTTTTCGTCAAGAATACAACCGGAATCTAATGTTGACAAACACATTGCTCGTAAAAAAAAGTTCTCGAGTTAAAAAATTATGACTGTTGTATTTGTGCCAACTCGCCTATTCTTCTCGAAAACTCGCTAAGCCCTTTTCTGTTAGCTGTTACGAAAAAGAGTTCTTCTGAAACACGAAACAGCCAGTGCGATAATAACGGGTATCTGAAAAATAGATAGCATCATTTTAAACCGATTTTATAATTACTTTATTTGGACCTACTTCCAATTCCAGCTTTACTCACTTGGTTCTATCAACAGGGACCATAATGTTGAGCGTGCTGACAGTCGAAGCAAATATGATGTCGCTCAGATTTGACCAACTGCCACCAAACCAAGTTCTTCCAGCTAACATGCTCTCCAGATCAGAGTAGGCACATTCAATTTCAGCTATTTGTTGAGGCATCACAAAATTACAGTTCCCATAAAGGACTGGATACTGAAACCATAGATTTAATTTAATTCTATCTCGTCAAAGTAACATTTCGACAGATTTGTAAATAAATATCATTTTGTTGAAATTAAACGCCTGATGTATTCAAATGATCACACTAATGTGTCAATCATCGCGACTGTAACCACAGGAGATCATGTACCGTAGGAGATACTGCAAGTCCACCTTGGGAGATCCCAAGGTAGACTTGCATTAAAAATTGAGGCCAATGTGCATAACTAGTAAGTAGTAGGTTTTCATGTAGATATTTTTCCTAGTGGACACAAGCTATAGGTACAACACAAGAACATGCAGTTCATAAAAGCTTGTACTAACGGCAGCTGCACGGAACCGAGGATAAAGTATTGAACTGTTGTAATGCATGTGTTGATCTACTATCGAACGGCCGCCAGGGTCTTTCGGCAACATTCGGCCAGAGTCGCAGTACCGACCAGCCAAGTACGAACAAATAGCATGACTGCAAAAAAAGAGCACGAATTTGAAATATAGGTAGGGTAAGTATTAATGTTGAAAGGGTTCCTACTGAAATTGATTACATATAAACTAGAAACTATTAAAAGTACAGCAAGTACCCACCTATCGCTTATCACGAGTTCACGGTCCTTGAAAATTGGTAATGTTCGTAACGGATTTAGCTGCAACAAAATACGTTTATCACCATCTTATGTACACAAACTCGACCAATTGTATAACTCCATTTTATTTTATACCTATGACATTTTATAGAAGACTGTATATTGAAAATGTACCGGTAGATACACATGTAAATAAAAGCTTATAAAAAGGCCCTTACGGAGGTCATTTCCGGTGTTCTATGTTCTCCTTTGTCCATGTTGATGTCAACCTCCGTGATGCTAAGATTCATGGAGTCTAACGCCATCATCACCGCTCGGCAGGCGGGACTCCTGTCCGCTTTCCATAATGTGCAGTGCCTGTGTTTTTATTTGAAAGGAAATTTTGAGATAGCTAAAATAATATAGGTACGTGAAGAATATTGTTCTTCATTGAACCTTCCCAATTTTATCATCAGAATGATCTTTATGACACCAGTTTTCGACAGTTAGTAGATACTATCATAAAATATAAGAAAGCATTGGGAACTAAAACAGCACCCTGATGAAATATGTTATGCAGAAGTGTAGACTACATTCCACAAACGGTAGTACATGCATGGCTATCTGCTAGATGAAAAGACGTAACCATAAAACATTAATAAGACACTATCGTACATGGTTAGATAATAGATTACTTTTAAAAATCTGTGCAAAGCCCAGACTGAAAGGTTCAGATAACCGAACGTCTCGGCTTAAAAAAAAAAGAAAAACTTACTTTAGTCCTGTTTCTGAAATTTTACTAGCTGAACTCCCCATTAAATGAGTTGCAGGTAACTTACGATTTTGAATAATTGTAATAATTAAAAATATAAATTCATTCTGTATTGATTTTACAGCATTATCTGTTTTTATGTTTTTCAGGGAACTGTCTAGCAAGTAAAACGAAAAACTGCCAGTTATTTTGTATGAAGAATAAATACTTTGTAAGGTTGAAAGAAGGTTCAATTATTTGCCAGACGATCTCATGCACTGTATTTTTAGATATTATTTTTAAAACGCCAGTTAGTTTTTCGACCAATAATGAGTGAAGGCCTAACTACTCTTAATACTCTTAATCAGCGGATTCACTGGTATTTAAAGATATTAAAATTTCCAAAAATAAGGCGAAAAACATCCAAGATGTTACCTACATTAACCTTTATTTAACATTTCAATATTTGAATGTGAAACAATAACAACGGGTCCCGCCATGCATAATGGAAGAGGTAACAGGATCTTGAATTGGATCTGATATCAACCCGTATTAATTTACAAGTGTTATATAGTCGTTTTTACACGGCTTGTTCTCGTCACAAGTTCTTTGGATATCTTGCTGAACGAGAGTTTATTTTGTGCTGTTGGTAAATAAGTAACTGCGAAAAATGGCATTGTGTCGTGGGAACTCTTGTTTTAAAAATGTTCATATTGCGTATGGTTTGGAAAAACGTATAATAAGGTAATGTAACTCAGTTTTTATAAATGTAACGTTCTGCTTATTTTTGGTTAAAATGCATTCTGTGTTTCTGTGTCGTGCTCTTTCTCATGATCGGGGAACTGTGCCGTAGACCTCAAACCCAGCATCTCGGCACTCACCGTTATGTGTTTTGATATTTTTATTTAATTAGAAACGTGTCGACGGCAAAGAAACTGGTCCTCTATGGAGATGAAGCATCACCACCAGTGAGGTTCGCTATGATGACAGCATCTTTATTGAACATTGACCTGCAGTTCCATAATATCGATCTATTCAAGGCAGAGAATCGAAGTGAATTTTATAAAAAGGTAAGTACGTAGTTAACTATGTGGTTAGTACTAGACAGGTCCACTCAAATGGGTAGGGGTAGGCTCAAAAAAACCCGATGAAACTAACCTGTTTGGCTTTCACATGATCGGTCTAACCAAGATATTATCGAGCCTCTAAAAGAGACTGGGATGTGAACTTTGAGTTTGTTTTTAACCGACTTCAAGAAAGGAGGATATTCTAAGTTCAACTGCATATATGTTATTTTTTTTGTATGTTCCCCGATTTATTCGTGAATTGCTAACTGGTTTTGAATAATTTAAAAGGGTATACTTTCAAGTTAGTCCCGTTGTCACCAAGTCAGGATCTGATGATGAAATCCTGGAGAAAACGAGGGAACTCTTAAACATTAAAGACACACCTATAGCGATTTGGGATTGATGATTTTATTCCTCGTGCATTTTCGCTCCAAAGGCACAATTTGGTAAAGTTGAACTGATCATTAAGACCACAAATGGCCACCGGAACTACTCAATAATAAGGGGTCACGATTTGATTACTAAAATATTGTTGCTAAGCAGCTTATGCTCTGTACTATGCTTAGTACAGAGCATAAGCTGCTTAGCAACATATGCTTATAGTGAAGTGGAATCATAATGATGTTGTGAGTGACATGAGGCTATAGGCATGAGTATTTTAAATAAATTACAAACAGACTCACTGAAAAGCGAGGAATAAAAAACTTAAAAAAAAAACTGACTCCAAGAAAACACTAAAAGATGTAATATAACTTTAATTGTATATTACGACCGATGTGGCGCGGAGGGCTAAGGTCCGCCAGCGGCGCAGGAGGTTGCGGGTTCGATTCCCGCCTTGGGACAAATGTTTGTACGATCTACAAAGATTTGTTCCGGGTGTTCTGGATATTTGCTATGTATAATAAAAAATATCTATAAATGTAATGTATTGTATTAAGTATATCAGTCATCTAGTACCCATAACACAAACTCTGCTTAGCTTGGGGCTAAATGATGCTGTGTGCATTGTCCAGCATTATTTATTTATTTATTTAATTTCGGAAGTCGCAGGTATAAAATGAAGCAAACGAAACAACCAAAGCCACCGAAAAGTTTTTTGGTGTTTTTTCTCTTTAGGCGGCTACGTAGCCAGGAAGTTTAAATTGAAATGAAAAAAATAATATTGACGTGTATAAAAGTGTTGTCTTAACCGATTTACAAAATAAACGTAATTTGTTATTTATATTCATTACCACGGAAAATCTCAAAGAAAAACATAATGTTCATGCTGTTTTCTATAAGAGAATTTTCTACAAGAGAACCCGAAGTCGCTACTCAGTCTTGCGGCCACCTGGTCAAAGATGATTAGAGTGTCCGTTTCAGAGCATTGCTAAATATGATACAATAATTGCTTTATTGTTCCAGATAAATCCGCTTCAGAAAGTCCCAGCGCTGTCTGTTGACGGGCACACCATTTGTGACAGTCACGCTATAGCACTGTATTTCTGCAGAAATAGCAACAATCGAGAGTTGTACCCTGAAGCAACCATGCTCAGAACAAAGATAGATGAGTGGATGTACTTTGATGCCAGCGTTTTGTTTCCGATCGATAGTGCTATATTTGTAAGATAATGAAATTTGTTACGTCGATCGAATTAATACTTGCTTTTGAAATTATTAAATTGTTCTCAAAATTGCTGGTCGGTGCTTGATCATCTCTTTGGCAGGATAAATATGTACATGGTTGCAGCACCAGTGAAGCTTATTTTCCGTGATAGCTATAACTTTCAGCAATTGTAGCAGTTCCATTAAGAATCTGTTTGTTTAATTTTCAGAGCGAATTTTTTGCTAGTAAACGGCCAGCTGACGAAGTAAAAGTTAGCCGTTGGTATTCGTCCTTGGATCATTTAGAACTGAAAATAAGTAGTCAACAGTGGTTGACAGGTGATGAGGTGAGTGATATAATTGCACTTCTACTAAAGTATAAAAACAACACAAAGTTACAAATAAGTGTATTAAGTTTTACAAGATTTTGCAAACTATGTATTATATTTTATTTCAGATGCGGCTATGCGATATTTGCTGTGGAAGTACAGTAAGCTCTCTTGAAATATTGATCCCACTATTGGAACGACACAAGAACGTAAAAGAGTGGCTCAGAAAGTTAAAATCACTTTCTTGTTTCGAAATAAATAAGCGCGGCTTGAAACGTTTGCAAAGCTTTGTTGAAAAACAATGAAACCAGTTGTTTTGTTAGTAATATAGTAATAAATATAGTAATAAATATGCGCATTACCCTATTTTACTAAATACACAACTGATGATATCTGGTTTTCTTTTATTTTATGTAAATCGACTAAAATATTTAACTCGACTCGACGTTAACTGAGAAGCGTATAAACTAACTTAGTTAGGTAGGTACTTTACTTTCCCAGCACTCGCATAGCATATGTCAAAGACTTAAAGATTCTTTAGTCTATGACCGCTTATTGATTGGTCGACGAGGAGATGTAAAAAATGGCTGCCTTGCCTTCTCCTACTCAGGTAGAAATATTTGAGATTTAAATAGTTCTTATGGCTAAAACCATATAAATTCGTTGTTTAAAATAAAATATATTAATGTGTCTACAGTTTGGTGCAGTGCGACTTTAGTATCGAGCGTGATAACATTGAATTATCAGACGTCAAAGTTTAGTGTACCGTGAACGGATTACGCTGCCCAGAGATTATTAGAATTTCAATGGTTTATCCGCCTATTTATTCAAATAGTTCGTTTCAATTTACAGTGCAAAGTTTATTATTGGTGTTTCAAGTCATTTAATTACATGTAACATGTTATAAGCCCACGTAATCGTATCCGTTTCACTACGAACATTGGAAATGTCGTGAAGAGTATTGAAATGTCACACCCTTATCCGTTCAAAATAAGTTCGTAAAGTATTATATGTAGTGAGTTTTCCGTTCTGAAAATGGGGCTTGAACGGTTGCAGGTGGCAGGGACCCACAGCGCTATATACGAAGCATACTATCACCAGGTGAGGACTTAACACTTCTTCCACTACTTGTTAATTTGAATAATTAACTCAATTACTATGTTTCGATACAATTACTGGTTGATTGCGAACATTCACACTTAGGTAGCATCATTAGCGTATTATTTTCAATTAAAACAGACCAGTAAAATGAAGTTCTAGGCCAATGTCTAATGGGACAAATAAAAAGTAAGTAATGAAAAGTAACTCCTATTCTATACTCAATAAAGATCACAATTACATTACATTTGTATTAAACTGCAATCATATATAATATAATTTGCCTGTTCTTACTCCCAGGTTGTTTATAAATTGTGTAATAGGTTCTTATTACTTGAATGAAAATAATGCTTAAAAGAGACAAGACACCATCCCACTGAAAGTGATAGCCAGATAAAGTATGGTAATCATTTTGATTGACAGTTCATTTTTACCCACTTATGTGGATACTGATGTGGGCTTGTTTGTACAGTAAAACATGTAATGGTTTTCACATGGCTCCTAGCATAAACTGCAGGTCTTTCAGACTGAACAGTACTACAGCATGGAAGGTCCACATGCCATGCATACATGGCAAAAAAAGAGGTCAAGTTTTCCAGTCAAATCTAGATACTTCTCATGAAATCAAAATATATAGTAAAATATATTAGTGAAATAACTAAGGCATGTGGCTGGTCTAGATCTAGGCCACATAAAGGGCCAGTACTAGAAATTATACAATACTCATATAATGGTTATTATAAAATCTCCTTTAATTCTTTCTTGAGTAATAGTATGTCTTAAAGTTCAGTGTGCTTCTTTGCAAAGGCCTCCTCTAACGATTTCTATTGCTTCCTGTCTTTTGCAACTCTTTTCCAGTCTGGACCAGCTGTGAGATTGACTTTGACCTCCCTAGTACTAGGTATTACTAAAATACTGAACCTAAGTAAAAGTTATGAAAAGTTCATGGATATGCCTAAATGACATCAACACAAGTGCACTGGCATTCAATCATTCTGCTTAACAACTAGATTTCATTTTTTTTCATCTTGTTGAAATCAAATTTCATTTTCCACATATCATTTTTTTAAGAGTATATCATATGTCATATTATACTTAAATGTTCTATTTTGTATTCCATAAGTGTAAGAAATCTACTATTTTAGAGCTTTAATATTTCTTATGTAATTAAAATGTTGAAGAAGAAAATAATACTAGAATGAATAGACTTTTCATTAGCTGAGTTTTGGTGAAATTAGTTCTCATATTAGAATTTTTCATATAAACTTGGCTAAAAATGCCAGACTATTAGTTAACTTGTGTTAACAAAAGCTTTTTATCGTGTTTACAGAGTGGTAGTCAATGTGTTCATATTATTCTTGTACAAAATTAATAGGAGAGATAATAATTGTCTCCCTTTGCCCTGCAGTGGGACATTAAGTAACAGGCTGGTATTATTACTCATTAAACACATAACACCATGTCTGTATTCCCCGAAGGGTTGGGTAGAGGTCTACCTGCAGTACACTTACATTTCACCAGTTATGTTTAAGTCCCATGTAATAGGTTGTAAGCCTATTGCCATGAACAGGGCACACATTCACAATAATACATTGCTCAACCCTGGAAGTAAACCCAAGACCTCATGCTTAGCAGTTGCGTTTTATCCACTAGACCAACGAGGCAGTCTAATGAAATTCATTATAATATTCATAGTTTTATTTCACCAGACGATAAGTCGCTAGCTTGTCACCCTGTAAAGGTAATAAAAGTCAGTTGAAACTTAAATGCCATAGGTTTATGGTCTTAAATTATATTTGGTACATTTAATGTTCTGGCATCTTGCCATCTCGTTGTGCAACATTGTACACTTCTCCGCATCTTAGATTTATGCCAAATATGGTTGCAAGTTATTGTATAAAACTAGATGTTCATTAATAAATGTAAATACCTACTTATTTGTAAATGTCAATGCTTTTTCTTAAACCAGACAAGTTGGTGTTGCCCCTTACTCTGGGAAGACACACCCAAGTAAACCCAGAGGTCACACAGTCTTTTTTGAAGTCCAGACACTAGCCAGTGCTTAATTAAAAAGAACCCTCAGATCTGAGATGGTATTTTGCGGAAAGTGCTTTTTAAGCTTTCAATAGTGATCCTTGTTACACCTTCACAATAAAGTCAGGTTTTCTTCTGCAGATAGAATTTCTTGATGCCATAGCAGACTACCACATCATTCGTCATTACTAAACATAAGCTTCTTCTAAATTGCCCCACCCCTAAAAATTATTTGATTGGAATAAAAAATCTTCTATTGGAATACTTTCTAAGTGGCACATGAAACATTGCAGGTGGACCCCAATGGCGCTGGTACAATCCAAGCCCTGGATGCTGCTCGTTTTCTCAAGAAATCCCGGCTCAGTGATGTGGTGCTCAGTAAGATATGGGACCTGTCCGACCCCACCGGCAAGGGCTACCTTGATAAAGTGAGTTGTAGCATTATTTAAATTTTGATGATGGAGGCTCTGTTCCACTGTGTCTGGTCAGGCACTGATCCACTGTATAAATAAGAAAATGTAAGAATAAAAAAGAAACATAATAAAACAAAAGAAAAAATAAAAAAGTATCGGTAAGATACATAAAACTGGTTCAACAGTGGTGGGAACTGACCATATAATGTGGAACCAAAGCGTTCCACATTATTTAAACAAATGAAAGTCCAGGTACTTATGTTCATTCTGTAACATTGGCAAGTTGGGAAAGGGGATAAAGAAATAGTATGGTTTGTCTAATCGACCAGTTTAATTAAGTAATTGAATGACTTTAGGGAATAGGTTTATAGACAAAACTGTTGACTGGTATTGTGAGGCATGGAAATTAAACCAAGTCTTTTAATAGTTCAGGTGATTCCTTCTATGTAGCCCACGAAATTCAAAGTTTTTTACGTTTATTTTGCTAATAACAGTGGAATTTAAAACTTGTAACTCCCGATATCTGTAGACGCGTCATAATTATATTAAACAAATTCTGACTTTACATTGTCCGATTTTCTAGGTTTTTGCAATTTTCTATTGACAGAATAAAGAGGCAAAAGTTTTCACTATTGGTTAAGAAGTAAATTTACGAAAGCCAGGACAAGTAATGAATTACTGTGACCCCGGAATGTTCAGATGATGAAATGTGATCTGTGTTCCGTCCTTGCAAAGGGCAAGGACGGAACACGGATGGGTTTTAGTCAGCAAAGTCACACGTTCCACCCAAAACGAGATAATTCATTGGATGATTTCCCATCCTTAAACTAATGAAACTGCATTTATGCTCATCCTAAACAGTAAACAATATTAGAACTCCAGAAACATCAGCCACAAAACAATAGTCTCTTACAATAGACAGCCATATCTAAATGTTTGTATAGAATGATATGAATGTAACAATTTGTTAACACAATGAGATGTGTCAATCATACTGATAACATTCTTGTCTTATCAGTAACAAGATGGCCAGGTGATGATTCTTATTTGGAAGTGAATATCTTTTAAATATGTAAAAGTCAATGACATTTTCGGCGCTATGGAATTTGCGAGGGCCGCGGCGATCCGCTGGATGCGTGCTTTGTTTGATTGCTCGTTCTGACTATCCTTAGGGAGGAGGACTCCTTTTTAGCTTGAAATATGTTTGATTATATTATATCCAAAAATCCCTTTTTTACGGGCAACACAAATACATTGGTCGGGTCGCACATTCGAGCATGTTGTTTGGCTACCTCTCCTTCCCTTGGTCACGTCTAGCTATGTAGTTGATAAGTTTTTTCAAAGAATATATATACTGTTATGGATTTGGCATTACTCAATTTTTTTCTACAATAGGTTTTTATCACTAACAATGCGAACCAAATAACCCAAATATTATTAAATCTTGATGGAAAACCTTGTTTGTATGTTTCCTTATAAATTGCAGATCTGTCAAAATTTGACAATTTTTAGGGTCCCTTATATAAAAAGGAAAAAAAAAAATAGGGAAACCTTATAGGAGCACTTCGTTGTCAGTCTATCTGTCTGTCAAGACCGTTTTTGTCAGGAACTCGTGAAGATGTTTGATGACTCGTGAAGTTTGATATTAAAACCGAAATCAGTATATTTTTCGCACCAAATATCTTTCGGCGTTTTTTGTTCGACATGGTACGGGACCCTTCGTGTGCGAGTTCGACTCGCAGTTGGTTGTTTTTTTTGTGCAGGTTTTTTAATAAAAACATATTCGTTTTATATGCAAAATGCTTATGGCCTTCACTCTGTTAAACGAACCTTTAATAAGTATTTTAAGGTGGAAACAAAATACCAGTCACGTCAATAATGATCCAGCGCACCAAATTTGTTTCGGACGTCCGGACGCTCAAGGCTTAGTCATGTCTGCGACTTTCGACCGACAGCTTCCACTATTCAGATAGCAGCAAGTCACGGCAGGCACTACCGGCTTCTGAACGCGTCTGCTAATTTGTTTCCGCCTTTACGAGGACAATAGAGAGAAGGAGTAATGAAACCCCAGTTTACCCCACTGTTCTTGCGTCGATTACTTTTTCTCGTAACGTGTGTTGTACGTAAACTGACACTTACTGGCCTCAGCTGTCCGCACGCTCCACAATCCAATCGATGCTTGGAAATTTAAAGTCTGAGCAGGTATTGCGTGCAAGCTGCGATAAATCAAACTGTCGTTTAGTTTCACTAACTTCGGGGGTGGAGTCGGGAGAGTTTGCAGTCGCTTTAATACTTGTCGTGTCTATATTTAAAAAAGATCCGGCCAAGTACGGCCAGTCTTCGCGTATTATATGGTTTCGTGCTATCAATCACCTAGCCACAAAAACGTTGAAGTAGTTCAAATTCAATGTGGTTCAACGTTTAACATGGTAAAAAATATTAAAAAACATACAAAGGTGTAGAGTGACCTTATAGTAATTAGGTCACGTTAACACTTCAGGTGCGGAACTCTAAAAATTATGGTCCGGTGCGCCAAAAAAATAAAAAATCCCATCATAATTCAATAAATATACCTTCTAGGTGATTTTCGGCTCCACCACTGCTCCTGCGTGAGAGAGAGAGAGATGAAGCTATACAGGACGAATGTCACTGTCCGCTTTTGGCAATGGAGCAATGATGGCTTTAATACACCATTGTGCAGCCCTTGGGCCTTAGGGTTTTAAAACATACTCCAAAATACAAATAATTCAGCTTTGTTCGCAAGTGACACGTTTTTTAAACGCCCTATACATTTTCGGGATATTCGCCAGTATTAGCGGTTTCTACTGCGGAGTTATAAAGAGAAATGTCGTCATCGTCGTACTAAATGGGTATTAAGTTTATAGGCCATAGAGAACCTCGCAGTCACAGTACTTGGCGCAGTCTAGGGTTACGCAAGTGTCTAGACAAGAGACAAACCTGTACTGAGAGAAGACACACTAACGCGAGAAAATTATCCATAGATATAAGAAATAAGTGTTCAGATACTTTATTTTAAGCTGATTATTCAATTTGAGAATGAATTCAAGTGGTACAGAAACAGCGAAAGGCCTTTTCTGTGCTTGCGAAGTCCCGACATGACATTTATTTTTAAAGAAATTCAAATATTCATTATTTACTTATTTATACTAGTTGGGCCCACGACTTTGTTCACGTGGATATCGGAAAAGAAAGTCGTTAAGTTTTCTATAATTTTCCAATTTTCAGCGCAATAGTCTTGATAATTCTTTCCGTAAGAACCTTCGACATTACAAAAAAAAATGAAATTATTAAAGCCGTTTCTCAAGTTTGGCGTGACCAGGGAGAACAGGGATCCATTTCTATATTATATGTTTAGATTTCAAGCACACTAATATACAGTGGCGTACTTAATGCCATAACAAAAAAATAAAAAATAAATTCGTGGAACTCTACAAACTACTATCGGGTTTTCCAATTAATAATTTCTCAGTAGCAACCTGGAGTTAGTCAATTGCAACATGTTCGATCTCTGTTAATTGGGAGCTAGTATCTGCCACATAATGGGTGGTTCCAGTAGCGATGTGTACACCTAGATTCCTACAGGATATTCCTAAAAAATGTAGGTACACTAAATTAAAACAAAATTGATATAAACTATTATTTTATCCGCTTCCGTTTTATGAAAATTGACGTCACTTGGTAACACATAACCAGTGCCATATGTAGGTGTAATATACCTCTGCCTATCCTTTCAGAGAACAAAGGCGTAATAACAAAATATAAAGAGGCTCTCTTATGTATTGTTTGTTGTGTATGTTTTGGATTATTCCAGACATTTACAGTAGCCGAATGTGATGCCCACGCAATTTGATAGTAGATAGGTACAAATTATTTCGTCTGACGATTTGATCCAAGCGACCCAGTCTCGTGTCGCGACCCACGCATCATTATTCACGTTCTCAGCTCAAAGAGCATGTAATTATTGAGATAGTTTACCTTACATGTCCTATTATTTTACTGTTTGTGGTAAACTAATACATTAACATAGATACTTATTGGTTAATGATTTCCATTTAGATATAACTGCAAATGAGTGTGTGATCTTATTATTAATTATTAGAATACATTCTTAAATGTTAAACGAAAGCCGTTTCCGCGACTTCGTTCGCGTGGAATTAAACAACATGGTTCTTTTTTTCTATGCGGAAACTTAATTCTTTTTTCAAATATGTACGCTACGTTAATCCTTATAACATCAGCTATATGCCAGTGAAAGTCGGTCCAGCCGTTTCGGAGATTAGCCGGAACAAACAGACGGACAAGAATATTTTAAAATAACTACGGAAGGTATACCTAGTTTCATTATGCATTTAGTAAAAGTCTGTTATTTGTACTTTACAAACAGGCACTTCAATTTTATTTATTTGTTTGAAATATCCTGTTTTATGTTCCTTTATATATTACAGTGGATCTAGGTTACCTATCCCTCGTGGATAGGATATTTTCTTTCAAGTTTAATACCATGCACCCTGTTCAGTGGAACGTGAAGATGTCTTTGTGAAGCTCGCTGGCGGCTAGGCAAGACTGCGGTCACAATAGCTCGGAAATGGCGACCACGAACGTGAATTATGGTGGCCGAATTGCAGATTCTCACATACTTAACACTTTACAAATAAACCTTAAATCGGTAAAAATAATATGACAGTAAAAAAGCCGACAAGGACACACAGGCGTCAAAGTATTCCTCCGCATCGCTGTCATCTGGAAACGTGCCCAAAAGACTGGCAGCATTGCCACGTTGGATGGCAATACTAATTCTTTGGGCAAAGAATGAGCCAGCCCTCTGGTCACGCGAAGTGACGATCAGACGTCGAGAAATTTCTTTATGAAGTTGACAAATATGACCAATATGACAGTTATGTTTCTTTCCTTGGAATGGCATGAAAAACAGCGAAATAAGCAAAACAATGTTTCTTCTTACTTCATAAGTTTTTAGCTTTTGATAAAAGTAAGGGTGCAACTGACGAAATTAGCAAAGGAAGCTTCTAATCACATATAAATTAACTTAAATAACTGCCTCCAATTGCATCTGAATACTTGAAAACTGGAGCTCTTTAGCAATTATGAGTTTTTAAACGTTCACAAGTAAACCCACATTTAAAGACCTAAAGGTTATTTGAAGTTTAGAGAGAGCTTTAATTGGAAGCCGTGACCATGTTACCATAAGTACCGAAATCCTTGTCACTTGAGAGTGAAGACAAATCTAATGATACCACATTTGTTAAGATTCATCAAACAATTTAGGATACACAGCGTGCCAAAGAAACTGACAGACATACACTCGTAACTTGACAGACTTACTCTTCTTTTGGGACAGTCGTTTAAAAAGTAAGTGTGCCATTAACGTAATTAGGTGCGCACAAGAACGCCATTTCATGCGGTAAATAATCGATTTCTTATTTCGCCAAAAACATCCCACAAATTCGATGCGAACTTTTTACGCTCCTGTCCTCATCAGTTACAGAGTATCTCCAATAACCATTATAGTAACCGAGTTCCACTTTCAATGAACATTTAAGTTAACGACCTCTTTGGGCAACCAAACTCTTTCGTATTCATTCTTCATCCAGACTTTTATTCCCAAAAGGCTGGTAGATACAGGCGTACATAAAATTGCACTCAACATGGCCCCCGAGGCCCGGGACGGGTCGTAGGTAATTAGTAACGTGCTGGGAATTACATAAAACAACGACATAACAGTGAATATTTGTCTGAATTTGTGGGAATATTCACAGCATATCGTGAAGATTTTTGGCTGTGATAATTTCATGCCTGAAAAGAGGCTGAGAAGGAGAAAGGGGACCCGCCCTTTCTCCTTCTCAGCCTCTTTTGTAGAAAGGTAAAAAAGGGTGATTTTGATTTTGGGCCATTGGACTCTTGATAACAATGGTGGGACAGTCGCCTTATTCACAACACATGATTTGTATGTAACAGTTTTATGCCTGAAAACATCTAAAGAAGGATGCCTTGATCGCTATGATTGAATTTTACGAAGTCCCCATAAATTCAACAGAAATGAACTGCAAGCCGTTCAATACATATCTGAGTAACCATAGTAGAACTTTTCATTTCTAATTTTCTGCAGGAAAACTTTAAAATACGAAACTTACCTAGTCACGCACGGTATCGCGAAAGTCACCTCAGTAACCGAAGGTCATAGTATCCCAACGACTAATGTCGCTCGAAAGGTCGCGGGTTCAAACTGGAAACAAGAGTATTAGTTATAACGTAATCTCTTTGTTTTAAAACAAAAAGGATACCTCACGAGGGTCATCTTCAAAGTGCTTTCGTAATATTCTTATAACTTCTTGACTTGGTCCGCGAAACGCTTTTATGCTCTGTGTACCCTTATCTAGAGTAACCATCCGTCCTCCTTTGCGGAGACGGTACTCTTTTAAGGATGTGCCCTCCGGCGGGACTCTTTGTAACGAAATGTGGAACGAGTGTTTGGGGACACACCCTGTATTATGTCCACTTTTTAGTTAGAAAAGTCTTGCCACACTATGACTTGGAAAATAATAGTGATTTACATTGTGATTATCATTACAGTACGTAGTATATGTTGTGTTGTTAACTCGTAGTGATATTACGAATTTACGATTGAGTCGAACAGCGCAATTGTAAGACTTTTATAAATTGCGATTTCTTCTGCGGCCGGCCTTCAGATATTGATTATATGAAATCTGTTAATGGTATTACTCAATGACCTTGGAGGTTTGAGCTCTGTTTGTGTTTTGGGTAGTGGTGCCGGCGATCAGATTTACGTGATACCTTTTAAAATGGATAACGAAAAAAGAAAACAGATAGGTATTTAGCGCGTAACGTCAAAAACTTGACAACATCTTAAAAGAAGTCATACAATTTTGGTGCAACATCTTACCAATCAGGAACTTTTCCATGTTCTTACCTTGTCAAAAATCATAAAATAATTGTATTTAAGCGTATGAACGTCTATTTGCAACACGTAACACCATGTAACACCAGACTTAGTCACAATTTTTGAGAAAATAATCAGACAAAGTTTGTTCTCCAACTCCTGCTGAGGTTGAAGGTTATTTTAGGCTTTAGGCGTAGGTGACATCGATCGAACAGCTGAAGTTGAGTTGTTTCTTTCTGGTGACATCGAAAATATCTAAAAAAGAAAAAAAAAGATTTTTCAATTTTGTCCGAGAATCAGCTAACTACGGTCTCCCAAAACGCCCCACCCCTTAACCACTTACTAGTATTTGCGCTTGGAAGAAAAAATGGCGCAACTAACTCCCCAGCACACATCTGTCTGATAAGTGAGAAGAATTTTGATCTATAAAAAATAACGCGAAGCAATTCAACTAACAGGCTAAAATTTGTAAATTATGCAAACATTTTCATAAAGAAACGACAAAATCGTAAATATTTAACTTCATCCATGTTGTCATAATACCAGCTGGATGCTATTTGTTTTTGACATAGCAGAAATTGTGTTCAAGCTGATTAAGTAACATGTTCAAGTACGTTGAATGTCAGAAAAATACTAACCTCAAAATTTTCCTACATTTCATTTAGAAAAACAGGCAAGTGCGACTCGCAAACAAAGGGTTCCGTACCATCGTACAACAGTAAAAAACCATGTGAACCAATTAAAAACACATTTACCTAATTATTTTTTTATTTTTTAGGGTTCTGTTCGCCAAAAGAAAAAATGGAACCATTATCACTTCGTTGTCCGTCTGTCTGTCTGTATGCCAAGACTCTTCTCAGGAACGCGTGAAGGTATCTAGTTGAAAGTAATTCCAATTACGTAGGTGTCCTGGTGCTTAAAAAATATAAACTTCTAAGTCAACACAATAATACTGCCATTTATGCGACATTTTGACACTCGCAGACAAATCAAAACTTATAGGGTAGTTAAACGGGAAGTCCGTTTAACTAAAATCATAAAATTTGGCAAGAAGCTAGATCTCACAGCACTAGTGAAGGAAAATGTGCGAAAATCTTTTTTTTTTATGCGTTTAAGAACTTACATTTGCTGTGAATTGACCGTGACGTCTATTCAAATACAAAGTTAAGTGTAATAATACTTGTTTTCGTTAAAGTAATGCTCGGTGAACTTCTATGAACATTTCAACTGGTTACCTATTACGGTTCATGAGAAACAGCCCGATGACATACGGACGAACGGACGGCCAGCTGAGGCTTAGTAATAGGGTCGGTCCCGTTTGGTAAGGAACCCTAAAAACAAGAGCTTGTAAAAATCTTATCTCAAAAGAAAAATTTGAGCCTCAATGATGAAACATCAAACATTGACGAAGCACTGCGGAGGATGTATTTAATTACAATTGTGACGATAATGCCTTATCTGTCCGCTCGTGTGTACGCCGCGCTATGTGTGCCCTGTACTGCCGCAAGTCGCGCCGCAACCAATATTGTGCAGTTTCTTTAATTGTAAAGAATGTTACTTACACAAGTGATGTGTGAACAAGATCGATTGTAAACTTGTGTGCATGTCTTTAAGTGATCAATTGTGACTTTTGTGATATTAAATACAGTGTGTTGCATGCGGTGTTGTTAGATATGCTTACGTGTCTGGGATCTGCCCCTTTGTATATATTTAGTTGTCTTATTTAATTTACGGGCATACATTATTTTATGTAAGTAACCATGTGCAGTCAGGGGATTTTATTGTTCTTTTCTGATTCACGATTACGTGTTCAGCTGTTTATGCTGTTGAGTGTTTTGATAAAACTCCTGGGACCAACTATGTCAGTCACAATATTAACCTATTGCTTGATCTCAAAGTTAAACTCATTAAAAGTGGCATAAGTAGAAACACAACATTAATATAAACTTAAATTCGGTTTACAATAGAATAAAAACTTTTCACGGACCACATTTTCGCTCTTGTTGGCCACTTTTAGGAAACCAAACTGCCAGACAACGAAGACATATAAGAAAATGTATTGTTTGTCGGTCACCTGGCGTTTAAGGTGTTGAACTGACCAAAAAATTGGCATGAGGACTTACGAATATGCAGCATATAATAAGCCTTTCTTACTTAGGGTTAAACAATTGATATACGATATTAGGGACAGGTGTCAGTTACAGATTTTTATTGATGAATCGTGTTTAGCTATAAAATATATCTAATAGATCTTTACATACCATAAAATAGGACGTTACATCAAGAGGATAAAATCGTTGCATTGGACTATTTTCATTACTGGGGCTTATGTTGTCATTGATATTATAATACTTATTCAAAATGAGTCATCATATCAACACAGACTCATAATTTACAGGATGAATAGTTCAGTAAATAGAAACAGACGATAGTGAAGTATTTTCCCGTTTTGTAAAATATTTCTACATGGGGTTTTGAAACCATGCATTCCGGAAATACCTCTTCAAGTTCAACTTTTATTACCAAGATAACGCGTTAGAGTTTATTCAAAGTAAACGCGCTATAGTGACTAGTTCTGGTTTGTGAAGGCAGTGGTAACTATAAAAAGCGACTGATCTTTTTGTTATTCTATCCTTACTATCCAACTAATATTCTAAATGTGAAAGTAACTCTGCCTGTCTGCCTGTAACGCGTAATCCGCTGAACCGATCTATATGAAATTTGGATCGAGATATTTTGAGACCATGGGAAGGCCAAAGTTAGAAAAAGTTAGAATAGTTTTCAACCCAAGATTTCGTCTGCATCCGCGATAACCGACATTTACGCGGACGAAGACGCGGGCAAAAGCTAGTTCTATATAAAGGTGTGCTAACCATAATATACATTACCATCACAAATGATAAAATACAACTTCTATGGAGGTCTATCAGTCCGTTAGTGCTGTTGTAACTAAAAAAACACTTAACCAATTCACGTGATTTTTGTTTTAAGTTATTTTCAGGAGTCCATGATAGTGCAGTGATGTCCTCAACTAGTACATCTGGTTACTAACCCAACCTATAACTAAATTCGTTGTGTTTCGTGCGCAGTCGGGACTGTTCGTGGCACTGAAGCTGGTTGCGCTGGCGCAGGCCGGCAAAGACATCAACATGAGCAACATACACTCCGAGGCGCCGCCACCTAAAGTTGTGAGTTTATTTTGTTATTATTATAGGGAACTGTAATAGTCACTCTGTAGAACATAGGAAACATGTAGATGGATCATGATGGATCCTTCATCAGATGTAATTTTTGAGAATATGTTCTTCATTCGTCAACGAACAGTAAGCAAGCCTGATGCATTTGGAGTTCACTCCATCTTATATATGTATTGTATGGAAATTTTATGAAGAGTGAAATTATTACAAGCCTTAACTCAAAAGCTTTATTCTTTGCGCCAATAATGGCAAAGCCGATGTTGGTCGCCAATGTTGACGCCGACAGACGATCCAACTTAAAAAGTAAACGCTTGTCGCACTTCCGAGACTCGGAGCTGATACACGGATTTTTTTTTCAAACAAGTTATATATACTGATGCAGTAGTTATGAATAAGATAACGGGGTAGTTGGTAAAAAAATGGATTAAGGTTTTGACGCATTTTGCGATGATTTACTTAGGTGGTGACCATGTGGTGGTGATGTGAAGCACAGTAATGTATCTGGTTACAGATGAGTTTCCATTCAACATCCGAATCGGGCCACGAATAGAATTAGATATGCATAATTAAGTAATTGAGACACGCATGCGCATGCACAAAAATATCGAACATGCGTGATATAGGTGCGAAAATATCACGTTTTAAAACCTATAAAAAGCATGCGTGATTGGAAATCATCATAAAAAGCTAGACAGAATTTCGCATTTCTCTCTAAGTGTTTCGTTTCG
Source organism: Phlogophora meticulosa (assembly GCA_905147745.2). NCBI lineage: Eukaryota > Metazoa > Arthropoda > Insecta > Lepidoptera > Noctuidae > Phlogophora > Phlogophora meticulosa. Next base: position 787,705 of record LR990534.1, read on the forward strand.
GCACATCTGTTCACTTTCTCCACAGTGAAAATCATACGTATACTGAAATAATAAAAAAAAAATGTGTTGAAAGTAATTCATCGTCATTAGCCTGCCCTTATTCCAATTTATTTGGGGTCGGCGGCATGTATTCTTCCTCTTCCAAACATCTCTATTTGAAAGTAATTATGGTCTTAATTATAAAAAATAAGTTAAAATAAGCGTTAAACAAGCATTGAAATCTAAACCAAACGTGTGTGCAAAATTTCAGCTCAATCGGTTAGGGATATCTGGTTTAAAATTCAGTCTCAAGATTTACCGACCCACCCACATAGGTACCCACACATAAGTACTATCTAACATGGCAACTTAAATAAAAGCGTTTAATAAAGACGTTTCCTAGGTCAAATAGTTCCCATAGACATTAGGTGGATTGGTCCTGGCACCTAACTAACATGCGGTCCCCCAGGGCGAGCTGCCCAAGGTGCCGCCGCCGGGCCGGCCGGCCGCGCCGTCGCCCGCGCCGCTGCAGGCGCTGCAGGCGCTGCAGCCGCTCAGCGACTGGAGCATGAAGCCGGCCGAGCGCGACAAGTACAGCCAGCTGTTCGACTCGCTGCAGCCCAACAACGGGCTCATCGGGGGGAACAAGGTGAATATACACATATCTCACTTAAACTGTCCATTCTTCATCGACGTGAAATGGAACTCGGTAACTTAATCACCCTGCCACTAAGGGTAAATTATATGGGATTAAGTCTGGGTGAAATACCCATTACTGGCGAAATGTGAGTATGCTATCGGTGCACTGTAACGTGGATATGCAGGCCCATACGCCCCTGCAATTTAGTTATTCTAACCCCGTTCCAGTGCACACGAGGATCCAGTACCGCCCGAATACTAATACGACACCTGACTAGCCGAGGCTCTTAAAAGTTTTTCTGTCGTTACAATAGTACGGCGACTTAGTATTGAGTTTCACTTGCACCGAATACCTGTTATAGTTGTAAAAATATAAAAGGCCCATTTTGACATTTGTCATCGCGACATAACTAGTGAAGTAACCATACGACTCGGTACTCGATACTCACGATAAATCGATTCGAATTTGTATGAGTATTTGATCGATTTGATTATGTATTGTAAACTGCATTGCAAGTTCCGATTAGAAAATTTAAGTATTTTGAAAATATTCGTACCACAAAAGGTCAATTTGTCTTTAATTTAATATTTTTAGTTACAATAATATTCACTCAATCCCAAAAAAAGTGAAAGTGATTGAATCTTCACTCAACCATTTAGCCAAAATCACCGAAAGAAACTAGTGTAGCAAATTAAAAAAAAATATGGCTTTGAGCGCCAAGCCGTACACAAAATTGAACTATTAAAATCTAATGAAGCTGGTGAAAATCAGTAATTAAATGGTTCCAACACTAGTATTTAAAAATAAAAAGACTGAGAACGTAACGGTTTTTGAGACGTTTGGAAACAATTAGAAATTGCATGCTACTAAGTAGGCGCAAAAAGAATACTCTCCATATATTCCATCATATTATTTAACGCGCCCAAAAAATGTATGTATTTTTTCACTAACACTTTATGTAATGAATGGATTTTCTTATTTCTTTCAGTTTCGTTCCAAGTTACATTCTAGAGTCTTTGTCAAATGTCAAAACAGGCCTTCTATATTTTGACTACTATAACTTCTTAATTTCTAACAAGCAGTTAGTTTGTTATGATCTCAGCATTTATGTTCTGTAACGGTGGCTTTTGTTGGTGTTCCAGGTAAAAGGCATGCTGATGGAGTCGAAGCTGCCGATCGAGACGCTGGGCAAGATCTGGGACCTCGCCGATCAAGACAAGGACGGCATGCTCGACAGGCACGAGTTCATGGTGGTTAGTACTGATGGTCTTTTATACGTCATTATACTATGTCATATCATCATTATATCATTACATTATGCGTAATCTAACTTGAGAATTTTCGATTGAAAATTAGATGCTTTTTCGGTATTAAAATATCTAAATAAGGTATAATAATAAATTAAAAAAAAAATGCCATGTGTTTGTGACATAAAAAGGTAAGTTTTCACCAACAAAAATGTTTTGTAAAATATAAAATGAAACCAAAAACTTGGTTATTTGAATTTTTCATTTAAATTTTGAGGTTATGAGAAAAAAAAATTAAAAACTAAAGTAGTGTAGATCTTTTTGAAATCGAGATAAACCGTTTTTTCCTTAAAAACCTTTTACTTCCCGATCTCACCTAATATAAATTATTATTCCTTTTATTTTTGTTATATTCTCTTCCTTTTCCAATGGGTTTCATCCAATTATTTAAAGCGCTTGTTTTTATTTAGGGGGAGAAAAAGCAAATATAGGGTTCAAAAGACATAAAACACGACAATGCTATTAGAGGATACGAAAGGAGGTGCTTTCTTTCGGTCCAAACATATACCGACGTACAAATTACTATTCAAATTCCTTCCAATAATTTGTATTTTGAGCAGTATTTAAAATCCTTCAATATTAGATAAATTAGAAAATAAAAGAATATGAAAAAGCATTACCTCGCAACGTAACTGCGTTCAAAGAAACGTTCATGACAGTTTTGACTGCTGTCAATCTGTTCCATCTGTCAAAATATTAGGTCTTTACCTATGATATTGCCGTTCTGCAGTACTGGCCATTTCAAATCAAAATATTTTTAGTTTGGCTAAGAATTCTAATTTCAAATTAATTTTATTTTAAAAACATGGATTTTTTTTTCCAAAAGTAGTCATTTGTTTATTGATTAGTGTTACATTTTCATCGCATTTAAATCTTTTTCGTCATCATGGATACGTTAAAAATTCGAGTAATTATGGAATATGAGTACCGTCGTGGCAGCAACGCGGCACAAGCGGCACGCAACATCAACGACGTTTACGGAGCTAACACTACAAACCAACGCACTACCTGTTATTGGTTTGCTCGCTTCCGTTCTGGAAATTTCGACCTGAAAAATGAACCTCGCGGTCGTCCGAAGACTTTGGTCGACAATGACGAATTAAAGGCGATTGTGGAAGCTGATGATACACAATCTACGGCTGAATTAGCAGCAGCTTTCGACGTTAGCGTCAAAACAATATTGGTCCATTTGCGTCAAATTGGCAAGGTAAAAAAGCTTGACAAATGGGTGCCCCACGAACTCAATGATCGCCAGCGCGAAGTACGCGTCGAGACGTGCCTTGCACTGCTCAACAGACACACAAATGAAGGAATTTTGAACCGCATTGTTACCTGCGATGAAAAATGGATTCTGTTTGATAACCGCAAGCGCTCAGCAAGTTGGTTGGATCCTGGTTCAGCACCTAAACAATGCCCTAAACGAAAACTTACCCCAAGAAAAGTGATGGTCACTGTTTGGTGGTCTAGCGCCGGTGTGATTCAACACAGCTTCTTACCAAACGGGGTGAGCATTACTGCAGATGTGTACTGTGAAGAATTGAACACAATGATGGAGAAGCTGGCACATCTCCAACCAGCATTGGTCAATCGCTCGTCTCCGCTGCTCCTGCACGACGACGCGCGACCTCATACTGCACAGCAGACGGTCTCCAAGTTGCAAGAACTGGGGTTGGAAGCTCTCCGTCATCCGCCCTACTCACCAGACCTTGCGCCTACAGACTACTACTTTTTCCAGAATTTGGATAACTTCTTGGCGGGAAAAAAATTCAATACCCGAGAGGCAGTACAAAATGCCTTTGAAGAATTTGTTGCCTCCCGTCCAGCTGATTTCTTTAAGAAGGGCATCAATAAACTGCCACTGCGTTGGCAAAGATGCATTGATTACATGGGTGATTACTTCGATTAATACAAATAAAAAATACATGAAAAAAAATCATTTAAATTTTTTCATACAAAACGGCAATTTCATAGGTAAAGACCTATTATTACATCGGTGTTGAAATAAACCTACCCACCGTAGACGGCAAAGAGCAAAGTAAATATAACGGGTGACCGAAACGGAATGAAAATGACAACACAACAATAGAAAAAAAAACAACCGGCCCTGGCTCTCTGGAGCCGTTTTTTGGCCGTAGATAACCAAACGCTAAAATGATATGAAAAGTGAAATAAAATATATTTTGTAAATTCTTGTTCGAATTCGAATTCGCGAAAAATGTGTGCTAGAAAAAAAAACCTTATCTGTTATACAAAAACTAATTCTAAACAGTACAGTTTTAGGCTTTCACATGTTTATAAAACGAATTAACGAAACTCATCATCGGAGAAGCAACTCATGAGATTGCCAGATTGAAATTCTAGGGTTGCAAGTTTTAACATCTTCGATCGACAATTTCAGGTGGTACAAAAGCGCAAATAAGTTCAATATTTTTTTTTTCAGAAACTGTACACTCCATAATTATAGGAAAAAAAAACATCTCCTTTAGTGTATTTCTCACACTGAGCTTAACGAAGTGGGCCTAGTGACGCACGATAATTCACGAATTCTGTTTTGGCCATATTTTTACGGGTCCAACGTAAACGAAAAAATGGCCAAATCATGATAATTTTGGCTGAAACTTCGGGTCACCACTTATTGACAACGTGTATTTATGATTAGACAGAGGTTATTAGCCCAAGATGTTACGGAGTATCTGCATTTTGGGCAAAAGTCCAAAATTCTCTCGTGACTTGGTTAGTTGAGTTTTGTTTTGGTCAGTGGCAGTGGTGTAGAAAATTCATTACGTGTTTCATGACTGTTGGTATGTTTTTTCATATTTTTAGCAGTTTATTTCCTTCTCAGTTTTACTGTTTGATCTTGGACCATAATACAGATAGTTTTGAACGTCAAAGCACGGTTAATACTTCATCATATAATGATGGTATCGCAGGCCATGCACCTGGTGTACAAGGCGCTGGAGAAGCACGCGGTGCCCAGCAGCCTGCCGCCCGAGCTGCGCGGCGCGGGGGCGCGGCCGGCGCGGCCCGCGTCGCGCCCCCCCTCGCGCCCCCCGTCGCGCCCGCCCTCGCGCCCCCCCTCCCCGCAGGCGCGCCCCCCGCCGCGCGCCCAGCCGCCGCCGCAGCCGCAGACCAACGCCGAGCTGCTGGAGGGGCTGCTGGACTTGTCCACTGTGAGTACTAGCCGGCAGCACTGCGCAGGGCGCCGCAGCAGCACGCGTGCCCAGCAGCCTGCCGCCCGAGCTGCGCGGCGCGGGGGCGCGGCCGGCGCGGCCCGCGTCGCGCCCCCCCTCGCGCCCCCCGTCGCGCCCGCCCTCGCGCCCCCCCTCCCCGCAGGCGCGCCCCCCGCCGCGCGCCCAGCCGCCGCCGCAGCCGCAGACCAACGCCGAGCTGCTGGAGGGGCTGCTGGACTTGTCCACTGTGAGTACTAGCCGGCAGCACTGCGCAGGGCGCCGCAGCAGCACGCGTGCCCAGCAGCCTGCCGCCCGAGCTGCGCGGCGCGGGGGCGCGGCCGGCGCGGCCCGCGTCGCGCCCCCCCTCGCGCCCCCCGTCGCGCCCGCCCTCGCGCCCCCCCTCCCCGCAGGCGCGCCCCCCGCCGCGCGCCCAGCCGCCGCCGCAGCCGCAGACCAACGCCGAGCTGCTGGAGGGGCTGCTGGACTTGTCCACTGTGAGTACTAGCCGGCAGCACTGCGCAGGGCGCCGCAGCAGCACGCGTGCCCAGCAGCCTGCCGCCCGAGCTGCGCGGCGCGGGGGCGCGGCCGGCGCGGCCCGCGTCGCGCCCCCCCTCGCGCCCCCCGTCGCGCCCGCCCTCGCGCCCCCCCTCCCCGCAGGCGCGCCCCCCCGCCGCGCGCCCAGCCGCCGCCGCAGCCGCAGACCAACGCCGAGCTGCTGGAGGGGCTGCTGGACTTGTCCACTGTGAGTACTAGCCGGCAGCACTGCGCAGGGCGCCGCAGCAGCACGCGTGCCCAGCAGCCTGCCGCCCGAGCTGCGCGGCGCGGGGGCGCGGCCGGCGCGGCCCGCGTCGCGCCCCCCCTCGCGCCCCCCGTCGCGCCCGCCCTCGCGCCCCCCCCCCCCGCAGGCGCGCCCCCCGCCGCGCGCCCAGCCGCCGCCGCAGCCGCAGACCAACGCCGAGCTGCTGGAGGGGCTGCTGGACTTGTCCACTGTGAGTACTAGCCGGCAGCACTGCGCAGGGCGCCGCAGCAGCACGCGTGCCCAGCAGCCTGCCGCCCGAGCTGACAACTGAGGCCTGAAAGTCTGACAGCCAGTCTTACCCAGAGGTATTATGGCATTTAGTTAGTGGGTTGAAGAACCCAGATAGTCCCTCCATTTAAACTACAGTTCTTCAGCTGCATTAGACTGAAATCCAACTTCAACATAGTTGGTAAACGCTTGGCTTTACTACATTGAAGGCTAATTATTTTTATTTCTTATAGATTTTTAAACATGTCAATAGTCTATTTTGTTTTACTTGTAAAAAATGTTTGATAGGGAAGGATTACTATTACTAAAGCTTCCCCCTCCCCGCAGCCCCCCAGCCAGCCCGCCCCGCCGGGCTCGGTGTCGGCCAGCAGCCTGAGCTCGGGCGCGCTGGCCGGCAGTATGTCCGGCAGCATGTCCGGCAGCACGTGGGTGGTGACGGACGCAGAGCGCGCGGTGTTCGACTCGCAATTCGCGGCCGCCGACACGGACAGAGACGGATTCGTGTCCGGAATGGAGATTAAACACATGTTTCTGGATTCTGGGTTGCCGCAGCAGACTCTTGCGCATATATGGTAATGATTTACTAATATTTAGCTATATGGTTACTTAAAATTTCAAAAAAGCTAAGTCCTTACAATGAATTAGAAATCCACATAGTAACGTGACTAGGGCTTGAAATATCCGTTCATGTTTACTATCCGGATAGTACGAATATTAATATTTTACTATCCGGATAATGCGGATTTTTCTCCGTTTTTATTATAAATAGAACTAATACGCTTTTGTAACACGTTTTAACCAGTCTCTCAAGCAAAATGACAAAGAAATAATAAACATTATTTCAAGTCAAATCAAATAAAAAATCTATTTCACATTTTAAAATTATACTATAAAATACCGATACCGCACAAAAAAATTGTATCTATTTTTCTCATACTAAAAACTATTGTAATTAAAAGTGAGATCTAACAATTATCACAGATCACAAAATCCCAATCAAATCAACTTATTTAAAACATAATAAATTAATAAAAATATCACGTTCCCTGACAAACCAGCTCAATTATTAAACAACAATAGTATAAATCAAATGTAATAGAACAAAAATTAACAAAATATCTCAAAATAATCAAATAGATATTTTATTATATCTCAATATAATACAATATAACGTAATTCAGTTATTTTTTTATCCAAATTCTGTTAAATACGCTCTTAAAAAGCTTAAACTATCGAATGAATCTTCTTTTATGGGAGTTCTTAAATGTTTACATAAATAACCTGTAGTAGAGAACACTCTTTCTGCTTCAACGCTGGTCGGTGGACCGATTAAAGTAGATTAAAAGTGAGAAGCAACCGTGCGTGCGTTACAATACAATACAATGTTGAAAACGCGTGTAGTATGGATATGAGTTAAAGTAAACAAGTGTTCAATGTTGTTATCATCTCTGTCACTAAATTGACTTATTAAGATTAGTGAAGTTAGTAAATAATTGCAAGAATGATTAACTATATTAAATAATAAATAAAGTAATAACAGTTATGTACTTTATAGATGACAGCTTTTTATTTAATATTTAAAAGAGATATAATACAGCTATCCGTAACATCCGAAAAATCCGGATGCAGGTGCAAGTAATATACGGATTTGAAAATGGGTGGATATCCGGATAATACGAATATCCGGATTGCAAGCCCTAAACGTGATGTCACAAAATCAAAATGTGAATTTTGAATTTGATTGCTATCGTAGAGTTTCGTCGAGTTTTTCGTGTACTTTTTTTTTGATTGAAGGATCTAAAAGGCTAATTGAAGTTAGTCTAAACTAACTCTTCGCAAAGTAAAGCATAGAAATATGAACTTTATTTTGACTCGCGTCAGTGACTATTTTACTAGTTACCCTTGTCTGTTCCTTCTGGCTTTGAATTACGTTTTGATTTTACCTGTAGATAACTTACACTTACCTAAATGTCGCCCAAAGTACAGCCAAAAGGTAAAAAAACATCGTTCTATGAATCAACCGGCATGGAGCCTGTACGATAACAAATCGTTTTATCGCACGGACATTTCAAATTTCAAGAGCATGCATTAGCGTGGTATGATTATGATTGGTAATCTTGATTCTATTTTCCGGTAATATTAGGAGGAATAGAAAATAATGGTTAAAGTAGCACTTTCAGCGCTTCATTTATCGATTTGATTTTGGAAGCGTTGGGTGACGTTAATACTGTTTAGTAACGCTAGTTAGTTACTTGATGCCGGTGACTACGGCATCGGATAGTGACGGTGTCGGGTGACATTTAGTTTGACAGCTTCCTAGCTCTCGTATTTATTATTGTTGTTGCATTTTTTTAATTTTGATGAGATATTTGTAAATGAAATGATTAATACTAAATTAGCCATGGAGACTACTGGTCACGCAATAGATAATTCGTGATGTTATATTACTTGCGATTTAGTTGCATTAAGTCGAAAAATATGACCTGAAAATCAGAAACTACATTGTATTTTTACCAAATGTCAGGTATCAGTTGCTTTATTTTAATTTTTATTGGATGTCGTCATCATTTAGAACACTAAGTGCGTTACGAGGGTGTATCAGTGCTAACGCCGTGCTTGTGTCGGCAGGGCGCTGTGCGACATGGAGGGCATCGGCAAGCTGTCCAGTCCGCAGTTCGCGCTGGCCATGTGGCTGGTGCAGCGCGCACTGCGCGGCCTGGCGCCGCCCGCGCACCTCACTGCCGACATGCTGCCGCCGCACGCGCAGCACGCGCAGCACGCGCAGCACGCGCAGCACGCGCAGCACGCGCAGCACGCGCAGCACGACAACGTAAGTCTTACTGCTTTCTTTACTAATAGTGCACATGGTACACCTTTATCAATATTTTTTCATTGGTTTGCCGGTCCTTTTCTAAAACTAGTTTTCTTATGAATATTTTTTTTAGATTAGTCACGAATGTGAATATGGCCAACTTTGTGAGACGGATTGGGTAACATGGCTTTGATCCAAATGTGTTTACGATGACGTACGTATTCGCGTACAGTACCCCTACTATTAACTTTTAGGTGCTCCAAATGATTTAAATTTCACGTAGCTTTGATTAACCTGTGTACAAGTTTTATTCGAGTAAAATTCAACAACTAACTAAGAATAAAATACCAATATAACTTACACACAATTTATTACTACATATAAAGATTTCATCAAACTAAGTGCTCATTGTGTTAATTAGCTTTATGAGCGTGTTATTATTTGTGCGAATAGTCGTGTGACTTCCTAATGACTAAAACCATCGACTCGCGTAGTCAGTCCTGATGTATGGGGGGTGAGGGACGTCCATGGGTCCTGGACCTATTTAGGGGGGCTGGAAGAAGGCGTTGTCAGCCCTCCTCCGATGCCCGGTACGTCTGCTGTGGATCGGGAGAGCGGTCTCAACTTCCTTCAGCCTTTTCGCAGTCTTCTGCGAAGACACGTTATCGCAGAAGAAGATCACGGTAGCCCACGACTTTGCCCCTTGACCACGACATGTGACTCGGCCGGGACACACCACAGCCTCCGACTTGTTGAGGGTCACCTGCACGCCCAGGCTCACCACCTGTGCGGGCCCCACGGCCCGTGACCTGCGTGTCGTCCGCGGACCACGTCTTAGACTATAATGTTTGGTTTATGAATAAATAACAAAGCATAACACCTTTAACCCGAAGGGTTGAACTGAGGTGTACCTATAAATAGTTAGTAAACATTTTGCTAGTCATGTTTAAGTCTCACGTGATAGGGGACGAGCCTATAGCCATTAATCGGGCACAAATAGACTCCGGGCTGCTACTGAGAAACTACAGATGGTTGGAACCCAATAATTTGGGCGACCCGGAAATTGAACCCACGACGAGGCGTTCTAAATAAATAAAGTACTACAAATAAGCCAGCCCGGCCCGCCTGTGCCGCAGCCCGCGCAGTCCGTGCGCCGCCAGCCGCCCGGCCAGCGCAGCCAGCAGCAGCAGCGCCACCAGCGCCACCAGCGCCACGTGCTGCTCCCAGCGCGCATGCGCGCCCTGCCACACTATCAACTTCACTGTACCGGCTAAGTTGTCTCTCTGCCAGCAACTGTGATCACGAACAAGTATCCGATCGTAGACATACGAGGTGCATTCAATAAGTACTTAGCCTCATCGTCAGAGGACGCTGTAGTTTCAAAAGAGTTTTACCACAGTGTAGCACATTCTTTTTTAATTCTTTTTTCAAATTTTCATTCCAATCCCTTCATTTGTTTTAATTTGACAACTTATGGAAGCGAACGTGTCGATCGGTTTTACAAAAATGGAAAAAGAGCAATATCGTTCGGTGATTCGATTCCTATTTTTGGAAGGGAAAACGCGCATCGAAATCAAAGAGCGCTTGGATGCTGAGTACGGTGACTCTTCTCCATCGATGGCCACCGCCAAGAATTGGTTCAACGAGTTTGCACGTGGCCGTACGTCGGTTTTTGATGAACCACGTCCAGGTGCACCGAAAACAGCTGCTACGGAGGAAAACATTAAAAAAATCCTTGATCTCGTATTGGCAGATCGCCGATCGAAGGTTCGGAAGCTAGCTAAGACTGTAGGCATTTCAGAAGGAACAGTGCATCATATTCTATACTCGGAGACTCTCTGGAGGAACTCGGCATGAGAAAGCTGTCGGCGCGATGGGTGCCGCGTTTACTCACACCGGAAAACAAGCGCAACCGTGAGACCACATCGGAGACATGTTTGGCGCTGTTAAAGCGGAATCCAGCGGAGTTTTTGCGTCGTTTTGTGACCGTCGATGAAACTTGGATCCACTGGTACACACCAGAGACCAAGGAGCAATCAAAACAATGGATCCAGACCGGGGAACGTGCTCCAAAGAAGGCGAAAACTGTAAATTCGGCCGGAAAAGTTATGGACACCGTTTTCTGGGATTCACAAGGTGTGATCTACATCGATTACCTCGAGAAGGGTAAAACAATTACAGGGCTTTACTATGCCGATTTATTGGGCCGATTCGACGCCGAATTAAAGAAAAAACGACCCCATCTGGCGAAGAAAAAAGTGCTGTTTCACCACGACAACGCACCGGTTCACACGTCTGCCGTTGCCATGGCCAAATTGGTCGAATTACGCTACAAATTGCTGCCCCATCCACCGTATTCTCCAGATTTGGCCCCTTGTGACTTCTTTCTGTTTCCTAATCTGAAAAAATCATTCGCCGGGAATAGATATGGATCAAATGAGGAGGTCATCGCCGCCACGGAGGCCTATTTGGCAGAGTTTGACAAAAACTAATTTTCGGACGGGTTAAAAAAGTTGGAACATCGCTGGGCTAAGTGTATCGAACTAAAAGGAGACTATGTTGAAAAATAAATTGCCACTATTCCACAATTTTCGTTTACTTTTTGTAGGCTAAGTATTTATTGAATGACCCTCGTAATATTAGAATACCTACTGAAAAATACAGACAGCAAAGAATTCGAATTACGCTCATACCCATCTTATATCGATTTTACTTTTTTATATCGACTTCGAAATCACGAGTAACGAAATCATATCTGATACGGTACTGTTATATTTATCTTAAATAAAACAATAGCTCCTCGAAAGAGTGAACTCGTGTTCAGATCTGTAAAAGAAATCGAACACTTCTCGGACGCGTTTAAATTGCCTTAATTAAGTTTGTATGCCGACTATTTGTCGAGTAACAGCCATATGGATTTCATAAGGGGCCCCAATCGCACCTGAGCTCCATTCTACATCCGGCGGTACCTGTACAAGTTGTCGTCGCTGTAGAGCGCGGCGGTGAGCACGAGCTGGTCCCTGCAGTTGAGGTGCACGCGGCCGGCGCTGGCGCGGTCGGCGTGGCGCGGCACCAGGCGCTTGCTGCCTGCGCGCCACTGGGTGGCCACGTCGCGTAGCGTTGTACTGCATAAATACGTGATGCAACTGATATAATAATCCGAAATACTACGGTACTCGTGTGTTATGATGTCAGATGCCAGCACTCCTATCTCTATCTAGCTTCTACTTTAAAACGATTTTGATATCAGTTGCCGTGACCACAGCATCCAGCTTAGAAATCGTTAAGAAATTTATCATCTTGCCTCAAATGAGGTATTTTTAGGCAGAACCTAAAATGGGTATTCCGTTCCACCCAGAACGGGAGAAGTTATTGGATGATTTCCCATCCTTAAAAAAAAGGCGTTAATGGATAAATCACTTTTGACAGGATTTTTACGCATCATCATCTTCCTCCTGCCCTTATCCCAATTTATTTGGGGTCGGCGCAGCATGTATTCTTCTTCCATACATTTCTATTTGCCGTCATCTCAGAAGTCACCTCCTTTCTAGTCAGTAATTTTACGCATATGTAAGTCAATATAAATGCCCTATTGCATTTCGCCTATTTTAAAAAACAAAAAAGAGATTTTGCTGTTCTTAGTAAGTAGTATAATTAGTTACCCTGGACATCGAATCACAATCCGTTGACCAAATTCTGCGAAAATGGTGTCCCTGACGGGCAGAGGCGGCTGCTTCGGCAGCATCTGTGTGATCGGGTAAATGAGTGTTCCGTTCTCGTCAAAGCTACTTGCTTCGTCCCTTTTTCTTCTGGTGTCTTCGCATGGTACCTTAAAAAGTATCATGTATGAAATCGAGAAACGTATGTGTATGATGAGTGTGACGTAATAAAGTATGTTCAAAATACTAAGAAAGGGCCATCCGAAAATTACGTCTCACGAACTTCATTATTTGTGAAGCCCCCCCCTTTCTTTTTACATTTGAGTGACCTGTCCCTGCTGTGACGTCACATATTTGGCAATTGTAATTTTAAAAACATCAATTACAACAGCACTACCAACGTAAATTATAATTTAAACTATTAAAAAAAAACTAAGTTAGCCATTTTAATATTTGATATCACGAAGCTTAAAGCTTTGGACTCCCCCCGATCACACTTTGTGGACCCCCTCATCGTGTGCGCCGGACAGGATAAAGTATAAAACCTTTGGTATAAGTGCCTAAACACACTATGCCGAAGTTACGCGACCGAAGTTCAGCACAATTACGCCTGCAATGCTACTTGAATTCCTGACGACACACTACGCCGAAATTACGCGCAAGTCGCGTCATAGCGTACAGCTTAGCTTCGGTCGGGCGTATGTTCAGCGGCAACTTATTCTGTGAGTACACATACGCGACCGAAGTTCGGTTCGATTGCCGACGAAGGTTCACCCGTAGTGTTCGTTTCGATTCTGTCAGCGCTTCAGCGCTCGAGACACTGAATACACACAAAGTTGCGGAGCTGAATTTCTGCCGCATAAGTTCAGCACTTATGGTGTGTCATATCAGCCGAATACGTTGGAACGTAAAATCAGCCGCCGAACTTCGGTTGCGTAACTTCGGCATAGTATGTTTAGACACTTAAACGAAGATATTTTTTACTTGCGAACTCATCATTGTGCAGGAAGTTTGTATACATGAGGTGTACACGTACCTTACACATACCGATCATGATTTCACTTGGCCTTTGTTGGATCACATCTAGGTGTCTCATTGATTCTGGCAAATACTGCGATCGGCAGGGCAGTCCGCCGGGGAATACTGTAAAAGCAATAAATGAGGATCGCGGCAAGTGATGTTCGCAAGCAAGTTCTTTAATATCTGCCTACTCCCATGAGAAAAAAAGCATGATTTTATGTATTAACAGTTACAAAATTGCATATACATTCAAACAATCTGCATTGTTTTAGTGCATCTATAGAAGATACTGGTTTTCCTTAACCTACTATTATGTATTTTAGTTAAAAATCATTATCCTTCATTTTGGAAACTTGACGAATACTGTAGAAATTAACGATCTATTACGTACTATAACGAACAAATACTATATGTATGTTTTTACAATACAATTTGACGAATACTATATCTGTTTACTACAAAACACAATGAACTAATGTATACAATGAGCGGTACTAATGAGCCGTCTAATCGATTTTCCCCCTCCTTAGGTTGACTTCAACAACTAACAAAATAATATAATAAATTGCACAATATAGTTGCTATGCCGGTTCGCCGGCGAAGTGCCAAGTGCTTAACATTACATTAAAAGAGTTGTACAGAAAATGGTGAGAGTAAGTTGTGATGTTTTTTATCGAGTTTTTACTGAGATATAAACGAAAAAAACACTTTTTTTGTCTTTACGAAAACGAAAATGACAAATTATATCATGTCGTCAAATCATCTTAAACAGAGTCAAAATTAAACGTATAAAAAATCAGTTAAAAAAATATATCAAGTGTACCCGATAGTGAATTTAGATAGTGGGAAGATCAGAGAAACAACTACTCAAAACGTTTCTTTGATTTCTGGATGCTAGGCACTGGTGGCGTGTTGTGTGGAAATCGATTGTCATGGTATGGGTATGTCATGTGTGTGTTTTGAGTATGAATGTGGTGGGTTAAAATAGTGGAGGCGGACCATAAAAACGATGGATAGATTATGTGAGGGCTATTATGGATAGAAAGGAGGTGACTATTGAGATGACGGCAAATAGACACGTATGGGAAAATAACACATGCTGCGCCGATACCCAGATAAATTAGGATAAGGGCAGGAGGATGATAGTGATTGCTTGGCGTTTACTTGGCGTTTGCAATTCTGAATATGTGATAGGTTCCTTATTATAATATGGAGCAGTTACTTACGTTGAAACAATTCGATGAGCTTATCATCCAATTTAACCAATTTGTAACGATTTGCCGCTTTGATTGGGTCCACTACGAAGCTTGCTATCTAACGGACACATGGAACAAACATAAAGACATTTTCTAAGCTATGATGTACCAAGGCCAGCGCATCAAGGTACCCCAATCAGTCAAATTTCTTTATAAATTTTTAAAATAAGGTTATTTTTCAATTGTGAATTTGGAATTGTAAGTTTGGAATAGCTTGATGTGATCCAAATATTAATACATCAACTCACGCCGTTCTCCCATGGGCATGGTAGAAACTACAGAAAGCCACTTGCTAAGATTTTTGCATACTCCATTTGCTTCGTTTACGTTCATACATCTGGTCATACATGCATGTCGCCGCGCCTGTTGCGACTACCACCTGACCTTTTTGAAAAACATCACCAATAAGGTCTGTGTATTTCCTAGGGCCTCCTCTACACGTTGGGCCAATGCAAGCCAACATACGCAACAGTACTAAAAGTAATAAAAGAACATTGATCTATCGTCGTTTTGCATAAACTTAATATCTTTCTAATTTAGAAATTCCGTGGCCAATATTGGTGCATGTTGGGCCAACATGTGGAGGGAGCGCCAGGCGCACCCTCCACATGTTGGCATTACATCTGCCTTATGAATCCCTTTTGTTAGTCGTTTACTTAATACACTAAAAAAAAAAAACATTTTACGTACTTAATAGCGCGCAACATTACAAGCCAGTTTTATTATCGTTATCTTTGTCTTATAAGTGGAACTGGTTTATGTTTCAAATAATTAAACATTGAATGTCTATCGTTCGTCTGCTAACTTGCCAGGTAACACTGGGTAACATTTATATTTATATCACACATTCAAATAACATCACGCCTGTATTCTCCGAAGGGTCAGGCAGACGTGTTCCCATATTTCGCCAGTAATGGAGACTGCTAACGAAGCCAGACTCTACTCTTGAAAAAACCCCGTGAATCGTCATCGTCATCATTGTTATTGTCATCACTGTCATCGTCATCATAATCATCATCATCATCGTCATCATGATCATCTTCATCATCGTCATCATCATCACCAACGTCGTTATCATCATCGTCATCATCATTACCATCATCAATCTTCATCGTCATCATTGTAATCGTCATCGTCATCATTGTAATCGTCATCGTCATCATTGTAATCGTCATCACTGTCATCGTCATCATCATGATCATCATCATGATCATCATCATGATCATCATCATGATCATCATCATGATCATCATCATCATCATGATCATCTTCATCATCATCACTTAAATTATTATCATTATCACCGCCATCATCATCATCGTTATGCTCTTCCTCACTATCGTCATTATCCACGACTATCATCCTCCTGCACTTATATCCCTATCTATTTATTTTGGGGATGACACAGCATGTCTTTCATCCATACATCTCTCAATAGTCACTTCCACGCTAGCCGTATCATCTTTCACACAGACATCCATTAATAATAATTGAGAATAATCTTAGGCTGATATCGTATGCTTACTAGATCGTCTTCGAGCTTGACATAACACATTCCGTTCCGATGTCGCCTGCCCACCTTCCCACACACGCTGCACTCAGTCCAAGGTGTCCACTTAGTAAATAATATCACGCCCTGGTATATTTCTGTAGCCACAGCGTGGGGGCCTCGGGATTCAGGCGGTTTTACCTTGGCAAAAATTATAGTGTAATTCTTTAAATTCGTGGGGTACAACTATTTGCTATATTTGACGTTTTATTGTAAAGTAGTAGCATTATTAAATCAAATTAATAATTATCAACTCAGTGTTTAACTTTAAACGGTCACAGAACAGATATCGCAGCACGGTATACTGCATCGGATGTTGTGTGTGTACTGCTATAGGCTTTAACAGTGTACTCCTCAACCTTAGCTGTACCAGCCGCCTTCTAAACGCTGCCGGAGGGTATCCCGCGTCGTTCTGCGAATAAACACTAAATAGTAAACTAACAACGGTGTAGGGCTCCGTGTCGACCACCTCTATGAAAACCAGGCCTCCGCCATTCGCGCCTAGCTTGCACCAAAATACGCCTTCGTCACCAGGCATCACGTTGAAAATCGTCATGACGCCGTGGTCTAGCGTCAGTCGGTCATACTGTTGTATTTTTTCGAAGGCTCCAATCGTATCCGGCTAGAAAATGACATTTTGTGATCCTTTTTCACTTTATCCAGATTCATGACTATATATGATAAATGACATTGTACTAAATATTTTGAAAATATCAGGGAATCACGAGCGTCGTTCGCGCCTCGATGGTTTCGTCTCAGAGCTGTGCCTGGCGGCCCGCGGTTTCACTCAAGGAGTTTCCAATGCTTGGATTGACTTAGCTTACCAGTTGAAATAAGCCTTTGATAGAGTATAGACTCGACTAATTTTAACTAAATACTGACTAAGGCAACCAACCAGGTATAGTGGAAGGCTATGGGAAAGACCTTCGCTCAGCAGTGGGATAAGTCAGTCTATTAAAATAAGTAAGATGACTTGGCTACGTGCTAACTAGATGTGTCTCCTTACCTTTGCGTAAAGCCACGTGTGTTGGTTCACGTTGCCAGGCTCATGACATAGTTTGCACGGCAGCCGCGCGGCCGATCCTTGGAATACCATAATTATGATATTGTTCAGCGCTACATGAGCGGTGTTCACCTCAGACAACTGTTCAGCGGAACACGTGTAGTAGTCGCGCCATGCTTGAGAGAGAGCTGAGAGTTTTTGTTTGTTTCCTCCTGAACGTGAGATGAGTTTTATCTGAATTGCCGAAAATATTACTAGGTTTTTTTATTAAACGTGCCTTTTTTTGCCCAAGTGCAGGGTTAAGGCCTCTTCTTAAATAGAGAAGAGGTCGGATCGTGGAAGAAGACGATCTATTACAAACCGATCCTCGATCGTAGCTCGGAAAGCACGTTAAGCAGTTAGTCCCGGCTATCAATCGTAGATCTTTGACAGTCTTTACGGGTCAGTCAGAAGGCCGAAAGTCAGACAGCCAAGTTTTGCCAAGAGGTTTAGTGTTACTCAGTAAATGGGTCGTGAAATACGCAGTCACTTTATATAATAGGCATTCAGCTGTATCAGTTAGGGTTGAAGTCAACCACAGCATAGTTGAGAACAGGCTAGGCAGATGATGAATCTGATAGTTTATCGTGTAGTTTAGAATGAGACTGACCTTTTACTGCAAAAAACATTTAATTATGTAAAAAAACTTGACAGTTCGTTTACGGTTATGAGTGATGAAAAAAACTTTCTTCAATTCACTTACTTGGGTACATTAACTTTTCAAGCCCAAAATCCTTTTCCACAGAACGTCTAAGAACTCCCCCATACATTGCTCTACTTTTATTGTTAATCTCACTCACTCTCCTGTGGATAGAATGGTTCAATTCGCATCTCGTACAATTTATAATCATTAAAACTAAGATAACCAAATACTTTAGGTCTACCATTTTTTTATACTGTCGTTTTTGTTACGTTCGCCAGTTATTTTTGTTTTTATTTGAAATTCGTTCTAGAAGCATTGTTCTTATTTCAAATTGTGTTCTTATTCGACAGGTAACATAGATCGTCAGCTGTTTGATCTTTATAATGAGATACCATTTCGAATCACTTCAGTATCATCTTATATTTTAAAACTATGTTTGAGATGAGAAGTGATGGCTTGAAAATAACGTATCGCTGTTAAAGCTCGAGGATTTAAACTAATAGAAGGATTTTCCTGGCCTGTCTAATCACACAGTGAGTAGGCGTGTGCCTACTCACTGTGTGATTAGGCAGGTTACGTGTGAGTGTTCACACGTAACCTGCCATATTGGTAATACGGAACTCAACCGGAACTGATCCTAAAACAGACCATGAATTTACTGTACAACTTCACGACTCGAACCGTACCTATAATGATTTTCCTAAATCTTTTCAGAAGACGGAACCAGCGCTCTCCTTAGGCCCGCAGCCCACACCCGAGATGGAAGCGATAGCGCGCGAGGTGGACGCACTAGCTCGTGAGCGACTGGCCTTAGAGGCCGAGCTCGCGGCTAAACAGAGGGACCTCACTGTTAAGACTGGAGAGGCGGACAGCTTGCAGGTAGGTTGGGGAGAGCTGGGAGGGAAACGGGAGGTGCTGTTCTGTGAAATGCCAGTCCGAGTATCATTCGGTAGCAGCTTATTTCTCTATTTGAATTTAACGAGGTTAGTGAGGTAAGGTAAGTTTTATGTTCGGCCACACGATTACTGATAAATGCATACATTGATGGGTTCACTCATATCTGTGTGGTTTTTTTTTTTAAACTTTGTCCCACGCTAGGAATTTCTCCTGTGTCGTGGGTGCGTTTACAAACATTTAAAGTCACATACAAGAACAGCCAGACCCGGAACAACTATCCGTAGGCCATACAAATATTTGTTCCGCGCGGGAACCGAACCCACAACACGCGGCGCAGCAGTCGATCGCTCAGCCACTGCGCCAACCATGAATGCCATTCCATGTTTTCAAAACACCACTTCAGACGTTAGTATGGTCTTTATATGGTCGATATGGACAAGATAATGCCTGGACTTACAACAGACCTTTGGGTTGGTATCGGTGTTTCTTCGGATAGGAAAAACCGACCTTATGTAATTTATAAATATATTGTTTTTGTTCGATATCTGTTCGTAATGACTTATGACTTAATTATTGTTTTCAGAGCGAGTTGGACACGCTAACGGCGACACTAAAACAGTTAGAAAACCAAAAAGGTGAAGCACAAAAGAGGTTAAACGATCTCAAAACACAGGTAATCTATGAACTATAACTATATTTAATAAAAATACCCAGTTTTACAGGATGGCGATTTAATCACCTGCAAGATTTACAGAGGTGAATCATACGATATCCCCGAATAAAATACCTTAATTTTTTGTCAATATATCGATTTAATTCTGAGTCAAACCTGAAGAGAGTCCCGGACGTTAACATCATACGGAAAGCCATCCCAAGGCCATGCGGTCACCCGCGCCCCAACCGCACCTTCGCATCACTCGCTCACCCCAATAGAAAAGCGCGGGGCTCGTGCGCTTACCTATTGGTTCTATCCAGCTACAATACATTTTTTGCAGGTAGAGAAGCTCCGCTCGCAAGTGTCGGCGCAAGAAGCGGCGGCGGCCGAGACGGAGGCCGAGGTGGCCGCTCGGCGCGCCGCCGCGCACACGCTGAAGGAGAAGGAGCGCGCGCTGCAGGCCGACGTGGCGCGCGCGGAGGCCGAGGCCGAGGCGCTCACGGGCCAGCTGCGCCGCACCGTGCTCGCCGTCAGCCAGGTGCGTGCTGTGCGGGGAAGGGTTTGTCATGGCCACCGTGACCAAAACTTAGCAAACGTAGTCGCCGCCATCTTGCATTTCGATGTTGATAATCGTTATAAGCGATCCCGGAAACCGTAAAAATTCATGTTTCCGGCCAAACAGCGTGTTAAGCGTCGCCATAGTAATTTGTATGAAAATTTCGGTCAAGAAAATTCAGAAACTCCGATAATTTTTACGCAAAACAAAAGTAAAATAGTGTAAAACAGAAAAAATCATTGGATTCACTGTTCTTTGTTGTCTTAATCTAGGTTAGGTTAGGTTTAAAGATACTTTATTTCTCATAAGAACATGATACAGTTCACTTAAATGAGTTTCATCATTTAATATAAATAATCGTCGTCTAATGACGAAGCATGCAGACGTATGTAATAACTAAAACTAATCTAAATATAATAATAATTACGTGACTTGTTATTTACGCCAAATTAATATAAGGCAGTGAATTTTGTATGTTAGAGATATTCAATATTTTTTTAACAATTGTCTACAAAGTTTATCCTCTATCCGATTTTCTCCAGGCAAACATAAAGATCTCCCACTTAGAAGAGCAGCACCGCCTCATCAATTCGGCAGCCGAAGCCCTGGCCAGCGCAGGCAATGCCGGCCAGCACTACCTGCAGGTGCAGCCGCAGTACTCCGCCGAGCACCTGGAGCGCGTGGTGCGGGGGGCCACACCCAATGACGCACTCGTACGTATTCTGCATTCGCATTCAAGCTTCTAAGGATTTAAACAGATATATCGCATACCTAGATCAAAACTGACACAACTCCAAAAACTATTTATTTCAGTACTCAGATGAAAAATACCCATTTATCTAGATTTTTTTCAGAGAAGTTTTGAAACGTAATTTTATAGTAGGTCATAAACATGTCGTAGAATGTCACTGCATATTAAATGGGCTAGGAATCAATAATTTCTATTGATAAATTAGTATTTTGGAGTTTCTAACTAAACAATTTTGACGACACGGTTGGCGCAGTGGTTGAGCCATCGGCTGCTGCGCCGCGTGTTGTGGGTTCGATCCCCGCACGGAACAAATATTTGTATGACCTACAGGTAGTTGTTCCTGTAAAAAAAAAAAAAAAAAAAAACTCGTATTTTGAGTTGTCTCAGTTTTAATCTAGCAGTGCGATATGTTTTTGGAAAAATAACTTTAACACGGGCACGTAAAGTTCAGTTTGCACTATACACTTAATATTTTTAGAATTATTTGTTGATATCACTAGTCATTGCGAAATAAACTTAATTTACACTAGAATAAAGTTGATATTTGTTTAAGTGGAAATAACAAAAATTTGCATATGGAATACATACATTTTTCCCTTGGTAAAACTGTGATGCGTGCCTAAACTCGCACGCCAATTGAAATTTTCCGCGGCGGCGGCGTTGGCTGCGTGTGTTAAAAACCGACCAAATAGAAGGTGGACCGCCTACGGTAAAAGATTCCTTGTGGAATGAATATTTACGAATGTTTTGATTTGATCGACTCCAAAAATAAGTTTGTATAGTACTTCTTAAACATTTTTTTTTCTGTTACGCAGGAAGACGAGCCATTCGCGAAAAGCAACGGCTTCGCTTCGGGCGCGGGCTTCGAGTCCGACCCCTTCACGTCGAACGCCTTCTCTCCCGCGCACGCTGCGCACGCTGCGCACGCTGCGCACGCTGCGCACTCTGCGCACGACCCCTTCGCCCCCGCACACGACGCGCACGACGCGCAACACGCGCAACACGCGCAGGTACTCACACTGGTTCTGGTGATCTACAGCTGGGGTGGCTACGAAATTTCCTGGGGACATAGATTCCTCTGAAACTAAAAGCCTTACTTTTCCTAGAATTTGGATTATTAGTTTTCAGAAGATAGATGATACTTAGAGACTCTGGATTTAAACTGATAAAAGTGTAATCGGTGTAAGCTTTAATGTGTAATATTCTCCGCAAAACCCTTTATTAGTGCACGTATGAAAATATGCTATGCAGAGTAAACTCATATTCCTAATCAAATACAAACTCAATAATTTCTCTAAGTGCGTTGTTTGTAATTGTTGTAAATGCATTACAGGACGGCTTCGCGACCGACCCGTTCGCATCGAACGCGGATCCGTTCGCCGGCGACGCATTCGCCGCACACGACAATACGGCTACGCAAAATGAAGAAGTGAGTGCTATTTTATCATTTTCTGTTCCCACTTTACTCTTTTCTTAATTTTTTCCATTCTTATAGCGAATAAATCCACGATAAAGAAGAACAACGGGATTGCGAAATGTGTTTTGATTTTAGAACCTGATTTAAAATGATATATTTTTATGTATTTTTGTTTATTATTATACACGTTTATTTATTTTTATTATCATCTTTTGTATAATATTATGTTGTATTGTTTTTATTTATTTATTTGTATTTTATGTCCACAATTCATAATTTTCTCTATAATTTTATAATTAAATCCTTATCCCATAAACTTTTTTTTTGTAAGCTAGACCCTTTTTTATGACTATGTTTACAATGAAAGATGTTTTCTTTTGTGTTTTGTTGTTATAAACACCCTGTGTATGTCCGAAACGATAGTGACATTTGATCAGTGCTTGGAAAACTAATTATGATGCCCAAAAACGCTTAATTGAACACATAATCAGTTTATTGTTCAGCAATCGGTTATAGGCTTCGCCACACGGTGTGCTGTCACGTACTGTGGCAGCCCGCAGTCGGTAGTCCCGTGTGGCGGAGTGCGGTCTGTGCGGTCTGCACAGTCTGCGCAGAGTGTGCAGACTGTGCAGAGTGTGCAGAGTGCTGCGCGAGTGCAGCCTCAGCAGTGCCGTGTCCCGCAGGCCGGGTTCGAGGAGGACCCGTTCGCCGTGCTGCACGCGCCCAGCCGCCGCACGCCGACGCCGGCGCTGCCGCCCAAGCGGCACAAGACGCCGCCCCCGCGCCCCGCGCCCCCGCGCCCCACGCGCCCGCACCAGGTGTGTGCCGCCCGGACACCCACACACCCACACACCCACACACCCACACCCACACACTCACCGGCACGAGTTATGGGGTTATTTTACCCTCCATGCTGAACTACTTTTAAAGAATATTGGTTACTTAAGAGGAAATTCAGCAAAACGGATAAAATCATCCCATTATCGTTTGCGGGTGACATGATTATCCCCAAAAAACTATCGAAATTTAATGTCTTTTAGCAATTTTGTGTCATTCTATTTTTGTTTTTTTTTTACTTGATCTCTTTGAAAACATTATTAATTTAAAATTATAAAATTAAATCAATGAATAAATACTGTCAAAATGGCAACGTTAAAGATAATTAAATTATTATCATTGATTTACTTTTATAACAATCTGTAAACTTGGCTGAAATACAAAACCTTAAAACTTACTCATTTGCCTCGACCCAAAATTAATGATACAATTTGAGCCAGGTTCCTCCCAAAATTTTCAATATTACTCCCTATTTTAAGCTAACGATTTATTTTCAGATTGTGTTATTTTTATGATTATTTGACGTTTATTTACCCCCGCCCCAGTAAATAGGCGCATGGACGAAGGATAGCGTCGTCGAAAAGCTAAATGTTTTGTTTTATTTTATTTACGCTGCAGAGAAAGTAAAATGTACGTAAAGGAGGTTGTTATGCACGTAAACACTAGAGAATGGCATTTTATCGATGTTTCCTTGCTTTATTTGTTTATTTTTTTATAAAATGTCACTCTCGCTGACGCCGCTTTCTGAGAATAAAAAAAAGAAAATTATTCGTTTTGCACATATTTTGTTCAATGAATTTTTCAGTGTGCTGTTTTGTTTTTAATTATAAATAAAAAAGGTAAAGATACAGAAAAAAAGGATATTTTGATTCTCTATTCAAAAGGCAAATATACAGAGTAAAGTTAATAAAAACAATTCCACTCTGTATCTTTTATGAGCTTATAAAAATACAAAGCTCTACCTTATTTAAAAAAAATAATGTATATAGTTTTATTAAAATACCAGAGTGTGGTTGTAACTTAGATCAGTGTGTTATGTTTTACTTTCTCTATTGCGCGGAATGCCATTCTCGCTCGCTCCACGTTCGTTTGGTTGCCGCTACACGCTTCCCACGCTTCAAACCTTACCCCCCACCACTCATTACTAATTAGTAGTCGTTGCAAATCACGAGTCTGACGCCATTAACATAAGGATTACAATCGTATGCACTCGTGAAATGCTACAACTGTACCATGTTTTGTATTGCATGTTTTATGTATTATATGCTTGTATCTATTTGTGTACACGTTTGATGTGGGACTAGCATAATAGGTGCTGGAATTTCTAAATAAAGTAATAAGTTTAATTTGGGATTGGTTATGGCACTAATGAATGATATAAATCATTCAAGGATTGACTATAGTACCGTGACATAAAATGTGCCAAGCGAATAAAGACCATACAGGTTGAAATAGCAAATTTCGGAGTGGCAGTGCTTGACTGGGCTTTGATACTTTTATTCAAACAAAAATACTTTTCTTAAAGTAAAAGTAAAGTTACTCATTAAGTTCAACAAAAAAAGAAAGAAGAGAAAAGAAAAAAGTTTGTTCTCCTAGGCTTCCTAGGCTCCTAGGGTTTTGTGACTAAACCGATCGCGACTTCCGCCTCACTGCCGTTTTCAATAACGTACTCGTATCTCAATCACGATCTGTATTGATTGTAGTAGCCAATACAATTCTTATTTTTAGTTTATCTTTTATATAAAATCTCGAGTCACGATGTTAGTCCGGGATAAACTCCGGAACTAATTAACCAATATTTATTAAATGTGTGCAATTTGGTCAAACTAAAGGATAGCATAGTCATTATCTCGATTCTCCACAGCTACGCGTGGCCGGGTCAGGTAGTAAATTATAAAACTATTCATTTAAATTTGCATCTAGAATATACATTAATCTGTAAGTATTGGGTAGGTGTTTACCATTTATCTACTTAAATCGCTATTCAAAAGTAATTTTATTATTTTTGTAGATTATTTTTGTATTTTGTTAGATTTGTCTAAGTACTGTACTAGCATGTTAGCCTCCTAGTTCGCTTGTAGTGCACCTTGTACACGTTCACGTCCACTCCTTTTTCTAATTGGTTCATTTATATATTTTATTTGGTTCATTTCTTTTCTATAACCGATATAACTACCTGTATATACCTATGATAATAATATTACTGTGAGTACATAACGCCACTGACGATTTCGATAAAACTATCTTTTAACAGAAAAAGGTTACGAACAGCCTCTGTTAATTATTGTGAAAGGACAAAAAAAAACAAAAAGACAGCTGTGTCGGGATTCCATAACAATAAAAAAGATTTTTAAGTATTGTACCTGTGATCAGCTGAGTAGGTACCTACTTGAAATTATCATTTCAGGAAGTCGACCATCTATCACATTGAGAAGTGTTGCCAGTTAATTAATATCAGTCCTGTTTTTGGTACCAAAAAAGCTATCAAGAATCCTATATTATAAAAGTGTCCGTGGTGGCGTTACGTTCTCATCCTCACTTCATGTGCCACTGTACCACTGTCCACTAACCGTGCTAACCACAGCTCGTGCTTGTTCCCCCCTTGCAGCGCTAGGCGGACGCGGCGGCGGCGAGGCGCGCCTGCGCGTGCGCACCGTGCGAGTGCGCACCGCGTGCGTACTGTCTGTGTCTGTGTGTCGCGCACACGTGTTAGCCCCACGCCCCACTCACCCCCCCTCTCTCGTCCAGACCGACCGCCCCGCCATGGACTTCGCCGACGACCCCTTCAAGGACTACCGGTACGAAGACCCCTTCAACATCGAAGACCCCTTCGCCGACGTGCCGGACGGCCGCAAGCCCGACCCCTTCGGTAGACCCACTTCCGTCGCCGGCTTCGAAACCGATGACTTCTTCTCCGCGTCTAGCACTGTCAATGGAAGCTTTACTTTGCCCGATAAGCGAAGCGGCCGAGTGTCCGCGCCGCCCGCAGCGCCCGCAGCTCACGATCCCTTCTCCAACCGCTCCGACTTCCGGCCGCCTCCCAAGCCCAACAACAACAGCAGCAACAACAACACCGGCGACACGTGGGCCGCGTGGCCCAACGACAACTGGGCGTCGGACGACGCGTGGGCCAAGCCGCCCGCACAGAAAGCCGACGCCTGGACGTCGGACGACACCGCCAAGCGAAACACGAACACGAACACCGCCGACTGGAAGACCGACAACTGGGCCAACAAGTCGGACAACTGGGCCGCGGACTGGGCCGGCGCCGACTCCAACAAGAACCTCAACGAGACCTGGCCGACCGCGAACACCTTGCCTTCGAAGAAGGAGAAGTCGCCGCGGCCCGTGAAGTATGCCAAGTCGCTGGTGTATACGATAGGCGGGATCGGGCGCACGAAGCAGAAGGAGAAGAAGGCGAAGGCGCTGGAGGCCAAGAGCACGGAGGCGCTGCCCTCGGAGGAGCAGCAGTGGGCCTGGGCCGCGGCCGAGTCCCGGCGCGCGCAGGCCGAGCTGGCGGCGCGGCGCCGGCGCGAGGACGCCGAGCTGCAGCTGGCGCTGGCGCTGTCGCGGCAGGACAAGTGAGCGGCGCGGCGCCTAAGCTCGACATTTATTGCATTTTCTAATTCGTCCACGTTTGTTTTTCGATATTTTTATGCGAGACGGGCGAGTGTAAATTGGAGGAGTATTTATAAATAAATAATTATACATTATTATGTTGTTACTAGCGGCGGAGTTAAGCTAGCGGATGGCAGCATTCTTATAAAACTATGACGCCAGTGATGGCATCTAATGGGTTCTAGACGCGCAGGTATAAGAGGTAATCTCGATATTCGAAATCACATTTAGTTCCTAAATTTATGGCGAACGTACCTTTTTTCTAGTAAATAGTACATGTCGGTGCGTACAGCAATCACAAATAAGGATAAACAGTGTTTTTTTACACTTTGTACACATTTTAATGGCCGAAACTCATAGGGATGGATAACATCGCAACGGTAAAACTGGGTATTTCGCCTCGTTTTGGTACGTGTCGGTCCATATGCCTTATAATTGTGATTGCTTTACCTAAATGTGCTACTGTACAGCTGATCGAATTAGTAAATCATCACACACTTAGTACGAACGCCATTTTGAATTTATAGGAACTAAAGAATTATGTATATACATTTGATATTTCGCTCGTTATATTTAGTTATATCGTTTAGCATTCCATTCGAGGCGCGGAGTTGTTTTTTTATGTAAAATATATTTAAAAAAATATTGCATATCTAACTTCTTGTAAATTTATAATATACGTTTTCTGTATATAATGGTTTATGTTGCGAAGACATAGATACGGTAGCCACTTGGTTTCCGAAAATTGGATGTCAATTGAGAGTAGATTTCTAGAAAAGTAATGGCAAACATAAGACGCGAAGTAGTACATCGAATTTCGATGAAATCGAAACCCTGCGTCCGGGTGCATAAGAATGAAATTGACGTGTGTGGAATTTCCGGTGTGACGCTTGGGCCATTGTGTACAGTAGGCGTCAAATAAATGTTTGGTTTGTATTAAAGTCAGTAAGCGGGAATAACCCATTAAGGTATATTATGAAGTTGGGTTAAGTTTTTATAGTGCGTAGTATTTTGAAGATATATCAATGCATAACTAGTTCACTAATATTTGAGTGCTGTAACTGGATCCATAATATGCAGATGGTGCATCGTTTTCAAATACATGGTTACATTTCATGGATTGAAAGTATTGCGCATTATAAAACTATTTTTATAAAAGAAAACAAAGCTTGCCAAACATACTTCCACATATTTTAAACTTAGCTAGTCAATATACGAAACAGCGGAACTTAATTATTATTAAAACGATGTTATGAACAGAATCCGCGGTTTGCCCTAACAGAAATAACAAACCTTACTTAAATCATCTTGTTTTAACCACTTGACTGCAAATCAACTGATGTAAAAGTAATTACAAATTGTTTTACTAGTCAATTTGAATGTTGCATGTTGGGGGTCGATCAAAACGTGGCGTCTGGGCGTGTATATTAAATACAGCTGTTGCCTTTGCATCGGTTATTTTGACGTAAATCTGGGTAGAACGTAGAATGCTCAAAGGAAATTGGGGAAAGACGCATGACATGATCATATCACGAAGTTTAGGCTTAGCATGTACAGAATATGGGAGGTTAGGAAACGCATAATGCTTGTGTCTGGACAGTTACCAAAATAACCGATTCAATGGTCGACAGCAAAAATCTTAATTATAAATAATTTAAATGTAAAAGTGTAATATATTGTTGTCTGCAATCGAGGCCTAATAGCTTCCTCACTATATTGTATAGTCTGTTAGTTATCTAAACTAATATTATAAAGAGGTAACATTATTTGTTCGCTTACTTGTTTGTTTGTAGGAGGTAATCTCTGGAAGTACTGATCCGATTCTGTAATATTTTTTATTGATAAAAAGCTACTCTGTCGCTGAATGCGACAGGCTACTTTTTATCCCGAAAAAATGCATGGTTCCTGTGGAATAGTCTACGGGAGCGAAGCCGCGGGAAAAACTTAGCTAGTAATAATATCGCACGGAACGTTACGGACAATACTCCGGTGTTATGGACCCTGCCTTGTTAACATTCGACGTGTGAATGTTTCGGCAATGTTCATACTGACCCTGAAGATTGTCAGTAATAAGTACAATGGCGAGTCAAATAGTTCACTCGTTAAGTTATTAACGTTCTTGTGAAAAGAGTGGGTTATTTCTCGCGGCTGTATCATAAATGAGATTTATAAATATAGAATGTTCAAATGTATTCCCATGTGCTAGAAAGAGGCAACAATATATCGGTCTCTTTCGCGCACTTTGTAAAGTTACTATTAATGGTCCCATAGTATAATATAAACGTGCCACCCAAAACTGGTTCTTATAACTGTAACAATAAGGTTTGCTATTTATTTCTTCTAAGGCTTCTCTCATTTGAACTCTAATTCAAATAGAGCCGAAAAGCCAAAGACCTCTTCATATAATTGGAATTTATTCGATATTAACAACAATAAAGGCTCCAATACAGTTTCAGATTAATGTGAAATTACTTGAAAGTTCATTAAAACATCTATCGTCGGCCGCGTAATTCGAAAATAATCGTATCTCAGAAATGCGACATTCTCCTGTATGATGGTCGTAACTGAGACATACGGCTGGCTGCACGTTGGCGACTAACGCCTGAAATTAATAAAGTATCTTAATCCAATGTACAACCAGTGTTAAATACCCTGCCTGTACTTTGTATATAAATAATCGCAATGTAATTTTTTTCAGCGTTAATTTTAATGTTTATTTTGTAAAAATAAATTATTATTACTACTGTCGTATGTTTGTGACATTGATTTTAAAACAATTAAAATTATTTAATTTAATTTAAATATTTTATAAAAAACGTACCAATTATCTGCATGCTTGTTAAGTCTGACTGAATTTATTTTTAATCTAACATGAAATTAATATGTAAGTTTCTTGTTTAAAAAACAAAAGTGAGTAAAAGAATCAATGTCACACACGGCGTGTTTTGTATAGAAGGATGTGTGTTAGTGTTGTGTGTGAAAATTCCAATGTGTGGTTATGTATGGTAAAGTACAACCGGTTTGTGCAAGTTCTGAGCGTCTGTTAATATGTTATATTAATAATAATTATTTTTAATTATGTTGGCAGTATACACTATGTATGCGGGTATGTACGGTCGCGGCTTCTTTACAAGTCTTTGTCACTTACGATCTTTTTACTTACATGATTATGTGTGTGCCGTGTAAACTATCGTATCTGTGCCATCCAGCAACCTAATGCATGGGAAAAATCGTGTAAGTAAAAAGAGTATTTGGCTGTTGGTCGACGCCGGCAGAAAATGTTTGTTTTTAAATATTGTAATATTATAGAAATAGTTATCATACGAATGTCGCAACATACTCACTATATGGATCGTGAAGTTCTATTTACACGTGAATATCGAATAATTAATGTTAAAACAATGAATACTCAACAACAAATAATGATGAAAGTTGAATGATACACTTCTGAAATAAATTGTATACAATTTAGTTATGGTTGGTTCAATTTGTCAAAACATTAAGTTTGTGTCAGTTGGTTGTTGTAGTATGTTCAGCGCATATTCTCTTCGGTAGTGCCTTTCTCTAAATCTATTTATCGTTGTAGCTTCCTTGCGAGTGCAAATGTTGATGAGCGTTTCAGCGTATTTAAATGTATGGTGTCATTTGTCAACTTATCATGTTCATATAAACTAAATTGTCAAAAAAAAAACGAAAATGTTCTTAAGCTTCAAAATTTAACGCGGCAAGTTTATGAGGTGAGTTCGTGGGGTTGCAAACAAAAATATTTCTACCAAAATGGTAGATTTTGATTAGCTTGTATTACCAATGACTTAGCTGTGTAGTATCGCATCGTCTTCGCTTGAATGCGCACGGCCGCGGGTGCCGCCTCCGATACAATAACTATGATAGTACACTCGCTTGCCGAGACATTTGTCAAAAATAAGCTATACCGCGTTCGAACACTTATGACTTCGTTTAAATGTCTCCGCAAGCAGACGATAGTCTGTAGGATAATAAATTAATGATGTATTTGTAAACTAAACGTGTAACTATTTAATACCGATATGTTTATGGGTATTATCCTAAAGTTGTTATCTCTTTCTTAGGCGCTGTTGTTTGTGGCTCGGTGGATCGCGCGGACCGCTCTCACTTGAGTCTAGATCAAATATTATGTAGATTGATGAGGCATACACAATTATATTTATATATTTTGAAAGTAGATGTGAATATTTATAGCGGCAAATGATTTTTGCAAATTACTATTACGTTGTTGGGTCATTAAAGAAATATATATAGTTTTTGGTCGTAGTCAATTATTTGTTGTAATATATTTTTGTATGTTCATGTTAATCGACGTCCGCGCGGTTCTATCGACCCTTGTCTGTTATCAAGTATACATTGTAATGTATGTACCTTTCAGTGATAGCCGATAAAAAAAAAACTTTAATTCTCAACGTTGAAGTGTATATGTGTATTTAAAGCTAATATAAAAAAGAAGTAAATTTGATAAAAAATACAGGTTAATGTAAGCTTAAGTCGGTAGTGACGGTGCGCGGGAACAAACCCTCGATAACTTAAAAACATCCACCACATACTGTCCATGTTCAGTTCACCTTATCCTGGTTTTGTATACATTTAGTTCGAATAAAACATTCATTTAGATCTAAATACCAGTCGATGTTGAGTATCGTAAGAAGGGTCTGCTCATTGCTGTAACCGCTCAGTATTATCCGGGACCGCGCGCCTTAGCTTGTTAATTAGACAAATATATAATCGTCACGATATAGGGAAGGTTACGGAGACCAGGATGTCTCGAGACAGTTGTTCTGTTGACTCGAGAAGGGTACGGTAGCGTAGGTACGAGGAAGGAATGTTGTTGGTAGGACCCTGAACACGTAGAGGAACACCCCGAACGTTAAATTATCTCCCATTGTTGTTGTAAACTATTGTAATTATAATTATATTATAACGCGTATAAAGTATCTTTCGTAAATTCGGTGTACGCTGTCGTTATGATTAGCATCTTATTCACAGCTTTTTGTACGTGCAACGAATATATAAGTATGTTTTCTATTTACATATTTCTGGCTGTTTCTGTGAAACACTTATTTCTATAATTTCCGGGTGCGATAATGTTACAAAACAACTGACTAATTATTTGAGGAGATCACGCGGATGTAAGCTATCATTGTGTAAAATTCTTGTTATCTGTTACAAATCATTTATACTATAATCTTTATGAACGTTATTTTTTTTGTTGAATGTTTCTATAAGTGTTTTCTCGTCGCTCGTCTCGACGGCCGTCAGTTAAATTCATATCTTTAAGAACAGAACAGTCAGACATTGATAACTTATCTGTTAATTTTGAGTGTCCTGTTCGTAATTGTTGTAGTAGCAACTGTAGTATACGTTGTGAAATGTTAAATGTTGGTTTCCCGCGGCAGAACGATTTGCACTCAGTAATACCATAGACGATAGAGTTACAAACTTTAAAAATAAAATAGCGGGGTGTTGCTATTGGTTCGAGATCGCTTTTGTTCACTATTGTTAATCTGCCATTTTTGAGCACAATTAAACAAACTATCGTTTGTGCTACCATGACCACACCGTTTCGCTGCGGGAAAATACCATTAAAATGTCAGCGTGTAAAATGCAAACAAATGCCAAGCATGTTATTATCATAGTACAATATCTCATATCATGTTTTCTTTCTTCGGGGGACGTATAAAGGATTGTTCATACGGTACAATAACTATCTTATAATAATCAAATTCTTGTGATTTAGCGTCGTATTTATATTGTATCTTATTATCGAGGCCTTGCACTCGCATGTCAAACTGATCACCCGTAGCGTAGTGTACTGATTGCTTTGACAAATATGCGGGTAAAGGTCTTTAGATTTGTTTGTATCTTGCATAATCTGCGATTTATGCAATCGATCGAAACGGAATTTGAAGTAAGGTATACTCATTATACGGGAACATATGTACCTACTAGCTGTTCGGCCAGTTTCGATAGACCTCTAAGGGGGAACATGTAAGCTAATGTTGCTATACTGGTGAGCCACATATCGCCTGTAAGTCTAGATATTTGGTGCGTCTTCGTTTTAGTTGGCGCTAATGTAAAACGACTGCATTTTTTACTAAAAACACATTTTCTTTTTGTACTCAAAACTGATTTAATACTGTTCAATAAGCTTATAAAGTATATATATAATTGTTTAATGCACTTTGTTCTAGTAAAATGCAAGAATAGAAAATTCTACTAAATAGGTAACTTATATTGATTATAATAAAATTAAATAAATGTTTATATATAAAGTAAAAGTTGTGTACGTTTGTATTAATATAGCGTGTACGACCAAATAATTGATTCACTGTCAGTACTCCGAGGTTGCGAAGTTGATTGTGAATTAGACGGTAGATGCACTTATACCACGACCTAATGCTACTTTGTATCATTTCCTTGGCTGTGTTTTGTTGCGACATTTCTGTTTCTACTGCCGCGCAATGGAAGTTTTTTAAATGTTTATACTGGTCACACTGGCCGCTTTTCAACGCGCCTAAAAGCTTCTGATTCTGAAAATGAAATAGATGTCTTGTCTTTAGATAAATGGTGCGTAAATATTGGAAAGCGACCTTGTGTTGATATTAAATGATTATAATAATTGTATATCTGTTGTGAAATGAGTTGTGTGTGAGAGAGGCAGTTGGTTCGGTATCAGGTCGTGCATTCGTCATTACCCGCTGACATGTATTCACTGTATGAAACTATGATATTATATTAATATGAAAACAAACAATTCCTGAGATAATAAAAAAGGAAAATATTACAAAATCAAGTTTTATTTAATCCCTTTCATCTTTGGAAATTAATTTCATTCGTCCATTATTATTCGTCCATTTAATACAAAAACACGTTCGTAGTCAAATTGCATTTAAATTAATTAGTAACATTATTTACAGAGTAATCCCATACATTTACAAGAAGTATTAACAATCACATTTTTCCATATCAAAAGTTAAAATTACATTTTGGTCACTTATTTTTTTGTTATACCAACACCATAATTATATTTTGTATGTGCAAGCCTCAGAAAAAAAAGAATTCATAACGCAGGCAGACAATAACATTCGTCATTATTTCATTATTTTTTAACAAGAAACATAGGTAATGACTAGATAACTAATTGTGACATTCATTTTAGAGTTAGTAGGTACTCTTGAAGATTAGTTTGAAATATTATCGTTTACCTTGCATTGTGTCCCATAAATTTTCAATAACAATTATTAAGTCTAAGAAATTATATTAAAATTTTTGGTCCCTTTTCTGTATAAGCCAGACAGGGCGTGTCTATAGTCGCATTGCCTATTATTTTAGAATGCCCCACTTGACATAGTCGTTGACGACACCATTCAGCCTCTCCGCATAGAGGTCACTAGTCTTCTCCACAGCGAAGGACGAGATGTCGAGAGACTCGTTGACTTCGGGCGCGTCCTGGCTTTCAACTGTGATCACAGGTAACGTGAACACTGCCAGCGTGAGCCCGAACGGCAGTTTCTGGAAAAAGAAGATCGTATGATGAGTTTTTTTTGCACACCAAGACAGACCTCAACTTCAGTCTAAAAAAAATAGCTTGATACTTAAAACTACCAGGACCACACAGACAGATATAAAAGAGTCAAAACTCGATATATTATATACCAAGTTGAACCGAGAAGTAGATATGGCAGAAAGGTAATAGGACTGTCCATTGTCAAGCAGGCTTTGGCTTGTAAAGATTATGAATCTTTGAAAAGGGCCGTGATCCTGCAGTGGGATAAGAGCAGGCTGGTATTATTGCCAAAAACCGAAGTTGATATTATTGCTGCTTTGTCTAAAACGACAAAATCTCAAGTTATGCAAGTTGGCAAAGCCATCATCTGATGGTTATGCAAGTTGGCAAAGCCATCATCTGATGGCTTTGCTACTTATAACCTATCTAGGTTATAAGTGGATTTGTTAGCTATTATCGTTCAGAAATAGATTATGATATGGTTGTGTGTCTAAACACATAACATGACATGATTAATTTAATCATGTCCTAATACAAATAAAATATTAGTAAAAAATATATAAAAATATATGCAGTTACATAACTACGAATATGATTATAATAATGTATTATTATAGTATTAACAGCACCTTAGGAAAGAGACTTCGGAGATCTGCTTGGCTTTGATTGATTGGTTGAACGCCATGTGAGTATTTAATGATTAATTAAGTAGAATAAGGTATTGAAATGCGTAATATGGAGGTAGATGCATTGGTTTTCTATTGAGGCTGAGACTGCGCTGTGTCATCAAGCATGGTGTAGAATTAACATGCAAGCATCTACGCATAAATGGTCAAGATACGACAGTAATTGATACGAACTAGGTACAATAAATCGAGTGCGTAGTGCTGGGCCGCGAAATTATAATTTATATAGGTAATTTGCGGCTCAGTAAAGGTCAAAACGTCATTTGCGACCGTAACAAACCTGTTCCCAAAATATAATAATGAAAGTCTTAAAAATAAGTTTAAAAAAAACCACGGGGGTGCATTTTCAGGGTGATTTTCATGTACGAAATGTTTGATGAAAAAAATAAATTAAATGATGGCTAGTTTTATTTTTATTATTTTTCAAAAAGTTATTAAAATAAAGCTGAATTTTCTTATCGGTAGGTACCTACTACCAGACGCATTTCTTTATTAATTTTACCAGTACTTTACATCGAGGGTCTGCCTATCTGACGTCCACAGCCCAGTTACTGGGCAACAAGATACCCCTTTTTAATACTTGGTACTCAGACTTCTGAGTACCTACTCGCCTGTTACGACTGTCAAAGATTTACAACTGGCAGCCGGGACCGACGGCTTAACGTGCTTTCCGAGGCACGGAGGAGTGTGATGTGTGTATGTCTTATATTGATTATTGTCTTATACTTGATTGTTTATTAGAATAAACAATCACCTTTCTACAGACCAACCTCAGCAAGCGTAGCTTACCTCACCTTCGACCGAACCGTGCGGATGTTTTAATTTAGCCACGACCTCGAATCTCTAGGTGCATCGACCCTGTATTCTTTTTTTAAATTGAGCGCTCTGATTTCGTAACAACTCTCGACCTACGCTGTTGAATGCTTACCTACGTTTACCCACGTGTAATGTGACTATCTATAAAGTGTAATTTACTCGTCACATTATTACAGCATCCGTCTGTTGCCGGACGCTATGCTCATTCTGAGATGGCCTTGAGGGTTAGCGGCGTATCATGCACATCACAGCACATAACTCGTGCCGCTGTTCTTGTATCATTTGTATTATCTACGCGGAATAATATATTGATGATGACATTGATGATATATGTTATATGTAAGTGGTAAGTAGGCACTTAACAAATTATGTAGGTATACCGTGAGCAATATAAAAGTAATACTTCACAGATCACTAGGTTGGTACGTATTTATAGAAAGATTATGCTGGAGGTATTCACCGTATGCAGGGCACTGCAGAATATGGACCTACGGTAGATACCAAGGTACCATGATTTATCAAGTCTTTATTGTTCAAGGCCGAAAGACGGTAAATGTTGAAAAATAGTTAAATAATACGTTTATGCCACTTATTTATTAATACCAAATGATAAAAACATTGAATGACTGATTGATTAATTAGCTTAAACAGACGAGGGTATTTGGTAGGTATATTTTTTACAGACGGGGTCTCGGAGTGGTCTCTTAAGAGGTAGCGGGGCCCCTTCCATGTGCTGATGGTGATCACTGGGGTGGTTTTAGTAAGGTAAGAATCCTACACTCCCTGGTCTTTTCTCCAAAAGTCCAGGCGCCTTTTGAAGGTTTCCCCCCGATAAATAAAAATGTTTAGTGCTTCCCTTTTCAATCGTAGATGAGGGATTGAAAAGGGTGGATCCACCGAGCAGACGAGCGTGGTGTCTGGTGGGCTACTACGGGTAGTAGTAGTACTAGTGGTACATATACAAGAACCCGGCAACAAATGTCCCGACATTTGTTGCCGGTTTCTTGTATATGTCGTAGTCCAATCGTAAAATTGGGCCATCGAGATCTGCCTGGGCAGATCACAATACGCCACCATTTCCTGACTTGTCTGTCGTATACCCGCTATATCGTTAAAGCCCGGCCATGCTTGGGCAAATCGATTTTCTATTGAAATAATAAAATGTGAGCTTAGAACTGTGACCATAACTAGATTGCGGTAACTAGATTACGACCGAAATAACTAGATTAGTCTAATAAGAATCTATAACTAAATCAACTGCTTCCATATAGCTATGTTACGGTATATTCCTAGGGATCTCAATCAGCCTACGACGCGGCGACGGCGACATATGTTTAATCGCGCGGATAACTTTGCTATGTATACGTCGCTTTAGTTGATACAAATACAATCTAATATTATATTTTGAATTCACTACCCGTATAGCTTATACTCGTAAAAGAAGGTAAAACTCCACCTTTCTTACGGCGCAGCCAGCTACGCCGTAGCTTGCTGCGTAGCCCCTACACGTGTGCTACGAACTTTTTAATACACTTTTGGATTGATTGATTTTATGATGTGTGGTACTTTTGTTGAAATAAAATGATGGTATCTGAAATGAACTACCAACTCCATATCGTAAATAAACCTCATACACCTTTTTATAAATTGGAATTCTTACCTCCTTCAGTTCATAGTCAAAGTCTTCCCTGGAGAATGTCTCTTCAGGGTCGACGTTGAGCCTCTTCATGGAAGCACTGAGCTGCGTGTAGTAGTGGTCGACTAGTTTCTCGTAGTACTTGGCGCGGAACTGTTCGTCGGAGCCGGTGAAGATGAAGTAGATCAGGTCGGTGACTGGGCTGCCTCCTTGCAGGGTCTGCAAATCCACGATTTTGATGTCTACCTTGCCATCCTGGAATGAGAAGAAACATTTTGTTACATTTATGTTTCTCTTCTTTATCGAAGACACAGTTTCTGCAGTATCTGCTATTGGCTTAAATAACTCGTCAAAAACTCCTTTATGTGGCTTTTGTGTTATCAGTGTCTGATGATCTGTATCATATTATCACAACTAGCCTGTATTATCCCACGGCAGGACAAAAGCCTCCCTTCTTTCTTTCCACACCATCTATCTAGGACGATTTGTGACCAGTCTGTATAATAATAATAATAATAAATATGTATCATAGGGGCCCAGCGCATCCCGCCATCTCCTGGGCCTGCCGCGATGTCACTTGACATTTTAGGACCCATTGGGTCATGCATTTGGCCCATACTATACTTTTAATTTACTAGCAATCTTTAAAAGGGTTACAATACTCATGAATAGAATTACTACACAACAACAACAACTATACAACTTTAACTGTGGGAAACTGAAATGTAAAATAAATCAGCTGTGTAGTAAAATTATCTTGGTATAACTCGACAAAAAATACGGAACAGCTGATTTTTTTGTTTTGATTTTTCAGTATTGCGTCCATTGTAAAAGTCATTCAAATAATTATGAAGTACCTTAGTATTTTTACACCTTAAAAATTGTAAATAAATTAAAAGTGCCATGATGGCAGTGATTAAGGTTTAGTACAGTTGCACAGAGGAACATGTTAGTAAGTTACAAAGGAACTGTAATACAAATGCTCGTGTTGTTTTTAAACATATACGTTAAGAACTGATAATACTGACCAATTGACCGACTAATATCAGTTGTTACCAAAACAGTCCTTCTATTATATATTCCCTTCAGAATGTTCGAGAAACACAACAGGGTACAATACAGCATCAGTGGTAGCGGTTTGATCTTGAGGTGGCCTAGCGTAGTACCGAGTTACGATAGAATGCACGGTCACCTTATACTGGATTTGTTACCAGTGACGTGCGTGCATGCAACACGCAGACGAAACCGGTGATATAACCGTATGTTGTACGTCATAACATAACGCCTGCTCTCCCCGAAGGATTGGGCAGAGGAGCACGTTATGTACCACCCACATATTGTTGTACCTACGTCTATTTGATCACCTTTTAACAGCCGCATGAATCAAACAAGATTGCAACATAGTACACTTACTTATTATGTACTCAGATAATAAACAAGCAAGATCGTGCATTGTGTAAACACATTTTATGGTAGGATTCATCTTCGCAATCTAAATCACTGTGATGGGTGGGTAAATATAATAAAAGTTATAGGTAGCTATTACTAAATATAATGATGTTATGGCCCAGTGGCCTCGCCTCAAATGCTAATGTTGTAAGTTCACTTCCGGGCACGTACAAATGTGACATTTCTAATTCATTTGTATGATGTAGGTTTTTTCTCTTTTTAGTTTAACGACCATTGTGGCGCGGCGGGCGGGATAAGGGCAAGAGGATGATGATGATGATGTGGCGCGGCGGGCGAAGGTCCGCCTGCGACGCAGGAGGTTGCGGGTTCGATTCCCGCCCTAGGACAAATGTTTGTACGGTCTACAAATATTTATTCCGGATGTTCTGGGTATTTGCTATGTATAATAAAAATTTATATCTATGTAATGTATTGTATTAAGTATATCAGTCATCTAGTACCCATAACGCAAGCTCTGCTTAGCTTGGGGCTAGATGATGCTGTGTGGATTGTCCAGCATTATTTATTTTATTTTATTATTTATTTATCTTGGACATCAATGACTTCGGTAAAGGAAATAATCGTAAAGAAACCTAGACGTATCATTAATATAAGTCTGAAATCGCTAACCAACTTTGAGCACAATAACCTCTTTTTAATTTGTCGTGTCTGAATCAACATGATACACCTTGTATAAAGCTCTTATTCTATTAAAACGCCGTACGGAAGGCTAGTTCACGTCTCTTGCGGTCTTCTATGTAAGTTCCACAGATACGTCTATCAGATGTGTGTATATCTGTGGTAAGTTTTCCTACATAGGTAAGTTATCCCCGATTCTAAATGAAGTAGCTATTTAAGACTTCAATCACAATAATGTACAGAGGCGGAGTTAATGTTCTATGCATTTTTACTAGTCCGTAGTTTATTTATTTTTAGCTTTTGATTGTAATGGCTGTTATCAGCAGCTTAAATTACTCATACATCGATTTTTATCCGTTTATGGATATTTGAGCTTGAGGTAAATACGTATATCTAATATCTACATGTTTATCAAAGTTTTGTGAAGAAAATTAAATACTTATTTTATATTTTTTTTAAACAATGAAACATTTTGTTTTTTTGCCCATTCTACAAGCAAAGCAATTGAATATGACCATAACTATGTATACTCGTACTATATTCTACATAAACTAACTGCTAAGTAGCTAAACCATGGGATAGTAAAAAGAAAACAGTGGTTATCTGTGATCGACGGCTACTCCTAAATAATGCAGTAAACATTTGTAACCATTTGTAACGTAGTCTTAGCGTGTAGATGTATCAATCATATATATTAATACGAATCTCCCCCCTGGTCTTAGCTTCCTTGGTGAACCTGGATGTCTATTAACAGACTTCAGACACAGGTTGGTCTAAGCAGGGGAAACCGGGTGAAGGTTGACGGACGATTAGCCTGGTTTAAAAAGCGTTCGGCACCGTCATAGGGCGTTACAGAGTGGCCCTTCCGAATACCTGTAACTCTGGAATGATCATCAGAAGGGTGTGGTTTGAAGTAAATACGAGCAACCGGCGTGCGTGCATATGACGATATGTATGAACGTCAATGAAGCAAAAGGAGTATGTAAGGTTGGTAGTAAGTGACATTCTGTAGTTTTTATCTACCCTCATGGCGAAAGGTGTGAGCTTATGTCATACCTACAAGACAATGTTAACCGTAATAATTGCACGTAAAGAAGATCGCAGATCACTGCGACAGTAGCGTGTAACGTGAAATGATAGCAGATCAACTTACGTCAATATGCTTGTGCATTAGGTTACTCGGTCTAAAGTCTCCATGGCCCAGCACTGGTTGCCGGCTGGACTTAAAGTCATGGGCGAACTTGTGAGCCGACTCGAAAAAGATCTCGAAAAACCTCAAAAATTTATCTCTGTTCTTCTCATCAATAAGTTTCGTAGCACGAGTTATCACAATTTCCATATGCATCTTCATGGCATCATCATCCATCTTCCAATCAAACGTGAATATCTCCATGACTTTGTTAAAGTCTTCCGGATAGTATTTTCCGTGTGCGAAGGATATAGCGTGCATCTTCGCTAGCTCGCCCACCGCCGTGCTCGCGTACGGCCAGTCTACGGACTTAAACCTGTCATAAGCATTGTACCCGCTCATTTCTAGATTCTCCAGCACTATGGTCTCCTCAAACAAATTGGGGTTGCATCCATAGAATTTGGAGAAAGCCAACTTATGCTCGTCCGGCACTCCATGATCATTTTGTATCTCTTCGTAAACTTTGATGAGCTTTGTGTAGCAGTATCGCTCAGTGTCATAAACCTTCGGAGCTTGAGCTCGCATCTTCTCACCTATCGCTGCTATTTTAGCGAACAAGTGCAGGACATTGGAACCCTCTGTGATAGTTACGGTGTACAATTTAGACGTGTAGTTAGCTCCTCCACTTGAAAGCGGTTTAATGTCCAAATCATAATCGATGAAGTTTTGTTCTTTGGCAATTTTACAAAGAAGATCATTGAAATGTGGAGCCACGTCTGCCATGTTGAGATTTGAATGTAAAATTGCTTGAACTAAACACTGACTTAGCACTATTTTGAACGACACGTGCGCGCCTCAGCACTCGACGGCGTACTGAGCCACGCCGCGCCGCCCGCGCCGGCGCCGCAGTGCAACATCGAAAATTATGAATTAATAATGTTATCTAAATCTTAACTCTGTGTGATTTTTAACAAACTTGATCAGTTTTGATACAATTTGAGCTAAACGAAGTAAACAACTTTATCGCAAGTGAGCGCGAATTGTTAAATAAAAGTAACACAAAAGTAGTTTGTTCGACGCTGACCAAACGGCCTTGATCCTAGATAAGCGTAGTAAGTCTTTATCTAGGACCATTTTATTTTAACAAGGAAGGACGAAGGGGTTGTATGGGAACTACGCTATAACGATAAAGTGCCACTCAAGCGGTCTTTTTCGCCACTTGTCGTAAGTGGATCTAATTCATTGCTCATATTCAGTGCCTTGATTCACAGCAAGGATAGTGACCTACGTCATAGTTTATATACAAGCGGGACCATAGGGCGTCCAAATACGTGGGTACATTTTTAGAACCCTCTTTTCAAGTGCTTTCCGAAATAATCCTATGTGAGTATACATTTTCCCTTTGAGCTGAGTTTTAGACGGTTTAGGTAACAGTATTACAGTATTAAAATACTGTCACCTAAATAAAAACGACCACGTAAACGTACACCATATCTTAAGGAATCACTTTCATTTTATATGGTTCCGTACCTCGAAAGGAAAAAATAAAACCCTTATTAGGATAGATTTTTATAAGAATGACTTTGTTGTTCATCTATCTTGTAAATGTCTTTTTCTCAGGATCACGTGGAGGTATCAATTTGTAATTTAAAATCCGTACGTAGTCTTGGGGGGCGTCCATTAATTACGTGAGGTGTTCTAGGGGGGGGAGGGGATCAAGCTAAATCTTTCCAAATCTCACTTAGGGGAGAGGGGGGGTCTTGGCAAATATCACGTAATTATTTTTTTGCAGAAAACGATATAAAATTGCGTAAAAAATTGCGTTTTTAATAATTGACAATGAGTTTTTAAGAATATTGTAACGCTTACGTCAAAAGACACGTCTACAAGACGAAAAAGTGCTGTCAAGAGGAGGTGTTTTTTTTCTCAATAATCCAACACGTTTACAGTCCAAATAGAAGTTTTGAAGAATCTCGTGTGAGATTAGGGGAGGGGGGAGGGAGTTAAGGAAAATCTTACGTTATCTCACCAAGGGGGGAGGAGGGGTTCGAAAAATTCTCAAAAACGCCTCACGTAATTAATGGACGCCCCCTTGTGTGCATAGGACTTCTAAAAAAAGCTTTTAAGTCAAAGCAATTAAAAATTACGGCCATTATGCGACATACTCTGTAACTCGGAAATAAATCTTAGTCGACCTAGAATCATGAAATTGATCGAAGCAAGGTCGACAGCACAAGTAAAGGAAAATGTCTACAAACTTAAATTTGCAGTTGGAGAATTGACCAAGATGTATAACAATAGTTTGGAAGAACATTTATTCAAGTACAAAGTTAAGTTTGTCCTTCAATCCTTCTTAACTTTTCGTCAGGTTAATGTTTGGTGCTTTCACAGTTTAAAAACTTTAGTAGCAATGTTAATTATTTTGACGAAAATAGAAGTAACCTTACCTAATGTTTGAACGGAACCCTCGGTGTGCGGATCAGACTCGCACTTGTCCGGTGTGTTTTATAAATTACGATATAGAAATAGTTTTTTTTTTATGTCAAGCTCCCAAACCATGAATAAATGCAAAACATACCCGGGGGTGTTTCGGAAAGCCATTGGAGTCTTTCAAAATGTTTTTATTACGGCCTGTAACGGGTCATCCTGTAGCATGTACTTCTCTACTAGTGGTTAATACATTGGTACATTTCAAATTAATAAGGCAAAGATGTGTTGACCACTAAATACATCAATTATCTCAGCTTACGCGTGTCTTAAGTCACTTTGACATTACTTATTCAAACATTCCTTACGTTTTTATGGAAGTTGAAGTGTGGTTTTATGTTGTAGGTATGTTGATAAAAAATCATTTTGCGGCAGTTTATTATGATTTAAATATAATACCAGCCTGTTAACAGATAGATATTCAACATATATTCTCATACAGAGATGGCATTATTATTAGACCTGATTATAAAATTAATCAAAGCATCAATATAGCTGTTCAAATTTGATACAGTTACTGGAAATAGGATTTTCTTTGTGAAATATACTGTAAATACCACTCATACGTACAAAACGCTATGGTAACACTTTTAACCATAAGCTAAGGAGCGGAATTCCCTGTCGGAGTCTGTGTTTCGTGATAATAATAACCTGGGGGTCTTAAAGTCGACGGTGAATAGGTTACTTCTAAACTTTGCATATTTATAATGAGGCATAATGTAGTTAGTTGGAAAAGGTAACAGGATGTATCACTTCATTTCTGTACAGATGCCAGCACTTCATCCTATCGCTATTCGTCAAATTTCTTTCGATAGTTTTTCAATTTTTTTACAAAGATTTAGGTTTTTAAAATCGAGATTTTTCT
Organism: Phlogophora meticulosa; assembly: GCA_905147745.2. Lineage (NCBI taxonomy): Eukaryota > Metazoa > Arthropoda > Insecta > Lepidoptera > Noctuidae > Phlogophora > Phlogophora meticulosa. Next base: position 831,784 of record LR990534.1, read on the forward strand.
GCAGTTTCTTGTTGTGCTGGCATCAGTGTACCTACATTGATTGCAAATAACTATATGTAGTTTGTTCCGCCACTTCTTCTTCCCAGCAAAAACACTAGGAAGTGGTGAAGGGTGGGCGTTTTAGGGGACTGTCTTTTGTAAACGTTTTTGACGTTCAAAAAGTGCTGATTCTCAGCCTAATTTGAATAAATGAATTTTGATTTGGATTTGATATGAATTATATTTTATTCTAGGCAAGCGTACTCCATCATCGACATATAGGAGATAATGGTCCATTGGAACGTATCAATAACGGAATGGAACGGATCAATTAGACGACCGATGTGGCGTGGCGGGCGATGGTCCGCCCGCGACGCAGGAGGTTGCGGGTTCGATTCCCGCCCTGGGACAAATGTTTGTACGGTCTACAAAGATTTGTTCTGGGTATTTGCTATGTATAATAAAAAATATCTATCTATGTAATGTATTGTATTAAGTATATCAGTCATAATACAAGCTCTGCTTAGCTTGGGGCTAGATGATGCTGTGTGGATTGTCCAGAATTAATTATTTTACTTATTTATTTAATAACAAATAATACATGTGACGATTTCGATATTACGAAGACGACCATCCGCCATGATTCACTGTTTATGTAAAACTGGTCAGAACATCGAGCGGTACATTGTCGGTCAACAAATAGTAGGAAGAGGGTAAATCTTAAACAAGTATGAACAGTTGTGTTACTATCTTAGTTATAGGGGTAGATAGGATAGATCAATATATTTTGAATATTTCTAACTATCAAATTTTAAAATGAATAAGTTCCGACAAAAAGCCTAACGTTTCAAAATGTATTAGTCACTGAGGATATAATACAGGTGACCTGTGCTGTGAAGATAGAATATAATCTATTTAAAAAATAGATTAACATAACTATGCACTTTTTTTTTCATTTTAAAAATTTTTCCACGACTGACGGTCACCCTATTTAATTCTGTAAATGGTTTGCTTAATGTTTTAGTTTGTTATTTTGTAACATTGTGGTTTTTTTATGGGCTTTCGTTGCCTGACATTTAACAACAAATAAATTATTACCCTGGGATCCCGGACCTTATCCGTCTACGGTGTACGAGCTGGCAAAGGCCCCTTCTATGTGTTTATTGAAATGAGGCACCAAACGATGTAATTTAAAAATTAGTACTACATAACATCACGCCTGTTTGTCCCTGAAGGATTGGGCAGGGATGTACCTACAGTACACCCACATTTAACCAGTTATGTTTTAAAGTCCCATGTAATAGGCTATTGCTATCAACCGGGCACACATCCAGATTCCGGGCTACTACTGAGAAATTCCTAATGAAAAATCCCAATAACACATTGATCGACCCGGGAATCAAACCCAGTACCTCATGCTTAGCAGTCGCGCTTACGACCACTAGACCAATGAGGCAGTCAAAATGATTATTATTTATTACTATTAAGATTGCGAACATAAAACAAGAGTAACTCGAATTCACAAATCACTAAACAACATATATTTATAACTACAGACACAATATCCCGGTTATCTACATTCATTAATTTACCTCATCACAGTCTGTGACACTGTGGCACTGTGACCACACGCCATTTTTACCTATATTTAAATTTAAACATTCGTTATTTGATTTTTTCCTGCTTTGCCCGTAAATAATCGTACGAGTACTATCTATTATAAACACAAATACTTGGCAAGCTTTGTGCCAGTGAGTTAATCACATGTGACGTCATAAATGAATAAGTTTTTTTATTTCCTCCAATTCTTAACGGAACAGAAATTGAATCTTAATTTCAATGTTGTTTTTTGCCACGTCATCATTAAAAACAAATGCGTCACTACTAGAGTCATAAGACATATCTATAATAATATGTCAATCTCAGATTATATGTGCAGATGCCAGCACAGCAACCTATCCCAATCTGACTTTGATACATTATCAACTTTATAACAAACTAGCGATCCGCCCCGGCTTCGCCCGTGAGAAATTATATATAAAAAACTTTCTCGTTTTTCACTCGTTCTATTGGGGAAAACCGCATGAAAATCCTTTCAGTAGTTTTCGAGTTTATCGCGTACAGACGCGGCATAGTGAAGAAAAGGTTCATTTTCAATTGGTAAAATTGGACAGTTTGGGTTAGCTAGATGTGCTGGCGTCTGTACTTACTGCTGTAGACCCAGATTAAATTAATAATATCTTAATTCTTTTTCTAAAGTAAAAGTAGCCTTAGTTATTCCAACAAACATTATCTGTCTGCCAAATTGTAATTCCCAACAATATCGGTCCAGCCGTTTCGGGGATTAGCCGGAATATAAAGACAGATAATAATTTTTAAATGGTTTTTCTGGTAAAAAATTTCATATTTTTATTTACATATGCATTTTTTTTTATAAATCGTTGCCCCACGCTAGGAATTTCTCCTGTATCGTGGGTGGGTTTACAAACTTTTAAACTCACATACACAAACAGCCAGACCCGGAACAACTACCTGTAAGTCATACAAATATTTGTTCCGTGCGGGGATCGAACCCACAACACGCGGTGCAGCAGCCGATGGCTCAACCACTGCGCCAACCGTGTCGTCAAATTAATAAAGAGCTGTTATTTTGACAATACAAACAGACACTTCAATTTTATTTATATTATTCATATTACAATGACATACACATACATGCAAATCCAGGTATGTGTATGTCATTGTATAGATAACGATGTAAACTGCGGTAACAGAAACAGGTTTATGTAATTGTGTATAGGTAAGATATCTTGCTACACCGAAGATCAAAACAACACTCAATCAACTCACCAAACGTTAAGTTTTATTTTATTACGCAACACCGGAAGGCATCGGCAGAGGCATACCTCTTATGTAATAGGGGACGAGCCCATTGCCGTCAAATAAGAACAAATAGGGAGAAATTCCTAATATCACTGCTCGACGGAATCGAACGCAGGCCCTCAAGCTTGGCGGTAGCGAGTGCGACAATTAACAACATTTGCACAGATAGCCAACTTTTTGGTTGCCAACACAAATGTTTGGCAAAGTCATAGTATAAAGACGCGCTATTGATAAAGGTCGTACGGTGTAAAATAAAATGGTATTTTAATATTATGTATGGTGTAGTGTTTACAAACAAAAGAGTTAATAATATTTAAGTTGCATAGATAAGATTTGACTGCTGACAGTCTGGCGGAGCGTCGAAACGACGGTCAGCGCGGCCATGTTGAACAGGAGATTTTTCCAAAACGTCAACGGCGGCCACACATTCGACAAATCACTTTTGTTCCAAATATATCTGATTCTGATGATGAAGGGCATTTGCCTATAAATAAACACCTTAAACGCCAGGTGACCGACAAACAATACATTTTCTATTGTGTCTCATTGTCTGGCAGTTAAGGTGTTAAGTAAAGGATCAAACTTACCTCCCGTACTCTATGCAGCAAGTTACTGCCCCTGAAGTCAGCATGCACAATGACAGTGGAACGAACGGGAGCGAAAAACTTCACAAGGAAATCTCTCCGATAGTCTTCGTGTCCTAAAAACGTCTCCAATGCTTCTTTGTTCTCAGGCCTGACATTCTTCAAAGCAGTATCTATACCAGCTTCCATCATAACGTCCATTGCTCCCTCTTTCCAATCCATTTTTAGAAACGCCACAATTTTTTTAAATTCTTCTGGGTTCTTTATACTTAGTGCGAAGGACAGTGCGTGCATCTTTGCCAAGTCTGCAACTGCTGAAGAAGCGTACTCCCAATCAAAGGAATGGAATCTGTCGTGAGGGCCGTAACCATGTGCCAATAAGTTTTCCATGACCACTGTCTCCCGGTACAAGGTGGGGTCGAAGCCGTAACACTTGGTGAAGTACAGTCTGTGTTCCTCAGGCACTCCATTCTCTTCCTCTAAGGACTCGTAGATTTTTGCCAGTTTGGTATAAGCGAATCGTTCATTTTCGAAAACGGTAACAGGCACTGAGCTTCGAAATTTTTCTCCAAGTGTTGCGTATTTGGCGAATAAATGAAGGTCTTCTTTGTTTTCTCCTCTTATGATCACTGTAAATAGTTTCGACGAGTAGTTCGCTCCTCCGCTTGAAATTTCATTTATAATTAGTTCAGGGTTTTCGTATTTCTGTTCCGCAGCGATTTTGTTTAGTAATGGCCGCAGCGTAACTTCCGCGTGCGCCATGTTTCGCGTCTCAGTGTATACTGACGTAAACATTGTGAGTAGGTGATTATTCTATTACTGTTTACAACAACACATTTCGTAATATATTTATGAAAACACTAGCTTTGCCCCGCGGTTTCGCCGGCTACTGAGGGTCGTAGCGTCATGTTAAATAACCTGTAACCTTGCTGAAGAATTGAGCTATCGGATGCATAAAGATTTTTTCGAATCTGACAGTTTCAGAGGTGAACTGCATTGAAATGAACGAATTTTTCAGCTTTAATATATCAAATATCATAGAAGTACATATATTATGACTACGTAAATTGTACTATGTGATATTTTTAAGATTCAAATTAAAAATATAGAATAATGAAGTTACAATTTGGTATGTATCAAGATATGATGGTGATGGTGATATGGTTGAGGTATTGTAGGTTCTTTATTCTTTACTAACAATACGGTGGGTATTTCCTTGGGAAGTAATCAGGCTTTATTTTCATATTTTAGTAAGTGTTTTTCGTGATGCGTGAAGTCATAATAAAAGTAATCATTCTGATGGCAAGATTCCCGCAAATTTTCCGTAAGTATTACGTAAAACAAAAATAATATTGTAAGATTGAGGGATTAGATTAACTTGTCTGAGTACAGCAGTACCTAGTACTAATATAATCGTAATAATATTATTATCAAAGATATAAATAACGTATCTTTTGCTTTATCATGTTCATATTATTGATTTACTCATTGATTGTGTTACGTATTTTGTTTTAAATTGTTGATTTGTCATTGTAAACCAGCGGGTCCAATTGCGACTCTCCTGTTTTTTTTTTGTTTTTTTTTAAAAGCCCTTCCTATAAATTTCTCTTCTATGGTCAGACGGACAGACTAAATTATAAGGGTTCTTTTTTTGCCATTGGTCTTACTTAGGTAGCCTTCAGATAGGGTGAAGTCAAAGAGATAACATAATTACAAAAGACTTACCTCACGCACTCTGTGGAGCAAGTTATTCCCTCTGAAGTCTGTATGTATTATGGTAGGCTTACGTAAGGGGGAGAGTACCATATTCATATTCCATGAATTTTTATCTAAATGTTTTTTTAAGGCTTGTTTATACTCAGGTTTGACATTTTTCAAAGCATTCTTCACTGAATTCTGCATCATAACATTCGTACTGGACCAATCTATTTTCAACATTTCCAAAGTCTTTTCAAACTCTTCTGGATTTTCTTTACTATATGCAAAAGATAATGCGTGCATCTTTGCCAAGTCAGCAACTGCTGATGCAGCGTACTCCCAATTTATGGAATAGAATCTGTCGTGAGGACCATATCCATGTGCCAATAAGTTCTCAAGAACTAATGTCTCCTGGTACAAGTCGGGGTCAAAGCCGTAAAACTTGGTGAAGAACAGCCTATGTTCTTCGGGCACACCGTTGTCTTCTTCTAATGCTGCGTAGATTTTTAACAGTTTCGTGTAAGCGAAAATTTCAGTGTTGTAAACCGATATAGGCACTTCACTGCGAATTTTCTCTCCAAGTGCTGCGACTTTGGCGAATATATGAAGATCTTCTTTATTATCTTCTCTTACGATCACTGTAAATAGTTTCGACGTGTAGTTCGCTCCTCCGCTCGATATTTCATTTATAATTATTTCCGGTGTCTCGTAGTTTTGTTCTGCAGCGATTTTGTTTAATAATGGTCGCAGTGTTTCTTCCGTGTGCGCCATGGTTCAAGTTTCGATGCGCACTGAGCAATACAACACAATGTCAACAATATGACATATTTGTAAACTTGTATCATAATGTGATAAATGAAAGCCGAATTTGTGATGAATAGGGATGACAAGCAACTATTACGAAATTAAAGTAGTAAGTTGATACCAACCTACAAGGTACTGCTTAGGGCCCAGAGCAAGTGATATTCCAAAATGACAATAAAATGCGATTGCCATTAAAATATGGTAGGTTAGGGACTATCTTTCATCATCCAGCAGATGGTACGAGTAATCATTGTTGTCTGCAGACGTTGTTGCGTGTAATCCTTAAAAAAATACCTGCATTACACTGCATCGGACCCTGAATTTAAAATTCAAGTTTGAAGATTCAAAAATTGCAATATTTGTAAAGTTGCAACATATATCTCTCTATTTAATCAAGATTCGTAAATGTTTTAGTGTTAGTTACAAGTCATGACACCTCAGCAAGTTTTAGTTATAAAAAATACAGCGAGATATGATATCGATGATTATAGACCTATCTAACTATTTTGATGTCGCAGGGTATCTGAATAAAAAGATAATAATTTATAATATTTTTATTGTTCTTTACGTCTGAACGGATTAAGGTTGGATTAAGGTTGGCATATACTTAAATGGATATTGCAGAATTTGTACGTTATTTTCTGATGTTTCATTTTTCATGACTTTTTCAGTTTTCAAGTAAAAAACTTGAAAACTGAAAAAGTCATGAAAAATGATCGTTTCTATCTAACCCAAACAGATTTAAAATTATTTTTTTGTATTCATTTCTTTCATTAAAAGCACACTGGGTTAGTTTAGGTTAAAGAAACATGTTATTCATACAAAAAAATTAAAATAAATAAATCAAATAAAAACATGAAAACTCAATAAAAATTGCACACCATAACACTGACTTTTCTTTCTTTCTTTTCTTTCTAAATATTTATTTTATTCTATTTTTTAGTATTTGTTGTAATAGCGGCAACAGAAACACGTCATCTGTGATGTGATGGTTCATGAGATACAGCCTGGTGACAGACGGACAGACAGATGGACAGACAGCGGAGTCGTAGTAATATCGTCCCGTTTTACCCTGTGGGTACGGAAAGGAGCAGCTGTGTAGGTAGTTTTAAATATTGTATGCAATATTTTACGTGTCACTTGTCTAGTAGAAGGATTATGAATTGTGAAGTAATCGTATAAGGTTTTGCTCTTAATAAACGCAATATAATTAGCAGAGCCCTATTACTTATAACAGTAATCGAACCCGGACCCGAGGAAGTCCAGATTCTGCCTTTCCCATATACTATTTGTAAAAGTCATCGTTATGTTGCAGATTGCTATTATAAATAAATTATAATAACTAGGATATGATTAGAGATTGATATCTTTAGTTAACATATAGATAAAAGTACGATATATTATGATATTGACGGTTTGGCGCACGATAAGATGGAAATAAGCATCTGGCCACCTAATCCAGATATCAATAAATAATCTTATGTAGGTAGTCATCAATTTTAAAAGACCTTCATTTTTATCTTATCACAATTACATCAGACTAGGTTTTCCCCAATACACAAACACGAGTGTCGGATGCGTCATAATTCGAGCAAAATTGATTTAAACTCTCCACTAGTAGATTTTTTACCTTTCTCTTGCCTTCCTGCAACCTGTGGAAAGGATTTCGGGAAAAGGGACGGAAGTGTGTAACAGGAAGCCTGGGAAGCGCGAGCTATTTGATTTAACCAATGAGCGAGCGCGGTTCCGAAAAATGATTTCAAATAGGTAACTATTATTAAGCAGTTTATTTCAGATCAAAATTAATTCGGAAAAAAAATATACAGACAAATAAATAAAATAGACAGGATCAACTTAAATATTATAACAATAAAATTTATACTAACACAATAGGTACCTATTGTGTTAGTAAGATATCTGAGTATTTTTTTCAGGATATAATGTTAATGTTACTGTTATTACAGGAGAGATGTCAGGTGTACACATCATAATATGCGACTACTGTTTGGCTCGCTCGTTATTTGTCTCTGTGCAAACAAACATTATTTTCTCTCATATAGAAAATTATTAGTTTTAAAAGGGAAAATTTTAAAACAGTAGACATCTGTTCGAGTGTAAATTTAACTTGTTGTTCCTCAGCAGATTTGAGTTTTGGATATAATTAGTTTCGAAAGGGTATGCGCAAATTTTAATAGGTTAGTGACTTCTTAAAAGCCGCTTAGCACTAGCCAGAGCCCTACGTTGTCGTTAAAGACATTAGAATTTTGACGACCGGTGTGGCGCGTTGTTTGCGGGTTCGATTCCCGCCCTGGGACAAATGTTTGTACGATCTACAAAGATTTGTTCCGGGTGTTCTGGGTATTTGCTATGTATGATAAAAAATATCTAAAATAAAAAAAATAAAAATATCAGCGCGCTCCGCACTCTCAACCTCATTGCCGATGACCTTGATATATTCTGTTGCTCTTTGGGTGAATTTACATGAACAGCTACCCATAGAATTTGTTATGGTAAATAGCGGAACTATGTATTTTTATTTTTTAAGTATGCTACAATATCGCATTGGGTCTAGCCTGTAAGGATATTTGTATGTTTAAAGTAAATAAATAAATAAAATAAACAAATCTATCTATGTAATGTATTGTATTAAGTATATCAGATTGTCCAGCATTATTTATTTTACATACCTAGATACTCAAACAAGTCTTAATATGGCAGCGAAGTTATACTAAAGTAGAACGGTTAGGCAGAGGTGTACCTAAAGTAAACCCACATTTCACCACTCATGTTTTGAATCACCATGTAATAGGGGGTGAGCCTATTGCCACCAACGGGCACATATCCAGACTACGGACTGCTACTAGGAAATTCCTAATGAAAAATCCCAGTAACACATTGTTCGACTCGGGAATCGAACACAGGATATCATGCTTGGCAGTCCACTAGACCAACGAGGCAGTCAACTAAACGGTCCGTGGTGATGGCCGCTGTCATGGGCAGCGAAAGGATCATTCACATGGACTTTTTGAATAAAAGATATAGCCGGAGCTTACTATGCAGCTTTGCTGGATAGATACAATGCAGAGTTGGTGAAGAAAAGGGCGAAAAGAAAATCACAAGGATAATGGTACGGAGCACTCGTCTGCAATCGCAACATCAAAACTGGTCGAATTACGATACCAATTTTTACTGCACCCCCGTATTTACAAGATTTGGCCCCTTGTGACTTTTACTTCTTCCCAAACTTGAAGCAATGGCTTGGTGGGCAAAGATTTTCGACGTATGTGAAATTGATAGCTGAAATAGACGCCTGTTTTTCTGAACGCCAGAACGCCTGCACGCTAGAAAGGAGATATGTATGTAGAAAAAAAACTTCCTTTTTACTTTTTCTTAGCTCCAAGTCCCTTTTTATCAAACCGCCTTCGTACATAAGGTAATCAGTTTATAATTTCATATTATAATCGTATGAGAAACAAGATAAGAAAACTTTATATACTTATTTTGATGACAAGCATTATTAATTACAATATAATTCTCTAATCTTTAATGGCTGCCCTAATACGATAATAAAGTCTATAATACTACTGCTAAGTCTAAGATTTATGAGCACATTATTTACAAATACCAACATTTTAACATAAAACAGCATTTTAATAATGCATCTACAAAACGCAACGATAATGAATAAAATGAACCACTAAAACAAGGTTTCTATCATGCGTAGAAGAAAATCGAATGAAATGAAATGCAATTCAGTTGTAAATAAATACAATTCACCTTTACACTGTCGTAACACAATATTATTTGACGAACACAACATGATCGATTTTCAGTCAAATCAAAATGTGGGCAATACACAACCATTGAAAACATACATAAACTAGTAACAATTGACCTAACTAATGCTAAAAGACAAATAACGTGTCTATGGTCAAACTGTACAGTCATGCAGTTATTTGAGAAAGCCCCATTTGACGTAATCGTTGACGATTCCATTCAGCCTCTCCGGGTAGAGGTTACTGGTCTTCACGGTGGCTATACTGGAGATACTGAGGGACTCGTCCACTTCTGGCGCGTTCTCGCTGTCAATTGTCACCACAGGCAGGAGGAATACTGCTACAATAAGTCCAAACGGCATTTTCTGGAATTCAAAGTTATCTTGGTCAGTTCGATCATATGAGAACCACGCAGATGAGTGAATGACATAGTATTTTTAGAAAAGAACCACACATATTTGAGTGTTTTGTGTTGTGTAGCTCGACTCAAAACTTAACCTTGCCGATGTTCATAGGCTAGAGAACCGTCAGCTGTCACCAGTAAAGTGTCAGAGGAGAAATTACCATAATCTTGTTTGCTACAAAATTATTGAAGAGTAGGGAGAACTAGCCTTTAATGTTTGCAGTATTGGGACGCCTGGGAACCATTATCCATCACGCAGACCAATTACGGGACGGTGGATATCACTTGTCTTTGACTTTTTGGTTTTAGGACATTCACGTTTATTCGCTATACCGTTTCGAAAACCCACCCCATTCTACCCGCAAGTAAGTGATAAGGGTGGGCGGGTTTATTACAATGGACTATACAAATAAACTTGGATTCCTTACCTCCTTCATTTCATAGTCAAAGTCTGCCCTGGAGAATGTCTCTTCAGGGTCAACGTTGAGCCTCTTCATGGCGTCACTGAGCTGCGTGTAGTAATGGTCGACCAGTCTATCGTAGTACTTGGCGCGGAACTCTTCGCTGGAACCGGTGAAGATGAAGTAGATCAAGTCCGTGGTCGGACTGCCTTCCTGCAGGGTTTGAAGGTCCAAGATTTTGATGTCCACCTTGCCGTCCTGGAATAAGAATACAAAGATGACCCAGTGTCGGGATCAGTAATTATGAATTGAATTCCGTAATATTTTATGTCACATTAACGTACGCACTTATAAAACCAGAAAAGTTGTGAGGAAGAATCTAAATAGGTTGTTTCTCCGTAATCCTGTTATGACACACGGTTCTTAAATTGCTGTCGAGCGAATGTACAGACGCCAGTACATCAAGCTATCGGAAACTGTCAAATTTTCCTAATTGAACCCGAACCTTATACCCGATACTTTAGTAATAAATTTGAAAAACAATCAAAGGAATTTCACAGATTGGGGTAGCTTGATAGTGATCTCTATACATTTAGACAACTTCCCAACTGCGAATTGGATTCGCCCAGGTTTGGCAGCAAATACGTACCTCTCGTACTCTGTGCAGCAAGTTGCTCCCTCTATAGTCTCCGTGTATGATGACCCTACTGCGAATGGGGCCGTACATCTTTTGTGGATCCTTATTTTCATCCATAAACTTTTTTAATGCTTCTTTGTTCTCGGGCTTGATATGGTTCAACGCATGGTTTACCATTTTCTCCACCGCCGCGTCCATTCCTTCATTTTCTTTCCAATTCATTTTCAGAACTAGCAAGCTCTCCTCAAATTCCTCTGGACGATTTTTAATAAATGCAAATGACAGTGCGTGCATCTTCGCCAAGTCTGAAACCGCTGAGGAAGCGTACTCCCAATCGTAAGAATGGAATCTGTCGTGAGGTTCATATCCGTGCGCCAACAAGTTCTCAAGAACCAATGTCTCCTGGTACGTGCTGGGGTCGAAGCCGTAGAACTTGGTGAAGAACAGTCTGTGCTCCTCGGGCACCCCGTTTTCTTCCTCTAAGGATGCGTAGATTTTCGCCAATTTTAAGTAAGCAAATTGTTCAGTTTTGTAGGCATCCATGGGCATATCCTTGCGAAATGCTTCTCCGGCCGCAGCGACTTTTACAAATAAATGAAGATCTTCTTTGTTCTCTTCTCTTATGACAGCTGTAAATAGTTTCGACGTATAGTTGGCTCCTCCGCTTGATATTTCATTTGTAATAATTTCTGGGTTTTCATATTTTTGTTCTTTTGCGATTTTGTATAATAACTCGCGCATTGATTCTTCCTTTTCCGCCATGTTTTCGTCTCTCAAACTTTCGATACGTACTGAGGTAAACAGTTTATAAGTAATATACTATATGGTAATATAGAGATAAGATTAGAAATAAATTCACAGAAGATAAGATAAATAATAGTTGTTTCGGTGATTAATGATGACAGACATTCTTTAACTACCTACTACTAAAGTAAATAGACCAATATTATATATTTTTTGTAATTAAAAAGAAAACACATAATCGTGGCTATATTACCCCATGGGTTAGGTAGAGACACACCTTAAGTGTGCCCATATTTCACTAGTTATGATGTTTATGTTCTATGTAATAGTGCGCGAGCCTATTGCCATCAACCGAACACTGATCTATACTACGGGCTGCTTTTGAGAAATTCCAGTGTTATTGCGTCTTTATATACCTGAAATTTAAATGTGGAAGAAAAGAGGAAATCTACCATGGATGTCTTTACGATGAATGAATGAATGAATTCTTTATTTGCCAGAATATAGGTACATTGTATATGGTAAATTATTATATGGTTTCACTATATTCGACTTTCCAAATGATGAACCAAATATCCAAGGAGGCTTTGCCAATCATCAATCAGTGCAGAGAAAAAAAAGGATTTGATGGACCCGATTGATCAGATTGACGATTCATTTAAAGAATTTTATATTAATCCTAACTTCGCCGTGAACCATACATTCACTCAGACAAACAGACAGACAGAAGTTACTTTCGTTTTTATAATGTCACGGATAGGTTAGTATGCATAGGTAATATTGCTAAATATAGCGGTTTCACTTATCGTACGGGAGCAGCAATAAATAAAAACTGAAAGGAATAGAATAAAGTAGGTTCTACTGACTGCAATATATCACATCATTTGTTTTGTTCAGCGAAAAGATGCACCTAGATTTTGTGAATAACAAACACGTGAGCAAGCTACGTAGAACCGGTAGAGCTGACCGTGGGATACACATAGCGAGCCTTAAATGTATCCCTGCTACCTTTACAGTTTGACATTGCGATTTATTGATCGCCATTGTAAATAGGAACTGCAGAAGTTTAAAATTTAAGGGCAAGCTATTAGGTATTATTGAGATGCGTGGTATCAACACATTGTCACCCTCAGCTTCTCCAGTTAAAATTGTGGCCAGCTCGTACAGCCATTGGATAACATGACTGTGTCGATGGAGTTGTACGTTGATTTGGCGCTGGTTATTTCGGCCAAGATTTTTTTATTATATTTTGCAACTGGGACAGTTCTTGCTGCCAATATGGTTATTTTACACAGCCAAATTTCTTCCTGGATGTTTTGTTGAAATTTTATCAGCTCCAAAAGAAGTCATACTATGAAAGCAGGTACCAGTGCAGTAACAGTTTTTCTCTCACAGGTTCAACTGGCTCGTCTATAAAAGGAATGGCTCCTTTCCCGCTTATACAACACATACCTGCTGCTTCCTCTTTGCACTTAAAAGCTCCGCCAAATCTGTAATATTTGCTCATTGCGTCTATTTTTATAAAGAACTACGGAGACACCAGAACAGTCCCAAAATTAACGGCACCTGCATGCTGAGCATCTGGTGTCACAATAGAGCTGTTCCTTGCCTAGAGCGCCTCTCCACCCCCACCCTACGCGCCGCCGACTTATAGTACCTAGGCTCTTAATGACGCTCCACTCTTTTCGTGATATTTTTTAAACTATTGGTCCAAATTATTAAGTGTGAAAGATAAAGTGCATCTGCACTAAATACTGAAAGCGACAATCTTATCAATTTTGATAAGAATTATCTAAATACTCTAAAATGTGCATTGTCAAAAAGTATCCTATTTTAATATAGAAATTTTTGGCTCATAATTTGGTATGTAGGCTTCCACAAAAAAGGTTTATGTGGAAGTCAATATATTTACATTTTCTTCGTGTTACTTCAACGTTTTAAAGTATCTGCACACAGCGGGCGCAGCAAATGAAATGAAATATAGTTTGTGAAGGCAAACCCGAGTCGTTTCAGACGTATAGCTGACGTGTTTCCCCGCAATAGACGCGACAATAGCTTGCTTTGTCAGGAGCCAGCTAAGACAGCACTCATGCGCAAAAGTGTCTACTGCATGGCTCCAGTTATTTATAATCACTTGCCTAAGAGTTGGAAAGAGCTTCCAGTCCAATTATTTAAAAAAAGGCTTCGTAGCTTTTTAGTGGTGAAAGCTTATTATAATTTAAGTGAATACCTTACTGAGAAAGATTTTTTAAGTTAGAATAATGTATATTTTTTTGTGTACCTTCTTTTTCGTGTCAATGTTTTTTTTAATTGTACCTACTTTCTAGTTATAAGTTGATATTTTATATCTTTTGCATGCCTACGTGGTAAAATATGGCTGAACTTTCAATATGTTTTTTTTTGTCACCATTTAATGATACCCATGTTTGCAAAATAAAATTATCTTTATCTTTATCTTTATCTTTATCTTTATAAGTTTTTTTTGTATATTAATGTTTAAAACAACTAAAACACATAATCTAAACTAATTTACCGATTTAGCAGAAGACGTCAAAATTTTAAAATGGCCGTCCTGACAAATTGCTATTTTAGACATGTAAACAAATTCAGACCAGCCACGGAAATAAAATAAAATCAGAAATGATCTACATAGTCCCCACATTCACAATAATTAAATTAATAGTAATAATACAGAAGTAGATATTCTAGTTTGTTATAATTAAAATATTCATTAATAATACAAAACTCTTTACAAAGTAATTAGTCTTGATATGTACACTACAATCAAGGAAATGACAAAGTGTATAAAAATAAAACATAAGAAAATGAGCAATTTTTAACAAAATTGTTAAATAAAAAATACATTTTAAATGTTAACATTGACGGTGTAAATTGAATTGGAGCTGCTTAATACCAGGCCCTTTTATCTTGAATATAAACCTCTAAAAGCTTTGTGACATAATTTAAGTTTTATAGATGATTTGAATTTTATTAAGGCTTAGTTCTTGAACATGGCTAGGAAACTTAATGTAAAAGCTAATACATTGGCATCTAAATAAGTTACCTATTTTCTAAGGCCTGGTTAGAGGAAAGTAAACTTGTGAGCATACAAAAGGTTCAAAATAGGTTGCCAAATAACTCAAAAATATTTTTATTTCAGTAAGTTATTTATTTTTCATAAGCTTATTAAGGATTTTTCCATGATAATAATACAAGAATATCCATATAATATGTCCATAATAAACATGTTTACATTTCACATTTCCTTACGCATGCTAAAGTCAAACTGAAAATCGTTTTCAAATGTTTACTCTCTTTTATGTTCAGTCACGAACATAAAGTTTCAGCAGAAATACATTCAACCTTAACTTCCAGTTGCGTGGTCGCACTTACAGCGCCAGCAGCGTCAAGTCCGTTCGGAGCGCTTATTATTAAGTTTACAAGTTTCAATTACCTACTTTCAAAAACATAACCTGTAATTGGCTCTCAGCTAATATGGATCACCTATAATATGGATCACCTATAATATGGATCACCTATAATATGGATCACCTATAATATGGATCACCTATAATATGGATCTAATATTTTATATCAAGAATTTTTTAAATCAATATTTTATATCTAATATTTTATATCAATTTTATATTTTATATAAAATATGAAGATGGTGATGATAGATAGAAAAGAAATTTGGCTTGGCCAGTAAATCGATTATTAATAATACAGCAAAATTAAAATTGGAATATGAAATGACTTACAATGACGTGATGAAGACGTAGCTCCCGCTAACGTGAGTGCACCCATTTTTACTCGGAACTGATGCTAATATCGATTAAGGCACGATTCAGTACGCATCGTTTTCATGTCACCATTTCTAACTTTCATTTTCATACAAAATGCTGACAAAACTTATTCCACATGAAAATAAAAGTTATATTGACGGTGCTTAACCTTTTCATTGTCTAACTGTAAAAGATAAATACCGTCACTATGGTCAAATTTTACGCCCGCGATAATTTGAGAATTTCCCACTTGACGAAGTCATTGACGACTCCATGTAGCCTCTCCTTGTAGAGGTCATTGGTCTTCTCAACCTGGAATGCAGTGAATTCGAGAGACTCGTTTACTTCCGGCGTGTCCTTGCTGTCCATTGTGAGCATAGCCAACATTAACACTGAAAGCGTTAGCCCGAAGGGCAGTTTCTGAAAAAAAAGTTAAAAATTATATTAAATTATTGAAATAACATTGTTTGATGAAAACGTAGAGCTTTTCGTATAAAATGCGATGGTTACCTCCTTCATTTCATAGTCAAAGTCTGCCCTGGAGAATGTCTCTTCAGGGTCGACGTTGAGCCTCTTCATGGCGGCACTGAGCTGCGTGTAGTAGTGGTCGAGCAGTCTCTCGTAGTACTTGGCGCGGAACTCCGAGTCTGTACCGGAGAAGATGAAGTAGATCAGGTCGGCGACCGGGCTGCCACCCTGCAGTGTCTGGAGGTCCAGGATCTTGATCTCCACCTTACCATTCTGCATGACATATAATTTGACATTATCGAGGGGCGCGGCGGCGGTGTAATAATAATTACTCTCCAGGGTGTAAGGGACATCGACGCATAACCTGCTACCATGAGTAAATGATTATGAACTCTTAGCGTTCGAATTTTTCATCGGCTTTTACGAAAATTATACGTTTTTTTGTGATGTTTTTTCAACTATAAACTTTAGAAGAATCATGATTTTTATCTATCGTAATAAAATTTTTAGTTAGGAATGAAATAATTTACTCTTTTAATTCCCGAGCCCCCAATGTTTTAAATGATATATTTACACAGAACGAAGCGTAATGAAAATATTACTTAAATTTTATAAATTCAAGTTCTTCAACCTTATCATACAGATATGTTGCTGGGGAGTTTGTTGCGCCAATTCTTCTTCCCAGCAAAAACACTAGGGAGTGGTGAAAGGTGGGCGTTTTGGGGGATAGTCTTACGTAATTTGAGACGTTCAAAATATGCTGATTCTCAGCCTAATTTGAATAAATGAATTTTGATTTTGTTGATGACTATGATATAATGAACTTACCTCTCGCACTCTGTGTAGCAAGTTATTCCCTCTAAAGTCGCCATGAACTATGACAGTACTACGAATAGGAATGTACATCGTCGAAAAAGGATTTACTTTTTTTTCCAGAAACTTTCTTAATGCTTCTCTGTATTCTGGCTGCACATTATTTAATGCAACACTTTCTGTTCTCCGAAATATAGCTTCCATACTGCCTAGTTCTTTCCAGTCCGGAGTTAAGAATTTCAAAGTTTTCTCGAATTCCTCGGGATAATATTGACTAAATGCGAAGGACAGTGCGTGCATCTTCGCCAAGTCTGCAACTGCTGAGGAAGCGTACTCCCAATTTACGGAATGGAATCTGTCGTGAGGCTCATATCCATGCGCCAATAAGTTCTCAAGAACCAATGTCTCCTGGTACGTGCTTGGCTCGAAGCCGTAGAACTTGGTAAAGAACAGTCTGTGCTCCTCGGGAACTCCTTGTTCTTCCTCCAAGGATGCGTAAATTTTCGCCAGTTTTAAGTAAGCGAACTGTTCAATTTTGTAGGCATCCATGGGGAGTTCCTTGCGAAATGCTTCTCCGGCTGTAGCGACTTTTGCAAATAAATGAAGATCTTCTTTGTTTTCTTCTTTTATGATCACTGTAAAGAGATTCGACGTGTAGTTCGCTCCTCCGCTGAATATTTGATTTATAATGATTTCAGGGTTTTCATATTTTTGTTCTGTAGCAATTTTGTTTAATAATTGCTGCAGCGCTTCTTCAGCGGTCGCCATGTTTTAGCTTTCAATGTAAACTTAGGTAAACAGTTTGGAACATTTCAATATATATAGTCTTGACAAGATAAGGAATATAAGTTGTTTTATGATAAGTGATAACAAAATCAATTATTTATTAAAAGAACAATAAAGTCGTTCTTTAGGAAGTACTTACATATATTTTTGTAACTAGCCTACTGTGAAATTTGCCAGTCTTTGAATTTGCATTCTTTATTGCATGACTTACTTGCATACTGTAAGAGGAGGTCGTGGCTAAATAATAACAGGTACACGGGTCGATCGAAGGTTAAGCTACGCTTGCTGAGGTCAGTCTGTAGATGGATGACGGTTCGTAACATATCAAGATTTCTCCGTGCCTCGAAAACTACGTTAAGCCGCTGGTCCTGGCTGTGATTTGTAGATCTTTGACGGTCGTTACGGGTAGTCAGAAGCCCAAAAGTCTGACAACCAGTCTTACCAAGGGGTATCGCGTTGCCCAGTTACAGTGACCACCACAACACAGTGGTGGTCAGATAGGCAGTCGCTTCATGTGAAATACTGTTATTCAGCTGCATCCGGTTAGACCGGCAAAAGAAAACACTGAAAAGGCCGATGATGATGAAATTTGCATAATGTTGCAAACAGTTATATCTTTCTCAGAATTGTGATGAAGAATAATGACTTGATACTATTACAGAGTATCAAGTCATTGTGTTTCAGCAGAATTCAGAGATAATTAATAAAAAATATTAAATCGATCTATCTATGGATAAAAATGCTTTTATTATCAGTTTAATTGTTGGTTTTGTCCGACAATACAGATAGCCACGTGCCGATATTTAGTATTTTTTATCACAAGATTGGTCATGTACGAGCATTGCCACATGAAGTGTATTTACATTTGCTTAATTGTCGATTATTTGGTTACATTAGCTGAATAGGCGATCTCGCCCACCAGAATTAACCAACTTTATATATATTTTCTTATGTGTCTTCCTAATAAATTGATAAATCAGTAACGGTCAAAAACAGTGATTTTATTTCCATTTGGTTGGTTCTATTAATTTAAGAGTTTATGTACCAAAGGAATAAAATTGGGCCTAACACAATTCCTTGTGGGACGCCATATCTGTTGTATATGAGTTTGGATGAGTGTGTATCATATCGTTATTTCTATGTACTTTTGTAATAGTAACCCACTGTCGCCTGTTACTTAGGTATAACGATATACACTGAAGCACGATGCCTCTTAATTCCAAATGCTTCCAGTTTCTGTAGCAACAGATCATGATACACTAGGTCAAAGGCTTTAGATAAGTCGAGGAACAAACCTGTAGTAAGACGGTTTTGATTAATATTCGTCAATATAGTTTTAAAAAGAGTGGAGATAGCTAGTGCTATGGATTTATTTATTTGAAAGCCTAATTGTTCTTTATTGATTGTGTTAAATTTATTACAAAATTCGATCAATCTTTTATACATGCGCTTTTCAAATATCTTTGAGAAAATAGTTGTTAATGTTATTGGTCGACAATTATTGAAATCAGAATATTCTCCTTTTTTAAAAAGGGTTTGAATTGATTATTTTAATGCTTCAGGGAAAGTACTAAGTGAGAAAGATAAATTAATTAAATGTGTTATAATTGCGCTCGGGTCAATAGTGCATGCTTTTATAATTTTGGTATTTTTTTCATCGTACCCTTCAGAATTTGAGTTTTACAATGACATCTCCGTTCTACCTTCATTTTCAGGTATGGGTTTGAGGAACATAGAATGAGCTGCTGAATTTTTCTGATGACTTGCTTTTATATCTGTACTGGAAGTATGCGCCATATTGATGTAATGGTTATTGAAGGCAGTTCTTTGCTATTCCTACAGGATCCGTGACTACCGTGTTACCAATTTGAATGTTATCTATTAGCAACTACTACTACTAATATTAATTTCCATACTGCTTTGAATGTGTTGCTCATTTTCTTTAATAAACTTAAAATTTGCGTTCTTTTCTTGATGTGTTGATACATTCCTGTTACATTTTTGAATATCGTATAATGTATTTCGTTTTATTTATATTTTCTTTTATTTTTGTAATATTGATAGCGTAGGTACCGTTTTCTTTTACAACTTAATTTCAGTTCTTTGCTTATCCAGTTTTGTTTCTTTTGATTGGCTTTAACTTATCTTTTTGGGAAGCATAGACTATGGAAAAGGTATAATAGTTCGTGAAAAGAACTGAATGCAACATCTACACCAGGACACATTTTGTAAACATTCCTTAAACTTCAGAATATTATTCAAGGTGAAGTCTATTTTGTAGAAATAGTATGCTACCTGTTTTATTTGTATCTTATTACCAAATGGAATGCTCAACATTTTAGCTGTATCATTGTCGGATAGATGGAGTGACATTTCGTCTACAAATAGGTTTAAGGTTAACATAGGCTATGATTTATTTTCAAAACTACGCTTTAGAGGATGCAAAAGTTCGAAGGAAAAGTACGAAGTTCACGCGGCAAAAAGTCGCGGGCTAATTGCTAGTAGTAATTAAATATTGTATTAGACATATACTCGTATGTATCAATTTTCGGTACAGTTGGATATAGTGAATTATGGGTTAGGAGGGATCTAGCACTCACCTCATATTTATTTGAAATGTTGAGAGGGAAGGTGTGCGCACCTCCTCCCTTTTTGAAGTTGGTTAAAATAAGTTACTAAATAAATCAACAATAACTTTATTTCATTTGGTTATTTATTTTAAGGAATTTTCTTTGAAAACAATACAAGAATAAAATACAATTATATAATTCATTTGCCAATATCAATATGTTTAGATTTCACCCGTGTTCATGCTAAATTAAAATAAAATCGGTTTTAAAACATTGGTTATCTTTTATGTTCAGTGACAGAACGTAAAGATTCAGCAGAACTGCATTTCACGTTTACTATGAGTGCGTTCCAATTAATACAAAATCGATACCAGGGACAACAGCCGTTCCATTTGCGTTTTCACGCTTACAGCACCGGCAGCGTTAAATCCATTCGCAGCGCTTATTATTACGGTCACAAGTTTCAATTTATTTCTTTCAAAAACGTAACTTGTAATTACCCTCTTAGCTACAATGGATCAACCCTACAACTTGCAGATATACTTCATACCTTTATGAAGATTGAGATAAATAGAAAAAAAAAATTGGCTTGGCCAGTAAATCAATTTTTAATAAAATAACAATTTATATAAAATGAAATATGAAATGCTACTTAAAACATGCGACTTTCAATGACGTGATCCATGACATAGCTCTCGCTAACGTAAGCGCACTCATTCTTACTCGGAACTGGTGCTTATATCAATTATGGCGCGATTCGTTACGCATCGTATTCATGTCACCTTTTCTAACTTAGTTAGTTTCATTAGTAGTTAAAGATTTCTATGGTAATTTTTTCTGCCCTCAATTATTTGAGAAAGCCCCACTTTACGAAGTCATTGACGACTCCATGTAGCCTCTCCTTGTAGAGGTCATTGGTCTTCTCAACCTGGAATGCAGTTAATTCGAGAGACTCGTTTACTTCCGGCGCGTCCTTGCAGTCCATTGTGAGCACAGGCAACATTATTATTGAAAGCATGAGCCCGAAGGGCAGTTTCTGAAAAAAAAACACACGTTATATTAAATGATTGAAATAACATTATTTGAAAAAAACGTAGAGTTAGTGGTATAAGATGCGATCGTTACCTCCTTCATTTCATAGTCAAAGTCTGCCCTGGAGAATGTCTCTTCAGGGTCGACGTTGAGCCTCTTCATGGCGGCACTGAGCTGCGTGTAGTAGTGGTCGAGCAGTCTCTCGTAGTACTTGGCGCGGAACTCCGAGTCTGTACCGGAGAAGATGAAGTAGATCAGGTCGGCGACCGGGCTGCCTCCTTGCAGTGTCTGCAGGTCCAGGATCTTGATATCTACCTTACCATTCTGCATGACATATAATTTGACATTATCGAGCAGGTGGTGTGGAAAATAAATAATAGGTATACAGGATGGAAGGGACATTAACGAACAAACTGCTGCCATGAGTACATGATTATGGCCTCCTGGCGTTAAAATTTTTCAATAAAATTCATAGAAATTTTTACGTGGTTTTTTTTAACTATGAACTGTAAAAAAATCTATCCTAATGATGTTTTTTATTAAAATCTAAATAATTTTCTCCTTTAATTGCTAAGCTAGCCAAGGTTGAAATATATATCTATTGTACCCATCTATTTAAGTGACATATTTACACAGAACAAAGCGTAATTTTAATGTAATGTGAATATATAGTTGATAATGAATAAATGATATTAAAGCTGTTAACATTTATTTATGAATTTGGGACTTACCTGATAATATAGCAAGGACGGAGGTAACTATTGAGATGACGGCCAATAGAGATGCGTGTAAAGAAGGCATGCTACACATCTTAAACCAATTGGGATATGGGCGGGAGTTGGCGGGATGATGATGATGACGATGACTTAATCAACTTACCTCTCGCACTCTGTGTAGCAAGTTATTCCCTCTAAAGTCTGCATGTGCTATGACAGTACTTCGAATAGGACTATATATCGTGTATGGATTAACTGATTTTTCCAGAAACTTTCTTAATGCTTCTCTGTATTCGGGCTGCACATTCTTTAGTGCGACACTTTCTGTTCTCTGAAACATAGCTTCAAATCCACCTAGTGCTTCCCAGTTCACTGTTAAGACTTTCAAAGCCTTCTGGAATTCCTCGGGATAATATTTACTAAATGCGAAGGACAGTGCGTGCATCTTCGCCAAGTCTGCAACTGCTGAGGAAGCGTACTCCCAATTAACGGAATGGAATCTGTCGTGAGGCTCATATCCATGCGCCAATAAGTTCTCAAGAACCAATGTCTCCTGGTACGTGCTTGGCTCAAAGCCGTAGAACTTGGTAAAGAAAAGTCTGTGCTCCTCGGGCACTCCATGTTCTTCCTCCAAAGATGAGTAAATTTTCGCCAGTTTTAAGTAAGCGAACTGTTCAGTTTTGTAGGCATCCATAGGGAGTTCCTTACGAAATGCTTCTCCGGCTGCAGCGACTTTTGCAAATAAATGAAGATCTTCTTTGTTTTCTTCTTTTATGATCACTGTAAAGAGATTTGACGTGTAGTTCGCTCCTCCGCTGAATATTTGATTTATAATTATTTCAGGGTTTTCATATTTTTGTTCTGTAGCAATTCTGTTTAACAATTGCTGCAGCGCTTCTTCAGCGGTCGCCATGTTTTAGCTTTCAATGTAAACTTAGGTAAACAGTTTGAAACATTTCAATATATATAGTCTTTACAAGATAAGGAATATAAGTTGTTTTATGATAAGTGATAACAAAATGAATTATTAAAACAAGCTCATTCTTTACAAAGTACTTACATACATTTTTGTAACTAGCCTACTCTGAAATTTGCCAGTCAGAAGTTATGATGGCACAATGGCATGAAAGAAAGAAAGAAAGGAGAAAAAATGTTGTAGGTACTCTTTTCTTTTTTGCATGAACAACTTGCATACTGTAAGAGGAGCTCGTGGCTAAATAATAACAGCTGCACAGGTCGATCGAAGGCTAAGCTACGCTTGCCTAGGTCAGTCTGTGGATGGGTGACGGTTAGTAACGTATCGAGATTTGAGAGTTAAGAACAGTGCTAACAAAAAACAGTGATTCTATGTCCTGTGACCGTTGCGTGTTATTCGTATCTATCAATATCTACAGTGTATGTTGGTGTTCGGATAAACTGTCCCCACACATTAATTGTCCACCAGTGTTTACAATTTCAAAAATATGACGATACAATTATAAAAAACTAATTTAACTCAAAATTTCATGATTTTTTTAACATAATTTAATTACTTAATCTAGTACTAAATTTTATGATGAAAAAATGCGTGGGTCTTGTCATTAAAGTACCTCGGTTCAATTATCGTTATTAGTAATATCTCAATTCTGTTGTGAAACAATAATCAGCTTATTATTAATAAAAATAATCAGATAATTAATAAAAATAATGGTATCGATGTGCGATGTAGTTATGGATAAAATACCTCAACGTTTATTATCAGTTTAACTAACAATTTTGTTCACGACAAGACCCATGTATTACGATGGACACTGTCAATAGACCGAGTAGGATATTGGGTGGAACGTTGAATTTTTTGTGTCAGATTATTCCTCATTATACCGTTTTTGCTTAAAATAGTAAAAAAGTAACGCCAAAATCATCATTTCCATCTAAAGTAAGTAAATGATTAAAAGTGTCATTGGGTAAGGTAGAAATCATGATTTTACAGGTGATATAAAAAAGAGAAGCTGAAAAAAAAAACGTACGAATTAGGAGTCGACGAAATATTTCCTACAACGAGTTTATGCGTATCTTGCATACCTGATAGAACTGTTCCTGATTATTTTTTTTCCATGTCACACTCGTTTTAATATGATGAGTGTTTTATTACGCGAACACAGATGCCCATAACTTGCACGATGGCATGAAAGTAGCGCTACCATTATGCCATCACAACTTCTGACTGGCGAATGTCACATTAGGTTAGTTACAAGAAAAACATACTTTCCAAAAAATGTACTCATTAATCTTTTAATGATAGTCATCAGTTGACATATATTAATGATTTACATTTATCTTATCTTGTCAAGACTATATAATGTTTCAAACTGTTTACCTCATTTAACATTGAAAGTCAAAACATGGCGAACACGGAAGAAAAGTTGCGGCAATTATTAAATAAAATCGCTACAGAGCAAAAATATGAAAAACCTGAAATAATTATAAATCAAATATTCAGCGGAGGAGCGAACTACACGTCGAAACTCTTTACAGTGATCATTAAAGAAGAAAACAAAGAAGATCTTCATTTATTTGCAAAAGTCGCTACAGCCGGGGAAGCATATCGTAAGGAACTCCCTATGGATGCCTACAAAATTGAACAGTTCGCTTACTTAAAACTGGCGAAAATTTATGCATCCTTGGAGGAAGAACACGGGGTGCCCGAGGAGCACAGACTGTTCTTCACCAAGTTCTACGGCTTCGAGCCAAGCACGTACCAGGAGACATTGGTTCTTGAGAACTTATTGGCGCATGGATATGAGCCTCACGACAGATTCCATTCCGTAAATTGGGAGTACGCTTCCTCAGCAGTTGCAGACTTGGCGAAGATGCACGCACTGTCCTTCGCATTTAGTAAATATTATCCCGAGGAATTCGAGAAAGCTTTGAAATTCTTAACTCCGGGACTGGAAAGAACTAGGCAGTATGGAAGCTATATTTCGGAGAACAGAAAGTGTTGCATTAAATAATGTGCATCCAGAATACAGAGAAGCATTAAGAAAGTTTCTGGAAAAAAAAGTAAATCCTTTTACGACGATGTACATTCCTATTCGTAGTACTGTCATAGTTCATGGAGATTTTAGAGGGAATAACTTGCTACACAGAGTGCGAGAGGTAGGTTTATTTATCATGCATGCTTTTAATGTGTACCCACCTTATAAATCATACATAATATAGGATGGTTAAGCCGGTTTGCCGGACCTCTGGATTTCGACTTTTACCCCTTTGTAATATTACAAAATTTGACAAAAAAATCCTTCTAATTCCAGGACGGCAAAGTAAATATCAAGATCGTGGACCTGCAGACACTGCAGGGTGGCAGCCCAGTCGCCGACCTTATCTACTTCATCTTCTCCGGTACAGACTCGGAGTTCCGCGCCAAGTACTACGAGAGACTGCTCGACCACTACTACACGCAGCTCAGTGCCGCCATGAAGAAGCTCAACGTCGACCCTGAAGAGACATTCTCCAGGGCAGACTTTGACTATGAAATGAAGGAGGTAACGATCGACTTTTATACAATGAACTCTACATTTTCAACAAACAATGTCCCTACTAAACTTTTACTATTTTTCAGAAACTGTCCTTCGGGCTCACGCTTTCGGTATTTATGTTGCCTGTGCTCACAATAGACAGCGAGGCCGCGCCCGAAGTCAACGAGTCTCTAGAGATCAGTTCATTCCAGGTTGAGAAGACCAACGACCTCTACACGGAAAGGCTAAATGGAGTCGTCAATGACTACGTCAAATGGGGTATTCTCAATTAATTCGGGGACATTTGACCATAGAGACGTTATGTCAGTCTTTTAGAATCTGAGATTGAAAAGGTTACTATTTTTTATTTCCTACTACAATATATAAATAAAAAAGGAAAATTATTACCTTCAATAATTGTACAAGAAAAACTTATCTAGACACTTTGCAGCGTTACAACTAGAGAAAAGAGTGTTTTTGATTAATAACATCAATCATGCAATTATATTGCCAGCATTTTGAATGAAAATGAAAATCACAAATGGTGTCATGACAAATGGTGCAGAATCGCGCCATAATCGGTATTAGCACCCGCTCCGAGTAAGCATGGGCCAGGTAAGGTAGCGAGAGCTACGTCATGGATGACGTCATACATATAATTTGCCATCTTTGGGTATCAGAGATAAAACCGTTGAGCTGTTAGCGCCTTTCATAAGTCATGTTTGCCATAACGATTTGTTTTTTGTTGTTTTATTACAAATCGATGTATCTTTTCTATTTTTAACTATCTTTTTCATCAAGAACTAGTTGCAGGAGGTGATCCATTGTACTTAAGATAATAAATAATCTTGAAAGTAGATATTTGTGATTTGCGAGATTGATTAATAAGCACTCGCTTAATAAAGGCTATTGTCACTGCTACTGAATACAGCGCGTATGACAGAAACCTAAATAGGATTTTCATAAGGTATGTAGGTATTTTGTTAGGAATTCTAGAAATAACAAACAGGTAAGTATATATAGTTTTTGGAAATACGTCATTTGGTTGTCCTTAGTGCTAGAACATAATAATATTATTGTGTAATCATCCAATGATACCGAATTAAATGACCACGCACAAAAGCCAACTGATTAGTTTTATTTTATTTTTATACTGACAGATACGTTATATACTAAACTAGAAATAGCATGGTAAAATTAGATAAAAACCCTTTTTATTAAGAAATGCAGGTATTTAATCCGTACATTGTGTATTATTATTTACGTGTCCTTCACTAGTTGTGACCCACAATCAAAATGACAGTAAAACAAAAAACCGGCCAAGGGCGAGTCGGACTCGTGCACGAAGAGTACCGTACCATTATCTATAAAAACGGCAAAAAAATCAAGTTTGTTGTATGGGAGCCACCTAAAATATTTATTTTATTCTATTTTTTAGTATTTCTTGTTATAGCGGCAACAGAAATTATACTTCATTTGTGAAAATTTCAACCTAACCTAACTATCACGGTTCATGAGACACAGCCTGGTGACAGACGGACAGACAAACAGACGGACGGACAACGGAGTCTTAGTAATGGGGTCCCTTTTACCCTTTGGGTACGGAACCCTAAAAACTGATGCTGCTGCTGCTGAGCTGGTAGATGAGAATGCCTGAGGCATTAAGTCCGCATATGTACATTGATGTGTTTATAGTATTCAATAAATAAATGAATGAAGCAGCCCGCGAAATTTAAATATTCATAGGTTTTTTTTGCAGTTTGTAGCGTAACACCCATTATGTTGTAAGTTAAAAAGTCATTCGCGACCATAACAAATGTGAATTTCACGAAAATTGAAAAATCAAAACATTTAATGCGATTTGTAATTTCAAATTATTTGAGCACAATTCTACTTTGCAGAGTTATAAT
This sequence comes from Phlogophora meticulosa, assembly GCA_905147745.2. NCBI lineage: Eukaryota > Metazoa > Arthropoda > Insecta > Lepidoptera > Noctuidae > Phlogophora > Phlogophora meticulosa. The sequence continues at coordinate 859,267 of LR990534.1, forward strand.
GGCGATTTTTATGATTATAGGAATAAAAAGATAAAATTCATTTATATCAGGTCATTGACCCATATTTGATTCAAAACATTTAGATACACCACTTCAAAAATGTCAATGTCACTGACTGTGACATTGACATTTGAAGTTGATGACACTGATTGATTATTAAAGAAATAAAATTAATTAATTGACGAATATATTCAAGTATTAGAAACAAAAATAAATGTCAGATTACATTTAAAGAAATGTATGTTTGTTACGATCGGGAATACTTTTTTCAACAACAGCACACACCAGGTTACTGAGCTGTAAATTGAAAAAAATGTCAATGTCACTGACTGTGACATTGACATTTGAAGTTGATGACACTGATTGATTATTACAGAAATAAAATTAATTAAATGACGAATGTATTCAAGTATTAGAAACAAAAATAAATGTCAGATTACGGTTAAAGAAATGTATGTTTGTTACAGCACACACCAGGTTACTGAGCTGTAAATTGAAAAAAACCTAAAAAAAAGAATAATTCGTGGGCTAGCTGTACGTTGCTTGACGGCTCTTAGACACTACTCTGTTTGTGGACTGTGGACTTACCTCCTGCATCCAACCAGTCTCCTGTTTCAATAACTACTGTAAGAGGTCGTACGCAGAGTTGCTGCTCTAATAATTTCACAAGGCATGCTTTTTTTTTCTTGATATTTTCTTAAATTAAAACCAATAGACAAAGGGTCTTGGTCAAAATAGGCGCAAGACCAACAGCATTGAAATATATTTATTTATTTATAAAATATTTTCCGCAGACGTTACGACTGCATTCCTGTTCAAGTTTTATATATTTCAGTTCATTTTAATTATTTTAATGATATAAAAATATAATGTAATAAACAATTACGTACGTCTACATCTGCAGCAGAAGGTTTGAGCGTCAGTGTCGAGGGTCGCCAAGCGCTTGTTTTTCGCATTCGCGGGCGCCCAGGCAAAACAACTGAATATAATAGAAAATATTGGAAAAGCCTTAATATGTAATTCTTTCTCTTAGTGTTCTACTCGTGGTGGCCAGTTCGATTTTCGAATAAATCCTTCTTGGTTTGCATACGATTTTTTTGTTGAGGGTTCAAATTCAAACTCATTATTAATCGGCGGGTCTAATCAGAATCAGTACAATAGTATTGCTTCAGTTCATTACCATAATTTTATGGCATGACGTATTTAGACATGTAATACTTAACATTAGAACACAGTTTGTCTTGTTGGTGTTTTGCAAAGAGAGAAAATAAATAAGAAAAAAACAACAATAATAATTTCAAGTACCATAAGTAATCAGTCAGGTACTCATTGAAACAAAGTCAAGGATCATGCTGTTCTACTTTTCCATGTTTTTACAGTACTCGTAAACATAGATTGTCTGCATAGTTGGTGGTGGCATGCATTACTGCTGAAAATGAGTTTCTGGGTTCGATTTCCGGGGGGGTGTGTGGATTTTATTAATAGTACGGAGTGTGGATGATAATGCCCGGTTGATGGGAAAAGGCTCGCATCTTTTTACATGGGATTTAAACATAACTGGCTAAATGTGGGTGTACTATCACACATGCCTATACTTCTCCTTTAGTAAAAAAAGGCCTCTTGCTTTGTTATATTCGTATGGTTTATGAAGAAATAGAATTTTTGACCAATTTTATTTGATAGAAAAATAAAACAATAATATATGTAAAAAGTCATAAAAGTCATATTATAATATCAAGAAATAAATTATACCTTATCGTTCACCCATAAAACATAGTACATTAGGTACTTAAAGAACCGTTATTGGCTGCGGTGCCTGCAGTCGTTCTACTCCGTCAAATATTTTGATAATGTAGACAAACAGCCATTACGATTATGTTGTAAACATTAGGCAAGGTAAACAATTTGTTTGTAACCACCGCGTAGGCGCAGATCATAGCTCTGCTAGGACCAGTCGTGACTCAGTCGCCAACCATGTCGGACGCCGAGACAATATTGCGCAAAGTTCTCGACAAAATCGTCGACCAATTACAATACAAACATGCAAAAATATCTTTGAAGGAACTAACAAGTGGTGGAGCCAACTACACGTCAGCTTTATTTTCCATCAATTTGACAGCACCAGAGCATGACACCTTGAAACTTTTCGCGAAAGTGGCTAATGTCAGCGGCATGTTTCGCAAAGTTATGAACATAGATTTCTTGTTCAAAACTGAACAGTTTGTGTACTCTGACCTCGTCAAAGTGTACGAGAACATTCAAGACAAACACAAACTCAGTGCGGAGCATCGCTTCGAGTTCCCCAAGTTCTTCGGGGGTGAGTCAGCTGAAGGTGAGGAGACAGTTGTTATGGAAGACCTGACAGCAAAAGGCTTCGGCACTTACAGCAGGTTCAAGTCCATAGACTGGGAGCACGCCTCATGTGCGATAGAATGCTTAGCCAGACTCCACGCTCTATCATTCGCGTACCAGAAGGAAGATCCTGTAAACTTCGCCAGAGACGCCGACCTAGTAAAAACACAAAAAAGGGATGATATGGAAAACCCTAACTTTATAGAAACTTGGAAGAAAATGGTAGCATCAGCTATTAATGTCGCTAAAGAAGAACATAAGGAAAGACTGGCGAAGTTATTGGAAGCCGAAAAGATTCGTGAGGAGTTTCTCAAGTTTAAGATGCCATTAAGTACTACAGTGCTGTGTCACGGTGACTACAGGGTCAGCAATTTGTTGTTCCGACGACTGGTATGTTGTTTTTTTGTGCCTATAGGTATAGAAAATAAGAATAATAAAGCTGCTGGTAAAAAAACTAGTAGTTCTGATTGGTCAAGGTAAATGTACCAGTAAGGTAAGTTCTTAGACATATTGGGTACAGTGGGAACAGTTTGGTTCCTTTTGAGTTTCGCTGGTCGTGAGTAGATTAATCAATCAAACCGCCGACTATGTTACTGCGATTACTGTCCCCAAAACCTTGAAACAGTCTGTCATTGATGTAATGTCTAAAAATAAATTAGTAATGCAGATCATGTGTTTAGAGAAACATGTCGTTTTTCGTCATCATAGTTATTTTTTTCAATCATTATTTTCGTATTGACAGTTTCAAATAATAAAGAAAGAAAAGATGGATAGACTGTGTGTAGGATGATATGGTTAAAAAGGGGGTGGCTACTGAGATAAGTACTAATAGAGAAGAATGGAGGAAGAATGGTATGTTGTGCCCACCACAATTAAATTGGGAATTCTGATGATGATGCGTTTATGGAATAAAGCTATCACGTTCAGCATATATTAGGTACAGTTAGTAATCTGTGGTACAATGTCCGAGACTTAGATCCTTGGTTTCTTGACCTTATCTAATAAGCAAATAGTTTGTGGTCCTTTCGGCCTACTTTTTGTACTTTTGCTACCATTAAGTAGTCACTCTACGTTAATGACCAATAGTTTTCAACCAAACCGAATGAAAATGGTAAAATGTTTGCTCATTGTGCTATATTTTGATGATTTTACTACTACTTAAAATGATTTATAGTGAGCCGTCAATCACATATGTATATGATAGCTTATCTTACGCATCAACAACCTATTATCTTATGACGCCTATCATATAATGGTTCATGCAATTACCTGGACTATTATGTCAGAAACTAGCAATTATTTTCATGGACTTGCTTTTTTCCTTCTCAATTCTTGATTTTTTAAACATTGCGTAGTAACTCCTAGACTCGTGGTTACGTCATAGTACAATATTAATGAAAATGGTTATTTTGGAAAATAAATTTGTTCCGTAATATTACGTACGGGCTTATTCAGAATGATTGAAAAAAATCTACTCAGTTTAAGACTATTGGTCGTTAACCTAACTTGAATGCAGATTGGCTAATTTCAAAGTCAATTCATAAAGTCTTTATTCTGATTGTTCACGTTTATTTCACCGTTGCTGCTCAGCTATTTTGGTCACTAAAACCTAATCAAATTCCAATTATCCGGTATTATCCCAATTTCGCATAAAATTCTAGCAATATCGCAAAAAATACGATCTCTCCAAGTACCCTGCAACATGCGAGTAAATATAGACTTCCCGGTCCAAACGTGTTTATTATTATTATTCTAAGTACAAAATACTATGTTAATGATTCTGTTATTTTGATTAATTATAATATATTATGCTTGTCTCGAGTAGCCACGTTCTTCTGACAAGACAGTAGCTTGCTGAGGCATGATGTATGATGCATTATTTATCAGTGTTTTAATAATTATGGAGTATTCAGCTCTGGTGTTGATAATGTAAAGACTACTTATACAGAGGCCAGCACATCAAGCTACCCCAATCTGTCAAATTGCTTTGATAGTTATTCAACTTTATTACAAAATAATAACGTACATGTTCAAATGGGAAAATTTGATAGTTTAGGATAGCTTGATGTGCTGGCCTCTGTATTCTATACTAGCTTTTGCCCGTGGCTTCACTCGCGTTAGGAATTGGGGGGTTAGAAAGAGACAAAAAGTAGCCTATGTCACTGTCCATCCCTTCAACTATCTCCACTTAAAAAATGACGTCAATTCGTCGCTCCGTTTTGCCGTGAAATACGGACAAACAGACTCACACACTTTCTCATTTATAATATTAATAGTAGAGTATAGTATGGATAAGATCGTGTTTACATCATCAACACCAGAGCTTAATACTCCTTAATTATTAAACCTCTATAGAGATTTCCCTCGTCTTGTCGAAAACGTAATTATAATGTTAAAAAAGTAATCTTGAAGGCCACAAGAGTTAGTTGGTTTGTTGTTTAATTTTTGATTTTTCTTTCGATTTTTGGTGGGAGCAAAACTTACGGGCTGGTGTCATAGATATGCAAATGTGGCGTAGTTCATAGTATCACTTCTCCTATTTGTTTATTTTTCTAAAGAGTCGGTTGTATTCGAGATGACAGGAAAAACGAAGCCGATAATTGTTTAGTGGGTCAACTGCAAGTATCTTATCATACCCTTGTTACTGGTTGTTGACTTTTCTCAAGATACCAAACGTGTATTCAAATAACCACAATATTGTACTTATGGATTCGTTAATCATTCACAACAAACTAGGCAAGGTCTTGTCTCCTTTTCTACTACGATACGTTAGACAGAGATAGTAATATTACGGTTATTGTTTCGGTATTGAGGGCTATCTCTCCATTTGTTGTAACTATCGTCTATTTGTGGACGTTGACAGCTGTCTGTTATATGTAGAAACAGATTAACATACATTTTTAGGTACATGTTTTGGTCCAAATTATCCTGTTTGTTATGAACTTCTATTATCTAGGTATATTGCGGTAGGTTTTTTTTGGGGAAAACTAACATCAAAATTATTGAACAAACATTAGATAGAATTACAAAGATTTTTTTTGTATTACCCACCTATGTTTTAGTTGGAGATACTTGCCATCATGAGTATCATACAATTGGTGCTTACGTTGACAGTAGTTTGAAGTCTAGGATAAGAATGTCGGAAATGGCGAAAACGAACGCAACGATATTTCAAATGTATGTAGATATCGCTTTCAATAGAACATATTCCAAAAATAAACGTTTCTATTTATATTTTTTGAACTAGCCTTGACAGCTGTATATTACTTGTTCTCAACTTCCGTAACAAGCAGTAAGTGCGCATTTATCACGGCACGGTTCGCGCAGTGGCTGAGCGATTGGCTGCTGCGCTGCGTGTTGCGGGTTCGATTCCCGCATGGAACAAATATTTGTATGGTCTACAGGTAGTCGTTCCGGGTCTGGCTATTTGTGTATGTGAGTTTAGATTTTCGTAAACGCACCCACGATACAGGAGAAATTCATATAGTGGGGCAACGTAACTAGTGATTTAAAAAATATAACTGTATACTTCTGCGGAGAACTCCGTCCTGATAGGTATAAACAATATATCGTTTTGTTTTAAAAGTAAGTTAGTATCCATTTTGATAAGTTTTCGATACCTACTCGTTAACACCTTAACTACCAGACAACGAGACATAATAGAAAATGTATTGTTTGTCGGTCAGCTGGCGTTTAAGGTAATAAATAGACATTTTTCAACAAGCCTGTATAGTCACTCAAACATCACAATAGATTTGTACCTACACGCTAATAGCGAAGAAGGAGCCACGCTATAATTTCGTGTCTGTTAGAGACTGAATTGAATCTACAAAGGTCAACAATAATCCAACAATGGCCGTGACCTCAGATTGCCGCGGTCTCAATAGACGTTGCTAGTCAAGACCGGGGTCCCGGCACCATTGAGTTTCTATTATTAACTGTCACACAATGGAACAAGGACATCGTAAACTAACGGAAAACGGTTTGTTGACTAAGATTTTTTTCCCGCCTTTTTTTTTAAGAAGTATCTGTGAATGAAGGTCGCGTTATTGACGTTTTTACGATACGCACGGTTTGATTCACCTTTAAGAGGCTAAGCACCTATTAAACGACGCACGAGTCGAATTTGAAGGTTAGTAACGCTTGCGAACTCGGGCCGTTGATGGGTGCCCTACATATCGAGATTCCTCCTGTAGACGTTGATACCGGGTGTCATTTAAAAAAAAAATTGACACAGAAAACACACTTTACAAATATGTTAAACTAAACAAATTTTCTTTAAATTTGTAGGCAAGTACATCTTTGATAGGGTGGACAGAAGCTCGAAATTTTGAGAGCCAGTCTTACCAAGGGGTACCGTCTTACCCAGTAACTGGGTTGTGGACGTCAGATAGGCAGTCGCTCATTGTGAAAACTGGCATTCCGCTGCATCTGCGCATCTGCAGAATGGAAGCTAAATTCAACATAGTTGGGAAAAGTCTCGGCAGATAATGCCATAAATAATATATATATGATACATTTCAATCACCTGCCTATAAGTATCTTGGGTGGTCAATGGAGCCATAAGTCAATATTTCTGTTTTCTGAATATCTCCTGTAAGTCAAAGTTTATCAAATAACAGTATAATTTATTGAGCCAAGCTTATCTCCCGACTTCGTTCTTATCGCGTAAAGGTAAGATCAGAATAAAATCATGCAGGCACCGATTGCCTTGTACATACGCCAGCACATCAAAATACCCCGAACTGTCAGATTTTCCCAATTGAACATAAACCTTATTCTTTCGACATAAAGTTGAAAACCTATCAAAGAAATTTGACTCATTGGGGTAGCTTGATGTGCTGGCCTCTGTACACAAACTATAATTAAATTAGAGAATTGACATCTCTTTCTGACAGATAGCTCGAGAAAAGGACGGCGACAGTTAAGTACTAAGTTTGAGTCAAATTAGTTTATGCCATGCAATATGGTCGAGTTCAAACTCGACCATATTGTTGGTCAATACCTTTTAAATGTCAACTTTGTGTGTTTGACAGTTCAACTAAAATTCCCAGCTCTTATAAATGACCGTCCCTTTCTTGTTTTATAAGAGAAAAAGAGATGAAAGTAGTCTAAATTAAGTCTAGCTTGTCAACATGAGAATCAGTGTGTTTTACTAAATTATAATAATTGACTTTTACTAAATCTTTTATACGGCTAAGTTATTAGATAGCAGAGATAACTTAAAGTAACGAACAGCATTCGATTTTAATGACTAGAAGTACTACAGTTCACAAACATATCTTGGAAGAAAGAAACGCGCAATACAATTGTTTCTTTAAGTATCATATTTTGTTTCATGACCCTGCTCCAAGCAATTAAAATGGTTATAATCACTTTTGCGTGAAGAAAAGAAAAAAAAAAAAAAAATTAAAAAAAAAAAAAAAAAAAAAAATGCTGGACAATCCACACAGCATCATCTAGCCCCAAGCTAAGCAGAGCTTGTGTTATGGGTACTAGATGACTGATAAACTTAATACAATACATTACATAGATAGATATTTTTTATTATACATAGCAAATACCCAGAACACCCGGAACAAATCTTTGTAGATCGTACAAACATTTGTCCCAAGGCGGGAATCGAACCCGCAACCTCCTGCGTCGCAGGCGGACCTTCGCCCACCGCGCCACATAGGTCGTCAAAAAAATTCCTGGTCATTGATATATTTAATATGATAAAACAATAAACGATGCCAAATATATGGTTATACAATGGTGGATCTATCAAATTTCTTTAATAGGTTTTCAACTTTATTACAAAAGAATAAGGTGTATGTTCAGTTGGGGCAAATTGACAGTTTAAGGGAGCTTGATGTGCAGGCATCTGTGTTACATAAATTAAGAAACCATGATGGTTCTTTTACCATTTTTTTGCGTCAATTCATCGAGTTATTTAAAACCACAGCAAAGAAAATGCTGTCAAGAGAAGAATGCAGATGTGACCAATCTGAATGTAGATGAGTATGGGAGCGAAGTAACATGTAGAGGGAGTGGCCGCGAATTAGAACCACATGACATTGTCGGCAATTGCTAGTTATAGGCCCCATGTCGTAGGGGCGAGCCTATTGCTACAGGTTCAAACTCCAGGCCGCTGTAGAGAATTTTCTGTCGACCATTTAGGCACCGAGCGGTGCCTAAATGGTCGACAGAAAATTCTCTACCACAGCGACCCACGACTAAGCATTTGGCAGTTTGGTTTTGTCTCTAAATGTGGGATCGGCCACAAGCCATGTGCGAGTGAACAGCATAGGCTGGCAAACAAATGAAAACTACAGCTGACGTGGATCCGTACACATTCTTCATACCAGTGGACGGTATATTTAAAAACATAAATAAAATTCATTTGTTTTATCAAAAAAGATCAAATCAAACTAAATTACTTATTCAAAAATCAGTTAGGCTGAAAATCTTTTTAAGCGTCAAAATTTACATAAGACAGTGCCCCCAAAACGCCATCCACCCTTCTCCACTTCCTAGTTGTTGGAAGTCTTCCTAGTGTTTTTGCTGGGAAAATGAAGTGGCAAAAACCCAGCGAGTGAGCGTGATTGATCTGTCAATCCCCAGCATTAGTATGGGATGACTGTGCACATTGCCTTCACTTCACAAATATTTACACTAGGATTTTTTTAAAGAGTAGATCTACTATAGTGTCACCCAGCCTGAATAAGTAATTGACAGCTTGCACATCAGGTTGTGTGGCGATGTCCTTCCGCCCTATGACTTTAATACTTCATATGCTTTTACCGTAACAAAACAACAGACTCAGGCAAATATTAGGTTTTATCGGGTACTTAATTACCTCTTGTTTAACTACGCAGTCATATTAACTCATGATACACAAGTGGTTTATCTGATATGAAGATACTAAGATAGAGAAATAAATAGGAACATGCGTTGTTATATTATTATGGTTGTTAAAATGATTGTTCAAAATGCTGGGATTATTGTACGAAAGCAAATGTGAACTAAATTAAATCAATGTTATAAAAACATTGTCAAGAGGAAGGAAACATATGTATATCGCACATTCGCTGACAAAATGTTGTATCCCAAAATAACGGAAACGGAGATAATCAGTTTTTAAATAATCACTTTACATTTTAGATACGTATGAAAGTTTTTAGAAAAGACAATCATTACGCCATATACTGCTTTGTGGTCCTGGGTCCTATTTCCACGTCGGGAAAATTGTTATTGGGTTTTTCCGTCAATACATTTTCAGTAGAAACCTGGATTCCTGAATTTGTGCCTGATTGATAACAATAGGGTCGCACCCCATTACTTACGACTTTAACATAGCTGGTGGAACGTGGGTATACTATAGGTACACCTCTGCCTAACCCTTAGGAGTATACATGCGTGATGTAATGTTACGTTACTTTAATCCCAGTAGTTTTCAGAAAAAACTAGTTTGGTTAAGATTGATGATCACTTGTCACAAATATCTACTGTCTGACCTCCTCAACCTTTGATTTAATACCAATTAATTAACTTCTAGATCAGCTCGTTTTAATCTCTTGTTTAATAATTTCAGGATAGTCAGCTCAACCCAATCGTGGTGGACTTCCAAACCCTTCACTCAGGCTGCCCTGTCACCGACCTGCTGTACTTTGAGTTCCTGGGAACTGACCAGGAGTTCAGAAAGGAGAACCATCAGCGACTCATCGACCACTACTTTAGCAGCCTCACCGTAGCGCTGGACAGGCTTGGGCTTGACGTCAATGAGGTCTACCCCAGGGAGACGTTTGATAGGGAATTCAAACAGGTGGGTTGTTTGATCCTCTGAACCTTATCTTGAGAACAGAGCAACCTCAGTCTCAGCATGCTTTTAAGGATAATAATATTAATGTCCTACGATGACTGTGCGACATTTAAACAAACAAAAAAATAATCTTTGTTTAAACGCGCAAAGCTCTGGAACTGGCAGACGGATGAGAAAAAATCTTGATCGATTTTGCATTTGATAGCCTGATTCGTAAGTAATGGGCGACTTCTAACATCATCTTGTGACCCTGAGGAGTGAGTTACAGGGGTGTTAGTTGATTATTAATAAAATTAAATAAATATATCTTCTAAACAGAGTCATCTACATAGCGCAAAAAATACACTCAAAATAAATATGTGATGTTTATGAGCTTGTAGCTGTTCCATTGTTATGCTGCACGGTATTATCCTTTTTAAACTGATATTTAAGATATTCAAAGCAATGAAAGATTTCATCAGCTCTTACAATCCTTATCTCCAATTTTCCTTTTACTCATGTTCTTTTCTGTAGAAAAAATAGTTAAATGGCCTGCCGTGTTTGTGCCAAGTTGATGACGATAATCTCGCCCCAAAATGGGACTGGTGACCAGTGTATGTTGAAGATGCCGTCGGGGCTGTCCCGAACATTTCAAAGAATACAAGCGTCTGCCACAACTAAGTCCCAAGATAGTTCTCAAAAATTCCAGTCTTAAATATTTGTATTGCTGTTTCAGATGATGGCCTCAGCTTTGTGCTTAGCGATGGTGATCCTGCCCCTGGTGCTGGTGGAAGCGGAGCAGGCCCCCCATATGAGCGACATCAAGGAGGTCGGGGACTTCGCCATTTCCACGACGGAGCTGTTTGCTGAGCGGTACAGTGGCCTCGTCAGCGACTGTGTCGACTGGGGAGTCATATAGCACTATGATTTTTAAGATAACTTATAGAATATAATATATTTATAATATAGCCATAGTCTTGTTTCCTGGGTTCCTGATCTACTCCGTTTAGAAGGTAGACAGTCTGTGATTTCAAATGGGTAAAAAAGTTGTTATAGATTGTTTGAGCGGTAAGGGCGCCCGTTATGACACCCCATGTAGCTCTTAAAGTTTTTGATTAGTTTACAATAAAGAGTATTATATTTTTACACCTTTACGGGTATATTAAACGCCTCGACATGGCAATCCGATACGAGGCTTATTGGAGTTACACAAGGGAACGTAACCTTGTCAATTTGCTGATTCAACCCAAAACGCATATTCTATCATGAAATTGTGAATGTTTAAGGGAAAGCCCTAACCAACAGTGATCGCCAAATACTAATTATTTAGGATGCCACCGTGTTGTCAGAAATAAAATAACTTGAAAATTTTAAGCGTCTCCTGTGTCTCTTACAAGCCAGACAAACAAGAGATTAATGATAAGTTAATTCGAGTTATACCATTTTTAAAGAAAAGCCTGATAAGTTGTGCAAAATGATTTTGAACAGTAACGTGAAACATCTATAGGCGCGCCTTGGAAGTAAAACCGACTAGTATGCCGTGACGGCAAACAGCACGACGCTCTCCTATGCCGTCATGACCCCTATCCGCCGCCGGTCATTTATGCATTATGCTCCATACTTATTGATTGGTTCTCTTTTTTTACGAATTCTTCAATAATTATCAATTTCAATGTTTCATATCTGCAGGGCGACACGTGACGGCTTTCTTTTTAAAAATCGACGCTAAATGAGTTATAATTTGTGATATGGTCGGTAATGTATTCAAATCATAGTTTTTGGGTAGTTTAATGGGTATTTTATTATTTTAAGTGCTTATGTTAATCTTTAATTAATTTATGTAACATACAATGTGGATACAAAAATACGACGAAAAATTTTCAACTTTTACTCCCAGTCTGCAAGCAAAAATTAATTCAAATACCTATGTATATTCAAAAGTTTAGTTACTATATTGAGTCAAAGATCGATGAAGATGAATAGTTTGTTCAGGTTTTTTTTCAATCATATGGTAAGATTTATTTGACACTTTCAAATGACTCCTATGCGCTTGAGTTGCCAAATACTGGCATCATCACATCATTGACGTATTGTTGTCTCCACGTTGTATATTGGGATGTGTACCTTACTCCACTATAAATACACAATAGATGAAATTATAAGTATTTTAATGCAAGTGCCTAATGCCAGGTTTAACGAAAACTGAGCGACACCTAAATGTAACGAAAACGAAATGCAAAAACAGTGCTTTTGTTAAGTCACTAGTTGTGCGCCGCGGTTTCATTCTCTCCTAAGGGGCCGCAACGTGGTATTAAATAAACAGCCTAATAATCTTTCTGAAGAATAATTGGGCTATCTATGACAAAAATAACGTTTAAAATCCGACTGAGAGACAAAGAGTTTATCGCGTTAAATAAAAAAATTAAAAAATGTTTTCAACTTCACTTTTAGTTTATGTTCGTTTAGGTATATTAAGTTACCACATTACAGGTACCGCACAGTGTTGGTTAAAACGGGCACAAGTTAATATAATAATTTTAATGAAGGAAACGTGTCTTATTTATAGTGTCCGTAAAATAACAATATGTTTTTGAAGCAACATTAAGTTAACAACTGTCCCGGTTGTCATTTGTAGATCTTTGACAGTCGTTACGGGTAGTCAGAAACCCGAAAGTCTGACAACCAGTCGTACCAAGGAGTATCGTGTTGCCCAGTAACTGGGTTGTGGAGGTCAGATAGGCAGTCGCTCCATGTAAAACACTGGTATTCAGCTGCATCCGGTTAGACTGGAAGCCGACCCCAACATAGTTGGGAAAAGGCTAGGCAGATGATGATTAAGTTAACAACTTTTACTGGTTCACGGCACGGCTGGCACAGCGGCTGAGCAATCGACTGCTGCGCCGGTTCGATTCCCGTACGGAACAAATATTTATAAGGCCTACAGGTAGTTGTTCGTGTATGTGACTTTAAATATTTGTATTCGCACCCACTACACAGGAGCAATTCCTAATGCGGAGCAACGTTGATCGAATGATCAAGTTATTTGCAGCAAAATGCAAATATTCACCTTAATCGTGGTGGAAAACTGTATGATTTGATAAATGATACCAATTTCAACACGTCAAATATATACTTTGAACTAAGTAGCTCGGTGTTTTCCTATCTGACTACTCCCAGGAAAAACGCAGAAAGAAACTCAGAGGTCACATTCTCTTTTAAAATCCAGACATTACCTACCTTGGTCAAATCATTGTGAGGACCATACAGAATGGTGTTTGAGATGGTCTTTTGATCATATTTAACTCGTGGATCAAACACAGCATGATATTAAAAGGATGTAATTATGTTTGGCGATGCATAACTATTTACAGTGTAGTCCAATTTCGATGATTCTTTTTTTAAACATGAAATCACGCCTGTATTCCCTGAAGGGTTGGGCAGAGTAGTAGGTACACCTATAGTAACACCCACATTTCGCCAGTTATGTTAAGTCCCATGTAATAGGGGTCTTTTAGCATCAACCGGGCTTAATTCCAGACACCGCTTTAGCAGCCGCTAATAAGAAATTTCCTATTGGAAAAACTCAATAACACTTTGCCCGACCTGGGAATCTTACCCAGGACCTCACGCTCAGCAGTCGCACTTGGGACCACTAGACCAACGAGGTTTCATTTTTTTATTGGATGGCTCATGGTTGGTCACATTTAAAATCCACCCCTAAGTGTAGAAAAAAGGGAATTACTGATTTTTTTACAACTGAATTTTCACCTGCGACCCGGCTCTGTAAAAGGTGATGGGTATAACTGTATCTTAAATAAATTACAAACCGACACACGAAAAAGCGAAAAAAGATTCGGTGGCTTATGTTATTTCGTTTAATTCATTTCATGCCACTGACTTAAAAAAACTAGTTGTTTTACACTTTTAGTGGTTTTTTTTCTGGAGGGTCGTTTTGTAAAAAAAGCTTTGTATTTCTCACTTCTTAGTGCGTCGCTTTCTCCTTCCTCCTCCAACATTTTAAAGTAGAGCAAAGTATGGATACCAGAGGAGTATGGAAGATGGACGGCGACTTTCTCAACAACATTTTTGAATGATTTTAGCAGCGGCTAGTGAAGATGAGTGAGATTTCAGCACAGCTGGTGTGTTATATCATTTCGTATTTGAATTATTGAAAATGAGAGGACCATATAGATAATTTTTCGTTTATATAATTATTGTCCGGCAATTTGAGTACTCTATGCGGCTATTGTGAATGCCTAAATGTCAATGTGTAAATGTCATTTCTCTGGTATTGTTCATCCAGTCGTTGAGCTGAGTGCTGAGTGGAGGTACACATATGTGTGCACAAACACGCAGGTGGTGATTTTGACAAACCTGATCGAACTGACTCTGATAATATCTGGATCTTAAGCACGTCCACGAAGGAGTGTGAGATATGGAATAGTTAAAGTTTATATGGAGAAGGAGTACAGTTAAACCGGTCGAATTTCGACCAAAAATTTAAAAAAATACGAGAAACACATGAATTGGAATTTGTAATACACGCTTATATTGTGATACATAGTAGAAGATATGAAAATTAAGCATAGTTGTGCATCTTCTGCTAGTGGCTTATGGACAGGCGTTTCAGCGGTCCTATGAGAATTGATGCACGCACTTCAACCACTCACTAAGTTCCTATTTATGTTAAAATAGGAAGCGGATCATATAAAATATGTAATAAGTGGATTCACAGCCGAAAACGAAAAAGAAGCTTCGGTTTTAGTCTTATTTTAGGCAAAAACGATTTGGGCATAAAAACCATTAAAATTTAATATTAATATTTCCGCTGTACACTGAAATCTTGTTTGTTTTTTTATTAAATTTTAATATTTATATATAAATATATAAATTTGGCTTTCAAAGTAATAAAAGAAGCAGCAAAAGGATATTGCGGGTATGAAGAACAGGTTTTAAAGCTCCTCATCCTCTATCTATAGAAAACGATGAGGATTCTCCGACCAGACGGGTTTTGTGTCTGGTGGGCTACTGCCCGACAGTTGAAGTCGTTTTCTAGTATGTTCAATCGTAATACGTCGGATACAGTACGCATGTGGCGAGATAGATGTCGCTACAAGAGTATGTAAGGATCGTAGAAGGTGGCGTTTTGTAGCTTTTGCCTTCCATCATGGGAAAAGGCGTGAGTCTATGCATAAAGGTAAGAAATAAAACACGATACACGATGAGCATTAATAGGTTTCAAAAAAATGAAGCACGATAATTCCTTTAGAGGATCCATTGTCATGTGTAAAAAAAGTCGACCAACTAAAAAAATTTACCTTGGAAGATGGGTAGGCCTTTGGTGTGGGATGCAACATGTGTCGACACCCTTGCGCCATCCCATCTTCCTAGTACGGTGGATTGTGCAGGTGCGGCTGCTGCAGGTGCAGAAAACCTCAAACGGCGAAAATACAACAACCTAACTGGAAGTTATATGTTTGAGCCGTTTGGGGTTGAAACACTAGGGCCATGGGGTCCGTGTGCCCATTTAGTTTTTCGAGAAATCGCGAAACGTTTGGTCGACTCTTCACGTGACCAGAGGTCTGGCCTTTTTTTTGGCCAAAGAATCAGCATTGCCATTCAACGTGTTTTCCCGTTGACAACGATGCGGATGAATTTTTTGATGCCCTATGATTATTTATTTTATTTTATTTCTTCATATATTAATAATTGTATAATTTTAATGAAATAATAAAAGTTTGCAACTAAAAAAATGTACAAATGCAACTACGGAACGTCACGCGCTCGGCCGGTTTTTTAACGTTTTCATCACCATCATCCTCCTGCCCTTATCCCAATTTATTTGGGGTCGGCGCAGCATGTTTTCTTCTTCCATACATCTCTACTTGCCGTCATCTCAATAGTCACCCCTTTTCTAGCCATATCATCTCTCACACAACACAATCCATCCATCTTTTCTTTGTTCTCCCTCTACTCTTGTACTTTTTTAACTTTCCCAATTTCTCACAAATAGTATTCACCGCTACCCCGCTATAACTAAAACCTAGATCGGGCAGGTCGCTAGCAAACATTTGTGAATTCCACATTATCGTTTCTTGCAAGTGCTAAATATATATTTAGTTATAGTTTACTATTATGCATTAATTATACCATTGTTTTAGAAATAACACTAGGTACTGCACATACTCGTAAATGTACATTTTTGTAATACTTTTATAAATAAATTATTCTTATTCTTAACTAATCCGCAAAGACACTGGGTGTCCTTTACTTAATTGTATGTTTGGGGTATATTTTTGCCCTTATGGCATTATTGTATTGCACATATACATATATATATAACTCACTTGCCCCATTACCTAAATTATACCAGCAACTTCGGATGATGAAGATAATCTGTCTTTCATATTTAATAACCTTTATTAGTTAAATAATTATACAGTATACGTACACTTCATAATTGTCACAAACACCGTACTAAATATTTCCTATGTACATATAATTATTATAGTTAATTTGAGCAAATTGACGCGGACAGTGTGCCTAGTACCTACGATCCTTGACGTCAACGTCATTTCAAATCGAACGGTTTTCAAATTTAAAATACTCGTCTAAACTAATATTGTAAAGAGGAAAGATTTGGTTGTTTGTAGGTTTGTATGTTTGGTTTGTAATGGATAAACTCAAAAACTTGACTAAATTTAATTTCAAAACTACGCTTTAAAGGCCACCCCCTTTAAAGCGTAGTTTTGAAAAATACAATATAGCCCACGAAGATACGGGCGAAGTGCTAGTTTCGTTTTTTTGTTTATTTATTTTTAAGATTCGTATCTATAAATGCTAGATAGTTTTATTTTCTTTTCAAATTTGAAATCGTTCGAATTGACGTAACGTACACGTCAAGCATTCGTGCTAAGCCCACTGTTCTCTTTAAATAGACCATATTTATGTAGAACTGGAACCATAAACAAAGGAAGGTTCAAACCACATTTTTTCTTGTTTCCTTGTACTGTATAGGCACGTGTAGGTATAAAGTACTTGTGTACTATATATTATTATTATATTTAAGTTGTAACTATACTACTGTTCAACGCGGATCCGCTTGGGAGTTTTAAAAAATAAGGCCCTAACAAAATAACTGGAAAACTGATACAGGTCACAAGTACTGATGATTGTGAACAACTTTTAATATGGGACCGACCTTTATTATTTGACTAGCTTTTCCAAAATATTTTGGGGTTATCTAAATTCCAGTCTAGCTGGATGCAGATGAATACCAGTACTTTACATGGAGCAACTACCTATCTGACCTCAACAACCCAGTTACTGGGTAACACGAAGACGGGGTCGACTCCGAAATATGATAAAAAATCAGCAGTGTTGGAGTTGCAGTTTAGTATGGAACTAGAATAGCTCTTGACGCTTAGGTCTTAAAGAAAACCAATAAACAAACAAACAATATAACATTAGAAACGACGTCATACGTCTTAGGTCGGATATGTAGATCAAACAAGGATATCATGCGGCTCAAATGACCGCCACACTATTGTACCCTCACACTCGCGGTAGCCACACGTAAACACAGATACATAACACACTTACAATAATAAAATAAGCCTTTGTAAATAAACTTTGAGCAGTTCTAGTGTTTGTGAAAAAACACCAAAAAGGTTTCATAACAAAAAATTATTGCATCAGGCTGTATGTTGAATTCTTTTGCAATTTTCGGGAGTATTCCAAAAAGTTAAGTTATTATGACGGGAAGTAGTGAAAAAAATTAAATCAATTAATTATTGAAACTTTTAATTTATTTATTTTACTGTAGTTACCATAGATATAAGAAATAAAGTGTTTACTAACTTTTAACCAATAGTTGAGGTAGAGGCCAACCTAAACAAAATTAAACAAAATTTTATTTGAAGTGCGGGTAAAAGTTTCAGTCAAAATGTTTCAACCATTATTATTTGTGGTGTTCTTTTCTATCTTTGGGAGATCAACGGCTGTCATCTACAGTTTGAATGGTAAGTTATTAAAAACATAGTTATTAAAACCACCGTAAAACAGGGTAAAGAGAAAAGCAAGGGTATGTAACACAAACAAAACTTTGAAACGGAATTTCACGTTAGTGATATTCAATGTATGTAATGTTTGGATTGAACCTTTTCACCAAATACCCAAGCCTTAATTCATCACAGGAATATATTACAACAGTTACTTTGTGGGAACATAACATCATGCCTGTATTCTCCGAAGGATTGGGCAGAAGTGCACCTAAAGTGACACAGTAGGAATTGTGTGTATGGCGAGCCTATTGTCATTAACTGGGCACCAATCACTGGGCTGGTAATGGGAAATCTCACATGGAAAAACTTTGCATGACCTGGGACACGAGAACCCAGGACCTCAGCAGCAGCCTAAAGAGGCAAAAGTTGTGTAAAATTAAGTCGGAGGGGTTTAGAAGGGACGTTATGTCCAGCAGACGGAACTGAAACTTTCGACTAAAATGATGACTTTCTGTGTAGGCACTAGATAGGAGTAATTATCTCCATTTCCTAGACTTCAAGACCCCAAAACATTGGTTGTCCATTTAAAGATGGACTCAGTTGTATTTTTCTTTATACTAACTGACTGCTCCTAGTAGGTCATTGTAGGTACTGTAGTAACCTAACTGGTTTTTGACTGGGTTAGTACTATTTTACTAAACGACGTCTTAATTAGTCTATTCTTCAATATATTTTGATACATGCCAAGCGCCTTTTAGCCATCGGCTGGCACATATCTTCTAAATATGAATTACAGTTTATCTCATTGATATTTTGATAACGATAGTAGTAATAAAAATGCACATCACACACTCCTCACGTTCAAATTAAGAACAAAAGTAATTAAATTATGACGTCACATGGTACCTAACATTATTGTTTCGTTTTATTGTAGGTATGGCTTTGTAATAACGTACGGTCAATAGCATATCAGTGGTAACAACCTGACAGCGCCTTTATGTCGTAATATTAACGTCAATTTTTGGGATGCCAGTGTCTTGACTGTAGCAAGCAATATTACCACGTGTGTCTGTCAAAAACGAGAGATCAAATCGTAATCGGTTGACCATTCCAGGGGGATGTCAGGAACAATGGTCAGGAGTTCCGATCATTGATCATTGACCATCACCGTAGTCACCTGCGCCATACATAGTACAAAGCGACATATTTTATTTTATGAGTCTATCTGACGATGATGAAATGTATGTACTTATATGCTTCAGTAGGTACTCTACTACTACTACTTCATACAATCCAATTATAAACACTAAAGTACTATAAAGTTATCAATACAAATATACTCTAGTAAGTATGTGTTTTACTTTTACTTTTGACAATTAGATTACGAAAAAAAAAATTTTTTTTTTAGAGAATCCTTGCCCCTCACTATGAATTTCTGCTGTGAGGTGGGTGCTTTTACAATAAAATAAAGTCACACACATGAACAGCCAGACCTGTAGGCCATACAAATATTTGTTCCATGCGGGATTTGAGCCCACGACACACGGCGCAGCAGCCGATCGCTTAGCCACTACGCCAACCATGTCGTCGAAATATTCACTTTCATAAAGCATGTGCCTACCAAATTCTTGAAAGATTGATTTCACTCTGCTGTAGTATTATTTGCAATCGAAGTATAATTTAGAATTATTCCTGAGGACCTATTAAAAAGGTCTTTATCCGCAACACGCGTATTGTGTAGTTACGGTCGAGGCTAATGTTAGCTTCAAAAAGATCTTGGTTATTAAATCCTTGGCGTGAAGGCCCTCTAACATGTGCAGTGCTAGCTGTGTGCTATCGTTACAATTTAACCCTAGTTAAATTCTACTCACTAGAAGTAGGACTTTGTATTTCCCACTGACAGAACGTTTTATGCCCTATTGAGGAGGACTTCTTAATATCCAACAACTTTTTTATTTTTTTGAAAACGTTGCCCCACTCTAGGAATTTCTCCTGTATCGTGGGTGCGTTTACAAAATCAAAATCAAAATCAAAAATCAAAATTCATTTATTCAAATTAGGCTGAGAATCAGCACTTTTTGAACGTCAAAGACGTTTACATAAGACAGTCCCCCAAAACGCCCACCCTTCACCACTTCCTAGTGTTTTTGCTGGGAAGAAGAAGTGGAGGAACAAACTCCCCAGCAACACGTCTGTCTAATTGGTTTGAAGAACCTGAAGCTATACAACACATTATGTCAAAAATAATAATTATGTCAATCATCTTTATACGTCATTCAATTAAATAATTTGCTACATGTTAGCTAGCACACACCAATATGCCAAAATAAATAAATAAAAAAAGTTATATATACCAAAATCGACAATTAACTCAAGCAAAGCCTGCTAAACTGAATACATAAAAAGCCTCCAAGGCAGTCCAAGGGCGTGCCCGCTGACATGTGCAATGCTGAATTATATCAATACAACTCATTCATACAATGTAATGAGAGGATCATGTCAATAACATAAAAATAAGGACAGTAGAAGAAACATACACAAAAATAAAGAACTATTAAACAGTAAAAGAACATAGTAACATTGTCCTGCGTTCAACAAAGCGACCAACTATTCTTGTCTTCTAAATAGTCGTTGATCGAATAATATACTTTAGAACAAAGGTTTGATTTAACTTTAGCTTTAAACGCGTTAAAAGGTAAATCCAGCAAAGAATGAGGTAGCATGTTATAAAAGCGGATACCGAGCCCCACAAATGAGCTCTGGACCTACAAACAACAACAATTAAAATTGATTTCTTAAAATTAGGCTTTAGCCCTTTTAAAACGTTAAAATTTACATAAGGTAGCTCCCCAAATCTCCTTCACCACCTTCTAGTTCATTTTTCATCCTCTTGCCCTTTTCCCAATTTCATTTGGGGTCGGCGCAGCATGTCTTCTTCTTCCATACATCTTTATTTCCCGTCATCTCAGAAGTCACCTCCTTCTTAGCCATATCAACTTTCACACAATCCATCCATCGTTTCCTGGGACTCCCTCTACTCTTGTAACCCTCTACATTCATACTCAAAACTTTCCTCACAACATGATCCTTATTCCTTAGCATCACGTGTCCATACCATGACAGCCGATTTCCACACACCTTCTAGTACATAAACAAAATCATATAATCATGCCTGTGCTTCCCGAAGGGTTAGGCAGAGATATACACACATTGGGCCAGTTAATAGAGAGCCTATCAGCGACCTTACAAGCGTAAACTCACGTCTTTTTCCAATAGGGGTAGGCATAAACTACAGAACGCTACCTGCTACGATTCTGACATACATAGGTACCTACTACCTTTGCTTCGTTTACGTTTATACATCGGGCCCATCATCCTTATGCAAAATATTGTGGTTAAACTAATATTTAAGTAGTACTTTGGCATTCATCCACGGCGGCCTTACATCACCCGTCCCGGATCACAAGACTCACTTTCTGCACGTCGCACCTTGAAATGTGCAGATTTGTATTCACGCAAAGTATCTCATATCTGGCACAACATACACCTAAAAAGGTTCTAAACGCCTTTTACGTCAAATTAATAAAATTAATAGCTCGGGAAGTATTTCGCGAAGACGAACATACGTGAGAAAATAGTCTGTAAACGGATTAACATTGAACTGTAGTTCAAGTTCAAAATAAAATCGTAGTGGGCAGGAAAATGAGTAAAGCGTAAAGTAATTGTGAGATATGATGACCTGAATGACGATGACGCCGCGGAGGTCGCTCGGGGCCGTGAGTTAGATTCCTGTGTTAGGGCAGGGCACATGTAACGTAAAGATTGTAAAGGCAAGATGTCTGTTTGTAGTTAAATAGTTTCAATCATACTCTCTAAATGACGGGTCAATGGCAAGGCATTGTGTCTCAAATGTGGTCGAATTTGTCATTGAAACACACGTGCGCGGCACGTGTCATTTTATACGCATGTACTGTGTTTGTTTGTTTGCCGGTTGTTAATACTTTAGACCCCCGAGCTTCGCTGCTGTGTAGTGAAGCCAGAAAAAGAGTATGAAGTTGAAAAAATAAGCTTTTTATTTACATATATCATTTGCTTAAAATTATAACGGTGTATATATTACACTACTGATTAACCTACGGTCCTACGTGTTATTTAAACACTTAATATGGCAGCCTTCATCAACATAACCACGCAAATTTTTATCAAACAAATATTGAGTAATATTATGAACATTATATTTTATATACGCCGCCATTCCAACTCCTTAATTGTATGTCTACTTGCTATAAACCTTGTCGGCTTTATTGCCATTTTATTGAATATTAACTGCGCACACTGTAGTAGCAGTGTCATTAACAATTCAAATAAAGAAGAAAATTGCTTGTGTGCTTTATTCTTGGAGGTTGAGTGTGCCAGCGCCAACACACAAATATTAGGTCTTTACCTATGAAATTGCCGTTCTGCAGTACTGGCCATTTCAAATCAAAATATTTTTTGTTTGGCTAAGAATTCTAATTTCAAATTAATTTTATTTTAAAAACATGGATTTTTTTTTCCAAAAGTAGTCATTTGTTTATTGATTAGTGTTACATTTTCATCGCATTTAAATCTTTTTCGTCATCATGGATACGTTAAAAATTCGAGTAATTATGGAATATGAGTACCGTCGTGGCAGCAACGCGGCACAAGCGGCACGCAACATCAACGACGTTTACGGAGCTAACACTACAAACCAACGCACTACCTGTTATTGGTTTGCTCGCTTCCGTTCTGGAAATTTCGACCTGAAAAATGAACCTCGCGGTCGTCCGAAGACTTTGGTCGACAATGACGAATTAAAGGCGATTGTGGAAGCTGATGATACACAATCTACGGCTGAATTAGCAGCAGCTTTCGACGTTAGCGTCAAAACAATATTGGTCCATTTGCGTCAAATTGGCAAGGTAAAAAAGCTTGACAAATGGGTGCCCCACGAACTCAATGATCGCCAGCGCGAAGTACGCGTCGAGACGTGCCTTGCACTGCTCAACAGACACACAAATGAAGGAATTTTGAACCGCATTGTTACCTGCGATGAAAAATGGATTCTGTTTGATAACCGCAAGCGCTCAGCAAGTTGGTTGGATCCTGGTTCAGCACCTAAACAATGCCCTAAACGAAAACTTACCCCAAGAAAAGTGATGGTCACTGTTTGGTGGTCTAGCGCCGGTGTGATTCAACACAGCTTCTTACCAAACGGGGTGAGCATTACTGCAGATGTGTACTGTGAAGAATTGAACACAATGATGGAGAAGCTGGCACATCTCCAACCAGCATTGGTCAATCGCTCGTCTCCGCTGCTCCTGCACGACAACGCGCGACCTCATACTGCACAGCAGACGGTCTCCAAGTTGCAAGAACTGGGGTTGGAAGCTCTCCGTCATCCGCCCTACTCACCAGACCTTGCGCCTACAGACTACTACTTTTTCCAGAATTTGGATAACTTCTTGGCGGGAAAAAAATTCAATACCCGAGAGGCAGTACAAAATGCCTTTGAAGAATTTGTTGCCTCCCGTCCAGCTGATTTCTTTAAGAAGGGCATCAATAAACTGCCACTGCGTTGGCAAAGATGCATTGATTGCATGGGTGATTACTTCGATTAATACAAATAAAAAATACATGAAAAAAATTCATTTAAATTTTTTCATACAAAACGGCAATTTCATAGGTAAAGACCTATTATAATCTTTGACATTTCAAAATAGACTCCTAGGACCACGATGCTTAAAAGTGATGCGATTTTAATATGACGCATAAAAAAAAACAACAGTACTGTTGAACGAACTCATTTAATACTATCATTATCACATGTACAGGAAAAACATCGTGGGGAAACCTGGACCAATTATCAAAATAATTCTCGGATTGCCAATCCGCCTTGATTGAGCGTGGCGATCAAGGCTCATGCCTTCTCTGTTCGAGAACAGCTACTATATCACTGCAGAGCCCTTTGCTCTGCAGTGATATAGTAACAGGCTGGCATAGTTATTTTATCATATCATGTTATCCAATGCTGAGTATAGGCCTCCTTTCATTTAAACCATTGTCGACTGTTCCGTAAACGATATTATCCCGGGATTCCTTGACCTGCACTCTTGCCTACCATTACGTTAGTGTCGGTAACCAAATAGCAACAAAGACGCGATTTATTCAAATTAATTTCAACTCAAGGCTTCACAGAAAACGTAATTTAATATACGGTTATTTATAGCAAACATAATTACTTTTATTACAATCCGTCAACATAGCTAATACAATTTGCTGCGCTGCAATTACAGGATTAATGATTTTCAATTATCGGTAGGATGTTAGATATAACTATGCAGCAAACGTTTGCTAGTATTTCATGTTGTCATTATTCAAAAGATAATTTATGACAGATAAACATATTGCATTTTCAAGCTGTTTTATTAATTACTAGTCTCCGCCCGCGAGCTTCGCCGTTTGTTGATAAAAAAGTATCCTATGTCCTTTCCCGGGGTACAATCTATCTCACTGCCAAATTTTATCGAAATCCGTTCAGTGGTTAAGTCGTGAAAGACGGAAAAATAGACACACACACTTTCCCATTTATAATATTAAGTATGGATGATCTTTTATATATTTCGATGATATCATACTCGGAAAAGAATAATTTTAAAACAATTTATTTTATACAACTTTTCATGAAACATTTTGAAACACTATGCCATGGGCCATGGGGTCCGTGTGCTCATCTAGTTATTCGAGACATCGCGACCAGAGGGCTGGCCTTTTTTTGGCCAAAGAACCAGCATTGCCATTCAACGTAGCAATACTGCCAGCCTTCTGGGCACTTCTCCCGTTGACAGTGATGAGGATGAATTTTTCGATGACCTATGATTCTTTATTTTCTTTTCATACATTTTGACATATATGTATATAACTGGTTAAATGTGGGTGTGCTGCAGGTACACCTCTGCCCAACTCTTCGGAATACAGGCGTGATGTCATGTGATATTATTTTTACATAAAATAGCGCTCAATTGTAAGTTAAATAAGATTATATATTAGGCTAAGAACCTACACGCAGACCTCTTCGATTCCTAACTGTTGAGGTTTTTCTGTCTTCCAATTTTTTGGCAATTTCCTTTAGAGCCTCTTAGAATATTAAGAAAGGCGTAAGTACGTGCAGGATATGTCCACGTAAATGTGCCTGTTATGTTATGATTTACCTATATTTATTTATCATTTCTTAAAGTCTGCTGCTTAGTTATGCTGCCTTTTAATACGTAATGGACCTGAAGCTATCGAATTCTCACCTTAAGAAAAACAAAATTTGCAAGAAAGATCATCCAATTTTCACGCCCAAATGTTGCCTTTCTTGATTTTGGACCTTATATCTTCTTTTGAATGTTACAGCAAGTGAATACTACAAAATGCCGGCTCTATACGGCATGGATGACTATGATGCATGTATGGCTGAGCCAGGAGGCACGTACTGCATCGTCGACGTGAACCTACACGCGGGGACCAATGCTGATCTCATGAGGATGATACAGGTTACTACTACTTACTTTACGAGTCGTCATTAAATAGTAACAGCCGTCAGGCTTAATCGCCGGTCAAGCTACGCACAGCGAATCGAGTCGTCAGATGTGTAATCACCATTACGAGCCAAGACCGTGCTGCGCGCTTACATTCGTAGGTCTTTGGCAGCCGCGACGGGGTAGTCAGAAGTCTGAAAGCCAGGCATCTAGCCTTGCTACGGGGTATCGTGCTACGCAATTACAAAAAAAAAAAGAAAGACATTTTTTTTTCAATTAGGTTTAGAATAAGCGTCAAAAATTACATGAGACTGTCCCCAAAAACGCCCACCCTACACCTAGGTTGTGAAGGTCAGGTCGGCAGTCGCTCCATCTACATCTGCATATGGTTATACTGGAAAGGGACTCCAACACTGATGCGAAAAGGCAGATTATGATGGATGGTAATCATTTTACAGTCTTGTTGGTCTAGTGTTGGTCGGGCAAAGTGTTATTAAGTTTTTCCAATAAGAACTTGCTTAGTAGCAACCCGGAGTCTGGATTTGTCCCCGGTTGATGGCAATAGGCTCACCCCCTATTACACTTAAACAGTGTGGCTTCTAATCTTAGTTGCAATCTGCTAAAAATGTTTTTTGCTGTGACGACTTTTTATTAAGGGAATAATTGCTCCCGTAATAAAAAGGTTAAAAAGCCTTCAGGTGTCACTTGTCTTGTGTAGTTTTTGCCTCCATTATCACTTCATGAAATATACCTGTCAGTTGTCACGTTGTTGCATTGATTCTTTAATTGTTCTTTTGTTTGTCTATCACACATGCCATCTTCTTAATGATTGTAATTGCTAAAAGATGCATGATTACTGTTTTACATAATTATTCGCCGAAGGTTTGAGCAGAGCATACTGGCGAAATGTATATTGAAGGAAACTGGGTATATTGAAGGTGTGTACCCTCACTATACCCACGTTTCACCAGTTATGTTTAAGTTCCATTTAATAGGGGCGTGCCTATTGTCATCCATCTGGTACTAATCCAGACTCCTGGCTGATACTGAAAAAATCCAAATAGAGAAACCCAATAACACTTTTTATATTATATTTAAACCAGGTTACAAGAGTAGACAGAGCAAAGACACGATGGATGGATTGTGTGAAAGTTGATATGGCTAGGAAGGACTTTTGAGATGACGGCTAATAGAAATGTATGGAAGAAGACATGCTGCAAAATAAATTGGTATCAGGGTATGATCCTCCTGCCGGGATATGATATTGGTATTTACTCCATCATCTACCTAGCCTTTTCCCAACTATGTGCTATCGGCATCCAGTTTAACCAGATGCAGCTGAATACCAGTATTTTACATGGAGAGACTGCTAGACAGTTAAAAATAAAAAAATTTTTACGAGAGTTAAAAAAATGTTGTTACTCATCTTTAAATAATCCCTGTGCCATTGCATGCACACATGTGTTGCATACGTCACATTGCACGATATCGATAACAGTGATTTTTCACACCAACAATTTAAGTCATTTTCCATCAATTTTTTTGTACTATGTCACTAAGTTTCATATCGGTACGTAATGCGTAGATGTCACCTCTGTGATGGGGCTTTTTACGCTCTGTACACACACAACGATTAAGCAATTCAAATAAAACAAAATCTAAACACAATATCTTTGTGACATCAACTAATATGTGACGCAGACTATGATTTACGACGTAGCTATAGAGGTTGGTAATATAATGGTTCCTCATAAGTAATTAGACACGTTTAAGTGCAAAGCTATTTCCACCATCATGATCGGGAATGGGAAAACCGACGTTCTTGCCTTTCTGCGAAGGTTGTTCGTAATTATAACGCGTGCATATACTGACAACAAGTCGGTCCATATACACAGCTATGCGCATAATAAATGAGGGATTCGCTGGAGACTGAACGAAAGATTCTCTATGCTCCAATGAAATAATGATGCAAGCGTGCGACCCAATGGGTTCCTTTACCTGGTAAACGTGCTGGGCTGCTTCGCTAAAGACTGGTCCCAAAACACCAAAATAGAGAGCAGTGGAAATAAAGTAGGAAGGCCTTTACCTTGACGACCGATGTGGTGCGGAGGGCGAAGGTCCGCCTGCGACGCAAGAGGTTGCGGGTTCGATTCCCGCCTCGGGACAAATGTTTGTACGATCTACAAATATTTGTTCCGGGTGTTCTGGGTATTTCCTATGTATAATAAAAAATATGAATATATGTAATGTATAGTATTAAGTATATCAGTCATCTAGTACCCATAACACAAGCTCTGCTTAGCTTGGGGCTAGATGATGCTGTGTGGATTGTCCAGCAATATTTATATTTATTTATTTAACTTGGAGTGAGAAAATCTAGGCTAGTAGGCATTGTGGTCTTGGTGATGTTCTTCAAAAAGGCAAAACGACTAAATATAGACCGTAGCAGGTGGCGTTCTGTAGTTTCTACCTACCGCCATGGGAAAAAGGTGTGAGTTTATGTCTGTATGTATGTAATAACAGTATACTTAAATAATTTGAGAGACACAATGATCGGGGTAGATGCTTGCTCCTATGCCTGATATCTACCAGTTGCCTGTTTGTCTTTACCGATAAAAGAGATTAAACCAGCAGACAAGGAAACAGGCACGAACAGTTACAGTTAGTAGATATCAAAGAATTTTATGATGACATATAATTACTCGTATCTTCCTGAATGAGTCGTAATGAGTAGTGTTAGTACACTACTGATTGATTGGCTAAGATTTTATAGTACTTAATAATATACCTACGTTGGAAAAAATATACAAGGCGAAGGGCTAGCTACCTGTCGATAGTCAATGTTGCAGTTCACGACATGATTGTAATTAATATTGAGTATCAAGTTTCAACCTTAGTCGAATTACTTATAATGGTTGTACGACTTGCTGAAGTCAGTCCGTAGATGGGTGGAGGATGGTGGTCTCGGTATGTGATGGACCATCCATCACATACCGAGAAACCTTGGGAAGAAAATTAAGCAGTCATTTTACGATCTGGGACAGCCTTTACGGATACTCCGGCAAAAGCCTGAAATTCTGACAACCAGTCTGCCCAAATGGTATTGCGTAACCCAGTAAACTGCGTTGTGAGGGTCAGATCGGTAGTCGCTTCATGTGAAAAGCTGGTATTAGCTTCATACAGTTAGAATGGGAGCCAACCTCTACATAGTCGGGAAGAGGCTATGCAGATGATGACTTTTAATTGTTTTGTACTTGTCCCTTGAAGCAATTACAACTAATACTACCATGACGTCTGCACGGTACCTACATACATATCACTTACCAGTTTTTCCTGATCCGCAGTAAGATTAGATCTTTCAAAACACTAGATTAACAACTTAATAACAGAAGTCACGGCTGTCACAGTAATAAGATATGATTATAATGATTACAACCTATCATTTACTAGTTTATATCCTGCACTATATAGTCTAGTGCCAGAGGTCTAATGGCCCGCGATGTAAAGACGTATAATTGAGGAGCAATCTGTTTATGATAATATTTTATGAAATTGTAAATTTATAAAAAATATTGATTTTTAAATGTTTGAGAATTTTAGTTGTTACATTTTTTCACCTTTTGATTTAAAATATTTATAAACTTCACATGGTTAATGCTTGTAACTATTATTTTTGTTTCTTTTTAGAGTTTCGAAATAATTTACGAACTTTACTAGAAGTAGTAGTAAAGTATCCATCTTATCTTTGTATAAAAGTATTTGGACTAAGTGTCTAAGGCGTTTTTGACCTCTTGATCTGCAAGATACAAGATATTTTATTTTGTAAAACATGAGTGTAGAATTATACAGGTCTTAAAAATAATAAGTGGTAGCTACATCTTTTGCCAATAATGGCGTACAAAATTAGTTGCACTAAGACAACTATTACAAAAAGATAATGATAAAATCGTTAATAATAAATTAGAACAATGACTTACAAAAAAAAAACATGGGATTAAATTAAGATGTCATCAATGTAAAAAAAAAGTAAAATACAGATTAGAAAAAATAATAACACAGGTACACATTCCAAATTCTATTGCAGAAGATTATCATTCAGAAGTTTTAATCTTATTTCAGGGATATTCAGATCACAAACTGAAACACTTCAACCACACACAAATACACAGAGGAGTATGTGTAACACGAACCTGTAAAGACTTTGCCAGAATTCTCAACACAAACGAAACGCAGTACCTAAAAGATGCCCTTGAGGGATGCCTCAACAATTCTCTATACTCCCAATATGGACTCGAAGGGAGACTAGCTAATATACAGTACTGTAACAAAGAAGGGGATATGGTGACGTTAGATAATAGTGATATAGTCATGGCAGTGGTTTATTTAGTTTTAATTATGCTCAACATTGCCGGAAGCCTGTACGATGTCCTATCGTGCAAAAAGGAGGACAAAACAGGTCTGTAATTCCTTCCGTTTTGGATATATGTGAATAAGTTCATAGTTATGTGTGTGAATATTTTGTGATTTTTTCTTTCCAGGGAATCCATATTTACTGGCGTTTTCAATACGCAGAAACTGGTACAGGCTGATAGCGCCTAGCAATAGTGGGCAGGAGCCCCGACTAGAAAGGCTGAAATTATTTTATGGATTAAGGTATACAATTTGAGAATAATGCAAGCTACGGAATAGGAAGGCAGATGATGATAACGTAGGAGATGGATTTTTTCGAGAAAGATTGTCTGAAGATTTTAAATGTTAACTGGATGATTGATTGACTTTTACGTAACATGAGCTTCCTAATCAAGCTCATGTTACTTAAAAGTCACTTTTGTTTGTTTTTTTTTCAGGACCATGACGATGTTATGTGTAATCTTTTCACACACCACTCTTATAATGTCATATTCATATGTGGATAATCCGCTGTATATTGAGACGGTAATATTTATTTAAATATTAACATGCTTTCAGTAGGGATAAAAGAAGGATTGCCTGGACTCAAAAGACGTTTCCGCAAATACGAAAAGTAGATATAATAAAAAATGTCATAAAAACAAAATTACACACAAGTAAAGGAGAATGTCCATTACGCACAAGTAAAGGAGAATGTCCATCCTTTACTTGTGCCGTGTCAAATGTCATGGTTCTAGGTTAACCGGAAGTACCCAATAGATTTTGATTTGTTTGGAAGTATCAAAATCAGTTTCATAAATGGCCGTATTTTTTATTGCGTTGACTTAATAGTTTGATTTTTTTAGGGACAGTAGACATTGATACTATCACGCGCTCCTTAGAAAAAGGGTCTTGACAGACAGACAGACGGACAACGAATTAATGGTATAAGAGTTCTGTTTTTTCTTTTGAGTTACGGATCCCTAAAAACTAAGTCAAATGAGGAAAATAGTTATTATTGTATGCATAGGTAAAGATAGGTTGTTAACCTACAATTATATATACACAATAGTGTACCTTGCACCTAACGGAGTTCGTAGTGTTATTACTGTTGTTTTTCTATCTTTTAACTGCTTAAGATCTGTTTATGTAATGATATAATTAGTAGGTATGACCGTCTTATTAAGGTCTTAGGTTGGGTAGGTCCATTTTATTAATAGACTAGCACTTCGCGTACGACTTTGTTCGTGTTTACGTCGTACTTTTCCCTTTAAACTTTAACATCCACCCCCTGTGAAGCGTAGTTTTGAAAATAATGCCTGTAACACTCAGAAATAATGTAGCTTTCTAGTACCGAAAAAATGTTTAGAATAGGGCATTCGTTCCGGAGATTACCCCCTACATAGAAATTTACAAACAAATATGATATAAAGTATAAAAAAATCTGTCAATCACCTGGTACACGGTAGGGCAACACTGAGACTTCGAGCACAATCGACAGTCAGACGAATAAGCGTAAAACTTCGACCGTCAGATGTTCTATGATAATGATGATGATATCATTTTTTGTCTGTCTGTCACAGAAGTTTTTCTCGAGATGTACATCTCGAGAAAAGCCTCTTCAAACATATGCAACGTAGGAATTTGAATTTTGCTATAATGTTAGGTCTGATTGCAGCGCAGGCAGATGGGGGATAAATTACTTGGTTCAGTTAGATCCTTATTTTTTTTTAATTCTTTTATTTTATTTATTTATTTATTTATCCATTTATTTCAGGCGTCTAGGCCCATATAAACATATTATACAATACTATATTAACAAAACTTAAAAATACTATAAATATATACTACATAATAACTACAACTAGTGCACACGAAGTGTCGGCGTCGTGTTTCGCTGACTAGTGTCATGTAGGCGGCCACGAAACCGGCGATACACAACACCTTTTTATAAATGTATGGTGTTATCAGCTATATTTTGCAGGAAAATTATAGACGCTGACGTCACTGTAGAATTTGCTTAAAACCTAAAAAAATAGGTGTGTACGCAGACATGTAGCGAGCCAGAGGTCAACTTATCGATGATATAATTATTCTTGTGCATGTTTCAGTCATACGAAGATCCTCTGAAACAGATCCTGTTCAACGGCAGCCTGGTCACGCACACTTTCTTCATAATGTCGAGCTTCCTCCTGGCGTATAACTTTCAGCTTTACACGGAGAAGCACAATGTCAGCTGGGTGCACTTCCCGAAAGGAATCCTTCTGAGATGGCTGAGGTAAGTACCCGTTATGTTGGTTTATTTTTAGATGCGGGTTCACATTTATAAATCTATCTATTATACGTATATATCTACATTAATATCGATGACAGAAGACGTCAACTTAAAAAAAGAACGAACACGGTAAATCAAATCAAGATGGTACGTAAACTGTGGCGGCAATCCCGTCAAATCCGTTGAGTACCGTGCAATGATCGCGCATATTTAGAGGTATATTTGAATGGTCGCATCATACAGACATCGGAAGGGCTAATAAGTGTTTCCCTTGCAGGCTAACACCAAGCTACGCCCTCATCCTGTTCACCATATCCACCTGGATGCGGCACGCCTTCCGCGGCCCGCTGTGGCGCCTGGTGGTGACGACGGAGGCGGACGCGTGTCGCCGCTACTGGTGGGCGCAGCTGCTGTACGTCAACAACTACGTGTACGACGACGCCTTGTGCCAGCCGCAGACCTGGTGAGATCATGTAAATTCTCTTAAATATCGTAGAAAGTGTACCTTTTTCTGATAGGATTATGAGAAACTACAGTAGGCCACCTGCAACGATCCTCACATACTTCTTTTCCTTCCTTTTGCGATCTGATCTGATCGGTAGCGAGTATTACGCACTTAACTTTTCCAAAGGACATCACCAATAAGGTCGGTGTATGGCTTCCTAAGGTATGATCCACAGCCAACATAATAAGGCAACGGGATGCCGTTGCCTTATTATGTTGGCTGTGGATCATTAGTCCTTTCAACGTCTAAATAAATTGTTCAGAATTCAGGACTAGTTTTTACGCGCCATAGAAATTACAAATGCAAGTGGATCCCCACTTAGAGCTAATTTATTTTATCAAGGAATGTAAGCAAATGTTTTAAAGTAGTGACACCATTTCTACCATCTCCAGGTACTTAGCGGCGGACACACAACTGTTCTGCCTAGGTCTACTGGTGTGCGTCATCGCTCGCAAGTGTAAGACCCGCGCTGTACTTCTGTCTACCCTGTTTGTTGTCGCTATGGCTATCGTCGCTGGCCACACGTACTTCCAGGACTTGGATGCAGTTGTTATGCAGTCTCCTGAGTAAGTTGTTGATGATTTCTCATGTGTAGCTTTACATCATCATCTGCGTAGCCTTTTTTCAACCTTTTTAGGGGTCGATTGCTAACCTTATTCCCAAAAGTACGACAGCTAGTCTCACCAAGGGGCATCGTATTACCCAGTAACTGGTTTTGCGGAAGTCAGGTTTAGTAGCATCCGGTTAGACTGGAAGCCAATCTAAGCTAAAAGGTTAGGCAGATGATGATAATCATTTTCTTGGCAGAAATATTGTTGTCTTTACTTTTAGTCTTAGACAACATTGCAAAAATCACCACCATTCAAACCTGACTTCAGGTCATACCGCAACTTATACGCATCAGACGACACCTTCCGTCTCCTGTACATCCGCGGCCACACGAACATGTCCACCTACATCCTCGGCTTGGCGGGAGGCTTCCTCGCCTACCACCTGCAGAAGGGCAAGAACCTGGACAAGTACAAGGTGGGCCACTGCTTCTTTATCATCATCATCATCATTATTATCATTTAATGGCTGAGAATTTTTGTATCGACAGTTGTCTGAAACAAAGTGTTTTTTTTTTTATTATTTATCTAATCGTGTAACTCGTTGTTGGACAGACAAGTAACTTTTAAATATCAGCAGGCTATGATTAATTAATCTTCTATTCAAATAAATATAATTGAAGTATCTGTTTGTCATGTCAAAGGAACAGCTTTTTACTAAATGTGAATGCAAATACGGTATTTTACCCAAAAATATTTAAATATTTTTTTGTTTGTCTGTCTGTTTGTAATCTCTGAAACGGCTGGACCAATTTTGACGGGACTTTCTCTGGCAGAAAGCTGATGTGATAAAGAGTAACTTACTTTTATTGTAGAAATAAAAATAGCGTTCCGTGCAAAAATGATAAAAGCCATTAAATTTACTCAAATTCCACGTAAACGAAGTCGCGGGCATAGCTAGTCATTTTAAAATTTTAAAGGTTTAAAAGAGTATCGTGCTGCCCAGTAAATGGGTTGAGGAGTTCAGATAGGCAGTCGCTCAACATAGGCTAGGCAGATGATGATACTGTATTTTTCACCATACTTGCTCAGAAGTACCGCTGGGCAATGTGGCTGGCCTTCCCGCTTGGCGTGGCGGTGATCCTATCGGGTGGCGCGTTCTACCGTGACGGCGAGCGCGCGGGCGTCGGCCTGCGCGTGCTGTACGCGGCGCTGTACAAGCCGGTGTTCCAGCTGCTCGTGCTCACCATCATAATGGGCAGCGTGTTCCGGTTTGAGAGTAAGTTTTTTGGGTTGTACTGTTTCAGATCAATCCTATCGGCTATAAAGTCAAGCCTTTAGACACTTTATGTGTCGTGTATACATAAGTAGTATTTATCAAGTTCCCTATACTTACTACTCTGCGTTGTTTGGGATTTAACATATTAGTAACAATTGGTTTTCTTTATAAATTATGCTTCCAAAACACAGAAAAAAATAAATTAAATAGGTACAGCTACTAGCTACTAGTACAGCTCATATAGAGACCGTAAATAACCTAGCCTACCCAACCTATCTAACTTACCCTTTGTTTAAAATAGCTAAGGATCAAATTTGACCTTGACTTAGCTAATGCCTTCGATACCGTGTCAAGGCCTATACTTATCAAGAAACTAGAACGGATGGGTATTACGGTCACTGCCCCGAATTGGTTTAAGTCCTACCTAACTGAACATGAATAAAGGGTTTATTTGGGTGATTATCAGTGCACTTTTCCTAAGTTCGCATATGGGGTACCTCAGGGCTATCTAAGTGGTCCTACTTTGTTTCTCTTGTAAGGCACTAACCTCTGCTTATTAAATTTAGTAAGTCTGCAAATTTCTACATACGCTGATGATATTGCAATTCTTGGAGAGAGCATATAGTGCTGCGGAAGCCGGAACGCTGACAGTCAGACAGACTATCTATCCCAACCTGAAAACAATATGTATTAAGCACACCTACATGGACTTACATACGCGCACACATACCTACATACACACACACGCACAAACTCTTTTAGTTGCCCGAACCTTAAATATGTTTATTTTTATTGTATTAAACTTAATAATCTGTAGATTAGGAATTGTAGCAGTTTGGGACTTCAAATAATGTTTCGTGATTGCAGCGATCTACCGCGGCATCATGGAGTGGCGCGGGTGGGCATGGTCGGGCCGGGTGTCGTACAGCGCCTTCCTACTGCACACACTGTTCCAGCGGGGACTCATCGGGGCACAGACGCAGCTCATTCACATGTCCGACTACTATGTGGTATGTAGCGAATATCAGCACTCCTGTCGGGCTATAACTTTGGAGAGCGGTATAGCAGCTAATATCTAAAGACTATCGGTCAATAGGTGTTCCTGAGGGGAGTGGTTGGGGTACAAACACAACCCATACAAATATCTCGTGATTGTCAGTTATGCTGATGGGTTGACTAGGGTCAACTTCATTCTGTGATATAAGATATCTGACCATGGAAAAATCAGCGTTACATAAATCTACCTTCCTTTGCCAGTTCACAGTGCTGTCTGCGACCGTCTTCCTCACGTACTTGTGTGCGTGCATCATGTTCGTGTGCGTGGAGGCCCCCGCTGCCGGACTCGTGCGTGCGGCCCTGGTGCAGAGCCCGGGGGCCGGCAGGGGCCCGGGGGCCGGCAGGGGCCCGGGGGCCGGCAGGGGCCCGGGGGACCAAGGGGAAGGGGATGCTACTAAGGTGTAAATTAAATAAAAAATAAAATGTGATGTTGTTTTATTAACCGTTCCATCTATATTAAAATAAATAACGACAAAGCAATGATGAAGCTAAAAGTTGAGTTAAGAGTGCAACCGCTGACTGCCGTGACGTAGATAGAGACTTGAAGTCTGTCGCCAAAGTCCTCGCTGCAGGTGTCGATGAGCCCTACTGCTATAGGTACCAGCCGTGGGACACAGCAACGGTATTTCTGAAAATGAAAATATCAATAGATCATAGGCCATAGACCAGTCATAAGCCAGTCTCAAGCAAGTATTCTCTACATTTTCTAAAGCTCCGTGCCAAAATGATAAAAAGGAAACCGAATGGTGTGCCTTTTTCTGAACGTTTGCCTGTCACAGCTGCTTATTTCAAGCACTACATAGTAACGCCATCGACTTGTGAAACAGGTATAAATAATGCTGGCTCAACTATATTGCAATTGAAAGAGTTTTAAAGAATCCGTTTCGTTCATTTCTGGGAATGGTCCATCGTAGTTTCAACTATTTTAATTTCTTTATTAGGTAGTACTTTAATTTTTGATCTTTCTACCTCTCTGATCGAAAGATACCTAAATAATCAATCATAAATCAAAATATCGTAATCTTTAGCAAGGTACCCTATAACATAAATGCTTATTTATTTTTAATGGTAAGAAGCATATACATTACAAGCACATTATCTGCTTCTTGTTAAAGAAAGAAAATCTTGTAGTTTAAAAAAGGCTAGCCTAAGCAAATAGATTTTTAAAAGTAATCTTATCCATAACTACTACTACTACATACCATTTTATTAACACACGTATCGACAAAACGATAGGAACAGAAAAAATCGTACACGGGTTCAACTTATATCTCAAGAAATCTCTACTTAATATAGTACCTAAATATACATGTATATTGTATATCTCTCTCTTTTACCTAATTTATTTAGAGTAGAGGCACTAAATAATTATTTCTGTACAACAATAACTATCAGGCGCACATAAACATCACCAGGTCAAATTATGTTGTTAACAATTCAGGAGCATAAAATAAATAAATAAATAAATAATGCTGGACAATCCACACAGCATCATCTAGCCCCAAGTTAAGCAGAGCTTGTGTTATGGGTGCTAGATGACTGATATACTTAATACAATACATTACATAGATAGATATTTTTTTTATTATACATAGAAAATACCCAGAACACCCGGAACAAATCTTTGTAGATCGTACAAACATTTGTCCCAAGGCGGGAATCGAACCCGCAACCTCCTGCGTCGCAAGCGGACCTTCGCCCGCCGCGCCACATAGGTCGTCGTCGACATATTGTTCGGGATTCCAATAATTCATTCCATTTGTCGGTGCGTGGTGCTAGATGGCAGGACTTGTATTATCGGCACGCTCCCTGTATTAAAAATCAACTGAATAAAACTTTTACAATGCATTCGCTGACAGACATTCAGGCATACCCTATACCGCTGGGTTTAGAAGCATGAACTTTTTCACGAGAGTTCCTTTTGCTACGAGTTTACTAAAGAAGGATTTTTGCAAAATATTCGCGAAAAGGATTACAGGGACAAAAGATTGGATGCATGTTAGTTATTTGTTAAGTTAGAAACGTGGAAAATGCTACCTACATAGACGTCGCTCCTAAGATAAAGTTAGTATCTAGTATCATCATTACTTGGAATGTCGACCTCTTATGGATATTGAGTTGTCGATGGGATATTTATCGGGCGCAGCTTGTTCCTAAAAAAAGTTCATAAAATCCAGTTGTAATCAGTAATATTCTTCCAAGTTTGAATGACTTACCTAGACCATTGATGAGCATATTTATCATTGCTGCTGCTGTCACATGTAGGTATTCTAAAAACAAAATATTATCTAAACTTATTAACAAAAAAATCTTTTTATCTGTGTGATTGTCTGAAGATAATTATTATTTACTCACACTCACTCCATATTGTCGCCTCTGCCTCCTATAATGTCCATAGCAGAGTCGTTTTGGTTTGCTATGCGGTAGCTTGTGCCAGCTCTCTGTCAACCCCTATTCACGACTGCTCCATTGCTGCTGGACGTTGCAGTGCCGCCTAAATTTATTTTGACACCACCTGCTCGTCGATGTCTTATTATATTTCGTACAACCGTAAAGTAAGGCGCAGGCCACATATAAATGGTATCTAGAGAGGACACGGCGCGGACATGGCGGGGATGTGGCGTGCCGCAGGCGCAAGATTAGAGCAGTCTGTTGTACGGCATCGATGTCTCAGCATGTCATCCTCAGAATACAACACATACAATTTATTAATATACAGATGCATACGCGGTTTTGGATGCACCCTGTGTGGTAATCGGGTGAGGTTTCATCTAAAGGAGTCACCGTCAACAACCGACACACAACGGGAACAACGGGGAAAAAACACCAAATCACATCCACGAGATAACTAACTGTCTAGCTTGGGGCCCACTAGCAATATTAACTGTACCAATTACTTAGAGTCTGTTCACAAGAGATTTTAATTCAAAAAATTATGTCATGTAACAAAATTAACGCAATACCCTATACACCCCATTGGGGTAGCTTGATGTGCTGGCCTCTGTACACTTTTTACTACTAAAACTATTCCAGCGAAAATATATTTAACAGCGTCTTTTCATAGCAATTCTCAATATTCAATAAATATGTGTTTGTGCCTAAAATTATACTCCTATCACCTACAACTCCCTAAATTTTGAAAACCCCTTTTTATTTTGAATTAACTATCTTAATACTACTGCCTCGTCGGTTAGTGGTCGTAAAACGACTGTCAAGCATGTGTTCTTGGGTTCGATCCCCGGGTCAAGCAACGTGTGATTGGGAATTTTATTAGGATTTTCTCAGTAGCAGCCCGGAGTCTGGATGTGTACTCGGTTAAATGGCAATAGGCTCATCTATGTATTACATGGGACTTAAAAACATAACTG
Organism: Phlogophora meticulosa; assembly: GCA_905147745.2. Classification (NCBI taxonomy): domain Eukaryota; kingdom Metazoa; phylum Arthropoda; class Insecta; order Lepidoptera; family Noctuidae; genus Phlogophora; species Phlogophora meticulosa. Next base: position 898,369 of record LR990534.1, read on the forward strand.
GTGAAATGTGGGTGTACTCTAGGTACACGTCCGCCCAACCCTTCGGGAAATTACAGGCGCGATGTTATGTTATCTAAATGTGAATTTTGACATCTGTAACGTTATACAAAAAGAAATTACATTCAAACTTTTTCACCTATGTTGTGAGTTTGTGAAAACCAATTTACCACAAGTTTTTCTTTCTATTTTTTTTTTTAAAACGTTGCCCCACTCTAGGAATTTCTCCTGAATCGTGGGTGCGTTTACAAACATTCAAACTCACATACACAAACAGCCAGACCCGGAACAACTACCTGTAGGCCATACAAATATTTGTTCCGTGCGGGAATCGAACCCACGACACGCAGCGCAGCAGTCGATCGCTCAGTCACTGCGCCAACCGTGCCGTCATTATATTATGTACCTACCGGGGACAGCTGCCCAGGGCGGAACAGACTTAAAAAGTGTGTCTGATCTTTTAGCTGAACTTACTTATGGCCTGGTGTCCGGAACCCCATTATTACCTACATTAAGTATACAACGCTCTGTGATGCACCAGGAAAAACAGATGAATGATGCAGTTTTCTTTTGTTATATTTCTGCTGTCATAGGTCAAATGTTTACAATTATTACAACGGTTATAATTATAGGTACGTAACATTGAACTGTCACGTAGCCCTACAGTTAGATTTATGTACACCTCTGTGTATTATGTAAAGAGTCGTAAAAGAGGAGCTCGTGGCTAAATAAAAACAGCCGCACGGGTTGAAGATTAAGCTACGTTTGCCAAGGTCAGTGTGTGGATGGGTAACCGTTCGTAACTTATCAAGTCTCCTCCATGCCTCGAAAAGCACGCTAAGCCCTTGGTTCCGGCTTTCATTTGTAATTGACAGTCGTTACGGGTAGTTAGAACCCCGAAGGTCTGACAACCAGTCTTACCAAGGGGTAGTGTGTTGCCTAGTAACTGGGTTGTGCAGGTCAGATTGGCAGTCGCTCTATGTAAACTACTGGTATTCAGACTGGAAGCCGAACCCCAACATAGTTGGGAAAAGGCAGGCAGATGATGTACACGGTCGTAATACCACCTCGATTATAGTAGGTAGGACAACAACATAATCCTACCCTTCCTTTTATTGTCTCACTGTGGGGAAACGGTCTCCTCTATACCTTTCCGCTCTTCACTGTGTGTTGCTCACGTCTCCGATTCCTTCTTTGAAACTTATAGTGGTATGAAATATTCCGTCGCCACTCGCCGAGCAATACCCCATAGGCCAGGCGGAATGCACATGTTGATGAGTTCACGGAGTAAGCGGTGAGGGTAGTTCATCCTTCATCTGAGACTTCGAGGACAGAAGCTTCCACAGCGGCGACCCTAGGATGGGGCGAGAGGTGCGGTCGCTCTAGGCGCCAGGTAGCAAAGAACGCCAAAACTACAAATGCAAAAAAACCGTTTTCGAACGTAATAAAAGAATGGCGCCTTTTAAGGGCTGGCCTGAATGAAAATGAAAATTGAATTCAAGAAAATAAATGACAACACAAAAATTAAATTAAATAAAAATACTTACTATTAATAAAACCAAGAAAGAAAAAGGCCGCGACAAAGAACGCCGAAAGACAATCGCGCTCTACCTTGATTAAGGGCTGGGGCCGGCGCTAACTCTTCCACATCAGAAAAAATGCGAAAAAAACAGTCGCCTGACCACCTTAATATAGGAAAGGGCTGATTAAGAAGCGTCCTGTGGGCCGTCATCTTGTACCCACAAATATTTAAACATGAATAGCATCACTTCATCATCGCCCGAAGGACACGGGAAGGTTTAAACTCTATAACCACATTACGCCAGTTATGCCATTACAGAAAATAAAAGACGATGAATAGCAACTGACGTTCTTACAATACATGTAATGGCCTGCCCTGCCTATTTCAAACTATGCTAGGGACGGCTTCCACTCTAAGTGGATGCAACGACTGCGTTTCTGACCCCTACAACACAATGACTGGGCCGTAACCCTTTACCTTAACCCCTCGTAAGACTGCTGGAACCGCCTAGTTGATTGACACCCAATCATATTATCATACCTACCAGCTAAGATCGAGTCCGACCATCACGTAAAGGGTTCCGTAACTGGGTAGGAAAAGATTATACTATTTTAAAAGTCTTTTAAAAGGGAATAAAAACCATTTAAAAGCTTATTTTAAATGGTTTTTATTCCCTTTTAAAAGACTTTTAAAATAGTATAATCTTTTTAAAAGTCTATTTTTGTAAGAAACAACATTTTATTTACCAGTAATATTTCAAAACTTCTATTGATTTCAGAATTTTCGCTAAGTTGAGCGTGATGATGCATGTCATGAGTTCGATTCTCGCACGGAATAAAAATGTGTGGCCTACAGGTAGTTAGAATAACATTTAACATTTATTTGCATAAAAACACGGTATAAAAGATGGTACAAATGGTGGATGGTGGTACTTGTTAAATGTTTGTAATCGCAACCACGCTACAGGAGAAATTCCTAGTTAGCCAACGTTTTTAAAAATGAAAAAAATATACTTAAGAGAGACTAAATCCGTTCTGTACATTTTGCGTGAAAGACCAACAGACATCCTCAGATACTGTCACATCTATGATGTTATAGTAGGATGTTAAAACGGTACCCTAAAAACCAAAGTAGGTAATTAGCGATAATGTACGTTGTTCTTTTCAAAAACTTTTCCTTTTAAATAGATGCAGCATTGAAAACAAGATATTTAGTACTCTACTTAACTCTGAAACAATCTCAGAGTAACTTAGTGTTGCATTAGATTTTATTTGAAAATGTTGTGTGAAGCGAAAATTATGTGTAAAATGTATACAGTATTGTTATTGTTTGTTTTGTTCCACAATTCTTCAGCAGTTATATACGAGTTAGAAGGTAATAATCATATGTATTGATAATCTATTTGTATAAAGTGACGGGGTATGTTCATATGACTACGCACTTCCCCAAAAAAAAATCAAGTGTCTCCAAAAAATACTATTTTTTTTAAAATATCTTTAGTTTTGGAAGTCGGTCGCTTTGGTTACATTGTTTGTTTCATTTTTTGAAACAAACAACGGAACATTTGAAGCAAACTGGGGGTTGTGAAGCAGGCTGGGAGTTTATTCTAAATATTATGTTGTTTTAATTATACCAATCATTTTGGTTAAAATCAATCTAATATTACCTCCAAAATAATACAAATTATACCTTCAAATCCAATTACTGGAGGATCTATCATCTGATTAGGCTTTTTTAGGTTTTCCCCAATCCCGAATGTTGGACAGTGATAATTGTATTCCCAGAGAGATTTTAAAAGTGGAAGGTGTTTGATTTTGTTAAATTTGAATTTTAGAATAAAACGGTTAAGCAATAAAGTATGTTTCCTTTAGAGTTTCTTTCTTGCTCATTACCCATAACGCCGTCACATAAATTAACGACAGCAAGATCCAACCCTGAACCAGGATCCTGATACAACATAGACGTGAACTCGAGCCTTTTTCCCAATACAACAACTACATCAACTAATAACGTAATACTTACGTTTAATATCAACGGAGTTTTTCTGGTAAATAGACGTTGCTTACAATTGAATGGGCTGAAATATCAAGGACTATACTCAGGACCCTAAAACCGACAACAGATAATTGAAGTGCGGATCCTTTTTTCTACAACCATCATCATTCTCCCCATCCTCATGCTGGGTCGCCGCAGCATGTCTTTTTCTTCCAAACATCTCTATTTGCCGTCATATCAAAAGTCACCTACTTTCTAGCCATATCTTTTTTCACACAATCCATCCATCGTTTCTTAGGTTTCCCTCTACTCTTGCAACCCTCTACATTCATACCTAAAACTTGCCTCACAACATGATCCTCATTCCTTCGCATCACATGCCCATACCATCAAAACCGATTTCCACACCACTTCTCGATCACAGGCGCCACATTCAGACCTCCTCTTACATACTCATTTCTTATTCTATGCTTCGCGTAACACCACACAACCCCATCAGCATTCTCATAGCTGCATGCAACTGCCTTTCATTCATTCCTTTTGTTGCCCAACATTCTTATGTCTATTCATATATCATATTCATTCTATCTCTACAAGACAAATTTACAACCATAATTTCAATAATAATTTAATACTGAGAAAATTCTTATTTAAAACCGAATTACGAAACAAATGTTTTGCCAAGGGTTGGTATGTAAACGTGACTCATAACTAATAAATATTGATGAATTTGACTTTATACCATTAAGTCCTCTCAACCCTCGCAGCCGAGGATCTCTGCCATCTCCTGGAGATGCCACCATTTTGTTCCAATTACGAAATACTGGAAAACAATAGAGATACCTAAAACCTAAAAAAAAGAGTAAATAAGGCAAACTTCTCCATTATTGGATATTTGATTTTGTCTTCTGAATGTGCTCAAAATCATGTGAGTATTTTTATATCATATAATTATACTAGCCTGGATTTTCTTACTGCAGGGCAAAGGCCTTCCTACTCTCCTTCAACTTATCTCTGTCTAGGCCTATTCGAGACCAGTCTATATCGAAAGAGTCCAGCGACGTCGCTTGCCATGTTAAGAAACCCTTTGGGTCGTGCATATAGCCCTGTCAGACGATCGGCTGGCATGCGGCAGCTGCATCCAGCCATATTCCTGATCCTATGAATCTTGAGTGGTTATAATAATAATGTAAAAGCCAAAGATGTGTTCTAAACATTTGTGCTGTGATTCAGGAAATAAAGTATGAAATCAATGAAATTTAACAAACCTCCACAATCTTTTCCGCTATCTGAATTGTAATAGCTAACGCTTCCGACAATGTTTGCGAGCATTATTGCGATGCAGACCAATCCCACGGCTATATCCACAAAATCTATTGGCCGGGTTTCCTCGCGTTTGGAATAAGCATAGACTTCCGACACTCTCCCCTTTAACTTGTATTTTCCTCAATTTCTAGATGCGGACTATGCGCTGATGCCGCCAGTGTTCCACTGGGACAACTACGATGAATGTCTCAAAGATCCTGAGGGACTGTACTGCATGGCAGAATTCACAGTGGTCTCAGATAGGCCTAGCAAGGTGTTGACTATGATGCAGGTAAGTTTGGGCCCTTCATCATCTTTACCAGCTCTAGGAACTACATTTGAAATACATACATTAGTACATTTTTGTTAATGACTGAACCTATATTGTAAACGGATATTGTAACTGAATAGGATTTTATAATTACTCTTTTTATTTAGCATATTGTTTGTAGAATTCATTACGTAAGCTACGTTCAAAGTCAGCATAGCCAATTACAAGTAACAGGTTTAATAGCACTTAATTGTCTGATTTCAAACTCACAAGATCAGGGGTGAATTGCATCGCTATATAAAATGTGTAGGTACATACGAGGAAACGAACATTAACCTGTATTATTGTATTTACTGTACTAAACAACCATTCCGAACAATTATCATATTATGTTTCATTAGGTAAATGTATAATAGATAACCAACCTTGAAATACCTTGTGCTATTTGCAACGATCTACGTTTTCACTGGTGTTTTATTTACAGGAATATTCTGAGCATACACCTACACACTACAATCACACACTACTTCGTCGCGGGATATGTCTCACTCGCACATGCAAAAACTACTACAATAAATCCGAAGGGGACATACATTCGGCCCTTGAGGCATGCGCCAATGCAACCCTATACAGTAAATACAAGTTAAAGGGGAGAGTGTCGGAAGTCTATGCTTATTCCAAACGCGAGGAAACCCGGCCATTAGATTATGTGGATATAGCCGTGGGATTGGTCTGCATCGCAATAATGCTCGCAAACATTGTCGGAAGCGTTAGCTATTACAATTCAGATAGCGGAAAAGATTGTGGAGGTTTGTTAAAATTTATTGATTTCATATTTTATTTTCCTAATCAACGCACAAATGTTTAGAACACAACTTTGGCTTTCCATTATTATTATTACATTACGGATACAGTTGCTGCATGCATGCTAGCCGATCAGTGGCAAATATGCACAACCCAATGGGTTTCTTAACATGGCAAGTGACGTCGCGGCAGGCCCAAGCGGAGACGGTAAAATGAGATGGTCTCCTTCGATATAGACTGGTCTCAAATAGGCCTAGACAGAACTAAGTTGAAGGAGAGTAGGAAGGCCTTTGCCCTGCAGTGAGGCTAGTAAACACAAATAATATTAGTATATATTAAATACTCACATGTTTTTGAAAACATTCTGAGGGCAAAATCAAATGAGAAATTTGCCTTTTTTTTTCTTTTTATATTAAATGGTTTTCCATTTTCAAGTCTTTTATTTTTTTTTAGGTTTTAGGTTTCTCTATTGTTTTTCAATATTTCGCAATTGGAACAAACTGATGGCGTCTCCAGGAGATGGCCGAGATCCTCGTCTACGAGGGTTGAGAGGACTTCATGGTATCAGGTCAAGTTCACCAACATTATTAATTATAGAGTCATGTTTACATACCTACCCTTGGCAAAACCTTTCTTTCGTCATTCGGTTTTAAATAAGAATTTTCTCAGCATTCAAATATCATTGAATTTATTGTTGTAAGTTTGTCTTGTATAGATTAGAATGTGGGGCCACAAAAGGGATGAATGAAAGGCAGTTGCATGCAGCTGAGATAAGAATACTGACGGGGTTGTGCGGTGTTACGCGAAGCATAGAATAAGAAATGAGTATGCTAGGAGAAGTCTGTGATGTGATGCCTGTGATCGAGAAGTTGTATGGAAATCGGTTGTCACGGTATGTGAAGGAATGAGGATCTTGTTGCGAGAAAAGTTTTGTGTACGAATGTGGAGTCTTACAAGAGGAGACCAAAATAAAGATGGATGAATTGTGTGAAAGTTGATATGGCTAGCAACGAGGTAACTTATGTGATGACGGCAAATAGAGATGTTTGGTGGAAGAAGACATGTTGCGGCGACCCCAAATATATTGAGATAAGGGCAGGAGTATGAGGAGAATGATGATGGTTGTAGAGAAAAAGATCCGCACTTAAATTATCTATTGTCGGTTTCAGGGTCCTGAGTATGGTCCTCGTCATTTCAGCCCATTCGATTGTAAGCAACGTCTATTTACCAGAAGACACTTCATTGATAGAAGACGTAAGTTATACTTGTATTGGGAAAAAAATAGTTTTTGCCTGATTTATGTGATTATGTAAATAAGTTTTTAATTTCAGATCCTCACTGCTGGTCCCTTTCACATACTGACAAACGGGACAGTGATAATGCAGACATTCCTGATAATCGCGTCCTTCCTGCTAGTATATAACTGGCTGATATATTCAGAGGAACACGAACCTTCGTGGAAGATGCTGCCGAAGCAATTCATGATGAGATGGTTGAGGTGACTAATACTTAAACACATTCTTGACAAGGTTGTAGTCAACCTTGTCAAGAATGTGTCAAAAGCACAGGAGCCGTAGCACACGCGGCTTTTGAGATTTCAGTCTGGGTTTGGCCCCTATGGGACCTTAAAATAACTCGTGAATTGTGTAAGATCTCTGGTTAACCTTACCTTAGGTGAAATATTCTGTTGTATGGGTGATAATCAACATTTCTCAGGAAATGTACATCAGTTTGTGACATGAGGATTAAAATGCGTCAAAAGTCGACAGACCTTCCTTGCCTTTTACTGCATTGATCTTCAAATCTTAATACCACAAGTCAAAAACTTCTTTTAAGGAATGGCTGAAAAAAACTTTATAAACAAAAACACTCCTTTTCATATAGCAATATGAAAAGGAGTGTTTTTGTTTATAAAGTCTTAATTTTTAACATTAATAACGGTACTAGAATAAACGAAGCGAAGGTAAGAAAAATCTGAAACCATCTGAGGAGACCCGAGAAGACTGCTACATTGTTTCCACTGTTTTGCCACCTCAATCACAATCTTAATCCGCGATCCTAAACTGTTGCTTCTGATTCGCCCTCTCAAGGTTACAGATTATAAACTCGGTCATTGATTGGTTACAAACAAGACCGATGTCTAGATTGGGATTGAGGTACGTTATTGAATTCGGCCTTTGGAGGATTCGGTTGAGTACTCCATCATTGTTGTTACAGATTGACTCCATCGTACGCAATCGTCTTGGCCTTGACAGCAACTTGGTTTGGGAGGATAGCATCTGGACCTGGCTGGCAGGTAAGAGTTATTTTCTAAGTGTTCTTTGTTTTCAAAAAATTATAAATTATAATGGAACCGACTACTTCGTGGGTTCCTGAGTTCGATTTGCTGGTCGGGCAAGTTATTCCATCAGGATTTTCTCAGTAAATAAATAAATAAATAAATAAATAATGCTGGACAATCCACACAGCATCATCTAGCCCCAAGCTAAGCAGAGTTTGTGTTATGGGTACTAGATGACTGATATACTTAATACAATACATTACATAGATAGATATTTTTACTATACATAGGAAATACCCAGAACACCCGGAACAAATATTTGTAGATCGTACAAACATTTGTCCCAAGGCGGGAATCGAACCCGCAACCTCTTGCGTCGCAGGCGGACCTTCGCCCGCCGCGCCACAACGGTCGTCCAACCAGAGTCTGGATTTGTTCCCGGTTGATGTCAATGGGCTCGTCCTATAACTAAAACACAACTATCGAAATGTGGGTGTAGGGACAACCCAGTCACTGGGTTAACACGATGTCCTTCGATGCCCTTTGTTTCTCCATCAGGCTCCTGACTACCTGTTAATATCTAAAATGATAGAGATAACCAACGGCTGAACATGTTTTCCAAGGGGCAGAAGGGTCTTGGTATGTAATGGGTCACCCATCCTCGGACTGACCTCGGCTAGCGTAGCTTAACCTTGAAGATCGAACCGTAAAACCGTTATTACTTGACAATATAACATATTAACATGCACTGAAAGGCATGTATTGAGGCACGATTTATGAAGTATCTACTTAAAAAAGCGTCCGAGGCTTGGTTTCAATCACACTAATATAAGGTATACATGCGAAAGGGTAAAAAGAATATTGGAAAAGGTATATTGTCGATACGCATGTGTGCGTATGATTATTACTCCTTCACGCCTAAAAGGCTGAACAGGTTAAGATTAAATTTGTTACGAAGGTAGCCCATTCCCTGAAGTAACAAATAGGCTACTTTTTATACCGAAAAAGTTAAGTATTTTAACCACGAGCAACACCGTTTATTTACAGAAGGCAATTGGCAACGAGTTGAGTGATTGCCGCCGGGACTGGTGGCAACATCTCCTGTACATTAACAATTACGTAGACAGCTCCGAATGCATGGGGCAGACATGGTATGTTCACTGAATAATAATAATAGTATCCTCTTAGTATCCCGCTGCAGGGCAAAGTCCTTTCCTCGAACAGAACACTTGGTTCTGGCAATATCAGACTTCAATTAATTTGAAGTCCTGCTTTCCTCAAGCTATTTCTCTTCACCAATGTTATCGATGATAATAAGAATGCTTAAATGAACGTGGGATCCTGGGGTCAATTGTTAAGTCGAGGGAACGACTGACGTCGAATATGTCAGTTCAAAGGATTTTGAACCTGTGTTTAAGTTGTTTTTTTTTTATTATTTATTTATTTTAATATATATGTACTTTAAACTTTTATTATTTCATAAATTAGATATTCACATATATACAATTATACTATAAAACTAACTAGGTATATACATATTAACAAAAACAAAAAAAAGCCGACAAGGACACTCAGGCGTCAAAGTATTCCTCCGCATCGCTGTCATCTGGAAACGTGCCCAAAAGACTGGCAGCATTGCCACGTTGGATGGCAATACTAATTCTTTGGGCAAAGAATGAGCCAGCCCTCTGGTCACGCGAAGTGTCGATCAGACGTCGAGAAATTTCTTTATAAAGATGACGTGCACTCGGACCCCATGACCCGAGCGTTTCAACCCCAAACGCCTCAAAACTGTAGTTACCAATAAGGTTACAGTATTTGCGCCGTTTGAGGGTCTCAGCACCCGCCGCGGCAGCGCCAGCACAGCCTGCCGTGCTTGAAACATGAAGTTGTTTAAGTTGTTTTTACAACTATCCTGTGTAGCATTTAGGTTTTAATACCATAGATATGATTTAACTCTTAAAAATAAATACATATTGTACTCGTATTTACACAGTATTTTAAATTTTAAAATCGTTCCATTTGACGTTACGTTTACGTCAAGCGTTCGTACTTCGGCCTCAGATAATAAAATGTGAAGACGAGTATGTTGTTATGAACACCCTTTTGTCCACCAGGTATCTAGCAGCGGACACCCAGCTGTACCTCATGGCATCCGTCATATTTGTGACGTGCAGGACCGCTCGCACTAGGAACGTGGTGCTGAGTCTTCTCTTCGTGCTCGGAATGCTTTTTACAACGCTACAAACTTATTACCATAACCTGGACGGTGTTCTGATAGTTGCTCCCGAGTAAGTCAGCCATTATAATAATACTAACTGTTGCACGCGACTTCGTCCGCATGGAAACGAATTTAAAATAAGTATTCACAATTTAAAAATCATTCGAAGTGACATTACCTTAACTTCAAGCATTCGTGATAGGCACACAGGTGTCGCCTAGTTTTGTGGAAACAGCCGGTAGTGTTTTAATAAATTGTCGAAGCGGCTAAGCCCTGCTCTATCGAAATCTGTCATTTGACTGATGTAGAAACAGCTAGAGTAGAATATTTTAGTTATTTTGATAGTAATGTCGTACGAGATTTATCTGTGAGGAAATGCAGCCGATACTCAAGCTTACTTTGTGCTGCAGAAACGAACCATTCGAGCAATTTATAACCTCTAAGCCCAAATAAATTTTAGTCTTTTGTCAAAAAGAAGTTCTGTCAAAAAGGTTTCTATAAAATTAAAGATTACTTGGATTTAACAAAAACGTAGGGTGGATTAATCTGCTCCAATGTGTCCCCAATCAACATACTATCTTAAGTTAAATAATTGATTTTGAACTTAGTTTGACAACAAGTATGTGTAAATGTATTATTTGACATTTCTGAAATATAATGTACACTAAGACTTATACGTGTAGATACACAAAGACATCACATATTTACTTTATAAAGTATTTTATTATTATTTATATTATTTTAAATATTGCGAATGTAGGGACATGTTTTTTCACAGGGCAGTTTCAGTGCCTACCCAAATTTTCTCTCTTTGGTAATGTTCGTCGATGCGTAGATCTCCTTAGCTCTGAGTTGAGCTCTATGATTACTGATAAATGCATGCACTAACTGGACAGGTCTTCTAATATCTGTGTAGGTCTTTCCTCCAGAGACCATCTCAGACATTAATCTGCATCGTCCTCACATGATCTGACCAAGATAATGTCCGGACTCAATTTTATGACGTGTAAAAGTGTTATTTTAAACCTGTTCACTGATATAAATTACTTTTCATATCGTTTTACTTCTTCTCTTAATGAGGTCCTCCAAAACAACTTTTAATGACATCAAACATATATGTACAGAGGTCAGCACATTAAGTTACCCCAATTTGTCAAACTTTTTTGTTAGCTTTTCCACATTATTGCAAAATAATAAGTTTCATATTCAATTGGGAAAATTTGACAGTATGGTGTAGCTTGATGTGCGTCTGTACACCAGAAAAATATAGTTATTTACGTTTATTTTCATTTCAGGCTCGTACTGAATTTGTTCAGGAACTCTCCCGTCTTCGATAAAATTCATAAGAGAGCGCACACGAACCTGACTGGCAATGTCATTGGCATGGCAATGGGCTACTGGCTCTACGAGTGGCAGAAGGCTGGTGGGAATCCGGAAACTTTGCGGGTACATTTTTAAATATAACATCATGCCTTTATTCAGCATACAGTCAAGTAGAGGTGTCCCTACAGTACCGACATCCACATTTCACCAGGTATGTTTAAGACCCATGTATTAGGGAGAAAGCCAATTGCCATCAACCGGGTACAAATCCAACGGTACGTTTCCTGACCGGGGCGAGGTTTTAGGTTCCCGTAACCAAACGAGATATACAAAACTCTTTTAATTTCGAGACGGCATGGTTGGCGCAGTGGCTTAGCCTAATGGGTCCAGGCGTGATGGACTTGGGGACCTCCGTCATCGGATTTTCGAGGATGAAGATTTTCCATGTCAGAAGGAAATAAAAAAGTGGCTATGCGATCGGCAGCTGCACCGCGTGTCGTAGGTTCGATTCCCGCCAGTGTCCCTTCCACCCTGTATTTTGGAAAAAAAAAATTTTTTTCAGAAATACCGCTTCCTGTACTGGAGTATGTTCCCTTTGGGCTGCCTCTGCTGCTACAGCGGCACCATCTTCTACACGTACTCTCCTCGGCCACCGCAGTTCGTCAACCTACTGTTCGCCGCTTTCATGAAGCCCATCTTTGGCATCATCATTAGCATCGTTTTACTGGGAATCATTATTCAGGTTGAAGGTATGTACTTAATTAAACATTTTATGCGTGTAGGTACCTACCTCACCTATATCATGTTATTGTAATATACAACATGTAACAGAATAAACGTAATACCTCACCCCCCGTCTGCTGACGACCCACTTTGGGTCGGTGAAATTTTAAGCCGCATCTGCTGACGACCCAAATTGGGTCACTCAAAACTGCCATCGTTTTTGACGCACATTGCTAATAAAAACTGTACCTATCTCGCTCAAACTTACACAGAGTGTAGGAGAGAGAACAAGGAAGCTATTGCATGTACCCATGTCACCAACCCCCAAAATCGTGAAAAATTATGAGCTGTAGTACATTTTGACAAGTTATGTACACATAAATGTATGGGGGAATCGATTTTTTTCACGATGTTTGTCCCATAGTAAAAGATGCTCATACTAATGAGAACAATGAACCCATAAGAGGAATCAAATAATGAATGAAAAACATTTTTTTTTTCATACACGTTGTCAGGTGTACTGAAAAGGACATAAGTGTACATCCAAGCTCGTTACAATACTTTTGACTTCAACTTCTACACAGAGTCTGTACCAGAAATTCATAAAAAAAGTACCAACCTATTACTGTCCCACTGCAGGGCAAAGGCCTCTTCTCATACAGAGCAGGCATGAGCATTAATCACCACGCTTGCTCAAGACGGGTTGGCGATTTCAGACTTATATTAATTATATAAGTCCAGGTTTCCTCACGATGTTTTCCTTCACCGATGTCAGTGATGTCCAAGATAACCTTAGAAAGTACATATGAACTGAAAAAGTCACGTTGGTACTTGCCCAGGTTTGAACCCACAACCTCGACCACAACCAGAAATTCATACATCTCCTCAATCCTCTTTACCTTTACACTGTAAAGACTCAAGTCAGGAATGATGAGCATCTATTTTCACCACCAGGTGTCTACCGGACTATCTTGGAATGGCCCATTTGGATAGTACCAAGCCGGCTGACGTTCAGCGCGTACCTCCTCCATGTCGCCTTCTTGAGGAACTTCATGGCGATGCAGACCGCCACCTACAAGGCCACTGTTGTTGTGTTCGTAAGTATGTTAACTAAGTTTAATTTATTTGGGTTCTCTCAACTATTTCACGTTGAAAGGAACATCGACGTACAACCTGATACCATTAGTTCAGTACACGTTGTCTAGACAGCGTTGGAATTTTTGGTCGTTTCCTTATTTTTAAGTTTCTTGGTTATCTATTTTTACTTTAAATTGTACAAAAATGATAAGAAAATCATCTTATCAAATAACCTAATGAGATTTTAATTTAAAAGCAAATAATTCACTTCTTTTATTAAAAATATATTAATTCTAGGAATGAATATATATATATGATTTCAGAAATTGTGTAGCATAACAATAATTTCAAATGATTATTAATACACGTCTGTTAAAAAGATATGTCTACTTATTTTTTTTAAATAAATTTTTCCTGTATAGTGGGTGCGTTTACAAAGATTTAAACTCCCATACACAAACACCCAGACCCGGAACAACTACCTGTACTGTTTGTTCCGAGCAGGAATCGAACCCGCGACACGCAGCGCAGCAGCCGAACGCTCAGCCACTGCGCCAAACGTGCCGTCAAGATCAGTCAGAGTTGGGAAGGGTACATCTGAATGATCTAGCAAGATACTAATTTTCCTCTATTTTCGCAGGTGACCAGATTAGTCATGCTAACCGTGAGCTCATTCATAGCCGGCTTCTTCTTCTGGATCCTAGTGGAAGCGCCGATTGGAAACATCATCCGAGAATACTTCGCTAAGCCTGAACCAATCGAAGGAAGCAATCGTGATAAAGATTTAAAGAGAAAGGACGATGCTAAGAACGCAGATACAAGTCCAACAAAGAATGGAGGAGTCAAAGTAACTGATAGCAGTGTCAGAAGAAGAATTATGGGTGAAAAAAAAGCAGATGAAATGTTAAGTAAAAATGTATGAAAATAAATGATACTATATATTGTTTTGTAACAAATATGTATATACTCAGTAGTGTGTTTATATTGTGTCAAATGACGTGCCTATTTGTATCCAATTTAAGTGATTAACGTTTATGTATGGGATTTGTTAAAGGATAAATAGCCAGGAGTCTTTTGTTTTTTTTTTAATACGTTGCCCACTAGGAATTTCTCCGGTGTCGTGGGTGCGTTTACAAACATTTAAAGTCACATACACGAACAGTGTGTGTGGGAATCGAACCCACGACACGCGGCGCGGCCGTAGATCGCTCAGCCACTGCGCCAACCGTGCCGTCTTGCTATTGTCATTCTTAAAAACTATGAAAGAATCAACTAGGTCCATCCTAGCCCATAGTTTATGAAGCAGATACAGGTAGAAGCGTTAGAGAAACAACTGGCGTGTGACTTTATTCATATTTAAAGGGAAATTTGAAATAAATCTATTCAACATTAGTTAAAATTTCTTTATTACAATACAAAATAAACATTTTTAATATAAAAACATTTTGAAACTTACAACTTATCTAATTTATTACCACTAGCAGAGATATATTATATGGGTACGTATCTTAGCGACAATTCCTATAGTCTTAAGAATGATTGTATTCTAGTCTCAATCATTTTTGATATTGATTGATCGCTGATGAGATTGCGACTACTTCTTGGACCTTCTACCGGCAACTGGCCT
This sequence comes from Phlogophora meticulosa, assembly GCA_905147745.2. Classification (NCBI taxonomy): domain Eukaryota; kingdom Metazoa; phylum Arthropoda; class Insecta; order Lepidoptera; family Noctuidae; genus Phlogophora; species Phlogophora meticulosa. The sequence goes on from LR990534.1 coordinate 913,515, forward strand.
TCTCTTAACAGAGATGACTATTGAATTACCACAATCATTATCAAACGGTTTTTTATATAACTCGCCTCTTTCACTGCCAATTTAAATAAAGTTTCCCAATCCACGATCTTCAACTGCTACTTCTGAGTCTGTTTCTGCAGTAAAACCACGTGAACACTTGTGACTCTAAGTTAAGACTAGTTCTCGTATTTATACTCGTATACAGGGTTATTTATAAAACCCAAATAACCTTACGGGGTGTGAAATTAGTCAAGATTATCAACAACTTTTACTACGAGACTAACCATGAAACATAAAAAAATATCAACTGCTTCATACAAAATGCAAAATGTAACAAAGAGCTGATATTTTATGTTCATTTCAAAATTAGTTAGTAACTACCCCCCCCCCCCCCCCCCCAAGGTAATTATTGTTTTACAAATAACCCTGTATATGCCAAACTATGTTTAGTATATTCTTACTAAATATATTACCCCACGTAGATTACTTAATTTGTCGTCTTTGTCATTTTTAACATTAACACTAAAAACTATTATTAATTATTAACATAACGTAATTGAGTCATTAATCCCACCCTCTAGTATAGGTATTTTTAAATTCATCTGGAAAGATATCACTTGGTGGAAAGCGTTTGATTAGCTCTTGGCTTCGCTTTCTCTTTCCTTACATTTTGACCTTAATTTCTTCTATTACATCCTTGATACTAATATGTACAGCAGCCATTACAGCCATGTCTTCACCAGCGAACCCTCAAGCCTCATTTCTCCTCCTCACTTGTGAGACCAGGTCAAGTTTCCCAGTGGAGTCCACGGGTATCGAAGGTCGTCGCTCAGGACCGTCGCGGTCGGTGACGGCTTTCCACAGCTGTATGAGAGGCAGTTCCACTAGGAGACAGAGTGGCACTGATGCTAAGTAGCTCAGCACTGATGATGTTATTAGGAGGGATAGCTGAAAGAGTTTGAAAGAAGTTTCTTTAAGGTGCTACGAACACATTATTTTTTGCAGTAATTACTACATATATATATATCCTATTTTCCATTGCTTGTGTTGTGTTTGTTACATGGTGGACAGGTGAGGACCTGACAGGCACGAGTATGGAAATCCGAGCAAGTACCTATATGACTTTTAGACTCACATGTGTAGATTTCCTACATTGAAATCATATATATATCTGAGATCAACTTAGATATTGTTGATTTCTGATGTAGAAAATCTTGTGGGAACTCAATTTTTCTATACTTACCTACTAATATAAGAGTCAGTTTGTTTTGTTCCAACTTTAGAAATTTCTGGAACTAAGTCGGATTCAAAAATTCTTATTGCATTTGACAACCCAATTTTTGAGGAAGGTTAAAAGGTATTTTACATCCCTCTATCTACGAACCTGAGGAGCGAGTGAAACAGCGGGCACAGATAGTAATTAACATAAGTCATTAATCCACCCCAAATAATAGGTGAAAAATTGGTCAAGGCGGGACCTTGACCCAAAATTCCAGGCTTCGCCCTTCAGTAGGATATTTACAGACTAGTATGATTAATAAAATAGCAAAAATAAATAGATTTTCTAATTTTTCAGATCTATTAGGGATTCGGCCGCGTTTGACAACAAAAAAACACTGAATTTTTAATACGGTAAATGCACTCCTGCAAATCGTAGGTGCACATTTACACGAAATAAGTGACAATTATAGTAACTTCCCCCTGTACTGGTAAAAACAAATTAGTATCTCAGATTTAAACTAAAATATCAACTAACCATAGATAGCACAGAGGCATGTCCCAGCTGCGTATTCCCAGCCAATGTGATTCTGAGCACGATGAAATGTATAAGGAACACGCAGTACGACAGCCTGCCCAGGATGTGGAAACCACGCCATTCTAGCGAGTCACGGATGAGAGCTGTAACACAAACATTAATCACTAAAACTTTAAAGTATTCTTCGGAAAACAAATATATCAGACGACCAAAAATGTACCACTGTATTTATTTATTTAATACTTTAAGCACACAAATGTACAGAGGCGGACTTAATGCCATAGGCATTTTCTACCAGTCAACCTTTGGGTGATGCAGAGACAAACAGTGGCAGGTGCAATTTCTTAAAAGAAGAGTGAATAGAAATATATGTATTATTATAAACTATAAATATAATACCTACATAGAATATATACACAAATAAACATATACACAAACACATACATAAACAATAAGAACAGTCTGTTAATGAGAAAACATTAGCGCTGTGATGAAACCACCGCCAACTTCTTACGAACATGCTCACGCACTTTAACTTTGAAGGCCAATCGGCTGGTTGCCATCCTGATTTCCTGCGGGAGCGCATTCCACAGAGAAATAGCTTGGTCGAAGAAAGAATTGTGGATGAAGTTAGTACGGTGAGTCGGGCATTAAAGAGGACGGTTATGGGAGGAACGCAGATTTCTGTATGCTGATGCTGAACTGAATTCTCCTCTTTATAGGTATTTATATCTAAATTACTGTGAACCAAACAGCATGTCCCAAGGCTGTTGCTACTCCTAAAGTCCAAACTCGTCTGATACTCACACCAACACCTCGAGAAGCAGCCCAGCATGAAGATGGAGAAGAACACGGCGACCAGCGGTCTGTCGAGCGAGGAGTACAAGGCGGAGGCCCACAGCGGTAGTGGAGAGTCAGAGAGGAACACTGTGCCAGCCAGCAGCACCGCACTGCCCAGGAATAGAGATGCGTGGAAGAGCACGTTGAACCACTAAGGAAGAGATGATGAGGATTATGAAATATACGCACACTAAGTAATAATAAGTCTGCAGTTTAGCAGAGGATGTTGGAATAAAATGAACATCCTAGATGAATAATTAAAAATAAACAAACCAAAAAGGAAGAACTCGATTATCGGCAGTTTATAACATTGTGACTAATCACAAATACGTCTATATAATATGTCTATCGTATATGAAGATGTAATGATTTTCGCATGAATGCACGTAATGCATGTAATACGAGTATAGTGCCTCAAATTATTGTCATATTTTATTCTTCTTTTTGGTGTGTAGACGGCCATCTATGTACATATATTCAGTCAGTGCAGAACTTACCAATGTGTTAGCCGTCTTGTACCCACTAGTAGCGTCCATAGTTTCCAATTTATCTCTTTATTAAATTATCAAAAGATATTAATTAGCGGTATTAGTCAACGGTAACAGGAACCATGAGCCTTTTTTTTTTTTGATTCGGGGTGGAAAATCCTCGTGGATGTCCTCCACCCTGGGGTGGGCGAAGGGGTCTGTCAGACTCTTACTGACTAAAAACGACCCCGGTGTTCCATCTCACACCTACGCCGGGGGTCGCGGGAACGTACGATCCTTCCGCAACCCCCAGCTAGCGCAGCTAGTCCTCAGGTCAGTAACCATGAGCTGGCCTAGCGTAGTGCGGAGTTTGAACAGAATGCAACGCCAGTTTATACTGGTTTTGTACCACTGGCTGTTGGGCGAACTATACCTGAAGTACTCCTGGCGTACCTCTACTATCTTAACTTACTATCTTACCTTGCTGTCCTTAAGTTTAATCTCTCCTTTGACATTGTTGTGGTACAGTATGAAGGCGGTGGCGATGCCTCCGATGTACCCGGGCAGGTTCATCCAGAACGGCAGGTACACCAGCGAGAGGATCTTGGACCCAGCAAACATGTTACGAAGAACCCTGCAGATAAAAATTTGAGATCTTTATGTAAATATCAGACCAACATGGCTTAGAACTAAGAACTTTGGAGACTTGAGAACAACACACAGTAGGCTTACTTGAAGTAATACGACCTACCTTGTCTGTTTTCATATGCCACTTAGAGCAGCCGGTGGCCCAATAGTTACAGTCCCGACTGACTTATGTAGTATGTACCTCTTTAGCCGCTTTGAGTGATTTTGAGTACAGGCAAAATGTATGGGTCCGTGTCACCGACACGCTAACGTTGCGCCAGACTGACAGGTATTCCGAAGCTTTAAACGTTCACTTCAGTTAGCAGCCCCCATGACTGCATAATTATTATCTGCCATTCATTCCGTTATCACACACTCAAAAGATCCTCATCCTACTTACTCTGGAGTCTGAGCCGTGACGATGGGTGCTAGCTGGTAGAAGTAGACCACGAGACCCGCGGTCAATGATGACGCGACTACGAACAGCATCAGGAGAGGAATGGTGGCGCGCTTGTATCTCATGAGGACAAGAAGCAGGAATACTCCTATTATGTGGAGCTGCATGTCTGCTGCCAAATACCTGGAAAAGTGAAAGTTTTAAGAGTTTGAAATGAAACAATTCTTATAACAACGCCCAGCAATGGGAACTATGGCAGGGTGTACCATAGCACGAAAACTAGTGATGTCAACTTAGAATAGGAATCAATCAGATAGGTTACACCAGCATTGACTTTATTCAAAGCGCCCAGGTGCAGCATTTCCTCTTTCTGCTCTTCTTCTCTTCTTTTATAAAACATTTCCTAAGGAAAGTGTGTGGACAGAGGTCTAAATCACATCCGATAACTTACCAAGTGTGTCCCATGCAGAACTTGCCAGTGGGCAGGTGGTTGTGCACATACAGCACGTGGTACCACCACCGTTCAGAGCAGTCGTGAGCCTCACGCTCTACCAGCCACGACCACTGTGGTCCAGCGCCCAGCAGTGGGAACCATGCCACCGTGAACCATAGCGCGAATACTGCTAGTGGAGTCAGCCTGGAATAGCAACCGAGCAGATAGTAGTGATAGAAATACTGAGAGGAGTTTAAATAAGTCAGTTAAAAGGAAAATGAGGATTCGGATTAGGAAGAAAAATGGACAGTGGTCAACAGAAAAATAAAAACAGATGTCCGAATAGCGAGGTGAGAAATTGGATGACTGGATCTCAGCTGAACTCTTGGTTTCTCCAACCAAGGGTTCTACTGAAATCCAGGGAATATAGTAAAATAAATAAGTAGGTACTTAATAGATAATTATGGCGCCTGCAGAAAGAAACTACTGAAAGTGGAGAAAATAAAAAATCACCTGAAGAAGCTATATCAAGCAGAATTAGTACCGGTTACAATAGAAAGAGGTTATTTCCATTAGATATTTTAGCTATGCAAAAACTTAAAGACGAACAGATTTTTTGGTTTTTTTGAACAAACACGAACACATCGTCTATTTACTTTCATCATTAACAGTACCGCTTAGTTCTTATATTTTTGCTGCCTCCATATTCTGCCACCAAACTATTGCTGGCCTGTTCTGTTTCAAACTATGCCTCTTAGAATGGCAATGGCAGATGCTTATAATCATCCTAATTGCTTTCTACTATGTGAAAGCCAGGCATTGAATATAATTTCACATTTAGATGGAAACAACAATTCCTCAGTTGAACAGCTGATCGTTATGCCGACTTACCTGATCCATCTGTTCAATATAGACATCAAGCACTTGAAAAAGGTGATGGGCTTGGTGGGGGACGAGACCAGGGTTGCATACGCGGTTAGGAAGCCTGACATTGCGAAGAAAGCCTGCAGCCACAGTGGGGAGTTCAGGACCGCTTGCCAGGTGAAATGGTCGTACATCTAGGAGACAGACAAATACTAGAATAACTTAGACAAATAATCTCTAATGTATAAAATTCTCGTGTCGCAATGTTTGTTACCAAACTCCTCCGAAACGGCAGGACCGATTTGTTTGAAATTTTTTGTGCATATTGGGTAGTTCTGAGAATCGGCCAACATATATGTTTCATGTGATAAGGGTGGTCCACCACAAACATTATTTTTTATGTTTGTTTTTTTTTTTTTAAATACCAAAATTACGTTTACCGGATCAGCTAGTATAATATAAAAACTTTGCTCCGAACCAGGAATTTCTCCTGTGTCGTGGGTGTGTCATTTAAAGTCACATATGTATATATACGAACAGGTAGTCCTGGAACAAGTACCTGTAGGCAAGACAAATATTTGTTCGGTGCGGGTATCGAACCCACGACACGCAGCGGAGCGTAGTCGATCGCTCAGCCCCTGCGTCAACCGTGCCGTTGACAAATACTTGGCACTTACGTTGACTGCAACATCGCCCACCATCAGATTAGATAGTGATGTTATGCGATCTTATGAAATATTAAAAGCCACTTAAAACCAGTCAAGTAAAACAAGATTGAATCCTTGGCCTATGCCGAAGCTACATATTATTCGACAGAAAATTATCAGAAATACAAACGTGTATCACGATTATTTTGTGAATTATACGAGGATAATGTACAAATACCTACTTAGTAAAAAGTAAAAACAATTTCTTACCCTTTCAACAAACTGGGGGTTGTCGATGTACGAGTAGATGTATATCAACATGACGTGAGAGAATATCACGCACTGCATCCCTAGGAACCTGGAAATTCACAACACTATGAACTGGGTGCATATTCGGAATGTGCCACATTCTCATGAAAACCAGCAACCAGTTCATCTACCGACTCCATCCAGGGCCTAGTCACTTTTATAATGTGGTGATTTTTATGAAGCAAGGACAAATTATTTTCTACTTTTGCTTTGGTAAAAATCAGACGCATAATCATAAAGAGAGACAATTTTGGTGACCTTTTTTTTTTAAGGGTGGGAAATCATCCAATGACTTGTCCGTTCAGGGTGGGACGGGAGGGCGTGTCTGACTTTTACTGACTAAAACCCCTCCGTGTTCCGTCTTTGCCTTTAACGTTCCGGAGTCACGGTAACTCTTACGAACATCCCGCAAAATGTTTGTGACCTTCAACAAAAACGTTTTTTTCCTGATTTGACCCCATTTTCAAAATTCACTAATTTACGTTACACGTACGTATTTAGGTCCAAAACGTATATGTCTACCGAATTTAAATTGTTCCAGTAGATTTGGAGCAAACTGGCTGTGACTGACAGACAAACAGACAGACCCACGTCTCCTGCCGGGTGCCGGCAGTACAGGACCGGTCCATTTCGTGATGCTTGGGGCTTATTCCAAGCAATTGCATTTTGCCAGATGAGTGATGATCATGATGATGACAGACGACTGTTATTATAAAGATTTACCTGATTCCTTCAATACAAGCGACATCCTTCATGCGGTCGTCAGTCCTGGGCTTGCTTCGGTCATATGTCAGAATGTCAAAGTTGCGCTTTAAAGAGAACGCCAGCAAGTACCTGTTACCTACAGTGGTAATAGGAATATGGGGATTAGAACTAGTTCAATTTCTTGGAAGAAAACCTATAGCAAATATCGTAATGCCATGAAGCTTAATTCAGTTGCAAAATCAGACAAGAACCGTCGTTATCTTTACGTTAACAAGTTAAAATCACGTCGTGGTTGATGGCTATAACAAATACGACCAACTCCAGGGAAACAGTAAATAAAAATTCCCTGAAGATATTTCTAAAGTCTCCTCTTGGTATAAGAGTACGTACAATAATTTATTATGCTTATAGGTCACACGCAGTAAAACTGATGAAACCGACTTGATTCTAATACTGATACTCATTAAAGTACTTCAATACACTAATTCTGATAATTCAAAATAAAATAAAATAAATAAATAAATAATGCTGGACAATCCACACAGCATCATCTAGCCCCAAGCTAAGCAGAGCTTGTGTTATGGGTACTAGTCTAGTACCCATATAGTATATCAGTCATCTAGTACTACTAGATGACTGATATACTTAATACAATACATTCCATAGATAAATATTTTTTATTATACATAGCAAAATACCCAGAACACCCGGAACAAATATTTATAGATCGTACAAACATTTGTCCCAAGGCGGGAATCGAACCCGCAACCTCCTGCGTCGCAGGCGGACCTTCGCCCGCCGCGCCACATCGGTCGTCAAATAATAAACACTCATTCTGATACTTCAAAATCAAGCCGATAAAGATTAACAGAACCAAGAATGTAGAAGAACAGTATGTTTACACTCAGCCTTAGCGCATCTATCTCCGAGCACGTGCACCCCAGTAGCCAGACACGCCAGCGCCACCAGCATCGTGCAGATGACCGCCAGCGACCGCGCCGGCCCCGTGTTGTCAGGGGGCGAGTCCACCGACATGCACCAGTCCACGGAGAGAACCTCAGCCTGGAAACAGAAGAGTAAGGGTTTGAGGTACAAAATTAATCGTCGGAAGATCACCTAGCAGGAGTATTTATCTCATAGCCTGTTTTTTATTGTAGCATTATTAGTACTAGTAGTATGAAATCTATCTACCATGCCATGTCATTCATGCGGATAAAGGGGGCTAATTGACATCAACATGTAAATTATGGTGAATGTTTATTTTGGGTAAAAACATTGTTTAAAAATTACACTTTAACAAGTGCATTTTTTTTTGTTTTGGGCAGACAAATGAGAACCATGTTAATTAACGGCTGACGTGGTATCTTGAGGAGAGCACCTCTCAAATTTGAGTGGTCCAGTCCATACACCAGACAAGAAAAACTCGAGGGTATAATCTTCCTTGACAACCATACTATCTTCTCCTTGATACTAGCTTAAAAACGGGACTCTGGGTGCGGAGAAGATTAGACATGCTTATAATCTAGATTATCTGACAATATATTTTTTCCAATATCGATACCCTTCTCCTGTGTCGTAGGCGTATTTACATACCTTAAAGGCATATATACATGAGTACAAAGACCCGGTACAACTACCTGTTTGCCTTACAAATATATGTCCCGTGCGGGAATCGAAGCCACGACACGCGGCGCAGTAGCCGATATCTCAGTGCCGTCAATATTAATACCTATTAATTTGTTTTTGGAAACACCAGTACTGCACTAGTTGGTCTGATTGAGGTCGTCCCAAGTAGATATGCAAAAACAGTGGACATAGTGTTGGCCAGATTGGCTATGTATCTGTCTCTCACCTCCAGCCCATACTGCGCCACGCTGTTGGAGATGCATCCCTGTGCAGCATCATGCCAGCCTGCCGTCTGGTTCTGTCGGCCGCAGCGGGACACACACACGCCCCGGTGGATCAGGGTTCTGTTGTAATGCTTTAAAGACTGCTTGGAGTAGTTCTGCAATCAAAAAGCAATCATAGCAATTAAGCACAGGTACATTTTTGACATGTAAAGGTTTACACACACATCTATACAAATAAACAGAATTATAGTGTCTGTTTTTCAATTCAAAATAACAGCTTTTTATTTAATGCAAGTAAAGTTATGCGACAGTTTTACAATAAAAACAAAATTGTTGTCTGATCGTCTATGTCATCGTGATCGCCAACTGTTTCTTTGAGATTTGAGGTCATATCTGAAATGGCTAGACTGATTTTGACGGAACGATTTCGATGGCAAGTAGCTAATGTGATAAGGAGTCACTTAAACAACATTATTTTTGGAAAAAGCATTAGGGTTCCACGGGAAAATGAAAAACAGTGTTGAATTAAATTCCACACGTACAAATTCGCGGGCACAGCTATTATTTTATAAAATGAAGCAATGGCATACATGGCTCATTGAGAAATGTTATTTGGCAACTGTTTTGGCTACCCTCTCATTCGTTGGCGAAAGCGACTCATAAATATGTAATTACTTCAAATGCCCTAATGACAAAGGTTCCGCGTTCACCGGGCCGATTGCCTCACGCGGTAACTAATGCAATATTCCCTGGTACACTTGATATAGTTCGGAAAATCATAACAACAATTAAGTTAAAAAGGTGATTTTCTTATCTTTTAATAACTTAGCCACCTGCGACTTCGTCTGCTCATGTATCTTTATAAGTTTTTTTGAAATAGAAATAGAAATTTATTTGCCCTTAATGTAGGTATAAATATGATGGTAGTTTTGATAGTCGTCCCGGTACATTTTGCCTTACGGCTTCCAACATTATTTAATATAATAAGCACATTTACCAAAAACAAAGAATAAAACATTTTTTTTGATTGGTAAATGTGAAAAATCATTTCATTCACTAAGCAACTCATTATTCAACATTCACATGATGACATCAACATGTTCAAAACATTCGGAATTAGGCGCAATGCCAATAATTTAAATAAAACAATCATTAAAAAAAAATCAACAGTCAATAAGTTAACTTAAAAAGGGCAAACAATTCAATTACAAATGTCAATTATTAATTGGAAAAAAAACTTAGTCTATGTGTTATACTGAGGTATCTCCATGAAACTAGGACCTGTCATAAAATCGTGTTAAATAGTATTTTGCGTGTAAGAGTAACAATCATCCATACATCTTCACAGACTTTCACATTTATAACACAAGCAGCCACCAGCGACTTCGTCTGCGTATGTTTCTATATAAATTGTAGCCTATGTGTACGAGCATTAATCTCCACACTTGCTCAAGGCGTGTTATCGATTTCACGCTTATATTAATTAGAAGTCCAGGTTTCCTCACGATATCTTCCTTCACCGGTGTCAGGGATGCCTAAGATGACTTTTCCAATTCATTTATATACTTTTTAAGTATTTAGAAAGTATATAAATGAATTGGAAAAGTCACATTGGTACTTGCAAGGATTTGAACACATGCATAAGAGAAGAAGTTAACACTGAACATTTAATAAAACTGCAAAGAGACAGATCTCGTGCCAGAACCTTACTGTAAACTTTCTTCTATGGCCTAGCAGGCGGTTGCGGGTTCGATTCCCGCCTTGGGATAAATGTTAGTACAAATATTTATTCCGGATGTTCTGGGTATTTGCTATGTATAATAAAAAAAATATCCATCTTTGTAATGTATTGTTTTAAGTATATCAGTCATCTAGTACCCATAACACAACCTCTGCTTAGCTCTGGGGCTAGATGATGATGATGCTGTGTGGATTGTCCAGCATTATTATATTAAATCCATAGGTCAAACCAACATAACGTACTAAAATGTTGACAGTCACATTCTACACAAACACTAGGTATATCAACACAGCCTGCAGTCACCTTGGGTCACTATACTCACTAGTGTTGCGCCACACACCGGTAAACCCAAACAACTCAGGCTTATTACTTTTTCAGAAGAAGGACATGGTTACGAAATAAAACAACCTTTATTTTATAATAATAATAATAATGAAGCCGGTAATTGGTTCGAAATGTAATAACTGATAAAAAATAACCTTCTAAGAACAACTAAGTAGGTACTTACGAAGTTATTTAATTTAAGTAATGCAGGAGGTATAAAAACTCGCAAGCCGATCAATCAGTCAATCATGTCTATATTGCTGATCATTGGATTTATAGGTAGATCTAAACTAAAGAGGAAAAATTTGTTTGTTTGTAAGTTTATATGTGTGTAATTGATAAACTCAAAAACTCAACTCACATTACTTACAACTTACAAAACATTTAATCTTCTAAGCATTAATGTTAAATATGATTGTCAATATTTAAGCGATGTAGCGAACCAATTACTTAGTAAGCTGCGAAACATGGAGTCTCCATATAAACCTAATGAATAGGCACCGAGCTAGGTCAAGGAATTGGCAGGTGACCAGTGTCCCAAAGCGGCAGCGCGCATTGTTCTTTGTGTGCCTCTATGGTAGGATGTGAGGCAGTGGTATCAGCCGCACTTGGTGATGGGGGCGGCTAGACACGGCAAGCTGATAACTGCACTGATTTTAATTCCGATCGATTAACATAGGAATTTAGACGTTTCGTACTCTTTAGTCGAGTCCTTGTGTTTATTTTGACAGCGTCGTATATTGTCAAATATTATAATCACGGGACTGCAAACTTAAAATTGGTATCGAATTGGCTTTAGATCGGAATTAAAATTAGTTTGAAGAGTTAGGCCCCAGGACGGGGATGCGCGCGAGTGTCTCCTGGGACCAGGACTATGTATTAGTAGGAACTGTGGTTTCAGTCGGTACGAGTCCGACATAAACCCTCCGTTCTCCCTATTAGGAAGGTAATAAAAAATAAAAAAAATAATCAAAGAAGGTAAAAAAAAAAAAATTACCCTAGTTTGTTGTTATTTTAAAGCTTAAATTTGAATCACGTTGTTATTACCCTAAATAACCATTTACGACCATCACAGGTTTTAATTACAAAACCTGTGAAAATCATTAATAGAAAAACTACACACTTTTTTTCAAGATGAAGTCTACAGATGTGAATAATCGATGAAGCAGTCTGTAGTTGACAGAAAATAGCCAACTGCACAAGTTGCAATTGAATAATAAAATCCATTCCTTCTTAATATTGTTTTATGATTAACAAGCCCAAGGTAAAGGAAAATAAAGGAGTTTCTTGCTTCAGCCAGCCCTCGCCGGAGAATACTGTGAACTTATTTAAATGGCAAAAGCATGTGTTGTGATAGAACAGGTTTAATTTCCACACAATCTTGTCACTGAATGAAATAGCCAGCTTACCAGCCGGCTGGCTGTGTACACAATCGTGACCTTTACATTCGTTGAAACAGACTGCGAAATGTTTCGTCAATTAAAATTCTAACATAACTTCTATACGGTTGCAACGTGCGTGGAGTTTGCGGAGATGCGTAAATCTGTCAGGGCTATGAACTCGACGCGGTTCAACAATATAATAGATTTTTTTTTATCGTAAATCATAAGTACTTACAAATAATAACTTTAAGAGCTACATAGGGACACAAAAGCACAAACTAATGTAACTTGTAACTTTGTTGAGAAAAAATGTTATTTGTATCGCACCTGTAATTCTTATAATATACCTAATAATACAAAAGATCTACCATTGATAATATTGAAAAAACATCTTATAGCATTACTTCTAGAAAAATGTTACTATTCAGTCCAAGGTTTCTTAACTGATAAGTTGGTATTTTTAACCAACTGTATACAAATTTGCATGCTGACTATAAAGCACAAAGACCAAATGTCATCATATCAAGCTACCTCAATCTGTGAAATTTCTTTGATAGTTTATCAACTTTATTCCAAAACAATAAAGTTCAATTGGGAAAGTTTGACATTTCGGGATAGCTTGATTTGCTGGCGCCTGTACTTGGAAACGCCAAGATGTATCACATGATTTTTGTACCTACATTCATTGCAAATAAACATTATATCTATTCTATTCTATATTATCAACAACAACTTATTTAATGGCAAAAGATTGGCCGTCAAATAGAATGGTGAACGGGCTGAACTGTCCAGGGAGCGCTAGAGAAGTGAAGTAACTTGTAGATAGTGGATAGTTATGATAAAATCGGAGTTGGATAAGAACAAGAAATGCAAGTATTGGATCTCGTTAAGAACATGACGACACATCATATGACGAACTAGATTACGTTATATCATTTGTTCCTTTAATAATCTATCGAAATCTCTTGGCTATTTTCCATCGACAGTTACTCCGGCTGGAGTTATTGGATTATCGTATTAAATATTTTAGGTTCACTCTCTACTACATAGACTTATTCAACCGAGACAATTAGGGTGCAACAAACTCCGACGCATAATCCAATACCAACATCGATGTGTTAGTAAATAAATAAACTGTAAATGTTTTTTCATCTTTACCATGAGTTCAATACATGATTCTGGACTGCTGTACAATTTTTCATCGGCTTTTCCTCAATTTACGTATTTTCTGATATCTGCCATACGAATGAGGAAAGAATGAAGAAGTAAGAAGTTTTGGGTAACTCTTTAAATAATTTTTACTTTAAATTATATATACTAAAAAACATGATTTCCCTATCAAATTTCTAACTAAAGAAGAACACAAGCTTGATGTTAATTGTGATGCGAAATCTCGAAATAATACATTCAAATGAGAGAAACATCACGAGTTTGGTGACCGCACGTTATAACATCGGTTACTAGCACACAGCAGGACGCTCCACCCATACACAATAGGTGTTTAACCACAGTCTAAAAGCCAAGAACCTCAAAGGGTTATATCACCAAAGACTACGCGAGCAAAGATGGGTTACTGTTACGTATATAGTATAATACTTGCAAGTCGCGAACGTGCAGGGATTACCTTATATAATTATATTGCAATGTATCAAGGAAATACTAGTCGGCTATGAGCCTGCATTGACTTCTGTAGTCAATATGTAAAGACGTGTTTTGACTGATTTATACTTGTTAAGAAGCTAGAGATGCGTGATGCGTCTGGCATAATGTTTAAATTGTTCTATTTATATGGATTAGTTTCCGTAAACACAGTTAATTTCATGCAAAACCAGGATTTTACAGTTATCACTGTGTCTAACTATTACCTTATTTTCTGTTAACAGCAAACCTCTTAAGTGGTCATTGTGCTTGTATTGTATTGTGTTGTTGCTGTGCATAATTATAAGTTCCTGGATGACCGACCTTTGCACGGATAAAAGGACGTTTTCTAAAAATGAAACCTAGCTATATCGATTTATCGCCCCAAAAACCCCTTGTATTCTAAACTTCATGAAAATCATTGAACCCGTTTCCGAGATTCAGATTAGACATATATATACAAGAATTGCTCGTTTAAAAGTATTCGATATTGTATATTATATTCACGAAGGTAAGGTTCGTATGCAACATCCCAAAATGACGATTGTAAACCGACCTACTGAAAGGAGAAAACCTTTCTATTTAATGTATATTCAGTGAACATTGTTTACCATGTAAACCGATTTGAATTAATTTCCCATTCACGTCCCATTTAAATTTAGTCAAATTCTGACGAGTGGTTTTTGAGTTAGCGTCAATAATACGTATTTTATAAATTATATAAATGTTTATTATTATTATTATTATTTAATCTACGAGTACTTCATCCATGTTGGTGATGATAGATTACCACTACTTGATTTGTAAATAAAATCGGTTCATAGCAAGAATATACGTACCACAATTGAAAACATATAAACAAAAAACCTTTTTACAGGAAGTGGGTTATTTTTACTACCTAAGTAATAAAGACATGGCTTATCAACATTAAATGCGATTCTTAGTTACAGATAAAATTGAAAAAAAAAATAGTACCAAACGCGTTGATGTCTTTTCTTCTGAAAAACCATCGATGCGTTCTTTTCCCTAATTCTTCCTCACATTTTTTTTACCGATTTTACAAGTAAACTGTTTACGAACTACATATTTGTGCGTGGCCTAAATTTAAGGGTCATTAAAAAAAGGTGCCAAATATAATTTTAAATATATAAAGATAGTGGGAAAGAAAATGGCAATTTAAAATTAAATAAAAAAATAATACTAACTGCTCTATTATCCAACTAAGGCCTATAAATAAGTAATATACTAATAAATATTAAACAGAATACAATGCGTGTTAGAATATAAACAGTAAAGCTAATATTAGTAACACCACTCAAGAACAAAAAAAAGAAACAAAAAACGTGTTTAACACTTCACACCAATACTCGTGTCAAACACATAGCAACTTTTTACACATCAATATATTATGTGTCTTGTACCTACGTACATATGGCGCCAAAACCTGCGGGTTAAGAAAGCGTTGACAGACTAGTTGACCTCACTTAACTTTTCGCTGTGTAAATACATCTTTCGGCGGCCATTGTTTTGTTATGAGAGTAAGGTCAAATCATTGCAGATGTTTATCTGTGCTGTTGGTTCTTTTTTCTTTATTATTTAACTAGTTGAGGCCGCGACTTTGCTTGCGTGGAATTTAATAAATCATGGTTATTTTTTAGCGCTGAAACCTATTTTTTTTTCTAAAATCAACGTAGCCTAGTTACTCCTTATAAAATTTCATATGCATTTAGTAAAAAAGCTGTTATTTGGATATTACAAACAAACACTTCAATGTTATTTATTAGTACAGATTATTATAGATTAGTATAGATATACGATTAGATGATGAGTGCAATGACAGCACTGTTGGCTCAATACACTGCATTTATTAAATAATCAAAGTTAATTAATCACACACAACTAATTACTTGTTTACAAATAATTAGAATCGGGTACAGTTTCAAACAATCAATCAATCAACACCTGTATTGTGGATAAAACAGGCAGGTGCATAAAACAGGTCTTAAATAACTAATTAAGTTGAGATCAACTATATCCCGGGCGGGATATAGCTGATAGGGCAATCACATACAATAGTTACTGACATCTACATAGGAGTCAATTAAATATATTATTTGCGACGTGAGTTCTCCGAGGCGATCATACATACACCTCCATGTTCCAATCGTCGCTTGACAGTTTGCCGAACTGTTGTTGTGCCGGAACGTCGCTAAGTAATATATGTAGTACTAATGACCGGATCCAATATTTTGTTTTTCCAATGTCAATGCCTAAGAATGATACACGTAGTAATTGTAATATAAAATTATAGATTGTAATGCGTTGAGGCCAAGGTGTTCAATCAAAAGGTTTTTGTTTGCAATGACATAAAATAATTAATCTTAGATACTGGCTGCAGTAACTGGGACAGACGTACCTACAGACAGGTATAAGTTAGTACCGCTGTAAAGCACATAGGAATGGGGCAATAAGCGTGTTTAAAAGCCGATTTTCCCTTATGTGGAAATCTTAACATTTAACATAACCCAAAAACACATCTTTAAAGATACTGGAAAATATATTACTGGTGATTTTTTTCAGTAAGGTCAGGTTAGTAGCACACGCAACCGGCTTGCGTAGTGTATGAACGTAAACGAAGCAAAAGGAGTCAGGAAGGATCGTAGAATAGAATATTCTTTATTGTACAGCATGTTAACTAAGAAATAATGACTTTAAGAGCTACATTGGGTGTTAGACAAGGGCGGTCTTATCGCAAAAACAATCTCTTATAGACAACCTTTGGATGGACTTGAAAGAGAAGGATCAAATAGATGGTAGTTTGTGGTCTACTATATAAATATATGCAATACATAACTATTTAAAATACTAATATAATAATGAAATATAGATATGAAAATTACAATAGCACATAGATATTTACATAATGTATGTATGTATGTATTTAAAACAATATTCTTGTGAATGTTTAGATGAGCAAATAAGGATCTAGTATCTGAGTGAACGTAAAGCGGTTTTAGATAGTTCGGCGATAAATTCATCAATGTAAACTAAAACAGAAGTTCATTAAGGTCCCACGCTCGGAGCCTGCCGACTACTTCACGTACTGTATATACTGCATGTAGATAACGTATAGAATTTTGAAATCCTATTTCGTAAACCTAAACTCTTCGTAAGGCAAATAATATGTCTTTATGGCTATGTATTATTTATGGCTAGATATATATGTATATATATACAGGCTGGAAGGGACATAGATACACAAATTGATACCATGAGCTCAGGACATGATTCTAGACTTCCCAGCGTTGAAATGTTTCGTCGATTTTTCCAAATAAATAAACGTTGCCCCACACTAGGAATTTCTCCTGTGTCGTGGGTGCGTTTACAAACATTCAAACTCACATACACAAACAGCCAGACCCGGAACAACTACATGTAGGCCATACAAATATTTGTTCTGTGCGGGAATCAAACCCACAACAAGCTGCGCAGCAGTCAATTGCTCAGCCACTGCGCCAACCGTGCCAAATGGAATAATTCTTCGTTCTTTTCTAGGCCTTGTTTCAAATTTGGAATAAGATAATTTTGAACAGGGATATAAATGCATCAATTTCGAAAAAAAATAAACGTTCTTTGGAGTTTTGTAGCATGAATAAAAGATTTTTTTTAAAAACTTTCTAAGGTCTTTTATACAACTAGTTCTTCGGAAAGCAAGTTAAATTGTTGGTCGTGGGTGTGATAAGTAGTATCTTTAACAGTCTGGTAACCAGTCTTGCCAAGGCGTATCGTAACCCGGTAATAGGGTTGTAGAGGTCAGATCGCTCCATGTAAAATACTAGCTATTCAGCTGGGTCCGACCTGACTGTAAGCCGCCCCATACATATTTGGGAAAAGATAAGGCCTATAACACAATATTGTGATGTAGCCATAACAATACTTATTTATTTTTACTTAATTATTTATTTATTTAATACTTTAAGCACACAAATGTACAGAGGCGGACTTAATGCCATAGGCATTTCCTACCAGTCAACCTTTGGGTGATGCAGAGACAAACAGTGGCAGGTGCAATTTCTTAAAAGAAAAGTGAAAAGAAATATATATTTATAAATATATAAAGGCTTAGGTTCTAAGCATACTCACTAAATTATTGTTTACTCCTCGTCTCGAGCTTGCAACCTTAAGGTTTATTGTTTTAACATGTATTCTATTTATAATAAGCATCATTGCGTGCGAAGCTGAGCGTTAATTTAGAATGGCATCATATTATTGCTCGCCTTGAGGTATTGTACACAGGCCCTATTTATTTAAGGATATTAGACTTTTTACAAGTCTAGCACAAGGTGAAGTAACTCTAATCAATAATCTAAACACAACTTGCAACGCATTTCTGTTGCTGACCTTACAGGTAAGTCGTCTAAACTAATATTATAAATAAGAAAGATTTAATTGTTTGTATGTATGTATGTTTGTTTGTTGTTTGCTGGGGAGTTTCTTCCACCACTTCTTCCCAGCAAAAACACTAGGAAGTGGTGAAGGGTGGGCGTTTTGGGGGACTGTCTTATGTAAACGTTTTGATGTTCAAAAAGTGCTGATTCTCAGCCTAATTTGAATAAATTAATTTCGATTTTGATTTTGAATGGGTAAACTCAAAAACGGCTAAACCAATTTTTATTTTTGTTTTACCTATAGAAAGCTACATTACTCAGCGAGTAACACAACTATATTTAATTTCACATTTACGCTTTAAAGGAGGTAGAGGGGATTTTATTGTTCGAAAGGAAAAGTACGAAATACATTCGGGCGAAGTCGCGGGTGAAGTTTTAAATAAATATCTAATCTACATATATATTTGACGACCGATGTGGCGCAGCGGGCGAAGGTCCACCTGCGACGCAGGAGGTTGCGGGTTCGATTCCCGCCTTGGGACAAATGTTTGTACGATCTATTAACATTTGTTCCAGGTGTTCTGGGTATTTGCTATGTTTAAAAAAATATCTATCTATGTAATGTATTATATTAAGTATATCAGCCATCTAGTACCCATAACACAAGCTCTGCTTAGCTTGGGGCTAGATGATGCTGTGTGGATTGTCCAGCATTATTTATTTATTTATATAATTTCATCGGCTCTCATGACGCCCAAACAACAATACTGCTTGGTGGCAGAAACGGTAATGGTACTACTTCTAAGGATGTAGTATCTGTCAATGACAACTGCCTACCGTTATAACATTCCTCAAACCAAAATGTCATAACTTTCAATTTATCTGCAGGTACTTACGGGTCATTATCATCAGAAGGTCTATCTATAATGACGACATTGAATCGTAGCGATGTAATTAAGGGGGATTCGTTATAACAGCCCGCGGAATCCATTTGTGTTTTATGTTTTTGGAAAATTACAGCGCTGTTGTACGTTCTTTGCTGATCATAATGCATTTCGTGGAAATTATACAGTAAAGTAAAGCTTACTATACAGTAAGCTTTACTTTACCTTATTAAATAATGAGGATACCCTCATTATTTGTTTATTTCAGGAGTGTACGCCGTGCGACAAATCCATAACAATGTATAGAAATCGATATGTACGGCAATGAAGCTCTTGGTTGTAAGTCTCTTGGTTAAAGTCGTGTTTTCCATTGACTTTCTCGTTGGTCAGGTGGTTGCAAACGCGACTGGTAACCATGAGGTCCTGGGTTCGATTCCTGGGTAGAATAATGTTTTATTGGATTCTCATTAGCCCTTTCTCAGTGGCAGTTTGATGGCAATAGGGTCACCTATTACATGGTACTTAAAATATAACTAGTGGAATGTGAGATGAACCAGTGAGATGTACTGCAGGTACACCTCTGCCCAACCCTTCAGGGAATACAAGCGTGAAGTTAGGTGTATTTTTCAATAAATTGACTAATTTAATTCAACTACAATACGGAGAGGTATCTTGCATGTGGTTAAACAATAAAATTTTTTCGTTGGGAAGAGGTTTCCTAAAAGCGTGGTGTGTATAGGTCGTCGCGGTTCGTCTGGATATCCCGTAACCAAACCTCAGTTTACTTAACGAAATTCAGTGGTACAGATTAAGTTCAGACCCTTCAAAGGCATTTTTGAATGTCAAAATTAACATACGAGATAACATACACAAAAGTTCCCTTTTTTCCTGCCTAAACAGAGTATATCCCTGACCGGTCTGGTACGTACCTGTAACAGCATCATGGAAGGCGAGGGTTCCTTGGAGTAGAGCGCCGCGTCAACGATGCAGTACACATCGCCGGCTCGCCGGCACTGACCCCAGTCATCCAGCCCATACAGGGGCGGTAAGGTCGCGAACACCGTGTCTAGAATAGAAAAGACAGTGATTACCAAGGGCCAGAAGTAACAGCATTCTGATGATAGTCACAGAGAATTTGTA
Source organism: Phlogophora meticulosa (assembly GCA_905147745.2). NCBI lineage: Eukaryota > Metazoa > Arthropoda > Insecta > Lepidoptera > Noctuidae > Phlogophora > Phlogophora meticulosa. Next base: position 933,907 of record LR990534.1, read on the forward strand.
TTCTCCCATTTTGAGGCAGTTTGTGAAGAGCATGACAGAGGGAGAAACTGCTATCTTACTTGTTCATCTTCTGTGCAAATTGCTTCTTACTCAAATAATAATGTGACTCACATTTGTTATAAGGTACTAAAACTATGGATTGCTGTCCAATTTAATACATTTTGATTTTTATTATAAGTTTGATAGGTAGATTCTTTTAAGCTGAACGTGGGGATCTGTGGTCGATCTAAAGATTAAACAATTCTTGCCAGTATTCAAAGAAATGACAGATTAGAAAATGACGGGAGAGGGTCCAGAATTATTAACATTTGTTTATTTCTAGCATAGCTTGATCTTTTAACCCTGAGGGCCGTAGCATTAAGTTAAATAAACTATACCTTTCTCAAAAATTGGGCTATCAAATGCAAAAATATTTTTTTCTATCCATCTGATAGTTCCACAGATTAGCGCCTTCAAACCAAAATACAAACCAACTCAGCTTTATTTTATTCAATATATTCGTTCTTTTTTCGAATTGACAACGGTGCGGATGAATTTTTTGATGCCCTATGATTATTTATTTTATTTTATTTCTTCATATATTAATAATTGTATCGTTTTAATTAAATAAAAATATATTCGTAGCATTAATTATTTTATTTTCTTTCTTTTCTTCTTCCCTTCTTTTGGCACAAACCATGCAAAGTTGGCTCAAGTTGACCATGTGAATAAAATTGGTAGGTTAAATCATCCAAATTTCGACGAACGTGCAACTAAAATTGATTCGCTACCTAATTTTACCAATTTTACTAGAGGCTAGACTGGGATAGCTGGCCTGTGCGTATTTCTATAGGTATTCAATGTATAATTACGGCTAACGTTTATGATATATCTGTATATGTAAGTGCTATCACATACACAAGTCACGTGCACTCAAACCCAAAGTGGGAACAATTACCTGTAATCCAATATTTTTAATTGCTAACCTTGACCGCTAAAATAGAATTTGATGGTCAGAAAACCAGCTCATAGCTATGTTGGTAGATATTTTATTGATTAGACTATACTGTTAATGCTAGTCGTCTTTACAATCTTCTGTAGGCAGGCAGTGAAATACATACTAGTAAATGCTGCCTCAGGAATTAATGTTGGTAATTTCTCTGTCATGGGAATTGAACCTAAGACCATATACAGACAATATGCCGCCGCTACCATCGCAACTAACAACATCGATGTTACCATTGCGGTTTAAAACTAAATGCAATCTGATATATGTTAAAGGAGCATCAGGATCTGGGATTCAAGAACTTTTAAATAATTCTTACGATGCCTTTAAAATAATTAGGACAAGATCTTTAAATAGACCCATAGATCAGTTAAAAAAATTGGTGAAAGTAATGTGAAACGCTTTTAACTTTGTTACTGTTTTTGTTACCAACCAATAGGGTATATATCAGCATTTACCTAATTTGTTATTTTTGTAAAAAAGTGAGAAAATAATTTAAAAAATCTTACTTCCAATTATTATTATTGTTTAATCTTTTATTTTTCTTTATTATTATTTTAATCACCACATTCAACTTACCATTGATATCAACAACACTGGCCAGCACGGAACAAAAGCACGCAACGAACCACAGGCGCCACATATCGATACACCTTGCGCGCACGCACACTCGAGCCAACTCGCGATCACTTGAGTAACGCGCCTGCGCCCGCCCTTCTCCGCGTTACGACAGATCATCTCGGTTACATTGTGCCATAGTGTGGGGACATACAGAAAACCCAGCTATGATTTTGTAGAAGATAGAACGAAGTCATATTTCGCCGCTTTTTTATTATGCGACAAACCCACCATACCATTCCCATACTACTGCAACTCCTGAAAACCAAAATTAACAGTGGCGACCACCAGAAAACCGTTTAACGATTCTACTGTTCCCGCGACGGAATTAATCAGAAAAGAACAGCTGAGTTTGGAAAATACGTAATTTCGACTTCCCTCCATATCAAGCAGGCCGCATTTGGCCGCCTTGTATGTACGGCTAAGGGTCATTTAACTAACTTTGCAACCCTCAGGAGGTGAGATAGGCTAGACCTGGTTCTCACATACCCAGGGCAATTCTGGTTGGGAAAACGGTTTGAGATACTCTTTCTAGTCTCTTACAGGATATAGTGGAGAAAGAAAAAGGAAGAAGTAGCAGAACCATTAACCTTAAGTTTGAGGAATTGAGCTATACGATTGCTGACAATTTCGTGACTGGACAGGTCGAAAAAATCTTTGTTGTTCTTTTCTCAAAAGACCTAAGAAAGAAAGAAAAAGTAGACTAAAAAGAGAAGCGTGGCCCTCATATAGTCGATCGAACTAAGATAATGTCTCAACTTCAAAGAATACCTCTGAGTTAGTTTCGGTGTTTCTTCTCAGAGTAACATTGTCTTCACCGTGTAAGAAAAAATATAGATGTGTCATCAGCTTCCTGCCCATATCTTAAATGTAATAGTGTTATTTTGAAGCGATTCATAAAATAAATATTATATATCATTTAACCACTGTTAAAGAAGCCAAACGCGATAGACCGTGGAACTTCTGCTTTTCTCTGTAATGTGACATCGCCGAGGATTTTCAAACTGGTCAAGTGTGAGTTGCTAAACAGTACGATATGTCTTAACGTGACTGGTTATAGAATGCGCAATAACATGTCATTGATTTTGGAATATTTTGGGATATTGCATTGTATTTTAAACATAAACCCACCTAGATAATCGTTGCGAAGGAATGAGACATTAAAGTTGCTTGCAGCATACTCAGCTGCGAGTTTGTTACACCATTCTGTTAGTGTAGATACAGCCTTCTATGTGATATTTTGGTACCTTCTCACTAGCGGGTAGTGGGATAGGTCATGAGGCGGACTGAGGCGGACCAATCAAAATACGAGATTTAATGATATTGTGAGGATCAGGTGAGGGATAAAGGGTGCAAGGGACATCGACGCATTAACGTTGAAATTGTTCGTCGGTTTTTCCTAATTTCTACACTCTTTTCTGATATATTTTTTAAATTAAACTGTTAAATATCACTATTTAAATATTATATACCTCTACCTAACCTAATGATATAATTAATAGGAGACATAAATAATTAAGTTTTTAGTTAAAAATCTCATTGGGAATTTGGGATTGATAGAAATGATGATTTTGTTTCATTAATTTTTACTGTTTAAAGTAAAATGCACTTCCGAAAAAAGCGTTAGAATGAGAAGTTAGCCGACGCCCTCCTAATGAGTATCAGACTGTTTGGAGAAGCAGGTTGGCTATTCTAACGTTATATTTGGAAATTTAATAACTACCTAACTTCATAGTTATCTGCATAGCCTCCCAACCATGCTAGGGTCGGCTTCCTGTCTAACCAGACGCAATTGAATACTAGTATTTTACATGGATCGACTGCCTATTAGACCTCCACTGCCAATTTAAATTATAGGCAAATATAGTTCGGCTGGTTGTCAGACTTTCGGGCTTCTTGACGACCCGTAATGATAAGCAAAGATCTACGGGTGACAGCCGGGAGTCACGGTATGTAAAAATGTAAAATTAAAATGTAATGTAGTAAAATCCAGACCAGGGCAAGAGTTGCTTAACCTTAAAGATCAATCCGTGCGACTGTTATTACTTAAAGCCCTCAACGTTTGGATAAACTACAAATCAATTACTTACTAGGTAATAATACACTCGTTGGTACCACTGCCTGTCAGACTTTCGGGCTTCTGACTATCGTAACGTCGACTGTCAAAGTACAGACGCCAGCACATCAAGCTACCCCTATGTGTCAATTTTCTTGATGGTTTTTCAACTTAATCGCGAAAGAAATACGGTTCATGTTCAATTGATTTGCTGGCGTCTGTAATTTGACAGTCGTGTAATAGGTAGGTCACTACTCTATTATTATTTATTTGAAGGCCCATGCATAACACTCATTACAGGCTGACATCATGTATTTACCCACGTATTGCCAACTTATCGGAAGAAGAAACAAACATTAATTAATTTCAAAAACTACGTAATAAAGAGGTATTGGAATTTAAGTCCATTAATTCCAATAAACTTGACCCACATTAAAACCATAAAGAACCCATATTTATAACAACTAATAATAAGTAGGTACATCCCTGCCCACCTCTATACAACAAGTTGGATAATGTTACCACATTCGTGAGGTGAACGGCCACTTCCTCGGGTCAAGGTCCCGCGTTGGTTGCAACACCGAGCCTACTAATCTGCGCAACCAACTACTTTTTGTAATCAATAGCTTGGAAGACGCATGACATCATAACATCACGTCTGTTTTCCTGCAAGAGGTAGGTAGAGGTGTGATGAGCATACATACATAAACACAAGTTTTAGTACGTAGAGAAAAAATATAATATAGTATACCTATATGTACTAATTTAATGCAGATGGATATATAATAACACATCATTGCAACTTTTGATACTTACAAAAATACAAACCGAAACTCACGACTTTTTCTCAGGCAGAAACTACAGGAAGCCACCGGCTACGATCCTCCTCACGTAGGTACTCATCTTGCTACGTTTACGTTCATAAATCGGGTTATACACGCACGCCGGTTGCGAGCTGTTACTACGCATCTGACCTTTCTGAAGAACATCATCGAAAAGTTCAGTGTATGACGTGTAGGTATGCCTTTTAAGGGCGTCCCCTCCCGGGCGTTTCCACTCACATCTGCCTTATATCTATTTTTAACCGCGACATAATATTTTTTTATGTATTTTGCTAGAGTAGGTAAGTAGATTTTTTGAGACACTTTCACTCCCAATATTGATGTTTGGTCAATATTTTTTAACTAGATGACCACAAGCATTTTCAACATGACTGATCCCTTAAAAGAAATGCCGATACAAACTCAGCCCAGAAGATATAGCAGACACTTGACTAGACCATGGTCTTCTTCTAACTATTTACGACTCCTGCTAAAGTTTAAACTAAGAAGTTTAATTTAAAATCCATGTGAACGGTCAGGGGATGCTTGTTGAATAAATAATAATAAGTTTATTTGTACATAAGAACAAGAAAAACAAAACACTGGGTTGTACAATCTAGTCTAACATTATTGACAGTGAATGTCTTGTCTAAACCGTTTACATTATGTTGTAATATTTTCATTAGTGTAAGAGTGAACAGGGGTCTTCTGGGTAAGCTTACTTACTTTGTCTCTGTCACCTCTAACCTAGAGTCAAGAGCTAGACATGTCATCTCAAATAAAATAAAAAATGTGAGTCGCGTGTCACGAGCTACAGTACCTACTACTTTTAATGCAGTAACTTGACACGATCTAATGTCACTTACGACATGAAACAATACATGAGCAAGAATGGAACGCCGTAAATAAAATAACCTACAAAGTAAATTCTAGTACAGTAACTAGCTGGTTATTTTATTTATGTACCACCATAGTGAATATGTCGGTGTTCCATGTGACATTAATAACAATAAAACTACAAATCTTTAGTCTCACAAAGAATAATAAATGCAAAAAGAAAAAGAGGCTAACTGCTTGGAAAATTAAACTACATCGTTACTGAAAACTTGCTAACAAAAACCTAATCACACACATTCTCACCCACACCCAAACATCCACCCATACTACATCTCTCCTAACATTCGTCTAGCATACTTAACTTATGTAGAATATCTACATAAGTAAAATAAATAAAACTTTAAAATTATATGATATATTACTATGGACATTCTGTCAGCGAGTACATAATTTATTAAATGAATATGTAAAGGGGTGGGATCCTGGTGTCCTGAAACATTGGCCACAAGCCTTGCTGAGGCACCAGCCTCCCACAATATTATACTTACCTGAATTATGTATCACTGTCGAATACAATTGCACCTATATGTGGTGAGAAAACAAAAAGTTATTATTTTATTATTTAACAACAACTTACTGCAGCTAATAATTCAAAGTCGTGCTTAAGGTACAAATCATCATAGGGACTCAAAATAAAAGGCACAAATCAAAATAATGACTTTTTAATGATTTTTTTTTTCAATTTCAAATATGTATTAATATTTACACGAATAATCTTATCGTAAACATAAAATAAAAAATATCGTTGATTACGTTAGACAACACCGCGTATTGTTCATTGTTTGACAACCCTATTTTTTATTAGCGACACATCAAAACTGGAAAATAATCATTACACCTTAAAATCTCATACAGAAGTTAGTGGGAGTGGCCCTTGTATGTTCACTATAGATAAAATTATTTAGAAGCTATCTAGTTCCTTGATTAAAAACCTATCTACTTAAAAATGTATATTTGCGATAAAGCCCCCAGTACCTCAATACTACTATGGTCTAACCATTATAACTGAGACAGGAATCGGGTTGAAAGGTCAGACTTCGAATGAATCTCATCTTATATGTAAGCAGTTTTTCGTATTCATAGTAAAGTCTCGAGAAGCTATTTCAACAGTAGTTCTTCTGTCAAAATTATGGTGATTTTTTTCCAGTTTTAATGTGTCAGTTACATGCGCTTGCAATTAGCGCGAGAATAAATTGTTGCATAGATCTTTTTAGTGTAAGAGATAGCAACGTTAAGTGACGCGTCATCTTTAGATGTAGATGAGTCTAGGAGCTAGGTTGGTATATCAATTATTTATCCACCATAGTACTTTTTTTATAACGTTATCTTATTTCTATTTAAATGCTAGATTTTTAACATACTTGTCTTAACTTATTTGTTAGCAAAAGTTACGAGGCCGGCCCTATAAGCAGTTTTCTCCTGAGATAGTGCGACAGGAGTATTATCATTCAAAGATGACGCGCGTTCAACATTGCCGTCTCTTAAACTATATAAAATATCACGATGTTCCGTCAACATGTTACAATCAAAAACGTTAATAATATGGAATTATACAAATTTTATTTTCGATAATAATCTTTATAATTTTAGGCAAATAATAAAATTGTTCAAATTTGAGTACTAGCGACATTTTCACTGATGCATTTTTGCTTCGATATTTGGGATCAACGTAGATTATTTTATTTTGATAGAAAATGCATAAATGGCATTCACGTTATTAGAAACACTTTATTTATTTACTTTATAAAAAGCCTAAAATTATGAAGACATACAAATAATATATTGATAAAACTATCTAAATTAAGTAAACGATCATAGACGAAAACGCAACTTGACTAAAACTAAATAAATACAGGGTGTAAACAATTGCTCCATCAATAAATATTATATTATTATTAACCAATTACTTAATAGTTTTACATTTCAACTGTCCATTTTATGGAGACTGTTCTGTTATCTAATTATTTTATGTTTTTACATATTTCAAATAGCAATTTTTTACACCTTATACTAAAATTATGTACAAGTGTGCTATATATGAAAATATATTTTTATATAACCAAGCGAAAAGCAATTTATCTAACGTATAGGACGCAAAATGAATAATTATTTAATCACTAAACAAGTCCGGACAAGATGGCCTACTTTACCAATATCTATAATTGAAACTTCTCATTAAAACCTTTACCTTTGTATTCCATCTTGTCCAGGTATATCACGTTATTTAGAATTTAAAATCGTAAATAATGCGTGGAATAAATTATCAACATTGCACATACGCTATGTCACTCACTTATCAAAGGCTTCCTTGGTTGCCGTACTTCGACATTGACAGCTGTCAGATTTGACAGGCAGAAAACCAAAAACCATGTATATTATTACTTTATAGTATACATTCTTTCACATAAAGTATAATGGGTGGGATGCCACAGGACTAATTGAACTTAAGAATTATTATTGCATTTTAACATCTAAACCGTTTTCTGTTTCAATTAGCCCTGTGATCAACAGACCCTCTAAAAATGGCGCACTTTAGGTATTTTAATAGTAAAAGCTTTATATCAACATTACATTATTATGGCTTAGTCGTAAAGCTAATTATGTCAAAGGTGGATTAGACTCATGGTACAATAATATTGCTGCGATAAAACTCTCTTCTTTCGACAAGACACGTAATTGGCCAAAGACTACGGTAATGCACTTAGATGAACCAATGAGGTTTCGACTTGGCTTTGAAATTGTGTTGTTATTGATGGAATCATTTATAAAAGCAGCAAGCAAGTCTTGCAGCATTGCGAGAAAAGAGATCTTAGTTTAATTTAGCGATTGACAGACCTAAATTGAGATTGTACCTACAGGTGCTGAACCCTGTGGTTATAACAATAAGGTTTATTTTCAACCGCCCTCATTGCTTACTTACGCCATATTGGTATGACGTCATTTCCCACGCCCGTAATTCGATAAAGAGAAAAAGGCTTCACGAAGACATCATACAATTTGTAAGGACGAAACACTAAGCAACATCAATCAAATCTTACACCCGTTTTCTGAAAAGAAATTATCGACGCGTCATATCAAATGATGCAATTGGCTGTTAAAAATCAACCAATCCACAGCAGTCAACGCGCGTTCGCCAATTTATCAAATAAGTTATGCGATAATTTTTGTTCCAGAAATTATGCCTGGTCTTGTTATCATTATCAGCATTGCCACTATCCACGCACGCATTTTTTCACACTCTGTGCACATCTATTGGCTAGGAATACTTTCAAGAGTGTTCTATGCATCTACCAGCAAACGATTTAGAAAAGGCAAAAAACTAGCGCATCGCAGTGTTTATATGTAGAGATGTTACCAAGCGTTATCGCCCTTATAGGTATACAGTGTCAACATCACATAAGACTTTATATATACTAAAAGAGGACAACCACGAACAAATGTTATTGTCGTTGTGAAGAATAAAATTAAGACTGCAGATTAGACACCAATTAAATATAGATAGGCACTCATTTAGAATACTAATCACACGTACGAATTAATATACACGTTCATTATTCATTACAATATTGGCTTACTCCCAGATTATATCACGCTGGTTAATAAAGACCCATGTTGACATATGTCGTTTTTTTAGGGTCCCAACAAGACCCTATTGCTAAGCCTCCGCTGTCAGTCTGGCCATCTGTCTGTCTGTCTGTCAGCGGGCTTGTATCTCATGAACCGTAATTGAGGTAGACAGTTGAAATTTTCAGTGTGTATTTTATTGCCGCTTTAACTATAAGCGGCCGTTTCATTTTGAATTGTATATTATTTTTATGTTCTTGTTTTAAGTTCCAAAATCACGATAATTCTAAATCTTATTTTATATCACTTCAGCGAATAGAGACTCATGTTGACATTTGTCGTTTTCTAATTAAAAAATGATGTTTACATTGGTTTCTAAGTATGATAATGTTGGTTTTGATTCTTGTTTGCTGAAGAATTATAATTAGATAATGAAGAGCAAATATTTGAAAAAAGAACTTCCTTGACCTTTGCACTATACGCTAAAGCTAACCCGGTCTAAACACGTTAGCTGTCACGATTAGTTGGAGAGCCAGCAAGTAATCGTTTTAAGATCGGCTTGGGATTTTGTGTCAAAAGTGCGAAACAAAGCTGAAACTATTTTATTCTATTGTATCAAAATATGAACCAGTAATCCACGACAGTTAATGTTTTTTCGCGTTTCAACATACCGTCTTTGTCTTTATTCCACGAATGCTATATTGGCATTAAATTAGAATTGTATTATTTTCATTTTTTTACGATAATTTTGGGTAAATTCAAAATTGTTTCTACGGACATCTCAGAAAATTATTAATTACATGTTTTCTTCATTTTATGTACTTCATATTAATGTTGGAAGATTTCAATTCTAAATAAATAGATCTCATTTTAAGACAATATCGTACGTCGACGTAATAAAAGTTATAAATTTCATAGAGCTTTAGTTTGTTTGTACGCCAGCACAACAAGCTACCTCTAGTTGTCAGATTTTCCTCATTGAACACGAACCTTATTCTTTTGCAATAAAGTTGAAAACCTATATCAAAGAAATTTGACACATTGGGGTAGCTTGATGTGCTGGCCTCTGTACATAGAGTTCAATCATTATTGACAATAATGTTTTTTTTTCGTCAATAGCTTTTCAGAAACGACATCATTTACAATCACCACAGAAGAAATTTACGAAATACGTAACCATAATATAATATTAACAAGTGTTACTTTGTTTGCAGAGTTCTGCCCAGTCTGTTATAATAAGTATCGCGCGATGGCATGTAACTGTTCCATGTTTGAGCATGTATTTGTATAATCCGGTAGATGGCGCTTACGTTAGAGATCAATACAAGAAGGCCGTAAGTGATGTTCAGATAAAAAATATACAGTTTTTACAAGCTCAGGTAAATATTTTAATAGTTTTTACACAATATCAGCCAATTCTTATCATAATTAATTCCGAAGGTTTAAAGTTATAATCACCGCAACTATGATTTATATGAGAACAAAACATGAGTCTTTGAATCGAAAGTCAATAAAGCTAATATGCGCCGAATTTTCTCTATAGGAAACGGAAAATTGGAAACCTGGCACCAACCAAATACTGTCACATCATAACTAACTGTATAAAGTTGAAGAATCAAGTCTGTTTACCTGTAGTAAGGCCAACGTTATTATAGGCCGACTGTACAAGCTTCTTGACAGTATTAGCCGACCAACAACTGATATCATCTCCAAATATGCGGCACTGACTTGAGATGGTAGGAGAGAACGCAGACGACCGCTTTTGCTCTGCGGCCGATTTAGGGGAACCTTTTTCTGCGAAAAATACTCCAACGCAGACGATAGAAGTATTGAATGATATATATTATGAGTTTTGAGATGACGGAAAATAGAGTTGTATGGAAGAAGAAGACATGCTGCGCCGACCCCAAATAAATTGTAATATATCGTCGATTTTCAGTGGTAATTTGCGTTCTCTCCTGTGGGCAAACATCTACCTAGTAGTCTCATTGTTTTACATACAGTTTAATTAACACAAAAACTCATGTGAAGCGAGTTGATTGGACGGTGTTATTTTACAGCCGATTTCAATAACATATGTCAATCCGCAATGTTCAACTGCTGCTTCTGATTCGTTCTCTCAATGTTACAGATTGCAAACTCGGCCATTGATTGGTTACAAACAAAGATCGATCTCTAGATTGACATACGTTATTGAAATCGGACGTTAGTCGGCCAATCTGCTGTTATTTACAATAAAAACAGGTAGCAGTTTTTTTTTATCTTGATCAGCCTTTCAGAATTCAGGTGTTAGTCGACTTATAAGTTTGATAACGCAGCCTATCCTCATGTGTTCTTCAGGCCAGGCCAGGCCTAAGCCTGCCCGCCAGGTAGTGCAGCACGTGGCGGCCGAGGGCGAGGTCTCAGTCGACGCCGGCGAAGCCCTGCGAGCCCTCGATGGCCTTGATGAGCTTCTCGCGCAGCTGCTGGTAGCTCTCGTACGGAGGGAGGTCTATGCGGTTGAAACTGGGGGACACAAGGTTAGTTCAGTAAGGCTTTTGAAGGTTTGTTCTAGATACGTCAGTTATTATATAATGAGGAGCTCGTGGCTAAATAAAAACAGCCGCAAGGGTCGATCGCAGGTTAAGCTACGCTTGCCGAGGCCAGTGTGTGGGCGGGTTCATTGCATATCGAGACACCTCCGTGCCTCGAAAAACATTTTTAGCCGTTGATCCCGGCCGACATTCGTAGATCTATGTCAGTCGTAATGGGTAGTCAGAAGACCGAAATCTAACAACCAGTCTTACCAAGGGGTTTTGTGTTGTCCAGTAACTGGACTGTGGGTTCAGATAGGCAGACACTACATGTAAAATACTGGTATTTGGAAGCCGACCCCAACATGGTTGGGAAAAGGCTAAGCCGATGATGATTTAAAGCAAATAAGTTCATTTAAAATTTATACGAGCTCAAACAGCCGTAACTGACGGGCGTTTAGCATGTATAAAGTAGCTTACTCCAAGAAGTAATACTATAAATAATCCTCTTATTGGTACTGCAGTGCCCCTGGAAGCAGTGAGTTCCTGCAGCACGCAACTCACCAGGTATGCGCCCGGGGGTAGTTCTCCGGCGAGCCCCACTTCTCGATGGTGTACAGCTGCGGCCCGTTGCTGCCGTACAGCTCCTTGAACCCGTTCATGGGCACGCGGGATGTGCCCGTCACGAACTGCAGCAGGCGGGACCGCATCTCGTTGGAGAACGACAGCACTACCTGGGGGGGAGGGGTTACATGGATTAGAATACAATACTCCTTATTGTACACCACAAAAACGAACAAATAATGACTTAAAGAGCTGTATAGGGGGTGGCAATGGGCGGCTTTATAGCAAACAGTGGTATACGACTGTTCTGTGCTATCAACACCCTGAATAATACACGCGTATTATACTTATGGCAAACCTAAATCTAAAAGCTATACTTTATATTTGATTTAGTTTGTTTGTGGCAAGATTATACATTTGTCGCGACATATGCAACAAATGTATAATCTTGCCACAAACAAACTAAATCTGACGTATCCTGTCAGATTCTCGGAGCATCATCGCGATATTAAAGCTATCCGCGAACATATTTACAAACACCCTGCAACAACCCCACGGCCCACTGTGTACTCACCCTCCAGAACCACTGCACCACGATATGGTTAGCGTGGTAGTCTCCCTTGTACAGCGTGTTGGCTCTCCAGTCCCGCACGTCGATGTGTTGGATTCCGCACAGCAACAGCTCTAGCTCGTTCTCGTCGAAGATCTTCAGCAGAGGAAGAGGAACCAGGCCGCCCAGGCCTTCTAGGAACGCGAACATTTGCTCTTGGACTCGGCTGACGAACCGCCATTGGATTACTAGTCTAGAGAGTTGAAAAAATAAAAGGTTATACGTTAAGTTAGAGTTTTGAGTGTTTTATGAAGAAGGCTTGTCAATGAAGTTTATATTAAAGGCCATCACCCATTTTGCGAGACAGTTAAGATAAATTCATTATTTTTTTAATCCTTTCCTAATCAATTTCATATTCATTTAATACAAATACCAACTTGATAGAAGCGATGAACGAAAATTAAATCGATTTTACTGCAATTGCACTTTTGAAAAAGTGTTGAAGTTTTGAATAAAATGTGGGTGTTACAAATTGTTCATTTCCAAAAAAAATATATACACAGGATAGATATATTGTTTGTGTATTTTGTTATCTTTATCGAGCAACACAGCACTCTTAAATAGCCGACCATATACGTTGCGGCATCCATGTGTAATGAAAATCCATGGAGAAGTGTGTGAGCCAGACATACTTACTTGATATATTCATCCTTGTTGTCGTTGTCTACGGGCACATTGGCTCCGCCCGGTTTGAGATCTCTTTGTATCGTCTTACCGAGCTGCTCCTCGTCCACTGAGAACGTGAGGTACAGCTCTGACGGGTCGTTCTCCTGCAAATAAATAAGATGAATATTTGAGGAACTGATATAGTAAGTTAGGAAGCAAGAAGAAGTATTTATTGGGACTAGCATAAAAAGTAAGAAAATACAGGCCTGAAATATGTCAAAGGTAAGGTGTAAGTACTATGCAATAGGAGTCTATTCCCATCAACCGGGCACAAATCTGGACTCCGAGCTGCTACTGAGATATTCCAGATGGAAAACTCTTTGCTCTGGCTTCGAACCCACATTTGCAATCCGAACATTAACTAACAGCTCGATGCTTTTGTTTCAGATCCGACAAAATGAGAGCAGCACTATTTTATAAGCTTAATCATGGATATTATTATAATATTATATTTATACATATTATAATTTATATATATTCCATCTTATGATTATTCTTATATCCACTGCACATCACGGAGATGGCGTTGGTAAGTCACCAAGAAATGGTGCATGTAAATGATGAGAGCTGATTATTACGGCTAATGCGTGAGAGTCTGCGAAATTGCAATTTTCTTAGGAACCTATTCTGAAATTTGCAACTCAGTATTCGGTTGCATGTAGTGAAAAAGTTATTAGCGACCGTAACATACATACATTAAAATCTCCATTACAACTCCCTTGTCTTGTTTCATGAAATAGTCATTGAATCGCACAATTTGGGTTAAAGTCGTGTAATTATTTCAGAAACACATTTATTACGGTGGCGAATGACCTTTTTACCATATTTTTTTATTATCACTGAGCTGCAAATTGCAAAAACTTATGAAAATATATATTTCGCGAGCAATCACGACGCATTAACCTAAAGTACGCGAAACGTATTCTAGACTAGACAGTCAGCCTCATTAACACCAACGCTTAGGCTAAGACTAATAAACATTACTTAGCACGTACTTTGGTCAGATAATACGTCCTGTCTCTGTCTTGTATTTGTAGTCGGACAGTTGTGCGACAGTTACAGGAATAGTGTTTAATCAATCAAAGCACGTGCTAAGGTAAGTAACTTTCATTCATTTCCACCTAAATCTCTTTTTTTTTTTAAGATGTGAAGCAGTACATGAATACCTTGATCCACATAAGTGAGTTGTAGTATTCTAGGTCTACCGATTCCATGTCGAGCAACTCTATCGTCTTGCCCAACATCATCTTGTAGAAAGGACGGATGAAGAATGCTGAAAAAGATAAATAAATTATATTTAAACCATTTGATACATCTGTGACTTCTCTAAAGCGTTCGATTGAGGTAAGCATTATTATAATCAGTTCTAACTCATATGGCCTCAAGTAACACGTTATAATGCTTTTCCTAGCCTTTACTTAAGTAAAAGGTAGCATGAACCTCAATATTCATTACGTAATCATTTCCAGATAACCTACACAGGTGAGGATCCCGCAAGGTTCAATGTTATTAATTGCTATTTGCGAATGAATTTAAATGGATGTCATTTGAAATAGCTGACGCGAACAAGTTGACTGGATAAATAATAACTAAAAAAAAAAAAAAAAAAAAAAAAATTGCTGGACAATCCACACAGCATCATCTAGCCCCAAGCTAAGCAGAGCTTGTGTTATGGGTACTAGATGACTGATATACTTAATACTATACATTACATAGATAGATATTTTTATTATACATAGGAAATACCCAGAACACCCGGAACAAATATTTGTAGATCGTACAAACATTTGTCCCAAGGCGGGAATCGAACCCGCAACCTCTTGCGTCGCAGGCGGACCTTCGCCCGCCTCGCCACATCGGTCGTCAATCAACTCACCATCTAAGAGTTTCCCGTGGTACACAGCCATGCCGGCGACCCTGCCGATGAACTTGAAGTAACTCAAATGTTCCTCGTTACAAACACCGCTGTTCGGGTTGATCTGCAGCGTATAGTTGTCCATGGCAGAGTATTCGAACAGCCCGTAGTATGGGTTGAACATCTCTTTAGAGAGTAGGAAGAACCATTCGCGGGCTAGGCCACCGTAGTCTGGAAGAAATTATTACTAACCTAGATTATATGTAATAACTAATCTAGATTATATGGTCGCTGGATCCAGATACAGATCCGGTGCGATAAGGTGTTTCTTACCTGACTGCGCTTAGCGACGCGCCGGAGGGTAATGTGTATATATAATTTATAATTTTTCGTTTATGGAGCTCAAGAGGTAAAATGCGTGGGTGTTTTTTTTTTTTTAATACTTAATACACAAGTACTTGAATGTGGCAAGACTTCACAGAAGTTATTGGTATGTCGCCCGGATCTCTAGGATCACACTCACATGACTCTTTGACTCCTAACTATTTTTCTGTTGTTAGATATAGTAGGCTTACCTAGGCCGACTTCCGACTCGAACTCGACCCACAGTTTCGTCTTGAGCAAGTCCAGTCGACTGACTGAACTGATGATGCGGTACGAGTCCTCCAAGATCGAGTTGCGTCTCACTTTGATCTCGAATTTGTTTGGCACGTTGCTCTGAAAAGGACAAACGCGGCAGCTTGTCATGTTAAGTTCCAGCAAAGAGGAAACTGGCGACGCAGCAGCCATGTGTAATATTACACAAACCATTTGGAGCCACTTTTGACCCTTTATTAACTGAAAATCTATTTAATATAAACACAAAAATTGGTACGTTTATTACCATAACCCCTTAGATTACTTGGACTAAATTTCATAAATATAGCTCAAACGATCATTGAGATAATAACGTCCGAAAACCAACTTTTTTATCACTGACTGACTGACATGTAGATCAAAAACCAAACCCACTTCCATATGGTCGTGAATGTTGAACTTTGGCGTCCATATGATTCTTCATTCTAAGCATGAGCGTCTATTAGATACCCAGACCCCTTTGTGCCACGAAAAGCAAGTTAAGCCGTTGGATCCCGGCTGTCAGTCATCGATCTTTGACAGTCGTTACGCGTAGTCAAAAGCCTGAACATCTGGCAACCAATCTAATCAACGGATATTATCCAGTAATTGGGTTGTGGAGGGCAGATAGGCAGCCGCTCCATGTAAAATACTGGTATTGAGCTGCATCCGTTTAGACTGGAAGTCACCAGAAAGTCTAGATGGTGATGATGTGGTCGTTCCAAGTCTCTCGTAGCCACGACAGCAACCCCTGTGTGCGACGTACCGGCTTGCGCAGCTGGCTCTTGAGGTACTCGTACTTGCGCTTGTAGTCGCGCGAGTAGGGCACGGCCGGGCCCGCGATCTGCGGGTTGGACAGCCGCGGGTCCTCCCACTGCGTGGTGCGCGTGTCTGCAACGGGGCAAGGGTTTGTACTCTAATACATAACTCAACTGGAAACTGACTCGGATAATAACTGCCTATGACTATGAAAATCCCACGCTTGCTCATGGCAAGACGGCGGGAGGCGAACTGTCTTGACCACTAGACCTTTAAAAAATAACCCCTCCCCTTCCTCTTTCAAAGAAACTTCAATATGTAAAATACAGGGTGGAAGGGATATCGACCCACGACCTGGTACCAGCACATGAGTCTGACCCCCCTTTTTTTATGGATGGGAAATCATCCAATGACTTCTCTAGTTCTGAGTGGAACGGGAGGGCGTGTCAGACTTTTACTGACTAAAACTCATCCGTGTTCCATCCTTGCCCTTTAAGTTCCGGGGTCAAGGTAACTCTTTAGAACATCCCGTAACCCCAGTTTATTATGTTTTATATCGAATAAAAAGAGGTTAAAAAAGTGATTTATTTATTTTTTAATTTGAGTCAAGGTCACTTCCACCCATGTAGAACATTTCAATAATGTGTGTTGAAAAAAAAACTCAATGCGACATATAAACACGAGTGTGGGCTATAATAAGAGCAATTTTCAGTGACTCTAAATTATTAATATTATTAAGAGGAAAGATTTCATTGTTTGTATATTTGTAATGTATATACTAAAAACTCCTTTACCGATATTCCAATTATTCTTTAAAATAAAATAGAAAGGTACATTACATCAGCGAATAACATAGGTTATAGTAAGTCTTCAATACTACGCTTTAAAGGGAGTGGAACGGAGTACGATATCCACGAGGACATAGTCACGGGCGAAGTGCTAATGTGTGAATAACAGCGCGTTGTTGGATTCTCAACTCTCGAGCGTTGAAAATGCAAGTCAATAATATGAAGGAATGCAAGTCAATAATATATATCGCCTTGTTTCAGTGAAAACGGGCATAAGACTATCACTTCTAGGTTCGTTGTCAACATGAATGGCACCAGCATAGTATATTAACTAGCTCCCCTCGTGTGTCAGTGTGTCAGTCATACTCACTGTGGTCGATGAAGAAGATCCGTCCGTCCGTGTGCACGCGCTCCTCCCAGCCCTCGGGCAGCGCGCCCAGCTCGTCCGCCTCGGCCGGCGCAGGCGCGCCCGACGCCGGCAGGCTGGAGGCGCAGCCTGCGGGGGACGAAGTATTTCAGAATTGTCTCGTCACTACTACTTTTCTAACTTAACATTTTTCTATTCCAATAAATAAAATCTGCTTAATGGAATAATAATAACATGTTGTTATACAAAGTGTTAAAAATTAAGGGCAATTCAAATTCAAAAGCAGTTTGTTCATAATTGACTACATATTGAATCGATATCAGTCATGTTTTAAAATGTGTATTTTTTCAAAACGAATGTCTTTTGCCATACTTACTTCCTACAACAGAGACAACGAAAATCAAATCTTATTTCAAAATAACAAGACTTAATTTTGAATGCACACAATAATGATAGAGCATTTCTTTATTTACTACGAATTAGTAAACTGTTCAAAAAGGTTATCACATTAAAAATTCTTTATTTTTCATTTGTGCGCTCTATTCTGGACTTTTGTAGTACTGTATGGAGCCCATGTTTTAAAATACATATAAATAGGATAGAAAGGATACAAAAAGTTTTTAAAATCACTTAACTACCGCAATAATACTTTCGACGTCGCGTATGAAGATGCAATGCGTAGGTATAAACTGATAAGTCTACGTAACAGACGTGATATGTTCGACATTATTCAATTGTTCAAAATTTTAAATTCATTGACTGATTCACCATCATTACTTAGTAAAATATCACTGAAAGCATACGCTCGCCTACCCGTACGCCCCTCACGTACAACACCACTTTTGGTCCCTCCTCGACTGAATAAAATATACACTCGTAATTCATTTATATACCGTTCCACTAACAATTATAATAGAGAATTTACAGACATAGATCTTTTTAACATTTCTCTTAATAGCCTTAAACAAAAACTTATTACTTACTATATTTTTTACTTTATCTATCATCACCTTACTTTGTAATAAAATATTTGTATTTGTATTGTATTTGTATTAAGTTGCATTGAACATTAATTCTGATACAAAAAGTAATATATGTATTTCTTGCACGACTTTCCTTGTCAGGAGTTTGTTGTACATATTTTAAGAACTATTCCACATTGTCGGCACTATAGGTCTTTTGTAAGGAACCAATTTTTTTTTTATATATAATATTGTTAGTAAGTACATGACTGTTTGTTGCCAAAATAAAATAAAATAAAAAAAAAAAAATTTATGCATGTAAAATTGAGTCTTGTTGTCTTGAAATAAGATTTAAATTTCAACACGATTATCTTAATAAAAATAATTAGCTGTAAAAGAGTTAAGTTTTGGTCACTGTCTTATGCTTTATACTCTACTTGGGGTGCATTAAGTTTTGCGTTAATTAAGTTACATATAGTGTATGGATGCCTAATTATCTCAAAACTCAACCATTTTTGCTTCAGCTTCCTTTATCCACGTATTCACCCTTTGCCCCGTATACCATATAAAATATTAACATACCACTTCTGGGGTCTATCCATGTGGTGGTCTTCTGGTTGTGGTCGATGAAGAATATTCTGCCGTTTGGTGCTCTCTGCATACTCCAGCCGGGCGGAAGACCTAGAGCAGATCATACCATAAGTAAATAAACAATCAACTGAAAAAAGAAACTAGAACATAGAATTATTCTAGTTTATTTAGCAGCTAGACCCAGAACAACTATCTCTAGGCCATACAAATATTTTTTCCTTGCGGGTATCGAACACGCGACACGCAGCGCAGCAGCCAATCGCTCAGCCACTGCGCCAACCGTGCCTTAAAACATCAACTATTTCAGCCTTGCGCTGTCCTCTGCGGGAAATAGACCTCACTCTTGTTGTCAAACTGTCGAGATCTGAGTTATCACTCGCTGTCTCAAACGCTTTATTAAATTCAGCCTTTATGAATGTCAAATTGCAAATTGGGACGGATCCTGATGAATCGATGTGGCTCAATAAAAGGGATATGCTGCATTGACCAAACTTCCACTAAACACTATAGTATTAGTGGAACTTTCTACTTCACCAGGTCGAGATTCTTAGTTCGGTTCCCGGGTCGGGCGCTTGGTGGCAATAGGGTCACCCCTATCCCAGATACATGGGATTAGGGGACGAGCCTAAAACATAACTCTCGTCATGTGGGAGAATCATAGGTATTCCCCTGTCTAAGCCATCGGGGATAACCAGCATAATGTTATCTTTATAATGACCCCCCTTTCAGCTAAATAGCTACCCCCTCCCACTATTATTATACCACGTCACATTTACCATCACTATTCGGCAGGTTCTGACTCTGTGTGCTGCTGGCGCTGCTACTTCGGGTGCTCTCTGTGGAGCCGTCCGTCTCGTCCTAAAAACATATTGTCTTGTGACAACAACACTGGATTGTACACCTTATGGCATGGCTATTCGGTTGCGTTTGCTTCGAGCGTGGATCGTGTACTGACAAACGTTTTTTTTATTTGAAAATTGGGTTGCTAGAACACAGCCCATTCAATATGCCCATTCAATACTAACGGCAGGGGGCAGTAAAAACGTTTGACTGTACACTTTATATTATACATATTTACATACGTAAATGTGTGAATAATATACAATATGCTTATTTACACAAAATATAGCTTAGTTATTTCAAACTCTCATAAACAAGTTTATGTTTTTAAAATATACAGATATTTGTAAGAATCTCGTATCTAGTAGAACGGTGTCGCTTGAACCAAAATAATTGTTGCGTAGTTTGAAGATAGTTTATGACAGTTTAGTTTGACAGTCGATCAAACAGCATCACTGTCATCATAACTGAAGCCTGAAGCACCAAACTTGCCCAGTCTGAACAAGACATCAGAATTCGACCTGTATTCCATATAAACCAGGTGTAATTTAAATAACTGAAAATATCTTAAGGGGTATTTTAGTGTTGGTCCTGTTGTACCAACGGTACCAATAGTACCAATACTAAATAATAATAAAAATGAAATTATATTTATTTGTGTAAATAGGCTTTAAGAAACACTTTCACTCGTTATAAAATTGAATTAGATTAGGTCAGTAATAAAAGTTTTTTTGCAATTAAATGTTCAAAGAGGTTGTTAGTTATTTCAAATACACCTGGTATAAAAATATATTCACAAATAATACAGACGAAAGAAAACATTTTTGTGAAAAAATTAAGATATAAATAATATTTTTTTATTTTTATCACAAACAAAAAAGTTTTCTACCTAAAGAAATAAAATATGTACAGAAACACAATTCAAAGATTTCACCTCAAATTTAATTAAGGACATTAATATAACTTAAACATATGAAGCCTTACCATACCATTAAATAATCTCAAACCGCCAAAAAGTCTACATTGAAGCCAAAATACACAAACTCTCAAACTACAAAATAAATACTAAACTACATTTAAAAACTACAAGTTAATCAAGCGGAACAGCACAAGCAAACGTGTATGTAGATAAGATGTCAAATAGGTGCGATGTCAAATAGATATAAATGTCAAATTAGAACGGAATGTCAAAAGCGTTGACAAATAAGCTGAGTTATTGTTAAATTGTTATGAACGCGTTTCTTTTCAAATTTTGCTGTCAACTTTTGAGTATGGAATGCTAAACTCTATTTTTGTTTATTTGTACATTTTTTTTAAATAGATTTAATTGAGTCTTAGTCAACAGTTCACAGCAGCTTAATAGTTTGTAGCACAAGCAATACATTTTTCTTCATATATATTAGCAAACAAGATGACCAGTTTCGGACCTTTCCAAACTCGTCCAGTCGATTTGTTTTTTTGAAAGCCTGCAAAAAGTTCAGTTGTCTATCTGCCAGATACAAGTATCTGCAGACATTGAAACAGGCTATAAGCATCTTAAAGATTCATTCAAGTTCAAAGCACGGCAGTGCGGAAGCCAAGTTGCAGGACTAGCAATGACTTGTGCTACAAACAGCCTATGTAAGTACTAAGTACCCTTGTCGGTGAGTCATAGGCGCGACGCGTTGACTCATGTGTTAGTGACGTAAGCAGACATCACAGTAGCATGTTGTGCCTCACACTTACTCATAGACAATTTCCCAAAGCACTCCGCCATAGGCCTAGTGCGGGTTGCGACGCAAGTATAAACCGTACAGTGTTTTAAAGAAGATCTATTTTTGAATGCAATAGGATTTGACATATTGAGGATCTATTTAGAGCAGAATTCCTAGTACCCAGAAACGAACAGAGACAAGTAACGTACACAAACATTTATGTACCTCGCAATATCCAAACGTGTTTTTGTAACACAACCCATATTATTGAACGTGTTTACATAGATGGCAATACAAAATATACGTTACACTTTACGCCGTTAATAAGACACGTCGGTGTTTAGAGAGAGACTGTCACACTGGTAGGAGTGACAGAGACAACACGATTTAATGTGTCATGTGAACGGAACCTCAATTCTTTTTTTTAAACCGCATCTATCTAGGGTGGAATAGACATCAACGCACGAACTGATACCATGAGTTCAGGACATGATTTTGGACCCCCAGCGTTGAAATTATTCGTCGGCTGTTTCCATTTTTGTAAAAAATGTGGTTTCTATCTTACCCACAGAGATTTCTAATTAAAAAGTAAACTATCTAATAACTTGTTTTATTCAAAATGTCATTGGTTTGCATAGAAATCATGTTTTTTTTTACTGTTAAAAGTAAAAAACATCCGATTTTTTTTTCTTAATTAAGAAAAAGCTTACGAATAATTACAACACTGGGGGGGTCCAGAATCATGAACGGAACCCATGGTATCAGTTTGTCCCTTCCATCGCGTATAGAAGTCACCAAATACCATTTTACGAATACAATTTCCACCTACACTGCTTTGTTGCGTACCAAACAATACCGGCTATAAGGCATCGCGGCCCGCACGCGGCCCCGGGTCTTACCTCAGAGTCCTCCAGGGAGCTCGTGCTGGCCCTCCGCCGCCGGGCCGCCGGTGACGTCACGGGCGACGCCCCCGTCGGCGTACTGAAGTGATTCTCATCGAATGTCAACGCGTCTTCAACTACTACTTCTGTTTGAGGTAGTGCTGTTTCCGAAGGTTCAGTCTCATTTTCTGTAACTTCCGTCGCATTTTCAGCAACTTCTTCTGTCGCATTTGTAACATTCTCTGTCGCATTTTGTGTTTCTGTTGCATCTTGTGTTTCTGTCACATTTTCTGTGACTGTTTCTGCATCATTTTGGTTTTCTGAGTCGTTTCGTGATTCTGTCTCATTAAGTATAACTGTTTCAATTCGTGTTTCTGTGTCATTTGTTTCTGTCGCATCAAGCGTCTCTGTAACATTCTCCGTCTCTCCTCGACTGTCATGCCCTCGGTCATCAGTAGCTGTCACTACATCGTCTACTTCGCCAGTACCGTTAACATTAACATCACTTGTAGTTGCTGTATTAGTAATCTCAGTTTGTTCTGCATGGTCAGTTGGTTCACTAGCTGTGTTTTGACTAGCACCGGCGTCACTCTGAGCGTCGGTAACGTGTTCGTTAGCACATACAACGTCATCTTCCTCCTGAATCGTATTGTTTCTTAAATTATTATCACAGTCGGTTTCATCACTTATACTATTAGTTGGTGCGTTCGTCACCGCGGTGTCCGGAACAGCGACGGGTTCCGGCGATCTGATTGGTGTTGAAAACGGCGTGGGGTCCGTCGAGTTAGTGTCCACACTTGTATTGCTTATATCCTCCTGTTAGACATTTACATTGGATAATACTTGACGCATAAACTTATTCGTGCAGTTCGACAAATATGTTTTCTGTACAAAATGTGACGGTTTATTTGTTTTCTCAACTGCACGTTTAAGTTTGTGGCCCATGGTCATTATTTCCCAGATAAACATTGGGCTTGTAAGCGTGAAGCATCAATGTGCTGTAGAATTGTCTATGAAAGTGAGGACAACACAGTGGATGTCTATGGAACACCCGTACCGATGAGCACAGACTATAAATTAGTGTTTGTATGTATGAATGGCTGTCTTAAATTTCCTGAAAGATCTCACATAAAAACACATTGTTGTTTCTTTTATTATACCATAGGTATGTTTTGTTATTTTGCGTAGTAACAATTCAAAATTCAGATTAATGAACAATTAGAGACACAAAAACCTTTCAGAAAAATGTCCTAATGTGAAACCATGTACTCATTTTTATACATTTTTTAAATACAGCGTGGAACTTAGACCATATTAAATAGTTTATTATTTTATTACAAATAACTGTCAATTACAAAAGGTCGGCGTCAGACGTTAGACGAAGGCAAGCAGAGCCACAAAATATGAAGCAAGATATTTGCGGAATGCGCAGCCTTTTGAAATAGTAATAAATCAATATTTGACAGCGCAAGCCATGGCGCATATATTTGCATATAAATAATGTCTGACACTGGCCTTACAATAACTTACATACATATTTGGCAAACCCTCTCGTTACAAAATGAGAGGACAATGACTCGCTTATTTTTTACTGCGGTAAGCGAACATGCAATCTTAACCAGTCATGCAACATACATTTGTAAATAACAATAATAATAGAAATATAATATTTGAAGCGATACGTGTTTTGAGTATAATATTGAAGTTTCAGCTAATATAAACATGCTTTATTAAACGAAGTTTATTTGATTCCCAATAGAGATAAAGTTTTAGCTGCTGGGTGCATATTAAAATAAATAAAAAATGAGTACACGGCTAAATAATTATTACTGGAAGTCTGAATGCAACAAGAATGGTTTTTTTGCAAAAATATTAAAAAAATAAATAAAAAAATACGTGTGATCTACTAACCTTCTTACTAATAAAAATAAAATAAGGCTATATTTGAAGGAAAAATTGAGATGTTTAAAAAATAACCTTTATCGTGTTGTTATAAGGTCTATTTTTGTATTGTATAACTTTATTTATATATTTTTTTTAGTAAAAATAGGGTTTCTTCAATAATTCAGACTGCCAGTATTGAAAAGTTGAATGTATCGATATCTTGTTAGTACATAATGTCTATCGCTGAAGCCCATGCTGCGGAACAAAATATTCACTAACAGAATCAGTAACTAACATAAATTCTCATAATTAAACAAATAATCATTTCTTTCAATGAATACGTCTATAGTATGCATGCGTAACAGTGAAGTGTCAATACCGCTGCTACCATTAGATTTTTTGAGTTAAAACAGCGTAAGAGACAGTCAGCCGGCCCTACTTACGCCATTTCAGCACTAAAGTATCCATTAGTATATAAAGACTTATGTCTAAATATACAGTTAGGAGCGATATTCGTAATATAAAATTGATTTCGAACCTAATACTTTTAGACTAAGACAGATATTCCCGCAAATTGCCGTAATGGGCCGATTAACCTACAATATTTTATTTATCATATAAAATATTGAATTGGAACTTCAAAGAGGAGATCTATTCGGTATAATATATATAAATATGGCTATTCGCATGCATAAGCACCTGCCCTTAAGTCTTCCACTAAAACTATCGTAATCTTTCCTCATTTTTCTCAGTTTTCTTTCAATAGTATTCTGTTCATTCCAGGGTGAACAGGGTGAGAGTGACATGGATACACAAACTCATACCATGAGTTCAGTACATGATCCTGGACTCCTCAGCATTGAAAATTTTAGTCGACTTTTTCCTCATTTGAACTTTTTTTCTGATGTTTATTTTACTTAACACAGTACAAAGTCACGAAAAGATCATCATTTCTATCCAACCCAATGAGATTTGTAATTAAAGAGTTAATACTTTACGACTCATTAAAAATCTTATTTGATTGAGTAGAAATCATGTTTTTTTACAGTTTATATTAATTAAAACATCAGAAAAAAAACGTCAAAACGCGGAAACGGTGGTGGGCCCAGAATCATGTATTGAACGAATGGTATCAGTTTGTGGGTAGATGTCCCTTCCACCCTTATAGGTTATTTTTTTACATTCCATTAACTACAGACCCTCAGAGAATGATTAAAGCAGCGCATTCAGGCAACTACACCATATTCTGACTTCGACGCAAATATCAATTTCGGCAAAAATACCGAGAAATATTAAGTTTCAATTAATTTTTGTCCCGTAACCAATATTTCTTAACTAAACTATCTCACTTCTCAAACTTCGGGCAAAATACGAATGGTTCACTTTAAGTCTTTACTCCTTCCTCTAGGTACCAAAATCAACCCATTCCGACAATATTGGGGCAAAAACCAGAATGTCCCATCCCCTATATGATAGCTGGTCCCACGTCCCTGTGCCCAGGGGAGCAGTACCTGGTGCTGGTTGTGCGCGCCGCCGCTGCTGGCGTGCTCGGTGTCGGCGGAGATGTGGAAGCGGCGCTGGAACTCCGTCGCAGCCGTCTCCATGCGCTCCGCCTGCGACTCCGTGCTCATGTTGCGCCTGAGTGGACATGTTGGACGGTTATTGTTTCACCCGCTCCTCAGTGTCGTAGCATAATGATAAATAGCATACCTTATTCCGCACGAATTGCGATATCAAATGCTAAAAGATCATATTCAAATCCGGCCGGGAGTCCCAGAGATTAAACAGTTCAAACAAATAAAATCTTTCGCTTTTAACCAATTTAAAAAAGTAGTAGATTATATTTTCGTGTTGTTCGTGTTTTTTTTATTATAATAGTGTAGATTTTAGTTTTGGCGGCAAAGAAAAGTTTTAGAGAAACCTTAGGTTTAAAGTTATATTTATATCATGCATATTAGCCAGCTTAATACAACTTTGTGTAGGGTCGATAAGAAATACCTCCTAAAACAAAATTCATGACGCGCGGACGAAGTCGCGATCAAAACCTAGTATACTTACATGAAGGTAGGCCGCTCCCATTGCGTGGACCTCTCGATATGGTTGACGTAGTAGGTCCTGCCGTTGGCGTCCTGCCGCTCCTCCCAGCCTGGAGGCAGGGGATCGCCACCGATCGCCTGGAACAAACACAGCCACCATTTTATTCTTGTTTACATGTGTTTAATTCATGCAGGAGTTTTATACATACCTAAATGCATTTGCATTCCGATCCAGTACGTCGGAGATAGGGAATGGGACTCACCAAAGAATGTTAAATTACATGAACAAGACGGTTTTAGGGCTAAGGTTTAGGTCTAAACCAGACTTATCTGCCAGTATTTGCATCTAATAGGACTCATATTCGACTGTTTTAAGATTACAATCTCAGATTGTTTATGTGTTTTAATTGTTCTCTTCTTTATTAATATTAAGAATCAAGAAATAAATTCAAATTGCTAAAGTACCTAGTAACACGTGGGATCATGTGGGGTCACGTTACATCACAAGGTAATAGACGAGCTGACAAACTCATTGAATCGTTATATACTTAGGTACTCCCTTCAGGCGTCATTTTATATTTTAAAGACTCTCTACTATTAGTCAAAATATTTGCAGTCATGTGAACAAGGTTGAAAAAAATACAATAAATCATAACATGGCGTGCTTTTTTTTTAAGTAAAATTGTTGCTCCACACTAGGAATTTCTCCTGTATCGTGGGTGCGTTCACAAACATTTAAACTCACATACACAAACAGCGATTCATTACGAATTCATCAAAACATATTTTAATATAGATGGTACTTATCATACGAATGCGTTGACGAATAATACAAAAGGGTATTTACCCTATTGTATAATTCTCACCACCACATTCTACACTAGTGCTAGAGAGAACGCTAAAATCTTCAGCGCAGAAAGGGACATCGTTTTAGAACAAAGCGAATTTAAATGGACAGGTAGTTCTGGTTCAGCCTAAACAGTTACATCGCCACGCGAAGGTCTCAAGTGATAGTATGATAAAAGGAGTTCAAAGCAAGCAAAACCCAAAGAGAACTGGTACTAAGGCAAGCACATTGCCCGCCAATGGCTCCATTGGCGGCTCGTGATAGATAGATCGTGGCTACCTATAAAACCAATCCCCCTGACCAATACAAC
Organism: Phlogophora meticulosa; assembly: GCA_905147745.2. Taxonomy (NCBI): domain Eukaryota; kingdom Metazoa; phylum Arthropoda; class Insecta; order Lepidoptera; family Noctuidae; genus Phlogophora; species Phlogophora meticulosa. Next base: position 961,630 of record LR990534.1, read on the forward strand.
AAATAAAAATGCAATTAAAGTTAGAGATGAAACGGATATCTGGTATCCGGAGTAAATTTACGGGCCATAAGCGAGTATCCGGCCGGATATCAAATTAAAAAAAAACTATATATAAAACGTGTGTACTTTATTTAATGCATACCCGTAACCGGCGAGCGTCTACGACCAGATGTATGAACGTAAACGAAGCAAACGGAGTATGTAAGGATCGTAGCAGGTTGCGTTCTGTAGTTACTGCCTACCCACATGGGACAGAGGCGTGAGTTTATGTATGTGTGTATAACAAATATACCTTAGCACCATTATGTTTACGTTTAACAACAAAACAAAGTAGTACACTTAGGAACTTCACTTAGTGCACATTATAGTGAATACTAACAAATGGTTTCACAGTACCAACCAGCAAACTTTTAATCATCCCTGTATAATTGTATTATGTATATCAAAACATTTCCATAATGTCGATAATTTTTAACCGATGTGATTTTGCGTAGCTAAATATTTTTAGAATAACATAAATACTTGTACAATAATCTCAAACTACAATAGCACGTTTTTTAATAATCTCTATTGTGTGTTAGTGTTTCTAATTTCACTGATGAAATCCCCGAATTTACTCGAGTCCACCCGATTGTTTTTGCGCCTACAACGCAAGCTCGCTCGTTACGATGCGCTTATTGGAAATTTTCGACCAGGTATCTGGCAGCCAAAAATCCGGATATCCAGCTCCATGGTTGACCGGATATTCGGTATCCGGCCCAAACAGCTATCCGTTTCATCTCTAATTAACACTGTCAAGAATACGTATTTAGGGATTTTAAAACGGGTTCATTATCACAATCATGCTGTGTTTTGAGTCATATCATCGATATATTTGAATGTCTCAAAACGGGCACTAATTTAGTGCGGACACAACCTCAAAAGCTTGATAAAAATAAAAAAGGGACATACGCTAACTACTCGCGTGACCTCGACCAGCTGCCAGTCATCGCCGGTGAACGATGGTACCGAGCAGGACACGACCTACCACGAGGGAACCACTCAACAAATATACTCGACAAAAGCAATAAGAAGCAAGGATTCAGGGGATGGTCAAGCGTAAATTATAAAGGAAGGATATTTCTAAGCATTCAGACGTTTGACGAAAACCTGGCGTGGCAGAGTTTTCAATCAGTTAAGGACAGTACAGACTATAAAAGTCGCAACTGTCAGTCATAACTTCGGTGCCGGCTGACAATTCCATTCAAGCTTAATGGGTCATTTACACAGGTAAAGTTTTTCGGGTCGTACAATAATTTTGCGATAATAAAGGGCGTACATCCTCGTCACAAATCGAGCGATAAACTCTCTCCGTGTAAACGAGCCAAGAAGGAAAATTATTATGTTATAGTTTACCAAACAGTTTCTGACCAAGCAAGATCAGTATTTTCGGACAGATTGACCAATTGAAACTATATATATATGAATATAGATGAGAACAGCCAATAACAGACAGCAATAATTAGACAATCTATCAACAAAATTTTGTGTTGATAAGTCTATTGGAAAACCGCTGTAAAGTCCCTGAAAGACAAGTAAATAAAGTGTATCCTCACCGGCTGCACGAGCCCCTGCTGGGGCGCCGGCTCCACCAGCTCCCAGTCGCTGTCCGGCGCCGGCTCCTGCGCGCCGGCCTCCCCCACGCGCCCCACCAGCGCGTGGTACACCTCTATGCAGCCGCGCACCCGCGAGCGCGCGCTGTGCCATATGCGAACATACGTCATTTGGAGGTACGAAGGTTTGTAGGGGATGTAAGAAAGTGAAAGAATTGATAGCTAAGTGTTTCGCTAGGTTCGGTGCATGGCGGGGAAATCATAGTGATTTTGTTGTATTTATTCACAGTTTACACAAAATATAGTTACATAATTCTGCCTAACTGAATAGCAATGTGTACGATTGAATATGAAATCATGAGATTTGAGCACAAATCTCATTTTGAGAGCTATTATGGTGATTGTAATGATTATATTCCGAGAAATGTATATATATATTGTTACGAGCGCGAAAATCTTTTTCAATAACATAAAACCTAATACTGAACTGCATATTGCTAACACCTAAAGGCTAAGCGAAAGATCTAGAGAAGATCTTAAAAACAAAAGCACAACGACTGCGCCGCCCTGCATTGCATCGAGCCAAGGAGACTATACTGTCTTCAAACTCCTTCAGCCTTATAACAAAAGAAGGTTTATCTTTAGCCTAGGATAAAACCTCAAGCCATTTTTGAATTTCGAAAGCAATTCCGACAAAGTTAAAATTCTAATAACAAAAACTAACGTCGAACTCGAGTCGAAGTTGTCAGTTATGTGTTTAGAACTTTACGAAGGTTTGAATAAAGTTCAAAATACAATAGAACTGGCTTGAAAGTTCGGCTAAGGACTGAAGTGAGAGATAGTTTTGTACACCCAAAACACACATGGAACAATACAGATTTGAAAGATAGTCATTTAACCGATATTAGAGATTTGGGAATACTGAATACAGCATATTATAGAATGTATACTTACTCAATGTTATTCTACAGGATGTCCGGCTATCGACTGCACAAACTTACACAAAACCGTATGTATATGAACAACTGCGCCATTATCATCTGTCTAGCCTTTTCCCAACCATGTTGGGATCGGCCGCCAGTCTAATCATTCATTGAGTTGTGGAGGTCAGACAGGCAGTCGCTCCATGTTAAATACTGGTATTCAGCTGATCCGGTTAGACTGGAAGCCGACCCCAACATAGTTGTGAAAAAGGCTAGGCAGGTGATGATTAGAGTTCCATATTTGAATGTTTTAATCCGCAGATATTTCTTGTAACAGAGCAAAAGTTGTTCATACTCATTAGTACTGTGTTCTACATTAGCGTGTAGGTACAGTCGATAGTCGGACACCGTGTAAGTACAATAAGGACCTTTAGTTACGTATAATGACTTTTCTACGTAAGTTAAAATAATACAAGTTAAAATTAAGTTTAAGCATAAATATGTTCTTATTTTAGTAGTTTTAATAAAACACATAATACTTATTTAAATATTGATTAAATACCAAATACCACAACACTTCAAGCACACAATATTAATACAATAAGGGGTTAGCAGGGTGGTCACAAGCTCTAAACAATTCATACTGGGATTCCCTACACAACATTTCGATTACAATTACTTTTGTGTGAATTAAAAAAAAAACTACATTAAATTTGGCACATAAGACACCCAGTGGGTAAAAAAAAATATACGACTCAATAATAAAATCCCAATTTACTTATGATTAAGCGCGAGATAGCTCCGTGGGCACTTCCATTTGGTTTTTCTATTCCTTACGTCTAACAGACGTATTAGGATACCAGGAAAAGCACTAACGGGTCGTCCAACCAGAGAATGAAACCTCCCATCCCCCGTTTATTCAGAATAATATCTTTAAATATAGATTTAAAATCGCATGTGTCACTACATCTTTTACCCCCCCTAGTAATATCCCCCCCTCGTAGAGATTAATTTCCGATCCCCAAGAGACGTAGTCTCATCGAAAGGTACAAAATATCACAGTATTATTAGCTGAAATCACTCAAAAACACACACACGAAGTTATGTTGGTAAATACGACATACACACATAGGTAAAAAGTAGAAAACAATATACCTTCGGAGTTAGGATGGGTAGCTATATAATTATTAAGGATGATTCATACCTGCACGAGGAGTGTTATAAATCTTATCTTTTACTTTCGAATACTGAGAACTGCAATCTTTTACGTAAGTGAATTTTGATTAAATTTTAACTCATATCCGGTTTGAGTGAAATGTAAAAATAAACATTGACATACTAATATGTACTTTGGTCTGATTGATTGTATATTTAAATTCATATCTCAAAGTATCAATGAATTCTAAATATTAGCTAGTTTCTCGATAATTTTGGCTTCTGTAATTATTTTAGTAGGATTCACAAAAACTGAATGAGAGATAAAAATTTAATGTTGTCAGTTTATTATCATGTTAAACTATTTTCAATTGTTACAAAATAATGTTATTAATACTTGTCATCTAAATCAATTTTTCTTTCAACAATTAATAAAAAAAACACAAATCATCCTTCGTCTAAAAAAAATAATAAAAAAATATCAAAATACGAAGCCCACGGCATGCTCTAAGAATTACTTACACGGACCTGCGCGGGCGCAACGGGTACTTAACGACGTTGGGGCGCGCGGAGGCGGCCGTCTCCGTGGGGACGGACGACAGCGGGACCTCCACCATGCCGAGGAAGTCGTCGCGGGTCAGCCTGTTCTCGTCGAACACTTGGATGAGGAGCTTATGCTCTGTGGGTTTCACCTGTGGGAGACAGAAATGTGAAAGGCTTAGCTGTGCCGGTGTAGGAACAAGACAGTGGAACTCAGACCAGTGGACAACATCATAACACCAGGCCTGCATCCCCAAAGGGTTGGGTTAGGCTAGGTAATGGTCTAGTTCCCATGATCCCCGGTTCATGTGTAGGATGGGAACACCGGGGTTGTTTTAAGTCAGTAAGAGTCTGACAGACCCCTCCGCACCAAGGCAGAGGACATCCATGAGGATTTTCCACCTCGGTAATAAAACTAAAAAAAGGTAAGGCAATGGTGTAGAAAACTCTAGTTTCGTCAGTGTTATAGGAAGCGAGCCTATTGCCATCAAACCGGCATACATTTAGACACCGGGCTGCTACTGTGATATTCCAGATAAAAAACTCAGTTACACATTTCCCTTCCCGGAATAAAATTCCACATCATTATCCGTCCTTTTTCCAACTGTGTCCACTGCCAGTCTAATCGGATGTAGCGGAACACCAGATTAAGTGTCTACACACTATGCCGAAGTTACGCGACCGAAGTTCGGCGGCTGATTTTACGTTCCGACGTATTCGGCTGATATGACACACCATAAGTGCAGAACTTACGCGGCAGAAATTCAGCTCTGCAACTTTGCGTGTATATTCAGTGTCTCGAGCGCTGAAGCGCTGACAGAAGCGAAATGAACACTACGGGCGGACACGCGGGGCGCGGGCACACATATTTGAACACATACCTATTACATTATGGTCACATATTGTTTTTTAGAGTAATTAAAACTCACCCTAAATACAAACTCCTGATTCCATGTTGGGTTCAGTGTCTGTAAGAACAAAAAACATTCTTAAAATAAAAATAAAGCATAATTCGTAAGTGCAAAAAATATCTCATAATAAATTATCCATGATGTTGATTACTCATTAGTACAGATAAAGACTGAGACATCCAAAGGCGAGCAGCAGGGAAACCCCTGAAAAGTATTAGAAAGAGATAGCAAGTTAGGATGACGTACCTTTTTCTTGGTTTTGGTGATAAACGTCTCAATCGTGACGTCACCGTCGACCTTCTGCAGCTCCACCCGCACATAAGGGTCGCTGGAAGGTAGAAATAATGCTTATCATTATTAGGGTATTAGCAATTCTTACCAGCCAATTATTGTCACAATGCAGGACAAAGGCTTCTACGCATTAACCGCCACGCTTTTTCAAAGCGGGTTGGCGGTTTCAGACTTACAGTAATTATAATTCAAGGTTTCCTCATAATGTCTTCCTTCACTATCATTATCTGCCGAGCTGTTTTCCAGCCAGAAGTACTTGGTAATATCATCACCTGCCTAGCCTTTTCCCAACTATGTTGGGTCGGCTTCCAGTCTAACCGGTTGCAGCTGAATACCAATATTTGTATAGGGTGGCTGCCTGAACTCAAAAACACAGTTTCTGGGCAACACGATACCCCTTGGTAGGACTGGTTGTCTGACTTCCGGCCTTCTGACTACCCGTAACGACTGTCAAAGATCTACACATGACAGCCGGGAAGCTTAACGTGCTTTAAGAAACACGGAGGAGTCTCGATGTAATGAACGGTCACCCGACCACAGACTGACCTCGGCAAGCGTAACTTAGCCTCCGATCAACCCGTGCGGCTGTTTTTATTTAGATACGAGCTTTTCACATCCTCCGATGTTTTCCTCGACCGAGGTGGGTAATATCCAAGATAAACTTAGAAAGTACATATGAAAGAAAAATTCACATTGGTACTTGCTCTGGTTTGAACCCAGCCCCTTGTGCACAAGAGGCGAGGCCTAAACCACGGGGCCATCACATTTATAAACTTCATTTATAATAAGATTAGACAGATAATGGCTTAATATCGATGATTGATATGTTAGATTTCTAAAATTACTGCATTTTAGTGTCAGAAAGGATATGCAAATAGTAAACAAAACACATTTCATTATATTAATCGTGAAATCAAGGAGTCTATCAAACGCTGGTAAGGACATAACGACGACATCATAACATTTGCCTAATGTTATTATGAATGGATTATAAATAATAAAATCTTCGAAACGTCAACAAGCCATGTGCGAAACCTCAAGGGTAACCGCCGTCTGGGGAAGGCGGAAGTGTGTGTCGTTTATTGAACTTCTACAGACTTAAAGAACAAGGTTGTTGTGATGATGTGATCATAAAACACCACAAAAAAAAAACGAAAACGTGCACAATGAGACCGCCTGGTGCCATAACTATGAGAAGATCAGGCTAATTATTTGTGGAAGACAAATAAATGTATTTTTATTATTTATTATTATTACTGCGTAGCGGCTGCCCGAGGAATTCAAACTCTCTTAGGTTTTTTGGATTATGTAAGCTCCTTATTAGGGTGACTGATATTTAGTGTATAAGTGTAAATATAAAAATCATTGAATCAATAATCATCTTGATCTGGCCCGCGAGGTGGTCGATATGTGGGATGTAAATACAGCAGTCATTGTGCCGATAGTTGTGACGGCCAATGGTATAATAGCCAAGAGCGTCGATCAACACCTAAGGAGGCTCTCGTTAGGCAGCTGGATCAAGGGCTTGATCCAGAAAGCGGTACTTCTGGATACGGTGCGTATCATTAGGAGGTTCCTTTCTCAAGAGCTCTGACCACCGGTAACTTGGACCCTATTCCCAATGCCGGTTTGCTACTATTTTTTATATTTTAAAATGTTATTTCTTTTTGTTTTGAAATATTTAAAAATGTAATTACTTAACTTCCGTACGGGGATCGAACCCGCGACACGCAGCTCAGCAGCCAATCGATCAGCCAACCGTGTTATCATTAGCCTAAGGCTTCTTATATTTTTGTCTCCAGGCGTTCTTTTTGTGCCTTGTTTTGGTTTTTTTGTGGGTTTGACCTTAAGAGAATTCTAAACAGCTTTATTGCCTAAGACCTGAGATCGTTAAAGCGCTGTTAGCTATAAACTGTCCAGCGTTATAAAGCATGACGTCACTGCTATATATGCTACAGGGCACACCGTCCCGATTAGACGCGGAAGCAAAGTCGCTCGTGATTTGATTTAATTAGGCCTCGTTGGTCTAGTGCTCGCAAGCACTACTGTTAAGCATGAGGTCCTCGGTTAGATTCTCAGTTCGGACAGTTTTATTGGGTTTATCCATCTGCAATTTCTAAGGAGTCTCGAAGTCTGGATTCGTGCCCGTAGATGGGGCAATAGGGTAGCACCATATTACATGGCACTCATTATGGGTGTACTATCGGTGATTAAACCTTCGGAAAACACTAGTTGTGAAGGGGGGAATTTTGGGGGACTTTCTCTTGTAAACGTTTTGACGTTCAAAAAGTGCTGATTCTCAGCCTAATTTGGATTTTGATTTTCATTTTGGAGAATAGAGGCGTGATGTAAAATAGTAGATTAGGTACTACAACCGCTTCTAATCGCTCTCAAGGTAAACAGACAACCTAGTAGCATAATGCCCAAAACTCATAATACGAGTATCAATACGGCACAACGTTTTTTTTAAAGATTATATAAATACATTGTTCTTTTTCATCCTACCGTAACGTTTCCTAGGCGGTTCGCTTCACTTATAAAAGTTGTTCGTGCGTTGTTGTAATCAAGTGCACAGCCTGTTTTGCAGAGCATGACATGGCATCGTTGGCATATTGTCCTTGGAGAATATCCACAGTTAAAAATACAACGTGAGAAGCCGTTGCCATTCCATGGGATTCCTTACCAACGATTAGGGGGGGGGGGGGGAGGCACGACATCTCCCCGCCCCCCGCCCCTTGGCCTGCCACTGCCATAAATTTTCGCATTTATAAAATTATAAGTGTGATGTCTCTTAACTATTACTATACTACTACGTCTCCTGACAAATGCGTGAATGAAAGACTGTACAAATCCAATCAAATCTCTGTGGTTCTTTCCATAAACGACCAACTCATACTCTAATCGGCATGGTCCTCATATGATCGATCTGACCAAGTTAATATTGGAGATAGATTGTGTAAGAAATGATCTGGCTAGGAAGGAGTTGACCTTTGCGATGACGGTAAACAGAGATGTATGGAAGAAGACATGCTGCGACCCCAAATAAATATATAAAAAAATTGGGATAAAGGCAGGAAGATGACGGTGGTGATGACAGTGCAGACTAAGAGAGTTGTACATAAGAGCTGCGAAGGGGTAATTACAATGAAAAATCCCCGCAATTTATCAGTCGATTGCATTCTACGAGTGGCCTTATCTGCGCCCACTATTGTCCGTCTATATGTATTGCTAACTGAATTTAATTATTTTCGGGTAGTAACTATATTTAAATTATTAAAGTATTAGAATATTTAAATTATTTATTTATGAAAACTTTATGCAACTTTTAACAAAGGCGGATTTAATGCTTTAATAATTTTCTACCACTCCACATTAGGGTGATGCAGTGGCAGAACCTGGCAGGTGAAAAAGGTAAAAATAATAACTTGAAGATGAATATAAATACCTACATAAAAAGTACTCTAGCCAAGTAAACAGTAGATTTGCAGACCCTATCCAGGAGGGAAAGAATGACAACCATCGAGACCATGTTACAGAGAACGTGGTGGTATGACGAAGGACTACTTCGAGAGAGATCACAGCTGCAACGAGCAACTCTAAGAACTTGCGTGCAGAAGAATCTTGCATCCCATTGGCTAAGGAGGATTTCCTTTCAGGGACATGAGATTTATTTATTTGTAGTCAATTAAAACTATACAAACACCAATTACAATAATTAACATGGAAACATAAAATAAAACAAAACAAAAGCAAAACATACAATCGACAGCGTTCAATGGTTAGTTGAACTAACAGCTAATCGCCAACTATGCGTTCATAGTTGGCGACTTATACGAATTTATCTTAGCAGTTACCTATTTTCTGAATTACCTGTAATTTTAACCTTTACACGTACTGTGTAAGAAATATTTATACGCCTGCAGGCCATATTGATAAGACTCTTTTATATATAAAACCATGTACCACTATACCTGTGTCAGAAACAAATAAATTTTAAATATCTACGTTCGGTTGGGCTGGTAGTAGACTGTGGTAGGTTAGGGTTAAGCCCGATTATATCTTACAAATTTATTTACTGATAATAATCAGCAAGTTATGATGAATAGGCAGTATTTAAAATAGGGTGTGGTCAAAGTACAATTTTCATGTAGCTTGTACGTAGCATTTAGTTCTACCAAGAAAGAAGAAAGAAAAAGAAAAAAAGAAGAACGCAACATGTGCTTGACCTACAAATATTGAGCTAGGTAGCTGGCCCACTACTTGGGTAAGATAGTATTTGATTAGATTTTGTTTTATAAGATTTCTCGAAACCTATAAAAATGATAATCCGATAACTTTTGAGTTTTCTCTGCTTCATTACCTGGACGTCGAGCTCATGATGCATGTACAGAGGCCAGCACATCAAGCTACACTAATCTGTCAAATTTCTTATAGTTTTTCAACTTTTTCACAAAAAAAATAGAAAATTGTATAGTTTGGGATAGCTTGATGTGCTGTCGTCTGTACGTCATCGAGGACATTTGTGGTGAACCAATTTTCGACCTCATTTCCTTAGTAATAAGGTTTAAAATTGGTTCACCCCAGTGTCCGCAATGGAACGTAGGCGAAGAACGGTAGAAGAACAACCCATTTTCCGATATAAGTATTTCTAATGTCATCGGATTAATTTCAACTACAAGTTTCCCTCATCAACCCATCCATAGACTATACATATCTATGATTAGGTTATTATAAGTGTCTAGCTATAATATCTACATAAAACATAGGTATTATAAATACCTAACTACATATGTGCGTGACGTCACGTTGTTCGGTGAATTTGACCGGCTGTCATTAGAGGTAGTACTATTATTTATTCTGTGGTGAGGCGGCGCCACCTCGTTAGTACCTGTCTGCCAAGCTGACTGATATTAACGATTAGATTCAGTACCTACTCTCTTGCTAATTTTTAGTCGATTCATGTTTTGTTTCGTTGCAATTAGGTCTGATTTACTACTGACTGGTCAGTCTATTGTGTCATCTGATACTTACTACTAATATACTTTAAAAAAATCAAGATCAATGAAAATCTGTTCTCATTTTCTTATAGATTTATTTTTAGAGACTGACTTGATTGTACGGATAAATTGGTCCTCATGGATCACCTTGGCTGCCACATATTTCCCAATAAACACAACCTTATAAAAGCCGGGAAGAGCGAGTTGGACTCGATGTGAAGTCGATATCGGATGGGATAGTGCAATGATATGATGAAGATGACCTGATGTGGCATACAGACAGCCAACGTCACACTTTAATGGTTCTTTTTCTACTCCACCACCACTTTGGTACGGACCCCCAATGAACCCTACTTTCACACAATAAAACTAAACGTAAACAAATCCTGAATTTGACGACCTTAATATCGGTAAGCCAACAATAACACTAATCAGACATCATACATATTTTTCTACATACTTTTCCTGAAGCATTTAAAATCACGACCGGCCGAGTGAGGGAGCTAATATTGATAAAACGATGAGTCACCGCGCTCTCCGGCGTCCATCAATTTGGTGACAATTGACGATCAAGGCAACTTACGTGGTAGTCTGATAAATTTATACTGATTGCAACGCGCGCTGAATCTCGACACTCGGGATCCCAGGATATTAAATAAATAAATAAATAAATAAATATTGCTGGACAATCCACACAGCACCATCTAGCCCCAAGCTAAGCAGAGCTTGTGTTATGGGTACTAGATGACTGATATACTTAATACAATACATTACATGGATAGATATTTTTAATTATACATAGGAAATACCCAGAACACCCGGAACAAATATTTGTAGATCGTACAAACATTTGTCCCAAGGCGGGAATCGAACCCGCAACCTCTTGCGTCGCAGGCGGACCTTCGCCCGCCGCGCCACAACGGTCGTCAAATATATTATATATTGATATGGCCCTGATAGTGCTCACACTAAGACTTTTATTTGCCATCAAAATCAGGGCATATTTTAACATAATTTAACATCACGCCTATATTCCCCAAAGGGTTGGGAAGAGGTGTACCTATAGTACCTACTTACACCTACATTAAGCCAGTTATATTTATGAGCCTATTGCCATCAACCGGTCACAAATCCAGACTCCGGGCTGCTACTAAAAACATAAAGAAAAAAAAACCCAATAACTCGGCCCGACCCGGGATCGAACCCAGGACATGTATTATTTATGTCATCATCCTCCTGACCTTATCAAATTTGTTTGGGGTCGGCGCAGCATGTTTTCTTCTTCCATACATCTCTACTTGCCGTCATCTCAATAGTCACCTCTTTTCTAGCCATATCATCTTTCACGCAATCCATCCAACTTTTCTTTGGTCTCCCTCTACTCTTGTAGCCCTCCACATTTTTACTCAAAACTTTCCTCACAACGTGGTCCTCATTCCTTCATGTATTATTTATGTATTTGTGCAAAATAAACTTACTGGAACTATCGAATAAATAAACTATAACCGTTTTGTATTATTAACATGTAGTTTTTATACTTCTAACGTCATTGATTCACGTCAGTTTAAAGTCGCGTTCAAACATGCATCTAATTTATGACGGTGCAGATCTAAAATGGGCGTACAACATCAAATAGTAAAGGAATCTAACGGCAAGGTTGGCGGAGTGGCTGAGCGATTGACTGCTGCGCTACGTGTCGTGGGTTAGATTCCCGCACGGAATAAATATTTGTATGGCCAACAGTTAGTTGTTTCGGGTCTAGCTGTTTGTGTATGTCCGTTCGAATGCTTGTAAACGCACCCACGATACAGGAGAAAGTTGCAGAGGGGGCAACGTTTGTTAGGAAAAAAATACCTTATTCTTTTGTATGACAAAGTAACCGTTATGCGTAGCCTTAAGAAATGCATTTTGGCTAACCTTATAGTTCAACTAATCGTTTTAGAAGCACTTATTCTAACACCAATCGTTAGAAGGTACGTCAATCATACAAAAGGCTTAAAAGAATTAATTGATAAGTAACAGGAATTTGGATTAGTCATCGTAGTTGTAAATACTTTTACAATGACTAATATGAAGATCCTCTTCCGTTTTGTTCGTAGACGAACTGATTATTCACTTATTTAAGTTATTTATAATCTTCTGATAAGACCTTTAAACTAGATTTCTGACTCCCCGAGAAGCTATTTCGGTCTCATTTTCGCACAAAACTTTGATATGTCTGTTAAGAAAAACACTCTTTATACGAGTATACTAAAACAAAACAAGTATGTACTTAAAAAAAAACGTTAATTTTAGAAATCCATGTCTTTAGTTTTGTTTCTTTATTTTTTGTCACCGACTTCCGAAATTATTCTTATTTTGCACTTAGTAGTATTTTGAAGACTGTCAGATTTTCTGGGATCAGGTTCCAGTATGACCGGATGCAGCTAACTAGCAGTATTATACATGTAGCGACTGCTTAGCAGACCTCCAAAACACCATACCCCTTGGTAGTTACTGGTTGTTAGACTTTTGGAATTCTGATTACTCGTAACGATTGACAAAGATCTACGAACGACAGCCGAGACCATCGGCTGAAAGTGTTAACGAGGCACAGAAGGGTCTCGATATGTAATGGATGAACACTCATCGACGGACCGTTCTTGGCAAGCATAGCTGAACCTTGAGGATTGTCGCCCGAGCCCAGCCCTCTAATATCCAATACCGATGAAATGAAAAGGGGCTACCTCGAAAGGATAGTCTTCCAAAGGAAATAAGAATCATCGAAAAAAGTTAATAACAGTAGTAATACTTCCGATGATATCATCGCTGAACATCCGTACAAATAAAAAGGTCGAATTGATAACCTCCTTATTTTTGAAGTCGTTTAAAAAGGGACCATGGATGATTTGTATGTATGAAAGATGATATGGCTAGGAGAGTGAACAATGAGACGATGGATAATAGACATTAAAGGAAAAAAGTATTACAAAAATAAAAATATAGCGAAATATAAAAACATAATAATATTGCATCACCCTTATATTCCACGAAGGGAATATATCTAAGTCCCATGTAATAGGGGGCGACCCTATTGCCATTAACAAACTGAATATCACTTTGACCGATACGGGAATCTAAACCAGGACCTAATGCTCAGCAGAAGCGGGTGCGGCCACTAGACCAACGACGCACTTATATAAAAACCTTACATCTTTATAGAATTTTGGCTTTTGTAACACTGAAATTGTACCGAAACTAAAGTAATAAGGTACGTCTTATAATTTACAGATCTTATGTCACATAAAACACTGAAAATGCACTATGGTGGCGCATAAATAAAATAACCAGCAAGCAACAGCTGTACTAAACTGTACTAGAATCTACTCTGTAGGTTAAATTATTAACGGCACACCATCTCTTTCTCATGTTTTAGTGGATAAGGTGACATTAGACATTGTCAAGGCCTTTGCCCAGCAGTTGGACAACATCGAATAAGGAAAAAAAAAAGTTCTTTGGTGAGCTTTCTACTGGCGTCAGATTCCTGACCCATCGGACTATAGAGGCCCGGATTCCACCAGAGCGGAGACGAGACCAGAGGTGATGAAACTATCAATAGAATGTCGCTATATTCACTCGCTGTCTTCGCTTGGCGTAAATCATGAAATTCTATTGGTGATCTAAAACACATCTCTCCTGACATCTCGTCTCCTCTTTGGTGGAGTCCGTGCCTGAGAGTGCGGGGAGAGTTGGCCCTGTGTTTACCCGATAACTTTGCAACGTCACGATCACAAGCCGAACGCAGTAGCTAACCATCTGTTAGTTTTATCCTATATTGGTATTCTTTTACAAAAGATAGTTGAAAACTCACCTAGCACCAAATATATCCTTTTTAGCCAATGAGGAAGCCCCTACGATCCGCAGCCGAAGTAGGAAGCTATTCTCATCAGTCTGAAAACGAAAACAAATAACATTTTAATAAGTTAATTTGATTAATGCACTGTTTGCATGACTAACATTAGTAAAGTAGGTAATTAACATGAGATAACAATTTAAAACAAGTTAAAAGTCGATAGTGCATACTGGTCAGGAGATAATGATGGAGTAAATCGTAATCATATATATGCATTTTTTTGTTCCCTAATATACCCATAGCGGTTTTAAACCAATTAAAGTTGCCCCAATATTTAGGTATAATCTTGATGAGGAGGAGTGGTTTGTCCCTAGTGATATCACAAAAAAACTGCGTACCAGAAGACGTGTGACCTAAAGCAATTTTCTCTCTTCATTTGCCTTAATAACGCGACTTTTAAAAGCTCTGCACCAACCTCTAATACACTCTATACGCTCAAGGACAGCACGGCACTTGCCAAAACTGCACACGCAAAATTCAAGTAACAAGATCGATTCATATTTTTTTTATAAATTCTGATACAGTAAAACGGGGTGAATAGAAACGCCGGGGTGAATCGAAACAAAACTTTAAATGAGATTTAAAAGTTGATTCAACATTATGAATTATTGACAAGATGTTGAAATTATTTAATTTCAATTACATACGCGTAAATGTCCTTCGAAGTATTGTTTCTATTCACCCCGTTTTACGGTAAGTGTTATTTAAAGTTGTGAAAACCCTTTCCACAATACTCCCAGCTACATACAGCTACATTTTACACTAGCACTTCGCCCGCGACACCGTTCGCGTGAATTTCGTACTTTTTTCTTCGAACTGTATCATGGCGATGTTTAAAATAAAATATAGCCTATGTTACTTGCTGATAAAGTTGGAGGAAGTTACAGACAGACAGGCTAGTCTTTATTACAAGTTTATTTATTCATTTACTAGTATTATAAAGAGAAAAGATTTGTTTGTTTGTCTGTTTGCTTGTAATGGATAAACTAAAAAATTACTTAACCATCATCTGCCTAGCTTTTTCCCAACTATGTTGGGGTCGGCTTCCAGTCTAACCGGATGCAGCTGAATACCAGTATTTTACATGGAGCGACTGACCTGACCTCCACAACCCAGTTAGTAGGTAACACGATGCCACTTCGTAAGACTGGTTGTCAGACTTTTGGGCTTCTGACTACACGTAACGACTATCAAGATCTACAAATGACAACGGCTTAACGTGCTTTCCGGGGCACGGAGGAGTGGCTCAGGCAGGCGTATCTTAACCTTCGATCAACCCATGCTGCTGATTTTTTTAGCCATGAGTTCCTCGTGTTTTCGTGCAGATTAATATTGGTATATTATAGGTTAAGCATACCTTCCATGTAGGGCAAAGGGCCATGATAATAATACCACAGAAAATCCACTATTAGGGCAATATTATTATAACTTTATAAGTATCAGCCTACCTAAAAGCCTTTAAAATCTCCCTATATTCTTTTAAATTGACCTTGCCCTAATTAGTCATTACAGCTATTGGTATTACTAGACTTAAATAATAGTTCTGAACTAATTAAATTAGCGGCTTGCTTTTCCCTCGAGTCTGTACTGACTCATCACATAAAAACTTACACCAAAGGGACTTTAATAATATAGAGACAGATCACGGCGCCCTCTGGCGGCACGCGTGACGTGCACGTGCAAGGGATTTTTGTAATACAGATGATTTCGAATCTTACTTAACACTGTTAACACTCACATTTCAGTAATACGTCACAGCCTACTTTTATTTATTTTATTTATTTTTCTTTAATTCAGGTATAACCCATACATTTGTTAGTATTTCTTAACCTATGTTAGTATACTAGACTAAAAATACTTAATTAACAATCACACTAAATAATAATACTCAATTACGCCACCTCACGGAGGCATCCGGCAACAGTACATGCACTGCGCACAGGTGCCCCATAAGGCGGCCTTCAGTCTTACTAGCAACAACGTTCAGAAGACTGTTGCCGCTGCCCCGCATCCGACGCAGCAGTGAAGCGGATCTTTTACGAATGATCGCAAAGAAGTCGTCTGTACGCGCTGCTGCGAACATACCTGACGCGCTACAGAATCGAGGCAGCGACAGCAGTATCCTAAAAGCATTGTTGTATTGCACACGCAGGGCATTAAACGTTTTCTGCGTGTATCTGGTCCACAGACTGCAGGTATAGAAGGTCTGGCAATAAGCCCTAAACAGAGTTATCTTGACATTGCTGTCGCACCTTGCAAATCTGCGGGCCAGCATGTTGCATCTTACAGCCAACGCCCTACGCTCCCTCTCAATATCACAGTTGTCAGTGCCACCCTCTGTAACCCAGTGACCAAGGTACTTGAACTTTTTGACTCTGTTTAGAGTGACACCACATAGCGAGACTGGTGGTACCACTTCGTAGGTCTTGTTTTGAGCCATAAAAACTAACAGCTCGCTTTTCTTGGCATTATACCTTAGTCCATGGGCTCCAGCATAGCACTCACAGATATTTAACAGCTTCCTAAGAGCGCTGATCGACGGACTCAGCAGCACCATATCGTCAGCATAACTGATGTTGTTGAAGGACACGCCATCGATCGTGCATCCGATGCCAGTGCTACTGAGTTCCTCAATCAGCTTATTCACGTAGATGTTAAACAACTTGGGGGAGGTCAGACCCCCCTGCCTCACTCCGCACTCTAACCTGTACACATCTGAGTATGAGCCTGCCCACCTCACAGCGTTGTGTTGGTTATCATACCAGTACTTCAGTACATTAATTATTTCTGGCGGCAGGTTAGTTTCCTTACACAACTTTTTCCACAAGATGTCATACGAGACAAGGTCAAAAGCACTGGATAAATCCAGGAAGCATGCATAAACAGGTGTCCTCCTCCCAGTGTAATATTGCACTGTACTCTTTAGGGTCATGATTGCAGTTTCAGTTGATAACCCATCCCTAAAACCAAACTGTCTGTCGTTAATTTTTAACTGTTTACCCAGACAGCGGTCAAGCAAACAATCAAAAATCTTCGCTGTAACCGTTGCCAAGGATATCGGTCTATAATTAGTAACATCAGACATATCACCGGTCTTATTCTTAGGAACGGGCACCACAACTTTGGCATCCTTCGGCACGTGCTGGCATGCCGTGGCATAACAAAATGTGAACACTAAGTATCATAAAATAAGATCTCAAATCATTTGCGCTTAGTAAAATTCTTTGTCATTCCGTGCCGCCAGTATGCGACGGCCCTAAGTCTACGATCTTAGGTCACCCTATATAGTGCAGTAAAACACAACTAACGGATTATGTCAAGAGAGATGGCAGCAGTTTATTTTTGAAGTGAAACTATTTTTGGGACTGAGTGAATTGGATTATATGAAACGAAAAAGTGACCAATATACATTTTCTAATCTTTCTCTCCCTCTCTCTCTGTATGTTTACCACCTCCATAGTGTATTCGTCTCATTTTCCCACAAATTAACCTGTATACAAGGTTTCTATTCTCCCTCCTGTGAACAGACACTCAATTATTATTTTTATTGATCGGTATATTTTAGCTTGGTCATGTATAAGCAATGTTGTAAACCTACGAGTATATTTGTCATTCTTTCAAAACTATTTTACCTTTAGTTTATGATTTCACTAAAATAAACCTTTATACAATATACTTTTGACTTTAAAATGAAACAGTTACTGAAAATTTCAATTTCACTATTAGTTCTCTCAGTGAAGTAACTGCTTCCTGCTAGTAGAAAAAACAGGATACTGGTGAAGTGATGATTCAGTATATTTAATTAGTAATGTGTTTATACTATTCAGAATTATATCCTTGTAATTTTATAAATTAAATTATAATTTATAAATGTTGCGATGACTTCTTTTTTTATTTCGGAATCAACACACCAGGTATATACGAGGTATATATATATAGTTTTGAAAATCTCTCAATAATAATTATGCACTTGGAATGCTATTTTTAATCACTATTGACATGATGTCCTAAGGAAAACTACAAACTTTGTATATAAGGAAAACGCTCTAGCACCAAATCTGAAGTCAATATAATAATCCTATTATACTATAACAATTAAATATCATTACTAGTAACACAACTTCCAAATGGTACCTACTCAAAATATGCTCCTGAACAGCGAGTTGTGGACAAAAGTCCATTAAACAATAAAAGTAAACTGGAATGGGCTTTTTAAAAATAGTGTTGGATTTAATTCCATCCTGTATCGTTTGTACCTCTTTATTGATAGTTTCATACTGCTGGCTCATATATATTAAGGCAGCCAATAAATTTCCACAGCTGAAACAAGCCCGCCAATGACCAATCAAATACCAAAACCCCGTACCTAATGATACTGTTTGTATGGGAGATAGTTGATTCATTTATTTACAATAGAAGGCATGAGGATGCTACTACCTAACATACAGAATCTTAGTCACACACACACACACACACAGGCAGGCACTAAAAATCAGAAATATGGTATGATTGGTAATATGGTAGGTTCAACTGCCCAACAAAAAAAAACTATCTTGAAGCTGGCATGAGGATGCTACTTCCTAATATACAGAATCTTAGTCACACACACACACTCACAGTCAGGCACAAAAAATCAGAAATATTGTATGATTCATCTAAAGATGAAAGCTTCAAGATAGGTTTTTTATATTGGTGAGATGAAGTCTACAAACAGAGTTTAAAACCAAACTCTGCTGAACAAATCAAACTGTTGTTGTTATCTTGTTTATGATGTTATTTCAACAGGAATCCAATAAGAATGTTCTTTTGCATTTTAATACATGCCAAAAGAGCAATGAACTGTCTCAATGATTCCAATTATCTTTATAAACACCTTTGCACACATATTAAAAGCTTTTACACTATGTGACAATAGATATTCAGGTTAACAGTCTGATAAGAAAGTAGAAGTTGAAAAAAAGGAAAACAAACAAAAGGTAATGGGCAGGTTATGTCAAATCAACAAGCAACAGATTTATTAAACATAACATTATGTATGAAGACATACATTACATGTTAGTGGATAGGTTTTTCTAACCATATTCCATGAGTTTACATGACTCAATTAGTCACAAAGTTACACAATATAGGCATGTATAGAAATACTGTCTCACAAAAAATCAAGTAGATGTAAACAGCACAAATATCAGCTGCGTTATGCACGTAGCACTTAGTTGAAGGGCAACCTCTTTGTGGACCTAGCTTGCACCACCAACACAAACTTTACTGACCACTCTATGACCAAACTTCGTAACACATTATTGTCATAGAAACACACAGATGAATAAATTAAATCACCTCGTTCCGCGAAATAAAACGCATTAAAATGTTAATCGTTCACAAGGACATGTATGTATTATCGATAAATAATAAGAACTCACAAGAAATGTAAGTTTTTACCAACAAAGAAATTACAGTTTTAGCAACTTACACGAGTGTCCGACTGCCAAGCCATCACCCATGTGAAAATATACTAATAATTAAATAAAATTAGACACGATTCACATTCCTATAACGACGTATCGGTTGAAAACAACTGTTTGTAAAATAATAGTGACACGTTCCTCTAATTCTTGTTCGCCAATATATAACAAAGTCTTCTACAGTTTATCAACATTAGTAACACTTGTTATGGCGAGAATATAAAAATCTAAACACCAAAACTGCAACAATTATCTAGAAATACGTGATACACAAATAAAAAAACTAAAATATCACGGGGGATAATAATTATTTTCTGTGACAGGCTGTGCATGACAGTTAGTCGCGCATTCCAGTTCACTCATTATTTATGAGCATCGAAAATGTATCGTCTTCTTCGCTCTTACCCAATTATAGGTAAAGGACTAAGTACTAATGCTTATAAATCCAAATCAGTAGCACAGAAGCGCATGTAATTTCCAAGTGATTCATTTGCGCATTACGCTTCATTTTACGCAGCATAACCAAATTCAAACATGTTTTTGTTATTTTTTGTGGTTTTGTTTATTTGGAATACAAAACTTTAATAAAAATATTTGATAAATATTTTTAGTTAATCTGCAACTATTGGGACTGATTTGGTCACTATAGTTCCTTTATTGAAAATTGGCCTAAAAAGTACGACCACTGTTGATGCACGTACAACAATTAATATCAAGGGCAATGTGTCTTAACAGTAATATTATGTCTCGTTTTAATGTCAGGAGCTAAAACATCTTCGGTCTTCCTTATCTCCTTCGTAGTAATGGTGTCAAAGATTAATCTTTTCTTTAAATTGATATTATGAATCCAACAGAAATAGAAAGAGACTATACCTGATACTGTAATGAATATCTTGGTTCATGTCTTGATAAGTCATTTTGCATGCGCCGCAATGACCAAGACGAAGATCTGTTTCTTTGAGGGTGTTCTCCTCCGCTGTGAAAATCCAGGGGTCTCGCGTTTTGCATGGTATTTTGCATGGACATGATAGAAACAGAAGGATGTTGAATCATTTCGCACAAAAAACAATAATACACTGCACCATCACTTCCTAACGTTTATTTCTTTACATTATCACAATAAAACGTTTAGTATTTACAAGTTACGCTCACTCAAAGCTGTAGAGGTGGCGCTGTTGTGAGCCATATGACACTGTAATCTTATCAGGACAAGAAACTGGTACGATAAAAAAGTGTGCCTTTACAATTAGCGTTTCGATGATAACTATATTCGGCCAAGTCATGTGAAACGTAGCCGATTAATGTAGTTTTTCTCATTTATTTGTTTGATAACGGTATCGGTCATTTATTCTAAGTGAACGGTTTTGTTCTCAGCTCCGGCAGCCGGGCTATTGTTACAGTAATGATGACGAACTATTTTCAAGTACAACATGTGTTTGTTACTTATTTGCTTTGAAAATGTATGCTACCACTATGTGCTAAATAATCGTAGGTCGAAAGAGACATGGTTCGCTTCGGCCAAAATGTTTTTATTTTAGATCGTTTTAGTTGGTATGCTTAATGAACTAAGTATTTCAATAGGATTCACATGTATGTAGGTGCCATTTAACTAACTTAGCGTATCCAGGCACGGTATAACTATCATGTATTATAGTAGAGGTCTTCTACCAATAACCACTACTTTTCGATTCAAACCAAATTATGCCGTTCCGGAAGTGGGTCTCTTGCAAATTTATTGGGGGGGAGGGGACGTCACTCCATTCGGTAGTTATATACAGTTTTTGACGGATTAAATAGGCAGAAGATATGAGTAAGTTCTACCTGGACCGGTAGGACCAAACTTAAAGTGGACGTATCGGTAATCGGGGCAAGTTCTTTGGTCGATTTTGCCAAACAGATCTGGAGTGGCGGCATCAGACCAAAAGGCGCTACGTCACGTCACCTGCTGAAGGTCGCGGGAATACCTTTGATGCGGCACAAGGCTCTATAAACTAAATACAGTTTGTTTGGTATTACTGCCTTATAGAGATTATTATGTACCTACATAAGTACTCGCGTAGGTACTTTTATTTTATCAATCAATGTTTTTACGGCGCTCTTTCAATTTATTGACTGATAATAATTATTATAACCCGCCAATTAATAAATAATTTAATCCGTATCAATTTATTAATTAGGTTGGCATGCTGGCTGAGTAAGACACCCGGGTCGATCTTCAAGGTTAGCAACGTTCTAAGATCCATTACAAACCTCCCCTCTGTGCAAGGTTTGCCTTTTGCCTGGCTGTCATTTGCAGATCTTTGACTGTCGTTACAGGTAGTCAGAAACCTAAAGTCAGACATCCAGTCTTGCCAAGGGGTATTGTGTTACCCATTAACCTAACTCGGGTTGTTTGTTAAATACTGGTATTCAGCTGCATGCTGCATCAGCTGCATCCGATTAGACTGAAAGCGGATTCCTACCTATGTAAACTCAACAGAATTAGGAAAAGGCTTGGCAGATTATGACTTGCGTAAGTAAGTGTAATCCCACAACCACAGAACATCTCGAAATCTGCCTGCCTTGAATTTCAAGAATCACAGTGAGACATTATTTTGAAAACGCCAAAAGTTAGTAGATTACCTACTTTGATTGGTTGGTTGAGGAAACTATTAACAAAACTTTGATACTTACTCATTTTTAATACAGAAACGATTCGTTTGTTGAAATCTGTATCGCAATCCACATGAAACGCTAAGAGATAACAAAATAAAAGTATTTGGAACAGGCTTAAGCAAAACTGTAAAAAAGTAGGCTACACGCATTCCCGAATGCGTGTAGCCTACTTTTTTACAGTTTTGCAGTTATCCAGGGCATATCAGCATTTTTGTTACTGTCCATCGTCAACCTTTCTTTAATAGTAGACGACCACAGCAGATTATGCGATAGCTACTACAGAAAACTTCGACATCACTGTTCGATTACCGCTTCAAAAACTCTTTGAAGTGGTGCTCAAGCACCACTTCAAAGAGTTTTTGAAGTGGAATTTTTGAGTGAAGTTTTTGAGTGAAGAATTGCAGTAAGTAGGAGACTCAACCTCAAGGTTGAGTCTCCTACTTACTGCAATTTTCAGACACTGAAAGATATATGAAAGTAGGCGAAAATAAACGACAATAATCATGTTTTTCTATTGTCACAGAAAAATTAAGTCTTTTCCAAATATTTACGACCTATTCGTAGACATGGTATTTTTTTCTTTGTTGATTAATATGTCCTTCAAGATAAGATAACCATCTAAACAAATCTGAAATGCAACTGTTGATAACTGTACACTAACTAATATTATTGTGCATTTGTTTACTTATCGATACCTAGGTACTTATTCAAATAACAAAAAGTCGTATTATAATATTGATATTGAACCAGACAGGCTAGTCATTTTGTAAATAAGCAAGTTGTGTGCCTCCCTGCAGCTCTTTTCAGAAGTGCAATTAAATTGAGGAAATAAATTAGTGGATCTATTCCTTTTACGTATCACAACGCCATAGTTCAAATTGCTTGTAAGGGAAAATTACACAGGCGATGTAAGAAACAAAAATACTTAAACAAGGTGATAGCTCAATAATATGGTTACCTTTTGCAAGGTTGTCTAGTCTGTAGGTGGGGATTAGGATAAGATTATCACGTGTGCGTGACTTCTCACTACAGTTCAATGTTTCCGAACCAGCGAAGTATGTACCAAGCTAGTTGCGAGGGGGAAGGGGGACCTACACTAGGCACTTCCCCCGTTGCCTGTTAGCGTAAAACTAGAGGATCCGATGACATACGCCAACTGAGGGTAATGTTAACAACAAGTAAATTGATTTTATTACATTAAATCGATGCTATCTAAGGGTTGATGGCATCGAAACATTTTTTCCAATGCCAAGAACGTGTAAAAAATACACATATTAATTTTGGAGCCTCTGCGTTGCCCATAGTGTCATTCTTCCCCAAATGAATCCTCGCACTAGCAGCCACAGCTAGCCAATTAAGTTTGGATGGGTGGTTTTTGCCTACTCATTAGGCCGCTATGAGTTTAATTTAGTTTTTTCATTGTTCGCAATAGATTCCTGGCCAGTTAAGGAAAAATATAACCTTTTTACACAATTTATAAACATTCTTATTGAATTTCATTTATTTAATAAAATATTGTTTTAAAAAGTTTATTTGATAAAGAAAATTAAGTCGCCAATTTTCTATTTGTAATCTGTTTTTCCAATTCCATTCCTGGCAAACCTTAACTTTTAATGTCAAATTTTGACGTATGTTTTGACCACAGGTTTTGACGTTTGTATGTTTTGAAAATAGTTTTTCAGATAAACATCAATAAACTAGTTGTTATTTATTAAATATCTAGCCAAAATGTCGCAGCATTTAGTCAATGAAAATAGTAAATATATATTAGAGTAAGTTAACATTCATATCATAACCTAACCTCTTTATTTGTAAGAGCAAGTGTCACTTAATTTAATTGTTTGTTATTATTTACAGCTTATTTTCAGAGCAGACAGTAGATCAACAAACACTAGATTCTATATGCACTCAAGTGCAGAAGAAGTTTCCTAAATCGGATCATTTCAATTGTAAGTTTAGCAGGCATTTATAAACTTTTTTATTTGTATCACCATAAGGTACACTTTCATGAATCCAATAAGTTTTTATTCTGAGGTCATAAGAACTATTTGTGGCCATGATAATACTGCTTACTCATCTTATAAGAATTGTACTAGAATTATATTTTGACTATACAAGCTATTAATATAAACAAATTTTAAATGATACTATAAACAAAACAAATAAAAGCCGATAAAACAAGAATAAAATCTTTATAAAGGCTTCCTTTAATAAAGGCGTTAAAAATATTATTTCCAGTATGTCTATTGCTATCTTCACTTATCACTGGCGGGGACCTCTCCCTGCCTGGCCAGCGTGTGGTAGCCATAGCAATCCTGTTTGATGTGTACAAGATGGACAATCCGTTTGCCTCCTTATTCCTCCACTTGCTTGAAGGCAAGACTGGTCTGTCACCACTGTCACCACAGGAGCGGCTGCTGATTGGTCAGCTGCATGGGTTCCTGCCAGTTCACATGAAAGATGTAAGTATATTCATAAATGAAATTAAAATGAAACTAAAAATTGAGTTATTCAAACTAGGCTGAGAATCATCACTTTTTGGATATCTGAAATTACATAAAGCAGTCCCCCAAAGTACCTCCCACCCCTCACAAAATAAGTTGAGAATACAAAGTAGTCTAGAAATTAATCTTTCACAGGATCCCACTGTAATGGACAGTTATAGTTAGGCTAGTAGTGAACATTGAAGAATGGACTAAGTTTATTTGGTGTCAGCATGGCTTGTTTTCTTTAGCTTGTCAAAAGATATTACAATATAATAGGTTAACAGATCATCTGAAAATAGATAGAAGAAGTTAGAGAGGAAAGAATTTGAAAAAAAAACAACTTTTCTTTACAGATTATGAAGAAATCTGCCAAACAAGTGATGCTGACAGAGGTCTCACCAAAAGACCTGGAATTTGATTACTCCGCACTGCAGACAATTGTAGCGGAGAGGATTGCGGACATGAGCTCAATGGCACGGGCTGCAGCTCCTGCGCTCATACCTCTTAGTGATGGGTTTGTAACTGTTCTTTGTAGTCAGTAACTGATCAAAACAACCATTTTGTATGAAAACATCCTATTAGCAAAACAATGCTTAGACAAACCTTCCCAATAGTAGAACATCCCATTTGTGAAGATGCAGTTGTGATATCCATGATTTTTTTCACTTACTACTGTAAAAAATTATACATGCTATCTAACCCAACGAAAGTTATAATGACAGAAGTGAATTACATATTAACTTTTTAATTAAAATACTCATTGGATTAAATAGATATTTTTTAGTTATTTGTAAAAAAAAGTTTGAATCACTGCATGTGCCATGTTTCACATAGAAAACCTCGGAAAATTAAGTAAAACGTGTCCAGAATTATGTACTATGACTACTCAGATATCAGGTTGTGCATCTATGTCCCTTCCACCTTCTGTTACAATTTTGTTTTGCAAACGAGGGATGTATTTTGGGGACAGTGGGGTACAGCTGAAAAGCGGGACATGTGGTCATGTTAGCCTTAACTATACTATTTCCAGTACACCACCAGTTAATAGGATGTTTTGGACAAAAGGAAAGCATGTCAAGGCAAACTCGAAATAATTTCACTAACTCCTTGTAACATGATTTTCAGCAGCCCTCCAAACCGCATGGCAATGAAGGAGCTGCTAGAGTCCCTGATAACAAACGACTACATGCCTCTTCATCGCACGCTGAAGGCTTCAGGACCTATACCACTGCCCACGTTCCTGATGGACACCACAGAACTCACTGCTGATAAGGTAATTTAAAAGGAAAACCTACAGACCTCATTGGTGGTAATCTTCAGAAAGGTTAAGTCTATAAGGCAAGCGCGTACGTAAGGATGGTAGCAGGCGGTGTTCTGTTGGTGTGAGTTTATGTATATTTCCTGTGAGAATGTCGGTTCAGGGTTGAATCTTAGCCATCAATCATTTTTATTAGGGAATTATGGGTAAAGAGCGAGAAAGAAATTTCAAAGGGAACATACTCAGTTCTTATGCTGTTATATTCACAAGTTCAATGGTTTTAACAAAATCACACACCTTTGATTGCCTCATTGGTCTAGTGGTACCAAGCGGCTGCTAATTTAGAAGACAAGAATAGTTGGTCGCTTTTTTGAACACAGGACAATGTTACTATGTTCTTTTACTGTTTAATAGTTCTTTATTTTTGTGTATGTTTCTTTTACTGTCCTTATTTTTATGTTATTGACATGATCCTCTCATTACATTGTATGAATGAGTTGTATTGATATAATTCAGCATTGCACGTGTCATCGGGCACGCCCTTGGACTGCCTTGGAGGCTTTTTATGTATTCAGTTTAGCAGGCTTTGCTTGAGTTAATTGTCGATTTTGGTATATATTACTTTTTATTTATTTATTTTGGCATATTGGTGTGTGCTAGCTAACATGTAGCAAATTATTTAATTGAATGATGTATAAAGATGATTGACATAATTATTATTTTTTGACATATGTTGTATAGCTTCAATTTCTTCAAACCTATCAGACAGACGTGTTGCTGGGGACGTTTTCCTCCACTTCTTCTTCCCAGGAAAAACACTAGGAAGTGGTGAAGGGTGGGCCTTTTGGGGGACTGTCTTATGTAAACGTTTTGACGTTCAAAAAGTGCTGATTCTCAGCCTAATTTGAATAAATGAATTTTGATTTTGATTTTAAGCGTGAGGTTCTGGGTTCGATCCCCAGGTCGGGCCAAGTGTTATTGGCTTTTCCATCGAGAACTGCTCAGTAATAGCCCGGAGTCTAGATCGGTGCCTCCTCAAATCATCACAACTCTGTTGAAGCGTACCGGCAGGCGTGTGCAGATCACGTAATGTCTGACTAACGACCGGATGCGCCATATACAGGCTGGAAGGGACATAGACGCACAAACAGATACCATGAGTTCAGTACATGATTCTGGACTTCCAGCGTTGAAATATTTCGATTTCAATTTCCTTCGTTTTTTTATGTTTTTCTTACAATAAATTTAAAAAAAATCATGATTTCTACCTAACACAATAAGAGTTTTAATGGAAGACGACAACTATTTACTTTTTCATTAATAATATACATATAAATGTTATAGAAATGATGGGTTATTATATAGAAATGACGATTTATATCAGGCACCAGTCTCTCACAAAGGTGGAATACAGCCGAGACATTTTTGTACGCATTACCTTTAAGTCAGCTTTGTGAAGAGAAAATAAATGATTATTGAATTTGAATTTGATTTAAGCATGACTGTTTACAGTTTAAAGTAAAAAGCGTAAAAAATGAGAGTAAAACCGCCGGAAAAGTACAACACTGGGGGGCCCAGAATCACATACCAAACTCACGGTATCATTTTATGCGTCGATGTCCCTTTCACCCGATATATACAAAAATGGGCGCCAAAACCAATACATGATTCACATAAAAAACAACTGATTCCATTTTTGAAATCAGTAATATAGTGTCTTCTCTTTCAGGCAGTATGGAAATGCCTAGTGAACCGCGGCGCGTACATCCCCCTGTACGACACAGACTACGAGGGGCTCATAGGACTGAGACCAGAGAAGCTTAACAGACGACAGCACACGCAGCCACATAAACCTAAGGTAATAATAAATTCAGCCTATTATGGTCCCAGGCCATGATATGATCACTACACAACCATCAACCCGTCTTGGTCAACTTTCGCTTTCAGACTTATATTCATTATTCTGTGACTGTGAGTCTGTATTTTAAGTTAGACCTCTGGTAATGCATTGTTGAAAACTGCATTCAATTCCATTCAGTAGTTTTTGTGTGATGCGTCTACAAACAGACAAACATTCTAAAAACTGTTATTTTGGCTTCTTCAATATCTATAATGTATAGACATGTATAGATTATAGTTCCACACGATATATTCGTTCACTAATGAACCAGTCAGTGATGGAAGTTGAAATTTAAAGTACAGACGCCAGCACATCAAGCTATCCCAAACTGTCAATTTTTCCCAATTGAACATGAACCTCATTATTTTGTAATAAAGTTGAAAAACTATCAAAGTAATGTGACAGATTGGGGTAACTTGATATGCTGGCCTCTGTACATATGAATTGGTACAGTCATATTATGTTCAATATTTCATTATGTTCAGTTCAAAATAATGGCAACATCGTCGGTAAATTTTCATAGGAATAACATATAATGTCATTCTAATTGCGTTTTCATATCAAATCAAATCTTTTTAATCGTCAATGCAGGTGTACAATACAAAAGGTGCTGAGTTATAGGAAGTTCGCTACATTGTGCTTGTGGGCATACGAAAATTATATTAATATTGGTAGTTAGTAGCTATATTAGATTTGGCAGCTTTTGCATTGAAAACATGCCAAACCGTTATATAAATAAAATTTTGTTGTAATAAAGGTTTTCTTCTTTTACCAAAATTATCAGCCAGAAGAAAAAAAAGAGAAACCCGAGGAAAAGAAACCTGAAGAAAAGCCCCAAGACCCAGTGAACGCAGTGGCCGAAGCCAAGGAGCTGAGCGCCTTAGCGCTGAAGGGAGCGCTGAGCGTCCAGCACCAACAGCGGCTGCTAGCGCTGCTGGACCAGGAGCCACATGTCGTGTACGAGATTGGAGTCACACCCAACCAGGTGAAGCCTATTCAAATCCTTGTTGCTAGATCAATAAACATCAAGTTTATCTCAGTGTAAATTAAGTTGATTTAAGTACAGACAGGTACATCAAGGTATCCCATACTGACCACTGAACGTATGTCGATCAAATTTGGCAGAGAGATAGATTGCACCCTGGGAAAGGAAATAGGGTACTTTTTTTAACTTATAATTTATATTTGTGTGTCTCTTTCACAGTTACCGGAGTTAGTAGAAAACAACCCGATGGTGGCCATATCAGTACTACTAAAGCTGATACACTCGCAACACATCACGGAATACTTCAGTGTCTTAGTCAATATGGAGATGTCGCTACACTCAATGGAAGTTGTTAACAGGTAAGTTACACATAATATAACATCGCGCTCTAATTCCCCGAGAGGGTAGGTGTATCTGAACATCTTTCACTTACGAGATTTCGCCTTTAACCGGGTACCGCAGTTTCCAGAAAGCTAGTAAGAATCAACTCAACATAACATCATGCTTGTATTCCCCGAAGGGTTATGCAGAGGTCTACCTATGATACTCAATTTTTTATTGCATTTCGTATGTTACAAAGATGGTAAAAAAACAAGTGAGAGATACAATATGGACCCTGATACACCCACATTTCGCCAGTTTTGCCATCAACCAGGCACACATCCAGACTCCCTGTTGTTATCGAGAAATTCCAAATGGAGAAACCCAATAACACTTTGCCCGACCCGGGACTTAAACCCAGAACCTAATACTCAGCAATAGAGCTCGCAACCACTAGACCAACGAGGCAAACTAAAATTAAAAATATGAAAAAAAAAAACAAAACACTGTTCAACGTGGAAATCGTACCCGTTTCCTCGAGATTTGTGTAATTATCTTCTGTCTTTGTAAATAAAGTCTAAATTTGATTGTTTTACATTGTGTCTTCACAGACTAACAACATCAGTAGACCTGCCAGTAGAATTCGTCCACCTTTACATAAGTAACTGCATATCGACGTGCGAGACTATCAGGGACAGGTACATGCAGAACCGGCTGGTCCGGTTAGTGTGTGTGTTCCTGCAGTCACTCATAAGGAATAAGATTATCAATGTTAAGGTAAGAACAAGGTTATTAATAAAGGTGATTATCCATTACATACTTAAACCCCTCCGTGCTTCACCTAGCTGGTGATAAACCGGTAAGCTGGTGGAAACCGGTAAGCTTTTCACGGCTGATATCATATAAATTTGGCAGTCCTTACGGGTAGCCCGAAGCTCGAAAGTCTGTTACCAGTCTTACCTAGTCCATGTTGCCCAGTTAGTACAACAAATACAAATATTTATTAGAACAAAAAATACGATATTTGTAAATACTACCTGGATATTATAAGTATCTGAGAATACCAGGTAATGTTATAGATTTTCTAGGAAATGTCAGGACATGATAATAATAAAACACTAATCAAGCATCAACAATTCCAGGAACTATTCATCGAAGTGGAAGCCTTCTGCGTGGAGTTCTCCCGCATCCGTGAGGCGGCCGCACTGTTCCGCCTGCTGAAGCAGCTGGACTCGGGCGACGGCCTGGCGGCGCACAAGGACGGCAAGGACAACTAGCCGCGGGCCCCGGCGCCGCCTGCCGCCTGCTGCCGCCTGCTGGCGGACTCATTCGTGATACTACTGACACGTGGACACACTTACATCAGTTTTTACACATCGGCGCTATCTATTAGTTTAACCAAAGGCACGGATTTTGAGCGTTAGACGCAGTAGTGGGGGTGAGTTCGAGCATAGACACTTTATACTAAAGTCGACTACTGCCCAACCCAAGGTCAGCGCTTAAGATCCGTGCCGGTAACTATACTGATGTTCTATCTCACAAAAGCCGGTTGCTCATAATCAAGGTAGAGCGAGATTGTTTTTCGGTACCGTTTGGCCAACGCTTCTGCACTATAAGTTGTATTTCAGTTAATTGTTAAATAAATAATAATTAAACATTTACATATTTGTAAAACGAGCGCCTTAAATAATACTTAGAGCATTTTTGGCTTGAAATTATTTTTCGTATTTGGGATTTTAGCGCCCCAGGCGGATAGTGCGGCCGCACGTCTGTACCCTGGGGCCGCTGCCCTACACTAGCGGTAGGCATGTCGGTGCCCTGCCTGCCTGGCGCCTACAGCGACCTCACCCCTCGCTCTACCCCAGTGTGTGTGTCGGACACGTACACAGTGTGTCTGCGTGTGCCAGCTCGGGAGCAGACTGACAGACAGACAGCTGACAGCAACAATGTGTACGTGCATCTAAAATCCTACACACACACTCGAGGGCAACCGGCCTTCATGAGATAGAACATCTAAAACAAGTTTTTGGAACTGTTAACAGGTGACAAATGTTAAGTTATATAAACTCTAAAATGAAGAGAGATCATGGAGGGTTTCTTTGCAGGGAAAATAAAAAGATAATGTTAATTTATTGGTTGCAAAATATGCCCAGTGTTATATTCTAACCGGGTGAAGATATTAGCGTCATCCAACTGTTAGGGATCTAGCGTCGGGCACGCCGCACGCGCATGCCAGGCGGCCGATCAGTCCTGTAGTGGATTATGTCGTCCAATCTGTTTGCGATAAGTCGACATCTAATATGAATAATAATATCTGAAACATAGCACAGCATCACGCTTGTATTCCCCAAAGGGTTGGGGGGGGGGGGTTATAATAAATATTTCATAAATAATGCTAGACAATCCACACAGCATCATCTAGCCCTAAAATTAAGCAGAGCTTGTGTTATGGGTACTTGATGACTGATATACTTAATACAATACATTACATAGATTGATATTTTTTATTATACATACCAAATACCCAGAACACCCGGAACAAATCTTTGTAGATTGTACAAACATTTGTCCATTGAAAAGCTAATAATTTACTTGCTAATTAATTAGGTAACGGCGCAGCATGTCTGCTTCCATACATCTCATCTCCGTCATCTCAGTAGTCACCTTCCTAGCTATACCATCTTTTGCACAGTCCATCCATCGTTTCTTTGGTCTCCCTATACTCTTATTACCCTCCACATCTTTCAAAACTTCCTCACAACATGATCCTTATTCCTTCGCATCCCATGCCCATACCATGACTTTGAAATATGGTTATAAGACTCAAATAGAAAGACTTCTTTTTAATCCGCTTATCAAATATAGTTGGATTTGATGACAATTAATTTTGATTTGTTGAAGTACCAATGTGACTTTGTCAATTCATAAGTACTTTCTAAGTTTATCTTGGACATCACTGACATTGGTGAAGGAAAACATCATGAGGAAACCTGGACTTATAATTAATATATAAGTCTAAAATCGTCTACCCGGCTTGAGCAAGCGCGATGATAAATGCTCGTGCCTTCCCTGTTTGAGAAGAGGCCTTTGCCCTGCAGTGGGACAGTGACAGGCTGGTATTATTTGTTATTATTACTACCTATTTAAAGTTACGATTTTATTCATATTGGGTGTCGAAATAGCAATATTTATACCGAATGTAGCAACAAGTACACAGATAGGAAAATTGACCTTGATTATCATTCTTGAAAATATGGAATGTAAAATAGTGAATATTTAACTTTATAACCGACTTCGAAAAAAGGAGAAGGTTATGCATTCGACGATTTTTTTTTCGTGTATATAGGTACAGTCGAACAAGCTGTTTGGTAAACAGGCAGCTAACTTGCTACTACTTTTTGTCGTACAGACGCCAGCCCATCAAGCTACTCCAAACTGTGAGATTTTCCCAATTGAACATGCATCTTATTATTTTATAATAAAGTTGAAAACCTATCAAAGAAATTTAACACATTGGGACACTTGATGTGCAGGTTCTCTGTACATTGTTATGAGTGTGATGAGTAGTCAATCATTTTACTTTAATCTCTTAATTAAGAATGCAACCTTAAAAAGTTATTACGAAAATAAACAAAATTAATATTGGCAGTGCAGTGGCAAGATTTATCTTTTGCGTGTATACTGAACAGCTTTTTCGACTATATACTTTCTCAGTGATTATTGAGCCGATCGATGTCATTGCTTTTAAAAAAGCCTTTTTTATTTTAATTTGTGTTAGACAACCGCGAGTAGTTTTTTAGTTAACTTCATCAATAGGTTATAATCAAGTCTATCTGTGTTGTTATATTCGACGACCGATGTGGCGCGGCGGGCGAAGGTCCGCCTGCGACGCAAGAGGTTGCGGGTTCGATTCCCGCCTTGGGACAAATGTTTGTACGATCTACAAATATTTGTTCCGGGTGTTCTGGGTATTTCCTATGTATAATAAAAATATCTATCTATGTAATGTATTGTATTAAGTATATCAGTCATCTAGTACCCATAACACAAGCTCTGCTTAGCTTGGGGCTAGATGATGCTGTGTGAATTGTCCAGCATTATTTATTTATTATTTATTCATATTTTAAGTAATATGAATTTGTGTGGGGAAACTAAAGAATAAAATTTATAACTTTTTACAAAGAGCTGATGAGAAGCCTGAATTTTAAAAAGATTCCGACGTATTGACAACCTCCTTATTTTTTTAAGTAGGTTAATAAGTAACTTTATCTGCATTATCTTGAATATTTATTATAGTAGTTGTAGGAAATACTGTTGCGGTCTTACACAAAGTTAATACTTGACCGACCTTACGTAGGTAATTTATTTAATATTAGACAGAGTATAATATAGTAAAATTCGTAAAAGAGGGTGTCTAAGTACATTATTAGCCGAACCGAAATTATGCCTACAGTAAAACAGGGTGAATCGAAAAGCCAGGGTGAATAGAAACAAAACTTTGAAGGGCATTGTCGCGTTAGTAAGACATTGTTTATTACTATAAGGACTCTTATTTTTTTTAAGGAATTGAAATGGTTAATTTCAACACCTTGTAAGTAATTAATAATGATGAATCAACGATTAAACCTCATTTAAAGTTTTTTTTCTATTCACCCTGGCTATTCGATTCACCCCGTTTTACGGTATCAAGTTATGATGAACCGAAGTTACGTGAATAAGGGCGTCAATAAGGGCGTTTTTAAAAGCATGCGGATGGTAATATCTCACTGCACATACTCGGTGACTTACCCACATGCGTTTTTGCGAGATATACCTAGCGTATATACCTTTTCTTTTATGTATTGTAAGTTGATGAGTGATAGTTGAATGACCATTTGTAATAAAAAAGGTTAAAAAATAATTGTACGTACCTACCTAACGGAATTTGAACTTTGTAACGAATAATTCTTAATTTAAATCCGTACGCATAGTAATAAGATGAGGTGCATTTTGGGTGCCATGCAATACCGCGTGCTGTATCTGCATGCCATTAAAATCGTCCTTATAATATATTTCAAGAGTGCACATCAGTAGCAAAATGTTAAACGTTAGATACGTTAAAACTAAGTAGGTAGCTTCCATTCGTAAGCCGACGTGCTCAAATATATTTCTATTACAGTGATCTTATCAACGCAAAGGAGTTCTGTTCACAAATAGCATTATTAAAAAAGAAAATATTGTTCAAGCCGGAACTCGAATATATTAAAAAAAACTTATAATCTTTAATCCGTAAGTAATAGGTCTTTACCTATGAAATTGCCGTTTTGTATGAAAAAATTTAAATGAATTTTTTTCATGTATTTTTTATTTGTATTAGTCGAAGTAATCACCCATGCAATCAATGCATCTTTGCCAACGCAGTGGCAGTTTATTGATGCCCTTCTTAAAGAAATCAGCTGGACGGGAGGCAACAAATTCTTCAAAGGCATTTTGTACTGCCTCTCGGGTATTGAATTTTTTTCCCGCCAAGAAGTTATCCAAATTCTGGAAAAAGTAGTAGTCTGTAGGCGCAAGGTCTGGTGAGTAGGGTGGATGACGGAGAGCTTCCAACCCCAGTTCTTGCAACTTGGAGACCGTCTGCTGTGCAGTATGAGGTCGCGCGTTGTCGTGTAGGCGCAGCGGAGACGAGCGATTGACCAATGCTGGTTGGAGATGTGCCAGCTTCTCCATCATTGTGTTCAATTCTTCACAGTACACATCTGCAGTAATGCTCACCCCGTTTGGTAAGAAGCTGTGTTGAATCACACCGGCGCTAGACCACCAAACAGTGACCATCACTTTTCTTGGGGTAAGTTTTCGTTTAGGGCATTGTTTAGGTGCTGAACCAGGATCCAACCAACTTGCTGAGCGCTTGCGGTTATCAAACAGAATCCATTTTTCATCGCAGGTAACAATGCGGTTCAAAATTCCTTCATTTGTGTGTCTGTTGAGCAGTGCAAGGCACGTCTCGACGCGTACTTCGCGCTGGCGATCATTGAGTTCGTGGGGCACCCATTTGTCAAGCTTTTTTACCTTGCCAATTTGACGCAAATGGACCAATATTGTTTTGACGCTAACGTCGAAAGCTGCTGCTAATTCAGCCGTAGATTGTGTATCATCAGCTTCCACAATCGCCTTTAATTCGTCATTGTCGACCAAAGTCTTCGGACGACCGCGAGGTTCATTTTTCAGGTCGAAATTTCCAGAACGGAAGCGAGCAAACCAATAACAGGTAGTGCGTTGGTTTGTAGTGTTAGCTCCGTAAACGTCGTTGATGTTGCGTGCCGCTTGTGCCGCGTTGCTGCCACGACGGTACTCATATTCCATAATTACTCGAATTTTTAACGTATCCATGATGACGAAAAAGATTTAAATGCGATGAAAATGTAACACTAATCAATAAACAAATGACTACTTTTGGAAAAAAAATCCATGTTTTTAAAATAAAATTAATTTGAAATTAGAATTCTTAGCCAAACAAAAAATATTTTGATTTGAAATGGCCAGTACTGCAGAACGGCAATTTCATAGGTAAAGACCTAATATATTAGCTATAAATTAGTAAATAAATATTTTACCAGGATTGAGGAAGCTCCTTTTTTATATAATGCACTACGTAATTTAGTCACTTGTTAAATTATGATAAATAACTGTAATAGTTACTATGTAGTATGTGATACCTATTAGTTTTTGTAAGTACTTACCTACATATAACTAGAATTATCATGTCAAATACTCCCATAGATAATGTACAGTCGAACAAAGAGATGGGTACCTATCTA
Source organism: Phlogophora meticulosa (assembly GCA_905147745.2). Lineage (NCBI taxonomy): Eukaryota > Metazoa > Arthropoda > Insecta > Lepidoptera > Noctuidae > Phlogophora > Phlogophora meticulosa. The sequence goes on from LR990534.1 coordinate 997,798, forward strand.
CCTTTAAGTACAAGCTGCAAACTTGCAGCTACTGTCAAAAACTTCTGTGAGTGTGCTAGTAGTCAATTGTTTTACATCACTCTTAAACTATGCCATAAAAGCTAAAAAATACTACTCTCTAAATGAACATTGGCAGACTTGGCAGTGCAGAGGAAGAAAAATCATTTTAATAAAAGAAAAATGAACTGACCGTTCCCTATACGGCTGTGAAATAAATACGGGCAAGAAAGTGTGAGAGAGACAAAGCGAACGTGTGGCCGGTGGTTGTCTATCTAACCAGAGCTTTTAGCTTTCTCTTTCTACTGAGTGGTGAATGTTTTTCGGGTCTCGCGCTTCAGTGTCTGATTTTCAGTGTTACGTGAACATGACGCAAACTGTGTAGCCATTGCGTATTACGAGCACGCGTCATGTGACTATATTTACCCAGACTGAAGGTTTTAAGAAATAACCGGGTAAATGCGAGTCTGGCTCGCACACCGAAGGTACAAAGGTACTCGTATGATAGTAGGAATCGGTCGGGGACAAACTTAACTTTGTATTGAAAAAGTATATTTTTAGTTTCATTGGTAACTGCCCGGATTTGAACCTACCACCTCGTGCATGAGCGGAGGGGCTTTAACCACTGCTCCATCACGGCATAAGGCGATATAAGATTTAATTCATAACAATTTGTGCGCTCGTGCAATAACCGAACGACCTGCAATGCAATAAATAAATAAATATTGCTGGACAAACCACACAGCATCATCTAGCCCCAAGCTAAGCAGAGCTTGTGTTATGGGTACTAGATGACTGATATACTTAATACAATACATATATAGATATTTTTTATTATACATAGCAAACACCCAGAACACCCGGAACAAATATTTGTAGATCGTACAAACATTTGTTCCAAGGCGGGAATCGAACCCGCAACCTCCTGCGTCGCAGGCGGACCTTCGCCCGCCGCGCCACATCGGTCGTCAATGAATATACCACAAGTCTGTCTGTCTATGTGAAGTATTAAATGTTTTGATGCTTAATGTTTCATGCTAGTTTCGCCCTGTGCGTGCGTTATTCGCCTAATATTGTCAATGATATACAAATTAAATAATAGTAGGTAACTGTTTCAAGTTACGACTGATTTTACATTTATAAGGTAATTTAGAATGTTGCGTGAGTTTACGTATTTTGTACTTATCGAAGAATTGAATGGCTTGGCGAAAATGTAGTGATGAGTGTTACCCAATTGAATGAACATGTAAAATACATTTTATTTTAATAGTTATTCATTCATAGACATAAAACTCGTTCCGATTGCTATGTAAATAGAATGTGTTGTGACAACATGAATATACCTACCTACTGGGAACACAAAGAAAATTATACTTAAGTTCTTGTTTCTTTTTGTTGAGTTCATAATTTTCTATACTTGTAGAATGATATGGCTATGGAACCATATTTTTTTCCATGAGGTACTTATGTAAAGGGTCTCTTGACGAGGGTGACGACCCGTCCGGCTTTTTGACAGATATGGACTTTCGACTAAGAGAGATTTGTTTAGAAAATAAAGTATGACTAGGTATCGAAAAAACAAACATTTGCAACTTTTTGGTCAGGAATTTTCAAACTTGGAAATGGTAACCCCATTCTTGACTCATCTTGTATAATTATTATTCGATATCTCTTATTTAACTGTTACAGTGTGTTGTGTAAGTTGGCAATAAACAAACAAAATATTACATTCAGAGTTTATTATTATGAATAACTACAATAACCCAAGATTAATTCTAACTAAAACTGGCATGGGTAGCCCGATGGATGCATAAATACAAATGAATTTTATATTTTCAGCTAAATAGAAAATATTACAATAGTCACAGTATTCAGGGGTCCTCCAACTGACTAACTTAGTCTACTTAGCACCTTCCAGAACTTTCCTAATATCGTCATCAGCAGCCAAATCCAAAGGAGTACAGTCATCCTCGTCTTTTAGCAGAGCTGCTCCAGCATTTAACAATATCTTAGTTGACTCGATGTGGCCACAGGATGCAGCATAATGCAAGGCAGTTTGACCACTTTCATCTGCTACATCTACTGGGCATCCTCCATCCAAAGCCGCTTGTAAAGCTTTTATAGCATTTCTGTCAGCAGCCCAGTGCAGTGCAGTGAGACCATCTTCATCCCTCTCATGTCGAAGTTCAGAGTACTTGGCAAGGAGTTCAGTGACACGGTCGGCACAGTTCTCTCGTGCCGCATCCAATATAGACAGCTCATTGTGTATTAGCTCAGGTTCAGGCGATTTGCGCATAGTAGACACTGCCACCCATGCTTCCTTCATTCCTGTCTCATTGTCTTCAGATAATTCTGTCAATTCTGGGTCATATTTCTGCACCAAGGCAATGTACTTTTGTTTAGCCTCTTCACTTGGCATGTTGCCGAGGGAACGCCAGGCCTCCCATTTTCTACGGCCTCTCCCATCCAGCCACCCAGGTTTTGGAGCATCACACTTGCCATCAAGTCCTTGTTTGTAGAGACCATACAGTTCCAACAGTTGGTTATTGTTTAATGTGCTTGTTAGTTTCCTCACATGATCTGCTGCCTTATTAAAAGATATGTCTAAGGGTGACTGGTCATCATCGGAAAAGTCTGAATCAGGATATTCTGGAAGTGCTCCAGCCATTGTAAATGCTAACTATGGCAGTTTGTGTTTAACTATTCTGAACTTGAACAGTCAAGTTCAGTCCTTCTAAAGTGTGCAATTGCTTGTTGCTGGCATCTGCAGCAGAGTCGGCACTCGCAAACTCTATGAAACCGTAACCTTTGCTGAGACCAGTAGAGCGGTCGAACACTACTCTAGCACTCTGTATAGGTCCGAACTGAGCAAAGTATTCTTTGAGTTGTCGATGACCTACAGTCCAGGGCAGGTTGCCTACGTACAGGCGAGCTGCTCTTGCTGTGCTGGCCATAACCTTAAACTGCGACTATTTCAAGTAAATGCAAAGATCGGTCTCCAATCAAAGCTCGGTAGTCCACTCCCGAACTCTCACTCAGTGAGTCCACGTCCAGCAGAGCTCCCTTCAGTCCCCACTTCTTCAGCAGAGCCTCAATGGACCAGTCCGCGCTGCGTTCCTGGTAAGAACATAAAAATCGCGCGTCAGTGCCGTCTAGTAAGTAAGCGACAGTCGATAACACTTCCTCGAACTGGGAGGGTTCGTAAAAACAATCTGATGCTAGTAACAGGTCTACTGGTCTAAGAGAGTGAACTTCGGATAGAAATAAGCCCCAAGCGAGTCCTAAGATCTGTACGTCACGATTGGGAACGAGGCCGTTGGCCTCACAACACGCAGACAGGTGCCGCAGGGACCTGGGCAGGGCGACGCTGTCAGTGAGCGTAACACGGGCGCCGCACTTCGCAGCTAAGATTCCAGGCAGGCCAGTTCCGCAGCCGAGTTCTAGGACGCGGAGTCCGCGTAAATGGCGCCTTTGTGTCCACAAATACCAGGCTAATAAGGGCGCCGACGGCCACGTGTAGAACGAGTAGCCAGCCGTCAGAAGCTCCGGTATAACTATCTCCAAATATTCACCTCGAGTGTCGCCGTTGGTTGATGATTTGCCACGAAACACGAACTTTTTCAGTTGACCACTCACAGACCTACCATCGGTCATTGCATAAGCATTCCTTACGATAAATAAAGAAATTTAATTATTTGATGCTATGTCGTCGTGAAACTAGATCAGCCGTCAAATACAACTTGCCATTTCAAAAAATAATTTTGTATTCGTTACCAGGAGTATTTTACATATAAATAGACACGCACACCACACTAATGAACTACTATTTAAGTGATGTGAATAAATGGTTCAGACTGCATAGAATAATTTCGTATTTATGTAGAGTAAAATAAAAATAAAATCAAAGATATCATCATGGTTCATTAAATTTAGTGAACTTGTAACCCTGGTACCATTCGTTCATTTATCAGCAGATCATTCAATTTTCAATGGCTTATCAGACCATTCAATCGGTCTACAAACGGCAACGTAATAATTATAATTTGTTCAATATTCGTTCATTCGTTAAATAAGTTTGTGTAGTGAGTGCGTGTGTTACGGAAAGATATTTTATTTTTTTATAAATATTTTCACATTAAGAACATCAAAATGTCAGTAGCAGCTAAAGGTATGTATTTTGTCTATTTTAATAGCCTGCAAATAGGTTAACAACTTGTTGATTTGTAGCAATAACAACGATATTAGCGCGGGGTCAAACTCCAAAGTTTTTACAAACAACTTTGTCCCAGTCAAATAAATGATTTTGGCTAAAAGTTTTAATTGTATTGATATCAGCTGTTGTAAAGATCTCAATTGTGTTATAATTTATGTATGAGAGCATTTCAATTTTTAGAAACTTTTTTTTAAATTATAAGTGAGGTAATTGACCTGCCGCCGCTTGAGCCGTAGGTGCCCCGTTCTCCTGAATTTTCATAGATTAGCCGTTTAAGTCCGTATGTCCATAGCCGATTCCAAAGATCAGTAGGCCTAGTAGGTTTAGCGACGTTTTTTGTATGTATTAGGTAGCATTATTAACAGAGCTCGTTGCTAAATAAAAACAGCCGCACGGGTTGATCGAATGTTAAGTTACGCTTGCCGAGGTAATCTGAGGATGGGTGACCATTCGTAACATATCGAGATTCCTCCGTGCCAGTCCGTGCCTCGGAAAGCACGTTAAGCCGTTGGTCCCGGCTGTCATTTGTAGATCTTTGACAGTCGTTACGGCCAGTCTCACTAAGGGGTATCGTGTTGCCTAGTAACTGGGTTGTGGATGTCAGACAGGCAGTCGCTCCATGTAAAATACTGGTATTTAGCTGCATCCGGTTAGACTGGAAGCCGACCCCAACATAGTTGGGAAAAAGCTAGGCAGATGATATTAACATAATAAATCGTAAAAATACTCGCTTTTTTATACTTGATATACTTCGTACTTCCCGCGTCGTACTATGTGCGGCCTAGCCCAGAGAAATACCGCGCGTATGCGTATCTCGTATTTATTAGAACAGGTATCTGTTCTAATAAATACGAGATATGTAATACCTCATGACTCATGGATATTAGCTGTAGTCCAGGGTTACCTAGACCGGGCTTCCGTACTGGGGGGTTTTCGAGTTAGGAACTCAAAGGCTTCAAAGTCACTAGTGCACCAACAAGTTCTTTTATGTTACCGAGGTCAGATTATAAGTCCTGCAACCCGGTAGGATGTTGCTATGTATGCAAAAGTAAACGACTTAGCGGGAAAATAAGACAGGGATCAATCATTCTGGCATAGCATGCAAGACCTGAGGATGGCGAGTGATGGTGGCAACACTCCTTGAAACTATGCGGTTGATTCCCATGTCGGCACTATCAAACAGATACATTGCTGATGCAGGTTAAATAAAGACTTAAAGCTTACGGTAGATGGCCAGTAAGGCACAGAGTTTATTTATTTATTTAGCAAGGCACATCTACGAAATAGGTAGTTACAATGGTATCGACAATATTAGTAACTAGCTTTTGCCCGCGGCTTAGCAGAAAATTTAGAACATGAAAATCAAAACAGGTTGAATGCTTGTTATATTATAATTCATAAATGATTCGAAAAACAAGTGGCGCCATCTATAATCATAAGAACGTTATTGTTGTTTTCTTCTGGAATAGTACTTTTTTTCGGAATAAAAGGTGCCTTTTCTCCGTTTCTGTACACCTGACAACGTATATGCAAAATTTCAGGATGATCGGTTCAGTGGTTTAGGAGTGAAAAGGTAACAAACAGACGAACAAACTTACTTTTGGATCATAAATATTCAATGCTGTGCATACTGTATGCACAGCATTGAATATGTGCATGCATGAATGAATGAATGAATATGTAGGCATGCACATATTATATACATAAGTGCATATACATAAGTGATGTATGCAGCAAACATCACTTATAGGCATGCACAACATTCTTATGAAAAGGTAGACAGTAAAAAAATACATTTAAAATTATAAAATAATATAACACATTAATAGGTAAATGGCCTAATGTTACACAACCAGTGAAGTGCCCGAAGTTTTACACTGCCAAACAAAATGCCCCTTTATCTCCTAGCAGTCCTAGTTGTAGTTCTACCCATCATCATCTGCCTAGCCTTTTCCCAACTACGTGGTCGGCTTCCAGTCTAACCAGATACAGCTGAATACCAGTTTTTTATATGGAGCGACTGTTCTACCCATTCTTGCTAATTATAAAAGTACACCACGGATACCTGCATATCTTTTCTCCTTCTCTATCAAGTCCATCCAAAGGTTGTCTTTAAAAGATATCGCGATCTTTTAGCGATAAGGCCGCCCATTGTCATACGCTACGTAGCTCTTAAAGTTAGTTACCTACGACACCCTGTCAAATTTCTTTGATAGTTTTTCAACTTTATCACACAAAAATAAGGTTAATATTCAATAAGAAAATAAATGAAAGTTTGGGATAGCTTGATGTGCAGGCGTCTGTAAGATAAAGAGAACCTATTCTATACTATTCTAGGAATGGAGAAAGATTTTGGATATGCTTTGGTTGGTTCATTATTGTATACCTACCTATGAGTTTTATTATATAACCAACACCGATAGGGTAGGTGTATGACACCTTTGACATTGGCCGTGTCTGTCTAGATTAGGTTGGCGAATTTCGCGATAGCGTGGATTTCTTTTATGCAAATCATGAAATGCAAGTCACTTGAAAATCACCGTGATAGAGATATTCATATCAAAAGTCTACTAAAGTCTTATAATGATGAACATAAATGAAAAGGTTAATTTGCGTAGTCGATAAAATATACTTTTTTGTAATATCATACAGATAAGCAGTAACTGCCTCATTGGTCTATTGGTTGCAAGCGCTAATGCTGAGAGTGAGGTTCTGGGTTCGATGCCCGGCACCGGTAAAGTGACATTAGGTTTTTCGTATCTAGAATTTCTCTGTAACCCGAGTCTGGAATTGTGCTCGGGCAGTGGCAATAGGCTCGCCCCCTACTTACTTGGGACTTTAACATAACTGGTGAAATGTGGGTGTAAGTTACACGTCTTCCTCACCCTTCCGGGAATGTAGGCGTGATGTTATGTAAGATAAGCAGCACCATAGCCACTATTGCATAAAGCAATCTTTAGCTACACGCACGTCAGACTAACGCCGAACTCGAGGGACAGAAAAGGCCATGGCACTGAACGAGGTCACACTCACCATTAATATGGCTAATATATACTTAAGCAGACAGCTCGTAGTCTTCAGTACAGTACACCGGACGTCAGTACTAGTACTTTGAGTCCAAGCAGGCCTAGCGTTGTATGAAGTTTCAACATAATGCAAGGGCAGCTTACATTGGTTTTATAAAATGATAAATATTGATTTCTGTTAATTGGTTTAAATAATATATTTTAACGTGTTATAAAATAACATAAATAAATTAGAATTGGATTAGGTTGATGTTTCCAAGCTCTAAGAAGAAACAACGAAACAAACTACGAGGTCACAGCCTCTTTTAAAGTCCAGACATTATCTTGATGAGATCGATGATATGAGGGCCAGATTAGTGTCAGTAATTGTGTAGCTCGATCCAGAATTTAAGAAGCCCAGCGACTCGACGAGCTTTACCAAAGAAAAGACATTTGTCTTAAATTAGAAAAAAAAGTAAATTTAAGAATCAAAAAACCTGCTTGCGTTCACACAAAAAAAAACAAATACTCAACAAAGTATTTTTATAAGTAGGTACTCAAAGTGTACATTGAACTATTATGTTATCATTTATCATATCAGGGTCCAAAAGTCCGATACTCTTCTCTATGCCAAGTTTAATACTGTTTATATCCAAGGCTAGGGTCGGCGCATTCATTTTAGATTGCATATTTAGAAATTATTGGAGCTAAGGGCTTAGTTATCTTTAAATGTGAAATTACTGCCTCGTCGATCTAGTATTCGCAACCCCTACTACATGAGGTCCTAAGTTCTATCCCGAGTCGTTTCATCGGGTATTTGCAGATTTTGAGCTATCCACCAGGGAACCACCTAAATTTCTGACGAAAATGAACTAGTAATATTAATTCCAATTAATAAAATTAATAAACTTTAATGGAAAAGACATATTTTCAGGAAATGACCGTAAGTCGTTAAAGATGAGGTACAAATTCAGAAGCCCAAAGGTCTGACTACCAGTCACCCCAAAAATATCGTGTTACCTAGTACCTGGGTTGTGGAGATCAGATAGGCAGTCGCTCCATGTAAAATACTTGTGTTCAGCTGCATCCAGTTAGACTTGAAACCGATCATAACACAGTAATGCAATTATGAGATAGGTATAAACTATGGGATTATCAAAAGAGAAGCTAACCCACCTATGATAAAGCTAAACGCAAATACAAAGTCTGCTAAAGATAAGGATTAAGCGCAGGTCAGACTACGCTATACCTGTTCGCTATGTACCTAGTATAGCATATTGAGTTATTTCTAGCATAGCGTTGTGTGAACTTATCCATATAAAATGTAAGCACGATCGATGTATGTAGAGGAGCTCGTGGCTAAATAAAAACAGCCGCACGGGTTGATCAAAGGTTTTAAACTGCCGAGGTCAGTCCGTGAATGGGTGACCGTTCGTAACATATAGAGACTCCTCTGTGCCTCGGAAACCACATTAAGCCGTTGGTCCCGGATCTTTGACAGTCGTTACGGGTACGGTAGTTAGAAGCCCGAAAGTTCGACAACCAGTCTTGCCAAGAGGTAACGTGTTGCCAAATAACTAGGTTGTGGAGGTCAGATAGGCAGTCGCTCCATGTAATATAAATGTATTAAACTGCATGCTGTTATACTGGAAGCCGACCCCAACATTGTTGGGAAAAAGCTAGGCAGATGATGCTGAACGATACTGTTGTGCTATATAATATTCGCTCAATGCTATAGCGTAGTCTGATCTGACCTTTACGGGCCTGCACCTTTAGGTTTGTTTTCCCTACGTAGTTCCTAAATTGTGCGTTCTAAGCAAAAACACTATTAGATGTATCCTTCTTTACCCAGGTATCTTCATCGTGGGTGCCAAGCGCACAGCGTTCGGTACTTTCGGTGGTGCGTTCCGCAACACGTCGGCAACTGAACTACAGACCGTGGCTGCAGTAGCGGCCCTGAAGGAGGCAGGAGTTGCCCCTGAGAAGGTTGACACAGTCGTCGTGGGGCAGGTCATGACGGTAAGTGAGAGCCAGCTTTTAGATTTGGCAACCAGGAAGACGTGACGGAATTTGGGAAGTCGGCACCGTTACCCAGGGGCGGACCATGAGTTTGTGGGGCCCTGGGCTAATACTACTTGGGAGCATTTTTTTATTCACAATATTGTTCATTGTGTTCAATGGTGGCGCCTCCAGCCTCCTTTATAAATTAAATAATAATAGTAAAAAAAAAGGCAAAACGAAACATAAAATTAATTTATATCTACGGGGCCCTGGGCTGCAGACCAATAAGGCCCTGACCAGAGGCATCGCACGATTTAAGCCAGAAATCATTACGAAGCACAAATCTGTGTTAAACATACGAATAATCGTTTTTCTTTTATTAATGTATTGTTTCGTACAGGCATCTCAAACGGACGGTATCTTCCTGCCCCGTCACGTGCTGCTGAAAGCTGGCATCCCCCAGGACAAGCCTGCCCTCGGAGTGAACAGGCTCTGTGGATCCGGCTTCCAGTCTGTCGTCAACAGCGCTCAGGTAAGAAAGTATTCAAGCTACCTGTCAAGTATCTCATAGCTTTTTTTTTGTTCTGAGGTGGAAAATCGGCGGAGGGGTCTGTCGGACTCTTAGTGCCTAAAATCCACCCCGGTGATCTATCTCACACCTAGGCCGAAGGTCGCGCGAACTAATGATGCTTCCGCATTACCCGGCTAAAGTATCTCATAGCTGTGCCAACTATTCGTCAGGGAGTTTTAATTTTTGAACATATATTTTCTTTTAAGCGGTCTCTTTAACCTATACCATATTCAAAAATATATTTCCAATTGACGTTATCTCCACTCAAACAAATATCAAACTTTATTCAAAAAAATGTGTGAATTCGACATTCATTATGACTCCTACTATTGAAGAAGTCATATAAATTGTTGTAACGCCAACTGAACTTTATGTGAGGGTGTTAAAGTATTTTTTCTAAAAACACGTATTTGTCTAAATTGCATACGCAGACATTTTGGCCAAATTGTATCGGTATGTGTACTTGTTGTGTGTACCCAAGATGCCAGGGCATACAATAACCAAGAAGATAATAATATGTTATCTTCTTAACACTTTAAACACATGCCAGAAACGATAATTTTGTATTCGAATACTTGCCAATGCGTAAGTATATTCAATTGTATAGTAGGCCAGATTCATTCAACCGATGCCAACAATTAGACTCTTTGAATTCAACCGATTGAACAACCTTCACCTCGGATGAAAATAGACAAAAGACCTCTCGGCAAGTTGATGGAGTTAAAATATAGACGACATCTTATGCTATGCGTAATTTTTAACTAGAGATAATTTACTGCGAAGTCTATGTACTTGTTATCGTTATGCATGAGTGCTTCGCGGCCACTCATTGAGCTCATTAGGTTCTGAGTCGAGCTATACGATTGGACAGGTCCACTCAAATTTGTGTGGCTCTATCCTCAAAAGACCATCTCAGACACTAATCTGCATGGTCTTCACATGATCTGACCTCTATGTCGTCTGCACTTTAACAGAGACTGTGACTTCTGCAAAGTCTCCAAACGCTCTCATCTACTCAGTTTTTATTAAATTGCTTAACGTGTAAAACAGTTTTGCAGAAGCAAATATATCATTAATCTTCTTATTTTATTTATTATCATTTGCAAACTCAAAAAGATGAAGTAACAAGAGCTGCTAAGAGATTTCAGTTACTCTTAGCGATTTACAAAAAGTGTGTTCATCAATTGGTTTGCCAAGCGTGGTGATATAACCAGTTGTTACCTATAAATCTACTTCTTTATCCTCTTAGGACATCTTAACCGGCGCTGCCAAGATCTCCCTCGCTGGTGGCGTAGAGAATATGTCTCAGGCTCCTTTCGCAGTCAGAAACGTCAGGTTCGGCACAGCTTTGGGCCAGACATATGCTTTCGAAGACACCCTGTGGGCTGGTCTCACTGATTCCTACTGCGGCCTGCCCATGGGTATGACTGCTGAGAAGCTTGGAGCTAAGTTCGGTATCACCAGGGATGAGGTGGATAACTTCGCGCTTAGGTCACAGCAGAGATGGAAGGCCGGTAAGAAACAGAATAATGGCCGTTAATATTTTTTGCCTATGTTTTTACCCATGGTAATAAATACATAGGATCCTAATAACCACAAATTAAATAATGTGGAATCTACATGACCCCCATCATGCTTAAATAATCCTTTTATTTTTACACTGTTTAAGAGTATCAATAGAGGGTGCGTATTTATACGTATAATCTGATTACGTCTTTTAGCTCATTCTAAAGAGGACAGTAATTTTTTATCATGATACAAGCGTGTGATTGTGCCCGATAGGATTTTCCATCGGCAAAACTTGCGAACTCCCATACAAAATTTCAACTTCTATTAAAAGTGATGAAGTTTCAAATATCTTTATTCATGCTCACCTTCGTAATGTGTATAAGGAACGACAGGAAATTTTAAAATCTTTTAATTCTCAAACAGCACAAGACGCAGGTGTTTACAAGAATGAGATTACCCCTGTGACCTTGACCGTCAAGAGGAAAGAGGTCAAGGTCGAGGTGGACGAACACCCCCGTCCTCAGACCACCATCGAGGGCCTGAAGAAGCTTCCTCCCGTATTCAAGAAGGAGGGTATTGTTACCGCCGGCACTGCGTCTGTAAGTGATGTTTTGATTTACTGACTAGTGGAACCGAAAACCAGTACCCACTCAAACACACAAAAAATTACGTTACTGTCTACGTTTTAATTACGTTACTACGGTCAGCCTTTTACTATTTGAGTGCGTTATTGATATTGGCCGTAAATGACACTAGGAGAGAAGGTAAAACAAAATTATGTCCTGTAATGTGCAAATTCTTCGATCTTAACATAACTTCACGCCTGGCCTGTATTCCCTGAATGGTTAGACAGAGGCTTATTATTATTAAAGTACACTCTTCCGTTCCCTTCTTCGATATTAGCTGGTAAAATAAAAATAAAAAACCTAAATCCTTAATGACCTAACAATGAACATTTTTTTGTTTAACAAATAAATGATTCTGATTCTTGAAAATCATAGCAAGTCAGCGAGTGTCATCTAGGAGCTGGCAAGCCAGTTCATCCAACGTACATTTTTTTTGTAACTACATCTTCAACTAACCTTCGACCTTCCGCCAGGGTATCAGCGACGGCGCCGGCGCCATCGTGTTGGCCAGTGAAGAGGCCGCCAAGGGCCTGAAGCCCCTCGCGCGGCTGGTAGGCTGGTCCTACGTCGGCGTAGACCCCAGCATCATGGGTGTCGGGCCTGTGCCTGCTATTGAGAACCTCTTGAAGGTCACCAATTTGACCCTCAATGATATCGACCTGATTGAGGTAAGTTAGATTAATAATTGAATCGGGAGCTTTGAACTATTTATTAATTTGGAGTAGTTCTGGTGAACATCTGTGGTCTTCATCATCAGTTCCACTAACGAGAGCAAATGCATGAGTTACTATATGAAAATCCTATAGGTGTGCCTATAATATTTGAAGAGTTCCCTCGATTTCTCATGGATTTAATCATCAGGTCTTGGTGAAAATGGGAACACCCTGAGAGTTTATTAAAACAAAAAAAACAAAATCAGTTCGCAATTGTCGGAGATATCCGTACCGACTATTTTAATGTTTTTTTGTATGTTCACTACATACAAAAAAACATTAAAATGGTCGGTACCATTTAGCAATTACTAGTATTTGTGGAAATTTTTAAACAATGATATAAACTATAAAAAATGATATAAACAAAGATATAAATCCATGATGAATACAATACTTTATTTTTAGAAAAGGGGCGAGTTTTGCGATTCCTTTGTCGAAAATAGGTTATACTCGTAAGAGTCTTCAGCAGATCAAGACCTAGGGAAAAACTAAAAGGATATCGATACTTTTTTTAACAAACACGCAACAACTTCGCCCTAGCTTTAAAGGCTGGAGTTCAGATCCATCAAAATATAGGTACAGAGGCCAGCACATCAAGCTACCCTAATATGTCAAATTTCTTTAATAGTTTTCCAACTTCATCCCAAAAGAAATAAAGTTCACGTTCATTTAGGAAAATTTGACACTTTGAGGTAGCTTGATGTGCTGGCGTCTGTACATTACCCACTATGTTTGTGACCTGAATTTATCGATTTTCTGATTATATCGAATGTTGTTTTATGAAAACTTTTTCACACTTCAGACATCCGTAGTTCCCCCAATAATACATATTATACGGTTAAAAGTTACTTTCAACTTCTAAAATAAACCCCACGATCCTCAGATCAACGAGGCGTTCTGCGCACAGACGCTCTCCTGCGCCAAAGCCCTGAAGCTGGACGTGGAGAAACTGAACGTCAACGGAGGAGCCACCGCCCTCGGACATCCCCTCGGAGCTTCCGGCTCCCGCATCACCGCGCACTTGGTGCATGAGCTCAGGTGAGGACTTTCTTTTCACAGGTTCATGAACACTCGCGGAACGAAGAGGTGTACAGGCAAATGGCATTACGTAATCAGCTACGTGTTAAGAGTATTTTTTTTACTAACTTTGCTTAAACCTTTTCATTTAATTTTCCCTTTGAAAACGATGCGGATAAATTTTTCAATGCCTATGTTTTTTTTTCATGTACATAATAGTTTTTTAAAGTTATTAGTTCATTTAACTGAATAAAAATCGTCATGTCATCATGCACGCGAATAAAAAAAAAGCCTCACTATTGCCACAGTATTGCCAGTTAAAAGAATGGCTGCTAATTTAGTGTGTAACGGCCCGAGTGGATAGTATTCTCTCTCATCTATCTAAAGATTATAGTTCATAAGTTTTCTTATTTAAACTTGTTATTTCGAATATGAGTGTATAATAATACTTTTTTCTTTTACTAGACGTCGCGGCCTGAAGCGCGGTATTGGATCCGCTTGCATCGGAGGAGGTCAAGGCATCGCCCTATTGGTTGAAACTGTCTAAACACCACTGTAACTTAAGTGAACGACTGAACGAATGAATGAATAAGACGTGAACGATAAGAATGAGTAAAAAAAGATATAAATAAAACCAATAATTTTCAAATTGATAAATCGTGATATTTTTGTACTAATTGAAATTTTACTTCATCATGTATATTTATAATGTACTTTTTAAAAGCCCTGCGCATAATTCTTTTCTTGTCCTTTTTAAATGTATAAAATTGTATATTTACTGACGAGAATGTAAATAAATCAAATTATCATGTTTAAAAGAGGCACTCTTGCTGTATGCTAAGTCAACAATATTTTGATATCGTTTATTTTAAGAAGTATTAACTTTTGAAAGTTATTTAATTATATGTTATAAAAAAACGGTTCTTTTATTTCATGTAAAGTCATGGGAAATTAAATATCAACTTTTAATATGATTGCCAATCACAACTGTCATTCTTTGTCAGCCGTATGAAATGGCTATAACACTGCTCAATAATCAATTTCCCTAACTGTACATTACCCTGCTCATCTCCAACAATAACAATGACACAGAAGGCACAAGCTTTAATCACCACGCTTGCTCAAACCGGGTAGGCGATTTTGAGACATTAATTTGAAGTCCAGGATTTCTGACGACGGTTTTTTCCGGGATATACTCATAAAGTTTGTAAGTTCGTATATGGGGGATAATCTCCAAATCTAATGATCCAATTCGAATAATGTTTTCACTAATAGAAAGGTACATCATTCCTGATTGATCATTTTAAATTTTCGATAGCCTTGTTATTTAACCATACGTTCATAAAAATCTTTTTCTTCTTATTCATACGTCCAGTGAAATAAAAAACATCAAATTTACTCTTGGATTATGACTCCAAATAGAGTCATGGACAAATGAGTTTGGTACAAATGTGACTCCTTTGTAGGCATTGGACAGTGAACGTCTTAAGTATAATCACCGGCAAATAAGATGGCAAAAGTCGTTAGATGCGCACAAGTCGTTTTTTAGGTCTCTTTGGTGGTCAAGCGGGACGCGGGGTATGAGGTAGCGTCGATCCGAGCGCGCGATTGGTGCATCAGTCGACCCTTGCCTCCCGCACCGCGCCCTCGTCCCGTTCGCTCCCGATTACATTTCAGTGCACGAAAATTGAACCCTTTGTTTTTGTTGTGTTAAACTTAAGTGTTGTTATTGTTTTTAAATTTAGGATAGAGTTCCTGAAAAGGCATAGCATACGAGGAAAGTATGCTCAAACCAGAGTTATACAAATTAATAAAATTGGAAAAAGAACAATTTAAAACATACAGCATTGACCAAACACTTGCAGAACACAACCATAGTGTTCTGCGATTGCGACTTTCAATATGATGCCAAGGGTAGTTTTATTAACGGATAGTGACGACGACTAGTTATTTTTATTTTTTTTTATATAAACTTTATTGAATTTTAAATGCACGTTATTTATAACTCCTAATAAACTTGAATTCCTCTTCTCTAACTTTGTTCTATACAGACTTGATTAAATATAAATGATGGTAATAACAATAGAATAATGACGATCAATAAAAGCTACCACTTTTTTGTGCCACTAAGTGTACGATGCGCGAAATTACCCCCACTACGCCAAAATCTTGCCATCTTATTTGCCGGTGACTATACGAAACTCATGCGGGAAAAGTGCAGTCTATGAGAAACTTAGAAAGGGCCCAAAAACACGTGCATAAGATACGAGGCCTTAACCACTATCTTTATAAGGCAGCACACAATAGAATAGTAAAATCGAATAAAGATTATTGACGGATTCTTAGTTCTTCGACAGATATGGCTTGGGAACACCAGCAGGCTCCTGAAAGACCAGACTCAATACGAGGATAAGTATATGTATTTTGCTGGAACGAAATAAGGATGGAAGAAATGTCAAGAAGTATCCATGTTAACATTTATATTGATGTAAAACGTACATTTATATAAAACATCGCAGAACATTCAAACTCACATATACAAACTTTGCAACAATACATATTTGTTCCGTGCGGGAATCGAACCCACAACACTCGGCGCAGCAGTCAATCGCTCAGAACCTGCGCAAAACCGTCTTTGATTGGTCGATCGATATTTTGTCGACAATATTAGAACTGAGCAAAACAAATGCACAATAACTGCGTGTCATGTAAATGATAAACCGATATATATCATACTGTGTCTAAGTACTTGGATTATAAAGATTTGAAAGGAATGACACGACAATATGTCTTCATATCTAGGTAGACCTGCTCACCTCAATACTATCTACAAAATGATTACCGAACCGCCTTCGTAATAGATACATTTCATAAAGATAAAACAGTTGTATCTAAAAGCATATTTGAGCGGTCACCTACACCTTATATATATACCTACGCCAATAAAAATAATCTAAATGTTACATTAGAATTTGAAAACATATTTTTCCAATTTAACTGCCTCGTAGGTCGAGTAGTTACAAGCGTTTCTGCTAAGCATGCGGTCCTGGGATCAATTCCCAGGTTGGAAAAAGTGCTAAGCTTAGGTACTAGCACAGTTTTTTAGTAATCAGCTAAAACCCTTTAAAACAATTCAGTTATGCGGCCAATAAGAAAAAATAACTGTCAATGAAAATATATTCCTTACGTACGGAGAGCGAATCAGGCTCGTCTTCTTTTTGCCGGTTTATTTTCGTGATAGAGAAAAGATACTGTATGTAGTCTCTCTGACAGGATGCTCAGAGTGATTTCTAGCATATAAATAAATATAGCAGTTAGTTTTCGTAGGTATTTCATAAACTTGACCAATATTAGATTTCTTTCTGGGAATTCATGACGCCTCTAAAAAGGTGTTATTAGACATACATACTTTTCTCATAAGGCATAGTCACACACTACAGACCGCTACCAGCTCCGATCCTTATATACTCCATTTGATTCGTTCATGATACTCGCACGCCGGTTGTGAGTACTACGCACCTGACCTTCCTGAAGGAAATTTTCTTCAGAAAGGTCTAATCAATAAGGTCAATGTATGTAAGTGTAATCAAATTATCTTTTTTATGCTAAACACAAGTTGGAAAAAAATGTCAAGTGCTGGTGTGGTGGCAAGTGGCTTTTAAATTCATGATTAATGTTGGGAACAAGTAATATGGGAGTCATCAACTCACTGTCACGCATCATGATTTTTACATACACTTAAGTAGTTGAAGGTCATAAGGATTAAATATTGTTTATGCAAGTAAATGAGCATAATTTGTCTTTTTTTTTTTAAAGACACACGTTTTAACTTGGTCCTCACTTTGTTATGAGATCATAACAGGTGCGGTAGGTTGACGTTAGATAATAAAGTTCCAATTTATATTTAGTGTCTCCTTAGAGCCAAAAGGAAGTGACGCCCATAGAGGACACAGGACGCAACCCTGTGGTACTCCCATGCAAAGTAACTACATATTTTAGTGTTATATTGGCTGTAAGCAACTATGGCAGTTGCGGTGAAAAAAGGTATTTTAAATTATATTTCTACAGGGTTTTCCAATAAGAGGTGTTATTTTGATATTCAAAGAAAAATGACATTTTTTAATATAAATGATCGGATGATTATTTCATTATAAAGAGGAAGGTATGCCGTTAATAGTGGAAAATAACAGCAGGCAAATGACCACCACGGGCGACCACGCTTACAGGACCATATCCTTTTCACGAAATTTTCCATAACCAAATCGCAAAGTGGCTGCCCTATGTCCTCGATAGCCTCACGAATTCCATCTTTGAGGTCTTGAATCGACGCTGGGCTGTTGGCGTAGACCTTCTCTTTCTTGAGTTGTCTTTACTGTGGAACACACTGATGCATGCATGGTCCTCGCATGATCTGACCAAGATAATATCTGGAGATTAACTCTGAGTGTCTTTCGGTTTTTCTTCTCAGATTAGGAAGATACAATTTACAACACTTCCACTTTTGTTGAAGTCCCCAGCACCGGTAACCGCAGACCAACTACTGTTCGATTGATGTATAGAATCATAATAATAAGATTATAATGAGGTTATAACTCTCTTGTTGTTCCCAGGGGTGTACGTTGTGGCCGGTAAACGTACGCCTTTCGGGAAATACGGAGGCCTACTCCGAGATGCCTTGGCCGAAGACCTGTTCGCTGCGGCAGCTACAGCTGCCCTGAAAAGTCCTGATTTGCCTGCTGATCTTGTTGACACTGTCAATATTGGTCAGGTATATAATACCATTCTATTCCGTATAGCATAACTTCCAAAAACTGCCCAATTTAATGATTCAAATTCTTTATATAGAATGTTGGGTGTTGTGTTCCTTTTCTTTATGTTTTTTTCTTTCTTTTGTTTAATCTCCGAGTAACCTAGCTGTGTAATCTAGATGGAAATTTGGCTAGAAATAGACATTCCTTATTTCTATTCTAAATATTTTACTACCATCTAATGTTTCCCAGATAAGCACGATATCGCTAACCGGCCTATCTTGTCGTCATGCGTCGCTCAAAGCGGGCGTCCCTGCGGATCGACCAGTTCTCGCCTTGAACCGACTATCAGCTTCTGCTTTTGACGCCATCATCTGTAGTGCACAGGTACGACTCAAGAGCCCTCATTTGTAGCTGGTCATTCGGAAGTCTAAGACATGTATTACAGAAACTCACTCAAAACTCAAGCCTTACTTAAAACTACTTACATCCAAACAAAATCTCTAAATGACTTTTAAGTAGATGTTACTTGAGTCTTGAGGGAGCTTCTAAGTCTTTAGATGTGGGGCATAGGTTGGCGAAATGGCTAACCGATCGGCTGCTGCCCCGCGGGTCTTGGGTTCGATTCCCGCACGCGACAAATATTTGTATGGCCTCCAGGTAGTTATTCTGGGTCTGGCTGTTTCTGTTTGTGACTTTAAATGTATGTAAATGCATCCATGATACAGGAGAAATTGCTAGAGTGGGGCGACATTAAAAAAAAACTAGTTCTTCTTTGCAGGAAATCATTCTAGGCGCAGCTCAAATATCTCTTGCTGGTGGTATGGAACACTTATCTTCAGTTCCGTTCCTCGTCCGCGATGTGCGTTTTGGTACCAAGTTAGGGAAGACTATCGAAATGGAAGACTTCCTTCGCAAGGGTTACTTTGATACTTACTGCAACATGTTTCTGCCACAAACTGCAGATATCGTTGCTGCCAAGTTTGGTGTAACTAGGAGAGAGGCCGATGAGTATGCTCTGAGATCGCAGCAGAGGTGGAAACATGGTAAGATATAACTAGAATAGTTTTTAAAGAATTTGGCATAGATCTTATGTTTTATATCCATTTGGTAATTGGATATCTACCTGTTGTAAATCTAAGATGTAAGCAAGCCGTCTACGGGCCTCGATAGCATTGACCAGGTCCTCGGCAAGATTAATTACGGTATGACAGAGTAATCTTTTAGTAATGCTTCTAGCGGATGCAACCGGTATTTTTAACGAGGAACTGGTCCCAGTAGCAGTAAAGTTGAAGAACCGTGAGGTACTGATGACGAGGGATGAACACCCTCAACCTGACGTCACATTGGAAACGCTTAGCAGGCTGCCGCCAGTGGCCCAAGGCGGAGTCACTACAGCAGGCAATGCAACGGTGAGTTTGAAATCTAGAAACTTAAGCATAAGTAGTTTTCGGTTTAGGTTCAACGAACAATACGAAGTGTAGAAGCTTAATTGAGTTTTTCTGTTAGGAATTTTCTCATTATTAGCCCGAATCCTGGATTCGTGCCAGGATTATGGCAATAGGCTCGCCCCCTATAAAATCTTCATCTGCCTAGCCTTTTCCCAACTATGTCGGGGTCGGCTACCAGTTGAACCGGATGCAGCTAAATACCAGTATTTTACATGGAGCAACTGCCTTACCTCCACAACCCAGTTACAGGGCAACACGATACCCCTTGGTAACACTGGTTGTCAGACTTTCGGGTTTCTGACTACTCGTAACGACTGTCAAAGATCTACAAATGACAGCCGGGACCAACGGCTTAACATGCTTTTCGCCCCCTATTAAATGATACTTAAAAATAACTAGCGTAATGTGGGTGGTACTATAGGTGCCTCTGCCCAACCCTTTGGGGAATACAGGCGTGATTTGTTATAAAAGGACAATGTAAGCATTTCTATTCACGAAAATGTATTCTTTTAATCTTCTTTTACACACTGCAAGTAATTTACATTATTTGGTACGTATATCTGGTACTTAATCGTTTGTATTTTTTGATTAAATGATTATATAACAGCTTTTATATAATTTTAATTTGCCAGTATTATCTTTCTTACCAGTAGGTTTTCACATTGTGTATTTTTAAATTAAATATTTTTATTGTTCTTGTCTACGTTAACCAGTTATCCTAAATTAGACCTGTTATTACCTACTTTGTTTTGCTTTATTTTTAAGTCTTTAAGATATGAATTCATAGCACTCTTCCTTATTTTCATTACATACACAAGATGACATTTTACCCTTGTTTTTAAGAATTTAAAGAATTTTATCTGGTCGAAGAAACTGTTCTTGATATGTCTTTTCCTGTGAAATTGGATATACAATGACAGGATTCGATATTCTGATATCAATTGACATGGTTTTATTGGCATGACTCTCCAGGTTTGTAGGGCAAAGGTAAAGGCCATGTAATCCAACAATTATAATTTGATAACGACAATTCGCAACAGCTGAAAAATTGTCCGAATTTCTAACAGGGTGTCAACGATGGCGCTACCGCGATGATCCTGGCAAGCGATCAAGCGCTTCAGGACCATAACTTGAAGCCGTTGGCTCGGCTTGTAGGGTGGTCTTGTGTAGCAGTGGACCCAGCGAAGATGGGGATCGCTGCTATCCCCGCTGCTGAGACACTCCTCAAAACTACCGGACTGACAATCAAAGACATGGATTTAGTTGAGGTAGGTAGCAATTCTTGGAGCCGCGCCGTGAGCTCGTAGCTGAAGTAGGCAGTGTCGCTGCTGGCCGTCGTACCATCGATGGTCAGCAGCGAAGTGGCCTGGGATGTGGTGGTAAAGGGAGATGGAGATCTCTTCCTCTCACCCGGCCCGCAACAGACGCACCGGGCGTCGGCGGAGGGCGGATAACGCCCGCTTTCAGTCCCCTTAAATGAGTCCAGGGGACGAACTTGGGGACGCGCCATCGCCTTTAAGACATGTTAGTATTATTAATATGAGGAAAATAAAGACTAAAGTTTTATTTGTAAATCAAACTATAGAAGCACATAATGTCTAATTTCATAACATGTATTAGCTATTTCTTGACTAATGATAATGAAAACGATTCATTTCAGCTACATGAAATATACGCAGCAACAACGCTAGTCTGCGCCAGAGAGCTGGCAGTTGATGACAGTAAACTGAATGTCAATGGAGGAGCCATTGCCATCGGTCACCCATCCGGCGCGTCCGGAGCCAGGATAATTTCACACCTTACTCATGAGCTCAGGTATCGAATAGGGAAATGATTAGAAGGTAGGCACGTCATGCTAGGATCTGCAGCAGAGAGCACCAAGAATATATAAATATACAAGATAACGATGTTTCCGTTAGAGAATATTGTCAAAGTCCTCGCAAGTTTAAGAGCGTTAGGATGGTACCTAATGATGGTAGTCTCGAGCGGAAAGCACTAACTAAGGCTTCTGTACCACCTGCTGATAACTTTAGACAAATATCGAGGCCGAGGTCGCCGTAAATTAACTTCATACAAGTTCACGCACTAAATTCAACTAAATTAGGTACACACAGGAACTTCTGGACTGTGAACACACGCTCTGCCAAATCTGAAAATAAATCTAAGACCTCACATTTCAGCCTGATGGTGGTTCAAAGTAAGTTCTATCATTGATCCTTTAGCCTTCTTTTGTTTCAGACGACGAGGGCTAAAAAGAGCTTTAGCAGCAGCCGGTGTTGCTGGTGGACAAGGTGTAGCTATGATCATCGAAACTGTTTGATCCGGCAAACTAAAGGAAGCCACAGAAAAATCGTGCATAATTAATTCAAAATTTAAGGTCGATATAAAAGAAGCTCGAAAGGCGAAATACAATGTTCCCGGCCTTTGTGCTAAATTTTAATAAAAAATAGTAAAGTAACAGTCGTTCTTTTTTTGTTGTTTTCTTGTTTTCAAGTGCGTGTTGGATTATGCACAGGGAAAGGTACAGGATATTTATGCACGCTCAGTATTGATTGTACCCATTGCAAAAAATCGTTTTAATTTTAAGTGTCTATATCATTTCTTCTAGGAACCCTAAACAATGAAAACTAATGTTATCTGTTGGTATCTTGTACATACAGTCTTGTAAAAAAAGGTAAAAGAAAAACAAGTGCTTCAGTAAAAATAAACCTGAAAAAGAATTCAAGATTGAAACATTTAATTGTGTTTTGTCTCGAAACTTTAGTGTACTAACAAGATCTGTATCATTTGCTTTGTTTTAAGTTCTTCAGTAAGCACTGTAGTTATTTTTAGCAGTACTTCAAAATAATACAATTAAAGTTTAATAAACCTGATTTTAAGTGAGGTAAGTTTAAAACTTATTGCTGCATATGCTTTATTGTTACCTAAATGGAAGTAGTCTCTGGCTCCTGAAATCTAGGAGCTCTAACCTAGCTCTGGAGCCTGGGTCTCAGATTTTCTGTAACCTGTTTATGGCATTAAAAATTATTTATAAACAGCCTCAGTGGCATTGAAACCGATAGTAGAGACAGAACGTTACCCTGTGGCACACTGAATTTTTATCAATCGTAATCTAATACCTTATAGGTTTTTTAAGATTGAAAGAAAAACTCAGGAGTTGAAGGGGTTCTAAATAAAAACAACCGCACGGGTCGATCGAAGGTTAAAGCTGCGCATGTCGATGTCAGTATGTGGTTGAATGACCGCCGCGTTCATTATGTATTGAGACTCCTTCGTGCTTCAGAAAGCACGTTTTTTAAGCCGTTGGTCCCGACAGTCATTTGTAGTCTTTGACAGTCGTTGCGGGTACTAAGAAGCCCGTGAGTCTGACAACCGGTTTTCCAAGGGGTATCATGTTGCTCAGTAGGTAACCCACGGTGTGTCTGACTGACACGGTCAAATATCGCTCCATTTATAACACTGGTATTCAGCTGCATCCGGTCAGACTAGAAGCCGACCACCTCATAGCTGGGAAAAGGTTTAGGCAGATGATGAATTTCAGATTGAAAGAAAATAAAGATTTTGGCTATACAAGACAAAAAAAAGTACTAGCTGTAAAGTATTAGATGTTTCTAATGATCGTGATAGTACTCAACCATTTTGCTCATATTATGTTGGTGAAAACAAAACTAAAACTAAAGGAATAACGCAGACAATAGGGCATATTATCCTTAAAAATTCGGTTTGGTACGAAAGTTGGATTACTCAAAAATACTGGACACGTATTTTTTCTTTTGTCACGTAAACCAAAAATGATGACGATGTAGTTCGTTAAAATTTCGCTAGACGTCACGCCGTGTTACACTTTTACGTAAGTGACGTCACAAGCCCCTTCCCTGAACTTTGATGTGCTATATTTTTGTCACTTTTTATTGATTAGAGTAAGAAAAAAATACGTGTCCAATATTTTTTGGTAATCTAACTGACGGACCAAATAGACTTAAGTATTGTATTTTTACCCAGGCCACATCCCTATTGTTGGCAGTTGCAAGTCAGTTTTCAGTAATAAATAAAATTGCAATTTTATTTTGTGATATCTACTTATTTCTCTGTAACTGCATCCTTTAATAATATCTACTTTACATAAAGAACCAACAAACGGGCCGCCTTCTTGATTATTATTTATTTTATTGGGCTATGTATGCTTTTATTGATATTCCTGACTTATAAAACGAATAATAATCAATAGTTTTTATTACAAATTAACTATAATTTTGATATGGATTTACAAGATAACACTAAAAGTTTGAAGCAATAAAGTGCATTTGCAGTGAACGTTTTGCTAAATGGCAGTCGCATTGAAACAAGGTAGGTGGGTTAAATTATATTTTATATTTATGTAATATGTAGGTAAAAATACCAGCTTGTTAATGTCCTCTAGCAGGATAAAGGCTTCCTCTCATACAGAGAAGGCACGAGCATTAATTACCACACTTTGTCAAACCGTGTTCGAGATTTCTACCAAAAAAAGTTTAACAGAAGATTTTTTTTTGTGGTTGGCACCAATGCTGCATATTAAAATTTTGTAAATCCACTTCGTTAAGGTGATCATTCTTCTGTTGTTTTCAGGAGTCTACATAGTGGCCGGTAAACGGACCCCTATCGGAATGTACGGAGGCCTGCTCCGAGATGCCTTGGCCGAGGATCTGTTCGCTGCTGCAGCCACAGCTGCCCTGAAGGCTGGTGGTATCCCTGCCGATCTTGTAGACACCGTCAATATCGGCCATGTTAATAACCCTTATTTTTTTAATCAATAAGTTTAGCACTTGTGGATTCACAGCCCTATGGATATAATACGCTGGGCTTTTAATTATTCAGTTTTGTAGCCTCAGGTTCTGCTTTGTTAGTTTTAGTTTAGTAGTTCGGGTTTGTTTTATATAATTTAATCATATATACAGTTGAACCAAATATTGTAAAGATTCAGGTTCATCTAACTTGATGTTAGGAGAGTCATTTCTTCCCAGTAAAAATACTAGAAAGTGGTAAAAGGCATCCGTTTCGGATTACTTTTTGTCGATCAGCCTAATTTGAGTAAATGGTTTTCGATTTGTTTTGATCGTCATAACTAACATAAAAAGGAGGAAAGATTAGATTGTTTTGATTAAACTCAAAAACTAGTACACCGATTGAAGAAAAAATCAACGTGTAACATGGGCTAGATTTTATTTTCAAAACTACGGTTATAAAGGGGTAGAAGGAATGGTAAAGTTCAACAGCAAAAGTATGAAATCCACGCTGGCGAAAAGCTAGCAAGTTATAAATGGAATAGAATACCTATCTAAAGAAGAGTCAGACTACTATATTCGCCAACTTATTATTAAACTTCTTTGACCGGCCGTCATAATTTAATAATGTAGTACACGTTACTGCTCCGCAGGTAAATCCGTTATCACCAACTGGTCTTTCACCACGTCACGCGGCTTTGAAGACAGGCATACCTGTAGAACGACCAGTTCTCAGCTTGAACAGATTATCAGGCTCTGCATTCAACGCAATTATTTGCAGTGCACAGGTAAGACTCAGGATCCTCAAATTAATACCCTATGAACTACGGACTTTTTTATCTTATAAGGGTAAATAATAGCAGGCGCACAGGTCGATCAAAGGTTAAGTTACCCTGGCCGAGGGCGGTCCGCGGATGGGTGACCATCCATAACATACCGAGACCCATCTATGCCTCGTCTCAAAGGGTGTTACCAAGTAACTGGGTTGCAGAGGTCAGATAGGCAGTCGATCTATGTTAACTACTGGTATTCAGCTGCACCCATTTAGACTGGGAACCGACCCGAACACAGTTGGAAAAAGGCTAGGCAGATGTTGTATATACCGTAACATATTAACAATCTGATGATTTGCAGGAAATCCTTCTTGGTGCATCTCAAATCTCGCTCACGGGTGGCATGGAAGTCTTGTCTTCGATCCCTTTCCTAGTCCGTGACGTTCGGTTTAGGACTAAGTTGGGGAAGACAAACGAAATGGAAGACTTTCTCGGCAAGGGTTACTTTGATTCTCATTGCAATATTCATTTGTTGCAAACTGCTGATATTGTTGCTGCTAAGTTTGGTATAACCAGGCAGGAAGCCGATGAGTATGCTCTTAGATCGCAGCAGAAGTGGAAACATGGTGAGATACGACTTCTTCTAGAGTATATAAATTGTATGTATGACATACATTTATTAAAAGTTTATCAGATTTTGAGTGAAAATTTGATTGATTTGAATTGAGCCTAAAGTCAATGTATTAAAATAAGTATTCATTATTTCACTACCCGAGGAGTTTAAAGCATAAAATAGAAGATCTAAAATTACTTCCAGCGGATGCAAGTGGTTTCTTCAACGAGGAGCTAGTCGCAGTACCAGTGAATATCAAAAACCGTAAAATGTTACTGACGAGAGATGAGCACCCTCAACCTGACATCACATTGGAAAAACTAAGCCGATTGCCGCCAGTTTTTCTTGGTGGAATCAACACAGCAGGCAATGCAACTGTAAGTTTGTGATCATTGGTCTATATGTTAGATTTTAAGGTCTTCAAGTTTTGGATAGTTTTCGGTGTCTATAGCAGTGGTACCTTTGCTTTGGCTGAAATACATAATCACTAAAATTCTTGAAACAGTTTCCTTTTCCTCGTGCAGGGTAATAACGATGGAGCCGCAGCAATGATCCTAGCCAGCGACCTAGCCTTGAAGGACCGTGCCTTAAAACCTTTAGCACGACTGGTTGGCTGGTCATGTGTAGGAGTGGATCCAATAATGATGGGCATCGCGGCAGTCCCTGCTATGAAGACACTCCTCAAGGCTACCCGACTGACAATGGATGATATGGATCTGGTTGAAGTAATACTTGCTTTTGGCAGAATAGACAGAAAGAAAATGTAGAAGGAAAATAAAATGAATCAAGCGGAGCCTAACTCTAAAAGCAAGATAAATGTTACCTAAGTCCTGGATCTTTCATCCCTGTTAATGATCACATTTCAGATTCATGAGACATACGCAGCAACAACGCTAGTCTGCGCCAGAGAGCTGGCAGTGGATGAACATAAACTAAACGTCAATGGAGGAGCCATCGCTATAGGACACCCATTCGGCGCGACCGGGGCCAGGATCATATCACACCTCATGTATGAGCTCAGGTAGGTTAAGAATTGGATGAAAAGAAAGATCATTCCAGAAGATTTAGACAGGATCCATAGAGGTGTAATCGACAAGTATTATTTGGAAAATTGAAGCTTCCATGTAACGTCTGAACTGCCAGTTGTAACTTGGAGTAGGGAAGTGTAAGCCCTATCCACACGGTGATGACCAGTACGATATTTTACTGTATAATTATGAGATCGCACGGTAGTTTCTAAACTGCTTTAGTGCCAGTGGAACCGTATGAACAGTGGCCGTTGCGTTTGATTTCAACTTCTTGCCGTAAATTACCGTACTGATCATCGCAGTGAAAACGGAGCCAGTCTCAAAAATTTAAATTTATTTCTTTAAAATTATACGATTATTAATATATGAAGAAATAAAATAAAATAAATAATCACAGGAAAAATTCATCCGCATCGCGTCAACGGGAAAAATGCCCAGAAGGCTGGCAGCATTGCCACGTTGAATGAACTTTTTGTTTGGCCAAAAAAAAGGCCAGCCCTCTGGTCACGTGAAGAGTCGACCAAACGCTTCGCGATTTCTCGAAAAACTAAATGGGCACACGGACCCCATGTCCCTAGTGTTTCAACCCCAAACGGCTCAAACATATAACAAAGTTTCAAAGACAAGTTGTTAGAAGCATTGCCGATAAATAACTAACAAGACTGCCAAACTTAAGGTGTATCTGAGGGCAAACATTACGGCCTAGCTTTGTATCTATTATTAGCTAGGCAAAAGAGGCTTCGGTTTTCGTACTAAGCGTTGTTTTTTTTTATTTCAGGCGACATGGCCTTAAAAGAGGCATCGCATCAATTAACGTTGCAGGTGGCCAAGGAGCAGCTATAATAATTGAAACTGTTTGATTCGGGAGTTCTAAAGACATGAATCGAGAATGGTGCATCTTTGATGTTAAATCTTTTTCATCTTCTTCAGCAGAACATAGGAAAAAAGATGTAGAAGAAAGAAGAATGAAGATGCTTATAAAATGTTTATCCGCTGTTGCTTTTAATAAAAATATTGACAATTTTTGCATGTCTCTTTACGGTTAGCAGTGCTATGAAATGAAATAATGAAATTATCCTGAAAAGGACTAGTATCTAAAATAAACACTGAGCTGTAGTTCCTTTGCGCGTTAAGGCTTTGGGTCAGTTGCGCGAGGATTAACATAGATTAAGAGTAAGTTTGTTCACAAATAAGTACTACCAGGTGGACACGGATCAGATAAGATAAACCTAGCAGTTTCTGCGTCAGACCTCGGAGATCACGGTCGAGTCGGTTGCATGTGCAATAAGAATAATTCATAAATTGTTAGAAATGGCAGTTGCATTGAAGACGGGTGAGTAAAACTTGGAAAATATGAAAACTTCACACTTTTTTTAGTCCTATTAATAAAATAAATTAAAATGTTGCTGTCCTTTGTTCAATAAATGGACAGTGTGTGTATGTGTGTGTTGTAGTGTGTGTGGTGTGTAGTGTAATGTGTGAGTGTGTGTGTATTTAATAGTCACTAAGATTAAATAGGATTTTAGGGGTCTCAACCGGTCTTCGAAGTAGTAGAAAAAAGACTGAGGAGTTTGTTAGTTCGCTAGACTTCAAAATAGCTAGGACCACGCTGACTGAACTAAGTTTATTATTCCAAAAGGCATTTACATAGTAGCAGCAAAACGCACACCGTTTGCTAAGATGGGCAGAGCGTTCAAAGACGTCCACCCGTCAGAGCTGTTCGCGGCCGCGGCTAGAGAGGCGTTCACAGCGAGTAAGCTGGCGCCTGATCTAGTAGATACAGTAAATGTGGGACAAGTCTATACGGTAACAACTGCTCTCTGTTATTTACACTAAAACTGCGAAATATTAACTATGGTTTCAGACACGGTTAAAAAGTCAAACGACGTAGTTTACAAAATTAATAACGATTTCCGTTTCATGTTGAGAATTATCTTTCTAACCAATAATTTAATAGGTAAGCGGTTCGTCAGACGGTATACTGACACCTCGGCACTCAGCTCTGAAAGCTGGAATTCCGTATGAGAAACCAGCCCTTGGTGTTAACCGACTGTGTGGTTCTGGCTTTCAAGCCATGGTTAATAGTGCACAAGTAAGTTCCTTCAGTTTAATGAAAGCTAATTAGATTATTTATTTATTTATTACCTAAATCTTACCTTGAACTATCATTACAGATTTACGATCCAATGCGATAGAGTGGCCTTACATGTAAAATCCTCGATCCTTGATGTTCGTCTTAGTCCTGCAATAATACTCTTTTTAACGTCATTGCGCCTTTTAAACGAATCAGATTTCATGATACAGAGTTGGTTGATTGATTTTATATTTTTCTGCCCAGGATATTCTTCTTGGGTCAGCCAAAATCTCCCTGGCAGGTGGAACAGAGAACATGTCAGCGATACCGTTCGTAGTAAGGGATTTTCGTTTCGGCTCGCAGCTAGGACAGGCCAGGGATTTTGAGGATTTCTTGAAAGCTGGTTCCGTGGATTCCTACTGTAACTTCTCAATGGCACAGACTGCAGAGAACTTGGCGGAGATGTATGATCTGAAGAGGGAGCAGCTAGATGAGTTCGCTTTAAAGTCGCAAATGAAGTGGAAAGCTGGTATGTTAACTTCAGAAATGCTCCATTGAAGATATGCCTGTCGGTGTTCCTAGACTGCAAGAACTGAAAATCATGTTTAGGAAAACATCGAAAACCTACATGTGGGATTGTGATAGGAGACGACGTCTATGTACTGAGGCTGGTGACGAAACAGCATTAGTTGCAATGGGAGAAGATTCCTTTTAAAAGCTCTTCCTCTCATTACCTACCAGTGCGTGTAACCAGTTTTGAATATTTACAGGTTTCGAGCGCGGGGCTTTCGAAGCAGAAATGGCCTCAGTGAGTGTGGTGGTGGGTGGGAAACCAGTAGTAGTGGACAAAGACGATCATCCTCGTGCCAATACTACGATGGAATCTCTTAGCAAGCTGCCTGTTTTGTTCAGAAAAGGCGGAGTCGGAACTGTCGGCAATTCTACAGTCAGTTTTTTTTTGTTGCCTTTTCATGGGATTCTTTCGCCTTATTGGAACTTGGTAGTTCCAGGGTGGAAAAATCTTTTATTTAATTCTGAGTTCAGACCAATGAGAATGAATTTTTTAACGAAACTGATATAAGATACATTAAAAAACCACGTTCTTGATTAATGTTTGTCGAGTTAAGTGTCAATTTTACTGAAAGTCAATCTCACCAGATCAGTGGCCGCCTAGCTCAGTGGCGTTTCCTTGCTCTGTGTTAGGCAATTTGTCATATCGATGGCTTGACGAGAAATTGCAATCACCCAGTCTTATCGATGACACTACAAAACGTTGCGATTAGAAAGGAAAATAAACATCATCATCACAATAATTCCATTATTTCTTTTCAAGGGTGTAAACGACGGTGCAGGTGTTCTGATCCTTGCAAGTGAAGAGGCAGTTAAACAACACAACCTGACTCCACTAGTCCGTCTGGCAGGCTGGTCTCATGCTGGAGTAGAACCGAGGATCATGGGATTGGGACCTGTACCTGCGATAAGACAGTTGCTGAAGGCTACTGGGTTGAAGATGGATGATGTAGACATGATGGAGGTATGTCTAATCATTCAATCTTTTGTTATAGACAAGCGCTAGTGTTTGTTTGAGCGTGGTGTGTTTATACTAATCTTTCTGGATAAGTGGTAAGCACCTGCTCCCCCCTAGTTATTAGTTGCCTTGGCTAACCTGAAAGTCTCATAACAGATTTCGAACACATGTAGGTCGTAGCAGGGAAAACCTCCTCAGGTGAAAGTTAATCTTATATTATAAAATTCTCGTGTCACAGTATTGTTATTAAACTCCTCCGAAACGGCTAGTCCAATTTTTCGTGAATTTTTTTGTGCATATCGGTTAAGTCTGCGAAACGGATAACATTTATTTTTCATCCCCCTAAATGTTAAGGCTGAGCCATCCCTAAATTTTATTTATTATTTTTTAGACAAAAAAAATTGATTTTATTTTATTATGATACAACATAGAAAAATACATACAACCCTTAATTTTCACTCTTCTATCACCGACTTCTATATGGCAAAACAGCGTTTGCTGGGTCAGCTAATAGACATATAATAGATAAATAGCCTGGTGTACAAGTGTGGTGCTGCTAGAGAAACGATAGCACGCTACTGATGGTCTCAAAATCGTTAAGAACATGCTATGAAGAAGTAGTAAGCAATTTTTTTTTTTTTTTTTTGTTTAAAAAAAACGTTGCCCCACACTAGGATTTTCTCCTGTATCGTGGGTGCGTTTACAAACATTAAACTCACATACACAAACAGCCAGACCCGGAACAACTACCTGTAGGTCATACAAATATTTGTTCCGTGCGGGGATCGAACCCACAACACGCGGCGCAGCAGCCAATGGCTCAACCACTGCGCCAACCGTGTCGTCAATTATGAAGACACTGCGACCAGCGAGTGGTAATTACAATGTTAGATTCTTACGGAAACCCTCGCAGAGCCGGTAGGCTAGTCCTCAAAATTACCCGTAATACGAGCTCAATTTTGATGTGATGATGAGGATGCAAAATAAAACTTTAAGATCGGAACTAGGTACAACATTTTCAGTTGGGATCAAACCCAGTTCTTTAATAATAAATACCTACAGCTTGCTTAACATTCAGCACACCTAATGCTTGATAAGATAAAGAGAGAGATAAAAATAAAATGTTGGTATATGGCTTACATAATAAAGAATAACAATTTTAGGAGTTTTTCCTTTTTGTGTACTGTGAGACTTCCTTCTTACCATGCTGCTAGGTCAACAGAGAGTAGGTAGGCTTTGATAAGTAAGATGATAACTAATATGTGTCATATTTGACTCACGATTGCGTTGACTTAGAAGCTTGAATTTTTCACCAGTTCTAGGGACCGCAGAACTTAGTATTTGATAAGGATCCACTTTTTCCTTTTGAGGTAAGGCGCGACGTCTCGCCGACATTGCACGGGCCGGCACCGTCCGGCCGTGCGGCGGTCATTTTTAAACTACAAGCCCCTCTCTCATCTAATGTCTGTAAAACAATTTTCCAGATTAATGAGCAGTTCGCGGCGCAAGCTCTGGCCACTGTGATAGAAATGGATCTTGATCAGGATAAACTGAACGTGAACGGTGGAGCCATTGCTATTGGACACCCGGCTGCTGCCTCTGGGGCTAGGATCGCTACCCACCTCACGCATGAGCTCAGGTCTTATTGATGTACAGAGTGGAAGGGATGTCGACACAAAAACTGATACTATGCTCAAGTTCACACAAGTGCTCAAGTTTACATAATTCTGGACCCCCTAAAGAAAAATGGAAATTATTCTTCGGTTTTTTCTTCATTTTTATTTTTGCTTTCTCTCACTAAAAATCCCATTGGGTTAGGTTGTAGGTAATCATGTTTATTTGCAGTATAAATGGTAAAAAAATGAAGAAATACCGATGCTAATTTCAACGCAGGCAACATAATTCTGGAAGGTCCAGAATTATGTTCTGAACTCATGGTATCAGATTGTGCGGCGATGTCCTTTCTAACCTGTACCATATCAGAAGATTTTTCCGACCTACATCCCAGGTGGTTGTCTGGATTATTGTTAACAGTGAAGTTCCTCTTAAACATGTAGGCAAAAGCGGTTACTTCCATGTAACTGGCCGATCACTACAGCAGTTCGTGTTATCGTAGTCACTCCACTAACCACTAGCTGGGACTTAGGACTTGGTATGCGTCGTTGCATCCACTGAAAAACTGTTGGATCCCAAAATAACAGAAACTGAGATAATGAGTCCATCTATCCAGCTCATGCTGAGATTAAACCATATTTGACCTTCGTACAGGTCATTTTTTATTGTTTCTGTACTTTTAATTTCCTGTGTGTCTTAAATGAAATAATGAAGATAATTCTCTCCTTTTCAGACGTCGAGCCCTGAAGCGTGGTATCGGTGCAACGTGTATTGGAGGAGGCCAAGGCATCGCCGTGCTACTTGAAATTGTGTGATTGATATGAAAAGTAAATAAAATGTGTACAAAAAACTCACTTTTCTTTGGATTCCGTAGTCAAACGGCAAAAAGGGAACCATTATAATTTCGTCCTATCCGTCTGTCGATCTAAGTAGGTCACACAACCGTGGTAACCTTTAACTTTGAGCTGGCCTAGCGTAGTACGGAGTCTCTGTAGAATGCAAGACCAACTTAAACTGGTTTTGTTACCACTAACGGCCTACTGTATCATGCTTCAAAATCATTACTCTGCATTAAGCATGCGTAAATATTTATCCCGACCGCGGAACCCTTCACTTAGCGTGACCTTGGCTGGTTTTTAGGGTTCCGTGCCCACAGGGTCCAACGGGGCTCTATTACTATTACTACTACTAAAACCTGCGCTGTCCGTCGGCGGGAAACGAAACGTACTAGACAGACATTTGAAATTTTTCGGCGATTTTTGCTCGACCTTAACAATCGTTGTATCTCTATTCTTATTCGATGGTACGAAGCCCTCCCCCCACGTGTGCGAGCCCGATTCACACACATTTTTGGTGAAGCTATCCCTGCTCTTGTGTGTCTATTCCAGTTCTGATTTCCCAACCGTGGGTTACTGGGCAACACGATACCCCTTGGTAAGATTGATTGTCAGATATTGGGTCTCCCTGACTACCCGTAACGACTGTCAAACAATCTGCAAATGTTAGCCGGGACAAACGGTTTAACGTGCTTTCCGAGGCACGGAGGAGTCTTGATATGTAATGAAAGGTCACACATCCAAAGACTGACCTCGGCAAGCGTAGTTTGACCTTCGATCGACCAGTGCGACTGTTTTTACCTCCATAACAACATTACATACAATACATAACTGGTTTTTGTACTGGACTTTAGACTTAGTTCGTTATCAGCATTTACTGGGGGCGCACGAATTGGTTACATCAAAAATTCCTATGTGATAACTAAAATCGTAATCCTTACATTTTGCGAGTAGATATAGATACCTACGTATGTGAAAATAACACAACCGGTGTGGTTTGGTGCTGTGTTGACGTGCGCGTGAGTGGATTAAACAAAGATGGCCGTTGTTATCAATAAAGGTTGGTTTATATTATTTTTAGTACATACACAATATTTGCTATGTGTAGTTGGTATGAGTACTTAGGTACTAGTTCTACCTATGTAGTTATGTAATGTTATTAGTACATTGATCTGTATGGGCATGATAAACGGGTTATTTTGTAATAAACCAGTGAAACAGACTTTATTAAGAATAATTTAATGGGACATGTCTCATGTCATAGGAAGCTGTTTTTTTTTAAATAGATAGGTAGGTAACTAGGTACTTAAATAATTTATCTAGATTTAGTGACGCAACAAAATGTAGCGATTTATGTAGGTACCTATTTATATTTTTATTGCGCCGGTTAAATTTAAATCAAGAATGATTTGGTTACAAAACTCACAAAAAGGTGTAGATTAATATTTAACAATACACCAACATTTAAATTCACATCATTGTTTACAAATTAGCCAGACAATATTTGTAATGAAGTGATTATAAACCTTATCACCTTCAATATAACGTTCAAATGCCATTGTACGGACTTTCACACAGGGGTCAATGTCCACATAAACAATTGACGGGCAAGGTTATTTAAAAAATGCTCGCATGTGTAAGTAAAGCCGGGTCTGCGCGTGTTTTTTGAAATATTACACAAGAATATCGATACAAAAAGGTGTGGCCATCCACATATGTGTATTGCATACACGATAATTTTATTTACCGAACCTCATGGACATATTCCCGCGCGGGTGAAGAGGGGAAGGGCTTGTTTCATTTACGACACAAAATTTTATTAATCTAAAATTTATTTTACTACTCAGGAGAAGGCTTGTGTGTGAAAACCAATGTTTACTTATGTGTAAGGTTTTTGTGTAGTAGGTACACATAACATCACACCTGTTTTCCCGAAGTGTTGGGCAGAGGTACACCTATAGAAACACCCACATTTAGCCAGTTATAAAGTTAGTTTTTGTGTAATGTTGCGAAAAAATATGTTTGGTCAGTGGGCCATCTTAGGGGCTAAGTTGAACTAAAATTTCTAACTCCTGAAGCAGTCAGAACAACTTTTTCTCACCCCACATCTTCGATGTCCAGGTATATTCATAGTAGCAGCCAAGCGCACACCGTTCGGCAGATTCGGTGGTGCCTTCAAGGACGTGTACCCTTCCGATCTGCTCGCTGCAGCAGCTAAGGATGCTCTCAAAGCCGGCAGCGTCGCCCCTGAGACAATCGACACTGTGAATATTGGAATGGTGTATGGGGTTAGTATTGTTAAAGCTGGATGGTATTTCACTAGAAAACATAACATGGCGCCTATGCTCCTCAAAGGAAAAGGTGTAGGTACCTGCAGTACAATCACATTTCGCCCGTTATGTTCAATTCCCATATAATAGGGCCATGCCCATTGTAATCAACCGTTTACATGTAGACTCCGGGTTACTACTAGGAAATTACAGATGGAAAACCCCAATAATAACACTTTGCCATACAGGAAATCAAACCCAGGATATAGTAACTTTGCAAATTTTCTTCAAAAGGGCACACTATAACAGTCACTAGTAACTTGGGTCCTATTCCGTGTTCTCATATGAGAAGCTGACTTAAATAGTTTTATAGAAATCTACAACTTCCTGTGAGAAGCACTTCATCCTCAAACAGCCGCAATTGCTTTTAATTCAAGTTATTTCAATTTAAACACAGATCAGTGGCTCATCAGATGGCGGTTTATCCCCCCGTCACGCAGCGCTTAAGTCAGGCATCCCGGAAGATAAGCCAGCTCTTGGAATTAGCCGACTCTGTGGGTCTGGATTCCAAGCTGTCGTGAATAGCGCACAGGTAAGATATTCCTTTTTATACAAAAGAGTAATGTAGCTTAGAAGTTCTCCCTGAATAATCTAGTGTTAAATAGGCATATCATAGATCTGTTTTTGTTTAATATTAGCATTAACTCAGCCTTAGTTCTTTGCACAAGTGAAAGACAAAATTAGTATATTTTTCTCAGGATATCATCACAGGTGCTGCCCAAACCTCCTTAGCAGGTGGCACAGAGAACATGTCAACAGTACCTTTTGTGGTTAGGAACACCCGTTTCGGAGTCGGTTTAGGAGTAAAGGTACCTTTCGAAGATGTCCTGACCTCGTCATCTGTGGACACGTTCTGTAACTTCAACATGCCAGAGACAGCTGAAAATTTGGCTGAGAAGTATGGCTTGCAGAGGATGGAGGTCGATCAGTTCGCTCTGCAGTCACAGCAGAGGTGGAAGGCAGGTAAAGAGCCAAGTGTTTGTCATTACTTTTCATTGTGGTGGTCCTTCGTTAAACTTGTGGTTTTTGCAGTACACTACAAAAACCACAAGTATCACCTATCAGTATTACCTACTAAAGTAGGTAATACTGAAATACAAATAACGTCCCGGAGCCTATAACATTCAAATTTTGTGTAAATCAGGACACTACTTACATAAAAGATACAATCCAACTCACTCTTCACTTAACAAGCTTCTCCAGCAACATATAATATGTGAGTGTACCAATTCCTCGGCTTTTAGCGCAAGACCAGGGCGTGTTCAAAGCGGAGATGACCCCAGTGACCGTGAAGGTTAAGAGGCAAGAGAAGGTGGTGGAGGTCGACGAGCATCCTCGCCCCGAGACCACCACTGAAATGCTCAGCAGACTGCCCGTGCTGTTCAGAAAAGGAGGCGTTGTCACCGCTGGAAATTCTTCTGTGAGTTCTATAATATTAATTAGGCAACAAGACAAGAGAAACATGGTGGAACCTAACCGTTTATGGCCATCATTGATTTCAATTAATGGCTTATAATTTAGTGGATAGAAGATTTGCTTGATACTGAAAAAGCAGACTCATCAATCTTTTGAAATTATTATCAGGGTGTTAACGATGGTGCTGGGGCGTTGATCCTGGCGAGCGAGGAGTCAGTAAAGCAGAATGGCTTTAAGCCCCTAGTGCGACTTCTGGCCTGGTCCGTAGCTGGTGTGGATCCTTCCATCATGGGCATCGGGCCCGTGCCTGCCATACAGAACCTTCTAAATGCCACAGGACTGAAGCTCGATGATGTAGATTTGGTTGAGGTACGTATCTCTTAAGCATACATAACAGGGAATTTTC
Source organism: Phlogophora meticulosa (assembly GCA_905147745.2). Taxonomy (NCBI): domain Eukaryota; kingdom Metazoa; phylum Arthropoda; class Insecta; order Lepidoptera; family Noctuidae; genus Phlogophora; species Phlogophora meticulosa. The sequence continues at coordinate 1,035,030 of LR990534.1, forward strand.
CGGATAAAAACGATATAGTGAATAGGATGATTAGGAAGCAAAGGTACTTTTTTATCAAAATACTGACTAGGCCAATTAGCTAATCATAAAGATCTTCTACAGTCGTTACAGGTAGTCAGATGCCTGGAAGTCTCACAACCAGTCTTACCAAGGGGTATCGTGTTGCCCAGTAACTGGGTTGTGGAGGTCAGATAGGCAGTCGCTCCATGTCAAATACTGGTGTTTAACTGCATCCGGTTAGACTGGAAGCCGACCCCAATATAGTTGGGAAAAGGCTAAGCAGATGATGATATCTCTTCTGTCTCTCTTGATGAATCTAATTTCTAGTTCACTTTGAAATTCTGAACCCATTATGAATGAGTAGTCATGCTCCTGAATGACCACTGATCACTGTTTGTTACCAACAGATAAATGAAGCGTTCTCAGCTCAGACTTTGGCGTGCGCTAAGGAGCTTGGTCTGGACCAGAGCAAACTAAACGTCAACGGAGGCGCCATCGCCATGGGACACCCAGTCGGTGCTTCAGGAGCTAGAATAACAGCGCATCTTGCTCATGAGCTCAGGTAAGCATATGCTCTGTAGGTGGATACTGGCCACAGGCTGGCGGCATACGAACCAAATTAAAAATGCAATACGAGACGAGTTTTCACAGCCCTGTGTTTAATCTTGACGACACATCATCACCATCTTGCTGCCTAAATCAAAATCAGGTTAGCAGAAACTGTAATTGCTTTGCATTGAAACAGAACTGAATTTTCTAGAGAAAGAGAATTTAATTACATGGTCCTGGCATGGAATTAATTTGCTGTCTCTTATGACCTGCCAAATATGTTTACGTAGCGGCTTATGTGGAGAGTCGTCTTTAGACTTCTGAAGAAGGCCTTAGGAAGATCTAAGAAGCTCAATATGAAGACCAAATCTCGTGAAAACTGCAACGTGGTAAGGTATTAATGGTGCTCGTTATAACTTTCAGACGTAGCGGTTTGAAGAGGGGCATCGGTTCAGCATGTATCGGCGGTGGACAAGGAATCGCCCTACTCCTCGAGACTGTTTAATTTATTATAAAGAACACGATTATTTTTACCAATATTCCAACATGTTGTATGCGTTTTATCGATCTCTGAACAAAATTGTAAATACTTAATAAGGTAAATAAAATTATTTTTGTTAATATGGATGTTTTATTCCTTCTTCGTGTAAAATACTGGTATTTAGGCCATCCGATTATACCAGAAGTTGACCCCAATATAGTTCCATCATGGTTCGGAAACTGTTAGGCTGTTAGGATGATGGATGTTTTGACTAACTAGCATAACTAACTAGCATTTGACGACCTATGTGGCGCGGCGGGCGAAGGTACGCCTGCGACGCAATAGGTTGCGGGTTCGATTCCCGCCCTGGGACAAATGTTTGTACGATTTACAAATATTTGTTCTGGGTGTTCTGGGTATTTTCCTATGTATAGTAAAAAAATATATCTATCTATGTAATGTATTGTATTAAGTATATCAGTCATCTAGTACCCATAACACAAGCTCTGCTTAGCTTGGGGCTAGATGATGGTGTGTGGTTTGTCCAGCATTATTTATTTATTTATTATTTATAAATATTACAAAAGAACTGACTTCGGTGTCTCGTCTCCTCAATTTGATTTATTCCCGATTGTAATTGATGCTTGAGTAATAATGAAAAGTAGAGAGCGTAGTGTGTCAGAGGCGGCTAGACAGGTCACTGTTCAGGTCCTGGATTCACAGAAAATGGGCTGGTTAAAAATCATACACGTAGGTACCTACTTATATAAGATTGTAATGTACCTACTTATATTGCTAAGAATTTTCAATCGTAATCGCAAAAAGGGGGTATTATTATGTCAAACCGTCACGGAATAATATAATCTTGTTATTTTAAATGGATGTTGATCCTCGCTGTACATAGTATCTTTATATCAACATTATTGTATGAACCTACGTGCGTTGATAACACACCTATCAACGTTTTAGTGTACGAATACAAGTTTTGTTCAAAACACGTTTCATTAAATTCGCAGATTTTATTTTTATATTAGTACAAGATGGCGACTGGAAGAAAAGGTTGGTCTTTTAAATTACGTAATCAATCTCTGTCTGGAGTTACCGATATTTTTATCGAAAAGGTGTTAATTTATAGACTAGCTTTACAGGGACAGTTGTAATTCGATAATGAACTCTAACAAGAAAGATTTAAAGTCGAGATTAGATTAAATTGTTGATGCGTATTTTTTATCGGTTGTTTGTTTAGCAATATGGAGGTATTTGGTTCTTACGTAGAGCAGTAATGCATAAGTGGTTTTATGCATTCCATTACTATTGTATTAGTTGGATTTAATGTTAGCTTCTAGCTCGGGTATTTAAATATAGCTAAAGTTTTTGTAAGGACAAAAGTTTAAAAAACATTTATTATTTTTCAGCAATTTTCATAATTGCCGCCAAAAGGACGCCATTTTGCAGTTATGGCGGCTCCCTGCGAGAGTTGCCAGCTTCGCATGTATTTGCGGCTGCGGCGAAGGAGGCAATTAGTTCAGCCAATGTAGACTCTTCACTCGTTGACAATACCATCGTTGGAAACGTGAATTTTGTATGTGTTTATTATGAATGTCGACATTACATCTTACAAACAGCAGCTAGAGCACGTACACTTAGTAACCAATCCAATAGCTTATTCCTTTTTCAATAACTTAACAACTAGATTCTGAAGTCGCCCGTCTATCAATAATTTAGGAAATCTACTTTATCATACTTTAATTTGATCTTATTTGGACACATAATACAGCAATGCTTACGTATTAGTGATCATTAAATTCGGCACTGTTTTCAGTTGAGCCAATGTGACGGCGGTAAAACGCCGCGTTACTGCGGTATATACTCAGGAGTACCCATAAGCAGTCCAGCGTTGGGAGTCAGTAAGGCTTGCGGGACTGGAGTACAGGTCATCATTAACAGTTCTGTGGTAAGGAAATATTGCTCACCCAGCTCAACAACCAGCCTGAGCAACAACTTGCAACAATAAAAGATTCCATCAACCACAAAATCTCTGAATAAGATGAAAAAGCTTGCATTTTTCAGGACATTCTAACAGGGAATTCCAGGATCACTCTAGCAGGAGGAACCGATATAATGTCCTCTTTACCAATGCTTGTAAGGAACGTTCGATTCGGAACGACATTGGGTGCATCCTACCGATTAGACGACCACATACAAAGGCAGGTTCCAGACAGTTGTACTGGACTGACGATGCAGAAAATGGTTGAGGACTTAGCAATGAAGCATGGAGTGACGAGAAAGGATGTGGATGAGTTCGCCTTGCAGAGCCGTTTAAAGTGGAAAGCAGGTAACTTTAAGAAAACAATCAGTTCCACCAAGCAATGACAACACAATAGAGGGATTTTAAGTGATCTTAGAGAAGGAAATCAATTTAATTCTTTGCATGGTATAATGAATTGCTAATTTCTGAACAAGAAGTAGCTGAAAGTTGAATAAACCTTAAAACTATTAATTGCTATTCCAGCTGAAGAATCAAAGGTGTTTGATCAAGAGTTGACAAGCATAACAACGATTATGAAGAAAAAGCAGATAGTTGTGGAGAGAGATCAAGTTCTGCAGTCATCGGTAGACGCTGAAGATCTGAGACAATTGCCAGCCCTCATAGATAATGGAGAAGTTTCAACATCTGGTAATACTTCAGTAAGTCCACTTAGAATTATTCATGTCATTTTATTGATTCCCAACCCATCTAGAGCCAGTGGTCCGCAACCTTTTTTGAACACGGGACCATATTGATTCCTGTGTCAGCTACGACCAAAAGGGTAAAAAAATACCTCTTGTAAAAACTTTTAGCATATCCGTCAAACTCAAAAGTACCATAGTAGGTAGTATTGTAATAGAAAACACAACATTTCTTAGAGAAATATTAGTTGGGTTTTCATCAATGAGATTTTTTGAGTTGAATTGATTGTATTTTTATACCTTTCCTTTCCTTTAGCTCTTGAGGACCACTGGTTGGGAACCAATGATCTAGACAGTGCCATATCCAAGTTAGGCTGTAAGGAAAAGCCTGTTCCTGCTGTTAGACGCAATTATTCGGTGTTTCTGACAAGCCCAGGGTGACTCCCATAAAACACTTGTATCCCATTCTTATTCGCGTATAAAACTTTCCCTCTCAAACGCCCTTCTTGCACATGTAAAAAAGCGAATCTACACCGTAAACAACAATAAAAATGGAGTATAAAACAGTTTGGATTGCATGGTGAACATTAGTACCAACGGCGTTTGACTGGTAGAGCTTAATTTTTCTCAGCAAAAATTTGACAATATCCACAATTACGAACTTCTTCGTATTACAGGCCCCAGCCGACGGAGCAGCAGCTCTCCTCATCGCTCATGAAGAAGCAGTCAGGAGTCACGACCTTCGACCGCTGGCCAGAGTGGTCGGCTGGACGTGCGTGGGAGTAGACCCAAAAGATGCCGGAATAGGTGGAGTCAATGCAGTCAGGAAGCTCTTAGAAGAACATAAGTTGGGTGTCGACGATGTGGATCTGTTTGAGGTAAAAACGACTTAAATATTTTATCTAACTCTGATTTTAGATCGAGGGTATAGAATGTACTCATTCTTTGTTGAAAGTGTCCACCTTACCTGTACTGCAATGAATCGGAATGACAAAATTAAAATTACGAGTATTTTACTAGATTAACGAAAATTTCGCATCCCAAGTCCTGATCGCAGCCAAAGAACTGAAGATAGACCACAGTAAAATAAACGTAAATGGCGGGGCGCTGGCACTAGGGGACCCTATCTCTGCAACTGGTGCTAGAATGGTTACACATCTTGTACATGAACTTCGGTGAGTTGAGGGATTATTATATTTTTATATGTACAAAATACGTCAACATTTCTGAATTTTCGTTTAAATTCTTAGTTTGTACCTAATGTACAAAATACATTACAACCTAAGACTTAACACATCATTAATATTGCATTATTTTGTTCGTCATTCGATTGTTAAAGAGAGTGAGAGACAGATAGGGAGAGCGAGATGGCAAATTCTTGTAGTTGAAAGTTGTTTAAGGTTTGGAAACTTATCCTAACTTTTATTTTATTTTAATGGGTTTCCTGTTTTTGTTTCAGTCGGCGTAATTTGAAACGAGGAATCGCCGCTTCCAGTTGCGGTGGTGGCCAAGGCGTAGCAATTTTATTTGAGAGTTTTTAATTCTTAAATAATTATCTTTAAAATTAATAAATATCTTTAAACCAATCAACTGAAAGGGTAAGAATCATTATAATCATAGGCCGTTAAGGCCGTAATTATAATGTTTATTAACCTCTCATTTAGCTATAATTTATAGCTATAAAATAACGAAAAACAGGGCTTTATTTCAGTCTTGGAAGATAGTTCTATACCTTTTCATTACTAGAAATGGTTTTTAATTCTAAAAAATAAAAAATAGATAGTAGTTTTTGTGACAATACTAAAATAGAAATAAAATCATTGTATATCTTTTAATACTATATAATTCCAGTAAAAGCCACATAATAAATAATATGTACTGACTTAACTCATTAACTGGGGCAGTGTACAGTTTCAGCATGATTACATTGTATTATACATACACATGATTACACATTAGCAACATTTTGACATTCCACTATTTTTGTATAGATATAAGAATTTTGTATACTTAACATATTTATACCTAATCTAATCTATACTTTAACAAGCATTTATTACAATATAATAAAAAAGTGGGAACCAACAAATCTCATGGAATTGTAACTTAAATACTCTAAAATTGAATTACTTAAAATATTCAGATTATGTCAGTGTTTCACCTTTAGTTACCTGAAAAGAAATAAAAATTGTAAAAATAACTGACAGGTTTTTTTTAACATTTATGTGTGGAGTGTGTGTGATAAGCAAGATAGAGGGTGCCTAATGATGGGCTTGCATGAAACAAAAGCTGATTTTATATAAGTGTGTTTTTTTCTCTTCTTATACTGGTTTGAGTAATTTACATTTATAATAAAATATAAATTAAAAACTATGGTTACTTTGTTAAAAAAATATTTTCAATACATTGATAGCTAGTCTTATTCATACTAAGAGATCATAATTAAACATTTAAAATAAAGTTTAAAAAATACTACATAATAATGATAAAATTTCACTAGTTCAGCTTACAATTTTATTAAACTAATTCTAGAGTTCTACTGGTTTTGTTCCGTCCACAAGTTTCAGCTCCTGGGTTTGAATTCCAGGTTGGCATTTCTGTTAAAAATTTTGTTTTGTTCAATTTTTTTTCGTTAAAGTGTTACTATCTGATTTAGAAATAGTGTCGTATAAATTGGGGATGTGCTGTAAGGATATGACCTTTCTCTAATTGAATTTGAAGAAACAGAAATAGGGATTTCATAATAACTGTTTTGAAATAGTTGTCTTAAAGCAATAACACTTAAGATCCTGTTTCTAGAGATTTTTCTAGTAATACAAATAATGGATGATCAGTCGTGAAATCAGGACATACATACAAATGAAGGGTAAAATTTAATGTAATACTCACACAAGCCTCCAAGTAATCAATCTTCCGTTCCAATGATGTTAGTTTTTCGTTGAGTGTGGCAAGACGGGATCGGCATGACATGTCTAAGAAGTAATAAATATTTTATGTTTGAATAGGAGTGCAGCTTGTACATTGTTACCAGCTTTTTTACAGTTGGAGTATTTATTATCCACCAAGTGATAATTATATGCAACCAAAAAGTTCTTCAGATTCTTGTAGGAACAGAAAACAGTATTTATGTATAGCTTATTACAAAATAGGAACCTGTTGGTCTCATTGGTCTGGATACATGAATCATCACAATATCAGGCAACACAATTTATCTGTACATTAAACTATGTGAAATAAGGCAAATGTTAAAATGTACTATTCAAATATATTAGCGAAGCATTCTACCTTATAAACAAATGTATTTATAAATAACTTACCAAATGAATTTAGGAAATCTGTGATCTTTTTTATACTGCCTGTTATTACTTCTATGTATTCCCTGTTCGCCCAGTCCTGCTGAATTTGTTTCTGTATAGTTTCTCTTGGGGGCGTCGACATTTTTACAAATGTTTTTGTTTGATTTCAATCAATGTTTTTGTTATTTTCAATAAAAATTACTACTCGCCAACCAAGCCCATAAAAGTAAACGCTTTTAATTTTGGTTCTCCAGTTCCAGATCCTAAATCAAATCAATATTCATGCATGGTTACAAAGAATTTGCAATGTGTTTTAATAAAACTATGCCAAGACCCAAGACTATACTAAATGTATGAAACGTGGAACGTGCTATTTGACATTTAGTGGATGACAGTCATAAGTTGCCAGTGTGGCCAATAGGCAATATTCATGCAAAAAAAATTTGGCTGTCAAAAAAACTTTAATAAATCACATAAAAGACAAGCGTAACGATTCGAGTCTTATTTTAGATCCATAATAACCTCTCACACAAGTTTATCTTCACATTTAGAGTCCAAAGTAAGCGGAGGTGATTTGAAGGGGAGCGGCCAGATTTTATTCAGCAGCGATGTGGTGGCACCTTACTCTCCTGAAACACTCTCAGCCCGTTGAGTAAACATCCTGTGCCTGCGGATGGTCTTTGGTGGACCTTTCCTATCCAACCTTTCTCAAACAGAAATTTAAATCTAATGGCCTGAATCTTAATGCGAAATTTATCTTACTGACATTACCGACAGACATTTAGAAAAAAACTCACTACACCTCCTAGGTACACTGTTGTCTTGGTCCAAATTGTATGTATGCTCTACGCTCTTTTCTTTTATGGAAGCAGCCACATATCTTGGAAAAATTGACGAAATTATTCACACTTGCGCTCTTTGCGAAGCTCATCATCGCTGTCAATGCGGTGAAGCAGTCGATTGCATTTACACCATGGCTTATCCTGCAGTAAGAGTGCTGGTTGTATAGCTCGTCACCGCAGTATTAATGACATCATCCGTCGTGATCTTGCCACCGCCGGGGTACCAGCTATTTTAGAACCCAGTGGCTTGGCACGCGACGATGGAAAGAGACCAGATGAAGTGACCATAATACCTTGGAAGTAGGAATGGCCTTTGGTGTGGACACCCTTGCACCATCCCATCTTCCTAGTACGGCAGACTGAGCAGGTGCAGAAAACATGATTTATTCGTAATCATAATTGGGAGTTTTATGTTTGCGCTGTTTGGGGTTGAAGCACTAGGACCATGGGCAATGCCCATTATAGTTTTTCGAGACATCGCGATTCGCGAAGCATTTGATCGACTTGAATATTTATTTATTTATTTTTAAGGATCACCAACGAGAAATACATTACAATTAAATATCACAAAATTATAACTTATACAGTAGGTATACACTATCCTGTAATGCACACTCAATTACAGGTAGCCACAGCTTACACATTGTCGAGTACCTATACATGCTCTGAATATTTTAATAAATAAAAAATACTTAGAAATAAACAGTTGAGTTGCTAATAATAATGATTAATTATAATAATAATCATTTTTTTTAAACCGAAGTGGGTATGCATCGGGTTGTGGTCGCAGTGGACAAGGGACTCACTCCGCTGTCCATGGCTAAAGAGAACTGGCGCAAACCTGTAGTGCTTACTACCGATGACCGCAAGCAGGTATAGCAAAGCAAGGAGCTTCACGGGCGCTTCTATCGGGCTCTTCATGGGCCCGATGTAGATTTCTTAGCGTCCGTATCCTGGCTACGTGGCATGCCTGACAGATGTCAACCGTACCGACCTTCACAATATATTTCCGGTAGTTATTCGTCATGATAACTTCGTCCATAATCGCACAGACAAAACCTTCGGTTTCCCCAAAGAGGTCACCGAAGCGCAGCCAAGATACGGACGTTGATAGGTCTCCATCAGGTCCATGTAAGACCCGATAAAAGCGCCCATGAAGCTCTTTGCTCTTTAATATTATATTATATTATTTACTCTTTATTTATTTATATGATCATTATAGCTCAATTTGCTGTCTGTTGAGATTCCTACGTCCCGGATATTATGCACTTCTTTAAGCGTGTTGCCTGAAATGGAGTATGTAGTTTTGTAAACTTGTTAGTTGCGACAATGGTGTGTAGACATTTTTCTTAATTTAAGCTCCTCTTATTTTTATTATAGCAGTCAAGTAATCTGTCCAAGTCAGCCTGTAGCAAACAAGAGTCATCTATTGACCTTATAGGCAGAGTCAACTTGATATCATCTGCAAATAAATAAGATTCTGCATGATGAAAGCAGTGGACAATAGTATTAATAAAAATATTGAAAAGCAAAGGATGGGAGCCTTGTGGTACCCCAGAAGTCACACAAAAATCTTTAGATCTAACCCGGTCACCCAGCTACGATCGAAACCATTTCAACAGTGGATACATAGATTTCGCTGTACTCAAGTCTCTGTAACAGAAGTTGATGGTCAACTTTGTCGAACGCTTTACTGAAATCAGTGTATACTGCATCAACCTGAATCCGTTGGTCTCTCTCTCATCATCATCCTCTTGCCCTTATCCCAATTTTTCATTTGGGGTCGGCGCAGCATGTCTTCTTCTCCCATACATCTCTATTTCCCGTCATCTCAGAAGTCACCTCCTTCTTAGCCATATCAACTTTCACACAATCCATCCATCGTTTCCTGGGTCTCCCTCTACTCTTGTAACCCTCTACATTCATACTCAAAACTTTCCTCACAACATGATCCTCATTTCTTCGCATCACGTGTCCATACCATGACAGCCGATTTCCACACAACTTCTCTGTCACAGGCGCCACTTTCAGACTTCCTCTTATATACTCATTTCTTATTCTATCCATTCGCGTAACACCGCACATCCCCCTTAGCATTCTCATCTCAGCTGCATGCAACTGCCTTTCATTCAGTCCTTTTGTGGCCCAACATTCTGATCCATACAAGACGGCAGGTCTTATCATTGACTTATAGATCTTCCCTTTAAGTTTAAGGGGAACGTGGGAATCGCAAGTTGTTCCCGTTACCTGCCGCCATTTCATCCACCCTGTGTTTATTCTGTGCTTGACAGTCCGATCTATTCCTCCGTCACTTTGCACGAGTGAACCGATATACCGAAATTCGGAGCAGATCGGAAGGAGCACGCAATCAAGCGCAATGGCTTCAGGGCTGGAGAGACCGCCGAAATCGCAGAACATATATTCTGTCTTGGTTCTGCTGATTTTCAAGCCTACACTCTCCAGCTTCTGTTGCCATTTCTCCAATATACCCTGGATCTCAGGTCCATCTTCACTGACAAGGACAATGTCGTCGGCAAATAGCATGCACCAGGGTGCCTCTTCCTGTATTTCCGACGTCAGTGCGTCCATTATTAACAGGAAGAGGTAAGGGCTTAAGGCCGACCCTTGGTGCAATCCTACAGCCACACTGAACTTGTCAGTGTTACCTGCAGACGACCGGACATAGGTACTAGATCGGCTGTACATCGCACGAATCAACTCAACATACTTCCCAGGCACACCTTTCTCCTTCAAGGCCCACCACAACACTTCCCGAGGCACCCTATCATACGCTTTTTCTAGGTCAATGAACACCATGTGCAAGTTTTTATGTGCACATCTATACTTCTCGCACAACTGGCGGAGTGCAAAGGTGGCGTCCATTGTTCCTCTACCCTTCTCTCTCTCACTCAATGATATTTTCCGAAAATGTTACCAGATTGATATCAACTTAATTATTTAAGACCCGTTTTATATAGGTATATTTTTAGGTCTCTTTGGTGGTCAAGCGGGACGCGGGGTATGAGGTAGCGTCGATCCGAGCGCGCGATTGGTGCATCAGTCGACCCTTGCCTCCCGCACCGCGTTTTCGTCCCGTTCGCTCCCGATTACATTTCAGTGCACGAAAATTGAACCCTTTGTTTTTGTTGTGTTAAACTTAAGTGTTGTTATTGTTTTTAAATTTAGGATAGAGTTCCTGAAAAGGCATAGCATACGAGGAAAGTATGCTCAAACCAGAGTTATGGTATTAATAAAATTGGAAAAAGAACAATTTAAAACATACAGCATTGACCAAACACTTGCAGAACACAACCATAGTGTTCTGCGATTGCGACTTTCAATATGATGCCAAGGGTAGTTTTATTACCGGATAGTGACGACGACTAGTTATTTTTTTTATTTTTTATTTAAACTTTTTTGAATTTTAAATGCACGTTATTTATAACTCCTAATAAACTTGAATTCCTCTCCCTTCTTTAACTTTGTTCTATACAGACATGATTAAATATAAATGATGGCAATAACAATAGAATAATGACGATCAATAAAAGTTACCACTTTTTTGTGCCACTAAGTGTACGATGCGCGAACTTACCCCCACTACGCCAAAATCTTGCCATCTTATTTGCCGGTGACTATACCTACCTATGATCCAAAATAAAGATATTGATTGATTGATTGAACAAAACGCAAAGTCAAACAAATTTCATTTCCCTGCTAATTTGTAAGTGTCAACACTCAACGACTCAACTCCAACGCCAGTTGTTTCAGTGTCGGCGAATTAATTCGTATAATTAAATAATAAGAAGTAATAATAACTTTAAAATGAACGAGATTGAATATAAACTGAACTCGAACAACAGCGTTTTAATAGTCAACGCTATCGACAAGGTTATCGACAAAATCCAATTTGATTTCATTTCCGCATCAAATCGGAGAGGATTTGAACAAGAGAATGAGGAGTTAAAGTTTCTAAGAGAAAAGTGTTCTTCCAAGGATGCTAAGGTGAGCCTGACGGCTTGCCAGGGTCTTGTGGCGCTGGTACGGTGGAGGGTCCTGAAAATTGACCCCACTATGTCTACTCTAGTAACCTTATTGCCAAGTGCACAGTGAGTATAATTTGATGTTTTGATGAAAATATCGGTCAAAAGCTGAGTTCAAACGAATAGTTAACTTTTTTTAGGGCAACTGCAATAACAGAAAGTTATAAAAAATAATCAAATGTCAATAAACCCAACTTGAAAGACAATGAAAAACATTTTACACCTACATGATATTGGCAAAATTGTGGTGTCTTTTCCACTAAAGCCATTAATGAAAAAGTTGAAATTGAAGTTGACTATGAAAAAATTCCAAATAACATTCTTTTGATCACAAATTTGATGTCACATACAAATTGGAACTGTGCACTTTCTGGTGTTTCAGTGTCCAAGTAGGTTTATGGGTAGGTAATAAAATATTTTGAGTAATACTACTTTTTTTTGCAGTAACCATTTTGCAATTCTATCCTCAATGTCTGATCTCCTCATCTTGGAAATCAAATCTCACCAAATGCCTGAATACATGTGCCGCTTCAATCTAAAGTCTCCACAGCATCCATTCATCACTGTGCTGGAGAAGAAGAAGGATGCACAAGATGATGTGCTGGCCCAGATGTATGCGCTGATCACGCACCCTGATAGAAGGTAAGTTACCCATTGATGGTGGATTAATGAGTGTAATAATAATAGTTGCTATTTTTTAATATGAAATATAAGTCTGAAAGTGGCGCCTGTGACAGAGAAGTTGTGTGGAAATCGGCTCTCATGGTATGGAAACGTGATGCGACGGAATGAGGATCATGTTGTGAGGAAAGTTTTGAGTATGAAAATAGAGGGTTACAAGAGTAGAGGACTGTGACTGGAAGACCCAGGAAACGATGGATGGATTGTGTGAAAGTTGATATGGCTAAGAAGGAGGTGTCTTCTGAGATGACGGGAAATAGAGATGTATGGAAGAAGACATGCTGACCCGACCCCAAATGATATTGGGATAAGGACAAGAGGATGATGATGATGATTTTTTAACAAGAAATAATTAATGTAAGAATGATTGTTTTTTATTGTAATAGATATTTGCACACCTTTTAAGGTGGCAGGAACTTCTGTTGTATGTATTATCTCATGTTCATACCTATATAGACGCAAATAAATGATTTGATTTGATAATGCAATTTAGTATGATATATATAATTTAAAAAAATTAACGGTGATGTTTTTCAAAAAGGTCAGGTGTGTAGTAATCGCCACTACTGTGAGTGTATGACCAGATGTATGAACATAAACAAAGCAAAAGGAGTATGTAAGGATCATAGCTGGTGGCGTTGTTTAGTTTCTGCCTACCCCCATGGGGAAAAGGGCGTGAGTGTGAATGTATGAATTAAGCACGAAAGTAATTTTGCAAAACCAAAATTACTTATTTACCATAAATTCGATTAAGTACTCCAAAAACATGTAAAATGACTAGTTTCAGAAGTCTTAGAAATTCTAACAAATTCTTCTGTTTCAGTGTATCAGGAAACAGCTTGGAGCTGCTGTGGCCAGTGTTCCTCTGGCTCACATGCCACCCTCAAAGAGATGGCGGCATCAAACCCTGGCATTTATTGCTAAGTCACTTTTACATAAAAGAAGATTGTTCTCTACTGCTAGCTTGTCTGAGTTGTCAACAGGTATCCAAATAGATTACAATTGAAAAATAAAAATCTCTAAAATTGTCTCATCAGTGTCAGTAGTCATAAGCACAACTGCTGAGTTTGAGTTCCTGGGTTCCAATCCTGGGTCTTGCGTTGTTATTTGCAATTTGTTGTGTTTTTTTCCATCTGGAATTTATCAGCATCCCGGAGTTTGAATTTTTGACCAGTTCATAGCAATGAGCTTGTCTGTCACTGTCATATGTGCACTCAAACACATCTGGAAAAATGTGGGTTTATTCTATTACCTATAAAAAACTCAAAATCCTGATGTAAAACAAAACATATGTTTTAACCATTACACCTATTACATATATTACTAGCTGTCCCGGCAAACTTTGTACCGCCTAAAAGTTAAGTTACACTGCCATCTATTACAAATGTATGGAACTTATTATAGGAAAACATTTAATTTTCAATAAAAAAAATATTGAGGTCAATAATTGAAATAAAAGCTGTCCTATCTTTTAAGTTTGACCAAAACACACACTAAGTGCAAAATTTTACTAACATTGGTTCAGTAGTTTAGGAGTCCGTAGCGGATAAACAACGTGACACGTAATTTATATATAGGTAATAAGAAGGTATATATTATTCTGATGATGAAAATATATGTTTCATTGACTACGGGGTCCTACAAGCTCACCTTATCACACAAGCACGACGTTATGAGAACACTGTGTGGTTTTAGGAGACTGGAGCCTCATTGGCGCATGTTTCAATAATCATCATCTGTTTTTCTACAGATCCGCAACCCAGCTCGAATAGAAACTGCGTTTGTTGGATATAGGACTGCAACATTGGCAGCCTTGCACCATGACCTGCGCGATCAAGTGATGGCACTAATGCCCATGCTGGCCAGGCTCTCCGGCCAACTCATCAAGCTGCAGTAAGTATAGTAAATTATGGTTATCAAATCAGCCGGAAGACCTCCTGTGAATTTCTGCGACCCTAGTCTTCAGTCCACCTTTTCTGCATGCAGGGATATTACAATAAACTATAGGCCTATTTCTTTACTGCCTTCTATGTCAAAAATATTAGAGAAAATTATAAATAAAAGATTGTTAAAATATTTGGAAGATAAATCAATTCTGTCTAATCGGCAGTTTGGATTTAGGCCTAGAGTTTCAACTGCTGATGCGGTACATCATCTAACTGACTATCTTGCGCAAGAACTTGACAGGGGTAAACATACAGTAGGGATTTTCCTGGACCTAGCTAAAGCTTTTGACACAGTTTTCATTCCGATGCTGCTGCGCAAGCTTGAGATCATGGGTGTAAGAGGCACCCAGTTAAAAATTTTCCAAAGTTATTTGGAAAATCGATCCCAGTGCGTAAAGATTGGCAATGTTGTCAGCGCTTTTCAAAATAATACATTTTATGGTGTTCCCCAAGGAAGTATCTTGGGGCCCACTCTATTTTTGATCTACATAAATGACCTTTGCGATTTAAAACTAGAGCGCGGCACTATCATAACTTACGCTGATGACACTGCTTTGCTTTTTTCGGCTGACTCAGAAAACGAAGTCTACAATCTTGCGCAACACGGATTTAATATTGTAAATAAATGGCTTCTAAATAACTCACTAACTTTAAATGCAGACAAGACAAACTTCATTAAGTTTTCGATGCGCAAACAAATACCCAATATCCCCTCAACATTGCATGCTCACTGTTGCCAAGTGCCTACAGAAAGTCAATGTAAGTGTCCCAATATTAAAAAGACTGACAAAATAAAATACCTAGGTATTATAATAGATGAAACCCTTTCCTTCAAATACCACATGGAAGCATTAAATAATAGAATTCGTAAGTTGATATTCGTATTCAAAAAACTACGGATTATTGCAGATGCAAAAATAATTAAGCAAGTATATTTTGCTCTTTGTCAGTCAATTTTGACTTATTGTATTACTGCATGGGGTGGAGTGAGTAAAACACTGTTATTGCCCATTGAACGAGCTCAAAGAGCTATTCTCAAGGTGGCTACTTGTCGGCCTTTTCTGTTCCCTACTAACCTTCTGTATAAATCCTGTGAGGTACTAACAGTTCGACAGTTATTTATAATCAGCACTGTACTAAAACAACACACAGCTCTTCCTTATAGCACTGAATTTACTAATAAGAGACGGAAAGATATAGTTTGTTCTCAAAAAAGTACAAAGCATGCTTTCACAGCCAAATTTTATATGTACCTTGGACCGCTACTTTATAATAGGTTAAATGAAAAAGGAAACATCTACTCCTTAAATTTCAGTAAGTGCAAAAAAATCCTTAAGGAAGCTTTACAATCAATGTCCTATGAAGATACAGAGAAGTTACTACTTGTTCTTAAGTAACGATTGGTCAAATTATTGTAATTTTCTATTTATAATTAGTTAACTAAGTTAAACACCATAATTTTTAAACATCTTATATTGTATAGTCTATAGATTATTATGCTTATTATGTGATTATTTAATAAATTAATGTTACCTCCCTTTCGCCTGAAACACAGGAATTCCTAGTTCAGGCATAGATTATTTCTGAACTTGACATAGAATTAAGAAAATTGTATTTAACATATACCTTATGTTTTTTGAATAAATTTATTATTATTATTATTTATTTAATAATAGATAAAAAGCTGATATGACAAAGGTAAGTCACTATGTTGTATCTGGTCATGAGCACGCCACAGCGCGACTTTCTGACACAACCACAGTTCGGCGCACTTCTATAGTGTTGTGATGTCGGACTCGCTATGATTAGGATATAGAGTGTCTGATCGCCTTGGAGTATAGACGTCATGAAACTACTCGATTTGCATTACTTTGGTGAAACACTGCTACAATACTGGTGGCATTGTATGATTAAAATTTAAATAAACTAGCTGTGGCCTGCAGTTTCACCCGCTTTTAGGGTTCGTAGCGGGAAGTTGAATAGCCTAAAACCTTCCTCTATCCATAAAGCGCACAAAGATTTGTTTAAATCCGGCTGGTAGTTCTAGAGATTAGCGACCAAACAAAAAACAAAGAAACTCTTCAGATTTATTATATTAGTATGTGTACACTGTACAAGCCTACAGGTATTTATCATGACTATTTCACTATTCCGTAGACGTGATCCCCGTGAGTGCTACAAGCTCATTAATCGCTGCTTTGAGCTCGATTGGACGGCGCTTAGACCAGTCGCCGGCATCACGCTGATGCTGCTGGCTGAAAACTTGATCGACTCGTCTGCTTTGTACCTGTATGACCTGTTTTCATTGTGTAAGTTTATCTCACACACAGATATGACACTGGCAAAGTGCTACTTAAAGAAATATGAGAACGGAGTATTATAGTTGGGTATGTGTCGGGGTCGACACATATCACAGTAACATAGGACCTTGCTAGTGTCAAATCTGTGTGTGACATACCTTCAATCTTAAAAGCTTTCTTGGATAACAGGTATAATTGATAAACATGGTCCTCCACAAATAGAATACTATCATCATACCAGTATGATCAATTTCTTACAGTATGTACCTAGTACATTTTCTGAGACCCATTTTTACCAATGTAATTTTTTTTATTTATAAGTTTTAATGATAAGTCAAGTACTTAGTGAATCTGCTTTAGAATAAATAAGAAAGAAAAAAATATTATTTCCAAAAAAAGGAATAGGTGACTGCCTACAGAAGTGATAACTTAAAATATTTGGAATAACTATCAGTCAGGCGCAACATGCGAACCTATTAGTTATGCCTCTACCAAAAATCCCTCGACGCGGCTAAAGAAGTTTTCACTTCAAGAATTTAATACAAAAAACTTCTAATGATAATGTTAGTAAAACAGCAACATGTTAATTACATAGTTTCGAATAACTTCCGAAGCTTGAACCATAACTTTTTTCCACAGGTTTCTGCATAATCACCAAATACAAATACTCCTCAATATCCCTCAACGTATTTGTGGCCCTCTCGCTACAGTGGATTAACCTTCCCTCATACCTAACTAAATACTCTCTTCGAGTGGCCACAAATATCCTGAACAGATACCAGGACGAGTATCAAGACGACACGAGCCTCCACACACCAATCATGATAGAAGACGTAGCATTACGAACATTGATGTACACAGACAGTCATATGTCTATAATTTTGAAGTTAAACCAAAACTGGGAACGAATGAGAAATAACCCGCAGAAATTGAAAAGCTGGTTAGATTCAATTGCTACAGTAAATGATGATGTCAAACTTCATTTGTTACCTTTTCTGTATGGCATGCTTTTGGAGAAACGTAAGGAGTCGTGGTATGAAGAAATTATGGTGAAAGTGTTGAAGATTGTGGTGGATTTAGTGGGGTATAAGAAGCAAGTGGCGGTGCAGATTTTGCCGCTATTGTTGTATAAGATCGCTAATGAGAAGAGCCCCAGGGTCAGGCTGGAGTGCTTGAGGGCGCTGCCGTTGATGGCGAAGACTAAGGTTAGTTTCTAGTTAAGAGTTAATTCAATCATTTCCTGTTCTGATATTAGAAATACAGCATTATTTCTAATATCAGAACAGGAAGTGTTTGAATTGTTAAGTTATGGATTTATAACTTAAAATTTCAATGGTAGTGGTAGATGAAATGATGAAGAAGATGAAAAGATATGATTACTGTAGTGAATTTCACAGCCACCTAATTGAATCTCCTTTGAATTTTCAGGAAAACGTGCCGACAATAGTATCAGTGCTGAACAAGATAAAAATTAACAAAGGGGCTCCTAAATCGTTCCTTATCATGTTATACACCAAATTAGCAGAAACACAGGTAACTGATTGTTTATTAACTGTATTACTTTAGTAATGACGACTCGGTTGGCGCAGTGTCTAAGCGATTGGCTGCTGCGCTGCGTGTCGCGGGTTCGATCCCCGCACGGAACAAATATTTGTATGGCCTACAGGTAGTTGTTCCGGGTCTGGCTGTTTGTGTATGTGAGTTTAAATGTTTGTAGACGCACCTACGATACAGGAGAAATTCCTAGTGTGGGGCAACGTTTTTATCAAAGAAAAAAAAAATGGGCCTAGTGGATTGTGCCTTGTGGTAAGCTAATTTTTTTTACAGTCTACTGATTACTGGGTAAATCTCTCTTAAACCTGTGTTTTAGAGAAATCATGTGACATGCTCTCCACAAATCTTATTTGAATGTCATTTATTTATTCCATTCATTCATGAGAGCAATATTTTTAGATCCACGTTATCAAAAGCCATGGTTAGAATAAAAAAATAATAATTGAGCAATCATTCAAATTTATACCTTTCGTGAAGCTAAATTATAAGTCTTGATTAAAATTCAGGTACGTTGTTTCCCGCTTCTGCAAGAAATCCTGGTAGATCTTGGCATAGGCATGCAAGATGATTTGAAGTGGGAAATTGATATCGCCAAGGCAGTTGCAGTTCGTAGGATCTGTGAAATACGGTATGTATCGAGGAAATAGTTGAGCTACACGATTCATACAATACCATTTCAGACACTAATCTTCATGGTCCTCATTTGATCTAACCACGATAATGTCTAGACTTTAATAGAGACATTTTAGATTAAGCGTCATTTGTATGCGACGTCGATGCTGAACTATACCTATTTTGTGTTACCACAGGCCGACAAGCCACGGCCTAGAGCTGGTCCCGGTCATATCGTCAATCCTGAACCGTTGCGGCGACAGCTCGGGCAGCGTGGCGACGTGTGTGTGCGTGGCGTCGCTCGCGCTGCTGTGGCGGAGCGCCGCGCTGTCTCCGCCTTCCACGTGGACCACGGTGCAGCCGAAGCTGGGGAGGGATACAAGGCATAATGTGCAGATCAGGTAACTACAAGGATATTTAGAATATTGACATTCTGATAGGCTACACGAACAATTTAGCATCGTAATTCGTAATTGTAATATGTTCGAGCTTTTAGGTGGCATGGTTTCATATTTAAGTCTTAAATATCTTGGAAATGCAAGTACCGATTTTAATGGAACTTTAAACGCATACGCTAGGTACGACCAGAAAACAATAACAAATAACAACAGAAACAATAAGAAACTAGATCGTGAAGATGTTTTAGAAACAGTATGGAAATAAGAAAAGAACACATTAGACGAAAGAGTTTAAAGTTATATTCAGAAAATTCATAATTTATATCTCTGTTTTCTTCTTTTTCTTTTTCGAAGAAGTTCTCATTTAGCCATTAGTACAGTCACCGGCACGGATTTTGATTCCTGGACTTCGTAGTGGGGGTAAGTTCGCGTATAGGCACTTCATGCTGAAATCTACTACTGTGCAACTCAAGGTCAGCGCTCAAGATCCGATCCGTTAATTCTATTTTGCAAGATTTTGTCCTGAAAATTCTAGCGAGAGAATCTGCTAAGAATCTCCCGTTTTATCTAGCTCATTCTTATTCCAGCATCTGCAAGCTCCTGAGCGAGGTCCCCTCCCTCCGAGTCCAAAGTCCAGAATACGACAGACTGGTGACGGACGCAGTGCGCAAGTTGTGGGAGCTGGTGGCCGAGGGCAGCCAGCCCAGCGTGGTGGAGGCGGCTTGCGACGCACTCGCCACCTACAAAATTGATGACTATAAGCTCAGTGATGTGCCTGAAGTAAGTATCATCATCATCATTTATTTATTTGCAAAACATGGGTAAGAATATACATTGATGTTTTTCATATAAGTAATAACGTTGTGGACATTGTTGTGGGTTACATGTATGGTAACATAAATATGGAATAGACTGTGTATATATGTATTTCTAAGTATTGTGCTAATTTAAGAATCTCTAGTTAAGCTTGGCATGTAACTGTTTTTTGTCCCTAACAAATAAAATAAAATAAAACGTTCTCCATGTTTAACCGTCACATGGGTATGCAAATAACAAAAAGTAAGTTATAACAATATTGATTACAAATCACAAAATAGAATAAAATAAGATAAAATATGTCAGCCAAAGTTATGAAATTATTATAACAATATTTATAAAGCACAATAAATTAAAAATAATAAGAATACTAAAAATTGAATTAAAAACAAATGTAAATTAAATTCAAAACAATTCAAATACCACTATAGTTCAGTTCATCATAATACATTACATTCAGATTTAAAACTAATACAAATAATAAACTAACTAAGTTTATTCCCTAATACATAAATAATGAATCGGATGTAGCAGGCCTCTAGCATCTTTCATTTAAATAATCATTAATATTGTTGTAGCATTTCGCAACTAAAAATTCGTGAAGGGTTTTTTTTAAATAGATCCATATTTTTTTATTTACAATTATGTGTTCCGGTAGCTTATTATAAATTTTGGGTGCCACACCAAGAATATTTTTTATTAAAAATAGCTTTTTTATGTCGTATAGTGCATATTTTATTTTTGTGGCGTAAACTCGTTGGGTGATTGTATAGGTGTATATTTGTTTTAACATAGTTTGCTACTTCGTAAATGTAGAGACAGGGAAGAGTAAGTAGCTGAAGCTTTTGGAAATGTGGCTTACAACTGTCTGTGCTTTGAATGCCACATATTGCCCTTGTGCATTTCTTCTGTGCTTTGAACACTATTTCTGTATCGGGCTAGTTCCCCCAAAATATAAGTCCGTATGGCAATGTAGATGATACATAACCGTGGTACGCCATTAATAATGTTGGCCGGTTTGTAATATTCCTTAAGTTATAAAGGGCATATGAACACTGGGTAAGCTTTTTGCATACATTCTCAGTATGTATCTTCCAGTTCATCATTTTATCGATCCAGATACCTAAGAATTTAGTATTATCAGTCTCCTGAATATATTTGTCACCGTATCGAATATCTAGTTTTTTATTGTTTGTTCTTTGTTCAAACGAAATGTAGGTGTTTTTCCTAAATTTATTTAGAGATTATTTTTAGTGAGCCAGGTTATTAGGTTTCGTCTGCGAATAAGATCATCGGATTAGAATTATTTTTTGGCATATCGTAATATACATGATGAAAAATAGTGGTGCTAGGACACCGCCCTGTGGTACTCCAAGTAAGGATTTGCGATATTCAGACGTATATGTAATTTCTGTTTTTGTATAGGGGCAGATTTTCTTGACACATGCACATTGTTGCCGATTCATAATAAATTGAAGTACATTACCTCTGATGCCACATTTTTCCAATTTAAGAATCAGTATTTTGTGTCTAAAGGCCTTAGTCATGTCCATAAATAATGCGACAAAAGGAGTTCTATTGTCAATATTAGAAAGTGCGTGTTTGACAAGCAGATTTAATGCTTTTATTTTGTCTAAAACCATAGTGTTCGGTGAATAATATTTATTGGTTTCACATACATTATTTAGATTCTCTATTTAAGTAGATTCTCTAAAGAAGATTTTGTGACCCTGTCCTGAGTTTGTTAATGGATGTTTAGGCTTCCAAATAATAGACATAGGTCTGGTCAAAGGTTGATTCCTAGCTATGCATATCATGATTCTCAGAATTCTCTTTCAGATTTACAGAAAGACAGTAAAACTGCCAGCTTCGTTCTGCAAGACGCCGGTAGATGCCGCAAGAAAACCTGAAGAAGTTCTCGACTATGTCCCATGTGAGTTCAGTTTTAGCGACGGTTTAAATGACATAATGTTCAACTAATATTGCTTTAGACTAATCTAAAACTGCATATATCCGTTTTTTTCCGCCACAGGCGAAATCTGGCCGGAAGTATTCAAATATACGCACGAATCTGCCTTAATGGGTGTGCAGCGCCTATGTTCGAAGCTGATTGAGAAGGAGTTACGAGGGTACCGCAGCGGGGTGTACCAACACGACACACCCCAGGAGCCCAGCAGTCTGGCACATCTGCATCCCACCAGCGTCGCCAGGGGGCTCGTGGAGTGCTTCAGGAAGCAGGTGAGACCCAAGGGTACAGCAGAGTGTTCGTTCATTACAATTTGGTTAAATGCTTTCATTGAACGAAGCAGAAAAGGATCGCTACGGTTAACTATGCGAGCATAAGGAGCATGAAGAAGATTTCTCAAGCGATAATGGCGAGGGGGAACATTCAGAGACAGCTTAAAAAGAAGTTCAGGACACTCGATCCTTGATTGTGCTATTTTCACTAAGAACCGTATGTCAGATAAATTTCTCCGAGTTACAAGTGACAGTAAGTGGAATCGTACGCATCGTGCCTTGTAACTCAGATAAGGAATTTTAAATTTATATACTAATTTCCTTTGTTCCAATCTGTCTGAATACACTGCAAAATTCGGGATTCCGAATTTAACTACCATATTTGAGATGACTGCGGACGTAAGCACAATACCATCTGTATTGTGCCTACGTCCGCTTTTCGCCGTTTCAGGGCTGTCATTCTCTAAAACGAAACTTTGGGCGCTTTTTGCCAATATGGTCAACATGACACTCAAATGTGAGCTTACTGTCCAGAAGAATACCCAGGTCTCTGTTGATGTCACCAGAGACTTTAGTATTCTAACTCATGTGAGTTCGAGATAAAGGCTGATTTGCGATTGAGTAGTTAAATATTATAATTATTGAAGTTCTTCCGGGTAAACGTGATAACTAAACCGCCTTTTAGCCGACAGCTGTCTCATCCCTTCTAAATTATAAATTATTTTTTGTCTGTTATATCTATTATATATTATCTTATATATCCAAGAAAGTTCCAATGCCCACAGTACCAACAGCCGCGCTACTTGCCTATCAGCCTGGAACATTTACATGTCACCAGCTGCGGGTATTGTTGGTAATTAGTGCTGTGCGACCTGTATTGCACTTTATTATGTCGTAGCAAGAGCACTATATTTATATTTAAATTATTTTGCGGAGTAATACTTCTGCACTTGTACTTTTATGTATTCTGTGGCGTTACTGTGCATTAAAATTAATTTGAATTTGTATACCTTTCCCAGACCACAAGCCCCTCCTACGACTTCCCGGAGTCGGTGCTGCAGGCGATCCTGGAGACTCTGACGTCGGAGTACCCCAAGCCGCTGCCGCCCTTCGACCTGTGCTTCACGCCCGAGGTGGCCCTGCGCGGCACGGCGTGGCGGCGCGGCTGCGTGCGGCTGGCGGCGCGCCAGGCGCCCGTGTCGCCCTCTGCCAGGCGCGTGCTGGCCACCTACCTGCAGGGGGGCGCTGCGGGCGCTGCGGGGGTGCGTATGTCTAGCGGCTCCCATCAACTAGTGATTATGTTTCATCTGCTATCTTATTCATAGCAGGTGATACTTTCAAAACAATTACTGTTGTGTTTGATAGTATACAGTAGAAATACTCTTTCCACACCGTAAAAACATACAAATACTAATTTTGAGAGTCTGTGACGGTGTGGGTTCGAGGGAAAATTAGGCATCGAATAATAATAACGATTCTGGGTTCATAATCAAAATCCAAGATGGCGGCGAAGAAATCAGCAAACTTTTCGTTCTGGGTGTCATTTCCAAAGTTTTCTGGGTTGCTAACGACGATTCTAGGTTCAAAATCTAAATCCAAGATGGCGCCTACGAAAAGTACTAACTTCTTGATGGGTGTAATTTTATGGTTTCCTGGGTCGCTTAAAATAGTAGAAGTAAGGCTGAGGTATGCAAGTTGGAATATAGGTACGATGACTGGAAGAGGAAGAGAGTTAGCAGATGTTCTTAAAAGGCGACGGATAAATATAGCGGGTCTGCAAGAAACAAAGTGGAAGGGGGCGAAAGCTAGAGAGATAGGAGAAGGATATAAGTTTTACTACTGTGGAAGCGATGGCAAGCGAAATGGTGTGGGTATAGTTCTGGATAGCGAGCTAAAAGAATGTGTGGTAGATGTAAATAGAATGAGTGATAGAGTAATTGCTGTCAAAGTGATTGTGAAGGGTCTGGTATTAAAGGTAGTGAGCGTGTATGCACCCCAAGCAGGATGTGAGGATAGTATAAAAGATAAATTTTGGGAGGACTTTGATTGTGTGGTGAGAGATGTGCAAGAGAGTGAAGAAGTGTATGTAGGGGGTGATTTAAACGGGCATATTGGAAAGCTGAACGTTGGGTATGAGAGAGTGCATGGTGGTTGGGAGTACGGAAACCGTAACAATGACGGTGAGGCACTACTGCAAGCTGCTACTGCATTCGACCTGGCAATAACAAACACGTGGTTTGAGAAGAAAGACGAGCACCTGATCACATATAAAAGTGGCTACCACGCGACACAAATCGACTACTTCCTGGTAAAAAGGAGTAGTCTGATTTTTGTCAAAAACTGTAAAGTGCTGCCAGGCGAAGCATTAGTCTCACAACACAGGTTGGTAGTTATGCAGGTTAAAGTAAGTGTGTCCGCCAGAAATAACAAAGAACGGCCCCCACCAAAAACTAGATGGTGTATGTTAGAAAATGAGGAGTGTTCAGGTTTATTTAAAAATCAAGTTGTGGGTAAAATGATTGATATGAAGGATATGGAGGGAAAATCTGTGAATGATTGTTGGAATGAGATGGCAGATTGTATAAGAAGAGTAGCAAAAGACGTATTCGGAGAATCGAAAGGGAAAGGTGTAATAGATAAGGATACATGGTGGTGGAATGAAGAAGTGCAAAAGTTACTTAAACAGAAAAAAGTTGCGTTTAAAGAATGGCAGGGTGTAGAAAACGGGAACGATAGTTTGAAAGAAGAAAAGAATATAATATACAAAGAATGGAAGAGGAAAGCAAAACAGGCGGTAGCAGTCGCTAGGGCTAAGGCACAGGAGAAGTTGTATAACTCACTGGATAGCCCTAGGGGCCAGAAGGAACTCTATCGGATTACGAAAGCAAGGGAAAAAAGGGCAAAAGATATAACGCATATTAAATGTATTAAAGATGATGCTGGTAAGGTTCTGTATGAAGATGATGAAATGAAACTGCGATGGAAGGTCTACTTTGATAGGTTAATGATCGAGGAGAATGAATGGAATGGTATGCTTCAAGAGACACAGGTAAATATGGGTTTGGTGAGAGAAATTAGCATGGATGAAGTTAGGAATGCAGTTAGAAGTATGAAAAATGGAAAAGCTATGGGCCCAGATGATATACCAGCAGAAGTATGGAAGGTATTAAAAGAAGATGGATGTATGTGGCTGACTTTATTCTTCAATAAGTTGTTGCATGAGGAAGTGATCCCACAAGAGTGGTGCAATAGTTCACTAGTGCCCATCTTCAAAAATAAAGGGGACGTACAGGACTGCAACAACTATCGAGGGATAAAGCTCCTGTCACATAGTATGAAAGTATGGGAGAAGGTGATAGAGAAAAGATTGCGAGAGGAGAGTGTAATTACCCCAAGTCAATTTGGGTTTATGCCAGGTCGAGGAACAATGGACGCCACCTTTGCACTCCGCTAGCTGTGTGAGAAATACAGACGTGCACATAAAAACTTGCATATGGTGTTCATTGATCTGGAGAAAGCGTATGATAGGGTGCCCCGGGAGGTGTTGTGGTAGGCCGTGAAAGAGAAAGATGTGCCTGGGAAGTATGTGGAGTTAATTCGTGCAATGTACAGCCGGTCTAGGACGTATGTCCGATCGGCTGCTGGCAACACCGACAAGTTCAGTGTGGCTGTAGGACTGCACCAAGGGTCGGCATTAAGCCCTTACCTCTTCTTGTTGATAATGGACGCTCTGACGTCGGACATACAGGAAGAGGCACCCTGGTGCATGTTATTTGCCGACGACATTGTTCTTGTCGGTGAAGATGGACCTAAGATCCAGAGCAGACTGGAGAAATGGCAACAGAGGCTGGAGAGTGTAGGCTTGAAAATCAGCAGAACCAAAACTGAATATATGTTCTGCGATTTCGGCGGTCTCTCCAGTCCTGAAGCAATGTCGCTTAACAGCGTGCTTCTCCCGGTCTGTTCCGACTTTCGGTATCTCGGTTCACTCGTGCAAAGTGACGGAGAAATAGATCGGGCTGTCAAGCACCGAATTAACATAGGGTGGATGAAATGGCGGCAGGTAACGGGAACAACCTGTGACCCCCATATTCCCCTTAAACTTAAGGGGAAGATTAACAAAACAATGGTTAGACCTGCTGTCTTGTATGGATCAGAATGTTGGGCCGCAAAAGGCATGAATGAAAGGCAGTTACATGCAGCTGAGATGAGAATGCTGAGGGGGATGTGTGGTGTTACGCGAATGGATAGAATAAGAAATGAGTAAGAGATGATGAATAAGAGATGACGGCAAATAGAGATGTATGGAAGAAGAAAACATGCTGCGCCGACCCCAAATAAATTGGGATAAGGGCAGGAGGATGATGATGGGCCGCTTAAAATGATTATGTGGTCGGAAAATATATCCAAGATGGTGTCGGTGAAATTACTAACTTTTCGTAATGAGTCATTTTCGTGGTTTCGGGGGTCACTAATAACGATTATGCAGTCAAAATCAAAATCCAAGGTGGTGGTGGTTGTGGTGTTAGCGCATGAGTAAACCTAGCAAAGCAAGCTGGTTTTTTACTGCGGACCAAAGGACCACATCATTATCGTACACGAAATTAATCACCACCATTCTTCATCTTCCAGGAACCAGACACCCTCTTTATCTTCGAGATCCTCCCCATCCTGTGCCGCGGGATACCTCCGAACTCCCTGCGTGCCCCCCTCGAGCGATGCCTCGCCGACTCCTTTGCAGAAATCAGCCACATGGAGGGAGAGCCTCAGGGAGATGAGAAGGAGTATCTGTTCAACCAGCAGATGGACAGGATCCGACAGTGTTTGGAGTGTGACAAGATACATGATGCCAATAGGACCTTGTTGTCTCAGATCGTGGAGAATTACTTCACGATTATCAGTGACGAAAATGTGGTAAGTGTTAATCTTCTTCTAATAATATAAGCCTTTTACTGTTCCACTGCGGGGCCAAGGTCTCTTCTCATACAGAGAAGGCACGAGCATTGATCACCGCGCTTGCCCAAAGTGGATTTGCGATTCCAGACTTAAATTAATTATAAGGCCAGGTTTCCTCACGATGTTATCCTGCACCGTTGTCAGTGATGCCTTAGTTAAACTAAGAAAGAAGAGTGACATTGGCGCTTTCCTGGATTTGAATCAACAACCTCGTACATAACAGACCACCAAATTAGTGTTTACAAAAATCCGTTCCCCAGGCTTGGCCCACGTACGTGCAGACGTGCTGCAGCCTGAGGAGCGCGCAGCTGGAGCGCATGACGTCACCGGCGGGCCCGCAGCTGCGGCGCAGTGCTGCCGTGCGCTGCGCGGCGTGCGCGGTGTGCGCGCGGCCCGCCTGCCGCTCCGCGCTCACCTGGCTCAACGACATCATTGATGCGACCGCCACGCAGCCCACGTGAGTTCCCGACACTTACAATAATTGACTTTCACAGCAATGAGGGTGATTTCCATAATTCAAGTTTGGGAGTATGAGAAACAGGGTGTAAAGTTCCTCATCCACCATAGAAAAGGGAGGATCCTCCGACCAGACGGGTGTTGTTGGGCTCGTTTATATATACTCAGTCGCGTGGATAACTTTAATATCGCGATGTAGGATACGTCGATTTAGTTCGACGTAAGTATGACTCAACGTGCGGTATAATAGGTATGTATTGTGTCTTCTGATGTCTAAAATGTTAATCGATCTCATTGCAGAGAGCAGGAATTCTCTCTACGTTGTATGTTACCTGCTCTGAGGGCAGTCGATCCAAATGCCGAGTCGACCAGAGAGTGGTTCCTTCAACTCATGGGACGCACACAAGTCGCCTTCAAAGAGTAAGTGGAAATTGATGTCGAGAATCTTATAACTTCGCATTAAGTAATGATTTAAAAAATGAAGTCGCCTTAAATTTTACAATTAGGCAATAGTCAGAACTTGCGAGTAAAACGATACGGGCATTTCTTCCTAAGTAGTAATAAAAATATTGGATCAATATATTTCTCTGAGTTTATAAATGTTTTTACTATCTATCCCCAGAATGGAAGACAACTCAGCCAAGCTCTATCTATGCGACGTATTTATGCTATGCGTCATCGTGTTCAGCGGTCTCTGGTGCTTAGAGCCGAAATCAGAAGACTTAGCCAGCAATCGCCGACTCAGGCATGCACTCCTGCCAGCTGCAGCAGCTGAACTGATCGGCAGGGAGACCTGGAGCAACTGTACTCAACAGGTAGGTTGTAGATAGGGGTCCGGTCCGGGGGTCCTTAGATGTGTGTTCTACAGCCATGAGCATAAAAATGCAATTTTCACAGTAGTTTAAAGTTTATTCGTTTAATTATTGATACAGATAAATTGCATCTTGCATCTTACTATTTGTACTCACATCACTATTCTAATGGTAACATTTCGAATGTACCTAATTCGAAAATCTTAACGAGGAGTGAATAACTGAAAAATTGTACAACATTAATTAAAATTGATTCAAATATATATGAAATCTATGGGCGCCAAAAAAAAGTCCAGACCAAATCCTGCCATTGTTCTTTGAGTCCTTTTATGATACACAACTAACCTAGTTACTCCATTTCGGCTTATATTGTAGTAGATAGATGGAATCACACCATAAATTTCATTATTCATTTAATTCAGACAATGTCCATATTATGTACTTACACAAAATTAAATATAATATTACAACTAATATACCTTAAAATTACATACAGAATGACACACACAATTAAATTAAATACACAATGTCATAAATACAATTAAAATTAAACACAAAATATCATACATAGAATTAATTAAATATAAATGAAATTATACACATTAAATAAAATAAATAAAATGAGCTTTATTTCAGACAATCTTTACACCGTCCATATTACGCGTACAAACAAAAGGAAAAACATTATCAAATGACCCTCTTAACCAACGATCTCCATAAGGGGGATGATATCCTATTCGCTACCGTCTTCAGGATTTCATTGCGGCTGCCACGCACCCTGTTGATTAGGGATACGGTTTTCTTGCGCATGATGGCATGGAAGCCATCAGTAAGGTAAATTGCGAACCTCCCAGACGCACTATAAAAACGTGGCAGCCCCAACATCATCCTGAAGACGTTATTACAACAATAAATAATATAAAGGTTCCTTTTCTACCGTATTGGTCCGGAATAGTTAAAATGCGAATTATCTTGCCAGAAGAAGACATTGTATAGTCATTTAGTAAAGTCCGAGTCGTCCCGCAGGTGTTGGAGTGGCTGTGCCACACGCGCACGGCGGCGTGCCACGAGGACACGGCCAAGTGTTGCCAGCGCGCGCTGCTGGCCAGCCGCCATGTGCCGGAGTTCACCACGCACAACATGTGGATTAGACTGTGAGTACACCAGCACTGCTCTTCTGTAAATACCTCCCCGTACCATACTAATAAAGGGAATGGGGCTAGGGGGCTAGGGATTGACAGTTTTTAGTATAGACCAGCTGTTCAAAATATATCACCGTCTGTGTTCTCCAAGTTTGGTAGAATAGAATAGAATACTCTTTATTGTAAATACATAAACTTAGAGTGAAGTGCGGTAGTGATGTAATAACTGTCACCTCGGAAATCGCCTCGCACACGCGAGTTATTTTTTAAGGATGGGAAATCATCCAATCTCGTAAGTACGGGAAGCTAATTTTACTATGGTAAAATTGGTTCGTTTTGATAAGTACTAGCTTCGCGATTTCAGCGTCCATCTTATGGGATCGACACTGAAATCGCGTAAAAAATAGCTGTTGCTCACATTTTGTTAAGTTATACCAAAATAAATGTGTGGAATCGCTGATTATTTTCTCGCGATTTTAGGGATTCCATTCCATTATCAAAGTTGTTCATTTTCATGTGTACTACACGCCTTTAAAGTATGTCCCTCGTTCTATCTAACACCCTGTATACATAAAATATAATTATGAAAATTACAATAGGCACTTATTCTCATGCAAAATAAGCAATTGTTATATTATGTTGTAACAAATTGTTAAAGGTAGTTATTAACCTTTTGACCGCCATCGTCACAAATACGTGACAAGCGAACGCATGCCCTGTACGCCAACGTCACAAATACGTGACAAACGCCGTACAGTCTTAAGTACTATAACACGAAATAAACAATTAAATCATTACTTTTGTGTGAGTTAATTTATATATCTTAAAAGTTGAAGTGCCCGTGCGTATTTAATTGCATGAAAAAAATTAAAATAAAACACGGATATTGATACATTCATGATGACAAAGAAGAGATTTAACGTTTTTATTAAAAAGGCTTGGCGTGGAGGGCACGCGCGTGCGTTTATCCTCTGGCGGTCAAAAGGTTAAAGAGGTTAAGTTATACTTCATACATTTTTTTTTTCTTAATAAAACGTTGCCCCACACTTGGAATTTCTCCTGTGTCGTGGGTGCGTTTAAAAATATTCAAAGTCACATACACAAACAGCCAGACCCGGAACACCTACCTGTCCGCCAAACAAATATTTGTTCCGTGCGGGAATCGAACCCACGACACGCAGCACAGCAGTCAATCGCTCAGCCACTGCGCCAACCGTGCCGTCAAATTCACATTCACATTCTAGTACCCTGGTGAACTTATCCATTTAAAATTCACCAAAATGTCCATTATATTTATGACTGATCGACACTTCGCGTGACCAGAGGACTGGCTCATTCTTTGCTGAAAGAATTAGTATTGCCATCTAATGTGGCATCCAGTCTTTTGGGCAGGTTTCTAGATGACAGCGATGCTAGGAGTACTTTAACGCCTGAGTGTCTTGGTCGGCTTTTTATTTTATTTTGTTTTTGTAATTAAGTATACAGTTACTTATTTTATTATAGTTATAGTATATCTTTGACAGTCGTAACGGGTAGTCAGAAGCCCGAACGTCTGACAACCAGTCTTACCAAGGGGGGGTATTGGGTTGCCCAGTAACTGGGTTGTGGAGGTCAGATAGGCAGTCGCTCCATGTAAAATACTGGTATTCAGCTGCATCCGATTAGACTGGAATCCGACCCTAACATAGCTGGGAAAAAGGCTAGGCAGATAATTATAGTACAATTGTATTATAAATGTAAATAAAAAATTTTATTAATATACAAAAAAAAAATACCATTCAATGTGTTTTTGTTTTGCTTGTTTCAGGGAGAGCTACTTCTTTCGAAATATTGTTTTTGAAGAAATTGTTATAGATCTAGATGAAATTGAATACTTAAAGGGGCTACATAAAATGGACTGAATATATATTGAAACTTTTGATATTGATGTAATATGATAATTCAATTATAATCTAGTCGAATAAGTACCTATGTAAAAATTGTGAAAACATTTGTATTATTTTTTGTTCTGTGATTCTGCATAATGTTATGATTCGGGTAAAATAAAATTCCTTAAGCTTATTTATCGAGTTTACTTACATTGATTAACATACATAACATTATATTATATTAATAATCTATTTACATTAACTTGGAATACAATTTGGCAGATAAAGTATGGAATACAGGATAATTTTAAATAAAGAATACTTTTATTGTGTATTATCATAAATACTTATTTAAAGGTTTGTGCATGATTCCCAGCTGATAAAGGAAATTGAGTTGTCTACACAACGAGGTGCACATATAGTAACACCCACACATAAGGGGCGATCCTATTGCCACCACACAAATCCAGACTTCGGGCTGCTAATGACAAAATTCGTATTGAAAAAGTTCAAAGACACTACCCAACCCGGGAAGGACCTAGGATCTCACTGCTAGACCAACAAGGCCCATGGTGTGTAAGTACTTCACTTGCTAGCAGAGTGCAGCGAAACGCCTAGCGTATTTAAAAAACCAGGTTTATCTAGCTTCGAGGTTACTAAAAACCACTTACATCACATACCCAACAATTAACCAATTTAATATGTACATTTTAAGTTTAGAGGTACACAATTACTGACAAATGCATTCATTGACATCCAATCAGATCGGTGTGGTTCTCTCCTCAAAGGCTATCTCAGACACTAATCAGCCTCCTCCTGTTGTGATTGATCAGACTAAGATAATCTCTGGACTTTAAAAGAAACCTCTGTAGTTTGTTTCAGTGAACCTTCTCAGAGTAGAAAACATCAACCTTATATAGTTCAATTTTTTTTTTGTGACCTGTAAAAGTTTGTTATAACTTATTTACATAAATATAGATAACATAACATCACGCCTGATTTCCCCTGATTTTTGAAGGGGAAAGGGGTGTACTTATATTCACTCACAAAAATAAGATACTACATTACAAACATGTTCTACAATACAGGGTTGGTACTTTCCACCACTATTCAATGTCCATTACAGGCTATGTTCACATGTAATACAGACCATTTGATACGATATTTTCTGTTCTTAAGCAATGGCAGCCATCTGTCATTTATCCAAGACCGTGTCAACGAAACAATGGAAACGTAGCAGCCACCGCGTTAACATATAAAATTCTTACAATATTTATTTTACACACAGGGTTCTTTTCACTAAAATAATCTTCTTCATATACACAAGTCACCACACTATAGCGTCTGCGCAGGGTATTCAATATTCCTTTATTCTTCAAAACAACACTAGACTTCTACAAAAGTGTCATCATCACTTACTATCCGTATTTGTCCCTTGTTATAAACACCATCTTCATAATATCATGGCAACGGTTTCCACTCTAGAGTGTCTATTTAATACCACTGTCTATTTACTGTTTAACTCATTTTATACCACCACATAGTGTCAAGACCAGTTGCTTCCTAACTGGTTGACTTTTATCATTTACACTAAATAATCACCACCTACGTACTATGCGTATTGTTCACCACCTTCTATCTGAATTGTTCACCACCTGCTATCAGGATTGTTCACCACCTGCTATCAGGATTGTTTACCATCTACTATCCGGATTTTTCACCAACTGCTATCCCTATTGTACACATCCCACTATCCGGATCGTTCACATCCTACTATCCGGATCGTTTACCACCTACTATCCGTATTGTTCACCACCTAGTATCAGGAATTTTCACCTGTTTCTATACATAATTGTTCACCAGCATCCTCATCTTCATAGAGCAACGTTCACCCCGCACTACAGTGTCTGCGCGGGGTGTCGCTGCAGCCGCGCTCAGACGGCCGTCTCGTCGGCCGGCGCCTTCACCAGCGGCTCCGTAGGACTCTTCACTGGGATACGGATCACCTCGTCTTCCAGTTTCGAGTCTATAGGCATGTTCTGTAAATGTTAGAAAAGAGATGGTAAGTTTTCATATCGGATCTGAGTATAGTCACGCACTTGCAACCAGGTATATCATTATGTCTGGCGCAAGTGTCAATTAAGATTGTTTCCATTGGGTATAGTTGTAAGGTAAGTGAGCTTTGAATATACAAATGTAACCCTTGTCTTTTGCCAAATTGTTTATTTAAGTTCACAAAATATTGAGGTAAAGTAACAAAATATAGAAAACAGGTTCTTCCATATAAAAGAAAACAAATAAAAATACTTAAACTAAACATAATATAAACTAAGTAGGTACTAACATAATATTTAAAAATAAGAACCTACAATATTAAAATATATATATGTCCACTTAAATATGAAATACATAATTATCTGTTAATAATAAGCCATTGTTTTGGCAAAGAACCTACAAAAACTCCTCATTATGTATGCAGCAAATTTCCTATGAGGAAAGGTCTTTGAAAATGTTAGTTTCTAACTAAAAGTAAAGTGCCCGAGAATCGTTTGCCTGGAAAGTGCGTACCAACATCTCCGAACTACGACAAAGCTAAACAAACCTCGAGCGCCGTATAATGCTTATGCAAAGCAGCGGGCAACTTATTGTGTCGCGGCAAGGCTGCGAGCGCGGCGGGGCGCAGCCGCGCGGCGTCCAGCAGCCGCGCGCGGCGCACCGGCGAGCCGCGCCCAGCTACCACCACGCAAGTACCCACACTCTTCAAAAGACGGGCTCTGAAGTCATATAACAAGATCTGTCAAGTTGGGCGACAGTTGCGCCGCTGTTGAGCGACTGTAGCGCTACTGTTGCGTGACTGTTGCGCTGCAATCGTGCAACGACGGTGCTTCGTTCGGGTACCTGCAGCTGAAATAATAAAAAAGATACGATTGGATGAGTTGTCAATTTTTTACTGTAAAAAGGCTGGATGTTGAGATGTCATAATATCGATTCAGCATATTGTCTTCATCTGCCTTATCCACTGCAAGCAAGCTACATGTTATGACACCAGGTGGTTACCAGGTGCAGGCTGCTTCTGTACAGTCGCAATAGTGGCCTAGTGAAATACCTGTGTAACTGGACGGATAAGACAGGCAGAAATTATAAGCTCAGTTTTTGCCATTTTTAAGAACCCTAAAAACGATTAATATAAATATGTCAGGCACTCACGCATCTAACAATTTCAACAGCAGCCGACTGTATGCCGTGTATTCATCTTCACCAAACTCGCCAGGATGATGCCTGGCAAACTCGTAAGTGTCACAGAACTGATGCACCAGCTTCTGACCACGTCCGTCTAGGGGGGCTGCTAGCGAAGACAGGAGAAAGGCTCTCAGTGACTCCCGGGGGTGGCGGCGGAGACCTGGGTCTTGACGGGCTATCTCTTCTTCTGTAATAGTGGGGATGGGGAATATTGATCAAAACCTTATCACATCAAGTTCTTATAACTGTCACATCTATTATGAATATTTATTTATATTTCCTGGATGTTTACAAGCCTGCCATACTATTCCCAAACCACTGCAACTCCTGAAAACCAGAATCAACAGTAGCAACCACCAGTAAAGCATTGATACAATGAAGGCCAACAAGTCCCAGAGAAACGTTTCAACTGCCTTGGGTCCCATAGCGCAATTAATCAGAAAAGAACAGAGTTAGAAAAATACATTTACTTCCCTCTATATTACATAGGAGACAGAACATGTTCTGTTCTGGCACAAAGGGACGTTTACAACTGGGTTAGGTCCAGTCGCCTAGCAACACGGTTTAAACTAACACTGATATTAATGGGTCCTAAATGATGAGCCTGGATGTTTCTTGAAATCATATCTTGCTTACAGTACCTCATTGACTTGATTAAAACTTCAGTTTTCAAGCTTGTACTTAGGGCAGATGATCCCAAGACTCACAAAACAGTTTCTTTTCTTCTTCAAACACAATAACAAGCAATTTCATCTTCAATTTGCAAAATATCTTACCAAGAGTCTTCACATCATCCACAGCTCGGAACCTGTAGTGATATGGCTGCTGTGGCTCCAAGATGTAATGTGATGGCTCCGTGCTTAGCAGGCGAGCCTCGTGCATGATCCGCGGCACGGCTTCTATGCGGCGCTCTAGCTCTTTCTTTAGACACTAGAATAAAATAACAGAATGTAAGAAATTACTTGCTGGTATAATTGTCCAAAACGGGGAGTAGCAATAGAATAAAATCCTGGCGACATGAGATCTATATTTATGGGTAAATGTAAATCAAATGATGATGCTTTTTGACTGGATATTACATTGGACCAAACACTATAGCCAATAATAGATTCGAATCTAATTCTTAAATATCATCATTGTGCTGGAGGACACATTTACAAGCCAGAGGCAGAACATGATAAAGATTAAAATACTTATTATGTACTTACTTTTTTCGCATCAGTTCCGATGGGAACGTGTGGACCTCTCCTCGAGCGTAGGGCGAACCTTGTTATCTGTCTCTTGGCGAAGATAAACAGAATCACGAAAGTTAACACCCCGCCACTTATTATGAATATTATGTTTAATATACTTGTTAAATCCTGCATTTTGACTATTTTTAAATAATAATTAAGAGATTGACATCATATTCATGGAAATAAATCGTAGAATCAGGTGCACAGAAGTATTTGTTTATATTTTTAAATGGTACTATGTATAGTACTATACAAGGTTGTAGGTGAAAAAAAGAGATAAGAGAAATACTACACGCAATAAATATCGCATTGAGCTCGATATGGAACTAAACATATTTTTATTGACACTGACAATTTTGACAGCTTCAATATTTGACATAAACTTGTTCTTTATTACTTTAGGAACAGACGAGGCATTGAACGAATACCAGTTCTTGAACGAAAATTTTCATAAATCTTTCACACGTATCGTAGTATGAAGAGTACTGGGCAGATTGCCTCATTATGATCATCATATGGTCCCGTATAATTGTACCGCTTAAGTAATCGTGTGAAATGCTAAGCTGTTTATTTATTTTATAGGTTCAGTCTCAAGTAACGATCACTGCTGATTGAACTATAAATTACTTGTTTACGTTAATTTGTTCGTAAAACAGTAAAAGTTTCCAATGAGTATATATCAACTTCATTTGAAAAACAAAAGAATGCGGTGCATATAACGTAACATAAAACCAGCAGGTACCAACTTGCTTTAAACCCGATCAGGTATCTGCCGTCATACCTAGAAATGCTTATTATTTATTCATCGTTTATCATACGCTGTCGCGTACACAAAACGAACATAAATTCCTTCATCATGATTCTTTCTATTGAGGAGTTGGGCGCGGCACGAATGTCTTTGGCGGGAAACGCGGTTCGCATATTAATACGAAAATGGCGGCGACGTGCGATGACCAATAGACGTTGTACAATTATGGAAAACGAATGTCAATTGTCAATCGACTGCCCACTGTGGCTACAATGGGTTTCTTTACAAATTTGGTGTCGTTATATTCCTTGCTATGCAATTTCGATTCAGCACACATGGTTGCATTACTTTAATAGGCGCGCTCACACAAATATTGTCTTCCTACCATCGTTAATGTGTGCTGGAAGTATCGTGATTGTCTGCTTGATAGCTAAAATTAACCTGAATAAGGCGGGCCCTTGGTTAATATTATTCCAAATGTGTATCAGCGCCGGTAGAAGCTATAAATCTGGCAATAAATACATACTCAGAAAACTTGTAACTGTTAGGAATGTTTTGAGAGCTAGCTTATGCAAGAACACCTAGGCAGTACAACGTAATAGTGTCCAGTGTATGTATATAAATAGTTATATAGGTACTTATATAAAAGTAAATAATTAAAGCCTTAACTTACGAGTTATAAAAGTGAATTCGACCCCAGGCGGGTGTGCATTGCATTTTGTGCTATTTATTTCATCACCACAACGTAGAAGGTTTTTTTCATTACGTAGACATGACATCCAATAACCCGTATTAAACTAACCTTCGTAAATATGGGCTACCTACAGCCCCTTTCACAGAGAGGAGCCCCGTGTTCCGGAAGTGGAATTAATAAAAGATGATTAAAGTGTCTTTTTAAAAATTCGAGACGCGGAGTGTTGTATCCCAAACGATCCAAAAACTAACTTCACCTTCACAAAAGTACTTGTTTGGGTGCCGTACCTATAAAGGAAAAACGGAACCTTTATGGGATCACTTTGTTGTTCGCTATGCTGTCTGTCACGACCCTTTATCTCGGTAACGCGTGGAGGTATCGAGTTGAAATTAAAACGGTCTACAGTGTCTTGAAGCTGTGAAAAAATCAAACTTCTAAGTTAACGTATATTCGATACTCAAGGGAATCAATATGAATAATAATAATATCAGGTTTATTCCCGCTAATAAACCTGATATAGTGATAATCGATCGGTCGATGAGTCGCGCTGTAATTGTTGATGTCACTATTCCCCATGATGAGAACCTAGTGAAAGCTGAAAAAGATAAGATAATAAAGTATCTCGATCTCGCTCACGAGGTTACCAGCATGTGGAATATAAACTCAACAATTATAGTGCCGATAGTCATATCAGTCAACGGTTTGATAGCGAAAAGTTTCGACCAACATCTGGAGCAACTTTCGCTAAACAGTTGGGTAAAGAGCCAGATGCAGAAGGCGGTCGTCATGGACACGGCACGCATTGTGAGGAGGTTCCTCTCTCTGGATCCCTAACCACCGTAAGCTTGGGTTTTACCACCTCGCTGCGGGCGGAGCACTATTTTAATACATATTTTATCAAAAATTGTTATTTTTTATTTTATTTTTGTTAAAATATGTACATTAAAAGAATACGAAAAAAAAATAATAAAAATCATTTATTACAAGTAACAAGAATAGGGTGTTTTCCATTGAACTATGAAATTTGTATGATATTTGTACTATGAAAGTAATACTGTCTTATACTACAAGTATAGGGAAAAATCTGAAAATTAAATCATAAAAAACCCGGTCTTTATGCAAGGAACGGCGGTCAAAATTTTTAATTGAGTTAAGTAACCGTATCATGTGGGGTATAGTATGAAAGGGCTTCATTGGCAAAAACTTAAATACATTTTTAATTATTTTTATGATCTATAGTTTTGGATTTAAGACGAAGAATGAAATTTAGAAATACCCGATTTTTTATAATTTGTAACAAATTTGTACGGACCCCTCGGTGGGCGAGTACGACTCGCAATTATCCGTTTATTTTTTCTTAATTTTTTATGCCTGCAATGCGTTAGCAGAGAGCGGCATTAAAAAAGTTGAAATAAAAATCAGTACACAACAAATAACAAAAACAATTGTACCTAAATTTTGAAAATTTTCGCCCGTCAGCTGTAAAAATACCTCGTAGCTCCCTTCAGCTGTGAAAATAGATAAAAAAAAACCTTTCAGCCAGAAGCCTCAATTATCCACAAAGTAAACACTCCTCAGTCATCCTTTCTTCAGTCGTGACCTTCCATTTAGCAGGAGTACCGTCCCATTGACGAGTCGCTGCTAAAATCTCTTACCTTGAAACTGAGGTTATTGCTTTATAATAGCAAAGTGATACAATTGTTTGTAGATTATATAGATTGTACTGCTCAAACGCCACATGGTTAAAAATGCAGATTTTTACTTAACTAACCCCTTTAATAAACGAGAAGTAAAGTTATGCCAAACTTAATCCTTGAAAAATGTATGGTTAATCTTAGGTTATACTGGTTGCAATTTAAAATGTAAAAATATAGTCACAGTTCTTTAAAATATAAATCATGGTGTGTGGTCCTTGGGTACAGAATAATTGCGGATATGAATTATGGTATTTTCATCGCAGGTAGCTACCAACAGCAACATACTGACTTTGATAGAATATGAATTGGTACTTAAATAGAGACCGACACGGGTAGAACATTTGGTGCGTAGTTAATATTACGTAGGTACCTAACCTACCTGACGGTAGGTACCTACGTACTAGAATTAGTGCCATTCGCGATTTACTGAACATCTATCATCATCTGCCTAGTCTATTTCCAACTATGTTAGGGTCGGCTTCCAGTCTAACCGGACCAGTGTTTTACATGCCTATAATAACATCAAACGTTCTCAACATGTAATGGATCCTGTCTGCTAACCAAGTTCGGCAAGCGTAGCTTAACCTTCGATCGACCCTTGTGGCTGTTTATTTAGCCATGAGCCCCTCATTTCCCGAATATACACGGTACATATTTTTCACTTATGGCGCTCCTCGATATTGACGACATTATGTGATGAGGAGACTAGGGGACACTGGTTTTCGTCGGAAGATTTATTTCAGTTCATGTCCGCCATATACTGCGCCTTTGTAGACCCTTGGAGAAAATCTTTCTGTTTTCTAGAACCTTC
The DNA here is from genome assembly GCA_905147745.2 of Phlogophora meticulosa. NCBI lineage: Eukaryota > Metazoa > Arthropoda > Insecta > Lepidoptera > Noctuidae > Phlogophora > Phlogophora meticulosa. The sequence goes on from LR990534.1 coordinate 1,075,115, forward strand.
TTTGGGTCTCTGGCTCATGATTCCGGTTCAGCAGGCCCAGACAAAAACTTTTCTTTAGCGTATAACGCCAGTCACTAACGTGAATGTATGGCAATGCCGTTACGTATGTGGAAATGAATCATATGACAATATGTCTATAGCTAATGTCAACACCATAGGTACAATTTGTTCTTTCCGTTGGCGTTAACGCATATAGAAAAAGCATTTTGTCTAAGCCCACAGAGCATTTATGTAAAAATTACTGTCCTCCAATAAAAGCCTGTGGCAAGAGCGATATGGAATAATAAACAAAATACCAAACACTTTCTTTAATTTCGCTAACCAAGAGTGCGCTGAATGAAAATACTTTGGGTGTGTTTTCGTAACGTTGACCAAACGGTAGCTGGTTGTCAAGGCGTTCACGTGGGGTGGGTTTTGCTGGAAACACGCGGGTTGATAGTTTTGCTGATAAAACTGCCGACTCTCTCTGAAAAATCCCATTTAAAAAGTCAAAGTCAAATTAAAAGAAGAAGAAGAGTAAAGTAAAAGAGTAAAATTCTATTTGCCCCTTTAAAAACGCAGTTTCGTATGGGCCAAAAACATCATACTTGGGACTTGATGTATAAAACTTGATGTATAAAACTTTTTACTTAAAAAAAATCAAACAGCTTAAAAAAGTATTTTATTTAGTGCTCTTTTTTATGGTTTTTTGTCAGTGTGGTGTGTGTTTTCAACTACATGTTTGCGGCTCTCGAAAATACTGCATTAATATCAACAGGCGCCGCACAAAATACACGTTCGTATGTTCACAATCAACACCAAAGCGCATGAGCATTCAAATCGCGTCTCTCAGCAACCACAATGGCGACGGTACGCGAAAATATGTGCACGCGACGAAGTTAGGGCATGATAATTGAACAGTGGTGAAATATAGTTTCGTAAAAATGCCTCAATAGTTATGTAGATCTTGATAACACAAGAATTTAAGGAGTACCATTACCTTTTTGAGCATAGACTATGACTTTAGAACTTGGTTGATAGGGAGATGTAGGTAAGACTATCTTAATGCTAATCTACTAATCTGCATGGTCCTCGTGTAATCGATCTGACCACGATAATGTCTGGACCCTAAAAGAGACTGTGTTGTGAGTTGGTTTTGAAGTTACTTCTCTAAATAGTAATAAGCTTTGTGGAAACATCAATCTAATCTATTTATTTTACAACGTGTAAAAGTATTTTTTAAAACCTATTTACAAATTTACATAAATAAATATTTAGGTTTGGTAATAATTCTTTGTTCGCGGTAGTTGAGCTGCCAGCCTACCAATCGTGACGTTTTGGGTTCAGTTCACAGGACACTGTAGTATCGGTTTTCCTGTTAGCGACTTCTCAGAAGCTTTTGGTAGCTTCTAATGTATTTCTCCTGAGTAACGAACTTGTAAAAATGACCATCTTCTTAACCACAGGTTGTTTTTAACCTTACAATAATCACATTGGTCCGTGAGAACGACAAAGTTTTTTTTATTGTGACATTAATGTTGGTATTTTGTGTTAGCTCCCTGAATCTTTTCTACGTTCACTCAGGGTGTTAAGTGCGTTTAGTGCAACTTGTAGCCTTATTTGGCGACGAACGCGGGACTATTTTTTTCATTAAACTTTCACTGGAAAAGCTTCTGCATATAAAAAGTGTGTTTCTCATGTTACCACATGTTGTGTATTTACCACACATGTATTATCATCAAAAAAATTCTTACCAAAACTATTCACACGAACATAACACTTACCCAATATAAACAAGTCAGTCAACGTAGCACACGGCGAGCCAGCTTGGTAGTTTTACCCAAAACTAGAACTAACTACGGCAAAAAATAATAAATAATAATAAAAATAATATAAAATGCTTACTTTTGAAGGAGCACAGCTTTTTAATAGAATATCGTCTAGTATAAGAAATCTGCACTCTTTCAATGCATTCAAAACTCAACTAAGTCAGTATATTATGGCAGATCGAGCACTTCTAGAGAAATGAAGGCATTGAATGCGTGCAGTCTAGTTTGTAACTGATGGCGACGAACTTTATGTAATTATTGAAATTCTATTATTGTTCTCAAGTGAGTTTTTCTTTGTTTGTCTTTATTGAGAATAAAGTGTCTTTAAACTTATTATTAACTTCTTGCTTATAATTTTAAAGACGAAAAGAGACTACCTTCCTGCCACTGCTGACTGTCTTTGGCTGCAACCGCACATTAGTCCATGCGGACATTAAGCCCGAACAGCTGATTAATAACCTCTCTTAATCAAAAGGAGCCTTGACCCCAGACTATGCTGTACACCCCACGTCAAGATGAAAGCGGCTACAAGCCCATAGCCCGTAGGCGGATGATGAATAGGCCAGTGATGTAACCAATCATGACTCACTAATCGTATAATTAGGCCCTCTAAACGATTCTAATGAGTACTATACGAGTGTGGTGCTCATTCACGCGAGACAGTTTGAAATTAAACCCTAGAGGCACGCTGTTTAGGTTGAAAAAACGGGCAAAGCGAATCGTACTGACACACGAAAGGTTCCGCTTAGCATCGTACAATATAAGAGATAAATTAATTGTTAAGTTAGAGCAAAACTGGCGAAAAAGTCACGTTTCTTGTAGGAGGCCATTCAAATTAATAATTGAATTTAATTTTGGTTACATGTTAATATAGCTGCAATAAAAATACAAAGTCAGTGAAAATCTCAATTGTCTATCAATTACGGTTAATGAGGTACAGCCCGCTGACTGACAGAAGGACCAACAGCGGAAGCTTATTAATAGGGGCCCGTCTTACCCTTTGGGCACGGAACCCTAAAAACGGGCTAAGTGCGAATCGTTCTGACACATGAAGGGTTCTACGTACCAGGGTAAGGCCGCCAAAAAATGATAATTTTGATGGATGACTTAGCGTCCGGCAATTTTTTTAGGATAAATACAATAATACTATATATATTGCATTGTTTCCTTGCAAGAAGTATATTTTTTACTAGTATTTTAAATACGCGAATGTCTGTAAAAGTACTTAGTTTTATTTAATTAAGTAGTTGTTACTGCGAGACTACAAATAATACTCTAATATTATACGATGGTCATCGTATAATATTAGAGATGAAATGATTGTTAAGGTCGAGCAAAGCCGCCGAAGACAACAAGTGGCTCCAGTCATTTTTAATTTTATTTAATTTTTATAACTTGTTGTTGCAATGAACATACACACTCAGTGAAAATTTCAATTGTGTACCTATTATGGTTCATGAGATACAGCCCGTTGACAAACAGACGGACGGACAGCGGAGGCTTATTTATAGAGTCCCGTTGGCATCCTTTGGGTACGGAACCGTCAACAACACTGTGTGTAGATACTGTCCTACACACACACACAACATGTACATAATATCACACCTTTTTCCCCGGGGTATGAGCAGAAACTGCTGAACGCCATCTGCTACGATCCTTACGTAGGTACTTTTGCTTCATTTGGTCATATACCCACTTTGGTCGCGGGTACTAAGCACCTCATTTCTGAAGAAAGATCAATACATGTCCGTCTAGGACCACTTATCATTTGACGACCGATGTGGCGCGGCGGGCGAAGGTCCGCCTGCGACGCAGGAGGTTGCGGGTTCGATTCCCGCCCTGGGACAAATGTTTGTACGATCTACAAATATTTGTCTCAGGTGCTCTGGGTATTCGCTATGTATAATAATATATATCTATCTATGTAATGTATTGTATTAAGTATATCAGTCATCTAGTACCCATAATGTGTTATGGGTACTAGATGACTGATATGAGGTATGCTTAGCTTGGGGCTAGATGATGCTGTGTGGATTGTCCAGCATTTTTTATTTATTTATTATAAGCTTATAAAGAACCGCATGGTAAAGTTAGTTGTTATAAGTAGACAGGAAGATACTGCTGCAATTACTTAATCCCTTGATTCTAAATTTAATTTTGAAAATATTTTCAAAACAACTGCACTAATCCAGGAACTGGCCAGGGCCCCATAGTCGTCTCACACCTCACGGTTCCTGGTGATGAAGAAGACAGCCATGTAATTTTTAAGAATAGTTACCTAAGTATTACTTCACCAGCTTCATAAAATAAGTCAGCAACTTTAAAAATAGACCAAGAATTATTATTCAAACCGCAGTGCTCCCAAACCTAATTAATGAAACAAAATAAAGTTTCTATCCGACTCATCCACAATTCAATGAAAACATTCAATAAATCTTCCACGTCTGTTTCTGTGTTTAGTTTACCAAAGGATCTATTGAACAAAAAACCTTCCAAGACATGTAGGGCCTACATATTTTTTTAATTCGACAGTTAAACCATTATTTCAATACGTATTCATGTCACACGCATCCCCTCCCATATAACAATGGGTAGGTAGCGTACCATTTCGTCGCAGGAAACGCCGTACGCGCATGTTTTTCAAAATGGCTGCTGGTACCTTCGAACACCGCCCAGGTAAGGCGTTATTAGTGCGTCTGGATGCTAAGGAGACAGCATACCATAAATAAAAAGGATATCCTGGCTGGTTTCCGTTTGATATCTTATATTTCTTAACGCGTATCCTGCGCGTGATTCTCATTTAAGTTTTGTTGTTCTTCCTTCCGTGTGAAAGGTGATAAAACAATGTTGCTTGTTAGGCGCTTTGTTCACGTTTTTTTACCACAAGCAGGGAAATTACAAGTTTGCCGAATAAAACTTCATCACCACTTGGAAGAAGGAATTCTTTGCTTTGGGGTAGGTACCTATTCTGCTAGACCCCTAAATGGGTTGTAGTTGGATCCAAAGCAATAAATGAAAAATAAAATGTTTGGGAAGTCGAAATAAATATTGTTAGATTCTTTTCCTGCCTTACTACCTACTTACCTATACACAATCCTGCTAACGATAAAAGCTCCTGCGCTTACTTAACAGAATAGGTGGAAAACCTCTTTGAATTGTTACATCAAAGGAGGTTTTGACATTTATTATCTCGTTATTCTTACCAGCCAGTGATTTAGACCGTGTTGTGTTTAGAATAACTACTCTTTGGTATAATATGTCTGGTTAGCTCAGCAGGGAATAGAAATGAATAGAAATATTTATGAAACACCTTGTAGCGCATAGGTACTAAGACCCACTGCTGAGCATTGTGCTCTAGGTTCAATCTATACTTTTGCGATAGGCCAAATTCAGGATTTTTCTATAACAGCCCAGTTTCGACGACCGATGTGGCGCGGTGGGCGAAGGTCCGCCTGCGACGCAAGAGGTTGCGGGTACGATTCCCGCCTTGGGACAAATGTTTGTACGATCTACAAATATTTGTTCCGGGTGTTCTGGGTATTTCCTATGTATAATAAAAATATCTATCTATGTAATGTATTGTATTAAGTATATCAGTCATCTAGTACCCATAACACAAGCTCTGCTTAGCTTGGGGCTAGATGATGCTGTGTGGATTGTCCAGCAATATTTATTTATTCTTTATTTTTATTTAGTGTCTATAGATATCTGCCTGTGCCTGGTTGACTACAAAAGGCGGCTGGGCACTCCTATTGCGTATTTAATTATGGTACTTCTAAGCATAGGTACTATAACTACCTACAGTTCTGCTAATAACTTCGAGGAATTCAGGCGTGAAGTTACGTTGTATACTTATATCGCTTCCGCTGCTCAACGTGGAAAAATTGACAAAGGATTTCTGAGTCAGGCGCTCTACGGTTATCGAACGCGTCTAATATTAAAATGTTTAAATCTAGATTTTGAAATAATTAATGACAAACCCGCAGTTATCCAAAAACATGGAGAAACGTTATCTACCTTTGTTATAAAAAATCATGGGTCTTCCTGTGAAACAAGTTTGTATAAAATGATAAACCAAAGCTACCGAATAAATAACAAAAAAAGTCGTTGTTTGCTGACTGTACCTACTCACCTGCAGGTTTAGAGATAAAATTGTGTTTGCATTGAAACAAGATTTCTTAAGCTTATCTCTACGCTGTGAGTCACAGTGTCATTGTAAAGGTAAGTAAATAATTTTGGGTCATTTTTTCATAGTTGGATAATACAATGTTCTATTTAAATCATAATTATCACGACCAGAAACATTTTATAGTTGTGGAGATGAACGTAACAGACAACATTAATTAGAAAATGAATTAGTGATTACAGTCTTATTACTGTTTATACAATAAAACTTTGAATTTGTTGAATAGATACCAGGTGTGTTATCCAGCATAGATGCATAGGTAAATATATTATGAGTGGGTGTTGCGTGTAATGTTTGTAGAAGGCTGGTAAGACTTCCATTATTTATACAAGTAACGTATGGATCCATTCATATTATTTCATTTATAAATGTAAACTCAACATGGTGCATGGTTTTAATAATTCTTGTTTTCCGCAATACGGATAACTATGACAGTGTCATACTTTGACCCGATTCGATACCGGCTGCTGCGTAGGCGAAGGCGACGCGCTCTCTCAAAAAAAATAATGTATAAACTGAGGCTCACACGTGGCGAAGATCAGAACGTTACAGCCCTTTGAATATACAAACTTTTTCCACAGGCATGCTCATACAAGTACCTACACAAAGTGTCTAATTAGTATTCATCTGGGCGCGTGTAGTCCTCATCGCGGTGGGGACGGGTTATTAGCCGGCGACGCCTCTGCGCCCAGGCATATTGTTCCGAGTTCTGCCCACCGAGCGCCGCGCTCGCCCGGCAAACGTTAATTCACTCTGTCAATATTTGAACTGCAATGCTGTACAGTCGACTTGGACGCCAGAGGAAGCCGAGCCGGTGGCTGGGAAGGCAAGAAGTCGGCATAGCTGTTTGATGTTGGTATACGGCTGTGTCACTTCGAGCCAGCTCAATCCACCGGCGTTCTACAATTTCTGCCAATGAAGAGTGAAGAATTGCGGACGCTCCCGTAACGAAGAGAAGAAAATTCGGATCGCTCCCGTAACGTTTTCGCCGGGAGAGGGCGCGTCTATGACAGCTGTCAGTACGCGCTTTCTTCACGGGCGGGACGTGGGAGGAAAATCTTTATTTATATCACACACGACGATGTTCCCGTAGAGTGCGACCGGCTGTGTACTTGAGTGACGAAACGATACGAAAACACGACGACAGAATGGCGAACGACGAGGTGTTGGGTCCGCGGAAGACGATGTTCGTACTTGTGATTGTTGTTGGGTGTTTCGCGGTGTTGTGGCCCCGGATCCTGTCGCCGCTGGTCCTGGGTCCCAGTCGGGAGCAGCTCAAGCCGAACAAGTTCGACCGGGAGGCAGGTAATGTCGGTATTTTTAACACAAGCTCAATGTCAATATCGCTGGACGCTGTGACGAAAGCGAGCGTTTTAGCTCACTATATGATGATTATAATCTAATTATACGCCGGTTACGGCTGTTAAATTATCAGTTTAACACGTTTGGTTACAGCTGATGTCATATTTTGGGTTACATAAATGTTTAAAACACATTTTAGGCGGGTGAAATCGTGGGTTATAGTGGCTATATTTGCAGTTCACAAGAACGAAGCATTGGTGTGCAAATACGTCGCGGTCCAGCTGTTGACTTTGCGCATTTAATATTTACTAAAGATCTGATTGGAATGTGGTACTGGCATGTACACAAGAATAAAATTACATAAAATATTGCTAAATCAATTATGGGCAAAATTAGCATTGGTACATTGAATTTACTTAATTGGCTGAGTAAAAAATAGTTATGATCATTTGCAATACAGGTTCATGGCCTAAAAGTACACAATTTATAAGTTTACCTAGTATATCGTAGATTGCCAGTATTTTTTTATTTCTTAGATCGGTCATATTATTTTCAACTTCCTTTTAAGATAAGAAGTTAAAGCTATTCACCAAGAAATACTTGTAAGCAAGTAAACTATAATGATCCTTTTCAAAACTACTTTCTGTTATCATTGTTTTAACTGCCAAACAAATGGCAGTGAAAATCAGCATTTTAAAGTAATTTTCTTTAAAAGACAACCTTGAAACCTAAATAGGTAAACAAAATAAAAAAGCAAAGAAACATTTGATTGTTAAAACATTGCCATTGATAAAATATTGTCGCATTTGAAATTAGAATGCTGAAACATTCTAATTTCAAATGCGACAATATTTTGGCACAAAAATATATGTGACAATTTTTTTATACTAATCTAACTTATTGAAATACCAGGAATCAATTAGTACCTAACAATAAATAATTGTTCTAACTTTTGAACAATGCAACAGGATAACAATGGTATAAGTAATTAGTGTAATTGGATAAAAATATAAATTTGATAGTGGCATAGAGAATTTATTTTAAAATAAGAGCTATTTGCTAAAATCATAACACCCTTTTTATTTCTGTTACCATGATGTCACACCAAAATATTGATTGAGTGACATACACAGTATATATAAAGCACCAATTTAGGTCCATAAATTTCTTCAGTAAGTTATGTGATAATTTAGCAAGTTATTTCAGGAATTTATTAATTAGTTAAACTGATTGATTCATAATTGGTTGTGTTACAATTTAATGTTTCTACAAAATCCGTTAATTGTTCTTTCTTTTATTATGATACCATGTAATTAGATTAGTAGTATTTTTTCCTTATAGATTTGAACTTTGAGACTAACTGCTTATTGTATGCCTACAACTGGACGGCTTCCTTAAAAATCATATTCTAAATTAAATTTTAAATTAAATCTTGGTTTCTAAAGAAAGACATTGATCATACATTAATTAAGCCCAGAATATTTGGGACATCGCAACAATTTTTCATTAGAAATTTCAGATGAATGCAGTCAGCCAGTTACTAATATGATCCACATCTTAGATATGATTTTTTACAACAGCAGGTTTTTTATTTTCTTATAAATCAATGTTAATAACATTGTCAACAATATGTTCCCACTAATAATACCCAACAGGATGCTGTGAAGTCCTATTTGAAACTGACATGGCTGTCTTGGAACTCATCAATGAAGTCTGCAGTTCAGCCGTCCAGGCAGACGGCAAGCTCAATCCTTACGCTGCAGCTGAATGCCGAAAAGCTGTCAACGAGACTTGCGGTCTTGACTTGGCAGCATTCTTGAAACGCAACGAGAATGTTGGGAAGACTTCTAAAATGCTGGCAGAGACAATAAAGAGTAGTAACAGCTCCTGCCTTAAGGAGCACTTCGGTGTACCCATTTGGAATGTCGGAGTCCACATCTCACAGAATTCCTGGACACAGCTTGACAGTTAGTTGAATATTCTAGATAGTTCCAGAGTGTTCCGTTTTTGCTTGACCCCTTGTTCAGGATAAATTGGTTTCCAAGATTTAAGATTAATCAATGGTGTTGTAAATGAAAATGCTTTGGTTTGTAGTCAGTATTGAATCATAGAGACTAAGATGTAATAAGATTTTGGCAATAGATAATTAAATAGCACAGCTACATAGTTGCCATAGTCAATTCATGATGTTATTTATCAATTTATTGGTAGATGTGAAAGGAATCCTGTGTATTCTGAACTGGTGCCAAGCAAATAGTGTTAAAATGTGTTCTAACAGATGCTAACAAGCATGGTGATGTTTTGTGAATGTACATAGGTAAGACTAAAATAATATTACATTTAAAGTTAAAGTTGGAGTAAAAGCAACAGCCTGTACAGTCTTCAGAACCAGCTGGTATTTTCTAGTCACAGTTATAAGATAATGTATGTATTTTGTATCTTGTGATATAATTATGTTTCGTTTCTATATTCAAATCCATATTTCCAGTTAAAGAAATAATACCTAGTGTCGATTGCATACTTACTATTCAAAAAGTCGTAAAGCATGTTGAAATTGTAGCGCAAATTGAACTTTATGTTTGGGTGTAACAGCTATATTTCAAACAACACATAATTGTATACATTGTTGGTAACTATATTGCAAACGCAGGATGGTTCTACTTGGATTAAGAAACAAGTCTCGGGAACATTTGGACATTTGCATTGAAGCCTAAACGGCTCTTCAGCATACAGGTGTGTTTATAAATTCATTTAATTAAAGAATAATAAATTGGTGATCTTCCAGTGTAACCAGGTGCAAGTTATATATCTGTTAGCTTCCCGCCATTCATTTAGCCTGGCTTTGTGCCCGGATGATGGCAATAGGCTCGCCCCCTACTACATAGGATCTAAACGTAACTGGCGAAATGTACTTAGGTGTTACTATCGGTGCACCTCTGCCTTATGTTTTGTTACCATATATTAGGTGGATATGTCTACGTAAATCGATCGTTTCCGATTCAACAAATTACTAGGGAACGTATCTACGTGTTCAAGTACGCGTGTATTCGTGAACCGCCTATACAGTTGAGTTTCTCTAACCTTAACCTAAAGAAGCGTACTGCTTGCGTTGGTAGAAATGCAAAGAGGAGTATAGCCGACTACGTAGGATCCTACGCCAACTCCGCATAAGATACCCACCTACGTTGCACTGTGCTATGCGCTAGTGACGTCAGTCCAGAACGATTTCCGAGCCTTGAGAGTTATCAGCGTTTAGCAAATAGCAACCGGTCTTACTGTTTGTTCTTTTGCCGCCTTTGAACTGGACACGAAGCCTTCGGTTTACTCGAACGTGCTCTTAAATGCAACCGTATTAGCAGAGATATATTGTGAATAGTGGTGTGTTCCCAGAAGAATATATTTTTCGTTTACTTCCAAAGGCCACAAAATATGCTCCACATTTTCTGCCAAATCTATCGTAGGTCCCAGATCCATTTAAACACAGCTTACTTCCATCGTTACTCCGTCTGGTTTCGTCATTTGGCATCCGTTTTCAAGAATCATTTCCTATTATGTGCTGACAAATGCGTGCACTGACTGGACAGGTAGGTATACTCATCATATCTGTGTGGTCGTTCCCACAAAAGAACATCTCAGACTATATACTGATCAAATAATATCTGGACTTTAAGAGAGACTTGGGCCTCTTAGTTGTTTTCGGTGATTCTTCTTAGAGTAGTCAGAAAATTTGTTTTATTTCGAAAACCAATTTACGGAAATAAACACAATTTAACATCAACTACTTAAATAAAACCCAGACTCGTTTCGAAAACCCAGACTCTTGTATTCAAGGACCATTTTCTAAATAACTTCAGTTCATCAAAAGTAAAAGACCAATTAATCAAATATATTTTAGTAAACTCTCTCCCACCAAAGAACAGAAACTCATTGGGGTTACCAGTCACATGTGCATTACGTTGTGGCAGTTTACGTAGCTGAACTAAATATAGCCCCTGTTGATACCAGACTGTTGTTTTGCATCTTCACACACTGGGTTATGCAAGACTAGTGTAAACACACGTCATGGCTTTGATAGCCGAAGTGTAGGAAAAGAAATGATATATTTTGAGTAGCAGCGATTTATAAAATTTATTTCGCGACTGTACGCCGCAGTAGAAAAACTTGGTAACGTAATGATAATTACGTACATGTAGGTAGTAGTTGTAGGAACAAAATGGAGACACCTGGTTCCGATACATTTTCAACTACGGAGCATATCTCCTTTCTTATATCTATGAATTCAACCATTCCTCCAAATGTATCTTTGTCCAAAACACACATGTTGAGCATGATATTTTGATAGTAAACTTTAATCTCTATGCCACGAAATGATTAATGAGAGACTGGTGAATGTTTTAGGATGCTCAGCAGAGCGAGCGATTTGATAGATTATTTTTGCATTTGTTAGCCCAATTCTTGAAGAAAGTTTAAGACTATGTAACAAAATGGTAGGACCCTTAGGAGCGAACCTTAGGAACCACGGGGCACAGCTTGTTCCTTTATAAAAATCCACCCAAGGTGCTTTCTGAGATCGTAAACTTGTTGCTACCATACTCCATTGAATCTAGGAATACAAAAATTACGTCTAAATATCGATATTTGTTGTGTTGTATTGTTGAAATTATTCCGAGTTCAAAAAGGAAACCGTCCTTAACACTTATTTAGAAAAAAAAAATTATCAGCCTTTTCATTCAGTCTTTTAAAAACAGTCACATGGTATGCAAATAGAGCTAATTATACGGTGGAAATAGCGATGGCGCTGTAAGGATATTTTTCTATTGTTATAATGAATGGTTTAAAATGATCAAGATTTGCCACCATTGCTAACGTTTAACTTTTAATGTTACGCAGAATTCAGCACCACATGGTGGGTTTTATGGTTGTTTAAAGAAACGTTTATCTTCCCACGAAGCTTCTTCTCGGCGTTGGTACAATTCTGAGTAATTACAACTGCCGTTTATATCAACCATTCATGCTTTTTTTACTATGGAATATACATTACTTTGTTGGATATACATTTTCCTTGAAAAAGCTGTTGAAATAGCCGTTATGTTTGAATAGCAGGAAACCTGATTATTTTTAGGTTATCGTGATAAGGTCGCGTGTCAAGGTAAATTTGATAATGAAACGGCAACGTGGTCCTGTTAGCTACAATTGCATCGCCTATTAGTTCTGTCGTGTACCGAAGGACCACACAATTGCTTTAAGAACTTCTGTGTGTTGTATTTGGTGCGTGTTATAATGATCAGAAATTTAATCACGCCCTCAATTTAATAATTGTTTTGCTCTGGTTAGTATTAGATTATAGGTTTTAAATTCAGGCAATCGCAGTCGCGGTAAACAAGTTCTAGCTTCAGCAATTTCTGATTCTCTGCCTAATTTCTAGCAAATAAGGTAAAATTCGTGTTTAGTTACGTAAAAATCTCATGTAACCTCGTAAATGGGACAACACTAAGATTTATCGACTCCGCATGAAGATTTCAACAATCATTTCGCTCGCAAATGTAAATACAAGATGTTAGCTTTCACAATGTGGTATGGAGCGGCATTTCAAGTAATACTCGTTTAGTGGCCTCTACTCCAAGAACAAAAGTTTTAACGTCACATTGTCACATTACTAAGGTCATATGAGTAACGGTAAGGCTGTCGTGGCTTCTTGTTAGAATAGGAAATTAGAACCATTCCGATTTGACGCCTTCGTATTGGTCTTGGAGACATCCGTATCTTTTGACTTTATTCTTAACGAAATTTTGGTCCTTTTGTCCTTAATTCACTTTAAGGCAGTGAGTAATCTTTTGCTTACGTCTTTATAGTATGAAGGTTTGCGCTATCGGACAATGTTCAAACTACAAACTTGCTTTACTCATCGTTTCTTTTGTATGATCTAAATCTGAATAAAAGGTGATCGATAATACACCGTTTGTATTGTATATTGTAACCATATAAACGTATTCAGCGTGAAATTCGGTGCAATGCTCCCATTACGGCCAGTTTTGGACAGAGCCAAAAATTTACACTGTTGGCATAGTCAACAATGAAACCACCGGAAATAGCATATTAGGAAGAGTTAGTTAAAAGCATTTTTAGTGTGTTCTATTTTATTACTATTTAGTTTGTTATACTGAGGGTTCTGAGTTATGGGTTCGATGGTGTTCCAGGCACAAGAGAATAGAGAGGGTTCTACTTATTGAACAGATGAGTCAAGCTAAATATAATTTCTTGAAATATCAACATTTAACTTGAAAGGTTTCATTATGATCTCTTCAAAGAAGTTGGTACGACATATTTTGGCAGGTTAAATCCGGTAGCTAATTTACTTTGTAGATGGAGCGTATAATTATGCGTGTACGCACCTTCACGCACGATAGTTGAAGTCTGAAAGCTGTCAGTGCGCACGACTACGAAATAACCATATAACTTCCGTAAAAACTGGGTAATATGATATCTTTCAGAAGTCCTGATGGTTTCACACTAGTGTACTGACTAAAAGAAATATGTTTTCAGTCGCGTCTTCGACGTGTGGTATCTAGTTTTGCAATTTAACTAAGTACCAAAAATTTAAGCGAATATGTGTTTTTGAAAAATAACTTTAACATCCCACACATCAAGTTTAATTTGCGCTATAATTTCATCACTTTTTATGACTTTTCAATTGTTCGTACGAGCGCATGGCACCCGTGGGATGTTATTGAAAATGCTGTCCTGGTCGACCTAAGTGTTGCGATCGGACTTTATGCAGAGCTCAGGTCCTTTTGGGCTGGTTGGTTTCTTGTTTTTAATTAATTCCGTTTTTAATTGCTTTTCTTTTTTCTTGCTAGTACCTTATGTTACGATTTGATGATTACTATAAAATGAATATTTCATAACCGGATAGATTATATTGGATTCTTTCCCAGAGTCAACTTCAACCATATGCCTACCATTACATGTGCACGATCAAATGTTTGTTCAAGTTACATAATATGGCGCTAACATGACGATCTGGTTAGCGCCACGAGAACCTTGGAGTCCCATCTGGTTTTTTTAAACAAATTAGGTAATGTACCCATTGACAATCCGGGTCAAATTGATACCTACATGTGCGTGTGTTCAACGCATGTTAGTTTTGTCATTTATTATTGTTGGGTTATAAATTGTTAAAAAACTTATGCTTGAAAGTATTTTTTAACCGACTTGTTTTCCAACTTCGAATAAAGTAGGAAAAGGTCATAAAATAAATTTTTGTTATTTGTTTATAATAACTTAATTAAAAAAATATACTTAAAATGTTTTTTAAATAGAAAACCACAAGTTGTCATTATTTTCCCGAGTTCCTTTTCCTAACGATAAATGTCCAAAATAAATTGGAGAACTTAACGAATTTCAAAGGACCAGTTTTTATGTTCTCTCACACAAAATTATTTTATTTTATGTTATAGGAATAACAAACAGCAGTATATTACAAACTAGCAACAGAATACAAAGACTTATAATAAAAGTAACGAATATACTACTCAAGACGTTATTCATAGATAACTATACAAAATAGCTAGCGGTTAGCAGTACAAACTTAAAACGTATTCAGTAGATATGTCTCAGAGGTTGGTCCTAAGGTCCTCGGACTGAAGGACCAATTTTTCATAATTAGATAGGTACTTCAAACACATAAAAGATCTGGGATTATGATACAAATTTTCTAACATACACTAAATCATTCTAAAAAAATATTTTCATATATCTAATACAACGACTGATCTAATGCTGTCAATCACGCGTCTACCTACAGTCAGTGACTCACGCGCACCCTATGTGATGAATCAGGAAGTGGCTGGTTACTACAAATGGGCTATAATTAATCTTGCGTTTTGTGTGTGTCGACTAAATAAATACGACATATTGTTTTGTGTTTGTTGAGTTTTAATAATGATACAAAAAAAACTTTTGTTCCAAGGACGAGTTATTAGTGCAGATTATAAAGTTATCTTTACCTACATAGGTATTATAGAGGGTTACTTATTAAGGAAAGGGCTTCTGATTTACGACCTATGCTGGCCTAGACTCTGCCGAATCATCCATGGCCACATTCTTTGACTTGATCAAATCCGTATCCAATAGTCCGAAAGCTGTCAGACATTTTTGGGTAGGTATTTGAGGCAAGCTGAAAACTTGTTCAATTCTCCAGCTATAGTACTTAGGTACAGAACCGCCAATCTGGCTAAGGGGAAAGCTCTACAGCTAATCATAATAACCCCTGAAGTATTGCCGATGAACTAAAAATCACTGTGCACCACCATAACTTACATTTATACATTTAAATATATCATTGCTTCTATTATGCCAACAGTTTCTGCCATGACAATGTTAAGTCATCTATCATTTATCTAACGAGTGGTTAGCAATGATTCATCGCATGGTTTATGTAAATGTCGTTAATTATTTATTGATTTATTTGTAACACTTAATTGATCTATATTAACTTGGTCAAGAGTTCTGATCATAATATAGGTGCTGCTGGCTGTGACAACATAATTGTTATACAGGTCGATGTTGTAAACTTATGGGTTTACACAAACGCGCTGTTTTTTTTTATTATTACGAACTCAATTCCTACAAATTTTAAGTTATTTTTATAAAAAAACTGATGTCAAACTAGAGTCCTAAGACTTTGGTTTGACATCAGTTTTGTTAATTTTGTATTAAGATATTTACCATGCTCTGTATAAAGTTCAAAATATAATTACTAGCTCGAAGGTCTGACGTTAATGTACTGTTACTGTATTAAGACTGATTATGTCCCTGCAAAGGCTGTTTGGTTAGCACAGACAGACCACCTCGCATTATATGAAGCAACAGACAGCTTTGCGTTTAGTGTGTTCTTTGTATTTAATTATTTTAACACATTAATTACATGATTAACATCAGTGTAAGTGAGTTTTGTGTAATATTTTTAACTAACCACTAAATAAATAATAAATATATTGTTTTGTAAATGCTTCCATTTATTTTAATCCTTTCATACCTTTACATAATCTTAACCTCCTTATTATTAACGCTGAGTAAAGTTACAAACAGGACAACTATCAGATTTTACGAGGTTTAAGATTGGTATAATCTTAGTCCGCTTATTAATATAAGGAATTTTACAGACTAATTAGTAGGTACCTACTAGATGGTATTAAACTCCACCTACCTGCTGCTGCAGTTTCTCAATGAAACACCCATTCATTGAGTTAAGTATCACAATGAAATTACGTTCTCTCCAGACTAAGTAGAGAAATTTAAATCAAGTGTCACAGTCGTGACTGGTGTTTAGCACTTGAAATATCCGCCAGGCGTTAATATTGAGCGCCTACGCATATAAAGTGATGGTAGAGCTACTTATCTAAATTCAGTTCCGGACACTACAATCGAGAAGTGTCCGATAATCATTATCGTCCAGAGAACTGTACCGAGTCTGAAAAATAAATAAAAAATGTCTGTATGGGTAGGGGCAACGTCGGCCTAGTCTTACGCTTAGTTAGGATAAAGCGAGATTGTCTTACGGCGACCCATCAAAAAGAAAAAATAAATAAATAAAATCTCTTATTGTGTATTGCTTTCTTGAATTCCATTTTAGTTTGCATTCGGGCCAACCGTGCCTAAAAGTTGTAATTTTGGCGCCCTTTGCGACTTGTCGCTTAGAGCCGACCTCACCTCTCAACCCTTAGGCCGCGGCTGGGTATAGGGTATTTGTGAATGCAAAAATCGTCATAATACTCAAAGAAGAGTGTACTTAGGTACCTAGCTATTAACAAAGAAGGGTGAAAGGACCAATTTTCAATTGCTGGCACAAATCGATGCATGTTATTAAAGCAGATGGTGCACTAAGCACCCACCTTGCGTAATCAACTGTGAGCCAATCCGACGACCATTACCGGCCAGTGTTAGCCAATCAGACGTGACTACGGCACATCACGGTTGCCGCAACTCGCCTGCCTTGTGTGTCATCTATGTACCGCTTTCATTGTTAACACAATAATACTAAATGAGACGGACATCAGATAAATTAAATTAAACAATACTGCTATCTTGTACCTACCTACTTGCAAATATAAAATAAGTATATCAACTAAATTCCAGAATAAAAAATGGAATATTGTAATGTGTAAATACGATAGTAGATCAGTATCTGTTTTGAGTATAAAATACGGCAATATCCCTTTAACGTTTATGTAGTAAAGTAACCTGCACTCCAAACACCGCACAATACTAACCTGGTCCTAATTCCCCAGCTATCAAACAAGAGCGTCCTTTGACCCGCGGCGCAGGACCACATCCCGCTCTTCGCGAGAGAGGACGGGCGATACCTGCGGGAGTGCCTTCTACTCCTACGAAGAACACAGTGGCGATGCCTCCTCACGTCAGGGTACGAACTTCTCCGCTATCAGTGTATTATGAACTGGAGATCAAGGTCAGTTGAGGGGGGAGAATGCTTGTGAGGCTTTGCAAGGTAGGTCGGTGGTTCCTGGTGGTTTGGTGCTCGACCAAAGGTTAAGATTTAGGACATCAACGGACAAGAAATCTGTATCCTAGACCGCGTATTTATTCATTGTTCTTAAGAAGACCAGAAAAGTACTGGATTAACATGAGTTTCGTATCGTAATTACCCCGATGTTATTTGCTTACATTTAAATAATAATAAATAAATAAGTAGGTAAATAATGCTGGACAATTCACACAGCATCATCTAGCCCCAAGCTAAGCATGTGTTATGGGTACTAGATGACTGATATACTTAATACAATACATTACATAGATAGATGTTTTTTTATTATACATATCAAATACCCAGAACACCCGGAACAAATCTTTGCAGATCGTACAAACATTTGTCCCGGGGCGGGAATCGTAATGCTTACTTTTGAGCCTGTCAATTGAAAAATACGTAATTCAAATTATCAAATCAACGGGAACTGTCGTTACATGTACTAATATAGACAAGCTTCGCCTGTGGTCACGTCTGGCCAGCACTTCTAATATTGGTGAGTATGCCTAGATTAGCGCCATAACAATATGTAAGCTTAATCAGCTTCGTGGCACAGTACGTGAGCTTTAAGATACTATCTTTTCCAAGTGTTAAAAGTTCCAAATATGTTTATGGATCTAGAAATTACAGGTAATGGGAGCCTTATGAACGTCGCGTCGTCGCCAACATTTGACGACAGCAAAATGTACAAAGACCAGCACATTAAGCTACCGCAATCTGTTAAATTTCTTTGATAGGTTTTCCACTTTATTACGAAAGAATAAAGTCCATGTTCAATTGGGAAAATGTGACAGTTTGGGATAGCTTAATGTACTGGCGTCTGTACCGAATACCTTTTGTTTTTCTATGTTTTGTAATGCTAATTACTTTACAGTCTATTGTATAGATTCAAGTTCAAATGTGTTACTAGGGAGTTGATAGTGCCACTTTTTGGCAGCAAAAACGCTAAGAAGTGTGGGTGTTCTAGGGACTGTCTTAATTTTACGTTCAAAAAATTGCAGAAGTCTAAGTTACTTAAATATTTTTTACTTAAGGTTTTATGTCCAAATATAGCCGATGTTTTTGCACAGCAAACATATTATGTATGTATTGTGTTACCCAGTGTTAGTAAAAACGGCATTAATTTGATGTAATTACATTCCATTTGATGTAAATATAGGTAGGCTGTTGAAATAGGAATGAACCAAAAAATTTAAACTTGTCAACAGAATAGAAACATTTTTATTTTGTTTTTTTTTTGGATATTTCGATTTATTTTGTGGCATAGCTTGGAGGACAAATGTTGAATATATTCTAGACATCTCATTATTAGGCATTTTGAAAGAAAGCAGCCCCTATAGAGAAACAAACATCTGTACGTTCACGACAAGAACTGTGTAGACCGTAATGTTACCAAAATGCTGCCTTAATTTAATTTCATGTTTCGCAACGAAGGTTCAAACAAACGCCATGGAACGAATATAAAAGTAAACAAGATTAAGCGTTTGTTGTCCTAGTTTAACCATTACAAACATAACACCACGCCTGTATTCTCGAAAGGTTAGGCACAGATGTCCCCACATTTTGCCGGTTATTTTCATGTCCCATGTAGTTGGGATGCCAGCCTATTCGCATCAACATCATCAATTGACTGCCTCGTTTATCTATTGGTTAAAAATGCTACAGCTACGCATGAGGGTTAAATATTCGGGTCAGGCGAAGTGTTAATAGGCTTTTCCATCTGCAATTGCTCAGTAACAGGAGCCGAGTCTTAGATTTGTGTCCGGTAGTGGCAATTGGGCGTCCGCTTTAACGGTAGTAACCTAAGATACGCTTTTAACTGTACGTACGGTTAGGAAAGCAATAACTGTCGGTAGCTACAGATGGCTGATCGAAACGATGGATGCCACTGTCCGCCTACTGTTTATCAATTAAAGAGCCATTGCGGATAGAAAGACTGCGAATAAACTTACAAGAATGATGTCATCGTCATTATTTTGGGTGCTTATGGCTTCTGGCGGCACATATGTTGGTAGCACCATCATCGATCGAAAATTATTTAATATTCATGGTCTAATTAAAATGATGATCGAGATACGGTATCAGGCTGAGCCAAAATAGCTTTACCGCGTGAGAAATTGTTGTATGCGTTGTTTCTGGTGCGTCTGTAATACGTTAGTTCCCACTATAGACCATTCTTTGTCATCTCAAGCCAACTTCCAAAGGATTAAAAGACGATGAATCAAAACAGACTTTGAAATATGGACTATGTCTCTTGAAGAGGAAACAATGTCAGCGCACAGTTAAACAATTACTTGGCACACAGTCAAACTGTTTTTAAACGTGCGAGAGTTAAATCTAAGCCTATTAATATTATCATTAGCACGTGAGTTATTATTGATAAAATACTAAGCTTTTGGCTCCTCACAGTAGCTCCTTATGGTCACAAAATCCAAAGGACCTGATTAAAATTTGAACTCAATCCAGACTCAAAAGACCAGAAAATTTATCATAGGATATAAAAAGAGGTTTGCAAGTAATGATTAGTCTCCGGAAGGTACTGGCGCCAAAGATGACTTACAGTCGGAAAGAAAACATTGCTGAAAGCCACGACCACTGCCAACTATATAAGCTATGTGCCCCGGAATGTCAATGCAAGTCAGTCAAGGTCGGTTGCGTCAACGGCCGTCAGCTCTTGAAGATATTACAGGGACAGGGATGTTGAACGCTTGTCATCTCCTTAAACTACTTTGGTTCCATGTATATTTGGTCCAGTGATAATTGACTTCAAATGTTTTGTCCCAAAATGAGATCGAGGAATTCTTGAAACCATATTTGATATATTATATTCAAGCTGATATAACCTAACCCTCTTTGAGACGTGAGATATTGGTGAAGGGTGAGCGTTTTGGGGGACTGTCTTATGTAATTTTTGACGTTCAAAGAGTGCTGATCCTCAGACGAATTTGAATAAATGAAGTTTGAGTTTGCTCAAAATAAAGATTTTCTAGTTTATGCTATTCTATAGTGCGAAAAGGGTAATTATTTGACTATAAAAACACTCTACAATTCTTAAAACACACATTGATTATTTCATTGAAGAGTTTGGCATACTAAACTAAGTAAACAATTATGTGACGCAATACAAAGATAAAGTTTATCTTGCTAATATTTGCCATAAAATTATGAAAGACGATGCCGCCTGAGAAATTAAAGTAATTGAATTAGGATTGGATCGAGGCGTCCAATATCCATGCAATAATTATAATGGCTGAGTTGCACACGGCTCGGGAACGTTCGCTGTGGCAATTTATTGAAGTAACCTACTTCTAAAGTGCTTTATTTTTTAACGGTGGTTGGTATTATGAATGAAAGGAAATGAGACATAGGATCTTGGAATAGCTGGAAGCAACGAGGCATAAGAGGTGCATGCTACACAAGGCGGAAGTACAGAACATGATTTTTGACCCCCAGGGTAGAAATTTAGTGTCGGTTTCCCTTCTAATTTCTATCTATGTTCGTTTCTAAAGTTTGTTTTTTTTTTTAAATTTTAAATGTAAAAACTCATGATTTCCACCTAACCAATAATATTCTAAATGAGAGACGTACATTATTACACAGAAATGTTGAATAGAAATGATAATCTTTTCACGACTTCTACTGTTGTAAGTAAAACACAAATCCGAATAAAACGTAATGAAGAAAAGCTTACGTGAAATTTCTACGCTGGGGTTACCATAATCATGTACCGAACTTACTCAGTTTTTACGTTGATGGCCGTTCCACCCCGTATGCTCTAAATATCATTCGAATAGTCAGCTGTACGTGCGTTATTTCAGTGACAAAACATTGCAGACATCACTTCAAAGTGTATTGGGAGCAAGACGGTAAAACAACAATTATCACTAAACCGCTAAGAAATACAATTACCCTTGAAACTGGGAAACTAGCCCAGTTATACATTTACCAGGTAGAAACAACTTTGTCAAAGAGGCCAACGGTTACAGTTATCTACAAAGCAAAGTTATGAACAAAATGTTCTTGAAAAACCAACATTTGCATGATAGAGAGACGAAAATTTGGAGTTTTTGTTTTAAAAATAAAAGGCTTTGAATACGACCGAGTAGACATTTGTTGATGAGTTAATTATGATAAACAATTTGCGTCAATAGCTGGTGTGGAACAAAATGTGGGTTGTTGTGGATTAGTTTGGATTCTGCGTGTAATTTACAATTTCGTTAACGTTTTCCTAATATTTTTGTACTTTAGATGAAAGGAATATGGAGATTATGTACCTAGTGGGTTTGGATGAAGACAGACCTATGAGTTGTATTATGTGGGTAAATATGTAGGGAAGTTACATCTTGGAGGCATTGAATTATATAGTTTATCAGTGAAGTCAGTTTCTCGGATTTTACCTAAGATTCACAATAACGAAATTCCACTTATGGTTGAAAAACTTTCTTCGTGGTTTTGGTTTTGGCCCTGAAATTCTTCTGCATGTTTCTTTATGTCAATAAAAACTGCCTCTGCCTGCTTTATTGGCAGATCATTCGTTCAACTACTTACCTACAGTGTTTAGCCAATTACTCAACGTAATTTTCATCATACTTTAATTCAAGAGCCTCTCAATCTACTTAAAACAGGCTGTACACAAGCTTGTTCTCAGAACTAGGTAGATAAACAAATGTGTGGTTGGCATTGGTCGGGGCGACCCACAAACGCGGCCTAGACACAGAGCGCAGAAATAGCCCACAGTGACACTCCCGCGCATAGCGCGCATCTCCGACGGCGGACATCGCTACGGTAATGCTGTGATTTATGGACTTTCTTTTTTAGCTACTGTCTCATGTTAAATGTACAGGACTTGGTAGGTGTGTGGGTAAATTTATTAAAATGCATCTATTATTAGGAACACAAAGTATTTTGGTTTCTGCTTCAGTTTTTCCATAAATTACATTGTAAAGCCTCAATATAGAGAGCTGTACCTATCTGTGTCTTCACTACACATTTATTTGTTGTAAAATCAAATTTCTGGTGACTATATTAACGTGTAACATTATGTCTCTGTGTTTGGTCCTTTGATACGGTTTATTCGGTACTTATACTATTTTATTAAAACTATGACAGACCTCGTAATACATACTAGAAGGCCTTAAAATGTAAAGGTAGCTCCTCCATAGTGATACGGCAGGGGACATCAAACAATTTGTCAATATTGGGCTGGGCTCGTAAGACAATAATCTCGTTTAGAGGCCGCCTACACTTATATTCATGTACCAACATTGACCATAGATTAATGGGCAGACGTGTCTTAAGTTTTATGATACGGGAGAATTATTTGCAAAAGACAAGTTTTTTACGTTTACGTAAGAATGGATGAAGTTATTACGGTAAAGAGCCCTTCCGGCGATGTACTTCTATCCGATTCTATTCCAGCATTACACATTCAGTACAAAAACCTCATATTTTGTGATTTTGCCCAAAATCTATTTCCTTTCTATCAGTCAATCCACAGGTTGATGGTATGTTAAATTTCGAATCGAAAATTCGAAATCCACTCGGAAGAAGTCGCGGACGAAGTGCTATTTAGTATATGATAAATAAGCCTTGTGACTGAAGGGCGTAAGTGCCGGCGTAAAAAACGTACGTTTGGTTTCTGGTTTTGTCTAGCAGGAGTTTGTTCTCAGGTTTCGATTCCTCTCACGTTACCGGTGATAGGAAGATGTACGATAGCGTTAACTCAGACCCGGACATCTATGAAAGCAAATCAATTTATGACCAGTCTCAAACAATGAACGTTCGTGCTGAAGCATATAAATGAAATGTTAAAAACACGTTTACAGCCTAGGAAGGTAGACGGCGCCATATTCTATTACGATAGCTTTCACTTGGGTGATTGAAATATGAATTGAACTTCCCTAAAGGGATTGGCAGAAGCACTCAAATAAACTATGACTGTTGTGAATGTATTAGATCGTGAACAAGTTCGTGTATTGACACAAAATGGGCGCCATTCCAAATACCAGTATCAAGTTTGCAACTGTAATTTAGCCTGACTTAGAAATGCTGTATAAACGTTGTCAGTGCCAGTAAAAACCTTAATATATTAATTAAAATAACAGGTAAGGACTTAAAAATGTATAATAATATAAGCATACCGATCGCGGAACGAAACATAAGGGCCCTGCATAATGCCGCTTTTTTTACCCTTCGGGATTAATTGCAACAACTGTTACTTAGATTTATGGTTTCAATGGACCAAGTCAATTTTCTGCTTATCCTTGAATTTGCCCCTCAAGGTGTATTCGATTTTCTTGCTAAAATGTCCAAATCCTCCTAAATTAAACTGAGGTGATGCCGAAAATAAGTGCACAAGAAATTATTAGTCCTTTTTTAATGAGAACTGTAGGAAAGACAATTTAATTAGCAGTGTCCTCAATATTTGACAAGCTGTACGTAAATACGTTTGTCAGTAAATTAGCTGAACAGCTGACGAGCACAGGCGTGTTGGACAATCTCGCGGTCTCCGAGGTCGCCTACATGCGTCCCAAACATTCGATCAAAGACTAGGTGATGTTGTGTAGATGGGTAGGCACTTTCATAATGACAAGTCAGTAGTTGGCGGAAACTGGTGAAGCACGATTAATTAAAGGATCTTCAGAACGTGAGTTGAAAGAAGAAGAGAGAATCTTTTTTGATGAGGTTGAGAGTTTATTTAATATAGAAATATAAGTAGTGCAGTACATTTAATTTTGTATACATACAATTGACAAGGTGTATATGTTGTACCTTTCCAAAACATTAATAATCGGAATTATATCTAATTCAGATTTGTATGTCTCTGTAATGTTAATATCTCCGTAATTGCAGATTATAGTAATAAGGATGCATAATTTCATACCGGTCATAAGGTGCCTTTGCATGTTGACCGACTCATATGCCTTTTAAATAAAGCAATAAGACAACAAAAGTCTCCCGCCATCTTGATCTATGATTCAAAAAGATGTTGTCTCGAAGAGGTCGTATGCGCATGTAGGACGTTTTCCCTTTCTAAGTGCATCTATATTATATCGTAATGTGTGTTTTAAATCATGTTCACCATGATGCAGAGAGTGGGAACGGCATTGAACCCACGTCACATAAAATTATTGCTTAATTTCGTGAGAATTCGTATAAAATAATGATGATCTATCGAATGGAACAGCATCCGTTTCAACTACCCACATAAAAGTCCATCGACTGTCAATCATATATTGGCTGGCGGAAAATGTGCTAAAAGCAACTTACATTTTAATGTATGATTGAAACATTCATTGCCGAATGCATTATCTCAATAAAAAAGAAATGAAGACAGAAATTTCGAGTCAATTAAGTAATGTTGCTACCAGGAGTTTTGTGTATGAGCGCCATTTTGGAATTTCCACGCCTTCTTTAATGAAATAAAATTTAATATTAGACTCACTCATTTGAATGTCAAGTTTATTTTTCATTAAAAAATTATGAATTTTTCAATTTATCAACACTCGTTATTATTTTATCGTTTACCGCCACAACATGCGACATGAACGTATATAAGATAAACATAGTTTTATCACCGGAATGTAATCATAAAAACTATTTTCATGGCGTAATGCAAATGTTCCCCAAACTTACTGAAACCTATGCAGTTACAGCAACACGGGATATTTTGAAGATACTTAAGACGTTAGGGCGGGCTCACTGTTGCGACAAAACAGTCGTACAACGAATATTTAAATTAAAATCATTATTATTTATGATTTAAATTTTTCATTTCATTTTTATTGTTAAGATTTTTAGTTCCTTTTTTTCTTTGGTGTTTTTTGTTACCTCTACGTGTCCCAAATATATTTCTTTTCTTCGTCTTTCCTTTCCTTTTCTTTTAATATTGATAGAGTAAGGTGTGAATTTAGATGGATAGAATATACTTTGTTAAACGTAATAATCTATTGCCTTGTTAGTCATGAGGTCCTGGGTTTTATTTCCGGGTCGAGCAAAGAGTTATTGGGTTTTACCATTTGGAATTTCTCAGTAGCAGCCTGGAGTTTAGATTCGTGCCCGATTGGTGGAAAAAGGCTCGCCTCCCTGAGTTAACAGAGAACACCTCTGCATAAATCTTCTGGCAATACGGGCGTTTTGTTATGTTTATATTTCTAACATCCGGTTGAGCTTTATTCGAATATTTGTAGTGAAAAAATCCCTTTCTGGGCTGCGGACTGTACCGAAATGATTTCTGCCAATTCTTATATTTGGTCCTTATGGCCCAAAGTTGGTCCTTAGTAGCAAACATTCCTCCAACCCTAAAGAGTAAACAACCAATCCGAATTCCTCAATATAACACATTAGCCAATACGTCCGTCATGGAAAAATCGCTAACACACAGATTGTCTAAAAGCCAGTAAATACAGGAAACCATTACGCCGCGTCGTAACCGAGAGCGGACAGTACACATTTGATTCGATCCGCAGCTCGACAGTATCGTCTCCAGACGTTCAAACGATAATCGTGCCATTTATAATTGAAGCTGTTTTCAATAATAATTTCCTGTTTTTCGGTCATAATATATCTAAATTATCGGTTTATCTGAAGTTGTAAGTGAAAGGGTGATTAAATATTGTGTTTTAAAATGAAGGATTTGCAGCCCAAGCAGGTATTGTTTTATTTTCTAATCCTAAAATTTCAGTGAAATGGCTGAAAGCAGCTCATATTCTAAAGACAATAATTCAGGTTACAGGCACTAGTATTGTGTCTATTTTAGTATTAGTTAGTTGTCAGGCAAGATATTCAGATTCCCTGACGTGTCAATTCAGATTTGGGTCACTATTGTTTAATTGTCGCGCTCCAATAAACTTCTTGGAATAACGTTGATTCGCGCTGGCATTTATACCTACCGGGACCAGTGGTGCGAATATGAGAATTATTCAAATAAGGACTATGTACATACCCCTATGTATACTTAGTGTATTCCATCATACAAAACCAACTCATCGTTTATGGTCCGGGCACTTTTAAACGTCTCCCTAAACTCTGAAGAAAAGACGAATTGTTGAAAGCTGTCTATATGATAGATACATGATATTGTACCTACACTGAAACAGAAAACATACATTAGAACGAATGTTTTTAAACGAATTTTCTTGAAGAAAAAAATCGGCGCTATTTCTATCATATTTTAGGACATCTATTTTTGTGGGTGCTATCATCATACAATATCAAGATTATTTTTGCATCACGATAAATTGACATGTAGGTACATGGTGAAAGTAAAATTTTATCAATTAGTTTGTAAATGGGGCTTTAGAGCTGCCATTGTTGCCAATTGGCTTTTGATCAAAACTTGTTGCTGTCATTATTAACCGCATGCTTTAGTAAAATTTTACTAACAGTGCTAAGTTGTCTTACAACATTCTAACATTATTTTTCTCCTGTGGCTGTATTTTCTTTTTTGGTCCTAAGGTACACTGATGATCGGTTTGGTCCTTATATCCACTAGTAATGTTAAATGTGACTTATACCAGTGGAAGTCTTACCTAAGAAGAATAACCGTACCTACTGCTAAATAGTTTTGAACCAACAACAAACTGTTGAAATGATCTAGACTTCCTTAATAATTAAAAAAGTGTCTTTGATTCGTGCACCTGACTTCGAAAGCCTTATTTATTGGACCCTAAAATTGACCCCGTTAAAATTGAATGGATCCCAAACCCTGAATTGATGCCAAAATACTGAAGCATTCAAATTCCTCGAAAATAACAATCCAGTTTTCGTGTCTTCGTCCAATATCTTAAACCACATTAACTGACAACAAGAGCATCGTGCGAGGGTAAAAACTGCGCCAAAGACTAGTCCTAAAGGTGTAATTATTATAAACCTTAATTTTGGTGCACAAGGTGGTGCACGTACATCTTTATCATAATTAACTAAACATGATTTTTAATTGGGAAAAAATATAAGACCTTTCCGCCAATTCAATAACTTTTTCTAAACCATCTCTCTCCCATTCTAGCCCCCGCCGATCCCCGGTATGCGTCCCCCGCTCGGATCCCCTGGCGGCCCCGTGCCGACCCCCAAGTCTTCCATGGGCTTCGTGATGCCGATCTACACCATTTGCATTATTGTATTCTTCGTCTACACTCTTAGCAAGGTATGTAACTGAAGTATATTTTATTTGAAGATTTGTTGATGGTGTTTAGTTATATGTACGAGACAGGGGTATGTAACTGTATCCTTGCTGCTCCTACTTCGGAAGCAGCCAGGATGATGTAGAGACTCGTTATTATTGGGATTAAACGCAGGGGTAATTAGGTTAGTAAGTAAATTATCTTAATTATGTTTATTGTTTACAGGTGATTTGTAACAATAAGGGTGACATAATCTATGTAGGTTAAACCCTCTTTAAATAAATAAAGAATTTTAAAAAAAGTATTTTTTTTTGTAGAACCGTCAATAGGATAAGTAAGATTGACATAAACAGTTTTTAATAGTACAGTTGAGTAGACTGATTGAGTAGAGAGTTGTTTGATTGATACGTCAAATTGGAAAAAAAGCGTTAAAGAAATTGCACTTTCTACTCTCGATTTCAAGACTGATCGTTATTAAAATGTGCAGCGAGTGGTTTAAGAAGATGGAAGACAAATAATCTCACTATTGTCATCAGATGCCTTTTTACAGTGTATTGCTAGATGTGTCACTTAAAGCTAAATACATCTTTAGGTTTAATCCTCAGCCTCTCGTGAATTCTTGATATGATAGTTCGCTCTACCCGTTTAGGTCAAATATCATATCGATCATATTGTCTTCAGATTCTATTCAAGCGTACCGGATCCTCCCCGTACGAGCCCATCACACCGGACCCTCAGTTCAGAAGACGGGTGTTCAGGGACGATTCTAGAACATCACCTGATAAACTGGGTAAGTTTCAAAGTACACTGTTTAACTATATATAACAAGTTTTTTATTGTCAGAATGGATCATATGGACATTCTGAGATGTCGCCTGATAGAGGTCTACAACAGTACAAAAGGTCATCCGCAAACAAATTGGGATACTGGCAGGAAGATGATAGATTATTACGACAAATCGGACAAGGTTCAAAATTAAACCAAATTCATAGAATCGTTACCGCTGACCTTGGAAGATAAATAAAATAGGAATATTTAAGTTTAATTGCTTGGAATGTAATGAAATAAAGTTTTTTTTGTAAGTAGAGGTTTTCAGACATTTGTAATACGTCAATGTTTTAAAACTAGTAGGCGTAGCATTTTAGCTGATTTGGTCCCTGTGAAGAAATGCCGATACGATCAGAGGTCATGGTCTCTTTTGAAGTCCAAACGTACTCTCATATAGAGTTTAACGATGCAGGGCAAAGTCTGGAAAAGCCTTTTGAAGAAAGAGCGATTGCAGCTTTAATTTGACTTGTCCCCATAGACGGTATGAATGCAACAGTCACCGAATGAAGTTGAGAATCACATTTTATAATTGTCGGTAAATTGTTCTGAACGATAAAGTTTCACGAAGAATGGCCGCTTCTCCAATCATTTACTTTTTGGCAAAGTCTCTAGAAATTTTAAAGTATTACTTTCAAGGTTTAGGATGTTAAGATGTTATAATAAGGTAGTTAGTAGGTACGTATGTAAAACATTTTTAACCAAAACACTCTTGCGCATGCAGGACCAAAAGAGCGGGACACAAGTAAGTAACATTTTGTTTTACGTACATTTCTGTGTAAACAGGAAAAATGCGATACAATCGGGTGGCAGTTAATTAGTATTGAAATAATAATACAATGTTCACCGGTTTGATAATTCTGCTGGGTTTGATAAAATGCCAATAGAAAATGTATTCGCTCATACACATAAAAATGATGAGAATAATACGAATTGGCTGTTCATCGTTGTGGATAAGTATTGTACAGTTACTTGTAGAGAAGCATCTAACACAAAATTACAAGCAAGCATTCATGGATTAGATGCAACTAATTGGCACAGAGCACTTTAGAAAACAGCAACATCATTCCAAAATTTCGCTCATCTATAAAATGAATCTAGTTAAATGTTCTTCGTATTTCTGTTAAAGAAATATCTTAGGACGATCGTCATGTACCTAGTGTACACGTTACAAAGATGCTAATGGATTGGCATAACTACAGGTACTTACGTAGTTAGAATACACAGTAACTATAAATTGTTTGCATATAACCTTTGAGTTTGTCATTAATTACGGCGTGGTACCTAGCTTAGGCGTCACGTATGTATTGTTAACTTAATTTATGGTGTTCTATAACTAAAAAGGTTAAGGTTCTGCTTTTGTCATAAAAAGTCTATCCCATTATGGACATAAACTAAACTGAGTATTCTTCGCTTCATTGATATTCCCTATATCGTAAAGTACTTATCGATTTTTTTAGTTTTAACTCAGTCACTATCAAATATTTGATCTAGTTACACGAGTAAGTATCCTTTGGTACAAAAAAATAGTTGGGAGATAGGACCAATTTCTTCGATAAGACCTAATAAATACGTGCATAAGGACCAATGACCCAATATTGTGGCTCGATGCTCAGGGGACGTGGAGTTGGAAGCGCTGAGGGCTCGCCTGGCGGAGACAGAGCGCGCGATGCAAAGGATCGTCAGCCAACTAGCGCAGCGCGACGCGGTATATATGGCAGGACGTGGACTGGCCTGGGGTTCTATGGCTTTGAGTTCAGCTTGAGACGGTCGGAAAATGGAGGATAAGGCAACCTTTATAATCTCATTCACAAAAGAGTATTCATAATTGGACCAATTGTATAACTTTTCTAGTTTGCATCCGACTAGACTAAACGTTCTCCCCAACATAGTTGGGAAAAAACTAGACAGATGATGACTAATATTTAAAGTGAAGATTTTTTTTACAGATGATGCGTATGCATTTGCAATTTAAATTATTTTAAAGAGTAAAATCACAAAGATTTGAACTTTAGTTTTGTCTAAGTGTATTCCTCCAATCAGATGGTCTATACAGTATAAATTGAAACAAGCCAACCCCATTGGCCAGTTCATTATGTCTGCCAAAATTTCTTCGTTATAAGCCGTATTACTTAGATGTGTACCTAGCAGCTTGCGGCATGGTGACGGTTGCGTCCGGGTTGTAATCTTAACTTGCAAATATGACTGCGATGCATCCAAACGATTGTGGAGTCTAGTGTCTTAGGCATATAGTTGGTATTCCTATATGTTTAGTTTATAGAGTGGATTTTTGGAGGTAGAGTAACGGTTTCGAGTTTGTTCTCCTGTTAACAATGGTAAACGTCTAAGGGTCCCCATAACATAGTATTGTGTGGAGTATTTATGTTACACGTTGATTTTAATTATAATGAGGTGATTCCATTTGTAATTTGTGTCTCCTTAACTTTGTGTTTATTGTTGAAGACATTGTGAACTGTGTTATTGTGACGATTAATATATAGAATGGCTGATCCCAAATAAGCTTTACATCTTATGTAAGAAGAAAAAATATAAAATAAAATGCTGAGAAAGCTATTTTGATTTGCAAATATTACTTTAAAATCATAATCTCGTTTTTTTCACCTTATGTGCTGTTGGTATACAAATGTACAGAGGCCAGCACATCAAGCTATCCCAATCCGTCAAATTTCTTTGTTATTTTTTTCAACTTTATTACAAAAGGACAAGGTTCACACTCCAATTGTATACAAAATAATTTATATGATTTTAATATTTGAAGGTAAAAATAAAGGTTCGATAATCAAAAATTCACTTTATAAATATGGCCAAGCCATGTTTAACTTTCGTGATAGCGTTAAGTATGATTTGGCCCACATCCAACGGTGGAGAGCATGCCCAATCGTCTGATGCATCCCGTTTATTTTCGTCAGCGTCCTTCGTTGTTTGTTTTTATGTCTATTTATACTCTGGTTTCGTTTTTAATTTGGTTTTCTGCTAAAATTATTTGGGATTCATTCATGAGTTATTGGAAACGATGATTTTATATTCAATGAAATTAATTCAGTTTAAAAATAAGTATCTAATACCTACGTCAGTCGCTTTATTATATTTTGAATAGAGAGTGACGACGTAGTGTACCTATATTCGAAACTTTCATAAAGTAAAAAACAGACTGTAGACAAAAGTGATTAAAATGCCTGTTTTCTATACAAAATTATATCTAAAAGGCCGAAAATAAAACATTTTATCAAACGGCCTTGCCGCGAACAGTATAATGTACATTCTGAAATGTTAATGAGTACGACGGAATGTACCGTCCAGTTAACTTAAAATTTGTAGCCGTACTAGTCCATACACTGAACTAATATTAATATTGTATGGCACAGTTGTTACCGCCATATCAGGGCTGGTAGCCGAGGTGCAGCAGCAGATGGAGGCGAGCTACGCGCAGAATCAGCAACGACAGGTCAATGCATGTAGCAAACCGTACCCGATATAGTCACTAACTACAAATGTACAGCTGATTATAATGGCTATGAAATGTATAGGGTTCACTATTCAAAAGTTGTTTGAAATCACTATTCTCATTATTTGACAACGAGAAATTAAATAATATTACTGGTCCTTCGAGCCGGATTGCGTCTGCAAACTCACAAAAAAAAATTAAGGCTCGAAGGACCAAAACGATGTATACGCACATTTAACAGACAGTTAAATGTATCACCAATCTTAAACATTTCATTGGCTTTTATTTGGGTGTTACTGTTGTAGTAAGTGACAATGTCTTGGCTCTCTGGTCCTATAGTCGCCGAGAAGACTGGACAAGACTTGATCTTGTCCGGTCTCGCTATTTTTATTCCTAACCTTGCTACCTAATCCAAATCCTGTCTTGCTATGATTTTCTGTCGTTTTTTATTATTTGTTGTTTTCGTTTTGTTTATTTCTATTTTAACATCATGTGTTAAATCATATTAATTCTGAAACAACATTAAGAAGATCAAAATTAATTCCTAAGCGATTTTTGGTACTTAATGTTAAACATTGCCGTAATAAAACTGAAAATGTAAAAGAGTTTATTTTCGTACACGATATAATAAAACAAATTACGTTTTAAGATGTAAATCGTCTGAATGCGCTTCGAACTCGTGTGATACATAAATTGCACTCATAAAGCTTTTGATGTAGGGCATTGCGTCTTCATTACAACAATATTTCATGGCAATAACTTATCATCATCGCTTTTCTGCTACAGTTCAAGATAAGCTTGCATTACAATTGTCTGTGGTCTGTTCATAGACTCGTAATAAGACGTATAACACTGCTGATGTCTTAATTCAAGTATTTTAACTTATCAGCCAAATGTGTTGATGGGGAGTTTGTTGCATTTTTCAAAGCAAAGTGATGAGGGGCGGGCGTTTTAGGGGACCTAGTGATTTTTTTTTCATTTCTAAAGTGCAAGAGATAGAAAAATATCGTATTATTGCTCAATTTAGAGGAATCTTCATAAAATAAGCATTATTATTAATATCGGTCTCTGTTAGACCGAGATCTGCACATGTTATAAGTTTGGCAGGTATTGCCAGCCCGTGCCAAGTATTGCCATATTTAAACTTGGCACATTTGTTTAGTTAAATATAAATTGGGTTAAAGTTCTAAATCTAAATAGGATTTTAATCATTTATGGACCAAAAACATTTTAAAAGTTCCGAAATAAATTGTCGCAATGGCTTGGGAAAGGAATAAAAATATAAACAGCTCTTTTGTGTTTCATGAGCAAAACTTTGACAGAAATGTCACTCAACAATTAAAAAAATACCATAGGTACTTATTACAATCTTAAATTATTTTCAGGATTCGCGCTTTAACTTCGCATTTCTATGTTTTAACGTTTTTATATATCCTTGATCATTTATCCTTCATCGATTATATTATGTTGCATTTCCATAAACAAAGAGGCATGGTTTTTTAATGTTTAGACTTTCATTGTCGTTGTCGCCTTTGTCTGTCTGTCTGCACCTCGCCGTTGACTAACAAAATAATAAACATACACCATATATAATAACTATTAAATAATACATATAAGTATGTTAGGTACACTATAAAATAGCAACGAAGAGATATATGAGAATAAACTATGCACGCAAACATAAGGGTTTTTTTGTTGTTTTTTTTTATTTTGCTTTTTATTATGCCGCTGAAATCGACTGTGTGGTGATACTTGAAAAAAATATCCCTACAATATTACATTGTAATCTTTGTGTCCAATTGCTCTCAAAATATTGCAATTTGATTCCAAGATATAGAATCTATACATAAATGAAATTGAAGTGTCTGCTTGTAAGGTCAGAACGACAGCTTTTTACTAAATGCATACGAATGTTTATACGGTAGTTATATATAAAAAAAACAATAGTTTTTAATTTTTGTCTGTCTGCGAAACATAACTAGCGAATTATTGGTATATTATGAATACATCTCTTTTTAACCCTTCGTGGAATATGGGCGCGATGTTTGTAAACTTAGATTTATTGATCGTGGTTTCAGAATACACATCATCGAGTTTTCAAAATGTCCGCCACAACTCTGATTTCAGCGGTGTATAAGTAGGCAGATATTGATGCGGTTTTATTGTTTTTTTTAAAATGATGGTTATAAAATACTTGGTTAATAAGTAATGCTTTCTGTTTTATTTCAATATTTTGTTTGGTCGGTAGTTTCTATTTATTTTGTAATATTATGGGTGTCCCTTTGTTGTTACTTAGTCTAGATTCCTTAGTCTGCATTACGCTAGATGTAAAAGCGTTGATTATATTATTTGAAGCTTTAAAATATTTCGCCGCTTCTGTAATACTGAAAAATAAGCAATCAACGCTTCGAAATAGAATGCATGAAATTCCTGTAGATAATAGAGACCTGTGTTTTGTGAGAGATTTTTTGATACAAGAAGCATAGAAGGACCTCAAATCTGATTAGCTGTTTAACATTTTCAGGATGTGCAGGATAACCACACTCGCCCATACACGAACGGGACAATCTTACACAATAGTGGCCCGGTGCATATAGTCGCTAGTGAGTACCGCGAGCTATCCAAAGAGAGCCTGGAGACTCTAGAAGAGAAGGAACCATCTCCTGATCCTGAGAAACCTGAAGTAGTACCTGAACAGACTCCAGAAGCTAAAGAACCTACACCTGAACCTGAGCAACCCGCAGAAATCAAAGAATCTAGTCCAGAAATAGAAAAGCCTGAAAAATCTCAAGAACCTGCTGAAACAAAAGAATCCGAAGATACTGAGGCAAATAAAGAATCGTCACCAGTCGAAGAATCTGTTGAAGAAGAAAAAAAACCCTCACCAGAAAAAGAAACTCAATTAAAAGAACCTTCACCAGATAAAGAAGTTCTAAAAGGAAAAGAAGATATACAAGACGAAGAAGAAGAATTGGAGGAGGAAGAAATTGAAGAAGAGATAGAATTAGAAGAAAGTCCAGAAAGAGAACTTAGTAAAGAACGAGAAGTAGAAACTACTGATGAATTAATAAAATTGGCAAGTGATGTCAAAATAGAGAGGAATGGAGATGTTAAGCATACAGAAGAGTTCTTGAAAGAAGAAGCGAAATCGTCTGAGGCGCAGAAACAGGAAAAGCAGTCGACACCTGAACTTTTGGAAGAGGCTATCAAAGATGATGATGAACAAGAAAATGCCAGTGTTAAGGTGAGTAGTATTTTCTCAAATAATTTTTCAAGGCGATGGTTAGGAAAACGAAGTATAGCTCGTTCAGGTGCTGTTTGGCAGAGGCCTATATCCAACAGGGGACGTACGTTTTATTTTTTTCAAATGAGTAAATTTGCCTTTATATGTTTCATAATGTCCATATTCTAATTATATATTATGGAAAAACACTTCTTCAACTGGGGCGCTACTGTCAGGCAGACATAATATATGGGTAGGTACTCAAGTATTATAAGTAAATTATTATAGTTGTGATTATTTGTAAGTTGTGACAAATAGCAAGAAACATTTGTTGAATCCTAGTTCTTGTGTGTGTAAAAGCAAAAATGTAGCACATATTTGACACTTAGAAGCAGAATTAACATTCAAGGCCCATCACATTTGTAGTTTACATTTTTAATGTGTTCACCCTAAAACTCACCGTTTGTAACTAGGAGAAACGTAGAAAGCGTTTAATTTTAAACGTTGTTTTGGGCATTATCTGCGTCTCAATATTTGGTCTTTCGGGCCGGATCCTCGGATACTTGAACCTTGACAACAACACCGTAGTATTTTAGTAGGTTTCATAATAAAAATAAGAAATCATTCATTATGGTCCATTAGGCTTTAGAAACAGTCTGTCAAACTGGACTGACAGTGTTTATCGTTTAGTTTTGCCAGCTATCAAATCTGAATTTAACTGTATTTAATTTGATAGCCCAAGTTTTCTTTGCCTTGTGTATGATATTTTTAATTTAGAAGGGTATGCCGTCCAGCTCGAGCCTATTTTTTTTCAAAACTTTAAAAAATGACATTTTCTCGTTTCTCACCCACACATAACACACATTTCGCACGCATATCATGGCTGTCCTCACACTTAGGTGGTAGGCATGGAGGTGACGGCGCACGCGGCGGACGGCGGCGCGTGGAGGGCGCCGCGCCCCGTGGGGACTCCGCCCCCCGCGCCCCCCGCGCCCCCCGTGCCGCTGCACCCGCATGTCGCGCCGCACCGAGCGGTGAGGCCATATGTTACCGTTCATATCGTGCAGACCATTTATGAGTGCGAATAGAGATGGAGATTCTTTTGGGCGAATTTGAAATATTATAATGACCGAATTATCAAATGCCACTTATTTTCGTCCCGTTAAGTATTTTCCTGTCTTTTTCACTTTATGGTGACTTGAAAGACTTTGTTGATGCTAACAACGTATCGTTTGAGTATTTGGGGGTCCAATCAATTTCCTTATACGGAGTGGAAGGGACATCGAAGCACATGAATGATTCTGGACCCGGCAGTGTTTAAATTTTTCGTTGGCTTATTCTTATTTTTACGTTTTTTTTCTGGTGTATCTTTTACCTTAAACTGTAAAAAATCATGAGCAAATCATTTCTATATTCCTCAATCAGCTTTTTAATGAAAAAGTAAATAATTTACTTCTTTAATATGTTTTTTCTTATTAAAAATTTCATTGGATTGGATTTCTAGAAATCACGATTTCTTTTTGAGTTGATCACAAAAATAGAACGTAAAAGTTAGGAAAAGCCGACAAAAAATTGAATGCTGGAGCGCCCAGTATCATGTCCTGAGTTATAGTTTAAAGTTGTTCGATGTCTGTACCACCCTGTATGTATTTCGGTCCGAAATTAGGCGGGCAACCCCGAACAAGACACGTAAATAAACTTAAAAAGTACAAATTATTATAATTGCTATAAAGAAACTCCATCTTTAACGCTGTTATTTGTGTAATCCTTAGTTGAATTTGATAACCTCTTATTATATTAATATTTATATTATTTGTCATTGTTCGTCCTGTAGTTAGTGAATGGTAGATAGTATTGTTGCTTCACATTCCAATGCTTAGTTAGTATTTAAACTTTTTAGCTCAATTGTTTGCTCAAAATTATTAATAGTAGATATTGTGTGCACATCAGTTTTTTTCCTCAAAGGAAGTTCTTAAAGGCGAATGCGTAGAGGCAGCTCGCGAATTCAAATTTTATTTTTATACTCAGTATTCGGTTGTATGGTATTGAAAAAGTAATTCGCGACCGTAAAAATGCGCCAGGATAGCTCGCGCAAATTTCCTCTGTTTTTTTTTATCAATTTTTAGTTCAGTAATGTTATCAAAAAAAGTTAAAATTACCGTAAGACAACATGTATTTACCGAAGTACAATCATCAATTCAGATTTAGAATTGACCTGAACTGTCACTGTCCATCAGATAGTCATTCAGTGCTGTACTTTCACAAGATTAAGAAGTATTTTATGTTTTTTTTTGCTACACTATTCTGAACTGGGCTTAAAAAATGATGTCTGCACAAAAAATAAATTTGCATAGAATAAAACTGCTTGCATTTCTTTCTTCTTTTATATTTTGTCATTCGTTTAACAAGTAAATTGTTATTCTTTAAAAAAGCAGTTTTATTTTAACGTATGTTTGTCTATTACCAACAAGAATGTCACCATACACTTGCACTTTTGCTCAGATACAAATAGAGGGCAAAGCGCGAGTTACTGTACGTCAATTTGTATGGAATAATTGTGTTTCCAATTATTGTCACTAGAGGGCGCCTATACAGTTTCCATACAAATGTAAGTTTAAGTTAACGCGATCGACTACGTACAAAAACTCGTACTAAGGCTTTTGTAGACCATTACTTAGTACACAAAACATTATTCCACATAATCATAAAATGAATATGATTCGGTCATATAAATTTATAAAGCGATATTGTTGTCTGAGTGGCCGGCTAGCGGCTGCCTTGTATGTCAAAACCACCCATTGTATGTTATCGACCTTTTGTGCCGCTAAATTATTTCGTAATTTGAATAATGAATTGTTTTACAAACAAGTGTCGTATTAAGCTTTTTCTAATTTATCAATGGGGCTAGTAGCTACTGTTAGAAGGTGTACCAAACATAAAGCCGATTATAAATTGGTATAAATCATACAAAATATGAATAGTTTCAAAAACAAACTATTTATAACACAGTAAATTATAAAATTATGATGATGTAACAAAACGTAGTTGGTATAAAGTATCCAAATGAAGCATTGAGATATGAACCTTGAATATTTGATTGATGATCAGATTTATTATTTGGGTGGGCAGTGATCGTCCATTCGGGGCTATCATCTTCATTCTTAGTTCATCAGAATCTGTAATCTCTGCCAACTAAGATGTGGCCTAGCGAAGATGAAAGTATAGGCCTGTATTATTTCTGACATCTAGTACTCTGAAAATACAAGCAGCAATAGTTTTATGGCTTACACGCTCATTTAAGTTTTGGAAAAAAAATCTGTTCATCCCATTGGTGTTTGGAAGCTACGTTACACAACTTATATAACTCTACTCTGTGTCCGTCGGGGGTTAAAAACGTTTCCTTTCACTTAATATTTTACTTCGCATATATATGCAGTTAAAACATTCTTTATAAACAATGACTGGCTACCTTCATGGTAAAAAGGCGTGAGTTTACGTAAATTTGTTACATTAAATTATAA
Source organism: Phlogophora meticulosa (assembly GCA_905147745.2). NCBI lineage: Eukaryota > Metazoa > Arthropoda > Insecta > Lepidoptera > Noctuidae > Phlogophora > Phlogophora meticulosa. The sequence continues at coordinate 1,114,110 of LR990534.1, forward strand.
CAGGCAGCACCACACATCACATCACACAAAGTCCTTTACGACAAAATCTCGTCGATATATTTTGCAGCATGAAGCCGAGCAGGTGCAGTCGATATACCTGGAGACAGAGATCCCGCAGCAGTCGCGTGTCCTCGTCGCAGACTTCGCGGAGAACAGGGCCGACAGGCCTGCGCCCACCAAACACTCGCCGGTAAGATCACTTTCTTCTCTAAAATATTTAATTGACTTAGCGTATCCAGGCATTATACTTGGAAAGACAAAATGTTGCCCCACACTATTAATTTCTTCTGTGTCGTGGGTGCGTTTAGGCCCCGGCGACTCAAAAGAGGTCGGACGAGTTGGCCTTTGCCCATTAGTGGGACAGTATAGGCTAATAAAAAAAAAGAGCGTATCCAGATACTGACTATAAAAAAGGCCACTCCCAAAATGATTCAGTACTATAGGTATCACTACTTTCTGCATCCAGTCGCTTGCCGCTTCGCGGTCTTCTCTTGATTGTTTCCAACGGCCTTTAGTCCCTTGACAGACATGGCTAATCCAATACCATTACCAAAATAAACACGGCCGCACCAAAAACAGATGATACCGCTGCGCCAGCGCACCTTAGGCTGACAGACTTTGCTACCTACCATTCGGAGGTAAATAAATGAAGATCTTTTATAAGATTTCTCAGGAGGAGAGCGACTGACACGATTGGAGCGGAAAACATCATTGCTGTATTCAATTATCCCTGCTATACGATATTTTCTATCTATCCGATACAAAAAAAAAATTGATATTATTATATTTGTTCTTCAAAATACTGTCTAATTTTTTCCAGATGGTGGTGAGTGGAAAGATGACGCTCTCCCTGATACAAGATGCGCCGCGGGACACTCCTGAACGGGACCAAGGTGATTGCATTGTTATTTGCTGAAAATAAACTTTATCTAGGTTTGGGGAAGTTGGAAATGACTACATTAAAAACTTTTTACCAAATCGTCCTTGTTAGAAATTTTGACATATTTCTCTTTTCTTCAAAACGTTGCCCCGTACTAGGAATTTCTTGTGTACCGTAGGTGCGTTTACAAACGTTGCGTGCGTATTTTTGACGCTATCTTAGTCATTATGATGTGAAAAACGCGCAGTCATTTAACATATACCTAAACTTGGCCGTAATTCTGTCAATGCGGCACTGTTTTTTTCTAGTTATCTTAAATCTTTGTTACCAAATAACTTAACCTTCGTAATTATGATTTCAGAATCAACGGTGGACGACTTCACCACGGCCAGTGCCATCACACAGAATGCTGAGGTAAAATTAACAGTATTTTTATGATTTGCACTTAATAATGTCCTGATGACTTCTTCGTACTTTCTATAAAATACAATATTCGATTCCACCAATAATAAAGCTTTCGAATCTGAAGTGACGTCACAATGTAGTAACCAAAGAAATATTAATGTGTTTGACAGCTTGTTTATTACCTTTTGACGTAACGTGAACCCACGTGATCCACACCGACTGTTTTCTGTAGTAATTTAGTCATTTGAATTTATTTGTTGTTATTAATTTAAAAAAAAAAACATGATAAACCCATTATTAGAACATATCAGACCTTTAAAGATGGGTTTTCTAAACAAACAATACAACACAATAAACAATGAAACATTTCAATACCCTAAACGGAAACTCTGTTATCATTTCCAGAAGGAAGACGACTCTGACGAGGAAATTGAAGAAGAGATTGAAGTAGAAGAGATAGAGGAGGAAGTGGAAGAAGTTGAGGAAGAAGATGAAGAAGAGGAGCCGGAACAGCAGCCACAGAAGGGAAAGAAGACAGAGTGATGTACTGATAGATATTAACATACTCGTACTTGTGTGGTTGTGTTTTGTGACTTTTGTTTTAATTATTGGTATTTAAACCTTATGTGGCTTACTTTAAAGTTCATTTTGGGAATTTCCACTATCAATTAGTTTTGAGTGGTGTAAGAGGCCTTTGTAAGAGATTCATCATTATATTCGTTGTTTAATGTCGGCTAGTTTATGAAACACCTGCTAAGTATCCTAATAGATTTGGGTGTATAATTGAAAAATCTCCAATGGCGTCGTTATGAGATTCATACATGGATCAAACTACTAATAACATGTCTTAAATATGCTACTTTCTGCTAAAAACGGGTAGTCGTCAATTTTCTTCTTCATCTAATTTATCCAGATCATCTCAGGGTACAACCTCTCAAGTACCGTTGGTACACATGTGTACTACGCGTCCCAAACTGTTTTACAACCTATTTGTAGTGCCGTATGGTTTAATTTTATTTAAACAATTTTAAAATGTGGGATTTTAGAGCGATTGAGAGGTGAAAGTAAAGCATGATGAAGTCACAAGATATAACATTAACTTTAAAAAAAAAGTAATTATTTTATTTATGGCATGCATTATTTTTCTGTATTTATTTTTGTCTATGCTTCTCGCCTAGTCTATTCATTGTTGAAGGTGTACATTTTATTATAATCTACATGGTTTTATGCTTTTGACGTTCTTAATACTGTTGTTATTAAGTGAAATAGTTTTTTGAGCGTAATTAGATATGACGAAAAGATCAACTCAAATGTACTATGACAGAATTTTCTTTTTCTTCAATATATTTATGAATTTTCTTTGGTGATTACGGAAAAAAATGGTCCTCTCTCGTGTCTAAATGCGTTCGCAATGTTATATATATGAATTTTATAAATTGAGTGTTCGATAATTTGTGCCAAAATGTTACTTCAGGCTTCGTAGAGTATTCTGTCATTTATTCGACGTCTTTTACACTTATTATACTTTCATTAAGTACTTCCAAGTCTGTGAACTTGCCAAATTTTAATTGTTACACCTAATGAGGTAATTAATATTAATTGTGTATTAATGTCTATTACTTAGCATAGAGAATAACACAGCAGTGCAAAAAAACTGCACCTTTACCTGCCAAATTCAATAAGTTCCTTTTCCAATTATTTAAAAGTGTATACTTTTTAAATTATAAAAAAAATCATGACATTATTATTTAAGTCTAAATAAATATTTCTAATTCAAAATTAATTGATGTCGTATTGGCTCAACGATTATTTAGTGTGATAAAATAGAAAATTAAATTAAAGCTCAATATACTGTGCAGTTTTTTTGCCAGTAAGTATACTGGTAGGAATGCCCCAAACGTAATTTCAATGTCTTCTAAATATTAGTGTAATAGAATAAAATAATAAATTATGTAATAATGAAAATTTTGCACCAGTGTGATCCTATAATAGTTATAATTATGCATTTAAGGGATATTGTGACAGTTTCCGTTTATTTTTCTATGAAATTTTATTTTTGTTAACTTGAAATGTGAATAGTAGATTTTTTGTTATAGTTTGCAAGTTACATTAAAGTTATTTTTACTGTTTTGAACTGTCCTGAGTCAATACTTGCAGTTTTGCAAAAATAAAGATCTTTTCTGTAAATCTAGGCAGTTAAAATGCACCCAAGTGTACAGAAATCTTGACACACTGAAATTGTTAAACTGTCCAACAGTGTAAGTTATCATTTCAGTATTAAACAATATTATAGTAATCAATATTACATGTTAATTTAACATTTACTGTAGCATTTTTGTTCTGTTATGCTTAAATAAATCTGTTTTTTAGTTGTAAGTGAGGATGTAGCCAGAAGGGAAATATTATTAAAATAGTAACTACGATTATCTATCTATATATGATTATGGATACAACTATGAAGCAAAGGAACCTACTGGATACAGCCCTGGTTGTAAGAAAATAAAATAACTCAAAATATTATGTGTTTTATTTTTAACATTCTATCAACACATTTAATTGCTAACAGACATTTAGAGTAAAACCAAACATGAATGTAGTGATTTTGAATTATTGATTTAATCATGTCTTTTCACCATGGGGTAGAAACAAAACCTTTCTTTTTGTTTACATTTTATGTAACAATTGTCTAAATCAAAGGCTTGCGTTGCAGATTTTAACCTCCTTTAAACCTTTAACCTCCTTACTTGGATTTATTTGATATATATTTTTGTGTCTATTCCGCCTGAGACATATTTATCCAACATAAAACCTTTGTCCAATTAGATAATTTCAGGGAAGGTAAGAAATGTAATGATGATTTGTAAGCTGGGCGCTTGGCAGTTAATAAAAAGTAAAATTTGTTTTCTTTTAAAATGAAAGAACCTAGTATTTTATTAGGTTTGAATTCTTGGAATATCGCCCGTTACGCCATTCATCGGTATTATCATGCCCCTTGTCATAAACTTACGATTACGATTACTATTCTGTACTAGCTCCGGAAAACAGGGAAAAAAATACTGAGGAAAACCACGTGATTTATTGTTGAACTTAATATAATTAAATAACATTGATCTTATTTACATTCTACTATCCAGCTCTGGGCTTCTTCGTTTTTGATGTTAAGCGTGAACTGAAAGAAAATAAAGAATTCTTTAGTTACACTTACTTTGGCAACACTTAAAAAGTCAAAGTCAATTTGTGGTGTCCTTAACACCTTAACTGCCAAACAACGAGACACAATAGAAAATGTATTGTTTGTCGGTCAGTTGGATTACTCAAAAATAGTGGACACGTATTTTAAATTTTGACACATTCACGATTTCGTTGATATTGCGCATGACGTCACGCCATGCTACACTTTTAACGTAACAGACGTGACGTCACAAGCCCATTCTCCTGAACTTTGATATGCTATATCGTTGTCACTTTTTACTGACCAAAAAATGTGTTCAATATTTTTTGATAATTTTACTGACGGACTAAATAGACTTAATTTATATATATACCTAGGACACATCCCTATTAAGTAGCTTTTTATTTTCTATTCTCCCCATTCTAAAATGTAGTTTTAGTCTTAAGGATACTACAAGACTAAATACTAGCATAGCTAACACTCCTCGCTGCCCAGTTCAAAAATATGGTTGTACTTGTTTGCCACAATGTTAAGGTGGTAAGCAGGTGCTGAGCAAGGTCACATGTCACTTTACCTATTTACATACACTACGAATTTTGCTTAGTACTTATATTGAAAAATAAATCCTAACAGCAAAATGATGGTTTTTTTTTTTTTAGAAAGTGTTTTGGAAAAATGCAAGTGAGAAATATCTTAATTCGATTTAACAATGGTAAAAGCTATTTCAAATACCTTTATTTGGTCCAATTTTTCAGTTCCTCAATATCTTTTGCCATAGTCCAGTCATATTTGACCGACCTGATTGACTGTGTTGCTGACGGTATTTTTGGGAAGAAAATCCATCCCTCGTCAATAGAGGTCTTCTTAACCATAGCTGCAAAGCCCAGGACTACGGCGGCAGGTACAGCCGCGACGGGAGTTTTTAGCCAAGCGGTCAAAATGCTACCGGCGACAGCTCCTCCCAAGAAATAGTTCACCTTATCGTTCTTTCCTCTAATATTCTGCATTACGTTGGTAGTGACAACGAATCCTGCAGCCACCCCAACCATTGGGCCTATGAACCATGCGAACCTGCCTGCTGTGTTTGCAAACCCTTTGGTATGGGAATACATCAAGACATCGAGGGATCCCGCAGCCAGACCAGCCATTGCAGCATATTTGGACGCCGCAAATGTCTTCATGAAGATGTCCTGCCCCTCGGGCGTATCATAGTATTTGTAGTTTATAAGGTAGCTCATTGTTTTAACTTTACGCAAAGTAGTTACACAACACACAGCACAGTGCCTGAAATGTCAAAATCAAATTGAGAATTCTTTTTACGAAAGTCGCTTCCGATGGATTTCAAGTTTGTAAAGTTTCGAATGACTAATTCACGAATTTTCTAACTTTTATTGCTCAAGTTATGGTAAATGTGATGAAAATACAAAAAGAGAATAAATTCAGTATTCTTCATTATTTCAGGACTACTACATTTGAGTGTAAGTAACTTTGTAAACAGAGACGCAACCGTGATTTCAAAACAAAATAAATTTTAAATGGATTTATTTTATATAAGCTTCTATAAACATTATGGTGACAGATATGCTAGCCTTATTGTTTTCATAAAAAGTACGTAATTTCTTATAATGTACTAAAAAAACAGGAAGTAATTTAAGGAAGTACTTCAAGGAAACTGTTTTTGAACGCATCCAATGCGATAACTCTTGCATATCCGACATTCCGTCATTAGTGTCAAAAGTATCAAAAATGGCGGCGGACGGTGACGAAGTGATTAGTGATCAAGAAAAAGTTAGAATCGTTTCAGATTTCATATTACATTCGCCACCTGGAGAATTTAATGAAGTGTTCAACGATGTAAGGGTTCTACTAAATAATGATACCCTTCTAAAAGAAGGTGCGAGCGGAGCGTTCGCGCAATACAATAAGGATCAACTAACGCCCGTGCGCCTCGAAGGCTCGGAACTCCACACGCTTATCACCGATCATAACGAGCTCGGTGGTGGTAGATTTTTCGACCCCCGCTCTAAACGTTCCTTCAAGTTTGACCACTTACGTAAAGAAGCATCGGAGTATGAGCCCTACGAGCCTGATCGAGTGGCAGAGCCCTGGCGGTCGGCGCTCGACGAAGAGCTGACAGCGTACGTGGCCGCACACTTCAAGCACGGCGCCAGCTTAGTAGTAGGACGCACGCTTGACACGGGTGTTGTACAACTCGTAGCCTGCATTGAGGACCACCAGTTCCAGCCGAAGAACTACTGGAACGGGCGATGGCGCTCCGTATGGTCGCTGACAGTGGGTGCGGGTGCGGCGGAGCTCCGCGGCATGCTACGTGTGCAAGTGCATTATTATGAGGATGGTAACGTGCAGTTGGTGAGTTCGAAGGAGGTGCGTGCGCCCGTGACCGCGACCGGCGAGGCCGCCACTGCCAAAGAGTTCGTGCGGCTTGTGTGCGACGCGGAGAACGCGTACCAGACCGCCATCTCCGACAACTACAAGACCATGAGTGATACCACGTTCAAGGCGTTGCGGCGACAGTTGCCGGTGATGCGCACCAAGGTGGACTGGGCGCGGCTCGTCTCTTACACGATCGGTAAGGAGCTCAAGAGCCAATGATGTCCCGCCGCTGCGCTCTGAGCCGCAGCGGCCGCTCCACGCCTGTACATATTCGCGTAAGAGTAAATCTTGTTCAAATGTTTACGGGCGCCGGGGTGACGTCACGGCGGGCCCCGGCGCGTATTTATCTATGAATATATAGAGACATCGCTATCTTAACTGTTACATTTTATTGCATTTTGTTACACTCAGTACGGAATGATTATTGAATAGCGAAGTGTCTGAATGGGGCTTATTTTTGGACAGTACACTCTCATAAGTCACGAAAGGTTGATTCAATGAGTTTGTGTCCACTGATGCTGGTAGCAAGAGATTATACGGAATAACGTTGTACTTAGGTGTGGGCAAAGTTTACACCCAACTAGATCTGTAGAAGTTGACTGGACGTCAGACTGGATCGATTAATTTATTTGCTCGTCGGGGATGATTGGTTGTTGTGTAAGCAATATGATGACTGTTCATTCATTGATTTAGCTTTTTGTGATTATTTGAAAGACGCATGTCAATTACAATAAGATTTAAATAATAAATTACCATAATACCTAGTTATGGATGTTAAAATTTAACTCATGCATGTATTTTGAAACTTTATAATCCATCCACTTCTGCATTTGTTCTATAAACAGTATTATTTCTTTGATATTGCTTGCATAACAGAGTATTATATGACAAAATTGATCAGGAAAGGTACATAGAAGGTCTCCAATGGTGCATTTAATTGTAGTTAATTTAACAAATTGTCCACGTAGCTTTAAAGCAGCGTCTATGAGTGTAGAGCACAAGATATTCAATATTTTTCAATTTACAATAAATAAAATTGGAGTGTTGCTCAAACGGTAACTAATGCAGTGAAGGAAAAAAAAAGATAATTAGAGAATTATTGTCCATATTATGGCTTTGAGAGTGCGAATGATGCGTAACTTTTTTTTATATAATGTGTAATAATTGTAACGCCAATAAGGATTATTTTGTAATTATTATAATTATTATTTTAATAAAGAACGTACATTAAAAATCCAAGATAATGTATGATTGGATTCATTTCAATAAAAATATATATTAAAATGTTGCTAACATCTGTTTTCTTTTTATTTACGTCGCCATCTTGAAATCGACTCGAAGTACCGTTAGGTAAACAGGTAAAAATGTAATATGTTTGGTGATATCAAAGATATGTGAGAGATAAACTCGTGAGTCACTGTTTTATTGGGATCGCCGGTGACGGTGTGGCCGGCCGCCAATATTGCATGCATTCACTAATTTTACACACGCTCGCTTCCATACATTCTCTGGTGACCCTGTTTTGATTTAGCGGGTGTCGTAATGATACGATGAAGTGGCCAGTACAGTTAACGTTGACGACATAATAATGAATGTGTGTGACAATTACCATAACATAACAATTAGTCATTCTTACCGGCGCGGCGGCGTTCCGATGTATCACTCGTTAATCCGTGTTCATATCCCTGTGTTCGATATAGGTAAGTAAAGCTAAATGTAGTAGTTAGTAGATGCTTTGAACTGCAACTACAATATAGGTAGGTACGTCTAAAACCGCAAAACCACCTAACGTTAAAACATTTCTATGAATCTTGATATGCAGGCTTATTATTGTGTTGTCTTAATAAATACTCTTGTTTCAAATTGTTGATCTGCGTGTGGTTCGCACACACTGAGATTCGCCGGTTTTTGGACCTCATAACCGGCTAAAAGGGGTTCCGTATTCCCGATCAGAAAAAAAACACGTCTATGATAAATGATATTTCTTTTACACGTCGACAAGTAGGTAAAATATATTTTTTTAACTAGGTCGATATTTCCCTATCTGACTAATGTGAGCAGATACATCGAAAGAAACTCGGAGACAGACATTATCTCTTGTATTTCTTTCGTTCAATTTTATATTGTATTGTTATTTATTGTTATAGCGGCGATAGAAATACACACTGAACATTTCAACTGTACCGTTCACGGACAACGGATGCCTAATAATAGGTTCCCGTTGGCACCCTTTGTGTACGGTACCCTAAAATGCCCATTCCTTTCTCGAAGAACTTAGGTGGATCGAATAAGGTATTGTCCCACCCGTTACGCAAAATACACGCAGAGTCGTGGAGTTGCGGATATCGGCCCATCTAACAATACAACACAATACAAAATGCCCATTCTCGCAATAACCACGCGAAACACTACACCAATACGCCAACGTTGGTAGAAAACTAAAAGAACAAGTAACATTTCTGCTCATGCCTCCAATTTTATTCCTCTTCAGTTTTCAATTTACCAGCTACCATGTTCCTTGGAACTTGTGTTATGTAGTTACTGCTCGAGCTCACGAGTGCCGGAAACAACAAGATAATTTGGTATATAGGCCGCGGTTTATCTGCGAACACAGTGGATGTCTAACTGTTTATTTGTATAGTTATTTGTACTTGTGTGTCGCGTATTATATTATATTGTATTTAATAAGCAGCCATTAGGATTTAGGATATTTTGGAACTATTTACTGCCGTTTGTGAAAAAATGAGCTGCCTTTATTTTAGTAATACGGCTTCAGCGTTTATTATATCTGTATTACTTTATTCCACCGTAATCTGTTTTACCACCACGAACTTTCTGCATATCTTTTCTCTATCAAGTCCATCCAAAGATGTCTGCAAGTTATTGCTTCTAGCGTAAGTATTGTAACCATTTACATAGCTCTTAAAGTTATGATTTGTATCTATTCTACTTCTTCCAATCCACGCGATAGTTTTATAGCGTTTTTGGCACTGACTCCACGTTATTATTAATGTGTTTCTATTCTAACAATTACGTAACCACGCCAAGTAGATGTTAACGTGCGTAAATAACAAGGTTTTCATGTCATTTATTGCGACGAACGGTAAAGCTATCGTACATACCGTATGATTGTAACGAATTTCACCGAACGCAAAGACTCGACAATGTAGCCTGCTTGCTACTAGATTCTATTATGTGACCTGCAAATGTGGTGGTTGTTCCTTTATTAAGTTCATTCAATTAGTCTTATTGAAAATAGCCAAAAGTTTGCATAGAAATGTGTTATATCTCATCATCGATCGGATAACATCAAGTGCTTGACACACTGCTTGTCTATTCTCGTTCAATTATCTAGTAACTGGGTTGGCAGGTTAGTAGCTGGGCGCTCGCTAGACTTTAAGCCGACCTTAAAATAGTTGGAATATGACAGCAGATGATGAAGTATTTCTCACCATGATTTGTTCTGGCCCGCTACAGTCGGGGCTGTAGAAAACTTCCACTGTTTAGTCGCTTTTCCAGAGCCTTTCTGTGCCGACGGTTGTTCGTCTTGCGCTCTCTTGCTTGACTGGTATTGTGGGAGTGAAACAGAAGGTTTATATAATTGGTGATCATATACAAAATGATCACTCTTCTAGGCTGGGCAGATTCCTCGTACTCGTACGAAATATATAACATTTTACACGCTGTTGCATAAAGCGGTCCTAACTAATTTTAGACACCTTTTTTTTCGATAATAACGTGACGATTGTGGACACTGCTGAAAGTAATATTATTCAGTCAGTCTTAAATTCTTGTTAGGAAAGCGTACATATTAAATATACGAGAACATCGACCTCATTGTTTGTCTAGCTTTTAGTTTGCTCCGCTAAACTAATGGCATTCGTGACCATAAACATATTTTAGATGGTCGATTATTATGATGCGTACCTATATGAACATAACTATTTTCTACATCGATAGAACCAATGTAGGGTAAGTGAGTAGGGTACGATGTCTGGCAGACCGGTGGATTCATGTTATTGGAGCTACTACTCGGAAAAGTGCTGAGCATGACCAAGATTTCCATCTCATAGCATCTAACGATAATTAAATTCAACAAAAGTGTTTTGTGGCTTAATAATAACAGCTGGACAGCAGCGCGTCTATCGAAGGCTACGCTGGCTGAGGTTGGTCTGGGGATGGGTGATCATTCATTACAAACCAAGACCCCTCCGTGGCTCTGGAAGCACGTAAAGCAGTTAGCTCCGGCTGTCATTTGCAGTAGCTCCATGTAAAATATTGTATCCAGTTCAACTAGAAACTGACCCCAAGTTGGTTTTAAAACTGCTGTAGCGTGCAGTAGGTAGTGCCTTATGTCGATCTTGAAGTCTTGACTACTGGACAGTAGCCAGACCGTTCTGCTCTCAAATATACTAAAATGTTTGAGTATGTATTTTTTTCCGTATTCTTTATCCCTTAGCAAGTCCATCAAAATGGAATTTGGTGTAGACAAGTGTGCGGTTGCTCATGTACAGTTAGGATGTGTCTTAAACTCAGAAAGTTTACCACTTTCAGGGGATATTATCCTTAGAACCCTCTCTGAACTCGAAACCTACAAATACCTGGGAATGCCACAAGCCCTTGGTATTGATTCTGTCATTATTATTAGGTTGCTTACGTGGTTGCAAGTGCGGCTGCGGAGCGTGAGTTCCTCGACTCCATTCCCAGATTGGACAGTTGTGGCACCAATTGACAGGAAGTAGGGGATCTTTCTCAAATTGATTCCCCTTTATACTGTGTCATATTCCAATTACTGAAAGTGATTGATATAGATATAACTTGAAAATATGAGATCTTGATTTAAGGTCGTTCAATATTTTCGCGTTCGATTTTTAGAAAGAGAATTCTACCTAATCTATATATAGATTTTTATTTTATTTTTCTATTAAACAACACAAACTATAATTGCAGGATATACCTACTAAGGTGATACGGTGGTTCTTATCAATACATATAAAACTACTTAATACCTAAGTATAAAATAATAGCTTTACGTTATTCTTGCGAATTCATCATCATTCATACTGCGATTCCTTTCCCATGAAGACGCAGTAAGGAACGCCTCTTTTCCTTGTAACTTAATAAGTACGAGCTTTACGTAAAGCCCGTACGTAACTTATAAAGTTATGTACAGACGCCAGCACATCAAGCTACCCAAAACAGTTATATTTTCCCAATTGAATATGAACCTTATCCTTTTGCAATAAAGTTGGAAATCTATCAAAGAAATTTGACACATTGGGGTAGCTTGATGTGCTGGTCTCTGTACCTACTATTCATTTACTTAATTAGGTACTCGGTGTCTTATCAAGCAAGTAGGTCTGCTTAAGTAGGTACGCTGAAAATGATTCCCTCTATCGACTAAAAAAAAACAATTAAAGATCGTAGGTATGCGAATAAGAGGCATGATATGTCTGAATACATTAGGATGTTGTAAAATAATGTTGGACATCTGGAAAACTAAATCAAAGCTAGGCATCAATCATCATGGTTCAGAAAACAGGGAGAGATAATCACTTCAACATATTTGATTTAATTAAACTACATTCCGTATCGAAACTTCCAAGTGCACTCCAGCAGTCGATCCAGCTTAATTTAGTTAAGTGTTGCTTTGAATCCATGCAGAGGTCAAAACTGAGCGACACATAAATCTTATTGCCCTGTTGGATTTTCAACTCTCAGCGCAGAGCTGAGCGTTGAAAATCCAACATTGCGCTTTTATGTAAGTAGGTAACGCCTTAGTGTTAGTGAAAACAGAGCGTTAATCTAATTTAAATCTCGTCAAGAGCTTGCTACTAACTTTCTACGGACAGAAGATATTGCCACTTTAAACTTACTTCGACTCAATATTGAAGTTATTTATAACCAAATTGAATACATAGGTAATAATCTTATCTAGATTCAGGTTTTCCGTAAGATTTTGTAAGATACGGATAAAGATAAAAATATAAAAGATATTTTATTTGTAAAAACATGAGAATATGGTAAATATAAATTGAAGTTTGTAGTATTATAAGTTGTTATTAAACAATGACCTAAGTACAGTACTGGGCACGCATTAAGATGGTGGGCCCCTCCGCCATTTTACGAACTTAAAAGTCTTGTTATAGTTTGCCAGAATCAGCTCAGAAGATAAGCTAAAAAAAAAACCGTTTCGATATCGAAAGATCCCGTGGTGTGGATGAAAATAAACGAGATTGCGAAGTGTATCTCCTTGTTAGATTGTTTGATAAAGGTTCCATCGACTGATATGAAATCTGTATTATCAAAAGCGTAGTGGCCAGATTGATATTTTCGTTCATTCTTACTGATTTTGAACTGATCATGGATTTGATTTTGTTAAGTTCTGAGCATATGCTTATTTCAGCCTTAAAAATAGGCAAAGAGGAAGTAGGACTGCCCACTGCACTGCTTTTTTTTATTATCTATACCTAGACTTACCTACCTACTTAAAAATATTTTTCCAATTTCAAAGCAAAATATTTTATTTTTTTGCGACCGCAACACTAAGTTTTTTTTGTAAAGGGTTTTTAGTACTTAAAAACTGGCCAGAAACATCATTTTATTTTTCGTGTAATATTGTTATGCGCTAACATTATTCCTTACTTCAAAATTGTGTACCTATTGCACTGACAAAATTACAGACAATGTCAGTAAGGGTTCCTTTATACCTTTTTTATACGGAACTCTTAAAGTCATAGCCGTAAACGTAACGCGCAACTTATCACTGTCTGAAGTACTGGGTACGAGTGATACTCACTTAAGTATCCAGGTCAACAACTCCAATGAAATTGCATTGTCCATTTTGCATTAGGTACCTAATGCAGCTGCAGGTGCCGACGCCATTTGTATAATTTGTTGTGTATCCGGACTACAGATTAAGTGTAGATGAGGAATGTTAGAGATACTCTGTTGTTTGCATATATTATGGAATGTCCACGGACAATACGGAGATAATTTATCTATCTACCTATTGATAAAATATTTGCTACTTTTGTGTTACGAAATAACTAACTATTTCGGATGCCGATAACATAATACTTAGGTACTTATATTTTTAAATTGGTACGGTTGCCAAGAATGTAACAGCTGTTTATCAGTTTTGAACTTAGCCCTCTCTTTTGTTGATCGCGGAGTTAAATTACAACCAGAGGGGCATTTCCCGTATTTTTAAGAACGTTCGCATTCCAATCCCAATCACAAGCTGTCAAAAATACGTCAAAATTCACTTACATTTTTGACAAGTTTTTGACATTGTCGCTGAGATGAGATTGCGACTAGATTTTTAACGTTTTTAGTCACTTACGGGAATTGGCCTTCTGTTTAACATTAAGCTTTTTCTCAAGTTAACCTATATTATAAATGTGATGGCCCAGTCGATAGGAACTTGCCTCCATGTAGGAGTTTGTGGGTTCAAATACGGACATGTACTAATGTGACATCTACTTTCAAAAATACATCAGATTGTATACTTGCAATCCGAAGTTTTTTTTAAGAGTAGGTAGGCTGAAGGATTACTGTCGCCCCAGTAGATAGGAATCCTTCGTTTACCTATTTGATTTATTCATGCGTGCGGGTTCCCCTAGGACCAAGGTCAGGAATTCAGCTACATGTTGCCTCAGTCAAGGGTACACTTACTTCGTTTGGGTACGCATCGGGTACGCCATGGACAGTGGTACATAGGTAGGTTTTTTTTACGGTCCACTTATCTGTGGTTCACCTATTACTAAATCTCCGGTGTCCGTCCGAGAGTCTGTCTATCAGCGGGCTGTATCTTATGAGCCCTAGGCATAATAGACAGTTGAAATTTTCACAGAACATGTGTTTCCATTGCACCTAGCTTTATTTTTTTTCGGGTGAGTGTGAGAGACTGATTCGCACTTAGTCGGTTTGAATTCAAGTTCAGTGGCTGTCAATTGTGTTAGAAATATGTTGCTAGGCTACCTATAAGAGATATTGAAGCAATCCTTGTCGTAACTTGAGACATTGCCTTGTGGTTTGTATTCTTGAGCTAAGAAACTGCTGAATGTTTACTCATTTAGGTGTCGTAGTGTTAGTGAAATCGGGTATAATCCGGCCGGGAATCCGGAAATCAGACTGCTTGTTGGTATAGTAGTCGCAAGCGCTGTTGGTGGGTATGAGGTCCTTGGTTCAATTTCCGGTTCGCGCAGTGTTGTTGGATTTTTCCATCTGGAATTGCTCAGTAGCAGCACGTAGTCTGGACTTGTGCCCAGATGTTGGCAAAAAAGCTTGCTTCTTATTACATGGGACTTAGACATAACTGGCGAAACGTGAGTGTACCTATTTAAGTTTAGGTAGGTACACGTCTACCCAATCATTCGTGGCAAACAGTTACTTTTGGCAGTAAGCGACAACTCTGTTGCTCCTATGAAGCATACGATGCCTATTCCTTATTCAATCCATATTTCCAATTGATGCTATTTACACCTAAACAAACTTTATGTTAGTGTTGGGTAAGTCTATTTTACAAAAACTAGAACTTTTAAAAAGTCATTTATTTATTCAGTACTGAATAATACCATTACAAACTAAATTAAGTTTATGTTGCCATTATGTCTTCTACCAGAACTAGTGGCGGATTCACACAATTGCCGCCAGTAGGCTATTAAAATTTTGCCGTCTAGCAACCTTTACGATTCGATACTCTAATTCACAATCGTATTTAACTAATTACATTGTTTGTCAATGAAACTGTAATTTAATGATTTGTGCACTATCTGCCACCTTTTTCCTGTTTGCGTGGATCTAATGACATGGTACATAGATCTGAATGTTCTCTAAATCTGTAAGATATAAAAATAAAATTTGGACCCCTAAAATCAGCCGCTCTAGGCTCTAGCCTACTAAACCTGCTGGTAAATCTTCTATCTCTATATTATCGTCTTCCTTGCAGCAGTTAACAAGTCCAATCCAGGGTTGACCACATCAAAATGAACTTTGTGTGAGGATATTAAAATTATTTTTCCAAACTGTTTTTAAAATTATTTTTCCAACTATTTGTTTGCATTTTCGGAAGCTAATAAGCAAACGCTCTACACTTAGATAAGTGATTTCATCTCGATTGGAGTGGCTCAATGGCTGTTCACTCGATTACCGCTAGCCGCACGTTAAGGGTAGGGGGTTGAAAAGGTCTCACGTGACGTCACTATGACGTCAGCGTGACACGGGCTATGGAAATGTATGCAGGCGCGCGTCTGTGCTATGCTATGAGTCATGGCTGTTATGGTGATTCAAAAATAGTAATGGGAAAATATTCAAACAAATTAGGTAGGTATGCTTGTTATCCCCATAAGGGTAGGTAGTAGTGGAAAGTAAGTTCAAATTTTACTAGGACACGGGCAGTGGCGTTTACTCCATACATGCAAATAAGCACTGCATACCCTGTGATCCCATACATATATACATACATACATGCCTCTCTAAATGATAAATAACTATGTATTATTCAAAAAATACATGGTAATTTAGGTACAAAATGCTGAAACTGGACAGTTTTTTTTTGCATACTCTGTCTGAAATCTCTGTGCACGCCACTGGCATATGGGTTGGTACCAAATGACTTTTTCAATTCATATATTCTTTCTAAGATTATCTTAGACATCACTGACATCGATAAAGAAAAGCAATACTGCTGGACGTATAATTAGTATACGTCTGAAATCGCCAACCCGCCTTGAGCAAGCGTGGTGATCAATTCTCGGGCCATCTCTATATGCGTTGGCATTTGCCTGCAGTGGGACAGTTACAGGTTGGTATTATATTTTTTTAAATTTGATTTCTGGTATCCAAGTTGACAAATTATCGTTAAATTACGGTACAGACACCAGCACATCAAGCTATCCAAAACTCAAATTTTCCCAGTTGAACATGAACCTCATTCTTTGGCAATAAAGTTGAAAAACTATCTAATAAATTTTGTACTAGCTTGATGTACTGGCCTCTGTACATCTAGCCGTTTCATATACTTCTTCTATCACTTGTCAAGTACCAATATAAATATACATGTTGCTAACAAATATGTCCGCAAAATATATAATATTGAAATGGCAACAGCTATCCCACACCATACTGTTATTATAACATGGACAGATTTCCTTCCTTAAGGAAAATAATACACCCAATCACATTCATTTAGTTTATTCACAGCCTATATAATATGACATTCAACCAACTACATAAAACTATACAATGAGACTTTTATTACTTACAATATTTCAGGGGGTCAAAGTATTCTTAAATATGAATAACTTATCACTATGGGAATAATCCTAAAATTATGAAATCGTGACAAAAAAGAACATCAGTTCTCTACATTTTTAAATTTATGCCACCTGTTTTCTTTCAATATTTTTTTTGCATTTAAAGTTACATCTAAATAATGGTACTTATTGTGAATATAATAATTTAAATGAATACTGGCATCTAAGGTAAGAATTAACTTGTATTTTGGAAACTCACACAAAACTAAATCAAATTGCGAGAGCCTTCGCAATTTGATTTAGTTTTGTGTGAGTTTCCTGTTTTCATGAAATCATATTTTTGAACAAAAGAGATGTGTAAGGAGTAGATCGTGTGAGTGTTCTGTGTGGATGAGATGGGTTTGTGTGTGTGGTGAGTTCGTTAGTATATGAGGGTGTGGGGTGTGTTAAAAGTGTGTATGATCATTTTGTCGTAAGCCATTAAAATGCATTCTTTTTGCAAATATACTGGACAGCTGTTTTCATTTTCATTTCTCAGTGGTTATCCTCTAGTCAAAGTTCTTAATATTCATGAGCGCTTCCACCCCATAAAGTATCGGAAATTCATGAAAAGTCACCTTGTATAAGAGAAATAAATAACTACTCACATTTATTACATATCTACTTACTTATTCATAAATTACATAATGAACCAAACTGTTTTTTGGTTCCGTGGCTTACCTTATTCTATTCTTATAACTAAGGTTTGTAAACATATTGTAAGGCCTAGTTTATCAATAATGATTAACAGCACCACAGAGAATACATTTTTGCCAAGAACGAGAACAAGAGCTGAAACTTAAAATACCTACGTAAAATTAAATTCTTTGCTAACGTTAGTAAACCCAATCGCATCCGAACACGAAAGAGTCATCATCTACCTCACCTAGCTCACTATCTTCCCAAGTATTTTGGGGTCGGCTTCCAGTCTACCCAGATGCTGCTGAATACCATTATATTAAATAGAGCGAATGCCTATCTGACCTCCACAGCCCAGTTCCTGGGTAACACGATACCCGATAGTAACACTGGTTGTCTGACTTTTGGGCTTCTGACTACCCGTTACGACTGTCAAAGATCTACAAAAGACCGCCGGGACCAACAGCACAACGTGCATTCCGAGGCACGGAGGAGTCTCGATCGTCACACATCCAAACAATTCTACCTAATTTAAATAAAAATTATAATGTCGACATGTCGAGTTCGTGATGGCAAGTTATATTTAAGGCTAGGGTAGATTGGTGCGTGCCCGCGGGCCTATCCATTGCACTTGACTGGATGAACTCGATGTTAAGAGATGGCTGGAACGACAAGGATATATCCATTGATACAAAAACAAAAACTTTCCTAAGTAAAAACAGTTTGAGGTACTTATCATTTTTTAAATGTAATTTCACGTTGAATTTGATAACACGAAATTCATCATGTTCCATGAAAGGGGTTATAGCGTATATCCTACTAGCGGTAGTTACTCGTAGCATCAAATTAAGTCCAGTTAACTACTATTCAAAACTGATTTATTACATACTTTTAAATTTCAAAATAGAATACACCTCTTCAACTTTGCGATTTAAAACTGTATTGTTTTCTCCCTCGCACTCTAAATAAAATAGAAATGTTATCGAGTATAGTTATGGCCGTATTTGTACACTTACGTACGTTACAGTATTTATAATGTAAACATACTATTTGTTTGACCATTCTATACTTACTCAGCAATGATACTTGTCCCCGACTCACCACAAGTACCCACTTCACATCGCCACGCCTCAAAGACCAACTCAAAAAATTTAAATTAAATTTACAGCTTTAGTTTTAGTTTGGTATGATTAAAAAAAACTAAATGATATTAATGTGAACGTTCGTAACATATCAAGACTCCTCCGTGCCTCGGAAAGCACGTTAAACCGTTGGTCCCGGCTGTCATTAATTGTAGTTCTTTGACTGTTGTTACGAGTAGTCAGAAGCCCGAAAGTCTGACAACAAGGGGTATCATGTTGCCCACAAGTTGTGGAGGTCAGATAGGCAGTCGCTCCATGTAAAATACTGGTATTCAGCTGCATCCAGTTAGACTGGAAACCGACACCAACATAGTTGGGAAAAAGGCTAGAAAGATTAAAGTGAAATGAATGGAAACTCCCTTAATGCCCGACGAGACTCCCTAATGCTCTACCAGTAGTGCCGCATAGCAAAATTGCGTCAAACTTTGCTATGCGGAGCTGGGCTTCCATGTGCGTTTAGCTTTAGCCAACGTTACCAATATTTTGCATACAATGCAATCTTTACTATAAAATATAAATAAATATAAATATTGCTGGACAATCCACACAGCATCATCTAGCCCCAAGCTAAGCAGAGCTTGTGTTATGGGTACTAGATGACTGATATACTTAATACAATACATTACATATATAGATATTTTTTATTATACATAGGAAATACCCAGAACACCCGGAACAAATATTTGTAGATCGTACAAACATTTGTCCCAAGGCGGGAATCGAACCCGCAACCTCTTGCGTCGCAGGCGGACCTTCGCCCGCCGCGCCACATCGGTCGTCATACTTATACATACATACTATACATACCTACTTTATCATATCTACTTTCATTATAACCTATCATTCTGAATGTCAATAACACTGCTCCATGATAAAACACTCTATCATTTGTGCGTATTTATTATTGAATTGTATTTAAATTAATCATGGGCACTGTTATTCTTAAATATTATTGTCATTATCAGCAGTCTTACAGGAAAAACGATACATAAAATAATATCAAACACTATTTTTAAAACATCCACTTTACAGTTAATTAGATAACACGATTCTGTAAGTTTTACTTGTGCGTAGGTATAATCACCGGCAAATAAGATGGCAAAAGTCGTTAGATGCGCACAAGTCGTTTTTTAGGTCTCTTTGGTGGTCAAGCGGGACGCGGGGTATGAGGTAGCGTCTCCCGCACCGCGCCTTCGTCCCGTTCGCTCCCGATTACATTTCAGTGCACGAAAATTGAACCCTTTGTTTTTGTTGTGTTAAACTTAAGTGTTGTTATTGTTTTTAAATTTAGGATAGAGTTCCTGAAAAGGCATAGGATACGAGGAAAGTATGCTCAAACCAGAGTTATACAAATTAATAAAATTGGAAAAAGAACAATTTAAAACATACAGCATTGACCAAACACTTGCAGAACACAACCATAGTGTTCTGCGATTGCGACTTTCAATATGATGCCAAGGGTAGTTTTATTAACGGATAGTGACGACGACTAGTTATTTTTTTTTTTAATTTATAAATAAACTTTTTTGAATTTTAAATGCACGTTATTTATAACTCCTAATAAACTTGAATTCCTCTCCCTTCTTTAACTTTGTTCTATACAGACATGATTAAATATAAATGATGGCAATAACAATAGAATAATGACGATCAATAAAAGTTACCACTTTTTTGTGCCACTAAGTGTACGATGCGCGAACTTACCCCCACTACGCCAAAATCTTGCCATCTTATTTGCCGGTGACTATACTTATTCTTTTATCATATGGAATTATCTGTTGTCATGGTATGTGATGCGAAGGAATGAAGATCATGTTGTGAGGAAAGTTTTGAGTATGAATGTAGAGGGTTACATTAGTAGAGGCAGACCAAAGAAACGAGGGATAGGTTGTGAGAAAGTTGATATGGCTAGAAAGGAGATAGCTTTTGCGATGATAGCAAATAGAGATGTATGGAACAAAAAGACATGCTAAAACCCAAATAAATTGGGATAAGGGCAGGAGGAGGATGGTTACGATGGAAATTATAATATAACAATCTAATTAAAGATTTAGGCACCTACCACAGTTTATGGAGATGGCCGCAGCTAGAGACACCATTACTAAAAGTATTTGTGTCCGCGAAGTTTCAGTACCTTTCAGTATACTGCCATTCTCAGTGGAAAAAACATACTTACTAATGTCAGTTTGCATTACGTGTCTGTCAGTAAAACTTAACAAGTTTATATTGCTTTTATCGCTATCAAACAAAACAGTGATATTTATCCAACTACAAATACTACACTACACTAAATAAATGCAGAAAATCCACTACCTCCATACGTGTTCATCGTAAATCTTATGGTTATGTTGATTGTGTAATCTACCTAACGCATCGGTAAAAAAAATCTTTTATTACGATCATTATCATTAACTTTAAAGTAAAAATACGGACCATAAGGTGTATAAACACTTTGCAATCTTTTTAAGTCCGTCGCTGGAGCATAATTTTTTGGGGGAAGAATAGTAGCAAATGCTCTTGGAGCACTCGGTGGAAGGAATGCTGGGTATGGGTCCTGCAAACCACGATAGTCATGAGAAGGTGGTGGAGGGAAGTTAATTGATGCAGGTAGACCATCCAACATTTGTGGTCTTTGGTCCCCAAAAGGTAAGCCTACGTCTGCGGGTAAACTTTCAACTTTAAACTGACTACTTCGTTTTGGCGGTTGAACATAATGTAGCGGTGGGGAGAGGATGTCGTCAGGTTCTGACCAGTCCTTGTCAGATGGTCTGTGCTTATATTGCAATCTTCTTACGTCAAAGGTTCGCGGTACAGGTGGGATGTAGTCCGGGGGTGGAAGAACCGATTGTGGTATTGGTCCTTCGATCCCTGCAGGAACTTCTAAATCTTTTTCACTATCAATGACGTGGAAATCGGATAAACTTGGATTATCTACGCCTCTGTCACTTTCAGTTTCCGAATCGGTTTCGAAGTTAGGTATTATTTTCTGAGGTACATGTGGTTTCAAAGTAACCTTGTAAGATCTTTTTATATTATTTTCTCCAGTTTTTGGTTCTTCTTTAAAGCTGTAAGTGTCAACAGTGTTGTCTGAATTTTGATTGTTAATGTTAATGTTCATTATTTTATCATCGTCATCACGTGTGTATATTAGTTTGTAACCTTCCTTATGTCCGTCAAATCTTGTTTGGGTTGCATTTAATTGTTGAAATGCCACATTATTTAAAGAGTCAATTTCTTGAATTACATTATTTCGCGTACCATATTTGGATGCATCCTTATTTTTAAGAGTTTCCAGCTTTAGTTCACTGCTTTTTTCCTCACTGACAATATTATATGCATTCTGTCTGTCTATTTCTGTTTCTACAAAAGACATAGCGTTTTCGGTTGCAATATTGTAAAAATAATTATGATCATTGATTACTGTGGCCTTATTAACCATATCATTCCCGGTTACCACATTACGAACATTACTGTAGTCATGGTCTGAGCTCACATTTGACCTTAATTTCAACCGTATATCATTTTTATGATCAGTTTCATCTAGAACAGAACTGTCATTGGTCGTAACATTTACTTCTTCAGCAATATGTAAATTACTATGGTCTATTGTAATACTACTTTTGTTTGAATTTAAATTGTCTTCTATAATTTCGGCAAAATGATCTTGAACTTCTTGTGTGTCTCCTTCTGTTTTGTTATTTCCGCTTACAGCATTGTTCAAGTAGCTATCATCTGTTTCCGTTTTATCAATGAATCCTAAGTGACCTGCATCTTTACTATTATTGTTATTATTGTGGTCTGTGGCATTGTCAGTTACTGTACCATCTACATCTATGTCAATATTACTTTGAGCTTTTTCGGTGCTTTCATTTGCTCCCAAATTTTCAGTTAAAGCCCTCTCGAGGTCATGATCCGGTAATATACTTTCATTTGTTTGATCTTGTTGTACCACAATATTGCTAGAATTACTATGCTCACCTTCGACATTGTCATAATTCATGTTTTTTTCTATACCCTTAGTAATATTCGCACTTACCTTAGTAATATTACTGTTAGTAATTTCGTTAGGTTCGTTTGCCTTGAAAATCTCAGTTATAAGGTTGTCGAAATGCTTTTGATATTGTTCGATGTACTCTGGTGCCCAGATATGTTGTTCTTCATTGCTAGAGGGGTTACATTTCAAATTTTCACTTAAGTTTGTGGAATCCTTAGGTTCTTCTAATCTTCCAATTTCGAGATGTCTTTCAGTAGCGACTCTGTAGTTATCGTTTTCAGTCAATATGTGGTCAAATATGAGTGGATCATCAAGGGGTATGCCTTCGGGGATGTCTTCAAAGGAAAAGTCGTGAGTGATTATAATATCGTCGCTGTCAGCGGTCCTCGCTTTGGCGTACAAGTTGTCTCTTGATATGTATTCGTTAGAGTCGTTCATGATACGAGGTGGGCATTCTTCAGGGATGGTGTATACCTGGAAAAAGATGAGATATTGGGGTTACCAGCGGAAACCAACTAATTTAAAAGGGCGATGGCACTCGGACTCGCACCTGTATCATATTTGTCATGAAAGGCAATGTAACACAGGTATACTGTGAATTTTTTATCTGTCTACCTATGAGCTACTGCTCAGACAGTCAGACAAACAGCGAACGCTGAGTGGTTTCCGTTAGCACTCAGGTATGGGATCCTAAAATAACAGGGATAGTGATCATACCTGCGTATCATTGATGTTGGGCGCATAGTAGTCCTGAACTTTGGCGTAGGCTGGTCGAGTTTTGACCCTGGGTCCTGTGGCGTGTATTTTAAAGCACTGGTGCCCAACATGGCCACTGGTGTCGCTACCGTCGCGACTGCCTAAGTAGAACGTCGCTCGGGTGCTTGGGGGAGTTAGCTCTATGCGGCGAAGCACTGCGGAACAGAAGAATAGTATGTGTTTATTCTGAGTTGTTTGAAAGGATGATATTGATGCTTTGAAAGTGAGTGTCATGATAGAATTGATAAAGGAATATACAGGGTGGAAGGGACATCGAAAACCTTATCATGGTATCAGGATTAATGCATGATTCTGGATCCTCCAGCGTTGAAGTTTTTTTACGTTGGTTTTCTAATGTTTTTACTTCAAACTGTAAATAAGTAATTAAAAAGTAACTAAATCACTTATTTAATTAATAAACCATTATGTAAGACCGCGACTTAGATTATTTTTGACGTATTATTTTTGACGACACGGTTGGCGCAGTGGTTGAGCCATCGGCTGCTGCGCCGCGTGTTGTGGGTTCGATCCCCGCACGGAACAAATATTTGTATGACCTACAGGTAGTTGTTCCGGATCTGGCTGTTTGTGTATGTGAGTTTAAATGTTTGTAAACGCACCCACGATACAGGAGAAATTCCTAGTGAGGGACAACGTTTTAAAAAAAAAAAAAAAAAAAAATTACAGTTTAAGGTAAAAAAAACATAGTAAAAAACGTAATAATTAGGAAAATGCAGACGAAGAATTTCGTAGAATCATGAACTGAACTCATGGTATTATTGTATTGTATGTTTGACTGGCCGGAATCCGCAACTCCACGACTCTGCGCGTGGAAGAAACCTGAACTCATGGTATCAGGTTTGTTCCAGCCTTCATTTATCTAGAAATTAGGACAAAGTTGATTGTATACCTACTGATGTTTGAGTCAAACACTCCAAACAAATCCTTGGCCAAAGCAAAATTGGCTTTACTCACGTGTAGTACTTTTATGTAGTTGTGCGTAGAGCAGCTGGGCGTCCGCTCCGAACCCTCCTGGTAGTGTCACCTCCAGCAAGGCCATCTCCGGGAAACTGCCGGTCCACATCACGCACGCCTGAGAGAATATAAGAAATAGTAAAGTTTAAATCGTGTGTAAATACTTGGGTGGAGTGCGTGATGAAGTGAGCTGCCGGTGGGTGAACCCCACCTGATGCTAGAAATTGACAAAGAATTACATTAATCATAATCTAAAGTCGAGATTATATAATAATATTTTTTTGTGCAAATTCTAATAATCATTTAATGTTATTTTAAACCTTGTATTTAAATGTTTAAACATTACAACTTAAGCTTCCACCAAGTTTCCAAGGGCAGACTTTTACTGAAACTCGGTCATTTCTGTAAACATCTCCCCAAAATAGGCCTGCCGGTGCAGGCCCACGATATTACAGGACCGGGACATTAGTTATTGTAACTAGGTAGTAACAAAAACTAATGTCCCGTCTTCATAACTCCGTAATGAACCGACCTCAATAACAGCAGCGCAGAAGCAGTTAGTCCCGTTGTTATCGCAGTCGAAAGGACCATCAGTGTGGACCGACACTTGTACTGACAACTGCTTGTCGCGAGGAGTGCTGTCCGTAGAGAGAATGTGGTACCCTCGAGTGGCCTGCACTAAGGCGCAGCCAGTTCCTGTGAAATTAAGATATTTTTTAGTTTGCTACATTCATAAAGGCTAGTTTTTTGCGAGAAGTTTACTCTTACCGAAAACGTCAACAATATGTAAGTACTATGATTGGAACAGCGCCTCTACATTTCATACGTGACACTAATTGCGTTTGACCAATAAATAGGTAATTTGATGTTTTCGATTTGGTAAATTTTTCGAGTGAAATTCAAGAAGTTCGTGCTTAAGCTACCCTCCGTAGCCCAAGCACGAAATCAAGAAACATGTTCAAAATTATGTGAGTGTGTGTGTGGGGCGGAATAGAAAAGTGTATTTAGTTCTTATGTCAAATTTTACTGGAAGTATAAAATACTTAGATAATATTATGTCAGGCAAGTTAACACAACGCAAAATCAGTTGCGGGGCCCAAATTACAGTCCTCTTGTTTTATCGATAAATTATGCAACTAAAATGGAGGTAAAGAGTAGAGTGCACGGAGTTGACGACACGGTTGGCGCAGTGGTTGAGCCATCGGCTGTTGCGCCGCGTGTTGTGGGTTCGATCCCCGCACGGAACAATTTTTTGTTTGACCTACAGGTAATTGTTCCGGGTCTGGCTGTTTGTGTATGTGAGTTTAAATGTTTGTAAATGCACCCATGATACAGGAGAAATTCCTAGTGTGGGGCAACGTTTATTAAAAAAAAAAAAAAAAAAAAGTGCAAGATATCGAATAACAAAAGCTAATTTATAAGGCAGATGTATGCGGAAACGCCGGGAGAGGACGCCCTAAAAGAACATACCTACATGACCTTATTGGTGATGGTCTTCAATAATGTCAGGCATGTGTGTATGATCAGATGTACGAACGTAAACGAAGCAAAAGGAGTATGTTAGGGTTGTAGCAGGTGGCGTTCTGTAGTTTCTGCCTACCGCCATGGGAAAACGGCGTGTGTTTATGTATGTAAGTGTGGGTTTCCTTCTTTCTCTGCATGACGAGAGAGAGGCCTTTGCCCTACAGTGGAGCTACCAGCAGGTATTATTACCATAGTTTCTCTAGTCTTAGTCTACTCAAATACGATCCAAACATCCATAGTAACAGACGTCGTTCTGATCGTATTTGTAATATAGAACCCCGTACAACTGTTGCAACTCGTCGCCACTTTAATTACATAAGTTGTAAAATTTACAATAAAATAAACAAACAGATCGATATCTATTCGGATACTAGGCATAACTGCAAGAAAAAGCCCGACACTTGGCTAAGATCTCTCACATACGATGCAACAGAAAAACTCGTGGAAGTCTAACATCCCTAATAAACATTCACACTCCTACACTCACACCTCACACTATTGCACTCACACTACTACACTCACACTCACTCAACATCACAACTCACCCCCACCCCGAACCCTACATTCTTACTCACGGTACACATAAATTCTTTCTAACTTTATAATTTATTGTAATTTTTTATTTTATTTTGTTTTACTTATTCTGTTTATAATACCCGTGTTATGCATTAGCCTGGAACAGCTTACCCTCTCACCTGGAGTCGGGCGTTGGTTAGCTGCGCCACAGTTTTTAACTTTTGCAGCTACCATCGTTTCATATTTGTTTCCTTCTGTACTTGTTTTTGTTCCAAATAAACGATTATTATTATTATTATTATTAGTTCTAAGTTCTTACCTTCAACAGATACGCTAAGATGTTCCCCCGGCTTCATCGCCATGACGTCGGGTATCTTGACGCCTGGCCGCAGCGTGACGCGGTGGTCCACTCTGCTGCAGCGAGCTGTCACGTTCAGGTTCGTTTCGGGGGCTTGCGATGACCAGGCTGTTAGGGCTTCTAAAGCTACAAGGGTGTCCTGTAACATAATGTTAGGTTACATAAGTATGGTCTCAGGTATGTATGACTGATAAAGGAACACCGTTCAGTACCTGAACATACTTATTTAAGATTGCTGATTCACAGGCTCCACTCAAGAACGCGTTCAGGACTTCATCTAGACGCGTTCTTGAAGCCTAATGACCATTAGGGAAGCCCATTGTCATCAGTCATTTTATGACTGACCCATTCCCAAGTCAGCTTGCTTAAGATATATTACTATTGTATTCTTTCTACAGCATACGAGTATGTACCTGGGTCGATATAAATCCACCGCTAGTAGTTCTGTGCGCATTGAGCCAACGCGCAGCTGCGGGCGCGTCTGTACGCGCGCTCGGTGACAGAGATCTTGGAGCCGAGTGTAAAGCCAGCAGGGCGTATGATGTGGCTTCGATTGAGGTAGACAGGCTGTCTGCAAATACACCATGATCATTGGTAAGAATCGGAAATCAAGTTATTGTGACACTTTCTGTGATTGTTCAAATATCCCAAATCATACTTACTAGCCTCCCACCAGACGTACTCCCCACTCCTTCTTGCCACTTTGAGCAGCTCCAGCACCTGTCTCACTCCCTCATTTTCTTCCAACCCCCCCACACTTCTCCTCAAACTAGCCTCATTTGTACTCCTCAGTTCCTCTTCGTAATCCTGCAGCTTCATATAAGCATATGCCAGTAAAGCCTGGGCGTAGACTCTGGTCGGCGTTTTGGACTTCAAAGGGGGGCAGGCTCGGAGACAAGATAGGGTGCTGCGGGTGACGCGGTGCGGGAGTGGGGAGGAGCTCTCTATGAGGGAAGTTATGACGTACGCTGTGAGGGCTACGCTGGCGATTTCACCTTCATCGTTGAGTCCACCCTGGAAATGGACGGTGATATTATAGGAGCTTGTGTATCACTTTTGAAGGTTATTGAGTGATGTTAAGTATTTACCCTGAGTTCTCTATGAAACACTTGGCCCTCGTTTCTGAAGCATCCGTTCTCCATTTGCTGAGTGAGCAGCCAACGCTCAGCGCGGATAATTACAGGCGGGACTTGCAGATTTGGCCAAAGGAGCTGTAATGAGAGATTTTCTGTGGGTAACCAAATAGCTAGAAAACTTAACTTTCTTGTATTTATAACTCCAGTATCATCTACAGAGGCTCTGACACCTAATCTGAGGATGACCTGATGGAGAATCTGAGCATAAGCTGGCAGGTAGCCCAATATTTAAGTCTTTGCTTTTGTAACTGGCACGATAATGTCAGGCAGTGGATTAATATGAACGAAGATGACGAGAAACTTACTTTGTGAGCTCTCCTCAGATGTTTGACAGCGAAGGCCGTGAGCCAGGTGGAGGAAGTGGAGTCAGACGGTCCGAACGCACTGAACCCGCCTGATGGGTGCGCGTACTGCAGCTGGCGGGTGAACCCTGGGAGTAACACTAATATTATAACGATGTCTGCACCTTACTGCAGACGTGGAAATCGTACAGGTAAGTCAAACAAATAAATGAGCCTACACTGTAGGGTACATTATATAAGATTTGAAGAGAAGAAGAATATTTTCTGACTGATTCTGATGACCTATGTGGCACAGCGGGCGAAGGTCCGCCTGCGACGCAGGAGGTTGCGGGTTCGATTCCCGCCTTGGGACAAATGTTTGTCGGATCTACAAAGATTTGTCCCAGGTGTTCTGGGTATTTGCTATGTATAATAAAAATATCTATCTGTGTAATGTATTGTATTAAGTATATCAGTCATCTAGTACCCATAACACAAGCTCTGCCCTTAGCTTGGGGTTAAATGATGCTGTGTGGATTGTCCAGCAATATTTATTTATTTTATTATTTATTAATTTGTTCTAGAAGGGTTTTGGCAGTGCAGTTATTACATTTACAGTTTAATAATAATAAGTTTTATGTTTCAGTCTGATATTATATTATATCGGTTGCCGTGCCCCCGGCGGCCAGGTTTGAAATCGTCAGTACATCATCTCATCGCTTGATATGAGCTATTTTGCATGTAATGTAAAGTCAAACCAAGAAATAAAATTGGACAGTCCAAGGATTTTTGTCAAGTGATGTTTTCATCACTAACCCTTTAAGCGCCTGAGTTGTATTATACTATCTTATATAATATATTGGGTTTGCTGTGCATTACCGTACCCTCAATCTTGGAGAAATCGATGTCTAGCTGTTACTGACCTCTGGCTACATATTCCCTTGCAGTGAGAGCGGCTATGGAGCTCGGCTCCAGTTGATCCAGCGCCAGTAAGTTAGTGGCCAGTTGTGCCATGTTCTGTTCACCACAGCCTCGAGGTATGATGAGTAATGAGTCGGCATCCTGTTAGAAGAGTATAGAAGTGAGGTAACTTCTTTAAAATCAAATAAATCAAAATCAAAATTCATTTATTCAAATTAGGCTGAGAATCAGCACTTTTTGAACGTCAAAGACGTTTACATAAGACAGTCCCCCAAAACGCCCACCCTTCCTTTAGGTGGCTTGGTGGATTAGTGGTAGCTCAGTTAGTTGGAATTTGGCCGTTTTATCTTTCTCCACTCTTCCATATAAATTTTAACTATGCGAAATCTCATCATCTTACTTTATGTGAGGAATATTCTTAAAAAGTGATCCAAAGTTCTGCTTCACTTATCCTTATAATAATTCTAAATTCAAATTCCCATTTCTAATGCATGTTATTTACACTTGGAGAAACAACAAATTTATCTAAGTTTAAATAAAGTCGATTCCACAATGACTAAGTACTTATGAATGAATCATAAAACATAGCCGAAGTGGTAGCGCCAATTGAACTTAATGTGTGGGTGTTAAAGTTATCTATCCAAAAACACACATTTTCGGGAGCAAAAGTGCAAACGCAGCATAGGTACTTGTCTTGTCTAGCCTTTACTAAGCAGTGCCTGATATTAATAATACAAAATTAATAAGATCTTGCTATCAAAGTATGAACTCGACCAATGCTAAGATAGGTTATTGACGAGCAAAATATCGGTTCCACTTACAGCCAACAAAGGTCCAGTAACGTCGCCGACTGCCCAGACAGTCAGGGTCTCGGTGCCCGGCACAGCCTGCACTGGAGGCCAGTTCCATAATACTTCTGATTTGCTGGATTCGGTGCTACCTATAAAAACAATAAGAAATGCTTTTGACCCAGAACAAGAAAAAAGTTTAAAAGAAAGATCATTGATGACGAAATGATGAAATGAAATAATTCAATGATAAAATGAAATGATATTATTTCTGTAAAAAGGTTTTAAAAAACACTTTTTCAAGACATAAAATGAAATAAATAAACAGAATTAGATTACTTCGATGTTCGATTCGATGAAACACTGAAACCAAATCAGAAGTCACTGTCTCTTTTAAAGTCCAGAATCATCATCTTGATCAGAACTTGTGGTAGATCATGAACTTACTGTTTCCACACAGAAGAATGGATTTCTGCTCTCGGATGGGCACTCCTTCAGGATCAACAGCAAAACGGATGACCACTTCGTCACTGCAAAAACAAATATATATAAATAAACATTAATTGCCATTTCACCAATCAACCAAACCCACCAGAGGAGGGGAGTGAGGAGTCACGTGTCATTTATTCTCGTAACAAACAATTTCGATGCTTAAAACTTTTCAATTACCTGACTCCAGTCCTGCCACTGGTAACATTCCCACAGTTCCCATCACTGACGGCTTTGGCTCGTATCCTGATCCTGGCAGGCCCGGCCACTCGTGCGCGGACCTCCACGCGGCGGGCGATGGACGCACGAGCTCCGACACAGGCGGACTCCACCAGGTCTTTTGGGCCTTCCACGTGGGAGTCTGTTAGGATTTGGATTTGGACCTGGGAAAACGAGACCGAATAAGAAGGTTATTGTGTAGAGTTGATTAATGATCTTTTGCAATGTTCGACACAATGCGGAATAACGACCGTTGCCTTGGTTGATAACCGTAGCTGATGCTTGAAGCTAGCTTAAAAAAAATAGAGTCGAAGGGAATTCTAATACAAACATTTAGTTCGAAGCATATTATCTGAATGCGTGACACTTCCCATTCACTCGCTTCCCTAAAAGCTAAATGAGGGAATTGAGTGAATGGAAAGTCGTCGTGTAAAAGCCTGAAAAGGTTTAAAGGCTTTCCATGGAACCTCACCACTTTCGAACCACTGGAGCAACTACCATCAACACAAGTGTGTCTCCTTCCCTCTCACAAAGGGTAAGAGGCATATAATAATGCATTTTTCTGTATTATCTGATACTTTTTCACAAAGTATTGTAATAAATAAATAAAAGAGTAGGTATGGAGTTTCTTGCCCATTATTCTCCATACGAAACTACCATTTGGAATTGGACAACTTGAATTATTTTTCGATTTTATTTTACTTGACAATTTGTCGTTCAAAAGTGACTTTTACAGCGGTCTTATTGAAATCCACTATTTGAATTATACTCACACTAAGAGGTTCATACAGGTAGTTGAAGATCCTGTATCGTATAATAGTGGAGTCTCCTCTTCGAAGGCGCTTTGGACTGTCAGCGTGTATGAAGAACTCACGGAAAACCTGGAAATGAAAGGTTTCATGATTACTTAAGAGAAAGCTTAAGAGAAAGCTTAAGAGAAAGCTCTTAGCTAGAACAGCTGCTACACGATCAAAAGTACGCTATGCTTAACGGTCGAACCATTAATTACGTATCGAGACCCCTCTGTACCTCGGAAAGCACGTTACGCCATTGGTCCCGGCTAGCATTCTATTCTACTAAATCTTTGATAGTCATTACTGGTAGTCATAAGCCCGGAAGTATGACAATCAGCCATACCAAGAGGTACCGTGTTACCCAGTAAATGGGTGGTAGAGATCTGATAGACAGTCGCTCTATATAAAATACTGGTAAGACTGGAAGCCGCCCCAAATGTAGCCTGTTACTGTGCTATTGCAGGGCAAAGGCCTCTTCTCATACAGAGAAAGCATGAGCATCAATCACCACGCTTGCTAAAGGCGGGTTGGTGATTTCAAACTTATATTAATTATAATTCCAGGTTTCCTCGCGCTGTATTCCTACACTGATGTCTAAGCTAAGATTGGAAAGTAAATATGAATTATTTTAAAGTCATAATGACCTGGTAGACAGATGATGAAAGAAATTAACCCTGAAACTTTTACAATGGCTCATCAAAGCTATACGTTGTTTAAGAGACAAAAGAAGGCTGTGCGAACAAAACATTGTCCGCTATAGAACTTCTATTGTGTTTCTGTGTTATTATAACAAAGGAACATTAATTAGGAAGTGGGTCGGTACCAACCCAGTTTTTTTTAAATTGATTGTTTTGTGCGTTATGTAGGAATTTACTGACTAACTATTATTATTATTTATTTGACTGCATCGTTGGTCTAGTGGTTGCTAACACGACTGCTAAGCATGAGGTCCTGGGTTTCGATTCCCAGATCGAGCAATGTGACATTAGGATTTTTCATTAGACATTTCTCAGTTGCAACCCGGAGTCTGTATGTGTGCCCTGAATGTGTAATTAATTAACGTGCTTTTCGAGGCTTTCGGAGTCTGAATGTGTGCCCGGGGTCAATGGCAATCGGCTCACACCCTATTACAAGCGACTTAAACATAACTTTTTGTGTGTGTGCTGCAAGTGCACCTTTGCCCAACCCTTAGGGGAACACAGGCGTGTTATTATGTGTACGTATTTCACGAATCAATTTCAAGTGTAACTACTTTATTTAATTTATTTTAGTGTAACAATTTAGAATTAGTATTGCCATCCAACGTGGCAATGCTGCCAGTCTTTTGGGCACGTTTCCAGATGACAGCGATGCGGAGGAATACTTTGACGCCTGTGTGTCCTGGTCGGCTTTTTTATTTTATTTTGTTTTTGTAAATACATATGTATATAGTTAGTTTTATGGTATAATTGTATATATGTAAACATTTAATTAAATATTTGGTATGGTATACTTCTAATTGCCAAATAACTATTAATCGAATAGGTTTTTTTTAAACGACCTTTTTGTATTCCTCTTTGAATGTGTAAAAGAATACTGCTGTTACTGCTAAGCTAATGTCATCTTCTCATATAGAGATGGCGCGATCATTAATCACCACATTTGCTTAAGGCGGGTTCGCGCATAACGACCTATTACTTATAAGTCCAAGTTCAATCACGATGTTTTTATTTACCAATGTCAGTGATGTTTAATTTACAGCTTAGGAAGTAGAAATAAATTTAAAAAAAATCACATCGGTACTTTGTCGGGTTTGAACCCACAACCTCATGCATAGGAGGCAAGGCTTTACCACAGGATATGGCAGGTCATCGTAGTTCATCCTCCTGCCTTTATCACATATTGCTCATTTGGGGTCGGCGCATCATGTCTTCTTCTTACACATCTCTGTGGCGTTGCTTGGACGTCATTAAAGGAATTTGATGTATCCGAACTCTTACGCTCGACAAAAAAAAAACACACTCCTGCCTTTTTAAGTGTCTTCCGACAAGGTCAAGCACTTGGCGATTTATTTATCACCTTAACTGCCAAGTAACGAGACAATAGAAAATGTAATGTTTTTTTTTTGCAGCAAACAACCAGACCCGCAACAACTACTTGTAGGCCATACAAATATTTGTCCCGTGCCGGAATCGAACCCACGACATGCGGTGCAGCAGTCACTGCGCCAACCCTGCCGTGTTTGTCGGTCACTTGGCGATTAAGGTGTTAAGCTCTTATTTTTACCGAGAGCTATTTCTCGTTTTAACTTTCACCATTATCTTGTCGAATTTAGAAAGAAAAATCTATTGAATATTAGCAGTGTACTGACTTGTAGAACTGCAGGTGGTGATATGGCCACTCCGTTTCTTGATACGCAGATTGCGC
The DNA here is from genome assembly GCA_905147745.2 of Phlogophora meticulosa. Lineage (NCBI taxonomy): Eukaryota > Metazoa > Arthropoda > Insecta > Lepidoptera > Noctuidae > Phlogophora > Phlogophora meticulosa. The sequence goes on from LR990534.1 coordinate 1,148,197, forward strand.
TGGCTTCGAATCTTGTGATGGAGTCAGGCGCATGCGCGACAGCTATGCCGGTGCCGTTCGCGCCGATACTTAGCAGACGCCATAACCAAGCCTGGGGATCAAGCAAAGACATTAATAGAAAAACGTATACTGGCCAAGGGGTAGGGCTACACGGCCAGTGGTTTTATCTAAGCAATCTTCACATTATCACTTTTAGTGCCCAGCACCAGGCTCCCGGCTAGAAAAGAGTTTCTTCATGTACCCAGAACTCGCTTCCCGAGTCGTTCCTGTAAAAAGCTATAGATGAGATGTGATCATGCCCATCACCCCCTACCATATACCTACGCATTATGTAATTTGCCAAACATTATGACAAACAAGTTTAATCGTATTTTTGAACTGGGCAGCGATAGCCATTTGAAGTTGCAAACCTCAGAGAAGTCACTCCTAGGAACAGTAGCTTCATCCGCCACCATCAAGGCAGGCGGGCGAGGAATACAAATCCTACTGCCTGCTTGCATGTCACCTCCCAACAACCTGACTCCTGCTGCAGCCATCCAGGACGCAGTCAGTTCTATACTGGTAGATGGAATATCCAAGCTGTCAGAATCTGGAAAGAAAATCTTAGTTTCGATATTTTTCTTGATTTCTAAATATATTACAATAAGGGTTGACAGTTGATGTGTGTCTATATGCCTACTGTTTGTACTGTTTATTTTTCTTGTCTGACCACAATATACTTTTTCTCTCGTAATAACAGTTCGCCACCCTATGTATAGGGCAAGATCTGTCTGGTCTTCCACTTAAGTGAGTACAGTTCATTGGTGTCGGATACAAGTGAGTACAGTTGGTGAGTGAATGCCTCTTGAAGGAAGGATGTCGTAAGTGTCTGCGACTTATATGTAGGGCTGGTAAGCGTCTGATACTTAAAAAGGTACAGTTGGTGAGTTTCTGCCACACAAGACACTCACCAGATGTACTCACATCACATCTGGTGAGTGTCTTGTGTGGATGTGTAATATTTATAGACATCACTTGTTGAAGTCTTTTATTCAACTTACTAAGGAAGCAGACTCCCGCCACATCATACTCTGTCAAGTTCCTATGACTGTCTATCAGTCTCCTTAGACTGGTCATGAGCTGTTCCTTGGGTGGCTGGGGTGGTTGACTCCACTTGGCTGCAGTATCCAGCACCGTGAGCCCACAAAGCGCTGGTCCAGGCGTGGAAATCTGGAGGGATACTGTGGACCCTGGCTGAGCTTGACGGGTTAGCCAGGTTGCTTCTGCCTGTATCGAAGAAAATGATTTGAGTGAAACCTTTCAAGCTACCTCCTTCTTTCTAAGGTCTAAATATGTGTCTCGTAACTATCTCAGGAAATTAAGTCTTAGACTAGAATTAAATAGACCACGATCACACTAAACACGATGAGAGGTAACTGAATCAGCAATAATGATAAGACCTCACATCATCTGCTTAGCCTTTTCCAACTATGTTAGGGTCGGCTTCTAGTCTGACCGAATGCAGCTGAGCATTCGAGCGATTGTCTATCTGACCTCCACAACTCAGTCACTTGTTAACATCGAGCTGCGTCCCGGAACGACTGTCAAAGATCTACGAGTGACAGCCAGGACCAATTAGTTAACATAGTTTCCGTGGCACGGCATATCATGGATGCGTCATGCATTTACAGGCCTACCTCGGCAAGAGTAGCTGAACCTTTGATCGATATGTGCAGCTGTTAATATTTAGCCAGAACACAAGATAAGGCCACACAATCAATTTATGAGAAAAGATGAAAAAATACCAACCTTATTAGCAAAACACTCATCCATATCAAAATGCTTGCTAGCACTGACGAGCTCTCCTTCGTGATAGAAGTATGCAATCAGGTGACTGTCTGGACACATCTGGTGGGACACCTTGATGGGCAGCATTACCCTGAGCTGATGCCTGTCCAGCAATGCGTCAGAGACATCAGTACTAATGTTGAAGGATGAAGTGTCCCTTTGAGCCATGAGGACATCATGGCTTCCTGTACTTTCAAGAACTTCACTTCTTGGGAATACACCGAAAGGAACTCTTCTTGCACTCCTGTTAGAAGACTTAAACTTTTGGGATTCGCGTTGTGTCATTATGACGTCTCTCTGAACGTTGTTGACGTCACATTTGGAGTTCCGTGGTGTGGTGTGGGCGTGGAGGCCGGAGTTAGAAGTGAGGCATTGGGTTGTAGCTGCCCAGCGGATTATGACGCCTCCTCGAGTTATGACCTGTGGTCGAAAATGTGGATCAGTTCTTTATTTGGTTGGGTTTTTCTGTCTGCTTTGACTAAGAAACTCATCCATTAAATGGTTCACAGTAGTAATCGTTGCCATTGTAAATATACTCTCAGCAATCCATGGTAACAATTGCAACCATTTTTGTATTTGGCCCTGGTCAGACGATTCTCTAATTGTCGAATATTTTATATCAAATGAGCCAGACTTACCACAAAATGAACAGTGTACGGTTTGGTAGTAACGTTGGTGTTGAGATACAGCGGTACGAAGGTCCTGGCTTGTCTGGGATCTGCCTTCAGCGGCCCCAGGGCTGCAAACACGGAGGATGGCCGGCGGACTGGTAAGGAGAGCGGCACAGCTGATGTTGTCGTGTCATTTGAGAGATGGGCCTGAGGAAAAAAATGGATATTGAGTTTTGAATCTTGCTTCGAGCTATGCCATTTTGTGTTAGGGACTGACTGGAGACACAGTATGAATAATCTAATCGAAGAGATAAGTGGCACAGTCTATGGTACTATGCCACATTGGTTTTTAAATAATGCAGTGTTAGATAAGTAATTGTATTAATACATGACGGAGGTCTATTATTGGGCATTTTAAGAAATTCCGTCTAGCTTTGAATCTCATTTGATAAAACGCTTTCAGCACTTAGCAGTAGTAGTAGTACCAGCCTATTACTGTCCCGCTGCAGGGCAAAGGCCTCTTCTCATACAGAGAACGCACGAGCATTAATCACCACGCTTGCTCAAGACGGGTTGGCGATTTCTGACTTATATTAATTATATAAGTCCAGGTTTCCTCACGATGTTTTCCTTCACCGATGTCAGTGATGACCAAGATAAACTTAGAAAGTACATATGAATTGAAAAACTCACTTGCCCAGGTTTGAACCCACAACCTCGTGCACGAGAGGCGAGGCCTAAACCACTGGGCCATCATGACCTAGCACTTACTACGTTCTTATTCCGAGGAAGGACTCATCTTACATCGCATATTTCCATCTCACAAGTCAGGGGTGTGCATCGGTGCGCTATTGAGGTGTTTTTATTTCTCGATACGTTCTCTTAGGTATTCAACCTTAATCTAGACTCACCTCAAACCTATAAAAAGGAGCAGCATCATCTCCAGCTGCGAAGAGCAGGGTTGCGACACCACTGGCATCAGTCGCTCCTTCAGCACACATGCTCTCAGGAGACTTGGTCGTCGTCGTCTGCGCAGGGGCAGCGATGTGGGTCGATGGGTAACGGCATACTCGGACAAGCTCGCTCGGTGCTGGCTTGTCGTCCCAACGGGTTGCCTTTACCTGGTTAAACCAATGAATAGTTGTTATTGGGGATTAAGGGCGATAATTGCATGATAAACTAAAGTTACTTCGCACGCAATTTCGTTCTCTTAACATCCCCTTCACTCCCTTTAAAGTGTAGTTTTGAAAATAAAATATGGCCTTTGTTACTCGCCGGTAATATAGCTTTCTGTAATTGAAAGAATTTTTATAATCGGTTAATTACTTTTTCAGTTTTTTTATTTATTATTTATTTATACAAGTAGGTAATCAAATATTTCATCTTTATAACATAAGTTTATGTAAGTTGAGAAATGTGAGCTTAGATCTTGTTTTTGAAGAAAAACAGATTTTGTTATAGTGTGGGTAGAATAATGGCCACTTAAAGGGTAGTTTGTTCACGGAGACTTTTTGTAAGGATTTTTGAAGGGGCAACTAGAATCATTTTAGTGTGTGGTTTTTATTTTATTGTTTCGTTATTTTAGTGTTTTGTTTTTACGTTCAAAAGTAAGTTTGATGGTCAAATTGAAATAATTGATTTGACTTTGACATTAAACAACAACCTTTTTAAGGGAAAAGCGATTTTACGTAATTTATTTCTGCGTACCATAAACATTGTCACAAGTAATAAATTGCTTGGGGAAAACACTGAAAGTGTCAACTGTCACAAGTTCCCTGAAGCACCTATTTAGGTAGAAGCCAACGAATATGAACATTCCAAGTGTATTCATTTCTAATGAAATAATTAATTTGTATAGACATGGTATAATACACCGAGGCATTTTCTTCGTCTTACCTACGAGTAAGTTGTCAACTCAATGTATCCGACATAAAAATGGTGCCGATTCCCTTGTTAACGAGCAAAACTAAATTAAGACACAGTTGGGGCAGTGGCTGAGGAATCGCCTGCTGCGCTGTATCGTGGGTTTGATTCTCGCACGGGGATAATATACAGGTAGGTATTCCGGATCTGGTTGATAGTGTATCTGAGTTTAATTGTTAGTAAAGACGCCCACGATACAAAAGCAATTCCTAGTGCGGGCAACGTTTTATTAAAAAAAGATTACTTTCATGTCCTTCTCTCTTATAAAAAAAGAAAGGGACGGAAATTTATAAGAGCTGTCAATTTTAGTTGAACTGAAACTTCTAATCAAGAATAGTTTACATTTAAAACGCATCGACCAAAAATATGGTCAATTTCAAAGCATAAAGTAATTTGACATCTCGAACTTAGTGTATAACTGTCACCGTCCTTTTCTTGGGCTGTCTGTCAGAAAGAGATGTCAGTCCTCTAGTTAAAGTTTAGTTTGTGAACAAGAGAATCACCAATCAGGGCACCACTACCTCTAGACGCGATTAAAAAAAAAATTAAGTAATTATTGAGAACATTAAGATTGCAATAGGGAGAAACATGTTTTTGTGCTAGAGTGAATGAACTCTGATAAAGATGTGGCAGCTTCATTCCTCACCGCCCTTGGAACGTAACATTAACAGGGTGTTTCAAATTACTTTTCTCATTATTATTATATTTTTACGTATTTAAATGTTCATACAAACATATTTTTAATGATTAAGAATAATTAGCTGTCGGTAGTATTTTTTTTTGTATATTGGTGTGCTAGCTAACATGTGGCAAATTATTTAATTTAATGATTTATAAAGGTTATTCAAATTGTTTTATGGACTTATACTAGTGTATAGATTCAAGTTCTTCAAACTTATCAGACAGACGTGTAGTGGAGGTGTTTGTGGCGCCACTTCTTCCCACCGAAATCACTTGGAAGTGGTGAAGGGTGTGCGTTTTGTGAAACCTGTTTTATGTAAATTTTGACGTTCAAAAAGTGCTGATTCTCAGCCTAATTTGAATAAATGAAGTTTGATTTTGATTCTATTGAGTCTTCGGATACATGTAAAGAGGGCTGCCGTTGTAAGATGATTAAAATCCCACAATGTATCAGTGAATGTAACACGTTAAAAAAAGAATTTATAAAAAAAAAACCAATAAAAAAATATTGAGTTAAAAAACAACTAATAAGTATGAAACGCGACTTGCACACACAATAGTACTGAGTGGCGGTGGAGAGAGGACATGACGGCATAAGAGAGCGTCATGCCGTTTACCGTCACGGAATGCGAGTCGGTTTTACTCTCAAGGAGCGCCAATAGATGTTTCACATTCAAGTTTCTAGGTTCAATCTGCCGGACATCAGTGCCAGATGAGCTGGCCTAGCGCTGCACGGAGTTCCAAACAACCAACAGGCCAACTTATACTGGTTACTTTACCTCTATCGCGCTGCCTACTGTACCCATGACTGCAGATTTAAATGGGTGAGAAAAGGTTTGTCATTGAGATCTAGGGCGATGAACCACTGACAACTGTTTATTTTTTATAAAGTCTGCAAAACAAGATATGTTTCCCACGCTAGAACATCCACGTAATTAAGAACGTTAATAAAATAAGTAGCGTGGGTCAATGTGGGAAACTTCTTTTGTTGTCTAAATTTGAAAATAAGACCAAAAACAAAACCACATAACATTCTGCACAGAATATCAATTTGTTGGAATATATGTTCATGAAACTTAATAATTCAAAAATCTAAATCAAAATTCATTTATTCAAATTAGGCTGAGAATCAGCACTTTTTGAACGTCAAAACGTTTACATAAGACAGTCCCCCAAAACGCCCACCCTTCAATTTTTTTCCCTACAAGTGAAAAACATCGTTGGGAACGAGCGAAAATTATCACATTAGGCTGTGTATTACGGCCTGGCTTGGGCTGCAATCTCACCTCGAGTGCAATGCCACACTTTGCTCACTAGTATCAAAATGTTATTAAAATTACACGTTATTATTTGGTAAGTTTAGTACCTTCAACTTGTATGGTAGTCCCGGAGAGATGACAGCTCGATATTTCGTGAGGAACTCCAAGGATATCGCTTTGTCCACTACTTGTGATACCACCGTCGTGTTCTGCCATATCCTGGTGCCTTCCTCCTGAGGACACAGTATAATATATTGTTTACTATGGGTATTGCGTTTTATTCTAAACAGTGAAGAGGATCATGCACAATATCACTGTGAAACTGAAGAAAAGATGCTTAGGAACCAACCACGAGAAGCTAAAACCTAAAATGTTTAGATTTTATTTAAGATTTCAAACCTTCATTCGCTTCCTTGGTTTTTAAGGTCTGATTCGAATTCTTAACCAAGTTCTGGAGTCATCGTTATCATATACGTGGGTGTACTAATTCTAACAGAATAACAGTAATCATGAAATTGAGTAACTTTCTTTCTTGGAACAAAGTAAAAATATTGAAAAATTGTGTTTTATTTTATATTTCTTTGTTCGTACATTTGGTCGTGTTAGTGGACATCGGAGTTTTGTTTTAAACATTAGGTTCATTTCATGGCAGTGTTGTGTCCAGTATGAAAGTTGTTTATACGAGTATTTATGAGTCCTCTACAGGGTAGAAGGAATAACCACAACCTGGGGAAGATGCTCAACCTGATATCAAGAGTTCATAACTATTGCCCCCCAGCATAGAAAATTTTCGTCTGATTTTTCCTAGTTTTTACAATGTAATGTAATGTATTTTTTCTTAAAGTCGGTTTTGGTAAAAAAAGACATCAGAATAAGGTCGAGAACCATAGAACTCATGGTATCAGTTTGTGGTTTGATACCCCTTCCAGCCCGTATGTATGTTCTTACCTGAAAGGAGAAGTCAGCCACCACAACATCAGGTGGATCAGCGCCATCCAGCCCAATCCTCTTGGCAGCCGCAGCGTGCCGGTGGCAAGCGCGAGGAGCTCGCAGCTGCACCGCAGTGCGGATGCCGCCGCCGCTGCCACCCCCAGCGCCGCGGAGACGGATCACCAGCATGCCTTCCACTGCTTCCGACCATGGGTACCTGTGGAAATAGCTCATCATTAAATGCTTACTGAGAAAATCCTCGATCGTTCGAAAGTACTCTAACAGCTAATTTCGATAACATTCCTCAACCCCAATATTAATCTTAAACTGCTTCTTCTGATTCGCCCTTTCAAGGTTAGAGATTCCAAACTCGGCCATTGATTGGTTACAAACAAAGATCGATATCTAGATAGGGATTGAGATTATGTTATTGAAATCGATCTTAAACGATACAAAAGATGATATGATTAGAAAGGCGGTAACTATTCAGATGAGAAAAGGGAGGAATTAGAATAAGCATAGCTATGTTTATTGGGGCATTGCCTGAAATTAATTAGTAAAATTTAACATTGTTGGTAAAAAAAAACTAATAGACTAACTGAAAAAAAAACAAATGAAACTTGGCCAAAAAGTAGGTTGAAATCCTTCTTTGTTCAAATTAATTCTGCTAATATAGATGGCCAGTACGTTATGAGAATGTAATTATAAATATTCTTAAACTTTTTTTGCGATCCTCTCAACATGTCCTTGTGTGTAGAGACGTATAAAAGAAAAAGACTCTTTCCCAAGAACATCTAAATGTGACCCTCTAAACTATCTGCACTCCATCTCCATATAAACCTTAACTATGCCACATCTCACACTCCTCAGTGCGTTCAACGTGTTACTGGGTTTTTCCATCTGGAATTTTTTAGTAGCAGCTCTGAGTTTGGTTTTGTGGCCGGTTGATAGCAATAGAACCCGCCCCCTATTACCTGGTAATCCAATATAATTGGCGAAATGTCGGTGTACTATTCACCTTTGCCCAACCCTTCGGGGAACAGGCATGATTTTACTGGCTACTAACCTGACACAAACATGCCAGACCAGTCTGTCACTGGTCCGCAGCACCTGGCGCGCATGGCGGACGCTCAGCTGAAACGGAGGCAGCTCGTAGTTGCCCACCCAGAATACTGAAGAACCCTGAAAGAAAATGATTACAAAAATAAGAAATGGTGTGTGTGGTGTGCTTTTTGGTTTAAAAGAAGATATAGTGACAACAATTTAAAAGAGTTAGCTTGACGACCGATGTGGCGCAGCTGGCGAAGATCCGCCTGCGACGCAGGACGTTGCGGGTTTGATCCCGCCCTGGGACAAATGTATCTACGATCTACAAAGATTTGTTCCGGTTCTTCTGGGTATTTGCTATGTATCATAAAAAATATCTACCTACATATGTAATGTATTGTATTAAGTATATCAGTCATCTAGTAACCATAACAAAAGCTCTGCTTAGCTTGGGGCTAGATGATGCTGTGTGGATTGTGCAGCATTATTTAATATTTATTAAGATGGTTTGGTCACGTTGAGAGGATGAATGAAAGACGACTAACAAAAGGTCATATCGTATTGTTGATGTTCTTCAAAAAGGTCTGGTGTGTAGTACAACCGGCGTGCGTGTATGACCAGATGTATGAACGTAAACGAAGCAAAAGGAATATGTAAGGACCGTAGCAGGTGGTGTTCTGTAGTTTCTGCCTACCCCCATGGGAAAAAAGCGTGAGTTTAAAGATGTATGTGTATTTTGATAATTATTTGTTTCCTTGTGATTACAGAAGTGGAGGATGAATTGAAAATGACCTTAGGAACCCTTTGGATAAGGGTGGCGGTAGACAGAAAGGTTTTTCCAAACAAGAAACGCTTGTCATATAAATGTTATGCAAAGTGTTCGGGAACTTTAATTATTATAATTTCAGAAGTACATAGTATTAACAGTTTTACAAGCTTTTTATTATGCATCATTCCTAGTGTTATCTTTATATTTTTATAGAATGCTCGTGTGTCTTCTGTAGTTAATAAGCATTTTTTTTACATCTTTCTTAGGTTCCAATAATGGTTCGAGTGAAGAATAATTGAGTTTCTTTTAAGTAAAATCTCAGTTGCAAACCGGAGCTTGGACATGTGCCCTCTTGATGGGAATACTCTCGCCCTCTATAACGTGGAACCATAACAAGCTAAATTTGGTTATACACTACACCTCTGCACACTCCCTTGAAGTTACCTGTGATCCATCAGTCATCTTAGCCCTCAGCGTCCACTTGCCACTTGGAGCCAGCTCATCCAACTGGTACTGTAGGTGAGCGAGTCCCAGCCTTGTGCGCACGCGCTGCCATTGTGTCACCCGCGACCCTTCCCAAGCACCACGGGGACCTTCCAGCCAGACTTCTTCGACCTGAAAGAGAAGAATACACAATATTACATTTGAAAAATATGTAAGCTTGTACTGATGAAAAAAACAGAGGAGCTCATGGCTAAATAAAAAAACAGCTGCTAAGGTACGCTTGCCGAGGTCAGTCTGTGGTTGGATACACGTTCGTAACATATGGAGACTCCGCCGTGCCTCGGAAAGCACGTTACGCCGCTAGTCCTGGCTGTCATTTGTAGATCTTTGACAGGTGTTGCGGGTAGTCAAAAGCTCGAAACTCTGACAACCAGTCTTACCAAGTGTATCGTGTTGCTCAGTAACTGGGTTGTGGAGGCCAGATAGGCAGTCGCTCCATGTAAAATACTGGTATTCAGCTGCATACGATTAGACTTGAAGCCGACCCCAACATAGTTGGGAAAAGGCTAGTTTGATGATGTTGAAAAAAACGTAATCAAATCTAAAAATAATAGTTTGAAAAACTAAAAAAACACGCTTTTGTAGAAAATCCAAAAAAAAAATAGAAAATAAAATTTAATAAATTTGGATTAAGAAAAGTGTAAATAAGAAACAAATATATTTTAATGGAAAAAAGCGTGGGGTGCATAGTGTTAATATTGAAGAATACACGCCGATATATGGAGCCCACTGTGAATGACAGTAACCATGGAAAAATAGAAAATGTTTATAACTATTGACACTATGCATCCCATTTTATTTTCTATTTTTTAGTTGGATTTTCTATAAAAGCGTGTTTTTTAGTTTTTGTAAACTATTATTTATTTTTCATTTTTTAGTTGATTTTTTTATAAAAGCATGGTATTAGATTGTGCGTTCCCTTCCATCCTGAAGAGGTGTGATAAACCGTTTTCGGTTCTCATCGTCATCAGATCAATTGCCATTAACAAGTTTCGAAACAATAAAAGGAATCAATAGTTTCCTGTGATCTTATCTACAATAAACATCGAAACAAAAACAAACAATAAACATCTCAATAAATGGAAACCTTGACCGCATCGAATACTCTATAGGTAAACGGGCTCTTAAGCCGTCACGAACCAACAAACCACTTAAGATCAATAAAACTGAGATTAAGATGAATCATCTTTACCGTTACAGCCTTAACCTAATGACCCTGATCCGAGATCCGAGCTTTAAGGCTCGTTTACACAGGCTAGATTTTCACAGATGTTGTCGAAAAACTCTCGCTTACTTTACTTACGTTTTTAATTTTGTACGCATGTTTGAGCTAATAAAATGACAATTATTATTATTGCAGATTTACTAATGACATAATTTGATGAGGGATTCTAATATCATGACTTTTTTAGTTGTATTTATCTCCGAGTGACATTTTTAAATAATTCGATTTTTTATTTAAAGAAAACGTAACACACTAGGAAATTCTCCTGTGTCGTGGGTGCGTTTACAAACATTTGAAGTCACATACACAAACAGCCAGACCCAGGACAACTACCTGTAGGCCATACAAATATTTGTTCCGTGCGGGAATCGAACCCACGACACGCGGTACAGCAGTCGATCGCTCAGCCACTCTGCCAACCATGCCGTCATAACAAATAGTAACTTTAAGAATCACATTTACAATGGGAGGCCTTATTTCTAAAAGTTATAAGCATTGTATTGTACTCATGATTAACAATAAATGATCAAGATTATGACAGATTCGCCAGGCGACAATGATGTGCGAGAAACAAAAGCTCGCCTGATATTTTACTCACAAGAGAATTTAACGAACTAAGATTTGAAAACTCTAAATACAATTCTTCGTGTTTACACATAATTTTACACGCTTCCATTTTAAAAGGTTAGACGATTTTCGAAATTACCTGTCAGTATCATACCTCAATTTTGTTTACACGAGTGAATTTATGTCCTTTCGATAATCTCCGATTTGAGGCGAGAAACTCTCCTCATGTAAATGAGCCATCAATAAAGCTCAAGACAAATATTGACTTAACTCACAATGGCAGTGTGGAAGATTTCGCATGGTTAAGGAAGAAAGTGGTTTTTCAAGTGTGTTTGCGAACTTGTTCAAGATTATTTGCTAGACTGGGTGGTCTTCAGTTTATTGCAACTGCTTTCTTTTACCATTTATTACTTTATTAATTTACAAGTTTAATGCACAGTCAGATTCCGACTGCCTCATCAGTCTAGTGGTTGCAAGTGCTACTGTTAAGTATGAATCCTCGGTTCGGTTCCCGGGCAATGTTATATTGGGTGGGTGAAATTTCCAAGGAGCAGCATAGAGTCTGGATTTGTGCCCGGTTGATGGCAATAGGCTTGTCCCCTTTCACATGGGACTTAAACATAACTGGTGTAGAGGGGGTATTACTATAGGTACACCCCTGCCTTACCCTTTGAAGAATACAGCTTAATTTTAGTTATGTTAAAAGGAGGGTAGGGAGGGGAAAATTGATATTTTCATTGTAAACCGAAATCTTGTTTGCTTTTATCATACCTGGGGCGAAGGATAAACTAGAAATAAAAAAAAACAAAACATGAAAATTCTCTTAAAGGACTTTTTTATTATAATTCCTTGCGAAGTAGGCCGAATGATGAGCGATATATTACGAACTTCTGATGTATAGGTTGACTAAAGCTTCAGCTGGTATATTCACTTATCAAAAGATCTAAATATAAATCTTTTGAAGATGAGATATAAAGACCTACTGTGTCAAGCCCTGCACGTTGCATCCTTTAACATGTCAAGACATACAAAGTCGACAATGCCCGGATGTATCACTAAAGATCCTAACAAAATTCAATCCCTACAATACTCCTAAAATGTATCTATTCACGCCATTCGCTGCACCTGCGGACGTCGGCCCTATTACGAAGAGTATTGCAGTTTACAAGTCAAAATGTAACGCTTTGTAGAGGAGGTGAATCGATTTGTTATGCAAATCTGTGTACATTACGAGTTGGGCAGGCATTGTGATTTTTTAGGTGTTTTTTTTTGGTGTTACCTAAAACGCTTATTGTGTTGCTTTGGCATGAAAACATTACTAGTAATGTTTAGTAATAGAGCTAACAGAAATTCCTAGTAGGAAAGATAAGGCATATGTACATATATACATAACATTAAGCCTATATACTCCGAAGAAGTTGGGCAGGGGTGCACCTATAGCAACAACCACATTTCGCTAGTTATGTTTAAGTCCCATGTAATAGGGGCGAGCCTATTGCAACGACCGGGTACAAGTCCAGACTCCGGGCAGCTAATGAGAAATATCCTATTGGAAAAACTCAATAACGAATCGAACCCACAAGCTCAGCAGTCGCGCTTGGGACCACTAGACCAACGCATGTTTCTCTTATTAAGAATTGTTTTCGATTTTGTATAATTGTATGATTTCGTACTTTCGGGACTACCTGTAACAACTGTCAAAGATCTGTGACTTAAATGACAGCCGGGACCAACGGCTTTACATGCTTTCCGAGGCAAGAAGGGTCTTGATGTGTAATTAACGGTCATGGATCGATACATTACATTGCGTGCATGAGCCTGTGTTAAATATGTATATGTTAAATCTATCTTTCTATAACAGGTTCCTATATGCAACGCATCCATAATATATTATACCTAACAGTGACTGCACCCATCAGCTATCGGTGTCATTGTGTCGACCAGTCTCATCTCGGCAGTTAACTGTAAACGGTTCGTTATTCGTTTTGTCGATCAGACTATTGTGTAGTCGTACGTTTATACGTTTTGTCCATTTTTTATCGACGATTTTACAGTTCTATTTTGTTTATTATAGGGAGAATGATTTCTGTCTTGCTATTGTTCGGGAGTAGGTCGGAAGCTGATGATTGTGTAGGGGGGAAATGGTTCGACTGATGGTGTTGATAATTTTGAGAGAGATTTGTATATATTTGTATGTGTAGAGCCAGGAACTTCGACGAAGGTATGAAACTAGGTAACTTGCATGCGATTGAGGCAACCAATGCTATTCTTGTTTAACACCTTTCAGCCTCAAGACTGGTTGAAATCCAGCGTCAAGCATTACTAATCTGGCATTTTTGCTGATTTAGGCCTATTTTGCGCAACAGCAGCAATTACTTTTTGGATTATTATTTTTATTTATTGTTAGGTGCCTAAACCTGTGCTCAATAAATGCTTTTCCTTTATTTATTTTCTAACACAAAGGCATGAAAACTTCTTGCGTACTTTAGTGTAAGAAGTTTGATGGACCGTAATGTTTATTCCAGGGTTTAAACAAATGCCAAGGCGACTTGGTCAACCGGGTCGGGCTGTGTTATTGGGATTTTCCATCTGAAATCTCTCAATAACACCTCCAATTCTAGATTTGTGCCCAGGAAGAGGCAATAGGCTCACCTCCTATTACATGGGATATTTGTAGTTTTTGTTTTTTTTTTTTTTTTAACTTTGCCTCACATTAGGAATTTCTCCTGTGTCGTGGGTGCGTTTACAAACATTTAAACTCACATACACGAACAGCCAGACCCGGAACAATTACCTGTAGGCCAAACAAATATTTGTTCCGTGCGGGAATCAAACCCACGACTCGCGGCGCAGCAGTCGATCGCTCAGCCACTGCGCCAACCGTGTCGTCAAACATAACCGGCTTAATGAAGATGTACTATCGTTATACTTCTGCCAAGACCTTCAGGGAATACAGCCGTGATGTTATGTTGCTATGCCTTTATAGAAATACAATCTACCTTGATTTAAAAACAATCATACCAGACAAATGGCAATAAATTCCCTTAATCAAGAGAATTCCTTGTACTAGTAGAGTTGAAAACAAAGAAAGTACGGTGTCTCTAGTCAGGCCATTTCATTGTTATGAATAGTACCTACACAAGCCACATAGTTAGTTGGTGATTCATTCATTATGAAGAATAATCGTAAACATAATTGTTTTCGGCTTAGAATGCGAGATATGTTTAGACAAGTCTAGACTCTTTAATCGTTGGCGTAGTGTCTACAATCAGGTGTTTATTATGAATAAAATTCTTCTAACTAGAGACCGACCTAAGCTTCATTTACGTTTTTGTTGTCAAAAACAGTAAGTGTAAACAGCCGAAACTACGGCAAAGCCGCGAAGATCAGGCTTTGAATCCTCTAATGGAATTATCATGTTATATTTCTTTTGAAGCTTGTATTTGTTTTTTATTTCCTTAGGTGCAAAAAAAAAAAAAAATTCAGTGAACAGCGAAAAAATGAATTTTAAAAATAAGACTAAAGCCGAAGCTTCTTTTCGTTACTAACTAAAAATCCATTTTCGTCCGGAAATTAATACTAATATAATAAAGCAGAATAGTTTGTTACGGAACTGCCAGTCGGATTTTTTAAACGTTGCCCCACACTAGACCTTTTTCCTGTATCGTGGGTACACACAGACAGCCAGACCCGGAACAACTACCTGTAGGACAAACAAATATGTAATTGTTCCGAACGGGAATCGTACCACTGCGCCAATCGTGCCTGTCTATCAGGTATTTAAAATATAAAAAACAATACGACACGATACGGTTGGCGCAGTAGTTAAGCGATTGGTTGTTGCGCTGCTTGCGCGGGTTCAATCCCCGCACGGAACAAATATTTGTATGACTTACAGGTAGTTGTTCCGGGTCTGGCTGTTTGTGTATGTGACTTTGAATGTTTGTAAACGCACCCAAGATACAGGAGAAATTACTAGTGTGGGGAAACGTTTAAAAAAAAAAAAACAACCGGTATCTAGTACCGGTTTTTTTTTCCGTATCATTTTCCTTGGAAGACAGGGGGGCTTCGCGGGCCAGATAAAACTATTTTTCCCATCTGCCTCGTTAATGGAACAAAGGCACCAGGGCAGATCGGCATTTGAAATTTGTTGAGCTATAACTTTCAATGCTAGTCTAGTTTGGTTTTACGGCAGGTCGAGCCTGGAAAAAACTCAACTTGTATAATTATTTCCTACTAGCTGTACCCTGCAGTTTCGGCTGCTCCAAATTGTCGTAGCGTGATGTTAAATAGCTTTTAGCCTTAGTCAAGAATACTCCTATAGAAATGTAAAAACTCCAATCTGACTGGTAGTTTAAGAGATTAGCGAGTTCAATAAAACAAACAAACTAACCCTTTACCTTTATCATATTTGTATAGTTAATCCATTACAGAATGTAAAAGACAAAATAATAATGAAGTTGAGTTTGACGGACCGTTTGGCGCAGTGACTGACTGATCGACTGCTGCGCCACGTGTCGTAGGTTCGATTCCCACACGGAACAAATATTTGTATGGCCTACAGCTAGTTGTTCCGGGTCTGGCTGTTTGTGTATGTGAGTTTAAATGTTTGTAAACGCACCCACAAGACAGGAAAAATACCTAGTGTGGGGCAACGTTTAAAAAATAAAAAAGCTTTGCCGCCAATTTCACAAAGAAAGTAAATTGCAAAAGCACTTATTTACATGTAGGTGAATCCATTATCAACAAAAAGTGAAATTGTTAAAAGTATAAAATGTAGTTTTAATTTTTATGGGCACAAGAGAAATCCTTAGCGTACAGGGTGTGCAAACTTGTTTCAACCGGCAACTGTGTCAGTGGTACGGGCTCTTATGGTGGTTTTGTATCGAAGTGGGAAGGCAGGTTTGATACAGGATTTTTGGCGAAAAACACTTTTTCCATCCATCCTTTTCACCAAAATCTTAGCGTAGGCACAGACTCTACCACATCAAAATATCTCAAACTGTATTTTTTTTCCAATTGAACAGAAACCTATTATTTTGCGATAAAGTTGAAAACTATCAAATTAATTTTTCACATTCGGGTAGCTTGATGTGCTGGCCTCTGTACACCGGTTTTGTATCAATATGTAAATTACAGATGATAAAGACCCCTGACTTTCAAACTAGGAGAATCCTGTATCTCAAAGGACTGTATTTTCCAGCGGGTTTGATGCACATAACAATATTTTTAATTTGTGTGATATAGTGATTCTGATTGTAACATATTTATGAGGTTAACATAATTAGTGTTTGCGTGATTTGGGGTTATTTGTGTTAAGTGCGGGTAATCTTTATTGACCAAAATATCATCATAATCAGCCTAGCTTTGCCAACTTTATCGGGTTCAGCTTCCAGTCTAATTGGATGCAGCAGAATATCAATGTTTTACATTGAGCATCTGACTATCTGACCTCCACAAACTGGTAACACTGGTAAAGCTGGTTGTTAGACTTTCAGGCCTCTGACTATCGTAATGGCTGTCAAAGATCCACAAATGACAGCCGTTTTACAAAACACAGAGTGGTCTCGGTATGTACAAGATTCCATTTTCGAAAAAAAAAGTATTTTAAAATTAATGTTGTAAATCTACATCACGTCTGCGTTCGTACATGGACAAGTTCGCGAACTGTGTCACTGGCACGAAATTATTATGATGTACGTACCTATTTGCTGAGCGCGGCAGGTTTTTGCTGGCCAATGTTTATTTTATTTGATGCGACATATTTCAGTATACATAGTTAAGAGTTTTTTGTATATATTTGTCGAAAGCCGAAAGCGGAAACTGTATTTTATGGTACGGATGTTTTTTTAATGGTCTACACACACTAACATAATCAAGATTTATTTTTTGCATTATCTACTGATTTCGTTGGTGGCCATACATTTTTTAAATTAATCCCATTCCTGAAATAGCGGCCATTAGTTCTCTCGTCGTAAGTTGAATAATAAGTAAATCCGAAATACTTATACTTATGGTGGTATGTATGAGTTCCCCAACGTTTCTAATAAATCCTTATTTTTATAACCAGCTCAGGATCTAGGCAGCGGGAATAAACTGCTACTGTTTATGTATTCACAACCTGTTCTGTGTAAGAGATACTGCAAGACACAGGTATGCTAGGGATGGCAACAGAACAACTTTTATAAGAAACATAATCTTTTTTTTTAAATAATTTATTAATTCTTTATTCCGCAAAAAAGTGAACAATAACACTAGTAACTATGATATGCTAAGAGCTGTGGAACCAGTTTTTTTTTTTTCAAAACTATCTTAATTTGTACTCAAAGTAAGATCTAGTACCAGAGATCATCAGAGAGGTACAGTACAAAGTTATTTATTTTGATGATGGATAGTGACACCCATGAAGCTGTTTATTAATAAGTTAATTGGCAACGTAGCTTTGTGCCTGAATGCAATAATGCCAGTATTGACGTTAGTAGCAATACTGTTAGCAGCATAAATGATTACAGTGATACTTGTAGAACTTTCGAACTTTAATGTCTCTGGTAATTACCTATTAAATTTGACCATGGAATCGTAAGTATATCTATATTACTAATTAATTCAAACCTATAGTATGTTGCATGCCGTAAGGTAACTATTGTAACTACATTATCAGCAAATAAATGATTTCTTTCTTTCTTTCCTTCTTTACACATATGAGCTTGTCACAGGAAAGATCACCGATAAATTTATTTCACACTAACTGACCTGACAGAAGTTTTCCCGTCAAAAATGGCGGAAACTGTCAAACGCGCGAAGTTAAAAATTGTCGTTAAGTTTTCTGCAATTTTCCAATTTTCTGCGCAGTTGTCTCAAGTTTTCATTCCGTAAGAACCTTCTAAAAAGTATTAGAAATCTTAAAAAAGATGAATTAAAACGGGAAAGTCGTTCTCAAGTTATGGGGCGTGATCAAGGAAAATAGGGATTGATTTTTGGATATACAGATAGAGTGGATAAAATGACAAAAAGAGTGCTAAAAATAAGCTGATACACAGAAATATTATGGTTTCCTTGCCAACCCCACGGTATTAAATTACAGTCAGCCCTGACCTTAAAGATGTCTTCTATAATATACAGATGTACGTAGGACGAGAAACGTTTTACATCCATAAGTAATCAACAGTTACAAGTGGTTGGACAGCTTCTAAAGCAAGACTGTGTTCTTTTACATGGCGCTTTAAATGAGACCTTAATAAAAATAAATGATGAGGAATGAAAACCATGTAGCGGAGGTGGTGGCTAAATAAAAACAGCTGCACTTGTAGATCGAAGGTTAAGCTACGTTAGCCGACGTCAGTCTGTGGATGGGTGACCGAGACTCCTCCGTGCCTTTATTTATTTTATTTATTTATTTATATATAGGCACACCAACAACTTATTTACAAATAATAATTAGGTACAAACATTCACGAGACGATTCTGTGTAAATAAGTTACTTACAGGCATGCACATCATTCACAAATAAGGGTGAGTCTAAATTGCAATAAAAATAATATTAAACGAAATATAAACTTAAGAAGATGAAATCAAAAGGAAATACAATATAAAAAAAAAATAACTACAATTGAATCTAGCCGGGTTAAATTAAATTAAAATCAAATTATTATTAACTTAAAATAAGTGCCTTGGAAAGTACGTACTGTTGGTCCCGGCTGTCATTTGTAGATCTTTGACAGTCGTTACGGGTAGTCAGAACCAGTCTTACCGAGGGGTATCGTGTTACCCAGTAACTGGGTTGTGGTATTCAGTATTCAGCTGTATCTGGTTAGATAAGCCGACCCCAACATAGTTGAGAACAAGTTTTGGCAAGTGGATGATTCTTTTTGTTTATTAAATGAATATGTAATGCAGAGGTGTTACTTAATTTTAAACTCGCAAAGCTTTTACGTTTGATGTTATGCTATTAGCTTTAATGAGCTTAAATGGTTCAGTTTCGACTACTGGGCAAACACTAATTGATGAATATATTATTGGTGCGCAAGTTCTTCCATTTTTCCCTGTGTTTTTTTTTCCGGCCAATCTCTCGGGTACGTTATTAAGTCATCTCGTTGTTTAAAGATTAAAGACCACGTTTAAGAACGAAATGTGTCGAGCAGCTGGTTTAGACCAGAGGAAAAGGTAGTATCAAAATTTCTTGACACAATTATTATGTTATGATCACGATTTAACACATAGAAGGATACTTGCTTTAGAAACATACATCAATTATATATCATTATGTCACTCCAAAAAGTCAGATAGGAAGTGAACTAGCCGAGGATATGACATTGTTGAATTCTCTAAAAGTGAACCGTTAAAAATTATTCAACAATACAACATATAATGGAGATGTAAGGCCGCGTGGACCTTGCTGAAGGTCAGCCCTGAACGAGATCATGCAAATTAACACGGTTTTGGTGACGGCAAATACATGATTCAAAATGCGTTGTATGAGATCAGGAGTGCGAGGCTGCAAGTGCCTCGAAGTCGGGGCAGTTCGGGACTGTCATAAAGTGTCGATGAATTTTGTGTTGATATTTTCACCACATACTTAATTCATCATTCACCAAAAAACACATGGACATTTTTTTTTGTGGTTTTGAGTTTATTCATGAAGGTTTCTTTAAATCTTCAGACTCTCGTTACGCTCTCATTAGTCCGAAGCAACACAATACTTGTAGCTCTTCTTCTTAGCGTGTTTATGTCAATCTTTTCGTATATATGTAGAATCGGCCCAGAAATTAACTACGAGTTTGGCACCATCAGTAGCGTCCATATAATCCTGCAGGCAGGATCTTCTAAACGTATATACTTAGTAAGTTATAGTTGCTTTAACGTGTGTACCTTTGTAGTTCAGCTACTGTACTCACCAGACCATGTGAAGGCGCCAGGTCGTGTCTGAGTGCAAGTATGCGCAGACGCAGCAGTTCTCCGGGCCGGTAGCGCGCGCGCTCCGTAGACAGCACGACCACTCGGCCGCTGGAGATGCGCAGTGGAACCTGACGCTCCCATACGCACTGGGCTTCAGGGTACCTGGGTGGTAGAAGGTCTGTTAATATTGTGACTAGTCTTTTGTCTTTAGGGAAAAGTTAAAAAAAGAAACCTGAAGATTTAAGGTTGTCATGGCAAACCACGGTGGTGGTGGTCAACATGATTGGTTTAAAAAAAATTGTGACATCTTGCATGCTGTAGTTGTTTGATTTTTTAAACCAAATAAAATAATCATTTTTTTATCTTCATCCAAGCCAAGCCTCTTCCCAACTATGTAGGGGACGGTTTCAAATCTAATCACTGAATACTAGAAATTTACATAGACTACTCATCTGACCTCCACACGAACACGAAATCAATTGGTGTTACTGGTTGTCGGACTTTTACGTTTCTGACTACCAGTAACAATTGACAAAGATTTACGAATGGCAGCATCTTATCTTACCAAATAAATTAACCTACTATGATCGTTACATATTCTTTTTGCTTCGTTTAAGTTCATACATCTGGTCATACACGCACGCCGGTTGCGAGTACTACGCATCTGACCTTTCTGAAGGAGCAATAAGGTCGGTGTATGATTTTATGCCATTTTCGGGAATGCCTTTTTGTCAAAAGAATGTAACCAAACCATCTAAATATACTCTTTTTAACTCTTATTACTACATCATCTTTTAAAAAACAACGTTGTTTTAACACATAATTCCTTAATCCATCATCCATGACTAAGTACTGCATTCATGTTGATTGTTCATTAAGGGCCAAAATAGTCGGTTGGCTTTTTGTCTCACCTGATGTTGACGACCAGATCAGCTTTTGTATTTGGTAGCGAAGGGACATTGATATCCAAGCAGCCTCCATCGCCTGCGAACAAGATACCAAATTAATTATAGTTTAAGTGGAATTTTAA
Organism: Phlogophora meticulosa; assembly: GCA_905147745.2. NCBI lineage: Eukaryota > Metazoa > Arthropoda > Insecta > Lepidoptera > Noctuidae > Phlogophora > Phlogophora meticulosa. Next base: position 1,169,465 of record LR990534.1, read on the forward strand.
CCCGCGAAAAATTTACGTAAGTAGATCATGTCCAAACATTGCATAAATATATTATTGTGTCAAACGGTGTAGGCAAGTCACGTGAGCTGATCGCTGGGCAAAAGTCTCCACACAATTGGTGTCTGAAGATGGGCGGCGCCACCGAGGCCGGCCCAGAAGGAAGTGTTGTTACCGCCTGGACGCACACTTTGAGAGCACGAAGTTAAGAAATAGTACTTAGCCGTCTAAGTACTATTTCTTAACTTCGTGGAAGTGTTGTTACCGCCTGGACGCACACTTTGAGAGCACGAAGTTAAGAAATAGTACTTAGACGGACTTGGGGGAGGCCTTTGACCAGCCATCGGACAGTTAGGCTAATAAAAAAAAACGATATAGGCCAAAGTCTGCAGTGGCCTGTTGAATAAAGAGCTATTGCTAGATCCCACTTCGAGTTGATCTGTCCTAACTGATGCATGCATGCATCAGTCATCGTGAAGCTTAACCCTATTGCAGGGAGCGCAACGATCAGACAGCAGAATGATGGCGTGATCTTATTTTATGATGTTCAATTAGTTACCTGAAAGCTGGGAGGAAACTGTGACCGTCTGCCTATCCTCAGTCAGCAAAGTCAGTCTCAAGCGCGCTGGCCCATCAGTGTAGAACCTGGACACGCACGCCCTGTTCATACCTCCCGCAGTCAGCACCCCTGGGGCCAGGAATAGGTGGTTCTTGTCTGTGCATGGGTTTCTGTAAGAAAGGTGATAAGCTTAAAGAGAGTGAGGGACTAACGTAATTTTAACAAGTATGTCAGAGTCAAATAGAAATAAAGATTTTTGCTAGGAAGGAGGGGACTATTGAGATAAGGACAAATAGAGATAGATGTATGAATAAAAAGACATGTTGGGCCCAAATAAATTGGGATAAGATCAGGAGGACGGTGATGGTAATGAAGTCAGGTTTAGATAGGCCTACACAGATAAATAGAACCCAGAAATGGGTGCGAGCCACTAAACAGTTTCTTCGATGCTCAGCCGTTTGATATTTGACATGTACTTATGTTCCGGAGTTGAGGGGCTTTTGGCTAAATAATAACAGCCGCACGGGTCAATCGAAGGTTAAGCTACACTTTGGGTCAGAGGTGGGTCCGGTGATGGGTGACCGTCTTTTACATATTACCGCATATTGCATATTGCAGTGCCTCAGAAAGCAAAACACATTGAGCCGTTGTTCCCGGCTATCATACGTAGATATTTGACATTAATAATAATTTGTTATGAGTTTCGGAAGGCCGAAAGTCTGACAATAAGTCTACCCAAAGGGTATCGTGTTATCCAGTTACTGGGTTATGAAAAATAAAACACTGGTATTCAGTTAGACTAGCAGACGACCCCAACATACTTGTGCAAAGGCTAGTTCTTGCAACACAATAACGACAACTGCTGACCATGAATTCCTTAGCTGACAACAAATGGGTCATAAGGTATGCTATTTAAAGTGCCAACACTATAACCTAACTTTCGTAAGCTCTCCCATAAGTGTTCAATTTAAATAACTAAATTCTTTGAACTACCTGTGTAAGAAAAACTGAACAATGAATATAAGAGTCTCACCATATCATTGAACACGACTAATTTTTTATCCACAACTTCCGACAAAAAGCTAATCGCTCCAAAATTCCCATCAGATACAAGTCATCGCTGCCCAGTACACCCACGCACATACCATTTAAGTTTTGATGTCAGCTGCACGTCTCATAACATGAAGGGTACAATTATACCATGGAACAAAAAAATGATGGAATCAATTGAATGTCTGTTTCCTCGTAATGGCGGACATAAAAATCAAGGTCCAATCGACCTTGGATGTTAACTATAAAAATATGTTCTGTGATGATTTAATGGTGGACTGTAATTGTATGTAAATGATTTTAATTTACCTTTATTTAATAATAATAATAATAATTTATTTATTTCTGAGTGTATGGTACATTAAGGTCTTAACATAAAATAGTTTCACGTACACTACCGTTGCCGGTGTAGAAATATTAAAAAAAAGTAATTTAAACTAACTTACAGAGTAAAAGGTCTAGCCAAATTTCACTAATAACATAATATCAAATGTTTAAAATAATAATAATAACAATAAATAAAAATTGAAAATAAAAATAAAAAAGGTATACCTACACACACAAAGTATTGATATATATATAGTAATGTCAAAATTTAAAATTAATAAAATCATTAATTGAATAGAAACAATTATCTAACAGCCAGGCAAATATTGTTTTCCTGAATTTATTAGTGGGCAACACTCTGATCGGTGGGGGTAAACTGTTAAAGATTTTGATTGCCATACAATTGGAATTCCTGCTATACAAGTGTAGTCTCTGGTTAGGTGCAAGTAATTTATTGGGGCTTCTGTTTCTTACTCTTGTAGAAATGTGTTCATACAATGGGAAAATGTGTGAATACCTTTGTTCCTTGCATGATCATTTTGTAATGAAAATGGAGCTGAGGTAGTAATTTGAATAAATAATTAAGCCGCACGGGTTGATCGAAGGTTAAGCTACATTAGCCGAGGTCAGGCTGTGGATGGGTGACCGTTTGTAACATATCGAGACTCCTCCGTGCCTCGGAAAGCACGTTAAGCCGTTGGTCCCGGCTGACATTTCTAGATCTTTGACTGTCGTTACGGGTAGTCAGAAGCCTGCAAATCTGACAACCAGTCTTTCCAAGGGGTATCGTGTTGCCCGGTAAACTGGGTTGTGGAGGTCAGATAAGAAGTCGCTCCATGTAAAATACTGGTATTCAGTTGCATCCACTTAGACTGGAAGCCGACCCCAACATAGTTGAGGTAAAGGCTAGACTGATGATGAGTAAGAATGATTAAACTGGATCATACAATGGTTCCCAATACTGCTGCCTGTGTCTTAGTATCCACACACTAATATTGTATTGTGAAACGTGAGTATCCGTACGAGCAGCGGAAGTTAGACTACAGTTCATTTTGCTCCACTTGAAACCAGAAATTCGCCATATTGACAAGTGGATCTTGTTCAAACTACCATCCCAAGTCACCAAACCTCATAGTCTATAAAATGAACAGATAATTAACTCAATTAACAGCTTTATTGTTTCTCGGTAATCACTGGTTTTATTACCACATACTAGGGCTTTGCCGTAGTTATGTCCGCGAGGATTTTGTAATTTCTACTGGCTTCAAAATCCTATTGTTTCTGAGTCAAATTTCACCTAAACCAGTGTGGCGATTTCGTCATGTAAACATTACTATATTATAGATTAAATTGATTTTTCTTACTAATATTATAGACTCAGGTCCAGTTGAAAACCAGCGTCAGGCCCTGGTTGTCTGGCATTTTTGCTGAACTGGACCTTTTTAGCGCAGCCGTAAGGCACATACCTAATAATATAATTATGTCTACTTACTCGTATATTTATTTTTTAATGTATTTCTTGTTACTCATTTTTTTGTTTTTTTTTTTTTTTTTTGTTTTCTATGTTTATTATTGTGTCTTTGTGTGTGTGTGAATAAATGTTTTTTCTTTCTTTCTTTCTTCTTTCTTTCACTAGCACTTTGTCCGCATCTTCGTACGTGAACATCGTACTTTTCCCTTCGAACTTTAAAGCATCGTTTTGAAATTTAAATATAGCTAATATGCTGCATAGTCATGATGGCCCAGTGGTTAAGGCCTCGCCTCTTGTGCACGAGGTTGTGGGTTCAAACCTGGGCAAAACCAATGTGAGTTTTTCAATTCATATGGACTTTCTAAGTTTATTTTGGACGTTACTGACATCGGTGAGGGAAAACATCGTGAGGAAACCTGGACTTATATAATTAATATTAGTCTGAAGTCGCCAACCCGTCTTGAGCAAGCGTGGTGATTAATGCTCGTGCCTCCTCTGTATGAGAAGAGCCCTTTGCCCTGCAGTGGGACAGTAATAAGCTGGTACTACTATGCTGCTCGCTGATAGTGTAGCTATCTATCTGTAGGTGTGATATTAATGAAAATCAGTTACTTAATAAGTTTCTGAGTTTATCCATTACAAACATACAAAACTTTCCTGTTTATATTCTTAGTTTAGACACATCAGACGTGAAAGTTTGTATGTTTGTTTGTTAATCTCTTACGTAAAAACTACTGAATTTATTTTAATAAAGCTTTACAGTATTCAAACGTATACTTCAAAATAACACATAGACTGTCATTTATAAAGATGCATAGCTAAGACGAATTCGTGGGTGGCTTCTAGTATTCAAATACAACCCATGTACCATTTATATTGTTGGTATATTAAAATTCTAATAAATAAAATACAATGATCGACTCCTTAAATGATAACTAAGTTCCTAAAGATATCTTGATGAAAATGCATTGTTGTTGGAGACAAAAATATAAAACCCATTAAATAAATTGATATTAAAAATGAGACTGCTTTGAAAACACCTATTTATTTCAATGCCGTTCAAAGTCACCCCTATGTAGAACACACACATAATATGTACATTGTAGAGACGCCAGCTCAACAAGCTATCCGAAACTGTAAAATTTTCCCAATTGAATATGTAGGTACCTTGTTTTTTAGTAATAAAGTTTGAAAACTATCAAAGAAATTTAACAAATTGGGGTAGCTGGATTCTTCTGGCCTCTGTACAACAAATTGTTGGACAAAACAATATTATGTTGTTTTGTTAACTTTCACAGTTCTGATAGATAACGCATTGGTAAAATAAAGCCTTAACGACATGAATTTCCACTAAAAGAAAAAATAATTGTATGCGTTAATTTTACTGGTAAAACTAAGTAAAACAATTTCAAGTAATTTTTAGCGAAATCGCCCAAGATTTTGAACACCTTAACTGCCAAACAACGAGACACAATAGAAAATGTATTGTTTGTCGGTCATTTGGCGATCAACGTGTTAAAGTCACCTCGTTTTACAAGTACCTACCTAAGTTCATCAACTAACTACCTATTCTGCTTACCCCAGAACATGGGCTACTACAATCAGGTTTCAGATGACCGCAGTATGAATGCAGTCGTTAACTTGTTCTTAGAAGTACATACATCTGGATGTTATTAAAACAAGATGCTGGTAGGGCTGTGCTGAGAGAGTAACAGCCTGTTTGAGTGATTTGGTTAATGCGGTTATAATTAGCAGTGTGCTGACGGTATAGGGAATTTGGATTTAGAAACTAGTTATTTATGCTTGCTTAACGCTTAGGTTTGTTTACCGAAATACGGCCTTATTTTGCTGCGTTAGAAAGAAATATCTTCAAAAGAAAAAGTAAAATAATAAAAGAAAAAGCGAAGTCAGTATTTAATTTAACTTACAAAAAAAAACGTTGCTCCTCAATAGTGAATATCTCCTGTATCGTGGACACGCAAACAACCAGACCCGGAACAACTAACTGTAGGCCATACAAATATTTGTTCCGTGCGGGGATGAACCCGCGACACGCAGGGCAGCAGCCAATCGCTCAGCCACTGCGCCAACCATGCTGTTATTAGTAATTATTTATAAGTTGTCATTGTGAACACTAAAGAGTAATCTAACTTATTCTGTCTTTTTAAGCATTGTAGAAGTACGTCAAAGAATATTTCCCTTTGTACTTGGTCTGAAGACCACTGTAGCTATTCTATTAAAGGTTTATTTTATTTTCAAATGCTTTATTATTTCATCTGCATATATTAGGGTCGGTTTTCAGCCAAACCGGATGCACATGAATACCAGTATTTTTAACATGGAGTGACTGCCTATCAGACCTCGATACTGAACTCGATACCTTTTGACAACACTCGTATTTAATTTCGGGCTACTTTCTACCAGTAACGACTGTCGTGTAGATCTTTAAAATTCTTCTGTAAATATGATTTCTTTTCATTTTGTTACATTTAGTCCCCCCCACCATCCGTCACCCCAAATACTTCATAGTTAAAAAAGCAGTAAACAGTAATTAGACCAGACTAAATCAATCAGCGAGTCTTTTGTTTTTATTATTCTGTGACTTATATTTATATCGCCATCCTTTAAATGGGAATCAAACGTGAGGATAAGGAAATTGATCAAAACATATTACTGTAGTTAATCAAAACAATAAATCCTAACGGTATAACAGTTTACGCATTGCAATCCTTGTGAGGAAATTGCCGATACTGTATCTTACGAGTCACTCCTTTGATTGGTCAATAAAACGCATTCAATTGGTCTTTAGATCAGTATTGTAAATTGAGATGAACAGTTATGGTAATATCGCCATACTGCTCTTAATATCTATCAATCACACTGCGCAACTTCCGACAAAAAGCTAACATATAAACTCAGTGTTTAAATGTTGCCAGGATCGCAAATATCGTGATATTTGTTGACCGTCTGACCGTTATGATCTGACGTATTGTGATTGTGGTCAGAACACACTTATGGTTTATTCGGAATTATAATAATGATACTAGCCTGTTACTGTCCTACTGCAGGGTGAAGGCGTCTCCACGTACATGCACGAGGTTTAGTCACTACGCTTGCTCAAGATGGGTTGGATTTCAGAATTATATCAATTACTAGCTGATCTGGCCATTTTAAGCCAAAGAAAAAAAAACTTGAGAGGTAGGGACAAGTCAAGGGACACCCGGATGGAACGATTGCATGGATTGCTTTCTATGAGAGAGAGAGAGAGACAGACAGAAAAAACGCGCACGCCTAACGGCTTACAACTATACAGCAAAAAGTGTCGTTACAACTTTTCGTCTTATTTTTTTTCCGTCTAGCCTAGCAACGCGCGATAAGGAACTACGTTCCAAAAAAAATGTTTTGGGTGAACCACCCTTGCCACTTATTGGTATGAAAAATAGATGTTGGCCGATTCTCAGACCTACCCGATATGCACACAAAATTTCATACAAATCGGTCCAGCCGTTTTGGAGGAGTTTGGTAACAAACGTTGCGACACGAGAATTTTATATATAAGATAAGTCCAGGTTTCCTCACGATATTCTCCTTCACTGATGTCAGTTATTAGATATTTGATTTGATTCAAATAGATAAAGTTCCCATTGTTATTTGAACAACCTCGTGCATGCAAAATTAGGTGGAAAATGGTTATAAGTATGTTAGTCGCCCACTCAGGAAATGAGACAAATAGTTTTTCCTACAGAGCCACTAAACCAACCCTATAAACCGGATCAGTACTCTAGTACCCATAACACAAGCTCTGCTTAACTTGGGGCTAGATGATGCTGTGTGGATTGTCCAGCAATATTTATTTATTTTATTTATTTAGTACTGTGGTAGCAAAAAAAGGTTGCTGTAGGTTCATCTCTAGGTAATCGCGTTTGCAAAGAGTTCAACTAGGTATTTGACATTACATCTGTCAAAACTTTATCGCCGTTGAGATCAGCGGTCTCGCTCTGATACTAAGTTTTAGTCATAAGGACCGCCTAGTGAAATTTAAAAAAGGACGATTCGGCTTTTGAAGCCGATTAAGTAAGCGCGTTTTTTTTTAATGTATTATTATTTTTATTTTTAAGTGCCAGTAATTGATATACCGATATACCTAATTATATAATGATATACCTAATTTATAGCTGTTTTCATCAATTTTAAAGTGCTGTTAAATACATCCCTATAAAAATGCTAAAAGTAAGAAAAATGTAGCGTGTTTTTGGATTTGTCGAGGTTGCTTCGATAAACTGTAAAATTGTTAAAAATAATCTGAAATTTACATAATGGAATCGCATCAGATTTTTTTTCAAAAACCTACGGGATTTAAGGAGAATACAGTTTGTATGCCACAAATACTAGGTAAATAAGTAATAAAGATCGTAATGATTTCGAAGTCCTTCCTGTCAGTCTATCCAAAGCTTGTCTGCAAGAAATCGGCCTGTGCGTCAAGACTGTCCATTGTACACGTGTTTCATAAACGTGTCAGATATTCCTACGCAGCTAAATATTAGGTCTTTACCTATGAAATTGCCGTTCTGCAGTACTGGCCATTTCAAATCAAAATATTTTTTGTTTGGCTAAGAATTCTAATTTCAAATTAATTTTATTTTAAAAACATGGTTTTTTTTTTCCAAAAGTAGTCATTTGTTTATTGATTAGTGTTACATTTTCATCGCATTTAAATCTTTTTCGTCATCATGGATACGTTAAAAATTTGAGTAATTATGGAATATGAGTACCGTCGTGGCAGCAACGCGGCACAAGCGGCACGCAACATCAACGACGTTTACGGAGCTAACACTACAAACCAACGCACTACCTGTTATTGGTTTGCTCGCTTCCGTTCTGGAAATTTCGACCTGAAAAATGAACCTCGCGGTCGTCCGAAGACTTTGGTCGACAATGACGAATTAAAGGCGATTGTGGAAGCTGATGATACACAATCTACGGCTGAATTAGCAGCAGCTTTCGACGTTAGCGTCAAAACAATATTGGTCCATTTGCGTCAAATTGGCAAGGTAAAAAAGCTTGACAAATGGGTGCCCCACGAACTCAATGATCGCCAGCGCGAAGTACGCGTCGAGACGTGCCTTGCACTGCTCAACAGACACACAAATGAAGGAATTTTGAACCGCATTGTTACCTGCGATGAAAAATGGATTCTGTTTGATAACCGCAAGCGCTCAGCAAGTTGGTTGGATCCTGGTTCAGCACCTAAACAATGCCCTAAACGAAAACTTACCCCAAGAAAAGTGATGGTCACTGTTTGGTGGTCTAGCGCCGGTGTGATTCAACACAGCTTCTTACCAAACGGGGTGAGCATTACTGCAGATGTGTACTGTGAAGAATTGAACACAATGATGGAGAAGCTGGCACATCTCCAACCAGCATTGGTGAATCGCTCGTCTCCGCTGCTCCTGCACGACAACGCGCGACCTCATACTGCACAGCAGACGGTCTCCAAGTTGCAAGAACTGGGGTTGGAAGCTCTCCGTCATCCGCCCTTCTCACCAGACCTTGCGCCTACAGACTACTACTTTTTCCAGAATTTGGATAACTTCTTGGCGGGAAAAAAATTCAATACCCGAGAGGCAGTACAAAATGCCTTTGAAGAATTTGTTGCCTCCCGTCCAGCTGATTTCTTTAAGAAGGGCATCAATAAACTGCCACTGCGTTGGCAAAGATGCATTGATTGCATGGGTGATTACTTCGATTAATACAAATAAAAAATACATGGAAAAAATTCATTTAAATTTTTTCATACAAAACGGCAATTTCATAGGTAAAGACCTATTATAATCCTGAAATCGGTCTTAGCCACCAAACAGTTACTTCGATGCTTACCCGTTTGATATCTGACATGTAGGTACTTATGTTCCGTAGTTGAGGGGCTAGTGGCTAAATAGGTAGTAACAGACGCACTGGTCAATCGAAGGTTAAGCTACGCATGACGAGGTGGGTCCGTTGATGCTAACATGTAGCAAATTATTTAATTTAATGATTTATATAGATGATTGACATATTTTTTTTTTTTTTTGACATTTTGTATAACTTCAAATTCTTCAAACCTATCAGACAGACGAGTTGCTGGGGAGTTTGTTCCGCCACTTCTTCTTCCCAGCAAAAACACTAGGAAGTGGTGAAGGGTGGGCGTTTTAAGGGACTGTCTTTTGTAAACGAATTTGACGTTCAAAAAGTGTTGGTTCTCAGCCTAATTTGAATAAATGAATTTTGTTTTTGATTTTGTTTGATGGGTTTACATATCGTCCATTACATATTGAGACCCATCCATGCCTCGGAAAGCAAAGCACGTTAAGCCGTTGCTCCCGGCTATCATATGTAGATCTTTGACATTTATTTTAAGTTTCGAAAGGCAGAAAGTCTTACAATCAGTCTACCAAAGGGGTGTCGTGATATCCAGTTACTGGGTTGTGGGAGTCAGATAGGCAGTCGCTCCATGTAAAACACTGGTAAAGAGCCTGCCTCTAAACCATTTTCATTATTTGATGCGTTTTTAATGATTCTTTATTTTTTCTTTCTTTTTATGAAAAGGCTGGGGCCTAAGGCTATTTATAGTGTTATTGCTTTTATTTAAAAAAGCAACAAAATTAATTTACTAGCGGAGTCGGGAAGTGTTAATAACGTCTCTGGTTTGGTGGAGTTCGGACCTAAGCGGCTTAAATATAATAACTTTGCGGGTGATTAAAGATTAGTATTAGTAAAAAAAAAAGAATTACAAAAAAAAGATAACTTTTTCGAGCCGTTTGGGATTGAAACATCGTTGAGTGTTCATCTTCTTTTTAAAGATATTTCAAAGCGTAGTTGACGCTTCCTGAGACCCAAGGACTGGCTTCTACTGTGGCCAGAGGCTTTTGCCATTCAACGTGGCAATGCCGTCTGTCTTTTGGGTACTTTAACAGTCTATAGCGATGAGGATGAATTTTTCGACACCTTTTTATAATTTACTGTTAGGTTTATTAGGTATAAAACTTAAGAATTCCCGAAACATGATATTCTCCAAATGCGATACTCCGAAATAGGATATTCCCTAGATGCGACACTCCCAAAATAGAATATTCCCAATACCTTAATGACATTCTCAAAATACATTTAGCATCAGAATAGAGAGAACATCAGATTAGAGTATTTACATAAATATCACATAACAACATACTTTGGGAACGAAGGGAACAGAAATCTAGAAGGATTTTTAGAATGTGTTAGATTATAAGATGTAACTTAAATGATAAGTCCTCTTTGCATATCTTACTTTTGCTGTGCCCGATAGGGTCCGCGATTGTTTTACCTCCTAAGCCTGTAGGCTTAAGTGGTAAACATTTTTTGGAACTCAATTTTTTATTGCGTTCCACAATGTATCGTGGAACGCAATAAAAAATTGAGTATTGAGAATTGCTTACCTTAATTGTTATTTCGAGTCCTGTGATTATTTATTTTATTTTATTTTTTCATGTATTAATAGCTGTATCGTTGTTAAAGAAATTAAACTTTCTTACCCCATAATATTTTCAACTGGTTCGGTCTCGTTAGCATTCTGGGAACTCGCTGGCCCCAGTGCTAATAGCAGGCAAAACCACAACATTTTCATAGTTCAGGATCCTCGATATTCACTCACTTTATTTCCCGATCAGCAAACAGATTTTAATCACATTTTAGACTCTGCAGGAAATATTGACCTCAAAGAAAGTCAATTTATAATTTTAAGATTTCCTGTGTTTTGTTTGGCGTATTTTTATTTATATCGGAAGTAGATACGAAAGATAGTTTAAAACAGATCAAGTTCCACTTGCCTCGTTTTCTTTTTAGACAGTTTTAATTAAAATACGGTGTTTCTTACTTTTAATTAATTAACTTTAATACTCTTTTAATTTTTAATCTCGTTAATTTAATTTATATAATGAATACCAATTAAAAATATCACTTAGCAACCATCTAGTGTCGGAGTGTCCGTTCAACTTATTTTAATTCTAGAGCTAAATAACTAAAGCTATTTTTATTTTATTGATAAACAACAGTTATACGTTTATCTCAACCGGCGCCATTTTGAAATTGACTTGCAGTACGTCCGTCGGAACGCGCGCGCGCAGCAGACTAGTTGTTGTACGCATGCGCGAAAGGTCGTCGCGCATCGCGAAAAAGTGAGAAGCGCTCAACATTTTTTCGGTTTCAATTTATTGGTGAAAAAAGTGAAATTAATCGTGATTTTTTTCTTGGGCTTTATTCCGGTTTACTCGCATCATTAGTGACTAGAATAATAACACCGAGAACTTGTATAATTGTATTATCCCATTTTGAGGCAGTTTGTATAGAAGATGACCGAGTGATAAACTGCTATATTATGCATCTTCTGTGCTTTTGCTTCAGACACAAACAGTAATATTTAATGACAAATAACTAATACTAGAATGTATTGTTACTAACACTGTATTTTTGTTGTACGATTTGTTTTTTAGTTATTCCATCCACAGATGCGGTCGACTGTTCAAGAACGTTCAAAAGAAAGAAAACCTCATTTGCGGACTGATTTATGTCTTAATAAAAGCAATAGTTGCTTACTTAAGACATAAATCCTTCAAGATTCTCGAAGTTACTGTGCGTAAGAAAATAAAAGTTAAGGTTGGTGCTATTCATTAACTAGACATTAAAATAGAGAGATTCTTAAAAACAAATGTTACGCACCCCTGGCTAGGTTAATAGGTCGATCGTCGACCGCTTGCTATACAAATAATTGTCCGCCTTCAATTGTTTTGTCACTACACATTGAAGACGCGTGAGATCAGGAATGTGTATCAGTTTATATTTAAGATTATTTGTCCACGAATAGCTTCGACTTGCACTTGGAAGAGAGTTGTTTTGTATCGACTTTTTACATTCGATACCGGTAAGTTTGTCTAATCAATACGTTTTCGATGCGCGGTATATCAAAATACCGAGTAAGTAGTGTCGAAAACTTAATAAAACCGATATTGCTCGCCGACCCCAAATATATTGGGGTAAGGGCAGAAGGATGATGACGAGTAGGTTCGATACGACTGAGAAATTTCGTTTAAAAAAAAGAATAACAACATCATGCTTATGTCTCTCCGAGGGGTGAGTCAGAGATGTAACTATACTAGGTTCCCCAACATTTCGCCAATTATGTCTAAGTTCCTTTTAATAAAGAGCGAGGCCATCAACCGGGTAAAAGTTCCAGATAAAAAAAAACCCAATAACACGCAGCTCGGCTCGGGAATCGAACCCAGTTCCGAATTGCTCAGCAGTAGCGATGAGGACCAAAAGACATACAACAGAGAAAGTCTTAGGTTAACATGCCAAAACGCTGATGCCATAACCTATGTCAATCTGAGGACTATCACTGTGAATCCTCTTCATGGACACAATGGATTATTTGTAATAACATGCAAATTGGATTGCCCGTCGTGATGTGAATTGTAATATTGTGATTTCACTAATATTAGGCCTACTAGTTACGCCCCATGGAATTACCCGCGGTTAAATTTCAACTTGAGGCGATTTAAAATTTCCACAGGAGTGCTGCTCTTTTTTTGGATGAAAGTAGCCTATGTTTTAATCCAGGGTATGAGCTACCTTCATAACAAATTTCATCCCAATCCGTTTTGCCGTTTCAGCGTGGAGGAGTACGCTGAAATAACAGTACGAGTGAAACATACACACATACATACCGAATAACGTATTTATAGTAAACTAGCTTACGCCCGTGGCTTAGCCCGCGTGGTTTGTTGATAAACAAAGTAGCCTATGTCCTTTCCCGGAATGTTCCTAAGCTATCTCTCTGACAAATTTTATTGAAATCCGTACAGTGGTTTAGGCGTGAAAGACGGACAAATGGACACACACTTTCCCATTTATAATATTAATAAATAAATAAATAATGCTGGACAATCCACACAGCATCATCTAGCCCCAAGCTAACAATAAGTATGGATATACTTTTTTTTATAGTATGTAGTGACTGGGTTTTGGACGCGTGTCGATTTCCGCGGATGCAGACAAAGCCGCGTATTAAAAACTATCCTTTGTCCTTCCCCAGGATATAATCTATCCCCTTACCAAATTTCATGACGATCCGATCAGCCATTTAGACGTGAAAAGGTAACAAACAAACAAACAAAGTTACTTTCGCATTAATAACTTTTTTTTTTTTTTTTCTTCATCCACCTTTAATTGCCCCCTGACACGTATGGCTAGGCTATATAATGAAAGGTGCAACTTGACCGATTACCCCATCGATGTTTTCTCTATGAGTTTCGCTTCATACAAGTTTCCTATATAAACAATGCTAACAATGAGCAATGTTCGTCAATGTCGCTCAAATTGTTTTGTGTTTTGTAGTGTTATAGACTTAGGTCTATTGGACACACTTTTAATTTTTTCTTCTTGTCTCTAATATTCTTTATGTAAATATGATTGTCGATGAAATGTCGATTTTTAGTTGTGAGTTTACTTGAATTGTATTTGATTTTTGCTGTTGGTGTGTTTATTATTATAAATAAATCTATAATAGATGGTTAAACCATCTAGCATGTGTCGTAGATGTAGTGCCCTGACACACGTTAAGGCGTTTGTCCCGGCTGTCATTTATGTATATCATTGACAGTCGTTACGGGTAGTCAGCACCCCGAAAGTCTGACAACCAGTCTTACCAAGGGGTATCGTGTTGCCCAGCAACTGGTTTATGGAGGTTAGATAGGCAGTCACTCCATGTAAAATACTGGTATTCAGCTGCATCCGGTTAGACTGGAAGCCGACCCCAATAAAGTTGGGAAAAGGCTAGGCAGACGAACGTAGATAACGACTTAAAACAAGTAGGGTTCGTTCCTACTGGAACACTGAATGCAGGAGATGATATTTTACCACCAATCAGTCAGCTTATATTAGTGGAAATACAGTCGTGCTGTTTCTAGGACTTCTAACAGAGCCATCTTTCTTTAGCTGCTCTTGATCATTGTTTGAACGAACGCAGTGGATTAGGAAGGTTGGTTACGCCGCATTCGTCTTAGTTCAGGCATCTTATCATAGATGGCGTTCAATTATATTCGGAATTACTAAAGTTCTGAATTTTTGCGTTCTTGATTATATTAAGATGATTTTATTATTTCCCCAGTATGTCGAACCCTAAGGATGCTAAACGCCCTCCTGACTGCCGACCCTGAGTGTGATGTGTTTGCTGATGAATGGAAGAAAATAATACGTGCGTGTCTGGTGTGAGAGACAGTATGCGAGGGTGTCCACTGTTACATGCAAGTTTATGTTAGTTTGTGAGTGTTTAATTTATTTAACCATTTACTCAAATAATTATTAATAATCTTATCCACGAATTGTTATCTTTATCCATTTTTACTTTGTATTTTTTTTATTTTATTTGAAAGCTTATTTTATTTTAATATTTATAATTCTATGTTAATTAATGTAATTGGACTTGTTCCGTTTTAATTAACTATCAATAAATAAATAAAAATAAATTGAATTGCTACTTCAATAGACCATCTCAAACACTAATCTGCATGGTCCACACATGATCTGACCAAGAAAATGTGTGGACGTAATAAGTGAATGTGATCTCAAAGTTTCTTTTCGTGTTTCTTCTGAGAGTAGTCAGACAGGGAAACACCGACCTAGTCTTAAAAATATTTTACTTGTTGACATGTTAAAGTGTTTGTAAAAATCCATTAACAGAAACAAATATCACACATATACATAGGGGTAGGCAGAGACCACAGATCGCCACCTGTTACGATGCTTACATACTTCTTTCGTATCGCTCACGTTCATACATCTGGTCATACACGCACGCCGGTTGCACTTGCAAAAGGTCAGGTGCGTAGTACTTACTACGCACCTGACCTTTTTGAAGAACATCACCAATAAGGTCAAAGTATGTCCGTCTGGGGCCCTCAATATCATTAATGATTTTTCACAGTTGGTCCAGAATCATGTAGTATACCTACTCATCTATCTTTATGTAGCTTTTACCCTGAATATATGTATGTATTTGCACCCTGTTTAAATCTATGTAGAATAGGCACGACTAACTCCGAATCCAGATTAGCATAACAATATCTGAGATTCCCATTCAAAACTCGATTAAAAAGTTGCCAACGGTATCACGGACACAACAGGCCATTATAATTTTGAATGTATTTCGTCCATTATTGGTTTCCAGTATGGCGGGCGCGGATTTGCAGTTAAAAGGAATTAACACTCGCAGTGGATCGGTTTTATTTTCTTTATTGCAGTCTATTATTTTGTATGTTCGTTTTGTCAATTATTTTGAGAGTTTGCAGTGGGTTTGTTACGAAATGGATATTTTTTATTTAAAAGAAGCGTTAACGTGCATTGTCATCCAAACCAAACGTGTATGCCAATTTAAAGCTTAATCGATTTGGGATAACTAGCTTATAATTCAGTTGCAAGATTTGCACATACAATCAAACTAACTTAACATGGCTAAGTTAAGTAAAAGCTTGTAGTAAGTGTATTACCTGGGAAAATCGAATGCAATTATGTGGCTCTTTGTGCCAGAGGTCATCTTAGGAAACTCCAGTGCAATTACCTACTTGTAACCTATTTAAAGTTGCAAGTAAATTGCTGTGTTCCAGCTTAAAGTGTGTGAGCGCCGGCGAAGTCACAGGCACTTGAGACGTTTTAACCTCGTTTCAATGATCGTGCATGCATTTCCTCGGTGTTGAAGGTTTTTGTAGAAAAGAAGAAAATAGAGATAAAGAAACAAATAAACATACCAATAAAGAAAGAAAAATACAGAGAAATAAAGATAAACATTTGTAGCCGGTCTTTAATTCCGGTCTCCTAATTTTTAAATTCTATGTTGGTATGCCCGATAGGGCCCACAATGCTCCAAAACTATTGTATGTACAACCTATATAATATATAAAGAAAAAAAAATATAAATTGAAAATAAAAAGAGATATAGAAAGAAAGAGAATAAGAAAGAAAGAAAACATAAAGAAAAATAAGGATATTCATCACGGAACAGAAGAAGCAGGTTCCGTATTTATCAAAGCTGCAACTAATTAATCTCTTAAATTCCCTTTGTGGTGCCAGTTACAACGAAATTTCATCTGTAGCAACACCCAAACACAGGTATCATGTGTATAAACAAAATGAAATGCAAATTAATTAAATAAAAGAGCGAGCGTACTCGTAAAACCAGCTAGTGTTGTAAAATAAAGCCAAGTGAAAAGTGGACAATAATAATTAATTTTTATTTCGGCGCCGTCGACTGGGTGGCCAGCATTCGACGCTTTGGAGTGTTGCCAGGTGGGGAATTCCGACTGAATTTTTAATTGTGGCAACATTTTAGCGATTGAGTTCGCGCGTGTTTGCGATGCTTAATTTATTTTCGTTGAATGCTTTTTTTCTTTTGTACTTTTTTTTTAATTGTGCAGGCTGATCGTTTGATGTTGGTAACGGAGGTTTTATTTATTGAGACATCTTTTTTTTAAGTCGGTCAGAAAGTACAGTTAAGTTAATTTCACGATTCATGTCGAGGAAAATTAAAAAAATGTACTTTGCCATAAATTAAGAGCACAGTTGTTTGTAGGTACATTACTTGGGTATTCGTTTCCGAAATCATGTCCAATTTAGCAACAGCACCTATCTCATAAAATAATATCATATAACTATGTATACTATTTATAATTATTAAAAAATAAAAATAATAAAATAATGCTGGACAATCCACATAGCATCATCTAGCCCCAAGCTAAGCAGAACTTGTGTCCTAGATGACTGATATAAATATACATAGATAGATTTTATTTTTATACGAGTACATATAAGCAAATACTAAGAACACCCGGAACAAATCTTTGTTGATCGTATAAGCATTTGTCCCAAGGCGGAAATCGAACCCGCAACCTCCTGCGTCTAATACTAGGTAAAGAATCAATGTGACTTTATAAAATTCATATGTACACAGGCCAGCACATCAAGCCCATCTTTGACAGATGGCGGCTTGATGGTCTGGCCTGTGTATACTTTGTTAGTTTTTCAACTTTACTATTACAAAAGTTAGCAATTGAATATGATCCAATAGTATTTCTTTAACAACGATAAAACTATTAATACAAATGATTCATTAGCCAAAAAATAAAGCCTGTCCTGTCTGGTCATGTGAAGAGTGGACCACGGTTTTCACGGTTTTAAATAAACCACTTCTTTCATTAAATAATCGCATTAGGGTTACATGAAAGACATATTTTTTACAGTTAAATGAACAGCACACAGTTCAGTAAATAGTAAGTACAGACGCCAGCACACCAAGCTACTCCAATGTGTCAAATTACTTTGATAGTTTTTCAACTTTATTGCAAAAGAAATAACATTCATGTTCAATTATTGGAAAAATCTGACAGTTTGAGGCAGCTAGATGTGCTAGCGTCTGTACCTACTATTTACTGAACTGTGCCCTCGATATCGCATCCATCCTGTAAACAATATTTAACTCTCTTAATGTGTAATGTAGTGCCCCTATCAACAGTCCCGACCTCATTTCCCGTCGGACATGCATGGCCGCTACCCCAATGCAGTCACACCACCTCCTTTAATTGCACATCGTTAATTTTGAGCTGCGCTTCGTTCGTATGTTTAATTTAATTAACCGATTCCCCGCCCAGTACCTGGTCTGCGTGTGTTTCAACTGTTCGTTGTGTTTCGTATTTTAACTGCTTCGTTTTCGTGAGGAAGGTATTGGAGGGAGTAATTGTATTATTACGTTTTATTATATAAGTAGAAAGTACAAATTTGTCAGCATATTTAACGAGACACTGTGAGGAGCTCGTGGCTTAATATAAAACAGCCGCACGGGATCGAAGGTTAAGCGACGCTTGCCATGGTCAGTATATGGATGCCTAACCCTTAGGGGGATACATGTGTTTTGTGATATATTACTATAGTACTAACTACAGCACTATGTAACTATAGTGATAGTATAGTAGTATAAATAAAAACTTAGGTTAAGCTACACTTGCCAAGGTCAGTTCGTGGAAGCGTGACCGTTCGTAACATATCGAGACTCCTCCGTGCCTCGGAAAGCACGTCAAGACATTGGTCCCGGCTGTCATTTTTAGATCTTTGACTGTTGTTACGGGTAGAAGGCGAGAAGCCCGAAAGTCTGCCAACCAGTCTTACCAAGAGGTATCGTTTTGCCCAGTGACTGGATTGTGGAGGTCAGATTGGCGGTCGCTCCGTGTTAAATACTGGTATTCAGCTGCATCCGGTTAGACTGGAAGATGACCCCAGCATAGTTGGCTAGGCAGATGATGATAATATAACGAGGACGGTCTCAAAGTGAGAAGCGCTTTTAAAGGGGTATTTTTAAGATTTCGTAGTCAAATGACAAATGATGGAACCCCTATTATTTCGGTATGACCGATAAGGTTTCTACTTTCTACCACCTACAACAACATAAGAGAATATTTAAATGCTGCTGCCCACGCCCTTTACCATGTAGCTAAAGCTTATTCTCAGTCAACAAAAAACCCAATCGCTCAGTTAAAAACTCAATAACCCATAATCAATAACAGCTTCAGGTCAGCTATTCGATTTGGCACAGCTCAACGGCTCATATAGTCCGGCGAGCATTTACAATCGCTTGCAATATGCACCTTGCACACGGAAACGAAAATGCGAAACAATTTCCTAGACCGAGTCCATTTGAGCGTCAAATGGCGGATTTTCCATAAATTCGTGGGACGGACTCGGGTTACATACATACATACATAAACTCACGACTTTACATCCTTAAATACTCCTGTTGCTTCGTTTTTCGTTAAATCATCTGGTCATACACCTTCGCCGGTTGCGAGTTGACCTTTCTGAATAACATCACTAATAAGGTCAGTGTATGTCCTTCTGGGATCTCCTGGAATTTCCACTTACATCTGCCTTATTAATATGTCCTTGCCATGTTAATATGTATGGGCCAAATCTTACAACTGAATTTAAAAACAGTACCTAATCTTGAAAAGATTGAGCTGAATGTTTGCATAGACGTTTGCTTTGGATGACAATGCATGGTAAAATTTAAATTGTCATCTTCTTAAATAACACTAATTTTGGTCCTGTGAGTCGCATTGAGGATTTAGTCGTAATTGATTTGATGTCTTCGACCCACCTTAAAGACGTGTAACATAATTATGTTATTGATATAGAAAAAAGACGATCATTTTTATAAGTTAGTAATATTACACAGATATTCTTAAAATGTATTTTTTTTTTCGAAAGGTGTAAAATATTTTTCTTTTTATATCATCCAAGAATCCAAATATCGAATGAACATTATCAAGATATCGAGATACTTTCGACAAACCAAGTGTGAAAAGGGAGTGAATACGAAGATGATCGTTGATACAGATGTTAAGAAGGAAACACACCTACACCGACCTATCACCGGATAAAAATAAACAAGCAGAGTGATGTCGATGGTAGACCAAAACGAAAAGCAAAATATGAAAGAAAGACATCCCAAGTCCGTCCTGTCAGTTCGAGAGTCGTGACTAGCGACGTAGTGTAGTGAATCGGGAAAGCCGCGTGTTTCGCCCGCGGCGCACTGTGCGGATGATCGACGGTGCAAACCCACTGGGGCCGCTTAGAGTGGAGCGTGTGTTTACGCCTCTTTGTAATGGTAAGCAGATCTGCCCTGAGCAATGGCGGGACCTATAATTTTATCAAAATGGCAGAAGATGAAGGATTTCGCTAAAATATCAAATGAAAACGAAACGATGTCACTACAGAATCATAAAGCCATGAATACACCTGGCAATTAGATAAGAACGTATTTTTCTTTTGGGAAAAGCCCGCCACACTATTCCCGAACTACTGCGATCCTGAAAACCAGAATCAACAGTGGCAACCAACAGAAAATCGTCGAGACAACAAAACCCAACGAGTCCCGGAAAAAC
Organism: Phlogophora meticulosa; assembly: GCA_905147745.2. Lineage (NCBI taxonomy): Eukaryota > Metazoa > Arthropoda > Insecta > Lepidoptera > Noctuidae > Phlogophora > Phlogophora meticulosa. The sequence continues at coordinate 1,189,863 of LR990534.1, forward strand.
GATTCAACTGTCTTGGATCCCGCAACGAAATTAATCAGAAAAGAACAGCGGAGGAGTTAGAAATAGAAATAAATAAATATAAATATTGTTGGACAATCCACACATCATCATCTAGCCCCAAGGTAAGCAGAGCTTGTGTTATGGGTACTAGATGACTGATATCCTTAATACAATACATTACATATATACATATTTTTACTATACATAGGAAATACCCAGAACACTCGGAACAAATATTTGAAGATCGCACAAACATTTGTCCCAAGGCGGGAATCGAACCCGCAACCTCTTGCGTCGCTGGCGGACCTTCGCCCGCCGCGCCACATCGGTCGTCGAAAGGACGTCAAAGGACCGTTTACAACTGGGTTAGGCCCAGTTGCCTAGCACCACGGTAGATAAGAACGTATTACTTAAAGTTGCACAAGAGTGCGTGACATGCCTAGGACTGTTATAATATCTTTTTATCATGTAATTTATTGTACACCCAATAGTAAACATAGGACAAACGTTTATAATAATAATAATAATAAATAATGCTGGACAATCCACACAGCATCATCTAGCCCCAAGCTAAGCAGAGCTTGTGTTATGGGTACTAGATGACTGATATACTTAATACTATACATTACATAGATATATATTTTTATTATACATAGCAAATACCCAGTTGTTTTATAAAACAAGTGTACAGTAGGCGGTTTAATTCTGATGTTTGTTTTAATTTAGACTTCACAAAAACATAATTTCATAAAAATCTCATTGGGTCAGCTACATATTATGATTGTTTACAGACAAATAACACAAAAACATCAGACAAAGGGAAAAACCTCATTCCTTAAGTATAATTTTGTGCGTAGACGTTTGTTCCACATTGTATATTATTCACTTTTTATCATTATCTCGGACATCACTGACATCGGTGACGGATAACATCGTGAGGAAACCTGGACTTATAATCAGTTATAAAATAATGCTGGACAATCCACCCAGCGTCATCTAGCCCCAAGCTTAACAGAGCTTGTGTTATGGGTACTAGATAACTGATATACTTAATACAATACATTACATTGATAGATATTTTTTTTAATTACACATAGCAAATACCACTGTTTGTCTCTGCATCACCCAAAGGTTGACTGGTAGAAAATGCCCATGGCATTAAGTCCGCCTCTGTATATTTGTGTGCTTAAAGTTCTAAATACATAAATAAATACAAATACCCAGAACGCCCGGAACAAATCTTTGTAGATCGTACAAACATTTATTCCAAGGCGGGAATCGACGGGAGGCGACAACTATCTTGATGATGTCACGGATTTTAGTTTAGGTGTTATGATAGACTCGTTGGTCTACTGGTCCCAAGCGCCACTGCTGAGCGTGGGGTCCAGGGTTCGATTTCCAGGCCGGACAAAGTGTTATTGAGTTTTTCCAGTAGTAGTTTTCTCATTAGCAGCCAGGAGTCTGGATCTTGGGCCTGTTTGATGGCAGCAAGCTCGCCTCCTATTACAAGGGACTTCAAAATCACTGGTGAAATTTGGGTGTTCCTATATGTACACCGCTGCCCAACCCTTCAGGGTATACAGGCGTGATGGTATGTAATGTAAATGTGACACGATAGAGTTTCGCTTTCACAGACACTGCTTATGTCTTAAACAAACTGGTATGACCTACACATATGGGTCACTACACCGATAACTTTAAAAACCAAAAAAAATAGGTGTCATTTTTAAGAGTCAGACTATTAATTTAATTTGAGCCTGTGTTGTTATTCCATTCATATAAATGTTGATCTTAACAATAGGTTTAATATTACGAACAGCATCGTAGCGCGTCGCCTCCTTTGAAGTACTAAAATGATTAAAAGAGACGAATCCCACCTTCTTTTTATTGAAATGTCAAAATCACAGACCCGCGTTAAAATAATTATTGTGTTGTATCACTAGTTGCGTTTTGCGGGTTCGCTCATTATTTTTTATGGTGGGATTCTGACGAATTGCCTTTCATAAATGTATATGAAATGAGGTTGTTTCAAACTTGTTGCAGTTTTAGTGTTGTGAAAGAAAAAGGAGGTATTGGACGGTAGTGCTACTGAGGATGATTGTATCAATCAAGCGGGAGCGGTGGCGGTCGGACAGACGTCAGCACATCAAGCTATTCCAAACTGTCAAATTTACCCAGTGGAACATAAACCTTATTTTTTTGTTATAAAGTTGAAAAACTATCAAATAAATTTGTCAGATTGGGATAACTTGATGAGCTGACCTCTGTACAGTCAAAATTAAGTCATCTTAAGGTCTGATTTTGTTTGCTCAAATCAAATCAAATCAAATCAAATCAAATCAAATTATTTCACCGTTCTCCGTTGCTCCGTTCACGATAGTCTGCTTTACTACCGACAGTGTTGTCACAGATTTACAATCAGTTGCAAGTTAAAATGTAACACTGATAATAAAATATAACAAAAAAGATTTGATGAACATTTTATAAAGTGGCCAGTCAATTAAAAGCGTTCAAATTTCATGCGAACTAGTCATTAATTAACGGTTTGTTCTATTTTGACCTTTGTTTTCAAGTGATCAATTTAAGTTTTTTATTCTGTAGTTTGCGCAGTGTTGAAGCTTAAAAGGGTCCTATATGTCCTGGACTTGTAGTAAAGGAAAGAATTAAAAACCAACGAAGGTATAACGGCTTGACTGTACGTTGACAGCGTTTGTTTGCTCAATATTAGTACCTAAAAAAAATTGTCCAGCACGTTAAGCCGTTGGTCCCGGCTGTCATTTGTATACGTAGATCTTTGACAGTCGTTACTGGTAGTCAGAAGCCAGAAAGTCTGACGACCAGTCTTACCAAGGGGTATCGTGTTGCCCAATAACTGGGTGGTGGAGGTCAGATAGGCAGTCTCTCCATGTAAAATGGAAGCCGACCCCAACAACGTAGTTGGGAATAGGCTAGGCAGATGATGACGATGATAATAATTGTCCACCAACGCGTTAATTTTTAAGCGCCACCAATTAAAAGAGAAAAAAGAAAAAGAAAGAATGTAAGAAAACAAATTTGTCAAAGAGAACGCGCATATTGTGAGCAATAAGATATAACAAACTTAACACAAAAAAGATAAAACTTACTTCCACCACTTTTGCTTTACTTTTTTATGAAATAGCTAGCTTTTGACCGCGGCTTCACTCGCCTTAGGAAGTGGGGGGATTATGATAGCATGGGGATATGTAGCGTATGCCACTGTCCATCCCATCAACTATCTCCATTTAAAAAATCTCGTCAATTCTACGCTCCGTTTTGCCGCGAAAGACGGACAAACAGACACACTTTCCGATTTATAATATTAATATAGTATGGATTTATCTTTTCATTCAACAAAGTAAAAAAAATAGAATTAACATTTCAGAACAAACAAATACGTATAAAAATCCCCAAAACATGATTGAAACACATACATACACACATACATCGGTATTTACATAAATAATATTCGTATAAATTCGTAAAAAGGTGAACAACGAAATCGAATGCTCATTTAGAGTGGGCTGGAAACAATTCACGAAGGCTTTCACGAGACATTAGCAAACACGAGGTGTGGAAATAAAACCATTGTATACTCTGTTCAGAAACAATTGTATGAATATGTAAACAAATGAATCAGAAAATGTACCTCAACCTAGATAAATAAATAAATAAATAATGCTGGACAATCCACACAGCATCATCTAGCCCCAAGCTAAGCAGAGCTTGTGTTATGGGTACTAGATGACTGATATACTTAATACAATACATTACATAGATAGATATTTTTTATTATACATAGCAAGTACCCAGAACACCCAGAACAAATCTTTGTAGATCGTACAAACATTTGTCCCAAGGCGGGAATCGAACCCGCAACCTCCTGCGTCGCAGGCGGACCATCGCCCGCCGCGACACATCGGTCGTCAAAGATGACACAGTGTTAGGCTACTTACTAAGCTAGTGTTTTTATTTGATTATTTACACCCAGTACCAGTTAGTACTGGTACTGGGTGTAAATAATCAAATAAAATAAGGCTGGTACTAGTGTACCAGCCTATTACTGTCCCACTGCAGGGCAAAGGCCTCTTCTCATACAGAGAAGGCACGAGCATTAATCACCACGCTTGCTCAAGACGGGTTGGTGATTTCAGACTTATATTAATTATATAAGTCCAGGTTTCCTCACGATGTTTTCCTTCACCGATGTCAATGATGTCCAAGATAAACTTAGAAAGTACATATGAATTGAAAAACTCACATTGGTACTTGCCCAGGTTTGAACCCACAACCTCATGCACTAGAGGCGAGGCCTAAACCACTGGTCCATATTGACACTTTTTACACCCAAAATTAAGTAACTTTATAAAAATAAAGAAATAAAACAAGGTATTTTTGCCACAAATAAAAAACCGGACAGTTGCGAATCTGACTTGCGCACAAAGGGCTCCGTACAAACGTTAGGTAATTGAACAGCTACTTTCACCAAAATAATTAACATTACCTTCTGAAGTTCATAAACTATGAAAGCACCGAGTATTACTCTAATGAAAAGACAAGTAAGGTTGAAGGACAAACTTTACTTTATTGTTGAATAACACACCGATATACGTCACGATCAATCTCTAACTGCAAATGTAAGAGTACAGTAATCGCAAATAAATATTTTTACATGTGCTAAAGCCTCAAATTAAGTATTTTCTAACTTTTTTCTTTACTTCTGCTATAAGACCTTCCTGCTTAGCCAAATTTCATAATTCTAGGTCAACAGGAAGTATCCTAGGTTTTGATTTATTTGCAAGTCTCAAAATATGTTTCAAAAAATGTCGTATTTTTTATCCGTCGATTTAGAAGCTTGATTTAAGTGGTGATATTTGAAACCTTTTAAATACAGATGAATGAGTTACTAATTCCCTTGAGTGATTGTTTAAGAATTTAATTTACACGTACATCAAAAAGGTTTGGAACAGAGTATATCATGCCCTTTGTGTAAAGGGATGGGTGTGCGAAGGTAGAAGGTTAGATGGAGAAGGCGTTAGTACCTACTTTTGTTATTCAATTGTTTTGTCTTTTGTTGTGACTTCGATTTGGACAATAGACAGTGTTGTCGCTTTGCCCTAGCTTTTATTAAACTGTCCCTGACTGAATATTAGACTAACTACTAGAAAACTGAGCTATTTGTGGCTGTAATATAACATTGTTATACCTACTAAAGTTATGGTCCTTGGTAAAAATAAATATTTGGTCCTTTCAGATTTTTTTCTGGAAGGACCCATTAATCAGAAAACTATGCATATACTTACGTAGGTACATATTGAACATCTTAGGCAGAGGTATCATAGTACACTCCCATTTCGTTTCTTTAGTTATGTTACAATCCTTTGTAATAGGGCCGAGCGTATTGCCGTCAACAAGGTAGAAATCCAGCCTCTAGAGTGCTACTGAACAATTTTAGACGGAAAAACCACTTGCCTGACGACCCGCGAATCGAACCCAGGATCTCATGATCAGCATAAGCGCTACTAGGATCAACAACACAGTGCATGCATATAAACAAATAGTTTTATTTGAAACGCACGAAAAATCTACACTTATAGTAACTGCCAAAAGGTTCTAAGTAACAACATAAGTGCAAAGGTTCAAAATCAAAGGACCAAAATTACTAGAGACTAGACTGTTATGGTCCTGCGATTCGCCAAGCGGAATACATGGTTTTTAAGCCAAAGGTTTGAGGTTTCCAGGAAGCAGTGTGTTCAAAATCAAAGCTAACCTATGTTTTTTCGGTTTGGCAGGTTTTGTTACATTACGACGTGCACGGTTCTGTGTCGACAGGCACGGGAAGCGGCGTCGTGCTCAATACATAGGTACGGTGTGCGTATTACGGGTATATTCCACGCGACCGCTCGGCGGAGCCTGCATGGCGTCGATAGGGCTGCAACGTAATGTATTTTCATATAATTATTTATAGCAACGTGAGCTTTTGAACAAGGCTTTAACATAACATAGGTATTCATATTTGATGAAGTGTTTTGTGAGCGTAGTTTGGATTGTATGGGAAATTTTAAAATGTAGAGATGTGATTTGTGACTGAACGAGCCCCAATTTCTCATGGTTTTCTTTTGTTTTTAATATTTTTGAATAATCAGAGTATCAACAATGAACATCATTTTTAACTATAGCATTGTATTGTAACAATTTGTACCTGTTTTGGTGTAGTGGTTTTATTCCAGCTAGGTTTATCGTCTTCACATATAATTAACCTATTGTTATATATTTTACGTTATGTTATTGTAAAAACTATTTTAAAAGAGTAAGTGTGGTCTTTCTTGCCCATTCTTCTCCTCGCGAAATTACCTTTTGGAAGGGGCAATCAGAATCATTATAGTAATATGTTTTGCGATGTGTTTTAAGGTTTACTACCAAATTGGGTTACGGCTTGGAAAAAATTGTAAAATTGAAAAAAATATTGCAGTAAGCCGACACGGGGTTGACTTCTATAAATAAAATATTGCTGGACAATCCACACAGCATCATCTAGCCCCAAGCTAAGCAGAGCTTGTATTATGGGTACTAGATGACTAATATACTTAATACAATACATTACATATATTGATATTTTATATTATACATAGGAAATACCCAGATCACCCGGAACAAATATTTGTAGATCGTACAAACATTTGTCCCAAGGCGGGAATCGAACCCGCTACCTCTTGCGTCGCAGGCGGACCTTCGCCCGCCGCGCCACATAATGTATAATATAATCTATAATGGGTTACTACGCCAAGTGTGTCATTATATGAAGGAGCTTTGTTTGTACACATCTGAAATAAATCCAGTAAGTGGAAGTATTGTCATCTGCATAAACTTTTCCCAAGTATATAGGTGTTGGCTTCCAGCTTAACAAGATGCAGCTGAGTATACATAATATATGTATAAATTAACATTTATGAATATAGATTTATAATAAAATAATGCAGATAATAGGCTTGGCCATTTCGCTACATTCAGATGGGTGGAAGATGAAAATGTTTTCACTGCTCGTTATTTTTCAATAGTTCTTGTAGTAACGAAATGATCAAGCCACATATTTCGACTAAGGTGTAGAGCTTGTGAAGTTAGAGCTTGTAGAGTTAGGGCGTGTAGAGTTAGAAGCTTGACTCTACATGAGGTCTGATAACTTTGACAGTGCGAGCCGCACGGTCTTGTCTTGGCAACATTTTACATGAAAATATTTTTGGTGGAATCTAACCTCACATAAACAAGTAACCTATTTCGCTACCTGAATGACGTATTTTACTTATCCGACATTATTGTCAGCCCTAGGTCCTATTTCGCTCCTGAAAAAGTAATTGAAGTTTCGTCCTAAAATATACTCGTATTTACCGTCGAATACTTCAAGTGTCAAGTACACGTGTAAGTACTTTTACAAAAAGTCTTTAAGGATAGTATTTAATGGAGCATACACTTTTATAAAAATTATATTACTCGCAATTAATAATAAAAATACTAGGGCTATGAGGATCTTGTGCCGAATTAAATTTTCACGAAGCGTTTGGTCGACTCTTCACGTGACCAGAGGGCTGGCTTTTTTTGGCCAAAGAAATAAACGATTACACAGTTTAAAGACTGAAAAACAAATAATAAATATAATATAACTCTTAATTACTTTGAATTCAAAGATTACTTAACTATTTCTGGCACATGGCAATGGTAAATGGCTATCACGATAGTTTTACAGCCATGTCTTTGTACAAAGGTACCATAGAAATATTAAATTTTGTGTATGGTATATACTCTGTTCCAACCTTTTTGATAAAGTTGAATGAAACATTTACCACGGGAAATACACTGAAAGCGCGAAAAAAATATCGACTCCCCCATACATGTATGTGCGTAACTCGATAAAATGTACTGAACAGCTGATTTTTTTTCACGATTTAGGTGTTGGTGCTGTGGTAAAAAACCACCACGCAACAAACACGCCACACTATTCCCAAACCACTGCAACTCCTGAAAACCAGAATCAACAGTGGCGACCACCAGAAAAGCGTCGAGACAATGAACCTCGACGAGTCCCGGAGAAACTATTCAACTTTCTTGGATCCCGCAACGAAATTAATCAGAAAAGAACAGCGGAGGAGTTAGTAAAATATATAATTTTCACTTTCCTCCATATCAAGCAAGAGACAGAACAGAGCTAGGCCAAAAGGCGCAAAGGAACGTTTACAACTGGGTTAGGCCCAGTTGCCTAGCACCACGGCTTAAAATTAATAACAATAATAAAAATGTTTTATTGGCATAAAAATGAGGTACAATTATATTGGAAGCCCTGGCTCCTGAACTAGGTGAGACCTGTGTTACAGGAGCCAGTGTCTTCTCCCGTTTTTGGAACAACACTTTAAATGCAATAGAATCTAAGTACAAAATGGTTGAATATAGGTTATACATAGTTAACCATTTTGTACTTAGATTCTACACACTACAATTAATTAGAGAAAGAAAAAAAAAAGAAATATGAAATACATGCTTGCTCTTTTGACGTCTGAGTGGTCTGAGTGGTGTTGTAATTAACACTAATATTGGGTAATAAATGATGAACACGTTGTATATACCAAAACTAGTAGGTACATTTATTACAGCTTTGGACCATCCACTAGTTCGGCGCCACGCAACCCACCGATTGATTAATTGGCTCGCTTCCCATCTTCCTAATTAATGACTACGGGGCAGCCATTAAAAATATTGCTCTTTGCTGCTGCAAGCCATCGGAGGTCGTGGGGTCAAACGCGACGGTAGCACTTTTAGAGTAGGTACCTTGTAATGTAGGTTGACAGAATGTACAGGACGATAGGTTTTTGTTTCAGGTTGCTGTGATGCGTGACGCGGGTTCGGTACCCGCACGGATAAAAATATTTGTGTGGCCTACCAGTACTTGTTCCGTGTCTGGCTGTTTGTGTATGTGGGTTTAAATGTTTGTCAACGCACCCACGATACAAGAGAAATTCTTAGTGCGGGGCAAAGTTTAAAAATAAGAAATGTTTTATGACTAAAGTTTGTACACTTTTTGCAGTCCAAAAAAAATCATAGATCAAAATAGGCATGAGAATATTGGCTCTTATTGAACGTAAAAAATTACATAAGACAAAAGAGGAAAGATATATCAGTCCCCCAAAACGCCGATTCTTCATCACTTTCTAGTGTTTTTGCTGTTCATCTCCGACATCCCTTTTGCGGGCAGTTTGAATAATGGTAGTGCATCGTCGGGCGATGAAAACTGTTTATTTTAAAATGCAGGTATATTTTGCGCCCTAAAGGACCACTGCTTAAAAGTTGTTTGTTTAAAGCGCTTTACTGGTCAGAATCAATGCGGGAAAAGTATTTCCTTTCAGAAGACTTGGAAGGAAAAGGGTTTGGAGATTTATAGTTTCCCAAATGCCTACAGCCTAATGCCAAGTTTTTTTTGTATACAGAGGCCATCAAGCTACCCTAATTAATCAAATTTCTTTGATAGGTTTTCAACTTTATTACAAAAGAATAAGGTTCATGTTCAATTGGGAAAATCTGACAGTTTCAGGTACCTTGATGTGCTTGTCTGTACATCGGCTGACTTTTTAATGGAGAGAGTTTATCCTGAAATAAATAAAAGAATGAATTTTTTTGTACTAGCAACGTTTTCAATGTTAAAAAAATATTATTCCATCGAATTTTAACAAACAACTAGCGTCAACCGATAATCCTTTGAACACAATATTTCTATCTCAACCCTAAAACAAACAAAATAAATTCAGCCTAATGCCAAAAAAATATCATGAAAAGCCACTAACAAAACGGCAAATATATTTTTTTGAGTGTGGCAACACGGCTGTTATTCATCGTACGGACGGATATATTGGCATATTTCGCGAGGCTCAAAGCTGGCAACACCGGGTGATTTGTGAGCGTTGCTGGACTACTACAAATTATGAATCTTCGACACCGGAATGTGTATTGAATATTTGGAATGGCCGCCAGTGTATTTTAGGTGGACTAGAGTTATAGATATTCGGGAAGCTCGTGTTTCATTCACGTCTGCCTGATTAGGATTTAGTGTTCTTCAGAAATGATTGGTTATTAATGGAATTGGTATTGCGAATATATTTTGTAATGGACGAGAATCATCATCTGCCTAGCCTTTTCCCAACTATGTTGGGCCCGGCTTCCAGTCTAACCGGATGCAGCTGAATACCAGTATTTTACATGGAGCGACTGCCTATCTGACGTCCACAACCCAGTTACTGGGCAACACGATACCCCTTGGTAAGACTGGTTTCAGACTTTCGGGCTTCTAACTAACGGCTTCTTCGTAACAAAAACTACGACGAAAACACTGTCAAAAATGTTAAAATGACAGCCAGGAACGGAGGAGTCTTGATATGTTACGAACTGTCACCCATCCACAGACTGTCCTCGGAAAGCGTAGCTTAACCTTCGATCAGCCCGTGCGGCTGTTTTTATTTAGCCACAACCTCCTTGTAATGGACGACGAGAATTAATCACATAAATCTGTGCGTACCGGGAGGTCTGGAAGAAGCATCTGGTTATCGATTATCTGGTGAAGAAAAAAACTCCATGATCTTCCTTTTATTTTAGATACTATGTTTCTTAGAAGAAATAAATTTATTAGGTTTGAACTTTCGATCAGTACATATATTAGTTTTTGGCATATTGATGTGTGCATGTGGTGTTATTAATTATTATTTTTTACTTATATTGTAAAATTTCAAATTCTTCAAACTTATCAGACAGATGTGTTGCTGGGGAGTTTCTTCTTCCCAGCAAAAACAATAGGTAGTGGTGAAAGGTGGGCGTTTTGGGGGACTGTCTTATGTAAACGTTTTGACGTTCGCAAAGTGCTGATTCTCAGCCTAATTTGAATAAATGAATTTTTGATTTTTTTTTGGGACAGTAAAATTACAGATTTCGGTTTTGACTACCTTTTCCCGTAGTCATTATTCAGTAAATTATCTACAGTACCTATAAACGATACTTTCCCTCCCTATTTCAGTCTAGGGACGACCTGTATATCTGTACAAATATCATAAATGTAGAAGTAATTCTGCCTGTCCGATTTAAGCTATGGAGATAGCTTGACAACCTGGGAAGGACAAAGGATAGTTTTAAATCCGCAACTTCGTCTGCATCCGCGATAAGTGGACGAAGTCGGGGCAAAAGCTCGTTTTAATTTAAAAGAAAGTACCTACCTGATGCAATTTTTGGTGAGAGAGGTTTTCATTTCCATGACAAGTACTAAAATCAAAAGTCCCACGACCGGCCGATCGCTGTGTCGAGTGTCTACAATTATTTTTAATTGCTATTGGAAATAGATCCTTATAAATTTTTGCTGGTTTTCATTTTTTACCACGATAAGTCAAATGTTTGGCTTAAACAGACGTTCTCTGGTGTCGCTGTCAAGTAAATTGGAGTTTCATACAAAGTTTTGTAAAAGATATTCTGTTTTATTATAAGTAAGTATAAGTATAAATAAATAAATAATGCTAGAGAATCCACACAGCATCATCTATCGATCTATAGAGAATCCATACATCAGCCCCAAGCTAAGCAGAGCTTGTGTAATGGGTACTAGATGACTGATATACTTAACACAATACATTACATAGTTATTTTTGTTACACATAGCAATTACCCAGAGCACCAAATCTTTATAGATCGTACAAACATTTGTCCCATGGCGGGAATCGAACCCGCAACCTCCTGCGTCGCTGGCGGACCTTCACCTGTCGCGCAACATCGGTCGTCGAAATTAATCTACTATATAAAAATAAGTCGGGTTTTCCTTCCTGACGCTATAACTCCATAACGCACGAACCGATTTCATTTACTTTTCACTTTCATTTACTTAGAGAACTTCAACTAAATAACACTTCATTTTTGTAATCGAAATGAATTCATTACTGTTGTGAAATGAAATAAAATTTTTCCTTTTCAAATTTAAAACAAAAAAAAAATTCTTCTTCTTTTAATCACCAAACGAAATGTTACATAAAACGAAGCCATCTGGTGGCGAAACGGAGTTCGCCGGGTTTGCTATAAGTATATACACGACACATTTGACAACCTCTGAATATTATGTGACAGATACCTAAGGTCACTGATAATTTCGAATTCAATCTAATAGTTGCTGCTTACTCAAATAATCAGTATCGCCTTCCGTTCAATCTGCTGAAACTTTTAAGATCTTAGTCAGAAAAGGTCTAACCCACAGCCACCAAGTAAAATAAGTATAAAAACTTCTTTATAAGACTCTAAAATTTCACACTAAAGAACGAGTGGGGCGGTCACTTGACCGCAAGACGCGCACCCGACGCCAGCCGACGCGGCGACGGCGCAACGCGGCGCGAGCCGACTTACAGTTTTTAAGTAAGTAAGTACAAGTGGAATATAAGATTTTAGTAAGAGGAAACAAGATTTTCTGGCACCCTGAACTAAGAACTTGTCTTTGGGATACTAAACTTTGCATAAAATAAGAGATTAGTAAGGAATTTCAGCCGGAAATGAAAACGTCAGAGACGCTTCGGCTTTAGTCTTATATTCAACTGAAAACACAGCCGATTGACACAATGATTTACACATTGTAAATATGTTTTGTGTGTGTTTAATTTACACAATATTTTTTTTTAATTTATAATAATTAAAATTTAATTTACAAATATAAGATTTAAAATAAATACAGCACGACAATTCCATTAGAGAATACAAATAGTTGTATATTGATGTTATTATATTAAAAATGGTGGCAGATTACATTCATGCGTTAATTTTTGGACACCCCATATAATCAATCAAAACAACACCGAGTTTTGTGAAGTAGCGCTCTTCCTCTCTCTCTTTAGTTATTAAAAAAAAAAACTGCCCGACCGGGTCTATAATTATTTCTATTATATTTTATTTACCACCTGTACATAATGGATTGCAATAAACAATTTGAGATTTGAAGTAAGTAAGCCGAATGACGCGAAAATTCACGATCTTCTGATCTCAGTTCGGTCGAAGCGTCGGTTCGTTTATGGGCGATAGCAAAAATAAGACTGAATCTTTATAATTCACCCGTAAATGGTTGAAGCAGAAAACTATGTTTTCAGTCACTAAATTGCACACATATTTAATTTCTATTTTATAAGCTATGTACCGGAACAGATTTCCCATCGGAAAAAATCACGATCTGCTATACAAACTTCCATCCCCCATTTATTCACTCTTTAGGGGATGATTTATAAAAAAATCTTACTTGGTGCTGTGAGGTTTGTATTCCAAAAGTGAACGCTACGAAATCAAGCTAGAAGAATGTGAGTTCTAACTGGATACAAACACTACAGCGACACTAAAATAGTTTAAATTTTAAATGTAGAACGTTCACCAACATTTTTTAAGCCTTTACTATACGTTGGGCCAAAATAAGCCACAGTATACTCAAACTATTATCAGAACATTGACCTACTGTCATTTCTGTAATTTTTTTGCTGTAATATACACATTCTGTGTCCAAAATTGGCGCATATTTGGCCAACGTAGGGAGGGAGGATTACACTCGCTTAATGTTTATAGGTAACATGCAAGAATGTAAACTTATAAACAGTATAACAATCACTAATAGGTAAAGTCCGCATGCGTAAACAAGTTACACAAAAATTAATAAAAATCAATCTAGTTTTAAATTACATATTTATCCAAAAGTCTAAATAATTAATTTAACAATATAAAATACTTACTATAATGACTAAAATTATGTAAACACATTTTTCGAATACATATACACACACATTCACATACTCTAAATATGTGCATACAATTAACTCAATCCTATCATTTATCTACGAGTCGGCCCAGTCCACGAGTCAGGCAGTGATTTCGGATCTTTTGTGCATTATTTCATGCTTCTGCTTTGCCTGTCTGAATCTGAATTTAATAATTTTATCAAGTTAGTTGATGTTCATTGTATTTTATGATTGCATTGGTTTGGCAGTTTTTATTCTCTTTCTCTATGTAAACTTTTTGTATGATGTTTCGTACCAGAAAAAAACACAACTTTGGAAGATTTTGTAACTTGATTGCAAAAATGGTGATAAAGGTACGTACGTACAATGTTAAAGATAAATCAAGAACATACTTCTATAAATTGATTGAATAACTAATCTTCCGAGAATGTTTCAAAACCAATATCGTAGAATGATACGAGTATGTATATTAAAACATTTATTCTTAAATATCTTTTTCGTTATATTCAGTGTTGACTTGCAAGAACAAGGGAGTGCTGCCACTTGACCGTAAAGCGCGCTAGCGGCTGTCACAAGCAGCAGTGAGCCATATTTAAAAATAAATCTTGCATAGAAACACATTTGCTTGATATACGATGAGTGGGTGACTTTTAATACTTATGAATGCCTTTAATACTAGATTGTTTCTTAGAAGTGAGGAAAAGAAGCTCGTGGCTCGGTTGATCGAGGGTTAAGCTATGCTTGCCGAGGTCAGTCTGTGGATGGGTGACCGTTCATTACATATCGAGGCTCCCCCGTGCCTCGGAAAGCACGTTTAAGCCATTGGTCCCGGCAGTCATTTGTAGATCTTTGACACGACGTCGTCGTTACAGGTAGTCAGAAGCCTGAATGTCTGACAACCAGTCTTACCAAGGGGTTTCGTGTTGCCCAGTAACTGGGTCGTGGAGGTCAGATAGGGATCACAGTTATAAACGTTATTGGCTTTTCTGATTAATTTCGTTGCGGGATCCAAGACAGTTGAATAGTTTCTCCGGGACTCGTCGTGCTTCATTGTCTCGACGCTTTTCTGGTGGTTCCCACTGTTGATTATGGTTTTCAGGAGTTGCAGTGGTTGGGGAATAGTGTGATGGGCTAGCAACATTTTTCTTTTCTAAAGAATACTTAATAAAATTCTTACGCAAATTGGAGAACTCGATAATGCTCAGGTTTTCAAGGATACTCTTCAAAATATGGAGTAAGCACACCAACACCATGCATGATAGATAATTATACTAACTAAAAATTGCAAGTAAATAATGAATACTCTTTATTATATAGGTAAATTATTATGACATCAATGCTATTTATTACATTATGACTGACATTTATTAAACGTTCTGTGGTTTCTGTCTACCCCCATGGAAAAAAGCGTGAGTTTATGTATGTAAGTATTTATTTAATATTGTAAGCAACACGTAGAGCGTACGTAAGTCAGAACTGTAAGAACTTGTTACCATTTTCTCACAATAACCGTATGGGTGCCGATAAAACAATTATACCTACAACACAAAGATTCAACTAACATGTCACCTAAACATTTCAGCACTAAACGTGATCCAGTTTAAAATTATATTTTACAAACTACCCCGCGCCAACACGTCTAGTTTTGAAATCGTTTGCAATTCCACAGCTCTCCAAAAATTAGAGAACAACAAACAAAATTTAGAACAGCCGCGCATTCCCCCATCTCATGTTAGTCCCGGTATTAAAACGTACTTTATCATAGCTGGGCGCGTTTTAATTCGTGACGTCACTTGTACGTACGTGGGTCATGTTGTCGTGTCGTGGGGACGAGTGTTGCCATGTACAATGTGTATGCGACGGTTGTGTGACGATTGCTTGAAAGAAGTCAAGGTTGTTTTTTTTTGTAAATTTCACTTATTCACCTATGTATGCATGAAGATACATAAATTGCCTTTTTCCTATGATCCATACTCCTTTTGTTTAGTTTACAATCATACATCACACATGAAAGAAATTTACCAACCGAAAATAGCTATAATTTGTACCAAGATTGGTACAGCGTCTCAACATTACGTATGAGAATCTAGTTTGCTCCACATTAGGATTTTTTCCTGTGTCGTGGGTGAATTTACAAACATCTAAAGTCACATACACAAACGGCCAGACACGGAACAACTACATGTAGGCCATATAAATATTTGTTCCGTGCGGGGAACGAGCCCACGACACGCGGCGCAACAGCCGATCGCTTGGCCTTTGCGCACACCGTGTCATCGGTTGATCGATGGATTGATTAACTATCTAGATAAGTTGATGATTTCTGTTGATAAAATTCTCTTAGAGAATCGGGCTAGGGCTACGGATCATACACGCTCGTCTGTGTGGCGTACTAAGGAATCTTCTTGAACAACCTTATCAATAAGGTCAATGAATGTCCTTCCAAATGCATCCTCTCCTCGCTATGTCTACCTACTACTAAAATACCTGTGACATACAGATATATTGACAGATGTAGCTAAGCCTGTCATTTATGACTATCTATCGGCGATCGGTGATTTAGCATCTTCATGTCAATTTTCAGGTATTTTGGCGAATGTGCATTCTTTTCGGTCGATTCATCGAATCAAAATCAAAATCCAAATTCATTTATTCAAATTAGGCTGAGAATCAGCACTTCCTAGTGTTTTTGCTGTGAAGAAGAAGTGGTGGAATAGGAAGGTCGCCTTCGCTACGCTTGCCGAAATTCATAAAATAATACATTTAATGATTTATTTCTTTAACAATGATAAAACTATTAATACATGAAAAGCAAAAAGTAAAATAAAGAATTACAGGGCATCGAAAAATTCATCCGCATTCATGTCGGTGAAGGAAAACATCGTGAGGAAACCTGGACTTATATAATTTATATAAGTCTGAAATCGCCAACCCGTCTTGAGCAAGCGTGGTGATTAATGCTCATGCCTTCTCTGTATGAGAAGAGGCCTTTGCCCTGCAGTGCTGCAGTGGGACAGTAATAGGCTGGTGAGTGAGTGAGTCATGTCAGCGGGAAAAGGCTGGCAGCTCGTGCTCAGCAGTAGCGCTTTCGGCCAACGAGACAGCTGAGTAGCTCTTCATGGTGTTATAATAAGGCTAATACTCATCATCTGCCTAGCTTTTTCCAAACTATATTGGGGTCGGCTTCCAGTCTAACCGAATGCAGCTGAATACCTGTATTTTACATGAAGAGACTGCCTATCTGACCTCCACAACCCAGTTACTGGGCAACCCCATACCCCTTGGTAAGACTGGTTGTCAGACTTTCGGGCTTCTGACCCGTAACGACTGTCAAAGATCTACAAATGACGGCTGGGACCAACAATACCGTGCTTTCCGAGGCACGGAGGAGTCTCACCATCTTGATGGTAAGACTCCTCCGTGCACTCCGTCGATCAACCCGTGCAGCTATTTCTATTTAGCCACGAGCTCCTCTATAATCTTATCTCTATAAAGATATTATCTGTAAACAATTTCATAATAAAATCAAAATTAATTTATTCAAATTAGGCTGAAAATCAGCACTTTTTGAACGTCAAAACGTTTACATAATACAGTCCCCCAAAACGCCCACCCTAAGGTTATTATACAGTTATTATACAATAAGGTTGATTATACAGTTCTATTGTATTCTATTCTACGATTCTGTACGAACAACTGGTTGCCTTAAACACTCACACAATAAAGCCACGCGGTACAATAATTAGCCCGTGGTCGCGCCGCAATTACGTGCTGAGCGGGCGATTGTCGCGCTCACAATGAGTTATGTACAGCCCTCATGTTCACAGCTTTTAATGAGTTGGGATACTGCTTCTTTCATTAGTAGGGTTATAGCAACGGCCCTAGGCTGTGTGTAGTCATGATGTTTTGCAAAGCCAGCCGGGGATGAAGATCAGAGACGGGTAATTTAGGTTCAGTAGTGATGGATATTAAATGGGCAAGAAATCCACTACGTCGATGAGTACATTTATCTGGGCCAGCTAGTTTCCTTCAAAAACAGACAAGACAAAATCGCCGAGTCGAGAATGCCTGGAAGAGCTACAGGTCCATGAAGTCACTGATGACCTACCTTTATCCCCGAAGCGCAAACTCATCGACATTTCCATTCTGCCCATCCTAACCTACGATGCCCAATCCTGGTCCCTGACTGAGTCACAAAAGTCCAAAATCAAGGTTTGCCAAAGGGCGATGGAGCGTAGCGTATTGTGTAATAAGCTCAGCGACACAATTCGTAATACCACAATACGCTCAAAAACTGGATTCGCTGATGTGGGCCATAAGACTGCAGGCTTGAAGTGGGACTGGGCAGGCCATGTCTGTAGAATGCGTCAGGACCGATGGGCCAGAGTCGTCACGCAATGGGTGTCAAAAGACGGGCGTCGTCGCCGAGGGAGACCTAGAAAACTCTGGCGTGACGACTTGGATGCGTTTGCAAAAGATTGGCCGGAGTAAACCGCACAGAGAGAGGACTGGAAGGCTATGGGGGAGGCCTTTGCCCAGCAGTGGGACAATATAGGCTAAGAAAAAAGAAAGTGATGGACTGATGGAGGTGATGATTATAATGACACGTGGCGAGGCGCCAATTTTCTTAGAAGCAGAAGTAAAAAATAGGTACTCATCAGTTTCAGTTATTTCAATATTAAAGATATGGTGTAGTTATGTGTCACTACGTGTAATATTTTTTGGCAAAAGTAGACACTATTGACTATGTCATTATTCAATGGCGGTAGAGTTGCTGTTTCGAACCTCTGAAGGGAAGCCAGCAGGAATCGTGCCGTATGGACACTTCACCACTGATAGTGGCATGCTTAACTTTTGACGACACGGTTGGCGCAGTGGTTGAGCCATAGGCTGTTGCGCCGCGTGTTGTGGGTTCGATCCCCGCACGGAACAATTATTTGTATGACCTACAGGTAATTGTTCCGGGTCTGGCTGTTTGTGTATGTGAGTTTAAATGTTTGTAAATGCACCCACGATACAGGAGGAATTCCTAGTGTGGGGCAACGTTTTTAAAAAAAAAAAAAAAAAAACTAGTGCTTTATCTTGTTAGCCACCAAGGCTGTTGTTTCTTTAGTACTTCCACCCTTATAATGATGCTATGAGGCCCCCAAGATACAGCTATATGCCTAGTTTGGAGACCACCGTCCAAACAAACCTATTTTTTATAAGAACTCATTTTCGGATAATAAGGTAGTGAGTGTCATTGATCTGGAGAAAGCGTATGATAGGGTGCCCCGGGAGGTGTTGTGGTGGGCCGTGAAAGAGAAAGGTGTGCCTGGGAAGTATGTGGAGTTGATTCGTGCAATGTACAGCCGGTCTAGGACGTATGTCCGGTCGTCTGCTGGCAACACCGACAAGTTCAGTGTGGCTGTAGGACTGCACCAAGGGTCGGCATTAAGCCCTTACCTCTTCCTGTTGATAATGGACGCTCTGACGTCGGACATACAGGAAGAGGCACCCTGGTGCATGCTATTTGCCGACGACATTGTTCTTGTCGGTGAAGATGGACCTGAGATCCAGAGCAGACTGGAGAAATGGCAACAGAGGCTGGAGAGTGTAGGCTTGAAAATCAGCAGAACCAAAACTGAATATATGTTCTGTGATTTCGGCGGTCTCTCCAGTCCTGAAGCAGTGTCGCTTAACAGCGTGCTTCTCCCGGTCTGTTCCGACTTTCGGTATCTCGGTTCACTCGTGCAAAGTGACGGAGAAATAGATCGGGCTGTTAAGCACCGAATTAACATAGGGTGGATGAAATGGCGGCAGGTAACGGGAACAACCTGTGACCCCCATATTCCCCTTAAACTTAAGGGGAAGATTTACAAAACTATGGTAAGACCTGCTGTCTTGTATGGATCAGAATGTTGGGCCGCAAAAGGCATGAATGAAAGGCAGTTACATGCAGCTGAGATGAGAATGCTGAGGGGGATGTGTGGTGTTACGCGAATGGATAGAATAAGAAATGAGTATGTAAGACGAAGTCTGAAAGTGGCGCCTGTGACCGAGAAGTTGTGTGGAAATCGGTTGTCATGGTATGGGCATGTGATGCGAAGGAATGAGAACCATGTTGTGAGGAAAGTTTTGAGTATGAATGTGCAGGGTTACATGGGTAGAGGAAGACCAAAGAAAAGATGGATGGATTGTGTGAAAGATGATATGGCAAGAAAAGAGGTGACCCTTGAGATGACGGCAAATAGAGATGTATGGAAGAAGAAAACATGCTGCGCCGACCCCAAATAAATTGGGATAAGGGCAGGAGGATAATGATGATGATGAAGGTAGTGAGTGTCCTTAAAATTCTAATTGGTCCAAAAGTTCGATTACTCAAAAATATTATTATATTTTTTCTTTTCTCACGTAATCCAAAAATGACGACGATATAGTGCGTTTAAATTGCGCGTGACGTCACGTCGTGCTACACTTTTAACGTAACAGTGACGTCACAAGCCCCTTCTCCTGATCTTTGATGTGCTATATCATTGTCACTTTTTATTCATTTGAGTAAGCAAAAACTACGTGTCCAATATTTTTTAGTTATCTTACTGTGGACTAAATAGACTTAATATATTTTTACCTAGGACACATCCCTATTTTGTTTTTAAATCATATTTTTTACTATATATGTATTTGTAACCAATTCCAATCTAGTAGATTCCAAGCTATTTCATATCTAGTTCGTCAGTGGTTCAACAATCAGGTCAAAGAGACTATGAGTTAAATACTCAAGAACCAGAACCAAGTTATTAAAAATAAACATTTTTAGTTCCACTTTAAACTGTCGGTCCTCATTTTCCCGGTATATTTTTTCGTACTTCACTCAAAACCGACAAAAACTCACAATTACGGAAATATAATCAATGCAACACCACCGACACTCGATTCACCGCAGACACATGTTGACCCGACACGTGTAAAACCGTAACATGAAGTATGTACGTGTACACGTGTCGCGGACGAAGTTTTTAGGGTTCCGTACCTTTATTGTAAAGGGAAAAACGGAACCCTTCGGAACGGATCTCTTCATTGTCCTTCTGTTCGTCAAATCGCTTTTTCTCAGAAACGCCTAAAGGTATAACGTTGCAATTAATATCAAATACGTAGATCTACAGCTCCTTAAAAATATACGGCCATTTATGCGACATATGCGAGGAGCTCGTGGCTAAATACAAACAATCGCATTGGCTGATCGAAGGTTAAGCTACGCTAGCCGAGGTCAGTCAGTGGATGGGTGACCATTTGAAACATATCGAGACTCCTCCGTGCCTCGGAAAGCACGTTAAGCCCGGTCCCGGCTGAAATTTGTAGAAGCCCGAAAGTCTGACATCCAGTCTTACCAAGGGGTATTGTGTAGCCCAGTAAACTGGGTTGTGGAGGTCAGATAGGCAGTAGTTCCATGTAAAATACTATTATTTAGCTACATCCGGTTAGACTGGGAGCCGACCCCAACATAGTTGGGAAAAGGCTAGGCAGACGATTATACGACATATGCGAGCAATGTATGGCATGCAACCCAATCAATTTTGTCAATATTTTAAAAACATGGTTTGTTACCTCTCCCCTCACTTCACATATATGGAACACGTGTGTTTACTCGTATATCGAACAACAAAGGTTTAATTAGATCTGCTTATTACGTGAACCCAAGAAATTGTAGACATCCATTCAGACTTCCACTATAACATTCCTAGATCTACAAAATACAATAAGAATTGTTTAGCAATGTGTGTACGTATTTATAATAATATACCCAGTGCTTTATAAATATTGACTTTTAAAGCATTTAAGCACTAATTATATAAATTGCTAAGTACACAATTGTTTTATTCTATTAAAGAATTTGTAGAGACTAAAGATGTTCCAACAATAGTTTATTATTATATGATGTAACGTATATGTAAACCTTATATTATATGTTTGCAAGCTATTTATATTTAGCAAAGCATGTACGCACTAATGATAAAGATTTTAATTGACGACCGATGTGGCGCGGCGGGCGAAGGTCCGCCTGCGATGCAGGAGGTTGCGGGGTTGATGCCCACCTTGAGACAAATGTTTGTATAATCTACGAAGATTTTTTCCGGGTGTTCTGGGTATTTGCTATGTACAATAAAACATATCTATCTATGTAATGTATCGATTAAGTATATCAGTCTTTTAGTACCCATAACACAAGCTCTGCTTAGCTTGGGGCTAGATGATGCTGTGTGGATTGTCCAGCATTATTTATTTATTTATTAATGTCACACTTGTATTATCATATTTAAATGCAAATAAATGAATTTGAACTTTCATTTTGAAATGAGTTTGAATATTTTGATGCTCGCAAAAAATAACTGTAGGGCTTTTCCCATGACCTAGAATCATGAAAATTGGCAAGCAGGAAGGTCTCAGTACAAATAAAGGAATAATTTGTATTTTGTAGTTTTTATAGTATGCATATTTTTTATTTTACAAACTTACATCTTTAGTTGGTGAATTGACAATGACGTATACCGATGTATCGGATAAATAAACTACTAAGTTAAGTGTGTATCCTACTTATCTTTTCGTTCGGCGCTTTAATAGTTTATGAACAAAAGGTAATGCAAATTATTTCGGTCAATGTAGCTGTACATCGTACAATTTCCCACCTAACGTTTGTACGGAACCCTTGATCCGCGAGTCAGCTTCGCACTTGTCCGGTTTTTAATGACGTGTCCCGGGTTTTCTATAAATAAATCCGTATTTCGTATCCGAACGGTTATCAAATACGGGAGGTATTTTTATTTGTTTTTATTTTTGTAATGTGTCGGATTTCGATTTCAATTACTTTACATAAACTCGCGCATTCCTCGAAGGTTAAGCAGAGTCCCCATGGACGACTCAAATTTCGCCAGTCATGTTTCAAGTCTCATGTAAAAGGGGTGCCCCCCTTTTACATGGCTTATTGCCATCAATCGGACACAAATGCAGAATCTGTGCAGTTACTGAAAAAAATAAAAAAATAAGTACATTTATGGAAAAACCCAATAACACTTTGCCCGACCCAGAAATCTTGGATCTCATGCTCAGAAGTATCCCTGACCACCACTAGACCAGTCTGAACCAGACTGAAACAGTCAATACTGAGTTAGTAAAGCAGTAAACATAATTCCACCATGCATAGAATAAACAAAAATAGATCATGAGGTGACGAACCTGTACTTACCGTGACTGTACATGTTTGTGTGTGCAAATCATTGATTAACCAACACAATGCGACCCAAACCCCGTGTATGACCACAAGATTGGGCGTGAATAGATGTATTACATTACATCGCATTCAATCAAGTCGAACGCTAGTGTTGTACTTTCCGGGAAATAGACACGGGATCCAAAATAGTAATGCTCTCTCGGAACTGTGTTATAAGTCCCTCCATAATCTGGATGCTTCGTAAGCTCTGCGCTAAAATGATGCCATCCACAGGATTTAGGATTTAGGATTTTAGGATTCGATGTGAGTTTTTTCGCTGACATTCTATTTGCACGTTTAACAAACAAATCTTTTGGATAATTTAAATTTACTGTAATGCTGTACGTATTACAGTAAATTTAAATTATCCCAAAGATTTCTGACCACTGCAAGCTTAGCTTAAGCTTCGATCGACCCGTGGGGCTGTTTTCATTTGGCCATGAGCTCTTCAATAAATAAGTAAATCTTGACCAACCACCAAATAGTGTAAAAATGACTTGTTAAACAAAATACGCAACCTATATACCATGTACCTCGGTGTGACTATAGACAGAAACCTTAACTTTAATTCCCACATCGATCTCTTGTGCAAGAGAGTTAGGAAGCTCATTTTCATTTTTAAAAGCCTACGACGTGTTGCAGATGCCAAACTTCTTAAGACAGTATACTTTGCACTTTGTCAATCAGTACTTAACTATTGCATCTCTGTTTGGGGTGGGGCCCCTAAATCGTCTATGATCAAAATCGAGCGAGCCCAGAGAGCTGTGCTAAAGGTGGCTCACACTTTACCGTTTTTTCACTCTACCTCTGAACTCTACGATAAGTGCAAGGTTCTTACTGTTCGGCAACTGTTTATCGTTCAAACAATCTTGCTTAAACATTCAACTTTGAACTACAACCCATTATTAAACGCTCATAAACGCATTAAAACAAATGTATGTTCCACTCAACTTTGTAAAAGTGGTCTTTCGCACCGCAATTTTTGTTTCCTTGGCAGTTATTTATACAATAAGATAAACTATATTTTAAAAATATACCCTCTGACTAAAGCAAAGTGCAAGCAAGTTCTCTCCACGTATTTACTGAACCTTGATTACGATAGCACTGAAAGTCTCCTTATTGTTTTAAGATAAGTGTTTTCAGCCTGTCCATGACAGTACACTACACCTTAGCACACCACACACCACACCACACCACACCACACCACACCACACCACACCACACCACACCACACCACACCACACCACACCACAACCACACCACCACCACACCACAACCACACCTTCAATTTTCGTATTTTTTTTTTTTTTTCTGTTTAATTTTTATCTTCTTTTATTTTTGTTTACTGTGTTCTCATACCAAAGGTAAAAATACTTTGTACATATTATTTTTATGATACTCAAACACTGTTTTTTGGGGGGGCCTGGTAATCTGTGTGACAGGTTTTCCTAGTGCAGATACCAGTCTCCCACAAAGGATTTATCAGATTTTGTAATCTCCATATTTTTAAGGTACCTTTGTGGAAGAGAAAATAAAATGTTTATTATATTATATGTTTATTATATGAAAATTTAATTTGAATTTAGAACCTTAACATTAGGATTTGAAATCCTCATATTATTTACTATTAAACGACATTTGCCGTCATCATCATCATCATCAGGCTATACTAGTCCACTGCTGGACATAGCCCTCTCCTAATGAGCGCCATAGCGCCCTGTCTTCAGCTTGCCGCATCCAGCATCTGCCTGCAGTCTTTCGCAGATCGTCATCCCACCTGGTCAGAGGGCGTCCCACACTACGTTTGCCGTATATTCCTAAATATACACATTATTCTGATAATCCTTACTAAACATGTAATAATTATTATGGACTATTAAATATGTTTTTTTTTATTGATATACCAATAGATTTAGAAAGTAGCTGTAGGTAAGAACTACAAAAATGATTTTTAAAAATAAAATGTGGAGGTTTCTTTTAGAACCTTTTGTCAAAACCTCATGAATGGTAAAATTATTGGTATTTTTGTTATTAATGGAAAAGTACCAGCTAGTAATTACATAAAATATGACAGAACTTTGTATACAGGTGCTACATCTGTCAACAAACTGCTGTACAGTTTGGCAGAAGTAACATCAAATGTAATACTAAGGATTTCACCACGAATAAATGCTTTTCCATTTTTTTCCTTTTTCATTCACTTAAACTTGCAAGGTGTGTCGATTTTTCTGATGAGAATTGTATAATCTAGGTTACAAAGTCAATGACAAAAACTGTTGTCCCCATTGGAACTATAATATTTATTACATATACTCTTCTATATACAGTTCGCAGATAATTAGTTTTGGTATGAGGTGCTAAGTGCCTGCTGCCACCGACTATCAAATATAACTACAGTACTTGTGATGTTAATGAAATAGAAGCGAATGCCAGCTAGGATACAGTTACATCTTACAGTCAGACCGGTATCGAGTCTTACGGATAGGTGTTAGGTAGCCCAACAGATTAATGAAAGAATTCTTTTGCTTCTTATTTCTTTTCGACACAAAATTAATTCTAAATATTATACTGAATAGAGCACTGGCTGCTGTGTATGATGGCAGTGTATAGATTCAAGTTCTTCAAACTTATCAGACAGACGTGTTGCTGGGGAGTTTGTTGCACCACTTCTTCTTCCCAGCAAAACACTAGGCAGTGGTGAAGAGTGGGCGTTTTGCGGTACTGTCTTATATAATTTTGACTTTTATTAAGTGCAGATTCTCAGCCTGTTTGGAATAAATTATAACAAATATAACAGCAGCCTGTTACTGTCCCACTGCAGGGCAAAGGCCTCTTCTCACACAGAGAAGGCATCAGCATGAATCACCACGCTTACTCAAAGCGGGTTCGCGATTTCAGACTATACGTATAATTTTATACGTCGTTTCACGTATGATGGTTTAATTCATGCTCATCTAGTATCAGTCATCTAGTACCCATTTAACAAGTTTTGCTTAGCTTGGGGCTAGATAATGCTGTGTGGATTGTCCAGCAATATTATATATTATATTATTCACCTGTCAGTGATGTCTTACATAAAATTAGAAAGTACATACATATGAATTGGAAAAGACATATCGGTACTTGCTTAGATTTGAACCCACAACCTTCTGCATGACAGGCGAAGCCTTAACCACAGGGCTATCACATCATACCCGGCCGGAAACACGAATTAACCTAACAAAATTAACATGTCATCTGATTGACATCATCATTCACACCTAATAATGGGACAGCTATATCCGTAACACATATCCTATAGATAAATATCACTATTGTCCCCAATGACTCAAATTGTCGAAACCGAGCCACCCACGATATTTTCGACATTGATTACGTACAAATGACCCATTCTGTAAATTCGGCATGTGTTTAGTTTGGGCAGGCTTTTAGATGGATTGTTGTCGTCGCGAGAGCTACTGCTGAACGCGAGGTCCTGGAATCCGGAATGTCTCAGTAGCAGCCCGGAGGTTGGACTTGTGTCCAGTTCATGGGACGGTTCGCCCCCTATTACATGGGACTCCAACATAACTGAAGAAATGTGGGTGTACATTTTATTTTATTTTATTTGGGAAAATAAACAGTTACACATTACATATTATATAATATTTGAATAACTACAGGATTGTTAAATATGTTACCAACGGCATTTTCCACAGAATATATTTAAAAAATATTTTTTGAAAACGTCATGCAGTGAATTGTCTGCACGGTTGGCGCAGTGGCTGAGCGATTGACTGCTGCGCTGCGTGTCGTGGATTCGATTCCCGCACGGCACAAATATTTGTATGCCTACAGGTATTTGTTCCGGGTCTAGCTGTTTGTGTATGTGAGTTTGAATGTTTGTGTATGTGAGTTTGAATGTTTGTAAACGCACCCACGATACAGGAGAAATTCCTAGTGTGGGGCAACGTTTTTATTAAAAGAAAAAAAAAGTAAAAGAATTTAATAATACCCATCCAATAAAAAAAAACAACACAAATAGGTACATATAAATAAAACAAAATAACAACAACAATTTACAAAAGAAATAAGCAACAATACGGATTATTTGGTGAGAGTTCCTACGATATTTCTTTTAACTTTTAACCTTTTAAATACAGGCATTATGTTATGTTATGCTTTTATGTGGAGGTAGGAATTTCTACTTTAATTATGACGTAGCTGTCGTGAGGTCGTGCAAGGGAGATGAAAGTTTAGTTAAATATCTAATAAAATAACTTCCATATCATTGTTTGTGACTAAATAGCGATAGCTGCCGAGATTGGCTCCTGGATGGGTGACCGTTAAATACATATTACCGAGACTCATCCGTCCCTAAGAAAACACGTTGAGCTGTCATTTGTAGATCTTTGACAGTCTCTAGTCGTTAAGGGTAGCTTAAGCCTAAAATTCTGACAAAAATCAAATAAAACGAGAGGTCACTTACTGGTTTAAATGCAACCGTTTTAGATTTATGCTCTCCTTCCCATATAAACTTTAACTGTCCTAAATCTCACAATCTTTATATATATAATTCTACAGTACGTGTGTATGTCACTGAACTCCTCCTAAACGACTGTACCGATTTAAATGATTTTTTTTTGTATGCGTTTGGGTGGCGCCCTGGATGGTTAAGATATACAATTGGACCCGGTAGGTGGCGCTGTACGGGCAGGACGACGTCTGTTCGATCCGCTAGTAAATATATGTATTCCGTTCCGAATCCAAAGTTATTGCTTCACGCTGCAAAAAAAAGAAAGTTGACAAAGGTTGACTGGTAGAAAATGCCTATGGCATTAAGTCCGCATCTGCACATTTGTGTGCTTAAAGTATTAAATAAATAAATAATAAATAAATAAGACGACACGGTTGGCGCGGTGGTTGAGCCATCGGCTGCTGCGCCGCGTGTTGTGGGATCGATCCCCACACGGAACAAATATTTGTATTACCTACAGATAGTTGTTCCGGGTCTGGCTGTTTGTGTATGTGAGTTTAAATGTTTGTAAACGCACCCACGATACAGGAGAAATTCCTAGTGTGGGGCAACGTTTTACCAAAAAAAAAAAATATATAACGATAAATAAATATTAGGTTTTTACCTATGAAATTGCCGTTCTGCAGTACTGGCCATTTCAAATCAAAATAGTTTTTGTTTGGCCAAGAATTCTAATTTCAAATTAATTTTATTTTAAAAACATGGATTTTTTTTTCCAAAAGTAGTCATTTGTTTATTGATTAGTGTTACATTTTCATCGCATTTAAATCTTTTTCGTCATCATGGATACGTTTAAAATTCGAGTAATTATGGAATATGAGTACCGTCGTGGCAGCAACGCGGCACAAGCGGCACGCAACATCAACGACGTTTACGGAGCTAACACTACAAACCAACGCACTACCTGTTATTGGTTTGCTCGCTTCCGTTCTGGAAATTTCGACCTGAAAAATGAACCTCGCGGTCGTCCGAAGACTTTGGTCGACAATGACGAATTAAAGGCGATTGTGGAAGCTGATGATACACAATCTACGGCTGAATTAGCAGCAGCTTTCGACGTTAGCGTCAAAACAATATTGGTCCATTTGCGTCAAATTGGCAAGGTAAAACAGCTTGACAAATGGGTGCCCCACGAACTCAATGATCGCCAGCGCGAAGTACGCGTCGAGACGTGCCTTGCACTGCTCAACAGACACACAAATGAAGGAATTTTGAACCGCATTGTTACCTGCGATGAAAAATGGATTCTGTTTGATAACCGCAAGCGCTCAGCAAGTTGGTTGGATCCTGGTTCAGCACCTAAACAATGCCCTAAACGAAAACTTACCCCAAGAAAAGTGATGGTCACTGTTTGGTGGTCTAGCGCCGGTGTGATTCAACACAGCTTCTTACCAAATGGGGTGAGCATTACTGCAGATGTGTACTGTGAAGAATTGAACACAATGATGGAGAAGCTGGCACATCTCCAACCAGCATTGGTCAATTGCTCGTCTCCGCTGCTCCTGCACGACAACGCGCGACCTCATACTGCACAGCAGACGGTCTCCAAGTTGCAAGAACTGGGGTTGGAAGCTCTCCGTCATCCGCCCTACTCACCAGACCTTGCGCCTACAGACTACTACTTTTTCCAGAATTTGGATAACTTCTTGGCGGGAAAAAAATTCAATACCGAAGGGCAGTACAAAATGCCTTTGAAGAATTTGTTGCCTCCCGTCCAGCTGATTTCTTTAAGAAGGGCATCAATAAACTGCCACTGCGTTGGCAAAGATGCATTGATTGCATGGGTGATTACTTCGATTAATACAAATAAAAAATACATGAAAAAAATTCATTTAAATTTTTTCATACAAAACGGCAATTTCATAGGTAAAGACCTATTATTTAAATGGTATTCGTACCAAAGTATCGTGTTGACCAGGACCTGTGCTATGGAGGTTAGACTATTCAGAACTTAGCTGCACATGGTTAGACTGGAAGACGACCCCTACATAAAAGTAGTTGGGAAAAGGCTAGGCAGATGATGAGCTATTTCTGTTAAAATAGAAGATTTAAAATGTATTGATGCGCACGGATGCTTAAATAAAACTGGCTCAGTCCAGTTTTACAGTCAAAAATTAGTATGTACGATTTATTTTCTCATTTTTCCGAAAAAGATCCCGTAAATTCTCCGCTTTCAATTTACACGCTGAATGAGCTCTATGAATCTGTCAAACCACAGACTTACAGGCAAGACCAATTTGTGGAACTGGTATCACGCCGTGAGTTGACTTAAGCTGTGTAAGTCGATCATTGTGACTGCGATCAGGTGAATTAACGGATGTAAACGTTGGTTACTTAAGTCCTTGGATCAAAAGGTAGCAATTGTGTAATAGCATGTTTCATTGCAGAATTATACTAAATCTTGCTCAGCTTTAAACGTTTTCTACATTTCCTAGAAATAATAGCCAAATGGCAATAGCTAATTTAGCGCAGCCGTAAGGCACATACTTAATAATATATGTATACTTACTCTTATATATTGTTAATGTATTTCTTGTTACTCGTTTTTTTGTTTTCTATGTTTAGTATTGTGTCGTTGTGTGCCTGAGCCTGTGCTGAATAAATGTTTTGTTCTTTCTTTCTTTCTTTCAATAGCTGAAATACAAGGGTTCTGTTATCGATGACCGACATCCACACAAACACATACACGCACCCAAATACACACTCACACACATGCACACGCACATGCGCACACGCACATGCGCACAAACAGGATATATTCCTAGTGTCAGGCAACGTATTTTTTAAAGAAAAAAAGACTCTTATTATAATCCTGCTATTAAAGCGTATATACAAAGACAAAACAAATTTCCACTCTTGCACACCCCCAATTTGTCAGATAAAATTATGACGTTTGTACTCGCTACATGCAATAGAAGACGACATAGACTCGGAATAAGTGCATAGTGAAAGCAATTGATTGTAATTGATCTAATAATAATACAAGTAATTTATAGAAATCCCCATGAGCATCAAGTCATGTATTTTTTTATAAATAACTAGCTGCACCCCGCGGTGTTACCCGCGAATAAAATTCACATTCAACAAAGGCGCGAACTGTCAAATGTGATAAGTTAAAATAGTCGTTGAGTTTTTTGAAATTTAGAATTTTCCTCTTTGATCGCATAAAGTTTTGTTTGCGTATGAACCTTTTACAAGTATTAGAAAATTATAAAAGAGATTAATTTAACCGGTATAGTCGTTCACAAGTTATGGCGTGACCAGTTGCTCATACAATTTAAGTTGTAATGTAACTATCTTCTTCTCTAAAAAAACTTAAATAACTGAAATCAACTAACCTCTAAAAAAATGTTTTCTCCTTTTTGACGTTCTATTGTCTACCTAATACGGTTCATGAGATACAGTCCGCTGACAGACAGACGGACCTACGGACGTAAGTATTGTAGAGGCTTATGAATAGGTTATGTTACCCTCTGGGTACAGAAAACTAGAAAAAGACACAGTCAATTACAGTATTGATTTCATTTCAATAACCTTACCAAAATCTTTTCCAACGTTCCATTTTCCGAATTTCGAACTACGAAAACTGTCGTCCAACTTTTCCAACTCCCACTGGGATCCCGGTTCCCAGTGTCTATTAGCATCACTAGTGTCTGCAATCAGTGATGAGTCTAATTGGTAAAACCGAGGTCGCCACAGCGCGTTGATTTAGACGCTGATTATCAACGCCACACGCCTGAAATTCGGACGGGCTGCGTTAGTTTCAAACTGGCAAGATCAAATACAAAGCCACTTTTGGGCACGGAATTAGAAGGATTTTATGTGTTTGTAGGTGAGTCCTGGTTTTAGGTTTGTTGGTCGTTCACCTTGTGGCTTCAGTGTTTAGACAGACATAATATGTTTTTAGGTGTATTTCGGTAGATATATCGTAGAATGTACTCGTAGTTTGAGCAGGTAATTTGAGCTTCTGGGAAACGGTGGAAATGAGCAATGGTCTCAAATGTATTATTTTAGTTTAAATAGTCAGTCTCATTTGGTTCGTTTACTAATTTACTGACACTTAGTACATTCAGTTCATGGAAATTAATTTTGGAAAATTAATATTGGAAAACATTAACGTATAAGTGTTTTTTATGACTCGGCCCCTTTGGTAGATATAAAATATTCAGAGACCTTCCCTGTTTTCAACTTTATTTTTATGCATCACGATATTGATTTTGCGATAGTTAATTAATTTATGTATTTTTTTTTATGATCTTACTTTGCGATAATGTACATATTTATGTGCAGGGGTAGACAGTGTCTAGTTTCTACTTTTAACATTTACTAAATAGGTTATAAGCAAAATTCTTGCTACTACGACGTTTTTGTCTGAAATAGTTTTTTTTTTTTAACTTTAGTTTTTGTATTGATTAAATGCATCACATCATTTTAGATTATTTTCATAATAGGGATGTGTCCTAGGTAAAAATATAATAAGTCTATTTGGTCCGTCACTTAGATTACCAAAAATTTTTGGACACGTATTTATTGCTTACTCAAATCAATAAAAGATAATCCTGAACTTTGATATAGCACATAAAAGTTCAGGAGAAGGGGCTAGTGACGTCACTTTTACGTGAAAAGTGTAGCACGGCGTGACGTCACGCACTATTTCAACGGACTATATCGCCGTCATTTTTGGTTTACGTGACAAAAGGAAAAATACGTGTCCAGTATTTTTCAGTAATCCAACTTACGGACTAAACAGATTTTTTAAGGATACAAGCCTATTAGGTCATTCAGGAAACAAAATACAAAACTAGGTACCTGATATAGACACATAGCCATCCGACAGTAGGTAGTAACTAATAACGCGTCTGATCCTCGTCACATTAATGACTCAATGTTACTCATTAGTCACATGACTCTTTTATAATAATAGGTTTTTGTTCGTATTCCTAACTTTTAACTACCCTTTACAACCTTTTATTATTTTTGGCACTTATTTGATATTTTTGTTTTCAATTATTTTTAACCCCGGCGCAAGAATAGGTGTTATAAGTTTGACGTGTCTGTGTTTGTGTGTGTGTCTGTCTGTCTGTGTCATCGTAGCTCCCAAACGAATGAACCGATTTTGATTTTATATTTTTTTTGTTTGAAAGGTAAATTAGTCGGGAGTGTTCTTAGCTGTGTTTGATGAAAATCGGTTTATCCGTTCAAAAGTTATCTGTATTTTACTCTTAAAATTGACTTTAGATTGTCGATTGAAGCGTGCTAGGCATATTACATATATGTGGTTTAAAAAGCATGAAATAAAAATTACATTAAAAAGCCCCCGGCACAAAAACCTCTAAAAAGCAAAAAATAACTCGGTAAATAGAATAAACGTTGGCAATCCCCTGACGCGAGGTAAAAAATTCTGATGCTTAGTTGTCTGTATTTATGTTCAACCATTTTATTTACTTGATTATTGCATTCATTAACGTTCCTTGAACTATTTCCATATTGCCTGATTTAAGCTTGAATGTCCAAACCTCACAACACACACATACACACACATTATACAGGGTGTTAGATAGACCGAGGGACATACTTTAAAAGCGTGTAGTAGTCATGATAATGAACAACTTTGACAATGAAGCAATCCCTAAAATCGCGAAAAAATAATCAGCTACTTCATACATTTATGTTAGCATAACTTAACAAAATGTGAGAAACAGCTATTTTTTTTTTCACGATTTCAGTGTCGATCCTTTAGTGAAATTGGTTCGTTTTGATGACTACTAGCTTCCCTTAAAGTATATCCCTCGTTCTGCCTAACACCCTGTATTTTTTATTGTTTATCGTTGTTATCATATGTCATGTACCTATCATTTGAAGCCCAAAAGTCTGACAACAAGTCTTACGAAGGGGTATCGTGTTGCCCAGTAACTGGGTTGTGGAGGTCAGATAGGCAGTCGCTCTATGTAAATCGCCGGTATTCAGCTACATCCGGTTAGAATGGGAGCCGACCCCAACTTAGTTGGGAAAAGGCTAGGCAGATGATGATGTACCTATCATTTATGCAAATAAATAAATTATATTTTATGCTATTCCTATTCATATTGAACTTTAATGGTTAATAATATAAATATATTTAGAACTCATAGCTACTGAATACCAACATAGTTGTGTTAAGCTAGTCAGATGATAACGAATCCTTACGATTTGTGTAAAATGGTGGACATACTCAGCACAGTATAGTCGTAGATCCACTTCATCTCCAAAAGACTATCAACCAACTTACGACAGACAGGTGATCGATTATCTATTCCAATTTCAAATGAACCATTTTCACTTCCATTTCTGAATCCCATAAAAATAACGAGTTCTCGGTAAAACAGATAACTTTTATTTATCGAGTTTTTAAAACGATTATCGAGTCGCTAAGTGAGACATTATTATTAAAAATGTCGACGCGAAGGATATCAATGGTTGTTACATTAGTTGAATTAAAATGGATTTTCGATTCGTTTTCAGAGGTCTAACGGTCCAAGGGTCTTTTATTTAATTTATGATTGTGTCAATTATAATACAGACGCCTTGTCTGGAAGGTTTGGATTACAACTTTTTATAGTAACCACTTTTGGAATTAATTTAAATCGATTGAAATGTTCATTTAAATCGATTTTGGAATGTAATTTCATAACATCAGGCTTGAATTCACCGATAGGTTCGGCAGACGTTTTACTATTATATTATTTGACGACCAATGTGGCGCGGCGGGTGGAAGTCCGCCTGCGACGTAGGAGGTTGCGGGTTCGATTCCCGCCTTCACAAATGTTTGTACAATCTACAAAGATTTTTTCCGGGTGTTCTGGGTATTTACTATGTATAATAAAAATATCTATGTATGTAATGAATTGTATTAAGTATATCAGTCATCTAGTGCCCATAACACAAGCTCTGCTTAGCTTGGGGCTAGATGATGCTGTGTGGATTGTCCAGCATTATTTATTTATTTATTTATTTATCTATCTATGTAATGTATTGTATTAAGTATATCAGTCATCTAGTACCCATAACATTAGCTCTGCCTAGCTTGGGGCTAGATGATGCTGTGTGGATTGTCCAGCATTATCTATTTATTTATTTATTTATACTTTCGCCAGTTTAAGTTCCATTTTATAGGGGGTAAGCCTATTGCCATCAACCGGACATAAATCAAGACTCTGGGCTGCTACTGAGAAAATCTTGCCCGAGCAAGGTGATATTAGGTTCTATCATCTGGATTTTGAGGTTCTAAGTTTGATTATAGGGTCGGCCCTATAATCAAACTTAGAACCTCACGCTCAGCAGTAGCAGTTCCAACCACTTCACCAATGAGGCAGTTAAGTTTACGAAGTTCATTAAAATTATTTTATTTTGATCGACATTAGGGCCAATCTCTGTATGAGAAAAGACCTTTGCCCCGCAGTGGGACAGTTACTGGCTGGTATTATTAGTTAATAGTGAATATTTAATTTGGCGGCACGGTTGGCTTAGTGGCTGAGTGATCGGCTGCTGCACCGCATCTCGTGGGTTCGTTTCCCGCACGGAACAAATACTCTTATTCGTATGGCCTACAGGTAGTAGTTCCGGATCTGGCTGTTTGTGTATGTTATTTTAAATTTTTTTAAACGCACACACGATATAGAAGAAATTCCTAGTGTGGGGCAACGTTTTTAAGAAGAAGAAGGATTAAAAATAGAATTGTTTTTGACATAGAAAATAATTTACACATTGTGGTGGGTAAGAGTTACAATTACGTAATTCCGCACAAATAAATTATCTACTAACGTTTAGATCAGGCTCAGACATAAACCTTAGACATTAGATCTTTGGGTTGGTATAAGGAATAAGGGCGTAAAGCTCCTTATCCACCGTTGAAAAGGGAGGATCCTCCGACCAGACGGGTGTTGTGTCTGGTGGGCTACTGACCGATGGTTGTTGTCGGGCTCTTGTATATTTATGTTCAATCTCGCGGATAACTTTAATATCATGATGCAGGGTACGTCAGGTTTAATTCGTATGTGGAGAGCTCGCCATCTACGCTAGATGTCGCTACAGATCCTTCCCAGCTTATCTACAGACGTGTACACTAATATCGTTAAATAAGATAAGTATTGTAAACAACGTTTACAAAATAAAATGAAAGTATTAAAAATCGAACTAAGATAATTTGCTTTTGATGAATTATAAGAAGTATTCAGAAAATAGCAGCTGTGAAAATAAAATTTAGGTATAATATAAACTGGTTAGAAATTCACGATTGTTTTATCATTATTCCAAGCAGTTCAGTAAAATGATATTATTCCAGGAATATCATATGATTGAACTCTGTTACATGTGAGAGTTGAAAGAACTAGAGATCAGTTCAATATTTATATATAATATAGCAAGATTTTGTTAATAATGAGAGTCTCTGGCTAAGTTACATATGACAGACGCACGGATCCATCTTCAAGCTAAACTAATGCCTGCCAATTCCAGGTTAAGCTGTTAGTCCTTACTGTTAAATCTAGATTTTGAATGCTGTGACAGGCTAGTCTTTCTAGAATCTCTAAAGTCTTACCAAGGGGTATCATGTTGCCCTGTAACTGAGTTGTGGAGGTCAGATAGGCAGTCGCTCCATGTAAAATACTGGTGTTCAGCTGCACCCGGTTAGTATGGAAACCAACCACAACATAGTTGGGAAAAGGCTATTCAGATGATGGTGTGAGCTTTAAAATACGAATGTGCTGAATGTTTTATTGTTATTGAATTATTAATTTAATTTAACTGATTGTCATTTAATTAAATTTAATGCCTTGCGGGATTACGGTACCACTATTTTACATAACCTTCAAATAATATTATTGAGAGCATGAATGACTGAAACCTTCATTTGAGAGTTCATATTTTATAAATAACTTTTATTATAATTGCTTGCTTTATATACTTACTATACTAATTTAATCCAATATATTTAATAAATGTTCTGTATAAATATTAATACATATTCTGTATATGTTTAAAAAAAAAAAAAAAAAAAAAAAAAAAAAAAAAAAAAAAAAAAAAAAAAAAAAAAGAAATTATAATTTTAGAATATAATGGTGCAATTGAAATAAAATAACTAAAACCAAATATTACATTATTTTAAGACATATAAAATTAGTATTCAATGAAATATAATTGTTATCTATATTGTAAATACCACAAGAGCAATTTTACTGTTTTAATTCCATATTTCATAATTAATATTTTTATTGTTTTTTTTTTTTAAACAAAAAGCGCTTTCATCCTCTTTCCTATCACCAGCTAACTTAACTTTGCTGTGATAAATAATTGATTCTATGTCTTGCCATACCAACTGTTTTATATAACATTATGGAATGCAATAAAGTATTGAGTATTGAGTATATATCGCACTAACCTGGCCACATTTTGACGACCATGGCCAAGACCATCTAAAAATTCACCGTACTTATTTAAAGACCAGCACCAAATCTACTGAAAAGCTTCATAAATTTCGTATTTTTTCCTGATTTCGATTTAAATCTGAGTGTGAAACGGACTAGCTCTCATCTCACGATAAATTGGCGCGGTCCTCCCCGCCCTCCCTTTGTGGAACTAATTCAGTATTGATACTAGCGGCTCGTTACGTCGATGTTGAAACTGGTTCATACTTTTATAAGCTTCAGTGTTGCCTGAAAACGTAATACTTTATACGGTTTCATGAATTTAAAGTAAGGCTTTAAGGTTTAGACCTTTCATTGATGCCTAAATATTCCCAGAGAAGATTGTGGAAATCAGTTATAATTGTATGGGCATGTGATACGAAGGAATGAGGACCGTGTTGTGAGGAAAGTTCTGAGTATGAATGTAGAGGACTAGAGGACAAGAGTAGGAGACTAAAGAAAAGATGGATGGATTGTGTGAAAGATGATATAGCTAGGATGGACGAGACTTTTGAGATGACGGTATCAAGAGATGGATGGAAGAAGAAGACCCCAAATAAATTGGAATAAGGGCAGGATGACTAAACGCGTTGGCGGCCGTTTTGTTATAATCAAAATCAAAATTCATTTATTCAAATGAGACTGAGAATCAGCACTTTTTGAACGTCAAAAATTACATAACACAGTCCCCCAAAACGCATACCCTTCACCACTTACTACACATTCTGCTGGAAAAAAGTAGCGCAATTAATCTCCCCAGCAACACAAGTATTATGTACGTATTGCCACCGACCAGGCACATTCCAGCCTCCAAACACATAATAACACCTTGCAGGTCCAGGGAATCGTACCCAGCACTTTCATATGCATTTAGTAAAGAGTTGTTCTTTTAACCTTTAAAACAGATATTTTAATTTGATTTATTTTTAAAGAAGACTAGCTTTTGTCCGCGGCTTCGCTCGCATTATGAAGTGGGGGGTTAGAAAGAGACAAAAAGTAGCCTATGCCACTCTCCATCCCTTCAACTATCTCCACTTAAAAAATCACGTCAATTCGTCGCTCCGTTTTGGCGTGAAAGACGGACAAACAGACACACACACACTTTCCCATTTATAATATTAGTATGGATTTGCCTATATATACGTGCACTTAGTATATCTACTACGTATAAACAACCAATATAGTGGAGCCAGGTCTCACGAACATCGATGGGCTATAAAACTAACTATCTCTATCCCGTTTTAAGGTCTCTAGTCTACCTAGAGCTAGTACCTACCTACGTACTTATCTTTTACGCTTTCGTGTTTTACGAGCTAAGTAGAATAGCACTGAATAGAGCCTGATATCACGTGTCGAGAGGTACTCAGGAAATTCTGTACAAAGAGATTTAGTAAAAAAATAGTAATGAGATAGAAGTTTCTCGTGTTAGTTCCGATGTTATATGATCGGCGTAATAAGTATACGGTTTCGAGTTCGAATTCAAGAAGTACAGAATAGAATATAACCTTTTATTGTACTCCATACAAACTTACAAGTAAGAAATTTAAGAGCTGTCAGGCAACTTCCTTTCCAGCCAAATTATATTTCACACAATCCATCCGTCGTTTCTTTGCTCTTTCTTATCTCTTGTAACCCTCCACATACACAGTCAAAACTTTCCTCACAACTTCGTTTCTCTACTATAGTAATAGATTTTATGTTGTCCTTAGTTTTGAGGTTATAATTTGTGATGACATATAAAATTTGTTTTTATGAAGTATTAGAAAACAATCACTGTTTTAACTACGAATTTCTCAGTAGCAGCCCGGAGTCTGAATTTGGGTCCAGTTGATAGCGATAGGCTTGCTCACAATTACATAGTACTTAGGATATAAATAAATAAATAAATAATGCTGGACAATCCACACAGCATCATCTAGCCCCAAGCTAAGCAGAGCTTGTGTTATGGGTACTAGATGACTGATATACTTAATACAATACATTACATAGATAGATATTTTTTATTATACATAGTAAATACAGCAGAACACCCGAAACAAATATTTGTAGATCGTACAAACATTTGTTCCAGGGCGGGAATCGAACCCGCAACCGCCTGCGTCGCAGGCGGACCTTCGCCCACTGCGCCACATCGGTCGTCAAACTCCCTACTTAGTGTCGAGAGCTCCGGGCTACTCTTTGTTACACTTAATTAAAATCACCATATTCAGGTATTCAAACTATTCCGAAACCGGACGCCATTTTTGCCGCCGTTTTATTCCATTATAATGACAATTAAAGTTTGCAACGTTCCCCCACTCGTGGAGATTAACTCTTTTGAATAAGTAAATGTTGTAAAACGTTTCCAGAAGAATTGTTTGTTTTCGCTTTTTTCTGTTCTGGATTTTCTCGACGTTTTTGTTGGTATTTCTATAATTTTTTGACTTTGCCGTTAAGTGATGAAAATAACATTGCATTGAATAAATGTTTTATGGATGTAGGCTGGAGTTGTAAACCTATTTCCGAAGCTAATGTAATGCTTGTTTTTACTAACATCAAAACAACGTCTAGTCAGATTACTCTGACAGGGTTCCCCGCAATTAATTAACATATTGAGCACAATACTGATTTGTAATTGAAGGTTCCGTAAAACAAAATCTTCAGGAAACCAAGCCTTAACATTCACAAAACACAAACGAAGATATGATTGATATTACCTAAGCCTACGTAAAATTTTAATGAGAGCCCCAGAATCATACAAAATAAGTTTTAAATCCTGCATCACTAACTCTCCTCGTAAAATTTCCCATACTTTTACCATTGACTAAAAACAAAACATATTTTCTAAATAATTAATAAAATAAATTAAACACATTACCTCCCTCGTGTGCCAACGTAGCGGTTTCCGCCCCCAATATTTTAAACCGATAAAACTAATTTGCGCGCTGTTACGAACGGGCAGGGCACACAGAGCTTAACATAACTCAGTTATAAATAATTCGACAAACAATCAATGTAATCCGCGCCCAATTTACTTACAGTATTCGGTTAATTATGAATGTGGAGGCCATAGTTTCTGGAAAAAAGTCAGGACACATAAAAATGTGATCAAATTTGTTTTTAGATAAACGTTGCCCTCCACTAGGAATTTTCCGCGTATCGTGGGTGCGTTTACAAACATTGAAAATCACATACACAATCAGCCAGACCAGGAACAACTACCTGTAGGCCATATAAATTCTTTCTTTTTCTTTTCTTTCTTTTTTAGAAAAAACGTTGCCCCACACTAGGAATATCTCCTGTATCGTGGGTGCGTTTACAAACATTTAAACTCACATACACAAACAGCCAGACCCGGAACAACTACTTGTAGGTCATACAAATATTTGTTCCGTGCGGGGATCGAACCCACAACACGCGGCGCAGCAGCCGATGGCTCAACCACTGCGCCAACCGTGTCGTCATATATTTGTTCTGTGCTGGAATCGAAGCGGCGCAGAAGTCAATCTGTAAGTAAAGTAATAAGTAATATTGGATTTCCTTGTTTGACTATCTCTATGTTACTTGACAAAAGCAACTCTGTTTGTGATAAGCCGTCTAGTCGTGAAAAGACAACAACTTTTTACGACTAGACAGCTGATCAGATCGTAACGAAATTTAGTATAGAGACCGTTTGAGACCCAAGCAAGGACAAAGTGTTTGATCCGCGAGTAAGCATCCACGATAACCGACAATACAAAACCTACAATAAAACTCTCGAAAAATCCGAGCTTCACCAACATTTTTGGTCCCCCTAACATAACCGATAGTTAATATCGTAATTCGATTAATTGAGGCATAAACTGAGTAATGAAGTAACTGTTTGCTGCTCGACAATGTGTGTGATGTGGATGGTGGGTGTGGGTCGCCGGAAATATTCGATGGTAGACTCTGGTGTGGTACCCACTGCTAAAACGACTCTCATGCATAAAAGTGTATTCTGCATGGCCCCAAAATTATACATCAAGTTACCAAAGACATACAAAGATTTGAACATTAATAGTTTTAATGAAAGCATGAAGAAATTTTTAATAAATAAATGCTACTATAATGTTGACGAATATTTAAATGATATAATTTAGGCAATTGTATTATTACTTTGATTTCTGTACTTTCTTTAATATTTGTATATTATGTATTTGTATGCCTTTCTAGGCAAAACATGTTGAAACTTTTTTTTATTTTTGTTATCGTTCCAACTGATTCTCAACCTACACATGTTTTTGACAAATAAAATTATCTTATCTTATCTTATCTGGGTATCGAGCAAATTGAACCTCCTTTGATAAGGTCTGGGTATTAGGAACAGGGTGTAAAGTTCCTCATCCACCATTGAAAAGAGACCATCCTGCGAACAAACGGATACTTCGTCTGTTGAGCTACTGCCCGACGGTTGTTGTATGTCTATGTGTATATGTGTGTGTGTATATGTATGTTCAATCGCGCGGATAACTTTAATATCGCGATGTACGAGTAGAAAACGTTACATTTTTAGTTCTTATGTGGCGAGATAGATGTCGCTACGTTCCCAAAACTAGTAATATAGTAAATATCCTTTTCTTCTTACTCTTGTATTCTTATACAGGCTGACTTTTGATTATTTTCAAAATCTTTTAGGGGTGAAAGTAATCATAAATCGCCTTCCTAGTCTTTTCCCAACTATATTGGGGTCGGCTTTTAGTCTAACCAAAAACAGCTAAAGTACCAGCGACATAGACCGACTTATTAGTCCTCCACAACCCAATACACCCAGTAACTGGGTTGTGGAGGACAGATATGCACAAAACCTTTTTAACCAACTCCAAAAAACGTGGACCTTGTAGGTATAAGTAAATTAGTATGAATTATTGTACGATATTATAATAATGCATGGAAAGTTAGGAAGGAGATATGTGTAGATGAACGAAGTACAATAAAGCAATCTTTGCTCAACCACCAAGTATCAATGCTATGTCCCTGTCTCCTAACATAACAGAGGTTCTATTCGACTATTTTTCTGTGTGCGATTTCCGAGTGAACCGATTTTTATAATCCTTTTTTCATTGGAAAGAGTACTGTGTATGTGTGTAAAACGATGGCACGGTTGGCGCAGTGGATGAGCGATCGACTGCTGCACCGCGTGTCGTGGGTTCGATTCCTGCACGGAACAAATATTTGTATGGCCTACAGGTAATTGTTCTGGATCTGGCTGTTTGTGTATGTGACATTAAATGTTTGTAAGCGCACCCACGCAAAGGAAAAGTCCTAGCGAAGGGCAACGTTTAAAAAAAGTAAGTAAAGTAAATAACCACACTGTAACTACCCAAACTCAATAATATTGTGACTAATATATCTG
Organism: Phlogophora meticulosa; assembly: GCA_905147745.2. Classification (NCBI taxonomy): domain Eukaryota; kingdom Metazoa; phylum Arthropoda; class Insecta; order Lepidoptera; family Noctuidae; genus Phlogophora; species Phlogophora meticulosa. Next base: position 1,232,212 of record LR990534.1, read on the forward strand.
TCTCCTTCCAACATTGAGTGAACGACAAGCATTTTGTCCTAGAATGCACCTAATCTAACTATTCAGAAAACGGACGTACCCACATATAACATCCTAAACTTACCTTCTAAAATGGCGGTCGTCTGACATGTGAAATATTACAGCCAGTGGCCGACGTGAATGTTTTGAGATAAATGTAGCTATGAATGGACGTTTTAGCGTTCAGCAAAAACAGGATAATTCTTGTTATTCGCCTGTTTGTCAAGATCTTTCAGAACATTTGACCCAGATGTTCTTATCACCCCCTATTACATGAGGTTTAAAGATATAACTGGTGAAACGTGGGTGTACTTAGGTACACCTCTGCCTAATCCTTCGGGGACATACAGGCGTGATGTTATGTTTATGTATTTAGTATGTAAAAATACAAATTACTTTAATTTTTACCCTAAATACAATAATTTTGGTGTGACTAGTAGTCAGGAATTCCATTAGATTTCAACCAATTCTGAACTGCCACATAATGATAATACAATTTAATTTAATTAATTACAACGTTTGAAGAACCAATTACAGTAACTAAACACAAAAAATAAAAGTAAAGTTATAAACAACATATAGGTATATACATCAATCCCTCTCACAGTACTTCTGACATGCCATTACAATCTTCCATTCATCCGCAAACAGATCGCTTGTTGGATAAGAATCCAAGAGATCATTTAGTGCAGCCAAGGTGCGAGGTATTGGAGATTGAGCACGGGCAACAGTGCGACACTGAGGCGCAGCAAACATTCGGTGCTTTTTGCCGCGGCAGTAATTGTCCGGAACAAAGAAACGTGCAAGCTCAGCAAGCAGGTCAGGCACTTCAATAGTGCCACGGACAAACCGGCAAAGAGCGAGCCAAACTCGCCCACTGAAAGTTCCGCACTTTTTTTTTTTTTTTTTTTTTTTTAATTATTTATTTCTTAATGTTTAATTTTATCTTACAATATTTTGTCTCGCCAAACTTGGCAGTTTGATGGCGAGAAGCGCTCGTATGATATTCACAAAAACTAAAATTACACTATACATTACTATCTTAACATTAACATTTTGGATGTAGACTTAAATTAACCAGCCGGTCATCCTAGTTCAAAACTCAATGTTCACTCATTAGTAAACAATGAATTTCGATCCAAGATACCCGACGACGCATCTTCGTTCTCGAGATAACGATTTCTTAATTTAGATTTTAACACACCTTTACTTAGCTTAGGATTATTTCTTAAAAAATCAATTTGATTAAATACTTTCGGTACTAAGTATCTGGACGTTCTTTTTCCGTAGTAATTTGTTACTTTAGGTTGGGCTAGTCTTTTCTCTCTTACACTTCTTGTATTATATTTGTTATCAACACCAACTTTGTATTCATCATTATAATAGTGTTTTAAACATATCAGATATTCAACTTTCATATCTATTGGCAAGATTTTACAAATTGAAAATAATTTTTGGTATTCTTTGTTACACTTTCTCTTAATCTGTTTGTTTACTAGAAACTTGATCAGTCTTATCTGTAAATTCTTTATATCTTGCAAATATGATTTAAACGTTCGCCCGTACACAATAAGTCCATAACTAATAAGTGAGTCAGCCAAAGCATAATAAACAACTAATAACGTGTGTTTACTCAATACACTGTTCAACTGATAAAACTTGCCCAGTACAGATCTCAATCTATTACAAATTTCAGTTACATGCATTTTCCAATTAAAATGTTTTTCTATAGTGAGACCTAAGTATTGAAATGTTGTTACGTACTCTAATTTTACACAACCGCAGTTCACTTTATTATTATGCAAGCATTCATATGTGTGTCCAACTATGTCAAGATTCTGTCTGTGCACAGCTTTAGCTCGTATATTGTATGGCGAGTGTATATGCATGCATTTTGTTTTTGATAAGTTCAGTATTATTCCATTGTCATGTGCCCACTTGGTGATGCTTTCGAAGTCTTCTTGTATGCACTGCTGCACCACTTAAGTAGGTATATTATAGAATTTTCAAAGTTCAATATTGATTTTTAGCGACCGCAAAACTTAGTTTGTTTGTAGTTCTCCTGATTTCTAAACAACTGTGTCAGTTAGTTAAATCGTTTTATTTTTCCTTTAATATTTACACATAACACCTATCAATTAGATTTATTTCAGACTTTTTAGCCTACAAACTTCATAGATTGGTGGTATTTTTATGGATAACTACCCATGTACTATGGGAAAAGGCCTGAGTTTACGTATATATGTATGTAGCACCCTTTTCTTACCCAACATATATACATACGATCCCAAGAAGACAGACAGGTGAGAAATCCTGCCAACCATTCCATTTAAGTAACAAAAAAAAAAGAAAAAGAAATGTCTAAAGTAAGTTACATTACATATAAAACATTCACGTTGGCCACTCGCAGTGATATATCACCTGTTTCGTCCGAGTTTCGTATTAGTTGAATAAAAGGTTACTTTGTTTAAAAAACAACTTAGTTCGGTTACTTACTTACATGTCACTAGTATTTAGTAGAGTTTTGGTAGCTTAAAGGGAAGAGAAAGACCAAAGAAGAAGATGTATGGATTGTGTGAAAGATGATATGGCTAGAAAAGAGGTGACTTTTGATATGACGGCAAATACATCTCGTATGGAAGAAGAAGATATGATGCGCCGACCTTAAATAAATTTGGATAAGTGTCTAGTGGTCACAAGCATTACTGCTCAGCGTGAGGTCGTGGGTTAGATTCGCTAATTGCTCGAAAATTGTCGGTAGCAGCTCGGTACTGGATTTTGCCCGATTGACGTCATCAGCATTGCCCCTTAATCCCTTTTCAGGGCTTATTGTCAGTCTTTTTACACATGCAGATTGTGGGTCATGCATATGCAGAGACCCTACAACGCTCTTCGGGTCCAGTACAACAACGCCTTCCGGATGCTGTTGGGGCTACCGCGATTCTGTAGCGCGTCAGCCATGTTTGCTGAATCTACTACTGACAGTTTTTCAGCAATCATGAGGAAAAGAATGGCATCATTGTTACGCAGGATTCGTGGGAGTGCCAATGGCATCCTGAAAGTGATTGGGGATAGGCTGGACGGCGTTTTCCTGGAGTATTGGACCCGTATGCATAGCTACGGGTCTGATACTGCAGGAAAATACATGAATTAAGCAATTGTAGGTTTTGTTTTGTTAATCTCTTTTTTTTTTAATTAGAAGTAAGTACTAACATAGTTACGTACGTTGTATCACTAACAAACTATGGAGCAAGTTTCCGAAATAAATGTTTATTATTATTATTATATTAATACATTGGACTTAATTATATCTGGCGAAATGAGGGTACATGTCTACCTAATCCTTCGGGGAATACAGGCTTGATGTTATGATATGCCTTTCTGAGCAGCTCGTATATCTTTACAGTCTTACTGCAGAACGACAGTTACTCTTTTCGAACTCAGAAATAACAAACTTCTCCCTTAGACTTCTCATCTCTGTTACTACGCGTCGCTACCCATAATTACATTCCCTTTTCCAAAGCCTACAGACCCACCCAACACGATAACCACATTCGCATCCCTCAAGAACGATAGTTCATAATAAAAGCGACGTTGCCAGACTTCTCTATAGAGCGACTCATTAAGCGGGCGACACACGAGCGTCAACAAACACGCTTGTCAAACGGTGATTATTCTTGTCTAGAGATAGCTCATAGCTCACCTATCGTGAGCTGAAAGACCCCTTTGATAGCTCAGCTTTTCATGCTACGTGAATAGTGTCTGAACTGGATACGGATATGAGAAATCTGGATAGGAAGTTAGTGTTGGATTAAAACAATATTTATTCGGCGAATAATTAATGTTGTATAATATAATATTTTGCGCCCGCTTGATGGTAATAGGCTTACCGCATATTGTGAGTGTACTGTAGGTACTCTGTCTAACCCTTTGGAAAATAAAGGTGTGACGTAACAGGTGTATTAACAGCCTATTCAAAGAATAAACGAACCTGTACGAATAAACGAACGGCTGTATATGTCTAGGTAGGCAACGAAAAATTCTAAATCTAATAATCATGCACCTATATTTTTTAGGTATTTAACACACTGTAATTATACTTTGTGTCTATAAAATGTAACAATTAAACAGTATACCACGGCCTTCCTGCATATACCTTTTCTTCTTGCTCAAGTCCATAAAAAGGTTTTTATTGTTGGGTAACACACTATGTACCTCTTAAAGTTATTATTTGCAAGTTTTGGTGTAACTACAAAGTAGTAAAAGTAGTAAGTATAAGTGCGAGTCAAGCAAAAATCACCGAAAACATCAAGTTTCTACATTAAAAACAATGAATAAATACGGCCATTTATGCCAAAACATTATGTCGCATAAATGACCATATTTATTCATTGCGTTGACTTAGAAGCTTGACTTTTTTAAAGCTCCAAGGGACTGTATACCTAGGTATTATATATATTTGATATTAATTTCAACTTATACCTATACGCGTTTCTAGGAAAAAGGGGTCTTGTCAAACGGACGGTCAACGAAGTGATCCTATAAGGGTTCCGTTTTTTCCTTTTGATGTATGGAACCCTAAAACCATTATATTCTATTCTATTCTACAACTAGCGTTACTGTTACCCGCGACTTTCTAAAATAATTCTGTAATTTCTAAAATAAACGTAATCTAAGTTACCTACTCCCTATAACATCCGCTATCTGTGAAATTAAATAATTAAATTTTGACAGTGAAAGTCCTGTCAACATTGGTCTAGCCGTTTCGGAGATTAATCGGACAAACAGACAGACATCCAAAGATTTTTTAAACATTTGTATATATAATATAATAATAATGTTGTTTAATGTTACTATCCCACTGCAGGGCAAAGGCCTCTTCTCATACAGAGAAGGCATGAGCATTAATCACCTGGCTTGCTCAAGACGGGTTGGCGATTTCAGACTTAATAATTTTTAAGTTCAGGTTTCCTCGCGATTTTTCCTTCACCGATGTTAGTGATGTCCAATATATATTTAGAAAATACATATGAATTGAAAAAGTCACATTTGTACTTGCCTAGGTTTGAACCCACAACCTCGTGCACAAGAGGGAAGCCTAAAACACTGGGCCATCAATCATAATACGTATACGTATATATAAAATTATAAAATAAATAAATAATAAATATTGCTGGACAATCCACACAGCATCATCTAGCCCCAAGCTAAACAGAGCTTGTGTTCTGGGTTCTAGATAACTGACATACTAAATACAATACATGACATATATAGATATTTTTTATTAAACATAGCAAATACTCAGAACATCCGGAACAAATCTTTGTAGATCGTACAAACATTTGTCTCAAGGCGGGAATCGAACCCGCAACCTTCCTGCGTCGCTGGCGGACCGTCGCCTGCCGCGCCACATCGGTCGTCAAATCTTATGTTGTTGTTTTGTCGTGTCTCTAGATAAAAAAAGTCTTATATTTAAGGAGTAGCCAACATTCTCTTCCACATTTCTCGCTTCCCGGACCCGCAGTGACCTACGCGACCTGTCCTGGTTAAATAATAAAGTGTATTTTTAACTGAATGCACATGAATATGTTGTTAAATAGTTATGTTGCTATTTTGAACTTGTTTTTACTGAGAGCTTTCACGCAAATAGCGTTATTTTACAGTTATACATACATATATTACGTTTTAATCAGTAATATTCAATTAGAATGGATGGGGCACATTGTGAGGATCTCGTGGTTAAATAAAAACAGACGCACGGATCGATCGAAGGTTAATCTTGCTGAGGTCAGTCCGAGGATGGGTCAGATAAGCAGTCGCTCCATATAAAATACTGGTATTCAGCTGCATCTAGTTAGACTGGAAGCCGACCCCAACATAGTTAGGAAAAGGCTAGACAGATGGATGGGACATAATATATTTATGCATTTCTTTCTATTCTCTATCAGAACTGGATTTTATAAGTTGTTGTGTACCTTGGGCATATTGCGCGCAAAATCAGTTTTGCGCGCAATATGCCCAAGGTACACTGCATGCTGATGCACAATATGCCCAAGGCACATGCATGCAGGCTGATGGGGACGAAATTTTTTAGAATAGCGACATTGAAACTCAAAAGGAACGTCTTTATTTTTGTATTATGTGTGACTGCTGAGCTTTGTTTTTTTTTTTTAAACGTTTCCCCACACTAGGAATTTCTCCTGTGTCGTGGGTGCGTTCACAAATATTTAAAGTCACATACACGAACAGCCAGACCCGGGACAACTACCTGTAGGCCATACAAATATTTGCTCCGTGTGGGAATCGAACCCGCGACACGCAGCGTCTATCGCTCAGCTACTGCGCCAATCGTGCCGTCAAGCTCAACGTCAAGCTCAACCAACCTCTTCATGAGTACCATTACTACATAACATCACAACAAGCCTGTATTCCTCGAGGGGTTAGGCAGAGTTGCACTGATAGTAACCCACATTTCACCAGACATGTTTTTAATTCCACTAACCGGTCACGAATCTATACTCCGGGCTGCTACAAAGAAATACCTAACGGAAATATCCAATACCACTTTGTCCTACCCGGGAAACGAACCCAGGGACTCGCACTCAGAAGTAGCACTTCCGACGATCAATGAGGCAGTAAATTAAAATCTTCCTTTTAAAATAACATGAAGCTCAAACCCTTGCATTCGCAGTATCTAGCTCCGAATGCCCGCAGTGGAGTTAGAATTAATATCTCCGTAATAATATAACAATGATAAAGTTGGAGCCACGTTGGACACGCGTTACTTGCTCCTCCCAGTGTCAACCGTCCCTCTTGCCTCACCAGATCTGGGTGGTGCAAGGCATACACTTTTAACGGGCTGCTCACTACATAGGTACTACACTGCCCTTCAAAACTTAGTACCACAATTTTAAAGTTGCAATTTCTTCTGAACTATAAAAGTAAGTTGTAATAGTAAAAGTGGAAATAAAGACAGAAACAAAAAAGGTCCAAAGTAAAACAGCAACTTGAAAGGATTGTTTCTTTTTAAGTTCTTTTCAGCCATTCCTTAAAAGGAGGTTATCGATTTTAAAGTTTTTATATAAATAATTCATTTCTTTTTCCAATCTTTTTCGTGAATTGTGTACTTTAAAAGTTATTGCAATTTTGAAAGTGTGGCACTAAGTTTTGAAGGTCAGTGTATTAGCATTGTTTGTCTCGTGGTCTCGACTGCAGAGAGTAGGGTCTTGGGATCGATTCCCATGTCCGGTAAAGTGTTATGTCATGGGGTCCGAGTACACGTCTCTGTTTCAAGGAAATTTCTCGCCGACTGGTTGATATTTCGCATGGCCAGAGGGCTCATGTTTACCCCAAAGAACTAGCATTGCCATAAAACGTGGCAATGTTGCCAATCTTCTGGGCACGTTTCCAGATGACAGCGATGTGGAGTAGTACTTTGCTTAAGTGATCTTGGTCTGATATTTATTTAGTACTAGCTGCGCCCTGCGGTATTACCCGCGTTTAAAATTCACATTTTTCAAACGCGTGACCTTCTCCTTATAATAACAAATACAGCAAAAAAGAATTAGCGAAATTGGTCCATCAGATCACGCGTGATGCCGTGACCAAGGGAAATAGGGATTCATTTTTATATATATATATAGATCAACCCCTTTTTTATTGTATTTTTGTATTTGTATGTAGGTATGTAGTTAATTTTATATCGTAATTAGAGTAAGTAATTTTGCAAATATTATATCAAAATAAATATAAAATGACTTTAGTTTCAGGATTTTTCTGTTTACGTAGTTGTCAAACTTTGGGTGTTTGGGGAACCTGTAATTATTCTCTCCAATTTAATTTTTGTCTAAAACCCCGCTCAAGGATTCTCGCAGTCCACCAATTTCGCTAGATTTCACTACCCGCTATCATCTTCTAACTTAAATGACTCCCCTACATTAAATTGAATTTCTATTAATCGGGCAAGTTCTGGGTACCGCTAAATCATCCTAGTTGAGCCGGGTGTAACTGGGCATAACCGATTGTAACCGTCGTAATAGGCCACTGAAACCGGGTATCGGTTTTAGGGGCATACCCGGCCGGTCAAAGGGACTGTAATCACTTTAAAATTATATCACTTTACGGTCCGTTTATCTGGTTTTTTTTGGAAGTTATTAGCCGTAGCGAGGAATATGGAGGTAATTTACTGCTTAGCAACCGGGGCGTGCTGTACCTACACCAATGCCCTTTTGGGTTTTATTTTTATTTTTTATTGTCAACGCCCACCACACTGTTCCCAACCACTGTAACATTATGATCAGTGGCACCACCAAAATAAAACGTCTACGAAATTAGGAAATCCCAAGAAAAAAATCTACTCTAGGGAGGCCAGAATCATTTACTGAACCCATGGTGTCTGTTTCATGTGTCGTCGATATGCCTTCCTTTTTTGTAAACACTAATACTTTGATAATAATACGTAACACGTAACAGATAAAAGTATGAGGAACTACTTTCAGCCACTGAAAGATAGAAAGTACTGTTCTGCAAATAACCATAAAAAATCTGCTTGCAGCTAAAAATCGTGTGTTCAAACCTGACGTCACAACACCTACGTATCCCCCGAAGGATAAGGCAGAATTGTACCTATAGTACACCTACATTTGAAAGTTATATTTTCTGAGTAAGTCCCATGCAATAGGGAGCAAGCCTAATGCCATCAACCGGCCACGAACGCATACTCCAAGCTGCAAAGAAATTCCAAACGGAAAACCCCAATAGAATTTTGCCCGTTCCGAGAATCGCACCCAAGACCTGATGTTCAGCATGTAGCACTTACGACCACTACACCAACCGCAGTACTGAACACAGGCACATAACTACCTAGTTATGTGCCTGTGTTCAGTACTTAACTTTAGTACCTTAACTGTTTCCTTTCATTTATTTTTACTCTGTGGTATTTGAAGTAGACAATCATTATATGTTTTTCCTTTCAGACTCAAAGGACCCGTGGTATTTGCACTCCTTTAAGAAGAAAAATAATTATAAAAAGAACACTTTAATTGATGAAGCAAATAGGGCGAAGTCACTGTTTACTTTCTTTCATTTCTAGAGAGTGAACGAGCCAGCTGTCCTAATGGTGGGGTCACAAGGTTTTGCATTTTCTCTTTCTACTGCGTTTAATTATTTTAAATATTGTCTTATTTTTTCCTATTTTTTTTCGACACTTCGCGTGACCAGAGGGAAGGGTTGAAGGTGCGAAGTGTCGAAAAAAACATGTATGTAAAGAAATTAAAAAGTGTAGAAATGAAAATGTATGTAAAGAATTAGTATTGCCATCCAATGTGGCAATGCTGCCAGTCTTTTGGGCACGTTTCCAGATGACAGCGATGTGGAGGAGTACTTTGACGAATGAGTGTCATGGTCGGCTTTATATTTTATTTTGTTTTAATTGCTTAATAGAATTGTTTTTTTTTCCTGTTGCTTTTTCTTTTTATTTTTATCTTTATTATTTTTAATTAAAATAATTTTATTATAAATAATTACGTATAAAGCTGTGCCACCTATAAGTGACAAGATCGCTGTATTATCTTTAATCTTTAAGATAAAATATCTGTAAATATTTTTGTGAATTAGTTGCTTAATTATTTCATAAATAAATAATTAAGCCATTAAGTCCGCCTCTGTACATTTGTGTGCTTAAAGTAATAAATAAATCCATACTTATTATTAGTATTATAAATGGGAAAGTGTGTGTCTGTTTGTCCGTCTTTCACGGCAAAGCCACTGAACGAATTTCGATAAAATTTGGCAGAGAAATTGATACTCGTAGCATCCCGAGAAAGGACATAGGTTACTTTTTATCAGTAAACCACGCGGGTAAAGCCACGGGCAGAAGCTAGTATCAAATAAACCTTTGAAATGTCAACTCCGTAGGATAAGAGGAAATGGGTCAGATTTAACTTGCAAGTTTCTATTATCTAGACGGACACCGGGACGGTGATACTAAATAAAAGCGTGTAAAAAGAACTTCCAGTTTGCTATGAGCCTTTTAAGTTCCAAACGGAAATTGAGCCTTCTCTAGCAGAAAAGAGCTGACGTAAACAAACAAAGTACATGGAAATATTAAATGCAATTTGTAACCTTCCTCGTACCAATTATTTTCCAGTCAATTTTATCAATAGTCAATTTACAAAATGTCGATTAGCGTTCTTTTCCTTGTAATTCCTGCCTCCCCTTCACAATTAGAGGTTGTTACACAAAATTGAGCAATTTCTACAATCACCCTGTATTTTTTTTTCAAGTCAATTATTTTGCGGAAATGTCAAAAGTTTTCTAATAACTGTAGGCTATAAAGAAGATTAACTTTGAAAGAAGTTTCTTTAATTCTATTTTGAAACGCGTGGAGGAAGAAATTAGAATGTATTGTTTTCAAAAATCGTTCAAAAGTTACACTGTTGTCTTGTACAAATGATAGGGCAAAGTTAAATTTCACGGCCTTTCTTTTATTTAAGGAACAATGTTTTTGTAAATACTTGCTAAAGTTTGGTGCCCATATACTGGGTTGTGGAGGTCAGATAGCCAATCGGTCGCTCCATATAGAATACTACCAGTATTCACTTTTTTTCAGCATATATATAGAATACTACCAGTATTCAATTCAGCTGTAGCCAGGTCGTAAGAAAAAAGTCAACATAGTTCAAAAAAGGCTAGAAGATAGCTATGATAGCAGATAATTGGTTAATTGTAGATTATAAAATATGGTATATTATATACATAAAGGTTTCTCTGAAGGAATAACTCTTTTGTATGGAAATTAATGTTAGGTATGGCAAAAGATATAAGATATATATATAGGTTAACACATTCGAGTTATTTTACGTTCCTGGCTCGAAAACCAACCTGGGTCATTACGCCGCTGTGCCTAGACTTTGTAGGCAATATAACACGGTAGCTAAAAAAACGAATCTTGACATCTGTAAATCTCTTGTAATGTATAAATAATGTCTCAAAGAATTATCTGTTTGTTAATTATTTTAATTTTATTTCAATTTGTAATTTTAATTTTTTAATTTTATTTTCTGTTTCAAAATTTTACCAAATGTGTTTTAATTTTAATTTTTGTAAGCTTTTTAAATGTCTTTTATTAGTATTTTAACGTTGTTTGCTTAGATGTAAGTATAATGCATGCTGTGCTGTCCTGTAAGTGAAGAAGTACACCTACGTGATACCTTTGTCGCCTATAATTTATTTCCCATGATTAGTGTACATTCTTTGTTGGAGATCCTAAATAAATAAATAAATAAAAAGATGACAGCAAGAATATATTTTGGAAACACGTCAAATTGATGACAATGACATTATATGTGACATCTCATAAGCTAATGTCAACTCCCTAAAAATTGATATTTTTGTTGGCGTTTACACCTACAGAATAGAGATTTTGTCTAAAGACAAACAATTTACCTGTAGCGTAAGACGCTAACGTCAAAAAGTATGTCGTAGAAAAGTTTTTTGCCTATTTTTCTATTAGCCCTAACGATCATAGATTTTCAACTTGGCTAAGCCTCCTGCTTGTACTTTTACGTTTCCTTGTGTTTTTAAAGATATTTCACGTAAAAAATGTGTTTAACAAAAAAGAATCTTTACTTCGTGAGAACTCATCACCTAGCTTTTACCCAGCTGTATTGGGGTCGGCTTCCAATCTAACTAGATGCAGCTGAATACCAGTATTTTACATGGAGCGATATCAACTATCTATCTTCATATTCTCATTTTACAACACTGTGATGCTAGCAAGCAAGTAATGCAATCACAATAGCTTGAAGGGTGTCTGGGGGTGAGAAGGGTGCCGATCAATGTTTCATTCATCGTAAATACATTTTGATCAGGCATCATTATCAGGGCAATCGGCGCTCTTTGAATAAATCTGCAGTCATTGTATGGTAATTACTGCCTTCATTTGTTATGGCCTGGCCTTTCTGATGGTTAAGTTGACACTTATTGACATTAAAACCTACCTACATAAACTCACGCCTATTTCTCGTGGGGGTAGGCAGAAATTGGGGAAATGTACCTGCTGCGATCTTTATATATATACTCCTTTTGATTCATTTACTTTTATAGATCTGGTCAGACACGCATGGTGGTTGTGAGTAATACGCAACTGACTTTTCTGAAGAGTATCACCGATAAGTCCCGTGTATGCCCTCCATGCCAGAAGTTGTGAGGTCAACGCACATCCAACAACGCACAATTAGTAGTATGTAAAGTAGTAAGTATTACTTTTCATCATTTCAGCCAAAAGACGTCCATTGCTTGACATAGGCCTACCCCAAAGATTTCCACAACGATTGGTCCTGCGCTGCCCTCATTCTTAGTTAGTTCAATTATAATAGGGATGTGTCCTAGGTAAAAATATATTAAGACTATATAGTCCGTCAGTTAGATTACCAAAAAATATTGGACACGTATTTTTTGCTTACTTAAATCAATAAAAAGTGACAATGTTGTAGCACATTAAAGTTCAGGAGAAGGGGCTTGTGACGTCACTGTTACGTTAAAAGTGTAACACGGCGTGACACTATATCATCGTCATTTTTGGTTTACGTGACAAAACAAAAAATACGTGTCCAGTATTTTTGATTAATCCTACTTTCGGATCAATCAGAATTTTTAAGGACACTACTCTATTATAGTAATGCCATCTGTGGTCATTGGCCAGCACCACAAGATACGAAAATGGCAAACACTTTTAGAAGAACCACGTTGTTTTTTTTAATAACATTTAAATCCGCTTACAGAAAAGCAACGTTGACATATATTATACAACAGGAACGCTGTTTACGTAAAGCGGTAGTTAATTAAAAAAAAACTAAGCTACAGCGACGCCATGAGCCCCCACGACTGCTGCCAATTTGCATTGCAATAGTTGACAATGCACTTTTCTGGGTTCCGTAGGTAGGAATAAACTTGTGTAAAAAATAGTTATTTTGTAATATTGTAATGATTTTGGTGACTTCTTTGCCTAGAAAGTTTTTGTTGAAAATAATACAATTTCGTGCAAATATGACCATTTGCTGCAAATTTAAATTTGAGAGCTATGTGCCCACCACGAATGCTTAACACAAACGTACCGTCAAATAAAAAGAAATAAAAAAAACTCGTTTCGAATATGCATAATATTAATTTGTTCTTTCATGTCTTTGGGTGTTTTTAATTCCAAAATCCGTGAGATGAACCCAAGACATCAGTCGTAGCACTTGCTTCCACTAGACCAGCCAGATTTTCAGAAGCGATTTACAACTCAAAACGAACAACAGACCCAATAACACAGTAACTCCATTTTTATTACCTACGGAACTTTCACAGAGCCACATGTTCGCGCTTGGCCAGTTAATTTTCCTTTCGGTTCCCGGCAAATGGCGGCCGTGCCGATTGCAGCGGGCCAAATAGGCATATTATATTAATTTAAATGTTAACTAGAATTGCTTGCACACAGCGCAGCGTTTATGTTATGCCATTTACGTAAAAGTTAAGCAAAGTAAATGATTATACATGCCCTGGCTGGAGGCCTTAATTTGTAACTAAGCCGGTAAACAGGAAAGTTCGGTTAAGCAGTAGATATCCCTAAAGGATAAACTGCAAGATGCCAATTTGAATTTTTTTAATTCCAAAAAAAAAAAAGATTATACGTACATATTCTTTTAGCTTTCTCACTGGTTGATTTTGAAGTACCGTGTTTGACCGATGCGTTGAACGCCTGGAAAATGGCTTGTCCCAATACGGATTTGCCCGACAACCTGTCTTCCCAGGCGCGATGGGACGTGCCGCTCTGCAGTACTATACGGAATTCTCTGTTGAACACGTCACCTAGTACTGCTGAGCGTGCCCGTCTGTTGGCCGTGGGAGAATGGGAGTCGGGCCTCTGGCTTCAGGCACTCCCGTCAGCCACCATAGGTACTATGATGGATGACACATCGTTTCGGCTCGCTACTTGTCTTCGCTTGGGTGCCCCTTGTGTTGCTCCGCATCGGTGTCACTGTGGTGAAGCGGTCGACAGCTTCGGGCACCATGGCCTGTCCTGTTACAGGAGCGCAGGACGCATAGCACGGCACGCCAGCATCAATGATATTATTCGTCGAGCTCTTGGTACCGCCGGCGTACCAGCGGTATTAGAACCTAACGGCTTGGTACGAGACGATGGTAAGAGACCAGACGGCATGACTTTGTTGCCTTGGAAGATGGGTAGGCCTTTGGTGTGGGACGCAACCTGCGTCGATACCCTTGCGCCATCTCATGTTTCAAGCACGGCAGGCTGTGCTGGCGCTGCCGCGGCGGGTGCTGAGACCCTCAAACGGCGCAAATACTGTAACCTTATTGGTAACTACAGTTTTGAGCCGTTTGGGGTTGAAACGCTCGGGTCATGGGGTCCGAGTGCACGTCATCTTTATAAAGAAATTTCTCGACGTCTGATCGACACTTCGCGTGACCAGAGGGCTGGCTCATTCTTTGCCCAAAGAATTAGTGTTGCCATCCAACGTGGCAATGCTGCCAGTCTTTTGGGCACGTTTCCAGATGACAGCGATGCGGAGGAATACTTTGACGCCTGAGTGTCCTTGTCGGCTTTTTTTTTTGTTTTTTGTTTTTTTTTTTTTGTTTTTGTAAATATGTATATACCTAGTTAGTTTTATAGTATAATTGTATATATGTGAATAAAAATTTTCCAGTAACTGAGAAAAAAAAAACATATTCTTTTAAACCATAATCTATGTAGTGCCAAAAATTGAAAAGAGTACGCTTAGGTGGTTTGGTAACGTTGAGAGGATGAACAAAAAACTTTTTTTTTTAAGTAAGGCCACTCGCAGTTCAGCACTAGACGGCTGTTTACTGCTTAACCGGACGACCTTAAATTTAAGGCCCCCGTCAGGGCTAACACCATATTTATATTTAAACGACCGCTCGCTAAGGGGTGAATGCAGGGCAAAGGCCTCTTCTCATACAAAGAAGGCATGAGCATTAATCACCACGCTTGCTCAAGACGGGTTGGCGATTTCAGACTTATATTATTTATATAAGTTCAGGTTTCCTCCCGATGTTTTCCTTCACCGATGTCAGTAATGTACAAGATAAACTTAGAAAGTACATATGAATTGAAAAACATTGCTACTTGCCCAGGTTTGAACCCACAACCTCGTGCACAAGAGGCGAGGCGTAAACCATCATGACATATAACATATGCATGTTTTGGGTATAGTTTTAGGGGCGAATGAAAGACGACTAACAAAAGGTATTTATAAGACAGAAGTGAAACGGGAGGGGACGCCCTGGAAAGACATACACTGAGCTCATGTGTGTAGTACTCGCAACCAGCGTGCGTGTATGACCAGATGTATGAACGTAAACGAAGCAAAAGGAGTATGTAAGGATTGTAGCAGGTGGCATTTTGGAGTTACTGCATACCACCATGGGTCAAAGGCGTGAATTTATGTATGTATATTTAGTAGTATGACTGCCTCGTTGGTCTAGTGATTTAAAGCACCACTGCTGGGCATGAGGTCTTTCTGGGTTCGATTCTCAGGTCCATAACTGGTGAAATGTACGAGTCTAAGTACTGTGGCGTGATGTTATCTATATTTGATGAAACTTGAAATAAAGTCAATTGCAAAAACATGAATATACATTTGGAACAAGTTCAAACCTGCTCTGTAATCTCCACCGGTATATTTTTCATACACACACGTGTATGAACAACCGATGTCAACGTTAGAAGGGTGTGAAACTGAAATAAATCGTTCCCACAGGCTAAAAATTTCAAAATATTTTTTTTTTCGTTCCTCTGTGTTGGTACGACACGCTTTTTATAAGCAAACGAGCTGTGTTATTTTAATAAGCTTATTAAGTCGGGCCAGGTGGAAAATCGAAGGAGATTATATGGCGGTATAATTTTTATAAGCAATTTTTTGGGTAATAGGACCAGAATATTTTGTGTGTTGGCAAATTCAAATTAGATTTGCCTCTTTGAAGACCTAATAATGTTTTATCGCATAAAAAATAGTCGAAAAGGTAATCTGATAGTATTTTAAGTGTTATCACTAGAGCTTACCTATGTTCTTAAAGATCTTTTATTATTGGATAGCTTTGCCCCGCGGTTTTATCCGTGCCTAAGGCTCATAGCGTGATGTCAGTCAACCTTCTTCAACCTTCTTCAAGAATTAGGAAAAAGAAAGAAAGAAAAACAAAATTGCCCCTGAGTACGACATATTGTTAGTATTGTTGTAGTAGTGTCTAATTGCTGTTGTGTTATATTATTGTGTGTTGTGCTATCAAATATAAAAACAGAAAATCTGACTAGTAGTTCCCGAAATTTGCGCGTTCAAATTAAAAATCTCGTCAGCTTAATTATATGAGTTTAGTACAAAGTAAAAGTCAAAGTCAAAACACGTATTTCAATTAGACAATTAAAAAGGCACTTTATAACACATTTAAAATAAAAATAAAATACTAACATGATTCTACGACCCTGACCCTGACCCTGACCTGATTGACGACCGATGTGGCGCGGCGGGCGAAGGTCCGCCTGCGACGCAAAAGGTTGCGGGTTCGATTCCCGCCTTGGGACAAATGTTTGTACGATCTACAAATATTTGTTCCGGGTGTTCTGGGTATTTGCTATGTATAATAAAAAATATCTATCTATGTAATGTATTGTATTAAGTATATCAGTCATGTAGTACCCATAACACAAGCTCTGCTTCGCTTGGGGCTAGATGATGCTGTGTGGATTGTCCAGCAATATTTATTTATTTATTTATTCTAGTGGCCCCTTCAAAAACATTGTTTCATGTGGAGAAGAATGGGCAGGAAACTAAATACTTACTCTTTTACATTGAACTGTCACCATTCATTCATTAACAAGCATTTATTTTTATTTATTACCAATTATTTAACACTTACATTCTTTTATTACAGAATCAACTCATCATCATAATCATTAGCCTAGCCTTTATCCAACTAATTTGGCGATGGCTTCCACTTTAACTGGATGCAGCATGAATACTAGTATTTTATATGGAGCGACTGCCTATCTGACCTCCACAACCCAGTGAATGGGCAGCACGATACACCTTAGTAAGACTGGTTGTCAAACTTTTGGGATTCTGACTACCCGTGAGGACTGTCAAAAATCAGATCTACAAATGACAGCCGGGACCAACGGCTGAACATGCTTTCCGAGGCACGGAGGAGTCTCGATATGCGTTACAAAATAAACTATCAACATGAATGTATGTCCAGTAGTGTGTACAGGAAGACCAAACCCTTATGGTAATGAGTACAATATATGAGCGATGTAAACCGGGCCGTGATTTAGTGTCGCTAAAACTTACGGATTCAATTACTTAGGAAATACATAAATCATGTGGTCTTGATGCCGCGCTGGTAATATTGTTGTCGGGAGTTGGTCGCGGTACGGATGGCACTTTAGATACTCATCATCGGAGTATCCTTTTACCAACTATGTTGGGGTCGACTTCAAGTACATGGAGCGACTACCTATTTGATCTCATAAGATTGAAGTCGTAAGATTGGTTGTCTTGGGATTAAGATACTAATAATAACAGGAATAATCAATAACAGGAGATCGGAATCGGAAAGCGGTACTCTTGGAAACGGCACGTATCGTTAGGAGGTTCGTTTCTCAAGAGCCCTGACCACCGGTAGCTTGGACCCTGTTCCCAATGCCGGTGGGCTACTATTTTTTATATTTTTAAATGTATTTTTTTTTTTGCTTTGAAATATTTAAAAATGTAATTTATATGTATAAATAATTTAATCATATATTTTTTACTTTATCTATCATCACCTTACTTTGCATATTAAGTTGCATTGAACATTAGTTCTGATACAAAAACTAATATATGTATTTCTTGCACGACTTTCCTTGTCAGGAGTTTATTGTACATATTTTAAGAACTATTCCACATTGTCGGCACTATAGGTCTTTTGTAAGGAACCAATTTTTTTTTATATATAATATTGTTAGTAAGTACATGACTGTTTGTTGCCAAAATAAAATAAAATAAAAATAAAAAAAATAAAATAATACAATAACAATAATACATACAATACAACAAACTCGGTAAGTATATAGGTACACCTATATACTTACCGAGTTTGTTTGCCTATCCTATGGATTAACGGCTTAACGTGCTTTACTAAGCTTAAAGAACGAACAAAACCACGAACAAAAGGCATTGCTTAACCTTGAAAATCTATCCGTTTGGCTGTTATAACTTAGGCACAAGCACTATTAAAAATATTTTATATAAAATAAAATAATACTTTTATCATTTATGTCCTTCTTAGGCGTCGTCTGTCGGCTTTTGCACTTACATCTGCCTTATAAATACCTTTTGTTAGTCACCTTTTATTTATTATCTCCAACGAAACCATTTAAGCATAGTCTATTCAATTTTTATTATAACCTTCTACAATATCATCTCGTGTAAAAAGGATGACGCCTTGTAAAAAAAATAGAAATAATATTCAGTCCGTCAGGTAGTAAATAAAGAAAAATTTGACACATATTTTTTGCTTTACCATATTGATAAATAAAATACTTAGATAAACAAAACGGAGAAGGGGACGCTACCTCATTACTCACTATAAAATCTACATAGGCGTGACGTCATGCCACGTTTCAACTATGTATCGATGTAATCTTTTGATTTAGTATAAAATAAAAAATACGCGTCCAAATTTTTGTAACTGGTGACAGACAAAAATAAAGATTGTAAGCCATCAACCCTATTTCATGAAGCGAACAAGGTGTTGTCACAAGTCGTTCCGTGGAAGCCTATTAACCATTATGTTTCCCTGAGGAATAATAAACGAATCGCGCATTAATCAACAAGCCTTCTCGTTATTAAATACTCAACGATTTTATAATGGACTGATGATATATAGGGTACCTGAGGGACACGCGAATGCCGTTGTTACGTAAAACATGAGTACAGAGTTATCAGATACCAATAGCTGCATCAATTTATATACATATTTTTTTTAAACGTTACCCCTCACTAGGAATTACTCCTGTGTCGTGGGTGCGTTTACAATCATTTAAAGTCACAACACAAACAGCCAGAACAACTACCTGTAGGCCATATAAATATTTGTTCCGTGCGGGAGTCGAACCCACGACACGCGGCGCGGCAGTCGATCGGTCAGCCACTGCGCTAGCCGTGCCGTCGAAGGGCGACCCTCAGGCGTAAAAATACTTGGAATTATAAGGAGGCCCATTGTAACACCCTGTGTGACTCTTAAAGTTATGTTTTGTTAGTTTTGATGATGTACTAGCACTTGATTCGCGACTCCGTGCGGTTGGCCCGGTTGGTTGTTTTTCGTTCATTCAATTACTTTATTTTTGAAGAACGGCCTGGTTACATTCCAGAACACAATATCCTCTTTATTACTAAACTATTGTCTCTTCTTAATAATATGTATATTGGACATAAAATATTGTAAATTTGACATAATATTTGACATAAATAATTTTGATAGATATAATTTCTGGACTGTATTACATTTGCACACCTTATTGGTTATTAACAGTGTACCGTTCGAGCTTTTGTAACATCTTCTCAACCTGTTCTATGCAAATAAATGATTTGTATTTGTATTTGTATTTGAATAGGCTGCCGGTCCAAAAGTATTAATAAAAAGTTATGTTTTTAAACAAAGAAGTTACGTCATGATATAAAAAAATCAAATACAGACGAATTGAGAACCACTTCATCTTTTGACACTGTCCCTGTCCAGTTCAGAAATACATTTTTTCCTTTTATGCCATAAAATTTGGCAAATTTAAACAACGCGTATGTACACGGTAAGCGGGTTACATGTCATCTATAGCTATTTAAATGTACAACTCGGGAGGCGAGTTGTGGTACACGAACAAATTATTTTCTTATATTGGGTGCTGGGCACTGAAAGTGTTAAAAGCCAGTTAGTAAAAGCGGCTATTACTGTGTCCTTAATAGGAATACCTCCAGTTAATACCTACTTCAGGACTGTCTTAGCAGTAGGTCAAACGAGTTACGTTGGAAACATACGGGTGGATATTTCGTTTCAGACAAAACAGGTCTGTTTTGTCAAAAATCTGTTTTGGTAGATGTAAGCGGAAATACGTAAGTGATGTTATTCAATTTTATTGGCGTAGTACTCGTAACTAGCGTGCGTGTATAACCAGATTTGAACGTAGACGAAGCAAAAGGTTCTTGTAAGGATCGTAACAGATGGCGTTCAGTACTGTCAGCCTACCCCATGGGAAGAAGGCGTGAGTTTATGTATGTATATTTGTACTAATCATAGTGTAGCGACACATGAGACAGCTTGCTAGTTACATTATGAGCTGATGAGTTTATCAGACAATCCTCTACGTTATCGCCTTAAATACAATCCTGTATGTCATGAATTTAACTAGTCTTATCTCTAGGAAATATTGCTGGCATATTGGATGGCCCAGCTGTATGAATTTCATGTCCGAATAGAGATGTGTCCCTCACTCATGAGGTCCCTCGTTTGAGGTACTCGTGATCGCAAGTTGAAAGAATTACTCGAATTTCAACATTGAACCACCTCACTCGTTCACGCGGCCTCACTTAAAAATTGACATTATTGACGCGAGTACTCGCGAGTGCTCGTAGAGTATTATTCAGTGCTAGGCGAAAGTGAGTATTGAGGTATTGAGTGAATGAAGGAAATTAGTGAGCAAATGAACCGATTGCTCGGGCTCGGCTCGTGAATACGCCGACGGACGACTCCTCACCTCAAATCCCCCTCATTTGAGGTGAGGAGTCGTCCGTCGGCGTACCTTGCGGCTTAAAATGAGGTACTCCCTCAATCTCATTAAAAATGATGAGTTACCCATCACTATGTCAGAACCACCACATCGCAGTCCTCATACACATCACTTACTTCGCACATATTATAATGCATATCAAATGTCAACTTCCCTAGTTATGTTTCCGTCTCGCTCTGCTACCGGAGGCCCTGTCTTCCACATTTTCCGTCACATGCATTGGCTGAAATGTTCTTGTCATTGTAAGTACAATGAACGACGATAATGTACTGGAGATATCTCGTGTTTTGCATATAATAAATGAGTATAATAAATGGAATATTACTAATTGTTTCTACTGCAATACGGATCAAGCATATCTGGTAAAATAATACCAGCGTGTTAATGTCCCTCTGCCGGACAAATGCCGAACATTAATCACCACGCTTGCTCAAGACGGGTTGGCGATTCCAGAATTAGATTGATCATAAGTCCAAGTTTCCTCACGATGTTTTCCTTCACCAATGTAAGTGACTACACCAGTACCAATGTGACTTTTTCTAATCTTGGACATCCAAGATTAGAAAAAGTCACATTGGTACTGGTGTCATCACCACATGATGACGGCTCGATTGACGCAATGGTTAGGCAATTGGCTAATGCGCTGCGTATCGCGGGTTCGATCCCCGCACTGAAAAATATATGTGTGACCTACAAGTAGTTGTTCCGGGTCTAGCTGTTTGTGTATGTGAGTTTAAATGTTAGTAAACGCACCTACAATACAGGAGAAAATCCTAGTGTGGGGCAACGTTACTTAAAAAAAATAGCAACAAGTGAAGGCCACGATAGCATTTGATATATGATATGTATAATAAGCACGGTGCTTTGAGTTGCCACATAATATATTAACCACCACTTTCCACAATTATGGGTTAACAACTAACTTTTACGTCGTAAAACCAAGCGGGGCGCCCCATAATACCCTTCCTTATGTTCCCACTATCACGAAGCTTATCTATGTAACAGAGATGTAGGAGTTCGATAGCACAACCTGGGTGCTATGGGCTGTTGTGACGGGTACGGTCACCATGGCGTTACGAGGATACCATGATAATTAAATCATGGTAATTAAATGCCTAGATTTAATCTAGGCTTTCAAAAAGCCGGTGATCGAGAAGTTGTGTGGACATCGGCTGTCATGTGATGAGGAGGTATTAGGAACATGTACAAGAGTAGACGAGACCAAAGAAAGGATGGATGTATTGTGTAAGAGATGATATAGGAAGGAGTTGACTGTTGAGATGACGGTAAATATAGATGCGTGGAAGATCCCGTATAAATTGGTACAAGGACAGGAGGATAATGATGATGATGATAATGATTTTCATTTACTGTCAAAAAGTGCGCTTATCAATGTCAACGATTAACATTCAAATGATTTGACTTATATTGTCTGTTTGACAGTTTTGTACAACCACAAATTGTTCTTGACCAGAAAATTAGTTTCTACTGACGTAGAAAACTGGAATGGGCAGATAATCTATGGTTAAAGTCAAACAATAACCTAAATATACACTCGTTTAATATTATCGAAGTGGCTTATAAATCGCAAAAAATAATAAATCTGGTCCTTCGATCCACAAGAATCACAGTCACTTCGTATGCAGGTTGCGTGTGTCAGAGCTATCGGGAGTGTAGTGCCACTACAGTACAGGCTAGCGTTAAAAATAACACTCGCCGCGCCTACCGATACACCGGGCTGTAACATGAAGTGGAGGAGTGCGGTTGCTGATAAAAAAAATATACGTAGATACCTACACTATCGCTGAGAGTCATAGGCTACTTCTTATTTCGGAAAACTGCACGGTGACTGTGAGATAGCTTACTGGAAAAATCTAGTCTAAACCAGTATTAAAAAAGAGGAAACATTTGATCGTTTGTTTGCAATGAATCATCATCATTCTCTTGCCCTTATCCCAATTTATTTGGGGTCGGTTCAGCATGTCTTCTTCTTCTATACATCTTTATTTGCCGTCATCTCAGAAGTCACCTCCTTCCTAGCCATATTATCTTTCACACAATCCATCCATCGCTTCCTAGGTCGAAGAAATTGTCGTAAACTCAAAAACTACTGAACTGATTTAAAAAATCTTCCACCTGTAAGAAGCCACGTTATCAGCAAGTGACATAGGCTATATGAAAACTACGCTTTAAATGGGGAAGAAAGGGTGTTAAAGTTTGAAGGGAAATGTACTTAATCCAGGCGAAATGTTAAGACTAAAGTAGTTTGACGACACGGTTGGCGCAGTGGTTGAGCCATCGGCTGCTGCGCCGCGTGTAGTGGGTTCGATCCCCGCACGGAACAAATATTTGTATGACCTACAGGTAATTGTTCCGGGTCTGGCTGTTTGTGTATGTGAGTTTAAATGTTTGTAAACGCACCCACGATACAGGAGAAATTCCTAGTGTGGGGCAACGTTTTAAAAAAAAAAAGTTTTTAAGTTAATCCACTGCAAAAAATATACAAACAATCAAATCTTTCCTCTTTATTAATGAATATTAGTTTGGAAAACTAAATAGAAAAGAAAAAAAACAAATCGCCACATTTTTACTTATAATTTTTATTTCCAGCAAAAACAATTTCAAAAGCATAATTGCCAATTTAAATTACAATTATTACTTTAGTATTTTTTTTTTTGCAATTGCCGCGAAAAGAATTTCGATCAACATACAACGTCAAAACCAGTGTTGCAATTTTAATAAAAACCGTAAGATATTTTGAAGTACACTGGCTACATTGACGGATAAAATGTCATTACACAGGATTTCAATTTAATTTACTACAGTACAGATATTTAACAAAGGAGAATTTAGAAAAGAAAATACGAAGAAAGACTTTGGTTGTACACCACGTATTTCTAAGATAGACAATTGTTGTCCAGCTGAGAAATACTAGTAAGTACCTACACTTTCTTACTTAATAAAGAGATGGCCCAATTACTTAGTACGAGTCTAGTTATTAGGTCACAAATCTTGTGTTCATCCATTCTAAAGAAATCACTGTTTTCACCTTACATTTAAAAAGAAACAAGCTTAACCAAGACGATTACTGACCATGGTTATGCTTTTTAGGGTTCCTCACCCAGAGGTAGCTAAAGGGACCACATTACTAAGCCTGTGCTGTCCGTCTGCGTCTGTATGTCAGCGGGCTATATCTTATGAACCGTAATATGTGGAACGTTGTAAATATGTAGAACATGGACCGCACGGTTGGCGCAATGGAAACCACGCCGCGTGTCGTGAATTCGATTCCCGCACGGAACAAATAGGTATTTCTATGGCCTACAGGTAGTTGTTCCGGGTCTGGCTGTTCGTGTATGTGACTTGAAATGTTTGTAAACGCACCCACGACACAGGAGAAATTCCTAGTGTGTGGATACGTTTTTTTTAGTAAAATAAACAAAACGTTGAAATTTGGCGACCGTTTGGATTTGTGCCCAGTTGATGGCAATAGGCTCGTCCCTTATTACTTGGGACTTAAACCTAACAGCCGAAATGTGGGTATACTTTACGTACTACTCTACTTAATTCTTGAGAGAATAAGGTGTGACTTTATTTCAAATAAACACAGACAATTGTACCGATTCCCTTGTTGACAAGCTAAACTGAATTTAGACTACTTTTATCTCTTTCTCTCTTTTAAAACCAGAAAGGGACGGGCATTCATAAGAGCTGTCAATTTTAGTAAAACTGGAACTTCACGTACCAGGCATAAACTAATTTGACTTTTCTAACTGTAGCCGTCTTTTCCTCGAGCCATCTGTCAGAAAAAGATGTTAATTCAGTTACTAAGCTCAGCTTGTAAATCGGCACCAATTTATGTCCTTATTAAAAATATCTTCAGAGACTTCTAAATAATAAACATTATTTTTTGTTCTGTTAATTAAAAAGCGACTGGCTATCTTTGGAGGAGGCCTTCACCTACAGTAGAGTTCTTACAGAATGAAGAATAATAGTATAATGACATAGGATTAAGAAAAAACTAACACAAGTTTTAGGAACCAAACTTAAGTACAAACAAAACTAATAATTGTATGTGTAAGTAAACTAACTTAATCTAATATAACCTCCTGATTTATAAGCTGTAAGAAATAAAAGGCTTTTTTATTTATTTATTATTAGTAAAAAGCGACAAACTGTACAGTCAGCACCTACCTTAAATCAAAATGAGTGAAAATCTCCCGCCTCTCCCCAAGATGGACTTCACAATGAAATAAAAAAAACTTGTGAACTAAGTGCTCCAGAGTAATGATAGGGATAATCTGTTTAGACCCAAAAACAAATACTGAAAAGGTTCGTTGTGTTCCCATTTTTCGGTAAATTGTTTTTCCTTTTTGGATTTAGCTGAATCTTGTTACGTTTACTTGGGCCTAGGAGACAATATTGAAGGAGTTTTGTTCTTTTGTCGGTTGTTGTACCTAAACTTTTTGGTAACCGGCATTTTGTGTATTTGATTATTTATACGCAAATTGTCATCAATAGCCAGTGTGTTGTCATTGTTGTTGTGTCAGTTGTTATTATGTTGTTGTTGCTGTTTTTGTGTAGTGTGAGAATGGCTTTGGAACATGATGATATAGGTATAGGTTTAAATCATTTATTCTCATATAGGACAAAAAAGCCACTTACATAAGAACATACAAGAAAAATTCAGTAAACTTATTTTAGGTAACCGTCACCAAAGTATATGTATGGTATAATTATTTAGTATTGTTTAGTAGGAAAACATCGTGAGGAAGCCTGAACTTATATTAATAATAATAATAATAACATTTATTTCAGACCATAAGTCCATAGAAAAACACACATTACAATATTATACACAAAACATCAATACATATATGAAAACACAATACACTAAATCTTATTTTAAATATTTAAATGAAGCACGATGACTGGTCATCCATTGCCACATCATTGGACTATCCATCCTGTCGGCTACTATAGCCACCAAGCTGTTAGAGCTGTCACGCACTCGCCGCATCAGGGATGCTATCCGTGTCCGCATCAGTGCGTAAAAATCTGGTACGCCATTCTCCGCAAACATCCCCGATGCACTGCAAAAGCGTGGCAGCCCCAACATCACTCTGAAGGCGTTATTGTATTGGACTCGCAGAGCATTGTACGAGCTTTTTGTATAGCTGACCCATAGGGCACACGTGTACATAGATTGGCAATACGCTCTAAAGAGCGTAATTTTCACCTCCCTAGTACAACGTGCAAACCTACGAGCCAGCATGTTACATCGAACTGCCAATGCTCTGCGTTCCCTCTCCACGTCCACATCATCGGACAAACTATATTAATACAAGTCTGAAATCGCCAACCCGTCTTGAGCAAGCGTGGTGATTAATCAAATCAAATCAAATCAAATCATTTATTATTGCAAACATGGGTAATTCGTACATAGTTGTTTTCTTAAAAAGTAGTCCTCCATATTCTACCGTCCACGGCTAATAATATTCAATTCCAAAAAAATCGATTGATACCGAATAAATATAAATGTCAAATCATTAAAATTACAAAAAAAAAAACAAACTAATTCAGTAGAAACATTTTCACATTAATGTCACAAAAATGTAATAAAGCATGTCAAAGTATCAATCAGAATAAAAAGTGTCAGAATAGAAACATGTATGTCAATCATAATAATAGTTTATCAATCAGTGCAGGGATTTATCATTAAGGAAGTCGTCAATTGTGTAGTAGCTTTTCTCAATTAATATTTTGTTTAGTGCCCTTTTAAATTTTATTACAGTCATATTTTTATTACATCAGGTACTTTATTATAAGAGGAGCTCGTGGCTAAATAAAAACAGCAGCACGGGTTGATCGTAGGTTAAGCAACGTTTGCCGAGGTCGGTCTGTGGATGGGTGACCGTTAGTAACATATCGAGACTCCTCCGTGCGTCGGAAAGCACGTTAAGCCGTTGGTCCCGGTTGTCATTTGTAGATCTTTGACAGTCGTTACGGGTAGTCAGAAGCCCGAAAGTCTGACAACCAGTCTCACCAAGGGGTATCGTGTTGCCCAGTAACTGGGTTGTGGAGGTCAGATAGGCAGTCGCTTCATGTAAAACACTGGTATTCAGATGCATCCGGTTAGACTGGAAGCCGACCCCAACATAGTTGGGAAAAGGCTAGGCAGATGATGAGGTACTTTATTATAAATATGTGGGGCAATACCAAAAAAACTTTTCTTCGTAAGTGCGGTTTTACATTTCACTTGGCATAGTTTGTTTACATATTGAGTCCGTATCGGATTTTTTCGAATTGCTGACAGTTTTTCAAATAATTGTGGATTGTTTTTTACAAATAGAGCTGTTTCCAAAATGTACAAAGAAGGAAAAGTTAAAATTTTTAGAGACTGAAAATAGGACAGACAGCTATCTGTTGTTTTAAGACCGCACATTGACCTTATACATCGCTTTTGCATTAATGCTCGTGCCTTCTCTGTATGAGAAGAGGCCTTTGCCCTGCAGTGGGACAGTAACAGGCTGGTATTATTTGTATCTCCTTTATTCAATATACATTCTTATAAATTACATTTTTAAATATTTAGATATAAAAATATAAGAAATAGTGGTCCACCGATAGCGGGAGCAGGGTCCAAGCTACTGGTGGTAAGGGTTGCAGAGATAGGAACCTCATTATTATTATTGTTTAGCATTATTTACGTTGTACCAAATGGTGGTGTTGTGGGCTAGGGAGACCATATACCATACCACGAATTCTTGACGTCAACGTAACACAGATACGAAGGAATTTAAAATTAAAATACAACGTCAACAGTTGGGACTGGTATCTTTTAGCCTGCCAGGGCTAATTTTCTTTATATAAGTTTTTTTTTTATTGCTTTTTATTTTATGTTTCTGTACACTTTTAACGTGCACGTCTTTCTTCATCGTTACCGCATATGTCAATAACGTAAATCAAAAAAGGAGAATAAGACCAAAGAAATAATGGATGGATTGTGTGAAAGGTGATATGACTAAAAAGGAGGTGACTATTGAGGTCACGGCAAATACGGAGGTATGGAAGAAGATATGCTGCA
The DNA here is from genome assembly GCA_905147745.2 of Phlogophora meticulosa. Taxonomy (NCBI): domain Eukaryota; kingdom Metazoa; phylum Arthropoda; class Insecta; order Lepidoptera; family Noctuidae; genus Phlogophora; species Phlogophora meticulosa. The sequence goes on from LR990534.1 coordinate 1,260,156, forward strand.
CTGACTCCAAATACATTGGGATAACGGCAGGAGGATGAAGATGAAATAAACAATTCAAAAGAGTAACCATGGAGTTTCTTACCCGAACTTGTCTATAGGAACCTACTATGATTTGACATGGGCAACTAGCTCCATCTTTCTGACTGATCGACCCCTTGGCAATTCTAAAGTGCCTGTAAATGGTTTTCATAAAAATACATGCTTTAGTCATCAGGCTATATTAGTCCACTGCTGGACATAGCCAGCCAGCCCATAGTGAGATATGGCTAGCCCACTGCCAATTCAACTTGCTAATTCTTTGAGCTATGTCTGTAACTTTGGTTCTCTGTCGGATGTATTCGTTACGAATCCTATCCTTCAGAGAAACTCCGAGCATAGCTCTCTCCATAGCTCGCTGAGCGACTTTGAACCAACCTTACCGTGAGTGTCCATGACTCGGCTCCGTAGGTCATGACGGGTAGGACGCACTGATTGAAAACTTTCGTTTTCAAGCATTGCGGTATGGATGATGAGAAGACTCGGCGTAGTTTCCCAATCGCTACCAAATGCTTTAGTATTGATATGTAAATATGGAAATTCAGGCAAGAAAAGAGGTAATACGTATTATATAGTATTTCCCTTGACGAAACCTTTCACTACACAATACAAAAATAGTAATTAATATATACATATTCCTAGTCGTCAGTTGCTAAGCACCTGACTTTGACTAGTGGGTTCAATGCCTGCACGTATCAAATATTCTTATCAACAATATATGAGAAACGGGTGAATGTGAGACTTTTGTAAAGAACAGGCACTTTATTCTTAGACTGCTTTCGACAATCTAATACATTTTTATTAACTTTTAAGAGAATTCGTCTGAGAAAGTATTGTGTGTGCTGTAGACCCATGGGATGAAACGTCAAAGCTCAATGCCTAAGTGAAAATAAAAACAAAAAAGGCTCTTTTATTTTCCAGCCAGTCGCTTCTCTAAAAATCTTTTCGTGAACTCTTTGGTGAAATTAGCAATGTAAGGAGCTGTCAGTGTTACACAACTTAATCTAATATATTTTAGACACTTCAATACTAGCTTTTAAATTATATAAGAAATAGCATTAACGTATTTGTTACGTAATCTCTATTCTTGATTATCCAAACATAATCAATACATACAAATTAATTTAATTGAAGTGTCTGTTTGAGATGTAAAAATTAATCTATTTTGAGGGGACTATCATTTGTAGATAGTTAATGTTATAAGGAGTAACTCAAGCTACTTTTATTTTAGAAAAACAATTAGGGTTCCGCGTAAATAAATTAAAGTCACGTTAAACGCCAAGTGATTCACAAACAATACGTTTTCTATTGTGTCTCGCTTTCTGGCAGTTAAACAGTCGCGTTTTCGACCACTAGAACAACGAGGCAGTAGGGAATTGAACCCATACTTACCAACGAGGCACTCGTGTTGAAATGTAATTCTTCGTCAATCCCTAGCATCAGCTGGGTGATACTGACAGCTCACTTCATCGATCACTTCATCCAAGTTAACACGAGGAGTTTTTTTTATTTTTTTTTTATTTTTTAAATAAAACGTTGCCCCACACTAGGAATTTCTCCTGTATCGTGGGTGCGTTTACAAACATTTAAACTCACATACACAAACAGCCAGACCCGGAACAACTACCTGTAGGCCATACAAATATTTGTTCCGTGTGGGGATCGAACCCACAACACGCGGCGCAGCAGCCGATGGCTCAACTACCGCGCCAACCGTGTCGTCACAGAATAACCCTGCACTAAACTAGTAAAAAGAGTGAATAAACTCCACATTCGCGTAGTATAATAATCCCATCTTCAAAGACAAAGTTAGCATTATACTAAGTATTCTCAAAAAGATTGATCTCCTCTGGAATCGTAAAAGAAAAACTGAGACAAATCCATCCAAACTCCATTTAGATAGCCTATCAATTTCTGTGCCATTTAAATTGCCATAAACTGAAATCGGTGCTTTAAAACGAAACATTTTAAGTTCGCGGGCTGAAGGGCGAGCGTTAGGGTGGGTTTACACTGGCAGATGCGACCACGGTCGTTGGCATGTTAGTCGTGAATAAAAATAAAGCATTTGCATTATTATTATGTAAAAATCTTAACACGTTAAGCGCCAGACTACCAGTAACCTCGTATTATTAATAGTGTTTATGGCGTGGCAGTCAACATGTTTACAAACGTAGTTGGTTGTAAAAATAAACCTAGACAATGAAACAAGAGACATTTGAGTTCAAGAAAATCCAGGCAAGTCATCGTCATCATCCTCCAGCACTTATCCCAATTTCTTTGAGGTCAGCTCAGCATAGCTTCTTCCATACTTTTCTATTTGCTGTCATCTCAGAAGACCTCCTTCCTAGCCATATCATATTTCACATAATCCATCCATCGTTTCTTTGGTCTCCCTCTAATCCTGTAACTCTCCGCATACTCCATCCGATACTACCAGTTATGCACTAGATAATCGAGAATATTGTTAGAATTTGGACGACATATCTTTTTTATTATAAAAGCCAGCTGACCAAGCAAACGTTGTTCTGCCATATAAAATGTTTGGGGTGGACCACCCTTAACATTTAGGAGGATGGAAAATAGATGTTGTCCGATTCGCAGATCTAACCGTAATGCAAACAAAATTTCACGAGTATTTTGTTCGCATATCGGTTAGGTCTGCGAATCGAAACCCTTTTAATTACTTCAGAGTTTAATTACAAACACCGTGACACGATAATTTCATATATATTAATTTAAAGTTCTAACATGTTAGGAAAAGCGAGAAGGTAGGTACATTTACGATGAGGTTTTCTATTTTTGCATACTTGCTCCCCATCGACACGTCATTTTCTATCTGTCCATAAAATATAGTCAAAAAGCCATATACCTACGACAGTAGAAAAAATATTTTGCTCTTCCACATTCAAACTTTCCTCAAGACAAGTAGTATTATAAGAAATGGTCGTAAAGAGCAGTGGGAATGGTCCTTTAGCTCGAAGTAAAAGAGATAATGTCTATGAAAAAGCCCGGTTCTACCCGGCGGACGGTCGTAATTGATTGCGACCTACGATTTAATTTCGACCAAGCCAGTGATTATCGTCGAGTGAAATGTTACAACGGTTTAAATTACAAGCCTTAAGATGTTATAATTTAAAGGTTATTTGAGAGGGACGTTAAGCGCTTTGGGATTTTGCGCATAGTGGTGTAATTAAATTTGATTTCAGGCAAATTTTTGGGAGGCTACTTATTGAAATGGTTTTGTTATAGGCTTGTGAAATATTTTACATAGTAAAATTATTCCTTTGGTATTTTTGACCTTGTTTGTGGAACTAAGTTTTTTTTTTTTTTTTTTTCTTTATTTATTTGGGGACATTTAACCGCATTGCGTATGCCAGTCCCATCGTACCCTAAATACACATTAATCATATCTGGACCATGAACCTGAACAGACTCTTCGCATCATCACTATTTGGTTGAACCAAAATTTTATTGAATGTGCCTACTTCAAGTCTGTTCAACTTCAAGACCCTAAACAAATCATTTCTCTCAGACTCATACCGCACACAGTCCATCAATAAGTGGAGTAAGTCCTCAACAACTCCACATTCCACACAGTTGGGACGATTCGTTTTTTCATCATGAAAGCAAACTTATTGCATGGAATGTGTCCAGATCTGAGTCTATGAGCTGTAACAACTAATTTTCGGCTTAAAATACTATTTACAAACCATGGCACACGAAAAGGCTGACCCTGCATGGTTTTATACCAGATTCCTTTATCTAAAGAACGTTTGTCAAACGTTCTTTAGATAAAGGAATCTGAACTGAGTTGTGTACAAGGTGTTTCTATTCATACATGAAGAAGAAGTCCAATCTTGAAATATGAAAAACAAATCAGTTACTGCCAAGTATTTAATACCTACACGATTAAAATGTCCTGAACAGCTTTTTTTGTTGTTTAAATAAATTTAAGCTTCCATGTGGTTAGGCAGAAACTACATAACGCCACCTACTACGGGCCTTACATATTCCTTTGGCTTTGTTTACGTTCATACATCGCACGCCGGTTGCGAGTACTTCGCACCTGACCGTTTTTCGCATAGTGAAAGTTGATCGTGTTTATAAGTGCAATGACCTCTTCAAATATTTCGCGTACGAAAAGATACGCCTTATATAAGGCCTGGCTATAATTGAATAAATTAACGTATATTACTTACAATAATTTAATATTAGACAGAACGCAGAAAACAAAACACAACTTATTTTTTTTGGGTACTCCTCATACACAATGTTACAGACATAGATTACTTAATACATGTACCATACAAGCATGGTCATCTTGGTCTGCCTCTTTGGTCTACTGGTCGCAAGTGCTACTGCTGAGCATAAAGGCTTAATTTCGATTCCCGGGTAGGACAAAGTGTTATTGGGTTTTTCCATCTGAAATTGCTCAGCTGGTGGTAATGACTCGATACATATTGCTGGCAAAATATGGGTTTACTGCAGGTACACCTTTGCTTATCCCTTCGAGGAGAATAGGCGTGAGGATGCGATGAACTTCATTTGCATAATAACCCGGGACGTAAGTAGAGACGTATCCCAAGGCTACTACCAAATCCATACGGCTCGGAAACCGCAGAACTAATCACTCATCGATTGAACGGAGATAAAATGCAAATATCCCTACATTACACCGGCTTAAGACTCGGGCATAACAATATAAATCTTGCGATGGGAGGGCCACGGAATTCACGGCTAATGAGATTGTTCCTGCGAATGTTGTATTCGATCGTGCGGTGGATATGAGAGAGGGAAATTCAGGATAAGTCCTGGTTTAAATAAATAAATAAAATTAAATAAATCTTTAATTCGGACTAGTGTCAAGTTGGCGCAGTGGTTTAGGCCTCGCCTCTTTTGCACGAGGTTGTGGGTTCAAACCTGGGCAAGTACCAATTTGAGTTTTTCAATTCAGATGTACTTTCTAAGTTTATCTTGGACATCACTGACATCGGTGAAGGAAAGCATCGTGAGGAAACCTGGACTTATATAACTAACATAAGTCTGAAATTGCACACCCGTCTTGAGCAAGCGTGGTGATTAATGCTTATGCCTTCTCTGTATGAGAGGAGGCCTTTGCCCTGCAGTAGGACAGTAATAGGCTGGTACTTTTAGTAAAACTAATTATCTATTTACAAACAATGGTGTTGTTCGAAATACATCTTCGAACAACATCACCTAGTAAAGTTGACTTGTACCTCCTCCCTATTATGGTTTAAGGTGACCACAATTTTCTTTAGTAAGTAATGGTGAAGTACTAGTTGGTTTAAAAGAAAAAAGAGATGGCCCAGACTCCCAGACCGCCAGTCAGAGCAAATCTTCACCACTCAGAAAATCTCTACTGTGCACAGCGGTTCGACCTGCTTCATAGCGTGATTCTAAATAGCCTATATACTCAAGAATAAGTAGTCTAATTCTTGAGAAAGGTAATTAGGCTATTTTACATCACTTATAAATTCTTTTTTCATTTCATAATTGAAATGCAAAAATAATTTATCAAAGGGACTAGTAGACTTGTAGTTCTGGAGATAAGTGCTTTCAAACAAACAGACTCAGCTTGATTATATTATAAGCGATCCGCCCCGGCTTCGCCCGTAACCAATTATATACTAAAATCTTTAAAGTTTAACACTCTTTCTATTGGTGAAAACTGCATGAAAATCAGTTCTTTAGTTTTTGAGTTTATCGCGTACAGATGCGGCCTTTGTTTTACACTATATAGTGATTATATAGATTAACTTCTAGCCAACAATTGACTATCCGAACATTCTTGCGTACCTGCAAATTGCTATACTATCTTGTGTAAATCTATAGTATTCACTTAATTTAATAATGTACCTAATAGACCGTTGTTTCTTCCTCAACGCCTGTGATAATAATGCAATTGACAAGATAATTATATATACATACATCATCAACCATATAACAGTGTACTTCAAAACACAAGGGGTTAATCAAGCAATCAAGACTAATTGGACAAGAGACCCCTCATTATCGCCTTGGTAATTGAGTTAAGTACTATTTCTAGATATATATCACCTGTCTAGCTTTTTGTTAAGTATAATGTAGTCGGCTTCCACTCTAACCGGATGCAGCTGAGTACCAGTTTTTTTACATAGAACAACTGTCCTTTACATCCCAGTTATTGGGTAACACGATACCCATTGGTAAGAATGGTTGTCAGACATTCCAGCTTCCAGTTATTCAACGGCACGGTTGGCGCAGTGGCTGAGAGATCGGATGCTGCGCTGCGTGTCGTGGGTTCGATCCCGCTCGGAAAATAAATAAATAAATAAAAAAAACGTACCCATGGTTCAGGAAAAAATCCTAGTATGGGGCAACGTGTAAAAAAAATGGTAAAGGAAATAAAAAGGAAGTCAAATCTTAAAAGTTGCTGCTTGTTTCGTACCATCGTGAACGTATACTACAAAAATCTCTCCAAAAATGTTTTTATAATGAGCCACTAATGGCTAATGTCAAAGATATCCGAACGATATCCAGAACTTCCAAGGCACGGAGAAGTCTTTAAACGTATTTTTTACACAGTAAGTGGGTATAACAGGTATATTAAATCATCAACATATACAAATCAGACAAAATACTCGTATGTTTTATTGAGAATAACTAAGAAACCACTCGTCAGAGTTTGACTAAAACTCTGTGTATTCTTTCAAATGAAAAATAATGATTACAATCGGTTCACGATTGACGAAGATATTGCTTAACATACACAAAATAAGTAAAGAGTAGTAGTAATGGTAGTAGTTGACTTGGCTAGCGAGGAGGCTGGATGGCTAGGATGTGGACTCGGCAATCGTTGTACCGACAGTGGTGTCAGCCAATGGCTTAATAGCCAAGAGCCTCGACCAACATTTGGAGGTTTCCCTTAAGGAGCTGGATCAAGGGCTTGATGCAGAAAGCAGTACTACTGGACACGGCTCGTATTGTTCTGTGTTCTTGTGTCTCTTTCTGGAGCCCTGACCACCATACCTCGAATCCTGATGCCGGTGGGCTATATTTTTAAATGGTTTATTAATTCTTTTTATATTGAAATATTAAAAAAATGAATTTATAAGGATACTACTAAATAAAGGCATCATCATCATCCTCCTGCCCTTATCAAAATTTATTTGGGGTCGGCGCACCATGTATTCTTCTTTCATACATCTCTACTAGCCATCATCTCAATAGAAAAGAGGTGCTTTTCTAGCCGTATCATCTTTCACAAAATTCATCCATATTTTCATTGGTCTCCTCTACTCTTGTAACCCTGCACTTTTGCTGCTGATTTTCAAGCCTACACTCTCCAGCCTCTGCTGCTAAATAAAGGCGTAGTAGTAATATATTAATTTAGCTTCCAAACGAGCATGTCCAATTTTAAAATCGTTCGAATTGACGTTTCGTTTACGTCAAGCATTCCTTTCCACGCATACTTTTTATCATCCACTTATCCACATTACGCTAAACAAAATTCGGCACAAAGAGTAGTGATGAGACCTTTTTAATAAAATCAACAGCGTCGACCCGATTATTTGCAATTTTAGCGCCTACAAAAATATTTGTGTACCCTCGAAAAAAATGGGTCGGCTGGCGTAAAATCTTTATAATGTAAATAGAGAATTGTACAAAAAAGTATGGGTGCCTAAAATCTGGGTTACTTTGCACAACGCAGAAAAAATATAGGTCACCTACCAGACTGTCGTTAAACACAATCCACTTTTGAGGATTTACCTAAAGATTAGGTTCATAAAGATAAAAATAGCAGAATGTCCAATTCACGTGGATGACTAAAAATTAAATTCTTCAGTAACCCATTTGTTACCCACTGCAGGTTCCAGTTTTTACAGAGTTAACAAATATTACCTAAAAAGTCACAAAAAGATACTGGGTGGACGGGACAACGACCCACAACGAGATGCCAAGAATGCAGCACAGGATTGGACCACGCATTGCACCAGTGTTTACGTTGCTTTTCCCTATTTTTTAGTTTTTTTTTAACGATATTGCATGAAGAAATAAAATATATAATCACAGGGCATCGAAAAATTCATCCGCATCACTATCAACGGGAAAAGTGCCCAGAAGGCTGGCAGCATTTCCACGTTTTTTGTTACGTCAATCATCATTTTTATATTACCTAAAGAGATTTTTAATGAAAGAATTTTATTATTTGCTTTTTTTTTAAAGCAAATAATGCAGTTCTTTTTGACTTAGAAAGAAAAAAATCAACGCTAGAGGTCCTGAATCGTGTACTGAGCTCAAGGTTCCAGGTTGTGCGCCGGTGTACAGGTCGTATTATGTCTTTTTAATGACATCATGATTCCAAAGCAAGAGAGACGGAGCATTACAAGACTGGGGCCTTACTCTTCAAGCTAATTTTGATTCCGAATACGATTCCAATATTGATTTTGCAGTAACGTGATTATATTATTTGATGAAATATACAGCTATCAAAACAGTAGCGTTTAGCTTATCTCTTTAGATTAAACGAAAGAGTAAAAGGTCGCTGATGTGCATCGTGAGGGACAGTCCCAACAGCTACCTGAAGGTAATTGCTGGAAAAATAGAAAGCCCTCTTTGGAGGCAATTGATACAAGTCCATAGGAAATAGTCATTATGTATTACTAATATAGCTTGTAAGTTTTTATGTACTATCTAACACATTATGGACTAACTTAGTCTGATTTAAATTAATTGAGTCGCCAAGCCCGATCCAGAATGCGTCGAACTCAACAGTAAGAAACGTCTGGATTCCAATGTCGATCGATCGTAATTAAAATCAAGTGTAAGCGAGCTGATAACATCATCTCTTATTCGTTCCGGAATCATGCATACGGTACTTCTGTTTTGCTTGGTTTCTATATCGCAGAAGGATCATGATTTGCCATCCTTCAGCGATATTCTTACTCAGTCACGTTGACAGAATGAATGCAAGGCGAGTAACAAAAGGTATTTATAAGGCAGATAAATAAATAATAAATAAATAAATAAATATTGCTGGACAATCCACACAGCATCATCTAGCCCCAAGCTAAGCAGAGCTTGTGTTATGGGTACTAGATGACTGATATACTTAATACAGTACATTACATAGATAGATATTTTTATTATATATATAGAAAATACCCAGAACACCCGGAACAAATATTTGTAGATCGTACAAACATTTGTCCCAAGGCGGGAATCGAACCCGCAACCTCTTGCGTCGCAGGCGGACCTTCGCCCGCCGCGCCACATCGGTCGTCAAAAAGATGTAAGTGAAAACGCCGGGAGTTGACGTCCTAGAAGGTCATATGTATATTGACCTTATTGGTGATATTTTCCGAAAAGTCAGGTGCGTAGTACTGGCTATCGGCGTGCCTGTATGACCAGATTTCCGGACGTTACAGAAGCAAAAGGAGCAGGTGGCAGTGGGTTCTGTAGTTCCTACCTTCCGTGGGAAAAAGGCGTGTGTTTTGACGGCACGTTTGGCGCAGTGGCTGAGCGATCGACTGCTGCGCCGCGTGTTGTGGGTTTGATTCCCGCACGGAACAATGTACGTGTATGGCCTACAGGTATTTGTTCCGGGTCTGGCTGTTCGTGTATGTGATTTTAAATGTTTGTGAATGCACCCACAGCACAGGAGAATTGCCTAGTGTGGGGTAACGTTTCTTTAAAAAGAAAAGAAAGAAAGAAATTTATGTATGTATGCATCGCAGAAGGTATATTGTGGGGAGTAAGCCTTCTGTGCTCCTGGTATTGTGTTAAACTTATGTTTACGTCTAGTTTTTATTTAACACAGGTAGACCCTTAAGCTTGTTTTTGGTGTTAGGAACCTCTTAGCCTGTACTTAAAAAACCTCAATGGATAAACTTTTTTCTTCTAAATCAAGGAATTATCTTGTAGACCTGATGTAAAAGTTTTAAGATTTGGAGTGCCTCAACCACTTTAGTTAAACTTTCTTTTTGGGTGGGGCATCCTAAGTAGACATGGTCTACAAGGTATCGGGGATCTACCGAAGAGGTAGGAGTTCTTTTTAAAATTACTAAAGCAAAAAAACTAATATTAATTAACTGCCTCGTTGGTCTAGTGGTCGCTAACGCGACTGCTTAGCATGAGGTCCTGGGTTTTATTACTGAGTCCAGCAACGTGTTATTGGGATTTTTGGTGTTTTTGGTGAACGGTGGGCGTTTTGGGGGACTGTCTTATGTAAACGTTTTGGCTTTCAAAAAGTGCTGATTCTCAGCCTAATTTGACAGATCAATTTTTATTTTTATTTTTTCATACGAATTTCTCAGTACCAGTACTCAGCGACCAGGAGTCTGGATGTGTTCCCAGTTGAGGGCAAAGGTTCATCTTCTATTACATTGGATTTAAACATAACTGGTGGAATGTGGGTGTACTGTAGGTACACCCCTGCTCAACCCTTAGCGTATTACAGGCATGCTGTTATGTTTTATTTTAAATAAAAAACAAATTTGTGAATTAGTTATGCTGAGATGAGTTTGGTCACGTTAAGAGGTTGAATGAAAGGTGACTCATGATAAGTATTTATAAGGCAGATGTGAGTGGGAATGTTAAAGGCGGATGTTCTAAAGGACTTACAGCTTTTTGGTTAATATGACCTTATTGGAGATATTCATCAGAAAGGTAAAGGGCGAAGTTGGTAATAGATTTATGGGTATGAATGTAATCGAAGCACAAACAGTATGTAGGTATCGTAGCAGGTGGTGTCATGTACTTTCTGCAAACCCCCATTGGAAAACAGCGTGAGTTTATGAGCAATTAAAAAAGTATTCAAAAGTGACTTTTATCAGAATTTGATCAAAGCCTTAGACTTCAATTATTATTTGTTGTATTATAAAAATAATTTAGTAGCAAGCTATATCGATTAAATAATTATTTTAGTTCTCAATTAACTTTAAAATACAACTTAGTTACTTAAGTAACTGACGCTCGCAAGTTTAAGTAATAAAGAAAAGATATAAAAACTTAATTTACTAAAAGCCTTAATTTCGGAATGAATAATGACTTCTAAGAAGTTTATAAAGAGCTTACGTTTTTAAGTTGTAGGCATGAAAATGTAACTGTAGTCTATGGACAGCAGTCGTGACCAGGGAAAGAAGGTTAAAGTTACTACTGTTTTGGGGAATACAGACCTGATGTTATGTTGAAGGGTTAACCAGAGGTACACCCACATTTCGCCAGTTATGTTTAAGTCCCAAGTAATAGGGGTCGAGCCTGTTGCCACCAACATTAATAATGAAGATTTCGTTTGTTTTTTTTTAAACAATCCATGGTTACTCTACTTTTTTGTCAGCCCCTCCCCTTCTAGCCAATTGGAAATATATTCTCTTAATGTCGCGAGAGATCTACAAAGCGATAGACTTAATGGACGTCGGGGGATCTCACTGTGCCCATAGAAAAGCCCATGGGAATAATATCCCCAACTGAAATTGTGTTTTTGGGGCTCCGAACTTTTATTTTGATAGGCTCTGGATATATGGTAGTCTTTGAGAGGCGTGAGAAGTGGCTTATAAGGGGAATGGTGCATCGTTTCTTTATTTAGGTTTTAAAATGGATCATCGATCGCGCCTTCTTACCGCGCGGACGTATCTTGCTTAGCTTATTATGATACTATTAATTAATTATAAATATATTTGTTAGAAATAATTGCGTCGTCAGTGATATAAGTGTGTCACGAGTGAGCATTACGAGGTTACTTGCGTTGTGTAAGAATGAGCTAAAGTATTTTTAAAGATATATAGTGTTTCTGTGTTAGATATGTCTAACACTGGATCTAGCCCGTTTGGCCGTAGCCAGCTAGTGACGCGAAGTCCTCCGCCGACACCAACTCAAGATTTCCAGCCTGTAGACCCAAAGCCACAACCTCCCTTGGAACATGAGCTACCAGCCGAAGTTATTTCTACGCCGGAGGTACAGAAATGGATGGGGTCCATAGAAAAAATCCTAAATGAAGTATGCAGTTTAGTTGCTGAGGGAAAAATGAACGCAGACCAAAAGGTACGTGTAGCCAATCTTTGCCGTAGTGTCTCACATGGCGCATCTCAGATGGCTGTCTTATATCAAGCCTTAAAGCAAAAAACGATTCAAGCCCATAGTTCCGTTCAGCACTTACAGCAACAACAGAACATCGCGAACTCTCTCCTACAGTTCAAAGAGGTAGTTGAAGGCATTTCAAAGCCGACAGAACCCGCTTCGTACGCTAATATGGTCAAAAAAGGCTCGGATAATTTTGTGCGCCCAGCAAATTTAAGCTCAGTTGCCATATATCCCAGCGACAAAACCAAATCTAGTGACGATACCAAGTCTCTCGTACAGAAAATTATTTCGCCCGGGGAACTTAAACTACATGTCCGTGGCCTTAAGAAAGTAAAAAATGGAGGTGTTCTTATCAGTACCGACTCCAAAGAGGACATTCAAAAGCTCAGAAGCTTAGAAAAACTCGTCTCTTCGGGCCTTAAGATTGAAGAACCATCAAAGCGGCGCCCAAGAATCACTGTTATTGGAGTCCCGGTAGCCCTGACTGATAAGGAGGTTTTGGATTGCATCTACGAGCAAAACCTCTCAGATAAGTTGACCAATACAACTCGTGAGTCGTTTGAAGAACAAATAAAATTGAGCCATAAATCTGGGAAAAAAGACCTCCCTAATTGCAATTTTATTCTAGAAGTGCCAGCTAGCATCAGGAAGATCCTAGTCAATCAAGGACGAATATTCATCAATTGGACGTCATGCCCAGTTCGAGATTTCACGATCGTTACTCGGTGTTTCAACTGCCAGCAGTTTGGACACGCGGCCAAGTTCTGCCGTGACACTAACCCGACGTGTAATCACTGCGGAGAGACTGGCCACACTTTTAAGGAATGCTGCACAAAGTCCAGTCCACCAAACTGTGCGACGTGCAAACGTTTTAATAGGAAAAGTGATCATAAAACTGGTGATGTAAATTGTCCTGCACGGAAATATGCCGAGGACAGCTATATCCATTCCATAGATTATGAAGGCGCCTAAGAGCGCTACCTATTAACCTATCCTTTAAGCACACTAGTAGTAGTTTTTGTTTGTTTATATTTATTAGGTGTTTATTTATCATGACTGATCAATTACTTAAGGACCTAGATCAATTTTCTGTGTCTGAAGTTATAAATTGTAATATTGATGAGTGTAAGCACCACTTTCCCTTGGGAGAGAAACCGCTGACCTTTCTCACACAAAATATTCGCAGCATAAATCGAAATATAAATGGTTTTGAAATATTGCTACAGAACCTGGGTATAAGTTGCGACATTATCGTCCTAACAGAATGTTGGTTGTCAAACCAAACCACTGTTTTACCATCTTTAGACGGATATGTTTCGCATAAAACCAACAGAAACATCAACCAGAATGATGGTTTAGTTGTATTTGTCAACAATAATTTAAGTACAACTGTAGAAGAACCTTTGCTACAAAATTGTAATTGCTTACTCATTAAAATTAATACAGATACGGTAGTTATGGCTATATACAGACCACCTTCTCAAAATGTCGCAAATTTCTTAGATTCACTAAACATACAGTTACAAAGTCTTACAACTTTTAAACACATAATTCTAATGGGGGACATTAATATCAACATTGCTTCCGGGAAAATGGACATTCATGCACATAACTATGTTAATATCTGCTCATTCCACGGACTCTTGCCAGCTCATTACCACCCCACGCATCAAAGTGGTTCATGCTTAGATCATTTCATTATAAAAACAAATAAACCAGCCAAAACATTTGTTACTAACTCTTCGCTTACTGATCACCAAGCAGTTTTACTAATATTACAAGTTTCTTTACCAAGAAAAAATTGTTTACGCAGCTATACCAATGTCAACATGACACACCTCGAAAAAGACATACGTAATATTAATTTTGACCCAGTTTATAATTCCACCGATGCAAACTTTGCTATTAATTATTTTATAAATTCACTTCACTCTGCAATAATAAAGCATACAGTTGCCAAAATAACGCCAAGGAAGTACAAGTGCATTAAACCTTGGATTACACCCGGACTTGTTCGATGTATTAGGCATAGAGACAAACTTCACATAAAGTTCAAACTTGAGCCTGAAAATGAAATTCTTTCCATTACTTATAAAAGATATAGAAACTTCTGCAACAACCTTCTGAAAAAAATAAAAAATGAATATGACAGAAAAGAACTGCAGAAAGCAGGCAAAAATAGTAAACTTATTTGGAAATTTATAAAAACAAATACATTTAGATCAAAACAACTTGAACCTCCACTTGACTTATTGACTATAGAGAACAACCCAATAGAATCAACAAATATAGTTAATTACTATTTTTCTAACGTAGGCAAAACCTTAGCAGAAAAGACCATACAATCTAGAGGTTCTTTCTCTCAAAACCAACCTAAATCTTTCCCCAGACTCAAATCTTTTGTCTTACTAGATACGGATGTCGATGAAGTATTAACAATCATTTCTGGATTAAAGGACGTTTGCGCGGTTGGGTGGGACGACATATCAAACAACATACTTAAACATTTCAAATACCTCCTTGCTCCGCCGCTAACTCATATTTTTCAGTTATGCTTAACTAATGGTGTATTCCCTAAGTCGCTTAAAAAAGCAGTGGTTACTCCTGTATATAAATCTGGTGACAAAAAATGTGTTAACAACTACAGACCCATTTCAGTTTTAACAGGGCTCTCCAAGATCTTAGAGAAAATCATTAATATTAGATTAATGAAATATCTAGAGGATAACAAATTGCTTTCGGATAGACAATTTGGCTTTAGGCCCAAAAAATCAACTAATCAAGCAGTACATCAAATGATGGATTATATAACAACTAATTTGGATCAGGGCATGCACTCCATTGGGATCTTCCTAGACCTCGCCAAGGCCTTTGACACAATTTCCTGTCCTTTATTATTGGGCAAGCTTGAAAGACTCGGAATAAGAGGAACAACGCTTACACTGCTTTCTGATTATTTAAGAGACCGCGAACAATGTGTAAAAATTGGTCAGTACGTCAGTTCTGAGCTTCGAAATAGTAATTACGGAATACCTCAAGGTAGTATATTGGGTCCTACTTTATTCCTAGTATATATTAATGACCTGTGCAGCTTAACACTCCAAAATGGTGTCATAATGTCTTATGCAGATGACACAGCTCTATTGTTTTCAGACAAGTCTCGAGAGGAGGTGTATAAACAAGCCCAGAACGGTTTTAATATAGTGTCTAATTGGCTACATGAAAATCTCCTAACACTAAATGCAGAAAAAACTAAACACATTTTATTCACTATGAGAAATACTAACCTGCCAACTACTAACATAAACATTTATGCGCATAAGTGCGGCAAGTACGCTGACAATGCATGTAATTGTCCTACTTTAGCAAAAGCCGATCATATGAAATATCTTGGTGTGACGATTGACACAAATCTGAACTTCCGTAAACACATTGATTTATTATGCACTCGAATGCGTAAATTAATATACATTTTTAAGAATTTACGATATATAACGGACTACAAATTAATTAAACAGGTCTATTTAGCTTTGTGTCAATCCATTCTTACATATTGCATAACTTCATGGGGAGGGGCTGCAAAAACAATCCTACTACCATTAGAACGTGCGCAGAGAGCTATCCTTAAGGTAGCCACCTTTCGCCCATTTAGATTTCCCACATACGAGCTTTATACGGCATGTAAGGTTTTAACTGTGCGTCAACTATTTATATTAAAGATAGTATTACACCAGCATAGCAATCTCCCTTATACCCCCATACCTATACATAAGAGAAGAAAAGACTTAGTTTGCATAAAGCCTCAAACTAGACATACTTTTATAAATAAATTTTATGGTTTTTTAGGTCCGTTCTTATATAATAAAATCAATAAGTCTCTAAGTATATATAGTGTAAATTGTAAAAAATGTAGTGAAATGTTAAGTGAATACTTAGCGACATTAAATTACTCAGACACTGAAAAATTGCTAGAAATCATGCAATAAGTTTATTAATGTTAAGGCAATTTTTATTTAATAATATAATTATTATGTATCAATGCTAGCTCTATGTACAATAATTTAATAGTCCAATAAAACACTCAGCGTTGTTACCTGAAACACAGGTTTGAATAAACCTACATCAGGCAGGTCGCTATTGTTTTTCATTAGGCCTTTATCCAATATATTATATAAGTTATACCTACACTAGATTTATTTTAGGCATAGTTTAATATTTGCTTAATAATTTTAATATGTAACTCTGTACTGATCTCACTTCTATGTAATTTATATGTGAACTTATGAATAAAAAGTATTTTTATTTTTTTTATTTATTTATTTTAAAATAGGCTGGTTTTATTGGTCAAGGACGTGCTAAATAACCGTTACCGTAAACCGTTGTGGCGCGGCGGCCGAAGGTCCGCCTGCGACGCAAGAGGTTGCGGGTTCGATTCCCGCCTTGGGACAAATGTTTTTACGATCTACAAATTTTTGTTCCGGGTGTTCTGGGTATTTCCTATGTATAATAAAAATATCTATCTATGTAATGTATAGTATTGTGTATATCAGTCATCTAGTACCCATAACACAAGCTCTGCTTAGCTTGGGGCTAGATGATGCTGTGTGGATTGTCCAGCATTATTTATTTATTTATTTTATATTATATACCTAGACAGAGTCATGCCTTTTACATAGCAGCATACCAACGGAATCGAGGTTCGAGGTTGTGGGTTCAAACCTGGGCAAGTACCAATATGAGTTTTTCAAGTCATATGTACTTTCTAAGTTTATCTTGGACATCATCACTGACATGGGTGAAGGAAAACATCGTGAGGAAACCTGAACTTATATAATTAATATAAGTCTGAAATCGCCAACCCGTCTTGAGCAAGCGTGGTGATTAATGCTCGTGCCTTCTCTGTATGAGAAGAGGCCTTTGCCCTGCAGTGGGACAGTAATAGGCTAGTACTTATACCAACGGAATCATTTCTTGTCACAAATGTCTTGTACGTCCGTGCTTACACCACAGAACTTAACCTGCTATCTTTACACATTCCTTTTGCTTCGTTTACGATCATGCAACTGGTGGTCACATGAATCCCCAAACTATTTTTCACAGTTCATCATCTGCCTAGGCTTTTCCCAACTCTGTAGGGGTCGGCTTCCAATCTAACCGGATGCAGCTGAATACCAGTGTTTTACATGGAGCGACTGCCTATCTGACCTCCAACATGATAAAATATAAATTAAAATGAAATGACAACCCAGTTACTTTGGTTGTGAAAAATCTATGACAGCCAGGACCAACGGCTTAACGTGCTTTCCAAGGCACGGAAGAGTCTCAATATATTACGAATGGTCACCCATCCACATAATGACCTCGGCAAGCGGACCTTAACCTTCGATCAACCCGCGCGGCTCTTTTTATTTAGCCACGTTCATAGTTATACCACACATACATGGATTGTTTATTCAGCCACCAGACCCAGTAAAAATGTGCCGCCATCACACCTGTTTCTGCCTTCAAGCTGATAAGGCGTATTCTAAAACAGCAAGCACATACCACCTCTATAAATTCACGGCACTGAAAATTGAATATGTAAAAGCTACCACACCATATATCAGGTGGCACTGAATCTAGCCATGCATCATGCGATGCAGGTAATCAGAGGATCTTAGCGCCGTGCACAGTATTGAATAAGGACATAATTTAGGTCGTAACAGCTTGTATTGTTTATGGATATTAGGCTTGGCTTGTAAATAGGGGTGTAATTAGTATGTAAGGGCGCATGCAGGTAGTTAGCTGGCAGAGCCTGGGGCCTAGCACGGACAGACGCCAAAGCGATCCGTGCTTGGCTTGTAAGCGCTCGTGTACACTAGTTGTTACTTGTATAAATGAAAGAGTATGAAAACTGTCTGCTTCGATTACCTTGGACTTTGGGAAATCACCGTCAGCTATCAGCTTTCTAAATTCCATCTTCACCGATAAATTTAGAGGAGGAAGGTTAAGCTACACTTGCCGAGGTTAGTCTGTGGATGGGTGACCGTTCATTAAATATCGAGACCGTGCCTCGGAAAGCACGTTGAGCCGTTGCTCCCGGTTGTCATTTTTAGTTCTTTGACAGTCGTTACGGGTAGTGATGAGCCCGAATGTCTGACAACTAGTCTTACCAAGGGGTACCGTGTTGCCCAATAACTGCGTTGTGGATTACAGATAGGCAGTCGCTCCATGTAAAATACTGTAAATCCATCCGATTGGACTGGATGGCTACTCCAATAGAGGCGGGAATAGGCTAGGCAGATGATGATCGTAGGATAATTATTTTATTTTCGTTTGCTCACTATTGTTTTCTTATTACATAACATCACGCCTTTATTCCTCGAAGGGTTGGGCAGAGTTATGCCTATACAGACACACGCATAAGGCACACACACCCATAACACACACACACATTAAATTGCACACGCACATTTCACCAGTTATGTTTTAAGTCCCATGAAATAGGGGTGAGACCCATTGCCATCAACCGCGCAGACATCCAGACTCCGAGCTGCTAAAGAGAAATTTCTACTGAAAAATCCCAATAACACATTGCTCGACCCGGGAATCGAACTCTGTACCTCATGCTTAACAGTCACGTTTACGACCACTAGACCAACGAGGCAGTCCGGCAGTAGTAGCAGACAACGTGGTGTTTTCTTATTGTTATAATTAAGTGTGAATTGACGGTAAAATTAAAAAATGTCATCAAAGTAAGTTCCTAAATACGCCAATTATCATCAAATTCTAAATACGCCAATAAAAATACGTGCCGGCTTAGGAACAGACCTACGTAATAATCTACCTTTAATAAAATAAAAACCCGTAAAACAATGACGTAATTTCACACGGACATCCCCACTCGTAACACAATGCCATTCTTTTTCATGCTGCAGATGACATGAAAGAGATGAGTCCGACCTTCGTAATATACATTAATTAGGAAGAGCCAAAGTTTCTGGCACCCCATATATTTTTTGAATAATTATTTTGTGACAATGAGAACACTTCTTCCGGTACAATTGTTTTTAAGTGGTATTTAAATGAGCATTGGAAAACTTTTAGCTTTAAAAACTTTTTAGAATTAAGTTTTTGCGTCAAGGCTAAGAGTAATTTACATTTTTGTTATTCTTCCTTGTATTAAAATAAATAAATAAATAAATTTAAGCACTATTGATACACCTCTGCCTAAGTAGTCGGGGAACATAAATAAATAAATAAAATAATGCTGGACAATAAACACAGCATCATCTAGCTCCAAGCTAAGCAGAGCTTGTGTTATGGGTACTTAGTGACTGATATACTTAATACAATATATTACATAGATAGATATTTTTACTTATACATAGGAAATACCCAGAACACCCGAAACAAATATTTTTAGATTGTACAAACATTTGTCCCAAGGCGGGAATCGAACCCACAACCTCTTGCGTCGCAGGCGGCCCTTCGCCCGTCGCGCCACATCGGTCGTCATAAGCATAACATAAGCGTGATGTTCCAACTGTACATCCATTTTACACACTAAACAATTCATAAAATCTGCAAAAACTTCCCAGTTCATAATCTTGAACCAAGTAACATTATCACGATCCAAAACAAAGCAACATCTACTACACTCGTCACCGTCCCCCACACATTTGTAGAGCAATCGCCACGTCTTGACACTTGAACTCAGTAACTACTAATCTAACAAGTACATAACACCCGTACTAACCATTCCACTCCCTTTTACGGCTTTACACAATTTTCTACGATATGATTTTGTAGCAATAAATATTATTTTACGCTTGTTTTCATTATTTTTACGGTCTGAGGCTTGCAATAAAGCTATGCTTCGGTGGAGACTTGTACGTTAACGGTTTCGGGCTGAGATTAAGGAATATCTGTTACCAGATGAGGTAGTGTTCTGGAGTTTCTGCCTACCAGACCTGCCTACCAGAAAAAAAGGGGAGAGCTACATACAATCATTATATTTATGGGCCGGGTATTTATGTACGTAGCCCCCCTTTATACCCCTTTTTCACTAACCCACGGTAGGAGATACTCCCCCATGGGAAAGAGATGTGAGATTATTATTGTATGTATCCCTCCCCTATTTCTATTATCTAAAGTGGGAGATGTTCCTTCATAGGTAAAGGCGTGAGTTTGTGTATATTTATGTAGCTGTCTCCTAATCCTATCAGTTAAGGTAGGAGATATTTGAAGCTGCAGTATGGTCAATGTGTGCATGCAGGTGAATGAAGTAGTCATTGAGTCCTGGGTTTTTTCATCAAGAATGTCTTAGTAGCTTGGAGTTAGGAAGTTTGGAGACCAAAAAAAATATGGATGGATTGTGTGAAAGATAATAATTATGGCTAGAAGGACCTCTTGAGATGACGGCAAATAAAGCATAATGTATGGAATAAGAACACATGCTGCGTTGACCCCAAATAAATTGCGATAGGGGGAGGATGATGATGACTTTCAGGGGGTGAAAACTTTTGCTAACTGTACAGTCCCTGAATTATTTAAAAGAAAATCTGCTGTTTCATATATTTTCAACAGGTAAATAATGCATTCTGTATGACTTATCTAATATTATTTTTTTCACGGTTGGTCTACAGTTGAAGGTTGTCAATAAACATTACACTCACAATCACGCCCGTATTCCCCCAAGAGCTGGGCAGAGCTGTACGTAAAATACACCGATATTTCACCAGTTACGAGTATGTTTAAGCCCTTTGTTATAGAGGTGAGCCAAGTGCCACCAACCGGGCATACATCCATACAAAGATAAATCCCAATAACACATTGCTTGACCCGGGAATCGTACCCAGGCCTGATGCTAAGCAGTCGCGTTAGTGACCACTAGACCACAAGGCAGTCTAGTCTGAAGATTGTTAATGCTTCGAAAATAACCTAGTATTTTTATTCGCTAGCAATTCAAGGGCTCCCGAAAAACTCTCCAGGATAAACACATCCACCTTTTCTTCTTCACTCCTTGTAGCTGGTAACACCAACCGTTTATTTTGACGACATCATTTTTTTATGGGCGCTAAAAGATTTCTTTCTGGATGGTGCGGCGTTTTATGGAGATTGTGACGGTTAAGCCGACACTTGACGCTGCTTGCTTATACGAATGCTGACGATTTCGGGATTAAGTTGTCACTAAGTTAAGGTTTGCTAGTACGTAGTTCAAGAGTTTCATTTAAGAGTTATTGTTTGAGAAGATTGAATGGAATAATAGTAATAAATAAATAATAGTAAAAAGTGTTTATTTCTCACAAAAAAATACAAACAATATTTACACACAAGCAGTAGGCAACTATTTCTGGTTGTGGATCGCTGGTGCCTGTGGTAGGTAGTAACACCTGTAATACAGGTCACCTGGTCCCCACCTGTTTAAAGTTACACATTTGATAGCAAGTTTATCTGGTATCACAGCAATAGCAGAATCCATCTCTGGATACATTTTTAAAGTACCTACATACTTATGACTTGAATAAGTCTGTGTGCTTCGTTGGTCCAGTGCTCGCTAGCGCTACTGCTGAGCGTGAGCTCCTGGGTACGATTTCCATGTCAGTGAATGTGACATTGGGTTATTCCATCAGAAAAAAAAACATTCATCATCATCAATCGGTCCAGCCGTTTAGTTGAGTGACATACACACGTATAGTAGGATTATATATATAAAGATATCTAATAGACATAACATAATATCATGCTTATTATATATTCTCTGAAAGGTTAGGCAGAAGTGCACCTATAGTAGCACCCACTTTTTGCCAGTTATGACGAAGTCCCATGTTATAAGGGGCATACCTATTGCCATCAAGCAGGCACAATTCCAAACCCCGGTTTACTGAGAAAATTCCTATTGACATACATACACCATTAAAACTTACAAACATACAAAATGACGACCGATGTGGCGCGGCGGGCGAAGGTCCGCCTGCGACGCAAGAGGTTGCGGGTTCGATTCCCGCCTTGGGACAAATGTTTGTACGATCTACAAATATTTGTTCCGGGTGTTCTGGGTATTTTCTATATATATAATAAAAATATCTATCTATGTAATGTACTGTATTAAGTATATCAGTCATCTAGTACCCATAACACAAGCTCTGCTTAGCTTGGGGCTAGATGATGCTGTGTGGATTGTCCAGCAATATTTATTTATTTATTTAAACAATAACTTATAGATTTACATCGGGCGGCCTTATCGCTAAAAGCGATTTCTTACAAACAATCTTTGGATGCACTTGATAGAGAAGAAGAAAGATATGTCGGTAGTTTGTGATTGTTTATAGATTTGTTCTACACAAATGCCAGTAGTAGAAGCCATAAGCCATTAAGCCAACCCACAAACGGCTACACAGTTCACTTACATAGACACAAACTTACAACGTGCTTACGTGGTGACTTTAAAAATTGGCCACAGTCCACAAATAAAGGCAGTATGTCCATTATCCACAGTCATAGCTCACTGGGCCAACGTTTCCAGGATATACTGCCCATTTCCTGGGCTTGTTTTTCACTACCTACCTGTGTGAAAGATAACATGGTGGTTTATTGAGTTTGACTTATATTTTACCTTAGAGACATTACACGGTGAGACATATTTTTAAGACTCAGCTTTGTTGAATGAAAGGTGATTAATCATATTTAGGTACTTATAAACATAACATCAAGCCTGCAATCCCCGAAGGGTTAGCAGAGGTGCACTTATCGTACATCCACATTTAGCCACTTATGTATCAGTCCTATGTAATAGGTGGCGAGCCTATTGCCATCACAAATTCCATATGGAAAAACCCAATAACACTTTGACCGACCCGACCTAGGAATCGAACCCAGGAACTCGTGCTCAGCAATAGCGCTTCCGACCACTAGACCGTTGAGGAAGATGATTTTAGTAAATGGGTATGTAAAATTTACTGCTGTCGATGTTTCCTAGCTGACTACTCTTAGAAGAAACACCGAAACAAACTCAGAAGACACAATATCTTTAAAATTCCAGACCTTATCTTGGTCAGATCGATCATACCAGGACCATGCAGTTTAGTAAAGTTTAAGAGGGTGCATCCTAAAAGTTGGCAACGTCGTAAATAGCTGTCAAATATTTACCTGTTTCGATTAATTTGGAAATAATACTGTATGGAAATAAGAAATTTGGCTAACCAATTGACTAGAATATTAATAATGAATTGCAATTATAACATTGAATTTGATGTTGTACCCGTTTTAGGTGAAAAAAAGGCATTTGGAAAGTTACCAAATACTTTTTTACATCTAAAACTAACTATTCGGTGTTACGATATTAATTATTGCAATTCATAATCAATATTCTAGTTCGCTAGTTAGCCACATTTTTTATTTCCATACAGAAATATTATCAAATTAATCAAAACAGCGAAATATTTGACATCTATTTGCGACGTTGCCAACTTTCAGAATAAACCCTCTTAATAAGGTTCTCCATTTCGCGTCAAGAATGATATAATATTTACCCGCCGTATATTTTTTTTGTTTGGAATGTGCATCTCGCAATTTACCCTTCAGGGATATCTTCTACTTGACCGAACTTTCCTGTGTGGACTTAATTAGAAATTAAGGCCTCCAGCAAGGGCGTAAAAACTTAAAAGCTAAGCGACCAATCGCTAAGGGCACCCTCTACGGGTTACGAACCTCGGTTTAGGACGTCACTGGGAGAGGACAGTAAGAGACGGGCTGGATCTAATAGCCACCGTTCGACTCTTAAACAGCAAGTTATAATGAAACCAGTGCGCCCAGCATGAATGCTTGACATAAGCGGAACGTCAACTAAATAACTCATTGGCTGAGCGATTGGCTGCTGCGCTGCGTGTCGCGGGTTCGATCCCCGCATGGAATAAATATTTTTACGGCCTGCAGGTAGTTGTTTTTGTGTTTGTGAGTTTAAATGTTTGGAAACACACCCATGGTACAGGAGAAATTCTTAGTGTGGGGAAAAGTATAAAAAAAGACTAAGGATAAACTCTTCAGTTAAGCAATTAAACGGGTTTGTAAAGTATTATTTTTGGATGCATTGAGTTTAATTATGTTTCACACCAAAAGCCATTTACAATACACCTCATAGCATCGTTTGGACACACCTTTGTCCGTCCCATTTCCTGAAACGAAGTTAAGGTCAGAAGCATAAAACTTCGAGACAAAACCAATATACGGTACAGGGGGAAACCGGTACAAACTTCCAAATCAGTTTAGGAGTTAACGCGTAAAAAACAAACTTGTAAATCCGGTGGGGCACGCCGGAGTCACGGGGAATTGAGTTTGGGCACGAACATTCCGTGCCGTGTCCGAACCGTACTGGTGTTTAAGCACTTTTATTTAAATACGACTTGTTTTGTATTCACTTTGTTTAAAACATTATTGTTGTATGAATATTCATGCGTAGTACTCGCAACCGGCGCGGCGTGAAAGTATAACTAGATGTATGAACGTTAAAGAAGCAAAAAGATTAAGTATCGTGGGTGGCGTTTTGCAGTTTCTGCCTACCCCCATGGGAAAAACAAAATATAACATACATACGCCTATATTTCCCGAAGGATTTGGCAGAGGTGCACTTTTAGTAACACCCATATCTCACCAGTTTTTTTTATATCCCAAGTAATCAACAAATCAACGGGGAATAAATGTAGACTCCGGGCTGCTGAGAAAATTCCTGTTGGAAATGCTCAGTAACACTTTGAAGTAATAGGAGGCGAACCAATTGCTATCAACTGGGCACAAATCCAGACACCGGGCTGCTGAGAAAATTCCGGTTTCAAAAAGTCAATAAAATTTGCGCGGCCCGGGAATTGAACCCAGGACCTCACGCTCAGCAGTCGCGCTTGGGACCACTAGGCCAACGTGACAGTCTAGTAGGCAACGAGTTATAAAATTTTATGTAAAATAAAGATACACTAACCATAAGCGGTGTACAAAAATTCTCAACTTTACCAATTCAATTTCACCCACGTTTCCCAAACATTACGACCCCCCGGAGTTCGCTTTCGTCCCGCATTCCTACAACGATCAAAGCTATGCAGTTTGCGTTTCGAACACATAAACAAGTGTTAGTAAATTTATTCATGACCCAATCTCGCTTCAATCCGGACGTCCGACTATTCAGAGACCGGTACTGCGATTCTAACCAATCACGTTGTTGTTGGTAGGTGGGTAGAACTGTAGATGTTAGTTATCACACTTATATTATAAATGCCAAAGTTTGAGGGTGTGTGTGTGTGTGTGTTGGTAACTCTTTCACGCAAGAACTAGTGGACGGATTTTGATGAAAATTTACAGTATTATAGCTAATACTTCAGAATAATACAAAGGTTATAATTTATTCAGATATGTACATAGGGTACAAATCTAAATCTAAATATTAATATGTAACATCAGGCCTACATTCCTTGAAGGGATAATTAGAAGTAAACATATAGTACTCCTAGATTTCGACAGTTATGTTTAGGTCCCATGTAATAGGGAGCGAGCCTATTGTCACAAACCAGGCACAAATTCAGAGTCAAGGCTGGAACTTAGAAATTTTAGATGGAAATACATTACACTTGCCTTACCTGGGAATCGAGTCTAGGATCTCTGTTCGCCAGTCGCACTTGCGACCTCTATACCTACGAGGCACTCTAAGGTCTGCAGTATCAATACGTACAAAGCGAACGAGGTACCTCTTTTCAAGCATATTGTGCGCACTGCGGAATGTAGGATTTTGCATAATAAAAGTTTATATGGAGAAGGAGTACTGCAGTACGATAAAACGTTTGAAAAGCAAAAATTTTCATCACTAGTAATAATATTATATAAACTCCTGCTTCTTTTGCAAAAAACTTTGACTTTCAAAGTCTAAAAGTTTTATTTACCCGCGTTTCCGACTACTAGACCAATGAGGTCGTATGCAATATCGGAACTTATTGGATACAGGTTGGTTTCAATTATTATAAGATAAATATACAACTTTTTTGAATATGGAAGACGTTAAGTATTTGTCAAGGGTAAAAGGATTCTTGGGGGGGTCGTACGTAATGTAAAGACCATTTTTTTTAAAACTTGGGTCGAGTTTAAGAAAAAATGGTCTCTTTGTAATTTCTCCTGTGTCGTGGGTGTGTTTACAAAGATTTAAAGTCAAATACACAAACATCCAGACCCGGATCCAACCGGCTACCTTTAGGCAAAACAAATATTTGTGGGTGGGTTCGATTCCCGCACGGAGCGGGAATCGAACCCACGCCATGCAGCGCACCAGCTGATCACACAGCCACTGCGCCAACCGTGCCGTCGAATTCATCTAATTATATTAAACGAATACCTAGCCCCCCCCCCCTATTCCCCCCGCCTCCTCTCTCCATTTCCCTATTTTTATAACAATAAGCTCCCGATCTGGTGCTATACAAGTTCAGCTTCTGCAGTACCTAAATATATAAGTAGGACTGTAGATCTAGGATCCTGAATTCGATCCCCGGGTCGGGTTACGTGTTAGATTAATGTTCGCCCTCTTTTACATAAGAGTTAAAACGTAAGAGGCGATGTGTGAGTTTACTATACAAACGTATTCCTCTGCCTACCTCTTTCGTAGAATAAAATCACGCCTGTATTCCTCAAAGGGTTGGGCAGAGGTACTTACAGTACACCATTTCACCAGTTATGTTTTTAAGTCTCATGTAATAAGGAGTAAGCCTATTGCCATCAACCGCTCACACATCTTCACATTTGACGATCTATGTGGCGCAGCGGGCGAAGGTCCGCCTGCGACGCAGGAGGTTGCGGGTTCGATTCCCGCCTTGGGACCAATGTTTGTACGATCTACAAATGTGTGTTCCGGGTGTTCTGGGTATTTGCTATGAGTAATAAAAAATATCTATGTATGTAATGTATAGTATTAAGTATATCAGTCGTCTAGTACCCATAACACAAGCTCTGCTTAGCTTGGGGCTAGATGATGCTGTGTGGATTGTCAAGAATTATTTATTATTTATTTATTTATGATTTTATATCCAGTCAGCGGGCTATATACTAAGAAATCCCTAAAGAATAATCCCAATGTGATTTTGAGATTTTTCAGTAGGAAATTATTCGTCCCAGGAATCGAACCTAAAGCTTAGCAGTTGCGTTTGCGACCACTATATCAACGAGGCAGTCTTTGGAAGATATAGACGTAATTTAATGTTATAAAAGACGAACAATAAATCGCCCCAGTGATCCATTATTCTCATCCACACGAGAAGGAAGCCATCATTAAAAAGGCTAAGTACTAAACTTTATCCTGGCGCCAAACTTGAGCACAATTTAAGTGCGAGAAGACTCCGTGTAGCCAGAGATGGTGAACATTGTGTCAACAATGTTGGGCACGATACTTACTAGGCTGTAGTGTACTTGCTACTTCTTGACAGTGATTTCACAGGCCTCTGTGCTCTGATTTACATTAATCATATAAAACCTTTGTTATGTTTTGATTATATACTATCTAATAATGAATATCTGACCAGGTAATTTCTGCACTCTAAAAAAGGCCTGTGACTTTCTTTCGGTGTTACTCAGAGTAGATAGATAAGGATACACCAACGTAGCAAAAAAAATACTTGATGATATGTTAAGTGTTTTTAACATATCATCAAATTTGTCATTGATCATTTAATTCAAAATCAAAGAATGAAGACTTATTAAAAATAATTTCACGCAACGAGCGTTGGTTGTTGAGGCCCACAGCTATCTTTCTGGGCTCTCTGCGTGGTTGGATCAAGAGCCTAATTCAGGAAGCAGTTCTCATCGGTTTGAGTTGTATTCTATCTTCTTAACCGTTCAGTCAGACTCAAGGAAACACAATATGGGTAAAAAGAGCATCCACTTACGTACAAACCACACAGAGCAGGTGTATCGGTTCCAGACACGAGCAACTTTCACCATGGGACCAACCCATGAATATTAAACATAATCAGCTGTTTATTGAGCCCTAGCTGGGGGCCTTCTTGTAAGTAAGGTCACCACTGGATCGCCCGGTTTAGCAGTAAACAGCCGTCTAGTGCCGAACTGCGAGTGGCCTACCTAAAAAAAAAGAGATGTTTATTGATCCAATAAAAAAAGCCAACCGTTTAGAAACACCTCAAACTCAATCGCTTCTTTTGTCGAACTCAAAAATAGGCATCAAATACCTACCTTTAGCACTAAAAGTCTTATTTATATTCGAGTCAGGTCTGCCACATCGATCTAATCCCAAATATATTCAGTTTTGCCCGACCGACACAATTGCCAAAGGTTCGCCTACCCTGTTATAGGCATTTTGGTTGAGTACCTACTTACAGCCACTTGGCTGGCGGGCACTAATCCCTTACTTCGGCGACTGCATGCTAACTTACTGCTGTTTGTTCCGTTGTGCCGGCGTAATGATGTTTTGATTCTGGCCGGTTTTGGGCGGGTTCTGTGCCGAATATAGGCCAAGAGGTGAAGTAAAATGTTTAGTTAGACTTGTGTTAGTTTCGGGGTAAACAGAGTGTATAATGTGTGGGTGGAACTTGTAAAGAACGAAAGCAAGAAATACATTTATTTGGGACACGCACTGGTAATAAAAACGAACAATATTGAAACTAGCAAGTATGAAAGTACTTATAGAATGAAAATAAATAAATAAATAATGCTGGACAATCCACACAGCATCATCTAGCTCCAAGGTAAGCAGAGCTTGTGTTATGGGTACTAGATGACTGATATACTTAATACAATACATTACATAGATAGATATTTTTTATTATACACAGGAAATACCCAGAACACCCGGAACAAATATTTGTAGATCGTACAAACATTTGTCCCAAGGCGGGAATCGAACCCGCAACCTCTTGCTTCGCAGGCGGACCTTCGCCCGCCGCGCCACAACGGTCGTCAAAAAGGAAAGGAAAAGGACTAATGCAAGTTTTTTTTTTTTTTTTTTTTTATTAAGGAATGGGCATCTCGCAGTTTATCCTTTAGGGATATTTACTGCTCAACCGAACTTTCCTGTGGGGGGCTTAATTAAAATTAAGGCCTCCAGCCAGGCATAAAAACTTATAAGCTAAGCGACTATCGCTAAGGGCACCCCCTGCGGGGTACGAACCTCGGCTTAGGACGTCGCTGAAGAGGACAGCAAGGGACAGGCTGGATCTGATTGTTCCATTATTTAGGGACATTTTAAACATTAATCGGCTCAGCTTCGCGGGCTGGCTCTAGCAAAGGGTCGGGAGGGGGGCATCGACGGGGTCGTCGCGACGGGCCTCGGCGGCGAGGACGGAATGTCCGTTTTTGTATGCGAACAGTGCTGGTGGCCTTATCGCTCTCCTGGAGGAGAGTGATAGGATCATCTGGCTCTGTGAGTGTATGTCTTGGTCTTCGAACTGTACTTATTCGCGAGGGAGTGTATCGGGCGGCCGATGACACTAAGGGGTTAGGATGAGCGGTAGAACAGTCCATGAAGCGCTGGGTGAGTCGCTTCATGAACTGTTTCACCGTGGGTATTTTGAGATCTACATGGAGAGTCTCATTTCGGACGTAGAAGGGGGCTCCCGTGACTCTGCGCAGGAATCGGTTCTGGACGGTCTGAAGCCTATGAATATGATACGGCTTGGCGTGAGCGAACACTGCGCAAGCGTATGTCATGATTGGTCGGATGACCGAGACGAAGAGCCGCAATTTGCACCTGAGTGACAACTTGCTTTTCTCGTTGGTCATACAATAAAGCCTGCCGGACGCGAAGACGGCGCGCGAACGCGCCGCCTTTATGTGTTCGGCGAACGAAAGTCTGTGATCGAGTATCACACCTAAGTATTTGGCTCGCTTATCCCAAGGGATAGGCTTGCCGTACATGGCTAACGGACTAGGCGTGGGGACATTGCGGCGTCCGGGTTTCCTAAAGAGAACCGCTTGACTTTTGTCGGGATTGACCTCGACTCTCCATTTCCGGAACCAAGCGCCTAAGACGTTTGCGGAAGTTTGGAGGGTGCGAGCTATGGTGGTAGGGTTGTTACCGGTAACGTAGATGGCCGTGTCGTCGGCGAAAAGCGCCAACTGGGCCTTTCTACCCCTAGGGACGTCGCTAGTGAACAGCGAGAACAAGAGAGGAGACAGCACGGATCCTTGAGGGACGCCCGCGCGGATAGGGTGAGGTGACGATAGCGTACCGTCTACGCGATATCTAAACGTACGATTCGACAGAAAATCTCGCAAGATGAGCACGAGACGATCTGGCACATCGAGTTGGTATAGCTTGTATAACAACCCGTTGTGCCAGACCTTGTCGAAGGCTTTCGCAATGTCGAAGAAGAGGGCGCCGGTGAGCGCGCCTCTCTGAAAGCCCGCGCTGACGTGTTCGACTACGCGGTGCACCTGTTGAACACACGAGTGTCCCGGCCGGAACCCGAACTGTTCGTTCGGTATCAGGCTCTTTGCCTCGACATAGTCCTTGAGTCGCTTATAAATAAGCTTCTCGTAGATTTTGCCGAAAACATTGAGCAGACTGATAGGTCGGTAGCTCGTGGGCTCAGACTTGGGCTTGCCAGGCTTGGGGATGCCAATAACCACGGCTTCTTTCCACGATTGAGGAAAGATATTGTTGCTCAGAGCGCCATTGAAGATGGCGGTCATGAGCATAACGAGTTGCGCGGGGAGGATTTGAAACACCCTATTGGTGATACCGTCCTTACCGGGGG
Organism: Phlogophora meticulosa; assembly: GCA_905147745.2. Taxonomy (NCBI): domain Eukaryota; kingdom Metazoa; phylum Arthropoda; class Insecta; order Lepidoptera; family Noctuidae; genus Phlogophora; species Phlogophora meticulosa. The sequence goes on from LR990534.1 coordinate 1,290,989, forward strand.
CTTTGCGCGGTTTGAGCCCTTTAATGATGTCTTGCACTTCGTCCGGAGTGACGGGAGGCAGAGGATCATCAGGGTTGTCGACGGGAGGGAGCGAGGACCTACGTTCGACTTCGGCGTCTACCTTTAAGAGGTGAGCTTGGTCGAACGGCTGGGAGCTAAGCGAGCATTGAGTCTCTAAGCTTTCGGCTAGGCATTCGGATTTTTCCGAGTCGTCGAACGCGACGCTCTTATCTGGACGAGTGAGGGGAGGCATGGTAGCCTCTACGGTGGACCGGAGTTTCCTCTGGAGGTTCCAGAAGGCATGGTGGTTGGGCTCTAGCTCACTGATCATCTTGTCCCAGCTCTCCGACCTATGCTCCGCCACACGTTTGCTGACAGTACGCTGTAGCATTCGCATGTGGGCTTTGTTCGCAGAGCAGGGAAAAGCGCTATAGGCACGGACGGACGCGTTCTTCTCGGTTATCAGAGCCCGTACATCGTCCGGTAGGTTCCAGCGCTGGGCATTCAGCGCCGGAACCCGCCTTGAACAGTCGTTCAGGACTGTCTGTACGTGCTCCGTAAACGAGTCGACTGCGCCCGTGGTGTCAGCGACTGAGGTGATTAGATCGGGGATGGAGTCGAGTAGAGGCGACGAGGAGGATTTCAGCTTTTCGCTTACCTTCCTCCAGTCGGTAACTAATTGAGTCGGGGGTGGCTGATCAGGGTCAAGCGGACCCGTACGGGGAACTAGCGTCATCATCACCGGACGATGGTCAGAGTTAAGCTCGTGGAGCGCCTCTATCGATTGTAAACGAAGGTTTACATTCTTTAGGAGCGCTATGTCCAGTATGTCAGGTCTATGGTCAGGATCGTGGGGAAAATGGGTATGAGTCATCGGGGCGATGACGTCATAGTTAAGGGAGGCGCCCAGATTGAGGACAGCCCTCCCTCTGGCGTTGGTTACATTACTATTCCACGCGGGGTGCTTGGCGTTGAGATCGCCCGCTATGATAACGGAGTCACTCAAGCCGAGAAGAACCGAGATATCGTGGGATAAAGCTGGGATGTCGTCCCTCCCACGAGCGGGAGGGCAGTACGCGGATACAATAGTAATTGGCTGATGGCCAGTCATGCCGAGCCGACAGATAGAGTACTCAAGGAGCGAGGTCGGGGGAGGAGAAGTTAAAGGGACACAGTGCAATGAGTTTTTATAATAAATCATTGTACCGCCCTTGTGGCAGCGGGATCTATCATTGCGCACCATACGGTAGTTTGCAATTTTGGGGTCGCGGTTGTGCGGTTTGAGGAACGTCTCCTGTATGAGGAGGACGTCCGGTTGGTGATCGCGGAGGAAGTTGGCAAACTCAGCCCGTTGCTGGAGTAAGCCATTTATATTGACGTATCCTAACTTTAGGGATCGCGGTTTCAAGGTTCTGGCGTTAACGTACCTATCCATTGCGGTTATTAAAGTGGGCTTCTAGGTCACGGAGCACCGAGGGGGCCTCCATGAGCGCTTCGATGCGCTTCCTAGGGTCTGTGGTAGCCTCTAAGCGATCGGCTAGACGATCGGCTTCGCGGTTGCAGAAGATTAAGTACACTGGCAATATGACGTTCATATTGCGCTGTGTACGGATTTTGTCGTCGTAAAGAGCCTCCGTAGGCTGAGTACGGAAGGCGGAAACCTCAGCCTCTGCGGTCAGGGTAGCCTGGACTGCAGGGGCTGGGGTCGGCGCCGGGATGGGTGAATCCATCAGCGCCGGTGGGTGGCTGTGTTTAGCCGCCAGGGCCGGGAAGGCCTTCTGGTGGTTCAGCTTGTTCCACGGAGATGACCTCTGTGGGCTAAGGCGCTCAGGGAGCGCAGACGATGGCGGGGGTGGCGCCCTAGTAGAGGGGCATTCCCTTTGTTGACGAGCGTTTGCACGTCTCATCAACCTTTGGGAAGACGACTTTGGGGCTCGCGGGCACCCTCGGAAGTTCGCGGTATGACCGGACTGTCCGCACAGAACACAACTCGGTGGTTCAATGCATTTAGTGCGGTCCTTGGGACGGTCGCATTTGCCCGTGGCGTGGTCGCCCAGACACTTGACGCATCTGGGCCTGGCGAAGCAGTTTCGCTGAGAGTGGCCGTACAATTGGCAGCGATGACACTGGCCAATTAGATGGGGACGGTACGGTTTTTCGATTTTAATACCGGACAGGGCACACACCGTTTTGATGTTGAATATGGGGTGGTGCCCTTCTGTGGGGTCGCAAATTACTAGGACCATATCATAAACTAGCCCACCCCGGGCCTTATGAAGGCGGTGGACGGCGGACGCGGGGACACCTTGGGCGCGGATGTCGGCCAGGATGTCCTCCGTTCGGATCTCCCTGGGGATACGTCTGATAACCACACGGGTTGGTGTCTCCTCAGGGAGGGAATAGGTGTGGAAGGAGATGGCCTTCCCACGTAAAAGGGATACTATTTCCCTGTAGTCATTTGCTGACGGCAGGGTTACCTTGATACCCAGAGGGGTAGCTCGGGCGTTGGTGTAGTTGATCCTGCGATCAACACACATTTTGGAGACGGCTGTCCACTTCGCCTTGTCTTGGATGAAGACAGGGGGAGGTGGCTTCGCCTTACGGGTGGCGGTGCCGTTAGGGCCCGTACCGGAGGCCTGTGCCAGGGGTACGGGGGAGCGGGGGGGAGAGGGCGCGGATTCGTCGACTGAGGACGGGGCGCCGATTTTTTTGGCCTTGGTGGCCTGTGAGGGAGCTTTAGAGGGCTTCCTCTTTCCTCCTTTTCCTACGACTTGGTAGTCGTCTTCGGACGAGGAGGAAGGAGACTCCTCTGCCTCTGAGCAGCTGCGTGAACGAGGGACAGTCGTGTCCATCCTATCAACTGATTCATCGGAATCGTCATGCGCGGGGGCTGGCATTCCGAGAATGGGACTTATGTTGCACCTGGCGGTAATAGGTACAAAAGCCGAGGCCGGACGGGTCGCGGGTTCCGGGTATTTCGGTGCCTTTGTCTTTTTGGACAAAGGCGCCGGACTACCTGCGTTCGTGGAAGCGGTCGGCGATAAAGGGCTATCGACCGTTGGACGGGGCGCGGGTTCCGGGTATACCGGTGCCATTGTCTTTTTGGACAAAGGCGCCGGACCACCTGCGTTAGTCGCCTGTGGTACCGGACTATCGACGCGAATAATAATTCGCTCCGGTTGAGCGGCCAGCCTGTCGAAGGCGGCATTTTTCCCGCAATATTTTGCGCGAAAGTCCGGGTCCTTTAAGAGGACCTCTCTGACGAACGCTGCTAAGTCAGCGTCCGTCATGGCTGAACTAAGAGTCCCGTTAGGGAGCAATTTTGGGGCCTACGCCTAAACCTATCTCTAACTCCCCGGGTGGGTACGCCCGGGGATGTGTGACCAAACCCTCCCTGCCGGGTGTAGGCAGGGAGGTGAGTACCTCGGGTGAGCCCTAAGCTTGTGATCCCGTCGCAAATCTTATTGTGCGAACGGGGCCCTGACCAGTCTGGTGCGAAGGGGTAGACACACCCAACCGACACCAGGTGAGTTGCTGGGGAAGGAAAACAGAGACTAGAGCTGACTAGGAGATCCCCCAAGGCCAAGCTTCTAGCTCCCTGCCGACTTGACTGCCTCACCCTGAAGGGGCTCGGCCGGTGTATCGGGTCAACACCGCACTCGGCTTCGTTGGCACCGTAAGGTATCCACCGAGAGACCACGAAACTGTGGTTTTAGCCCTGAAGGGGCCAAAGACGTTAGACGCACGTTTCCGTTAACGAAATAGCGAAATCAGTAACCCACTGTCTTGAAAAAGACGGCTCTGATGCACGGGATTCTTCGTAGTCGGCGACTACGGCGGAGTTGCGCGGAGGCGCAACAATGGCGGAGCGTGAAGAGTCACGCAGCGAGCGAGGAGCGGGAGCAGCGAGAGCGGCACGTCCGTTCGGGTCGAGCGCGTGAAGCGAAGTCCACTAATGCAAGGCTAAAAAGGCTCCTAAAATGGCTCCGAAATCTCAGAATACGTGATAACACACCCACGGGCCCACAATGTAGCCCCCTATGGGGGAACAAATTAAAATACAATAAATAATAAAAACATACAGATACCTACATTTTTTTATGAGTACTAATTAAGTTCACTACGCATACTACACACACACACTAACTCCACACATACACACATACTACACTAGTACATTTTTTAGTACGGTCTACCGTCACCCACGATCCAACATCAATTGTCGATTCGGCAGAATATTATCTATTGTCTAGGTCGTTAGGTTTTATAGAATGGTTCGGTAAAGATTTTATTTTTGTCTATCGTTGGCCCAGTGGTCACTTCTGCTGAACATGAAGACCTGGGTACGATTCCCGGGTCATGCTATTGAGTTTTTTCATCTTGAATTTCTCAGTCAGAGCAACCTTAATTTGTGCACGTTTGGTGGCAAACGGTACGCCCCCTATTACATGGGACTTAAACGTAACTCTAGGGCACAAATCTAGACTACGGGCTGCTACTGAAAAATCCTGAAGGAAAACTTAATAACAATTCGACCCGGAAACCGAATCAAGGCTCTCAATCACAGCAGTAGCGCTTACCAGAGACCATTAGGCACTCTGTTACTTTCATTCCAATAACCCCTGTATCCTTCAAAACTAATGTGCCGGTGTGCTCATAGTTCCAATACTGAACACAATTCGATGCTTGCCATAGGGGGGCTAAGATCGTTGGTTTAATTATGTACGGACCCCGAGGCGACGAACGTTTGTGGAAACTTCGTCTGTGCCGCAGTTAAACTGTTAAGCGTACACCTGTGTAGTACCAGTTTAATTAATTCTACGGTTTTTGACGTGGTGCCGGTGGTGGATTTTATTTGAGTTTGTTCGTGAATTTAAGATTTTTCTTTTTCAACAGTTGTTTTGTTTTGGTCCCACGACATGCGTCGCCGGTGTGCTGCTGTGAAATTTTTTAGTGAAAAAAACCTTTAAGCGCTAATACTGATGAAAAATATTAACGCTGCCACGATCATGTCCTAAATTCAAAATTATTTTTTAAATATAAGTACACTACACACACACACAATACCCATACACAAAAGCTACACACATAAATAAATAAATAATGCTGGACAATCCACACAGCATCATCTAGCCCCAAGCTAAGCAGAGCTTGTGTTATGGGTACTAGATGACTGATATACTTAATAAAATACATTACATAGATATATATTTTTTATTATACATAGCAAATACCCAGAACGCCCGGAGCATTTTTTTTTTGTTTTTTTTTTATATAAAACGTTACCCCACACTAGGAATTTCTCCTGTATCGTGGGTGCGTTTACAAACATATAAAACTCACATACACAAACATACAGACCCGGAACAACTACCATGTAGGTCATACAAATATTTGTTCCGTGCGGGGATTGAACCCACAACACACGGCGCAGCAGCCGATGGCTCAAACACTGCGCCAACCACAGAACAATTTTATTGTTCTGTGGCGCCAACCGTGTCGTCGAAAATAATGTTTGTAGATCGTACAAACATTTGTCCCAGGGTGGGAATCGAACCCGCAACCTCATGCGTCGCAGGCGGACCATCGCCCGCCGCGCCACATCGGTCGTCAAAAAAAAAAAAACACACACACTACACGTACTGAACTCATGGTATCAGTTTGTCCATCGATGTCCCTTTCACCCTGTAGGTACTTCGTACGTACGCAAAATGGTCCATTTGAAGAACTAAATTGACTGCACGGTTGGCGCAGTGGCTGAGCGATTGGCTGCTGCGCTGCGTGGCGTGGGCTCGATTCCCGCATGGAACAAATAATTGTATGACCTACAGGTAGTTGCTCCGGGTCTGGTTGTTTGTGTATGTGAGTTTAAATGTTTGTAAACGCACCTACGATACAGGAGTAAGTCCTAGTGTGGGAAAAAGTTTTTTTTTAATTATTATTATTCACTTAATTCAGACATTGTCCATATGTACTTAAGTACACAAAATTAAAATTAGACATTACAACTAATATACTTTAAAATTACATACACAATGACACACACAATTAAATTAAATACAGAATGTCATAAATTCATTTATTGGCGAAGCCGTATCCGCAATGGATAGAAGTGTATACGTTAGCCTAACCTTTCAGGGCATATAGGGGTGATATCATATTTACATAAACATACATAACATTACGCCTGTTTTCCCCAAAGGATTGGGCAGAGGTGCAGCTATAGTAACACCCACATTTCGCCAGTTATGTTTAAGTCCCATGTAATAGGGGCGAGCCTATTGCCACCAATGAGGCACAAGTCCAGACTTCGGGCTGTCGCCGAAATATCCTACCTAAATTGTTATTGTCTTATTTAACATGGGCTAATTCTCATATGGCTTCCACTCGACGAGGACTTTGACGGACAACGCCACCTAATCTACAATCGCATTCACAATCGCGTAGCTAACTCGTACATTTGTTAACGACTCCAATTGGAAGATTCCACGCGACGCTCATAATCTACTTCACAACACAGGCCTTAAACACACGACGCGGATAATCGCAAAATGCATGCCACGTATAGCGATTTAACGCACGATCGCGCGCCAGTCGCATCGCTGGCATTTACAGACAACTAGGGGATTATTGTATAGGTTGCCGGCACACGGACGACTGATCATGTCGGTTGTGCGTTACGAATTTTAGACAGGGTTTAATATTCGTATAAAGTTTGGTTGCGATCTTTATGTGGTCGGTATAGAGTTGTGGTGGTCGATTTTATTGATGTGCTGTTCCTGATTTTGTAAGCGTTATTTTAGTGTTATTCAAATTAAAATGTTAGTCAACTAAAAGCTCGCAGGTAATTAAAAACAGCCGCATGATACGATCGAAGCTACGCTTGCCAAGATCAGTCTGTGGATCGGTGACCGTTCGTAACATATCGAGAGTCCCGGGTGTCTCGGAAAGCACGCTAAGCCGTTGGTCTCGGTTGTTTTTGCAGATCTTACTGGCAGTCGTTACGGGTAGTTAGAAGTCCGAAAGTCCCACCAATCATCAGTTTTACCAACGGATATCGTGCTGCCCAGTTACTGGGTCGTAGAGGTCAGATTAGCAGTCGCTCCATGTAATATACTGGTATTTAGTTGCATCTGGTTAGACTGGAAGCCGACCCCAACATAGTTTGGAAATTAGATAATTGACAAATGTTCTCTCCTAAAGTGGTGAAATTATAATTGTTTTAGTAATTTTATTCTAATTACTGTATAATATTTTTATTTTATATATTTTGTTTATTTATTTGGTTCTATTAAACTTATTACTTTTATTGATTGTGCTTTTAACGATCTAAAATTATACGTTTCATGATTTGTGCCTCATCAGTTTTTAACACATTTCGACTTATGTTTATAACACATGACGTAACAAACATCACGCCTATTAGTATCGAAGGGTCAGGCATAGGTGCACCAAGAATACTCCCTCATTCCACCAGTTTCAAACGTCAAATAATTGATTTAAATTAGACTTTTAGTGACTTTTGCATGTGGCATTTACAAGACAAATAAAAGAAAAATATTCTAGTTGCCCCTTCCAAAGGGTAGTTTCCTTAGAAGAAGGATGGATAAAAACTCCGTACTTACTTTCAAATAGTTATATACATATTTAAATAGTACACCACGAACTACCAATGTATATTTTCTCCCTGTCTATCAAGTCCATACAAAGGTTGTCAGTAAGTGGTCGCTTTTAGCAATAAGGCATTGTAACACCCTATGTCGCTCACTTAATCCAGAACGCCAGTTAATTACTTAATTAGTTATGTTTAATTACCTTTAATATTTGCACGACCAAAACATCAAATATAGTGTGACGTCATAGAAAATCCTGCTACCATGTATTTATCCAATACTCAAGCAAATAAAGGGATCATTAATTCATTATTTATTAAATATGACATTTAATTAAATGTTGTTAAAAGGCCCGAAACCACTGATTTGAATTTAAATATAGCAACGTCTTTATGTATAGTTTTGTTGTGTTCATCCAAATTGGATAATCTTTCTCCTTTTTGGTGGAGAAAGTTCCAACTTGACTTTAGCTTAACTTTTACTAAAAGTGAAAGTCATTTAAAAAAAATATGGTGTGGAACGGCTGTCTCTTAAAAACTTATATTATGAAGAGAAACGTTTGTATCTTTGCACAAAAACTCGAAAAGTCCCCAACCGATTTAAACAATCCATTCCTATTCTATTTTAATTTTAATATCGTCATCGTAATCGTTAAGGCCTCGCCTCTTGTGCACGAGGTTGTGGGTTCAAATTTGGGCAAATACCAATGTGACTTTTTCAATTCTTATGTACTTTCAAAGTGTATCTTAGACGTCACTGATATCGGTGAAGGAAAACATCGTGAGGAAACCTGGACTTAAAAATTAATGTAAGTCTGAAATCACCAATCCGTCCTGAGCAAGCGTGTGATTAATGCTCGTGACTTCTCTGTATGAGAAGAGGCCTTTGCCCTGCAGTGGGACAGTAATAGGCTGTTATTATTATTTAGAATTGTTTTAAAACAACGCTTTGAAAGTGATGGAGGGAATGTTAAAGTTGGAAGACAAAAGAGCGAAATCCTCGCGGTTGAAGTCGCGAGCGCTGGTGTTGGTACTAATAATTTCATCCGTCAGCAAAAGTTTTTCCGAAAACATGGAACCGGTAAAAGTGGTGTTACAATAGCTTCATGCTGAATTGAACGCAGTCAGTGTTTACAGTGCAGGAAGTATAGGCTGTCGACACACGGACGAATGGTTGCATTGCTTTTACACAGTGAATTTTAGATACAGTTTCCGCCTGTCGTATTTGTGGAGTAAGCTTTTTTGTTTTGTTTTTGAACTGCGTCGTTGGTCTAGTAGGTACTGAAAGAAATTAAAAAAAAAAAAAAATCAGCACAGGCTCAGGTACATAACGACACAATGATAAACACAAAACAGAAAATATAAATGAAGTAATAAAAAAATAATAAAAATAAAATTTTTATTAAGTAAGTATGTGCCTTGCGGTTGCGCTAAAAGGGTCCAGTTCTTCTACCTCTGGAGGCAGCAAGTACCACTGCTGATCATGAAGTCCTGGGTTAGAATCCTAGGTCAGGCAAAAGGTTAAAGCGATCTCGAAATGTTTTTAATTTTTGTTTTTTGGGTATATATAATAAGATTCTTGTTACTACTACTGCCTCGTTGGTCAAGTGGTACCAAACGCGACTGCGGAGCGTGAGGTCCTAGGTTCGATTTCCAAGTCGGGCAAAGTGTTAGTGAATTTTCTCATTAGCAGCCCGGAATCTGGATTTGTGACCGGGTGATGGCATTAGGCTCGTCTCCTGTTACATTGGACTCAAACATAACGTGCGAGATGTGGGTGTTAGTATAGCACCTCTGCCCAGCCCTTCGGCGAACACAGGCGTGATATTATGTTATGTATTAATAACTACAAATAGAAAGAATAATGAAAATAAACAAAAGAAAATGTAAATTTGACCTTTGTTTTTTTTCTCAATCCAATATTATCAGTCTAAATCTATTCACTGCTACTGCGTCCATTAAATATATATAAATCCCGGAACACATGAAGGATAAACAGCTTACTTTATTGCCAGAACCAAGCAGCATAAAACCCTTTGGTACCATTAAAATCTTCACCCACATCTAAACTGGGAATAGTTCCAGTTAATACCGCCCATACTGTTTAAATCCAAATACCCATAAACTGGAATACGATGCAATTCCACTTCTATCTCTGCCGACCCTCAGAACAATATACGGTTTTATTAGTTCGATACAAGATATTACCACATTTCATCAAAGTCGACATTTAGGTGGATGAGAGGAAAGTTAACTTTAAATGTATGAAGAGAAAGTTTGTTTTTTAATGAAATCATTCGTAACAATAACGTATGACGGTAAAATGCTTAAGACGTGGTGAAATTATTATGTGTAACTAGGATGTCGATGCTGGAGTCTGCTATGTGGTATTAACTCTTGTCTGGTCACCCAGAGAATGGAGAAGTAGTCCAATTTATGATTTACGTTCGTGACATCTCACAACCTCAGGTCCAGTTGAAAAGTTACGTCAGATACAAGTTGTCTGGCATTTTTTTTTAATGTTGCAATTTATTTTATTTTTTTTGCATCTTTCAAAATTGTTTTTTTGTTTCCGATGTTTAGTCCCTATTGTCATTTTGTGCTTATCTCTGTACTAAATATAATAATAAATAAGGCTGGATAATCCACATAGCATCATCTAGACCCAAGCTAAGCAGAGCTTGTGTTATAGGTACTAGATGACTGATATACTTAATACAATACATTACATAGATAGTTATTTTTTATTATACATAGCAAATACCCAGAATACCAGGAACAAATCTTTGTAGATCGTACAAGCATTTGTCCCAAGGCGGGAATCGAACCCGCAACCCGCGACCTTCGCCCGCCGCGCTACATAGGTAATTAAAATAATAAATGTGTTTTCTTTCTTTCTTTCTTTTTTTTTTCTTTCCTATCAAATCAAATCAAATCAAATCAAATCAAATCACTTTTATTTGTTAACACAGGTAGAAATACAGATCTTGAGTTTGGTGAACAGAACGCTATGTTATGCCAGGAGGCATACAAATATGGTGTGCATCTACAATATAATAATAATAATAATTATGAATTTAATTTAATTTATTTTATAATTATTATGAATTTAAATAAAAATAAAAAGGATGTTTGAAATTCATGCATAATTAAAATTTCAAAATAAATCATAACAATTATATAATATTATTTTAAAAATTGTACGATGTCAGATTTAAATGAGGAATTATTTAGTTATAAATGTCAAAAATAAAAAAAACAAGTCAGAGCAATTAAAAATGTCAAAAATTATTACATATCAATATTACAACCTCAAATTAATTCGTCATTTAAGTTTTTTCATTTAACATAGATGCAAAACACTATATTGAGTCATCATTTAAAAATTCATCCAGTGTGTAGTAACATTTGTCACTAAAACTTTGTACGCAATGGCTTTCTTCTGACCGCCGATAAGCTGACAAATAAATGCGGGTTTTTTTTTACATAGAATGCAGTTTCCATTATATACATTGCTGGCAGTGTCAATATCTTTAGTTTTCTGAAATACGGAAAGCAGCTATCAGTTGTTTTTAGACCACACATGGACCTCACACAACGTTTCTGCATCCTAAATACAACCTCCCTATTAGCTGACTGCCCCCAGAAAATAATACCGTATCGTAAAACAGAAGCTGCAAGTCCATGGTATGCTGCTAACAATGTCTCAATATTAACCTTTTTTGAAAGTTGGAATAGTGCATACGCAGATTTACTTAGTCTTTTACATATTATGTCAGTATGAATGTTCCAAGTCAATTTATTATCAATAGTCATTCCTAAGAATTTAGCACTATCAACTTCCTAAATTTTATGGTCTTTATAGTTGATATTAATGTTATTATTTTCACGACGCTGATGGTATTGCATGATATTGAACTCTATCAGTTAAATATGATTCTATCAATTTTAGGATATTTCCCCTTACGCCGTAGCCATACAGCTTTTGTAGCAATATCCCATGGTCAACATAGTCGAAAGCTTTCGTCATATCAGTAAAAATAGTACAAATTGGATTATTTTTATCAACTGATGTCATAATACTATTAATTAAATCAAACAGTGCCAAGTTAATATTTATGTTTTTGCGAAAACCTTTCTGTTCATTGCAGAATAGGTTATATTTTTCAAAATATGTGTACATGGAGTTGTATATAACGTTCTCAAAAATTTTGGACAAGACGGAAATTTTTGCAATTGGTCTATAGTTTTTCATATTTGTTTTGTCATCTTTTTTAAGTAAAGGTTTAATAATAACTTTTTTTAAGCTGTTTGGAAATTTGCCATCAGCAATACAAAGGTTAATAATGTGAGCTAATGGCTGTGCTATATTTTCCTTTACGTACTTTAGGACTTTAGTACAGACGCCATCCCAACCAACAGTATTTGTATTTTTTAGATTAGAGATAATTTTTATAATGTCATTTTCCGAAACCGGTGACATAAATAGAGATTGTGATGAAAGATTGTCAAAGACATTACCATTAATCTTGTCAGAATTTATATTATTTTCAATTGTGTCAATAAGGTAATTATTAAATTCATTAGCAATGTCAATAGGGTGTATAAAAGTCAAATTGTCTCTGTTTATAGTCATAATATGTTCCTGTGGTAAGCACGTTTTAGATTTATTAATAACTTGCCAAGCGGCTTTAGATTTATTCTGAGAAGAGCTTATAAAATAATTGTTTTGGGCTTTTTGCGTCAATTTTATAATTTTTTTATAGAGAGTAGAGTATTTTTTTAGATTATTCTTATTTGTTGAGCTAGGGTCAAATCGATATTTCCAAAGTAAATGTCTTTGTTTCTGGCTGCATATCTTTATCCCTCGAGATATCCATTTAGTTTTTCTATTCAATTTGATAGTTACTATCTTTTCTGGAAAGCATAATTTATAAAATAGTAAGAAATCGTCAATGAAGGCTTCAAAAGACACGTTTGCATCTTTAGCATTAAAAACTTCTACAAAAGATAAACTGCCTAGGATATTTTTAAATTTAACCAAATTATCTTCAGAGTACTCTTTCTTTTTACATTTCCAAAGTTGTAATTTGCAAGTTATTTTTATGGGCACTTTCAGTATTTGACATGTGTGATCCGAGAGTGCTAGATCTAAGATTTCAGCTTTGCAGCCCCTTTTGTAACTATGTGCAAAATTATCGATGCAGGAATTACTACTGAGTCTTGTTGGTTTGTTAAGTGCTAGTTTTAAATTATATTGTAAGAGGAAATATTCAAATTCAAGAGTAATTTTATTTCTCTTTATTATGTCAATGTTAAAATCCCCTTCAAGAATAATGTTTTTATTTGCCCCAGAACTAAGCCTTTTGAGTATGTTGTCCAATTTTTCATAAAATAATACATAATTATGTTTAGGTACCCTGTATATAGAAATAATAATAATATTATATTAATGAAATGTCTTTTAGCCTATAGTAACTGGCTTAGTTGTCTTGTTGTAACTTTTGTGTTTTTCTAACCCATATGACCTTTTCCTATTATAGTATCAATTCAAGGTGGAACTGACATCATGGTATCCCCATGATGTCAGTACATAATTATAGATCCCCAGCGCTTAAAGCAGCAAGCGTGGTGATTAATGCTCGTGCCTTCTCTGTATGAGAAGAGGCCTTTGCCCTGCAGAGGGACAGTATTAGGCTGGTACTACTACTACAAATAATTCATGTCACTCATTAAAAATGTCAGTGGGTAAGGTACAAATCATGATTTTTAACAGTTCAGAGCAAAAAAAAATTCAGAAGGAAAATTAATACATAATACCGAAAAGTCAGAGTATAATTTAAATGCTGAGGGGTCCAGAATCATGTACCTACTGAACTCTTATTTTTCTAATGTTTTTGTGTTACATCATCTTATTTCATACGTTATGGTTTCATGGTAATATTTGCAGGTTGTAGTTCTTTAAACAGATTTGATTGATCAAATATTGACTGTTAATATTTAATAAGTTTGACGTGTCTGTGTGTGTGTGCCTGTCTGTGGCATCGTAGTTCCCGAACGGATAAACCGATTTTGGTTTTTTTGTTTGAAAATTGAATTGGTGGGGAGTGTTGTTTAGCTATGTTTAATGAAAATCGGTTTATCAGTTATCCGTATTTTACTCTTTGAATCTGGGTTTTTTTGCTAGATGAATTGCGTGATTGTCGAATGAAGCGTGCCTACTGCTGGGCATAGATTACGGTATAAAGATTAAATTTAAAATTTTAAAAACCCCGTCACAAAAACTATTTCCCGACGCGAGTACATGGCTTATTTTCTGCTTTTTAAAGGATTTTTGACTACACCCACATAGTATTTACAGCAGAACGTTGACAGTCTCTAACAGAATTACTTATCAAAGGAACCATTCTATCCAAAACTAAATCTTATATCGTAGATAAAACTCCACAAAACAAATCCCAAATAGCTCTTCATCATAAATATTAATTTCATAAAGCAAACTTTGATTTTCCGACAGCAGTGGCTAACAAACCGCCGCTGGTGGATTTCCATCGCAGCAGTCTGAATATTAAACGTTCAGTCTGCCTGATTAAGTTCTGGGATGCGGCGAACAAACACATTTGTACTGATTTACGTTGTATTTAGGTGAAGAGACGCAGATACACAGGTCTACACAGTACACAGCACGGTTCACACACACGCACACTTACTCACTCAGGTCCAGTTGAAAACCAGCGTCAGGCACTAGTTGTCTGGCATTTTTGCTGAACTGGACCCTTTTAGCGCAGCCGTAAGGCACATACTTAATAATATACTTATAAATGTTTTTAATGTATTTCTTGTTACTCGTTTTTTTTTTAAAACCTTTTCCACACTAGGAATTTCTCCTGTATTGTGGGTGGGTTTACATACATTTAAACTCGTTATAGAACCCACAACACGTTGCGCAACAGCCGATGGCTCAACCACTGCGCCAACTGTGTCGTCAACACGTTTTCTTTACAAACATATTCACACACAGTAAAACGGGGTGAATCGAAACAAAACTTTAAATGAGATTTAACATTATTGATTACTGACAAGGTGTCGAAATGATTCATTTTAATTCCTTAAAAAAAATAGGAGTCCTTGTAGGAGTAACAAACAATGTTAAACTAACGCGAATGTTCCCTTCAAAGTTTTGTTTCTACTGACCCCTGCGTTTCTATTCACCCCGTTTTACGGTATATATAAAACTGGAGATGCCTTAAGTGAATTATTTTTTCACTCTTTTTCTAAAATAAAAGTGGCATATGTCATTACTTATAACATTAGATTTATCATTGAATCTACAAAGATTTCTGATTAAGGCAACATTTTATTAATAATTTAGTTTTACAATTAGAGAAATAAATTAAATTTTATTCGATTAATTTATAGAACACACACAGCATATTATGTCTGAAAAATCTACGGGCAAAAGCTTGTAATTAGCAAATGGATAAATGGATCCACACGTTTTAAAATGTTCCATTTACACGTCAAGATATTTCTTATAAAACTTATAACGAAAACCAACAACAGAACGCAATTTAAAATTTTATGACATTCAAGTTTTATACTGCGAACCTCACCTATATTATATTGAAGAATATTTTCTTATTTTCTACACATAACTTGTACATACGTTTGAGAACATGCCAAGTCTTCGATTCAGGTCAATATTTTGACAATGCTTTCCTTCTGCCAAAGAAGTTCAATTGGATTTTGAGACACGTCAAGATAAACTCGAAATTATACCGTTCAAAGACTTTCAAATTGTACCCCAATTTTTTTGAAGTCGGGAAATAGATACTGTGAAGCCCAACTACTATAATATATTTTTTTTGTTTTTTTTAAAACTTTACCCCACACTAGGAATTTATCCTGTATCGTGGGTGCGTTTACAAACATTTAAACTCACATACACAAACAGCCAGACCCGGAACAACTACCTGTAGGTCATACAAATATTATATAATAATAATTCATCAATCATAATTAATTATTTAAATCTAAATTATTTTGGCACTTAACTAACAAGTTATTTTGACTTCTTTTCCTATAGTAATGAAATAATACAATCATTTATGTAGTTAATTTGTAGTTTAGTACGAGTAAGCTCTATATTTGCATGTAAAAATTGTGACTAATTATTTTTGTGTGTCTATAATAGGCTGATCATAGCGCACATTAACCTAAAACATGTCCAACCACTATACCTATGTATCACAAATAAAATATTTCTGATTTCAGGCAACTAAGTTCTGAGAACCAACCTAATGTTAACATCTAAAAAACTTGTACACTTAGTTGCCAATAAAGAATCTGAATTTGATTTTGAAACTTTAACATCCCCTCTACGCCCTAATCATGGTTAAGAAAATAAAATATGGTCTATGTTACTTGCTGATAATGTTGCTTCCTATAAAAATTAAAATCAAAATTCTTTTATTCAAATTAGGCTGAGAATCAACACTTTTTGAACGTCAAAACGTTTACAAAAGACAGTCCCCCAAAACGCCCACCTTTCACCACTTCCTAGTGTGGTATATATATAGGTGTATATATAGGTAATGTATAGGTGGAATTACTTTTGAAATCGGATAAGTAGTTTTTGATTTTATCCTTTACAAAAAACATACACACAATCAAATCTTTCCTCTTAAAAACATTAGATTAGATAAGTCCAGTTGGTGTTATATATTTTTTAAAGTCTGGTTATTTTGAAGATAGTTATTTCTCAGATACGTGGTCTTATCCCAGAATCGAACCCTACACCCTAAGCTAAGCAGTATTCCTTACAACCACAGAATCGAAGAGGTAGTCTTTTCGAAATCAGCAGTCAATACATCGGTACCTAATATATTTGCTAATCTTAATAAATGCATTCTTTCTTCCATTCTGCAACAACTATTAAGCATGTACTTATCAGAAGTGGTACAGTCAGATGAACACAAATGAACATAAAGTGGTGCAGTCAACGTGATTAAGATGCGCCGAGCCATGCCGAGCTAACACATTTGTATCTTACTTCACGCTAAGCATTAACTAAAGACTTCGCTGTTTGTACTTGGAGAATTCCTTTAGAGCCACCTCTACACGCTTTTATTTGTTTTTGTTCCGAAGTGGAAAATTCTCATGGATGTCCAGAAAGACCAGACTCTTACTGACTAAAAACCACCCCATACCTACGCCAGGGGCTCGCGGGAACGTACGATCCTTCCGCAACACGTCTACACGCTTTTTTTTTATTATTCGGGGTGGAAAATCCTCATGGATGTCCTCCGCCCTGTGGGGGCGAAGGAGTCTGTCAGACTCTTACTGACTAAAAACCACCCCGGTGTTCCATCTCACACCTACGCCGGGGGTCGCGGGAACGTACGATCTTTCCGCAACCCCGGCTAGTGCCAGCCCGCCTCTCTGCAGGCCTCCTCAGGTCGAGGGGGGGAGTGAGGTGTCTGACTCCCCCCCGACGTCTAAGAGTGGCACGCGTGAAATACTACGGGCCACCACCTCGGAACACGTCTATACGCTGGGCCAACGAAAGCCAATGCACGCCACAGCATACTTCAACTAGTACCAGAACATTAACACACCGTCATTTGCGTTATGTTTTTGTTGTAATATAGACATTATGTGGCCAATATTGGCGCATGTTGGGCCAACGTGTTTAGGGAGCAGAAAACATACATAAAAAAAGAAAGAAAGAAAAACATTAATTCGAGACACGCACAGGAAATATAACTAAACACCAAATAACTAACAGTAAACAAACAATAAAAATTGAAGGACTTCTTTTGGGTTCTTCCATATTGAATTTATCAGTAGCAGCCCGTGGCCTTGATTTTTACCAGGTTGATAGCAATAGGCTCACCCCCTCTTACATGTGACTTAAGCATAACTGGCAAAATATGGGTACTAGAGGTGCACCCCAGTCTAACCCTTCAGGGTATACAGTCGTGATGTTGCGATATATTTATTGCAATAAAATGGTTAAATTAATATGAAATTCAGAAATGCATGTTATTTGAACTGGTACTATAATGTTTTCACAAATAGGGGTAATATTTTATTACTATTACTATGAGAGGTGTTATTACTCAATTTAATGACCTGTAATTTATTTACGAATGTTTAAATACAGGGAAGGTGTGAAGGGCACGTTTAAATGATCCATATTTTAGAAATTTATTCACTGATTTTGATTAACAGAGTACCATAACCGCCTATTAATTAACTAACCATGTATTGAATTGACCATATTGATGGAAGGTTAAGCTACGCTTGCCGAGGTCAGTCTGTGGATGGGTGACCGTTCGTAATATATGGAGACTCCTCCGTGCCTCAGAAAGCACGTTAAGCCGTTGGTACCGGTTGTCATTTGCAGATCTTTGACAGTCGTTACAGGTAGTCAGAGTCTGAAAGTCTGACAACCAGTCTTACCAAGGGGTATCGTGTTTCCCAGTAACTGGGTTGTGGAGGTCAGATATGTAGTCGCTCCATGCCCACCCCATGGAAGCCCACCCCAACATAGTAGGGAAAAGGCTAGGCAGATGATGATGTATTGATTTGACCAAAATAATATGATGTATACAAAGCAAAAGTGTCCGTCCAAAAGTTTTACGTCCGTGACATCTCACAATCTCAGGTTCAGTTGAAAACCAGCGTCAGGCACTAGTTATCTGGCATTTTTGCTGAACTGGACCCTTTTAGCGTAGCCGTAAGGCACATACTTAATAATATATGTATACTTACTCGTATATATATTGTTAATGTATTTCTTGTTACTCGTTTTTTTGTTTTCTATGTTTAGTATTGTGTCGTTGTGTGCCTGAGCGTGTGCTGAATAAATGTTTTTTCTTTCTTTTTTTCTTTCAAAAGGAGAATGTCAGGATCGTAAAAGGTAGTTTTTGCTTACCTCATGGGAATAAGGCGTGTATGTGTAATGAGTTTTCATAAACATGTCATTTACTTTGTACAGTACACCAAGCTAGCCCAATGTGTCATATGTTTATAATTTTAACATTTTATTTTAAAAGAATAAGGTTCGTGTTCAATTGGGAAAATCTGACAGTTTGGGGTAGCTTGATGTGCTGGCATCTGTACATAACACTTGCAAATATTATAAGTGTCCCTAAAACTTCTTACTGTCTTTAAAATCGTTCGACTTGAAGTTACTTTTACATCAAGCATTTGTGTTAAGCACACAGATATAAACTCTATTGGTTAAAAGGTTAAGCATTAAATTCTCCCAAAATTAACGCCAGTGTAACTCGTACAGGCAAAAACAGCAGCAAAATGTTCTGTTTCCATTTCGTAAGTTAGTGCACATGTTTATAATATATCTCCAAGTTAACGTATATACACGGTTAGCGCCGGAGTTCGGCGCAGCTCTAATCTCCAGTTTAATTTAACTAGTTCTTGGTAAACTGGTTCAGCGCATAATCGCGAGCTTGAGATTCGGATCGCGGGTAGTGACACAGTGGGCTTATTGAGACTGCAGTCTGGATTTAGTGCTTCAAGAGAGTGGCAATAATCGTTTTGAAAACAAAATTGTAGGGTCAGCCTAGAAGGACATACCGACCTTATTGGTGTTCATCATCATCCTCTTGCCCTTATCCCAATTTATTTGGGGTCGGCGCAGCATGTCTTCTTCCACACATCTCTATTTGCCGTCATCTCAGAAGTCACCTCCTTCTTAGACATATCATCTCTTACACAATCCATCCATCGTTTCTTATTAGGTCTCCCACAATTCTTGTAACCCTCTACATTCATACACAAAACTTTCCTCACAACATGATCCTCACTCCTTCGCGTCACATGTCCATACTATGACAACCGATTTCCATACAACTTCTCTGTCACAGGCGCCAGTTTCAGATTACCTTATATATACTCATTTCTTATTCTATCACACATCCCCCTTAGCATTCTCATCTCAGCTGTAATCACTGACCTTATTGGTGATATTCTTCAGAAAGGTCAGGTACTGCACAGTGCTTGCAACCGGCGTGTGTGTATGAACGTAAACAAAGCAAAAGGAGTATGTAAGGATCGTAGCAGGTGACGTTCTGTAGTTTCTTCCCCATGGGAAATAGGTGGGAGTTTATGTATGTATACATTATCGTGATACTCTTATCTACTGAGACATAAGTGACATTAAGTCATAAGGCAAAATAAAAATATTTTGAAATACCACCTACAATTCGTTATACATAATGTACAGTAGACCACACGACAGTGATAATACTTTGACCTTGACTTGGCCTACCATAGTATGGAGTTTCAATTAAATGCGGGGCCAGCTTATACTGGTTTTCAGACCACTGACATTCAGATGATCGTACATATTTATAGACGTAGCACAACTACGGCGTAGCCCAGCTACGCCGTAGCTCAGCTACGTCGTAGCTCTCTGTGATTAAAGAAAGCGCTTACCTACGACCGTTGCCGTTGTCAGCTGATCTAGACAAAATCGTTTCTGTAGCGTAAAAAGCCAGATGCTTACGTCAAAACGTATGGTATCGACATTGATAATATCGACAACACGGTTGGCATAGTTGATAAGCGATTGGCTCCCGCGCTTTGTGTCGGGGGTTCGATTGCCGCACGGAACAAATTTGCATGGTCTACGGTCAGTTGGGTCTGGCTGTTTGTGTTTGTCTAGGAACGATATGCTACAAAGCGTTCTAAATTTAACCTTTATATAATCGTAGTTGTGACGACAAGGAAAATAGCACCTGAGGGTCACTTAGAAGATCTATTAATAAAGGTGAGGAGCCACTGGCCGCTATAATAGCGGCCAGTGGCTCCTCACCTTTCTTATTACGGAAGACATACGAGAGAAATGTATCTGTAAAATCTGCCCATGTCTGCACATCAACATGAAATCATTATAAAGCCACAACTGCAAGTCACAATTTTCCCTCGCAACAAATCTTCAAGAACTTCTATGCTCGAGTGTATTACCAACTTTACCTTATCGCTATCCGCTAGCAAGGTGTGCGGGCAAATTGAATTTCAACTTCTATAATCTTGCAGGACTTATTAAATGTGCTGGATTTTGGGTCTATATTGAAACTATTTTGGTCCCCATTTGGGAATATTATGGGACCGTTTTGGGTCCCATTATCGTGGTTTAAAACGTTCGGTTAACGGGCCATTGGTCGTATTATAACTATAAGTTTGGAGTGTCGAAGTGTAAAAGTTTCGTCGTATGTGTTGGGTTTTATTTTATTGTTGGCCGAGCTGACTATTGGACGCGTGGGCGACATTTTTAAAAGTATTATTGGTGTTTGTTTTAGGGTAGAAGTTATGGGTTGTATAAAAGTATTTTGAGGTAAAACCGGAATACTGCGTAGGTTTAGTAAGTGACTCTAAATTAAATATACTTTATTTTTTTTAAACTTTAAGCACACAAATGTACAGAGGCGGACTTAATGCGATAGGCATTTTCTACCAGTCAACCTTTGGGTGATGCACAGAAAAAGATTAGCTACAGTACAGTATTAGATTGTATATGTTATTGAAAAAAATATATCTCTTCTTAATATAATAAAGCTGAAGACTTTGCTTGTTTAAACTTAAACACCATAATCTCTTGAACTACTAGTCATAGCTGATAAGATATTTTTGCATTCGAAAGCCCAATTCTTGAGGAAGGAATACTATGAAGGTTAAACCGCGGGGCATAGCTTGTGTATTTATATAGCGAATGATTGGTGCAATAACTATCAATGGGATTAGTTCATCTTCCTAGCCTCGCACAGCGCAGCTGTAGTGGAAAAGGGTTTAGTAAAGGCGTGGTATTGTACATGTAAAAACAGTGGCTGCAGAAATGCGTGCGAAAAATGTGTGTGGCCTATTTCAAATCACTTGTTTTAAATGTACAAATCCGCTTCTTCTCATAACAGTCTACTGCGCATCCACGCACCACTCGGCTCTCTCGTACAGTTTAAAATAAAAAATATTTATTTGGAACACGCACAGGAAATGCTACTAATTCTTTTGTGTGTCTGTATGTATGTATGTGTTTGTGTGTGTGTGAGAGAGAGTATTATGACACTTATGAAAAGGATCTGTGCGAGGCTAAAAAGGCTCCTATCTCAGCATAATACAGCGATATAACAAAAAATATCTCCCAACACTGATATCCTGCTAAGGCCCGCTGTGAGTGTGTGTGTGTGTGTAGCTGTGTGATGTGTGTGCTTTGATAGAAAGAGTCACACTCACACCATGTCACAGGTCCGCTAGGCTTCCTCGCACCACTCAGCGTGCCAGGACACTTATCGTCGGTAAAAAGAAACAAAATAAGTATCTGTGAACCAATACTCTTCCCTCAAACATCAAAGTCACATAGCAAAAGTATACAACATGCTTCGTCAAAACATCATTAACGTGGGTTTACGTGGTTTACGTTCACGTGATTTACCTAACAGCCAGTCATCGCGCGTGCAGCTGCCATTATTTTTACCATGCAAATTGTTCCGTACGCAAGTCATCAGCGTACGCTCGATTGCAAAAGTGGTTGTTGTAATATCAATTAATAACTATTTTTGTTTCTTTAAAACGGTACAACTATTAATACATGAAGAAATAAAATAAAATAAATAATCACAGGGCATCGAAAAATGTATCCGCATCACTGTCAACGGGAAAAGTGCCCAGAAGGCTGGCAGCATTGCCACGTTGTATGGCAAAGCTGATTCTTGGACCAAAAAAATGGCCAGCTGGTCACGTGAAGATTGCTTCGCGATTTCTTGAAATAAAAACGGACCCCATGGCCATGATATTTCATAAACATTAACTTAACATTACGCCCGTAATCCCCGGAGGGTAAGGCAGAGTACACCCACATGTCGCCATTAGCGAGCGTATTGATTGCCATCTCCTGGGCACAGTTCCAGGCTCTGGGCTGCTACTGAGAAATTCCTGATGGGATATCCCAATTTACACTGCTCGACATTGGATATCAGTTACGTCTAAGATAAGCTATAAAAATAGTCACATTGGTACTTATCCAGATTTGTACACATGCTTGTGATGTGCACGACAAGCGAAGCCATAACCACTACACCATCAGGGCAACTTTCTGTCGTCATGACGAATAAAGAGAGGCTTACTATGCCGCGGTAAAAGCAATTACCCAGTTAGTAAGATGATTGTGGAGTTAATAGTCCGAGATGTACTGACAGTACTAAACTACGTTGAGGTCACCTCATTTGTTGGGTTTACTAGCCTATAAAAGGGTTTTTGTGTCTGCGGTACTAGGTACAGTGACATTTTATTGCCGACCACAGCATCATCTCATCATCTGCCTAGCCTCTTCCCAACTATGTTGGGGTCGGCTTCCAGTCTAACCAGATGCAGCTGAATGTCAGTATTTTACATGAAATTACTGCTTATCTTACCTCCACATCCAAGTTACTGGGCAACACGATAACTCTTGGTGAGGCTGGTTGTCAGAATATCGGGCTCCTGTCTACTCGTACCGGCTGTCAACGATTTACAAATGACAGCCGGTACCAACGGCTCAACATACTTTTTAAGTACGGAGAGGTTTCTATATGTAATGGAGGATTACCCATCTACAGACTGACCTCAGTGAAGGTATACTCGATCGACCCGTGCGGCTGTTTTTTATTTAGCCTCGTACTCTTCTCAGACTTCCATGTCCGTGGCGTATAAATTCCGGCGTAACCTAATTTCACGTATTATTTACACTTCAGAAGGAAACATTTACTTAAATTACCAAACTACTCGACAAACAACGCATTCCGCTTGTTCAATTAACTCAAAGATATGAAGTAACGAAGCGTGGAAGTATGCATGCGTGTTGAAACAAAAGCGTGTCGCACGCGTCGCACGCGTCCCATTCGTTGCACGCAATGGCACTGTGAAGCTGAGTTTCAACCTTTCAAATATGTTCATGCGTGTACCGACTGTGCCGCTCACGTGACGCAGGCCAACCAGAAAAGACTTTAGGTGTGGACAGTGCGTGGACATGGTGTCTTTTTAATGGAAAGTCCTTTAATCAAAATGTAAGGAAGTAACGCAATGCAAAACATATAAAGTAAACACAAAGAAAACACAAAACAATTTTTTGTCACAGTTTTTGTCCTATTGCAAAACACACGAGGTGACGGGGCGAGGACAGGACATAACCTAACCCCCCAGTCACAGATGTCACTGATGTCGTGTCAATTGCGTAACTGTGTCCGCGTCTCGTAGTTTCAAAAAAAAATTCACGTCAAATCCACGTCCGTGCCCCGTCTTTGTCCTACCTGCGACGCGTCCTCGTTTTTTCTATAGGTACAATTTTGAAATTCGCGTCTGTCCCCCGTCTCTGCCATGTCTGTGGCATCCTTGTCCTACTTGACTTCTATCTGCCTTCCTCCTTATGCACACGAAAGAGACACGCAGGACCCAGTAATTGGTGTGCAACATATGGATATTTCGCTTTAGCCTCTAAAAGGATGAAGTTTCGTGGATTGTGCGGAAAAATTCGATGATAATCCAATTTTTGCGATTCCCATCTTGTTCACATTATTTGCTTTTGATATGTGACTTTTTACGTGGAATCTGCCTACCCATCTGCCTATTCCCTACTACATTGGGCTCAGCTTCTAGTCTAACCGAATATAGGTCTGCAAGAGACTGTGTATGTGAACTCCACGACCCAGTTATTGTGTAAAACGACACTTGATATGACTGGTTGCCAGACTTTCAGGTTATGTGAGCTCTTCTTACAGTAATATAACTAAGTATAATTATGAAGGTACTAGAAACAGCAGTGTTTTTCTAAGTTTCATAAACTGCAGTAAAACCGCTTACAGAAACTTGTTATTAAATGTATTGTTTTTAACACTTTTATACGTGATTGTACTGCGGCGGAAACTCTTATCTTGCTCACGTTATGTTTTTAAACGTTTTTTGGTTAAATAAGTTGTCGAGTGTTTTGAGAAGCGTGTCATAAAAATGGAACGTCATTACAACGTGTGTTTTTAGAACAAACAGCGAGAGTGGGAGTTATATAATAATAATAATAATAATACATTTTATTTCAGAATTACATACATCCATATTTTGTTAGTAACATTGTTCTTAGCCTAGTGTTAGTAAAGCATAATAAATAAATAATAATTAAACTATGTTAGGCGCTTACTCTCGCGTGTAGGCCTATCAAATGTGCCATCAGTACAGAGTCCCATCGGCTGGCACACGCGGTCAGGATGCTGCTGGGGCCGCCCCGTATGCGCGCCAGTAAAGACGCACTTCGCTTTCGTATGACAGCGTGAAAGCCGTCTACGCGCGCCTCCGCGAACATGCCACTCGCGCTACAGTACCGCGGCAGCCCCATCAGCACCCTGAACGCGTTATTATATTGCACACGCAGGGCTTCGTATGTCCTCCGCGTGTATTTGGCCCACAAACTGCAAGTGTAAAAGGTCTGACAGAAAGCTCTAAATAGAGTGACCTTCACTTGTTCAGTACACCGTGCGAATCTGCGAGCCAACATATTACAGCGAACAGACAACGCCCTGCGTTCCCTCTCCACATCCATATCATCCTTAAGGTCCTCGGTGACCCAGTGGCCCAGATACTTGAAGTGAGTAACTTGGTTTAATGGTGTACCATAGAGTGAGACGGGAGGTACCACTGTGACCTCTTTTCTAGGTGCTTTGAAAACCATCACCTCACTCTTTTTTACATTGTATCTGAGCCCATGAGCCTCCGCGTACTCTTCACATATACGGAGTAACTTGCGCAACGCACCGATTGAAGGGCTGAGCAGCACCATGTCATCCGCGCAACTGATGTTATTTACGCAAATTCCATCTATATGACAACCAATGTCCGTGATATTGTAACCGAATTTGCATTCTCGTCAAAAGTCAAAGTCAAATAATTTATTTCAATAATACCATTAAAAACCCTGGCACTTTTGCTGAACTGGACCCTTTAAGCGCAGCCGTAAGGCACATACTTAATAATATTATTATTTTGTTACTTCTGTTTCATTAATTTGTTCATTTTTGTTTTTTTTTCCTGTTTTCTTTATTTAATATTGTGTCGTTGTGTCCCTGACTGAGCCTGTGCTGAATGAATGAATTTTCTTTTCTTTCCTTTCTTTCTATTTCACCTACACTTTCATTTATTTTTTTTGTACAAAGATAGCACTGCTGGTACGAATGAGTTGTAGGAAGCGCAGTTGAATCTTGTAGAGTAATGCATTGCGTTTGCGAGCTACGAGTTTATTGCGTGCCTTTCAATTCAACTCCTAGAAACATTTGACGGCATGGTTGGAGCAGTGGCTGAGCAATTGACTGCTACGCTGCGTGTCGTGGGTTCGATTGCCAGAAGGAACAAATATTTGTATGGCCTACTGGTAGTTGATCCGGGTCTGGCTGTTTTGGTATGTGAGTTTGAATGTTTTACATCCACAATACAGGCAAATTTCCTAGTGTCTGGCAACGTATAAAAAAAGTAGTGGTGGTGATGGGGCTTCCAAATCCGACTTTTCAGGAAATCGGGATATCTCTTAGAAACTGTCTCAATAAAGATGTGTCCTAGGTAAAAATATGTTAAGTCTATTTAGTCCGTCAGTAAGATAACCAAAAAATATAGGACACGTATTTTTTGCTTACTCAAATCAATAAAAAGTGACAATGATATAGCACATCAAAGTTCAGGAAAAGGGGCCTGTGACGACACTGTTACGTTAAAAGTGTAGCATGGAGTGACGTCACGAGCAATTTCGACGTACTATATCATCGTCATTTTTGGTTTATGTGACAAAAGAAAAAATACGTGTCCAGTATTTTTGAGTAATCCAACTTTCGGACCAATCAGAATTTTTAAAGACACTACCCTATTCTGCTCAGAGTTGAGCCACTTTGCCGTCTATTTAAAGAAAAATGTCGAGATGGTAGGCGACAAATAAACCACTAGGTTAAAACATCACGGTTCAGCGAAATTGGCTCAGCCTTTTTGGAGATTACTTTAGGCTAATCTCCGAAACCGCTGTACCAATTTTGATCCGACTTTCAGTGGCAGATAGCTAACTTAGGCTTATTTTATATTAGACAAAGAATTAGGGAACCGTACAAAAATAAAAATTCCATTTTTGTGAAATTCCACGCGGACAAAGTTAGAGGCACAGTTGGTATAATTGGAAAAAAATACAAAAACTCAAAAACTACTGAATCGATTAAGAAAAATCTTTCACTTATAGCAAGCCACATTATCAACGAGTGACATAAACTAGATTTAATTTTCAAAACTACGCTTTAAAAGGACTGGAGGGGATGTAAAAGTTCTAAGGGAAAACTGCGAAATCTATGAAGACGAAGGCGCGAGCGAAGTGCTAGTAATCAATATAAGTCTGCACTTACCAACGGCCCTTGTGCAAGCTAACTGAGTAATTCACCTTCTCTGTATGAGAAAATACCTTTGCCCTGCAGTGGGACAATCACAGGCTGGTATACTTCTTATATACGAGTATACTATGGTACTTTAACATGTATCTATTTCTGAAACACACCCACTCATTAGTTTTCATCATATACACGTACATAAGCATAGCTACGGTCGTATGTACCAAGAGACTCATTAGACAGTTCACGCTGACTTCATTTAACTTACTCTTTGATGCATTAACTAGGCAAGCACGTATTTCTGCGCTCTACGTAGGATAAATCGGGCGGAGGAAGACGTTTAATAAAGCCGAGAGACACTGATTCTTCCAGTCATCTGCCTAGCCTTTTCCTAACTATGTTGGGGTCGGCTTCCAGCCTAACCGGATGCAGCTGAATACCAGTGTTTTATATGGAGCGACTGCTTATCTGACCCAGTTACTGGGTAACACGACACGCCTTGGTAAGACTGGTTGTCAGACTTTAGGGTTTCTGACTACCGATAACGACTGTCAAAGATCTACAAATGACAACCGGGACCAACGGCTTAACCTGCTTTCCGAGGCACGGAGGAGTCTCGCTGTGTTACGAACGGTCACCCATCCACAGACTGACCTCGGCAAGCGTAGCTTAACCTTCGATTAACCCGTGTGGCTGTTTTTATTTAAACACGAGCTCCTCGGTTCTTCCAGTCATTGTGATGACTTTATTGGACATATCACATAATATCATACGTTCTTACTATACTATACTATACGACCCTTCTGGTTACAGGAATATTGAAGTCTTATTGCGAAAATAGGTTCGAATATCAAAACCAACGAAAAATTTACTAAAATTAGACCTTAAAAAAGGCACTATTGAACCTCAAAGTTACAATTCAAATGAAAATACTAAATTGATTCTAGTTGCCTCTTCCAAAATGTATGAGATGACGTCAAATAGGAAGAAGAATACATGCTGCGCCAACCCTAAATAAATTGGGATAAGGGCAGGAAGATGATAATGAAAATGAGGATGATGTTGGAAGGTAGGTCTCTACCTACCTTCCCTCATCAAAGTACATAGCTTTTTTATAATTTAACTCTATTTTTGTTTTGCTTGCTCCGGCAATCGCTAGTGACATTAATTAATCTGTAATTCCGAACTTGATTGTATTTTTTTTTGGTAAATGTTTCGAGAGAGAGCCCTGACACCCATAACACAAGTTTAATCTTAGCTTGGGTGCCAGAGGTTAAACTTAGTGGTATTCTTACATTTTTTTAGGTTTATATAGTTTTATATAGTCTGTTCGACATAGCACTATTCTGCAAAATTGTAAAATTGGAAATAAAAAATCAAATAACTTTTAGTGAGTTAAACAGTCTTATAAAATACATAGTACATACACCAAGTACATATTTGTAAATATTGTGAAGCCAATCTTAATTGCGTTGTCAATAGCAACGTTGGCGCGAGCTCCAGACAAATCTAATTCAGCGACTTGGAACACATGTGTCCACCGCTAATACAAGCGGGGAATATATCTCATACATTTTTAAGCACAATTCTTTTGTTGCTTAGATATATTATAGTGACGATACAATGATTGGAAAAAAATCAAAATACAAAATCATAGCCTCTCGGATTTTTTATAGCAAAACTTAAAGGCTTTTTGAGCTGCAAGCGATCCTGAGTTTAAATCCCAGGTCTAGTGAAGTATTTTTCCTTACTGATTTTTTTCAGTAGCAACGTGTTGTCTGGATTTGTGAACAGGTAATAGAAATACATACAGTAGGAGGCATATAGAAAAAAATAGTGGGCGAGCTTGATGCTATCAACCTGACACAAATCCAGACTCCGGGCAGGCTGCAAATGGGACAGTTCCAATTGGAAAAAGTCAGTATCACTTAGCTCCACATGGGAATCGAACCCAGGACCTTACACTCAGCAGTCACGCTTGCGAACAGAAACGAGACAGTAAAATTGTTACAATCATAGCCGAGAATCGAGATTGGATGTATGTTATGTTAATGCTATTGATGATTTTATATTACGTATTTAAGTGCCTAGATATTACAATACAAGTTGGGAACACCGTCAACTCACTTCACCCAAGTTTTCACGACCCAAGTTGCTGACACTCAATTCATCTCACCCCCTAATCTGATATTTCTCAAAAAAAAATATTTACACGTCAACAATATAAAAAAAAATACCATAGTCTCGAAGGAGTATCGTCGTGGAATTCATAATTTACTCATCATGGCGTCTTCGTTTTAAATTCATGGGCTCAAAGCAATATGGCTGCTGGATAATAATATAGATTGAGCTGTGCTCAATTTGAGATTGGGGAGATCCCTTTTTTATTTCGGTCAGTAATACTGTGAATTGGGTATAGTTTTTGGTAAATTTTTGGGTGAATGAATGAAGAGAATTGGAACAATACGAAGATTCCACAATATAAAAATATAATAATATTACCAGCCTAGCACTCTTAGCCAGCTTAGTCTCTTCTCATACTGAGAAGGCACGAGCATTAATCACCACGCGTGATCAAAGCGGGTTGACGATTTTAGACTTATGTCATTTATATAATACACGGTTTCCTCTCGATGTTATCCTTCACAGATGTGTCAGAGATGTCTAAGATAAACTCCTTCACCTGCTATGTTTATTTGGGGGAAAGTGTCTCCTTTCCCCCTTAGATCGAAGCTTGAAGCCATCAGTCTGCAGCCACAGATAAACTTATGACGTAACCAAGGTCTATCAGCTACGCGCCATGAACAAAAAGATCTTCCAAATGTTTGCGACCCCAGAAATGCATCACATAGGTTTAAGGCAACTGATTTCGAGATGTATTTTAAAGAGGATAAGGTTGAAATTGAAATGGAGAGAGACTGTGGTAATAACAATTTGTTTTTTGCTGATACTGAGTTTGTTAATTAGTTTCTGATGGTCGGTGGACATTTTTTATTTGAAAGAAAACTTTTAAAATATAACTTGGAATTGGAGTTAGCGTTTTTTAGTCATATTTGAAACCAACGTTGCCACATCAATTAATTATTGGAGTCTTTTATATAAAATAAATAATGCTGGACAATCCACACAGCATCATCTAGCCCCAAGCTAAGCAGAGCTTGTGTTATGGGTACTAGATGACTGATATACTTAATACAATATATTACATAGATAGATATTTTTTATTATACATAGTAAATACCCAGAACACCCGAAAAAAATATTTGTAGATCGTACAAACATTTGTTCCAGGGCGGGAATCGAACCCGCAACCTCCTGCGTCGCAGGCGGACCTTCGCCCACCGCGCCACATCGGTCGTCAAAAGGCATTAAATTGGGTAGTTTTGAATTTTTCAAGTGTAACTTTTAATAATTGACAACCTTTGGGTTTCCACTATGTGTGGCACTGGATATGATTTTAATAGTTATGTCTTTAGTTGAAGATGAATATTTATAATAATGTTCGGTAAAGGGAATCATAACAGTACGCCTGTATTCTCGATGGGTAAGGCAGACGTGTACCTATATTTCGCTAGTCTTGTTAAAGTCCCGTGTAATAGTGTGTGAGCCGAACGCCATCAACCGAGTACAAATCCAGACTCTGAGGTGCCACTGAGGAAATCCTAATTTAAAGACCCATATAACTATTTTGACCTTTGTTTTTTAAGCGATTGACTTGATAAAGGAAGTAATTTGAAAAGTGACGAAGATATAAACGCCTTGACTGTACCTACCTGCTTTACCGGGTATAAACACCTAAACAAGTTAACGACTCATCAAAGACGAGCTAACCCGGATGCTTCGGCACAATCTGTGTAAAACCGGATGCACGTACATCCAAAGTCTTTACCGGCTCATTAAAACTTACACCCGGCTCCCTTGTACCGGTTATTCACCCTTATTTTATCGGAAAACCGGATATCTACTGATCTTTCACGGTTCTCAGAGATAATTGATGGCACGTACAAGAGACAGTTTTGGCTAGTTAGGAGCCAATGTCAAAAAAAGTTGTTATATTTTTGTGGTAATTAAATTGTATTGCTTCTTGAGTTCAAGTTTTCATTTTTGCGTAACCCTTCGTACATGTGTTATGTAAAATGGGATAAACCGTTACCAGTATCTAGATGACATCAAGCAATACCTACTTTTTTATTGGACTAGCCGTTTTACGAAATATATAATTTTATTTTGTCGTACAAAAAATAGATGAGACGAACCTATTTTAACTCTGATTGTACAATGCAACTCACAACTCTGTGTTATTGATCATCAGAAAAAAACATGAAAATTATGAAAAAGCCGATTTCAACGCCGGGTAGTCCAGAATACGTATACCGTGAAGCTATCACTTCTTGTATATTTGTATAATACTTTTTATTTCATTAAAATTATACAATTATTAATATATGAAGAAATAAAATAAAATAAATAATCATAGGGCATCAAAAAATTCATCCGCATCGTTTTCAACGGGAAAAGTGCCCAGAAGGCTGGCAGCATTGCCACGTTGAATGGCAATGCTGATTCTTTGGCCAAAAAAAAGGCCAGCCCTCTGGTCACGTGAAGAGTCGACCAAACGTTTCGCGATTTCTCGAAATTTTTTGTATATTTGTGGAGTTTCTTCCCATTTATGCAAATTCAAATTCTTTATTGCCAACTAAGTGTACAGATTTTTTAGATGTTAATAAGGTAACCAACATAAGGTAGGTTCTAAGAACTTAGTAGCCTGTTAAGGCATTGTAATTTAAAAGGTTAAAAAAACATAGAACAAGAGAAATATAGACACTCAATATAATAGTTATACAGTTACATTATTTTTTTTATTAGAATTATTGTTATTCATGCATTCATTCGTTTTGCTATTTTATTTTAATTGTAAATTTGACGTTTAAAATTTCCATTTTAATGGTCTAATTGAACTAAATTATTGACTTTTTAAGACCTTTGACTACCATAGATGACTACGCAATTCCAAAGTATTTGGAGCCACAAATTGCAACTATGAATATTTTGACAATCGCTTTTGTATTGACATCAAGGTTAAGTTGCACATAACCATAAATTATTTTATAGCTGACAACACCATTTTTCTCAGCATAAAGGATCCAATTTTACGAAAACTGGCACAAAATATACACTTAACCCTGACTTTAATCGGTTGTTCTGGAGATAATAATACGTGATGTCCTACTGCAAGGTAAAGGCCTCTTCTCATACAGAGAAGGTACTGGCATTAATCACCACGCTTTCTTAAGACGGATCGGCGATTTCGGACTTATATTAATTATAAGTCCAGGTTTCCTCACGATGTTTTCCTTCACTGATGTCAGTGAGGTCCAAGATAAACTTAGTAAGTACATATGAATTGAAAAAGTCACATTGGTACTTGCCAAGGTTTGAAACCATAACCTCGTGCACGAGAGGCTAGGCCTAAACCACTAGGCCATCATGACATATGACATATCCATATTTAGGGTATAATTTTTATTTTTTATGAGATTTAAAATTTTATTGAGTGCCATGAAGGCTAGACAGAATACATGAGTAACTAGCTTTTGCCCGCGGCTTCGCTCGCGTTAGGAAGTGGGGGGTTAGAAAGAGACAAAAAGTAGCTTATGTCAGTCTCCATCCCTTCAACTTAAACTAAAACTTAAAAAATCACGACAATTCGTCGGTCCGTTTTTCCGTGAAAAACGGACACATAGACACACACACTTTCCTTTTTATAATATTAATAAATAAATGAATAATGCTGGACAAACCACACAGCATCATCTAGCCCCAAGCCGGAACAAATATTTGTTGATCGTACAAACATTTGTCCCAAGGCGGGAATCGAACCCGCAACCTTATGCGTCGCAGGCGGACCTTCGCCCGCCGCGCCACATCGGTCGTCAAATAAGTATGGATTAAATGGTTAGCGGTTTTGCACTACTTTGTACGTAGCCTACGCAAATATTCTGCAGATCTGAGCTTAGCACCAATGTTTAACGTAAACGTAATGTCAATTTGAACGGTTTTTGTAATTTACCAGTTACTTGGGTTGTGAAGTAGTATCAGATAGGCAGTCGATTCATGTAAAATACTGGTATTTAGCTGCATCATAAGACTGGAAGCCAACGCCAACGTGTTTGGGAAAAGGCAAGGTAGATGATTATGATCCTTTAACATAACATCAACCCCCGCAGCTGATACCGATTTAAGCGAATGAAATGTCTATGTATAAAATCGAAATAAAAACACTATTCTAAGTTAAATGGAGGGCCATCAAAATATAGCACCGTAGGCGCTCCCTAGCGCGAGGTTTGATAATATTAGTAAAACTAACAAAGTGTTGCAGTACGGAGCGATTGTTAGCATTTATACGTTCATTAAAACTTCGCCTCGGCTTGGGAGTTGAGCAAATACGTGCGTGCAGCGAAAATAACGAACACAAGGAATTAGGTCGCCTTATCAATGGCGTTTATATTTTATTTATTATTTATTTATATGTATTGGGTGATTTTTAGAGTTCTGTGCTTCAAGAGAAAAAAAAACGGAACCCTTGTAGGATCACTTCGTTGTGCGTCTGTCTGTCTCTCTGTCTTTCTTTCTGTCTGTTTGTCTGTCAAGAGGCTTTTCTCAGGAACACGTTAAGGTATCAATATATCTGAGTATGAGATCATAAGGGTTTGATTACTAGGTCGTGTTAAGTATTTTAGGGTTTTTCCATGTTGTTTTTTTGTTGTAGCAACCCGGAGTCTGGATTAGTGCTCGGTTGAAGGCTATAAGTTCGCCCCCTATGATATGGGACTTAAAGATAACTGGCAAAATTAAAACTAAAATGTTGTGTGATGTTCTTAAATAATTAAAATTTGTGTGGTTCTGTCTTCTGAAATAAATAAATATGCATATCACTAAACTATTCATATAATTACTTATCTAATACCTTTGTTTGTACGATCTACAAAGATTTGTTCCGGGTGTTCTGGGTATTTGATATTATGTATAATAAAAAATATATATCCTTCACGACATTTATTTTAAATATTTTTTACATGTTGCCAATTATTTATTTTTATTTGTTTATTAACAATACATGGAAAGACAAAAAAAGATAGTAAAGAAACACAGGGCATCAAAAAATTCATTCGCATCAAAAGAGAAAAGTGCCCAGAAGGCTGGCAGTTGTTCCACGTTGAATGGCACTGGTCATTTTTGGCCAAAAATAAGGCCACCTTGTGATGTGAAGAGTCGAACAAACTGTATTTTTTTAATTATTTACGTCTTTCAAACTATTGTAAATATCATATCCAGCCTTCTATACTTCATCGATTCCCTATTCCCTGAGCCCCAGCCAAGTACGTATAAAAACCCGATCAGTATCCGAAACTGGACTATAACACAAACAAGCTCCGAGTATCGTATTCAAGGAGGCCAAAAAGCCTTCATAAATAAACAAAGGCCAAGATACGTTACCGACTTTTGGTCGGAAGCCCCCAAACTTGGGGGCTAAAATAACCGATGTCCATAATCAGCTCAGAAACTCCTTTAGTATCTACCTACTGAAAGATAAAGTTGTGTATACTTGGGGTTGCCAGGGTTGAAGCCCGTTTGTGGGAATTTCTGTCAGTACTGCACAATTTCGCAAATTTGTATAAATATTAGAAAAATGCCCTGCATTTTTTGTTTGGGGAGTCAGTAGTGAATACGTGGTGCGATATGCAATATTAGTTTATTTTTTATTTTTACCACTATAAATGTACGCACTATACATAAGAGACCAAAAAGATATAGAAAAACAAATCACAAAAGATATGGTGTAGTTATACCTATCTGATTTATGGATCTAACTGTCTTACAGGCTAATTATAATCAATCATAATGTACTGAAGTAAGTTTTTAAGATAAAGTATTAGGTATTCAATACGTGCAGATATTATGTATGCCCTGCTTCCAGAGACGTTTAGAATAAAACTGTTAAAAGAATAAACTAAATTATCCTCATAAAATTTAAAGCAAAAAGGAAAAATTGTCTTCCAAGAACTGGACAAACTAAGGGAAAATTTTTAAAGCTAGCAACCCAGTACTTTCTGTCCTCGTGAAGTTTTAATGAAGGTGCGACATCGGACCTTCGTGATCTGTTTTTGATGTCAATCAAAGGAAAATAAATGATATTAGGACGAGATTAAAACATCCTCGCTACGGTGTTCATCAGAAACTTTGATTGTTTGTGAAATCTCCCGAATATTCTTGCAAAACTCCCATACTTATCAGAAATTGGATACTGGTTGAAAGATGAGACGTTCTTGAGAAACTCTTAGGAGATACAACAAAAGGATCAACTACATACCTACAGATGTATTTTCCTGACGTCTGAAAACACACCGCGATCACCGGCTTCCCGCCTCACACTCGCTCATCGACACCGGGCATCTTAAAATTGGAATCAGTACTTAATAAGAAAAACAGTCGTCATCAAAATCAAGTTGTTAAATTTAGTCAACACAAACAGCAGCACTCCTTGATATTTATACTCAACATGTATCAATGTAAAAATCAATAACGACGGTTGAGCCATCGTCGTGGGTTCGATTCCGTCACGGAAAAATATTTATATAATAAGTAATAATAAATAAATAAATAAATAATGCTGGACAATCCACACAGCATCATCTAGCCCCAAGCTAAGCAGAGCTTGTGTTATGGGTACTAGATGACTGATATACTTAATACAATACATTACATAGATAAATATATTTTTTTATTATACATACTAAATACCCAGAACACCCGAAACAAATATTTGTAGATCGTACAAACATTTGTTCCAGGGCGGGAATCGAACCCGCAACCTCCTGCGTCGCAGGCGGACCTTCGCCCACCGCACCACATCGGTCGTCAATTATATGGCCTACTGGTAGTTGTTTCGGGTCTGGCTGTTTGTGTATGTGAGTTAAAATGTTTGCGGTACGAAGAACCAAATAAAAAGTTCTTCATCCACCATAGACAAGGGAGGATCCTCCAACCAGACGGGGTGTTGTGTCTGGCGATTGTTGTCTCTTTCTTGTATCAATGTTCAATCATTCATCAATACAGCAGCTCCCTGTCTGTACACGTATTTTGTTGAAGATGGGTACTACTGCTATTCTTGATAATTGTGCCCAAATACTAACTTGACCTCACAATCACAGATCGTTGGCTGTTCCCTGAGTACGCAC
Organism: Phlogophora meticulosa; assembly: GCA_905147745.2. Classification (NCBI taxonomy): domain Eukaryota; kingdom Metazoa; phylum Arthropoda; class Insecta; order Lepidoptera; family Noctuidae; genus Phlogophora; species Phlogophora meticulosa. The sequence goes on from LR990534.1 coordinate 1,327,240, forward strand.
AGTTACATCCCAACTCGCTATTGGTTCGAGCGCTTGCACTGCTGAATGCGTCATTTTTGCTGACCGATAGATAGACTATGTCCTGTAACATAATTGTCTTATTTAAGATTATGGACGACATATGAGTTTTTTTTTGTGGTTTATGGCAATAGGCTGGCCCTCGACTTAAACATAACTGGCGACGTGTAGGTAGACTTCTACCTTACCCGGGGAGTATAGGTGTGATGATATATCGATATTAATAGGTACCTTCAAACATACATATATAACATCACGCCTATATTTCTCGATGAGTTAAGCAGATGGAAAACCCCAACAACACTTTACCCGACTTGGAAATCAAACCCAGGACTATGTGTTCAGCAGTAGCACGTGCGTCAATCAGGCTAATGTATTTATTTATTTTAAGGATCACCAACGAGAAATACATTACAATTAAATGTTACAAAATTATAACTTATACAGTATACACTATCCTATAATGCACACTCAATTACAGGTAACCACAGCTTACACATTGTCAAGTATACATGCTCTGATAATTTGAATAAATAAAAAATACTTAGAAATAAACAGTTGAGTTGCTAATAATAATTATTAATTAATTAATGAATACAATTATTACAATAAAACCAAGTGTTATTATAAAGAAATTTCTCGACGTCTGATCGACACTTCGCGTGACCTGAGGGCTGGCTCATTCTTTACCCAAAGAATTAGTATTGCCATCCAACGTGGCAATGCTGCCAGTCTTTTGGGCACGTTTCCAGATGACAGCGATGCGGAGGAATACTTTGACGCCTGAGTGTCCTTGTCGGCTTTTTTTTTTGTTTTTGTAAATATGTATATACCTAGTTAGTTTTATAGTATAATTGTATATATGTGAATATCTAATTTATGAAATAAAATGTTTAGTGTTAACTAGATTTTCAATTAAACATTATACATTAAAACAATAGGTATTAAAATTGATAAAGTAAGTACATCAAGTATTTTTGGGTATCACTTGATTCTGATACTATATTTATTTCCGATCACAACAAATCTTCCAGTGCTTTCTTGTTTGACATCAGGAAACAACATGACCCACTATCACTTCCATGTTTATCAAAACATGTTCAGATGTCTGTCAGGTCAACGATCAGATTGACCTGCCTCCACTGTTAACTCCACATTACCCTCGATATTTCCATTCAATCCTGAAAGTCGTACAATCCTTGGTAATTTATGCCCAAAAGTTTCTTGCTTGAATCCATTTTATTAACAATATCTTCTATATGTGTTTTTTCCTACACACACAAGTAGGACATGAATTGGTTGGTGTACCCGAGACTTACAAGCATTGGAAGAAGGATGATTCACCAAGAACTTCTTGTAAAAATAACCTATAGTCTAAGCAAAGTTTTCTGGACTATACAGTGTGGAATGGCTTATGACTCTAGATACCATGACTGATTTATTTTCCCTAATTTTTAGGTTTTTTGTACGCAAACTATAAAAGTGCCTTTTGCAAGTGGTTATGCTGGTTATAAGTTATCTTCGCGATCATAATAAGAGAGTAAAAGAAAGTAATCCAAGGTTCAACAGTCTGCATTTTGATTTAAATAAAAAAATACATTTCTTTGTTTCATTATCGCCGTAGTCACAAAAGAAAAACTTCTAAAGCCCCCAAAGCCCCTGTTTTTCCCACATTTCCTCCCATAATTAATAACAAACGTAAATGCAGGGACCAAAAACCATTCTTGATTTCAATAGGCGCTCATTTGACTTCAATTTATCAAATTAGCACGAGCGCCATGCAAATTGCGAATGGAATAAAAACCAAATGACAAAAGCAAGTTAATTATTTCTCGTCCATAGTTTGCCACGATTGCGGCACGACAAATGAAGACAAATCGGTGATGGCAGTCGGTTCAATCCCCGTTGGGACAGAGCGTTACTAAGGAAACTCGCCTCGATAAGGAAAATTTAAAGAAAAACTGTTTGTTTTACCAAATGTTTAAAGTGTTATTAGACTTTTCTTTTCAACGATATCGAAGAGGAGAGCTAAATAATAAATTACAATATGCATGTTGGATCCGGGCAAAAGTCATCGTCTGCGTAGCCTTTGCCCAACTATGTTGGGGTCAGATTGCAGTTTAACTAGCTGAAGTTGAGTATACCTATATAAGGATATGAATTCCACAACCCAGTTCCCAGCCAAGACGATACGCCTTGGTAAGACTGGTTGTCAGACTTATGTCTAACCTAAACAACTGTCAAAGATCTACAAATCAGCCGGACCAACGACTTAATATACTTTCCAAGGCACGGTGGAGTCTCAATATATAATCAACGGTCACCCATCCTCAGACTGACCACGGTAAGTGTAGCTTAACCTCCGATCTGCCTGTTTGGCTGTTTTCACGAGCTTACCATCCATCTATATAGATAAAAATCTGTTGCCGCATGTATGAAAGATCATCAATAGGGAACTGCTTTACCGATTTGGCTCATATTTCTCTTGTTGTGTTCGTAATTGTCAGGAAATATAAAAGTGGTATTTTTGTATGGAAATCTGAATTTAAACACTTTTAGCACCTGTGCGAAGCCGGGGTTTGTCGCTATTGGGACAAATCTACCTCAGTATTCCCAACCACTGCAACTCCTGAGAGTCAGAATCAACAGTGGCGACCACCAGAAAAGCGTCGATACAATGAAGCTCGACGAGTCCCGGAGAAACGATTCAACTGTCTTGGCTCCCGCAAGGAAATGAATCAGAAAAGAACTGTGGAGGAGCTAAAAAAAGCAGGACACAGAACAGAGCCAAGCCAATAGGCACATATGAACGATTACAACCGGTGGGTTAAGCCCAGTTGCGTTGTATTAAAATGAACACTGATAGGAATGGGTCGTAAATTGTTATATTTGATAACAGCAGTGGGTAGACAAAAATGCTTGAAGGAATGAGGCGTGTCACTAGTTAAACATGAAATTCAGCCAGTGTAGCTATAAAATAAAAAATAAAACAAAAATGTTTATTTCATCAACTTATACATTTTACATAATTTGCGTGTGGAAGCACCTTTTAAGCAACAATATGCTTGTGTTAGGTGGTTCCGCTCTTCCGGTTTACAATAACTAAGTATACATTCTGCGAGATAAACAAAGGCAATCTAAAATAAGCATGCAGTGGACGATGGGCGAAATAACAACGCGCGCGGTGTAATAAGTGTGACGTGTGCCTGCGCGTGTGTGTGTATATGTGTGGGAGTGAGGGTGAGTTGATGTGTGAGGATGTCAGGGGTGTGTGAGAGTCATTTGTGTTTTGTCTGTTTTGGGGTCAGCCATACGACTATGTCTTGAGGTCGGAAGACACTGTAATCAGTATCTTCCACTGACTGTAGAAGTCCCTAGTGATCAGTCACGTAGCAGTTTGTAATATTGACTCGACATCTGCGTAGCTTTTGGTTGCTAACCACTGTGGGAGGGTCTTTCGACAGTCACGGTTATTCATTGGACATTTACATGTCTAATTCTTTGTTTAGAAAGTTATAAATGTGGGTCGACTGCCCATTATGTTGTCTAGCAGCTATCATTCATTCATTTTTTTTAAACTTTGTCCTACACTAATAACTTCTCCTGTATCGCGGGTGCGTTCACAAACATTTAAACTCACATGCACAAACAGCCAGACCCGGAACAACTACCTGTAAGCCATACAAATATTTTATTCCCTGCGGGAGTCGAACCCGTGACACAGCGCAGCAGCCAATCACTCAAGCACTGCGCGAATCGTGTTGTTAACATGCCTTCCTAGTTATATCCAGTGAAGGTCAAATTATTGGGGTTACCTACTCTTTTAGGCCCGTCCGTCCATTCTCAAACTTCAATAATTCTAATTCAAGTTAGGCTATTTGAATTATTAATCAGGAAATTGGAATTAGGTACCCAACTCATGCGAATACCGTATTAAATTAATCCGTGACCCTTAGTTGTCCTTCATGACCTTATAGGGCTGACAAGCGGTTGATACTAAGCTCCATTGATCTTTACAATGGTCCCAATAATACCGCTTGATATTGAAGAGACATGGAGCGATATTGAAAAGATTATCTTCGTAAAATGTAATGGGCTTTTTTTGGTTTACGATTTTAGTAAAAAAATGGATTCTTTAGAAGATCACTTTCTTTACTGTCTGTCACAGAGATTAATTTTCAGATCTATGCAATTATTCCTTGACACAATGTTATTAAAGAACAATGAAAAATGGCATGATGGTGAGTAATACACCAAAATAGACAACACATAACCGTATTGTGAGACGAAGAAGTACAAGGAGGGCTGACCTACCAGTCCTGACCCCAAGTCTGACAACCAGTCTTACCACGGATCATCATGTTATCCTGGATTGTGGAGGGCAGATAGGCAGTCGCTCCATGTTAAATACTGGTATTCGGCTGCATCCGGTACGATCGGAAGCCGAACCTAACATACTCGTAGTTGGGAAAAGGCTAGGCAGAAGAGATGATTCCCTATATTCACTTGCAATAACCCCTCAACAGGTAAAGACCTTCTCTAAAGCCAACCAATCTTTTATTTTTGTGTTAAGTTCGAACAGCAATGTAAAATATTGGTATTCAGCTGCATCCGGTTAGACTGGAAGCCGACACCAACATAGTTGGGAAAAGGTTCGACGGCACGGTTGGCGCAGTGACTGATCGATCGACTGCTGCGTCGCGTGTCGTGGGTTCAATTCCCGCACGGAACAAATATTTGTATGGCCTACAGGTAGTTGTTCCGGGTCTGGCTGTTTGACTTTCATCATCAGGCTATACTAGACCACTGCTGTACATAGCCCTCTCCTAATGAGCGCCATAGCGCCCTGTCTTTAGCTTGCCGCATCCAGCATCTGCCTGCAGTGTTTCGCAGATCGTCATCCCACCTGGTCAGAGGGCGTCCTACACTACGTTTGCCGATTCGCGGTCTCCACTCAAGAACACGTTTACCCCAGCGGTTGTCGGTTCTCCGCGAGATATGAGCTATGTCGGCTATGATTCTTTGAGCTATGTCGGTAACTTTGGTTCTCTGTCGGATGTATTCGTTACGAATCCTATCCTTCAGAGAAATTCCGAGCATAGCTCTCTCCATAGCTCGCTGAGCGACTTTGAACTGGTGGACCAGCCCTACCGTGATTGTCCATGTCTCGGCTCCGTAGGTCATGACGGTTTGACTTTAAATGTTTGTAAACGCACCCACGATACAGGAGAAATTTTTAATGAGGGGCAACGTTTTTATTAAAAAAAAAGGTTGAGCAGATTATGAGATGATGAATAGCCAGAAGAAAGAAGAAGGAGAAGAGTATGTTTTACATTAAGTATAGGGGCCAATATCCAAAATTTTATCACTATCTAAATATTTCCTTGCTAATACACACAAGCGACCAATAGTACTATCAACCGCGACAATACCATTCGATTGGAAAGTCCGAAGTTAAAGTTCCCCATGTTTTTATTTCAACACTTTTTTTTATTCAGCTTCCATTGTCCGTACTTTATTTGTTGTGAGCCCGATATCGGTTTTGATTCAGAATGGATTTATTTTTCATACAGTGCGATCTTTTCTTTATTGTCACCATGTGTTATAGTTTCTATGGATACCGGGTTAAGTACATTGATCTTTTCGGGATGATTCCTGGATTGAGGTGCCATTTTTTGTTCATTGGAGTAACATATCTTTTTGATGTTATTTTTGTATTTTATATTTCAGTAATATTTTGACATGAAGGTTCTTAAAATACATAACATAGCAACAAAGGAAGCTTTTGTCTGGTATAAATAAAATTTAAGGAGCCTTAATAATATAGAAGCAAGGTTACTTTTACTGGTATGAAATCGATACTACACTAGAGATTTCCTGGAAGACCACAATGCTAGGTTAAGACTGAACTAGTCTGTAGATTTCAGCGAAGGCTTAAATTCCAGGAAACGGCTAAACTAGATCTATCTTAATTGTGAAACTGAAGAACCATTGTTTGCGAAGACAAGTTATATTATGATCCGCTAAATTTATGGCTATGTACAAATTGGATGGGCCAGCTTGTTAGTCGTTTAAATTCCTAGAAATTCGGCTGGTTTACAAAGGCTGGACTGGCCTTGAAGAACAACAATACTTAGTCGCAACAACATAGGGTAAAGTGAGTTGATGGTTCAATTTATAGTTGCGACTGTGATAGACTGTGAAAACTTGAGTTTGACTAAATTGGCAGTTCTTATGCCCACCCTTTTCTTATTATGTAGCAGGCAAAAGATGAAAATAGCATAAATATAGTCAAGGTTGACAAGGTAATGGCACCAATACCTATCTTCATGTAGTTCTCTAACATACATTCTAGTTCAATGTAAAATAAATGGCTTCTAAATTTCCTTTGACGAAAATTTACTAAACACAGTTATGCAAATCTCAATAACTCCTCGGTTTATCGTCGGCTACCACAAACTAACCACTTCACCGGTAAAAGCAACGCACGGTACCTTATCCCGGTCCTCCCTGAAAGCTGGTAACACTACTTGACTCCAAAAGTAGGACGTCTTCCGATAGAAAGTTCAACAATGCGGACAGTTCATAAGGATTGTCGGGGACAGTATAATGCTCGTCTACTCCGTTAGCAGATTGGAAAGTCGGAGTTTTTTGCTGTGAATTAGCTTAGCTTACTCGAGTCAAATCGAGTGGGGCAACGTGGTGGGAGAATGATTCGATTGTCTTTTGGATTTTTTAAAGGGAAAAGTTTTTTGTTGGAAGTGTGATTTATTGACAAACCTAACCACACAACTTTAGTTTTGTCTCGCAGAAAATAAAATAAGGAATGAAATATAATAATTAAATAATTTCATGCAACTGAAATGTCATGATGTCCCAGTGGTTTAGGCCTCGCCTCTTGAGCACGAGGTTATGGATTCGCACCTCGGCAAGTACCAGTGTGTCTTTTTCGAATCATATGTACTTTCTAAGTTTATCTTGGACATTACTGACATCGGTGAAGGTAAACATCGTGAGGAAACCTGGACTTATAATTAATATAAATCTGAAATCGCCAACCCGTCTTGGGCAAGCATGGTGATTAATGCTCGTGCCTTCTCTGTATGAGAAGAGGCCTTTGCCCTGTAGTGGGACAGTAACAGGCTGGTATTATGCAGCTGAAAAGAGAGGGATGTGTAGTGTCACGCGAATATATTGAATAAGAAATGAATATGTAAGGAGGAAGTCTGAAAATGCAGCTGATGCCAGTGACCGAGATGTTGTGTGGAAATCTGTTGTCATACTATGATCATGTAAGCGGCGGTATGAGGATCTTGTGGTGAGGAGAGCATGGAGTATGAATGTGGAGGAATATAAGAGTAGAGGAAGACTAGACTATAAATTATTGATTGCTTGTGTGAAAGATGACATGCCTAGAATATAGGTGACTATTAAGAAATCGGCAAATAGGGATGCATGGTAGAAGAAAATATTCTGCGCAGACCCCAAACAAATTGGGGTGAGGGCTGGAGGATGATGAGAAAATATTACTGGGCAGAATAGAAAGGTAGGCTGAAGATCGATCTGTAGTGGTTGTAAAGCATAATTTTCTTAATGATTTCTGTCGAACTCCGAACTTTTCTGTAGTCTTTCAAAACAGCATTTTAATATTGTGTATGCCGCGTGTAGCGCCGCGTACTCGCCTTGAGCAAACGTGGTCAGTAATGCTCTAGCATTCTCATTAAATATCTCCCTCTGGTATTTTTATTTATATCTCTTATTATTAATTTCTTAGTACTGTTAAGTCAAATTAAAACCTCAAAAGAATCATGATAAATCTTGAGATTATACTCGTTTTATTAATACTACTAGCTTTTGCCCGCGGTTTCGCACGCGTTAAATTCGGGTTCCCCCATTTTAGGGAATTGAGGGGTAAGAGAGGGAGACAAAAAGTAGCCTATGTCAATCTCCATCCCTTCAACTATCACCACTTAAAAAATCACGTCATTTCGTCTCTCCGTTTTCCCGTGAAAGACGGACAAACAGAAAAACACTTTCCCATTTAATATATTATATACCTATATATATATATATCTATCTAGTATGGATTTATTATAATATTCTTCAATAAGGCCAGGTGCCGAAAACAAAGCAAAAAGAGTATGTTAAGGTCGTGGCAGATGGCATTCTGTTGTTTCTGCCATAGGAAAAAGGCTTGAGGGTATACTCGTATACGTATGTACATATGTGTGTAAAATGGTTAACATTTTACACCCCGTTTCCTGTATATATGCAAGTATGCACATATGTATGTAAACTGGCTATCATGAAATGATAGCCAGTTTCCCCAGTTTTCTTGACACAAAAATACTTAATGTTGATGCGACTTCTATCTCTATTTTTCATTGCCTATATATCTCGTGTAGCTAGATAGCTATCTAGCAGCCTCCCTGCTCGTTTTATCGGCATCTTGTGTGAAGTAGGTTACGGTCCGCTCCGCAAAGGGTTTGCCTCTCTATATTTATGTGGAGTGCTAATTTTAAACCCATCGCGCTGGCATGAGTGCCTACCACATAACACTTCTAATGTATTATGTACGCGGTAATATTGTGAGAGAAAAAAACAAAACACAACATAATTTATAATGGCCGACTCGATTTTTATCTTAGTTGAATATCTTAGCAAGAATAGAGTACTGTTTAAGAGCTACATAGGGGTTACTTATAATGGCCGACTAGATTGATTTGACGGCACGGTTGGCGCAGTGACTGAGTGATCGACTGCTGCGCCACTTGTCGTGGGTTCGATTCCCACACGGAACAAATATTTGTATGGCCTACAGGTAGTTGTTCCGGGTCTGGCTGTTTGTGTATGTGAGTTTAAATGTTTGTGAACGCACCCACGATACAGAAGATATTCCTAGTCTGGGGCAACTTTTTTTTTTTTTAAGAAAAGAAAAAGAAAAAAAGATTTTAATGTTAGTCTGAAAACCTAGCGAAAAAAGAATATTCTTTAAGAGCTATATAGGGGTTACAATGAGTGGCCTTATCTCTAAAAGCGATCTCTTACAGACGACTTAAGGATAGACTTGATACAGAAGGAGTCAAGATATGCAGGAAGTCCGTGGTTAGAGAATATTTAGTGACAAATAAAAATATTAGGGTTCTACGTTACTCAGTTTCTGTTTTGCTTGAAATAAAGACTAGTAGTATCCAGACCCTCGAATTCTCTCCGTATTGCGGGTCTGGATCCATACCCTCCACTACTCTCTATTCAAAATGATATTTCTATTCAAAAATCTCTATTCAGGAATCTCTTTTGAAAACGACACACCTATTCATAAATGTCTTAATATTTCAATTTGTAAATTTCTATTCACAATAATGCGTCTATTTGAGCCAATATCGAAATTATAGGTACTCTCTATGGAGTTGATATTTCTCTAAAGAATACTACAAATTTGTATGAGTTGCATAAAAACAGCATCTGTTTGTACTTATGTAATAAGTTTTATACGAACTGATGAGCAGTGCATGAGTAGTTCGTACTATCAATTATTAATTATCAGTTCAGTGTAAACTATGCATAAAATTCCGTTCACTTGTAGATCAACGAAATCTCTCTCTCTCTCTCTCTTACACGAAATAAAACTATTATGTGGCTTATATGTAAATATTAATTTTTCCATTTTCAATGAAATGTAGAACAGTTTACGTACAATCGTATCTTTTGTTTAAATGACCAAATCGTCATTTCATTAATATCAATAATACCAGTCTGTTACTGTCCCACAGCAAGTCCAAGCTTTCTCCCATCTAACTAAGCCACGAGTATGATTAACCATGTTTGCTCAAGGTGGGTTGACGATATTAGACTCATATTAAGTATAAGTCAATGTTTACTCACGATATTACGAGTAAAATGTCAGTTGTGTCTAAGATTAACTTATAAACTAACTCTCAAACGACGCAAATACTGTAACCTAATTGGTAACTACAGTTTTGAGCCGTTTGGGGTTGAAACGCTGGGGTCATGGGGTCCTTCTCACAAGGAAATTTCTCGACGACTGATCGACACTTCACGTGACCAGAAGGCTGGCTCATTCTTTGCCCAAATAATTAGTATTGCAATCTAACGTGGCAATGCTGCCAGTCTTTTGGGCACGTTTCCAGATGACAGACAGCGATGCGGAGGATTACTTTGAAGCCTGAGTGTGCTTTTTATTTTATTATGTTTTTGCACGTATATTTGTTGTATTTAGTTCGTTTTATAATTGTTTTAATTCTATATATGTTAATTTTAAATTTAAATAAATATCAACTTACAAAAATAAATATAAATAAGAAAGTACATATTTTGATTAAAAAGTCATATTCATTTTTATTTATTTTGCATTCCATAATGTAAAAAAATGTTACAAAGAGTTTAAAGCTAGGTACATAAATAATGGATCCTGAAAGGTCACAGCAAACTAAGAGTCTGGGAGAGGGCTTTATTTTTTCTAATTAAAGAAGAAATAAGACGATGAGAGTTTCTAATGAAATAAGACGGCACAGTTGGCGCAGTGGCTGAGCGATCGACTGCTACGCCGCGTGATGTGGGTTCGATTCCCGAGCGGAACAAATATAAATATGGCCTGCAGGTATTTGTTCCGGGTGTGGCTGTTCGCGTATGTGACTTAAAATGTTTGTAAACGCACCCACGACACAGTAGAAATTCCTAACGTGGGTCAAAGTTTTTCTTTAAAGAAAAAAAGTCTTTACACACATTTAGTCACATTGGAACTTGCCTGGATTTGAACTCTCAACCTCATGCTTGAGAGACGCTGTCGTAACCACAGGGCCCTCAATGTATCTACGAGTACTACTTTTTTATTACTACTATCATCTGCTTACCCCCAATACTTTCTTCAACACAAATAAGGTCAACCTAGACATCATTCACCCCACCCTCCCTATTCCCTCAATATTTTTTGTCCCAATTCAGGGACATAAGACATCCAATAATAACATCTTACGTCCTAAAAAAGGCTCAAACTTAGACGATCCGTCCCGGGCCGTGGCAAAAACTAGACAAAGCCTGATGGCTGAATTATGACGTATGGTACATTATGTATAGCAAGGGACATCTGGACGCTAAAAGGAAATTCCCACACGCATTTACTGAGAGAGGTCCCTAAACATATTATGGGGTTGTGGTACAGTGGTGAGAGGTAGCGGGGAGCGGGGAACTTACCTATTTTGTTTTTCGTTACATGCGAATTTCGAGAAACTTTTCTGCGGTTTACTGATAAGTGTTTTAACAAAACTTAACATGACGCCTGTATTTCCCGAAGGGTTGGGCAGAGGTTTTCCATATAATACTTACATAGGAAGAAGATGAAGAAGAAGTGTTTTCAAGGGTTCTTCAATACTTACGTCAACACATTACTTACACCATTATCTTTCAAACCTTTTCTCAACTATATTAGGGGCTTAGTTTAATCAGTTGACATATTTGACCTCAACAATCTAGTTACTGGGCAACACTTTTTGAGTGATTTAACAGATTCTAGGGTTTCTGATTTGAGAAACAAAAATCGTAAATCACTTCAGTTTTATCTTCACCATACGGAACTACCTTTTGGAAAGGCAACAACTCATAATCTTTTTTTGTATTGTTGTTTTTGAATGGTCTAATTGAAATGAATTATTGAACTTTTGCTTGCACAACCGATGGCCGAAGGGCCTTAGGGTCGAAAAACTACTGCAGCGTGGCTTCTGTGGATAGACCCCCCACAAGGACTGACGATCTGGTGAAGATCGCAAGAAGCCGATGGATGGGAGCAGTGCAGGACCGGTCGTTGTGGAATCCTAGGGGGAGGTAAATATCCAGCAGTGAGCGTCTTTTGGGTGAAATGATGATGATGATGATGATGGTGTGCCTTGCGGCTGGCCAAATAATACTGTTCAGCAAAAATGCCAGACAAATAAGTGCCTGACGCTGGTTGTCAACTGGACTTGAAGGAAGTCTTCGGCATCTTTGGGGGAAACCTATATCCAGCAGTGGACGTTTTTGGGCTGGAATGAGGATGATTATTTGAACTTTAGACATCGCAAAATCGTTACTACTATAACCCCACCCTTTGCTCGAGGACGACAACTTGAATCTTCGCCCCTATTCTACATAGGAAATCGACTTTTTAAACCTTTTGTTGTACATATCTTACACGAAGATATGTTGCCAGCATTTGATGGAGTTGCTTTGTCGACCATGTGAGTGTTTGAATTCTAGGTGACCAGATGTTATTTGTTTTATGTGGATGTGGGAATATAGCAGCCGAAACCGGGGTATATTTTGCATAAGCTTTTGCATAGCTTTGCTTAACGCAAAGCATCTATATGGACACACACTTATTGGCGATGTTCTTCAGGAAGCTTAGATATGTATACGTTTCTCGCAACAAGCGTGCATCTATGACCAATAGGCCCTAGCTTGAATTGCTTGTGAGAAGTTTACCTAAAAAACACGTCAAATTACCTAGTTATTAGTAAAACGAATTTAGTTTGTGTCTGCAATCTACGTATAGAGGCGCTGTTTCAATCTTAGTACAATTTTTTGACATAATCGGTTTTTTTTTTAAAACGTTGCCCCACTCTTGGAATTTCTCCTGTGTCGTGGGTGCGTTTACAAACACTTAAAGTCACATACACAGACAGCCAGACCCGGAACAACTACCTGTAGGCCATACAAATATTTGTACCGTGTGGGAATTGAACCCACGACACGCGGCGCGGCAGTCGATAGCTCAGTCACTGCGCCATCGTGCCGTCGAATTTTTGTTGGTAAATTCTTGGGAGAAATTCGTCTAAGGGCTACTGATATATGAACGTAAATGAAGCAAAATGAGTTTTAAGAATCGTAGGAAGCGTTCTGTAGTTTCTGCCAAAAATGCCGAGAGTATATAGATACAAGTACACAGATAGAATCCCAAGTATTCCACCCATCTTTCCTTTCTATACAAGTCTGCGGGAATTCTGCCACATATGAGTAACTAAATATGTTGGGGTACATAAACCGTCACGCTCTGCTCGCTTACAAGGAGGATAAATCTCTAAACGCGAGATGTGAACGAACTATGTAGTACACTACGTATCTGTGGTACTTATTCTATTTGTGTATAAATTCCGAAAGGATCTGTAGGGAAATGTTTGCGGATATATTTCAGTACCCACCTTCATGTATACAAATAAATAAAATTTAAGTGTCCGTTTGTGATGTTCAAATAACAGTTTTTTTTTATTTAATGTATATTGAAGTTTATATAGTAGTTATACCGAAAAACAAATTATAATATGTTTTTCTGTCTGTATGTCAGTCTGTTTGTTTAAAGTACTTTTACTGGCATATAGGTGATGTGATAAGGAGTAACTAAGGCTCCTTTTATATAAGAATAATAATTAGGGATCCACGCAAAAAAATAAAAAACCCGTGTTTGTCAAATTCTACGAGGACGAAGTCGCGGGCGCCAGCTAGTCTTTTATAATATCTTTCAATATAGTTAGGAATGCGTTAGATTATGCCAGTATTCCTCGACCTTTGAAAAACGACCTTTAGATAAGCATAAAATAACATTACGATTGGCACTATTGACGCGCCTGACCTGCTTGCTGTGCTTGCACGTTTCTTTGTTCCGGACAATTACTGCCGCGGCAAAAAGCACCGAATGTTTGCTGTGCCTCAGTGTCGCACTGTTGCCCGTGCTCAATCTCCAATACCTCGCACCTTGGCTGCACTAAATGATCTCTTGGATTCTTATCCAACAAGCGATCTGTTTGCGGATGAATGGAAGATGATTGTATTGGCATGTCAGAAGTACTGTGAGAGGGATTTTTTTTTTTTTTTTTTAAACGTTGCCCCACACTAGGAATTTCTCCTGTGTCGTGGGTGCGTTTACAAACATTTAAAGTCACATACACAAACAGCCAGACCCGGAACAACTAACTGTAAGCCGTACAAATATTTGTTCCGTGCGGGAATCGAACCCACGACACGCGGCGCAGCAGTCGATCGCTCAGCCACTGCGCCAACCGATTGATGTAAGTACCTACATGTAGTTTATAACTTTACTTTTATTTTTTGTGTTTAGTTACTGTAATTGGTTCTTCAACAGTTGTGATTAATTTAATAAATAAATTAGTATTCCCCGCAGGTTTCGACAGGGGTGCACCCAATGGTACACCCACGTTTCCTCGGTTACGTTAAAGTCCCATGTAATGGAGGGCGAGGCTATTGCATCAACTGGGCACAAACCCAGACACCGGGTTGATAGTGAAAAACCCTAATGGAAAACCCAATAACACCCCGACCGGGGTATTGAACCAAATCGTACCTCAAGCTGTTAAGCTGAGTATCAAGTAGAGCTCAAGTTAGAACAACGCATCTCACCCTATCACCAGCGTTATAAGCTTATCACATCACCTATATGCCAGTGAAAGTACTTTAAACAAACAGACTGACATACAGACAGAAAAACATATTATAATTTGTTTTTCGGTATAACTACTATATAAAATTCAATATACATTAAATAAAAAAAAACTGTTATTTGAACATCACAAACGGACACTTAAATTTTATTTATTTGTATATATGAAGGTGGGTACTGAAATATATCCGCAAAAATTTCTCCACAGATCCTTTCGGAATTTATACACAAATAGAATAAGTACCACAGATAAGTACCACAAAGTCGCATGACGTCACAAATCTAGACGCCATGTTATTATTATTGTGTACAAGTCACTCCCACACCTCCGCGCCGGGAATACTAATGCAATTGTTGACTGTGGAATTAAATTACTGTTTTGTACTGAAGGAAATTTGAAGATACATTGTTGTGTCGACGCACGTGTGGTGTCGGATAAATGTGTTACCTACTGAGAATGTTAAGCTAAGTTGATGTTGTGTTTAATCGTTGACCTTCCCTAGTTTGATAATTTTCTGATATTCCACCTCTACCGACATTGTGAAAGGGACATCGACGCTCAACCTGATCACGTGAGTTCAGTCCAGGATTTTGGATCCCCCAACGTTGAAACTATTCTTCAGCTGATCGTAATTTCTACGATCATTCACTTGTTTTATTACATTAAACTGTATAAAATCATGATTTCTATCTCACCCAATAATAAGTTTAATTAATGCTGTTTTTTGTTGAAAAGAAAAAAGCCATACAATGTCATCGCTGAGGAGTCCAGTATCATATATTGAACTCATCATATCCATCATCATATCAGGTGGGGCATCAATGTCCTTTCCACCTTGTATTGTTCTACCGCTGGACAAAGGTCCCACCCATCGTCTTCGAATCATCTTGTGTTTTATCACTCTTATGTGTATGTAAAAAGAATATAAGTATATATACGTGTCATGATGGCCCAGTGGTTTAGGCCTCGCCTCTTGTGCACGAGGTTGTGGGGTCAAACCTGGGCAAGTACCAATGTGAGTTTTTCAATTCTTATGTACTTTCTAAGTTTATCTAGGACATCACTGACATCGGTGAAGGAAAACATCGTGAGGAAACTTGGACTTATATAATAAACAAGTCTGAAATCGGCAACCCGTCTTGAGCAAGCGTGGTGGTTAATGCTCATGCCTTATCTGTATGAGAAGAGGCCTTTGCCCCGCAGTGGGACAATAATAGGCTGGTACTTTTATACAGTATATTTTAGAATATTTTGAAGTACACTTACTTAGAAAAGTAAAAAAATCTAGGCACAATGGATCTTATAAAAAAATATCCCGTAAGAAAAGTAAAGTAAAGTTCAAAAACTAAAGGCTTAAAGTCTTAAAATGAGAGTCAGACTATTAGATACTGTATTTTTTTCTTATTTCAATAATCCAAAAAAAGATATAAATAAATATAAATAAATATTGCTGGACAATTCACACAGCATCATCTAGTCCCAAGCTAAGCAGAGCTTGTGTTGTGGGTACTAGATGACTGATATACTTAATACAATACATTACATAGATAGATATTTTTTACTATACATAGCAAATATCCAGAACACCCGGAACAAATATTTGTAGATCGTACAAACATTTGGCCCACGGCGGGAATCGAACCCGCAACCTCTTGCGTGGCAGGCGGACCTTCGCCCGCCGCGCCACATCGTTCGTCGAATATGATTGACATTTAAAGAGATACGACGAAATTGCTTCCTTGCTTTCTCTGCATTGAAAGATAATATGATAACCTTGGCCTTCCTATTATGAAATATAATATAATGGGTGTCAGGGACATAGCAGGCAATGGAAGCTATTAATATTTGCTACGGTTGGGGACACATTGGCAATTCCCTGTTGCATGTGTTCATAAGTGGCGGTAACCACACCATTAGTTGGGCTATTTCTGTCAGCCCATACAGAGTGGAAGGTACATCGACGTAGAATCTGGTACCATGAGTTCAATACACGACTCTGAACCTCCCCCATGTTGGAATTTTAGTTGGTATACACATCAAGCTATACCAAACTGTCAAATATTCCCAATTGACCATGAACCTTATTCTTTTGTTTTAAAGTCGACCTATGTGGCGCAGCGGGCGAAGGTCCGCCTGCGACGCAGGAGGTTGCGGGTTCGATTCCCGCCTTGGGACAAATGTTTGTACGATTACTAAAGTTTGTTCCGGGTGTTCTGTGTATTTGCTATGTATAGTAAAAAAAATATCCATCTATGTAATGTATTGTATTAAGTATATCAGTCATCTAGTACCTATAACACAAGCTCTGCTTAGCTTGGGGCTAGATGATGCTGTGTGGATTGTCCAGCATTATTTATTTATTTATTATTTTAAAGTTGAAAAGCTATCAAAGAAATTTGGCATATTGGGGTAGCTTGATGTTCTGGGCTCTGTACATCAGAAAAAGGTCTGGTAATAGTTCACACAAAATCTTCATTCCCGAATCTGTCAAAATTACATCTAATTCACCTACATTTTTGACAAGTTGTTGACATTGACGAGATTGCGACTAGATTTTGAACGTTTTTAATTACGAGACTTTGAAAGCCGTAGGACGTCAATTTTTAAATAGCTGAAGAGTGTGTGTGTTATATGAAAAAAAGTAAGTACAGAGGCCAGCACATCAAGCTACCCCAATGTGTCAAATAGCGGAAGAGTGTGTGTTATATGAAAAAAAGTAAGTACAGAGGCCAGCACATCAAGCTACCCCAATGTGTCAAATAGCGGAAGAGTGTGTGTTATATGAAAAAAAGTAAGTACAGAGGCCAGCACATCAAGCCACCCCAATGTGTCAAATAGCGGAAGAGTGTGTGTTATATGAAAAAAAGTAAGTACAGAGGCCAGCACATCAAGCTACCCCAATGTGTCAAATAGCGGAAGAGTGTGTGTTATATGAAAAAAAGTAAGTACAGAGGCCAGCACATCAAGCTACCCCAATGTGTCAAATAGCGGAAGAGTGTGTGTTATATGAAAAAAAGTAAGTACAGAGGCCAGCACATCAAGCTACCCCAATGTGTCAAATAGCGGAAGAGTGTGTGTTATATGAAAAAAAGTAAGTACAGAGGCCAGCACATCAAGCTACCCCAATGTGTCAAATAGCGGAAGAGTGTGTGTTATATGAAAAAAAGTAAGTACAGAGGCCAGCACATCAAGCTACCCCAATGTGTCAAATAGCGGAAGAGTGTGTTTTATATGAAAAAAAGTAAGTACAGAGGCCAGCACATCAAGCTACCACAATGTGTCAAATAGCGGAAGAGTGTGTGTTATATGAAAAAAAGTAAGTACAGAGGCCAGCACATCAAGCTACCCCAATGTGTCAAATAGCGGAAGAGTGTGTGTTATATGAAAAAAAGTAAGTACAGAGGCCAGCACATCAAGCTACCCCAATGTGTCAAATAGCGGAAGAGTGTGTGTTATATGAAAAAAAGTAAGTACAGAGGCCAGCACATCAAGCTACCACAATGTGTCAAATAGCGGAAGAGTGTGTGTTATATGAAAAAAAGTAAGTACAGAGGCCAGCACATCAAGCTACCACAATGTGTCAAATAGCGGAAGAGTGTGTGTTATATGAAAAAAAGTAAGTACAGAGGCCAGCACATCAAGCTACCACAATGTGTCAAATTTATTTGATGGTTTTTTAAGTTTATTGCAAAAGAAATAAGGTTCATGTTCAATTGTGAAAATTTCACAGTTTGGGGTAGCTTGATGTACAACTATAACGAATATTATTTTTTATTAAATTAATATTCATAATTTAATAGCTGTAAGTTATATTTTAGTGAAACAACAGGTATATATAAACCTAGGTTTTGTACAATCTTTCCATTCATTAGGTAGCTACGGTAAGATAGTTAATTCATAGATAATATAAATAAATGTCTTATTATTAATTGGCGCTTGGCACTATGAGTAATCGCCGTTGCTTGCGTGAGCGATGACGTAGCAAGATGGCCGACATCAATTTGACGTTTAATCGCTTGTGGCGGGAACGCATTGGTCACTTGTCGCTGTGGGTGTACCACCTGGGCACGGCTTCATTTCCCTGGTGTCTTGAGACTTTAGCCTGGATTGATATTAATGAAACAATCTGAATGAGACTGGGGACCCTAGCTACGTGTACGTAGTCATAGATTCAGCGTGCTTACAGAAGCTTTTATCTTGACAATTCAACTATATCCTACTAATATTTTAAATGTGAAAACTTGTGAGGATGTTTGGATGTTTGTTACTCTTCCACGCGTAAGCCACTGAACAAATTTTGATGAAACTTTACAGTATTAAAGTTTATACTTCAGAATAACACATAGAGTATAGTTTATACATATGCAGAAGTAGTCGCGTGTGACAGACATGGTCATGTGTGATATCAAAGTAAAAGGATTTCATAAATGAACTTAAATGTAGGGAATAATATTACTTTCCAAGTAGGCTATTAATTAGTTAAACTATTTTTTTATTTTTTTTATTAATACGTATTTAAAAATGTAATTTATAATATTAGTAGTTTATTTGTACATAAGGTTACTATATAGCAACACAGTATAAAAAATAGTAGGTTGTACAGAGTTTCTTTGATAGTTTTTCAACTTTATTACAAAAGAATAGAGGTTCATGTTCATTTAGGAAAAATTGATTGTTTGGGATAGCTATTTTCACGGACATTAAAGCTACGTGCACATTACAGCATCTACGATAATTATGTCAGTCAGCTCTTGACATCAAGTGTATGTATTCTGTCCAGTGCAATAATTAGGCTCGCGCTCATTTAGGGACTGCACCGCGCATTGCAAACATTTTCCGACATCGCTTCCAAGAGAAATGGTTTGTACAAAATGTTGTGCATCCATTCAAATCTACACTATAATAATAATACATCATAATACCGGCCTGTTACTGCCCCACTGCAGTGCAAAGCCCTCTTCTCATACAGAGAAGGCACGAGCATTAATCTCCACGCTTGCTCAAGGCGGGTTGTTGATTACAGACTTACTCGTAAATTATTATAAGTCCAGGTTTCCTGTTAAGTAATTCCTTTTGTTAAAATATGTTTAAAATATAGTTACATTGTGCGTGCAAGCAAACAGTTTAATGAAATATGTAAGCAGCATGACTTGGATCCCTTTACGACTAGTGTGACGTCAGCAAGGAGGTTGTTAGCCTCAATTTTCAAATAAACACAACCAAAAACTCGTTCGAATATTGGGTCAATTTAATTATTTGTTTGTTCTTAAAATGTAAACCAAATAGTTTATATTATACTAGTCTTACAAAAATATGTTACCTTCGTAACAATACTATGTACTGGTGTTTGCTCAGTTTTGGATATCCAGTCTATTTATATTCGAGAGGACTTGTGATTGGCTTCCTGTCGACTTAACCTTATATTAAGTTTTTAAGTTGTAAGTTTTTCAGGAACTATTAAATAAATAAATAAAAAAATATTCATAAATAAAGCAGACACACACACCTTACAAGGTTTGCTGTCAGCAAAAAAGTAGGTTGTATATAAATTACACTCACATTTCGACAGTTATTTTTAAATCCCATGACTATATCTTTCCACAGATACCAGGAAAACATAAAAATACATCCCAATTCCCAACTACGGAGCTAAGTTCCCGGTTGCCGAGTAAGCAGCCACTACCTAACGAGGTCAGCAGGACCGGGTGGCCGATCGGCCGTGTAATGGTGGGAAATGATCCTATCAAAACAGTTATACATACGTCTTCAATCGTAGGTTTTAATGTCTTGTAGTTACACAGTATGTCTGTGTGGTTTTCCTTGATGGTACAGGGATTTTTGGTGACGAATATTGGTTAAGTTACAAGACTCTGATGTGTTCGTGAACGAATGGAAGATGATTCTTGTTAGTATGTTTTGGAGTAGTTAATGTGAAGAGATGGAAAGAATGAGTGTATGATCATCATCTGCTTGGCCTCGTTCAACTATGCTGAGTTGTACATGGAGCGATTTCCCAACTGACCTCCACAACCCAGATACTGGGCCATCACGATACCCCTTGGTAAGAGTGGTTGTCAGACTTCCAGGCTACTGACTACCCGTAACGACTGTCAAAGATCTATAAATGAGAGCCGGGACCAATGGCTTAACGATGTTTCCTGTTTTCCGAGGCTCGGAGGAGTCTGGAGTCTTTCCCGATGCAACTGAATAGCAGTATTTTACATGGAGCGACTGCCTATATCTGCCTCCAGAACCTAGTTACTTTGTAAAATGACACCCTTAGACTGGTTGTCAGACTTTCGGGCTTCAGACTACCTGGAAAGTCAAAGATTTTCAAATAACAGTCGTTACAAGCGGCTTGAAGCGCATTTCGACACACAGAGGGGTCTTACTATGTAATGAATGGTCACCTATCCATGGACCGACCTCGGCAAACGTAGCTTAACCTTCGATCGACCCCTGCGGCTGTTATTATTTAGCAACAAGCCCCTGGACTGATAGTAATTCTAAATATAGGTTTTTTCACGATGTTTTCTTTCACTGATGTAAATGATGAGAGAATCTTAAGCAGTGACACATGAATTGAAAAAGTCATACAATACTTGCCCAGCTTTGAACCCACAACGGCTTAAAATTTCTAAGTTTATCTTAGACATCACTCACATCGGTGCTACTTATGTATTACGATCGTCAGCTGTTTGTGACGTACTTTCCTAAATACAAGGAAAAAATCCAAGTCAATATAAGAACAATGCATTACATGACACGCACGTAGTCACTATGAATTATTATTTGTTTATTATGAACTGAGCTCGATACAGTCTTAATAATGGACGGTGGACGTCGTAAAAATATACAGGACACACAGAGCCAAAGTTTGGCGAGCCCAAGGTTTTTTTTGTCCCGTAGATTTTAGTACAAGAGACGAAAAAATCTTGAGTTTCCGAGTGTCAGTGCACACAAGCCAGCTACACTATTCCCAATCACAGCATCTCCTGAAAACCACGTAGAATCCTTTAGAAGAGACTAACAAATCCTGAGATTCAGAGTGCCAGCCACACTTTTCCGTATTACTGCATCTCCTGAAAGCCAGAATCAACAATGGCGTCCTCTGAAAAAGGTTGAGTCAAGAAGTCTCAACAAGCACTGGAGAAATAAGGAAAAGAACAGCGTAGGAGGAAAAATACATAGTTATCGAGTATGAAAATAGAGGGTCACAAGAGTAGAGGGAGACCAAAGAAATGATGGATGGATTGTGTGAAAGTTCATACTTTTTTTTATTTTTTTAATACGTTGCCCCACACTAGGAATTTCTCCTGTGTTGTGGGTGAATATGGCTAGAAAGGAGGTGACTTTTGAGATGACTGCAAATTGAGATGGTAATTTATGGAAGAACATAACTTGCTGCACAGACCCCAAATAAATTTGTATAAGGGTAAGAGGATGATGATGATGATGGGAGGTTGTATCAATATACCTATATTGCTATAACGCAGACATACGATGAAGGGTCCATCGAAGATGGTGCAATAGAAGCTTTACATGTGTGTGTGCAGTTTGGTGTTAATTTAGTAGGTACTATAAATATTTGTCACTCCTTGTCTTCTATTGTGTCCTGCACGCTGCAGGATTTCATTGATGTTACTGATGGCGCCAAGCTCGTATCTAAGTTCTGGACTTACAAAGAAGAAAAATATTTGTCTTACTGCTTTTGAATATACGTATGTATGTATAATGTGTTGCGGTTTTGGTTGAAATGAATATTTTTATACTGTGGGTTTAGGAATACGTACTCATCCTGTTGAAAAGTTTTGGCAAATATGATGCAAAATCAGCTACTTCAACGACCAGTATATTTTTTCCAACACCAAAACATGTTCTCCAGCCAAGCCCTCCATACGTCCGCAGAGGAACAGGGACATTTTATTACACAGGTCGTGACATGTTGCGCTGATGGCAGCCTGTCCACGAACGCGTTACGGCCGGCTATGGCCCGTTTCGGGGCATTTTGGGACATTTCAGGGCATTAACGGGCGTTTTCGGGCTATTCGTCCGCCTAAAATTGTTTCTGGCACAATCGTGGAGGCCTCATTGTTCTTACTCGCTAGTTTCAGAGGGTCAGATAAAAAAAATTGAAAGTACTTTTCTTTAACTGTATGGATTCGGAATTCGGTTTTCGGGGATAATGGTCGTTTTATCTCCAATCAAAGTAGTGCTATTATAGGGGGTCAAGGAGCTTAGTTTCTTTTGGACACATTTGGTTGTGGTTTTCTGGGTACAAATAAAACAAGATTGAAGAACAATGGGGCTACGCTAGTCTACTCTGCGATTGTAGTATTTTCGTTATTCGCTGATGTTGAGTTTATAGGGCAACTCCATCCAGTGGATGGTAGTGGATAGCATCCACTACATAATGCCTCAAGGGTTAATCAGAGGTGTACCTATGGGTAGAACATCCACATTTCGTTAATTGCGTTTAAGTCGTCTGTTGCCACCATCCCGGTACAAATCCTGACTCCCAGATGGAAAAACCCAAAAACGCTTTGCCCTATACGGGAGTTAAATCTAGGACCTCATACTCAACAGTAGCACTTACGATGACTAAACTAACGAGGCACTAACCTCCACTATTGGCTCTCTATGTATATATTTTTAAGGATAGACGATTTGATGAAGTTTTCACATTGCAAAAACAAATGCACTACTAAATTTTTTACCAAAAACTCATTTCCAAAGACGCGAAAACAATCGTGCTTACATCTAACCCCAAAACTACAGTAGATTGATGTAAATAGCGTGTGCCTGTGTGAGGTCACAAGAAGGGCCCTCGGCCCGCCTGAGTGCGGCTCTCTTGACTTCAGCCAGCTTTTAGCGCGGCGTCGAGGACCAACTGCCAACCTGAATTTTACAATGCGTTTTCTGTATAAATAGCTTGGGGTTACGTGGTGGTGGGTTTTGAACTGGGGATTACTTGTATAATTTAAATATATAAGTACATACTTAAGTACACCCACATTTGACCAGTTATGTATTTAAGTCCCATATAATACGGGGTAAGCCTATTGCCATCAACCGGGCACAAATTCTGACACCAGGCGAGCGATTTTATAATTGAAAATAATCGTTTCAGACATAATAGAATAAATCATCATCATCTGCCTAGCCTTTTCCCAACTATGTTTGGGGTCGGCTGCCTTTCTAACCGGATGCAGCTGAATACCAGTATTTTACATGGAGCGACTGCCTATCTGACGTCCACAACCCAGTACTACAGTACCCAGTACAGTACAGACTATAACAGAATAAATAAAGACTATATATGTCGGTTATTACAATGGCGTTCTTATCGCTAAAAGCGTTCTCTTACAGATAACCTTTGGATAGACTTGATAGAGAAAGACAAAAACATATGAAGGTATTCCGTGGTGTCCTATTTTAAAATACTTACATAATTACTTGTATACTTATGCTGAAATACATAAAATATAAATATGAAATTAACAATAACATATATTCACTTATTACGAGTATCATGCAAAACAAACAAATGATATATTATTTTATTTCGCTTCTTTATCTACGAGTGACATTCATTATCTTAGCTCTATACATTTAAACCAATATGCGAGGTAAAGGACAATAGATGGCACGGTTGGCACAGTGGCTGAGCGATCGACTGCTGTGCCGCGTGTTGTGGGTTCGATTTCCGTACGGAACCAATATTTGTATGGCCTACAGGTAGTTGTTCCGTTTCTGGCTGTTTGTGTTTGTGATTATAAATGTTTGTAACACACCCACGGCACAGGAAAAAATCAAGGTAAAAATATATGTATATATATAATAGTATTTTGCGATTAAACAATTCTACAAATATACGTTACGTTTACATCAAACGTTCGTGCTTCGTCCTCAGATGTACGAAGTTAAACGAAGCAGAAGGTGTACACGACGTACGGATGGTAGCAGCTGGCGTTATGTACTCACTGCCTACCCCCATGGAAGAATGTCGTGAGTTTATGTATGTATAATAAAATATAATAAAAAATAAAAATATTTATTTGACACTTAAAAATACATGTTACAGGCCAGTAATAATAAAATAGCACATTAATGTATTGCCACAAAATAGATCCTAACCCCCAAACTAGGCCTAGGCCTGTATTTTGGGAGTCAGCATTCAGCCATTAGTTCTATTTACAATCGAACAGGATTATGTAGGAGTGTCGCTATAGAGTTGACAGCGAATGTTATTGCCATATGGTAACACATATAGGTAAAGTTACTTATTTATCGTACAGGGTGTTGGTAATTAATAAAAAAAAAAAATTAAATTACAAAAGAAGTTAATGGTGATAAAGAGTTGTGTTTGTATGTGTGTGTGTGAAATTTTGAAAGTTGATATTTCTTATCAACTCTCATAATTGTGTAAATGTGCATGTGAAGGAAGTGTGTTGTGTGTGTGCAGATGGGTGTGAGTGAGTGTCTGGTCTGGTTCGCACCTTTGAATGTGTGTAAGGATGGGAAAATTACAATAGGTGACAGTGTGTATGGATTTTAAATCAGATTATATTATATACGTAAACAAACTTTCACTTTCCTGATAGTCCATGTTTTGGAGCCAGTCTGCTACCTTCTTTGTCATTTCTTGCCGACTCATTTTAGCAATGTTTATCTTTTTGTTTGCGAGATTGTAAAGTTTACTGCTTAAGCTATTAAATTGGTGTTTGGCAAATGAGGTACGGCAAGGTATGGTAGGGCATATGGAGGATTTGGCACGCTTATTTGGGTCGGGTAGGGGAACACTTCCCTGTTTTCTTTGTATGGATTTGAGCACATAGAGCTGACGGACGGTGAGGAGTTTAAATTCAGAGTACAGTTGTGAGGTGGGAAACCTGTACGGTTTATTGGCCATAACCTTGAGCACAACCCTCTGTGCTCGCTCCAACCCGAGCAGGTAGGTCTTGGCTGCGCCACCCCATACGGTAATGCAGTATTGGATAACGGACTGACACAAGGCCAGGTAGACTAGTTTTAGATTTTTCAGTGTTGCAGAATATCTCAGGGTCCTGAACACATTAATAAGCCTCCTAGTCTTTGTAATGACCGAGCCAATCTGCCTGTCCCATCTCAGTCCATCATCCATCAACACTCCCAAATATTTAGCCGTATCTACCCTAGAGATAACCTGGCAGGTGCATTTGTGTCTGTTCTCGCAGGTATGTGCTGTTATTGAAAAATCAGGTAAGGGTTTAGTGTTGGGTCTCAAAGAAAAGGGCAAGAAATGTGTTTTGTTAAGGTTCAGCATGAGGAGATTTTGTCTTAGCCAGGTCATTATATTGGAGAGGGAACATTCGGCTCTATCCTTAACCATCTGCCAATTCCGTCCCCATACAAATACTGCTGTATCATCGGCATATGTAAAAATTTTGGTGTGTTGAAGTGGCATAGTGCAGAGATCATTTACATATACCAAAAATAACAGAGGGCCCAAGATACTCCCCTGTGGGACACCAAAGAGGGTTGTGCGTTCCCCGCTAAGACAATCACCTATTTTGACATATTGCTTACGTTGCGAAAGATAGTCTTTAAATATACTTAAAACAGTGCCTCTCACTCCTATTCGTTCCAGCTTTGATAAGAGGATAGGAATAGAAACCGTATCAAACGCCCTGGAAAGATCTAGATATATACATAGGCATCTATTACTTTTGTCAAGGTTTTTTACTACTTTCTCCGTCAGGTCCAAGACTGCATCCTCAGTAGAGACACCAGATCTGAAGCCGTATTGGTTGTCGGCTAATATTTTAAAGCGTTTCATAAAATTTTTGAGCGATTTATAGAGAATTTTTTCCAAGATTTTTGATAAGGCTGACAACACCGATATGGGCCTGTAATTATTGACGCAGTCTCTTTGCCCACCCTTGAAAATTGGGTGTATAATAGCTTTTTTCAAAGCATCAGGGAACACGCCAGTATTAATAGCACGATTACAGATGTGCGTTATGGGTGGAATCAATACTTGTCGGCACTCTCTGAGTACAGAAGATGGAATTCCATCCCATCCAGTAGCGCAATCTGCCCGCAGCTGTAGGATAGCGGTTTCAATGTCCACTTCATCTACTTCAAGAATAACGAGAGAGTTGGGTAGATAGTTTTCGGAACAGTCTACGGCAGGGGGTTGAGGAGGGACAGAGACAGCTGTAGATGAGGTCTGGGACAGGAGGATGTTATTGGCTAGGTTTTTACCGACATCAGTGAAAAAGTTACAGACTAGGTCTGCGGACGACTTAGGGCTATCTAATATTTGAAGTAGTTCGAGGGGGTAGTCTTTTACTTTTTGAATTTTGGTTATCTCTTTAACAGCCTTCCAAAGAGCTTTAGGGTCATTACCTGCTTTGTCCAGTTGACTTTTCTCATATGCAATTTTTAGTTTTCGTAGGAGTTGATTTGTAAAGTTCCTATATCTTGTATATGTTACTTTAAGTGTCATGTTGTCTGGAGATGTTTTTGCTTTAATATGTAACCTATCCCGATTTTTAATACAGCGCAGGAGCCCCGGCGTGATCCACGGCTTTAGGATTTTTTGCTTACTAGGAACCATAACAGTTACCGTGTGTTTATTAATAATTGATGATATTGTCGAAATTAGGTAGTCCGTCGCGGTGTTAGCGTCATCCATTTCTAGGAGAGGTTTAAAGTTTGTACTTCCAATTTCCAATTTTATTGACGGATAATCAATACGGGTTTTAGCGTTAGTGTATTGTCGAGTAGGACACACGTTTGCTAAAAATAATACTACGGGCATGTGGTCGGTTATATGTGATTCTAGTACTAGTGTTGTAGAAGGATGAATAGATTTTAGTAGAATGTGGTCCAGACAAGTTTTGATCCTAGTGGGAAGTGTATGCGTAGGGAAATAGCCGTGCGATGCATGAAAGGTAAGGTATTCCTCTGAAAAAGGGTCTTTATTCATGCTACAAATGTCGATATTTATATCACCAACAAGGACTTGCGTACTAGTTTTTAGTTTGGTATAGATTGAATTTAGACTGTCTAAGAAATTGTCGTGGTTAGATCTAGTCTTAAGTGAAGGCGGGCGATATATGGCAACAATATCTAACTTTTGTCCTATTTGACAAACCATACAATTCCCATCTTTGAAAGCTGGTTCATAAACTAGACAGGTTAATTTTCTGCTGGTAAAAATAATAATACCGTCATTTTGGTTAACTATGTTTCTGGTGTAATGTGATATATAACCCTCTAAGATTGGTAGATCTTTTACCTTGCTAAGCCAACATTCAGTTAAGACTATGACATCAAAGTTTACTTTTGTAAGAGACAGTAAGATGCGGAGTTCGTCAAAGTTTTTATTTACACTTCTAATATTGATGTGAATTATCTTTATAGTTTGATCAGAGAAGCCAGCATATTTGTTACAGTCTTCTGGACAGCAAATGTACGAGTTTTTTAAATTACAGGAGTCAAGGTCGTAATTAATATTCTTAATATGGTCACGATTAGCCATTTGTAAGGAAAACAGAATCAATAATGGTGCCACAAGCGTACTTTTTGTATCTGTAAACACTGTCGTATTTGTACTTATTTTTCCTAAGTCGTATGCGGAATATGTAGGGTGCGAGTACATGTGTGTATGAATGTCTATGTGGTAGGTGCAGTAAAGATGAGTGAGAGTGGAACAATGGGTGGGTGAGTAGATGCACAGAGTTATGTTTTTGTGTATGAGTGCGAGTTATTGGAAATGTGTAAGTCTTATAAAGTTGTATCGGTGAAATAGAAGAAGATTTAAAAAAGTTACGATTAATATAAATTACATGAATCAGAACTAGCCAGACAAAAAAACACTTGAAACAGACAGATAGTCACAGACTCCTGCGCAGGTCCAAAAGGGATTGTTCAGACGTGATTAGGAGTTGTTTTTCTCCTTGTACCTTGCGCAGGAATATGTTACCATTGGAAGACCAGCAATATTGGAAACCATTTTGTTTTGCAAATTCCTTTGACAGGTGAAATAGCTTCTTTGAACTTGCTGGGAGATGATCACTAACATAAACTGGTTGCCGTTTGCCTGATATACCAATAATTTCGGTGTTGAGCTTGTTTTCTGCAGACGTGCTGTTTTTGTTAAACGCTCGCACTGCTGCTATAGTTGCTTGTTTTAACTGCACGGTTTGGAACTCCGCGACGATTGGGCGAATGGAGTCAGGCTTACCGGGTATGCGGTAAATATCCCGGAGATCCGATACTGTTGACACTGACCCGATAGCTTGGCCAATCATGCACACGACGTTAGAAAGGTCAGCACTTGTCTCATTTTCACTCATTGGGATATTTCTTATTTCTATACTGGACGATCTAGACTTTAAATTTAGATCTAGTAATTTCCTTTCCATGTTTTCGATGCATTTACGCTGGGTCAAGTGTTCAGTGTCTAATTTTTCGACCCCTGCTTTTATGTCTTCGTACTGTTTATTTATAAATTTCATTGACTTATCTGTGTCTTCCAAGGATTTTTGCATCTTGGCATTTTGTAACTTTAGTTCAGATATGTCGGTGGACAATTTCGATATAAGATTATTTTGTTTTGTGAACATATCAGTGAGTTTTGAGTCAAATTCTGCCTTCCAGTTATTTAACATCGCCATTATTTCGTGCTTCAGATCCTGCTGCGGTTGATCTCTGGGTGAATGGGGCTCGTCTGAACGCAGGCGTTTTTTGTTACGTTTTGTGTTTACAAAAGTGGAGTCACTTTCATGTACGACGGAGTTTAAGTCAGATTCGGACTGCGTATGACTAAGAGGGGTAGATTGGGTTGATGGAGGAGTGCGCTGACACGACACTACTGTTGATGTTGATTCTGCGTTCGTCGAACAAGCGAGTAGGTTAAAACGATGACACAGTAACACACAGAACGCGATCCTTTCCAACAACTAGGCACTGTACGGCACGGTGTGTAGTGGGCGGGGCCAAGCGCACCGGTCGGTCGCCGTGATTATGACTCAGTGACACAGAGCGACACAGTTCAACACAGATCGCGATCCTTTCCAATTAGACGACACAGTGTTTTTTCCTTGGTGTCCGTTATATAAATTTTTTACATTTAATTTGTGTTTTAATCGACAGCCAGTTACACTTTTAAAGTTCTGTTTTCACTGTCACGTAGGAAATTCGAGTGGCCACGTAACAGTATATTGCACTATATAGTTTTACCGTTTTTGCGCGTATAATAGAATTTAAAACACGGGAACCGATTGACACGCTGTCAACTCAAGAACACCCAAAACTTGCTTTCCTTGTTTTGTGTTTTCCTTTAATAGTATTTTGCGATTAAACAATTCTACAAATATACGTTACGTTTACATCAAACGTTCGTGCTTCGTCCTCAGATGTACGAAGTTAAACGAAGCAGAAGGTGTACACGACGTACGGATGGTAGCAGCTGGCGTTATGTACTCACTGCCTACCCCCATGGAAGAATGTCGTGAGTTTATGTATGTATGTGTGAGGTATATAACCATCTCTAATGTAAGGCTTTAACTAAACAGTAATATCTTATAAATAAAATTCTCGTGTCACGGTGTTTGTTATTAAACTCCTCCGAAACGGCTCTACCGATTTTCGTGAAATTTTGTGTGCATATCGGTTAGTTGTATCATAAAAAAAAACATACAACCCTAAATTTTCACCCCTCTACGATCAACCCCTATAGGGCAAAACAACGTTTGCTGGGATAGATAGTGTACATATTGTAATGACCGGGGTTCTACGTGGACTGTTTAAAAGAAGAACAAGTTACAGGCACACAATTTAACACTAAAAACTAACTTAACTAATTCCTATACTAAAACAACAATTTAAAACTAAACAAAAAAGGGAAGAACAAATACTTAATAACTCTCCCAAAAAGAAAAACGCATGGCCGGGTCCGAACTCGTGACGAAGTATGTAAAATTGGCCGCTATGCCCCGAGAACAGCGGGCTTACTCAAAATCGTGGCGAATATGACGTTCCTACTTCGCAAAGATACTAAGGTCTAGCCTGTTTGGATGAAAGGGGCGTTTCCGCAAGGTGAGAACAAATAATGTAGCAGTCAGCATTGCAAAACATCCCCACATTCCACAAACATCAAAGCTTTAAAAAACTTTGACATTGACCATCTCTTGCATGCTTTCAAATAGTTTTGTATTGCACTCATGTTCGAGCAAATAAATGATTATTACTATCTAAATTGCTGTTGGCTGTTTGTATGTGAGTTTGAATGTTTGTAAACGCACCCACTATACAGGAGAAATTCCTACTGTGGGGCAAAGATTTTTTAAAGAACAAAACAAACAATTCCGGCCACATCACTGTCAACAGGATAATCACTAAAAGGCTGGCAGAGTTGCCATATTGAATGGCAATACTGATTATTTGGCCAATAAAATCCCAGCCTTCTGGTCATGTGCCATCGTGTGGCGATGTACCGAAAAAAAGCTATTACACTACTATTAAGTGTGAAATTTCTTGCCCATTCTTCTCTACCTAGAATTTTATGGAAGGCCACTAGAATCATTTTAATATTTTATTTTAAATTGAAATTTGACGTTTTAAAGTGCCTGTTTAAACAACATCAAAATGGAGGAGGTTCTCAATACTACAATTTTATTTTTATTTTATGTTTATTACGCGATCATTCCGCCAATTATAAGTTGATCTTGGTGATTCTTTTTTAAAAAGGGTATACTTCAAAATTGTACCTATTTAAATTTGAATATGAAAAACTACCCTTTAGTGTAGACAATAAGGGTTGATAACCAGTTGAAATTAGGTTTTTGTAAATGGTCTAATCGTAATAAATGATTTGACTTTGACTTTGTAGAATCAAGTACGTCATCAGTCAATAAGGCTTCAGCCAACCCCTATTTCCTTCCAGCTCTTGAACATAGCTAGTAACCCAATAACATAAAATATATTCTCGATCGCAGTCACGTTTAGTGGTAATGATATTCATCGCTCAGGCTCGACTGACCCAATTTCCTCGGTCAACTCCTGACTGGCAATGTTTACTTACAGAATACGTTTCGTTATAAAGTTGCGATTTTCGATTGTAAGGAAGTTTATGTTGATAGGTTCTGGTATGTGTAAGTGTAAAAAAAAGTAAAAATACCAGCCTATTACTGTCCCACTGCAGGGCAAAGGCCTCTTCTCATAAAGATAAGGCATGAGCATTAATCACCACGCTTGCTCAAGACGGGTTGGCGATTTCGGACTTATATTGAATATATAAGTCCGGGTTTCCTCACGATGTTTTCCTTCACCGATGTCAGTGATGTCCAAGATAAACTTAGAAAGTACATATGAAAAACTCACGTTGGTACTTGCCCAGGTTTGAACCCACAACCTCGTGCACAAGAGGCGAGGCCTAAACCACTGGACCATCATGACATATGTGTAAGTGTATTGGAAGATATTAATAATAGTTTCCAAACGTTGTGTAATATTAGTGACAAGTACAAATAGGTTGGATAGGTTTTTTTTGTACATTCTATTTTTAATTTTTGTCTGTCAGTTTGAGTACTTTATGTGGCCTGCCAAATGGTTTCTCTTTGGTATTGTTTGGCGAGATATTGCGCTCCTCAGTTCTGAAAAGCTCTACGATTACTGACAAATGCTTGCACTGACACATGCACTCACTTCTGTGTAGTTCTTTCCTCAAAAGACCATCTCAGACACTAATCTGAATGGTCCTCACATGATCAAACCAAGATACTTTCTGGACATTTAAAAGGTTGATTGTCGTACCTTTGGGTTTCTTCTGACTACTACTACTTCTAGGTAATACCATTGCGCCTGTATTTTCCGAAGAGTTAAGTAGTACACCCAAATTGCACCAGTTATGTTTAATTCCAAGGAACTTGCTAGTTTTTTATTATAGGGGGCGAACTTGTTGCCATCAACCGGGCACAAATCCAGATCTTGGCTTCTACTAAGAGATTCCAGTAGGTATAAAGCCAACTACACCTCCCGACCCGGGAGTCGAACCTAAGACCTCGAGCTCAGAAGTAGCCTCTTGTGACAACTAGACCAACGAGGCACTTATTGGGAATCAAGATTGAAATCCGTTTATTGTATAACGCAAAATTCAGTTAATCTACCATCTAAGAAATAAGTTAGAGTCAGAACTTTCATCCACGCCAGCCTCCCAACAGATCCGAACATATGAGAAGTCTGCAAAGTTTCTGGGTTAAAGGCGGCCTTCTAAACATACTGACAGACATATTTCACTAATAATATATGCACATAACTTTCTAGATGGAAGATAATTTAATTTATCGGGTAAGTTTGAATTTGAGTATTCGTATACTGTGAGACTGTGTCTAGTTTTGTAGTTGTCATTCATAGATTCAAATTGAAACATTTTAGGTAATCCGATTATAATTTTGAGGCAAACTACTAAGTAGTGAATTAAAGATGTAGCTTTCTTAAAGTTGTTGTTAAAATGAGGTTGTGGGTTCAAACCTGGGCAAGTACCAATGTGACTTTTTCGATTAATATACTACTCTGTCAAGAAAGTACCGGGAAAAGATCAATAATACACAAAATGTCTGTTATTCATCCAGTTTTATTTTATCACCTTCAAAGTATGCTCCTTTAGAAACGATACACTTGCGCCAACGAATAATCCATTCATCAAAACATTTTTTAAACGCTGCTTCCGGAATTGAGTTTAGTTCTCGCCGCGAATTCTCCTTTATGTCTTCTATCGATTGAAAACGGGTGCCACGAAGTGGTAATTTGAGTTTAGGAAAAAGAAAAAAGTCAGCAGGAGCCATATCTGGTGAATATGGTGGTTGCTGGATGGTATTTGTTGAGTGTTTGGTCAAAAATTCGTTCACAATGATAGCCTTGTGCAAAGGCGCATTGTCGTGGTGCAAAATCCAAGAATTTTCTTTCCACAAATCTGGCCTTTTTCGTCGAATTTGCTCTCTTAAACGCCGCATAACGCTCAAATAATATTCTTTATTTACCGTTAGACCTTCCGGTAAGAATTCAGAGTGTACAAAACCGCGATAGTCAAAGAAATCAGTCAACATGACTTTGACTTTTGATCGACTTTGGCGTGGTTTTTTCGGTTTCGGTTCAGTTGGAAGGCGCCACTCCGAAGCTTGTTGACTAGTTTGCATGTCAAACTCGTAAACCCACGTCTCGTCACCAGTAACAATGCGTTTCAGGAATGTTGGGTCCGAACTGACTCGTTCTAGCATGTCCTCAGCGACTTTCATGCGATTGAGTTTTTGGAGAAAATTCAGATCTTTTGGGACTAGCCGAGCAGCAACATGTTTCATACCCAAATGATTAATTAAATGGTACGGATCGACTCGTGAGATACAGAAAGTTCGGCGGCTATCTCTCTCAGAGTTGAATGGGGATTTTCAGTCACTATTTTCTTCACTTTTGCGATGTTAACTTCAGTTGCAGACGTTGACGGCCTACCAGAGCGAGGCAAATCTTCCATCACATCTCGACCGCTTTTGAACGCTTTGAACCACTCATAAGCACGAGTTTTTGATAAAGTCGATTCACCGTAAGCCTTCTGTAACATTTTCAGTGACTCCGAACACGAAATTCCATTGGCGATGCAAAATTTAAGACAAACTCTTTGTTGGATTTTTTGTCCTTTATGAAATTCGCAATACACACTATATATGATATTACTAAAACCAGCACTGTATTTAATATAAATAACAGATGCAACTCAAACTCCGCGCCAAAATGGAAAACAGTTGTGCCAATCTAACAACTACGAAAAAACAAAAATTTGAATTTGGAACCATAAACAAATCATCCATTCCCGATACTTTTTTGACTGTATACTTTCTAAGTTTATCTTGGACATCAGTGACATCAGTGAAGGAAAACATCGTAAGGAAACCTGGACTTATATAATTAACATGAATCTGAAGTCGCCAACCCGTCTTGAGCAATCGTGGTGATTAATGCTCGTGACTTCTCTGTATGAGAAGAGGCCTTTGCCCAGCAGTGGGACAGTAATAGGCTGGTACTACTACTACTACTAAGTACTTTCTTAATCTGATAGAGTTCCAATCTTTCATAACATTACGCCTGTATTCCCCGAAGGGTTGGGCATACTTGTATCTATAGTATACATGCATCGCCAGTTATATTTAAGACCTATGTAATAGGGGCGAGCATACTGCCACTGACCGAGCTCAAATCGACGACCGATGTGGCGCGGCGGGCGAAGGTCCGCCTGCGACGCAAGAGGTTGCGGGTTCGATTCCCGCCTTGGGACAAATGTTTGTACGGTCTACAAATATTTGTACCGGGTGTTCTGGGTATTTCCTATGTATAGTAAAAAAATATCTATATATGCAATTTATTGTATTAAGTATATATCAGTCATTTAGTACCCATAACACAAGCTCTGCTTAGCTTGGGGCTAGATGATGCTGTGTGGATTGTCCATCATTATTTATTTATTTATTTATTTTAACCCGTGCGACGGTATTTATTTATCCACGAGCTCTTCAGCTCATTGGCAAATATAGGAACATAATATTTATAAAACCGTACTGTTTCCTCTCCACGTAATGAGTCCGTATCGAGTTCCAACCACACCGTTCGTGTATTAGCAGCTTTCATCCTGATGAGCAAAAACCAGCGTTTTAATAATATCGAGTGGTTTTAGTTGATTGCTACTGAAGGGAAACTCGCATTTCCTTTACTATTTTCATGTTAAATTAAAAGAAAATGGTGTCACATCCATGTACGAGTATATACAGATTATATTCAATACACACTTACATATGTGTGTAGGTATTTTTATGCAATTTTTATTTTTTTTCGCCATTATAAATATGGCAAAATATGTAGACCTCTGTCTACAAGCTAGTCTCTCTGTCTACAACAGTGCTAGTTCCAATTTGTACTGTGTACCCATGTTTTACAAATAAATGTTTTTATTTTTTATTGACGACTTATCTAAACTTGTTATTTCTGGACTACCAAACTCAATTTGAATTAAAAAAAGAATTCTGTCTATTCCTTTTTTTATGTCAACCGTCAATTTTTTTCGGAAAACAAATAATAGGTATTAATAACCTATATCCGCGAAGCAGTTAGGCAGAGGCGTACTAGACTAGACGTACATAATTGGCGATATGAGGGTGTACTAAAGGTACACCCACATTTCATTCGTTCCATGTCATAGGGGGTGAGGCTATTGCCATCAGCCGGGCACAAATCTAGACTCCGGGCTGCTATCGAAAAATTCCAGATAGAATATCTCAATAACACTTTGCCTGACCCGGTAATCGAACCCAGAACCTTCCGCTCAGCAGTAGCGCCTCCAACCACTAGACCAACGACGCAGTAATATAGTAGTTGTTAAGCCACTATAGTATGTATATTATACTGTGTACCATAATAGTTAAGACTAGAGAATAAACAATACTGCCAATATTACCTACGTAATATAAGCACTATTGTGGTTTCTCTTCCAAAAAACTATATAATGATGAGCAGAAGTTGAGATCATTCTCATACAAATATACGATGCCTTTTCAAAGTCTGATCGAAGGGAATTTGTAAAAGAACAGATGCCTCGAAAACAAAACACAACGATGACGTTCCAAAATTTATTTCCACGGCCGCCATATTGAATTACTTTAACGGCCCGCAATAACTTAATAATGGTAGAAGGAGCTGTGTTTACTAAAACCTCTCCTTCCTGGTGGAAGGAGAGGTTTTAGTAAACACAGCTAGATTGCTGCAGGCTTATTAATCTGTTTCTCAGTTTATAATGGTTTATAAACTGAGAAACAGATTAATAAGCCTGCAGCAATCTTAAGTGGCTATAACGGTGCTAAGTGTTCGTGCACACTTGCGACACTGCGATGGTTTCCGTCCGGACGCAGTTTGTGGGCGAGCCTTAAGTCGACCATCCACTGCTACATAAGATGTGCACGGAGATATTTGCTGCGTTAGCTTCGCGGTTCATTTGTTGTCTAACCACGTACGAAGAATGAGACAGCAGCACGTGCTTCTCAAGTGCCCGTTGGTCGCTGCATACCCAACCTTCGTCTGATAGCCAGAAATATCATAGCTTTTGCAAGCCTTTCTCGAAGAGTTGGGTTGGATCGAATAAGATATCCTCTGCTAAATATTTTCCAAATTATGTGGGGTACCAGTATTTAAACATGGAGTGAGCCTATCTGACCTCCATAACCCAGTTACTGAGCAACACCATACCCGTTAGTAAGACTGGTTGTCAGACTTTCGGGCTTCTGACTACCCGTAACGATTTTTTAAAGTTTGTAGATCTTTGTAAGCCGCAAGAAGTATTAGCGATATGTGACAATCAGTCAACCATACACAGACTGATTTCGGCAAATGTGGCTTAACCGTTGATCAACCCATGCGGCTAGTTTCATTAAGCCACGAGGTCATCAAATAAGGTGTTTTACTAAAAAAAATACGCTTGGACGTGGATTTGTGGACACCAGCTTGATATTCAATACAATAGCCACGCATCTTTGCGTAGTGTGGCTTTGGATCGCTGTAGGAATTCCAAGAAAGCTAAGTGCGCGGGCAAAGCTTAGCTGTAGACTTCTGTGTAGCACTGCCTTAACCAAAATCGCTTGTATGTTCATAAATGGGGATAGAAATAATGGAGGGTACATGTCTTGCGATAGAAGTTTATGTGGAAGTTTATAGATTATGGAAGAATGGGTCTAAATTTGAAAGGGATAATCAACGAAATTGCAATTCGTAAAGATGCTACCCTTTCTAAGGGTGTCGTGGCAGGAATTTAGGCAGTGTGCTGGTTTATGTTTTCAGGTTAGACTTCAGGAGAAGGCTCCTTAAGTACATCATCAGGGGGAACCAAGGTCAAATCGGTGCCTAGAGAATCTGTCACAAATATAGTACTACAGATTTTAAGTTCTAAAGATCCTCTAAGTTCCCACGATGTAGTCGGTCGTATAAGGCTGTCTAACTCAGTGCTGAGTTTTGGCTTGCAGGAGTTGTGCTTAGACGTTACATGGAAGCTAAGCCAAGTTCCCAAGTTAAGTTAAGTTTGATGTATCAGACATCGAGGCACAAATTGATACTATGAGTTGAGTATATGATTCTGGACTGGAGACGTTGATTTTTTTTGTCCTCATTGTTACGTTTTTATCGTGTGTGGATGTGTTTTTTACTTGAAACAGTAAAAAGTCGTGAGAAAATCATCATTTACATCTAACCCAATGAGATTTTAAATTACAAAAATTTGCATTGCTAATTCAAAATCTTTTTGGGTTAGGTAGAAATCATGACTTAGTTTACATTTAAGAAAAAAACCACAGAAAAAAACGTAGCAATTAGGAACAACTCTGAGGGGTCCAGAATCATTTTCTGAAATAATAGTACCAGTTTGTGTGTCGATGTTATATGTTATCGGTTTTTGATACCTGAATTAAATGATATATTATTATTATTATTGTACAATAGTCTGTGGAATCGACAACTGCTGTTGGATCGCGGGTCAAGGTCGGCCATACAATGTATTTAAATGTAAGCGGTCGACCTTAACGTGTTTAGTTTTTTAGTATACCTACTTTTATTCTTTATTTTTTTGTATTCTTTTATACTAGTTATTTTTTGATTACTTATCTCCTTTTTATTGTTTTTAACTTTTTTGTTTTTTTTTTACCCCTTAGAAGGCTGTTATGTATGTCCGTGCCCTGTCATCACAGCGGGCCCCATCGGAAGAACAGCGCTGTGGTATTCCTTGTGTGGTACTCCTTGTTGAGATATCGCAGCATTTCCTGAGATAGAGGAGATAGGAGCCCTTTTGGCCTCGCACAGGTCCTTTTATTTTATATTTTTTTAATGTTTAGTTTCTTTTTTCTTTTGTGTTTTTTATTATCTGTTCGAGTTCCAAATAAATGATTTTTCTTTATTATATTGTTAACAACCCCTTTTTTTTCTATTTACAACCAAGCCATTGGTAGCCTGATAACTTTTTTAGAAATATGCTGCAATTACCACTGAAATACAAATAATGTTAAGTTCTCATTTCGACTGAATTTGCCACTTGGAACTCTCAATCACACGCAAATTGACCACCATCCGCTTTACAATTAAAATGTTCTCACCCAGTTATAGCCAGTTTTAACCAGTTTTAACTGGTTTTAACTAGCTCCAACAGCATTTAATCTCCACGTAACCTAATTTGCTATGTAAAGTGAAACTAGGAACAAGATGGATTGCTGTAGTTTTTTGTAAAGTATGCACAGACTGATAGACGTCGCTTTGTTTAAGTAGACAGGGACGGGTTTGGTTAAGGTATTTTACTGTGGGTTAACAATAACAGCCGTCAAGCTACCCGTGCCGAGGTCAGTGTGTGGATTGATCATCCATTACATACCAAGACCCATTCGTGCCTCGTAAAGCACGTTAAGCCATCTGCCCTGCCATTCGTAGATCTTTTGCAGTCGTTACGGGTAGTCAGAAGCCCGAAAGTCTGACAACAGGTCTTACCAAGGTTGTTGCATGTTAACTGGGATGTGGAGGTCAGATAGGCAGTCGCTCCAAATAAAATCCAGCTGCATCGGGTTAGATTGGAAGTCGACCTGAACATACACTCATGGACTTATTTAGAGGAACGATTCATCAATCAAAGAAAAACACTAATATATGTACAAAAAGTTCTTAATACAAACTGACCACAATATTTAGTTTGAAAAAAGAATTAATTCAATAGTCTTTTGTTCTGGCTTTCATTTGTTTTACAGATACGCTCAGTGTAACATTGTCGAAAGAGAGTCATATGGTGGAATTTTGGAGTTTATTTTGCTCCGTTCCTCTTATTATGTCCATGAGTGTAGTTGGAAAAAAACTGATAAGATGTTTATGTGTTTGCTGTCTCTTTTTCCAGTGTGATTT
The DNA here is from genome assembly GCA_905147745.2 of Phlogophora meticulosa. Taxonomy (NCBI): domain Eukaryota; kingdom Metazoa; phylum Arthropoda; class Insecta; order Lepidoptera; family Noctuidae; genus Phlogophora; species Phlogophora meticulosa. The sequence goes on from LR990534.1 coordinate 1,366,659, forward strand.
TGTGACGCCTCTATAAACTAAATTTTTAGGATTACTCAAAAATACTGGACACGTATTTTATCTTTTCTCACGTAAACCAAAAATGACTTCGATATAGTACGTTAAAATTTTCGCGTGACGTCACACCGTGCTACACTTTTAACGTAACAGTGACGTCAAAAGCCTCTTCTCCTGAACTTTCATGTGCTATATCATTAACACTGATTTGACTGAACATTGATTTGAGTAAGCAAAAAATACGTGTCCAATATTTTTTTTGGTTATCTTACTGACGCACTAAATAGCCTTAATATATTTTTACCTAGGACACATCCCTATTCTACAGTACCACTTCTCTCTTCTCATTTATTTACTTATAATATTGCTTACGTCAAAAGCATATTTCAAAACCATCTATTATCCCATCGGAAATCCAGATACTTTATCACTTAACTCCAATATTTAGGTTGGAATTTAAAACTCATGCAGAGTTGGCACCCTCGTATGCAAAGCCAACTTTTGCTGCGTCTAAAAGATATCTAGCTTCCAGCCTAGGCAGAAAACCGCAGGCGGAACCGTAGGTAAGTTCTACATACACAAATAAACGATCGTGCCCGAAGCCAATTTGGTTAGTATCCTCGATTCTCGTTAAAACTTTTAACCAGTGCTGCGGCACGACGTAGTAATACTAACTAACTGAAGCTACTAGAGCCAGGATTTAATGTACCTTTTTTATTATAAACAGAAGTTAATGTTACATTTGTATTTAAAAGTTTATTCGGTGCGTTCATGGTGTGGGGCAACTTTGTCTACGACGCCATTTTTGTTGTGTATGTAGTATGCAGGGCAAAGGGCTATTGATATACAGAGTGTTTACTGCCATTTCACAATTATAGACTTCACTGCTATGTACTGAACTTGACGGCACGGTTGGCGCAGTGGCTGAGCGATTGACTGCTGCGCTGCGTGTCATGAGTTCGATTCCCGCACGGAACGAAAATTTGTATGGTCTACAGGTTCTTGTTGCAGGTCTGGCTGTGTGTGTTTGTGAGTTTGAATGTTTGTAAAAGCAGCAAGCAAAGTATTTGTTTCGTAAGTTTTTTTACCTGCCACGTCGTGCTCAAGAAGTGAATCTTCAATTCAAAAATTAACAGCTTCAGTTACGTAACAAATAAATATGTTAGTGTTAATTATAAACAGCAGAAATCCCTGAACAAGTATAATACTATAATTTCGATGGAATAAGTATCCATTTTTATATTTTCCTATTAATGGCGGAAACCTGTTAATACGAGCAGAATATTAATTCAACTAGTACTCCGAGGAACGTAAAGTATTTATTTTTGCAATTACTACCTGTAATTTTTGAGACATACTTATTCATAAATGGAAACTTACTATGTTAGTTAGTATGTATAATGCTGGACAATAAATAATGCTGGACAATCCACACAGCATCATCTAGCCCCAAGCTAAGCAGAGCTTGTGTTATGGGTACTAGATGACTGATATACTTAATACAATACATTACATAGATAGATGTTTTTATTATACATAGAAAATACCCAGAACACCCGAAACAAATATTTGTAGATCGCACAAACATTTTGTCCCAAGGCGGGAATCGAACCCGCAACCTCTTGCGTCGCAGGCGGACCTTCGCCCGCCGCGCCACAACGGTCGTCAAGTATGTATGTTGCTCTTAAAGTTGTTGTTTGTACGTTTTATAGTGTATTCTATTCTATGTGTAATCAAATCTTGCAACTGACTTTTAACTCAGTCATTCCCAATTTATTGAGCTGAAACTTTGCATACACATTTGGTTTGGATGACAATGCATGTTAAGATTCTATTTTTAAAAATTTAATTATTATTTAAGTTTAAAAACCCTATGTCATATGCATTTTAATTAACAACTTTAAACATGTCCTAATTGCATACCGTTACGAGTACATAATATAATTGGTTAAATTTAAATGGAGGAGTCTTGGTGACCTGAAATACAGGCCTGCCTAGTTTTGGCACTATCATCATCTGCCTAGCCTTTTCCCAACTATGTTGAGGTCAGCTTCCAGTCACACCGGATGCAGCTGAATACCAGTATTTTACATGGAGCGACTGCCTATCTGACCTCCAAAACCCAATAACTGGGCAACACTTAATTTAGTTTAGGCACATTTAAAAATATAAAAAATAGTAGTTCACCGATGGCAGGAGCATTTATTATTATTACTTAGCATTTATTTCATTATTATTATTATTTATATGATCAAAGTCAACGGCATTCAGGAAGCCCATAACGCGAGTGATGTTACCATTTCCTACAGCATCCAGCTTAATCAATCAAAACTTAGCTAAATGAGGACAGCTATGTCCACACCAAGTAACTAATAAATGACATAATTTCCAACCATGTTGGGTGCACACAGAATAAATTGGATGTGCCACAATTAGCGACAATGATAAATTTTAAATGACCTAATTAACTGGCCGTTGTGTGGTAATTTGTTGAGTCTATGCTTAAATCATTGTTTTAACCGTCATTGTAAAATGGGTGCCATGGTGGCCTGGAAGCGAGGTATAAACGGCATTTTTTTTTTCTTTAATATTTTTTTGTGTCAAGCCCGCCATTTTATTCCAACAAAACCACTGCAACTCTTGAAAACCATAATCAACAGTGGCAACCACCAGAAAAGCGTCAAGGCATCCAAGATCGATGGTTCCTGGATAAACTATTGAACTGTCTTGTCACTTGTATCCCGCGACGAAAATTATCAGAAAAGAACAGCGGAGGAGTTAGAAAAATACATAATTTCCACTTCCCTTCATATCAAGCAGGAGTCATGGCATGACATGTTTTTGTTTAATGCTCCTACGCTTATGCTTTACATAAGCATACAGCACACACGTTCATGCTTATCTAACCAAAATGAAAGAAAAATTGTTTACCTATTTGCCACAGAGAACGTACGTGCTGTAAGAAGAAAAAAAATCTTTATACTTGAAACCAGAAACCATTTAAAAAGAAAAAGAAATACATTTGCGTCGACATGAGCCACAAACAAACAGCGACTCTTCTCTCTTTTTATTTTTGTAACAACTGTTCTTTATTTTCCTTTTTCGAAATATCAATTTTCAGTAAGGACCAAAAAGGATTACTATCGGGAAAATATGCAGTACATCCACAACACACGGCCTACGACAACAGTATTTATGCTACTCAAACATATTTTGAAGAAACAAATACATATGTAAATACATAAACTCACGCTTTTTTCCCTTGGGGGTAGGCTAGAAACTACAGAACTCCACATACTTCTTTTGCTTCCTTTACATTCATACATCTGATCACACACGCACGCCGGTTGCGAGTACTACGCACCTGATCTTTTTGAAGAACATCACCAATAAGGTCAGTGCATGTCCTTCTAGGGCGTCCCCTTCCAGCGTTTCCACTTACAGCTGCCCTATAAATACTAACCTTTTGTTAGTCATCTTTCATTCATCCTCTAAAGTATACTAAAAAAAACATTCTGATGCAGTTGATGACAGTTATCGCTCATGCTCAGCAGTAGCAAACGTCGATAAAATAGTATTCTAAGCGTTTATGCCGCGAAAACGGGGAAAACCTCCAAAAATAGAAAAAGCTTATGGCAACTCTTTCAGTGTCGCCATCCCAAAATAAACAAAGGAAGAGTCGACACAATTGCGGATAAAGAATTGTTTTGTGCGAGTATTTTCTAAAAGATATTAAATGGATGGCTGGCGCTAACAAAAAAGGGGTGTACTCCTGTGTTCTCTTTTGTTTTCTGCTAATTTTCCAAAGGTTCGCCATTAATGCGTATTTTGTTCTTGTGTCAACACGTTTTCTGTGGTAGATTAAGGTAATTAATATAGTACTTATTTATGGTTTTCGCTTTGTGAAGGTACACAAGTACTTTTTTTTGTCGGTGACTGACGTGTGTGTATGGCCAGTGTGCCTAGCACGAATGCTGGTAACGTCAATTCAGACGATTTTAAGTTTAAAAATCGAATCGAATGTGATATTACATTATTTTTAAAGCTTTTCGTATCTATGAGTGATACTTATTGTGCCTGCCTCATATATTAAAACCTAAATTTTCGTGCTAGGGACACTGATGTTTGAACGTAAACGAAACAAAAGGAGATTTGTAAGGATCTCAGGTGGCGTGATGTAGATTCTGCCTACCCTCATAATATAAAAAGGCGTGAGTTTATGTATGTGTGTTTCTTGGTGATTATTTAGTGTGAAACTATAATAACTAACGTCCGTCAATGAGAACACTGCACTTACCTCATTAGTCCCCATAAAAACTCGTTACAACACTCTTTCCTTATCGTTATTGTTGTGTTGGCATGAAGTTAATGTAAAATTAATTCATGACTTTTTTATTACGTTTATATCACGTAATTAACTGCAGTTAATTGGCTATGGTGTTATGTTAGTGCCACATACGGCGATATTGAAGTATCCACCAGACTAAATCCATTTTACAGAACAATTATTTGAATACCTTTAATTCAATTCAATTCAATCATTTTATTTGCAAAATACACAGGTAGGGTTCCACCATATTCAGCCAAAATCAAAATTCATTTATTCAAATTAGGCTGAGAATCAGCACTTTTTGAACGTCAAAAACGTTTACAAAAGACAGTCCCCTAAAACGCCCGCCCTTCAGCACTTCCTAGTGTTTTTGCTGGGAAGAAGAAGTGGCTTAACAAACTCCCCAGCAACACGTCAGTCTTGGTTAGCATGCAAATTTATAATACAGTGTCACATGTAAATAATTTGACGGCACGGTTGGCGCAGTGGCTGAGCGATCGACTGCCGCGACGCGTGTCGTGGGTTCGATTCCCATACGGAACAAATATTTGTATAGCCTACAGGTAGTTGTTCCGGGTCTGGATGTTTGTGTATGTGACTTTGAATGTTTGTAAACGCACCCACGACACAGGAGAAATTCCTAGTGACGTTTAAAAAAAAATAAAAAAATATGATAATGTTAAAATAAAAAATATAAATATGATAATAATAATTGATCGGTCGTCTTTCTCGCTATTCCTGGCCATGGCAGCGGCCATGGTAACGGCGAGGCAGGGGGTGCTAGGAATCACCGGGCTACGGCAGGCTGCCACAATGAATTACGAGAAATGAACGCTGCAAAATATCCATAGGGCTGTGACTCAAAAGCACAATTGATAACCTGGAACCATGGAAGTTGAGTTGGCAATGGGCTCGCCCCCTATTACATGGGACTTAAACATAACTGGCGAAATGTGATGTTACTATAGGTGCAACTCAGCCCTACCCTTCAGGGAATACAGGCGTAATGTTATGGAAGTTAAATAGAACACAAGCAATATTTAAATACAGGTAGTAAATCAAGCGAGTATGCACGGTCGGACCTGCGCCGGATGTAGAACGGAGCTGCATAGTTATGGGCGCAAAGTTTTTGGATTCCGCACGCATCTGGCGTGGAATTCCCGCCATTATCGAGAATACTTGGGGGATGTGTGAAGGGGTGAATGTGGTAATCAACTTTAAAAGGAATTTCAGATGAATAATGTGTTGGGACAAATGTAATACTGTCAAGATACCTTAACTGCCAGACAACGAGACGCAATAGAAAATGTATTGTTTGTCGGTCAATTGTGTTAACCTGAAATGTGCACTTCTACACTAATATAGCAATAATTCCAATTTAGATTTACATTTTTCTCCATATCATTGACAGAGTGAGCTCGACAAAATAAGCTAGGTTAGGTTTTAGGTTTCTATATATGTGTGTACTATCTGACCCGGCAAAAGTTGTTTTGCCATTTTAAGCCAAAAAATAAATGTTTGGGGGACGAAAAATAGATGTTGTCCGATTCGCAGACCTAACCGATATGCACACAACATTTCACAGAAATTGGTCGAGCTATTTCAGAGGAGTTTAATTACAAACACCGTGACACGTGAATTTTATAGATATAGATGAAGATATTCTTAGCTCGACCGGATACCTGTTTCCAGCCGTGATGAAATGTAAACTGACAGTAACAGTAAGTTTCTTTTACAGTACTATCATGATACTCGCCTTTTCCCGACAAATTTGGGGTCAGCTCTAGTCTCACCGAATGCTGTTTTTCTCCAAGGAGCGACTGCCTATTTGACCTTTACAACTCTACTGGATAACACGATAACTCTTTGTAAGACTTTTTCAGACTTTTGGGCGACTGACTACCCATGACGGCTGTCAAAGATGTAATACTGACAGCTGGGACCAACGGCATCTTAGACATCACTGACATCGGTAAAGGTAAACATCGTGACGAAACCTGGACTTATTAATATAAGCCTGAAATCACCGAACCGCCTTGAGCAAGCGTGGTGATTAATGCTATTGCATTTGCCGTACGAGAAGAGGCCTTTTGAGAGGCCTACTGCCAACAGTAGGCCTCTCAAAAGGCCTCTTCTCGTACCTCCTAAAATAAACCTCTTGCAGTCCAAACTGCAAGAGGTTTATGTCCAGTTAGACAATGCCACATCCACCAAAACCTACATCGGGAAACACCATCGGCAGCATCCCAACGATTCCCGCGGTCGCGCCAATTAATCAGCTCCGAGATATTGATTAATTATCGTTGGTCAGTGCGCGGCCAGCCTAACGCGCTGGCCAGTGTGCGCTCGGACTAATGTGCCGGATTACTGATGCTAATGATCTGGGAATAATGGATGTATTGATTGGCTATGTTTGCGAATGTTAGGTGCTGAACTGGCGAGGTGGAAGTCATGTTTGCTTCTATTGGATGACAAGTGAATGACGACTTTCATTCATTTGTTTAAGCTATTTTTGAAGGTATTCGAATCTTGATACGCTTAGCAGACGCAATGCTATGCTATCGTCTGTGTATTGTATTTCTCAGTATCAGTATCTTATTGTGGAAACTCCTTTGGTCTAGGTTTTCTTTTATGATTGGTACTCGACTACAACATTGCTTCTCAATACCCACAAGTTTCCCAATATTATTGAGAAATATGTGGGATATTTCTAGGTTATATTTTAGTGTTATCATCTTCATTCTCCTGCCCTGTTATTCTAGGATCTATAATTATGTGGAGTCGATGCAGCATGTCTGTTTCTTCGATTCATCTTATTTTGCCTTCTATACAATTTATTTTCATCTTCTCTATCAAGTCCATCCAAAGGTTGTGTGTAAGAGATCGCTTTTTAGCGATAAGGCCGCCGATTGTAATACCCTATGTAGCTTTTAAAATCATTATTTGAAAGTTTTTGTGGTGTGATAATATAGTATTCTATTCTGTTCTATTTCCCGTTATTTCAATACTCAACCTTTCAACCATACCATATTTTTCACACAATCCATCCATCGTTTCTTTGGTCTTCCTCAACTCTTATAACCCTCCACATTTGTTCTCAAAACTTTTCTCACGACACGTTCCTTTGGGTAGATCACTCTTGTATGGGAAAAAAAGTATTAATGTTTATTGACTTGTAAAAGAAACAACGTCACATAGTAATAGAAACTAACACAGAAATTTCCAAGAAAATCGAATATTATCTTTCGTGTCCGGATTGACTTTAAAATTTAGTTTTTTTTTTCCTTTTTTTTTAGGCGTCCGTCACACCAAGTAGATGTTTAGTTATTGTAATTTATTTAAAGCGCATAGTGAGGTAAATTATACGAAAAATAGGTATCAATTTAGGTATCGTAGGTAGTCCACGTAATAAGCTGTTGTAATGAATTGAAAATATTTTTAAGTAATATCTATTTATTTCTTCCCCTGAGGCGCGTTACTGAACGAAACAACTTACAAAACTCTTTTATGACACTTATAACGATTTAGTTAATAAACGTTAATATAAGCATCGTTCCTCATTCCTCCTCATATTGTCACTAAGGCTGTAAAATTAGTAAAGAAAAGGAAATAATAGGAATAGTTCTGTAATAAAAACCCTATACTCTTCGCTACTAAGTCTAAGCATTCAGAAATCAGAAATTAGAAAGATTTATTTATGAACATAAGTCAAGTTTTATTTTGTTTTTTTTTATACAACTTTGCCCCACACTAGGAATTTCTCCTGTATCGTGGGTGCGTTTACAAACATTTAAACTCACATACACAAACAGCCAGACCCGGAACATCTACCTGTATCATCGAACCCACAATACGCGGCGCAGCAGCCGATGGCTCAACCACTGCGCCAAACGTGTCGTCAAAGTTACACATAGTGTGAGGTAAATATATAAAAATGAATAGGTAGATCCTCCATGTTTTGCCCAGAGGCTACGGGGTTAGTAAAAAGAAGTCACTAAATCTAGAAAACATGCAGGGTTAGGTCGTGTTCACCTTGATCGACTTCAAGCAGCAATCCATCACTCGGCTGTCGGTTATGTTACTTCAGTGGATTACATTAGTCTAGACTAGAAGGCTAACAAATTAGCCAAATTATTTTAAAAACATACAAAGTTATTTTCACTTTCTTGTGAATAGTTAATGAAGATTACTTTATCTTTACTAAATACAATAAAGTTGGTTGTGTTTTTTTTGGTTTTAGGGTTCCGTACCTTTAAAGGTAAAAAAAGAACCCTTACAAGGTCACGCGCTTGTCAGTCTGTCTGTCTATGTGTCACCAACGATTTTGTCAGGAACGGGTGGACCTAGCAAGTTGAAATTTATACCAGACACTAAGGTCTATAGTCTCTATTAGGTGTATAAAAATCAAGGTCCTGAGTCAACATGAAAAAAGGATATGGGCAAATTTAGATATTCGCGAAAGGAGACGGGGACTTCTGGGCCCAATTGTAATAAGTTGAGATATAGCTTAAAAAAAAGGTATTTTTTTTCTATTTCGAACTGTGAAAAATCAATTCAGTTTACAATCTGGGAAATGAGAAATCCAATAATTAAGTTAGTGTTACGAAGTAATTAGAAAATCGATTCAATTTGAATCGATTTTCGTTACAGAGTTCATACTATTTAACGAAAATGCGTTCACCGGATGATTTATTTAATTAAAATAATGAAATCTATTAGAATGAGAGTATTAAGAGTTAAAACTAATTAAATATCTACATAATTGAGATAAATCGATTTACATTTATTAATCGATTATTGTATTTTTAATCTGTGCTAACTCTGGCAATTATGCATGACATGACAGATGACATTGATCGACACTCGTTTCGTATCGTCTATGCGTGTGCGTTCTGAGTATTTCCTCCCATACTTTTTTATTGATATTTTACTCGACCCGGCTTTCCTACGGACCTCTGATCTTCCTCCTACGACCCTTGCCTGACAACCGCACTTCAAAAATCGGCTATTTTGTATAGATTGTTACGTAACCTCACTTTTCTTAAATCTCTTATATCTCGGCTCTCAGATTGCCAAAATCTGCAAAATTTTCAGCGATTGTTTGTTAATATAGTAGCTATCAATTGACACCAGTTTCGTCTTTTTACATCTAGGCCCAAAATTGTATGAAAGCGTATCCGTCTCCTTTTTTAAGTATATTTACAACTTTTTTCATTTTTCGGAATTTTCCTATTATTTTTCGAAAAAAAAAAGAAAAAATATGGGTAGATACGGTACGGAGTTCGACTCGCACTTGTTTTGTTAGACACCGCTAGTACCTGGATCTACAAGACGAATTTGAAAAAATATATTTTCTTTTGCTAGGTCAACTTTTGAGAAATTTAATTAATTTTAATTTAGTTAATTATCACGCTACTACCCTAAGGCACGAGTGAAACCGCGGAGCAGGGCTAGTAGCATAATATCACGCCTGTATTCACTGAAAGGTTAGGTAGAGGCGCATGTATACGTATACCCTTATTTTGGCGGTTACGTTAAATTCCATGTAATACAGTGGCGATTTTATTGAAATAAATTAGGCACAAATGCAGACTCCGGGCTAAAAAATACCTGAAACAACAACAATAACAATTTGCCTAGCCCAGGAATTAAACCCAGGACCTCATGCTCAGCAATCTAGCTTACTATCACTAGACCAACGAGACTTGTGTCCTGTAGGTCACAAGTTTCATGTTTGAGAAGAAACCGTTTCCCAGCTGTACTGGGAAACGGTTTCTTCTCAACAAAGATTCAAGATTTCCTTTCATAGTAAGTCTAGTATACATAGAAGATTTATTTCGAAAATTCTTATGAAATTAAGATAAGTAGGTTCATACCTACTTATCTAAATTTCATAAGAATTTTTCACAAAATTTATTCAGTAAATAGTAGCTAGCAGATCATTCTGCTAGCTACTATTTACTGAATAAATTTTGTACTACCTGATATCCGTTCTCATATTCTCAATATAACATAATATATGTATACTCCGAAAGGTTGGGCAGAAGTGAACAGTACTATAGTTCAACCAAATTTTACTCGTAATGTTTATGTCCAATGTAATAGAGCCTATTGCCACTTCTCAGGCCTGCGCAAATTCCGACTCCGGACTTCTACTGAGATATTCCAGATCGTATAACCCAATAACACTTTTTTCCGACATAGGAATCGAACCCAGGACGTCATACTCAGTAATAACGCTTGCAACCACTGGACCAACACGACAGTCTATTTTAATTTTTAGTAAATATTCATCATCTGACGACCGATGTGGCGCGGCGGGCGAAGGTCCGCCTGCGACGCAAGAGGTTGCGGGTTCGATTCCCGCCTTGGGACAAATGTTTGTACAATCTACAAATATTTGTTCCGGGTGTTCTGGGTATTTGCTATGTATAATAAAAAATATCTATGTATGTAATGTATTGTATAAAGTATATCAGTCATCTAGTACCCATAACCCAAGATCGGCTTAGCTTGGGGCTAGATGATGCTGTGTGGATTGTCCAGCATTATTTATTTATTTTTATTTTTGCCTTTTTAGCCCCCTAGAGGGCTGTAATGTATGTACGTGGGTGTTACGTGGCATCACAGCGGGCCCTATCGGAAGAACAGCGCTGCAGTATTTTTACTTCTTGTTAAATATCGCAGCATATGCTGAGATAGGAGCCTTTTTGGCCTTGCACACTGAGCTCTCACACACTTTGAGCACTGGGAGCCTTTTTGGTCTTTTTTTATGTTTTATTGTTTAGATTTTGGTTTATGTTTTCTTGGCTTGCTTGGGGCTAGATGTGTTGATTGTCCAGCATTATTTATTTATTTATCATCTGCATAGAATTTTCCCAACTATGTTGGGGCCGGCTTCCAGTCTAACTGGATGCAGCTGAATATCAGTATTTTACATGGAGCAACTGCCTATCTGACCTCCACAACCCAATTACTGGGCAACACGATACCCCTTGGTTAGACAGGTTGTCAGACTTTCGAGCTTCTGACTACCTGTAACGACTGTCAAAGATCTACAAATGACAGCCAGGAGGACCGGCTTAACGTGCTTTCCGAGACACGGAGGAGTCTCGATATGTTACGGTCGGTCATCCATCCACAGACTGACCTCGGCAATCTTAGCTTAACTTTCGATCAACCCGTGCGGGTTTTTAGTAAACAGTAAATTTTTAGTAAATATTCTAATAAATAATTCAGCCTTCTGGGCACTTTTTCCGTTGACAACGATGGGGATGAATTTTTTGAAGCCCTATGATTATTTATTTTATTTCTTCAAATTTTAATAATTGTATAATTTTAATTAAGAAAAGATAATACTGATTATTTTAATAAATAATTATGAAATGCAAAAATGTATATTTTAATTTAGATGTTAATTTAGATTTTAATTGGGCAGAAGTTGCTGTGGTACGCAGTTTGGAATCAGTAGTTCTCACTTTGTTAGTAGCTACATTAATGATTATAATTTTGAAATTGTTCTCAAATTTCCGTGTAATTCGTGGTATTGTTGGTTTAGAATATTAATTTACAAATAAATATTGGGAGGGATGCATTATTTATTTATTTATATAATACTTTAAGCACACAAATGTACAGAGGTGGACTTAATGCCATTGGCATTTCTACCAGTCAACTTTTGGGTGATGCAGAGAAAGTTTTAGGTGCAATTCCGTAAGAAATGGTAACCGGAAATAAATAAACATATAAATACATTGCAAAAGGCTTGCCACCTATACCCGGTTTATTGCGATAGGATCGCCACCTATTAATAAAAACCGGTTAAATAAAATTTAAAAAAGTTTATACGTTCCATAAACCAACAATTTTCATATTTTCCGTCTGCCTGTCTGTTCGTTTGAGGTAATCTCTGAAATGGCTTGACCGATTCTGACGAAGCTTTTATTAAAGATAGTTAATATGTTAAGGAACAATTTATGCTACTTTTCTTTCACAAAAATAATTAGGGTTCCGCGCAGAAACATTAAAATCCACAAACTTTTGTCAAATTCCACGTGGACGAGGACGCGGGCACAGCTAGTATTATAAAATATGGCAGACACGAGACAAAATAAATAAGTATAGAGACAATGACAATAAACACCAAGAGTTCTCTCAAAAGTACAGAAATACATTTACTAAAAGCAATACAGAAAAGAAAGGAAAATTAGACAGACTAGACGATGAAACAAAACGTTGACAGTATTGTGAGCTAAGAATAGTACTGTAGTGCAGTCGGAATGTACTACGGATCGCACACGACGGTGCTGATTTGTCTGTCTGTCCGAGACTAAGAATAAATTGGCGAGAACATACGGATCTTCATGATGACTAGCTTTATTGTTTTTAAAGTGTATAAAATTGTTCCTTACATACCTTTGTTTGTTTGTAACCGACTCCTTTGGATGCTATTTTGACCCACATTAAACGGTCAGATTTTATTCAAATTTTGCACACCCGTCAAAGACTGATGACAATGCAATAATTCGATTAAAGAAATGTAATTTGAAAAATTAAAAAACACGCTTTTATAGAAAATTCAACAAAAAAAAAAGAAAATAAAATTTAATAAATTTGGATTAAGAAAAGTATAAATAAAAAATAAATGTACAATCCAAATTTATTAACTTTATTTTCTATTTTTTAGTTGGAATTTCTATAAAATGCTTTTATAGAAATTCCATTGTCAAAGTTGTTCATTTTCATGAGTACCTACTACACGCCTTTAAAGTATGTCCCTCGTTCTGCCTAACACCCTGTATATGCGTTTCTTAAGTCATGACTGCAGGAGTAACTTTGTTTTTAATAGTTTCTTTAAGAAATGGTCATTATCATAAATGACATTATTATATTCATGGTTTATTTAAACTAAAACTTTATTTTTCTAAGCGAAATTCAATACACGCGTTTATATTCATCCCGACTTCGGAATCCTTTCTTCTGCGAGGTCCAATACGCTTGGCCGGTTTAAAAACTAATCAATAATCATTTATGAACCTTCTTAATTATTAATTATTTCGATGCCTATGCTCAACGCCTACCATACAGCCCTTTACACTGCCATTAAGTTTATTGACGTATGGCCTTAGATTCAATACGAATAGCGCACTCCAAACAGCCACCACATGCCAAGTCTGCACATCTTTAGATAATCGTAATCTGCAAAAACATCTCGACATGTTCCAGAAATGCACTTCGGAACACACACGAAGACAAAACGTGGTAATAAAATTTGTCTGGCAACTGAGAACTGTTACACAGTGTTAATTTATGTATAACGAACGGTAAGAACATAATTATGGGAGTCATATTTTTTCTACCAACCAAGTTGGGCGAGTCTAATTTACTCTATGGAGTTGGATTCGCCCACCAAGGGTTGCGTATTCCATTTTCAAAGTAAGTTATTTTTAACGACTGAAGATGGCTTATTTAAAAGCTTACATGTGCTATTTTACATGTCCCAAATTCTCCTTTAACAAGTTTTTTTCAGATTTTTTATTTCGAAAACTTTGAGACCTATCTGGGGATGGGTCACATTTTAAGGGTAATATTCGGCGGGCGAAGGTCCGCCTGCGACGCAAGAGGTTGCGGGTTCGATTCCCGCCTTGGGACAAATGTTTGTACGATCTACAAATATTTGTTCCGGGTGTTCTGGGTATTTGCTATATATAATAAAAATATATCTATCTATGTAATGTATTGTATTAAGTATATCAGTCATCTAGTACCCATAACACAAGCTCTGCTTAGCTTGGGGCTAGATGATGCTGTGTGGATTGTCCAGCAATATTTATTTATTTATTTATTTAATAATTTAGTGAAAAAGTGTAGCAGCCACCAGCAGCAGTAAAATAATATCTGTCGTTTTTTCCTACTGCAGTAAAAATAATTTCATTCACATAGACATCCAGAAAGAACACTGATTAATTATTAAAAGTAACTAAAGTACCCAAACCAACAAAAAAATTAATTGTTTAATTCAGTTTTTTCGGATATAAATTGCGGAAAGACATCAACTGTTGGACAAAGGCCTCTACCGCGGTGACAACTGGTCTTGTGCCTCACACAGTATACGAATTCCCACAACCTTCCATTGTTTTATTAATAATCGCTATTCAAGCCTATTACATAAACAACATACAACTTGTACACGTTGCTAAGCTACACGTTCATAAGCTACACATTGATAAGCTACACGTTGTTAAGCTACACGTTGTAGAAGTACATCCAAAACCGATTCTCTAGAATGACTTCCCCTTTCATAAAAAACCCTCCCTAAAAAAAACAACCATCATCACCATCATCACCATCATCTGCCTTGCCTTTTCCCAACCATGTTGGGGTAGGCTTCCAGTCTTACCAGATACAGCTGAATACCAGTGTTTTACATGGAGTGACTGACTGACTCCACAACCCAGTTACTGGGTAACACAATACCCCTTGGTAAGACAGAAAGTCCGACAGCCAGTCGGACTTTCGGTCTTCTGACTACCCGTAACGACTGTCAAAGATCTACAAATGACAGCCGGGACCAACGGCTTAACGTGCTTTCTGAGGCACGCAGAAGTCTCGATACTTTACGAATGGTCACCTATCCATACACTGACCTCGGCAAGCGTAGCTTAACCTTGAATCAATCTGTGCGGCTGTTTTTATTTAGCCAAGAGCTCCTCCAAAAATAATACAACCAAAACATTAAAATATATATTGACTCATCACTCCTCCGCATTGCCCACAGAACAAAACGAGCTCGACAAACAAGCAAACAGTGTGTATCAGAGCAAAATTAACTTACGCCCGTGGCGCCGCCTGCCATTTTATTTGTTTTAAAATATCAGCAAGCGTGGATCATGTCCAATTAGGTGCCGGCCGTCTGTTGCGGCTTAGGTAAACCTTTAGATGTATAAAACAAATACTGGCTCATTTCATTTTGGTGTGTGTCAGCATTTGAAGAGATGCAAGCGTGTTTTTTCACGCAAATGCCACATCTGTTTCTGTGAATATATTTTTAACTAAGTATGGCGAAGATAAAACAGCTTAGGTTTAGCGTTCATGTTTTTTTTTTTTTGTAATTATTTAAGAGTCGTTTGATTTTGTAACTTAACCTTTAATTATTCGCATGGTGTCAGCGCAATTTCTAAAATCGTAAAGGTCCGCCTGCGATGCAGGTTGCGGGATCGATTCTTGCTTGGAACAAATATTTGTACGATTTACAAATATTTGTTCCGGGTGTTCTGGTTATTTGCTATGTATAATAAAAAATATCTATCTATTTGATGTTTTGTATTAAGTATATCAGTCATATATTAATCATAACACAAGCTCTGCTTAGCTTGGGGCTAGATGATGCTATGTGGATTGTGCAGCATATTATATATATATATATTATATTATACTATTAAGATGTCGTACCGCACCGCCTCCTTGGTATAGCGCTCCCAAGCGCGGCTGCTGAGCTTGAGATCCTGGATTCAAATCCCAGGTCGAGTAAAGTATTATTGAGTTTTTCCAATAGGAATTGTCTCATTAGCAGCCCAGAGTCTGGATTTGTGCCCGGTTGGTGGCAATGGACTCGCCCCCATGGGACTTTATATGACTGGTGAAATGTGGGTGTTACTAAAGATGCATCTCATCATCTCATCTCATCATTTGACGACCGATGTGGCGCGGCGGGCGAAGGTCCGCCTGCGACGCAAGAGGTTGCGGGTTCGATTCCCGCCTTGAGACAAATGTTTGTACGATCTACAAATATTTGTTCCGGGTGTTCTGGGTATTTCTATGTATACTAAAAAAATATCTATATATGTAATGTATTGTATTAAGTATATCAGTCATCTAGTACCCATACCGCCACTGGCCAGCAATATTTATTTATTATTATTTATTATCTCTGCTTTATCCTTTGGGGAATACAGGAGTGATGTTCTATCCTGGCGCTCCTGTTAGCTTCATAATGCGCCTCAAAGATTATACTTAAGAACCAATTAGGCTGGTGCTACAGCTGGAGGATGCTTCACTACTCTCCTGAGCGACTCATGACGAGGAGTTTTTAAGGTAAGATTCTCGTATTAAGATTTTCGCCATCGTATTTGTCAATTCATTGAGGATATTTGTACCTTCTATCAACAAGTTCTATCTTATATATAAAATTCTCGTGTCACGGTGTTTGTTATTAACTCCTCCGAAACGGCTCAACCGATTTTCGTGAAATTTTGTGTGCATATCGGTTAGGTCTGCGAATCGGACAACATCTATTTTTCATTCCCTTAAATGTTAAGGGTGGTCCACCCCAAACATTTTATATGGCAGAACAACGTTTGCTGGGTCAGCTAGGAATCTATAAATTTTAGACGGTACGTTACATGTTCATGGATTAGATTTGCGGATCTCCCTAAATTTACTTAAATTAGAAGTTTGTTTATTTTATTTTGTCCGGAAATAAGTATATTACTTGAGCAGACAAGTATAATAAACATATACTATTATTTGCAGTTATTTAAACCATAGTTAAACTATAAAATATAAAGTTTAAACTAAATTGAAGACCATTTTTTTATGTGTTAATTATAAATAAACCATAAATAATTTGCCCTTACAATTTGGGAGCCCCAAATTGTCTACAGACTGAGAGTAGTTACATGATTTCCTTTATGCGATTAGTTAAGGGTTAATTCTAGATAACATTGTCATTAATTGAAATATATATTTGTTTAAACTTCTGATCTTTTATCATAACAGAGCACTGTGAACTTACAAGCTGAAATCATACTTTATTTCTCTCAAACACTTTTACACGCCAATCTAAGTTTCCATACACATATTCCTTCAAACATCAACCTTCCTTCTACATATCAAACTTGATGCCCTCAATCCTGGATACACTTACGACCACGCTAAACGCCTTCCGTTGACAACATCCTGCATCAACAACAAGAATATCGGGGCACGGAAATTTTGTAATGGCGGACTCAAACGGGGCTAGCGAACGAGCTAGTGAGTTGGGGGCATAGAGCATTGTTTGTGGGGGACCGGGGGTATCTGTGGAATGCAATAAAGGGTACTAGATGAACTGCCGCGAAGTCATTGTGTGTGTGTTTTACGTTTTTATATTAAGTGAGCGGTTGTGGCGGGTGTGTGTTTCTGGTATGTTCTGAGCGATGTTGTGTTTC
This sequence comes from Phlogophora meticulosa, assembly GCA_905147745.2. NCBI lineage: Eukaryota > Metazoa > Arthropoda > Insecta > Lepidoptera > Noctuidae > Phlogophora > Phlogophora meticulosa. The sequence continues at coordinate 1,384,194 of LR990534.1, forward strand.
TTAGTGAAGCTTTGTTGTATGTCACACGGAATATGTGGTGGCAGTGAAATATTACTAATATGTTTTCACATGAAGCTGCGTTGGATTCATATTACAACAGTACCATTTTTACATTGATTTGCAGTAGTAATTGAAAAAGTAATAAAATCATCTGTGTTGACCTCGCCTTGTTGTGCGATCAAATCCGGGTTACCATTGTACCAGTTTATCCATCCATAGTATCTTAAACATGACAGACATTATGAGGAGACCCGGACTTAACAACACGCCTATAATCCCCGAAGAGTTAGGCAGAGGCGTACCATAGTACATCTACATTTCAGTTATGTTAAGTCCCATGTAATAGGGTGCGAGCCTATCAACTGGGCACTAATCCAGACTCCGAGCTGCTACTGAGAAATACTAGATGGAAAAACCCAATAAACACTTTGCCCGAACCGTAAACCGTACCTAGAAGCTAGTGCTCAGCAGTGGCGCCTCCGGTCACTAGACCAATGAGACAGTTCACTCAAAACCCGGAGTTGTAATAGGTGAATGTCTGAAATCTCCAACCCTCCTTGAGCAAGCGTTTTGATTAATGCTCGCGCCTTCTCTGTACTTTGTATGATAAGAGACTTTTGTCCTACAGTGGGACAGTAACAGGCGCGTAGTAGTTATTATTGATTAATTTTTTGTTGTTGTTTATTTGTTTGACGAGCTATGTGGCGCAGCGGGCAAAGGTCCGCCTGCGACGCAGGAGGTTGCGGGTTCGATTCCCGCCTTGGGACAAATGTTTGTATGATCTACGAAGATTTGTTCCGGCTTGTAATGTATTGTATTAAGTATATCAGTCATCTAGTACCCATAACACAAGATCTGGTTAGCTTGGGGCTAGATGATGTTGTGTGGATTGTCCAGCATTATTTATTTATTTTATTTATTTATTATATTCATCAGCGATCAACAGCTTAATTAGTGCAGCGACTTAACGGTACTTCTTTACGAGTAGTACCTAGTAAATATTTGGATGGTTTGACATAAAACCAAAATGTTCCGGGTTCAGCGTTTGTACTAGTGATATTTTTATGTGTTTTGTGCGAAATGACTTCCTAGGCAATCAGCCCCGTTATCGCTTCATTAGCTAGCTGATATATTTACCACAGCATGAACCATTGGGGACGTATATAAGTCTTTCACCCAAAAGGATTTTTTATTATTTTTTAATTATCCTACAGTGTATATACTGTCCGTGGTGTGTCCATGACATCACAGCAGGCCCTATCAGAATAGTTGTGCATCAGTATTTATTTGCTTTTTTAAATAACGCCGCAGTTATGCTGTGAAAGGAGGAGGTATTCGGACGAAATACTTCTGGCTTGACTGACTGGCAGGCATTTTGCACGTAATATAAAAGTAGCTTCATTTAGCTTAGCTTAGCTTCGGATCCCGTTTTTAACCATATTCCGCGCATGGAGGAGTGTGAAATTTGGGGTGGGTGGGTTGGTTGATTGGCAGAGACATGGAATAGTGTTAACGTCAATTGCAGACAATTTACAATTACATTACTTGTTTCTTTCTTAGGAAATGTCTTAGACGATAAAAATCTTGCTAAAAAGGTTTTATTTGTTGAGTTTTATTTATTTATTTGTTGAGTTTAGTAAGCTTTTTGTTTTTTTATGCTTGAGTGCAGTTGGCAATGTAAATGTGTAACCTTATAATTATTTTAACACGTAGTAATCAAATTATTTGGATGAAAGATTTATAAAGTTGATTTATGTATAATTCACTTTGCATTGGGTATATTGTATAGATTCAAGTTCTTCATACTTATCAGACAGACGTGTTGCTGGGGAGTTGGATGCGCCAATTCTTCCCAGCAAAAACACTAGGAAGTGTAACTCTTATGTAATTTAAGACGTTTTAAAAGTGCTGATTCTCAGCTTAATTTGAATAAATGAACTTTGATTTGACTTGATTATTTATTTGTCAACATTCGTGCGTTAACGAGTTAAATATAAATAAAATAATGGAACTATATAAGGTATTACAAGATTTGTTATGTGACAATATCTTGTAACTGAAACTAGAACAGTAAAACAATTTTGAGTGCAATTTTACGTATACATCATCTGCCTAGCATTTTCCCAAGTATGTAGGGGTCGGCTTCTGATACATCTGAATATCAGTATTTTACATGGAGCGACTGCCTATCTGACCTCCACAACCCAGTAACTGGGCAACACGATACCCCTGGGTAAGACTGGTTGTCAGACTTTCTGACTACCCGTAACGACTGTCAAAGATCTACAAGTGACAGCCAGAACCAACAACTTAACGTCCTTGCCATGGCACAGAGGAGTCTCGATATGTTACGATCACTCACCCATCCACAAACTAACCGCGGCAAGGGTAGCTTAACCTTCAATCAATCGAACATTTAGGACCATTTAATATAAGTGTTACTTTTCAACCGTGGTGTTGGCAACGGGGCCCCATTTGTAAACGTCCCTTTGTGCCTATTGGCCTAGCTCTATTCTGTCTTCTGCTTTATATGGAGGGAACTGGAAATTATGTATTTTTCTAACTCCTCCACTGTTCTTTTCTGATTAATTTCGCTATGGGATCGAAGACAGTTGAATCGTTTCTCCAGGACTCGTCGGGCTGCATTGTCTCGACCCTTTACTAGTGTTCTCCACTTTCGTTGATTCTGGTTTTCAGGTATTGCGGTGGTATGGGAAAAGTGTGGCGAGCTTGACCCATGAAATAAAATAAATCTTTGATCAACCCGTGCGGCTGTTTTTATTTAGCCACGACCTCCTCAACCTTCAATTCTACGTACACAAACTAAACAAAACCACCATCATCTCTACCAAAATAAGTCCACAGCTAGACGACCAATCCTGTCATTCTCACATTTTGAATCTTCAAAGAGTACGGCAATATCGCACCAATCTGTCTAGTAGGCCAACCCCGTATCAACCCGACGTTAATCACGCATATAGTCTGGAACAAGTTTAGTAGGTTCCCCGGCTTTGACACCGGATGCCCATACTAAACTAATTATACCGGCTAGGAGTGCCACAAGACAGCAGTCGATGTAACTTTGTTATGTTCGAGTATGACACGATGTTTTCGCTTATCGTGTTACTGCTTGTAACTGGTGAAGTTAGTGGGCGCTTTATTGTATATGTATGTAGGTAAAACTAGCTTTTTCACTGGCTCCTTAGTGTTGTAGCGTGATGTTTAATGGTCAGTAAGCTTCATCAAAAATTCAGCTGTCAAATGCTAAAATTGTCCAGACTAGACTAGATCCAGGGATTACGGCGTTGAAAAATAAAATAAAACAATCTCGTAAGCTTTATTACAAACATGAGTATACTGATAATTTAGCTTTTAATCGGGTACAGGTTACTGTGGTTAAACGTAGTTTATAAATACATACTACTTCGCACTTCGTTACAAGCCAATTTTATTAACTAAATTTCGATGTAATTGGAATAACTGTTACTAAATAATATGCATACGCAATGATACTGGCGCAATGCGATTTAGTTTTTCTGTCTAGTCAAAGGTTTGATACGCGAAATGAAGATGAAACAAAACTTCTTTCATTCTTTTTCTACCAGACATAACATCATCATGCCTGTTAGTATTATCGGAAGCGTTAGGCAGAGCTGCACCTACAGGACACTCACATTTTTCTATTCATGTTTTAAGTCATTAAATAGGGGGCGAGCCTTCTTCTACTATAACACCTATTTTCTTTGGTGTTAATAGAAATGTAGCTCATTTACGTTTCATCTGGACAATAAAGCCATAGCCTCATACAGAGAAGGCAGCGTTAATAGTAAAAATTTCATTTTTTTTTACCTTACGTCCAAGTTCCCTAATATTATTTTTCTTTTCTTTTCTTTTTTTCTTTTTTTTTAAAACTTTGCCCCACACTAGGAATTTCCCCTGTGTCGTGGGTGCGTTTACAAACATTTAAAGTCACATACACAAACAGCCAGACTCGGAACAACTACCTAACTACTATATTATTTCCTTCACCGATTAAAATTGACATACAAATAAGAAATAAATATCATTTATCATAGCTTTCGTTTTTTTTTTCATTTGTACTTCCTGTGCGTGTTCCAAATACTTTTTTTTCTTTTTTTTTTTAAGCAGGGGGCCTTAAACTAGTTATAGTAGATTTGTATAATTTGTGGGAGCGAGCTGGTCCCTAATCCAATGTTTTCTTTCACCGATGTCAGTAATGTCTCAGATGAACTTAGATAGTCTATATGTATGGAAGTGTTTTGGATCTAGTTATCATGTAAGGGTGACTGTAACGAGCTCATGAAACAAAAGAACTCAGAATGGGACAATAGCGACACTTGCGGACATCAGATTCCTTACAAAAGTACACCTAAAAGCAAAAGCAGAAATATAGAAAAACTTAAACAAACAATTTTTTAATAATTTTCGTCATCTAATATCTAAAATTCTCGTGTCACGATGTTAGTAACCATACTCCTCCGAAACGGCTTTACCGATTTTTATGAAATTCTATATCGGCACTATCTATTTTTCACTCATCTTTCACCAACCTCTATATGGCAAAACAACGTTTGCTGGGTCAGCTAGTATTTATATAATACTTATGTTCTGCCAAGAACTTTCATTTCAAAATGCAACTTGGCTTACACAATAATAAAAACCGACAAAATGTCCGTTCGTCAACAGAGCTTTGGGACACACTGTTATATTTTATCACGCACGTAAACTTGATGAAATTGACGACACGGTTGGAGCGGTGGTTGAGCCATCGGCTGCTGCGCCGCGTGTTGTGGGTTCGATCCCCACATGGAACAAATATTTGTACGGCCTACAGGTAGTTGTTCCGGGTCTGGCTGTTTGTGTATGTGAGTTTAAATGTTTGTAAACGCACCCACGATACAGGAGAAATTCCTAGTGTGGGGTAACGTTTTCTTAAAAAAAAAAAAAAAAAGTGAGATAAACAAAAACAAAGCAATGTTTTATATATTTTTTATTTTTAGTAACAAAGTAATAAACTATCATCGTTTTAAATGAATACCTATTATTGTTTTCTTACTGCAAAATATAAACCTCAAAACGGTTCATACTCATAAAGATGAGGATGAACCGTCTAAACTCTTATCTTACTTAGCTAACTGCTTTATTTCACAATATTATCCCTCTTTATAAAAAGTCAGTATTTCCTACCAAACAATAACAAATTTATTGTCAAATTGCATTAACTTATACTAATAAACATAACATCAAAAATACTCAAAAAATACAATTAAAACATAAAAAAATGGTTGTCTGTAAAATCGGTTTACGGACGATAATTTTACGTCTAACGTCATAAGAGGTAGATGCGTCACAAGTCGAACGCTTAGGCCGATCGTGCCTCTCTATCGCTTGTTCATCGATTTATAAACGTCAAAAACAAAAGTTGGGAATCATGTGGACTACCACAAGAAGTGAAAATTTAAATTTGGAATTATTGTGTTTTTGACATATGTCACATTATCACGTCGATAACGCGAATGTGTGCTCTTACCAAAAATCACTGAACTCAGGTTAAGAATAATAATGCGTTCGACAAACAAGCAGACAGTGTGTATCCCGGCGATTTTAATTAATGCACGTGACGCCGCCTCTGATTTCATTTGTTTTAAAATATCGGAAAGCGTGGATCATGTTCAATTAAGTGACGGCCGCCTGGTGTGGTTTAAGTAAACCTTTAGATTGAATAAAGAAGTACCAGTAAAACAAGGTGCATCAACACAAAACTTTAAATGAGATTTTAACGTTGATTCAATACTATTTATTAATAAAGAGACGTCGAAATTTTACACGCCTCATAAGCGAAGCGTTGAGGTGATGCTCTACTCCCGATATATGAAAGTCAAGGAATTTTCGAAACTAAAAATGATTGTATTTTTCTCACAATGCACTTATAGGATAATATTACCATACATATATCAAGAAAAAACATATTTAATATTAAAAAAAAACAATTATTTTGTTTAAAGTAGAAAAAAAAAATACAAAAAATGTTCGAGGACTTCCGGATGTCTGTCCGTAAGGATCTGGCACTCTCACGACCCTAACATTTTTTTTTAAGCTTCATAATCGCAACGCGCTGTTTGCTATAGAAAATCTCTGGGTAATTCGTTGTCGTTTGATTACAATTACACAGTGAGGGATAATTTTGTTAGTGAAATATGAGATTATGAGGCGAGCACTTTTTTTTTAATTTGAACTAAAAAAATAAGACTCTTTGTTGCAAACTAACACGAAAATCCCCTTGATAGTTTTGTTTCCATTCACCCCATTACCCGTAACGACTGTCAAAGATCTACTAATGACAGTCGGGACCAACGGCTTAACTTGCGTACGTTTCAGAGGCATGGACGAACCTCGATATTTTACGAACGGTCACCCAACCACAGACTGACCTCAACAAGCGTAGCGTAACCTTCGATCAATCCGTTTGGCTGTTTTTATTTAGCAACGAGGTTTTATCATGTTATCAATAACTGGTAAGTTTAATGACGCGACACTAGTAACGACGATTATTTTAACAAATAAAAAGACTAAGTATTTAGTTACCTAAGCATTATTCTTTATATTTTTTTTATTTCTATCCACACAACTAAATAGGAGCACAACAACACCAATTCTTTGTAACAAAACCTTGAAAATGACTTGACTAGAACTTGGTTCCCATTTTAATCACAATTGTACCATCCTCCGATTTTGTATGACTCATTTCTATTCTATCGTCATTTTCTCCTTTTGCATGACTCATATCTATTCCATTGTCCTCTCCAGTTTTCTTGGACTCCTGAGTATCTGCTTTTTTTGGCTCATCGGCTTGTGCTGCAGGCTTCTTGAATAAGGTACTAACGAGGTTTGATAAAGGAGTTTCAACCAGCATCCAGAATATAAATGACACTATGAATGTATTCATAACTATTGTTAATGATTTAAAAGCCTGAAAAGAAATTGGTTTTAGAATGCGGATTCTTTTTACACTGTGACTAGTTTATGACTTGTGAGACGCAATTGACAACACGGTTGGCGCAGTGAATGAGCGATTGGCTGCTGCGCTGCGTGTCCCGGGTTCGATCCCCGCACGGAAAAAATGTTTGTATGGCCTATATACTCGTAGATAGCCCCTAGATAGTTGTTCCGGGTCTGGCTGTTTGTGTATGTGAGTTCAAATGATTGTAAACGCACCCACGATCCAGGAGAAATTTCTAGTGTGGGGCAACTTTTTTTTCAAGACAAAAAAAAAATAAGAAAAGGAATTGTGAGGGGCAGTGCTCAAAAGTGACGATTGATATGCATTATAGTGGTCCTATTGATGTCAGCAAATAACGTCTTGCTATAAGATCAAAATCACCTAGGGGTGGTCTCACTCGTAACTACAGCAAAACAATAAATACTACAGCAGTTAGTAAGGGAAGTGCAAGAAACTCTCAGTTAAATTCTTAATTGTACAGAATGCATACTATAATTAATACCAGTAGTTCAGTACATAATTTTGGAAATCCCAGCGTTGAAATTTGTCGTCAGCTTTTACCTCATTTTTACGTTTTATTTGGATGTGTTTTTACTTTCTAAGTTTATCTTGGACATTACTGTCATCGGTGAAGGAAAACATCGTGAGGAAACCTGGACTTATATAATTAATATAAGTCTGAAATCGCCAACCTGTCTTGAGCAAGCATGGTGATTAATGTTCGTGCCTTCTCTGTATGAGAAGAGGCCTTTGCCCTGCAGTGGGACAGTAATAGGCTGGTACTACTTTTACTTGAAACAATAAAAAATAATGAGAAAATCATCATTTCTATCTTACCCAATAAGATTGTTAATTAAAAAGTTATGTATCTCATAAAAAATATCATTGAGTTAGAAATCAAGTTTGAATAAAAAAAAATAACATCATTTCAACAAAAAAACATTATTTTTTTTATAGCGTTGCCCCACACTAGGAGTTTTGAAAATTTCTCCTGTATCGTGGGTGCGTTTACAAAACATTTAAAGTCACATTCACAAACAGCCAGATCCGGAGCAACTACTCAGTCACTGCGCCAACCGTGTCGTTAAAGACCGTGTCGTCAAAAACCGTGTCATCAGAAACAAATGATTTCGATATTTTTCTTTGAAGAACGGACTAACAATTTTAACACTGGGGTGTCAAAACCATGTTCTTTACTCATGATATCAGTTTGTGCGTCGATCTTCCTTCTACTCATAGCTTACCATTCCGAACAAAGTGGTTCTTTGAAGTGCGTTAATTGACGTTGCTTCGGTGCGGATGAAGACCTCGTGCAGGAGGTACGCGCTGTATGACAACCGGCTTATGAATGTGAAGGGTCGCCATTCCAAAATTGTCCGGAAAAGACCTGTAAGTGGGCGGTAAATGAATGAAAAAAATACTTGAGAGGTGTCAAGGTACACCCGGGTGGAACAAAGTTCCTTTTGTTATTATTTATTATGTACAAAAAACCTGTATACACTCAACAAAAATAATCGACGCGACACCACACTGTTCAAAGTAAAATAGAAAGACGAAACGAAAATAACTGGCTTGCTTTCTATGAGAAAGAGAGAGAGAGAGAGAGAGAGAGAGAGAGAGAGACAGACAGACAGACAGACAAACATGCGCACGCGGCAGGGCTTACAATTATAGCAAAAAGTGTCGTTACAACTTTTTGTCTTAATTTTTTCCGTCTAACCCCCTTTCGCAACGCGAAATAAGGAACTTCGTTCCAAAAAATATGCTAGATAGCTTTGAACTCTTTCCACTAATAGGCCGCAAGTGGCGTGATACTTTGTGGTATTTTTTGTAGACGCTAAATTTTTTTTTTTTTTTTTTTTTTTTTTTAATAAAACGTTGCCCCACACTAGGAATTTCTCCTGTGTCGTGGGTGCGTTTACAAACATTTAAAGTCACATACACGAACAGCCAGACCCGGAACAACTATCTGTAGGCCATACAAATATTTGTTCCGTGCGGGAATCGAACCCACGACACGCGGCGCAGCAGTCGATCGCTCAGCCACTGCGCCAACCGTGCTGACAAAAATACAGAGTTCCCTCTCGTGAGGTTTCTGCACTTTTTTTTTTTTTTTTTTTTTTTTTAAAAAACGTTGCCCCACACTAGGAATTTCTCCTGTATCGTGGGTGCGTTTACAAACATTTAAACTCACATACACAAACAGCCAGACCCGGAACAACTACCTGTAGGCCATACAAATATTTGTTCCGTGTGGGGATCGAACCCACAACACGCGGCGCAGCAGCCGATGGCTCAACCACCGCGCCAACCGTGTCGTCGACTCACTGACTCCATGAAAGAAGGCTTGTTGACAAAGGTTATTTAGGCTTGTTGACAAAGGTTAGTGGACAAATATCCTAAGCTTTAACGTTAATTCTGTTTTACTTCAGAAGTTAGTACTTTGGTTGCCTTCAAATAAGGCTGAAATGGAGCGCATTTATTTGGGACACGCACCCATAATAAAAAACAGAAAAGAAAAAATAAACCAAAATCTAAACAATAAAACATAAAAAAAGACCAAAAAGGCTCCCAGTGCTCAAAGAGTGTGAGAGCTCAGTGTGCAAGGCCAAAAAAGCTCCTATCTCAGCATATGCTGCGTAGAAGAAGTAAAAATACTGCAGCGCTGTTCTTCCGATAGGGCCCGCTGTGATGCCACGTAACACCCACGGACATACATTACAGCCCTCTAGGGGGCAAAAAAGGCAAAAATAAAAATAAATAAATAATGCTGGACAATCCACACAGCATCACCTAGCCCCAAGCTAAGCAGATCTTGGGTTATGGGTACTAGATGACTGATATACTTAATACAATACATTACATACATAGATATTTTTTATTATACATAGCAAATACCCAGAACACCCAGAACAAATATTTGTAGATCGTACAAACATTTGTCCCAGGGCGGCAATCGAACCCGCAACCTCTTGCGTCGCAGGCGGACCTTCGTCCGCCGCGCTACATCGGTCGTCAAAACTACAGTAAGACACAATCCATCCATCTTTTCCTTGGTCTGTCTCTACAGACCAAGGAAAAGATGGATGGATTGTGTGAAAGATGATATGGCTAGAAAAGAGGTGACTTTTGAGATGACTTCAAATAGAGAAGTATGGAAGACGAAGACATGCTGTGCTGAACACAAATAAATTGGGATAAGGGCAGGAGGATGATGAGCTGAGGCAATGTTAAAAACCGTTAAAGTGGTTTATTAGGGTTTATGTTCCCCGAATACGTCAAATATTTTTTTTACCTTCAAATTGAATGATGATTCCGGCAATAACGATGGCGCTGAAGATACCAAAGATAGGTTTTTGCAAAGCAGCGTACAGCAAGTGAATGTAGATGGGCAGCGGTGGACCCTTGATATAGAAGATGCTGCCGGCAAAGAGACTGAGGATGACCAGCAAGAGCGTACTCCAGTATAGGTACCGGTATTTCTGAAAACGTCAAAAAAGGATTAAAAACCCAAAAAACAATCCAAATTGAACACTCTCATATTAAGAATAATAACTTTTTTAAACTCCTAGAAAGTTTAAACTACAAAAATGGATGTTATCATCTCTTGTTTTGCGTAGCGTGGGTGCAATTACAAACATTTAAACTCACATACACTATCAGCCAGACTCGGAACAACTAAATCAAATCAAATCAAATCAAACTTTATTTGTGAACATAAGTACAAAAAGGTGTTATTTATACATTTTGGCTGATCTGTATGTTCGGCCAATAATTGGCATACAAATATAAATATAATATTAGTGGGCTGGTTATCTTACTATCATAATTAATAAATTCTAGGATAAAATAAAATAAAGCACTTGAAAAATGTCATGAGCCGCATAAAATAAACTAACTGTAGGCCATACAAATATTAGTTACGAGCGGGAATCGAACCCACGACATGCAGCGCAGTAGCCACTGCGCCAACCGTACCTTGCCTTTTAAATTATTTTATTCAAGAAATTATTCTTGCATTTTATATATTGTCACATTTTGCAAAATAATTCTTTGGCCATTTAAACCAATTTTAAAATAATTTTTATTGACTGTTGTGATTATAAGAGAGGTTACCTGGAATTGCTTAGGATCACCTCCAGCCTTCTGCCAGTAGTAAATAATGTAGCCGAGTGACATGCCGATGACGTAACCAGGCAGGTTGGTATGCCCTTTTATGAAGACCTTGTTGAACGTGGGGTCGTGAATAAATAAATCCAATGCTACTCTGAAATATGAAACAGACAGACATGTTACCTCATGTTTTATGAAATTGATTTCAGCTCATTTCATAAAATTCGTTTCTTCCACAAAAGCTGATAACGACTTTATATTTAAACTAACCGCCCCTCGCAGTGTTACCCACTGTTAAAATTCACATTCATCAAACGCATGAAAATAAAATAGTCGTTAAGTTTTCTGAAATTTTACAATTTTTTGCTTGATTGTTTGAATTTTTCGTTCCGTTAGAACTTTCTCCAAAGTATAAGAAAACTTGAAAAATAAAGATGAATGAAATCTGTAAAGGCGTTCCCAAGTTAGCAATAAGGGTTAGTTAGAGTGATTCATTTTTATATGTATGTACATATACTTATCATATACTTACTCATCTTTCTTTAACTAAACTGAAAAGTAGAAGCAAAAACGAAAAAAAAAATGGCAAACTCACTCGGGGGTAGGTGTCATAATACCACTCAAGTTTTGGTAATAAGTATGCAGAGTGGGGAGAATCATCCCTACCACGAAGAGCAGACTCAGTACCACCTTCCTACTGAGACTGTTTCTACACATCAAGAAGACTATGATTCCCATGTAGTAGAGCTGGGTGTCTACGCCTAAATACCTGGTGATGAAAAGAAGGCGGAGGATTATTTTAAAAGTATGTCGCACTATATTTAACTCTCATCATTACTGCTTCGATAAGAATAATAGAAGCATGTAAATATACATTATGATCTGTGAATATACATTGTGACGATATCTAGTAGATGCTGGTAAAATTCTAGAACAGTTACAAAATTTCGTGTGCAGCTTTACTACTTCTTAGTCATCATCATCATTTCTGCTAAAAGACTGCTAGACATTACACTGATCGGTCCAGTCCTTCTTGCACCTAACGAGTCGCCTGGAACTGCACTTGACTCCAAACCTTTCGGTCCCTCCCAAATCCTTGACCATCCGATCGGTGAGGTATGCAGGTGCCCGCTGTTGATTAAGTCTTTGACTACTAAGTCATCATCCTTATCCCATTTTATTTGGGGCCGACGCAGCACGTATACTTTTTCCTCTATTTGCCGTCATCTCAAGAGTCTCCTGAGCCTGAGTCATCTGAGTCTTAGGTTACTAAGTACCAAGCATATTTAGCAACAAGATATTTACCAAGACTGCGGCATACAATTAGTGGTTGGATAGTAATTGTTGACGTAAAACAGATGCTTCCACCAGTTTTCACGACAGTCACGCGCTTCGTCATACATAATTTTCTGTAGATAAAAAATAATTTTGATTAATACACTTCATGATATGTCTGTATATAGTAATTACTCAAATCAAATCAAATCAAACTTCATTTATTCAAATTAGACTGAGAATCAGCACTTTTTAAACGTCAAAACGTTTACATAAGACAGTCCCCCAAAACGCCCACCCTTCACCACATCCTAGAGTTTTTGCTGGGAAGAAGAAGTGGCGAAATAAACTCCCCAGCAACACGCCTGTCTGATATTTTTGAAGAACTTGAAGCTATACAACATAATATATCAAAAAAATAATAACTATGTCAATATTCTTTACACATCATTAAATTCAATAATTTGCAACATGTTAGCTAGCACACACCAATATGCCAAAATAAATAAATAAAAACTAATATTTACTCAATAAAAAACTTAGGGTGCTTATGTTCTATTCATGGCGAAGTTACAAAAACTTACCTTCCAGTGAAGTCCTGATGCCAGTCTCGTAAACCAAGTTGCTGTCAAGCCAAAGACGACGGCGTAGGCTGGAGTCAACCTGCAGTAAAAAAAGGGAAACCATATAACTATTAAATGGTTCGTTGTCTGCCTTACTTGAAAACTTTCACAGGCTGATAGCTGATGTGGTAAGGGGCAACTTAGGCTACTTTTATTATGGAAAAAGAATTTGGGAATTATGAAACCCATGTTTTAGAGTTCAGAGTTTATTTAATTGTTAGAAACATGAGTATGCACACACAAAGCATGCAAGATGTTAAGTACATTATAGAAGAAATTACAGTCATGTTTTAACTTTACGGCGTACAAATATGTGTTATAATAACATCGATAAATTTAATTATTCACTATAAAAAATATTAAAAAAATTAAAAAACAAAAATACAATAATTAAAATTAATTTGCTAACGATTACAAAAAATTACATTTGTATATAATATAGGTACAGCATAAGCAATTCAAACATCAATTAAATTAGACAAGTAGAATAACAAAATATAAGCAAGATTAATTCAAATGTCAAATTATATACCTATGACAAAAATACAACAACAGTCAATCAAACCACGAAACGATTTTCTTGTTCAATTTTTGAACACATTTTTTGTTAAATAGCGGGCACACCTAGTATATATTTTAAATAGGAAATATTTGATTGTTTGTATGTTAGTTTGTAATGCAATAACTAATTAACCTTATCAGCAAGTAGCAGCTATTTTATTTTATTTTCAAAACTACGCATAACAGGAATTGTGGGGGATGATAAAGTTTGAACTTAATAATTTGGATGAATCACAGGTATATAACGATGCCAGCACACCAAGCTACCTCAATCTGTCAAATTTCTTTAACAGTTTTTCAACTTCATTACAAAAGAATAAGGGTCATATTTAATCGGAAACATTTGTGAGTTTAGGACAGCTTGATGTGCTGGCGTCAGTGTATTTTCTTACCTCAGCCATCTCATTATGATTTGATAAGGCAGCATCTTCCACGAAATTGCATGTCTCTCTGAATGTATTAACCAGTTATACACTAGCAGGAAGGACGAGATGATTAAGAATGTCTGCATTATCATCGTCCCATTTAAAAATATGGTATTGAATTTTACTTGGTACAACTGAAATTAAAACAATAAATTCAATTTTCTGTCAGTCCATCATCATCATCTACGGCAGAAACAGTTCAATGCTGAACTTTGACTTCTTATATTCCTATCTCGATTCGCGGCAGCTGGTATCCAGCTGCTACCAGACACATTGCCAAGAGACCCTTAGAGTCTCTTACCTTATGTTTGCAGATTTACGATTTCTAGCAAAAAAACGTCTATCTCAACAGTCACGAGTTGATAGATGTCTAATACGGCCGGCCCATTGCCACTTCAGCATGCTTATTCTTTGATTTACGTCGAAAACTGTGGTTTTAGTTTGTCAATATGTGATACCAAATGTTCTTATAGAGACAAATAGTATTACGTATGACAATGTTACATTTCTTGAAAATAATGTTATTTATAATAAATAAATAGAGTCACTTACACCTTCAGCAAGCGTTGGGTTTACTGAAAATATTGCACCAATCATGCATGAGTGACCGATTATTACGGAAATAGTACTGAGCGATCTGAAACAAAAAATAAAAACATAACTTAATAAATAATTATTAATTATCAAATAAATAATTATTTGTAGACACGGTTGGCGCAGAGGCTGAGCGATTGGCTGCTGCGCTGCGTGTCGCGGGTTCGATCCCCGCACGGAACAAATATTTGTACGGCTAACAGGTAGTTGTTCCGGGTCTGGCTGTTTGTGTATGTGAGTTTAAATGTTTGTAAACGCACCCACGATACAGGAGAAATTCCTAGTGTGAGGCAAAGTTTAAAAAAAAATGCAATTAGTACTTTACCTAATACCGTGAAGTCCTCTCAATCCTACTAAACGAGGATCTCGCCCTTCTGTTGAAGTTCTAACAAATTTCTTCCAATTTCGAAATATTGAAAAGCAGTACAGAAATCTGAGAGCTGTAAATTTGCAAAATAAAGAAAGGTAACTGAGATTTAAAATAAAACTAAAAGAAATACACACAGCATCATCTAGCCCCAAGCTAAGCAGAGCTTGTGTTATGGCTAGATGACTGATATACTTAATACAATACATTACACACATAAATATGTTATATTTTACATAGCAAATACCCAGATTACCCAGATCACCCGGAACAAATGTTTGTAGATTGTACAAACATTTGTCCCAAGGCGTTAATCGAACCCTCAACCTCCTGCATCGCAGGCTCATCGGTCGTCAAAAGACAAATAAAGGCAAAAGAAAGCTAGTTTGGCATAATAATATCACTTGTAATAGTAGTGGTATTGACTAATAAAATTATACTTTTAAGAGCTATATATAAGTATGATAAAACTTCTATTAAAATTGAATCCTACCTCCACGATCTTTTTCTTTCTTCAAGAAGTGATCACAAAGGCTTCCGATAAGATTCACCATTACTATAGCAACGCAGACAGCTCCGACAGATATATCTAAGTAATCTATTGGCTGGTTCCTGTAGCGTTTGGAACAATCAACCGTATCAGCTTGAAGTCTCGTTTTTAACTTGTACTCGTCATAAATAGTTTCGTTGGCGCATGCCTCTATGGACGATTTTAGGTCCAGATGTGATCCAGAAACTTCGAAAAACTTATTGCACGTTTTCTTCATGCAATAACCGTGGCGTATCAGCATGTAGTTGTAGTGTGTTGAAACTTTTGAAACGTCCTGTTAATAAGAGTAATTATGGTGTTTAAGATAATACGTGAAAAAGGTAAGTGATGATGAATGCTGAATAGATCATTGATACTACTGATATGACGTTCTGAGTAGCACCACCGTAGTGATGAAAAATAACACGAATATGTCAAAACTTACTTGTATCACAGTCAAAAGCTCGCTGGGCTCATCTGAGACCAGGGACATTTCTGCATAGCAGTAAATCGCATCAGGTTCATCGAAACATTCCTCATAATTGTCGAGATGGAACAACGGAGGCATACGAACAGTGTAAGAATCTAAAACAAAAGATCAGTGAAAGGGACGACGACCAGTTTTTTTTGGTCTGAAATGTAGTCAATCCGTCATCATACGAGTACGTCGATACATTGAGTTAAAATGACACATGACGTCACACGTTTGTAGGTATTAGACAGGTGAAATTGCGAGCATGCATGCTCAATGCATGTTATCTAAGTCATTTTGTATTAATATAATAAAGCAAAAAAAGTGTATAATATTTTTATTATCTGTCTGAATAAAAATATTTTTTCTTATTATCTGTCATTCAGTGTCCCTATTTTATAACATCTATATTCCTTTTTCTTCTGCTACGCCCAAAAATATCTTACATCGTATTAGCTTCCGCCCGCGGCTTCACCCGCGTGGTTTGTTGATAAGAACAAGCCCATGTCCTTTCCTGGGGTGCAATCTATCTCTCTGCCTTTTATCGAAATCCGTTCGTGGTTTAGGCGTGAAAAGGTAAAAAGCAAAAGTACTTTCGCATTCATAATATTAAATTTATAAGTTACGATTTTTTCGTATTTTCGTACTTCAAGTCACGGAAATAACGAATATTTTGAGACTTAACTCAATTATTTACTATTATTCAAAAGTCTGGAACCACCATAGTTTATAAACATGTGCTCAATAAAGAACGATAAATAGCCAACTACTGCAAGAAATAACCAACCAACTGTATTGAAGAAAATACTTAGTCTATGACAAGTACCGTGAACACCTTTGACGGGTCACGGCGTCATTTGAAAATTGGCTGAATTGTGTGAGGTAAAAAAAATACCGACCAAGTTGAACCGCACACTCTAAAGCATTCTTAATCGGTGTGAATATTTACGTATGCATAGTATTTCTTCTACCGACTGCAAAAAAAAGTTTAGTTTTTTGACGACACGGTTGGCGCAGTGGTTGAGCCATCGGCTGCTGCGCCGCGTGTTGTGGGTTCGATCCCCGCACGGAACAAATATTTGTATGACCTACAGGTAATTGTTCCGGGTCTGGCTGTTTGTGTATGTGAGTTTAAATGTTTGTAAACACACCGAAACGTTTTAATTTAAAAAAATAACAAAAAAATAAAAATTCAGCCGCTGCTAACAACTACTACTACGAACCAAGTGGTACTACAAAACCCACCGGATAAGCAAGCTGAAGTGGCAATGGGCTGATCATATTAGCCGTAAAACTCATGACCCATGATGATGAACCTATGCTGCTACTAACTGGCCTTATAACATCTTGGCTAGTTGCATCGTACCGTTGGGGTAGGTAGGATCGTTGAGGTATGGCGTAGTGTTTCTTAAATAATCAATCATATTCCTTTGAAACATTTGCCGATAAAAGCTTAGCAAAGAAGTACATTGAAATATCGTGAATTGACTACCTACATGCCTAGCCCATGGGCAAGAAATTTGTTTGTCGAATAGTCCAAAAAGTCTGGTTTTACCCGGGAATTTCGAGTCCGGACCGACTTTTTTTTTTTTAGGTAAGGCCACTCGCAGTTCAGCAGTTTCTCAGTCTGGAAGGCTGTTTACTGCTTAACTGAACGATCCTGTGGTGACCTCACAAGAAGGCCCCCAGCCAGGGCCCCGGACTGAGTATTGTTTTTTTTTCCTAGGTCTCGTTAGTATAACAAGACTAAGAATCTTAGTACTGACCCGTATTGGACAAAGTAAAGATGGAAGGTAGTGCGAAACATTGTATGGTACAAAATACATGTCTATAATACATGTCTATAATAATAATAATCATGATTTTTTTTAAATATTTCTGACCAGAATAGAAATCTAAGCAAGTTACGTAAAGAACAATTTTATTTGAACTAATTGTAATTATTTTGCAAAGACAAAAATCTTTATTACTTTACCTCATAATTATACGAAGCTTTAATCAAGAATAAATGTCGATTTTTTAAATTAAAATATACATATAATTATATAGTTAGTTTTATATTGTAATAAGATTAAGTAATTCTGTAAAAATTACGTAGTAAAACTATTAAAAATATTATAGTGAGGTCAGTAACGAAGATTGTGTTAATTAAATTGACTTGAAAAAACCAAAAATATAAAAATATTGAATTCAAGGTTTTCGACTAAAACGATATATTTTTAATAGGAAAAACGTGACATAGCCGTGCAAATACAACATGATTTATCTATTTACGTTCATAAATGTTATAGTATAATACTTTTTTTTTTTTTTTTCCTTAAAACGTTGTCCCACACTAGGAATTTCTCCTGTGTCGTGGGTGCATATACAAACATTTAAAGTCACATACAAAAACAGCCAGACCCGGAACAACCTGTAGGCCATACAAATATTTGTTCCGTGCGGGAATGGAACCCACGACACGCGGTGCGGCAGTCGATCACTCAGCAACTGCGGCAACCGTGCCGTCAAATTTATTGTATGCACAGTATATACAATAAGCTTACTGCCGTGTATGTATATACAAATTATTCTCCTCGCTATTTAACCAAAAGATGAGTATCACATTGGAAGCAGAACAATCTATGAAGAGTTGCTCGACTATACACAGATCATATCCACACTCTGGAACTTTCTAGATTTCTATACATCGCCTACATCGTCTACAAAAAAACCTTCGATAACGCCTCACATAAACTTGACATATAGAAAGGGTAGAGAACAAGTATGTATAGGTATAAAATACGCATCTATATCAATTACGCGGGATGAGCAAAACTAGAACGAAATCTTAAGTTGGGAAAATTCAAAAGAGAAGGCATTTAAAAATAAGAAGCATATCTTAAGCTACCGATGTTTTAAGCTATACCCAAAAACTGAAATGAAAATGGGCGGGGCTTGTGATAAGACTGTTAGACGAGTGGTGGACCATACGAGTGACACGGTGGAGAGGCCCAGGGGGGAAAAGACACAGAGGAAGACCACCACTGGATGCAAACAGCCCAAGATAGAGAGGGCTGGAATAATTTGAGGGGGGCCTTTGGGGGTTCCCAAAGGCCTCCCTCAAATTATTCCAAACCCTCTCTATCTTGCAAATTAAAAACTTATTTTGTTTTAGGTTACGATTAGTTGAAGGCTTTTTTATTATCATTTATTAGTTTAGATGCTAAATTTAAGAGGTAAAACGTACAACCTGCATCGACGTTTTCAGTGATAGGTATATTAATTGTTGCAAAGGTTAGTGCACGGTCACATGCAGGTCTACTGTTTGGAGACGCACCCAAAACGACTCACTGACCACAGACACTTTACTACTCCACTTATGAGCAAAAATGTGGAATCATCCACGTGTCTTCCAACTTATTATCACCATGGAACCAAATGAGTTAAGAAAAAAGAATTTGGTATCATATTGTAAGGCATTCATTAGTCTTCAAAATCACTTAGATTTGAGTTATCACCTCAATTGATTCTATACTGAAAATACGTTGAAAGAAGCTATGGTGATTCCATATTTTTGCTCGTAAGTATAGTAGTAAAGTGTCTAAACGTGTTACAATTGCATAACTCAGTAACATTTCGAGAAATACAATCAAACAGCTGAACGTCGATGGTAAGACCTCCTAGTGTAATACGGATTTCAACAGAATAAGAGGCCAGATTATACTGGTTTTATTTCCACAGACGTGCGGCTTACTATTCGAAAAAGAAAAAAAAGTTCTGATTTAAAATTTGTTTCAGTATACAATATGGTTTAATGCACATACCATTGATCCTGCGTATTACAGCAGCGGAACTTTGAACAAGAAAAATTAATATCAATTTAGTAAACATTTTGCGTTTTACACTGCGCTACGCGACACACGACATTATTAACTAAAATCTGAATTAGCACTAAGTAATGAAAACTTTTGTTACATAATATCTATTTGAATTTTTTAAATAAAAATATTAAATTTACATTCCCAATTAACCTTGATTTTTATTTCTAAGTAATTCTTGTTTGTTACTTTAGATATTTTATATTGCGACATAGGAAATAAAAGGTTGCTATGAAGGATAACAATACTTTAATTAAAACACTTAATTTAAAATAACATTTGTTTGTTAATTAGTGTTTTTGGCAGTGTGAATTGGCAAAGTATACCTTCGTAGCTGGTTTTTGAACATTAAGCATACATTTCCGTTCATTCATTATTTTAAAAAAAAACAGGGCTAACGAGGATTGATAATTTTTTTCGCATAATAATGAAGCTGACTTAACTCGGAGTCATGGGGTCAACATGGGGTTGGCGCAGCATGATTTTTTCTTCCATACGGCTATTTGCCGTCATCTCAAAAGTCACCTTATTTCTAGCCATATCCTCTTGCACACATTCCATCCATCTTTTCTTTATTCTCCCTCTTCTCTTGTAACCCTACACATTCATACTCAGAACTTTCCTCAAAACATGGTTCTGACTCCTGCGCATGACATGCCCATACCATGACAACTTCTCGATCCCAGGCGCCACTTCCAGATTTCCTCTTACATACTCATTTCTTATTCTATGCATTCGCGTAACACCACACATCCCCCTTAGCATTTTATCTCAGCTGCATGTAACTGCCTTTCTTAAATGCCTATTGTGGCAAAACATTCTGATTTGTTGCATTCACTAGGGTGCTTCTTCCTGTATGTCCGACGTCACAGCGTACATTGTCAACAGTAAGAAGTAAAGCTTAAAGCCGAACCTTGGTGTACTCCTACAGCCACACTGAACGTGTCGGCTGTACATTTCACGAATTAACTCCATATTAATTTGACGACTGTGGAGGTTGCGGGTTGGAGTCCCGCCTTGGGACAATTGTTTGTACGATCTACAAAGATTTTGTTCCGGGTGTTCTGGGTATTTGCTGTGTATAATAAAAATATATATCTATATAATGTTTTGTATTAAGTATATCAGTCATCTAGTATCCATAACACAAGCTCTGCTTAGCTTGGGGCTAGATGATGCTGTGTGGATTGTCCAGCATTGTTTATTTATTTATTTATATAGTATATACTATATTTCCAGGCACACCTTTTTCTTTCGCAGTCCACCACAACACCTTCCAAGGCACCCTATCATACGCTTTTTCCAGATCAATGAACACCATACGCAAACTATTATGTGCACGTCTGTACTTCTCGACATGGCACAAACCCAAATTGACTTGGGGTAATTTCTCTATCACCTTCTCCCATACTTTCATAGTTGTTACTCGATAGTTGTTGCAGTCCGACAGCATGACGACACGGTTGGCGCAGTGGTTGAGCCATCGGCTGCTACGCCGCGTGTTGTGGGTTCGATCCCCACACGGAACAAATATTTGTGTGACCCACAGGTAGTTGTTCCGGGTCTGGCCGTTTGTGTATGTGAGTTTAAATGTTTGTAAACGCACCCACGATACAGGAGAAATTCCTAGTGTGGGGCAACGTTTCTTATAAAAAAAAGAAAGAAAAAAAAAGAAAAGAAAGAAGTCCTTTACATCCTCTTTATTCTTGAAGATGGACACATCTTCAAGAATAATAGGATGTAGTGAACTATTGTACCTATCTTGTGGGATCACTTCCTCATGCAACAACTTATTGAGGAATAAAGTCAGCCACGTACATCCATCTTCTTTTAATACCTTCCATACTTCTACTGGCATATTATCTGGGTCCATAGCTTTTCCATTTTTCATACTTCTGACTGCATTCCTCAGTTCATCCATGCCAATTTCTCTCACCAAACCTATATTTACCTGTGTCTCTTGAAGCATACCAAACCATTTATTCTCCTCGTTCATTAACTTATCAAAGTAAACCTTCCATCGTACTTTTATTTCATCATCTTCACACAGAACCTTACCAGCATCCTCTTTAATACATTTGGTATTCGTATATAATAATGTCTTGCAATTTTTTCCCTTGCTTTTGTAATCCAATAGAGTTCTATCTGGCCCTTAGGGCTATCGAGTGAGTCATATAACTTCTCCTGTGCCTTAGCCCTAGCAACTGCTGCCGCCTTTTTTGCTTTTCTCTTCCATTCTTTGTACATATATTGCATTATTTTCTTCTTTCAAATTATCGTTCCCATGTTCTACACCCTGCCATTCTTTAAACGCAACTTTTTTCTCTTAAAGTAACTTTTGTATTTCTTCATTCCACCACCACCTATCCTTTTCTTTCATACCTTTTCCTTTCGATTCTCCAAATATGTCTTTTGCTAATGTCCTTATACAATCTGCCATCTCATTCCAACATTCGTTCACAGATTTCCCTTCCATAACCTTCACTTCAATCATTTTATCCACAACTTGGTTTTTAAACAAACCTGCACACTCCTCTATATCTAATATACGCCATCTGGTTTTTGATGGGAGCCGTTCTATGTTATTTCTGGCGAAGACACTTACTTTAACCTGCACAACAACCAACCTGTGTTGTGAGACTAATGCTTCGCCTGGTAGCACTTTACAGTTTTTGACACAAATCAAACTATTCTTTTTTACCAGGAAGTAGTCGATTTGTGTCGTGTAGTGGCCACTTTTATAAGTAATCAGGTGCTCGTCTTTCTTTGCAAAACCACGTGTTGGTTATTGCCTGGTCGAATGCATTACCTGTAGGTCATATAAATGTTTATTCCGTGCGGGAATCGAACCCATGACACGCAGCGCGGCAGTCGATCGCTCAACCACTGCGCCAACAGTGTCATTTTGCAATATCAGTTTGCAATCTGTCGACAAACCGGTGAACATAATCACGAAAGAACGGTGTGTCGCTCAGAGAAGATATACCACCTCATTCATTGAAAGGGCGTATTATTAGACCAGGCCTGGTGATTTCTCCCAATGGGAAATGCAGGTTTCAATTGATCCCGGTCCGCCCCTTGTAGAAAATGACTATGGCAGACCATACCATGCTGTTTTTGCGCTTCATGTATTATTTTTGTTTCGAATGCTTAATACCGTTCCTCAAACCAGTCTTTGAACATTTTACCAACAGACTTAACAATGTCTTACGACATACTAAAAACCAGAAAACCAAACCAGAAAAACACCTAATTAACTACAAAGGGAAAAGTTATGGAAGAAATAAATCCGGTTCAATGCGGGTTGGCCCACGACTGAGGGGTTCCATAACCATAAGTGGATTTTTATCATCATTTTAGCCATAATACTTCAACTGCTGGACATAAGCAATGCCCAAAGCCCTGTGCTTCTCTCATCCATCAGCTAACTGCGTTCTTCACTCGATCGTCGGTGCATTTCGTGGGAGCCTACGCTGCTGCTGCTGGTACGCGGTCGCCACATGACAACTGTCACTTGAGTTTGGCCGGATCTTTTGGTCAGTCGATTTTATCAACTACAAAATTTTGTTTGTATCTCATTGTATTTCTCAAATTAACTCAACTACTGAGTTACTAAGTAACTTTACTCCACTCAGTCAGACAGTCAGTCAGTCAGTTCAGTCTCTTTACTCTACTGTCTTTTTTTTTGTTTAAGATACTTTTGTGATTCATCATCATCATCATCATCATCATCAGGCTATACTAGTCCACTGCTGGACATAGCTCTCTCCTAATGAGCGCCATAGCGAACTGTCTTCAGCTTGCCGCATCCAGCATCTGCCTGCAGTCTTTCGGAGATCGTCATCCCACCTGGTCAGAGGGCGTCCTACACTACGTTTGCCGAGTCGCGGTCCCCACTCAAGAACACGTTTACCCCAGCGGTTGACGGTTCTTCGCGAGATATGGCCAGCCCACTGCCACTTCAACTTGCTAATTCTTTGAGTTATGTCGGAAAAATGTATTATTATTATTAACAAGATATGAAAGACACGAAGCGTCTTCTCCTTCTCCTCCTCCGCATGCAACGACTAACAACCAAGTTTATAAAAATGCATATTTAAATTTCGAAAATTAGCGTTGCATTAAAAAAAATATCTTTGTACCACATACATTTTAATCCCAGGATTAACTGAAGAGAAAAATTCAGCATTAGCGTTTGTCGTCAAAAGTTTTATACAGTCAATCTAAACAGACATTTGTATTTAATTTTAATAGAAAAAAAACAATAATATTGCCATAGACATTTTTCATTTGCGTAGATGCTTATAATTATGTAGATTTTAGGAATTCTTCAATATGTAAGTTTACCAACAGAAAACGTCAAATTAACTAATTTCGTTTGACTAATCAAATGAAAATAGTTTCACATACATACTGAAGCGGTGTGTCAATCTTAGCAAAAATTGTTGATGTTTTCAGTTGGTAATCGTCTCGAAAGAAATTCGTGCTAGAGATACAATAAAGTTAAGTGGCCTGACAGTATTAACGGCAACATTTTAAAAGAAAATACTGTTGGGTTATTAAGGCAGTGTAATTCTATATTTTTAGATTTCTTTCAACATAACCAATGAGAACACTACAGTACAATTCTTAGTCACAACATACCCTATACTATGCTACATCCTGGTTCCCATTTTAATAACAATTGTACCATCTTCTGTTTTTGTCTGACTCATATCTATTCCATTGTCATCTTCTGTTTTCTTAGACTCTTGAACAGCCTCTTTGTTTTGCTCATCAGTTTGTGCTGTAGGTTTCTTGAAGAAGGCTCCAATGAGGTTTGCAAAAGGATTTTCGACCACCATCCAGAAGAAAAATGCCGCTATGAATGTACCCGTAACTACTGAGCAGCTTCTCAGGGCCTGAAATTTAAATAAAAATGTTTTAAATTCCTGATTTTTCTAACCCATTTTCACAATAAATGAGTTTGAAGTTTGAATCGTTTTACACTATCGTAAACCTATTTTACAAGATAAGAGAATAAATAATCTAAGGAGGTGGTTACCACTAAGTAATACCATTTTATCTCATTATGGTCCTATTGATATTATTGATAAATTTAACTAACCTAGTAAGTTATTAAAATAATTTTATAGAAAAAAAAATGTTACTCGTTCACAGGCCTCCCGTTTTAGAGAGTTATCTGCTGCCCAAGTGGTCTAGCAAAGTATGTCAAAATATGTCATGATGGCCCAGTGGTTTAGGCCTCGCCTGTTGTGCACGAGGTTGTGGGTTCAAACCTGGGCAAGTACCAATTCATATGTACTTTCTAAGTTTATCTTGGACATCACTGACATCGGTGAAGGAAAACATCGTGAGGAAACCTGGACTTATATAATTAATATAAGTCAGAAATCGCCAACCCGTCTTGAACAAGCGTGGTGATTAATGCTAATGCCTTCTCTGTATGAGAACAGGCCTTTGCCCTGCAGTGGGACAGTAACAGGCTGGTACTTTACTTGCAAAATAAAAACGATAAAATACCATAGCACAGTTGTAGTATTTTTTCGTTTATGTCATTATTATAAAATCAATGTTATCGGTCTATCACTCCCTCTCAAAAAACGGGAGGCCTGTGAACGATTTTTTTTTCCTATAAACTTGTATTGCTCTCCCAAAGTACAATAAGCCTTTAGTACAGTTCTTAATAATATATTATTACTTACTATTCCGATAAGAGACATTCTTTGAATGGCAATAATGGACGTGATTTCTGTACGGATGAAGATAATATGCAGGAGGTAAGCGCTGTAAGACAACCGGCTTATGAATGTGAAGGGATACCACTCCAAAATTGACCGGTATAGACCTGTAAATGGGAAAAGTTAAATGCATTTTTGATGAAACCATACATTCAGATGATAATAATCAGCGTTCTCTCACGTGATGTTTCTGCAGAAATTGTGTGAAAGAAGGCTTATTAACTAAGGTTATCGTGAGGAGATCCTATGGATTAACAGTCTTTGGTTTTAAGATCAGCCTTCAGCCACTTTAAATGCCTTTAATTATTCATATATTTATTTTTTATTGGAAAAGATGGATGGATTGTGTAAGAATAATATCAAAGAAGAGGGAACTAATGGTTACGTGGCGGTAGACTGGCGAGGTAGAAAGAAGCAAAGATGTTCACTGAAGAAGTAACGCTGCGCTGAGCGGCTGCCTATCTGATTTCCACAATCCAGTTACTGGGCAACACGATACCCCTTGGTAAGACTGGTTGTCAGACTTTTGGGCTTCTGACTACCCGTAACGACTGTCAAAGATCTACAAATGACAGACGAGACCAACAGCTTAGCGTGCTTTCCGAGGCACGGAGGAGTCTCGATATGTTACGAACGGTCACCCATCCTCAGACTGACATCGGCCAGCGTAGGTTAACCTTCGATCATCCCGTGCGGCTCTTTTTATTTAGCCAAGAGCTCCTCAATCTATTACTTAATTTCCTAAAAGACTTCATAAAATGAATAAAGTCGGTACCTTCAAATTGAATAATAAGTCCAGCAAGAACGATGCCCATTATGATGCCAAAGATGGGCTTCTGTAAGGCAGCGTACAGCAAGTGAACATAGATGGGCAGCGGTGGACCGTCAACAAAAAACATTCTGCCGGAAAAGAGACAGAGAACGCCCAGCAAGAAACTACTCCAGTATAAGTACCGGTATTTCTGAAAAAAAAACAAAATAAGGATTAAAAATGGAACCTTTTCTTAATTTCTCTTCTCTCTATTAAGTCGCATACGAAGTAGCTCAAACAGTGTCCTGATGGTGTTGTCCGAGCGGTGGGACCTGTCCCTCATGCAGAGGTGGATGCAGCTTCATACTAGCGTTTCTCCTCGTATTGTTTGACCGTATTGTCGTAATGTGTATAATGTCATTTATATTTAATTAATTCTATATATGACATTTTGTATTTAATTTTAATTGTATTTATGACATTGTGTATTTAATTTAATTGTGTGTGTCATTGGGTATGTAATTTTAATGTATATTTTATTTTGTAATATTGTGTTGTAATATTTTATTTTAATTTTGTGTAAGTACATATGGACAATGTCTGAATTAAACGAATAATAATAAAATTAATCAGAAGACGTTTTAGAAACTGACAGAAAGAGAAACTCTTCCTGGGACGTTATAAAGTGGGTAATCCTACTGCTTGATCATGCCGCTTACCACGACCAAGGCGGCCATCTATGCTTTAATATCTGCATAGC
Source organism: Phlogophora meticulosa (assembly GCA_905147745.2). NCBI lineage: Eukaryota > Metazoa > Arthropoda > Insecta > Lepidoptera > Noctuidae > Phlogophora > Phlogophora meticulosa. Next base: position 1,411,286 of record LR990534.1, read on the forward strand.
ACACAGCATCATCCGACGTTGAGTCAAAATATATCAGAGTTAAAATCGGAAAGTGTTTTACTAATAAATATGGACATCATCATTCACCCGAGAAACGTCCACTGTTGAACTGGATTTAGTTTGGTCAAGAATAATAACATACATACATACATACATTGAATTAAATATACACATATCTAGTTAAACGACACGGTTGGCGTAGTGACTGAGCGATTGGCTGCTGTGTTGCGGGTTCGATCAACGCACGGAACAAAAATTTGAATGGCCTACAGGTAGTTGTTCCGGGTCTGGCTGTTTGTGTATGTGAGTTTAAATGTTTGTAAACGCACCCACGATACAGGAGAAATTCCTAGTGTGGGCAACGTTTTTTTTTTTAAATAACTCTAAAAGGTTTTTGCAAGGCAAGTTACCTGGAATTGCTTGGGATCACCTCCAGCCTTCTGCCAGTAGTAAATAATGTAGCCGAGTGACATGCCGACAATGTAAGAAGGCAGGTTAGTATGCCCTTTTATGAAGACCTTGTTGAACGTAGGGTCGTCCATGAATATATTCAGTACCACTCTGAAAGGGAAAGATAATATGTCTAAGATGGATTGGCTAATCCGCTGTTTTCCAAAAACGCTGGTTGTTGCTGTTTCGTATGCCATTATTGTTGTAAGGACACACAGAATCACGAGCGACAAAATTTAGAACTAAAATCTTGAATCTGTTGTTTCATTTCAAGCTGTTTCATATAACATCTAATCATTGACCCACTGCAATATTACGTCTTTTGTTTTTTTTTGGTGAGCCCGTGTTGTCCCACCCCTGGGCAAAGGGCTCCCCTCATTCTCCTCGCCAATTTGTGTGGAAGCCATTCTAGGCATCTCGCCATCATCTCCTCGGTCTGCCCCGCGACTCCGTCTAGCTATCTCAGGGTAGTCTTGCAATATTCGGGCCTGTCTTCAAGTTTTGTATTAATCGCGAAACGTCGTCCAGTTGTTTAAGATAACGGAGCTGTTAAGTACACCAACTAGCGGTTTTGTAAAACAGCGGATTTGACAATTCATCTGTGACAGATACATGACCAAATATTTCTTTGAGAAATATCACAGACCATTTTTTTTTCATTTTTGATGCATACGAATTTATTCAATTTTGTATTTTTTTTTACAAAACAGAATTCATCTCATTGTATTCGAATTCTCTGCTGCACGAAAGCTGATAGCGTCTTTGAATTAAAATTTAAACCTTATGATCTATTTTTAACTGTAATTTTTAACTGCGATATACTCACTCCGGGGTAGCAACCATAACACCGCGCAAGTGTTGGTAATAAGTATGCAGTGCGGGGATAATCATCCCTACCACGAAGAGGAGACTCAGTACTACCTTCCTACTGATAGCGGTTCTGCATATCAAGAAGACTATGACTCCGAAGTAGTAGAGCTGGGTGTCGGCGGCTAAATACCTGTTGATGAAAAGGAAAACGGAGGCTCAAATAATGCCATACCCTATCTAACTCTCAAAATTCCTGTGATCAATATCAATAAAATAATGGAACTATATAATGTATTTCACAATTTGTACTGTGACACTATCTTTGCTCGTCGCTAGGAATCTTAAACTAACAAAATTCCGTGTGCAATTTTACTTTCATGCAATGTTTATATAAACAGTATCTTCGCGGTAATCATCATTTCTACCAAAAGCTAAATGACCAATCCTGGGCTTTATGCATCCAGCGAGTTCCTTTGATCACCATCAGGTCATTGGAGCACTTTGTGGATTGCCTACCCATGTTACGCCTTCATTACGCGATTCCCTCTCCAGAATCTATCTTGTCTATTGGCCATCAGATCGATGAGCAACGTCCGCTGTTACTTAACACGTTAAATGCCAAGTCAACTACAAACAATACATTTTCTATGGCAGTCAAGGTGTTAAGTCTGACAATTCATTGGGTTGTACATTTTTTTTTTTTTTTTAAACGTTGCCCCACACTAGGAATTTCTCCTGTATCGTGGGTGCGTTTACAAACATTTAAACTCACATACACAAACAGCCAGACCCGGAACAATTACCTGTAGATCATACAAATATTTGTTTCGTGCGGGGATCGAACCCACAACACGCGGCGCAGCAGCCGATGGCTCAACCACTGCGCCAACCGTGTCGTCAAAACAACAACATACCAATAATAAGAATAATTAAGTTAGATATTTACCAAGTCTGCGCCATGCAATTGGTGGTTGGATAGTAATTGTTGACGTAAAACAGATGCTTCCACCAGTTTTCACGACAGTCACGCGCTTCGTCAGACATAGCTTTCTGTAGATTAATATTAGATTTGATTAATACACTTAATGAAATGGATGTTTAACTACTTTAAAAAATGGGGTTCCGACGAAACCATGCAGAAATTACAAAATAAGTTACCTTCCAATAAGGTCCTGATGCTAGTCTCGTAAACCACGTTGATGTTAAGGCAAAAACAACGGCGTACGCTGGAGTCAATCTGCAGTAAGAAAAGCAAAATTAGGTTTATTTTGTAACTATACCAACAGCACAAACATTTAGTACTAATTCGCTAGGTTAAACAAATGGGGTTGGATTCCCGGTTGTAACAAATACGATACTGCTGATAGATGTTGCTGGGTCTATGATAATAAGGTAAGTTCGTAGATGGGAGACCGCCCATCAAATAATAAGATTATCAAAGATAAGATTTCTCCGTGCCTCAGATAGAAAGTAAAGACGTGTATCCCGTCTGTCATTCGGAGATTCTGACAGTAGTTACGTTGGTCCGAAGCCCGAAAGTCTTACAAAGGGCACGGTGGTATCCAGTAACTGGAACTTGTAGAGGTCAGATAGGCAATTGTTATACCCTTAATACTAGAAAACAACTGCATCGAGTTGGACTAGAGGCCGATGCAAATAGAGTCGGAAAATGGGTCAACTAGTGAAGCGACGTTTAGCATCGCTCAGAATAATGTTGCAAAGATCCTCCGTAGCAAGTCTGCTAAGACGGAGGTACGATTTCTTATACGAAGTTTCGCACTCGTGGAGGCAGAGACGACCAAGGTTCTGTTATAACCCTCATTGCAAATGAAGAAAAATTTGATGGTTTGTTTTTAGTAGATAAACTCAAAAACCACTTAATCGATTTCAAATACTCTTTTACCTATTGAAAGCTAGTGCATATAAAATAACCAGCAACAGCAATATAGGCTACATTTAAGGGGCGGTGGAGAGGATGTTAAAGATCGAAGGGAAAAGTAAGATGCCACTTGAAAGAAGTCGGGGGAAAAGTCTAGTGCCAAATAATTTGGTTGAATCTACTCATGCCACTTCTATTTACTTACCTCAGCCATCTAATTATGACTTGTTTTGGCAGCATGGTCCACGAAATTTCATGTCTCTCTGAATGTATAAGCCAGTTATACACTAGAAGGAACGACGAGATGACTAAGAATGTCTGCATTATCAGTGTCCCGTTCATAAATATGGTAAAGAATTTAACGTCGAAAAACTGAAATTAAAACAATAATATTAATAGTTTTTGTGTCAGGTCGTTAATCCTTCAGCCTTTCTGGCCTCGCAGAGGTCCTTTTATTTTATATTTTCTGTTGTTTAGATTTTAGTTCCTTTTTTATTTTGTGCTTTTTAGTATCTTAAATAAATGTTTTTTCTTTCTTTTCTTTTAAGCAAGAGCCTACAGCAGTTCACTGCTGGTCATAGACCTTTTCAATCGCACGCCATTCATTTCACTTTTCAGCGGCTGTCATCCCGTTACAGCTGGCCCAGCTGCCAAAATCTTCTCTCTACCCAGTCCGCCTGTCTGTCAGTCCTGCGTTACGTTTGCGTATTCATCGTCTCCACTTAATAAAACAAATGTACCCTAACTTTTATCAGTTCGGCGACTAATACGGCCAGACGCCAACCCATTGCCACTTCAGCATGATTATTCGTTGAGCTAGGTCAACAACTGTTTATTGTCTGTAAATGTATCGCAACAAAAATATGTTTAGAAAAATTGTGTGAAATTATTAGTGTCAGGCCACACACACACACATGAGTACACATTACATTAGTGTAGATTACTTAAAAAATAAGTTTTATAGTTATTGTATAGACAAAGTAACTTACATTTTCTACAAATGATGGGTTTACAGAAAATACGACGCCAATGATTAATGAATGAGCCATTAAGACGAGAATAGTATTGAGCGATCTGAAGCAAAAGAAAAAATAAAGAAATAAATATAAAAATGTAATGTATTTTTATGTATGCAATGGGTATAGTGTGATACAGATGAATTTGATGCCCTGTGATTATTTAGGTATTTTATTTTATTTTTTCATGTATTAATAGTTGTATCGTTGTTTAAGAACTAAATTTTATTAAATCTTATTTAAAAAAATGGGTGTAATATTACCTAATTCCATGAATTCCTCTCAATGCTTTCAAGCGCGAATCTCGTCCTCCTCCTGGAGGTGTTACAAATTTTTTCCAATTCCGAAATATTGAAAAGCAGTACAGAAATCTGAGACCTGGAAATATGCATCAGAAATTTTTGTTTGACATTTCGTACACATGTTTATACCTAGTGTTATTTTGAAAGGTGATTGAGGAATAAAGGAAAACTAAAAGAAAAAATACAAACTACTCTGGAAAATAGTATCACTTGTAATACCAGTGTTATAAAGTAGACAAATATGATGTTAAGAAGAAAATACGATACACATTTGTGCGATGTTAATAATTTTTATTCTGTAATAAAACCTGTAGTAAAAAGCAATCTTACCTGCACTATCTGTCCCTTTCTTCAAATAGCGATCACAAAGGCTTCCGATAAGATTGGCCATCAATATACCAATACAGACCGCACCAACAGATATATCTAAGTAATCTATTGGCTGGTTCCTGTAGCGTTTGGAACAATCAACCGTATCATCTTGCAGTCTCGTTTTTAACTTGTACTCGTTATAAATAGTTTCGTTGGTGCATGCCTCAAGGGACGATCTTAAGTCCAGATCCGATCCAGAAACTTGGAAGAACTTATGGCATGTTGTACTCATGCAATAACCGTGGCGTATCAGCGTGTAGTTGTAGTGTGTAAAACTTTTTGAAATGTCCTATAAATAAAAATAAAATAATACATAAAAAGAGGCGAGGAAGAATATGAAAGTGCTGAAAATTTGGTTGAAATGCTAGATTTTGCATGCGCCATTTACACAAATGTCGGTCTAAATACCGCCACCGTAGGCATAAAAATAAGACGGAAGTGCCAAAACTTACTTGTATCACAGTCAAGAGCTCGCTGGGCTCATCCGAGACCAGGGACATTACTGCTAAGCAGTAAATCGCATCAGGCTCATCGAAACATTCCTCATAGTTATCAAGATGGAACAATGGAGGCATACGAACATTGTAAGACCCTAGAAGAAAACAACAGTAATTGTAGAACATCTTAATCCCTTTTTCTTCTGTTATGACAAAGATAATGGGTTACAAAGTCAATCATTCAGATCCCAAAATTGATCAGCAACTGCTATTGATCAGCACAGCAAATAATATTAGTGAAATTACTTTTAAGGCCTTCATTTGAATAAACTATAGATAGAGATATAAAAAGACGGACGTTAGGACATTGAATTCTTGAACCCATTTTTGTCTTGTCGGAGTGACCGCTGTGCATTGGAAAATGGGTAAGTCTTTTGTGTGGGTATACACCATGAGTCGACACCTTTGCGCCATCTCATCTTCTTATTATAGTGGAATGTTCCAGTGCGGCTGCTGAAGAAAACCTCAAACTTCGAAAATATATCAACCTTATTGGGTTATATTTGAGCCGTTTGAGTCTCTAGTGTTTCGGGATATCGTCAAGCAGTTGGTCAACTTCTTACTTGAAGAGAGGGCTGGCCTTTTTTGGCCAAAGAATCAGCATTGCTATTCAACGTGGTATTACTGCCAGCCTTTTGGGCATTTTTCCCGTTGACAGTGATGCGGATGAATTTTTAGATACCCTATGATTCTTTCTTTTTCTCTTATCTCTAGATATTATAGAGCTTATGGTAACATTAATCCCGATCATCACTGACTGAATAAATAATCCCTGATTTAAGGCTTACCGTACGTACTTTTTGAAAATCCAAGAAAATTAAATGTACATACCATTGATCCTGCGTATCGTAGCAGTGGAACTTTGAACTAGTACAATAATTAATAACAATTTAGTAAACATTTTGATGTCCGCCGCGCTACGCGACACACGACATTATTAATTAAAACCTGATTTAATACTGAGTAATGACAACTTTTGACGCGTAGTAAATTTGAAGTATTTAGTTAACTACCTCCATTTTATGTCCAGGTAAGTTTATTTTGTAACTACGAGAGATGTTTTGAACAATAACATGCAGGAAACAGAAGATTGTTTCGATTGATAACAATACTGTAATTAAAACTCGTCAAATTCGTGTCTGGCCACGTGTAGTATTGTATTCCATGGTTGCCGATCTCTAAATTCAAAAGGTTTTTATTTATTGACTCCAAGATTTATTTTTTATATTGTTTTTTCGTTAAAAAACGTTGCCACACTAGGACTTTCTCCTGTATTGTGAGTACGTTTACAAACATTTAAACTCACATACATAAACAGCCAGACCCGGAACAACCTGTACGAGTATGTCATACAAATATTTGCTCCGTGCGGGGATCGAACCCAAAACTCGCGGCGCAGCAGCCGATGGCTCAACCACTTTGCCAACCATATGCGCCAACTATGAGTATTTTGGAGCAAACTGTCAATAGTGATGAAGCTTACAGCTGGCCATGTCATGAACAGCATAAGTTACATCACTGTTTAGAGTTTGGGCCAAAATACTTATGACCCTTTCATTAAAAATTGATAAAGTGGAATGCCAAAGGTACTAATTTGCCCATGATTGCAATTTTATAAGTTGGTCAACTATTCTTCGATAATTATGTAGTCTTCTTAGATTTTTAATTTCTTTAAAACGATATAACTATTAATATACCTACGAAGAAATTAAGTAAAACAAAGAATCACAGGGCATATAAAAATTCATTCGCATCGCTGTCAACGGGAAAAGTGCCCAGAAGGCTGGCAGCATTGCCACGTTGAATGGCAATGCTGATTCTTTGGCCACAAAAAAGGCCAGCCCTCTTAGATTAGATAATATGCCTTTGGAGTTCGTTATATATACTGCAGGGATATTCTTTACATGTCCTTGTGGACATGTGAAAAATATCCCTGCAAAAAACGAAACACCCTTAAAAAAGTTCCTGCCTGGTTGCTTGTGCAGCCATTTAGTTGGCGGAGAAACACACATACGCTACTCTAACAAAGAAATGCACTCTAAAGCTAAATATTTATTAACACACTAGCTATATTTTTAAAGGAGTAGCCCTGCGATACCCCACACTAAGGGCAAGACGAAAACAGTCATTCATCCACTGCACTTGTAGCGGAGGTAAACTAAAAATGACTTTTTTTGAGATTTTATTTTACCACTTTACCACCCACGACAAATAGTAGCTTTAATAATAGTGTCAGACCGACGGACGGGCATGGCGAAACTATAAGAGTTCTTTGTACGAGTAGGGAACCCTAAATACGCTGAATTTAGTAACAATTGTATGTTAATTCATGTTGTACGCAGTGTGTGAAAAGGTAGTACCTTCTTAGTTTGTGTTTGTTAAAGATAATGCATCCGTTCCAAAAAAAAAGTAAAGTACCAGCCTATTACTGTCCCACTGCAGGGCAAAGGCCTCTTGTCATACAGAGAAGGCACGAGCATTAATCACCACGCTTGCTCAAGACGGATTGGCGATTTCAGACTTATATTAATTATATGAGTCCAGGTTTCCTCACGATGTTTTCCTTCACCGATGTCAGTGATGTCTAAGATAAACTTAGAAAGTACATATAAATTGAAAAACTCAGATTTGTACTTGCCCAGGTTTGAACCCACAACCTCGTGCACAAGATGCGAGGCCTAAACCACTGGACCATCATGACATCCGTTCCAATCCTGTAACTAATTTCTGAAAAATGTATGAGCCTAGTTTAAGAGGAATGATCTGGGGCCTTACCTTACACTTTAAACTTATTTAAATCCAATCTGAAACCAATACGATTTCAATTTTAGAAGAAATAAATAAAATATTTAAAAAGAAGGAAACGTCGAAATTCCAATGTCGATCGATTGGAATAAAATAAAATCAGGAGTAAGCGCGCAGTTTTGGTTTGGTCAACTTATGAGGTAATCGGCTGCCTAACCGGAATATCCTCTGGTGCTTGCTTGCAAAAGAATCTCCTGGACAAGACACTGCAAAAAATGGCAAACTGACATTGTTAAAGATTGGAAAAGAATTGTGTTAGTGATTGTTTAGTGAATTTAATTAATTCATATTGGTCTCGCGATCCTAGGATGCTGAACGTGAGGTCAGGGGTCGACTCCCGAAGGAAGTCCAGGGTCGAGGGAGACTTCATCACACTTTGTTTGACCAGGGAGTCGAGAGGATAATATGGTTAAAATAATATTGATGATGACTTATTTAGTACAAAACTTGAGTAAATTTCCTTTTTTAAAAAGTATTCTAGACAAACGTCATAGTATGACTATTATAAAAAATATTACAATGTCATTCTGTACCTGCTATCGATTGAAATAGGATAGTTTATTCCAAAAATCCCCACCGACTAATCCCAACCAGTGGGGATTGATACTTTTTTTTCTAGAAATCCCCACTAGTTAAGGAAACTCGGCCTAGTGGGGATTTTTTGGGAAAATACGTGTAACAATCACCATCAGTTGTTGTTACCAAAATTATATTTTTATAATAAATTAAAATAAGTTTGTTGAAAACCTTTTTTTTGGCTCCTCGGACAGCGACGTATGTATTTACATAATTTGAGTATTTTTTTCAAGTTTATTTTTTATGCGAGAGAACTTAAAAGTAAATTGTAAAAACAAATAATTATTATAGAATATTATGTAAGATCTCACAAAGCTATTTTGATATTTATAAAAAAATAGCAATTAACGTAATACTATTATGTTACTTTTGATAATAAGGTAGTCATTAGTATTTTAGCCGTCGACAGACGCCTTGAAAGAGCTAAACAATAGAACATTATGTCCAAATTTCCATGCATAAGTATTAAAAAAATGTTTTTGTTTCGTTCCGGATTATCTTCGAAACGGCTGGACTGATTCTGACGGGACTTTCACTGGTAGAGAGCTAATGTTATAAAGAGTAAGCAAAGCCACTTTCATTTTACAAAATAAATCAGGGTTCCGTTTTGCGCAAGCTGCAACAGTTAGTAGAACAACAGAATTATTATACTCATTTTTGTATGTGTGCGTCATATGTTTTTTAAACTTATGTCATACTTCTCCGACTAAGGCCTTCAACACCGTTATGACATAATGGTGTCAAAACGTGGACACGCAGACATTCAGGTTAGTTTAGACATCCAAGGTCGAGATATGAGCTATGCTCGGGGTTTCTTTAAAGAATACTAGCGGCCCGATCCGGCTTCGCACGGGTATAATAATTATTTACGACATCACATTAGAAACCTCAAAAATAACAATAATCCTAAACTATTTAATGGATGTTATTTTACTTACAAACCTTCCTCTTCAATCACTCTATCTATTAAAAAAACCGCATCATAATCCGTTGCGCAGTTTTAAAGATTTAAGCATACATAGGGATATAGGGACAGACAAAGCGACTCTGTTTTATACTATGTAGCGAAAAATCAAAATGAGAGTTTCCGGAATAGAACCAGAGTCGCATACATAGCTCGCAGGGTAAGCAAGCTGAGGAAACAGTGGGCCGGCCATATTTGTCGAGGGTGCGATAGCCGATAGAGCAGACGAGTCTTAGAAAGGAGACCGCGTTTTGGCAAGCATGGCGTGGAACGCCCCGCTGTTAGGTGGACTGCAGATCCCTAAAAAGGTGGCTGGAATTGTCTGGCACTGGAAGGCGAATAAGTGGGTGTTCTGGGATAGCTTGGGAGAACCCTGTGTCCTGTCTAGCCGCGGAAGACGATAGACTGAGTTCAGAAAGAAGAAGAAAGCTACAGGCACACAGTACTAAACAAAGCCTAAAATTAAAAATAATTAAATTATGTAAAAAAAATATTTGCCTCGTAACCGTCCTGAATAGGCCTAGATCAGTATATTTGCTCGACATCTGCGATCATCATCGCGTACCTGACGCGGGATTATGAGGGGTGTTGAGATTTGATTTATTGATAGTAGATGATGCTTGCACAATTATTAAAGAAACAGCCTGTGGGACCAGTCATGTCTGTAGAAGGAGCAACCGATTGCCAGCAGTCAAGTCCTGGAGCAAGGAGAGAGTCTGTATATCTTCTGTATTAAATACCGCAGCATTATGCTGAGACAGGAGCCTTTTTGGACTTGCACAGGTTCAGGTTTTTTTTTGTGTTCTTCTTTAGTTTAGTTATTTTTACAAGCTTTATGTATGTAACCTTTTTTTAATTTTTGCTAGCCTTTTTCGTTTGGATTTCCAGTACGTGTCCCAAATAAATGTTTCTTTTTCGTTCTATATTTCTATCGGCAACTGCTACGAGGGTAGCCCCATCTCTGTCTGATGGCCTCAGCTAGATGTTACGACACGGTGACGACCCTAAAAAGACTGGAAGTGGAAAGCGGAGGGAGAACCAGGTGTTAACACATAACTTGGCAGATTCATAAGTCCGTAGTGGATAGCATAAGCTGAGTGGACTCAATCGACTTTCTGAATAAGCAGCTCAGTTAAAAACTATGGACATAGTTTATTCGGTACTAGACGAAGTTATAAACCGTTAATTTGTTATTACGTTGTTTTAACCACAGAATGCCATATAAACTGAGCTAAAATGAAAGCGAACAGTAACTGTTGGATTATATATCAACACTAGGCTTACCACCGACAGTTGAAAATTCAACAGTGCAATAAAATTCAGGTGGCGTCTAGATTTAGTTAATTTAAGAAACAAACATTAATTAATGCGTTTGATTAATTAAATCCACAAAACTCATAGTTTCAAACGTTAATTTTATTTTTCTTCTAATCTTAATAGATTTCAGGCAATAAATTGCCAAAATAAATTATTTAAAGTCCATGAAACTAAAATGCGTTGAAATTTTATTCGAATGTGACCATCGAAATTCGTTTTTCGGATTTAAAACTCGAAGGATTACCGAAATATCTGAGTGTATTTCGATGGAAAAATATGTCAATAAAATGTGGTATGTATGCGCTTAAGATCCCCAAGGGAATGTAGATTGTTACTATATATAGCTAACATTTGTCTGTCTGTCCGGTTTATTGGTGAGTAGTTAAGATTTACGAGCTCTGGGAAAACATGACGTATTTTTAGAACTTCCAAGATTGTTGTTACAAAGTCTTGTCTCTGGTGTGTAACCGACATGGATTATTATTTGCCAAATTCATTGACAGTGCCTGATTGCATTAACAACGAAATAAAATGAAATTATATTTTTTTCTGTAAATAGGTTTCAAAAAAGATTTTTTTTAAATTTTACACTTTCCAAATAGACTAGGTAGGTGTTTCCCTAAGTGACTACTCTGAGAAGAAACACTTAAAGAAACTCAGAGATCACAGTCTCTTTTAAAGCCAAGACATTATCTTGATCAGATCATGTGAAGACCATGCAGATTAGTGAACCACCATGTTTGATTACAAGACAACAATAGATTGACTTGTCTATAAACACATGCCACGTCTAAGGGTGAATGAACCCGTGATTTTATTTAAGGTGAATGCGTAGTGACAGCCCTCAAAATGCAATGAATTTGCATCTCAGTACTAGGTTGAATATTATGTGCCCCTATTTTCTACACTTAGGGTTGGGTTTTATCAATTTAAATGGGACTAACTGTGAAGTATATTATATCCAATAAAAATATAATAATAATTATAATCTTCAAATTCCAACTATACTATAAAAAGATATGCGTGGTGAAACAAAAAAATATACATGTCGAATTGAGAACTTCTTTCATTATTTTTTTGTCGTCGGTTAAAAACTAGTACAAGCTGGCCTCGCATTCTATTGGAACTGCGTACTATGTAAGGCCAGCTCTAGGTAAAAGCATTACCAGTAACGTACAGTCTGCTACAGCACCGAGTATAACAGCTTCATAAATGTACATACACACACAAACACTTAAATATAAATAATGGTGGACAATCCGCACAGCATCCTCAGCCCCAGGCTAAGCAGAGCTTGTGTTATGGGTACTAGATGAGTGATATACTTAATACAGTACATTACATAGATAGATATTGTCTATTATACATAGCAAATACACAGAACACCCGGAACAAATCTTTGTAGATCGTACAAAAAATTGTCCCAAGGTGGGAATCGAACCCGCAATCTCCTGCGTCGCAGGCAGACCTTCGCCCGCCGCACCACATGACACATCACTCCATTTCTTCAATGTACTTGGAGATCTCCACTCCACAAGTGATCTTGTTACCCAAAATTAAGTTCCTGAGTGAGACGTCGCCTGTCCCACTGAATACAAAATGGCTGCCCGTTGTTTTGCCACGTGAACGGAATAATCTAGGGGTTTTGCTTTTAGATAATCTTCATCAATAACTTAGATGTCATTTTATACGCCATTTGTGGGATCACGCAGACGATTGCGCGTTGATTGAGTTTCTTCATACACACATTTTAGGCGGCACGGTTAGCGCAGTGGCTGAGCGATTGGCTGCTGCGCCGGTTCGATTCCCCGCACGGAACATATATTTGTATGGCCTACAGGTAGTTGTTGCGGTTCTGGCTGTTTGTGTATGTGACTTTGAATGTTTGTAAACGCATCCACTATACAGGAGAAATCCCTTGTATGAGGCAACGTTTCGAAAAGAATATATATATATATATCAACTCGCGCCTTTTTCGCATAGAAGTAGGCAGAAACTACAGAACGCTACCTGCTACGATCCTTACTTTATTGCTCCATTTACGATCATACATCTGGTCATACACGCACGACATCACCCCGACTCGCCGGTTGCTAGTACAGCACCTCACCTTTCTGAAGAACATCACCAAATTGTTTGTATTTTCTTTAATTTTTATTAACTCGGCTCATGTGCATTAAGTTGTAACATGCTGTAAATCTTTTGACGGGTTCAACAGATACCAGTGCCACCCGAAAAATAAGGAAAACCGTATTTCTTACAAGTTTTGTTGTAGAAAAGGGAACATGCTCCATCAAAATAATAATTAAAGCTATTTTCAAAACACTAATAATATATGTCGTGATGGCCAGTCGAGGCCTCGCCGCTTGTGCATGAGTTTGTGGGTTAAAACCTGGGCAAGTACCAATGTGACTTTTTCAATTCATATGTATTTTATAGGTTTATATTAGACATCACTGACATCGGTGAAGGAAAACATCGTAAGGAAATCTGGACCTATGTATAGTTAGTCTGAAATCGCCAACCTGTTTTGAGCAAGCGTGATGATTAATTCTCAGTATGAGAAGCCTTTGCCCTGCATTGGGACGATAACATACTGGTATCGAATACCTTTAAACGAGCAATTCTTGTATATATATGTACGTTTCCGAGATTCAGATTTATATATATGTAATTTGAATCTCGGAAACGGCCCCAACGATTTTCATGAAATTTAGTATGCAGGGGGTTTCGGGGGCGATAAATCGATCTAGCTAGGTGTCATTTTTAGAAAAAGTCGTTTTATTTTAGCGATGGTCGGTCATCCAGTGACGTATTCTTATTTCATGAAAATATACAAGCAACAGCACAATATTATTCCAGGAGTTCATGATTCTGGACGATTGACAACATCACGCATCAATCATTTGTACGAGACAGAATAGATCACCTTTTTTTTATAGATCTCCCTTTTTATGTAAAATACTGTTAAAATAGTCAACTCCCGCCCATATGATTAAATTTAATTTAACTGTCGAGCATTCAGGCGAGCGAAAGGGGTTGTCAGAGTAAGATTTAAAACCTTAAAGTTGATTGATACATCTCATAGGTTTATCAATCAGCTTTCCGTCGACACAAGGGGTTTTTAAGAGTCATTCGATCAATCCTTCAACGCCCACTGAGAGGAGTATTGATGGATCCCTGGAGACCATTTCGTAGACAGATCTTTTAAACAGATTTCATTTCAATCACCCCGTTTTTTCGATGAATTTTTGATAGAAGTTTAACTTTATAGATAATACATTTAAATCTGATTGAAATATCCAATCCAATCTTGAGAAGGATACTATCTTTTATTAGGATTACTAAGAAGTTACTCGTTTCTCATGTCATAACTATTCGATATTATCTATAAATCCATACTATTATTTGCGCGTAACCCTACCCAGTCTACGTTACTATTTAACACATCAGCTATCTTACAGTTTTTCGGGGATTACCTCAATCAAACAGACAAAACATTTAAAAATTGTTTTTTTTTTAAACTATCTATACATTTAGAAAAACGCTGTGCTTTTGACATTACAATACGACACATCAATTTAATTAATTTATTTGTATACATACAATAGTTTTTGTGTAACCTTTTCAGGCATAATCCTCTGAATCCATTTATATGAAATTTGGTATGGTGATAGTTTGAAACCCTGGAAAGGACGTAGGATAATTTTAAATGCGCGACTTCGTCTGCATTCACGATAACCGACATACACACGGACGTAGCCGCGGTCAGTAGCTAGTATTTAATAAATAAAGGATACACACCCACCTAGACTGCCTCGTTGCTCTAGTGATCCCAAACGCGACTGCTGCGCGTGAGGTGTTGGGTTCGACTCCCAGGTCGGACACATTGTTGTTGAGTTTTTCTTATAAGATTTTTTCATTAGCAGCCTGGAGTCTGGATTAGTGCCCGGTTGATGGCAATAGGCTCGCCGCGTACGTAATAATTATGAAAGTTGTGTTTATGTCCCGTGGGACATATGGGCGTGATGTGATGTGACGGCACGGTTGGCGCAGTGGCTGAGCGATCGACTGCCGCGCCTGTGTCGTGGGTTCGATTCCCGCACGGAACAAATATTTGTATGGCCTACAGGTAGTTGTTCCGGGTCTGGCTGTTTGTGTATGTGTCTTTAAATGTTTGTAAACGCACCCACGACACAGGAGGAATTCCTAGTGTGGGGCAACGTTTTATAAAAGAAAAAAAAAAAAAAAGATGTTATGTTAAGGTATGTGTTATGTGATGTTATGTAAGGATATACAGTAAAAATCACATACAAGACAAATTGTAAGCATGCAAGAGATGCTAAAAGTAAAAACAGATTGATGCTAGAAGTAAGAACAGAAGACACTAGTATTATTTAAAGCGTATATTTCAAAACAATATTATTAAATGCCTCTTCGAATTAAATCTGTTAAGTCATAATATTAAAATCAGGAATTAATAATGAAATCAACTGTCTTGGATCCAGCAACGAAATTAATCAGAAAAGAACAGCGGCGGAGTTAGAAAAATATGCGGGCGGAAGCTAGTAAGCTTCCGCCCGCGGCTTCGCCCGCGTGGTTTGTTGATAAAAAAAGTAGCCTATGTCCTTTCCCGGGGTGCAATCTATCTCTCTGCAAAATGTTATCGTGAAAGACGGACAAACGGACACACACACTTTCCCATTTATAATATGGATGGTTATAATTAGTATGGATGGTTTTGTGTCACCGACAAGCTGAAGTAAAGGGTTGTGCAAAAACAAAACACATCGTAGTTATTCTTGTTTTCAATTTTCACTTTCATGAGTAGTCCCCATGACTATCTATTTTTTTTCTCATTATTTAGTGTTTTATGCCTGTTATTTTTTTTTGTGATTCCAAATAAGAAGCTTGTAAGCTTAGTGCTAAAATGTTTTTAAACCTCCAAATCATCCTCAAGGTGGTCTGTCTGATAACTTAATTGATTTATTATACTCAAAGTTTCAGCTGTAATACACGGCTGAAATGTTAGATGATCTTAATTGGTAAGTGAACAATTTATAAAGCATTTAAAATTATCTTGGAGCAATTATGTGCGTGCAGATTTTTAGAGCTTCATATCTTTTGTATTTTTTAATATAATCTTCATGTTGGAAAATAAAATAACGATTTCGGCATCACGCTTGTGTTCTTTGCAGGGGTACCAACAAAACTCTGCTGTTGTTTTCTTGGTACCCCCTGATTTCTTAGGTAGGTTAAATTTAATTTGAAATGAAATAGGCAGGAATTCAAATTGTATGGTTTACTACTTACTACTCGAGGGTCCTAATAATAAAATAATTTAAAAAAATATCGATAAAAATCACCCTAAAGTTAATTAAATGCAATAAAAAAAAAAGAATTTCATACACATTCAGTAAATAATTATACTAAAAAGACCTTTGCGAGGTCAAAAAGGCTCCTATCTCGGCATAAGCTGCAAAGGAAATAAAACTTTGCCTGATCTAGATATCACAGTATTTATTTGTCTTATCTTACTTGTAACATTACCCAAAACGATATCAACATCACGCCTCTATGAAAGAACGGTTAGTCAAAGGTGTACCCACATTTCTCTTGTTACGTTAAGTCCCATGTAATATTGGGCAAGTCTATGCCGCAAACCAGACACAAATCTAGACTCTAGACATAGCCAAAATTAATCACCACGTTTCAAACTTAAACAACATTTAGAAGGTCAGCTTTCCTCACGATATTTTGCCAGCCTATTGCCACCAATCGTGAAAAACTGCAGACTCCGGGCTACTACCGAGTATTACTAGAAAAAATAAATAAAGAAAATAAGGAAAATCCAAAAGTGCACGCCTCATAATCTCATTTTTCACTAAAAAAAATTATCCCTCACTGTGTAATTGTAATTAAACGACAACGAATTACCCAGAGATTTTCAATAGCAAACAGCGCGCTGCGATTATGAAGCTTTTAAAAAAAATACTTCAGTACATTAATTTTTACGGTCGTGAGAGTGCCAGATCCATACGGACAGACATCCGGACGTCCTCGAACATTTTTGTATTTTTTTTTTTTTTCTACTTTAAACAAAATAATTGTTTAAAAAAATATCAAATATGTTTAAACGAATGTTTTTTCTTGATATATGTATGGTAATATTATCCTATAAGTGCATTGTGAGAAAAATACAGTCATTTTTAGTTACGAAAAGTCCTTGACTTTCATATATCGGGAGTAGAGCATCACCTCAACGCTTCGCTTATGAGGCGTGCAAAAACCAACAACGCTTTGCTCGACCCAGGAATCGAACTGACGATAAAGCTCAGCAGTAGTGCTAGCAGCCACTAGACGAATGAGGCAGTCCTATGTTCCAACACAGCATAATATCACCATCCAATATTAGCCTCATTAATAAATTAACACAAGAGCTAACATACCATAAGCGTCACATTTTCAGTTTGGCTTACACAAATTGACTCTGCTTATGTGAGTTTCTGAAGCAAATAATGAGGGTTTGAATATGAAATTAAGTGTCAATATTGCTTGAAAGTTTTGTTTGAGGTGCAAGTGTGGACTTGTGTGTTTGGTTCTGGCAGTTATTTATCGGAGGCAGTATATACACTACTCATCCATACTGTTTGTAATTTAATTATACTTAAAACTAATATGTGGAAACGTTGTTGATTACGTTAACCTACTTAATTGTATACTTAGACGTAAGAAAAAATGTACAATTGTTTGTTTTCCCTAATATAATAAAATAAAATAAATAAATAGACGGCACGGTTGGCGCAGTGGCTGAGCGATTTACTGCTGCGCTGCGTGTCGTGGGTTCGATTCCCACATGGAACAAATATTTGTATTGCCTACAGGTAGTTGTTCCGGGTCTGGCTGTTTGTGTATGTGAGTTTAAATTTTTGTGAACGCATCCATGAAACAGGAGAAATTCCTAGTATGGGGCAATGTCTTTTTTTAAGTAAAAAAAGTAAAAGTACCTAAAGTAAAAAATATACAGGGTGGAAGGGAAATTGTCGTACAAACCAAGTCAATGTACATAGGTCTTTCTAGGGTATTCTCTCCCAGCCTTCCCCACATCTGTATTTTGAGCGCTGGGAGTATTATCAAAACACTATTGCATAATTCTGGGTGGAAGGGACAGCGACGAACAAACTTATACCGTGAGTTCAGAACATGACTCTTATATAAGGAAAAACTAAAAAAAACTACAGAAAAATTTCAACGTTCAATTTTTTTTGTACTTTTTCCTCATATCTGCGTTTTTTCTGTAGTTTTTTTTTTAATTTGACCTGTAAAATGTCATGATTTCTATCTAATCCAATGAGACTTTTAATGGGAGACATTAAGTGATAACTTTATAGTTGATTAATGAAAAAAAAAAAATGTGATTCTGTAGTTTCTGCTAGAAATAATCTCTGTAAATTTTATAATTTGGCGAATTATCACAGTAATTATGTTTCCAAGACAAATAATAAGCTACATAGATACTGTTAAATATATACTTGATCTTTTTGTAGAACACAGAAAATAAAATAAATGATTTAATTTAAATCATTGAAAAAATACATTAATTAATAACGCGGTTAAAAATGCTTGCAAACAAATAGGCATGTCATTAATTTTACAAATAGATGGCACAGTGTAAACAAAACTTCAGAAGTCAAACTCCGTGCAATACGCGCTAACGATTTTAAATATCAATCTAACACTGTATGTTGTCTTGCTTAAAGAAAAAGTCCTATTCGAAGAAAAGGGGAGCAACAAGCATTGGGATTTTTCATTAGGAATTTCTCAGTTGCAACCCGGAGACTGGATGTGTGCCCAGTTGATGGCAATAGGCGCAGTCACATGGGACTTATAAATACATACAACTGGTGAAATGTGGGAATATTCCCCGACGTGATGTTATGTGTGTTATATTTGTTTGTGTAAACACGTCAAACATGCACATTTTTTTAGAACTTGATGCGGTCGGTTTTTTCTATCTGACTACTCTGAGAAAAAACACACTTAGAAACAAACTCTGCGGTCAGTCTCTATAGCATCTTCTTGGTCAGATCTTGTGAGATGGTATTTTGAGGAAAAAAACAAACATATAAAATGTAAAATAACAGTCCAGTCAGTGCACGCATTAATTAGTCAGTTATCATGTAGAACTATTTGTCAAACGTTGACCTTCTATATTTTCCATTCTCTGGGTAGAAAAAAAAAGTTTGATGACTAAAGTATCGACAAAATGTCATGTTGTTATCAGCATTTTTAGATTGACCAGACAAATCCCATTGATCTTATTGACTTATGTCAAATTGTGATTGATAGTTGGAACGAATGGTTTGAACATAATTTACTTTTAAAGCAAATTAATGTTCTATTTATTCAAATGTGAAAGGGTTTTCGAGCTAAAAAAAAGGCAATAAAGAAAAGATTATTGGGGAATGATAATTGTTTTACTGACTGTAGGGCTCATGGAGGGCAAAAATTGCAATGTCATCCGAAATAATTATTTTTTATTTATAAATTTACTAGAGACAAGTTCACAGATAGTGTTACTTCATTAATTATGATTGTTTATCTATTTTTTTTTTTATTATTGTTTTTGTTATTTCGAACAGAGTGAATATTGTTCGTGAATAAATTGAATTGATGAGAGGTGGCGTATATTGTGATTTCAAACGTTACGCCAATGACGAAGTACAGAAGTAAATTATTAACACTGGGAAGAGAGTGACAAATTAAGAAAAATACAAAGTATTTGTGATTGCGTGGGGGTGCGTGTAATGCTTAAATGTGTGGGTTATGACGTGCTATACTGAACAGTATTAAATACAATATAGCCGGCTCCTATTACACAGTCTACAGAGTCACACATTTTTTTTATTGAAGTTGTTGTCAGCAGGTATGTTTTTTTACACGCTGTATATTAGCTTCACTTGTATGTTTGTTTGTTTGTAACCGACTCCTTTGGACTCTATTTCGACCAGATTAAACGGTCAGATTTCATTCAAATTTTGCTCACCTATCTAAGACCGATGACAACAACAGTGTTAATATTGAAGAATACACGCCGATACATGAAGCCCAGTGCGAATGACAGTAACCATGGAAAAATAGAAAATGTTTATGACTATTGACACTATGCACCCACGCTTTTTTCCAGTAATATACATTTGTTACTTATTTACAATTTTCTTAATCGAAATTTATTAAATTTTACTTTCTATTTTTTAGTTGTATTTTCTATAAAAGCGTGTTTTTTTTTGGTTTTTTTAATTATTATTTTTCTAAATTATTGTTTTGTAATTCCAATTTATTAATCCGCTTCAGACTCTTAAGAACGCTTAATAAAAAGCTTGTATAAATTTGGCGTGTTGCGGCCCTCGTGACACAGCACAGACTGTGTATGCAACACCTTTCTACAGTACCTTGTCGCACAAATTGTAAATTTATCTTTAAGCACTGTCACATTTTGTGAAGAGAAAATAAAATGTATTGTTTTTGTTATTTATTTCTTTTATTAAAGAATTTCTCAAACGGTGGTATAACAAGAATTGAAAAAAATAAGCAGTCATCATCATCACAAAAAGTTCAACGCGTTTTCACTATTGAAATCGTAACACAGTAGGTATTCTTTCTATCTATGTACATAATCTTGTTTCTATGATTATGTCAGAAACAACATACAACTAAATAATCCCTACAAAATCAAAGCTGATAGTTTGTGCCGACCTTTATGTGTGACCATTCCCGCCAATTATTTCACGCGCGGCCATATTGTCCGCCATATTGGACGCCGTAATCCGTGATTATTATCTTTTACGATTACTGCTATCCCGGACGAAGCCCGAATCAATTTTAATATCGGTTATTATTTGCGACCGAAATCGACAATTTAAATGCAATCGAGATAAAAAGAAAACTCTGTGCTGTTGGCATGTTCTGTGTTTAAAAACGCAGCCATTTTATTTGATTAAAAAATTCTATCTAAATATAGGTAGGTATTATTCTGTTATTTTTTGAAATTGGAAATTCGTTTAATTATCTTTTTTTTATTTTACCTGGTTATGATTTTATATCGAATCGTTTATACAAAGGATATTTTTAAAGTTTTGCAATTCCAGCAGTTTTTTATTCAGGTTTTTTGTGGAAAAGATTGCTATTTCAGTTTACCTGATTGAATATTTCTGTTTTTACTGAAACCATAATACTTAGGTACATTTTTATATTTTAAATTAGATTATAGGTTTAAATTTAAGCTTTTTCTTTTTTTAATTTGCATGCAGTAGGTACCTATGGTGAAATACCACACCACATCAAGCCTGCATTTCCTAAAGGGTTTGGCAGAGATTTACCTACATACAGCACCCACCTTGCGTTAGTTACGTTTAAGCTCCATCCATTACGGGGCAAGCATTTAGGCACCTACGCGATTATAAAAACAGACTCCGGTCTTATAAATTCTAAATTGAAAACCCCAAAAACACTGTTCCCAACACGGACATCGAACCCAGTACCTTATGCTCCGCAGCAAGAACTTCATAAACAATGACTTTAATACTTCAAGTCGAGCCTCGTGTAAGTAATAAAATATTCCCACAACCTTCCCCCACATTTTATCCGTGAACCCATACTTCGGCTTAATATTTTATTTCCACGCCATATAAAATCATTACCAGAAGCGATCCATCATTGCCTGGCAACATGCATTGGCGCGTACTTCAAACTGGCTCCCGTGCGACCTATAAAATATAACTTATGTGTATGAAAATAACCAGGTTATTTGTTCTACTGGAACTGTAGAAAGTTGGGGTCGGTCGAAGTGGCCCGATGACATCGATTGAGCATATCACTTTATCAACTGGATTAATTACATTCATTGTTTCGACCGACACGGTTGGCGCAGTGGCTGAGCGATTGGCTGCTGCGCTGCATGTCGCGGGTTTAATACCCGCACGGAACAAATATTTGTATTGCCTACAGATAGTTGTCCCGGGTCTGGCTGTTTGTGTCTGTGAGTTTAAATGTTTGTAAACGCACCCACGATACAGGAGAAATTCGTAGTGTGGGGCAAAGTTTTATAAAAAAAAAAAAACGATATTTATTTCTGTAAATTAATTTTGACTAACACTTTTATGAGACAAATGAGTTAAAAAAATATTTTTGATACGAGGTCGGTGTTTCTCTATCGGACTACTCTGAAAAGAAAAACAAACTCAGAGGTCACAGTTTATAGTCCAGGCATTATCTTGGTTAGATCACACAGTGGATCTTGCTACACGCCACAGGGTAAGCAGAGGTATATCTATAGTACATTTTTTTTTTATAAACGTTGCCCCACACTAGGAATTTCTCCTGTATCG
Source organism: Phlogophora meticulosa (assembly GCA_905147745.2). NCBI lineage: Eukaryota > Metazoa > Arthropoda > Insecta > Lepidoptera > Noctuidae > Phlogophora > Phlogophora meticulosa. The sequence continues at coordinate 1,433,661 of LR990534.1, forward strand.
TGGGTGCGTTTACAAACATTTAAACTCACATACACAAACAGTCAGACCCGGAACAACTGCCTGTAGGTCATACAAATATTTGTTCCGTGCGGGGATCGAACCCACAACACGCGGCGCAGCAGCCGATGGCTCAACCACTGAACCACAAAATCTCAATTAATGGGTCGCTATATTGCCTACGAGAAATTAAAGATGGAAAAATCCAGTAACACTTTTACGGAGCTGGGAATCTTCATCATGAACAGTTATAATACTTGTAAGTAACCACTAGTCCAACGAACCAATACAACTTAATTAGATACTATTTTAAGTGGGTATTGATGAATCACCGAGAACGTTCTCAGTTTTCAATCATTTTTATTTTTAGAACTGATGTCTATTAAAGACAGCTGCTGCACTGATCCGAAACAATCCTCAGTTTCCAATGAAGCGATATCTCATTTCCGAGCCATATAAAGTCATTACCAGCTGCGATCCGTCACTGCCACGCACCAACTCCTGCGCACGTCGCCCTGTCACAGTAAACTACCCTAATTTATTGAAGCTACTCGTCATTCTTTTGTTTATTTTCTTTTCTCTGACGTTTGAATTGGAACTAATTTTTAATGGTGGTGGAAATACAAAGTGAAGATAAGAAGATGGGAGGGGGGACAGAATTGGGGCTGGATTTAGATGTGGCATTTTAATGTAGTAGGAGTGTAATTAGAGAGAAAGGAATTTCATTTCGTTGTTTTAGGTATATTTTTAGAGTGCACTTAAAAATAATTGATACAGTGGTTCCTGAATAATACTGTTCCATTGTCCCCTATCGTACAGTTATTTACAAAAACCAAACTCACACATGATATACTTTTTAAAGTGTTAAAATATAATTATATCAAAATAAATATTATAGTTGCGAATGGGAATTGAACTCTAGCAACGAAAGAAATAATCGTTTGGCATCTTTAGCAATCTCTGCCATGGAATAAACTTAAGAAAGAAATAAAGAAAAAAAAGATGTCAAACATCTAGTTATAAATAAGAAATTAAGATTTTTATTTTTTGAATGTTTTTTTTATAGATAAACTTAAAAACATCTTACCTTAACGTATTTTTTTATATCTTTTATCTATAAAAAGCTAAAATGTCAACGAGTATACTACTACTATCTAGGCTATATTCAAGTTAAAGTTAGTCAAAGGGAAAATTACAAAAGCAAGGCGGTAGATGTCGAGGGCGATAAAAGTGTAAAATGTTATTCCTTTCGAACATTTGAAGTCATGTATATAGGCAACCGCAGTATATATTATATGTACAAAGGTGAAAGTATGAACAGACGTGTGTAACTCCCGTGCGACATGTCTCACGGTCGCCGTGACAAACGACGTCTGTGAGGAAATTGCTAAAGTTTTCAGTTTACTCGTCAACAGGGTAGACGCTACACCGTACGATGTGCCAACGTGTGGCGAGGAAGGTGTTTCATGGGATCATATTGTTGTTTAGAGGTTTTCAGGGTTCCGTGACTCAAAATTACTTACTCAATCCTTATGGGACAGTGGCGCTGAGTTTCTTGTTCACAAACTTAACTACTATTTGAGTATTGGCATCTCTTTCTCTCAAGAAAATGACGGCGACAGTTAGAGATGCGAAATTAATTTATGCCTTGGACTTGGCCATGTTTTTGGTCGATTACTTTTAATGTCAACTATATATGATTGGCAGCTTCGGTTCCATTAAAATTGACAGTTCTTATAAATGTCGGTTCCATTCATGTTTTATAAGAGTGAAAGAATTGAAAGTAATCTTAATTTACTTAAGCTTTTCTTAAGGATCGACTGGAGATTTTAAGTCTATACATCCATCCAAATAAATAAAATAAAGTTCATGTTTTTAATTTTTAAATAACAGTTTTTTAATTAAATGTATAAGTTAATACCATAATGAAAGCAATTTATTCTTGTCTATTTGTTTGAAGTAATCTCCGAAACAGCTAGACTGATTTTGACGGCAATTTCACTGGAAGATAACTAATTTTATAAGTAGTAGCTTTATTAGGTTAGGAAAAAAATTAGGGTACCGCACCAAAATGAAAATACCTTAAAATTTCGTAAAATTACATGCGTATGAAGTCGTGGGCAACAGTTAGTTTGAATATAAAATTAGTTAAATCATGGTAGCCCACTCCAGTAGTAAGGCTGACTGCCTATTGAGGCGGATCGAGACTGCAGAACGGAAAAAAGGAGAATCAACAACTAATAACCCCCGTCCACCTGAGGTTTATGCAATCCTATTGGTTAATATTTCTCCGTTTCTCGGCTCCGCAGCCTCGCTCCCCAACATCCGGGACCAACAGCTTAACTTGCTTTTTCGAGCCACGGAAGTCTCGATGTGTAATGGTTCATCACTCATTCACAGACCAACCTCGACAAGCGCAGCTTAACCTTCGATTGACCCGTAACCTGTTAATATTTTGCCACGAGCCCCTCACCTAGACGTCAAAAACAGTAAACCCAAATCAAAGCGTTCAACGGCAACCACAAATCATAATCCCTGCCTATAACATTTTAATTCCGTGCCCACAATCTGAAAGCAAAGTAAGAAAGCTCACACAGATGACGAAGGTAACGTAAATGTTGGAATGAAACAAGTTCAAACATGTTTCTTGTTTGAATGAAGACTTCGCGTCAATTATGTGGCAATTTAATTTTCATTTCGGAGACGGCGTCAACTGTCGCCAAGATGAAATACTAGGCAAAGAGTGTGGCGCAGACGTGGCGTGGAGAAGAAAGATTTAATGTGGAAAATGAATACTGAAAGCGATTAGTGCCGAAAAAAAACAAAAATGAAAATTCATTTATTCAAATTAGACCGATAATCAGCACTTTCTGAACGTCAAAATTTACATAAGACAGTCACGCCCCCCCTTCACCACTTCTTAGTGTTTATGCTGGCAAGAAGAAATGGTGCAACAAACTCCCCAAAAAAAAAAAAACTTAATTTATTTCTCAAAGGTACATTGTAACACTGTTTAGTCAATACTATTGGGCCTAACTTTATTTACTTTGAAAGGGCTGGAGTATTCACTAGACTCAGGGGTTGTATGACAGATGTCCAGGCTCACGCCCTTTTCAACATATCCATAGTTAGCGGCGTCTTTACAGTGACTAGGTTAAAAGTAACAACAAAAGATATTTGTAAAGTGTATGGATATAGCGAAATTTTTGGTGTATTGTGTGTACACAATGATTTTGTAAGTCAGTGTGCGTACAGAGTGTGTTTGTGTACGTATTTTTATAATATGTGTACACATAATATTATACTACAGTATGTATAATAATATAATACTCCATTATCAACTTACTCCATCCTTGAATGGAGTGGGTGATCATCATCAGACATGAAAAACAAAACGGCCATATCGGAGTCTTAAAACATAATAAGTGAGTCTTAAAATATAATATTATTGTTTAGATATTGATACTTTAAAAAAGGAATTAATAATCAAATAAATTAGTGTCATTGACCACAAAATCCTACATGTTATTGGAAAAGCCACATCGCCAATCGCAAAATACGTTCTTAGTCATGAAATATCTGTAGACATTTTAGCCACCCCTAAAAGTATTACAAAAAGTACGTATTCTCTAGTCGTTAAAGTCAATTTTCTATATGATGGACTTAAACTATCCTAAACGCTCTGTTACAGACCCCTTTTTTGCTAGAATTGAGCCGTGGATAGCGAGTCTGAAATATAGACTAAAACGTAACTTTTTACGTACCTGGCTTGAAGTGAGAACGGATCATAAAGTACAAACTAGTTGCCTTTAAAACGATTTCAGAGATTGGGTCATCTTGGTTGTACATAAATAAATAAATAATGCTGGACAATCCACACAGCATCATCTAGCCCCAAGCTAAGCAGAGTTTGTGTTATGGGTACTAGATGACTGATATACTTAATACAATACATTACATAGATATATATTTTTTATTATACATGGCAAATACCCAGAACAACCGAAACAAATATTTGTAGATCGTACAAACATTTGTCCCAGGGCGGAAATCGAACCCGCAACCTCCTGCGTCGCAGGCGGACCAACGCCCGCCGCGCCACATCGGTCGTCAAAACATACATACGTACGTTCGAAACTATCATCATCTTCTGCCTAGCCTTTTCCAACTACGTTAGGCTCAGCTTCTAGTCTAGCCGGACGCAGCTGTATACTAGTATTTTACTTAGAGCGACCGCTTATATGAACTTCACAAGCCAGGTACTGGGTAACACAATACGAAGGACGACACGGTTGGAACAGTGGCTGAGCGCTCGACTGCTACGCCGCGTGTCTTGGGTTCGATCGCCGCACGAAACATATATTTGTATAACTTACTGGTAGTTGTTCCGGGTCTGGCTGTTTGTGTATGTGACTTTAAATGTTTTTAAACGCACCCACGATACAGGAGAAATTCCTAATGTGCGGTAACGTTTTATTTTAAAGAAGAAGAAGAAAGAAGGGTATTGTGTTATCCAGTAAGTAACTAGGTTATACAAGCTGTCAGGCTTTCGGGTTTCTGATAAACCGTAACGAGTGTGGTGAAAGATTAGCGAATGGCATCCAGGCCAATTGCTTTACGTGTTTTCACATGCGCTGAGGTCTAGAAATGTATTGGCACGCGTAGCTTAAAGTTGTGGATGGACCCGTGGGTACTGTATACCATAGCCACGTGCTTCCGGAGACATGGATATATCCAGGCATATTATGGCTAGATTAAGCCATCCACCAATGCAACTGTTAATATTAGGTCTTTACCTATGATATTGCCGTTCTGCAGTACTGGCCATTTCAAATCAAAATAATTTTTGTTTGGCTAAGAATTCTAATTTCAAATTAATTTTATTTTAAAAACATGGATTTTTTTTTCCAAATGTAGTCATTTGTTTATTGATTAGTGTTACATTTTCATCGCATTTAAATCTTTTTCGTCATCATGGATACGTTAAAAATTCGAGTAATTATGGAATATGAGTACTGTCGTGGCAGCAACGCGGCACAAGCGGCACGCAACATCAACGACGTTTACGGAGCTAACACTACAAACCAACGCACTACCTTTTATTGGTTTGCTCGCTTCCGTTCTGGAAATTTCGACCTGAAAAATGAACCTCGCGGTCGTCCGAAGACTTTGGTCGACAATGACGAATTAAAGGCGATTGTGGAAGCTGATGATACACAATCTACGGCTGAATTAGCAGCAGCTTTCGACGTTAGCGTCAAAACAATATTGGTCCATTTGCGTCAAATTGGCAAGGTAAAAAAGCTTGACAAATGGGTGCCCCACTGCACTGCACTTGCACTGCTCAACAGACACACAAATGAAGGAATTTTGAACCGCATTGTTACCTGCGATGAAAAATGGATTCTGTTTGATAACCGCAAGCGCTCAGCAAGTTGGTTGGATCCTGGTTCAGCACCTAAACAATGCCCTAAACGAAAACTTACCCCAAGAAAAGTGATGGTCACTGTTTGGTGGTCTAGCGCCGGTGTGATTCAACACAGCTTCTTACCAAACGGGGTGAGCATTACTGCAGATGTGTACTGTGAAGAATTGAACACAATGATGGAGAAGCTGGCACATCTCCAACCAGCATTGGTCAATCGCTCGTCTCCGCTGCTCCTGCACGACAACGCGCGACCTCATACTGCACAGCAGACGGTCTCCAAGTTGCAAGAACTGGGGTTGGAAGCTCTCCGTCATCCGCCCTACTCACCAGACCTTGCGCCTACAGACTACTACTTTTTCCAGAATTTGGATAACTTCTTGGCGGGAAAAAAATTAAATACCCGAGAGGCAGTACAAAATGCCTTTGAAGAATTTGTTGCCTCCCGTCCAGCTGATTTCTTTAAGAAGGGCATCAATAAACTGCCACTGCGTTGGCAAAGATGCATTGATTGCATGGGTGATTACTTCGATTAATACAAATAAAAAATACATGAAAAAAATTCATTTAAATTTTTTCATACAAAACGGCAATTTCATAGGTAAAGACCTATTATATAGCCTTTTCTTTCTACCTCAAAAATTCCACCACAAAATTACAGGTGCATAAATTCACACAATTTTCTCACCTACCCCGTCAAAGATACGATTGTAATATCATCGTCGCATCTGCGTCTTTACGGCATCATCTCATCAACATAAACTTGCCATACAATCGCTGTATATGTATGAGACACATTTGTCTCACAGACAAAGTGTATTCACGGCCTAAGGTATGCCGTGGCTTAAGAGACTACCTGCAATCAACTTTGAACTGTAATGGAACAGTTTTAGGTTGAGTTTAGAAGGTGTAAGAAACAGAATCGTCATGTTAATAAAATCCGAACTTGTAGTAGACAAAGCGTTAATTAAGGAATGAGATTTAGAGTGTAATATGGGAGATTTTTAGTGGGTTTTAACCTATTTCTAAGATTGTAACGATGAAAGATATCTAGCGTTCGAGAGGGAAATATTAGATACAGCGATAGAATCAAAAACAGTAAACAGCGTCAATCTCGCCTAGGGGCTGACTGGGCTCAAGTTTTGGCAATATCTCGCTAAAAAATCAAAAATGTTTGCGAATCCTCCCGTTTCAAAGTAAGAGGTGGTACCTGTACCTTTACCGAACACATTTTTGTATTCTGACATCCACAGAACTAAGTAATATTAGTAAGAACTTTACGTACATTGACTGACTCTCTATAGTCTCCCTAAGGATGTGAGAATCCTACACTTCCTAGTATTTTCCTTAAAAAAGCCGGGCGCCTTTTGAAGGCTTCCCCTCGAAAACAACTATACCAACCGACGGACACAATTGATGGGCAATTTGAACACGTTCATATTCTCATTTGTCTCATTCCATCAAAAATACTTCTAATTTACATATGTTTTTGACATCGTTTGTTGCTCTGATAGGATTGCGAATAGATCAACAAAGTTTACAATTACTTGAATCATCCGTTTGCTTAAAGGTGAGGAAACCTTAAGTAATACTTTTTACATAAAATCGAAATCGCAATCCCTCTTTGAGCAATCGTGGTGATTAATACTCTTTGGTTCTGGAGTCTAGATTTGTCTGTTTCGTGGCATAGAATCGCCCTCTACTACATAGACTGATAAACAATACTGTTTGGAAATAAATATAGGAAAGTAATAAAGGTACACTTCTGCATAACTCTTTGGGGAATATAGGCGTGATATTTCGTTATTGGATACATATAACTGTCAAAGAATAACAATTATAGAATGCACAGATCGCGGCAAGCGCAGCTTACCGTCGCCGATCGATAGAGCCCCTCTGAATATATTTTCAGGCAGCTGCTGTAAACCAGCCGTTTTATTGTTACCGAAACAATATTCTCCTGTGGTTTCAATAAAATAACTTAATACATCAATGTCACAGCAAGTTGGTCTGTTTTGATTGATTGTGGGGGGACTGTTTACCCCAAAGCCCCCAAATTTGTTGTTGCAAGTTTTAATAAACCAATGTTTGCCAAAAAACCCGGGGAACTTGTTTCTTTTTTTTTTATATTGTTACAGTAGGTGGGTAACGTCCATATTAGGGAACCTTTAGACGGTAATGTGTTCTTGATTACAATCAGGTTTTTTATGAAACTCCCAAACCCAGAGGTTTCCGATAGGCCCTATCGGAAACCTCTGGGTTTGGAGTTTAGACTCGAGTTGACATATCATAATCCCACGGTGTTCCTCCCAGTACCAGTCATTTACATAGAGCCACTGCTTATCTAACCTCACCATAATTTAAGCAAAACTTTTTTCAAACATTTAACTACAACTATATTTATTGTCTTTTAGTATTAACATCCTTTGTGGCAAAGAAACATTCTTTCTTTCCTTCTTTTTTATATTTCTTTCACAACCCATTGACTGGATAACAGGATACGCATTGGTAATACTGGCAGTCAGACTACTTTCCGAGGCACGGAGGGGTTTTGATATGAAATGAATGGTCACCCATTCACAGGCTGACCTTATGTAATTAATACGTCATCATCATCATCCTCCTGCCCTTATCCCAATTTATTTGGGGTCGGCGCAGCATGTTTTCTTCTTCCATACATCTCTATTTGCCGTCATCTCATGGGTCACCTCTTTTCTTGCCATATCCTCTTTCACACAATCCATCCATCTTTTCTTTGGTCTTCCTCTACTCATGTAACCCTGCACATTCATACTCAAAACTTTCCTCACAACATGGTCCTCATTCCTTCGCATCACATGCCCATACCATGACAACCGATTTCCACACAACTTCTCGGTCACAGGCGCCACTTTCAGACTTCCTCTTACATACTCATTTCTTATTCTATCCATTCGCGTAACACCACACATCCCCCTCAGCATTCTCATCTCAGCTGCATGTAACTGCCTTTCATTCATGCCTTTTGCGGCCCAACATTCTGATCCATACAAGACAGCAGGTCTAACCATTGTTTTGTAAATCTTCCCCTTAAGTTTAAGGGGAATATGGGGGTCACAGGTTGTTCCCGTTACCTGCCGCCATTTCATCCACCCTATGTTAATTCGGTGCTTGACAGCCCGATCTATTTCTCCGTCACTTTGCACGAGTGAACCGAGATACCGAAAGTCGGAACAGACCGGGAGAAGCACGCTGTTAAGCGACATTGCTTCAGGACTGGAGAGACCGCCGAAATCGCAGAACATATATTCAGTTTTGGTTCTGCTGATTTTCAAGCCCACACTCTCCAGCCTCTGTTGCCATTTCTCCAGTCTGCTCTGGATCTCAAGTCCATCTTCACCGACAAGAACAATGTCGTCGGCAAATAACATGCACCAGGGTGCCTCTTCCTGTATGTCCGACGTCAGAGCGTCCATTATCAACAAGAAGAGGTAAGGGCTTAATGCCGACCCTTGGTGCAGTCCTACAGCCACACTGAACTTGTCGGTGTTGCCAGCAGCCGATCGGACATACGTCCTAGACCGGCTGTACATTGCACGAATTAACTCCACATACTTCCCAGGCACACCTTTCTCTTTCACGGCCCACCACAACACCTCCCGGGGCACCCTATCATACGCTTTCTCCAGATCAATGAACACCATGTGCAAGTTCTTATGTGCACGTCTGTATTTCTCACACAGCTGGCGGAGTGCAAAGGTGGCGTCCATTGTTCCTCGACCTGGCATAAACCCAAATTGACTTGGGGTAATTTCACTCTCCTCTCGCAATCTTTTCTCTATCACCTTCTCCCATACTTTCATACTATGTGACAGGAGCTTTATCCCTCGATAGTTGTTGCAGTCCTGTACGTCCCCTTTATTTTTGAAGATGGGCACTAGTGAACTATTGCACCACTCTTGTGGGATCACTTCCTCATGCAACAACTTATTGAAGAATAAAGTCAGCCACATACATCCATCTTCTTTTAATACCTTCCATACTTCTGCTGGTATATCATCTGGGCCCATAGCTTTTCCATTTTTCATACTTCTAACTGCATTCCTAACTTCATCCATGCTAATTTCTCTCACCAAACCCATATTTACCTGTGTCTCTTGAAGCATACCATTCCATTCATTCTCCTCGTTCATTAACCTATCAAAGTAGACCTTCCATCGCAGTTTTATTTCATCATCTTCACACAGAACCTTACCAGCATCATCTTTCATACATTTTATATGCGTTATATCTTTTGCCCTTTTTTCCCTTGCTTTCGTAATCCGATAGAGTTCCTTCTGGCCCCTAGGGCTATCCAGTGAGTTATACAACTTCTCCTGTGCCTTAGCCCTAGCGACTGCTACCGCCTGTTTTGCTTTCCTCTTCCATTCTTTGTATATTATATTCTTTTCTTCTTTCAAACTATCGTTCCCGTTTTCTACACCCTGCCATTCTTTAAACGCAACTTTTTTCTGTTTAAGTAACTTTTGCACTTCTTCATTCCACCACCATGTATCCTTATCTATTACACCTTTCCCTTTCGATTCTCCGAATACGTCTTTTGCTACTCTTTTTATACAATCTGCCATCTCATTCCAACAATCATTCACAGACTTTCCCTCCATATCCTTCATATCAATCATTTTATCCACAACTTGATTTTTAAACAAACCTGAACACTCCTCATTTTCTAACATACACCATCTAGTTTTTGGTGGGGGCCGTTCTTTGTTATTTCTGGCGGACACACTTACTTTAACCTGCATAACTACCAACCTGTGTTGTGAGACTAATGTAATTAATACGTGTCCACCTTTAATGCTCAATCAAACATCTCGCTACCTAATGACATTCAGAAATATTTTCGAAGTTAACATTCTTTTTACTGCTCCGCCACCTAAGTGCCTGTAACACCCCGTTTACATACTTAGCACAACTTGGCGTCGTAACGCATACTTTGCGTTCGTTCGCAAAGTTTTTTGACGACGTACAAACTTTGGGAAATAATGAAAGTTTATTTTCGTGAACTGAGCGAAATTGTACTTTGGAAACTTTTGAATATTATTAGGTTTTATTACAGGTTAGTGTGACGGAAAATAGGTGAGTGAAATGGAATACAATATTAATGTTATTGGGTCTAATAGTCATTGTGTTATGGTCGTTTTGTATGGTAGTATAATAGTGAATTTGTTTTATTTCAAGGCTGGTTTTTTTCTCAGGTATCGATGAAATTGAAAATGCAGGCCGTATTTAGTTTTGAAAATAATTACGTGTAAAAGTTTCTGGAAAGGATCTACTTACAGAAATAAGAATCATTTTATTTTATATACACGTACATAAAATCAGGCCTTTTTTCCATTAGGGTTGGCAGAACCTACAGAACGCCAGCCGCTACATTCATTTCATGTTTTTCAATAAGGTCAGTGTATTCTATACCACATAATCACACCTGTAGCCCCTGAAGAGTAAGGTAGAGGTGTACCTATAGTTCACCCCCTCGTCGTCCGACCGTCCGGTAACCATCCGGACCAAGCCCAAGTTGTCGACGGCGCGTATTGTTCCACGCGCGCCTCAAGGAAATGTCAGCAACTGTAGGGGCCCAGCAGGGTCGAAGCCTACCGGGGCCAAGGGTCTGATTCTGAAAGGAAGACTCGGCCCTGGTACGAAAGGCAACGAAGGAACAGGAGTGGGTTTTTAGTCAGTAAAAGTCTGACACTATCTCCCGTCCCGCCCAAGAGCGGGGGATGTGATAAGATGATTTTCCCACCGGAAAAAAAAACCTATAGTTCACCCCACGGATATCAATGCTACACCCACATGTCCCATGTAAAAAACGAGCCTATTACCACTGACCATACAAAAATCCCGACTCCGTGTTGTTACCGACAAAAATCAGACGGATAAACCCAATAACCCATCCCCAACATGAGAATTGAACCCACGACATAATGCTCAGCAGTAGCGCTTGCCACTACTAGACCCACGATGCAGTCTATTAATCTAATTGTCAGAAACGTAAAAATATCTTATTACAAATATTCTTGGCGAGTGTTAGAATTAAAATATCATGGCTAAATATCGTTCAAGGGGTCCAAGATAATCGCCCAAACTGTTGTTCAAGTAACTGATAACCTAAACAGCCGTCCAGCGACCCCATCCCTTTTAACTTAATTATATCTTTATCTTTATGTTAATTAGTGACGGGTTAAGTGTTAACTCGACCTTGTTTCACCATGCCCAGTTAACTCTTACAGCCATTTAATGATACGGAATGGTTTGATGTCAGTATTAAATGGTTGAATCTTTAAGCTATCTTTTAATTGACTTTTCATTTAGGTAAACAGTTTTTGTGGGGGCGGGGAAAATTGCTTGCAGGACCAATGGCCCAATATTAATATAATTCTTTTCTTTTTTATTCGAGTACTTCTGTTTTTAGTTTTTATTTTTTTTGTGTTTTCTACGTTTTGTATTGTGTCGTTGTGTGCCTGAGCCTGTGCTGAATAAATGTTTTTTTCTTTCTTCCTTTAATCTTTAAGCCGTCTTTTAATTGACTTTTCTACTATGACGACCTGTGTGGCGCAGCGGGCGAAGGTCCGCCTGCAACGCAAGAGGTTGCGGGTTCGATTCCCGCCTCGGGACAAATGTTTGTACGATCTACAAATATTTGTTCCGGGTGTTCCGGGTATTTGCTATGTATAATAAAAAATATCTATCTATGTAATGTATTGTATTAAGTATATCAGTCATCTAGTACCCATAACACAAGCTCTGCTTAGCTTGGAGCTAGATGATGCTGTGTGGATTGTCCAGCATTATTTATTTATTTATTTTCATTTAGGTCAACAGTTTTTGAGGCGGCAGGGTACATTGCTCGCAGGACCAAGGGCCGTTGGGGCGAAAGGATTCTCGTGTGGTGACCACTTGCGTGAAGACGCAGCGTAGGAAGGCCCCAGTCAGGGATCCCACACATGGATGTGCGGTATGGTAATAAACTAGCGATCGAGGACGACACTCGTTTCATTATCTCCGCACTCCTACCTACAACGTATAAACATATCGCAGGCATACATAAATAAGGTAGTAGGTGGGCAGAAACTACAGAATGCCACCTGTTACAATCCTAATATTGTTTATTTGCTTAGTTTACGTCCATTTATCTGATCATACACGCACGCCGGTTGCGAGTACTACGCGCCTTACCATTTTGAAGAACATCACCACATAAGTACCGAAGAATCATTTTTTTTTCATTCTTTGCTTGCCCAACCTTTTAGCTAAACCAGCTTAAGACTACCCAGCACAAAATGGAGATATTTTATTTTACCGTTCTTTCCCAGGTAGTATGACGTCACAGCCCGCCTAGTCTGAAAACAAAAGAGTATGAGAACATCGTCGCCTCCGAGCGATTCGACGGGCTCGAACGAATAGGGGTGAGTGCACTAGTCTTATTTCCAATGCATTCGTTTTCTACGGCTCAAATGGTGTGAGCTTTCCCAGAATTTGAAATACCTGTGTGATTTTAGAGCGTAAATGATGTGTTGTTATACTTCTTTTTTTTTTTAAAAAAAAACGTTGCCCCACACTAGGAATTTCTCCTGTATGGAGGGTGCGTTTACAAACATTTAAACTCACATACACAAATAGCCAGACCCGGAACAACTACCTGTAGGCCATACAAATATTTGTTCCGTGTGTGGATCGAACCCGCGACACACAGCGCAGCAGCCAATCGCTCAGCCACTGCGCCAACCGTGTCGTCGAGCCTTTGCCTTACCGTTAATTATAACTAGCAGCCTCCCGCCACATCTAGATAAATCATAGCCTATGTGTTATTCTGAAGTATAAGCTATAATACTGTTAAGTTTCATTTAAACATTTAAATCCGTTCAGTAGTTTTTGAGTGAGAGTGTAATGAACGTCCATACATCCTCTCAATATTTGTAACATTAGTCAGATATTAAGTACTAGGATATTATGTTCTCAAAGCCATTATGATCTATATGAGGCAAGCACAAAACGTTTGATGATAAAAATAGGGTAAGGACACAATATCCCAAAAATTAGTGGTTTCTGCTGTACAGGTCACGATCGTAAGGCCGAGATTACATAGCTGGGAACTCCGTATGGTGCTACACTTGGTGAGTCCGGAACTAGTGAGAAAAGTTAGACTGTTAATTTTTTTTCATTTTATTTATTTATTCATAGATAAGGTTTTTACATAAACTTAAAACAAGGCACACAAATAGACCCCTGGGTCTGTCTTAGCATGCCATGCCCTGAGATTAGATCAACGCGCTATTACCAGTTAAGTTTGAATCAAATTGATGTAAAATTCTTTCAGCTTATGTTTTTACTGTTCATTGAGTATCTAATGCCTGAGGAAGTGATCCCACAAGAGTGGTGCAATAGTTCACTAGTGCCCATCTTCAAAAATAAAGGGGACGTACAGGACTGCAACAACTATCGAGGGATAAAGCTCCTGTCACATAGTATGAAAGTATGGGAGAAGGTGATGGAGAAAAGATTGCGAGAGGAGAGTGAAATTACCCCAAGTCAATTTGGGTTTGTGCCAGGTCGAGGAACAATGGACGCCACCTTTGCACTCCGCCAGCTGTGTGAGAAATACAGACGTGCACATAAGAACTTGCACATGGTGTTCATTGATCTGGAGAAAGCGTATGATAGGGTGCCCCGGGAGGTGTTGTGGTGGGCCGTGAAAGAGAAAGGTGTGCCTGGGAAGTATGTGGAGTTAATTCGTGCAATGTACAGCCGGTCTAGGACGTATGTCCGATCAGCTGCTGGCAACACCGACAAGTTCAGTGTGGCTGTAGGACTGCACCAAGGGTCGGCATTAAGCCCTTACCTCTTCTTGTTGATAATGGACGCTCTGACGTCGGACATACAGGAAGAGGCACCCTGGTGCATGTTATTTGCCGACGACATTGTTCTTGTCGGTAAAGATGGACCTGAGATCCAGAGCAGACTGGAGAAATGGCAACAGAGGCTGGAGAGTGTGGGCTTGAAAATCAGCAGAACCAAAACTGAATATATGTTCTGCGACTTCGGCGGTCTCTCCAGTCCTGAAGCAATGTCGCTTAACAGCGTGCTTCTCCCGGTCTGTTCCGACTTTCGGTATCTCGGTTCACTCGTGCAAAGTGACGGAGAAATAGATCGGGCTGTCAAGCACCGAATTAACATTAGGGTGGATGAAATGGCGGCAGGTAACGGGAACAACCTGTGACCCCCATATTCCCCTTAAACTTAAGGGGAAGATTTACAAAACAATGGTTAGACCTGCTGTCTTGTATGGATCAGAATGTTGGGCCGCAAAAGGCATGAATGAAAGGCAGTTACATGCAGCTGAGATGAGAATGCTGAGGGGGATGTGTGGTGTTACGCGAATGGATTGAATAAGAAATGAGTATGTAAGAGGAAGTCTTAAAGTTGCGCCTGTGACCGAGAAGTTGTGTGGTAATCGGTTGTCATGGTATGGGCATGTGATGCGAAGGAATGAGGACCATGTTGTGAGGAAAGTTTTGAGTATGAATGTGCAGGGTTACATGAGTAGAGGAAGACCAAAGAAAAGATGGATGGATTGTGTGAAAGAGGATATGGCAAGAAAACAGTTGACCCATGAGATGACGGCAAATAGAGATGTATGGAAGAAGAAAGCATGCTGCGCCGACCCCAAATAAATTGGGATAAGGGCAGGAGGATGATGATGATGATGATGAGTATCTAATGCCTATAGGAATTTTGTTAAGTAAGTTGGGTAGGTATTGTGAAAGCAGCGGTGTACCCACCATAAAAGTTATTTTTACGTTTCACTTAAAGTGATTTTAATTTGGCTTGTCTTGTGTTCATGTCATATCTAGACGGCACGGTTGGCGCAGTGGCTGAGCGATTGGCTGCTGCACCGCATATCGTGGGATCGATTCCCGCACGAAACAAATATATGTATGGCCTACAGATAGTTGTTCCGGGACTGGCTGTTTGTGTATGAGAGTTGAATGTTTGTAAACGCATCCACGATACAGGAGAAATTCCTGGTATGAAAAAAAATAAGATATCTAACAGGAGTTTGAAGGTCACTATTATTAGGTATGGCATAAGATGTTACTGTGGCCATATTGCCATATTAAAAACTATAAGTTGGTTCGCTAGGAGCATGCCACCTGTATGTTGTGGTGTCATAGCACATTTCGTGGTTTCTTATCTTACTCTCAGTGCAAAAAACAGTAAAATTATTTTTTATTTTTGACGACCGATGTGGCGCGGCGGGCGAAGGTCCGCCCGCGACGCAAGAGGTTGCGGGTTCGATTCCCGCCTTGGGACAAATGTTTGTACGATCTACAAATATTTGTTCCGGGTGTTCTGGGTATTTGCTATGTATAATAAAAATATCTATGTATGTAATGTATTGTATTAAGTATATCAGTCATCTAGTACCCATAACACAAGCTCTGCTTAGCTTGGGGCTAGATGATGCTGTGTGGATTGTTCAGTAATATTTAATTTAATTTAATTCCATAAAATCTTCTTTGCAATTAGCTTATGGCGTTTTGATTGAAGGTGAAGCCTGTCAGGAGGTACGGTTGGTTGTTAATTCTTACACGTGGCGGCTCTTTTGATTATAATAACGTTGTTTCAAACTTTCCAGTTACCGGAAACACAGGGAATTTAGGGTTCTAAAGTAATTACTTTGGCTCATGTTTGATCTTATTCAGAGAACAGGAAGGCGAAGTTAACCACGATTTTTAGTTAAATATTTAGAATGCAGACGATTGTATGGTATCTTAAACTTAGTTGGTTAACATCTACTGAATTCAATAGTTGGGAGTTGGACTTACCCTTATTTCTTAAGTGTTAAGATATGTATGTGGCGTCCGCACGATACGATACGATTGCTGAGTCCAGTCTGTGGATGGGCGACCGTCTATTACTTGTCGAGACTCCTCCGCATGCACGCAGCTTATTGATTGTATTATCACGAATGTGTCACCAAATGTTAACATAAAGGTCAGAGTTCTTATTATTGACAGTTCTTATTTTTGTCTGTTCTTGTTTTTGACAGTTCTTATTTTTGTCTGTTCTTGTTTTTGACAGTTCATATTTTTGACAGTACTTATTTTTGTCAGTACTTATTTTTGACAGTACCTACCTATTTTTGACAGTTCTTATTTGTGACAGTTCTTATTTTTGACTGTTCTTATTTTTGCCAGTTCTTGGTTTAAAGACGAATTGTAACGAAAATATATTGTTACTTGAAACTTGGTTGATTTGATTATTTAAGGGTGCTGACGAACGAAAACATCAAAATATTTGTCGGGTTGGTCAGGGTCCCCAGAGAAATTTGTTTTGATTTTGACACGAAATCTATAAAACTACCGATAACATATCGATACCTAGGTACTTGAAAATAATCATGCTTGTACAGCTGCTTTGGTATGTGCTTTGCTGCGTGATATCCCTCAGATAGGAGGAGAAAAGATTTGGTTTGTGCTAACCTTCGGACGAAACATGCTTTTGCTAATCGTTTTTACTTATTTTTGGGACCCTACTTATATAACCAGTTTAACAGAGTACTAAAGATTTATAGTTTAAGTTATAATAGGTGTAATCTACTAGTTCAGGAATACCTGGCAAAACACAATTATGCAGACACGGAAAAATTACTAGAAATTGTGAAATAAAGTCTGTATGTACACACTCTAATAAAAGTCTCACTGTTTACCTAATCTACTCTATCTACTTTAACATTATTCGTTAATTTATTGTAACATAATATATATCTTACATTCGATGATGTAACATAATAATTAATAATATAGAAGTCTTAATATTATATACCTAAATAGTTACTTGTTAAGTCATTGAAAATAATATGTCTTCTCTATAAGTTAGCTACTAACAAAATTTACTAATGTCCTCTTTTTAAAATGTTTGAACTAAATTGATGGCCTGAAACACAGGTTTTCATAAACCTAGCTCAGGCAGGTCTATATTATAGTTAGAATTAATTTTCCTCTATGACGATTAATGTAAATCTTAGTTTTACTTATATTTTGAATAAAATTTTTATTTTATTATTTTATTTATAGGTAACATCATAATTAGTCATTTTAGTAGTACCTATTACTGTTAGTTACTATATAGTCTGTATTATTGCTGGGATAAGATTTTGAAGTATTCTGAAAGGAATGGTACAATAAAAGAGTTATACTCATTTTGTTATTTGTGACAATACTTGAGCACGGTGCGATATTATTATAAATTAAATAAATTCTTCATTAAAAAAAACATTCTTCTAAGGAACTCGTCTAGTTTCACTAACTCAACATTTTTCTGGAGGTCGCTGCCGCCACTGGTGATTCTGGCATAATCTGGGAAAAGCGTGACAGGATTGTCCCTTGCAAAAATAATTATGATCTACCTTACCTAAAAACATACCAATAAAAAATTTAATTAGTTCACATATTATTTTAAAAATGGAATGGATCAAATGAGGCAATTCCAATGAGGTAATTCAAAATGTGTGTGTCTATTTTCGTGTGTTAGTCTATAATCATTAGACATAGGGCTTCCCAATCGCACGCCATTAGCTAGATCCTCAGCCACTTTCAACCAGCTGCTACCATCCACTCTGCGAAGATCGTCATTCACATCTAACCTAACGGTCATTGGCTTAATATGGGCACACTGTTACCACTACAGCCAGTCGATTCTGTGTAAGTTTCCTTTTGAAAACTTGTGTGATATGAGTGGTGAAGTGAGCTGCCAGTATCACCTAGGTTACGTAGTAATATTTACTGCTTCGTTGGGTAGTACTACACAAGCTGGAACATTTCATGTCATCAGTAGCATTCGCTTAAAATTATTACCTATTAGGTACAGTAAAACGGGGTAAGTTGAAATACAGGGGTGAGTGTAAACAAGATTCGAAGGGGATTTTCACATTTGATTAATGAATCATCGGTTGTCACAATACAAAAAGACTCTAACTTTTTTATGAATTGAAATTAATAATTTCGACACCTCGTTGGTCACAAATAATATTATCTAAGCTAACATGAAAATCCTCTTCTGAGTTTTGTTTCCACTCACCTGTCTCTTTTCACCCTGTTTTACTCGTACTCCTACCTACCTATTCTCGATTGTGATTGTAATAATCGTAATTCTTCACCCCTGTACCATTGCCCATAAATGACACTCGCTCTGTATAAGCACAAATCTTGTAATCGATGTTGAGTGAGTAGTACAGCCAAATCCTTATATAAAGAAACAGTCATTGCAGTAAGTAAATTCTCGCGATCACAACATCAGAGGATCAAACGATCAGTTCAAATGGTGCATCCGAGTTAACACTAACATACATACATACATCGAACGCTAAATATCAAACATTATCTGCTATGCATAATTAGGACTATACTAGGGAGTCATTGAACTTCATCCGTTAAACCCAGTTTGGACTACACTTATTAATACTCTATACTTAGAATCATCATCATATAAATTAGAGTATGGATGTGCTGGGTTACAAGAGTAGAGGAAGACCAAAGAAAAGATGGATGGATTGTGTGAAAGATGATATGGCTAGAAAAGTGGTGACTCTTGGGATGAAGGCAACCAGAGATGGAATGGATGTATGGAAGAAGAAAATATGCCGCACCGACCTCAAATAAATTGGAATACAGGCCGGAGGAGGAGGACTTAGAATCATCTGCCTAGCCTTTTCCCAACTATTTTGGGGTCAGCTTCCAGTCAAACCTGATGCAGCTTAATACCAGTATTTTACATAGAGCGACTGCCTATCTGACCTCCACAACCCAGTTTACTGGGCTACACGATAACCCTTGATAAAACTGGTTGTCAGACTTTCGGGCTTCTGACTAACCGTAACTACTGCCAAATATGACAGTCGGGACCAACGGCTTTACGTGCTTTTCTATAACTTTAGATTATACTTATAGAATATAATTCAAAACATAATAATCTAAACAAATATATACAATTGAAGTATCTGTTTGTAACGTGGATAGAAAAGGTTTTTACTAAATGCAAATTAAGTTTTAGGATATTTCCTCATTAGCAGCCCGAAATCTGGATTTGTGCTCGGTTGATGGAAATAGGCTCGCCCTCTATTACATGGGACCTAAACATAACTGGCGAAATGTGGGTGTTACTATAGGTGCACCTCTGCCTAACTCTTCAGGGAACACTACACTAGGGCAAATATGCACTCAGTATACGCATTTGTCAGTAATAGTGTAGTACCCTTAAAAATTCTGTTTGGTCCGAAAGTTGGATTACTCAAAAATACTGGACACGTATGTTTTCTTTTGTCACGTAAACCAAAAAAGACGATATAGTGCGTTGAAAATGCGCGTTTAACGTAACAGTGACGTCACAAGCTCCTTCTCCTGAATTTTGATGTGCTATATCATTGTCACTTTTTATTGATTTGAGAAAGCAAAAAATACTTGTCCAATATTTTTTGGTAATCTTACTGACGGACTAAATAGATTTAATATATTTTTACCTAGGACAAATCCCTATTGTGTACATGAATTCTGAACTTAAGAGGCTCATTGACTGGTACAGCATTGTGTTATATGATGACGTCTTTCACTTTATAGGCGTAGGCCTTAATTGCTGTGACGTCAAACAATTAACATATCTAAAACAACTAGACTAACTTTGACGACGTCTAGACTGTTTTAATATCTGTTTGTTTTATTTATAACTAGCTTCCGCCCAAGGCTTTGCCCGAGTGGTTTGTTGATAAAAAGTAGCCTATGTCCTGCCTGGGGTGAAATCTATCTCTCTGCCAAATTTTATTGGTTTAGGCGTGAAAAGGCAACAAACTAACTTACTTTGGTATTTATAATATTACTAAATATTATATATATGCATAGTTATGATTTGCCTGATCCGGAAATCGAGTAAACTAATTCATGATGAACCAACGAGACGGATTGACAGTTTGTATACTTGAAATACTCAGTATTTGCTTTCCACGTGTTCCAATAATGGCTTTAAACTGTTACCTGAATAATATATCTATGATCAACA
Source organism: Phlogophora meticulosa (assembly GCA_905147745.2). Taxonomy (NCBI): domain Eukaryota; kingdom Metazoa; phylum Arthropoda; class Insecta; order Lepidoptera; family Noctuidae; genus Phlogophora; species Phlogophora meticulosa. The sequence continues at coordinate 1,454,176 of LR990534.1, forward strand.
CTTGGAGTGCTGGTCTATTAGTAATGGGGCTTAATATTCACGGTGATTTGATACTCCTGTCGCCTGTGTAGATTTGTTAGGTTAATTTGATTTTCTCAGAGACGTCTGTGCAGATTTGTTCGTGACACTCTCAATTAAATCATATGTCACCGCCTACGGGAGATGTGTCCTTGCCCCTAGAATGGATTGCTGTTTTCTTGTGTGGGTGTCTTGAGGAAACTAAATGAGGGTTCTTTTTCTGTGTGCCTTAGTGGTACTATAGTATTAGCTGCGCTTTACTAATGTTTGCTATCATTTAAAATGCAATACTTTTATACAACATACTTGTATTTACCATAATTTCGAAAGAAAATCAAAACCAATATCAAAATTCGTTTATTTATAATTAGGCACGTCAAAAACGTTTGAACGTCAAAAACGTTTACAAAAGACAGTCCCTCAAAACGCCCACCCTTTACCACTTCCTAGTGTTACCTTCCTTAGCTTCCTAGAAATAACGCTTCAGTTGCCGTAATCATGAAATTTGAAAAAAAAAAACTAACTTCGTTGGTCAAGATCGATCAAGTGTCATAATAATTTGAATCCATAAATTTATCAGATATATTTTTCATTTTAATAATGTCGTTTTTCATAATATTTATCCACCATAATATTCATTTGCCTAGATACAAGAACAACAAAGCATAGGCACCTGTGTGCCTATGCTTTGTTACAGCGGGCGGGGGTTGCTCTCTCTTTTTGTTTTTTTTTGTGGCATCTCGCAGTTTTGGTGGGGAGTTTGTTCCGCCACTTCTTCTTCCCAGCAAAAGTAGTAGTAGAAAGCGGTGAAGGGTTGGCGTTTTAGGGGACTGTCTGACTGTTTTGTGAATTGTGTGTGTGATTCTCAGCATCAACATGAATAAATATATATATTGTGTGTGTGATTTTGCAGTTTATCCTTCAGGTATATCTACTGCTTAACCGAACTTTCATGTGAGGGGCTTAATTAGAAATTAAGGCCTCCTCCGTCCTAAGCCAGGACGTAAAAACTTAAAAGCCAAGCGACCAATCGCTGAGGGCATCCCCTGCGGGGTACGAGCCTCGTTTTAGGACGTCGCTGAGAGAGGACAGCAAGGGACGGGCTGGATCTAATAGTTATGTTATTTAGGGACTTTTAATCATTTTGTGGTCCCTCTACGCGGGCTGGCTCAAGCAAAGGGTCGGGGGAGTAGCTCTCTCTCCGCACCTCTGGTTTTTAACACACTCTAGGGGTAGCAGTCAAAAGACTACTTGAAGTCGGGGTGCCCCGATTCAGTTTCGGACCAGTCACTGCCTACTCTAGCATATTAAATCATGGCGAACACACAACACACACACACACTGTTCTTATATCATATTGCTTGTAATATTAGGATAAAGAGTGCAACAATTGTAGATAGGCCAATAAATAAATAAATAAACATTAGTAAACCGTCAAGTTAACTGAGGCATTAGTATGTAAACCTAATTTCACAATGATAGACGTTAATAGTGATAATTACGTGCAAATAGACGCGAATTAGTCAATGTGGCGGTAAATTTAAGTGGATTAAAATTTAGATGACAACGATCTCTGAACTTCGTGCATAAGTATATGCTTGCTAATACTAGATGGGACGAAGACAATCATAAAGAAAATAGGAGCTTAAAACTAGATTAAAGTAGCCCAATCTAAAGATAGGTTAGCGTGACCTCTACCTGTGGAGAGGTTTTTGCAAGTTGATATACGAGTAGTAAGTCATCACATCTGCCTAGCCTTTTCCCAACTATGTTGAAGTCGGCTTCCAGTCTCAATGCAGCTGAATACCAGTATTTTAGATGGAGCGACTGCCTATCTGACCTCCACATCCCAGTTATTGGGCAACACGATACCCCTTGGTAAAACTGGTTGTCGGAAAATCTCCTTCAGTGGATATCGTAAATACACTAACAAATTCCAAGCAATTATATCATTATGACGACCGATGTGGCGCGGCGGACGATGGTCCGCCTGCGACGCATGAGGTTGCGGGTTCGATTCCCGCCCTGGGACAAATGTTTGTACGATCTACTAAGATTGGTTCTGGGTTTTCTGGGTATTTGCTATGTATAATAAAAAATATCTATCTATGTAATGTATTGTATTAAGTATATCAGTCATCTAGTACCCATAACACAAGCTCTGCTTAGCTTGGGGCTAGATGATGCTGTGTGGATTGTCCAGCATTATTTATTTATTTATTTATCACCATAAATTACATTTAAATAAGGATTCAATTTCTGTAATACGAGTATCAACAATTGTAGGAAATAAAAGGCTTTTTATTTAATTTTTAGTGTAGGACTGTAGTGCCATTCCGTGAAAAGGCCAAGTGAGCTATCATCTCATATTAATACTAGAGATTGACAGTTCACTTCACTGTCCCGGCAGAAATGGTAATCAATGGCAGGACCGAACAGTGGGAAAATAATAGTTAATACTGTGATACATCAAAAAAATTGTTCCGTCATCATCTGCCTAGCCTTTTCCCAACTATGCTAGGGTTGGCTTCCAGGATTACTGGATGTAGTTGAATACCAATATTTAACACCCAGCGGTTGTCTATCTTACCTCCACAGCCTAGGTACGAGGTACAGTTTGGTTTCGAACTCCAGGTTTGGCAAAGTGTTATTGGGTTTTTGTCACTCAGTAGCATACTAATACGTTTAACCGTCTTTCACGGCAAAACGGAGCGACGAATTGACGTGATTAAGTGGAGATAGTTGAAGGGATGGAGAGTACACATACATGGGCTACTTTTTGTCTCTTCCTAACACAAGCGAAGCCGCGGGCAAAAGCTAGTATCATAATAAATGGACCAGAAAATCAAAGGACAATTATTATTCTCCATAACCTCTGCATCACCACTAATCTCATTGACCTACATTCGATCAAACTTATCGACGAACCCCCATAAGACATAACCATTACTGAACTGAACCAAATCCGATCCCCATAGGTCTTTAAAATAAATGGCGAACATGACTTGGAGTTATCAAATACGGGTTTAGCCACAGAACGTAGAAATTAGTGAGGTGTTACTAAATATAGATCTTATTAAGAGAGGTCGGAATTAGGTAGAGTTATTTATGTACTTACACTGATTTTATACAGCGAAAGAATAAAGTGGATATGCCTCAAATCCAGGGATTAATTATAAAGACCACAAAAATCCCGTGATTTATTAAATAAAAAAGTTATATACTTTTACACAATTTAAACCATCCGAAATCGGATGTCCGAATGTTTTGTCTATCTCTGAGGTTTTTATTATTATTTATTTGTAATATTGTTGGCCACACGGGATTGTATTATAAATCCCGGGAAATCCCAGGAAGATCCATATTAATATAAACTTCGATGCAAGTACATAAATAACTCTTTACACTATCTAATTCTGACCTCTGCTTTTTAAGTACTAGCTTCTGGACGCGAGGTCGGATTCAGGAAAAATAATTGAGCCTATATTTTTTAAGTTAGACCTCAAGCAATACATTGGAGAAAACAGCATTCAATTCTATGCAGTAGTTTTTGCGTGATGTGTCTACAAACATACAGACAGACAAACAGACAATAATTCCTAAGCTGTAGTTTTGGCTTCTGTTGCTGTATTAAAGACCCCTTCGCATAATTATAATCTTTGAAAGAAAAGAAAGAAAAAACAGTTATTCAGCACAGGCTCAGGCACACAACGACACAATACTAAATATAGAAAACAAAATCTTAGATGTTCTTCAAAACCTCTAATGTACAGACTTAGGCCTGTTACAATTTTACTAGATCATCAGATACATATGTATACTAGATCCCAAAAGATGGCTGGATGTTAATACAACAATGCTTTGAGGATGCTAGTGGCACTACATTGTTTTTGGAGCGCCTCGGAAATGTTTAAGGTATCACATACTGATGGATTAAAAACAGCCTCTCTTCTGAGAAGAATAAGCGGCAGTCCCAACAGTATCCTCAAAACAAAGCAGGAGATACCTCTTCCGCTATATTAAGGCAATTTGTGCGTAAATTGATCCCCTAGGTATTGAGTTATTTTTGTATCGAGCAGACGGGGCATCTTCGCAAACATTGCATTTATTTTATCCATTACATTTCGTAAAGCTATTTTAAGTTAATAGCTGTCACTAACAAAGTATGGATCCCTTAGTTGTCCGTGATAAAGAAAGAAAGAAAGAAAAAATATTTATTTGGGACACGCACAGATAAAAAAAAACCCAAAAGAAAAAAGGAACTCCGGAGCGCCTCACTGTTAAGTGTTGTCCGAGCGGTGGGACCTAAGCTGTCCCTGTTGCAGAGGTGGATGCAGCTTCACATTAGCGCTTCTCCTCGTATTGTTTGACCTCATTGTTTTTGTCCGAGTGTATTAATAATTGTGTTTGTTCTAATTTAGGATGTTAATGTGTATTATATCATTTTTATTTAATTTAATTATATCTATGACATTTTGTATTTAATTTTAATTGTATCTATGACATTGTGTATTAATTTAATTTCTACAAGAAATTAAATTACATTGTGTATATAATTTTAATGTCTATTTTTGTAATGTTTTATTTGGCTTGAATTTTGTGTATATATGGTCAATGTCTGAAATATATGAATTAATTGTTAATTCATAATTAAATCGAAACAACAAAAAAAATATAGAATAAAAGCGAGGCGAGGCCAAAAAGGCTCCTATCTCAGCATATGCTGCGTGCGATATTTTAACAAGGAAAAGCGATCTTATTTATTTATTAATAAGTGCAGCAATTCTCCCGATATAGTTTTTGAATTTAATCTCGTTTTAAGTAACATCCTTATTGAGCGACAGCTTTTGCAAGGTTGTATTGTACTTGCCCAAGTTTTTAAGGGGAAATTTGAAACTGGCCCTGGTGACCGAGAAGTTGTGTGAAATTTGACGCTATGGGCATGCGATGCAAAGAAATGAGGATATTTGAGGCTGTGTGGAAAATTTTGCGTATGAATACAGATACAAGGAAGACCAAAGAAACGATTAATGTATTATGTGAAAGATGATATGGCTAGGAAGGAGATGACTTTTGAGATGACGATAAATAGTACGGAAGAAGAAGACATGCTGCGCCGACCCCAGATAAATTGCGACAAGGGCAGGAGAGCGCTGACAGCCAATGGAGGATGTGTGAATATTATTTGCACATTGGGACCACTTCGAGCCTTGGAAACCTTGAACTTGAACTGAGGTAAACAAATAGTCCCGTTCTTTTATTTGTAGGCAAGAACGCTGCCAAGCCCTAATAAACGGGATTGAATGGGTCACAGCAGCTACATGCACAATGGTCGTAAGTCAAAAGATTCCACACAATGGGTGCCTGAACATGGATGGCGCCGCCAACAAAGAGATGGAGACACGTTCCTGGAAGGACTTGGAGGAGGGTTTTCCTCAGCAGTGGAACAATACAAGCTATTGAAAATAAATAGAGAAATCACCACGCTTGACGGATAGATTTTTGTGTCTATATTTAAAAAGTTGATTATGATATACAAAGAGGCAACTAATGGCAGAGTATTTTAATACTTCCTGCTGTCTTTTTGGCAACACCCAACGAAATAGGGGAAGGTAGGATCATGATTAAGTTGCTAAACAGTTGTATAAAAAACTTACATTCATTTAATGCATTTAAGACTCAGTTAGCACAATATTTGATTGAAAATAGCACCTTTCGTCAACACTGAATGCATTGGATGGATGTGGGTATTATAATTAAGTTGTAATTGGTGTAGTAATGAATTAAACTTAGTCTAAGATGATATTGTTCTCAAGTAAGTGACTTTTTTTGAGAATAAAGTACCAGCCTATTACTGTCCCACTGCAGGGCAAAGGCCTCTTCTCATGCAGAGAAGGCATGAGCATTAATCACCACGCTTGCTCAAGACGGGTTGGCGATTTCAGACTTAAATCAATTATATAAGTCCATGTTTCCTCACGATGTTTTCCTTCACCGATGTCAGTGATGTCCAAGACAAATTTAGAAAGTACATATGAGTTGAAAATCTCACATTGGTACTTGCCCAGGTTTGAACCCACAACCTCGTGCACAAGAGGCGAGGCCTAAACCACTGGGCCATCATGACAATATATAATATACTAGCTGTCTCGGCGAACTTCGTACCGCCTCAAAAGTTAAGTTACACTGCCATCTGTTACAAATATTTGGAACTAATTATAGAAAAATATTTAATTTGAAATAAAAAAATACTAAGGTCAATAATCGAAATAAAAACTATCCTATCTTTTATGTTTGACCACAACACACACAGTAAACCAAATTTTGTTAAAATCGGTTCAGTAGTTTAGGAGTCCATCGCGGACAAACATCGTGACAGGAGATTTATATATATTAAGATATATTTTTGAGAATAAAGTTCTTGAAACCTAAACACACACACTGCTTAAAACACTGTTGTTTTATGCCCAATATGACCATATAGTTACGACATAGCCACACGTCTCTTCCGCCATCCCAGGATAAAGCATAATTGTAGTAATTTAGCCAAGGAAGTCGGTTCTAGCCTGAACACTTGTACGATAAGAGTGTGTTAATGTAGGTTGGGTTATGTTAGTAGTCCCCTATTTCTCGTAGGAACTCCTAGGAACATTCCTATGCCTACGTAATATGCGTGTAGGCGTGTTCAGGCTTATTTACGGTTATGTGGGCGACGGAGACATAGTTGGGGCGGTTGTCTCTTGTTTTGGTGGCAAGTAATTAAATTACGTGCTCTCTGTTGCTACTTGTATGTGTAGAATGAGGCGATTTGATATATTAACCTGATTTTTTGACTTCCCTGTTTGCTATTTTCGCCTAGTTTGGCGGTCACTGTCCAACTGGCAGTGCTATTCGGTTAAAAATACTCTTGTGAAAATTTGGGTGAAATGAGCGATGTGGTGAGCTGTCAGATGTCAGTGACACCCACTCTCACAAATCTCCCCGTGGAAATATAGGTGAAGTGAACTGTAATAGTAATGCTATGGATTGACAGATTACTTCACGCTCACTTAACCTAACTTTTCGTGTGGCTAATATTGTTTCTATAGTTTGATTCATTTTTGTATTTGATTGAAAGGATAATTAATGACTGCTTCGTGGGTCAAGAGGCTGCAAGCACGGAATTTCTTGACTTTGGTATGCTACTCGTAAATTCTAGGTGGCAAAGCCCAATAAAACCTTGTTTTCTAAGAACCGATACAAAGACCTAGCGCTCAGCAGTCGTGCATTCTTTGTTTTTTATTACTTTGCCCTACACAAGGAATTTCTCCTGTGTCGTGGGTGCGATTAAAAAAATTTAAAGACACATACACAAACAGCCAGACCCGGAACAAATACCTGTAGGCCATACAACTATTTGTACCGTGCGTGAATCGAACCCACGACATGCGGCGCGGCAGTCGTTCGCTTAGACACTGCGCCAACCATGCCGTCATCCGCATTCGACCACTAACCTGTATTATTCAGTAATATATGTAGATATTATAGTATCCAGTATTCTAATATCTAACTCACAACCCAACTAATATTGACAGCACGGTTGGCGCAGTGGCTGAGCGATCAACTGCTGCGCCGCGTGTCGTGGGTTCGATTCCCGCACGGAACAAATATTTGTATGGCCTACAGATAGTTGTTCCGGGTCTGGCTGTTCGTGTATGTGACTTTAAATGTTTGTAAACGCACCCACGACACAGGAGAAATTCCTAGTGTGGGGCAACGTATTTATAAAAAAAAAAAAAAAATATATGAAGAAATAAAATAAATAATCATAGGGCATCAAAAAATTCATCCGCATCGTTGTCAACGGGAAAAGTACCCAGAAGGCTGGCAGCATTGCCACGTCGAATGGCAATGCTGATTCTCTGGCCAAAAAAAAACCAATGGTTTAAATCCGAACGTGAGTTTGTTTGCTACCGAAAAATTCAATTTCTAAAGCGTTCAGCAAACGTGCAGCTTAAAAACGCCCCTTCCACGAACCAGAACATTTGCGTAATATTACTTTTTAGGTCGAAATGTAAACACAATCGCTTATGATAGGATTCAATCGGAATTGAATCGTGTGCGACTCCACGTTTGCACACGCGAACGTTACACACCGAATTGTAATATTTTGGATAGTATACGACTATACAGTACCGTAAAACGGAGTGAATAGAAACGTAGGGGTGATTATGCACAAAAGTTTGAAGGGCATTTTCGCGTTCATTTAACATTGTTTGTTACTCAAGGACTCTTATTGTTTTTAAGTAATTAAAATGATTAATTTTAACACCTTGTCAGTAATTAATAATGTTGTATCAACGATTAAATCTCATTTAATGCTTTTTTTCGATTCACCCCGGCTTTTCGATTCACCCTGTGCTACTGTACATACACTAGTGTGCCTCGTACGAATGAAAAAAAAAAGAAAAGACTTAAATCTGTTAGTTCGAACGATTTAAAAATTGAAAATACTCGTTTCGGATATAACATTAATTTATTTCTTAGATTTTCTTCACTATCCATGGACGCTAATTAAGCTTGCCTCATAAATTTAAACCTTATACTACAAGATAGTTGCATTTTTATTTATTTTAGTTTTTTTTTGTTTTCATTGTATTTTTTATTTAAAAATCGTTCGAATTGACGTTACGTTTACGCAAGCATTCGAGGCTTACTAAAGATTAGGTTGCTATGTGAACAAACCCTCCCTAATAAATAAAGTTTTTTTTTTAAACGATTACTTTGTACAAATACGGTGTCCTTGAAGTTGATTGAGTCCTGTGAGGTTCATTGTTCTCGCATGAGTCGAGGTTTGCTGAGAATTTAAAAAACTTTTCCGTTACAATTCGGTGTAAATAACCACCTTACACCATAAAGCGAAAACTCCCCCATTCACAGAGTTTGAACGACTAAATTGCTGATAACTAAAACTGTTTTAAAATTGCTTCTACGGTTAGTATTCGCGATTCCAAGTTAGTTTATATTTAGCTCTTTGAGTGTTAGTTGCGAAATATTAGTTTCTGAACTCAGTTTAGAAGTAAGCCGTGTTTTTAACCGACTTAAAAAAGGAAGAGTTCTCAATTCGACAGTTTTTTATTTATGTGTGTTTTATGCGATATTTTATGTCAATTATTATATAAAATAAATCTCGTATAACTTTGGTCAAGTTTTGGTTAGTGGTTTTTTTTGTAATACTCATTGATACATGTATATTTTCGGCTTTATATATTGATGATGGAATAATACCTTACTCAATTACCATGTGAAAAAGTACATAGAAAGTACTTGTTCCGATACTTACCCCAACTGAAAATGAATTGCAAAAAATTTTTTGTTCAATAAAGTAAGTAAATGATTAAAAAAAAACACTATAAGGTGTAAAAGAACGGTAGTTTCAGAAGTGGCAAAAAAAAACATCCAAACCTTTCCCAAATTGTAGTTATTTTTCACATTTTAGGGGTATTTTTTCGAGTCGGTTGTGTACCGTATTGTGAAAAAAAAATTGTTTTGTTCTTTTTATTTCACGTATCTCTGTGTTCGTTTCCAGATTTACACTGCACGGAAATAGCCGCTGTATGGAGGTCGTATATAAAACATATGAGTTCATGTATCAAGCGTAGATGTGCTATTTTGACGTTTGAATTTCTCTGTACGATGTATGGTTCAGATGAGACTACCACTTTTTTAGTGTTCCGCGCCAGAATTGGCAAAGAGGAAAATTTATTGCGTCACTGCGGTGCCTGTCAGACTGATCCAGTGGATTTCCTCTGAAGTTATTCGACGCATAGATTCGTCATATGGTCATATTATCCTCCTGCCCTTATCCCAATTTATTTGGGGTCGGCGCAGCATCTTTTCTTCTTCCAAACATCTCTATTTGCCGTCATCTCGTCACTTCTTTTCTTGCCATATCATCTTGCACACAATCCATCCATCTTTTCTTTGGTCTTCCTCTGCTCATGTAACCCTGCACATTCATACTCAAAACTTTCCTCACAACATGGTCCTCATTCCTTCGCATCATGTGATGCGAAGGAATGAGGACTATGTTGTGAGGCATTGTGGGCATGTGCCCATACCATTCGTCATATGGTCAATAGCCTTAATAAAAAGATGGGCGTCTCCAATTATCTGGACTGTCAATTGACTCCTGAAACGACTGTCAATGTCAAGAACGAACACGGAGCACTGGTGAGGCAGCCATCTTGTAAATCGAGACTTTGGATCATGGTGAAGGGCGCGTGCAACCACGTGCTTGGAGGACGTTATATTTTGAATGCATCTTATCGGTCTATAATTATTTTGTGAAGTGTTTCATTCATATATATGTGGTGTGAGTGTACCAAGTGTTATTTTATTGAAATACAGGCAGTATCCTACCCAATAATTCAACGTCTACCTGAACATGGAGAACACATTGATTGCAACTCGATTCACTGTACGTGTTTAAGTTGACAAGAAACGTAATATCACGCCTGTATTCTCCAAAGGTATAGACAGATGGGTACCTCAATACGACACCTTACGTCATGTTTAAGTCCCATGTTATAGATGACAAGCCAACTGCCTCCATCCAAATTTTAACTGGAAAGAAAAAAAAAACACTGTATGACATGGGAATCGAATCCAAGACCTAAAGCATGTGACAACAAGACCAAAAAAGTAAAACAAGCGTAAATAGAGAAAAGCCAAAAAAACACCCAACTGCCACAATTTTTTACCCAGAAAATGAAGTTAAAGCTGAAATATTTCAGCAGCTGCCTCATGACGCCGGATGGATGTTTCACATAGTTTTTTTTTTGTACCGAGAACAATGTTAAAATGTCCGTGAAAATTTTCTGGAATTCGGACTAACTTGCCTGCAATGTGGTGCGATAAAGGAACTATAATATTTGCGTCAGCAGTTAACTTTATTTTGTTTAAAACTGTGTGTTGACTGTTGTTTTCTTTTAGACACTTTCTGACAGTTTTTTGTATGTTAAACTACTTTTGGTACCTACGAACATATACCAATCATCCACGAGGCTCGTGAACATTCAATATTATCCTTTACAGAATATGTGTCATTTGTGCCCACTGACTGGACTGGACTGGACTGGACTGGATAAGCAGATTCATACTGCTGTGATACTATTGCTCTTCAACCGATTTTTTCAAAGGGATGGGGTTTCCAAGATAAGGTCCCTAATCTTTTATGCCTATAGACGAGCCCCAAAGTAAGGACTCAACCTTGGATTGGACCTAATTATTATTTAGAGTCATTTCTATAAGGGGTATTTAACGATCGTAGCAGCTGGCGTTCTTTAGTTTCTGCCTACCCCTATAGGACATAAGCGTCAATTTATGTGTATACCAGTAATGAATTTACCAATAGTAATCAACAAGCAGCTAATTGCTAATATGACGCCATCCTTACGTCAAATTAGCCTGTTTGCGGCGGCCATATTGATTTTATGTTAATTTCATTTTAACACACTGAAAACTCATCACTTTGTCGGATGGCTCATCGATTACGATCGGTCTTTATTTATAAAGGGGTTTAACGCTCAGTCAATATTTTTCGCGTAAAGTGAGAGATTTTTGTGTATATAATAATGCTTGTTTTTTTTTATGTACAGTCGAGTTCATTAATATATTGGCACTGTCAAGGATTAAAAATATTGTGAGCGTTGGAAAGCTCAATAAATTCTATAGAATCTATAGATCAAAAATATGTCCTCATGTGAACGGTTCAATAATATATGCTGTGCATTGTGCAATAATATGTGATCATAAACAGTTCAATAATATGTGATCATGAACAGTTCAATAATTATTAGAAAAACATAACGTCATTTGAAGTTAATCTAGCCAGTGATAAATAATGTTGCAAACTCCTTGACCATGCAATTTTAAGATTGCTATTAAAATCATCTTTATGACGTAAGTAATAAGGTTGAATTTGAATTACATTTACTTGTTAAGATATTATTGTATTCATGTGTGCATACATAATTGTGAATCCTACAATGTTCAGATAATATGATCTTAATGTTGTTCATATAATAATGTGCTTTTGGCTGTATACATGTTACTGAGAAAAACCAGTCACATATTAATGAATCTAAATCTTGACCACAATTTAATGATGCTTATAGTTGTCACAATATTATGATTTTTTTTGACGGTCATATATTTTTGAAGCCTGAAAAGGCTAATATATTAATGAACTCGACTGTACCTATTGTAAAATTTATGGCTTCATCAAGTTTGGAAAACAGATTGTTGATAGCAGTATCGCCATCATCGCCATGTTATCAAATCGCAAAGGACGTGCTTCTAAAAGCATGGACTACAAAAAGTAACCGCGTAATGAAAATATCGTCTCAATCACATTTTTACAAAAAGATAAGAAAAGAGTTGAACTCACTGCCTGCATGTGTATTTCCTAACGCATTTAACCTGAATCTCTTTAAAGTTGTAGTGAACAGGCTTGTACTGGGAAAGCTCACTCCATTGAAGACTAAGTCGACGATGGAGTGAGCTTATGCCCATACAAAATATACTATTGCTAAATACTGCAGTATGGGATGTTCTATTGCGCAATGTATTTTTAAGTTCTCTGCTTGTTAAAGTGTCATGGCTACTGATGTTTGATTTGACTAGTATCGAGGCTACATAGACATATAGTGCTGAAAGAGGCAATATTTTGAGGTTTATGAAATATGGCCTGCATGAATCTGTTTGGTGTATCCCACATATTGATCTAATACACTTTTTTGTGCCTTAAAAGCAAGTTCCTTATCTTTGTTCGCTGTTAAAGCCAAACATGAATCTGATTTGATTTTATAGCAAGATGTCATGACATGTGTGACTAAAATAACACTTTGGACAAATAAATGATCCTTATCTTATCATGAAACTCTAAACTGAATCTTCAAAGCGATGACGTCATCGTTCCATGAATGCGTACAATATCCTTGCACAAACCAAAGCCTTACTGTACAATCCTTGTTCATAATACTACCTCCAAACTCCGAGCACAATGCATATAGATCTCGACTCAAAGGTAGACTTGACAAAAGGCGTCATTGTTTGCCATATCAAATCGATATATCGGATGGATAGTAATGCGAGTATCGATTCTCGTTCTAATCGAGAGGTAATTTTTATTATTTGATTTAAGTTTAAACTGTCAAAAAACCCAATAATACGTTTAATGACAGTCATGAATTATTTACTTTTTATTTAAAAATCTCAATGGGTTAGGTTAGTTATAGGTTGATTTTGTCATGATTTTTAGTGGAATAAAGTAAAAAACACCTCAGAAAAAGGTTCCTCACTAACTACCGTTACCACCTCGCTTCTGGCGAATCACTATTTTTAAACATATAATTTTTTCATTTGTATTGTATTAAGTATATCAGTCATCTAGCACCCATAACATAAGCTCTGCTTAGCTTGGGGCTAGATGATGCAGTGTGGATTGTCCAGTATTATTTACTTATTTATATTTATTTATTCATTCTGTATTAAAGGCATATATGATATAGAAACGCCCTAAACGCCCGTAAGGCACGCCCTAGAAGGGGACATAAACTGACCTTATCGGTGATGTTCTTTAGAAAGGTCAGGTGCATAGTACTCGCACCCGACGTGCGTGTATGACCAGATGTATGAACGTAAACAAAACAAAAGGAGTATACAGTAAGGACCGTAGCAGGTAGAGTTCTGTGGTTTATGCCTTCTCCCATGAAAAAAAGCCGAGATAATAAGTGTATATGAACTTAAACATATTTTTAATCCAATGTTCCATTATAATCTCGAAAATGCATAGCTAGAAGTCTTGCCATTATCTCTTATCCCAAAAGTTAACGACCCTTACAATCGTTCGATGGCTACATAAAAGGGTCAACGCCCTCTGGTCATGACCCCTGAAACGATAAGTAGGCAGTAAGGATGACTTAGCTGAAATTACATAAGGACGGGACCCCCAAATGATAAGATAGAGGGTATTATCGAATATCCACGGGTCATAAAAGCAGATGATAATTTAAGGTCCTTTTTCACGAAATGACTTCTAAATCAACCTGGCAACCTTTCCGGGGGTGAAAATACTTATGAATTTCAACAAGTTTCACAATAGACACCATTTTAAAGTGAGTAAAATAATATTGCTGTTTAGTACATTTTTGTGTTCGGATAACTTAACAAAATGCAGGGACTGCTTTATCCCTGCGATTTCAAGGTTCCTTATGCAGGGGTACATCTATAGTATACCTGCCTATGAATTCAAAATTGTGGATTGTAAGACAAACTTAAAAATGAATAATAATACCAGTCTGTTACTGTCCCACTGCAGGTCAAAGGCCTCTTCTCATACAGAAAAGGCACGAGCATTAATCACTACGCTTGCTCAAGATGGGTTGGCCATTTCAGACTTATATTAATTATAAGTCCAGGCTACCCCACGATGTTTCCTTTCACCGATTTCCGTGATGTCCAAAATAAAGTAAAAAAGAAAGTACATACATATATATGAATTTAAAAAGGTCACATTGGTACTTGCTAAGATTTGAACCCACAACCTCGTGCACAAGAGGCGAGGCCTAAACCACTAGGCCATCACGATACTACTACTACATAACTTAACATGGCAATAAAAAAAACCTTTGATAGATTGAAGACTGGAGAATAGACCTACTTTAATCAGATAGATAAAATTTGATGAAACTTAACATCAAATTTTCTTTTAATTTTATGCTTCTAGCTCAACGGAAAGTACCCTAAAGGTAGTTATATTTTTAGTGCCATGTAATAAGGAGCACGCCTATTGCCGTGGACCGGGCACAAATCCACACTCCAGGCTGCTACAAAGAAAATTTACAATGTAAAAACTCAATATCGAGTTCGATTCCCGCACTGTTATATTACCCTAAAATGCTTAATCATCATGGCTTTCAGACATCTCAGTACACACAGTCCATTTAAAACCTTTACGGTAATCGGTCCCTTTTTCTTAATTGTATTAATTCGTGTTTCTTTTTTTTTTTTAAACGTTGCCCCACACTAAGAATTTCTCCTGCGTCGTGGGTGCATTTACAAACATTTAAACTCACATACACAAACAGCCAGACCCGGAACAACTACCTGTAGGCCATACAAATACTTGTTCCGTGCGGAAATCGAACCCATGACACGCGGCGCAGCAGTCGATCGCTCAGCCACTGCGCCAACCGTGATGTCAAATAAAAAATGTAATAAATAAATGATATAAAATATATAATAATAATAAAATAGTAATGTTAAATAAATGATACTTATCTTTTTAACACGTTTAACGCCAAATGACCGACAAACTATACATTTTCTATTGTGTCTCGTTGTTTGGCAGTTAAGGTGTTAACTAATTTTTTTTTTCACTTTTAAGCCTCTTTGAAGGGACCCTATAACAGCACGTAACAAAATATTTGTATGGCCTCCAGGTAGTTGTTCCCGGTCTGGCTATTGCTTTGTGTGAGTTTCAATGTTTGTGACTGCACCCACGATACAGGAGAAGTTCTTAGTGTGGGGCAACGATTAAAAAAAGCACTCCAGGCTGCTACTAAGAGAAATCCCAATGAAAAACTCATCAACACTTAGCCCGATATTAAAATTGAACCCAAGAGCTCACGCTAAACAATCGCACTCGTAACCATTGAGCCCACAAAGCATTCAAATATTCTAAGCAAAACACAAAACATGACGTAACAAATAAACAGTGTAACAAAGTTCCTTGTCCCCACAATCCGAGGAACCTCGTCAACTTACTATTAAGCATAGTTTAAACCTCGGTAAATACCGACCGCTCATCAAAGGCGATCTGAAAATTAACTACCAACAACAGAACATGGTGTGACTTGGCTGTCGTAATATTTCACGGCGACATGGCCGGACGCGGCGGCTTAGGGCTGGCGAAGATGCTTCGCCATTTTGTGGGATACGTTTTGTATATTATTTCGGAGAGTGGCTGACCAAGGAACAGATGGATGGATTTTATATCTGAAGAAGGAAATAAGACATGACGTGTATAAGTATTTTTGTTGGTGTTTTGTTTTTTGTGTTGTATTTGTTTGTAAAAGAATGTAATTATGTACGACAAAAAGTTGCCAATGTAAATGTGTTTTTGTTTTTATATTACCTATTGGTATTGTGGAGCCCGTGGCTAAATGAAAATAGCCGCTCGAATCGATCGAAGGTTAAGCTACGCTTGCCAAGACCAGTCTGTGGATGGGTGACCGTTAGTAACATATTGAGGCTCCTCCGTGCTACGGAAAGCACGTCAGTAATCGTGAAGCTCAACTACGTAATCAATCCACTCTCTTCCTAAAGACGAGCAAAACACGGACTCCGGCGGGGTATATCATTCCTCGGCTGTATGCTCAATACGTTCCCAAAGCATTTAGTCCATATAGGTTCCCACCTAGCTCAACGCTAAAAGCTCAATGTGAAATTGAAATAGTCAAAGTGACTGACGAGTATTGTAATGATTTTAAGAGCTTAGTTATGTGAAATTAATGTCTCCGTTATTTGAAGTAACCATCGACTTATATGAAATAAAATAACTATTTAGGTAATATATAAACCACTTTTCATGAAACATTTTTACACAAAAATAGTACTGTTGTATAGTGTAGTTGTATGAAAATAAGATTATGTGTGTTTATTAACTAATTGTTCAGTTAACTAACTTATACTTGTAGGGTTAAGAACCTACAATGAAAACTCTTAACTACGGTAAGGTAGGTTTTTATAATGTTGTTTTTGTTGATTTTTTTTTGTCATCTAACATTTTGGCATTTAAGAGGATGAATGAAAGTCAACTAATAAAAGGGATCTATAAAGCAGATGTTTATGCTAGAAGGACACACATTGACCTTATTGGTGACGTTCTTCACCTAGTACTTGCAACCACGATATTAAAGAGTGTGATAACGCGAATACATTTAAACAGAAGCTAAAGAAACATGTATGTACATTATAGCTGCTAATATTCTGGAGGTAATTTGTATTGTACTGAATTATCATGTTTTATTACTTTGTATCTCATTATAAGCCGACTGTATCTTCTTATGAGAAATAAATTTCTGTAAACCGAAACCGAACCCGTGCGTGTATGAACGAAAACGAATCAAAAGGAATACTCCTTTTGCTATTTGTAAGGATATATTGTAAAGTCAAAGTCAAAACATTTATTTCAAACTAGCGGTTCGCTGCGGCTTCGCACGTGTATAATAATTATTTACGACATCACATTAGAAACCTCAAAAATAACAATATTTCTCCACTATGTAATGGATGTTATTATACATATAAACCTTCCACTTCAATACTCTATCTATTAAAAAAACCGCATCAACATCCGTTGCGTAGTTTTAAAGATTTAAGTATACATAGGGATATAGGGACACAGAAAGCGACTTTGTTTTATACTATGTAGTGATAAACCAATAACAGTTACTTTTGAATCGTCAAGGAATCGGAAAAATGAAGCAAGTCACCCATTCCAAAGCGTAGGTACTTATGGAGAAGAACGGGCAAGAAACTCTATGGCCATTCTTTTTAAGTCATGATGTTGTTACAAATATTATGTGAGAACAATGTAAAAGACGTGCACATTAAAAGCTTCCGTATTAAAAACCAAAACCAACTGACAACTTAGAAATTAAAACAGGCCGCGGCAGCTAAGAGATGACCAGTACCTAGTGTAAATGAAGATCGTGTCCTGTAGTTTCTGCTTCCTCCATGTACATAATGTATTTTGGAAACTTCCTTTGGTAGCTTATTTAGAAATGAGAGAGATATGAAACATTACAATTTTGCAATAATTGGCCTTGCTGGGTTAAATGGTCCGGGGCAGCCGTATGATTCCGCTCGCTAACAGACATCACTAATTGGCGGTTAATTCAGGAAATACCATTTGACATTCGATAAAGGTAATTAATTGGCAAGCGTTCAATATAAAATTACTTTACGTCGAAATAGTTCAATTGATTTGTTACTATTTCTAGTACCGATATGGAATATACGTACACGGGGTTCAGTTCATATACATATATGAGAATCTTAGGCTTGTCGTGTCTGTACATTAAAGATGTTTAAAAGATTTTTAACCATATGAATATGTACTAAAAACAATCATATCTGTATGATACCAATTTGTAACACCCTACATTACGCATGTTCACAAATAAAGCTTTCTGATTTCTGATTTTTATGTAAGAAGTAAATGAAGGTAAATAGTAGTTGTTGTTGACTGCGTGAGGAACTGGGTTGAAGTCCCAGGTCGTGCAAAGTATTATAAAGCGTTTCCAATAGTAGTTTTCTCTTTAGCAGCATGGAGCCTGGATTCGTGCCCGGTTGATGGCAATAGGTTCGCTCCCTATTACATGGGACTTAAACATAACTGGCAAAATGAGTGCATACTATAATCACGCCTCTACCGCATTTTCAATGTTATGGTCTATTCTTTTAACGAAATCATTTGGAGTTTTTTGTCTTGCTATTCCCACCATCTCATTTGCGTACCAAGAGGTCACGCATCATTTTGGAACATGTGTACAAAACGACCTTCAAAAGCTACATTAAAATGAACACTATTATACCTGACAGTGCAAATTTTCATCCATTCCATCCGCTCGATATACAAACACCTGATTACCGTGGGCCTTACAAACACTACGCATAATGCTGCGGCCCAACACGGTCAGCATTCACTAAACCACGTTTATCAGGCGATAATACGGACATTACACGAAACAGCCCAGAGTTATGACTGCCAGTGTTGCTAGGTGAGAGTTAATTAAATTATTTTAAACTATTTATTTTACTGTTTTATATTTTTAGCCTCAAGATAATTTTGTATGTTATCTTGTTGACGTAGTTGTAAATCTAAAATTCATGTTGATTTTATAATGTTCGGCAAATATTATTAGCAAATCAAACAGGCTAACAATTTTAGTAAGGATCAATTATTAATATTAGTGTTCATTTAAACCCAAGGCAACCGGGCTTATCTCAGTTCTAATAGCCACTTTGTGCCTGGCCCTGTTCTGTCTCTTGCTTGATATGCTCCGGTGTTTATTTCTAATTAATCAAGTTAAATTTCAGTATTATAACTTGATTGATTCAAGGTAGTTAAGGTAACTCGGTTCACTCGTGCAAAGTGAGTGAAGGAGATATAGATCGGACTGTCAAGCACCGAATTAACATAGGCTGGATGAAATGGTGGCAAGCAACGAGAGCAACTTGTGACCCCATATTCCCCTAAACTAAAGGGGAAGATTTATAAAACAATGGTAAGCCCTGCCGTCTTCTATGGATCAGAATGTTCGGCCACAAAAGGGATGAATGAAAGGCAGTTACATGCAGCTGAGATGAGAATGCTGAGGGGGATGTGTGGTATTACGGGAATGGAAAGAATAAGAAATGAGTATGGAAGTCTGAGTGTAGCACCTGTGACCTAGAAGTTGTGTGGAAATTGGTTGTCATGGGCATGTGATGCGAAGGAATGACGACCATATTGTGAGGAAAGTTTTGAATGTGCAGGGTTACAAGAGTAGAGGGAGAACAAAGAAAACATTGGTGGATTATGTGAAAAATGATATGGCTATAAAAGAGGTGACTCTTGAGATGACGGCAAATAGAGATGTTTGGAAGAAAAAAAATGCTGCGCTGACCCCAAATAATTTGGGATAAGGGCAGAAGGATAATGATGATGATGATTTAAGGCAGTTCAGGCAGACTCAGCAGGCAGACTCGAGCTGCAAAATCATGCCAAGTCACCATTGACTCGATGCTTTCCTGGTGGTCGCCACTGTTGATTGTGGTTTTAAAGAGTTGCAGTGGTTGAAAATAGTGTGGCATATTTTAATCGAAATAAATTATCCCCAAAAAAACAAAGTACACAGGGACTAGTGCATAGAAACCGCAGTATTGTTTTCGACGAATCTATTAATTCTCTCAATAATATTCGTGTGTCCGCGCTGGCAACACCGGGCAGTATCGGCCGACCGCACCTTTCGCCTGAGTTATAGCCTGCAATTTGACCGGCCTAAGCGCTGCATACATATTTGTAACAGACTGTATTACCATGTGATGGTTTACCAGTTGAAATAACTATGAATTTAATTGAAGAAGTAGTAAGGTTTCAGTTTAATTAAATAATCGCGAAAGCCTTAATCGAATCAACACGTACGCTACCCGTACGTTAATTCTCTACTCATTTATTTTGATGTGATTTATTATAATCGAACCGACATGTTAAAATCTATGAGCATTTTAAAGACTGGTGTCGTGGTTTTATTCATTACTAGCTTTTGCCTGCGGCTTCGCTCGCGTTAGGAAGTGGGGATTAGATAGAGACACAAAGTAGCCTTTGTCACTCTCCATCCCTTCAACTATCTCCACTCAAAAAATCACGTCACTCGTTGCTCCGTTTTGCCGTGAAAAACGGACAAACAGACACACACAATTTCCCGTTTATAATATTAATTATTTATGTATGTATAGTATGGATTATATAGTAAGATTTTATTACAAACACAAAAATAGCACTTTTACATAGGTAGCTGCTGCTTTCTTAAGCTGACAATGTTAGGTGGCAGGGCAATGTCCTTTTATTACACTGCATTTTTAGGGTTACCTCATAAGAAAAAAGGGATCCCTATAGAATCATTTCGTTGTCCGCCTGTTACCCCTGTCTATCTGTCAAGACCCTTGTCGTCAAGGCAGGAGCGCATAGAGGTATCAAGTTGCAATTTATATCAAATACGGAGTACAGTCGCTTGGAATTTTATAAAAATCAAGCTTTTAAAAAACTACAGCCATTTATGCGACACTTTTTGGATATTCGCAAATAAAGCAAAACCTATAGGGTACTTCCGTTGTGCCTAGAATTATTTGACAAAAAGCAAGTCTAGAAAAAGTTCAACTATCGTTAGTTTTAGTAGTAGTTTTCTCATTATCACTGCAGCGCCATTTGTCATGGAATGGCGCTGCAGTGATTGAGCATGTCAAGATAATGTTTTTATTTTGTTTGTGTTGACAGTTTTTAAGCATTTATAACACTAATTGTTAATAAAAAAATGGACACCACGGTCTGAATTAATAAAGTATATTATTATTATTATTATCACATACAAAATATTTTTTCTGGCAACAAACTTTCAACGGCGCATTAGCAGATAGGTACAAGTGAAGCTACGATGCAGTTCGGAAAAGGTTAAGTCGTAGTTCGGAAAAGTCTACGCCGTAGTTCAATAATGGCTCAGTCTTAATTCGTAGAAGTCTACATTGTAGTTCGGGAAAGGCTACGCCGCAGGTCACAAAAGTCTAAGCCGTAGTTTGGAAAAGTCTACGTCGTAGTTTGATAAAGTCTATGCCGTAGTTCGGGAATGTCTACGCCGTAGTTCGGTAAAGTCTACACCGTAGTTTGAAAATTCTACGCCGCAGTTCGGGAAAGTCTACGCCGTAGTTCGGAAAAGTCTACGCCGTAGTTCGGGAAAGTCTACGCCGTAGTTTAGGAAAGTCTACGCCGTAGTTCGGGAAAGTCTACACCGCAGTTTGAAAATTCTACGCCGTAGTTTGGGAAAGTCTACGCCGCAGTTCGGGAAAGTCTACGCCGTAGTTCGGGAAAGTTTACGCCGTAGTTCGGGAAAGTCTACGCCGTAGTTCAGGAAAGTCTACGCCGTAGTTTGGAAAGTCTACGCCGTAGTATGGAACATCTACGCCATAGTTCGGGAAAGTCGACGCCGTGGTTTGGAAAGTCTACGCCGCAGGTTGGAACGTCTACGCCGTAGCTTGAAACGTTTACGCCGTAGTTCGGGAAAGTCTACGCCGTAGTTTGGAAAGTCTACGCCGTAGTTTGGAAAGTCTACGCCGTAGTTTGGGAACACCTACACCATAGTTCGGGAAAGTCTACGCCGTAGTTTGGAAAGTCTACGCCGCAGGTTGGAACGTCTACGCCGTAGCTTGGAACGCCTACGCCGTAGTTCGGGAAAGTCTACGCCGTAGTTTGGAAAGTCTACGCCGTAGTTTGGAACGTCTACGCCGTAGTTCGGGAAAGTCTACGCCGTAGTTTGGAAAGTCAACGCTGTAGTTTGGAAAGTCTACGCCGTAGTTTGGAAAGTCTACGCCGTAGTATGGAACATCTACGCCATAGTTCGGGAAAGTCGACGCCGTGGTTTGGAAAGTCTACGCCGCAGGTTGGAACGTCTACGCCGTAGCTTGAAACGTTTACGCCGTAGTTCGGGAAAGTCTACGCCGTAGTTTGGAAAGTCTACGCCGTAGTTTGGAAAGTCTACGCCGTAGTTTGGGAACACCTACACCATAGTTCGGGAAAGTCTACGCCGTGGTTTGGAAAGTCTACGCCGCAGGTTGGAACGTCTACGCCGTAGCTTGAAACGTTTACGCCGTAGTTCGGGAAAGTCTACGCCGTAGTTTGGAAAGTCTACGCCGTAGTTTGGAAAGTCTACGCCGTAGTTTGGGAACACCTACACCATAGTTCGGGAAAGTCTACGCCGTAGTTTGGAAAGTCTACGCCGCAAGTTGGAACGTCTACGCCGTAGCTTGGAACGTCTACGCCGTAGTTCGGGAAAGTCTACGCCGTAGTTTGGAAAGTCTACGCCGTAGTTTGGAACGTCTACGCCGTAGTTCGGGAAAGTCTACGCCGTAGTTTGGAAAGTCAACGCTGTAGTTTGGAAAGTCTACGCCGTAGTTTGGAACGTCTACGCCGTAGTTCGGGAAAGTCTACGCCGTAGTTTCAAAAGTCTACGCCGTAGTTTGAAAAGTCTACGCCGTAGTTTGGAAAGTCTGCGTTGTAGTTTGGAAAGTCTACGCCGTAGTTTGAAAAAGTCTACGACGCGACGTAGTTCAGGAAATACTACGCCGTAGTTTGGAAAAGTCTTTTGATCACAATTCCGCAAGACTTTTAATGGTTATTTTTAATAATTATAATTATGTCGAGAAATGTATTTTGGTTGCGGTTGCGAACAACTTTTGCAATAACACCTAATACTGAGCGCCAAATTGCAAAAAACCTAAGAAAATGTAAAATTTTCATTCGCCTCAAATAGTCATCAATAAAGCCAAGCCGAAGAACAAACATCTAGTTAATGTGAGCATAATTGTTTTCAAAACCTTTGTCAGCACGTAACTAATACAGCGTATTAATGTAACTCATTGCAGTGAGCAAATAGTTACAAATGAATCGCCTGAAGGGGTCCATCCGGCCACACAAAACCCAACCCTGTTACATGGAGATAAAGTAGGAGTTTAAAGAGCAAAGAGAACACGTAAAGCAATTTTTAACAGCCTTTAACTGTTATTCGCGACTTTGTCCGCGTGGAATTTCATAGGTTTTTATTTATACGCGAAACCCTAATTATTTTTGTGAAATAAAAGTACCCGAAGTTATTCCTCATAGCATCAGCTATCTGCCAGTCATAGTTTCGTGAAAATCGGTGTTGCCGTTTGGGAACAAACAGACAAAAATTCAAAGAAATATTTTTTGGGCATAACTTAACAATCGTATCTGACTCTCATAATGCATGCATTTAGTAAACAGCTGTTATTTTGAAATTACTAACAGACATTTAAATTTTATTTACCTGTAGAGATACAGATGTAAATAAATAATCATTTGATGAGTTGCAGAAATCAGGATGATTGATAGTGATTCGTCAGAAATTCTAGTTTCTATCGCTTCGGGGAATTTCACCGTATATTTGGCGTTTGGCTAATACGGTTCGTAATAGTATTCATTGCGTTAATTTCCACGGATGGTTTCGTAGAATTTCGTGTTAAGAAAAAAAGATAAAAAAAAGTACTTGGAAGGCCAAACTGGCCAAAAAGGCTGGACAAACCACACAGCATCATCTAGCTAACTAAGCAGAGCTTGTGTTATGGGTACTAGATGACTGATATACTTAATATAATACATTACATGGATAGATATTTTTTATTATACATAGCAAATACCTAGAACACCCGGAAAAAAATCTTTGTAGATCGTACAAACATTTGTTAGATCTTTTTAGATCGAACCCGCAACCTCCTGCCCGCCGCGCCACTACGGTATAATGTTAATATATGTATATAAAAAAAAATCTATTTTAGTTTTGCATACATATTAGAGATGATTATCTTCTTCACAGGGTTATTTCGATAACGCGACTGCTAAGCATGTGGTCCTGGATTCGATAACGGGAACGAGCAATTTGGTATCGGGATTTCTCATTAGGAATTTCTCAGTAGCAGCCCGGAGTCTGGATGTGTGCTCGATTGATAACAATAGGCTCGCACCCTATAGGGACTTAAACATCACTAATGAAATGTGGGTCTACTGTTTGTGTGGCTCTGCCCAACCCTTTGTAAAATTTAAATAACATAAAATCATTCCTGTATTCCCCATACAGGAATGATTTTATGTTATTTAAATTTAATGATAGAAAATATTTATTATTTTAAATTGACTGCCTTGTTGGTGAAGTGGTTGCAAGCGGTACTTCTGAGCATGTGGTACTAGATTCCCTTCTCGGAATGGGCAAACTGCTGTTGGTTTTCCATCTGAGTAACCGGAGTCTGGATTTGAACCCGTTCAGAAGCAATAGGCTCGCCGTGGGAGTTAAACATAATTGTTGTATTGTGTGTGTACTAATAATAGGGAAACCTCTACCTAACGCCTTCGGACAATATAATTGTAGGTAGGCTACTAGCTGCGATACGCGGTGTTACCTGCAGTTAAATATTACACATGAGAAACCTTTACCATCCCACAGGATTACTTAAATGTTTCAGGATTAAAAGTAGCCCATGTGCTATATATCCAGCGTATAAGCTGCCTTCACAACAAATTTCATCTAAATGCGTTTAGCCTCTTCAGCGTGAAGGAGTTATAAACACAGACACATACCGACAAATTTAAGCATTTATAATATACTAACTCTCGACCGCGGCTTCGCCCGCGTGGTTTGTTGATAAAAAGTAGCCTATGTCCTTTCCCGGGGCAAAATCGATCACTATGCCAAATTTTATCGAAATCCGTTCAGTGGTTTAGGCGTGAAACAAAACTTACTTTCGCATTTATAATAATAGGTCTTTACCTATGAAATTGCCGTTTTGTATGAAAAAATTTAAATGAATTTTTTTCATGTATTTTTTATTTGTATTAATCGAAGTAATCACCCATGCAATCAATGCATCTTTGCCAACGCAGTGGCAGTTTATTGATGCCCTTCCTAAAGAAATCAGCTGGACGGGAGGCAACAAATTCTTCAAAGGCATTTTGTACTGCCTCTCGGGTATTGAATTTTTTTCCCGCCAAGAAGTTATCCAAATTCTGGAAAAAGTAGTAGTCTGTAGGCGCAAGGTCTGGTGAGTAGGGCGGATGACGGAGAGCTTCCAACCCCAGTTCTTGCAACTTGGAGACCGTCTGCTGTGCAGTATGAGGTCGCGCGTTGTCGTGCAGGAGCAGCGGAGACGAGCGATTGACGAATGCTGGTTGGAGATGTGCCAGCTTCTCCATCATTGTGTTCAATTCTTCACAGTACACATCTGCAGTAATGCTCACCCCGTTTGGTAAGAAGCTGTGTTGAATCACACCGGCGCTAGACCACTAAACAGTGACCATCACTTTTCTTGGGGTAAGTTTTCGTTTAGGGCATTGTTTAGGTGCTGAACCAGGATCCAACCAACTTGCTGAGCGCTTGCGGTTATCAAACAGAATCCATTTTTCATCGCAGGTAACAATGCGGTTCAAAATTCCTTCATTTGTGTGTCTGTTGAGCAGTGCAAGGCACGTCTCGACGCGTACTTCGCGCTGGCGATCATTGAGTTCGTGGGGCACCCATTTGTCAAGCTTTTTTACCTTGCCAATTTGACGCAAATGAACCAATATTGTTTTGACGCTAACGTCGAAAGCTGCTGCTAATTCAGCCGTAGATTGTGTATCATCAGCTTCCACAATCGCCTTTAATTCGTCATTGTCGACCAAAGTCTTCGGACGACCGCGAGGTTCATTTTTCAGATCGAAATTTCCAGAACGGAAGCGAGCAAACCAATAACAGGTAGTGCGTTGGTTTGTAGTGTTAGCTCCGTAAACGTCGTTGATGTTGCGTGCCGCTTGTGCCGCGTTGCTGCCACGACGGTACTCATATTCCATAATTACTCGAATTTTTAACGTATCCATGATGACGAAAAAGATTTAAATGCGATGAAAATGTAACACTAATCAATAAACAAATGACTACTTTTGGAAAAAAAATCCATGTTTTTAAAATAAAATTAATTTGAAATTAGAACTCTTAGCCAAACAAAAAATATTTTGATTTGAAATGGCCAGTACTGCAGAACGGCAATTTCATAGGTAAAGACCTAATATTAGATATGATACTCGTAGTACAAAAACGAATTCTCTTATATCCTGTTAATACAGATCACTGACAAAAGCATAACATTCGTAAAGAAATCTAGAATTACAACCAGCTATAACTTGGAATTATGACGTAGAATAGTACTTAGTGAAAGAGAAATATTGCTAAAACTTGTTCTCTTCCGGCGATATGGCACATGAACAGGTTAAAAGCGTCGCCACAAACTACTGCCATACCTAACTTTAGCACTAAAGCGCAACTAAGCGGTTTGGTGAATTCCTAACTTCGTTTGAACACATTTGGAAAAAAATGTTCACCTGTGCGAAGTGTTTTTATGCAATACTTTTTGGTCATCATTTCCATCATCATCTTCCTGCCTTTTCCCAACTATGTTGGAATCGCCTTCTGGTCTAACCGGATACAGCTATATTTAATATGGAGCGACTATCTCACCTCCATAACCCAGTTACTGGGCAACACGATACTCCTTTGTAAGGCTAGTTGTCAGACTTTCGGGCCTCTGACTACCCATAACGACTGCCGAAGATCTACCAATGACAACCAGGACCAACGGCTTATCGTGCTTTCAAAGACACGGAGGAGTCACCACACTCATAAATGCGATAGTTTATCGGTATGTGTGATGTTTGTAATTTATTCACGCTGAAATAGCTCAACGGATTTAGATAAAATTTGTTGTGAATGTAGCTCATTGCATGCATTAGCACATAGGCTAATTTTTATCCAGATAAAAAAAGAATCCTATGGGATGGCAAAGTATTCTCATGAGTGTGTATGTGTGTGTGTGTGTGTGTCTGTGTGTCTTTTTCAATTATTACATTGGGTGCTATTTATCCGATAAAAGCAAATTAATCCCGTTGTAATTTTGAATCGCCTCATGTTGAATTTTCAAACGGGGATTAAAACGCAGGGCGCAGCTTGTGGAGGCATAGATATTACTAGGATAATGCTGACCACCCAGAGGATAATGTAACACAATACTAATTGCCTCCTCTCTGTTAAAACGATAGTCTTCTGTTTATAGTCAATCTAGTGTAGCGAGAAGGGTATGATCGCCGGAGATGTTAACACAATAGCTAGGTAATAACAGAGACAGCTATCGGACTCACGGCTTGGTAGTACGATGTGCAAATCATTTTTAGGATCTTAATAAAACTGAGAAAGTTGCAGAGGGTAAACCGTTCAAATGATTGATTGTGAGGTTACGAAAATGTTTGATCCTTTTCACCCCAGACTAGCTGACACTGTGTCCCAATATTGTTTAAGAGGGTAACCCAATCCAGCTACTGGGTTACTTGAACTTATTGATTGCAATGTTACGAATAATATTTAATCTTTTTCACTACTCGAGACTGTGTCCCAATCCTGGCGTTTTCCCAGCACGGGGACAGTATGTTCTGTTACCCAAGCCCTTTCTTCCCCGCCTTTGTGGTTAGGAGAGTTCAGATTAATATTAAGAGATTTGTTGTACTTATCGCCTGTGAGTAAGATAGCAAACGTTACAGAAACGTGTTTATGTTACACGATCACGTCCTTGAGTAATTTAACTGTGTACAGCAAACGGTACGTACTATGTCGAAGTGGAGTATTACAAGGTACGTACAGTCAGCAAAAGGGATAGGTACCCTATTAAGTTCTTGTGAAAACAGTGAAAGAATATAAATATAAAGGTTATTAAAAGAAGCATTAGAAAGAATCACAAGGCATCAAAAAGTTCATCTCAGTGCCAAAAAGCTGGCAGCAGATTTTTACACCAAAAAAAATTTTTGGCCACTTGATTATTATATTATATTTATATTGGTTATTGACTAAAGCAACTCTCAATTCATGATTTGCTGCGTAGTCAAGTCTGACCATAAATTCACCTCTAAAGTACAGATCCTGGTTTCAATTCCCAAGTCGGGCAGTGTTGTTGGGTTTTTCCATCTGGAATTCTTCTGTAACAGTCTGGATTTATGCCCGATTGGTGGCAATTGCCTCACCCCAATTACATGGGACTTAAACATAACTGGTATCACACGCCTGTGATGACTCATTTAATTCATCAGATTATTTTACACAGCCTAGAAATCTTGGGGAGACTAAGTAACACATACACAAGTTAACAATTTTGCTTCCGAAAGAAAAAACACTAAAACAATATACGAGTAACTAAAGTTTCTAAATCGATTACAAACCGATACTACAAAATATCGTTTTCTTCGGAAAGGTATAATTTCGAACTAAAATTTCTCCAGGATCCAATTATCAGATCCTGACTGATGACAATAGGATCAAAATTGTCATCAAGTCCGGATGCGATATTGGGATCCTGGAGAAATTGAGGGAACTCTTCGAATATTATAGGCACACCTAGCGTTTTGGGTATTATTTTTTTTGTAAATTGTGCATTAGCTCTTGGAAAGCACCATTTGGGGAAGTGGAACTGATGATGAGGCCACAGCCAAGGGAACTGTTCAATTATAAGTAATTCACGCGTCGCGATTCGATTACTTTAATTTGGTTTACAATCAATTGTGTGTATAGTGTGTATAGTATAGCCACGTTTCGCACGTGGCTATACTATACACACGTTACACCTCTGCATAACCCTTTGGGGAACAAAGGCGTAGTATATTATATTATTATTATATTTTATCTAAATGGTTTCATTTTTATTTCAAGCTGTTGCATACAAATCCGTTTCGTTGACTGTACATGTCAAAATTATATCATGTTGGTTATCGTGCTATTTTCGTAACGGAAGCCGCTGAAGTTTTGGACTAAGTTTTAATTACAGTACAACCTCGTTAATCTAAACCTCTAAAAACACAAGCTGGTACGGTTA
Source organism: Phlogophora meticulosa (assembly GCA_905147745.2). NCBI lineage: Eukaryota > Metazoa > Arthropoda > Insecta > Lepidoptera > Noctuidae > Phlogophora > Phlogophora meticulosa. Next base: position 1,483,453 of record LR990534.1, read on the forward strand.
AACGGGTCACCCTGGTTTAGCTTACAAAGAAAAACAAAACATTCATGAAGTTGAATAATGCTGCACTCTAAATTAGTTTGTGGGGTTGAAATTAGAATGCTGGTAATGTTCAACCCATATTAGCCAGTCTTTAAAAACTTCTAGTCGGTGGGATAAAATGAATCAAACGAAACAACCAAAGCCACCGACTTCTAAAACTGTTTTTACACATTTGAGTGTTTATTTTGTAGTCAGTTCATTTTTTTTTTGGAAAAATGTGTTTTTTATTTTTCGTTTTACAAAAAAACGCTTTTTCCGATACAGGGACGTTAATTGTTGAGGAGTCAGCCTGGTACTTCAAAATCAGCTGCAGTTCAAAATAAATATGCATTGTGACGATTATAAATTGATTGTAAACCAAATTAAAGTAATCGAATCGCGACGCGTGAATTACTTATAATTGAACAGTTCCCTTGGCTGTGGCCTCATCATCAGTTCCACTTCCCCAAATGGTGCTTTCCAAGAGCTAATGCACAATTTACAAAAAAAATAATACCCAAAACGCTAGGTGTGCCTATAATATTCGAAGAGTTCCCTCAATTTCTCCAGGATCCCAATATCGGATCCGGACTTGATGACAATTTTGATCCTATTGTCATCAGTCAGGATCTGATAATTGGATATCGGAGAAATTTTTGTTCGAAATTATACCTTTCCGAAGAAAACGATATTTTGTAGTATCGGTTTGCAACCGATGTAGAATCTTTAGTTACTCGTATATTGTTTTAGTGTTCTTTCTTTCGGATGCATAATTGTGAACTCTGTGTATGTGTTACTTAGTCTCCCCAAGATTTATAGGCTGTGTAAAATAACCTGATGAATTAAATGAGTCATCACAGGCGATTGATGCCCTTGTCAAATCCCCATCAGCAGGGGGTTGGCTTCTAGTCTATCCAGATGCTGATGCTATTCCTAGCAACTGTCAAAGACCTTCAAATGACAGCCGTGACCAACGGCCCGAAGCACAGGTTGCTTTCCACGGGCCAACCACTTCACATCTTGATATTTTTGTAAATTTTGTTTTAGTAGTGTAGTTGTGTTTTCTATGGCAAATAAACAAATACTTTTTATGTTTTCTTTTTTTTTTTAAATGGTTATAAATAAATAATACAGTGAACTATACCAAAATTTGGATTTATTTCTCTCACAAGGTATATCAAACACTATTTTATTTATAAAGTTTTAAACTACATATGTTCGGGACCTGTATGATAGATATATCTCCAGGCTTTTGGACAAATTCACTAGAATAAACCCTTAAAATGTGACTCTTTCTGTCTTTGTGTCGTCACGGCTGCTTATTTCAGAAAGTACTAACGCTATCGACTAGAAATTTTAAAAAGTATTTTGCAAGTAAAATAGTTGTAGAAACATTTATATTTTGAGTGCAACTGGGGGCCAAACGGGATGTTATAGTTTGGGGCAGAAGTGCACCTATAGTAACTCCCACATTTCGCTAGATAACCTAAGTCCCTTGCAATAATCCCCAGCCTATTGCCAATAAGCACAAATCCAGACTCCGGGTTGCTAATGAGGAAATTCCTATTGGAAAAACTCAATGACACTGCCCAACCTGGGAATCAAACTCAGGACCTCGCGTTTAGCGGTCGCGCTTGTGACCACCATACCAACGAGGCGGTCTAATCAAATCAGTTTTAGTATAGTTTTAACATTACATTCTACTAGGTCAAGTAAGAAAGAGCTTTTACCCATCGCAAAATATATTACTTCTATTTATATTTCTTTGCCGCAAAGCACACAAATTCGAATTACGATGAAAAATATCCTTAAACACAAAGGTTTGTGTTAAGGATATTTTTCATCGTTACAATCGTCGTAACGTCGTTTTATAGATAAATAGGTATTTATCAAATTAATAGGTACAATCAAAACCAATGTAATTGAAAAATCATTTTTCTTACTAAGACACGAAACCATCAGTGTCCAACTCCGGCTAGCTTTTCACCAAAATTTTTAAACTATATCTATTTAACTATATCACCTCAACAAAAGGACTCCTTTATCTCAATCCTAGGAAGAGATGTTAAGTATTCAGGACACGTGAGTCGTAACCAGTTTACTTCATAAAAACTGGCTTAGTAGGAGCCCGCCATGTTTGGTGATGAAGAGATTCTTAAATGATTCCTTAAGGATCGCTGGCTAGCCGTGTTTGATAGGGGTACTCATAAAATGGTTTATTACAGCACATATTTTTGTATCGGATACTGGTTAGAATAAATCATGTTTTGACGACACGGTTGGAGCAGTGGTTGAGCCATTGGCTGCTGCGCCGCGTGTTGTGGGTTCGATCCCCGCACGGAACAAATATTTGTATGACCTACAGGTAATTGTTCCGGGTCTGGCTGTTTGTGTATGTGAGTTTAAATGTTTGTAAACGCACCCACGATACAGGAGAAATTCCTAGTGTGGGGCATTTAAAGAAAAAAAAATGTGGTATACTAGAAACCGAACGGCCTCGTCAAAATATGAGTATCATGTTAGACTTTTATTACTTAAAATGTTGGTCCTGACCGCCATTTTATTTACATTCATAAGTAGGTACTGAACAGTCCATTCTTCCATTGTCAAAAACAAGTCTTAGAAATACCAACAAAGTATCATTACAACAAAATTTCTAAACAAATGGATCTCTGAAAGTTGGTGAGATCTTTGTGTCAAGTTGGAAATGAGCTGATGATATTGAAACGCCGGAACAGATATTCATAAATTATAGCTAAAAACCATCTCGATTACGTCAGTATTCAAACAGAAAACAAACTGCACCAAAAGCGATCCATTATTTTAGGGGCTACGATGCCACACGTTTTTGGCTTTCAAAAAGTGCTGATTCTCAGCCTAATTTGAATAAATGAATTTTGATTTAAATTTTGAACAAAAAAAAAATTTTGGGTATTAAAAACATCTATGTTCCAAACTGTAAAATTTTGTACTGTCAGCCGTTCTAAACTAGTCAATCTTTGCACAAGTACACGCAGTGTAAGAGATGTCAAAAACCTTGTCACGAGGAATATGATCAGTAGACGAAGTCAATTTAGAAAGGGTAAAACAGACATACAAACAATCAAAATATTGTTTGTATGTTGGTTTGTTTGTTTGCAATGTATGAACTCAAAAACTCCTTAACCGATTTTGAACATTCTCACATTTATAGATTATTAGACATTATCAAATAGTAGCATAGGCTATATTTTATTTTCAAAACTACGATTTAAAGGAGGTGGAGGGGATATTAAAATTCGAATTGAAAAGTACGAAATCCATGCAGACGAGGCAACAGGGTCCATACAGTCGTTGAGCTCCTTTAGCTAAAGTAATAATTTTTGCCATTGTATTGCTAAAAACTGTCGTCTAATGTAGAAAATACATTTAAAGCCTACAAAAATGTCACTACATCGTCTCAATTACGTACGTCAGTCATTATTAAATGGCCGCTCTCGAAAATGGCGCGATTTTTTCACAAACACGCCCTCGGGAGCCACAGACCACGAGTAATGTCAGGATGTGTCGCTGCTATCGTAAATATTTACAGGCAACTGCTTTACAAACGAATGACCTTGGTAATAAAGGTTAAGGTGGATAAAAAAGGGTTACTGTAATATACTTGTCTGTGAATGACCTTGTGCAAGTTTAGGCCCATTTTCTCTAAAGATAAGTCTTTTAAGGCTTTTCTGGATTTTCTAAGTATCATCCCAGACTCTGGATTTGTGTCCGTTTGACGGCTGGTTATTCGTATAAAAACAAAACTGTTTAGTTGATTCCAGTGGTGACAAGTACTACTGTTGTATATGAGGTGAGGTAAGTGGTGGTTTGAATCCCGAGTCTGGCAAAGTGTTTCCACGTAGTAGCCTGGAATCTAGATTTTCGCCCGGTTGATGGTGGGAACAATTGGCAGTCGGACATCCTGTATAATCCAGGACAAAACGCCATTTTTTCCGTTAGGTTTTAAACCTATAAACGCCGTAACTGCCAATCGTTCTTAACAAATGGCCACAACTAAACTATCCCTGGGAATATCTTAATCACTATGGAAGCTGTGCATCTCTTTGATATAATCCCGTAATCTACCGTAACGGGGCCCGGGGGAGGCTGCGGGCAGCTCACTAATAGGTGCACTCAATTTATTGTACGGCACCCAATAGTTATTACATTTGATATGGGCATAATTCAGAGTGGAAGGGACTGATTCTGCGTTAAAACTTTTTGTGGATTTTTACCTCATTTCAACGTTTTTTTCTTATGACCATATATTTTCATATTGTGTCTCGTTGTTTGGAATTTAAGTTGTTAAAAGTTATGATTATTTAGATTTTTTCTCGTTAATTTAATTAACCTTAATTTTTAATGGGTTGACTTAGAAGTATGGTTTTAATAAAGCCCCAAATCGCTGTAAATCTACGTATTTGCTATTAATTTCGCCTTGATACCTCCATGCGTTCCTGAGAAAAACGGTCTTGGCAGATAGACAGATAGAAGTAGGTACAAAAATGTAAACTTATGGAAGTTCAATATTTTCCTCTTTTGCGGTACAGGAACCTAAAAAAAGGAAATACTATTCAAACGCCTCTTGTGCACGAGGTTGTGGGTTCAAACCTGGGCAAGTACCAATGTGAGTTTTTCAATTCATATGTACTTTCTAAGTTTATCTTGGACATCACCGACATCGCTGAAGGAAAACATCGTGAGGAAACCTGGACTTTATATACTTAATTAATATAAGTCTGAAATCGCCAACCCGTCTTGAGCAAGCGTGGTGATTAATGGTCGTGCCTTCTCTGTATGAGAAGAGGCCTCTGCCCTGCAGTGGGATAGTAATAGGCCGGTACAGTGTTACAGTGTACAGTACTATTCAAACGGCAAAATTAGGCTGAGAATCAGCACATTTTAAACGTCAAAATTATATAAGATAGGCCCCCAAAACGGCCACCCTTCACCACTTCCTAGTGGATATTCAGTTTTATTATTATTATATATTAGTCTAGATATAAGTTTGACAGAGACTTAAAATAGAATTTATACTAACAATTTGACGAGGACATGCAAAACACGGCGGCAATTTAATCTCTGCTGTTCTCCTGAGATTTAAACCTCAATATTATTAACACGGTACGCTATTCGTTACCCGGGCGCGCCGTCGTGCCCCAAAAGTGCATTATTTTGTCTCACACTAAATACTCGCACTACTCGGGCTCAAATTGAGTTTCAGGGGTGTCACCGTGGTTGGTAACTGGCGGACCGGGGACAAAGTCCGGACCGTGAAAGGACAAAAAATGGACCGCAAAAAAGTTAAAATATCAAAAACATATTGATTCGCCCATGCACCAACTTTAGTGGGTCAATTTGAGTGGTCGGTCGGTGTGGCCTAATGGAATTGTATCAATACTTAAAAAAAAAAAACTTTTTTAATTACGAACCATTAAAGTATAAATTGTGTTTTTTTTTTAACGTTTTTCCCTCTTTATATATATATTCTGAGGAAACTTTTTACTAATAAAATTAAATAATTCATGCATTTAAAGGTTAAAACAGCAGCAGCCCTAGGAATGAAACGGTACAATTTTAGCGTAATTGTTTAGAAACATAAACGTTGTAAAGTGCAGTGTCATAAATGTACTTCGTTTTAAACATTTCAGGGGTTTAAAATAATGGTGGAATATGGTGAAAGACGTTTAGAACATGAATTTTATAATGTAATAATAACGGCATTATGGAATTTAGTTAAATATTGACATTACCTACTGTATTTATTAAAGTAAGCTACGTTATAACATTAATACTAAATGGTAAGTTAAGTAGACGATTGTTGGTAACTGCTCTCAGATTGAGATCTGGACACATGTCTCTCAACAATTTTGGATTCCTCATGAAAAAGTGCAACTCCCCCAACTGTGAGATATGTGTTAAGGTAGAAGACATGGTGCATTTGTTGACAGATTGTGTCCGCTTTCAGACTGAGATGGAAAAATTAATAACAGATCTAAAATTAAACAAAAATGACAGGATTGTTTCACAAGCTTTTGTTTATGCCATTGTCTGACGTTGTTTAAAGTAAGTCTTCGTTTTAAGTGTACGGTTTGAGTTGTCGTTTGGTCTAAAAGGTTAATAAGGATTCTTTGTATTACAGCTGTAATATGGTTCGATGGGACTGCCATGAATTTTACGTTTAAAATTCCCTAAATTAAAAAAAATTATTAAAAAACACCACTAATACTTCTGAAATATTAGGTATACATTAATGTACTTACTTGTCAAAACTGCACCAGTATAATTTAGAAATGATATTAAATAGTATTGTTAAGTTGTTATTAGTAGTTTAGTTTTAGTGATTAATCAGTGTAATGGCGAATGTCAGTACCAATATAAACCAATTGTAATATAATATATAAAAAAATAAAATTAAAAATATAATGAAAAAAAAAAATTGACGCCCGATGTGGCGCGGCGGGCGAAGGTCCGCCTGCGACGCAGGAGGTTGCGGGTTCGATTCTCGCCTTGGGACAAATGTTTGTACGATCTACAAATATTTGTTCCGGGTGTTCTGGGTTTTTGCTATGTATAATAAAAAATATCTATCTATGTAATGGTTTGTATTAAGTATATCAGTCATCTAGTACCCATAACACAAGCTCTGCTTAGCTTGGGGCTAGATGATGCTGTGTGGATTATCCAGCATTATTTATTTATTTTATAATAAACGAACTCACGTAGATCTGAAGTTAGTTAAGTAGCGTATAAAGAAAAGTGTCCGATTTAGGAGCACTTCACTTTTTATAATATATGAACACTGAAAGCAGTAAATAAAAAAAAATGCGTGGACGCACATGTCTGCGTTAGAATACACATTAAAAGAAATGGTACAAACCAAAACAAAAGAAACTGTAAAACGGTATTTATGCAAAAATATGGTGTATCTATTGTTATACAAATATTATTAGACCAACACTCAAAATGAAAAAAAAACAGGTTTCTATTGTAAAGGTCCAAATGTATTGAACTGTGCCATACAAATATGATCCAGAATAATGTACTGAAGTCATGGTATCAGTTTGTGCGTCAATGTCTGTTCAAAGCTATATCTATCAGAGCTAGACCTATCTATCAGACAGACGTGTTGCTGGGGAGTTCGTTCCGCCACTTCTTCTTCCCAGCAAAAACACTAGGAAGTGGTGAAGGGTGGGCGTTTTGGGGGACTGTCTTTTGTAAACGTTTTGACGTTCAAAAAGTGCTGAATCTCAGCCTAATTTGAATAAATGAATTTTGATTTTGATACCTGTATAGCTTTAATTAGTACCTACTTAGATCATTAACATCAGTTAATGATCTAAGTAGGTACTAATTGAGAAGTGGCGGAGCAAACTCCCCAGCAACACGTCTGTCTGACATACTTGGCAGATGATTCTGCCAAGTATGTTGACGACACGGTTGGCGCAGTGGTTGAGCCATCGGCTGCTGCGCCGCGTGTTGTGGGTTCGATCCCCGCACGGAACAAATATTTGTATGACCTACAGGTAGTTGTTCCGGGTCTGGCTGTTTGTGTATGTGAGTTTAAATGTTTGTAAACGCACCCACGATACAGGAGAAATTCCTAGTGTGGGGCAACGTTTGTTAAAAAAAAAAAAAAAAAGTATGTCCAACAATGTTGTACTCTTACATTGTTTTACAAGGGACAGACAGCCTATCTGACGATCACAACCCAGCTACTGGGTAACACGATACCCCTTGGTTAGAGTGGTTGTCAGACTTTCAATCTTCTGACAGATTTGATTTGAAGACTTGGTCTAAGTAGATCATGTCTTCAAATTAGATCTTAGTTCATAAAAGTTGCAAAAATAAAAAAAATATAATAGTATAAAAATTTAAGAAAACTTTGTACATTGGCTTCAAGTCTTTACTTTCTTGAGAATTCACGTTTTTTTTTAATTTATTGAAAAACTCGACTTTGACATTTTCTTGGCATGACCACAAGAGAGTTTCGGGAATTATAATTTCGGAATAACTTTTTTACTCATATTTTTCTTTCATAACGTTTTGTTCATTTTCAAGTATATTTATTTAGGTATTATGAGATCGCAAAGTAATTTTTTTATTACCTTTTTTAAAGTAAACCATATAATGATGTTTTGACCGCCCCGTTGGTGGCAAGTGTTTTTGCTAAGCATGAAGACTTGGGTTCGATTCCTGGGTCAGCCAGTGTTATTGAGTTTTCCCATCTACATTGGGTTTGGGCTTTGAAATTGTATGGTTAGTGACGCTTTCACTTTCTCAGTCTTTGATAAAAATATGTCAGTTAATGTGAATTACTTTGCCTCTGTTCTATGTCATAGACTTACCTCTTAGCGATTTATGTTTAAGGCAGAGGTGTAGAGAGGACAGCACATCAAGCTACCCCAATGTATCCAAATTATTTGATATTATTGCAACTTTATCGCAATGGAAATAGGGTTTATGTTCAGTTGGAAAATTTGACAGTTTGAGGTATTTTGATGTGCAGGTGTCTGTACCTATATTATAGAAAAACTCTAACAGGCAATGTACAGCAAAACACTGATTTAAACTCAAACATAATTATCATAACAGAACCTCGACAAATCACTCAACAAACAAAACACACAATTTCCAACCGCCAAAAAACAAAACACACGCAATCTTTCAAACATGGAACACGAAAATAATGAGAGTCTGAATACAGAATACAGAAACAAGTCAAACCCACAAGCGGTGAACACAGTAACAGTTCACGTCGAAATTCATTTGAAAAACAACAATAAAATATGTTGATGTTACTAAACAAACCGACATTATAAAGGTAACTGCGGGGCGACTGTAAATTATTAAAGCTGGCCAGATTTAGGTTGCGTTACGTGATAGGCATGTCACGATGTGTGGAGGAAATGGTAGAAGTTTATGTGTGATTGTTTTAAATTGTTTCTGGTACAACGGCAACTCAAAAACAAACTTCCATCTGCTCAACCTTTACACATCTTACATATGAGATCCTATTCCCACCATCTTACATTTACATCTTACCAGACGACCTATGTGGCGCAGGCGGCGAAGGTCCACCTGCAACGCAGGATGTTGTGGGTTCGATTCCCGCCTTGGGACAAATGTTTGTACGACCTACAAAGATTTGTTCCGGGTGTTCTGGGTATTTGCTATGTATAATAAAAAATATCTATCTCGTACCCATAACACAAGCTCAGCTTATCTTGGGACTAGATGATGCTGTGTGGATTGTCCAGCATTTTTTTTTTAAATCTATTTTGACTTCAGTATCCGGCTCGGATATTTTACAAGAAAAGTAACTAGTAACTGGATAACACGATACCCCGGCTTCATGTGCTTTCTGAGACACGGAGGGATCTCTGTATGTAAAGGATGGTTAAACATGTGGCTGTTATTACGTAGTCTATGCCAGAATAAAAAGAAAGAAAAAACACTTATGCAGTACAGGGAAGCTCACAATGACAAAATACTAAAAAGAAAACAAAACAAAAATATGACAAAATATTTATTATGTGCCAAAGGCTACGCCAAATGGGTCAGTTCAGCAAAAATGCCTAGTGTCTGACGCTGGTCTTCAACTGGAGGATGGGGAAAGGGTTAAGACATGAAGTCTTCTTATTTTTTTTTTTAACAACGCTTAATCGTTTTTTTACTCCATTGCCTGAGGGCTATTCTCGGCTTACAATTTTATTTTTTTATTAGTTTTTAACTAAATGGTGGTTGGCGAAGATGCTGTTGTTGGCTAGTGTAAAAGCTTGTCTTCCACAGCATGAGATCGGGAGTATACTACTTCTGGTGATAGGGCTCCTTACACTAACACATCACATAGAAGAATCTTTGTTCTGCGTTTTATTAAAAGCACGTCACATATTTTAAATAATTCGAATATTGGATGACTATTTGATATATACAATATTTAAGGTGTGGTTGGGGTAGGTACTGTAGAAATTTAACCTTCCGGATATCTAAAAATTTGATAGCACGTTATGAGATATAATACTTATTCATATTTAGAATAAGTAGTGATAAATTGATAGCCGTTGGAAGACAGGCGGCTTGTTTAAAAAAAAAATGTTTGATTATTTTACTGTTAGTATTATGCATGGGTCACATATAAGAGACATCGGCAAAGTTAATTTATGTGTTCTATGACTATTTAGGTAAAACATATTTCGGTCATTTAAATATGTCTGTCTACTAGAACAAAAGAAACGCGAATTATTTTTTCCACGTAACGTAAGCTAAAAATGTTTTCAACACAAGAGTCACGCCGCGACGTATGAAAACATAGACTAAACTGTGTTTGTTACATCATTATACAACAGAACATTCTGGAATTTGTGTCTGGGACCTACAGCCGTAGACTGTAGAATCGGGACATTATTAAAACATACCAAGAAGCAAAAAACTGTGGGCGACAAACTTCTTAAGGAGTATATTAGGACCGTTGCAGGTAGCGTTGTTTCTGCCGATGGGAAGACTGGTCTTGGAAAGTAATACAATAATTATACGTTAAACCGTGAAGTAAGATTACTCTCTGTATTCCGTTTTGTAGAGAAAAGATACTGGTGACATTGCCTTATTGGATATTTTTAACCTATACGCCATATCACGACTATGACAACTGTATAGACGCCAGCACATAAAACTGTCCCAAACTGTCAAATTGAACATGAACCTTATATGTATTAGTAATAAAGTTGAAAAACCATCAAAGACATTTGACGGATAGGGGTAGCTTGATGTGCTGGTCTCTGTACATATCTATACTAATGTTAGAGTTTGTTTGTTCTTAGGGTTTCATGCCACAAAAAGAAATACCTAAGTAAAAAACATATAATTTAGTATTAAGTATAATATTATCAGTATTATATATAAGGACCAACGGCTTAACGTGCTTTCCGAGGCACGGAGGAGGCTCGATATGTTACGAACGGTCACCCATCCTCAGACTGACCTCGGCATGCGTAGCTTAACCTTCGATCAACCAGTGCGGCAGTTTTTATTTAGCCACGAGCACCTCCGAACAAGTCAAGTCAAGTATTAAATTATAATATCTAGCGTTTGTTGTTAAAAGATGTGTTAGTAGTAAAGTGTAGTCGTTTGAAAGCAAGAATTCAATTGCCATTAAATTGATAAAGCAAATTACTATTCTTTGATAACAGTTCATTGCCCATCGCCCCTAGTCATTTACTGTCAAAACCTTTATTTAAAAAATTGAAGCTTATTTATCTATGAAAAGGTTGTCATAGCCCAGTGATTAAGACCTCGCCTATCATGCACGAGGTTGTGGGCTCAAACTTGGGAATGTATCAATGTGACATTTTTTCAATCCGCATGTGATACGAAGGAATGAGGACCATATTGTGAGGAAAGTTTTGGGTATGAATGTGCAGGGTTACATGAGTAGAGGGAGACCAAAGAAAAGATGGATGGATTATGTGACAGATGATATGGCTAGAGAAGAGGAGACTCTTGAGATGACGGCAAATAGATCGCAAATAAATTGGGATGATGATGATGATGATGATGTCCTCACATTATCTTACACGAGTGCGCCTCTACCCAACCCTTCGGGCTAAACAGGCTTGATGGTCATAGACACGGTGAAGAGCTCTATACTGACTAGCATAATCTTCTTTATTTCCACGATCTATGTAGATCCTAAATGTGTCGTTGATCACACAACATCCATGATTTACAGAAACACGGTGCTGTTACTTATGTCGTTTTAATTTAGGTGTGTTTGAGACTTTGTTATCTCGAAATAATTATTATAGTATGATATTCTGTTGCGGGACTACTTTTCTCTCGATTGTTTTCGGGATAGTATTGTTTCTAGCTGTTGTTTTGATTCTGTTATTTATGTTGTGGTTCTGTTAAGTGTTGTTGTGTGAGGTTGTTGTTATTTTCTTAAATAGTGAATATTCACAAAGGTCAGGTGCGTAGTACTCGCAACTAGCGAGCGTCTGTGAGATATATGAATTTAAACGAAGTAAAGGAGTCTGTAAGGATCGTTGCAGAAAGCGTTGTGTATTGATGTTGCCTGCTTAACACCATGAGAAAAATGAGTGAGTTTTTGTGAATATTCTTGTTTAGTTTATATTGAACTTTATAATAATATTAAAAGATAGGAGCTCGTGTTTAAATAACAAACTCACGAGTCGTTCAAATGTTAAGCTTTGCTTGAAAAAATATTTAACATTGTATGCTAAATCAAGGTTAATTTCATGTAAAAACAATATAATTATATTTTACAAAAATAATTGGCACGAAATTATGGTTATTTGCTGTATATCGTCATATTTTTACGAAACAGTTTTGTAATGAAATTGAATGATATTTATTTGTATTCGGTTTAGAAAAAAAACGATATATATAATCTAATAAATAAGATAAATAGATAACAATTAGAATTTGACGACACGGTTGGCGCAGTGGCTGGGCGATCGACTGCTGCGCCGCGTGTCGTTGGTTCGATTCCCGCACGGAAAAAATATTTGTATGGCCTACAGGTAATTGCTGGGGGTCTGGCTGTTTATGTATGTGAATTTAAATGGTGTGGGGAAACGTTTAAAAAAAAAAAAGATTAGGCTGGTTTTCCCTAATTCGAAACATACATAGAGGGTGACCTCTGAGTAAGTTTCGGTGTATCTTGTCTAGTCTCTTTTAATTTAAAGTAAAGAGATTCATTATCTTGGTCAGATCATGTCAGAACCATGCAGATTGGTGCTTGTGAGACATTTCGACGGATCATCTTTAAAACAAAAATTATCATCCTTAAGTGAACCAGAGGCCTCCAGAATTTGTATAACCTTGACCTAGACAGAAATTTATACATTTCTGTCTGGGTCAATGCTATTAGGGACTGGTATACTAGGTAAAGATGCTATTTCACTAACGTACCTTTCACTTTACTTAATTCTAGCTGGATATATTTTTATAACCTACTTGTAGGCCCGAACTAAGCATTTGCCCGTAAAAGAAATAACGTTAATAAACCAAATATTTTTATATCGTTGTACAAGTAGGTCATGATGGCCCAGTGGTTTAGGCCTCGTCTCTTGTGCACGAGGTTATAGGTTCAAACCTGGGCAAGTACCAATGTGAGTTTTTCAATTCATGAGTACTTTATAAGTTATATTGGACATCCCTAACTATACCTGGACTTATAAATTAATATAAGCCTGAAATCGCCAACCCGTCTTGAGCAAGCGTGGTGATTACGCTCGTGCCTTCTGGATGAGAAGAAGCCTTTGCCCTACAGTGGGACAGTAACAAGCTGGTATTATTATGATTATACAAGTAGGTGTGTTGATATTAATTAACTTGTGCACGCGACTTTGTTCGTATGTAATTCCAAAAATAATGTAGGCAGAGTTACAACTATTTTCACTATTTCGTCATTTATGTTTAATGCCATGTAATAGGAGGCGAGCCTATTACCATCAACTATGCACAAATCCAAACTGTGGGCAATGCTGAAAAATCCAATAACGCTTTGTCTGACCTGGGAATCAAACCCAGGCCCTCATCCTCAGCAGTAGCGCTTGCGACGACTAAACCAACGAGGTAATTTTGTTTAAATTCTCTCTCTTTGTTAATACAGAGGTGAATAATAGTTTTAAAAAACTTTTCTTTAACAGCTTCTAATGCCTAAATTAATTCGCTAGAATTTAAATTCACAAAAATATAAATCAAATTCAATGCAAATATTAACCTTAAATTAGTTGAACCAAACTTAATCATAAAGTAATTTTCTAAAAAATAAATCGCAATTTATTTTACATTCATTTATGGATACCACCCCACAGGGGATGATCCGAAAAAAATATTTAAATTACAGATAGATTGCTTTTTCATTAAAAAAAACATGGTTACATAGTATTTTTTTTATAAAACGGGTATCATTTTGAATTTGGAATGAGTGGACTTTTTAAAGACGAACTTTTATATCATCATAATCATCCTTTTGCCTTCGTTGCCATTTTTTTTGTAGTCAGCGTGGTGTGTCGGAAATTCGGATTGAAATTGTTATATTTTGGAAGACATTATTTAAACTGATAGACGAGATAAATGCTTAAATAAAAACAGCCTCACGGACTGATCGAAGGTTAAGCTACACTTGTCGAGGTCAGTCTGTGGATGGTTGACCGTTCGTAACATATCGAGACTCATCACTGCCTTGGAAATCACGTTATGTAAGTTCCCAACTATTTTCCCAGTTGTAGATTTTTGACAAGGGATTTTCGGTGGTCAGAAGCCCGAAAGCCTGACAACCAGTCTTACCAAGGTATATCGTGTTGTGCAGTAACTGGGTTGTGGAGGTCAGATAGGCAATCGTTCCATGTAAAATACTGGTATTCAGCAGCATTCGGTTAGTCTGGAAGCCGACCCTACCATAGTTGGGAAAAGGCAAGGTAGATGATGATTATTTTAACTGACAATTGAAAATGTTAGTTTTATATGGTTTTGAGGGGTACGACGTGTCTAATGTTCCACGTCCTTCACGGAAAAAGGAGCAAACTTCGACTGGACACGTACTACGACCTAGGAACTACTTACCGCAAAAGCTGCAACTCTACTTTGTATGCAGATTGGTTAATTAGGAAAATTTCCTAGTTTGAAACCATTTTGAAAATAATAACACAAGTTTGTTACTTGTAGGAATAGATATTGTATAACTAACACAAGTAAGGGTCGTTTGCACCAAACATAACTAAACGTACTTAAAGTATATCCGTCTCTGTCATTTTCAAGTGATTGATAGAAATAGAACGATGTGTTTAAACTTTAAGCGATAAACCCGGTTAGTGATTGGTGGTGCAAGAGAGCCCAAATGCTATTGGCATTCATTTGTCTCCAGAAATATAACTTCTATCAAACGTTTGTATTCTGACACCTAACCTGACTCTTCCATTAGAGTAACTAGACACTACCAGCTCGACAAACTTAATATATCATCTACCAAACAAACACCTGAACTTTATTCCCAAATAATAAAGCTCAAACTTGCTGAGAAATATATTTCTTAACTACAAAGTAATCGTGGTATATTACCAACGTTTATGTCTACTCAATTTCGCAGCAGAGTGCATCTTAATTGAATAAAATTAAGGTTGAAATTTCGGTGTACCGTCACTGACCACACGAGAACGTTGTCTTATGAGTCCTATCGCGGTAAAATCTCTTTGAAGCCGGCGAAAGTGTTTCGAAATTCAATCTAGGACTGTTGTTTGAATGTAATAATAATAATGTTTACGAAATTTCTTCCTGGCAACCCTAGATTGAATATTGTAAACACGTTTCATCCCTTATAAACAACCCTTTCTCTTGTTTTTTTTTCGCCATAAACTGGAAAAGTTAAGTAGGATTGACCTTCGAGGGTAAATATTTTTCTTTTCATGTTTAGAGCATGCTATTGAATAACAGATAATTTGAAAAATAACATATTCGGTAGACTAGACTCTGTGGTTGCTGTCCAGTAAAATATATATAGGTATACTTTGAGATATTCTTCTATCTTCTAGTGTGAAGTCGCTTAGTTTATAAGTTTTATACCCTGCCTGGAGACCTCAGTCTAGAAGGATTCTGTCTTGACGTCATTGTATGAATATATCCTCTTAATACAGTTTAGTATTAAGTCAGCGGAGCCCTACTATTTGTAACAAGGATCTCCTGACCCGGTGCTGTCCAGCTTATATATATATCAAGGCACCACAGGTAGTCCTGTGAAGCAGCCGACACAGCTCACAGGTTGCCCTGGGATTCCCTTCCTTACCATCAGGCAATAGCCCACCAAATACAACACATGTTTGATCGAAAAACTTTCTTTACACACTGTGAGTCTCATAACTCTGTAATATTAAATCAACACCCATACAATCCCATTTTTAGCTCCAAACACACACAACAAACAGAACAACAACAAAAACACACAACTAGAGAAAACTAGACTTTCATTGAATGCTCTTCAAGTTATACGCACCTAAGTACGTACTGGTAAAATGGGGTGAATTGAAATAAAACCTTAAATAAGGTTATAACGTTGAGCTAGAGCCAGCCCGCGAATCTGAGCCAGTAAATGATTAAAATGTCCCTAAATCATATATCTATTTGATCCAGCCTGTCCCTTGCTGTCCTCTTCAGCGACGTCCTAAGCCGAGGTTCGTACCCCGCAGGGGGTGCCCTTAGCGATCGGTCGCTTAGTTTTTAAGTTTTTACGCCTGGCTGGAGGCCTTAATTTTAATTAAGCCCCCCACAGGAAAGTTCGGTTAAGCAGTAGATATCCATAAAGGATAAACTGCGAGATGCCCATTCCAAAAAAAATAATATATAACGTTGATATAATATCATTTATCCCTGACAAGGTGTTGAGATGATACCTACATATCAATTCCTTAAAAAAAAAAGGGAGTCCTTGTAGTAACAAACACTTTTCACACGCGAAAATCCCCTTCAAAGTTTTGTTTCTATTCATCCATGCGTTTCTATTTACCCCGTTTTACGAATAAAAGTAAAGATACTTCCACTGGTGCCATCAATTGCGGTTGATTATTTCACATTTGTACCAGACTGGTCATCATCTGCCAAGCCTTTTCTTCCAGTCTAATCAGTAACTGAATACTAGTATTTTACATGCACTAACTGCCTTTCTGACCTACCTATGCTCCCTCTCTGCACTTATATGTCAGTATGGTATCCTCCAAAAGAAATTTGAAAAATTCAGACGGAAATACATATTATAAAGTACTATATTCTTTTACAATTTTGTGTTTCAAAATAAATAGAAACGACAGTAAAAATAATGTGTAGAAGATTTATTTTTTTGAGTACTAAAATATTTATTGGCATCAGGCTGATACTCGCACGGTAAAAAAGTTAAAATAAAATTAGAAAGCTAATTTTTTTTTTTTAAAGTTAAAAAATAAAAAGTAGTTTATTTGGTACACACAAAAGACATCGATCGAAAAAAACACGATCCAAGAAATTTCATTATATGTAATAGTCATACTAAAGCAGCGGGCGTACAGCGCACTGCGCGTTCAGTACAACAATGCTTTCAGGATCCTATTGGGGCTTCCGCGGTTTTGTAGTGCTTCGACTATGTTTGCTGCGGCGCGGACCGATATTGTATTCGCGATCATGAGAAAGCGGAGCGCTTTACTATTAAATCGCCTACGAAGCGGCTCAAACAGTCTCCTGAGACTCCATATCCGACCGGTGGGACCTGTCCCTGATACAGAGGTGGATGCAGCTACATGTTAGCGCCTCTCCTCGTTTTATATGAGATGCGTGTACGTTTAATTTTGTTAATATGTATTATTTTAATTTGTTTTTAATTTAATTTGAATGTAATTCTAATGTGTATGAGTATTTCTATTGATTATTTTATTGTCCATGTGTTTTGTAATTATTATTATTTTAAATTCTGTATAGTCTGGAATAAATGAATAATAATAAAAAATACAGAAAAAAAGCCATTATTATGATGACACAATAGGCTTATAACAACGACAATAAAAGGTGAGGTATGCGTCTCAAGGCATGGTCCTTTTTTTATCATAAAGTTCGATTTCCCTGAGAAAAAAATAAATAAATTACTCTTCAGTATCAGAATAAAAAGTTGTACATCTTAAAGCTAATAAACCAGTGGGTGCACGAGTTACTCCCTGGCTCAGTCTGCGTCTCATTGAAACAAACTGCATTGAATTATACAGCTCTGTAGCCCCTACTACAGGAACTAAGCGTTAAAATATGAGTTCGGAATATAGACAGATAATTTTATTTTAAGAGCTGATGCATCTCTAAATATACTACTGTTAGTATTGATGAAAATAAGTTTATTTGCGTCCAACATGAACACAAAAAACAAAAAATATGGAATCGTATTTTATGTATGAAAATCTAAAAGAATTAATTAAATTTTTATGTATGAAGTAAGAAAGGCTGTAACACATAAACATCCACAAGTCTAGTTCATAAAAAAAAAAACAAAAAAAAACACGTTGTTATAGAAAATCCAACTAAAAAATAGAAAATAAAATTTAATAAATTTGGACTAAGAAAAGTGTAAATAAGAAACAAATGCATTTTAATGGAAAAAGCGTGGGATTAGTTTTTTTAAACTTTTTTTGTTGAAGTTTGATTTTCTATAAAATCGTGTATTTTTAGCGAATTACTGCATTGTCATCGGTCTTTGACAGGTGTGCAAAATTTGAATGTTATCTGGCCGTTTAAAGTGGGTCAATATCGCGCCCTAAGGAGTCCGTTACAAACAAACCTACAAGTCAAACTAATATAAAGCGTAAATAACCAAGTTAATTTCAAAACCATATTAAAATTTAAAAGCACGTTCTGAACGAGACAACAAACTAACTAGATTGTCTTCTCCCTCTGCCGTAGTATGAGTTCGAAATGACTACAAGAGGTAATACGAAGAAGTAAGAGGCGGCTATTTGTCAGGTCGCGGTTACATGGTGAAATGTTTCGCATTGAGTCAGCCCTGCTCTAGGTGACGTAAATTTAATTTCCTTCATCTCTGCAAGAAAGATGGAGCAACTCAATAGTATGAGAAAAATAAATAAACCTTTCATGAGGCGACAAATTAATGTAGTCTCTGCAATTTGTCCGCAATCCAATGTAAGAGGGTGTCTTTGGACTGTGGTGAATATTGCGTTTTTGCGTAATGAGAGAGTTCTTTGGAGATTAGTTGTGTAGATGAATTCTTACAGGTGGGGTAATACATAAGTTTAAAGTATATGGTTTGGTTGTTTTAATCTAGACTTCTCTTGTTTGTTCTTTTTGTAACTTAACAAAACTCCGTGAAGAAACGGCACGGATGCGGCAGTGGCTGATCGATTGCCTTAGTACGATATGCCGGGTTCAATTCCCGCACCGAACAAATATTTGTAAAGCTTACAGGTAGTTGTTCCGGGTCTGGCAGTTTGTGTATATGAGTTTAAATGTTTGTAAGCGCACCCACGACACGTGTGAGATAACGTTTTCAAAAAAGAAAATTTTCAGACCAAAAAAGTCCCATCTTGATTCAGGGACCGCCGAATTAAAATATCGCCACTAAAAAGAGTCACTGTAAAACTATCGTACGGAGAAACAGATAAAATATAAATTTTATCTGTGAGTATTCAATTGGAAATTATTTTATTTATTTATTTATTTAATACTTTAAGCAAACAAATGTACAGAGGCGGACTTAATGCCATAGGCATTTTCTACCAGTCAACCTTTGGGTGATGCAGAGAAAAACAGTGGCAGGTGCAATTTCTTGGAAATTATTTTCAGTAATGTATGGTAATACCAGCCTTTAAAGGTCCCGTTGCTAGATAAAGAGTTCTTCGATCGCAGACAAGGCACGAGCATTAATTACCATGCTTGCTCAAGACGGGTCGGCGATTTCAGACTCATTAATATTATTAAAAGTCCAAACTTCCTCACGATGTGTACCTTCACCGTGTCGATGAACATCATCAAGCCTGTTTAGCCTGAAGGGTTGGGTAGAAGTGCGCCCATCGTGTCAAAGAAGTGTAAGATAATGTGAGGACATCATCATCGTCATCATCATCTTCCTGCCCTTATCCCAATTTATTTGGGATCGGCGTAGCATGTTTTCTTCTTCCATACATATCTATTTGCCGTCATCTCAAGAGTCTCCTATTCTCTAGCCATATCATCTTTCACACAATCCATTCATCTTTTCTTTGGTCTCCCTCTTCTCATGTAACCCTGCACAACCCAAAACTTTCCTCACAGCATGGTCCTCATTCCTTCGCATCACATGCCGATTGAAAAAAAGTCACATTGGTACATTCCCAAGTTTGAGCCCACAACCTCGTGCATGATAGGCGAGGTCTTAAGCACTTGGCTATGACAACCTTTTCATAGATAAATAAGCTTCAATTTTTAAAATAAAAGTTTTAACATTAAATGACTAGGGGCGATGGGCAATGAACTGTTATCAAAGAATAGTAATTTGCTTTATCAATTTAATTGCAATTGAATTCTTGCTTTCAAACGACTACACTTTACTACTAAGACATCTTTGAACAACAAACGCAAGATATTATAATTTCATACTTGACTTGACTTGTTGGGAGGTGCTTGTGGCTAAATAAAAACAGCCGCACGGGTTGATCGAAGGTTAAACTACGCTTGCCTAGGTCATTCTGTGGATGGGTGACCGTGCGTAACATATTGAGACTCCTCCGTGCCTCGGAAAGCACGTTAAGCCGTTGGTCCCGGTTGTCATTCGCAGATCTTTGACCAGTAACTGGGTTGTGGAGGTGAGATAGGCAGTCGCTCCATGTAAAACACTGGTATTCAGCTGCATCCGGTTAGACTGGAAGCCAACCCCAACATAGTTGGGAAAAGGCAGGCAGATGATGATGTTTTGACTCGTTGTTTTCGAATTTAAAGCATCGGATCGTCACCCTCCAGCCCTTTTATTTGGGGTCGGCGTAGAATGTCTTCACCTTCCATTGGATACATCCCTATTAGCCGTCATCTCAATAGTCATTTCCTTTCTACCCATAACATCATCTGTCACACAATCCATTATTTTGTCTTTTTGTACTCTTGTAAGCTGTAAATAGAATAAGAGCTAAAGGGTGATGAATTTTCATTTAACTTTTAAGGAAGACCAAATATTTATTTATTTGACGATCTCGAAAAAATAATACAATTAAACAATATAAATCATAATAGAAAGGTTGTTTTACGTGTGCTCCTCCAATTGAAGGAGACTACAGCATGCACATATGTAAACAGGATAATAATAAAAATAGAGAAGATAAATAATGAAATTTGGAACAAAACAAATAAATGTCTAGAATTAGTTAATTAGAAGACAAAATTAAAAAAAGTGACATTTATAATAATAATAATAATAAGTTTATTTGTTAGAATACTGTTGTTACATAGGTGTTACACATAATATGATGTCCATAATATTCTGCTGTTTCCAGCGCACAAATATTTCAAAGAGTTAAATTAAAATTAATAATAAATCATACAATGTCGAAAATAAGTAAAACGGTAACCACTATTAAATACAATGTTAGGGGGTTATTAAATATATTTTCAAGAATTATTTAATACAACGAAGAGAAAAAAGAAAACAAAAATGTCAGTACAATGTCATAGAATGAATATTAGGAGGTAAGTCACCGTCTAATTTAAATTTTGAGTCAAATTTTTCATTTAAAAATTCAATCGTTGAGTAGTAACACTTTTGCAATAGAAAGTTAAATAGTTTATTTTTAAAAGTCATGAGGTTTAGACTTTTAAAAGCATTAGGTAATTTATTATAAATTTGAATTGCCATACAGTAAACATTATTCGAAAATAGTTTAATTCTTTGTTGGGGTGTACATAATTTGTGGATATTTCGACTTTTCCTTATTACAACATCATTGTGTACTTGAAATAAAGCTAAGTTTTTACGTACAAAGATACAGAGTTCGAATATATATAAAGATGGGAGTGGTAATATTTTTAATTTTTTAAAGATTGGGACACAGCTTTGTAATGGTTGGGCTTTAGTCATTGATCGAATACATTTCTTTTGGGCTCGAAATGCTTTCATAGTATCAACAGAATTTCCCCATATAATGCTGCCGTAGCGGAGAATTGATGCTACGTAACCATGATAAGCATAAAGTGCTGCATTGATACAAGCTACGCGAGTTATTCGGTTTAAGACAAATACAAATCTTTGCAGCTTAGTGCATAGTTTGTCAAGGTGTACTTTCCAATTGCAATATTTATCTAATGTTATCCCCAAAAAAGTAGCACTTTCAACCTCTTCTACAGAGTTATTTGCATATCTAATTTCTAATTTCTGTCGTGTGCTATTGTAAGTTTGGAACTGTATAAGTTTGGTTTTACTAATATTGACCTGTAGATTGTTGTCTTTTAGCCATTCTATTATTTTGTTTAAAGTGTCATTAATCTCTTTTTCGTAATTGGTGATATTGTTATCTGTGAGTTCAATACTAAGATATACGATATATATATATTTATACTAGCGGACCGATCAGACGTCGTCCTGCCCTTACAGCGCCACCTACTGGGTCCAATTGTGAATCTAAACCATTCAGGGCGCCACCCAAACGCATCAAATAAAGTTCATTCAAATCGCTTCAGCCGTTTAGGAGGAGTTCAGTGACATACACACGTACACAATTCTAATAGCCTATGAAATTGCCGTTTTGTATGAAAAAATTTAAATGAATTTTTTTCATGTATTTTTTATTTGTATTAATCGAAGTAATCACCCATGCAATCAATGCATCTTTGCCAACGCAGTGGCAGTTTATTGATGCCCTTCTTAAAGAAATCAGCTGGACGGGAGGCAACAAATTCTTCAAAGGCATTTTGTACTGCCTCTCGGGTATTGAATTTTTTTCCCGCCAAGAAGTTATCCAAATTCTGAAAAAAGTAGTAGTCTGTAGGCGCAAGGTCTGGTGAGTAGGGCGGATGACGGAGAGCTTCCAACCCCAGTTCTTGCAACTTGGAGACCGTCTGCTGTGCAGTATGAGGTCGCGCGTTGTCGTGCAGGAGCAGCGGAGACGAGCGATTGACCAATGCTGGTTGGAGATGTGCCAGCTTCTCCATCATTGTGTTCAATTCTTCACAGTACACATCTGCATTAATGCTCACCCCGTTTGGTAAGAAGCTGTGTTGAATCACACCGGCGCTAGACCACCAAACAGTGACCATCACTTTTCTTGGGGTAAGTTTTCGTTTAGGGCATTGTTTAGGTGCTGAACCAGGATCCAACCAACTTGCTGAGCGCTTGCGGTTATCAAACAGAATCCATTTTTCATCGCAGGTATCAATGCGGTTCAAAATTCCTTCATTTGTGTGTCTGTTGAGCAGTGCAAGGCACGTCTCGACGCGTACTTCGCGCTGGCGATCATTGAGTTCGTGGGGCACCCATTTGTCAAGCTGTTTTACCTTGCCAATTTGACGCAAATGGACCAATATTGTTTTGACGCTAACGTCGAAAGCTGCTGCTAATTCAGCCGTAGATTGTGTATCATCAGCTTCCACAATCGCCTTTAATTCGTCATTGTCGACCAAAGTCTTCGGACGACCGCGAGGTTCATTTTTCAGGTCGAAATTTCCAGAACGGAAGCGAGCAAACCAATAACAGGTAGTGCGTTGGTTTGTAGTGTTAGCTCCGTAAACGTCGTTGATGTTGCGTGCCGCTTGTGCCGCGTTGCTGCCACGACGGTACTCATATTCCATAATTACTCGAATTTTTAACGTATCCATGATGACGAAAAAGATTTAAATGCGATGAAAATGTAACACTAATCAATAAACAAATGACTACTTTTGGAAAAAAAAAATCCATGTTTTTAAAATAAAATTAATTTGAAATTAGAATTCTTAGCCAAACAAAAAATATTTTGATTTGAAATGGCCAGTACTGCAGAACGGCAATTTCATAGGTAAAGACCTAATATAAATAAAAGATATTGAAGAAATAATATTATCACATATTGTTGCAGTGTTTAATTGAGGTTAATTGCGTACAACAGGAATCCAAACATATTTCCAATCGACTGACGGCTGGTTAGCGCCATATTTAACCTGTACGTGAAACACGATGGTGCAACCAACCCTTTCGCAAACGACTTCGTTCACAAGAACATGCATCGCAGTACATCAGACGTTTAAAGTCGATCGTTTTGGCCCACAATAGCAACTGCTTTGCGAAGTCGATCGGATTTGCGATCAAAGGACGTGGAAGTATTGATGTCTGGACAATCTCGGTTTCAGAGCTTTTGAAAGATAGACCGAATGCATTGCGGTATTTGATCGGTTTCCAGTCTGATTTGCTGAAATGTTTTACAGTTTTCAGTAGATAATATCACACAGAGGTGGAATTACATAGTACATCCACATTACGCCAGTTATGTTTAACTCTGATGGAAAAGGGGGTGATTTTATTGCCATCAAACATGATAAATCCAGACTCCGGGCTGTTACTGAGAAATTCTTGATAGAATAACTTTAATAATAACTTTGACGACACGGTTGGCGCAGTGGTTGAGCCATCGGCTGCTGCAACGCGTGTTGTGGGTTCGATCCCCGCACGGAACAAATATTTGTATGACCTACAGGTAGTTGTTCCGGGTCTGGCTGTTTGTGTATGTGAGTTTAAATGTTTGTAAACGCACCCACGATACAGGAGAAATTCCTAGTGTGGGGCAACGTTTATTTAAATAAAAAAATAAAAATAAAAAATAACTAAATATTACTTTGCTAGACCCGGGATTCAAACCCAGGACCTCACGCTCACCAGTAGGGTTTCGACCACTAGACCAACAAGGGAGGCAGAAAAGAAGAGTGATATTGACTATATAGTTTATCACTAGTTTATGATTAGTGACTTTAGTCACTGCCCTGTCAGTTAATTGTCGATTTTGGTATATATCAGTTTTTACTTATTTATTTTGGCATATTGGTGTGTGATCGCTAACACAACACGTAGCAAAATATTTCATTTAATGATGTATTTAGATGATTATTATTTTGAAATTATTTTTTTTTACATATTTTGTATAGCTTCAAATTCTTCAAAACTATCAGACCGACGTGTTGCTGGGGAGTTTCTTCCGCCACTTCTTCTTCCCAGCAAAAACACTAGGAAGTGGTGAAGGGTGAGCGTTTTGGGGGACTGTCTTTTGTAAACGTTTAGACGTTCAAAAAGTGGTTATTCTCAGCCTAATTTGAATAAATGAATTTTGTTTTTTTTATCTTGTATAGCACATATACTCGTACATTAACATCTCTACCTGCCTCTTCGGAAACTCTAGGCGTAATGATAGGCATGCATAATAATTTACAGCCAAGTCACCCGAACACTCTGCGAAAAGCCTTTCAGTCTGGCTCCCGTATGACACTCGCAACCGGACCCCTGGACAATATGGATGTCCTAAGTTTAAACCGGCTGTCAAAACTTTCCGGTTTCTGAATACCCGGGATTAGGGTTACATAAGTATTGTTACGACAACTGGAACTAACCGGTTCTCTCCGAGGCTTGTGAGCCATCTCAATGGAAAACATTAAATCCAATTAATCAATGCAGTTGAAAACCAGCGTCAGACACTAGTTGCCTGGCATTTTTGCTGAACTGGACCCATTTAGCGCAGCCGTAAGGCATATACTTATTACTTTTTTATTTTTCAATTATTTTTTCTATTTTGTTTCCTTTTTATGTTTTCTATGTCAAGAATTGTGTCGTTGTGAATGCTATGCTGAATAAATGTTTTTCTTTCTTTTTTGCATGGATATCATAGCTGATAGATATCGCATATCAACCAACCTCAACCTCAGGTCCAGTTGAAAACCAGATATTATTTGTCTGGCATTTCTGCTTAACTGAACCCTCTGAGCACATACTTTGTTATATTTTCCTTTTTGTTGTTTTTTTTATTATTGTCTTCTGTTTCAATTATTATTATTTTTTAGTTTTTTTTTTAAATGTTTTTTGTTTTACTAATGTGTCGTTGTGTCCCTGAGCCGTGTTGAAAAATGTTTTTTTCTGTCTTTCTTTCTTTATATCGATATATTTTCATCAAGCAGATGTAGTTTAAAAATAATCGTTGGAATCTTTGACCCTCCATGCTCAGCAGAGAAGGGAATAAATCTGTAAAACATCCTCCCTAGTCATGAGATACCATAACTAATCTGGAAGCCTCTTAATAGATTCCAAGAGACTACCAGACGATTCCAGTCTGGAGTGCTACAACATCGCTACAACATTATTTTAGAGTATTTTAACATACATAAATGTACTCGTACTTACGTACAGCTAAAATGGATTTTGTAACATTTTTTAGGCTGGCAAAGCGATTAGTGAAAGCATGGTTTATTTGTGCACAAATTATTACTGCCCCGTTGGTCTAGTGGCCGCAAGCGCTACTGCAGAGTATAAAGCCCGGTGTTCATTTCCCAGGTCAGGGCAAAAAAAAAAGTACCAGCGTATTACTGTCCCACTGCAGGGCAAAGGCCTCTTCTCATACAGAGAAGGCACGAGCATTAATCACCACGCTTGCTCAAGACGGGTTGGCGATTTCAGACTTATATTAATTATAAGTCCAGGTTTCCTCACGCTGTTTTCCTTCACCGATGTCAGTGATGTCCAAGATAAACTTAGAAAGTACATATGAATTGAAAAACTCACATTGGTACTTGCCCAGGTTTGAACCCACAACCTCGCGCACAAGGGGCGAGGCCTAAACCACTGGGCCATCATGACATTTTGGTCAGGGCAAAGTGTCACCAGATTTTTCCATTTAGATTTTTTTCAGTATCAGAGCTTTTATTTGTGTCTAGTTATTTGCAATAGACCCGACCATTACATGGAATATTAACAAAAACTGGCAAAATGTGGATGTCTCTGTTTAACCCTGCGGCGAATACAGGCCAGGCGTTATATTATTTAGTACTTGTCTGAAATCCTTTTTGAAAAATGGTTTCGCAGTAAACCACTTAGATGTGAACCGAGTCCTATAAAAATGCATGAACAACGGCTTAACATAAATAAATGTTAAAACGTCAACGTTTAGCATAATACAGCTCTCTAAAGAATGCTGACACGTATTCAGTTTGCATGGATAGAACTAGTGCTATTCTCTGCAATCCATGATTTATTGAGGAAACTATGTAAAGAAGGTTTCTCGGACAGGGGCTTGTGGCTAAATAATAACAGTCACACGTTAAGCTTGGCTTTGCGAGGTCGTTTCGTAGATGGTTGACCATCCATTACCTACAAACAGGGACCCGTCCATGCCTCAGAAAGGGCCTAGCCTTTTCCCAAATATGTGGGGGTCGGCCTCCAGTCTTACCAGATGCAGTTGAATACCAGTATTTTATATGGAGCGACTGCCTATCGGAACTGCATGATCCAATTACTGAGTAACACGATACCCCTTGGTAAGACTGGTTGTCAGATTTTCGGGCCTCTGACTACCCGTAACGACTGCTAAAGATCTACAAATTACAGCCGGGACCAACGGCTTAACGTGCTTCCCGAGGCACTTAGGAGTCTCGATATGCACTGAACGGTCACCAATCCACAGACTTCAGAGGTCTTAATAAAAACAAAATAGTTATTCACAAAAATGAATTGAGCCTACTCACCAATCTAACTGAAGGCTCAATGGTCTAAAAGGGATTTGGGGTCAAAGGAGAAAAAAACGTCAAGCGTGAAAACGTCTTTAATTAAAGAATTCTTTCAGACATTACCCTGGTTTGGGGGGGAAATTTAAATAGTACCGTTTTCTGGAGCCCTTAAGGAAATCGGGTGAAAAGAGTCTTGGACGTTACGGAGATTATTTCGTAGATAGGTACAATTGTAGGCTTTCGTGATTTTTTTGTTCAGGCAGTGTGAGACGTTTGGTACTGTTGGGTAATTAGAGGGAGAAAAAAAATCAAGTTTATATTTTTGAGTTTGCAGTTAGCTTTGACACCGGATAAACTTAAAAATATTTTGTAGTTGGTTTTGGCCGTAATGGCCCAGTGTTTTAGGCCTCACCTCTTGTCCATGAGGTTGTTCACGAGGGTTCAAAATCTTAGTACGTACCAATGGGATGTAGGTACAGACACCAGCACATCAAGCTACCCCTAACTGACAAATTTTACCAATTGAACAGGACCTTACTTCTTTTGCGATATAGTTGAAAAACTATCAAATAAATTTGACACATTGAGGTAGCTTGATGTGCTGGCCTCTGCACTTTCTTAGTTTGGACAACACTAACATTGGTGAAGAAATAAATCGTAGGGAAACCTGTACTTATAATTAATATAAGTCTGAAATCGCCAAGCCGCCTTGGGTAACTGTGGCGATTGATGCTTGTGACTTCTCTTTACAAGAAGATGCTTTTGAACAGTAATAGGCTGGCAGTATTTTTCGATTACATTTTTTTTTAAACAGTATTGAGATTAATAATAGCTGCATGCAGCGCTGAAAAATACTGCAATCGCTTGTATTTACAGGGATAAAGCATGCATTATTTTGCTATCCGCAGTCATTATCACCGGCAGTGGACTATTTTCGGCTTAATTGATGATGATCATAATGATGAAGTTTATAAAGGTTGCAAGCGATAGTTGAAAATTACAAAGGAAAATTTCTCAGTATATTCCCGGAGGCTAGATTTATTTAATACTTTAAGCACATAAATGTACAGAGGCGGACTTAATGCCATAGGCATTTTCTACCAACCTTTGGGTGATGCAGATACAAACAGTGGCAAGTGCAATTTCTTAAAAGAAAAGGGAAAACAAATATATTTATATTAATATATATATATATATAGATTATAAACTATAAATATTATACCTACATAGAATAATAATATATAAATTTCATGGTGCTCCGTTGTTTTTGCCCCTATCGGGGTAAATTTTCCAGTTAGGATCTTATGAACTTGTGTTTCATCCTTAACATAATATTCTATGTGTACATGTAATGTTAACATGTTCAGTTTTTCAATATACCTATATACATAAACTAAGGCCTTCTCGAACGGTACATACAAGCTCTGCTTTGCTTATTTTTACGTTCATACATCTGATCATGTCAGTGTATGTCCTACTATTAAAAATATAAATAATGTAATATTTAATAAATAAATAAAAAAAAAATATTGCTGGACAATCCACACAGCATCATCTAGCCCCAAGCTAAGCAGAGCTTGTGTTATGGGTACTAGATGACTGATATACTTAATACAATACATTACATAGATAGATATTTTTATTATACATAGCAAATACCCAGAACACCTGGAACAAATATTTGTAGATCGTACAAACATTTGTCCCAAGGCGGGAATCGAACCCGCAACCTCTTACGTCGCAGGCGGACGCCCGCCGTCATTTGTACGTCGTAAAGGCCAAACATGACAACAAATTTTACCACTGACAACCTGCATACCATGTTATGTAACTCATGTTTGAACAAATAAATCTATCTATCTATTAATACATTTTTTTCTTTCATTTCTTTATTTTAGGTCATCCCCTGCTGGAGATTCCATTTTATTTTTTTTATGTTAGTTATCTATCTTTTGTTAATTACTCTTTATCATTATACTTTCAATGTTACTGAACCATTTCAGCATACTCTTTTCAATTCTTGTCCACTATATCTCCATCACCTATGTTTGGAAGTGAATGTATGGTGTTCAAAAGGTCTTAGAAATGGGTTTCTTTCAAAGTTTGTGTGGTGTAATTAATATCAGTAGGTAGGTATATATTTTATATGTTTATGTGATTTTGAAATAGAAGAATTACATATGTGATAAATCCGACTTAACTAGACTTAATAAGACTAACTTAGTTGTTTTTCAAAATAGTTGCACCATTCTACATTAAAGAATTTAGGTCCTACACAAACAACCATATTTACTTAAATTCAATTATAGTGTCTCAAAAGTCTTAAGTATTGAAGAATTTTTCAAATCACAAGACATTTGACACCACGACGCTTCAAAAAATCCAAGACGCCTTTGACAAATAGCTCACTCGAGACCTAAGGCGTCACGTGACCATCTCACCAATCTCGACAAGTACTCCTAATATCGTCATCCCTAGAGTATTCCTGTACTTTGACATGGGTCCGACCACTTACAGCTGTCCAGATTAGGCGCGATGCCTTCGATAAGGTCTTTGAGGAAACCGTTATTAGGTTCGTGTCATTCCCCTTTTATCGGATTGATGTGGAGGAATTATTTGAGGTTAGTGGGCCAGAATTCCAGAATGTATTTATTCGATTGAGGGTTTACAAGTCACGCTGATTGGTTATTTTTCTAAAAATACTTTTATTACCACGTGTCCACGTGGCATGGCTGCCAGATTTAGAAGTTGTGCGGTGCGAATGAAAACTGAATTCGACTCTTTGTAAATTACCGTTTTACGTTTTAGTTAGTAGAATATTTTCGCATTCGATATGACGCAGCCATTTAACTCGGATACTATAATTGGCTATTGAACTGTTATAAGCTACCAGGCTTCTGAAACCCGATAGTTATTTTCAAACTGTTTAACGTGCCTTCCATGACACAGATATACGTGTCTGACCCATGTATATGAAGTCAAGCAGTTAGTCCCGATATGTAATGGATGGTCACCCCTCCACGGACCGACCTCAACAAACCGACCCGTGTAAATGTTATTTTAAACAACAATGATTTACCAACTTACGAAATAAAGTAAAAGCACTATCCCACAACTTTCTAGGCGCTCAGTGAATAGTGAGACAAAGCCGCGATGTATTTTAAAATTTAACATACTCGTGTAACACCAAGCTCTGTTCAAGCGTGTCTATGTTTGCGTCAAGTAAATCTATTAGACACACACTTTGAAAATATTGTCTGTGCTTTATGTGGGGTTTGGCGGCAGTGATAGCGGATAGCGGGCTGTAAAATGATTTTGACTGACTGATTTTTAGTTTGGCTAAAAATCAGATTCAGTCTGAAGTCTCAGTATCACGCAGATGTCTACAAATGTTTGTTCCGGGTGTTCTGGGTATTTGCTATGTATACTAAAAAATATCTGTATATGTAATGTATTGTATTAAGTATATCAGTCATCTAGTACCCATAACGAAAGCTCTGCTTAGCTTGGGGCTAGATGATGCTGTGTAGATTGTCCAGCATTATTTTTTTTATGTAATGCCTTATAAACTATGGCCGATCCTGAATTAAGAGTGCCGATCGGTTCACTTTGACCTCCAGGCGATACACGTGAGCATATTTTGTATCAAATGGTTGAATAAAATAATGAATATCTCTCTGTGTCGACAGTCTGGAGCAATGTACCCGTAATTGGCTTTGCGTCATCATTTACGAGTAAATATCAGTCACTCCTGTTTGTCTTTCACAAACCAGTTTAAACTGGCTTAACATTGTGCTGAAGGACCCACGTGCGGTCTACTGGTACTGAGTTGATTATTTAATAATTTTGACATTCACAGTTCTGATGGTTTTTAAATTTAATATTATCCTGTAGAGACATTTAGGTTGAAAATCCTGTGGCAAGATTTTTTTTCTGAAGCACAAATAGCCCATACATTTGAATAATGATAATTTTCTATCTTAAGTGTCCAACTGGCTTCTAAGAGTTGGCTTTGGCTCCTCGTACACTTTCCAAAGGTTTCGAGACCACTGGGACCTTGAGATGTGAAAGAAAAAAGTTTTATAATGGCAACTAAGCCCAAAAATACTAAACTAAACTAGGTCATAAAATCTCAAAAATAAATTAAAATTACATCAGAAATGGGTTTTTTAACCTAAAGCCTCACTACCCGCTTTCACTGCGCCCCCTCTTCATCAATTCCTTTAGTCTGTCCGAAGTATAAAGTTAACGCGATACGGGTGAAGTCTTAAACCTCTGAGTACCTACAAGTTTATTCTCAGAAATAACTGCTGCTTACACCCTTTTTTAAATACAGATTTCAACAAAAAACGGGAAGGGACATAAAAAAATATTCATTAAATGAAAACTACTGGTCAAAACTATGTTAAATTTTTGTGGGAATAAATGGCAAATATTCCGCATCAAACTAAATAAAAATGAAGTAAATCGGATAGTAAATACATATAATATATATACATAAAAAAATACCGATCGAATTGAGGACCTCCTCCTTTTTGAAGTCGATTAAAATAGGCTGAATATAATATTATGTTCGGTTTCGATATGAATAATAATTATTGATACGATTAATTACAAATTAGTTTTTTTTTTTTTGTTATCGATTATTATTTATTGTTATCGGCTAAATGTGCTCGCAAGACTGACGGTTGAATTTGTTTTTTATCTGTGACAAAGAAAAGGCGGGGTACGTTTTTTAAGAAACTTGATTGTTCTTTATTGCAGAAGAGCAATCAAGTTTCTTAAAAGGGAATTCTTAGGCTCTTGTTCGCGCAGTGGCTGAGCGATCGACTGCTGCGCCGCGTGTCGTAGGTTCGATTCCCGCACGGAACAAATATTTGTATGACCTACAGGTAGTTGTTCCGGGTCTGGCTGCTTGTGTATGTGAGTTTGTATGTTCGTAAACGCACCCACGATACAGGAGAAATTCCTAGTGTGGGGCAACGTTTTAAAAAAAATATCCTAAATTCCTCACTAATACAGGGTGCAAATGACATCGACGCACATCCTGAAACCATAAGTTTAGTGCTTACATAATTCTGGATCCAGGCAAGTCTGACAAAATCAACTTATAACCGTCTCATGTAAGTAGTGTGAAATTTAAAATTTCTATAACGTCCCGGCGCGTTTCTCGGCCGTGACAAGGCAAGGCATGAGGAAAGTCGGGATTTTTGCAAAATTGCATCCACAAGCCGTTGCATTTCACTAGTAAGAGGATTTACTTGTTTATTTTTGGTTAATATGGTCGTAAAACTTGTGTTTAGAGGATGTGGACTGTGTTGGAGATGTGGGAGGATTTATTGCAACAGTATGTTGTAGTGTAGGAAAGGAGGAGGTACAGACACCAAACTGTCAGATTATCCCAATTGAATATGAACTTTATTTCTATTGCGATAAAGGTGAAAAACTATCAAAGAAATTTGACACATTGGGGTAGGTAAATACTTATACCAAAAAATCATTTATTATGTAGGTTTGTTTGAGGTAATCTCCGAAACGGCTGAACCAATTTTGACAGGACTTTCATTGTCAGATAGCTGATGTGATAAGGAATAATGTACGCTATTTTTTAAAAATCGAATTAGGGTTCCAAGTAATAAACGAAAACCCATGTTTTGCAAATTCGCGGACACAGCTAGTTTATAATAAGATAAGAAAAATGACAGCTAAATATTGACAGCTGGTAATTAATGTGTTATATTACTAAGATGACTGCATCATTACTGATGAATGATGACTGCAACAGTAATAAAAGTAAGTTAGCTTATGCTTTGTATTAAACGTGAAATTACGGAGCTTATGAAATGCTACTAATGAAATAACGGCGAAATTGGAACATAATTGCATTCTTTAGTTTGTCATTTAAAATGTAACAAAACCATGAACATTTTGAAAAAATCTATTACTCATTGAAAAGAACGAAAGAAAGACAAACACAACATCAATATAAATATAAATAATATAAGAATGAAATTGTTAATTTGACTTGACCAAGAGTAATTTTTGTAACAGTTCCTTACAAAATTTTGACAGCTCGTTTACTTTAGTGGTATTGTTTCATTTTAAGAGCTGGTAGATATGCCCTTCTTCCAGACCTAGGCTACCTGAAAGGCAGTAGATACAGCTCATGCATTCTTTGTATGAGACGAGGCCTCTTCCCTGCAGTGGGTCATTAATAGACGGGTAAGTTAGTACAAGCCAGCACTTACAATAGCAAAAGCAAGCAGCTCTAAAACGAATACTTTTCAAAATCGACAAAAATGAAACGACTTTAAAAATCCAATAGAAAAATATTTAGACATATAATTCAATTTCCTCACCGCACCGGCGGGCGGCGCCGTCTATTCCGTTCGCAAGAGAGCAATTTATCAATAGAAAGGTGCGAACTTCTAGACGTGTATCTATTAGAACGAACTGTAAGGCGCGTCCCCGTGCAAAACGCAGCGATAGCCCTTTTTTATGCAGTTTTTAGTAGCCAACTTCTCTTTATCCAATAGAAATACCAACTAATAAAAAATACATTAAAATTCTACGTAATCTTGACTCCAGAATGGTAGTTTTTTTTTATATATATGTAACATAATATTTAATTAAAGGGTCACAACGAAACTACAGAAATGAGAAGTAATGATTTTTAACACGCATCTCCTCGTAAAGTAACCATTATTTTGATTTGATACTTAAACTAATGGATAGGTAATTTAATAAAGAACATAATGCTAATTTTATTTTTTTCAAAACACGAGAATTTGATTTTAAATCGATTTTATTCTAAAATCTGAGCGTATTCTCTACGTTTTTCATGCGCTGGCTTAGTGGGAACGAATGCTCAAGGTTATTTGGTGAGGGTACCGCCTTAAGACATTTTCGAAACACTTCAACTTTTTCATATCTTTTCTTTCAATTTTCGTAGACTCGGTAAGAAAGATAACCGTCACGCTATTTGAAAACTAGCTACTAAAGCCTATTTTGACTATTTTGACGACACGGTTGGCGCGGTGGTTGAGCCATCGGCTGCTGCGCCGCGTGTTGTGGGTTCGATCCCCACACGGAACAAATATTTGTATGGCCTACAGGTAGTTGTTCCGGGTCTGGTTGTTTGTGTATGTGAGTTTAAATGTTTGTAAACGCACCCACGATACAGGAGAAATTCCTAGTGTGGGGCAACGTTTCTTTTCAAAAAAAAAAAAAAAAAAGCTATAAATTCATGAGTTTGAATACGGACTTTGCTGTTTTTTTTTTTAATACACACAGCATCTTCTAGCCCCAAGCTAAGCAGAGCTTGTGTTATGGGTATTATATGACTAATATACTTAATACAATACATTACATATATATTTTTTATTATACATAGCAAATACCCAAAACACCCGGAACAAATCTTTGTAGATTGTACAAACATTTGTTCAAGGGCGGGAATCGAAATTGCAATCTCCTGCGTCGCAGGCGGACTTTTGCCCGCCACGCCATATCGGTCGTCAAATATGAATGAAAACATCCATACATACAATGGGTATTTGCTATGTAAAATAAAAAATAATTATCTATGTAATGTATTGTATTACGTATAAATATCAGTCATCTAGTACCCATAACACAAGCTCTGCTTAGGTTGGGGCTAGATGATGCGGTGTGTATTGTCCAGCATTATTTATTTAATTATACATTTTATATAATAGGTCTTTACCTATGAAATTGCCGTTTTGTATGAAAAAATTTAAATGAATTTTTTTCATGTATTTTTTATTTGTATTAATCGAAGTAATCACCCATGCAATCAATGCATCTTTGCCAACGCAGTGGCAGTTTATTGATGCCCTTCTTAAAGAAATCAGCTGGACGGGAGGCAACAAATTCTTCAAAGGCATTTTGTACTGCCTCTCGGGTATTGAATTTTTTTCCCGCCAAGAAGTTATCCAAATTCTGGCAAAAGTAGTAGTCTGTAGGCGCAAGGTCTGGTGAGTAGGGCGGATGACGGAGAGCTTCCAACCCCAGTTCTTGCAACTTGGAGACCGTCTGCTGTGCAGTATGAGGTCGCGCGTTGTCGTGCAGGAGCAGCGGAGACGAGCGATTGACCAATGCTGGTTGGAGATGTGCCAGCTTCTCCATCATTGTGTTCAATTCTTCACAGTACACATCTGCAGTAATGCTCACCCCGTTTGGTAAGAAGCTGTGTTGAATCACACCGGCGCTAGACCACCAAACAGTGACCATCACTTTTCTTGGGGTAAGTTTTCGTTTAGGGCATTGTTTAGGTGCTGAACCAGGATCCAACCAACTTGCTGAGCGCTTGCGGTTATCAAACAGAATCCATTTTTCATCGCAGGTAACAATGCGGTTCAAAATTCCTTCATTTGTGTGTCTGTTGAGCAGTGCAAGGCACGTCTCGACGCGTACTTCGCGCTGGCGATCATTGAGTTCGTGGGGCACCCATTTGTCAAGCTTTTTTACCTTGCCAATTTGACGCAAATGGACCAATATTGTTTTGACGCTAACGTCGAAAGCTGCTGCTAATTCAGCCGTAGATTGTGTATCATCAGCTTCCACAATCGCCTTTAATTCGTCATTGTCGACCAAAGTCTTCGGACGACCGCGAGGTTCATTTTTCAGGTCGAAATTTCCAGAACGGAAGCGAGCAAACCAATAACAGGTAGTGCGTTGGTTTGTAGTGTTAGCTCCGTAAACGTCGTTGATGTTGCGTGCCGCTTGTGCCGCGTTGCTGCCACGACGGTACTCATATTCCATAATTACTCGAATTTTTAACGTATCCATGATGACGAAAAAGATTTAAATGCGATGAAAATGTAACACTAATCAATAAACAAATGACTACTTTTGGAAAAAAAAATCCATGTTTTTAAAATAAAATTAATTTGAAATTAGAATTCTTACCCAAACAAAAAATATTTTGATTTGAAATGGCCAGTACTGCAGAACGGCAATTTCATAGGTAAAGACCTAATATCAACACAACTCCGTATTTCGGAAAGCACACTAAGCCGCCCGGTCCAAACTGTCATTTGTAGATCCTTGACAGTCGTTCCGACTGGTCAGAAGCCAGAAAGTCTGACAAGCAGTCTAACTAACCAAGGGGTATCAAGTTACCCACGATAACACTGACCGACTCGGGAATCGAACCCAGGCTTTTATGGTCAGCAGTTAAGTAGTACTTGCAATCACTAGTCCAACGAGTTAGTCTTCGAAATATCGGTACATAAAATTAAGTATATTCATAATTTCATTTTATAGAATGTCGACAAACTAAATTAAACTAAATAATCTTCTAAATAATTATCACAACCAACTTTCTAGTTAAAAACTAGGTTATACTAGTAACTTACCAA
Organism: Phlogophora meticulosa; assembly: GCA_905147745.2. NCBI lineage: Eukaryota > Metazoa > Arthropoda > Insecta > Lepidoptera > Noctuidae > Phlogophora > Phlogophora meticulosa. The sequence continues at coordinate 1,520,055 of LR990534.1, forward strand.
GCCAGAGCTAACCAAGTTCGGTTTAAGTTAGCCAATGTTAACTTGGACGCGATAGTGAATAGTGAAGTTAATAACATTTTATCAGTTGAAAGATGAACTTTTTTGTCAAAGGATATCTTTATAGCATTATATATTTATTTATTTTAAAACTTGGAAGACTTACAGCTAAAAAACAAAATAGAAAGGTACACATAGTCGACAGAAAGCCAATTACAAGTCCTCACGTGTAGAAATAGACTGGATATTCTAAAGTGAGCTCACGCAAAGTAAAATAAAATGTAAAAAATAACTGTTAAAACTGGTTTACAATTTTTGATTCAATCGAGACTGATGTTCTGTTGTTACTGTTATTTTATTTTTAAGAGTTAAATACGGCATGTGATAAAACTTGAGATAGAGGATAGGATAAGGAAGGATAGTATTTATTTACTTAAACATGTGTCAAATATACAGGAAAAGAAATGCATACGAGATGGTTACAACATTTAAAAAAAAAACCTGTCCCCTATAGCGGTGTGAATGTAGTTCATCATCATCTGCCTAGCCTTTTCTCAACTATGTTGGGGTCGGCTTCCAGTCTCACAGGATGCAGCTGAATACCAGTATTTTTCATGGAGCGACTGCCTATCTGACTTTCACGTTCCCTCCAGTTGCGAGTTGACTTTGGCTCCGCGTACGCCTTCCCAAGGTCCGAAATCTCAGGTTCCGGAGATGTGTCAAAAACAAACATTGACTCCATAATATTGACAATGTGGCCACAACACCCAGCAATTTTTCGTAGAGGCAAAGCTTATGGTTCGAGTCACTGACATGCCAATGTGATGTGTGAAGCCAAATAAAACAACAACCCAAGTTTAAGTGTTTCAGTTCTGCATACAGTCCTCATGACTGCCCACATTTTTGTATCCTTACGTCAGAGTTCGTTTAAAAACTAAATACAACGAGGCGACAAGGTCCTCACCTTCCGCCCGACACAGGTCCTCACCGGACACTGTTGTTTCGGGGTATACCTTTGCCGAATTCGGTGGGAGGAAACGCCCGGGCGATCCTCGTAATGGTCGCCAGGGCAGATCACCGCCATGTCCTCGCGGAGGTGATAGACGGTGACCTCTCGCTCCCGGCCCTGGTCCAATCCATGGTCTGGAGCGAGGATGTGGGAAGCAGTCACCTAATTCTGCGAAACGGTAATGCTAGAATGCAAAGTAGGTGGCCGAACGCGTGAGGGAGAGGCAAGGCTCACGCCCCAGCTGCCGCAGGATACACCTTGGGCGTTGGATGATTTCACATCCTTAAAAAAAAAGTGAATAGAAATATTCGTATATTATATTATATTTATAAAAAGTAAGTAATTAACCTGATGACATCTGCAACGTAATCTGCTAAGCTTCCAATATGTTGCAGTGGAGAAGTTCTTAATCTTTATTTAAAAGTAAAAACATGCTTTCAGCAAAACACTCCACTCTTTACCATAAACGATGCGTCCATAAACAAACTGAAGATTTTTAATAAACTCCACGCTAAAGTTGATACACGAGTTAGTATGTACTACCATCGGATCCGAGGGACGTGAGCTGTTTACCAAAACGTTATCCTCCAGCCTATTGACTGAAATTTCACTTAAAACACTGACCACTGCCGCGTCACTACTGATTTATTCGCAGTAGCTTCTAACAAAGTCGTCAATGGATAGTAAAATGTGGATGGCGGAAGGTTTTGACCGACTAAAATGTACTGAATAGTATACTTATTGTGGGCTAGTGCGAAAAGTGTCGAGTGCCGCCGATCGTGATACGAATGTTAATAAGATTAGGTACCAATCGTCCACTTTCTAGATAAAGACATTTACCTGTCTAGGTAAGGATATGGAGTGAATAGCATTGAGTTCCTATTAAATCCAGCGACAGAATAAGTGATACCACGATACGCTTTAAATCGCCCGATGTGAATCGAACCGCCGATGTGAGCATATTGTCAGGGTCTGTACACGGTGGGTCTATGGATCAACCACACCAAAAGGTCGCTAGATGTCCTATGCGTCCAATACAATAATATTTTCGGATTGCTGTTGATAGTCCGTTTCCTGAAAAAATAACGCACTATTGCTGACTAGAACACGGGCCAGTTGCAACAGTATTCTGGAAGCAGTGGCAGAGGATTTTTATTCACTCATTTTGAGGCAGTGTGTGGAAAGGATGACCGAGTGAGAAACTGCTATCTCACGAGTTCATCTTCTGTGCAACTTGAAACTCAATTCATGTTTATACTGTTAAATTACTAACACTAGTTATACGGTATTGTTACTAACACAATGTATTTTTATTGTCCGATTTAATACACATAATATGACGCCTATATTTCCCCAAAAGGTTTGGTCTACCAAACCTTTCGGGGAAATGAAGTGAAATGAGGGTGTACTGTAGGTACACCTAGAGGTGTAAAAATTTCGAAGTTACGTTACAAAACATGGCGCTAGGTCATTTGGTCCGCACACTAGTTGCGAGTACTACTTGATATAACTACGACCTACTGTATTATTTCAATACCAGCTTCAACTGCTTCAGCTTTTTTGGTGTTGATATTTTTGCATGGAATGACTTTTAAAATAAAAGCTGTTGATTCCTTCAATCAACTATCTGTTATTCAAAGCTCCGTCAAAACCGGTCCAGCCGTTTTGGAGATTACCTCAATCAAACAGACCGACAGACAGAAGACAGACAAAATTTAAAAATATAAAATTTGGTATTACTAAACACGTAAACTTTTATATGCATTTAGTAAAAAGCTGTTATCTTGACATTACAAATAGACACTTAAATTTTATTTATGTGTATAGATTATAATAATCTGAATTTCAAACAATTTACAACATGATAACATTCCCCAGTTATTTGTTCAGACGATTTTCTAAGAAAACAACGTTCAATATGGCCTGGTAAAGTACTCGTAAATTTGTGAAGCGAATAGGTATTGCCTTTGAAGTAAAGATAATAAATACTTATTGTTTATGTATGTATTTGTGTATATATTCTTTGTAGGTATTATATTTATAGTTTATAATATAAATATATATATTTTTTCCCTTTTCTTTTAAGAAATTGGACCTACCACTATTTGTCTCTGCATCACCCAAAGGTTGACTAAAACTGACTGAAAATGCCTATGGCATTAAGTCCGCCTCTGTACATTTGTGTGCTTAAGTATTAAATAATTAAATAAATAATACGACTGGCAATATGAGCTGCATATAAAATTACAACTAGCTGTAAGCCTCGACTTTGTCTGCGTGAAATATTATTAGTTTATTTTTCACACTCACACACACACTCTAACACATACACAATCACACTTTTTTACGATATATCTCTGTAAGTTCTTTTTACTTATTTTTTTGTTGTTTCTTTTATTTTCGTTCGTCACACAGTTCTTTTTTACTTTGTAAAGTAAAGTAAAGAAACAGCCTATTACTGTCCCACTGCAGGGCAAAGGCCTCTTCTCATACAGAGAAGGCACGAGCATTAATCACCACGCTTGCTCAAGACGGGTTGGCGATTTCAGACTTATATTAATTATATAAGTCCAGGTTTCCTCACGATGTTTTCCTTCACCGATGTTAGTGATGTCCGAGACAAACTTAGAAAGTACATATGAATTGAAAAACTCACATTGGTACTTGCCATTTTTACTTTACATCATGACATTTTTACTTTTATTATTTTGTTTAATCATTATTTCATTATAGTACACCAATTTTACTGTGTCATAATATGCCATTGAAGAGCGGGGACTACTTGCACAGGTATATCTTTTACTTAAAAGGAGGATCCTATAATATGTAAGATTAACTATAACAATTGTACAAGTTTCTGCCATAAAACATTTTTTATTTTTGATGCGCGGAACCCTAATTATTTTATTAAAAATCTAAGTCAAAGTCGAATCATTGATTTCAATTGTACCATTAAATAGGCTTTTGCCGATAGCAGGAGCAGGGTCCAATCTACCGGTGGTTAGGTTAGACAGGAACCACCTCGTAATGCGAGCCGTATCGAGGAGTACTGCCTTCTGTTTCAGGCCTTTGATCCAACGTTTAACGAGAGCCTCGACAGATGGTCGTCGAGGCTTTTAGCCAGCAAGCCATTGGCAGTTACGACGATCGGCACAATGACAACCGAGTACACATTCCACATGTCACTATTATTATTTATCATAAACTAGATATAAGTTGTATCTGTTCAAGCATATATGAAATGTTTTAAGAAGAAAAAACACCTGCTTCATAACAAAGTTACCTACACGATCAAAATGTACTGAACAGCAGCAGCTGCTTTTATTTTAAAATTTCAAATTTGTTTATATTCACAATAGTACAATGACCTTTTCAAATATTTCGGCTATGAATTTTTACACCTTAGTATAAGTATGTAGTTCTCATAATGTACAGACCTACTTTAATATTTTCTCACTTCTCACTCATTCAATTACTTACAAAATTCTTGTAAGAAACTCTACAAAATACGGCACTGAGTGCTTTTAATGATGACGTCATATGAACTTATTACACTAGTTTATTTTCCACACTGTTTATAAATATTTTTCAATGTACACGTAATTTTGCACGTTTTAAATTTTATGGAAAAAGTTCTTCAGTCTCACTGCTGCTACATCGGGAAAGTTAGAAAAATACATTTGTGGAAATTATGTATTTTTCTAACCCCTCCGTTGTTCTTTTCTGATTAATTTCGTTGCGGGATCCAAGACAGTTGAATCGTTTCTTCGCGACTCGTCGGGCTTCATTGTCTCGACGCTTTTCTGGTGGTCGCCACTGTTGATTCTGGTTTTCAGGAGTTGCAGTGGTTTGGGGATAGTGTGGCGGGCTTGTCCCAAATTTAAAAGTCTCACTGCTGCATTTAGACACATAATTATGAATTAAACAAAATCAAATTATAATAGGCAGCCAAATATGGGGACTGCCGACAGAAGTGAGAACTTAAAACTTCGGAATGACTGTCAGTCTGACGTAAAACGTCAGATTAGCATGTCGGTAACGCAAAACCCATCAAAATCGCTTAACGCGGCTAAAATAGTTTTCACTTCAAAAACGATTTATCATTATCTTTAATTGGCCAGCACATCCACAAGTTTACAATTACTTCGTGTCTAACTTAGATAACTTAGATTAATATTGAGATACGCTTATTTCAATAGTATAGTACCAGCCTATTACTGTCCCACTGCAGGGCAAAGGCCTCTTCTCTTACAGAGAAGGCATGAGCATTAATCAATTGCTCATTTGCTCAAGGCGGGTATGCGATTTCAGACTTATATTAATTATATATAAGTCCAGGTTTCCTCACGATGTTTTCCTTCACCGATGTCAGTGATCTCCAAGATAAACTTGGAAAGTACATATGAATTGAGAAACACATTGGTACTTGCCCAGGTTTGAACCCACAATATTATTATTATATTGTTATATTATTATATATTATATTTATACTTATTTCAATAACGTATCTTAATCCTCATCTCAATCCACGATCTTCAATCGCTGCTTCTGATTCGCCCTCTCAAGATTGCAGATTGTAGACTCGGCCATTGATAAAAAGGTAAGTATTCGGTGTAATATATGCATTCTTTTTTATATGTATTTAATTTATGTATATTTATCATTTTAAATGGATTTTAAATCGTACATTTAATAGTGAACAAACTCCCCAGCAACACGTATGTCTGATAGTTTAGAAGAGCTTGAATTTATACAGCATCATCTCCCTAGCCTTTTTCTCTATATTATATAATATTATATAACATAATATATATATATTATATAACATCAGTTTGTCAAAAAAAAAAAAAAATATCAATCATCTTTAGAAACCATGAAATTAAACAATTTGTCTAACTTGTGACAAATTGTTTAATTTAATTAATGTTGTTTAATTATGCCAAAAAAAAATAAAATAAAAATAAAAAAAAGTAATATATGTATATTATAATCGACAATTAACTCAAGCAAGGCAACTGAATAAAAAAAGCCTATAAGGCAGTCCAAGGGCGTGCCCGCTGCCTATATGACTATATAACTGTGACTAAAGTCACTAACCATAAAGTAGTAATAAACTAGGACCAACGAAGTTAAGTTAAGACAGTAAACAGTTAATTGTTATAACAATAACAAAAACCATGGCCAGCAAGACGACCAGTCACCACAGGCAGCACCCGTTCACGAGTATAACGCAAAGATCAGCCATTACCCTCCTCGCCATATATGACGTTCAAAAAATGCTGATTATTAGCCTAATTTGAATAAATGAATTTAGTTTTTTTTTTGTTTTTGGAGGTAGCTCGACCCCCGACGCTACCGATATCAGTGACATCTTAGACTCATCTGCGAATCAACCTCGCTAGCCGTAGCTTAACCTTTTATTGATCCCTGCGTCTGTTTCAATTTAGCCACGAGCTTATTCAAACGATTGCACTCAGAATATTATGATATTCTGTTTGAAGTTGATAACTTTTTTCATGTGATTCTATAAAATAATATACGAAATAAAAATGCCAACCGCACCTGCCATACTTTCATTTTATTTTTCACTAAAATACATACCTTAGAATGGGGAGAGACTTATTATTTCTATTACAGTTTTCATTTTGAACACGGCTAATCTTTTATTTCTGTAATGGGTAAGACGGGGTGAATAGAAACTGAGGAGTGTATATCAAAAACACAATTTTGAAAGAGATTTTAACGTTAATTTAATATTTTTCGTTATTAACACTATCAACATCGTCATCTACCTAGCCTTTTCCAACTATAAATAATAAATAGTGCTGGACAATCCACACAGCATCATCTAGCCCCAAGCTAAGCAGAACTTGTGTTATGGGTACTAGATGACTGATATACTTAATACAATACATTACAAAGATTGATACTTTTTACTATACATAGCAAATACCCAGAACACCCGGAACAAATCTTTGTAGATCGTACAAACATTTGTCCCAGGGCGGGAATCCAACTCGCAACCTCTTGCATCGCAGGGGGACCTTCGCCCGCCGCGCTACATCGGTCATCACTATCTATCGGGGTCGGCTTCCAGTTTAACCAGATTCAGCCGGATACCTGTGTTTAACATGGATTTACTGCCTATCTGACCTTTATAACCCAGTGACCTGGAACCAGATATCTCTTTATGAGTCTGATAGTCAAATTTTAGGGCTTTTGACTTCCAGAAACCGACTGGCCAAAATCCAGCAGGTACAGGTTAACGTGCATAGCGAGGCTTGGAATGGTCTCGGTATGTTTTTTTTGTCACTTACATGGTACAAAAATTATTCATTTTTGTTAGTACTTAAGTACAGAGACTTGAGCTATCGACTGCTGCGCTGCGTACCGTGGGTTCCATTCCCGCCCGGAACAAATATTTGTGTGGCCTCCGGGTATTTGCTCCGGGTCTGGCTGTTCGTGTATTTGAAAGTAATTGTATGTAAACGCTCCCACCACACATGATAAATTTCTAGTGTGGGGCAATGTTAAAAAAATTCGACAGTTTGGGATAACTTGATGTGCTGGCGTCTGTACATAAACTGAAGTCCTGGTATGCAACAAAAAATATAAAACGAACGCAAAAATCCCCTTCAAAATAATGTTTTGAGTTACCCCTGCATTTTCATACGCTCAGTTTTACTATTTGCAATATTACAGTGTAAGTACTATTTTATCTGAAGGCACATGTGTTATATGTAAATGAGTAATAAAATAAATGATATAATATATTATTGCTTCTATGTTGTATATGCTTTTAACATTATGAATGCATAAGGTTTTCAGTGCTTTTAAAAGCTCTCAGCGATTTGGATATTTTTACACAACAAAACTACTTCATGGTCTAGTGGTCTCAAGGTACTGAGAATGAATTCTTAGGTTCAATACTTGGGTCAGGTAGTGTTTTCTGATTTATTCATCTTGAATTTCACAGTAGCAGCTTGTAAATGGCAATTAGGCCAGTCCCCTAGTACATGAGACTTCAACAAACCAGGCAAAATGTGAGTCTACTATTGTTAAACCTCTCCTTTACCCTACGGCGTTGCGTTTTCACAAACGCTAGGAGACATCTAACTGTGTATAAAGTCTAAATAACAGCGCACTGTTTTTTCACCAGTGCAAAAACAAAGCGATTTATTTTTTCTAAAAAAATCCCGTAGTATCGTGAGTGCGTTTACAAATATTGAAACTTACATACACAAACAGCTTGACCAGGAAAACCTGTAGGCCATATCAATATTTTTTCCGTGTTGATATTGAACCCACGACACGCAGTGCAGCAGTCAATCGCTCAGTCACTGCGTCAGCCGTGCCGTCAATGGATATGGACAACAGTTTGGTCAGATTCAATAAAATAAGGTCTGATGTTGGTCAAATTGTTCCAGCATATTTATAACGTCATTATTTTTCATCTGTGGTTGACTTTTATTTTGCACATACGCACTACGAAATTGAATTTAAAAAATAACCAATGTTCAAAAATTGGCTTTGGTTCAGCTCGAGCGTGATATTTTTATTAATTCCAAAAATCCGCTGTCATTTTAATCGTGGCTTTGTCATCTGAATTTTATTCTTTATTCAAAACTAGTTTTTTCGTTCATTTTCTCGGCCTATTTATGACAGTCAACTAGAGTGAGCAATGATGGTCGTGGTTCATCGATTTTTTATTAATTTGAAGTTTAATGTAGGGAAAGTTCACGAGCAAAATATGCTTAGCCATAAGTAAGCCAATCAAAACTGGGTAAAGAAAATAAAGAAAGTCAATAAATTAGATGGGAGGTTGAAATAACCAAAATGCTAGAACAAAGTGACAAAGAAAAACAACTAAACCAAAAATTTGGCCCAATCTTTGGGGACGCCAAAGGGCAACCTAATACTCATGTTACTGACGTCAAAGATTAAACATATTTTAGTTATACTAAGTATAATAAAAAAGTAATGTAGTGATTATTTATTTCAATAATATGTCCATATATTATTGAAATAAATGATTGTTAACTAGTTGGTCAAAAATAACACTCAGACACGTCATATTTTTTTATGTGAATTAAAACTGGATGAGGTCGGTCTTCATAAAAATGTTGATACAGAAACTTTTTACTGCGGATAAAATCAATAATGTGCAACCCCTACCACTATGCGGGGCCCATCTGACACGCCATTGGCTGGTTTTTTTGTGACCAACATAAATGCTAGACGATTATGGCGACAGTACTATTATGGTAGGTACTAAAGTTAATAATAGGGTAGTGTCCTTAAAAAATCTAATTGGTCCGAAAGTTGGAGTACTCAAAAATACTGGACACATATTTTTTCTTTTGTCACGTAAACTAAAAATGGCGACGGTATAGTGTTGAAATTGCGCGCGAGACGTCACGCCGTGCTACACTTTTCGTTAAAAGTGTAGCACGGCGTGACGTCACAAGCCTCCTGAACTTTGATGTGCTATATCATTGTCACTTTTTATTGAATTAAGTAAGCAAAAAATACGTGTCCAATATGTTTTGGTAATCTTACTGACGGACTAAATAGACTTAATATATTTTTACCTAGGACACATCCCTATTACACTGAACCAAGCCAGTTCAACCAAGATCAGATCACGACAGACCATACTCCAGCTAATCACAAGATTGATCTCCCTGTATTGAATATCAATCAGGAACATTCAGATTACTACAGTTACTGAGAAATTGTGTCAACTTCCAAGGAACATCGATCGTGTTTCTGTTAACAGTACCTGAATACAAAGCAGTGTGTAAGGTACTGCTTGAAGATCAGCGCCAGTCGGTCGGATTGATTAGGTGGTTTAATTAAAGAAGTGCAAGGTATAGGTGTCTGAGTGGGGCTCGTGGCTAATTAATAACAGCCGCACAGGTTAACTTACTATTTTGCTACTCTTGCCAAGGTCAGTGGGGAGGGGGTGTGCGGGGAAGCTGTTGGTCGTTTGTAATTTTTTTTGTAACAAATAAAAAATACTTACGATACGATAGTGACGTCTCAAATATTATCACCCCACTTCCATTTGTTTTGTTATAGTTAACTATTTAGACCCCCCAGCCGCGACCGCGCCTGGCCAAGGTTGGGTCCGTACATAAAATACTGAGCCTCCACCAGCCAGCTGCCACCGGCCACTTGGTCCTGGCTGTTATTTCAAGATCTTTGGCGGTCGTTACTGTTCGTCAAAAACCTGAACGTGATATGCAGTCTGTTAGGACAGTAACAACAAGTAAGGATGTCATACCATAAAACGGGGTGAATAGAAACAAAACTTTGAAAGGCATTTAAGCGTTAGTTTAACATTTTTTGTTACTACAAGGACTCTAATTGTTTTAAAGGAATTGAAATGAATTATTTTAACATCTTGTCAGTAATTAATAATGTTGAATCAACGTTTAAATCTCATTTAAAGTTTTGTTTCGATTCACCCCGGCGTTTCTATTAACCCCGTTTTACTGTACACAGTTACTGGATCATGGAGTACGAACGGCAGTCGCTCTATATAAGATACTGGTATTTAGCTGCATCCTGTAATATACATATAGTATACGCAACTTTAACATATCTGGTGAATTGTGGATGCCTTGTATTGTACAGTGTACACCAGCTCTGTCCAACATTCCGTGAAAGTTAATGTATTTGACGTGTACATTAGACCACGCGTCGAAGTAATATAGTGCTTTTAATTGTTTTAAATTGTATTACAGAATTTATGATTTTAATGTAATTATTTTGCTGTGAAGTTAGCTAAATAGGTGACATAATATTGTTATTATTGTGGTTTCTTTGTTGTTGTTTACCATATTGTTAAAATATAACACCAGGCCTGAAATCCCCAGACAGTTGACAGAGGTGTACTTATATTACACATGGACAACTACAGAAAAAAAAATGTTCTTCTTAACGTTTTTACACTTTTATCATACCTACTGATACACGTAAACAGAATCTCACAAAATGGCGGACAAAATTAAATGTACAGACACCATATTTCATGAGGTAGTCTGTAATATTACAGGCTAGGCTTTCAATACCAGTTAACATACTAAACTACTTAGTATAACGAAGTGGTGAGATTATATTTTATTCTCATAACAATGGGGAAATTGCGTTATAAATCACCCGGCCGCCTCTCCCTGTGGAAAATATTATAATTAAAATACGTCCGAAACTAGTGGTGCGAACTTGGCTCGCCTCTCTTCCTCATGTTGGTGATGTATTGTCTGTTTTATGAATAAGGAACAATAGTTGAATGTACTATTCTACTGATTTTGTTAACCTTTTTATCGTACACGTGCGTTGGGAGACTTTTATACTCATACCTGCCCGGTAAACGTTGTTTTGCCATATAAAATGTTTGTGGTTAACCACCCTTAGGTGAACCACATTTAGGGGGATGAAAAATAGATGCTGTCCGATTTGCAGACCTAACCGATATGCACACTAAATTTCATACAAATCGGTTCAGCCGTTTCGGAGGAGATTTCTAACAAACATTGCGACACGAGAATTTCATATATAAGATACAGGGTGGTAGGTTAAGCCGTTACGGGTACTCAGAAGCCCGAAAGTCCAAGGAGTATCGTGCTGCCCAGTAACTGGGTTGTGGAGGCAATAGGCAGTCGCTCCGTGTAAACTACTGGTACTCAGCTGTATCCGGTTAGACTGGAAGCTGACCCCAATATAGTTGGGAAAAGGCTAGGCAGATGATGGTGATGCAGAGTGGTAGGTAAAAAGATTGACGTACGAGGTGATTGAGTGGAGGCAGCCCGCGGAATCCAATTTTTATAGGTTTTTTTTTTAAATTTACAAAAAACAATAAATTTACGACCCTAAAAAGTGTATTTTACAAAGCACTCATAATGAAAAAATTATGCGACTTTTTAAGTTCAAATTGTGCGATAAAATTTTGCTTTTTTAGATTTTAAGATTAATTTATTTTTTTAAATTACTTTTTCATGAAATCATGATATTTGTGCACAATTCTAATTTAGAGATTTGTAATGGTGATATTAATGATTATATTTCGGATCCTTCATTTTCGTGTGTACTACACTCCTTAGATTATGTCTATCTTCTACCCAACAGCCTGTAAATAAGAAATATTTCATAAAACTGACAGGTGACAGGTGACAATCTGACAATTGAGTCAGTTTCTTTCAGACATTGTATTATCTGCTTTATCAAACGGGACGTGTCGAGAAATTGTGTCGGGTCGTCAGTTACAATGAGCAAGGCCTAAAGTTACTGGCCCAAGTACTAAGAAAGTGGGTGCTGAGACCCTCAAACGGCGCAAATACTGTAACCTTATTGGTAACTACAGTTTTGAGCCGTTTGGGGTTGAAACGCTCGGGACATGGGGTCCGAGTGCACGTCATCTTATAAAGAAATTTCTCGACGTCTGATCGACCACAGACCTGAGGGCTGGCTCATTCTTTGCCCAAAGAATTAGTATTGCCATCCAACGTGGCAATGCTGCCAGTCTTTTGGGCACGTTTCCAGATGACAGCGATGCGGAGGAATAATTTGACGCCTGAGTGTCCTGGTCGGCTGATATGTATATAGTTAGTTTTATGGTATAACTGTGTATATTTTCATAAAAGAAAGTGGTAATTTTGAACATTTTGAGCTTGAGCCCTGGTGTGCTAGTGTGGTGTCCTGGTGTGGTGTGCTGGTGTGCATAGTACGGAAATCTTAGAATAGAATAGCATATAATATAATTATTGTAAATCATAAGTATACAAAAGTAATGTGTGCAAGGTCTTAAAATAACAGGTAGATCTGCATATTTTGCCTTTAATGGCGTTCAAAACAACATATTTTATTTAAAATTGCGCGGCCAGCTTATTACCAGATTTCGGACATATTAGAGCAAAAATACTTTGATAAGGATCAAGCGGCCGAATGATATCTGCGCGAACATATACTCGTATACAAGAACCCGACAACAACCGTCGGGCAGTAGCCCACCAGACACAATACCCGCCTGGTCAGAGTATCTTTCCTTTTCTAGCTTTACACCCTGTTCCTCAAACCCCTAAATCAAGTGTGGAAATTATGTATTTTTTTAACTCCTCCGCTGTTCTTTTCTGATTAATTTCGTTGCGGGATGCAAGACAGTTGAATCGTTTCTCCGGGACTCGTAGGGCTTCATTGTCTCGACTTCTTTTCTGGTGATCGCCACTGTTGATTCAGGTTTTCAGGAGTTGAATTGGTTTTGGAATAGTATAGCTGGCTTGTCCCAAAAAATACACCCCTAAATTACTTTCAATATTTCTTTTTGATATTTTTGAACAAGCCGAACAGCATCAGTTGTTCTTAGCTTCTGTTATCAGTAAATGCTCATCGTATACATTTCTGTATTTTTTAGCGAAAGTTGTCCTTATAGAGCTTTTTTACATTAGTTATTTATAGATCGCATGAAAATATCGATATATGGAATAAAAAATAAGATCATGTTTTTTTTTTACATTTATCTTTTTAGTTCGTTTAGTTTACAAACATAAACTCATTAACTTGACTCAACAAATGAACTATCAACACTAGATCTAGACTCGGTACATCAAACGCGCAGAAACTAAATTGTAACCGAGTTATGATACACTTTTGATGAATACGTTCGCAGTGTAATTTGCTCGTTTCATTCTAAATTAGTTGGTAAACAGGTTTGTGTTGAACTAAATAGTGAAACTAAAAACTAAATTATTACTCGTGTATGTCGTTTTGGTGATGCTATATGCGTCAGTGGTGGTCCAAGGGGACCCCCCGTGAGGTTCGTGACCCTTCCCAAAACCTGACAATAATTTACTATTGTTTGTAAATAAAGAGTCGTCTCGTCATCCATACCGCAATGCTTGAAAACGAAAGTTTTCAATCAGTGCGTCCTACCCGTCATGAACTACGTAGCCGAGACATGGACACTCACGTTAGGGTTGGTCCACGAGTTTAAAGTCGCTCAACGAGCTATGGAGAGCTATGCTCGGAGTTTCTCTGAAAGATAGGATTCGTAACGAATACATCCGACAGAGAACCAAAGTTACCGACATAGCACAAAGAATTAGCAAGTTGAAGTGGCAGTGGGCTGGCCATATCTCGCGAAGAACCGACAACCGCTGGGGTAAACGTGTTCTTGAGTGGAGACCGCGACTCGACTTACGTAGCCCTCTGACTAGGTGGGATGACGATCTGCGAAAGACTGCAGGCAGATGCTGGATGCTGCAAGCTGAAGACAGGGCGCTATGGCACTCATAAGGAGAGGGCTATGTCTAGCAGTGGACTAGTATAGCCTGATGATGATGATGATGTAATAAAATGATTTACTTATGAAAGGAAACTGAAGTCTCAAATATTATTTATTTATTTATTACATTTTTAGGAAAACTTACAGCTAAACAGAGAGTGAGTAAAAGTTTAGACAAAATATGGCCAAATACAAGTTTCCACATGTAGTATATAATTAATATGGCATCAAAAAATAATAAGACTATATAATATAACACCAAACAGAAAAATTACTGAATACACTCGAAGCTATTGGGTAAAGTCTTCTTCAAACTTCCCCTCAGTTGCAATTGAAATTGCCTGGAAAAATAGAAAACTTCCATTGGTTTTGTGATATCTGGTCGTCAACTATTTAATCCCAAACCAACATAAAAAACACTTGGGAACCAAACCCAGTACCTCGTGACAGTAGTGTTTGGATAACTAGATAAACAGAGTAGTCAATCATTTAAAAAGAATACACAAACAAGCATAAAGATAAAAGAGTTCGCACTCGCACACAAAAAATATGATCTTACCAAAACATGTCATCGCTTCTCAAACTTAATAAAAAAAGTTACGCAAAATACACGAAATATATTTCTGTACAAAGTTGCAGTTAAGAAACTTTGACAATACATCATGACGTGTGGTATGGGCATATAAAAGTAATGCCGGGTTCACAACAGGAGGCAGAGTACGTTGACTGTAATGAACTAAGTTGTTGTCGGACTGATTTGATTTGTTATGCAATATTGTTACATTATTTATCCCGGCTTTCATTTGTAGATCTTTGACAGTCGTTACGGGTAATCAGAAGCCAGAGTCTGACAACCAGTCTTCCCAGGGAATCGTGTTGCCCAGTAACTGGGTTGTGGAGGTCAGATAGGCAGTCGCTCCATGTAAAACACGGGTATTCAGCTGCATCCGGTTACATTGGAAGCCGACCACAACATAGTTGGGAAAAGGCTAGATGATGATAATGTACATATGTACACCTTGGTCTCCATTTAAAATGAAGGTGTGAAGTAAATATCTTTTATCAAACACATTATTTTACAAACACTTTTACACGTCAACAAGTAATGTTTCTTAACTGGATTGGTGTTTCGCTATTTGACAACTCTGAAAAGACAAACCGAAAGAAACTCATAATTCACAGTCTCTTTTAAAGTCCAGACATAATCTAGGTTAAACCATGTGAGGACCATTCAGATAAGTGACAGAGATGGTCTTTTAAGGAAAGAGCTACACAATTATGAGTAGACCAGTTCAGTCACTGCAAACATTTGTCGGAAATGTAGAGCTCAACTCAGAACCAAGGCGCTCAAAGGGTCAACGAACAATACCAAAAGACAATACCATACACATTAAGTACCTACTCAAGCTGTCAAGAAATTGCCAAGTTATGGTAGAAAACTAGATCTTTGCAATGGGCCTTTATAGACTAACACTAAGTGACTTCTCTTTGAAGTAAGAAGCAACGACCTAAAGTGTCGTGTTTGGCAGCCTGTGTTACACTGTGTCGGCGCCATGTTGGGCCGATGTCCAAATGATAACACCTATCGCCAATATGCAGCGAACATCGGTTCAATTTTATTATAGACTAGCTGTGCCCCACGGTTTTAGCCGCCCCTTAAGGGTTGCAGCGTGATGTTAAATCTTTTATATAAAATTCTCGTATCACGTGTTATTAAATTCCTCCGAAATGGCTCAACCGATTTTTGTGAAATTTTGTGTGCATATCGGTTAGGACTGCGAATCAGAAAGCATCTATTTTTCATGCAACTAAATGTTAAAGGTGGTCCACCACAATTTTTTATTTTTTATTAAAATGGCAGCACATTGTTTGCCGGGTCAGTTAGTAACCTATAACATTTCTGAAAGAATTGAGCTATCAAAATGCAAAATGTATTTTTGATTCTGACGATTATTAGTCCCTAAGATTAGCGTGTTCAAACAAACAAAGTCTTCAGCATTAGGTATGTTAGTAAAATAAATATTCTAGCTCCACCCGCGACTTTGTCCACGTGGACTTTAACAAAACACGGATTTTCGTTTATTGCGTGGAACCCTTATTATTTTTCTAAAATAAAAGAATTTTAAATTATTCCTTATCACAACAGCAGTACCTGCCACTGAAAGTACTGTCAAAATTGGTCCAGCCGTTTCGGAGATTACCTCAAACAAACAGGCAGATAAAAAATGTTTTTTTTTTGGTAAAACTACCGTATAACCTTTAATTTGCATTTAGTACGAAGCTTTTGTTTTGACATTACAAACAGACCCTTCAATTTTATTTTTTTGTAAAGAATGTCATATCATACTCGTAGAATCCATCTATAAACCGTTTAACCCAGGTAGTGTCTAAAAGAACTTGCCTTTAACAATGCTTGAAAAGATGGAAAAAAATCTTGCGAACCCGAAATTTCCGAGACAAAAAATAATCTTTGTTTCCGCGAAATGCGACGGAAGATGACATCTCCCTCGGAATTAGAACGTAGTAAGTGCAGTAAATGCAAAGAGCAGTAAACAAAGTACTAAGAACGTATTATTATTGGGAAATATTATTAACAAGCATTTCTTCGCGACTTCTTTTCATACTTATCCCTTCGAATTACAAAATTCCCGCTCTCCCCTAGGAGAGAGGGAATTTCTGACGGGTTCCAAGCGTAGTCTTCAAACTTAAATAAAGCCTCTGTTTGATGCTGGGTGTCTGCTAATCATGTAGCTTTCTATAGGTGAAAGAATATTTGAAGAAAAAAATACTTATTGATGTATAACGGCACGGTTGACCGCGACCGATCGACTGCTGCATCGCGTGTCTTGGGTTAAATTCCCACACAGAGAAAATATTTGTATTGGCTACAGATAGTTGTTCCAAGTTCCTAGATGTTCGTGTTTATGTGACTTTAAATGTCTGTAAACGCACCCACGACACAGGAGAAATTCCTAGTGTGGGGCAACATTTACTTCCTAAATCCTCCAAACCTCCAAAAGTGTTCGTAAAAATCCATTCACAGTAATAAATAATTATCTACTATCATTATCATTGTCATAATCAATTGTATCCGGAACTGTGACCAATTTGACCTCTACAGAGCACAACATTGTTAAAAGCATGGGAAACGTAAGTCAAAATGAGAATTCGATACTAAGGAAATAAACTTTTAATTATAATACACATATGTATATACACATATGACGACCTATGTGGCGCGGTGGGCGAAGGTCTGCCTGCGACGCAAGAGGTTGCGGGTTCGATTCCCGCCTTGGGACAAATGTTTGTACGATCTACAAAGATTTGTTCCAGGTGTTCCGGGTGTTTGCTATGTATAATAAAAAATATCTATCTATGTAATGTATTGTATTAAGTATATCAGTCATCTAGTACCAATAACACAAGCTCTGCTTAGCTTGGGGCTATATGATGCTGTGTGGATTGTCCAGCAATATTTATTTATTATTTATTTAATATCCATCTTCAACTTCCAAAGGATTATCCGTGTCACTGTTATCTTCAGCTTTTAATATGATAGAATCCTCTGAGAATTTTCTTTTTGCACTCCTACTTCCTGGCGACGAAGATGGTGAATCAAAATCATGTGACTGTGGAGATGCTGTTCGTCTGGCTCTAGGTGTCTCCACAGGAGTTGCATATGACGGGTCCTTATCAAAAACACCCGTATCAGCTTGAAAGAGAAGATTGCTTATTTTATATTGCAGTATGTTTTTTGTTTGCTGAGAATACAAATGGAATTTAGTGGCAATGAAATTGGCATATAATAGGTCTTTACCTATGAAATTGCCGTTTTGTATGAAAAAATTTAAATGAATTTTTTTCATGTATTTTTTATTTGTATTAATCGAAGTAATCACCCATGCAATCAATGCATCTTTGCCAACGCAGTGGCAGTTTATTGATGCCCTTCTTAAAGAAATCAGCTGGACGGGAGGCAACAAATTCTTCAAAGGCATTTTGTACTGCCTCTCGGGTATTGAATTTTTTTCCCGCCATGAAGTTATCCAAATTCTGGAAAAAGTAGTATTCTGTAGGCGCAAGGTCTGGTGAGTAGGGCGGATGACGGAGAGCTTCCAACCCCAGTTCTTGCAACTTGGAGACCGTCTGCTGTGCAGTATGAGGTCGCGCGTTGTCGTGCAGGAGCAGCGGAGACGAGCGATTGACCAATGCTGGTTGGAGATGTGCCAGCTTCTCCATCATTGTGTTCAATTCTTCACAGTACACATCTGCAGTAATGCTCACCCCGTTTGGTAAGAAGCTGTGTTGAATCACACCGGCGCTAGACCACCAAACAGTGACCATCACTTTTCTTGGGGTAAGTTTTCGTTTAGGGCATTGTTTAGGTGCTGAACCAGGATCCAACCAACTTGCTGAGTGCTTGCGGTTATCAAACAGAATCCATTTTTCATCGCAGGTAACAATGCGGTTCAAAATTCCTTCATTTGTGTGTCTGTTGAGCAGTGCAAGGCACGTCTCGACGCGTACTTCGCGCTGGCGATCATTGAGTTCGTGGGGCACCCATTTGTCAAGCTTTTTTACCTTGCCAATTTGACGCAAATGGACCAATATTGTTTTGACGCTAACGTCGAAAGCTGCTGCTAATTCAGCCGTAGATTGTGTATCATCAGCTTCCACAATCGCCTTTAATTCGTCATTGTCGACCAAAGTCTTCGGACGACCGCGAGGTTCATTTTTCAGGTCGAAATTTCCAGAACGGAAGCGAGCAAACCAATAACAGGTAGTGCGTTGGTTTGTAGTGTTAGCTCCGTAAACGTCGTTGATGTTGCGTGCCGCTTGTGCCGCGTTGCTGCCACGACGGTACTCATATTCCATAATTACTCGAATTTTTAACGTATCCATGATGACGAAAAAGATTTAAATGCGATGAAAATGTAACACTAATCAATAAACAAATGACTACTTTTGGAAAAAAAAATCCATGTTTTTAAAATAAAATTAATTTGAAATTAGAATTCTTAGCCAAACAAAAAATATTTTGATTTGAAATGGCCAGTACTGCAGAACGGCAATTTCATAGGTAAAGACCTAATATTTGATCTGAATCTATAGGTGGCGTATCAGTATCCTTCACTGCATTGGATTTAGATGCAAGGTTACTAGGGTCTTCTGTTTTCATCATTTGGTTGTCGGTGGCTGCCGATTCAATTATTTGCTTCACAGTATCCACATTTTTATTCTCAGGTGTCAATACCTTTTCTGTTGACTGTTTCGAAATTGATTCGTTCGGCAGATTACTTGTTCGTGAATTTAACAAACTGTGTGCGTTACAGCTGATAGTGTCCTCCTAAAAAAAAGAAATTAAAAGAAATGATTAATCTACCTTCATGACAAAAAACTAGAAAAGATTGAGTCCGACTCGCCTACGAAAGATTCCGTACTTAGGAAAAATATTAATTCCTTTAAAACGTAAAAATTGTTGCGACCGTTAATTAAGTATGTTTCTCAAGGGTTATGTGAATACTACTGTGGGTATGAATACTATAAAAACTGGTCACTGTTTAGAGAAATTTTATTTTTACAATAAACCACCATCTTCAAAACTTATTTTAGATTTGTTGCTTTGAAAACTTCTTTGAGATGTAGATGTCATTTCCCTCAAATGGTATTTTAAGGACATCTTTCATCATAAGTCTATAAGTCATCATCATCTGCCTAGTCTTTTCCCAACTATGTTGGGGTCGGCTTCCAGTCTAACCGGATGCAGCTGAGTACCAGTATTTTACATGGAGCGACTGCCTATCTGACCTCCACAACCCAGTTACTGGGAGCCCGTTACCCCTTGGTAAGACTGGTTGTCAGACTTTCGCTTTCAAAGATCTACAAATGACAGCCGGGACCAACGGCTTTACATGATTTCCGAGGCACGTTAAGGTACTTATAGGTTTAAGTCTATAAGTACGAGATATAAATGAAATGATACTAAGGTTTACATTCTGCAAATAAGTTCCATAATATATACTTTGAGCAAAAAAAAAAAAAAAGTTGAAGTACTATTTTTCTTTCAGTCAATTGATTTTTTTTTAAGTATTCTAAGGGCAAGATTCATAGACTGAGTACAATAATTTTAAAATGGAAATATGGAGCTTATTTGCATGGTCAAAATGTTCATATTTCTGTATGTGAATATGTTGTCATGTTTAAAATGAATATGAACAATGATGTTGTACAAATAATGTTCTTTTTAGTCTGCGACGCTAATTTTACTTGGTACAGTAAAGGCAAAGATGAGACGTGAACCAAGATCCTATAAATAAGTATTTTGCATGAAAAGGTTCTAAAATAACTTACGCTGGTATTCGAACAGCGGACGTGCTTGTGCTTGTGAAGAAGAAACTTCAAATGCTCGAATCCGTACCAAGACGACGAATATGCAAAACCTGTAAATCAAAGATATCATCATCATCATACTGCCAATCATGCTTATCTCAATTGATTCGGGATCGACGCAGCATGTCTTCTTCTTCCATACATCTCTTTTTGTCATCAACTCAACCGTCAATTTCTTTATAAGAATATCATCTTTCATACAACCCATCCATCGTTTCTTTTGTTTTCATCTACTCTTGTCACCCTCCACATTGTGACCGGTGATCATTTATGTTCTTCATCATTAGTTCTACGTCACCAAATGTTGCTTTTCCGAGAGCCAATGGACGAGTGTACATCTGCTCTCGGAAAGTTCCATTTTTAGTATGAATAATACCCGAATAGCTATGGGTGTGTCTATAATGTTAGAAGAGTTTCCTCGATTCCTACAAGATCCCATCATCAGATCCTAATTGGTGAACCAATTTATTTGAAAGGGTATAATCTGGAGATGGTCCTATTGTGAACAATAGGACCATCTCCAGATAATACCCTTTAAAAAAAAAAAAAATTTCAAAATCGCTTCACAATTATTGACGGAGAAATCGGTAAACATACAAAAAACATTTAAAAATACATGCATACGGTCAAAGGAGAAGAATATATACGGAAAAATATCGATTAAAAATACGTTTTTAACACTTTTATATTGATCATTTTGACAATCCTTTCCAATTCTACAATAAAAGTATAATACACTGATATTGGTATCTACCTTGTCTAGTCGCTTTTGTCAATTTCATCCTTTCACGACGTAATTGTGATGTAAAGTTATCAACTTTCGATTTCACCTCATTTTCTGGAATATCCATCTCTAGCGCAATTTCTTTCCATGCGATTGCTTTCTTGCTTTTATTGAAAAAGTTTGGATTACAATGACTCCACAAAATGTCGTGTTTACGGTATTCATTTATCAATTTAATAGCTCTTTCTTGTGGCCAGACCGGCATGTTTATAAGTACAGTGACACAAGAGTACGACGTACACACGTGAAATCACAGCCGGCTTACTCAGCTTACTGACGCGGTGAGACACGTAAGCGGGTGGCGGGCGGGGCGCGAGGGACGCGGCTGACACGCGGGATAAAGACAACATTATGTGCGGTTGTTACAAGCCGAACAAGGACAGAATTCACGCAAAGAAACAGGCATCCGTCGGATCGACAAGCAGTTCGGCGGCCGAACAAATGTGCGTCACCCGC
The DNA here is from genome assembly GCA_905147745.2 of Phlogophora meticulosa. Classification (NCBI taxonomy): domain Eukaryota; kingdom Metazoa; phylum Arthropoda; class Insecta; order Lepidoptera; family Noctuidae; genus Phlogophora; species Phlogophora meticulosa. The sequence continues at coordinate 1,541,973 of LR990534.1, forward strand.
ACCCTAGTACGTTTGTGCTGTTTAAGGCCACCGAAAGGAGTCCTCTGTCGTGTCAGTTACGTACGCGTAACAAGGACAGATATTAGTTCCGTCTTTGTTGCGCAAAGCTGATACGGTCCGAGACGCGGTGATAACGATGATATATGTAATTATATCAATACCAATAAACATAATAAATAAATAAATAAATAAATATTGCTGGACAATCCACACAGCATCATCTAGCCCCAAGCTAAGCAGAGCTTGTGTTATGGGTACTAGATGACTGATATACTTAATACAATACATTACATAGATAGATATTTTTATTATACATAGCAAATACCCAGAACACCCGGAACAAATATTTGTAGATCATACAAACATTTGTCCCAAGGCGGGAATCGAACCCGCAACCTCTTGCGTCGCAGGCGGACCATCGCCCGCCGCGCCACATCGGTCGTCAATATATAATAAAGCTAAAGAGTTTGTTTTTTTGTTTGAACACGATATTTAACATCAAGATACGGACTTATAGCAGCGGGTAAGGCGACTGGCACACTGCACCGCATCACGCAGCCTAGCGCGGGAGTACGTGTTCTTACGTTGTTTGCACAGAACACACAGAAAACGCATTTACGCGCAGTGTTCGTCGTTCGTCCCCACGCACACCGCTGCGTGATGCGGTGCAGTGTTCGAAACGCATGAAGCACAACTAGTAGATACTATACTAAACTTGAAGAGTTTGTATGTTTTAACGCGCCAATCACTGGAACTACCAGTCGGATATTATAAAAAAAAAGTTGAGGAAGGTAACAGGCTATATAACCAGTGGCGGACTAACAGGGGGAGGAAGGGGCGGCCCGCCCCGGGCCTCAGTTCATGGGGGGCCCCCAAATACCTCCGCATCAAATCCTAAACAAGACTTTAAAATGTGCTTAGTACCTACCACTTTCACTTGCCAGATATTAACGAAATAAACATAAACACTACATACAAAATATGTGAACTCAATAAAAAAGCTTATAAAACTACTTTTTTTCAAAAGCAGGGGTAGCCTTATTCAGCTTTACCGCCCCGGGCCTCTGACGGGCTTAGTCTGCCACTGTATATAACTACACGGTTAGACTTTTAGGAGTGGGTGAAACCGCAGGGCACAGCAAGTGTACCCAATAGTAACGAACATTTTTTCTAAAATAGCGTGCTTGCGTCACGTGGAACCCGTGTGACCGAACACAAGCTAAATTCACTAACTACTCTTGTAATACATAATATTATTACTCTGTGTCGTATTAACTGGATGATTATATTATTGACTCCTGTGTTCGTTAAATATCATTTTTAATTATATTTTTTTAAATGTCAATTGAAAAAAAAAGATCATTTAAAAAGATATTAAAATAAAAATATCACTAAAATACATTTAAACGAACCTACAAGTTGTAAATATTTTTATAGCACCTTTAATACTCCGCTGAGTAGGTTTGGAAAAGATTTTTCAATAAGCCCAATTTGGTGCCAAAAATCCTTTTTTTTAAAATGAATATATTCTGTGAGACTCGCGTTCAAGACGAATCAAACGACGTATGTATACTACATTTAAATCAGCCCATCCATTTCGCTCTAGAGCAGCACAAAGGAACAAACATTTAAACTGACAACCTGCATGACATGTTATGTAACTCATGTTTCCACAAAACAAATAAATCTATCTATCTAATGGACCGATAAACACAATACCAGTCAGTCAGTATGACGGTACGGTTGGCGCAGTGGCGGATGCGGCTGCGTGTCATGGGTTCGGTCCCCGCACGGAACAAATCGCGGATCACTCGACCGAGCATTGTGGACTGTAGTATCCAGAGTGGTGCGGATCCTAGTCAGTTCCACGTGTCTTTTTCCTTCCACTTTGCCAGTGTCTATTAACCTATTCTTGCACGGCTACTGTGACATGGCTTGAGTCACGTATTTTATCACAGTTTGGGCGATAAAACCATTGCATACCACCGTAATCATTTCTTGTCACAAACATCTTGCACGCAAATTCAAATTCCTAATCAAATTTCCGTGCGTTCGAGCGTTTTTGCCAATCCTACTATTGAAATCGAATGTAAAAGCTCATCATTTAGGACCCATTAATATCATTGTTAATTTTAAATGGTGGAGGTAGAAAACTGGGCCTAGCACCACGTTGTAAATGTCCCTTTGTGCCTATTGGCCTAGCTCTGTTCTGTCTCCTGTTTGATATGTAGGGAAATTATGTATTTTTCTAACTCCTGTTCGACGCTGTTCTTTTCTGATTAATTTCGTTGCGGGATCCAAGACAGTTGAATCGTTTCTCCGGGACTCGTCGGGCTTCATTGTCGCGACTCTTTTCTGGTGGTCACCACTGTGGATTCTGGTATTCAGGAGTTGCAGTGGTTTGGGAATAGTTTGGCGGGCTTGTCCCAAAAGAAAAGTCTTGTAGGCGCATGCTCGCCCCATAGGTTCGTGTCAATCTTTCTGGCAATGAGGCCAAGGTGTTCAAAATCCTACGTAGGTAGACAGTAGAAATAAATCCTGCAAATTCATCTGAATGTTGCGAATTCACTGTGGTGTACATTAGCATACTTAGGCCTTGGTGGTGTACTTAACAGTACACCTGGTTGTGACGCGGGTAGGATCACGCTTTGTTCATGTTGACCCAGCGGATTGTCACTTTACATGTTACTGTAAGTTCTCATCATGCTCACTTGAAGGAATGAAGCTCGAGTTCTCTCTAAATAAAATATGTACCATCTGTACTGTTACCATTGTGCATTTACTACGTTGTTAAAATTCTTTCTTTTTCCCTCTGATGTAGCAGAAAAGAGACGGGAGGTGAATAAGTGCTTAATCTCCTGTCCTTTTCACATACTGCATCATCATCATCTGCCTTCCTTTTCCCAACTATGTTGGGGTCGGATTCCAGTCTAACCGGATGCAGCTGAATACCAGTATTCAACATGGAGCGACTGCCTATCTGACCTCCACAACCCAGTTACTGGGCAACACGAAACCCTTTGGTAAGACTGGTTGTCAGACTTTCCGGCTTCTGACTACCCGTAACGTCTGTCAAAGATCTACAAATGACAGCCGGGACATACGGCTTAGCGTGCTTTCCAAGGCACGTAGAAGTCTCTATATATTACGAATGGTCACCGATCCACAGACTGACCTCGGCAAGCGTAGCTTAACCTTCCATCAGCATGTGCGGCTTTTTTATTTACCCACTATCTTACACACACACTATATATGTATTTGTTAAAAAAGCCAACCCAAATTTTAGATCAGGCTGATCTGATGGCTGCACACTTGTTTTAAAAATAACAATAGTAGTAGTTCCTTGTTCAAACTAAATTAAACTAACAGAATTGTGACTAACTAATAGAAACTTAGAGAAATTTCACTTCTTAATGTCAGGCACTCGAGAAAAGGACGGTGACAGATAAGAACTTAGTTAGAGATGTCAAATTAGTTTATGCCTTGAACTTTGCCGTGTTTTCATTGAGGCTGAGCCTGCTCTAAATGAATGATGATGAGGTGTATTTTCTTTCTCTCTTTCTCTTTTTTTTACTACCACTACAGCTAGACTGTAAACACAGTATAGAAGCTTAGGTTTTTAAATTGACAGCTCTTATATAATTCCGTCCCTTTCTTGTCATATAAAATGGAAAAAGAAGGAAAGCCTGAATTTAGGTAAGCTTGTCAACAAGATCATCAGTACCATTTATCAATCCGATTGCCAATTCCCATATTTTTAAGAACATTTTTATTCGATCTCAGCGTGAATCTGTCAAAAATTCCCTAATTTCCCTACATTTTTGACACGTTTTTGTCATTGATTGTCGCTGAGATGAGATTGCGACTAGCTTTCGAATGCTTTTAATTACAGAAATTGGCCTTCTAAAGTTCAAACTCATTTCATTATCACCTTCCATTCCAACATTTCGATACGTACCAATAGTATCACAAGGTAGAAGTTCAGCCCAAAAGCCAACAGTATACCAGATGCGTCCCTGTTCCTAACTTGGGACAAACGTTTATCTTGGCACTTTTTGCTTACAGCCTGCTTTGTTTGTGTTACACATTAGGGGCTCAAATAAGCGGTGGTAAGGAAGTTATTGTAGCTAGAAGTAGATACAGTAGGAATTTACTGTCCCTGAACAGTACTGGATTTGCAATTAAATGCCTTTTTGATAATGTATAGATTCACTGACATTTTGAAACGATTTTCTTTTTCTTTTTATTCGAGGTGGAAAATACTCATGGATGTCCTCCGCCCTGGGGGGGGGGGGGGGCGAAAGGGTCAGACTCTTACTGACTAAAAATCACCCCGGTGTTCCATCTGACACCTACTCCTGGGGTCGCAGGAACGTTCGATCCTTCCGCAACCCCCGGCTAGGACATTGGCAAACGTAGCTTAACTTTTGATCGACCCGTGCGGCTGTTTTTTTCTGTTGGCGAGCTCCTCTGTGCCGGTCTAAAGACTGCTTAGTATAAATAGTTTGGTTCAGAACCCTAAGTGTGTGAGCCCGACTCGCTCTTCGCCAGTTTTTTCTTCGCTTATCTCGTTATTAAACCGTCAGACCAGTATCAGCTATACTTATATCTACACTAATGAGTCTGTCAAAACAAAATATTCTTTTAAAAATTGTCTTTCAGATAAGTGGATACTAAGCACACAACTAAGTAAGCAATGTCGTAGTGTGTAGTGAAATAGGTTTTTTCTGAAATGACTAGGTAGATAGATAGATAGATATAAAGATCGATAGATTTAGTTATTTGTCGAAACATTTCAGTGGTAAAAATTGTTCAGCCATGTTTGGCCTTTACGGCGTACAAATATTACATTATTTTGCTTACATATACAATTAATCTTAATAATCATTCATAGTAATAGGATAGAATTTAGGTACATATTTTATTGAGGAGACATTTTAATGACTTTTGATAGAAATAAAGAACGAAATAAAAAATGTACTGATTGAGGGGCTTGCTAAGCATCAGCCTTGCAGATTCATGTTAAGATACCTTTGCTGCGACCACACCATAGATATGTTGACCTTTTTAAACATCTATTCTGTCTGGCCTGCTCCATAGGTGTTGCATTGGGGTGCTTTAAAGCCTTAAATCTTACAGAAACGTTTATATAATTCACACAACAACTTCCAAGAATAATACAAACTCCTGATCTCCGTCTATTCCCCTCGCTGGTACTGTAACGAGGCACTGACAGATCAAGTCGTCGAGTTAGTGCTGTTACTAACAGCACAGCATGGCGGCTTAATCCCTAGTGGATTGTGTTGCAACTCCAGCGTCTTTACTTAATAGACGGGATGCATGCGATCGAGTTACTAGGAAGTTCATGCCGGTTGCAGCTTATCACGAGCGTCTGTGAAAGATAGATGTTGTTTAGGCTAATTCGTAGTGACAGACGGCTAAATTTATATTTCTTTGGTTTTTTAACAATGTGCACCTCAGAACTGGGTTGTACGTTATTGAAAAGCTATTGTATACAGCTATTAGTTATTTATTATATTATTATTAGTTATTAAGTACTAACTTTCAATTATAAATATGTACATATATATTTTTTTCTTGTTCTTGTTTTTTATTCAGTTTCATAAAATATTTTTTTATTTTTAGTATTGTGACGTTGTGTGCCTGAGCCTGTACTGAATAATTGTTTTTTCAAATGATGCTAGCAGCCGCTCGTCACTTCGTCTGCGTATGTATTTATTCAAATTTTAGCCTAAGTATTTAGAAGTCTAAATTACAAAATGGAATACTGTTAAGTTCCATGAAAATCTGTGCAGTAGCTTTTGCGTTAGAGTATCAAACATCCGTGGAATAGAATAATCTTTATTTTTCACCGTGAAAACTAATAAATAATGACTTTAAGACCTACGTAGGGTTACAATGGGCGGCCTTATCACTAAGCGATCTCTTACGGATAACTTTTGGATGAACTTGATAGAGAAAGAGCAAATATTTGTAGCTAGTTCGTAGTAGTGCCATCCATCCATAAATCCTTACAAAATTTCACTAGACAATATTAGTAGGATATCTTCGTTCGAAATAAAACCAGCAGTATCTAAATATCACAGCCTGGATGTGTAAAACACAATCGTATTGAAACCCATAACTAACAGACAGAAATGATCACATAAGCAAGAGTGGACATGAATGACGACACGGTTGGTGCAGTGGTTGAGCCATCGGCTGTTGCGCCGCGTGTTGTGGGTTCGATCCATGAACGGAACAAATATTTGTATGACCTACAGGTAGTTGTTCCGGGTCTGGCTGTTTGTGTATGTGAGTTTAAATGTTTGTAAACGCACCCACAATACAGGAGAAATTCCTAGTGTGGGGCAACGTTTTATTAAAAAAATAAAATCTGTAGCTGTTTTTGACCAGACACATCGTTCTACGCCAAAGCACAGACATTCACAAACACCAACACCTCACGTGCCATACAGAAGCCAGTTCCGACTCTTGATATATTAGGGTACGTCACAACACGACATGATGAAAACGATTCCTTAAACAGCGGATCTCACAGATGACAACCTAATCCACTGTTTGTACACCTTCCAAATTACTGAGGAAACGGGAACACGACGTTCTAAGCTAGCTTTACGTCTGTTGACATCAGTAACAATAATAGTAATTTATAAACTAAACAGGAGACAATGGTAGTACCATTTAGGGTTATCATAGACTAGGGATGTGTACAAGCGAGACTTCCTTTGCGAGAACTTAAAACACCGCGCGCGTGTGTAGGGAATGGCCACCAAAATTGTCCGTTTTGTCGATTTTATTCTTCACTTAGCGTGCTCATTTTTGTCACTCAGATTCAGAAGAAGGCTACGAATTACTGTTCAGCATTTACCTCATTCATCCGACAGAGAACCAAAGTCACCGACATAGCTCAAAGAATTAGCAAGTTGAAGTGGCAGTGGGCTGGCCATATCTCGCGAAGAACCGACAACCGCTGGGGTAAACGTGTTTTTGAGTGGAGACCGCGACTTGGCAAACGTAGTGTAGGACGCCCTCTGACCAGGTGGGATGACGATCTGCGAAAGACTGCAGGCAGATGCTGAATGCGGCAAGCTGAAGACAGGGCGCTATGGCGCTCATTAGGAGAGGGCTATGTCCAGCAGTGGACTAGTATAGCCTGATGATGATGATGATGATGATTTACCTCATACTGAAACAGAAACATACCATGCCATGCGCAGCGAAAACCCTAGATTTGCAGCGGAAAACTTTCAGCTGAACCTTTATACGCGCAACGTATGTGTAAGTACTAACCACGCAGTTAAGGCTCAAACTTAGTCGTCTTAGTCAATTGTTATGTATCACTTTTAAACATATTTCCGGCGATATTGGCATCCACAGGAAAGAAAGTAGATACAGTAAGATTGCACATTATGCTTCAGACAATTTCGCCATAGACGCTCATATCAAAACCAGTCTTAATGTAAAACTGGATCTGTCAGGACCCGTGTAGGCAGAGCAGAAGTACGCTTGAGCAGTTGTCAGTGATAAATGATACTGAACTTTAATGCGTCCATTTAAGATACGAAAATAGCGTGCAAGATATGATTTCTCGCGAGCAACTGCGAGAGTGCGCTCTAGCAGTTTCTGCTCTGCCTGCGTTAACCTTCATTACGTCATATTATTTGCATCCAAGTGAACAGACGCTAGCACATCAAGCTACCCCAAACTGTCAAATTTTTCCAATTGAACATGAACCTTATTTCTTTTGTGATAAAGTTGAAAAAATTTAAAACAAAATTTGACACATTGGAGTAGCTTGATGTGCTGGATTTTGTACATAAGTTTCGTATCTAAACAATTTTCTTATTCTATGCCTATACTTGCTCAGAACACTTCCCAGGAGATTACAATGCCTACTGATGGTTTAAGTACATCAATTAACATTTAATTAATTCTGGATAAGGCTGTTGATTTCTGAACAGGTTTACATAGGCGGTGGAGTATTTGTACTTGTTCTGCAACGTCATAACCTAATCCTGTTTCTATGTTCCAACTAAACATCTACATTCTGAGGTTTGATTAATGGATTTTATTTCACTATGGCTCGGAAAGCACGTTCAGTAGTTGGTCCCAGATGTAATTTTCGATCATTCTCAGTCGTAACGGGCTCAGAAGCTCAAAAGTCTGACATGCAATCTTACTAAAGCGTTTCGTGTCACTCAGTGTCGGGGTAGTGGTGGTCAGATTAGGAGTCGTTTCATGTAAAATCTATGCAACATACAGGTAGTCTAGTGAGACTGGAAGTCAACATAGTTCATAGGGAGAATAGCAGATTCATTTTCTTAGATAACTTTCAAATGTACGACCATGTAATTTGACGGCACGGTTGGCGCAGTGGCTGAGCGATTGACTGCTGCGCTGCGTGTCGTGGGTTCGATTCCCGCACGGAACAAATATTTGTTTGGCCGACAAGTAGCTGTTCCGGGTCTGGCTGTTTGTGTTTATGACTTTGAATGTTTTTAAACGCACCCATGACACAGGAGAAATTCCTAGTGTGGGGCAAAGTTTAAAAAAAAAAAAAAAAAAAAAAATAAGAAATAGATTTTTGAAAGTTTGGAAATACACGAGAGACCACGACACCAAAACAGCTTTTATTAGCAAAGTTTAGAACACTGTTTATATATTTAAGCCCTTTCCCTGTTCAGTAATACCTGCAGGTCACAGGTAACAGGCGACAATCTGAAAGTGCGAGAAGCCTTTCACATACTTTATTATACAGCATTTATGTCGCGAAAATGTGACAGTTATGTCATTTTTTGACAAATATGTCGCATTGTTATTTATAATATAAACGCTTGAGCCCTCTCAGGTGTTCCTCTTAACTTTCCTAATTGAGTGATTAAACTTGTCATGTATTGTTGATACGGATACGAAGGAATGAGGAACAGGTCGAGAGGAAAGTTTTGAGTATGAATATGAATGGTTATGGAGTAGAGAAAGTCTTTGGCGAACCACTGTTTATCTATGGTTCCCACCAGTAGATATAAACACAGAATGCAATGCTCTGTAGATGACTCCATCAGATCCAGCCTGTTCCTTTGCTCTTAGCGTGTAGTCGCTTAGCTTGTAAGTTTTTCTATGCCTGGCTGGAGGCCTTAATTTTTATTAAGTCTTCCCAGCAGTTAATGACCCTATAACAATTGGCACACTGCATCGCATCGCGGGAGTGCATGTTCTTACGTTGTTTGCGAGTATATGTGTTTGTACAGAAAACGTATTCAAGCGCAGTGTTCGTCGTTTGTCGACACGCACTCCGCTGCGTGATGCGGTACAGTGTGCCAATTGCTTAAAGTTGAAATTGCAAGATGCCCATTGCAATAAAAAACACCATGCTATTTAAATACAGAGGAGAGGTTTTTGGACGTCTTCCTCTGGTAGTTAGTAATAAATCTCAATTAGCTCTAGGGATTATAATATGAACATTGTGAACTTCTCGCTGTCTATTAATATAATATGTAAAGCGCTGTGAAACTTAAATACATACACTATTTCGTACGAGTTTCGTTTAAGAAATCTAGATGCGAAATAGCGGCCAGAAGACCATGGAAAAAAATGATAATTTGTGTTAAAGATGATATGGCTGGAAAGGTAGTGACTATTGAGATGTCCGCAAAGAGAGATGTATGGAAAAAGAGCAAACATCATGCCTGTATTCTCAGAAAGCTTGAGCAGAAATGCACCTATAATAACACCCAAATTTTGCCAGTTATTTTTAAGGCCCATGTAATAGAGGGGATCCTATTGCCATCATCCAGGCACCAATCCAGACTCTGGGCTACTAATGAGATAATTGCTATTGTAAAAACTGAATAACACTTGGCCCGATCTAAGAAACGAGCCGAATCTCACGTTCAGTAGTCGCGCTTGTATGCAAAAAGAAGACACAGATAAATTGGAATTAAGTTAAATTGGATAATTGGAATAGTATATTTATATTTATTATTATTATTTATATTATCTTTTCTTTGTTTGTCAGTTTCAGCCATTCAGTTTAGCTGCTGATTCCACAGTAAATTTGTCACCAAATAATCCTCAATAAAGTAATTTAAACTTCAGAATTAACAGCATACACATGTCGCATTGAAAGTCTAATTCCGGGTTCCACAACAAACTCCTAGTTCGCAGTTCAAAATACAGTATACAGTTCAATTTAGTCGACTGCAAACGGACCCAGAGAAGTCAAACGAACTTGCAATCAACTTAATCAAAGTTAACCAATTAAGGTATTCAATTTGGTGTTAAAGTTACATTATATATGGTGGATATTCAGTGCGTATGAAGTGATTACTTGTTTGGTGATTTACCATGCAGATTGGGTAGGGTAATCCCTTTGTTTCACGTGTTTAAGACTTAACACTGTAATCCAATGAATTTCACAATTTATACTTAGATCTAAGAACGGCCTTCCGATTCGTTTAAGTTTTCCAGTAACTGGGTTGTGAAGGTCAGATAGGCAGTCGCTCTATGCAAAATACTGACATTCAGCTGCATCTGGTTAGCCTGGTAGCCGACCCCAATATAGTTGGAAAACCCAGTTACTACGCAACACGATACCCCTTGGTAAGAATGGTTTTCGAACTTTCGGTTTTCTGACTACCCGTAACGACTGTCAAAGGTCTTCAAATGACAACCGGGACCAACGGCTCCGAGGCACGAAGGAGACTCGATATGTTAGGAATGGTCACCCATCCACAGACTGGCCTCGGCAAGCGCATCTTAACCTTCGATCAACCCGATCGAAGGTGCAGATCGATATATATGATACATGACAGGCATTTAAACTTCTCCCAATCTTTTTATTGACACAAAAAGAAATAAATGGGAAAGATGATGTTTTTTAGAAGTTACCAATTATTCTGCGTAAAGAAAAATGTCATCAATAAAAAAATCTAGACTTTTACAGAAACTCCTGATCTATAAAGCTGAACTACAACGTAGACGTTCGCTTTGATGTTTTGTGTCAAAGCCAGGATTATATTGGTTATTGTATATTAAGAGGCTATCTATCTAAGTACACAATAATATATCTATTTCGTATTTACTTGTTCAAAATACAAAAATAATAGGCTGCCAGAACATATTTTGAAAACCTGTCAATTTTGTGACAGCTTCATAAGTTTGAGTTTAACAATAGTAAATAGGAGGGTTATGTCTAAAAAAGACTAGCCACTCGGGTTGATAGAGGTTAAGCTAAGCTTGCTGAGATTGGTGCGTGGATGGTTGACCGTCCATTTCATATCGTGACCCCTCCGTGCCTCGGAAAGCACGTTAAAGAGTTGGTCTGGGCTGCCATTTTTAGATCTTTGACAGTCGTTTCTGGTAGTCAGGAGCCCGAAAGTCTGACAATAAGTCTTACAAAAGAGTATCGTGTTATCCATTAACTGGGTTATTGCAAATTTATGTAATTGCCAACTTCCAAACTCTGGGCTGCGAATGATAAAAATCGTGATGGATAAACCCGATAACACCTTGCCTGACCTAGAAAACAAACCCAGGACCACAAGACCAACGAGGCATTTACAACCTTTCCTATATCTTCATAAAGAAAAGCATGCCCTGGTTTTTGACAAACATCTTAACACTTTATTAGCTGGGGAGTTTGTTGCGCCACTTCTACTTCCCAGCAAAAAACCACTAGGATGTCGTGAAAGTTGGGGACGTTTGGGGGGACTGTCTTATTTAATTTTTGACGTTCAAAAAGTGCTGATTCTCAACCTAATTTGAATAAATTTATTTTGATAAAAAAACACACACGCAACCAGTAACCAACATTGGCTTTGCCACTTTTAGCGCAAAACTCAATGCCTTATAAAATTGCTATACCGATTCTTAAGAAACAAACTCCAAAACATTTACGCTTATAACAACAAACTTGAATCCCACAATAACTTAGATACACAGGGAAATAACAGTGTTCTACATAATCTTCATGAAAATAAACACAAACGGAGAGGCTATCACCATAAAGACGTTAGCGGGCCGTTAGCAAAGTTTTTACAGCTCTCCGACTATAACATATAATATATTTATATAGGCAGGGAGCTAGTCAACACGTATATTTACAAGGCTTATCTGTTGTTCTATGTGATTCGTATGCGTCCGACATACAAAACGTTAACGTCTGTGTGTGGTTAGCTGGCGAGCGGGGTTTTAATACGTACCAGTGAGCGTAGCGTGACCAATTCTATATCTATTCTACCAAGAATAGACAACGTTCTTTCTTTCCAACTTGACATCTCTTCTACCCGAACACAGGGTGCCCACCCTGTAGAGAATAGAAAACTTTTTTCTTTTCAGTTTTTACATTGATCGCTTGGAACGGTAGAAATCTTCCAACAATCTGTCATGTTGTCGACAAAATCCGTTTCTATGGTGGTCATGCTACGCGTGCAGTTCAAGGTATCTAAAATATCCTCTTATCTATCTTCAGCTATAAATGTTACGTTTTAAAACACCTCAACTCGTCATCCTCCTGCCCTTATCCCAGTTTATTTGGGGTCGGCGCAGAATGTTATCTTCTTCCATACATCTCTATTTGCCGTTATCTCAAAAGGCAACTTCTATCTAGTCATATCAACATAATATCTTTTCTTTACAACAACTCAACTCTAAGCTCTTTAATCTTGTCCTTACAACAGTCTCAAAAATTTTAATGTCGTCACAGCTCACAATTCTGAAAAGTGCTGATTCTTAGACTAATCTTAATAAATGAATTTTGATTTTGATTTGCACAGTAGGTACAGTGAGCCAGTAAATTTTCTCTTATTAGTCTAACTGGATGTATCTGGATATCAGTATTCTTCATGGAGCGACTGCTGAATTATCATCTGCCTGGCTTTTTCGCAACAATTTGGGGTCAGCTTTAAAAACTAGGCTTATAGTTTAGAATACCAGTATTTAATATGAAGCTGAGCCCAACAGCCTAGTTACTGAGCAACACCATACCCATCGGGAACACTGTATGTCAGACTTTCGGGCTTCTGACTACCCGTAACGAGTGTCTAACATCTACAGATGACAGCTGGTTTAACGTTTTAACGATCGTTCCGGACCAACGGTTTAAGGTGCTTTCCGAGGCACGGAGGGTAAGTATCAGTCAAAAATGAAGCCGATAAATCTTCCGTCTCCTGAGATACAGGTCTGCGTACCTAGTTTAGCTGGTAAATCTGTTAACTAGGTAATTTAGACTTCTATTGTACAGACGCCAGCACATCAAGCTATCCCAATAATCCTATTTTTCCAATTGAACAACTTTAGTATTCAAGTTGATAAACTATCAAAGAAATTTGACAAATTGGTGTAGCTTGATGTAGCTTGATGTGTTGGCCTCTGTAGGTACAACTTACTGTTTTTTTTTACTGTGTTGCTATGTAGTACCCTTATGTACAAATAAACCATTATTATCATTATATTCTCATGTATTCCTTGTTTATACATATAAATAACATTTTTATATATTTATGACTAAAATGAAAATATATTAATGAATTATTAGCCCACTTGGAAAATAATATTGTTCTCTACATTTAAGTTCATTTTTGAAATCCTCTTCTTGAGCCCTTTACTTTGATATCACACATGACCATGTCAGACGCCATCTTGAAATCATCTCCTTGAACCTTTTTTCGAAACCACACATGACTATGACAGACGCCATCTAGTTTTAGTTATTTTAATCATCCAAACCGCTTATGTCACTCAGGGTGCCAAGACAAACCTATAGATACCTCATATGTTATAATCCATCAAGTCGTTTAGGCTCCAGCGCGCTTACTCTTGATTTTAATTCCAATCTATAGAAATTGGAATTCAGATGTTTTGTACTACACCTACTCTTGACCTCGAGCTTATTTTGACAAGTGTGTATTACGCCAAATCATATAATCAAGTGGCTGCAAAATTAACATTGGCATCATAGTGGCTTTAGATCGGAATTAAAAAAGTTTAAAATCTAATGCCTAGTGTGGGGCAATGTTTAAAAAAAAAAAAAAAAAAATGCCTCAAGGCGTGCTAGAGAATTTATCATGCACACATACATACATACACTATGAACACAGTACCCTCCCTCTTCTAGACAGTCGGGCGAAAATATATTTCCACGAAACCTTTGGCTGGATTCGAGACGATCGATTTCCAAACACACCCGCCTACTTCCCTAATCTTTCGTGGCCCAACGTTCAGCTCACCTTACTCGGGGCTAAGGATAATCGCTGATTTATGGCTAATATCTTCCATGATTTACCAGTATTCCTGCCTCCATTTTTTTTCTTCGCACCTTTAACGCGTGTATTGAGTTTTATTATAACGCTTTGCATTGGTTTAGCCTTGCTATAACTGTCAAAAGTTTCTTGAAGTTTTTATGCTGATGTTGAAGCGAATCTGTGCCAAGCTGTGGTGGAGTTTTTGAATTGTTTTTCTTCTTGTTTAAGTAAGCAGTGCGGCCCATCTCAACGGAGATTAGCCAAGTACGCAGGAGGTATACCCACAAGCGTGCAAGCAAACACAGATGCATTATCTGTGTATTTTTACTCTCTAAGTCCGACAGGACGACTATCTGACTCAACCAGGGTGAAATGAAGCGCAGGACTAACGGCTTCACGTGCTTTTCGAGGATGATACCGAGTCGCTACTAAGAAATTTTAAAGACCGAATAACATTAAGTCCGACCAAGGAATCGAACCCTTGACTCGTAATTGCAACCTTGAGACCAACGGGGCAGTTATAGACCAACGGGGCAGTTATATGGTAACGGTCTAAACAAGGGGTGCTAGGAGTCACCGGTTACGGCAGGCTGCCGCAATCAATTGACCCTGGCAACGTTCAACGGACGCACTCTGAGGCTTTAGTTATTTAAGAAAAAACAAACAGCAGCACAATAAGATATAGAAATATTATCTTAAATATACATTTTAACCAATTATGCTACCCACTACGTTCTCCACAGATTACAATTAAAAAGAATTTAAAACAAAGGAGGCTTGATCACCATCTAGCGCTGTTGTTTTTAACAGGGCGCTATGGCGCTCATTAGGAGAGGGCTATGTCCAGCAGTGGACTAGTATAGCCTGATGATGATAGATGATGGGGCAGTTATAGACAAACGGGGCTGTTTCATATTTTTACTCATGATACACTTTGATGATAAACTTTTTTATAACACACATGAACACAAAAACTTGTGTGTTTCTGTGTGCATGTGTGTTATAAATAAGTTTTTGCACACACAAAACAAAGTTTCTTATACTACAAACTAACAGTATGCATTAGTACTTGCTCACAATTAGGTACTTAATAAAATGCTGCTCTAACTAAATTCCACTTCGAATAGAAACAAATGAATGGCCAATTTATGTACACTTGGTATGCAAATAAATGTTGGAATTTGAGATTAAATAAATAATATCTCTATCATTGATTTTTATTACAAATTCTTTTCAAATACCTACAATGAAAATAAGATTCGTTTGCAAAAGTAAAGTAGGTACGTTCCAATATAACGGTTTAAAAAATAGAAGCTTGAATTGCTTGTTTCAAGATTATTAGTATTAGTATTTAGGCACATCGATATTATTAGTTTTTGTAACTACTTCTGTCATTATTATTATTTCATCATTGTTTTCCATATTCAGTATTGCCATTGTGTGCCTGAGTCTGTGCTAAATAAATGTTGTTTCTTTCTTTCTTTTCTTTATGAGTATTTTATAATAAAATTAATATACACAATATTAAAGTCTAATTTTTATTTTTTATGTTGTTATGCCCGACAGGGCCCACAATGCTCCAAAACTATTGTATGTATCTTTATGTACAACCTACCACCTAAGTTCACATTGTGGAATGCATAAAACGTAATGAGTATTTTATAATATTACCAAATTATACCTCCACAGTCATCTTTAATACATAAACGGAAAATATAAAAATTATTTACCATATTGGACAAAAGATTAGGCTGGAAGGTGACCCATTAACTAGGCTTAGTTAATCTTTATAACACGTCTTATACAATCTTTCTATCAGTAAATTTTTATAGTTGATGGCAAACGGCTCACCCTTATTGACGACCGATGTGGCGCGGTGGGCGAAAGTCCGCCTGCGACGCAGGAGGTTGCGGGTTCGATTCCCGCCCTGGAACAAATGTTTGTACGATCTACAAATATTTGTTTCGGGTGTTCTGGGTATTTACTATGTATAATAAAAAATATCTATCTATGTAATGTATTGTATTAAGTATATCAGTCATCTAGTACCCATAACACAAGCTCTGCTTAGCTTGGGGCTAGATGATGCTGTGTGGATTGTCCAGCATTATTTATTTATTTATTTATTACATGGGGCCTAAATATAACTGGTGATATGTGGGTGTACAATAGATATACACGTTTGCCCTACTCTAGTCTAAAAACTATCGTATAACTGAATAAGCTACGTCATCCAATTACTTTTCATCGAACCATCAAAGTATTTACCTTCAGGATCTTAAAGTAATGAGGTATTTGTAAGATAAAATGGTGTAAAATAAAGAGTATTCCGTCCTAAGTTCAATTTTCTAGACTTTAATTATCTCAGCGGTAATGAGATTAAGTTTCGCAAGTTTGCAACAGCTGTGTAATTTCTATTAGGTAGGCGCTTATAATTAGATAAGTTATTATGTATACATATGGAAACTTGATTACAATTTTTTAGGGTTCCTTTAGAGAAATTATTAATTATTATTATTTTGTTAATTCGTTAATTTCAGACATGGTCCGTACAGAATACAAAACATTAAAAAAAAACACAAATAATTTTGTTTTTTTTTTAGAAAAAGTTACCCCTACCCGTTACCTATAATTGGTTCCGTGTGGGAATCGAACCCGCGACAGGCAGCACAGCAGTCAATCACTCAGACACTGCGCCAACCGTGCCGTCTACATATTATTTCATATTTTTTGTTATATTTCTGCAAATAGGGCTAAGAAATACTATTAAGACTACCTCGCTGGTCTAGTAATCCCAAGCGCGACTGCTGAGCGTGAGGTTATGTAATACGACGATCTGGTGAAGATCGCAAGAAGCCGCTGGATGAGGGCATCGTAGAACAGATCGTTAGGTTCAATGTATCGGAATGGAATGAAAGGGACTTTTTGCAACGAAATTGTATATAGCATAATAAACTTTATGTCAATTATAAAACATACAAAAGACGGCGCCGAAAGTAGCTAGGAGAATTCTCGAGAATGCGCAAGGATTCCCCGGAAGACGCGCGACCTTTCATTGATTCTATTTAGTTTGTCGCTTCCATTCCATTCCGCGGTGGTGTAAATTGAGCCTTGGGGAAATCTTTGGGGGAGACGTATGTCCAACAGTGGATGTCTTTGGGCTTATATGATGATGAGCTACTTCCCACCTTTCAGACATACATTAATCATGATTATATTATTAAAAATGTAGATATAAGTACGAGTAGTACATGTCATTACTAATTACTCCTAAACACTGTATTTGTATCACAACAGTTAAAGAGCTAAAATTGAAAATCGAAATAAAAGAAACAATGGTAGATAATACAAAATATGAATATTACATTAATTAAAATTTCATTTTAACGTTGCAACCTACAAGGCTTGTTGAAATGATAATGATGATAAATTAAATTATGTATATTTATTTAAGGTAAATTGGTTTTAACAGACGGAAATACGAAACCAATTTATTTTATAAATATAAATTTATTAGTGTAAAAGTACCAGCCTATTACTGTCTCACTGCAGGGCAAAGGCCTCTTCTCATACAGAGAAAGCTATTCTATTAATCACCACACTTGCTCAAGACGGGTTGGCGATTTCAGACCTATATTAATTATATAAGTCCAGGTTTCCTCACAATGTTTTTCTTTACCGATGTCAGTGATGTCCAAGATAAACTTAGAAAGTACATATGAATTGAAAAACTCACATTGGTACTTGCCCAGGTTTGAACCCACAACCTCGTGCACAAGAGGCGAGGCCTAAACCACTGGGCTATCGTGAATCAATTTCAATTATTAGTCTATCTTATTACAATAAACATATGACTATTTTTTCAAAAACGAACTAACCACACATAATGTACAATGGAAAAGGGAGGCTAAATAAAAATAAGAGCTTGATTGGAGGGATGGCTCTTCTTTGGTCAAAGATCAGCATTGCCATCTAACGAGGCAATACTGCCAGTCTTCTGGGCACGTTTCCGAATTACAGCGAAGCGACTACATTGACGCCTTTCTTAGGCGTGAATGTGCTCCTCGTAATCGTTGCCAATATCCCATCCTCGACGCCAATGTTAAGTTTTGTTTTACAAAAGTGTAATATGAAAGACGGACTGGTTTGCACTGATGTATCAGACAACAGTCGTCGACTATTCAGCCAAATCTGTATCATCAACTATGTTGGACTCAGCTTGCAGTCTTAACCAGATGCAGCTGAATATCAATATTTTACATGGAGCGGCTGCCTATCTAACCTACACAACCCACTTATTGGGAAACACGATACACCTTGGAAAGACTGGTTATCAGATTTCCGGGCTGCTGACTACCCGTAACGACTGTCAAAGATCTACAAATGACAGCTGGAACCAACGGCTTATCGTGATTTCTGAGGAACGGAGGAGTCTCGATATGTAATGACCTCGGCAAGCGTAGGTTAACCTTCGATCGACAAGTGCGACCGTTTTTTTATTTAGCTACGAGCTCTTCGAGCCAAATCTATATCTACAAACAAAATAGCAAAGCAAGGCTATTTCTTTGGTCAAAGAATGAACCAACTCTCTGACCACACGAAGTCTCGATCAGTCGCCTAACTAGCAACAAGATAAATCTGTGTCGGTGTTTTCTATTCGATTACTCTGAGAAGTGTGTTCTTGGTAAATTACAGTTGCATGTCATAAAAACTAAGAATATGAATTGCGTTAATACCAGTCTGCCAGACTGAGATCATTGACCCCACCACTCAAATTAACCACCCAAGAGAAAGCAGACATAAAGCTTTTTGGGTATCTGTTGACTGAGAGGTCCAATCCAATTTTGTTTAAGAACTTAATTCGTAATGTGATCGGGTGGTCGATTAGTTTTGTTTCTAAGTAAAAAACTACCCACGTACTGACAAGTATAAAATTGGTCTAGGCTGATAATAACCTGTCGATCTAGCTGAAATGATATTTATTGAACTTATCAGTTGCTGTGTGTGTGTGTGTGATTTCATGGTCAGCAAGATAATGTCTGGACTTTAAAAGAGACTGTGATTTCTGAGTTTTGGTGGGTGGCGTTTCTTCTCAGTGAAGTGAAATAGCGAAACACGGTAGTGTACGTGAAACTTTTTTATATTAAGCCCTTAATGTACCATACACTCAGAAATAAATAAATATTATTACAAAAAAAAATATTATTACCGATCTAACTTAGACAAATATTTTACTTGTTGACGTGTATTTTTTTTAGAATTTTTTCATTTTTTTATTTAATTCTTTAGCACACACATGTACAGAGGCGGACTTAATGCTTTAGGCTTTTTACTTTTTTTTACAACCATTTATCATCCATGACGTTGTGGATTCAACAATTAAGGTACGATGTCATCAGACCAGTGGAGCGACGATCTCCGCAGCATGATTGGTAGCTGCTATATGAGAGTTTCCGAGCATCGAGATGAATGGCGTGAGATTGGAACGGCCTATGTCATAATGACCCAGTGGTCAAGGCCGCGCCTCTCATACGTGGGGTTATGCATTCAAACCCTTGCAAGTATCAATGTGACTTTTTCAATTCATATGAACTTTCTAAGTTTATCTTAGACATCACTGACGTTGGTGAAGGAAAACACCGGACTTATACTTAAATTTAATAAAATTCTGATAACGCCAACCTGATGTCTCCTCCTCGTACAGACAAGGCACGAGCATTAATCACCACACTTGATCAAGGAACTCGCTGCCACAACGCTTCCAGAAACTGAATGGGAGTAGTCAATAATTAGTGGCTTAGCGGCTATAAACCAATATAAGAGCCGATTAAACCACTGAGGCAAGAGGACAATAAAACTAATCCCCCCAATCAAACCAATTCCTTTAAATCCAAAACTTTTATCAAAGAATTTCTTTCCACCATCTGATAAATCGGCTTCACTTAAAACTCTGCCTACACCCAAGCCGTAAGCGAAATCCATAATTCATAAGAAGTAAGTAATACTTTCTGATGCGTCGCGCGTCAAACATGTTCTACTGAGAACTGCGAAAATACGGAGTAGCCAAGAACAGATGAACCTGCTTCAGTTTTGTTTGACTTGCTTGCATCCAACTGACATCATTCTCCTACCCTTATCCCAATTTATTTGGAGTCAGCGCAACATTTCTTCTTCTTCCATATATCTCTATTTGCCGTCATCTCAAAAGTCGCCTCCTTTCTATCCTTATCATCTTTCACACAATCCATCCATCTTTTCTTTACAACTACAAAACTCTAAGCTCTTTAATCTTGTCCTTAAGAAATTAAATAAAACAAATAATCACAGGGCATCGAAAAATTCATTCGCATCGCTGTCAACGGGGAAAGTGCCCAGAAGGCTGGCAGCATTGCCACGTTGAATGGCAATGCTGATTCTTTGGCCAAAAAAAGGCCAGCCCTCTGGTCAAGTGAAGAGTTGACCAAATGCTTTGCGATTTCCCGAAAAATCTTGTCCTTACATCATTCCCGAAAATGTTTTAATGTCGTCACAACTCAGGTCGCCAAGATATACATAGGTATGTACCTAGTTTCGGGACCACCGTTCAAACAAACTAGTAACCTGGTACTTAGTTACAGATAATCTTTTGTAACGACACAAAATCGCGAGACTGCTAAGATTTAAGTATATAATTTACGCTTTACAATTTAGGTTTATTCCCGATCAAGGCATCAACATATAACTAACCTTTTCCCAACTATGTTATGATTGACTTCCTTACCAGATGCAACAAAATAGCAACTGATAAGACTATGGTGAGACTGGTTGACAGAATTTTAGCATTTTTGTCTGCCCATAATGACTGTCAAAGATCTAGAAAATATGACAGTCTGTACAGATTATTGCTTAATGTGCTTACGAAGAAATGAGGGGGTTGTGATGGATAGTCACATATACTCACACTCACCTTGGAAGCTAGCTTAACCTTTGACGAGTTTTGTAGCATTATTTAGCCACGAGCCCCTCAGTGTAAAAGTACCTAGCCTTTGCAACCATAAAAGAAATTGAGTAATGTACCTGATGCGCATATCAAAGCGACACACAAGTCCTAACATACTCTTTCTTATATCTTTCCACGATCTATAATGACTATCGTCTCGAGATGAAATTCTTTTTGTTTCGACCTCCTGGCCTGACCTCGACTGACGCCAAGGTCACATTTATCTTGGCCCAAGAGAATTCTCGGTAGGTGCTAAAAGTTTCGATTTGGATCATATTGTTGGTTTTATTGACGTCAAATAATTCTTAGCTTCTATTTTATTGGTTCGATACCAAAAAGAATTACTCGTTTAGTTAGTTATTTTTACCCAGAGCTATAAACGCATGTCGCTTTAAGATGCGAGCACCAAAAAGGCTCGTTATTTTTTTAGAAAACTTTATGCTTTTTTGTAAACGTTAAATGAGAATGGAAGCTAGCTTCAAAGAAGTCTGAAAAGACTAGGTAGATAATGATAGACTGAATAACAAAATATCCATAATAAAAAAATACCAACTACATTACAAGTACAGGCAGTAAAAATGTGAGATAATGTAAATATCTGAATATAATGTATAAAAAAAACTACATAGCAGGTAGATACAGTCAGCAAATATGTCGGATAATGTACATCAACAAAGCAAGCGAATGTACGCTGTCAACATGACGCGCACGACTGACATTATCTAATGCGCGTGACGTCGCCTGACGTGTGCTCAACACACGTTATGACGTTTATTATAAACGTAACACAGACACAAATTACATTTTGTAATAATGGAGGCAGGATACGGGACTTTATTGGGATTTTTTCTAGTACCATCTATAGATATAGTAAGTTTCTTGAAAGGTAATTCATATTTAGGAGTGTTTTAGCTGTTGTGTTTAGGCGAACTCAGATATGCTCCTGACCAATTCATAATAAATAACCAGGATTTTTTTAAGTTATAAATAATAAAAAATACAAAAAAAAGTAAAAATTAGAAAAATGACTACGAAAAAAAAACAGAATCTTGTACTTACTGAATTAATGGTATCAGTTTATGCCTCAATTATGTCCCTTCCACCCTGTATTTTGAGTCAGTATACTTCATTATTTCAGTTAGATCATCCCTCAACCGAGCACACGCAAACCAGAACAAAACCAAGGTGCACATTACCCGACGATGCCCATCTGATAGCCGAGCCGTGTGTCCTCGTTTTATTTCCTGTGGCAACACATTCTATGTAGTACAGTCCGCCGCACGGCATGATAACTACACTTTGACCTAGAGCTGACCTAGCTAGTTTCAATAGAACAAGGGGCCAGCTTACACTGGTTTTGTTAACACTGACGATTTCTTGCGGCCTATTGTACCACCATTACTATTGATTTTTGATTGATATTAGTTCTATCGAATATTCTGTTCTGTCAACATGTCTGATGTTAATTATTTACTTTCTGACTCAGTCGCTCCATGTAAAACACTGGTACTCAGCTACATCCAGTTAGACTGGAAGCCGACTCCAACATAACTGGGAATTAAGATGATGAGCTAAGCCGTACGCAGTTGTCCTGTTCAAACTTCCATTCGTACAAAAATCCCTCAGAAAAACACTTGTTACTTTTAGTGAATTCTCCAATTTACCGCGTAACTTAATGGGTTACATATTTTATATTTAATTATCTTATTCGGACGATAAAAATTCGAATATTGAAAAAAAAAGATGGCCGTCTCGGGACGCCTGGCAGATAAGAAAAATCGAAATAAAATGGTTGTTGAAAGAATTTCATAATCAAAGCAATATAAAGCAAAATTATAAGTCGTAGATGTTCGGTCGGTCGGTTGGTCGCTCTGTCGGTCGATCGGTCGGTTGACACGATTGCCGTGACGGCAAGAAACCAACATCACAAGAATTTAAAACCGAATTTTTGACGACCGATGCGGCGCGGTGGGCGAAGGTCCACCTGTGACGCAGGAGGTTGCGGGTTCGATTCCCGCCTTGGGACAAATGTTTGTACGATCTACAAATATTTGTTCCGGGTGTTCTGGGTATTTTCTATGTATAATAAAAAATATCTATCTATGTAATGTATTGTATTAAGTATATCAGTCATCTAGTACCCATAACACAAGCTCTGCTTAGCTTGGGGCTAGATGATGCTGTGTGGATTGTCCAGCATTATTTATTTATTAAAAAAAAAAAACGAAATCTGTTATGTTTCTCAACTGATACGATTACCAATACAGTATTTAATTTAATTTCCATTTATATACATACATTATGGGACGAGTAAGAAGTTTTGTGTATTATTTAGATAAATCCAAAATACAGTAAAGCTGTTTGATGACAGAAATAGATACATTCACAGTACTTATTTCTGTACTACAGTATACATACGTCCCACGAAGGGGTTAGATTTAAGTTCAGACAGACGATTATTTAAAATTCTTTGATTTCAGTTCGTATTTTTTTTTGTAAACTTGTTTTATCTGTAGTATTCAAGGTACTTTCCCTACATATTGCGAAGTCGTTGGACGTACTGTATTCCTCCCTGAACCCAGTCCTTAACGAATAGCTGTACTGAAATTCAGAGAAGCAGTTTTCAGTTTCGAGGGAAAGCTTCTTGTTAACACGCTCTTCTAGGAAGTCCTAATACAGAATATGGACTTAATGGTGTTCACCTAGCAGGATAGGTCCATCGATGGCAATAAGCTCGCCCCGCTATTACATGGTACTTAAACATAACTGCCAAAATGTTGGTGTACTAAAGGTACATTTAGAAATTATTTACTCTAGTATAAACTAAACAGATTAAAACTCTTTAGATATGAAACTCACTTACCTAGGATTGCCAGTAATAAGCTCTTTCTCTTTCCATTCTGTGTATTGTACCTGTCGTTAACACAAGCTCTGTAAACTGTCTACAGTAAATTCATTTCTACTCACAATTCAATCTCGATTTGCTCATAATCCATCAGGTACATCTCTAGTTAACCCTTCGGGGATTACAAGCGTGATGTTATGTGATGAAGTTCAAAATAAAATAAAATTGGAAACCACATCCGAAATTTCTAAATTACTGAATATTTGACTAAAAGACTACATCGAATGAATTTGAAGCTAAAATCTCATAAATCCAACGTGAACAGTAAAATAAGATTTCAAAAACTGGGTCGTACAATAGATTTCCATTTCAAGAGCTTACAATTTTAATTTCCCTAACATCGAAAAAGAAAGTCTCGTGACCCGTGGTAGGGTTGTGCCTGGATATAATCCGATGGACTACCAGGAAATAGCTTAGAGCTAGGGTTGGCGGTATTATGTAAATCGACGGGAATTAAGAATATGGTTTTATATCAGTCATGTGAAATTATATGAGAAACTTCGCGTGTCCGAGTGCTGGCTCTTTCATTATCCAAAGAATTAGCATTGCCATTCAACATGGCAATGTTGCCAGTCTTTTTACACATTTCCGGATGATAAAAATGCATAGGAGTACTTCCAAGCCGAAGTATCTTTGGTTTCATTGATTTTTTTCGTTCATCGTTTTAATTTAATGAACCGTAAACAAACAATTTTAGATTAATGTACATGTCATCATTTTTAAATTAAATAGGTAGGTACCCATATATTTTTGGGTCCAAAATGCGAAACGTAATTGATGAAGCTAAGGTCCCTCAAAATATAAAACAAACTGTCCCTTAAAAAAACTATCACATTAAAACTAAAGTTCTTCTAACTAAATATGGACAATCTTTTTACACAATCCTTTACATACCTAGTGGTCTACATAAAGTAAAACCTCAGCCAGCTTTTCACGTTACTCAAATCCTCGGATCAGCAAAAAAAAACTCTAAAATAAATTTTAATAAAAGTGCATGATGCAGCTGTTGCTGGCACCCTATCTTTTAAAACAGGGTGTGTTCAACATCTACGGAATAAACGAAAATGTCAGCTTAGTAATGAAAACCTAAGTGGAACGATAAATCGCATTAATTTATATTTATATGATAATTTACATACAACGAAAAACATACTTTTAAAAAATCCTCACGTGTAAAAAGTACCTGAACAATATCAATTAGTAAAACCTAATGTTTTGAAAAACGTTAGGTTTGTTTTTAAATTCCGTATTCTTTATTTTTGTACATATATTTTTACATAAGTATATATTTCTTTAACAATGATAGAACTATTCATACATACAAAAATAAAATCCCAGAGCATCGAACAATTCATCCGCATCACTGTCAACGGGAAAAGTGCCCAGAAGGCTGGCAGCATTGCCACGTTGAATGGCAATGCTGATTCTTTCAACAAAAAAAGGCCAGCCCTCTGAAGATCCCACAGGCTGATGACCTGTGTCCCAGCTGTGGGAACATTTTAGGCTGGTTATGCTCTTATGCTACAGGAAATATCTCCAAGCCACAATTCCTGAATTTTCAACCAGTTCTGTACTTCCAAATATATCGCGGTCACAAAGAAGTAAAGAAAAAACATTCAGTTGCATATTTTTTTTCTGTGTCTAGATATTAAGAACATTTATTAACATACATATATACAGTGATAGTATAAAACTAACTGTAAACATTGATACAAAAACAAAATAAAATAAATAATAAAAGCCGACCAAGACACTCAGGAGTGAAAGTATCATCTGGAAATGTGCCGAAAAGACTGGCACTATTGCCACGTTGGATGGCAATACTAATTCTTTGGGTTAAGAATGAGCCAGCCCTCTGGTCACGTGAAGTGTCGATAGGTCGTCGACAAATTTCCTTGTAAAGGAGACGTGCATTCGGCCCCCATGACCCGAACGTTTCAACCCAACTGCTCAAAATTGGAGTTGCCATAAGGTTACAATATTTGCGCCGTTTGAAGGCCTCCGCACCTGTCGCGGCAGTAATACAAAGGGCACCTAAGCGTAGACGAAGAGAAGTAGTGAGCCAGAACGAGCCATCATATATAGTACCTATGGTGACTGACGGGAGTGCCTGAAGCCAAAGGCCCGACTCCCATTCTCTTACTGCCAGCAGACG
The DNA here is from genome assembly GCA_905147745.2 of Phlogophora meticulosa. Classification (NCBI taxonomy): domain Eukaryota; kingdom Metazoa; phylum Arthropoda; class Insecta; order Lepidoptera; family Noctuidae; genus Phlogophora; species Phlogophora meticulosa. The sequence continues at coordinate 1,568,276 of LR990534.1, forward strand.
GGCACGATCAGCAATACTAGGTGACGTGTTCAGAGAATTCCGTATAGTACTGCAGAGCGACACATCCCACCGTACCTGGGAAGACAGGTTGTCGGGCAAATTCGTATTGTGACAAGCCATTTTCCAAACGTTCAACGCATCGGTCAAACACGGTACTTCAAAATCAACCAGTGAGGAAGCTAAAATATTCCTGGTTAACCTATCGGTACTATGGACTGAGGAGAGGAATGCCGGTAAACTTATACTGGAAATTTTGCGCACGCCGAGACCACCCAGGCGAATGGGAAGTGAGGCTTGCTGCCATGCTCGGTCGTCCAAGGCCACATTTAGGATCGAAGTTACAGTTAAGTTAGTTAGTTCCTAATAATTTGATCCACTTTTTCTTAAAGTTGTGGATGGGAAAGCCATTGGTCCAAAACAACATTATCGAATAAGTGTGAATGTTACATTCGAAAAGTCTTTCCGTAACATCATTAAAATTTTGTATTTTCTCCTCAATAAAAGTGAGATAGGATTCATCAAAAGTTGTATAATATTGAATTCAAAAATGGAATAAAGTTTTTTTCTTTTTTATTTAAAAGGCGTATTGGGTAAAAATATATTTTACGTATTTCGTCAAAATTTAAAAGGACCTAGGTAGGTAGTTTTAATCATTTTCTCCATATAAATAGTACTACATTTTAAAATAAACCATCGACCATGTTTATATTCAGAAAGTCTTGCTGTGTCTGTTGCAATTTATTTCTATATTTGATCTTGCTTATTTTCAAGACCTTTGTATTTAATATTTTGGAATAGATGGTAATTTGACGCACCGCACCGCATCGCACCGCACCGCACCGCACTTTACGTCTAGGGAACAGTACACCTAAAACGTCAGGTGACCGAAAAACAATACAATTCCTATTGTGTCTCGTTTGCTGGCAGTTAAGGTGTTACAATATTTCGTGTATTTATCTACACCTTACATCATATATGTAGGTACAACTTAGTATTATGTAAATACCTAGAACTATCTTTTTTTGTATACTAACTATTTTCTTTTGTTTTTGGCCCCTAGAGGGCTTTAATGTATGTCCGTGGCATCACAGCGGGCCCTATCGGAAGAACAGCGCTGCGGTATTTTTTTCCGTGTTAAAGTATCGCAGCACATGCTGGGTAGGAGCCTTTTTGGCCTCGCACAGGTCCTTTTAGTTTATATTTTTTTCTTTTTATTATCTGTGCGTGTCCCAAATTTATTTTTCTCTTATTTCTTTCTTTCTTATCTCTTCAGAGCTAATAAGCTCTTTAGCTTATTTGTCAGATATGCTTTCATATCTGACAAAACATTCCCATTTCTGAAGCACCTCCTGCATGACACTTGTACCATTCACCGATGCATCTTCTTTTGTGTTTCTCCAAGCGAAGGGATTCAAAATCAGTAGTGTCTTTCTTATCCACTTCTGAATGTGTTACGATATTTCATTTCATTTTTAAAAGAAAACATGTTATGTTACGTACTATATGTATGTACATGTTATGTTACACGCCCGTGTTTCCCAAAGGGTTAGGCAGATGTGTGTTAATTACCTCACGCCTATTGGCATTTCCAGTTACTGAGTAACAAAATAATAAATTGACACGATACCCCTTGGCAAGACTGCTTGTCAGACTTTCGGGCTTCTGACTTCCCGTAATTACTGTCAAAGATTTACAAATTACAGCCGGGACCAACGGCTTAGCGTGCTTTCGAAAGCACGGAGGGGTGTATCTCGTTATTCTACACCAGAGACAGAGACAGAGGTCCAGTTGAAAATCAGCGTCAGGCACTGGTTGTACCTATTTTTAATGTATATATACTTAAAATATATACTTATATATATATATTTTTAATGTATTTCTTGTAACTCGTTTTTTATGTTTTCTATGTCTAGTATTGTGTCGTGTGCCGGAGCCACAGTGCTGAATAAATGTTTTTTTTCTTTCTTTCTTTCTTTATTTATTTATTTATTAAGGGACATCACCAACATAAAGACAAACATTTACAAATAACAACGAACAGAGACATTGTTAACGTCAATTACAGACGTGCACAACATTTATTTATTTATTTATGTATCTTATGTATGGTCACACATTCACGAACTGACCTTGGCAAGCGTGAGGCGTACTTAACCACGAGCCCTTCAAGTACTCCATAAGATATCTCTAAACAACTTACAAAAGATTCACATAACAGCACACCTGATGCACCTGAAAAAATCAGAGCATTTTTGCATTAAAATTCAAGATTTCTTATATAATCCGATCCCGTGGCGTGAAGAGGTTTTTATACAAAAAGAAAAATGAATGAGCTCAACTGGCTCTAGGAACGCCTTAAAGAGCTATTGTAGCTAGAAAGATATTATATCAGTGTAGGTAGGATGAAATATAGTTTTATAAGTGGCAGGGTGTAGCCAAAGCCGGCCCAGATAGTAGTGGCTAGATGTCCGGAGGTCCTAGTACCACAAATACTTATGTATTGCATTGTTGTATTGTTTGACGGGCTTTATATCTGCAACTCCACGACTCTGCGCGTATTTTGCGTAACGGGTGGGACAATACCTTATTCGGGGAGTTTCCTTTTGGGGAGTTTGTTCCGCCACTTCTTCTTCCCAGCAGAAACACTAGGAAATGGTTAAGGGTGGGCGTTTTGGGAGACTGTCTTTTGTAAACGTTTTGACGTTCAAAAAGTGTTGATTCTCAGCCTAATTTGAATAAATGAATTTTGATTTTGATATTGATTTTTCGATCCACCCCAATTCCTCGAGAAAGGCCAGCAGTGATCTGACGCTGCTGGCTGATCTCTCTGAGAGTAACTGGGGTACCACAGTATTTTGCCCTGTATTCAGTGACCTCTGGGCAGTAGAGAAGCACATGAGCTGCCGTCTCCTCCATGTAGGCTCTGCATAGCGGGCTGTCTGTAACTCCTATGGCAAAGAGGTGTTTGTTAAATGACCCATGACCGGTGACGGTGGCTGTGACTGTGCGCAGCTGCTGCTTAGTCAGTAGGAGAGCCTGCTTTGTGTAGCGGCCGTCAATTGCAGGGAGTGCCTCCCTGGACCGACCATGTTTTGTCGTACTGATCCCTAATGCGTTTCCTCACCAGAGTAGCAATACTTATGTAACAAAAATATCGAAAATATAACACCAGCCTATTACTTTCTCACTACAGGGCAAAGCCCTCTTTTGACACAGAGAAAGATTTGAGAAATATATTATAGTTTAGTGTAACTATCCATATTACTTGGTGATATAAGATCATAAGACACTACTGACTTTTCCATTTTTAAATGGCGGTAGAATTGTTTTTCATATCCTTCAAAAGGAAGCTGGTAGGATTTGTGGTCTTTGGACAACTGGCCACTGATACCTAATTCTATTCTGAATTGTATGCTTAAATATTAGTTGTTAATAATGTTCTAACATTACCAACATAAGTTACGGCATCTGACCGTAGTTAATTGTAACACTTAATTGTTATTTACAAAACTTAGTTAATCATTAATTAACCGTTGCATTCAGATTGCTTATACTGCAATTTGCGACTTCATTATATTCAAACTTTGGGTAACTGTTACCACGCAAACAATTTGTTAAAACATTGGAAAATCACCCCTATGTCTGAAACCGTAAAGTTCATTGTGACTGTAAGGATATCGTTGTTCAAAGCACTCTTCAAGAAATTTACAAGAGACTTCTGTATCGGAGATTTTGTCATTGAATTACATGTCTTATTCAGTTGTGATAAGGTCAAGACTGTACATAGCATGCAGCGATTGCATGTAAGTCTGACAGTGCACATATTTAGACTAAGTGATAAGGGAAGTAAAAGTCAAAAGAATTTATTTTTATAAAATTGTCTTTTTATATTTTCCAATTTCCATACTTTGCTTGGTATTAAGGAAAAACGGGATACATAAGATCCTTATCGTTTTGAATTTATGAATATACAACGCTGGGTGGTTTTGTCGTGGAACGCAGAATTTGCAGGGTTAAAAACCGACTGCAAACTGCCGCGCTGGTCAAGTAACTGCTTTGTGGGTAAATTACCTACCTCTTTGGTTTAACGGATCCAACGATGGCGCCATCTTGAAATATGTACCAAACATTTAAAGTAACTGCAAATTAAATCACTTTTACCTCGTTGGTCTTGTGGTTGTAAGCGCGACTGCGGAGCATATGGTCTTGAGTTTAATTCCTGAGTCAGGCAAATTGTTGTTAGATTTTTCCATTAATTGAAATTACTCAGTAGCAGTTCGAAGTATGTGGGCATTTGTGTCCGGTTGATGTCAATAGGCTCTCCCCTTATTACATGGGACTTAAACTTAACTGACTTCAAGCTTATGACTACCTGTGACGTCTGTCAAATCTATGACAGCAATTAAGTGCCTTTTGAGGACGAAGGGGTCCCGATATGTAATAGATACATGATACGTATGATGCATATGAGGGAGCCCCTGGTGGGGCTGTGGGTGTGTGGACCGTTTGAGGTTTTTGTATTATGAACTTTATTTATGCCAATTCTAACATTCCTGCGTGTGCGCAATCTACAGGGTGTTTGGTGCATGGACTGACAAGATTTTTTGGAGGGTTGGGGAGGTAATGCTCTAGTTTTCTCCGATAGACCCTATGTCCTAAGTGTCACGGTAGTTTAGAGCTAAAGACGCTTTGACGACACGGTTGGCGCAGTGGTTGAGCCATCGGCTGCTGCGCCGCGTGTTGTGGGTTCGATCCCCGCACGGAACAAATATTTGTATGGCCTACAGGTGCTTTCTAAGTTTATCTTGGACATCACTAACATCGGTGAAGGAAACATCGTGAGGAAACCTGGACTTATAATTAATATAAGTCTGAAATCGCCAACCCGTCTTGAGCAAGTGTGGTGATAAATGCTCGTGCCTTCTCTGTATGAGAAGAGGCCTTTGCCCTGCAGTGGGACAGTAACAGGCTGGTATCAAGTACTAGTAAGCTTATAATAGATACAAAGATTTTTCTTAAAATCATTTAGGTATATAGATAGCATTCACACAAACGAAACTTCATAGAACTATGTTAAGACAAGAAACTATTCAAATATAAGCACATAGTTACCAAACTAATCTCCTAAGATGCTTTTCATCATTAAATTTAACTATATTACTTATTTAAATGATTCAGAGAACTTCATTAATTGTGGTTAATTAACTGTGGTGGGACATTTCATTTTACACGGTAATTATTTTGTGAAAAGATAATATTGAGGATAAATTATTACTATGTTGATACGTGAAGCGAAATTTAGTAACATATCGAGACTCCTCCATGCCTCGGAGAGCACGTTAAGCCGTTGGTCCCGGCTGTCATTTGTAGATCTTTGACAGTCGTTACGGGTAGTCAGAAACCCGAAAGTCTGACAACCAGCCTTACCAAGGGGTATCGTGTTGCCCAGTGACTGGGTTGTGGAGGTCAGATAGGCAGTCGCTCGACTGGTAGCCGACCCCAACATAGTTGGGAAAAGGCTAGGCAGATGATGATGTCATCATCATCATCTGCCTAGCCTTTTCCCAACTACGACGGGAAGCGAAAGCTTCTGGATCACTGAGTGACCACAAGTTGTTATAAATGGGTATCCAGGTACTGGATGCTTCATTTTCTTCACTTTCATCAAACACATACACTTCACATTTTCCTGTACCTATGTAATCATCATAATTTACCTCACATAATCATACCATACTATAGAACTGTTTTACGTCCGTGAGATCTCACAATCTCAGGTCCAGTTGAAAACAGGTCCAGTTGTCTGGCATTTGTGCTGAACCGGACCCTTTTAGCGCAGCTGAAGGCACATACTTAATAATATATACTTTATAATTTATTATTATTATTAAGTTTTATTCACATATATACAATTTTACTATAAAACTAACTAGGTATATACATATTTACAAAAACAAAAAAAAAAAACAAAAAAAAAAGCCGACAAGGACACTCAGGCGTCAAAGTATTCCTCCGCATCGCTGTCATCTGGAAACGTGCCCAAAAGACTGGCAGCATTGCCACGTTGGATGGCAATACTAATTCTTTGGGCAAAGAATGAGCCAGCCCTCTGGTCACGCGAAGTGTCGATCAGACTATACATATATACTTATATATGTTTTTAATGTATTTCTTGTTACTCGTTTTTTTAAGTTTTTCTATGTTTAGTATCGTTGTTGTGTGCCTGAACATGTGCTGAATAAATGTTTTTTTTTTTCTTTCTTTCTTTCATTTTGTCGCATAAAAACATTTTTATTATTGAAACGGTACCGTAAAACGGGGTGAATAGAAATGCAGGGGTGAGTAGAAACAAAAAATTGAAGGGTCATTTTCGCGTTAGTTTAACATTGTTTGTTACAAGGACTCTTATATTTTTTTAAGGAATTGAAATAAATAATTTCAACACCTTTTCAGTAATTAATAATGTTGAATCTACGTTTAAATCTCATTAAAAGTTTTGTTTCGATTCACCCCGGTGCGGGCGTTTCGATTCTACTATGACTGTAATCTATATTATCCTTAGTACCTACTACACACAAACTATTAAAAATGTATATAAATAAAAATGCATCCCTTTTTTCCTTGATCACAGCATCACGCTTGAACGACTGAACCAATTTCTGTAATTATTTTTGTCTCGTGTTTGTTATTGTAAAGAGGTAAGTTCTTACGGAAATAAAAATTAAGAAAATTGGAAAATTTCAGGAAAATTAACGACTTTTATTACCTTTTCACGTTTATCAGTTCGCGCCATTGACATCTGTCAGGTCAGCTGGTAATTTTATAAATGTGAAAGTAACTGTCTGTCTGACATTTTCATGCTTATTCCGCTAAACCAAATTATATTAAATTTGGTATGAATATAGTTTGGGACCCTGCAAAGGATATACAATGTAATACAATGTAACTACTATATAAGTTATTTTTGTATACAATTAAAATATCATCTGTTTTTCGTTTTATAATAGCGAAGTTGGACCCAACCGAAAAGATAATATATACGTAATACCTCCTTGTATCAAATAACATACCGACAATTTAGCAAAATGTAAAATCTATCGTTAGTCGATGATAATGATGTTGTATAATGACGATCATAAGAATGAAGTCATGACTTTCAACGATAAATACCAAGGAAAAACTAAAATAATGTTGACAATGAAACACAATAATAAACACCAGTAATAACTTCTAAGACAAAAGCTTCTTTTTTATTTTTATTCTATAATAGAGTTCTTCTTTAAACTTGTGTGGATTGTCCAGCATTATTTATTTATTTTGTTATTTTTTAAACTTTATTTCTTTTACTATATAACTATTAATATATGAAGTAATTACAGCATTGAAAAATTCATCCGCATCGCTGTCAACGGGAAAAGTGCCCAGAAGGCTGGCAGCATTGCGACGTTGAATGGCAATGCTGATTCTTTCCAACTCCTTTAACCAACTCCCAACAACCTTGGATAAGTTTCATAGACGTATTACATATCCTGTGAGGTAAAGTACATAAGTATCTTCTGTAACCCATAGATACACGACCCATAGATACTAGACATTGAATATCCAGCCTACATCGAGCGGCTTACATATCCGATTGCAGGTCTTGAATCGAGGCACTTCACCGCATCCATGCATTGAAAGCCTTCAATAGACGATGGTAGGCACAAGTAGAGACAAACAAAGATAAGGATGAGCACGTTAATTTGTAAATACAAGTATCTTGTTGTATTTAGATGACATAATTGCAATAGAGGAGCTCGTGGCTAAATAAAAACAACCGCATGGGTTGATCCAAGGTTAAGCTACGCTTTCCGAGGTCAGTCTGTGGATGGGTGACCGTTCGTAACATATTGAAACTCCTCCGTGACTCGGAAAGCACGTTAAGCCGTTGGTCCTGGTTGTCATTTGTAGAGCTTTGACAGTCGTTAAGGGTAGTCAGAAACCCGAAAGTCTCACAACCAGTCTTACCATGGGATATCGTGTTGCCCAGTAACGAGGTTGTGGAGGTCAGATAGGCAGTCGCTCCATTCAAAACACTGGTATTCATGTTGGAATCGGCTTTCAGTCTAATCAGATGCAGTTGAATACCAGTATTTTACTTTAAGCTATCTACCTATCTAACCATTACAACAGATTGTCAGACTTTCGGACTTCTAACTATCCGTAACGACTGTTAAAGATCTATAAAAGACAGCTGGGACCAACGGTGTACCATGCTTTCCGAGGCACGATATGTAATAAACGATCACCTATCCACAGACAAGTGTAGCTTAACCTATGTTTATTAAGCCACAAGTTCGTCTCCGCGCAAACCCAACCGTCACTATTTAATGAACAAGAGAGCAAATAATAACATCCTAAAATTAATTATAATGAAAATCAATAAGCGGTATTCGCACACACGACTAATTAATAAATTAAGAGGGGATCAAACGAATGGCTAAAATGCAAGAGAGTGGAAAAAGGGTTATTTGAAACAAGCCGTGTTAGACTGTCAACACACACGCGACTTGTCGGGATCTCTCGCGATTTCATACGTGATTTCCTGAGGATTTGCAAGTCGGATGCACGCTTTTATCCGGCGGTTAAATTGAGTGGGTATAATGTGTGATGTGAAGGGATCGGAGTAAATCGTGGACAATTTGTATTTTTGCTTTTGTATGTCACATTATTTGATGATTTTAATTTGTGTAAACAGCTTTCTCTTCACAGTGAGCTCAACTATACACAGCTTTGTTTTTATGTAAGTGATGAATGATATTAGTGTCTGTTAATTGGTTTTTAGCTCCGAAGCAAAAACGACGGGGATTTATAAGTTTGACGTAACTGTGTGTGTGTGTGTCTGTGTGTGGCATCGTAGCTCCCGAACGGATGAACAAATTTTCATTTTGTTTTTTTTTTTGTTTGAAATGTGATTGCATTGTATTAGATAATAGGTCGGTGTTTCCTTATTTGACTAATCTGAGGAACACCAAAACTGACTCAAAGGTTTTGCAATCGTTTTTAAAGCTTAAGGCTAAACATACCAAGTTCTCGACTAAAAACGCACTCAAAAAGTCCCTATGTAATGTCCATTAAAGTATATAATAAACTACCCGGATCAATAAAAAACGAAGAAAAAACTCACACATTTCTAAAACAACTAAGAGATTTTTTGTTAAAGAAAAGCTACTACTCATTAAATGAATATTTAAGTGATATACATATAAAGTCATAATTTTAGTATTCAAAATTAAATATTTATATTATATTTATTAATTATTACAAGATCTCCCAATAGATACCTATTTATATTCTATATTATAAATACCTACTATTAGTTTATCTTAGAAATTACCTACCTACTGTATAATAATTATAATTTACAAGTGCTTCCTCTCTCCTAACTCACTTATTTGCTGTGCCCGACAGGGTCCATGTGATCTAATTTTAAGTTTTACCACCTAAGTACTACATGTGGAATGCAATAAAGTATTGAGTATTAAAGTCCAAACATTATATTGGTCAAATCGTGTGAGGACAATGCAGATTAGTGTCTGAGATAGTTTTTTGAGGAAAGAACCACACAGATATGAATGAAACGTTAGAGAATTGTACAGCTCAACTCGGAACTTATATTATTACATTTTTGTAAAGCGCAGTTTAGATTAGTTTTAGCGCAGTTTTCTATCTTTAAAACTAAAGAGGCTAACTTAATGGCTTAGACATTTTCTACCAGTCAACCTTTGGGTGCTGTAGAGAAACAGTGGTAGATGCAATACCATTCCGGTTATAGTAAGTCTACTTATTGCGTCGTTTCTTTATTTTTCAATACTTCATAGCATAGCGTTGTGTAAACGTGTCCTTATAAAATGTATGCTGAGCGATACTTTTGTGCTAAATAATTTTTGATATGATTTTGGAATATATTGTAGGAAATATTTGAACTGACCTTGAATATGAATGACTTGTTTTTGCTCATGACTTCGTCCACGTGCATGTCGGTTATCTAGTCTAGTCGACAAGTTAAAAATGGTGTTAATTCGACATACTACTGCTAAAATTATGTGGTTTAGCTCATTCGATTCGGAATAATGTAGTATAGTTTACGGACAATAAGCAATAAACGAAACGCTATTTTTTGAAGGTGATTAATTGTTAATAACTTTTGGAATTTTTTATGTGCTAATTCAATTTTTTAGCACAATGGTCTAGACATTATTCCGAATCGAATGAGCTAAACCACATAATTTTAGCAGTAGTATGTCGAATTAACACCATTTTTAACTTGTCGACTAGACTAATCGTGATGATTGTATTTCTTCCACGCAAAAACTACTGAATTGATTTTGATGGCACTTTTCAGTTTTATAGCTAAGAATTACTTCAGAATAACACATACGCCATAATTTATAGAGAAAGCTTCGCAGACGAAGTCGCGGGTGGCTGCTAGTTATATCCAAAATAATGAACTGTAGCACAAATTTAAAAGACTGAGCCAAATCCAGGGAAAACCCGGACTAAACCCAATTTAATATGAGATAAAAGAATCTATACTAGATCTATTTTTGGGACTGACTTTTCCAGGACGGCTCATTCAGTAGCTAATGAAAAAGTCTAGAAATAGTTACATCAAAGCGATCTAGAAATAAAATAAAACACGCTTGAGAGAGGAAGGATTTTTTTTATTTTTGGAACATACAGGGTGTGAAGCAAACATGCTGCGCCGACCCCAAATAAATTGGGATAAGGGCAGGAGGATGATGATGATGATGATGACAGGGTTTGAAGAAAAGTCACAACCTGTATGTTCTGTGAGGCCTTCAGTATATTTTTATAAACGTTGCACCACTAGGAACTTCTCCTGTACTGTGGGTGCTTTTACATACATTCAAATTCACGTACACAAACAGCCAGACCCAGAACAACTACCTGTAGGCCTTACAAATATTTGTTCCTTGCGGGAATAAAACCCACGACATGCAGCACAGCAGTCAAGCGCTCAGCCACTGCGCCAACCATACCGTCAAATACATACTATTCATCAAACTTAGTAACATTGTAATTATAAAAATATTTTCTGGGAAACGACTTTTATTTTTGGGGTGAAAATGACTGCTTACAAACGCAAGCTAAACATAGTACGTATAGATATGGATGCAACAGGTACAGGGGTCGTGAAAATTTAATTAGAATATTTATAACTGGTTTTCGTCTAAAAACAATTGTAAATTTGACATTGCCCAGCAGATTCCCAGCTGTTATGGTTCAGTATAAAAAAAACCACAGTTATGTCACTAATAAGTTTTTCTCGACTTTACTAAGCGTCTTATTACATCGTTTAGAACGATGGTTATGATTTTATTTTATTTCATTTCATTAAATTTCACTATAGATTATGTTTACTTCTTTCTATTATAATTTAACTACGAGTACAATTGGCTGGTTTTGCTCTCACAGAAAGAAGTAAAATATGACAAGAATAGTGTAGTGCTTGTAAAGCCCCTTGTGGAGTACTTCGTTTGGGGAAGTACTACATCCATGACATACATAAGTTTGCCGCCAAGTAACGTTGCTGTTGTGTCGCGTTCTTTGAAGTTTCAGGTTCATAAATAAACCTTTTGAAGACTCAAAGAAGATGAATTAATATAATAGGAATGACTTTGACTTTGACATAACGTTTTTACAAATGAATTTGGAACTCTAGTCTAAAAATATGCAGAACTTTGTAAAAGAAGATTGAATGTAATTTAAAATCCTGTAGTTGTAGTACAGTTTCTTGTGGTTATTTAGTATAACATCACGACTATATTTTCTGAAGTAACCCTTCACAGGATGTAGGCAGAGTAGTACACTCACAATTTGTCACTTACTTTTGACGACCGATGTGGCGCGGTGGGCGAAGGTCCGCCTGCGACGCAAGAGGTTGCGGGTTCGATTCCCGCCTTGGGACAAATGTTTGTACGATCTACAAATATTTGATCCGGGTGTTCTGGGTATTTCCTATGTATAATAAAAAATATCTATCTATGTAATGTATTGTATTAAGTATATCAGTCATCTAGTACCCATAACACAAGCTCTGCTTAGCTTGGGGCTAGATGATGCTGTGTGGATTGTCCAGCAATATTTATTTATTTATTTATTTTTATTTATTTTATGTTTAAGACTCATGTTATATGGGGCGACCTTAATGCCACCCAATAATATTTTATGCGCCCTGGTAATCGAACTCAGGACCTCATGGTCGGTAGTAGCGTTTACATTGTCTCCAACAACTGCCTAACCTTCTCCTAATTATTTTGAGGTCGCCTTCCAGCCTCACCAAATGTAGCTACATCTGGTGACGCTGGAAAATACTTGTATTCAGCTGAATACAAGTATATTACATGTAGCGACTCCATATCTGACCCCCACCACTCAATTACTGGGTAACACAATACCCCTTGGTTAGACTGTTGAAATGGAAGGTGGTCAGACTTTCAGCTTTCCAACTACCCGTTACGACTGTTAGAGATCTAGAAATGACAGCTGGTACCAATGGTTTAACGAACGTTCCGAGGCTAGGAGGAATCTCGATATGTTATTAACGGTCACCTATCTGCAGGCTGCCCACGGCATGTGTAACCTTATACCCCTTGGTAAAACTGGTTCTCAATCTTTTGGACTTTCGACAACCCGTAACGAATGTCAAAGATCTACAAATGACAGCGGGGGCGAATACGACGTCATGAACGATCATCCATCCATAGACTGACCTCGGCAAGAGTATCTTACCCTACGATCAACACGCGTGGCTGTTGTTATTTAGCCATTAGCTTTTTAATACTGAATGAGCAATGAATAGTAATGTCATTCAAAACATTCCCACGCATTAATTTATTATTTATAGTTTTCTGTGTTTTCATTAAGTATTTTGGATACAGTTTCTTTGTTAATACAAAACTGGTTGTTTTCTCTGTACATACGCCAGCATATCAAGCTATCTATAACCGTCAAATTTTCCCAATTGAATATGATCCTTAATCTATTGTACTAAAGTTGAGAGCTTGATATGCTGGCCTCTGTACAAAACTGGCTGTTTTCCTATTTGGATCTTTATTTATGATAAAATAAATGTGGGAACAATACAACGTGGGCTGATATGATGTTAGCACAAGATCAAAGAAATAACTTATTGTGTTATTTTTTGGGAAACAAATGACATCTTTGTCCTTCTAACATCGTGGTTTTGCCACGTTTTTGTTAGTATTATATTGGAAAGGAAGTATTTAGATAAGTATGGAGTATTTTTCCGTACATGCATATGAACATAAACTCTGAGGAGCTTGTGGCAAAGTAAAAACAGCCACACAGGTTAAACTGCGCTTGCCGAGGTCCGTCTGTGGATAGGTAACCGGTCGTAACATATCAAGAGTCCTCAGTGCCTCGGAAAGCACGTTAAACCCTTGGTCCCGGCTGTCATTTGTAGATATTTGAAAGTCGTTACGGGTAGTCAGAAGCAAGAAGTATTGCCCAGTAACTGGGCTGTGGAGGTTACATAGGCAGTCGTTTCATGTAAAATACTGAATACCTTCAGCATAGATATACTGAAGGTTAGACTGGGAGCCGACCCTAACATAGTTCGGAAAAGGCTTAGCAGATGATGATTTCATCTAGATAAAGCTACATTATCTGTGACTGACATACACTATTATTTTGACGCGAATACGTCTTTAAAAGTCTTTAAAATAGTGGGAGGCAAGCATAAAAACGAATGATAACATAATCAGGGTATAGTTTGGTTTTGCAGCTTTTTACGCGCTTTATATTAGCTTCACTTGTATGTTTGTATGTTTGTAACCAGTCGGTTACAAACGTCCAAAGGACGGAGGTCCCTTTGGACGCTATTTTGACCCACTTTAAACGGTCATCATCATCATTTCATTCAAATTTGCACACCTGTCAAAGACCGATGACAATGCAATAATTCGAAAAAAAAAATTATAGGAAATCCAACTAAAAAATAGAAAATAAAACTTAATAAATTTGGATTAAGAAAAGTGTAAATAAGAAACAAATGTATTTTAATGGAAAAAGCGTGGGGTGCATAGTGTCAATAGTTATAAACATTTTCTATTTTTCCATGGTTACTGTCATTCACAGTGGGCTCCACGTATCGGCGTGTATTCTTCAATATTAAAGCGTTTGGCTTGTTTTACAATATGTGATGGTAATTCATTATATCTAAACAGCATCTATTGTTTATTACACCTATTTGCTGTAAGTGTTGTAACAATAACAAATAATACAACTCATCTAAAGTTATTTACAAAATTCACATTTTACGATCATCATTACAAACTCTGTCTACCCCCAACAGAACTCATTATTACTGTCATCCAAAAACTAATTTAAAACCTAAATAAATATCACAAATCTCACCGAGACGAATAGCTCTCATCTCCCTAACAAAGATAAAATTACTTTCAGACTGAAATCTAGATATAATAATTTTTCCAGATGTTTCTCAATTCAGCCTAGTAATCCTGAAATCTCTCAAAGTCTCTTAAATATCTGGAAATCCCTCGGTTTTAATGGTCCTTTTAATAGGCTCGCTCGTTGGAAGTTTATAGCGCATTAATTATACTTGACGAAGTCGGTTAGTGACGATTGTTTTATGTTTTTATACCGTTTTAGGTTACACATTGTAATGAAGGACCAAAGCAAGTTAATGGTCCTTTGGCAGTGGTAGTAGGATTCAAGTGAATCATCAAAAGATGGTCCAGAATCTATCTATAATTTAAATAAATAAATAATGCTGGACAATCCACACAGCATAATCTAGCCCCAAGCTAAGCAGAGCTTGTGTTATGGTTGCTAGATGATTGATAAACTTAATACGATACATTACACAGATAGATATTTTTTATTACATATAGCAAATACCCAGAACGCCCGAAATAAATCTTTGTAGATCGTACAAACATTTGTCCCAAGGCGGGAATTGGACCCGCAACCTCCTGCGTCGCAAGCGGACCTTCACCCGCTGCGCTACATAGGTCGTCAAGTTAGCAATATGTACACACGTAAGGAATGTCAAAATAGTTGGACCAAGCGATTGTCTCCGCGTTCGCAGTGTTCCACGTGTTTGAGTTTTACAAGCTGCCAGTTACAATTTCAAAATAATATTCTATAAGGAAAAAATATAAAAAAAACCTTGTTCTGATGGGGAAATTTCGTGCAAATTGTTTTTTACAATTTAAAATAAAATAAAATCTTTGGATAAAAACGTAAAATTGAGGATAAAGCCGACGGAAAATTTCAACGCTGGGGCCATCGAGAATTATGTACTGAACTCTTGGTATCCATCCTGTATGTACAGAGGCCAGCATATCCAGCTACCCCAATATGTCAAATTTTTTGACAGGTTTTCAACTTTATCGCAAAAGAATAAGGTACATTTTCAATTGGTAAAATTTGACACTTTGGGGTAGATTGATGTGCTGGCGTATGTACCGAGAAAACAGCCAGTTTTGTACTAACAAAGAAACTGTAACCAAAATCCTAACTCATATTATAAATGAGAGAGTAAGTTTGTTTGTTACCTTTTACCACTGGACGGATTTCGATAAAATATGGCAGAGAGGTAGATAGCATCTCGGGGAAGGACATAGGCTATAGTGCTTTTTATCAACAAACCACGCGGGCGAAGCCGCGGGCGGAAGCTAGTACTTAATAAAAACACAGAAAATTAAAAATAAATAATGCGTGGGAATGTTTTAATGACATTATTATTCATTGCTCATCCAGTATTAAAAAGTGAATTTTCTCAATGGAACATGAACCTTATTCCATTGCACTAAAGTTGTAAAACTATCAAATAAATTTGACAGATATGGGTAGCTTGATATGCACAGCTGTTTCTGTACTCTGACCATAACTTGTAATTCTTCTAAGCAGTGTGTATCATATAAACGATTATCTAAAAGATTAATCATGGTGAGCAAAATTACGGCAGTCATTTGTCATTTCCGGAATTATTGTAACTTTTTACGGCGCATGAAAATATCTTCAGGATATCGTAATTATTGTAAATTTAAATGGCTGTAAAAGCAAAGGAAGACCAGAGATAGGTGTACTGTGTGAAAAGTGATGATAGATTGACGAAGTTCTCAGCAACCCGGAGTCTATTACGTGGTACTTATTTTTTTTAATTTATATTTAAGGACAACTTACACTATACCAAAAATACATAAATAAATAAATAAATAAATAATGCTGGACAATCCACACAGCATCATCTAGCCCCAAGCTAAGCAGAGCTTGTGTTATGGGTACTAGATGACTGATATACTTAATACAATACATTACAAAGATAGATATTTTTATTATACATAGCAAATACCCAGAACACCCAGAATACATGTTAGTAAAAAGCTCGTTTTTTTATCATTCTCCAGTGATGCCTTAATTGAATGTTGCCATGGTAAATATAGGAGTTACAAAATAGTTTCAAACACAATTTACTATTTATTTAGAAGTATTGTAACTAATGAAAAAGACAAATGGAAAAGACAATAAAAAACAATAGAAACTACAATATTATTCTTATTGCACGCCTCATAAGCGAAGCGTTGAGGTGATGCTCTACTCCCGATATATGAAAGTCAAGGACTTTTCGAAACTAAAAATGACTGTATTTTTCTCACAATGCACTTATAGGATAATATTCTCATACATATATCAAGAAAAAACATAGGTTTGAACATATTTGGTATTATTAAAAAACAATTATTTTGTTTTAAGTAGAAAGAAAAATTTACAAAAATGTTCGAGGACGTCCGGATGTCTGTCCGTATGGTACTGGCATTCTCACGTCCATAAAAATTAATGTATCGAAGTATTTTTTTTTTAAAGTTTCATAATCGCAGCGAACTGTTTGCTATTGAAAATCTCTGGGTAATTCGTTGTCGTTTAATTACAGTTACACAGTGAGGGATATTTTTTTTAGTGAAAAATGAGATCATGAGGCGTGCACATTTGGTTTTTTTTTTTTCTTAAATGTATAACTGATGAAAATGTGGGTTGGTATTATAGGTACTGAAGTACACCTCAGCCTTACCCTTGGGGGAATACAGGCATGATGTGAGGCGTGATGTGAGCGGTGATGTGAGGAATTTGGTGACGCAATGTTTCACTTAGTAGTTTAAAAGAAGATGAAGTGACAAAAATTTAAATGGGATGCTTAAATGGGATGCTTAAATGGGATGCTTAAATAGTATGTTTAAATGGGATGCTTAAATGGGATGTTTAAATGGGATGCTTAAATGGGATGTTTAAATGGGATGCTTAAATGGGATGTTTAAATGGGATGCTTAAATGGTATGTTTAAATGGGATGCTTAAATGGGATGTTTAAATGGGATGCTTAAATGGGATGTTTAAATGGGATGCTTAAATGGGATGTTTAAATGGGATGCTTAAATGGGATGTTTAAATGGGATGCTTAAATGGGATGTTTAAATGGGATGCTTAAATGGTATGTTTAAATGGGATGCTTAAATGGTATGTTTAAATGGGATGCTTAAATGGGATGTTTAAATGGGATGCTTAAATGGTATGTTTAAATGGGATGCTTAAATGGTATGTTTAAATGGGATGCTTAAATGGGATGTTTAAATGGGATGCTTAAATGGTATGTTTAAATGGGATGCTTAAATGGGATGTTTAAATGGGATGCTTAAATGGGATGTTTAAATGGGATGCTTAAATGGGATGCTTAAATGGTTTGTTCAAGTTAAGAGGCTAAAAAAAGACATTGCATAAAAGGTGTTGCAGTAAATACAATAAAAACAGTTGCACTTTACAAACGAACACTGGTATAAAACATAAATGACGGCATGGTTGGCGCAGTGGCTGAGCGATCGACTGCTGCGCCGCGTGTCGTGGGTTCGATTACCGCACGGAGCAAACATTTGTATGGCCTACAGGTATTTGTTCCGGGTCTGTCTGTTCGTGTATGTGACTTTAAATGTTTGTAAACGCACCTACGACACAGGAGAATTTCCTAGTGTGGGGCAACGTTTAAAAAAAAATAACATAAATGGTTGGGGTACTATCCTCTTAGATAGGCTACATAATAGAGAAAAGTAAAAGAACAAGAGTAAAGAGAAACAGTGCCGCATCCCTCAATAATGGAGAAATCAATTGCTTAGGGTCAAAAATTAAAAAAAAAAGATAATAGTTGTGAGGACGAAATGAAATGAAAGGCGACCAACAAAAGGTGTTTTTAGGGCTTATGAGAGTGAAAACGCCGGGAGGAGACGCCCTAAAAATACAATACACTGACCTTAGAGGTAATGATCTATTGAAAGGTCAGGTGCAAAGTACTCTAGTACAGTTACTCGAGTACTTTGCAACTTTTGCTCTGTTTACGTTCATACATCAGTATGTGTGAACGTAAACAGAGCAAAATTATAGTAGCAGATAGCGTTATATAGTTTTTGCCCAATCCCAGGGGAATAAATAAGCGTGAGTTTATGTATGTGTGTCTGTGAAAATTATGGCTCGAAAATGGGTAAATGTCAGACAGGGTTATTGAGTTTTTCCATTAGGGAATTGTCAGTAGCTGCCCGGAGATGAGATTTGTGTCCAGAGGGTCTACCTCTGTCATGAGAGAGAGAGAGAGGAGATGGTTTCTGAGAGGTGAAAACACAAGTTTTCATTACAGGCACCACATAACTATGTCCGTAAACTTGCATACGGCCATTAAATGGTAACTACTTAAAGAACTGTCTCGATGGTCTAGTGGTTGTAAGCGCTACTGGTGAGCAATGAGGTCCTGAGTGTCGATTCCCAGATCATTCTTGTACATCTGCATTTTCTCAGTAGTAATTTGGAGTCTGGATTTGTGCCCGGGTGACAAGAAGCTCGCCCTCTTTTACATGAGACTTAAATGTTACTAGCAAAATATGGGTGTACTATTATTGTAGGTAAATCTCTGCCTAATCGTTAGAGGATAACAGGCGTGATATTATGTTATGTTACATCGTCATGCCTTTTAAAACCCTCTTCATATTTTGTTTACAATCTCATGGACTATGGATTGTGTAATTTCATGATGGCCCAGTGGTTTAGGCCTCGCCTCTTGTGCACGAGATTGTGGGTTCAAACCTGGGCAAGTACCAATGTGAGTTTTTCAATTCATATGTACTTTCTAAGTTTATCTTGGACATCACTGACATCTGTGAAGGAAAACATCGTGAGGAAACCGGAAATCGCCAACCAGTTTTGAGCAAGCGTGGTGTTTTATGCTCGTGCCTTCTCTGTATGAGAAGAGGCCTTTGCCCAGCAGTGGGACAATAATAGGCTAATACTGGTAATACTGGACTATGAATACTATTAAACATACACAAATACGCTTTTTTGCTTCGTTTACGTTAATACATCTGGTCAAACACGCACATGTATGTACGTAAACGATGCAAAGAGGAGTATGTAAGGATCGTAGCAAGTGGCGTTCTGTAGTTTCTGCCTACCCTTTGGGAAAAAGGCGTGAGTTTATGTATGTATGTATGTATGTGTGTGTGTAAAAGCCCGAAGTATTAAAACATTGAGTGCATTAATGAAATGTAAATAATAATTAAAAGGTAATTAACTTGTGAAATAATGCTTTCGTTTATATTCAATTTTATGGTACACCATTATCGTTGTGACATAATTTACTTTTTACTATGTTTTGTACTATTTAAAACAGTTTATTCATCGTTCTCTTATCGTTTTATCTTTTGAATGTATTTATATATACATATATGATCATATATATATATATCAATTTAGATCATTATAGATATCATTCTCATATATCATTATAGATAGTTAAAGTCTGGCCCCTCATGCGCGACATTGTGGGTTCAAAACTGGGCAAGTACTTACCAATGTGACTTTAAAAATACAACCCAACATATTTGTAGTTGGAAAAAGGCTAAGCAGATGATGAAGTAAGGGATTAGCTAAGGTAATTGATGCAGGAGTGGCATAGCCATTGAACTCGGCCTGTCAAATTAATGTCAAAGGGTTTTCACAAAATAAGTGGAACGGCTAAAGATCAAACTTGCGACCTTTCACTGGCCAGTCCGCTCTTACACTGTTGTGCCATTACCGCGTAATCGCCAATCCCGTTATCAGACTGAGTGAACTAATGATATTTTAGTATTACACTTATTTGGCCTCGTTGGTCCGTTTAGGCTCGTAGTCCCAAGCGCGATTGCAGACCGTAAGCTCTTGGGTTCAATACCCAAGTCGGGTAAAGTGTTATTGAGCTTTTCCAATTTGAATTTTCTCATTAGCTGTTTGGAGTCTGGATTTGTGCCTGGCGAAATGTGGGTGTAGCTATAAGTGCACCTCTACCCAACAATTCATCCCAGCGGAGACCACATTGTTCCAATTGATATCGATAAGTCAAAAGTCTTTTTTGGTTTACCTTTCCGAGAATTCTTGGTAATAGTTCGGGGTTTCTCGTAAGTCTTGGGGATTATCTCAAACAAACAAACAAACAGACGGACAGACAGTGAAGATATTTAGAATAGTTTGTTTGCTATAACTACCGTATAAACTTTAATATTATCCATTAAGAAATTAACTTTTGACATTACAGAGAGACATTTTTATTCTACTCAATTGTTTAGACAAAACAATCAACAAAATTCAAAATGAAAAATTAGGAACACTTGTCAACGAACTCGCAAAGATGAGTACATTTTTCATTTTTATTTTTAACTGTATCACCACGTTGGTATTTCCTTTGGGAGTAAACACAAATACCTAATCAAGCGGGAAAAGCTTGACATTCACATCCGTTAAAAACTTCAAAGTTCACACAACAGATGGCGCTGACAGTTTACACAGATTTATCAAAAGTTGTAGAGTAAAATTCATTCGCTTTACAGGCTGTGAAAATTGATATGGTAATCCACACCGTTCTAAAGCCATCTTAACCCAGTCGAGCGTCAAAAATGTATTATTATTGAAAAAAAAACTCGTGTTTCGCTCCCCGGGAGTTCGAGTAAGCGACGCTAGCGCCAATACGCGATTCCGCCGCAGTCTCTACCCGCCCGCCTAAGCGACGCACGCCGCCCGCCCAAAGCGCGCCCGAAAAAAACCGAACATCGATTTTTTGTGCTTGTGTTGTGTGTGTGTGTGTGTGTGTGTGTGCTAAAAATATTGGATGACAATCATGTAAGTTGAGTGTTTTTTTTAATATATTTTTTTTATTTTTTTCCGGCGTGCCGGTTTTTAATATCAATAATTTAATTGTGTGACATTTAAATTGACTTAAATGTGCTGTTATATAAAACTTAATTCAGCGAGTCATTTAAAATTAGAACCACAATCACAAACGGTATAAATTTGTGTTGACAAATAAAATTCGCGTCAAAAATTATTCAAATATTCGAACTACAATTCTGATCAGTTTGAAATACAATTTCGATTAACGAATATGCTTTCACAGCTGTAATCGTTTTGATCGAGGGTGGTTACAAAATATTATTCGAGCGATAAAATCGAGTGTGAAAACGATCATGTATGTGCCTCATCTGGTGAAATTGACGATCGTTATAACTTTTAATCGGCAATTTCTCACGATTTTATTGCTGTAATCAAACGGTGTTCGGTGTATAATTGAAAGGAGTTTAACTATTGAGAAGTGTTTGGGTAGCCGTTTAACCAATTAATGTAATTAATTTCGACACACATGCTTTTACAAACAATTAACTTTGTAAGTTAACACTTGTTCTACTTCGAATCACGTCGATTTAAATTTTTAAATAAGGCATATTAAAATGAACGTAACAGAATAAATTATGTATTTAAAAATAGCGTTTTAAGGCAAATTATTTAATCATTTATTCAATTGACGATATTTAACCAATTAATAATAAAAACAAGGTACGAACTGGCGCGTTTGTAATTTGTATGTAATAAATTGATAGCACATTACTTAATATTTGGTATTCTCCGTTTAAATTGTTTCGTGAACACGATGGAAACAATTCAATATAACGGACTTTTATAGGTGGGTATTTATCAATGTAATTAAATGACGGTTATTGGTAATTTAGATCTACCAATTCTTTTGAATACATATTTGGAATGCTAGTATTACGGATAATATTGTATAATACAAACACTGACTCTAGAAAGTCGTTACCGTTTTGTTTAAAATAACAATTTAAAATCATTCTTTGTAAGTTTTCATTTGTTTTTCTATTCTATCATATTCATTGGTGCAATAATGAAATAACTTATCTACATATTGCTGCAAGTAGAGCAAGATGAAGCTTTAAATATGATTATATCGCTTGATAATGAATAATTAATAATATTAAGCAAGAAAATGTTAACTTAAAGGTACATTATTAGTTTAGTAGTCTTCATCCATTGAATTGTATTAAAATTCTTGCCGGTGTCTGCTTCTATTGCAGTCTTTAAAAACTCTCTGCTCCTTATTAACAGATTTGTAGTGAACTTTACCTAGCGAAATGTGAGTGCTATAGGTACACTGCCGTATCCTTTGGGGAATACAGCCATTATGTGTATTAAAGTCATACCATAAGTAAACATTGAAAAATGTATGACAAATCTGGATATGATACTGGTTCTTACTTTACTTTGCGTTTAGTAATAAAAGCCTAGACTAGAGGAGCAATTCCCGTATTTGAAGTCTAATCTCAGATTCAATACGTCTAATTTACCTACATTTTAGCAAATTGTATGCCATTGATTGTCACTAAGATGAGATTACGGCAAGATTTTGTACAGACGCCAGCACATCGAGCTGAACCAAAATGTCAAAATTTCTTAATGGAACATCAACCTTATACTTTAGTTATGAAATTGAAAGACTTTCAAAGAAATCTGACAGATAGGGGCAAGGTCTAATTTAGCTACATTTGAGCAAAGCTTATGCCATTGATTAGTTGCTAAGATGAGTTTTCGGCCAGGTTTTGAACAGACGCCAGTACACGAAGCTCTCCCGATATGTCAAATTCCCAATTAAACAAGAACCTTATTCATTTGTAATAAAGTTGAAAAGCTATCAAAGAAATCTGACACATTGAGCTAGCTTGATATGCTGGCCTCTGTACGTTTTTCATTACAAGAATTAGCCTTAAGTTCTTAACGCAATCTACTCGGTTCCTCATTCAGATTCAACCCATATAAGTATTTCCAAAAATAGCTCACAAAATAATCTTAATACAATATTTATTGGGTATAAGGCAGTCCTGTAAGCCAGAGGTATTACGTAAATATTTAACGATGGATTTGATACCGATGTCGGCATTATCTCATTGATCTTGAGGATTTACGATTAATGCTCATAGCAGACCTTTTATCAATTCCAAAGAAACTCGGGTGCTTCTCGATACTTTGATTCGATTGAAACGAGGGAAGTTTCATATGATGTGATATTTTTATGAGTATAACGTATCTAGCTGACAGTATAAATGTGAAAATAACTCTGTCTGTTTGTTACGCTTTCACGGCTAAACCACTAAACCAATTTTGATGAAATTTAGTTCAGACCAAGCTTGAACCACAAGTAATGATATAGGGTACTTTTAAATTCATGACTTTATCTATATCCGTGATAATCGACATTCAAACGGACGAAGTCGCGGGTAAAAGCCATTGTTAAATATTTTTCTCAATACTCAATATTCAATACCTTGTTGCTCCTAATATTTTATTACGATTACACTAGTATTAACGTTCTTAACGAAGTGTGTGGTATTACTGTGAATGATTGATTTTGAAAACGATGAAACGATATGTATGACATGTGAAAACAACGTTGTGGTTTAAGAGAAGATAGTGTCTACTTCAAAAGAGTATGTTTCGATATTTTGTTCGTGTTGAGAAAGTGAACGAAAGGCGATTAATTAAAATGTTTATATAAGGTAGTTAAGTGGAGGAAGTCTGAAAGTGGTGCCTGTGACCGAGAAGTTGTGTGGCAATCGGTTGTCATGGTATGGGCATGTAATGCGAAGGAATAAGGTGGTCCTCATTCCTTCGCATTACATGCCCATGTTGCCCATGTTGCCCATGTTTTGAGGAAAGTTTTGAGTATGAATGTGCAGGGTTACATGAGTAGAGGGAGACAACAAACAATGAAAAGATGGATGGATTGTGTGAAAGATGATATAGCTAGAAAAGAGGTGACTATTGAGATGACGGCGAGCAGAGATGTATGGAAGAAGAACACATGCTTTGCCGACCCCAAATAAATTGGGATAAGGGCAGGAGGATGATAATGATGAGTTAAGTGGGAGAGGGATGCCCTAGAATGACATACATCAGCTTATTGGTGATGTTATTTAGAAAGGTAAGGTGCGTATTAATTGCAACCGGTGTACGTGTATGCAGCCGAGTACTAGTATTTTGCATAGATTTTATTTATTTATTTAGGCACACCAACAACTTAATTATAAATTAATAACGTATAATAACACATTTACAAGAAGTTCCTGTGTGAATAAGTCACTAACATACATGCAAATCATTCCTTTTTAAACAGTTCAAAAACTATGAAATCAATTACTTCATTTCTCATGGAGGTAGGCAGAAACAACACAACGCCAGCTGCTATGATCCTCTGTTCTTATGTAGATAAGGTTGATTATTATTGACTGCTCAAGATTTCGATTTGTGACGAGAGAAATGAAACGCGGGTTTAGTAACCGAGGTCTGTATTGTAACTGTATTGAAGGAAAAAAATTGACATTAGGAGCGGTGAGCGGTTACGCACACATTCAAAATCAACATCCTTACATACTCCTATTGCTTTATACATCTGAGTGACTATAACGAATATTTGACGTAAACGTTAAGTCATTTTTTCAATTGAAGTGAAATATTCGAATAGTTAAGCACTGCAAAGCAAATGGATATAAATTGGACTACCGGCCATATCTTTTCTCCTTCTCTAACAAGTATACGTAAAGGTTGTCTATGAGAGATCGCTTTAAGCGATAAGGCTGCCCCTTGTGGCACCTTATGTAGCTCTTAATGTTATTATTTGTAAGTTTTTATGGCACAGTAAGGAGTAGGTATTCTTTTTAAATTTGAAGTCAAAGTCAAATCATTTTTTTCAATTAGTTTATTTTTTATTTCAAAAGGCACTTGAAATTAAAAATAAAATTATCCTAGTTGCCCCTTCCAAAAGGTAGTTTTGTTTTGTTCTAAGGATCACCAACGATAAATCCATTACAATTACGCTATTGTACAAAAATACAACTTATACAGTATATACATTATCCTGTAATAAACACTAAATTACAAATAACCACAGAGTACACATTGTAGAGTATACATGCTCTGAATGTATTTATTAAATACAATTTACGCAGAAATTAGCTGTATTTCTAATAATAATTATTAATTCATTAACACAATTCTTAAAATAACATCAAGTATTAACTTGATTTTCAATTATTCCAGTATTAAATATTATACATTAAAATAATTCGGATTACGATTGAAATATAGAATAACAGTCATTATAAATAGTGATAAATTAATTAATTATTTGGTTTGATAAATTAAATGCCTTCAGCTTGAAAGGGCCTATTTAATTTTGAATGTAATAATTCAAAGTATAATTATTATATTCTAATGTTGAGCTCTTGTTTTTGCTGTTGTCGTATTTATTTAATTATTGATGTATCTAACTGTATTATAATAAATGTACCACTTTTGTGGGACCTTAGTAAGTACGTCGTCGACGTGTTATTTTTAACTAAAAAATATTATGAAACTGAAGAGTTTTGGATTTCTGGAGCTACCATTTGTTTAAAAAATATATATTTTTGAATTTGATAGCGTAATTCTTGAGGCCACGACACTTAACGTGTTAAACGCCAAATGACCGACAAACAATACATTTTCTATAGTGTCTCGTTGTAAGGCAGTTAAGGTTTTGCGAGGTGAAATTGCCACTAGTAGTTATATAAAGTTATCAGCGGTCGATATTACATAGGGACGACATACACAGCCTCTTTAACCCATACTTAATATTATAAATGTGAAAGTGTTTGTTTGTTAGAAACACTATCACTCGCAACTGAACAATTTGGCTAAGAAATAGATCATATCAATAGATCATATATCATATCATAGAATTAGATTTGACGACCGATGTGGCGCGGCGGGCTAAGGTCCGCCTGCGACGCAAGAGGTTGCGGGTTCGATTCCCGCCTTGGGAAAAATGTTTGTACGATCTACAAATATTTGTTCCGGGTGTTCTGGGTATTTCCTATGTATAATAAAAATATCTATATATGTAATGTATTGTATTAAGTATATCAGTCATCTAGTACCCATAACACAAGCTCTGCTTAGCTTGGGGCTAGATGATGCTGTGTGGATTGTCCAGCATTATTTATTTATTTATTTATATCCTGGGGAAGGACATAAGATTGTTTTTAATACTCGACTTGATTATAATCAACATCCATGCGGACGAAATCGCACCCACGACACAGGATAAGTTCGTGGGGCAGCGTTTTGTCAAATAAAAAGTAATGTCTATGTTTTTAGAATAAGTTAGATTGTACTTAAATGATAAGTCCTCTCCACATATCTGACTTTTGCTGTGCCTGACCTGTCCACGATTGTTTCCAAAAAATGTTTACCACATGAGCCATTTATAATGTGGAACGCAATAAAGAATTGAGTATTGAGTATAATCAGACATCACTAATCTGCATAATCGTTTGCAAGACGATGTGTGATGGCTTCATTACACGGCTATGAATTAATAAACATACTGTTTGATATTCATACATACATTACTGTAAGTTCTGTAGGAGATACCATTTTGTTTACTTAGTTTGTATAAATCTTTTATTTAGGTTAAGTAGGTTTCTATACGTGATGGTCCAATGTTTTAGGCCTCACCTCTTGTGCTCGAGGTTGTGGATTCAAACCTGGTCAAGTAACAATGGACTTTTACAATCATTATGTACTTTCTAAATTTATCAATATAATAAAATCACTGAAATCGGTGAAGGAAAACATCGTGAGGAAACCGGGACTTATGATTAATTTACGCCTTGGGCAAGCGTGATGATCAATGCTTGTGCCTTCTCTGTAACAGAAGAGGCGTTTGCCCTACAATCATCATCATCATCCTCCTGCCCTTATCCCAATTTTATTTGGGGTCGGCGCAGCATGTTTTCTTCTTCCATACATCTCTATTTGCCGTCATCTCATGGGTCACCTCTTTTCTTGCCATATCCTCTTTCACACAATCCATCCATCTTTTCTTTGGTCTTCCTCTACTCATGTAACCCTGCACATTCATACTCAAAACTTTCCTCACAACATGGTCCTCATTCCTTCGCATCACATGCCCATACCATGACAACCGATTTCCACACAACTTCTCGGTCACAGGCGCAACTTTAAGACTTCCTCTTACATACTCATTTCTTATTCTATCCATTCGCGTAACACCACACATCCCCCTCAGCATTCTCATCTCAGCTGCATGTAACTGCCTTTCATTCATGCCTTTTGCGGCCCAACATTCTGATCCATACAAGACAGCAGGTCTGACCATTGTTTTGTAAATCTTCCCCTTAAGTTTAAGGGGAATATGGGGGTCACAGGTTGTTCCCGTTACCTGCCGCCATTTCATCCACCCTATGTAAATTCGGTGCTTGACAGCCCGATCTATTTCTCCGTCACTTTGCACGAGTGAACCGAGATACCGAAAGTCGGAACTTTGCCCTACAATAAAAAAAAAAAAAAAAATTGTTTCCATGATCTTCAAGGTTAAGCGATGCTGCCTGATATTGAACTGTGACCGATGATATACCGAAGTTTCTTCATACTTTGTGAAGCATGTTAAGCCGTTGGCCTAAAAATTCCTTTTTACAATTCTTGGACAGTTTCCACTCATATTTACCTCATGTTCTTTTGTAAGTCAACTTACACTAATTCCTTCAACATGACCAAACCAACTTAGCATACTCTTTTAATTTTTTGCCACTACATCTTTTTTAAATACGCAACTTTTTAAAACTTAAATACTAGGTAAAGTATATTTACTATCGGTCTTGCAACATTAATTCAAGTGTTTTTTCCGAAAGAAATTATCTGAGTCATACTGCTCTGATCTATTTAGTCGTCAACAATCATAATATTGTGTATTCTACTCCATTTACTGTTGTTAAATTAAATTATTCATTATTTACTTAATACTATTCTGGGCAGCTGTGAGGCAAACAATTCTGTTTTATAATTAAGTTTAGACTTTTTCTTTTTTTTTGTATACTATGGCCACTCGTGACTTCGTTTATCAATACTAGACTATGTCTTATTCTGGATTATCTTATATATTAAATTCTCTCGTCACAATGTTAGTTACCAAACTCCTCCGAAACGGCTGGCCCGATTTGTTTGAAATTTTGTGTGCTTATCGGGTAGGTCTGAGAATCGGCCAACATCTATTTTTCATACCCCTGGATGATAAGGGTGGTAAAAACCAAACATTTTATATGGTAAAACAACGTTTGCTAGGTCATCTAGTAAGGTATAAAACGTTTAAAGTTTTTGCGTGAATGAGTAACATATAACATACATACAGCCTAACAATCTTTCCAACATCAGTAAGATTGTGTGCCTTCATGTAGGGTTTTTCTTTGCTTCTTTCTTTATAATATTATTTCTTATTTCTATCACTGTACTTCCGAACTCATTCAGACTCCGTAGGAGCTATTACTTACCCAGAGAATCGATTCCACTACCAACCTCGTAACAAAATGAAATTATTAGATATATACCTTATCAGAACATCAAGTTTCACTTACTGAAATTGACGAAGACGTCTCATTTGCCCCCGTCTAATGTATGTCACACTGAACCACATCCATTCAAAGCTAAACTAATGAATCCAAGTCCTCCAAGATTACTCGGATTTGCTCACACAAGCATCGAATTTCTGTAGTCTCATTATTAATGACGTAAGAGACACCTACAATCTCGCTTTTTTTTTTCTCCCTAATACTTGATAACTGTTTTCCTCGACATTCAGCAGATTGATGGTCCTTTTTATGGGATTTTCAATGGGATTAAGATCTTTGGGAGCGTATGCGAATTTGTGGTTATCTGGTGTATAATTTTATTTTTCCCCATGGCTCATTTTTTATGTTATTGTATTCCGTAAACGGTTTTTATTCCGGTAATACGTTGAGCTTTGAAAGGAAAAAGCGTAATAGAATTAATTCAGGTCGTTTTATTTGCCCTGTGGGTTATTTTTGGTTTGGATTCTAATATAATTTAATCTATTTTAATATTATAAAGAGAGGCTGTGTAAACAGTCAAGTCTTTCCTCTTTTAAAAACTCGAAGACTCCTTAATGGTTTTTTTTTTTTTGACGTGATAACGTCTTATAAATTGATGAATACCAGCAACACTCATGAAAAATAGTAACGTTCCGCGTAACGTTCCACCTGAGCCTGTGCGTGCAAGCGAGAGCGCGCAACAAGCGATAGAGAGGTACGATAAAACAAACGATAGAGAGGCCTAAGCGTTGGCTTGTGACACATATATATATATATGATTATGACGTTATCACGTAAATCTATCGTCCGTAAACCCACTCTACAGACAACCAATTTTTTTTTAATAAAGCTACATTTACAGCGAGTAATATAAACTATATTATATTTTCAAAACTACACTTTGAAGGGGGTAGAGGGCTGTTAAAGTTCGAAGGGAAAGGTACGAAATCCACGCAGACGAAGTGCTACTAAGTAATAAGTGTGTATGTGTAGTAAGTTTGTATGTATTGTGTGTACATTAAGTTGTTATTTGTTTGTTTTTACGGTTTTACGGTGCACAGAAAATATATTTATATTCTTTTCTATTCTACCATTTTCCGGCATAAATACCTAACGGCTTTGAGATTAAATTAGGCAGTCTAGACGCGTTCCAGCTTAAGTCAGGCTTAGATTCAGGCGTCTTACGCAAAATTAGATTCCTGGCGTTAAGTAGGTAACCGTGTTAAATTATTCTGTGAGAGACCAAAAATATTATAATAGGTTAATAGAAATTGGGGTCCGTTGGGGTATCGATCGTAACGTATTTAGACCCTTTGAATAGTTTAGTCACCTAAGTGTTTAGGAGGTTCAAGTGTATTTTTCTGAAGGAGATACTTTTATTGCCTCGTAGTAGTCGCAAGCGCTACTGCGGTGTGTGAGGTCCTGGGTTCGATTCCAAGGTCGTGTAAAATGTTGTTGGGTTTTTATATTTGGGATTGCTTGGTTACAGTAGCAGCCTGGAGTTTGGTGACAATAGGCTCGCCCCTTATTACATGGGACTTAAATATGACTGGTGAAATGTATAGATACTATAGGTACACCTCTGCCTAACGCTTTAGGGAATATAAGCGAAATCATATGTAGGTTTACGAATATTCTTAAACACTTGACGACCAATGTGCCATGACGGGCGTTAGTCCGTCTGCGATGCAGGAGGTTGCGGGTTCGATTCCCGCCTTGGGACAAATGTTTGTATGATCTACAAAGATTTGTTCCGGGTGTTCTGCGTATTTGCTATGTATAATAGAAAATACCTATCGATGTAATGTATTGTATTAAGTACTAGAGCTTGTGTTATAGGTACTAGATCACTGATAAGTCATCTAGTACCTATAACACAAGCTCTGCTTAACTTGGGGCTAGATGATGCTGTGTGGATTGTCCAGCACTATTTAATTAATTGGTACCGAAATCTTTCGTGGAACTCATTTATATTGATTCTGGCTATCCTTATGTATGTATTTTATTACCATACCATATGGTAATGTAATGGTAATACCAATTAATGATGTGTCAGTTCAGATTGAAGAATTGACATCTGGAATGAAACCTTTGTTTTGTCATGTGTTATTGATATGAATTGTGACACTACGTACCACTAAACCAACAAGACCGTTTAGTCGAGTGATCGAGAGTGCTACTGCTGAGCATGAAGTTCTGGGTTCGATTCCCGATTCCCGGGTCGTGTAAAGAGTTATTGCCTATTAATATGTGATGGTTGATTTTTTATTTTGTTAAAGGTGACGATTTGCTGACAGCTTTTGTTTCTTAAATAAATTACTAACCGACCAACTGAAAAGCGAGAAATAAGAACTTTTTAACAAAAAAAAACAACGGACTTAAAAAAGTAGACACTTTTTTTAATGTGGAATAAGCCTATGCTGTCCCACTGCTGGGCAAAGGCCTCCCCTAAGTGTATATATTATATTGTTATAAAATATTCAAAATATTCTTATCATTTGCCACCTGGTGCCAGCCATTGCAAAGAACGCAATAAACAACAGCTTCCGGAATTAAAGTTATTTTACACCTTTAAGATTTTTTAATTACAGAGGCCATCACATCGCACTAACCCAATCTGTCAAATTTATTTGATAAGTTTTCAGCTATTGGGAATATTCGACAGTTAGGGATAGCTTGATGTGCTGGCATCTGTACATTGTTTTTTTTGTTGAAACATGAGATATCTCACATGTTCACACATCCATTGACTTGTGAACACATAGATATATATGTTCCATCATTAATCGATAGCCACAGACTTGCCAAATCGTACCCTTTCCCCAGGCCACTAAAATATGTATCCAGCCTACATTAGGCCTGTTTCTAGACAATAATTTAGACCCAACTATCAGACAATAATTGTGCTTACCCTGGGATAATACTTACTGTGGCTATTATACAGACAACAGAGATGGAGGCCGTCGAGACCCTTAAGTGTGTGGGATTAAGGGTCAGTTTGGTGTAAGCCGAATGAGTGGTACTTGAAATATCTACGTTTTATTTCTAGTGAACGTGAATGAAATGCTACTTGTTATAAAATGTTCGTTCTTTTTCACCGCCATCTTTTTTTTTTCGTTTCGTGGGTGCGATAGCAAACATTAATACTCACATACACAAACAGACAGATCCGGAACAATTACCTGTAGGCCATACAAGTATTTGTTCCGTGCGGGAATCGAACCCACGACTCGCAGCGCAGCAGTCACTCGCTCAGCACTGCGCCAACCGTGCCGTCGAATCTATCTGCCTAACCTTTTCCCCAAACTATGTTGGGATGACAACACACAATCAAAACACTAATTTTTCTGACACTAAGACACTCCCTTACCCATACATACATTCAGGCGTTTATTTGTAGACTGTTTTATTTTTATTACTATTACTTTTTTTTGTGGTTTTGTGTTATTTCTAAACAAAATCCGCGAATACCTATGTTCATGTGCTTAAAAGGGTACTGTTCAAGAGTAAACCCTTCATATTGGTACCAAAGATACAGACTTGCCTAGTTTGGGGCCAAGTTTAAAAACTATATAGAACTTTTACTGCAATATTTTTTTATTCTTCATTTATTTATGAGCGGTACGGTTCCTGTCTTAACCGATACATCTAAGTATAGATTATCTATCTCACCTCCACATTTATTTGGTGTACACACATGTCAAATACTGGTATTCAGCTGCATCCGGTTAGTTTAGAAGCCGACCCCAAAATAGTTGGGAAAAGGCTAGGCTGGTGATGATGATGATGATGACTCACACGACAGCACAACGTAAAAAACACGATTTTAATCATTTACATATAGGAAATAGCCACAAGATACCAACAACCGAAAAAAATCATTAAACAAGACATTATATAATATACAACCAACATACAATATGGCAAGCTACCGGGTAGTACGGTACCACTTGGTAAGAATGGTTGTCACAATTTGGGGTTTCTGACAACCTGTAATGTCTGCCAAGGATCTACTTTCTGAGGCACGGAAGGTCCCCATTTATAATGGGTGGTCAAGTATCCACGGACCGATCACGATCTATACCACGATCCAATCCTTTAGCTACAAGCTTATAAAACGTATCTATCCATCTAAATAAGATCTAGAGTGTCTGGATCTTATTTAGATAGATAGATACGATTGATTTATTAAAGTTCACTCCTTAAGAATAAATTTTATATAAGTTTACTTTTAAGTGGATGGATGTATAATGGGAAACCATCCAATTACTTCTCTCTCTCTCTCTTCTCTCGTTCTGGGCGGAACGGGAAGGCATGTCAGACTTTTAGTGACTAAAACCCATCCGTGTTCCATCCTTGCCCTTTACCTTCCGGAGTCACGGTAACTCTTTCGAACATCCCGCAACTATATGCATTTAAAACAAGGGCTAAATTAAAAACCGTTATGTTTTATATAGCCAATGTTGGTGGCAATGAACATTGGCTACATTGGTAAATGTTGGCGCCAACAGAAGAGTAAACTCAAGTCGCGCGCGGAGCTAACACGCAATTTTTTTTTCAAAAACCTTTCGCATTACTGTTTATACTTGTTGTGTCCTATAAAAACTACAGCTACGATAGGTACGCCTCCTGCCTAACCGTCCGGCCATAACAGGCGTGATGTTTTGTTTGCCATGATCGAATTGAATATTATATCGAAAACAATAGGCACAAATCAGTAGAGAAATATTTGTTTCCATATTGGGTGTTTTTGTTTGAATAAACAAAAATCTATTTGATGCTAAAGCGGGCATGTAAAGCGCGAAGTGAGTTTATTTTCAATCTACACTTTTATAATAAAGCTGAAGTGTTTATTTATGTTTTTGTTTGAAAAATACTTTTGCATTCGATGGCCCAGTTCTTAAGCAAGATAAGTTATACGTTATTTTATATCCCGCTACAGCCCTTTGGAAGATGGAACCGCCAGGCATTGCTAGTATTGATGGATAATTCGATTTTGAACTTCAATAGAATCAAATTTGACGGTACAGTTGGCGCAGTGGCTGAACGATCGGCTGCTGCGCTGCGTGTCGTGGGTTCGATTCCCGCACGGAGCAAATATGTGTATATCCTACAGGTAGTGGTTACGGGTATGGCTGTTTGTGAATGTGAGTTTAACTGTTTGTAAATACATCCACGATACAGGAGAAATTCCTAGTGTGCGGTAACGTTTTTAAAAAAAAGGACGTGATAAATAATTCGATTTTCAATTTCAATAATAACAATAATTTCAAAAAGCTTTTCCAATACCAGAAATTAAGACCACCTTAATTTTAAACACAGGGAGTGTAGTATTTCATCCCTTAATGTAAATGAGGGGTGAATAAATATTCAAAATCTCATCAGAATCAATGTACCAGTATGATTTATCACGGAATTCCTTCAGCATGAAAAACTTTTTGAATTTCTTTTGTATAGAACATTAATTTTTTCATGATGATTAACTGCTTTGCTCAAATTAGTTCGTTAAAGTATTTTTCTTTCTTTTTAAGTAGTTTATTTTTCGGATATTGTCTTGGGATGGTATGGGCATGTGATGCGAAGGAATGAGGACCATGTTGTGAGGAAAGTTTTGAGTATGAATGTGCAGGGTTACATGAGTAGAGGAAGACCAAAGAAAAGATGGATGGATTGTGTGAAAGGGGATATGGCAAGAAAAGAGGTGACCCATGAGATGACGGCAAATAGAGATGTATGGAAGAAGAAAACATGCTGCGCCGACCCCAAATAAATTGGGATAAGGGCAGGAGGATGATGATGATGATGATGATTGTCTTGGGATTAGATTTTAATAGAGCAGATGGAAAGTTGAGGATATTTTTATTATTTAGACCAGAGTTTAGTTTTAGTTATCTTTTTCTAAAACGGTTTCAGAAATAAATTTCAACATTTAATTAAATTTGAGTCCGGATACCTACCTAACTCATCATCTGCTTAGCCTTTTCCCAACTATGTTGGAGTCGGCATCCAGTCTAACGGGATGAACCAGCATTTAACATAAA
The DNA here is from genome assembly GCA_905147745.2 of Phlogophora meticulosa. Classification (NCBI taxonomy): domain Eukaryota; kingdom Metazoa; phylum Arthropoda; class Insecta; order Lepidoptera; family Noctuidae; genus Phlogophora; species Phlogophora meticulosa. The sequence continues at coordinate 1,603,163 of LR990534.1, forward strand.
GCGACTGCCTATCTGACCACCACAACCCGGTTACTGGGCAACACGATACCCTTGGTAAGACTGGTTGTCAGACTTTCGAGCTTCTGACTACCCGTGACACCCATGACACCCGGGATCATCAGCTTAACGTTAGAGACAGACACAGAGGAATCTCGATATGTAATGAACGGTCACCCATCCGCAGACTGGCCTTGTCAAGCAAAAACTTCGTTTTTACTTAGCCACAAGCTCAATCTACCTGGATAAATAAAGTATTTCATTTTACATTTCTATTTGGAAAATCCTCTTGTCATAAATCTATTGATATCCAATAGGAATCGAGGGCATTTAAAAGATAATAATTTGACCGTTACGGTATCACGTTTTTTTTTTCATATAACACTGATTTGGAGGGAAAGACTGCCTGGATTTTTCCCTCTGGAATTTATCATAAGCAGCACGGAGTTTAGATTTGTGCGGAGTCTAGATGTGTGATAAGCCTGTGACCTCTACAACCCAGTGATTAGTCAACACGATATCCCTTTGTAAGACTTGGTTGTCAGACTTTCGGGCATCTGACTACCCATAATGACTGTCAAAGATGTAAACATGCCAGGACCAACTGCATAAAGTGCTTTCCGAGGCACGGAAGGATAGATATGTAACCGACCTTGGCAACCTTCAATCAACCCGTGTGGCTAAGTAATTAGCCACAAGCCCCTTACATAAGAAACCAACTTATCCTAAATAAAAGATTTATACAAACTAAGCAGACAAAATGGTCTCTCGTACAGAACTTAGACCTGTAATGTATGTATGAATATCTAACAGTGTGTTTATTAATTCATAGCCGTGTAATGAAGCCATCACACATCGTCTTGCAAACGATTAACTCAGATTATTTGTTTATTTAGTAAGACACGAGGAATACCAAAGAAACTGTGTATGGATTGTGTGAAAGATGATATGGCTAGGTAGGAGGTAACTATTGATTTAGGCCATAAAATATTTAAAAGCCTTAATGATGAATTTTGGGAATTTGACTTCGAAAATGAAAGAATTTCCATACACCACTTCAACCCCGTTCTCACCCCTTTGGAGTGGAATTATCAAAGACGCTGAGACACATGTAAATTAATTTTTAATCGTTAGCTTAAACACAAAATTTTAAAATTCTAACTTTGATACTGACGGACCTAGACCGAAAATTTCATCCCCTTAGGGATGATATCCATACTCTGTTATATTATTTAATATGATAAATGCGAAATTAACTCCGTTTGTTTGTTTGTTATCTTTTCACTACTAAACATGTGATCGGATCGTAATGAAATTTGGAAAAAAAGATTATACCCGGGGGAAGGACATAGGATAGCTTTTCATCCGTGACATCATCTGCATCCTCGATAACTGACCTTAACAAAAGCTAGTTTCATACATACACAAAAAATAAACATGTACATAAAACCAACTTGAATAGCTATCGAAATATAATTTACTTAAACATCACGTGATTGAAACATTGACGACCGATGTGGCGCGGCGGGCGTAGGTCCGCCTGCAACGCAGGAGGTTGCGGGTTCGGTTCCCGCTTGGGACAAATATTTGTACGATCTACAAAAATTTGTTCCGGGTGTTCTGGGTATATTTTGACGGCACGGTTGGCGCAGTGGCTGAGCGATCGACTGCTGCGCCGCGAGTCGTGGGTTCACGGGACAAATATTTGTATAGCCTACAGGTATTTGTTCCGGGTCTGGCTGTTCGTGTATGTGACTTTAAATGTTTGTAAACGCACCCACGACACAGGAGAATAGCCTAGTGTGGGACAACGTTTTTAATTAAAAAAAAATATATATATATATGCTATGTATTATAAAAAAATATCTATCTATGTAATGTATTGTATTAAGTATATCAGTCATCTAGTACCCATAACACAAGCTCTGCTTAGCTTGGGGCTAGATGATGCTGTGTGGATTGTCCAGCATTATTTGATTTGATTACGTAAATTCAAACATTTGCACACAGGGTTACACATTTAAAACCTTTTCGCGGAATTCAGCCTAAATACGTCAAGTTAGGCATGCACGGCCTATCCAGTGCTCGAACGAATTAACAGTGAAGCGACAGTGTTTGGCAAGCAGCTCGAATAAAAGAGGGGTTCAAGCCAAGATAACAGCTATTCGTGCTATTTGAGCTGTTAGCATAGAGCAGGGATAGAATGCGGAATTGCGCTGGGTAATGTGAAGCTCCCCGATATGGGACACGATAGGCGCGAATGAAAATTTTGGTATTTTGTCTTTTCATCCGCCATTTTGAATTGGTATTTTAACGTGATACCGGCGAAGCCATAACAGTGATTGGTAGTTGTAACGTTTTTTAAACTGACATAGTAGATACGTCAATGAAACATAACGTTATACCTGTATCCCACGAAGCGTTCGACAGGTATGTAACTGTATCCTTGCTGCTCCTACTTCGGAAGCAGCCAGGATGATGTACAGACTCGTTATTATTGGGATTAGACGCAGGGGTAATTAGTAAATTATCTTAATTATGTTTGGTATGTACAGGTGATTTGTAACAATGAGGGTGACATAATCTATCTAGGTTAAACTCTCTTGAAATAAATAAGAATTAAAAAATAAAGGAGTTAGGCAGAAGTGTTACTATAGTGCACCTACATTTCACAAATTATGTTTAAGTATGTAGGGGGCGAGTCCGTTGTCATCAACTGGGTACAAATCCAGACTCTGGGCTACTACTGAGATACTCAGATGTATTGTGTGCCGTAAAGGGTTAATATAAATACCTATATATTTATATATACATATATATACCCATTTATATAGATGTATACCCATAACAAAAAAATACCAGAGGTATTTTCCCGCCACACTATTCCCAAACCACTGCAACTCCTGAAAACCAGAATAAACAGTGGCGACCACCAGAAACGATTCAACGGTTTTGGATCCCGCAAAGAAATTAATCAGAAAAAATTTCCACTACCCTCCATATCAAGCAGGAGACAGAACAGAGCTAGGCCAATAGGCACAAAGGGACGTTTACAAATGGGTTAGGCCACATTAGGCCACATATGTTACATTTGATTCCAATAGATTAGATATAAACAGAGTCATTTGAAACTAACAAAGGTATATCTACACAATACACTCACACAATACATACGACGACACGGTTGGCGCAGTGGCTGTGCCATCGGCTGCTGTGCCGCGTGTTGTGGGTTCGATCCCCGCACTGAACAAATATTTGTATGACCTATAGGTAGTTGTTCCGGGTCTGGCTGTTTGTGTATGTGAGTTTAAATGTTTGTAAACGCACTCACGATACAGGAGAAATTCCTAGTGTGGGGCAACGTATTAAAAAAAAAAAAAAAAAATACGTGGTTGTGGGTACAAACCTGGGCGAGTACCAATGTGAGTGTTTCAATTCATGTGTACTTTCTTAGTTTATCTTGGACATCACTGACATCGGTGAAGGAAAACATCGTGAGGAAGCCTTCTCTGTATGAGAAGAGGCCTTTGCCCTGCAGTGGGACAGTAATAGGCTGGTGCATTACACCCACACTTTGCAATCCACGTGTAAAAACACTAAAACATTATATCTAACCCCAGAATCCAACGCAGGACCTCACACCCAGAAGTAGTACCACCGAATACTACACTAACAAGCCAGTAAACACGCTAAACAATGTATTTTCCTGACTGGAAATAATGTCGTGTTTAGACAAAGCTGTAACACTGCCCACGCCCACTTTAAACACAAGCGTGACGCTATTCATCTTGGTTACAATGCTTCTGGTACCCACCAATGTTAATTAAACTTTGAATATCAAACTTCTGTTCAGTAATTAGGTCGTTTCAGACACTTGCGTATTTTTTCAGCCACCAGGCCTCGACAGGATTTTAAAGAAAACTTGGGAATTAGATCTTTTGAATCTCTCATCCTATTGGTGGACGAGAACTGAGGCTACAATATAGCAATATAGCTATAGCAATATAGCTATAGCAATATAGCTATAGCAATATAGCTATAGCAATTGTAGTGCCTGTGACAATTCGTTACATGTAGCTGTTGCTGCTGCGCCGCGTGTTGTGGGTTCGATCCCCGCACGGAACAAATATTTGTATGACCTACAGGTACAGGCTAAAAAAAAAAAAAAAAAAAAAAAAAAAAAAAAAAAAAAAAAAAAAAAAAATGTGAAACTAAAGAAGTTTAAAATAGAAAGTTTTGTTTTTGTATATCTGTCTGTTTGGTTGAAGTAATCTCCGACGGGCCGGGACGGGACTCTCACTGTCAGATAGCTAATGTCTTAGTGAGTAAGTAACTTACCCATAGGTTTATATTTTTGAAAAATAATTAGGGAACCGCGCAAAAAAAAATTAATACCATGGAGTGTTGTAAATACCACGTGGATGAATGCGCAGGCACATCTTTTGTCAAAACCTCATAAATGGAGATGCCTAAATTAAATCAAATTTATTGGTATTTTTGTTATTGATGGAAATGTACCAGCTAGTAAATACATAACATATAACAGAACTCTGTATACGGAAGCTACATGTGCCAACAAACTGCTGTACAGTTTGGCAGAAGTCACATTAAATGTATTACTAGGGATTTCACCACTTATAAACGCTTTTTCATTTTTTTTTCATTATCATTTTAAATAAGTCGAAAGGTACAGTCGTCCACACGACATGACGGTGGCATTTTGACTATAAGCTGGCTTAGTTTAGTACGGGGTTTCAAAGAATACGAGGCCTTTATAGTTTGTTACCACTGGCGTGCGGTGTGTTTATACGATTGTATTAACATATTGAGTATGAGCTGGCCTCGCTTAGATGAAATTTCAATTGAATGCGCTCTGCATAGATTTAGACCCTTGACGAGCGGCTCCCTATTAATTGGATGGACTTTTGGAGTAGAATAGATTAACTAATATACATGGGTATATTAAATCAAATTTATTAATCAAATTGTACATAAACAGGAGCGAGAGAGGAGGTTGGACGGTGATCCCCAAATTAACTCACCCCTTTTTCTCTATAGAGGGAGGCTGAAGCTACACAACCCCAACTGTGTTTTGTTTGTAATGTCCAAATATCCGCTTTTTTTTTGTTTTAATAAAACATTGCCCCACACTAGGAATTTCTTCTGTGTCGTGGGTGCGTTTACAAACATTTAAATTCACATATACAAACAGCCAGACCCGGAACAATTACCTGTAGGCCATACAAATATTTGTTCCGTGCGGGAATTGAACCCACGACACGCGGCGCAGCAGTCAATCGCTCAGCCACTGCGCTAACCGTGTCGTCGTATCGTGTTTTTACTATATTCATGTGAAAGTATGAACGGTAGTTTCTTCTTTTTCTTTCTCTTCGGCGATTACGTCAAGATAATCACCGAAAAGGACCAATTTCGACGAGACTTTTGTCTTAGAAAAAGGTTCCGCACATAAAAATGAAAATCCATGTTTTGTTAAATACCACGCGGACAAAGCCGCGGGCACAGCTAGTATTTTAAATAAAGCGGAAATATTTGATTGTTTGTGTGTTTGTCGGTATGGATAAACTGAAAAAAATCTAAACCGATTTATAAAATTCTTTCATTTAGAGAAACCTACATTATCAGCGACTAACAGGCTATATTTTGAGTGTCAAAACAAAGCTTTAAAAGAGGTGGTGTAAAAGGGGAGGTTAAAGTTTGAAGGGAAAAGTTCGAAACAGACACGAACGCAGTCACTTGCTAGCGCTAGATTATTACATAAAAGAAGAATAATTTATACGGATACATAAAAATAAAATTATTCTCTAGGTCTCCTTTTGTTTTACGTAGGTACAAAACCAAAATGAGTTTTTTGTGTAACGAAGCAAACAATTTAGAAGCCACAGCTCCCTTTCAGCATCTGGTCCGCCTTGAATTTTCCATTACATTATGTTCAAGATTACTGCGCGATGTAAGCACAAATGGCTGTTAGAGTATCAATTGCTAGGAAGTACCTTCTGTGGCGTTCGCAATCGATTTGTGTAAAATGCTGATGTTAAGGTACATAGCGGAAAGTTTAGTCAGCGAAATAGTTCGTTAGGGGAAGTAATAGGAACTATATATGTCAGCAAGCTACTATGTTGAATAAGACAGAGAGAGATATAGAGAGAAGAGACGGTTGCTTCTGAGTTTGTTTCAGTGTTTCTGCTGAGAGTAGTCGGCGAAAAAACATTAACGTGTAAATATGTTACTCGTATTTTTTGGATGGAAGAGAACATAAAATAGTTCGTAAGGGGAATATTTAGAAAGACAGAGAGAGATATAGAGAGAAGAGACTATGGCCTCTGAGTTTCGTTCGGTGTTGCTTCTCGGAGTAGTCGGCGAAAAAACATTGACGTGTAAAATTTGAACCGATTTGAAAATAAATAAATTGTGGAAGAGAAATCGACGCAAGTCCTAATACCATGAGTTCAGTACATGATTCTGGATCTCCGGCAATACAATTTTTCGTCGGCTATTTCCTATTTTTTACGCTTTTGCTCATATTTTTTTTTTTATAACCATGATTTCTGTATAACTGAATGATTTGAAAATCAAAAAGTAAATAATTCACAAAAAAAATAAGATGGTTATATTTTTGTGAGTCCTGATTACTTCTGTGATTTGTGCCCGGTTGATGGCAATAGGCTCGCCGCGCAATATATGGGACTTTAACTGGCGGAATGTGAATATACACGTTCACGTCTGCCTAACCCTTTGGGTAATTTTGGAATATTTCCGGTTTTTATATAATGGGTGCAAATGGAGTGGCATGCATGCCTATGGATTTTTCAAACTATGGATCGAGTGGCCTGCGTAATGTTGTTCCTATAAGTGTTGTAATTCCAAACGATCGTTATTGAAATTTAGACGTATCGTACTCTTGAGTTCAACGTTAGGGCCAAATTCGGCCTTGGCGAGTTATGTGTATTTTAACAGCCGTGTTTTTCACCAAATAATACAATCACATGGCTGAATTTACATTGAAATCGTATTAGCTTTAGATCGGAATTAAACTTAGTTTAAAGTGATATGTGATACAACGCTTCAAGATATACAATTGTATTGTATTTTTCGATAATGTGGAGCAATTTTAATAAACAGTGAAAATTTACACCTAAACTACTTTTATGAAAACCAAAAGAGACAGCCATGGAAGAAACAGAAGTGATATTCAGATTTTTTTATTGTAGATCTTTGATAGTCGTTACGGGTAGTCAGAAACCTGAAAGTCTGACAACCAGTCTTACCAAGGGGTATCGTGTTGCCCAGTTACTGGGTTGTGGAGGTCAGATAGGCAGTCGCTCCATGTAAAATACTGGTATTCAGCTGCATCCGGTTAGACTGGTAGCCGACCCCAACATAGTTGGGAAAAGGCTAGGCAGATGATATTCAGATTTTTTTCTCAGAATTCGAAAAATGTTTTGCCGACAAAAGTGCGCTGGACCTTTCTTCACTACGAGATACGAGTTACATCCGCACGAAACAAACATTTGCGTTGTTCCAAATCCGGTGTTTGTGCATGCGATTTTGTGTTTGTCAAACACACGGGAACTGGGAAATCGTTGCGAGGAGAGGCAACGCTTTTCAAAAACAAAATACAACCGGGAACACTATGGATCACTGTTTGTCTCGCAATCACCCAAAGGTTGACTGGTAGAAAATGCCTATGGCATTAAGTCCACTACTGTACATTTGTAAATAAATAATAATTATTGGGTGCAGCTCAATACCAGCATTTTACAAGGAGCGGCTGCCTATGTAACCTCCATAACCCAGTTACAAGGCACCACGATACTCCTTAATAAGACTGGTTACGGCTCGGCTATCAAAAAACTATAAAAAACAACCATTATCAATGGCTTGACGTGCTTCCCGACGCACGGAGGAGTCACGATGTGTAATCAACGGTTACCCATCCACAGACTGTACTCGGCGAGCGTTGCTTAACCCTTGACCGGCCCGTGCAGCTTTTTTATTAAGCCACGAGCTCCTTCTCCTCCATCTTGTGTAAGATAGCATATTTTGATTACGGTTTAGCATCTCTATTCTGCATCTTGCACGAGGTCCTAGATTTCCGGGGTAGTGCTATTGGGTTATTCATCACTTTCTCAGTAGTAGCCTAGAGAATGGATTTGTGCCGCCTTGATAGCAATAGACTCGTCTTCTATTACTTGGAACTTAAAAATACGACTGATAAAATGTGTGTTCTTTGGGGAAAATAGTATAATATATTTTATATTTATATATTTTCCTACTTTTTTTTATATTTTGTTTTTATATATATTTTTTTATATATTTTATATTTATAATGTAGGTGTAATTCTTCGAGGAAAATAGATATTAGATCATGTTTCAGTACTGTCCGGTTTTCATCAGTTGATGAACTGATGGCCGCATCAGTCGCTGAGCTAACTCGTAAAAAGCTTTGTGTCCGGACCCCATGATCTTAAAAAGATATCGTTTTGTTCGTTCTCGAGAAAGACACTCAACATCATTCTAACTGCATAACATCAAGCCTATATTTCCTGAAGGGTTAGGCAGATATATACCGCTATTTCCTTATTATGTATGTATGATTTGCGAGAGATTTATATTGTTTAATTATTATTTTTAAACTCGACTATGGCTAATAAGGATCGTAATAGTATGAATAAATAAATAATATAACTCTATAGTACTATTTAATTCAAACCTAATATGTTGCATGCCGTAAGGTAAAATGTATCGGGACACTTAATAAATATTCCAACTTAATATGTATACCTAAATTATCAGCAAATAAATGATTTCTTTCTTTCTTTCTATAGTACTCATATATTTTGCTGGTTATATGTAATATTGGGCGAGGCTATTGCCATCAACTGGGCACAAATCCAGACACTGGACTGCTATTGATAAATGTCATTACCCATCCCAGAAATCATATCCAGGACCTCATACTTCGCAGCATTAACCCAAGGAGCCAGCATTATTCTTTTGACCCAAATTAATGATTGGCTTAAAAAAAATGTCGTGCTTTCGAAGAGTCGTGCAAAACAAAGCTGACAATAATGTCGGGTTCTGTATCTAATTTGTTCGTGTTTTATTCGCGTGACTGTCTGTCTGTCCACGGTTGATGGATTGCAGTAGTTACTTCCATAATTGTTTTGTTTTTTGTTTCAGTCCCTACTGAAGTAACTTTTGTTCATTAATATAGATTTTGTTTAGATAATTTTGTTTCTTTTTTTGTACACGTTTATTTGTCGCTAACGAGTATCGTGCTGACAAAAAGAGTTTTAGTTAATACTTTGTTCTTCAAAAAGTATAATATTTTACTATCTTTTGCTTTCGATTTGATTTCGATACTTAATTAAATATAAAATTACTTAATTAAGTTTGTTGTGCCTCGGAAACTAAGCCGTTGGGTTGCGGCTGTCATTTATAGATCTTTGGCAGTCGTTACGGGTAGTTCCCGAAATATTACTAAGAATACTACCAGTCTTACAAAGGGGTTCGGTGTGGCCCAGTCACTGGGTGGTGGTGGTCAGATTGGTAGTCGCTCCATGTAAAATACTGGTACTCACCTGCATCAGGTTATTCTGGAGACCGATAAAGTCTCAACATATTTGGGAAAAGACCTAGGTAGATTTAGGAGTTTACAAATCTAGCGATGTTTGTCTTAGTATAAGCTATGTGACAGCATTCAATACAAATAGGATTCAATTGACGACCCATGTGGCGCGGCGGGCGATGGTCCGCCTGCGACGCAAGAGGCTGCAGGTTCGATTCCCGCCTTGGGACAAATGTTTGTCTACAAATATTTGTTCCGGGTGTTCTGGGTATTTGCTATGTATAATAAAAATATCTATCTATGTAATGTATTGTATTAAGTGTATCAGTCATCTAGTACCCATAACATAAGCTCTGCTTAGCTTAGGGTTAGATGATGCTGTGTGGATTGTCCAGCAATATTTATTATGTATTATATTTATATTTAATTATTGAAAAGCGTGAGATCTCAAACTTCCCGTAATAACACAGAGGCTGAACTTTGACTAAATAGTACTTGTTACTTAATTCCTAAGCCACTGTTGTTGTTTGCGATAAATATGTAGGATTTCAGTAGATATGAACTTCCCTTTGACAAACATTGTTTACAAATAGTTGTGGTTATTTCCTCAAAGGACCATCTAAGACACACCATCCATAGACCTCATATGAACATGGACCAAGAAAATGCCTGGAATTTAAAATAGACAGTGGTCTTTAAGTAGATTTCTGTATTTCTTTAGTATCTTCATATACAGGGTCTTTAATTAAGCGTGTCCTATCTTTAAATTTAAATAAAACAAAGTGTGTGTGAGATATTATCGACATTATTTATTTATTTGAAAGATGTAGTGATGCCATTATGTGTGGAATATGACATCACTCAAGTGTCCGTTATTATTGATGAGAAAGTTAGTTTGTTTGTTACCTTTTTACGCCTAAACCACTGAACGGATTTCGATAAAATTTGGCAGAGAGATAGATTGTTCCCCACCACAATTGACGACACGGTTGGCGCAGTGGTTGAGTCACCGGCTGCTGCGCCGCGTGTTGTGGGTTCGATCCCCGCACGGAACAAATATTTGTATGACCTACAGGTAGTTGTTCCGGGTCTGGCTGTTTGTGTATGTAAGTTTAAATGTTTGTAAACACACCCACGATACAGGAGAAATTCCTAGTGTGGGGCAACGTTTTTAATTAATTAAAACACGCCACTTTTTATCAACAAACCACGCGGGCGAAGACGCGGGTGGAAGCTAGTAGTTTTATAAAGTGTAAGTTAAGTAGTTAAAACCCTTTTACAGCAACAAATGACATGAATCATTAACACTTCGTCCAAACAATTACTCAGCCCATGTGGTACGGTTACGTAACACGATATACCCCAAAAATACATAAAATATCTACCTAAAAAAAGAAAGATTACATTTTGTGCAGATAAGTTCTACCAACCACTTCTGGTTGGTATTACTTATCTGCACAAAATTTCTACACAAAGTTAAAAAGTATTATTTTTTTAAATGTAAAAGGGATGAGCTGGACTACATATGAATTCGCGGCACGGAATGATCGAAGGTTAAGCTACGCTTGCCGAGGTCAGTCTGTGAGTGGGTGACCGCACGTATGTCCAGAACGGTCACCCATACGTGATTTATCGAGACTCCTCCGGCCTTCGGAAAGCACTTAAACACGTCTTTTAAAACCCATGTAAGAAAAATAAACATGATTAATAATTTCCACTTCTTCCAAACAATTACACGTCCCATGTGATATAGTTACCTAACACGTTACGTACCCAAAAACCACATAAATATAAATAAAGAAAAGAACACATTTAGTACAGGCACGCGACCCGGTGTGATACGGTAAGGGAAAAGAAAGCTATCTATCTAGTTTTATGGCTAAAAGTAACACACTGTAAATTCTGTTTACCATGCTTATTTATACGGAAATAAAAAATAGGTCAAGTGTGAGCCGGGGCGCTTCGTGCGCTCCGTAACTTATTTATTTTATGAGTAATTTGGGCGAAGGAAGAAAGAGTGAAAGAGGCTTTCGGAGGATTAGATACGATTTTGATTTTGTTGGGTCGATACCGTAATATTTCAGACTGGAATTGGCTTATGGGATAAGATAAAAAAGAACACTATTGCACAGAGACGGACTTAAAGCCACTGGAATTTTCTACCAGTCAACCTTTGGGTGATGCAGAGACAAACAGTAGTAATGGCAGTTCAAAAATCAAAGTATATAAGTAACAAAGACGGCACGGTTGGTGCAGTGGCGACGAATCCCCCAGGATTGGTCGCGGGTTCAATTCCCGCACGGAACCAATACTTGTTTAGCCTGCATGTAGTTGTTCCGGGTCTGCCTCTTTGTGTATGTGAGTTTGAATGTTTATAAGCGCACCAAAGACATAGGCGAAATTCCTAGTGTGTAATTCCTAATGGAACATTCCAATTAAATAAGAATAAATAAACAGAAACAGATTAGAAATATAAGTATTTAATTCGACTGCTGAATATCAAGTGAGTTAGTCAATTCAAAAAGCCAATGTTGCCATATTGATGACACGATGGCATCGATTGTTCGGAAATAAATAATAAATGTGCAATATGAATAATCGACCAAAAGCTGTTTAAGCTAACACTGGGTTCGAATCTTTTGTTAAGATTATTTTTAATTTATAGTTTTTAGCTAAAATCATCCTATTGCTGGGCAAAAGCCTCCCCCTCATTTGCTCCATCTTTCGCGTTACTACATTACATCTTTTAAATTTTTGGAATATATCCGGGACATCCCGCGTCGATTTTGCGGTCAGTCCCGGATCCGTTTGGTGACACAAATCCGCAGCAGAACACGTAGGAAAAACAGAGTATGTGTCTTAAAACAGCGGTTTGGCCTAAAACTTAAATGTGCGGTGAAGCGAGCCATCAGAGTCTTACTTAAGCTGAATGGCTCTACCAGCTCTATTCTCCAAAATTTTCTCGGGTAGATTTTTACACATCATGATGAGAATATCAGCCATCTAGCAGGACTTCACAATGCCTCAGGCGCAGAAACAGCTCAGAAAATACAGCAGCGAATATTGTGGACCTTCAAACCAAGTTCGATACATTCTCCAAACTATTGAATATAGTGACGTAAATTACATAGACATATTGATCTCCAGTTAATCCGCAAAGCCACAAACTGATCACCTGCTGCACACACAACTACATCCCTAACTGGCATAAAATATTTTGTACAAGTACTGTCAACAAAAGTAATTTAGTAACCAACCATGAAACAATCTTCAAAATTCAATAGTGGTTTTAAAACTTCAAGGTATTATTTTACTCATTCTTTGACACATATTTTCTTCGATCGTGAGTATCATATTTTTTTGTGATTTTTTTATTATACGGTGTCTAATTAAGAAGTAACCGTACGCCAGTATTCTCTGAAAGTAAAGACAGAGGTGTTTCTATAGCACACACTAATTCCGCCAGTTATGTTCATGTCCCATGTAATAGGGGGCAGGCCTCTTGCCATCGACCGGGCACAAACCCGGGCTACTACTGTGTTATTCCTGTTGGAAAAACCCAATAGCACTGTGCTTGACTTGGGATTCGAAGCCAGGACCTCATGTTCAACAGTAACACAAGAGCAACGAAGCAGTAAATTAAGAGTACCCTTTTATCAAACGGTTTGACTACTGAACACACTCAAAACACGATTCGAAAACCAAAAAACAACCGTTAAATATAACACACCATCTAGGGTAGCTGAATAATTAAGTTTAGGCTAGCTGTCTAGTTAATTTATTTGTTGACTGTACCCTACGAATCAATCCGACGTTGAGTCAAACGGAGCGACAGATTGACGGCCGTTTCCCCGATACGACCGCGGATCCCTAAATGGATTTAACCACCCCAAATCCCGTAAAAAAGTAAGGGGTGCTGTAAATTCCGTGACAAAATTTGGAACTCAATTGAATGTAAGATATTTCATGACTCTTTGATGTTGTATGTGTGTGTTTTTTGCTGGTAACTTAGATATGGTTTTATGTAGGAAGTCTATAATGTAGATAAGGGATGTTTTTTTATATATCTTTGTTTTTTACTATGTCCTAAATCCGTCGTAAAAACTGTGATCAATGGAAATTCATGACATACCGCGCTGGAAAATGTCTATTTTGTTATAGTGCTCAGAACTTTAGGATTCTAAAAACACATTATGATAGATTATGATATTTATTACGCAATGTTGGGTATTTAATTTCGATATAGTTTGAATGATAAAATACAACTGTCACGTGAGAGAAGCCAAAAGTACAGCTAGATATTAATAAAAGCTTATATTATCTTATACCAGTCTGACAGTCTGACAGCAGGGCAAAGGCCTCTTCTCATACATCGAAGGCTTGACCATTAATCGCCACGCTTTCTCAAGGTGGGTCAGCGATTACATACTCTTGTTAATATCCAGTCCTGATTTGATATCCAAGATAAACCTAGAAAGTACATATGAATTGAAAAAGACACATTAGCGCTTGCCCGGATTTGAACGCACATTCTTGTGTATGAGAATAGAGGCCGTAACCATTGAGCAGACACGACTTATTGATTATAAGTTTGGCCTGAATAAAGCTATTTAAAATTCCTGTTGAATATTCCGAACGGCTTCGAGACACAGAATTCTGTTTACCTTATGAAAGTAGGGTGTCCCCTCTTCAGGTTCGCTTGATTGAATTCTGAGAAGGATAAGAGGGATGTGTCATCGTGGTTTTATTGGGACAGTCCTGTGTCAGAATTCGTTTGACAGGAAATTTATCTTGCTGTTAATTTAGAATTGCCGCTTTATATTTAATCCAAGAGGTGATCAAATAAATAGAAGGAAAGCATATAGGTAAATACCGATTGACAGTTGAAATCGAATGGAAAATTATTGTAAATAGGAAGCCATATTGAATTTTTCGTTCCGATTTTACGGCAGCGTATCTGTGTGTTTGTGAAATTTTTATTTTAGAAAGAAACTTTATTAAGTGTATGCAAACACCTCTCACATTTATTCCTATGACTTCAGATAATCTATAATTATCATCATCATCTGGCCAGCCTCAAATACCAGTATCTTACATGGAGCGGCTGCCAATCTGACCTACACAACGCAGTAACTGGTTGTTAGACTTTCGGGCTTCTACCAGTAACGACTGTCAAAGATCTACAAATGGCAGTCGCAACCAACGGTTGAACGTGCTTTTTGGCGCACGATAACGTTTCGATATGTAATGAATTGTTACCCATCCACGGGCCTTCCTCCATTTTTTCAATCATTTTTTTAAATATATTTCTGAACATACGAAATTAAACACTCTTTCTCACTATTTGTTTTTCAAGTTCTCAAATTCTAGAATTGTAACAGACAAGTCCCTGGAAAAGTAAATTACCTGCTTTTAGAAGAGAGACGATTTCATTATTTTGCAAAAAACAACAAAAAAATATGGACGCGTCAAGATTTTTATAATCATTTTCCTTTTGGTACGTATTACTATTTATTTTCCTTTTGTTTCTTCCTTAATTGCAGGTATTAGTCTAAATTATTAAGGAAGTAATCATGACAAAGCTTATTAAGGTCGGATTATAATTGAGTTTGTAACATTTACATGATTAAGACGCAATTACACTCAGGCCCGTACTACAGGACCTCACTCTCTTGAGTGAGGTTTGTAATACGGTTTCAGTTAGCATTACTTGAAACTAGAAACCCAGTTTAACTAAGAAAACATGTTTATTAGCCAAAGAGCACTCGTGTCGTATTTTATTTGATATACTTAAAAACGGGGAATTTTTAATGATACTTCAATTTTATTGATACGTTTTTGATGTTTTTATTTTTTTGAGGAGATCGTGGCTAAATAAAAACAGCCGCACTGGCTGATCGAAGATTAAGCTACACTTACCGAGGTCAGTCTGTGGATTGGTGACCGTTCGTAACATATCGAGACTCCTCCGCGCCTCGGAAAGCACGCTAAGCCGTTGGTCCCGGTTGTAATTTGTAGATCTTTGACAGTCGTTACGGGTAGTCAGAAGACCGAAAGTCTATCACCAGTCTTACCAAGGGGTATCGTGTTGCCCAGTTACTGGGTAGTGGTGGTCAGACAGTGGCAGTTGCTTCATGTAAAATACTGGTATTCAGCTGTATCTAGTTAAACTGGAAGCTGACCCATCATAGTTGGGAAAAGTCTAGTCAGATGATGATGAGATTGATATATTTTTCTCTAATAAGTTCCATAAGAGTCTTACAGATAGCAGTGTAGGTTAACTCGGTACGAAGTTTACCGGTCAGCTATTATTAGTATAGCCCGGAGGTCAGACCATATCCTTCCAATATTCTCTATGGAATATTGGAAGAATATGGGCTAAAATAAAATAAAAAATAAAACAAAAAATTGAATTGATTAAGTTTGGAATCAGATGTCTATACAACCGATTTCAAATTTAGAAACACGAGTCAAGTTTAAAGATTGGAATTCAAATGTTTCGGATACGTGTACCCGAGAGAAGTCATGAAACAATTAGGCACAGTTCCCACTGGGTCACGAGTATGACGACAAAAATAATAATATAAATAAAAATGTGCAGTTAAATGTATTTGGAAGGCGATAAAACTATTTATATTTAACTAAAGAAGCGCCTCTGCTTCGCACAGGCGCAAACATTTTGTTGAATGAGATTTTCACTCAAAACTACCATATAAATTTTAGACAGTTCCAGTTGATTTTCCGATAAATAGTTTGAAACAAATCTTGTCTCGACAATCGGGATGTGTCCTAGGTAAAAATATATTAAGTCTATTTAGTCCGTCAGTGAGATTTTTTGGTTACTCAAATCAATGAAAAGTGACAATGATATAGCACATCAAAGTTCAGGAGAAGGGGCTTGTGACGTCACAGTTACGTTAAAAGTGTAGCACGGCGCGGCACTATATCGGCATCATTTTTGGTTTACGTGACAAAAGAAAAATACGTATCCAGTATTTTTGAGTAATCCAACTTTCGGACGAATCAGAATTTCTACTATTCCTACAACGAATACCACCAAAATAATCAATCAATAAGGTCACAAGTCTCTTTTAGAGATCATTCATTGTCTTGTACAGATCAATCACTATGGGGATCATGGATTAATGTCTGAGTTGGTCTTGTAAGGAAAGAACCATTCAGATTTGAGTAAGCCTGTCCAGTCGGTGAACGCATTTGTCAGTAACCGTGTAGCTCAACTTGAACTAAAGGAGTTCAACAACACGATGAACAATACCGAAGATACGAAAAATATTAAACGTTTAAAACAAATACTTCTGTAAAAACCATACTGTGTAAAACCTTGTGATCCTAGCTTAAAGGTACAAAGCGCAGTTCAGACTAGGCTTTGATAAATAGAAAATATTATATAGCACAACAAAACGGCACGTTCTCACAACGCTTAGCTATAAAGTAATCTAACTTAATATCATGTACAGGAAACATCCGTTTATTGGTATGCTTGTAACTTAATATTATGGAGAACAAACATTTGTTTGTTTGTAATGCATAAACTCATAAACTTTCACCTTTAGAAATATAATGACGCTATTATTACGCAATGCTATATACCAACATAATAAACTGTTGTGCGAACTGCGCTTCATACCCATCCCTACCTATATCCGTGTGCAAAATACTAAATAGAAGTGTAATGTCATGTGAATGTCGTTGAATAAGAATGCTCTGATGTGTTATTTCAAAAGGTAGATATTGCCAAATTACTAGAATTACACTGACAGTTCGTCCCGCGCCAATTTTCACCTAATTAATCTGATTTCGCGGTGGACTGCCAATATATTGGGCGAGACTAAATTCGTACGGCGTTTGTTTTTTGATGTTATTTATACACTGGAGAATTTCACTGCACACTCGAGGAATCAAGACTTTGTGCAATTTTCACATATGTTTTACACACAAAGAATTTAAAGGTATATATAAACAGTTAAGGGATTAAAAGGTTAAGCAGTTAAAATATGGATCACATTTGACAGGTCCTCTACCTTCTAAATCCTAGACAGTAACTTATTTACTAACTCATTGCTTGATAATTCAACTCAAACAAAAAGCATTAAAGGATATTATTATGAACAAAATTACATTGTTTTTTTTTTTCAAAATTAAATTACTTCTCACAAAGCATATCGGCCTAATTATGGTTCTTTTACGCTCGGCAAACTTCAGTGTCCACAAGATGGATTGATTTTGAAAGCATGTAAATACTCTTTAGTTGATGCCTTTAAATGACTAAGGTGAATGATCCCGCAACGAAATTAATCAGAAAAGAACAGCGGAGGAGTAACAAAAATACATAATTTCCACTTTCATTTTTATTTATATGAATACCACATGAACATATCATGCAGTTTTAGTTTCAAATACTAAGCTTCTGATAATATGCCCGCACCATTTTTGAACTGCGCCATAGCACAAACATTTTTAGGCATTACATTTAGGTGTTAGTAACAACGAGAAAAAGGCCGAACAAAATCCGCGCCGTTTTTGTAATGTTCACGTTTACGTGTCACCTAAAAAATCTTCGAGAAAACGTAGATTAGTCAACTACTAAAGTACAGCTTTGCCAATATTCTTACAAGAAACAGAAAGAAATGTACAAGCGGCGAAATGGCGACAAAACTCTTGATATTGAATATCCATTATCACTTCAGGAAATGCACCAACGTAATTGAAAATTGCTTCCACAAAAGCTAAGAGAGAACCCAGAAGGAAACCCGATTGAATTTCAACCCGAAGATGTAAAAGTCACAGAAATTATGGCGATCAAATAAAGCGTGTCACACACATGTAGGTAGGGGCGAGCAGAATTGGGAACGCAGCCAACTATTTACCGTTTCAAACAGAAATTTGTTTCAATGAAAACAGGAAAATTGGCTCGATGGGAAAGTTACCGTTTCTCGATATTATTTCAACACTTCCGCTGATTCGAGAATCAGTGGTTTTCTATTTCCTTAAATTTATTTTGCACGCAAACTTAAAAACTTTCACACAATTCAAACAATGCAAACGCGAATCAGAAATTTCTGATGCAAAAATCGAACAACAGTTTGCCTGATCCGGGAGTGGAATCCAGGACCTCTACTCAGCTCCACTAGACCAACGAACCAGTCTATTTTATATAGGCATTCTGTGATTAACAAAATTACACGCGCGTAAAGATTCAACTCAATCGGATTACAGGAAATGGACGAAAACTCGATGACAATATTCGATTGTTCAATGGGTGTGAAAATGTATAAAATTGTTTAAATATAATCAACCCACCCAGTGTAAATAGGTTGGCGATATTAGCCGGTGAGTGTATGGGGTAAGCGACTTTGTTACCCCCGGGACATGCCAAAGGCGTAACACGGGAAGGGCACCGTTAATCCCGGGATCCCCCTCTCTATGTGTCGAGGACAACTACCCCGGGGTTTCACTGACATCTCTATTAAAAAGGGTACATTGTTTTTTTCTGAAGTAGCTCGTAGGCTTAAAAAAGCAGCGTCAAGGGTAGATCGATGGTTAAGCTACGCTTGCCAAGGTCAGTCTGTGGATGAGTCACCGTTCATTGCATATCGAGACTCCTCCGTGTCTCCGAAATCAGTTAGTCCCAGATGTCATTTATAGATCTTTAACTGTCATTACGGGTAGTCAGAAGCGCGGAAATCTGATAACCAGTCTTACCAAGGGTACTATCCAGCTGTACTGCCCAGTAGGGTGGAGGTCTCGTGGCTAAGTTTTAACAGCCGCATGGATTGTTCTTTAAGATTGAGCCACGCTTTTCGAGGTCAGTCCGTTAGAGAATGACCATTTTTTGCGTGTGTCAGAAAGCGCGTTAAGCTGTTGGTCCCGGCTGTCATCTGTGAATCTTTGACAGTCATTACGGATAGTCAGAACGCACACAGGCGTTACGTAATGTTACCTATATTTCCATGTTGTTTTTGATAACATAATAATATTTTCCACGTGTTTATTTCAAGTCTCCATCGCGTAATGAGCTCATTAATAAGATCCCTATTCGATTCTGAAGAAAATAGGGCAACACAATAAACTCGAATTGTTATGTTCTTACACAACAATAAACAGTGTAGTATACTTATAGTAGATACCAAAATAATTGGGTTATCCAATTGCTGTGTTCTCTAAATTGGTATATCCTTGATAGGGATCTCGCAAAAAAGTATCGTTTCAAATATTATATCGATATTATAAAAATGTATTCATAACGCTGACTTCATTGGTGATGTTCTTCAAAAAGGTCAGGTGCGTAGTACTTGCAACTGGCGTGCGTGTATGACCAGATGTATGAACGTAAACGAAGTAAAAGAAGTATGTCAGAATAGTAGTTTATGCTTACCCCTACAGGAAAAAGCCGTTAGTTAATGTATGAATGCATGTATCCATAACCTTTTTGTATTTCATGCTTTTCCCTTCGAACTTTGATAAAAAAAAATACATGGGGCAACTATCCATCTGCCCTTCACAACCCAGTTACTGGGCAACATGATAGCCCTTGGTAAGACTGGTTGTCAAATTTACGGGCTTGTGACTACCCGTAACGACTGTCAAAGGATTACAAATGATAGCCGGGACCAACGGCTTAACGTGCTTCTTTGAACTTTAACATACACTACATTTAAAATTAAATTAAAACAGTCGGTTATGTTACTCACACATGCATACACACTCACATTAACACACATGCACACACATGTACTCACCCTCACACTAACACACATTCAAACTCTCACAAATACTCAAGCATGCTGTTAAATCTAAGTTTTTTATCAATTGTATAATGATGTAGAAGAGCGGAGTGTCCTAATACAGGCATTACTTGCTTAAAAGGAGGCTCCAATCACCAACAGAAATAAAGATTTTGTATTTTTATATTTTTTACTCGCTGATAATGTAGCTTTATGTAGATGGAATAATTTTTGAGATCGGTTAAAAGTAGTTTTTGAGTTTATTAATAACAAACAAATAAATGAACAACTACTTAAGTCTTTCCACTTTAGAATAATAGTTTGGAACATAACAATTGCATTGTTTAATATAAATAACACGTACAAAAATACAATAACAGTATTATTTAACCAAACAATACAACAATAACAATATTCTAATGCATGAAGCACTCCAAACACAATTATATTTCACTTTTCCATTCAATCACGAATTCATTGTCTACTTCATAAATACGTAAAGCATTTTACATTTCATAAAAAAACTTTGTAGCCACATTTGTTTAGTACAGTCAGCCGCACGTCGGTGGAGCTCGTGGCTACACAATAGTACAGCCGCACGGGTCGATCTTTGTCTTTAAGCTCCGCCTGCAGAGGTCAGTCTACTTTTTTTTAAATTAATTTAACTCTATCAACTTTGGATCAAATCTACAATTAAAGTGAATTAATAAAAAAATATAATCAAAAAATTAAAATCAACATTTTGACGACCGATGTGGCGCGGCGGGCGAACGTCCGCCTGCGACGCAAGAGGTTGCGGGTTCGATACCCACCTTGGAACAAATGTTTGTGAAATCTACAAATATTTGTTCCGGGTGTTCTGGCTATTTCCTATGTATAATAAAAAATACCTATATATGTAATGTATTGTATAAAGTATATCAGTCATCTAGTACCCATAACACAAGCTCTGCTTAGCTTGGGGCTAGATGATGCTGTGTGGACTGTCCAGCATTATTTATTTTATTTATTTAACTGGGTTGTGTAGGTCAGATAGGCAGTCACTTAATGTGCAATATTGGTATTCAGCTGCATGCGGCTTGCATCTTATTTTTTATCGTTGTGTGCCTGAGCCTTTGCTGAAAAAATGTTTTTTTCTTTCTTCCGAAGTCCCGAGTTTGCCCTCGTTGAATCATTGTGTATGTGGTTTAGACACACATTTAAGTACAATAGACTTTCGTGAGATAGAACATCTGTTCTAGGCCAGCTCAATGTCATAGTGTTACCCCAACGTGCAGAGTACTGTACCTACCAACTCCCATTGTACAAAACTAATGTATTTTTAACAAAGCACTCTATACACCCACTTATCGACAAGAATGAGCTCTAATGACATTACTTGTAATGCCCTAATGGTTTCAGTATCGTAAAAAGGGCTAATCACCATAATATTGATCATAAATAATGTCTAAATAAGCAATAATTTTGGTTTTATTGATACTATAATAGTTAGATTTGATGAGGTAAGTGTGATTGACTGTAATTCTCACATCATCGTTATTACATAAGGGGTGGAAGGTATATCAACGCTCAACCATCACGTTGACGAATTATGTAGGCAGATACTGAAACTATTAAGGGTCAGTACATAATTACCCCTAGCGCTGAATTTTTTAATCGGTTTTTTCTGATGTTTTCTTTTCTACTTTTCATTGTAAAAAAACATGATGAGATTTTTAATGAAAAGAGTAAATTATTTACTTTCCAATAAAATTCTCAATTGGTTGGATAGAAATCATGATTTTTTACGGTTTAAAAAAAATATCCAATTTGGAAAAAGGCCCTAATCTATGTGCGTCTGAAGGCTGTTATCAATACTCGCTTTCATATCTTTGTTAAAAAGAAAAGTATCAATAAAACTGGTGAAGAAAGCAATATTTTCTAGCCAGTAATTTTCTTCTTTTATTTTATGCACCTAACTGCTTTGTCTCATACTTTATTGACTGCTGCTGCCAAAATTGGGTCGCAAGAAGACCCATTTAGCTCCAAGCCAAAAAAGGTAGGGGAACAGAAAACGATAGTCATATGTCGATAAATTTAGGAAATAATACCAGAGAAAAAACATTCAATGGTAGCGAAAAAATTGGAGTTTCTTCGAAAGATAACTAAGTTTCTTATTTTCCGAGAAAATGAACACTGTTGTCATATTTTTAGCAAACGTATGAATTGGAAAATGTTACTAACTAGATTGGGGACATGTGGTTGGTATTGTAACAGAGGTATCTTCTATAAGAGACGTTTTATTGAAAGACGAGCACTTGGGTCGCGACTTCGTGCCTTCGAAATCGTACTTTTCAAAGTAATAATAGCCTATAGCACTCAGGAATAATGTAACTTTTATAACAGTTTTTTTTTTAATTGGATCATTAGTTCCGGAGATTGCTCCCTACATACAAACCTTCTAACAAATTTTACCTCTTCGTGATATTAGTATAATATAATCATAAGACATCTGGTTATTTTATCCAGCCAAATAATTGGTTGGAATTAATTGACAGCTGTAATACGAGTAATAGGTGGCTTTTCAAAAAACGTTGCCCCACACTAGGATTTTCTCCTGTATAGGGGCTTTTACAAACATCTAAACTCGCATACACAAACAGCCAGACCCGTAACAGCTACCTGTGCTCCGAGCGGGAAATGAACCCTCGACACGCAGCACAGCAGCCAATCGCTCTGCCACTACGATAACTGTGCCGTCTAAAAAAACGAAGCTTATGAGCGTGGTATGTTTTTACACCAAAAAACTCAGCAAAAAGCGAGTCAAACTTCACCGAGTGCTCCGAACTATGACGAAGGAAAAATATTTATGTTTAATGTTAAATTTACTTTTTTGGCTGGCGCAAAACTAAGTTTATATGAAAGTTTTTTGTTGATATCCAAACAACTGTGCTACTTACAAAAATTGTTTTATTTTCCAGTAATATTACGATTTATTTCGGATTTTTCGCTTTGCTAACTTCTGTATTTTACAAATATTTTTCATCATAATTCAAAAACCGTGTGGAATGAATGAAAATTAAAAAAAAAAAACGAAAAAATCCCTGTCACATGAGTTTACAGTTGACCTAGTTACTCGAATTAAAACTAAAATTCCGATTTAGGCTTCTATTGCACTGAAACTAACATTTTATAGCCAGAATTGCCCCGATTTAGGCAGATTGCAGTGAAAATAAGTTTATTTTATAGCCAGCTTTGCTAGTCTATACAAAAAATCATACAAACATTTTGAATACAATTTATATAGCAAGCATTTTGTACAACTATTTTACAAAAATAAATACATTTTTAGGTCTGCTAGCCATTTTAAAATAACAGCTTTTAGATAAAATAATAGCAATGTATAGACGGTACCGATTTTTTTTTTAAATTCTGTCTGTTTGTTTGGGTGTATCTCCAGACAAAACCGCTTAACCGATTTCGACTGGACTTTCCCTGTGCAGATAGCTAATGTCACCTCTGCCCAACCCTTCGAGGAATACAGTCGTGATGTTACGTACTGCTAGATCTGAACTGTCCACTGCTGGGTCACTACTTCTTCCTGATAGAAGCTTTTATAGGAGTAACTTGGGCTATTTTAATTTAGAAAAAGGAAAATCTATGTTTAGGTAACCAAGCCAGAACCAAGTCAGCACAGCTAGTTCTTAAAACAAAATTAACAGTATTTTAGGAAATTAGGATCTGTGACAGAAAGACATACAAAGTCGCGCCATTAGTGTTCCAGTGTCATCAGTCTCACATACCACCAAGCAAAGCCGACGAAATCTCCAACATCACTAACGACATCTCTTGGCAAAGACACAAAAGCTCTTTACGCAAACTCAAGGCATATGAATGACTGGATGTGCTTCCCAAATCACAGCATTACACTACATTAACATCGTGCCACGTAAATCAAGCCGAAAAGACCATAAAGCTACTATTTTGAATTGTAAATGTGAACGAAAAAAAAAGGAATATTTGTCATTTCACGAAGATATGTCGTGAAGAACTGCGTAGTTTTGGCCAGGATTTTTTTGTGTCACTATAGTTTGTGTTTTAGCCTTGGTTAGGTATATAGTTTGTTATCCTAGCCGAGACATAGCTCGTGGCTACGTAATAACAGTCACACCGGTTGATCAAAAGTTACGCTTGCCGAGGTCAGTCTGTAGATGGGTGACCGCTCGTAACATACAACGGGACTACGGGCTGCTGTCCATAGTCTGGTTTTGTGTTTCGCATGGTTGATGGCAATAGACTCGCCCCTGTGACGTGGAAATCTAAAAAAGAAATGTTTATGTAAAGTGGTTTGTAACTTTGAAATAAAACCTATTTCATTATAGTATGGTTTTCATAATAAGTCTATGTTTGAAACACAAAACGCCTATATTCGACCTGTAACGACTGTCAAAAATCTACAAATGACAGCCGGGACTAAAGAAACACCGAGGGGTCTCAGTATGGGCACCCATCCACTTGCTGCTTAACCGAAAGATCGACATGTTCGGCTGGTAATACTTACTCACTAGCCCATCTTACAGTGACACAAAACTACGAGAAAAATATGAAAAATGTTAAAAAACCGTCTTTTCACTCTGCGTCGTGATATTTTTTATTTGTCACAAAAAGCAGCCGGGTGACGTCATCTGCACCCGTCACAGAAAGAAATCTCTTGTTGACTGGGGGCTAAGAAACACGAGAGTTGAGTTTTTTTTTTTTAAGAAATAACGTTGCCCCACACTAGGAATCTCTCCTGTATCGTGGGTGCGTTTACAAACATTTAAACTCATATACACAAATAGCCAGACCCGGAACAACTACCTGTAGGTAATACAAATATTTGTTCCGTGCGGGGATCGAACCCACAACACGCGGCGCAGCAGCCGATGGCTCAACCACTTCGCCAACCGTGTCGTCGTTACCTTCAAGAACATGGACTTCTTTTTGTATTATTTTTAGGGTTACTTGCCCATCGGGAACATGTTACTAAGCCTTCGATGTACGTTCATCTGTCTGTCAGCGGGCTTTATCTCATCATCACAAAGCTGTTAATAATATATTGAATGGAGCACCCATACAAGAAACTGGATTTTGTCGGCCATTTTGCTCAACCTTAATAATCGATGTATGTTTCTCTTGAAGTAAGGTTCAAAAGGTTGACAAAAATGTCATATTAAACACTGATCCGAAAGCCTTCATATGCGACTCCGACTAATATATTGTTTTTTTTAGATCAGTTCAAAATTACGTTTTTGGGGATAAACCCGCTCAAAAATCCGATTGGTCCTGAAATATCAAATTTATTTAAACAAACGCGTGATTTTAAAGGACCTGTATGTTAATAATCTTAGCCCAATATCACTAAGTATCTTGCCTGTATTCTTGTTGTATTTGTAGATATTTGACCGTCGTTACGGGTAGTCAGAAACCGGAAAGTCTGACAACCAGTCTTATCAAATGGTATCGTGATGCCCAGTAAATGGGTTATGGAGGTCAAATAAGGTGTCGCTCCATGTAGAATACTGGTATTTAGTTGCATGCGGTTAGACTGGAAGCCAACCCCAGAATAGTTAAGCTAAGGTATATCTATTGTACAATCAAATTTCCCCAGTCAAGTAGTATGTCACGAAGGGTGAGCCTATTGGCATCAACTGGGCAAAAGTCGAGACAATGGGTTACCACTGAGATATTCCAATTATCAATAAGATCAGAAATTTATTCACGAAAAATAACAGCGTCTTTTCCCATGCTAACATTGCCTAAATCTAGTATCAATGGATTCTTAAAACGAAACATTTCCTGTACAGGAACTTTAAATTAGCCGTACTGACCCAATTTACTAAAAGAGTACCGCTTTGGTCGGAGAAAGGAGCGTCGCAAAAGCTGAGGAATAGATTCAATTCATTCACTGGCCAACCTTTCTGTCGTACTAGTTCCTGAATCACAATCGAATCCGGATAGCGCAGTTGCCGTGCAAAAACGTAATAGAAAAAACCAACAGGGACAAAAAAATCCTACAATCCAATTGATTTCAACGACAAACGCGAACAATCCCATTACGAAACAAACTCAAACACCACTTATCATTCGTCGAAAAGCGACTTGAAAAATTGATGAAGCGAAAACGATATAATCGTTTTATCTAAAATCGCCGTTTGTAAAGCCCCAACTAAAAGTACTGTGAAAAATCTGCCTGTCGAGCGGCTGGTACGAACGTCCGCCTCTGTACCAAGAAACTCTTGCAACTACCATTCCATCGCTACGTGTCACATCCGTTGCAGGCTCTCAAGCGATTACCGCTCGTTCATTCCTGCTGACTACGTAATGGATGTTGTTCGGACAAAGTTTCTCGTTTGCTGAAATTACGTGGATCGTTTGACATTGAGGAAGGAGTTCCACTTTTAAGATTCAATCTTGTAAAGACTAAAATCGGTTGAAATTTTAGGGAGATCGTTTTTGTGTTTGATATTTTTCGTTGAAATTAAGGGAACGATCTTAGGAGATTAATTGATCGTGAAATAACGTTTTGGAAATGCTTTGTCAACTTTCAACCGACTAGACAAAAGAAAGAGGTTTTTCTTTTATCATCATCATTTGAATAGCTGTTTCTTAACTATCTTGCGGTCAGCTTCCAGTCTATCTGAACGCAGCTGAGTAGGTACCATTATTTTACATGAAGCGGCTGCCTATCCGACAGCACAACACTGTTCTGGCACATGTCACGATACCAAGGAGGAAGAAGTTTAATTGCTTGACGTATCTTAAAGTTAAACTATTTTAAAATTGAAAAAAATCGTTTCGCACGTTTGATTTTGAGGTTATTAACATTTTATTTGTATCTAAGCTTGAGGCATAGTGAGCTAGCCGCAGCAATTTAAAACAAAAAGCTTTAGGTTAGTTGTATTTAATACGTATAAAACAACCACACATACACACACCACACACCTACACACACACACACACACACACACACATACACCTACACACACTCACACCAACAGACTATTGATAATGAATAAAAATAAAGGTATAATAAATTTAAAAACTTTTGTTTAGTAATATGTTACATTAAAAATTGTAAGATATAAAAAAGCGGCGCCGCCTGGCACAGGCATATATATGCTTAAAAGGAGACGCGACCAACTGTATGATGTACAACGTGTAATAATGAAATAATACATTATGATTTTATCTTGTCTCATTCGAAATTGGGTGGCGTTTACGTCAAGTATTCGTGCTAGGAAACACTGGTATTCAGCGGCAACAAAACCAACATGCTCTTAATAGTCATGATCATTGAGAATACCAGCGCTACGAGCAAATGCTTCTATAATAACAAAGTATGTGACTTGACTACCAGTGCTTTATGATTGCGTCTTAGGACCGATTCCCGTTTTCATATTTTCAATAATCTTTCTTCTCATTTAAAAAACGTTGTCCCACACTAGGAATTTCTCATGTATCGTGGGTGCATTTACAAACATTCAAAGCCACATTCACAAACAGCCAGACCCGGAACAACTACCTGTATACAAATATTTATTCCGTGCGGGAATTGAAACCATGACACGCGTCGTAGCAGTCGATCGCTCAGCCACTGCGCCAACAGTGCCGTCAAATGTAATTAGTGTTCGCTCAATTTTATGAAAAATTCACAACATAAACAGCTTTGATTATAGCCCAGCTCTTTCTAACTACCTACTAACAACTTTGACGGCATGCAATTAGACAAAGAGAAAAAATGAATAAAGGACCATCTAACTAACTAACTAGGGTGGTATTTGCTTTGAACCACTCTCCAGTCTGGATGTATGAACAATTTCGTGAACAGCCAATCAAGTTGGCAGTACACTTCGCCAATAAATTGCTTTAAAGAGCCCTCGATTCGGTAACCAAGCGTTTTGATCCGCCAATTAGCCACTTCAAAGACTGATGGTTTTATAGGTAAGTACAAAAGTTTTTCAAGATTTTTGTTATTTAAAAAGTAGGTATTCAAAGTACCTTTAATATTTTATTAGAATTATTATCCACACGAGGCTACCTTTTGGAATAATTTTAGTGATTTATTTTAATTGTAATTTTGACGTTAAAAAGTGCCATTTATATGGTCTAAATGAATGTATAAATGATTTTACTTGGTTTGACCTAACTATATACCAAATATTTCTCTCAAACACTCAAAAATTTACAGGTTGAGAGCTTAGAATCACATCTTAAGCAAAGATTTGCTAGTGTTAGTGCCTATGCACACAACGTTTGTCACCCGTACTTTCCTATCGAGAGCAGGTAAACAAAAATACTCCGTACCATACTCTTATGAACCTGTGTGGTTCATACATTTTAGACCTTGACTGCGATTATTACTGTACCTGTAACTCAAATGACTGTAGCATTGTTTTTTTTTTGTTATTATATCTCCTTAAACTCCAGCATCATCCTCCTGCCCTTATCCCAATTTATTTGGGGTCGGCGCATCATGTCTTCTTCTTCCATACATCTCTATTTGCCGTCATCACAAGAGTCACCTCTTTTCTAGTTTTAGCCTTAAAATCCTTATGTGTAATTATTTACAGTTGCAATATTTTCAAAAATATGAGCACCATGTATCTATCAACACAATATTTTATCTCTCTCCTACATTCGTTATTTAATTGTACATAGTAATTTGTACCTATTACCAGTAAAGTGGTTTTTATTCTAGGAAGGGACACCTTTCGTTGTCATGGGGTACTAAAACAATCCAAATACAACAGCCAAAATATCATTATTCCTGACCTGGGAATGGCACCCAGGAATTTGCAGCGCTTGCGACCATTTAACCAACGAGGTAGCCCACCAGACGGAGTTGAAATGAATATGGTAGATCATTAAGTACAAGATTATTAAGTGTTCTAAGTACAAGTTTGTTGATAGTGAGTACATACGAGTAGAACTTTTATATCTTTATTTTCCTGATAAGTACGTTGTCTACGCTACAGCATGTGTCTGTCTCTCAGTGTTTCCTCATTGTGTGTAACAGACAATGACAATCACTCCCATCAGATGTCAGTTGGAGCGTAAGATTCTGCCAACATATGGAGATAAAAGCTTTAATATTTTCCTTCATTTTCCGTTGTTTATTACCTCCTCTTTGGTGTAGTTATCGCAGTCGTTACTGCTGAGCTTGAAGTCCTGAGTTCGATTCCTGGTGTCGGGCAGTGTCATCGATGCACATAGCAGCCCGCAGTATGGATTTGTTTTCTGGAACTATTGCTATCAACCGGGCACAAATCCGCTTACCCCCTAATACAATACTAACTAACAAGGGGTATTCGGGTGTACTATTAATTGAGGTACACACCTCTGCCGTACCCTTCTAAGATTACAAGTGTAGTGTTTTGTTTTAAGTTTTAATATTCGGTTACTTTTTGTTAGAAAACAATTCAGAGAATATAAATAGACATTTTGTACACAATCGAAATTGGAAAATATATCTGATATTACGTTAAACTTTCCCCTTTATCGACACGAAGCCTTTTATACAAATAGGATCAAAATTAAGTCGCAAAATCCCAAATTCGATAACCGAAATATTCGCGAAAGCGTATAAATAATGACAATTTGCTTTTGACACTTTACGTTGGTAACACTGAAAATGGAACACAATCGCAGTTGCGATCTACCTGCCGAGGCTATTTCAAAACAAACGAAAAACAAAACCTGTGTGTGTGCTCTGTGAAAAAAAAAAACCAATATGAATGCGAACCAAACTTTTTTTGGTAACGCCTAAAGCAGTTGTTTCGCAAATTGTATGTACGACTATTCGTATGTTATTGGCAGCAGTTATTTTAGGGCTTTTAGGGTTCCGTAAAGAAATTTTAAGAACCCTTATGGTGTTGGCTGTCTGTCTTCCACAACAGCTTAGCTGTCCTCAGCTGCTGTTTGAGGTGTGAGAAGTGTTTATAAAAAACAAGTTTTCGTAAATCAATATAATTAATTATGAAATTCATTAACAGTTCTAAATCAATGTTAGGTTCGTCGCTGAAAGCGTCCTGAACTTTCTGCCTTTGTATGTACAATGTTGTTCTTAAAGACTTACTCAACTGTTTCAAGTAAAAGAATCGTAAAACTATTTTTATTTTAAATGCAACAGGCCCAAATAGGATGTTGAAATTTTACAGTAGAATTAGTAGGGCAACTTGGATATCGTTCGAAATGGCGCTATTTGCCCATTAAAAAGTATTTTTATTTCATTATAGCGGCGTTGTTTTTACTTAAATAATATAATAAAAAATGAAATGTCCACAAACAATACTCTCCGCTGTTCGCAAAGCGAGTAATCAAAAAAAAATCTAGCGAATCGAGGTTATTTATAAATATTATACGTGAGGACTTGCAACTGGTTTCTTACTATAAATACCTTTATATTTTGTTTTTGTAAGGTGTTAGTCTTCCAGGATATATTTAAGAAATAAGTGAACAAATATATAAGATAAATATTTCATCCAAAACAAAACAATGTCTCTAACAAGCACAGTTTCTAAAATAGTAACAATAGACCCTTTACAAAAAAACTTAATTATGCGTAATGTTTTTCCTATCTCTAGGTATGGAACCCTCTGTGTGCCAGTCCGTCTCGCTCGTTACCAGTTTTTTATTCGTGAATACACAAAATCGTGTTTTGTATTAAGAGGAAAGAATGTAACAATACTAATATTATTCGGTGCCAGCAAACCTAAGGTTAGGGCTGGCATGGAAAGAATAATCACTGTGCTTGTCGTATCTCGAGTACAATAGGGTAGTTTCCTTAAAAAATCTGATTGGTCCGAAAGTTGGATTACTCAAAAATACTGGACACGTATTTTTTTTTTGTCACGTAAACCAAAAATGACGACGATATAGTGCGTTTAAATTGCGCGTGACGTCACGCCGTGCTACACTTTTCGTTAAAAGTGTAGCACGGCGTGACGACACAAGCCCCTTCTCCTGAACTTTGATGTGCTATATCATTATCACTTTTTATTGAATTAAGTAAGCAAAAAATACGTGTCCAATATTTTTTGGTTATCTAACTGACGGACTAAATAGACTTAATATATTTTTACCTAGGAAACATCCCTATTGATCCAAAACATACTTAAATCCTTTTTCCCTATTTCTATTAAAATGAACTTAAGTTTGGTAGAGAGGCAGAGGCACACATTTACTGATACTCTTATCCTGGGTCATCCCACTGTTGGGCAAAGGTCCCCAAGGCTTACAGTTTTTTTCGTATCGTTCCAGGGCTAATGTGGGCCATTGGTTTTGTTCAGCTCGTCCCACCATCTTCTAAGAGGTCTGTTGCGTCGCTTTCTGGCTGTTTCAGGGCTCCAGAAAGCTGGTTATTTTGGCCCACAGCCTATCAGGCATATAAATAAAGAATTAACTGACCCATGTAATTTTAACGACGCCCAATGTAAGTCACGAAAGAAATATTCTTATCAAATTGATACAAACATAACATAAAATCACGACTGTATACTTTGAAGGGATAGGCAGAGGTGGAACACCTACATATCGCCAGTTATGTTTAAGTCCCGTTTTATAGGAATATCTCAAGAATTGATACAAAAAATAATAGGAGTAAAACTTTCACGATGACATTTCTTAGTACTTTCACTGACGACGGCAAATAAATTCTATTTTAAACAAACATAACATCGCTTGTAATTTTCGAAGGGTTAAAAATCAAAATCAAAATCAAAATTCATTTATTCAAATTAGGCTGAGAATCAGCACTTTTTTAACGTCAAAAACGTTTACATAAGACAGTCCCCCAAAACGCCCACCCTTCACCACTTCCTAGTGTTTTTGCTGGGAAGAAGTAAGTTAAGCAGAGGTGTATATATTGTACACCTTTATTTTAAAAGTTACTTTTTTTAACTTTTTTTTTTCTTTATAACGATACAACTATTCATACATGAAGAAATAAAATAAATAATCACAGGGCATCGAAAAATTCATCCGCATCACTGTCAACGGGAAAATTGCCCAGAAGGCTGGCAGCATTGCCACGTTGAATGGCAATTATTTTTTGTTGGTTATTTTACTGCCAATTTCAATAACGTATCTAAACCCAAATCTAGGGATCGATCTTTTTTGTAACAAATCAATCTGTAGGCTTGTATGGCGAATCATGAACAGCAGTTTTAAATCGCGTATTGAGATTAGGATTGATAGACGGCATTGAAATTGGCAGGTAACCGTTCGGGTAGCGATTACGTCAGTTTGACGGTGTCATACCAGGATGACAGACGTACCGTGCCAAACAATAAGTAATTTGTAACTTACTCGAAATATTTAAATTATTTGTATATTATTGTGTATATGTCTGGTGTTCTGTGAGAAAGTATGCAAGAGTGTCCACTGTTCCGTCTTTGCTGTTAGTTCAGTTAGTTCAATTAACCATTTTTTTTGTTTTTTTTTTTTTTTTAAACATTGCCCCACACTAGGAATTTCTCCTGTATCGTGGGTGCGTTTACAAACATTTAAACTCACATACACAAACAGCCAGACCCGAAACAACTACCTGTAGGTCATACATATATTTGTTCCGTGTGGGGATCGACCCACAACACGCGGCGCAGCAGCCTATGGCTCAACCACCGCGCCAACCGTGTTGTCAAATTTTGACATTGAACACTGTCGACCGTATGTTTTACTTTTGTTTTGTTTTTTATTATGTTTCTATGTTAATTATTGTAATTGGTGTTTGTACCGTTTTGATTAACCATGAATAAAAAAATAAAAAATAAATTGTATCCTTAAAATCACCAACAGGAAGCGCCAACCCTACGGTCCAAGCAATACATTTTGCGAACTTTTCTAATATACCGGGCGGCCGGCACACAGAGTTCCCTCTCTCTAACATAATGAAATCAGCGGGATTCGTCGTTTTTTTTTTCTGTTTCCCCAAACGATTTTTAGGTAATATATTTATTACGTTCATATATCAAAGGTCTCATATGTTTCTATATTTAGATTTAGGGTTGTCGTAATTGCTTTTTGCGGCTTAAATTGTAGGGGTGTCAAAGAATAATTGGAGTTGGTTTATTTGCGAAATCGTTTGAGTTTTGTTGACTAAATCAGGGTAGTAAATTTTGATTTTGCATGTTATTTAACTACGTCGTTGGTCTAGTGGTTGTAATCGGGACTGCTGACTATGAGGTTTTAGGTTCGATTGCTTAGTTGGGCTAGAATTTCTCAGTTATATAGCCCTGAATCTAGATTTGCGCCCGGTCAGTGGCAATAGGCTCGTCCCCTATTAAATTTGGTTTAAACATAACTGTTGAAATGAGGGTGCCCATCAGTGACCTTTAGTTACACCACAAATATCGAAAACAATATTTTTGAGGGAGACCATTTTGATTTGTTTTGCATTAACTCGATTCCACTAGCAAATCTACATAGAGTATGTTTAGATCATGATTCAGAGTCAGTAGCGTTCACAAAAATCAAAAGAACTTTCCATACGTAAGAATATGTTTATGTATATTATTGTTTACAAATACTAAAACTAAAAGATATAAATTGAACACAGAGCTTCACTATCTTTCCTGTTCAATTCTATTTTCAGAAAACAAAGAATGATATTCTCTTCCAAGCCATTTTCTGGAACATTGAATATAGCTTTGTTATAAATTCTAACGAATCATGCAAATACTTTTCTATTTTTGAACATTAAAAAATTATTCTTAAATTTCAAGGATTTCATTTCTAGTATTCAGACAAATTTCAACTGTTTTTATCTGTAAACGAGAAATGTAAAAAGTGGTTTAGAATAGAAATGTATGAAATGCGACTAACAAATGGTATTTTTTTTTTTATTTTTTTTTTTATAAGGTCAGTGTATGTCCTTCTAAGGCGCGTCTCCTCCCGGCGTTTCCACTTACATCTTATAAATACAACCTTATAAATACCATTTTGACGACACGGTTGGCGCAGTGGTTGAGCCATCGGCTGCTGCGCCGCGTGTTGTGGGTTCGATCCCCGCACGGAACAGATATTTGTATGAC
This sequence comes from Phlogophora meticulosa, assembly GCA_905147745.2. Lineage (NCBI taxonomy): Eukaryota > Metazoa > Arthropoda > Insecta > Lepidoptera > Noctuidae > Phlogophora > Phlogophora meticulosa. The sequence continues at coordinate 1,637,545 of LR990534.1, forward strand.
CTACAGGTAGTTGTTCCGGGTCTGGCTGTTTGTGTATGTGAGTTTAAATGTTTGTAAACGCACCCACGATACAGGAGAAATTCCTAGTGAGGGGCAACGTTTAAAAAAAAAAAAAAAAATATCACTCCATCCCCTTTACAAGCAAATGCAAACAGTAAAAACAAAATTGCTCATGTTACCTACTCGCTAGATTATATAAAGAACTTGTTAAAAACAGTTCAGTAGTTATTGAGTTTATCCTTTACAAACAAACATACAAGCAATCAAATATTTCCTCTTTATAATACGAGTATTAGTTTAGATTTATCTCCAACGATCATTTCCTTAATTAAAACGAAAAATATCAAAGGCAAAAAGATCTCGCTAGAATTTCAACCGATTTTAGTCTTTACAAGATTGAATCTTAAAAGTGGAACCCCTTCCTCAATGTCAAACGATCCACGTAATTTCAGCAAACGAGAAACTTCGTCCGAACAACATCCATTACGTAGTCAGCAGGAATGAACGAGCGGTAATCGCTTGAGAGCCTGCAACGGATGCGACACCTAGCACTTTAACATGGTTGGGAAAATGCTACGTAGATGTAGTAAAACAGCCCATTGCGATCACCTTGGCGCAGTCGCAGTCGAAGAAACTTGAGAGGCTCGTGGCTAAGTATTAACAGCCGTATGGATTGTTCTTTGAGATTACGCCACGCTTGTCGAGGTCAGTCCGTTAGTGAATGACCATCTATTGCATATTGAGAGCCCTATGTGCGTCATGACCTACGGCGCCGAGACATGGACACTTACGGTAAGGTTGGTCCACCAATTTAAAGTCGCTCAGCGAGCTATGGAGAGAGCTATGCTCGGAGTTTCTCTGAAGGATAGGATTCGAAACGAATACATCCGACATAGAACCAAAGTCACCGACATAGCTCAAAGAATTAGCAAGTTGAAGTGGCAGTGGGCTGGCCATATCTCGCGAAGAACCGACAACCGCTGGGGTAAACGTGTTCTTGAGTGGAGACCGCGACTCGGCAAACGTAGTGTAGGACGCCCTCTGACCAGGTGGGATGACGATCTGCGAAAGACTGCAGGCAGATGCTGGATGCGGCAAGCTGAAGACAGGGCGCTATGGCGCTCATTAGGAGAGGGCTATGTCCAGCAGTGGACTAGTATAGCCTGATGATGATGATGTGCGTCAGAAAGCACGTTAAGCCGTTGGTCCCGGCTGTCATTTGTTCAACTTTAACAGCCGTTACGGGTAGTCAGAAGCCCGAAATCCTTGCAATTTTTAACAAGGGTTATCGTGCTACCCATTATCTGGGTTGTAGAGTTCACATAGGCAATCGCTCCATGTAACATACTGGTATTCATCTGTATCCGGTTAGACTAACCTAAGCCGACCCTGACATAGTTGGAAAAATGCTAGGCAGATGATGCAAACGATGATGTAATTGGGTCATCGCCTAAACACATCAACTGATCGTGAAATAAATTTAGTAATGGTTGAATGATGAGTTAATGAATTAATCATTTTATATTTCGGTAAATCAGTTTTAATAATCATATTTACACGACAAAGAAAAAAAAAATAGAAGTACATAGATTAAGTGGATTAAGTTGGAAAATGCCTATGGCATTAAGTCCGCCTCTGTACATTTGTGTGCTTAAAGTATTAAATAAATAAATAGATTATGTCAATTGTTAACACCTTAACTGCCAGAGAACGAGACACAATAGAAAATGTTTTGTTTGTTGGTCACTTGGCGTTTAACGTGTTAAGCTTATTGGTCTCTCGTGACATTCACAAAACATCCCAAATATACAATATGGCCCAGTATCCATATTTTCCCACAAAAGGTCACATGAGCAAAGAGTTAAAGATTTTCAATCAAGCATTATTTTTATGAAAAATATTGAGAATGGAAAAAACCTTTTACGGACGTATTCATATCTTACCATTTTTTATTAAAGAGATACCCTGACCTTTTAGGCGATTGTCCAGTCAAAGAATACTGTGTTATTTATATTTGTGTGGAGTGGGTGAAAGTTAGTGAAAATGTAATGGCGATTCCAAGAAGATAGAGTTTGGCAGGAACATTTTGTACCTATTTTTACTAAATACATATTTTGACATTCTTCGAACCATTTGTTAATAAAATAGATAACCCAGCAGGGTTAAGGAAAATAAATATAAAATATGTATACGATATCGCCTGTATTTGCTTAAAGATTAAGCTGAGGTATACCAGGTACCTAAAGGACACTCACATTTCATTTTTATCATCATAATTCCCATGTAATATGAAGCTTTGGCTTATAAAACAGCCGGACAGGTTGATCAAAGTTATGTCTGCCGGGATCAGTGTGTGAATGGGTGACCATTTGTGACATATCGAGACTCCTCCGTGCCTCGAAAACCACGTTAAGCCGTTGGTCCCGGCTATCATTTGTAGATCTTTAACAGTCGTTACGGGTAGTCAGAAGCACGAAAGTCTGACAACCGGTCTTACCAAGGGGTGTTGTGTTGCCCAGTAACTGGGTTGTGGAGGTCTCTTCATATAAAATACTGGTATTCAGCTGCATCCGGTAAATCAAGCAGTTGACTTGAAAGAAAGAAACAAAGAGGTTGTAAGCCGATTCACTTTATACCTTAATAATCAAAAAACAAAGAAGGTACAACAGTTTGTGAGTTACAATAATTAATCAATCTAGATTTCATACAAAACAAGAATATTTATTACAAGAATAATTATAATGAAATTAGCAACCGTTCAGGTTTTGTCTAATCTTTAGATTGTCCTATATACCAGAACCGCCTTGCCCAAGCCGGGAATCAAACCCAGGACCTTATGCATGTCAAAGTGCTTTTAAAAGGTCAAAACAAAAGTTGTGTAGTATAACAACAGGGAAATTTAAAATCATCAATCATACATTGTGGGCTCTGGGTAACAAATCGATTCCAATCTTAAAAATCTCGATTCACTATATCGATAACTGTAAGATAAGATTTCCGTATCTTACCGATATCAAAGCCAGCTAACCCGGGTGTATTTTGAGGGGCCATTTCCCCTGGCCCCTGGACCTTATTGGGACCTGAATAAAAAAGGACCCAAGGGAATACTTTCCCTTTGCCATGGAATTTAATAAAACATGGGTTTTTTATGCGGGCATACTTATTTAAGGTTGGAATTTCATAGTTATTAAGTATGTAATGGTAGGACATTTTTTTTTGTTTGGTAGCTTTTTTGAAATTATGAGTATGGAATGTGGATTAAAGGCATTTTTATTTATTCTTATTATTTTCTCGGACAAACTATGTAGTTTATTAAACTGTTAGTAGAAACGGGCCGTTTTATTAATACGAAAATATTTTCTTAATATTTTCTCATAGTACGACGTTTTTGGGAATAGCTAAGTAATAGCTGCTATGTAAAGTGATGGCCTGAAACACAGGTTTAAATAAACCTAGATCGGGCAAGTCGCTAGCAAACATTTGTGAATTCCACATTATCGTTTCTTGCAACTGTTAAATATATTTTAGTTACAGTTTACTATTATGCATACCATTGTTTTAGAAATATCACTACTGCACATAAATGTACATTTTTGTAATACTTTTATAAATAAGTTATTCTTATTCTTAATAATGGTGTGTACAGGGTGGATCGGGCATCGACGTACAAACTGATAACAAGAATTCAATATATGATTTTGGACAAAGTTTTGCAATTTTTTATTTTTTTGTTTAACCTACATGATTGTTACCTAAACCGTTGAGATTTTACTATGAGACGTAAGATTTTAACGTTTTAATTCCGAATATTCGTGTACATTATAGTGTTTATTATAGTAACATTATAGTTATGTTTAAGCCCCATGTAATAGACGAAAGTGACGGCACGTTTGGCGCACTGGCTGAGCGATAGACTTCTGCGCCGCGTGTCGTGGGTTCGATTCCCGCACGGAATAAATACCTATTTGCATGGCCTACAGGTAGTTGTTCCGGGTCTGGGTGTTTGTGTATCTGACTTTATATGTTTGTTTACCCACCCACGACACAGGAGAAATTCCTAGTGTGGGGCAAAGTTTCATAAAATAAAATTTAATATTTCATTTGACTATTATGAAGCGAAATAGCCAGTATTGTCACAAAACGTAATAATGAGGATAAAGGCGACGGAAAATGTAAAGCTGAAAATTTTAAAACTTCGAATAGTTTGTACAACAAACACTTAAGATTTTTGGTTACTAGCTATTTTGTTTAGTGGATAACATTGTTATATTTATCCAAGATATAAAAAAAAGTAAATTCGTTATTTCCGAAGCTATTTTATTTTATTTTATTTGGAAAAAAAAACGATATTACATTACATAAAGGGCTTATCAATATGTTACATAAAAACAAAATCAATCCGCGAACACGCATAAAATAATATAAATACTGTCGAATTGAGAAACCTCCTTTTTTTGAAGTCGATTAAAAACTACCGATAATTCCGAAAAATTTCCACAGTTAACTTGTCCAATTAAAAAGAGTACCTAGTATATGAAAAAAAAATCCCAACATTCAATCGTCAACATTTTCACAATTCAATGCTGCCAACATAAATAAAATACATTGATCATTCCCCTGTGACTTAAATTTACATACGTACGCATTTGTATACGATAGGCTAACCATTTCGAAATTTGAAAATTCCTGACAAAAGTCGGACAGTTACTAAGAAGTCTCAATATTTTACTTTTAAATCCTTTTTAGGGTTTATATCGATAGACTAGCTAGCCAAGCAAACGTTGTTTTGCCATAAAGAGGTTGGTGACAGAAGGGTAAAAATTTGAACTTGTATGTATTTTTCAATACTAAATCATAAAAAAATAAAAATAATTTTTTTGTCTAAAAAATAAAAAATAATATTTAGGGGTGGACCACCCTTAGCATTTAGGGGGATTAAAAATAGATGTGCGATTCGCAGCCCAAACCAACATGCACACAAAATTCCACTAAAATCGGTCGAGCTATTTCGGAGGAGTTTAATTTACAAACACCGTGGAACGAGAATTTTATATATTAGATAAATACGCAAGAGACAGAACACAACGTACATATTTATTTATTATTTTAGATATTTAATAATTTTATTATTGTTAAAGAGATTACGTCCTATTAAAAGTTTTCGTGAAAGTATCAGTTCAATAATTACCTAACGCTTATACGGAGCCCTCGGTGCGCGAGTGAGATTGGCTCTTCTCTGTTTTTTTTTTAATTCGTTTAAGTTTTTATCTTTAATCTTTTTAAGTTTGAGTCTAGACTAAGTCCAGACGGGGGACCAAAAACCCGGACACGTCCGGAAAATTTCAGACAGATGTTTACCCTACATACAGGGAAACTGCTATCCATTACTGTGTCACATATATCTGTAAATTCTATTTATTTTTTTGGTGCTTTAGGTATATAAAATGTAACCTTCATTAATGAAAAAGGTGTATTTTTGGGATGACTCTTATTCGACCTGGGTTCGATACCCAGGTGGACAAAAGTGTTATTGGGGTTATCCATCTAGAATTTCTCAGTAGAGGCGCGGAGTATGAATTAGTGCCCGGTTAATACATTAACCGGTATATTTAAGTCCCGTGTACACACGGGACTTAAATATCATCATCATCAGCCTAGCCTTTTTCCTAACTATCTTGAGTGACCGTTCGTAATATATCGAGACTTCTCCGTGCCTCGAAAAGCACGTATACCGTTCGACCCGGCTGTCATTTGTATATGCAGATCTATGACATTTATGTGACTTAATGATTTGTAGATCTTTGACATTCGTTGCGGGTAGTCAGAAACCCGAGAGTCTGACAACCAGTCTTACCAAGGGGTATCGTGTTGCCCAGTAACTGGGTTGTGGAGGTCAGATGGGCAGTCGCTCCATGTTAAATACTGCATTCAGCTGCATCTGGTTAGACTGGAAGCTGACCCTAACATAGTTGGGACAAGACAGGCTAGACAGATGATGACTACTCTATGTAAGGATCGCAGCAGGTGGCATTCTGTGGTTTCTGCGTTCCCCCATGGGAAGGAGGCGTGAGTTTATATATGTATGTTGTAATCTTAAGAAATCCACGCAATTTATGCTATAGATTTAAATTCAGTTATTACATTCATTAGTAAAGGAAGTTATGCCTATCCCCCAGGCTACCAGACGTGCTCAATCAAACATAGCCGTGCTCAAATGACAGTTTGATGTGAAAACTTGAATCTGAATCGGGGACAATCTCGTGACAATACCATTTACCAAATTTCCAAGATGATTGTTATTTGGAGTGCGAGAATTGGTACATAATTTTCCTTGAATTGGTAAATTTTGTTTAGATTGTTTTGATGATGATTTAAGTGCATGATAATGGTAATTGTTATTTTATATTCAGAAGATATTAATTTAACATCTGTTTAACCTTTTCACTATTAATCATGATCATGATTTATTGCATTCATGTAGTTTACAAGTTATTACAAATATATATCGGTTTCATACATGAACTCTGCTAGGGCGCTTTTTAAGTGCTACATTTATTTTATCATGTTTAACAGGTGTCTATCATTATTATTATCTATAAGTCAATGATTAGACCTGCTGTCTTGTATGGATCAGAGTGTTGGGCCACAAAAGGAATGAATGAGAGGCAGTTGCATGCAGCTGAGATGAGAATGCTAAGGGGGATGTGTGGTGTTACGCGAATGGATAGAATAAGAAATGAGTATATAAGAGGAAGTCTGAAAGTGGCGCCTGTGACAGAGAAGTTGTGTGGAAATTGGCTATCATGGTATGGACACGTGATGCGAAGGAATGAGGATCATGTTGTGAGGAAAGTTTTGAGTATGAATTTAAAAGGGTTACAAGAGTAGAGATGTATGGAAGAAGAAGACATGCTGCGCCGACCCCAAATGAAATTGGGATAAGGGCAAGGGGATGATGATGATGATATCATTACTATGTTGGGGTTGGGTTCCAGTCTCACTGGATGCAGTTGAATACCAGTATTTTAATGGAGCGACTGCCTGTTATATCTCTATAACCTACTGTTCACGTAACGACTGTCAAAGATCTACAAATTTCAGCCGGGACCAAAGGCTTGACGTGCTTTCCGAGGCACGGAGGAGTCTCAACATGTAATGAACGGTCACCCATCCACAGACTGACCTCGACAAGCGTAGCTTAACCTTTGATCAACCCGTGCGGCTGTTTCTATTTAGCTACGAGCCTGTCGGGTCCGATGGTTACTGCGTCTGTGCTGCATATGTTTACAGATGTCTTTGTGCCTATGTGTTATTCTGAAGTATAAGCTATGAAACTGTAAAGTTTTATCAAGATTGGTTTTTGAGTGAAAGATTCAGAAGCATTTATCTTACATCATCACAAACTTTCACATTTACGAATAACTAGCTTTTGCCTGCGACTTCGTCCTCGTGAATAGGTTATCGCGCATGCCGATAAAGCCGCGAATTAAAAACTATACCAGAGCCTTCTCTATGATATAATCTATCTCAACGACAAATTTCATTACAGAGTCGTGAAAAGGTCAAAAATAAACAAACAAACAGAGTTACTTTCGCATTAACAATATTAGTATGGATATTATGTATTAAGTAGAATTCTTCCATACATGTGTATGTCACGGAACTCCTCCTAAACGACTAGACCGATATTGATGAAATTTGTCGTGTGTGTTTGAGCGGGTCCCTAGTTCGTTTTGATTTACAGTTTGACTTGGTAGGTGGCTCTGCGATCGCGTTAGAAGCCAACGTCCGAGCAGAACAATGTCTATCGGGTCCGCTAGTTCAGTACCGAACCAACTATGTATTAATACTAAAACTAAGTACATACCAGAGACGTCGTGTTCATCTAACTCGATTACTACCAGCTTGCCTTTGGAAGTTCGGAACATAACCACTGTTTAGTGCATAGCCATAGTATCTAATGTTACTAAATAATATAGTCAGTTTCACAGTTCCAGCCCGGAGACTGGATTTGTGCCCGTTTGTTGGGTATAGGATCGCCCACTATTTTTTGTTTTTAAAAACTTTGCCCCACACTAGGAATTTCTCCTGTGTCGTGGGTGCTTTTACAAACATTTAAAGTCACATAGACGAACAGCCAGAACAACTGCCTGTAGGCCATTCAAATATTTGTTCCGTGCGGGAATCGAACCCACGTCACGCAGCGCAGTTGATCGTTCAGCCACTGCGCCAAACGTGCCGTCACTTTCGTCTATTACATGGGGCCTAAACATAACTATAATGTTGTGTACTTTAGATACATCTCTGCTTTACCCCATTGGGAATAATCCCGCCGTCTATTATCCTCCTCCTGTAAAGGCGTGATAATAAATAAATAAATATTGCTGGACTATCCACACAGCATCATCTAGCCCCAAGCTAAGCAGAGCTTGTGTTATGGGTACTAGATGACTGATATACTTAATACAATTCATTACATAGATATATATTTTTTTTTATTATACATAGCAAATACCCAGAACACCCGGAACAAATATTTGTAGATCGTACAAACATTTGTTCCGAGGCGGGAATCGAACCCTAGTTTTTTAATTTTAATAATATAATAGATGACTCCAATCTGGTGTATAAGTGTGGTGCTAGTTTACAAACGATGGAATGAAGCTAAATATAGATTACCATTGACATGCTCAGAAGAAGATGAAAGAATGTTATATGAATATATGTGTGTATCCCATAATACTATGTATGTAGGTACTTTGCAACATTCCAAATAAAACAACACAAAAACGCCTATATATTTTATCTTAGCTATATATTGCAGGAACAAAACAAAACTCAAAAAAAACTTAACGGCTGGCAAGCAAGCAATTAACTTCAAACAGCAACATAATACTCCCTTTCACAAACCTTCAGTACATTATATATCTAAAATACAGTAAAGACACATGCTTCATTTTTCAACATGGCGGTCGATCTGAGACAATGGAGCTTGCGGAAGGCACAAGAACAAAAGATGTGTTTCACTGATATACACGTCAAATGAACGTAGGTACAGTATACGTCTATAAGCGTCTTGGAGTGTAAACTGTCATAAAATGACGTACATACGTAATATTCGCGTTGATTTTGTGAAGATCCTTATTACGTAAAGATTGTCTATTGTTTTATCCTTTGTTGACGTATTCAAACTGACTTTTAGGAAAGAGATTAGATTACTAAGCACTTGGTATTTTTGTATGATGACTGACTTCTTCTTGATGACTGCAAAAAAGCAGATTAAAATTCGAACAGTAATCAAGGTTTTAGAAAGTTAAACCAAGCTAGCTGAATTATTAAAAAAGCTACTAATGTTTTGATCCTTATTTTTTTACAATGGCCCACTTAAACTTATTTGAAATAAAAACTAAGTTCTTCAAAAGTAAACGGGTTTTTGAAGCAAATTACATCTAGATGTTTTACTTGTTAGTGCTTAGTGCCACGAACCAGTATTCAAACTTTCCTTGTTATAATATTACTCATACATTTTGGAGCGAGAACGTCTCAGGAGCCCATAATGTCTAGTTTCTAGATTAATTTATTCTAACTAGGTACTCACAAAGTGGACCGTGAGAATATTAAAATGGCCGTCTCTTCTGAAAAAATATAGCCAAGTCGGTTTTAAAGTTATTTTATTACTTTAATTGGCCATTGACGTAGATTAGTTGACTAAATAAGTTAAGTAAATGTCGTGAGGAACTGGGGATTTTCCTTAAGAAATTAAGAATTTAGGTCAATTTGTACCTGTGGTAGTACATTTCTTTTTGTTTTTAAACCTTGCCCCACACTAGGAATTTCTCCTGCATCATGGGTTTACATACATTTAAAGTCACATACACGAACATCCAGATCCGGAATAGCTACCTGTAGGCCATACAAATATTTGTTCTGTGCTTGAATTGAACCAACGATACGCGGCGCAGCAGTCAATCGCTCAGCCACTGCGCCAACCGTGTCGTAAAAAAATATGATTATAATATCTAACTCAGCTATATAGACATATTATATTATAAATAGAATAAATATACATTACGATAACGACAGGCTGCTACAGTCCTACTGTAGGGCAAAGGTCTTTTCTCATGCAGATCACCTCACTTGTTCAAAGTGGGTTGGAGATTTCAAACAGTACAGATAATCGGTAGTGATTTTCAGTCTACTGGTAAGTACAATCGACAGTATTACTTTGACATTGAACTGACCTAAAATCTCACGATAAATTTCAATCCTGAGGGGTACATAATCATGAACTGAACTGAACTCATGGTACCAGGTTTCGCGTCGATGTTCTTTCCACCCTTTACACACAACAGTTGAATTCATACAAACAGAACAGTATATTAATCCTCAGCATTTTGCATGTTCGTCTCCCATTACGTTTGCGATACTCCCCCACTCCACATCCTCCCCACAAGAGGTCTCAGCCGGAATTGCGGTAAAGTGCGTGAAAGAACAATTATCTGGGTATCTGGGTAGCCTCTGCGGCACCCCACATGTTCTACTAATACATGGCTTGCCGGATTGGATTTTTCCGGGTAGCTGGAATGAATAAATAAAAGGTCTGTTGAATTGAGCCCGGAATAAGTGGAGATAGTGTGGCTTTTACGTGTACATAGTAACTTGATCGGTGAAATACGTTTGCAGCTTTGTTTAAGAGTACAAATATTTTCAATTTCGCGTCGTGGATGCTAAAAAGCTTGCACTAAATTGTGTACTGTGTACCGTTCGTAATACAACAATCTTGGTTTGATATCATGCTTAAATAATCCAAGTTAATCGGTCACACGTCACAACTAATTACTTACTTACGGGTAATATAATTAGAGTCTAGATTCGCAATTTCAAGTCAATCAAAGACACGCATTAAGTACTTATACTCATAACTCTGTAGAAGCGCATCAAGAATGTAGTTGTGCCGGAACGTCAATAAGTTGCACGCTTGCAATTCGTTTCGTATATATGTTTATGTAAATATTATTTAAAAAAAATATTATTGAAATACCTCCTCTACTATAGGTCTACAAAATAAATCACCATCTTCATCATACGCCTAGCCTTATCCCAACTATGTTAGGGTCGGCTTCTAGTATAACCTGATGCATCTAAATACCAGTATTTTACCTGGAGCCAGTTCCTCCAGGTAAAATACTAACTGATCGCACAAACGACACGGTTGGCGAAACGGTTGAGCCATCGGCTGCTGCGCCGCGTGTTGTGGGTTCGATCCCCACACGGAACAAATATTTGTATGACCTACAGGTAGTTGTTTCGGGTCTGGCTGTTTGTGTATGTGAGTTTAAATGTTTTTAAACGCACCCACGATACAGGAGAAATTCCTAGTGTGGGGCAATGTTTAAAAAAAAAAAAAAAAAAAGAAAACAAGTTTTTACTATAGGTAAAAATAGATGTCAAACCTTCAGTCTTCTGACTACTTGTAACAACTGTCAACGATCTACAAATGACAGCCGGAACTAACGGCTTAATGTGCTTTTCGAGGCACGGAGGGTTCACGGTATATTATGGAATGGTCACCTGCCCACGGACTAACCTCGACCAGCGTTACTGTAACTTGAAGATACGAACTTAGACACGAAGAACTAAGTCTAAGTCCTCAACTTAGACTTAGTCGTTAGTGTCTAAGTCATAATAATCGGATTTGGTAACTGTAACAGTGGATACGAAAGACAGATTTACATAATGTGGATTCATATTAATACTGAATCCTTTCTGCCCTTTAATCTTTTACAATGTAAACGAGCATTCCAACCTTCATATTAAACGTAAATAAACATCAATTTTCCAGCCATCATTTCAACAGCTCCATCAGAAAAATAAACAAGCTACGAGCTCGAGTTTACGTGGAAAAATCACTAAATAAAATGTATCGCAAATATTATTATTTCACGTAAACGTAGGTACTTATTTACACTTTTCTAATAAAAAAAGTAGAAGCAGCGAGTAGATTCTGTACGCTGATAAATACACAAGGGAATGACATACGTGCCAGGGGAATGACTCACGCGCCAGGGGAATGATAAAAAGCAAGGGAATAAGGTCGTTCCATAAAATTTGTTTTCCTGTGATTATTAATGAGGAAATGTGAAGCCGTGTTATAAATTCAAGGTGGTAAGCAGTTGAAAGAGATGTGAGGAGTTCGTATAAGGTTATTTCTGTTTTACGGGTGTCAAATGTTACTTTTTATAGAGGTAGAGATTGCAACACGAATAATGAACCCCTGCGATTCGCTTGGCTTGTCATGGATTATTTCATCTACACGATCATGTCCTAAGGTAAGTTTTTTTTCATACCAACTACAAAAATAGAGGAAGACTAAAATATTGAGCAATCAAAGATGATATGACTACAAAAGAGGTGACTTTTGAGATGACGGCAAACAGATGTTTGGAAGAAAAAGACATGCAGCACCGACCCCAAATCAATTGGTATAAGGGCAGGATGATGTATAGACGCCAGCAAATCAAAGTATCCCAAACTGTTCAATTTTCCCAATTGAACATAAACCTTTTCATTTTGTAATATAGTTAAAAACTATCATAGAAATTTGACAAATTGAGGAAGCTTGATATGATGGCCTGTGTACCTACTGTAGAACCTTTATATAAAAAATTTAATAACCCTAATAAAGCCGACACGGTAAAGAGGGCACGGTTGGAGTAGTGGCCGATTTTTCCGCTGATGCCCTGCGTGTCTTGGGTTCGATTCACGCACGGAACAAATATTTTTATAGCCCACAGGTAGCTTTTCCAGGTCTGGCTGTTTGTGTACATACACAAACACTACACAACAAACATGAGTTTAAATGCACCCACGATACTTGACTAATTCGACAATTTGGAAGACAATGATTTTTTTTCCCATTTCCCACCATTTGACGTTAATTTTTAAAGAAAAGAAAGAAAGCCACAGGATATATTTTAAAGAGAATCTACTACTCCTCGGTTTTGTAACAATTTAAATTAAAGACTCTCGAACAACGACCCGTAAACATCCTCCTACAAAATGAGCAATGTATCTACATTAAGAGCTTAATGACCACGTATACATTGAAGACTGGAATGGTTTTAATTTACTCACAGCTTGATAAATTCCCTGAGACGTCCCACGTGTACAAAGTAATAAAAGTCCAGGGGAATGACTCGTAACAGAGCAGTCTTTTTGCTTGATAGTGACCCATATATTACCTTCTAGCGATTTTATGGGATGAGGAAGGTATCAGGGGATTTTGAAGCGAAGTCTGTGAAGATAATATATGGTTTGGAGTAGATGGTGTACGTATTAAGATGAACAATGATTATTTTGTGGGTTTTATTGAATTGTACAGGTTTCGAATGAAAACAAGTTCCTTTTTCAAATACTTGGTTAGTTAGTTGGTTGTAATTAAGTTCGCTTAACTCTATTAAGAAAAAAAAATGTCTACTCGTGTTATTATTTTATTTGTTTTTTGTCACTTTTTATTCTATATGTTTAGCATCTAAATATTATTCTATTCTAAGATATAAGTGGTATTATTGTATTATTTATTGGTTAAGCAGAGGTATACCACCTCTCCGTCTAATCTTTACACCCACAATACCCCCACTAATCCATCAGTTATGCGAGCCTATTTTCAGCAACCGGGCATAAATTTAATAATATAATTTACTCTGGGCCGCTACTGAGCAAATCCTGATGAAAAACAAAAACTTTTGAACCATGGTACCGGTCATGGTCATTTAAGGAACAGTGGGCCCGATACTGCTGGCCATGGGCTAAACATAATTTGTACCATTTCCATCTTTTTCTCTCTTACAAGAAAGAAAGAAAAAGAAAAAATATTTATTTAGCACAGCTCAGGCAGGCATACTAAATAAAGAAAAAAAAACATGGTTACAAAAAATGAGACAGTAAAAGGACGAATATATTTTGTGTATGAGAGCTGTCAATTTTAGTTGAACTAAACCTTTTATACAAACATAGTTGATATTTCAGAACACGTCAACGCGTCGCGAACAGTTCAAGACATAAACTAATTTGACATATCTCACTTAGTAGATCTGTCACCGTCCCTTTCTCAAGCTGTCTGTCAGATAGAGACGTCAATTCTCTAACGTTAGTTTAGTTTGTGAACAAGAGAGAAAGCACCATTGACTAGGTACAAGGTAATAATTTAATATATTCTCATGAAAATGCAATGGTGTGAAATAGCAATGAAATATAAATAGAAATAGCAATATGAAATAGCAATAGTGCACATGTAAAAGACCCAACTACAACTCCATTTCTAGAATTAGTGAGTTCGTTTTTACATCGGGATCTCTGGAACAATGCGCCCCGTATTTCATATTAACGGACCCAACAGCGGGGCAATGAAAATTAATGCCCCACAGAGCCACGAATGCATACGATCATTATTGCTCACATAAAAACGAGATATTGCTCATGATATATTGTTGTAACCTTGTACTGGAAATATTGCTATTTTAAAATCAAGTGAATTTCGTAATGTATTGCCCTGACTTAGTCTACAAGGTCTTGGTGTTTAGCCAGAGTGGATATAGACGATTATTGATAAATTAGTTCACTGGAATGGACAGGGCAATTGAAATCTGTGTGGTTCTGCCTCAAAAGACCAATTCTAACAGCAACGTGTCCTTCCACGTTAGTCAGATCGAATTTCGATTCATATGATCGATCTGACTAAGATAATGTATGAACATTAAAAAAAGACTGTGATCTTTGAGTTTATTTTGGTGTCTCTTCTCTGAGTAGTTGACTAGAAAAACCCATTAAAAGTGTTGGCTTTAACCGGTCTTAATATATATATGTATTAAAGCAAGAAAGAAAAAACATTTATTTAGCATAGGCTAAGGCACACAAATACTGTTAAATTATTTTTTTTTCAGTAAAATAACATCTTACTGTGTACCTCGCCAGAAATGCCAGACAACTAGTGTCTGACGCTGATTTTCAACTACCTGAGGTTATCAATATACAATATCTATCTATAAGAATTCAGCCCAAAAAGGGGTAAAATAAGGAATAAAACTAGTAGTACATGAAAAGAAAAAAAAGCAAAGAATCACAGGGCATCTAAAAATTCATGCGCGTCACTATTAACGGGAAAAGTACCCAGAATGCATTACTTGCGACAAACATCCAAACAGCTAATCACATCTACCTACTTACCATAAATCCTAAGTTGGTTTGTAGTACACCCACAGGACCAAAATGAAAATATGTTTTTTGCTTCATAAGAATATAACCATTCTTTCTCATGCCTTGAACCAGACATAAAATAATTCCGAAGTGCACTTAAGTTTTTCAATCCGTCGTAATGTGGGAAGGGAAATTTGACGAAAGAGTCCTGTACACCTAAAACATACATATTTTATTATAAAAGAGTGTTTTGCACGTCTACCATCCGAAGTAAGTGATTTTGTAAATTATAAATTTGCACGCAGAGAAGGAATATTATTGTGTGCAGAAAGGACCATTTCTTTCTCGAAAATGTTTCTTGGTCCTGTTGTGTTTGGTAAAGCTTTTTCGAGAGCACTTTTTTAGTTATCCAAAAGAGACTTAAGGGATAGACAGACGGATGGTTTTTCCTTTCCTTATTATATAAAAAAAAAACCCTCTTTTGATATTAAGTCAACTCTACGGAGACGAGTACTTACTGTTAGAAATAAGAAACATGAAAGGTTCACCTTCTGCTGTACAATAAGCTTCTACCCTCATATTTATATTAACAAGCTGTTTCTCGACGTCGTCCACGTGGAATTTGCCAAATTTTCATGGTTTTGATTTTGGCGGTTTGGGTTTGGCGCGGAACCCTAATTATTTTTTTTTAAATAAAAGCCAAAGTTACTCCTTAACACATAAGCTATCTCTCGGTTTAAGTCACATTAAAATCGGTCCAGCCGTTTCAGACTTTAACTCAAAAAAACACCGACAAAAAATTAAAAATGTTGTTTTGTTTTGACTACCGTTACATATGCATTTAGTAAAAAGCTGATATTTTAACATTACTTACAAACAAAGCGTTTCTATTTTATTTTATTGTATATTTTTTAATGGAATAGTTATGTTAAAGTTAGAACCAGTATTACGTTCCGATTACCCATCATCATCATCATCTGTCTAGCCTTTTCCCAACCATGTTGGGGTCGGCTTCCAGTCTAACCGGATGCTGCTGAATACCAGTATTTTACATGGAGCGACTGCCTATCTGACCTCCACAACCCAATTACTGGGCAACACGTTACCCTTTAGTACAATACTTTAAGGTACATGCAAAGTTTTAAGGTTTAATTATGGCAATACTTTAATCTGCCTCTTTTGTTTAGATAGGATTATTAATTAGAATATTGTTACTCTTATTTTCAATGAACTTTCTAAACAGTAACAAAAATGCTCAAATCACGGCGCCAAGCACAAATAGCAAATTCGTAGAAAATCGCTATTTCTCTCTTTCACGAAACATGCCAATTACCAAGTTTACATTGGGATGAAATTATGGTAATGGAATAAGGCAGGTGGTTACCATGGTAACCCGATTGCGGCAACCCCGATTGTTGACTCCGGGAATTTTCCTAATTAAATATCAATTTACCATTTGTACCGGTTGACACTTTGGTAAAACGAGGAAATGAATTTTGTTGTTTTTTTTTTTTGCTGTGTCCGATTTGTGTTGACGAAGTGGGGTCGTATTTTGTACTTTTGAATAAAAGAGTCCCGTGGTCACGAGCGCCCGAAGTATACGTTACGTCAATTCGAACGATTTTGAAATTAAAAAATACTCGTATTGCACGTAATATTTGTTGAGTTTTTAAAATCAAAGTCAAATCATTTATTTCAATCAGACTATTAAAGTTTACACTAAACTTTTGAACGTCAAAATTACAAGAATAAAATACCAAAATTATTCTGGAAGCTGCAATAGAAAGGCACTTACGAACGTCAAAATGACAATTAAATAAAATACGAAAATGATTCTATAGAAGCCATTATTCAATTATTCAAATCATTCTTTAATTGGAATAACAATCCGCACAGCATCATCTAGCCCCAAGTTAAGCAGAGCTTGTGTTATGGGTGCTAGATGACTGATATACTTAATACAATACATTACATAGATAGATATTTTTTTATTATACATAGAAAATACCCAGAACACCCGGAACAAATATTTGTAGATCGTACAAACATTTGTCCCAAGTCGGGAATCGAACCCGCAACCTCCTGCGTCGCAAGCGGACCTTCGCCCGCCGCGCCACATAGGTCGTCAAAACAGTGTTTTTTTTTAATCCGACCGTTAGTAGTAGATTTTATTAACGTCATTAAATCCAAAATCTTCAACTACTGATTCTGATTCGCCCTCTCAAGGTATCAGATTGAAAACTCGGCCATTGTTTGGTTATAAACAAAGATCTATCTCTAGTTTGGGATTGAGAAATCGGCCGTTTGTAGCGTGAGACTCACACGTGCTAATCGTTCATACAAACAAACTCTTTAGCTGTAATATATTAGGATAGATTTTAATATTAATTAATTAAAGCGTTTAATTAGTCTAGTGATTGCAAACGCGACTGCTGCGACTGACGACTGACTGACGGACTGCGAGGTCCAGGGTTCAATTACCGGGTTTAACCATCTGTTATTGGGATTTTACATAAGGAATTTCTCATTAGCAGCCCGGAGCCTGGATGTGTGCCCGGTCGATGGCAGTAGGCTCGCCCTATTACATGGGTCTTAAACATACCTGGGTACACATCTGCCCAACGCTTCGGGAAATACACGCTTGATGTTGTTGCGTAAAGCGTTTCAAAAAATATCATTTATTTTTCCTTTGTTAAATAACAAACGAGCTGGCAAACTAGATTTGTACCGTAGTCAGATCGATTTTATTTTAGCTCCATATTTTTCCAACACATTTTCATATACAACATCTAAGTACCAACTTCAACGATTTTCTAGCTAGGCAGCCAACCTCCGACCCTTTTTCAAGTCGTACCTACTGGCAAACGAACTCGACATAACTACAGGTAGGCTGATTGAAAGGAGGCCAGGAGATTAAATTAGCCTGTCAAGAGCAGAAGGTACGGTTATTGGTCACCGAAACTAAGCGCCGGTGCTTACTTGAGGAGAATCGTATCGATCCGTGGAGTTTTTTTGAAGGGTTCCTTACCTCAAAAGGAAAAACGGAACCCTTATAGAATCACTTTGCTGGCCGTCTGTCTTTCTGTCAAGACCCTTTTTCTCAGGAATGCGTGGAGGTATCAAGTTGAAATTAATATCACTTACGTAGGTTTAAGGCGCCTTGGGGGTTTAAAAAAATGCGGCTTTTAAGTCATTGCAGAAAACAAATACCAGTGTCATTTATGTCACATATTTTGATAGTCGCAAATAAATCAAAACCTATAGAGTAGTACCGATGTACTAGGATTATCAAATTTGGCAAGAAGCAAGGTCTTACAGCACAAGAAAAGAAAAAGTTTGTAAATTAATTTATAGTTCATAAAACAAAAAAAAACGATAACAAACTCACATTTGCAGTTTGAAAATTGACCATGACGCATATGGATGCATGGGAAAACATATTTCCAACTACAAATCTAAGTTTATCTCTAATACTGAGATTTGAGACTGGAAATGGAAAATTTTGATACCTTGTGTCTTATAACATTGAATAAACGTAAAATCTAATTTGAAGTTTTGTTTTGATTAACTCTTTAATTTATCATCATCATCTGCCTAGCCTTGTCCCAACTATGCTAGGGTCGGTTTCCAGTCTAACCGGATGCAGCTGAAAACCAGTATTTTACATGGAACGACTGCTTATCTGACCTCCACAACCCAGTTACTGGGGTGTGGAACACGATATCCCTTGAGAAGACTGGCTGTCAGACTTCGGGCTTCTGACAACCCGTAACGACTGCCAAAGATCTACAAATGACAGCCGGGACCAACGGCTTATCGTGCTTTCCGAGGCACGAAGGAGTCTCGATATGTTAGGGACGGTCACCCATCCACAGACTTCTTTAAAACTTCGATCAACATGTGCGGCTGTTTTTATTTAGCCACGAGCTCCTCAAACTCTTAAATTTATATTCCCTTAATATACTGGACATTTAAATAGCTCGAAGCTCTATTAGATAAACGATAAAAATGTTCATTACTTTTGTAGAAACACGTGAATTTACACAAAAAGTATGAACCGATTTACACATGAACAGAATTCACATAAAAAGATAATACGTAATCGCTTTTTTAAAACCACTTTTTACATAAAAACATGAATGAATCCCATTTATCTTTTTCTTTTATTACGAATTCAACGCAAAGGCTTAAAGTGAAATACTTAACTCCAAAAATCAATGCTCGTATCTTTTTATAGCTATATCTCTTATACCCATAAAATATATTCGGTTACGCCTTTCATACGAACTTGACTTTGCCAAGTACTGCCGAACTTACAAAAACTTTAGATGTAAAAATAATTCTGAGACCAATAAAAGAACCACTATAAAATGCTGTAGACATCTTTAAGTACCTAAGTAAAGATTTATTTAATTAACTTACGAATTAAACTTTTGTCAATGCCATACCAGTCCTCTATTAATGTATGCGGAGTAAATTTGTACCAAACTTACATTCATAAACTCACGCCTTTTTCTCCGTAGAGATAGGCAGAATAGCATGATCCTTAGCTTCGTGTAAGTACATACATCTGTGTGCCTAGTACGCATGTCTGACTTAAACTTAACGTCATTACGAATGATTTCAAAATTTAAAATACTCTTTTGGAATATAAAATTTATTTATTTTTAAAACGTCACTCATATTTTATGGGTGATACTAATTATGCTTGCCACATAAATTTAAACCTAAATGCTACGGTACAGTTGTATTTTCTTTGTCAATATCAAATACGTCAAGTCATCCAATCACTCTGGTGATGCGTGTATGCCGTTGGCAAGTACTACGCATCTGAGAAACATACACACATACAAATATATAATAAAAGGGGTGAGTTTATACTCCCTTTAGGCAGACTCCCATTTTACCCCTTTAGGCAGAAACTACCGAACGCGACCTGCTATTGTCCTTACATACTCCTTTTGTTTCGTTTACGTTCATATATCATACTCTCTTGGTCATCTGGTTGTGATTACTTCGCATCTGACCTTTCTGAAGAGCAAGACTATCATCTAAAAATGTATAGCCATTTGAAGGTTGTAATACTGGTTGTTACTTTACTTATACCTTTATTAATAATGCAAAATAAATTATGAACCGAAGGAGTTAAAGACTAAAATGACAATTGAACCAGTTCGAGATAAGAAGTGTTGAGTTAGCTATCAGAAGAACAGCACTGCGATACTTATTCTTTGTTTAAATATCGCAGCATATGCTGAGATAGGAGCCTTTTTAGTATCGCACAGGTCCTTTTATTTTCTTTGTAGTCTAGCTATAGTTTTTTGGTGTATATGTTTCCTGTGCGTCCCAAATAAATGGTTTGTTTCTTTCTTTTAGAGACTGTAAATTTTTTGGAATAACGATTTTGGAATTAATAATAATAATATAATAATAATAATAATAATAATCGTTTATTTATAAAAAGGGCACATTTACAATAAGTTTCTTAACAATTAAAATAGAACACAATTTCTTATTTGCCTGAACTAGGTTGAACCTGTGCTTCAGGCTAGGAAGTGCATAAATACTTAATATAATAAATTAACAATGAGTATAAAGTGAAAAACTAAATCTAATTTAGGTTAGTAACAGTAAAATTGCATGTAAGCGTTTCTATTTGCAGACAACAAGTAGCTCTTCTGTCTGTGCATAGGCGATGGTTAGTAAATATTTAAGTATATTTTTTTTACAGCTAAAATAATTCAATTTATAGATACTTAGTTTTCTATTTAATCTATTGTACAGAAATGGGCCTAAGAATGTAAAAAATCTTTCCACAAAGACATGTTTTGAAGTAAAATTTGATGCGCATACTATATCATTCCGTCTCTTGTTAGTAATGTCAGCAGTGTAGGTAAGCATGGTGTGTTGTTTTAATACTAAGTGCATAATGAAAAGTTGGCGAACAGTCAGCACGTTGCAGGATTTATAAAGCAGATCAGTGGGAAAGAAAAAGGGATGGAAGTTTGCTACCTTTAAAATTGCTCTCTGAGCTCTTTCAAGAGGAAGTAAATTGGTTTTTGCTGCGCCACCCCATGAAGTAATGCAGTATTGAATTATAGATTGACATAGGGCTAAATAAACTGAAATTTGAAATACTAAATCTTTTCTTACATAATGTTTATATATTTTGAAGCACGTTCGAATAAGATATATTAATATCATTGGGTGTCACTACTTGTGCTTGCGGCAAGAATTTAAACCAAAATGCTTAGGGCTACTTGTATTTGCGATTAAATAAAATCTTTCGAATTTACGTTACGTCTATATTCCTCGCGCGTTTGTGCTAATGCTTCAAACAAGACTAAAGATTGGGTTAAGATAATATATTCGCAAACAATATAGCAGTTACATGGAATAAGTATGACCAAAATTAAAATTTTGTGTGGGGCAACGTTTTTTAAAAAGTAAAGTAATTTACAACTACTTTCTTTAATTAAGTCGTAGATAGTAGATAAAAGATATGAAACATCAAAGGTTAGCCATTATTCTGAGAACTGTTAAAAGGAAAAGACTAATCCAAAAGTTAAGCTAAAGGCTAATTATCCCTTCTAAGTATTCCCAGTTTGAGAAACCATAGAATTGCCCTTACAGCTTTTAATATCATTATCATCATCATCATCATAATCTTCCTGCTTTTATCCTTAATTATTTGGATTCACAACCTATAACATACAACCTATTTGCGATCATCTCAAAACTCACCTCCTTTCTAGCCCAAATCATCTTCACACAATCCATCCATCGTTCAAAACAACCCACATAATTCAAGCTGAACTGAGACAGCACCAACGAGACGCTATCACTCACTAATCAATACGACACTTACTCGTACCTAATTCAAAACAACGGCGACAACACCCTATAAGTAAATACAGTATGTTCAAAGTTTATCTGGCTCGTTTACCCCCAAGTGATATCGGAGCGAAACACCGCACTACCGTAGACAGTTCTACAGAAGATTTATTACTACCCCTTAAACTGGAAATTCGGTGAAAATTGGCTTATTTCATTTTATTTGCGAACGTGTGGGTAGATTCAATTTTTTGTTGTAGAAAGAGTAAATTGGGTGGTCGGTGACCAGAGTTGATTTGGTTCGCTGTGGTCCGTAAATAATGTGCTTAGATCTGTATGGTCAAAATTGTAATGAGCTGAGCTTTTGGATAGAAGACTCCAAACAAAAGATAGGCAGGACTATGAAAATCTGGGTGCCTTTCATGTAGTGAACATATACGATTATATTACATTTGGATCCATTCCTTTCCGTGTGTCGCTTTCTCCTGCATCGTTATCTAAGCCAGAAATTATTTAAATTTTTGTTCATTGGTGGAAATATTGATGTTAAAATGAATGTATCCTTTAAATAACTTTTAACAACGAATGAATTCCTCTCTTTGGTTACTTCATTTTCAACTAGCTAATCCCACAGACATTGTCTCATAAAACATTCCAAAGAATAAATGAACTACAGTTTTTGTCAAATTTTGCAATTTTTTTAAGCTTCTCCATTTTCCTTTTTTTACAAATATTTTAAACCCTAACGATCTTGCCATTATCAAGTAATGCGATAACTGGTGAACCCCCCCCCCCCCCCCCGTTAAGTCAAATTCCCAAAAAAAAATCTAAACAGACGCTAATATTATAAAATAAACCTACATTCAAAATTTCAGCTTTCTAGGTTTACAAGTTTTTGCTGTATGTTGTAACTTATTCCTAACAAACGATTTTACAAGTATAGATTTTTATAAATCTTCTATGTGACTGTGACTGTGATTTTTCCTTCAAAATCATGAAAAGCCAGTAAAATTCATTCGCCACAGAGGTTAATAACACAATTCGGCAATTACACTCGACGTCAAGACGACCCGTTGATCGGGAATCACTTTTGCTCCAAATTGTTCCTTCGACAGATCGTTTCCTGGTAAATTGGGTACCAATAGACTGGTCGATATATCTTTCCTGATATCACTCCTTTTTTCTTAAACGAGGTTGGCAGGATTCATGGTCTTAAAATGGTTAGAAAAGTTGTTGTGTCTAAAAGTATATTTTTATAGTCATTAGCTTCATTCATCTGGTTGGTTTGGCTTTCAGGATTTGGTTTTAGCTATGTCACTGTATTATTTTTTCTTTATATGATAAAGCATGATAAGGACATTAATCGAAGATATCACTGACATCGGTGTAGGAAAACATCGTGAGGAAACCTGAACTTATAACTACTATAAGTCTGATATCGCCAACCCCTGTCTGTGATTAATACTCGTGCCGTTTCCGTATGAGAAGAGGCCTTTTCCCTGCAGTGGGACAGTAACAGGCTGGTATTATTATAGGAGCTAACATACATATTATTTCCTGATCAACAGTCCTCATCTAGCCATAAAACAAAATAAAACTACTCTAATTCTCACCCGCCTACATATAAACCCAGAAAAAATGGCCGAGTCCAAAATCCAATTCCGAATGTTCCATTTTTCAGTGCCTAGCGTTGCTGTCATCGCTGTCAAACTAGCTTGTAGCCAGCCATCCGTGTTCTTCTTTCATCGAAAACAAGTTGCCATTTGTCTTTGCCATCGTTTTTATCTCGCAGTCGCTCATCGAAACACCATAAACTGACTGATACCAACTTTTTACGTCGCTCCAATTTAGGAAGGACAAAAAACGTGGCGAAGATAGCGTTGCGAAAGGGTTCTGCACGTACGTTTTTGTATGAAGCCATTTGTTTTGTAAATAATTTTTTGAGGTTATTTGCGAATCATTCCAGAATTGAATTGCCATTGTGCAAAGTTTTCTAGAATTTATGATTCTATAAAAAGCTGCAGTGTAATCTCTTGACGTTAATTGTCTTCATAAAATAGTATTGTCTGATCTCGGGCTCATTTGACATCGTTTGAGATATGCTACTTTCTCTTAACAATATAAGATGAATAAGTGTAAGAAGTGGTTTCTCAAAGGAAATAATTTAATCAAACCTATTTTTTGACATTTAAAGATACCATAAATGTCGTGACATTAAAAAAACACAATACACTTTAGGACAACAATACCGACCTACAAAGTTTTTCTGCTACGGTACCCTAAATCCTGGCCGGGGGGTGGTTTCGATCAATTTTATAAGACCCTCCCAGATTTTTATTGTCTTCGCTCGTTGTTCGTTAGTTCCCGTTTATTGGCAATAGGCAAGTTATTGATTGGAAAGGGATAATTTAAGAACACTAAAAGGGAGGAATAAATAGGATATAAGGAAAAAATCTTCTGTTTTCTGCGTAATATTGCGGTTGTAGGTACATTACTTTGTGGTATTTTCACTGATTTATGGTGTAATATTTTATATAGGTTCTTCTGTTGTGTTCCGGATAATGTAATGTATCGTTAATGTACAGTATACTCATCTACTTTCAATTGCGTAAAAGGGTTTTATAGAGTTGAATGGATATTACAAAATCGTCAAGTCAGTTTTTGAACTCAATCTTCAACATCAATCAAGTTCTCAGTAAGAGGGGCTCGTAGTAAGTCACACGGCTGACTGTGGCTGTGACTTAACTACGAGCCCCTCTTACTCAATCTCACTCAAGGTTAAGCAACACATGTTGAGGTCGGTCAGTAGATGTGTGACCATCCATTACACATCGTAACTCTTCCGTACCTTAAAATCACGTTAAGCTGGTATAGACCGTCATTTGAAGATTGTTGATAGTCATTGCGGGTCGTCAGAAGCATGAAGATATATCGTATGTCGGAAAGAAAGTTAAGCAACGTTACGTTAGGTTTAAGGTCCTTTGGTATAATTGACATTAGAAGATCTTTAAGGTTAAGGGCCGTCAGAGGCACGAAGGTGTAGCATGTTAGCCCAGTAACTGGTTTATTGAGATCAGATAGGCAGTGGCTCTATGTGGAATATTGAACTGATTTTTGTATGCTCTTAAACTAAAAGCCAGTCCTAACAAGACAAGTCAGATGACGATCACTACAGTACAGTTCATAAATTAAATTGCAGAAACATTTCCTTCACTGTACATAGTAATATTCTTAGCAGTAAACTAGTACTAACCTATAACAGTAGTCGTATATTTTGAGCCCAATGAGTCATGTCAGGCGGCGCCGAACGGTGTTCAGATTTTATGATTCTTGGATGTCACGACATTTTGCCGTCTGTAACATATAATATGCTATAAATACAGGGTGAACGGTACATGGATTCACAACCTGATACCATACTATACCATAATGGAATAAAATGTAACAGCTCATCGTTTAGGACCCATTAATATCAGTGTTAAATCTCAACCGTGGTGCTAGGCAACTGGGCCTAACAAAGTTGTAAAAGTCCCTTTGTGATCATAGGCCTAGCTCTACTCTGTCTCCTGCTTGATATGGAGGGAGTTGGAAATGATATATTTTTCTAACTCCTCCGCAGTTTTTTCTGATTAATTTCGTTGCTATGGAGCTATGGAGAGAGCTATGCTCGGAGTTTCTCTGAAGGATAGGATTCGAAACGAATACATCCGACATAGAACCAAAGTCACCGACATAGCTCAAAGAATTAGCAAGTTGAAGTGGCAGTGGGCTGGCCATATCTCGCGAAGAACCGACAACCACTGGGGTAAACGTGTTCTTGAGTGGAGACCGCGACTCGGCAAACGTAGTGTAGGACGCCCTCTGACCAGGTGGGATGACGCTCTGCGTAAGACTGCAGGCAGATGCTGGATGCAGTAAGCTGAAGACAGGGCGCTATGGCGCTCATTAGGAGAGGGCTATGTCCAGCAGTGGACTAGTATAGCCTGATGATGATGATGATGATGAATTTCGTTGCGGGATCCAAGACAGTTGAATAGTTTCTCCGGGACTCGTTAGGCTTCATTGTCTCGACGCTTTCCTGGTGGAGCCACTGTTGATTCTGGTCTTCAGGAGTTGCAGTGGTTTGGGAATAGTTTGGCGGGTTTGTCCCATAAAAATAAACATGGTACCATCAGTTCAGTACATGATTGTGGACCCGCAAGGATTTATATTTTTCATCGGCGTTTCTTATTTTCTGACGTTGTTTTACTTTAAACTGTATGTGAAAAAAACAAACCGACCCACATTCCGGCCTCGCCGACGAGGCCCGCGACGCGCGACGCCCTAGTTAGTTAAATGTAAATTCAATCTTTAGATTCTACAAGGCCAGCCCGCGTAGCTGAGTCAGTAGTAAAAAAACCCCCCGACATAATAATAACGAGACCCAGCCTTTGTTTTTGTTAAGTATACAACGACGCCCTAAGCCGAGGTTCGAGCCCCACAGGGGGCACCCTTAGCGAGCGGTCGTTTAAATGTAACTGTAGTTAGCCCTGGCTGGGGGCCTTCTTGTAAGGTCACCTCAGGATCGACCGGTTAAGCAGTAAACAGCCTTATAGTGCTGAAAAAGTATGTGAAAAATCATGATTTTAATTTAACACAATATTAGAGTATTAATTTAACAAGTGAATCATTAGCTTTTCAAATAATAATCTCGTTGGGTTAGATAGCAATCATGATTTTTTTGACAGTAATTTTTGACAATGGATGTCCGGTGGAGGGAAGGAATCCTGTAGTGGAGATCACGTATTAGCAATCGTAGCCTGAGAAAGCTAGGCAGATGATGATAGACACAAGATGACCAGACCTTTATCCAGCTGAGGACTACGATAGGCTAAGATCTTAGATTAAAAGAAAAAGCTGGTACTCAGTACTGCATTACGGAAAAGTGATTTCCAAACAACACTTAATTAACACCAACCGGACTACCATTACGTGGCCTTGTCAACAAAATGGCGGCCCATCAAAAGGCGCCAATATGGGACAAAATTAAAATATAGATTACTGAAATATGCTTTTCATCACAATGTAAAGTGGCGCGGTTTACCAGATGGAAGCTTTTAAAAATCGGTGTTTTACATCCAGTTATTAAAATGTGGCATTTTTTTATTTTTTATGTAACTTTTAATGGTTGTACTTCTGCGAGGATAGATATGTTGATTTGAATCGTTTACCTGTTATTTGTTTTTGTATTATAATACTTTTTATAAAAATAAATATATATAACATAATATCATGATTGTAATTATTAGGGGTGACGCCTGGGTACAACAAAATAAATTAAATTTAGTCCATCAGTCAGATTGTTTAATCTATTAACAAAAAAAATCTTAGATAAAATACATTCAAGTTAGGGAATGTGTGGGCTTGCTAGGTAACAACTCAGTATAAAATCTACATAGGCGTGACGTCATGCCATATTTTATATCAATGTATCGACGTAATCTTTTGATTACGTAATAAAAGAAAAAAAATACGAGAACATTTTTTTTTTTTTTTTTATAAACTGACAAAAAAAATTAAGTCTTCATCCCTATTCACGAAGGGTTTCCTAGAGGTGTACTTACAGTACACCTACATTTCACTAGTTATATCCAAGTCCCATGTAATAACCATGTATGATGTAATAACCATGTATGAGTTTTTGGGTCAAATATCTAGGTCGGGCAAAGCGTTATTGAGTTTTCCCATCTGGAATTTTTCAATAGCAACCCTGAGTCTGGATGTGAGCCGGCTTGGTGGCAATAGGCTTGCTCCCTATAACATGGGACTTAAAATGAAATGTGAATGTCCTATAGGTACAAACAGGCGTGATGTTACGGTATTTTATGTTTATTTTTCTTAACGCGGCTTGGTTTTCTATTGTATTCATTTACTGTTCGGAAGATGTCAAAATAACTTACTAAGTTATATATATATAAAATTTTCATAGGGAACTCTCTCTTCTTGGAACATGGCAAAAAAAAACTGTATTTTGGAAGAAATTATTTACCTTATATAATTTCTTCTTTGATGTCAGCCTTTCTTCTATAAAGTAGGTACTAAATGCTCAAGGGTTGAAAATGTCGGATGGATTTTTACTCTTAATGTTCATCTTTCTCCTTGTTATCATGGATGGCAATCTATTTGATGATGAAAAGCCCTGAGATAAATACTTACACCATAAAAGAAACTAGATAACAAAAGTACCTAACCCCGTTGCCCTAATTCTACTTTTTTGATTTAGTACAAAGCAAACACAGGCTTAGATACTAATAAAATTGGCATCCTTTTCTGATCTAGATATTCTAAGCATCTATGGCGTTCAGGCTGAATAAGGCTGCGTCCACATTTGTGACATAGCAGTACTCCGTGACAATGACATGACACGATATAAGTTTTGTAAAACCTTTTTAGATGTAAGTTTTATAATTGTTATATAGTATTTTTTTTTTATTTAATGAACAGACGGTCTTTTGCCGTAGCACGAATTTCTTATGAGAATTTAAGCAGCCAGCACATCAAGCTACCTCAAACTGTCAAATTCTCAAAATTGAATATGAACCTTATGTTTTTGAAATAAAGTTGAAAAACTTTCAACGAAATTTGACATATTGGTGTAGCTTGATATGCTGGCTTCTGTACATATTTTTGACGTTTTCGGATGGTAAACTACTCGCAAAAGTTTGTTGTAACAAGGAAGTAAAACTTATAAATATATTTACTTGAATAATAAAGCTTAATAGTTTCTTTGTTTGTTTACTTGAACGTGCTAATCTTTAGAACTTTCAATCGGATTTTATGAACTATGTATTTAAAATAACGCTACGACTCTTGGAGCGGGTGTAGCGGGTGA
Source organism: Phlogophora meticulosa (assembly GCA_905147745.2). NCBI lineage: Eukaryota > Metazoa > Arthropoda > Insecta > Lepidoptera > Noctuidae > Phlogophora > Phlogophora meticulosa. The sequence continues at coordinate 1,666,445 of LR990534.1, forward strand.
AACCGCAACCTTAGGAACAATTAAGTTCCTACAGTTAATTGTGGACATTACGAGTATCTCTGATCTCCCTTGAAATAAATAATCTTTTTTTCATTTTTTTTGTCACGCGTATTTGTCACAGTCACGCTGTCCGTCAGCCAAAAACATCGAATTTATCGAAAACATCGAGTTATTAGTCAAACGAAATTTCGTTAGTGTAGACGCAGCCTTAGGCCATGACGACGCCGTAAACTCAGTAATAGCAATGTACTATAGAACCTTCGTATACGGAGTAATATTCCTCCATATGCAAATTCTTAGTACATAATAATTCCGTAATGGAAAATTCCACGCCGAATCAGCGTGGACCATACATCTTTGCGTTACGCTTCAGATATAGACTTCTTTTGCAAGATAATGGAGGTTTGAGTGAGCTTAATGTGGGAATATTTTGAAGACTGCGAAAATATTATTTACGTCGTACAGCTCCTTAGATTTTAGACTTATTTTTATACACACTTTTTAATGATAGTAGCCAGGCTCTTTGATATTATGACAAAAAGGAATTTTACAAAAAATAATATGGATTTTATTAACAATTGGAACAATTAATTTTGACATTTATATAAATCCTTAGTTGAACATAAAAGTTAGAAACAATAATTGGAACAATTGATATTGTAGGATTAAAATATCATTATTATAAATAAAACATCATTAGTTAGTCATAAAAATGAGAACTGAGTTGAATAAATAAATATTTAAAATATAAATAAATATTGCTGGACAATCCACACACCATCATCTAGCCCCAAGTTAAGCAGAGCTTGTGTTATGGGTACTAGATGACTGATATACTTAATACAATACATTACATAGATATATATTTTTATTATATACAGCAAATACCCAGAACACCCGGAACAAATATTTGTAGATCGTACAAACATTTGTGCCAAGGCGGGAATCGAACCCGCAACCTCGTGCGTCGCAGACGGACCTTCGCCCGCCGCGCCACATCGGTCGTCAAAAGAACTGAGTTGAATTATTGATCATCTATTAAAATTCAGGATACAAAAGAAAGAAAAACCATTTATTTGGGACATGCACATGCATAACTAAAACAATGATGTTAGCAAGGCTATAACTATGTATAGTCTTGATTCACCAATAGGGGCAACTAGAATAATTTTAGTATTATTATTTTAATTGTAATGTTCACGACGTTCAAAAGTACCATTTAAATGGTCATTTTAATTGAAATAACCAATACTGAGGAAATAAGGCTGTGATTATAATTATATCTGTTGGTCTATACGACCTTATTATTATTTGTAAACAATCAATCCTCTTGGGGTACTCATCGTTATGAATAATTTTTACTGAAGGACTGACGCTGAATTCAAGAATAAAACCAGAGTTCAGTACATTTAATCGTTTCATAGCTCGACAAAATGTATGGAGCAGCTGATTATTTTTCGCGATTTCAGGATTGGTTTCTTATTAAAAGTTGATTGTAATAATAACTCCATGAGGACCATTACTTACATCAATTACTTCCGTATTCCATTACTTTAAGAGGTCAACAAAACATAAGTTTGTATAAACAGCCATCATCGTAATGCTTTAAAAATACAATCTGGAGTCCCAATTTAATTGAACGAACGGTTTGTAGGCTTCGCGTAAGACATCAACACATTTAATTGGTAATTCAATAAACCAATGAATGGTTCCAGAGTAATTAATTTAAATTCGATAGACAATTATTATTATATATTTCGACGACCGATGTGGTGCGGTGGGCGAAGGTCCGCCTGGTTGCGGGTTCGATATTTGTTTCGGGTGTTATGGGTATTTAATTCAATTCAATTCAATTCAAATGATTTATTGCAATCCATAATGTACATACAGGTGGTAAAGATACAATTAGAGAAACAATTATGGACCCTGTCGGGCACTGCAAAGTTTGGATATGGTTGGAGAGAGGAAGAGCGTTTTTATCGATATTTCCGTAACACTAAAACAACAAAATTAGGTAGATGCCATTAATAAGTTAATGGCATCTACCTAATTTAATATTTTATCATGTTTGATTGTAATTATAATTTATAATGATTATTTATTGTTTTCCAGTTATATTTTATTTATTTATTTATATTTTATTTATTTCTGTATTAATATATTAATTATCTCTCATTTATTTATTTAAGTATAAGTTGTTTAAGTTTAAGTGTCTATGGTATTCCTCCAGTCAAATTAGTTAAACTTTATTTATCATTTAAAAATTCGTCTAATGAATAATAGCTTTTATTAATTAAAAATTGTTTAACTTTCCTTAAAAATATATTTGTTTTCTCTATTTGTTTTAAATACTCTGGTAATTTATTGTATATTTTTATTGACATTGAATGAGGACTAGAAGAGTGCATTTTAAGATGGGACTGGGGTAAATTTATTCTGTTCTGATGACGAAAGGAATGGCTTGTTTGTATTTCTCCTCGTGTTGTATATGTTTCGGGATATTTGCGCACCAATTTACACATATAAATGCCAATCAAGGTGAGGATTTTGTGTTCTTTAAAATATGGTTTACAGCTATCTGTTGGTTCTATGTTCGTTATTATTCTTATAAGGCGTTTTTGTAAGATAAATACGGAAGGAGCGTCCGTGCTATTTCCCCAAAGAATAATACCGTAGGTGAACCAAGCATGGGCGTATGCATAATATGTGACTATTGAGGTTTTTAGGTCGGTTGTCTTTTTAATCTCCCGGAGGGCATATGAAAATTTTGATATTTTTGATTTCAGTTTAAGTATATGCGATTTCCAATTTATATTTGTATCTATTGTTAAACCTAAGAGAGTGAATTCGTTGACTATTTCTAATTTTATTTTATTAATTGTGAAATTTATATTAATCTGATTTTTTTGTCGGGGGTGGAATGTTATTAATTTTGTTTTTGTAAAATTTATTTCAAGATTGTGATCATTCATCCAATTAATTATAGTATTAAAAATGTTATTTAATTTTTCGTTGAGATGTATATTTGTTTGACATGAGGTGAGGATAGAAATATCATCCGCAAATAAAACACACGGCCCTTCTATGGTTTTGGGGAGGTCGTTAATGTAGATCAAGAATAGGAGACATCCTATAACGCTACCCTGGGGAATTGAAGCTTGTATTGGTCTGACATCTGATCTTATGAGCTGTGTTTCCTTTGTATTCTTATTATAGAATTCTACCTCAACCAATTGCTCTCTACTTTCTAGATATGATTTAAACCATTCGTGGGCTTTTCCACGTATTCCTATACCGTATAATTTATTTAACAGGGTTTGAAATTGCACTTTGTCGTAGGCTTTCGTCATATCAAGTAATATTCCTATTGCATATTGTTTCTTATTGATTATGTTTAGAGCTTCTTGGATGTACTTATATACTGCTAATGTTGTGGACCTATTTTTGCGAAAACCGTTTTGGCAGTCATTGAATATTTTGAATTTTTCACAAAAAGAGTATACGCGATCGCACATTGCTTTTTCAAAAACTTTGGACGCAGTGGGAAGAAGTTTACTATGTATAATAAAAAAAAAAATATCTATGTAATGTATTGTATTAAGTATATCAGTCATCTAGCACCTATAACACAAGCTCTGCTTAGCTTGGGGCTAGATGATGCTGTGTGGATTGTCCAGCATTATTTATTTATTTAATTATTTAAGAGGCCTCCCAAAAATATCGATCTATCGTAGAAATAAAAAATCAACCTTTTGTGCCTCGATTTTGGTTGGCATGATCCATTCCTCCTATACACAGATAGAATCATAATTTCTAGGTTTATTAAATCGTCAAATTGGTTAAGGTCAGTCTGGGTGACCATCCGTAAAATATCGAGACTCCTCCGTGTCTCGGAAAGCACGTTAAGCCGTTAGGTAGGCAGAAGCCTGAAAGTCTGACAAAGGGATATCGTGATGCCCAGCAACTGGTTTGTGGAGGTCATACAGGCAGTGGCCATGTAAAATACTGGTAATCAGCTGCTTCCGGCTAGACTGGAATCCCACCCCAACATAGTTGAGCAAAGGTTAGGCAGATGATGATGATTAAAATCGTCAAATACAAAAAAGATTACGCGCGTGCAATAAAAAAAAAAAAGCCAGTATCACACTGCCGCAACATGAACAAAATAATCCGTATTTAAATTCGCGCCAAAATAATCCGTATTTAAATTCGCGCCAACATCGGAAACGTTTGAGTCCGCCATTTTGTGTTCAACGGAACCTAGTAATGGCCGACCTTTGTTTCGTCCTGCTTTGTACGATCACTTTTAATTGTATGAATAATGCAAAATGAGTAAATTATTATAATAGTTTTCCTTTGTTATTACATTGGAGTTTAAATCAACACAGCTGAAACATGCTCCCAATAAATAATAAAAATCGTCAGATACTACATCGAAAGAAAAGAAAGAAAAGAAAGAAAAGAAAGAAAAGAAAGAAAAGAAAGAAAAGAAAGAAAAGAAAGAAAAGAAAGAAAAGAAAGAAAAGAAAGAAAAGAAAGAAAAGAAAGAAAAGAAAGAAAAGAAAGAAAAGAAAGAAAAGAAAGAAAAGAAAGAAAAGAAAGAAAAGAAAGAAAAGAAAGAAAAGAAAGAAAAGAAAGAAAAGAAAGAAAAGAAAGAAAAGAAAGAAAAGAAAGAAAAGAAAGAAAAGAAAGAAAAGAAAGAAAAGAAAGAAAAGAAAGAAAAGAAAGAAAAGAAAGAAAAGAAAGAAAAGAAAGAAAAGAAAGAAAAGAAAGAAAAGAAAGAAAAGAAAGAAAAGAAAGAAAAGAAAGAAAAGAAAGAAAAGAAAGAAAAGAAAGAAAAGAAAGAAAAGAAAGAAAAGAAAGAAAAGAAAGAAAAGAAAGAAAAGAAAGAAAAGAAAAATCCTGATACGGTTCCAAATTGAAATAAAAAATAAGAATCTGTTGGTTGTAAAAAGTTCCATGGGCAATTTTAAACCTTTGCTACCTACTGAGGTTTCACAAGTTTAAAACAGAGAACACTCTCCCTGATCGAGACACTGCACTTAGAACTCCACACGCTTTGCCAACCACTAACCCAACGTCAAAGTCAACACATTAAACCTAAGATATTAAACCTAAAATGGCCACTAATTCTCCTGTTAAACAGAAACACGTTACAACCGACCTTTTGTAACTAGTTAGCTTTATATTACAATGTTAATGTTTAAGACGTAAACACCGGTTCTTTGCTCAAGCATGGGATTATATCCCGTAAAGCTGTTTATTAGAACGAGATTATTCGATGTAGTGGATGTTTTATGGGGTAAGATAATAATTATAATGGGCCACTTTTTATCACCATCTAAATTTATACCAGGGTTTTTTTTGAAATTTTCTCTCTTTTACCATGGAACTCACGAAAGAAAAATCTGGTTTTACATACAAAATTTCAGTGCCTACTCAACCAAAATGTATGGAACAGTTAATCTTTTTTTCGAGAACTAAGAGTTGGTCCCACAGTGAAAGTTGTTCATATTCATGGCTAGAACACCCTGGGAAAGTTACGTTGCTGATAGAAATTGCCCTGTGTATGGGTAGGTTTATATAGGATTTAACTTTTGCATATAATAAAAAAAATGTCTGCCACTGAGCGTGAGGTCTTGGGTTGGATACCCTTATATGCATATATTCGATTTCAATTATGCAAATATTTTGACTGCATTCCCTCAATATTAAAACCTTTTATAACTTATTTGAGTATTTAATTATTTAAATTTAATATAACGGTGGCACATGATTCGGTATTCATACAAATTTACTCGTACATCCAAACGAAATCCAACTTTCATGAATCAGGGGATCATTAGAATTGAAATATAATTTTCTAGTAAGCAATGGTGTTACAATTGTTTATTTGTAGAAACTTTGTTTGTTTTAATAATACATATTGTAATTATAACAAAACAATAGTGGTAAAACGCACAACTGAAATATTATTTCAGCGAGTACCTATAATTGAGAACATTGTAGACTGAATCCGTTGGCTTACAATCAAATGCTGTGATTTAAAAAAGTAATGTACTGCAATGATAACTTTGCTTCTATATTCTTATTTTTTAAAAATGCAATACACGAGTAGTTTTAGTAATTTTAATTTAGTTGCGTTTTTGATGTTGGATCTGGTCATGAGAACGAACAAAAATAGTCAGAAGCTCATCGGTAGGTGACGTTCTGAGGCAACAAAAGTTTCCCATGCTTCTACAAGGACCTGAGATTGGACTTGTCGTGATTAGGACATGGTACTATGGATGAACGCTACAGGGTACAGATGTAGCGTAACTGCATTCGATTTTGAATTAAATCTGAAGTGTAAAGGAATATATTCTGACCAACTGGCTTATTTTATTTTATTAAAAAGTTGCCTTATACTAGGAATTTCTCCTGTATCGTAGGTGCGCTTACAAACATTCAAACTTACAAACACGAACAGCCAGACCCGGAACAACTACTTGTAGGCCATAAAAATATTTGTTCCGTGCGGGAACCCACGACATGTGCGCACCAGCCAATCGCTTAGCCACTGCGCCAACCGTTCGTCAGACTTTGATTTTGTAATGCCTTAGAAGAAATTAAATCTTGACTTAAGACAAAGAAACTAATTTTCACAATCCGAGCACCAATTCGGATTATTTTCTTAACAAAGCCGTCTCCCCTAGCAAAAGTCTCGAAACGAAATCCGGGCATGCCTAATGCATCTGTTACACGCCGCTCTTAAATACCGGCTCGTGCTTCCAAAGTTTAACTACTAGAACAAGTTACAGGCATTAAGTTGTGCTTACCCCAAAATCTCGCTAACTGGAACATCCTCCTTTCTTGTAAGAAGAAAACTTTGTTTGATTTCATTTTGTCTTTGTACTCTGTGGGAGCTGGACGCGATAGCATTTTGTTTTTTGTGGAGGATGATATCAAGTGCTGAGTTCCTATTTCGCGTCGTTTACCTTATTCATCTCTGGAGGCAGGCTACATCCATCATAAAAACAGCCGCACGGGTTGATAGAAGGTTAAGCTACGATAACCGAGGATAGTCTGTGGATGAGTGACCGTTCGCAACATATTGCGACTCCTCCGTGCCTCGGAAAGCATGTTAAGCCGTTAGTCTTTGACAGTCATTACGGGTAGCTAGAAGACCGAAATTCAGATAACCAGTCTTAGTCCAGGGTATCGTGTTGCCCAGTAACTGGGTTGTGGAGGTAAGATAGCAGTCGCTCTATTTAAAATACTGCTATTCAGCTAAATCCGGTTAGATTGGAAGCCGACTCCAACATAATTGGGAAAAGGCTGGGCAGATGATGAACTTTATTAATCGCATTTTTCGGGAGATGAGATCAGACTACATGCTAAGATATAGAAGTACCTTTTGGAAGGGGCAATCTTTTTTTTATTTTATTTTAATTTTAAAGTTGCCGTTTAAATGTGCTTTTTTAGTGTTCTAATTGACATAAATGATTTGACTTTGACTTTGTTAGATTTACGCTTTGGTATAACTTAATATAACATCACATCTGTGTTACTAGAAGGGCTAGGCAGAGGTGTAACTTTAATACATTCCACATCCACATTACGCCAGTTATGCTTAAGTCTCATGTAACAGGGAGCGAGCCTATTGCCATCAACCGGGCACAAATCCATACTCCGGTTTGCTAATGAGAAATTTCAGATAGACATTCATTTGTCGCACCCGGGAATCGAACCCAGCACCTCATGCTCAGCAGTAGCGCTTGCGAATACTCGACTACCGAGATTACAGATTGGAATATTATATGAAAGTGTTATTTTATTTAACGGGTATCGGTAACTGGTATTGAAAACCTATTGTGCAACCGTTATTTCAACTTAATTGATTGAAATAACCGCTGCATAAAAGCTCCAGAATTTTATAGTTAAAAAGCCGTGATACTGCGAATAGTAGTCAGATGTACAGTTATGGTATAAATAGGTTATGCAATTTTCATAAATATTCGATTCGTTCATCCCGGTTCATTGTTACTGTTTGAAATGACTGAACAAAGACGATAAATACAAACTAAAATCTGTATTGCACACATTCAATTCTATGTAATATGGTTAACTATATATACTTATGAAAAAGTTTTATTGCAAAACAACAGTTTTGCAATAAAACTTTTTCATAAGTATTGTTTGTTGGTCTGACTTCAAAAATGTTATTTTGACGATTTCAATGTCAATATATTTTTTTTACTCCTTACAATATTCATTCTGTAAGATCGTATACCCACCTCATCCCTTTACAAAAACCTCTATTTTTTTCTTTATGTTAGCAACGCACGGCTACTTTAAAATATACAGCCTAAAGGTGTTCGAAATTATAATTCTTTGACCGTACAAACTATACGTATTGTACCGACAAATTTAAACACCAAAAAAAAACAAATTCTTATCTAAGCCTTTCAAAGTGATCCCTGGAAAATACAAGATGAAAGCCTATATACACGAGATACAATGGTAGCAATACATATTCATAACTCTTCAAACATTCAGATCTAGGACCCTTGTCACACGCCACAAAGGTTCTGACGAGAAATATCATTTATTCTGAAATGGACTGGAATAATTTTGCCCTAAATAGCCGGCTTTGACGTTGGTCTAGATCTGAGGTCAATATATGGGCGTCGATGTTGCCGAGATAAAGATAAAAATGGGCTTGCTAAACTATTTTATCGTGAAACCTGACATCACCGAGAAAAAAAGAAACTTATGAAATCGTTTGTCCTGAACGACTATCAACACATAGCTAAAAAAGCTAAGTTTAGAAAGCTGAAATTTAAAATACAGCTTAACAAAATATAAACATACAAGCATTCAAACAATCAAATCTTTCCTGAGGTCAATATATGGGCGTCGATGTTGCCGAGATAAAGATAAAAATGGGCTTGCTAAACTATTTTATCGTGAAACCTGACATCACCGAGAAAAAAAGAAACTTATGAAATCGTTTGTCCTGAACGACTATCAACACATAGCTAAAAAAGCTAAGTTTAGAAAGCTGAAATTTAAAATACAGCTTAACAAAATATAAACATACAAGCATTCAAACAATCAAATCTTTCCTGTTTACAACATTAAGAAAATATATTGCTGAGTTTGTTATAAACAAATAAGAATTTTATGCAATCAAAATAGTAATTCGACAGCGACTATCGCTACTTTAACAAATTCTGCTCCTTTTAAAATAAACCCAGCGTTACTTCACAAAACTTTCCGCAAAAGCTCTTTGAAAAACGTCTTATCTGGGTAGGCTGTAAAGTTTTAACTCTGCAAGACCTAACCCAATAAACGAAAACCGTTATTAACAATATATTTTTTTATATTGTTTAAGCTCGTTTATTTGTAGCTCGTGGTTAAATAGAAACAGCCGCACCGGTTGATCTAAGGTTATGCTACGCTTGCCGAGGTCAGTCTGTGGATGGCTGACCGTTCGTAACATATCGAGAATCCTCCATGCCTTGGATAGCACATTAAGCCGTTGGTTCCGGTTGTCATTTGTAGTTCTTTGACAGTCGTTACGGGTAGTCAGAAGCTCGAAAGTCCAAATTCAACCAGTCTTACCAAAGGGTATCGTGTTGCCCAGTAACTAGTTTGTTGAAGTCAGACAGGCAGTCGCTCCATGTAAAAAACTGGTATTCAGCTGCATCCGGTTAGACTGGAAGCTGACCCAAACATATGTAGTTGAAAAAGGCTAGGCAGATGATGATGATGTTTAACCATAGATTCATTATAGCCCAGTGGTTTAGGCCCCGCCTCTTGGGCACGAGGTTATGGTTTCAAACCTAGGCAAAGTACTAATGTGACTTTTCCAACTCATATGTTCTTCCTAAGTTTATCTTAGTTATCACCGACATCGGTGAAGGAAAACATCGTGAGTAAACCTAGACTTATAATTAATATTATAAGTCTGAAATCGCCAGCCCGTCTTGAGCAAGCGTCGTGACTAATGCTCGTGCCTTCTGTGTATGAGAAGAGGCATTTGACCTGCAGTAGGTCAGTAGCAGGCAGTATTATTAACCAAAAATAGTGTATGTGGTTACACTTATAATGTAGGCATAACAATTAAAGAAACTGTAAATGTATTGTGTAAATAATTGTTGGCTAACCAAAATATTTAAATAAATAACATAAAGGCCAAAGCACACAGATATGTAGACACATCCATAATATAGCAAAAATGTAGTGAAGTTAGATTTCTGAGAAAGAACAATCACTGGCTCGGAAAATCTAAAGAATCAATCAAGTGAATACGCTTTCGTGTATGATAATGTTTCGCTATCTTTGCAGAATATTATGACTAGGTTGTGCCACAAAGCGAATTACTTTCATTGACTAGTTCTTGCTAGTTGAATGATTACATAACTATCTATAAGCTACCAAATAACTTAAAGTAATTAAACTTGACACAATTTAAACATAGATGTCGGCGCTAGTGAAACCTTAAGTACAACGAAACGCATCTTTCTGTGACGTCACCGCACCACTCATTGCATCAGGCGAGTTGTTTTTTTTTTAGAATGGGCATCTCGCAGTTTATCCTTCAGGGATATCTACTGCTTAACCGAACTTTTATCAGGCGAGTTGTGGAAGGGTGTCGGCCTTTATAAGACTGCGCACCGAGCGCTGTGGATCAAAGTTCGGTTGAGCAGTAAATATCCCTGAAGGATAAACTGTGAGATGCCCATTCCAAAAAAAAAAACGCTGTGGATCATTCCGATTCGAGCCACGTGGACCCTGTGAGAAATCGGACTCCTTCACCAATCCTACCCGGGTACCGTCGCGCCGAAATAGTCTTCAATAAAGTACACCATTAAGGAATTCCTTGTTTAAAAAAAAACATGTGATTGAACCTTTTATTAAAACATGGTCTATAATTTAATATTCGTTTCCCTTTGAATTTATTACAATTTTATTGCACTCATTTTAATTTCTAAATGTGGGTGTAACTATAAGGTACGCCTATGCCGAACCCTTCATGGAATACAGGCGTGATGTTACGTCATCTAAAATGGACTTTCTATTAACCAAAAACGAATTCGTTCTACATGTTTGGCAAGCAAAACGATTGGCAACACACGATAATGTTTAAATGGACCATTGAAATCGCCAATGTTTCGATACATCGAAAGCATAAAATACGGGATTACCATCATTATTCCTCCCCAATCGATTTCACACGCAGCTGCCTACAAAAAACACATACATTTGCGGACCTTTGCAAAATCTTTTCAATCGTACCTAACCAGGGTTACGCCAAAAAGCATAACCCAAAGCATAAATCCTCAGAAGGGATGGGAAATAAGAGTCGAAATATATTTTTGTTTTGAAAAATCGCTAACAATGAAGGTATCTGTATGTCCAATGAGGACGGACCAACGACAAATGGCTGAGGGATCCAGACCGTTTGTCATTTGGAAAAAACCGTCGCGGGCTTATGCGAGATGTGGGAAGGATGGCCAGATATAAAACATGGACAGGACAGTCCCGACGATAATTTATTTTCATCGCGTTTGTATTTTTATGTTGCTTATTTTTCTGCAAAAGGGTTTTCGGGTTAATTTTGTGTTGATGATTATAGAATTGTGTTGACGTTAGTTGTGGCTTATCTTCATCTGATGATGATAATGATGATGATGATGTTTATTTCTGTAAGTAGCAACTTTTCTAAGCACTTTTTCACGTCAAAACTTCAAAAACTAAATCGTGTCGCCCTTACCGGCTTCAGACCGGACAGATAGACTGGTAAGAGCTACGATTATTAGATTTCAATACAAGACACGACTGCATTTATTACCTCCTCCACCCAGTAACTGAGTAACACGATGCCCTTTCGTAAGACTGGTTGTGAGATTTTTAGGCTTCTGACTGCCCTTACTGTTCTTATGAACAGTAATATTATAAATCTTAGAGATAAAATTCTCGTGTCACAATGTTAGTTACCATACTCCTCCAAAACGGCTTAACCGATTTGTATGAAATTTTGTATGCATATCGGGTAGGTCAGAGAATCGGCCAACATCTATTTTTCATCCCCCTAAATGATAAGGGTGACCACCCCTAAATATTGTTTTTAATTTTTTTGGATTTTTTTGGCTTAAAATGGCAAAACAACGTTTGCCGGCTCAGCTAGTATAATATATCAATGATATACATCCATGTTCGTGCTAGATTTAACTGAAGATTGTGTTATGAAGGTTCTTGTAAAATCATCAGGTGTTTTTCTTTCATTTTTTTAATTAATTACGTATTCTGTTACACAAATTATTTGACGGAACTAATTGCTTTTAAGTTCTTTAAAAAAAAATATTTCGAAACATTATAATACAAATACAGAATACCTATCTATCAATAAGCTCGCTTACTTTACTTTTTTCACTATTTCAATGCTAAATCGACTGCAAAAATGAGATTATACGCGTACCCGTAATCAAATTTTTGCAGTGAAGTGAACTTTGATCATTTAAGTGCCAATGAATGCTCATTTAAAGAAAAAAATATTTAATAGGATTTAAATGGATCGGTATGGGTAAATAAACGTATTAATGAGGCAGATGTGAGTAGAAAGTGCTGGAAGGGATCCTAATAGGTGAGGTTTCTCAGAAAGGTCAGGTGCTGTACTTGCAACCGGCGTGCGTGTTTTTTTTTTTTTTTTAAAGAGAACGTTGCCCCACACTAGGAATTTCTCCTGTATCGTGGGTTTAACAAACATTTAAACTCACATACACAAACAGCCAGACCCGGAACAACTACCTGCAGGTCATACAAATATTTGTTCCGTGCGGGGATCGAACCCACAACACGCAGCGCAGCAGCTGATGGCTCAACCACTGCGTCAACCGTGTCGTTTAAGGTCATACAGCTAGTCGTGTATGACTAGCTGTATGACCTTAAACGAAGCAAAAGGAGTTTGTTAGGGTCATAGCAGGTGAAGTTCTATAGCATCTACCCCCATGGGAAAAAGGCGTAAGTTTATGTGTTTAAATGGACCGGCCGAAACTAATGTATGCTTATGACCTGATGTTCTAGATAGACCCTTGTCTACGTCATATCAGTAATGTGATAGTGTAGGTTTGCAATATATTAGATAGAGGCTGTTATAACGTCAGTAATGGACAGGTCACCATGCCATCACTACTTAATTGGAAATGGGCTAGCTTTGCTGCTTATTAAAGCTTCTACAGGATATTAACAACGGTTGTGTGGGAGAAATACCACATAACTTTAATAAGAAGTGTACTGTAGGTACATCATTCAGTGGCATGGTAAGTAGTTTAATCAAAATACCATCTCAGACAATAATCCGCACGGTCCTTACATGATCTACAAAAAATTACAAAATAGTTTACTAAATAGTTTGTTATTTTTTAAATTTGTTATTTTTTTAAACTTTACCCCACACTAGGGATTTCTCCTGTGTCGTGGGTGCGTTTACAAACATTCAAAGTCACATACACAAACAGCCAGACCCGGAACAACTACCTGTCGGCCAAACAAATATTTGTTCCGTGCGGGAATCGAACCCACGACACGCAGCGCAGCAGTCAATCGCTCAGCCACTGCGCCAACAATGCCGTCGTCGTTATTGTGTTATTAGATATTATTTTACATGTTAATGTGTTTGGAGTCCCCATTTAGGCAAACAATGCCTGTAATAGATCTGACCAAGATGATCTCTGGTCTTCAAGAGACTGTGACCTCTGACTTTCTTTCGGTGTTTCTTCTCAGAGAAGTTCTAACTACTGGAAAGCAAAGACTTTTATATAAGTATATACTTAGGGTTACAAGAGTCTACTCTTGTAACCCTAAGTATATACTAACTCTCCCTCTAGGGAGACCTAGGAAACGATGGATGTATCGTGTAATACATGAAAATAATATGGCTAGGAAGGACGTGACTTCTGAGATGACGGCAAATATAAATGTTTGGAAGAAAAAGTCCATATATTGGGATAATGGGAAGAGGATGATGATGATGCTGTCCCACTGCTGAGTAAGATCCCAAGTCCTTCCAAATATTCTTTTCCTTCGCCACTTTGTGACGGCCTATTAGTCCAGGTCATCTTGCTACATCTTTGTGGGCCGGCTTCGGAAGCGCCGTCGATCTTCGAACACCGAACTAGTTAAAAAATATATTTTACAAAACACTTTTATACGTCAACAAGGCGTATAAAAGTGTTTGTAAATACCCATTTACAGAAATAAAATGTAATTTACCATTTAAATGTAAATGTGTACATGTGTAGTACAACGAATAATATGACAATATATGATGTAGTACTACACTGTAAGAATTACTTTAGTCAAAGGTGTCAAAGATTATTTTTGGAAACATGGAAACCTGCGTTTCAAGGATATCTTTTAGAAATAAGTTACATAAGTGCCTTTTCGGTGTTTTTATCCATAGTGTCACTGTGGAGGATGGGTAGTCGTATTGTTCTCTTATGGCCAATGGCCGCTTCAGTTAGAGTTCTTGTTTAATTACTTAATAATATAGGGAGTTACGTTTGCCAACAAACTGCCAAGCTGTTTAGCAGAAGTAAATTGTCGCCATTTTTTTATTTTTTTATTTTTATTACCAGCTTGTAACTCTCCCACTACAGGGTAAAAGCCTTTTCTCATATATAAAAGGCACGAGCATTGATCACTACGCTTGTTTATTGTTTAAGGCGGGTTGGCAATTTAAGTCTTATATCCATTTAAAGCAGCCACCCGCGACTCCATCTACATATTTATCTTCATAAATTATAGCTTATGTGTTATTCTTAAGTATAAGCAATAAATCTGTAAAGTTTCATCAAAATCTGTTCTCTAGTTTTTGCACGAAAGAGTAACAGACATCACTTACTTTCACATTCATAATATTGGAAAAATAGGGTCTAGTTACTCTAGCACACAGGACATGGCTAAAGTACTGCCCTAAGCATGTAAACAAATTTCTCACTAGCTCGTAACATTCAAATATTCATTTATTAATTGATTACCTGTTTATTATTCTCCTACAACTTTCAGGAATTAAACGAATAATTTAAGGGTTTTTTTCCCATGTTCTACATATGTATGTCTAGGGGAACATAAGATTATAACGTTCCCTTTTACGAAAAATTGGGAGAATAAATAAAATAGACAGCTCGTCATTATTATATTTTTTAATAATATTATCAAGACTTCATAAGAGACCTCTCAGAATTCATAAAACTAAACGTCATAATCTTATGACGTTCGCCTTGACAAATAAAAAATGTAGGTAAACAAGTAAAAACTTTTAATAATTAGATTAATTGACGCTAGTTTTATGAATTCTGAGAGGTCTCTTATGAAGTC
Source organism: Phlogophora meticulosa (assembly GCA_905147745.2). Lineage (NCBI taxonomy): Eukaryota > Metazoa > Arthropoda > Insecta > Lepidoptera > Noctuidae > Phlogophora > Phlogophora meticulosa. The sequence goes on from LR990534.1 coordinate 1,681,811, forward strand.
TTGATAATAATAGGTATTTACCTATGAAATTGCCGTTTTGTATGAAAAAATTTAAATGAATTTTTTTCATGTATTTTTTATTTGTATTAATCGAAGTAATCACCCATGCAATCAATGCATCTTTGCCAACGCAGTGGCAGTTTATTGATGCCCTTCTTAAAGAAATCAGCTGGACGGGAGGCAACAAATTCTTCAAAGGCATTTTGTACTGCCTCTCGGGTATTGAATTTTTTTCCCGCCAAGAAGTTATCCAAATTCTGGAAAAAGTAGTAGTCTGTAGGCGCAAGGTCTGGTGAGTAGGGCGGATGACGGAGAGCTTCCAACCCCAGTTCTTGCAACTTGGAGACCGTCTGCTGTGCAGTATGAGGTCGCGCGTTGTCGTGCAGGAGCAGCGGAGACGAGCGATTGACCAATGCTGGTTGGAGATGTGCCAGCTTCTCCATCATTGTGTTCAATTCTTCACAGTACACATCTGCAGTAATGCTCACCCCGTTTGGTAAGAAGCTGTGTTGAATCACACCGGCGCTAGACCACCAAACAGTGACCATCACTTTTCTTGGGGTAAGTTTTCGTTTAGGGCATTGTTTAGGTGCTGAACCAGGATCCAACCAACTTGCTGAGCGCTTGCGGTTATCAAACAGAATCCATTTTTCATCGCAGGTAACAATGCGGTTCAAAATTCCTTCATTTGTGTGTCTGTTGAGCAGTGCAAGGCACGTCTCGACGCGTACTTCACGCTGGCGATCATTAAGTTCGTGGGGCACCCATTTGTCAAGCTTTTTTACCTTGCCAATTTGACGCAAATGGACCAATATGGTTTTGACGCTAACGTCGAAAGCTGCTGCTAATTCAGCCGTAGATTGTGTATCATCAGCTTCCACAATCGCCTTTAATTCGTCATTGTCGACCAAAGTCTTCGGACGACCGCGAGGTTCATTTTTCAGGTCGAAATTTCCAGAACGGAAGCGAGCAAACCAATAACAGGTAGTGCGTTGGTTTGTAGTGTTAGCTCCGTAAACGTCGTTGATGTTGCGTGCCGCTTGTGCCGCGTTGCTGCCACGACGGTACTCATATTCCATAATTACTCGAATTTTTAACGTATCCATGATGACGAAAAAGATTTAAATGCGATGAAAATGTAACACTAATCAATAAACAAATGTCTACTTTTGGAAAAAAAAATCCATGTTTTTAAAATAAAATTAATTTGAAATTAGAATTCTTAGCCAAACAAAAAATATTTTGATTTGAAATGGCCAGTACTGCAGAACGGCAATTTCATAGGTAAAGACCTAATATTATTAAAAAATATAATAATGACGAGCTGTCTATTTTAGATTACGCAATTATGTTCATATGAAGGTTTATTGTCCCAATTTTTCGTAAAACGGAACGTTATAATCTTATGTTCACCTAGACATACATATGTAGAACATGGGAAAACAAGCAAAAAAACCCTTAAATTATTCGATTAATTCCTGAAAGTTCTAGGAGAATAATAAACACGTAATAAATTAATATTAAAATATTACGAGCTAGTGTGAAATTTTTGTACATGCTTAGGGCAGTCGCCCGTACTTTATTTAGTCTTTTCTTGAGAAAAGTTTACCAAGCGAAAATATCAACAATCTGTACTAAGATTGAAACAGCGTCTCTACACATTACGTATATATATGAAATGCAACTAATTGCGTATTCGTTTGACTTACAACTAACTAGTAGTTACAGTTGGTAAACTTCTCGCAAGAAATTCGTTCTAGGACTACATTAACAAGTTTCCTTACAATACCTTCCTTCACCGATGTCAGTTAGTTTCTAATTTACACTAAGAAAAAATACATAAATTTAAAAAATCACATTGATTCTTTCATGCAAAAGAAAGTTGTGGGTTGGAACCCACAACCTTCTTCTGCATGACAGGCGAGGTCATACCACTGGGCCATCACGACATCTTAAGATGGAAAGTTTGTTTAATTAATTCCCAAGACATCAAAAGACTCTCTTTCTGTAATTTAAAACATTAAAGTGATTTTTTATGTTTTCATGAATAATTATATATACTAGAGTGAACAAATATATTAATATTTGAGTACTATATCAACATTTGCCTAGTCTATTTCCATCCATCTATGTACGAGTATCTTCTAAATGTTGTATTATACATGAAACGACTGGCTATCTAACCACCCAGTTACTGGGTAACATGGGAATACCTTATAGCAATGCTGGTTATCACACTATCGGGATATCTGTAACTACTGTCAAAGATCTACGAATAACTGCAGACAACAATGGCTTAACGTGCTCTCCGATGTATAGTGTGGTCTTTGTATGTAATGGTTGGTCACCCATCCACGGCCGGACTTAGGCAAGTATATTTTAAACTTAAAGATGGACCAATGCTTATAAAATTATTGTTGTGGAAGAAGGAATTTTGCTAGTCTATTCAAAACTGTGGTCACCCTAAGAAAATAGTGTAGGTTTGATTTATCGTTTAGGGATATATTATTGGAGCATAATTTTTTACGAAAAGATTCCCAGAAACTCTGTTTGATAAGGCTAGAAGACAGCGATCTGGGTTACTAAATATTTGTGTTTTCTCCTCAATATTTTATTGAAGCGTTTCGGGTATATTGGACGATGTTTACTTTGAATTATTAAAGCAAAACATGTTTATTTATGATTATTATTTATTTGCACAACATACTTTACGTTTCTTGATGTTTTAGGTTACTGAAGGCCCAGTATTGGTGACCATACGTTGGCTTGACTATGTTGGTAATGCTTTGAAACCAAGCTTTCTTACAAATTTGAATAGCCAAGTAATGTATCCAATGTATGTATATACAGACGCCAGCACATCAAGCTAACATAAACTGTCAATTGAACACGAACCTTATACTTTTTTTAAATGAAAAACTATCAAAGAAATTTGACAGATTGCAAATTCGTATACAACTCAGAAATAAGATTGTACGGAAAATATCAAATATCTTTTAATTCAAAGACCTTAAGATGTACTTGATAGCTTTTCTTTAACATACGTAAACTGTATAGTATAAAGATTCTTTGGCTTGTGTAAAAGCTTAGCACAATCAACAGACCATCCTATAATTACTTCGCCGCGGACACAACAAAGCCTTGAATACTTCCTTCGCTAGATTATGGGAATCATGAGAACTAATCTCTAACACTCAATCTACATTGCTGCGTGACAAAATGGAAGCAAAATTTCGTAACAAAATTGTACAAATCAAAATTAACTTGATGTCAATTGTTTAACGTACAGACGCCCGCTGATACATCAAGCTATCTCAAAATGTCAAATTGTCTCAATTGAACATGAACCTTATCCCTTTGTAATAAACTTGAAACACTACCAAAGAAATTTGACAGATCGGGGTAGCTTGATGCGCTGGCCTCTGTGTCACACATTGACCCCATTACCGTGAGAAAACCAACAAAGTGTTGGTGTTGCTGTGGCTACTACGCAAGGTCACGTATCTCCAATATTGGCACAAAGACTATAATCATCTTGGTGCAAATACAACCAATGGCATGATGGCCCAGTGATTTAGGCCTCGCCTCTTGTTCACGAGGTTGTGGGTTCACACCTGGGCAAGTACCAATGTGACATTTTCAATTCATATGTACTTTCAAAATTTATCTTGGACATCACTGACATTGGTGAAGGAAATGAAAATGAAACGCGGACTTATAAATTAATATAATTCTGAAATTGCCAAGCCGTCTTGAGCAAGCGTGGTGATTAATTCTCATGCCTTCTCTGTGTGAGAAGAGGCCTTTGCCCTGCATTGGGATAATAAAAGGCTGGTATTATATATTAAAAAAATATTACTAATATGAGATCGCAGTATGACAGTAAAAAAATATTTTAATCCTATATCTGTTAGAAAACTTAGACGCATATTTAACTATAATTATTAACCGCTGACTTAGTTACCCGCAGTTTATAATATTAGTAAACAATTCGTTTGAACTGTGTAGAGTTTAGCTAACCCCAGATAATATTAAAATAACCCTTCATTTACCGCTGACCTGTTTAAAAACTAACACGGGCATAATTAATCTAGTTACGAAAACAGTGCGTTGTTCATTTTACATAATTCGCGAAATGTACACGATAGAATGATTAAGTTTATTATTTAGTACAGGACCTCGTGGCTTAATAAAAAAAGGCCACACACACGTGTCGATCGCAGGATCAGCTACGCTTGCCGAGGTCGGTTTGTAGATGGGTGACCGTTCATTTCATAATATTGATAGTCGTCCTTGCCCCGGAAAGCACGTTAAGATGTTTGTAGATCTTTGACGTTACGGGTAGTCAGATCCCCGGAAGTCTGACAACCGGTCTTACGGGTTGTGGAGGTAAAATAAGCATTCGCTTCATGTAAAATACTGGTATTGAGCTGCATCCGGTTAGATTGGCAGCCCTTTTGAATATTTGGGGAAAGGCTTATTAATCGAGCGCTAGTTCAATATTTCGTGGGACTCAAACATAACTAGCGAAATGTGGGTGCACCTCTGCCTTACCCCTCGCTAAAAACAGACGTGATGTGATTTTACGTTAAAAGACACCATAACCTCTGAATTCTTTTTGGCATTTCTTCTCAGCGATCATTAAATTTGGGAATGCCATCGCCAAAAAACAATAATAAAATCACCATAATAAAATCACCACATTTTGACGACCGATGTGGCGCGGCAGGCGAAGGTCCGCCTGCGACGCAGGAGGTTGCGGGTTCGATTCCTGCCTTGGGACAAATGTTTGTTCTACAAATATTTGTTCCGGGTGTTCTGGGTATTTACTATGTGTAATAAAAATATCTATCTACGTAATGTATTGTATTAAGTATATCAGTCATCTAGTACCCATAACACAAGCTCTGCTTAGCTTGGGGCTAGATGATGCTGTGTGGATTGTCCAGCATTATTTATTTATTTATATATTTATCAAAAAACTTTGACGTGCAAAAGTAATTGGAATAGATTTTCGTGATGTACCGTTAAACGGGGGTTAAAGAAACACAGGGGTGATAATAAACTAAAATTGGATGAGGATTTTTACGTCATTTAAACATTGTTTGTCATAAACTCCTATTGTTTTATTGAATTGAAATGATTAATTTCGACACATTTTTCGTACCAAATAAAATTGTATTAACGTGAAAATCCCATTAGAAGCTTTGTTTCGATTCGCCCCCCATACGGGGTGAATATAAACTCACCCCGTTTTAATAATCTTCAAAATACCTCCAAATTAAATACATATCTAGCACATTATCGACATCATAATCCACCATAAACCCACCATAAAAATTCCCATCGTGTGACACACCCCTATTTTCAACCCCATAACACACATCCGTTCACATCCCTTTACCTTTTGTTAACCAAAACATCAAAATACAATTCAACAATGTTATTCTGTGAAAAGGCATGTTTTGTTTTCAGAGTTTTAGAAACGCTTTTAATGTTATAAATTGAAAACATTTTTTTAATTCGCTTGAAAAATATACTTTTGTATTTTCCAGCTTGGTTTTAGGGAAATTTTAATAAAATTATTTGGTTTTTCAGCAGCAGTAAAAATATTAATGTCAATCATCTTTATTTTGACTGTGGAAGTGGCTTTGCTTAACCTCTCCGACCTATCCAGTCACCCTTTATCCATGACCTAGTAAATAATAATATATAATAATAATAATAATAATAACATTTATTTCAGACCATAAGTCCATAGAAAAACACACATTACAATATTATACACAAAACATCAATACATATATGAAAACACAAAACATCTTATTTTAAATATTTGAAGGAAGCACGATGACTGGTCATCCATTGCCACATCATTGGACTATCCATCCTGTCGGCTACTATAGCCACCAAGCTGTTAGAGCTGTCACGCACTCGCCGCATCAGGGATGCTATCCGTGTCCGCATCAGTGCGTAAAAATCTGGCACGCCATTCTCCGCAAACATCCCCGATGCACTGCAAAAGCGTGGCAGCCCCAACATCACTCTGAAGGCGTTATTGTATTGGACTCGCAGAGCATTGTACGAGCTTTTTGTATAGCTGACCCATAGGGCACACGTGTACATAGATTGGCAATACGCTCTAAAGAGCGTAATTTTCACCTCCCTAGTACAACGTGCAAACCTACGAGCCAGCATGTTACATCGAACTGCCAATGCTCTGCGTTCCCTCTCCACGTCCACATCATCGGACAAACTATCAGTGACCCAATGCCCCAGGTATTTGAACTTCGTGACCCTGGAAAGCTGAGCGCCCCCCAAGGTCACTAGTGGGACAGTATTGTAACATTTGTTTCCCGCTTTGAAAACCAGTAGTTCGCTCTTGGTCGCATTGTACCTAAGACCGTGAGCCACTGCATAGTCCTCACAGATGGGAAGAAGCCTCCTAAGTGCACTGATCGATGGACTTAGCAATACCATATCATCCGCGTAGCTGATGTTATTGACGCAGTGCCCGTCAATGGAGCACCCGATATTGGTATTGCTGAGCTCACAGATCAGTTCGTTTACATATAGGTTGAATAGCTTGGGTGAGCTGATTCCCCCCTGCCTTACACCGCACTCCAACCCGTATGCAGCCGACAGGACGCCCGCCCATTTAACATAATTGTATTGGTTTTTATACCAATACTTTAGCATCCTAATGATATCGCTTGGGAGGTTCTTAACATTTGATAGTTTCCTCCATAGGCAATCATAAGATACAAGGTCGAAAGCCTTGGAGAGGTCCAGAAAACATGCATATACAGGTGTTTTCCTACTTGCATAGTATTGAACAGTCTGTTTCAGGCATAGTATAGCTGTTTCCGTGGATAAATGTGGCTTAAACCCAAACTGGGCGTCGTTGAGTGTTAAATGCTTATCCAACTGCTGATCAATCAGACTGTCCAACACCTTTGCAATGATGGTAGCCAGGGATATAGGCCTGTAGTTGCTCTTGTCACTCGCATCTCCAGTCTTATTTTTAACAATGGGCACAACAATAGTTTTAAGTAAATCAGCTGGAAGATATGAGTGACTCAGGCACAAGTTAAAAAACATTGCTAGAACTCGCGGTACGTGCTTACCAGCATATAATAAATGCTCTATACTTAGGCTGTCATGACCCGGCGACTTGCCTCTCTTTAAGTTGCGTATGACAGTAGCTATCTATATATAGTAAAGCGGCTAAGTAATCAAGTAAAACAAGAGTCGATTTATCAATTATTTTAACTTAAATTTAGATCAAGTTGTTCAGAAACTTCAGCGTTGTTATTGAAATTACTTTTAGAAGTAATTGTATCGATTTAACTTTGAACCGCGTCGGAAGTATTGTGTTAGTAGGCGTTAATAGTGATGTGCCGGATATCCGTAAGCGAAGTAATCTGAGTGCGAAAAAATACCTGTAAGAGAGGAAAGAAAAAAAAACTGGCACACGACGACACAATACTAAACAGAAAATATGCAAAAAAATACTGTTACTTGAACGACTCTTTTATTTTATAAAATTTATTTATATTATGAAATTCTAAATATGGGTACGTAGTGATAGAAATCAATTTTTTTTATCAAGAAAAATTAGAAAAAAAATCCGCCGAAATGTTTCAAGGGTCAAGAATCATATTCTGAACGCATGGGCAAGCCGGTTGTGCATCGATGCCGCTTCCACCCTTTATACAGACAACCCGATTAACTCAATTGAAACATAATGATGATTTATTATGAGCGTTCCCCACGTGTAATATTACTTGTGAGTCTATTGAGTCTAACCTTACATCGTAATTAATCGTAAGCACCAATTTTCTGGGGTTGTTTTCGAAACCATTTCCCGTTTTAATTGGTTTTATCATTATCGTTATTTTAACTGAACATAATATCACGCCTTTATTCCCCGACTGGTTGGGCAGAGATGCGCCTATATAAGACCAGTTATTTTTAAGTTACATGTATTTGGGGGCGAGCCTATTGCCAGCAATGAGTGAATACCAGTAGGGACAAATTCAGACTTTAAGCTGCTACTGAGAAATGAAGGTGTTTGGAAAGATAACTTTAACACCCACAAATAGGATAGAAGGGACATCAACGCACAACCTCCCAATATTCAGACTTCATTTCTCGTCAGCTTTTATTTTTTAAGTGCAGTTCGCGCTACAAATTCAATTTTTTTTTTTTCTTTTTTTTTTCTTTTTTTATAAAAACGTTTTTATTACTTTTACAACAATACGAGTCATTGTGAAATCGACTTAATTAAATCTTTGGTAAAGTTGATATTTGTTCAAGTGAAAATAAAACCACTTGGCAACTGTGGTGTTTAATATGGAATGAGTACACAGCCAGAAAACTTCCATTTCGATTGCATTAAAAATAAAATAAAGAAACTTAAAATAGGCAACAGAGGCTTAAGCTATTTAAATGTTAAAATCGTTAAAATTGACTTTACGGTAACGTCAAATACTTTACCTAACATGTACGGTATATAAATATTAATAAAAAATAGTAACAAAAAGTCATAACGTAGATCATCATCCTCCTGCCCTTATCCCAATTTATTTGGGATCGGCACAGCATGTCTTCTTCTTCCATTTATATTTGCCATCAGCTCAAAAGTCACCTCCTTTCTAGCATCTTTCACACAATCCATAAAAGTTTTCTTTGGTATCCTCTACTTTTGTAACCATCCACATTCATACTACTAATTTATTACTTGAAAATGATATTACGTCGTTATGCATCCTATTTAGTTCAGTCTCATCTTATTTAATCTTATCAACCACTTTACCTGCATTTTTCCATTCCATCTGCCTGGTAAACTCCAGCATCCGATTTACTTAGAGAAGCGAAATAAAGTTTATAAGCAAAAGTAAGGAAGTTATCGGGTAACGAGTTTCTTGTTCGAAGATTTGCTTCTGCCTACAGCTTCACAAGCCCTTGGGGAAAGTATTTTTTTTTATTATGGAATGAATTTATCCACGTCAAGTCGTGATAGCTTAGTGGTGGTGAAACTTTGTCAGCAGTGTTATTGTAGGGTTTCTGTTCATACAGTAAGGTGGGTTCTGAGGTTGGGGAAGGTTCTGAGTACCTTTGATATTAATGATGCAAGTATGATGATCACACTACACTTTTGACGACCACTGTGGCGCGGCGGGCGATGGTCCGCCTGTGACGCAGGAGGTTGCGGGCATGATTCCCGCCTTGGAACAAATGTTTATACGATCTACAAATACTCGTTCCGGGTGTTCTGGGTATTTGTCTGAGTATAATAAAATATATCTATGTATGTAATATATAGTATTAAGTTTAACAGTCATCTAGCACCCATAGCTCTGCTTAGCTTGAGGCTAGATGGTGCTGTGTGGATTGTCCGGCATTATTTGTTTATTTACTAATATTAAAAATGCGAAAGTTTGAAGACAATTGTATAAAATTTTAATTTATTTTTAAGATTTTATTAATAATACGAATAAGGTTTTAATAATCATAAATATTATCTATAGGTGTTACTTATTGTGCTTGCCTTATAAATTTAAAACTAAGTGCTACAGAATAGTTGTATTTTCAATTTTAGACGTTACTCTTACGTCAAGCATTCGTGCTAGGGCCTCTGTACCGATAACTCTGCTCACTCCCATGTCAATAACCGATATTTTAAACGTAAACAGAGCCCTATACATTACATCGGCCCACGTTACTCAAACGATTCGTTTCCACATCAAAGCGGTATGGTAATATGAGCCGGTAGCGAAACAGCGAGGCAGCGGCATCGAGAGCAAAATTATGAAAATTTTCAAAGATGGCCGCTCGTTACTGTATTTTTATTGACGCTTTTTGTAGTGTTTTACTTTATAATGTTGGCATTAATAATGTATTGGTGAATAATTTGTATTAAGAGCCCCATTCTTTCTTCTTTTTTTAAATAAACGTTGTCTGTTGTCGTTACACTCGGAATTTCTTCTGTGTCGTGTTCACAAACATTTAAACTCTCATTTTTTTAAATTATTTTCTGACATTTTTGAATATTTTGTATTTCACCTATAATTCTAAATTCAATTTCAATTATCTGTATGTTTATTATTAAAATGTACCATTTATAGTGCAAGCATGGCAAATGTAAAATTCTTTTTTTAATTTTATATTATGGGTTAAAGACCTGAAATAAATGAATTTAATTTAATTGAATACACAAACAACCAAGCCCGGAACAACTACCTATCGGCCATACAAACATCGTCTTCAACGTCTTCAACTTTACAGAAATAGGTACCTGGACGTTTATTGACTTTATCACATGAATAATTTATTTCATAGTTTGCAGCTATACGAATTCAATGCTGTTTTGTGTGGAAAATATGTTTTTTATTGTGTTTGATTGGGTACGCATTGATGGCTTTCAGCTGACAATCTTTTTGAAACCATACGATCTACCTCGTTCAAAGTATTTCGCATTGGTTCCCAATCTGTGGTCAGTGGACCACCAGAGGTCCGCAAGAGATTTAAAATGACAAAACCTTCTATTTCAAATGTTATGTTTTGTATTACACTATTGTAATAGAAAACACAATATCATATGTCTACATCTGCCTAGCCTTTTCCCAACTATATTCGGGTCGGCTTCCAATCTAACCAGATGCAGCTGAATACCATTATTTAACATGGAACGGCTGTCAAGGATCAACAAACGATAGCCGGCACCAACGGCTGAACGTAGTTTTCGAGGCACGGAGGAGTCTCGATACGTTACGGACGGTCACCCATCGACAGACTGACCTCGGAAAGCGAAGCCTAATCTTCGATCAACCCGTGCGGCTGTTTTTATTTAGCCACGTGCTCCTAGAAAACACAACACGTGCCGTTAATACATATTAGTTTTAAGTTTAGGGAAAATGCTGAAACTTTTGATTAATATTTGTTTTTCTTGAACCTGAATAATTTAAAGCGGTCTCTAGTCAAATAGAAGTTGGGAACCACTGACTTGGAGTTCCTCTAAACACGATAATAATATCAGCTTCTTACTGTTCCACTGGCAAAGACCTCTTCTCATAACAAGAAGGCACGAGCATTGGTGATTAATTGCATCACACTTGGCTCATAGCGGGTTGGCGAATTTTGGACCACCATGTCATGATTTCCTGACATTTTTTTCCGTCACCAATGTTAATGTTGTCAAAGATAAACACAGAAAATAAACACGATATTTATCCCATAAAATAAGGATAGCGTCAGAAGCTATAAATCCATAAAACCACACTATCCAATGCACTTACGTACTATGTGAGCGGCTCATAAGAGTAAACAGCATAAAGATACACATCAGTTTATCTTCCATGGTCGTTAAGACCATCTCGGGACTCATAAAGTCGTAAAGACCAGCCAAGCGGAAAGGGATAATGGTCTCATAAGTAATGGGCATACAGTAGGTATGTCAGTGTTGCACCAAAATGTAGCTAGGGCCATTTTGGGCATGAGGCGCTAAAACATTAGTCTGAAATAGAATTTGTAATACAATTGTGCTGATCTGCTTTTGTCGTTCTTATGTGTATGAGCTGCTTTAGAGTCTACATTTTAATAACTTTCAGTAGGTAGGTACTTGTAGGCGGTTTCTAACCCTTACTTACTCCTTCGTAGAAAATCACGTAACTACTCGCATTGGGATCTGTACAGACCCCAATTTGTTAGAACAATTTGTAATGGCTTATAAAATAATGAGGTAATTATAATGATATTAAGAAAACACCATTTTAAAAATATTATAAATATCAATTGAAGTGAAATGTTGTGGACAGTCCTACTCTACTTAACTCCTTTGACATCCTACGCTAATCCTTCTTTTAGACACATGAAGCTACGTTCCCCTTACGAGTATTTTAGGGTTAAAGTGTAGCTAGTAACCTAGATACCGTTTAAAGTATATATATCTAAGAACGTCTCATAGCGTGATTATTCTGGTTTCTTCGAGAACTTGTGATTTATTACTTGTAATGCGATGTACTACCGTATTTATATCATAGTGTTAATTTTATTGTATTATTTGATTTCATGGTGTACAATAAAGGCAACAATAATATTCATTCATCATTCATCATCAGGCTATACTAGTCCACTGCCGGACATAGCCCTCTCCTAATGAGCGCGATAGCGCCCTGTTTTCAGCTTGCCGCATCCAGCATCATCAACAATAATATTTATATTCTAATTTGTTTTTGTTGTTGTAAAGCATAAAATAATGGTTTACAGATAGTCATATTCCAGCCCGTTATTGACCCACTGCAGGGCAATTTATTCTGTACGTAGAAGACGGTGATAAGAGTTTCACTGAAAAAATTTACGGCACGGTTGGCGACCGCTCAGCGACTGCAGTCGCTGAGCGGTCGACTGCTGCGCCGCGTGTCGTTGGTTCGATTCCCGCACAGAACTAATATTTGCATAGCCTACAGGTAGTTGTTCCGGGTCTGTCTGTTCGTGTGTGTGACTTTAAATGTTTGTAAACGCACCCCCGACTAAAGCAAAACTTCTAGTCTCGAGCAACGTTCTTTAAAAAGAAACAAAAATAATAGGAGCATTAATCACCACTGTTGCTCTGTTAGTTTCTGAATTCCACACAATGTAACTAAATGGGACTTAAACATAACTGAACTTTGTCTGGGTTTGGATGTCCTCTACTGAGACTCTTACTGACAAGACCAGCCTGGTGTTCCATCCCACACCTACGCCGGGGATCGCGGGAACTTACGATCCTTCCGCAACAAACATAACTAACCTAACCTAACCCATCGGTGATTACAGGTGTGATGTCGTGTGTACTACAACAAAACCGAAATTATCTCGATACCAAGATTGTTGTGTCAACACGATTACCTCTACAACGTAATCGTAACCTCTTAATTAGTCCTAAATAAGTTATTTACACTGAACTACCGGAACCGAATTCGCATAATTACGATGTCAGATGAGCTTCGCGATCAAGCTTATCATATCAATGTTGTATCCCGCTTAAGTACTTAATACAATTTTGAATTGGAGATTAGGGTTAATCTGATGTGAGATTGGATTAGGTATTTATTTTAGTAATCAGTGTTATTAATTGAAATAATATGCGGTGGTTTACTGGTTAGCTATGAAATGGGGCGGGTGATTAATGTGATTATTTATTTAGGAGCTATGAATACTTTAGTTACTTACATAGTTTGTTTGTTAATTTTATAAAATAAAAGGTCTACGCCAAAAGCCCAGCGTCGATTCAAGACCTCAAAGATGGAATTCGTGAGGCTATCGAGGACATAGGGCAGTCACTTTGCGATTTGGTTATGGAAAATTTCATCATTCAGTCATTTGCCTGATGTTATTTTCCACTATTAACGACATACCTTCCTCTTTACAACACATCCGATCATTTATATTAAAAAATGGCATTTTTCTTTGAATATCGAAATAACACCTCTTATTGGAAAATACTATTCCCTTGTTGAAAAACTAAAGTAAAATAAGGGTTCTTTGTTTACTAAGGAACCCTTATGAGAGGATTGCAAATGTTACTGACATCTACCTCCAAAATAGGACGAATACTGACAGTGACAGATAAGAATTAAGTTAGAGATGTCAAATTAGTTTTTGGTTTGAACTTCACCATGTTTTTGGTCAATATTATGTTTGGAATGTTTTTTTTGTTAACTAAAATTGGCAGCTCTTATAAATGTCCGTCCCTTTCTTGTTTTATGAGAGAGATAAAGATAGAAATAGCCAAACTGACTGTCTTTTGTTTTTACAGGTATGTGCTGGCTGATGAACCGTCATGATTTTGGTAAGTTTTCTTAATATTTTAAGTGCCTAAATTAAAGTGGAACATTCTATCCGTCAGACGTATTTTTTTGATAAGAAGTGAAAACCAAAGATCTGATGACTGAACTTATTTTATGAGCGAATGTCCATACAACACAATCTCTATCAGCTTTCCTTTGGAGATCCATAAATAACTCTGCCTCCATACAGAAATAACTCACTTACTAGTGCTTATGTCTCCTATTACCAATGAGTAAAGAAACACTTAAGGTATTTATTATACACCATAACAATCAAACAACAATTGACGACACGGTTGGCGAGGTGGTTGAGCCATCGGCTGCTGCGCCGCGTGTTGTGGGTTCGATGCCCACACGGAACAAATATTTGTATGACCTACAGGTAGTTGTTCCGGGTCTGGCTGTTTGTATATGTGAGTTTAAATGTTTGTAAACGCACCCACGATACAGGAGAAATTCCTGGTGTGGGGCAATGTTTAAAAAAAAAAAAAAAACTGATAATAATACTAATAAGTATTTTTCTCCTCATATTGAAAATCTAGAATTCTCCCAAAACGTATCTGCCTTACGATAAGGAATAAAATACGAATTTGAAAGAAAATTAAGATAGAAATGAAACAAAGTAAAGATAGAAAGATAAAAGACAATTATATACTGGCAACAGGTTAAAACACGTGCGGTAAAAAAATATTAAAATAAAAAACGACATATCTCCAAAAAGTTCCAAAAAGGTCCAATACAGTGGTATTACCAGACAGCGTGCTGTCTGAAGCTGTTTCTTGAAAAAACCCACAATAAATTGCTTGTACAAAGAGTACACTTAGATGGTTTGCAAGCCCAGACAAAAAGCTTTTCAGCAATTTAAAACGACGTAAGCGGGCGCTTACGTCAAAATGTATGGTAAATGACATTACAAATTTGGAAGGAAGTCACGTGAGATCTCTTCGACTCCATACAAAGTGATCTTTCCTTTGGCGTTAACGCTTACAGATAATTTAGTTGATTAATGGAAGTGACTAACAAAAGCTATTTATAAGGCATATGTAAGTGGAAACGTCTTGAGGGGCAGCCTTAGAAGGACATACACTGACCTTATTACCTTATTTTATTTTTCTAAATTATAATGATACTAATTATTAATTTAAAGATGTTAATTTATTATTAGCTTTTAGCTATCTTTTAAACATAACTTCCTTCATTAGTAATGTATTATAGATTTTCAACATCTTTTTATATATGTGTGAGCTAAAATATTGGTAGTAAATAAAAATGACAAGAAATTGGTGATGTTTTTAAGAAAGCTCCGGTGCTTAGCACTCGCAACCGGCGTGCGTGTATGACCAGATGTATGAACGTAATCGATGCAAAAGGATTATAGCAGGATAAGGATCGTAGCTGGTGGTGTTCTGTAGTTTCTACCTACCCCATGGGAAAAAGGCGTAAGTTTATGTAAGTATGTCTGTATCTATTTTAAATATAGATGATAGCTAGGCATAATATATTAATGCAGTCAGATGAGTATAAATTTTATTTACATTCCGAGAATGACCAGCGCGCTTACTCTTGATTTTAATTCTGATCGATTGACATACTCATTCATACTTTTGAGTTTGAGTTTATAAAAAAAAAAAAATAATATGATCACGTGACTGAAAAATAACATCGGAATCATATTGGCTTAAGATAGCACGATGAACGTAAATGAAGCAAAAGGAGTATGTAAGGATCGGTGTAAATGGCGTTCTGTAGTTACTTTACCAAACTCTATGGAAAAACTGCTTGAGTTTATGTATGTATGTGTACAAAATATTGTACAAAAAATCACTTTATATGACTCCAATATCAATAAAGAAATCAGGCCGAACAAAATGTATGATGTTATCGCTGCCACTAAAATAATATTCTGTGATAAATCTCTGATTCGTCTTTTTTGTTTATCAAAGACGTGGGCTATTTTATTCAGAATAATATGTTATGTGGGAAATCTTTTCACGTAAACAAGGGTGCAACCGGTGATGTATCACCCCCATGTCATTCGGATTGCAGGGTAGACAGAGATTGATCTCTCAGGATTTCTGCTTACCTTTTTCCGTTACCGTAGCTGATAGGACGTAGGGCCTTAGGCTAAGAAACTGAACTGAGTGTTGCCGTCAAATGTTCAACTGGTTGGAAGAGTTGTGTAAAATGTTATGATTATTATTTACCGTCTCTTGTTATTTAAAAACTGTTACAGACTTGTTTAAGAATATGTCCAGTTTATGACGACGACCAATGTGGCGCGGCGGGCGAAGGTCCGCCTGCGACGCGGAGGTTGCGGGTTCGATTCCCGCCCTGGAACAAATGTTTGTACGATCTACAAAGATTTTTCCTGGGTGTTCTGGTTCGATCTATCTATGTAATGTATTGTATTAAGTATATCAGTCATCTAGTACACATAACACAAGCTCTGCTTAGCTTGGGGCTAGATGATGCTGTGTGGATTGTCCAGCATTATTTATTTATTCTAAGTACATGACTCCAAGAAAATACTTATCAGCTTTCACGCAATAACCTTATTTTTGTTACATTTGTACATATCGCATACCTAGATCAAAACTGACACAACTCAAAAAATAAAGATTTTCAATGCTCTGATGAAAAACCACGTATTTATCTTTCTTTTTGTCAGTAAAGTTATGAAACAGGACCATAAGGTCATAAACATGTTGTAGAATGTGAGTGTTTTTAACTGGACTAGGAATCAATACTTTTTATTGATACCACATTATTCTTTTAGTTGTTATTGAAAATTCTTGAATTTTGAGTTGTCTTAGTTTTGATCTAGCAGTGCGATATGTATGTTATTTAAGTCATGTTTCATGCAATGCCGCCAGCCTTCTGGGCACTTGTCCCGTTGACCGTGATGCGGATGAATTTTTCGCTGTCCTGTGATTCTTTATTTTATTTTTTTCTTTTCATGCATTGATTGCTTCTTTATTTTATTATAAGTTTAATATGTAGGTCCCGTCAGTCTGCCTTATGTCTTTTTCTATATAAAACTTATTGTCTGTCGGCGCAAACAAGAAAGGCATTGTCAAGGGTGACAGGTTGTCAACGTCGCTCTAGCAGAGCTTCGAGTCGATGGTAGCGGGCGGCCATCTTGGATTCTCCTTCTTGGAGAGCGGTCGCCAGCGCACCACGTTTTCGATAAATCGCTATCCATCGACTTAAACATAGTGCATTTGAAAGTGATAAATGTTGTTCTGAATATTAGTGATTACCGTTTATACAATTGTAAGATTATTTTAATGTTTATGGAAGTAAAATTGTTTAAGTTTCGATGACGTTTAATTTAAATTAACGTGTTTGGATTACCTTCATAACCACGTTGCAAGATGGATTCTGATAAAGGCCATCCAGATCTTACATATGTTAGAAGTATCATGTAAATATTGATCATGATAATGTTGATGCTGAAACACGAAATTGCTAGATGTGTGTACTAACAAAATTGGATTGTTGATGATCTGACACATAAATCATCAGTATTATTTTCCAAAGAACGGCATTTACTTCAAGTCTCTATTGTATTCCTACAATTTCACTAATCAGTCTCATCATCCTATACATAATACTAACATGTTACACCAAAACAGCGCTTAAAAATGAACCCTACTTAAATAGCTATAAAGGTTTTTATCCCGTAAAGACTGCTTTTAATATTTGTAATCTAGAGTGTTTTTATAGACGCCCGTGAGATAGAGTACCCCACCATTTGTGGGAAATTACGAACATTTGTTAGTACAAAAGTTTTTCTTTTTCAATTTTTATGTTCGAGCTATTTAGGTGGTCGTTATTCATGTTAACCGCCTGAAGATTATGTTTTTTATCTACCTTTTGTTCTTGAAGATTAGGAAACTGGTTTTTATCTATTTGGTGTTGTTTCGCCGGAGTTGGTTTATTGTTTGGTAACATCTTTTAATAATTTTAAGTTCAGGTTTCCGTTCGATGTTTTCCTTTACCGTTGTCAATGATGTCTAATGTAAACTACTACTTATAATTACACACACACACACACACTCACACACTACTCTCACTGGTACTCATTATTAGTAAGTTTTCATGGTGTATATCCTACTAATATCTATCTAATATATAAAATTCTCGTGTCACTGTGTTATTAAACTCCTCCGAAATGGCTTGACCGATTTTTGTGAAATTTTGTGTGCATATTGTAACCAATAGGTCTGCGAATCGGACAACATGTATTTTTCTTCCCCCTAAATGTTAAGGGTGGTCCACCCCAAACATTTTATATGGCAAAACAACGTTTGCCGGGTCAGCTAGTTATATAATAAATGTGAATAAAAGTATGTTTGTTACGCTTTCACGCGAAAGATAATGAAACTTCGTACACATATTTTTGGAGGTGTTAGAAGTGTTATAGGATACTTTTTATTGCAAAAAAATCTTGATCAAACAACGTTTGCTAGTATTCTATGAACTTAAAAATTCAATCCCAATCCTTCAGGGAATACAGCTGTGATGTTATGTTATAACCATAAAAAATACTTATGAATGCAAAAGTTATATTGGGACCTGCCCGGAATCGAACCCTCGTGCATGAAAAGCGAGGCTTTAACAACTGAACCATCACGACATCGTGGCAACTCTTAAAGGAACGTCATTTTCCTATGATTCCATATTAATATACAGGGTGGAAAATCGACGCACAACTAAATACCATGAGTTCATTCATTTTGGACCCCACTGTCTTGAAATGTTTCGTCAGATTTTTCCTCATATTTGACGTTTTCCTCTGTCATTTTTTTACTTGTAAACTCTAAACGATTAAATTCTTAATGAACGAATGAATGATTTACTTTTTCATTAAAAATCTCGTTAGGTTTAGCTGGAAATGAACATTTTCTCATATTTTTTACAGTTAATAGTAAAAATAACATAAGAAAAAGAATATGTTTGGGATAAAAGGATAAATGTGGGTTCCAAAATCATGTACTGTATTCAGGTTTTGCGTCAATATCCCTTCCACCTGAATAATATGACGTCACAAGCATTGAAGAAATCTTACATCATTTTTCCGCAAAATAAAAAAAAACACGGTCTCTCCGTCTCACATTTTTCCACTCAGTCCATTACAGCGCCGAAATCACTAAATTCATTCATCATTAAAATTCCTCAAACAACAGATATTGCCAGGCGTGTCTGTACATAACTATGGTTTTAATTAAATCCGGCAGCGCTAAAACATTCCTTTTCTTTATTGTTTTTTAAACTAGGCAAGTAGGCAGTCATTGGGAGTCTCATCGGGCGACAAAAATAGAGTTTGCAAACAAATAAATTTTAATCAAAGCCCAAATTGCTTCGTTTTCCATTCTCTTCATTGTTTTTCCTCTTTCCCGATCAATCTCGTTCAGTCTTTAATACAATTTCGAAGTGAATTTTAATATCTCACTCGCTACGGTCCTTAATTAAATGTGCCCCTTTAACGTTTATTTTAATTTGCTAAATAAGTTTGTTTGGATTTTATATAATGGGCCGGATTAAGCGGGTTTTTTGGTTATGGGATTTTGAGGTGGAAATTGGGTTGAGAGTGCTTGATTAGTTTTACCATTTTCAAAATATAGGGCCTTAATTGGATCGATCAATATTTCAAACCAGATCGTTTTCACTATTAACATATGATTGATATCATGAGTTCGGTACATGTTTTATTTTTTTCTATAAACTGTAATTATTCATGATTTCTACCGAAACCAATGAAAGCCGAGAACTATTTAATTTATACTTAAAAATTTCATTTTCTCGGACTTTATAAGGGTAAACGTAAAAAGCACATCACAAAAAATGCAAAAATGAGGTAACGCCGATGAAGAATTTCAACGCAATTCTAGGTGGTCCAGATTCTTGTTTTGAAATCGTGGTATCAGTTGAGCATCGCTCTCCCTTCCACACTATATATTTGTCTTTATTTGATATCAGCACGGGATCCCTTTATATGCCTACTTGTTTTTTTCTGCTTGCCCCCTTTTTTTTTTTTTTTTTGCTAACGGGGGGAAACCTTCAAAAGGCGCCTGGACTTTTGGGGAAAAGACCAGGGAGTGTGGGATTCTTACCTCACTAAAACCACCCCGGTGATCACCATCAGCACATGTAAGGGGCCCCGTTACCTCTTAAGAGACCACTACGGGACCTCCTCTGTGCAACGCCTGTTCGTGACACGTGATCACTATGCCGCCGTCCTTCCCTAAGGTCATTCGTTGGGCGATCAGAGTCCCCACTCTGAGCACCCGTGACCCGAGAATCCCACCTGCGTTAAATGATGCAGGTGGGGTTTCGGCCTGCCTCCCCCCCTAACGTTTTCATACTATCTCATCTGCCAAGCCAGTTTCCAGTCGAACCGAATGCAGCTGAATACTGGTGTTGTACATAGAGCGACTGCCTTTCTGACCTCGTCAGCCCAGTGACTGGGTAATACCCTTTTTAAAACTAGTTGTCAGACTTTCGGGTTCAGACCTCATGACAACTATCAAAGATATTTTAATGACAACCAGGACCGACGGTTTAACGTGCTCTTCAAAACACGGAGACCCACACACTGACTTCGACAAGCGTAACTTAACCTTGGATAGACCCGTGAAGGCGTGTATCTGAGTACTATAATATTACATACCTACATAAAGTCTTAAGTATAATTTAATGTAAGAACTAGAAATAACATAAGAAATAGATCAAAGCAAGACACGGTCGTTAAAACTGTCACATAAATAAAAATTTAATCGAATTCTGGTAACAGTGAGCGTATTTCTTTAACATTTCTAGGTTAGTCCGGTCACTACTTCCACACCAATGCACAAGCTATGTTGTCGTTCAAGCGCTACCAATAAAAGTATCGATACCGCCGGGAATACATCTTGTAAGGAAACATAATTAAAAATAAAACGCAACACTGTAGATAGAGCCTTAGAGATTAGTTCTCATGATTCCAATAATCTAGCGAAGGAATTATTCAAGGCTTTGTTGTGTCTGCGGCGAAGTAATTATAGGATGGTCTGTTAATTGTGCTAAGCTTTGACACAAGCCAAAGAATCTTTATACTATACAGTTTACGTTTGTTAAGGAAAAAGCTATCAAGTACATCTTAAGGTCTTTGAGTTAAAAGATATCTGATATTTTCCGAGAAATCTAAGTTGTTTACGATTTGGTGACAGATTCGAACCTTTGTATTATAATTTTGTTTACGTTTTGATCTTTGGACGATAAATTGAATGTGATCATCAAATATCAAGATCTCATTTATTTTACATTATATTGGATACTTTAAATGACTGGGTTTGGCATTTAAATTTTGAGAACTTTTGATGAAACTATAGTCTTACCAATTATTTTGTCCGTTTCGTTTGATGTAGGTTCAAATCCAGACAAGTACAAAAGTCATCACCATCCTCCTGCCCTTATCACATTTTATTTGGGGTTGGCGCTGGATGTTTTCTTCTTCCATACATCTTTATTTGCCGTCATCTCAAGAGTCACCTCTTTTCTAGCCATATCATCTTTCACACAATCCATCCATCTTTTCGTAAGTGATCTACATCTTCACAATAGCAAAAGTGTCTTTTAAAATTTAATATGTAGTTCCTAAGTTTATCTTAGATATTACTGGCATCGGTTAAGGAATACATCGTTCGAAAATATGAACTTATGATAAATTTAATTCAGAAAATGAAAACCTCCCTTGAGAAAGTGTGGTGATTAACTCCCTCTTCTCCTCTCCTCCTCTGTGTGAGAAGAGGCCTTATTCACCCTGAAGAGGGACAGTAACTGGTAGATATTATTATTTCCATTATTATTTTGTATACATATAAATTACATTTTTAAATATTTCAAAGCAAAAAAAAAAAAACATTTAAAAACATAAAAAATAGTAGCCCACCGGCATTGGGAACAGGGGCCAAGCTACCGGTGGTCATTTATTTATTTATTATTATTAGATTATTATTATTGATAAACATCAAAGAGATTTTACATTGAAATTATACAACATTGATGTATGGCCGCTATTTCAGATTCTGCGAAAGTTGAACAGGTATTTTTAATAAAAAGCATTCCAAAAATCTACCATTATTTAGTTATGAAGCAAAATATTCTACCATAGCGTCCATTCCGGGAAATTTTAAACTAAAATATATTTAATAATCCGCTGTGGCTTATGTTTAAGCTGCTAGAGCCATTAAAAAATGCGAACTAAAATCGCTTCTCAAAGTACCAAATATACAAACGGTAGGCTAGGTGTAATGACGTTTGTATGCCAAAATAAACCTTATGGCATCATCATTAAAATCGACGGCACGGTTGGCGGAGTGGCTGTGCCATTGGCTGATGCGCTGAGGTTTGATTCCCGCATGGAACAAATATTTGTAAGGCTTCTTGTAGTTGCTTCGAGTCTGGCTGTTTGTGTATGTGAGTTTAAATGTTTGTAAACGTACCCACGATACAGGAGAAATTACTAGTGTGGGGCAACGTTTTTTATAAAAAAAAAAACAAATTAAAATGTTGATTTATGAATAGTTTTAAATATAGAACCGAGCGAAGAATGAAGCGGTTCATAAATGAATGATTCATTTAAAAGACGTGGTTATGTAAAAACAAATAAATTTAATTGAATCAGCGTCAGGACGCCGTTGATTCAATCAAATTTCATTTATGTAGTCCTATTATTTAATAGGAAGTTCTCGACCTAATTTTATTTCAGATCTAAAGCCAATACGATTTCACTGTACTAATTTGGGAATCGAACCCAAGACAAGCGGCCCAGTCGATTGCTCAGAAACCATTCAAGAAAATGTACATTTCCTTTTCACGTCTAATTACGTTCCTATTTTGAAATTCCAATGTTATTTTCGTTCGGTAATTATTTTGTCTGGCCACATTAGATAAACGGCGAGACAGACAAATCGTTATTTTATCTAATTTCTTATTGGTAGTGTCACTAAATATAGAATTCAGAAATTTTATAGTCTAAGCATTTCACATCTTTATTTCAATCTTGCTTTTGCCAGCGGCTTTCTCCGCTTTATGATTGGGGATAAAAGGTATCCGATGACCCAATCCAGGTCATGATCTACGCCTACGCCTTTCATCTAAGGCACTGTTTTCACGGGCGAATGAATCGCGGCGATATACTTAAATACGGCTTCGTCTCGCGCGTCTACCTAAGTCCTTAAATGTTGTGTCCCTACAGTTTGAGATTGGCCTGTTTTTATTGAGCACTAATTTAGTTAAACTCTTTTGCGGCCAATTTTAATAACGTATCCTAATCCGAATCCTAATTCGACAAAAACCAACGTTATAAATCTTGGTCTCCAACTGCTGCTTCTGATTCAGATGTTACAGATTGAATGGTCGGCCATTGATTGGTTACAAACAAACATTGATCTCTAAATCGAGATTGGGATTGAGAAACGTTATTGACCTTCTTTGTAAATTAAATTTTAATCAACATTATCTACTGCTAATTGCCAGCACTGTTAATATTAAGAGTTTGGTTTAGTTTTTGTGGAATACCGTATTCTTGGTGGGAGCAAAACTTATGCCAATGTGACGTGTTCCACCAAAACAAAACACAGCTATCAAAAAGTTCACCTTTCTACCGGCAGGCTCCTCATCTACCGATTTTTTTGTCTGTAATTCTTACATAGAATAAATTAATAAATAAACACCAATATTCACACGGCGAGATAATCGACACGATTGTCTCTCCCATGGAGATGGAGCATAAATTCGTTTAACTGATGAGGCGTATTAAAATTAACGAACATCTGAACATCTGTACATATAGACATGAGTACCTGGGTATTTCTATGATTTAGTGCAATTCTGACAGAACTATGAGAAAATTTTCAATTCCTTATTTTCAACTTTCACGAGAATTGGTATCAAAAACATAAACTATTTATGTAATTTATACAATATTATACGCATTACATAAGTAGATATTGACCGATGAAATTCTGTACTGCTGATGGTAATGAAAACAGTGGATTTGGTAATGAAATTGGAGACTAAGGGAATGAAAAAAAATTACTGGTAATGAAACTGGAGACTAAGGTAATGAAAAAAATGGCTGGTAATGAAATGAGTCTAAGTTAAATTAAAATAAATAAATAAATAAAATAATAAATAAATAGTAGAAGTAAAAAAAATGCTGAATTATATTATTAGATGAAGTAAATAAAAGTTCGTAAATTTTACACAATCAGAGTTATTAAAATATAACAAAAAAAAAATATTCAGTCTCCTATCACAAATCAAACTAAGTTTCGGTATCTAATCAGTCATGTCTTAAGAAGCTACGAGTTTTATTAAATATAAAATTATAATTACTTAATGTAACGTAATTATATAAATTATGAAACATAACTATCCTGCCTAATACGAGTAATATCTGCTAAATAACATACTTATTCAAAATCACTGTTATAGCAAGCTCTTGTTTCCTGCCGAAACATATTAAAAAACATATATATATTTTTAACATTATTATTGTTAAAACAGAGCAGATAATCTCTCTTATGAATACAATATAAAAAATATTTAACAAAAAAAAGCCACAAGTATGCTCAAAAAAAAACTTCTTAGTTCTACATTCCTAACAGTGTCAATTCTTTGGGTTTGGTAAATTAAAAAATATTTTCATCATCAGAATCATCAAAATATGAGGTAATGCGTGATTCTTCCTTTACAATTCTGACTTCTTCATCTATGTATCCTCCACTGCTACTATCATCTGAATGGTCAAAAAAATTTGTCTTCACTTTTCTATCCTTTTTGAGTATTTTTCTTATATTGTCACTTTCTGAAATATCATCGGGATTATTTTGTTCTTTTCCTTGTTCTTTTACCGTGACTTTTTCAGAAACAAACTTTTGAAAATCAAGTTGAAAATTGGCATTATCTGTTTTTTTTAATTTCATTCCCAATAAAAGAAGTGTTGGTCCAATGTACTTTTACGTCAAATAGTATGGTGATTTTGTTATTATTTTGGGCTCTATTTGATGAATTTTTCATATTTTGTGGTGCTTCAGTGGTTAATCTATTCAGGAATTGATTAGCAGGGGTAGGTGTTCGAGAATTTGTCACTTCTCGAAGGACTTCGTTCGTCGTGTTTTCGTTTAAGAAATCTTGTAGATGTTCAGAATCAACATTTTCATAAAGACAAGGTAAGTTCATAAATCCAAGATGGTAGTTATGTGAACATATTTCACCGTTTTCACACAAGAAACAACTTAGTTTTCGGAAGGTTATTCGAAGCCTGTTAGATGACCAAAGTACTTGATGCAGAGACATCGTTCCACGAAATCCTTGAACCGACGAGGGAAATTTCCTGTCTTCAATATTTTGCTCTGAGACAGATAGAAGTTTGACATTCTTTACCTTGACTTGAATGAGCTCCCAAAAGTCTTTCATTGTGCCAATGTCATTACCAAATTGTACGATTTTATCTGCGGTTCTCTTCAGGACAGCACCAACTCCATCTGGCGCTCCTTTGCCGTGTCCAGCCTCTAAATAGTTCCAGGTTATAAAGTTTAACTCTGGAAAATCCTGTTGCAGTTGACTTATAACGAAGAAAATGTAGCGATTCCTATATTGACTTGAAGGGCTGTCAGATACGAAATGTACTGTATCTATCAGAGGTGATATTTCTCTGACATAACCCAATAGTGGTATGAGATGTGCCCATATAGCACTTGCGTCATGTCTATTACATTCGCTGATACTGCAAACGCTGTATGTCTTCATGATTCCAGTTTCTGGATCAATTAAGTACGCAACCGCAGTATGCAATGTTATTTGCAGTCGACTGCCGCCGAAATGATAGCTTTGTATCTCCTCATTAAATTTGACAGAGTAATTTTCGGAAAAATCAATGTGTAGCATAACCTCCTTGGTAGTCATTGTCGCTTTCAGAGATTTAATGCTCTTATACTGAACAACGATGTTAGTACAATGTTTAAAGTATGATTTTAGAGAATCTTCCAATTTTTCGATAACGTTTCGTGGGTAATCTTGTAATCGAGTTTTTACGGTAACAATTTTTGTTTTATCTTGTCCTTTGACATTATAGGTTTCTTTTTTGCGCACCACTGATAATAGTTTATTTTCTCTTCATTGCTAAATTCTTCATAGTTAATTACTCTGTTTCGACATACCTCACATGTTCGATTTAAGCATTCTTCATTGTGTATATTACAGCACAAGCTTTCCAATATGGCAGTTCCATTTGCCTCTTTAGTGATTTTTGTCTTGTTAAGACTTTTGACTAACAAATCAAAATTTACGTGTATTTTACAAGCACATGTATTACGATCAGATTCTTTAGGGTAGAGAACCCAAAATGGTCGATATTTACAGAACGTAGAATATCCAATATTATTGTTTTGAACGTGCATAAACTTTTTGTGGAGGTTGGTTAATGTGTCTGATAAATATCGTTTTTGTTTTTTTTGTCCATTTTGTGTGATAAATTCTTTTTTATCAGGAGAAATTTTAGTATTGCTGTCATCTTCGAAAAAATCTTCTACGTCTTGTTTCATTTTACTCTCTGTATCCATGTTTGATTCATTGCGGTGACATATTTTATTTTTCTCTCGCACTGTAAATTTCGACGCTTTACCTAAAACCTTGTGCTTCTTGAAACGGTCTTTGTCCCTCATTACTATATCGCTAAACTCTCGTTTTTCTTTCTTTCTTAAAACTTTAAATCCATCTCTTAAATTGTTCGATATGATTTCTCCAAATAATATTTTTTTCTTTACTTCTTCTCGTTTGTCTTCGTCTATTGATTTTATCAAATTATCCACTTCCTTGCCTGTTGATGGCTGTTGTTGGTTTGCTTGTATTCTTCGTTGTTTATTTATTTGCCTTATCAACATTTTTTTCATTGCATCCTTTTCTTTAATAACTTTTTCCTTTTCCTGTTTCAGTTTACCAATCTCTTTCTTGTAACTATAACGAAGTCTTCTTATTAACTTATCCTTTTTTTGACACCGTTTGCAGTTTATGTTAGATACCTCTACTGATTGGTGTGATGGCCCTTCTAATGGGTCTTGTTCAGCTACATTTTCTTCTCTATCACTTGTTGGAGGCGAATTATCAATCAGCATCTGTTGTATTACCCTTTCCTTTTTCTTTTTCTCTAAATAACGCTTACTATTTTCCTTCCATTTTTTTCTTTGAAGTCTTTTTTCCCTTAGTGTCATTTTAGCAACGGAATTTATTTTATTTTGTTCTTTTCGTATCAAGTATCTCTGTCTCTCTTTTTCCTTCTGAATTGCATATTTCTCGGGATCGTTTTTAATTTCCTCGTATTTTTTCCTTTTATGCAGCCTAGCTTGAGCAAGCTTTTCTTCGCGAGTTTTTTTAGTTTTAGTTTTAGCCATACTTGTTTCCTGAAAAGGATAATATTTTTTAGAAACCCAATAATGAAATCTTATATTAGACTGTAAAATTCTAAGCGGACACCGGGTCCGCTTAGAATTAGAGATTACTGTCATTAGAGACACAATTGAAAGATAATAGATGTGCGGACACCGGTGTCCGCTTAGGATTTTACAGTATAATAGGGTTGAATAGAATATCACATAGAATAATATGAAAAATTCATTACCTTCATTTTAGTCTCATCACCCTCACCTTCAAAGCTGAAGGTAATCGATGGTAATGAAAGTGAGGGTAATGAATTTTTCAAACTGTTTTTTATTTTACTCTGCAATTAATCGATTAAGGTACATAATGATAATAATAAACATGAACATACATTATAACAATTGCCTTAAGACTAAAAGTATGAAAAAAACACAACTAGGTACTTACGTCAAAAATCCGCTGAATGTAGTGAAACCGAAATTGGTTGAAGCGCGCAGTTGTCGAACTTTTTTAACGGTCGCGAAAAAAATGGCGCGCGTCCTGCCCCTTTTTTTGTTGCTGGCTGACTGACCAGCAAGTGCGGAGGCGGGAGGGGGTGCTCGATCCAGGGACGATGTAATATACGGAACAATGTTTGATATTTCAAGATAGGCTGAAGGTAATGTAATATTTTTTACGACAAATTGTTTTTATCACAATGTATTAAAATAATAACAATATTATATCTTACAAAATCATAATTCATTTCCTTATGATGTACTTGAGGTTCCTCAAGTAACAATTCGCAGCATAAACCTCTACGTATAATTAAATAAAAATGTTTTTCTAACTCGTCGCAACAAAGACACTGAGGGTAATGAAATTTAAGCAACTAAAATATTATTTTGAGTCATTAACTCGTCATGATTAATTTTAATTCTTCTTGGCATTCAAAGTTAGGCTACCCAATTATAGATTAAAAATATTGGTGGGCTTGTAGGACGATTAGATTCGCCAAAATATTCACGGACATGCGATTTGCACAAAATCAGAGAAGTACCCACCTATGTAAATAAGGTTTTTTTTAAGTATGGGAAATTGTCCAATGACTTTTCCCGTTCTGGGTGGAACGTGGGGGGCGTGTCAGACTTTTACTGACTAAAACCCATCCATGTTCCGTCCTTGCCCTTTACGATCCGGGGTCACGGTAACTCTTTTGAGCATCCCGCAACCACGGCAGGCTTCGGCCCCTCCTCGGTAAGGTTAAGTTTTTCGTGTTAATTCAGGATATGAGCTACCTCCATTACAAACCAAATCTGTCCAACTGGTCAAAGAATCATCATCTGCTTAGCCTTTTCCCAACTATGTTGGGGTCGGCTTCCAGTGTAACCCGATGCAGTGTTTTACATAGAGCGACTGCCTGTCTGACCTCCACAACACAGTTACTGGGCAACACGATACCCCTTGGTAGGACTGGTTGTCAGACTTTCGGGTTTCTGGGTACCCGTAACGACTGTCAAAGATCTACATATGACAACCGGGACCAACGGCTTAACGTGCTTTCCGAGGCACGGAGGAGTCTCGATATGATACGTACGGTCACCCATCCACAGACTGACCTCGGCAAGCGTAGCTTAACCTTCGATCAACCCGTGCGGCTGTTTTTATTTAGCCACGAGCTCCACCAACTGATCAAAGAATAACAAACATAAAAACACACACATAATTATTCAAACAAGATATACCCAATGATAATGACTGAATTCTCCGAACTGGTGTGTATCAATACGGTATTGCATACAAACCCGTTTCTGTGAAATTGATATAGGGGTAAGGTCCTTTGTAGGATGAAATTTGATTAAAACAACAACATAACCATACGCTTGTATTACCCGAAGGGGTAGGCAGAGCTTGTACCTACCTATTAGTACACCCACATTTCGCTAGTTACGTTTAAGTCCCATTTAATATGGAGCTAGCTTCCGGGCTGCCACTGGGAAATTTGATTTAACCTAGTACCAGCACAAAGGCGGGTGATTCTTAATACCAGCCTGTTACTGTCCTACTGCAGGGCTTCTTCAGGTTGTTCTCATGTAGAGAATTCACGAACATTAATCATATATTATTTATAAGTCCAGGTTTCCTTACGATGTTTTCCTTCACCAATGTCAGTGATATCCAGGATACACTTAGAAAGTACATATGAATTGAAAAAGTCACATTACCACTTGCACAGGTTTGAACCCACAACCTTGTGCACAAGAAGCAAGGCCTAAACCACTGAGACATCACGCTAGCGAGGCAAGAGATCTGTATCAATCTCTATATTTTATGTGAATTCTTACTCGTCATCTGCCTAGCTTTTTCCCAAAAACGTTAGGGTCTCATCCAGTCCAAACCTTCTTATATTGATATGCTGATCACATTTTGAATTTCCAGTGAATTTAAATAAGTTTTCAGTCATCTTAATTCCATTTAATCACAGATGGCTTACATTTAGAACAAATCGCGATTATTTTGATAGATTAAATTAAAGCAGATCGCTTTTGGGGTTTTAAAAAGATGCTCAATATTTATTTAAGGGTGTCTTTGAATATATTTGAAAGGATTTATTTGAGGATAAATAATGTACATACCCTAAAACAATTATTTTCGTACGAAGCAACATAGAGGAGAATTCTCTTAACTTGTCGCTTAATACCAAGGCTTTACAAGCAGCGGTTAATGAAATAAACTGGAGTGTAACAAAGTTATAAGGGAGAAAATAAGGTGAGGGACTAAGGAGACCACGTATAGGACAAACTTAATTAAACAATAATAGTGAAAGAGTACTTTTAAACACTTTATAGGACATTTCATAACTAACAGAGTGCCTGTGGGGTTTGGGAGTATGAGGAACAGTTTGTAAAGTTCCTCATCCATTATGGTAAAGGGAGGATCCTCCGACCAGACGAGTGTTGTGTCTGGTCGGCTACTAACTGCCTGACAGTTGTTGACGGGTTTTTGTGTACATGTTCAATCACGTGGATTACTTTAATATCGCGATGTAGAATACGACAGAATTAGTTCGTCTGTGGCGAGACAGATTTCGCTTAAATGGGGCAATCAATCGCCATGCCATACATTTTGACATTTCAACACAACATCCATTATGTGTCGTCAAATAATTTGAATAATATTATTATTGGATGTATCAAAAGCGATGTTTTTGTATGTTTTTAAATATCGACACTGTATATATCGATAGTTCTTAATATTCCCCACATCCCTAGTGTGGAAAGTGCACCTCGGCTTAATGCGACTCGTACCAATTGAGCAATATTGCCCCGGTTGTCTTCGCTAGGAGTGATCATGCAATATTGAAGACACGAGTGTTCCACATTAGTCATTTTACATTGTTTATATACCCACGTACTGCAATACTTGAAAGTTATCAGTAAAGATTTATTAAATTAAAAATTATATAAAATAAAGATTATTATTATCATACTCCTAATTTATCTTAACATAGGTTTATAAATATTGACGTATTTCCTTACAGTCTTATTATTTTCTATTACGGCAGTTAAATATCTAAAATCATTATTGTTATCTATTATCTACTTTTATCTATGCTTTGGCCATATTCAGGCGTTTTAAAATATATATGATGTCTTTTTGTCATTTACATTTTTTCTCATGTCATTGTGCATTATTATTAACTTCGTTCGTAGCGAATTGATTACGGTATTAATTTATATTAGTTTATTGGTCACACTGTGGTAAACCGCAGTATTTCATTCGGATGTTTTGTTACCCGGTACAGTATTATTAATTTGCTATCATACAGGCCAGGTTCAGATTTGTTTTAACGAATAAGCTCATTGTAAATATTTAACCAAATCGATGTTTTGTGTTTTAAGCAGTAATAAATACATGTCATA
Organism: Phlogophora meticulosa; assembly: GCA_905147745.2. NCBI lineage: Eukaryota > Metazoa > Arthropoda > Insecta > Lepidoptera > Noctuidae > Phlogophora > Phlogophora meticulosa. The sequence goes on from LR990534.1 coordinate 1,712,970, forward strand.
AAATTATGTAGAACTCCTATACGAGTAGTTATTTGTATTGTGATAGTAAATAGAGTTACGTAACTTTATACTCAGAGAAATAAACAAATAGTTAAGTACGAGTAGTCAAAATAATTTATTTCAAATTGTGTTTCTTAACAATCATATCAACAGCTTTTTGCGCAATCATTAAAACAGCTGCTTGCGTCGGGGATGCCACTATCTTTGGCATAATACTGGCATCAGCCACGCGGAGATTTTTAACTCCTAGCACAAGTAAATTTGAATTTACTACCCGACCCATAGCACAAGTGCCAGCAAAATAATGTCCTGTGGTAACCATGCTGAAGACATAACACCTCCAATACTCATTGCTATCTTTATCAAACCCAGCACATGTTTCAAGCTTAGGAAAAACAAATTCAGCACCAACACTTTTAAAAAAAGTAGTATTTAATACTCTGTTGAAATCTAAAACAGTCTTCACATGCATTTCTCGATCTTTCTCATTGCTGTAGTACCCAAGATTTATAATTGGCTGGTCTTCCATTTTCGTCGTGTTCAGAAGAACTTTTCCCCGGGATTCAGGATACGCAAGAAAGTTGAAAACTAAATAAATTTGCTTGCCATCGACACCTTTAATAATACTGTCACAAACTTCGTTGGTAAAACTGAATGAAACTGAGCAGATTACTAAAAATATTTCTGGATCATCAATTATAAGGCTGATAGTTTCATAGTCGGGATATTGCTGATCTTTATTCAATGCAATGTAACCGTTTATTGGTGGGATGCTTATTTCATGAGGGTCTGGACGTCCTGGACACCTTGCTTCCCCCATTTTGAAAACTGTAACACATGTAGGGTGATCCTGAAGATATCTGCCCACAGGCAGATCTCTAATGACTTCAATTTTCTTATCTTGCAAATGCTGTTTTGGGCCAATGCCTGAAACCATAAGCAACTGAGGAGTTTTGAAGGCACCTGCTGTTATAATGATTTCTTTATTTGCTTTCACGGTGATTATTCTTTCATCTTTTGTTTTTATTTCCACTCCCACAGCAGTGTTCTCACTGTCAAAAAGTATTTTAGTTACCAAAGCGTTAGTTAGGACATCAAAATTAGGATTATGCTTTACAGGTCTTAAAAATTTTGCAGTACTTGATCTTTCAGTTTTACCGTAGCTTAATAAAGCTGAAGTGAAACCAAGAGGATTCCTGGCATTTATATCCGGAACGATTTTATACCCCATTTCCTGAAAAGCACTGAAATATTTTTCCATGACTTTGTCGTAGTATTTAGAAAGCTGGAATGTGCCATTAAGGCCATGTAGAGCCCTGTCTTCTGGTGAGTTTAGAATAACTGGGTCTATTACATCTTCGCTCCGGAAGAATAAAGGCAGTACCGAATCAAAAGACCAAGTTGAGTCGTTGGTGATGGTTGCCCAGTTATCATAGTCGGCAGGGTTGCCGCGTCCATAAGCCATGTAGTTCAGACTACTTGCACCTCCAAGCACTTTGGCTGCTGTCATATCTACAACACCATCTCTATGGTACTGCATTGTTTCCTCCCGAACTGAAGTAAAGTTCCAATCTATACGTGAGTGTTTCGGGTACGGGAAATAGGCGGGATACTGTAACATTAAAATACTTATAAATTGTCAAAATGCTTTCAAAATTCATTGACTTGTATGGAAGAAGAAAACATGCTGCATCGATCCCAAATGGATTGGTAAAGGGCAAGAGGCTATGATGCATTTTTATTAATACCAGACATTCAAATTTTGCAATTTTTAATATTGTAATTGAGTTGCATGTCTGAGCGAAGAAGTTCATTTGTAACACCTTAACTGAAAATGAGACACAATAGAAAATGTATTATGTGTCGGTAACTAGGCGTTTAAGGTGTTAATGCAGGGGCTACACTAAAAATAAAGTGCCATTGTTATTTAATCTCACCACAGATTCCAAAGGCGGGTTCCCACCAGCTTCTACGAGCAAAATCCTCACATTGTGTTTTGCAAGACCACCAGCTATGACACATCCTGCTGTTCCTCCACCAACTATTATGAAATCGTATTTAGCGCCATCTGGAGAAAATGCATCAACATTTTAGAGTGTAATTGTAAATACTTGTTGAGTTATATTTGTGAACGATCCCGTTTGTAGTAGAACTAACCAGATGACTGACGTAACCGTCCTCTAAGAGAGCAGTAGGGAAACCAGTACTCTCAAGAAATACTAAAACAAAAACCGACCTACATACTCGCCTCGCCGACGAGGCCTAGCGCGACGTCACACGTAAAGTAAATTCAATCTCTTGGTTCTACAAGGCCAGCCCGCGATGCTGAGTTAGTAGTATAAAAATACCTGCTAATAATAATAATATGACCCAGCCTTTTTGAATTGCTGTCCCTACAACGACGCCCTTTTTTTTTTTTTTTGTGCGGGTTGGAAAATCCTCATGGATGTCCTTCGCTCTGGGGGAGCGAAGGGGTCTGTCAGACTCCTACTGACTAAAAACCACCCCGGTGTTCCGTCTCACACCTACGCCGGGGGAACGTACGATTCTTCCGCAACCCCCAGCTAGGTGCCGGCCTGCCTATGCAGGCCTCCTCAGGTCGAGGGGGGGAGTGAGGTGTCTGACTCCCCCCGCGACGTCTAAGAGGGGCGCGCGTGGAACACGCGCCGGAGCGACAGGTCCCTGCCTACTTCCGCAACGAGGGCACGGCGTGGATCCTCCCAAGCGGGACACTCTGCCAGCGTATGCCATGCCGTGTCCTCCCGGCAGTCGACGCAGTGGTGACACCGGGCGTCCGTCTCCCTGTTTATGCGACACAGGTACTTCCCGAAGCAACCATGCCCCGAGAGCACCTGTATCACCCGAAACGACAGGGAGCCGTGCCTACAACGACGCTCTAAGCCAAGGTTCGAGCCCCACAGTGAACGGTCCTTTAAATGTTAATATAGTAAAACTAACTAAATCTACTTTTATTTTAGCCATGGCTAAAAAAAATGTAGTAGAATTTCCACTATATCTATTTTAGTCACAAGAGAACCAGATTTATTTAATAGTTTTCTTTCTGGTGGAAAGGCGTATTGTAGATGGCAATACTGGAGCAGTATCCAATTATCATCAAGAGGTTACCAACACAATTGAATTGAAAGATACGTACTCAAACATTATCAGTATAAATGATTATTGTCATAAATATTACCTTCAACACAAGCTGGCAGTGGATACTTGTGTGCAGTTAATTGCAGAACACTTATGAAGCTAAAAAGCTCTTGCAATTTTAAGAAATTGGTCACTGCTGTTGCTGTTTCCATTTTTGAAATCAATCTCAATATCAAATTACCATTGGTAGTCTGTAATTAGTAAAGTTTAATAAATTATGAGTTTCATACATGTAATTGACAAAAAATTAGGATATGTGAATAAGATAGGAAAAATGCAACTTATAATGATGGGCAAAAGAAGCTGGAAAACGAGATGTTGGCTGAAAGAAGAAGTCTTGATTGAGAAACCTATGAGAGTGGGTGGTGGGAATCTCGATCGCTGCGGTACTATTTCATATTGCAAGAGAAGGGAAAAGTATGTAGAGCAGACTGCCAAACCAGTTTTTGGAGAAAGACTATAAGAAGAGTCATCATCATCATCAGGCTACACTAGTCCACTAGCCCTGTCTTCAACTTGCCGCATCCAGCATCTGCCTGCAGTCTTTCGCAGATCGTCATCCCACCTAGTCAGAGGGCGTCCTACTCTACGTTTGCCGAGTCGCGGTCTCCACTCAATAACAGTGAAGAAGAGAGAGAATAAAAATGAGACACCCGTAATGTATATACTATTTATGGAGTAAGAGTAGTAGTTCCAGAGATCAGCGCGATCAAATCAATGAATTCTCCAGCTTCATATTAGTGTATCCTATGAAATTGGAGATTTGTATAAAACGTTAATTTTTTTTTAAGAATTTTTTTTTTGCTTATCTTGCTGGCCCAAATTTTAATTATCTATACAAGTTTACCATTTAAATGGCAGTTTGTTTATCCTGTAACTAACTACCTAACTGTACAAGACTGCCGGACGGAGGCGGCCAACCGCGAGGCTCGTTCTTCAACTAAAAAATTACAGATTTAACATGATTGGACCAATAATTAACCGTGTTTATAAGCAATGTTAAGCCCTTACGTAATTAATTTTCCGTGTTGTAGCGGTATTTCCACGTACGAACTCATTTTCGAAAATTGTACGAATTTTCAGTTTACCCATGGCGCCAAAAACTACCACAAATTAAAAAAAAACAATAGACTATCTCAATACAAATAACTGAATTTTTAATTAAATTAACTCATCTTTCGAATTTGGAATTGCACGCCAATCCATAGATTATTGAATCTGAAAATTCTGGTTATAGAATCTCCAATTACATAGGTAAAGACCTATTAGTAGCGTGGCTGATTTTTATGGAACAGATACCTATAGGAATGAACATTTGAAATGAGAAAGATTACAGATGACGAAGAGTTTAATATCTTAGAACAAGATTATTATGAAGCAAACCTGGTAAATGAATCAATCCGTCTTCTATTCAGTCCGCCAAGCGAATAAAAGTGTAAAAGAATTTAGCCGTTGCAGTCGCTCCTTATAAACTTATAGAGTTTGCACCAAAGGCAGTGATAAGATTTTTATTTACTTAGTGTACGGTTATAAATTGGTGAAAATGCGTCACAGAATTTGATAGTACTAGCATAATTTAGCAGTTATTTTGGGGGTTAAGAAACGATAAATATAATTAAATATCTATTTATAAATTAAGTATGTAGCATACAAAATAATATGCGAACTAATAACCATACAAGATTATATACTTGTTGGAAGGGACCAATACTAGTACCAGCCTATGACTGTCCCACTGCAGGGCAAAGGCCTCTTCTCATACAGAGAAGGCACGAGCATTAATCACCACGCTTGCTCAAGACGGGTTGGCGATTTCAGACTTATATTAATTATATAAGTCCTTCACCGAGGTCAGTGAAGTCCAAGATAAACTTAGAAAGTACATATGAATTGAAAAACTCACATTGGTACTTGCCCAGGTTTGAACCCACAACCTCGTGCACAAGAGGCGAGGCCTAAACCACTGGGCTATCAAGACATTTTTTTTGGAAGAGACATTAAATCATAAACTGTTACCATAAGTTTAGCATATGATTTTGGACCCCCGGCGCTTAAATTTTTCTTAGGCTTTTCCTAATTCCTTTTTCGAAGTTCATGATATTTTAGTAATAATAAATAAATAAATAAATAATGCTGGTCAATCCACACAGCATCATCTAGCCCCAAGCTAAGCAGAGCTTGTGTTATGGGTACTAGATGACTGATATACTTAATACAATACATTACATAGATAGATATTTTTTATTATACATAGCAAATACCCAGAACACCCGGAACAAATCTTTGTAGATCGTACAAACATTTGTCCCAGGGCGGGAATCGAACCCGCAACCTTCTGCGCCGCAGGCGGACCTTCGCCCGCCGCGCCACATCGGTCGTCTATAATCTTATATAATCTTTCTCTTTCACTATTTATTTAAAAGTCCATTTATTATATCACTGTCTTGTCATCATTGAAATATTTCTTTATAAGTCACTCCTTAATTTAAGTAAACACGCATGGCGCCGTGACGCTCCAAAGATTTATCCCATAAATGGATATAGAAGTATCAGTTCAAAAATGATTTCTACTTAACCCAATAAGATTTGTTATTCAAGGCACGAATTATTTACTTTTTTAATATAAGTCTCATTGTGTTGGATAGATTTAAATAATGATTTTCTCTTGATTTTTTTACAGTTTTCTCTTCTTCCGGTTGTTCCAAAAAGATCTAAATCTCTTTTTTTCGGGTTCGGAAAATAATGAGTGATGAAGTGTACTTGCCTTCTGGATTTTTTATTAGTTAACACTTTTAGTGCCCAGCACCCGGCTTCCGGGTCGAAAAATAGTTTGTTCATGTACCCATATATCGTGTTGCTCAGTGACTGGGTTGTGGAGGTCAGATAGGCAGTCGCTCCATGTAAAATACTGGTATTCAGTTGCATCTGGTGATACTGGAAGCCGACCACAATATAGTTGGGAAAAGGCTAGGAAGTAGAGATGATGATTGGGGGTTGCCTTAAAATGCCTGGTGTGAAGGGATTCGTTTTGGTGATGTATAGCGTCAAGGCGTTTGTATTTAACCACTAAGAGCTATCTCCGCTTAAGCAAAGGGGTAAGACTAGTTATTGCCTAGAATTACGGTAGCAATGGAGTTGATGTTTTTTAAGCATTTCCTAACAAATACATTTAATTTTACTATGTAACTCATATAAAATTATACAGAACTTTAAAATCCACGTTTAAAATTAGGAGTATGTTTTTATATTTTGGCAGAAATAAACAAATACCAGACAAAAGGATTTATTTCAAATTGTGTTTCTTAACAATCATATCAACAGCTTTTTGTGCAATCATTAAAACAGCTGCCTGCGTCGGGGAAGCTACTATCTTTGGCATAATACTAGCATCAGCCACGCGGAGATTTTTAACTCCCAGTACAAGTAAATTTGAGTCCACTACCCGACCCATAGCACAAGTGCCAGCAAAATAATGTCCTGTGGTAACCATGCTGAAGACATAACACCTCCAATACTCATTGCTATCTTTATCGAACCCAGCACATGCGTTTAATTTTGGGTGAAGAAATTCTGCACCAACACTTTTAAAGTAGGTAGTGTTAAGTATTCTGTTAAAATTTAAAACAGTTTTCACATGTAATTCTAGGTCACTCTTATTGCTGTACAACCCAAGATTTATGATCGGTTGGTCTTCTATTTTCGTCGTGTTCAGAAGAACTTGGCCATAGGATTGAGGATATGCAAGATAGTGAAAAACGTAAAAAACTTGCTTATCAGCAACACCTTTAAGAATACTGTCACAAACTTCGTCTGTAAAACTGAATAAAATAGAGCAGATGATTAAAACTTTTTCAGGATCATCAAGGATAAGACCAATGGTTTCATGGTCGGGACATTTCTGACCTTTTTTCAAAGCAACATAACCGTCTATTGCTGGAAAGTTCAGTACATGGGGGTCTAGAGGCCCTTTTGGACACCTTGCTTCCCCCATTTTGAAAGCTGTAATACATGCTGAGTGATCCAGAAGATTACTACCCACAGGCAGATCTTTTATGACTTTAATTTTCTTACTTTTCAAATGTTGTTTTGGGCCAATGCCTGAAATCATAAGCAACTGAGGAGTTTTGAAGGCACCTGCTGTAATAATTATTTCCTTATTTGCTTTCACGGTGATTATTCTTTCTTCCTTTGTTTTTATCTCAACTCCAACAGCAGTATTTTCGTCGTCGAAAAGTATTTTAGTCACCAAAGCGTTTGTGAGGACATCCAAGTTAGGATTATCCTTTACTGATCTTAAAAATTCTGCAGTGCTTGATCTTACGGTTTTACCGTAACTTAGTAAAATTGAATAAAAACCAAGAGGATTTCTGACATTTACATTGCGAATAATTGTATGTCCTATTTCCTCCAAAGCACTGAAATATTTTTCTGTAATTTTGTCATTATATGTCGTAAGCTGGAATGTGCCATTAAGGTCATGGGGAACCTCATCTTCTGGTGAATTAAGAATAACTGGGTCTATTACTTCTTCGCTTCTGATGAATAGTGGTAGTACCGAATCAAAGGACCAAGTTGAGTCATTGGTGATGGTTGCCCAGTTATCATAATCGGCAGGGAAGCCGCGTCCATAAGCCATGTAACTCAAGCTACTTCCACCTCCAAGCATTTTGGCTGCTGTCATATCAGAAACTCCACCTTTATGGTACTGCATTGTTTCCTCCCGAACTGAAGTAATGTTCCAATCGTTACGTGAGTGTTTTGGGTACGTGAAGTAGGCGGGATACTGGAACATTGAAATAGTTATACATTGTGAGAATGCTGGTAAAATCATTGGTGCAGAAAAGGTTTGTCTAGTATTTTTGAGCATTAAAGGAACATTAGTTTTAAGTACGTAAAGTAAAGTACAGTACCAGCCCATTATTGTCCCACTGCAGGGCAAAGGCCTCTTCTCATACAGAGAAGGCACCAGCATTAATCACCACGCTTGCTCAAGACGGGTTGGCGATTTCAGATTTATATTAATTATATAAGTCCAGGTTTCCTCACGATGTTTTGCCTTTACCGATGTCAGTGATATCCAAGATAAACTTAGAAAGTACAAAATAATTGAAAAAGTCACGTTTTAAGTATGGAGGACTAGTAATTGTAAAATAATGTTTTCTTGAAAGTTATTATCTACCCATCAACGTTAAAAACAGGAGCTACTAGAAACTAGTTTAATAGTGAAGCGGAATCTAGAGCTTTTAGTTTTCTTTTAAAAGACAAAAATAAAATGTGGGTATATTTTGAACATTAATACAAGCCAATGGACGACCGATGTGGCGCGGCGGGCGATGGTCCGCCTGCGACGCAAGGGGTTGCGGGTTCGATTCCCGCCTTGGGACAAATGTTTGTACGATCTACAAATATTTGTTCCGGGTGTTCTGGGTATTTGCTATATATAATAAAAATATCTATCTATGTAATGTATTGTATTAAGTATATCAGTCATCTAGTACCCATAACACAAGCTCTGCTTAGCTTGGGGCTGGATGATGCTGTGTGGATTGTCCAGCAATATTTATTTATTTATTTATTTATTTATTAATTAAAAAATTTCAATAACTTCGAAGTGTCTTACAATAACATTAAAATTGATCTGTTGATATAAATATCTCACCACTGATTCTACAGGCGGGTTCCCACCAGCTTCAACGAGCAAAACCCTCACATTGTGCTTCGCAAGGCCACTAGCTATGACACATCCTGCTGATCCTCCACCAACTATTATGAAATCGTATTTAGCGCCATCTGGAGACAATGCATCGAGTTTTAAGTAAGTTATGTTAATTAATTCCTTGTTGATCTATGTGGTCGTTTCTGCCAAGCATGTGGTTCTGGGTTCAAATCTCGGGTCGATTAAGAATAAGAATAATTTATTTTTTATTTTGACGACACGGTTGGCGCGGTGGTTGAGCCATCGGCTGCTGCGCCGCGTGTTGTGGGTTCGATCCCCACACGGAACAAATATTTGTATGGCCTACAGGTAGTTGTTTCGGGTCTGGCTGTTTGTGTATGTGAGTTTAAATGTTTGTAAACGCACCCACGATACAGGAGAAATTCCTAGTGTGGGGCAACGTTTTTTTTTAAAAAGAAAAGAAAAGAAAGAAAGATTTATAAAAGTTTTACAAAAATGTACATTTATGTGCAGTAGTGTTATTTCTAAAACAATGGTATAATTAATGCATAATAGTAAACTATAACTAAAAATATATTTAACAGTTGCAAGAAACGATAATGTGGAATTCACATATGTTCGCTAGCGACCTGCCCGATCTAGGTTTATTTAAACCTGATTGAAGTGTGGTTGGGTTTTTCCATCTGGAATACCTGGTCACATGATTTGTGCCCGGATGGTGGCAATAAGCTAACCCCCATTAAAAATAGAACCTAAGCATAACCGGCAAAATTGGGTGTACTATAGGTACACCTACGCTCTTCGGGAATACGGGCGTAATGTTATGTATATCCTATATTTGTGGAGGATGCTGTTGCAGAAACCTAACTGCCAGTGTAGATACACTGACAGTTCGTAGTTACACAAGGGAACAAGATACATATCAGATTCTTCTTGGTAATACAAACGGGTTTTCCATGACTCATGAAAAAGCTGGAGCAGAGCTTAGTTGCCATCAGGGTATGCCATAAGTTGGCATACCCTGATGGCAACTAAGCTCTGCTTACTACATCTAAATTCTTAAAAAAAAAAACGTTGCCCCGCACTAGGAATTTCTCCTGTGTCGTGGGTGCGTATACAGTCACATACCTACATTAACAGCAAGACCCGGAACAACTACCTGTAGACCATACATTGAATAGTATGTGCTTAAACAAAATTACTGTAAATCATCATCTGCCTAGCCTTTTCCCAACTATGTTGGGGTCGGCTTCCAGTCTAACCATATGCAGCTGAATACCAGTGTTTAACATGGAGGGACTGCCTATCTGACCTCCACAACCCAGTTACTGGGGAACACGATACGCCTTGGTAAGACTGGTTGTCTAACTTACGGCTTTCTGACTACCCGTAACGACTGTCAGAGATCTACAAATGACAAACGGGACCGACGGCTTAACGTGATGTCCGAGGCACGATTACTGTAAATTATTGGTATTATTAATATTACCTTCGACACAAGCTGGCAGTGGATACATGTGTGCAGTTAATTGCAGGACAGTCATAAAGCTAAATAGATCTTGCAATTTTAAAAAAACTGGTTACTGCTGTTGCTGTGTCCATTTTTGTAATCAATCCAAGTTACCTTTGGTACAGGCTGTAAAGTTAAATAATCAAATTCAGAGCAGAAAAATCAAGAAGTTCTTTTAATTTAGAGTTTTATCGTACTAGAATTTTAGTTGAAGTGAACGATTGAAATGATCCATTATATACAGATGACGAAGAGTATTATGATTATTGGAAGCAAACCTGCTAAATGAATCAATCCGTCTTCTATACAGTCTGCCAAACGAATATAAGTACAAGAATTTAGTTGTCGTAAATGCTCTTTATAAATTAAATAGAATTTGCGCAAAAGGCTGTGATAAGATTATTTATTGAATTAGTAAACGTTGATAAATTGTTACAAATACGTCAATGGAGTTTGATAGTACCTTATAAGCGCATAATTAAGCAGTTATTAAGGGGTTAACGAACGGTTATTTTGGCTAAAAATCTACCTTCAAATAATCATGTGCCATCTATGTTGGTTTTACTTAACCTTGAAGATCGGCCGGAGCGGCCGGTGAGCCATGTGCTCCTCTAAAAATACCTGCTTTTAAATATTTAATATAAACATACCTATAGGCTATAGGCGTAAAACTATAACTAGCTACAAGCATACATTCATGAACTCACGTTTCTTTCCCATGAGGGTAGGAATACTCCTATTACTTTGACGACCGAAGTGGCGCGGCGGGCAAAGGTCCGCCTGCGACGCAGGAGTTTGCGGGTTCGATTCCCGCCTTGGGACAAATGTTTGTACGATCTACAAACACTTATTCTGGGTGTTCTGGGTATTTGCCATGTATAATAAAAAATATCTATCTATGTAATGTATTGTATTAAGTATATCAGTCATCTAGTACCCATAATACAAGCTCTGTTTAGCTTGGGGCTAGGTGATGCTGTGTGGATTGTCCAGCATTATTTATTTATTTAGTATCAGTTTGTGTGTCGATGTAATTTCACCTTATGTAAATAGTAATTATTGTTGTTTATAATGCACGTTTTTTGTACTAAAATTACTTCAAGAAGTCACGATTTGCAGACACTTGTTACACGACAGCCGTCTGCGCTTCATGTATTGCCAGGTATATTATTATAATAAGACTTTTTATTAATATTTTTTGATAATGACCACGTAATTAGACTTATGATACTTACATTGTTTCAAAGATTCTGATGGACTGGTAGATTTGTAATATAGTTTATGCTATTTACATAAATCTTCTTTGTCTTTCTTTGGTTCAACGACAGAAAGGTGCAATTACATATACCCTCCTCCCTCCCTTGTAACCCTCTTTTTTGCTTTGTGCTAGTGTGCTATGATGTTATCAGGGTTCGTCTAAAAACAAGAACGCAAATTGGAGGGCATTACAATTTGCGTTCTTGTTTTCTAAAAGATCTAGCTTCGTTACTAAAGAATCTAGCATATCATACAAATTAGACTTGTCTTTTTAAGGGGCAATACAACCGCTAACCGTGATATTTCGAATTCGATTTGCGATAGTCAAATAAGCATTTTTGTATGTGAGATTTTGATTTTATATCCACAATACACATTATGTCCTAATTATTTGTAAGATTTAAAGTAATCAGTAATTATTAGAGAAAACAATGTTTATTTATTATAATTTTACTGTTAGTTTCGTGGAACATTTGACTGCCTCGTTACTCTAGTAGTAGAAGTCCTGGGTGCGATTCCCAGGTTGTACAAGGATAAGTAAAAAATTGACGACACGGTTGGCGCAGTGGCTGAGCGATTGGCTGCTGCACCGCGTGTCGTGGGTTCGATTCCCGCACGGAACAAATATTTGTATGGCCTACAGGTAATTGTTCCGGGTCTGGCTGTTTGTGTATGTGACTTTAAATGTTTGTAAACGCACCCGCGACGCAGGAGCAATTCCTAGTGTGGGGCCACGATTTTTTTTAAATAAAAAAACTAAAAATGTTTGTTAATGATTATGAAAAAGTGGATGACCTTGAAATAATATTATATATAATTTGACTTAAAAAAACAAACAATGGTACGCTTTGTTGCACCGACTTCTTTTTACTTAGAAAATACGAAAACGAAATTCAAAAAAGAATATAACTTATAAATAGCCAGTTAAAAATGCTCCTTTAAAATGATAAGATTTCTCGAAGTACAAATAAAGAGAAAACACATTATTTACACAATTAGCATTTATATTATGAGTGATAATGAATTTGTTTTGACATAGCCTAGCATCAGTAACCAGTTACTAACGTTGATAACTACTAACGACGCACTTCACGTAATGTTTAAAAAATAATGTAAAAAGACGTTTAAAAAAAATAAAAAGTTTGTAGTTTTTTTGCCTATTATATTTTGCTCTACGCGAAACTTACTTTTGGTAAGGACAACTAGAATGATTTTCGAATTTTATTGTGCTTAAATTGAACGTTCAGAAGTGCCATTTTTAATGGTATATATATATATATATTTTTTTTTAAGTAACGTTGCCCCACACTAGGAATTTCTCCTCTATTGTGGGTGCGTTTACAAACATTTAAACTCACATACACAAACAGCCAGACCCGGAACAATTACCTGTAGGTCATACAAATATTTGTTCCGTGCGGGGATCGAACCCACAATACGCGGCGCAGCAGCCGATGGCTCAACCACTGCGCCAACCGTGTCGTCTTAAACAGTGAGGTTGCTCAATCCATGTACTAAAAATAAATACCCTCTTTAAGCATTTACATCCAAAATCCTAATATTTCTCAAGACAATAGACCTTAACTCATTGATAGGTTTTTAAGGAAGAGGTATAAAAAAAAATTGCACAGACTATAAAAAATAATTTATTGAGAACGAAGATTGTAGTCTTCAGCCAATATATCAGTGACTTTCTGTGCGATGATCATAACTGTTCCTTGTACGTTAGACCCAATTATTTTAGGCATAACACTAGCATCAGCTACTCGAAGATTCTTTACACCTTTCACTCTTAATTTAGAATCTACAACAGCTCCCATAGCACAAGTACCAACGTAATTGTGTAATGTTGTTGACATACCCCGGGCATAGCACTTCCAATATTCATTGCTGTATTGCTTCATACCAGCACATGTCTCCAATTCAGGATCCACAAACTCAGCATTGATACATCTATAGTATGATGTATTTACTATGTCATTATATTGCTCAAGATACTGTGCATGGCGTTCCAAATCCTTCTCGTTAGAATAGTATCCAGGATCGATAATCGGATAGTCTTCAGGGTCAGTGCTATTTAGAAGAATCACTCCTCGAGACTCAGAATACAAAAGATTATGGGTAATATAATGTACTTGTCTATTATACAATTTTTCATAGATACGGTTACAAAGCTCGTTTTTAAAGTTGAAAACGAATCCACATATTTCTAAAAAGTATGCTGGATCGGTGATTACTCCGCTTAAGATTTGAAAGTCAGGACGACTTTCACACTTATTCATGGCCATTCGTCCCTCCATGACTTCCACTGGGAATTCCTGAGGATCTGGTGGTGGCACTGGTGTGGCTTCACCCATTTTGTGTACCACAATACTGGTAGGGTGATCTTGGAAATTTTGTCCTACAGGTAGATCTGATATCACTTTGATTCCTTTCTCTTCCAAATGGTCTTTTGGTCCTATGCCAGAAAGCATAAGCAGATGGGGGGATTTTATAGTGCCGGCAGTAACGATTACTTCTATTTTTGCATTCACAGTTATCAATTTCTTATCTTTAGTGAGGACACTTACACCAATAGCGCGTTTGTTATCATCAAATAAAATCTTTGTTGCTAAGGAATTATACATTACTTTTAAGCAAGGGTTATTCTTTTCAGGACTCAAAAATGAATAGGCCGTGCTTTGTCGAGCGCGGTTGCCGATAGTAAAATATGCGTTGGTAACCCCGATGGTGTTATTCGGGTTGAAATCGTTAAGAACTTTGTATCCCAATTCTTCGTAAGATTTAAAAATACCATCATTCATTTTAGAATCGTATTTCTTAATGAGCACTTTGCCTTTCGTTCCACGGAAGAAGACGTCGGGTGAGTTGAGAATTTCTTTGCTGACAACTCTTTCGGTTCTTTTTATAAGTGGACACAGTTCTTTGTATGACCAGCTCGAATCGTTGGTAATCTGTACCCATTCCTTGTAGTCCTCAGGGTGTCCGACGCCATAAAGCATGAAATTGACTATCGATGATCCGCCAAGCACTTTGCCTTGCTGCAACTGTGTTACCTCTCCCTTGTGATGCTGCATCTTGACCTCATCGCGTACTGATGTGAAATTCCAATCATACTTCGTGTGCTTTAAATACGGGAATAATTGTGGGAGCTGAAAAATAAAGGACATACATTTATGGCCATTTTCCTTCATCAGTAAAATTATATAATATAAACTTTTTTAAGAGACTGTCAATTATACCAGCAGATCATTAAAATTTCAGTTTTTGCTGAGATAAGAGAATTTTTAATGATTTTGTTTGACACATGAAAAGTTACCGTCTAGGCACCTAAAATCTAAAATTTATCTACTTTTAATTTGATTTTTGTCTCTGTTTTTAATCTGTAATCGGCTGTCTAAGCAATAATCAGATAATCTGGCGAAATTAAATAACTTTACGACAGGTAAACCACTGAATACTCTGTTTATCGTCAATGGGGTTCTTTATCTTTGCGATCTATTTTTGATATTTGCTAGTGTTACAGCAGTGAGTGCAGCTTAGACAGAAAATTCAAAATAATAGCCATGCGCAATTAGTTCAACAAACGTAAAAACATCTCAATTACCGTGGGTACCCATGATATGTATACATACCATATATGTAGACGCCAGCACATGAAGCTACCCCAAACTGTCAGATTTTCCCAATGGAACATCAACCTTATTTCTAGTGCGGTAAAGACATATTGGCATAGCTTGATATACTGGCTTCTGTACCACGTGCCCCAAACTATGTAATCCTCTCCATTTGTATTAATTTATTTAAATATTTAAACTGGATGTTCAGGTGTAGTACATAGGCTGACTTAATGCTACAGACAAAATTTGGTCGGTTTTTTTGGCATTGTATAGGTATATAGTTAGTTTTGTATCATAATTGTATATAATTATGTAAAATAATAGGTCTTTACCTATGAAATTGCCGTTTTGTATGAAAAAATTTAAATGAATTTTTTTCATGTATTTTTTATTTGTATTAATCGAAGTAATCACCCATGCAATCAATGCATCTTTGCCAACGCAGTGGCAGTTTATTGATGCCCTTCTTAAAGAAATCAGCTGGACGGGAGGCAACAAATTCTTCAAAGGCATTTTGTACTGCCTCTCGGGTATTGAATTTTTTTCCCGCCAAGAAGTTATCCAAATTCTGGAAAAAGTAGTAGTCTGTAGGCGCAAGGTCTGGTGAGTAGGGCGGATGACGGAGAGCTTCCAACCCCAGTTCTTGCAACTTGGAGACCGTCTGCTGTGCAGTATGAGGTCGCGCGTTGTCGTGCAGGAGCAGCGGAGACGAGCGATTGACCAATGCTGGTTGAAGATGTGCCAGCTTCTCCATCATTGTGTTCAATTCTTCACAGTACACATATGCAGTAATGCTCACCCCGTTTGGTAAGAAGCTGTGTT
Source organism: Phlogophora meticulosa (assembly GCA_905147745.2). Taxonomy (NCBI): domain Eukaryota; kingdom Metazoa; phylum Arthropoda; class Insecta; order Lepidoptera; family Noctuidae; genus Phlogophora; species Phlogophora meticulosa. Next base: position 1,729,012 of record LR990534.1, read on the forward strand.
GAATCACACCGGCGCTAGACCACCAAACAGTGACCATCACTTTTCTTGGGGTAAGTTTTCGTTTAGGGCATTGTTTAGGTGCTGAACCAGGATCCAACCAACTTGCTGAGCGCTTGCGGTTATCAAACAGAATCCATTTTTCATCGCAGGTAACAATGCGGTTCAAAATTCCTTCATTTGTGTGTCTGTTGAGCAGTGCAAGGCACGTCTCGACGCGTACTTCGCGCTGGCGATCATTGAGTTCGTGGGGCACCCATTTGTCAAGCTTTTTTACCTTGCAAATTTGACGCAAATGGACCAATATTGTTTTGACGCTAACGTCGAAAGCTGCTGCTAATTCAGTCGTAGATTGTGTATCATCAGCTTCCACAATCGCCTTTAATTCGTCATTGTCGACCAAAGTCTTCGGACGACCGCGAGGTTCATTTTTCAGGTCGAAATTTCCAGAACGGAAGCGAGCAAACCAATAACAGGTAGTGCGTTGGTTTGTAGTGTTAGCTCCGTAAACGTCGTTGATGTTGCGTGCCGCTTGTGCCGCGTTGCTGCCACGACGGTACTCATATTCCATAATTACTCGAATTTTTAACGTATCCATGATGACGAAAAAGATTTAAATGCGATGAAAATGTAACACTAATCAATAAACAAATGACTACTTTTGGAAAAAAAAATCCATGTTTTTAAAATAAAATTAATTTGAAATTAGAATTCTTAGCCAAACAAAAAATATTTTGATTTGAAATGGCCAGTACTGCAGAACGGCAATTTCATAGGTAAAGACCTAATATATTGTATAGGGTTTGGTTTAATTTATATGTGGGGCTTAACTGCTGTTAAGAGGTTAAATAATTACCTGGGCTTCGAAACTTGGTTTACCACCAGCTTCTATAAGAAGAACGTTCAGGTTTTGTTTAACTAGATTACTAGCTATTATACATCCAGCTGTTCCTCCTCCAACTATTACAATATCAGCGGAGTGACCATCTGAAAAAAACAGTTATATTTTACTTATAGTAATCTTCACGTGACCAGAGAGTCCGCCTTTTTTTTTGCCAAAGAATCAGCATTGCCATCCAACGCAACAATGCTGACAGTGATGTGGATGAATTTTTCGATGCCCTGTGATTTATATTTCGTGTATTAATAGTTTTATCATTGTTGAAGTTCGTATAATAATAAAATGAAGAATATTGTACTAATATTCTTGACGGCACGGTTGGTGCAGTGGCTGAGCGATCGACTGCTGCGCCGCGTGTCGTGGGTTCGATTCCCGCACGGAACAAATATTTGTATGGCCTACAGTTAGTTGTTCCGGGTCTGGCTGTTTGTGTATGTGACTTTAAATGTTTGTAAACGCACCCACGACACAGGAGAAATTCCTAGTGTGGGGCAACGTTTTAAAAAAAATGTATATATATATATATATATTTATATTTTATACATGTATATTATATGTCTACATACGAATACAGCGCTGCCATTCGAAAATTTTGAAAGACAGTCGTTACGGGTAGTCAGAACCCTGAAAGCCATGTCTGACAGTTAATCTTGTCAATGGGTATCGTGTTACCTTCTCCATTGTGGAATACTGGTATTCAGCTGCAGGTGGATACATTGTAACCTGGCCACAACATGGTTGTGTAACGGCTTGGCAGATGAGGTTCATTGTTTTGATAAAAGGGTTTGTGGGAAAAGTCCTACAAACGCTTTTATTTATTAGGTGTTCTGTGTGAGAAGTCTTTTGTTTTTGTACTAACCTACAATAGGTATCTAGACAACTAAGCTGCTGCGCTGGGTTCCTGCTTCTTGATGCAGGCAGGCACATTAACAATGACAACGTCGTCTCACGGTAGATTTTTGTTTAACATTTACGTAGGCGTTTTCATTATCAAGGATAGATAATGTGCCCATATTCTTATCTGTCTTGTGGGCTTCTATCAGGGCTTAAAGTGTGTTAACCTATTTATTAAATACTCGTTTCTGCCAGCGTGGAAGTTAAGTATACCATAAAACAAACGGTTGGTAAAGTTTTGGCAAGAAATTCGTGAAAGGTCCACAGATGCGATGCGAAAAGCGAAAGGACTAAGGATTGAAACTGGTGGCGTTCTGTAGTTCCTATTTGCTGTCAGGTCCGTTGTACTTATAACCGTCGTGCGTGTATGACCTTATGTATGAACGTACATTAAGCAAAAGGAGTATGTAGGGATCGTAGCCACATGACGTACTGTAGGTTCTGCCTCCCAAACGGGAAAAAAGTATGAGTTTAATCATGTGTGTACGTTTATATATATATATATATAAATTATTTATTTTAAGTAATTATGACTCATATAGGGTAAGTAACAACATTTACTTAAGTCTATGTTGGTACATACTATATTTCCTTAATTAAAAAACAAGTAAGAAATCAGTGCTACAGAACTCCAGCCGAAATTCTGGAGCACCAATTCACAACACAACAGTCTAGCCTATCAGCAATCATACCCAGGATGCTATTGGAGCTGGCTCGCACTGGTTTAAAATTAAAATAAAATACATACCTTCAACAATGGCTGGTTGAGGCCATAAAAATGATGCAAGGTTCATATACGCCAATAGCTTGAGAATATTCTGTTTCTTTATAACGGTGTCAAATATACGCGAAGCGGTCACCATGGTGTTTGTCAACGATTAGAACATTGAGAAAATCTGGAATAAAGTAATTAGTATTTTGTAGTTATATTAGCTATGTGAAAACTTTATCATGTTATCCAATTAATGCAATAGAAATAAAATAAAATAAATAATCAAAGGGCATCAAAAAATTCATCCGCATCGTTGTCAAGTGAAAAGGCTGGCAGCATTGCCACGTTGAATGGCAATGCTGATTCTTTGGCCAAAAAAAAGGCCAGCCCTCTGGTCACGTGAAGAGTCGACCAAATGTTTCGCGATTTCTCGAAAAACTAAATGGGCAAACGGACCCATGGCCCTAGTGTTTCAACCCCAAACGGCTCAAACATATAACTTCCAGTTAAGTTGTTGTATTTTCGCCAATTAATTTTATTATTATTTAATTATTCATGCAAAGCATTGAATGCACGTTACGCTGTCTATCCCAGCTGACATTCGAAGGTCTTTAACTGACGTGTCGGGTAGGTAGACTGAAGCCTGATAGCTTGACAACCATTCTTGCCTTGGAATATCGTGCTACCTAGTAACTTGGTTGTCGAGGTCCGATAAGCAGTCGCTCCATGTAAAGTACTGGTATTCAACTGCATCCAGTTAGACTGGAAGCTGACTCTAACATAGTTGGGAACAGGTTAGGTATATAGTGGTATGTTAAGTGGAAACTATTGGGCGGTGGCTATTCTAAAGTTTTGAGAAAATTTTCGAACAAGCGATCACAAAGCTAGTGCATGCCTGGCTGGATTTGTACAACAGCTTGCTTGATACTACTAATCACACGCTTTTGTTTTTTTTGGGTTTGCTAAAACACTGCCTAATGTCAGTTTATAATATTCTTGTTGTATATTTAACGACCGATGTGGCGCGGCGGGCTAAGATCCGCCTGCGACGCTGGAGGTTGCGGGTTCGATTATAGCCTTGGGACAAATGTTTGTACGATCTACAAAGATTTGTTCCGGGTGTTCTGGGTATTTGTTATGTATAATAAAAATATCTATCTATGTAATGTATTGTATTAAGTATATCAGTCATCTAGTACCCATAACACAAGCTCTGCTTAGCCTAGGCTAGATGATGATGTGTGGATTGTCCAGCGTTATTTATTTATATATATTTTATTGTACATAGTAAGTACTCAGAACACCCGGAACAAATCTTTGTAGATCGTACAAACATTTGACCCAAGGCGGAAATCGAACCCGCAACCTCCTGCGTCGCAGGCCGACCTTCGCCCGCTGCGCCACATAGGTCGCCAAAAAAAAAATCTATCTATGGGTATGGATAAAAGGACGTCAACAGTTATATACTAAGTTCGAGATGTCAAATTAGTTTATGCCTTGAACTTGACCATGTTTTGGTTGATGCCTCTTAAATGTCAACAATGTTGGTTTAGAAGCTTCAGTTCAACTAAAATTGACAGCTATGATAAAAGTCCGTCCCTTTCTTGTCTTATAAGAGAGAAAGAGATAAAAGTAATCTGAACTTAGTTTAGCTTGTCAAAAAAGGTATCGGTATCAATATAAAGAATAACGTAAGACATACCTGCGTAAAGTTGGAGTTAGAAATTATTCACTTCCTTTCTTTAAGTCTAGTTTTATACCACAATTCTCTACCAGCTGATATATTTATAGAAAAAGAAATTCAAAAATGATAAGATTAATTAATTTCAATAGTGAATTAAGTCAAGAAATAATTAGTAGTATCTCAATTTATGTAGTAAAGGTAATGAAGTGTGCTGTAAAGCATAAGACATAGCGGAGCGAGTGTAATTCAATTACTTAGCATTACATTGTATCGAATCAAGTTATTCTCACTTATCAGTAATGGTGTTAAGCGAATGGATAGAATAAGAAGTGAAAATGAAAATGTAAGAAAGAGGCGCCTGTGACCGAGAAGTTGTGTGGAAATCGGTTGTCATGGTATGGCATGGGATGCGGAGGAATGAGGACCATGTTGTGAGTTTTGAGTATGAATGTGCAGGGTTACAAGAGTAGAGGGAGACCAAAGAAACGATGGATGGATTGTGTGAAAGATGAAATGGTTAGAAAGGCTGACTTTTGAGATGAAGGCATATAGAGATGTATGGAAGAAGAAGACATGCTGCGCCGACCCCAAATAAATTGGGATAAGGGTAGGAGGATGATGATGATGATGTGTTGCTGGGGTGTTTGCTGCAACACTTCTTCTTCTCAGCAAAAATACTAGGAAGTGGTGAAGGACGGGCGTTTTGAGGGACTGCCTTATGTCATTTTGACGTTCAAAAAGAGCTGACTCTCAGATTGAATAAATGATTTTTGTTTTATTTTTTTGTTGACCTTTAAAATAACTGCCAATGAGTAACACGCATAAAACTGGTAATATTAACTTAAGCAATTTAGTTATTTTTTGTGTTTAGTTTCACCCAAATATGTGAATAAAGTCTTAACATATATGAATAAAGTCTTAAAACTAATTAATTAGTAAATTTTAAACGAGTAGTAACGAGTTGTTCGAATTAATGTAACGTTTACGAAAACCAGTCATGCTAGGCATACTAAGAGTTGGCTGAAGCGTGGCGTCTGACTTAAATAAACCTTTAAATAAATCAATAAATCTCTTTCTTGAAACAAATTTTATGTCAATTCCATTGTAGTACGTCATACTGTAATGAAATTCACATGTCACTTTTTCACAATAATTCAGCAATATCAAACCATTGTGCATTGTCTTCATTATGATTTCCTTCAAAAGTCAGGTGATTAATAAAAACGGCAAGGTTAAAAAAACCGGCAAGGAGTGTGTCAGACTCGTACGCCGATGGTTCCCTACATTGGTAGCAAAACTACTTCAATACAAATCTTTTTTTGAGACTGCTTAACTAAGTAGATACTAGTAATTAAAAGTTTTTGTTGTTTACTATAGGAAGGTACTAGTTGCACATAATCTACTTTCTATCAACCAAATTTATTTCAGAATTTTGGATAATAATACACGACATGAAAAAAAATGATTCATCATCATCCTCATCATCCTCCTGCCCTTATCCCAATTTATTTGGGGTCGGCGCAGCATGTTTTCTTCTTCCATACATCTCTATTTGCCGTCATCTCATGGGTCACCTCTTTTCTTGCCATATCCTCTTTCACACAATCCATCCATCTTTTCTTTGGTCTTCCTCTACTCATGTAACCCTGCACATTCATACTCAAAACTTTCCTCACAACATGGTCCTCATTCCTTCGCATCACATGCCCATACCATGACAACCGGTTTCCACACAACTTCTCGGTCATAGGCGCAACTTTAAGACTTCCTCTTACATACTCATTTCTTATTCTATCCATTCGCGTAACACCACACATCCCCCTCAGCATTCTCATCTCAGCTGCATGTAACTGCCTTTCATTCATGCCTTTTGCGGCCCAACATTCTGATCCATACAAGACAGCAGGTCTAACCATTGTTTTGTAAATCTTCCCCTTAAGTTTAAGGGGAATATGGGGGTCACAGGTTGTTCCCGTTACCTGCCGCCATTTCATCCACCCTATGTTAATTCGGTGCTTGACAGCCCGATCTATTTCTCCGTCACTTTGCACGAGTGAACCGAGATACCGAAAGTCGGAACAGACCGGGAGAAGCACGCTGTTAAGCGACATTGCTTCAGGACTAGAGAGACCGCCGAAATCGCAGAACATATATTCAGTTTTGGTTCTGCTGATTTTCAAGCCCACACTCTCCAGCCTCTGTTGCCATTTCTCCAGTCTGCTCTGGATCTCAGGTCCATCTTCACCGACAAGAACAATGTCGTCGGCAAATAACATGCACCAGGGTGCCTCTTCCTGTATGTCCGACGTCAGAGCGTCCATTATCAACAAGAAGAGGTAAGGGCTTAATGCCGACCCTTGGTGCAGTCCTACAGCCACACTGAACTTGTCGGTGTTGCCAATGAAAAAAAATGATTATAATGTTAAAATAAAATCCTTTCATATGACGCTCATTTGACTTGGTATCCTCAGTCGAAACGGCTAATATTGTTAAACTTATTATACTGCTACTTATATATAAAACCCAACATTTATTTAGCAAATCTTACACTTGTTTGTCCACTTCGACAATCATTGTTTGCAACTACTCTAAATCTCAAGCAAGTCATAATACAGACAAACAGACCCTAAAGGTTTTTTGTTATAACATTGTGGTACGGAATCCTAAAAGTATGTCAGGTTGTGAATTTTGTTATGAATGCAACAGAATAATACTGTAGATAAGTGCCCTCTTACGTACATATATTTGTGCCAGTCTAAAGGCATTGTACTTGCACAGAGTAGATTATGTGAATTTATTTGAATAAGCGGAATTCAGTTTCAGACTAACAATTAATATTTTTAGACATGTAAGTGGCAGACGTTTAATTCATTCCTAATTGATTGTAACAACAAACAGACGCATGCGCAAAGGAAATAAGGTAAATTACAATTTAAGTAAGGGAACTCAGTATTTTTATCGATTGTCTAGAATTAACTACGTTCGAACTAGGCATAATGCTTTTATCATCGATATTTTGATATTTTATAGGTAGATTAGAAAACATAAAACATGTTTTGTCATTTTTGGTAAAATATTTGTATGGCCTACAGAGAGTTGTTCCGGGTCTGGCTATTTGTTTTTTTTTAATTTTAGGTTATGTTAGGTTAGGTTAGTTTAAATTCTTGTCAACGCACCCACGACACAGGAGAAAATCCTAGTGTGGGGCAAAGTTATTTGTAAAAAAGAAAGAAAGTAAGATTTTACTCATTTCTTAAGAGGCCTGGTATTGCAAGACACTTGACAGTGTGTAGATGACTTTTGGAGATGTGGTCTGACACAGCCATTTTTCTCATAAGTCCGCACGAAACACTGAAAGAGAACCTTACTTTTTTATTTAAATAAACGTTACCCCCCCATTAGGATGTTTTCCTGTATCGTGGATGCGTTTCATTCGAGTATTTTTTTCTATATCCAGTATTTAAATTACTTTCCCTCCAGATGAAGTTAAAATGCCTAAATCCTGTTTAAAATAAATACCTAGACCAATGGTTAAAATTTTAAATGTCACGAACAAGTTGTGTGTATGAATAAGTTTATTTTTTATTTAATTCCAAGTTAAATTTGGGTCTACTTCTATTGATGGCTTTAGGAATCCAGTTTTATTTGGTTACTTGTTAAACTTCTTTATAATAACGTCAATATATACTTACGTGAATGATCGATGAAAGCAGCATGTAATATTTTTTTTTAAATTATATCATGTCGTGGTGGCGCAGTAGTTAAGTGTCTCATGCAAGATATTGTATGTTCAAATCAGGGCAAATAACAATGTGAAATTTTCAACATAAATAATGAATAAATAAATAATGCTGGACAATCCACACAGCATCATCTAGCCCCAAGCTAAGCAGAGCTTGTGTTATGGGTACTAGATGACTGATATACTTAATACAATACATTACATAGATAGATATTTTTTATTGTACATACTACTCGTATTATACTCCGTTTTTGAAGTCGGTTAAAAGATAGATAAAGCTTTGACCTGCATGTCTGCAATCTTTCTTTAATTTGTAGAACTCGTTTCAGAATTAATTTAATTTGTTGTTTGGTCATAAAGATATTTTGCTAAGGCTTTTTATAAAACTGTAGCCTTTTAACTAAATTTAACCAAGAACACTAATTCGTGAAGACATTACGTGTGAAATCAAGTAGCTTGATAACCGGTATTTATTATACTTGGTAATTATTAGTCTTAATAGTTATAGGTAGGGGCGAGTGTGTTTGAAAGAACTAATTTTTTAGTTGTTACACTAAAATTAATTTTATGTTGAATATTTTCGAAATGCGTTTTTTTTTAACTTATTTTAAAATATTTCTTTTCTCATGTTAGAGTTTAAAATTGTTTTCTTTTAATGTTTAATTAATATTAGTTATGTGAGTATTAGTAGTAATATTAGATAGTATAGTTTAATTATTAAGATCTTTATACATATAATATATAAGATCTTTTATATATATATAATATATTTATATATTAAGAATATGACAAACAAATAGTAATAAGATAAGAAATAAAATGACAAAAACCAACAAACTTTTTTTAAATAGTGAGAAATTTGTGGAGAACGTGGTTGATTTCACATTTGTATATCTATTTCAATCTAATTTCTATATCTATCTTTTTGTAATTTTGAATGTGTAATTGTTTGTTTTCCCGAATAAAAAATAAATAAAAAAATAATAAAATAGGCTCTTTTAATATAACCTCGTCATTGAAAAAGTAGGCTCGTCAAATCTCATCATCATCATCAGGCTATACTAGTCCACTGCTGGACATAGCCCTCTCCTAATGAGTGCCATAGCGCCCTGTCTTCAGCTTGCCGCATCCAGCATCTGCCTGCAGTCTTTCGCAGATCGTCATCCCACCTGGTCAGAGGGCGTCCTACACTACGTTAGCCGAGTCGCGGTCTCCACTCAAGAACACGTTTACCCCAGTGGTTGTCGGTTCTTCGCGAGATATGGCCAGCCCACTGCCACTTCAGCTTGCTAATTATTTGAGCTATGTCGGTAACTTTGGTTCTCTGTAGGATGTATTCGTTACGAATCCTATCCTTCAGAGAAACTCCGAGCATAGCTCTCTCCATAGCTCGCTGAGCGACTTTGAACTGGTGGACCAGTCCTACCGTGAGTGTCCATGTCTCGGCTCCGTAGGTCATGACGGGTAGGACGCACTGATTGAAAACTTTAGTTTTCAAGCATTGCGGTATGGATGACGAGAAGACTCGGCGCAGTTTGCGGCGTCAAATCTGCATTTGGCTTAATTGCAGAGAGCAGCCCTGATGCTATGAATGAGCAGAACGCCATTTTGATAAGAAAATTATCAATTTTGTATGGAGATTCAAATCGCATAGGCTCTCACAAAACCTGGCTCTTTCAGTGCATAGCTAAATGTCCATTCACTAAGTTTTGGATATTTTTATCTTAAAGTAACACACGGAACCCTAATACAGTTCTCTTATGTCGATAGGTCAGTTCACATCACTAGATATAAATGTTGTATAGCAATCGAGTTTCGGTCCAGTCGCGTGTTTGCGTTTTGAAAGATAAGATAGATGATTTAATTATTTTTAAGTCACTAAACAGAATAAGTTATTACACGTGGGAACCAAAAAATACAAAACAATTTTAAATATATGTAACGTGGACTTGTTCAGAATTTAATCTAACATTATGTAAGTTGTTTTTAGTGTGTTCAGTGGTCAATAGTAGTCTATTCAGTCCGACACGTATTTTTTGCTTACTTAAACCAATAAAAAGTGACAATGATATAACACATCAAAGTTCAGGAGAAGGGGCTTGTGACGTCACTGTTACTTTAAAAGTGTAACACGGCGTGACGTCACGCGCAATTCAAGGCACTTTATCTTCGTCATTTTTGGTTTACGTGACAAAAGAAAAAATACGTGTCCAGTATTTTTGAGCTATCCAACTTTCGGACCATTCAGAATTTTTAAGGACACTACCCTATTGTGAGATAATTAATATTTTTTTATAAATATTAATACGTTTTGTTTGACTGTGATTTCCAAATGCTTTTCAGAAAATTTTCAAAGTTATAAACGACTGAAAATGAATGCAACAACAGCAATACTTGGAGTCCAAACCATTCAAGGAGCCTTCAGCGTACTGGCTGCATTACAACTGACCACGTTTCTTTGGCCTCAGCAGGCAAAAGTTCAAGGTAATATAATATATAAGTTTACTACGTCATATTATTATGCATTACTTTAAAACCCTATATACCTACCACTTCATACTGATAAAACCAGCCTGTTAGTGTTCCACTGCAGGACTAGGACCGCTTCTCATATAGAGAAGGTACGACGATTAACCACCACGCTAGGTAAAGGCGGGTTGCCGATTTCAGACTTATATCTAAACTATTATTATTAATTAATGTGATATTATCAAACACAGATAAAATGACAGGGGTTGATTTTCTCTGACGGTGCCCACTAGGGGGCCGAAGCTTTCCTGGGTTGAAACAGATACCGTGACCCTGGAACGTAAAGGGCAAGAACGGAACATGGATGGGTTTAAGTCAGTAAAAGTCTGTCACGACGACATGACGCCCGTTCTGGATGGAACGGGAGGGCCGTTCCATCCAGAACGGGCGGAGTCATTGGATAATTACCCATCTTTAAAAGAAGGGGTTGATTTGCAGACTCTTAATAGTTTGCTCATTGGATTCAGCTACCAAAAGTTGAAATATAAATACAACATAACAACAGTTGAGTACACATGAAATTAGTGTTTCGTGAAGCAAAAATGTAAGGTCGAGTTGTAATATTCAAACTACGAAAACCACCATCACAGCTACATCATAAAGGGACTGATTGATACTTGTACAGAAGCCAGCACATCAAGTTACTCCAATGTGTCAGATTTTCCCAATAGAACATGAAACTTATTTCTATTACGATAAAGTTGAAAAACTACCAAAGAAATCTGACACATGGGGATAGCCTGATGTGCAGGCCTCTGTACTATAGACATGTGGTTAACTGTACCAGACTGTACATTACTGTAGAAGACTACAATTTTGTATTGAATTTTTACATTTGTAGTCTATGGTGTTAACTCGAGGTATTGAACAACTTATTATTTATTATTTACTTTTCTTTATGCAAATTTTAATACGCCAATAACTAGTCGGTTTGGTTAAATCAATATTCATATTTTGACTAGTAGACCGACCCTGCTTTGCACGGTTTTTTTACTGTTGTTATAAAAGATATTACGAATGTGATCGGCCGCCGTTACATGTCACTATAAGACAGCGATAGTTACATAAAATTGTTCTCTACGTACTAAACTATACATTATTAAAAAAAACTAGCACACATTAAATAAATCCCAACTGGCTAACTGACGAAGGTCCGCCTGCGATGCAGGAGGTTGCGGGTTCAATTCCCACCTTGGGACACATGTTTGTACGATCTACAAAGATTTGTTCCGGGTGTTCTGGGTATTTGCTATGTATAATAAAAAAATATCTATCTATGTAATGTTTTGTATTAAGTATATCAGTCATCAAGTACCCATAACACAAGCTCTGCTTAGCTTGGAGCTAGATGACGCTGTGTAGATTGTACAGTGTTATTATATGGGATATGGGTGGGGGACGGTTCCCACCCATTACTTCCAAATTTTCATAGAGAAAAATCTGAAATTATTCATCATTATTATGTGATAACAGTTTATGGAAAAATAAAATGATGGCTCACTTTTTCATAAATCACCGATAGCTTTTGACCGGTTTTTTTAACAGTTTATTTATCCAGTGTGTCTATGATTTAGTAAGCACGTCAACATGTGTTACGAGTACGTCAGTCAAAAAAACACAAAATCAAATCAAATTCCTCCGTTCCGGAGCTACAATGCCACAGACAGACAGACACACAGACACACACACAGACACACAGACACGTCATACTTATAACACTCAGTCGTTTTTGCGTCGGGGGTTAAAAATGGTCATAGACACTTTACTCAGGAGCACGTGGCTAAATAAAAACGGCAGCAAGGATTGATTGAAGGTTAAGCTACGCTTGCCGAGGTCATTCTGTGGGTTGGTGAACGTTCGTAACATATCGAGACTCCTCCGTGCCTCGGAAAGCATGTTAAGCTGTTGGTCTCGGCTGTCATTTGTAGATCTTTGACAGTCGTCGCGGGTAGTCAGAATCCCGAAAGACAAGTCTTACCAAGGGGTATTGTGTTGCCCAGTGACTGGATTGTGAAAGCAATTGCCCCATATAAAATACTGGTATTTAGCTGCATCCGGTTAGACTGGAAGCCGACCCCAATATAGTTGGGAAAAGGCTAGGCAGATGATGAGATACTTTGGTGACTGTATTGGATTACTGTGTTTTTACCAGATGGCGATTGTTTCGACTTCATAATAGTTGGTGCTGGGTCAGCAGGCTGTGTGGTAGCCAATAGGCTCACAGAGATTGAGGATGTCACTGTTTTACTTATAGAGGCTGGTGGGGATCCACCCGTGGAATCTGTGGTAAGTATTGTATTGAGAATAGATATTGACAATGCCAGACGCCAACACATCAAGCTATCCCAAAATGTCGAATTTTCTGAATCGAAAATGAACTTTATTCTTTTGTGATAAAGTTGAAAGACTATCAAGAAATTTGACAGATTGGGGTAGCTTGATGTGCAGCTGGCCTCTGTACAAGCAACAAAAGCTATGCAGTCATTTTGACAGCACGGTAGGTGCAGTGACTGAGAGATCGTGCGAAGCGTGTCGTGGGTTCGATTCCCGCACTGAACAAATACGTATTTGTGTGGCCTACAGGTTCCGGGTGTGGCTGTTCGTGTATGTGACTTTAAATGTTTGTCAACGCGCTCACGCCGTGGAACAGTGTTTTTTAGAAAAAAAAAAACTATTGAAATTAACATATATTTTTAACATTACAGCATTAAACCGTTTTTTTTTTATGAGGCGATCCTATCGAGGTCGTCAAAACATTTTGATCTTGAACTTCAAACGCACTGACGAAATATTCATGAAGTATGTTTAGTTAAAAAATAGTTGGTACATTGATTATAGTCAGGGTCGTCAAGGTCTTGTCCTGGAATAATTAAAAACGAAGCTTAAAATAACACAGAATTATGTACAAACACATAACATTACGCCTGTCATCCCCGAAGAGTTAAGCAGAGGCGTACCTTTAGTACACCAATATTTCTCCAGTTTTTGTTGAGTCCTATGTAATATGGAGCCAGCCTATTGCCATCATTCGGGCACAAATCCAGCCTCCGGGATGCTACTGAGAAATTCTAGTTGGAAAAACCTAGTGATACTTCTCCCGACCCGGGATCGAACCCGTGACCTTTTGCTCAGCAGTAGCGCTTCCGACCACTAGACCATCCATACACAGTCACATAGTAAATCCGAAATTAAGTGTTCAGTTCGACTAATAATGCTTGTAGTTGCTATACATGTATATATATTATGGCGAACGCGTCCCATAACTAATATTCGGCTACGATTGGTCAATATGCATAACACAGTTGGTCGTTCAATATTAATCGATTCAAATTGACTCCCAGACAATGCCATGGTTAATCAAATACTGAATGATTTAGTATGACGATTATGAAAATTTACTTTGACTAACAAAAGATTCATACAAACATACATTAAACTCACGCATTTTTCCCATGGGGGTAAGCAGAAACTATAGAACGTCACCTGCTACTATCCTTACATGCTTCTTTTGGTTCGTTTACGTTCATACATCTGGTTATCTGGTTATAATCTTATAATATATCTTATATGTAAAATTCTCTTGGCGCAATGTCAGTTACCATACTTCTCCGAAACGGCTAAACCGATTTGTATGAAATTTTGAGTGCATATCGGGTAGGTCTGAGAATCGGCCAACATCTATTTTTCATCCCCCTAAATGATAAGGGTGACCACTAAATATTGTTTTTATTTTTTTTGGATTTTTTGGCTTAAAATGACAAAACAACGTTTGCCGGGTCAGCTAGTAATATTATAAATGCGGAAGTAAGTTTGTTTGTTACCTTTTCACGCCTAAACCGATTTCGATAAAATTTGGCAGAGAGATAGATTACACCCCAGGGAAGGACATAAGTTACTTTTTATCATCAAACTAAGCGGGCGAAGCCGCGGGCGGAGGCTAGTCTGGTTATAAACGCACGCTGGTTGCGAGTACTGTGCACCCAAAAAACAAAAGATATAGAATTAAAATGTTCGTCGTATTGTTCGTCATATTCTAGATTCACTATTAAAAAAACATGAACTGAAAACAAGTTCTACAAGATTTTATAAAAAGTGAGAAACTGGTTGACCCTGTTCTATCAAAATCTATTTACAGTAGCTGTAGACCTTATTACAAAACAACCAAATATTTATAAGCTTATTAATGGTTCGATAATAATATTATTATCCTTAATACAAATTGCGGTGATCAAAGTACAAAATCTGAAGGTATGAGACAGATTGATTTGATCCAAACCACGCGGACTAAGCCGCGGGCGGAAGATAGTCTAATATATAAAATTCTCGTGTCGTTAATGTTTCTTACTAAACTCCTCCGACACGGCTAGAGCGATTTGTATCAAATTTTGTGTGCATATCGGGTAGATCTGAGAATCGGTCAACATCTATTTTTCATGCCCTAAGTGAAAGAGTGACCCACCTCTAAATATTGTTTTTTTTTTTTTTTTTGGCTTCAACTGGCAAAACAACGTTTACCGGGTCAGCTAGTAACCATATGGATATCTGGTGCAAAAGCTTCACTGACAAATAATTGCATTGTAAAACAAATAAGCAAAAAAATCTATCCGTGTGCCAATTTTTATATTTCAATCCGTTCAGTTTGCTCAGTTTTGACGACACGGTTGGCGCAGTGGTTGAGCCATCGGCTGCTGCACCGCGTGTTGTGGGTTCGAACCCCGCACGGAACAAATATTTGTATAACCTACAGGTAATTGTTCCGGGTCTGGCTGTTTGTGTATGTGAGTTTCAATGTTTGTAAACGCACCCACGATACAGGAGAAATTACTAGTGTGGGGCAACGTTTTGAAAAAAAAGTTTTTAATGCGTGAAAGAGTAACAAAGACTCACATTCGCATTTTTAATACTTGTTAGGATTAACTATCCTAACAAATATTATAGGCTGGTACCCTGACACCAGCCTATAATATTTATTTCATCACGTTGTGCGTTGGTTGGATCGTGCCCCATGGACTGTAATATATTGAACTAAGAGGATCAGTAGAATTAAAGAAGAGGCCAACTTAATCGGGTTTTGTTATCACTTAACATTCAATTGCCCTTTACAGTTAAATATTGAAACCTAACTGATCATTATTTTTCTTTACATTTTCTGACTGGTTAGTAAGTTTTGAGTATGAATGTAGAGGGACACCCAGACAAGAGTAGAGGGAGACCCAGGAAACAATGGATGGATTGTGTGAAAGTTGATATGGCTAAGAAGGAGGTGACTTCTGAGATGACGGGAAATAGAGATGTATGGAAGAAGAAGACATGCTGCGCCGACCCCAAATAAAAAATTGGGATAAGGGCAAGAGGATGATGATAGTAAGTGGGACCAAATTTGACTAATTAGTAAATTTTGATCTCCCTTTCATATCTTTCTTCTCATTAATAATCTATTTTATCTATTTTAGATACCAGCACTTATTTCCTTACTGAAGAAGACATCAGTTGATTGGAACTACAAAACAGAAGATGATGGATACAGCCAACAGTTTCACAAAAACAACGGGGTCGAATTGACTCGAGGAAAAATGCTTGGAGGCTCAAGTTCTAATAACTTCATGGCTTACACGAGAGGAAATCATCACGACTTTGATAACTGGGCAAGGTTAACTGGCGACGAGTCATGGAACTGGGAGAATGTACTTCCATATTTCATAAAGAGTGAAAGGCTAGTCGACCCTGTTCTTCTTAATTCTGAGGCAAGCGTCTTTCATGGTACTGATGGATACTTAGGAACTACCCGATACTATAATGACGAGGTACTAAAGTACTTTGAAGCTTTCAATGAAATTGGTCACGACATTGTTTTGGACACAAATGGTAACACTCCTCTTGGGTATACTGAAAATATGTTTAATATTGCTGACGGTGTAAGGCAAAGCAGTGCTCAGTCATTTTTGCATCCAATTAAAGACCGACCCAATTTGTTTGTGCTTAAAAACACATTGGTATCAAAAATCCTTTTCGATGACCACAAAAATGCAATTGGTGTTGAAGCAATATTAGAAAACAATAAAACTGTCTTTTTTAAAGCAAATAAAGAAGTCATAGTATCAACAGGAGTTATTAATACCCCGCAACTATTGATGCTGTCTGGGGTAGGGCCAAAAGAGCACTTAAAGAGTCAAGGCATCAATGTGATTTCTGATCTTCCGGTCGGCCAAGTATTACAAGACCATATCATGGTTATAGTGGCTCATACAATGGGAAAATCACCTCCTCCTAAGCCAATGGATCCCACCAAATTCCCATATCCGCTCATTATGGGATATGCTACTTTAAACAAAAGTCAAGATTATCTGGATTATCAAACTATTGGTTTTATACTTAATGAGCCAAGTGCCATGTTACAACTATGTGCTTTCTACTTCTCCTTTTTAGATGAAATATGTAATGCTTTATATAACGGCAGTATAGGAAAAGAAGTATTTTTCAGCTTGGTTATTTTGGTGTACCCAGAATCTCGTGGGAAAATTTTATTGAGAAGTAGAGACCCCAGAGAACAGCCATTGATATACACTGGTTATTATTCCAACGATGAAGATTTAGACAAGCACGCGACGTATCTGCAAGATTTTTTGAAAGTTCAAGACACAGATTTTTTTAAAAGTGCTCAGGCTGAAATAATCATTCCAGAAGCTTGTGGTTGTGGAGATTTATATTCTACCCATGAATATTGGAGATGCTATGCGCTATGTATGATGGTGTCAGGATATCATTACACTTCTTCCTGTCCTATGGGAGTTGTTGTAGATTCTCGTCTTAATGTGTTTGGAGTACAGAGACTAAAGATTGCAGATGCTAGTGTCATGCCAAAGATAACTGGAGCCAATACCAATGCTGCCACCATAATGATTGGGGAAAGAGCAGCTGATTTTATCAAAGAAGATCATTGCTTATGAGCTTAGAGTAATTAGATAGTTGATGAGAGTTTCATTAAATTCATTTTAAATTTTGTCAAAATTTCACTTGCTTGTATAATTATATTATGACGAATTTATATTTTAATTTAAGAGTATAATATATTTTTTTTCTCTTCATAATTTGTATGTCAATTGGCAAAACATAGCGCACTACATAATTTTTGAACATCTTGTATATAATTGTCATCTATGTTTACGAATAAATGATTCTGATTCTGATTAAAATTACTTATAATTATTAAAATGTTGTAAATGTTAGAGTTTCCTGATGTTAGTAATTGACCATTGTTTGTCTAAATATTTTTGTCGTTATTATAAAATCAAAATTTATTTATTCAAATATGGCCGAGAATGAGCACTTTTCAAAGTCAAAAATTACAGAGTGCCTACCTAGGTATTATATAAAGATAAGCTTATAATCTGCCTCTAGTATTTGGAGTAATTTAAATGTATTACTTGTGTATATGCAGTTGCTTTACGAGCAAGCCCAACCATAGGATGTTAGACCTTATTGCAAAGTACAGTCACGAGCCTAAATACGTTAAACTTACGCAAAATTAAAACACGATTGTCCCCTAAAGTATTGATGAAATTTATTGGAACGGGTACCAGCAATTATGTATTTTCCAAATGAAATAGGTCTTCACTTGAAGTACCAATACTTATTTTTGGAGAAAAATAAGTACGAAATTGAATAAGAAAAAAGTATGTATGCTTTTGACTGTATTTAAAGTACTCGTAGTGATAGTAATTATTACTTTTAAGACATGTAGATATTTTAATGTGTCTCAAAATATCAATGAAAATATGGGACATGCCGCATGGACAAGCGAAATCTTAAAATTTTGGAATAAGTTAATTTCGTTCTGTTCACATTGGGCATGTCAGTGAGGCGAACTAATAAGATTTGCTATAAAATCGCTCAACGCGGCTTAAGAACTATTCACATCAAAAATCTAGTTTTTTTTTTAAACGTTGCCACACACTATGAATTTCTCCTGTATCATGGGTGCGTTTTTAAACTCACATACAAAAACAGCCAGACCCGAAACAACTACCTGTAGGTCATACAAATATTTGTTCCGTGCGGGGATCGAACCCACAACACGCGGCGCAGCAGCCGATGGCTCAACCACTGCGCCAACCGTATAAAAATATAAAATGCTCGTGTCGTTGTTACTTTTGCTGGACCGATTTGTGTGAAGTTTTGTGTGCATATCGGGTAGGTCTGAGAATCGGCCAACATTTATTTTTCATAACCGTAATAAGGGTGGTCCACCCCGAACATTTTTTTTTTTACCCTAAAAATTCCCTAGAAATTATTTATATGGTAAAACTACGTCTGCTGGATCAGCTAGTAATTTAAAAATACTTTGAAGAATGGCAGGCCAAAACTGTTGTGTTTTTTTTTCTGGTAATTTTGTATTTGCCATACTTGTCAATACGACACAACCGTTGGAGAAAATTCTTTGAAGTCCAATAAAAAGAAGAAGACGCCATGACACACAAGTGACGGATTGTATTATAAAGCTATTGCTAAATCTGTACCCGCAGGAACACTCAACGTTTATGGTCTATTTTCTTTATTTTCCCTTTGTTTACCTTTTGTTAACGCTAAAAGGAGGAAGTCCGAGTATTTCAATGGATTTTTCTCTTTTGTGCTATTGCTCTGTACCGCCATTGTTATATGAAATAATAAATTTGGAAAAATTTTCGAAATACTTTCTAATAACACTCAGCTGGCAAACAAATTTGTTAAAAGAAAAATACAGTGGGGGAAAAATTGTTGGGCTATTCAGAGAATGGATCTATTATTTTTCAATTTAGACTTTTTTTTTTAAGTCACTTTGCGGCCATTTATTTTAAACAATGCTTGTTGAAATGACAGCTTGATTTTTCACAAATCACTTGTTTTATTAATCATTATATTATTTTATGAATTGAATTAACTAGTAATGGGTAAGTACTTGCAAAAGTAAAATAAATTGTGACATCAGATGAGGTTTTCATCGCCAATATAATGTGTGTAGGATAATAGATACTTCTGATCTCGTAAATCGGGAATGATAGAGATAGTTAAATGATGGGTGAGTGACCCAAAGAGTGATTTCAGTCAGCAGGGTAGTTTCCTTCAGTGTCTACCTTAAGAAATCATCATCACCTTCATTCCTGCCTATACGCTCTCCCATTTGGGGTCAGCGAACCATGTCTACTTCTTCCATACATTTATATTTGCTGTCATCTCAAATAGTAGATACCTCATTTCTAGCCATAGGTATCATCTTCCACATATTCCATTCTTGATTTCCTGCATCGGAAGCCAAAGTATAGTCAAGTATACATTAAATTGTAGGTTACAAGAGTATTCTTGTAACCTGATGATGCTACCTAAGATGCTGTACATGAATGAGTATTTTATTCCGCAATGAATACGTCTACCAGTAACGAAGCTTGGGCCAACAAAACTAATACCGACAAAAATATGGGAGACAATAATAATCTTAAACCGTTATGACGCTAATCCGGGCTACCAGGGACGCATATTAACATGGGACTATTCCCCTCGCGTCCGTAGAAGGTTATTGAAGGAAAACAGAATGTCACGCATTCCCAAAGTTTCTGCTTTTTGCTTACTTCCTAACCTTTGAATAAGGGCTCCTTTATACAGGCGCGATACGGCGTTGCGATTTTTATTCGTAGTCAACGTTTTATAAATTACTAGCTCTCAGTAATATGCTCTAGAAGATGGTGACAGTGATTAAATTTATGAATTTCGTTTTAAGGTAAATTAATTGTTGATTTTTAATAACTTACTATGTAGCTTTGTAGTTACATTATGGGTCCTTTTTTAATATTTTAGTTTTTATTGGCTTTATGTATATAATGAACGTATGGTTTGGTATGATTAAATTAAGTGAAATGATTTTTGTCTGCAATTAGATATTTCATTTCATTCTGGATGTCATAAAAATATAATTACTGATGTCAATCTAAATTCAATTTTTTTTTTCAAATTTAGATTGACTTCAGTAATTATGTTTTTTTTAAACTTTAAAACTAATAATATGCCAGCTAACAGCAAATTATTTTATGTTATGGTTCTCGATGACACATTTGACATGTCGATTCTGTTTATATAACTAGAAGGTTGCTTGAATCGACTTACAAAATAAATATCAATAAAGTATCAGGTGCTTTCTAAATTTGGCATCTACCTATACAGTGCAAGAAAAGTCGGGCGTTAAAATCGCGCCTGTATGTGAGAGACATTAAACCAATTCTCTGAACCCTCTTCTTTTCAGCCGTTGCTTGTGGGTACGTTTCGGTTTTCAAACGCTGACGTGTCGGGTGTTAAAAGTATCAAGACTTGATTAAAGATTCCTGTTTGACATCTGAAGCGTCATGGAGACACATGCCTTCAATATTATGATTCCGTGAAAACAGAGATGGTTTGATGTTGCTTTTGTTTTTGTTCAGATGAGTGTTCTATTTTTAAACTGCCGTAAGATAAAACTGATAAACCGCAAAATAGTTTTGTTGGGTGGAAAGTACAAGATTTAACCAACGACCCCTGTAACCAATACCCAGGTCGGAAAATGAGAAACCCAATGATTTATTTATTCCACGTGAACATACCACCGGAATAAAACTCATCCAATGTCCTAATCTAAGTCATAATAATATCTGAGAAGTTACACTGTAACAAAGTACCTTCCTAATTGGACTAAGTTATAAAGAAAACTTGGGTCATTTGTGCTAGATTCTGAAGTTCCACATAGATTACCTGTGGGTAGGTCTTGCTTGAAGTTGTGACAGACAAACAGAAAGTTTTTCTTGCAACTGAGACTAACGATTCAGAAAAAAAAATGCATATTGCAGTATACTCTTCTTTTGCAGAATGTTAAGTACTGAAATAACAATAAACCGGATAAAAATAGTAGAGTAAAAGTGCGGAGGTGAATCGAATCAAAACTTTGAACGGCGCGGCGGGACCTTCAAATTAATTCAATATGAATACTATTGACACGTATTTACAGGGAGAATAGACCCTCAGGGATGATTCCATTCACCCTGTTTTATAGAACCATATTTTCTACATGCTTTGTATTATATACATTTGAATATTACCTTGAACTTCTGCCTGATGTGGGAATAAAAAGGTGGTCATCAGCAATGTACTGAGTTTACTGAGGGCTTCTTGTATTTCTTGCATTCCAAGAAACTCTGGTGATAAATAAAATAAATAAATATATAATGCTGGACAATCCACACAGCATCATATAGCCTCAAGCTAAGCAGAGCTTGTGTTATGGGTACTAGATGACTGATATACTTAATACGATATATTACATAGATAGATATTTTTATTATACATAACAAATACCCAGAACACCCGGAACAAATGTTTGTAGATCGTACAAACATTTGTCTCAAGGCGGGAATCGAACCCACAAGCTCCTGCGTCGCAGGCGGACCTTTGCGCGCTGCGCCACATAGGTCGTCTATGGATCAGAATGTGGGGCCACAAAAAGAATGAATGAAAGGCAGTTGAATGCAGTTGAGATGAGAATGCTATGGGGGATGTGTGGTGTTACGCGAATGGATAGAATAATAAATGAGTATGTAAGAGGAAGTCCGTAAGTGGCGCCTGTGACAGAGAAGTTGTGTGAAAATTGGTTGTCATGGTATGGACACGTGATGCGAAGGACTGAGGATCATGTTGTGTGGAAAGTTTTGAGTATGAATGTAGAGGGTTACAAGAGTAGAGGGAGACCTAGGAAACGATTGATGGATTGTGTGAAATATGATATAGCTAAGAAGGAGGTGACTTCTGAGATGACGGCAAATAGAGATGAATGGAAGAAGAAGACATGCTGCACCGACCCCAAATAAATTGGGATAAGGGCAAAAGGATGATAAATCGTAAAACAACAATAAAGTATGGTACTCGTATCATTTGTTTTAATAACACTCGCGACTGGACCAGAGCCAAACTGCGAAATATCGTGAGTTATCGGTATCTTGTACTTATGACTTGCCTACCGACTTAAAATAATTAAAACTTAGGGTTCCTTTGTAGTTTTTTATAATGAAATTGACTTTTACTTCATTACTATTTATTAAGAAAGTTATCAGTGCGTCCTACCCGTCATGACCTACGGAGACGAGACATGGACACTCACGGTAGGGTTGTTCCACCAGTTCAAAGTTGCTCAGCGAGCTATGGAGAGAGCTATGCTCGGAGTTTCTCTGAAGGATGGGATTCGTAACGAATACCTACATCCGACAGAGAACCTAAGTTACCGACATAGCTCAAAGAATTAGCAAGTTGAAGTGGCAGTGGGCTGGCCATATCTCGCGAAGAACCGACAACCGCTGGGGTAAACGTGTTCTTGAATGGAGACCGAGACTCGGCAAACGTAGTGTAGGACGACCTCTGACCAGGTGGGATGACGATCTACGAAAGACTGCAGGCAGATGCTGGATACGGCAAGCTGAAGACAGGGCACTGTGGCGCTCATTAGGACTGTAACGACAGTGGACTAGCATAGCCTGATGAAGAAAAAGGTTATAGAAAAAATATATGTATACGGCGCGGAATTTAACTAATACTTACTGTTAAATGAAAAATCAAACACTTAAACACGAAAAACTTTTCTTCCCAGCAAAAACACTAGGAAGTGGTGACGGGTCTGCGTTTTGGGGGATCTCTTATGTAATTTTCAACGTTCAAAATGTGCTGATTCTCAGCATAATTTGAAAAAATGATTTTTTTGTTATTTTTTTTTATAAGGCTGGTTTTAGGAAGTTGTACTAGGGGTCCCATTGCTACCTTTTAAGTACAGAACCAGTCATCTTCTTCTTCTTTCTTTTAATAAACGTTGCCCTACACTGGGAATTTCTCCTGTATCGTTGATGCGTTTACAAACATTCAAACTCACATACACATACAGCCAGACCCGGAACAACTGAACTCGAACCCACGACACGCAGTGCAGCAGCCAATCGCTCAGCCACTGAGCCAACCATGCTGTCAAATACAAAAAAAAATACGCAATTAAATACATAATTAAAGATATTGCCATTTTGTAAACCGACTCGGTATCGTCTTGTATGCTTTCTTTTCAGGAAGTAATATTTGTTTAGTGACAGTTGTGCATACAACAAATATTACTTCAACAAGTATTATTAAAATTAAATTTTAATTCCGAGAATCGAATTGAAACTGTTAAAATGTAGGTATATTTAATTTATTTTTTTAATTGCAACCAAATTTTACTTTTGCAAGCGTGAATATGAAATTTTCATAAGAAATCGTACCTCAGCGACCGCGTTTAGCTATACAATTAGCAGAGTTGTCTTTATTATGTTGGGGTCAGCTTCTAGTTCTACCTGAAGCAGCTGAATACGTGTACTAATACCAGTCTGGTACTATTTCTTTTTTTTTTTTTTTAAACTTTGCCCACAGTACTAGGAATTTCTCCTGTGTCGTGGGTGCGTTTACAAACATTTAAATTCACATACACAAACAGTCAGACCCGGAACAATTACCTGTAGGCCATACAAGTATTTGTTCCGTGCGGGAATCGATCCCACGACACGCTGCGCAGCAGTCGATCGCTCAGCCACTGCGCCAACCGTGTCGTCAACTATTAGGTACATCATATATCAACAACCCAGTTCATTCGTAATACGATAGCTCTTTGAATGTACGATTGGAAGTTGGTCTATCAGTATTCTGACTACCTGTACCGACTGTCATAGGTCTATGAATGTCAGCCCGGAATTAACTTATCGTGCTTTCCGAGGCACGATAAATAAATAAATATAAATAAATAATGCTGGACAATCCACACATCATCATGTAGCCCCAAGCTAAGCAGAGCTTGTGTTATGGGTACTAGATGACTGATATACTTGATACAATACTTTTAATAGATAGATATTTTTATTATACATAGAAAATACCCAGAACACCCGGAACGAATATTTGTAGATCGTAAAAACATTTGTCCCAGGGCGGGAATCGAACCCGCAACCTCCTGCGTCACAGGCGGACCTTCGCCCGCCGCGCCACATCGGTCGTCAAATGACTTTATTTCCCTCCAAACTCAAGGTCATTGTTCTTCCAACTAATTTGCCCTCGAGACCTAATAATAATAATATCGGATTTCGCCCTGCAGGCATTAGCATGACCACCATACAAACTCATTTTGTAGATGGAAGAATAGACAACAATACAAATTGTGTAAAGATTTCTGCTGTCCTAAGCATGGCGATGCTAAATCTGAACAGAAGAAAGTTTTCTGTCTACGCGGATACAGTCTTCGGGTAGAAGAGATGTTTAATTGGAAAGATAGAACGTTGTCTATTCTTTGTAGAATAGATATAAAGAAGGAAGGTAATGCTACGCGTGTTGAGGTCCCATCCCAAAAAATACACTTTATTATAAATATAATTCAGCTGCAACTCATTTATAAGCTTTGCACAATTTTCGTGGAAACTATCGTGAATAGTCGCCAAAATACGACAATAATTTTGGTCTTTCGCGTTTTTCCAGGTGAAACTTTACAGATGTGTGATGGCTCAAAACATATCGATGTTTTGATAATAAAACAACAAAATGTTCTAATGTTATATTGAAAATAAAAACATAATTAAACACACACGGCGTGCACGATATTGAAAATATTGAAACTGTCGTGGTAATTTAAATAATCTGCTTTTTCCGACTTACCTTTCTTGGTAATATTAATAATAGTCGCTGCGATGACATTCCATCTCTGACATGACACAAAAATCTGCAACCCTAAGCATAGTACCCCGAACCCACTGATGGGATTTGGGAGTTCACTAAAACTCCCATAGGACTTACTACACAGAACTTACAATACAACATCAATCGATTAAAACTAAATATGCCAAATGAAAGTCAAACACAAAACAAATTTGGTGATTAATATATTTTATTACGAAGAACAAAATAAAATACAGTACAATATATTACAGTACTCTTATTATATCTGCAAAGACAGAAAATTACATAAGAAGCTGATGCTGTTAGTCCATATTCGAAATTTAACCACATTAATTTTATATGATCTATCCAGTTTTTCCATCTCGGTAGTAATCTTCTTTGATGAAGTCAGCTGCTTTTTCTGCTATCATAATAGTGGGACAAATTTAAATATCTACACAAGTCTTAAAAGTAATAGTTACTATCACTACTTTAAATACAGTCAAAAGCATACATACATTTTCCTTATTCAATTTCATACTCTATTTTCACCAAAAATAAGTGTTGCAACTTCAAGTGAAGACCTATTTTATTTGGAAAATACATAATTGCTGGTACCCGTTCCAATAAATTTCATCAATACTTTAGGGGACAATCGTGTTTTAATTTTGCGTAAGTTTAACGTATTTAGGCTCGTGACTGTACTTTGCAATAAGGTCTAACATCCTATGGTTGGGCTCGCTCGTAAAGCAACTGCATAATATACACAAGTAATACATTTAAATTACTCCAAATACTAGAGGCAGATTATAAGCTTATCTTTATATAATACCTTGGTAGACTGTGGGCGTTTTGGAACACACTCTGTAATTTTTGACTTTGAAAAGTGGTGATTCTGGGCCATATTTGAATAAATAAATAACTAAAATCAAGGAACTATAACATTAACAACATTTTAATAATTATAAGTAATTTTAATCAGAATCAGAATCATTTATTCGTAAACATAGGTGACAATTATATACAAGATGTTCAAAAATTATGTAGTGCGCTATGTTTAGCCAATTGACATACAAATTATTAAGAGAAAAAAAAAACATTATACTCTTAAATTGAAATATAAATTCGTCATAATATAATTATACAAGCAAGTGAAATTTCGACAAAATTTAAAATGAATTTAATGAAACTCCCATCAACCGTCTAATCACTCTCAGCTCATAAGCAATGATCTTCTTTGATAAAATCAGCTGCTCTTTCCCCAATCATTATGGTGGCAGCATTGGTATTGGCTCCAGTTATCTTTGGCATGACACTAGCATCTGCAATCCTTAGCCTTTGCACCCCAAATACATTAAGACGAGAGTCGACTACAACGCCCATAGGACAAGAACCAACGTAATGATAACCTGGCATCATCAAACATAGCGCGTAGCATTCCCAATATTCAATGGTAGCATTGAAATCACCACAACCACAAATGGCTGGAACAATTAGTTCAGATTCAACACTTTTAAAAAACTCCGTATCTTGAACTCTTAAAAAATCTTGTAGACACGTCACGTGTTTGTGTAAATCTTCATTTTTGGAATAATACCCTGTATATATTATTGGCTGTTCTGTGGGGTCTTTGCTACGCAAATATATTGTTCCTCGAGATTCTGGGTACACTAAAACGATCGAGGTAAAGAGCACTGATTTCCCAATGCTGCCTTCATAAAGGGCGTCACATAATTCATCTACATAAGAGTAGTAGAATGAACAAAACGGTAGCATACCCGCCGCTTCGTTCAATACAAAACTAACGGTTTGATAATCTGGATAGCCTTGACTCTTATTCATTGCGACGTACCCCGTTATAAGTGGCGATGGAAAATTAGTTGGATCTACTGGCTTAGATGGAACTGCTGGCCCCATTGTTTGCGCCACACTTATTATAACCTGGTCTTGTAAAGCTTGACCAACAGGAAGATCAGAAAGAACTGTTATATTGTGACCAAGTAAATGTTCTTTGGGACCTACTCCAGACAACATTAAAAGTTGGGGGGTATTAATAGCTCCTGCCGATACTATGACTTCTTTTTTAGCTTTGAAACATACAGTTTCGTTGTTTTTTAGTATTGCTTCCACACCGATGGCGTTTTTGTCGTCATCGAAGAGAATCTTTGATACCAGTGTGTTTTTAAGCACGAACAAATTTGATCGATCTTTGATTGTATGCAAAAATGAGTAGGCTGTACTTTGCCTTACATGGTCAGCAATGGTAAACATACATTCAGTATACCCGAGAGGAGTATCACCGTTTGTATCCATAACAATATCATGACCAAGTTCATGAAAAGCTTCAAAATAATTATGTGCCTCTTCATTGTAGTTTCTGGTAGTTCCTAAATATCCTTCAGTCCCATGAAAAGCGCCTCCATCATATTCACGTAGGTAAGGGTCAACAAGTCTTTCACTTTTCTTAAAGTATTCAAGTGTGTTTTCCGAGTTCCATGAATCGTCGCAAGTAATCTTCCCCCAGTTGTCAAAATCATGAGGATTGCCTCTCGTGTAAAGCATAAAGTTGATGGAACTTGAACCCCCAAGCATTTTTCCTCTGGTCAATTCAGCTCCATGATTTTTGTGAAACTGTTGGCTATATCCATCATCTTCAGTGGTGTAGTTCCAATCAACTGATGTATTCTTCATATACTGACTAGTTCCTGGTAGCTGGAATAGAATTCAGTCGCCTTTTTATTGACTAATAAAATTGACATAAAGTTTGACGTAAAGTAGTTATTGTAAATGAATTATTTCATCGGAGACATTACCAGATCAGGTAATTAGTCAGAAAATATTTATTAACAACGCTTTGTTTTTACTTCATGAGTCTATTACAGAAATGTATCAGTAATACACACAAGGCAAAGTTTAAGTTTATATCATAGGGTAGTGCCCTTAAAAATTCTGATTGGTCCGAAAGTTGGATCACTCAAAAATACTGGACACGTATTTTTTACGACTCGGAGGTTTTGGTTGGTACTACGTAGGGTACTTTACTTTTGTTGGAATAAGGTATAAAATACACCAGTATTTTAAACAAGTTTTTTTTTGGAATGGACATCTCGCAGTTTATCCTTCAGGGATATTTAATTCATACCCGAACTTTCCTGTGGTTTAGACAAGCAAAGCCAGCCCGTCCCTTGCTGTAATCTCCCAGCGACGTCCTAAGCCGAGGCTCGTACCCCGCAGGGGGTGCCCTTAGCGATTAGTCGCTTAGCTTTTAAGTTTTATACGCCCTGGCTGGCTTAATTTCTAATTAAGTCGCCATAGAAAAGTTCGGTTAAGCAGTAGATATCCCTGAAGGACTATCTGCGAGATGCCCATTCCATAAAAAAATAAGTTCTCAATTCAAAATTGACAACGTAGACTCGGTATGATGTTGGATTTTTGAAATGAGACTTTAATTATGTATAAATAGAGTTTGAAATTCAAGAATAAAGACAAACATTGTTTTGTAATAAGGCCAAATAAATTTTACGATCGGGGTTTCACCGTATGCGTAGTAAATTCAACTATTCATGTGTTTATGATTGAATTAGAATTTTAAAATAGTTTACAGAGTTGTTGTCATATGTAGGTAAAATTTCGCAAAGAGATAGATTGCATCCCAGGAAAGGACATAGGCTACTTTTTTGTATCAACAAACCACGCGGGCGAAGCCGCGAGCGGAAGCTAGTCATTCATAAATACTAGCTACGTTCCGCGGTGTTGCCCGCCGTGGAAAAGTCAACATCGACGATTCGTAATTCAATTTTTTGGGATGAAAAGTAGCTACCGTCATAACAAATTTCATCTAGAACGTTCAGCCATTTTATCGTGAACGAGTAACAAACATATACTCACACGTACGTAGTGACAAACTTACGTATTAATAATGTAAGCGTGATATTCTCCATATTTATTTAATCAAATCAAATCAAAATTCATTTATTCAAATTAGGCTGAGAATCAGCACTTTTTGAACGTCAAAACGTTCACATAAGACAGTCTCCCAAAACGCCCACCCTTCACCCCGCTTTATGGTTATCCATTCCTTTCATGATGCACACCTGACAGAATACATGTCCCAATGTGAAGAAGCCCGAAAGCCTGACAACCAGTCTTACCAAGGGGTATCGTGTTGCCCAACAACTGGGTTGTGTAGGTCAGATAGGCAGTCGCTCAATGTAAAATACTGGTATTCAGCTGCATCCGGTTGGACTGGTACATAACATACTGGTAACATAGTTGGGAAAAGGCCAGGCATATGATAAATAAATAAGTAAATAAATATTGCTGGACAATCCACACAGCATCATCTAGCCCCGAGCTAAGCAGAGCTTGTGTTATGGGTACTAGATGACTGATATATGTACTTAATACAATACATTACAAATATAGATATTTTTATTATACATTGGAAATACACCAGAACACCCGGAACAAATGTTTGTAGATCGTACAAACATTTGTCCCAAGGCAGGCTCTTACGTCGCAGGCGGATCTTCCACCACGTCGGTCGTCATCGTGATGTGTACATGAGAGCAAATAAATATATAAAATAAATAGAAAGGCTTCATAATATTTGATTAAAAATTACCTGGAACATATGCGTCCATTGGCCATAAAATCGCTGTCATCTGTAACGCAGTCAGTACGTTGAAGGCCCCTTGAATTTGCTGGATTCCTAATATTGTTGATGACGCGTTCATTTTTAATATTGTTTCTCTTATCAATCTGTTAAAGTTGTTTTGTCATCACCCTGAACAGACAGAAGTGCACAAGATAATCTGAAAAGTTTATGTTATTTATCAAATAACCGTATTCGCGATCACTACGATTTGAGTGGAAAACGTTGGACACAAAAAAGGACCTTACATTATAAACCTTATGTCGTTGAAAATAGAATTTAAATTCAATTAATTTAGTAATGTGTTACACGACTGGTATCTTTTGTAACAATGAAACAAGACTGGACTGAAAATCGATTGGAAACTAGTATTTATACTTAGTATGTACTATGTGCATCAAATCCTTCATATCTTATCTCATAATATTCAGGGTCGGCGCAGCATATATTATATTCTTCTACCATACATTTCTATTTTCCGTCACCTCAATTATCATCGCCATCCCAGCCATATAATCTTTCATTCAATCCAAACATCATCTCGATGGATAATCCGTCATTACCCATTGGTGTAAAATACTTACCTACTTGGTAAGTATTTTACACCAATATGTGATATCATTCAGTCAAAAAAGTATCGGGAATGGATGATTTGTTTATGGTTCCAAATTCAAATTTTTGTTTTTTTGTAGTTGTTAGATTGGCACAACTGTTTTCCATTTGGCGCGGAGTTTGAGTTGCATCTGTTATTTATATTAAATACAGTGCTGGTTTTAGTAATATCATATATAGTGTGTATTGCGAATTTCATAATGGACAAAAATATCGAACAAAGAGTTTGTCTTAAATTTTGCATCGCCAATGGAATTTCGTGTTCGGAGTCACTGAAAATGTTACAGAAGGCTTACGGTGAATCGACTTTATCAAAAACTCGTGCTTATGAGTGGTTCAAAGCGTTCAAAAGCGGTAGAGATCCGAGGCCGTCAACGTCTGCAACTGAAGTTAACATCGCAAAAGTGAAGAAAATAGTGACTGAAAATCCCCATTCAACTCTGAGAGAGATAGCCGCCGAACTTTCTGTATCTCACGAGTCGATCCGTACCATTTTAACTAATCATTTGGGTATGAAACATGTTGCTGCTCGGCTAGTCCCAAAAGATCTGAATTTTCTCCAAAAACTCAATCGCATGTAAGTCGCTGAGGACATGCTAGAACGGGTCAGTTCGGACCCAACATTCATGAAACGCATTGTTACTGGTGACGAGACGTGGGTTTACGAGTTTGACATGCAAACTAGTCAACAAGCTTCGGAGTGGCGCCTTCCAACTGAACCGAAACCGAAAAAACCACGCCAAAGTCGACCAAAAGTCAAAGTCATGTTGACTGTTTTCTTTGACTATCGCGGTGTTGTGCACTCTGAATTCTTACCGGAAGGTCTAACGGTAAATAAAGAATATTGTTTGAGCGTTATGCGGCGTTTAAGAGAGCAAATTCGACGAAAAAGGCCAGATTTGTGGAAAGAAAATTCTTGGATTTTGCACCACGACAATGCGCCTTCGCACAAGGCTATCATTGTGAACGAATTTTTGACCAAACACTCAACAAATACCATCCAGCAACCACCATATTTACCAGATATGGCTCCTGCTGACTTTTTTCTTTTTCCTAAACTCAAATTACCCATCGTGGCACCCGTTTTCAATCGATAGAAGACATAAAGGAGAATTCGCGGCGAGAATTGAACTCAATTCCGGAAGCAGCGTTTAAAAAATGTTTTGATGAATGGATTATTCGTTGGCGCAAGTGTATCGTTTCTAAAGGAGCATACTTTGGAGGTGATAAAATAAATTTGGATGAATAACAGACATTTTGTGTATTATTGATCTTTTCCCGGTACTTTCTTGACAGAGTAGTATATATATAATGACGGATAAAGAATTGGGTTCTTTTTTTTTTTCTTTTGATAAAACATTGCCCCAGACTAGGAATGTCTCCTGTGTTGTGGGTGCATTTACAAACATTTTAAAGTCCCATACACCAACAGGCAGACCTGGAACAACTACCTGCAGGCCATACAAATATTTGTTCCGTGCGGGAATCGAACCCACGACACGCGGCACAGCAGTCGATCGCTCAGCCACTGTGCCAACCGTGATTCATTTTGTATTTCAACAAAATCCACTTCGGTATTATATTTGAATTGAATAAACAATGTTAAAACTATTATAATGCTTTTCATTATTTCGGTTTCAGAGAACACAGTCTGTTTTTCTATGTATACAAATAAATAAAATTGAATTGTCTGTTTGTAATATTAAAATAACAGCTTTTTATTGAATTAATGTGATAGTATAATAAATAAATAATAAATAATGCTGGACCATCCACACAGCATTATCTAGCCCCAAGCTAAGCAGAGCTTGCGTTATGGGTACTAGTTAACTGATATGCTTAATACAATACATTAAATAGATAGAAATTGTTTTATTGTACATAAGAAATACCCAGAACACCCGGAACAAATTTTTGTAGATCGTACAAACATTTGTCGCAAGGCGGGAATCGAACCCGCAACCTTCTGCGTCGCAGGCGGATCTTGCCCGCCGAGTCACTTAAAACAATTTTAATAACATAAAACATAATACTCAAGTGCAAATTGCAAAAAACCTAAGCAACTGGGGAGTAGCTAACGTTTTTTTATAAAAAAAAACTAAAACTAAACGCCACGTTCAAAACATTTGAATGTAACTCAAAGCAACAACCAAACGTTATATTTTGATTTCTGTCCGCTGTCAGATTGAGTTATATTTGAATTTGTGAAATAACGACAAACAAAGCCAATAAATATTGAAACTATAGAAAAGTGTAGTTTGATTTGTTAATTTTTGCATTGTGTTACACAATGTGGAAATAAACTGTTTTTACAAGTAGTTTTTGGAAATTTCATAATGGCGGCAAAAAATATTAAGTAGGCAACATTTAGAACTATATTTATTAGCATAGTGTGTGATTAATTTAAGAGAACATGGTCCTCTAATAGTCGAAAATTGCATTTGGAGGATAATAGTGGCATCGTCTGATAAAATATTTGAAATACGCAATGATTGATAACAAGGCAAAATGTCTTGAAAACTCGCACCAACCCTCGAAAGTAGGGGGCATTGCTAGGAGCAATATAAATATTGATTCTGATCCCATACACTTCACGGGCCAAATTACTGGCTCATTAAAATTCGCATAAATTGAAACTTAATAACACAACCTTGGATAAACACCTAAATCTACAAAAGCTAATAATTTTGTTGCCACACTGTCTTCCGCATGGTACACTTAACCACACGTATATGGTACTATCTTGACGAAAACAACGCCTTTATAATGTAGCAGTAATGGCCGTTTTCGTGGCTCGTAGGTTAACTCGCGTGCAGTTGACCTTATATCATTCCTTCACGGACCATTAATTGTTAGTGTTTGCTCAACTGCCATATTGTTCTTTTCATATTCTAGATTCATAGAATCCAAATAAACTAAGATAATCATAATAAAAGTGTTCTAGTCACCCCCTGCAGTTTTATCAATCGAAACACGGAAAAAAAAAATCTGTCGTCATTTTTTATAAAGAAAAAGTTGCCCCACACTAGGAATTTCTCCTCTATCGTGGGTGCGTTTACAAAATTTAAACTCACATACATAAACAGCCAGACCCGGAACAAATATCTGTAAGCCATACAAATATTTTTAACGGGAGGGGAACGAACCCGGTTAGGCACGAGCAGCGGCATAGCCCTTCAATTAATAGTTCTAGGTAACCATTTCAGTATACCAGTAACAGATTTACGTCCGTGACATCTCACAACCTCAGTTCCAGTTGAAAACCAGTGTAAGACACTAGTTGTCTGGCATTTTTTCCTGAACTGTCGGAGTCGTAAGGCTCATTATCGCCACCGAGGCCCGTCGCTACGACCCCGTCAATATCCTCCCCCCGACCCTTTGCTCGAGCCAGTCCGCGTAGCTGAGCCAGTAAATGATAAAATTAGTCCCTATAATAATCTATAAGATCCAGTCCGTCCGTTGCTGTCCTCTCCCAGCGACGTCCTAAGCCGAGGCTCGTACCCCACAGGGGGTGCCCTTAGCGATTGGTCGCTTAGCTTTTAAGTTTTTACGCCCTGGCTGGAGGTCTTAATTTCTAATTAAGTCCCCACAAGAAAGTTTGGTTAAGCAGTAGATATACCTGAAGGGTAAACTGCGAGATGCCCATTCCAAAAAAGAAAAGTTTCAATGTAATGGTATTTTAAAATTTGTACGTCTTTCTGGCCCAGCCTGAGACAGTAACTGGTTATTATTAATATTGTGATATCCATTCAAATATATTTTCAATGATAAACCTTGACCTAGCCTAAGAAAAAAAAAACATAGGAAAATATAAAAAATAACGGTCAGCAACTTATTAAAAATAATATAATTAATTAAAAACAATGCTGTGTCTTTACGAATGAAGAAACAAGGGTTATCAATTCTCTTACAAATTGATAATTTAAAACAATCTCCATTTTGAGCTGTCACTAAGACAATGATCTTCTTTGATAAAATCAGCTGCTTTTTCTCCAATCATTATAGTTGGAGCATTGGTATTGGCTCCAGTAATCGTTGGCATGATACTCGAATCTACAATCCTAAGCTTCTGGACCCCAAATACATTGAGGCGGCTGTCTACTACTACCCCCATAGGACAAGTACCAGCGTAATGATATCCTGACAACATCATGCACAGTGCATAACATTCCCAATATTCATGCGTAGAATTCGTTTTTCCACAACCACATTTTTTGGGAATAACCATTTCAGATTTTACCCTCTTAAAATGCTCCGTATCTCGAACTTTTAAATAGTCTTGTATATATGTCGCGTGGTTCTCTAAATCTTCCTGGTTAGAATAATATCCAGTATATATTAATGGCTGTTCTTTAGGATCTCTGCTTCGCAGTAAGATTTTACCACGAGATTTTGGGTACAGTAAATAGACAAAGTTTAACAAAACTGATTTTCCAACACTGCCATCATATAACTCATTACATATTTCATCCTCAAAAGAGTAGTAAACACAAAATTGCAGCATTTTAGTCGGTTCGGGCAATACAAAGTTAAATGTTTGATAATAAGGAATAGTTTCTCTTTCATTCATACTGACATAACCCATTACAAGCGGCGCTGGATACCTAGTGGGATTCACGGGCTCAAACGTTGAAGGTCCCATTGTGTGAAGCGTGAATACCATTACATGGTCTATTAAAGCTTGAGCGACAGCAAGATCAGAAATTACATTTATGTCATGACTTTGTAAATGTTCTTTTGGACCTATTCCGGACAACATCAAGAGTTGCGGGGTGTTTATAGCCCCTCCCGATACAATCACTTCTTTTTTAGCATTGAAACTGACAGTTTCATTATTTTCTAATATTGCTTCGACACCAATAGCATTATTTTCGTCGTCGAAGAGGATTTTAGACACCAGGGTGTTTTTTAGTACAAACAGGTTAGGTCGGTGTTTGATCGGATGCAAAAATGACAGACCAGTGCTCTGCCTTAAACCATCCGCAATAGTAGAAGTGCTTTCAGTATATCCGACTGGAGTGTCACCATTTGTGTCTAAAACAATTTTATGACCAGCTTCCTTGAAAGCGTCAAGTAATTTTTTTCCTTCTTCTGTATAATATCTGATTGTTCCTAAATACCCATCTGTACCATGAAAAACGCCTGCATCAAATTCTTGAAGGACAGGGTCGACCAGACGTTCACTTTTTTTAAAATACGGAAGTGTGTTTTCATAATTCCATGACTCGTCACCAGTTATCGCAGCCCAGTTATCAAAATCATATTTATTTCCTCTTGTATATACCATAAAGTTAATGGAACTAGAGCCTCCAAGCATTTTTCCTCTCGTCCAAGCCGTCCCATTGTTTTTGTGATGCTGTTCGCTATAGCCATCGTCTTGAGTTATATAATTCCAGTCATTTTTTGTATTTTTCAGGTAAAGTGCAGCCACTGGTACCTGTAATAGAGTAATGGACTGATAAAGATAGATAATGTGTAGTTAGAAAGAAATAGCATTAATTCCTGGGTCCTACGTATACCGGTACAACTCGAAAAATAACGAAAACCGTTTTCGTACTTGCACTTGCATGACACGGATACATATTCATGGGTGTTGTGGCATTCAGATATACACAACAATTGATGCAAACATCAATCATGTATGCAATGCAGCAT
Source organism: Phlogophora meticulosa (assembly GCA_905147745.2). Classification (NCBI taxonomy): domain Eukaryota; kingdom Metazoa; phylum Arthropoda; class Insecta; order Lepidoptera; family Noctuidae; genus Phlogophora; species Phlogophora meticulosa. The sequence continues at coordinate 1,765,098 of LR990534.1, forward strand.
TCCAGTATCTTTATTTTTACTTCATTTTCAATCAACTCAACTCAACTCAACTTGAAAGAGTTTTTAATACCGTTCTTAGTTGATTGAACATACTTTTCAAGTTAATATATATTTTTGACGTTTTGTGTCAGTTGGCTGTTACTAATTCCAACGACTGCTTTCATTTTTTTACTTTTATTTTCAAAATACAGTAGATAGTTACCACAGATTCTATAGGGGGATCTCCACCAGCTTCTATTAGTAAAACTGTTACGTCTTTATTCTCTGTGAGTCTATTGGCTACCACACAGCCTGCTGACCCAGCACCGACAATTATGAAGTCGAAACAATCACCATCTGATAAATTAAAAACATAACTAATAAGTTGAAATATTATACTTCAATCAATTTTATTTTTTATTGTTTGCAGTTTAAGTAAGGTTCTTCAGAATTTAAAAAGCAAATAATTATGACACGTTTTCTTGCGAAAAAAACCCAGATTTAAAATACTTCTGAACGACTCAACCGATTTTCATCAAACAAAGAAAATAAAAACAAAATCGGTTTATCCGTTCGTGAGCTACGATACCATATACAAACATACACGTACACACACAGACACGTCAAACTTTTAACACCCCGTCGTTTTTGCGTCGGAGGTTGAATATAGAAATCTCAAACAGCTGACGAAAAATTTCAACGGTGGTCCAGGATCTTGTACCTACTAAAATCATGGTAACAGATTGCGCGTCGATGTCGTATTGAAACAAAATTCAATTCAATAGATACGAGTACCTATTGAATTGAATTTCGTAACCTATTCAATCAAATGAAATAAAATGACGTTCCATGTAAAGTATTCCGCTTCTTTCAGTTTGAGTAGAAATCGACCTCTTTTACAATCAATAACTCATCTGCCTAGGATAGTGGCTGAATAATAACAGCCCCACGGATCGATCGAAGGTTAAGCTACGTTTGCCGAGGTCAGTCCGTGGATGGGACCATACATTACATAAGACTAGACCCTTCCGTGCCTCGGAAAGCACAATAAGCCGATGGTTCTTGTAGATCGTTGACAGTCGTTACGGGAAGTCAGAAGCCCGAAAGACTTACAAACAGTCTTTAGTCCCAGTTACTAGGTTGTGGATGTCAGATAGGCAGTCGATCCAGGCCAATCACGGTATTCAGCAGCGTCGGGCTAGACTGGAAGCCAACCCAACATAGTTGGGAAAAGACTAGCATGCTGAACTCATCTGCCTTAGATGAGTTATTATTTTGGCGCGGTGGGCGAAGGTTTGCTAGTGATGCAGGAGGGTGCGGGTTCGATTCCCGCCTTGAGACAAATCTTTGCATGATGTGCAAAGATTTGTACCGGGTGTTCTGGGTATTAGCTACGTATGAAATGTATTTAAAAAAATATGTATCTATGTATGCAATAGTATTGAAAGGGTCGGCGTTTTGGGGGACTGTCTTTTGTAAACGTATGACGTTCAAAAAGTGCTGATTCTCAGCCTGATTTGAATAAATGAATTTTGATTTTGATTGTATTAAGTATATCAGTCATCTAGTACCCATAACACAAGCTCTGCTTAGCTTGGCGCTACATGATGCTGTATGGATTGTACAACATTATTTATTTATCATTTGTTTATTTATTTGTTTGATTGATTATGATAATGATTCAAATGATTACCTTGTATCTGTGCCTGCTCTGGGAACAAGGTCGCAGTCCACTGTAAGCTTGAGAGTACGCTGAAAGCCGTTTGGATGACCTGAATACCCTGAATGGCTGTAGATGCATCCATTATAAAACAATTTATTTAGTTGTTTGTCACCACCTGGAACAGTATTGTGTAATTATTTATTGAAAGTGCTGCCAGCCTTCTGGGCACTTTTCCCGTTGACAGCGATGCGGATGAATTTTTCGATGCCCTGTGATTATTTATTTTATTAATTTCTTCAGATATTAATAATTGTATCGTTTTAAATAAATAAAGAGAGTTGAAAATATTATGTACACTTCACTTATTAATTCCGCTATAAGTCTAGTTGTTGCAAGCAGTAATACATTAGTATTACACAATCTCCAATACCTCGCACCTTGGTTGCACTAAATGATCTCTTGGATTCTTATCCAACAAGCGATCTGTTTGCGGATGAATGGAAGATGATTTTTTTGGCATGTCAGAAGTACTGTGAGAGGGATTGATGTAAGTACCTATATGTTGTTTATAACTTTACTTTTATTTTTTGTGTTTAGTTACTGTAATTGGTTCTTCAACCGTTGTAATTAATTAAATTAATTAGACCCATGGCCCGGAGACTGGAAATGTACCCGGTTGATGGCATTAGGGTCGCCCACCGTAACATGGGACTTAAACAAAATGTGGGTGTACTATAGTGACACCTCTGCTTAGCTCTTTAGGGAATACAGGTGTGATGTCATATAATGTAACAAAAAAATAAAAAAAACCTTTCTTTTTTAATTTATCCTTTTGCAAGGAATATTCTCTAACAAATTTTAATAATATTGAGTAAATAAAAACAACACGTACCTTTCGTAATACTTTACCAAGCAACTGAACTAAAATGCAATTTTTCAATTAAATTTATAGCTCACTTTTGCTATAACTACATAATATATGTGAATCGACATATCGACGTCAGTAGATAAAGTGGAACTTTAGGGTTGTCTGAAAACTATAGCATGAGAAAGAAGAATTATAATATACTAGCTGACCCAGCAAACGTTATTTTGTCATATAGAGGTTGATCGTAGAGGGGTGAAAATTTAGGATTGTATGTATTTTTGTATGTTGTATCATAAAAAAATAAAAACAAAAAAAAAATGTCTTAAAAATAAAAATAACCGATGTTCACCGATGTGGTGAACGCCTAGAAGGTGGCTTGCCCGGATACAGATAGACTCATCTTCCCAGAGATGTTTTATTTATTTTTTTCATGAACTGTGTGTTTTGTTTTCTTTTCGTGTACACAAAATAGGAAGAAATAAAGAGCGGTACTGCATCCTGTGTATATATATGGGGTTGGCTTCCAGTATCACTGAATGCAGCTGGATAGCAGTATTGCACATAGAGCAACAGCCTATCTGACCTCCACAACCCAGTTATTGGGCAAAACGATACCCCTTGGTAAGACTAGTACCTCATAAGCAACACCGAGCAAAAGTCGGAGTACTGTCCGAAAGGACCAATAGTACACCCACAATTTTCCAGTTGAAATAAGGGCCGAGCGTGTTACCAGTCACAAATTTATACTCCGGGCTGCTAGTAATAAAATCTAAATAGACAAACCCAATAACACTTGTCACGGCGCAAGAATCGGATCCAGGACCTCACGCTCAGTCAGTGTATCAAGATTGATGACAGTCAAAGTCAAATCCGTTTCTTTCAATTTGATCAATTTATTTTTTTTGACTTTTTTTTATTTCTACTGTTTTTTTTTCGCATTGAAAAATTCATCCGCATCCGCGTCAACGGGAAAAGTGCCTGCATTGACATATTGAAATGGCAATGCTGATTTGGTCGAATCTTCTCGCGAGCAGAGAATTAATCAGCTTGAAAATAAACAAAACTGGCCAAGCGCAAATCGGACTCGCGCACGAAGGATTCCGTACCATTATCTATAAAAATGACAATGGCATGTCTGTTGTATGAGAGCCCCCTGAATTTTTTGTTTTTGTTTTAATTAATTAATTATTTTTAAACTAAATATTTCTTCTGTGAATATTTCAAGCGTCTACCTGTTGTCGTTATCAATATCGAGCAAAAACAAACAAGAAAATCACGATTGTTTTATTCTGTTTTTTAGTATTTGCTGACATAGCAGCAATAGAAATATGTACATCATTTGTGAAAATTGTAACTGTCTTACTAACACTCATGAGATACAATCTGGTGACAGACGGACAGCGGAATCTTAGTAATAGGTACCCGTTTTACCCTTTGGTTACGGAACCCTGAAAATAAAATACTAAAATGATTTTAGTTGCCTGAATTTTGCATGATGATATGAGAATCATGCTATTTAGTTTCTGAGATAGTCTTTTGGACCTCTTTGCCAGACCTTTGGATGTCCAAACAGTTATCCTTTACCCGAAATGGTCAAAATTAACATACATACACACTCACGCCTTTTTCCCATGGGGGTAGGCAGAAAGTACAGAACGCCACCGTTTATGCATCTTGTCATCATCATCATCATTTCAGCCAAAAGACGTCCACTGCTGGCCAAAGGCCTCCCCCAAGGATTTCCACAATGACCGGTCCTGCGCCTTCCGCATCCATGCCCTTCCCGCGATTTTCACCAGGTCGTCGGTCCACCGTGTGGGAGAGAACTCGAGAACTTTCTTGCCCCATCCCCATCAGCATCTCGTCATACACGCAAAAAATCAACACCATCCAAAAATGTCCCTATCATACTACTAGAACAATTACTAATTATTTACTATCACCAAGAAAACATCCAAACCCTAGTTAATTTATAGCCAAGTCATTATATACAAGTACTTATCAATAAATTACTGTGCGTGTTTATTTACCAATATTGTTGTAATACACAGTATACGTACATTAAATAAATTAAATTCCAAGTTAATTAAGAAATAAAATATAACAACTTGAGTAAACGCTTATAACTATTTTTTTTAAAGTGATACTTTTAATACATTGCCTCAAACTTTTTCGTCCATCTATTGCATGTCGCGTGACGGTTGGCCGCGGAGTAGGGGTAAAGTAAAAGCACATGGTTCGCATCAGCTGACCGGGTAGTGTATGTATCCTCATATGTCTACAATGCGAAAAAAAGTTTCACTTATACCGTGGTTTTATAAAACCACACAGTAATTTTTTTTATTGGGACTAATGTTTGTACGATCTGCAAATATTTGTTCCGAGTGTTCTGGGTATTTCCTATGTACGAGTATAATAAAAATATATATCTATGTAATGTATCTATGTTAAGTATATCAGTCATCTAGTACCCATAACACAAGCTCTGCTTAGCTTGGGGCTAGATGATGCTGTGCGGATTGTCCAGCAATATTTATTTATTTATTTTATTTATTTTGTGCCGCTTATGTGTTTCTGTTGTCTTCTGGTTGGTATGTAGTGTAGTTACTGCTACGAAACAAAGGTGCCAATGTCTGTTACTATTGACGTAGGTTGTCTTAATTAAGGATGAACAAGTCGCGGGCTCAAACTCACTGATGGGCGAGGCTAAAGAGCACGTTGTTTCACCTTGCATTGTGTCAAACAGAGATAGAAACAGTGACGAGCAGTTAGTCTAGTTAGTAAACCGACCCACCGACTAACCGACTAACCAACCGGTCAACCGACCGTCTGACCGAACGACCGACCGAACGACCGATTTATCATGGGTGCCATTTTCGGGGTCGCTTATAACGATATAGGGGTCAAAATCGAAATCCAAGATGGCGCGGACAAAATTTCCTTACTTTTCGACATGGGTGTCATGTCATTTTCGTGGTTTTCGGGGTCGCTTATACGATAATAGGGTCAAAATCGAAATCCAAGATGGTGCCGACGAAATTTCCTCACTCTTTGTCATGGAGGTCATTTTCGTGGTATCCGGGGTCGCTAATAACGATTAAGGGGTCAAAATTGATATCCAAGATGGCGCTGACAAAGTTTACTAACGTTGGTTAGTTCGTTAGAAAATGACACCCATGACGCCACCGTCATGGGTGTCATTTTCGTGGTTTTCGGGATGGCTAATAACGATTATTGGGGTTAAAATCGAAATCCAAGATAGCGCCGGTAAAACTCACCAACTATTTTGCTAATAGTGTTGCCAGTTTCCTATTTAATTAAATTAAAAATAACGACTTTCAAATTACTAAAATGTATCATATGGGTCACCATCTGCTGAATATTTCTCCACTACAATTCAGAATCAAATCGTTGGTACTCTGCATTCAATATCATCTATTGAATTATCTGCTTAATTGGTTCTTTCATTAAGACTTCCCTGTAGTACCTATGTGTGATGCCATAGCGGGATCTGTGTGACTTGCCAGTATTGCAGGGTCATCAGCAAATATTGCAGTAGTAACCTTATCACCTTGTGGGAGGTCTGCAGTATATACTGTGTACAAGATTGGTCCCAGTACCGACCCTTGTGGTACACCGGCCATGGCGAAAAGAATATTACTAGTGAAGGCACTCGTAATATTCTTTTCACCAAATACGATTTTATCAGTGAGTAGAACCGGTGAGGAAGCTTGATTTTCAGTTTATATAGGGGGCACTTATGCCAAACCTCATCGAAGGCTCGTTGGATATCCAGAAACACTGATGCATGACAATATGTATGTATATTTTAATTAAATCATGTCTTGTTGACACGCGATTGAATTACTTGATTTTTGTATTTTATTAATTTTTATTCTCTTTCTATATTACGAGTATCATGATAAATGAATAAACTCAATATTTATTTTGTATTCATTACATTAAGTTTATAAAAGCCTAGATTAAGTTTAGCTAAAAGATAACACGACAGTCATTGCCTATCAGGCAGTACGAAATTCACCAGGTCAGCTTGTAGGGAAATATAAAATAATGGTCAGCAACTATATCAAGATAATATAATAATTAACAAAAAACAATAATTTTATCTTGACAAATGCAGAAACGAAGGATTTTGATTCTCATATTAATTGAAAATTTAAAACAATATACATTTTTAACTTTTATTAAGACAATGATCTTCCTTGATAAAATCAGCTGCTTTTTCTCCAATCATTATAGTTGGAGCATTGGTATTGGCTCCAGTTATCGTTGGCATGATACTCGCATCTGCAACCCTAAGCTTCTGTACCCCGAACACATTGAGGCGGCTGTCTACTACAACTCCCATAGGACAAGTACCAGCGTAATGATATCCTGACACCATCATGCACAGTGCATAACATTCCCAATATTCATGCGTAGAATTGGGTTCTCCACAACCACATTTTTTGGGAATAACCATTTCAGATTTTACCCTCTTAAAATGCTCCGTATCTCGAACTTTTAAATAGTCTTGTATATATGCCGCGTGGGTCTCTAAATCTTCATGGTTAGAATAATATCCAGTATATATTAATGGCTGTTCTTTGGGATCTTTGCTTCGCAGTAAGATTTTACCACGAGATTTTGGATACAGTAAATAGACCAAGTTTAACAAAACTGATTTTCCACCACTACCATCATATAACTCATTACATATTTCATCCTCAAAAGAGAAGTAAGTACAAAATTGCAGCATAGGAGTCGGTTCGGGCATTACAAAGTTAAATGTTTGATAATTAGGAATAGTTTCACTTTCATTCATACTGGTATAACCCATAATAAGTGGTACCGGAAAGCTAGTGGGATCCACTGGCTCAGAAGTTGAAGGTCCCATTGTTTGAAGCGTGAATACCATTACATGGTCTATTAAAGCTTGAGCGACAGGAAGATCAGAAATCACATTTATTTCATGACTATGTAAATGCTTTTTTGGACCTATTCCAGACAACATCAAGAGTTGCGGGGTGTTTATAGCCCCTCCCGACACAATCACTTCTTTTTTAGCATTGAAACTGACAGTTTCATTATTTTCTAATATTGCTTCGACACCAATAGCATTATTTTCGTCGTCGAAGAGAATTTTTGATACTAGGGTATTTTTTAGTACAAACAGATTGGGTCGGTTTTTGATCGGACGCAAAAATGCCACACTAGTGCTCTGCCTTAAACCATCCGCAATGGTAGCAGTACTTTCAGTATATCCGACTGGAGTGTCACCATTTGTGTCTAAAACAATTTTATGACCAGCTTCCTTGAAAGCGTCAAGTAATTTTTTTCCTTCTTCTGTATAATATCTGATTGTTCCTAAATATCCATCTGTACCATGAAAAACGCCTGCATCAAATTCTTGAAGGACAGGGTCGACCAGACGTTCACTTTTTTTAAAATACGGAAGTGTGTTTTCATAATTCCATGACTCGTCGCCAGTTATCGCAGCCCAGTTATCAAAATCATATTTATTTCCTCTTGTATATACCATAAAGTTAATGGAACTAGAGCCTCCAAGCATTTTTCCTCTCGTCCAAGCCGTCCCATTGTTTTTGTGATGCTGTTCGCTATAGCCATCGTCTTGAGTTATATAATTCCAGTCGTTGTTTGTATTTTTCAGGTATTGGAAAGCCGCTGGTACCTGTAATAGAAAATGTGTAGTAACTAAAAAGATTTTGGTAATTAAAAATTACATTCGTTTAATGGGTCCTACTTATACTGGTGCAACTCGAAAAATAACGAAAACCGTTTTCGCACAGTAATTTTTACTTCATTTTCAATGTCAACTTCTATGACATTCTTTGTTTTAAATTTGTGTAATTGCGCAATTTTGTGCGATCATAAAAAATATTGAAAGCTTTTGTATTGTTTAAAAGAAAATCCAAATACAATATTTGAATACCATTCTTAGTTTATTGAAAATACTTTTCAAGTTAATTATTTTGGACGATTTGTGTCAGTTATACATTACAGTAGATAGTTACCACAGATTCTATAGGAGGATCTCCACCAGCTTCTATTAGTAAAACTGTCACGTCTTTATTCTCTGTGAGTCTATTGGCTACTACAGAGCCTGCTGACCCAGCACCGACAATTATGAAGTCGAAACAATCACCATCTGATTAATTAAAAACATAAATCATAAGTTTTAGTATTTTACTTAAATCAATTTTATTTTTCACTGTTTACGGTTTAAAGTAAGGTACTTCAGAATATAAAAAGCAAATAATTGTGACACGTTTTCTTGCGATAAAACTTAGATTCAAAATCGAATAAACCGATTTTCATCAAAGAAACAAAATAAAAACAAAAACAAAATCGGTTTTTACTCAAAGATAATTAGAAAAATCGAAATTAGGAACAGCCAACGAAATATTTCAATGCTACTCTGCTCCTGGATTATGTACCTTCTGTCCAGATATTTTATTAGATTGTGCCACTAAATCCCTTCCACCCTGTATTGAAATTAAATTCAATTAAAAAGGTATAGTGAAGTTAATTAAAATGATGATCCATGTAAAATAATGGTATTCAGCTTATTTCAGTTTGAATGGAAGTCGTACTCTTTTACAAGCCTAGGCTAGTGGCTACATTGCAACCGCACGGGTCGATCAACGGCTAAACTATGTTAGCCGAGGCCAGTCCGTGGATAGGTGATCATTCCGTGCCTCGGAATATATGGCCGTTGTCGTTGCGGGAAGTCAGAAGCCCGACAGACTGATACACTGTCAAGCCAAAGGGTATCGTGTAACCCAGTTACTGGTTTGTGTAGTTCAGATAGGCAGTGGCTCCATGTAAAGCACGGGTATTGAGCTGCATCCGGCCAGACTGGAAGCCGACCCCAACATATTTGGGAATAGGCTTGGATGCTGAACTCATTTGCCAAAGATGAGTTTTTATTTTCTACGTTATTTAATAGTCCGGATGATTCAACTGTACCAGCCTATTACTGCAGGGCAAAATCCTCATCTCATACAGAGAAGGCACGAGCATTAATCACCACGCTCGCTCAAGACGGGTAGGCGATTTCAGACTTATATTAATTATATAAGTCCAGGTTTCCTCACGATGTTTTCCTTCACCGATGTCAGTGATGTCCAAGATAAACTTAAAAAGTACATATGAATTGAAAACCTCACATTGGTACTGGCCCAAGTTTGAACCCAGAACCTCGTGCACAAGAGGCGAGGCCTAAACCACTGGGTCATCATGACCTTGATTTGATGACTAAACTGATTACCTTGTATCTGTGCCTGCTCTGGGAACAAGATAGCAGTCCACTGTAAGCCTGAGAGTACGCTGAAAGCCGTTTGGATGACCTGAATACCCTGAATGGCTGTAGTTGCATCCATTCTAGTTGTTTGTCACCACCTGAAACAATATTGTATAATTATTTATTAAATAAATAAATAAATAAATATTGCTGGACAATCCACACAGCATCATCTAGCCCCAAGCTAAGCAGAGCTTGTGTTATGGGTACCAGAGGACTCATATACTTAAAACAATATATTACATAGATATTTTATACATAGCAAATTCCCAGAACACCCGGAACAAATCTTTGTAGATCGTACAAACATTTGTACCAAGGCGGGAATCGATACCGCAACCTCCTGCGTCGCAGGCAGACCTTCGCCCGCTGCGCCATATAGGTCGTCAAAAAATTCGGTCGTATTGAAAATATATATATAATATATAGACTCGACTTATTTATTCCGCTATAAGTCTAGTTGTTGCAAGCACTACTACTAAGCATTAGATTCAGGCCGGACAAAATGTTGACGACACGGTTGGCGCAGTGGTTGAGCCATCGGCTGCTGCGCCGCGTGTTGTGGGTTCGATCCCCGCACGGAACAAATATTTGTATGACCTACAGGTAGTTGTTCCGGGTCTGGCTGTTTGTGTATGTGAGTTTAAATGTTTGTAAACGCACCCACGATACAGGAGAAATTCTTAGTGTGGGGCAACGTTATTTATAAAAAGAAAGAAAGAAAAGAAAGAATGTTGTAGCGGCCCAGAGACTGGAAATGTACCCGCTTGATGGCAATAGGCTCGCCCAAAGTAACATGGGACTTAAGCATAACCAGCGAAATGTGGGTATACTATAGTCATACCTCTGCCTAGCTCTTCGGTGAATACAGGTGTTAAATTCCCTTTGTTTTAATTAATCTGTTTGAAAAAATTGTTCTTAAACATATTGTATTGATAAAAAAATACGTACACGTACCTTTTGTAACACTTTTACGAGCAACTGAATGAAAATTTAACTTTTGACTGTTATTTATAGTTATTTATAGCACGCTTTTGTTACTACCTAAACCTACCTTATAATATAATAATTGTGAATCGTTAATTCGACGTAAGTAGATAAAAAAAAATTAGGGTTGTCTGTAAGTTCATTGCGTGAAAATAAAAAAAATTAGCTTCCGCCCGCGGCTTTGCCCGTGTGCTTTGTTTATGTTCATTCATTATATGTTTGTATTAGTTTTTATTCTGACTGTAACGTATTATGCTGATCTGAACTACAGTAGTATTTGAATTTATTTAGCTTTTTTAAAATTTATTTTATTTGTTTGTAATTTAGTTTTTACCCTTACCTTTATGGGTATTATTGGGTGCCAAAAAGACGGCAGGCCTGCATCAGTCATCGTGTAGGGTCAACCCTATTTTACAGTTGCGAGGCGTCAATTTTCGTTGAAGGGAAGCCGACAAAGGAAACCTACTAAACATTTAATCTTAGTTTTCATTGTTTGAATGTCATTGTACCTATATCATATCTTTGGTGACTTTATCATCAGATCAAAAGACATTTCAAAACAAATGTCTGTCCGATAATTATTGTAATAAAATATTAATATTATCATGATTACTGTAATTTATTTATGAGTGCATGTGGTGTTGTAGTGTAGGTATATGTTGTAAAATCATTGTATATTGAGTTGGACGTCGCCAGCTGCGCCACAATTTTATACTTTTATAGCTATCATCGTCTTTTTGTAATATATGTGTAAACCTATATTGTACCACAGTAAAAGTTTTATTTATTTATTTGACGACCTATGTGGCGCGGCGGGCGATGGTCCACCTGCGACGCAGGAGGTTGCAGGTTCGATTCCCGCCTTAGGATAAATGTTTGTACGATCTACAAAGATTTGTGGTGTTCGGGGTATTTGCTAGGTACAATAAAAAAAAAAAAAAACTGTCTATGTAATGTATTGTATTAAGTACATCAGTCATCTAGTACCCATAACACAAGCTCTGTTTAGCATGGGGCTAGATGATGCTGTGTGGATTGTCCAACATTATTTATTTATTTACTCAAAATCACTCACACCAAAAAATATTCAATTTTTTAACGTAGAAGGTAAATCAATACATTACTTACCACGTGCTCGTCGAATCCAATCAACTGGGTGTTCCATCAGGCCAGGGTGCTTAAATATCTAATCCATCACCTAGAAATTCATTAAGTCTCTCGTTGTACCCGGGGGCTACGGCTGAAATCGTAACTGATATAATACGAAACGACACGATTCGTTTACTGAAGGTGTTTTTTCTTTCGTTCAATTGGTAGTAGCTTCAACTTCAACTCTTCCTTAACGATTTAATTATTAATTATTTATCTCAATTTACTTTGGATCATAATTATGCACAATTAAAGTGAATTAAATATTATATATTCAATAACACAAATTAAAATCAACATCACAATTAAAATTAAAATCGCAAACAATTTTTTTTTATTCATTTTTAATAATTAATAAAATAATAAGAACACCTTGCTGTAAATCACGTTTGAACATTGTACAAAAATAAAAAAATATAAAATAAAAATAAAAAAAGTATTTTTTTATAAAACTAAAACATTATCTTAACATTAGTCAGTATGTGAACCATGCAGCATTGGTTCAAGTACTGACAGTCGAAACGTTCAGAAAAAGCCAATGGCTAATGTTTAATGGATTTTTTGGAAAAGAAACCACAATTTTTGCAATATCACGTACGTACTATGATAGACCACAATCAAACGCTAGAGATACTATCAGAAAATATTTTTATGATTAAATACAGAGAGAAAACTGCCAAAAATCAAATGACTAAAACATAAAAAATAACTTATTCTGCACAGAGTTTCCAAAAAACAAAACATAAAATAAAAATACCCAAAAACCACTTGTGTTATGTTACAATTTTATTTTATAAAATTTGTACAGATTAAATACAAAAGGAGAAAAGACATGGTACTAGGTTAACGAATTGTTAGATGATTGCGCTTTAATGATCTCGCATTTGACAGATCATGTCAAGTTGTGGGCGTTGATTAAAATTGCTTACACGACAAGTAAGTTTTTAAACTTCATAATTTTAATACGCACATCGACCACGCCAAACTGACAGATTTTCCCAATTGAACATCAAACAGAATCCTTTCGTAATAAAGTTGAAAACGTATCAAAAGGTTTGTCATAATTGTGCTGGCCTCTATACTAGATGTGCCCGCGACTTTGCCCTCGTGTAATTTAAAAAAAACATTGGCTTTATTTTTTTGTGCAGAATCTGATTCCTTTTCAAAAATAACTAAGTTACTCCTTATCATATCAGCTATCTGCCAGTGAAAGTCCCTTCAAAACCGGTCCATCCGTTTTTGAAAGTCAGTGGTGAAATTTGTCAATATTACATCATCTGCCTAGCCTTTTTCCAACTATGTTGGAGGCGGCTCCCAGTCTCATCAGATGCTAGTATTTTACGTGGAGCAACTGCCTATCTAATCTACAAAACCACTGGGTTGTGGAGGTCAGATAGGCAGCCGCTCCATGTTGCCCACTAACAGTAGTGGGAAACACGATACTCTTTGGTAAGACTGGTTATCAGTGTTTCGGGCTTCTGACTACCCGTAACGACTGTCAAAAATCTACCGGTACCAATGGCTTAGTGTGCTTTTCGAGGCACGGAGAAGTCTCGATATGTTACAAATGGTCATCCTTCAATAGACTGACCTCGGCAAGCGTAGCTTAAGCTTCAATCAAACCGTGCGGCTGTTTTTATTTAGCCACGAGCTCCTCATTTATTCATAAATTACACAATATTACAATACATAAAACATAAGTACCCACATTACGCTAGTTTGCTAGCTACCTCTTCCTTACCTTTCAGTGATTACAGGTATGATGTTTAAATAAAAGAATATGCAGCAAGACACAGTCCTTGATATAGGTAAACTAATTTATTATGTAACAAAAACACTACACACAAACTCTGAATCTTATAGCATTACAACATCTTCAGAAGCCCTTAACTACACACAAGGGCGTCACTAAAGCGAAACGGAAGATATAAAAATATATTTTATATTCATGTTTTGTAACGTCCCGAGTGGGGTGTGAAAAAACAATGAAAACATTCTTCCCATATGTTGCTTTGTACAGAGATCGTAAAATAGACCGCGGGTACCGTCTATAGTAAAAATGTTATTAAAAAAATCTGAAGATGCGTGTTTTTTTTTTGGGAGAAATAATATGTTGATGTCGTCTGTGTGCGCCTTGAGTGATACGAGCAGATACTACGGATAAGAGAATGAGAAAACTTGATAAAGATTATGTTCTTAGTAACGGCAAATTGCCTAAAACGGTGACAATTTTTTTTTTTTAAACTTTGCCCCACACTAGGAATTTCTCCTGTGTCCTGGGTGCCTTTACAAACATACAAACTCACATACACAAACAGCCAGACCCGGAACAACTACCTGTAGGCCATACAAATATTTGTTCCGTGCGGGGATCGAACCCACGACACGCGGCGCAGCAGTCGAACGGTCAGCCACTGCGCCAGCCGTGCCGTCAAATTAAATTACCTAAAAGATATACAGAGGGTCGATTGAAGGTTAAGCTATGCTTGCCGAGGGTAGTCTGTGGATGGGTGATCATTAATTACATATTGACACCCCTCCATGCTTTGGAAAGCACGTTAAGCGGTTAGTCCCGACTGTCATTTGTAGATCTATGACCCGATTCCCACGGAAATACTTCACGATTTCGGGATAAAAAGTAGCCTATGTAATATTTCAAAATATGAGCTACCTTCGTAACAAATTTCATCCAAACCCGTTCAGCCGTTTCAGCGTAAAGAAGTAACAAACATACGGACTAACTTTCGCATAGTGTGACATTCTGCTTCAAGACGAAATCATACACATTGACGTATATGATTACATTACACCCTTAAGCAAACTATAGTACTCAATAAGACTTTAATTACACTGCAAAATCAACTACACACATAATTTAAACTCATTCTTGGTACAGTTTATTTTAATGTGACTGTTTCCACAGAAAACTATTTTAAATCACTCAGAATATCAAAGCAGTGGAAGTGATATAAATACTCGTAATTGAGGATACAAGGATGGAAACGATATAGACCAGACGTCAGAGGCCAGCACATCAAGCTAACCCAAACTGTCGAAATTTCCCAATTGAACATGAACCTTATTCCTTTGTTATAAAGTTGAAAAATTATCAAAGAAACTTGACAGATTGCGGTAGCTTGATATACTGGCCTCTGTATGAGTTCAAGACAGAAGTTTTTAATACTTGGAAATAAATATCTCTTTGCATCTTAGGTACAGTCTTGCTTTTTTAGTGATCTGTTACATTGTATTTAACGGTCAACGTTTGAAGTTTGTATGGCAGTAAAAGTTAAAGTTTCATATGGAATATTGTTTGGCGGAAGAGCAGGTTTGACTTCCAGGAGTTCCAGGCGGGTGATTTTATAGATTTTCAACCGTATTCCTACTTCTATCACGGAATTTTGGCTAAAAAATAACTAAGTTAATAATATGACGACCTATGTGGCGCAGCGGGCGAAGGTCCGCCTGCAACGCAAGAGGTTGCGGGTTCGATTCCCGCCTTGGGGAAAATGTTAGTACGATCTACAAATATTTGTTCCGGGTGTTCTGGGTATTTGCTATGTATAACAAATATATCTATCTATGTAATGTATAGTATTAAGTATATCAGTCACTTAGTACCCATAACACAAGCTCTGCTTAGCTTGGGTCTAGATGATGCTGTATGGATTGTCCAGCATTATTTATTTATTTACTTATTTCATAGTTAAGCTACGCTTGCCGAGTTCCGTCCGTGGAAGGGTGACAATTAATAACTGTAAAGGAATATCGTGTCTAGGAAAACACGTTAAGCCGTTGGTCCCACCTGTCATGTACCTACAGATATTTGACAGATTTATTTATTTTATGTATTTATTTAAATAGTATTTCTGAAGCCAATGTTACGGGTGATAAGTCAAAAAGTCAAAGAGCCTGATTACCAGTCTTGAAAAAGGGACGGGCAACGTATCGTACAACCCAGTAACTGGGTTGTAGAAGTTACTTAGACTGTCACTCCATGTAAAAGACGGGTACTCAGCTGCATCTAATTATATTGGACGCCGATCCCAACGTAGTTGGGAAAAGGCTAGGCAGATGATGACCTACTTTTTTCGAAGAATTGCCTTACTTCAGTGGCAGTGGACGGGGGAAAAGGGTTGTTGTGTGACGACCGCTTAGTAGAAGAAGCAGGGTGGGTACATTCCCAAAGTGGACTGACAATCTCAGAATCAAAATGGATGCGGGTAGAGCAGGACCGATCATTGTGAAAATATTTGGGGGCAGGCCTGTGTCTAGCAGGATGATGACTTCATTATATTTTTGTTACAAATTAATACACACTTATTGGTGTCAAAATCAATTGCTAATGAAATACCAAAATAGTCATTTATCATATATAATTAAGCCATAATTATTATAATTTAATATTTGTGAGTTTAAAATATTATTGAAATTCCATAGCACTAAATAGTTGCACTGAATTAATTAGAATGTTTTATTTAACGACACGTATACCTATTCCAATTTAATAAATTTACCAATAAAATTATATCTAAGCACGATTTGACGCGGATTTCAATATAATAATATTCATAATGATTGGATCAAACTAACAATACGTATAACTGACCGCAATCCGAATCAAATATGTGTGCATATTTGATTTCAACCACATCGTTGCAATGTTAGATAAAGTACCGGTAGCGTATTTTTAAATAGAAAATACGCGTATCACACATAATAATTATTTATTTTTAATGTACAATTTTTTGGGTTGCCCAGTAACTGGGTTGTGGATGTTAGATAGGCAGTCGCTCCATGTAAAATACTGGTATTTAGCTGCATCTGGTTAGACTGGAAGCCGACCCCAACATAGTTGGGAAAAAGGCTGGGCAGATAAATAAATAAATAAATATTGCTGGACAATCCACACAGCATCATCTAGCCCCAAGCTAAGCAGAGCTTGTGTTATGGGTACTAGATGACTGATATACTTAATACAATACATTACATAGATAGATATTTTTTTTATTATACATAACAAACACCCAGAACACCTGGAACAAATCTTTGTTGATGGTACAAACATTTGTCCCAAGGCGGGAATCGAACCCGCAACCTCCTGCGTCGCAGGCGGACCTTCGCCCGCTGCGCCACATCGGTCGTCAGATGACGATGATGACTTGCGTAAAAAATATTGTGATCGTCAAACGTTAAATGGTATTTATGTCTGATAATGACTTAGACAATCATACACAATATTACTCCTATCTGACCTCTACAACTAATATCGTACAATCGCAAAAGTTGCAAAAGAAAAATATATTATGGAAAAAATATAAGCACAACTTGAGTATTAGCCCGATATTTCATGATGAAATGATAAGTTATTTTGATCAGCCTAACACGTATAAGCTCCAAACATATTACAACAATGTGTCACGATCCCCTTAACTTATATGTGAGTACAAAAACCCACGTCATACGAGATGAAAAACTGATCAAACGGCTGACACCCAAAGAGCAACTCTTTCCATAGAATCCATGTCAATATCTATGTTACAATACCTACAATACGATTTATTTGAACCTCATAAATCCGGGAACATAGCCGTTTCAACAACCGGCCATAACCAAAGGATTCGGCGATATTCAGGCATTTTCAGATTGTTCAAAATATTTAAAAGTCGGAATTTTAGTGAAAGAATGGGATCGGGTTAACTCTGAAATGTGTTGGGTATAATGAAACACTTTTGTTTCGATTTAACCACAGTTAAGCCCATTATTTCCAAGTTATTTTTACACGAGCTAAAAAAGACACTGGAAAACGTTGTATTATGTATACAATCATTTGTACCAAACCATCATCGTCATCCTCCAGCCCTTATCCTATTTTATTTGGGGTCGGCGCAGCATGTTTCCTTCTTCCATACATTTCTACTTGCCGTCATTTCAATAGTCACCTCTTTTCTAGCCACATGATCTTTCACACAATCCATCCATCTTTTCTTTGGTCTCCCTCTATTCTTGTAACCCTCCACATTCATACTCACAACTTTCCTCACAACCCTCATTCCTTCGCATTACATGCCCATACCATGACAACCGATTTCCGCACAATTTCTCGGTCACAGGCACCACTGTCAGACTTCCTCTTACATACTCATTTCTCATTCCATCCATTCGCGTAACACCACATTTTTCTTTATACATTACATTTATTTATATTTCATTATTTCTACCAAATCCATATGAAATATTTAATTAGAAATGTGTGCTTCGATGTCCCTTCTGGTGGAAGTATACTCGTACAGTAAGAAATACGACCTATGTGGCACAGCGGGCGCAGGTCCGCCTGCGACGCAGGAGGTTGCGGGTTCGATTCCCGCCTTGGGACAAATGTTTGTACAATCTACTAATATTTGTTCCGGGTGTTCTAGGTATTTTCTATGTATAATAAAAAATATCTATCTATGTAATGTGTTGTATTAAGTATATCAGTCATCTAGTACCCATAACACAAGCTCTGCTTAGCTTGGGGCTAGATTATGCTGTGTGGATTGTCCAGCATTATTTATTTATTTATATTTATATACAGATGGAACAGCCATCGACGCATAAACTGGGACCATGAGTTCAGTACATTATTCTGGGCTCTTCATCGTTGAAATTTTTTTTCGGGCTTGCCTAATTTCGGCGTTAAAAGTTATGCTGCATAAAATAATTGTTTCTACCAAACCCAATGACATATTCAATTAGCAATATGTACGTCGATGTCCCATCTACCATACAGTAAGAAATAATTCTTGTCACGTAAGTATTAGGTCTTTACCTATGAAATTGCCGTTCTGCAGTACTGGCCATTTCAAATCAAAATATTTTTTGTGTGGCTAAGAATTCTGATTTCAAATTAATTTTATTTTAAAAACATGGATTTTTTTTTCCAAAAGTAGTCATTTGTTTATTGATTAGTGTTACATTTTCATCGCATTTAAATCTTTTTCGTCATCATGGATACGTTAAAAATTCGAGTAATTATGGAATATGAGTACCGTCGTGGCAGCAACGCGGCACAAGCGGCACGCAACATCAACGACATTTACGGAGCTAACACTACAAACCAACGCACTACCTGTTATTGGTTTGCTCGCTTCCGTTCTGGAAATTTCGACCTGAAAAATGAACCTCGCGGTCGTCCGAAGACTTTGGTCGACAATGACGAATTAAAGGCGATTGTGGAAGCTGATGATACACAATCTACGGCTGAATTAGCCGCAGCTTTCGACGTTAGCGTCAAAACAATATTGGTCCATTTGCGTCAAATTGGCAAGGTAAAAAAGCTTGACAAATGGGTGCCCCACGAACTCAATGATCGCCAGCGCGAAGTACGCGTCGAGACGTGCCTTGCACTGCTCAACAGACACACAAATGAAGGAATTTTGAACCGCATTGTTACCTGCGATGAAAAATGGATTCTGTTTGATAACCGCAAGCGCTCAGCAAGTTGGTTGGATCCTGGTTCAGCACCTAAACAATGCCCTAAACGAAAACTTACCCCAGGAAAAGTGATGGTCACTGTTTGGTGGTCTAGCGCCGGTGTGATTCAACACAGCTTCTTACCAAACGGGGTGAGCATTACTGCAGATGTGTACTGTGAAGAATTGAACACAATGATGGAGAAGCTGGCACATCTCCAACCAGCATTGGTCAATCGCTCGTCTCCGCTGCTCCTGCACGACAACGCGCGACCTCATACTGCACAGCAAACGGTCTCCAAGTTGCAAGAACTGGGGTTGGAAGCTCTTCGTCATCCGCCCTACTCACCAGACCTTGCGCCTACAGACTACTACTTTTTCCAGCATTTGGATAACTTCTTGGCGGGAAAAAAATTCAATACCCGAGAGGCAGTACAAAATGCCTTTGAAGAATTTGTTGCCTCCCGTCCAGCTGATTTCTTTAAGAAGGGCATCAATAAACTGCCACTGCGTTGGCAAAGATGCATTGATTGCATGGGTGATTACTTCGATTAATACAAATAAAAAATACATGGAAAAAATTCATTTAAATTTTTTCATACAAAACGGCAATTTCATAGGTAAAGACCTATTATTAATATATTTAAAAAAAGAAAAGAAAGAACTATAAGGCATCAAAACAATCATCTGCGTTTCTATCAACGGGAATAGTGTCCAAAAGGATGGCGGATTTTTTTTTTAAACTTTGCCCCGCACTTGTAATTTCTCCTGTGTCTTGGGTGCGTTTACAAACAATTAAAGTCACATACACATAAAGCCAGACCCGGAACAATTACCTGTAGGCCATACAAATATCTGGTCCGTGCGGTAATCGAACCCACAGCACGCGGCGCGGCACTCGATTGCTACTGCCACTGCGCCAATCGTGACGTCAAATTGCCAAGTTGAATTGCAACGGTTTTGGGCACTTGTCTGCCCTTGTCCTTTGGCCAAAAACATAGTATATATAGTCTGTTCTTTATCTCTATAGACTCAAGTTTTCCTTCTGTTTGCGATCCTTTCAAGAACTCCAGTTGTTTTGAACAATGTCTTCCATTCACCTACATATTTAATGAAAATTAAATATGTAGGTGAATGGAACACATAGTTGCTGTGCTCCGCGGTTTCACTCGCTCTTTAGGGTCATAGCGTGATGTTAAATAACCTCCCTCAACAATTCGGGCGATAAAATGCAAAAAGAATAGAATACTCTATATGGTGCGCCATGAAAACTTACAAGAAGAAGAAGAAAGAAGTTCCAAAGATTTGCTTGTACAAACAAACAAACTCTTCACCTTTATAATATATGAAAGTATAGATTATGTAAAGACCCATATGACAGCTCGTTAGTTAACTTAATAAGCGAATTATAATCACTTTGAACGTGTGAAAACCAAAAATAACGCCATCTTGCCATGTTATAACTTCAGTATCAGTACCAGCCTATTACTTTCCCACTTCAGGGCAAAAGTCTCTTCTCATACAGAGAAGGCACGAACATTAATCACCACGCTTGCTCAAGACGGGTTGGCGATTCCAGACTTATAATTATAAAAGTCCTGGTTTTCTCACGATTTTTTCCTTCACCGTTGTCGGTGATGTCCAAGCTACACTTGGTAAGTACATATGGATTGAAAAACTCACATTGGTACTTGCCCAGGTTTGAACCCACAACCTTGCCTATGTAATATAATAAGTTGTATTATTATAGGTTAATTTCACAAAGGAGCAACTGATTTACGAAATAAAATTCAGAAACAAATCGAAACCAACGAGCGTTCCTCTAAATCCTCGATGCTCGAAATAACTTATCGATAAAAGAATTCAAGAAAAGAAGGAAAGTAACCTTATCCAAATCGGGACCCAAGAAAATATGAGCGAACGGAAATTCAAGGAAATTTTATGTGAAATTCCGTTGCAATCGGGATTTTGAGAACAAATCATTCGGTTAGTCACCCGTAACGGTCGCACTTCGAAATGAACGATCCATAAAGTATCCAAATATTATCTAACTTATCGGAAAATAAAGGGAGAGATAGTGAATATAATTTGGTGTAGTAAAAACTTGTTCGATTTGAGTGCAAAGTTTCCAAGATCTACGATTGAATCAGACAATTGGAGAACTTTGTCTAGAGACGTTTCTTATACTTTGTAACTTGATTTAATTTCAATTAAAAGCAAATTGAAGACTTTTCTTTGAATGTATGACTTTTCTTATGAATTTATTATTAATGTTTCAATATGGTTGGCTGAAAGTCTGAGAACCAGTGCTGCCCAAGGATATTGTGTACGTGTTACCTAGTAACTAGTTTGCATAGGTCAGATGGGTAGTCGCTCCATGTAAAACACTGGAAGCCAACCCCATTTATATTTATTTATTTATTTAGTTAGTAATAAGTTTAATGCAAACATGATGTACAGGGGTTGGCACCCACATTTCACCAGTTATATATTATATATATTTTTGAGTCCCATGTAATAGGGGGTGGGCGTATTCATTTTCATTCATCACCGGGAACACATTCAGTCTCTGGGCTGTTACTGTAAAATTCCTATTGAAAAATCCCAAGAACGCATTGCTCGACTGAGGAATCAAACCCAAGACCTCTCTCCGCTCAGCAGTAGCACATGAACACGAGACCAATAACGCATCTAGGCATTAGTAAAACTGTCAAAACATTTATATTATTATAAGATACAATGTTAACAGCAACATAACAGTTATTCACAAACAAAAGAGACAATATGTCCTTCATAAATTTAGTT
The DNA here is from genome assembly GCA_905147745.2 of Phlogophora meticulosa. Lineage (NCBI taxonomy): Eukaryota > Metazoa > Arthropoda > Insecta > Lepidoptera > Noctuidae > Phlogophora > Phlogophora meticulosa. The sequence continues at coordinate 1,787,327 of LR990534.1, forward strand.
TATAACAGTCCCCGAAAACCCATACAAAAATCCTGTAAGCTAGCAACAAACCCCATGCCTTGTAGCCAGTGAACGCCAATTTATTACAATGAATAATGCAAGCCGAAACCGTCTTTCAAGCCGGCGCGGCGGCGCGGTGGCCGCCATCTTACTATTCCTTATTATTTTAAGAGATTTCCGCAACGGCGAGTCGGACCGGGTCTTGTACGGCGCTTTACGCTGACACGGACCGGAGTGACGCAACTTATGTGAAACGTCGGGATACTCCAGTTATGGCTTTATTCGAAACATCGAGTTATGGATAGCCGCTTGAGGGACATTTTGGAAAAGCAAAGGCGTTTGCAAGATCAGGGAAGCTCTTGGGATTAATAGGGACATAAGGAAGTTGGTACAAGCAGATATTTTTGTTAAAAAAGTTTTGATGTAGGCAGTTTCGGCTTATCGGTACACTTATTTTTGGACGTAGAAAAAAGATTTCCTAAACGATACCCAAGGATATTCAATTTATAGGACTTGGAAGCGGAGCGACACACGATAAAGAATCCTATGCTTTAAGAAATTAGATTGGAAAATTTATAATTTCTTTTTGACCAATTAATTATCAACACAGTCAGTGTTGCCAATTTCTTCTTCTGTCTAAATTCTGATACTTAATATGAAGATTCATAAATCAACTTTAATTTATTGCTCGAGGACTACAGATCCTTAATAATATAGTTTTAGACTTCGACGAAAAATGTTTAAATGTCTTGTAGGACTAGTGTTCGCAAGCGGTACTGAGCATGAGATCCTGGGTTCAATTTCCGGGTCAGGCAATGTGTTCTTAAGTTTTTTTATCTGGAATTGTTCAGTAGCAAATCCAATAGCAATACGCTTACCCACTATTACATTGGAATTAAACATAACGGGCAAAATGTGGGCGTGTGTACAAAAACTACACCTCTGTTCAACACTTCAGGGAGGCGATACCAGGCGAGGTGTAAATAATCTTTTAAATAAACTATAATGAAGTAACTGGAAATAAACCTCCCAAAAATAAAACAATTCAGCATGCTGTTATAGCTAGCTCAATTAGCTCAGAGTTCCATCATCCCAGCTCTGATTCACCAAATTGGACTCTATTTCAAGCCCAATAAAGTATTCGGAAGTTATTACAGACGAGTCAAACAGTTGAATTGTTATTGCAACAACTAATTGCACAATAAACAGAGTCGAAATGTTGTAACAAGATGGTTTACGACTGCTGTTGTAACGGTAGCCATAATTAACTGAGATTCAGATCATAATTGTTTCCTGTACAGAATTCAAATGTTGGGAAATAGCTAGTTCTAAGCTTTGGGCTATTCTCGAGTGAACTTAGAAAGTTCTCCTTAAATGTATTTATTCCTTTAAGAACCTGTTTCTTAACTCAGTGGTTATTTGGGCATCGTGAAAACTGAAACGGTAAGTACTGTTACTTACCGAATCAATTCGAAAATGGAACAGAGTTTGTAAAACTGACTGTCAAATAAAGTAACTGGGAATCAGGTGGATGGTGGTGGTGGTGGTGAACCACCTGTATATCCCGGAGGGGTTAGGCAGAGGCGTGCTTATAGTGTACCCAGATTGCTCCTGTTATGTTGAAGACCCATGTGATAGGGGGTGAGCCTATTGCCTCCAATTGGGCACAAATCCAGACTCCGGGTTGCTACTGAGCAATTCCAGATGTCACAATGTCAAGATGGCCCAGTGGCTTAGGCCTCGCCTCTTGTGCACGAAGTTGTGGGTTCAAACCTGGGCAAGTACCAATGTGAGATTTTCAATTCATATGTACTTTCTAAGTTTATCTTGGACATCACTGACATCGGTGAAGGAAAACATCGTGAGGATACCTGAAATCGCCAACCCGTCTTGAGCAAGCGTGGTGATTAATGCTCGTGCCTTCTCTGTATGAGAAGAGGCCTTTTCCCTGCAGTGGGACAGTAATAGGCAGACGCAGACAGTAACAGTAAAAAATCCAGATGGAAAAAAAACAACAACATTATGTCCTACATATACATATATACATGGAATCGTAACCAGACCTTATGATGTGCAGTCATACTTGCAACCACTAAACCAACGAGGCAGTTCCATCATAATTATAATTATAAATACTCAAGCTTCGGCCAGCATCTATGTAAGGAAAGTCTCGATGCGAAGCTAGATCAAGGGCTTGATTCAGAAATCGATACTTCTTGACACGGCTTGTAGTGTTAGGAGGTTCCTCTGTTTGGAGCGCTAACCTCTTGGACCTTGTTCCGAGTACCAGTGGACTATATTGTTTTTATATTTTTACATGCGAATATTTAAATGTGTAATTTATAACTAAGCCGCTGGTCGCAGCTGTCATTTACATTCATCTTCCACAATCGTAATGGGTAGTCAAAAGCCCATAAGTCTGACATCCAACCTACGAGTATAGTTTTACCTAGTAACTGGTCTATGGAAGTCAGACAGGCAGTATCTCCATGTAAGGTTAGACTGAAGTCGACCCTAATGTAGTTGATATAGGGTAGGCAGATGATGATGTATGTTTTTATGTTTTTTGTGTTGTTGTCACGTATTAATATGTAATTTTCTTCTTTTCAGGTTGAAAATACATCACGACGACGCTAACCCATAAAAGGTACTAGTAGAACAATTACTATCTATACTCCTTTTTTAGAAATGTGTGAAATCAATCCCCGTCTACGCCACCGCTCTGGACTCCCTTATGTGCGTGCGCGCATATACATATTATGTATAATACACTCGCTGTTGCTTCTCTTTATGGCCTGCATACTGTATGTATAGACTCCCCTTACTATATGACCACTACTACTAACAAAAACTAATTTTGCTCCATATATATCGATTAATAATAAATAATAAAAAAAACATCTCTTCCACAAATAAATACAAAGAAAAAATCAACACCTAAAAATATTAAAAAAAAACTAATTGGCTACCTTTAATCAAAAGATATTTTTAACAACTATCAATTATGATGTTTTACATCTGCCGGGAAACATTAAAAAAACTAGATGAAGCCACCATTGCTATTTGGTTTGGACCATAGGAGTAATAAATATATTAAGATTTTTTTTCAAAGTTGCCACCATCCGAAACTTAGCCTATCTCCGCAAATCCATGCAGTCTAAATTCTTCAAAAACTTTTCTCATTCCTTTCATCTTTCAGCACAGTTCGAAAGCCATGATCTGCCATTAACGAAGACTCAACGACCCTTGAACAATGTTCTAAGGCTTTAATGGTTCGAGAAATAAGTTCCCGTATAATTGCTTCAGCCATTTTTGGCCAGAAACAATTTTGGGCTTCATACTCCCGCAGAGAAGGCATTGGCTATCTGAAATTGTATCTCAGATGATTTATTTTTTGGCTATTTACTGTGGCTGATGCGATTAGGTAATTTTTCGGTTTAGTGGTTTTGAGCTGTAAAGGCGATTTATAAAATTTTGTTATTGAGGGCTAAGAAAAAATAAGTATCATCCTTTTTTTTTTTTTTTTAAAGTTGCCCCACACTAGATTCCTAGTGTGGGGCAACTTTAAGAAAAAAAAAAATCTCCTGTGTCGTGGGTGCGTTTACAAACATTTAAAGTCACATACACAAACAGCCAGATCCGGAACAACTACCTGCAGGCCATACAAATATTTGTTCCGTGCGGGAATCGAACCCACGACACACGGCACAGCAGTCGATCGCTCAGCCACTGCGCCAACCGTGCGGTCGAATACTGTACTACGTTTTGGAAAAACATGGTTATTTATGTATGTACGGTTCATAATCATTTATTTCTCTAAGGTTTACATAATCACTTATCGAGAAACAATGTTTTACTACTTAAAATTAATTATAAAAGTCCAGGGCGCACGTCGCACAGATATTAATTTGCTACTTTAATAAATCTGGGCAAGTGGGTACATCGAAATGTACGGTTGAGGTGCTTATACCTTTGTAGATATTCTAATTCTTTCCTATATCAAGCCAGGACACATGAAACTTTTTTTCGCTACAACACTAAGCAGAGTACCACAAAGAATGACAAATTTAATCATGGATGAATCATGATCACCGATGGTAACGACCCCATCGCTCCGCCGTCGCTGACCTCGTCATATATAAAACCACTTCATTTTAAGTGTCGTTGTCACATTTATAAAAATAATTTTAGTGTCATTTTGTAACATAATGACAATAACATAGAATACACTTACTTAACACTTCAGCACATAGAAGGCGCCCCGTTACAACTTGAATAGCACCTACTTAATCATTTTTTTCTTGACAAAATCGACTTCTTTTTCGTCTCCAAATCAAAGGTGAGTGTAATTTGCAATAAGGAAAAAAATAAAACGAATTGTATCGAACAGTGACTTGTGCCCTTCCAGAAGCAAGTCCAACTTGTCCAATGACCCGAAAATGGCCATACGTCTCACCTGCTACCCTTCGCCTTTGACTTACAATATCGGTTGAATGACTCCGAACGTTTTAGCCAGAAATAGTTTGGTATATAACATGGCGGTATTATTCCTTACCGACTTTTGTGCCAGTGTTTTTAAGCTCTCTATTAATTATGGTCGCATCCTTTTCAAAATTAATTTCCCACTGCTGGACACAGGCCTCCCCCTAAGATTTCTACAACGACCTGTTCTGCGCTGCCCTCAACCATCTACACCCTACATTGACCAGATTGTTGCTCCACTTTGTGGGGGTCTACCTACGCTGCCATTGCCAATCAAATCCAGACACTAGGCTGCTACTTAGAAATTCCTGATGAGAAAACCAAAAAACACATTGTTGGATTTGGAGATCAAACCCAGTGCCCCACGATCAGCAGTTAGTCAAGCGATGACTAAACGGACGAGGTAGTTAAACTTCAATAGTAATAAGAAGGTGCCACGAACGGTTCGCTCAAGTTTTGAATCCATCACGGTAATCCATTTTATTGCACGTGCAATGAGACTACCTATTTCAAATTCAAAGCACATAACGTCTCTGAAGTGTTCTTATCTCGTGCACAAGGCATAGCCAATAAGCGATGGCATTTCTATTTCCGTCAACTGTTTTTTATTGGTGAACTGCAGGACTGTTAACATTTTAGTAACAAACTTTGTAGAATGCATCTTGGGTCAACACTGATTTTAGTGAAGTAGTTGAAAAAGTTAGTTGCATAAACTGTTGCGTAACGTGTTGTTGTTAGTAGAATACATTTTAAAATCAGAATCCCATTTAAAAAAAAAAAAATATGTGCCATAGAAGACATTTGCATGTAGAAAAAATAATTAGTAATAGAAATGTCAAATGATAGTATTTGAATACCACAAATATATACCATAAACATGGTAAGCCAAATGTCGCCTTAAATGTAAAGGAGCTCATTTCCTATATTTTGATACCTACAATTGGAAAAACATACCTACCGTATCAAACTGAGAACTCTCAATTCACCAGCATCAATTTTTCGAATACCTACCTTAATCTTTAAATCTCGAGAAGATTCCAAAAATCACCAACAACGGCTTAACGTGTTTTAATTAAAACCCAATCTCCCATCACGTGAATCATGGCGATAATTACAAAAACTGATTTTACACAAGACCCTGGATTGTGACGTAAGTTATCGGATACCGAGTTTTATTGTTGGATAATATTTCAGATTCATGAATAATAACCCTGAGGGAAATTGCTGTTGCATTTATAAAGAACGTTGGTTTTATTTTATGTTCTGGCCATTTGTTTTACATCCGCGATGACATGGGAATGGAAGGAGTAAAGTTTATCAGGTTTATTGTTGATTTGTTGTGTTTTATTTGCTCTCTCTCTATCTCTCTCTTTTTCTCGTTCTAGTTTCAGTCCCACATGGCAGTGGGGTTAGTCTTTTTCTTTGTTTTTGTACGTTACGGTTTTCTATATTTTTCCTTCGTTTTTGACTTTGAAATTTATGCATTGGATGTACAAGAAGCTACAATTAGTTTTCCGACAAATCGCGAAACGTTTGGTCTGCTCTTCACGTGAGCAGGCTGGCCTTTTTTTTGGCCAAGAAATCAGCATTGCCATTCATCGTGGCAATGGTGCCAGCCTTTTGGGCACTTTTCTCGTTGACATTGATGCAGGTGAACTTTTCGATGCCCTGTGATTATTTATTTTATTTTATTTTTCATGTAATAGTTGCATCGTTTAAAAAAAATTAAGTAATTTTATACCATATCAAAAAATCTACATTTGTGGTACTTTTGAAATTGTTGTTATAATATGTAATTAGTTCAAAGAGTTGTCATTATCAGTCAGCTATTTTTGATCTGAATATTTATTGAGTATTCGAGAAGAAGAAACGGCTCAAACGTTTAAATTGAATGAATAACTACTTTTATAAACAAGGTTTCTTCACATGTATTTGAAAGAGTTGCTATGTGAATACAAAATCATCAATCGATACAAATTAAGAAGCAGCACGAACAATATCCTAAGAACGTGAGACGCTGCGAGAATTAAGACAAAACAAACTCTTCACATGAACTTTGACAAATACTCCTCAAATTTATTCGTAACAAGAAAATCCTGATACACTCGCACACTCAACGCGACAATTTCTTCAAGTAACAAGTCTAAACTCGGCTCATAATTAACATGTTCAAACAAGTGTGAACGTTTCCGTTTCTCTCATTTGGCAGAGCTAAAAAAAACAAACACTGAAAATTATTTCAAAAGGAAAACAGCCTCTCCAAATATATGTGTGATTATAAGTACGTAAGCATATATTTACTTTATGTAATGTAAAGGGGAACTCGCGAACACAGTTCCGTAAGGCCATTTACTTTGCACATTATGGTGTTAGACAACCCTATGTTTTCGTGTCAACAAAAATCTTATTTTATATATTTTAGGGAGATGAGGGCCTTGATTTTATTACATACTCAAAATATTGCGCGGGATTTTTGGACGAGCATTTCCTTGACTTCGAGTTCAATTTTCTCAGCGAACAAAAGAAGTAAAAGTCGTCGCTTGCCAATAAATACATAAATAAATATTGCTGGACAATCCACAAAGCATCATGTAGCCACAAGCTAAGCAGAACTTGTGTAATGGATACTAGATGACTGATATACTTAATTTATTAACATAGATAGATATTTTTTCTTATACATATCAAACACCCAGAACACCTGGAACAAATCTTTGTAGATCGTACAAACACTTGTCCCAGGGCGGGAATCGAAACCGCAACCTCCTGCGTTACAGGTGGACCTTCACCCGTTGCGCCACATCGGCCGTCAATACAAGGATCAATAGACGAAGATTTCACATCAGTGTTTAAAAAAAAAAACACTTTTTGTAGACTCGCCAAGTAATCTGAAGTTTAGTGATTCAAAGTTTAATTTTAATCCTGTTCATGACTCTATATTTCGAAACAATAATCTCAAAATATAATATTCCAGCAATTGGGACTTCGAACTTGGGTCTTGGGATTTGGAAATTAACATTAGGACCTAGGGGTTTAAGACTTTGGGAACTAAATAACAAAGTTAGCTGTCCTGTAACAAGTTGTACCGTCTGGTAATGGTCTGGAACTGAAACTTATAATGGATTTAATCAAAATAACCAAACGTGTTGGATGAAATATTAATAATCTTATTGCAAGGTATTTCAATAAAGTAACAAAATGGACAATATATAAACATAAAACTCTTTACAATCTAGAGCTTATAAGTAAATAAATAAATAATAAATAACTAATGCTGGACACCATAATCTAACACCAAGCTAAGCAGAGCTTGTGTTACTGGTACAAGATGACTGATATACTTAATACAATACATTACATAGATAGATCTGTTCTATTATACATAGCAAATACCCAGAACACCCGGAACAAATATTTGTCCCAAGGGGGGATCGAACCCGCAACCTCCTGCGTTGCAGGCGGACTTTCACCCGCTGCGCCATATAGTTCGTCTATAATAAGATAGCCGCACGACGAAATCCTTTGGAAGCGAGAAAAGCACGACCGTAATAGCAACGCTTGGGTGATATGGCAGTGGATGTCTGTCGACTGAAATGATGAAAATGATGTAGAGTAGTGTATTCTATTGAATACACTATTATAATATAATATACTATACTCAACTACTACTAAACTACTCCTACACTACTATACACTATAACTACTATACTACTATAATATACTGTTATATATGAATACTAGCTGACCCAGCAAACGTTGTTTTGCCGTATAAAATGTTTGGGGTGGACCACCCTTAACATTTAGGGGGATGGAACATAAATGTTGTCCGATTCGAAGACCTTACCGATATGCACACAAAATTTCAAGAAAATCGGTCAAGCCGTTTCGGAGGAGTTTAATAACGAACACCGTGATACGAGAATTTTATACATAAGATACTATTATGATATTGAATAATAATGTCTTTTTCTAAACTATCGAGTTATGTTACTAAAATGCAACCCTAAAAGTCAATTAATTATTTTGAAGCTCTTTGGGTACACATAATAGAAGTAGTATACCTTAGCGCGCGTGCTGGGCTAAGGTGGCCAATTTAACATCTTTTCTACCAAGAATTTACAACGTTCTTTCTTTTCAACTTGACATCCTATATTGTAAGACCAACTAAAACAACTTGACCAGCTCGAAAGTTGGACGATAAATTGCTGGACTTTAACTAAAGCCTCTAAGAAAATGTTTAAGCAAATTCTGCAAGCGATGCCTAAATCCCATTGCTACTAATTTATAACAATTCGCGGCAAGACCTCAGGCTGTCAGACGCTAATGTTGATGAATTGAACAGTGCTGTGCGACTGGATCGAGGGACTAACTTGGATACAGAAACACAAGAAACAAAGATTTCTCTTAATTTCGATGTAAATGATCTTCAAATAGACGCCTTGATTAAAGAGGATATTTTTAGAGAAACAAAAAAATCGGATGGACGTAAAACAAAAAAAAAATGGAAAATCCAAAGTGCACGCCTCTTAATCTAATTGTTCACTAAAAAAAATATCCCTCACTGTGTAATTGTAATTAAACGACAACGAGTTACCCAGAGATTTTCAATAGCAAACAGCGCGCTGCGATAATGAAGCTTTAAAAAAAAAACTTAAACTATACATTATTTTTTACGGTCGTGAGAGTGCCAGATCCATGCGGACAGACATCCGGACGTCCTCGAACATTTTTGTAATTTAATTTTTTTCTACTCAAAATAATTGTTTTTTAAAAATATCAAATATGTTTAAACAAATGTTTTTTCTTGATATATGTATGATAATTATTATCCTATAAGTGTGTGAGAAAAATACAGTCAATTTTAGTTTCGAAAAGTCCTTGACTTTCATATATCGGGAGTAGAGCATCACCCCAACGCTTCGCTTATGAGGCGTGCAATAGTTCAATGAAATACTGACTACGAGAAAGTTATTGGGTTCGGAGTAGTTTTTTAATGATGCTGGCAATTAAAAAGTTCCAAGCTCGAATTTTGGATTGATTAAAAGCTAAGTTGGGAATCCAACCGCATGAGTTTAGAAATTTGAATATTTGGCCCATTTATGATTGATATAAAGCCTTCAACAAATGGAGCTGTTCAAACAATGTTTTATCTTTATATACAAATTCAGAAGCAAACATTATCTACCTAGCCATTTCCCAATTATGATGGGGTCTATTTCCAGTCTAACTGGATGCAGCTCAATACCAGAGTTTGACAGCAAGCGACTGCCTATCTGACCTCCACAATCCAGTAGCTGGGCAACACGATACCCCTCGGTAAAACTAGTTGTCAGACATTCGGGCTTCTGACTACCCGTAACGACTGTCAAACATCTAAAAATGTCAGCCGGGACCGACGACTTAACGTGTTTTCCGAGGCACGGAGAAGTCTCGATCTGCAACGAACGGTCATCCATCCACAAACTGACCTCGGCATGCCTAGCTTAAAAATCGATCGACCCGTGCGGCTGTTTTCATTTAGCCACGAGCTCCTCTGTTGCCAGATGCAAACAATATGTTTAACCTTATTCGAGTGTCGTTCATCATCATCATCCTCTTGCCCTTATCCCAATTTTTCATTTGGGGTCGGCGCAGCATGTCTTCTTCTTCCATACATCTCTATTTCCCGTCATCTCAGAAGTCACCTCCTTCTTAGCCTTATCAACTTTCACACAATCGAGTGTCGTTACGGATATTATATTACGATAATTATAATCGCTTATCTTGATAATGACATCGACGTCTTGATTAGCGAGAATTAACGCTTCTTTAGCTTCTGCGTCTTCGCTTCTCATAATCCCCCCTCTCTTTGCTCGAGGCAGCCCACGTAGCTAAGCCAGTAGATGTTTAAATTAATCCCTAAATAATATATCTATTAGATCCAGCCCGTCCCTTGCTGTCCTCTCCCAGCAACGTCGTAAGCCAAGGCTCGTACCCCGCAGGGGGTGCCCTTAGCGATAGGTCGCTTAGATTTTAAGTTTTTTACGCCCTGGCTGGAGGCCTTAATTTCTAATTAAGTCCCCACACGAAAGATCGGTTAAGCAGTAGATATACCTGAAGGATGAACAGCGAGATGCCATTCCAAATAAAAAATAATAATAATAAGATTCTCATACTATTGTATCTTCCTTAGTAACTACTTCCTTGTTATTTGGTTCCTGTTTTAATTCCTTAAGAACTCCAGCAGAAAGGATTTCTTAAGCCAAGCGTAGTAGTTAACGGGATCTACTAACGTTAATAGTGTTCAAGTTTTCGGATTACTTTTTATTTTCACCAAGCTTAGCGCTTAGGTTGTGCCATGAGTAAGTATTTGATTCTATTTTTAAACTTTTTATAATAACTTTTAACCTATTCTACTTTTGTGTGTAAGTTAGATTGCGTTCCTTTGTACTATTCTTTTTTTTTAAGAAATCGTGTTTAGTGTCTTTCTTTCTTTCTTTTTTTTAAGAAGAAGAAAATTAATTTTCTGTAGGTACCTATTTGGTGAATCATTTTGTATGCCTAACGGCGGGACATAAATAGTTTCTGAAATTTACACATTAATATACCACCTACTAACTGTTTACTTATGTTCACAAAGTAAATGATTTTGAATTTGAATTTAAAAATAGGATTTTTTCCTGTGTAGTGGGGGTGTTAACAAACATTTAAAGTCACAAACACGAACAGCCATACCCGCAATAACTACCTGTAGGCCATGCAAATATTTGTTCCGTTCGGGAATCGAACCCCCAACACGCGGCGAAGCAGTCGATCGCTCAGTCACTGCGGCACCGTGTCGTCGAGTTACTTTAACCCTGGTTGATTCTTAATATAGACTGCAATGGGCATTTCTTTCGCTTTTACGAGTATAAATAGGTAGGTATAAGATTATAAACTCAAACTGAAACCAATATGCACACTAGAACAGTCGAAAACTAAAATTCTTACGCGTCAGCAAAATTTCTAATACCATTTTGTTTTCGGAGAACACATGTGGCTGCTCCATGTATTTCACATCGTACGCTCCTGGTATACTTCCGTGCCATCGGCAAATCCAATAGACATGAGGAAGGTCTCCTATAACCTCATTATGAGGTAAACTATTTACGTCGATCTGATTTGTCAAAGCCGACGGTACCAACATTTTGTCATTTTTTGGGCTTCCTACAAATATCCTACTGCTGTGGTTGAACACGAATATGATGTATTTGGATAACATTTTCCTTTTACAAGGAAAATAAGTCTTATGTTATATTTCTTGGTACATAAAAGACTTTTCCCCGCGGTATATACTTCAGAATCTGTCAATTACACAGCTGTTGTACTCGTATCATTGTGTTTCAGACATTTCAATTTCTCGAGTTTATAATACATTTTAAATGTCATGACGGCCGAGTGGTTTATGCCTCGCCTCTTGTGCATGAGGTTATGGGTTCAAACCTGGGCAAGTACCAATGCGACCTTTTCAATTCATATGTACTTTCTAAGTTTATCTTGAATATCACTGACATCGGTGAAGGAAAACATCGTGAGGAAACCTAGACTTAAAATTAATATACCTAAGCCTCAAATCGCCAACCCGTCTTGACCAAGCGCGGTGATTAATGCTCGTGCCTTCTCTGTATGAGAAGAGGCATTTACCCTGCAGAGGGACAGTAACAGGCTGGTATTATTATTTCCTATATTTAATTTGTTCCTCATTTTATACATTTTTAAATATTTGAATATAAAGAAGCACCTAAAAAAATATAAAATAGTAGTCCAACAGTACCGGGAACAGTGTCCAAGCTACAATATAAGGTGGTCAGGGCTCTTGAGAAAGGAACATCCTAACTATGCGCGCCATGTCCAAGAGTACTTCTTTCTGGATCAAACCCTTGATCCAACTGCTCATGCAACTCTTAAAGTGTTGATCGAGGCTCTTGGCTATTATACCATTGGCCGTATTATTATTATTATTGTATATTATTATTTTGTTTATCATTATTATTATTTTATATTATTTTTTAATCGTGAAGAGACCTGGACTTGTAATTAATATAAGTCAGAAATCGCCAACCCGTCTTGAGCAAGCGTGGTGATTAATGCTCATGCCTTCTCTGTATGAGAAAAGGCCTTTGCCCAGCAGTGGGACAGTAATAGACTGGTACTTACTTATTTTGTTTTCATTCTAAAGGATTGTTCGCCTTAGTTTGGTTGTAAGACTTGAATGCTTCCTAGGAAGCTGATGGGTGTTTACACAAAGCATATCTCTCTCTCTCTCCCAAAGATATTTGGGTTAGGACTAGCTAGACCCGTTTAATATCTAGATACAGGGAGACCGGAGCATAACGCAGCGTAGTTCACAATGCCAGTGCATCGCTTGGAATAAATTGAATCTCTGTGCCTGTTCCAGATCATGTTATGTAGAATTGAATTACAGACGGATATACTCTATTGTCATTGGATATACGTTGTTTGAGGAGTGCGAGTAACTTGAGCTGTTTCGTTTCGGGACTGACATCTTTAGAAATTCAAGAGCTAAATTGTTTGGTAGACGACTAGTTAAGATTGTAGAACTTTATTTAGATGGAAGTATATTCCTGTAATGAAATAAAATAAAATGAAACTAAATAAAATGGAACGAAATTAAATTTAATATAACGAAATAAAATGGAATCAAATAAAACGAAATATAATGGAATTAAATGAAATAAAATAAAATTCAACGAAATAATATGTAATAAATGAAAATTATTAAATTAAATGATTGAGAAATGACGTTGAAACACATGAGGTCAAAATAATATATCTATAATAAGTTTCAGAATCCAACTACTCACAAACAAAAGACATTGTTACCTAAATACATACACATATCTAACAGCCACCCATATAAACTGTAAATAAACTGGAACACAGTTTCTATCTAAACAACAGATAAGTAAGGCAAGTGGAAAATCTAGCTACAATCTATTGGGACCCCTATTAGACCCAATAAACGAGTCCGGGGTGTCAACGCCCCAATCGATTTGAACCGAGTACATTTCATCGGTGGCTTAAAATATTTAGGACTGTTTCCCTTGACCCTTTCTTATAAATAATGGAACGTAACATCTATGTGTTTATTCGCTTTTATCTTGGGAACTACTGAACCTGATTTTATGTTTAAGGTGTATTTGTTTCTTTTGCATTTTTCATTGCTGCAGTGTTACTCTGAAAAAATCTTACGCGTACAAACTTATATGAATTGTGCAGTGAAGAGAGTAACCCACCTGATGCATATGACTAAGCATTACCTCACGTTACCACGTTTCGCCAGTTATTTTAAAATCCCATATAATAAGGGTTAGAATTGCCATCAAAGTTTTCAATCAGTGCGTCCTACCCGTCATGACCTACGGAGCCGAGACATGGACACTCACGGTAAGGTTGGTTTACCAGTTCAAAGTCGCTCAGCGAGCTATGGAGAGAGCTATGCTCGGAATTTCTCTGAAGGATAGGATTCGTAACGAATACATCCGACAGAGAACCAAAGTTACCGACATAGCTCAAAGAATCATAGCCGACATAGCTCATATCTCGCGAAGAACCGATAACCGCTGGGGTAAACGTGTTCTTGAGTGGAGACCGCGACTCGGCAAACGTAGTGTAGGACGCCCTCTGACCACGTGGGATGACGATCTGCGAAAGACTGCAGGCAGATGCTGGATGCGGCAAGCTGAAGACATGGCGCTCATTAGGAGAGGGCTATGTCCAGCAGTGGACTAGTATAGCCTGATGATGATGATTTCCATTAACCCGGTATAATTGGTACAATACCGGTAGTCAAGACTGAGTATTAAAGACTAAGTGCTATAAACACTATTTCAATCTACCAATCCATTTCAAATCTCTTGAGAATTACAACACAGTGGAATGTAAGTCCTTTGTTTGGCTGGTATTATTGCTTGTATTATGCAAACTGCGAAATTGACTTAATTCGGTAGCACTCAATCAATTATGCATCTGCTGCAGACATGACATCATCATTCAATGTTTATTCCTATATGTCAACCTGGACTACAATATTAAGCTGCAAAAGATGGCAAGATTTCGTTTGGATTCACAGAACTAACTTTTCTATAATACTACATAAGATGACGCCTGTATTTCCTAAAGAGTAGAGGTGTGTCTACAATACACATGTCACATTTTTTTTTAAGTCCCTTGTAGTAAGGGGCTAGCGTATTAGGGAGGGCTGCTAGTCAAAAAATCTTATTGGATAAACTCAATAACACTTTGCCCGAACTTGGTATTGAATCCAGAACCTGCTGCTCAGCAGTTGCGTTTGGGACCACTAGAACAACAAGGCAGTCGAGATTATAATTTTATTGCACCAATATCATTTCAGACATTATTTTTTAGTCTTCTGATCAAATGGGGTAAATAGAAACAAAACGTTAGTGTGGATTTTAACTTTAACTGAATATTATTTGCAACAGACTAGATGCTGAAATTATTGATTACAATTCATCAAAAACATTTCTATGTGTACAACTTTGTAGGGAATTCTTTATTTTTCATGTAACTTGAGATGTAGTCTAAATACATCATCTGCCTAGCCTATTCCCAAATATGTTAGGGTTGGCTTTCAGACTAGCCTTCTGCTGCTGAGTATCTTACATGGAGCGACTGCCTATCTGACCTCCACAACCCAGTTACTGGGAACCACGAATCCCCTTTGTAAGATGTCAGACTTTCGGGCTTTTGACTACCCGTAATATAATACGTTCTTCATTTCTCCTCACAATGAGAAGCTTATTCTAGGTTTTATATTCAAATATTATTTGTTATTTTTTTTAGCAAGTAATGAATGTCAAAAATCTACAAATGACAGCTATGACCAAAGGTTTAACGAACTTTCCGGGGCACGGAGGAGTCTCGGTCTTGGATGGAGTCTAAATTATTCATTTGAATTTATTACAACCCTAGAGTCTTTGTATATAACAACCAATATTTAAATTACCTAAAAATCCCCTTATATGTTTTGGTTTGTATTCACCCCAGCATTTCTATTATATATCGTTGTGTTACGGTATTTCGTAGAATCTGATTCAACAATGTTCTAACAAAACACACGTATCTACGAGTACCAATACTCAGAAGCGTACTTGCCAAAATAATCGTTACCATGGTAGACCACTCACAGTTCACAGGTAGTTGTTGCGGGTCTGGCTGTTTGTTTATGTGAGTTTAAATGTTTGTAAACGCACCCACGATACAGGAGAAATTCCTAGAGTAGAGAAAAGTTTAAAAAAGTAATTAATCTGGCAAACAAATCCAGCGACTTCTGAAACTTAAGTTATTTTCCACCTTTTAGTGAGTCAGTTGATTTTTTCGTAAAAACAGTATTTTATAGTTACCTTTTGAGTGGGTCGCTATGTAATTTATCTAAGATAAGAGTCACAAAAAAAAAAAACTAAATACTAACTTCCGTTTACTTGGAGGACATATTTTTCCTGCAATTTTGGTTTAAAAACCAAACTATTAAACAGATTTCGATTAAATTCATATGGACCTCTGAAGAATGAACTACCAAACAAGAAAAAAACATCAAAATCAATTCATAATCTGCTGAATAATCGCGTAACATAACATACAAAACAAAAACATACAGTCAAATTTAGAACCTACTCCTTTTTGAAGTCTATTAAAAAGAGAAAGAGAGAAAAGAGAACGAGCCCACATAAACACTTATCATATCAATAAGTGTAACCATGCTCATTATTTCGGCTCTCCATCCCCAAATATATCGAGCATCATTGAGTGTATGGCACTCCAAGGGGTCGTCGAGTGACGTCACGCACATACTGGTACGTCATTAATTGTCTCTCGTGTAACGAGGTTTCTGTAAGCATGTCATTAGCGACAGTCAGACTTGTGATTATGAACTCTTCTTTAGTATGATGTAAAGGGTGGAAGGGATATTGACGAACAAACTGCACGTGCATCACCTCCTTAAAAACGGGTTTTGTCGACGGATGATTTGACAACACAGCAGATTCTTGAAAGATTTCTACCGTACTGAGCGTGGTGATGTTAAAACGAAAGATAAGAAAGTTTTCTATAGGGTAGTGTCCACCTTAACTGCCAAACAGCGAGACACAATAGAAAATGTATTGTTTGTCGGTCATTTGGCGTTCGAAGTGTTAAAAAATCTGATTGGTCCGAAAGTTGGATTACTCAAAAATACTGGACACGTATTTTTTCTTTTGTCACGTAAACCAAAAATGACGACGGTATAGTGCGTTGAAATTGCGCGTGACGTCACGCCGTGCTACACTTTTCGTTAAAAGTGTAGCACGTCTGACGGACTTAATAGACTAAATATATTTTTACCTAGGACACATCCCTACAGTCGTGCTCGTGCTCGGGTAGAAGATATGTCAAATTGGAAAGAAAGCTTGTAGTCTATGTTTGGTAGAATAGTGAATTTGAGACGTCAAATAAGAAAGAATGAATGTTGTTCTATTTGGTAGACTATATATAGAATTGGTCATGCTACGAGTGCTGATACAGTTTAGAATCGTGTAGGTACTCAATTCATGCTATCAAGTTGTGTATCGATCTCCCATCCACCCTGTATAGGATGTCGTTATAGCCCTGTTATAAGGATGTCGTATCTCTAGAAGATTCCGAATCTAAATATCAATGTGGCATTTCCAATTTCTGTTACTATGCACTTTTTTAGTTTATCTTAGACATCTCTATCATTGCTGAAGGAAAACATACTCAGATAATCTAGACTTATAAATCAACTAGTACTTTGGCCCCAACTTTGTCTGCGTGTGTTTTGTACTTTCCCTTCGAACTTTAACATCCCCTTTAAATTTTAGTTTCAAAAATAACAACCTGTTAACATAAGTTCAGCATGCTTCTGGTCCGACCGTTGAAATTCTTGGACGTATCTTTCCTAATTCCTACGTTTCTTTCTGATGTTTTATGTACGTTTAAACTGTAAATAATCATGAGTAAATCATAATGTTTCATAAAAATCTCATTGGGTTAGATAGAAGTCATAGTTTTTTCGCGGATTAAAGTACATTAAAAAAGTGGAAATAAAAAAAAATCCGACGAAGGATTTTCACGATAAGCGATTCAGAATTATGTACAGAAGTCATGTTTTTTAGTTTATACGGATATGCCTGCCACCTTATACACTTATACTGTAATTAATATCTATTAAGTATGTACTAGTGATTAGACAAACAATGCATAGTAATCATCGTATTATTTGTGAGCAACGTAATATTGGTAACGGAGATGGTCTCAATGGAAATGATATCTAGTATATTAATACACCGTTGATTTTTTCCCTAAGGATCATCATAAAAACAAGTTGAACTGTTAAAGCTTGCTTAATGATACCTTTGGACTGAAATTGGTAATGACCGGAGATGGTGGTATAACTGGACTTCATCGATAAATACTGGTTCAAAAATAGCCCTAGATATAGAGAAATGAAAAGAAAGTAAAGAGGGCTTCGCCTTGAAATGGGATTTTCCAGGCTAGTAATAATAATAATTACAATTATCATTAGGTATCCTTAGGTAGGAACACGATACTGCAATCCAGGACACAATCGCTGACGTCACCCAAACAGCAGCTAAACTCAAGTGGGACTGAGCCGGACATGTTTGCCGCATGTCCGATGCACTGTGGGCTAAGACCACAACGTAGATACCTCAAAATGACCCAGGCGTAGATGGTGGGACGAACTTGATGCCTTTTGGTAAGATACGTAAAAATGCCGTCGAAAAATTTCAAGGCAATAAATAAAATAATAAATAATGCGTGACAATCCATACAGCATCATCTAGCCCCAAGCTACGCAGAGCCTGTGTTATGGGTACTAGATGGCTGATATACTTAATACGATAAATTACATAGATAGATATTTTTATTGTACATATCAAATACCCAAAACACCCGGAACAAATCTTTGTAGATCGTACAAACATTTATACCAAGGCGGGAATCTAACACGCAACACCCACATAAGTCGTTAAAATCTGTTTGTGTGTCGATGCCTTCCACCCTAAACAATAACTATCATTTTCATCCCAAGATATTTCACAAAACATTCCGATGATATCAACCTAATCCCCGCAAATATATTCCATTTCCATAATCACCTTAATCCAAACTCATCTAGCAGTATTTCTATGTTGCTGTTTGATAATACGTTGCAACAAGCGCCCGAATTAGCATTTCCCCGGCCAATAATATTGCAGGGCACACTGTATACGTGATATGCATCAGGTTAAACCGTAATTATGTATAGTGGAGTATCTATTGTGGGGCGGTTCACCGGTTTATGATCTGGGGAGGTAAGCTGGGTTTGTTACTGGTATTGAAACTAGACGATTGATATGTTTGGGATAACGATTCAAGTTTCTTGATCTGGTATTTTGTAATCACAGAGAGATTTTAGTTTGTACACGGTATTTATTTACATTTATTCAGCACAGGCTCAGGCACACAAAGACACAATACTAAACATAGAAAACAAAAAAAATAAACAAAAAATGAGTAACAAGAAATACATTAAAAATAATATACGAGTAAGTATACAACCTTACGGCTGCGCTAATAAGCTGCCATGCTGTGAGCGTCCTATAGCACAGCATTATGCTGAGTGGTATCCCCCTAGCCATAGTCACGACGTTTAATTGCCGACCTTTCTTTTTTTGATAATTTTAAGTTTGTGTTTTGCCTTCACTAACAGGATTTTGGCAAATTTTGTTTTCTAACGCTATCATTAGAATTAACTTTGTTTTCTTGGTGTATTTATGTTTTGATACTTTTAGTATGCATGTCCTGAACATTTTGTCTTCCTTTAATTATTTTTATTTATTTATCCATTTATTTCAGGCATCAAGGCCCATATAAACATATACAATACTATATTAACAATATAAAACTTAAAAATACTATAAATATACTCGTATATTAATATGACTAAAACAAAATAAAATAATATAATAATAATTATGAAAGCATCACGCGGAAATTAATTATAGAAGGAAGGTCATGCTATTTAACATCACGCTACGACCCTTAGGAGTGGTTGAAACCGCGGGGCACAGCTAGTTTTGTTAAACTAATCTAAGAAACTCAAAACTAATTCATTTTTGCATGCCGATAATCTGAGCATCATAAGATTCCCCGGTAAAAAGTCCACCGTAAAAAAAGTTTTTACTTAACCTCAAACATCCAGACATCTTGATTCCTTTACCGAGTCCATTGAAGAAAAATCTTTTAAACGTTAGCAGTTCGTGTTTAACGTAGCGCGCACAACATGGCCGACATGGCTCGTTTCCGTACCCGCTAAAAGTATAAACGTTAAGTGCTGAAAATGTTCTGGAGCACTGTACTGGTATTTATTTGGGTAAATTAGGAAGAGTCTTTGATACGGCTTTTGTTTCGTGTGCAGTAAGCAACTCCTCTGGTTTAGTTGTTCTTAATTAAGGCAAGACATAGCTATTAACCTCGTTTGCATAAGAATAGGTGGTAGGTTCCTACGGTTGTTCGCATTTTCTCTGACACTTAGGGTCTCCTAAATGTTATTGCACTGTTGGATTTTCAACTCTCGGCAGTGAGCCAAGCTTTGGAAATCCAACAGCGCAATAATATTTAGGAATTCATTTAGGTGTCGTCTGGGGTTAATTAAAATAGGAATAAGTGTGTCACTAATGCCCGTTTTCACACTTAACACTAGCATTAGTACAAAAAAGGCATTTCATCAATCACAAGGTGATACTAAACCATGCCTTGGAAAGCACGTTAAGCCGTTGGTACCGGCCCTCATTTGTAGATCTTTGACAGTCGCTCGCTTTTACGGGTAGTCAGACACTCGCAAGTCTGACACTCAGTCTTACCAAGGGGTATTGTGTTGCCCAGTAACTTGGTTGAGGAGATCAGAGAGACAGTCGCTCCATGTAAAATGCTGGTATTCAGCTGCATCCAGTTAGACTAGAAGCCGACCCCAACATACTTGGAAAAAGCTAGGCAGATGATAATAAGGTGAAACTAATGTTACGACACCAATTGTCCGATTTATAATACACAAAAAACTGATTTTTTTTAATTTTTAATTTATTAAAAATCCACAGAAAAGTGTCAAAAATGTAAATTTCTTGCTTTGAGCTGCTTAATGAAAAACGAATGGCGAATCAGGATTGGAGTTGATTTACAAAATGCTTACGTTAGACATTATCTAACTAGAGGATACGGGAATAACTTTTTGACTCAATTTACTAAGTTTAGTAGCAATTAGCAAGCATGATAACGTAGGTTTAGCACAAAAATAAAAGAATACAATAAAAACAGTAATGTTTTGTGATTTATTTTCTTTTATATATAGATAAAAACACACACAAAACTTTGAGAATACGCTTGTTTAATACAAAGTGAGTGCGGGGTAAAATCATAACGTCAGTACAAGGGTAGAAATTTCCCATTTACTGATCTACATATGAATGTATTCGTAAAGTAATTGAATAGACCACCCTTGGTTTTGTAAAAGCAGCATTACCTACATTTGAAAAATAATTTGAATGTTATATGTATTCACAAAAACCACAGCGACCAGGAACACACAAAATGTTCTTTTATAAACAGCGAGACCAATTTATTATCCTCTCTTACTATAAATACCACAATGTAATGGATTGCAACTGAAACCAAAACACATTAATACATGTCAGTCCAGATCTTACCCAAAACATGTGTACAAGTGTCCTGAAGGACGGGGGCCCACGAAGGACCCTTGAGGAACCCTTTTAGTGTCGTCGCAATAAATCAAGTCCTAATGACAGTCACGTTTTTTCTCAGCCAAGAATACACTTAGAGGTAATCAGAATACGGCTGAACAAAGTGAGCACCCGTTTGCGAAGGCACAAAATGTTGTCGACTTGTTTTTCTGTGTTCGAAGCAGTCAAATGCTTACGGTAGGCCTTTCAGACGAGGGTGGTTTGCTATATTCGGGTCACGTTTTGACAAAAAATGAGATGATTATGTTAAGTTGCAGAAATTTTACTATTATTGCGAGCTGAAATGTTGGGTTGTTAAGGTTTTGGAGTCGAAGAAATTGTTCTGTTTAGATAAGAACGTTTTATGATGATTGTAGCATTCGTCTCGTGTTATCAGCATTCGTTTTTACTAGACAAGCAATTTATTTATTTAAACTTTATGCAACAAATGTACAAATGAGGACTTAATGCCTGAGGCATTCTCTACGAGTCAACCGAGGGTAGTAGAGACACAATTTTATGTGCGTAAAAAACAAAAGAAAATACAAAAATATGTCACAAAACTACTGTAGGTACAAAGTACATAGATTAAAATACAAACATTTATTTATTTGATGTTATATCATATGAATAATACATATTATTATATAATGAAGTAATTAGAAAAGTAATCTTAACCAAGAATCAAAACAAACATTAAATGTGTGTCTTCTAAATCATATTTGTTGCGTTGTATAAAATTTATTATACGAATTAAGTGGGTACTCAGATTTGTAGACCCTGTGCAAGGCAAACGAGCGTGACAAGTAAATATAAGTTAATCAAATGAGAGAGATGGATGGATAGTTTTACGTGTGTATTCTGGTCACGTTTATGCTAAAGGAGAATGTAACGATAATATTATTAAACTTTGAGAATTTTCAGGTAGCGAGCTAGTTTGCGAATGGGTTTAATTTCATTTAAATATACGATTTTTCAAACACGATCAATGTTCATGCAGTCTTTGAGCTGCAATGGAACAAAAAGGCTGAAAAGGCTTTCAGTGCATTTGAAGATGTGTTTTTATCTCTCAGTACAATTTTTAAGTTTCATCATGAGCCAGTCACCCGCATCGCTGTCAACCGTAAAAGTGCCCAAAAGGCTGGCAGCATTTCCACGTTGAATAGCAATGCTGATTCATTGGCCAAGAAACACAGCCAGCCGTGATCACTAATAAAATAGTTTTTTTTTAAGTAAAGTTATAAAACATAAATGTATGAAACTAAAAAAAATCTTATGTACATTGTGATAGTTTTATTTAAGTTTCATATTTAAAGAGATTGTGTACAGTATTGCGACAGCAAATCATTTTTACTAACTTATCCAAACTCTCTTCATAGTTGTTCCATAAAACCTGAAAATGCATCCCAAAGTTCTTCTT
The DNA here is from genome assembly GCA_905147745.2 of Phlogophora meticulosa. Taxonomy (NCBI): domain Eukaryota; kingdom Metazoa; phylum Arthropoda; class Insecta; order Lepidoptera; family Noctuidae; genus Phlogophora; species Phlogophora meticulosa. The sequence continues at coordinate 1,810,025 of LR990534.1, forward strand.
TAAGTACTCACCCAAACAACCGTTAAAATTAATGGCCTTCTTAAACAAAAACAAAATTACCAACATCATTCACTTGACCCGTAAAAAAAACTTAAAAGCATTATTAATTTCAACGTTACTCTCTTATTAAACTCGGGATCGCCATCTTGCATACATAATACCCAATAAGTAAGCTAAGTTTCTTCATCAAGCCACTAAAGGAGATATTAGAAATAATTACAAAAATAATCGACCGCTTAGCATGCAAGAAGCGTTGGGCCAAGACGATCCCAGTAATATGCAATGTAGATTTCATTACACGCTGTGCATGCTTTTATGAAAATGCAACTACGAGTATGTACGAACAACTTAGTTTATTAAAGAATTTATCTTCATTCAAAGAGGTTTTCTTTCAAACAAAGGGAACAATGATTGTTTGGAATTTAGGAAGTAATTTGTTAACTTGAGCTTTATTTTTATGGTAAGGGAAGGTGTGGTAAGAATTTTAAGGAAATAAAGAATAGGTGCGCTTGTCTAACCAAGGTTAAGCGACATATCAAAGCCTGTCGGTGCCTTGAAAAACACGGTAAGTCGTGGTATTGGCTTTTGTTCGTAGATCTTTGACAGTCGTTACGGGTAGTTAAAAACACGAAATGCTGACAACCAGTCTTAATCTATGATCATCGCGTTGACCAGTTACTGGGTTGTGGACGTCAGAAAGGTAGTCACCCTATGTATATGTAGTTGGTTAAAGCTAGAAAAAAGGTTAAATAAAAAATAAACTTAAACAATTTTTAAATTTGCTTTTAGAGCCAGTGTTTTAAAATGGACATAAGTTTTTTTTTGTTTATTAGTTATTGATTATTATTATTGCGAGTTATATCTGATGACAGAATTTGTTGGGGTAAGTTAGGTGCTGGGATAAGAACGTACAAATATTATTTATTTTATTATCTTTTTCTTCATAAGTGGCATTCAAATAAAAACTTATTCCTGTCTCGTATTTTTTTATTAAAAATCGAATCATCATCATCTACCTAGCCTTCTTCGAAGTATGTTGGGGTCGGCTTCAAGTCTAACCGGATGTAGCTGAATACCAGTGTTTTACATGAAACGACTGCCTATCTGACCTCCACAACAACCAACCAATCCAACAGTTACTGGCCATTACGATACCCCTTTGTAAGACTGGTTGCCAGACTTTCGGGCTTCTGACTACCTGTAACGACTGTCAAAGATGTACAAATGGCAGCTGGGACTAACGGCTTAACGTGCTTTCCTAGGCACGGAGGAGTCTCGATATGTTACGAACCGTTACCCATCCACAGACTGACCAGGCTGGAGGCCTTAATTTCTGATTAAGTCCCCACAGGAAAGTTCGGTTAAGCAGTAGATATCCCTGAAGGATAAACTGCGAGATGCCAATTCATAAAAAAAAATCCTACTCGTAGAGACTTGAAATTTTGCAATTTGATTATTTACACAATGAAAGCATTTAACAAGGAAGGATGTTTTGAAAATCCACATCGAAATAGAATGTATAAGAAACTTCATCAGTTTCGAAGTTAGGATCTTCGAATTTTGAGTTGAGTCTGACAATTGAAAATTAATTAATTGATTGATTAATTAATTAATTGATTAATTGATTGAAATAAATGAAGGGGTGAAAAGGGGGGATGAAGTTGTGTATGGAAAGTTTTTAATTTTCAATGTAAAGTTAGTATATTAATATATTATATAACGATTGTGTTATCCAGACAAAATCGTTTTGCTGCAGGAAAATTACCAGTGAAATTTCAGCATGTATATAATACTAGTTTTTGCCCGCGGCTCACTCGCTTTAGGAAGTGTGGGGTTAGAAAGAGACAAAAAGTAGTCTATATCACTCTCCATCCCTTCAACTATCTCCACTTAAAAATCACGTCAATTCGTCGCTCCGTTTTGCTGTGAAAGACGGACAAACAGACACACACACTTTCCCATTTATAATATTAGTATGGAAACACCTATACATTACCTTGAGTTTTTCTCAAGACGAAGTAGGTACTGTAGAGGTTGTATACAATATCAGACCTTATTGTATATAGGCTGGTAGAACATTAATTCTCTCTGGTTTCAATCATTCAAGAAATATTAGAATAGTTTAGAAGATAAATGTGTCGCTAGTCTAGGAGAAAGGACTTCTTGACTTTAAAATCGTGATGTAAGGGTCTATTCTTAACACCTTAAACGCCAAATGACCGACAAATAATACGTTTTCTAGTGTCTCTCGTTTTTTTGTAGGTAAGGTGTTAAAAGCCGCAACATATTAAAGAAACGTAGGTTGATTTTCAACAGTGATATAACCCGGTCAACAGTCCTTATAGACAAGTAATTTTTCATCCAATCCTCCTACTATACCCGACGTGATTGAGCCCATTGAATTCATACTGATGAGTACTATTCATTGCAGTTAGTAACCAGGGTCAATTGGTACAGAGCAGAAAGGGAACTCTTAGTATGTAGTATCAGTATACTAAAAAATATATATTATTATTAATGTCATGATGGCCCAGTGGTTTAGGCATCGTCTCTTGTACACGAGGTTATGGGTTAAAACCTGGGCAAGTACCAATGGGACTTTTTTCAATTAATATATACTTTCTAACTTTATCTTGGACATAACTGACATCGGTGAAAGAAAACATCGTGAGGAAACCTGGACTTACAATTAATATAAATCTGAAATCGCCAACCCTTCTTGAGCAAGCGTGGTGATTCATGCTCGTGCCTTCTATGTATGAGTATAGGATATTGCCCTGCAGTGGGACAATAACAGGCTGGTATTATTATTATAAAGAAATTAATTTCACATTTTGACATTTTGACGACCGATGTGGCGCGGTGGGCGAAGGCCCGCCCGCGACGCAAGAGGTTGCGGGTTCGATTCCCGCCCTGGAACAAATGTTTGTATGATCTACAAATATTGGTTTCGGGTGTTCTGGGTATTTACTATGTATAATAAAAAAAATATCTATCTATGTAATGTATTGTATTAAGTACATCAGTCATCTAGTACCCATAACACAAGCTCTGCTTAGCTTGGGGCTAGATGATGCTGTGTGGATTGTCCAGCATTATTTATATTTATTTAATTTCAATGTGCCCAACCAACCAGTAAGTACCTAGCTTGTCTGGGCTCATTGGATTTTTTGTAGGAAGTCTAGGGGCCTCTAGATGAACAAAGCTTAAATATTGTCTAGTAGGTAAATAAATTAAATACCAGGTGTTTAGTAATAATTTTATTCCACATAACTATTACATCATATAAAAATGTTCTATCACAGCTATTTGTATGTATTTTATTTTCTTACCTTTTACAAACACTTGCATTAATTATCTCTTCGGACGACCGATGTGGCGCGGCGGGAGAAGGTCAGCCTGCGACGCAGGAGGTTGCGGGTTCGATTCCCGCCCTGGGACAAATGTTCGTACGATCTACAAAGATTTGTTTCGGGGGTTCTGGGTATTTGCTATGTGTAATGAAAAATACCTATCTATCTAATGTATTGTATTAGGTATATCAGTCATCTAGTACCCATAACACAAGCTCTGCTTAGCTTGGGGCTAGATGATGCTGTGTGAATTGTTCAGCATTATTTATTTTTTTATTTATCTCATAACGAAATAGAATTTATGCCGAATGTATTATATTGATAGCGCCCCATTAACTTACCACTTAGCTTCTTAACAGTAAAAAAACCTGCGTACCTTAATTATTTAGGTTGAGATTTGAAATTATAGGTAGGTACTTACCTAACATATTTTGCGAACGTTCTTTAACAAAACCAATATTATTTTCCAACGAGAAACTTAATTCCAACTCTTACTTGTTAGCAAGATTCAAGACATTTTAATTACTTTCTACTGTTAGGAAAGAGTTTGTTTAGGTTAGAGAATTGTTATGATTTTGATATTTTTTAACAAATAGTATTCTTACTGTTCTGAATTTAAGTATTTGAATATATTTGTTTTACATTTGTTATTTTGGTCTAATTTTATCTACAACACAGTTCTTATTTTTTTTATAAACCGTTTATTTCACTCTTTACAAAAGTACTTAAGAGGCAAAAAAAAACAATGAAACAAAAATGCATTAAATATGATCCTTTATAAGAGACTTCATTGGAGTCCATACTAGGATACCCAGTGTGACGGATAACCTGGGTCTCAACTCGAATTTGCATTGATAACAAATTTTATCTTTTACAATAATATTTGAACAAAGATTAAGACAACATTGTATAGATATGTGATGCGGAGGAATGTGGACCATGTTGTGTTGTGAGGAAAGTTTTGTGTATGAATGTGCAGGGTTACAAGAGTAAAAAATAAAAAATATAATTTAATAAATTTGGATTAAGAAAAGTATAAATAAGGAAAAAAGCGTGGGGTGCACAATATTTAAATTTTCTATAAAAGCGTGTTTTTTAGTTTTTTAAACGAATTATTGCATTGTCATCGGTCTTTGACAGGTGTGCAAAATTTGAATGAAATCTGACCGTTTAAAGTGGGTCAGATGGCGTCCAAAGGAGTCGGGTACAAACAAACAAACATACAAGTGAAGCTAATATAAAGCGTGTAATAAAAGATGGATGGATTTTGTGAAATATGATAAATAAACAGAAAAGAGGTGACTATTGAGATGACGACAAGTAGAGATGTATGGAAGAAGAAAACATGCGCCGACCCCAAATAAATTGGGATAAGGGCAGGAGGATGATGATGATACAGATGACATTTTATTAGAAGAGGATATATTGATGAAAAAGGGAAATGACATTAAGAATAAAAAAATATTTATGTTAACAAAAAACAAAAAGGTATACCTACATAATTAATTGGGTGTAGTGTAGTGACTTAATGAGTGTGAATGTGTTCAGGTAACATGAGAACGGGGTACGGTCCCATGAATAAAAAATGTTCATATTACCTTTGTATATCTGTTTACACGTATCATTTACAGAAGCTCGTGGGCAGAATTTAATGAAACCAACCCTTACAGAGTCGCGAGCACCTTTGGTGGTAATATTAATTCCTTGTGTGGCATAAACTACCAAGTTCTTAGCTAACATTTCTACGCTTAGTATAATATTATACGTCTGGATTAACTGACACTTAGCCACCGCACCGTTTCAAGTGGTACCGAGGTATTTTGTATTTGTACTGTTTACATTTACTTTGCTTACCGTGTCGGTAAATGTGGGCGGTTGGGTAGTGTTACAGAGTGTGTAAACACCTGCTTTATCCAAGTTCGTGTTTGTATCTTTGTAATTAGAAGCAAGTCGTGCTTACTGTTCCTTAAGTTTTGTTATGCCTCAATGGTGTTCGAAAATTTCACAAATGCTAGTAAAGATTCCATTATTTATAAGAAATAAGATGTTCTTTCTTATATATTTTTTAAAAACATGACTGATGAGATATCTAGTTGTTTTATCCAACGAAATAATTGGTTGGAATTAGTTGATAGCTGGTAATGGGTTGCTTTTTAAAAAACGTTGCCCCGCACTAGGAATTTCTCCTGTATCGTGGGTGCTTTTACAAACATTTAAACTCACATACACGAACAGCCAGACCCGGAACAAGTACCTGTAGGCCATACAAGTATTTTTTCCGTGCGGTAATCCAACCCACGACACGCAGCGCGGCAGTCGATCACTCAGAAACTGCGCCAACCGTGCCGTCTAATAATTATTTAGCTATAGAATGGTAAATTTTTCAGTCTATCAGCTTTGGCCTATGATTAAGGTATCCCATCATCATTGTGAATATGGGAAATTAAGAGGAAAGAGTTTGGATTAGTGCCTGGTTAGTGGCAATAGGCTCGCCCCTTATTATTATTATTATTATTTCATTTATTTCAGAACATAATTCCATATAAAATTGTTAGTACGACTTAAAACTATGTTAACAACTTATAACTACCTTACATTAAAAAGGACACACCCTGAGCTGTGTACCTTATTCCAGTGCCGCAGTATAGGACACTCCACGCTGTCTATTATGGTGTTCAGAAGGCTGCTGGGGCTGCCACGCACACGATGCATCAGGGAAGCCACTCTCTTGCGCACTATAGCCCTAAAGCAATCGATTTTGACCTCCGCAAACATTCCTGATGCACTGCAGTATCGCGGCAACCCCATCAGCATCCTGAACCCATTATTGTAGAGGGCCCGTGAGGCATTGAAAGCCTTCTGCGTAAAGTTTACCCACAGGCTGCAGGTGTACATTGACTGGCAGTACGCCTTAAACAAAGTAATTTTGACAATGTATTATTACATGGGACTTAAACATAACTGGCGAAATGTGTGTGTTACTATAAGTGTTCCTTAAACATAACTGATAAAATAAAGAGGTTACTACAGGTTCACCTCTGCCCAACCTTTCGGGGACTCGCGTGATGTTATGTTAAAGAAGAAAGATTTCATTGTTCACATGTAATGGACGTATGTAATGGATAAAAAGATCAAAAGACACTGAGAGACAATTTTCAAAATTCTTCTACTTATAGAAAGCTTATTTATCAAAGAGTAGTAGACGCTATTTTTTTTTTTCAAAACTACGTTTTAAATGGGGTGGATGGGACGTTAAAGTTCGAAGGGAAAACTACAAAATCCAAGCGGACGAAGTCAAGGGGGAATTACTAGTAATTTAACCGGGAAAATGGTACCCGGGATTGAAAGCGAAGCATGATGAGGTCAAGTTATGTATGTTTACTTATACTAAATAAATAAATAAATAATGCTGGAAAATTTTCGAGTATAAATGTGCAGGGTTACATGAGTAGAGGAAGACCGAAGAAAAGATGGATGGATTGTGTGAAAGATGATATGGCAAGAAAAGAGGTGACTCTTAAGATGACGGCAAATAGAGATGTGTGGCGGCAAATAAATTGGGATAAGGGCAGGAGGATGATGATGATGATGAATGCTGGACAATCCACACAGCATTATCTAACCCCAAGCTAAGCAGAGCTTGTGTCATGGTTACTAGAAGACTGATATACTTAATACAATACATTACATAGATAGATATTTTTTTACCATAGGTACATAGAAAATACCCAGAACACCCGAAACAAATATTCGTAGATCGTACAAACATTTGTCCCAGGGCGGGAATCGAACCCGCAACCTCCTGCGCCGCAGGCGGACCTTCGCACGCCGTGCCACATCGGTCGTCAAAAATTAACCGCAACAAGAAACTTTATGGAAAATTGACCCACGGCAGTTCTAATTTTAACCACAACCCCTTTCCCTTGGATATTCTTACCAAAACAACAACATAAAGTGGACTGCCATAATACCATCTGACCGACTTTGGCGAAGTTATTACAAGTTTAAATGACCTCTTTAAATGACCCGCGCGTTCAACACAAACCCATCTCGATGAGGATCCCTTCCAGAATAAGTTTTTTTTTTAACTCCCAACTTTACCTATGATTAAATCGTGACCTTTTGGCGCGAAGTTAATTTAAGTATCCGCGTTTTGTTTGGTTTTATTATAATTGCTAACGAATTTTAGTAATGGGATAAGTAGTTTTATAACTGTGTTCCTATAAATGTTGGGTTTTTTTGACGTTTCTCTCTGGGAAAAGTGATGACAGGAGTTAATTTATGATAATCTTAAACATTTTTTTTTGTATTTTGTTAAATACTTTAAACACAACATTTTCTACCTGATTTATGAGACAAACAGTGGTAGGTGCAATTCCTAAGAAAAGGGAACGGAAAAAAACAGATATTATACACAGTAAATATAATATCTGACTGATCTGCCTGACAAGTAGAAAATGCTTATGGCGTTAAGTCCGCCTCTGTACATATGTGTGCTTAAAGCTTTATGTAAATAAATAAAAACCTTCATTGAATAAAAACACAAATAAATATAAGAATACGAAAATACATAAACAAATAGAGATAGGAATTAAAGAAAGAAAGAAGAAAGATAAAACATTTATTGACATAGAAAACATGAAAAGGGAAAAACATAGAAAAAATAATTGAAACAGAAGTAAAAAAAATTATAAAGTATGTGCCTTACGGCTGCGCTAAAAGGGTCCAGTTCAGCAAAAATGCCAGACAACTATAAGTGCCTGACGCTGGTTTTTAACTGGACCTGAGGTGGTAAGATGTCACCAACGTAAACAGTTCTATAGTATGATGTGAGTATGTGAAATAAATAATGATTTAATAAATCTACATAGGTACAGCGTGATGTCAGCAAACCGTGAAGTTTATGTGTGTGATGATCAGAAAAAATAAAAATAAATCCGAAAACTTTAGTGTGTGACGATACTACAGCCGACCTCTTAATTTTTTTTAAATTTAATTAAATTTTTAATCATTACAATAACTCTTAAAAAGTAACATAGAGCCTTCAAGTAGCCAGAATTCCATAAAGACATTTCTATGGTTGAAAACACACCGGGACAAGATACCAGTCCACCATCTTACCATCACATTAAATACAAAGTAAAACAAACAATACGGCCTGTTACTCCTAACTTTTAAATTGGAAAATTTAAAAGTGTACTAACAGCAACATTAATCCCCCAGCTCCCAGCGCAACATTATTTACTCTGCAAATTTCTTTAGCAACGCCCTAAATTTCCCAGGATGGCAAACTATAATCTCTTGGCCAGCATCCAAGGAGGTGAGACGCTAAAAGTTAAACGAGGAGCTGGAGCCAAGCAATAGTACTGGAGTTGGCTAAAGGGTTTCACCAGGTAGAAATTGCAATTTTCAACAACATTGATGTTTTATTTTATTTTCCAACCAATTTGTGGTGGTTGACGAATTTTGGCGAATGAATGGGAGAAAAACTTGGCTGTAGTTGAACAATATCTGAAATAGTAAGTTGATTAAGTGTTGTAGGAGGAAATCAGTCATTAGTTCCATTATCTTTAGTATCATTTCAGTCATGCGACCGATGTGGCGCGGTGGGTGAAGGTCCGCCTGCGACGCAGGAGGTTGCGGGCTCGATTCCCGCCCTGGAACAAATGTTTGTACGATCTACAAATATTTGTTTCGGGTGTTCTGGGTATTTACTATGTATAATAAAAAATATCTATCTATGTAATGTATTGTATTAAGTATATCAGTCATCTAGTACCCATAACACAAGCTCTGCTTAGCTTGGGGCTAGATGATGCTGTGTGGATTGTCCAGCATTATTTATTTATTTATTTTATGCATTATCGAATTTAATATAAATTCAGTCAGTATTTCAACATCCATGTAGTTAATTAGTTAAAATAATGATAAATATCATCTCATCAACATCAGCCTAGCCTTTTTCCCAACAAAGTTGGGTTCGGCTTCCAGTCTCACCGGATGCAGCTGAATACCAGTATTTTATATATGGAGCGACTGCTTATCTGACCTCCACAACCCAGTTATTGGGCAACACGATACCCCTTGGTAACACTGGTTGTCAGACTTTCGGGCTTCAGACTATCCATAACAACATTCGACGGTCTACAAATGACAGCCGAGACCAACGGCTTAACGTGCTTTCCGAGGTACGGAGGAGTCTCCATATGTTACGAATGGTCACCCATCCACAGACTGACCTCGGCAACCCGTGCGGCTGTTTTTATTTAGCCACGAGCCCCTCAAAAAAGTAAAAAAATAATAATGGTACATATCCCTAAGCATAATACTCAACTCTAAGTATTTACCAAACATTATCCCTTACTCCCTTCACAGTAACAACAGTCTCCTAAATTATTCCAAGTCTTGGCGAGTCGAGTGGACCGGTGCGAGAAATGACATCCTTAATCCACGCTTGTCCATCCGTGCCCATGTGGCTTGGCTGTTGAAAGGTCCCCTGTGTGGACACTATAAACATGTTAATGCGGTGTCCAATGTTTGTCCCGAGGGCCGCCAACTAATTCCAAACGGGCCTTGCCTTGATTAACATATAATGTCCTCGTGTGGTGTAGACTTGCTGGTTGGGCGTTTTGAAATTGCTGATGTTACAAGTGTCAGCTGTTGTGAAATTTAAATAAGAATGTTTACGGGGACATTGTACGGCTTAGGGTTGGGTTTTTGGAGTGTTTTATGGCTTAATGTTCGTCTACTTGGATGATATGTTGGTATTTCGAAAGAACTGTTTTTGATATTTTTTTACTTTTATCTTTTTGTTGGAATAATACCTACTTTCCGTTCTTTGTAACTGAATGTCTACTACTTTGGTGACTCACAGAATAAGTAACTTTCAAAGTAAATTCAATTTAGCTCCGGAATTTGGCTGTGTTTAATAGTACTAGTAGTGAAATAAATATTTGTGTTTTCACAGTACAGTGTCAATATTATTCTTGTTGTAACTAGCTGGGAATTTGAGTTATTGGCTGTTAAATTTCTGCTTAAATAAACATGTTGTATTAATAATATTTTTTATTTTGTAGAAACTATTACACTTTCTAAGTTTACCTTGGTTTCTCGTCATCGTGAGGAAACTTACACTTGGCATTAATTGAATAAGTCTGATCTCTCAAACACGCCTTGAGTGAGCGTGGTGATTAATCCTTACGCCTTCTCTATAATAGAAAATACGTTTGCCATGCAGAGAGACAATAATAGATTGTTATAATAATCATATTTATTGTGCTGTTGCCTAGTACCTTTTCCTTTCATAAAATACAAGTAATGTTATTGACTTTGTCACTAATTGAATATCATAACTGTTTTCAAATTTACCTATACCGTTGTTCTTATATTTTCCAGGCCAAAACATAATTATTATTTATTTTCCTGTACTATTTGTTCGGAACAAGTCAGAAGATGGAATCATGTTGACCGCAATCCAATTTCATGTAATACCTATCTATTTTTCCAGACAATGTATCACTCAACTATATTGAATGGAGCCTAGAACGAACGAAGAAAAACAACACAATTTTATCTTTTATTATCGAGAAAATTTCTTCGCCAACTATCAATGGCCGTGGTTATTGGTATTGACAGAATCATTACTTTCTACTGACTGTTGTATTTTGGCTTTTTCCTTTTCTGTTTTTGGACAGAGTTCAATAGTACTTTTCAAAGTACAATCATCTGAAAAAACAACATTACCAACTCTCTTAGGTCTTAAAACAATTATCTTCATTGTATTGAATACATGCTAATATAATCCGTGAACTGTTCACCAAGTCTTAGTGTGGTAATTACGGCAGTGTCTCTAGAGGATCATTGATTGTAGCGGTATCTGAGCAAGCGTTCACAGCTCTAAGCATTCTATACTTGATTATCTTCAACTCTAAGGGCTACTTCAGTGACTCATTTATTAATACGTTTACAGGCTTCTTCATAATCTGTTCTTTTATCTTTTCTTGCTCTATACCCTACTTGTTGTGTTTGGTATTCATTAAATCATTTATCTTTACAACCTATTCTATTAAAATATTTACTATCTTGTTTGTTGTATCAACCTCTATGTTATTTCTTAATTGTATTTTTTTTTATTTCTGTTTAAATAAGGTTTTTATTAGATATTTGATTCTGAAAGATTGTTGACAGACCTTTGTTGACCTTGTTGGTTATTTACATAAATTATTATGTTGACCTTTGATTATTGATATGAAGTTGATGAACTGTGAAAACTGGTCTTAGATAACTATTGAAGTATATTTGAGGTAGGGAGGGAAATAAAGTAAGTATAAAATATAATGTATATGAGCGTTATAATTAGATTTTTCTATTTTAAACATTTTTGCTAACGGGGCGAAACCGGACTTTCGGGGAAAAGACCAGGGAGTGTGGGATTCTTACCTCACTAAAACCACACGGGTGATCACCATCCTCACGGGGCCCCGTTACCTCTTAAGAGACCACTCCGGGACCCCCTCTGTGCAACGCCTGTTAGGGCACATCCCATCCACGGCGACACGTGATCACTATGCCGCCGTCAAGGGCCTAGCTTGCACACTACTTAGTAGAATTTATAAATGACTACAAGTCTATTCAACACTTCTGACCATCTCTTTTATATTATAACACCAAGACGTGTGATTGTGTTGTATGAGATATGATAGATTCCAGTGATCTTAAAGTATGATTCTTTACTCTTGTTTTACCCAAAGTCCGTACATAAAGAGCCATGTATCCTTTTTCATCCACCTAGCTTGCACACTACTTAGTTGAATTTCTATCATGAAAAATATATGAGTACAATAGTCTATTCAACACTGCTAGCCATCTCTTTTAGATTATAACACCAAGACGTATGATTGTGTGGTATTAGATATGATAGATTCCTTTGATCTTAAAGTATGATTCTTTACTCTTGTTTTACCCAAGTCCGTACATAAAGAACCATGTATCTTCTTTTCATAATCCATCCCTCGAAAGCTGGGCTTATAACTTGCACCCCACAATAAAGGGAGGTGGCAAGCCTCTACGTTCACGTGTGCCTTTTGTTAAACACAATGTCCTACTTTATTTGCAGTCGGTTGTTTTACGAGTGTTATTTGTAATGGAAATGGTGACAAAACCAAAGGTTTTTTGGACCCTGTATTCGGAACAAAGGTTTCTATTTATCTCAAATTGCGTGGTTCAGCAAATTCTTGTAATTTACTTTTTGATGGGTTCCGTGAATAATTGTGTGTCGTTTTTAGTTATGGTTGGTTTCATGTCATGTCTGTAGGTGTAGTAGTGTGTGGGACTGGGTTGTTGTAATGTCAGTTTTGATAAGAACAACGAACGTAGCTTGTTTCGAAATTGTGGAATTTAAAATGGCGGCTGATTGAGAAACTGAATTAGTAAATTTATTCATGTTCTCTGTTTTTAGGTTCTCAAGATACAGGCAAGTAACTAGTTGAATGTATGATCATAATCATACATTTTTTTTTAATGATTTGTAACAATGAATTTATCTAATTATTCTTACTCTTATTCTCGGCGTAAACGCCTGGAGGGGACGCCCTAGAAGGACATACACTGACCTTATTGGTGATGTTCTTCAAAAATTTCAGATGTTTAGTATTTGCAACTAGCGTGCGTGTATACTTAGAAAAAGGAGTACTATGTCCTTACATACCGTAGCATGTGGCGTTCTGTTGTTTCTGCCTAACTCCACGAGAAAAAGGCGTGAGTTTGTGTCTTAAATGTTGTTCCCTATCAGATATAATTATGTTTATCCACAGAGTATTACATATTAACAATGAACGAAACAAACGAACTGTGTTCCTCGAAACCATAGTAATACCTAGAACAATAAATTCACACCAAAATTAAAATTCATAGCCACATTAGAAATTCTGTCCATTAAAATTTCAGCAAAGTCTCTATTTGAGATAAAACAGTTCTCTAAGAACTTAATGTTCTTTCCTAACACATTTATGGGCCATCAAAATTTCTGTTGCTACCCGAGATAAATTCTTTGTATTTTTTCGAATGAAATAGAGCTCTATTTTTAATAATAATTTTATAGAGATTTTTTTCCGTCTTTCTAAATTTCGAATATAAATAATAATAAATAAATATTGCTGGACTATCCACACAGCATCATCTAGCCCCAAGCTAAGCAGAGCTTGTGTTATGGGTACTAGATGACTGATATACTTAATACAATACATTACATATATAGATATTTTTTTATTATAAATACCCAGAACACCCGGAACAAATATTTGTAGATCGTACAAACATTTGTCCCAAGGCGGGTATCGAACCCGCAACCTCTTCGCCCGCCGCGCCACATCGGTCGTCAAAACAAATAAGTCCTGAACTAGTCCAAAACATTGTTACAAGGGAACCCGAAGTTAAGTCCATGTAGATTGATTTGCATAGTACTCGACTTTATTCGGAACGTTACTTAAGAATCGTACTTATAGTAGTCAGTGATGAAGAGTTTGCTGTTCAATATAAAAATATATGAATATCTAATGCAATAATTTGGTGTTAAAATATGTCCTTAGCACCAATTAAATTAACCGATACCGCTCAGTTAAAAGCTAGCATCAGGCACTAGTTGTCAGGCATTTTAGATGAACTGGGTGTATTTGACGCAAACATGAGGCACACAATGAATTTTTGGAAATCGTTTTTTTTTTTTTTTTGTGCTACAGCCTGTGCTAAATAAATGTTTCCTCTATCCTTTCTTATCAGTTCTTTCTTATCGTTCGATATTATGACGGTTTTCATTATTACTCTTCTTTGCACTTCTTTTTTTAAACTTAGCCTCACACTATGAATTTCCCCTACAGCGAAAGTGCGTTAGCAAACATTTAAACTCACATACACTAACAGCCAGACCCGGAATAAATATCTACAGGAAATACAAATTTGTTACGTGCGGGAATCGAACCCGCGACACGCAGTGCAGCAGCCAATCGCTCAGCCACTGCGCCTACCACCCGCGGTATTATAATTTTAGATTCATTAATTCAATTGTTAAATGACCTGGACCAAAACCAACAACCTATCGCTCACATTAACCCTGGATCAAAACAACTGGAAGTCTTGGGGAGAGGCCTTTGCCCAGCAGTGGGATGACGCAGGCTAATAATATCAATATCAAGTAATTCTTTTATCTCCTAGTTCCGAAAAATCATCTTACGAAAATATTGTTCATTTTATAGTTCTTTTTAACTTTGACTTTAAATACATTGCAATAGAGTTTAAAGTTTAAAATTGTTTAGTATAATATAAATATATAATGCTGGACAATCCAGACAGCATCATCTAGCTCATTTTTTTCGCGAAGAGGTCTGTCAGACTCTTATTGACTAATAACCGACCCAGTGTTCCATCTCACACCTACCCCGGGGGACGCGTAACGTAAGAGCCTTCGGCAACACCCGGCTAAGCATCATCTAGCCCTAAGCTAAGCAGAGCTTATGTTATGGGTACTAAATGACATATATTACATAATACATACATTATCTATTAAATACATTATACAATACATTACATAGTTAGATATTTTGTGCAAAAGCCCAGAACACCCGGAACATTTTTGTATATCGTACAAGCGTTTGTCCCAA
The DNA here is from genome assembly GCA_905147745.2 of Phlogophora meticulosa. Lineage (NCBI taxonomy): Eukaryota > Metazoa > Arthropoda > Insecta > Lepidoptera > Noctuidae > Phlogophora > Phlogophora meticulosa. The sequence goes on from LR990534.1 coordinate 1,825,032, forward strand.
GGCGGGAATCGAACTTGAATTATATATTGAATTGTATATAATATAAATAGTCCCTACACTATGGACCACGTGCATATCTTACCTCGATCTCTGTCAAGTTCAGCCAATGGTGATCTGAAAAGATCGCTTTTAGCGATAAGGCTGCTGTATCACCCTATGCGGCACATAAAAGATACTATTTGTTAGATTTTCTCACATAACATAACATCACATAACACCATCCTTGTATTCTTTGATGGGTTAAGCGCAGATGTATCTATAGTAAACATTTCGCCAGTTATGGTTTAAGTCCCATGTACTGACCAGGGCGCGAGTCAAAGTTTTGAGATGGCGTTTACAATCATCATCTACCTAGCCTTTACCTAACCATCATGGGGTCGGCTTCCAGTCTAACTGAGTGCAGTAATTTACATCGAGTGACTGCTTTTCTGACCTCCTCAACCTTGGCAACAAGATACCACTTGGTGAGACTGGTTGTCAGACTTTCGAATTTCAAAGATCTACAAATGACAGCCGGGACCAACGGAATAACATGTCGGCACGGAGAAGTCTTGATATATAATGAATGGTCACCCATCCAGAGACAAACCTTGGCAAGCGTTTTTATTTAACCACGAGCTCTACCTGCGATTGCGTGTACAATAAATATGGAGAAAAATCGCAACAAATCTCACAAATTGACCATGACCAATCATTGTTCTAATCAATAGCTTCATCTACTCGTTATAAGCTACAACAAAAGTTAATAAATTAACCACTTAAAACATAACAGATAGAAGCAATCAAATATAAAACTTTTGTAATATAAATATTGATTGGGCGTACTTGGAAATAACGTATTTCGCTCACAAAGTTCAATTTGGGTTACAATTAAAGTTTCTGAGGGTATTCATAAAGGACTGCTACATTTATACGCTGTTTCAAGTGCTGGAGATAATGAAGATAGTCCTCAACACGCGTTACGAAAATAGCTCTTTAAGTGGTGAAAAGATAAGCTTAGTTGGTAAGGTTAGTACCGAAGTGACTGTATAAGGTTTTTTCAACTGGGTGATACAACAATAGCTACGGAGTTTATAAAAAAAACGGCCATCTAAGACTCAGACTTGCTCACGAAGTTCCGTAACATTGTAAAAGTCTACCTATTTCATCGGTTTAAGTGCAGATACAGCTATAGTTAAACTCAAGCCCCCTAAAAACGTTTCTTGTTAGTCAACCAAATTTTAATAAAACAAAAGGAATTTTCACAGTGTGTGTATTTCTATTGAAATACATACCCTGTTAAAATTCCTCAAAATCGCCTTCTTTCTGGCCATATCATCTTACAAACAATCTGTATATCGTATCTATGTTCTTCCTCTACTCTTGTATACCTCCACATTCAATATCAAAACTTCCGTCACAACACGATCCACTATTATAGAAGTTAAAACTAAAATAATCGATGTTGTTAATTAAGAGTAACCCCCGACCCTTACCAGGTGGTTGAACAAAAACAAAACACTGTTAGAAACTATATCAACACAAGCTCAAACGGTGGTACTCATTTAATTCCCACTTCAAAAGGTCAATTGTTTCAGGGGTTGTAGCAGCCCGAAGTTATGTATTGTACCCAGTAAATGACAACAGGCAAAATACCGTCATTATAACAATAGCTACCTATATAACTTCCTGATGATATAGAGAAAGAAACAGAACCGTAGCTTCCAATTCGTTTTAAATAAATAAATAATGCTGGACAATCCACACAGCATCATCTAGCCCCAAGCTAAGCAGAGCTTGTGTTATGGGTACTAGACGAATGATATACTTAATACAATACATTAGATAGATAGTTTTTTTTTATTACACATAGCAAATACCCAGAACACCCGGAACAAGTCTTTGTAGATCGTACAAACATTTCTCCCAAGGCGGGAATTGAACCCGCTACCTCCTGCGTCGCAGGTGGACCTTCGGCCGCTGCGCCACATAGGTCGTCGCGAATAGAATAACATAGATAGATAAATAAATAAATAAATTTTGCTGGACAATCCACACAGCATCATCTAGCCCCAAGCTAAGCAGAGCTTGTGTTATGGGTACTAGATGACTGATATACTTAATACGATACATTACATAGATAGATATTTTTTTATTATACATAGCAAATACCCAGAATACCTTAAACTTTTATCCCAAGGCGGCAATCGAACTCGCAACCTCCAACGTCGCAGGCGGACCTTCGCCCACCGCGCCACATCAGTCGTCAAAACAAATAAGTCCTGAACTAGTCCAAAATATTGTTACAAGCGAACCCGAAGTTAAGTCCATGTAGATTGATTTGCATAGTACTCGACTTTATTCGGAACGTTACTTAAGAATTTTACTTATAGTAGTCAGTGATGAAGAGTTTGCTGTTCAATGCTTCTGTATTTGGTTAGTTTTAGTTTTCATTCGTATTGATTGCTTTAAATGAAACTCAGAGCTAGGAATCGCCAGCAACGTCTAAAGACGCGGAGTAAGGGCCTAAGGATAGACAGCTGCGATTTTATTCAAATTCAAAATATTTCGTGCACACAGGGTTTATACAATAGATGTTATAATCATTAGGATCCGTGCTGTGTACCGCATTAAAGCATAAAAAATCTTAAAAGTATTTTAAACAAATACATTTAAGAAATTCAAAAAGTACGAGCAATCAAAGAAATCACTACATAGTATAAAACAAAGTCGCTTTCTCTGTCCCTATATACCTATGTATGCTTAAATATTTAAAACTACGCAACGGATTTTGATGCGGTTTTTTAAATAGATAGAGTGATTGAAGAGGAAGGTTTATATGTATAAAAACATCCAGTAAATAGTGGAGAAATACTATGCCTGGCTGGAGGCCTTAATTTTAATTAAGCCCCTCACAGGAAAGTTCGGTTGAGCAGTAAATATCCCTGAAGGATAAACTGCGAGATGCCCTTTTCCAAAAACAAAAAAAACAAAGTGGAGAAATACTGTTTTTTTTGCGGTTTTATACCTCAAAATTAACAATATTTCTGCTACTGGATCGATTTTAATCATTTTTTAGAGAATGACATAGGCTATAATAATATATTTTATACCCGTGCGAAGCCGGAGCGGGCCGCTCAATATAAATAATGTCAATGTGTCAAAAAATAATTAGTGTATATACGCGCTTACGACGCTCTTCTAACGCAAACGCAACAAGCGATGTTTTAAAGCCAAAAAACGCGCCAACGAAGGGCGTATAGTAAACGCCGTGTACATAAGACCTAGTGTAACCTAGTACAAGTTTGATTATGCCCTGTGCACACAAGTGTATAGGCTAGACCCTATACACTTGTGTGACGTGTGTTACCAAAAGTGTTTCGAGAACGGAACTTCTGTCATGGACGCCATTCAAAGACGTCATTTGTATGGTTGTACGAGTAACCGCTGACGTCTCTTGTACCGACCAGGCATCACCGTGCTTTGTAGTTTAAAATTAGTTGCCATATTGATTCGGACGGAATTGATTGGCCTTTGAAGTTCAAGTTAGTGAGCACATTCGTAAGAAATTGCAGTAGTGTCGTCACAGCGCGAATCATTTTCCATTAACTGTTTTAATTGTTTATGTATGATTATTTATGTATAATAATATATTCTATGTAGGTATTATATTTATAGTTTACTAGCTGACCCAGCAAACGTTGTTTTGCCATATAAAATGTTTGAGGTGGACCACCCTTATCATTTAGGGGTATGAAAAATAGATGTTGGCCGATTCTCAGATCTACCCGATATGTACACAAAATTTCATAAGAATCGGTCAAGCCGTTTCGGAGGAGTATGGGAACGAACATTGTGACACGAGAATTTTATATACAAGATTATCTATATATTTTTTGTTCCCCGTTTTCTTTTAAGAAATTGCACCTACCACTGTTTCTCTGCATCACCCAAAGGTGAAAATGCCTGTGGCATTAAGTCCGGCTCTGTATATTTGTGAGCTTAAAGTATTAAATAAATAACAGTGATCGTGATTTAAAAGAAGAGATAAAAAGCTATTTCACAATAAAATTAAAGTTAACATAAGACAAGAGATTTTGGTAAATACAAACATTTTAGACGACTTTAATCAAAAGAATTGTGTAGCTGAAACAATAGAAACGCTGTCAGACAAAGTGGTGGAAACTAAAACATTCCAGACGGTAATTCCAGTGTCTGACAAGGTTCAGAGACACGGGATAGTACAATATACCGAGCATAGGTTTAGCACTTCTTAATTTAGATTCGGAATTCGATGAACATTAAGATTTTGTACCGAAGTTCCGAGATCCCTTTTAGAGTGGGTTGGCAAGCAAGGGGTTGTGAACTCAAACCCAAACCGTTGCACTGTTGAAATGAACTTAGATCAAGCAGTGTTTATTTTGTAATTTTTTGGCAAGCTCATTTACAATGTGCATCATCATCTGCTAGCCGTTTCCCATGTCGGGGGCGGCTTCTAGTATATCCGGATGCAGCTGAATACCAGTATTTTACATGAGCAACTGCCTATCTGACCTTCACAACCCAGTTACTGGGCAACACGATACCCCTTGGTAAGAATGGTTGTCAGACTTTCGGGCTTCTGACTACCTGTCACGCCAGTCAAAGATGTACAAATGACAGCCAGGACCAACGGCTTAACGTGCTTTCCGAGGCACACACTGACCTCGGCAAGCGTAGCTTAACCTTCGATCAACCCGAACGGCTGTTTTTATATAGCCACGAGGGCCAACAACTAGTATATGTTCAACACTAAATTTAAAAATAAAAAGGTTATTAATAATAATTACAGCTAAATGAGAATTTGAATCAAAAACTAAAGTTTCCATTGTAAATCTCATTGGGTTAGATAATAACCATTAAAAAACATGATTTTTGACAGTCTAAAGAAGAAAAAGACAAAGATATACGACAAAAAATCTCAACACTAAGTGGTCCAAATACTCGAACTGAACTCGGTATCAGGCTGTATGTCGTTGACTCCCACCGCCTCCCGATTAATGTATCCTGATCAATATATATCAAATGCAAATACTAAGTTTACCGAAAAGAAGCTTACACCGCAGCTTCATACCGCAGTTTGCGTTTCAAGGAAACCTGAGCATGTTAATTAAGAGAAAACGGGGTATTGCCAGTAGTTGTAGGAAATACGCTTACGTAATTTTGGATATAGCTGCCTCTAGATGTATAAGATGTTTCCCTTATCAACTTGCACAAGTTAATAATTAAGTTACAGGCACGAGGCACTAAAAGTAAAGGAGATATAAACAGTAAAATGCAACAACGTGTGGTTACATTTGATACCTTTTGACATCGTTGACCAATAAAAATAGATGGTACTGTCTTCCTTAGCCATGAAAACACAAGCAGCTGTGTTTTTATGGCGTATCCTGTAATAGAGAAAAGAGTAATTTCCATACAACGACTTGGAACGCAGAGGCAATATTTGTGAGGTGTTATGTGTTTGCAGACTCATGCTACAGGTTTTTAGTGTCTCCATTTATTTTAGTGAGTGTATCTTGTGATCACAGTGTCGCCATTTTGATGGGTCGTTTTGGTGAATGAAGTGTCTTGAATCGTGTCTTTGCAATAGGGAGCGCAATGTACACACTCTTAACGTCATTGCTGATGACGAAGACATACTCGGTTGTGCTTTGAGTGAATTTACTAGCAACACTACAGCTGCCTGTAAAATGTACTATGGTGTAAACAGTGGGACTATACAACTATAAATCAATGGTGCTACTATATTGCATTGGGTCTAGTCCGTAAGGATACCATTTTGTATGTAAATAAATAAGTAAATATCTGTGAAAATTGGAGAGGAGGATTAATTCAACTTAATACTGACTTAACAAAACACTAACACAAATACACGAACTAAAACAGTCTCAAAGGTGGATCGAAGATTAAAACTACGCTTGCCAAGGTCGGTCCATGTTCGGGTGACGTACCATTTATATCACACACATATCGAGAGACCTCAGTGCTTCTGGAAGTAAGTTAAGCTGTCATTTGTTTATTTTTGACAGTCGTTACGGGTAATCAGACGCTCGTAAGCCAACCCAGTAACTAGATTGTGGAGGTCAGAAATTCAGTCGTTTCATATAAAATATTCAGCTGGAATGGCAAGACAGAAAGGCGAGTCCAGCTATGTTAGTATAAGGCTAGGTAGATGACTCCATCAACTATAATTTGGAGTATGCTTTACATGGAGCCTGTTTAGACCACATGGAATTATTTCATAAATAATGCCTACATGCGAATGCTAAGGGGCAGCTGACATGATAATGCTAAGGGGGATGTGTGGTGTTACGCAAATGGATAGAATAAGAAATGAGTATGTAAGAGGAAGTCTGAAAGTGGTGCCTATGACCGAAAGGTTGTGTGGAAATCGGTTGTCGTGGTATGGGCATGTAATCCGAAGGATCAGGACCATGTTGTGAGGAAAGTTTTGAGTATGAATGTGCGGGATTACAAGAGTAGAGAGGAGACCCAAGAAAAGATGGAAGGATTGTGTGAAAGATGATATGGCTAGAAAAGAGATCACTATTGAGATAACGGCAAGAGATGTATGGAAGAAGAAAACTTGCTGCCGACCCCAAATAAATTGGGATAAGGGCAGGACGATAATGATGTGATAATTTTGGGTCTAAGCTGTATCCGTGTCATATAGCAGATCACGCATTAGGCCATGAAATTCCTGTATCAAACCTCTAAAATAAAAAGGTGTAAATAAGAAACAAATGTAATAATGGAAAAAGGGAGGAGTACAATTTAAGGTATTAGTGTCAATAGTTATAAACATTTTCTATTTTTCCATGGTTACTGTCATTCACAGTGGGCTACATGTATCGGCGTGTATTCTTCAATATTTAGACTATGCACCCCACGTTTTTCGCACGCAAAAACAAACAAACATACAAGCATAAAAGTGAAGCTAATATAAAACGTGTAAAAAACTGATGATTATAAATTATTTTGGAGCGCCGATTTTACAACAAACAATATTTCAGTGCGACCCTTCTAATGTTACTATTACAACTTCTATTTACGAAAGGTTACGCATACTTACTGTGGCTTCCCATTTCGGGGCCGCATTTGACTGACTTCGTCTACATTGGGTAGATTCTACCCCTGTGGCCTACTATGAAGCACTTGGATGTAACAACGGTGAAGCAATCTTTTCTAACCGCTTATGATATTACAAGGGATGGAGAGGAACGTTTGGTTTAATGTGTGTCGAAAGTTGGGGAGTATAATGTCGTTTGTGGATGCGGCTGTAATAGCGGTGGGACCCTGTGGTGTGGTTGTAAACGAGATTTTTATGGGTGTAACAATTAAGCTTTCTTTTGCCAAAGCATGTAGTGGTTGAATATATCTGAACATTAAGTTTTATTACTATAATAAAATAAATCATGAAGTTCATTTTTCACCATATATAAGTGTTTTCCACAATAATCTGTACGGTAGAATAGAATTAATACTTACAAATTAATCAGAACTTGAAGACCTACATAGGGAGTTACAATGGGCGGCTGTATCCCTAAAGGCGATCTCTCACAGAGACAATCTTTAGATGGACTTGTAATAGAAGTTAAAAATATATTATGTAGTTATGATAAATGCAGGTAGTCTGTACTATTTTCAATTTTAATTTTATTATTTCAATTTATTAAAAAAAATGGTATTTCACAGGTTTCTTTGAATCAGTCAATGTTATATTTTAGAATTTTCTACACGGCTGGGTATAAAATTTTTCCCCTACCTTTGCACAAGGCTTTGTAGCGACATCTATGACGCCACATACGAACTAAATCTGACGTATCCTACATCGCGATATAAAAGTTATCCGAGTAATTGAACATATGATACGAGAGCCGACCACAACCGTCGGGCAGTAGCTGCCCACCAGACACATTACCCGTCTGGTCGGAGGATCCTCGCTTTTCAATGGAAGATGAGGAACTTTACACCCTATTCCTCATACTCCCAAAGCTTTAATTGTTCTGTACTGCATGGGATCCACTCTAAAAATAAGTTTTTCTTTTCATATTCCACTCCCAACGGGTCGGAAAATGGTTACGATGGAAACTTTACCTAATTTCAGCGCTGTGCCCCTTTTATGGTATTTTGGGTCAGAGAAATATTAAGTTATATTTGTTTTAAGGGTCTTAATTATATAATTAAATTGACCAAAAGATGGAAAGGGTTCTTTATGGGTCATTTTAATACAATTTGGTGATCTTTACATTTCTTCTTCGTTATTATTCTTGTAATTATTTTAATGAAAACAATGTTTTTTTTTCATCGGCGGTGATCTTAATCATTCTATTACTGATCAAAAATATAAAGAATCGCACAGTAATTCTACTTAATAGAGTCTGAAGAGATAAAATTAACAAATAATAATATATCACACAAATTTAATTACACGAAAACTTTTCAACAAACAATACAAACACTAGATTTTCCATTACAACAACATAATACGAGTACAGCAGTACTTTTATTGTTACCATTACATAGTTTTTTAAGAGCACTTTTTACTCCACTTCGTCGTTAACTGTCAAACTTTTCATATTACGAAGAACGTCCACTTTAACCTAAGTCAGTTTAAGGGGTAGACCTTATAGAAACTTTTTCTTTCGCCCTCCTCAAAACAACTGGGACCGTAATCCTTTTCAATATTAAATGTGAATGGGCCTAAATTGCGAAAAGTGCCATTAATTAGCTTTTGAATATAAAACAAAACTTCTTCAGCTTCGCGTTCAGGAAGTTTTGTGTGACCGTGTGAAACTGGCTCCTTTTATGAGAAGTATTGTCCTGGAGGGAAAAAAGTTATTTATAAAGTGGGACTCTGCGTGTTTGCAAGGTAGCTAGAAACATAAATCTGTGAGCTGTCTCGGTGTATAAGGATATGTAAGAAATAGTATTTTATGAGATTGAGCTCACCGGATTCTTGTTGTGGAAGAAGCTCAGCGCAGCTAGGTATTATATGCAGCAAGCCGGTAGCGATTACGAGCGCTGATTGGTTAGATATTAACCGTACGGTGTTATGTGTATAATAACGTATTACAATGCCCGAAGGAATGAGTATTCTAGCGGATGTTTTTAACTGCAGTTGCGAATGTCAAAACAATAGTCGTTGACAGTCAAACGGTTCTGGTAAATCGCTTCGAACATTGAACACAAAAAAACACAGAACGCTTGGAATAAGCGATCAAAGCCATTGTATTTTTTCTCACTAGGGAAATTGAATCATGGTTTTTTAGTAACTGATACTATATTTAATATGTTTATTGTATGAACAAAAGTAAAAATATAACTAACACAGTCAGCGTATTTGCATATTATGTGTGTCTATGCTGTGGGTTGAAATATCTTATTTTAATTTTGAAACATGTCCCTTTTTCATTTACATGGCGGGCAAGTTTGTGTATGAATCAATAATTAGCGCACTGAATAAATCATGAACTTTATTTTCAGTGTTCATTACGTTTGAGCTCGATTGACTTTATTCATGTTCGGAATTTATTATGAATGCGTCTATTTCCATTGTGTTCTGTATTGACACTCGCAATATTCATATTTTATTTCATAGTTCAAAGTAACTTAATAATATTTTCTTCGTTTTTAATGACGAGATTTTAACTGTCACCTTCATGACAGCTCAAAATATTTTTCTAACAGGCCATTATTTTAATACGCTATTTGCGAATGGGCTATTTACGAATGAGGAGAATTAACATTGTTAAATAATTATGTTTTCCTTTTCATTGCAGGTAAACTGGAACACGCCTTCATAATACGAAATCTGGTAACGGTATAAGTATAATTTCATTGAAAATATTAAATTAAATCTTGGTTTCAACTAAAACCCTGCGGGTTTCTGTTTCTAATTCAAATATTTCAAATATTAATTATGAAATAACCTTTAAACTCGTTAAAAGTTCAAGTTCGAGAATATCTCAGAACGTTATTACTCGAAACTTTAGTTTTTGTAAGCCAACAGAATATTGATAGTCTGAGTAATTTCAAACTGAAATTCGTTCAACTTTCACTTTTTTATGTGACGACGCCGCACAATACCTTAATAGCCCTTCGGACATATTCTGAACACTTTTCTTATCACAAAGTCACACACATAATCAATAAAAAACGACCCCATGAATAAGCAAAAACCTAACAAGAGAAAACTTTTACATTTTCGTCCAATCATTCTATCTAATGCTTACTACAATGTCAACATGGGGTGCCATCAATTTTCGGACCATTTGGGTCGGTTCTATCCTTGGTTACTGTAAAATTCGAAAATATTATGCGCCCAGACCCAACCAGAGGCTTACACACTCCATTAGGGTTTGATTTATTGGTGCCCACTAAAAGGGTCCCTCAAGGAACTATCCTCAGACCCTTACTGTGTATCACTTACATTAGACGTATGGAAATTTTGTCCTGAAATATTATTTGCTCTGATCGTGGTATATGATATGCGATCCTCGACTTCCGTGATATATATCAGATTTAGTTTAAGTGGATGCTTTTGAATGTTCAAATTGAAACTTACATAAATATTGAATATTTAAGTCAAAATTAAATGTTATGGGGATGACAATTTTTTAAAGTTTTGGGTTTGTCATAATTATTAAATTGCTTTTGTTATTATAAGAATAATTCGAAAATTGACTGCTTCTTGATCTAGTTGTTGCAAAGCCCGTTTGATGGCAATAACATGGCCTCTTATAACATATATACATACACACTATTTGACGACACGGTTGGCGTAGTGGTTGAGCGATTATCTGCAGCGATGCAGATTTGGTTCGATTCGGTTTGCACGGAATAAATATTGGTTTGGCCTACAGGTAGTTTTTCTGGGTCTGGCTGTCTGTGTATGTGAGTGTACATGTTTGTAAACACACCCACGATACATGATAAATTCCTAGAATGGGGCAATGTTCTTACTGAAAAATAAATTGGAACTTAAACAGAACTGGTGAAATTCGGTGGTTCTGTTGGTATACCTCTGCGTAATCCTTCGCAGAATACAGGCGTGTTGTTTTGATTTAGAAATTAAAATGTCACAATGCATTTTAAATATAAAATCACAAAAAAGTTTGATCTCGTATTAAAAACAAGTACCTACACACAGAAGCCTTATAACTTCACCAAAGTAAAAAATGTTTCAACAAGGTTATTTAGGTGACTTACTGAATTTAAGTACTAATTAACAAGTTAAACTTAAACTTGTTATTCAATTCAGTTCAATTATAACTTAAGATTGCATGCACTTCAAAGTAATAGCGCTTATTTAAGTTAACTTTGACAGTGTAAAACAAAATTGTGCTAAAAGTATCGCAGCTGAGTTCAAATTAACTAAGGCTCAACTTACAGACATAGTGACGCAACGAATGAGGAACTTTGTAAACTTTTGGTGCACGAATAATATCTACTGCCGGATCTCTTTCTTAAGCCTTGAACAGGGTGAGCAACTTGCGCGGGAGTTAAAACTGGTCCATCAAAAATAAATCCGAAGTATCTACCATCAACAATAAACTACCACACTGGTTATGTCCATACTCCTTTTTTTAATGGGACAAAAGCCCGCTTCACTATTCTCAAACCACTGGAAGTCCTGAAAACCAGAATCAACAGTGGCAAACACCAGAAAAGCGTCGAGACAATGAAGCTTGACGAGTCCCGGAAAAACGATTAAACTGTCTAGGATCCGCAACGACATTAATCAGATAAGAACAACGACGTAGTCCTATTATAGTCGCCTATGGAAACACTTCTTCTAATTTCTACATCTCGCGATGCACTGTGGCCATATAATCGCGCTCGCTGACGCACCCGGTACCGCCTTACACACAGTGCTTCTACCCTGCACAAGGCCTCAATGGGTAGGTACTTTGTAAACTTAACGTTTTGAAATGCACGCAACCGTGGGTAAAACTTGAAATGTTGAGCATTTTGTTACTTGTACAAAGATTTTGAACCGTGAATTGTGTCCTCCAGATTTCGTTCCGGTGCATTCATTTCACTGACATGTTAAAGTATGAAAATTGATGTAGTGTACTGAATGTACTGCACTTAGAACTAGTAAGGTTCTTTGTGGAGAACTTCGTCAGTGGTGGAATATTATTATCTGCATCAGCATTGCTGTGCTGGTGTAATTAAAATGAGAGGATCGCGGGATATTTCAACTATGTCTCTGGGATAGTCACGTAATTTCAATGCTCGATTCTCTGGTATGGCAGATAGTTTATCCAATAATCTGTTACGTTAAAATGCTTCGCATTTCGAAGCTAAAGTTAATACCTACTGCTACATAAGATTGATTACTGACAGTAGTAGGCTCACAAGCTCTTTACACAACATATCATACATCGTTGTTTTATTGCAGACATTCCAGAATTTCAGACAGTGTGTGCTAAACTTGCAAATGTCTAGTTTATAAGATGGCCACATTACACCACTATTACCTACACATCAAATACATTCCACCATACTTTCTTCCCAAAATAATATCATCATCATTTGATGCGGCTACAAATCGCTGTAGTTTGGCAAATTGCTCTTTGTCCAAGTTTTTGCAGTTCGCCAAGTTTGTTGATGTTGTTTTATAGGGTGCTATTTAGTTGAACGTTTTTCTTCTTTTTATGTAAGACGAAGATTGGCTGTCGTTGGTAAGGCGCGTCTGATGTGTACTGAGGAAGTCTTGATAGAACTGTATTGTGTTTTGAGACTTTGAAATAGTGTAAGCTGTACGGTTAACCACATGTCAGTGGTGTCCTATATAAGCCGATCTATAAATCATCATCGGCTTGCAATGTAACAAGATGCAGCTGAATATTAGTATTTTACATGGAGAGACTGCCTGTATGACCTCCACAACCCAGTTACTGAAAACAAAATATGATTATTACGTAGTTTTAAACACATACGAACAAAAAAATAGTATTTTTAAATTTTTTGGGTCTGGCGCTGAGGGTGTTAAACTTTGATCTAACCGTGTGGCTGTTTTTATTTAACCACGAGATCCTCAGAATCTGGTTAACTATTATTCTATTGAAATTCCTAACTACACTTGGTCGGTTGGAGGTCAAAGTGTAATCACCGACGACCTTCTGTACAATAATATTTGAATATCTCGGTAGTTGTTAACAGTAATACAGTCACTCGGAGCAATCACTTATTTATAATAACGTTCCTCGGTGATGTAAGTGGAAATGCCGGGAGGAGACGCCCTAGAAGGACATACACTGAGTAGGAGCCTTACTCTCGGAACTAATTTCCAATTCCGATCTAAAACCAATCCTATTCCAATAATAATTAATTTTGCAGTTGCGTGATTATGTAAAATACACAGCTGTCAAAATAATAGTAAGAGTAGCGTTAAGCACGCGCCAAGACCAATCCTGAATTTGGCTCTAGCGACGAACTCAAGAGTACGAAACGTCCAAATTCCAATGTCGATCGATCGGCATTAAAATCAAGAGTGAACGCGTTTAGCGGTGATGTTCATCAGAAATATCAGGTGCGTAGTAGTCGCAACTGGTGTGCATTTACGAAGCAAAAAGAGTCTATAAGGATCGTAGTATGTAGGAGACGCCCTGGGCGTCTGGAGTCGTTGGTATACTCCCGGCCACCGTAGGCGCGGGCCTGCGGGCGACGAGCACTGGGTAGCTTGCCGTCCGATTAGAGACCAGGCCCGAGTCAACAGCGCGTCGTGTTCCGCGCGCGCCTCAAGAAGCCGTGTCAGCAGTATTGGTGGGTCGGAAGCCTGCCAGGATTGCGGGATGTTCGAAAGAGTTACCGTGACCCCGGAACGTAAAGGGCAAGAACAGAACACGGATGGGTTTTAGTCAGTAAAAGTCTGACACGCCCTCCCGTTCCACTCAGAACGGTAGAAGTCATTGGATGATTTCGTATCCCTAAAAAAAAAGGATCGTAGTATGTGGCGTTATTCCTAGTTGCTTGCCCCCCATGGGAGAAAAGCGCAAGTTTATGTACATATGTATGTTGTTAACATTTCACAGAATTCACATTGAATTATACAACGCTTGGAGAACTGTTCATTCAGCGTGTTAACTCATTGATAGATACTGGGAATCTGAGAGTCTATCAATGAGTAATCAATAGTTGGATTGTGAATGAATTAAAAAACAGTGCATGATAAAGTTCATTACCACGTCTCTGTGAATAAATTATTTATAATAAAATTCAGCTTTTGACGAAATATTTCAAATGGATTTATTTTTCGATACATTTAAATGACTAATGGAACGTGTCACAAAACAAATAATTGGTTTTACCATTGAATGAACAAATTAAGTTAAAACCCACGCAGTTCGACGAGACATCTTGCACTTTCGTTTGTGCTGCAATAAAAGATTTTGACGAGACGACTTCACAAAAATTTTCAGCGCTTTCACTGTGGTCATTGTCCGTAAATAATTTTATATTTTTATATTCATGCACTTTCTTTTATAGCGTACTAGCCTTTGCCCTCAGCTTCGACCACGTGGAGTTCGGCAATTATCCCATGGGAACGTAATACCGGGATAACAACCAGGTCATGCTCTGCCAGTGTGTTAATTTGTATCGAAATCCGTTCAGCCAGTGTGACTTGGTAAGAAACAAACAAATAAACTCTCATTAAATAATATATATTTGCCTGACACGTGGTTTGCAAGTTATATATCAGTAAAGATACGTTTATTTTAAGTTCTTATAATGGTGCATACATATATAAATATCAACTGATGTTACAATTTAAGTGAAATATAACTCATTTTATTTGCTTATTTTACTTTTAAAACTTTCGCGGTAAGCAGCTGACGCTCTTTGTTTTTCTCACGCCCGTTTAAATAGTTGCACGACTCGACAAAACAATTTCACTGCGAGACGCAATTGTGCATCTTTTGAATAGACTCCATCTTAAACTCTTTAAAAGTCCACGTTATACTAACTTGGAGTACCATTTAAAACATTTACGTCTACGTTAAACTTAGAAGATAAAAAAAAGTCTTACAATTCTTAGAGTAAGTTAGACGTATTCTGTAGACACATCGCATTATACGAACGCTTGTAATACCAGTGAAACTGCATAACCACGCCATAACTTGGGACTTTTAAAAAATATGGCTTATTTAATTTGAATATACCTGATATATGTTTATTCTGGGGAAGTTTCACCACTGTGAAATATTTCAACGACGTAAGAGCATACGTTGGAGGAGTTTTTAAAAGAAATATAGCTGACGGAATTCTGGTAAAGGAAATTCGGTTGTGCGAGACCGTAATGTATATTTGTGTAGCTTGGCCGAGGATGGGGAGTGTCTACAAACAACGCGTTGTATAAAACGGTGTAAATAATTTTACAAACGGCTTTGAGTCTAACCGGATACAACAGAATATCAGTATTTTACATAGAGTGACTGCCTATCTGGTCTTCATAACCGAGATATTGGGTAACACGATAGTTCTTGCGAAGATCGATTTTCTGAAGTTCGGGATTTTGACTTAAGTAACGACTGCCAAAGATCGATTATCATCATCATCATCCTCCTGCCCTTATCCCAATTTATTTGGGGTCGACGCAGCATGTTTTCTTCTTCCAAACATCTCTATTTGCCGTCATTTCTAGCCATATCATCTTTCACACAATCCATCCATATTTTCTTTGGTCTTCCTCTACTAATGTAACTCTGCACATTCATACTCAAAACTTTCCTCACAACATAGTCCTTATTCCTTCGCATCACATGCTCATACCATGACAACCGATTTCCACACAACTTCTCGGTCACAGGCGCCACTTTCAGACTTTCTCTTACATACTCATTTCTTATTCTATATATGTAAATGAATTCTGAAATAAAGGCTTAAAAACCATATTCTGAAGCACGAAGTGTTCTCTCGGTGTTGTTCTGAGGTATATAATTCTAAGGTATTTATTACTTGCCAAAGCCAAATATCAACGATTAAAACCTTTCACGCTATTAAAATTCTATCGTATTAAAAATGTTATAGTTTTTTTCCACGCTCATCTTAGATGACATAATTTAATATTCCATCTTCACACACTTCTACACACCCACATCAAAAGGAAAGTAAAAATTTTACGATCATATTACCGACCACTCCCACACTTCATCATACTAACTTCAAGCCTTTACTCAAACAGGTATAGCCTCGTTGTTGTTTAATACAAGCTCCTACAAACATGATGAGTTTGCTGAGCAATTTATGACCTTAGCACGCCATCAAAGTACGGTTTTAACGACATATTTATCACAGTTAGCAGTTCACCATTAAAAGGTAACTCTTGGAAAATGGGTCTCGAACAATGCTTCAAACTATTGCTACTAAGGCTCAATGTTGTGGGTGCAATACAAATACGGATTGAAAGTACAAACAGAGAGATTTTCAACAAATATTTTGTTTGTAAGCCATACAAATATTTGTTTCGATGTGTATTGATTCATTGATATGACGTTTTTCTACTTAATTATTGTTATTGAACAGTGATTTATGATTGGTAACAATCTAGAATTTTCCTATTTATGTATTGGTGTTATTATCGTTATAATATTCAATCTAGTCTTCAACATTTATAAACTAAATGCTCAAATTTGACAGCATGGTTGGCGCAGTGGCTAAGTGACTGGCTGCTGCGCTGCGTGTTGTGGATTCGCTTCCCGGATGAAACAATTTTTTTTATGGCATACAGAAACTGATCCCTGGTGTAGCTGTTTGTGTACGTGAGTTTAAATGATCGTAAACACACCCACGATACAAGAGAAATTTCTAGTGGGGGGAAAAGTAAAAAAAAAGATTGTATTTGTCTGATAACTTTAAATATAATGAGATCATTATTGACTCTGGCAGGCAAAGCAAAATAGTAGTAGGAGAGGAAGTAAGTAGGAAAACTGCTAAGTTAAAAAACTTAGCAGTTTTCCTACTTACTTCTAATGTTATCACGGGTACATTTTCTTCGTCGTATCTTTATTTTTATAATAATGGTTACTTATTTTATTTTATTTGGGAAAAAAACGATATCACATTACATAAAAGGGCTTATCAATATGTTACATAAAAACAAAATCAATGTAATAACAGCAACATTTTCCACACATTAACACAAAGAGGTGTCTATGCTGTGATGAGGACTAGATGAGCCAGTTACTACTTACAATCTAGGTTACATTTTATAACGTTACAAGTCAGCACAAAAAAAAAGAAAAAAAGGAGAACAATAATAATAAAAAAGCTAGGTAGTTAGTTATTAAAAGCTACATCTAAGTTTTTCAGTACAAATAACTTTATTTCTAAAAGCATTTCTATTGAGCATAAATATGTCTATATCTATGAAGTGTTCATTATAAATTTGCGTGAGACGCCAAAGGGTAGGTAAACTTAGGTAACAGCTATAGTTTAATTTTTCTGTATTTGTGAACACTATACTAACATTTGAACACTTGTTTGGGTGTTGGTGATTATAGACATTTGAAATCATTGCAATATTTACCGATTTCAGGTATCTGAGATAGTACCATCAGGCCTGCACCACCCAAGCATTGCTCATAATGTTGTGTTTATTTTTGCCATCTAAACTAATATTATTTTAAACATAAAAGATTATTTGTGTGTATGTTTGTAATGGCTAAACGCAAAAAGTACTAAACTGATTTCACAAATTCGTGCATCTATAGAAAGCTGCAGTATCAACAAGTAACATAGACTATATTTTAGAGATTCATACAAAAATTGCAATAATGCAACATAAGGTATCAAAATTTGTCAACAAAATTCACTAAGTAAACGTACGAAATCCACGCGCATGAAGTCGCGAGCGTAGTGCTAGTTAATAATATAGATTCATCCAATATATGGAGGCCAGCACATTAGATATCCAAATCAGCCAAATTTCTTTGATAGTTTTTCAACTTTATTACAAAAGAATAAGGTGAAGGGTAAAGGGACTTCATATATCTTCCTCTAATTGGATGCTGTGTCTTTTTGTTGTGTTTGTTTTTATTGTCATGTGTGTCTAAGTGATACTAACAAAGTTTTTAAGTTTGATACTAACACACTATGCGCCTTCGACGCCTGGAAATAAACGATTTTAATTTAATTCAATTGAGAAAATTTGACAGTTTGAGATAATTTGATGTGCTGGCGTCTGTACCTAATGAGAACGAGCTTATTGAGGTCATCATAATACCATAACAATCACCAGAATAGTACTGATGATTCCAATACGTGTTTAAATGCAATCCACTTCAAACATTGCTATCAAAATTTAAACTCACCTACATTCCGAGCACTCGCACAAAATCCAACGACAATGTTTGTCCAAATCGGTTCGCTTTACATTTTATTTTTACCGTCCGCCATATTTGATTTCCATTTTACTAGTGACGTAACGTAGGTACCCTGGTCGGCTTAACAATACTTTTTATTCAAATCAGTTTCGCAGTTTAGTTTCGAAACCGGTGGCTTTAGTTCCAGTGCGTTTGTTTTTTTGAATTTATAAAGGCTTATAAACACTGGTGTTAGGCAAATCCAATGGTTCTTCTTTTTGTTTATTGTTGCTGGTATTTAGCGGTTAAAAAGTTTGGCAATGTATTTTATTTATCATCTGTAAGCCGTATACTTTCTGCCTGGGCTATTACATTACCAAGTAGATCTCGGTGTTTTTTTAACAAGATGAACCACTCGATTCCGTAAAAATCTTCGTGTGAAAACTTGAGTGATATTAGCGGTGAAGTGGACTGGCAGTGTAAACCAGCTTATGTTGTAACATTGCACATAGATATCTGTAGCATTTGGAGGAGCTTGTGGCTAAATAAAAGCAGCCGCACGGGTTGATCGAAGGTTAAGCTTGGTTGCCGAGGTCAGTCCGTGGATGGGTGACCGTTCGTAACATATCGCGACTCCTCCGTGCCTCGAAAAGCATGTTAAGCCGTTGGTCCCGGTTGTTATTTGTAGATCTTCGTCAGTCGTTACGGGTAGTCAGAAGCCCGAAAGTTTGACAACCAGTCTTACCAAGAGGTATCGTGTTACCCAGTAACTGGGTTGTGGAGGTCAGATAGGCAATCGCTCCATATAATACACTGATATTCAGCTATATCCGGTTAGGCTGGAAGCCGACTCCAACATATGTAGTTGGGAAAAGGCTAAGCAAATGATGATATCAATAGTATTTACATAAAAAGAATGATCACGAGTAGTTTATATCGAATCTCGATTATGATTGTAATCCTGTAATTGTTTGGCAATCCATCGGTTGGTTGAAACGGTCAGTTAACTTCATCGTTCACTTAACTATCATATTAGATATCTAAAATCTGTAAACACAATAAATTAGTCTTCTAACTATTTTATCCAGTTCTACATGAAATATTTCTGAAGGTCAGACTGTGTACTTTATTACCTAAATACTGGCGCTGGTTATAATAGAGAGAAAAGCGTTAATGGACTGAATCACAGAATAAACCATTGCTATTAAACAAATCTGTATACACAAATTTTCCTTAAGTAAGTAAAGAAAGAAACTAGACAACACTATGTATAAGTCATAAGCTTCAAGCAAAAAAGAAATCTCACCCATAAACAATGTCGCCTCAGAAGATGATATTAAAATAATATTATTATAACCAGCATATATTTTATTACCAAGAATATCACGACGTCTTATTACAAGTTGGTATTTACAAGTAATACGTGGTCTAGACGTTATTTATTACCTAGCCCATAAGTCTATATATTACGCCGGTCTAACTTGTCCCGGGAAACATGTTTAATGTTTTCGTAAATCAGGGTTTAGGAAAACGGTCATGAATCTTTGAGCGTTCAGGATGACCTACAAATCTTTTAGTGGTACTTGCTATATATCGTGTCTGAACATATAAATATGTATATAAGTATCTAAGTGTTATTGGTCGAGGATCTGATAAATGTAATGGATAGTTTTCAATCTGTACAGGAATTAGTAAATAAATAAAATAATAAATAATGCTAGACAATCCACACAGCATCATCTAGCCCCAAGCTAAGCAAAGCTTGTGTTATGGGTACTAGATGACTTATGTACTTAATACCATACATTACATAGATAGATATTTTTTATTATATATAGCAAATACCCAGAACACCGGAAGAAATCTTTGTAGATTTGACATTCGTCCCAAGGCGGGAATCGAACTCGTAACCTCCTGCGTCGTAGGCGGACCTTCGCCCGCCGCATCTGTCGTCAAATTAGTGAGCGAAGACGAAAGGAGCGGTGGACGGATTTTGAGAAATATGGTTCGAACTATCTAGGATTTAAAGCCTTTGAGCCTTATAATCCTTCCTTTTGACTTCGTCTTAGTCAAGTAAATAAAACTGTTATTGAAGATCCAAATGTTTTGAAATGAATTGAGGTTCGTGATAGGACTATTCAAAACAAAGGGAATTGAATCTTGAGTAAGCGTGGAAGATTTGTTTTGGGTAAATCATTTCTAGATTCGGTACTTACTTACTTATGCCGTCAAGGAACAAAATAATAACACTTTAAAAGAAAACAGTACAGTAAAACGGGGTGAATCGAAAAGCCAGGGTGAATAGAAGCAAAACTTTGAAGGGCATTTTCGCGTTAGTAAGACATTGTTTATTACTATAAGGACTCTTATTTTTTTAAGGAATTGAAATGGTTAATTTCAACACCTTGTAAGTAATTAATAATGATGAATCAACGATTAAATCTCATTTAAAGTTTTGTTTCTATTCACCCTGGCTTTTCGATTCACCCCGTTTTACGGTACTCGTATTTCTTGATATCTTTGTCGCGTCTCGCCGATTACGACTACATCACATCTTCACAAGACTCAGTCAATTCTTGTTATTAAAATCACGAACTTCATTGACTCCATGGTTTTCTGGCCAATGTTGCCTTCTGGCTTTCAAGAACTGCAGTGGTGGTGGACGAAACAAATGTTTTCGTGGCAGATATAAATTACCAGTGGCCAACATTAGCCCTGGATACAAACAACTAGGAGTCATAGGGAGAGGCCTTTGTCCAGCATTAGGATGACGCAGGCTAATAGTATCAGTATCAACATATGAAATACTGCTGATTGTCTCTGTCGTATCAGCAGTGTTTAACTTAGGAGACAAAACAGAAACTCACAAACCAAACCCTATTGACCCTTGCCGAGTCTTAAGCCTGCAATTCGCTTCCTCAGACCTGCCGGTTGCTTCACGATATTTACCTCCATAGTTTTGGTAATGAAATAAATTACACAAAGTATTGTTGTTGAGTTTTTCGTGATGGCCTAGTGATCAAGGCCTCGCCTCTCGTGCACTAGGTTGTGAGTTCAAATCCGAGCAAGCACCAATATGAATTTCAATTTTTATATTCTTACTAAGTTTATCTTAGACATCACTGACATCGGTGATGGAAAAAAATCGTGAGAAAACCTGTACCTGTGTAAAATGAACTGAGATTGAAAACCTGCTTTGAGCAAGCGTGGTGATGCCTTCCCTGCATGAGAAGCTGCTTCGTTTTGCAGTAAGACCTTTTTTGTAGTATTACCTTAACAAAGTAAAAATGCCTGTCTGAGTTCAAACCTAGAATCTACGTGTCGGGTCCGTTACCGCTGGGCCACCACTGATCTCATTTAACACAAAAATCACGAAGCTTTTAAGACGTAAATTGCTATTGATATTGGATGATCTCGACATGAAAGAAAACGTAGCGCGAATGTTTGCTTTCTTTATTACAATACCTGGGAATATTTTATATGGTAATACGCGTTTACATACATAAAATCTATACTTCTATAGTCGTTTATCAAGCCGTCTCACATGTGACCTTTTGAAGGCCACGTGGATGCTCCATCGAAATGTTTGGTCTCATGCGACTAGGGCCACGTGTACTTTTTTTATTAAATGTATTGTGGATGAACTTGTTAATATTTAATGTGCTTTGGGAATCAATCCAAATTTTCTCTTTCTGGATCGTTCCTGTAATGTAAAGATCGGGATCAATGTGCTCTATTTTCTGCGTTCTACATATGATTTGTTGTAATACAGTGGTATTATTCATCAGCACTTCCAAAGTTGCCGACGACACGACACAGTTGGGACAGTGGCTGAGCGATCGGCTGCTGCGCTGAGTGTCGTGGGTTCGATTCCCGCACGGAACAAATATTTGTATGGCCTACAGGTAGTTGTTCCGGGTCTGTCTGTTTGCGTATGTGAGTTTAAATGTTTGTAAACCACGATACAGGAGAAATTCCTAGTGTGGGGCAACGTTTAAAAAAAAAAAGAAAAATACTTGTCTTCATAATCACTTTGGTCTACTTCCTTTGTGTCTTCGCTTTCTATTCTTTCTTTCACTTGAAGACTTTCGATTGTTTAAATCTGAAGATTCCCATGTAGAAGGGCTCATTTCTGTTAATCAGCTCGTCACATACCAACTTTGAAACTTGCCGCCATATTTATTTACTTTTGCTGCTGTGTATAATAAACATGTCTAAACTATTTTAGTTTTGATTAATGTATAAATTATTTTGATTAGTTTCATGTTCTATAACTAGTTCGGCTTGTAGTATGGTTATGTTTGGAGTTGGGACAGCTGTATTAAATTAGATCACACCACAGAAGTATAAATTATTATGTTGCGGAGCTTGAAGCTGTGTTAGATTATCAAAGTTATCCCGACTTCCGTATTTACTAATAAACACTGGAGTACAAAGCCTGGTAACTAATGGATAAATTCAGTTATTAGAATGGAATAGAATTTTCTTTATTTGAGTAACTACGACTCAAGTTGATACACAAGATTGTTAGTAAAACTTACGACTATGTTAGTAAACACAGACACTAAACAAAACCAAAAGCAAAAACAAAAAGAAAAAAAAAACAATACGAAAACACCGATTGATCGTGTTTAATCAATTTTAATGCTTACCTCAAATCATATTGTCAAGCAAAAGAGGATGGCGGTGATGATAATGATTGTCAAACTTACATTTATAATTATGTTTTTTTTTGTTTTCAACAAAAATTACAATAAGGGTATTTCACAAATCTTCTGCCAAACTGTAGGACAGTTTGTCGACAGTGTTACGTGTTAGCGTGGCACACCCTACACTTACACCCTACACTTACACCCTACACTTACACCCTACAGACATGCGCTACACTCACACACAACACTACCACACACTATACCACATGCACTACCTTAAATATTTTTAATTTTTCTTTACATTTTGTTTAAATTCTTAATTTTTAATCAATCTGTAGTCAATTATTTTACTTTTTAGTTTCATATCTGAAATTTGGAACGCTGAGTCTTTCCTGGAGGTGGGCGTTAATGGCTGCAACACAGTTATTTAACTAATGTGGCTATTTACGTACGCAAATAAGTTGTAAAATTGTGTTTTTGTTCCAATAAAGATTATTATTATTATTATAGTAAGTTAAAAATTAAAGTTGCGAATCTTAATACAACACGATTTCTTTAGGCTCTTTATTTTCAGGCGTTGCCATACAATTACAGCACACATTTTTATGAA
Organism: Phlogophora meticulosa; assembly: GCA_905147745.2. NCBI lineage: Eukaryota > Metazoa > Arthropoda > Insecta > Lepidoptera > Noctuidae > Phlogophora > Phlogophora meticulosa. The sequence continues at coordinate 1,848,626 of LR990534.1, forward strand.
CAACGAACTTCATTTTTGTTTTTTTTTCTTTTATTCGCCAAAACTGAATTATACAATGAATATCTGCAACTAGCAGTTAAACGTCAACACGAGAAAATAATTTCCATGGGAATATTTTCCATTTTCAGGATAAAAAGTACATGTGAATTGAAAAAGTCACATTGGTACTTACCCAGATTTGAACACATAACCTCGTGCATTAGAGGCGAGGCCTAAACCACTGGGCCATCATGACTTTCTAAGTTTATCTTGGACATTACTGGCATCAGTGAAGGAAAACATCGTGAGGAAACCTGGACTTATACTTAATATAAGTCTGAATACGCCAACCCGTCTTGAGCAAGGGTGGTGATTAATGCTCGTGCCTTATCTGCATGAGACGAGGCCTTTGCCCTGTAGTGGGACAGTAACAGGCTGGTATTATAGGATAAAAAGTAGCCTTTGTGTTAATCCAGGGTATGAGCTACCTTTACAGCAAATTTCATCCAAATCCTTTCAGTGGTGTCAGCGTGAAGAAGCAACAAACATTGTTAGTGTGATTCACCACAGTACGGAGTGCCTCGTTGGTCTAGTGGTCCCAAGCGCGTCTGCTGAGCGTGAGATCCTGGGTACAATTCCCAGATCGGGTAAAGTGTTGTTGAGTATTTCCAGAAGGAATTTCCTCATTAGCAGCCTAGAGTCTGGATATGTGACCGGTGTATGTCAATATGCTCAGCCCATATTACAAGGGTCTTCAATAACAAAATGTAGGTGTTACTATAGGTGCACCTCTACCCAACCTTTTGGGGAACACAGGCGTGATGTTGTGTCTATGTGATTCACTTACAAAATTCACCTACCAATTTACCGAAAAATGCAGTCATCCTTTTACACAACATTCCACATAAATCTAGATAGTGCAGGTATCCTCCAAGATAGTTTGTTGTCGTTCCACAGTTCAGCATTCACTTCAATTGATCACGAACGCCGCAAGCGAGTCGGTTGGCGTGTTATTCGATTTCTCTCCAATGCCGAGTGGTTTGTCTCTTAGAGTACCAACAATAAGAAAAAGTGGATTTAATCGTGTTATTCGTAAACTTAGCTCGGTCTTGGAAATAGAAATAGTAGAGAATTTGTAGTTGTTAAGTAATCAGAAGATTCTTATCAAGAATTGGATTGGGTTGGAAAATGTTTTATTGTAGTTGGGTTTTTAGTATGAACTGGATGTACCATTTTGCTATTGTATCGTGAGCTCGTTGAACTCATTCTTTATGATTTTAACAACTGTCCTCACTGTGGGTTTCTTTTGGAACATTAATCAAGTTTAGTTACGTATTCGGAAATACTAATAAAAAAGTAGGACGCCCTCTGACCAGGTGGGATGACGATCTGCGAAAGACTGCAGACAGATACTGGATGCGGCAAGCTGAAGACAGGGCACTATGGCGCTCATTAGGATAGGGCTATGCCCAGCAGTAGACTAGTATAGCCTGATGATGCGTGATTCAGAAATAGGGTGCACTTATAGCAATTGCAATGGCCTTCAGTGCATGAACCGGGAATTTTAATGAATCGAACAAGGATATAGCTTAGCTCGACGTTGGCCTAGTATTTTTTTATAATGGTAAGATTGTATATTTTTTTGTGTATATATTCTATGTAGGTATTATATTTATAGTTTATAATAATATATATATTTCTTTTCACTTTCCTTTTAAGAAATTGCACCTGCCACTGTTTGTCTCTGCATCACCCAAAGGTTGACTGGTAGAAAATGCCTATGGCATTAAGTCCGCCTCTGTACATTTGTGTGTTTAAAGTATTAAATAAATAAATACGCTATGGTCTTAATTGATCTTTACAAGACGACTTCGTCGACGACGGAATCGCCGGGAGAGGACAAATACCCTGCGTGTATGACCAGATGTATGAACGTAAACGAAGCAAAAGGAGTACGTAAGGCTCGTAGCTGGTGGCTTTCTGTAGTTTCTGCCTTAGTAATAGTAATAATTTTAATTACTTCTTTTGAGATTTCTTTATTTCTTTCTTTCAAACTTTATTTCTCATAAGAACTTAAATAACAATTCACTTATAATGAGATAATCTAGGATGTTGGAGACATTATAGTAGCATATTTTGTGTTGTATTATTTTCAAATTCAAATAATTTAGCGTGGATTGAAGGTTGATAAGATGTTGTGTTAGGTATTGGTAAGGCTATGTCCCGCCATTACGACACATAAAATTCATTTTTTTGAATGATTTAGGTACATAGTTGAAATACAATACATGAAATTGTCATGCTTTAATTATTGAATATGGTAACTTTTTTATTATCCCGCAGTAAACTATCGAACAGCTGTGTTCCGTCTACCAACTTTATTTTTGTTACTGTTTCTACTAATACTTAATTACCTGCAAAAAAAATACATATACATTTGTAAGAAGAAATAAATAAATAATAATAAATAAATATTCCTGGACAATCCACACAGCATCATCTATCCCCAAGCTAAGCAGAGCTTGTGTTATGAGTACTAGATGACTGATATACTTAATACAATACATTACATACATAGATATTTTTTATTATACATAGCAAATATCCAGAACACCCGGAAAAAATCTTTGTAGATCGTACAAACATTTGTCCCAGGGCGGGAATCGAACCCGCAACCTCCTGCGTCGCAGGCGGACCTTCGCCCGCTGCGCCACATAGGTCGTCATGATTTTATGCAGTGTTTTATTAGCACAAAATGGCGGATAAATGATGTCACTATTACGGGTAGATTCTACTGCTCATGTTTCTAACACAAACCCTTACTTAGGACGTACGATACCTTTGGGATTCATTTGTTACTTGAACCATAAAACATTATATACTTTAGTAGCTACCCCGAAATTTTGAAACGAGAGTAGGTACATTTTCACTTTTGCCTACACTCGGTATTTCAATCCTGACGCTATCTGGTCTAGACCAAATGTTGGTAATGGATGTATAAAACTTTATTGAAGTTGGTACAAACATGATTAATGATACTAAATATGTCGATGAGAAGAAAAACCATGCGGCAGTTTCTTATCTCTTTAAGAGTCAATTGAAGGTTGTGGATTCTGGGTACAGAGTTTGGGGAGAAACTTTAGCAATTACGTACTTTTTTTTTTCCGTCTTTCAAATTTACTTGCATATTGCATACGGCAATTTAAGTCACTTATCTAATATATTAAATTCTCGTGTCGCAATGTTACTTACCAAACTCCTCCAAAACGGCTGAACCGAAATTTTGTGTGTAATATGCATACAAATTTCATACAAATAAAAAAGGGTAGGTCTGAGAATTGGCCAACATCTATTATTTTTTCATACCCCTAAATGATAAGGATGGGCCAACCCAGACATTTTATTAGTTTTTTTTTGCTTAAAATGGCAAAACTACGTTTGCCGGGTCAGCTAGTGTTATTTTAATTATAGGAGTTTAGGAGTATAAACATCAATGAGAAGATAAATATTCGGGTCCAACATAAAACCAGTTTTAAAACAGCATTCGGAATCAATAAAGAGGTCCAGAGTAACCAAATCACATCAGCTAAGCCGGAATAATGAAGTTCTATTTTCAAAATCACAATCTAACTAACTTTGTAAAATAATTATTGTATTTGCATACCAACAAGACAGAATGTACACGGATCTTATTATGTTATTTACCGTCCTATTTTGTATGTTCCTGCATTCTAAGCAAATAAAGACATATTCTATTCTATTCTCTTCTAATCAATTGATTACCAAAATCTTTTATGATACGAATCTACACGTTGGCCCAACATGCGCCAATATGACGGTAGGTCAATGTTCTGATAAAAAAATAATTAACTGTTACGTACATTGGCTTACGTGTAAAGGAGGCTTCATACAGCACTACACGTGTCTCGTCTTATACACCCAAAAGCACCCACGCCCAATGAAGGCGAGCCAAAGATACAGTCGATCAAATATTCGCAAGGCATCGTCATCTCTCAGCTTGCCGGAGATATCCAATTATGGGAGCATTGTGTCTGACGAGTGCATTGAAGTTCGTCTAGCTGGAGTGCATAATTTAGATAGGTCTCAGGAACTGGTGCGTCTAGTTATTAATGGTGATCGATCGACATAGTTTAAGGAAGTATGTTCCTGTCTGGAGCTTAGACTAAGGTATCTAGTAGTAAGGTATCTGGTAGTATTGGCATGTAGTGGTCGGCAAATTTCTGTCGATAAGTTCTTTGATGAATATTGGAAGCTCACAATGTCGTATACTTATCATTAGATGTGTTGCATCAGTAATTGTAATTTAAATAAAATATATCATGCTGAACAATCCATACAGCATCATCTAGCCCCAAGGTACTAGACGACTGATATACTTAATACAATACATTACATAAATAAATAATAAATAAATAAATAATGCTGGACAATCCATACTGCATCATTTAGCTCCAAGCTAAGCAGAGCTTGTGTTATGGGTACTAGATGACTGATATACTTAATACAATACATTACATAGATAGATATTTTTTATTATACATAGCAAATACCCAGAACACCCGGGACAAATCTTTGTAGATCGTACAAACATTTGTCACAGGGCGGGAATCGAACCCGCAACCTCCTGCGTCGCAGGCGGACCTTCGCCCGCCGCGCCACATCGGTCAAATAAATAGGACTAGCCTTAGTTCGTCGAAATTATTAAACCACGTATATTTGCTTGATATTGTTATGATACCCAATTTAAATTGGTCAGGAGGGTGATACTGCTGACACTTTGGTTACACAACGTTAGCGTTGAATAGGGATGTGTCCTGGGTAAAATATATTAAGTCTATTTAGTCCGTCAGTAAGATTACCAAAAAATATTGTACATGTATTTGTTGCTTACTCAAATCAATAAAAAGTGACAATGCTATAGAGATTACATGCACACATTTCACACTTCTTGGTGTGACGATTGACACAAATCTGAACTTCCGTAAACACATTGATTTATTATGCACTCGAATGCGTAAATTAATATACATTTTTAAGAATTTACGATATATAACGGACTACAAATTAATTAAACAGGTCTATTTAGCTTTGTGTCAATCCATTCTTACATATTGCATAACTTCATGGGGAGGGGCTGCAAAAACAATCCTACTACCATTAGAACGTGCGCAGAGAGCTATCCTTAAGGTAGCCACCTTTCGCCCATTTAGATTTCCCACATACGAGCTTTATACGGCATGTAAGGTTTTAACTGTGCGTCAACTATTTATATTAAAGATAGTATTACACCAGCATAGCAATCTCCCTTATACCCCCATACCTATACATAAGAGAAGAAAAGACTTAGTTTGCATAAAGCCTCAAACTAGACATACTTTTATAAATAAATTTTATGGTTTTTTAGGTCCGTTCTTATATAATAAAATCAATAAGTCTCTAAGTATATATAGTGTAAATTGTAAAAAATGTAGTGAAATGTTAAGTGAATACTTAGCGACATTAAATTACTCAGACACTGAAAAATTGCTAGAAATCATGCAATAAGTTTATTAATGTTAAGGCAATTTTTATTTAATAATATAATTATTATGTATCAATGCTAGCTCTATGTACATTAATTTAATAGTCCAATAAAACACTCAGCGTTGTTACCTGAAACACAGGTTTGAATAAACCTACATCAGGCAGGTCGCTATTGTTTTTCATTAGGCCTTTATCCAATATATTATGTAAGTTATACCTACACTAGATTTATTTTAGGCATAGTTTAATATTTGCTTAGTAATTTTAATATGTAACTCTGTACTGATGTCACTTCTATGTAATTTATATGTGAACTTATGAATAAAAAAGTATTTTATTTTATATTTTTTATTTTACATAATAATACATCAGAGTTCAGGAGAAGGGGCTTGTGACGTCACTGTTACGTTAAAAGTGTAGCACGGCGTGACGTCACGCGCAATATCAACGCACTATATCATCGTCATTTTTGGTTTACGTGACAAAAGAAAAAATACGTGTCCAGTATTTTTGAGTAATCCTACCTTAGGAACAATCAGAATTTTTAAGGACAATACCCTATTACAAGGGCTGCGAATATGTCCATTTGTATCATTATTTAAAACAGAAAGTATATTACCCTCCAAATTAGTAAGTACAACAAAAAATATGGTCTCTTTTGACCAACGTTAATCTACGGCGTGTTTGCCAGCTGACATTTATCTTTTTTTCGCCCAGATTTTATGTCGCTGTAAATTCTACTTTTTTTACGCTTTTTGTTCTCTGAAATTACGCCACTTGTATACATTTGAACAAAAACGTAAAGAGACCCTGTTCTTGAAAATGGGTCAGATTTTTTTAGGATAAATAGACGTGGAAAGTAAAAGCTCTCTTAGTTGAATCAACCTCATTTTAGAGTGAACTTTTCACCACATTTTGTGAAGATGTGTCGGTGTGGTTTTTGCTTTATATTTGAGGATCTCTCTTAATTAGTAGTAATTCATTTAATTATATCACACTTCTTTGAAGTAGAAAACAGACTTAACTACAATTTGCAAAAAGATAAAGAATAAAGCAATAAAACTTTTAACACATAAAAAGAAAAAAAAAAAGAATCACAGGACATCGAAAAATTCATCCGCATCACTTTCAACGGGAAAGGAGCCCAAAAGACTGGCAGTATTGCCATGTTATTTAACTCCTTAAACGCCAAGTGACCGACAAACAATACATTTTCTATTGTATCTCGTTTTCTGGAAGTTAAGGTGTTACTCTGATATAAAATTTAGTAAACAATATAACACATAATACAAGATGGTAGTATCCTTAAACATTCTGATTGGTCCGAAAGTTGGATTACTCAAAACCAAAAATGACGACGATAGAAATGACGTCACAACGTGCTACACTTTTAACGTAAAAGTGACGTCACTAGCCCCTTCTCATGAACTTTGATGTACTATATCATTGTCACTTTTTATTGATTTGAGTAAGCAAAAAATACGTGTCCAATATTTTTTGGTAATCTTACTGACGGACTAAATAGACTAAATATATTTTTACCTAGGACACATCCCTATTGTTCAAAGGCCACATTACATACCGTCCCAAAGTACCCAATAGCAAGAAGAAAATTAAATAGGTCGTCTGATACAGTGTCAACTAAACTGAACAATGTAGTAACGTTTGCTCTTAAAAGCGGGGCTGCTGATAGATTGAGTTACTGTGTTGTTTATGAGCGACACTCGTAATTTCTTCCACTTTGTCCGTTAATGATATAACTTACTGAACTTACATTTTATGTCGGGTTAGCGCTAGAATAGGGATGACGAACTAACATTTTTGTTTAGTCAGTTAGGTATAGGTATATTTAACTGCTAATGTGGCACGGCGGGCGAAGTTCCACCTGCGACGCAGGAGGTTGCGGTTTCGATTCCCGCCTTGGGACAAATGTTTGTACGACCTAAAAAGATTTGTTCCGGGTGTTCTAGGTATTTGCTAAGTTTAATAAAAAAATATCTATGTAATGTATTGTATTAAGTATATCAGTCATCTAGTACCCATAACACAAGCTCTGCTTAGCTTGGGGCTAGTTGATAGTGTGTGGTTTGTCCAGCATTATTATTATTATATTATTATTTAAAAAAATATGGGACACGTATTGTATGTTTTTTCCGTAAGTAAGAGAATATGAATATATTGAAATACATTGAATTAAAACGTGGCATGACGTCACGCCTATGTAAATTCTCCTCAACCTCAATGTGTTTTACCTAAGCCATTTTTTGTCTAAGACGTGTCTAATATATTTCACGATCTGACTGACGCACTAAATATCGTTTCTTTTGTTTTTCTCAATGTCTTCCCTAATCTAGACGTCAAATAGTTGCGTCAAATATATTCAATCCCATTACTTCCTATTTGAAAGGAAACATATCTGGAACCCACAGAACCTGAGGAAAAATCGACGGTTTCTTATTTGTTCAACAACATAATAAAAACAATGCCCGCGAACATCAAACATCTTACAAGAGTATCATATCTCGGAGCTTTTAATCTGAAGAATGGTGGCACTAAACAAACGGAGAATAAATCCAAACTTCCCTTTTGTCCCGTTCATTGTCGTATTATGACAAATAGTTACACAGAATGGAAGATTGCGGATTACTCAACAAATTGAAGCTATGGCGGAAATAACTTTGGAGGACATTTTATGGAGTCAATGTTATTTTTTATTTCCTTAACCTATATTGTCACAATGATGGGCAAAGGCCTCCCCCATAGCTTTCCAGTCCTCTCTCTGTGCTTATAGCTTTTCTCCGGCCAATCTTTTGCAAACGCGTCGAAGTCGTTACACCAGCGTCTTCTGGCACCCACTGCGGTAACTTTAATTGGTAAAAACGCTGAACTTGACATGCTAATTTAATCCGTGTGAGCTGCCACAAAATTGTCCCACAGTCTATCAGGCCAACACCACAACACGTTTAAACGGGTCATTCGATTCGATTGTAGAACGTATCCGAGACATCTGTGCCTCAAAGCATCGTTAAAACCCGGTTCCACATTTTTTCGCTAATGCCGCTTACCCCATGGAATTATGGAGACAGTTATGATAGACTCGTATGTTAGGTATCATCAGATAACCCTAATGATGATAGATGTTTGGAATGTACATTTAAAAGCGCCCGATTTAATTTTGCGTTTATAATTTTGGAAACCTATAGGAATATAACAACAATTAAATATTTTTAGTTATATTATAATATTTTGAGATTCATTTTAAATGTACTAAAATGATTTATTTATTTGTTGTATATGTGGAAAGTGGAGGTTTGACTAAAATGGGTTTGTGAGTATATTGTTTTGATTCTTTCGTAATCATCTAACATAGTAGTATTACGTTCCTGAGATACCGGATTTTGAATAAGTGTCGCATTTATATATAACAATATTAGCAATTAAACGTATTTCGATATAGTAATATCGAATTACGCTTGTAAGCGTTAGAGTTCCAAAATCATGTACTGAACCCATATGGTATCAAGTTGTGCGATGCTGTCCCTTCCACTCTGTATATATTTTTCCTGTAATCCTTAATATGAATAAGTGTTAATATTAGCATGTCGAAAACTTATTAAATTTCCAAGGAATTTCAAAGGTACTACAGTACCTACTCCATGCTTCAATGGATATCAGGATGAGTATACCCAAATATTGAAGATCCAAATTAAAAATTTAATTATTTGGTCCGTATTTTCCGTATGACGGTATTAAGTTTTAATCGGATTTCCGTGTTGATTCGAGGATTAATGACGAATTCGAATCTCATCGGGTATTGTTACATTGGTCCTTTTTTTCATGTAAGCTGTTCATTGCATTAAAATGTACTTGTAAAACAACTGTTTGAGAAATATACATTTTTAATTGATTCGCTATTATCATCTCATGAATAAGAATTGTTTTAGCTAGAAACTAGTGCGCCAACAATCATAAAAGCGAATGTTTTCCTCACAAAAACTGTAATAAAAAAAGTGCTTATTAACATTATCTCAAGCAAAATTGCTGAACAATACAAAAGAAAAAAATATCAGTAAGTCGCATACATATGAAACATTTTAAATATCCAACTTTTTGTGAAGCTCAGCAAGAAGTATTTCTATCGCGTCGCATATCTAAGTGTTGGTTTACGAAAGTTACTGTGTAATATGATAGATAAGAAAGTGGGACAAATAAAATTTATAGTCTATTATGATATGGAATGTTTCTGGCAACTCCTTGGCATTTCGGCTGTGAACTATTTGATTTGTGTGCCCTAAATGTTTTGTAAGAGATCTAAGCATTTCTAAAACTGTAGGAAAAGTTCCATTTTGTATTGGTATTTTAAGGCTGTTCGTTGTAAAAGTTGGCCACTTTACTTAAATCTATCAAATATGGCAATGCTGCCAGCCTTTTGGGCACTTTTCCCGTTGACAGTGATGCGGATGAATATTAATATATATTTTCAATTAACTTTGAATAGGTATAACAAAATTAAACTATAAAATAAAAAGTATTGTTCTAAAATAATTATATCTAATAATATGCCATAATCATGATTGTGTAACAATATATTTTGTTTTAGGTGTCAAAATACCATTTGGAAACTTCCCTGATGGGTTTTACACCTATAACTGTTGATATAAACCTCATTGAGTGTTATTACTGCAATTTATGCTGGATTGTTTATTTCTTTATTTATTTATTCGTAGATAAGGTTTTACATAAACTTAAAACAAGGCTCACAAATAGACCCCTGGGGTCTGTCTTAGCATGCCATGGCCTGAGATTTGATCACCGCGCTATTACCGATTAAGTTTGAATCCAATTGATGTAATGTTCTTTCAGCTTACGCTTTATGTTTTTACTGTTCATTGAGTCTCTAAAGTCCATTGGTATTTTGTTAAGTAAATTGGGTATTGTGAAAGCAGCGGTACGCCCACCATAAAAGTTATTTTTGCGTGGCACTTAGTGATTTTAATTTTGCTTGTCGTGTGTTCACTTCATATCTTACAGGAGTTTGAAGGTCACTGTTATCAAACTGTTCAATGAGGAACAGATACTCAGCGCGCGCTGTAATGTTCGTTTTGTTCAACAGTCAAAGTTATTAGGGGGGCAGCGCCAACAGCGCGGCGTCCTGTCTATGATAGCTAACAGGCTTGGTTGTGTGTTTGTGCACCACTGCTGCAAGGTTTCAGCTGTTTAAAGATTTGTCGTTGTCTTTGTAAGTGTTTTACTAACATAGTCTGTAAGTACATTGTTACTAACACTATGAGTCTCGTTGCTCACAATGATTCTTGTTACTCGCAATCAAATGATTTAATTTAATTATTTATCGAACTATCTTCTACTATCTCTACTAACTATAGCCTGCCCAATGAAAATGGTTGAAATCTACGATAAAACAAACGTGCCTAGAGATACCGTTCAGTCTTGCTTTAAAGACTGAAAATATATAAGTGGCAGTGAAAACAGACGCTACCAGAGAGTTCCAAACTTTGAAGGTGCACGTATTAAATGTGGGAGAGAAGCGCCGAGTATGTATTTTTTTTTAAACTTTGCCCCACTCAAGGAATTTCTCCTGTACCGTGGGTGCGTTTACAGACATTAAAAGGCACATATAGAAACAGACCCGGAACAAGTACCCGTAGGGCATATAAATATTTGTTCCGTGCGGGAATCGAACCAACGACACGCAGCGCTGCAGTCGTTTGTGTTGCCTGCCTGTGTATAGTCGGGATGCCAACCAAGTGTGCATGCAGTACATGTAGCAGTCCCTTAGTTACAACAGACGACCGATGACGACCAATGTGGCGCGGCGGGCGAAGGTCTGCCAGAGACGCAGGAGGTTGCGGTTTCGATTCCCGCCCTGGGACAAATGTTTGTACGATCTACAAAGATTTGTTCCGGGTGTTCTGGGTATTTGATATGTATAATAAAAAATATCTATCTATGTGATGTATTGTATTAAGTATATCAGTCATCTAGTACCCATAACACAAGCTCTGCTTACCTTGGGGCTAGATGATGCTATGTGGATTGTCCAGCATTATTTAAAAAAAAAAAACAGGGAGATGATGGGATCATGTACTAAAGCTCCTCCGCACTCTCCGAAGCCACATTCAAATAAGCCTTCGTTAACCTCTCATTTATTAGGTACTACGCCTTCCCTTTTACTCCATCATCTGCCTAGCCTTTTCTTAACTATGTTGGGGTCGGCTTCCAGTCTAACCGGATGCAGCTGAATACCAGTATTTTACATGGAGCGACTGCCTTCTGACCTCCACAACCCAGTTACTGGGCAACACGATACCCCTTGGTGAGACTGGTTGTCAGACTTTCGGGCTTCTGACTACCCGTAACGACTGTCAAAGATCTACAAATGACAGCCGTGACCAACGGCTTAACGTGCTTTCCGAGGCACAGAGGAATCTCAATATGTTACGAATGGTCACCCATCCACAGACTAACCTCGGCAAGCATAGCTTAATAAACTTCGATAAACCCGTGCGGCTGTTTTTATTTAACCACGAGCTCCTCCTACGCCTTCCCTTTTACTGTTAACTACAAAATGTAAGAAACCTCTAAGCCTTACGCCTCCCGTCTCTATAAATGTAGAACCTTCAGAATACATACATATTCAACAAAAATAAATTAATTCTATGTTTGCATAGGCTCTGGAACGGTGTGAAAATTCTTCCCAGACTTAATTTGACATTTCTTCTACAAAGGTCCCGTGCCCTCTCCCTTTGTGAGGTCTAAAACGTCTCCACTGAGTAAATATTGGAGGTCCAAAGCCGCATATTCAATATATAAATGTAAGGTAATTTAGTCTTCAGGGTATTCCATTTTGGGAACGTGAAAATACTTTGGTATATGTGTTGACAAAACTTTTTTACGTTTTCCATAGGCAACGTTTTAAGTCAGGACAGTCTTTTTCCATTTTTGTTAAAAAAGAAAATAATTTATGACAACAGTTAATTGATACAAGAGGTTATTTATTTAATTAATACTTTAAGCGTACAAATGTAAAGAGGCGGACTTAATGCTATAGGCATTTTCTATCAGTCAACCTTTGGGTGATGCAGAGACAAACAGTGGCAAGTGCAATATCTTCACATCTATCTAGGTTACAGTGGAATACCAAGATTTTTATTACAAATGGTGAAATGCTCAAGGTCACCCAAAGGGCGATGGAGCGTGTTATGCTCGGAGTTTCCCTGCGTGATCGAATCAGAAATGAGGAGATCCGCAGGAGAACTAAAGTAACAAAAATAGCACACAGAATCGCCAAACTTAAGTGGCAGTGGGCGGGGCACATAGCTCGTAGAACAGATGGCCGTTGGGGCAAGAAAGTTCTCGAGTGGCGACCGCGCGCCGGAAGACGCACTGTAGGCAGGCCTCCCACACGGTGGACCGACGACCTGGTGAAGGTCGCGGGAAGGGCATGGATGCGGAAGGCGCAGGACCGGTCATTGTGGAAATCCTTGGGGGAGGCCTTTGTCCAGCAGTGGACGTCTTTCGGCTGAAATGATGATGATGATGATGATTAGAAATGGAGGATTTACTCCAACAAAAATTATAAAAATAAATTATATATTGTTGGTTAAGTTCGGCGTGTGGCCACACACAGCTGGCGTCGCTGCAGTGCCGCGATTAGCACGCCGCCGCTGGTTTGCAATGGCGGGCGCGCAACGTATGTGGGTGCGTCGTCGGCGGCAGTGGTTTGTATGTGTGCGTGCGCATAGATCGTTGGCTTGAACAACAACAACCAACAACATTACATTCATGCAATCCTGTAAAATGTATGGACGATATTAATTAAATAAATAAATGAATAAATAAATAATGCTGGACAATACTCACAGCATCATCTAGCCCCAAGCTTAGCAGAGCTTGTGTTATGGGTACTAGATGACTGATATACTTAATACAATACATTACATAGATAGATATTTTTTATTATACATATCAAATACCCAGAACACCCGGAACAAACCTTTGCAGATCGTACAAACATTTATCCCAAGGCGGGGATCGAACCCGCCAACTTCTGCGTCGCAGGCGGACCTTCGCCCACCGCGCCACATCGGTCGTCATTGAAGAGTGTGATAACGCTTATATATTTAAACAGAAGCTAAAGAAACATGTTTGTACATTATAACTGCTAATACTCTGGAGGAAATTTGTAATGTACTGAGTTATCATGTTTTATGACTTAGTATCTCATTATAAGCGGACTGTATGTTCTTAAGAGAAATAAATTTCTTTAAACCGAATGCTCGAAGGGTGAGGCAGAGGCGTACACCCACATTTTGCCAGTTATGTTTAAGTTCCATAATATATGTGTTCCATGTGTCTATGTTTTTCAATGACATATAAAATGTAACTAAACTAAACGCTGTAATTCGTTTCTTAGCTTATTCTTAACATTTTTTCCGTCTTTAAGTCTGATAGAAATGACTGATTGCTTACCGATGAGCCCATTTTTTTTAATAGGCTAATTTAGAGCTGATTCCAACTTGCACTGTATACTCATGTTTAACAAATAAATTATATTCTATCTTCTCTTATCTTTTAGGAGAGCATGAAATAGTTAAGTACCCACTTTGTAAAATTACGCCATCATCTGTCTAGATTTTTCCCAACTTTGTTGGGGCCGCTTTCTTACACCAGTATTTTACATGGAGCGAATGCCTATCTGACACGTGATAACACATCTGGTTGTCAGATTGACTGTCGCTAACGACAAAGTTGTCAAAGATCTACTAAAAACAGCTGGGTCCAACTGCTTAGCGAGCTTGCCGACACACAGAGGGGTTGGTATGTAATGGATGGCCACCCATCCATGGACTGACCTTGGCCAGCGCAGCTTATCCTTCTATCGACACGTGCGGCTATTATTATTTAGTCATAAGGCCCACACGAATATGCTTTGATCAATATACTTTGGAAAAAAATCAACTAAGACCTCAACACACTCGATGCATATAAATATCGATAAAAATATATTTCTTATAACGAAGAGTGGAATCAGCATAATATGATTCAAGGGTCTATCCCGCAATGCACTCGAGGGTCACTTCAAAACATCGAGAGCCAACCGACTTTGTGAATAAACTCACCTAATTTGCTCCCATTTTAGAGCCAATATTTTTCATCCCCGACGGAGAACGATGTATATTTTCCATTTTATTTGTATGTATGTATGTATGTACCAGCCTATTACTGTCCCACTCCAGGGCAAAGGCCTCTTCTTATACAGAGAAGGCCCGAGACGACAAGACGGGTTGGCGATTTCAGATTTATATTAATTATATAAGTCCAGGTTTCCTCACGATGTTTTCCTTCACCGATGTCAGTGATGTCCAAGATAAACTTAGAAAGTACATATGAATTGAAAAACTCACATTGGTACTTGCCCAGGTTTGAACCCACAACCTCGTGCACAAGAGGCGAGGCCTAAACTACTGGGCCATCATGACTGCCATTTTATTTACTTACAGAGAAATAGCTTTGTAAGCTTACATTACACAACATGAAATACTTACATAAACTTTATTAACAGGCAGAAACTACAAAACGCCTGTTAAGATCTTGACATACCTTTTTCTTTTGCTTCGTTTACGTTTATACATTGATAAACGCTGTAAAAAATAAACGGGATAAGGGCAGGAGGATGATATAATAAACGCCGGCTGCAAATATGACACACCTGACCTTTATGAAGAACATCACCAATAAGGTTAGTGTATGTCCTTCCAGGACCCGGACCCTCTCAGCGTTTCATAGGCATCTGCCTGTAACTGCCTGGAATTACAAGAATTAGTTAAGTTTAAAATATTATAATTTAATACTAAAACGTTTGCTTATCTTAGAAAAACAATCATAACTCTGAGAGAAGGTACCATTTTTACCAGTTGGCTAAGATCGTCACTGGCAACATGAATTGTTTTAATATATGTAGTACTCGCTGCGCCCGGCGGTGTTCCCCGCGATTTAAATTCTCACTCATCAAACGCGCGAACTGTCAATCACGTTAAATTAAAATAGTCGTGAAGTTTTCTTATTTTTTTAATGTTCTGCGAAACTTTCTTAGTTCATACTTTCATAAGAACCTCCTTCTTACAATAACAAACACAGAATAAAATAGTCGCTAAGTTTTCTGAAATTTTCTAATTTTGAAAATTTTTGAGATTGGTCCAGCCATTCACGCGTGATCCCATAACAAGGGAAATAAGGATTCATTTCATAGAGAAGAATATACGAACAGTGTACGTGACACAATATTAAGACACCACTATTAAGAGTTGATTTTCTAATAACATCTACTTAACAATCCTATCGCTACGAAATTCCTTAAGCTATTCTACAGACGAAGAATAATAGCCCATCCACAAAATGACGTTTGAATCCGTTTATCCTCCGATCTGCGTGGGACATTACATTACTCCAACCATCTCCAACCCCAACGACTAATCTGCGGATTAAAACCGAACACACAAAAGAAGGCAATCCGCATTATCCTTCAGACTTCCTATCGACAGGAAATAAGATAGGAAAGAAAGAAAGAAAGAAAGCACTAGTTCTTAATACCATTGACATTTCATTCCTTCCAACGGAACCACAACAACTAAAACTAATTTATTTCCTCGGAGATAAAGATTCCGCCTGTCTGTTCCGGGAATCGAATCTCGGTACCTCGTGATTGCATTCAGGCACTTGAATTGAGATAGAAAAGTCAAAGGGAGAATTTAATTTTACTCGCCAATTGGTGTTTTTTGCAGAAAGAGACTAATCCGTGGTCTAAAGCCAGATTTTGTGATTGTTTAAAAGGAGTCTTTTGAAAATATTTTTGCTATAATTCAGTTGATGTGATAGGAGACAGGAAGGGTTTCTGCCGAAATAGTGACCGCCATACGAGACAGTTGAAGGTTAAGCTACGCTTGCCGAGGTCGGACTGTGGATGGGTGACCATCCATTCTATACCGAGACTCTTGACTTGGATGTTATTAGAAGATCTCTGACTGTCGTTTCTAGTAGTTATAAGCCCGAGCATCTGGCGACCAGTCTTACCAAAGGGTAACGTGTTATCTAGTCCCTGGGTTGTGGATGTCAGATAGGCAGTCGCTCCATGTAAATTATTATATCTAAAAACGCGTTGCCCTACACTAGGCATTTCTCGTGTATCGTGGGTGCGTTTACAAATATTCAAACTCACGTACACAAACAGCCAGACCCGGAACAACTACCTGTAGGCCATAAAAATATTTTTTCCATACGGGAATCGAACCTTTGATACGCAGCGCAGCAGTCAATCGCTCAGCCAGTGCGCCAACTGTCCCGTATGTTATTCAACTGCATCTGTTTCAACTGGAGGCCAACATCAACACAGTTGTGAATAGACTAGGCAGAAGATGAATTCAATTGATAATTTAAGAGGTTTAAGTTTTATCAAAATGAAGAAGTTAGCTGTTACCATATCTGAATACAAGTACTCCTCACCTCCTGCTCCTTCCTTTTTCACTGTTATTTCCAGAAATTATCGTATATTATAGTTTTATTCATATAGTTTTTTAATTATTTGGTTTTTTCATATATCTATTTAAAGGTGAAAAAATACTTAAAGGGAGGAGATGCCCTAAAAGGACAAACACTGACCTAATTGGTGATGTTCTTCAAAAATGGACAGGTGCGTAGTACTCGCAACTGAAGGACAACGAAACAAAAGGAGTATGTAAGGATCGTAGTAGGTGGCGTTTTGTACTTACCACTACGGGAAATAGGCATATTTTATATAAGTACGAGTATGTATGTATCTATTTAAATATAGTCGATAGCTAGGCATAAAAACGTGCAGAAATTAAGTCAGATGAGTATAAATTTACATCATTCCAAGTATCTAGTCTCAATGCTTAGCTACCTGGAGACCGAACGATATTAAAACCACAAATAAATTACAGAATTGTTCGAATATTTCATCGAAGTAGCGGCTGGGGATCTAAACACTTAAAGTAATAGCTCCTTTGAAGCTTACCGGCTTAAGTACTGGATTGTCGCTTGAGCGTCCGACATTTAGTACAAGTCTGGTCGCTTGAACTAGGTACGTATTTTGAATTTCAAAACGAGCGATTTGTCTGAAATGGTTTGGCGTTCAAGGGTGGGCTTTTGACTTTGCTTTGACGTAGACTGCTGAGTTACGGTGTCCTTGTAAGTAAGATATTAAATTTGCGTGTAAAGACGATAAAAAACTCACTCTTGTACACGCCTTAGTTTAAGCCCTTTGTCATAAAATTAATAAAATCATCCTCAGTTGGTCTAGAGGTCCCAAATGCGACTTCTGAGCGTGTGAGCATCATCACGATCTGCCTAGCATTTTCCCAAGTATGTTGGAATCAGCTTTCAGAATAACCAAGTGAAGCTAAATACCAGTACATCACATACAGTGACTAGATATCTGACCTTCACCACCCAGACACGATTACCTTTTCTAAAATTTGAAATATTTTTATATTACAAAACTTTTGCTTTGCCAAATTTCACGGGCTCATAACTCACGAGTTGACGTAGGGACTCACAAAAAGTTAAAATGGTACCTAAAGTATCGAAAAAAAATCAAAGAGTCGGGTATTTTATCACATAACATGACATCACGCCTTCAATCCCCGGAGGATTAGGCAGAGGTCTACCTAAAGCATACCAGTGTTTCGACAGTTGTCTAAGTCCCATGTTATAGGAGGCGAGCCTAAAATGATTAATCAGACCCAGCACAAATTCAGACCCAGGGCTCAACTCAGAGGAAAAATTAAATAACGCTTTCCCCGATCCTTAAATCGAACCCAGGACAGCAGTAACGCTTACGACCACTAAACCAACGAGGGTATTTCATATAACATCATCTGGCTAGCCTTTTCCTAACTATGTTCGGGTGATCCTAGGTTTAGTTACTAGATTTATATTCTAAGAAATCACATCAATTGTAAAACAGGAAATTCTAGAGCGTGCTACCAGTCATCATCTGCCTAGCCTTTTCCCAACTATGTTAGGTTCGATTAGCAGTCCAACCGGATGCAGCACCAGTATTTCACATAGAGCTGCTGCCTATCTGTCTTCAACTGCCCAGTTACTGGGTAATAATATGATACCTCTTAGTAAGACTACTTATCAAACTTATGGGCTTCTTACTACCCGTATTTATTTATTACTAAATAAATATTATGATATAGCTGTGTATTTATTCTTGTATTTTACATAGGTATATTTATTATCAACTTTTGTTACCTTGTTTTTTTTTAAGTTTTTTTTAAACGTGGTTGCACCTACCATGTTCTTTTCCACGTCACCCTAAGGTAGACTGGTAGAAAATGCAAAGTCAAAGTCAAAGCATTTATTTCAAATAAACCAATACAGGTACTTTTGGAAAAATGAAGCTAGTCGCCCATTCCAAAGCGTAGGTACTTATGGATAGGAATGGGCAAGAAACTCCATGGCGCCATGGCTAAGGCATTAAGTCCACCTTTGTACGGTTATTTTAACTCGGGCATAAAGTTTTAATAAATAAATATAGTCCGTCATGTTACATAAATAATACCAGTATGTCTCATCTGACCTTTGAAAATTATTACAGAAATAGAACCAAAGGTAGTTTTCTACACGTCGTGTCTTCTTCACACACGTGTTACACGCGATTCTTCAATAAAAGCCAAAATGACACAATATGAAATAAGTCTTACAGTGAATACCAAACTGAACGACTGTATAGACCAATCAGACTGTCAGATTAATATTAATGAAAATCATGAAGAAATAATCATGCGATTGAAGGTTAAGCTACGCTAGCCGAGGTCAGTCTGTGGGTGGGTGACCGTTCGTAACATATCGAGACTCCTCCGTGCCTCGGGAAGCACGTTAAATCGTTGTTCCCGGCTGTCATTTGTAGATCTTTGGCAGTCGTTACGGGTAGTCAGAAGCCTGCAAGTCTGACAACCAGTCTTGCCAAGGGGTATCGTGTTGCCCAGTAAACCGGGTTGTGGAGGTCAGAGAGGCAGTCGTTCCGTGTAAAATACTGGTATTAAGCTGCATTCAGTTAGACTGGAAGCCGACCCCAACGTAGTTGGGAAAGGCTAGGCAGATGATGATGAAGAGATAATCATTTCTGAATGTATATAGATAGAAAAGTGAATACAGTCTATTTAGATAACAGATTTCTTGCAAAATAAACAATTGTTTGGTAGCGTAGTTGGAAGTAAATACAAACGAGGCACAAAACCGATCGCTACGGTCGCGTAGCGGCGTAGTTGTGACGTCAGCTACGACGCAGCTACGGCGTAGCCCAATTTATACGTGACTGTAGATACCTACTACGCTGATAGTTTTTGCAATATTGTTGGATAGAAAAATAAGAGTTGTAGTAAGAACAAGCATGAAATACATTTATTCCTACAGGCTTGACTTTGGAGGCTAGGCTACCGGTATAATTACTAGGACGTAGACTAGGACGTAATAAGACGTATTAAAAACGTAATAAAATGTGCGTTTTTGCACCACTTATGGTAATAATTGACGGTACGGTTGGCGCAGTGGCTGAGCTATTGGCTGCTGTGCTGCATGTCACGGGTTCGATCCCCGCATGGAACAAATATTTGTATGGCCTACAGGTAGTTATTCCGTTCTTTGTTTATTTTCAGAATAAAACCTTGACAACTCCCTTTATCAAATTATCTCCTTATCACCCCAATTCGATTGTAACTTGTACAGAATTTACCCAATCAATTAGGTACCCACCAACTTTGAGTCTCCAACATTTGGGTCAAACAACTTCCTTCTTTTTTTTCGTCTTTTGTGACGTACTCCTGAATTTCAAAACTTCGGTTACTGTTCCAAAGAACTGCAGCTGAGTTAGATTTTGAAGACAGTTTGAGACAAGGGGAAGTTCCCAGTACCGGAGAGTTTGGACCTCTTTTCATGAGATGTGAGATATCGTAGTGTATTTACTGTGGTTGGTACGTCATGACCTAGGTTAGGTTGTTAGTTGAAAACTTAGGAATATCAGGAGTAAATACCAACTAACTTTAAACTCTTATCAAAACAAAGATGTTGGGTTGTAAGTTTTGCTTGTTATACTCTACGTAGAGCAATATCATAATTATATCTAGAGACAAACCTACATACATAAACTGATGCTTTTTCCAATCGAGGCAGGCAGACTTTAATTAATAATGATAATGTATGTATATCTATCGGTACCAGTCAGTGGCGTGCACAGATATTTCAGAAACGGTATGCACAAAAACAATTCAATTCAAATTACCATGTTTTTTTTTCAAATATAGTTATTTATCATTTAGAGGGGCATGTATGTGTGTACATATGTATGGGATCACAGGGTATGCAGTGCTTATTTACATGTATGGAGTACACGCTACCTGATACTAGTCCATAGTATACACTACCGATGTGGCGCGGCGCAATACGATACCCCGTTGTAAGACTGGTTGTCAGACTTTCGGGCTTCTGACCAACTAAACTAACTTATAGTTAGGTAAATATCGTAATTAAAACCTACAGTTTATTAAGTCACTATGAAAATCTTTGAGAAATAAATGATATTTGTACTTATATTAAAATCTGAAGAGTGTTTTTGTTTTTTTTTTGTTTGAACAAACTAATCTGTGAAACTTACAGTTGCAGTTGAAAAAAAAATATTTTCGCATTTTATAGCCAAATTCCTGAGGAAAGTTATTTGTAACGGATAAACTCAAAAACTACTTACCGATTAAAAGAAAATCTTTCACCTTTAGAAAGCTAAATTATCAACGAATAGCATATGATATATTTCATTTTCATAACTGTGATGACGACCGATGTGACGCGGCGTGCGAAGGTCCGCCTGCGACGCAAGAGGTTGCGGGTTCGATTCCCGCCTTGGGACAAATGTTTGTACGATCTACAAATATTTGTTCTGGGTGTTCTGGGTATTTCCTATGTATAATAAAAATATCTATATATGTAATGTATTGTATTAAGTATATCAGTCACCTAGTACCCATAACACAAGCTCTGCTTACCTTGGGGCTAGATGATGCTGTGTGGATTGTCCAGCATTATTTATTTTATATTTATTTATTTTTATAACTACCCCTTTAACGGAGTGGAGGGGGTGTCAATATTCTAAGGGAAAATTCTAAATACACGCGGACGAAGACGCGGGTCAGGTCTAGTATGGAATAAAAGTAGTTCCGAGTTTTGTGTGTGTGAGGCACAAAGAAAAAGCTTCAGTGTTCAAAAGAACCCCTATCACCCGATTCCCTAAAGGACACTTATCCTAAAGACGTTCATAAAAGTCTTTCTGTCAGGTTGAGGGGTACTGTAGGGACCTCGCGATCCTGAGGTCTACCAGGTTTGTAGCTAAATGAATTTCTAGACATTAATCATAATTCATTTCTTTATTGAATTACTTATGTATTTCTATAAATATAAGTATGAATGTAGAGGGTTACAAGAGTAGAGGGAGACCCAGGAAACGATGGATGGATTGTGTGAGATATGGAAGATGATATGGCTAAGAAAGAGGTGACTTCTGAGATGACGGCAAATAGAGATATATGGAAGAAGAAGACATGCTGCGCCGACCCCAAAGAAATTGGGATAAGGGCAGGAGGATGATGATGATGATGATGATTCTCAAAACGCTTGACAGCCTATGGTTACTCTTGTTGTGGTACGAGTAGTAATGTTTAATAAATGTTTCATATTTATTCATTTGCATGCCCACAATACGTAAGATGTTGGCTAAAGGCTTAGAGTTAAAGTCAATTGCGGACCCTGTTTGGGCACTGCAGAATAATAATATAAAAATCTAACGATTCATTGTCATCAGTGATATAATTTATGTTTTTTAATAGGCTGTTAAATATCCATGGAGTTCGGAATGATCAAAAGAAAGAAAAAAAAATAGACACTACGTCAGGCATACAATGACTCAATAATAAACATCGAAAAAAAAAACAAAAATAGATCAATTAACCGGAAAAATAAAAACCAAAATATTAATTGTGTGTGGGTCCGGTAAACACTACGTCAGGCAAACAATGACTCAATAATAAACATAAAAAAAAAACAAAAAAATATCAAATAACCGGAAAAATAAAAGCTAAAATAGTAATTATGTGCCTTGGGTCCAGTTCAGCAAAAATGCCAGACAGCTAGTAGTGTCTGACGCTGGTTTACAACTGGTTCTGAAGTTTCTATAGTACTGTGACGATTGTATGCCGATGGGGACATTATGGTATACTGACTATTAAAAATAATATTAGTTCTGGCTGCATTCCAGAATTCAAGTGATTTTAGAATCGTTTTTTTAATAAAGCACGTGCTATTTTAGCGGGTGCAGCAGATTAACTGTCTTATAGCTTACCTTCAGAGTTTTTTTTTACGAATTCGATGCCTCACACTGGGATTTTTTGCTAGGGAACGTTTACAAACATTTTAACTGAGATACACAAATAGCCAGACCCGTAGTATTGAATATATATGGAGGTCATACAAATACTTGCTTCGTACGGGAATAAATAAAAAAAAGGTTTATTGCAGAAACTCGTACAACTTTTATAGATAAGATTTAATCTCACATTGGGACTACCTTTTAAGTAAAAGATGCGCTAGGAGATCCCGCTATCGCGATTCCAAATAGCGATACGCAACGCAGCAGCCAATCGCTCCGCCAATGCGTATTTAATTAAAAGATTCATCATTAAACTTAGTTTTTAGCTCTCAATTAAGAATTGAGATACATGGAAGGGAAGGCAAAGTCGCCGGCAAATTTCGTCTCAAAAACGTTAAAATAATATTTAAACCAAAATAACCTCTATTTCTTTACAAGACCCTATGGAGCAAACTAAATTATCTCTGTCAGTGCGTATCAAAATAAGAACAGCTGTTACCTTTTCCAGCGCTTTGATCCCAAAATCAGCATGGAAAAAACCAATTATTCAGTTCTTGGTACCCATTTATAAGCTTGATGCCTCCGTAATTGCGGTCTTGGATTCAATTTCAGGGGTCCAAACATGTGCTGCTGGCCTTTTAAATACGAAATAGTCTCATATGTAACATTCTGGTGTGATTTAGAAGAAAAATACATGCTCTGGGTCACAAAAAACCGTCCAGAATGTTTTTAGTCCATGTAGAGGGTCTTAGGACGTATTCGGAATTCTAGAATGACATCTGTTGTCGTCAAAACCCTTTATTAAGTCAGACCCTTACATAAGTTTGGGTATTACGAGCATGAAATATTTTGCAAATATTTTCACATTAACTTTCTTGGTATTACTCAGATTCGAATATAAAATAGGGTTCTTAATTACATTTGCATACGATTGAAGTCGTTGAAACTCGGTCGTTTGAGGTATTTTTCCTGGAATTATTGTAATGTTCGTAAAGTGTTTTAATTTTGTATCTCTACTTTCCGTGAACATTTTGTACATAAATCCTTTGATATAAATATGAAATCTTTTGATGTGAAACATCAACAGCCGCGCCTCGTGCCATCGTTTCCCCTCTACGCTACCGTTCTCGACTCAATCATGTGTGTGTGCGCGCATACTATATACTGCGTTGTTTCTGTGATTGACCGGCCGACCGACCGATGGACCGACCGACCAACCGGCCGACCGACCGACCGACCGACCGACTGACCTACTGACCGACCGACCAACCGACCGACCGACCGAGCAACTGACTGACTGGCCGACTGACAGTCTGGTAGACTACCTACTACTACTAACAACAACAACCCATATTTATATATTGGCGTTCTTTATTTAAGAATGATTTCAGTAACTATTAATTTCGATAATTCACATCTGCCAGTCGCCCCGTGAAGGAAAACCCATCAACAATATCCCCGACAAAGGAATCAAACCCTAGACGTCATGCTTAGCAGTAACGTTTGCGGTCACTTACTGCTTATTTCTTTTAATTGGTTTTAACAAACACTTTTACACGTCAAACAAGTAAAACTGTTTTAATTTTAATCTAGTGAGATTGTCACATTCCTATCTGACTACTCTAGGAAGAAACGCTGAAACAAACTCAGAGGTTTCTTTTAAAGTCTAGAAATTATCTTGCCAGATCCTTGTCCCCTAAGATACAGGCCGTTGTCTTGTTTGGGGTCACCGACCAAACTGATCCTGTTTCGATTAATTATTTATTAATTTTGATTAGATTCGAATTCGAACCATTGTAAAATTCAAAACAATCGTTTCGAATACAATAATTCGGCGTGTATAAGTCTTCATTCATATCTATGGGTATACTTATTGTGCTTGCCGCATAAATTTAAACCTTAATGCTGTGGGATAGTTGTATTTTCGATTCAAAAGTCGAATATTTGTGCTAGGCACACAGTTATCTGTATATCATTTGTATATACCGAAAGGTACGTATATAAAAGTCTCAAGAAAACTGAAATAGTTTCAATCTTGGAATTTCCCTGATCAATTGCCCCAAGTCACTGAAGCACTTCCAGTATACTTATAGTACACTTAATGAACTAACTCGAACCATCCAGTGCCCCCCTTGGCCACCTCCCAACTTCAGACAGTTAAGAAAAAAGTGGGAACCGAAGTCGGTCAAAGCGCTATCAACTTCTGTTCGCCATTTTCTTTTTAAGAGTGACGTAATTTTATAATTAGTGATTGTATGAAGATAATGGAAGTTGAAATAGAATTTTGTGTGGGAACTTGGAAGTTTTACTTGGTTTTGTAGTGCGGAACAGTTGAGAACTAGAGTTAAAATTATAAATGTGTGCTTTTATTTGTTATGTATTATTTTATGGACAATACAGTT
Organism: Phlogophora meticulosa; assembly: GCA_905147745.2. NCBI lineage: Eukaryota > Metazoa > Arthropoda > Insecta > Lepidoptera > Noctuidae > Phlogophora > Phlogophora meticulosa. The sequence continues at coordinate 1,874,009 of LR990534.1, forward strand.
CTAAGGAGTCATCAACTTTTTAGAAAAGACTGCGCTTCTTACGCACTAAATTGTGGGTTCAAATCCGGGCAAATAGCTACCTACCTATAATATTTTTTTTCGACGATCATTTATTGATTTTATTTATAAGAGGTAATTTCACAGCTGACAGGCGGTGTAACAAAATATCGTGATATCAAAAACATTACGGCAATGACGAAAAACACACCAAAATTATTAACATCGGCAAGATTGCCATAAAAACAAATTAAGAAAATAATATCATAATTGAGAGGTGCGCGTAAAGTTTATCATAATGATGTAATTTCAAATAAAAAAAATAAAAGCAAAACACAGTATCAGGAAGATTTATGAAGCCCCGTGTCTGACATGTAACACTGCCTGACTAAGCTTGTATTATTATTTTATTTCAGTTGGTCATTTTCTAAGAGAAAATGATTTTAAAAGTATTTAAGTTAGTATGTTTTGAAGTCAGTGCCAAATGTTAAAACATTTTTAGCTTTAAACTATAAACATGATCTCACTAAACCCCAAATCAATGAAACGATCTTTCAATACTTAAACCGGTAAACTGTTATCGCATCTAAAACCATGAATGTCTACCCAAATCCTTTAGCCGATACAGGCTAATAAAACGTAACAAATATTTTGACGCCAATACCAGTATGGTGACCATACAATTCTCAATTCCAGCAACTCGACCCCAAACATTCGGTTGGTTTATGTCCCTCTTTACATAATGACCTCGCTTAACGCCCAATGGAGTCTATTCCTATTGAATAAACTCATTAGGGTCCCCATTCACCCGTGGTACCCCGGACAGGTCCGTTTTCAATGGCTTTATAAATACATGGGGGATCGATCATCTGATTTTTTTGTCATGGGGTCGAAAAGAGGTTGATGTTACAGCAATAAAGGTTGTACTTTGAAAAGAAACGCACGTAAATTTTATATTATTTTCAGCGCCATCACAGTTAACATAACATACGTACATACATGAAATCACGCCTTTTTCCAATGGGGGTAAGCAGAAACTACAGAATGCGATCTACTAGGATGCTTACATACTCCTTTTGCTTCGATAAGCTTCATACATCTGTTTGCCTAGCACGAATGATTAACGTAAACGCGTCGTCAGTTCGGACAATTTAAAAACTGAACATATTCATTTAGGATATAATATTAGGTCTTTACCTATGAAATTGCCGTTCTGCAGTACTGGCCATTTCAAATCAAAATATTTTTTGTTTGGCTAAGAATTCTAATTTCAAATTAATTTTATTTTAAAAACATGGATTTTTTTTTCCAAAAGTAGTCATTTGTTTATTGATTAGTGTTACATTTTCATCGCATTTAAATCTTTTTCGTCATCATGGATACGTTAAAAATTCGAGTAATTATGGAATATGAGTACCGTCGTGGCAGCAACGCGGCACAAGCGGCACGCAACATCAACGACGTTTACGGAGCTAACACTACAAACCAACGCACTACCTGTTATTGGTTTGCTCGCTTCCGTTCTGGAAATTTCGACCTGAAAAATGAACCTCGCGGTCGTCCGAAGACTTTAGTCGACAATGACGAATTAAAGGCGATTGTGGAAGCTGATGATACACAATCTACGGCTGAATTAGCAGCAGCTTTCGACGTTAGCGTCAAAACAATATTGGTCCATTTGCGTCAAATTGGCAAGGTAAAAAAGCTTGACAAATGGGTGCCCCACGAACTCAATGATCGCCAGCGCGAAGTACGCGTCGAGACGTGCCTTGCACTGCTCAACAGACACACAAATGAAGGAATTTTGAACCGCATTGTTACCTGCGATGAAAAATGGATTCTGTTTGATAACCGCAAGCGCTCAGCAAGTTGGTTGGATCCTGGTTCAGCACCTAAACAATGCCCTAAACGAAAACTTACCCCAAGAAAAGTGATGGTCACTGTTTGGTGGTCTAGCGCCGGTGTGATTCAACACAGCTTCTTACCAAACGGGGTGAGCATTACTGCAGATGTGTACTGTGAAGAATTGAACACAATGATGGAGAAGCTGGCACATCTCCAACCAGCATTGGTCAATCGCTCGTCTCCGCTGCTCCTGCACGACAACGCGCGACCTCATACTGCACAGCAGACGGTCTCCAAGTTGCAAGAACTGGGGTTGGAAGCTCTCCGTCATCCGCCCTACTCACCAGACCTTGCGCCTACAGACTACTACTTTTTCCAGAATTTGGATAACTTCTTGGCGGGAAAAAAATTCAATACCCGAGAGGCAGTACAAAATGCCTTTGAAGAATTTGTTGCCTCCCGTCCAGCTGATTTCTTTAAGAAGGGCATCAATAAACTGCCACTGCGTTGGCAAAGATGCATTGATTGCATGGGTGATTACTTCGATTAATACAAATAAAAAATACATGAAAAAAATTCATTTAAATTTTTTCATACAAAACGGCAATTTCATAGGTAAAGACCTATTATTTTCAAGAATTCATTCATTAATTTATGTCAATTGTCATGATGTCCCAGTGGTTTAGGCATCGCCTCTATATATAAATAAATATATATCTAAATATACATTAAAAAAATACATAATGCTGATCCTTGAGGCTGCGCCAAATGGGTATTAGCATAGTCATATTTCGCTTGCTAAGTCCCATGTAATAGGGGGCGAGCCTATAACCATCAACCGGGAACAAATCAAACTAAATTACAATAATGATAACTATGTAAGCATTCCTATTACGCCATCTTCCCTATTCTGATATAATCTTGTCCGAGGTTTGCCGGCAATTGTAATAATCCTGTCATCGATCCATCTTCCTATCCATCATCCCACGCTCATATTTGGACATACACATACTACCTACTCAACACCTAAACAAACAAATAGTATGTACTTAAGTGTACCAAAATTATAATCATGATTGTATTCTGTCTCATCATTATCCTCCTGCCCTTATCCCAATTTATTTGGGGTCAGCGCAGCATGTTTTCTTCTTCCATACATCTCTATTTGCCGTCATCTCAAGGGTCACCTCTTTCCTTGCCATATCATCTTTCACACAATCCATCCATCTTTTCTTTGGTCTTCCTCTACTCATGTAACCCTGCACATTCATACTCAAAACTTTCCTCACAACATGGTCCTCATTCCTTCGCATCACATGATTGTATTCTGTCTAAACTAATATAATAATAAAAAGAAGAAAGATTACATTTTTTTGAATATTTATTAAGAAAATTCTTTCACATACAGAATATTACATTATCAGTAAGTAACATAGGCTGTATTTTATTCTCAAAATTACGTTTAAAATGGGTGAAAGGGATGTTAAAGTTTGAAGGGAAAAATACGAAATTTACATGGACGCCGACGAAGTGCTAATAATATAATAATACGAATCTGACACTGTCCCACTGTAGAATACCTAAAGGCATCTTCTCATACAGAGAAGGCACGAGCATTAATCACCATGCTTGCTCAAAGTGGTTTTTTTGCGATTTCAAACTTATATTCGTTATACTTTTAGTGTTTTTCATTCAATGATATCAGTGATATCTAAGATAGACTTAGAAATTACATAATTTTTGTTTTTACTTATGCTGCCTGCTACTTTGCTTATGTTGCCAGGGCATTTTGTGACCTATTGCGTATAATCCAGTATAGCCAATTTAAAAAGAAGCGGAAGTTTTTAGGCTGGTACCAATTTATTTATTACCAAAAAATTTTTATTATAAAACATTCACCCGCAAAATATTTTTTTCTGTATCTATCGTCGTTGCGTTTACTAACATTAAACTCACAATTTATTACAATCGCCAGCTCATCAAGCTACCCCAAACTGTGAAATTCTCCCAATTGAATATGAATCTACTTATTTTAAGCACTGCTGGATATTATTTTCTATCTAAACCAAACTAAAAACACAAACACATCAACTCGAGACCAAAGGAAGTAGGTGATGTCAAAATCAAATTGACAGAGGTTATGTCACAAGCGACATGACAGGTTGCGGTTTACTTGTCAAAATGAAATTGACAGATGTCAAGTTACAATCGAAATCATAGGCTTTCTAACCCTATCAAGATCTACACTGAGTACAACAGTATCAATTTTGACGGCACAGTTGGCGTAGTGGCTGAGTGATTCACTGCTGCGTCGCGTGTCGTGGGTTCAATTTCCGCACGGAACAAATATTTGTGTGGCCTACAGTTAGTTGTTTCGGGTCAGGCGGTTTGTGTATGTGAGTTTGAATGTTTTTAAAGGCACCCACGGTGCAGGGGTAATTCGTAGTGTGGGGCAACGTTTTTTTTTTTAAAAAAGATTTTTTTTATTTGTGCCTACCCACTAAACACATTTGCTTTCTCAATTCACTTTTGACATCGGCAGAATGGTCGACATCGGCTTAGTTTGCCATAATAAGAAATAGAAAAGGAAATCACAGGTAAATAGATTGCAATACAAAGAAATCACATCTATGATAAAGCAGGGAATCCCAGAAGATGAAAAATTGTATAAAAACATGGATTGCGTGATACAAGAATAAAACTTTCAACGGTTTTTTTAAGATAACAACATGACTTTCATATTATTCTATTCATAGCGTCCTTTAAACAGTATCCTATCTCCAGCATACGCATAGGCACGCCACTCCACTAACCTCAAACGCATTGAAAAACCGATTCTAACTCCCAAACAATAGGGCCTATAATCTACTAACTGTCTTTGTGTTACAGGTCAAGCTCAAAATAGACTTTAAACGTATGTTCATGGAGTTTATTTTTGTTCGCAGGCTGCGGTATACAGGGTGTTTTGAGCCGTGAAAGTGGGATTATGCATGGACACGTGAACTAGCGATGTCTGCGGCTTTCCTCTTCACGGCGCTCGGCGCTTTGGCACTCGTCAGCCGTACAGGTGAGAAGGGGTTCTTTATTTATGTGAAACCACGAAGTATTAATACGTATAGTTGAGTCAATCTGTGCCGTATTGTTCGATTGTCTTTGGTGTTCAATTTTTAGAAAAAAAAAAAGAAAGAACAACCGTGTGTTTAGCACAGGCTCAGGACAACAATTACACAATGCCAAACATCCATACTATATAAATAAATAATATTATAAAAGGGAAAGTGTGTGTGTCTGTTTTTCCGTCTTTCACGCCTAAACCACTGAACGGATTTCGATAAAATATGGCAGAGAGATAAATTGCAGCCCGTGAAAGGACATAAACTGCTTTTTTACCAACAACGAAACGAACAGGCGAAGCCGCGGGCGGAACGTAGTATAAAATAAATTAAAAAAAAAAAAACAAAATAATAAAATGTCAAAAGTACATTCATAAAAATATTTGCCTAACGGCTGCGCCAAACGGTCATTATCAGATTTAAACTTGACCTGAGCAATAATGATGAAATTAATGTTTGAAAGCATATTTTGTATATATTATAATTCTGTAAATAACAAAATTTCAAAAACAAATCTCAATGAATCTGTTAGTAAACAAATGCTACTACTCGACAAAAGACTTCCTATCAGATAAATCACTGCTCCGATACAGTCTGCCCCAGTCATGATGCGTTCAGTACTTGTGTTTGTTCAATCTGTAATAAATTTTAATAATTAGGAAAAATAATGTATTTAATTCAGCTCCCATGTAGATGTTAACGACTATTGTATGCCCTATGGGCGGGACATGTCTGTACCTATGATCCACAATAAATATATTGATTGATTGATTGATAAAATCATCATCTGCCCTTATCCCAATCATCGTTATTATTTAAGTTCGGCGCAACATGTCTTTTTCTACTATTTCTACATCTCTATTTGGCGTCATCTCAATAGTCACGTCCTTTCTAGCCACATCAATGTTTCCCCATTAACTGTTAACAGCCCCAAGCTAAGCAGAGGTTGCGTTATGGGTGACCTAGATGACTGATAAACTTAATTCAATACATTACGTATATATATATTTTGTATTACACATAGCAAATACTCAGAACACTCGGAGAAAATCTGTGAAGATCGTACAAAGATTTGTCCAAAGGCGGGAATCGAACTCGCAACCTCCTGCATCGCTGGTGGACCTTTGCCTGCCGCGCCTAATAAGGTGGAAATATTTAGTGCTCAGAAACAATACTTTTTTCAATTCATTTTTTCTTCAGTTTCAACTGGGTTTTTTTAAGATTAATTGAAACAATACCATAATTTAAAGAATATACTGTTATACTGCCCACCCAAGCCTTAGCGATCATTTTTAAATTAAAGCTTTGAAAAGTATAATAAAACAATCTAAAAAATGGTAATAAAGCTGACTATGATATAAATTGTGGAACATAAATATTATTTAGTACCTAAATAAATAAATTGTTACAACCCTCACATTCACGATTACAAATTGAATACAGATGAAACCAAAATGAAATTGTTATTTTAATGTACATACAATTTTTTTCTGAAATTACTTCTAGTTGTGTTGGGAGACTTTTTTAATAAATAAAAGTAGGTTCCATTCTACTAAAACATGGTAACATGGTGGTGGTGTTCAGATAGGCAGTCGCTCCATGTAAAATACCGGTATTCAGCTGCATCCGGTAAGACTGGAAGCCGATCCCAACGTAGTTGGGAAAAGGCGAGCCTGATGATGATGATATAATATAATATTATTTATTGTACACCATAAAAACTTGACAATAACTTTAAAAGAGACATAAGGTGGTACAATGGCCAGCCTCTTTGCTAAAAGCAATATCTCACTCATAACCTTAATAATAACAATTAAAACCTCGCTGCGGGCGAAGCACTATTTTTGTACATATTAAAAAAAACTGTTAGTATTTTTTTGTGTCCAAATAAATACAAATAAAATTTACGGAAATAAAAATACAGTTATGAAAAATAATATTGTCAAAAAAGAGTTTAAAACAATATAATTATGTTAGGACAGTACTATAAATAAAATATTTAATAATTTTTCAGTGCAAAATTTAGTTGCAAAACAAGGATCTTATTTTCTTCATTTTGCTACAAACCAATCCAAGAACACCGTGTATCAACCCTTCTCTAGTTCCCCTGACACACCTTCGCCGCCATGTTTCACTCTGACGTAGTACATTACAAGAAAGCATTTAGTTGATTACGCGAAAGCGTTGCAAACGCAGCTTACACAGCCCCTGACGTAATACTCCATCTAAGCCCACCCGAATTCTTTGTCAGTCGTTAGCGGCATGAAATTGTCGTTTTCTTAAGCTGTTCCCAGCCTGACCTCGTTTAAAACCTTCAATAAAGGCACCTTTGTCATCGGGACATTACACCGGAAGAACTGGCGTAATATTCCATCGTCTCAAAAGTCGTTTTCAATTCTTACAAATGGTGTTTTTATTAAACAAGGACATTTGTTAATATGAAAAGGGGGATCAGGGAACGTTTGGAGCTGACAGAGATAAGTGGTGAGCCATCAAACCTGATCGATTGATGGATGAAAGTTTTTCTGCCCAAGTGACTGGATGGATAATGTTTTCGATTTAAGCCAGGTTTGGGAATTGAAACCTCTTTGGTGGGAATGGAAATTCATTTTTTTCAAGTGGCAGTATTTAATTACTGTCTTATTGACAAGATTGACATTCACTGAATAGACTCGAGAGAATTGCTTTTTGGGGTTCCGTACGCAGAAGGTGTCAACGTCACTCTATAATTAAGCTTGCGTTATCCGTCTATCTAGCCGTAATATAGGTAGAGAGTTATTTTGTTGTTGTGTTGTTATACCTAGGTATGACAAAAAATCCCAAACAAAAAACGGGTTTCTTTGCTCGACACGAGCTTTCGTATGGGACTCGCACTTGACCGGTTTTTATATAATCATAGACTAACGAAAAAGTCTTCTGAAATTTAAATGCTCCAATTAAAACGTATTATATCTTGACAGATTGCAAATCTGACAGTTTCCTAAATTCCACCCTTAAAGATTGTTACATCTTTAAGGGTGGAATTTAGGAAACTGTGCAGAGTGTCAGAGCAGCACCAACTAATACAAAAAAATATATAAGTCTACACATAACTATAGGTTGGCAAAGGGTCTGTAAGATGTTTCCGGGGGAGAGTGGGCATTTAGGGCACTCACTTGAGGAGAAAGAGAGCGATTAGCCTAAGGGCTTGGGGAACGACACCTACGTCCCATAAGTACTTAGCCGTTTGATTCACTATTGAAAGGCGTGAACATACGAGTATGTATAGAATGTGAAACACGAATAAAGATTTGGGGTGTTAACTAACAGTTATGACGGCACGGTTGGCACAGTGGCTGAGCGATCGGCTTCTGTGCTGCGTGTCGTGGGTTAGATTCCCGCACGGAGCAAATATTTGTAAGACCTACATGTTGTCTGGCTGGTTTAGTGTGTGACTCTAAATGTTTGTGAAAGCAACCACGACAAAGGAGATATTCCTAGTGTAGGGAAGCGTTTAAAAAAAAAGAATATAATCATAATGGTCCAGCATTCGTTGCGCACGGATTAGGTAAAACCCGTAAAAACATACAACAATACATACAACACTGTAACAATAGGCACAACGACTCAAGTACAGTTCCTTGATTTCTTAATTCCAATGCGATCAGACACTGAATGTCCTCCTCGTATCATCACGACTATGTAGAAGCGAGCATCCGTTCTGCCAATGTAGGCAGATCACGTGAGCCTTTTCATAGCCGTATTGATGACCGGATGTGACAAATATTTGAATCAATAACTGACTGCTTCATTGGTCAAGACGTAGTCACAAGTGCTACTGCTTTCAACGGTGGGGGTCCAGAATCACATTCCAAGCTTATCAGGTTATGCTTCCATGTTCTTTCCACCTTGTATATAATTTCCATTCAGTGAAAAATCTTGCCACTTGAAAATTACTCACCCCCGACCCTTTGCTCGAGCCAGCCCGCGTGGTTGAGCCAGTAGTTATTTAAATTAGTCCCTTAATAATAAATCTATTAGATCCAGCCCGTTCCTTGCTGTCTTCTACCAGCGACGTCCTAAGCCGAGGTTCGTACCCCGCAGGGGGTGGCCTTAGCGATTGGTCGCTTAGCTATTAAGTTTTTTACGCCCTGGCTGAAAACCTTAATTTCTAATTAAGTCCATAAGGAAAGTTTGGTTAAGCAGTAGATATCCCTGAAGGATAAACTGTGAGATACCCAGTACAAGAAAAATCTATAAAATAAACTTACAAAAAAGGTGTATACGTCGAACAAAAGAAAACTGGACGAAATCTCAAGATGAGCAGATGGAATGATAACGCAACATTTATTCGAGGAACCAAATTACGTTTTGTCATGATCCATTTTAATCAACCCCCGGTCCCATTAACAAACGTTTCAGAAGATTTCTCTTTATATTTGATGAAGAAATAAAGCCCGGCTAAGTACGAGTCCGAGTCGTACACGAAGGATTCCGTACCATCGTACAACATATGAGACACAGCGATTGTTAAGGACGAGCAAAAAATCCATCACGTTTCTTGTATTTCCCTGTAAATTTAACATTTACCAAGAAAAATAAAATCAAGTTTGGAGTTACAAATTAATTAATTTAACTAGCGATTGCCGGAGCAAGCAAAACAAAATACATAGTTTGTGAAAATTCCAACCGTCTACCTATTACTGTTCATGAGATATAGCCCACTGATAGACGTACAGACAGCGGAGGCTTAGTTAGAGGGTCTTGTTAGTATGGAACCCTAATAAAAAAGATGGCCGACCAAACTTAAGCTAAATGTCCTAAAGACAATTGTGTGAGATTCGGATGGTTCGATTCGTTCGGATAGTCGGCATCGAGGCGTGGGATATAACCTTGTCAGATGGGAAACTTAATTAAGAGAATTGTTATGAAGGTGCTCATAAGCAATGGTATAATGTTGGGGCTACTAATTGGAAGTGAGACCTTTGGGAAGTGACCATGCTTGGGAATTGTATCAACATTTTGATCATCTAAAATCGAGCATTTTGTTTTCTTTGAGATGGCTGCTAAGCCAATCAGATGTAAGCAGAAACGTCGAGAGGGGACGCCCTAAAAGGACATACACTGACCTTATTGGTGATGTTTTTCAAAAAGGTCAGGTGAGTAGTACTCGGAACCGGCGTGCCTTGTATGACTAGATGTATGAAGCAGAATGAAGCGAAAGGGGTATGTAAGGATTGTAGTGGGTAGCGTTCTGTGGTATCTGCTTACCCCCATGAGAAAAAGGCGTGAGTGTATGTATGTAGATGTCAAGTCATCCTCGTTTTCCTATATCTTCATGTTGAGGGGATGAATGAAAGGAGACTTACGAAAAGTATTTATAAGGCAGATGTTATATTTATGATTAGCATTTGACGACCTATGTGGCGCAGCGGGCGAAGGTCCGCCTGCGACGTAGGAGGTTGCGGGTTCGATTCCCGCCTTGGGAAAAATGTTTGTACGATCTACAAATATTTGTTCCGGGTGTTCTGGGTATTTGCTATGTATAATAAAAAAAATATCTATCTATGTAACGTATTGTATTAAGTATATCAGTCATCTAGTACCCATAACACAAGCTCTGCTTAGCTTGGGGCTAGATGATGCTGTGTGGATTGTCCAGCATTATTTATTTATTTATTTCTGTAGTGCGTACCCTCATATAAATAAGGCGTGAGTTTATGTGTCGTATATGTCTCCCCTTGTGGCTAAGATTATCATTTTAAGTGTCAAAAAATATATAGTATAATTGTGTCACGACTGCCAAAGAAAATAAGTTATGGAATCCCAATACTCATCCTCAAAACACAACCACTAACTCTAAACTATATGCTAGTAAGTGTAAAATATATCTTCCTAAAAATAACTGGAACCAACTTCAAAACTTACCCAGAAAATTAGTTCCATAACTCAAAACAAACAATAGTTGTCCTTTCCAGCCATAATGTCATAATGTTACGAAGACAAAACTGTTCGCCAGATAGCAGCACTGTCTTCGATATTAAACTTTGTACACGATATTTATCGCGACACCGATGCCACGACAATGTTGGTTCCTATTGTATTTTTAGTATGTTACGCTGACATTCTATATTGAAATCTTGCTTTATTTACTGAATACAATTTCAAAATGTTCTCGGATGCGGAATGGAACTCTTACTTCCAATATTTTTGTGGGATTTTTTTATTGAATGAAAGGTTTTTGTTTTTCACGCACGTGACTGAAAGTGTGATGAATATAAATGTGGATGGATAGAGAGGAAGAGGATGGACGGTTGTAGAGAGTATGGATAGTGTAAGCAATGATTTCAAAGAAAAAAAAATCACTAAAAGGTAAAGTAACTTTAATTTCAGGAGTCGGTAACAAAAAATTAATTATACCTAGCCAAAAACTGTTAGTGTTTTATTTCCGACGTTGGTTGATGTTTTTTGAAAATAAACACGTTTTTATTTCTCGCCTTTTAGTGGATCGATACAAAGACACATACACAAACAGTCAGACCCGGAACAACTACCTGTACGCCATACAAATATTTGTTCCGTGCGGGAATCGAACCCACGAAACGCGGCGTAGCTGTCAATTAAAGCTTCATCAATCTCCATGTAGACTTATTGGATATTGTTATAATATATACCTGAACGGCCTCCTTGGTCTAGTGGTCTAAAGCGTGACTGCTGAGCGTGAGGACCTGTGTGGAATTCCCAGGTCGGGAAAAGTGTTATTTTTCGTTTATCCAATAGAAATTTTCTCAGTAGCGGCTTTGAATCTGAATCTGTGCCTGTTGATGGGCTATAGGCTCGTCCCCTATTATATGGGACTTAAATATACCTGGCGAAATGTGGGTGTTACTATAGGTGCATATCTGCCCACCCCTTCGGGGAATACAGTCGTGATATTATGTGTAGGCATGATACACGTGAAAACGCTTGTTAAACGAGAAGGTCATTGCATTAAGTCTGTAGGTATACGCAAAAGTAAGACGTAGAAACGCTAAGTCACCTATCTTAACCCGACGAGTTGCTGGGCAGATGACGCAGAGAAATATTCGACGCTTAGTGAATTATTGAGAAGCTCGTGGCTAAATGAAAACAGCCGCACGGGTTGATCGAAGGTTAAGCTACGTTTGCCGAGGTCAGTCTGAGGATTTGTGACCGTTCGTTAACATATCGAAACTCCGCCGTGCCTCGGAAAGCACGCTAAGCTGTTGGTCCCAGCTGTCATTTGTAGATCTTTGACAGTCGTTACGGGTAGTCAGAAGCCCGAAAGTCTGACAACCAGTATTACCAAGGGGTATCGTATTGCCCAGTACCTGGGTTGTGGAGGTCAGATAGGCAGTCGCTCCATGTAAAATACTGGTATTCAGCCGCATACGGTTCGACTGGAAGCCGACCCCAGCATAGTTGGGAAAAGGCTCGGCAGATGATGAAAGTAGTCTGCCTGACGGATTTGCCGATTGTCAGAGTACAAACCAGCACTAAGGTAAATTTTTAAGAGGTACTAAAAATCCTTTTTGGTACAGCTGTTTATTTTTGAGATATTAGGGTTGGTTCCTTAGTAAAAGTTATTAATAATGTTGAGACTAGATTTTTTCATTTATATCAATACACCTTGTACAATCATGATGTTTTCAAAAATACTGAAAAAGTATTTTTTTGGCATTTCCACCTTAAGTGGCTGCCTCTCTAGTCTAGTGGTTTGAAGCGCTACTGCTGAGAAAGAAGTCCTGGGTTCAATGACCAGGTCGGATTTAATGCTATTGAGTTTGGATTTTCTTAGCACTCGAATTCTGGATTAGTGCCTGGTTGGTGGCAGTAGGCTCGATACTTTATCATAACTGGAAAAATGTGGGTGTACTAAGAATGCACTTCTGCTTAATCCTACGTGGAATACAGGCGTGATGTTATGTCAAGTTTATATTAAACATATATAAGATGGATGTATTGTCGGTCGGTCAAGTCTTCGTCAGTTCAACGATATTAAATTCTCATAATATTACTGAACATGTCTTAACAGTCTCGCTGTATAATAACGCAGATACCAAATTAGCTCCTCACAACCAGTTAGCGAAAGAGTTTGACAAAGTTCCACTAGGTACACTACCCAGCGCCATCTCTTCATTAAAACGTCATTTACATACTACATTCAAATTTTCTTTGTCTAAGGAAGTGAGTTTTAGAGTTGGGACGTGAGCTAACTCAAATTTATTAGTTACCTCGTTGAAAAAACTATAGGAGGGACTTTTGGATATGTTTTTTTTTATTGTTATTCAGGGTGGAAGGGATCCTTAGGGATATTATAAGTGTATGATTATGGACCATCAGAAAGCTGATGAAAAATGTAAACTCTGGGGGTTGCAATTTTTCATCAGCTTTCTCTTAGCTTGTTGTTGTTGTTGTTCAAAGATGCATTTTGAACAACAGCCTAGTTTCTAAATAGTTTAGTTTACTAACATAGGTATAAGTTATCTTTTTGTTAACTAACCCATATGGATGCTGCTTATCTGAATCAAAAACTATTTTTTTTTTTTAGCTTTTCAGATGTTTTTTTAACTTTAAACTGTATAAATTCATGACAAAATCATGTATAATTTCAATCTAATGAGATTTAAATTTAATAATTCACTGTTTTCATTATAAATCGCATCGTGTTAGGCGGACATCATTATTGTATACAGTTTAAAGGTCCATTGATAGTTGACCGTCGATAAAAAATCAAGACCCATTCGTGCCTCGGAAAGCATGTTAAATCATTGGTCCCAGCTGTCATTTGTTTTATTTGTATAGTCGTTAGCAGAAGTCAGAAGCTTGAAAGTATAGTTACTGGGTTGTGTGGAGTTCACATGGGCTGTCGCTCCATGTAAAATACTAGCATTTCACTTGTATCCAGCTAGACTGGAAGCCGAAAACATAGTTGGGAAATGGCTAGACAGATAAAGATGACAGGAGCTAGCTCAAATTATTCGTTTTTTAATTCGAAAAACAACACCGCGTTATTAATAACGTAGTGATGTGTATTGAATATTTATTAGTCGATGATTCAGGTTTTCATCTTGCAATGTGATCAGGTGTTTTTAAGATACCGTACCCAATAAGAGCGAACAGAACCCTGCTAGCTACCACTGTCGTGCCCCGTCTGTCTGTCAGCGAGCTGTATCTCATGAACTGTCACAGGTAGACATTTTTTGTAGCGTGCAACAAATTATATATATTTTTTTTTTTTTTTTAAAACGTTGCCCCACACTAGGAATTTCTCCTGTATCGTGGGTGCGTTTACAAACATTTAAAGTCACATACACAAACAACCAGACCCGGAACAACTATCTGTAGGCCATACAAATATTTGTTCCGTGCGGGGATCGAACCCGCGACACGCAGCGCAACAGCCAATCGCTTAACTACTGCGCCAACCGTGTCGTCAAAAATTAAAGGGAGAATTAGTTTTTGACTCAACCTTAACAATCGTTGTATCTGTCTTGTGCGATGATACGGATCCCTTCGCATGCGAGTCTGAATTTTTTGATCTAGTGTTGTTCGTTTCATCTGAGTAACCCATTCACTCAAACAAAAGGTTAGTGAGTTTATTTATATTCCAATAAGTATGACCCAACTGGATTCAAGTAGCCCAATCTATAAAGGACTAGCGCTCTTTAGAGGAGGCTACAGAGGAGTTCTGTAAGAAGTCCTCATGAATGAAGAATAACAGTATAAAAGTATAGGATTAAGGAAAAACTTACACAGGTAAATTTAGGATCCAAACTTAATTACTAATAAAACTAATAATTGTATGTAAAGTAAAGTAACATAATCTTATCTAACCTCTTGTTTTATAAGCTGTAAGAAATAAAAGGCTTTTTTATTTAAACTTTATTTATTTAATAAGTACGAAGGAACGAGGTTGTTCTATTGGGATTTGCAATTTCCGCCTGTCATTTGTCATGGATTCATATTTGATCTTAAGGGGAATGAAGAACAGGGTGTAATGTTCCTCATCCTCCATTGAAAAGGGACGATCTTTCGATTCCACCGGTCGTTGTCGGATTCTTGTGTATAGTTTATGTTCAATCCCGCGGATAACTTTAATAACGCGTTTTGGGATACGTCAGATAAGTTCGTATATGACGGTATAGATGTCGCTACAGATCTTTTGTGGTTATATTGTAGTGTCCGTACATCAGTGGCCGTGAGTTATTTCATGGCTCGTATTACGTATTTATTTGTAAGGTACACCAGTGACTTATTCACCAGACACATATAACATATTATAAAAATAACATAAGAATTGAGTAATGGTGAATTGATTTCTTCTGATTACACAGCACTAAAAAAAATTTTTTTTTCTTCTGAACTTTGATGTGCTATATCGTTGTCACTTTTATTAATTTGAGTAAGCAAAGAATACGTGTCCAATGTTCTTTGGTAATCTAACTGACGGACCAAATAGACTTATTATTTTTTCACCTAGGACATCCCTATAGGGTGGAGTTGCATAAAGTTTTGACTGATTCTAACTCGATGTCTATAAATCGTTCGGCCCCCATGCTCACATCACTAAAACAAGAAGATTGAACTTTGAACAAAGAGTGAGCAACTTCACGGTTTGTTCTGGTAATTTAAGTGGCTCCAAGTTGAATTCCTGGTCGCAACCCCGCAACGTGATGAGTTTTATAAGTAACATACTTTTTGCATTTGCCGCCATAAGGAAACATTTGGGCAAGTCTCTTCACTGGCGACTTTGAAGACTGGGATTTTAAATTAATTATCAAGGAAATAAATAGCTAGTCTTCTATTGCTTTTTTAACCAACCAACAGATAAAATGTAAGTTAACTGTCTCGTTGGTAGAGTGAGCGCAAGTGCTGGTGCTACGCCATGAGGTTCTCGAATCGATTACCAGGTACAGCAAAGTGTTATTCGTTTTTTTTTTTTTGGAATGGGCCTCTCGCAGTTTATCCTTTAGGGATATCTACAACTTAACCGAACTTTCCTGTGGGGGGCTTAATTAAAATTAAGGCCTCCAGCCAGGCGTAAAAACTTAAAAAACTAAGCGACCGATCGCTAAGGGCACCCCTTGCGGGGTACGAACCTCGGCTTAGGACGTCGCTGAAGAGGACAGCAAGGGACAGGCTGATCAAATAGATAATGATTTATGGACATTTTAATCATTTACCGGCTCAGCTTCGCGGGCTGGCTCTAGCAAAGGGTCGGGAGGGTTATTCGGTTTTCCATCTAGGATTTTATGTAGCAGCCCCGAGGCTGAATTTGTGCCCCGTTGATGACCAAAGGCTCGTCCCCTACTACATGGAACTTAAACATAACTGCTGACATTTGCGTGTACTAAATAATAATTCAATTATTTGTTCAAGTAATATAACTCACAGTATTGGTAACAATTTAACTTAAAAACCTATGTTAGTAAAAACAATAATTTATAAATTAATTTTAATCACTCTGTAAGACCAGCACAAATTTTGCAACACCGGTTAACGATCGCGCAATCCTGTCGGCCGGAGATCATTTTTAAGATGCTGTTGGTGCTGTACCGCACCCTGCGTACCAGGGAAGCGCATCTCTTACGCATTACTGTGTAAAAAACTATATGAGGTACCAACTAAACCTCTGCCTAAACTTTGAGGAAACATATAATATACAACGTGTCCCAGAAATCAACGTCAAGCCGAAAACGGGCAATAGGCCAAGTCGTGACAGCTATTAGAAAAATATAAAAAAAAATCTTGGTCATGTACTTTTCGAATTATAAGCATTCAAAAATAAATCTCAAAAAGTGACACCCTGTGATGATTTTTCAAGTCCTGTGACTACATTATTAACATTTCGGTAGTTTTTTTCTCTGTGATGTAACCATGAATAACCCTTCTGTAAATTACAGTTAAAAGTTAAAACGTAACTGCCTCAGTTCTAAATTAAATGTTAGATTTTTGCCCAATATTGAATTCAAAATAATGACATCACCCAACTTTAACCGACTGTACTGAAAAAAAAATCTACTACACTATTTTGGCAAGTAACTTTAAAAGATGGCGCGTTTAGTCAGGATTCCAAAATGGTATAACACATACTAATTGCTACTTCTTAATTGAGGAAAAAAAGTACATTGTTGGTTTTAGGTGCGTTTGAAATAAAATTCAGTCGTTGGATTTCTTTTATTATAATTTTTATTATCATCATTATCAGAGGGTCGATTTCCTAGCCAAATGGTTAGCGAGGGAAGACCCGTTATGCCCTACGAAGCCGAAGTCTTGCAAGCAGTTGAAGAAGACAGAAGTATCTCAGTACGTGGAATTGAACAGAGCATAGGAGTCCCCAAAAGTACTGCACATCGTATTTTAAAAAAGAACGAGTTTCACCCATACCATGTACGACGAGTACAAAGTCTGCTACCCCGAGACTACCCAGAGAGAGTACGATTTTGTCGAACGATGTTGCAGAGGCACCGAGAGGACCCGCGATTCTTTGAAAAAATTCTATGGTCCGATGAATCAACATTTAAAAAGGACGGTTACATGAACCTCCACAATTTGCACGAATGGCACGTGGAAAATCCAAATTTGATGCGGGAAGATAGATCTCAGTACCAGTTTAAAGTAAATATGTGGACGGGAATTTTGAATGGTAAAGTTATTGGTCCAATCGAGCTGCCGGAGAATTTAAATGCCCAGGGTTATTTGAACTTCTTACAGAACCAATTACCAGAATTATTGGAAGAAGTGCCACTGAACATTTACGGCAGCATGTGGTATCAACAAGATGGCTGCCCAGCGCATTATGCTCTCACTGTACGAGAGTTTCTCAATCGAGAATACCCCGATAGGTGGATTGGGCGGGGTGGTACAATTTCGTGGCCTGCCCGTTCACCCGATTTAAACCCCATAGATTTTTTTTACTGGGGTACGATAAAGGATAAAGTGTACTCTAAACCAATTCAAGATTTAGACGAGCTGCGCCAAAGAATTGCAGAAGCCGCTGAATACATCAACTCAAGAAGATACGCCCGTCTTATTACGCGATCATTTTTAAAGAGATGTAGAACTTGCATTGCAGCTGAAGGAAAACAGTTTGAACATTTGTTATAAAACTTCGTAAATCTGATTTAATAAAAATTATAATAAAAGAAATCCAACGACTGAATTTTATTTCAAACGCACCTAAAACCAACAATGTACTTTTTTTCCTCAATTAAGAAGTAGCAATTAGTATGTGTTATACCATTTTGGAATCCTGACTAAACGCGCCATCTTTTAAAGTTACTTGCCAAAATAGTGTAGTAGATTTTTTTTTCAGTACAGTCGGTTAAAGTTGGGTGATGTCATTATTTTGAATTCAATATTGGGCAAAAATCTAACATTTAATTTAGAACTGAGGCAGTTACGTTTTAACTTTTAACTGTAATTTACAGAAGGGTTATTCATGGTTACATCACAGAGAAAAAAACTACCGAAATGTTAATAATGTAGTCACAGGACTTGAAAAATCATCACAGGGTGTCACTTTTTGAGATTTATTTTTGAATGCTTATAATTCGAAAAGTACATGACCAAGATTTTTTTTTATATTTTTCTAATAGCTGTCACGACTTGGCCTATTGCCCGTTTTCGGCTTGACGTTGATTTCTGGGACACGTTGTATATATATATATATAAGTATTTATTATATGACGACCTATGTGGCGCGGAGGGCAAAGGTCCGCCTGCGACGCAATAGGTTGCGGGTTCAATTCCCGCCCTGGGACTAATGTTTGTACGATCTACAAATATTTGTTCTGGGTATATTTGTATAGTATACAAAAATATCTGTCTGTGTAATGTATTGTATTAAGTATATCAGTCATCTAGTACCCATAACACAAGCTCTGCTTAGCTTGGGGCAAAATGATGCTGTGTGGTTTGTCCAGCATTATTATTTATTTAATATTTATTTATTTATGTATTATAAAGTATGTAAACATAAGCATAATGTTGTGTTTCTTTCAAACATGGAAACCAAATTCTAATCGCTGTTCTCACGAACGAATTCTCGTTTCACATGTTTTTTTTTTTCATATGTTCGTCGAATACGATAAGTTCGCTCATCGATTGTTTGTAAAATATTATTCGTGAAGCTCATACTCACAGTAAGCAAAATCCGTATGCTGTGGCCGACACTTCATCATCATCGTCCTACCCTTATCCCAATTTATTTGGTGTCGGTGCAGTATATCTCCTTCTTCCATACATTTATATTTGCCGACATCTCAAAAGTCACCTCCTTCCTAGCCATATAGGCTAGGAAGGAGGTCATCTTTCACACAATCCATCCATCGTTTCCTTGTTCTCCCTCTACTCTTGTAACCTTCCACTTTTCTCACAACAAGATCTTCATTCCTTTCTTCCAGCTGTGACCGACACAATGGTACATTTTAATAGGGAGCTGATGAATGTCTGAATCTAAAACGTCACTAAAACCCTGCCTTACTAAATGAATCTCTGAGTATACAAACTAAAACAAAATGAAGGCACGCTGTTCGATCCGCATGCCCTATTTTCTACACCTAGGGTTCTTTTTTTAAAATTTCAATGTGACCACCTTTGATGTTTACTCTATACCGTGTCTTTAATTAAAACTGGACCACACTGTAAAAAGTTATGCATAAAAAATAAAACACTTTGAATTTAGAATCTCCTTTTTACGTTGGTTAAAAAGATGTTTAATTTGATCAATTTTCTCTACCCACAGGTTGTACGGATAACACAAACGGCCTGGGCACAGACGGTGTGCAAGAGCTGGACTACACAGACGTGGACCTAGGGCTGACACAGCGGGGTCCTCGTTTCGATGTACCGCACTCCAAGAACGTGACTGCCCTAGTAGGAAAGACAGCTCAGCTCAACTGCAGGGTACATGATCTTGGGAATAGGACAGTGAGTATCTAGACTAGTGTTTTTTAATTTAAATATCTAGGTGTTAAGAAGTCTGACATCGGTGAATAAAAAACTTTGAGAGAATCTCTGGCCCTTATCTATACAAATAAATCAAATTTAAATGTCTGTTTATAATGTCAAATAGCTTTTTACATATTGTGAAAGTTTATCCGGTAGTTATACCAAGCATTTGTTTTTATTCTTTTTCTGTGCTACTCCGTTTTCGACGCGACTTTCACCGTCAGATAGTTTATATTATAAGAAGCAATTAAGTTTATTTTTATTTCAGAAAAACTGAAATAAAAATTAGTGAGGATTCCGCTCCAAAAAATGAAAATACATGTTTTGTAAAATTCAACGCAGACTTCCCTTAAAAAGCCGCGAGCACAGCTAGTAATTAATATACCCTAATATAACCTAAGTTTGAAATCGCCTCGTGGCAAGTATGGTGATCAATACTCTTGCCTTTTCTGTACTGTAGGCTGGTAAAAGTTTTAGAATAAAACAAAAACAATGTAAATTAACTCGAAATAATAAAATATAATTACAATATCCTTTTCAAACCATTATTCCACAAGGCAAATAATAGATCGTTACATTCAAATTCAACGCCGGTTAGTTACCAGCAACGGGGTACCCGTGCGATTAACCACTCTTTATAAAATAATCTCATTAAGCTGAGTTTACACTTCAAAACCAAATTAATTGAACAATGCTTTACACAGGCACTCGTGCCGATGTAAATGTGTATAATGTGTTCTGTGTTTTGATGACACGGTTGGCGCAGTGGCTGAGCGATTGGCTGCTGCGCTGCATATCACAGGTTCAATCCTTGCACGGAACAAATAGTTGTATGGTCTACAGGTAGTTGTTTCGGGTCTGGCTGTTTGTATGCGAGTTATAATGTTTGTACGCAACCACGATAAAAAAAAAACTAATAAATATGTATTTTTGAAGTAGGAATTAAACGTGGCGTTGTTTCACAGTAAATGTAAAAAGCAGTGTCTTGTTTCTTGGGATCGATTCCAGGGTCGAGCAATGTGTTATTGGGATTTTTCATTAGAAACTTCTCAGTGGCAGCCCGGAGTCTGGATGGGTGCCCGGTTGATGGCAATAGGCTCACTACCTATTATATAGAACTTAAAACATAACTAGTAACATGGAGATATACCTGCTGTAGGTACACCGCTGCCCAACACTTTTGGGAATACAGGCGCGTAGATATAATAATAATAATAAATAAATAAATAAATAATGCTGGACAATCCACACAACATCATCTAGCCCCAAGCTAAGCAGAGCTTGTGTTATGGGTACTAGATGACTGATATACTTAATACAATACATTACATGGATAGGTATTTTTTATTATACGTAGTAAATAAGTATTTACTAGTACCCATAACACAAGCTCTGCTTAGCTTGGGGCTAGATGATGCTGTGTGGATTGTCCAGCACTATTTATTTCTTTATTTATTTAAATACCCAGAACACCCGGGACAAATCTTTGTAGATCGTACAAACATTTGTCCCAAGGCGGGAATCGAACCCGCAACCTCCTGCATCGCAGGCGGACCTTCGCCTAGATATAACGCCATCACACTCATTTGTACCCAAATTAAAAAATATATATTTTTTGTGAAAACGAATAACAAAGAAGCATTCTAAGCATTATATCTTCTAATATTTTTGGGACCACGTCAAGTTGGCAGTGACTGCAATTAAGAATTCTGCTGATTTTTCAGTAAAAAATATATCATTAAGATTTGTCACGGAATCTTTTAACCTTTTCAAACGCTCTGTGATGACACTGATTAATTACAAAATGACGTCCTCTATCATCCTTTTGATTTAAAAGCGTTAATTACACTGACGTTCTTTATGGTTTATCTTTTTCAAATCTAAGCTTGTTTTTAAACTTGAAAAGTTCAGAATAAGTAATAATACATAGTCTCAATAATTAGTAGCTTGCAGGTAAGTAAAAATAGCATCTCAGATCGATTGAAGGTCCATGCCTTTGCACGTTAAGCCGTTGGTCTCGGCTGTAATTTTCAGATCTTTGACAGTAGTTTCGGGTAGTCAGAAGCCAGAAAATCTGACAACCAGTTTCACCAAGGGTACCGTGTTGCCCAGTAACTGGGTTGTATTTAACAATATGGTTGGGAAAAGGCTAGACAAATGATGATGATGAGATTGGTTTGTTCTCTTAAGATAACCACAACGTGATCCCTGATAGCAGCATCACAGACGACCCAGGTGTAGATGTCAAAACGAGCTTGACACCAATAGGCACTGTACAGTCACAAGCATAAATAAGTCTTTAGAATTATAAAAAAAAAACTACATATATGAAGTAGCTCACAGAATAAACAAGCTTAAGAGGAAATGGTCCGACCATAACACAAGACCAACATCAAGCGCAGATTCTACCAAGGGTTAGGTAGAGGCGGTATTTATTATTGACGACCGATGAGGCTAGGCGGGCGAAGGACCGCCTGCGAGGTTGCGGATTCGATTCCCGCCTTGGGACAAATGTATGTACGATCTACACATATTTGTTCCGGGTGTTCTGGGCATTTGCTATGTATAATAAAAATATCTATCTACGTAATGTATTGTATTAAGTATATCAGTCATCTAGTATCCATAACACAAGCTCTGCTTAGCTTGGGGCTAGATGATGATGTGTGGATTGTCCAGTATTTTTTTTATTATAAGCACACCCTCGGGGCTGTCATATTAGCCGTAGATTTTAGTTCGACTTAAAGTACCATACATAACCCTTTTCAGTATAAAGTGAAGAAAACGGAACATAACGTAAAAATGAGAAAAAAGTCAACCCTGAGGAGTCCAGAATCATGTACTTAACTCATGTCATCGTCATGTCCGTACCATGACGTATGTCCGTATGTCATGATGGCCCAGTGGTTTAGGCCTCGCCTCTTGTGCACGAGGTTGTGGGTTCAAACCTGCGCAAGTACCAATGTGAGTTTTTCAATTCATATGTACTTTCTAAGTTTATCTTGGACATCACTGACATCGGTGAAGAAAAACATCGTGAGGAAACCTGGACTTATATAATTAGTATAAGTCTGAAATCGCCAACCCGTCTTGAGCAAGTGTGGTGATTAATGCTCATGCCTTCTCCGTATGAGAAGAGGCCTTTGCCCTGCAGTGGGACAGTAATAGGCTGGTACTGTATACTGTACTGTCCGTACCACCCTGTATAAAGTTGATTTAAAAACAGCTTATTTCTTTATAAAGATGAAGATATTTGTTTGTATATAAGATGTCTAGCTTTTATTTTTAGACTAGATTATAGATTTACCTAATTTAAATACAGACGTTATTTGAGTTAGAAACGTTTATGAATATAAGAGATCAAACAAGAAGATTTGTTTAAGTTAGTAAGTAGTCTTAATAATGCAGATGATGAGATGAATTAATTATATTAATAGCAGTAGGCATATAGTTGCAACTTTAGGATATTGTTGGTGCTAATTTTTGTTTTGTTTATTTATTTATGAACGACTTGCACTTTGCCCGCGAGGATTTGGTACTTTTTCCATTGAAATTTAACCCCTAAATCCTCTTAAAAGCTTAGTTTTTAAAATTAAAATAAACGCTTTCTAGAGATGAAAGAATTTTAAAAATTGGCTAAGTAATTTTTGAGTTTATCCATTACAAACAAACACACAGACGTTTAGATGAAACTATGTAGGCTTGGCTTTGCTTGTCGAAAATATATAGATATCAAAGTTACGAGTATTCAAAACGTATAAAAACTAGTTTTCTCTACACTTATCGAGAAAAATACAGCCTAGCCCAAACTACTACAATTAAGATCTGTAAAACAAAACATAATCAACTACGATTTCTCGATTTTTTTTTAGGTATGGCTGTTGTCAGTTACGTCATCCCTAGTAATGTAATTAACTCTAACACTGTAATTAAAAAGACTATTACTACTTTCTGTAATGACTAGCAATCTGGAAATTGCAAAGAGCTGTACACAGATAGATCTACCCGATATAGTAACGGTTCAAAACACTGCGTCCAGCACAATTGGAAACAAAATGGCCGACCGACATCTATAAATCCAGGTCAAAAATAATCTAGGAGCTCGACTTGCTACCAATCAAAAACAATTCGTGGCTGCGCGAAAACGAGCAAAATAACTAATTTATCTATCCAATCCATACAAAAAGCAATTCCAGTGAGATTTTTAGAGCAAAAAAACCGTCTAAAACGCGTATTACAGCGCTGTAAGCGAGATTTTTGCAATAGAACAAATAGATATTGAAATTTGGCGAAATAAACTGTGAGTTCTGAAAAGGGTTGATGCTGATAACAATGATTTGAGAGTAGTCCTGTCAGATTTATGAAAGCATTGCCTGGGATTTATTTAACATTGATATTGGGATATCTTTGTACATACATTTAACACACGTAATATTAATAAAACACATACATAATATCGTGGCATTTAAAAGCTCGTGGCTTAGTAAAAATAACCGCATGGATCAATCGAAGGTTAAGTTATGCTTGCCGAGGTCAGTCTGTGGATGAATGACCATTCCATTACATATCAAGACTTTTGCGTGCCGTTGCCATTGGCTGTCATTTGACGATCTGTGTCAGTCGTTAAGGGTAGTCAGAAGCCCGAATGCCTCACAACCAGCTTACCAAGGGGTGTTGCACAGAAATTGGATTGTGGAGGTCAGATACACAGTCGCTCCATAAATAAGCATAGCGCTTTTATTCCTCGAAGGGTTAAGCTAAACGTATAGTAACACTCACATTTCGCCAGTTATGTTTAAGTCCCATGTAATAAGGGACAGCCTATTGACACCAGCTGGGCACAAATCCAGACACCGGACTGCTTTGAGAAAATTTATATTGGAAGAACTCAATAACACTTTGCCCGACCTGTTAATAGAACCTTGGACCTCAGCAGAAGTGATTACTAGACCAACGTGGCAGTCAAACAGTCGCTCCATTACTATATTAATAAATTATTTCTTGTTACCCAGGTATCATGGATCCGACATCGCGACATCCACCTGCTGACGTCAGGGAGGATGACGTACACGTCAGACCAGAGATTCATCAGTGTACACAACCCTCACACCGAGGACTGGATACTGAAGGTAAGCTAATGAACAATCTAAACTTAGATCTTCATTTATTAATTTCTAATTTTTACATCACAAAAGGTACAAAAAGGCGGACTTGATGCATTCATTAAATACTTTTGACAGCACTTGAATAGACAAGCAGTTCTTTTCTGTAAAATGTTCCTGTGAATAAGTGGGTGAAGTGAGCTGTAATCTCATACTTATGGTAGGGATTGACTGTTCCCTTCACGCTCACTTCGCCCAACTTTTGTGAGTTTGTGTAGAATATACCGGCAATTACCATACACGTTTGGGGGTAAGAGGGAACAGGGTGCAGAGTTCCTCATCCACCATTGACAAAGGAGGATCCTACGACCAGACGGATGTTGTGTCTGTTGGGCTACTGCCTACGGTTGTTGGTTCTTGTATAAATATTCAATCGCTCGGATAACTTTAATACCGCGATGTAGGATACGTCAGATTTAGTTCGTATGTGGCGCGAACGTCGCTACACATTGTTTCCCTATGGGGATCGTGAACTTGACTCCTAGCTTAGATTTTAATGCCAGCTTACGTCAACTTACCCTTACGTCAACTTACCCTTACTTCAATTTACCCTCATCATCATCATTTCAGCCGAAAGACGTCCACTGCTGGACAAAGGCCTCCCCTAAGTATTTCCACAATGACCGGTCCTGCGCCTTCCGCATCCATGCCCTTCCCGCGACTTTCACCAGGTCGTCGGTCCACCGTGTGGGAGTTACAATATTTACCCTAATATGATAGAAATAGAAATAACTTATTTGCCAAAAATGTTGGTATACAGATATGACGGTTATTTTGATGAGCGTCCTGGTAAATTTTGTCTTACGCCCTCTCATCAAGCTACCCCAAACTGTGAGATTTTCCCAGTTGAACATGAACCTTATGTTTTCGTAACAAAGTTGAAAATCCATATAGAAATTTGACACATTGGGGTAACTTGTGTTGGCCTCTTTACTAAACAAAAAATAAACCATTCAAAAAACATTCCATTCACTAAGAAACATTACTGTTATTATTAAAATTATTCATAAATATTCGGAATTAGGCCCGATGCCAATAAAAAAGAAAAAAAGTATGAATGACTTAAACAACAAATGTCGATCAATTGAATTATTATATTATATTATCAGCAGCTATGTACCCACCCAAATGTCTAGACAATAGACACCAAGATTATAATTAGTAGCCTTCAATGTTTCCTACGAATTAGATAATCATATACTCGTATTTAATAACAGACAATCTGTGAACTAAATAATCCAAGGTCGTGGATGACGTCAGCCAGTTTGACGTCACTGTCCCGAAAATGCCTAAAATGTTAGCATCCCCGCCCCCGCGCGGCTTATCTCATGAAGTGTGGTTTTGTCAAAATGTGCCTTCTCATGTTACATTGTTTTTCGTGCGATGACTGAGGATAAAGTGTGTTGGTGTTGTTATGAAAGATTTGGTAAATGTACTGAACCCAATTGTGTTTTTTTTTCCTAAACAAAATAAATAAATAATGCTGGAAAATCCACACAGCATCGTCTCGCCCCAAGCTAAGCAGAGCTTGTGTTATGTGAACTAGATGAATGATATACTTAATACAATTAATACATTACATAGATAGATATTTTTTATTATACATAGCTAATACCCGGAACAAATGTTTGTAGATCGTACAAACATTTGTCTCAGGGCGGCAATCGAACCCGCAACCTCGACCTTCGCCCGCCGCGCCACATCGGTCGTCCAACTTGACTGACTCGGTTCTTTTAACAGTTTAAATAATCACAAAAAACTAGCAGCCACCCACGGTTTTGTCTATGACGTATGTATCGTTATCGTAAGGACTCGTAATTGGTTTACAGTCGATTCTTTTTTATTAGTTTCAGTCAGTTTAAGCTGAAAGTTGTCCATGTATTATATATATGTATTTTGACGACACGGTTGGCGCAGTGGTTGAGCCATCGGCTGCTGCGCCGCGTGTTGTGGGTTCGATCCCCACACGGAACAAATATTTGTATGACCTACAGGTAGTTGTTCCGGGTTCGGCTGTTTGTGTATGTGAGATTAAATGTTTTGTAAACGCACCCACGATACAGGAGAAATTCCTAGTTATGTCATTTTGAACTATAAGCTACCATTTTGTAAAGTTACAGCACTCAGCAGTCTGTCTATTTGTTTGAGGTAATCTCCGAAACGAATGAGCCGCAGTAGCTGTTGAAAATTATAGAAAGAAAGAAGGAAAGAAATGAAAGAAAAACTGTTTATTCATAAGAAAGTGATGCAAATACATAATTATTGTTGTTTAACAAAGATAAGTTTAAAGACAAGTGGGTATTAATTTAAAAAAAAAATGCCCTCGACGGAAATATTCACCACTACTAAGCACAACACTATATCAGCAAAAGTAGGGTCCAGGTAAATCCTGGAGTTTCATACAAAGAGGGACTTAACTCCTTACCAACTGGAGCTAAGACATTAATCATCTCAGGATATCGCAGTTTTCTGCAGCTTGCCTTAAAGCTACCTAATTTGACATAATCCTTTAGTCGCCTCTTACAACCCTGACGTTGAGCAAAGACCAGGGAATTATAAGAAAGCATTTATACCAAGTCGCATAAGGTCGCACGTATATAAGCTGCCCCCATTTTAGCCCATTACTAAAAAAGGGGTGTTATAAGTTTAACGTGTGTCTGTCGAAACGAATGGACCGATTTTGATGAGTTTTTTTTCTGTTGCAATATTGTTGATTCAAGTCTCGTCAGGTCGGAGGACCGATAGCAACTGGCCAGAGACAATTATAGTATGCTGTTGTAGAAACAATAGCTGCTATTAACTTCCTATTTCATTATTAATTACTTAGTGGTCCCAATGCGTGACGACGATTGGATTAACAAACATATTACAATTTCAATACCCACATAATATTCATTTACTTTTTATAAGTTTTTTTTCGAGTTTCATTTTATTAAACATCAGTTCAGTCTTACCAAGTGGTATCGTATTGCCAAGTGAATTGGGTTGTGGAGGTCAGATAGGCAGTCGTTACATGTAAAATACTGGTATTCAGCTGCATCCGGTTAGAATGGAAGCCAACCCCAACATAGTTGGGAAAACCAAGAAGCAGATGTCAAAGCGAGCTTGACACCAATAAAAACTGTAACTACAGATACGAGCATAAATATCTTGCTCGTACAAAAAAAAAACTAGATAGTTATTACTATCTCAAAATCATAATTGTAACTTTAAGATAAAACCTATACCATCATACACTAAGACCCTTCCAAACACCCAAAAAAAATAAGTTGGCTAAATTATATTTTCTCTTACAGATAAGGTTTCCGCAGCGTCGTGACTCTGGAATCTACGAGTGCCAAGTCGGCACCACGCCTCCCATTGGCCATAGGATGTACCTCTCCGTCGTCGGTAAGTTACATATACGTTTTATTTATTTCAAAATCAAAATTCTTTTATTGAAATTAGGCTGAAAATCAGCACTGTTTGAACGCCAAAAGTATTATTTGTACATGTATATATTTATTTAATTCGTTAAGCACACAAATGTATAGAGATAACTAAACATATAATACCTGTATGCAGGTATTATATGTTGTTCTATGGAAAATAAACCTAAATACACGAAATTACTAAAACATTTTTTTAAATCAAAGTAAAATTTATTCAGGCCTCGCTTCACTACAGATGTGTTAAAAGTAGTTTGTAATTTGAGTCTTCTCAGGACACACACTCGCCTTGTGTTGTGGAAGAATCTCACAAGGTTTGAATACCATTAAAAATTGCTTCGAATTGTCCATCATCATCTTCATCCTTCTGCCCTTCGTGATTTCTATGTTACCCAAAGAGATTTTAAATGAAAAAAGTGAATTACCTATTTACTTTTAAATTAAAAATCTCATATTATGTTATTAGATGGAAATTAACACTGTTAAAGGTAAAATAAAACGCCAGAGAAAAATCATAAAAATTTGGAAAAAGTCGACGAAAAATTTTAAAGCCGGAGGGTCCAAAATAATGTGCTGAACCAGAGTCATCGTCGAATTGTTGATTTCAGACTTATATTGATTATAAGTCTAGGTTCCCTCACGATGTTTTCCTTCACCGATGTCAGTAATGTCTAAGACAAACATAGAAAGTACATTTGAATTGAAAAAAGTCTCAGTGTTTGCCCGGATTTGAACTCGTGCATAAGAAGTGGGGCCATTTAATTAAGACATTAAGACAGGGGTCAAGCATACAATGATACTATTCTCAAATCTCAACGATAAAATTACACAGGTTACTGGAACCAAAATACACTATTACAGTATTCAAAGTGATTGAAATCAAAGCAAGGTAGCTCAGTATGCACTTTATTTTTTGCCCATATTTTATTCTAGACTCAGCATAAAGAAGACTGGACGTTGGTACGAATGCCAGTTAATTTATTCGCCTTACTGAGTTAATGGTCCTAGGAATAGGTAGTCTTTTTAGGAAAATAAAAATGTTGAATCTGAAAAATCTACGGAATAGATTTTAAGATTTCTGTAAATGCCTTTAGTTACTTTGGATTTTCTCAATTAGGTTATGGTTTATTTTAGCCTGTTTTCTCATATCTATAGTTTCATAAATGCAAGTTATATTTACCCTATATGATGAAGAGTTGTGCTTTTTGTGCGGTTCTGTGTACGTTTTCATATTTTCTAAATTGCCAATTTATAAAATAACTTTCAAACGAAAGCTTTTCAGTCGATGCATAATATAAATATGTTATGACGGCACGGTTGGCGTAGTGGCTGAGCGATCGACTGCCGCGCCGCTTATCGTGGGTTCGATTCCCGCACGGAACAAATATTTGTATGGCCTACAGGTAGTTGTTGTGGTCTGGCTGTTTGTGTATGTGACTTTAAATGTTTGTAAACGCACCCACGAGACAACAAAAAAAAGGTATTCTTTTACTGGGACATGAACTAAGTAATGTCATTGGTCAATCTACACGTCTGCCGGCCATTTTGGGGTCAGCAATATTTTTATCACACAGGGTGGTTTACAAAGGTCAGGGAAGACATAAAATCGTTCAGTGTGTAAATCAATATTGATTACACGATAGTAGTTTCATAATGCTCCCGCTTTTATTAGCTAATTACCAGTTTTATGATGATGGATAGAAAAGGACAAAGAATGGTGACGAAGCAAATGGAGAAAATGGGGAAAATTTCAAAAGGCGCCCGGGCTTTGGGGAATACACCAAGGATCCGGGTGGGATTCTTACCTTAGGGGGTTAAGAATCCCTGAATCAGATCCTTGGTCTTTTCCCAAAGCCCGGTGGTCACCATCAGCAGACGGAAGACAGCAATATGTCCTTTTAAGGGATCACCCCTGTGCCCAGTCTTTAGCCTGTTAGGTCATATCTCTTGGGAGACTGTATAGGGGGGGGGGGGGGGGATCCCTTAAGCTTGACTTTTGACGGTAGCACTTCTGACCACTATGCCACCGGATTTTCTAAGGTCACTCGGTGGGCAGACAGAGTCCCCAATCTGAGCCAACCTCAAATTCCCAACTGCCTTCAATGATGCAGGCGTGGTATCAGCGTCTAAGGCGTCGAAGAGGGACCAGCACTCTCTCGGTAGCCTCCTACTGGATCCAGACGCTTTCTTTTAAGAAAGCCATTTCTCTCAAGCTTTAGTGTGTACCGCTTTAGTGATATAATTATTCATGCTGTCGAAATAAACAAAACGGCGAATAAAAATATGAATGTATCCTTTCAGAAAAAACTGGAAAAAAGCCTAAAGATTCGCCTGATGGTTTAATAACAAAAATCACAAGTAAAAATAAAGGAATTTCCCGCGACACAGAATTAGGAATTATTTATGAGTACGGCCTCGCTTCAGGCTTAGCTTTTGTACAAAAAACGTCTAATTTGTCTTCTACGTAAAATAATGTGAGGACACCTTATTTATTTAACGTCAACGTATTTTCTGATTTTTCATTATTATAAGGATTAAGTGTATGATCAGAAGAATATCCTTATTGTGATTTATTTTCGCGCCTTACTTCTAAGAAGACAGGCAAAGGTTAAGAGACAATTTATAAATATCCAGTTCCTGGATATCATTTTTTCGTTGTTTTAAGTTTGGAAACGGATAATTGATATAAAATTTGCCGTGCTAAATTTTTGTTCGTGATACTGTTTTCTGTAAGAGCGTAATGCAAAATGAATCCACACTAATATTATCAATAGGAAAGATTTCATACTTTGTATGTTTTTTTTTGTAATGAATAACCTTGCTTAACCGGTCATAAAAGTATTTAAAAGAAAGTAAAGTATAGTTGTCCTCTTGTGCACGAGGTTATGGGTTCAAACCTGGGCGAGTACCAATGTGAGTTTTTCAATTCATATGTACTTTCTAAGTTTATCTTGGACATCACTGACATCGGTGAAGGAAAACATCGTGAGGAAACCTGGACTTATATAAGTCTGAAATCGCCAACCCGTCTTGAGCAAGCGTGGTGATTAATGCTCATGCCTTCTCTGTATGAGAAGAGGCCTTTGCCCTGCAGTGGGACAGTAATAGGCTGGTACTTTACTTGTTTAAAGTATAGTTACATTATAAGCGAGTAATATAAGCTGTATTTTACTTTCAAAACAACGCTTTTAATGGGGTGCAGGGGAGGTTAAAGTTCAAAGGGAAAATTACGAAATTCACGCGGATGAAGTCACTGGTAATATTAATTTGTAACGTCTTGCAGATACCATTTTGTAGGATATTTCACCTTTTCCTTATAATATTCAAAATAGCGGTTATCACACCCGAACGCACACCGTAGCGTGATTCGGGGCTGCGGCTTTAGAGTTGCTTATAAGTACCAAACTTTATATGAGAACACGCATTATGTTAAACACGGAGAACGCGTCCCCGTACGGAGTGGAACGCAGACCGGACCATGATTCTTTCCTGTGTGATATTCGCTTAAGAGGAAATATTAGGTCTTTACCTATGAAATTGCCGTTCTGCAGTACTGGCCATTTCAAATCAAAATATTTTTTGTTTGGCTAAGAATTCTAATTTCAAATTAATTTTATTTTAAAAACATGGATTTTCTTTTCCAAAAGTAGTCATTTGTTTATTGATTAGTGTTACATTTTCATCGCATTTAAATCTTTTTCGTCATCATGGATACGTTAAAAATTCGAGTAATTATGGAATATGAGTACCGTCGTGGCAGCAACGCGGCACAAGCGGCACGCAACATCAACGACGTTTACGGAGCTAACACTACAAACCAACGCACTACCTGTTATTGGTTTGCTCGCTTCCGTTCTGGAAATTTCGACCTGAAAAATGAACCTCGCGGTCGTCCGAAGACTTTGGTCGACAATGACGAATTAAAGGCGATTGTGGAAGCTGATGATACACAATCTACGGCTGAATTAGCAGCAGCTTTCGACGTTAGCGTCAAAACAATATTGGTCCATTTGCGTCAAATTGGCAAGGTAAAAAAGCTTGACAAATGGGTGCCCCACGAACTCAATGATCGCCAGCGCGAAGTACGCGTCGAGACGTGCCTTGCACTGCTCAACAGACACACAAATGAAGGAATTTTGAACCGCATTGTTACCTGCGATGAAAAATGGATTCTGTTTGATAACCGCAAGCGCTCAGCAAGTTGGTTGGATCCTGGTTCAGCACCTAAACAATGCCCTAAACGAAAACTTACCCCAAGAAAAGTGATGGTCACTGTTTGGTGGTCTAGCGCCGGTGTGATTCAACACAGCTTCTTACCAAACGGGGTGAGCATTACTGCAGATGTGTACTGTGAAGAATTGAACACAATGATGGAGAAGCTGGCACATCTCCAACCAGCATTGGTCAATCGCTCGTCTCCGCTGCTCCTGCACGACAACGCGCGACCTCATACTGCACAGCAGACGGTCTCCAAGTTGCAAGAACTGGGGTTGGAAGCTCTCCGTCATCCGCCCTACTCACCAGACCTTGCGCCTACAGACTACTACTTTTTCCAGAATTTGGATAACTTCTTGGCGGGAAAAAAATTCAATACCCGAGAGCCAATACAAAATGCCTTTGAAGAATTTGTTGCCTCCCGTCCAGCTGATTTCTTTAAGAAGGGCATCAATAAACTGCCACTGCGTTGGCAAAGATGCATTGATTGCATGGGTGATTACTTCGATTAATACAAATAAAAAATACATGAAAAAAAAACATTTAAATTTTTTCATACAAAACGGCAATTTCATAGGTAAAGACCTATTATTAAAATTTTAAATGTCTGATTTGCATTAAATGTAGATCAGAAATGTAAATTTTTATATTGACATCAAGCCCTTAAAAAGTCGTATCAAAAATATTTCGAAGAACATAATTTTAATCTTCGATCATGAAAGGTCGGAACATAAAATTTATTTACAGCCTCATCTTTATGAGTTGCGGGTAAATAACTTATATTGCTTCCTTTGATAGTCAAGACTTTGAAGTTAGGTGGGATTATACCTACGGGCGTCATACCTTGGATACTATACACACATTATCCCTAACATACATACACACTAACATACATTATGGTGATACAATATAGAAATTCGACAGCACCGTTGGTTCACTGGCTGAGTTTGGCTGCTGCTATGCGTACGGCGGCGCCTTCAATTCCCGCGCGTAACAAATATTTTTATGGCCTGCAGGTAGTTTTTCCGGGGCGGGCTGTTTGTATATGTGAGTTTAAATGTTTGTAAACGCACCCACAATACAGGAGAAATTCCTAGTGTGGGGCGAAACATCCGTGATAATCGGTATTCATGCGGACGAAGTCAAACACCACTCAAAAGCTAGTAATTTATATATTAAGATGCTTTAAGGCTCATGAAGATAAATTTTTTAATAAACATTTCCCAAAGATCTTCGGTCAATTTGATATTCATTTGCTTAAAAGCTTTTATTACTGTAATGGGGTTAATACGCTTAAAGTTAAATTTAATTGGGCAAGCTGAAACGTTCGCCCTTAATAAATCAATCGAAAGCGAGGGTGAGGATTTTAAGGTTTCAGTAGTTTTGAGTGGGATAATGGTAAATTAATTTACAGTTTTTTGTGCAATTTGACCACTGAGGGAAGGAAAAGAAATAAGTGAAGTCTCCAGTGTGTAATCAGTATTGTCTTTTGTTCTTGTTCGTTTTACTACTGATAACTATTTTCCAAACCTTTCGTTTACGAACATATTAAATTATATAATTACGATATTTAATTTATTTTGTACATGTAAGAAGGCTAACACACTCATCATCTGTCTAGCCTTTTCTCAACTATCTCGGGATCGGCTTCCAGTCTAACCAGATGTATTATTATTAGCTTTATCTTAGCTTTAGCTTTATATAGCGGCTATAGAACATAAATATTTGCACACCTATTTAGGTAATGATACAGTGCACTTTATACCTATTTGCAACATCTTTTTTCTACCTGTATTATGCAAATAAATAATTTGATTTGATTTGATGCAGCTGAACAGACAGTCACTCCATGTAAAACACTGGTAAGTGTTTTACATGGAGTGACTGTCTGTCAGACCTCCACAACCCAGTTAACTGGGAAATACGATACCCCTTGGTAAGACTGGTTGTCAGATTTGCAGGTTTCTGACTACCCGTAACGACTGCCAAAGATCTACAAATGACAGCCGGGACCAAAGGCTCAACGTGATTTCTGAAAGCACGGTGGAGTCTCGATCTGGTACAAACGGTCACCAATCCACAGACTGACCTCGGCTGGCGTAGCATAACCTTCGATCAACCCGTGCGGCTGTTTTTATTTAGCCGAGAGCTCTCATCGAGGTTTACAGTCTAATAATATTAATTAAAGTTAAAAAAGACACCTATTTTGCAAATTACAAGCCTCCACAAATAGATACAGATTTAGATTTACCAATAGCGACACAGTTTGCGTAATTTCAAAGTTTATTTATATGAACTAAAGAACCTACTTGCCATTATATAAGTCAAATTAAATTGCTCGCAATTCACTAAATGGTAATTTTTTTTTTTTGATTACTTATATTTTCTCCTGTATCGTGGGTGCGTTTACAAACATTTAAACTCACATACACAAACAACCAGACCCGGAACAACTACCTGTAGGTCATACAAATATCTGTTCCGTGCGGGGATCGAACCCACAACACGCGGCGCAGCAGCCGATGTCTCAACCACTGCGCCAACCGTGTCGTCAAAGAAAATTTTAATCAAGGAATGTTTTGATTTCCTATAACGGAATACGTTTATTGATAAAAATATATACATATTGTAGAATCTAACCACATATCTATACTGAAACAAGATAGCGTAAGCAAAATAGAAATAAAAATGAAAACTCCGTGCTTGCCATTCAATACAATCATAGTTACATTGTTCCGGGAGCCCATTATTCCCTACACATTGAGAGGAATCGTCAAAATATGCATGAAAATAAAACAGTCGATTTGAGCGGCAACTTTTGGGGGACTGTCAAACAAGTCTCCGTGGAATTGAGCTAGAAAATTCTAGAAAATTCCAGTATATTCTCGCAGAAAGAAACTGGAACATGTATATGAAATCGGTGACGTATCGAAGCTGTTACTGACGAGATTTTGGTTTCATTTTGGCTTTATTTGTGTATGAGTATGCTTACGACATTTCTAGGTATTTTCGGTTAGTGGTCTATCAAGAGGTTGATGCAATTTCTTTGTTTATTGTGACAAGCCAAGATAGTCTTTATTAACATTAGTGTTGTTCCTTCTATATTGTATCCTGATTCTAAAGTAATGGGTTCACCCATTACTTTAGAATCAGGATATTTTCTGATGTATTTGGCTAAGGCTTATTTAGCAAAAGATGACAATAAAATCATAAACATAACATCATGATTGTATTCCCAAAGGGTAAGGCAGAGGAGTATACATAGTAAGTACACCCACACTTTGCCAGTCATGTTTAAGTGCGATGTAATATGGTGCTAGCCTATTACCAGTACTACCACCATCCGGGCACAGATTTAATCGTTCATCATTAATCCAAATAATCTTCTTATTGATGGCAGTTCAACAATAACAGCTACTAAGGCCAAAACTTATGCAAAATCACGACAATTCACCAAAAAAATAAATCTACCAGTTGTAAAAAGTATAACGAAGCCATAAATACACGGAAGCTCGTAAGCAATTAAATGAATAAAAGACTAAATGCTTAGTTTCCTTCCACTTTTTTCTCAAAAGTATTTTCTGCGCATTCAAAACTGCTCGTAATGGCTTAATTGAAGAAAAAATACGGTTTGAGTAATGACAGGCTGTTTCGGCTTGGCCTTAAACTTTCAGTGACTTTTCGTTTTAGTCCATGGATATAGGTATGATTTGGGAAAAAGAAAATTGTGTTTTTAGCCCTTCTTTCGTATTTAACCCCGTAGTTGAATTGAACTTTATAACCTCTAAATCGAACAATTACCGTTTAGTTCAAATTTTGGTGAATATTTTTTACAAAAGACTTTCTACAAACTGTTTTGAAAGAACTTTAATTTATCTACTTCAGTTGTTTCTTTGTTACTTAAAAACAATATAGATATAATAATACGAGCCTGTTACTGTCCCACAGCCGAGACATGGGTTTTTTCTCGTACAGACAAGGCACAAGCAATAATCACCGCGTTTTCCTACGGCGCGGCGGCGGGTTGGCAATTTCAGATTTTATTTCATTATAATTTCAGGTTTCCTCACGTTAATTTCCTTCACCGGTATCAGTAATATCGATAAACTTAGAAATTACATATGAATTAAAAAAGTCACATTAGTACTTACCCGGATTAGAACCCACCACTAGTGCACGAGAAGCGTAGCCCTTGTCTCTAGGCTGTCACAACATGAATGAGAAATATATTTTACTACAGTTCATGAATTTGAAGACCCAACTCTATAATCCTCAAGTGCATTAGCCTCGCCACAGCAAATAGTAACAAAATTCATGGCACAATCTGCTCCAAAAAATCATCTGCTTTTCAAGTCTTATCTAAGTATACACATGACCTACCCCAACGGGTACGTCCGTCCAGCACGATTTCGCTCCATCACAAAAGCTTCGTTAGATAAGGTCCGCGCCGAACGTTCAACTCGGCATGTGACGTCATCTCATATTCATACGGACTCAT
Organism: Phlogophora meticulosa; assembly: GCA_905147745.2. Taxonomy (NCBI): domain Eukaryota; kingdom Metazoa; phylum Arthropoda; class Insecta; order Lepidoptera; family Noctuidae; genus Phlogophora; species Phlogophora meticulosa. The sequence goes on from LR990534.1 coordinate 1,911,219, forward strand.
AGAAAATATTCAGCTTCGCGTTTTGACTCATTGATTTTGGCACTGATAAATATGTATAGAGTTGGGTAAAGAATATTTTGTGAATTTGATGTTAAATTTCATTTTAGTTTGTGAGTTGCTTTTCAATTTGAACGCTATTGAAAGATAATGTTGTTTGCATTTTAAATAGATATGGATTATGTTCAGCCAGACATTTCACATTGTAAGTACAGTATATTAGTTATATTATGCGGAGACTTTAATATAGACATATTAAAAAACAATAGGATTACGTTAGACTTCGAATGCTTTCTTACGAGCTACAACCTCAAACTTGAAATTAATCAACCGACCCGTTTCAGCAGCAATACTTGCTTGGACAACTTTGCCCACAACTGTAAACATAACTGTCAATCGGAGGTATTAGACTTCGGCTTATCAGACCATACAGCCCAAATATTAAAAATGAAAGTCATTAAGTCTTGTCAAATTAAATATTGGAAAACGTTAAGACGTGATATTTCTGCTGATAACCTAATGCAATTCAAATCCTATCTTCAGAGTTTATCATTTTCTGATGTATATGCCACAGAAGATCCTAATAATGCCTACGATAATTTCCTAGAAATATTTCTACTTCTACATGATTTATGTTTCCCCTATAAAGTAGTCACAATAAGATCTGATAAAAGGATAAAATGGTTGTCCCGAGGCATACGTATATGCAGTAAAAGACAGCGACAATTACTCTGGCAACAAAGAATGAAACCTACATTTGGAAACAAAGCTACATTTAAAAACTATTCAAAAAGATTTAAAAAAATCATCAGACTAACTCAAAAAGCTCAAAATAATTACCTAATTAATAATTCTAGTAATAAATGTAAAACCACATGGCAAGTCATAAATAATTCAAAAACAACAAGTGAACCTATATTACAAATAAAAAAAGGAGAAAAAAGTATAACAAATCCGAAAGAAATAGCCGAGTCATTCAACAATTACTTTATTGACCAAATTTCAGATATAGAAAAACCTACAACTTCAAGTAATGTAATAAATATAAACAGCAATTCCCATTCAATATTTATACAACCAATAGTCCCCCAAGATGTTATTCGTATTGTAAAATCTTTAAAAAACAAAAAAAGTGTTGGTTACGATGGGATTTCTATTAAAGTTATTAAATTTGTCTCTGACTGCATAGCTTCTCCTCTAGCACATATAATTAACGTTAGCATTTACAGCGGTATATTTCCGGAAAGCCTCAAAACAGTTATTGTAAAACCTCTTTTTAAAAAGAACTGTAAAGAAGATATGTCAAACTATAGACCTATTGCCTTGATACCTGTTTTCTCAAAATTAATAGAAAAAATAATCTATGAAAGACTTTACTCATTTTTGACACGATACGATATATTATGCGATGAACAGAAGGGATTTAGGAAAAATAAAAACATCAATATGGCAATTTACGATTTCCTTTTTAAAATACTGCCTATTGTAGATGTTAAGACACCCATATGTGCAATCTATGCAGATATGTCCAAAGCGTTTGATTATGTTAATCACGATATCCTTCTTAGAAAACTTCAAGCATACGGAATTCGAGGTAACGCCCTGAATCTGATAAAATCTTATTTATATGGCCGCAGACAATGTACCGAGGTATCTAGGATATGTCTAAAAACAAAAAATGAATTAAAATACAGATCTTCATACAGAGTAATCAAACATGGCGTCCCTCAGGGCAGCGTCCTTGGCCCTTTGTTGTTTCTATTGTATATAAACGACCTCCCCCGACAAACACCAAATCCAATGGTATTATTCGCCGATGACAGTACGTCTTTGATAAAATGTATCAATAAACAAAATTATGAACAAGATATTAATAACACACTCGGTTCTCTAATAAATTGGCTAAACCATAATAATTTAATAATAAATCTTCAAAAGACTAAAGTTATGCATTTTTTCCAAAGAATCGCACCTAATAACATGAATATAAACCACAATGGTCAACCCGTTGGCACAGTGGATGTTGCAAAATTTTTGGGTATATTAATCGATAGCCAACTCACTTGGAAGGCTCAAGCAGAGAGTATTTGTAAGAGATTGAGTACATCTGCTTTCATGCTGCACAATTTGTCCAAAAAAGTGGACCTGTCTAGCGTGTTGGTTGCCTACCACGGACTGGTTGTTTCACTTTTAAGGTTTGGTGTAATATTCTGGGGCAACTGTAGCGAGAAAGAAAGTATTTTTAAAGCTCAAAAACGCTGCATCAGAGCTATGTTTGCCCTAAAAGTAACTGACAGCTGTCTACCTATATTTCAGTCTCATAAACTGTTAACCTTCCCATGTCTTTATATATTGGAATTATGTATATTTGTTAAAACGAATTCTCACCTGTTTACCACCTTGAAAGAAACTCGAAATAGAACAATAAGTATTAGATCCCAATATAAAAATCTTTTAAGCACGGGTGTCTTTAAGACTGCACTTTTAAGAAAAAGTGTTATTTGTATGGCACCACTTGTTTATAATAAGTTACCAAATAATGTCAAGGAACAACCACTAACTAAATTTAAAAAGCATGTTACGGAATTACTTTTGCACAAGTGTTATTATTCAGTACAAGAATTCTTAGATGATAAGTTTTATTAAATTCTTTTAAAATGTAAATTTGCATGCCAATTAAGGTAGAATGTACAAGGAACCATAAAACTTTGTAACACCTAATAATATGTACCTACATTCATTGCAAATAAATAAATCTATTCTATTCTATCTAATCTAGTACACAAGGGTGTACTGTACTTACAATGTAAACATAACATTACTGGCGAATAAGGATTCGCCAGTAATGTTATGTAAGACGAGGTGTGCCTATTGCCACCAAACAGAATCCAACAGGACGAACCTTAGCTCGATCCGGGAATCAAATCGAGGACCTTACCACTACACCAGCGGGGCAAATTTTGTATCTGTAAAACATATTCTTTTTTTTTCGTTTATCGCCCCACTGCAAGTCAGAGGCCTATTTTCAGACAAAGAAATGGCCTATTTCATTAATTTCTTTAAATTAAACTCTTATACTACTCTGGTACTCCAGAAAAGTCGAAGAAGTCGGTGCTTCTCCGTTAAAAAAGCCATAAAAGACGCAATGAAATAAACTCAGGGCATATTGGGTTACCCTAATGTGCAAACAAATTTAAAAAAAGAAATGGGGCATCCATGTGGTGTGAATTAGAAAATAGAATACAATACTCTTTGTTGTAAAACTTAGAAATAATGAAACTAAAATACTAAATTAAATCATAAAAATCTTCAAAGAATATTGCCTATCTTCAAGAAAATTTAATGTAGCTAAAATTTCTTAGATCTATCTTCAGAAACAGATAGCGATAGATTTCAAGGAATCTCAAGATGATTACGAAAGCATAAAAGACAACGCTATCTCTAAATAATAAAATAAAAGAATAATACATTAAAAATGAGGTCAAAAAGACAATATAAAACATTTAAAAATACTTCTATATATAAAATCTTTGAAGCCACTTGGTAGCTTTTGAAAGGCTCATTTTGCTCTTAAACTTCAGACTATTGACTTTTAAAAAGGACGAAGAATATTGGTCAGACCACTAACGCATATGTATTTTAAAAACTTTTCCTTCTTTAAAACGATACAACTATTAATATATGAAGAAATAAAATAAATAATCACAGGGCATTGAAAAATTCATCTGCATCACTGTCAACGGGAAAAGTGCCCAGAAGGCTGGCAGCATTGCCATATTGAATGGCAAACATTTTTAAATCAACTAAACTGAACGGTTATTTATGTGGCAACACCAAGCGATGACAGTTGACAAATTGTCAAAAGACGGGTGATCTAAAGTATCACTTTTAATTCGAAGCAGTTAGTTTACAGAACTTATGTCACAGTCATTCAACTTCAAAATCATTTACTCTGGATCATAGATTCATTAGATGTTGTGTTAGAAAGGTACATGAATCTGCAAGGTCCCACCATCGAGACGTACAGAGGCCAGCATATCGTAGTATATCGTAGATTAATTGTAATGGGACATTGGATTTGTAGTAAAATTGTGACTATAATGTATCGTATGACAGTGATATGTTAAATCAATTTGAATTTTGTACAGAGGCCAGCACATCAAGCTACTCCAATGTGTCAAATTTCTTTGATAGATTTTCAACTTTAACACAAAAGAAATAAGGTTCATGTTCAATTGGGAATATTTGACAGTTTGAGGTCGCTTGATGTGCTGGCGTCTGTACTATAAAAACCAAGTTTTCTTACAATTCTTTTTTATTAATTGTACGCTTCAGATAGTACTAGTATTATGATCACTTGGACAAAATCTTCTACCTGATAAGTTTGCCTCCTATTAGTTATCAATCGTTATTAATTAATTATATATTTGACAAAATAATTGGTATAATCACAAGGACGTACGCTTCAAAATCTAGCAAACATTTTAAGAGTTGTATCACGCTTTTAATCTTGATGTTAAATTTCAGCGCCAAAAACTCAGCACGAAACAGCTTAGACTAGTTAATAAGTAGATGCAAACAGGTGAGTATATGTTACGCTAAAGCGCTCGAAAGCGCTTCACGACGTCATTAGTTGCTAATACGTTGCTCGAGAGTTGATGCCGGTGACCACAATGTAAATTACGGTGCAGTTGGCATTTTGTTTGACAATTTGCTTGCACTCGTATTTACACGTGCCATTTCATTTTTCATAATTTTATAAACCTACTGGATTCCGAATGACATACAATTCATAAAATGATCTATTGAAACTGTCGGGATTCGCGTAATAAATAACTTTCATACTAAGTCTCCTGTAAAGTCTGTCAACCAGTCTTTCCAAGGGGTATTGTGTTGTCCAGTAACTTGATTGTGGACGTCAGATATGCAGTCGCTCCATGTAAAATCCAGGAAAAAGTCTAGGCAGATGATTAAATTTCCTGCGACTCAGTTCATTTGAAAATCAGATATTTAAAGTAACCTTTCCATTCGACTTTCCATAAAATCTAAAATATATATCTAATAATTAAAATAATTTAAAAAAAAATATATTTTATGAAATATTATGCATTTTACTATATATTTTATTATAATTTAAATAAATAAAAATAAATAAGATATAATTAATTTGTTAAAGAACATCGACGATTACGCTATTATTCGTATAATTTACAAAAGTCTAAGTTAAGGTTAAATTTGACAAACACATGTTTGTATCTACTTTACCAAATAAAGTAATCGTAATGTCTTAATAATACTACATAGTATGCTACATAGTATGTATACATAGTATGCAAAATAAGTATTATTATAATTTATTAAAAACGGTTGCTGAGGTTTACTTTAAAATATCATAATAAAAGCTTACATTACTTAGCTAAGTATAATCAAATCTCTCAGAATTCTCCCCGAAGCTTTTAGATCAAGAACTTAATGTTCTACCTACATAAATGGTCTTAAATGTTAGTTTGAAAATGTAGAAATTACCTATCTCATTTTAACACCCTCTATAGTGGGGTAGGTGTCGTTAGAGCCTGCTTTTACCATTTTAAGTACCTACATTAAAACGTGCTAATTCTAATTGTCTTTTTATAAAAGACCTCACAAAATAATACTCTGAAGAGAGATTCGCGGCTAGATAAAACCTGCCGTACAATCAATGTTGTTGAATGTTAATCTTCTGGCTGAGGTCGGTTCGTGGATGGGTGGACGTTTATTATAAATTTAGACCCGTGCTTCAACACACACACACACGTTGCAAATACACACACTCATTTTATACCGAGTCCAAGTCAGTCCCAGCTGTCATTTGTTGATCTATAATAGTTAAGGCGGGTAACCAGAACTCGGAAAGTCTGACAACCAGTCTTAACTAGGTGGTTACCCAGACGATAACTGGGTTGAAGAGGTTAGATAGGCAGTCACCCCATGTGAAAATTTGCTTTTCAGTAAATCATGCATTTGGTTAGACTGGAAGTCGACCCCAACAGGCCCAACATCTTGGTAAAAGGCTAGGCCAAAACACACACCGAACAACTTATTATGAATGATTTTTCAATCGACCACCTAATACAGTGGTTTTCAACATAGTACCACATAGTAACGAGAGGAACTGGTAAACGACACTAACCACTTGCTTTCTTCCAACCAGAGCCCCTGACGACGATCCTGGGTGGTCCAGAGCTGTTCATCAACACAGGGAGCACCATTAACCTGACGTGTGTGGTGCAGCACTCCCCAGAACCACCACCAGCCATACGATGGACTCATAATGATGAGGTAAGTGATATACCTTCTGATTTCATGGGATTGGGTGGTGATGCAGCCGTCAGTTCCTGTGGGACGTGGAAATTAGACATAACATCAGTATTAATAGTATACCCACAATTCACCAGTTACTTTAGGTTTTTAAGTTATTGCCATTGACTGAGCACAAGTCCAGATACCGCGCTGCTACTAAGACAGGGAAAAACCCAATAACACTTAGTCCGACCGGAGAATCGAACTCAATCGAACGCACTCAGTTAGACCAACGAGGCAGTACCATTATCATACCTTTCCTAATATGCAACCTTAATAATCCCCAACACGGGACAACAAACCATTACAAAATGACAGAATTTCATCAACATTCAAGCTTTCAGTATTAATACCGTACACTACAACTAGATTATCGACACCTTTGTCACCAACTCTCTCCAATTTCCCAAAATTACGGAACCACATGCAGAAATAAATGAACATCTATCAAAGGCAGGTTGCACACCTCTATGTCGACGAAGTTACGATACTGACTAATTTATTTGCAGGAGCGAAACTGCCAGATTCAATCATCTGATACCATTCCGAGGTGAATTTATGCAAATTGAGGACAGATGTAAATTGTTCAGTTGCAACAACTGTGTGTCAAAACCAATTGGGCAGTAACATAAAGTACTGTTTAAGAGTAGACTGCGTAAAGGTGAACGGCAGGCTTGTATGGGAATTTCGTACCGCTAATCAAATTTTTTGTTTTGGGATATTTTTTGTTTTATTTTTTATGTGTTTTAGTTAATATGATAGACAAGCCCTTTTTAATTTCTTTACCAACCATCATTTATCTAACCAGTTTTATTTTTTAAGGTTAAGTTCTAGTGTACACATTGTTTTGATAATTAAGTATACTAGTATGTTCTAGATTGTTTGTCGCTATTTTTGTAATGTTTTAGTTACTTCCAAGTAGGTAAACTTAGATGACGATCGTCCCTACTCAGTAAGTAAATAATCAGTCAGTCATGAAATAATTCCCATATGAAGAAAAAAATCTTGGTAACGGAATTATATCAATTTCAATTTATTTTATTTATTTCAATTTCTAAATAATTAATCATCATTATGATATATTTGGTTTTTTGCATAAGGCAACTTCTAAAAGCGTAACTGCGTTTAGTTTACGATTATATTACGTTTAGTTATATAAAAAAATTCTTCTGATATAATTCATCTGTGATTTTTTTTTTTTTAAACGTTGCCCCGCACTATTTCTCCATTTCTCCTGTGTCGTGGGTGCGTTTACAAACATTTAAAGTCACATACACAAACAGCCAGACCCGGAACAACTACCTGTAGGCCATGCAAATACTTGTTCCGTGCGAGAATCGAACGCACGACACGCGGCGCAGCAGTCGATCGCTCAGCCACTGCGCCAACCGTGCCGACAATGACGATATATGCATGCAGGATGGTAAAATATGGCTGATGCGGATGGCAAAAAAACATCATACGAGTATATAACCCTTACGGACACGGTACATCTCTGCATCATCCTTCCGGAAATACAGGTTTGATGTTAGGGAATAACTGTTCCCATTGGAGTATATGTCAGGGACCATCAAGTCAACTATCTTCACAATTATTACCATTTCAGCCAAAAAAAATAACTTCTAGAAGCAGACCTCATGAACGCGTAGATTTAATTAAAATCAATAAAAACCTATATAAACAGATATTTAAACGTGCCCTACTTTCAAACCCTCTTGGACCTTAGCACAAGAATAATAATTACATTTATCAAGCTGTCTGCAAACGAGACTACGTGACATTGAGACCTTAAAACTCCGCCATTTTGGTAGTCCCCCTCGCGGGGTCCAAGCGTCAGCAAAATTATCTCTTCTGTCAACGGCCTGACAAGATATATAACGATGTTACACGAGAAAAAAATTGCCGTAGCTGACAGTGAAGGTTTTGGTGCGAAAATTGAGGTGCATTTTATGGGAATGTAAAACTTAGAAGTCACATAAAAGTAGATAAGAGTGCTTTTAGTACTACAGATAAGACTCAGACTAACTAGAGAAGTTGGCCATGTCACGGAAATATAAGTAGTTTGATCTTTAATAGAGTTGAGCAAATAAAAAAAATTGTTACCTTTCCCCTTCGAGTTTTAACAAGCCCTCCACCCTTTTAAAGCGTGGTATCAAAAATAAATATAGCCTATGTTACTCGCTGATAAAGTAGCTTTTTATAAGTGTAAAAAATAGAATATTTCTGAATTTGTAAGGTTTAACAAAAAAGTTAAACATTGAGATTTCACAGATTGAGCTAAATAATGAACACACCTAGTGTTTATCGACGTGTCAACTTCTAAACTTAAACACCATTAAAAAATTAAAAAAAAATCTATCTTGGACAATTTTTTTTTTTATTAATTTATTCAAAGGTATTTAACATATAAAATAAGGCTTATGTAAGGATTTGCCGTGAAGGGGCGCTCTGAAAACACAAACACTGACCTTATTGGTGATGTTCTCAGATATATCAGGTGCGTAGTGTGTAGTACTCGGAACCAAACGTGCTTGTATAACCAGATGTATAAACGTAAACGACGCATGAGTTTTTAAAGATCGTAGCTTGTCATTTATTTATTCGAGATGTACATATTATACTTACGTGGATCATCAGTTAAATGCAGGGCCGGTTTTAGGCATTATTATTGTGGGTATAAACTCACTGAACCAACCTTATGTCAAAGCATGGTAACAATTTTACTGTATTACGCTAATAAAACATATTATAAGCTAGTTGAGGCACCAGTCTCTTCCAATGCTGGAATATAACATTAGACCATGACATTGTTACTTTTAAGGAAGCCATTATTGTGAAGGGATAATAAATAAACGAATTGAAGAATTGAATATAGTCACCATAGTGCCCTGGGCTCCAACACAACAGTTGATATTATTACAAAAACATTATTACAAATAGGTAAGTACTTTAGTACAATCTAAACCTTTTGATATCAAAGATAATTATAATAGTTACTGAAACTGTTTAAATTTACAGACAGCTTAACGAAATGGCCAATCACGATCATAAAATACCATCCCAATCATATTACTTTAATTCTATTGTTAAGATTCACTACCAAGTAATTACATTTGCAAATATTTTTACCTCGTGGGTCTAGTGGTCTCAAGCGGCACTGCTGACTAGAAGGTCCTGGGGTTAGATTTCTGGATTGGGCGAAGTCTTGTTAGGTTCTTCCATCTGGATTGGTTTAGAAGCAGCCCGGAGTCTGAATGTTTGGTGCCTAGACATGACATAGGATCTGTAAAACAAATCTTGTTGGGTTTTTCAATTTCGAATTGCTCCGTATCAGCTTGGAGTCTAAATTTGAGCCCAATTAGTGGCTAGACCCGACCCCAAACTGGCAAAATGTGGGTGTACTTTTTCAAAGGTTTAGACAGAGGCCACCTACCTCTGTCTAAACCTTTGAAAAATACACGTAAACTTCAGACTTCCACTTACTTGACGTATCTCCTTCCCCCTCCAACTTTTTAACTCAAATGTTTCATGTCACCGTGTTTACCGAGACACCAGTATAACAAATCTAACGTCGCCCACCAAATTGAGGGATCCCCGGCTCACTGGCGCCGCCTTGTTTAAACTTTACTCGCTTCATTTTGTGAGGGCCTTTCAGTGTAAATTATAACTATTTTGAAACAATTTATAGTGGGTAGTTGGAGTGTTTGACCCTCCTACTGCTGAATAAAAGACAATCGCTCTCTATATAGATGAGCTTCACGAAGGGAGGGACTGCCTTTCATTTTGCCACTTTTAATATCAAATCTAATAGGTAACTCTTAAAGGTAATGGTACTGGTGTTCAGTTTAGGGGACGGTTGTAAGCCTTACATAAAGAAAGATAGAAAAAATATTTGGGTCACGGCACAGGAAATACATATGCAAAACTAAAGCTAAACAAAATAAAATAAAAAATGGACCTGTACGAGGCCAAAAAGTCTCCAATCTCAGCACTAGGCTGCAATATTTGAAAACTATGATAGGGCGCGATGTGATTCCACAGACATACAATAAAGAATAATGGTTTAATAAATAATAATAAAATAATACAAGATAAGGGGAGGAGGATGATGATGATGATGATGATGAATAAAATAATGTCGTGAATAGTAATGTTTGAGAAGAAGGCGAGCCTAGTAACACAAATCAAGCAAGATGCAGAAGTCAATAATACTTTGCATGACCTGGAAGTCGAACAGTAGCCCTTGTGGTCACAAGTGCTACTCCCAAGCATAAGGTTAATGAGGCAGACGCTAACCCACATTATAAAAAAAAAAAAATTGTCGTAGGCGTCAGCTTCCTCATAGTTTTAATTAAAATCTATGAAAATTTTACCAATTAAACTTCGATTGGTAACACGTGAACCTGTCAAGTCCAGCAAAAAAAAATGTTCCGTTTACTTACAATCCTATGTGCCGGAACCAGTTTAGAGATTAAAAGCCAGATTACTAGCTAAAAGTGGCTTTTTAAGGGTGTTTATTGCGTGGCAGTTAATGTGTTAAAGAACCATACTTGCACCGCTGATATGACTTATGGTTCGCTGCACAGCCGAATAAATCCAACAACTGATCTGAAGCATAAAAGCTGTTCCAAGTAAATTAAATTCAGAAAAAAGTCATGTACTTATGAGTGAAATAGTTCAATGCACGTCCCTATTATAGTCAAGTCTTTTTACATTTCAAAACTTAGACGTTGCGTAATCTGTGTTCTCACTATCTTCAGACAAAAGCAATTCCTTACAAATGAGGTTAATTTTCATATCTTTGCCTCGACTAAGCTTCCTAATTAGACGTTGCCTAGTTGGATATTAGTATAATTCTGTACGTAAGCAGAACTGAATCTAAAGCTACCATTGGAACTAATACTATCATAATAATATCACTGTGAATGTAACTGTCTGTCTGTCTGTTACCTTTGACGGCACGGTTGGCGCAGTGGCTGAGCGATCGACTGCTGCGCCGCGTGTCGCGGGTTCGATTCCCGCACGGAACAAATATTTGTATGACCTACAGGTAGTTGTTCCGGGTCTGGCTGTTTGTGTATGTGAGTTTGTATGTTTGTAAACGCACCCACGACACAGGAGAAATTCCTAGTGTGGGGCAACGTTTTTTTTTTTAAAAAAAAAAATGAAAAAACCTTTGCATGCTTAATCCGCTGAACCGATACTTAAGAAATTGAATAAGGAGATAGTTTGAGACCGTGGTAAGGACATAAGACATTATTAATCCGCTACCTTCTTTGCATCCGCGGTAATTGAAATTTATAATAGACAAAGTCGCGGACAAAAGAAAGAAACGAACACATTTAATTGGGACAGACACAGGAAAAACAAAAGAAAAAATACTGGACCTGTGCGAGCAGAAAAGGCCGCTACCTCAGCATAATTTTGCGATATTTAAAAACAAATAATAAATAATAATAAATAATGCTGGACAATCCACACAGCATCATCTAGCCCCAAGCTAAGCAGAGCTTGTATTATGGGTACTAGACGACTGATATACTTAATACAATACATTACATAGATAGAGAAATAAATACTACGGCGCTTATGTTATGATAGGGCCCGCTGTGATGCCATGGACACACCTACGTACATACACTATAGGATGAAAGCTAGTTTGATGTAACACAGTGACTCCTTCATCGGATAACCCACTTATTAGTATTCAGCTGGGGCGCGGCACAAATGTGCGTCGTGTTTGCACGAAATTGAGCGATCGTACGCCAACGTTTTAACTTGATTCTGTTATTTTATGAACGAGACTGTTCAATTTAAGTTAAGCTTAAGCACTGATCCTTTTATGCTTTAAAGTGTACTTAAGTAATGTAATTTAGTACCCAAATGCGGGCCGAGATTTTTACAAAGATTGGTCTTGCGCTGCCCTCATGTATCGGGTTCCTCGATCGTCACCAGATCGCAGATCCACAGTTTCTTATTACCAAATAAAGGCCTCATTTATCACAAAAGATATTTGCACTGCTCACCAACTTTGTTGATGTGCTGGAGATTTCGATCTATCATTTTAGCTAAAAGACGTCCTCCGCTACAAATAGGCCTCCCCCATAGATTTTTACAACGATTGGTCTTGCGCTGCCTTTATCTATCGGGTTCTTGCGGTCGTCACCAGATCGCAGACCCACGCTGCGTCTTCAAGAACTGGATATCATAGATAGTTTCTTATTACCAAATAGAGGCCTCTTTTACCACAAATAATATCCACTGCTAGACATAGTCCGCCCTCATAGATTTTTACAACGATTGGTGTTGTGCTGACGGCACAAGACTTTATCTGACGGCATACTGCAATCTTCACCATATCATTGGTCCATCTTGTATCGTCGACGTTGTGTCGTCGTTGTGACGTCTTCAAGAACTTGGGTATCGTACTACCCAACGGTACGGTACGGTTTCTATAAAAGCCTCTTTTGATACAAAATTTTGCACTGTTTACTATGTCTTATGAGGTGCTGGAGATTTTGGTCTCCAACTTAGTTTTACTCCAACTTAGTTTTAGCACCAGGTTTTGGTTTAAAAATAGGTTTTCATCATTCTGTTTTCCCCTGGGACAAATGTTTGTACGATCTTCAAAGATTTGTTCCGGGTGTTCTGGGTATTTGCTATGTATAATAAAAAATATATATCTATGTAAGGTATTGTATAAAGTATATCAGTCATCTAGTACCCATAACAAAAGCTCTGCTTAGCTTGGGACTAGATGATGCTGTGTGGATTGTCCAGCATTATTTATTTATGTATTTATTTCTGACTCACTGACTTCTTGACAGTTTATAAGTCTCTGCAAATGTTTTAATTGAGATAATTTGATAATCTGCTAGCAACAATGCGACATTTTCCATGTCATCAAATTTAATCTAAGAGAGCACATTGTGAGCCAACCTGGGACTAATAGACAAAGATTAATAATCTGACGCCAGCAAGCAGTGAGAAAGCTTTCTTTCGTGAATGAGAATAATGCCTTCGCTCTATATTACTGTCTAAGCATGAGACGCATCGTATCTTTCCTACTAATACCATGTCAATAATGTGCCTCCTTAGTAGTCAATAAGGGTCTGTTTCAACTAAATTAAGTGACATAGACTCCATGGCGTCTCTTTATATACAACTTGATTTGAATTCTTGCCAGTTTACATGGAAAGGATTGCCAAGATATGAGACGTCATTTGTTTCAATGGGATACGGTTTCAAGTATGTTGTTTTAGATGTATGCTTGTATATTATGATTGTGTATTTTTGCGAGCCATTAAACTGGTATTGTTTGTCTTTTTTTTTGTAAATCGTTGCCCCACTCTAGGAATTTCTCCTGTGTCGTGGGTGCCTTTACAAAACATTGAAAATGGCATACACGAACAGCCAGACCCGGAACAACTATTTGTAGGCCATACAAATAATTGTTCCGTGTATTTTATTCGTCACACTCGGGTTGTGTTTAACTCATAATACCATGAGTACCCATAACCTTAATTTTGGATCGGCGAAACATAACAATATCTTCTTCTTCCTTACATATGTATTTGCCATCATCTCTATAGTCTTTTTTGTATTTAATCGGTTGGTTACAACTCATCTCATGTTAGGCGTTGCTTAAGTCTAGGATGGAGCGGTCTTGCCTCCTTTCAAGCCATATTTTCTCTCACACAAAACATCTATCGTTATTTATTACCAAGCCAAACATAGGTTACTCGGATCTGCCCTACAATGGTAGATGGTATACCTGTAGTAAATAGTAAATGTGAAACAACGTCAAATGAGTATTGAAGCATTTGACAGATCTAACAAAACGTCACATGACTCTTGGGAAATACGTCAACTGAGGTGGCAAAAGCCGGTGAGACTGAGCAGTGAGACATCAAGGATACGGAAGACTTTAAAAAATGTTTTAACATCTTAACTGCCAGACAACGAGACACAATAGAAAATGTATGCTCGTGGCTAAATAAAGACAGCCGAACGGGTTGATCGAAGGTCAAGCTACGCTGGCCGAATTCAGTCTGTGGATGGGTGACCGTTCGTAACATTTCGAAACTCCTTCGTGACTCGGAAAGCACGTTAAGCCGTTGGTCCCAGCTATCATTCGTAGAACTTTGACAGTCGTTACCACTAGTCAGAAGCCCGAAAGTCTGACAACCAGTACTACCTAGGGGTTCGTGTTGCCCAATAACTGGATTGTGGAGGTCAGATGGGCAGTCGCTCCATGCGCTCTGGTATTCAGCTGCATATGTTTAAACTGTAAGCCGACCCCAACATAGTTGGGAAAAGGCAGATGATGATGATTTAACACTAAAATATAAAACATTACAATACCAACTTTACTGGCACTTAAGTTATTTTACAACTCTTTATAACTTTTCTAAAGCTTATGGGTAGCAGCTTATTTCCAAGATAATTCTCGAACTCATAAAAATATGAACGATATGTTTAAGGACATAATTACGAAGTCGTAAATATGACCCGGCTACTGGTGGTCTGAAATCTACCAACAATGTTTTATAGACCATTGCAATTTAGTTTCAAACTAATGTATGGCTCTTACTCGAAACTGCTAAAGTACATTTTTTATCGACTCTAAAGTAAGTAGAGGAATTATCTGTAATAAACTTTTACTGTGCAAGTGGGTAACGGAGCAATTTTTCTGTAGTTAATAACGCAACTTGTTATGTAAAGTTATTAGTTGTTTATTCAGTTTTTGAAGTGAAACTTCTTTATCGACGTATGGGAGAAATTTTATAGCAATGTTAAAAAATAATCGTCACACTTACTGACGCCATCTTGAAAAAAATCGTCACGTTTTCTGTCACTTTGTACCGTCACAACGCCATGCGTGTTTACTTAAATCGAGGAGTGACTAATAAAGAAATATTTTAATAATAACAAGTTATGTAATAAATGGACTTAGGTACTGAAATTTGTTTCAATAAATAGTGAACGTGAGAAATTTTATAAGAACAGTGAAAATAATGATTATAATTTGACACGATATGATTTCCGTAAACGTCAATTGACCAATTAAGGTTAAATATAATTATAATAAAAATAACTAGTATTTCATGAAAAATTTTCACTATATACGTGTGTAAATTACATTTGTTCTTTTTTTAAAATTGTAAACAGAGTAACGACCTATCAACGCTTATGTGTGGGTAAAAATCAAAGAAACTGTACGCATCGACATTTTTGTGCAAAATATAGGCAAAGGCACATACGGAACATTACATATGGAAAATGCCTACGGACTGTTTGTACAAGAACGGTTGTACAAGTTTCTGCAATTATTAACCTTAATTTATTTTTTTGTATCATATTAAATTCTGTACAATAGAAGTAATTTAAATTTAATTGTAATTTCGTTAATAACGCTCTGTCCTAGACAACATATAACAAATCGATCCATTACTCTCCTGCAAGCTTCTTTTAAAACTTCAGAAAGTCCTGCAAAGGTTTCTATTAGAACATCAGTGTCCCGGAACATCCTGCGATGGCTGGGATTCGTGCAGTAAATTGGAACTCATTTATAGAAACTGCACTGCGTTTGACATCCACTCCAACAATTGGACTTTTAGAAAATTTGAAGTAACAAGGTACTATTGTGTTTCTACTTCGTTATTTTCATCACTAATGTAGCTTTTGTGAGAAGTTTTTTTGTATTATGTTGACTGGTTTAGTTTTGTTTTAAAGATTAGAAAATTGACATCTCTTTCTGACATACAGCTTTAGATAAAGACGGAGACTTACAATGACAGACAAGTCAAGAACTAAGTTAGACAAGTAAAATTATTGTTTTGTGGAATGAGCCCAATAGGGGACCAAAGCCAGCCGGGGTTGCGGGATATTAGTAGAGTTACCGTGACCCCGGACGTAAAGGGCAAGGACGGAACACGGATGGGTTTTGGTCAGTAAAAGTCTGACTCGCCCTCCCGTTCCACCCAGAACAGGGGACGTCATTGGATGATTTCTCTTCCGTAAAAAAAAAAACAAATGACAATATTGTCTGAATTGATTTTATAATGAGTTATTTTTTTAATGCTATGAAATAATATTATAGGAAATAATATTATTATACCTTACAATATATAATTTAATAGAATATAATATGAATAGTAATGATATTTCTTCAAAACCCAAATTAATCAGAAAAGCATAGAGCCATTGAATTTTGGTTGTCCAAATATTTCATAAGTATCTAGAAACAAGACCATTATTCACAAATAATATTCATTGAACACTTAACTAAGTAAAATATAATTTCAATTTCTTTATGAAATCATTCCTTAATTAATCAAATTAATTTACGAGTCACAATCACTGTTCGTTCACGCCTCTTTAAATCTGGAGTGAAGCCAAATGAATAGTATGGTAGTAATAGTTAGTAGAAATCTTATTAGTACGAACATTATGGACAGATTTATGATTTATCTGGAGTTAAGAAACAGAAATTGAATATGAATGGTTGGTAAGAAAGTGGTAATCGTTTCCCGTTTTACAAACAGGATCCAGTCAATATCCTCCTGCCCTTATCCTAATGTATTTGAGGTAGACGTAGCGTGTCTTCTTCTTCCACACAATAACATTTGCAGTCATCTCAATAGTCACCTCCTTTCAAGCCATCATTATCATCTTCCACACAATCCATAAATCGTTTCTTATGTCTATCTTTTCCATTTTAACCCTCCACATTCATACTCAAAAGTTTTCTCATATGATCCAAGACGTTCCTTCATCATATGCTATGGCAACCGAATTCCCTCATCTTCTTGGTCACAGGCACTACTCTCAGACTTCCTCTTACATATACTTATTTCTTATTATATTTTGCGTAACACCGCATATCCAAATACAAACAGTCTTAAGACGTTTTAAAAATAGTTTTTGACTTATCTTTTAATTAATTTTATCTCCTAATTTCTAAAATCGAATGAAATCCAAAGAGGTTTTTTACAGCGGATCTCAGAGTTTCTGGATTTATTTGCAAAACTTACTGTAGTAGGTATGTGTTTTCAAACTTATAGTCTATTTTCTGGTTCACTTGTATCTTTGCCCAGATATCTTTATATTTTTTAAATAAATAGATAAGTACCTGTCGATTGTCTCAGATAAGAGGGAATTAGATTAATCATATCTTAGTTTATGTATATTATAATTACATTTTTAATAAATTTCAAAAGGTGTAAATATTCTGTGGTAGTACGAATTTCTTGCTTTTTAAAGTTTACCAACAACTTGTATTTAGTGTGTAATATTTTAAAATTGTATGTAAGTACATATTTTAAATCTTTTGCGGACCTACGTGATAAAATATGGCTGTACTATTTATAATATGTTTTTTGTCATCGTTTGATGTTACCCATATTTGCAAAATATAAATATCTTTATCTTTTACTGAAAACGTCAACAATTTGTACAAAGATTGAAACAGCGCCTCTACATAGCAAAATTACGATTATCATACTAAAATACATACTACATATTAAAATACTACGTCTGATCTACACTTCGCGTGACCAGAGGGCTGGCTCATTCTTTGCCCAAAGAATTAGTATTGCCATCCAACGTGGCAATGCTGCCAGTCTTTTGGGTACGTTTCCAGATGACAGCGATGCGGAGGAATACTTTGACGCCTGAGTGTCCTTGTCGGCTTTTTTTTGTTTTTGTAAATATGTATATACCTAGTTAGTTTTATAGTATAATTGTATATATGTGAATATCTAATTTATGAAATAATAAAAGTTTAAAATACTAATTTTGTTTGACTAGTAACTAGGTAATTTAACGTTTTCAGTTTGTACACTTCTCGCATGAAATTCATGCTGGGGCTGTGAACATTGTGCAACCCTTTAAGTTACGCAAGATGCTCACATATTCAAAGAGAAAGCAAGTACTAAAATATTCAGTAAGACAAACATGGAAAATATTTAATAAGCCTCTGCTCTTTGCAAATTTTTCACAAACGAAACTGTAGTTAAGAAGTTAAGATGTACAACAAACAACTTTAATTTACCTTCTGATGGAACTGTGCAGTTAAATAAGAATAAAATACTGATTATGAAATATTTATTTGGAATTAATGTGTTTAGTCCGACCGCTGAATATTAAGTGAGCGACTCAATTCAAAAGGACAATTGCCAATGTTGTCATTTTTTTTTTGTTTTTAACTTTTCCCCACACTAGGAATTTCTCAAACAGCCAGACCCGGAACAACTACCTGCGGGGATCGAACCCACAACACGCGGCGCAGCAGCCGATGGCTCAACCACTGCGCCAAACGTGTCGCCGAACATATTGATGTTACGATGAAATCAATATATTTCATTTGAAAACAGATAATAAATATGCTATATTAATAAGAAGCACTTCAATCGATGATTTTGTACTTTTTCCTTATAGCCTTTACGTCTTCTCCACCCCCTTTGAATCTTAGTTTTGAAAATAAAATACAGCCTTTGTTACTCGCTGATAATGTGGCTTTCTCTATGTGAAAGAAGTTTGGGAATTGGTTGATCAGTTTTGAGTTTATTCATTATAAGTAAACATACAAAGAAACAAATCTTTCCTCTTTATAATATTAGTTTTGATGGGTTATAAGTAACACCGTCGCCAACGTGAGAAATAACTCGACTAAATGATATTACGATAACACTTCTGCATAAGTATTCGTATTTGTTGACATATCATCATTTTCCTAGCCTTTTCCCAACTATGTTTGTTGACATAATGTAAAAGTTAAATTTCTATCTTTTCGGTGCGTTTTATCTGCCTAATACATATTTATTTTTTCCCGAATAAAGCCCGAAAGTCTGACTACCAGTCTTACCAAGGGGTATCATGTTACTGTTACCCAGTAACTGGGTTAAAGAAGGTCAGATAGGCAGTCGTTTCATGTAAAATACTAGTATTCAGCTGGTTAGACTGGAAGCTGATCCCAACTTGTTTGGTAAAAGGATAGGCAGATGATGATAAACTCACGCCTTTTTCCACTACTACTACTACTTGTTACTATCCTTGCATACATACTCCTTTAATCTTCAGCTTTATCCTCATCATATAAATTATGACGATAAAAGATTACGAATTTCATGATATGTATGGACGAACGTAACCATGTTCGACAAATATAATGGAAATTTCAAATAATATCACGGATATCAAAAACCCATACAAAAAAAGAACGGATGAATTGCAGGAAAAAATTTACACGTAAAATGAAGAGAATTTGAAGCATTACGTACATGTTACACGGTAGCTTTTTCAGTTTTTTTTCACATTCCAGTCTCCATGAACTGAAACTCGTTGTTCACTTTTTTGTGATGACGTATGATTTCCTAAAATAATCTCACTGACTTTCAGGCACGTTTGATGAGTAATGAAAGTTTTATAAAGTCTAACATGTATGGTCGCACGATCAGATGATGGCAATATAAAAAAATCTCAGGGTGATTATTGATGCTCTTGATCTGCATAGTTAAATCTGCAAGCTATTTGTCCCAGACAATTACTGTCGTAACAGGCAACACCGTTTACTGGCTGTTCCAACTTGCCTTACTGTTGCACACTCCAAGTCACCCATTCGTCGGACATTAGCTGCTATTAACGCTCTCCTGAACTCAAACACAGATTTTGATATGTTTTCGAATGAATGGAAGGTATTCTTGTCGGAATATTTGAATTTTTGTGCGAACAATGCATGACTGTGTTTAATAAATTAGATGTTTAAATAAAGTAATTGACTTCGGCCTTTCTATTTAAAATAAATAAATGATATAATTCGATTGCTTGCATCATCTACTTCGTATTCCGAGTAGGTAAATTGTATAGATTCAAGTTCTTTCAATGTCTCAGACAGATGTGTTGCTGGAGAGTTTGTTGCGCCACTTCATCCCAGCAAAATAACTAGGAAGTGGTGAAGGGTGGCTGTTTTAGGGGACTGTTTTATGTAGTAATTAATTTAATTAAAGTCATTTTAATAAATGAATTGTTATTCTGTTGAATATTGCGGTCTTGTCTAATATCACCTGCTTGACGTCGGCACAATACGTTTTGTTCTTCCATTCTTCTCTGTTCAGCGTCAGTCTATTATTTTATTCCATCAGACCTTTAACTGAAGGCACGGTTGACACAGTGGCTGAGCGATTGACTGCTGCGCCGCGTGTCGTGGGTTCCATTCCCCCAAAGGAACAAATATTTGTATGGCCTACAGGTAGTTGTTCCGGGTCCTGGCTGTTTGTGTATGTGACTTTAAATGTTTGTAAACGCACCCACGACATAGGAGAAATTTCCAGTGTGAGGAACTTTTTTGCAAGAAAAAAGACAACTCTCTTTTATTTCCTTTTAGGCCCTCTTCTCCCTGTCTATCAATCCAAATGTTTACTTTTTTTTATCTTTATTTTTATACACGTTACAAATCTCGCATAGACCCAAAACAAGTAAATTTTGTAATTTAGGATATTTTTCCGTAAACTTTTTTTGTACATATTTTTTTAAATACTTTGTCAAAACAAAAGGTTTTTTGAAAAAATATGTAAAAGAGATAGTGCTCCAACCGCAGGTGGAAAGACCCAAGCTTACGGTGGTTAGGAACCTCCTCACAATGCGTGCCGTGTCTATGACGACCGCCTTCTGCATCTGGCTCTTGTTCCTACTGTTTAGCGAAAGTTTCTCCAGATGTTGGTCGAAACTTTTCGCTATCAAACCATTGACTGATATGACTATCAGTCAATGGTTTGATAGCGAAAAGTTTCGATGCCGATAGTCATATCGGCACTATAATTGTTGAGTTCATATTCCACACGCTGGTAACCTCGTGACCAAGATCGAGATACTTTATTATCTTGTCTTTTTCAGCTTTCACTAGGTTCTCATCATGGGGAATAGTGACATCAACAATTACAGCGCGACTCATCTACCGATCGATTATCACTATATCAGGTTTATTAGCGGGAATAAACCTTTCAGTGATAATCGATCTGTCCCAGTAGAGCGTAATCAGAACATTATTAAGGAAATTATTATTGTAATTTGAAATCGTGCAGGAGTTGAATACGCAATACGAAACACGGAAGCGAATGAAGTATATACAGAAGTAAATATTTGTGGTAACTAGCTTATATTAAGTTGGAACAGCCAACTGGCATCAGCGTACAAACATTATTTTATATAAACCTCGTTACCTACATTCATGTTTATTAATGTTTACTATTAAGGATTAACTAAGCAACTGCACGGGTTGATCGAAGGTTAAGCTACGCTTGCCGAGGTCAGTCTGTGGATGGAAGTGACCGTTCGTAACATATCGAGACTTCTCCGATGGTGATTATTGTTGAAGAAATAAATTTTAAACGTTGAATTGCGTGTACAAAAAAAACTAAAATAAAAACCATCCCTTTATGAATGAAGTAATTATCAACACTATTTTCTTACCAGCCTTTTAGCTCCACATTATAACTGCCTGCACGTAGGCAATTTACAGTCTCTTGAGGTAAGTTTGTCTCATACATCTGCGAAGCCTTTAGTTTTGAAAGTGTTCATAGGCTACGAGGTCATCTTATTACCAGGAGGACCTTTTGTATTTTTGCAACAACAACACAACTATAATTTGGCGACCTATGTTGCGCAGGCCGAAGGTCCGCCTGCGACGCAGGAGGTTGCGGGTTCGATTCCCGCCTTGGGCCAAATGTTTGTACGATCTACAAATATTTGTTCGGGGTGTTCTGGGTATTTGCTATGTATAATAAAAATATATCTATCTATGTAATGTATTGTATTAAGTATATCAGTCATCTGGTACCCATAACGCAAGCTCTGCTTAGCTCGGGGCTAGATGATGCTGTGTGGATTGACCAGCAATTTTTTTTTTTAAATTGACTAGCTGTGCCTCGCAGCTTCGCCTACTCTTTTGGGTCGTAGCGTGATGTTAAATAACCTATAACCTTCCTCAAAAATTGGGCTATCTACTAAAAAAAAAAAATTATGTCCGTCTGGTAGTTCCAAAGATTAACGCGTTCAAATAAACTACCTCTTCGGGTTTATTGTAAAGGATGTTTATTTAAAGTTATACAAATTCAAAAAGGTAACAATGTTAATGTATTTGATATTGGCTTTATTTAATAATAAATAGCTTTATGCCATGAGGGTTAGATACTATGATTTCGGGCATATGAATGCTATGGCTAGCTCGACGGTAGCATGCCTCTGAAATGTTATCGTTACAGAACCATACCTGAACTGAAGATACGTTTAACCAATTTTGTTCAGCATCCGACGAGGTGGACCGGTAATCTGATGAGGGTTTCAGGAGTTCGTTCAACTTTCAGAAGGCCTATGCTCAGCAATGAACGTCTTTTCTCTGGGTGATGATGATAATGAGTTTTATTTAAAACAGAGGTGTCAAACTGGTTTTTCTTAAGGCCACGATATATATATAAAGGTTTAGGGTGTGTTAGCGGACCGGACTTAAAATTTAAAACTAAATAAATACCGTTTTTTTATTTAATCTGTTAGATGTTAATGGCATCGAGTGCCGTCTAAAAAACCTGGTGGCGCCGTATTGAAATGGCTCAAGAGCCCGTAGCTTTGACATGACTGATTTAGAACATTGTTATTAAAGTCTTTTTTCTTCCACAGGAGATCAACTACGACTCCCCTCGTGGTGGGGTGTCTGTCATCACAGAGAAGGGGGAGACGACCACGTCGCACCTGCTGGTACAGAGGGCCAAAGCCCCTGACTCTGGCAGGTACACCTGTGCCCCAGCCAATGCTAATCCAAGATCTGTACTCGTCCATGTTTTGAGCGGTAAGTTTAATTCTTCGGGTATTACATCAATTCATGGTTTTTATTTTACGACACGGTTGGCACAGTGGCTAAGCGATTGACGCTTTAGTGGCGCAGCGTATCGCGGGTTCGATTCCCGCACGGAGCAAGTATTTGTATCGCCTACAAGTGGTTGTACCGGGTCTGGCAATTTGTGTATTATACGTAAGTTTAAATCTTTGTCACTTGTTCCAAAATGTCAAAGTTAATCGAGCTGTGTCATCATCATCATGAGCCTAGCCTTTTCCCAACCATGTTGGGGTCGGCTTCCAGTCTGACCGGATGCAGCTGAATACCAGTATTTAGCATGGAGCGACTGCCTATCTGACCTCCACAACCCAGTAACTGGAGAACACGATACCCCTTGGTATCTTTGGTATATCAGCTGTGTACATATGTGCTTTCATTCTTTCAGGAAAATCTTTCGGATACTTGCTGAATCATAATACTTACATTATTTTCTTTCCCAGGTGAACACCCAGCTGCAATGCAGCATGGTGGCCAGCTCCGCCTCCAGTACCCTCTATCAGCAGCTCTGCTCAGCGTCATCGTCACCTTCATGGGTTGCTAGTATCAATACCTTCACAGTTTTGTATTATATACTTGAATAAGTATGATGCGCCAGCGTCATTTTGACTAAGGAGTATTAAGTAAATGGAGTTTCAACAACTTGTAATATCTTCAGAAGCATGATGGATTTTTAAAGACTCATCCATCGAGCCTTTTGTCTACTTGGTAAGAGTTGAATTCTAGTTCACGAAACCTGTTATTTCAAGGTAATATATCTCGCTGTGGAGTGTAATGAGTAAGACCTTTTCGCAACTTCTTGAGACTCCACTTACTATCTACTCCGTGTATAGTACCTCGGCTGTCTATATGACACATCGGATTACATAAGACATTGGGATGTGTAGAGCGTCGTCTCTCTCACTCATACCTATTCTAAAGTTTGTTGTTTCATATTCACAGCCGGGTATTGTACTTTACTTCTGGAAGTATGACTCTTAGGGTTCCTTGGTCATCTTCAAATTCATTGGACCGTAGAAAAACTTGAACATTTTGTATTATATACTTATGAAGTATGATGGCTATTGTTATATAAATATTATTATGTAAAATATTACTGATCGTAACAGTATTCTCATCTGTAAGTCCATGAGCTTAGATAAGTTCATCATTTAAAACTTAATAGGAAATTGTTACCTTGGTACTTTTAAATAACTTGTCAGAGTTGTATCATAAGTTACGTACGAAGATAAAAAGGACTCATGATTGGACCAGCATATGTTTTCGAAGACTTAGTTCAGTAACATCTAATTTGGGCATAAAAAAAATTGTTAAGATTGTTTTGTATGGATATTGAACATTATTAACAATATAAACTGCCTCGTTGGTCTAGTGGTTGCAAGAGCTGCTGTTGAGCATAAGATTTCGGGTTCGCTTCCCGGGTTTGTCCATCTGGGATTTCTCTGTAGCAGCTGGGTAACTGGATCTGTGGACGGTTGATGGGAATATGCTCGCCCTTATCACATGGGACACAAACAGAAGGCATAAACGGATAAGATATAAACGGAGGCGAAATAAGGGTGTACTCAGGTACATCTCAACCTGCCTAACCCTTTTGGGGGTGGGATTACTGGCGTATGATCTCATCTAACTTAATAATTGCTATCCTCAATAATAAAATTACTGAATTTCATCAACCAACGACAAGTAAATAATAGATTTTTACCCACAAACCTCTTTCGCAATAGTTAGTACAATATAATGATTATTTTTTTCATATATTTTCGAATTCTTTCGATAATCTCATTGTATTCTTGTCAGGATCCCAAAACGAGGTTGATTCATAAATAATCAATTGGCGATATTACCCACGTTAGAAACGTCAAACGGGAATTCATATTATATTATGAGACGTAATTTTCTTATCGAGAGCATTTTGGGTTCGGTGACCTATTGATCGGTATGCGCAAACAGTATTAGGGAGTCAAGCCATAAGGTTGATAGAAATTACGAACTTCAATGATATGATCATTTTGGTTTTAAATATAACAGTCTAGCTGTGCCCCGTGGTTTCACCCTTTCTTAAGGATTGTAGTATAATATCAATCTTCCTCGTGTATTGGGCTGCTGAATACAAAAAGAAATAATATAAAAAATATAACAACCTAATTGGGAATTATATGTTTGAGCCCGTATGCCCATTAAGTTTTTCGAGACATCGCGAAACGTTTGGGTGACTCTTCACGTGACTCTTTTTTTGTCAAAAAATGAGCAATGCCATTCAACGTGGCAATGCGGATGAATTTTTCGATGCCCCGTGATTATTTATTTTATTTTTTCATGTATCAATAGTATGATAAAAAGAATGTTTGAAATCTGACTGGTAGTTACAGAGATTAGGGCTTCAAAGAAATACAAACAATCTCTTCAGTTTCATTATATTAGATAGATGATCACCTTGCTAGCTAGCTAACAAGTCCAAAATAACCTTCAACATGACCTTTGCGATTGAATTTCAAGTAAGTGGTTCCAATTATGAAATGAACAATTGAACAGTTTGATTGGCTACAAAAGCATACCAACCTATCTTGTTCATTCACCATAAATAAATAAAATGAAAATAACAGTAACTGTTTGTAATTTCAAAATAACAGTATTTTACTAAATCATATACTGTATATGAAAGTATATGTATACGGTAGTTATACCAAGAAACTGCTGGAGCGATTTGGACAGGACTCTCACTGACAGATACGAGTAGTTAATGTTTTAAGTAGTAAGTTAGACTACTTTTATTGCTGAAAAATAACTGAAAAAAAAGAAACCCATGAAGTTGTGAGTGAAAAAACGACGCGGACGAATTCGCGGGTAACCGCTAGTAGAAACTAACTAACAGTATCATCGCTTCAGCTTCAAACATTCACGCTGAACGCCAACACAGACACTTGTCCTAACAAGGTTAATATTACGGTCAGAAATTGGGATTCATATAAGTGCGTGATTGGGCAAATTGCATGACGTGACATCAGTAACCAATGGCGTAACGTGGGTGGGTGTTCCATCATTTTTTCCATTAAAACTATGGTGGAACAACGAAGAAAATACGTTTAGCTCCCGTATTAATTAACGACAATAAGGTGTGTTTTCTGAAGTAGTAAATCAGGGGCCGGACAGGTAATTTGGTCAGTTTTGTCACACGGTCACACGAGAATTATGAAGCCTGGTATTTTCACTATTATATGGGACGAAGTTACGTCTAATATTCAATTTCGTGTTTCCTTTTATACGATCCCAACGAACATTGATACATAATTATGTGATATAATAATACGAGTATTTATTCCTCAAGTAACAAAGGGAACAATACCTTAGATACTGCAATTAAAAACTACTTACATTACTGTCACCGTTGACTGTAGGTGACGTACAAGTAACAGCAGCGTCTGATATACGGAAAATCAAGCCTGTTAGCCATCATCATCAGCTCGATGTTGGAGCCTGGTCACCAAAGCGTTGCGTAGAAGCAAATAACGCTATCTTCAGCAAAACATGCCCAAAAAAACCCTAAATATATGAATATATACATGGTTTCTTGAAATAAACTTCGTTCGAATTAAAAGGCCGTAGACGACAAGCAATAATACTAACGTTATTTCCGATTATCGAATATAGACCTACTAATCAAATCGACAAGATGACGGAAACTTAACAACATAATATATTTATGGACGAAAATATCCTACCTATGTAGGATATTTTCGTCCATGGCCTTATTTAATAAATATGATGCACAAGGAAAATAATCTTGTAACAACAATGTGACGAGCTATAGTGCTCAAATACACAATGGTATTAATATACATAGCAACGCTAGTTAGTTATTTTATGACATAACCTTAGCAGTTAGTAACATGCCATAATAACAAAACTTTTTCAAATGGTTACCATCTGAACTTTATAAGACTCTATAACGTTTTGTAAGCTTCTTTCTTGAAAGTTAAACTGGCCGTTTAAAGTTTCATCATATCAAAGTTTTATTACTTTCCCTAACGGCCCGAGCAACAAACATGTTTGTCGATTTCAAAATCTTTTTTCCAGTCTTTTCTTTACGACTGTTCTTTACATTGACCCTTCGGACATACAATTTTACGCCTTTAGCTTTAAAAGTTTGATTAAAACTAGTATAAACACAAACAAAATTAACGAATCTTACATTGACACAAGAGTGAAGTCGAACGCAAATCCAACAAAAAGTCGTTTCACCGAAACTCACTAATATCAACCAGTGAGAAAAAAAACACAAATTATGAACGAATTCAACTTGAAAATTGTCTTAAATAAATATTTTATTCAAGAGATTCATTTGAAAACACGTCGTTCCAAGACAAGTCACTTCAAAGTGTACATCTTAATTTATCACTGAAGGGTGAAACAGCCATGTTATAAATTATTTGTTAAACAATCCCTGACGTGTACTAAGTATTAATAGATTGTCCATGTTAATTAATTCTGAGTTGGCTTTTGAGATTCTGAGCTCAACTTACATTCGAAGAAGTACTTGCTGTGTGTGTTTTAAGCAGCTCACTTATGTAACAACTTAACACTAACTCGGCAAGGTCATTAGTTGGGTAACAAAACTAACTTAATTTTGAATATGTCAAGGTCATAGTCTGAATTGACCCTGGCGTCCCTCAGGGACCTTACTTCGACCCTGCAATTTTAGGCTTAAATTATAAACTTGGCCTTGTTGTATAAATTCATTCAGATATTTCAACTGTGTAAAATATCTAGATAAGTTTAAACGAACATTAAATAAACATGCCATACATGTTTTCACATTTTCTAGCTGGATGGAAATGAACAAATGGAAAAAAGTAAATGATTAGGACAAATCAATTGAGTGTATTATATAATTCTGCAATGATTGGTTGACTGCTATGCATTTTCTAGCGCAATGTACATAAAACTGTTATTAAATCTAAGTCATGTAAGTCCATAATGAATGTAGTTATTGTTAAAAGAAGTCTGTTGCATTATTTTTTATATATAATTTTCATGGGTTAATTCAAAAGTTCAATTAAAAAATAATGCAACAAAATTATTATTATACTAAATACCAATTGTAAATAAGTATTGATAACGTAGCTATAAAACCGATTTATTTAGTTGTCTTTATTTCAAGCATTTAATATATCTACTAGATTAGAACCTATGTTAAAATTTGGAGAAAAAATGGATATTTATAAATAAATTAATACTTTTTAAAGGTATGAAATATTAGTAATAAAATTAATATAACGATTTAGCTTAAATATAAATAAGTTGTCCAAGTTGATGGCTTAGGTTGTAAGGATAATTTAAGTTATTTAAGTTTCACAAATATTGATTTCTTTTATAGTCTATCGATGTAATACGGTTGTGTAAATACAGTATGATATAAGAAGTTATTTAAGAAAATAAATCTATTGATCGTCGAATTTGTTTTCTTTCATTTGTTGTTTAATCTACCTGACTGCCAAAACCTGTCAAAAAAGTAGGGAGTAGTATCTCACCGAACCTTACATTAGTATTTTGCCGAATTTGTTTTTTTTCTTTTTATTTAATGACTTCCTCGGTGGTGATCGGAGTTTGTGTATTATGGGAATATTGTGATATTTTTGATTACATTATGGGAATGGCTGACTAGCGTGACTGTCACATAATGTAATACTAAATGACATTAAATCTGTCAATAGGTTTTTTTATTAACGAACACTTTTACACGTCAACAAGTTAAATAGTGTTTTTAACTGAGTTGGTGTTTAAGAAACCATACAAACAATTCATGTGTACATGCACGGCTTCGCAACGACCCATCATCACTTGAGAACAGCTCGACCAATTTGGCTGATAAATTAAAAGTTTGTAACTAAAGATTTTTTAAATTAGTTGATGTGAATGTCTACATTACAAAATATTTACACCCGTTCGAAGCCGAGGTGGGTCACTAGTTCACAATACTTTATTTCACCTAAACCTACATGGGCAATTATGAATACGTCAGATGCTAAGTACATGATTCCAGTTGGTAAATTCCTTTGGAAAACAACAAGATATACTCCACGGTTACTCTTTCAAAAACAATTATTGGCATAATGACAGCACGGTTGGCGCAATGGCTGAGCTATCGACTGCTACGCCGCGTGTCGTGGGTTCGATTCCCGCACGGAACAAATATAAATAATACTACAGTTTTAATAAGGCAGGGAGCACAGTGGATTTCTGTCAACAAATACAAACTTAAACCAAATGGTCACTAAACAACAACTTGGTCACCAAAATGAAGCATCGACAAGTCTACAGGGCCAATTAGATTCACTGTGTATACTTTAGGCTGTTTCATGCTCACGACACGGAGACGCTACGGTGCTTCAAGAAGCTATGCAGTAACGCCCAAAAACTGACCTCTTACTTTTTACCAATATTGCGAATGAGCAATACAGTTGAACCTTCTTTAATTAATAACTGTGAGGGCTATCATTTATATCATGAGCTTATAACCAAGAGGTAGGGTAAGTAACAAAACACAGTGTGTTAAATTTTGCTATGATAGTCTGCCTGTCAGTGGCTTGGGGAAGATAAATTTCGCATTTCGAAAGATTAAGGTCTAGTCCAATGAAACTGAATTTTTCCTTTAAAAAAGCTAAATCAGTCAAAACTGTGTCCACATGACCTCCTAGGGTTCCGTCATCTAAATACCATACGTTGAATTTAGAATTTAGTTGTTGAATTATTGGATTTATTGCTAAACTAAAAATGACCGGCCCAAGAGGGTCACCCTGTTGACATCCAACAGCTGATTCTAAAATGTTGTCCTTGTAAAGTAATTTAGAAGGGTGCCTGTAGCATTGATAAAGAATGTATTGTATTAAGTATATCAGTCATCTAGTACCCATAACACAAGCTCTGCTTAGCTTGGGGCTAGATAATGCTGTGTGGATTGTCCAGCAATATTTATTTATTTATTTATTTATACATACATATATTCAAACACTTAAAACATAACCCTCCTTCCAAAGCAATCAGGTAAAAAGGTGGCCCTATCTGATCTAAGTCAAAACAGATCAGCCAGGGTCTGATCCTACGACGTCCGTACCTCATTAGGTATACAAGGGAAACCACTCGAAGCTTCCCCGGGTTAGGGTCTTCTAATTACACTATATCAGGATTAGCAAGCGAGTTAAAGGATCCTTATGCTTGACTAAATTTTGGAACAGACTGAGTTAAGGAATGGTTTCGTTGTTGCGTTTTGTCGTGATCTGTAAGTACATTTGGTTTTGTAAGAAAAGATTTACATTATATTTTTAATTATTGTTAATTTGCACGCATGCACGAGGAAGACCAAAAAAAGGATGGATAGATTGTGTGATAGATGATAATGTCTAGAAGGGAGGTCTCTATTGAGATCACGGCAAACAGAGACTTAATGCGCTGACCCCAAATATATCAGGATAAGGGCAGGAGAATGACGATGACTTATTTATGGATACTATTCTAAATCTAGTTCAATTTTAGTCTGCTAAAACAAAAATCACTACAGTACCTTTTCACTATATTTTCCTCTTTTGTTTTACTTTCATTTAACCCCACAGAGGAATCCGTACAAAACACTCTGAAACTACTCAAAAACGTTTTAGAAACACGTTGAATACAAACAACACGCCGAATTTAACCCCCCCAAAGCCGCACGTTCTTAAAACAACGCACAAACTACAAAAGAAACAGAGAAAAACGAAATTGACAACCGACTAAGCAACATTCAAACCACTCAGTCGTCGTTCAGTGCTGCTCCACAATTTTCTCGATATATATAAAAAGAGAGAGGATATTTTATTTATTGACTTTGAGAGCGTTCCCGCGGCACCCAATATCCGAAGAAACGGGAAAATGAGACTGTTTGCAGTCGTATTTCAAACTTGTGTTAGTTATGAATGAGTGATCATATTTCAATGAATGTGCTTTTAGGAATTTTATTGTGAGAATTTAGGAAGAAGTGGCTTAAAAAAAACAGATGCACGGCTCGATCGAAGGTTGATCTACGCTTTTCGAGGTCAGTCAGTGGATGGGTTAAAGGGTCGTTCATTACATATTGAGCTGTTGGTACGAGCTGGAATTTGACACTCGTTTCAGATAGTCAGAAGCCGGCAAGAAGCCATATAAATATTTGTGACGTGCGGGAATCGAAACCACGACAAGTAGCGCAGCATCCAATCGGTCAGCCACTGCGCCAATCGTGCCTCAAAAATTACAATGATAATGACGTTTCTATATGTTTTTCCAAATGTAACTTATTCTACAGTCTCTAGCATTTTAGCAAACAAAAGAAATATTGAATATCGAAATTCTGCACTTTGACACATACAAAAACGATAATCATAAGTATTAAATTTTGAATAACAGTCGCATTCATAGAAACACCCCTTAACACCCGTTCAGATAATGCTCCAACCGACATTTTCTGATCGTAACTACAAGTTATTTGCATTTACGTAACACGCGTGTCTAATACACGCCCGGAGATCATTGTTAAACTATTATAATTAATATCTACCGAGTACTGGAAACTGTTCGTGTTATATTCATTTGAATAATCCCATTTAACTATGACGTAGTTTGGGAGTGGGTCGGTATTAGGAATTGTTATTCTGAAGTATGATTTAGGTACCTGTAATGGAGTATTTTGATGAGAAGTGAAGTGTTAGTTGTACTCTTACCAGCCAGTTTTAATTCCTCAGTGGTGTCTTTAGCATAAGTGGAGATGGTTTGAAGCTCTTGTGAAACGCACCAGTGCCCCTATTGCAGGCTAAATGCAATACGTCACTATTTGACGACCTTTGAGGCGCAGCGGGGTTCGATTCCCGCCTTGGGATAAATGTTTGTACGATCTACAAAGGTTTGTTCCGGGTGTTCTGGGTATTTGCTATGTTTAATAAAAAGTTTATATCTTAGTTAGTTTATATATAGTAATGTATTGTATTAAGTATATCAGTCATCTAGTACACATAATACAAGCCCTGCTTAGCTTGGGGCTAGATGATGCTGTGTGGAATGTCCAGCATTATTATTATTTATTATTATTTAACTATCTGGCGGTCGCAGGCGGTTGCGGGTTCAATTCCCGCCTTGGGAAAAATGTTTGTACGACGATTATCTTATGTATAGCAAAAAGTATCTATCGAAGTAATGTTTTAATTGTATTAAGTATACCAGTCATCTAGTAACCATAACACAAGCCCTGCTTAGCTTGGGGCTAGATGATGCTGTGTGGATTGTCCAGCATTATTATTATTATTTAACTGTCTGGTGGCTTTTGAATAAGTTTTATTTCACCTTCGCAAGAACGGTCCTGCATATCTGGTCCCGTCGTGAGACCGATCGTTGAGCTACCTTAAATAGGTTTGACCCACACGATAAGTGATATATTTGTGACATCTGTCAGGACAGGTAAACTCAAAGCTGCAGCGGCTCCTTTGTCAAAAGGCCTTTCTAATTAATTAATTATTATTATTATTTCTGAGTATATGGTACATTAAGCTCTTAAAATATAACAGTTTCACATACACTACCGTTGCCGGTGCAGAAATATTACAAAAATTAAAACCAACTTACAAAGTCAAATTTTTAAGCCGCAAAAATATCATTAGTTTGCCATCGACACGCTAAGCAGAAGATTTTCACAAATACGTCTAGATGGATATTTGCAATTTTTATACAATGTCAAGTTTTATAAGGATTTTCTAGACTTAGCTCTGTATTAAACTTACATAATATATTAAATATAATATATTAAATGTTGAAGAAATTGCAGGTAACTTCTAGTAACTAATAGAACATGTCTTGAAAAACGACAAGTTAAATTAAGTAAGCTTGCAGTAGCTACGGGTTGGTTACAGCAACACAACCTAACTCACCTTCATAAACAAGTTCTAACGCAATAAACTTCATAAGTACACACTACATACACAGCCAACAATACTTATGCTAATATTACGTCCACATTAGAACATCCTCTACAGTACCACGTTGATTTATAAACCGCTTTATAGTCCCTGAGTTTGGTCAGAGATCGTTATTTTAAACTAACTGTGGAATACTTTAAGATCACATGTTTACAGGTATGTAACAATGCATCAGAGTGTTCGAAATGGATCATGTCAGATGATCAAAATGGGCGATTTTCATTTGTTTTTCGATCTTTTGGTATTTGATGGTGTGTAAAGTTCCTCATATACCATTAAAGAGGGAAGATCCTACGACCAGACAGGTGTTGTGTCTAGTGCGCTACTGCCCGACGTTCGTTATGGGGTTTTTGTACAATATTCAAACGCGCGGATAACTTTAATATCGCGATGTAGGATTTAGTTCGTATGTGGCGAGTTAGATGTCGCTACGTTACGTAATCATTGTTTTCACACAGCCAAAAGACATCAAATGCTGGACATGATAAAGATCGGTCCTGTGCTGCCCTCATAATTTGGCTTCCAGCGATCTTCAACCGATCGTCGGTTCACATCGTGGGGAGCCTACCAACACTGCGTTTCTTAGCGACTACGTATCGCCACTCATGAAACGTTTCGACCCAACGGCCACCGGTTCTGCGAGCAATGTGCATAAGCTACGCATTACTGAGTTCAGTCTGTGGATGTGTGACCATCCGTGACATATCGCAACCTCTCCGTTGCTCGGAAAGCACACCAGGCAGGTCATTTTCAGATTTTTGACAGTCGTTACGGGTTGTCAGAAGATTCGAAGTCAGTTTATATATATATATATTTCAGATAGCTCATGTAAAATACTGGTTTAGCTTTGTCCGTTTAGACTGCAAGCCGACCCAACATAGCTTAAATAAGGCCAGGCAGATGATAAAAGAAATTAACATAACAAGATGTCTGCATTCCCTATCTGATAACCTTGAAAGCATACATACTTAAACTCACACCGTTTTCCCCATGGAATTAGGCAGAAACTAGAGATCGCTACCTGCAACGAAATGTAAGGACCTACGCATTTTGCTTCGTTTACGTTCATACATCTGGTCATACACAGTTGCGAGTACTACCCATCTGACCTTTTGAAGAACATCACAAATAAGCTCAGCATATCTATTCCCGGCATTTCCGCTTACATCTGCCTTATAAATACCTACTATTAGTCGTCTTTCATTCATCCTCTCAACGTGACCAAACCATCTAAACACACTTTTTTCAAATTTTGACACCCACAACGTTCTTTTATGACGTCATTTCAATCTATCAATCTATCATTCTCAATCTATCATTCATAATTACACTACACATACTTAGTAAGGAACGCATTACTACAGTATTTATCCTAATATTTACTATTTTTCATGTTCTGAATAATAATGGTATATGATTATCAACCGCGCACAAATCCAGATTCAGGGCTGCCACTGAAGAAAAATCTAACGGGTGAGGTAAGCCGCACGCACTTTTTCCTCTCTATATTATCAAGTTTTGCAAAAGCTAGCGAACGAAAAACACATTACGATGTCGTTATGTAAATCCAGATGTTCGTGTTAAAAATACCTACGTACCGTACAATCGGAGAAGGCCTAACGTAGAAGGTACTTGGTGTTTTAGATTACGTAAGTGCCTTGTTGGTAGAGTGGTCGGAAGCGCTACTACTGAGCTTGAGGTCCTGGGTTCGATTCCCGATAGTGTTTATCTCAGTAACAGCCTGGAATCAGAGGAGCCGTGGGAGATTCTAATCCTCTTCACGTGTCTTGCTAAAAACACCACTAAGTTGTTCCAGTCAACAATAATCATTAAGAGTAAGGACCCACACATAATTCTTCACTGCGGTAATTTGACCACGAGCCCATTTGCAC
Source organism: Phlogophora meticulosa (assembly GCA_905147745.2). Classification (NCBI taxonomy): domain Eukaryota; kingdom Metazoa; phylum Arthropoda; class Insecta; order Lepidoptera; family Noctuidae; genus Phlogophora; species Phlogophora meticulosa. The sequence goes on from LR990534.1 coordinate 1,946,312, forward strand.
TTAACAAATATTTAAATTGACATAATTATTGCCTGAAGCGCTACTGCTGAGAATTCGATTCGATTCGATTTGATGACCAGTTCGAGCAAAGTGTTATAGGGTTTTAATATCTATAAGAAATAATTTAAATAAATTTAAAACTTATTGATATATCAATTAATACATGAAAAAAAAGAATTTATCAGTACCACTACAGCGTCTCAATTTGGGCCCAGGGCATTGATGGCAATAGCCTCATGGAACTTAAACATAACTTAAACATACGTACACCTCTGCTTAACCCTTGAACTTCGCACATGCATTAGTATCCCCAGGACCCGTCGGGATGATGAATAGCTCTATGACTACCCACTGCGAGTCACATCTGTCCAACATTTCTTACTATTAGACAGGCCGCACGATGCTGCATGTGACAGTTGTTTAAGGGACGATTAAAGTCTTGTTCCCAGCGGTGAATGTTTAATGAATCATGGGGATACACAGAATTGTGATGCGGGGGTTGAAATGGATGTCTATTTTTAGAACCTTTTTAGCATTCAAGGGTTAAGAAGGCGTAACTGTTCTTTACGGACGCTTGTTGACTTAGAGCCTACTGATTTCGGGAAATTGTATGCCTTGTTGGTCTAGGCATGAAGCCCAGGATTCGAGTCCCGGGTCGGGTAAAGTTTTGTTGGGTTTTACCATTTGGAATTGCCCAGCACGAGTCTGTATTTCTACTCAATTGGTGGTAATAGCAATCAAGCACTTCTTTAAGTCTGCTGCGTCACTAAGCAGCATAAAATAGTGGCAGTTATTTTCCAAACCATTAGGTACATTTGCGAGAACCTCTCATCATCTGCCTACCCTTTTCCTACTTTGAAGTCAGTTTCCAGTCGAACCAGATAAAGCTCATCATCATTCTCCTGCCCTTATCCAATGTTTTGGGGTCAGCACAGCATGTCTTCTTCTTCCATACTATCCATTGCTATCATCCCAATAGTCACCACTCTTATAGCCATATCATCTTTCACATAATCCATCCATCGTTTCTTTGGTATTCTTCTACTATTGCAACCCTCCACATTCATACTCAAAATTTTTCTCACCAAAGATGTAAAAAATGTTGACTACTTTGTACTAATATAGTTGAATATAACTATTTAAACAAGACACTCGACTACTACTAGTAAGTGACGATGTAGATACCGATTAAGCTCAGCACAAACACTAAAATTAAGTCACCATAACAACAGAAATGACACTCCAGACCGCAGAAGATTAACACTCTCTATTATACCTACAGTCCGCATTCAGCCAATGCGGTTCCAACAAGCGCCTCACTGAATATTATTATAATCATTCATTCACACAAACGCAATGACCGACGTCATTCGCACGACACCGCTTGCCATAGAGTAAAGATTTGTTTTGTTTTGGAACAGAACTGCAAATAGGTATTATTTGAGTCAAGTGAAAAAATACACATAGTATGTTTCTTTTTGTATATGACGTATACACGTAAAGATGTATACACATAAAGAGATTAGGACAAATAAATAAAGGATATAGAAAAAACAGGGTAGCACAGTCAAGTCTAACCCGATAAGAAGTTAATTTAAAATTCACTTTCATTAGGAATATCATTGGGTTTGAAATTAATCATTTATTTATTACGGTTTTATTAAAAAAAAACATCAGAACATCAATCCCCGTAATTAAAAGTGTTCAACATCTAGTCGCCACCTCATCTCAGCGACAATCAGTGTCGAAAACTTCTGAAAATGTGGGTTAAAATGACGTATTTTTGACAGATTGGGACTAAGAATAGAAACTGAATGTTCTTAAATACACGGGCATTGCTCCTCTGTAGCAAGACAATTGGAAATGTCGATGAAAAAATTTCAACCCCCACGTAGAAGTTTCCACGTCAATTTTTTTCCTGATGTTTATCTTAGGAGAAACTGTAAAAAGGTCCAAACATTTACGGAACTCACTTTTAAAAAAAAAACGTTTCCCCACACTAGGAATTTCTCCTGTATCGTAGGTACGTTGACAAACATTCAAACTCACAAACACAAACAGCCAGGCCCGGATCAACTATTTGCAGGCCATACAAATATTTGTTCCGTAGGGGAATCGAACCCACGACACGCGGCGCAGCAGTCAATTCCTCAGCCACTGCGACAACCGTGTCGTCAAAATCCTGGTATCGGTGTCCTTCCACCTCGCATATCTCTATCTAAAATCTATCGTTTATCAAGTCCGTTTATTATTATTTAGAAAAAGATATTGATACACTAAATATTCTGTATAATCTGACTCAATTAATCATGACGCTCAGCCCTCTTAGTAAACATTTTACTTTCTTTATTTCATTAATTTGATGTTTCTAGCAAAAGAAAAAATAATTAATTATTTGTGATTGATTGCATTACAAAGGTTTCAGTTTATATATTGTAACGCGAAGGCACTATTTTCAATCTGAAGGTAAATGTGATCAATCTTATTGAGTTATAGCACACATTAATCTAATTATTTTTGTGACTAGCAACATTAATATAGGTAACTCTCGCAAGATAAAACAATGGTGAAACCAGATGCTTGCCATGGTTTGAAGTCCCATGTAATAGCGGATGAGCCTACATTGCCATCCTTTTGGCACAAATCTAGACTGAAAACTGATACTGAGTAATTTCAGAGAGAATAACCTAATTACATTTTGCACAAGCCAGGAATTGAAACCAGGACCGCATACTCAGCAGTACCTTTACAAACTCCTTTTCTATCTTTGACGTTCATAAATCTGGTCATACTCACACGAAGGTTGCGAGTACTACGCACCTGACATTTTTGAAGAACCCCTACGAATCACCCATAACGTGTGTCTTTATAGGGCGTCTTCTTCATTTAGGTTTGACCAATTTTCTAAGCACATAGGCATAAAACCCTTTCTGTGCGAACTTTAACTAGTCTACAATCAAACAAAACATGACTAAACGTGTTGTATTTCGGGCTTTACTTGCGGGTAATGTTCAAAATGTCCGTGTTACGGTCATAGTGGTAAACGGTATCTAATATAGCGTGTTACGGTATATTATTAAGAAATATGGTAAAGGTTGAATTTTGTACTGGATTTTCATTTGAGAAATGGCTACGTGTAAGCTTACTTGACTCAATCTCCAATACTAATTACTAATATTGTTAATATACTTACTAACACTAATATGATAATACTAATATACTACACTCCTATTATTGATATACTGTGCTCGTTTTACAACTACTGCTAATGTTCAACTCATAGGCGAGGACGCTAGCACCTTAAACACTAAGTAAATCTTACATTGGGGGCCAGAACTCGTCAAAAATACTCTTTTCCCTAGTTGTAAAGTAGGGAAAATATACAAAAAATACTTCTTGTATTATTATTAAGGTAATAAAAATAATTTATTTTTAAGATGTTTAGCTGCCTCCACAAACAATCCTACCAGCTGTTACCATCATCATCTGCCTAGCCTTTTCCCAACCATGTTGGGGTCGGCTTCCAGTCTCATCGGATGCAGCTGAATACCAGTATTTTACATGGAGCGACTGCCTATCTGACCTCCACAGCCCAGTCACTGGGGAACACGATACCCCTTGATAAGGTTGGTTGTTAGACTCTGACTACCGTAACGACTGTCAAAGATCAACAAATGATCTACAAATGACAGCCGGGACCAACAGCTTAACGTGCTTACCGAGGCACGGAAGAGTCTCGACATTTCATCCATTCACAGACATTCCTCGGCAAGCGTAGCTAAACCTTCGATCGACCCGTGCCGCTGTTTTTATTTAGCCACGAGTTTTTCAACCAGCTGTTACTATAGAAATTAAAATAGCTTTTTCTTTCAAAAATATAGACTCCAAGACCACAGTAATTGACCTAAGAGAAAGGCTCTAACCCTCTGCCATTGAACGACAAACAAGGCGTAATCTAGATCACTAAAGACAGACGCTTCAATAGACCTCTACTAAATGATCGGGGTGTATTGATAACGGAGTGAATAGGAGGTTTATAGTACCATAGCTATGTTGAGAACAAGTTAAGGGTTATGTGTCTTAGATAGCGTATTGTTGGACTGCAGGTTTTCAAAGTACCTCGTGAAATGTGTTTACCTGTATTCGCTAGGTAAAATAGAATACAGGGGTCAGTAAAATATGTATAGGGATTTTTCCTAAACTAGCATTTTTCCCGCGATTTCGTCCGCGTGGATTTAGTTATTTCCCTTCAAACTTTAATATCCTCTTCAATACATCCGTGTAGTATAGTTTTGAACATAAAAAAAACTGAAAAAAAATTTTTTTTCAACAATCGGATAACATAAATCCATAATGTTGGTAACTATGCCTATCTTACTTGCTGATAATGTAGCTTTCTATTAAGTGAAAGTTTTTTTTATATCCTTTGAGTTGATCCTTTACAGACAAATAATTCTTATCTTTCCTCTTTATAATATTAGTTTAGATACTCACGTGGCTAAGTGATAACAGCTGCATGAATTGCTCTTGCAAGGTTAAGCAACACTTCCCAAAGTCGGTTCGTGGAAGGTGACCATCCATTATATTTCAATACCCCTCCGTCTTTCAGAAAGAACGAAGCAATGGAGCTAGACGTGTTCAGGAATGTCTTGTCTTGTCTTGGATCCCGCAACCAAATCAATCAGAAAATAACGGATGATGATGATGATGGACAGGATGAGTTAGAAAAAACTTAACTCAAATAGACATAATTATGTACTCGTACATAAAAAATCATCATTATTAAAAAAGAGTAACAATAGTCCTTGGTATCAAAAACTAAACAAGAACGCTAAACGCCTCTCGAGACAATCCAACCTTTTAATATAATCGACTACAACATTATAATTATAGAATAGAATAGATTTATTTATTTGCAATGAATGTAGGTACATTCACAGGGTATTATTAGGTATTACAAAGTTTTATGGTTCCTTGTACATTCTACCTTAATTGGCATGCAAATTTACATTTTAAAAGAATTTAATAAAACTTATCATCTAAGAATTCTTGTACTGAATAATAACACTTGTGCAAAAGTAATTCCGTAACATGCTTTTTAAATTTAGTTAGTGGTTGTTCCTTGACATTATTTGGTAACTTATTATAAACAAGTGGTGCCATACAAATAACACTTTTTCTTAAAAGTGCAGTCATAAAGACACCCGTGCTTAAAATATATTTATATTGGGATCTAATACTTATTGTTCTATTTCGAGTTTCTTTCAAGGTAAACTGGTGAGAATTCGTTTTAACAAGTATTATGAACTGCAGTTTATATATTTCTTAATTAAGATTAACCGGAGGGCGAGAGAAACGAATACCAGGACCACAGTCATGTTGAGAGTTCTATTTGCATAGAAATATTGTGTTGTTGCGATGTTTCTCTCAATGAATGAACGGGATCTGAGTTTGTTAGTCGGTGAGAGGAAATGAGTTTTGATGTATCCATTATGACGACCGATGTAGCGTGGCGGGCGAAGGTCCGCCTGCGACGCAAGAGGTTGCGGGTTCGATTCCCGCCTTGGGACAAATATTTGTACGATCTACAAATATTTGTGCCGGGTGATCTCGGTATTTCCTATGTATAATAATAAATATCTATATATGTAATGTATTGTATTAAGTATATCAGTCATCTAGTACCCATAACACAAGCTCTGCTTAGCTTGGGGCTAGATGATGCTGTGTGGATTGTCCAGCATTATTTATTTATTAGGTATACATCAAACTTTGTATTTGCTTTATGTCGACATTTTCAGTTGCTCTTTTAGTGAATTTACAATCAAAATCAAAATCAAAATTCATTTATTCAAATTAGGCTGAGAATCAGCACTTTTTGAACGTCAAAAACGTTTACATAAGACAGTCCCCCAAAACTCCCACCCTTCACCACTTCCAAGTGTTTTCGCTGGGAAGAAGAAGTGGAGGAAAAAACTCCCCAGCAACACGTCTGTCTGATAGGTTTGAAGAACTTGAAGCTATACAACATATTATGTCAAAAAATAATAATTATGTCAATCATCTTTATACATCATTCAATTAAATAATTTGCTACATGTTAGCTAGCACACACCAATATGCCAAAATAAATAAGTAAAAAGTTATATATACCAAAATCGACAATTAACTCAAGCAAAGCCTGCTAAACTGAATACATAAAAAGCCTCCAAGGGCGTGCCCGCTGACATGTGCAATAATGAATTATATCAATACAACTCATTCATACAATGTAATGAGAGGATCATGTCAATAACATAAAAATAAGGATAGTAGAAGAAACATACACAAAAATAAAGAACTATTAAACAGTAAAAGAACATAGTAACATTGTCCTGCGTTCAACAAAGCGACCAACTATTCTTGTCTTCTAAATAGTCGTTGATCGAATAATATGCTTTAGAACAAAGGTTTGATTTAACTTTAGCTTTAAACGCGTTAAAAGGTAAATCCAGCAAAGAATGAGGTAGCATGTTATAAAAGCGGATACCGAGCCCCACAAATGAGCTCTGGACCTTATGAAGCCGGTGGAAAGGAGCGTATAGATTGTGCTTATTTCTGGTATTAAAATTGTGGATATTTTCAATGTACATATTATGTATATTTTGCCTAATGTATATTATGTTGGCAAAAATAAATTGAGAAGCCACTGTGAGAATACCAATCTCTTTAAATAGATCTCTTAAGGACACTCTGGGCCCTAATTGGTATATTGCACGAACAGCTCGTTTTTGTAGCACAAATATATTTTGAATATCTGCAGCTTTGCCCCATAACAGCAAACCGTAAGACATGACGCTGTGAAAATAACTAAAATAGACTAACCGAGCTGTGTCCACGTCAGTGTATTGTCTCACTTTCCTGACAGATGGTTGCAAGTACTACGCGCCTGACCTTTTTGATAATAGTATATTCATCAACAATAAGGTCAGTGCATGTCCTTCTAGGGCGTCCCTTCCCGACGTATCCGCTCAAATCAGCCTTACCTTACGTAAAAAAAAATATTGGTTTAAATACCTTTCGTGACGAGACGACAAGACGTCTTCCATTCATCACCCAAACCATCCAACGATAAATCATGCAATTATAAAATCAATCATCCAATATTAAGAACTCGGAGGAAAACCAGACCTCATTCCATATGGACAACCACTTGCTTGTCTAATAATGTAATCGAACTCAAAAGGTTTTCATCCACGAACAAAGGACGTACCTACACTAAATAAATCTCAACCAAACAAAACAAGTCTCCAAAGGGTTTGAGTCGAGCTCAAAGCATCATTTTAATATTGACCCTTCAATGTTTAATTCAAGTTTTGTATTCTATTTTGGTGACAAATTATTCCGTTTACAATATAAAACCAACCCAAGGGAAAACCTTCTCTAATCCCTTTGATTTAGATTAGATTTTCGATTAGGAGTTGCGAATTTATGAAATAATAGAATGATGGGGTAGGGGTAACGTCAAGTCACCGTCGTCGACACAAAAGAGACCTTGAAATTTAACTATTATTTTAGAATTGAGTTTATTTATTAAGTAGAGACATTCTGAATGACAGGTTTTCCATCTGAATTATGAATAGGACGGCAACGTTCATTTGAAGGGCTTGTGTCTATACAGTATATTAAGAAACAGACAGGCGTTCCCTTGAACTCTTATTAATAGATTCAAATAAAAATATCAGCATAAAAAAATTATGAGTATAAGAAAATCGAATCAAAAGGCGTTCCCTTGAACTCATAAATCTATATCATTTATAGATTTTATAAAGAAAACAGCATAAAAGAACGAAATCCAAAAAAATGACACATAAATGAAATGTTTCAAATCTAAATGGTAGCGCACGCATCAAATAGATTGCCATGAATAAATGTAGCATTGTAGTATTTCAACGTTGATAGACGTACACAGAGTTATTCTTTTTACATTGAATAAAAAATACATTTTATTTTAATTGACTTTTTTTTAGCGTGCATGGACGCTATTTAATTTCGGTCAATGGAATAAATTAACAGCTATACTGTGTAATATTATAAAGAGGTAAAATCTCAGGATTTTTAAAAAATAAAAAAAAACACTGTTAATTAGCTATATTATTCCTGAGTGGCATAGGCTATAAGTATTTTCAAAATATCGTTTAAACGAGGGTGACACCCCCTCCGGTGTTAAAGTTCGAAGGGAGAAGTATGAAATCCACGCGGACTCCTGTTAGGAAAGAGTAACTATCTGTCTGACCTCCAAAACCCAGTCACTGGAACTCATTTGGCTTATGACTACTAACTACTGTCTAAGATCAACAAATGACAGCCGGTAGCAACGGCTTAACATGGTTTCCGTCAGTAAGATCACAGCATGGAGTGGTCTCTGTATGTAATGGATGGTGACCCATCTTCTGTCTGACCTCGGCAACCGGCAACCGTGGTGCTAGGCAACTGGGCCTAAACCACTTGTAAACGTCACTTTGTACCTATTGGCCTAGCTCTGTTCTGTGCCCTGCTTGATATGGAGGTATGTGGAGATTTCGATTTTTCTAACTCCTCCGCTATACTTTTCTGATTAATTTCGTTGCGGGATCCAAGACAGTTGAATCGTTTCTCCGGGACTCGTCGGGCTTCATTGTCTCGACGCTTCTCTGGTAGTCGCCACTATTGATTCTGGTTCTCAAGAGTTGCAGTGGTTTTTTAATAGTGTGACGGGCTTGATCTCAGCAAGCATTGCTTTTCCGTCTATGTTCTATTTATCTACAGCCCTAGGTACTCTGTTACATGCTGGACTTTATTATGAATTGAGGTCATAGTTAGGGCAATGGCGCTGTCCAATTATAATCAAACGCCACATTACAATTAGTAAAACTAGTTAACAAGCAATTCTAGATATCTGATATCGTTTCGTTGTACAGCATTGTGTTCGCAGGTAATTAGAATCTCATCGTTCACTAACATATTATCTGGGTACAGATGGTACAAACTCTACGTTCTGATATTTGTGTAATTAACAGATTCGCGTGGGAATATGATTAATTACTTAATGTTATTAAATATTGTATCAATTAGAGCACGTTGTAGTTATTGGTATTAAACTAACTAATTTAGGAATGGTGATTAGGTGCTGCATCAACTAACTCTTGTTATTATAATAATATTATAACAAGAGAAAATGCCACTTCTCAAAATGTTCCAATTTCAAAGCTTTTCAGGCGCAAATAAACCCTTATTAACCCTTAACAGAAAACGTCACTAGTACGTTTTTGGTAAAGAGGTTTAAGGTTTGAAACTAAATATAAATATATAAGGTATTATATTAGGTCTTTACCTATGAAATTGCCGTTCTGCAGTACTGGCCATTTGAAATCAAAATATTTTTTGTTTGGCTAAGAATTCTAATTTCAAATTAATTTTATTTTAAAAACATGGATTTTTTTTTCCAAAAGTAGTCATTTGTTTATTGATTAGTGTTACATTTTCATCGCATTTAAATCTTTTTCGTCATCATGGATACGTTAAAAATTCGAGTAATTATGGAATATGAGTACCGTCGTGGCAGCAACGCGGCACAAGCGGCACGCAACATCAACGACGTTTACGGAGCTAACACTACAAACCAACGCACTACCTGTTATTGGTTTGCTCGCTTCCGTTCTGGAAATTTCGACCTGAAAAATGAACCTCGCGGTCGTCCGAAGACTTTGGTCGACAATGACGAATTAAAGGCGATTGTGGAAGCTGATGATACACAATCTACGGCTGAATTAGCAGCAGCTTTCGACGTTAGCGTCAAAACAATATTGGTCCATTTGCGTCAAATTGGCAAGGTAAAAAAGCTTGACAAATGGGTGCCCCACGAACTCAATGATCGCCAGCGCGAAGTACGCGTCGAGACGTGCCTTGCACTGCTCAACAGACACACAAATGAAGGAATTTTGAACCGCATTGTTACCTGCGATGAAAAATGGATTCTGTTTGATAACTGCAAGCGCTCAGCAAGTTGGTTGGATCCTGGTTCAGCACCTAAACAATGCCCTAAACGAAAACTTACCCCAAGAAAAGTGATGGTCACTGTTTGGTGGTCTAGCGCCGGTGTGATTCAACACAGCTTCTTACCAAACGGGGTGAGCATTACTGCAGATGTGTACTGTGAAGAATTGAACACAATGATGGAGAAGCTGGCACATCTCCAACCAGCATTGGTCAATCGCTCGTCTCCGCTGCTCCTGCACGACAACGCGCGACCTCATACTGCACAGCAGACGGTCTCCAAGTTGCAAGAACTGGGGTTGGAAGCTCTCCGTCATCCGCCCTACTCACCAGACCTTGCGCCTACAGACTACTACTTTTTCCAGAATTTGGATAACTTCTTGGCGGGAAAAAAATTCAATACCCGAGAGGCAGTACAAAATGCCTTTGAAGAATTTGTGGCCTCCCGTCCAGCTGATTTCTTTAAGAAGGGCATCAATAAACTGCCACTGCGTTGGCAAAGATGCATTGATTGCATGGGTGATTACTTCGAATTATACAAATAAAAAATACATGAAAAAAATTCATTTAAATTTTTTCATACAAAACGGCAATTTCATAGGTAAAGACCTATTATATAACTGCATAAAAACAGCTGTAACTTGCAAGTTACAGGCATATAGTAGATTAAGTGTAGAATTTATTAAAAACCCCATTTTCTCAAATTAATTAAATGTCAGTGAAACAAAAATGAAGTTGAGATAATAATATTATAAAGAGATAAAAATTGTTTGTAAGTTTGTATGTAGGGGTAATCTCCGGAACTAATGATCCAATACTGAAAACTTTTTCACTGTTACAAAGCTACATTATTCTTTAGTGCTATAGGCAATTATTATTTTCAAAATTACGCTTTGAAAGGGGGTGGATGTTCAAGTTCGAAGGGAAAAGTGTGAAATCCACGCGGGAGAAGTGCTAGTCTCATATATTTATTTAGGGTAAGTGAAGCATGTCTTCTTTTATACATATGTATCTATCTCCCGTTACTTCTAAAATTACTTCCTTCCTAGCCTGATTGTATTGAAACAAATCACTTCAGTGTTTATATGGGCTTTTTTTTGGCCAAGGAATCAGCATTGCCATTCAACGTGGCAATGCTGCCAGCCTTCTGGGCACTTTACCCGTTGACAGCGATGCGGATGAATTTTCTGACGCCCTGTGATTATTTATTTTATTTTATTTCTTCATATATTAGCAAACGAATTGTATTAAATTGTCAAACAAAATTACCGACTGGACAAAATCATAGATTGGGTAAATTATGAAGGCGTAATTGAATGACCAAGCAGTGACGTGGGTCTGGGCTCGTTAAAAAAGGGACAAGTTGCGACTTGTTCGTGCAGAATTAATCGGCCTGCGGGGAACAAGTCGACCGCCCGTGTTGGACCCGGTAGAGGAAGTTAAAAATACAATTTACAGACCCTGTAAGAGGCTTGATTGAATATCGGCATTGAGAAAGAAAATGGTATGATTGCTCTTCTTGACGTGATAGCAGTTTTTGACCGCGGATTCACTCGTGTAGATGTCGGAAATGTAATAAAATGCTATGTCTTAAGCAGTAACGATGATGTCTACATTTGTGGCAAATTTCTTCGAAGTCCTTTCAGCCGTTGGGGCGAAAGAAGGTGAAAAACAGAGAGATATGCATAATACATGTTATATATAATAAATTATGTAGTGAAGACTAAAAAACTTTAGCACGAGTATAACAATTGGTAGACGACTATAAAGAAATTGTAACAGCAACTCAAAGTTACCCAAAACCCCCAAATGGCTATTCAATGCCTATAATGCCCACTATTAGAGGCAAGATTACAATTTATTTTTTGTCGAACTTCAGAAATGGCGCTTGTTGGTAATTTCAATGCTTATCCAGACGAGATTATTATCAAAAGATCTCTACAAGTAGCTACTAAAAAAGTGTAGTGGAATTGAATATATCTTATAGACAAACATGTAGTAACCATGGTAATTAACAGAATTTATAAGCAAACAAATTAAGACTTTATAAGCAAACTTAAAATATTTGTACATACCAATATCGCTCAACAACCATCTCTTAAGGCTCTCGTTGCGTGGTTCGATCAAGGGCCCGATTTAAAAGCTACTCCTAATGTATGGAGGTTCTTGTTTCTGGAGCCCTAACCGCTGGTAGCTTGGACCCTTATAGACTCCCGATACCGGTGGTCTATTATTTATTACACTTTTGAATGTTTTATTTAACTATAATTAAAATGTAATTTATAATTATGTAATTGCCATTGTGTCTGTGTATTTTGTGTGTAATTTATTAATATTGTTGTGTGTGTAATATGTAATGGACGGATCGACACTTCGCGTGACCAGAGGGCTGGTTCATTCTTTGCCCAAAGAATTAGTATTGCCGTCCAACGTGGCAATGCTGCCAGTTTGTTGGTTGGCGGTTTGTTAGAAGAAAAACAAGGAAGATATAGTCCAGCCTATTCGTCAATTGAATAGTTAATTCATCATCATCAACCTTATGGTCTTATTTCACTCTATTTGGGGCCAGCGCAGCATTTTGTTCTATACATCTCTACTTGCCCTCATCTTAATGCGATTCCTGCCTTGGGACAAATGTTTGTACGATCTGCAAATATTTGTTCCGGGTAGAATATGTATAATAAAAAAATCTATCTATGTATGTATTGTATTAAGTACATTAGTCATCTAGTACCCATAACACAAGCTCTGTTTAGCTTGGTGCTGTGTGGAATGTAATGAATTATTGTTATTTTTAATTTCCTACCTTTCAAGTAATGTTTATATTAGATTTTTTTTAATATATTTCAGTTCAGAACCACTCAAAGTCACTGCAGCTTTAACAGTACTGGTGAACGAAGACAGATGCCCCAATTTCAGACTGAGTCTGAACGACGATTTATTAGACAAGGAGCCGGACATTACTTGCCGGTATCCTCTCAATACGTCTCGATTTACAGGGCCCGTTACCTATGCATCAATCCGAACATCAAGTAAGTATTTAAGTAATATTGAAGCGGTCCTAAGAATTCAAGCAGTGAGAGTGTTGGGTAGTTGATGTTCTTCAATATATATGCTTAACTCAAATATCTCTAGCAATAAGGTAGGCATTTGCATCAGCAAGATACGTCTTTATTTATAAAAATCTTGCATCGCGATGTTCGGGTAAACTTTGGAACTGATAAACAATTTTTTATAAAATTTGGTTTACTGTTCATTAAGATTGATAGTTTTTATCTCGATCATTGATCTCAATATATTGTAATGCAAATGATTTTTTTTCCGATATTAAGTTCCATAAGTTCCTAACAGACAGTAATGCAAAATACAAATTTTTCTCAGTCAGCTAGTACCATATAATACATATAATATTGTTCAAACTACTACGTCCGTCATCTTAAAACATGAGTTTGTATGAATTACCGAATTTGAACAACAGCAGTTAATTAAATAGTGGATATTGACAAGTTTGTAATCTGCAATGTTGTGTTTAAGTAGATGATTTTAGTATAGTAGCAACTACGACCCTCCCTTTTAAAATATGTAAGTGGCGCGCTACATCAAACATAATACCAGCCTTTTAATATCTTATTGTAGGGCAAAGGCCTCTTCCCAGAGAAAGCACGAGCAAATCCCCACATCTGCTCAAGGCGGGTTGGTGATTTCAGACTAACATTAAGTAAAAGTTCAAGTTTCCTCAGAATATTTTTCTTCACAGATGAAAGTGGTCTCTTTGATGAACTGAAAAATACTTGTTATGTTCACTTAACACTTATCCAAATTTAATCTACTTCATACATGAGTAGCGAGCACTGGGCCATTGCATCATTAAATTCTATATAAAATGATACAAATCCACATTCTGCTCTCTATATAACATGTGACCATGTACGAATACATCCATGTCATTTGCAATACAGGATCCTTACTATAAAACGTTATAGGAACCCATAAACTGCGCATAAGGGGTAAACATGGGTACATTAGGTCGCTACAACAAAATAACATAAGGTACATAACGTTCTTCGAATATCACCCTTCGGGATTTTATGTTTCATGAATACTCGTACAAGGCAACGTTGTATCTTACACCGTGGAGTAACATTGGGTTATTTTTATATCACTGAGACTTAAACCAGTTGATCTTTGAAAAGCTATACTAGCACAAGTCAAGGCTATTAATATCATACAAAGTAAAAACTAAACATATCAACACATGTGGACGGTTTTTAAAGTGGCATTATTTTATTCCATGTTGCTTAAGATAGGTCTCTCAAAAGATTTTTTTTAAATTTCGTCAAAGGCAGTCGTTCTGGGAATCTTCTAGGCCTATTACTGGCCCCTGTGGAAGTACTCCACCAATTCCATTACATTGAACATAACCGTCAGTAACAAATCATTTACATAAGTGCTAACTCTGTTAGCTATCGGTAGGACTGCTAGTTCACATGCAAACGTCTACATATACAATGATAAATGGCAATTATGGATTATGCAATATTAATCGATAGCATATCTAAATTCAGGCAGTCAGTCAATCTGTATAATATATTTTATTTACAGTGTAACTGATTCTCGAAATCATTCTATTGCCCAGCTGTCTGTTCAAACAAGCTATGAATATTGTAACTCGTCATGTTTATTTTGGAAATTTTGACATGGGTTTGTGACGTTAATCGATGTAAAATACATACGTCCTTTGTGGAAAATCATCATTTTTTTCAGTCTCTGAAATTAAATCAGTGAACAGAAACACTAATGATGTCATTATTTTGTTCTCGGATTCAAAGAAAGATATATCGAGACCAGATAAATAAATTGGTAGTAGCAAACTAGTATTCATCTTACTGCTGTGCAATTCAAAGTCACAGCAAGACACAGCAGTATGAAGCAAAGTATGAAGAACAGGGAGAAATATTACTATTTATTATTGAATATTAAAAATAGTACAATTTGTACAGAAAAACGAACCACAGGTATTTTTCAATCAAAAATATACGATCCAACATCTTGATAAACTATTTTATTTCGAAAAGCCTAATTAGCTACATAGATCGACTTAATTTTCAAAGAACTAGTTTAAATAAAACGTTCAATTACTTTTGTAATAAACAAGAGCATCAAAGATAATTTATAGGCAGCTTTTATTGGCTTAACAAAATGAGAATACTACATTTATTATAATAATATAATAATAATAATAAATTTATTTGTTAGAATACTGTTGTTACATAGGTGTTACACATAATATGATGTCCATAATATTCTGCTGTTTCCAGCGGACAAATATTTCAAAGAGTTAAAATTAATAATAAATCATACAATGTCGAAAATAAGGAAAACGTTAATAGTAGTTCTATTAAATACAATGTTAGGGGTTATTAATAATAATTTCAAGAATTATTTAATACAAAGAAGAGAAAAACCAAAAAAAATATATCAGTACAATGTCATAGAATTAATATTAGGAGGTAAGTCACCGTCTAATTCAAAATTTGAGTCAAAATTTTCATTTAAAAATTCATTCGTTGAGTAGTAACACTTTTGCAATAGAAAGTTAAATAGTTTATTTTTAAAAGTCATGAGGTGATGACTTTTAAAAGCATTAGGTAATTTATTATAAATTTGAATTGCCATACAGTAAACATTATTCAAAAATAGTTTAATTCTTTGTTGGGGTGTACATAATTTGTGGATATTTCGACTTTTCCTTATAACAACATCATTGTGTACTTGAAATAAAGCTAAGTATATACGTACAAAGATACAGAGTTCGAATATATATAAAGATGGGAGTGGTAATATTTTTAATTTTTTAAAGATTGGGGCACAGCTTTGTAATGGTTGGGCTTTAGTCATTGATCGAATACATTTCTTTTGGGCTCGAAATGCTTTCATAGTATCAACAGAATTTCCCCATATAATGCTGCCGTAGCGGAGAATTGATGCTACGTAACCATGATAAGCATAAAGTGCTGCATTGATACCAGCTATGCGAGTTATTCGGTTTAAGAAAAATACAAATCTTTGCAGCTTAGTGCATAATTTGTCAAGGTGTACTTTGCAATATTTATCTAATGTTATCCCCAAAAAACAAAATTGGATGGTATTATAGAAAAAGTCGAGAGAGAGCACGACCGGTTGCAAACACGTCTGACCATGTAGCACATAACAATTACAATTCCAAAAACAATTTGCTACATGATCAGAATTCAGCAGGTGGCCATGGCAACTTTGGCCCGAATCGATGGAGGAAGATTGTCCTTTAAAAAGTGGTCCAGTGGCCCCAATCTTCAGAAATGAGGGCCCTATTGAAAAATACAAGATTTGATAGATTATAATTTCTGTTTCAAAATGCTTGAATTTGACAAATAAATAAATAATGACAAACAAATAGATGACCAACTCCCTAAAAACAGTAAAAGTTACATATAAACCAGCATCTCAAACAGTTCTCAAAGTTACACGACGGTGTGAATACTCCTATGTTACATTGAACTCTCGACCGAAGCCTTACAGGAAATTACCCCTCACATCTAGCTGGGTGAGAAAAATTTAACGACTGGCCTATCTTTGTACCACTTCTCAGGGTAACTACTGAAGGTCAAGAGAATTAAGGATGTAGGAAAGAAGCGAGAATACTAATCAGGGACTTGACTACGGATTTCAGGACTGATTTGTTATTTATAGTTTTTCATTAGGAGCTTGAGGATAAAATGTACTTTAGTGGGAATAAGAAAAGAAAAGATAGCATTGAAATAAAGATTCTATAGGACTGATTGGAATAATTTAAATGTTTGATAATGAAAATGTGTATTCCTTAATTTAAAAAAATAGCTAAACAAAGGTTCATCCACATTTACAGATTGATTTCACGACGTATCTATTAATCAAAATGGTTTAAACAATTTCTTAAGTTCAATTTCTGCGAGTGAATGACTATTTCATGAAAACTTGACATTTAAGCACAATTCTAATTTAGAGAGTCTGTTGTAATGATTACAGTAGCGGATAACTTTTTTTAATAATAAACAATCTAATACTGAGCTGCGAATTGCCCATTCCAGGGATTCCACTACCGCTCTTCCACTATTATTCCAATACAAATCTCAAAACCATCACTATTCCACGCTTTTTGGCCACCATATAACCGAAAAACATAAACACCAAGTCCAAATAATAATATAAACCAAAAATGGCTGATGCCAGCATCTATAACCCCAAGTGTTATATCAACAAAATCCTTTAGTTTATCGGCGAACGAAAACCGGCGTTCTCACGTAAATTCGATTATTTAGTAGGGACCGGTCTGATAGTAAGGAATTATCTAGCTTGTGGTCGAACTCGGGATTATTTCGAGTGTACTTGTTACATTGTAATTATCTTCTCGTATTGTTATTTTGGGGAATGTTCTTGAAGTACTTTATTGTTGCGTCGTCTTTTGTTGTGCACTGTTTGTTTTAATCACGTTTTGGGTATTGATAACATCATTTCTTTAGCTGGCGATTTAATCTTTGAGAAAGTATTAGACTAGGCATCGCACTACCTTTTATGTCTATCATTATATATATATAATTATATAAATTTAATTATTTATATATATATATAATTATTATTTTTTGACATAATATGTTGTATAGCTTCAAGTTCTTCAAACCTATCAGACAGACGTGTTGCTGGGGAGTTTGTTCCTCCACTTCTTCTTCCCAGCAAAAACACGAGGAAGTGGTGAAGGGTGGGCGTTTTGGGGGACTGTCTTATGTAAACGTTTTGACGTTCAAAAAGTGCTGATTCTCAGCCTAATTTGAATAAATGTATTTTGATTTTGATTACTTATACCTCTACCAGACACACTTTTCACACATTTTTGCCATATGGGTTGGAGGACACCATAGATCGCCACCTGCTACGATCCTTTTGCTTCGTTTTCCGCCATACACGTCCGAGTTGCGAGTACTACGGACCTGCCTTTTCTCCAAATCATCACCAATAAGGTCAATGTATGTCCTTCTAAGGCGTCATCTCCCGTTACTTATATGCTGACAGTTAATTAATATTAGAGTGTGAGCTGTGTGAGCATTTTTACTAAACATTAACGTGAACTAGATGACAAATTCATAAGACCTTAGAATCTTAGCTTCTGTAGGACTTTAGACAACGCATCATGATACATATTATACTCTACTTTAAATGCAATTTTTTTCAAAAATCTTATGGGAAGAAAACAAATGAAAAAGTCCTCTTAATTTATCCATTTCATTTGAGCCGATTGGGGTTGAAACACAAGGGCTATGGGGTCCGCGTGCCCATTTAGTTTTTCGGGACTTTGCGAAGAGTTTGGTCGACTCTTCACTTGACCAGAGGGCTGGTCTTTTTATGGCCAAAAACAAGTATTGCCATTCAACGTGGCAATGCTGCCAGCCTTTTGGGTACTTTTCCCGTTGACAGCGATGCGGATGAATTTTGCGATGCCCTGTGATTCTTTTATCTTTTCATGTACATAATAGTTTGATTGTTTTATTGCATAAATTAAGTCTCTTCGTTTTACACCATAAAGACTTACAAGTACTTAATAACTTAAAGAGCTATTTAGGATGTTACTATGAGATACTTGTCGATAAAAACGATCTCTTGCACACAACCCATGAAAAGACTTTACAGGTTTGCAATTAGTGATTTTGTTATCCCCATTAATTTTTCATTTCCATCAGATGTGCCTGCGCCTTATTCAGCCCCGCTTTCGCACTAAATTAGTACTGTCCCTTTCAAGATATCCTTACCATTTCCAATCCAGGCCGTCTTTACCTTTCCCGAGTTTTTTCATTCCATTAGTCTCGCAATAAGCCCAAGACTTCCCCAAAGCTAAGGTCCGGAACCCCACTTTAATGGGATTTATACTAAACAACCTTGCTATTTGAGGTTAAATGAGAATTTAGCTCCGTGCTTACGCGCTACGCACCCAATTTGCGTAATTTTAGCGGAGATTAAGCTTAGTTTATCGCTTTTAATTGCGTAAATATGTATTAGGATTGTACCTTTTACCGTCGTTGTTCGAGGTTAGTATGAAAGGAATGGGGTAGCTAAATGTTTTACGATCGCGGAGTATGTAGCTCCCCATGTAGATATGGGGTACCTTCTTGCATAAATCATGATTTGATAAGTGCTTTTAATTCAGCGTAAGTGTTGTTATAAATAACCTGTGTTAAGGAGTTGTTACAAAATAACCATTTCACTGTAATATTAATTGGACTGTTATAGCTTCGACTGGAATCATCTACCTAGCCGTTTCTCAGCTAGGTAAATACTTCCTCTTTTTGGATTCCGTACCAAAAAGGTGAAAAGGAACCCTAATGGTGCTCAGCTCAGCCTGTCTATCCGTCTGTCACAGCTGGACATCCCAAGAACGAATAAAGCTATCAACTTGAAATTTATTTATTTGTAAACTTGCTTAGTTTCTTTTTTTTCTTTTTTTCTTTCTTCTCTCTCACTATGTTGGAGTTGGCATCCAGTTTATCTGGATGCAGCAGTATTTTACATGGAGTTACTGCCAATCTGACCTCTACAGCCCAGTTACTGGGTGACGCAATAACCCAAGCCAAGACTGGTTGTCAGACTTCTGGGGTTCTGAATTTTCGGGACCACTGTCAAAGATCTACGATTGACAGCCGAGGCCAAAGGCTTATGGAGTACACGAAAGCATCCCAATTTCCCAAAGTAATAAGATGACTTAGATTAACACTTCTTCTATGAATCAAAGAATTGATCAAAGAAATCGGTGTCTCCCTATCTACAACCAGGAAGAGATCGAGTGACCTATCCTTAAAAGGATTCCTCAAATCCCCCCTACATGATCCTAATTCGAGTCAAGCTTTCAACACAGTAAAGATACCGCTATCCGTTACGCTCGCCCTTCGGTTAATCTTAATTCAGGGTTAAGTAAACTACGGTTAGCGGAATGGTGCAATCCTTGATTACTGTTCAACTATAAAGTTGGGTATATGTTTTACTATAAGCCCGAAATGAATATAAACCCAGTCGATGGTGTGATTCGATTTTATGGTTATTATTTTGAAATGGATAGATTAATAGTATTTGTATTGTATGGGAACGTTGTTTACTCTG
Source organism: Phlogophora meticulosa (assembly GCA_905147745.2). Lineage (NCBI taxonomy): Eukaryota > Metazoa > Arthropoda > Insecta > Lepidoptera > Noctuidae > Phlogophora > Phlogophora meticulosa. Next base: position 1,966,487 of record LR990534.1, read on the forward strand.
AACGATTTTATGTGTGCATTTGATTCCATAGATGAACTCACGCATTTTCCCAATGGGGGTAGGCAGAAACTACAAAACGCCACACAACATTTGCTTCGTTTACGTTCGTACAGTAGGTCATCTGTATAACTGATACACAACTATTGTAGGGGTATTATTGGGGTCGAGTTCCAGTGTATTCGGATGCAGCTGAATACCAGTAGTTCACATGGAGCACTGAATTACACGATACCCTATGGTTAGACTGGTCTTGGTCAGACTTGGTTATAAACAGTTTTAAAAATGTCTCCAGCAATCCAAAGGACATTGACAAGGAGCGTTCGGTATGGGCCGAGTCGGGTCATATCGAGTTCGGGAGCTACGATGCCACAGACAGACAGACAAAGACGCGTCAAACTTATAACAGCCCGTCGTTTTTGCGTCGGGGGTTAAAAATGTCCCACAACATAGTCCAATGATCTAGTGAAAGTCGCGGGTAGATACCCGCGACCTTCACCAGATCATTGGACTATAGATAATAATAATAATAATTCTTTATTGACACAAATATTTTTCAACAAAAGTAGTGAGGCCCTGACTCCTGCGCTAGGTATAGTACCTGTGTTACAGGAGCCAGTGTCTTCTCCCAATCATTTATGAGTCGAGTTTTATGCAATAAGAATTAATCAAAAACACAAGTACAAAAATTAAAGTAAAACATAAAAAAATAAAAAAATTGCAAATAAAAGATAAAAGAGAAAATTATAAACACGAGAAACATTTCCCAACGTGGAGTTATTTAAAAGAGTGTTAGTGGTATAGTGTATGAATATGGTGTGTAGTGTTTGTGGTGTGTGAATGTGGAATGTAGGTATGTGGTGTGTGATGTTAAAGTATATACTTTTTTAAAAGGAGTTCGGTTTGTTCGTAGTCATGCGTAAGTAGCCATGATTTAACCTTACTTTTAGCTTCCTTCATTGTGAGAGGATTTATTTTACGCTCTTTGTTTGTCATATTATATAAATGAATAGATAAATACTTATGTTGTTTTCAAGCTGATGCAGTTCGACATTTAATTGATAAACAGATGTTTCGTGTGGTGCGGTTTTTTTAGAACACTATTATCGTATGGCGTGATAAGGTGCTGTTTGATGACGATATCTAAAATATACATCTGCCGTACCGTTAATATTTCACATTTCGCATATAAGGTTTTGGTGGGGAACCTGAATGGCCTGAATGTCATTACTTTAAGGACAGATCTTTGTGCCCTTTCAAGGCGAATCATATACGTCTTACACGCGCCACCCCAAACTCTAATGCAATATGCGAGAACTGATTGTGCTAGTGCGTAATACACAGTGCGCTATAGCTCAAGGTCAGCTACCTGTCTGAGTCTTTTAAAAATCCAAATTAATTTTCTAATACGCGCGGTGGTCTATATGCTGGCGCCAGCTTAGTTTTTCGTCTAGAATAACCCCTAAATATTTCACTGATATCGATTTCCCTAGAGCCAGACATGCACAGGTTGCATTATTCTGAGGTGAGTTACATACATGTAATTTGATTTCAATTTTTTTGAGATTGATCTTGGAGTAACTGAACTGAATTTGTGTCGATTTTGAAATATTCACAGTCAGGAGATTGTAGACCCACCTCAGCGTACCGTCTTACTTCGTCCCAAGTCCCGCCATGAAACACAAGAGCTGTATCATCAGCATATGTGAAAATTTTGCCATTTGCAAGCGTTTGTTGACACAGATCATTTATGTAGATCAAGAAGAGACGGGCCGAGTATTGATATTACTATAGATATTGGTCCTGTGCTAGCATCCAGCAGATCCTGGATGCTAGCACAGGACCAGTCGCAATGAAAATGCATGGAGATATATCCAGCAGTGAAGATCTTTCGGGCGATTTATATCTGTATGTAAAACTACCTAGTACAAAAAGTTATTTCTACGACTTTCATTACTTTTCGGGAAAACATTGTAACACACATTACATCTTCCTAGAATAACCAAGTAAGTAACTTAGATGTTTTTTACCAACTTCAAGCCATTATTCTCGTCATAAAACTTTACATATCTACAAAATAAATTTTCCGTCCGTCAGTCTGTTGTACATTGTTATAATATAGTTCGGGAGGTAGTATACATTTTGTTAAAGTTTTGTTCAGAATCTTTTTTTAAATTATTTTATCCCGAAGGAAACTCCATGTATTTTATATTGACATCCTTAAAAAATGAGGGGAGGAGCTCGTGGCTAAATAAAAACAGCCGCACAGATTGATTGAAGGTGAAGATACGCTTGCCGAGGTTAGTCTGTGGATGAGTGACCGGTTGTGATATATCGATACTCCTCCGTGCCTCGGAAAGCACGTTAAGCCGTTGGTCGCGGCTGTCATTTGTAGATCTTTAAAAGTCGTTACGGGTAGTCAGAAGCCCTAAAAGTTCAGACTTTTAGGGCTTCTGACTACCCGTAACGACTTTTAAAGATCTTAACTGGGTTGTGGAGGTCAGATAGGCAGTCGCTGCATGTAAAATACTGGTATTCAGCTGCATCCAGTGAGACTGGAAGCCGATCCCAACATATTTAGGGAAAAGGCTAGGCTGATGATGAGTCGGAAGACATTTAGTGCACCGTGTGGAATACTATGGACCTCTATATGAAATGCAAAAGGATCTTTTCGCCACAACAAAGTTTAACGCACCCACGTCCCTAACACATAAGTTAATCGACTGTCAGTCGGTCTAATAGAGGTAAATTTAAGGGATCAATTATTAGGAGCATAATTTGACAGTGTTACTTTAAAAGGTTCCATCGTATATCTCCGGAATAGGATGGGTCTGATCCAATAAGGGAGTGCCGGAATTAATATCTCCATCTATTAGGATTTAGGCACGAATATCAAAACATCTATTTCTATTCGTCGAATCTGGATTTGTGCCCCCCTTTTGTGTGAGACTTAAACACGACGACACGGTTGGCGCGGTGGTTGAGCCATCGGCTGCTGCGCCGCGTGTTGTGGGTTCGATTCCCGCACGGACTAACTGGTAAAATGTGGGTGTTCTAAAGGTACATGAGCCTTATTCCTTCGGAGACTATGGGTATAACCTAATGCTATATCTTTTGGTATAAAGTCACATTTCCATAACCAACTCATGCTTTTGTTAAATTTATTATCTTTCTTTCTTTATAAACATTTATTAAAACAAAGATACATTTACCCAGCAATAATGTTTGACGTTAAAAAATTAATGCTATATTCCTTATTTATCTATTACCGGACTTTATCTATTAGACGGCACGGTTGGCGCAGTGGCTGAGCGATCGACTGCTGCGCCGCGTGTTGCGGGTTCGATTCCCGCACGGAACAAATATTTGTATGACCTACAGGTAGTTGTTCCGGGTCTGGGTGTTTGTGTATGTGAGTTTGTATGTTTGCGCACCCACGACACAGGAGAAAATCCTAGTGTGGTGCAACGTTTTTCTCTAAATAAAAAAAAAAAACTATGAGTGATACTTATTACGCAACTCTCATAAATTTATACTGTATTTTCAATTAAAAATGGTTCAAATTGACGTTACGTTTATATCAAGCATTATTGCTAGGCACACAGGTCGGCTTGAAAATCTCAGGAAGCCGATGGTTGAAGGCAGCGCAGGACCAACCGATTTGGTTATCTTTGGGGGAGACCTATGTCCAGCAAGTGGACGTCTTTTGGCTGTAATGATGATGACGACACAAGTCGATACAAAATCACTAAAGAAAATGCGACCCAAGCTCTTGTACTATAAGACATCAAATTTCATAGCCGAGTACCAAAGTTTACTAACAGTTAACTGAGAACACCGTTGAGCCGTTTGACTCCGTTTTTGTGACGAGGTTAAATTCGAAATTGAGTTGTATGAGTTTCTTTACGAACTCCTTTAAATTTATATGTGGGGAGTAGAAGTCTATTGAGCAGGTTTCTTGTTCCCGCAAATTTTCAACCTCGCGAAGTTCGTAATTGATTAATTAATTATGATAATAATGTACGCACGAAATAATTTGCAGTAAGATTTTACGGCGTTTATCTACATATTGGTATATTTTGGCGTGTATATTACATAATCATAATTGTAAATGCACGGATGGCCCAGTGGTATAGGTCTCGCCTCACATGCAGGAGGTTGTGGGTTCAAACCCGTGCAAGTACCATGCGTTTTTTTCATATAAAATATTCTGGAGGTATTTTCCAAGGTTATCTTAGACATCACTGACATAGGTGAAGAAAAACATAATAAGGAAACCTGGACTTATCTACACTAATATTATAAAGAGGTAAAATTTGTTTGTTTGTAGGGGGTAATCTCCGGAACTTATTATCCAATTCTAATAATGTTATCAATGTTAGAAACCTACAGTATTCTTGAGTGCTATAGGCTATTATTTTCAAAACTACGCTTTAAAGGGAATATTACAGTTCGAAGGGAAGAGTACGTAATTCACGCGGACGAAGACGCGAGCGATGAGCTAGTATTTAATATATGTCTAAAATCGCCAACCTGCATTAAGCAAGCGTGGAGATTAATATTCAGGTGTTTAAGAGTCTTGCTTTAAACAATAACGAAATCAATTTCAATTTAGTTAATCAATAAATTTAATCGATATTATTCTATTTTTTATTAAATGCTCTCGTTATTTTTATCTGCAGTAAAAAAAAACAGTTTTAAATAAAAAAGCTTTACAAGCTCGCAACGAATACACTTTTTAATATTGATACTCTACACCTACAGCATGATGAAAAATTCACCGGCCCTCATATAAAGGCAACGAGGCCCGCAGTTAATTTGTCACGTCCGGTAAAAGAATAGCAGTTCATTATTTTGTTTTTCCACCTATAAAATAAATAATAACAACCTGTATATAGTTACAGCTTTTTCTTTACTGTGATTTTATTTACTCAGTTTCGTTCGTTTTTTAAACTTCATATTCTTTTTAAAAGAAAATGACTTTATACTTTTTAGTTGAAACTTTTTTTCCGTAAAAAGAGTTTGACTTGTTTTGTTCGTATTTAGCCGATTTACTGCGTTTGCATGATCATGGTAGGGTAACAAGACCACTTATGATATAATTATTCTATTTTAACTTTATATAATACCCGGCCCGATTAATGGCAATATGCTCGCGCACTATTACATGGGACTTAAAAAACATAACTGGTAAAATGTGGGTGTCTCTGCCCAACCGAGAGTACAAGAGTGATGTGCATATACTTTATACATATAATAAATGTTTCATATGTTAACTCACACCCTTTTTCCATAGGGGTAGGCAGAAACTACAGAACGCCATCTGCTACCATCCTTACATACTGCTTTAGCTTCGTTTACGTTCATACAATATCTGGTCACTAGATCGTTGACCTTTTTGAAGAACATCACCATTAAGGTCAGTGTATGTCCTTCTAGGGAGTCAGCCTTCTTCCACTCACAACTGCCATATAAATAAATATTTAAATTTCTGTTATAATTTCTTCCTTGTACCTAGCTATTTTTATTTTATTTTTTAATATAATATTTACAATAATAATCGTTGTCTTTAAAATACACATAAGGCATTTCGGTGCCAAACCATTATTTGATTTTAATTTTAAGCTTGATTTGATTATTCTGTTGTTAATTTGACTTCAATGTTATTAATTATGTAGTTGTTATTGTTATATTTTCGGTTAAATGTATGATAAGCTTTTATCTTGATGCAAAAATGATGAAATTATGAATTTGAAGTTACTTTAATATATTGTGCTTTCCAGCTCCATTAAATCTTGTTAAATTTATATTAAGTTTATATTTAGTTACTTTCATTTGATTTATTTAAAATATTATGAGTTTCCGATTGAGTTTATTTTGTTTCAATGTTGGTAATAAAGCTTTGTCTTGATTTATGTAAATCCCAATTGGCGTTAAAGTTTGGCGGTACTTTTGTGTTTAAAAACTGTTGTGCTTCGAATGGACGGTCCCCACTTGGTTCGCTACTCGTAAAATAAACACCCTGAGTTGATGTAAGGTATTTTCTTTATACTCTTCTTAAACATTTTTCAGATATTTCCTATTGCTATGTATTTGTGTGATAATTATATTGGTGCAAAACACCAATGTCTGACTCCGACAGGCACAACTTATAAGTGTTTAATTACCACCATGATTTTATCAGGAAAAATACCTTTCATCTCTGCAGAACTGTAAACAGTAACGTTGCCGTATAGAAACTGCTTGGTATTTTTCTTAATATTAATTTATAAAGTGTGTACGTTGCAGTACCGAGAAATGTTTCATATTTTATTTATTTATTTAGTACTTTAAGCACACATTTGTACAGAGGCTTAATGCCATCGGCATTTTGTATCCAGTCAACCTCCTTGTGATACAGAGACAAACAATGGTTAATGCAATAAAGGTAACCGAAAAAAAAAGACACAACCATAGATATAAAAATATTATGGACTATGAAAACAATACCTCAGTTTAATATATATGTTTATACAGATATGCTTAAATTCACGAATATACTCGTAGGCCATACAAATATGGTTCTTTGGCCTTCTCTGTGTGAGAGGAGGCCTTTGCTCTGAAGTGGGACAGTAATAATCTGGTATTTTTTTTTTACTTTACAAATATATGTTCCATGCAGGAATCGAACCCACGATACTCACCGCAGCAGCCGATCTCTTACCCACTGCGCCAATGATACCTGACCTGGAAATTGAACCCAGGACTTACTAGACCCACGATGCAGTAATTTAATTATTTTGTTGAATTTCCGCTTGTATCCCACAAACCTTTTATTTATTTAAAACATTGCTTATTGAATACGACCGGAAATACAGTAGTAGATAATTAGGTTAGGTTATTATTTTGTTACCCAGAAATACAATAATATTGTCATTTGCACAGTTATTAACCTTGTTTATATTATTAACAACACAATTATTCTAGTGTGTCGAATATTATTTGGTTCACAAGTTACGAGATTTCATTTGAACTGGGGAATTTAACAATAGCTGGTTCAAAATCATCTGCCTTGCCTTTCCCCAACTATGTTGGGGTCGGCTACCAGTCTAACCGGATGCAGCTGAATTTTACATGGAGCGACTGCGAATAGCTGGTTCAAAATATATCTGGTAATTGTTTAATATCAGCGTCCTTGTCATTGCCTCATTGGTCTATTGGTGGCAAGCACTAATCCTGGGCATGAGGTCCTGGGTTCGATTAACGGGGCGAGTAGTGTTATTGGGTTTTTTACCTAGAATTTCTCAGTAGCGGCCCGGAGTCTGGATTTGTGCCCAGTTGGTGCCAATAAGGTCGCCCTCCATCACAAGGGACTTAAACAAAAACATAACTTTTTTTATTTTTCTCATTTTTTTTTCTTGTTTTCTGTTCAGCATTGTGTCATTGTGTGCCTGTATTAAAAATGAATTTCTTTTTTTATATGTTATAGGTTCACCTCTGCTTAACCTTTCGTTGGTTATAGGCGTGATCCGATGTCGATGTAACCATCACAAGAGCTGACCATGCCCTCAGCACTATTGCTAACCAAACCAACGCACACAAACCAACATCTTTCAACTAAGTTGACACGTCAGTGAGCCCGTTGTAATTACCGGGTGTGATGTGTAAACGGACTTTAATCACGGATGTACGGATATACCCGGAATAGGGTAACCATACATCCGGATGTATCCGGATTTGTGACCCCCTTTTGACATTCGACCAGAACATCGAATTAAAGAGATTTATTTTAGGGAACAAAAAAATAATAATTTGAAATGGAAATTTGAATATTTGGACTTCTGTGCTAGTTTCTAATTTTGTATTGGTCACCCTAGCCCGTACGCAATTAACCGTGGGCTACTCGGATGACGGCCGAGCACCTCTAATTTGAGCCCTACCTACCTTCTGAGATAGCTCTGTTTGTCATGCGGTGTTTTGTTTGAATCGGAATGTTATTGTAAACGGAGACGATTCTAAGCTGTGCTATATTCGCTGAGTAAGACGGCGTGGTACGGTTATACATATGCTTGGAATAATTAAATATAGAATAAGTTAATGTCAAACGGAGACGATTCTACGATATCTTAGGCAAAAATTCTCATTGGTCCGATAGTTGGTTTGCTCAAAAATACTGGCCACGTAAATTTTCTTTTGTCACGTAAACCAAAAATGACGGCGATATAATGCGCTGAAATTGCACGTGACGTCACGCCGTGCTACACTTTTAACGTAACAGTGACGTCACAAGCCCCTTCTCCTGAACCATCAAAGTTCAGGAGAAGGGCCGTACCACGCAGAGGGTGCGTGGTGGCGATCGTAGAATGCCTGCGCGTGAATGCGTTTTCTGTGTGTTGCTCTACGCGTGCTTTCTATACAAACACAGATACAGGCAGACAACTGAAGAACACGCACTCCTGCGCTACGCTGCGTGATGCGGTACAGTGTGCCAATCGCCTTAGGTGTGTTAAACGGTGTGGTAAGGTGTATAATAGGGATGTCTCCTAGGTTAAAAAAATATGTAGTCTGTTTAGTCCGTCAGTAAGATTACCAAAAAATATTGGATACGTATTTATACGGAGTCCACGCTGCAGGATTTGATGGACGCTACAGATGCTTCAGTTTTCTGGGTCAACTCTGTATATATTGCCATCGACACGCTAAGAAGACGAGTAAATAAGGAATCAAATCTTTTTAATGGTAAACGTAGCTTTTAACATATTTCCATGTTTGAAGGACATAAAGAAGTGTGTCGCCTGCATAAATTAACCGTCTTGTTTTTGGTCAATGAAAAAAACTGTTTCATTAATAAGCAATTATATTTTCAAATGAAGCTGAAAATTAGCTCTTTTTGGACGTCAAATTATATTGACAAATCCCCAAAACATACAAACAGAAATACTGACTGATAAAGACTCGTAGTCTAGATGTTTTAAGCTTGGAGGTTAGTGTTGTACCTTGCCATAGGAGTAAGAGACAGCCCACTATGCATAGCCTGCACGTAGAAAGACGAAACAGCAGCCCACGTGCTCCTGTACTGCCCAGAGGTCACTGCATACAGGGCAAAATACCAGTACCCAGTTACTCTCTGAGAGATCGCCAGCAACGTCAGATCACTGCTCACCTTTCTCAAGGAACTAGGGTGGATCAAATAAGGTATTGTCCCACCCGTTACGCAAAATACGCGCACTATAACAATACAATACAATAGGGTTGTACATAAAATAATTTTCCTTGAAATATGGCTCAAAGACTAACACAAATATAACCTGTTCATGTACCGTATATTGTAGTAAATAAATCCAAAACAACCCTTTAAACGGGGAAAGAAAATACGATACCCAGGCGAATAAAGTAGCTGGTGAATTTGATACACAAAATACAACCACAATCTAGTTCAAACAACAGTAATTAATAAGCCTCTACGCAATCACATCCGAAATAGATGTTAATTATTGTATCTTAATTAAATCACTTACTGATTACAGACCTCACAGGTTCCATTGGAGGCCCGCTGAACTAAAATAGGCAAGAATTTAAGGGAAAGCTTAATTTCAATCAAACAAGATTGGAATCTGAAACTAATTAGTGAGGAATTCCGTCGTTTCGTTTGTAAAGAATTGAAAATAAATTAGGGTTTTCATTATTGCGTTGTTCTGTAACGTTTTCTTCTTTTGTTTTTCAGTTTCCAAGTAACAATAGGCTTGATTTCTTCATTGGTCTGCATACCAATGTGTGTGGCTTGAGATGTGAACTGAAAGCGGTTTTAGTTAAAACTTGATTTAAAAAAAGAATGAATACCATTGACACAAAAAAGAATATAAATAAATCTCTAATATGTAAAATTCTCGTGTCACGGTGTTTGTAATTAAACTCCTCCGAAATGGCTCGACACCGATTTTCGCGAAATTTTGTGTGCATATCGGTTAGGTCTATCTATTTTTCATCCCCCTAAATGTTAAGGGTGGTCCACCCCTAAATTTTATAGTTATTTTTTTGCTAAAAATGGCATAACAACATTGGATGGGTCAGCTAGTAATCTATATGAATATTGAAATGAATCCCTATTTTTCTTGGTCAGGCCATCACGCATGAACGGCTGTGCCACTTTCGGTAATTCTTTTTTTGCTGTGTTCGTTACTGTAAGGAGAAGGTTCTTATAAAAGATTATAAGAACCTTTTCCTTACAGTCTCTTGACCTATCTAGTATCTTAACTTTCTACTACTCACAGTTTGTTCTTACAAACTAAGAAACTTTCGCGGAACATTAGAAATTTTAAGAAAATCTAACAACTATTTTAACTTCGCGCGTTTGACAGTTCGCGCGTTTGACAGTTCACGCGTTTGACAGTTCACGCGTTTGACAGGTCACGCTTTTGACAGTTCACTCGTTTGATAAATGTGAATTTTAACCGCGGGTAACAACGTGGGGCGCGGCTAGTATACAAAATGTAACATAATTAATGCAAATCCTTATATACCCCAATTCGAGTACTGAACTAAAATAATAATGCTGATGATCAAAACTATTTTTGTTTACAGCTACCTATTATTATTGAGAAAACCATGTGGTCCCTACCATTACTTTGTGTACTTAAAATTGAGTCTTAACGCGTTACTGTAAGATTTAATTTTCATTGCCTCAATTGGCGGTCAGTATGGCAAAATACATACTTTTCGCAAGAAATCCGTACATTAAAAGTTACTGAAATCGATTCAGTAGCCAATTATAAGAGAATACTTTCAGTTCTTTGTATAGGTACTTATTGGTCTTTTAAGTTTTATTTAATGGCAATAATATGTTTATCCAAGCCTTCAAGTCTACACAGATACAAACGTAAAACTAATAACACCCCTCTTTTTGCGTCGGGGGTTAAAAAATATGAGCCTAATGTGCTTTCAGTTTGTCCATTTTTGCTCAATAATAAATAAATAAATAAATAAATAAATAAATAAATAAATAAATAAATAAATAATGCTGGACAATCTACACAGCATCATCTAGCCCCAAGCTAAGCAGAGCTTGTGTTATGGGTACTAGATGACTGATATACTTAATACAACACATTACATAGATAGATATTTTTTATTATACATAGCAAATACCCAGAACACCCAGAACAAATATTTGTAGATCGTACAAACATTTGTCCCAAGGCGGGAATCGAACCCGCAACCTCCTGCATCGCAGGCGGACCTTTGCCCGCTGCGCCACATAGGTCGTCTATATATAGGTCAATATATAGTAAATATGCGTTTATCGACCTCAAAGTACTCCTTTAGTAAATACAGGCGTAATTTCATGTTATAAAAGGCTCCCTTAAACAATCGTCACGCATCAGTGCGGACACAGATATTGAGGTAGTTTTAAATTTTGATCTCTATTTGGACAGTGTGAAAGTTCTAATTACAAAAACTGACGTCGAACTCAAGTTAACGTTGCCATTTTTGAATTAAGAACTTCACCGTGCTCTAAAAAAAGTCTAATATACAATAACTAGCTCAAAGGTTAGAGCTTGGACTAGAGTCAAAGCTCGTTTTGTAAAAAAACGCGTTTTCATAGAAATTTGTTCGACGGATACATGCATTTCGTATAATTGTATGGAATTTTTGCCTCGCGCCTGTGACAATTCATAGGAAGATCAGTATTCGTAATTATCCTCCTTACCCGGATAATTATTATAATATTATGCTAGAACCACTTCTAGCATAATATTATAATAATTATAATCGATATGGACCCACGTCCATATCGATTTTCATTCAAACCAAAATTTCAAGCTTATAAAACTACTAAATGGCATCGTTGGTCGTGTGGTTGCAAGCGCGTCTGCTGAGCGTGAGGTTCTGGGTTCGATTCTCGGGTAGGACAAAGTGTTGTTAAGTTGTTTCATTAAGAATTCTTCGATAGCTGCAGCCTGTAGTCTGGATTTGTGCCCAGTTAATAGCACAAGACTATAAAAGCCAGTCTTACCGAATGATATCGCGTTACTTTGTATCTTGTTAGACTAAAAGTCGACCTCAATATATTTAGGAAAGGGCTAGGCAGATGAGATGATGAGGTACCCCAGCTACAAATGGCTCCAAGTTGCTAGAGAGCCACTGAGCGCAAATTCAGGTAAATATTGTGTAAATATAATACCAGTGAAAATACTTCTAGTGCACGTTCAGATATTAGCAAGATTGATCTTCCTTTACCAAGTTACCATGTTTCATCATTAAAACTATAACTTACTTTACTCACTCGCTGCTATCTAGCTAACCATACTAGGTAAACACTAAGTCGCTGAAAGTAACTCAAGGTATCTGTATAAAGTATAAGTAATATACAGGGTGGAGAGGATATCGACGTACGACCTGATACCATGAGTTCAATGCATAAATAAATAAATAAATAAATAATGCTGGACTATCGACACAGCATCATCTAGCCCCAAGCTTAGCAAAGCTTGTGTTATGGGTACTAGATGACTGATATACTTAATACAATACATTACATAGATAGATATCTATTTTTATTACACATAGCAAATACCCAGAACACCCGGAACAAACCTTTGAACTTGACCAACGTCAATAGGGATAAAAGTAATTACTAAAACCTACTACTACTCACGAACTGTACTTTTAAATTTTCAACACAAAAAAAATACATACGCCTTTCTAGTTTTTTCTTATCCCATAGTCCTGTAAATGCAACTCAAACCATTATCTAAAACTACCTACAAAATACGACACCCGTAACACAACCTTTTTGTTACAGCAACAAAAGAGAGAACCTGTAACATATGGCTGTAACAATACCCCGCAAAAAGCACTTAATACAACACATTCAATGTTTTTCTTCACCCTTCCCTTTCCGTTCCCAAAATAGACATGTTATGTGCAACCCTTTGACCTTCGCCGTTTCAAGCGTAGGTAGCCACAAACACGGAGTCAGTCAGAAGTTCAACTCCGTACAGAAAACTGGCGAACACATTCATATTCTATATTCAAATCTATATTTTCGCGTAATGGCATCCCCCGAAATTCGTTCATAAGTTTTATCAAGTTGCAACACAGTATTAGGTTTTTTGTTAACTAGCGAATTACTAATGTGTATTTCACGAAGTATTAATAATTCTAATAATGCCACTACTTAGAATATAGAAGTTTAGTACCAGCCTATTACTGTTCCACTGCAGGGCAAAGGCCTCTTCTCATACAGAGAAGGCATGAGCATTAATCACCACGCTTGCTCAAGACGGGTTGGCGATTTCAGACTTATATTAATTATGTAAGTCCAGGTTTCCTAACGATGTTTTCCTTCACCGATGTCAGTGATGTCCAAGATAAACTTAGAAAGTACATATGAATTGAAAAACTCACATTGGTACTTGGCCAGGTTTGAACCCACAACCTCGCGCACAAGAGGCGACGCCTAAACCACTGGGCCATCATGACATTGCCACTACTTGGTCAGTTCAAATTGTGCGATAGAATAACTATTTAATGAATTCATGACATTTGAGCACCATTCTAATTGTGAGTTGTCATGGTGATTTTAATGATTATATTCCGGGAAATTTGTGTTTACATTTAAGGAACCTAAATTGCAAACGTAGTATAGTAACACTTGGAAAGAGTGGAAGGCGATCTCAAATGAATACCAGAGGAACAATTCCCGTATTTTTAAGAATGTTCATATTCTACTAACAGTCTTACACTGTCAAGAACATGTCTAATTACCCTACATTTTTGACAATTCTATGACATCGATTGTCGCTGAGATGAGATTGCGACTATATTGCGACTTAATTACGGGAGTCTACTTAGTGCCGTGGGTTTGATTCCCGCATGGAACAAATATTTGTATGGCCTACAGATAGTTGTTCCGGGTCTGGCTGTTTCTATATGTGAGTATGAATGTTTGTTAACGCACCCACAATATGGGAGATTTCCTAGTGGGTAACGTTTTTTTTAAACAAATGAAAAGAAAGTGGGGAGTTGATCTTCTGTACCTACTACTCTGTGTCATCAATATTGGACTCACGTACGTTCTACAATGGTTTTGTTACAAATCAGGGCCTAGTGTTCCGTATGTTTGATTAATAGACATTTGTATTTGGATTATACATAGATGTATGTACTGTTATGTATGTATGTATGTGTAATCATATCAAAAACAGAAAGTTTCGTTTTATTCATTAAGAACTCGTAATTTATATAAAGGGGTGCTACTCCATTAAAACTCATGAATACAACATTAAGATCCCCCTCGCGTTCACCAAAAGTATATATGAACATATAACATCACGCCTGTATTACGCGAAGGGTCAGGCAGCGGTTTACTTATGATACGCCCATATTTCGCCAGTTATGTTTATGTCCCATGTCATTGGAGACATATCTATTGCCATCAACTGGGCAAAACTCCAGACTCTTAATTGCTACGAAGAAATTCCAGAATTAATAAGCTGTAACACCTGGAAAAGGAACCCAGGACTTCATGCTCTACTTTTTCAAGCAGTTTCTTGCAGTTTGTGCCATGAAATCTTAAATAGAAATAAAATGACTACCGATGACTGCAATAGATAGCCTAAAAGTGATGTTTTTAATTTTGACTTGTCTTTGAAGTGGGGTATTTTAAAATTTACATTTCGCCAGTTATGTTTTAGTTCCCTGGAACTAAAACATAACTGGCGAAATGTTGATGTCAATAAGCTCACCCCCTGGGGTGAGCTTATTGACATCAACCGGGTACAAATCCGGACTGAGCAGTTATTTTTGTTAAACCCCAAAAAAACTGCCCAACCTGACAATCGAACCCAGGACGTCACGTTCAGCAGTCCCGCTTGATACCACTAGACCAAAAAGCAGTAAAAATACATACTACCAAAACTACCACTCAGTACAACAATATATTTCTTTTAAGAAAAATCCAGTTCTATCTTTGCCTCAAGTAGTACCAGTGATCTTATCTCAAAAATTAATAATATCTGTATTGTGTAGGAGCAGCTGTTGTACTAACATAACGACTACCTTAATTTAAAACCTAGGCAACATAAAAGTATACGATTATGTCTTATAGCCAAGGAGTGGTTACACAACAGCGGCTGGTTATGTTGGGTCAGACCAAAACCTTTTCTTTTATACAACAGATAAATATTAACTGCTTCGCTGGTCCAGGGGCCACCAGTCTCAACAAGGGTTATTGTATTATCCAGTAATTGGGTTGAAGAGGTCGGATAGATATAAAGTACGGTAAGCAGTTGGTCCCGGCTGTCACTCGAGGATCTTTGACCGCACATTTTGGGTAGTCAGAAGCCGCAAAGACTAATGGATGTCAGTCTTTTTGGCTTCTTCTGTTCATTCTTACCAATGGGTATCATGATGCCCAATAACTGGTTTGTGGAGGTCAGATACGTAGTCGTTTCATGCAAAATGACGGGTATTCAGCTGCATCCAGTTAGACTGGAAGGACCCAAATATGGTTGGGACAATCGACTGATATATAAACTAGTATCCTTAATGAATAAATCAAGAATAAGAGTTTCGTAAAATGTATAAAAATTAATTCCAAGGGACAGTTTAGACTACGCTAAAATATAGAACACTAGCTGACCCAGCAAACGTTGTTTTGCCATAATATAGAGGTTGGTGATAGAAGGGTAAAATTTTGAAGATGTATGTATTTTTGTATGCTGCATCATAAAAAAAAGGTGGATCATCCTTAACATTTAGGGGTATGAAAAATAGATTTTGTCCGATTCACAGACCTAACCGATATGCACATAACACTTCACGAAAATCTGACGAGCCATTTCCGAGGAGTTTAATTACAAACACCTTACACGAGAATTTGATATAAAAGATTTTAGATATAGCACAAAAATTTGGCTCATCATACATTTTATTTGCATATGCCCACACAACGATATACTATGTATAAGGTACTAAGAGATAACGAAATGGACAAGCGGTTGCTCGACTCTTTGCGTGACCTTCAAAGGGATGGCCATTTTTTTTTGTACAAAATCAAACATGAATAAAGAAAACGAAAGCATAAAAAATTCCACATTTCTGTCAATGGAAAGAGTGCTTAAAAGACTGACAGCATTTACCATTTAACGTGGCAATGCTGGCACTTTTGCCGTCATGTTTTTTTTTCTTTTTATGGCTATATAGGTACCATGACGCAATATGATATAACGTAGTCTGAACTACGCTTTTGTCTAAAGCTATCCGTAGTGTGGTCTCACGATCAGATACAGTATTTCTTTGCGCTTCCTGCGAGAACTGCTCAATCGATAGCCACCGAGGAATCGACATTAATTGGAATTCTAATTAAAACTGCAGCCAGCAAAGAGATCGGTGGAATGTTAGAGATTTTTCCTAGCGAAAGCGAACGATTATCCTGTAGGTGGAAATATCTTTCTTTCTTTTTTGACTCTAAGGAATCTTTTGAGCTACTAGATGATGTTTTGTCAGCAATTTTGATATATCATCACGCTCATTTCCTTGAAGGGTTAAGCAGAGGTGTACATATATTATATTACATTACCATTAAATATGTGTGAGTATCTGTAATAGGAGGCGAGCCTATAAACATCAACCTGGCATAAATCTGGACTCCGCGATGCTCCTAAAACCATCCAGATGGAAAAACCCTTTTAAAATTTTCTAATACTCTGTAGAAGATTCTTACGGAAAAATTGATGAATATTTGAGCGTCATGCGCTGGATAAATGGGGTAACACCACGGGTAACACCGCGGGGCGTAGCTTAATTATCAAGAAACGACAGAACTACTTTCCACAGTCGATATGTCCAACATTGTTTCATGTTTTTTATACTAATAAACGTAAACCAAGCCTAGTAATTAATCCCAATCTATTTACTAAATACCAAAACTATTAATTGGCATCGAATTACCATTAATTTTAATTATACGGACGATTAAACTTGTAATAGATCATGTACTTAATTAAATATTAATAATGTTCTATTCTGATTGAGTTTGGACCAAAATTGAGTGTACAACCACAATTTTGCACTGAAATGTTAATTTGTAAATTATCTAGATAGTCAAGGTTGGGGTTACATTATAATCAATCGTATATATAAACATTAATAACAATGTCAGGCTGTTATTGTTTCACTGTAGGGCAATGTCCTCTTCTCATACAGAGAAGACACGAGCATTAATCACCACGCTTGCTGACAGCAGATTGGCGATTAAACACTTCTATTATTAGTACAGGTTTTCTCACGATAAGCTCATCGCTTACTGAAAGAAAATCAACCGCACGAAGCGATTGAAGGTTAAGCCACGCTTTCCGAGCAGTCATCGATAGACTGACCAGTCTTTTGCTCGTAACATATCGAGAATTTAACACTAACCCGTGCCTAGGAAAGCACGCTAAGGACTTTTGTCCAGGCTGTCATTTGTAGATCTTTGACAAATGTTACGGTCTGTCAGTCAGAAGCCTGAAACTCTTACCAAGGGGTATCGTGTTGCCCAGTAACTGGGTTGTGGAGGTCAGATAGGTAGTCGCTCCAAGTAAATTACTGGTTGGCTGCATCGAGTTAGACTGGAAGCCGACCCCAACATGGTTGGGAAGAGACAGATGACATTTCCTCACAATTTTTTCCTTCACCGATGATGCAGATAACCTAGACAAACTTACGAAATACAATAAAATAGAAAATGTCACATTGGCACTTGCCTAGATTTAATCGTACAACCTGGTGCGTGAGACTAAAGGTTGACGACGGACCGATGCCAAAGTTTTAACAGCATCACGAGCCGACCTAACCTTAAGCAATGTTGGCCGAAGCCAGTCAAAATCAAAATCAAAATTCATTTATTCAAATTAGGCTGAGAATCAGCACTTTTTGAACGTCAAAGACGTTTACATAAGACAGTCCCCCAAAACGCCCACCCTTCTTGGATGGGTGACCATTCATAACATACAGTCACGCCTATTTCCCTTGGGAGTAGGCATAACTACAGAACACCACCTGCTACGATCCTTAAATACTCTTTTTGCTTCGTTAATTAAAATTCTGGTATCCAGCTGCATCCGGTTAGACTGGAAGCCGACCCCAACTTAGTTGGGAAAAGGCTAGGCAGATGATGATGAATATCCACACAACTGGTCCTACACGCACGCCGGTTGCAATTAGTCTACGCATCTGACCTTCTTGTATTTCTGAAGAAAATCACCAATAAGGTGCAATGAAGGACGTATTTTTATTCCACTTATAATTTCTAAGTCAGGCATAAAAATAATTGCTGATTACGAGCCACTTCTGATGAATGGAACTCAACTAAAACGAATCTTTTACGATTATTGCATTCATATCAAAAATAGTAGGTAGTCAGTACCTTTATATACCTTTATATATATGTCAGTATATTTAAACCTATATATTACTAGCTTCGGCCCACAGCTTTGCCCGCGTGGTTTATGGATAAAAAGGCAGCTTTCATCCTTACCAAGGCTTCAGACTATCCATATCTTTCACACAACGGCTCAGCAGTTTTTTTTTATCGTTGCCCCACTAGGATTTTTTCCTGTATCGTGGGAGCGTTTACAAACATTCAAACTCACATACACACACAGCCATACCCGGAACGACTGCGTGCGGGATTCGAACTGACGACACGCAGCGCAGCCACTGCGCCAACCTTGCCGTCATCCTTACCAAGGCTTGAGACTACACAAACGGCTCAGCAGATTAGCAGTGAAACATACTTTCACACAGATAAGCAAACAGACAGACAGTTAGAAGTTACATTCATTTTTATAATGTCAGGTATAGATTAGTATGCATACTATTATTACTGAAGAGGATTACTTAACATATTGATTTCAATTGTCGTACGGGAGCAGCAATAAATAAAAACTGATTAGAATAAGATACATAGGTAATTATCGATATGTTTTGACGGTTCTTCTTCATGCAATATACTCCTGTAAACTATATCACATGATTTGTTTCGTTCAGCGAAAATATGTAGATTTTGCGAAACGAACACTTAAGCAGGCTACGTTGAGCTGACCGTGGGAGAAACATGGCGTGCCTAAAATGTATCCCTGTTACCGTTACAGTTTGAGCTTGCGATGTATTTATAGTCTTTGTACATGCAACCGTACAGTAATCGGATGACATGACTGTGTCGATTGATCGCTGGTTATTTCGTTTTGCGCATTTATAATATTACTAGCATCCACACGCGGCTTCGCCCGAGTGGTTTAAAAAAAAAAGTAACTTATTTCCTTTCTCGAAGTGCAATCTATCTCTCTGCCAAATTTTATCGAAATCCGTTCAGTGGTTTAGGCGTGAAAAGGTAACAAACAAACTTACTTTCGCATTTATAATATTATTATTGCAATATTTTATTTTATTAATTCTACTTTTCCTACAAAAGTAGAATTAATAAAATAAAATATTGCAATAAAGCGGGAGTGAGGACGCAACGTTAAACAATGCGCATGACTGAATGTAATTAAGTGCGTTCTGTTACATGTATTTGCCTGAAATTTCAGGTAAAAGTTTATTAATAAAGGTTTCTTTTTTTTGGTACATCTCTGTCATGCTTCTGTAAGTAAATAGACTTGTACCCAGCCAATGAATCCTCCATATTATATTTATTTGATTAGTGGTCGTTCAGTGGTCGAAACTGGACTGTTTAGTATTCTGAACTACTTTCCTACATCACTTTTTTTATAAAGAGCTTTGTCGTTTAGCTACATGAACTATACATATGCAAAATATCACACTTTTCAGTGAGCACAAAACTCTTAAAGAGGTGTGCAAATTTTATGTCTTTACTTACCTAATAATGTATAGATAACAAACAATACAAAATTTATTTGTGACAACCATTTGAACAATTTATGAATTCCGACGATGCAATTTTAATGGGTATAGTTATCCTAGTTCATGATCTTCCGCCTAGCCCTTTTCCAACTATCATATGTTGTTGTCGGGTTCCAGTCCAACTAGATGCTATGCAACTATTTTACATGGAGCGACTGCCTATCTGTCCTCCACAAACCAGTAACCGGTCAACACGATACCCCTTGGTAATACTGGTTGTCAGACGGTCTTCTGACTGCCCATAACGACTGTGAAAGATCTGCAAATTACAGCCGGGACCAACGGCTTACGAGGCACGAACTTTCAATCGACCTGAGATGCAATTTTACTTAGCTGCTACCTACTAATTTTATTGAGACTATGATACTATAATACTTATTCGGAAACAAGTTTAGATTTGAAAAAGATACCGTCCCGAAGCAACCGTCCTTTGGGACTCACGGAGGAGTCTCGGTATGTGACCTAGGTATATACCTAGGTAAAATCTATAATATAAGAAATATTTCCAATCATCATCTGCCTAGCCTTTTCCCAACTATGTTGGGGTCGGCTACCAGTCTAACCGGATGCAGCGGAATACCAGTATTTTACATGGAGCGACTGCCTATCTGACCTCCACAACCCAGTTACTGGGCAACACGATACCCCTTGGTAAGACTGGTTGTCAGACTTTTGGGTTTCTGACTACCCGTAACGACTGATTAAATATTTCCAATATTCGTATAATATTCGTTTCATAAACAGCCATAGAAAAAGATCGCAAGGAACTCTTAAAAAAGCCAACCTTTAGCTAGACAACCCATTTAAAAATCAGATTCACGTTGAAAAGAGAACTAAAATGCCACGTTTTAACCAATATTCACTGTTTACACATATTACCATAGGATTTTACGTAAAAACACAGCGTACACCGAAGCTGTTAGAAAGTATTACAAGAGCAATCTGCATAAAAGTGCTCCCGACAAAATTACTGATGCATACGGTTCAGTAATAATCGCGCAAATGCATCCGTTATTTTATACTTAGCTGGGAAAATATTCTTACTAAGCTTTTTAGCCTTTTGGCTGGCTTTGCTTTTTTAGAGTTCCGTAAGTAAATGGTACCAACGGGACCGTATTAGTAAGCCCTTACTGTCTGTCTGTGCGTCTGTATCTCACGAACCATAATAAGTAGGTAGTTGAAAATTTCACAGAGTGTGACTATTGCTGCTATATCAAAAATAATACAAATAAAAATTAAAGGAAAACCTACATAATACTTATTCAAGACTAGCTGCGCCCCGTGGTGTTACCAGCGGTTAAAATACTCACTTATCAAGCGCGCAAACTGCCAAAAGCGCGAAATTAAAATAGTCCTTAAGTTTTCTTAAATTTTCTAATGTTCCGATCTTTCTTAGTTATTTCTTTCATAAGAACCTTCTCTTAACAATAACAAACACAACAAAAAGAGAATTAGCGAAATTGGTAAAGCCGTTTACGCGTTATGCCGTGACTAAGCGAAATAGGGATTCAATTTACACGATTTATATTAGCTTCACTTGTATGTTTGTTTGTACCTTTGTTGTCCTTTGGACGTTATTTTGACCCACTTTAATCGGTCAGATTTCATTCAAATTTTGCACACCTGTCAAAGACCGATGACAATGCAATAATTCAAAAAATATATATTAAAAAAACTAAAAAACGCGCTTTTATAGAAAATTCAAGTTCAACTCAAACATGAAAAATAAATAACAATTTAAAAAAACTATGGAAATTTTATAAGTACTACCTACCTAAGAGCTCTAAACTCTCTTAAGGAACCAAAAAAATCTGTTGTTCCATTATAAACTCATTAAATATTGATACTAAAAATTCGCAGCAAAATAATTCCTCTTAACAATCCATTGTTTTCTTTTCTATATAAACGTCAAAATATATTAAAATCCTTGTATTCGTGCATTTTTGTTCCGTTTATGAAAGCTGGACCATTGTTTCATGCTGCTTTCCCTAACATTTGCATACGTATAGTTCTATTGTGGCTTGAATTAATAAGCTATACAGGGATGGGCAACCATGGGACATAATTATGCAAGCTAATATAACGAGCCATCAATTTAAAAAGAGAAATTTAAGATCATCTGCCGAACCTTTTACCAAGTATGTTTGGTTTGGCTGCCAGTCTAACCGGATGCAGCTGAATACCAGTGTTTTACATGGAGCGACTGCTTATCTGACCTCCTGGCTGTAATTTGTAGATCTTTGACAGCCGTTAAGGGTAGTCCAGCGCCCGAAAGTCTGACAACCAGTCTTACCAAAAAAAAATAAAGCAATGATTTGCTCCCTTGCTTGAAAATGAAGTATAAATTTTTTAAAGTATAACATGGTGTTATCATTAAAATAAACCATGAATTTCCCATTTTTTATTGATAACACAATACTGACCATAAGCCATTTTTGAAACGCTGTTATTACTGACCAGGAAGTCCCTTAACAGACTCCAGACACAGGTTGGTCGAAGCAAGGAAAAAACCTGCTTAGCTCGTTTTTTTTTTTTTTTTCGTGGTGGGAAAATCATCTTATGACATACCCCGCTCTTGGGCGGGGAGGGAGATAGTGTCAGACTTTTACTGACTAAAAACCACTCCTGTTCCTTCGTTGCCTTTCGTACCAGGGCCGAGTCTTCCTTTCAGAATCAAACCCTTGGCCCCGGTGGGCTTCGACCCTGCTGGGTCCCTACAGTTGCTGACATCTCCTTGAGGCGCGCGTGCCGTGGAACAGTACGCGCCGTCGACGACTTGGGCTCGGTCCGGATGGTTACCGGATGGTCGGACGACGAGCCACCCATTGCTCGCCGTCTGCAAGCCCGCGCCTAACCTGCTTAGCTGTAAGTTAATCGACGACTCCAGCCTGGTGTGCCAGCGTGGTGCTGCTCCACAAACAATGGGACACCTTATTCTGAGGATTTGATGGACGCTACTCAAAATCAAAAATCATTTGTTCAAATTAGGCTGAGAATCAGCACTTTTTGAACGTCAAAACGTTTACAAAAGACAGTCCTCTAAAACGCCCACCCTTCACCACTTCCTAGTGTTTTTGCTGGGAAGAAGAAGTGGCAGCACAAACTCCCCAGAAACTACCGATGGTAGCAAACACGTAGCTGATTTCTGGCCAATTGAACTGAGAAAATGAACTGCAATTATTAACCTGTAATTATGAATTCCAACTCCTACCAGTGGCAAGCTGAAGACAGGCGCTATGGCGCTCATTAGGAGAGGGCTATGTCCAGAAGTGGACTAGTATAGCCTGATGATGATGATGAATCCCATCACAATTTTAATACAATATTTACAAATATGAAAATTTGAGTGTTGGGGTCTTACTCTTTGACGCAGAAACACCTGAATGGATTAAGATGAATGTCTTAAAGGTAGCTAATACCCTTAACTAACACATAAGCTATTCACATATATGTACTTTACATATACAATATAAAAAGTGAAGTACCTCTGTGTGACGGCGTGACGACGCCTCATGTTGACTTTTTAATCGCGGAGCGCTACTAGTATCAATACTTAATAGAATCTTATTTTTTTTTTAATTTCCTAGTGTGGGGCAACCACACTAGGAAATTTTTCCTGTGTCGTGGGTGCGTCCACAAACATTTACAGTCACATACACAAACAGCCAGACCCGAAACAACTACCTGTTATACAAATATTTGTTCCGTGCGGGAATCGAACCCACGACATGCGGCGCAGAAGCCGATCGCTCAGCCACTGCGCCAGCCGTGTTGTCAAAATCCGACGAAATCCAGTATAAATCAGTATTGTAATTGTCATCATTTATAATTACCTACCCGCCATGACAACCAGTTACAATAAAATTTAATGGTTCGCGGAAATTTTGCCATTTAAACACTGGCCACAATTAATATTTTAATTATTTCCAACATCAGATCAAAGGTAATGAGAGTAATATTTATTAAAATTGAATACTGCACGTAACTCCTTGTTAATTGTGAAATTACTGCGGTATTCAGCAGCCTTATTGCTTTACGCTCTCACGACCATTCCTGTACATTTTGAGAATTCGAAAATATTATTTCGTTATTTATATTGCCAAGCTAAGTACTGTTCTGTACAAAACAGTGTAACGACCGGATAGATTTTGATTTTAATTGTATAATTAAAACTATTATTCTTTTTTAATTCTTTAACAACGATACAACTATTAACACATGAAAAAATAAAAATAAAATAAATAATCATCCGCATCACTGTCAACGGGAAAAATGCCCAGAAGGCTGACAGCATTTCCACGTTGAATGGCAATGCTGATTCTTTGTCCAAAAAAAAAGGCCAGCCCTCTGTTCACGTGAAGAGTCGACCAAACGATTCGCGATTTCTCGAAAAACTAAATGGGCACACGGACCCCATGGTCCTAGAGTTTCAACCCCAAACGGCTCAAACATATAACTTCCAATTAGGTTGTTACATTTTCGCCGTTTGAGGTTTTTTGCACCTGCAACCGCACCTGCACAGTCTACCTTACTAAGAAGATGGGATGGCGCAAGAGTGTCGATACATACTTTTAAATTTCGCTTTATCTTCACTAACATAAGCTAAGCAAAATATTTAACAACACTATCACAATTATAATACAATTTCCTCTTTTTTCAAGTAATTTTTATCTTTTCAATACGTTTTTATTAGCTTGACCTATATGTATGTGTGTAACGAAATCTTTCTTTAATTAACTTTGCACTCGTGTCTAGACAATGACATTACAATTATACATCATATATGTATGTTATATACGGTCCTCCGCGGTAGTTAAAAGTATATTTTTTCTTTCTTTCTCTACAACACGCGTTGAATAACACAGAGAACATTCTCAATTCTTTGTGTTCCCAAAACAAAACACAACAATCCAAAGACCACATTCAGCTGTTCAAATAATGTTTGTATACTTGTAATAAATATGAATAAAGCAACGGAAGCAAGTTAACGACTTTATGTGCTTTATAAATTTAACTATTTTAACATGTTTAACGGGACCATTTTGTAACGAGCTGGTATTTGCATAAAAGTAAGGATTTATTGTTATTAAATTCATGCTTCCGTGTTCTGGGGATTGAAGGCCGAGGTTTTTAATATACCTCGGTTGAGGAAGGGTTGGTGGTTAATTTTGTAAACTAGTTGTAGCAAAATTTAGTATCTAAAAAATCAATCATCACCAATTTTCTACACTTAGGGGTAGTTTTTCATTTTAAAATGTAAATGGAAACAATTTTGAATAACACCCTACCCAATAAAAAAGATGCATCGAAATTGGACAGCACTGCTAAAAGATATGCGTTGTTTAAAAAAAAATGTCGTGTGGAATTGAGATTTTTACATTACAATATTCGCTTATAAAAGATAGTATGAGAAAAAAATAAAGCTAATTACTACTAAATCGACAGCTAGCATACTATGGAAAAAGTAATAAAGTATAATGTACTTTGTAAGTTTATTTTAGACATCTCTGACATTGGTGTATGAAAGCATCTTGAGGAAACCTGGACTTACGCTTAAAATACATTCTGAAGTCGTCAAGATGCCTTGAGCAAGCGTGGTGATTAATGCTCGTGTCTTCTCTATATGAGAAGAGGCTTTGGCCCTGCAGTGGGACAGTAACAGGCTGGTATTATTTTGATTAACATGTGACAATATCACCACCTTCCATCCTTTGTTGTTGAATTGCTCATAAAATAAAATAGTTGTATTCGTTGCGTCTTTTTCTACATACAAGTACATATGTTATGACATGACCCAAACAATAATAATACGTAAGACATTGTTACCGAATACAATAATGTGAAACCTAACAATATTTCTTTATCGGGCTCATTAGCTTTCTCATTGTGAGTATAAAGACAGAATGCTTGGCTCAGGGATTTTCTTCACAGCGAAGGTGAGGGTGGTGGGGGGGAAAGAGGCAAGTTTTGAAAGAGC
Source organism: Phlogophora meticulosa (assembly GCA_905147745.2). Lineage (NCBI taxonomy): Eukaryota > Metazoa > Arthropoda > Insecta > Lepidoptera > Noctuidae > Phlogophora > Phlogophora meticulosa. The sequence continues at coordinate 1,992,348 of LR990534.1, forward strand.
CGATGGGATTTTTGCTAACTTTCTACTGTAACCGTAACTTAATATACGAAATAACATCACAGCCTGAATGTATACAATCTAGATAGATTGTATACATTCAGGTGAACCAGAGGTGTTATAACATCATTATGTTTTAATTTTATAGATAAACTAAGAATGAAATAAATAAATCGGAATGCAAAGGGAAGGAGTGAGGACCATGTTGTGTAGAAAGTTTTAAGTATGTTTTAAGTAGAGGGAGACCAAAGAAACGATGTATGGATTGTGTGAAAGATGATATGGCTAGGAAGGAGGTGACTTCTTTTGGAAATTATTTGCAATCGGTCGTTAGGCGATAACCGAATTTGTCGTGGGATTTGTTGTGGTGGGGCCGCCAGTGTAAATAAAAAAATGGCCCCTTCTTAAGACACTAGGGCACCGCAGACGGGTCCAGCAAATCGAATTGATTTTGGTGTAAATATAGCCATGTTGAGACAATTGAGATGACAGCAAATAGAGATCAAAATCAAAATCAAATCAAAATTCATTTATTCAAATTAGGCTGAGAATCAGCACTTTTTGAACGTCAAAGACGTTTACATAAGACAGTCCCCCAAAACGCCCACCCTTCACCACTTCCTAGTGTTTTTGCTGGGAAGAAGAAGTGGAGGAACAAACTCCCCAGTAACACGTCTGTCTGATAGGTTTGAAGAACCTGAAGCTATACAACACATTATGTCAAAAATAATAATTATGTCAATCATCTTTATACGTCATTCAATTAAATAATTTGCTACATGTTAGCTAGCACACACCAATATGCCAAAATAAATAAATAAAAAGTTATATATACCAAAATCGACAATTAACTCAAGCAAAGCCTGCTAAACTGAATACATAAAAAGCCTCCAAGGCAGTCCAAGGGCGTGCCCGCTGACATGTGCAATGCTGAATTATATCAATACAACTCATTCATACAATGTAATGAGAGGATCATGTCAATAACATAAAAATAAGGATAGTAGAAGAAACATACACAAAAATAAAGAACTATTAAACAGTAAAAGAACATAGTAACATTGTCCTGCGTTCAACAAAGCGACCAACTATTCTTGTCTTCTAAATAGTCGTTGATCGAATAATATGCTTTAGAACAAAGGTTTGATTTAACTTTAGCTTTAAACGCGTTAAAAGGTAAATCCAGCAAAGAATGAGGTAGCATGTTATAAAAGCGGATACCGAGCCCCACAAATGAGCTCTGGACCTTACGAAGCCGGTGGAAAGGAGCGTACAGTTTGTGCTTATTTCTGGTATTAAAATTGTGGATGTCACTGTTTTTAGTGTACATATGTATATTTTGCCTAATGTATATTATGTTGGCAAAAATAAATTGAGAAGCCACTGTGAGAATACCAATCTCTTTAAATAGATCTCTTAAGGAGACTCTGGGCCCTAATTGGTATATTGCACGAACAGCTCGTTTTTGTAGCACAAATATATTTTGAATATCTGCAGCTTTGCCCCATAACAGCATACCGTAAGACATTACGCTGTGAAAATAACTAAAATAGACTAACCGAGCTGTGTCCACGTCAGTGTATTGTCTCACTTTCCTGACAGCGTAGGCGGCAGAGCTGAGTCTCCCTGCTAGGGTTGATATATGAGGGCCCCACTGCAGTTTGGCATCCACTGTTATGCCCAAAAAGACTGCAGAGTCCACCGTATCAAGCACCTCACCACCAATGCTTATATTCGGTCCAAGATTTCTAACATTAGGTAAGGCGAACTTTACACATTTCGTTTTCTTGGCATTAAGAACTAGGTTATTTGTCGTAAACCAATCCGTGACCATTGAAAGTGCAAAGTTAACATTATCAAAATCTTGTCTATTCCGTTCTACTTTAAATATGAGAGAGGTATCATCTGCAAACAACACAACATCACAGATACCGTTTAAATAGAATGGCAAGTCGTTAATATAGACCAAAAATAAGAATGGACCCAGTATTGAACCTTGAGGTACACCTAATAGAACTGGTAGCCCGGAAGATTTCACACCATTTACATCTACACATTGAAGTCTATTAAGTAAATATGAATCTATTACGTTAAGAGCTTCGTTTTGGACACCGTAATGAACTAGTTTACGCTAAGTGTGTCATGAAGTACGCAATCAAAAGCTTTTGAGAGATCACAGAAAACCCCTATTGCATTTTGCGAGTTCTCCCATGCATTAAATACGTGTTTCAACAAAGCGACACCCGCATCAGTAGTTGAACGACCTTTCGTAAAGCCATACTGTTCGGTATGGAGGAGGCTATTTAAATTGAAGTGTCTTAGCAACTGCTTGAGTATTAATTTTTCAAATATTTTGCTGAAGGCAGGTAAGATAGAAATAGGCCTGAAATTGCCAATGTCATTTCTGTTACCTGATTTAAACAGTGGAATGACTTTACTATTTTTCATGAGGTCAGGGAAAGTCCCTAAATCAATGCATCTATTGAAAGTAATGGCAAGATAGGGGGCTACGATGTCTATTATATTATTCAAAAGTTTAATGGAGATGCCCCAGTAATCACCAGTGTTTTTAGACTTAAGAGAGTTAAATACATTTACATTTACTCTTAGATGTCTGGAAAAGAAGACACGCTTCACCAACCCCAAAAAAAGAAGTAGAAAGATGGTGTGTTTTAAGTCTTTAATAAAACACTTGAACTGATGTTCAAACCAAAGACTTATGTGGCGTAGCGGGTGAAGGTCCGCCTGCGACGCAAGAGGTTGCGCATTCGATTCCCGCCTTGGTACAAATCTTTATACGATCTACAAAGATTTTTTCCGGGTGTTCTGGGTATTTGCAGTGTATAGTAAAAAAACTATTTTTATTAAGTATATCAGTCATCTAGTACCCATAACACAAGCTCTGCTTAGCTTGGGGCTAGATGATGATGTGTGGATTGTCCAGCATTATTTATTTATTCTTTAATAGACTTCTGACCACCAGAACAACGAGCTACGTTATTTCCATAATACCTTGTCGGGCAGATCACGTACATTCAGCTAACGTTTCTCAGGGATTTGGGGTTGGCTAATTGGATGACTACCCCATGAATGGTTGAGCGTTAGAGCGAGCAAACCACATGCAACGGAGATAGGTCAGCTTTCATTGATGCAACTGTAGTGTGATATTTTCAGGCGTTTGTATAAGATTGCGGCAAAAGATAATGAAGGAAGGAAACGTTCTTATTGGCACGCTGGCTGATTAGGTCCACTCATATCCATGTGGGTTTTTCCCCAAAAGACCATTTCAGACACTAATCTTGGTCCTGACTTGTGTGAGGACCATGATTAGATTATTCTAATCAAGATAAAGTCTGGACTTTAAAAGATACTGTGATTTCAGAGATTCTTTCGGTGTGTCTTCTCAAAGTAGTTTGATAGCGAAACCCCAACCTAGTTTAAAAAATAATATTTTACTTGTTGACGTGTAAAAGTGTTTGTAAGAACCTATGACAAGCTTATTCTAGGTTTCTTATTATTTGTTGTTGTATTTTAGAAATGTGAGGAGCTGGTGTCTTAGTTAGGCGTATATTGCCTGCATTACAAATCACCAGGTCCCCACCCCACGGAAGAACAGAAATTTAACACATTTACAGAAATAAATATCATTTAAACTATAAAAAATGTTACAGTTAGTTAGTTAGCCATTTTTGTATTTTGCCAATAAAAATATTTTCTTTATTTTTCCTTCTTTCTTTCTTAAGAACGGTAACCTCGATGCAAGATTTGTGAATTTAAATGATCACTTATTACTTTTTTTCTGTTGCCATCCGAAGTCACCTTTGGTCAGTTACTGTCAGACACTTGAGATTAGTTAATCTTGAGTGTCTGAGACGTTGGGTCAATTAGTTAGTTAGTTGGTTACCTTCTGTCATAAATCAGACTCTCAAGATACATCCAATCTTCTACACAACTGTCATACTCACCAGTCGGCTATCATCACGCATTATCTTGAGTGTCAGTAACTCCGTAAATAATTATTATATACTAGCGATCCGCTCCTGCTTCCTGCAAATATTTTTACCCGACTAAGTCGACTTTATGATTTTGACCGGTATGAATGAAGGTATGTTTGTTCATCTGTTCCCTCATAACTTTTAAGCTGCTTATCATTATTTGACTAATGAGGCGTTGTTAGAAGTTGATTAGGGCTATGTAAAGTCACATCAAATTATAATTATCATTATTTTTATTGCAAAAAACCTTGCCCCGCACTAGGAATTTCTCCTGTGTCGTGGGTGCGATTATAAAAACATTTGAAGTCACATACACGAATAGTCAGACCCGGAACAACTACCTGTAAGCCATACAAACGTTTGTTCCGTGCAGAAACCGAATCCACGGCACGCGGCGCAGCAGTCGATTCCTCAGCCACTACGCCAACCGTGCCGTCTCAAAATGGCTCCGTCTAGAGGACACAAAGACATGCACTATTTTGGTTTTAATTCAACTATTTCATGTTGGATATCAAATGTGTGGGTATTAAAAGCACATTTTAATATTATATCTATATTGTTTCTACAAAATAATTAGAATAAAAAGTAAGTTCAAAAACCAAAAAACTGAAAGGAGATGGGCATTTCTGGGCCCAAATGTAAATGGTTGCGGTATGGCTTAAAAAAAAGGGTATATTTTTTTATATCAAAGTTAAAAAAATGAGCCTTATCCGCAATCTGGGAGCAGAGAAATTACAAAAATAAGTTTGCTGTACAAGGAATGTGTAATCGATTAAACTGTTATCGATGAATGATTTAACAAAAAACAAGTTTGCAGGTGCTGAATTGGTGTCTGATCTGATTTCATTAATTCACATGAATCAAAGTATTATATTAATAATGTATACGAGTAAGTATTTATTAAACGGTTCGTAAAATAAAGAAAAATATCTAATCGATTTACGTTTAGTAATCGATTTTTTACTTTGGAGTATTTTTTGACAGTGTCAACACTGAAACGTCAATGTCAATCGGTATCACTGTTACAGGTCACTCGCTCGCTTGCTTCGTATCGTTTCGTGCCTTACCTCCTGCGTTTTGAGTATTTTTCCATTGCTTTTCTCCTCGACCACTGCGTTTCTTCTACGGACTTCTGCTCTTCTTTTACTTGTACTCCTGCTATCCTACCGGACACTGAACCTGCCTTTACGATTGACTTGAACTCGTTATCTTGGACTATCGATTGGATATTGAAACATGGATCGCTGCGTGAATTGTGGAATAGCAACTAATCGCTGCAATACACTAGGCCGACGAGTATTAGATGATGAGATGATTCTGTCAGTGATTCAACAATCTGCTGTTTTATTTTTAAACATCAATCCTGTGATATCCCCCTGCTAGGCAAACGCCTCCCTCCTTGATTCAGATCGTGCTGTTTTAGCCATTCAGTCGCGATCAATTGATCCAAAAATGTTTAGTTTTGGTCACTGCGATGCCTTCACGCTGTTTTAGGACTCGGGAGGCATTCATCTATTATGGTTTAAATAAGTAGCTGGGTACCTACTGTTAGAGCGTAAGGTAGCCTCTGCGTAGCCTTTTACGAAAAATATTTGGGGTCAGCTTTCAGTCTTACCGGACGCAGCGTAGGTATCAGTATTTTACGTGGAACGACTGCCTATCTGACCACTACAACCCAGTAACTGGGTGATACAATAACAATTCGTAAAACTAGATAAGGAAGGCTTAACCTTGAAGATCGACCCGTGCGGCTGTGATCTGTTGGCTGTTTTCAACGGATTTAAACACAATTACTTATTTAAAACTAGCATTTTCTCGTGTAAAAGTTGACTTTCGTATGATATAGTTACATAACCTCACTTATAATAAACAGCTAATATCTCTGTTCTCAGATTGCCAATATCCGCAAGTTTTAGTGTGATAATATTATATTATACTACCTATTATTTGATACAATTTTCATCCTATTACAAATTAGGCCCAAGAATGTATGGAAGCGTATCGGTCTCCTTTGCTAATTAAGCCCTTTCTAGTTAAAGTATAGCAAAGATTTTGTTTTTCCATATTTATTTTTTTATTGTAGTCGCAGAACCAGGAAATACTTTTTATATTCAGTCAGACGTTTATAGGCTTGTAATGATGATGAGTTATATAATCCACATCATGACTACCCACGCAAGACGTACGCACAGACGCGCAATTTTATGACATCGCTGTCGCACGCATGGCTCGACCTTAATACATTTTGCGTGCCAAGAGTGACTTAGTCAAGGCAAAAAAGAACGAAGTTTATTGGAGAAAAGTTCAGAGCTATTTTTCCTTTAAAGGGTGAACTAAAAAGAAAATAAATAAATAAAGAGGGTGCATTCTGAAAGTTGGCAACGTCGCAAGTAGCTATAAAATATTTCGCAGTATAAAAGTGATGCTGTATACTGCAGTAAAATATTGATATCGAATTAAAAAAAAAATCGTATCTGATAATTCTTAAATTTGAGATGACAGCAAACAGATATGAATAAGTAAATAAAATGAAAAAAAAACTGGACAATCCACACAGCATCATCTAACCCCAAGCTAAGCAGAGCTTGTATTATGGGTACTAGATAGCTGATATGCTTAATACAATGCATAAAATAGATATAAATTTTATCATAAATAGCAAATACCCAGAACCCCTGTTACAAATAATTTTAGATCGTACAAATATTTATCCCAAAGCGGGAATCGAACCCGCAACCTCCTGTGTCGCAGGCGGACCTTCGCCCACTGTGCCACATAGGTCGTCAAATGGATGGAATGGATGAATAAGACATGCTGCGCCGACCCAAATTGGGATAAGGGCTGATTGCGAACTGAATATTTGGTCTCAAGTTGTTAAAAATGAATGAAAAAGTTTTCAAATCCATTATTACACCTCGTAATCTTATTGAGTGTTCCTATTGCAATAAATAACTCATTTCGGCCGAGAGACGACTACTCCTGGATATAGGCTTCCCCCAAAGATTCAACAACGAGAGTTTATGCCCGTCAAGCCGTTGGTCTCGGCTGTCATTAATTGTAGATCTTTGACAGTCGTTACGGGTCGTCAGAAGCTCGAAAGATTTACAACCATTCTTACTAAAGGGTATCGTGTTGCCCATCAACTGGGATATGGAGGTTAGATCGGCCGTCACTCCATATAAAATACTGGTATTCAGCAGGCTGCTAACAGCTAGACTGGAAGCCGACAACAACAAAGTTAGGACAAAGGCTAGGTAAATAAAAACTAGCATCAGACAATAGTAGTCTGGCATTTTTTGCTGAACTGAACCCATTTGCACATAGGCACATAATTAAAATTATATTTAATATTTACTTTTGTCATTTTATTATATTGATTTATGCTTTTTTTATTTGTTTTCTGCTCAGTATTGTCAATTTGTGCCTGAACATGTGTTAAATAAATGTTTTTTTCTTTCTTTCCTCTTTCTAGATTATACCAGGTCTGGTATAGTCTAGACCGTCTGTTCCGCTACCAATTTTGCTGACTAATATTTTATGCTACGAATGACATGAACTTTCTTTTACCCAACACACACACAAAATAATTCTTCTGTAGCGCGAGTGACTTCTGCTCACCTCATGGTCTATTTTTTACCGCGAGTGACCTCTGATTTCTACTCAATTAGCCAACACACACACACACAAAATAATTCTTCTGTAGCACGAGTGACTTCTGCTCACCTCGTGGTCTATTTTTTACCGCGAGTGACCTTTGATTTCTACTCAACTCGTGGTCTATTTTTTACTGGTTAATCAAAACTTACTAAAAATGTTATACCCACACAAGGTAAAACTTATAATGACGAAAAAGGTTTTGTTTTATATATCCCACCCTGTGAGTTTCACTTCTATCGTGGGTGGGTTTATATCCTACAATATGACACTTTTTAATAACGAATTCCCAGTTGGCCAACGGTGACGACTGGCGAGGGAAAAGTCATGTGTTATTTTAACCCCCGACGCAAAAACGACGGGGTGTTATAAGTTTGACGTGCGTGTGTGTGTGTATGTGTGTGTGTGTGTATGTGTGTGTGTGTATGTGTGTGTGTGTATGTGTGTGTGTGTGTGTGTGTCTGTGTGTGTTTGTGTGTCTGTCTGTGGCATCGTAGGTCCCGAACGGATGAATCGATTTTGATGTTGTTTTCATTTGTTTGAAAGGTTAATTAGTCGGGACTGTTCTTAGCTATGTTTGATAAAAACCAGTTTTGACCTTCACAAGTTATCCGTATTTTACTCTTTGAATCTGGGATTAATCGCAAGACAACGTGTGATAATTACGTGTTTCGATAGATTGTCGATTGAAACGTGCCTACTAGGTATTTTATATGTAGTCCTCCGGCACAAAAACCTCTAAAAAGCAAAAAATAAGCTTTGTACTCGAGTCGGGGAATCGCTAGGTAAATAAAATAAACTGCTGTAAACGTTGGCGATTCCCCGATGTGGCTTATTTGTTTTGTTTTGTTTTCTTGGCCCAGTGGTTTAATCCTCGCCTCTTGTGAACGAGGTTGTGGGTTCAAACCTGGGCAAGTACCAATGTGAGTTTTTCAATTCATATGTACTTTCTAAGTTTATCTTGGACATCACTGACATCGGTGAAGAAAAACATCGTGAGGAAAGCTGGACTTTTATTTATAATTAATATAAGTCTGAAATCGCCAACCTGTCTTGAGCAAGCTTGGTGATTACCTCGCTCGTGCCTACTCTGTATGAGAAGAGGTCTTTGCCCTGCAGTGGGACAGTAATAGGCTGGTACTACTAATACTGTGACAATTTTAATCCCATCGTACCTATACAGATAAAACTAACATATTATATATACTTATTTCACAAATCTTAATTAATTTATTCGGAAAAGAACTTATTTTATTTTTTTATCTTTTCATTTCAAAATCTCGCGAAAACGAAACAGAAGCTTCAGCGTAGGTCTTATTTTCGGCCGAAAACGAAAATGATTTAGACATTCAAAAATATAATTATTTCCGCTGTACACTGTAATCTTGATTGGTTTTCGTTACATCTACGGAGAGAAAGAGCAATTATAGGCTTAAAATAAATAAAACACGATGTACAGACTATGTTTTTTTTTTATTTAGTTTTTTTAGGCGTGAAGTGACACTGGCAACGTATATTTTCAAAGTTTTAAGAGGTAGTATACAAAAATATTAATGGAAGGAAAAAAACAGATCTCCAAAGTGCTAGAAACTAGAGCATCCAACCAGATTCAACAGACCCAGTAGAACCGTACGCGTCGAACGGGATAACAAGCAGACAAAATTAATAGCTAGGCCGAAACTGAACAATAAATCAGACAAGTTAGGACAAGATGCGGGTCCGTATCAAAGTGGGGCCGAAACTCGACTAAATTTCCTGTAGAGGTGACTTGCAAAATGATAACACACACTTGTACCTTATGTACCTCTGAGGGTCTTGTTAATTGGGTCTGTATGTACAAGTTAAAAGGATATAGGTTTTAGTTTTGCAGTTATAATAATAACTAGCTTTTCCGTTGATTTCCCTTCGAACTTTAACATCGACTCCACGCAATTTAGTTTTCAAAAATAAAACTACTCGCCTGACTTGTGCTAATCGCTGATAATGTAGCTTTCTATAGGTCAAATATTTTTTTAAATAGGTTAAATAGTTTTTAGTTTAGCCATTACGAACAACATACAAAACAATCAAATCTTTCGTCTATAAAATGTAATAAGTCATTTTTACATAATGTTATGATGGCCCAGTTGTTTAGGCCCTCGCCTCTAATGCACGAGGTTATGGTTTCAAATCTGGGCAAGTACCAATGTGACTTTTTGAATTCATATGTAGGGTATAAGTTCGGGTGGGTAGGGTAAGTTCTAGTGTTGAATAGAATTGATGATCAATAAAAAAAATGGAGTCGTTCGACGAGTTTGTCTCGCCACCTACTTCAGATGCATTTTTTTATTATTTATATTATTATTTAATCTCTGATAACTGCGTCAGTATGCGGAGCTCATTGCTGACTTTATGGCCGAGTATTAATCACCATGTTTGATCAAGGCAATTTTATACTATTGTCGGTAAATGTACAGAAGCAGACTTAATGCCATAGGCACTTTGTACCAGTCAACTTTGGTTAAGTTTCACCCGTGTCTAGATATTATTGGCGTTCTTATATATAAATAGGCTTTTGGAGTTCGTGAATACAGAATTAGAAGTCGCACTTTCTATACTGAGGCACTCACAAACAACTATCTATCATCGGGTGTACTTGGTATTTGCTATGTATAATAAAAAATATATATCTATGTAATGTATTGTATTTAGTTTATCAGTCTTCTAGTACCCATAACACAAGCTCTGCTTAGCTTGGGCTAGATGATGCTGTGTGGATTGTCCAGAATTATTTATTTATTTATCTATACAAATATTCGTATACGTAACGGTCAAAGCGACTCTTACCACAGTTAGCAGCCAGCCGTCCAACCATTGCCCCAATTGATCCATCATAATTGGCCGAAATTGGGAAAGTCGACTTAATCAAAAAACCCTAGGCACTGTAAGCAGTAAGGCCCGCTGGACTCAGCGAGTCGATTCACGGAGCACTTTTATTGGCAACGTATGTGATTGGCTTAACAACTCGGATTGTTTATGGCAGGGCCTTCATTGAGCCACTACTAGCTTGCAACACTTTGCTTAACATAAAACTGTTAGATTCACTTCGATGATTGGCTTTGGAGGAGCTCGTGGCTAAATAAAAACGGTCACACGGCTCGATCGGAGGTTAAGCTACGCTTGCCAAGGTCATCCTTTAGATTGATGACCGTTCATAATATATCGAGACCCCTCTGTGCCTTAGAAAGCACGTTTCTCTACAAATGATTCCGACTGTCATTTATAGATCTTCGACAGCCGTTGCCGTTGTAATCGTAAGTGTAAGGGTAATCGTGTTGCCCAGTAACTGGATTGTGGGGATCAGATAGGCAGTCGCTGCATGTAAAACACTGGTATTCAGCTGCATCTGGGTCGACTGGGAGCCGACCCTAACATGGTTGGGAGAAGGCTAGGCAGATGATGATGATGATGAAGATTTTATTTAGATATTAGAGTAGGCCATGTTGCCTACTGAACAGTCTAGAAATTAAGTGATTACTTATCTTTTGTAGCTTCAAGTGATAGAACTTGGCTTTTAACTAGAATATACTGAACACAGTACAGAAATTATTGATATTGTTACATGAAACTCCCAAAGTAGGATAGACTATAATCAAACTAGAAAGATTCTTCTCAGCTCTTCTTTTAAGCCCAGTTTCCATTGCAAGCGGAGAAGGGAAAATAGACAAAATTCGTTTTCTACAAGCACTTACGTATCTAGCACAAATTTCTTGCCTAAAGTTTACCAACTGAAAACGTCCACTTACCTAGTTATAAGTCAAACTAAATAAGATTCACGTACGTAATGTGATGCGTGGTTTCAATATTAGTATACATTGTTGGAGGTTTTGGTTGGAAAACTTTTCGCTATAAATTCGTTCTAGGGTTACTGAAACATCATATTGTATGGAGTTAACATTAGCTTTAGAGATTTGACTTGTTAGTTGTAACGCTGCATTGTGTGTAGATAAGTGTTTCTTGTACAATTATTGAAGGTAATAAAATATTTATTAATGCATTATTACTCCTTTCCTCACATGTAATGACATTGCCGTACATTTGGACTTTAGCGTCTGGCGTTTCACGCAACGGAAAACTTTTTCGTATAAGCCTGCAAGTTCCGTACAGACTGCGTTCGACGAGCAATCAAAAATTGCATAGTGGCGCGTCCACTGGAAAAGTTACAAGCCGAAAAAACGAGTTAAAAAACCCAATAAATTACATAGTTGAAGCACAAACTATTTGGACTCCGTTCCACTCGGCTATATTCTACCTTTCAGTTAAAAAAGAGGAAAATTATAAATAATAAAATAATAAATAATGCTGGACAATCCACACAGCATCATCTAGCCCCAAGCTAAACAGAGATTCTGTTATGGGTACTAGATGACTGATATACTTAATACAATACATTACATAGATAGATATTTTTTATTATACATAGCAAATACCCAGAGCACCCGGGACCAATCTTTATAGATCATAAAAACATTTGTCCCAGGGCCCGCTACATCCTGAATGGCAGGCGGACCTTCGCCCGCCGCGCCAAATCGGTCGTCAAATTGAAATGCGTAAAGGTTATCAGTCAAGTCTCAACTCAACTACTTATTAATCTCCCGTTATATGAATCATTTTCAGCCTCGTTGGTCTAGTGATCACCAATACTGAGCTTGAGGTCCTGGGTGCGATTCACGGGTCGAGCAAAGTGATACTGGGTTATTCCATCAGGAATTTCTCAGTAGCAGCCCGAGTCTGGATAAGTGCCCGATTGCTGGCAATTAGCTCGCCCTCAACTACATGTGACTTAAATATGTTTGGCAAAATGTGGGTATACTAAAGAGGTACATCTCTGCTCAACCCATCACGGAATACAGGTTGATAATGCTATGTCATGTTTCTTCCTCCTATTTAAAAAACCTGTTTGCTTGTTTGTCGTTAGAAACTACTCCAGCCTCAAATGTATTCTTAAATATCTAAAAATCTTTAGTCCACAGACATGTCGAACACCTGAAAAACTCTGAACAAAGCATTCGGAGTGTCGGCCGCGTTCTCAACAAACTTGGCGAAAAAGTACCAGCACTGATGGAAGTAGCGGCTTTATCTTGTTTTTGGGGTACCGTAGCGTTGATATATAAACAACAGTCTGTAAATCGCAGATATACATATAGGTAAGCGCTGAAGTCGGAGGAGTGTGTGAATAATACGGGACAAGGTTTTAAGCGCTAGCTGAAAATCAGTAGGTACTAGGCACTTCCTAATGTTTTTGCTGGGAAGAAGAAGTGGAGCAACAGATTCCCAAAAATTGCATTGGTAATTATGGTATTAATGGAAGGGTATATTTAGTGATGGACTGGGTTATCTGATTGGTTGATTAAACTCTTAAGTATAGCATACAGTACGATCATTATTGACTACATACTAGGACAGTGTTTTACTTTTACAAGAAACCTCAAAAGATTTGCATTATAAGTTTGTTTTTACAATAAAAAATACTAATAATTAATTAAATGCCTCAACGTGGACCATTATTATTAAAACAGTCATAGCATAAGATAGACTCAAATACAACTGCATCATAATTTACTTGAAGTTTTGAAACAAAATTACTATAGCACTATAGTTAAAAGCAAACCGACGACCGTTGTGGCGCGGCGGGCGAATGTCCGCCTGCGACGCAAGAGGTTGCGGGTTCGATTCCCACCTTGGGACAAATGTTTGTACGATCTACAAATATTTGTTCCGGGTGTTCTGGGTATTTCCTATGTATAATAAAAAATAACTATCTATGTAATGTATTGTATTAAGTATATCAGTCATCTAGTACCCATAACACAAGCTCTGCTTAGCTTGGGGCTAGATGATGCTGTGTGAATTGTCCAGCATTATTTATTATTTATTATTATTAGTTGAAAGCAAACACTGCAAGTCACATTAGTACTTGCCTGGATTTAAACCCGTAACCTGTATCGGGCCATCAAAACCAAATTAAACGGTCTATTAAACTCAACACATAAAGTTAATACAAAACCAGTTTCACTGAATACACAATTTATTTAACAATACACGGAACCCCGTGTACGGAAACTTCCACAGACCTGACTCAACAAAGCCGGGCAAGGCTGAAACTTGGTGCTTTCATTAAATTTAATACTGTTTAGAAGCTATCTCTTTGTATCCGCATTCCGTTTTAATCTATAGAAAAGTAAGAACATGGTATTTTGGTGAGTTAAGACGAATATTTAAGATACCTAATCTAGACTAACAATTCATATGTACTTTCTAAGTTTATCTTGGACATCACTGACATCGGTGAAGGAAAACATCGTGAGGAAACCTGGAATTCTATAATTAATGTAAGTCTGAAATCGCCAACCCGTCTTGAGAAAGCGTGGTGATTAATGCTCATGCCTTCTTTGTATGAGAAGAGGCCTTTGCCCTGCAGTGGGACAGTAATAGGCTGGTATTAAAATGGTTGCACGTCGTGACCCTAGCAAGAAAGATACCAGACAGCAAGATGACAGCATTTTGTGCCAGCGCTGTGCCAGGGCCACCCAGGGCCCACAGCACAGCGCTGGTTTTCAGTGGTAATCTCAATACTGTGACAAACGGAAATCCAGTAAGAAGGTAGATTGGAAAAGATATACGAGTAGTTACAGCCGATCTCAACATCGTATCTCAATCCTAATCAAGAGATCGATTTATGTTTGTAAACAGTTAATAGAAATTTACAATCTGGACCCCTGAGAGAGCAAATCAGAAGCAGCAGTTAAAGATCCTGGATTGAGATACGTTATTGTTAATCGGCCTTTAAACAAATAAAAAAAATAGGAAAATAAACAGAAACTATTTGAGTATCAAGTAAGTATGAAAAAACGAATCATGTGATAGATACTTTTAAACAACTGAGCACCTTTTAGCAGTCCAGTGCTGAATGTAGGCTTCTCAAATTACCGGCCGTTTAACTCAAACGGCGGCTGTAAAGGTCCATCTTCTGAAAAACCACAAAACAATAACTCGTGTCACTGCTACAAAATACTCTTAAAGATCACTTATCCAAAAGGAACACACTTCCTAAGCTTACCACCAGAAAACTATCTATCTCACCATAAATAACTGGCCACAAAAGATAACAAAACTTCCCCAGGGCATTAATCCAAATGACGGATTATCTAAAGTGTCTGTGGCATACTATCTTATTTATGGGCTGGTAAGTCCTTGTCCAGTTGCCTACAGCGACGCGGATATCCTCAAAAATGTTTTGCTGTAACATTTAAGTGGGTTATTGCTCGGAAGATATAACGCACGAGAAAATATAGTGATGTGAAACTACGAGTGTATTGCAACGCTTATATAGTACTTAAAAAAAAAAGATTGTGCTTTAGACCACTCAAATGAAGTGAAACTTCTTTAACCCAGTAACTGGGTTGTGGAACCAAGTTACTGGGCAACACGATACCCCTTGGTAAGACTGGTTGTCAGACTTTCGGGCTTCTGACCCGTTACGACTGTCAAAGGTCTACAATTAATGACAGCCGGGACTAATGGCTTAGCGTGATTTCCGAAGCACGGATTAGTCTCGATATGTTACAAACGGTCACCCATCCACAAACATACCTAGGCAAGCGTAGCTTAACTTTCAATCAACCCGTGCGGCTGTTTTTATTTAGCCACGAGGGCTCCTCTAAATCCAATCATTTGTTTCTAAGTTTAAAATTCCCTTGTGCGTAGTCACCTGGAGTATGCTTCCCAGATATGGAATCCTCAATATGAGATTTACGAATCTCGTATTGAGTCTGTCCAGAGAACATTTTTGCGGTACTTGGACTTCAAGGCTAGGCAATTCTCAGTTGACTATGAACACCGCTGGAAGCGATACCATTTCTTACCATTGGAATTAAGACGCAACGTCAATGACATCTGTATCTTAGCAAATATCGCAAACGGCTCGGTGGATTGTCCCGAACTACTAGGCAAGATACTTCTTCGCACAAACGTAAACCTAAGAAAACGGCCACTACTCCATATAACATACACATTGACAAATTACAGGCGTAACGCCTTCTGTATACGTAGTGCTATAGCCTTTAATAGTTTACCACTACACTTGGAAATTGACTTATTCTGCTCCAGCGCACATAAAATTAGAAAAATTTTGAGCAATGAATATTTTGATAGTCACAAATAGCTTTTCAATTCTATTTTCGATGTTGCACGACTTGATATAGAAAGTAGTTAATTTTACTAATTTTTATTTTTATTTTTTTTTTAATTTTAGTTAGTGTTATTTTTGTAACCAGTTAATTAATTACAGTCACCAACGACCAACGCAAATGGCTTGTTACTAAATGGACTTTTATATGTGGAAGCTTGTCATTAGCAATTGTCCTTATTTATAAAAAATATTTATAATTGTTATTAGTCTGTAAGCTTTCCTTAAAAAAAAAAAAAAAAAAATTAATGATGCTCATTTGTTTACTTTACACTACACCCATATTTCACTAGTTATGTTTTTAAGTCCCATGTAATAGGGGGTGAGCCTATTGCCATCAACTGGGCACTCCTCGAGACCCCAGGCTGCTCCGGAGAAATTCGTAATGAAAATTCACAATTACACATTCCTCGACCCGAGAATCGAACTTAGGACCTCATACTTAGCAGTCGCGTTTACGACCACTAGACCAACGAGGCAGTGATGTTATATTATTTCTATATCACATGACTAATATCATTTATTCATCTGCCTAGCCTTTTCCCAACTATGTTGGGGTCGGCTACCAGTCTAACCGGATGCAGCTGAATACCAGTATTTTACATGGAGCGACTGCCTATCTGACCTCCACAACCCAGTTACTGGGCAACACGATACCCCTTGGTTAGACTGGTTGTCAGACTTTCGGGCTTCGGACTACCCGTAACGGTTATCACAGATCTACAAATGACAATCACCTGACTAATAATGGAAACGAAATATTTTCGTATTATTTTACTAATACGGGAAGTGAAAACATCGGATCCCTTTTTAAAAATATTGCTGTGAGATATTGCCTACTTAAAGTTTATATGGAGAAAGAGTGTACAAAGCTAAACTGTCGAATTTGGAGCACAGAGCAACCACTAGTAAGTAGAAAAAATCCATCGGGTTTTTTGCCGTCATTTCCTGATGGATTCGACATACTGGAACCATACTTACTTAATTCCACCATTAATATCTACTACAGCACAGGTTACATGTAAAATAAAACTTCGAAATCTTTCAAATGGAACAAGAAACTCACTCCTTCAAAAGACTCAGTGACCCATCCGATTCCAATCCGCCACAACAGCAGCTTAACCTCGATTGATCGTAATCTAAAACCTCTCAGCGGATAGTAATAAAGGAAGATATTCCGTATGTATAGAGAGATCAACTATTCACGATGTAGGAGAGCATAGGAGGTAAAGTGTCACGATTGGACTTTTGAAAGAAAGCAAAGAAAGAAAGAGAAAGCATTCAACCATAACCATGCATTCCTCTAAGGGTTGGGCAGAGGCACACCACAGTAAATTGCAATTCCATGATTTTGCACTTTTTCACATCACTTCAAATATTTTCGGTATGAAATTTGTTTTTTTTTTTATAAAAAACGTTGCCCCACACTAGGAATTGCTCCTGTATCATGGGTGCTTTTACAAACATTTCAACTCACATACACAAACAGCCAGACGCGGAACAACTACCTGTAGGCCATACAAATATTTGTTCCGTGCGGGGATCGAACCCGCGACACGGAACGCAGCAGCCAATCGCTCAGCCTCTGCGCCAACCGTGTCGTCAATCGTCGTTTAAACTTTTTTCGTCGTCTTACACAATGAGCATAAAAAGTTTCATGACTCTGTGGGGTTTCTGAATTGTAGGAAAAACATAACTCAAGATAAATACACAATTGTCAGGTACTTAGTATTTGCAACCAGCGTGTATGACCAGATGCTTGCATGGAAAAGAAGCAAAAGGAGTATGTATTAATCACAGCAGTGACGTTCTGTAGTTGCTGCCTACCGCGATAAGAAAAAGGCGTGAGTATAGGTTTATCAATTATTTTTACACCAACTGAACAAATAAAGTATCTATATCTTCTTTTTAAAGACTGCTTAGTTAAATAAAGACAAAAGACAACAGCACAAATAATACAAACTAAATTAAATGAAAGCGCAGATGGGTACCCAGTTAGTACCTAGTATAAGCAAAAAGTTCCAAAAGAAAAGATTCCTTTCAATAGCTTTGGCTTTGTTTACCTCATTAATAAACGGCTCATTGTTTCTTTTTAATAAAACAAGCGCTAAAGAAAATAAAGTTTTTTAAATCAGTCGACTTCATTATATAAAATCTTTGTAGGTACTATAACTTAGATATAATGACGTCAGAACGTAATTTACATGCAAAATGTCGCCAAAATCACTTAATAAAAGTTGGTTAAGAAGGTTGGAGAACCTTTTGATTTTACTTAGTTTATTAAAATTTCAAAAATGTATTCTAAGGCTACTTTTAGACTACTACCAGTGATGTCCTAGTTTCTCTTAATGCTAAGTGGTGTACCAGAGCAGGTAAGATGCGCTGTTTGAGATAGCTGTACGAGTACATCGATAACAGATATTACAGAATATCGGTATCGTGTTAGACAGTTACTGGGTTGTAATAGTCAGATAGGCAGTCGATTCATGAGATACATATTTTTTTTTTTAAACGTTGCCCCACACTAGGAATTTCTCCTGTGTCGTGGGTGCGTTTA
Source organism: Phlogophora meticulosa (assembly GCA_905147745.2). Lineage (NCBI taxonomy): Eukaryota > Metazoa > Arthropoda > Insecta > Lepidoptera > Noctuidae > Phlogophora > Phlogophora meticulosa. The sequence goes on from LR990534.1 coordinate 2,010,778, forward strand.
CAAACATTTAATGTCAAATACACAAACAGCCAGACCCGGAACAACTACATGTAGGGCATACAAATATTTGTTCCGTGCGGGAATCGAACCCACGACACGCCGCGCAGCAGTCGATCGCTCAGCCGCTGCGAACCGTGCCGTCATGATATGTACTTACAGAAGATTTTTCTTAAAGAAATAAGATAGAATTTCGTAAACCTTTCTCACTTTCAATAAAATGTTAAATCTCAGTCGAGACGTGCGCGTTTACATCTTAGTTTCCATGTTTTATTGCATTCAGCTGACTTGAGAGAGTTCACAATCGCTGCATTTATATCGCGATCGGATACTCGTGCATACTCCGTAGGGCTGCCTCGAGTAGTTTAATTAAATTGAAGTATATTGACGAAGAATATAAGTATTTTGCATACAATTGATACAATTTGTGTATAGCTAAACATGTGGACATCATATACGAAAACCAGACTGTAACACCTTTATACCATGTTTAAAGCAAAACACGGTTGGCGCAGTGGTTGAGCCATCGGCTGCTGCGCCGAGTGTTGTGGGTTCGATCCCCACACGGAACAAGTATTTGTATGACCTACAGGTAGTTGTTCCGGGTCTGGCTGTTTGTTTTTGTGAGTTTAAATGTTTGTAAACGCACCCACGATACAGGAGAAATTCCTACTGTCGGGCAACGTTTTTTTTTTAAACAAAAAAGCAAATAAATGCTTATCTTATCTTATCTATCTTATAACATAAGGATATCTTGAGCTTCGTGTACCTAAACGTGTATTACGGTATTCTTTGAGTAAGCCAAGTTCACTACTTACTTAGATCGATTGTAATTCATATTGTAAAATATAGTATAATTAGTTTTTTTTAACATCATTTAACTCAAACTTTTTACAAAAAAGAATAACCGGCTCATTTAATTCGATGGCTTTGTTTTTATTTCGTTTGCTTCATTTTATGCCACCGACTTCCTAAACTTAAGTTATTTTAAAACTAATAGGGTTTTTTGGGGTGGTTTAGTTTTTTTGTAAAGTTTTTTATTTCGTTCTTTTTAGTGGGTCGCTTTGTAATAATCTAAGATCTAAAATAAAATAATGCTAATTTAAATATACATATACGACACGGTTGGCGCAGCGGCTGAGCGAACGACTGCTGCGCCGTGTGTTGTGGGTTCGATTCCCGCACGGAACAAATATTTGTATGGCCTATAGGTAGTTGTTCCGGGTCTGGCTGTTCGCGTATGTGAGTTTAAATGTTTGTAATCGCACCCACGATACAGGAGAAATTCCTAGTGTGGGGCAAAGTTTAAAAAAAAATATGCTACTGTCAGAAATGGATCAAATTGAAACGTTCACCACACGGGAAGCCATTAATCGGAAATTTGTGATTTTCGCTGGTCATTTGGTTTACTTTGAGAAGGTCGGTGTTAGAAATACACATGAAATTGGATTCTCTAATGGAATTACCGTGTTTTATTTCCTATAAGTTGCGCTCTCTCCCTAGATGAAAAAAAAAACAAACAAAATTTCAGCGTACGTCGGAAATAAGACTAAACCCGAAGCTTCTTTTTCGTTTTCATTTTCAGCTGAAAATCCGTTTTCGGTCAGATTTTTTTAAATTCTTAGAATATTGCAGCACCAGGCTACGCTTCTACGAAATAAATAAATGTAGTTTAGAATCAGTGCAGAAAAGATTTCTTTGGCACTTGACATAATATCACTGAAATATACTACGCAATATACTACGACCAGAAGTCTAATTAAGACATAAGGCACTTAATAATAAATATATATTTTTTAAATGTTTTTCTTATTACTTATTCTGTTTCATACAATATTTTTTTTATGTTTTCCATGTTCAGTTTTGTGTCGTTGTGTGCCTGAGCCTGTGCTGAATAAATGTTTTTCTTTCTTTTTAGCTACAGCTCATGCTTGAAACTTGACTAGCTTGAGTCTGGAAAATTCCCGTATGCTTCAAGATCATCTGCTCCTATACAAAATTATAAACACTCATATTGACTGTCCGCGGTATGTTGAATCAAATAAACTTGTCAGTAGCTCTGCGCTAAGGGGTTTAAAACCAATCTTGTGTTAAAATTGACGACACGGCTGGCGCAGTGGCTGAGCGATTGGCTGCTGGTGGTTTTTCCGGGTCTGATTGTTTGTGTATGTGAGTTTAAATGTTTGTAAACGCACCCACGATGCAGGAAAAAATCCTAGTGTGTGTGCAACGTTTTATTTAAAAATAAAATCTGGGTCATTTTTCCACCATCAACAGAATACAGATTGAATTTTATCGCTATCTACGCTCACTCAGCGTAGATATGTCTTACTCTTTACATAAAATCAAGGCTATCTTGCATAGGACATTATCATAAAAGAGAAATAATAGTATGCTATTCAATCTAAAAATAACGAGTTTTTTATTAACGTGTATTTTTGGTGTATATTTTGTTAGTTGTTCTTAAATAAATAAAACTACAATAGTGAAACTCAAAAAGAACTCCATTCAGTATAAACTGACAAACAATAATCCCCTCTAAAACAAGTCTATTTAAAAAACAAATCACCCACTAGCCAAAGGCCCTACATGCCCTAGACTAATTTTTTCTTGCAAATATATCTTATTTATCGGTTTTTCTGATGTCCATCCTCAAAATACCGACGATTTCTTGAAGAACCATACTGTCATCAATCTTGAAAACTACTTGACTTCGTAGTCTGCGACCCTGGTCAACTTCGCAATTCAATAGCGGGTGAAAAAGTTATTCTACTTTTTGTAACCACACAGTCTCACAGACACACACGTCACAAATGGTGGATTAATATTTATTACTAGCCCTGTATCCCCCCATAAATTAGGCAGAGGTGTACCTTGTATGAGAAGCGAAGCCCTAACCATTGGGCTATCATGACACTCCAGCTATCTTATGTATTCTTCTAACTCCTCCGCTGTTCTTTTCTGATTAATTTCGTTGCGGGATCCAAGACGGTTGAATCCGGGACTCGTCGGGCTTCATTGTCTCGACGCTTTTCTGGTGGTTGCCACTGTTGATTCTGGTTTTCAGAAGTTACAGTAGTTTGCTATAGTGTGGCGGGAAAACTTACCCCAATTCATTTAAATTTGGCCTACTTATCTGTAAGAAATCATTTAAATATTCACCGTCTACTTATTTGGTCATTATTTTGTATAACATGTCGAAACCACAACTTCCATTTTATATAAAACTTTTCGGTCGCCAGGTCGACACTGCAAGTAACATTGTGTACATCCCTGATGTCATAGGAGCACAAATATGCGGCTTTGGAACGTACATCGCTTTCAGTCGCCCACACACGTTCTATGCGAAATATTTACCAGCTAAGAGATATTTCTTATTCAATATTATAAATTTAATTTTTGCTATGCCAAATATGGACCAACCAATTTCGTGTGGGTAGGTAATAGAATGTCAAAGATTTTTAAGTTACTGCTATAGTTTCGACGTCTATATAATAAATAGACAACAAAAAGAACTTATAAAAATTAAATCTACGTTGATGTTTTCGAAGTTTGCTTATGAGTGGTAATTTAAATATTAAGTCAGAATTAATAATAATCATTTATACATACTTTAATAAATATAATATTTATTTACATAGTTCGCATATCAATTGGTTGAAACTTTTAAAAATGATTTAATCCACCGCTAAAACGGTATCTGAAAGATTTAATCGACTTAGTACCCTGCCTACCCCCTTAAGAGATTTGTTTTAAGATTAAGTTAAATTATAATAGCTATTAAATTAAAAACTGTACAAAATTTTTGATCAAAACGTAATCCGGTAAGTTCAACAAAAAATGTAGATTAATCCGTAGCAACTTCGTTGAGGCGCTACGAATTTCGTAGCGCGCCTACGTTATACTCAATCGAGTAACAGAATTCTTGCTTAGTTTGCAAGTTTTACTTGACAAGAGCTTAGGGAGTTAGCCTACTTTTTGTTTGATTAAAAAACAATATTATTTCTTAATTTCTCTTTCTTTCTTTGTACTGAAATATGCAAAACTTTTCAGCTTTTACCAACAATTATTAGCAGTTGCTACTTGATTTATATTCAGCCGCAATTGGTCCATTTTTAAACTGATTCTACTTTGTTGTGAAAAACCTTTGTTTGACTGTATACATTATATTAACTATTGATTCCTAATTAGATATTGACTTACTATTTATACACACAACAAGACTGATTCGCTGGTCCAATAGTCGTAAGTACTACTGCTGATTGACAGGTCCTGGATTCGAGGCTCGGATCGGGTAATGTGTTGTTGGAACAGAAACAGACCTGACGAAATGTAGGTGTACTATAGGTACACTACTGCCTTACCCTATGAGAAATAAACGCGTGATGTTATGTTAAAAAAAGACTACAACACACTAAAATAGTTTATAGTTTAGTCTTAGTTAAATATCATGTTGTTCTAAGTGTAAAAATATATGTAAATAGTTACTAATAAAATTAAGCTCGAGGTTAAATATAAACAGCCGTACGGGTTGATCGTCGTTGACCTCGGCTAGCGTAGCTTAACCTATAAGCTACGGTAGCCGAGGTCAGTCCATGGATGGGTGACCGTTCATAACATTTCGAGACGCCTCCATGCCTCGGAAAGCCCGTTAAGCTGTTGGTCCCGGCTGTCATTTGTGGATCTTCGACAGTCGTTACGGCTAGACAGACACCCGAAAATCTATCATCCAGTCTTACCAAGGGGTATCGTGTTGCCCTGAAACTGGGTTGTGGAGGTCAGATAGGCAGTCGCTCCATGTAAAATACTGGTATTCAGCTGCATCCGGTTGAACTGGAATCCGACCCCAACATAGCTAATTTATAGATACCTAATTAAGAAAAGAACTAGACGTCTAAAGATTTGATCATAAATCTTGTAAATTAAAATAGTTGGTACCCACAAAAATACATCTCACTAAATTTTATTTTGAGATTTATTATTTAGATTGTATATAAATCTTAGTTTCAAACTTTATCATGGTTTAATTAGAAACTTTTATAAAAGCGGACCACAATGAATGTCGGCTACAAATTTACATTTTTTCATTAAAAAACTAAATATAATTCACCCTTCGTCCCTATTTGAATATAATACTCATCATCCTCTGCCCATCCTTGTAACAACTACTCGTACGTCGAGGTTGGCTTCCAGTTTAATGAATGCTGATGAATAGTATTATATACATAATATATAGAGTGACAGCCTATCGTCGGATAGGCTGTCGCCTGGCTGTGAAGGTCGCTTCACCCAGGCTGGGGGCCTTAATTAAAAAGTCACCACAGGATCGTCCGGAGCTGCGAGTGTACCCACATAAAAAATAAAATTAAAAAAAAACCGACCTTCACAACATAGTAACTGGGCACTATGATACCCCTTCGTAAGGGCCTCCACATACTGGGCGTCTCGTCGCAGAGTTCTCGCTGGCATCTGAGTCTGGCAGTGAGACAAGACAGTCGTCTTGTACACTTTTTTATTTTTAGAGATAAAAACAAAAAAAATGTTGTTCATTTTCTTGTTGATTATGGAACCTCTAGTTGCCCATGCATTGGTGCTTATCATATGATAGCAAAGGCGCAGTATACAGTGAATCCATCGCCATTATTGAGTCGAAACTACGTTCTTGGGGATTGGTTAGTATTAGAACCAATCCCTAAGAACGTGGGTAGTTTTCCTAGGTACTTGATGAGCACAAAATGCACCACAATATTCTTTTCAAATACTTCACGATTGTCGTCAAGTGAGTGCGTTAAACGCTGTGAAAACTGCCTGTTGTCGCTACCGTGCCCCTCAGACTCGAGGGTGCGGATCTCTAAAGAAAATATATGAAATTGTCAGCCGCAGCCTATTGATGTTGCGTCTATTCGCCGAGCTGTCGCTGTCGCCTATCGCTTAGTGTGCGCCTATGTTAAGACTGCTTGTCTTACTTTTGGTAACGACTGCCAAAAATCTAGAAATAACAGTTGAGACCAAGAGCTTCACGTGGTTCCAAGGCCTGCCCTAGAACCTAGTAGTTTAGAATTCGTATTTACTCATTTAATTTTAAATGAATAAATAATAACATACACTCTTGAATAATTAACTCATGAGTTAGTAATGTTATGTAAGTATGTGTGATATAAAGGTGCCATACTACAATAAGTTAGTAATTCTCGTAGGTACATGTAGTGTACGTATTGATTCATAAAATGATTTTAAGCAATGTCATTTCTATTAATAATTCTACGGGTGGTACCTATGGTATAAAGGTGCTGTGTATAGGTTAAAGTTGAATACACCGTAGTACGTGGTGTTTGTGATGGCCGTTGTGTCTGATCGATACGTTTTCTATTTCAGGCAAAGTACTGTGTTCATACATATTATACATACTTAGTCAGCGCTACATATTTGTAGCTAGTAAAAAAATAATAAATAACTAAACAATTCTGGACAATACACATAGCATCATCTAGCTCCAAGCTAAGCAGAGCTTGTGTTATGGGTACTAGATGACTGATATACTTAATATAATACATTAAAACATAGATATCTTTTTGATAATACTTAACAAATACTCAGAACACCCGGAACAAATTTTTGTAGATCGTTCAAACATTTGTCCCAAGGCGGGAATCGAGCCCTCAACCTCCTGCGTCACAGAAGGACCTTCGCCCGTAGGTCATAGTCATCGGTGAAGTAAAACGAGAAAGTAGCTAAGACACTAATATTTTGGAAAAGGACACGGATATAAAGTACAAAACAGAGGTAAACACATATTACTTATTCTGAAGCCTGCTTCATTCCATGTTTGTAATGAGCAACAAAGTTTAAGACAAGTAAGGACAAGCATTTCATACAATCGCGTAAGGTTGTAATCCTGTGACAAGGAAGCTAAGGTTGGAAGTTAGATAAATAAATAAATTGAACTGTCCTTTAAAAACAAAACGATACTCAAAGAAAGAAGAATTGACTGCAGTAAGATAACAAAAAGTCTATCTCTCAAAGATGGCTCTTTCCTGACATTTCTAAATAGAATCAGCTATAAAGTCAAACATTTTTATAACCTTAAACTCCTATTATTTTCGGCATCAAAAACTTTATACTTCGCAGACCAATTTGATACTCCCCAAATAAAAGTTGGTCGCGACAGTTTTATCATTTTATTACTTAGACGCTGAACTTTTACCCTGGATCCAGAAGAAATGTGTGTGGACATAAATTCGACGAATCTTTAGCCAGATCAAGCCAAGTTGGCTGCGCCCCAGGGGAACAAATAGCCAAAATTTGTCTGGCCGCTTGTTTGCTCAACAATTTCATTCACCCTTTTGCATTGCAGGTGAAATATTCGGACGAAATACACGAATATGAATCGGTGTAAATTTTATTTTGTTGGCTGTCATGCGCGGCTTTTGTGGTTTTCGCTGTGGAGTTGGTAGTGAGTTAGTTAGTGCCGCGTTTATTGGCGAGCGTTTTTGTGGGCTGACAATGATATGGAAAAAAAGGGAAAACATTTTTATCAAACTTTTCGTATCTCTCTTTTTTCTTTTTGAAAATCTCCGTAATTTTTAGGTATGCGATGGAATCTCACATAGTTTCTTCGTAATTAAATGTACAGTATAAGATTTACGTGTGTTTACTGCTGAGCATTAATTATATTATTAAATTACAACAGATTCAGAAAAATAAAAATATGCAAGTGAATAAAATAAAACAAGTTACATTGACACTGTACAAAAGAAATCAAAATCAAAACAACAACAATCAAAATACTGGCTGTGATAGGTAAAAAAACTATAAAAGAAAGTAAAAAAAAAATAGAAATCAGGTAATACCATCAGGATTTTGTCAGTAGCAGCACGGAGTCTGAATTTGTGCCTGTTTGATATCAATAGGCTCGCCCTCGATTACATGGGATTTACAAATATCTGGCGAAATGAAGTTGTAGTATACGTATAACTCTGCCTAACCCTTCAAGAAATCTTATGTAAATTTATATTATGTTACTAGTGGTTCCCTCTACATCTTCTTAAAAAAAAAAGTTGCCCCACACTAGGAATTTCTCCTGTGTCGTGGGTTCGCTTACAAACAATCTAATTTGTGACTTTGAATGTTTATAAGCGCACTCATGTTCCGGGTATGGCTGTTTGTGTATGTGTACACAAACAGCCAGACCCGGAACAACTACCTATAGGCCATACAAATATTTGTTCCGTGCGGAAATCGAACCCATGACATGCGGCGCAGCAACCGATGTCTCAGCCACTTCACCAACCGTGCCGCCGTGTTGACATTTAAACAGCCATATAGTTTTTGACAACTGTTTACAGAATAGAATAGAAGTTTTCTATATTCGAGTAACTATGTTAGTACGACTATGTTAGCAAGAACAGACGAATAACAAAAAACAAAAGGCCTAAACAAAAAATAAAAACCAATATTATCTTATGATTATCAGCGATACATTTAGCATTAACTTCGTTTTAAGACTACTGAGATCGTTGCTAAATTAAAACAGCCACATGGGCTAACCGAAGGTTAAGCTATGCTTACCGAGGTCAGTCTGTGGATGGGTGACCATTCGTAACATTTCGACTTTTCCTTGCCTCGGAAAGCACGTTAAGCCGTTGGTGCTGCCTGATATTTGTAGATCTTTGACACACTTTACGGGTAGTCAGAAGCCCCGAAAGTCTGACACTAGTCTTACTAAGGGGTATCGTGTTACCCAGTAACTGGGTTGTGGAGGTCAGACAGGCAGTCGCTCTATGTAAAATACTGGTGTTCAGCTGCATCCGGTTAGACTGGAAGCCAACCCAAGTGATTCGTTTTAAAGACTAAATGCCACAATAACTTCTCAGACATTTTTAGAAAAGAGTCCAAATAACCCAGTTTCTCAGTTCCAACATGAAAACTTACAAAATAATGTATAGGAACAAACATTTTATACGATGAACAACAAAATTAAAAGCAGGTTGTACGCAGCGAGCGAAAATCTCATTAAGTATTGAAGTTTTATTACGTCCCCGCTCGGCTGCGTAGGGGTGGTTACTGTTTCAATATTACGGGGATAATTACTTCCAGGTGAACCTATGATTACATTAAAATATGGGTGGTTCAAATAGATCACGTCATTAATTAATTTATCAAATATACTTGCATTAGCTGTGTCCGCGGTTTTGACAAAATTTCATGGTTTTTTTTTGCCTGGAACCATCAAATATTTTCTTAAATAAAAGCTTTAGTAATCTGCCAGTAAAAGTACCGACAAAAGCATCAGCAGTTTTAGAGATCAGTTAAAACAATCATAATTATGAATTTAGCAAAAAGTTGCTACTTGACATAATAAACAGAAACATCAGTCTTATCTATTTGGGTAGATATCTAACCCATTAACCGCCAAGTCAGACATAAATAACATTAACAACAATTGGATACAACATAACTCTCAATAGTTTTTCTTTATTTATTTTAATTTTTCGAACTACTCGTATTAACAACTTTTTAGTAAATAATGTTATTTTCTGCGCATGCTGTGCTTTTCTGTAAGTGATGAGGATGAGGATGAGAGTTAAGTTTGCAATGTAAAAATTATAACGTTATAGTGTACTCATTGTTGAGAAGCCAAATAATAAAATAAAATAAAATTGCCAATGGCCTATTGTATAAAAGCTTCGGCCACCATCTGTCGAGGCTCTCGTAACACGGTTTGATCACATGCCTGATACAGAAGGCAGTACTCCTCGATACGGCTCGTATTGTGATGAGCTTCCTGTCTCTGCAACCCTAACCCCCGTTAGCTTGGACCCTGCTCCTACCATCGGTGGAACACCTTTTTTTTTTAAATGTTTTTGTATTTTTTAAATAGAAATAAAATTAATATAGAGTTTATGTTAGTCTTTGTCTTTGTCTCGAAATTGGTCCAGCCGTTCACGCATGATGCCGTGAAGGGAAATAAGGATTCATTGTATGTATATAGATGAATGTATATGACCACAGATGTAAAGAGAGCTTTAAGAATTAGTGTCAACGCAATAATAATAAAATGTAAAGAAAAATAAATATTTAAGGAACTTTATGTCGAATTTGTGCAAAAGCGCCGAGTTTTGAAGAAGAATCTGCTTTAGACTTTGCTTCTGCCTTCCCTTCTTTGTTTCTTCGGTTGGCTGACAATCTAATTCAAATCTTTTGATTGGTTCTGTTCGTGTAGTGTACAGAGAGTAGTTACATCAAGCTACCCCAATCTGTGATATTTTTTTGATAGTTTTTCAACATCGTAAGGTTCATATTCGATTGAAAAAAAAAGACAGTTTGTGATAGCTCGATGTGCTGGCGTGTGTACAAAATTATGTACAATACTGAGTCTGACTTTGTTGCTACTTTATTTCAGACAGAAATATTTTCTGGTATATACCATTTTACCTAATACGACGGTGCACTTTTGCAATGCATCTAATACTGTTCATGGGTCCCAAAGGTCCATTAAATTACATACATTTGTTAATATGAACTGTGAAATAGGCCATCCCTAGTTGACTGTTATAACTTTTCGGTAGGTACGATATTATCACACGATATTTACCTGTGTTACTGTAAAATTCCAAAATAGGTTACTTTGGTAAATTACTAGGTAATGATCAAAGCTGGCGACATAAAAAATCTTTATTTTGTTTATTTACTTAAGTTGAACTTGCCAGACAGAACCAGTTAATTCTGATGATGGGTTATGGGTTGAAACCTGGGCAAGTACCAATATGTGTACAATATTTTTTTTCAAATATGACAAATCACAATCGACACTTCAAGTGACCAGAAGGCTGGCTCATTCTTTGCCCAAAGAATTAGTATTGCCATCCAAAGTGGCAATGGTGCCAGTCTTTAGGGCACGGTTCCAGATGACAGCAATGCGGAGGAGTACTTTGACGCCTGAGTGTTTTGGTCGGCTTTTTATTTTATTTGTTTTTGTATATATGTAAATAGTTACTTTTACATTATAATTGTATGTATGTCAATTTTAAATTTAATAAACCCTGTTAGTATTAAAAATTGAAATTGATTTTCTAATTGAAAAAGTACTCATTTTTTTTTGGTATCCTTGGCCATATTTTTAACATGTGCGTGTAATAAAAAAAAACATTTAAAATGTACACAAATAACATTACACTTGTCTTCTCCAAAGGGTAAGGCAGAGAAGAACCAATGCACAGTTCTTTTGTCATCATTATGTCATATTTCTCACTGACATTACTACCAACTTTATCTCGTATTTTTATGAGTCAGTAGAAGCATAGAGGATTTAAAAAATATCCAATTTTGTAGTTTAACGGTAACACCAGCATCTCATTACGTGGGCTTGCTGAAGTTTTCGATTATGCCGAATGGAGTGGGTACATCTTTTTGATGTGCCGTAACAATCTTATTTTAAGTTTGTTTGTCAAGTTCAAAATGAATCGAAGAAAGGTTCATTAAAATAATATTTAATTACAAAAGAATGTGAATAAGAGAAGACACATACAAAATGGAGTTTATGTGTGGTTGTGATTCTGAATATTAGTAAATAATTCTCGTATTTGTTTTCATAGTAGTATTTAAATAGAAAATAGTATTGATATAACATCACGCCTATATTCCCTTTATAGTTAGGCAGAGGGGTAGTTCTATATAGTACTAGCGGACCGAACAGACGTTGTCCTGCCCGTACAGCGCCACCTACTGGGTCCAATTGTAAATCTAAACCATTCTCGAATCTCCACGTACACACACAAAAAATTTCATCAAAATTGGTCCAGTCGTTTAGGAGGAGTTCAGTCACATACACACGCACACAAGAAATATATATATTAAGATAACTCAATAACACTTTGCTCAACCCGCGAATTGAATGCACTGCTTGTCGCGGGTTCGATTCCGGCACGGAAAAAATATTTGCATGGCCTACAGATAGTTGTTCTGGGTCTGGCTGTTGGTGTATGTGAGTTTATGTGTTTGTAAACGCAACCACAATACAGGAGAAAATGGGTTGACCCATTCTAGGAATTTCTCCCGTTTTATAAAAGAAAGTCACTTTGTAACGAACATTTTACTTTTGAGTGAACCTGAGGGTAGGTACAGCATGCAGTATTTCTTCGAACTATTGTACCTCCTTTTAATGGCCTCCTTTTCTGAAATTCTGTAATATTATTATGTCAGAAGAAAACTCTATATCATACTTTTTCTTGTTAATAAGTTTCAAAGTAAGAAAAGTTCTTTCATAAAAGCTTACATGTCTAGCCTGTGTGTCTGGCATTTTTGAACTTTCTTTTAAATGGAATATTTCCAGACCTTTGCTCGAGTAGGTACTAGACATACCTAAAAATAAGGAAAAAAATACTGTGTTATTGAAATTCGAGGGATTAGCTAGACGGGTAGCTTGATGTGAGCCTCACATACTTCAACCATACATATTGTCATTTAATACTTAATTTACTTTTAAACAGCATAGGAAAAAAAGAAAGTAAGAAATAAAACACAACAAAAAAAATAATTGGGACACGCATAGTTACTAAAAACACAAATAAAAAAAGGAACTAAAATCTAACCAATAAAATATAAAATAAAAGATGGCTTTTTGGCCTCGCACAGGTCACGAAGCCAGAACGCCCCGTCTAGGATTTAAAAAACACTGCTACCACTGAAGATGAATAACAAACTCACCATGATATGAGATTATGAGCTGCATAGCTTACATACCTCTTAATCAACAAACTCTTTGGAACACAAAACAAAATATAAACCCCAAAAAATCGAATTACACCGAGGAAAATCCTTTCCGACCATCTGACTTCCATCCCACAACATATCGTTAACGCCAGCCACCATAACATACAATAAAACCCCATGATTACCCAACTGACAGAAACTCAGTCGTTATACGCCACCCCCTATCAATCTTTCAACATCTTTCTGTTCTGACCTATTTTCCTTACATGCCCAATAAAATGCGAGCCCAAAACCATCAATGAAAGAATGCATAAATCACTTAACAAACAATATTCATAGGAAAAAAGCCACTCGGACGTTCTTATACGAGAACTATTCGAATTCTATTCATACATTTATTCATGAATTGTCTCGATTGGTACTATTGTCATCCACAAATACAATATTTTAAAAACAATCGTTGTATTCTCTACAACCTTAAACATAAGGTTGATTTTTGTTAAATGAAGTGGTATTGGTAAAGTTGTCGATCGTAAACAACTTACAAAACCATTTGCAGTTAGACTAAATTGTAGCGCCAAGGTTTAAAGGGCAAAATTGAGTTTGGCGGCCGTATTTATAAGTTTGTTTTACAAAAACGAAGTAACAAGTACTTTCAGTGGATTTTGGGCGCTGATCCTCAACTTTTATAGTAAATGCGCAGCACCTAACGACGAAATATGCTTGCTTGTTTTTACTGTATAATATTTACTTATTTTTTGGATGAAAGGTAACCCAAGACGAGTGTGGTACAAGTTACAAAAGTTCAGTACCTTATCATCTGCACAGCCTTTTCAGATATTTATCATTTTCAATTTTTATTCCAAATAATCCGCTCGATACAAGACAATCTTATCTTATCACCTACCTGAACTTTTCTAGACTAAGTTGACCTCCACACCCAGTTACTGGAAATACAATAACTTTTGGGAAGACTGGTTGTCAGACTAGGTTTCTGGCTACCCGCTACGACAGTCAAAGATCTACAAAAACCAATTCTAGAAACAAATATCATTTTTCACGTTAATCATATATCAAAGGACTGAATATGCTTTGAAGCACAGAGTTCCGAAGGACAGTCATCTATCCACACACCAATGTCATTAGGAAAACGTTTATTCCTAAACTTGCTAACTATTGAGTTGCCCGTTATAGTATACTAGCTTGCGCCCGCGGCTTTGCCCGCGTGGTTTGCTGATAAAAAGTAGCCTATGTCCTTCCTCGGGATGCTATCTATCTCTCTGTCAAATTTTATCGAAATCCGTTCAGTGGTTTTGCCGTGAAAGACGGACCAACAGACACACACTATATACTCGTATTAGAAATTAGAATGGATTATAGGAAACATACATAGGATATCACCGTGGATGACCGATGGATTAAATGAATTTCACGCCTTGCGTTGGGATAGTTACAAGCATGGCTTTATTATTATTACTAGTGGTTGTTCAGTGGTTGAAATTCAACCGTTTGAGGCACTCCTTCTCTGTATAAACTTTAACTCAAAAGACCATCTCAGACACTAATCTACAAGGTCTTCACATGACTTGACCAAAAAAAATTACCTTCAATAATTGTACAACAAACCATGTTGTGATGAAAGTTTTGATTATGAATCTGCAGGGTTACATGAGTAGAGGAAGACCAAAGAAAAGATGGATGGATTGTGTGAAAGTTGATATGGCAAGAAAAGAGGTGACCCTTGAGATGACGGCAAATAGAGATGTATGGAAGAAGAAAAAATGCTGCGCCGACCCCGAATAAATTGGGATAAGGGCAGGAGGATGATGATGATGATGATGAAACACTATGCAGCGTTACAAATAGAGAAAAGAGTGTTTTGGATGAGCTCTAGCAACCAATGTAAGATTTAACTTGTGTTTAGGGTGCCAGCGTCCTCGAGTTGAACATTAGCAAGATAATGTCTGGACTTTATAAAAGAGTGTGACCTCTGAGTTTGTTTCGGTGTTTCTTCTCAGAGTTTTCAAATAGGGTTACCCTACTAAACTAGCTTGAAAAAAGATTTTTGTATCAAAATCAAAATTCATTTATTCAAATTAGGCTGAGAATCAACACTTTTTGAACGTCAAAACGTTTACATAAGACAGTCCCCCAAAACGCCCACCCTTCACCACTTCCTTGTGTTTTTGCTGGGAAGAAGAAGTGGCGGAACAAACTCCCCAGCAACACGTCTGTCTGATAGTTTTGAAGAACTTGAAGCTATACAACATAATAAAAATATAATTCCAATCATCTTTACATTTGAAGTATTTTATGTAAGTGTTTGTAAAGACTAATATACAGAAATATATAATTTATCCTCTATCACACTTCTCCATATGTGCAATACTTTTAAAAAGGGATCCACAGTTCACTTTTCACGTTTTTAATAAAATAATAATTTTGGTTGGCTCTTTTTATATTTCTTATTCTTAACAAAACGCCTCGTCATTTCTTATAACTTAACCCCTGGATGAAGAGGTAACAGCACATTACTATCTTTATCCAATATTATAAGTACGGCGTATTTCAGAAGAGTGAACAGAATACTGAACGACAGGTTTCTCTTTGTACCGATGAACCAAACGAAAACAATGCGTCTTTTATAATTCAACATCCATTGAGCAGTCAATAAGAAAACAATTTGGTCTTCGTGTGAAAGTAAGACTCAATGTATTTGGAACGTCACGTATATTTAGTTTCTCATATCTTGTGATGGTATGTACGTGACCAAAATTGATGTAAGCTTTTCTACATCTCAATTAGGTCTGACTTCTAGGTATTTTGACGTTAACTTTCACTGTTTTACGTTCGTTCTTTAGGTTGGATTTTCCATTCGCTTCCCTTGCCGAGGTTGGTTCGTGGATCGATGACCGTCATCCATTGCATACTGAGACTCCTGCTTGCTTCGAAAAGCTCTTAAAGCAGTTGGTCTGGGCTGTCATATGTCATGTAGCCAAAAGTCCAAAAGTCTCACAACTAGTTTTACCTAAGGATGCCTATCAGTTACTGGGTTGTGAAGGTCATATAGGCAGTCGCTCCACGTAAAATACTGGTATTTAGCTGCGTCCGGAAAGACTGGAAGTCGACAGATATACAGTTGGGAAAGGCTATGCATATGATTATTGGTCCAGCCGATATTTTGGGGATCGACTTAAAACAGGACATGAGGTATGTATCCATATTATAATAAGTTTAATATTATTTCATTTGCTTTCGTCACAGGGCCTATTTACTTTGTGGTTTAATTTCGTGGATCGATTTTTATTTTTAAATAGCTACAAAATGCTTACAAATATAACACAAAGAAAAAGTATGACTCAGAAAAACATGTAATTTTATAAAATTAGTCTTCTTGGAAAAGAGCAGCTGTTTTCTTCAAAGATTTCAGATTACAAACTCTTTATATAGAAAAATACGATAAAAGTACGAACAGTTTTTTTTTTTATTACCACACTATTCCCAAACCATTGCAACTCCTTAAAACCAGAATCAACAGTAGCGACCACCAGAAAAGCGTCGTGACAATGAAGCCCGACGAGTCCCGGAGAAACGATTCCACTGTTTTGGATCCCGCATCGAAATGAATCAGAAAAGAACACCGGAGAAGTTAGAAAAATACGTAATTTCCACTTTATTCAGATGTTGGGTACATCTGATCTCGGTACCCGTGAGGGAGGTAAATTCTCAACATCTGCTAAAATAAAATTGGGTACGAAGTACCAGTAGCATATTTACTCCTACCATCGATTAGCTAGCTATTGTTTTTTTATTTGTTTGGTTTTTACTTTTTTTATTACCTGAGCGTGTCTCATATAAATGTTTTTTCAGTGAATGTCCCGTCTAAGTCGGTTCAGCAGTTTCGAAGATTATTATTATTCTTTATTGAATGCATTTGGTGTGGGATGCAACATGTGTCGACACCCTTGAGCCATCCCATCTTCCTAGTACGGTGGACTGTGCAGGTGCGGCTGCTGCAGGTGCAGAAAACCTGAAACGGCGAAAATTTAACTACCCAATTGGGAGTTATATGCTTGAGCCGTTTGGGGTTGAAACACTAGGGCCATGGGGTCCGTATGCCCATTAAGTTTTTCGAGACATCCCGAAATGTTTGGTCGACTCTTTATGTGACCAGAGGGCTGGCCTTTTTTTCGGCCAAACGATCAGCATGTTCCCCTTGACAGTGATGCGGATGAATTTTGCGAAGCCCTGTGATTATCTATGTTTTCATGTATTAATAGTTTAATGCAGCATTTCTAGTGATAATTATGTCGATTATTAATTGGCGAATAAGAATCTATTCGCCGATTGTGTTCTTAATTTAAAAGAACACATTAATGTGTTTGTTTAAATTAAGAACACAATCAGTAATTATTAATAATTACTGTCCACTGGCCGTCCCCGTATATACCTCACTTGCCTTGTCTAACTAAAAACACAAACAACGGTGTAATATCGTAACATAATCCGTCTTTATTTGTCTCTAGACCAGTGATATATGGCTGACGTTGAGAACGTTATTAAGTTACTGCAAAGAGGTTGTAGTTGCTGGATGTGGCTTTGATGGTTCTTCGAGAGTGTTCGGTCCGCTGTTTATTTATGCTTTTTGTTGTGTCGATGGCAAAAAAATACACAAACTCTGAGAGGCGATTTGTGTGGTTTTTGTCCATCATCGTAATTTTATTTCTCTTGACTTTGTTTGTTTTTAATTAAAATATGTAATTATGTATCTATGTATTTATTTTTTAAATATTACACAATATATTAATTTCAAGTCTCTGCGATACCTGGAGAAATAGAAATAGACTGGTAGAAAATGCCTAAGGCCTAAGGGATGTGTGAATGACCACCACATTTTTAGTTGTGCATAAAGATTTAATCAATAAATCACATTTAAATACGCAAAGGACATTGCTCTGGTGCCTAAAATTGACATTCTTAAACAGCGATAATCTCGACACTTGACACTTTTTTTCATCCTAAATTAAAGTTACGCACACCCACTTGAGATCGAAAATTGCAAATTAATTTCTGATTATGTAAAATTAAAATCTTGTAAAATTTTGAAGTGTAAGTGTGATTCCAATATTTTGTATTTGAAGCATAAAATAAATGTACAGGCTTCATATATGTATGTCTATATGTAGCATGTTTTAAGCAATGTTCTCTCGTATTAGCTTGTATACAGCTCCATAACATACAAGAAAGGGCTGATTCCAAGTGTCATCTTTTATTTTAGTATTCTTTGTAATTTTGTTTCCTAATTTAATTATATAGTTTAAAAAAAAATACTCAAGGGGAGCGGGGTTGAGGTCTTAAATACAGTTTATGCCTAGCTAGGCCTTAAATCCAATACTTTTGTGTACATAAACCTAAATTTGAGTATTATATTTGTATTTTTATAAGTACCTCTTATTACCTCTTTGTAGTAACTGCTTCGTCGGTCTAGTTGTCCTAAACGCGACTGCTAAGTAGTCCACAGGTACTCCTGTGCCCAACCCTTCGGAGAAATGGAGGCGTGATGTTATTTATTTTTAGACCACGAAAAACAATTTACAACAATTAAATCTGAAATTGAACGAAAATAACTGCAACAGTTGTTTGAAAATACTTCTCATTTTTAAATGCTTAGTCAATTTTCTACGGTCAGCTCCTTCGATACCTTTTTTTTTGTTTTTATAAATCTACTTTAAAACAATACATTTTTTAGTTGCGTAATTTATGTATATAAAGGCTATTAATTAAATGACGTGTCCCATATTAATTGGATAGAGCAAAAAATACATTTCTATTAAATCTGTGCTTAAGTAATACAACGTTTGAAGCAAAAAGTGTAGCTGGTAGCTTTATCGATTACAAGGAATATTATACTTAATACTAGTTTTTGCCTGCAGCTTCGGCAACGAGCAGTTCGGTAATCATCCCACGAAAACGTACTACCGAGATAAAAAGTATATTTTTTCCGAACTCAGGTCGTGGTCTAACCGAGGGCCTCCTTTAATCCTAATCTGTTAAGCCGTTAATGCGTTGAAAGCGTAAACAAACCAACACACATTCTCATTTATAATTATTAAGGTAGATTTATACTAACGTCTCGAATTAATTAATTTAATCAATTAAATTAAAACTAGATTAATTAATTAATGATTTATATATTAATTAATTAATTTAACTAGTTTCGATTTACTAATCTGTATGATTGTTGATCAATCTGAAGACAGGGCGCTATGGCGCTCATTAAGAGAGGGCTATGTCCAGCAGTAGACTAGTATAGCCTGATGATGATGATGTTGATGATTGTTGATCTGCAACAAAGGCCCCATCAGTTTGACACATAACGCTATGTTATAGATATACCTCACCAGTGAAAAGCTCTGACACGGTCCTGTAGCGGTAAATTCGCTCAAAGGCACGGTTCTAAAATCCTGAGCCAATCGGACCAGCTGCGGTCGCTAACTCGATTACTTAGCTAGGGGCATCGCCTCCAACTTTACTCTTGGATAGTACATATATCTTCATTGATGTTTCAGGGAGAGTGACTGGGTTTCGTTGTTACTCATAATATTTGACTGTTTGAGTATTATTTATTTTAAAATTTGGATAAATTTTAAAGTCAAATCTTACCAAAGATGCCACCAAAACATCGATTGTTAAAAAAAAAATAGGAAAAAAAGCATATTATAAAAAAAAACAAGAAAAAATAAATTGAACATCATTAAATGACGGTTAAAATAAAAATAAAATAAAATACTTTGCGCCTGCGCCTACTAAGACCAGTTCTGGAAGAACTTCTTCACCACATCCTGAACTTCTAGCTAGGAAATTGGTAAATGTACTACAAACATTTTGCTGTATTTTTATATGACGATAGGGATGATGACTTAAAGTCATTTTTTATTTATTATTAAAAAATATTGGACACATATTTTTCTTTTTTTTACGTAATCAAAAGATAACGTCCATACAAGGAGTTAAAATGTAGCATAAGTCACGCGTATGTAGATTTTACGAGTTTACCTACATGTGACGTAGCGAACCCCATTCCCCAATTTAAGTAATGCTTTATTTATATGATAAAGCAAAAAATACGAGTCTAATATTATTTCACGGACTTTATATGATTTAATAATTTTTATTTTATTTTCTCCAACGTGTCAATGCTGCCAGTCTTTTGGTCACGTTTCCAGGTGACAGCGATGCGGAGGAGTACTTTGACGCCTGAGTGTCTTGGTCGGCTTTTTATTTTATTTGGTTTTTGTAGATATGTATATAGTTAGTTTCATGTCATAATTGTATTTTTGTAAATAAACAATCTTATCTATTAGAACTAAATATAATTTTCTTTTCTATACCCAGGTGTCATCCCTATTAGAAAATGGTTCTGCTAACCTGACAGAGTAAATTAAAAAAAAAAAATGGCTTATACCTCGTTCCTCCTACCCCTTATAGGAAAAGGTGAAAAGCTGCTCGTTCTCCATAGAAAAGAGAGGTTCCTCCATCCAGATGGAACACCTGCCTGGATGGAGGGCCCTCTCTTTTATTTTATCGGAATTTTGGATGTAATGTTAATCTCGCGGATAACTGTGATGTCCCGATCTAGGATACGCTATTTATTTCGTATATGATAGGAGCCTTTTTGGCCTCGCACAGGTCCTTTTATTTAATATATTTTATTGTTTACATTTCAGTTCCTTTTTTCTTTTGTGTTTTTCATTACCTGTGCGTGTCCCAAATATTTTTTTTTCTTTTATTCTTTCTTAAATATCTACATAGGAAAAGCTGATAAAATTGGAACAATGAATACCATTTATTTTCTTGTTGTCCAACCCAGTGACGGTTTTATCAAAAGACATGAAGTGTTAACTTTTAAATTAAAAATCTCGTTGGGTTACGTAAAAAGTAAACGATGATTTTGTGATTAAATTTTAAGGTTTCAAGTAAAAAATTATGAGAAAAACACCTAAAAATGAGAAATTTCTACGAAAAAATTGAACGCTGGTCTAGAATCATGTACTGAACGCATGGTATCATTTTGTGTTTTGGATATCCTGTACATTGAATAAATTATTAATATATTAAAATTATTAATAAATTATAAATTTCAATTTCATTATTAATAAATTATAAATTTCAATTTCATTATTAATAAATTATAAATTTCAATTTCATCCAAATTCACGAAATCTTCGTGAATTTGGATGAAATTTTTGCCAGCCGAAAGACGCCCACTACACATTCTGCTAAAAAGACCGATCGTATGATCTAGTACAACCTCATTATAATGTAATTTTATCATACTGGGAATAACTAAGTCGCCTTTTCCAACAGGACCGGCCAAGTGCGAGTTGGACTCGTACACGAAGGGTTCAAATCAAATCTAATCATTTATATGGGTTGGGTAACAAAGGTAGAAAACATAAATACAGATTATAGGATAGGCAGACAGAGCGCTATGTTATGCCTCGAGGCGTACAACTATAAATTGTGTTAGAAAAGTACAAATGAGGATATATTAAATGCCCTGGTCAATGAGAGTGAAATTAATAATAAAAAAAAAACAAATTTAAAAATCAATTAATGACAAAAAATATTTAAAGCCAGAAAAAGAGTGTGAAAATTAATAAAATATTAACTGTATACACTGATTTAAAATAATAATACGAGGATTATTCTTATTTAAATATTCATCAATGTAGTGCGGTTCCGTACCATGACGGAAAAAAAAGCCGAAAAAAACAAGTTTCTTGTAAAAATAAACAATGACAATCAAAAGCGGCTCCCCCAGTAATTTTTATTATTTGTTTTTATACGGCAAGAGAATTACAAGATCTGAAAAAAAAAACAACTTTCTATCTACATTTCATGACAATTAGCCCCTAAACAGACAGGCAGATGGACGGACAGTGGATGCCTAGTAATATGGTCGCGTTGGCAGCTTTTAGGAACCCTACAAAACGAAGCGTGTAGCTTGAAACCTTATACGAATTACTCAGATTAAACGTCTCACAAACAAGAAATAAAAACCGTAAAACCGTAAACTCACTTACCTTACAAACTTCAAGAATGAGTATAAATTGCAAACGCTTTTTCCTTTCCAAGAATCCCCTGGTGGCTGAATACACGTCCAATATACTCTGTGTTGCCTTGAGCTATTTACAGTAATAGAAGTATCGGCTGGAAGTTGTGCTCTTGACAAGTTGGTGGCTTATTGCGCGGCTTATAGGATTTATGGCTCGGTTACAAATAGATTAGGCCAACAGGTGCGGTTAAAAGTTGCAGTGAGAAGTTCTGTTTCTTATCCAAAAGCGTTAAGACAAGAGACGGTGATTAGAAAGCCAATTCCTGTAATTAAAGACGTTCAAAATGTAGTCAAAATTTTAGCGGTAATCAATGTCAAAAACTTGTCAAAAATGATGGGAAATTAGACTATTTTTGACAGATTGGGATCAGTCCCAATCTGTCAAAAATAGTCTAATTTGACTAGAATGGGCGTTCCCATTCTAGTAGTTTCTTAAAAATAGAAGAAATGTCCCCCTGTTTATATGTCCGGCATAAACTAGAAATACAGATTTGGTCTTTTCATTCTTCCGAGTAATGTGTGTAATATTCACAGGAATCCGATTGGTTAGTCGCTTCTTGGATAGGCGACCATCCATAATATACCTGCGAGCAGCACGCTTATGTTAAGCGAAACTTACACCGTCTCCGATGTTCTTGGAAAGCCTAATAAACGGTAATGCAGTAGTTCTGCTTAGTAACAGAAATAGGTTTGACGTACTTTTTCCTGGCAAACATTTTCACGAGAACCTCTCAACAGAATTGAAAATTCCACGAATCTATTTATGGATAGAAAACTGGCCATTTCGTAACAGAACAACATTTTATATGACCCATCTGTTTAGTGTTACTAAAGCAAACTACAATATTAACGTCGGAAACGCATACAGTGCACTGCAAACAGTGTATTTCAGGGAGCAGTCATTAGCTGCGGCTTTCACAAGGTAAGGTGTGGTCCCGTGCGGATCCATGCGGTCTCGTGCGGTAACTTTTCTGAACATTTCACGTTGAAAACTGTTTTATTTGAGTGCGGATGCGGACGGACTGAGTGCTACCTGCTGGGGTTTTTCGGGCTCACGATACAAGTTGGTAAACTGTGGTTTTAAAACCGAGAAACTACTAGGACATCCGTGATTTTTGTGAGCACACACACATACACACAAACAGCCCTCCCAAAAATTAAAATAAATAAATAAATTAAATTATTTATTGCCTAAATTAAATCAAATTCATTGGTATTTTTGTTATTGATGGAAAAGTACCAGCTAGTAATTACATAAAATATAACAGAACTCTGAATACAGGAGCTACATCTGCCAACAAACTGCTGTACAGTTTGGTAGAAGTAACATTCAATGTAACACTAGGGATTTCACCACGAATAAAAATGCTTTTTCATTTATTTATTTTAAAACATGTGCATTTGCTATGTGGCAACAATTGTGTATGATATCAACTAATTAGATCTTTCGATTTTATAGCTACAACTTAGCTTAGCTGAGTTCGTTAAACCCACTTTGCTACGATACTGGGCTCTAGTGGAAATAAATATTGCTGGACAATCCACACAGCATCATCTAGCCCCAAGTTAAGCAGAGCTTGTGTTATGGGTACTAGATGACTGATATACTTAATACAATACATTACATAGATTTTTATTATATATAGCAAATACCCAGAACACCCGGAACAAATATTTGTAGATCGTACAAACATTTGTCCCAAGGCGGGAATCGAACCCGCAACCTCTTGCGTCGCAGGCGGACCTACGTCCGCCGCGCCACATCGGTCGTCAATAAAATATACACTTAGTTTCTTAGATTAAACTTCACCTTCCTCATATCTGGTGAAAATACCACTCACCGGTATGTCTAAAGGCACAAGAGGTTTCAAGATAATCTTTTGTTGCTGCAGGCAGTGGTAGCCCGCCAAGTTTAGCAACCAATGCGATACAAAAATTGTGACAACCGTCACTAAAAATCTATATTAACATATAGCAATCATTTTTAGACTGTTTTAAAGACCTCAATGTAGGACGTTAAATAAACAAATAAATAAATAATGCTGGACACTCCACACAGCATCATCTAGCCCCTAAGCTTAGCTTGTGTTATGGCTACTAGATGACTGATATACTTAATACAATACATTACATAGATAGATTTTTTTTCATACATATCAAATACCCGGAACAAATCTTTGTAGATCGTACAAACATGTGTCCCAAGGCATTTATTTATGAAAGTAAGTTTGTCATTGGTATAGTGATGACAGTTCCAAAATGTCAAAGTTCCAGGATTGAAAATAGAAGGTCAAATAATTAACAAAATATCGCAAAACGATCGTTCCTCTGCATAAACTCAGCGCATTAGAATGTTATGTAGACTAGACGCCATATTGGTGGCGCGTCTACAAGACCTCAAAATGTTTTATGCATCGGCCTAGCGCTTTAAAGCGGATTGCACGCCGCTATTTTATGTCTTCAAGCGATTTTTACGCTTGTTTACATTATATTGCTGTTTTAGAATGTGTTTTAGATGGATTGCTAGAGGTATTTCCTTCCTCATATTTGGTTTATACGATATACGAAAATAGGACGAATCGTTATAAGATATCGCTCAGCTGGCTTGGTATCATGGGTAACTAAGTGGATGTATTAATGGCTCTCCGGTTCGATTCCCGCAAGGAACAATTATTTGAATGGCTTACAGGCAGTTCCCCCAAATCGCTGTTTACGTATGTTAGATTTAATATTTGTAAACGCACCGACGATACAGGAGAATTTCCTAGCTGGGCAACGTTTAGAAAAAAAACTAAAGAAACACGCTTTTATAGAAAATCCAACAAAAAAAAGAAAATTAGAATTAATAAATTTGGATTAAGAAAAGTGTAAATAAGAAACAAATGTATATTAATGGAAAAAATCGTGGGGTGCACAGTGTCAATAGTGATACACATTTTCTATTTTTCTATGGTTACTGTCATTCACAGTGGGCTACATGTATCGGCGTGTATTCTTCAATATTAACACTGTGCACCCGACGTTTTTTCCATTAATATACATTTTGTTTCTTATTTACACTTTTCTTAAAATTATTAAATTTCGAACGGAATGTACGAAATCCTATCTGGGAGAAGTGCTAGTATTAAATAAATAAATAGACTAACATACCCAATACCACGAAGGGCAAGACCAGGAAGGACAAGTTCCTATACACCTTTATTATATCCTGTAAAGTAAAGATTATCATAATACATCAGATGGGTCACGTCTTTATAAGCTTCCTCAATAGGCCCTCACCATCTTCTGGAGATAATGCTGTAATTGACGATAATGGCATCGGATTATCTGCGTCGCACGATACCTTAGGATACTGATAATTACCTTATTTAAAATGGCCGAGATTCTTCGGAAAAGCCACGTTTGGGAAGTAAGTACTACAAATTATACCAATTTGTTTGGGCTACAAATTTCTGTCGTGAATACGGGCAGTGAATTTTTAGGTAGTCATTCCTTTTGTTTTTTCTTTATTTAAATTTTATGCATAAGTTAAAATTACCGAACAAAGGTGGTCTATTCTGTACCTTAGGTATTTGATTTTCTTACCAATTTAACTTAGGGTGATGAAGAATTATGAGCCTTTGCCTGTGACTTCGCCCGCGTAAATATAGTCGCGGATTAAACACTATCCTATCACTAACTATTGATACAATATATCTCCATATCAAATTTCAAGTCAATTGGTTTTGCAGATTAAGCATGAAAAGGTTACAAACAAACAAACAGAGTTAGTTTCGCATTTATAATATAAATATGGCTTCACTTTGGACCTTCAAGTATGTTAGATATCAATAGTGACACTATTGATATCCCACTACAAAGTCCTATCCTTGTACAGAAAAGGCACCATACAAGCTCAAAGTGCATCGGCTATTTCTGATTTTTATTATTTTTAATTTTTAAGGTTACTTCACGATGTTTTCCCATCATAGCTTGGGGCTAGATGATGCTGTGTGAATTGTCCAGCATTATTTATTTATTTTATTTTATTTATGTCTATTATAAACTTAGAATGGGCCATAACGAAATGTGAGTCTGTATTGATCATCATTATCATCCTCCTACCCTTATTCCTATATATGTGGGGTGAGCGCAGCATCTTTATTTTTCCATACATCTCTACTTGCCGTCATCTCAAGAGTCACCTCTATTCTAGCCATTTTATCTTTCACACAATCCATCCATCTTTTCTTGGGAACTCCACTCTTGTAACTCAGCACATTCATACTCAAAACTTTCCTCACTACATGGTCCTCATTCCTTCGCATAAACAATTCTGTCTGTTTGGAGAGAAAAATCTCAATAGATCATTAATATTGCGGTTATCTACAAATTGTTATAGTATAAAACATAACTGATAACGTAACCAAGCGTGTGTAAAGATCTATTTCGTGACTAAGACCTACGTCATGTTTCCGTTATTTTCTGTAACATTGTTAGCAAAATAAAACCGTTCAATATTACAACATTTTATTTTCCTCATAAACCAACAAAGTATGCGTAGCAAATTGATTGCTGGCTACGACAGCGTAGCTGACGTAAGCTACGACGTAGCACCCACGTAGACAATTTAGACACAATTTTCCTTATAAAATATTGGAAGTAAATTAATATTGTCTGCTTATTTCTTTACGTATTATCAAGTTTAGTTACTGAGCTTTAAATTATTGATAGGCATAAACCCCGGCGCGTAGCAAATCTATTGTTGTCTACGGTGCGTAGTGGGCGTAGCAATGGCAACTGCTACGCCGTAGCGCCCACGTTAACCTTAATTATATTAATGTACTAGCTGTGCCCAAGAGTTTAACAAATATTCACGGGTTTTTTTTTAAGTGAAATAAAAGTTTTCCTTCAAAATCGGTTCAGCTATTTAGGAATTACTTCAAACAAACTGACAGACAATTATATTTTGATAAAAGTACTGCACTCGTACTTTCATATGCATTTAGTAAAAAGGTGTTATTTTGACATTACAAACTGATAATTGTTTACTTGTTTTATTTATTTGTTTAGATGACACAACTTTTTTGATAGACGGAAACATAGACATAATTATTATAACGCCTGGAGTTTCTGAAAGGATGGACAAAGATTTACAATTGTAAAGTGAACTTGGCCCCATTCTGTCCCATCTGTATCTTGAAGTATGGTGTGGGCTTATTTTCAGATAACGGGTTGCTACCTTCAAGACCTCAGGCCCAGCAGTAGCGCTTGCAACCTCTAGGACAAATAGACTAATTCTATGATGAGCAAAGAAAATTAAAGTAAAATAATTTACTTTTGCTTTGCTTTAAGAATTAGCCTCCACGAGAGACCTTTGTACCTAAGCATAGATTTTTTGAAGGGATAAGCCCGCCAAATTTTTTCCAAACCACTGCAACTCTTGAAAACCAGAATCAACAGTGGCAACCACCAGAAAAGTGTCGACAAATGAAGCCCGACGAGTCCCGGAGAAACGATTCAACTATCTTGGATCCCGCAACGAAATGAATCAGAAAACAACAGTAGAGGTAACGACTGTCAAAGATCTAGAAATGACAGCCAGGACCAACAGCTTTACGTGCTTTCTGAGGCACGGAGGAGTCTCAATATATAACGAACGGTCCCGACGAGATCTGATCTCGGCAAGCATAGCTTAACCTTCGAACAACCCATGCGGCTGTTTTTACTTAGCCACGACCTCCTCAACTCTCAAAATCATTTAAGCATATTTTATAAGTGCCTTTTACGATCGAGATACCGCTTTGACTAAACGTTTACTTCGAGTGTTCTTAACAGCAACTTACATATTTAAGTACTCCTTGATCTTACAACAAAACTTTAAATATTATCTAAACTACGAGTATCTTGTTTCAAGGGCAAACTAATTATTTTCAAGTAGGCTAGTTGATTAGCCTTTTGACTTTGATTTTGGCACAAGACTGGGGTAGTAGTAGTAGTACCAGCCTATTGCTGTCCTACTGCAGGGCAAAGGCCTTTTCTCATACAGGGAAGGCACGAGCATTAATCACCACGCTTGCTCAAGACGGGTTGGCGATTTCAGACTTAGATAAGTCTAGGTTTCCTCACGATGTTTTCCTTCACCGATGTCAGTGATGTCAAAGAGAAACTTAGAAAGTACACATGAATTGAAAAACTCACATTGGTACTTGCCCAGGTTTGAACCCACAACCTCGACACGACTGACGACAAGACTGGGGTGACAGCTGTCAAAGAATGCTTTTGTTTTCGTTTGCTTAGTATTAATATTACATCACGCCTGTACGTACGAAGGATTAAGCAGAGGTGTACCTATATACCCACATTTTTCCAGTAATGTTTAAGTGCCATGTAATATCGGGAGAGCCTATTGCCATCAGGCGGGTACATAATCAGACACCGGACTGACTCAGAAATTCTATATAGATAATCCTCATAACAGTAAGTCTGACCAGGGAATCGAACCGAGGACTTCATGCTCAGCAGTAGCGTTTGCAACCACCACACCAACGCAGCAGTCAAAAGCCTATCCATAAAGCCCATCCAAGTGTGAAATCTATTTTTCTGTGACTGTGCTGGGTGCGATGCCAAAGTTGGGCAAAGCATTATTGAGTTTTTCCAAAATAAATTTTCTCATTAGCAACCCGGACTCTGGATGACGACCGATGTGGCGCAGCGGGCGAAGTGTGTGTGACGCAGGAGGTTGCGGGATCGATTCCAGCCTTGGGACAAATGTTTGTACGATCTACAAAGATTTGTTCCAGGTGTTCTGGGTGTTTGCTTATGTATAATAAAAAATATCTATCTATGCAATGTATTGTATTAAGTATATCAGTCACAAGCTCTGCTTAGCTTGGGGCTAGATGATGCTGTGTGGATTGTCCAGCAATATTTATTTATTTATTTATATTTATTTATTTGCACCCGGTTGATGGCAATAGGCTCGCCCCATTTTACATGGGACTTAAACATAACTGGCAAAATATGGGAGTTACTATCAGTGCACCACTGTTCAACCCTTCGAGTAATATGAACGTGGTGTTACAATATGTGTGTTCTTTAAACACGTATTAGTTTACATTTTTGGAAGCGAAATTTCCAACGCAGTGTAAGCCCGCATCATCAAACAAACATTCTTCAATAAGTCCCAAAATAAAGTTAAAACAATTGCAATTTAAGACAATGAAACACAATTCTCACAGAGCTTATCCTTTTAACAGCCTAAGAGAGCCGTTTTCGCCTAACAATCCTATAACTTACTTTTAAAGACAAGTTAAGCTTGGAAACTTTTTTTTTTGTTTTTGTGTAAAATACTTCGGATTGAGTTTTAAATAGGTTTCGGACAGGTGTTTGATATTACGTTCTGTTTTTTATGTCTATCTGTTTTGAGCTAATGGTATTTTGATCCAGGGGTCGTTATTGGGTTTTTCCATCTGGAATTTTTCTCATTAGCAATCCGGAGTCTGGATTTGTGTATGGTTGATGAAATCTGAGGGGCATTAGGGTAGTGTCCTTAAAATTTCTGATTGGTTCGAAAGTTGGATGACTCAAACATACTGGACACGTATTTTATCTTTTGTCACGTAAACCTAAAATGACGACGATATTGTGCGTTGAAATTGCGCGTGACGTCACACCGTGTTATACTTTTAAACGTAACAGTGACGTCACAAGCCCCTTCTCTTGAACTTTGATGTGCTATATCATTGTCACCTTTTATTTATTTGAGTAAGCAAAAAATATGTGTCCAATATTTTTTATAATCTTACTGAGGGACTTAATAGACTTAATATATTTTTACCTAGGACACATGCCTATTCCCGTATTTTTAAGAACGTTCACATTCTAACCTCGGTTGGGACCGAGGTTAGAATGTGAACATCTATCAAAAATACGACTAATTTTCTATATAATTGACAAGTTTTTGACATTGATTATCTGAGATGAGATTGCGACTGGGGGTTGTACGTTTTTAATTACGGGAAATGGTCTTTTGGCGTCTATGTCCACAGGAATTCAGTCGCTAGGCAAAGCTGGTTAAACTATTGGTTGATATCGTACAGAACCATCGGTACGCAGCTTAGCATATGTTTTGTGAAAAAAAAACAGTGGATGTGTGTGTTTTCTCTCATAAAAACTAGGAATGTCTTATTTGTTTCTGGGCTAATAGGCTCGCTCACTATTACATGGGAGTAACATAACTGGCGAAATAGGAAAAGACGCCAGCAGATATAGCTATTCCGAACTATCGCATATTCCCAGTTGAACGTTAACTCATATTCTTTTGTAATAAAGTTGAAAAAGTATCAAAGAAATTTGACTATACTGAATCAACCTTAATTAAAGACTTTTTGTGTAACAACTGTGAGTAGTTAAATTTTACAAGGTAACATTATATAGTTATTAGTGTAACTTGTCATGATAGCCCAGTGGTTTAGGCTCTTGTGCACGAGGTTCTGGGTTCAAACCTGGGCAAGTATCAATGTGAGTTTTTCAATTCATATGTACATATACTTTCTAAGTTTATCTATGACATCATTGACATCGGTGAAGGAAAACATCGTGTGGAAACCTGGACTT
Organism: Phlogophora meticulosa; assembly: GCA_905147745.2. Taxonomy (NCBI): domain Eukaryota; kingdom Metazoa; phylum Arthropoda; class Insecta; order Lepidoptera; family Noctuidae; genus Phlogophora; species Phlogophora meticulosa. The sequence continues at coordinate 2,041,202 of LR990534.1, forward strand.
ATATAATTAATATAAGTCTGAAATCGCCAACCCGTCTTGAGCAAGCGTGGTGATTAAAGCTCGTGCCTTCTCTGTATGAGAAGAGGCCTTTGCCCTTCAGTGAGACAGTAATAGGCTGGTACTACTACTACTACTAGTGTAACTTTAGGAATCGGGTATTCACACCGATAGTATGTAAACACTTAAGATTTTCAAGGTTAAGTTTCAGTAGAATACCTACTGAAATTTCAGTAGGAAACGACCTAACTACCTATTAAAGTTTCAGTAGGTTACCTACTAAAACTAAACCAAAAATCATAAAAAACCCCTCAAATAGATTCCGCGCAAATAATAAAACTCATAAATTTTTTATCAATTCCACGTGAATGAATTGAACACAAAATAAAACTCCAATAATATTCTCAGTGCAGTTTTCTTAATTCCCAGACTCTGGTAGGTAAAAAGGCTTGAATACTGTGTCTTCTTAAATGACGACGTAATTAAAAAACCAGACTCGTCATGTAGACTTTTCTATTTCAGTTCAAATATTTGATTGTCAATTTTCATTTGCGTTAGGTCATTGCTCACACGTGTGATTGCGCAATGATACATTACGCGGTCAACATGACGCCCAATGCAACATGCGTATTACTTATACATCTGACTTTAGCCAGCTGCCTGCGCTAATCAATTTTCTTCAGCCTTCTGCTTTCATACGCGATAAGCTTATATAGTAGCTTTGTTCGCGAGTGAATATTTGTATGTGGGAAAAGCCTAAATAAACTGTTTATGGGGTTCCATTAGAGACTGTTATTTAAAGAACTAACCCCGTTAGGTTTCCCACATGTACATGTAGGTAATAAAGAAAAGGAAGAAATCATTAAGCAAATCATAGGGCATCAACAAATTAGTCCGCATCGCTGTCAACGTGAATGGCAGCATTGTCGCGTTGAATACTGATCCTTACGCCAAAAAAGATCCGGATCCTTTTCACGTGAAGAGTCAAAGAATTACCTGACATGTCCCGAAAAACTTGATGGGTACACGGACCCCATGGCCCTAGGCCAGGGGTCAAAAAACCGCGGTACCGGAGTGGCATACGGGTCAGTTGCAGCTTTTCAAGTTCCCCTCGTTTGGGGTTGAAGCCTAAGGCCATGGCTTTCAACCCCAAAAGCCTTAAATATTTATAACTTCTACCATTATTGTAGTTATATTTACGCTGTGAAGTAAAAAATCCTGTTTTACTAATTAATTATGGGTACAATTGTCGGTTCGTGTGGCTCGTTGGAATCCCGGGGTTTATCAAACTTTACCAACTTTTACTCAATGGTTTATCAAGTATTCATGGTAACTTGTTGTTTCCCTTTGTTTTGAATAATGGAATGATTTTCTTTTATCGTGTCGGCTTGAGATTTACATATATTCAATTTTTATAAGCTCGCAATGAAGTGGGTGCATTGAAGAATAGTAACGAAAAACTGTATCTATTAATAAACAAATTTTATTACAGTCAACAAATATTAACATGATAAACCCTTACAACTGTATATTATAAGATAAAAAAATATGTTTAAATCAAGTTAGATTATAAGATACTTATTCATAAAGTCCTCATATTTCATATACTATCTTTTGCCCGCGACTTCGCTCGCGTTAAAAATCGGGGGGTTAGAAAGAAACAAAAAAGTAGCCTATGTCACTCTCCATCCCTTCAAATATCTCCACTTAAAAAATCACGTGAATTCGTAGCTCCGTTTTGCCGTGAAAGACGGACAAACAAACACAAATTTCCTATTTATAATATTAGTATGGATATCATCCACATATTTATATTTTGCTGTGCCCGACAGTGTTATTTTTTTTTAATTAAAACTTTGCCCCACACTAGGAATTTCTACTGTGTCGTGGGTGCGTTCACAAAAATTTACAGGTTCATACACAAACAACCAGACCCGAAACAACTACCTGTAGGTCATACAAATATTTATTCCGTGCGGGAATCGAACCACTGCGCCAACCATGCCGTCGCGTCGTCGAGAGTCCAACATAGTTGATAAAAGGCTAGCCAGATAACGATGATGTTAGTATTGGTAATAAGCAATCGTTATATTTCTGAAGCACAGTTTATACCCGATTAAACAAACAAATATTGTTAATCCTATATATACCTTGCGATACCAATAAATAACATCACACCTGTATGTAGAGGGTTCGACATATCATAAAGGGTTATTATACATAGGTGTACTTGTACGCGTAGTACAGTCATATTTCGCCACTTATGTTTAAGTCCCATGTAATAGGGTGCGAGCCTAATGCCAAAAAATCGGACTCTAGCCTACTGCTGAGAACTTCTAGGTAGCAAAATGCAATAACACTTTGCCTGACTCTGGAATCGTACCCAGGATCTCATGCTCAGCAACCAACGAGGGTGTAAAAATATATTTATGAAAAGAAAAATGTTTAATTATGAATAATTTCAATTATAACTTAAATTATTCCCTTTAAATCACATTTGCTTATAAGTGCCTTTTAGCGACGTGCTACCATCGACAGAAAAATATATATTTTTGTACAAACTTATGTTCTAACTGTTAATCAAATATTCATGGTTTCTTTTCCCATGGGATATTTTTTTGATATTAATAATGTCTTCCTCAGAAGTCTCTTGGAGTTGAGTTGGATTTTAATTTCCGTAAAAATTACGCCGGGGAATTAATTTTGCTTTTTTGTAAATAATTTAAGAGTTTTCTAAAATGTTTTATGAATGTTTTTTATATTTTCTTTTTGGATGTTACTTGAACAAGTTATGGCTTAATTACCTATAGATGTAGACTTGATCTTATAAAACTTAACGAAGAACTGTGTTTTAACAAGATACATGATACGGGGCAAAAACCTCTTCTCATACAAAGAAGACACGAGCATTAACCACCAAGCTTGCTTAAGGCGAGTAGACGATTTCAGAATGATAGTAATTAGAAATATCAAAACTTATTTATTCACATTAGGGTGAGAATCAACACCATTATTTATTTTTGCCCCCTAGAGGGCTGTTATGTGTATCCGTGGGTGTGTCCTTGGCTGAGGTATTTTTACTCCTTGTTAAAATATCGCAGCATATGCTGAGATAGGAGCCTTTTCTTCGCACATGTCCTTTTATTTTATTTTTATTGTTCAGATTTTAGTATATTTTTTTTGTTTTTTTTTATTGCCTGTGCGTGTCCCAAATAAATGTTTTTTTTATTTCTTTCTTACTTATGCTAAAGTAAGAAAGAAAAAGCATTTTATTTCTTTCTTTTAAAACAATGTGTTTTCTTTCTTTAAGTGGCTGAGCGATTGACTGCTGCGCTGTGTATTGTGGGTTCGATTCTTACACGGAACAAAATATATTTGTATGGCCTACAGGTACTTGTTGCAGATTTGGCTGTTTGTGTATGTGAGTTTGACTGTTTGTTAACACACCCACGATACAGGAGAAATTCCTAGTGTGGGGCAGCGTTAAAAAAAACATTAATCGAAATTATGAAAATACTTACGATTAAAATGAGCAACATATGTTTTTAAAACTCATAAGCAGTTATGAATGAAACCTAGTGTGGGGCATTTTTTTTGCGAATATCACTGCGAGTGTTCCGTGTACGTCTAGCCTTATTCTCACGCTTTCTCCTACAAAAGTAATAATAACTTAAAGCACCAATAGATTAAGTCCCACTCAGATGGTACCTTAATTATGTTTGGAGGTAATAAGTTAGTACTTACTTGGTAACTTATCACTGTTTAACTACGCTTACGGTGCTTAAACTTTAACTTAATGTTTAAATAACTGTGTGGTAGTTCAATGGCTCAGTGGTAGTAACTTTGCCTCTCATGTATAAGGGTGTGGGTTCAAATGCTAGCATGTACCATTTTGACTTTTTCAATTCATATGACCTTCCTAAGTTTATCTTGGACATCGGTAAAAGAAAACATCGTGAGAAAACCTGGACTTATAATTAATATTAGTCTGAAATCGCCAACCCGTCTTGAGCAAGCGCGGTGATTAATGCTCGTGCCTTCTCTATATGAGGAGAGGCCTTTGTCCAGCAGTGGGACAGTAAGAGGCTGGTATTTTTTATTTTTTTATAATATATTTATTTATTAATCAACGAAAACAAGGCAGAGGTTCTCAGTTTCGACATGTTGTTATATTTTTTCTATATTATTCTATAGTAGTTAATAATAGTAGTTATTTTTTTCAATAGTTTTTGAATTACATGTTTCAACATCTATCTCAGATAAAAAAAAAATTAGCGTCCCTTAGTACTTTCGCTGGCCAAAAATAAAAACCTACTCCACCCAACGACATAACAACTTAAAAAACACGAAAATAGTTGATCAAAAGATCCAATTTCATGATAATCTGAAATCCAATTCCAGTTAGGTAACTCCAAACCTCATCAGTTGCAAATAACAAATCTTGTGAACAAGGTGGGAAAAGAAAGAATCTTACAGTTCAATTTCTACACCGGCCCAAAACACGGAACAGGAAGATACAGAAGGCCGGCTTCGTACAATAGTTGAAGACCCATACATAGACGTAGACGCATAGACATAGACCCACACATATAATAGTCCATACGAAGTTATTTTATCTCTGTTGTTTCGTGACAGTGGTCTTTATGATTGTTGATATAAGGTTGCTTATTGGTTTCTAGCAGAGGTAAAATAATACTCTCGATGATCTCAAAGAAATGAGAGCCGCGAGTGCTAAGCTTATATAGAAAGAATATTGATGTTGATTATAAATAATAAATAAATAATGCTGAACAATCCACACAGCATCACCTAGCTCCAAGCTAAGCAGAGCTTGATAAATATAGATGTATGTATATGAGTGATATCATCCTCTTGCCCTTATCCCAATTTCATTTGGGGTCGGCGCAGCATGTCTTCTTCTTCCATACATCTCTATTTCCCGTCATCTCAGAAGTCACCTCCTTCTTAGCCATATCAACTTTCACACAATCCATCCATCGTTTCCTGGGTCTCCCTCTACTCTTGTAACCCTCTACATTCATACTCAAAACTTTCCTCACAACATGATCCTCATTCCTTCGCATCACGTGTCCATACCATGATAGCCGATTTCCACACAACTTCTCTGTCACAGGCGCCACTTTCAGACTTCCTCTTATATACTCATTTCTTATTCTATCCATTCGCGTAACACCACACATCCCCCTTAGCATTCTCATCTCAGCTGCATGCAACTGCCTTTCATTCATTCCTTTTGTGGCCCAACACTCTGATCCATACAGGACAGCAGGTCTAATCATTGTCTTATAGATCTTCCCTTTAAGTTTAAGGGGAACGTGGGGATCGCAGGTTGTTCCCGTTACCTGCCGCCACTTCATCCACCCTGTGTTTATTCTGTGCTTGACAGTCCGATCTATTCCTCCGTCACTTTGCACTAATGAACCGAGATACCGAAAGTCGGAGCAGATCGGAAGGAGCACGCCATCAAGCGCAATGGCTTCAGGGCTGGCGAGACCGCCGAAATCGCAGAACATATACTCTGTCTTGGTTCTGCTGATTTTCAAGCCTACACTCTCCAGCTTCTGTTGCCATTTCTCCAATCTACCCTGGATCTCAGGTCCTTCTTCACTGACAAGGACAATGTCGTCGGCAAATAGCATGCACCAGGGTGCCTCTTCCTGTATTTCCGACGTCAGTGCGTCCATTATTAACAGGAAGAGGTAAGGGCTTAAGGCCGAACACCTGGAAGAAATCTTTGTAGACCGTCAAAGTTGCACGTAAAAAACGTAAAGATTAGGAAAGCTAACGAAAATTTCGTTAGGTCCTGAATCATGTACTCATGGCATAGGGTTGTGCGTCGATGTTCCATCCACCCTTTAAATTGATAACAAAATAATAAGTTTAGCAAATATAAGAAATAAAGACTGCCCAAAACGTATCGATATTTTTCTATTTTTTTGCAATATTAATACTTATATCGAAATTGAAATCATTACTATCCTTTTTACTATAATATTGTAATTATCTTATATATAAAATTCTCGTGTCACAATGTTAGTTAACATACTCCTCCGAAACAGCTTAATCGATTTGTATGAAACTTTGTGTGCATATCGGGTAGGTCTGAGAATCGGCCAACATTTTATTTTTCATCGTAAATGATAAGGGTGACCACCCCTTAAAAATGATTTTTATAATTTTTTGGATTTTTTTGGCTTAAAATGGCAAAACATAGTTTGCCGGGTCAGCTAGTAATATTATAATATTATACTATCCTTTTTATTAAAATATCATTAAAAAATAATATGTTGTACTTTTTGACACACCGACATCCAAAGCGAGTGCGCATGCTCTCACTGTACGTGAAGCGTGTCTTTGTGTGCGTGCAGTATCTCTCGTTTCACAGTTACCTTTACTCCTAACACAATACGACGCGCAAACAAACCTCCGCCACTCCGCCGAGGGCTCAAGTTAAATGCCGGCAACTATATCCAGCCAACCTTCTTTCCCTGTCTTTTTTGTGCTCAAAGCGACGAGCGATATGAACTTGCCCAAACTTCCCAACTGTGCGATAGAAATTTATGTAATTTCCTCTGTACCTCCCTTGCTTACTAATTTGGGCCTTTGTTAGATAAAAAAAGCCTTGGATCGTACCCCCGTTCGGAAACTAATTAAAATTTTAGCGTTGTCTTAATTTGACGGTAGAAATATTCGCGCACCTTAAGTTTAAGATATTTTGAAGAGAGTTTTATCTTTAAAGAGTTCGCAGAATTGGTTGAGGGATTGTTTTTAAGAACGGGGAAGTTATGAAAAGGGGGATGAATAATATTTGTTTGGTTAAAAATTATTTTTAGATTTTCTATTAAATAGGTCATGAATGGTGAATGTTGATGGGTTTTAATCTGTTTGAAATTATTTCTTTTTTCGTTTTTAAATAAACAAGATGAAAACCTTTCCATCAATCGGCTTCATCTTATTTTTTTTTGCTTTTGTTTTTCTCCGTCAACGATTTTTTTTCTTATTTCGTTTGTTTATGTTTAACATAAAACCTAACACCTGTTATCCCCGAAGGGGTAGGCAAAGGTCGTACTTATACTACTTCCACATTTTGCCAGTTATGTTTAAGCTCCATAAAATAGGGACCGAGTCTATTGCCATCAACCCGGCGCAAATTCAGACTCCGGGCTGCTAACTAAGGAATTCCAGATGGAAAAACGCAATAACACTTTGCCTGACCCGGAAATCGAACCCAGGATCTTGTGCTCAGTGAGTTATGAATGTATATGACTTATATTTATTTCCACGTTATTATTTTACCATGTTATACCTACCATATCTCTGAATCACCCTAAGCCAGACTAGTGGAAAAAGCATAATAAGACATTGAATCCACATTTTTGTATGAATATTTTTTCTAGTACAGACGCCACCACATTAAGCTACTCCAAACTGTCAGAATTTCCCAGTTGAACATAAACCTTATTGCTATTGGGATAAAGTTGAAAAACTATCAAAGTGCTGGCCTCTGTACATAGCATAATGTTAAATAAGTAAATAAATGAGTATTCTTTCAGTTAGAGAAAGTAGTTTTCCAATCGTCTATTTTAACAAACTTATTTCCGCAGAATCAAAGTCATTTAAACACGTATTGACCAATTAACTTCGCCTTGCAAAACCACTATCTCAACCACTGAGCTTGGAGCTTGAGCCACAAGACCAGTCAACTCTCAAACGGCAGAAACTTCCCCCTTCCGAGACGGCATCGTGTCCAAACAAACACTAATTACAGTACAGAAACAAAAGATACACAAACCGGGACTGCCCAGGCACCCATAAATCCGCTCTATCGACACCCAAAGTTATCAGCGAAACTATCATAAAGTATCATCGGCCATCCCCAAGTCAAACCGAGCGAGCAGTAAATCAGTTTGAGAAATCTACAGTAATCCACCGTTTGTTAGACCGCGATAAAACTCTATATATATGGAATCTTCTAAAACGGAGGCTTTATTAAACTATGCCCGGTTAGCCTCAGATTTATGGGGGAGGCGATTCAATTAGGTAGGGGATCATTTTCATATATTTTGTGGTGTTTTCGGGTAGTTCGAAGGAGGGTCGTTTTGGAATGAGCTGGAATGTTTTATTGTGGTCGTCTGTGGTTGTTTTGGTGTGTTAACAACAGTGTATTAGCTAAAGTAAATAATCATTAAAACATGGCTTAGATCTGTAATGTCTTCTGCATGGGAGTTATGTAGTTTTATTCATATTCATATTATTTATTTGCATACCATAATGTGTATAAAGGTGTTATAAAAGGCTTAAAGCTAAAAGAACAGTTTATGGACCCTGTTAGGGCACAGCAACATTTAAGGTAAAAATTAAACATAAAATTAAAAAAAAAAAAAAACAAAATATAAATAACACTTCTTAAAAAAAAAAAAATCTTTACATTCACACAAAGTCACTAATTTAGAAATTACTTTCAATATTTATATTTTAGAAATTATTTAAAGTTTTTATGAGATCATACTTATATCATTATCAAAAATGGTAAGGAAAATAAAAATGATTTCAAAATTAATTTTACATGAAAAGCCGAAAACTGAACATATTATGAACTAAGGAGTGAATAACAATTACATAAATAACTCTAATAATAGTCAGTTATTTTCTTAAAATTATTACTTTAACATTTACATAAAGTTATATTTACTTAGGTAATATTATTATAAACAATTCTTATCATAATATAAGACAGTATATTGATTAAGGTAGCATTTTGTAATATACTTATTGTTTATTTATTTAGTCCTGTTATGTTTAGTTAAATAATCCTACTGGTGTATATTTGTACTTGGTGTATAATAATATGTGTATGCATGTGTATATATTTAAAATTTGTATTTATTGTAATTATAGTTTATCATTCAAGTATTCATTCACATTTTAGTAACTTTTGTTTAGCAGAAGTAGGTTTAATTTATTTATGAAGATGGTATATTTATTTATATTTCTTATTTCTTCCGGTAACTTATTATATATTTTTATCGACATCACATAGGCACTTGAGGAGTGCATTTTTATTCGGGATGTAGGTATGTTCAATCTATTTTTATGTCTTAAAGTAATTTTAGTTTGTATGTCTTCTCTTTTTGTGTAAAAATCCGGATAGTTGCGTATAAATTTACAGATTTCAAATATGTAGAGGCATGGTAGGGTTAAAATTTTTGTGTTCCTGGAAATGGGGCTTACAGCTATCCGTTTGTTCAATATTTACTAGGATTCTAATGAGTTTTTTTTGTAGGGTGAATAGTGTGGGTGAGTCTGTACTATTACCCCATAGTATAATACCATATTTATATATTACTTACATATATTATTTATTACTTCTCCACTGGTCTTTTCTGATTGATATCGTTGTGGGATCTAATGCTCCCTCTACATCGTGACTCAATATGGGCCAATATTAGCCACAGTATTTTTTTTCAACAATAAGTTCATGGAAATGACGGTGTGTCAATGTTTTGATAATAGTTTAAGCATTCTTCGGCTTACGTTAGCGTAGGTTCGCCCAACGTGTAGAGGGGGCTTAATACAGTTAAGTCGAGTTACATTGACTCGGCGCTTTTTCAACATATACTAACATATAACTTTTACAAATATCATCTTTCACACCATCCAACCATCTCTTGGTAATAATGTATTGCAAGTTAATCATTCTAACACTGTAAGCCCTACAGCTATATTAAGACTTCGTTTTGCCCTTAGGCCGCAGTCTCACTTTGTCGTGACGGTAGACAGTTGTGCCGTTTAAAGATTCGTGGCTTGTATATTTGAATGGAGGTCTTCACATATAAGACGGCACGAATTACTATCGCCCACTACTTTTTTTTGCTGTGACGACAGATTGTCAAGACAATGTTAATATCTAGCCCGACAGTACTAAACCGATTGGAAAACCACGGCAAATCATGAGTCGTTGTTGCGACTATATATCGTAGCCACGATAAAAATATCGTCTCGTCGTTTGCACGTATTTTCACACTCAGTACGTCTAGATACTTTCTTTTCTTGTATTGTTTTAACTTCCATCTTTTTGAAAAGTAATGCATTAATTAAATGACATCTTCATCCATTATACCCGGGAGCCAACATACACAACTCTCCAGAAGAACTAAGAAGAAATGACAAGCAAATAAAAAGGCGACTGCCGTGATCCAATGGGTAAGATACATTAGACGTTCGACGATAAAAAAAATCGACGTTGCAATTAACACAAACAGTCGAATATGGGAACAGTAAGAGACAAAAGTCGCCAAACGATAAATTAACCGTTACGACATAGTGGGAACGTGACCTTAGGCGATGAGCTGTCAGCCTTCAAATATATTCTTTGCACAAAGAATGTTCCGCTATTTTATTTTAGCAAGAGATTAGTATAAGCCGTCTGACGCAATTAGTCTGAAAAGCTAAGCCAGCTGAAAATATCTTATTGAGGATTTTGGAGTGAGTTTTTTTACGTAAATGTTACGTTACTGTTACGCATCAGGTTCTGCGTTTAACTCCCGGGTCGGGCAAAGTGTTATTTAATTATTGTCCCATTTAGCGCAGCCGTAAGTAAGGCACCAGTACCAGTACCAGCCTATTACTGTCCCACTGCGGGGCAAAGGCCTCTTCTCATACAGAGAAGGCACGAGCATTAATCACCACGCTTGCTCAAGACGGGTTGGCGATTTCAGACTTATATTAATTACATAAGTCCAGGTTTCCTCACGATTTTTTCCTTCACCGATGTCAATGATGTCCAAGATAAACTTAGAAAGTACATATGAATTGAAAAACTTACATTGGTACTTGCCCAGGTTTGAACCCACAACCTCGTGCACAAGAGGCGAGGCCTAAACCACTGGGCTATCATGACAACCGAAGTAAGGCACATATTTAATAAATTTTTATTTTTTATTACTTCTGTTTCATTTAATTTCTTTTCATGTTTTCTATGTTTAGTATTATGTCGTTGCTGAATAAATGTTTTCTTTTTCTTTGTTTTCTTCGTTTTTCTTTTTCAACTGGATGTTTTCAGTGGCAGCACGGTGTCTAAATTTGCGTCCCAAAGATAGTTCAACATAACTGGCAAAATGTGGGTGTCACTATAGGTGGACTTCTGCCTAATCCTTCAGGGAATACAGGCGATATGTTGTGTGTTATAAAATTAAGCCATATTCCCAGAAGGAGTGAAAAGTCTATTCAGATGTGTTTCTGGGGAACTTTTGATGCGAAACTTTTTCTACTCAACTAGAATGCTAGACAGCGTATTTGAAGAACTGTCTTATATAAGCCTGTCTTTTGTCTCAAAAAATGCTGATTTTCAGCCTAATTTGAATAAATAAATTTTGATTTTGATTTTTGATTGAGTGAGATTTAATTTTTGATATTTGGGATACAAATCCAAACGCCAAACTGCTACTGTGAATTTTCTGAGGGAAACTTAAGAAGTCTTCCCGATCTGGGGATCAAACTTACGCCTCTACGCTTAGCAGCCGCGTTAGGAACACTTTTTACAGTATAAATGAGTACCAACCTGTTGTGTTGTTAGTACTAACTCGGCCGTGCTCTTTGAAGCTCCGTATGAGTTAAAAGAAACCCGTAAAATAGTCATATTTAGTTGGATACGGTAACACGAAGCTAACAACAACATACTTGGGAGAAGGCTAGGCAGATGATGTTTTTTTTTCATATGTGAGACAGATACTTAACAGTCGTAATCGAATGATCAAAAGCGATGTCTCGATTAACGCTCGATGGTTAGATCGATAGAATGGAGTTACTTGCCCATTCTTCTCCTTACAAAACTATGTTTAGGAAGGGGCAGCTAGAATCTTTTAAGATTTTAAATGTTCTAAATCTTAGTTTTGACGACCAAAAGTGATTTGAGTGGGTTTTTAATGGTCTCATTGAAATAAATGATTTGACTTTGACTTTTATCTCTATTGAAAGAAAAGAAAGAAAGAAAAATAAACATATGTATGTTAAGTTCAGGCTCAGGCACACAACGACACAATGCTAAACATAGAAAACATAAAAGAAACAAAAAAGATAAATTCTTGAAACAGAAGTAGTTTTGACAACCGATGTGGCGCGGCGGGCGAAGGTCCGCCTGCGACGCAAGAGGTTGCGGGTTCGATTCCCGCCTTGGGACAAATGTTTGTACGATCTACAAATATTTGTTCCGGGTGTTCTGGGTATTTGCTATATATAATAAAAATATATATCTATGTTATGTATTGTATTAAGTATATCAGTCATCTAGTACCCATAACACAAGCTCTGCTTAACTTGGGGCTAGATGATGCTGTGTGGATTGTCCAGCAATATTTATTTATTATTATTTATTAAGTAAGAAAAAAATAATACAAAATGAAAATATTTGTAAGTTTGTCCCTAACGGCTGCGCTAAAAGGCTTCAGTTGAGCATAAATGCCACACAACTAGTGTCTGACGCTAGTTTTCATCTGTGCCTAAGATCAAAAATCATGAATTAGCCAAATCCAACACAGTTGAGAAAAGGCTAGGCAGATAATGATCTGCCTATACACTTCCAACGAACCAAAACCCAATTCCATTTTTCTGTGAAAGTAATATGATTTTCCTTCATAAGTTTTAGATAGAATTTTCTATTGTCGGCGGAGTTTCCAACCCAAGGTTTTAATTAAACGCTGTTCGTGAACCGTCTATTATAATAATTATTATTTGCTTCCCTACTGTTTGTATCGGCAAGTTGTGTGTTATTACGTCTATGTTATATATTAGGGCAGGGGCTGTAAATATGTATTTCATAACATCATGCCTTTATTCTCTGAAGTGTTAGGCAGGGGTGTAGCTTTAGTACAGCTACATTTCGCTTGTTATGTCCCATGTTAAAGAAGGCGAGCCTATAGTCACCGACCGGGCATTAATCTAGGCTACAGGCCGATACTGAGTAATCACTAATAGAGAAACCTAATAATAATTTGCCCCACCCTAGAATCGAACCCTAATGGGTTCGTTTCCTGCTGAGCATGAGGTACTTCTCATGCTCAGCAGTAGCACTTTAGACTACTTTAGACTTGTATTGTAAAGCCTACCGTATTTATTTTATTGTGTTACTATGTGTGTTGCTGGGGAGTTTGTTCCGCCACTTCTTCTTCCCAGCAAAAACACTAGGAAGTGGTGAAGGGTGGGCGTTTCGGGGACTGTCTTATGTAAACGTTTTGACGTTCAAAAAGTGCTGATTCTCAGCCTAATTTGAATAAATGAATTTTGATTTTGATTTTGATTTGTTCTTATGTACAAATAAACTACATATTACATATATTATAATGTGCATTATTCTAAAATTTACGTATTTAATGTATGCATGGGCGTGTTAAAACTTCGAAGAGTAAAAAGCAAATAATAAATCGAAAGTACCCATTCGCAACCCCAATGAAATTATTAAATACGGTTTGTAAAATTCGGTTTGTGACCACAACATCTGTGGTTGCAGAGAGACTGAAAATAATGATAAATACTCTTTATTCAGGACCCATATGTTTTTCACTATCAATTCATCACCATCATCCTCCTACCTTTATCCCAGTTTATTTGGGGTCGGCGCAGCAAAAGATTATATGGCTAGGAAGGAGAAGACTTTTGAGGTGACGGCAAATAGAAATGTATGAAAGAAGAAGACATTTCTTCTTTCATACATTTCTATTTGCCGTCACCTCAAAAGTCTTCTCCTTCCTAGCCATATAATCTTTCACACAATCCATCCATCTTTTCTTTCGTCTCCCTCTACTCTTGTTATCCTTCACATGTATACTAAAAGCTTTCAAATTTAATTTAAAAAAACACACACACACACAAACATGCAAAACTTATATTACATTTAACACATTTTTTTTTAAATCCCAAAATGCCTCAGGAAAAGATGGAACAGATCCACCACCACCACTACCATTATATCTGATAATCACGTTTTCTTTGATCTTATTTTCCTAACTCTGTACGATACGAATAGAACGTTGTAAAAGAAACTGTGTTATCTAAACTAATGTTATAAAAGAATTGTTTATTATTGTTTAAATCACCCACTTCTAAAGGTAAGCTAAGCATGGTGTGATTAACTTAAAACTTTTAAAACTAAATAACTTTCTTGAAAACTGAGCTATCAAATGCAGTATTTTTTTTTTCTGATCTGACAGGTACTTCTAGATATAAACGCGTTTAAAAAAAACAAACTCTTCTGCTTTATTATATTACTAGCTTTGATCGCGACTTAATTTAATAAGGCACCGGTCTTTTTTCGCGGTACGCTATTTAGTTTTTAGAACAAAAGTTACCTCAGTTACTTCTTACAACGATAGATATCTGCAAGTCCTGTCGAAATCGGTTCAGCCGTTTCGGAGATAACAAAAATAAATAAATAAGAAGTCTCGGCCAAAATCTGGTACATAAATAAAAATCTCTACGCAATAAAACCGGTAATGAAACCGTGTTCGCGATCATTAAACAACTTTGACTTCATTATTTCTCAGTCAAGCAAGACTCGAAAGACACCCTAATTTAAACTGTCACTCTTACTTAATCAACATAGATCAAAGAGTTTGAAATCGACACCACCACCCCCGTTCAAACTACCCCTGTTCATACATATAAGATTATGTAGGGATATACGAATGTAATATGTAACGATGTAATTGTAAGCACCTAAAGTTTAGATAGAAGAATGGGATGGAAAGGATAATATCTATATTATATAATTAACTAGCTGACCAAAAGGCGATGAAAAATAGATGTTGTTCGATTCGCAGACCTAACCAATATGCACACAAAATTTCACGAATATCGGTAGAGCCATTTCGGAGGAGTTAATTACAAACGCCGTGACACGAGAATTTTATATTTTAGCAAAGATAATTAAATATAATACCGTGGTGCTAGTCAACTAGGCTTAACCCTGTTAACGTCCCATTGTGCTTTTTGGCCTAGCTCTGTTCTATCTCTGCTTGGTATGGAAGGAAATTGAAATTATGTATTTTTCTTCCGCTGTTCTTCTCAGACAAATTCCGTTGCCTGATCCAAGTGCCTATAACACTCAAATCTCACCAGTCTCTTAGTTATGATTAAGCTCGATGTAATAGAAGGCTTTCCTATTGCCATCAAACGGGCACTGATGCAGAGTCCGGGACGCTTTTGAGAAAAATACAATTGATAACACTCAATACAACTTTGCCTGAGAATCGAACACAAGACCTCACGCTCAGCAGTCACGCAAAAAACAAACAGGCCGAACCAACTACTTATGTTCGGTTATAACATTGACCAACAACTTTATGTTAAACTAAGCTCAGTTTTATGTTCATGCTTTGCTTTGTGTTTGGTAAATTGCGCTTCTGTTAGATATTTACCCGATTGTCAATTATTTTGTAGTTGACGGCACGGTTGGCGCAGTGGCTGAGCGATTGACTGCTGCGCTTTGTGTCGTGGGTTCGATTCCCACACGGAACAAATATTTGTACGGCCTACAGGTAGTTGTTGCTGTTGCTGTTTGTGTATGTGAGTTTAAACGTTTGTGAACGCACCCACGATACAGGAGAAATTCCTAGTGTGGGATAAGTTTAAAAAAAAAAATAAATAATAATAATAATTTAAATCACATGCATGTGACGGGCTAGCGGCTCAATAATAGGCCCTGTACGAGTCGATAGAAGGATAACACGTTTATTGTGCATGCGCCATATAAGGGTCATAAGTCCTCATACGCTTAAAAGCTTGTTAATTTATACACGTGTAATTTTTTCCACTTCTATCCATGCACAATGCACATGTCTCGACCACATTAAATAATAAATAAATAATGCTGGACAATCCACACAGCATCATCTAGCCTCAAGCTAAGCAGAGCTTGTGTTATGAGTACTAGATGACTGATATACTTAATACAATACATTACATAGATAGATATTTTTTATTATACATAGCAAATACCCAGAACACCCGGAACAAATATTTGTAGATCGTACAAACATTTGTCCCAAGGCGGGAATCGAACCCGCAACCTCCTGCGTCGCAGGCGGACCTTCGCCCGCCATGCCACATCGGTCGTCAAACAAACATGGCGCATGACACTCAAACATGACGTGTGGTGGCGGTGCGTTCACTCGCTCTATCTCATCTCATGTCATGATGTATACATTTTATTCCACGAGCATTTCATTACAATAACTATATAGAGGGCGCTTCATAACGAGTCATATCTGGAGTCATTGTCTAATGAAACATATCGTGGTACTAAATGTAATGTCATGTCTCATCACTTTATAACGCACAGTTTTGCGCATGCCTACTGGTGGGTCGCGCGCGGGTCGTCGCCGGCGCACCTCTCTCGCTGCAATGTCGGTTAAGCCGGTCCCTTGCTTCGCGGGCCGCGTCGTAATCAGTAGTGTCCCCACATACATAATATTATTAAATAAAATAAATAAATAAATAAATAATGCTGGACAATCCACACAGCATCATCTAGCCCCAAGTTAAGCAGAGCTTGTGTTATGGGTGCTAGATGACTGATATACTTAATACAGTACATTACATAGATAGATATTTTTTTTATTATACATAGAAAATACCCAGAACACCTGGAACAAATCTTTGTAGATCGTACAAACATTTGTCCCAAGGCGGGAATCGAACCCGCAACCTTCTGCGTCGCAAGCGGACCTTCGCCCGCCGCGCCACATAGGTCGTCAAATTATTGATCGTCGTATTATTGATATCAAGTAACTAACTAGTAGGTAACTAAATATAATATTTTTTTTACTTTAGTTTATAATAACATAGGTAAGATGTGACCTATTAGGAAATAAATCACCGCATAGAGGTTGTAGGGCCTCTAGCCTTTCGCCTCTATCTTCATCTTCTGTCTAGACTATTCGAAACTATGTACGGATTGACTTGCAGTTTTAACAGATACAGCAGAATACTAGTTTCTAGTTTTACATAATACACGAACCAGATATTGGATAACTCAATGTTCTTTGGTAAGATCACCCTTTACCTTTAATGAGACATTCTTACCCTCTATTTTTTTTAATCTCAAATTGAATGTACTGAGTTAACAATTACAGTTTCCATTTAAATTGCATTCCATGCAATATTCACGAACAGTAAATAATAATTAATGAATATAGGTATTCATAATGCAGTTAGAAAGGGTGTCATTTTCCATGTTACAAAGAAATTACCATAGATCAAATGTATACAAATATGATAAAGCTGAAAAGTAGAGAGAGAGAGAGTATAATTATGAACGCGCTCATCTCTGGAACATTCAGGATTTGAAAAAACCTTTCTGCATTTGATAGCCCACTTTTTAATGAAGGTTACAAGCTATTTAACATCGATCTAGGACCCTCGGTGAAACCACGGTGCACAGGTAGTATAGTACATAATCATCCATTTAACTGTGACGTCATTGTATAAAAGATACCTTAGGTAAACTTTGAGTTGTTTTGACGATACAACTAGCTTGCATTTATTTAAATTGCTCGTTTTGTCAAACAACAGACGACAACCAGCAAAAGAAGTAATGATGCATATATAAGTAAAAATGCAGCGAACAAAGAACCTTTTCTAGCATCTATTTCCATATTCAACCCGAATACAGTTTCTTGCATCTGCCAAGAAACTCGGAGATACTTCAGAGCAGTTACAAAGATGGTCCCTTAAAAATAAAGACAGGACTCAGACACGCTATAATACCTGCGTCGCGTCTCCGAACTGCAATCCGATTAAAAAGCGCCAAACTAGCACGAAAACACACCGAACAAACGTAAACTCTATCTCCACTACACAAGGTTCCTAATTGTTTGTTGCATCCAACTGTCATTTTAACACTTTAGTTTGAATCCAAAGAACAATGGCACTCCGGAACGCGGCGAAATTCAATTTTAGATTCACAGAAAGTTTTGAGTCCAAATCTCATTTTGATATTTTAAATGTGCATTTACGTCGTAGTGGGAATTTGTTGGATGAAAATGAGTATTTTCCTGTGATTCATTCTAATTCCTTCAACCGCAGCTGGGGGTTTTAAATACTTAATGGCTCGTATTATTTATAAAACAATCTTTAAATCGCAGGTGGAAGAAACATCGATGCAGTAACTGATACCATGAGCACAGTACTATACAAGATACTGGTCACCCCAGCGTTGAAATTTTCCATCGGCTTTTTTCTAATTCTTACGTTTTGTTCTGCCCTGTATAGTACAGAGGCCAGCTTTCACATCAAGCTACCAAAATGTGTCAAATTTCTTTGATAGTTTTTCAACTATATCTCAAAAGAAATACAGTAAAACGGGGTGGATAGAAACACCGGGGTGAATCGAAAGAAAACTTTAAATGAGATTTAAACATTGATTCGACATTATTAATTATTGACAAGATGTTGAAATTATGCATTTCAATTCCTTAAAAAAATAAGATTCCTTGCAAGTACAGCACGCCATATTTGAAATATGAGATGGCGCAAGAGTATAGACACCGCCCGGTTCGTTCCACACGAA
Organism: Phlogophora meticulosa; assembly: GCA_905147745.2. Lineage (NCBI taxonomy): Eukaryota > Metazoa > Arthropoda > Insecta > Lepidoptera > Noctuidae > Phlogophora > Phlogophora meticulosa. Next base: position 2,059,782 of record LR990534.1, read on the forward strand.
AGGCCTACCCATCTTTCAAGGCAATAACGTCAAGCCGTCTGGTCTCTTACCATCGTCTTGTACCAAGTTGCAGGTTCTAGTACCGCATGCGTGCTGTGCTATGCGACCTGCGCTCCTGTAACAAGACAGGCCCTGGTGCCCGAAACTGTCGACAGCTTCACCACAGTGACACGGATGCAGAGCAACACAAGAGGCGTAAATAAGTAGCGAGCAGAAACGATGTGTCGATGTTTATTTAATAATTTAATTTAATGATTTATTTAAAAGATGATTGATGTAATTATTATTTTTGACATACATATGTGGTATAGATTTGAGTTTGTCAAACCTATCAGCCGACCTTTTTGCTGGGGAGTTTGTTCAGCCACTACTTCCTAGCAAAAACACCAGGAAGCGGCGATAGGTGGGCGTTTTGAGGGACTGTCTTTTGTTAACGTTTTGATGTTAATGTATAAATGAGTTTTGATTTAAATGGCTATGGTAGCTGACGGGAATGCATGAATCCTTAAAAAAAACTTATTTAACTATTTTTCAACAAAATGAAATTTGTATCCAGACAGTCACGAGACAGATTTAACAAAAGGAATCTGAAATGAAAAAAGAAGCCTCAGACTGTCTAGCCGTGGTCACGTTTCATAAAACCCCCGTCTAAATAAATATTTATTCACACAACTCGCCTCATTGTTGAAACCGACCACGGCTAAGGTTTAGGGATCCTGACTTGGTTTTTCGAGGGTTGTTCTTTTTAATTGCTTTCTGTTGTGAAGCTGTGATAATAATGATCTTATGTTAGAGATTAATAAAGCTACAAAATACACGCTCCACTGATATTGGATAAGAAAACAACGTAAGGAAAGTTTGTCTGAAAGTTTTATAAGTTTGAAATTACTAACCTGCCAAAAACAAGAGTGGTAGCCAATTCTCATGTTACCTTCTCTGTATGAGAAGAGGCTTCTGCTCCTCAGTGGGAAGTAAAGAGTTTGTATTATCATACGTTTTAAGGGTTCTTTCAAATGGATTTCCCACTCATTGAAACTTTCCAGTTTTAGATAGGATCTCATGATCAGCACATTCAGCACCAGCGACCACAAGACCTATGATGCGGTGGGTATGTGTGATGTATTAATAACTAGAAAAGCCTACGGTTTGTTTTTTTTAATCTTAATTAATGATGGATTATATTTAAGATAAAAAACAAAGATAAAAAATAAGAATAAAAAACGCAAAGAGCGAGTCGGAATCGCGCACCAAAGGTTCCGTATCTTGGAAGGAAAAGAATCCATGTTTAAGGTCAAATCTGTTTTTTTTTATTGCATAAGTAAGTTTGTTTGGTTTTGCTACCTTATAATGTTGTAATGTTATAACAATTTAAAATAATATTCTCACATGATTCTAGTTGCTCCTTTCAAAAGGTAGTTTTATGTGGAGAAGAATGCTCATTTTCATCATAAATGACAACGACTGTAGAAAGCGTGGATAAAATAATTTCATGTTTTTCCATTTGACTTAGTTACCCCAGTTTAAAATGTCATCCCTTAATTTCAGCTCCAAAAGCAATGTTATTTTCCCATTTTGAAATGTTTTTCCAGTATGTACTTGTGAAAAAGCAGAACTTAGAATGTAGTAAGCAGCACAGCAGTGACAGACACAGACGAAGTCACGGTTTCTTTTTCTATCAAGGAACCCTAAAAACTGAAAAGAAAGAAACAAAATATAAAATCGATCCATGCTCCTATGAGGTGCTAAGTAATTAGTGTCCAGTACAAGTAGACGCCGACAAACAATTAAAAAGAAAGCCTTTTGAGTAAGTAGAGCGAAATACTTCTTTTGAAAATAAAAAGCACTCAAATCAAGACCATTATTAATTGATAAAAAATAACTTTTGTTTTTTTTTACTCGTTTTGCTCTTTGAAAATCTCTCAAGATGGCGCTTTTGATTTTACAGCAATTTAAAAGCCTAGGATATTGTTTTCATATATAAACTGATTGCCGCGAAAACCTCTAATTGCCAATGACAGTTTCCTTAATTTAATTTTCATTAGCGCAACTGCTGAGCACGAAGTCCTGGGTTCGATTTCTGAGTCATGCAAACTGTTATTGGGGTTTCCCATCTGAATTTTCTTAATATCAGCTTGGAGACTGGATCAGTGCCCCGTTGATGGCAATAGGCTTGTCCCCTTTACATGGGACAGAAAAATAACTGGCGAAATAGTGGATGTACAATAGGTATGTCTCTGCCTAACCCTTCGGAGACTACAGGACTGATGTAATGATGTAATACCATAATAGCCTAAGCAGTTAAGTTTCACCACCTATATTGTTATGTAAATAGTATATTTATGTGTAATTTTAGCTTTTGCGGTCTATCGTTTTCCTCGGCAGTACTGTAACGAGCTTGTATATAATGAGGGACCTTGTTGTATTCAGGCTGGTAGAACCTTGGTTATCTATGGTTTCAACTACTCAAGAAAGATAAAAATAGTTTATAATATTACTAGGCCTAGCTAGTATTATATAATATAACATAATTTTATTTCATAATGGTTAATTCAAACGTAATTATAATAAATTGAATATCAGTAGATCTTTAATAATTGAGCACGTGCCAATTCAAAGGATATCAAATGTTCATCGTAGTATGAATATTAGATATTCCTATTTCGCTGTATGCGTTTTACGAGGTGGTCCAAGTTAAGAACTGTGGCGTTTGCAGCTTATTGACAAATTATAGAATACTCTTATTTCGTTTATTTAATAAAAAAAGCCAGTCTAACTTTAGCACTTAATAAACTATGAAAATTATGATCTGTGTTTTTGTTGGACAAACGATGATTAAGGTCATCGTTTGTCCAACAAAAACACAGATCATAATTTTCATAGTTTATTAAGTGCTTACTATTCATAATAATTTATACAATAACTAGCGGATCAAACAGACGTCATAGTTCCTGTACAGCGCCACCTACCGGGTCCAATTGCGAATCTATACAATCCAGGGTGCCAGCCAATTGCATACAATAAAATCGTTCAAATCGGTCCGGCCGTTTTTGAGGAGTTCAGTGACATACACACGTATAGTAGAATTATATATATAAAGATATGCTAGTAGTTCCTGAAAAATGAAACGGCAAATATGACTTGTCTTCCACCTCGGATAAAAACGTAGTCATCATTTACATAGCCTTTTCCCAACTGTGTTGGGTTCGGCTTCCAATCTTACTCTACTGACCTCCACAACCCAGTTACTGGGCAACACAAGACCCCTTAGTAAGACTGGGACCAACGGCTTAACGTGCTTTTCAGAGGCATGGGGGAGTCTCGATATGTTACGAACGGTCTGACCTCGGCAAGCGTAGCTTTACTTTCGATCAACCCGTGCGACTGTTTTTATTTAGCCACGAGCTCGAGCTTATAAAAACGTGGTAACTTCTAAAATCTCTTTCGAACACACCTTGCCCTGACAAACGCGAACACAAAAAGCTAAATCGGTCACCAAGTCTCGAGTGACACATGCGGTAATAGATTTTTATTTATATAGATACAATAGTGTCCTTAAAAATTCTGATTGGTCCGAAAGTTGGATTACTCAAAAATACTGGACACGTATTTTTTCTTTTGTCACGTAAACCAAAAATGACGACAATATAGTGCATTTAAATTGCGCATGTCGTCACGCCGTGCTACACTTTTATGTAAAAGTGACGTCACAAGCCCCTTCTACTGAACTTTGATGTGCTATATCATTGTCACTTTTTATTGATTTGAATAAGCAAAAAATACGTGTCCAATATTTTTTGGTAATCTAACTGACGGACCAAATAGACTTATTATATTTTTACCTAGGCAACATCCCTATTGAGGGCTAGACAAGAAACGATTATTTTTTATCATATCCAAATTAGGCTGAGAATCAACACGCTATGAACGACAAAATATTCCATAAGGCAGTTGCCTATAACGCCCACCCTACACAACTTTCTATTGTTTTTTTTAAAAGAAGTGACGCATACATTTTGACGATAAAACATTATGTGTAGTAAATTATTACTCTGGGAATAAATTGTTTTGAATCAGCTGTCTGTCATGTGTCAAAGTTATTATAGGACAACATGAATTAATTAAAGCCTTTGTCCTAGTAGTTAAAAGGAAGGAGGGGAAGGTAATAGTGACTCCTATAGTGACTATTTATGGAACTCTTGGTTACTGATACCGTTGACGACCGTTGTGGCGCGGCGGGCGAAGGTCCGCCTACGACGTAAGAGGTTGCGGGTTCGATTCCCGCCTTGGGACAAATGTTTGTACGATCTATAAATATTTGTTCCGGGTGTTCTGGGTATTTCCTATGTATAATAAAAATATCTATGTATGTAATGTATTGTATTAAGTATATCAGTCATCTAGTACCCATAACACAAGCTCTGCTTAACTTGGGGCTAGATGATGCTGTGTGGATTGTGCAGCATTATTTATTTATTTATTTATGATACCACGAAAATTATTTGAATTTTACGGCGGAATTAAGAAACGCGTCTCGAATCAGAAAGAGTGTATCGTTTGTTATATAATATAAATGAAGTCCTTAGACTTTATATTAACAAAAAAACAATATTAATATATGGCTGCTTGTTGTACAGACGCCAATACATCAAGCTACCCCAAAATATCAGATTTTCCCACTTGAATATGAACCTTATTTATTTGTAATAAAGTTGAAAACCTTTCAAAGAAATTTGACACATCATGCTAGCTTGATGTAAGGTGGCCTCAAAATAATTCGAACTGACGTTACGTTTACGTTAAGCTTTTGCTGGCCACACAGCTCTTGTAACTTGCACCAAACACAAACTTCAGGAATTCGGTGCAGAGTGTCGGGATAGCGCACCAATATCCTAGGTTCTATGCAATATGCAAAAATCTCAACAATGCTTGCAGCAAGATCTTTAATACTATTATTAAATATTTTCCGAACATAGTTGCGACTCGTGCGTAACAACAGATTCTTGGCGATATATTTTTCAAACATTGGATTGCCATTTTGTATTGTGTTGAGTTCTCGAATACGAAAATACTGGCCACTTGTATGTTTCATGTGATGATCACTTTTGAATATACTTTTTTGATGTTTTGACGTTATTTTTATATTTCGAAGGACACAATCAGTTTTATATTGTTAACGGTTTCGATTTTTTGGTTTTAAATTTGAGTGAGTTGATCTATCTATCTCCTTTTGATGGAAAAACGATCATCATCATTTCAGCGGAAAGACGTCCACCGCCAGTAGTGACATTTTTGGGAGGCCTATGTATGCACAAAGGCCAATGTTGTATACCAATGCTTATCAGTGGCGACTTCGCCGCTGATAAGCTGATAAAGAATTGAGTTGTATGGACAAGTACAACTCAATTCCTAGCTTATAGCTTCTCTTCTGAGGTTTGGAAAAGAAATTCTACCGCCATTGAAAAATAGCATAGTCAATAGTATCTACTATTGCTAAATTATATAACACTAAAAGTATCTATAACATTCAGAAGAAAAAAACAATTAAGATTACTAATAAGTACCTCCTTTTTTCTCAAAAAAGGTACTTATTACGTAAATTGACACCTAGCCACTGAGACTTATAGTACCAATTTCCCTTTATTCATAAAATCATCAAGTGCCTAGCCAATTACTTCCTACGTTGAGTCGACTTCCAGTCTAATAGCATGCAGCTCAGTAAAAGAATTTTACATAAAGCGACTGCCTCACCACCCAAGCCCAGTTACTGCTTAGCACGGTCCCCTTAGTAAGACTGGTTATCAGACTTTTGGATATGTACCCGTAACGACAGTCATAGACTTTGACATGACAGCTGGGACCAACGGCTTAGCGTTCTTTTCCAGGCATGTATGGGTCTTAATATAAAAATGGATATGCACTCATCCACGGGCTGACCTCGGTAAGTGTTGATGAACTTTTAAACGACCCGCGTGGCTGTTGTCATGTAGCCACAAGCCTTTTATTCATTAAAATACACTCACTGAATCCGTTTGATAAAAGTACAAGTCTTCGTCATATATTATATTAATCACACTATTCAACTTTATAGTGGTTTGAATATTTAAAGGGTTAACTGTAACTTTGGTAATAATCGCTTATTAAAGATAATCTAACTACAAAATGTTTGATATACTTACGTGTGGTTACTGTTTAATTCTACAACCTATAAAGTTACTCGTTTGAACAAATATTTCATTAGAGTTAACTAAGCTAAGTTCATCTTGTCTGACCCCAACCAAATACCGGCTATTTCTATTTCTATTCTACTTATTTCTCCTTCATGACTTACCACAACTCCGCCTCATTATCGCAGGGCACCAGCTTTGTGGCTTTTAGGCCATTTATAACCATTTCACTTCCTCTGCACATTCTGTGGACGCTGCATGTCCCTAAGAAAGTTGCTCTTGGGTGGTGAACGGATTATCCTGTCCTTTTTAGACCTGTCACGCACAACCTTGCTGTGGATGGCGCATGAGAGCGCAGTAGTGGAACTTTGCATACAGCTTCGGCAACTGGAATGAGGCATATACGGAGGCTACGTTGATGTCTCTGACGGCAGCCGCTTCGACGATATTCCTAATCACAAATTTCTTGATAGCCTTGTCCTTAGGTACGCAACGCGCACAGTTGGTACACCTCATAACCTCGCCTTGTTAACCTTAAACAAATAATGTAGCAAGATAAAAACAAAGACAAGGATATCGATAAGGAGTTTACAAATACACAGACGGTTTAACCCTAAAATGGTCATCTATAAAACGTACAAACTACCAAATGGTAGACTGCCGGATCTTATCATTAAAGAGATCCGGTTCCTACAGTTTTTGGCTCATAAATTACGTATCAGCACATCCTGCCCCCTATTCTAATAAATCTCGGCGGTTCCTTCCCCGGGGTCCGGGAAAAATCCCGAGAATAGTGCGGCGGTAATCTTCGGGATGAAGGATCCAAAGACTTAATAGAATAGTCGTAAGATTAGGTGAGAAGTTTGAAATTAGAAAATTATGTGACCGGGTTGAAACCGATTTTAGTCCATTTTCAATATACAGTTTGGTGATTTAGTCACCTGCAGTACTCAAATGGGAATGAGTAATGACCGCAAGCAAAAATGTACGCTGTTTTGTAATTACAATTCATCTGCCTAGCGTTTTTCCTAACTATGTTGGGGTCGGCTTCCAGTCTATTACCAGTATATTAATTACATGGAGCGACTGCCTATCTGACCTCCACGACCCAAACAAAAATCACAAGATACCACTATTGTACCAATATTTCAAAAACGAAACTATTAAATAATTTGGTACGTACGAAAACTGCGTAAGTAGCACATTAGAAAATCATACAGGGTGGAAGGCCCATGGATGACATGGATCCCCCAGCAATGAAATATTTTTGACAGTAAATTTCTACGTTTTTTTCAGATGTTTTTTTTTAATGATGTTTCACAGTATAATATATTAAAAAAGAAACGTCCTAGCAGACCTAAGCCAATTGGATTATTTATGAGAGGGGTATCAACTTTTTAATTACAAATGTCATTGGGTTAGATAGAAATGACGATTTCTGCTTGAGTTTGTTTCCTGACTTCGAAAACTGTGACCTCGAATAACAGGTCATCGTAAGTTTACTAACACGAATCACTTAACAACAAATGCCTGCTTCTACGAAAAACTTAAATACATGAATTGACTTTGACTTGACACTTCAGAAATCAAGAACACAATTCAATAATTAAAAATGGCTTCCTATACTGAACACAAACAAAAACCCATCACCCAACAAACCCTACCATCAAACTCCGTTCCCACCAAAAAAAAAACGAACACAAACTCACCAGGCAACCATAAATCATACGTAGACCCTACGTAGTCCCTATACGTACATGTACAACCCCGAACAAAGCCAGTGGAATAACACGAGTTAAAATAAAAGAAACAAATATTACCTATATTTTTCTATATAAGCCTGCCGATGCCACTCTGGTCACGTATGGGGCGTATAAACGGGTGTACGCGTGTATCTAGACTTCTATTTTGTAAAACTGAAAGGATATAACTCCATTGATATAAGTTTTAAGTGATTTCATAAGCGTTAAGGGTTGTTTTTTGTATTCTTGGTATGCAGGGTGGAAGATACGAGTACATCAACGCACAACCATGTACTGTGAGTTTCCAGTCCCAGCGTTGCTAGCTTTTTTCTCTTAGATCATTAAAAGATAGTTAATAATTTGCTTTTTAATTTAAAAATGTATTAAGTTGGATATAAGTAAAGATTATGTCATTATTTTTTACGGTTTAAAGTAAAAAATCATCAGGAAAATACTTTGTAATTAGGAAAAAGCGATAAAATTAGAAGTTTAAAATCCAGGATTATGCGCTGAACTCATGCTATTGAGTTTTACCAATAGGGTTGCTAACGATGTCGATAAAGTTGATGGCGATATGCTCGTCACATGGGACTTTAATATAACCGGCGAAATTTGGGTGTAACTACAAGACCACCAATGCTCAACCCTTCTGGGAATACAGGCGTAATGTTATGTAAAGTTTTCTGTGAGTATCCTACTTCTTACTCATATTACGACATATACTATATTTTGACTCATATTTTGACGACCTATGTGGCGCGGCGTGCGAAGGTCCGCCTGCGACGCAGGAGGTCGCGGATTCGATTCCCGCCTTGGGACAAATGTTTGTACGATCTACAAACATTTGTTCCGGGTGTTCTGGGTATTTGCTATTTATAATAAAAAATATCTATGTATGTAATGAATTGTATTAAGTATATCAGTCATCTAGTGCCCATAACACAAGCTCTGCTTAGCTTGGGGCTAGATGATGCTGTGTGGATTGTCCAGCATTATTTATTTATTTATTCATTATAAATACGAAAATGTATGAGTATGTATAGACGTTTCTTACCATCTCTTTCCCTCAAAAACAATACACATTGATTAATTTGAATACATTTTGATTAATATAATAGATACATTCGCAGACAAAACTCGCGGGTGGCTGTTAAATACATATTTGTTTACTCGTACTCGAGCCCAAATAAATTGGGATAGGGGCAGGAGGATGATGGATGGATGATGATGATGACTCTCTGATAAGTGGCATCGAGAAAGTAATATAGCATAGAAAAGTAAGAGATTTGAAAGAGCTTTAAACGTATTTTAATGTTAAGTGTTAAATAAAAATGTCATATGTTACTTTGATATTTAAAACCGCAGACCACCGAATAGTTGCGTCCACCAAATAAATCACGAGACCAATTGTTATAATGTCTGGCTCTGCGTTCCACTATAAACTAAAATCAAATAAAACGCAACTTAAATTAATAACTGGTGACATTGAAAACTAACTATTAACTTTACCAAACTACTAAATTCAAACAGTACCTTTATAAAACGGTCCTTATTTGAAAAACGATTAAATAAAAAGCATTAATGCAAATGCAAATACAAAATGGCGTGTCTCAGCTATTAACCGTCGAGGAATACCCTCGTTGGAAGACAACCTTGGGTCCACAATCAGGTCATACTTATCATTAAAAGCACTGTCTTTAAAACTGAACCAACACCTAAAATTTCAGCTCAACCAGAATTCGGGAACTGGGTCAAATTTAACTTGCTAGATTTGATTACGGACAAACAGGGTCTGGGACGGGTGAAAGTAAATAAAAGCTTTTAATTGACATCTGAAGCACTAGTACAAAGGTAAAAGGTAACTAACGAGAATACACATACATAAACTCACGCCTATTTCCCACGGGGGTAGGCAGAACCGACAGAACGCCATCTGCTACGATCCTTACATACTCTATTCGCTTCGTCTACGTTCGTACATCTATATTTATTATATTACTAGCTGTCACGGCGAACTTCGTACCGCCTCAAAAGTTAGGTTACACTGCCATCTGTTAGAAATGTAACTTATTATATGAAAACATTAAATTTGCAATAAAAAAATATTGAGGTCAATAATTGAAATAAAAACTATCCTATCTTTTAAGTTGGATCAAACTGCACACGGTGTGCAAATTTAATTTAAAATCGGTTATGTCGTTTAGGAGTCCATCGCGGACAAACAATGTGACACGTGATTTATATATATTAAGATTTGACAAGACAACTTTTACCGGTACAGCTTAATGCGTAAGATGTATCCAATTTTTGGTCGGGGTAACACCTGATGGGTTCGCGTCACCGACATGTGACGTGTTGTGTTACACTGACAGTTATTCCAAAGTTTTAAGTTTTCACTTCGGTCGGCAGTGAATATAATAATAATACACAATTTTATTAATACAGCAGTCATTGTGCTGATAGTCGTGACGGCCAGTGACATAATAGCCAAGCGCCTCGAACCAAACCTAAAGAAGCTATCATTGGGAGTTCAGGATCAAAGGATCAAAGGTTTGATCGAGAAAGCAGTACTCTTGGAAACGTTGAGGGGGTTCCTGTCTCAAGAACCTTGACCTCCGGTAGCTTGGAATCTGGTCCCGATGCCGGTGGGCTACAATTTTTTTTTAATTTATATATTTAAAAATGTATTTACTAGGTATAAAAAGGAATGAAGGAAATAATAGATTTCTTTATTCAAGTAACAGGGCTCTATTGTATTAGTAAACTTAAGAATGATATTAGTTTAATATGAGAAGAATATGATTTCTGACTATTTGAACCAGCGAATTTCATAAAAACTAGTATGTTTTTACATAATTATAACCACAAAATCATTTATTTTTTTGATAATAACGTTTAAAATAAACTACCTATCATACAAAAAACACATGGTACTTTGGTACAATAGAAAAATATAGTTTAAGTTGAGGTCAAAAAGTATTTAAAATAGTAATAACCACTTATTTACTCGCACGTCCACTTTCAGAACTGAAATACCAATAAAATCTTCCAGCCAGTCAGCATTTATTTTCAAAAGTGGTTTTGCTTAATTCAAAGTCTTTTATATTCTCTTTTATATTCAAATGATTAAATTGACTTCAAAGAATAGCAACCTATTTGGTAAATTAAACAACAAAGATTGCTTTGAACCAACGATCATCGAAATACGTTTTTATTGCGTTCTTGCATTTGACAATACCAATAAAAACAAAAATACGATTCAGCTGCGACCGTCACAACAAATATATTTGATTTTAATTTTTGAAATGTTTTCAAATTATAATTATTCTTTCATAAAAACTCTTCATTAACGTGTGGAGAGTAAGCAGTACAATAAAAAACATTGGCTGCTGCGCTGCATGTGGTGTGATCGATACGGAACTAATATTTGTATGTCCTACAGGTTATTCCGGCTAATTTTGTATGTTAGTGTTTACAAATGTGTAATTCCGAGTGGTGCTACGTAGTGGCCCACTCTCTTATAGGCCACATTATAGGCTAGTTATGCTAGATGGCAAACAAGCAAGTGGGGTGTGTTAGTTATTTAATACATTCTGTAATTTTGGCTCCATTTTCATCAAATAAAAAAAAAACATCTTGTGGTTATTGTTCAAATAAGCGAGAGTCTGGCGCGGGGAGTCGTCGACTAGCCGTGAGATAGATAAGTTGTGTTTCAATTTGTATTATATGTAAAATCTGTATGTAATGTGTCAATGAATAAACCTTAAATAAACCTCGTGGCCGCACTAATCTATTAAATGAGGCTCCCCTGACGCGTGCGCTTCGCACTCTTAACCTTGTAGCAGAGGAAATTGATATTTTTGCTTGTACACGGAGTGAATTCACAAGGATAACATTATATGTAATAAGTTTTAGAAAATAAGTTGTTATTATTAAGTATGCTTCACTATTGCATTTATTGCAGTTATACCTGTAAAAATAGTTGTAAGTGATTATATAAATAAATAAATAAAAATATCTACTATTCTTCGTGAGTATAATTTACAACAAGAACCCTGGTAACACACGTAAGTTAATAGGTGATGATAGTTAAGAGATCATAATAGGGACAGAATTCATAATAGGTACCACAATATACGCTCAAAAACTGGAATCAGCGATTCCAGTTTTTGAGCGTATATGTGAGCCATAAGACTGCAATGGGATTAGGCGGGCCATATCTGTAGAATGTGTCAGGACCGATGGGCCAGAGACGGGCGTCGTCGCCGAGGGAGGCCTAGAAAATGCTGGCATGATAACCTTTAAATACGTGTCGACCTAGACGCGTTTGCAAAAGATTGGCGGGAGATAACCGCACAGAATGAGGACTGGAAGGCTATGGGGGAGGCCTTTGCCCAGCAGTGGGACAATATAGGCAATGAATAAAACCTGCCTAACCAGCCTTTTTTTTTTACGGGGGGAAACCTTCAAAAGGCGCCTGGACTTTTGGGGAAAAGACCAGCGAGTGTGGGATTTTTACCTTAATAAAACCACCCCGGTGATCACCATCAGCACATGGAAGGGGCCCCGTTACCTCTTAAGAGACCACTCCGGGACCCCCTACCTAACCGGCCTATCGAATGCAGACGCTACTAAAATACGGGAATTGCGCCTCTGCTACAAAACTCACAATATTATTCTTTTGGTTAAACAAAATAACAATGAAATAGTGACGTCAATACGAAACTTGTTATTTCCTTGTGTGTTTGGCATGACCGACGTCAGTTGAAAATAAAGGAAATGTTTTTGATCAAAACAATTCCTTTTATTTAAAAATTATACCAATTCTGAAAACTATTCAAAATATTTTCACAGAACCGGACCTGAACAAAATTAATATGGTACAAACGCCAGCACATCAAGCTACCACAAACTGTCAAATTTTCACATTTAAACATAAAATAATAATAATAAATAATAAATATTGCTGGACAATCCACACAGCATCATCTAGCCCCAAGGTAAGCAGAGCTTGTGTTATGGGTACTAGATGACTGATATACTTAATACAATACATTACATATATAGATATTTTTATGATACATAGGAAATACCCAGAACACCCGGAACAAATATTTGTAGATCGTGTAAACATTTGTCCCAGGGCGGGAATCGAACCCGCAACCTCTTGCGTCGCAGGCGGACCTTCGCCCGCCGCGCCACTTCGGTCGTCCAATGAACATGAACCATATTCCTTTTGTGGTGTAGTTGAAAAACTATTAAATATATTTGACACTTTGGGGTAGCTTGATGTGCTGGCCTCTGTAATTTTTTTTATATATTTACCATTGTAGAGGTTTTTCACAACCACCCGCAAAACTGGCCAAGAGCGAGTCAGGATCGCAAGAGCAGGGTTCCTACACAAACTACACTGAGTCTTCTTATTCTTCTTCTACTCTGAAAATCCATTGAAAGGTCGCTGGTCAGTCGTAATGATTGTTTTGCAAGTAATTGACAAACATGCGTTGGCTGCTTAACTATGAATTCATGGCTGTTGAAATGGGTAAGTGCCAATTGTAAACCAATTCCGAAATGCACTAAAATATTTATTAAGCTATCCAAAGGAGGTTGCGGGTTCGATTCCCGACCTGAGATAAATGTTTGTACGATCTACAAAGATTTGTTCCGGGTGTTCTGGGTATTTGCTATGTATAATAAAAAAGATGTATCTATGTATTATTATGTATTAAGTATGTGTATTAAGTATATCAGTCATAACACAAGCTCTGCTTAGCTAGGGACAAGATGACGCTGTGTGCATTATTTATTTAATTATTAATAAAAAACGACTGCAGAAAGGAACTAAAAATTAATAAAATAAGTTGACTTTCCAAGCAGTATGTTGCAGTTGGTGGCAGTTATTTTAGCCCAATTGCAGATTTCATGCCACCTATACTTAGTAATTTTTAGTCGGTTTCAGCAGTTAGGTTTTTAGATACCTTAATTTACTTTTACCAGGATTGAATTGGACCCCTGGGTTAATTTGTATTTAACCGATTTGTTTTGTATTTCGTTATTTCAGTGGACGTCATTGGGATCTGTCTTTATGTTACAATTAAAAAACCAACGTTGCAAAGGTTCTGACAAAAATTTCTGTGCCAGATGGAAAATAAGTGATTTTATAAATATTACGTTTTTCTATTAAGGTAAAGGAACCCTAATAAAGTAATTTATTTCACATTTCCGCAGTAAAGTGGCAACCCTGACGTGAGAATGACGTGTGATTGGCGGAGGTTTATACTTTCATGTAAATCCCATTGTTTGTTTAGGGAAGAGTTACAAAAAAAAGGTGATGAATTTATTTATGAAACAGGAAATCACATTTTTATTGCATTGTCGGCAATACATATACCTATGTAAAATTAATTATATTCAGAACGAAGTTCTTCTTAATAATAAACTCTTAATAGTAAATAATTATATACATATATACATAGATTATATACATATATATATATACACTCACGCATTTTCTCATGGGGGTAGGCAGAAACTTCAGAACTCTACTACGATCCTTACATACTCCTTTTGCTTCGTCTGAGTTCATTCACCTGGTCACACACGGACGCAGGTACGCACCTGGCCTTTTAGAAGTACATCACCAATAATGATGATGAAAAAGGTGACCTTTGATGACAATAGACTCACCTTGTATTTCATGGGACTAGAACATAACTACTACTACGTGTACTATACGTATACTCACATAAAGAAATCTTCATCAACACGTCAGCATCAGGCTATATTAGTCCACTGCTGGACATAGCCCTCTCCTAATGAGCGCCATATCGCCCTGTCTTCAGCTTGCCGCATCCAGCATCTGCCTGCAGTCTTTCGTTGATCGTCATCCCACCTAGTTAGAGGGCGTCCTACACTACGTTTGCCGAGTCGCGGTCTCCACTCAAGAACAACACCTATTATAATTGAATAACTTCAGAAAATATTGCAATGCTGTTGCTAAAGCGTCTATTGAAAGAAAACTCTTAGTGTATATCGGGCGTGCTGCTCTGTCCTCTTCTCACTTGACACAGATTTCTCGCAGAACAGAACAACAACACTTAAGCTAAATCAAGTCAACACAACAGAATCAACTCAAAATCTACATGCTACGTAAATATTCATCACAGAGTCTGAAGCCGCTCGCGTCTCAGCATGACCCCGCAAATTGAGTAGAAACACGACCCCCGCATTGAATGGGGAACTTGGTTGGGGATGTTGGTTTTCTTATCACGTACGTATTGTACGCAGCCTGCGAACTGCAAACACGATATCTGAACTGCAATTTTGTTGGAAGGATATTGTATGAAATAACGTTTGGTTCGGACTGTGTGTATCTCAAGTTAACGAACAAGTGTAGTGTTGAAATATTTATATGTGAACTAATATGATATCTTGACTGTATTCTCTGAAGGCTTAGGCAGAGGTCCTCGTCTTATCGTGTCAATGGATATATGTATATAAAAAATAAAAAAATGATTATTTTCAGGCGTCGAAGGGCTCATATCGAGTTAGTATTTAACATAAAAACTATGTTAGTATCACTTAGACACACATGACTACAAAAACAAATGCAACAAATAGACACAGCATCCAATCACACCAAGATTTATCAAGTCCCATAAAGAATCGGCCCAGAACTTAGCCACGAGTTTGCCACCATGAGTAGCGTCCATCAAATCAGGTGTCAGGGTACGCAGGATACGTTATCAGGTGTCCCAGTGTTTGTGGAGCACCACCACACTGGCACATCAGTCTGGAGTCATCTATTGACTTCCACCTCTGGTTTTCCCTTTTTCGACCAACCTGTGTCCGAAGTCTATTAAGGTAACATCCAGATTCGCTAAGGCAACCCATGACCAGGGGGATATGTTCAGCTGGTGGAACCAATGGGGTGGGATGAGAAGCACTATCTCGCTATAGCTTGAATCACTCTTCAGGCCGTTTATGCCTTCCAGTGAGAGGAAGGACACATTTCAAAAAGCGGTTGCAGCTTTTCGCCACGAGATTTTTAGTGTCCAAAGGGTGTCGCGTTGGCTCATTCTCCAGAATTTTCAGGATTTCTGATGGCGCATTTCCTGCAAAGTGGATAGAGGTGTACTTATATAGTACACCGACAGTTATGTTAAACTCCCATGTAATAGGGTGCGAGACTATTGCTATCATTTGATCGGACACAAATCCAAGCTCCGGATAGCTACTGAGAAATTCTACATTGAAAACCAACCCCACCCGGGAATCACACCCAGGAGCTCATGCCCAGCAGTAGCGTATGCAACCACTAAACCAACAACTGTGGACTTACACAACTGTCAACTCAAATATTGTAATTAAACCAGCCTGTTACTGGCCTAGTGCAGAGCAAATTAATACACTTCTCGTATAGAAAAACTATGCACCACGTTTGCTCAAGGCGGGTTCACGATTTCCAAGAAAATTACATATGAATTGAAAAAGGTGCATTGGTACTTACTTACTTACCGGATTTTTACACAATCATCGCATATATGTATTCATTAAATCATTCTGCGCCTTAAGATGGCCTAGCCTAGTTTAGAGGGCAGGGTTGACCTTTTAAACTTTTCTATATTCTACCTAATACTAAATTAAAAACTGTAATCTGCGTACAATGTACTTGACCTTTGTCCATAAACAACTTTATTATTATATTTATATGAGGCCATAACATCACTTATTAAACATCACGGCTTTTTTTAAATGTAGTAAAATTTAAAAGTACTGGGAAACAGAAATAAATTTATGAAATTCAACGCTTTTGGCTTTGTATTCTAATTGAGTACCTCATTGTGTGTTCCAAGAAATATCTCGAGTATTCATTCTGCCGAATCTAAGAATAGAAGTGGAATAGAAATCGAAATAAAAGCAGTTTATTGTACAGGTAACACAATACAGTAGGTTATAATTGTAGACCGGGTTATTTTAGTTTTGTAAAATAATAGGGCTTCGCTGATTTAATTATACTTATTTTATCTATCGTTTACAATAAAAAAATTACCTTAGACAAGCGACATACCTATCTCATCTTCTAAATTATTGTATTCTCTCTTGAGTGGTTAAAACCATAGAGAACCGAATACAAGTCACCTTTTCGGGATAAAAAATTGTGAGCCGTCACGGGGCGCTGGGCAGATGTGAAACATCAAAATGATTTTTTACATAATATGCATAAAAGAACAGATTACGCCAGGAACCAAATATAGCTTAAAGAAAAAATAAATGTGTATCACAATGTTTTCCCTGAAAATTATGACTGTTTATTTAACAATCATTTATTTTCATTAAATACAAAAATTGAAAATTCAATAATTTCTTTCCAATTCAAGCGGCAACTCAATTGTTTTTATCGGCGTCCTTATTTTCGTCAGTGTGTGTTGTGTTCTGTGTAGTGTCATATTCGATGTTGCCTCTGATGGTGGCGACGCGTCACCACACCAACAATCGGTTTTACCAACGGCTATAAATGTTTCACATTAAAAAGCCCAGCCTATGTGCTAACCCAAGATATAAGCTACCTTTATAACAAGTTTCTTCCGAATCCATTCAGCCGTATCAGCGTTAAGGAGTAACAAACACACATACACTCACATACCGAGAAACTTCCGCATTTACAATATAACTGGGACAGATACCAGTGAGAGATCAATAGTGTCCAATTACCTCTATCACCGTTTCATATCGGTAGTCAAACACAATACGTTCCAATGATACAAATTCTCAAAGGTAATTCCTGTACTACGATGCATCAGCTTTCTTCACACGTTCTCCCGGTAATACTTGCTAGACAGTCAGCCATTGTATCTATGAGGGTTTCTGCTATCACTGCATTTTTGGTGTGGTAGATAAGTATATTTAAGACTAGCTTCCACCGGCGTCTTTGTCTTCGTCATCGTCGAACTCTTCGTGGTTGTCTGTGTATCTTCATATTCAGATTTATTTGCATTCCACAATGTGTAAGAGATATTACAGAAAGGCTTAGAGCTTAGTACAATCGTGGACCCTGTAGGGCACAGCAAGATAAAATTAAACTTACATCTAAAATTAAAACAATTAAAAAATATATACATAAAAATTCAACAAATGTACTTTCTCATCTTAATGTACTTTTACCTTTTATTTTATCTTTTTAAATGTAAGTGCCTATGTTTTATTCTGCAGCTATATCTTTTATCTTTTCATCTCATCATCTGCGTAGCCTTTTCCCAACTGTGTTGGGGTCGGCTTCCAGTCTAACCGGATGCAGCTGAATTCCAGGGTTTTACATGGAGTGACTGCCTATCTGACCTCCACTACCCAGTCACTGGGGAACACAATACCCCTTGGTAAGACTGGCTGTCAGGGTTTCGGGTTTCTGGCTACCTGTAACGACTGTCGAAGATCTACAAATGGCAACTGGGACCAACGGCTTATCATATATATATGGTGCATATAGTGGTAACTGTACCTTATTTTAATATTTTATCAAACTTGTTTCGGATTCTAAGATTTAATCATTTTTTTCTGATTTTTTTCGTGAGAACCTGTTATTGGCTCTGTGTTACTACTCAACTGTTATACATCTGTAAAGCAGTTGGTTCGCGTATTTATTAATGAATAATTTAATTGCTTCAGTTTTGTCATACATACTGCTTCAACAAATCAATGTTTGCTTGTTTTTTTTACTAGACATCTTGAAGCTTCTCTTCTCATGAATCATAAGTCTGCTTGACAATGAGATCGTACTCAGATAAAAGTTAGTATGTTTTATTTTAAGGAAAAAAGACGAACAATGCTCTTAAGAAAACAAATGTCAGATTGCCACGGATTCGTGCGCTTTTGGTACTGAACGACATACGGTCATTAAACATCTTGGGACAAATGTTTGTACGATCTGCAAAGATTTGTTCCTGGTGTTTTGAGTATTTGCTATATATAATAAAAATATCTGTCTATGTAATGTATTGTATTAAGTATATCAGTCATCTATTACCCATAACACAAGCTCTGCTTAGCAAAATGGTGGCAAAGCTAGTACCAATAAATGTTTTTTTTCTACTATTTTAGATTGTTCCATTTTGCCCACAGACAATCTCATAGCTACTAAAAATTATAGGGTCAATGAAGGAGAGGGAGGAGAACACCATCATATCACACACATCTAAATGAAAAGAAAATACCTTACCTAATTAATGCCCTTCCTCTAATATTATAATTGTAAATCGCGCAACTGGCGACTAACTGGAACGAAGCCATAATCTTAGTAAGCAAAAATGACACTCTATTTTTAAATATTTGTTTTTATTTTTCGTTTTATTTTTTCTGATGGATGCTTATTTTGCATTCTAAATATTTTTTATTAAGAATTTGAGACCTTAAAACTTTACTTAAAAAACTATTACGTAGGATCATGAATAGAAATAAAGAAACAGAAAAAAGAGCCAGTCCTCTAGTCACATGAAGAGTCATGTTTTTTGATCATGAAACTTCCAATACTTTTTTAACAATGTCGTCAACTTTTTAAGTCATAAAAAATAGTTTTCTTTAGAAATTCTCGTTTCTATTGATGTCAATTTGAAAATTTGTTCAGTTTGCCACTTTTACAAACATTTTTATGACGACAAGTAAAATATTATTATAAGCTCTTTAGAAACCAATGTATTTTGCAATTTATAAACATTAATACGAAATAATGTTAGCACCGTTTGCGATTAAGTATCATGTTTTGATTTAGAGCTGAACCCTTTATCAAATACACTGAAACAAAACTAAAATATTTGTTCAAAATCTCGCCGGTATTTCCAGTAGTGTTAGGCACAGGTGCAACTATAGTATACCAACATTTTGGCCATTCAAAGTTATGTCCCATGTGATAAGGGGCGAGCCTATTTACATCCATCGAGCACAAATTCAGACTCTGGGCTGAGAAATTTTAGATGGAAAAACCCAATAACACAGCCCGACCCGGGAGTCGAATGTCGTACATCATGCTCAACAGTAGAGCTTGCAACTGCGAGACCAAGCGTTTACAACTAATAAAGAAATGTACTGTTACATTTCTTTATTAGTTGTAAACGAAATGTACAGTTACATTTCTTTATTAGTTGTAAACGATTGGTCACACAAATTATTTCTGATTCACAAAATAAACTTAAAGAATTGACATCTCTTTCTGACATAATATGATTTGAGAAAATGTTATGTTCTAATTTAGAGATGTTAAATTTGTTTATGTTTTGAACTTGATAATGTTCATGACAACGTTCTCTGTAGTTTTTCACATATTGACTTTACTAAACATACATACTCACGTGTACACGTACGCTGGTTGCGCTACGTTCCTGACCTTCTTGAAGAACATCACCAATAAGGTCAGTATATGTCCTTCTAGGGAGTCCCCTTCCGACGTTTCCGCTTTAATCCTCTCGACGTGACCACACTATCTGAGCATACTCTATTCAAATTTTGTCGCTACATTTTGTTTTAAATAAAAATGTTGCAAACAAATTACAGAACACAATAAATGTTGATAGAAACATAATAATTTAATCCGACCACCCTTCCTCCCTAGCCATGAACTAATCTTAAGTAAATCTGGACAGCTGAACAAAATCTATTATATTATAAATCTCAACTAACCCCCACATCTAACTACGAAACACGTTCTTCTATTTTGAACATAATTTTAATATGAAAAGCGGTCGCTGTACTTGATAAAAAACTTGGCAAGAACGAGTCGAGTTTATTGTATGCGGGTTCTGTATCTTTATATTGGTATTTGTGCTCGGTACACTTTTTAAAGATTTTCCTGCTTTTATTTCAACGGACTTTAGAAATTTTTGAATAAAAATCTATGATGTATGTATGAGTATTGGGAACTTTGTTGAGTAATAGGCAGTTTTAGAGAGACCTCTGTCATACAGACCAACACTTCAATTAATTTATGTTCTAAAACCACCCCTAAGTATAAAAAAGGAGATTGATTTTATTTCAACTGAATTTTGTGGAAAGTGACGAGCTGTCGACATGAGGCTATTGTATCTTAGTAAAATCACCAAAAAGCAAGTAATAATATTTTTTTACCCTAAAAATTCACCAAATAAATTTTATTTTGGGAATAACTTACATAGATAACTACATAAAACAACTGTTTGTAAAAAGTTTCCTCAATTAAAAACAAAAGGAAGAAACGACGTAAGAGCTAAGGTTTCCTTATTCCATTTTGCGGTACGGATCCTCAAAACAGTAATATAGCGCGACTAGGATGTAATCCTTTAACTCAGGTTCCCGTCATGCACCGATCCGTATCTAGTCTGAGATTAATGCAGGCAGGAATAGAACCAGCTACCTACACTATTTGTTGGTGCAAGAAAGCTTTGCAATTTTGCAATGCACACGTTTGAATTTATGTGCTAAAGTGCTTTAAGATGTGTAAGACTATGTATAAATCATACGTATGATTGATTCACACATACATACACAAACTCACGCCTTTTACCCATGGGGGGATGCAGGAACCACAGAACACCAACCGCTACGATCCTAACATACTCCTTTGGCTTCGCCCACGTTCAACCACCTAGTCGCACGAAGGTTGCAAGTTCTAAGTAGCTGACCTTTTTGAAGAAAATCTCCAATAAGGTTAGTGTATGTCCTACAAGGCGTCCCTCTTCGGCGTTTCTGGTTATGGTTATGTCTAGTTAATTTTGATTTGACGACCTATGTGGCGCGGCGGGCGTTGGTCCGCCTGCGACGCAGGAGGTTGCGGGTTCGATTCCCGCCTTGGGACAAATGTTTGTACGATCAACAAATATTTGTTTCGGGTATTCTGGGTATTTGCTATGTATAATAAAAAATATCTATCTATGTAATGTATTGTATTAAGTATATCAGTCATCTAGTACCCATAACACAAGCTCTGCTTAGCTTGGGGCTAGATGATGCTGTGTGGATTGTCCAGCATTATTTATTTATTTAAGAACGTTAGTACATATGTACATATACACACACACGCCTCTTTCCCACCGGAGTCAGCAGAAACTTCAGAAGAGAGATCTTCACCTGATATTATATTTACGTGCTTCATAATCTGATTTTTTGGCTACCAGTGCGATTTCTTTTTACATTTTGTGAGAAAACGCTATCAGAACAAAGACAATTACAAATAAGAATTCAAAACAATTTAACTTTAAAATCACTCCTTCAACATCTAAAAACGTCCCCTAATCACGACATTACAAAACATAACGATCTGCCTTCCCCCATAGCTTCCCCCAATTCTTTCTGATCCCCCAAACGATAATGCAGTGACAGGGGGCAGGGAAATACTCGCGCATATCCCTGGCAGCTCGGGCGATTATGCAGATTTCGATAATACAACCACGTGATAGATATATTAAGAAGGGTTACTTGTACAAACATCGAGAACACAGGGGTATTAGAATTGCAAGTCAAGACGGCTCCTATGTTATAACGGCAACGGCAAAACAGCAAACAGAATAGAAGTCTGCGTCTTGTCTGTGAAAATAAATTTGAAAGATCTTATGGGCTGGGGATGTTGCTCAGCATGTTAGTTGATGCTGGAATACAGAAATGCAGCTTAGTTTACGAAACAGGTAATGGACATGGAAGTACTCAAGTCACCCCTACCTTTTAACCACCTCGTTGTTATCGTGTTGAGAAGCGCAATTGTTCAGCGTGGGCACTGTTCCAGTAACAGGTCTAGTAGTTTTACTGGGTTTTACAATAAGGAATTACTCAGTATCAGCTCGAAGTTTGGAAGTTGGTGGTGTTACACCCACTTTTCCCAGTGACTACATAACGTCGGTGCTGTGCTGACCGGTCGGTGTTGGACTATGAGCCTGAGGCTAGAGGGAATGATCCAAATCGGGCAAAGTTGACTTTGCTGATGTATCCGAATAAAACCAAGAATCACTCGCTCAGCAGTCAGCAGCTTGAACTGTACGCGTACCAGTACATGATCAAAATCAAAATTCATTCATTCAAATTAGGCTGAGAATCAACACTTTTTGAACGTCAGAACGTTTACAAAAGACAGTCCCCCAAAACGCCCACCCTTCACCACTTCCTAGTGTTTTTGCTGGAAAGAAGAAGTGGTGGAACAAACTCCCCAGCAACACGTCTGTCTGATAGTTTGAAGAACTTGAAGCTATACAACATATTATGTATGTCAATAAAAAAATGTCAATCATGTTTATACTACATGTTAGCTAGCACACACCAATATGCCTAAATTGATACAATATTATTTGCCTCTGAAAACAGGCTGCTCTGACCTTCTGTGTTTTCTACGTTATAATACAACCCTATGGAGCTGGGGGTTGGGGATGTTTTATCATGATCGCATGCTCTTGCTACGCACGTTTCTAGATTTATATGCAAGTAGAACGTTGGATTAATATCACTGGTTTATTTTGCAGTGAACTCAGGTGTAAAGTTAGATGAACAAAAAATGTTTTTAATCGTGAACACCATGGCTGGCGATGGTCATATCAATTACAGCATCCTGGGTAGTGGGATGGGGCCTATTTCTTGAATCTTGTTTTGTCTGTTTGAGCTAAATCCGTGCACTGACTAGATGGGTCCACACATATATTTGTGGTTCTTTCCTCAAAGTACTATTTAAAACACTAAACTGCATGGGCCTCACATGATCTGACCCTGACTGAGTTGGTTTCGTTATTCCCTTTCAGAATAGTTTCCTATCTTACTTAGTTCATAACAGGTAGTTTTTTTTTGTAAAGGTGTTGACATTACTGACATCGGTGAAGGAAAACATCGTGAGGAAACCTGGACTTATAATTAATGTAAGTCTGAAATCTCCAACCCGTCTTGAGCAAGCGTGGCGGTTAATGCTCGTGATTTCTCTGTATGAAAAGAGGCCCGTGCCCAGCAGTGGGACAGTAACAGGCTGGTATTATTATTATTTTATAAATAAAGAAGACCTTCTTGTTTGTAATTTTTACATTATTTAAAGATTTAGCTATTAGCTTTATTTACTTGTCCGAAATAAAGATTTTTATTTATTTATTTATGTATTTATGTATTTATTTATTTATTTATTTATTTATTTATTTTTGCCCCACACTAGGATTGTTTTGTGTATCGTTGGTGCTTAAACAAACACTTAATGTCACATACAAAAACCACCAGTCTCGGAATAACTACTTGTAGGCCATATAAATATTAGTTCCATACGGAATCGAACCCCCGATAAGCAGTGAAGCAGTCAATTGCTCAACCACTGCGCCAGCCGTGTCGTATAGCTTTTGAAAACATTGCGGATAACAACGACATTTTTCTCTTTATCTTCTTTATCATATTCTTTCTTCATTTAATAATATTTCATTCCCTAAGTTATTTACCGCTTGCATTAAAACAGAGCAAACGTTCTTGTGAATTCCTTTCCTAGCTTGTAAACAGGTTACCAAGAGTAAGTTAAATAAAGCTTTCTGGAGTACCTTTTTAAACTAAATAGTACTCTAACAAGCTCCTTTGAAACTTCGCCGCCTTTAGTCTACAGTCGATAGATTTATTTTCAGTGAAACTAGATACTTCACAGACACAATAGATGCTTCTTTGTTTATTTATTAACATTTTCCGGGACAGACCGCCTCATGACATTATCTCGATATACATATGTATCACTACATAGTATAAAACAGAGTCGCTTTCTCTGTCCCTATATCCCTATGTATGCTTAAATCTTTAAAACTACGCAACGGATTTTGATGCGGTTTTTTTTAAATAGATAGATTGATTGAAGAGGAAGGTTTATATGTATAGTAACAAACATTGTATTGTATTGTATTGTTAGTTATTCGATTTCCGCAACTCCACGTCGTAGCGCGTATTTTGCGTAAAGGGTGGGACAATACCTTATTCGATCCACCCCAGTTCCCCGAGAAAGGCCAGCAGCGCCCTGACGTTACTGGCAATCTCTCGGAGAGTAACCGGGTTACCGAAGTATTTAGCCCTGTATGCAGTAACCTCTGGACAGTGGAGAAGCACGTGGTCCACCGTCTCGTCCACCTCCATGCATGCTCTGCACAGCGGGCTATCTGTAACTCCTATAGTAAATAGGTGCTTGTTAAATGACCCATGACCTGTGACAGCGGCTGTGACTGTGCGCAGCTGCTGCTTAGTCAGTTGGAGGGCCTGTTTTGTAAAGCGGCCGTCAATTGCAGGCAGTACCTCGCTGGACAGCCTGCAGTCTGTTTGGTCTGACCAAATTGTAACAAACATTAAATAGTGGAGAAATATTGTTATTTTTGAGGTTTCTAATGTGATGTCGTAAATAATTATTATACCCGCGCGAAGCCGGAGCGGGCCGCTAATATTTAATATGGCAGACCACCCATAGCCGTCTGTAGCCGCACTGTCTCATAACGTTACTCATTATTAGTCATGGTATGACGTTCTGCCCATAGGCGTCAACGTCTGTGGCCGCATTTTTCATATCGAAAACATTAAAAATATATGTAGTATGGTATTACCTACGGCTGTAGACGGTATGACAAAATGTATGGGATTTTGAAGCGTCATAGCATGACATTTGCAAATAGTTAAGTATCCTGGAACGTATTAAGGACAACCAATAAAGAATACACCAAAATACGACAAGTATAAAGTGAATGAAGTGAGAAGTATGGGGTGTGTGTGAAGTGTAGTAGTAGTTAATGGAGAATTGGTACCACGTTGATGATCGAGATACGCTCTCAAACAATTCCGGAGGCTGGATGAACTCGTCAAATAAATCTCGCAGTCTAAATCTGCCACCAAATATACTGGAAAATCCTTTACACCAAAAACGTTAAACCACAAACTATTAATACCTTTCCTGGTACCCTATAATAGGATTGGCCATGCCTCAAATATGCTAGCGACTAGTGTTGCATGGTCTTCACACTTCAGTTCACCTGCGTCTACCACGCCTTTCCTCTTTATAGGACAAAGAGGTGCGGGAGGTCAGGTTAAGGTGGTTTTTAATGTGCTTGTTTGTTGTTCATAATCCAGAGCCAATTTTAGGAGCCCGTATTTTGGTCTGTGTGAAGTATTATGTTTTGATGTTAGGTTGTCGGTGGTGTGATGTACCAGAGTACTTACCCACTTACTCGCTGCATAAATTAAAAGGTTTTATTGAAGGTGTTTTATTTGAAGGCGACTTGAGAGTGTGCTGCGTTTATTAGTAGTAGATAGTAATAAAAAAATAAAAAAGCAACTTTTAAAAAAAAAAACACTAAACGGTGAAAAATAACTTAGATTTGGCAATTCTGTGGCGTTGATTGTTTTGTTTAATTTCTGTTTTGCCACTTCTAAAATGAGAATCGTTTTATATGGGAATCGAACTGACGACACGCGGCGACGCAGTCGATCACTCAGCCACTGCGCCAATCGTGCCGACACTATCGTGTCGATATTAAAAAGTATAAACCATTAGAAAACTCAGGTATGATTTAACTACACTACATCTGTTTTAATTGTATGAGTTGAATAATACAAGCCAGCAGTAAGACAGTGCTAACTGTGCATAACGATTAAACACTAGCCAATAAAACTGCACATTTAGTGGCTATGTCAAATTTTATGATTCAGAAAATCGTGTGTTGGATCGGTCCATAGGGATGACATATTTTACAATAAAAAGGTTATTGATGTCTACGCGGTTTCATTAATTATGGTCTGCTTGCCACAGATACCACAAAAAGCTGGCAGACATTCAATATTCAGCCAGCATTGCGTCAATCTTTTGTTGGAAGTTGAGCCCAAACTGCAAGCGCAGGTAACGCGTCATCGGTAAGCGCAGGCGCAGCATGCCACCAGTTGACTAGTCGCTGCCACGAACATCACCGCGACGGACGACATACCTCACTTCACTAAATTATTCAAATGTTTTTATTTGAAATAAGAACAGCAATTAAGTTCGACCCTGGGGTGTCCAGAATCATGTACTCAAGGTTATGCGTCGGACTTTTTTCTTTTTTTTGGAATGGGCATCTCGCAGTTTATCCTTTAGTAATATCTACTGCTTAACTGAACTTTCCTGTGGGGACTTAATTAGAAATTAAGGCCTATAGCGTTATATGCATATGAAAATATGCATATAAACAAAGCGTTATATGTTTGTTTTTTATCAGCGTAAAAAAACTTTAAAGGTAAGCGACCAATCGCTAAGGTCACCCCCTGCGGGGTACGAGCCTCAGCTTAGGACGTCGCTGGGAGAGGACAGCAAGGGACAAGCTGGATCTAATAGATATATTATTTAGGGACTAATTTAAACAACTACTGCCTCAGCTACATGGGCTAGCTTGAGCAAAGGAGGACATTGACGGGGTCGACGCGACGGGCATCGGCGGCGAGGACGGAATGTCGGCGGTCTGTGTTTGCGAACAGTGCTGGTGGCCCTATTGCTCTCTTGGAGGAGAGTGATAGGGTCGTCAGGCTCTGTAAGTATGTATATAAGTGTCATTGAGTATTAGTGAAAACGATTAATTATAACCGACATTGCTGCTGGCCTAGTTTTAGTCTACTATTCTAATCCCTCATAATTATGATCGATCTGACCAAGAATGTCTGGACTATAAACGAGACTGTTACATCTGAGATTGTATCGACGTCTCTCCTCAGAGTGGTCATCTTGGAAACACCATTCACCCATAGATTTCTCCGTACATTTATTTTTCAAAAGATTAATTATCAACGTTTTAGTAGGCAAATATAGTATCCGTATTTAACTATTTCTTTTTAAAAATAAAAGCCGTTCACATAGAAATGCTAATCCTGCTAGCTTAGCGAATTACGTAAATGTACGTATTCCGCGGCTTAAAGATTGCAAAGCGTGCATAAGTAATGCCATTATGAATTATTCGTTAGGGTGGCTGGCCGCTCTAGGAGATCAGGGAACTATTTCCTTGTTTATCATAACAGTAGTACTTCGCCCGCGACTTCATCTGCGTGGATTTCGTACTTTTTCGTTCAAGGTATACCTACCACCTACGACGACCTATGTGGCGCGGCGGGCGAAGGTCCGCCTGCGACGCAGGAGGTTGCGGGTTCGATTCCCGCCTTGGGATAAATGTTTGTACGATCTACAAATATTTGTTCCGGGTGTTCTGGGTATTTGCTATGTATAATAAAAATATCTATCTATGTAATGTATTGTATTAAGTATATCAGTCATCTAGTACCCATAACAAAAGCTCTGCTTAGCTTGGGGCTAGATGACGCTGTGTGGATTGTCCAGCAATATTTATTTATTTATATTTTTACCACATCCTTCATCCCCTTTAAAGGGTATTAACAAAAATGTAGCTTAGTTTACTTGCTGATGTAGCTACTCATATTTTTCTAAATCGGTTAGTTTTTAAGTTTACCCGTTACACTCTAACATACAAAGATAAATATATATTTTTTTGGGCAAGCCCGCCACTCTATTCCCAAACCACCCGAAAACCAGAATCAACAGTAGTGACCAACAGACAAGCGTCGAGACAATGAAGCCCGACGAGTCCCGGAGAAACGATTCAATTGTCTTGGATCCCGCAACGACATTAATCAGAAAAGAACAGCGGAGGAGTTAGAAAACTACATAATTTCCACTTCCTTTCAAATCAAGCAGGAGACAGAACAGAGCTAGGCCAAGAGGCACAAAGCGACATTTACAACTGGGTTAGGCCCAGTTGCCTAGTGGTGCTTAAGCCGTATAAAATTTACAGTGTAACGACTTACTTACCTAAACATTTAATGTTTTTGTATAAAAACAGCAAAAAAGAGATAACACATAAACTTTCCGCTACTTTTTTTTTTTTTTAATAAATCGTTGCCCCACTAGGAATTTCTCCTGTGTCGTGGGTGCGTTTACATACATTTGAAGACACATACACGAACAGCCAGACCCGGAACAACTACCTGTATGCCATACAAATATTTGTTCCGTGCGGGAATCGAACCCACGACACGCGGCGCAGCAGTCGTTCGCTCAGCCACTGCGCCAACCGTGTCGTCAATTATTTTAATGATGATGAATACCGCATGAAAATCCACTGTGTTACTAAGTGCACACGCAGACAGACATGAAAAGCGACTTTATTGTTTATTACGTAAAAATGTTTTGTCCAATTACAAAAATCAGGTTGCGAGAAAAACGGCATTGTGCACTTTTTGTTGGTGAATTTTTCTCATTTAAGTTTCATAAAATTAATAGATCCTTTTATTTACCACCAGTAACTGAGCTATTTATAAAATTATAGCACAGTTATTTCCAAAAACAAAACAGCACTATGTATCTCAAATATTTTAATATTATACATTCACTTGTAAAATTCCATAGAATTTTGTTTTAAATGCAAAATATTTACTCGTTATCTGTAGTATCCGCGTCAGTAGTAATGTTACCAGTATAAGCTGACCTCATAATCTACTGAAACTGCGTACAACCGACTGTACAGGCGCCAAAACATCAAGCTATCCTAAACTGTCAAATAACCCCAATTTAATATGAATCTTATTATTAGGTAATGAAGTTGAAAAACTATCAATGAAATTTGACAGATTGAGGAAGCTTAATGTGTTGTTTTCTGTACTTACATCCACGTGACAATGTTTTCATAAAAAAACATATGAACGTTGCAATTCAGTGCGAAAATAAAATAAAAATTGCATTGTTTCTATGTGACAAAATAACAAGGTATTTTATTTCAACGGCGTAAATACCTTGTGTGTGTACCTACCAGCCTTTGTTGGATGCCCTTTAAACTATTCAATTTTTAAAATCACTACTTTGAGTCTCTATGAATAAAAGAAAGAAAGAAAAAACATTTATTTAGACTCAGGCACACAATGACAATACCAAACATAGAAAACTAAGAAAGAAATAATAATAACGATGACAATGTTAGTTGATATCACCATCCCACATGACGAGAACCTCGTGAAAGCCGAGAAAGAAAAACAGAATAAATATCTGGACTTAGCACACGAGGTGGTCGACATGTGGAATGTGGTAAAGTACCAGCCTATTACTGTCCCACTGCAGGGCAAAGGCCTCTTCTCATACAGAGAAGGCAGAAGCATTTATCACCACGCTTGCTCAAGACGGGTTGGCGATTTCAGACTTATATTAATTATATAAGTCCAGGTTTCCTCCCGATGTTTTCCTTCACCGATTTAAGATGTCCAAGATAAACTTAGAAACTACATATGAATTGAAAAACTCACATTGGTACTTGGCCAGGTTTGAACCCACTGCCTCGTATACAAGAGGCCAGGCCTAAACCCCTGAGCCATCATGACCCACATGGAATGGGAATGTGGACTCGGTTGTAATTGCTGGCTAAAAGCCTCGACGACCATCTGTCGAGGCACTCGTTACACGGTTTGATCAAAGGCCTGATATAGAAGGCAGTACTCCTCGATACGGCTCGTATTGTGAGGAGGTTCCTGTCTCTGAAACCCTAACCGCCGGTAGCTTGGACCCTGCTTCGGTGGACCACTATTTTTTATATTTTTTTTTATTTGTATGTTGTAAATTAAAATATTTAAAATGTAATTTATACGTATATACAACAAATAAAGGCAATAGTGATGATAAAAGTATTAAAAAAAAAAAATATCCTCCTTTCGGGTGCACCAAATGGATCCAGTTCAGCAAAAATTCCAGACCATTAGTGCCTGACGCTGGTTGGAATACTGATGTATATAAATAAAATAAAAATAAATAATGAATGCCTGTATGTGATTTATTTACACAGGACTTTCTTATAAATGTTTTTAATTGTATTAATTATTAATAAGTGGATGGAGTGCATAAATAACAACATAACATCACGCCTGTATTCCTTGTAGGCTTAGGTACATGTATAATACACCCGCATTTTGCCAGTTACGTTTAAGTCCCATGCAAAATGGGGCGAGCCTATTGCCACTGACCGGGCACACATCCAGACACACTTGGGAATACAAAAGAATTCCAGATGGAAAAACCCATTAACACTTTGCGCGACCCGGGAATCGAACACAGGAACACATGCTCAGCAGTAGGGCTTACCACCACTAGGCGATGAGGTAGTCAAATAAATAAATACCTGCAGTTTATCCGAGTGCAGCTGTTTGACCTCTACAGCCCAGTAATTGTGTAATACGATACATTGTATAATACGGTAGCTTAACTTTGAATCGCCCTGTGGGGCTGTTATTATATCAGCTCAGTGAATTCAATGATCTAGCATTAATTAATATGAACTATCAAAAATGCCGAGTGGACTGACACCAGCACATCAAGCCATACCTAGTTGTGAAATTTTCCCAAATGAACATGGACCTTATTATTTTGTAATTAAGTGGAAAAACTATTTAATAAATTCCTCGATACGTCTTCAGGGTTTAGAGTTTCCATTTTACTGGAATTAACAAAATAGAAATTGAAATAACAAAGGTTTTATTTCTAAAAATAAACAGTACACAAATCAAAGTACACATAATACAAAAGCATAGAATAAAAATGAAATGAGAGGGTCTCTGAGAACTGGCCATTATGGTTACCTACAGTCCGTATAATAGTTGCTGGACCACAGACAATATTAAGTTTAATATTAATATTAAGCATATGTATTTCTACAATAAATTTAAATACAGCTATGTGGATATACAACAGAACTTTTCAAATTAACGTAAGCAAACAAACAGTGACAGTATGTTGTAAAACGTCAATTTGTGTGAACATTAGGCACTAATCATCATCATCTGACGACCGATGTGACGCGGCGGGCGAAGGTCTGCCTGCGACGCAGCAGGTTGCGGGTTCGATTCCCGCCCTGGGACAAATGTTTGTACGATCTACAAAGATTAGTTCCGGGTGTTCTGGGTATTTGCTATGTATAATAAAAAAAAATCTGTATATGTAATGTATTTTATAGTTTTAGTACCCATATCACAAGCTCTGCTTAGTTTGGGGTAGATGATGCTGTGTGGATTGTCCAGGATTATTTATTTATTTATTATTTATCTGGCTAGCTTTTCCCAAAAGTGTTGGGATCAGTTTCCAGTCTAACCAGATGCAAATTAATACCAGTATTTTAAATTTATGTAGAGGTCAGATAGGCAGTCCTATCTGACTTTCACAACCCAGTTCCTGGGTAAGACTGACTGTCAGGGCGGGCTTCTGACTACCGGTAACGACTGTCAAAGATCTACAAATGATAACCGGTACCTATCAATGGCTTAATGTGTTATTCGAGGCACGGAGAAGTCTCGATATGTAATAAACGGTCACCCATACATATGTATGTACATCAGTTTGTCAACACGAATACGTGACGTAAAATTAACGTCAGTTGGAACGTTTTCAAAATTGAAAATACTCGTTTCGAATATAATAATTATATAAATAATCACTTTCATCATTCAACTTGATTTGTAAGTATTGATTGAGTCGATTCTAAAATCAAAAATATTAAAAGTTATTTAATAAGAGCAGGTAACCCCGAATATAGTAGTAGGTGTCGTCACGAGTAATGGCGGTCGTCAGTCAGTTGACAGCTGCAGCACGAGATGCACACTTGCTAACCTATTGGCTCGTAATATAGTTTCATCTTGTTTATTGTGTGTGATTTTGTGTCGAATTGTAAATCAATCAAATAAAATGACGTTCGACAATACAAGTTTAAAGTTATTTTTTACTTTTTGCCGATATACTGCCCACGATAGATGGTGACAGCCTCGACCACTATGAGACCACGTTTGACGCTTGGAATTTATATCTAAATGCTACGGAATATTTTCAATTTCAAAATCGTTCGAATTGACATTACGTTGACGTCATAAATTCGTTCCAGGTACACTGTACTCGGAGTAGTCTTACTCAATTACATAAAACCGGCCATACAAAGTAACACTAGTATAAGCATAAATGTGTACAATCGTAAAACCTATAATCTTATACTGACATCCACGAGTCACGTTCCATGCAACGCTACATATACGCAACATGAACAAATTGAAAACAACATCCTACATAGAATATGCACTGTAAAAATATATGCAGAAGGTTTGTTTAAATATAGCAAACTAAGACTGCGTCTTTGGTCTAGAGTTCGCAAGCGCTTGTGGTGAGCATGGTTCGATTCCCAGTTCATGGATTGGGTTATTGGAATTTTCCCTCAGGGATTTGTCAATTGCAGGCTATCTGGATTTGTGTCCAGTTTTTGGCAATTGGCTCGCCCTCTACTACAGGTGGGACTTAAACGTAATTGGCGAAATATATACATAATTATATCCTTTATTTCTTTCAATAACTTATTAAATACATTTTTAAATATTTTATTATAAACATCAACATTTAAAATATAAAAATAGCAGCCCACCGGCATCGGGAACAGGATCCAAGCTATCGGTGGTCAGGGCTCTTGAGAGAGGAATCTCTTAATTTTGCGCGCCTTGTCCAAGATTACTGCTTTCTGGATCAAACCCTTGATCCAACTGCCCAAAGAGAGCATCTTTAGGTGTTAATCGAGGCTCTTGGCTATTATGTAATTGGCCGTCACGACTATCGGCACAATGACTGCTGTATTCACAACCCACATGTCGACAACCTCGCGGGCCAGATCAAGATACTTCATCGGTTTCTATTTCTCAGCCTTAACGATTATTATATTATTATAAGTATGTTCAGCTGAACGTTGGAGTTCAGATAAGCAGTCCCTCCCTGTCTTCTACTGGTATTCAGCTGCATCTGGTTAGACTAGAAGCCAACCCCAACATAGTTGGAAAGATACTTAGCAGATGATAATAAATGCAAATAAGGGGCATTTTACTTATATGAACAACATAATATTCCCGGTATTACCCGTAGGGTTAGGCAGACCTTGTAGCACACCAACATTTCTCCTGTTATTTCTATGTCCGATATAATACGGAGCGGTCTTTTTACCGTCGGTGCAATAAAATCGCCGCCATTTTGCAAATACGAAGTTAAACTTCTGCATACGTCTATTCAACAAAGCAACTGTCAACGATCACCATTTTAATCTAGGAAACGTGATTCGAGCATTACACATTTTTGATTGACCCCGAAACAAAAATAAAAGATGCCAACCCCAACATAGTTGGAAAGATACTTAGCAGATGATAATAAATGCAAATAAGATACATTTTACTTATTTGAACAACATAATATTCCCGGTATTACCCGAAGGGTTAAGCGAGCTGTATCTTGTAGCAAACCAACATTTCGCCAGTTATTTCTATGTCCGAAGCGATCTTATTTCAAAATGGCGCCGATTTTATTGCACTGACACATTCTGTCAGTGCAATAAAATCGGCGCCATTTTGCAAATACGAAGTTAAACTTCTGCATCCCTCTATTCAACAAAGTAACTGTCAACGATCACCATTTTAATCTAGGAAACGTGTTCCGAGCAATACACATTTTTAATTGACCCCGAAACAAAAAAAAAAAGAAGCCAACCCTAACATAGTTGGGAAGAGACTAGGCAGATGATGATAAATGCAAGTAAGAGACATTCTACTTATATCTACAACATAATATTCGCGGTGTTCCCCGAAGGACATAGACAGAGCTGTACCTTCATAGCACACCAACATTTCGCCAGTTCTTCTATGTCCGAAGCGATCTTATATCAAAATGGCGCCGATTTTATTGCACTGACAGATGCTGTCAGTGCAATAAAATCGGCGCCATTTTGCAAATACGAAGTTAAACTTCTGCATCTGTCTTTTCAACAAAGTAACTGTCAACGATCACCATTTTAATCTAGGAAACGTGTACCGAGCAGTACACATTTTTAATTGACCTATTACGTACCACACGCCCTCAAAGGCAACCGCTTCCTATCAAGTGAATTTCCAAATGTTATTTGTTTTGCTTTTGATTTCAAGATCGTTATACGATGTGGTGATACAGTAAATATTGAACAATTCTCGTGATTACTATTTCGTTGGATATTGGTAAACCTCTGTTAGGTAAATAGCGGAGGTTCCGTGAAGTTGAAAGGAGGTATGAGTTTATTTGTGTGTCTGTTTGCTTTGATGGGATTAGTTATTGATCATGAATTTTGATGGTTTCGTATTTGGGATTAATGAACAAAAATGTTGCCTGAGCAAATAAAAAAATAAACATGTTTGAGGTTTGTATCTGCCAGCTTCAGAGGAAGAGGGTGATTGAATGAATCATATGCGTTTAGGCAGTAAACGTATATTTATGAAAACCGATTATCTTAAGAGTTGGTTGATATGAACAAACAAGCAAACAAACATGAAGTCCTGGGTTGGATTCCCGGGCAGGGCAAAGTGTTTGACGGTTGGTGGCAATAGACTCACCACCTATTACATAGAACTTAAACATAACTGGCGCAATATGAATGTACCTACTATAGGTAACCCTTCCTCTGCCTAACTCTTCGAGGAATATAGGCATGATATTAGATAGCACTCAAATTTAACACTATAAAAATGACAAATAAAATCTCTATCAACCGCCAATGTCTATGACACGAGTTGCTATCAATGTGTCGGACTAGGTAGTACATCAGTACAGAACATTATACGCTGCGCTTGACACCGCACACAATGCAAGCTGCTTCTTTTATCTGTGGGCTTATTTTTTTTATTTAAAAATTACACCGGATTCAACCTCCATTGTTAGGCCTGTTCCATGTTTAACGTGTTTTGTTTCTGATATACTTGTGTAAGGAGTTCTGAAATGTAGCGTAACTTAAAAAATATGCAAAACACGAGTTCCACTGTCTTGTATCAAGAAAATCATC
Organism: Phlogophora meticulosa; assembly: GCA_905147745.2. Lineage (NCBI taxonomy): Eukaryota > Metazoa > Arthropoda > Insecta > Lepidoptera > Noctuidae > Phlogophora > Phlogophora meticulosa. The sequence goes on from LR990534.1 coordinate 2,095,518, forward strand.
AGAACTACAAAATCAAAACCTCGTTAATACAAAACCTCTTTTATTTGTAACAAATAATTCACCATTTAAAATAAATGAATAGGATCCAATCTACTGTCATCGATCATGGTTCAGCGAATCGTTTACACCCTATTTCCTAAACTAGAACATGAAAACAGAACGATCAAATTGGAAGCTAAATCATGTAACTCTATGAACATAATTTGATGCTGGCATTAACTCCGATGATTGAATCTCTAATAAAACCACGTCGTAATGTCGCCTCATGATTGGACGCCCGCTGTTCAATCATATAAATGTATACTAATAAATCATAGTATTTCATACACGTGATTGGGTAACTTATACGTACAAGCTGTGCTTCCGATAAAATTTCCTAGTTCCATACAATCTTTTATACCTTTTGAGGGTTTTCAATTAAAGCATTTGAAGCCGGACTATTGCGGCGCCGGAAAGGTGCGGGTGTCGGACGGTTTCTGATAGATAGAGGAGGTCTTGACTAAATTTAAACAGTCGCACGAGTCGATTGACGGTTGAGCTACGCTTGCCGAGGTCTATATGGATGGATGACTGTTCATTATATATCGAGATTCCTCCGTGACTCGGAAAGCACGTTAAACCGTTGGACTAGGCTATCATATGTAGATCTTTAACAGTCGTTACGAGTAGCCAGAAGTCCAAAAGTCCGACAAGCAGTCTCACCAAGGGGTGCCTAGTAGCTGGGTTGTGAAGGTCAGACAGGCATTTGCTCCATGTGAAATACTGGTATTCAACTGCATCCAGTTAGACTGGAAGCCGACCCCGACATAGTTGCAAAAGGTCAAGGCAGATAATTTGTTAAGTTATACTTTCAAAACAAGTCACTTTCCCGATAGAATTTCCTATTTAGGAATACAGGATGAAATATGTATTATTTCATCCTGTACATTGATGGCTTTTAAATAAAGTATTTGGAGCCGGACTATTGCGGCGCTGGATAGGTACGGGTGTCGTACTGCGCACGGGTGGTTTTTGAAAGATGATATGGCTAGAAAGGAGGTGACTATTGAGATGCTTTCGAATACATGAATCATAGATGCATGAATGGAAGAAAAAGGCATGCTGCAGCGAACCCAAATAAGAATGATGATGATGTTGGTGTTGATAAAGTATAATCATTTATCTCACCTTACTCTTGTAACAATAAGTACCTTTATGTCTTAAACATAACATAACATGACGCCTGTATTCATCAAAGGGTTGGGCGTAGGTCCACGCATTTCACCAATTATGTTTTTCGTCCCATGTAATAGGGGGCGAGCTTATTGCCATCGACCGGGCAAAATTCCAAGCTCCAATCTGCTCATTCAAGGATAAAATTCCTATTGGAAAAACTCAGTAACACTTTGCCCGATCTGGGAATTTTATCTAGAACCTCACGTTCAGTAGTTGCTCTTGGGACCACAAGATCACAGCTTTGACGACCGATGTGGCACGGCGCGGTTGGCGAAAGTGAGTCCCGCTTTGGGTCAAATATTTGTACGATCTGTAAAGATTTGTTCCGGGTGTTCTGGGTATTTGCTATGTTTAATAAAAAATATCTATCTTTGTAATGTATTGTAGTAAGTATATCAGTCATTTAGTATCCATAACACAAGCTTTGCTTAGCTTAGGGTAGATGATGCTGTGTTGATTGTCCAGCTTTATTTAATTTATTTATAGCTAAAGACATCTTAAACATTATGGTTGTTATTAAACAATATTCCAACAACAAATTAAAAAATATCTCGCTAAATGAATGTCAACAAACAAAATATCCTGAACTTCCTCCATTCATTTTTCCAAGATCCACTTTAAAAACGTGGCATCTTTAACATTTTCCTGTGTAATTACTTACTTATTCCTTAATGCTGTGTATTTTTTTCGTTTGCGCCTTCTTTGTAATAAGCCTGAGGGCAGACATTCCTCGCGTTTAAGGGATTTTTGGCCGCAGCATCCTGTCATCGTTGAGAATGATACAGTAATTATATTCATTTAGGGATAATCTTCTTTATCTGGCTTATTTTGTCGTCTTGCATAAGTAATGCGTGGAGTAAGGTTGTTTCATGAAATTTAGAATTAGTGTAAAATGATATTGTAGACCGGGATCTCTATTTATTGCAAATGTTTGGGCTTCGCTGATTTTATGACTATTTACTAAGCGAACGAACCTGGCTTTTCTAAAATACAATCAAGAATGTTCTCTTTGAACCTTTTGAATCTCACTTGAGTGTTTTAAACCATAGAGAACCAAAGCTCTACCAGCCTGTATGCAATTCTGAATCAAAATTTAAGAGGTAAGCAATTATTATTTATTATTTGCGAAGGCCTTTGATACCGTCTCTAGAAGCATCCTTTTAAGAAAACTTGAAAACATAGGTGTTCGTGGCACTGCTCTTGAGTGGTTTCAGTCGTACCTTGGCAATCGCACACAAAGGTTGTGCTTAGGTGATAACTACAGCTCTTACCGGGGTCTTAACTACGGTGTGCCACAAGGTAGCGTACTGGGGCCCACTCTTTTTATTATATATGTCAACAGCCTCTGCTCTTTAACAGTCTGTAAAGCAAAAATTTTCGCTTATGCTGATGACACAGCCATAGTTTTCTATGATAGGACGTGGGAATCTGTCTATAAAGCGGCAGAGACTGGCGTAAGGCAGGTTGCCCAGTGGCAAAATTATAATTTGTTGACACTAAATGTGGATAAAACGAAAATAATCAACTTTAGTGTCAGCGCTGTAAACCCTTGCCCAAGTCACTTAGCTATCAAATTGCATTCCTGCCAGAGTGACCCGGACTCTGAATGTTCATGCCCATGCTTTGAACAGGTAGCTCACATAAAATATCTTGGTGTCTATATTGACAAACACCTCACCTGGACAAAGCAAATAGCGCATGTGACTGGACGTGTTAGAAAATTGTTACATGTATTTAAGAGAATGGGTCAGATTGCAAGCAAGACGATTTTGAAGATGATTTATAAGACCCTGTGCGAATCTCTTCTTAGTTATTGTATAGCTGCTTGGGGGGCTGCACTAAAGACTCATTTCATAAAAGCTGAACGCGCACAGAGGGCCGTTCTCAAGGTGGCTTACAAAAAACCAAGGCGTTTCCCAACAAATGCCTTATATCGAGAGACGGGTGCAATGCGAGTGCGACAGATTTATATTATGGTCATAGCTCTAAGGTTCCATAAAGAGGCTTTAGTCAAAATCGAGTCCAAAGCGCATTCCCGAAGGAAACCAGGATGGCATAAACCAAAACGTAAACTTGATTTTGGTAAGAGGTGTTTTCACTACATGGGTCCGTTCCTTTACAAAAAGCTTAATGACAAAATTGATGTATTACAAATGACTAAATCGAAATGCAAAGCTCACATTATGACTTACCTAAAAGATCTGGATTACAGCGACACAGAGAAACTATTAAGTACTTCTTGAACGTCTTATTAAATGCTGCCATGATATATTAGTTTTCAGAGACATAACATTCACTCAACAAACACCCACACACCCCACATACAGACATACACTTACTCACACACAACATACACTCACCCTAATAAAATATGTTTCACACTCTTGTACACAGTTACTGCAAGACGCCATGTATCCCCCTTAAACTCGTATGATGTTATGATTTTTGTTAATTGTTACAAATAATTTAAGTTACACTGTAGTTTTTTGAACAATGATGAAAGAGACTGGCCTCCACGACACAGGGAATCCTAGTGTGGAGACCAGTGATCTGTCTGACCTAAATTATGTATTTTTCTGAACAATAAAAGATTATTATTATTATTATTATTATTATTATTATATCACCCATAAATTTAAATAGAGACTTTAAAATAAATTAACATTTTAATCTAAACGAGTATTTTGAATTTCCAAAATCGTTCAAACTGACGTTTTGTTTACGTCAAACATTCATTACGCGCACAGATTACGTAATCCGAAATAAGACACCGCACTGGAAAAGGGTAAAACACAACAGGAAACTCGTGAAAATATCACAATGTTGAAACAACTCTTTGAACTTCACCACAGTAACCAAATATCCGTTGTAACGGTTAATTAAATAACTAATTCTATTAGGTTGGTAAACCTCAGTTAACACTGAACTGTTTTAAAATGAAATTGTAAATAACTTCGTGGTTAAAAGCAGAATAGATTCCGTTTTACTAGTATATGTGGTATATTTTTATTTTAGTATATTATTTATTTGACGACCGATGTGGCGCGGCGGGCGAAAGTCCGATTGCGGGTTCGATCCCCGCCTTGGGACAAATTTTTGTACGATCTACAAATATTTTTTCCGGGTGTTCTGGGTATTTCCTATGTATGATAAAAATATCTATCTATGTAATGTATAGTATTAAGTATATCAGTCATCTAGTACCCATAACACAAGCTCTGCTTAGCTTGGGGCTATATGATGCTGTGTGGATTTTCCAGCAATATTTATATTTATTTATTTTATTTGGGTCCATTTTGCTATTAAAAACATGTTATCACAGGTTTTTTCGAAGCAGGGACCAGCTTATGTCGAGCTTAACAAACTATTCCAGGCTGGAGTGCGAGTTAGCTGCCGTTCCACAAATGCTATGACACCTGAAATCTTGTCCTACGTGCCATATAAGTAAAAATCATCAAAATCTAGTCGCAATCACATCTCAGCGACGTTAAATGTCAAAAAGTTGTTAAAAGTTTAGGCGAACTTTTGACAGGTTGTCAGAATCAGAATCAGAATTATTTATTTGTAAAACATAGGTGAAGAACATATATACATTAATCATACATGTCAAGGTCTCAAATAGATAAGTGTTGCACTATGTTTTGTCATTGTTGACATACAAATATTTAAGTCAAAGTTAACAAAATTTTCCATCAATTTTATCCAAATACATTAAAATAATCAATTTAATAATGTCCACTACAAGAAAGAAAAACAAAAAACATACAAGAAAATCATAACAAAAGAACATGCGAGAAATTATTCGTCCGTTACATTAATAATATGAATTAATAAAAGTACAGAATTTAATCAAATAGTCATCCAAAATTAAAATAGTCATCCAAGTCAACATTAATAATATAGATTTATAAAATTACATAATCTCATAATTCATCATAATATCATAATTTAATCAAATAGTATTATCATTAAAATAGTCATCCAAGGTATAATAACATTTCTCAACTAATAACTTGTGAAGACACTTTTTGAATTTCTTTAATGGCATACATTTTATAGCATCAGGTATTTTATTAAAAATCTTTGGTGCAACACCAAAGAAGCTCTTTTTCATTAACGCAGTATTACATTTCAACGTACATAGTTGATTTCTTCTTCTTAACTGTTGAAAATTTTGCAAATAAATGTGGATTTGATTTTATAAATAATGCAGTTTCTAATATATATATATAGCTGGTAACGTTAATATTTTTAATTTCTTGAAGTAGGGAAAGCAACTATCTGTTGACTTTTTTTGTCACTGAAATTAGAATGAGAACTTTCTTAAAAAAGCGGAATTGCCCCGCTGATATAGTGTCCTGCGTACCCTGATACCTTTTCTATGTAAGTATTATATTTATAGTTTATAATAATATATATATATATATTTATTTCTTTTCACTTTTCTTTTAAGAAATTGCACCTGCCACTTGTCTCTGCATCACCCAAAGGTTGACTGGTAGAAAATGCCTATGGCATTAAGTCCGCCTCTGTACATTTGTGTGCTTAAAGTATTAAACAAATAAATACCTGCAATCTGCAAGATTTGATGGCGCTATACTCGTAGCTAAGTTCTGGAATGACTCAATATAGATTACCATTATAGGGATCGACTCCACTACAACACTATTTTCCAGAATAAAATTTGGTGGTAAAGATAAATATAATATTCTCATTTTCGTTTAAACACTTTGTATCAATGAATACAAGTGGTTTAAGAAGGGAGGGAAATAGGGTTAAAAAATTGCTAAATAACATCACGTTATTAATAGATGATACCTAATCACAAACAGAAAATAAACCGATAAGAGAAGAAAATTATTTGGTCGTAAAAAAGTTGAGAATTTATCTGGAGTTAGGTCTGGCTTTCTTTATTACCTCAGATGCTCAATTTAACAAATTACTTGATTAGTGAAAAAACCTACGACATAAAGAATTTTTGTGACTTGGCAATCACACAGAATAAAAAAACTTTTCTTTCTGTAGATATGTGAAATGTGACCTTACAGAATCTTCACTGTATCTTCTTAGGTTTTGAGGTATATCTACGAATATCCAATTAAGAACGAATCAAAGGCGAGATTGATGTTTGTATACAACCAAATTTACGGAAAATATCGCTAGATGTATGTGGTGAATTAATAACTAAATCAAATTAAACGTGAAGCATAATTTTCAGATCCCTTTTTAAGAATATTGCATACACGAAGGAGTGTGAGAATTTAAATTAATAACCAGCCAGCCTTTTGGGCACTTTTCCCGTTGACAGCGATGCAGTTGATTTTTTTGATGCCCTATGATTCTTTTTTACATTACTTTCTTTTAACGCAAAAGGCACGTTCTAAATTTAAAACGATACGAATAATTGGAGAATGTTTCTAATCCAGCCACAACTAAGATTTTCCAGCCAGTAGGTATCTATGCCATGAGCTTCCATTGGGTATACATCATGGTACATAGGTTCGCTGGGTTTTAACCCCTGTAAAAACCGTTAACAGCACACAAGCAACAGGATAACAAGTCCAAGCTCAGATATCCACAGCGCAGTAGGTACACTTCTAAACATAAATAGTTAGTTAGTTTTGCATAAATGGGCGGCGCATTAACCACACCAGTTTAACATGAGAGAACAGTGCTCAGTATCGCGTTAGTTGTCGTAAACTAGTCTTACTAATGTTTTCTGTACTGTGGTACAAGTAGCGAGAGGAATTTTGCAGTGGTTCTTGTATGTCATCATCACCAGAGGTATTTTTTTAACACTGTTAGTGCCCAGCTCCCGAGTCGTACATGTAAAAAGCTATAGATGAGATGTGAATATTCCCATCACCCCCTACCATGTACCTACGCATTATGTAATTTGCCAAACATTTGACATACAAGTTAAATCGTTTTTTTGAACTGGGCAGCGAAAGGGTTAAACTAACAGTAGACCACCGACAATTCAACAACTTGTCAAGTTTCTTTCATTTAGTTTTGATAAATCCTGTCACGCATTGTCTCTCTGAGAACAAAACGACTAATTTTTTTCTTCTTTTTAACTTCGAAAATTGCATAAGTCCCCCGGAATGCCTTTCCTTCACCACTTCCAAGTGATCAATTAATTGATATACAATCTGCTGTAGATACTAACTTATTCAGGCATTATGGAGCCTGTTACTTTTAGTCACGCGCTCACTTAAAAATATTTATATGTGTAAGTGGATAGTATGGTAGCCATCTATAGTAACTAGGCATCAATATTATAAATTTTAAAATAACTCTGGCTCTCTGTCTTTTACCTAGTCTCGCTTAATGCACTCCATCAATTAATATAAAATTTGGTATGGATTTTGGACATGTCTAATAGGTAGCATCTATAATAATGAATGTGTCTAATATATAATAATATTGAGGGCTAGTTAGGATGTGTCACTTTTAGTACACTCAACTATTTCATATGAAATATGGTATGAATATAGTTTTAGGCCCAAAAAAGAAGTTAGCATTTTGAAGGATTTTGAGGATTTTGTCTTTGTCAGCATCTGCGATGAACGACAGTCACGCGGAAGAATTCGCGGGCAAAAGCTAGTAATATTATTAATCCGAATGTGAGTTTGTTGGTTACTCTAACACACCGCAACGGATAAACTGATTTAGATGGAATTTGGCACATGATGATGACTTGGTTTAGAACATATGATAGTTCTGTCCCTGTACTTAGTTCCTGTGTGATTACTTCCGACCTTAACGCTAGCGAAGTCGAGAAAAAAGACAGTTATTTATAATTTGGGCTAACCCGCTCCCCGCTTATCCCATGGCCCTCCTCATCAGTAACTCGGTGCAGTGCCAGAGCTCGTCGATATATCAGCGGGCAGCGTGACGGACGGAGCCGGTACACCTACCCAACGTTACGCTGTAACTGAACTGTTTTAGGCATTAAGTGATTAGTAGTACGTAGGTACTTATATCGCTATGTCATGTTTTAACTTGCCAAGTATAAACACGTGGAGTTGCAGTGATACATGCTTGGTCTACGCCTCTACGGTAACTCGGCTATCGTTGACGGACTGAAAAAGAAGACTGGAGAAGACTGGAGAAGCAAAGAAGTGATTCGTCTTTTAGGGTTTCGTGCCTCAAGAAGAAAAACAGAACCCTTATACTTACCCTTACTTCGTGGTCCACCTATCTGTCAAGACCTTGGAACGCGTGAGGGTATCCATTGAAAAATTAATATCAAACACATAAGCGTGCGGTTCTTAGGGGTCAAGAAAAATCAAGTTTCTAAGTCAACGCAATAAAAAAATGCGGCCATTTATCTTGTGACATATTTTGATACTCGCAAATATATCAAAACCTATAGGGTACTTCTCGTTTACCTAGAATAATGAATTTTGGCAAGGAGCAAGATCTTGCAGCACAAGCAACGAAAAAAGGCTGAAAAATGTAATTTTGATGTTTTGTCACGTAACATTTCTTTTAAATTGTAGTTACCTATTTTGAGGAACCTTTGAGGGCAAGTCAGACATACACTTGTCCGGTTTTTTTTTCAATAAACCTCATTCCTTACAATAAAGGGACAAAACAGCAATCGAGGTCGATAAACTACATCTAATGCCATAGTTAAAGCACAAGTTGTACTTGTACAAGTTCTAAGTTTGCTAAGTTTGAGGCCCATTCACAACTTCGGGCGATGCGACTTGGAACGCGATTTAGATCAAGCGACACGGTCGCAAGACTTCATAACCATGGTTGTGCCCTGGTACCGGCGGCGGCAATATGTGTCGTCAATATACCGAGCATACTCGTATTGACGATACTGAACACGCTCGTCGATGACAACTCTGGATTAGATTTATTTGGTGATAAATGGAAGACAATAATAAATAAAAAAAAATAAAAAAAATAATAATATTAGAATGTTTGCGGTTCTGTAGAGGGAATCAACTTAATTTAAATAGCTAGTTGCTGTATTTATTACTAAGAACCATTTCTTTTATAATAGAGGATATGAAAGGAAAAATCAATTTGATCCAGTCACGCGGTCATACGCTTGACACCTATTTCCGACGGGCCAAGCGAATCATCGCTTTAAACGGTTGCCTGACAACTTCTGTTTTTTTTTATGAAGGGCCATTCGCAGTTCAGCACTAGACGTTCAACTGACTGTTCACTGCTTAACCGGACGATCCTATGTTGACCTAACAATGAAGGCCCCCAGCCAGGGCTAACTACTAGTAAGGGCGCCCCCTGTGAGGCTCGAACCTCGTCTTAGAGGCAAAAAGGCTGGGTCTTATTATTATTACTGTCGAGGATTTTTATACTACTAACTCAGCATCGCGGGCTGGCCTTGTAGAACCAAGAGATTGAATTTACTTTACGTGGGACCTCGCGGGCCTCGTCGGCGAGGCCGGTATGTAGTTCGGTTTTTGTATAAAAAACTTCTGTCATTTGTTTTCCCCATATATAGTCGCTGTCGCAAGACGCACGTCGCTTGAGTGAGTCGCGCAGCATCTTACGTGGGAGGTTCAAAGCAAACGCGATTTCGAAGCGATCCCATTCGGTGACACACGAATTCAATGCGGTGCAGTGCATTTGTCGTGAACGGATGGAAGCGAGTACTATTGGAAAATTCATTTTTTAAATATCAAATACAAATAAATAAATGTGTTCCCTGTTGTCCCAGTTATTTTGGCTAAATCCGTGGTACGATAATACCCCGTTGTGATAATTTTTGTTTATTTAAAGGGGGCCATTACACTAGGGCCATGGGGTACGTGATCAATAAAACATTAGCTTGATTCTACAAATCGCACACACCTGGATCAAATCAGGACCAACTCAAAAACAAAAAATCCTTACTTAGATGAAAATACGTGTATTTGATAGAAAGTCACTGTATTTTAACTGGTATGGGAATCTATACTAAGAAGTATTGATTCCCATCCCATCATCAATAATGATTTATCTGTAAGAACAGATAAATAATTATTTGGCGTAGTAACTAAATAATAATTCTCGAATTGTGAGTTGTCTGAGTTTTTTTCTAACAGTGCGATATATGGAAATATGTTATGGTTCGAAATATCTTGTCTGAGAACTTAGATGGCCGGAGTCTTGTGTATGAATACTTAAATTCATATTAATGAAAGCACTCCAAAACATAATGCGACATTATGTTTTATTGACGGCAATATGTCGTGCGTCACTCAAGCACTTTGTTCATTCAAGAAATTGCATTTTTATATCAAGGGCACAAAGGGTCAGAGCGAAGTTATATATTTGAATTTTGTTATATTTTTTATGGCTTCAATTTCACAAATAGGGTGTCTACTCTACATACGTTGATGAGTAGGTATTCGTCGTTTACGCAGCGTGAATACTGCTACTGTGGTGAACCGTCCATACGGCTTCCCTTTGGAGGAAAGGATAACTCTTCAGAAGTGTCTACTAATGACAAATAAAAAAAAATGGTAGCTGGTTGGTATTGCCAACCATCTACCAGCCAGTATTGGTTGGTACTGCCAGCCAGCTATTTTGTTCATTTGTCAACTTTTTTATTTGTAGCTTGCCCTTATAATAAGGGACTTAAACATAACCGGAGAAATGAAAGTGTACAATAGTTGTAAAACAAATGATCCCACGTAATTGAATTTTATTAGTTTTTTAAGTATTTAAACGTTGCCCCACACACGGAATTTCTCCTCATGTGTCTACAAATATTTAAACTCACATACACAAACAGCCACACTCGGAACAACTACCTTTAGGCAATAAAAATATTAGTTCTGTGCGTGAATCGAACCCGCGACAAGCAGCGCCGCAACCAATCACTCAGCCACTGAGCCAACCGTAGCGTCAAATAATACAGAAGGTACCTACCCCAGATTTATTTCCACATTACCTTTTCCACTTTTCAACCTGTCGCTAACACAAAGCTGATCGACAAAAAAATATGGCGTCACGAAAATGATTTTCCTGACTCAAAATGTTGCCATAATTGGTTTTGCAAATCAATTACCTTTGTGTGCGCGCACAATAGATTTAGAAATGAAATAAAAAATGTGCAAGGGATAAAAAAAAATTTTAGGTGCCACATATTAAATAGGATTACGAATTTTCCAATCGTTCGAAGAATGAAATTGGATCAAGCTATAAAAAAATTGGATGGAATTCATAAGTTAATTATTTTAAAAGCTGATATTGTGTTTTCAACAAGGAAGAGATCAACTATGTCTACATGCTGCCGGTGCCATCACCATCATCATCATTATCATCTGCCTGCCTTTTCCCAAACATGTTGGGGTCGGCTTCCAGTCTAACTGGATGCAGCAGAATACCAGTATAGAATATGGAGCGATTGCCAAATATGACCTCCACAACCCAGTGACTGGGCAACACGATACCACTCGGTAAGACTGGTTGTGGGACTTGAGTTTCTGACTACCCATAACGACTGTCAAAGATCTACAAATTACAACTGGAACCAACGGATGTCGTGCTTTCCAAGGCACGGTGGAATATTTCATTATTATAATTGCTGGTGCCAGAATATGGATGCCTACTCGCCAAGAATATGTTGAAATATGATGAGAGTAAAAAAAAAACATAATATCACGCTTGTAATCTCGGTAGGTTTAGTCAGAGGCGTAGGTACCTATAGTGCACCCGCATTTCGCCAGTTAAAGACTCATGAATTATGAGAAGAACGAGACTGAACTGAAATTAGAATTGTTGTGTGAATAGTGTGTTGTGGGCAGAAACTACACAACGTACCCTGCTACGATCCTTACATAATCCTTTTGCTTCGGTTACGTTCAGACATCTGGTTATACACGCACTAATTTAATAAAACTTATAAAATTCATTTCCCTTTTCTTTTAAGAAATTGCAACTGCCACTGTTTGTCTTCGCATCACCTGATTGACTGGTAGAAAATGCCTATGGCATTAAGTTCGCCTCTGTACATTTGTGTGCTTACAGTATATATAAATAAATAAATTTAAATACTATTTTAAAAATATACCTACTATACTATATCCTGTGAAATATGCCCTAGCAAAGTAATGTAACGTTATTCTGTCCAAATAGTTTGACGACAAAAAGGAAATACCAAAATGAGGTCAGAATTTAATATACAAGGCTCGGCTGATTTATTGCTCAGCGCCATATTTGAGCTATAAATCAGGGGATTCAAAATAATACTGCCCCGTGTTCACGCTAGTTTCATCAGAATTCATGGTATTATGAAGTAACCACACAACCTGGCTACAAATTCGTAGTCGGTACTACATTGTTGTAATCATATTGTATTGTAGATCAGCATATACCATACCCTGGCTAGGTAAAGGCCACTTCTCATGCTGAAGAGTAAGAATAACCACGTTTTGGCGTTACTTACCAACTTCCATATAATTTTGTTTTATCGTGATTTGTCTATTGAAAACCTCTCAAAATCTGCAAATTCATTTAAGTATTTCAAATTATCGCAACTCAAAAAAGTTGTCAAATTATAATTTGACAGTTTTTTTTGAGTTGCGAATATCTTTAGAATCATCAAAAGGTTTATCCGCAACGCTATCAACTGAAGAAGTGCCCAAAAGGCTGGCAGCATCGACACGTTAAATGGCAATGCTGATTCTTTAGGCAAAAAAAAGCTAGCGCCACAGCCTTTTTTTGGTCAAAGAAATATAAATAAGAAAACGAATTTTATTTCATTTTTTTATAAATCATTTCAATGAAATAAAATTATTTAATAAATGCAAATGAAGCCTTCTCATAATTATGGTGACAACATTATAATAAAGATAACAATTATTTTAATAGCTATTTAAATGGATAGTTTGCTACAGAACCCAAATGATCAGCTTTCAGAAACCATGCAAAATCTACTCTAAATACTTCATTCTAAAACTAGTTAAGCAGCTTTGAATTCCGCAACAGAATAAATCTAAGCAAGTTAATATAATTTAGGTGTTTGTTTGCTCTTTAACCTCAAAATAACAGCTTTTTACTAAATGACCATGAAAGTTCATTCGGATAATTTTTCTTTTTTGTCTGTCTGTATGTTTGTTTGATGTAATCTCCAAAACCCCTACACCCATTTGAACGAGACTTTCACTAACAGATAGCTCACGTGTTAAGGAGTAACTAAGGCAGTAAAAAGTTTGAAACCATGAAGTTTTGTCAAATTCCACGGGCACAGCGGTTCGTCTATCAACATTTTTGAGAGTTCTAAATAAATTTGTCTCAGTATAAAAAGAAAATGGTGCAGTTACAGACTCTTATAACAAGGGGGTCCCGGAATGGTCTCTTAAGAGGTAACGGGGCCCCTTCCATGTGCTGATGGTGATCACCGGGGTGGTTTTAGTGAGGTAAGAATCCCACACTTCCCGGTCTTTTCCCCAAAAGTCCAGGCGCCTTTCGAAGGTTTCCCCCCATTAACAAAAAAACAAGGCTCTTATAACAAAGCAACTAACCAACTAGTTAATAAACAAACTGTACCAGTCTACTACACAGTAAGATGGTATCGCTACGCTTAGCGAGCTCGAAATTAACACCACAAGATCGTTTAGCAGCGGTATATGAGACAAGATGTATTTCAAAGACAATGGCTGCTCGTTGTGTCGCCATCCTAATCCTAATGTTTATGTGAATCTTGGACATGGGGTCTTATGGTTAAGAGGAAGTATTAGTTATGTTTACTCGTTTATTATCTGCACTCGACAAGATCTAAGCTTTTCTATATTCCTTTAGCCTTGCATGTCATCACACGTCTCGCGTTATAAATAAATAAATAATATTAATAAATATTGCTGGACAATCCACACAGCATCATCTAGCCCCAAGGTAAGCAGAGCTTGTGTTAAGGGTACTAGATGACTGATATACTTAATACAATACATTACATATATAGATATTTTTATTATGCATAGGAAATACCCAGCACACCCGGAACAAATATTTGTAGATCGTATAAACATTTGTCCCAAGGAGGGAATCGAACCCGCAACCTCTACCGTCGCAGGCGGACCTTCGCCCGCCGCGCCACATCGGTCGTCAAAGGTCGTCGTTATATTATTAGAATCACCTTCCAATCCTTTACTACACATACATACATACGTACAGTCACGTCGCCTTACCATGGGGGGTAGGCAGAAACTACAGAACGCCATCTGCTACGAGCCTTACATACTCCTTTCGCCTCGTCTACATTCATATATCTGATCACGCCACGCCGGTTGCGAGTACTACGCACCTGACATGAAGAACAACACCTATAAGGTCTGTCCTTCTAGGGCGTCCCCTGCATCTGCCTTTTGTTAGTTGTCCTTCATTCATCCGCTCCAATGTAATACATTGCTAAAGGATAATATAAAATACGGCCTGGTAATCTGTGTGACAGGTTTTTCCTAGTGCAGATACCAGTCTCCCACATAAGACTTATCAGATGTAGTGTCTTCATATTTTTAAGGCACCTTTGTGGAAGACAAAATAATGGTTTATAATTAATAAACGCTTATTATTGAAATCCTTAAATCGGCCTTTCCTTTGGCGACCCCTTTAACTGTCGTAGGCTGTGTAGGTAGGTTAGTTTTGTTATTAATATTAACTATTTATTTCAGAACGAAACTCCGATAGACGGTTAGTCAAAGTACAAAGAAAAAAAAAAAATGCGTTTTGCCACCTACCGTGGTGTCAGCTACTGTGAAATTAATAAAAATATATTTAAAAAAAAAATACAGACCCGGAACAACTAATTGCAGGCCATACAAATATATTTTTTCCGTGCGGGAATTGAACCCGCGAAACGCAGCGCAGCAGCCTATCGCTCAGCCACTGCGGCGACCGTGCCCTCAAAATTATTATCAATTATTACCTACTTAATAATAAAAATGACACCTCCAGATCCGTGAACAACAATACAGTACCTCGCAATAGTGCATTCAACCCTTCCCAATATGGTATACAATAAGCTGCCGGTGGCAGCCCGCACGCGATGCATCCGGGAGGTCGGCAAGGGTGGGAGGGGGAGGAGGGTCTATTCTACGAGTAACTCTTATCTTTCTAAGAACTACTTTCGAAAAGTTTTACCGGTAAAGTGTTACATCCGTTACTAGTTTTGCAGCCGAGACAAAGTAACTGCTCAATGCTTGTTGATAATTTCACACCAATGTCAGGGTTCCGTATCAAAATTGTAAAACGGTATTACTTAAAAATTCCACTAACTTAAAAAAAACTAAAATTTGTAAAAGAAAAATTATTGTTTTTTGCAACCGACTTTCAAAATTACAGTTATTTGACACTGTTTTTTGTTTTTTATAATTGGTATTTTTTTTTGTAAAAACTAATTGGACTACACCGTAAAAAGTTATGTACGAGTATTTTCATAAAAAGAAAAATAAACAAAGTATTTATATGTATCGAATTGAGAACATCCTTCTAATTGTTTCGTCGACAAATTAATACTTGCACGGTTTCAACGAATTTTCAGTGTTTTAGTGTACAAGTGACACTTTTGAAAACCTCCTGAACGTCTCCAAATTAATCCCTTGGAGTGCTATAAATTTATTGATTGGCAACTTTTGTAGTGATGATCAAAACTGGCAACACAGCAAAAAAGTAAAAAATATTAAATTTCATCACACACAACACGACAGCTTTGAATGGAAAAACCCCAACAAAAAATAACTGGTCAATAAACTACAGACATCTACATTGGCCTGACACCCCTAAATACAGGGTTGCCGCTCGTCCCGTCAAAGTGCATGGAAATTATCAATTTCCGCCATTGCCACTCAGCCTATCTTTGAAGTCTTCGTTTTGGTGCCTTCGCTGACACGCCAGTCTATTTAAATAAAAAGTTAGTTGAATCGTTAGTATAAAATCCCCTAGTTGTTTTTGGATGTTATTTTTGGACAAAAGAAAGAAAGAAAAAAGAAGAAAGAAAGACATTTATTAGGGACAAGCAGAAGAAATCCAAACGAAAAAATGACTGAAACTAAACAAGTATACAAATTACAAAATAATTTAAACCTGGACCAGTGCAAAGCCCAAAAGGTCCATATCTCAGATACTACTAAAAAGGTCTCAGAAAATATATTTAAACTAATTTTCATTTACACTACAGTCAATCAATTAATTTGTCAACCGATATCCACACTCCTGCATCTTCAGTCGTTACCACAGTTCATTGACTATGAATAAGCATAATCATCATCATCATCATCATCATCATCTAAGGTCGATGGGGCGAAGACCGTTAGTAGGCTAAGACCGTCAGTAGCCTAAGATCGTCTGTGTCTGTGTGTCATAGGCTATGATCGTTAAGAAAGAAATGCGAAGAAACATTACATTTTTGTATCTTAGGCCATGCTTTCCTTGTAGCTAATAAGTATTCGTCGTTTATTCTTACTGTACGATCTTAACCGACTGACGGTCTTCGCCCCATTGACGATACCTAATATATTTCTAAACCATGTCAGAAAAATCTGAATTGCTATTTCACATGAAACAAATGCCTATCAGAATCAGAATGCTTTATTTGTAAACATAGGTCAAATTACAATAGTGGTGTTACAGATAGGTAGGTCCTCTATGTTTTGCCCAGAGGCGTACAAATATATTTAATTACATTGTCTTTACTTCTAGCAACAATTTAACTTTTTAAAATAATTATCATAAAGTGGTAAAGTAATATAAAAATTATGTCACATTGGTAATAAAATCAATTAATAGATAGGTACATGCATATCAATATAAATAAAGAATATAATCAATTTCAATAAAGATGTCAAATAGATTAATCAGTATGAATAGAGAATATAATCGATTTCAATAAATGTCAAATATATTAGGTTACATTTCTTAATATTAATGCTGATGTCAATAAAATTCAAAATAGGTGAGGTGATGTACAATTTTCTGAAGCAGAAATTATATAATTATCGTCCAAATATTCTTGTAGTTAGTAATAGCATTTATTTATCAATATTCTTAATAATTGTGTTTTGATATTGTCCAGATTTAACGTTTTTATTTGTTCAGGTAGTTTTTTATATAGTTTTTTGGCCATACAGAAGGTACTTTTATTCATTAGTCTCTCTCTATCATTCAGTATCTGACCTCCACTACCCTTTGGATATACTAGTTGTCAGACTGTCAGGCTCATATTCAATCTTTGTACCATCTTTTATACCGTGTTTTTATGCAAATTATATTTATTCTATTCTATTCTATTCTAATAAAACGCACCTACATACAATGCTATAGGCATAAAAAACGCTACAAAGCTATCAAACGATCATACTAGATAGATAGATATAGTCGTTAGCGGTATGCGTTGGGGCCGTAACCTATTATCGATCGCTTCCCGGTATTGTTCTCAAGGGATATGCTGTAATTACCACCTTGCTTAGTGTATTACAGTAAGGGGTAATTAAAGTATGATAGTAAATGTAGATAGATCCGTATAAGAGCAATTACAGTTGTTTCATACTTGGAAAACAAAGGGTGGGTAATGATTAATTTTTCGGCTTTCTTCAATTTTTTTTTAAGATTGTCGTATTTTGTCAAAATCAGAAATTTTCACAAAATTGGTCCAGTACATTCAAAAGCAAATTGGCTTTGACAAACGGACAGACAGACAGATCCTATGAGTGTTCCATTTTTTTGGAATGGAAAACTAAAATAAACAAATAATAAGAAAAGGGCAGGGACACAGGCATCGAGAAAGAGCTCCCCCGCATTGCTGTCATCTGGAATCCATCCCACAAGACTGGCAGCATTGCCATGTTGGATGGAAATGCATATTCTTTGACCAAAGAATAAGCCAGCCCTCTGGTCACGCGAAGTGTAATTAATTAATTGTGTTTATTATATAATTGCTATGGTTATGGCATATGCAACATGCTTATTGCAGCGAAAGATATACTATATTTTCTTTATTAAAAAACTAAGTATTTTAATGTGGCTCTTTAACTTGGTACGGTTTGTAAAAAGTTGTTTTGTTTCTCATTCAAATTGTAATATCATGAGCCGCGCACGCACTTACTACAGTAAGACAGTTGTAAAGATCATTATCAAAGTAGAAGAACTCTGTCAGTCTGCAGTGTCAAACTCTCTACACCTGCAATCTGTGGGTCAACTACATGCAGCGGGCCATCAACGCTCTCCGAATACAATATAATAACGCGTTCAGGGTGCTGGTGGGGCTCCCACGCTACGTCTGCGATGATTGCGCATGCGCACATAGACAGCTTTCACACTGTGCCTGACTGACCTACAGGTAGTTGTTCCGGGTCTGGCTATTTGTTTATGTGAGTTAAAATGTTTGTAAACTCACCCACGATACAGGAGAAATTCCTAGTGTGGGGCAAAGTTTTATAAAAAAAAAAAAAAATGCGCATTCGCGATAGCGTATTCCGATGATTTTTACATTACTCGTGAAATCTGTCATTTTTTTATTTATGACATCACCTATCCTAGAATACTTGGGTTTCTAAGACAAATCCAGTGATAACTAGATAATTCTAGAAATCCGTGCAACGGTTTCGTTATAGAATATTACAAACATACATACATGGAAACCCGTGATATTTAACCCGTGGTTATTCACATAACCCTTTTTGTGAATCGGGTGAAATTGACAAAAGCCATACTTACTAGATTTTCACTGCTGAGCGTGAGGTCCTGGGTCATCAAAAGTCAAAGTCAAAGCATTTATTTCATATAAACCAATTACAGGTACTTTTGAATTGTCAAAGAATCGGAAAAATGAAGCTAGTCACCCATTTCAAAGCGTAGGTACCTATGGAGAAGAGCGGGCAAGAAACTCCATGACGGCTCGTTCATAAATACCTCATCAATATCTATTCCATCAGAAATATCTCAGCAGCAGCCCGTAGTCTGGATTTGTCTCCGGTCAATAGCAATAGGCTCTCAAACAAACAGGTGTACTAAAATTACACATCTGCCTAACCCATCGGGCAATACAGGCGTGATGTTAGTCTCTCTACGAACGATTAGGAGCAAGTATAATGATGATATTATTAACAAGCCCACAGGTTATGAGAACAAAAAGTGTCCCAAGTCATGCAGGTGTAGTTTACGCGGCTTTCAGCTAAGTGTAAGCCAGATTTTGCAAGTGAAGCGACGCTCCATGTGTGGGGTCTTAGTTCGAGCGAGTACTTAAAAAATGTTAAAAAAAAAAAATGGTTAATGCAAACAGTTTTAGAATCTAACTTTTTGACCGCTAGAGCATAAACGCACAAGCCTTTTTGATCAAAACGTTTAATTTCTTGTTCGTCATCAGGAATTTTTCAATATCTGTGGTGTATTTTAATTTGTGTGCAATTTTTTGACGGCACGGTTGGCGCTCATCTGAGCGATTGGTTTCTGCGCTCCGTGTCGCGGGTCCGATTCCCGAACGTGACAAATATCTAAACTGTCCACAGGTAGTTGTTGCGGGTCTGGCTGTTTGTGTATGTGAGTTTAAATGTTTGTAAACGTACCCACGATCGTAGGTATCGTGTGGGGCAACTACTAACCTAACCTAACGCAGTCATAAATAGAAGTTAATAGGAATTTAAATAATACTGGAGTGTTTCTGTGCTGTGTGTGTGGCAACGGCCTTAAATTAATGTGGGAAAACAGTAAAACGTTGTCACGATGCACCGTAGTTTAGGCCTCGCCGGTTGCGGCTTCAAACCTGGGCATGTAACAATGGGACTTTTTCATTCATATGTATTTTCTAAGTTTATCTTACACATCACTGATATCGGTGAAGGAAACCTGGGCATATAATTAATATGTCTAAACTTGCCAATTCGTCTTGAGCAATCGTGGTGATGAATGCTCTTACCTTTTCTGTATGAGAAGAGGCATTTGCCCTGCAGTAGGACAGTAAGAGGCTGTTATTATTATTAGAAATTTTACAAATTTTTGTGATCTTCTTCCAAAACCCTGGCTTGGAAAACTAATAACGTTTCCTTTGTTTACGTACGTGATGTATTTCAGTAAAATGAGGAAAACCCACTATTTTCACCATCCAGCAACCACGCTATCTCCGGGAAAAATACGTGGAAACGATCTGGAAAATGCACCGCGATTGGTGTTTTTAGTACCAACGGGTAAGCGAAGGCCTTCGAAAAATTCTGGTTAGTTCTGCTAATTCAATGAATTCACTACGGATGTTCCGTCCGTAAAAAACAATGATAAAATGCATTTTGTTCTACAGCCCTCTTGTTCAATATTTGAGTTTTTAATATTAAAATATGAATCCATTCGCTTCATCTGTTGGAAAATATTGTAATACGTTCAGAAAGATTTTATTTGTACTTTTATTTCGAGCAAGTACTAATTATTTAGTTGTATTTTTACTTTTTCGACTGTCTTTTTCGTTTTATTCATTTGCAGTGATGGACGTTGTTGATTGCACATTAAAATTCGTATAGTGTAATGTTTGTTATATCCATAATTTCTGTATGCCTTACATAATTGGCAAATAAATGTTAAAAAATCTATTTAACAAAAAAAAATGGTGACGTTCGGTGTTAATATGTTTTTCTAACAAGTACTCTTGTGGCTTTATTGTTAGTTACTTACGCTTTTTACTGTTAGTTGCATTACTCGTACACCATAACACGCAAATATATAAATGCTTAACGTGCTTAACGTTTTACGTTACGTCAATTCGAACGAATTTTAAAATCGAAAATGTTCCTTTTGAATAATAATGTTCATTTGTTTTTGAGAATGAATTTGTACTTATTTTATAATGATACTTATTGTCCTTGCCTCATTTCGAACCGTGTTACAGAATATTTCCTTTTTCAAATTCAAACTCGTTCGAATTGACATAACGTTTACGTCAAACATTCGTGCTAGGCACACAGTAATTTTATTAGTTTAGTTTTTAGTAAGTTCAACGCTGTCACAAGCACTGCACCTCACGAACGTTAAAAGATATGCAAGTAGGTCAGCCGGTGTGTCTGACAAATAGTGTCAGTGTATTGCGCGCAGCACGCGTGTTTGTAGCACGACATACTAAAGGTACGGCCTTTCATATTATTCAACATTTAAATAAAGGATATGACTAGGAAGGAGCTTGTCGCTAGATTAAGGCGTACGGGTCGATCGAAGGTTGAGCTTCACTTGCCGAGGTCGGTCTGTAGATGGGTGAGCGTTATTTAATATCGAGAGTCGTCCATGCCATGCCATATGTTATGTCTTTTCATAACGAATTTCTCAGACGGCAATAGTCGATGCCTATGCCGATGATGATAATTATCCAAGACATCTGAATCGGTTCGCCTTGCCTCGTCAAGTTTCAATGACACGAAGACAGATCAAGGTTTAAGGTTTTCCTTATTAAATATGTTACCCCGCACTAGGATGGACGTGGATGCGCTTACAAACATTCAAATGCACATACACAAACAGCCAGACCAGGAACAACTACCTGTAGACCATACAAATATTTTTCCCGTGCGGGAATTGAACCCTCGAGTGGCTGAGCGATCGACTGCTGCGCTGCGTCAGCTGTCGATCGCTCAGCCACTGCGACAACCATGCAGTCAGATTACTTTCTATCACAAAAATCCAAATAAAGCATCAGGCAACTCTATATTCCATTATATCCCTCTTACCTAACACAGCTCGTGATTTTTAAAACCATCCTTTTTATTTTACAATTTTCCTTACACAAAACTGACAACTGAACTTTTAAAAACAAGGCAACTATGAAAAAGAATCCTGTGAAACTTCGGTGTTCAGCTTGGGAATTTCCTTACCAACGCCAGATGTTGGAACGAAATATTACAGCTTACTTGGCCATTGGGGCTGTGAAAACAGCGGTGCTTTGCACTCATTATTTTTATTTACTAGCTGATGGTCGGATGGTGGATCGGTTATCGCGACCAAGAGTAATCATGAAATTGTCGACGACTCCTCCAACAAATATCATTATATTTTAGCCAATGCACACAAAAACTTGGCAAATTATATACCTCGATCTTCCTCGAGAACCACTCTATCCATTGGTGGAATTGGCATGAAAATCAGTGCAGAAGTTTTTGAGTTTATCGCGAACAGACAGACAGACGCGGCGGAGGACTTTTTTTATAGTATGTGTGATTGTCATTTTTTGTTTTTTAACTTTATTTTGTGCCCGGTTGATGGTAAAAGGCTCAGGCGTGATAGGGGACGCTTGAAAACAACTGATGATGTCAGTGTGCTTTAGGTACCTCTGCTAATCCCTTCGGGAAATACAGGCATGTGGTTATGTTATTGTCATTTTTTGAGGACAGAAGTGGTACACGAAAATATGGGGGATATATGTAGGTTTACCAAAATTCACAATCGTCAATTTGAGTGCACATTAAATCGGTAAAGACCTCATATATTTTTAATTTCGAGGGTCTTGATAACGCCAAAACATAAAAATAACTTCCTAGATAAAACATCATTACGAAGTTGCCTAGTAATTAAGTAAGTACCTAGTTAATTTCCAAAACGTTTTCGATTAATTAGATTAATGCTTATTACATACCAGGATAAAAAAAATCTGATAAATTTCTTGAACACATGTAGAAATGCGTTTATTGGTCTCATTAAGAAATTCCTTCCATTTTTTAATCTATTACTACAAAGCACTTTCATCAGTCCAGTAACAAATTGGAATGTCAAGCAAAGATGGCGAGGTATGACCGTGTTTACACTTCTTAACAAGATTAGCTGAGTTAGTAAACAATAATATTAGTTTACCTAATCTGGCAAACACAAGTAGGTACTAGTTATAGATAACATTTGCAGAACACGTATATGAAAGTGTAGCGACATCTATCACGCCACATACGAACTAAATTTGACGTATTTTGCATCACGATACGTTATCCGAACGATTGAACATATTATACAAGAACCCAATAACAACCGTCGGGCAGTAGCCCACCAGACACTACACCCGTCTGGACGGAGGATCCTCTCTTTTCAATGGTGGATGAGGAACTTTGCACCCTGTTCCTCATACAACCATACAAGAAATTCAAAGAGGAATATTAGAACAGAAAATAACAAACCACAGAAATCACTCTGCTTATCCAATAACTTCAATCAAAGTCAGAGTCATATCGTTTTATCCTATGCGACCATTAACAATATTTTGTTTTTTTACTACGTCTGTAGCAAGATAATTCTTTTTTTATATTCTTGTATGCCTGAGCCTGTGTGAATTAAACGTGCTTTCTTTCTTTCCTTAAAAATACACTTTTCAACGGACTTTTAAGCGTTAAAAAAATTGTTGGCCCATCCAAAAGGTACTTACCTACATATGGAGAAGACATACACAAATACATAAACTCACGCCTTTTTCGAACGGGGGTAGGCAGAAGCTGCTGTATACCACCTGCTGCGGTCCTTACTCCTTTTGCTGCGTTTACGTTCATACATCTGGTATGCTATGGTAAGGAGAAGAATATGCACAAAACTCGACACTTCAAAACGCTACTCTTATGGCCTTAACTTAAAAATACGTTATATCCCGCGATAGCTAGTTTGTTTACCCGTGTTTGCGGCTGTTTTTTTTTGTATTTTATTTTATTGTTTCACGAAGCAGTTTATAACTGGTACGTAACTTCGCATTAATGTTTCACAAAGGTAATATTTAAAATAAAAGTGCTACCTACAATGTTTTTTTTTGTCTGTGGAAAAAGTAAGAAGGCGATAGTTTTATTCGTTTAATTACCTTCTTCTTTGTAGTAATTAAGATGTCCAGTTGGATTTATATGGATTGTGGGGACTTTTTATATAGGTACCTGCTTTCTTATTCCATCTTGGCGACCAGGTGTTGTACTTTTATGTACTTTGTGGTCCAGATGAGTCTTTCTTTCTTATTGAAATTCTATTTCGGATAACTAATACTGATGGAAAACATTATGTAGAAATTTCTTACTAGATTTCAGAACCTGTAACATGCAATACACGTCCCTTCTCTGCTTGAGAAGATTCTAGAGCCCTGCTGTAGAAAACTTACAGGCTTATAATATTTGTCTTATGCTATAAAACCAAATTGACCCTTGGAATTTCGCCCTATGTGTCTATCAAAGTCTTAAAAATATAATATAACATCACGCCCCTATTTCTGGAAGGGTAAGGTAGAGGTGTATCTAATAGTAAAGCCACATTTGGTAATATAATATAACATCACGCCCCTATTTCTGGAAGGGTAAGGTAGAGGTGTATCTAATAGTAAAGCCACATTTGGTCAATTATGGTTAAGTTCATGTAATCTATGTATGTAAGGCTATTGCTATCAACTGGGTAAATCCAAACCTCGGGCTGCTACTGAGAAATTCCCGATTACAAAACCAAAAACTTTTGCCTGACCCAGAAATTGAACCCAGGACCCAGCGCTTGCGACCATAAGACCGAAGACCGACCGGGATAGAGAAGTCTCAAAAATATTTGTGTAAAGGTGCTCCCTCACCGGGACCGTTCGCCTGTACTGTAACGTTACAGACTTGAGTATTACTTTGAATTTATATTAAAGTTTCTCCTCAGAGTTGTCAGATGGCGAAACACCATCCTAGTTTAAAAAAATATTTTAACTGTTGAAATGTAAATGTGTTTGTAGAAACCTATGAACAGAAATAAATATAATGTAATAAGAATAATAATACCAGCCTGTTACTGTCCCACTTCAGGGCAAAAGCCTCTTCTCATACAGAGAAGGCACGGGCATTAATCACCAAGCTTGCTCAAGACGGGTTGGCTATTTCAGACTTTTATTTGTTATAAATCCAGGTTTCCTCACGATGTTTTCCTTCACCAATGTCAGTGATGTCCGATATAAAGTTAGAAAGTACATATGAATTGAAAAAGTCACATTAGTACTTGCTTAGGTTTAAACCTATAACCTCGTGCACAAGAGGCGACGCCTAAACCACTGGGCCATCATGACATTTAAATAAATATAATTTATCATTTACATAGTTCTGCTCTACTTTGATTATGGGGCAGGGCTGGCGCCAGATCTTTGTTGGTCAAATTAAATGTTTACTATCATATTATGATTAAAATCAACCACCAACAAACTATCAGTTACAAGTAACAGATTACAACTAAGACCCGCTAAGTGCAGCATCCACGTCCCACAGAATTATGAGCAGAACACATGCACTTCGTAAATCGTCTCTGTTTGTGTTTGTAAGGCGAGGCGATGCTCGTTCTCGTTATTATGAACTGTGAGACAATGTGTGTTGTTTCCGTGTATCGTTGTTGTATGGGACTGAGTTTTTATTACTTAAACTCTACCATTAAACTGTGGCTAAGCCCCTTTAGAATAAAAAAAAAAGGAATAATGCTTGACAATCCACACAGCATCATCTAGCCCCAAGCTAAGCAGAGCTTGTGCTATGGGTACTAGATTACTGATATACTTAATACAATACATTACATAGAGGAATATTTTTATTATACATAGCAAATAACCAATAATTGTGAGTTCAAAAAGTTCTTTCTGAGTGCGGCGGACGTCGTGTGAGTAAATTTCTTTCTACACCAATGAGATATTTAAATGAATAAAAAGTAAATAAAAAATATCGGTCTTTCATTAAAAATCCCATTGATTGAATGTCATGATGGCCCAGAGGTTTAGGCCTCGCCTCTTGTGCACGAGGTTGTGGGTTCAAACCTGGGCAAGTACCAATATGAGTTTTTCAATTCGTATGTACTTTCTAAGTTTATCTTGGACATCACTGACATCGGTGAAGGAAAACATCGTGAGGAAACCTGGACTTATATAATTAATATGAGTCTGATATCGCCAACCCGTCTTGAGCAAGCGTGGTGATTAATGCTCATGCCTACTCTGTATGAGAAGAGGCCTTTGCCCTGCAGTGGGACAGTAATAGGCTGGTACTTTTTTTTTTATTAAATA
This sequence comes from Phlogophora meticulosa, assembly GCA_905147745.2. Classification (NCBI taxonomy): domain Eukaryota; kingdom Metazoa; phylum Arthropoda; class Insecta; order Lepidoptera; family Noctuidae; genus Phlogophora; species Phlogophora meticulosa. The sequence goes on from LR990534.1 coordinate 2,121,685, forward strand.
TATATCTCATTGACTCAGATAAAAATCATGATACATATCAGTTTGTGGTAAAAATAAACTGGAAAAAAGCCTTGGAGGTGAAGTAAAGCCGATAGAAAATTTCAACCCTGGGGGAGTCCAGAATCGTGTACTGAGCTGACGGTATCAGGGTAAGCCGGAAGCTCCTACTTCTGGTCCACCTCTCGTTGAGAGGGGGTGGTGGTTCTAGGACAATCAGTTTAGTCACCCTTAGAGAGCAGTGGTGATGAAAAACTACACAAAGTAATATGGCCTGTATGTGAAAAAAATTAAGTAATTATTTTATTTCTAAAATAAATATTTATTAACATTATTGGAAGCTTTATATCAATCACAATGTCAGGAGAACTGTGTCACATTAGCAGTGCGACAACCCACCAAAATTTTATCCTACCAATATTTACCTGAATTTGTGTCCCACTGCCGGAAGCGGCTTCCCCTTACAAAGCCTCTGTCTAACACAATAATATGGTACCCATAAACATTACAAAATATGTCTTCATCCACTACCAAGATCCCAATTAAAACAGTAACACAAAGCATTACCCCTCTTTACCCCCGTTTACCCCTGTAAATGGGGGTAAATAGGGACTTACCCCCATAAAAAGCATGACACGAACAAATTACAGTACTCTGAACGTGTCGACAACCACTTAGCTATAACGATGGTTGTATCAAAATATTTTCCATACGAAATTGGTTATCATGGCTGAATGAACTTATTAAGTAAAGTAAGTAATGTCGCTTTGCCACGCCATCTTGTTTGTTTTGAAGTTTCAAAACTATTTATAGGTAAGGTATTTTTAGACTGCCTCTTTAGTCTAGTGGTGACAACCGCGACTGCTGAGTATGAGGTCCTGGGTTGGTTTCCCGGACAAAGTGTTATTAAGTGTTTCCAATAGTTATTTTCTCATTAGCATCCTGGAGACTGGATTCATGTCCAGTTGATAGCAATAGGCTCGCCCCCTACGACTTGGTACTTAAACTTTACTTTCGAAGTGTGGGTTTTACTATACCACCTCTGCGCAACCATTCGGGGACACAGGGATGAGGTTGTGTTATAATTGGAAGTCGAGATTAAAAGGAGCTCGTGGCAAAATAAAAACAGCTGCACCGGTCGATCAAAGGTTAAGCTACGTTCGCCGAGGTCAGGCTGTGGATGGGTGACCGTAAATTCAATATCGAGACTCTTCCGTGCCTTGGAAAGTACGTTAATCTGTTGATCTGCTGTCATTTGTAGATCTTTGACAGTCGTTAAGGGTATTCAGAAGCCCGAACATCTGGCAACCAGTCTTACTAAGGGGTATCGTGTTGCCCAATAACTGGGTCCGATAGGCAATTGGTCCATGTAAAATACTCGTATTCAGCTGCATCCGGTCAGACTGGAAGCCGACCACAACATAAATGGGAAAAGGCTAGGCAGGTGATAAAAGTATTTTTAGATTGGGGTAATTTGGGGTGGTTAAATCAACTGTGAGATCAAAGGAAGGGTGGTGGAATGGTTTAATGTGACCAGTTAATAAATCTTGCTTGGGTATGTGAGTAGATAACTTCATGTCAGGAAGATGAGCTCGTTTAGTATGCTATGACTGACCGTAATGTCCTAGCTTAGATTACCAGGGGGCCTTGACGAATTTCCTTTTCTGTTTGCGTCAACACCAACGAAAGATCCGATTGTATGGAGTTGACATGTCACGTGACTCGTTTGATGAAGTAACGTCATTGCCCATACATTATGACGATTTTAACGTTAGTATCGGACGTTTTACGTTACGGAAAAGTTTCTTGCCTAGGCTTGCAGGTCGGGCAAATTAGTATTGAGTTTTCAAATTAGGAATCTTCTCGATTACAGCTCGGGCTTGATGGTAATAAGATTGTTTCCTCTGACGTGGGACTTAAAAATGACTGAGGAGATGTAAGTGTTACGTCAAGTGCACTTTTGCCCCAACCCTTCGGGGAATATTGTCAAGAAAATTATTATTTCATGGAGTTAGATAAAAGAGGTTTGGCGACATCTATCTTGCTACATACGAACTAAATCTGACGGAACCTACATCGCGATATTAAAGTTATCCGAGCGATTGAACATACATATATACAAGAAGCCGTCAACAACTGTCAGGCAATAGCCCACTAGACGCAACACCCTTCTGGTCGGAGGATCCTCCCTTTTAAATGGTAGATGAGGAGCTTTACACCCGAAAGAGGCAATACTTTTCTACAATTACTTAAACAATAAGTCTATGGACTTTTGTGTACCCTCTCTATAGTCAATGAAAACACAAAATCTTACTTGTTGACTTGTGTTTCGTAACATATCAAGACTCCTCCGTGCCTCGGAAAGCACGTTAAGCCGTTTGACAGTCGTTACGGGTAGTCACAAACCCGAACGTCTGACAACCAGTCTTACTAAGGGGTATCGTGTTGCCCAGTAATGTCGCTTCATGTACATTACTGGTCTGATTTACGCCTTAACCGCTGGGCTATTACAAATCGATATAATTTTTTAATTTTATTTTCAAAACAACTCTACAAAGGGGGTGGAGGGAAAGTTAATGTTCGAAGGGTGAAATACGAAATTCACGCGGACAAAGTCGGGGCCCAAATGCTAGTGATGAAGTTAAAATTTCATCATTATTTTTTCATCATGTCATGATGGCCCAGTTATTTTGTGATATTCGGACGGATATATTTAACAGTAACCCAAAATCTACGTGCCATAAGTTTTAGTAAAATATATTTAGAATGTCCGAATGTAACTCTTTCATATTAATAATAAATAAATAATAATAATAATAAATATTGCTGGACAATCCACACAGCATCATCTAGCCCCAAGCTAAGCAGAGCTTGTGTTATGGGTACTAGATGACTGATATACTTAATACAATACATTACATATATAGATATTTTTTATTATACATAAGAAATACCCAGAACACCCGGAACAAATATTTGTAGATCGTACAACACAAATCGATATAATTTGTACTAAACTGATCTTGGCTACAGTACTAAGAAGACTGATAAGTACCACCTCAGGCCAGGACATATAGTAAAAATGTTTTATGTGAGTACGTCCCATGTGCGAAATTTCCCGAGGCGTTAGTGACAACCTTCATTTGGGGCCATGAAATCTGCGGGCGCGACATCGTAAGCGCGTAGGTGACACACAAAGTATTGAGTGATAATTATGTAATTTTTCTTAACCAATAAAGAGGACGGATTTGATTATTGGCATGTTCTTTTACCTATAGAAGGAGTAACATAGGGTATATTTTATTTTCAAAACAACTCTACAAAGGGGGTGGAGGGAAAGTTAATGTTCGAAGGGTGAAATACGAAATTCACGCGGACAAAGTCGGGGCCCAAATGCTAGTGATGAAGTTAAAATTTCATCATTATTTTTTCATCATGTCATGATGGCCCAGTGGTTTAAACCTCGCCTCTTGTGCACGAGGTTGTGGGTTCAAACCTGGGCAAGTACCAATGTGAGTTTTTCAATTCATATGTACTTTCTAAGTCTATCTTGGACATCACTGACATCGGTGAAGGAAAACATCGTGAGGAAACCTGGACTTATATAATTAATATAAGTCTGAAATCGCCAACCCGTCTTGAGCAAGCGTGGTGATTGATGCTCGTGCCTTCTCTGTATGAGAAGAGGCCTTTACCCTGCAGTGGGATAGTAATAGGCTGGTACTACTACTACATTATTTTTTATATTATACACCTTTACACATACATTAACACAAGTATTTTGCGTATGGGGATAAGCAGAAAATACAGCATCACCTGCTACGGTTCTTATAAACTCGTTATGCTTCGTTTACGTTCATACATGTGAGCATACACGCACGCAAATGCCAACCTGACTTTTCTAAAGATCATCATCAATAAGGTCAGAGTAAGTTCTTCTAGGGCATACCCTCCCGGCGTTTCCACTTATATGTGCCCGAGAAATATAACCTTTTGTTATTTGCCTTTCATCCTCTCATCGCGACCAAACCATGTAAACATAGTATTATATTTTATTTCTATTTTTATTGATTTATTTTTATTTAATTTTGCCTATAATTATTAATATAGATTTTATAATTTTAATATGAATATAGATCTTTTGAAATCTGAAATAAATTAATTTTATTTTATTTTTTTATTTATTATTACAGTATTATATACTAAGCAGCATATTTTCGACTTTTGTTTTTTTTTTAATCATCTTCCTTCCATAACTTTTTTGATATACTGCCGATAGGGTCCAAGTAATTTTACTTGGACCTTCTGACCTTGGACCTCCCGTCTGTCCGTTTGTATGTTACACAGGCATTTGCCTGTGTAACATACAAACGGACAGACGGAAACACAGCCAGACGGTCAGACGGACAGCCATACGGACAGGACGAAAATATTCCATCTCTGCCATTTGACTAGGAAATGGAATGAAATGATGGTGATATTTATTGATATAAATAGGATTAAAAAAAATACTTTTTTACGCCATAAATTAAATTTGAATTAGATTAGGTCAGTGTTTCTCTGTCTAAACGATTTTGAGAAGAAACATCGAAACGAACTCAGAGGTTACAAGTCTAAGAGTGTAAAGATCAGACGTTATCTAGGTCAGATGATGTGATCCTGCTAGTTTCTGAGATGGTCTATGGAACCCTAAAAAGCAAAGATTCTGTATAATACAGATCTAAAATATCTAAATAAAAAACCGCTTTCCATATTATGTACACAGCTATCTAAATACCAAGACAAAATGGTATTTTTAATTGTTCTGTGAAAACTTTTTGCGCCTTTTGACCTTTAAATGTTACGTATTAATGAATCCTACCCACGTAGGATTCATTAATAAGCAACGTGTTCACACTCGTACTTAATCCGACACCTTAGCTAAGCAGCAGTTGGTTTAAAATATTTTGGTTTTGAAATAACGAGAAAAAATGCTTATTTCAGGACTTTATATTCATCCTCCTGCCCTATTTATTACCCAATTCATTTTGGCTTCCATACATCTCTAGTTACCGTCATCTCAATAGTCACTTTGTTTTTAGCCCTAATTATCTTCTGGTACACAATCCATCCATCGTTTCTTCCACTACTTTTATAGCCAATACTCTTATTTATTTATTTATTTATGGCACTTCAGCGACTTACTCACTAATACATTTTGGGGTACTGTAAAAATTAAATTTAAAATCTAGAGTGAATTTGTCACTTATAGGTGAGCATAGCACTTACATATTTTCAAGTTTTTTAATATTGCATAGATTAATTATAGGCCAGAAAAAAAACAAAACTACATGAAAACAATATTGAGAATAAAATTAAAATTACAGTAAAAAAATAACAAAATATATGTTGTTGCTCTTAGGAACCACACAATTCATAAATAAATAAGTGAGTTTATAACAATTGTTTGCGAAATAGTGAGTACTCGTACAGCATGCATAATCAAACATTAACATAACAGGAGCAACGACTTCATGTGTTTTCCGAGGCACGTGGGAGAAAAGTTCTTAATGGGAAAAACCCAATAACAGGACGAGACACGAGGATAAAAGGGCAGCAAACTTTACATTAACCACTTATTCTATATGATCTATGAACTATATCTCCTTATCTACGACATTTGTTTTCTGACCTCCTACTACCCTATATTTATTTAGGCACTCATCCTAAGTTAACATTGACACAACAATTTTCATGAGAGATTTCTTGTTCAGTAAAAATGGGAGCAACGTTACATAAATATTGCCGATTTATTATGTTTTAATTGTAACTATAAATAATATTTATAACTATAAGTTTTATAATATGAAGCTAGCAGTATAACTAGACTTACTATAAAAGTATAGCTTCAAGTTCTTCAAACCTATCAGGCAGACGTGTTGCTGGGGAGTTTGTTCCGCCACTTCTTCTTCCCAGCAAAAACACTAGGAAGTGGTGAAGGGTTTTGGGGGACTGTCTTATGTAAACGTTTTGACGTTCAAAAAGTGCTGATTCTCAGCCTAATTTGAATAAATTAATTTTAATTTTGATTTTTGAAGGTCGAAATCTGGACGCTACTTGTGTACATCAAGCCACCCCAAATTGTCAAATTTTCCCAATTGAACATGAACCTTATTCGTTTGTTATAAAGTTGAAAACTATCAGAGAAATTGGACAGATTGGGGTAAAACATTTTTTTGGCAGGTTGAGACTGACATCAAAATGAAATCGCTCTCGTGAATAGAGGAGTTATCCTCGAGAGAGTTCTCACTTTAGCTGCTACACCGTTCAGTGAATTCAACCAACTCAAACTACTACTATGTTATTATAATACATATTTGTACGCCGTAAAGGTAAAACATGACTGTGATCCTTTCTGCAATGTAGGAGTACTTAACATCTTGCATGCTTTGTGTGTGCATACTCATTTTTCTGATAAATAAATAAACTCTGAACTGTGTTGCTTTGCACTGCTGGATAAACTTCTCCTAGGTCCAGGTCACTGCTGAGTGACCAAAAAAAAATCCGCAAAATCTAAGTCAGTGCTCGCCCACCACTGGTTCCGGACCTTGGTAGGCTAATACTTTTTCAAAATTTTCAAAGTTGAATTTCATCCGCAGTCTGTAAAGAGATTTTTGCAGATTACTAAGCAACTGTTATAAATTAAGCATCTTAGCAGATGCTAGGATAAATAAGATATTTTTCTAAAAAATCTAAAATATTTAAATAAAAACCTCCATAAACTAGATTTATTACAGGTTTTTCAAATTGCAAACTTCGTAGATGTGGAGGAATGTTATTTTGTGATATTCGGACGGATATATTTAACAGTAACCCAAAATCTACGTGCCATAAGTTTTAGTAAAATATATTTAGAATGTCCGAATGTAACTCTTTCATATTAATAATAAATAAATAATAATAATAATAAATATTGCTGGACAATCCACACAGCATCATCTAGCCCCAAGCTAAGCAGAGCTTGTGTTATGGGTACTAGATGACTGATATACTTAATACAATACATTACATATATAGATATTTTTTATTATACATAAGAAATACCCAGAACACCCGGAACAAATATTTGTAGATCGTACAAACATTTGTCCCAAGGCGGGAATCGAACCCGCAACCTCTTGCGTCGCAGGCGGACCTTCGCCCGCCGCGCCACATCAGTCGTCATAATGACCTTTAGACACTTTAAAATTTGAATAAATAGCAACCTATTTATTCAAATTTTTTGTCAAAACCATGAGTAAAAACAGAAAAATAAGCAGCAGTGACAGACGGACTGATGAAATCGCTACAAAAGGTTTTCTTCTTCCTAATCTGATACCGAACCCAAAAACAGTGAATGTTCGCGCTTTTCATAGCTTCAAATTGTAAGCAGTACGATATTATATCTAAAAATATTCTAACATCGTTTTGGGAACACGTTCGTCACACAGATATAGGTATAGGTACATATAAGTATGATACAAATCTTTTTTACTCGACTACACATACTTAATGGAGGGTCATGTGTTTTTACATGACCTAAGTGACGGCCGGCGTAAGATGTGTTTGTTGAGAACAAACCCTTTTATTTTTTCATGAACAAAAGTTTTTTGGGAGTATGAAGGTTTTTGTAAATACAATACATAAGCAGGTACTTAGGACCAAAGCGTTGTGACACTTTGTAAGTAACATGACCTTTACGTTTCTATTCTTTTTTATTTTTACAATGGCGGTTTCAGCGATTTTGTTACTATCCAAACTACAAATGGACAGCTGGGACCAACGGCTTAACGTGCTTTCCGAGGTACGGAGGAGTCTCGATATGTTACGAACGGTCACCCATCTACAAACTGACCTCGGCAAGCGTAGCTTAACCGTCAATCAACCCGTGCGGCTGTTTTTATTTAGCCACGAGCTCCTCTCACATAGTATAATAGTATAGTATAATATATGTATATATTATGTAGTATAATATAATAGTTTTTTAACCGCGACTTAATCTGCATCCGTGATAACCGACGACGTCTCGGGCAAAAGCTAGTTATTAGTAAAGAGAAGAGATTCGATTGTTTTTCTGTTTGTTTGTCATGGATAGTCGCAAAAACTACTTAACCGAACAAAAACATTACAAATTAAGACCCCTACCGTAGCTCGGTAAACACGTTCAGCAGTTGGTCCCGGCTGTCAGAAGTGTACTGTCTGTACTTCACAGTCAATAACTGGGTTGTAGGGGTCAGATATTCAGTCGCTCTTTGTAAAATACTGGTATTCAGCATGGAATCTAGAGGAGCTCGTAGCTAAATAAATATAGCCGCACAGGGTCCAAGGTACGCTACGCTTGTCGAGGTCAGTCTTTGGATAAGATTGAGACTCTTTCGTGCCGCCTCGGAAAGCACGTTAAGCCATTGGTCCCGGCTGTAATTTGTAGATCTTTTACAATCGTTACGACTCGTCAAGTAAGACAACCAGACTTACCAAGGGTTATCTTTTTAGATCTATTTGTATATATGTAGGAGTTTGTTATAAGCAAACATCCCTATTTACTTATAGTATTTATTGCTGTTATAAAATTGTCAGCTTCTTAAAAACTGTAAAAACTGTAAAAACAATAAAAATATGACTATTTTTTAAATGGGACGAGTTCGCCACACTGTTCCCAAACCACTGCAACTCCTCACTGACAAAAATTTGACTTTTGAAGATTTATTTTAAGGGGAGTACTAAGTATTCGGATGGGTGGCTCGTCGTCCGCCCGTCCGGTAACCATCCGGACCGAGCCCAAGTCGTCGACGGCGCGTACTGTTCCACGGCACGCGGGCCTCAAGGAGATGTCAGCAACTGTAGGGACCCAGCAGGGTCGAAGCCTACCGGGGCCAAGGGTCTGATTCTGAAAGGAAGACTCGGCCCTGGTACGAAAGGCAACGAAGGAACAGGAGTGGGTTTTTAAAAAAAAGTCAGTAAAAGTCTGACACTATCTCCCGCCCCACCCAAGAGCGGGGGATGTCATAAGATGATTTTCCCACCACAAAAAAAATAAATAAAAGTATTCGGGTGCATAGGTAATGACTATATGCTTGTCTATGAAACACAGCGAAAACCATGACTTACAGCTGCTATATTTTCATAGCTCAATAGATTTGGGATCGTCGTAGTAACTTTGAGTAAGACATAGCATTTTATTACCAACTAAATTCGAAATTTTGGCAGATCTTGGTTTTATCGGTTTATGATTATTTTAAGTAGTTTTAAAGGAAAATTGGATGAAATTGATTCAAGAGAAATTAGTTAGATGAAAGTAGGTTAGTTTGAAGTTAAGTGGGTCATATTTTGAAGACATGGTGACCTATTTTGAAAGGTTGAAATTGTGTTACTGACTAGAAGATACCCCGAGTTGCTAAATTATTACTTTATTGAATGAAATATATTTTTTATTACAGCTAAGGATCCCAGGTTATAAATGGTCGATCATTTTGAAATGTTTTTTCTGTCTTGTAATGCAACTATCTTTGAATCGTTATAATGAAGGTATTTAATTGCTAATCATGTTCTTCAACCACTGCATATAGAAACAGCTTTGTAAATCGAAAAACAAAATACAAAATCAATTGTTTTTAGGTTGAGAATTTAGCACTTTCCAGACGTCAAATGCAACACTCGCCTTTCACCCGTATTTTTGTGTTTTAGCTGAGAAGAAGTGGCGTCAAAAATTCCCCAGCAACACATCTATCCGTTAGGTTAGAACAACTTGAATCTGTACAACTATTGAAGAAAAATCACATGGCAAGCCATAAAACTTCGTCTGACCCAAGAATTAAACATAAACTCGACAAAAGCCTCGCTGGAAACTAATAAAATGATAAGATCTCATAAAACACTTCTTCCCACACTAGCCAAAAAAACGTCCTAAAAAAAGAATAACTCAGCAGCGCCATCTAGGTAATACAATTAAACTAATTACATTTAGATTTATTTGGCTACTAAACTGGCTTTAAAGTCTTCCTAATGAGAGTGTCTTGAGATTATCTCGGTTGTATCTCTCCGCGGATCCGCTGAATTTACGAACTAACTTTCTTTTCGGGGAGCCGAAGCTTTTCGGTAAGATTTTCACTTCACGAATAATGAGTTTTAGTAGTGACTACGTATATATTTTTTGGTAACATAATTATACCATTGGGGCTGTAGCGTTGGTCTAGTGATTTGAAGCGGTACTGCTGAGCATAAAGTCTTACGTTCAATTGCCACTGAAAATGGCACTATACAATTGGCAGGCATCAGAAATCCTGGCATGATGATTTGGTATATTTCCTAAACTGCTGGAAAAGGCGAAGCACAAGAATTATTGGAAAAATATGGGAAAAACCTTTGCCCTGCAGGGAGAAACAAAAATCATCATATTTTTTTAAGTTCATTATTGTGCGCGTTTTCTTAAAATAATATTTTTCTTCTGTCATAAAAATCTTGGAGACAAAAATGTAATAAAACTCGCCTGAAAATATATAGTACACTATCAAGATCCGCATAACTGAATTCGCCCATAAACAAAATGGCGGCCTATAATTATTTATTTAATCTAGAGCCCAAAAAGTGCTATTGTTGACGGATTGATCAATCTATTTGATGTATGGCCATCGACAACCAATTTATAGTCCGTGGAGGACGCATTATTAATATTTAGCGTTGTCCCCTTCAGGTTATTAATGGAAAAAAATACTGCTATGCGAATTCTTATAGCTTAAACATATGCATATATATATAAAATTGAATTATCTGTTTGTAATGTCAAAATGACAGGTTTTTACTGCATTTAATTATAGTAGTAATACCAATCAAAAACATTTTAATTTTTTTGTCTTTCTGTTTGTTCCGGCTTATCTCCAAAACAGCTGAACAGATTATGACGTCATTTTGCCGTGCAGATAGCTGATTTCAAAAAGAGAAAAATTAAATTTAAATCAATTTTAAATTTGACCATAGATTGAATCAATTCATGGATTTTTCTAACTCCTCCGTAGTTCTTTTCTGATTCATTTCGTTGCGGAATCCAAGACAGTTGAATCGTTTCTCCGGGACTCGTTGGGCTTCATTGTCTCGAAGCTTTTCTGGTGGTCGCTAAGTACTATCGATTCTGGTTTTCAGGAGTTGCAGTGGTTTGGAAATAGTGTGGCGGGCTTGTCCAATGCGGTATTGATTACGAGCTGTTAACCGCGACTTAATCCGCGTACCATTTCGCGGGCGTTATTTATTTTTGCGAGGTACCTAGTTGTAAAATAAAAATGAGTCTACATTAATTTTACTTTAGTGAGTACTTAATTGTACTTGTTTAACTATTATTTTTGCCAATTTTATTGATTTAAATGGTTTTATTTACAATATGATTCGATTCAATTTTATTGTACGATGTCCTAGATAAGTTTCAGACTTGCTAACTCAATTTTTCCTGGCAATGGTCTAGTGATTTCAAGCGCTATTGCTGCGCATGAAGTACTTGGTTCGATTAACGGGTAGGGCAGTTATTGGGTTTTTCCATCTAGGTTTTTTTAGGAGCAGCTCAGAGTCTAGATTTGTGCTTAGTTGTTGTTGGCAATAGGCTCGCCCCCTATTACCTGGGACTTAAACATAACTGGAGAATTGTGGGTGATCTACATATATCTATTTACAGGCATAATAAATAAATAATAAATAAAATTCGTTTATTTCGACCAACAAGGATCATAACTATGCACAACATGTTTTATCAAATTAAAAAGAAAAAAAATACAAGTATAATAAAACACACAATTGAGCATACCACATAAAACACATTACCGACCTTGATTGCTCAGTATGTGAATGGTAAATAATGGCACGTCAATTTGTGTCAAAATATAATGAGATTTCTGTATCGCTTTCTTCGACACGGTAAATAACTGTTTCTAAGCCTGTGTAACATTACAATGGCGTGACTGTATTAGTAACGTGTTGGCTAATTTGATTATTTACTTAATTTTATGTTTTGCCTAGTTTTTAAAACAATTAACTCTGTAGGCAATAAAGCAAACGGCTAGAAAACTATTACAATAAAAAGCATTAAAATGTTTTGCCCACCGTTATCTTGGCTTTGCATAACACCATCAGTTCGTTGGCCTACACCATAAAGCCTTACACTCTAAATTGTGTCTTAACTCACACAGCACAAAGTCGAAGTTAGCACTTTTCTGATTACAAAATTAATTTCATTAAATCACGACCACGAACGTTGAAAATTTAACTTTACCGTTTTAGAAATAAAGCTTAAAATCGTTCGTAATCACTCCTCCGTGATACAGTAACATAGAGAACCGATAAGGTAACAGGAAATAAAGATTATCCAAAGAAAACACGCTATCCGGTTGACCACTAAAACCTGAGCTCTCTTTAATTAGAATTTCTTTGTTAAAGAGGGTCAAGCTGCGTCAAAGGCCGATCTATGTGGGTTTTAGTAAATGCATTCGTTTGTTGAATAATAATATATTCGAGAATGTTTGAGGGTAGCGTTTTCAATAGCCTACTATGAGCGATAGCGGTAATAAAAATCAATCATTTAATATTTATTAAAATGAGGGTAGATATGTGGGAATTCCGAGTATGTACTCCGCCAAATAATTATACCAAATCGGACATTTAAATGATTTATTATGGCGAGACTATTGACTACAGGTTAATAAATGAAATGAGCTTTTTAAGGGATCGGGTTGACGGTAATAATGAGATTGAAATTGAGATGAAAAACATGGGCTATACTGAAGTTTTAAGTTTTCAAGGCTCAGGTTGATTCATACCAATATAAATCCATAAGACTATGGGTTCTTATTACAACTTCATCATCATCCTCCTGCCCTTATCCCAATTTATTTGGAGTCGGCGCAGCATGTTTTCTTCTTCCATACATCTCTATTTGCCGTCATCTCAAGGGTCACCTCTTTTCTTGCCATATCCTCTTTCACACAATCCATCCATCTTTTCTTTGGTCTTCCTCTACTCATGTAACCCTGCACATTCATACTCAAAACTTTCCTCACAACATGGTCCTCATTCCTTCGCATCACATGCCCATACCATGACAACCGATTTCCACATAACTTCTCGGTCACAGGCGCGACTTTCAGACTTCCTCTTACATACTCATTTCTTATTCTATCCATTCGCGTAACACCACACATCCCCCTCAGCATTCTCATCTCAGCTGCATGTAACTGCCTTTCATTCATGCCTTTTGCGGCCCAACATTCTGATCCATACTTACATCGATACATATTACAACTTCTATTATGTATTAAATTCTTTTTTTTTTCATTTGAACAAAAATAAACGTTGCCCCACACTAGTAATGTGAGTGCGGGGACACTAGGAGTTTTTCTTGTATTGTGGGTGCGTTTACAAACATTTGAACTCACATAATCAAACAGCCAGACCCGGAACAACTACCTGTAGGTCATACAAATATTTGTTCCGTGCGGAGATGCAACCGCCACACGCAGCGCAGCAGTCAATCGCTTGACCACTGCGCCGACTGTGTCGTCAAATGTGCACATTTTGACGACCGATGTGGCGCGGTGGGCGAATGTCCGCCTGCGACGCAGGAGGTTGCGGGTTCGATTCTCGCCCTGGGACAAATATTTGTACGATCTACAAAGACTTGTCCCGGGTGTTCTGGGTATTTGCTATGTAAAATAAAAAATATCTATCTATGTAATGTATAACATTAAGAATATCAGTCATCTAGAACCCATAACACAAGCTCTGCTTAGCTTGGGGCTAAATGATGCTGTGTGGATTGTCCAGCATTATTTCTTTCTTTCTTTCTTTCTTTCTTTCTTTCTTTCTTTCTTTCTTTCTTTCTTTCTTTCTTTCTTTCTTTCTTTCTTTCTTTCTTTCTTTCTTTCTTTCTTTCTTTCTTTCTTTCTTTCTTTCTTTTTTTCTTTATTTATTTATTTAATTATGTATCCATAATGCATATAGCTTCGACCACTACCTTTAAAACTATCGCTAAAAAGATGGTTCAGAAGTCAGATGTAGAAGGCGGTATCTAGGACATGGAACGCAACGTAAGGAGTTCTAGAGTCTTATCACCAAAAGGTGTGTGGACTTTTATTTTTATACATACATATTCTAAACTATTTTATAATTTCTTCTTTTAAAATACGGAAAAAGTAGGTAGTGATGGGGCCGCTGATAGAAGTGAAAACAAATCTTTGAAAAACTGTAAGTCTGGTGTAACAGGTCACATGACCATGTCGGTGGCACGAGCCCATAAGTTTTGTACCTACCAAAAATCGCTCGACGTGGCAAAAGTTCTTTCACCTCAAAAATAGTAAAAATATCCACAAATTCGTTTACCAAAGTGAGCTGTAGGTCTTTTAAAACAAACACTAGAACCGCCAAAATTAAATTAAAATTTCAACACACAACTACCCAAACTTTAACGCTCTAAATCCCCCACAGAGACCACAGCCTAAAAAATTACAGCTCATAAACAACTAACGTCACATTAACTCACTTCATAAAACGGAAAATTTTAATTAACTGTGTACGTTATGCGACTAATTGGTTATTTTCAAGTTGTAATTGTTAAACTGAACGCGACGGCTTGTAACTAGGCTGTGGTATTAAATTGTCGCTATCATATTTGTATGTTTGTGTTTTATGTAAAGGTGATTGACCTGGGTTTCTGTAAGATTATTTTTTACTAGCTTAGCGCGGCGGTTTCACGCGTTTTTAAAGGCTTGATCTTATATAGCCTATAACTTTCTTCAAGAGTTGCAAAAATACTATTTAAATCCAACTGGTATATCCAGATTTTTGAGCGTTCAAACAAAAAGACAAACTGTTCAACTTTATTATATTAATTACTAGTTGTGGCTGCGCCTTTGCACGCATGAAATTTAACGAAGAATGTTTATTTAAAATAAAAGTAGCTTGAGTACCTACTTCTTATCACATCAGCTATCGGCCAGTGAGAGTCCCGTCAAAATTGGTTAAGCCGCTTGGAAGATTACCTCAAAAAAATTGAGGGCCAAATAAACATTAAATAAAAGTTTTGTTTTGGTATAACTCCCGTAGGTATAAACTTTCAGAAAAAAATAAATCTACCCTTGGGGCTAGATGATGCTAAGCAGAGCTTGTGTTGTGCGTACTAGATGACTGATATACTTAATACAGTATATTACATAGATATAATTTTTTTATGAAACATAGCAAATACCCAGAACACCCGGAACAAATCTTTGTAGATCGTATAAACATTTGTCCCAAGGCGGGAATCGAACCCGCAACCTCCTGCGTCGCAGGCGGACCTTCGCCCGCTGCGCCACATAGGTCGTCAAAAGATGAGAGATGCTGAGTAAAAAGAAAAGCTAATGTGTTCAACCAGCCACAACAGCAAATATCAAACAATCGAACAAAGGATCAGAAATTGCATCCGGCTCCCTATCAGACAATGTGCTCATAAGATCTGTTTCGACTGCCTATCTTGCTTACACATCTACTTCCATAACCTAGTAACTGTAGTAACACGATACCCCTTGGTAAGACTGGTAGTCAGTCTCTCAGCTTCAGACTACCCGTAACGGCTGTCAAAGATCTGCATCTGACAGCCGGGCCTAACAGACGTTATTGCTGAGTGACGTCGGATAATTGAAACTTCATCTTAGAACACGTACATTACGTGCGAAACGTACATTGCGTAGTTAAGATATTGTTATAGCTAAAAAGTAAAAAGATTAAACACTGCACACAGCTTATTCATTTTCTTTAAAAAAAGAACCCACTTTGGCACGGTTGGCACAATGGCTGAGCGATCGACTGCTGCGCCGCGTGTCGTTGGTTCGACTCCCGCACGGTACACAATTTTTTATGGCCTACAGGTAGTTATTCCGGGTCTGGCTGTTTATGTATGTAAATACCTACGACACAGGAGAAATTTCTAGTGTGGGGCAAAGTTTAAAAACGAAAGATTTATTTCTAATTTAAATAACGAATCTCAATTTGCGGTCTCCAACTGCTGCTTCCAATTTGTTATCTCAAGTTAACAGACTGTAAACTTGGCCATTAATTGGTTATAAACAAAGACCGATGTCAAGATTGGGATTGAGAGATGTAATTGAAAATTAGCTATAAATAGTAATAGCCGCATGGGTCAATCGAAGGTCAGATAGGCAGTCACTCTTTCTCACACACACATACACACTCACACACACACACACACTGCCGTCCAAAACATCATTGGAAAGGTTAAGCACACGATATCATTCACATTAATTAACACCACAATTTATTGATCACAACACAAGTACGTCAAATGTTTGTCAGTAAATGAAATTTTAATTGTTGTGTTTCTTCACTGACAAAACTGTCGCACCAGTAGCTGATATCAATCTAGAGCTGTCTCGTCAATCAAACGCGCGACAGCCCTGTCCACGCCATGAAATATGCCGCTCCATTTTATGGGGTGTCGAGTGGATGAACACACCATGTGGCCATAGAGAAACGTTGTTAGCTATGAAAAAGATAGTAGTACGATAGTGTTTTTTTTTATTTCAGAGTAAAAACTAGACTACATCGTTCCTAGCTGTCATTGGTAGATCATTCCTATTAATTACGGGTAATCAGGCTCCTTTGAATCCGACACCAGTCTTACCAAAGAGTATCGTGTACTGTGTTCTTTCTTTTCTTTATCTTATGTCTAGGTTGTGGAGGTAAATTAGGTAGTCTTTTCCTTATATAAAATACTAGTATTCAGCTGCATCTGTTTAGACTTGAGGACGACATCAATATAATTTGGACAAGGATAGGCAGATGATAATGAGCTCACTCCCATACCGATTAATAACTGTCAGAAATGTTGAACGTATCTTATAATATGTTTCCCAGACATCATCAGCTCTAGGGACAAATCTCGATAACTCTTTGCCGACCGGGGATCGAGCCCAGGACCTCGCGCTCAGTAGTATACCAACGAGGCAATCAAATTCTACCTTTCCATCGTCTAGTTAAAATTAAATATTTAAAGTATTTACAGTTTTCAAAAAATTACAAAATGCATGATCCCTGGGTAAAAAAAAACAAAAATATCTAGTTCATCAGTCAAAAATACTAAATGAGTATTTTTTACTTTTTCATATTAATTAAAAATTACTCAAAAGTTGGGGAGTTGGGATGGCTAAGTCACAAGTATGTATAAAATCTACATACAATTCACGTCATGCAACATTTTAACTCAATGTATCAAGATAACCTTTTGATTACGTAAAAAAAGATAAAAATATGTGGCCAATATTTTTGAAGGGAAACTTCTTTTGGGAAGGTGTGAATGGGATTTTATGAAACAAAAACAGATAGCTATAAATGTTTTGTCTGTAAATCCTTTTCTTGATTTATATTCAACCTAATCCGTCTGTAAATAAACACCACAGCATAACAAAATGCAGTACACGATCCGAGCAAACTGTTGCCGGTGTTCCATTATGTAGATAGACAATAGGGTATCAATCCAGCGGAGTATAATGGCATTGTCGGTTCATCGTCAATCATGGCAGGACACCGCTGCAAATGATTCCCGTTAGATCTGTGCTGTTGTTTACTTCACTAGGTGTTTTTGCTGTCTTTCTTTTGTTTCTAATAATATATGACAAAGCAAGGAGCTTCACGGGCGCTCCTATCGGGCTCTTCAAGGACCTGATGTTGATTTCTTAGCGTCCGTATCTTGGCTATGATTCGGTGACTTCTTTGGGAAAACTGAAGGTTTTGTCTGAGCGATTATGGACGAAGTTACTCTAACAACTACCGGAAACATATTATGATGGACGGGACGGTTGACATGTGTCGGGCATGCCACCGTCCGGGTGAGTCCATCAGACATATTTTTTCTGGTTTTTCTCGTCTGGCTAACGGCGAATACTTGCACAGACATAACCAAGTGGCCAGGATTATCCACCAGCAACTTGCCTTGAGGTACAAGTTTGTGGAATCTGAAGTACCGTACTACAAGTATGTGCCCGACGCAGTTCTAGAAGATGACTATGTCACGTTGTACCGGGATCGGTCTATCGGTACTGACAGGACTGTTGTCGCCAATAAGCCTGACATAGTAGTGATAGACCGATTAACGCTCTCGTTACACGGTTGAATCAAACGCCTGATACAGAAGGCAGTACTCCTCGATACGGCTCGCATTGTGAGAAGGTCAGGAACCTTCTGCTCTCCTCTTTCCCTTCTGCTCTTCTCTTCTTCTCCTCCTTCTTCTTCTTCTCTGCAACCACCACTGGACCACTATTTTTTATATATTTTAATGTTTTATATGAAATATTTAAAAATGTAATTTATATGTACATATATATAGATAGTCCTGATGGCCCAGTGGCTTAGGCCTCGCCTCTTGTGCATGAGGTTATGAGTTCAAACCTGGGCAAGTACCAATGTGACTTTTTCAATTCATATGTACTTTCTAAGTTTATCTTGGACATCACTGACATCGGTGAAGGAAAACATCGTGAGGAAACCTGCACTTATAATTAATATAAGTCTGAAATCGCCAACCCGTCTAAAGCAAGCGTGGTGATTAATGCTCGTGCATTCTCTGTATGAGAAGAGGCCTTTGCCCTGCAGTGGGATAGAAATAGGCTGGTATACCTATACCATGTACATATTTACAACAAATAAAGAGAATAATAATATTATTTATTTTCGGACAACAAAGACCGAGAGTAAACAAACAAACAATAAATAAAAAAAAAACAAATAAATAAATAAATAAACAATATACTTATAACTCGTGTTAGTAGTTAAAATAAAAATGTGGAAAACAAAGAATAAATAGCATTGTGAGAACGACCTCCCAAAATTAATGTTTGGTGATTGTCCTTCTCACTAAACTTTTAATAATCGGTGAGTCAACATAGTTTTTAATCGACTTAAAAAAAAAGAGTTTCTCAATTGTTTGGAAACTTTTTTTGCTAGTTACCCGATTATTTTAAGACGGCTGGACCAATTTAGTGAAAAAATATTTTCAACCATTTTTAACCATTTCAAATATCGTACATAATTTCAAGCTATTTATATCTTGTGTAAAGATTCGATATACAAGCTTCGCTTCAGGTACACCTGAAAAAATCAGCTCTACCAAAAAAATAACATCTATATGGGTACACCCATATAGATGTTATTTTTTTGGTAGAGCAACATTTTGCAACACAATAACATTAAGTAACTCCTATTTGTAAGACCTTTTTGCTATCGCCCACTAGTACATGGAAACGTTGCTCCACAAAGAGTTACTTCAGTGTATGCACCATTTCGTTCATACATCAGTGTAAATATAATATATAAATGAAAAAAAGGCCTTATACGAAAGCGTGACGAAAACTTAACGTCAATTCAAACGATTTTGACATTGAAGATAATTTTGTTCTGTAGCATTAAGGTTTCAATTCATGTGGCAAGCACAATTAAATTAGATTATCACCCATAGATATGAAAACTTCTTAACACGTTGAACGCCAAAGAACCGACAAACAATACATTTTCTATCGTGTTTCGTTGTTTGGCAGTTAAGGTGTTAAAAATAAATCATGTATTTTAAATTTTAAAATCGTCATTCGAGTTACTGGTCCACGCACGCCCGCTGGTTGCAAGTAATTACCTACGTCGCGTAGAACATTTCTGAAGCACATCACTAATAAGGCTGAAAGGAAGATGCAGAAGTCAAATAGCGTAGAAAACCAATATGGCCGTCAGTAACTATTTTTTGATTCCCTTGCTACGACGTGGCCAACTTTTTGACGTCATAGCTACGGCTGCTACGTATCGAACTATTGCTATTAATATTTTAATGAGTTCACGGTGGTGTAAGTCGTTGTGTAACATTTCTAAGTACCAGTAAGATCGTTCAAAATGTTGTCAAGCATATTAATAATTATATCAGTAACGTAAGAATCTTTTCAATAAATGCCCTCGAACGTAATTAAATGGTTGATGGCACAAGAAAATCGTGTTTGTTGTTAGGAAATATTTTGATACTTGGAATAACTTCAGAAACTAGTTTGCGAAGAATAAGTACCAAGTTAATATTTTAGTGTAAATAAATATTTGTTTTGACATTTTGGGTATTGGTGTTGCAGAAAATTTTCTTAAAACATACATACATCTTGGATTTATTGTTTTTCTATGAATACTATGTTCCATTAAGAATGTAAGATTTTTTCTCCAACTATGGGATTCTTAGACATGCCATTATAGAATAATATAAATATTCTATCTTCTTTCTTCTTTTTTTTATAAAACGTTGCCCCACACTAGGAATTTCTCCTGTGTCGTGGGTGCGTTTGAAAACATTTAAAGTCACATACACGATCAGTAAGACCCGGTACAACTACTTGCAGGCCATACAAATATTTTTTCCATCCGGGAATCGAACCGGAGACCTACGGCAAAACGGCTGTTTTGCCGCATGTCTCGGGTTCGATTCCCGACGACGCGGTTGGCGCAATGGCTGAGTGATCGGCTGATCACTCAGCCATTGTGGGTGGATTTTTTTTATTGAAAATGTATAGGGATATCTAAATGTTTTGGTAACATGTCAGTATTTAAGCTTTTCAGTTTTTAGCTGTTACAATATCTTTATCACAATGTATTTGTATTCCCTGAAGTATTAGTCAGAATTGTACATATATTATCTATATTATGCCCACATTTCACCAGTTTCAGTCCCCTGTAATATTATATACTAACAACAAGTTCCAAAAACCCAATAAAGTTATGACTACCTCGGGAATTTAAAGACATGCATAGAATTATACTCCGGACTGCTACTCGGAAATTTTTCGTACGACCTAGTAATTGAACCCCGGATCTCATGCTCAGCAGCATCGCTTTCGACTACCAGACCATTACCTAACAGTCACACAGAACTTTCAAATAGTAACATAAAGTTAAGACACTCTTTATTAACACCTTTTTAAACTGTTTTTCTTAAGAAGGAAATCTTGAAACTATACGTCATCACAATGAGGCAAGTGTTCGTTAAACGCGCTGCTGGAACTGATGGATGTTCGGTTGTGAGCGCTGCTCCTGGAGTGACGTCATGAGAATGAGGTGGCGTAAGATAGAGATGGTAGCGATTTTCAAAAGTATTTACTGGAAGCTATATTTTACATGGCATTTCAAATTCGAATCAGTCTTGCCATCGAACGTGGCAATGCTGCCAGACTTCTTGGTACGTTTCCGGATAACAGGCATGCGGAGGAGTATTTTGTTGGAGGATTTTATTATGGATTCCACCTATTTTAATTATAAAAACAATAGACCGGTACCATTAGAAATTAATCGTTACAACAGTTTCCAAAATGTAATGAGAAATAAATTTCGAGAGCTTTTTCCATTAGAACGGCATTGTCAGGATTGACAGGTTGTCAAGGTCACTCTAGCGGAGCGTCGAGTCGATGGTAGCGGTGCGGTCATCTTAGGATTACCTTCTCGAAGAGCGGTCGCCAGCGCACCACGTTTTCGTGTTTTTAAAGTGATAAGTGTTGGTAAGAATATTAGTGTTATTCTTGACGTTCAAAAAGTGCTGATTCTCAGCCTAATTTGAATAAATGAATTTTGATTGATTTTGATTTGATTGATTGAGTGATTAGCACGGCCCATTTGTACGTTTTTAGTGATGTTAAGCAACAACCGAGGATTGTCTTTTGCTCCCCGACTACCCGCGGTTGGAGCTGGACTATTGAAGGTAATGGAAACAAAGGTATAAGCCATTTGGTTTGGGGTGCTACAAGGAATTGGTGATTCTTTATAGTTAAGACCGATTCATACTATTTTAGACATTAATCTGCATGTTCCTCACATGATCGGACCAAGAGAATGTATAAAATTTAAAAGAGACTGTGACCCCTGAGTTTATTTTGGTGTTTCTTGACAGAGTAGTCTGATAGGGAAACACCGAGAAAAGTTCAAAAGGGTATAAAAACCAATTTGTAGAATTTGAAGAAGGCTGGCATCATCACCACGTTGAATGGCAATGCTGATTCTTTGGCCAAATAAAAGGCCAGCCCTCTGGGTACTTTTCCTGTTGACATGATGCGAATGAATTTTTCGATGCCCTGTGATTGTTTATTTTCTTTTTCTTTTCATTACTAGTTTTATCATTGTTGAAAAAATAAATTACAGATATTTGTAGAAACATGACATCACGCCTATATTCTCCAAAGGTTGGGGCAGAGGTGCTCCTATAATAACACCATTTCAGTTCCATGTAATAGGGAGCAAGCCTATTGCCACCAACCGGGCAAAAATCCAGACTCTAGCCTACTACTGAGAACTTCTAGATAGGAAAATGTATAAACACTTTGCCTGACCCTAGAATCGTACCCAGGAACTCATTACTCACTCAATCATCATCAATCCTGACTCCGATTCACAGAAATAAATATTATTTATAATTTATCATTTACCCTAGTAAACCTGGCCTCAACTTGTGCCATACTCGAAGTATCCAAAGTTTCGTCGTGGCTGTGTGGAACTTGTTGCTCCGAGAGCATATTCCGAACCTCCACGTTCCGTTTCATTGTTCGCTAACTTTCTTTACAAGGAAAAAGTTCGATCAATTAACACGTCACTAGAACTATAGGTATTTCTTTCCTTATCGGAAAGTTTGCCGCATTGGAAAACAATCTAAGGCGTAGAAAAGTGTTCTGGGATGTCGGGAAGACAAAAAAAGAACTTAACTACATCTAAATTCAACATCACGGAAAAACATTTTAATTGACGTGTTTTAGGTATCATTTTCAATTTCAGTAAACTTTCTTCATTTATCTTGGAAACATCAAAAGTATCGTGACGAAACCTTGACTTCTAATTAATATGAATCTGGTCTACAGTCAGGTGGAAGGTTTGAGAAGCCCGAAAGTTTGACAACCAGTCTTACAATGTTGCCCAGTAATCGGGTTGAGGAGGTCAGATAGGCAGTCGCTCCATGTAAAATACTGGTATTCAGCTGCATCCGGTTAGTCTGGAAGCCGACTCAAATATAGTTGGCAATAGGCTTGGCAGATGAATAAATCAGATGGAAGTTAATAGAAGACTCCAGCCTGGTGTGCAGGTCTGGTGATACTCAACAAACGATGGGGCACCAGATAAAGTGTCTTGTGTGTCTGACGCGCTGCAGGATTTGATGGACGCAACTAATGGTTTATATTCATAGAGCTATGCTCTAATTTCTGGGTCGATTCTATATAGATTACCATTGACACGATAAGGAGAATATCTGTCTGAAATCCGCCAGGGGCAAGTTTGGTGATCAATGCTCATGGCTTCTCTGTATGAGACGAGGCCTTTGCCTGGGGGGCTAGAAAACAGGCCCTTTACTTTGTGTAAATTGTTCATTTGATCACTTGAGCTCTCAAAATGGTTAAGGAAAACATCGTGAGGAAAAAGTCAAGTCCTCGAGGCAAAAATCGAAGAAATCTAAAAACAAGAAAAATGTTTATTTACCACAGAGGATGTGCAAATTAGAAGTATAATTCAGAGCAGCTCGTGGCTAAATAAAAACAGCCACAAGGGTCGATTGAAGGTTCAGCGTACCTCGGCAAGCACGTTAAGCCGTTGGTCCCGGCTGTCATTTGTAGATTAACGACAGTCGTTACGGGTAGTCAGAAGCCCGATATCCTGACAACCAGTCTGACTATTCGGTATCTTGAGAGGTGGGCAGTGTCCCATCTGTGGGAATATTACGGGCTGATAACGCTTTATGCTTGTACGCTTCTTTCTTTAACTGATCCCGTTATTTATTTAAGTATTCATTTAATTCTATAAACACACAAATGCACAGATTTGGACTTAATGCCATAGGCATTTTCTACCAGTCAACGTCTGAAAACCGGAATCAACAGTGGCGACCACCAGAAAAGCGGTGGTTGGACATGTTTTAGGTTAATGTGCGCTATGGTCAGCCTATTATAGGTATACAAAAAGAAATAATTACAATTTTTACTTTAAATATAATTTAATACAAAATGCTTTGCTTCCTACAAAATTATTTTTAATTTCAGTGATCTAAAGCGTTTATAACTCTTCTTTGGCCCGATTTCTATCTAAGAAATATATAAAAAGACTCGACACAAAATATTATTTTAATTGACAAAATTCATCCAAAGTGGGACTCATACACACACGCAAACACACACATACACAAACACATATGAACTAAACTAAACAAAATATCTATGTATGTGTGTGTGTTAAACGTTCTATCATCGTTTATCTTGTACAATGTGTGTAAACCTAAACTGTTCTGAATTTAACGTTTCATACATTATTTATTTAGTGATCACAGAGGGACTGCTGAAGAGTACCTTTGTGATAGGTCTGATTCGCGGAAAAGAGTTATTAATATTTCTCAGAAGTGACCCGGAGTTTGAGTGGCCTAGTTAATTGAAACAGACTTACCTTCTAGGTAAAACATGAAAGTGTTACGCTACGAAAAATTCAGACATGATGTTGACTTGTCGACCGATGTGGCGCGGTGGGCGAAGGTCCGCCTGCAACGCAAGAGGTTGCGGGTTCGATTCCCGCCTTGGGACAAATGTTTGTACTATCTACAAATATTTGTTCCGGGTGTTCTGAGTATTTGCTATGTATAATAAAAAATATCTATCTATGTAATGTATTGTATTAAGTATATCAGTCATCTAGTACCCATAACACAAGCTCTGCTTAGCTTGGGGCTAGATGATGCTGTGTGGATTGTCCAGCAATATTTATTTATTTTATTTATGTTTACTTAGAAATTTTCAATGAACAAAAACAGTACATTATAGAGCTTAGGTTAATAATAATAGGTTTAGTCATAAGCAAAATACCTATTTCGTTTTGCCGATATACAGTCACGAGAATAAACACTTAACACTCGCCTCAAACGGTGAAAATATAACAACCTAATTGGGAGTTATATGTTTGAGCCGTTTGGGGTTGAAACACTAGGGCCATGGGGTCCGTGTGCCCATTTAGTTTTTTTTTAAGTCGAAAGTACATATTACCGACTACGTTAGGGTGATCCTGAGTTAAAATATGGCTAAGCAACAAGGTAAAAATACTTGCTAATAAATAGATATACGATAGTAAAAAACAAGAATAAATTGCCAGATACATATAAATATTTAAACAAAACGAAGTCGAGAGAAAAACGTTGAAAACTATAAAGTTTTTTTTTTTTTAAACGTTGCCCCACACTAGGAATTTCACCGATGTCGTGGGCGCATTTGCAAAAACGTTTAAAGTCACATGCACGAACAGCCAGACCCGGAACAACTACCTGTAGGGCATACAAATATTTGTTCCGTGCGGAAATTGAACCCGCGACACGCGGAGCAGCAGTCGATCGCTCAGTTACTGCGCCATCGCCGTGCCGTCAAAAATCAAATCTGAGAAAATCTACCAACTCTTTACGAATGGTTTTATTCACGCGACTGTACATAAATGAAACCTTTAAACTGTGTCGTACTATACTTTGGTTTTAAATGAATTTCGTTCCGCTCAACCGTTGTTCATCTTAAATACTTTATGTATTATATTTAAGTGCTTCTGGAAGTTTCCAAACTTATAATAAAATAGGCTCGGCTTCCATTTTCACGGATCATGTTTTTGGTATTTTAATTTACGGTGTTCCTTTGTTTTGCTTCCATTATTATATTACCTTAGCGTTTGTTATCTTTTTGTCATAATTTAAAGGTCAAGTTGTGACTGACTATATTAATGTAAATTATTCAGGGTGAAAGGTACATCGATGTTCAATTTAACCTGATACAATGAGTTTAGCACTTTATTTTGGACCCTTCAGCGTTGAAATTTTTAATCGGCTCTTTCTCATGTCAACGGTTTTTTTGTGCGTCCAATCCACTCTGTATAATATTTGTGTTACCATGAGACCTCTATATAAAACACTAATAATGCACTGAGAGTGCTGCTGCGGCTGCCGTGGTGTAGTAGTGCGTCATGGATGTTTGCAGATAATAATATTGATGGTTTTGCAGCCATTATTACAAATAGATGTGCATCCCTCATGACTCGTGTTCGCGGCAGCACCAACAGTATTCTCAGCGTATTCGCAGATCGGTGGGACTCCCCGATGTTGCGGAGGTGGATGCGGCTCCATGCTGAATTTTAATTGTATATTTTCATGTCTGTAACCTACTAACACTAGAACTTAAGTAAAATTGTTACTAACCCTATGGACACCGGTCTGAAATAAAAACTTTCTATTGTAAAACTATGGTGACACTGTCGTTGACCATATTTTAAGTAACATTTATATTTTACTAGCTCTGCAGTGCCCGCGATTTCGGTTGCGTGGATGTAGGAAAACAGACTCGTTAAGTTTTCTGAAATTTTCCAGTTTTTTGAGGAAATGTCTTAATATTCCTTAACGTTAGAACCTTCTACAAAGAATTAGAAAACTAGAACTCAGGGAAAGTACACGTAGCAAAGATTTGTGAAATAAGATTATTCTTCATTTCAACACAGTGAAGCATAGTTCACAATATTAAGCAGTGCAATTATAAAATTAGTTACCATTAGAATTAAAGGCTTAATTTATATTTCTTCATTTAAAACAAAGCTGCATGCATTTCTACTGGATAAGTATCTCTTTTCCGTTGACGATATGTAATACAATGATGTTTTTGGCTTTAATTTGAATATAACTTTTTTATATGTATTTTTTTACGTAATTTTTACATTGAATAATTTTATTGAATTTTTATGATTTTTTTTGTTTTCTCGATCATGTTATTATTTTGTTTTTTATGTGATTTTATAATTATGCTGATAGATTTTGATTGAGTTACTTGATTAATCAAGTACATCAATAGTTTTTCTTATTTCAAACACAATGTACATTGTTCGTGAATAAATTGAATTGAATTGAAGAGAGAAACTGGCATTCATTTTTATGTATTTATAGTTAGATGTCGTTTCTTAAATAATGCCAATGCAAGAACATAATAAAAAATGTGCACAGCGACATGAATTATTGTTGTATTACACGTGGCGCCGACAACACGGAATAAAAGGAAGCACTAAAAACGATAGCTTTCTAACAATCCACCACGAGTTTGTTATTCTATAGGATTTATTCTAGCTGCATCGAAGTGGTCGCTTTCAAATAGTTTTCATTAAGTTTCGATTCTCGGTTGCAAACCTCACGATATTTCAATCGAAAAGTTTCATTTGAATACTTGACTGTGAAAATGAAGTAGGTACATACATTGACCTTATTGGTGATATTCTTCAAAAAAATCAGGTGCGTAGTACTCGCAACCAGTGTGCGCGTTTGACTTGAGATTTATGAACGTAAACGAAGCAAAAGGAGTATGTAATGTACAAGAGTACTGCTTTCTGGATCAAACCCTTGATCCAACTGCCCGACGTGAGCCTCTTTAGGTTTTGATCGAGGCTCTTATACTTATTATATACTTAAATACTTTACTTAAATCTCCTCTAAAATGTTATTTACCAAAAACCAAAACTTAAATGGTTAAAGTTCTAACACGACAGGCGTCTAAGAGAGTGCACCTAGCATCGTGCCAGTTAAGTAGAAACACTTAAGCCATTAACTTAACGATGTCCCAAGTTGCACCTCAGAAACACTTAGTTTCAATTTTAAGTTATTCCTCATAAAATATTGTAAGACAAGAATTTCACGTTAAAAATTCACGTTCAAAAGCTTAACGGATGAAATAAAAGCTTTTCAACTAAAGTCGGACAGGTTAATATCTTGTCGTAGCACGTCTACGGCGTAGCGGCGTACGAATGCTACGAATTCGCTACGACATTTGTATGAAAAATATTCGTAGTATGAATACTAATCAGGCTTTCAGTTGTTGTGAATCCTAATGTTGAAGCGTTGTTCAATTTATACTCAGGTCGTGATTCCTTAGAATAGATTTGTCTTACCTCGTAGATTCAGATAACAAAAAATACGATTGTAGAATTACAATAGTTTCATATCCGAAGCTAAACGATTTTTGTGTATTTTACTTGTCTTAAACTCTGAAAAAGCGTTTTGAAATAAAATTATGAGTTTATTAACATTTAAATGTATTTTTGAAAGATGTACACGTCTCTATTAAAATGATTTTAAAATAAATGAATGAGTAGGGAAGAAACAAAATATTTTAAATATTATAAACTATAAATATATTAGTGTTTGTTACCCTTTCACGCAAATAATATTGAACAGACTTTGATGAAACTTTACAATATTTTGGCTTATAGCTCATTGTAGTATCTTATGAACCTCTTAAAGTATTTGTAAGTTTTTGATTCATGGTATACAATAAAGAGTATTCTATTCCATTCTAAACAAACGAAAGATTTTTCTTTTCTTTTTCTGAAATCTTTTTTTTTTAAACGTTGCTCCGCACTAGGAATCGAACCCACGACACGCGGTGCGGCAGTCGATTTATCAGCCACTGCACCAACCGTGTCATCAAAATCTGTACACAATAGAACAAACCCTGTCTCTTAAACTGGGGTATCCTGTATCTTAAGAAACAGTGTTCAACAATGAGTTTCCAGTTGATTGATGCATGATTGGACCATGTAAATTTACCATTAGAAGGGAAATCATTTATTGGTAACTTTAATTTTTAATTTTTTTTAAATAATGTAGGGAAGAGTATGCGACAGGGTGAGGGAATGTCATTGTGTGGGTATTTGTGTGTGAGTATGGATAAGTGGTGTATTTGGTGTTGGTGTATAAGTAAGTGGAAGAGTTGTATGGATGCGAGGATATAAGTATTCGTGAAAGTTCCTCCTCGTTTATCATTTTCTTTGACAGCATACTACATCTCCATAATATCACAAAAAATTGCTCTAGAAATATAAAAAGATACATTATTTCAAACTGAAACCAATAGAACCTTACATCATGGCAGACGCATACAGGACTAGCTATTTGTATATTTGTAAAAATGTAGTGCGGAGTTCCACATCGTGCGACGGACTTTAAGAGCGTTCTGAGATATTTGTGTTCCTGAACTAAACGCCTGGAGGAAATGCAATTTGTTTAGTATACCCCGATACAGATCTAATCTCGGTTTGAATTCTCCAATACAGAAGCTGTTTTCAATTTATAACGCCTGATGCGAGCTACCTAGATTTTTTTCAGGGGATGGTTGCAGCTTAGATGGAATAGCTCAAAAGAAAGAAGAACAGAAATTTGTATTCATATAAATTACTTTTTGCTGCCTACCTACTAAGCCTACGGATGAGGGCAGTGTCGCACCGATCGTTGAGGAATCTTTAGTGTTTTGGCTGAAATAAATGACATTTTATTTGTTCACATTATGTTTTTGCAATATTTGCTATATTTAACCGATTCAATTTTCCATCAGCAATATAATTTTGAAATTAATTGCAGTTTTTTTGCATTCATTTAATTTAATTATATATACCTTTAGAATCATCATCACCCTCTTGCCCTTATCTCAATTTATTTGGGGTCAGCGCATTTTTTTTTTTTTTTTTTAATAACGTTGCCCCACACTAGGAATTTCTCCTGTATCGTGGGTGCGTTTACAAACATTTAAACTCACATACACAAACAACCAGACCCGGAACAACTACCTGTAGGCCATACAAATGTTTGTTCCGTGTGGGGATCGAACCCACAACACGCGGCGCAGCAGCCGATGGCTCAACCACCGCGCCAACCATGTCGTCATCCTCTCGTGTCGTCAATCTATGTATTTAGGTACCTTCCAATCCGGTGGACAGATCCCTTGATGTTCATCCATCCATTCATCCATTGTCTTCTTCTTACTTCTTTCTTATTCTATTTTTGTCATATTTACTCACGATCAGTTCCTTTGCAGCCGCCATTATATTTGGCACACAATCCTTCCATCGTTCCTTCACTCTTACTCTACTTTTGTAACCCTCAACATTCATACTTTGAACTTTCCCTACAACATTAACCTGATTAGATGGCACGGTTGGCGCAGTGGCTGAGTGATCGGCTGCTGCGCTGCGTAGCGTGGGTTCGTTTCGGTAGTCAAAAAAAAATCTTGCGCATTCTAAGATATAGGTATCTAACCTATTAAGAAAAAAATAGTGTGAAGTCTGTTGTTCACGTTAACAATTATATAGTTCTAGATACCACCCAAATTTCTCTATGGCCTAGTTTGTCTTCATGTTCTTGACGTGCCTATTAAGAAAAATACAAAAAAAAAACATATGAGAAACAAGAATCCTACAATAACAATTTTGCAGTACATACAGCTGAAGGAAAATGTACGAAGGCGCGAGAAAATGTACCAAGATCGATGTTTATATCTTTGAAAAATAAAACGTTTTCCATTGTATAGGGCATAATAGAATTTGGAATAGCAGGGCTTACACGGTGCGGGGACGGAACGATTCCGAGACGTGAACAATTATAGATTGTAAAGAGAACTCGAGATTATTACTATTGTGAGAATAGGAACGGCGTGTACTTTTATTGTTAACCGGTTCCTTTTAAAATGAATGCGATAAAGTTAAAAAGAAGTGGGTGAATGTATGTAAGATTGTTTGTTGAATTTTATAGCCTAAACTGCTATGCCATTTTAATAAATGTCTTTAAATGTATCTCGATCAGGATTGAATTCGGATTTAGAACATACAATAACGATCTAATAGGCAATTCAAAATGGTGGTCGTTGTATGAATGTGATGTTGTTACAATAGGGTATGTTACTCAGTAACTGAATTGTGGCGTTCAGATAAGTAGTCGCTCCATGTAAAATACTGGTATCCAGTTACTCTGGAAGCCAACCCCGATAATTGGGAAAAGCCTAGGCAGATTATGATATTATAACCCAAACTAATATTCTGCCGATTTTAATAAAAGCGGTGTCGTTAGTTTTGCCTGGATCTAGATTAATTTTGGAATTATACTATAATACAACATTGTCATACGAAATTGATGAATGCAATGGTGTGTTTTACAATTTTTTGTTCCTGTTTTCAGTTTTATCTAAGACTATCGTGTTACTCAGAACCTGGGTTGCCAGTTGCTACATCTGATTTAAACTGGAAGCCAATCCTAATTTTGACTTTGACAATTAGACAAAGGCCAGGCATGGCCTTTGTCTAATCTAAATCAAAGTAAGATGATATGTTCCCTTTTCCATATTCGGCTTCATTATTATTCGTTTATTTATGTCATACTTTACGGAAACAAAATGTACTGAGGCGGACTTAATGCCATAGGCATTTTCTACCAGTCAGCCTTTAGTTGATGCAGGATCAAATAGTTTTCTGTTTTATGCTTTTAGACTTCGTCAAATATCATCAATTCATAAAGTCTAAAAGCATAGAAGCAAGGAAAAAAGAACTTATTCATATATTTAACTGAATGAGTGTTTTAAACAATTCCTCACAGAATTACACCTACCGCTGTTTGTCTCTGCATCACCCAAAGGTTGGCTGGTAGGCAATGCCTATGGCGTTAAGTCCGCTTCTGTACATTATGGTGCTAGAAGTATTAAATAAATAAATAAATAAATCTGGACAATCCCCACAGCATCATCTAGCCCTAAGCTAAGCAGAGTCGTGTTATGGGTACTAGATGACTGATATACTTAATACAATACATTACTTAGATAGATATATAGATATTTTTTATTACACATAGCAAATACCCAGAACACCCGGAACAGATATTTGTAGATCGTACAAACATTTGTTTCAGGGCGGGAATCGAACCCGCAACCTCTTGCATCAAAAAAATAAACTATACTGTGAATGAGTCGGTGAATGAATCAAAGATTTTTATTAAGCAGACGATGCATTCGTTCATAATCCACATTCGGGTCACGACAGTTATAAATGTCCACCTTATTAAAATTATCCTTATCAATGTCCAATAAATTTTAATTGTAGAGCCTCTTAAAAAATATGGAGGGTATTGCTTATCTTCTTCTGCATAATATAAGAGTCAGCGGAGGGAAATAATTAGGTGCTTTAGCCAACAGAGGATACGGTGAATTTATTATTTATTATGTTTAAGTTTATGTGTTGGGACACAGTACCCGCGTTGTTTTATTAGGACCTCTGCTTATCTTAGTATAATGTTTCGTTAATTAGTGTAATATTTTGTACGTTTTCCAAGCGTGGGTGTATTGTTTTAAAGGAAAGCCGTGTAACGTTCGGTTTTTGACTTTTATTAATTAGTTATATTAATTTTTACCCTTTTGCTTTATAGAACAAATCAATAGGCCCATCTGGATTTGTGCCCAGTTGATGACAATGGGCTCGCCGTCTATTACATTTGACTTAAATGTAGGTATACCAGAGGTAGGACCTTTCAGGAATACGGTCGTGATGTTATATGTGTGCGTGTTTGTGAAATAGTAAATTCTGCAATATACTCTTCAGCGACAGCTGTTAATATAACTAAAATTTGGCGAGACTTCAACTAGTAATACCTAAAATCACTATGGTGTTTTTTTGGTAGCTGAACCTTTTTTGACCACTCAAAGAAAAATTTAATTAAATTAATGATGCTGGACAATCCACACAGCATCATCTAGCCCCAAGCTAAGCAGTGTTTGTGTTATGGGTACTAGATGACTGATATACTTAATATAATACATAAATTAGATAGATTTTTTTTATTATACATAGCAAATACCCAGAAAACCCGGAACAAATCTTTGTAGATCGTACAAACATTTATCCCAAGGCGGGAATGCCTGTTGAACCTTTTTTGACCACTCCAAGAATATCACTAAGTCGTTTTTTGGTACCTGCGGACTTATTCGAGGTTGTGTGTGTGGTTTGTGATGTGTGTGGCTTATATGATCATAGCCGTTTTTAGGGTTCTATACCGAAATGGTGAAATACTCTTACCGTGGGACTAACGGCCAATTGCAACAAAGTATCTCAATCCGCTATTAAAAAATTGCTGTTACTGATTCGCCCTCTCAGGAGCCGAGACCTGCAATCTGTTACGATTACAAATCTCGGCCATTGATTGGTTACAAACAAAGATCGATCTCTAGATCGGGTATGAGATAAACTGTTATTCTGTCTATTTGTCAGTGTCATAGCTGTTTATTTGAGGAACTACTCACACTATCGACATAACTTATTATAAAATTTTCTACTGTTTACTCACATAGTGAATAAACGAATTAAATAATATTATAATTTTCATGGCAGAAAATTCCGAAAAGAGGGGTTGAAGTGGGGTATCAGGGCTTCACCTGCACATTATAAACTATTATTAACATTATACTACTCTGTCAAGAAAGTACCGGGAAAAGATCAATAATACACAAAATGTCTGTTATTCATCCAAATTTATTTTATCACCTTTAAAGTATGCTCCTTTAGAAACGATACACTTGCGCTAACGAATAATCCATTCATCAAAACATTTTTTAAACGCTGCTTCCGGAATTGAGTTCAGTTCTCGCCGCGAATTCTCCTTTATGTCTTCTATCGATTGAAAACGGGTGCCACGAAGTGGTAATTTGAGTTTAAGAAAAAGAAAAAAGTCAGCAGGAGCCATATCTGGTGAATATGGTGGTTGCTGGATGGTGTTTGTTGAGTGTTTGGTCAAAAATTC
The DNA here is from genome assembly GCA_905147745.2 of Phlogophora meticulosa. Classification (NCBI taxonomy): domain Eukaryota; kingdom Metazoa; phylum Arthropoda; class Insecta; order Lepidoptera; family Noctuidae; genus Phlogophora; species Phlogophora meticulosa. Next base: position 2,155,322 of record LR990534.1, read on the forward strand.
GTTCAAATGATAGCCTTATGCGAAGGCGCATTGTCGTGGTGCAAAATCCAAGAATTTTCTTTCCACAAATCTGGCCTTTTTCGTCGAATTTGCTCTCTTAAACGCCGCATAACGCTCAAATAATATTCTTTATTTACTGTTAGACCTTCCGGAAAGAATTCAGAGTGCACAACACCGCGATAGTCAAAGAAAACAGTCAACATGACTTTGACTTTTGATCGACTTTGGCGTGGTTTTTCGGTTTCGGTTCAGTTGGAAGGCGCCACTCCGAAGCTTGTTGACTAGTTTGCATGTCAAACTCGTAAACCCACGTCTCGTCACCAGTAACAATGCGTTTCATGAATGTTGGGTCCGAACTGACTCGTTCTAGCATGTCCTCAGCGACTTTCATGCGATTGAGTTTTTGGAGAAAATTCAGATCTTTTGGGACTAGCCGAGCAGCAACATGTTTCATACCCAAATGATTAGTTAAAATGGTACGGATCGACTCGTGAGATACAGAAAGTTCGGCGGCTATCTGTCTCAGAGTTGAATGGGGATTTTCAGTCACTATTTTCTTCACTTTTGCGATGTTAACTTCAGTTGCAGACGTTGACGGCCTCGGATCTCGACCGCTTTTGAACGCTTTGAACCACTCATAAGCACGAGTTTTTGATAAAGTCGATTCACCGTAAGCCTTCTGTAACATTTTCAGTGACTCCGAACACCAAATGCCATTGGCGATGCAAAATTTAAGACAAACTCTTTGTTCGATATTTTTGTCCATTATGAAATTCGCAATACACACTATATATGATATTACTAAAACCAGCACTGTATTTAATATAAATAACAGATGCAACTCAAACTCCGCGCCAAAATGGAAAACAGTTGTGCCAATCTAACAACTACAAAAAAACAAAAATTTGAATTTGGAACCATAAACAAATCATCCATTCCCGATACTTTTTTGACTGAATGTATGTAAATCTTATGAGCACCTTAACTGCCCAACAACGAGACACAATGGAAAATGTATTGTTTGTCGGTCATTTGGTGTTCAACGTGTTAATAATTACTTGAAGCTTTAATTTGCCTATTTGTATTTTTAAAACATTATGAAAAGCTGATATTCTTTAGAACATTTTAAAATTAAAATCAAAATTGTTAATTGATAAATGAAACTGATTAATTTAAAATGACTTTATGCTTGTGTAACATCCTACCTTTTTTATTTTTGTACGCCGTTCAGGCAAAACATGACGGTGACATAATTTTATTTAACATCTTGCATGCCATTTGTATGTATACTCATGTTTTGGACAATCAAAAACTATCTTTATCTTTAAAAATACATGTTGTCCCTTATTAAAAACCGAGTATAGTTCAATCTACATTTTGATTTACCATACATTATCTGAGATTTAAGACAAGCAAAAGTTTTACTCCGCATTTATTAAGAAGGGGTTTTGTGTTAGCGCTATTGACCAAACACATCGTGTTAAAAACAAATACCACTTCCCCTTGCCTCATTATTCAAGGCACATACTGAGGGTGAGGGAAAACCTGTCGACACGCCATTTTTTTAAGCTGACATCATTATTTATTGGGTACATACCACAACAAATTGCACGGACGAGAAGGAATCCTGCCATTTTAGAACAATTTATCAATGGCTTACGTCTTAACAGAGCAAGCTGTAGTGAGTTTGTTTGCTTAGTGAGGGTATTACTAAAATCGCAAATTTGATTTTGCGTGAAAAAATTACTTGGTCTTTGATTAACATTCAAAGGTCAAAACTGAAGGTTTGCCAACTTACTATTAAGCTTATGTTAAGTGTAATATTAACAGATCAGCGTGCTAATCTACTCATCTCCCTAGCTTTTTCCCAAACATGTTCAGGGTCGGCTTCCAGTCTAACCGGATGCAGCTGAATACCAGTATTTTATACGGAGCGACTGCCTACCTGACCTCCACAACCCAGCTACTGGGGAACACGATACCCCTTGGTAAGACTGGTTGTCAGACTTTCAGGCTTCTGACTCCCCTTAACGACTGTCAAAGATCAACAAATGCTAGCCGGGACCAACGGCTTAACGTGCTTTCCGAGGCACGGAGGAGTCTCGGTATGTTATGAATGGTCACCCATAAACAAACTGACCTCGGCAAACATAAGCTTAACCTTCGATCGACCCGTTTTTACCTAGCCACGAGCTCCTCAACGTGCTAGTCTACTCTTGATTTTAATTCGATCGACATTGGAAATTAGATATTACTTCAGTTCGACGCCAGTGCCAAATTCGGGATTTGGCTAGGCAAGCGTTAAACGCTACTCTTCGAGTTTATTTTAACAGCTGTGTATTTTACCAGATAATATAATTACGTGACTACAAACTTAACATTGGAATCATATTGGCTTAAAAAAAAGTTATTATCAGACGCATGTCGTGTTTTGTTGTTTATATCTCACATATGGGGGTGTGCAAGGGTGCATTTATTTGTCTTTACCTACTTTGAGGTCATGATGGCAAAGTGGTTTAGGCCTCGCCTCTTGTGCACGAGGTTGTGGGTTCAAACCTCGGCAAGTACCAATGTGAGTTTTTCAATTCATATGTACTTTCTAAGTTTATCTTGGACATCACTGACATCGGTGAAGAAAAATATCTTGAGGAAACCTGGACTTATATAATTAATAAATGTCTTAAATCGCCAACCCGTCTTGACCAGGCGTGGTGATTAATGCTCGTGCCTTCTCTGTATGAGAAGAGGCCTTTGCCCTGCAGTGGTGTCCCACTGCAAACAACATGTCTCAAAGTATGTACCAGTACCAGCCTATTACTGTCGTAATAGGCTGGTACTGGTACATACTTTGAGATTTGAGAATGAATGTGAAGGGTTATAAGAGTAGAAGAAAATTAAAGAAACGTTGGATGGGTTGTATGAAAGGTTATACGTGACTGTTGAGATGACGATGAATAAAGAAAGACATGCAAATAAAATGCAATAAAGGAGGATGATGATACCTACTCATAAGATGAATCGTTTGATAGCCGTTTTGCTGTTCAGAGAAGAATCGGTAGACGTATAATAAAAAGGTATTAAAGATTGAGGAAATATTAAATAAAATCGTACCTATACTTCCATGATAACCTTATTTACATTTTACCAGCCTTATCATTAACAATTTTCCTGTAAAAATAAGTACCTGTCTACTTTATATTATAAGTATTTTATCGGAAAAAATATGATGTGATTTATTTATAGATCGATAATCCTAAATCTGCTGCAAAGTATTATGGAGTACTAGTTTTTGTCCGCGACTTTGTCTGCTTGAATATCGTTTATCACGAATGCAGACTAAGTCGGTAGAAAGGGTCCTTTATAGGGTCTCAAACTATATCGATATTAATTTTAATATAAATCAATTCTGTGGATTAAGCGTCAAAAGGGCAGACCAAATTACTTTTACATTTATAATTTTACTTACTAAGTATATACAAAAATCCTGAATTTGCCCTAAAGTATTCTGTAGTATTTAGGTTATCTGCTTTTAATCTATGTATTGAACCACTTACTTCATATATCGAGTTTATTCTTAGTATTTTTACCGCCTTACCTACCGCATTGAAAATGTTTTTTGAATGATTGGAACGAGCTCTTTTTTCAGAACTATTTCCATAAATAATAAATCAATTTTAGTATTAGATTTTTCTTACCTATGAAAAAGAGTATGTTTTGATGATCATGTGGAGAAGATAAATGAAAGACGACTAACAAAAGGTGTGTGTGGAAGTGGAAAGTGTGGAAGTGGACCCAGTAGGGGGCCAAAGCCTGCCGTGGTTGCGGGATGCTTAAAAGAGTTGCCGTGACCCCGGAACGTAAAGGGCAAGGACGGAACACGAATGGGTTTTAGTCAGTAAAAGTCTGTAATGCCCCCCCGTTCACCCAGAACAGGAGAAGTCATTGGATGATTTCCCATCCTTTAAAACAAAAGTAAGATGTTTGCGGAAACACAGGGAGGGGATGCAGGGGGGGGGAACTAGACAAGAAAATCACGGCGAGTTTGTCTGCTGCTCTACGTGTCTAGATTGCACCACTCTACGAAGGTTGAGGAGATCGTGGAGTACGTGCGCGTCAAGACCAACTGGACTTTGAGGGTCGAGAGGTTGGAGCCGCGTCATAACACGAACTTCAAGTCGTTCGCGGTGCGAGTTCCGACACACCATCTCGAGAAGTTCCTCAAGGAAGAGTTCTGGCCGAAAGGTGTTGTGTATCGCCGGTTTCGTGGCCGCCTACATGACACTAGTCAGCGAAACACGACGCCGACACTTCGTGTGCACTAGTTTTAGTTATAATGTAATATATATTTATAGTATTTTTAAGTTTTATATTGTTAATATAGTATTGTATATATTTATATGGGATAAATAAATGGATAAATAAATGAATTGTCAAGATGTTCTTTCTAAATGGCATATAATTAAAATATAAATAAAATAAATAAATAATAAATAAATAAATAATCTTGATACCATGAGTTCAGTAAAGTGTGAGTTGAGTCCGGACCCCTCAGCTTTGACATTTCTCTTGGCTTTTCCTAATTTCTACGTATTTTACTGATACTTTTTTTTATTTATACTGTAAACAACCATGATTTTTATCTAACCCAATGAGATTTTAATGAAAGAAGTTAATAACTTCTTTTAAATTAAACATCTCACTTAAAAATGATGTAACGTCGATGTCTTATACACCCTGTATAAGGACGGATGTCCCTTACACCCTGTATAAGGACCGTAGCAGGTGGTGGTTGTTCTGCAGCTTCTCCCTATCCCCATAGGAAATTGATGTGAGTATTATGATGGTGAGTAAGAAGAATGTTCTCATTTACTTTTTTAAACTGAAATTTTCATTGAAAGGTACTTTAACAAATCTATATCTATATTTTTTTTTTTTTTTAAAGAAAAACGTTGCCCCACACTAGGAATGTCTCCTTTGTCGTGGGTGCGTTTACAAACATTTAAAGTCACATACACAAACAGCCAGACCCGGAACAACTACCTATAGGCCATACAAATATTTATTCCGTGCGGGAATCGAACCCACAACACACGGCGCAGCAGTCGTTCGCTCAGCCGCTGCGCCAACCGTGTCGTCGAATATTATAATGAGGTTAAATTTGTTTGTAAGTCTCTCACTCTTTGAAAGCTGCATTTTTATGCAGCATATTCCTGAGTGATGTAGGCTACTATTATTTTGAAAACCACGCTTTAAAGGGGTTTGGAAGGAATGTTAAAATTCGAAGGGAAAAGTACGAAATAAACGCGGATGAAGTCGCAGGCGAAGTGCTAGTCATTTATAAAACCTAAGTTTTTAATGTAAATCTTTTTTCGAAAAATCAACAAAAATATTCACCAGCGTCGCTGTCTGGCAATCCTTTTCATTTTAAGCACAGACAGACAGATTATATAATATATTTTTAAATTGAAACCGTCTAGAACCTAGGTAGGATTTAATTATATTGCTCACTGAGAATACTCAGGGATTCAGTTTTAAAATTTAATATGCAAGAGCTTTTCAATTCCTCAGTTTTCGCTCATTCGGAAGATTAAAACATTATTTCTTTGCTGAGGATTACTTGGCTGTGATTACGGAGTAGTTTTAACCCGACTGTGCAACGGAAAGGAGGGTTTTGTTAAGGTTTCGTATGTAGCGACATCTATCTCGCCACATACAAATCGATATTAAAGTTATCTGAGCGATTGAACAACAAAAAACTCGACAACAACCGTCGCTCAGTAGCCCACCAGACACAACACCCGTATGGTCGTAGGATCCTTACTTTGCTATGAGGGATGAGAAACTTTACACTCTATTCCTCATACCCCCAAAAGTACATCCAGAGAAAAAAATGGAACCCATAGAGGATCCTTTGCTGTCCTTTTATCAGTCTGTATATATCTCAGAAATGCGAAGTGGTATCAAGTTGAAACTCGCTCCAAATACGTAAGTCTACGGTACCTTGACGCTCAAGAAATCAAGAAAAATCAAGCTTCTTAGTCAACAACGTAATAAAAAAATTCAAACGTTTTGGTCACTTATTTCATTATCCACAAAAAAAAAACAAAACAATAACGTTGACCGTTTAACTAATCATGAAATTTGACAAGAATCATGGTTTTATCACAAAAATATTTATAATGGATATAGTATTTTATTATCTAACAATGTTTGCTTACTTTACTGAGTAAGCAAACATTGTTAGATAATAAAATACTATAGTATTTCCTATACTATATAGGAAAACGTAAGATAAATTATAATATAATACAAATCAACCAAATTTAATTATTTTTATTGGTGAGCTTACTACGGCTGAGGGATTATATTTATTCGCCAAAAGCATATCTCAATATATATAAATTGCGTGTCACGTTGTTTGTCCGTTATGGACTCCTAAACAACTGAATCGATTTTAATAAAATTTGGCTTACTGTGTGTGTTTTCGTCAAACTTAAAAGATGAGATAGTTTTTATTTCGATCATAGACCTTAATATTTGTTTATTGCGAATTAAATGTTTTCCTATTATAATTTCCATACATTTCTAACGAAGATGGCAGTGTAACTTAACTTTTGAGGCGGTACGAAGTTCGCCGGGTCAGCTTGTTTTATATAGTTTATAGTAATACTAGGAGCTACTCTTGACTTTGTCTGCTTGTGTATCTTTATAAATTATAGTATATGTAGATATTACGCTGAAGTATAATACTGTAAAGTTAACAGTTAAGAAAGAGTAACAAACAAACTCCCACATTTTTGATTTTACTCTAAGAGATGATTAAAAAAATATGAGCACAAAAATCTCGAGCTCCTGCCAAAATAACAATAAATAACTCTAAATGGTTTATTTTTTGAATATAGAAACACTACATGAGCTGCTTTGTCCACGTCTCTCTGTAAATAAAATCGGATAAAGACATACATTTTGTCATTCAAAACTGAAAAAAAAAAAAAAAAACATTGTCTTAGTTTCCTTTGGTCATTCGTTTTGGGACAAGCCCGCCACACTATTCTCAGCCACTGTTACTCCTAAAAACCAGAATCAACCAAAGGTGACCGCCAAAAAAGCGTCTAGTCAGAGAAATTTCACTAGTCCCTGAGTAATGATTCAACTGTCTTGGATCCGACAACGAAATAAATATAATCAGAAAAAAAAGTAGCATCTAAGTCAACAAACACTAATTTTCTCCTTTTGAAAGTATCCACTGAAAAATTACCCCGTCACGATGATTATAAGTAACGGTAACACATCTTGAAAATACACACTCAAAAACCTCCCTAATCCCAAAGAAGGTAGACCCTCCAAAATTCTTTAAACACACAGCTAATAAATTAATAACAAAACAAAAACAAAATTTTAAGCTGTTTCTCGCGAGCCCCTTAATTACGGCCTTCGGGGGCCCTTTTAGTTACTACGAGTGTTAGTTAAAAAGGGATATAAATAATTAATCACCTGTCTACAGTTTTAACTGTGAAGGATGACCAGGGGGTTGTTTTTCGACGCCAATTTTTGGTAACGTCCATCGGTACTGGGAAGTGATGGCAAATTTGATTAATTAGGGAACTGGCGCTCTACGGTATCTACACATAAAATTGTAGCATCACCCCTGTATTCCACGAAGAGTAAGGCAGAGGTGTACATTTTTATGAACCTTTAGTATAGTATTTACATACAGTATAGTATAGTAGGTATATATTTATTTATTGCATTTGAAAAAACAAACAGTAGTAGTACGTATAGTATATTAAGCATAAACAGTATTATTCTGTCTTAAAATTAAACTTAACTATCTAATATACTTTTGACGACCTATGTGGCGCAGCGGGCGAAGGTCCGCCTGCGACGCAGGAGGTTGCGGGTTCGATTCCCGCCTTAGGACAAATGTTTGTACGATCTACAAATATTTGTTCAAGGTGTTCTGGGTATTTGCTATGTATAATAAAAAAATATTTATCTATGTAATGTGTTGTATTAAGTATATCAGTGCTCTAGTACCCATAACACAAGCTCTGCTTAGCTTGGGGCTAGATGATGCTGTGTGGATTGTCCAGCATTATTTATTTATTTATTTATTATTTATACTTCCCACAACATTTCCTCTATAATAGTATAGTACATCCACATTTCACCAGTTATGTTTAAGTCCCATGTGTAATAGAGGGCAACCATATTCCCATTATAATACTAATTTAAGAAGTGATAACCCAATTAAATATAACGGAATACTCTTTATTGTACACCATGAAAACATACAAAAATAACTTTAAGAGCTACATACTGTGTTACAACGGGCGGCCTTATCCCCAAAAGCGATCTCTTCCAGACAACCTTTGAATAACCAATATCACTTTTCCCAACTCGATAATCGAACCTAGGAATCCACGCTCAGTAGTAGCGCTTGCAACCACTTGACTAACGAGCCAGTATATGGTATCCTTATATTTATTGAGCGTAAAGTTCTTTGTTTATTATTCTGGTTCGTCTTATTGAGGTCTGATGTCGTATTAAGGCACGTGTACATTTAGGTCTGATGTAAGGCACGTGTACATTGAGGATACATGTATGTGTGGCACGTGTACTTTGAACACACAATTATAACGTGTCGTTTGTTTTTTTGGAAAAGTTTTTTTTTTTCATGCAACTTTAGGACTGACTCGTGTAATGTAGAGTAGGTCAACACCGTGTATGTTTTATAAATATTTTTGTAATTAATATTTTTTATATACATATTCATTTATTTGCGGTCCATGAGGTAAGAATAATGTTACCCTCTTGGTAAGCTAAGAACCGTTGTATACCCTGTCAGGCCAAAATGTATGTACCTCTTAAAGTTTTTATTTTATAATTTTTATTATGTACAATGAAGTGTATTCTGTTCTATTCTATTCAATTTAATTCATTCAAGACACAAAGCTTTCTAGATTATATTTGTTACAATATTTCCTCCCACCTTTTCTACTAACAAGCACATTTATTTGTCCCCTTCAACGTGAAAATAACATCTCAAATATACACTGCATTATAAATTATAATTCTAGCTTTTCCATACATTGTATATATACTCATAGAACGAAAGCATGAGCATTAATCATCATGCTTGCTCAAGGCGGATTGACTTCGAAATAATATTTACTCATGAGGTTTTCCTTCTTTAAGATAATAAGTACGACCAAGATAAACTCGGAGAGTACAAAACTAAATTGAAAAAGTTACTGTACGAGAGGCGAGCGCCCTTAGCGCTGGAACACTTTGCCTAAGCTTGACCTTTAACCCAACTAAGAAATACTCAAAATGAACACAATCACTTATTTACTGAACCCATTATTTTTAGTCCACACGAATCTACATAGATTGCCTCAACTCCATTAAGCTTATAGGATAGTGCTTGCCGTACCCATAAGCCTAACTATTGCAAATTCACTAGGATTATCTAACCACAACGGTATGGTCAAATAGGTTGGGTCTAACCGCTGCCTTCCGATTGGGAATCTGATTTCTATTCGGTTGAAAATGGAACTTAATATAACAGTTGGTCTAACACGAACGCGCAATGTAAACGGATATAATTAACTATGTTTTTTTCTGGAAATGGTTTAAAAACACCATTTAAAACGTCAAAAAGGGTAAATAAAGAAATTAGAACTTGAGGTATCCATCATAGATTCTTTGGAAAGACATGGCAAAAAATTCAGAGGTCTGTTTTAAAGTGTACCTTAGACCATGGAGATGACGACCATGCAGCAGATTAGTGTTTGAGGTGGTCTTTTGAGGAAAGAACCACAGATCTGAGTGAACCGCAGTGTACGCGTTTGTTAGTTATCGTATAAAGATAAATATAAAATAATTCAGATCATAAATTAGATCAATTTTTTAATTAGAAATAGTATTTTCGCACATAATATTTCTTCGGTTTAAAAACTTTATTCTTATTAATATTGTGGCCGTCGCATTTTATCATCTACCAAGCATTTTCCCAATCATAATGGGGTTGACTTCCAGTCGAACCGGATGCAGCTGAATACCAGAGGTTTACATGGAGCGACTGCCTATCTAACCTCCACAACCCAGTTACTGGGCACGATATCCCTTGATAAGACTAGTTGTCAGACTTTTTGGGCTTATGACTACCTGTAAAGACAGTCAAAGATCTACAAATGTCAGCCGGGACCAACGGCTTGACGTGCTTTTCGAGGCATGGAAGAGTCTCGATATGTAACGAATGGTCACCCATCCTCAGACTGACCTCGGAAAGCGTAGCTTAACCATCGATCGATCCGTGCGTTTTTTTTAGCCACGAGCTCGTCGCATTAATTTATACCAAAATGCAATGTAGTTGTATTTTCTGATTCAATACTTCCGAGAGAATTTACTTTTTGCGTTTACTTCGCTCGTTCGTGCTATGCCCACTGTACTTCTGAGAAGGAATGTTTGCTTAGGTACCCTAGACGGATATATGGAATTTTCAACTGTCTAGGAATTCTGTTAGAGGTTTAACATTATTTAACATGAACTTATTTGTTTTCATTGGTGTTTTTACCGGGTATTAACGGATTATTGAACTGAGGCCGTACTGCGAAAGAAAGGAAAGAATACATGTTTTTTCTTTGCCACAGAAAATACATACATATACTCACGCCTCTTTCCCATGGCGGTAGGCAGATACTACAAAACGCTACCTGCTTCGATCCTTCCACAGTCATTTCGCTTCGTTTACGTTCATACAATATCTGGTTATACACGCACGCCGGTTGCGAGTACTACGCACCAGAATACATACGTGTAATAATAAAAATACAGTGTCAGTAACAAAATAATATTAATAGTTATCTGAAAGGCAAAATTAAAAAAAAAATGTAGCAAACAGAGCAAAAATTGTAAAGAATATGCTCAGATGGTTTGGTCACGTTGAGAGTAAGAATAAAATACTACTAACAGAAGGTATTTATAAGACGATTGGCACACTACACCGCATCACGCGTGAATGCGTTTTCTCTGTGTACATATACTTGCGAACAACGTAAGAACACTCACTCCCGCGCTACGCTGCGTGATGCAGTTTTGACGACACGGTTGGCGCAGGGGTTGAGCCATCCGCTGCTGCGCTGCGTGTTGTGGGTTCGATCCCCGCACGGAACAAATATTTGTATGACCTACAGGTAGTTGTTCCGGGTCTGGCTGTTTGTGTATGTGAGTTTAAATGTTTGTAAACGCACCCACGATACAGAAGAAATTCCTAGTGTGGGGCAACGTTTTTAAAAAAAAAAAAAAAAAAAAAATGAAAAAAAAAAAATTAAATGCAGTGCAGTGTGATAATCGCCTTAGGCAGATGTAAGCGGAAACTCCGAGACGAGACGCACTAGGACATACACTGACCTTGTTGGTAATGCTCTTCAAAAAGGTCAGGTGCGTTGTCCTCGCAACTGTGAGTTGATTATGATTTGATTACGTATGCATGTACCTATGTAAGAGAAAGAACAAAGAAAGAATCATGGCTGTAACACGTCTTAGTTCGGCCTCTGATCGCCACCAACCAGTTTCTGAAAGTATTTTACACTTAAGCACTAGATAAGAGCACTCAGTACATTGTACTTAGGTAGTATTCTCGTCAAGTGGAGCACTGGGGTGTACCCTTTTCTCGTAGCAGCTTAGGAACCTTTTAAGCCCTTTTATCTACACTTGATTTTGCCTGTGACTTCATTCACACAGGAACTTAGTTCGTTCGCCGTAAGAACCATACCACCTTATATGATATAGAACTGCCTCTTTCCTAAAATTTCAAAATGTAACGATTGTTTGCTTTTGAAAAAAACGTTGCCCCACACTAGGAATTTATCCTGTATCGTGGGTGTTACAAACATTCAAATTCACATACACAAACAGCCAGAAAAACCTGAAAAAAATAAAACAAAAAGTTTTCAGCACGGTTGGCACAGTGGCTGAGCGATTGGCTTCCTGTGTTGCGTGTCGTGGGTTCGAATCCCGCACGGAAAAAAAAATTGTATGGCCTACGGGTAGTTGTTCCGGGTCTGGCTGTTTGTGTGTGTGAGTTTAAATATTTGTAGGTACAGGAGAAATTACTAGCGTGGGGAGATGTTTAAAAAAAAGCAATATACTACTACATACAGGGTACAGAAATAAGACGCCTACAAACATAACAAGGATATATTCCACCCGGCCTGTTACGAGCACGAGTCTCGAGATTGTCAGCAGATTACCCGGTTCGATTACCCGGTTGACAAAGAAGCAACCAATTAGCCGGGTGAACAGGGTAAATATGGCGGAGGGTAACAAGAATGTTATAGTCGCTCGTATAGTGAAGTAGGGTGACTCTGAGAACTTATTGTGTTTTTACAAAGATCTATTTTTAAATAAAAAGTTTTCTTTATTTCGCTAAGAGCTGTTTCAAATTAGGAATGAGGATGAGAATAAAAATATTTACTAAGCCAAGACTAAACCTAATTTACACACAAACAAAGAAAGAAGTAATACTTTGACGACCGATGTGGCGCGGTGGGCGAAGGTCCGCCTGCGACGCAGGAGGTTGCGGGTTCGATTCCCGCCCTGGAACAAATGTTTGTAAGATCTACAAATATTTGTTTCGGGTGTTCTGGGTATTTACTATGTATAATAAAAAATATCTATCTATGTAATGTATTGTATTAAGTATATCAGTCATCTAGTACCCATAACACAAGCTCTGCTTAGCTTGGGGCTAGATGATGCTGTGTGGATTGTCCAGCATTATTTATTTATTTATTTACTTATACAGGGTGTTAGGTAGAAAGAGCTACATATTTTAAAGGCGTGTAGTAATCATGAAAATGAACAACTTTGATAATGGAACAATCCCTAAAATTGCGAGAAAATAATCATCTACTCCATACATTTGTTGCTAAACCTAACTACTAACATTTTTTCGCGATTTCAGTGTTGATCCCGGAGTAAACTTGGTTCCTTTCGATGACTACTAGCTTCGCTTAAAGTATGTCCCTCGTTCTGCCTAAAAACTTGTATAAATAAAGGTGTGCAAAGTACCTAACTTGTATAGCTAAAGTGTAACTGGGCATAAACTAATTCTGTATATATTTTAATGTTTTCATGTGTGAATTATCGGTCAGTTTCAATCTTAATCTGCGAGCTTTAACTGCTGCTGTTGATTCGCCCTCTCTAGATGACAGATTGCACACTCGTAAGAAAGGTTGCCAGACTTTCGGGCTTCTGGCTATCTTTAGGACTGCCAAAGATCTACAAATGACAGAGACCAACCACCTAACGTATGTAATAGATGGTCACCCATCCATGGATCAACGGATTAACATTTAAGGTTAAACAAGGCTTACCGAGTAAGCGTTGCTTAACCTTAAAGATCAACCAGAGTGGCTGTTATTACTTGAGCACACCTGATATGAGCCCCTCGTTCATTTCATTAGCCCTCTTAGTGAAAATATTGATGCTTACAACTGTTCCTATTGCTATTGTTGAATACTCTACGAAGGTTGAGGAGATCGTGGAGTACGATCGCGTCAAGACCAACTGGACTTTGAGGGTCGAGAGGTTGGAGCCGCGTCATAACACGAACTTCAAGTCGTGGTGCGAGTTCCGACACACCATCTCGAGAAGTTCCTCAAGGACGAGTTCTGGCCGAAAGGTGTTGTGTATCGCCGGTTTCGTGGCCGCCTACATGACACTAGTCAGCGAAACACGACGCCAACACTTCGTGTGCACTAGTTTTAGTTATTATGTAATATAAGTTTATAGTATATTTAAATTTTATATTGTTAATATAGTATTGTACATGTTTATATGGGCCTTGATGCCTGAAATAAATGGATAAATAAAAAAATACTGTCCTGATATTTCGCAAGTCTTCAATGTCACAATAGTCACCTTTCCATCTAGAATCTACAAAGGATTCCTTACCCTCGTGCTATGTACGCTATTTTTTGTATTATTTACATAAAACACACTGAATCTCAAGACTTTCCAACGTATACATAAAATAAAGAATGAATATGTCCTCGTAGGAAACGAAGTAACTGGAAACTCTGACAAGAGTATCACCAGCTGACAGCTGTCACCCCCTGACCCTTGATCGAACCAGCCCGCAACGATAAGCCTGTAGTTCAAATTCGTGTCTTAATTATCTTATTCCTATCTAGCCTTTCATTTGCCGCTGCCCTCTCACCAGCGATGCCCCAAGCCGAGGTCTTTATCCTACAGGGGGTGCCCTTAGCGCGTAGTCACTTAGTTTATTAGATGTTATACTGGCTGATGGCCCAATTTTATCAGACCATCGTGGAATATTCCGGTTGAGCAGTCGACAACCTTATAGGTTGACCTGTGAGACGTAATCCCAGAAACAAATGACTGTCACTCAAGCAGAGCATTGCCTAGTAGTTGCTAGTAGTAGACGAAATACTATGTCAAGAGGGTCGATGTCTTACCAAGTCCACGATGAACGGCTATATTTCGACACTATCCGATTGAAGCTGCTGAACAACTAAAGAGATGAACACTTCTGTTAACCCTAGAAGGATATACACTGACCTTATTGGTGACGTTCTTCAGAAAGGTCAGGTGCGTAGTACTTGCAACCGAAGTGATGATCAGTATCGGTAACACAAATGTTTGATGTAAACGTAACGTCAATTGGAATGATTTTAAAATTATAAATACTCGTGTCGAATATAATTTTTGTTTACATTAAAAACTTTATTCACACAGGAAACAAAAATACAACAAACACACACGAAATAAGAACGTAGTAATTACTTAAAGCGTGTTATAACAATAAATCCAAAAATAGATGTAAATCCTTAACAATTTTTACTTAGAAAAGTTTATTATTCCATATTTTTTCCTTATATACTTACAAAAGTATCAAATTGATTCAGTTATAACCTGGGGGCCTCTTTAAGTCGAGAGTAAGTAGGTTACCGGCTAGGTACTGCTTCGTTATTCTAGTGGATGCAAGAGCACAAGGTTCTGGGTTCGATTCCCTGTTCTGGCAAAGTTTTATTCGGTTTTGTCATAATACCTGAACCAGAACTGAAGAATGATGCCCAAGAATGAGGATCACAAATTGTGAGGAAAGTTTTGTGTATGAAATGTGGAGGGTCACAGAAGGAAGACCAAAAAAACAATGAAAGGATAGTGTAGAAGATGATGTGGCTAAGGAGGTGAAAATTGAGATGGTGGCAAAAACAGATGTATGCCAGAAGAAATGTGTTGCACCTACCCCAAATTTGGAGGGCAGGATGACCACCAGAACTGAAGAAAATAGACCTTCTTTGTATGAGGCGGGCTATGGCCTAGCAGTAAGACAATCACAGACAGAAACTTGAATCTCGGCGTTAGACTCGCCTTGCCATCTAATGATCGCTGGGGAGATTTATCCACACACTTTGAAAGAGTTTCTTTTGAATTCAAAGGCACGGCGAGATTATTTCTGCGATTCACTCAGCAGTAAAGATGGCGATCACACTTCACAATATCAACATCCAAAGCCGCACAAAATAGTGGTAATAATTCACAATAAGAACAAACTAAAAGTACGTTCCCCTGTTATTAATAAGCCTTGTTCCAAGTAAATTAAACACAAGGTGTTAAACTAGAGACCCGCAATATGTACCCACCGACAAAGGTCAGGTACTAAAGGTCCAGGAATCCAGAATATTCACACAATTACAGTACCCGTGTTATAGGAGCCTGCTAAATTATTTACATGTTACATGCAAGCTACATATGATTTTAGACCGTGTTTGGTGGGTAGGTGGGTTGGAAATTGAATGTAGGTTGGTTGATAATATTTTGGCAATAAAAAAGAGGTTATTTTTTGTATGGGGACTTGTATATCGTTCTGTAGAGGTGATATTGTTACGATGTGTTGTAATACGCTATTCTTTATACACGGTAAGTTTTGTTCTTATATTCTTTGCGGTTTATAGACGTATACTTATAGTTATTAACCTCTTTATTTGGATATTTAGATTAACTCTTAAATACCTCTAGTTCAGAGTTGAGCCACACATTTTCTTTTTTAACGTTGGCCCATTGTGTGTCGTGGGTGCGTTAACAAACATTTGATGTCACATACACAAACAGCCAGACCCAGAACAAATTCCTATAGACCATAAAAATATTTGTTCCGTGCGGGAATCGAATTCAAGACACGCGCCCCGTGCCGTCATCAGTTACTAATGGTCCACTCAAGTCTTGGTGGTTATTTCTTCTAATGGCTAACTCATTCTTCAATATGGATGGTCGCCATAGGATCTGACCAAGACAATGTCTTTTAAAATAAACTGTGACCATTTCCTTCTTTCAGTGTTTCTTAGAGTAGTTGGCTGGGAAACATCGACCTTATTGAGTCTGATCAAAATTATTGACGAGTGAAAATGTTATTTTTAATCGAGTCCCAAAACAAATTCATCAAATCATTTATCACTATCAATTAACTAACAAAATAATATAAGTTCAGTTGGACATTTACAGTTACACATAAGTTGAATACACTTCAATTGAAGAAGGGTTCTTATTGAAGAACCCTTTAATAAGAACCTTGAAGACTTCAACTGTGAAGTCTTCAAAAGATGAAGAAGGAAGACTTCCTGATTAAAAAGGCTAACTCTATCAAAGAATTCCTTGAAGAAAATTAATTACTTTATATTAAAATGATTGTGATACTTACTTAATTTAATGGGATATAAATGATAAGAATACGATGATAAAATGTATTAATAATTATAATTAATAAAATGTGTAAATATAATATTTAGTGCGTATATTTTTCTTTTTCTATGTTTTTTGAACCATTTAAATTGCAATGCCTTAACAAATAACTAAGTTCTAAGAACCTACCTAATATTGATATCAAAAAAATCTGTCCCCTTAGTTGGCAAATAAGGATTCGAATTTGATACACGATCATTTTCTTATGAATTCTGAACGAATGTCAGTTTCTATCAATGCCCAATAATTCATTAATTTATTTATTCCCAATTATTACCAGTCTTAAAATTAAAACCACACATTAAAACCTCACATCATAATACTGTATCGTTAAAACCAACATTAACAATACAACACTTGGCTGATGTCCATCACCCTGTCCTCGAATGAGGAGAACAAAAAAACTTGTCCGCGTTAGTGACGCCACAAAGCAGATTGTCGCCACAATACTATTATTTTATGGTGTCTGGCATCATACATACGCAAATAGGTTTACACTCAATGCATATTATAACAGAGGGTATTTGGGATAGTATGTTGGTAGGTCAGATACCCTGCATAAAGTTTTTAGACGCTTTATATTAGCTTCACTTGTATGTTTGTATGTTTGTAACTGACTCCTTTGGACGCTATTTTAACCCACTATAAACGGTCAGATTTCATTCAAATTTTGCACACCTGTCACAGACCGATGACAATGCAATAATTCGAAAAAAAAATAGTTTAAAAAACTAAAAAACACGCTTTTATAAAAAATCAACTATAAAATGAAAAATAAATATTAACACTATGCACCCAACGCTTTTTTTCCATTAACATACATTTGTTTCTTATTTACACTTTTCTTAATCCAAATTTATTAAATTTTATTTTCTATTTTTTAGTTGGATTTTCTATAAAAGCGTGTTTTTTTTTAGTTTTTTTAATTAAAAAACTTTTACTTTAGTTATTTGCATAAGAGGACGAGCAGATAGGTCACAAAGCTATCACGCTGCTATCAGTTACAAATAATGTATGAAATGATTTAGGAGCTCGTGGCTAAATAAGAAACAGCGACACGGAGAGGTTAGTCTGTGGTGACCCGTTTGTAGCATTACTATGTCCGTGCCTCAGAAAGCAGGATAAGCAGTAGGTCTGTAGTTGCTGGGGAGTTTGTTCCGCCACTTCTTCCCAGCAAAAACACTAGGAAGTGGTGAAGGGTGGGTGTTTTGGGGGACTGTCTTATGTAAACGTCTTGACATTCAATAAGTGCTGATTTCAGCCTAATTTGAATAAATGAATTTTGATTTTGATTTTGGTCCCGGTTGTCACTTGTAGGTCTTTGACAATCTTTATGGGTACAAGCCCGAAAGTCTGACAACCAGTCTTACGAAGGGGTATTGTATTGCCCAGTAACTGGGTTGTGGACGTCAGATAGGCGGTCGCTCCATGTTAAATACTGGTATTCAGCTTCTTCCGGTAGACTGGAAGCCGATCCGAACATAGTTGGCAAAAAAGGCTGGGCAGATAATGATGTATGAAATCATTTCTGAAAGAAATAATTAAATGGTTTAAAACGACTGGAATGCATTCAAAAGTTTGGGTCATGCATCTTGTGTTGTTTTAATAATTTACCTGACGTTGCACTCAATGATAAGTTATATTATTATTATGTAAAACGGTTAAAAAAATACTTTAATACATCCAAGTTTTTTTCTTAAATTTAATGAGCTCTGTGTATGCTAGCTGATTATACTGAGAAAAAGCACCAAAATAAACTCAGAGGTCGCTTTTAAAGGCCAAATAATATTTTGGTTCGATTGATCATGAGAATCATGAGTGCAGATTGGTACCCATGCAAATATTTTGGGGAGAACACCACAAAGATTTTTCACCCTAATTAAAACATTCAGAATCAGAACTTAATTTACTATGGATGCAGGTGCAGGTGTAAGATGTCGTAGTTGAATTTATGAGATCGGCTTTTAATTTAGTCTACCTTATACCTTCAATTGAAATTATCACATTAACCAAAGCGTGCATGGATTCCATATGTCCACGACTTGTCCAGTCGTATAGTTCAACTCTGAGTTTTAAATCAAAAAACTTAAAATTAAAAGGAACAGTGTCCACATAGTCCTCACATTCACAAAAATAATAAAAGCCAGCGATGTAACAAAAGAATTTCATTCATGTAAATAAATAAATAAATATTGCTGGACAATCCACACAGCATCATCTAGCCCCAAGCTAAGCAGAGCTTGTGTTATGGGTACTAGATGACTGATATACTTAATACAATACATTACATAGATAGATATTTTTATTATATAATGTCCAGCAATATTTATATTTATGTATTTATTTTATTTCATTCATGTCCTTTTGAGAAAAACTGTCATAATGTCTGTCTGTCATATGACCTGCGTAGTGCGACCATGGCTCGAGATTATCCAAACAAAACCAGCCCGAAATAGAACAAAAGAAACAAAACATTTGCACAAGTAATAAAATAACAAGAGCTAACGTTTACTTTATGTAAGCGTCCATCATATTGGATGACCTCCGTGGGTAGCAAGATGTAGGGAATTACATCAATCCAATTTGAGGAACGGCTCACATTACGAACATTCCGAGATCTAGAAATTAGGGAGGGGCGTGTGTTAGAGGCAGTAGCGGGAGCGATAAGCGAATCAGAGTATAAGATGACTGCGCTCCGTAGTTTTCCCTGCTTCTAAAGGCCTTAGCCTAATGTTATATAGTGTTTGCTTCAGTGTTTTTTCTCAGTGTAGGCAACTAGGGAACGTTTGAAATAAATATTATTTATCATTTGACCTTGTCCAAGAAATGGGCTACCAAATGCAAAAATATTATTTGTTCCAAAGTTTCAGATTTGCGGGTTCAAATTTTCACTTTTTGCTCATCAAGGCAGTAACTGATGAAGCTGTTAAGATAATATAAAAAAATAAGATTTAACAACAACAAAATGCATTACAGTAAAGGGAAAAGGTTACGTAAATACTAATGTGTACCATAATAAACTTAGTTTACTTAAAAAAAAATGGGGAAGGCGTGAGAGATTTCACATCAAAATATGTTTAAATATTGTGATTTGGTTGGTGTTAATATGGTTTCACTCTCCTCGCAATCGCGCTGTGAAACTGTCATCAATTGTTTTTGTTCTACCATTAGATTTTGTTTTGTCTTCTAACACTATCATTAAAAAAAATCAGTGCTAAGTTTTTTTTACATGTCACTGTACGTCAACTAGGGCAATTTTTTTTTTTTTTCTCTCACAATTATTTACGTATTAATCGCTCTCCTCTTACAACTTACACGCTTCTTCAAAACATTGAGCCGCCGGAATAAAAATGAAATGTTACGCAGTAAAATGTAAGATGGCGGCCTATAGTCCGCGAGCGGTGACAATGCGCGCCCCTCGCGTAAAATCGAGACATTCCGGCTGTTCTATTGCGATTGGGATTTAGAAAACAATCTGAAGATACGCGAGTATGTTTAACTTTATTATGATCATGGGCTTTTAAATAATTATATACTGCTATGTGTCCTGGTAGCCCAGTGGTTTAGGCCCCGCATTTCATGCATGAGACTGTGGGTTTAAATCCAGTCAATGTAGCTTTTTCAATTAATATGTACTTTCCAAGTTTATCTTTGACATCACTGACATTGAACCCTGAACTTTTAATTAATAAAAGTACGAAATTGCCAACACGTACTGAGCAAGCGTCATACCCATGTCTTCTCTGTATGAGAAGAGGCCTTGTAGTGTGACAATAATGGTGGTGAAACCTGGTTGTTGAAGTAAAGCATAGTTAAAGTTTATATGGAGAAAAATTGAATGAAGCTAAAATTGTCAAGTTTCGACCACCAATGGTTATTATTTTTCAATACGCACATCTTTGACACTACCACCACTGAACGGTGATAATACAATGACAAGACACACACAGAAGGCCGATGACTGCATTCAATTTACATCAAGGGATCTGTCCACCGGATTGGAAGGTACCTAAATACATAGAATGACGACACGAGAGGATGATGGCACGGTTGTCGCACTGGCTGTGCGATCGACTGCTGCGCCGCGTATCGTGGATTCGAATACCGCACGGAACAAATATTTTTAAGATCTACATATAGTTTTTCCAGGTCTGGCTGTTCGTGTTTGTGAGTTTAATGGGGCAACGTTTTATTTAAAAAAAATAATAGAAAGAAAGAAATTGGAAGGACAATCATCATTATTTCAACCGAGAAGCCGCGCGCATTGCTCGCAGAACTAATGGGTAACGGTTAGGCCGGAAGATTCTGTAGTGAAGACCGCAAACAGGAAGGCGTAGCCTGGTTAGGGGGCTCAGTGTAAATGGAACAATTACTACCAAAAGTTTAGGTAGGTACTAAACTGATAAATTCTAATGATAAGTTAAAGAAAAGCATGTGTGTGTAATATGATTATTCTGTCAAGAAACACCAAAACAAACTCAGAGCTCACATTAAGCATTAATAATGTACCTCGATGTTTTAACATTTGAACAGAGTTACCTGTAGTTTCTGCGTATCCTTTTGACAATTTTGGGGGTATTTCAGTCTTAACGGATGCAAGTAAATATTAGTATTTCACATGAAGCGACTGCTTCCCAAACCATCCCAAACCGGTTACTGGGTAACAAGATATCTCTAGGTAAAGCTCTTTATCACGACGGATTTCTGACTACCCGTTGTAACTATCAAAGATCTGTAAATGAAACCTGGGACCAACGACTTAACGTGCTTTCCGAGGCACGCAGGTTTCTTCATATGTGATGTGTAGTCACCTAACCACAGGCTGACCGCGGCAAGGGTAACTGAGCCATTAATTAGTTTAGCTACGAACCAACAACGAAAATACGATCTGAGTGGCTGTTATTATTTAGCCACTTGCCCCTCGCACGGTGAACTGGCCGTGGAACAATTTAAACATGAAGTTTTGTACAAGAAATTAGAATGCCCTTAAAAGCCTCTTGACGTGAAATTAGTCTCTCATAAACGAGGCGCTTAGCTCGGGTATTGAGAGGTCTGCTGAAACTTCTTTGTTCTTGTTTTGTCAAGATTCTCTTTGTGCTAAGTCTTTCATGAATTTAGGTTATACGCTTAGAAATATGTACCGAGATATTGTTTGTAAGACCCTTGATCAATATTATTATAACGCTCCGTGTATATTTATTTATATTATACTTTGAGCACTGTCAAGTCTGAAAGTGGCGCCTGTGACAGAGAAGTTGTGTGGAAATCGGCTGGCATGGTATGGACACGTGATGCGAAGGAATGAGGATCATGTTGTGAGGAAAGATTTGAGTATGAATGTAGAGGGTTACATGAGTAGAGGGAGACCCAGGAAACGATGGATGGATTGTGTGAAAGTTGATATGGCTAAGAAGAAGGTGACTTCTGAGATGACGGGAAATAGAGATGTATGGAAGAAGAAGACATGCTGCGCCGACCCCAAATGAAATTGGCAAGAGAATGATGATGACTTTGAGGACACGAATGTACAGAATTGGATTTATTGACTTTGGCATTTTCCACCAGTCAACCAAAGGTTATGAAGAGATTAACAGTGGTGTGTGCAATTAAGAAAATAAAAGGGTGCAAATAAATATTCATTTCAATAAAAGATATACTTAACTGTTTAACCATAAATATGTACAGTATACAGGATGGAAGGGACAGAAGTCTAACAACGAGTCTTACCAAGGGGTTTCGCGTTATCCATTAACTGGGTTGTGGAGGTCAGATAGGCAGTCGCTCTATGTAAAACACTGGTATTCAGCCGGTTAGAGTGGAAACTGACCGAAACATAGTTGAGAAGAGGCTCGGCAGATGATGATCTTAAATGTATCTCTTTTTAAATTGATGCATAAATATGTCCCACGATTGGCCATCCCTGTATAACTTATTAAATCAAGCGACAACAGAACTATACGTATGCAAATGTTGGGAAAAGCCACATGAAACAATGGTCCAGCTTTTATAAACGGACCAAAAAAAGGATTTTAATATGATTTGACGTTTATTTAGAAAAGTAAACAAAACATTGTTAGGAATTATTTTGCAGCGAATTCTAAATAATAATATTTCATGCGATAAACTTAAGAACTACTCAACCGATTTAGAAATATCTTTCACTTAGGTATAGGGAACCACATTATCAGTAAATAACATATTGAATCTATATTTTATCTTCAAAACTACGATTAAATGAATGGCAAGCCTGTTAAATTTGGAAGGGTAAAGTACGAAACCCACGTAGACGGAGTCGCGGGCGAGTTGCTACTATTTATATAAAACATGGAACCAACCACTACTTCTACTCATCCTAAAAGCGAAAATGAGTACGATAAAAAAGAAAATCTTGGACAATAGTCAGCCATAAAAGGGAATTGAGACATCTCCGTAATTCCTTCAGAGTTAACAGGCCCTTGTAGGCTGGAGGAACAGAAATTGAAACTGTAAATTTTAACATTCCTTTTGTTTTAAAGGAAAAAGGCCAAGTTACTGAGATTAAGTTCAGATGATATTAGCTTTTTAGATAGGAAATTGGAATTGGGCCTTTGTAAGGACTGAAAGCCTACAGATGAATGTTTATAGGGAATGGAATGAGAAATAATTAATGGGCTGGTTTTCTTTTTGGCCAAAGATTCAGCATTGCCATTCAATGTGGCAATGCTGCCAGCCTTTTGGGCAATTTTTCCGTTGTCAGTGATTTGAATGAATTTTTCGATGAACTGTTATTTTTTTTTTTCATGTACAGAGGCCAGCACATCAAGCTGTTAGTATATATATATATATTTATAGTATTTACCAATCCAGGCATGCAAAATTAAAAATTATAGTTAGACAATTTCATAAATCCAATTAATCGGTTATTTAATGTGATAAATTCGAAAGAATAGTAATACCCTGTACAATAATATACATTCAAACTATTAAGTAAATAATGTGACAGATTCATATTAAAAGTAATGTCAGAATAAATAATGTCAAAATAATTTATGAATTTATAATTTATCATGCATTGTAATATTAAAATTATATGTAATAAAAAATATATATAATAAAAAAAATAAAAATAGACAGTGTCAACCTGCTTTGAGGAAGCGTTTTTGAATTCCATGACTAAGGACCGTAGGCCTTTGTCCTCCAGTGGGATAGTAACAGGCTGGTTTTAATATAAGTTTTACGTTATAGGTATTTTGTTATAATGTTACTTAGGAAGGTATACGTTAAATTTCCTTTCGTGGAAATATCGGTTCTCGTAAAAGTGTTATCCGGGAGAATCGATACAACTAAACGTACCTAATTCTGCTTAGCAACATTGCCCTATTATAATTTTATGGGTGATATACATTGATATACAAAATTGTATAGTAATGGTGATACAACGAAATTACAAGCCTTCAAAATTATGATATTTTCTTCTACTACCACATTTTCCACACGTCTTATTATAACTTAATTAACTTGTACAGATTAGGGTACAATTATACATAATGTACTCGGATATATTACTACATCGCAAGCTCGTGGCTAAATAAAAACATCCGCACGGGTTGATCGAAAGTTTAGCTACGCTTGCCGGGGTCAGTCTGTGGTTAGGTGACCGGTCGTAACATAATCGAGACTTCTCTGCGCCTTAAGCCGTTGGTCCCGGCTGTCATTTATAGATCTTTGACATTCGTTACGTATAACCAGGAGCCCGAAATTCTGACAACCAGTCATACAAAGGGGTCTCGTGATGCCCAGTATCCGAGTTTTGGAGCTTAGATAGACAGTTGCTCCATGTAAAATACTGGTATTCAGCTGACTCCAGTTAGACTCGAACCCGGCCCCAGCACAGTTAGGAAAAGGCTAGACAGATGATGATGATGATACTCGGAGTAATGCAAAACTAATCACATTTTTGTATTTTTCTACAATGTTATGGCTACCTATTTTTACTTTTTTTCAGAAAGTATTACTCAATGGAGCTTCTATTAATGTATATCCAAACAATATAACAGTAACATCCCTTGTGATTTTCAATGAATTTATGAGATTTTTATTTACAAAAAAAAATAGTTTTACTGTTAAAGAAATGGCCAGTACGCGAACATCTGGCTCCATTTTGTCCAGCGTTGTACAAAGAATGTCAAAACCACAGCTCAGTTTAGAAGCTTAGAACAAAATCGTTCACTGGGAGTGGGCGGCTACGTAGCAGCTACAAAAGCGTTGTATTTTTGTGAGGTCTGAATCGTTTTAGTTCATTCGTACAGTGTCGTGTCTAATGGATTGTGTGCGGATCTGTCTGTATTTTCGGTTATGGTACAAGGGAGAAGAATTGAGCGGTTAAAAGTAAATATAATTGAATGAATTTGCTGAACTAAATCAAGATTCTATTTTCCAGCGAGAAAAGCTGTTTGCCTATTGTAATATTTTACATGAGGTACTGGAAAAACTGAAAATTTATTTGATAGACAACGCGTGAGGTGTCTGTCAGGAAAATATACCACGAAGTAAAGAAGCAAATAATCAATATAGATTATTTTCAAGAGAAAAGATTAAAAATTGAGTTTGTGTTTAGTTTTTGCTTTGTCTTCACCATCATCATCATCAGGCTATACTAGTCCCCTGCTGGACATAGCCCTCTCCTAATGAGCGCCATAGCACCCTGTCTTCAGCTTGCCGCATCCAGCATCTGCCTTCAGTCTTTCGCAGATCGTCATCCCACCTGGTCAGAGGGCGTCCTACACTACGTTTCACCAACATGCTTTAAGCTAAATTTCTAGTAACATTTTGAGTAGAAGTTATATGTCTTCTATGTTACATATTATGTTCTTCCCTAAAATACGTTTCAAAAGTTGACAATATACTCAACATTTCAATGATCTATGTGGCTGTTGTCGTACTTTAAGTCCCTATCAAAACTTATAAACTTCACTATAATTCGTGGTAGGATTTTCCATTGCAACGTTTAAGAAATCAGAATATGAAACACAAAAGACTCTTTTACGAACGACTTACTCGCTTCATCTCATCCCTTACATTCCACTACTAAGTTTGCAATGCCCTACTAAACACTTGCCAACTTTTTAGAGCACTCAGCATGATCCCTATCGCATTTCAACAACCGCTATTTTCGCATAACCCAGCGTCAAATGCAGTTTGTAATCGTTGCATTATTTAGTTCTTAAATACGATGAAAATGCCTTGTTGGGCGCAAAATTCCGGTGGGAAAACTAACAAGCTGAGTCAGCGTTTTATATAAATAAGGGAGAGAATATGCTTATTCGAGCAGAAAAATGTTGGTGTGATTTTTTATATGTAAAATATTGTATTTAACTACGAGTGAGGATGACTCTCACGACTAGAGCCGTTAGGGATTAATCATATCGTGGATATGGATAAACTTGTAACATTTCTTTCCTCCAATATATACATGTTAAAGCCACATCAAAACTACGCCGTTTTAGAACAGCTCCGTTTTAAAAAACGGCGCCATCTTGCATTACCCAATATCAAAGTTCATTTGAAATGTCGTCGACACATTACTTGTGGTTGCAAATGGTAACTAGTTTCTGACCAAATAAATCAGGTTAGGTTAGCACTGTGACTATCCACGCTTGAGCTGAGATAAGGCGTTAGACGTTCATTCAGCCGTAATATTTTCAGTCTTTTATAAAAACGGCTGGCCGCTATGTAATGTGACAAAATATACAATTTGTTTGCGACGTTGTTAAACAGACATTGAATCAGAACCATGATCAATTTTGTTTGTAATTAAAATCAGGCTGATAATCAGCCCTTTTTAACGTTATAATACATAAGACACTCCCCCAAAGGTATCCCCTACACCACCTCCTATCGTGTTTGCTGAAAAATAGAACGCTCAACCAACTTCCCAGCAATATGTCTATCTGAGAAGTGAGAAGAACTTGAATCAATACAATGTACCTAATGCTAATTTATGAACATTACTCTACAATATAAAACTAACTATACACAAATCAAAATAAATTAAAAAGAGGGGAATAATAAATAAAAAGCCGACCAAGACTCTCAGTCGTCAAAGTCCGCATCGCTGTCACCTTGAAACGTGCCCAGAAGACTGGCAGAATTACCACGTTGGATGGCAATTCAATTATATTATACTTAAAATAATTATAAATCAAAGAAATAAATCATTTACATAAATTATTTGCCTTGTGTCAGCTGGTAGACTTCATAATAAACCAAAAAAAAATACCTCCTCAATTCTTATCATATTTGTCTGACATTTTTTAGGCAATTATTAGTAGGCCCACGACATACTTCTGCCTTCCTAACTAGCTTTATTTTTTCAGAGCATAAACTGGGTAAATATTTCAAGGAGTGTTTCAAAGATCAAAGAAAAACGTGTATTGAATCAAAGGAAATACCTCATATTTTTCTTACTAAAATCTATAATTTATACTACACATATTATACCATTCTATTTTAACATCACGCCTGTAATATCCAAAGAGTTTTGCAGAAGCATATCTATAGTATCTACACCCATTTCATCAGTAATGTTTAAGTCCCATGTAAGCCGGGCAAGATACCAGACTCCGGGCTGCTACTGAGAGATTCAAGATGAAAAAACCAACTCCTTAAAACATTAACCATCTGCCAGTGAAAGTCCCATCAAAATCGGTCCAGCCTTTTCGGAGACTACCTGAAACAAAAGACAAGCAGTTTTTTTTTTAAATTGGGTTCTTAAATATCACTACAATATACTTCCCTACTACTTTTATTCTGTATGTCCGTCTTTCACGGCAAAACGGAGTGACAAATTGACGTGATTTTTTAAGTGGAGATAGATAAAGGGATGGAGTGTGACACAGGTTACTTTTTGTCCATTTCTAACCCCCCACTTCCCTAAAATGGGGGGACCCCGAATTTAACGGAACAAAGCCGCGGGCAAAAGCTAGTTTAGTATAAAGCTGTTATTTGGACATTACAAACAGACACTTTAATTTTGTTTTGTGGAATAGATAAATAAATAATGCTTGACAATCCACACAGCATCATATAGCCCCAAGCTAAGCAGAGCTTGTGTTATGGGTACTAGATGACTGATACACTTAATACAATACATTACATACATTTTTATTATACATAGCAAATACCCAGAACACCCGAAACAAATATTTGTAGATCGTACAAACATTTGTCCCAGGGCGGGAATCGAACCCGCAACCTCTTGCGTCGCAGGAGGACCTTCGCCCGCTGCGCCATATAGATAGATTATATTTAAGATAGACATAATATGTACATATTTCAGAAATACATACAAACAAAAACATAACTCGATTCGCTTCCCTTTTCACAAAAAAAGCACTCCCCATTTGGGTTGAAATTAAAGTTTATGATCATTAGCATAACCTAAAAACAGAGCCAAAATTGCTCATAAAATATCCTTTTTATTTTTTTATAACCTTTCTTTTTTCGCGCCTGCAAATATAAAAATGAAAGCCAGTAATGTTGAATAACCTACTTTGTTCAAAACATTCTCTGGGTATTCTCCTTGATCTAGAAGTTTTCTGGATACTATTCTACGTGAAGGTTTTTTTAGGGACAAGTATGTGATGGTACCTTAGCAGTAGACGGAAGTTGTAATAATAGTCGTAGTATCAATTTTTTTAAAGGGGTATCGTGTTGCTTAGTAACTAGGTTGTGGTGGTCAGGTAGGTAGCTCCATTTAAAATACTAGTATTCAGCTGCATCTGGTTAGATTGGAAGCCGACCCCAATATCGTCGGGAAAAGGCTAGGCGTGATTATATCGAAAGATACATTTGACAAGCCTACGGGCTACTATCGCTACTCTGCCATTATGCCATGGATAATAAATCATTATTTGCACTACATTTTTCTTTAAGGATCGCTTCATGAATTCGTTTTGGATGGATTCTCTTTTCGAGTTTAAATGGGACCAACTTTGAAGTTATACCCTATCCAATAAAAACTCGGCTAAAAATCGCAGACTACTATCGTTCAACCAAGATTTGTTCAATCAAATCGTTCAGATCACCCCAATGCATTTTGCAATCGCAGTCTGTCTGTTAGAAGATATTGTGTAAAGTCACTGAGAAGACATAGTGCAAAGGTTGGTGTCCTTAAGATATGAAGGTCAGAACTCTGACCCCGCTGGTGTTCTGTTTCTTTTTTCTAGTAATTATTAGTTCTGCTAATGACAAAATCAGCAAAAAGAGATACAGTAGGTTAAGTTTACAATAAACAAGTTAATCATTCAATCAACTTAAAAATATGTTACTAAAAGGTGTAAAATAACTTTAATTTTGGAAGTCTGCGACTTTTTTTTTTAAATTAGTTCTTTCTCGCTTTTTACTGGGTTGGTTTGTAAATGTTCATTACAATAGCCTAATAAAAAAAATAACAGTGCTGTCAGTGACTGAGTGATTAGCTGCTGCGCCGTCTCGGGTTTGATTCCTGCACGGAACAAATATATGTATGGCCTACACGTAGTTGTTCCAGGTCTGACTGTACGTGTATGTGAGTTTAAATGTTTGTAAATGCACCCACGAAACAGGATTAATTCCTAGTGTGGGACAATTTTTTATAAAAGAAAAATCAAAACACAAAATTTAGTAGGTGAAAAATCAATCACTTTCTATTTTATTTTTTTTGGAAATTTTTAATGGGATCAATTTTGAACAACCCTATCCAATAGAGAATTATCAAAATCGTATTTGTTCGGACTGATTCCGAAGAATAATATATATTAGGCTTTTGTATTATATTTTAACCTACTGATTATTTTGTACTGTGTCAGAACTCATGCATTTTTTTCTGTTGAAAACCTAAACTTATTTATTAGTATTGGGAAAAATGCTTTTATTTTTGTTGAAAAACTATTTGTTTTTCTTTGTTATCTCATACTGCATTATCAGTCTAGCTGTCTAGTCATAAATCTGGCTAATACGTTTTCTTATAATTCTAGTAAATATGCTGCAGAAGTAAATTTGTGTCTTTAAAGAGTTAACTTAACGAAATTAATGTATTTTTTGGGTTATTGTACTTGCCCGGTTTTGAACCCAGAACTGTGTGCATGAGAGGCGAGACCTTGACAACTGAGACATCACGACATCAAGTTTTAGTTAATAGTAATACAAAATCAGACAGGGTCGGATCTGCCTGTCAGCTGTCTCACCGTATGAGTTGTTCTTAAACAGCCGAAATAGCCATCAAAGGAATGTTTTTTCACTTATTTTGTTCCACTGAGTAGTAACATCGAAAAGAAATGATATGAAATTATATTTACTTCTATGTATAAGTATTTTTGGAACGAAGTTCCTTATCGCGCGTTGCGAAAGGGGGCGGAAAAAATTAAGACGAAAAGTTGTAACGACACTTTTTGCTATAAGTAGTTGTAAGCCGTGCGGCGTGCGCGTGTTTCTCTGTCTGTCTCTCTCCGTCTCTCTCATAGAAATCAAGCCAGTTATTTTTGTTTCGTCTTTCTATTTCGCATTGAACAGTGTGGTGTCGCGACAATTATTTTGGTCAGTGTATAAAGGTTTTTTGTACATAATACTCGTAAATAATAAAAAATAAAAACCGAAGGCAATTCGTTCCAACCGGGTGTCGCTTGACACCTCGCAAGAAACTTTTGATGTCAATGAATGGCCAACTTTTTTATTAAAAACTAGTCCTATTAATCAGCTGACATTTCCTATCTAACTGAACCCTGAAAATAAAATCCGAAGCAAACTAAGGGGTCATGGTCTGTTTTATAGTCCATAAATTAATTATTTTATGTTATGATATAATGTGAGTCTAAAGACGCAGGGCAAAGACTGGAAGGGCCTTTGAAAGAAATAGCCATTACAGCTTTGAATAGACCTGTCCTGACAGCCGGCATGATAATGATAAATAAATAAATAAATATTGCTGGACAATCCACACAGCATCATCTAGCCCCAAGCTAAGCAGAGCTTGTGTTATGGGTACTAGGTGACTGATATACTTAATACAATACATTACATAGATAGATATATTTTTTTATTATACATAGGAAATACCCAGAACACCCGGAACAAATATTTGTAGATCGTACAAACATTTGTACCAAGGCGGGAATCGAACCCGCAACCTCTTGCGTCGCAGGCGGACCTTCGCCCACCGCGCCACATCGGTCGTCTGACAATGACATTTATAACTGTTTTTTTTTTTAAAAACGTCACCCCACACTAAGAATTTCCCCTGTATCGTGGATGCGTATACAAACATTCAAACTCACATACACAAACAACCAGACCCGGAACAACTACCTGTAGGCCATACAAAAATTTGATCAGTGCGGGAATCGAACCCACGACACGCGGCGTAGCAGTCAATCAGCTCAGCCACTGCGCCGACCGTGCCGTCAAACTCAAATTGTCAAATTGGTTTTTACAAACTTTTTTAGTAAGTACCTATTATATCTTTTTAATGTAGGTGAGTGGTTCCCTTTCTGATTACTCTGACAGTATACACCGAAAGAAACTCAGGTCACAGTCTCTTTTCAAGTCCAGATTTGACGGCACGGTTGGCGCTTTTGCTGAGCGATTGACTGCTGCGCTGCGTGTCGTGGGTTCGATTCCCGCACGGAACAAATATTTGTATGGCCTACAGGTAGTTGTTCCTAGTCTGGTTGTTTGTGTTTGTGAGTTTGAATGTTTGTAAACGCACCCACGATACATTAGAAATTCCTAATGTGGAGCAAATTAAAAAAAAAAAAAAGAAAGAAAGATATTATCTTGGTCAGATCATGTGAGGACTATGCAGATTAGTGTCTGATATAGGCTTTTGAGGAAAGAACCACACGTGTGAGTGGACCTGTTCAGTCAGTGCAAGTATTTGCCAAAGAAAGAACATTTGGGTAAACCGCAGTTTCCAATGGGTTAAGTACTCAAACTGCCAGACAAAAATTCAGAATAGAACAAATAAAATACTTCTCACATTCACAATAATTAAAATAATATTAATATAATACTTTACATTATTTTATATGCGTCGACTTGTCAGGGAAATTGAATAGCCAACAGATCAGCCTGTATTGTCTATTATAATTATATTGTTCCTTTTTTTGTTTTTTGGGGAAACCTTCAAAAGACGCCTGGTCTCTTACCTCACTATAACCGCCCCGGTGACCACCATCAGAACATGGAAAAGAGCCCCATTTCTTCTTAAGAGACCACTCCGGGACCCCCTCTGTGCAACGCCTTTTAGGGCACATCCCTGAGTGACTATTGTACCTACGAGACACTTCCATTTTCATTATCATTTCAAACAGATAAGTCTTATAAACGATAATTATAATCCGCTGTTATGAGAACAGCTTACCTGAACTTTACTTAAACATAACACCCCGAAAACCGTGCAAAAGATTACTTTAATCTCAGCCAAAAATACCTTTTCACCCAGATTTTTATACTAAAATTTCGAACCAACCCCTATTTAGTGCCTCCCTGCCATGAAATAGAATGACTGCAGAAGGTTGACTTCATAGAACGAGCGAGCACACTAGCCGAGGTCGCGTCGCAGTCAGGGCAGAGACGGGGCACGGACGGTGATTTTTTCAATTATAATAATAATAAATATTTATTGAACCATTATTACAATAGGGTAGTTTCCTTATAAAATCTGATTGGTCCGAAAGTTGGATTACTCAAAAATACTGGACATGTATTTTTTCTATTATCACGTAAACCAAAAATGACTCATGATCAATTAATTTATCTTTATCTTAATAAAGATAAAATAATTGAACTATACTATTGTACAAGGCGCAGGCGCACACAACACTTATACTATTGTACAAGGCGCAGGCGCACACAATACTAATACATATTGTGTGCGCCTGTTGTACTAAATAAATGATTTTCTTTTGTTTTTTTTTTAAAGTAAATTGTGGAATATGTATATTTCATAATTTATTTCCAGATTACTTCTAACTATAGGGTATGACCTAAGGAATGAAGATGAGAATCGCCAGTGGTGTGGAGACAGCTTTTTTTTTTTAGTTAGCGCCTCTCGCAGTTCAGCACTAGAAGACTATTTACTGCTTAACCGAACGATCCTGTGGTGACCTTACAATGAAGGCCCCCAGCCAGGGCTTTAGACTATATTTACATTTAAACGATCGCTCGCTAGAGGGCGCCCCCTGTGGGGCTCGAACCTCGCACGGAGTCAGCCTTCTGTTCTTATCTTTTCAGTGTTAGTACCTCCCTTACTTAGGCGACGCCTTATCACCGGTTTCCGCCACAGTGAGCATTTCGTAATTAGCAGTATAATTATTTACCGTTGGAAATATACGGTCTAAATGTTTGATAAAAGTGTATCTTTAGTAGTGTACGATAAAAATTTGCTTTGGCTGACTTTGAATGGATTTTATTTTTGCTTTTCGAAATAAACCAAGTGTGAGATGTTAATGAGATTTGATAACTAATATTACGTCGTGGGAAACATAAAATTACGTCTGCAAACAGTGACGGGTTAGGCAGAGGTGTAGCTATAGACCTACATTTCGCTAGTTATGCCTAAGTCCTATGAAATAGAAGGCGAGCCTATTGACATAAATCCAGTCTCCAGGAAAAACTCCAGAAGGAATTACTATGTCCGACCAGGTAATCGAACCCAGGATCCCACGCTCAGCAGTCGCACTTACGACCACGAGAACCACCCAAGCACTTAAGTAACCAGAGTCCAGAACCAGAGATTTTATCTTAACAAACTCACATTACGGCCAATCACGGCACGGTTGGCGCAGCGGCTTACCGATCGATTGCTGCGGCAACCGTACGAACCGTTCGATTCCCGCACGGAAAAAATATTTGTATGGCCTACATGTGGTTGTTCAGGGTCTAGCTGTTGACTTTACATGTTCGTAAACGCACCCACGACACAGGAGACATTCCTAGTGTGGGGCAAAGTTTTTTTTTTAAAGAAAGAAATAATCGACACAGCGAGGTGATACAAAGTCATAAAAGATAAAAAAGTAGGTATAATGACGTGAATCGAATCGAATTTTCATTAGTATCGAATATCGTTCGAACACACTCTACTCTCTCTCGATTCAATCTCGAGCTAGTGCGTTTCGATTGCTTTTGGTTGGTTCTGATTGGTACCAAGATTGGCCCCAGTTTGATTAAAGTTGATTAGATTTGAGGTTATTACGGAGATAGATACATGCCTTAGATAACATAAAGGGCTTGTGTCTAAAAATAACAGCTGTACGGGTCGATTGAAGGTTAAGCTACGCTTGCCAAGGTCTGTCCGCGGATAGGTGAATATCGATTACACACCGAGACTCCTCCGTGCCTCGGAAAGCACGTTAAGCACTTGGTCCTTTTTGTAATATGAAGATGTTTGACAGTCGTTACGGGTAATCAGTAGTCGGAAAGACTGACAACCAGTCTTACCATGGTATTATACCTATTACCCTGAACTCGGTTTGTAGAGGTCAGATAGGCAGTCGTTCCATGTAAAATACTTGTATTCAGCTGCATCTGATTAGACTGGAAGATGACTCCAACATATTCGAGATAAGCTCTTCAGATGCCATCATCATAATCTAAGGCCTTCAGATTACATACTAATAATTCTATTTTTTCTGTTCATCAGAAAATATCGTTAAAATTAGCAAAAAAGTGGACTAATAATTTCATCGCTGTGGGGTCCAGATTCAGTCATTAAGTTGTACATCGATGTACAGACGCTAGCAAATCAAGCTATTCTAAACTGTCTAATTTTCCTTATTGAAAAAAAAACAAATAAAAACAAACAAACAGAATAAATAATTTAATAATGCTGGGCAATCCACACAGCATCATCTAAGCTAAGCAAAGCTTGTGTTATGGTACTAGATGACTGATATACTTAATACAATACATTATATAGATGGATATTTTTATAGCATCTACCCAGAACACCCGGAACAAATCTTTGTACATCGTACAAACAAACCTTATCACTTTGTAGTAAATTTGAAAAACTATCAAAGTCAGTCAGTATCATCATAGCTCGATGTGTTGGTCTCTGTTCAACCTGAACCTGTATGTTTACTGTTAATATTTTTTCATAGACACAGGTAGAAAAGTCCTAAACGGAACCCAGCAGACATCTATCAGGTTATTAATTAATTTGCCACTCGAAGTCTGACCGGCCACAATTGCTTTCGAATTACCGTTGGTCATTATCGTTCATGATGAAATTTTCAACGCATTTGTACATTTGTCGAATTTGTTCGTTTGTGCAATTTGCTCATTTTCGATGTCCTTCAGATGATTGTGATAATGCTGCGAATGGTTTTGTTGACTTACTGGTGAGTTTGTGCTGATTTATATCAAGTTTTAATATATATTTTTTTTTTATATGAGGTTTAAGTTAGGTACTTACTAAGTTCATCTTGGACATCACTGACATCGGTGAAGGAAAACATCGTGAGGAAACCTAGACTTATATAATTAATATAAGTCTAAAATCGCCAACCCGTCTTGAGCAAGCGTGGTGGTTAATGTTCGTATCTTCTCTGTATGAGAAGAGGCCTTTGCCCTGCAGTGGAACAGTAATAGGCTGGTACTTTACTTTTTATAAGGTTTAAAATAAAACCAAATAGGGGGATGCAGCCTGCCGGGGTTGCGGGATGTTCAAAAGAGTTACCGTGACCCCGGAACGTAAAGGTTAAGGGCAGATTTCATTAAAAAAAGGCTGTGGATTTACAACAAATTATCTGAAATTTTGTTACATATCATGACTGGTTTTTTTTTGAGCAAGCGTAGTTATCATTGCTCATGCCATCTCTGTATGAGAAGAGGCTTTTACCCTGACCTGTGCCAGACCTGATTGAATAACCTGTATATCATATAGGACCTAATCTTTTGCATCCATCACCTTTTTTAGACCACAAATAAAAACCAGATATTTTGTAGGCTTTTAATGACTTACCCATTATAGATGAAAATTTTAGGCAAGATTCTTCGATAATATATTATGAGATCAATCAATCTGAGTACATAGTTTACATAGCCTTGAGAATAAAAAGCCCAATTTCCTAGTTTCGTCAGAGTCCTTACATCTTACGATATCTTCCGGACATTGGAACGTTATCATGGAGCTAAGAAAATGATTGCGACTTTGTATGATATATCAGTATGGATAACATATTACTGATAAAACCCACAAGCAAAACACAACGTCAAATAGTGTCAACTGTCCAGCGATATTTTTATTATTTTCGTAACGTATGCAACTCATTTGTTTATTCCGCCCACTGACGTCATGATCACAGAACCATATGGCGTCTACTGCGTCCAGCGTTTTCGTCAAATTACGCGCGAAATTTGAATATGTAAAAAACTTAAATGCATTTTTATGGCACTTTTCAATTTTGTGTTTTGTTTAGTGGCATATTAACATTCATGAATCTATTTATTTATTTATTAAAAATGATACAACTATTAATACATGATAAAATAAAATAAAATAAATAATCACAGGGCATCGAAAAGTCAACGGGAAAAGTGCCCAAGGCTGGCAGCATTGCCACGTTGAATGGCAATGCTGATTATTTGGCCAAAAAAAGGCCAGCCCTCTGATCACGTGAAGAGTCGACCAAACGTTTCGCTATGTCTCGAAAAACTAAATGAGCACACGGACCATGGCCCTAGTATTACAACCCCTGAATTAATTAATCATTAATGATTATAAATTAATAATTTATTAATTAAATTAATCAATTTGAGACACTTTCCAAAAATGGATGCAATACCCTATTAGGTATGTAGTTGGCGAAAGGCTATGCAGATGATGAAAGTAGCGAACAAAACCCAGTATAACATAAAATACCGTATCCATCGCACACATCCGCAGCTCCCCGGCTCTGTCCACTCGCCAGACACATTAATCCAATGCTGTTTGCATTGTGCCTTTATTATGCGAGCGGCGTCTCTCCGTCTAGTAACACAAGTTAAACCGTAATAATACGCCGATGGAGATTTATTCTCTTTGCTCTGTTGACTGGTAAGATTACGGGTTATAAGGGTTGAGGTTCTTGAACTACGAAATAAGTAATATATTTTGATGTGAAAGATCTATAGGCGCGCCTTTGCTGTCACGGCAAACGCTATGACGCTCTCTCATTCTTATTTTCTTTTTTAAATGGCTGCAATCGAAATTTCTCCATTCATAAAACGATTTTACTCATAAAAGATAGCACAAAACTGATGGAAGTAAATAGAAACAATTGCCAAACTACTTATTTAAGTTGGAACCCACACCACAGATTTCTGTGTAAACAGACGCATACTAAATCTAGTCGACGACTAGATACGGCATTGTCTTTGCGAACCAACCGTGTCTAATTTTACCGATTACCATATAGGTTTCTATACAAGTTTCTATGCAAGTACCAATGTGACTTTTTCACTGTTTAGTGAAAAAGTCACATTGGTACTTGCCCAGCTTTGAACCCACAATTCCGAGCACTAGAGTCGAGGCCTTAACCACCGCTTCCATCACTTCAATGACAAATTCAAAAAAATAGTAATAGCGTCTCCTGCCAGCGATTCCGTACTCTGTCTGCAATCACCCTTCCAGAAAACCAAAAAGAATACAAATGCCATCCCATAAATTCATCACACTGCAATACAGCAAACATTGGGGCCAAGGTCAATGGTGTTTGCCAAATACTGGTACCCCATAAAATATGTGAGTCTGTATCAAAATTGTTACTTACATTTTCCTGTTAGCATAAACTTTGTGTGCAAAGAACTTTTGTAATGACAGCCATGATGTATTTTAGTTTTTTTCGTCTTTGACGACTTGTTCTGTGTATTGTTTATGTTTTTTCTTGAGTTGGAGGAAATTCGTGAATGATGGAGTGTAGTTCGTAGGGTAAACAGGGTGGGTAAGGAAAACTAGTTGGGGAACTAGGTCACTTTATGTGGATTGATGGGGCACATGCTTAATGTTTTCAGATAGTCCGATAGGGAAACACCGCCCTAGTCTAAAGAAGATATTTTGCTTGTTGACGTGTAAAAGTGTTTGTAAAAAACCATGTACAGAAATAAATGTCGTTTATTTTTGAGCTGTGGCGAAACTGAAACTGAAAGACTAAAAACAAAAATTAAGAAAATTGCCGGTTTTGTGAAACGTTCTAGAGTAAACTATGTATATTGAACAGAAGTTGGTTTTTGAGATATATAATTTTATTTTTAACCGACTTCAAAATAGGAGGCCGATCTATGTTCGACTATATTATGTATTTTTTATATGAATATAATATGTTCACTGATTTCTCCGTCAATTGCGAACCGGTTTCGAAAATTCTTTTTTTTTTTACAAACCAAATGTAGTACATGTAATAATAGGATGTAGGTACAGAGGCCTGCACATCAAGCTACCCCAAACTGTCAAAACGTTGTGCTATTGCCAAGCATGAGGTTTTGGGTTCGATTCACGGTTCAGGCAGTGTTATTGAGTTTTCCATCTGTAAATTCGCAGTAGCAGCCCGGATTCTGGATTTGTGCCCAATTAATTGATTAATTTATTTATTTCTCTCTCCTTAAAACGCAAAAGGGTTGCCCTCTTAGCTTGGACTTCAACATAACTGGCGAAATGTGTATCTATCTACTATAATTCGATACACCTCTACTTAACCACTCGGAGACTACAGCCGCGATGGTATGTTAAATAATATTCAATAGTGAATACCTAGTTTAGTTTAGATTTCAAGGATAATATTTTGAAATTATATCATCTGCCTAGCCTTTTCCCAACCATGTTGGGGTTGGCTTCCAGTCTAACGGGATGCAGCTGAATACCAGTGTTTTATATCTAAAGACTGCCTATCTGACCTCTACAACCCAGTTACTGCGCAACATGATACCCCTTGGTAAGACTAGTTGTCAGATTTTCGGGTTTCTGACTATCCGTAACGACTGTCAAAGATCTCTTAATGATAACCGGGACCATTGGCTTAGCGTGCTTTCCGAGGCACGGATGAGTATCGTTATGTTACGTTGCCATCCACAGACTGACCTCGGCAAGCGTAACTTAACCTTCCATCAACCCATGCGGCTGTTTTTATTTAGCGAGGAGCTTCTATATAAATATTCTGAAATAATATATTACCTAAAACATCGCATACATACTGTATACAATACACTACGCGGCTACGAATGTTATGTCATGTTTTGACGTCATTATTTTCTGCTTAACTTTTCTTTTCTTTACTAAGGGTGCAGAACCCTTAGTAAAGAAATAATGGTATGAGAAAAGTTAATAGTTAATAATAGCTAAGTAGCTAAAACAAGGACTTATAACAAACAGATAAGTGGATGTAGGGTTGCCAGGTCGCTAAACCTAATAGCCGGACAGACCAGACTGTTTTCCCGGACATTTAGGTGGAAAGGCCGGACACCCTACATTATTGAGGATTTTGTCAGTATTAATAGGTACGACAAAAAAAATGTGTATAAATAGTGTTCGTATGGTTTGTTGTACTAATAGAAACGAAATATCTGTCATACCGTGTTGGGGAGTTGAGAAACATCGGTCTAAGTATGCTAAGCTTAGTCTTATAAAAGCCGGAAAAGCCGGACACCGTTTATTTTGGCGGAACACCTAATCAAAAAGCCTACCTATGTCCGGCTTTATCCGGACGCCTGGCAACGCTAAGTGGATGTTCTTTGTACGGAAGACTTAAAAATATAGCGCCATCTAGGAGCCCTGTCATGTCTAGATTAAATGGGTCAATGTCGTTGCAATTTCATTACAACAACGTTAAAAATGAGGTCCCTACTCGCGTTCTGTTATTTGCTTTCGACACTGTTTGACCTCAATTATAATAGACTAGCTGCGCCCGCGGAGTAAAATAGTCGTTAAGTTTTCTTAAACTAATGTTCCACACAAGGTTCTTATTTTTTTTTTCTCTTTAGTATCGGAATCAAAATCAGAATCAGAGCATTTATTTGTGAAATATAGGTGTGTCAACCTATGTTTCACAAATAATATGTTTCACATAAAGATCTTAGGTTATTGTATATTAACAATAAAAAACACAACAAAAAAAGAATTGGTCGAATTGGTCCAGCCGTTATCGAGTTTTACGCTTAGCAACACATTTAGACATTCGTTTTATTCATATAGATAGATAAAACCAGCCTGTTACTGTCCCACTGGAGGGCAAAGGCCTCTTCTCATACAGAGAAGGCACGAGCATAAATAACCACGCTTGCTCAAGACGGGTTGGCGATTTCTGATTTATATTTAATGATATAAGTCCAGTCCTCACGATGTTTTCCTTCACGGATGGCAGTGATGTCCAAGATAAAACTAGGTACTTAAATTTAATTTAAAAAAAAAACTTGACATTTATTAAAGCATTAATTATTTCAGTTCCAAAGAATTAGTGGGGCACGCGGATCCTATGGGTTTTGTATTTCAACCCCTAACGGCTCAAATATATAATTCCCATAAGGTTGTTACTGTGAAATGCCAGATAGAAAAACCCATTTAAACGTTTCAATTTTGATTACTACAAGTAATTATAAAAAAAAAACAAAGGAAGAAGAAATAAAAGTAAAAATAGAATGAGAGGGATGAGAGAGCGAGAGAAATAATATAGAGATAGAGAACTGAGATTGAAATCGAAATTGATATAAGAGATATTAGTAGAATGCTGATTTTGGATCGACAGCGTTAATATGTCGGATGCTTGTTTCAGGCAATTTCAATATAAAAAGACGGAAAGAAATATCTAAGAACTAAGTCGGTAGCCAATGTGTTGCGTCCAATACATTTATGTATTTGAGTGTAGCGCTGTTACATCGAACTCTGCTTACCATAATACATATTTAATGTTCTGTTGACTGTGAGCATATTTTCCAACTGGCCCGTATTTCAAACTGAAAGGTAAACTTTAGTTCAAACAAAAATCACCCAAACATCATTTGTGTGTCATTCAATTATCGCACGACATAATAATGGAATTGATCCAGTGCAGTTTATGCACACACTATCTGTCTACGTGCCACTATAATATTATATAAAGTTTAAATGAATAAGTACTACATAATAGGATGACTTAAATATGTATAATCTATATCTTTTTAATATACTAGCAGACACGACAAGATATAAATTACGTGTCACGTTGTTTGTCCGCTATGGACTCCTAAACTACTGAACCGATTTTAATAAATTTTTGCACACAGTGTGTGTTTTGGTCAAACTTAAAAGATAGGACAGTTTTTATTTCGATTATTGACCTCAATATTTTTTTTATTGAAAAGTAAAATGTTTTCCTATTAAAAGTTCCAAACATTTCTAATAGATGGCAGTGTAACTTAACTTTTGAGGCAGTACGAAGTTCGCCGGGACAGCTAGTATTAATATAAAACGCTTTAATGTCTGGAACTTTCAGTCAGTGTTGCAAAAAATATTTTTACATTTCATACTTTCTTTCTTAATACCACACCACG
Source organism: Phlogophora meticulosa (assembly GCA_905147745.2). Lineage (NCBI taxonomy): Eukaryota > Metazoa > Arthropoda > Insecta > Lepidoptera > Noctuidae > Phlogophora > Phlogophora meticulosa. The sequence goes on from LR990534.1 coordinate 2,196,611, forward strand.
ACCTTAGTGGCGGGTGAAACCGCGAGGCACAGCTACTTTATTATATTAGGTAACCAATAAACGAAGCGGAACCAAAACGATCTGCTTTGATTTAGTCTATTTGCGCTAGGAAGGTTTACATGATATGCCAAAATGAATTTGCAAAACGTGCGCAAATTAATAAACAAAAAAAAATAGGTTTACCAACAACTTTTGTTTAACAATTTAACTGTAACAAAAACCCATATTTTTTTAATGAAAAACATTTTAAAAAATATGGGTTTTTCAATCTTGTAATTACACAGTCGCCAATTACTGTTAAATGATAAACATAACCAAAAAACAATATTTTCCACTAAACACAGCTGTGTTTAGTGGAAAATATTGTTACAAATTACAAAAGCATTTGTCCTCATTCAAGAAAATATTTGTGCAATAATCCGCACAGCATCCAACGAACAAACCTTCACCAAACTACACCAACAAAAAGAGACAGTATCTTATCTTGACAATAAAAACAAAATTCCGCTGCGAGTCTCTCGTTGAATGCAAATCGAGTATCTAGCGTTAGAACCCGGCTTTATATATAAACTTATTGCATATTTTTGCATATACGCTACAATGTATTAAATTATATTAAAGTCCTTTGGAGAAAATGGGTCAGGGAAGCAAATTTGATGCTAAAACGTGGCTTGGGAAGATCGTGGAGCGACAGAGATATACGGTCCTGGTTGAATTATGGTGATGCAAAGAGGTTTATACTTAGTACTGGTTAAATCTGCGGTCTACGTTTTAAAAGCGATATAACGATAAGCATCAGACTTTTTACTCATGTTATCCGTAAATCTCTTGCAGACCTAGCTTAGCCAATGTAGAAATAATCTGATCAAATCGACATATCTCGTACACAGTGCCAATGTGCCCTTTTCGATAACTTTCACGAAGCCAACGACAGAACTAGGTGGTAGTCAAACCTTCGGGCTTCTGACTACTCAAAACGACTGCAAAAAAAACTGCGAATGATAGCGGACACCAACTGCTTTATGTGCTTTCTGAAAGACAACGGGTCTTGATGTGTAACGGGTGCAATGGTCACCCATCGATGGACCGCCTCGGCAAGCATATTTTAACCTTCGTTAATCTATACTCGCCTAGGATGTCTGCAATGGAGGAGGATGGAAGCATAGGCCTGTGCAGTTGTCATTATTTAGCCAAAAGCAAGTAAACAAGCAAAATGCTCCTTCCTATTCACATGGTCAGAAAAAGTTATGTCACACACCATGTGTTAATGAGAAAATGACACATAAGATTAGGACCAAAGGATCGAAAAATTTAATAATGACGACCTGAAAGCTCATTTCACGTTTTAAAAGTAAGTGCAGACCCTCTCCAAAATGTATTTCAATTTCAAACGCAATCAAGGACAATATAAAAGAGAGCTGGATCACAAACGACACTTAATTACTTTCAACAAGGTCTCCGCTATAAGTGCGTAATTGTGTTTAATATCGTACCCGTCGTTGGTCACAAAGAAAAATAGGATAACAGAAGGTTGAGTCCAATTAAATGAGCAGAAATCCACGATACACACACACGAGCAACGATTCATGATATACAGCGAGTGTAAGCAAACTCAAAAGTTTGAAATGTTAATGAGACAGTCAAACTCAAAACGATTATTGCATAACAAAGTGTACAATATTGGTGTTAAGTTATGTTAGTACTTGATATTCCCACAATAATAATAATAATAATAATTTTATTTCAGACATTATCCATATGTACACAAAATTATAATCAAGTCAAATAAACCATCACAAAAATAGACATCAAAATTACATACACAATGTTACATACAATTAAATTAAATTCACAATACATAATTACAATTTGATTCGATTCCGATTGCCAATTAGAAAATTATAATAATTATAATTTTCTAATTGGCATTGGAGGAGCAACATGCCTGCCACAATGGTCGCACTTCAACGGTCACTTTCAAGTGTGATTGTTGAGAAGAATAATTAGTCCATTAACAATTACCCAGCCACACATCTGTCTGATGAGTTGAATCAATACAATAGAATGCTAAGTAATTAAAATATATTATTAAATTTCATCTGTTAAGATGTGCGTGTATCCGAACGCATTTCTATGAGACTGTGTTTTGAACTGGTTATGTCAATGTCATAATTTACGTCAAATGAAGTTTGGGATCGTCTTCCAGGATATCCACTTACGAAAAAATTCTAACCATATGTACCAACCAAATTCTAACCAATTATTATTACAAGACAATGTCTAAAAGTGATCAACGTTTTTGTAAGGTGACACATTTATGTACGTTTGCAGCTTTTCGTTCGTTGTATGGAACTAACCTACTGAAACTCGATTTCGCTTTGGCTTTGAAAAAAAGAGTCTTAAGACATTTTCAGCACAATTGCTCTATCTAGTGCTCATTCTGAGAATGATGTCTGCCTTTAAAATATTATCTCCAGTAGCTCCAGTTATGAGAAAGTCTGAAGATCAAGGTTCCGCGATTTGACAACCAATTACACTTTTATAAATGTTGAAATAAGTTACTTTATTTCCAAAGATAATTATTTTGACTAACTTCTGTTTCAGGTAGCATCACCATCTGCCTAGTCTTTTCCGAACTATGTTAAGGTCGGCTTCCAGTCTAACAAGAAGCAGGTGAATACCATATTTTACATGAAGTGACTGCCTCTATGACAAGTCAGTTACTGGGTCTTATTATGCGCTTTGGTAAAACTGGGCTTCGATCTTATGAAATGCGCCTTTTAATAATAAGCCGGTATATCTAAAGCTTTAAGATTCTCACTCAGCCAAGCTTTGCATGCCTTTTTCAACTTTCCAAGAAAGTTTTCCAACCGAGGGAAGACGGAGGTCTGTCTGACCCTAACAATCAGAAGAGGGTTCTTTAATATTCGAGATTGTAAGAACTGGGTTACGTAACACTTATTATAAAACGCCTGTCTGCCCTCTATAACTCTAAAAGGACTTATACCTTCCAGTTTAGTACCTACTAACTCTAAGTACAGCGATTACTGAGAGTAGCCAGACTTTTATATCGTCTCCTTACTTTTAGGAGACAGCTTAAAAGATAGACAATAAACGGGAACTTTTTAATTATATGAACAGGCATGTCCATTAAGGCTTTATGATCGAAATTATAATATTCTCGTGTTGCAATGTTTGTTACCAAACTCCTCCGAATCGGCTACACTGATTTGTATGAAATTTTTTGTGCATATTAGGTAGGTCTCAGAATCGGCCATCACTTATTTTTCATATCCGTAAGTGATAAGGGTGGTCCACCTCTAACATTTTTTTTTACCCTACAAATTACCTAGAAATAATTTATATGACAAAACAATGTTTGCTGGGTCAGCTAGTAGTTTATATAAGTCATTGGTTATTGTAAGCTCCGTGAGTTCATAATAAATCCCGCCAGATTATAAACTTTCGATAAATTATGAACGATTAAGGGGCAATAGAATTTTAGGTATTTCCTTAGGCAAGAAATGAATGTCATCGCCCAATCCAAGCTTACTTATGAATATCTAATACTGCCCCCTACATATACCTTAAGCCTGGTTCTACTGTGTGGTACTCTATATTAGCATACCTACTGTAAAGGGAATGCACCAGGGTCAGCAGAGAAATTTAAATTAAAAGTTCTTACGTTCTTTTGCAATTTGCAGTTCTGTATAAGGTAGTATAAATAATAATAATAAATATTGCTGGACAATCCACACAGCATCATCTAGCCCCAAGCTAAGCAGAGCTTGTGTTATGGGTACTAGATGACTGATATACTTAATACAATACATTACATAGATAGATATTTTTTATTATACATAGCAAATACCCAGAACACCCAGAACAAATCTTTGTAGATCGTACAAACATTTGTCCCAGGGCGGGAATCGAACCCGCAACTTCCTGCGTCGCAGGCGGACCATCGCCCGCCGCGCCACATCGGTCGTCAATTTATTGAAATCACGGCTTACTAAGAAAGTTGTATTGATAATGGTCATTTAATCATTAAAAAGGTTCAAACCTGGGCAAGTACCAATGTGAGTTTTTCAATTCATCTGTACTTTCTAAGTTTATCTTGGACATCACTGACATCGGTGAAGGAAAACATCGAGACGAAACCTGGACTCATATAATTAATATAAGTCTGAAATCGCCAACCCGTCTTGAGCAAACGTGGTGATTAATGCTCATGCCTTCACTGTATGAGAAGAGGCCTCCACCCTGCAGTGGGACAGTAATAGGCTGGTACTTTACTTTAATCATTAAAATAATTCTATAAACACATAAATGTATGCATATGACTTCTTTTTAACAAACAATCTAATATTGAGCAGCAAATTGCGGAAACTCGTAAGAAAACTTTTGCGTGAATAAGATTATTAATACCACTATTTCTCACCATTCTCCTCACTACAATGGTCAGGGCATTATGGTCGTGTCTATGCATTTTATTCTTTTTGTTAAGTAATCTCGTGTCGGTACGACTGGCATGAGAAAAGCTCGTTGTGATAAGAGATTGTACGGTCAGCAAGGTTGGTTGCGAGGATGGCTAGGTGCATCGGACGTACCTACTTTAAAACCGTTAGTTTAACGCAAATGGATCAGTGCATATAAGAGTTCTTGCTATGCTTATTATTGGATTCGAAGGATGATATGGTTAGGAAGGAGGTGACTTCTGAGATGACGGCAAATAGAAATGTATGTAAGAAGAAGACATGCTGCGCCGACCCCAAATAAATTGGGATAAGGGCAAGAGGATGATGATGATGATATTATTGGAATCAAATGTTACAGCTCACAATTTAGGACTTCCTACTTCTTTTGCGTGGATGTCCTAAAACTACACATTTCAACTTTATTACAAAAGAATAAGGTTCATATTCAATTGTCACTTCTGATCTTCCAACATAGCCTGGTCATTTTCCTTTTATTGGATGTACTTCCCCACTTGAATCTGATTTTAGTCACATTTTGTTTTTTTTTTCTCGTGGATTTACCGTAATTCTTTTTCTATAATAATAGTAGTCTTGGTTAGTCCTTATAATATCAGCTATCTGCCAGTGAAAGTTGCCTGTCTAAAAATTAATTTAATTTTGTAGCTCTTTATAATATACCTATAATAATAATGCTGGACAATCCACAAATCATCATCTAGTCCCAAGCTAATCTTAGTTTATGTTATGGGTACTAGATGACTGATATACTTAATACAATTCATTACATAGGTAGATATTTTTGTATTATACGTAGCAAATACCGAGAACACCCGAAACAAATATTTGTAGATCGTACAAGCATTTGTCCCAAGGCGGGAATCGAACCCGCAACCTCCTGCGTCGCAGGCGGACCTTCACCTTCGCCACATAGGTCGTCATTTTTTTACATTTCACGCACAGATTTCCAACACATTGAACATAATTCGGTAAGGAAACATTCAAAAAGAAATCACAAACACCCATCAAATCCAATTCATTTGACTGTGTCACCGTATCACACCGAGGGCATCGCTACCAAACAATTTGAGCACATAATCATTTTAGCCGACACTGCTAGCGTTAAAAAGCTACCACAATCGACGTTCACGCGCCGGCGAACTCTTTACGTCAGTCTTAACGAGTCCCCGCGAGAATTATTCCTTTCCTTATATCTTTTGGCTTCATAAGGGAGCGTCAGACTGGTGGAGGAAACGCTGCGTTGTCAGCCTTTGTTTGTTTACTAGCGGGCGATTTCAATCGTGTCTGGCTGTTTGTGTATCTGAATTTGAATGTTTGTAAACGCACCCATCCCAGTACCAGCCTATTACTGTCCTACTGCAGGGCAAAGGCCTCTTCTCATACAGAGAAGGCATGAGCATTAATCACCACGCTTGCTCAAGACGGGTTGGCGTTTTCAAACTTATATTAACTACATATATAAGTCCAGGTTTCCTCACGATGTTTTCCTTCACCGATGTCAGTGATGTCCAAGATAAACTTAGAAAGTACATATGAATTGAAAAACTCACATTGATACTTGCCCAGGTTTGAACCCACAACCTCTTGCACAAGAGGCGAGGCCTAAACCACTGGGCCATCATGACATTTTTAAACGCACCCATGATACAGGAGAAATTCCAAGAGTGTAAAAAGAAAAGGTTCCTCGATCCCAATCTTAATCTTTGATGATTCACATACGGTTGGCGCATTTGCTGAGCGATTGGGTGCTGCGCTACGTGTCCTGGATTCAATCCCCGCACTGAATAAATATTTGTGTGACCTACATGTAGTTGTTCCGGGTCTGTCTGTTCGCGTATGTGAGTTTGAATGTTTCCAAACGCAACCACAATACAGAAGAAATTCAACTTGGTTATCATTGTAATAGCCAGAGCGTTCTTCAAAAAAACTTCAAAAAAAGTCTGCTTGTAGCGACATCTATCTCGCCACAGACAAACTAAATCTGACGTATACTAAATGGCATTATTACAGCTATCCGCACGATTGAACATATGCAAGAACCCGACATCAACCGTCTGGTAAGATGATTCTCAATTTTCAATGGTGAATGAGGAATTTTGCACCCCGTTCCTAATACCCCCAAAGGTTTTACTTATATTTGTGCCTATCCCTTCAGAGATTATAGACGTGATGTAGTATTACAATCGCCTTACTATATAAAGAACTACATAAAAACGCACTTGAATTTCAGATTTCAGCCAATCTAGTTACATATCGATTTCCCATAACCGTTGTAGGAGCATGGCCATTTGGAAGCAAGGGTCGTTATGGTTAAGATAGGGTGCCTTGTATTAGGCAGCAGCAACTATGTCTGATCGGAATTACTCGGAATTACTGGGGAATCGCTACGTCGAGTGCCTTGTTTGAGTCCAGGGAACAAGCGCGGTGAGAGGTTGAATGTTAATGTCGGAATTAGGGAAAGGCAGTGCTTTGTAAATGGAGTTTATGCATTAAGAAATGTAGTGGTTGTAAAGATTTTTAACACGAAGTGTGTTAGTGTTCCATTAAGTTTAAATTCGAAAAGCGCTACTGCATGAGATCCTGGGTTTGATTTCGGGGTCGGGCTGAGTGTTATTTAGTTTTTCCATCTGGAATTCCTTAATAGCAGCCTGGAATCTAGATTTGTGCTATAAGAGCCATCACAAACTAGGCGACTTGTCGCAGCGATAAGTCGCAGAGTTTTACTGCCGCAACTAGACGCAGAGCTGTCCCTTGTCTGCAACTAGTCGTTACGACAAACGAGCGTATTTGAGAGAGACGATCATATTGTTCTTCTTTAAAGTGAATTTAGAACCTTTTTTAAGAATGGGAAATCATCCAATGACTTCTCTCGTTCTGGGTGGAACGGGAGGGCGTGTCAGACTTTTACTGTCTAATATCCATCCATGTTCCGTCCTTGCCCTTCCAATCCGGGGTCACAATAACTCTTTCAAAAATCCCGAAATCCCCAATTCTGCTGACACGGCTTATTGAGGCGCGCGCGGAACACAGTGCGGCGTTGACTTGAGCCTGATCTCTGATCGGACGGCGAACTACCCAGTACTCGTCGCCTGCAGGCCCGCGCCTACGGTGGCCGGAAGTCTAGTGAATTTAGAGCTTCAAGTTGCATTTCCCTTGGTGCTAATAATTTGAAAATATCGTCATCGAACGCATCTATGTCTAGATGCTCAATACAAATCATACATCATTCATCTTCTTTAGCACTCGAGAGACTGACGCTGAAATGTCGAGGTGTGTATGTCTTGTTGAGCGTGCACCACGTGTCTAGTCGCTGCGACAAGTACCGAGCGCGTGACTTCCCCAGCCTGTCGCCACGACTCTGTGACTCGGGCACAAGGTATTCGAAGCTCTGTACGAAATATATAAATCTTTTCAATATGTCTAGTTGCCGAAGTGTCGCAGTCGTCTGTCGCCTAGTATGCGCCTACGTTAAAACATCTTAAAGAAGATTTCTTTTGTTTTTTTTTTCGACACAGCGACATCAGACTTCAATTGTCTTTACCATTCCTCTTTTATTTTCCCGAAAAAAAAATATATACTGCTATAAAACTGACATAAAGTTCGTGTGAAATAACTCTTATAGCGACGCGGGTCTTATCAACATTTTCTTCTCTGGGTGAATGAAGACAATGGTTGGATTTCATGAATAATTATTACATTTAGAGATTTGTTATAGCCTCTGGATGACTGCCTGTTAATTATTAAGCTGCGTTCTGTTTGTACTTAAGCTGATTTAAGATGTTTATTGTGTACCGTGTTTAAATTGATACTTTCATACACACATAATTAGGGGTTAGGCAGAATCTACATATCGCCACTATGTAAACTCGTTTTGCACACTGGCTGAGAGTACTACGCACTTGACCTTTATGAAGAACATCACCAATAAGGTCAGTGTATGTCTTTCTAGGGCATCCCCTCCCAGCGTTTCCATTTACACCTGCCATTGTTTGAATTCAAATTATGTTAAACTTTGACTGCCTCGTTGGGCTAGTAATCGGTGGCACGGTTGGCGCAGTGGTTGAGCGATTGGATGCCGCGCTACGTGTCGCGGGTTCAGGCCCCACCCGGAACATTTCTAGTGCTATGGAATATAAATAAATAAATAATGCTGGATAATCCACACAGCATCATCTAGCCCCAAGCTAATTTGAGCTTGTGTTATGGGTATTAGATGACTGATATACTTAAAACAATGCATTACATAGACATTTTTTTTTTATTATACATAGAAAATACCCAGAACACCCGGAAAAAATCTTTGTAGATCGTACAAACATTTGTCCCAAGGCGGGAATCGAACCCGCAACCTCCTGCGTCGCAGGTGGACCTTCGCCCGCCGCGCCACATCGGTCGTCAAAATATAATATATTGGATTAATATAGATTAGTAGTCTCTGAGTGGTCGAAATTCGCCCGTTTTAGATTTCTGCACTCCTTCTCAATATTATGCTCAATATTCTTGAAAAGACATCCGAAGTATTTCCTCATTACTAATTTTCCTTTACAAAAGATTGTTTACTTTAGATTTGTAGCCTACCTATTAACAAAACCGCGTAATTGTTACAATTAAATTGCTACTAATTCACTTAAATATTTTAATTCATCACACCTAGGCCACTGGGAAATATCTGGATGAGAAAATTAAATACAGCTCAAACAATATCCAACTAAGTGAAACAAATCTTTCTGAAACAATATTTTAATGAATCGTTCCTTTACTGAAAGCAGTATTTCTAATTACATTATTATATTCACTACCACTGTTCGTTCAAACGTCTGTCTTGTAATTATTTTGGGTACAAGATTAATACTACCTATGTATGTTTCTCTACCTATGTGGCGCAGTGGGCGAAAGTCCACCTGCCACACAGGAGGTTGCGGGTTCGATTTCCGCCTTAGGACAAATATTAGGTCTTTACCTATGAAATTGCCGTTCTGCAGTACTGGCCATTTCAAATCAAAATATTTTTTGTTTGGCTAAGAATTCTAATTTCAAATTAATTTTATTTTAAAAACATGGTTTTTTTTTTCCAAAAGTAGTCATTTGTTTATTGATTAGTGTTACATTTTTATCGCATTTAAATCTTTTTCGTCATCATGGATACGTTAAAAATTCGAGTAATTATGGAATATGAGTACCGTCGTGGCAGCAACGCGGCACAAGCGGCACGCAACATCAACGACGTTTACGGAGCTAACACTACAAACCAACGCACTACCTGTTATTGGTTTGCTCGCTTCCGTTCTGGAAATTTCGACCTGAAAAATGAACCTCGCGGTCGTCCGAAGACTTTGGACGACAATGACGAATTAAAGGCGATTGTGGAAGCTGATGATACACAATCTACGGCTGAATTAGCAGCAGCTTTCGACGTTAGCGTCAAAACAATATTGGTCCATTTGCGTCAAATTGGCAAGGTAAAAACGCTTGACAAATGGGTGCCCCACGAACTCAATGATCGCCAGCGCGAAGTACGCGTCGAGACGTGCCTTGCACTGCTCAACAGACACACAAATGAAGGAATTTTGAACCGCATTGGTACCTGCGATGAAAAATGGATTCTGTTTGATAACCGCAAGCGCTCAGCAAGTTGGTTGGATCCTGGTTCAGCACCTAAACAATGCCCTAAACGAAAACTTACCCCAAGAAAAGTGATGGTCACTGTTTGGTGGTCTAGCGCCGGTGTGATTCAACACAGCTTCTTACCAAACGGGGTGAGCATTACTGCAGATGTGTACTGTGAAGAATTGAACACAATGATGGAGAAGCTGGCACATCTCCAACCAGCATTGGTCAATCGCTCGTCTCCGCTGCTCCTGCACGACAACGCGCGACCTCATACTGCACAGCAGACGGTCTCCAAGTTGCAAGAACTGGGGTTGGAAGCTCTCCGTCATCCGCCCTACTCACCAGACCTTGCGCCTACAGACTACTACTTTTTCCAGAATTTGGATAACTTCTTGGCGGGAAAAAAATTCAATACCCGAGAGGCAGTACAAAATGCCTTTGAAGAATTTGTTGCCTCCCGTCCAGCTGATTTCTTTAAGAAGGGCATCAATAAACTGCCACTGCGTTGGCAAAGATGCATTGATTGCACGGGTGATTACTTCGATTAATACAAATAAAAAATACATGAAAAAAATTCATTTAAATTTTTTCATACAAAACGGCAATTTCATAGGTAAAGACCTATTATTTGTACGATCTACAAAGGTTTGTTCCTGGTGTTCTGGGTATTTGCTATGTATAATAAAAAGTATCTATCTAAGTAATGTATTGTATTAAGTATATCAGACATCTAGTACCCAATAACACAAGCTCTGCTTAGCTTGGGGCTAGATGATGCTGTGTGGACTGTCCAGCATTATTTATTTATTATGACTTTTACCTTATGACCTTTGTTCGGTTTTTAGTTTCGTGTTTTTAAATATTTGGCCTTTCCTCTCATATACGAGGTTGTGTGTTCAAAACTAATGTGCTTTCTAAGCTTATCTTTAACATCACTGACATTGTTTGAGGAAAATATTATGAGGCAACCCGAAACTACACTCAAATAAGACATCATACGAGTACTAACCTGCTTTGAGCAAGCGTGGTGATTAAACCTCGTGTCTTCTCTGTACAAGAAGAGGTAGAGGTACGCCCTGTAGAGGCGCAGTAGTAGGCTGATATTATTATTTTTATTGATAACTTTTCTAATAGTAAATATTCATACTGAATGAAAGCGGTATTCTTATCTTTTTCGTACAAATTATAATATTATAACTCATAAAAATTCAGAGATTTTCCCCAATTCTTTTTTTTTCTAACTCGTACAACTGCCATTAAACATCCTATATGTAATGTTCTTCTAACAATTATCGTCAATCACAAGTCCCCTTAATTAGATAGATTAATTTAATTACTCGGATCTGAGATTACGGCTCTCCTTCGTCATTCGTCCTTCGTCTTTCGCTCTTCGTCATTCGGCCTTCGGATGTCGTCGTGTTGTTTCCTCAATTTTTTGGAAAATTAATTACGATAGCAATTTTGTGATGGATCAGTTAATGTTAGTGAGATTGATTGAATGTTTTTGTGATATGGCCGAAATGTTTGCTGCTAGAATATTTGATGCTTGAAATAATCGAATAATGCTCGAATTACGAAAATTTCGTCAATTTATTTAAATTGATTGATAGGAACACAATTGAGTTACGTTTTTTATGAAGGTACTAGCTGTGCCCCGTGGTTTCACCCGGTCCAAAGGGTGGTCACGTTTTTTTAGTAGCATGTAACTTTGCTTGAAAAAATGTAACAATAATTTACAATTCCGACTGTTGATATTTCAAATCAGGCTGTTAGCAATCGTATTTGAAAAATACAATATTGTTGTATTTGCAACAAACAGACTTTTCACCTGTATCATGTCCTAACTAATATTAAATGTGAAAGAATATTTGTTTGTTTGTTACCTTTTGACGCCCAAACAACTGAACCAATCACCCTGAAATTTTGCGTATACGTTGCCAGGTGTACAGACATGAGCATAAGGTACTTTTAGTCCCAAAAAAAGGTACTTATCCCACTGATAAAATTAACATTCTGATGATAAAAGATGTCGTCGTCGCCACGTGTCTTTCGAATCATGATTGAATTATATTATTACAAGTAGAGAACAAACCCTAATTTATTGTCAAATTTTAAATAAAAGCGAGCGGGATCGCGGCCAAAAGCTAATTAAGAATAAATCTTAATTTACCTACGTAACTATCTATAAGGGTTACTATCTATTATAAAACATTCCCTATCTCAAATGATCCAACACTCAAAACCAAAATTGAAAACAAAACAACACGAATATATCTAGCAACACCTTCACGAATCGCTCTTTCCAAACGTTTTATTACTTCTTCAAACACCGCCACAAAATTAAGGACACGTTGTCAGTAAAATTGTATAGCGTCTGAATGGCCTCTGAACATGGCAGGTACGTACAGGTATCTGACAGGTACGTAGGTACCTGGCTGCCTGCCAGTCCATTGGAGGCCTAACATTATTACGAGGGAACAGCAAATTGGTTTTAAAACACGGCTCGCGTTTGAAGACAAACAAATTGTACATGTAAATTTACTTTGTGCTACCTACGTGTTTTTGTGGGTCATGGTTACATCTTTTTAGTATTTATAGGAGGCTTTGGCAACTAAGATAGATGTAATACTGACTGCCTCGTTGGTCCAGTAGTCTCTAGCACGACTGCTGAGCGAGAGGTCCTGGATTCGATTTCCAGGTAAGACAAAGTGAAGTTATACATCACAACACACACTATCTCTCTCCTGTTATTCGTTCCGTACGGGATTCGAATCCGCAACACGCATCGTGGCAGCTAATTGCTCAGACACTGCGTCAACCATGCCGTCCATATTAGCACTGGTTTATATTAGCACCTCTTACAGCAGTATCATCTATTTATTAGACAAGTGACACTTTCTATCTTTTAAACTTTTTTTTTTTTTTTTTTTTTTTTTTAAAAAAAACGTTGCCCCACACTAGGAATTTCTCCTGTATCGTGGGTGCGTTTACAAACATTTAAACTCACATACACAAACAGCCAGACCCGGAACAGCTACCTGTAGGTCATACAAATATTTGTTCCGTGCGGGGATCGAACCCACAACACGCGGCGCAGCAGCCGATGGCTCAACCACTGCGCCAACCGTGTCGTCAAATCTTTTAAACTATTCTTATATCTTTTTTTTTTTAATAAGGTTGCCCCACACTAGGAATTTCTCCTGTGTCTTGGGTGCGTTTACAAACATTTAAAGTCATACATGTACATCTTGAGCAATTGAAACCAGCCTCTTGCATAAGATCTTTACAGTATTATTACTCATTCTTCAGGATAACACATATCTTACTAATAACATAAATGTGAAAGTATTTTGTTAGTCTTTCACATTTATGTTATTAGTAAGATATGTGTAAAAACTAACGAACGGATTTTGATAAGACTTCACAGTAATATAGCTAATATTTCAGAATATTATAATTTACAAAGAGACGTATGTATGCAGACGAAGTCGTGTGTGGCTGTTAGTCTTACCTTAGACGTCTTAAACAAGCAAGGTAATATTTGTTTTAGCTCAATCCCAAGCAGTAACAGTATAGGCAAGCCCGAGTTCACGGTTGAATAGTAGCCCAGGATAGGCTGCGGCGATAGTAGGTATATGTAGGTACCATCTACACAATGCCTTCACAAAGCTATGCTGAGCTGTTTATGCATATACAGGTTGTTTCCGAATTTGTGACATTCCTTTCAACCATGCGGACTGCTATGATGTGTAAAACTTGATTGTGATTATTTAACATTCAAGAAATGCCCAGCTGTTCGATGTCCATAAAATGTTCTAAAACCTGTTTTATTTCATTGGACTTATTATAATTTCATCACTTTAATTATCTATATACAGATAATACCGTTAAAATTCTTGTACATAAGTATGTACATATATATAATCTGAATCTCGGAAATGGCTCCAATCATCCAGACAGTTTTATTATTGAAAATCTTAACAGATAATTAGGTAACTCTTTTACGGGGTGAAAAATAATGATGACATCATGGTTTTTAATTTTAATGTAGTGTCAATTACCTATACATGGTGGAAGGAATATCGAAACTGCCATTTGAATGGTCTTATTGAAATAAATGATTTGGATTTGAATTGGATACTATGAGTTCAGTACATGAGCCTAAACCCCAAAGCATTAAAAAAAATGGGTTTTTTCTATTTTTTGCGCATGAGCGCGTTGAGCATCTAAATGACTCTTCTCACAAAGAAAAAACAGCAGGACATCCATGATGACACTTCCAAATCATTTATCATCATCAGGCTATATTACTCCACTGCTGGACATAGCCTTCTCCTAATGAGCGCCATAGCGCCCTGTCTTCAGCTTGCCGCATCGAGCATCTGCCAGCAGTCTTTCGCAGATCGTCATCCCACCTGGTCAGAGGGCGTCCTACACTACGTTTGACGAGTCGCGGTCTCCACTCAAGAACACGTTTACCCCAGCGGTTGTAAGTTCTTCGCGAGATATGGCCAGCCCACTGCCACTTAAATTGATGATGATGATGAATTTGATCCAATACCGGTCGTCGTACATAGCCAAATCATTGGATGACATGATTGTTTAACTCCCAAAAACTTCCATACGAACTTACTAACAAGAATAGATTATTTAAATAAATATAACCTATTTTAATTCAAAGGGACACATTTAGAGTTCTATTACAGTGGAAATTGCCGACACTCTTATAGTTTCCAACTAGTTCTAATAGTGAATTGTTATAATTGGTAAAGTTTGACCACGTGTGGACTCTTTTTGGGTAGCGATGAAGGCTTTATAGGATTATTATCCTGTCATAACTTTGTGATATTGATGTATGGTGTGCCTAGAAAGTTATATAAGGGTTTATGATTGGGTGAATGCTTACAACCTCGTGGTCGCAAGCTAGCATGAGATCCTGGGATCGATTCCTGGGTCAGGCAAAGTGTTGTTAGATTTCTATATCTGGAATTGCTCGGTAGCAGAGCGGAGTCCTGTGAAAAAGGCCGTGACGGATAAACAGACTGCCATCAAAGAGATCCTGTAAGGGTTCTGGTCTTCCTTTTCAGGTACGGAATCTTACCAACCGTGCGCAGTGCAATCAACATGTTAACGAGGGGACTTGTTACAGTGAACAGTTACTAAAGCTACCTTGAGGAGCTCGTGGCTAAATAAAAACAGCCGCACGGCTCGATCGAAGTTTAAGCTACGCTTGCCGAGGTCAGTCAGTGGATGGTTGACCGTTCGTAACATATCGAGACTGCTTCGTGCCTCGGAAAGCACGTTAAGCCGTTGGTTCCGGCTGTCATTTGTAGATCTTTGACAGTCGTTAAGGGTAGTCAGAAGCCCGAAAGTCTGACAAGCAGTCTAACCAAGGGGTACCGTGTTGCCCAGAAACTGGGTTGTGGAGGTCAGATAGGTAGTCGCTCCATGTAAAATACTGGTATTCATCTGCATCCGGTTAGACTGGTAGCCGACTCCAACATAGTTGGGAAAAGGCTAGGTAGATGATGACTATGTTACTACTAGTCTTCAATGTAAAATAACCGTCAAAGCAAAGTACAAAAAGGTGTGTTCTTTGCAAAAGTTTCGCAAATAATTACAGGAACTCCTGTATTTCCCTCTTTACTGTATCTTTAGCAAAAGAACTGGAATGGTTTTGTAAACTGAGAGCGCTTCTTGTTTGGCCGATTGATAGAGTTTGACCGAATGTCGTTTTCGGTTTCCGGTGATTTTCGGCTAAAAGGTACATTTTCGGCCATTGTTGATATTGGCAAAAAAATAGGTAATAACCTATTTTTTTGATTTAGAGACGAATCCGATTTTTTTTATTTGTGCTGGGAATTAGTAGGCACAAAAAAATATTTGTATCAGAGGAAATAAATAGAAATACTCACACATTTATCAATTATCACAAGATGCTTGCTGTATTTTTGAAACTTTTACCTATTACCTATAGGTAAAAGCCTTTATATATATAAACCTATAAACCTTTCCCCGAATAAAAGCTCATTTTTTCGTTTTCGTTTACAGTTCTCGGCGAAATTTGCAAACCAGGCCGAATTCTGACATTTGAAATAGTGCGAGATATAAAAATCTATGTAAAAATATGTAGTAAAGTTAAATATAGTAAGTAAAAATATGTAGTTATAAAAATTGAATTGTAATAAGGTAAAAATTTAAGTATAATAATCAGATAATAATTTTTAAATATTTGCATGCTGAACGGTAAAATGTGGCTGAGCTGTAATGTAATCCTAAGAACTACTATGAACTACCCATTTTTGCAAAATAAAATTCTATTCTATTATAATCGTTTATAATTTATTATATTCTATTATAATATTAATCTCGACGACCGATGTGGCGCGGTGGGCGAAGGTCCGCCTGCAACGCAAGAGGTTGCGGGTTCGATTCCCGCCTTGGGACAAATGTTTGTACGATCTACAAATATTTGTTCCGGGTGTTCTGGGTATTTGCTATGTATAATAAAAAATATCTATCTATGTAATGTATTGTATTAAGTATATCAGTCATCTAGTACCCATAACACAAGCTCTGCTTAGCTTGGGGCTAGATGATGCTGTGTGGATTGTCCAGCAATATTTATTTATTTATTATTATTATTATTATCTATTCTGCTTTCGGTTTCGGCTAAACGAAACAAACCGTTTCTGGTTGATCTCTACTTAAATTTACGATTTATTACATTCGTCGTATTTTTTGTATATTTTTGTAGAAAATCAAGAAGTCTGTAATGAAGTTGATCGCGCTTAAACTGACAGGGCGCTGAAGGAAGCACTAGACTGTAAATTCATTGTACCACTTGAGTTGAGTGTTTATCTGTAATAGACGTTTTTCTCAGAAATTATTCTTGGCTCTGAGGTAGAGCGTAAAATTAATTGCCGTCTGTAGGTTGAGTTTAGAGGGTTACTCAGGAAATTTGACAGCACGGTTGGCGCAGTGGCTAAGCGATTGACTGCTGCGCTGCGTGTCGTGGGTTCGATTCCCACACGGAACAAATATTTGTATGGCCTACAGGTATTTGTTCCGGGTCTGGCTGTTTGTGTATGTGACTTTGAATGTTTGTAAACGCACCCACGATACAGGAGTAATTCCTAGTGTGGGGCAACGTTTTTCCTAATAATAATAAAAAAAAAAAATATAGAAACATACTACAAAGATAATCGAATTTGAAGATTTTTATTTATCTCGTCGGTTGTACTGTTTCAAAAGATTTTAGCCTAAGGATGAAAAGTATTATAAATCCCACTGTTTAAAAATTCCACATAAAATAGGTTTAATACAAATCCTGTGGGTTCATAATTTAATCTTAAATTTTTCAATTTGTCAAATATCGGCCAGCTTGCAATATATTTAGTATGTAAGTAAATGTGTGTGTTGTTAGTAGCGAATTTAACCCTATTAATTAATAATAGATCAAAATATACGTGCATACATTTTAGCGTGATTTGTTATACATAAACACATCCAAAAAAGATTTTTACTTTTTCCTATGATAATGAACGCAACATTTGCGTGTATGTTTCATTTTAAGAATGCACGATGAAACAGCGGAAAAAAATGATAAAATGAAGAATATTGCTTACCTTTATCTCCCCCAATTCACAAATAAACAATAAACACTCAATAAAACTTCAGTTATTCCAAAATTAAAACAGACCTTCACAGCACCAACCGTTTTTTCCTTACCAAAACAAGAATGACAGTTCGAAGCAAAAACCAACAGTATTTCCACATTTAAAAATTGTTTCTAGCCGTGAATGTTGCCAAATATTTAAATAAATTTCTATAATTTTTATGTAATGCCGATAAACGTCCTAAAGTATACTCAACACATATGGTGCGTTGGTGGCATGACCTAGTTATTTCGATCAATGGTACGTTGGTAGCAACGAATGGGTTAAAACGAAATAACTATTGATACATGGAGAAATAAAATAAATAATCACAGGGCATCACTGTCAACGGGAGAAGTGCCCAGAAGGCTGGCAACATTGCCACGTTGAATGGCAATGCTGATTCTTTGGCCAAAAAAGGCCAGCCCTCTGGTTAAGTGAAGAGTCGACCAAACGCTTCGCGATTTCTCGAAAAACTAAATGGGCGCACGGACCCCAAGGCCCTAGTGTATCAACCCCAAACGGCTCAAACATATAACTTCCAATTAGATGATCTATACGATATAATATGTTAGTCGAAACTAAAAATTTAGACATCTGCGAGTTTTTGTCTAAATATAAGAAATGTTATGATAATTTTATTACGTCTAAATGTTTTATTTTCTTTTTTTTGTATGTCCTGTGCATGTATGGATTGTTTACCAATTTTACCTGTAATTGTTAATTTCAATTGGTTAGCTTAGTTGATAATTATAGTGCATGCTGTGGTCTCCTATAAGTTAAGGAGTACACCTACTTAATAATGCATATCAGTATTCATATACATGTACATCTTTTGTTGGAGATCCTAAATGAATAAATAAGTATAATAATATAATAAAGCTGTGAGATTTCTTTCTTCTTTGAACACTCTGTAACTACTGCTAGTCGATGGTATTTATAGAATTAAACCACTTAGATTTGTAGAGTGATAGAGTGGACGTATCCAGACAGTGCACAGTTACACAACATCTCGCCTGTAACCCCCGAAAGGATAGGCAAAGGTGAACCTATAGTAACACCCATATTTTGCCAGTTATGTTTAAGTCCCACTTAATAGGGTGCATGCCTACTAACTGGTAATTAAACAGGCACAAAGCGGGTCCGGGCTGCTATTGAAAAACTCCAAATGGAAAACCCAATGTCCTTTTGCCCAACCTGGAAATCGAACCCCGGAGCTCAAGCTAATCCAAGACATCTCACAACCTCAGGACCAGTTGAAAACCAGCGTCAGACCCTAGTTGTCTATCATTTTTGCTGAGCTGGAGCCATTTGGCGCAGCCGTAAAGCACATACTTATCTATATATATATATCTTTCGTTTTTATTTTGTTTTCAATGTTTAGTTTCGTTTCATTGGTTAAGCCTGTGCTAAATAATTGTTTTAACTAGGATTATTTCTTTCTTTCTTTCTTTCTTTCTTTCTTTCTTTCTTTCTTTCTTTCTTTCTTTTTTCTTTCTTTCTTTCTATCTTTCTTTCTTTCTTCTTTCTTTTTTCTTACTTTCTTTCTTTTTTCTTTTTATTCGTGTAGGCTGACTCAGAACTTGATCTCATCGACTCGATTTACAATACCAAATATAGAACATTTTGGTTTTCTCTCTTCTCAGGCACAAAGAGAAGGTTTCTTCTTCCATACTAAACGACGTTACTTTAGAAAAATATTAAATTATATTCTTACCTGCTTCAAAAATAACGTGTCGACTAAGAACCGCAGAGATGGGTCCCTTTTACAGATTAAGTAATAAAATAAATGTTCGTACCAGCTTAGGGAGCCAAGATAGGGTCGAATTAGCATTCTGATTACATACAGTTATAATCTACAACCCTTATATATATAATGTAAACCTTGATAACGTTGACTTAAAGGTGCAATTCTTTATGTTTAGTGGTTGATAAGTCTTTTTATGAACGAGTTGATGTTTCATTTTTGTGAGGTTTTGTTTGTAACATTGAGTAAGGGTGTAAGGTATGTACCTATAACATAGATTTTAAAAGGCTCATTGGTTAGATAGTTTTTAACCGACTTCTAAAAAGGAGGAGGTTCTATGTTCACCTGTGTGTTTTTTTCGTTGTATGTCCACACCGATTTCTCCGTCAATTGCAAATCAATATTGCAAATATTATTTTTTCGTTTGACATAGTATACTCTCGAGGTGGTACCATTGTCACCAAATTAGGATCTAAGGATGGGATTCTTTAAGTATATTATTCTAGATGAGTAGCTCGCCGTCCGATCAGAGACCAGGCCCGAGTCAACGGCTCGTCGTGTTCCGCGCGCGCCTCACGGAGCCGTGTCAGCAGAATTGGCAGAGCCCTATAGGGGTCCGAAGCCTGCCGGGGATGCTAGATGTTCGAAAGAGTTACCGTGACCCCAAAACGTAAAGGGCAAGGACGGAACACGGATGGGTTTTAGTCAATAAAAGTCTGGCACGCCCTCCCGTTCCACCCAGAACGGGAGAAGTCATTGCATGATATCCCATCCTAAAAAAAAAAGGGATGGGATTCTGGAGAAGTCGAGGGAACTCTTCAGATATTAAAGGCAAGTACTTTTAACAATATAAATAGAGATATTATCTTCTTCGTTTTATATTAAATAAAGTACTAAAATGATTAATACATGTACTGAAAAAAAAAGAAACACAGGGCATCGAGAAATTCCTCTGGTCACGTGAAGAGTAAACCAAACGCTACGCTTCTTCGTTGCTGTTGTTAAATCAATCATAAAATAACATCAGGCCTGTATTCCCAGAAGATACGAATTTGACGACCGATGTGGCGCGGCGGGCGAAGGTCCGCCTGCGACGCAAGAGGTTGCGGGTTCGATTCCCGCCTTGGGACAAATGTTTGTACGATCTACAAATATTTGATCCGGGTGTTCTGGGTATTTTCTATGTATATAATAAAAATATCTATCTATGTAATGTACTGTATTAAGTATATCAGTCATCTAGTACCCATAACACAAGCTCTGCTTAGCTTGGGGCTAGATGATGCTGTGTGGATTGTCCAGCAATATTTATTTATTTATTTTATTATACAAGCAGAGGTATACATAATAATAGTTCACCTACATTTTGCACGTAACATTTAAATTTCATGTGATAGGGAACGAGCCTATTGCCATCAAACGGCCATAGAGCCATCCATACAACGGGCTGCTACAGATAATTTCAGCTGCAAAGACCCAATGACACTTCATCCAACGTGGGAATCGAGCCTAGGCCTTTTTGCTCAGCTGCACTGCTTGAAATAGACCAACGAAGTGGTCAATTACTAGGTATAATTCGGATGACGACAAAAAGATTTTTACGTATCCGGCAGATAGATTTATTAATAAATATTGGACACGTATTTTTTACGTAATCGAAAGATTACGTCGATACGTCGAGTTAAAATGTGGTTTACGTTAAGCGTATGTAGATTTTATACTTACTTGTGACGTAAATAAAACGAACGAAAATGACTCGAATAAAACGCATTTTAATTGGAGGGGCCCCCCATCCAATTAAAATGCGTTTTATTTTTTATTAATATGATAAATAAATAAAAAAATGTCTAATATAATTTGGCGGTACGGTAGGCGAGTATATTTTACGTAATTGAGTTATAAATAATAATACCAGCCTATTTATTACTCCCAGTCCCACTACAGGGCAAAGGCCTCTTCACATACAGAGAAGGCACGAGCATTGATCACCACACTGGCTCAAAACGGGTTGGCGATTACAGACTTATATTAATTATAAGTCCAGGTTTCCTCACGATGTTTTCCTTCACCAATGACAGTCATGTCCAAGATAAACGTAGAAAGTACAAAAAAAAAAAACGAAAAAGACACATTGGTACTTGCCTAGGTTTTAAACCATAACCTCGTGCTGTAGAGTTTTTGCTCTGAAAATTGATTGCCTGTCAATTAAGTAAGAAAAGCCGTAAAAGTACAAATTACACATACTAATATAATACTGAATGGTACAGTACTATTAATAATAATAATAATAACTCTAAGCATGTCATGTCGTCCGTAAATTTTTCCTCCAATTAATTTCTGAATTTTATCTGTTTATACCAGTGTGAGTACCACAAATTGCATTCACAACCAAACAAAACCAAATAAATTAATGTAAATAGTAGAAAACACAAAAAATGATACCTGTATATACGAAAACCTATAAATATGTAAGCAGTCCGACAGGTGACAGATGTCACACAAACTACAATACAAATTTACAAAACTGACGATGATGAAATAAAATGCTAACAAGAGCAGCAAAGCGACGCGCACGCCCACCATCCCCGGACTCGCCGCTCAGCTCCGCCTCGCCGCCGCCGGACCTTGGATCACCAGTGACACCGACGGTTGCAGCCGCGTCGAGCTCGAGCGACGAGTATTTTTCCCCACCGACGTCGCCAACACCTGTACGTCGGCAAGGGAGAGGCCGGCCACCGAAGAGCTTGGGATCCAGGGGCCAACCGGCCCCGAGCCAGGTCCCCGCTACCGGTGTTTGTGTGCAGCGCATGAGATGGACTCAGTCTATGAACGAGAACGTCATGCGCGCATATTACGGGTCTACAGAGGGGGGAACTAACCTCACTGCGTACCGTGCTAGGATGCTGTCTCTGTTTCAGGTATTGGAACCAACTGTTAACGTCTCGGCCCAACGACTGTCGGATCAGGTGCGGGTTATTCAACGTAACCACAGGTTGGACGATACCGCACTTGATAGGCTGCGTTCAGAGGTGCTGAACAACCACATCGTCTTGACTTCGACACAGACCGCGGTACAAGCGTCAATTATTAACGCAACACCGTCGCCGTCCAACCATGTCAGTGAAGAAGCAGATGATAGGGTTGTCACAGTAAGTAGCCAGTGCAATGAAAAACTGAGGAGCGCATTGGAGGATGCGCTTCGTGAGTATAGGTCCACACCGACCGAACTTAGACCCCGGTTACCAAGGCTGCCTATGCACAAAAAAAATAGAGCGCTGGTGTGTAACTTGGATTCGCTGCTTAAGGATTTATTCGAGAGCAGCGGAGACCTCGTCGATACACATTCAATCTTGTATTGCGCGGCTGTTGCGGCATGTCGTTTAGCTAACGTCAAGTTTCCAAATAATGACGTAGCTATTCGACCAAAACCAGCTGTACCAGCCTGGCAAAGCAGGATTGAGCGCCGTATCGATGGGGCCAGGGTGCTCATCGGCAAACTATACTGCTTCAGGGAGGGCAATACAAGACCTCGAGTGATGCGCTTTGTGAGGCGGGCTTTTGCGGGGACTGGAATCAGTCCTCGCGAATACATGTCCCGCATTGTAGAGCGCATCGACTTCCTGAAGCAGAAAGTTTATGCATGGGCGAACCGTATTCGGCGGTATAAACGGCGGGTTGACCGGTACTCACAGAATCGCATGTTCCAGAGCGATGAGAGGTGGGTATACAGAGCTTGGGAGCGACCTGAACAGGATGTGGCGGACGTGCACCGCCCGGATGATACAACCACGAATACATTCTGGCGTAACATCTGGTCGGTGCCCGTCTGTCACACTGAAGCTCACTGGATTCGTGACGTCGAACGCGTGTGTGAAACCATAACAGAAATGGAAAAAATTATTATAACACCATTAGACGTGGCCACAGCAGTTCGTCCGTTACCGAACTGGAAAGCACCGGGACCGGACGGACTGCATAATTTCTAGCTAAAATGGCTTGGTAGTTCACACACGCGCTTGGCATCACAATTCCAGTCATGTTTAGAGTCTGGTTCGCTACCCCAGTTTCTCACAACTGGTATTACTCACCTGCTCTATAAATCAGGTAGTACCACGGAACCCAAGAATTATAGACCGATCACATGTTTGTCGACGGTTTATAAACTTCTTACATCCATTTTGAGAGCTAAAATTGCCGAACATATAGTTGGTAATTCTATCATGTCTGCCTCTCAAAATGGATGTAGGAACGGGTCCCGTGGTACTAAGGAGCTACTCCTCATAGACATGGCCATTAGCCAACAGGTTCGTCGATCCCACAAGGATTTGTCGACATGTTGGATAGATTACAAGAAGGCGTACGACTCTGTGCCGCATGCATGGCTTATGAGGGTGTTGGAGTTGTACAAAATAGATGCAACTCTACGCACCTTTCTTGAGTCATGTATGGGGCAATGGAGGACGGTCCTTCGATATCCAGGATGTCGGCAAATTCAAGGGAATGATGAACCTATATGGATTAAACGGGGAATATTCCAGGGCGATAGTTTGAGTCCCCTTTGGTTTTGCTTAGCCCTGAATCCGCTAAGCACATTGCTGGAGGATTCAGGTCTAGGCTATAGGTTGAGAAGAGGTGGTCAGGTCATATCCCACCTCCTTTACATGGATGACCTAAAACTCTTTGCCTCCAACAATTTACAACTGATGGAACTACTGAAAATAACTGAAAGTTTCAGTAGTACCATCAGGATGGAATTTGGTGTGGACAAATGTGCGGTCATGCATGTAAAGCGAGGGGAGATTGTGGAATCCGAGGGTATTCAACTTCCGGATTCCATACAGCTTAGATCCCTCTCCTCATCCGATAACTATAAGTATTTGGGTATATCGGAAGCATTAGGCATTAATGTTACTGACATGAAGCAATCGCTGAAGGAGCGCTTCTTTGGCCGCCTGAAAAAGGTTTTAAATAGCCTTTTATCGGGCGGAAATAAGGTGCGCGCCTTCAACGGTTGGGTCATGCCGGTTTTAATGTACTCTTTCGGCATACTCAAATGGACTCAGACCGAACTCGACGCCCTGGATAGAAGGGTCCGTACACTGCTGACCGCAAACCGGATGCATCACCCACGATCATCGGTAATGAGGTTGTACATCCCGCGGAAATGTGGAGGTCGAGGCTTCTTAAATGCTAAGACACTCTACAACCGCGAGGTGTGCAACCTCAGGGATTATTTTTTAAAAACCGAAGTGGGTATGCATCGGGATGTGGTCACAGTTGACAAGGGACTCACCCCGCTGTCCATGGCTAAAGAGAACTGGCGCAAACCTGTAGTGCTTACTACCGATGACCGCAAGCAGGTATGGCAAAGCAAGGAGCTTCACGGGCGCTTCTATCGGGCTCTTCATGGGCCCGATGTGGATTTCATAGCGTCCGTATCCTGGCTACGATTCGGTGACCTCTTTGGGGAAACTGAAGGTTTTGTCTGTGCGATTATGGACGAAGTTATTCTGACGAACAACTACCGGAAACATATTATGAAGGACGGGACGGTTGACATGTGTCGGGCATGCCACCGTCCGGGTGAGTCCATCAGACATATTATTTCTGGTTGTTCTCGTCTGGCTAACGGCGAATACTTGCACAGACATAACCAAGTGGCCAGGATTATCCATCAGCAACTTGCTTTGAGGTACAAGCTTGTGGAATCTGAGGTACCGTACTACAAGTATGTGCCCGACCCAGTTCTCGAAGATGACCATGTCACATTGTACTGGGATCGGTCTATCATTACTGACAGGACTATTGTTGCCAATAAGCCTGACATAGTAGTGATAGACCGATTAGCGCGCCGCGCAATGATAGTGGATGTCACCATCCCACATGACGAGAACCTCGTGAAAGCCGAGAAAGAAAAACAGATTAAATATCTTGACTTAGCACACGAGGTTGTCGACATGTGGAATGTGGACTCGGCTGTCATTGTGCCGATCGTAGTTACGGCCAATGGCCTACTGGCTAAAAGCCTTGACGACCATCTGTCGAGGCTTTCGTTACACGGTTGGATCAAAGGCCTGATACAGAAGGCAGTACTCCTCGATACGGCTCGCATTGTGAGGAGGTTCCTGTCTCTGCAACCCTAACCGCCGGTAGCTTGGACCCTGCTCCTGCCATCGGTGGACTACTATTTTTTATATTTTTAAATGTTTTTGTATTTTTTATATTTAAATATTTAAAAATGTAATTTATATGTTTATACCAAGAATAAAGAGAATAATAATAATAATAATAAGTTTATTGATGCTTCAGTTTACAAAGGGGCTTAGTGTTTGGAGCCTCCTTTTAAGCAAACAATGCCTGTGTTAGGAGACTCCGCTCTTCCATAGATTAGCATTAGTTAACTTAAGATTATGAACAAAAATTTAAACTAAAATTACAATAAAAACTACAGATGTTAGTGAGGTATGTTTCGAGTGTAAACTACTGTGCGTATTGTGTGCCTAGTGAGAGAGTGTATGTGAGGGTGTGTGTGAGGGTGTATGTGAGAGTATATGTGCTTGTGTGAGAGTATGAGAGAGAGTTTGAGAGTGTATGTGAGTGTGTATCTACTACTATATGTGCTCCAAAAGTGCCTCCGTGTCATCATATGTAAGTGTTTTTATCCAATTGGTTATTGTTTTCTTACAATCATAACTTGTTTTTGTGTATATGCAATTAATTTTATTAATCTTGTTATAAAGTTGTGCAGACCGTTTATTCACTTGCCTACTGGCAAACACAGTTTTAGTCTGTGGAATTTGTGCAACATTCTCAATCCTCCTTTTCCGTACAAATTTTGGATCATATGGTAGGGCTTTGTGTTTTTTTAAAACTGTTTGTATAATATACATTTTCCTTACGGAAACTATTAATGTGAAAGTAACTTTGTCTGTCTGTGAATGTTACTTTTGAACGCTTTATCAGCTGGACTGATATATAAAGTTTTATATGAAGATAGTTTGAGACCTTAGGAAAGACATTTCGCTACGTTCACATGGGTGTACGATGGTAAATGTATTCACTATTCATTACTTAGTTCTTGTAGTAACGAAATGACCATGCCACATATTTTGACTAAGGTGTAGAGCTTGTACAGTTAGGGTGTGTACAGTTAGAAGCTTGGCTCTAAATGAGATCTGACAACTTTTTTGACGACCTATGTCAAAAACCTATGGACGACCTATGTACCTTCGCAGCGGGCGAAGGTCCGCCTGCGACGCAGGAGGTTGCGGATTTGATTCCCACCTTGGGACAAATGTTTGTACGATCTACAAAGATTTGTTCTGGGTGTTAGCTATGTATCATAAAAATATCCATGTAATGTATTGTATTACATATATCAGTCACCCATAACACAAGCTTTGCTTAGCTTGGGGCTAGATGATGCTGTGTGGATTGTCCAGCATTATTTATTATTGACAGTGCGCGGTTTCGACGACATTTTCCATGAAAATGGTTTTGGGTGGTCTAGTTATTTCATTTCTATAAATACAGCAGTAGGTAATAACGTTGGCTATTCCAATCCCAGTTCAACGAAGCAGTGTGCTGTTTATTTACTTGGGAATATTTCTATTAATAGACTAATTTTACGTATTTCTCTCTATTAATAAAGTGTAGTCATGATTTAGTTGGAGACCTTGCTGTTTGAAGTTTCTAATTTTATTTGTTGTTGATACTGTTCTTAGAAATTTAGATTATAATAAGGGGTGGGTAATTTTAAATAGAAGCTTGGGTGGATTAAGGGTTTCATCAGTTTCTGTTGATATATAAGGGTTGAAAGGACATCGACGCTCATCCTCATACCATGGGTGTTCTGGGTATTTACTATGTTTAATAAAAAATACCTATCTATGTAATGTACTGTATTAAGTATATCAGTCATATAGTACCCATAACACAAGCTCTGCTTAGCTTGGGGCTAGATGATGCTCTGTGGATTGTCCAGCATTATTATTTATACTATTATATATTATAATGAGCAACACATCAAGCTACTCAAATCTGTCAATATTTTTTTTGACATGCAACTTTCTCTGGCATATAGTTGATATTATAAGGACTGAGCTAAGCTACTTTTATTTTAGAAAAAGAATTACGGTCTACCACGCAAAAAAACATATTCTCATAAAATTGCGAATAAAATCAGATTCATGTGGAAAAGTATATGTGTAAAAGGAAAATGACCAGGCTATGTTGGCTATTTGCATGCATATTTGCATATAATGAAAAATATCTATCTATGTAATGTATTGTATTAAGTATATCAGTCATCTAGTACCCATAACACAAGCTCTGCTTAGCTTGGGGCTAGATGATGCTGTGTGGATTGTCCAGCATTATTTTATCTTTATGGGTTCAGTGTATGATTTTGGATCCCCAGGGTGCAAAATTTTTCGTCGGATATTTATGTTTTTTTTTAATTTACACTTTATTTTTATCCCCTTTTATAAAGTAAAATAATTAATCAAGATAAAAAGGTCAAGTATATCTTTATAATCCTTTTTAGCCACATCTATGTTAAATTAGAAAAAAATGCATACCTAATAAATCTTAGAGCAGCTTTAAAATTCTCACATTTTAATATTAATCTAAAATATCTAAGTACCTCAGCACTAAGCCTAATCCAGCTACATTCAATCCCATATTAAAAGCTTTTACTTGGTACCTAAATCTTTGGGCAGACATTGTGGAATTTCAAAAAGCCGCAGCTACCAGTTTTAATATAATTCATAGAGCTATAGATCACAAAAATCCAGTGTAACAAGCTCCAACTTTAATGAAGAGCCCTCCTGAGAATAACATCGGTGAGAAGATTTGGATTTTCCATATAGTAGTGGAGAAGATTGTGTAAAGTGGTAACAAAAGATATTTATAAGGCAGATGTAAGTGGAAACGTCTGGAGGGGCGCCCTAGTTTTCTAGGGCGCCACACACACATACGCTGACCTTATTGGTGATGTTCTTCAGAAAGGTCAGGTGCGTAGTACACGTGACTGGCGAGCGTGCATGACCGTGATGAATGGAAACGAAGTTAAAGGAGTGTCTAAGGATCGTAGCTGTTTTTCTTTTCTTCTTCTTCTTCAGTTTTTTCCGTAAACGTACCTGTTTGAAGACCACGTACCGGATGGTTGACGCCCCGTGGGCATGCCCGTAAAAGATCGACCAACGATCCGGTGAAGATCACTACAAGTCGATGGATTAGGACAGTGCAGGACCGATCATTGTGGTGTGGAAATCTTTGGGAGAGGTCAATGTCTAGTAGTAGACATCTTGTGGCTGAATGATGATGTGAAAAAGACATGAGTAATTTTGTATAGTGAGAACCTTTCGGGCAGATAGTGAGGTTTTGTGAGTATTTTTACAATTTCGTTATAAACAAATGTTATTGGTTCTGTTAAATAGCAGGTAATTCCTTTGGAAAGTGTGAAATCTTTAGTATTGCAAGAAGACAGTTGTTTTAATATCCACCTGCGGTCATATATCAAACAATTGATATTATGTCATCTTTTATCTTATATCATCATTATATTATATAATTTATCAAAGATTTACAAAACAATGGTTAGACCTGCTGTCTTGTATGGATCAGAATGTTGGGCCGCAAAAGGCATGAATGAAAGGCAGTTACATGCAGCTGAGATGAGAATGCTGAGGGGGATGTGTGGTGTTACGCGAATGGATAGAATAAGAAATGAGTATGTAAGAGGAAGTCTTAAAGTGGCGCCTGTGACCGAGAAGTTGTGTGGAAACCGGTTGTCATGGTATGGGCATGTGATGCGAAGGAATGAGGACCATGTTGTGAGGAAAGTTTTGAGTATGAATGTGCAGGGTTACATGAGTAGAGGAAGACCAAAGAAAAGATGGATGGATTGTGTGAAAGTGGATATGGCAAGAAAAGAGGTGACCCATGAGATGACGGCAAATAGAGATATGGAAGAAGAAAACATGCTGCGCCGACCCCAAATAAATTGGGATAAGGGCAGGAGGATGATGATGATTATATAATTTATCATCTGCCTTGCCGTTTCCAAACCTTGTTGGCATCGACTTCCAGTCTGATCAGATGCAGCTTAATACCAGTATTTAAATGGAGCGACTGCCTATCGTACCTCCACAGCTCAGTTACTGGGCAATACCCTTTTGTAAGACTGGATGTGAAACTTTCGGGCTCCTGACTAGCGATGACGAGACGAATGTCTAAGATCTACAAATGACAGCTGGGACCAATAGCTTAGCGTACATTCCAAGGCACTCAAGAGTCTTGATTTGTAATGAACGGTCACCCATCCACAAACTAACCTCGGCCAGCGAAGCTTAGCCTTCGATTGAACCATGCGGCTGTTTCTATTTTGCCAAGACTACGTCATCTTTTACATGATCTTTTATTTTATTTTAGGTACATCTATTTTAATGCGTGTTCAGTCTAGATTAATACTAAAAGCTGAGTCTTAGCAAGAACCCATTTGCATTTAAAATTTGGCTACTTTTAAAATGGTTGCTACGTCTATGAGAACAAAGCTTCTTACTGTTCCATATAATATTTTATTTTACTCATTAAGATTGCTAGTATGTGTTGCCTTATAGGATATGATTTGGCTCAATAATATAACATGCGAGGAACGATTTTTGTTCAAGGTTGTTAGTTCAAATCCGGGCAAAAACAAATACCTCCTAGGTACCTTTTTTTCTATTTTTAGTTTTGAATGCCAATCGACGTAAAATGTTATTTCGCGTAAACTGGCCTTCTAACATGATATTTAATGCATATTTTTATTTTTTATTTGAGATGGGCTTGTTTTAGATACTTATCTATGTTAATAGCGACAAAGTCGACGATGGAGTGCTTATAGCTTACACAGAAGAAGCCTGTTCACTCTAACTTTGAAGAGATTTTAATTAATTAATTTATCAGATCACACAGTGGTCAAGGCTTCGCCTTTCATGCATAAACTTGTAGTTTCAAATCCCGGTAAATATCAATGTTACTTTCACAATTCAAAATACGTATCTTCTAAGTTTAACTTGGACATCACTGACATCGGCAAAAGAAAACACGGTGAAACTTGTACTTATAATTAATTTAAATTTGACGACACGGTTGGCGCAGTGGTTGAGCCATCAGCTGCTGCGCCGCGTGTTGTGGGTTCAATCCCCGCACGGAACAAATATTTGTATGACCTACAGGTAATTGTTCCGGGTCTGGCTGTTTGTGTATGTGAGTATAAATGTTTGTAAACGCACCCACGATACAGGAGAAATTCCTAGTGTGGGGCAACGTTTTATTAAAAAAAAAAAAAAAAAAAAAAAAACTGGAATCGCCAACCCGCCTTTAACAAGCATGGCCAAGTCAAAGTGAAATCGTTTCTTTCAATTGCATACCTATATACATAAGCTAACTTCTATTTTCCACGGGGGTAGGCAGATACTACAGAACACCATCTGCTACAATCCTTACATACTCCTCTCCTTTCCTCTTTCTCTCCTCTTCTTTCAATTAGACCATTAAAAATGGACTTTTAAACGTCAAATTTTAAATTCAAATAAAATACTAAGAAGATTCTAGTTGATCCTTCCAAAAGGTAGTTTCGTGTGGAGAATAATTGATAAGAAACTTCACGGTGATTACTGCTCATGCCTTCTCTGTGTGTCGTATGTTTCATAACTGTCGTAACAAAAAATAACCTTGTAATTAAATCCTTTTAATATCTCTCGTTTCCATAAAGCCCCTTATCAATAATTTCAGGCCAATTTTTTTTGACCCAAAATCTTTTCATGTTGTCAAGAAAGACTAATTAATATAATCTGAGTCTTTTATCTTAGGGCACAGATGCTGCTGTGAATGGGGCCCCCGTTTTGGTAATTAGAAGAGCGTGAATGAGATTGGGTTATGAATGAGCCCCGGGCCCCGAGTTATCGTATTTTGTTTTGGTAATGGTAAATTAGATACATATATTTTTGATGAAGGCGAAATTGTTTAAAAAAAATAATTATCTGTCTCGTCATGCTTGAATACAAGTCTGTGTAGGAATAAATCAATAGGTATTATACTAACCAATGCTTTCATTATCTGGTTATTTGATATTAAGTATTTAAGGGGGAAGCGTAAGTTTTTTATTACCAGATATCCTAATACGTACGGGGCCAGCACGTCAAGCTACCCCAACGTGTCAAATTTCTTTGATAGATTTTCAACTTTATGACAATGTATAAGTACCAGCCTATTACTGTCCTACTGCAGGGAAAGGCATCTTCTCAAACAGAGAAGGCACGAGCATTAATCACCACGCTTGATAAAGACGGGTTGGCGATTTCAGGCTTATATTAACTATATAAGTCCAGGTTTCCTCACGATGTTTTCCATCACCAATGTCAGTGATGTCCAAGATAAACTTAGAAAGTACATACATATGAATTGAAAAACTTACATTTGGTAATTGCCCAGGTTTGAACCCACAACCTCGTGCACAAGAGGCAACGCCTAAACCACTGGGCCATCATGACATGAACAAAGTATAAGGTTCATGTTGTGCTGGCGTCTGTACTGAGCTGCAAATTGAAAGAAACGTAAGAACACATGAGTTGAACATAGCATTGAAAGTTAGATTTATATTTTTCTAAAATGGTTTTAGTACACTGAGATTTTTGGATAGATACTTGTCTATAATCAAGTTAGCTTTGTACAGATTTAAATTGCTGGCCAGCGAAATTTTCGTCATATTTCCTGGTTCATCACTAATACGAGTATTATTAACACTTAAGACACTTAAGTAAGTACTTTGTTACTGATTATATACTTTATTGTATAACAAAGGATAGAATACAGGACACGTATAAATTAAGTCTACAGTCATGGGCGGGTCTTTACGCACAAACAACCTTTGGATATACCTAAAAAAAAAAAAGTTTATTGCAATTACATACAACATACATTGTTAACACACATGACTTGGAGATCATCTTTTAAGCAAAAAGATGCTTGTGTTAGGTGAACTATGCTCTTTCACATATCACGACAATAAAAGAATGCAATTAAAAAAAAAAAGAACAAAAACAAAGAAAATCAAATTAATATAAAACAGAGTAATCAAGTTAAAAGAAAATACAAAAAAGAAGAAAGGAGCGCACTTGTGTGATGGATGCGAGTGATTTTTTGTGTGAGGGTGTGTGTACGCGTGTGTGTAAGTAATCGTGTGTGTGTAAGTAATAGTGTGAGTGTGCATTCTGTTTCTGAGTTATTAAGTGTAAGTTTAGTTTATTTTATTTTTTTAGATTTAGGTTTAGGTTAGCCCTGCGACAATATCTTGGAATCGGAAGAAGACAGGTACAGCTTCCTCCACTAACAATTAAAGAAAAGAAAAATTTTGGTTTGTCAGAGTAAAAAAATCATCGTCACGTGTTCTAATTTTTACTGCCTCGTTGGTGTATTGGTCACAAGCGCGACTACTAAGATGAGGTCTTGGGTTCGATTCTCGGATCTTAGAAAGTAATTTTCATAAGTTATTCCATCATGAATTTCTTAATACCTATTTCGAATCTATATCCCAGTTCTATAGGTCCCTAACACAGGCGTGATATTATGTTTATGTTAAAACATCTCTAAGTTATCTAGGCAGGACCACTTGCAACCAAATGGTTTCCGCTTACAAACCCATCAAACAGAAAAATATATGTCCCGGCAATTGATTTCGCTCCACTGAACCGCAAACAAATAAACAACACACTATGTCTTCCTTTCACATCTGCATATAAATGAATACTCGAATCTGTATGCGATAAATTGTTAGAACAGTCACGAATGGTCACAAATTGTCACAATAGTCACAAATTGTCACAAATTAACAGTAACAGTGCCACGGTATATTTCCCTTATTTATTTACGAATCGTACGTGTTAGAAATTGTTAACAATATATTGCTATACATTTGCATGGTATTGGATTTAGATGCAAATCAAAATAGAGGACGTGGTTGCATTAATTTTACAGTTTTTTTTTTACAAAATTACAGATATCAAGGTGCTCCCTCACCGGGAGCATTCGCCTGTAATGTAACGTTACAGAGTCGATCATTACATGGGTGAGTGAGGAGAATCGAGCATTACAGGGCGCAACCTGTTGTAGCGACATCTATCTCGCCACATACGAACTAAATCGACGTGTCCTATATCGCGATATTAAAGTTATCCACGTGACTAAGCATATACATATATACGAGCCCGACAGCAACCGTCGGGCAGTAGCCCACCAGACACAACACTCGTCTGGTCGGAGGATCCTCCCTTTTCTATGGTGGATGAGGAACTGTTATACTCCTGCTGTACACCCTGTTGACACAGATTGTACAGCATTGTTGTTGTTACAGATTGTATCATTACAGTTTGGGGGTATGAGGATACCCCCAAACTGTAATGATACAATCTGTAACATTATGATGCAACTTGTAACATGAATGCGGTGAACAAGTAATTTAGCTACAGGCAAATGCCCAAAAGCAAATAGTTACATTACAACCAAATGTTTATCAGTCAGGGAGGCAGTATGTTACGTAATGCTAAAAATTGAATCTGAAATGTTACATAAGAAAGAAAGAAAGAAAAATCATTTATTCAGCACAGACTCAGGCAAACAACGACACAATACTAAACATAGAAAACATACAAAAAACGGGTAACAAGAAATACATTAAAATATATATAAGTATTCATGTATTATTAAGTATGTGCCTTACGGCTGTTCTAAAAGGGTCCAGTTCGGCAAAAATGCCGGACAACTAGTGCCTGACGCTGGTTTTCAACTGGACCTGACATCACAGGCGAATGCTCTCAGTGAGGGGGCACCTTTACCTGAAGTGTTCCCCAAGTGTTGGGGTATTCCTCAAAGCGCAACTATTTTTAAGCGCAACTAAACTATTCCTCAAACCGCAACCATGATGAAGAATAGAGAGGGGTATGATGGATTCATTAATGATATCGATAGGCAGTTTGAAATTGTTAATATTTATTAAGTGTTTTTTTTTTTTTTTGCAGTTTATTTTGTATTTGGGACTTTTATACATATGTACTTGCCAGTCCCATCGGACCTTATACAATTATTACTATACACTAAAACGTAACAGCACAAACATAATTAAGCTATAAGCAGCCTCGGAGTTAGGTTAGGTTCGACAAAATGTGATGAAAAATTCCAACATCGTACATTTTTGTGTCTAGCTCTCTATACAATTGTTCTCTTGCAGACTGAAATTTGACACATTCCGTCAATAGATGCATAACATCTTCTACTGTGTTTACTTATTAAAACGGACTACCATAGGCGGAGGAACTTATAGTATATCTACATTTGGCCAGTTATGTTTAGGTCCCATGTAAAAAAGGGCGAGCTATTGACATCAATCTGGCAGTCTTCAGTTATGTACTAAGTTAGAGCTGATGTGAAATTAGTTTATGACTTGATCTTAACCATGTTTGTAGTCGATGACTTTTAAATCAAACAACTTCATATGTTCGTTCAAAAGTTTCAGTTCTAGTAAAAGTGACAGCTCCGATAAATATCCGTCCCTTTCTTGTTTCATAAGAGAGAAAGAGATGTAAGTAGTACAAATGACTAAACATTTAACTCGAAACTTTTTAACAAAACAAACAGTCAACTGCAGTGTCCACAGTAACGTTTTAATGTCGTAACAATAAAAGGAACGCATGCATTTGCAACTCAATTTTGAAGTTAAACATA
Source organism: Phlogophora meticulosa (assembly GCA_905147745.2). Lineage (NCBI taxonomy): Eukaryota > Metazoa > Arthropoda > Insecta > Lepidoptera > Noctuidae > Phlogophora > Phlogophora meticulosa. The sequence continues at coordinate 2,231,887 of LR990534.1, forward strand.
AATGGAGAGATCCAGTTTCGTCCGGTTCAAACTGGAACATTTACGTAAAAACACATGTTCCCGAAAAAACTGTACGTTTTTAATTCAGTAAACAGCAACAAGTGGCCGGTTAGATGGGAGTGTTACACTGTTTCATTTAAATTGGCCTATTTGTTGCAAATGTAGTCCTTATTGCTGTCATCATTCCAGGTAAAAGACGTCTACTGCTGGACAAAGGCGTCCCTCGAAGATTCTCATCCATCGGCTTCCTGCGATCAACACCTAATCGTGGGACTTTGCGATTCGTGGTCGCCACACAAGAACCCTTTTGCCCCAAACGGCTATCGGGTCCAAATATTAATCAGAACCTTTTTTTTTAAACATTTCCCCACACTAGGATGTTCTCCCGTATCGTGGGTGAGTTTACAAATATTAAAATCACATACACGAACAACCAGACCCGGAACAACTACCTGTAGGCCATACAAATATTTGTTACGTGCGGGAAACGAAACCACGACATGCGGCGCAGCAGTCGATCCCAGCCACTGCACCAACCGTGCCGTCAAGTTATGTTAGACATCTTCCCGGAAGCCGGTGGGAGAAAGTGTCCGTTAGAATCAACTGGAAAACCCCTACCCCCACCAAAACACCACCACCAAACCGCCAACTTCAAATATTTGTATTCCCATAACTGGCTCAGCAGACTACTTAGGTATTTAAAACTCTCGACCTGATAAACCTCTTTTATACTCCCCTCCAGGATACAGAGTAAAAAGAAAGTTAAAAAAAGAATGTTTTTTTCAGTCTAAACAAACCTTTTTGATCTGTTCAAAGTTTTCCTGTACGGGCATACCATCCTTTTAGCTACCAAATACCGTTTGGAATTAAAAAATTGTTTCCTTCAAGTGAACACTAAAAATTTGGGTGTAAAAGACTTTTATATAGCCCAGAGCAATAAACCGCTTAGAATATTCTGAAAACGTTCGACACAGAAAAGGTATTTTGTAAGCCGAGCTGAATGACTACCACTTATTCGAAATTGAGCTAGATTTTTCTGAATTCGTTATTTTTATGCCTCATTGGAGTAGTGATATGGCTACAGTTCAGCGTGAAGTCCTGGGCTTGGTTCCCGGATTGGGCATAGTTTTGTTGGGTTTGGTCCATCTGGGAATTGTCAGAAGCAGTCTGGATTCGTGCCCAGTTAATAGTAATAAGCTCGTCGTCCCTTATAGCATGGTAAGTACCATGTCGATTAAAATGACAACACGGTTAGCGCAGGAGCTGAGTGATCCACTGCTGCGACGCGTGTCGTGAGTTCGATTCCCGCACGGAACAAATATTTGTATGGCCTACAGGTAGTTTTTTCCAGGTCTGGCTGTTCGTGTATGTGATTTTAAACGTTTGTAAACGCACCCGTAACGACACAGGAAAATTTCCTAGTGTGGGGCAAAGTCTGAAAAAAAACAATTGAATTAAAAAAAAAACAAATTTACGTCACGTTTACGTTAAGCATTCGGATTAAGCACACAGTGCACATATATGTCATAATAACACTGCGCCCGCGATTTCATCCGCATAGTTTTCATACTTTTCCCTTTTAACTTTTACATCCCATTCCCTCTGAAGAATAGTTTTAAAAACAAGATTTTGCTTATGTTACTTGCTGATAATGTAGCTTTCCATACATGAAAGAATTTTTAAAATCCGTCAATTCATTTTTGAGCTTATCAATTACACACAAACGATCAAATATTTTATCTTTACTTATAATATTTGTATTAGTTAAGATAATCTGTCTTTGTCCACCCTGCTCTTGTGATAATGAGCTGCATTTCAAATCATGACGCACAAAACAAGCTGTCAGCATAATTATGATCATATTTCCAATGTTTCTTGATTTGGAGTCCTCCACAAATACCGTAAGCCATAATATGTATATTTCTACGTCTATCCTTCGTATAATATGTAGGCTTCAACGGTCTATTGAGGGTGCGGTATCTCGATGGAATGCCCTGAATTTGAATCCACTTTGGTGGGATTATTGTGGTTCACACATTTAGGTGAGGGGAACTCACGTTATATTTTATGGTGTGAATGTATTAAATAGAGCTTAGTGATGTTTTTAAATGGCGGAAAAACAACATCCAGTGCTGATTTTTCAAACGTCATCAGAAACTAATTTGTGTAAATTTTCGTTTATTAAATATGTAACACGTACTATTTTGACTATTTTTAGTAATAATGGTAATTTAGTAAAATAACATTTTTAGTATTTTTCTAACTCCTCCGCTGTTCTTTTCTGATTAATTTCGTTGCAGGATCCAAAACAGTTGAATCGTTTCTCCGGGACTCGTCGGGCTTCATTGTCTCGACGCTTTTCTGGCGGTCGCCACTGTTGATTCTGGTTTTCAGGAGTTGCAGTGGTTTGGGAATAGCGTGGCGGCCTTGTCCCAAAAAATAATAATAATAATTTATTTGACACACAGAACATAGAACATACGCGCACATTAAAACAAATATACAGGACAAGTTTTAATTTTTTTAATTTTATAATGATGGCGTGTCTGAATTAGATAAAAAATATCTGTATCTCAGACATCAACGCTCTTCCTTGTCTTAAATAAAAAATAGCTGAGCCTACATTCGACACAAGTTTGTGAATGTACCTATTCGTATGTTTCGAACTCAAAACTATTTTATGCGCTAAGCACAAATACCAAAGACAAACATACGTATTCAAAGGTTAACAAAAACTTTAAGATAAGTAAACTGAAGTGGAGTTACAACAAGTTGGGCCGACTGTACTGTAAATGTTTGAGTTTCATCCATTTTAAGATAGATTTGCATAAGTTTTTGGTTCAATTTAGTGCATTAAGTTGGAGTTCCTAAGTACAGTTAGCTTTAAGCACTTGAATTTTGTTTTCGTGATCATATGCAAAGTTACGGAGCTTCCAAGTAAAATAGATGAGAAGTGGTAATAGGTACTTATTTGAACCCTAGTTTAGTTTTTATAGAGGTGTGGTTTTTAAATTGGCAACATTTTTTCTAGTGACTGTAAATTTGACAGTTGACATGATTTGTGGTCAGTGTACGTTTTGCTTGCGTTTTTTTTTATAATTGACAGTCTGTCACTGCCCTGCTGCAGGGCAAAGTTCCCTTCTTATACAGATAAGTAATTGATCACCACACTTGTTCGAGAGGGTTCGGCGATTCCAGACTTATATTTACTAACCTTTGGGTGTAATGTCTAAGAAAAACTTAGTACGTGGGTAAGCAGCCACCATCTCGCGCATTAGAGCCTGTGCACACCACGTTTATTAGCGTTATTCACGTCGACGGCGCGCTTTTATCCTACAGAGCAGTTTGTTGTTGTTTGTATCGATACACACGCACGCTAGCATCTCGTTTGTATCGATTCATACGCGTGACACCGGTGCGTCACTTGCGCACGCGCTTCCTCCACGGGTGGGGGTACCCCCGCAACGATGGATGTGTGAATCTACGCTAGTTGCAATCGAGCAATTTGGTGCACTGCACGTCTTTGGAACACAAGAAATGGAGCCTTTCGACACAGAAAACTTTTAACACGTGGCTTTTCTTAGGGCCTATGCACACCACGTTTTAAAAACGTGGTGTGCATAGGCCCTTATAGGCGCGGTCCGCTGTGCCATGAAGACGAGCCCGAATATGAAATTTTAATTAAAACAGTAAAATGAAACTTAGCATTTAGCTTATTAATATCAAGTATAATGAAAATATAATTGGTTCAATGGTATCGGATTAGCACCAAAAAGCGTATTTGTATAAAGTATGTATCTTCCTAGAAATGGCTACATTTATAATACGCCTGTGAGCCTACGGCTGTCATATCTCTTCTTAATTGTAAATTAGTGTTTTTCTCAAAATTCGATAAATATCCATACTATATGTAATACTAATTATTATAAACATAAAACTCAAAACAAAGTAACTCTGTTTGTTTGTAGGTTACCCTTTCACGAATAAGCAGCTGATCGGATCGTTATGAAATTTAGCAAAGAGGTTGCTTTTTGCTAAATTTCATGATCATAGAAACGGGTATTGTCGACGGAAGAACATGCCTGATTGTAGAAAGATTTCTACCGTCCTGAGCATAGCGATGTTAAAACTGAAGAGAAGAAAGTTTTCTATTCTCTAAAGACTACGGGGCGCCCCGTGCTCGGGAAGAAGAGAGGTCAAGTTGGAAAGAAAGAGCATTGTCTATTTTTAGTAGAATAGCTTCGATCAATATTGATCGCAGTAGAATAGATATAGAATTGGTCATGCTACGCGAGCTGGGGAAGGACATACATAGATGGACGGACTGCATCCGCGATATGTATAGTAATATTTTATCCAACGAGGTTCGAATGCTTACAGTAAATACTCGTACCTACATTTTCATCAGACCTGTTATGTAAGTATGTGAGTGGGGCTTATTTCTCGATATATATATTTATACACGAGATACCCGCTGGAATAAAAGCTTAATGTAAGATTGACTTCAATTTCTGTTCTATACTATTTTAAATTGACTTACTTAATAACCTTTCCAAATATTTAATTTTATTTAAACAAAATTAATTTGAATTATTAAGACTTTCAGTTGTTAGTCTGTCGCCATACGTCACATTAGCATGTCGGTGACGCATACGTTTTTCCAGTAGCGAAAATCGCTATAAAATCAAAAAAAAAAAACAGCCTTTTACTGTACCGCTGAGGCCTCTTCTCATACAGAGAAGCCAAGAGCATTAATCATCTCGCTTCCTCAAGGCGGATGGGCGATTTCAGACTTATAGTAATTATAACTCCAGGTTTCCTTAAGATGTTCCCCTTCACCAACGTCAGTGCTGTCCAAGATAAACTTAGAAAGTACATATTATGAGTTTAAAAAATCACATTGTTAATTGCGATGATCATAAAAAATATAATTTCAACCTAACCGATTGAAACAGCAACTTACCTGACGACCGATAACGACCGATGTGGCGCGGCGGGCGAAGGTCCGCCTGCGACGCAAGAGGTTGCGGGTTCGATTCCCGCCTTGGGACAAATGTTTGTACGATCTACAAATATTTGTTCCGGGTGTTCTGGGTATTTGCTATGTATAATAAAAATATCTATATATGTAATGTATTGTATTAAGTATATCAGTCATCTAGTACCCATAACACAAGCTCTGCTTAGCTTGGGGCTAGGTGATGATGATGGCTTGACCTTGGCAAGCGTACCTTAACCTTCGATCAATCCATGTGGCTGTTTTTATTAAGCTATGAACTAGGCAGTGACTATGCGATTGAAAGGGCAGACTGAGAAACCCCTTCGTTAAAATAAATACAAGGAAATTAGTAATATTCATTTAATTTATTAGTCGCGTAAAAATAACTATTTCAACAAATAAATATTATTTTTTAATTTTAAGTATTTACATATATACAATCCTGCTGTCTTGTATGGATCAGAGTGTTGGGCCACAAAAGGAATGAATGAAAGGCAGTTGCATGCAGCGGAGATGAGAATGCTAAGGGGGATGTGTGGTGTTACGCGAATGGACAGAATAAGAAATGAGTATATAAGAGGAAGTCTGAAAGTGGCGCCTGTGACAGAGAAGTTGTGTGGAAATCGGCTATCATGGTATGGACACGTGATGCGAAGGAATGAGGATCATGTTGTGAGGAAAGTTTTGAGTATGAATGTAGAGGGTTACAAGAGTAGAGGGAGACCCAGGAAACGATGGATGGATTGTGTGAAAGTTGATATGGCTAAGAAGGAGGTGACTTCTGAGATGACGGGAAATAGAGATGTATGGAAGAAGAAGACATGCTGCGCCGACCCCAAATGAAATTGGGATAAGGGCAAGAGGATGATGATTACATATATACAATAATGCCATGAAACTAACTACATACATTTTTACAAAAACAAAAATAAAATAAAAAGCCCACCAAGACACTCAGGCGTCAAGTACTCTTCCGCATCGCTGTCACCTGGAAACGTGCCCAAAGTCCCTTGTACTGGCAGCATTGCCACGTTGGATGGCACTACTAATTCTTTGGGCAAAGAATGAGCCAGTCTTCTGATCACGCGAAGTGTCGATCTAGGTTCACAAACCAACTCAAACTACAAACTATAAATACCAAATTCATCATCTCCACAAAATAAGAAATTCAAATTTATTTACCTACCGCCATCTGGGGCCCAAACATCCGAGTCTAGTTCACATGTTGAATAAGAGATGGCGTAACAAATTCATAAGCTCCTCCTATGTTTTATTCAAAAATAAATAAGTAGATGAAGTTTATTTAAACTCATCCGACGTTTAAACGACGGAGACGGCAGTTAAGTATGCGGAACTGAGATAAAACTATTCGTTGATCAGCTCACAAGTTGGTTGGGCTGAATTTTTATGGTTTGAGTTATAAACTTTTGGAAATAAAACTGCATTTTTGGGCTTCTCTTGGGAAACAAAGGAGTTTCATTTGATAGGTTTGTGTGCGAGACAGTTTTAGAGGAGCTCCTGTTTATACGAATACAGCTGCATGGGTCGATCAAAGGTTAAGCTTTGCTTGCCAAGGTTAGTTTGTAGATGGGTGATCGTGCAAAATGTATAGAGTTCCCTCCGTGCTTCGGAAAGTACGTTAAACCCTGTTAGTCCCTGCTGTTATAAGAAGATCTTCGTTAAATACTGGTACTTAGCTGCATCTGGTAAGATTGGAAGCCGACTTCAACATAGTTGGGAAAAGGTTAGGCAGATAAATAATTTAATAAGGGGTGGCCATTAAGATCTCGTTCGTTAGTAAATGAGCTGGTTATCACAGAAAGATAAATTAAATTCACACTGGGTTACTTCGACTTATTTTTTTTAAGAAGAAAAAAGAATGTATTCAAAAATTTATAAAAAAATCCGCTACCATCTAGCCAATGATGTGTTACCTACTCTGTCCCAGTGCAGGACAAACGCATCTTCTCACACAGAGAAGTCCACCACGCTTGCTAAAAATATATTAAGTCTATTCGGTCCGTCAGTTAGATTACCAAAAAATATTTTACACGCATTTTTTGCTTACTCAAATCAATAAAAAGTGACAATGATACAGCACATCAAAGTTCAGGAGAAGGGGCTTCTGACGTCACTGTTAAGTTAAAAGTGTAGCACGGCGTGACGTCACACGCATTTTATCGCACTATATAGTCGTCATTTTTGGTTTACGTGACAAAAGAAAAAATACGTGTCTAGCATTTTTGAGTAATCCAAGTTTGGGACCAATCAGAATTTTTAAGGACACTACCCTATTGAAATAGTAACCTACCGTAATACCACAAAACCAGCCTGTGCCTTACACCACATCCGCAGCAGCATTTCAGGCAGAAACTTGGTTAGTTTACCCGCTTGATGGAAGTAGAATGAAGTGCATCAGTGTTTACAAAAGAGGCTTAAAACTTCATTTCATTAAAATATTTGTGATAGCTCGAAGTTCGTGGAGTTTTTCTTGGTTCAAGAGTTACGTCTTGCATTCTGGTAGGAAGTCTTGGGGAGAATGGAAACTATTTTGGGTATCTCGCTGTGGAGTGTTTAAAATCAGTGAGGGCGTTGTTATAACTGGCGCAGTGGCTGAGCGTAATATTTGTTGTGCCGTACTTCAGTGAAACAAGTATAAGCTGGAATTATTGAAACTCTGGACTACGATAGGCCTGTCAAGTTCAATTTGAAAATTTCAAATTTAACTTACAGCTTTGTAGATTAATTCTTCAAACGATTCGATTGACTCGTTTAATTATTAGATTTTTCTAGCCACATAATTACTTGACCTATGTACGGCAAAGAGCGATATGATATTATGTTGATTGATTATTAAAAATGACAAGTTGAAGTTTTGCAGTACGGAACCGCCGCGCCTGCCGCGCCGTCAGCGGCTAGTGATGTCTTTACAAACAAAATTCAATTCCCGTATTTAAATAAAAAGTTCGTATTCTAAATTACTGACGAAGACGTAAAGTCAATTCAAAGGATTTTGATATTAAAATTGAAAATATTCGTCCCGAATATGATATGAATTAGTTTTAGTTAACGAGTAAGTATTACCAAGAGGTTTATAGGCCAGTCGCTCCATGTGAAACACTGGTATACAGCTTCATCCGTTTAGACTGGAAGCCGACCCCAATATAGTTGGGAAAAGACTAGGCAGATGATGATGATTCATATCTATAGGTCATATATATTTGTCTTGCCTTATGAATACGTATCTAAATGATACAGGAAATCTAGTCTACCTAGTCGTATATCAAAAAACGTTGCGACACGGTGTCGTGGAAATCTCCGTTGATTTCCACAACACCAAGTCTATGTTTCACATTGCTGTTTGTTTTTATGTTTGAAAACGCTGGATAGACCAAACAGATTTGAATAAACAAGATTATTGCATTTGATGAAATAAATTTTGAAGGTAAGGCTTTGGTTATTTAACATCACGCTACGAGACTTAAGAGTGGTAGAAACCGCGGAGCACAACCAGTCTACCATAATCCTTTTTGCTTTCAAATCACAATGAAAATGGAAAGTAAAATACGAAATGCAAACTCATGATGAACAAGTTAAACTAATTTCATAAGAGTAGCTCTTAGCTGATTATAATTATCCTCCTTAACAATTCCAGAATAGCAGAGACAATAATTAAGTTTGAAAAGTAAATCTACGTAAACGGAAATTTAACTTTTGTAAACTACAATGTATTTCAGTACTGAGTGAAAGTCAAATAATTTATTTCAATAAGACTATTTAGAAATGTCATTATTTAATGTCAAAATTACAAGTAATACTAAATTTAATATGTCTAAAATCGAATTGCCCATTCCAGAAGGCAGTTTCGTATGGAGAAGAAACTCCATACTTAGGTAGTCTTTTAAAATAGTTTAATTACTAGATTTTAATTAGTATATGTTAATCAGCTAATGTTGGTATGTTAGTCATACATTGTTATGATGAAGGTAAAGTAAAATGTATTTCTTATTAACTATTAAGTAGCATACCTAATAATTTGTACTTTCTGCAACATATTATATCTTGGACATCTCTTTCATTTGATTCGGCCATGTTTACGTTTTCGGCCATAAACATTGAAGTCGAAGTTTCGGCTTGGCTGAAACTTCGTCTGGTTTGGTTTGGCGCGTCATTCGATCTAATTTGTAAAGCTTAGTTCTATATAATACAAATAATATTATAAAATAAAATTAATCCATACAACAAATAATCCACGAAATGTTGTATCATCATCTGCCTCGCCTTTTCCCAGCTATGTTGGGGTTGGCTTCCAGTCTAACTGGATGCAGCTGAATACCAGTAATTTATGTGGAGCGCCTACCTATCTGACCTCCATAACCCATTTACTGGGAAACACAATACCCTTAAAATACACAATACCCTTGGTAAGACTGGTTGACTTCCGGACTTTCGGGCTTCTGACAAGCAATGACAGCTGGGACCAAACGGCTTTTCGTGCTTCCCCAGGTAAGTATACTCCAGTGGAGTTATTGTGGTGATTTCTTTCAAAACCTACATATATTTTATTTTCGACGACCGATGTGGCGCGGCGGGCGATGGTCCGCCTGCGACGCAAGAGGTTGCGTCGAAAAATGTTTGTACGATCTACAAATATTTGTTCCGGGTGTTCTGGGTATTTGCTATGTATAATAAAAATATCTATCTATGTAATGTATTGTATTAAGTATATCAGTCATCTAGTACCCATAACACAAGCTCTGCTTAGCTTGGGGCTAGATGATGCTGTGTGAATTGTCCAGCATTGTTATTGTTATAAACTTCCAGGTGCCAAAATCGAATACGATTTTGGTTCACAGCGGAAATTTAAATATTTAAAAAAGTTCAATTGTTTTCGGTTTGGGCCAAAAATAAGACGAAACCCGAAATTTCTTATTCATTTTCGGCTGTATACTATTAATAAGTATAAGTTGGAAATCGCCTTTGGGTAACACAAGTGTGAGGTTATGTCAAGTGCCTTCAAGAATAACACACTGCACCTCTATCCTAGTTAGGTCACCTCGTAGCTTCTTAGAAAATGTATCCCAAACATTGATGGTAACGTTTAGAAATAACTGAATTATTCATGAGAGGTGGTGGTTAATTTTCGTCAGAGTTTGTAACTAACATGCTCTGGGGATCTATAGTTCGGCATTCGGTACTTACACAGGGTAATCTGATTTTGTAGCGGCGCTTTCTGCTTGCAAAATATACTAGCGTAGATTTTTAGACAGGTACACACGTAAGACAACATAACGCCTGTAACCTCCGTAGGGTTAAGCAAAGAGATACTTATAGTACACCCACATTTATGTGTGTGTGTGTGTTCGAGAGAAGTATCTCTACCAGCTGTCAATAAATCAAATCTTTTTTTTAAGATTTTGTCCCACAAAAGTCATTTCTCCTGTATCGTGGGTGCCTTTTACAAACATTTAACCCCACATACACAAACAGCCAGACCCGGAACAACTACCTGTAGGATATATTTATTCCGTGCGGGAATCGAACTCGTGACATGTAGCGCATCAGCCAATCGCTCAGGCACTGCGTCAACCGTACCGTTACCGTCATTAGATATTTAGTAAGATACAAATTGCAAAATAACCTATGAAAATATGGGCTGCCACTACGCATTCATATATAAATGTACTTAGTACTATCTAAATACGTAGTTATTTTTCTTTTACAAGTTACCAACTAATATCATACTAAAGTAGCCTAATATCACCACGTACTAATAGAGTGACGCACGTACCGACTTTCTACAAACTGCGCAACTAAAGTTTCAGCATTCATTGGTCCCAAATTGCTCACATGCATACTGAAGTATCCACTAATTGTAACGAGGGAAACGGGTGCTTACTGGGATTTAAGACGTGACGTTTCTTAAGACTTCGCTTCACGCGCTCGACCCGAACGGACGTGCCGCTCTCGCTGCTCCCGCTCCTCGCTCGCTGCGTGACTCTTCACGCTCCGCCATTGTTGCGCCTCCGCGCAACTCCGCCGTAGTCGCCGACTACGAAGAATCCCGTGCATCAGAGCCGTCTTTTTCAAGACAGTGGGTTACTGATTTCGCTATTTCGTTAACGGAAACGTGCGTCTAACGTCTTTGGCCCCTTCAGGGCTAAAACCACAGTTTCGTGGTCTCTCGGTGGATACCTTACGGTGCCAACGAAGCCGAGTGCGGTGTTGACCCGATACACCGGCCGAGCCCCTTCAGGGTGAGGCAGTCAAGTCGGCAGGGAGCTAGAAGCTTGGCCTTGGGGGATCTCCTAGTCAGCTCTAGTCTCTATTTTCCTTCCCCAGCAACTCACCTGGTGTCGGTTGGGTGTGTCTACCCCTTCGCACCAGACTGGTCAGGGCCCCGTTCGCACAATAAGGTTTGCGACGGGATCACAAGCTTAGGGCTCACCCGAGGTACTCACCTCCCTGCCTACACCCGGCAGGGAGGGTTTGGTCACACATCCCCGGGCGTACCCACCCGGGGAGTTAGAGATAGGTTTAGGCGTAGGCCCCAAAATTACTCCCTAACGGGACTTTTTCTCAGCCATGACGGACGCTGACTTATTAGCGTTCGTCAGGGAGGTCCTCTTAAAGGACCCGGACATCCGCGCCAAATATGGCGGTAAAAACGTAGCCTTCGACAGGCTGGCCGCTCAACCGGAGCGAATTATTCGCGTCGATAATCACTCGTCGCCGTCCCCGTCCGCGAATGCAGGTAGTCTTCCATTGTCCAAAAAGACAATGGCACCGGTATACCCGGAACCCGCGCCCCGTCCGTTGGTCGATAGCCCCTTATCGCCGACCTCTTCCACGAACGCGGGTAATCCGGCGCCTTTGTCCAAAAAGACAATGGCACCGGTATACCCAGAACCCGCGCCCCGTCCGTTGGTCGATAGCCCCTTATCGCCGACCTCTTCCACGAACGCAGGTAGTCCGGCGCCTTTGTCCAAAAAGACAAAGGCACCGAAATACCCGGAACCGGCGACCCGTCCGGCCTCGGCTTTTGTGCCTGTTACCGCCAGGTGCATCAAAAGTCCGATTCTCGGAATGCCAGCCCCCGCGCATGACGATTCCGATGAATCTTTAGATAGGATGGACACGACTGTCCCTCGCTCGCGCAGCTGCTCAGAGGCAGAGGAGTCTCCTTCCTCCTCGTCCGATGACGACTACCAAGTCGTAGGAAAAGGAGGAAAGAGGAAGCCCTCTAAAGCTCCCTCACAGGCCACCAAGGCCAAAAAAATCGGCGCCCCGTCCTCAGTAGACGAATCCGCGCCCTCTCCCCCCCGCTCCCCCGTACCCCTGTCACAGGCCTCCGGTACGGGCCCTAACGGCACCGCCACCCGTAAGGCGAAGCCACCTCCCCCTGTCTTCATCCAAGACAAGGCGAAGTGGACGGCCGTCTCTAAGATGTGTGTTGATCGCAGGATCAACTACACCAACGCCCGAGCTACCCCTCTGGGTATCAAGGTAACCCTGTCGTCAGCAAATGACTACAGGGAAATAGTATCCCTTTTACGTGGGAAGGCCATCTCCTTCCACACCTATTCCCTCCCTGAGGAGACGCCTACCCGTGTGGTCATCAGGCGTATCCCCAGGGAGATCCGAACGGAGGACATCCTGGCCGACATCCGCGCCCAAGGTGTCCCCGCGTCCGCCGTCCACCGCCTTCATAAGGCCCGGGGTGGGCTAGTTTACGATATGGTCCTTGTTATTTGCGACCCCACCGAAGGGCACCACCCAATATTCAACATCAAAACGGTGTGTGCCCTGTCCGGTATTAAGATCGAGAAACCGTACCGTCCCCATCTAATTGGCCAGTGTCATCGCTGCCAATTGTACGGCCACTCTCAGCGAAACTGCTTCGCCAGGCCCAGATGCGTCAAGTGTCTGGGCGACCACGCCACGGGCAAATGTGACCGACCTAAAGACCGCACTCAGTGCACTGAACCACCGAGTTGTGTTCTGTGCGGACAGTCCGGTCATACCGCGAACTTCCGAGGGTGCCCGCGAGCCCCAAAGTCATCTTCCCAAAGGTTGATGAGACGTGCAAACGCTCGTCAACAAAGGGAATGCCCCTCTACTAGGGCACCACCCCCGCCATCGTCTGCGCTCCCTGAGCGCCTTAGCCCACAGAGGTCATCTCCGTGGAACAAGCTGAACCACCAGAAGGCCTTCCCGGCCCTGGCGGCTAAACGCAGCCACCCACCGGCGCTGATGGATTCACCCATCCCGGCGCCGACCCCAGCCCCTGCAGTTCAGGCTACCCAGACCGCAGAGGCTGAGGTTTCCGCCTTCCGTGCTCAGCCTACGGAGGCTCTTTACGACACTAAAATCCGTACACAGCGCAATATGAACGTCATATTGCCAGTGTACTTAATCTTTTGCAACCGCGAAGCCGATCGTCTAGCCGATCGCTTAGAGGCTACCACAGACCCTAAGAAGCGCATCGAAGCGCTCATGGAGGCCCCCTCGGTGCTCCGTGACCTAGAAGCCCATTTTAATAACCGCAATGGATAGGTACGTTAACGCTAGAACCTTGAAACCGCGATCCCTAAAGTTAGGATACGTCAATATAAATGGCTTACTCCAGCAACGGGCTGAGTTTGCCAACTTCCTCCGCGATCACCAACCGGACGTCCTCCTCATACAGGAGACGTTCCTCAAACCGCACAACCGCGACCCCAAAATTGCAAACTACCGTATGGTGCGCAATGATAGATCCCGCTGTCACAAGGGCGGTACAATGATTTATTATAAAAACTCATTGCACTGTGTCCCTTTAACTTCTCCTCCCCCGACCTCGCTCCTTGAGTACTCTATCTGTCGGCTCGGCTTGACTGGCCATCAGCCAATTACTATTGTATCCGCGTACTGCCCTCCCGCTCGTGGGAGGGACGACATCCCAGCTTTATCCCACGATATCTCGGTTCTTCTCGGCTTGAGTGACTCCGTTATCATAGCGGGCGATCTCAACGCCAAGCACCCCGCGTGGAATAGTAATGTAACCAACGCCAGAGGGAGGGCTGTCCTCAATCTGGGCGCCTCCCTTAACTATGACGTCATCGCCCCGATGACTCATACCCATTTTCCCCACGATCCTGACCATAGACCTGACATACTGGACATAGCGCTCCTAAAGAATGTAAACCTTCGTTTACAATCGATAGAGGCGCTCCACGAGCTTAACTCCGACCATCGTCCGGTGATGATGACGCTAGTTCCCCGTACGGGTCCGCTTGACCCTGATCAGCCACCCCCGACTCAATTAGTTACCGACTGGAGGAAGGTAAGCGAAAAGCTGAAATCCTCCTCGTCGCCTCTACTCGACTCCATCCCCGATCTAATCACCTCAGTCGCTGACACCACGGGCGCAGTCGACTCGTTTACGGAGCACGTACAGACAGTCCTGAACGACTGTTCAAGGCGGGTTCCGGCGCTGAATGCCCAGCGCTGGAACCTACCGGACGATGTACGGGCTCTGATAACCGAGAAGAACGCGTCCGTCCGTGCCTATAGCGCTTTTCCCTGCTCTGCGAACAAAGCCCACATGCGAATGCTACAGCGTACTGTCAGCAAACGTGTGGCGGAGCATAGGTCGGAGAGCTGGGACAAGATGATCAGTGAGCTAGAGCCCAACCACCATGCCTTCTGGAACCTCCAGAGGAAACTCCGGTCCACCGTAGAGGCTACCATGCCTCCCCTTACTCGTCCAGATAAGAGCGTCGCGTTCGACGACTCGGAAAAATCCGAATGCCTAGCCGAAAGCTTAGAGACTCAATGCTCGCTTAGCTCCCAGCCGTTCGACCAAGCTCACCTCTTAAAGGTAGACGCCGAAGTCGAACGTAGGTCCTCGCTCCCTCCCGTCGACAACCCTGATGATCCTCTGCCTCCCGTCACTCCGGACGAAGTGCAAGACATCATTAAAGGGCTCAAACCGCGCAAAGCCCCCGGTAAGGACGGTATCACCAATAGGGTGTTTCAAATCCTCCCCGCGCAACTCGTTATGCTCATGACCGCCATCTTCAATGGCGCTCTGAGCAACAATATCTTTCCTCAATCGTGGAAAGAAGCCGTGGTTATTGGCATCCCCAAGCCTGGCAAGCCCAAGTCTGAGCCCACGAGCTACCGACCTATCAGTCTGCTCAATGTTTTCGGCAAAATCTACGAGAAGCTTATTTATAAGCGACTCAAGGACTATGTCGAGGCAAAGAGCCTGATACCGAACGAACAGTTCGGGTTCCGGCCGGGACACTCGTGTGTTCAACAGGTGCACCGCGTAGTCGAACACGTCAGCGCGGGCTTTCAGAGAGGCGCGCTCACCGGCGCCCTCTTCTTCGACATTGCGAAAGCCTTCGACAAGGTCTGGCACAACGGGTTGTTATACAAGCTATACCAACTCGATGTGCCAGATCGTCTCGTGCTCATCTTGCGAGATTTTCTGTCGAATCGTACGTTTAGATATCGCGTAGACGGTACGCTATCGTCACCTCACCCTATCCGCGCGGGCGTCCCTCAAGGATCCGTGCTGTCTCCTCTCTTGTTCTCGCTGTTCACTAGCGACGTCCCTAGCGGTAGAAAGGCCCAGTTGGCGCTTTTCGCCGACGACACGGCCATCTACTATGACGGTCACAACCCTACCACCATAGCTCGCACTCTCCAAACTTCCGCAAACGTCTTAGGTGCTTGGTTCCGGAAATGGAGAGTCGAGGTTAATCCCGACAAAAGTCAAGCGGTTCTCTTTAGGAAACCCGGACGCCGCAATGTCCCCACGCCTAGTCCGTTAGCCATGTACGGCAAGCCTATCCCTTGGGATAAGCGAGCCAAATACTTAGGTGTGATACTCGATCACAGACTTTCGTTCGCCGAACACATAAAGGCGGCGCGTTCACGCGCCGTCTTCGCGTCCGGCAGGCTTTATTGTATGACCAACGAGAAAAGCAAGTTGTCACTCAGGTGCAAATTGCGGCTCTTCGTCTCGGTCATCCGACCAATCATGACATACGCTTGCGCAGTGTTCGCTCACGCCAAGCCGTATCATATTCATAGGCTTCAGACCGTCCAGAACCGATTCCTGCGCAGAGTCACGGGAGCCCCCTTCTACGTCCGAAATGAGACTCTCCATGTAGATCTCAAAATACCTACGGTGAAACAGTTCATGAAGCGACTCACCCAGCGCTTCATGGACTGTTCTACCGCTCATCCTAACCCCTTAGTGTCATCGGCCGTCCGATACACTCCCTCGCGAATAAGCACAGTTCGAAGACCGAAACACACACTCACAGAGCCAGATGATCCTATCACTCTCCTCCAGGAGAGCGATAAGGCCACCAGCACTGTTCGCAAACAAAAACGGACATTCCGTCCTCGCCGCCGAGGCCCGTCGCGACGACCCCGTCAATGCCCCCCTCCCGACCCTTTGCTAGAGCCAGCCCGCGAAGCTGAGCCGATTAATGTTTAAAATGTCCCTAAATAATGGAACCATCAGATCCAGCCTGTCCCTTGCTGTCCTCTTCAGCGACGTCCTAAGCCGAGGTTCGTACCCCGCAGGGGGTGCCCTTAGCGATAGTCGCTTAGCTTATAAGTTTTTATGCCTGGCTGGAGGCCTTAATTTTAATTAAGCCCCCCACAGGAAAGTTCGGTTGAGCAGTAAATATCCCTAAAGGATAAACTGCGAGATGCCCATTCCAAAAAAAAAAAAAAAAAAAAAAATGACGTTTCTTAATCACAGAGCCAGATGATCCTATCACTCTCCTCCAGGAGAGCGATAAGGCCACCAGCACTGTTCGCACACAAAAACGGACATTCCGTCCTCGCCGCCGAGGCCCGTCGTGACGACCCCGTCGATGCCCCCCCTCCCGACCCTTTGCTAGAGCCAGCCCGCGAAGCTGAACCGATTAATGATTAAAATGTCCCTAAATAATGGAACAATCAGATCCAGCCTGTCCCTTGCTGTCCTCTTCAGCGACGTCCTAAGCCGAGGTTCGTACCCCGCAGGGGGTGCCCTGAGCGATAGTCGCTTAGCTTTTAAGTTTTTTATGCCTGGCTGGAGGCCTTAATTTTAATTAAGCCCCCCACAGGAAAGTTCGGTTGAGCAGTAAATATCCCTAAAGGATAAACTGCGAGATGCCCATTCCAAAAAAAAAAAAAAAAAGTGAAGTTTCTTAACGAAAACGAGTTTACCTACTCCTCAAAAACGCCTATATCACAAAAAAGTTTCTCGTATCTTAGCTTGTCTTCGCAGAATCTCTTGGAATAGATTGCTTGAACGAATACATGCAGTTTTTTTAAGTGAATAAATCTTAAGCCACGTTGATTCATTTTAAGTAGGGGAAAACTTATGGGTTCACGTCTCCGACTTACATCTATTCCAAAGTTTTAAGTTTTCACTTCTGGGGTGGTCCCCATAACTGCCTATTTTTATTTATTTGCGACATCATTCGTCATACACTACACTGTCCTTACTTGTTTTATATAGACCCGGTGACCTGTCTTTTTTACTTTGAGTAGAGTGAACTATTTTATTTTATCATCTTGGTCTTTTGGTACAGTCTACCGCATGTCGGTGGTAACACTTTACCCTTGATCTGGCCTAATGTAGCGTGGAGATTCATTAGAATAAGAGGTCTGATTATACTGGTATTGTTACTATTGTCTTGCAGCTTACTATACAATTTCATAACTGCAGTAAATACTTTTGTATTCAGTTTAAAAGAGGACTGAGCCTAAAACAAAATCTCGCAATAAATGTTCTTTATTATGTGTTTTATTGTTTATGTATGTGATTGTGTATATGTTTATTTGTGTATATATTCTATGTAGGTATTATATTTATAGTTTATAATAATATATGTGTATATATATATTTATAAATATATATTTCTTTTCACTTTTCTTTTAAGAAATTGCACCTGCCACTGTTTGGCTCTGCATCACCCAAAGGTTGACTGGTAGAAAATCCCTAGGGCATTAAGTCCGCCTCTGTACATTTGTGTGCTTAAAGTATTAAATAAATAAATGTTCCGCTAACTTAGGATCATCATCTGCCTAGCCTTTTCCCAACTATTTTGGGGTCGGCTACCAGTCTAACCGGATGCAGCTGAATACCAGTATTTTACATGGAGCGACTGCCTATCTGACCTCCACAACCCAGTTACTGGGCAACACGATACCCCTTGGTAAGACTGGTTGGTTCCATTAACTTAGAATCAGAACTTAAAAAGTTTCCATCACCACATTGAACATGAGAAGTCGATCCTTAAATCTTACATCATTTTAACTCCGCTGCAAAACAAAAAATCAAAAGCGGTAATGTGTTGCACTAACGTCTTTTTTAGCGCTGAAAGCGATGTACGGTCAGCATCGTTAGTAGATCCCGCAAAAAATATATATTTTTAACCTTTATACAATTTTGTTACATCGCACTGGGAATTAAGAATTGTAGATTGTTACTGGTCAGTGGTTGCGATTAAGCTTTCCCGCTTTCTCTGGGGTCTCATTAGTGGTCATTATAGTACATATAATACATAAGGGAAAAGGGAGAGTGGGTAGAAATAAGTTGATACTTCTTGCACCGAGTGGAAGGAATGAGATTACGTTAAGTGAAGTGTTTCTCTTCGGTCTTTGAAAAAAAACGTTACCCCACACTAGGAAAACCACTAGGCGTATATGCTCAAAAAGTACTTGACGGATTTCAAAAATCGTCGTCATCCATTTATGGAAAGGTACAAATTATCGCGACTAACTAAACTATAACTTATTTTCTAAACTATGCTTTATGAGGTGAGAGAATGTTAAAGTTGGAAAGGAAAAGTACGAAAACCTTTTGTATGAACGGCACGGTTGGCGCAGTGGCTGAGTGGTCGTGGATTCGATTCCCGCACGGAACAAATATTTGTAAGACCTATAGATAGTTGTTCCGGGTCTGGATGTTCGTGTATGTGACTTTAAATGTTTGTAAACGCACCCACGGCACAGGAGAAATTTCTAGTGAGGGGCAAAGTTAAAAAAAATTGGCAAAATGTGGGTGCTATGTGTACACCTCTGCTTAACCTTTCGGGAAACATAGGCGTTATTTTATGTTATGATCATGTGTTTTGAAGTTTTCAGAGACTGTTCACCACTTTCTTCAAAGCTATGTCTATTTTAATTTATCTGCGCTTATCTTTAGAAATGTATTATTATAATGTTCGTTTATGGCTAATTAATAACAGCTACACGTGATCGAAGGTTAAGCTACACTTGCCAAGGTCGAGACGAGAACCTGTGTGCTTTGGAAAGCACGCTAAGCATTGAGTCCCGGCCGTCATTCTTAGACAGTAGTTAAGGGTAGTCAAAAACCCGAAAGTCTTATAACCAGTCTATCAGTCAGTCAGTCTATTCTATTCTACCAAGATGGAGTGGTAATCACAGTCAGTAACTGGTGTGCAGATCAGACAGACACCGCTCCATGTTTAATATTACCAATATTCAGCTGCATCTGGTTGGAGAAGCTGTCAGTCTGACATATCATCATCCTCCTGCCCTCATCCCAATTTGTTTGGGGCGGGCGTAGCATCTCTTCTTCTCTATACACCTGAGGTTAGCAGGCTGAGCAGATGATGATGGGATTCATATTGCTTAACCCTGCGAAATACATCAGTAATTATGACCCGAAGATTATCTCTCTCTTAGAAGCTAAAGAAAACCCCAAAATTTTCAGTTGTGGAAAATTCCAATTCCGTTTGTTGCGTCAACCTCACGGTACCATAACCTTTACGAAAAGCAAAATAACAACAACGAATACAAAAAAAAAATACTCGAACGGTATTCAATTACAAAAACATTTTTCCGTGCCATTTACTTCGTCGGATATATGAGAGCAAAAAACGGTCAAGCGCGAGCCGGCACGAGCATAGCGGGGATATGGTGTGCATCGAGAGTTCCTTGTTTTTTTGTTACTGGCAAGCGACACTTCGCGTGACGTAACGCTTGAGCTGCTTCATTAGATTTGAAAATGGAATAAGTGTTGAGATGATGAGACGTATTCTTTGATCGATGAGTGGAAATAATCACGTGGGTGTCAAGCGAGATTGAGAAGAAAAAGTCACAAATAACTTGAAAGTGTTATTTAAGAGTATTCGTGTACATACTATGCCAAACTTCAAATTTTCCCAATTGAAAAAGTTATGAAACTATCAAAGAAAGTTGATAGATTGGGGTAGGTTGATGTGCCAGCTGCCCTCTGTACATATGAGAGCAAAAACCGGTCAAGCGTAATCCGGGCACGAACAAACCGGGGATCTGTGAGCACGAATGCTTGACGTAACCGTTACGTCAATTCGAACGACTATAAAATAAATTTAAAAATACAACTACCTATCCTGTAGCATTTAGGTTTATACTAATGAGGCAAGCACAATATATGTATACGAACAAGGCTAAAATAAAACGCAGAGCATTGGCAGTTCGATGTAACATGCTGGCTCGTAGGTTTGCACGTTGTACTAGGGAGGTGAAAATTACGCTCTTTAGAGCGTATTGCCAATCTTTGTACACGTGTGCCCTATGGGTCAGCTATACAAAAAGCTCGTACAATGCTCTGCGAGTCCAATACAATAACGCCTTCAGAGTGATGTTGGGGCTGCCACGCTTTTGCAGTGCATCGGGGATGTTTGCGGAGAATGGCGTACCAGATTTTTACGCACTGATGCGGACACGGATAGCATCCCTGATGCGGCGAGTGCGTGACAGCTCTAACAGCTTGGTGGCTATAGTAGCCGACAGGATGGATAGTCCAATGATGTGGCAATGGATGACCAGTCATCGTGCTTCATTTAAATATTTAAAATAAGATTTAGTGTATTGTGTTTTCATATATGTATTGATGTTTTGTGTATAATATTGTAATGTGTGTTTTTCTATGGACTTATGGTCTGAAATAAATGTTATTATTATTATTATTATATTATAAAATTAAAAATAAATCAATCTTATTTATATTTGAAACGAGTTTTTTCCATTTTAAAATCGTTCGAATTGACGTTATGTTTATTTCAAGCATTCGTCCTTGACACAATGATGTATTTTGAGACTTCTTTTTTGTTACTGGCAAGCGACACTCCACGTGACGTAACGCTTGAGCCGGCTCATTAGATTTGAAAATGGAATAGGTGTTGACATGATGAAACGTATGCTCTGATCGATACGTGGAAATAATCACATGGGTGTCAAGCGGGAATGATGAGAAAAAGTTACAGAGAACTTGAAAGCGTTATTTAAGAATATTCATGTACATAAATGAGAGCAAAAAATAGCCAAGCGCGAGACGGGCACGAACACAGCGGGCTCATAATGGTGTGCATCAAGAGTTAATTTTGAAGTGAAAACTTCTTTAGCCGCGATCAGCGATTTATGTTAAGGGCAAAATGTACAGTTATGCGTCACCGACATGCTATAGTGACATGTTGCGTCAAAAAAACACAGTTATTCCAAAGTTATAAGTTTTCACTTCTACCGGCAGTCCCCATTTTTACTTGTAAGAGTCACTTTGCTGGACCTAACGCCTGAGCAAATAGTATAAAGAAATATAAAGTTCCCTATACAGCTGTGAAATAAATATGGACAAGAAAGTGTGAGAGAGACAACGTGAAAGTGCGGCCAGTAATTGTCTATGAAATAAACGAGACAGATATTGGCCACACTCTTTCTATAGAGTGGTCAATAGTTTGAGGTTATTGCTCATTACCCTGTGTCTATGTTTGAGGCGCTTCATTAGATTTGAAAATGGAATGAACATTTTTTTGTCATTTTTATTACCTGTGCGTGCCCGTAGTAAATGTTTTTGTCTATTTCTTTCATCATCATCATCATCCTCTTGCCCTTATCCCAATTTATTTGGGGTCGGCGCAGCATTTTTTCTTCTTCCATACATCTCTATTTGCCGTCATCTCAAGGGTCACCTCTTTTCTTGCCATATCATCTTTCACACAATCCATCCATCTTTTCTTTGGTCTTCCTCTACTTATGTAACCCTGCACATTCATACTCAAAACTTCCCTCACAACATAGTCCTCATTCCTTCGCATCACATGCCCATTACATGACAACCGATTTCCACACAACTTCTCGGTCACAGTCGCCACTTTCAGACATCCTCTTACATACTCATTTCTTTTTCTATCCATTCGCGTAACACCACACATCCCCCTCAGCATTCTCATCTCAGCTGCATGTAACTGCATTTCATTCATGCCTTTTGCGGCCCAACATTGTGATCCATACAAGACAGTAGGTCTTACCATTGTTTTGTAAATCTTCCCCTTAAGTTTAAGGGGCTATTTCTTTCATAAACCAAAATTATTTCACCCGGATTTTCGTCCTAGATTTATATTTCAACCTTGCAACCCTAGGACCTTTTTTGAGCGTTGTTGTCCCATCATAAATCTGGCACATGTCCGCGCTACCCGCTCGAAAATAACACACTATAAAACATGAACGGTTCAATGACACCACGGAACCTAGGCTATGGGTGGAATTCACGGATTTTCGATTGCAATAAAAGTGTAAGAGTTGATCTATAGTGCTTTAATACGATTTGTATAAAGTTTAATGGTAGTCTGTGGAAATGTTTTCGTTTAGACTGTGTTTTTTTCTGTCTTGCTTTACTAAGCATGAGGTCTTGGGTTCGATTTACGGGTCGAGCAATGTATTATTGGGTTTTTCTTTCTGAAATGTGTCAGTAACAACTCGGAGTCAGGATGTGTGCCGGGTTGATGGCAAATAGGCTCCTACATGGGACTTAAACGTAACTGGTGTGCATGCGGGGTTACTATCGGAGGTACACCTCTACCTGCCTAACCCTTTGGGACACACAGGCGTGATGTTATGTTTGTATCTCCGATTTTAAAGACGATTCAGGTTCCATCTCTAAGTATTAGATATTACATGGACAATCTAACAATAGAGCTATTGGGAGTTTTACCATCACGACATTAAAATTTTGAAAGAAAAAAAATCTGTTTGTAATTTTAAAATATATTTTTTTGAGTACAATTTTTTTTACATGTATACTTACACGGCAGTTACACCAAAATAAAACATTTTCTGTACTATCGTCTGTCGGTGTGTCTGTTTACTTGGACTGATCTCCAAAACTCCTGAACCGTTTTTGATGGGAATGGCAGATAGGTAATGTTAAAAAAAGTAACGCGGGCGACTTTTGTTTTAGGAAAAAGAATTGGGGTTCCACGCCTAAGAATGGAAACCCATTTTTTTGTTAAATTCCACGCGGAAAAAGTCGCAGGGACAGCAGCTAGTAAACTTTAAAACACAAATTCGTTTGGCGCCCTTTTATTAAGTCGTATGGGAACAGAGAAAAACAGAATTTCAACAGATATTCCATTTGAGTTTATTTTTTGGACAATATGGTTGGTTATTTTTATTTTATGTACAAATAAAAGTATGGGGCGCGGGGTTTGATTCTAGTATTTTCACATTTACGTATATATTTATGAAGGAACATAGTGCTCACATTGGGCTTTTTTCTTTTATAGTTGCACTGTAATTGTTGATCGGCTCACCAGCACACAGATAAAACCTGTGAGGTTTATCATATATTGAAAAATAGATTGTGAGTGTTTTAGAAATAAATAATAGTAATAACTTAATAAAATATTTATTTATTCATTTCTTGAGGTTTTAGATCATTTATTTATTTCTCTATCCTTACAGGCCTTAACCTAATGCGATAATGTAGATATCAACTAAAAACAATGTTATAAAACTTAAACCATAACTTATTTACAAACCTAAACATATATATAACGTTTTACTATAATTACCTTACATAACTAACTACATTAAATAGAATTCACTTATAGTGCACGTTTAAATTTGACGACACGGTTGGCGCAGTAGTTAAGCGATTGGCTGTTGCGCTGCGTGTCGCGGGTTCGATCCCCGCACGGAACAAATATTTGTATGGCCTACAGATAGTTGTTCCGGGTCTGGTTGTTTGTGTATGTGACTTTAGATGTTTGTAAACGCACCCACGATACAGGAGAAATTCCTAGTGTGGGGCAACGTTTATTAAAAAAAAAAAAAAAAAAAAAAAATACCCAGTCTCTCATGGACTTCGTTCACTACACGGATTGTTCGGATGAGGGGTGCTTTCGCCAGTAGATTATTCATCAATCTAGTATCTGTCAACATCGTCATAACATCCGTGTAAATAACAGTATTTTATACGGAGCGACTGATTGTCAAACGACTATTACGCAGTCACTACTAGACTACTTATCAGACTTTCCGAACCGTGTGGCTGACAAAAACTTCTAAAAAGCGAAAGATAAGCCTCGTTCTCACATCGGGGAATCGCCAACGTTTACATCAGTTTATTTTTTACCTAGAGATTCTCCACCGCTAGTACTAGGCTTATTTTTTAGCTTTTTAGAGGTTTTTGTGAAGGGGGTTTCTTCAATTTTTAATTTAATTTTTATATCGTGTCATTAAAACTACATAAAAATACTTAGTAGTAGGCATGCTTCAATCGACAATATATCGAAGCACGTAATTATGACGAGACGAAAGAACCAAGATTCAAAGAATAAAATACGGATAACTTTTGAGCAGCTAAACCGATTTTCATCAAACATAGCTAAGAACAATCCCGAATAAATCACCATTAAAAAAAATGAAAAACGGTTCATCCGTTCGGGACCTACGATGCCATAGACAGACACACATACTCGACACTCGTACACACACAAAAACAGACACGTTAAACTCATAAGATCCCGTCGTTTTTCTGTCGAGGGTTAAAAAGAGAAAAAAATATATTTAGTCCGAATTTTTGCTTTAACACTTAAATAAAAAATGACTTAGATAAAACGCATTGAACTTGGGGATTGGGGGCTCTCTACGTCACAACTAAACAGGTATAAATCTACCTGTATGTGACGTCATACGACATTTTAAATCAATGTATCGACGTTATCTTTTTACGTAATACGTAAAAATTCGTGTCCAATATTTTTGTACTAGACTACCGGACGGACGGACAAAAAAAGATTTTAGGTTCCTGATTCTCAATGCCAGTATACCCTCAGCAATAAAGCAGCAAAACCAAATAAACTAAGTACAAATACAATACATAAACATGTACACTGTAACATAATTATGAGACAAACGTACCTACATAAGTTCAAGACAAACATACTGAGGATTTAGTTTAAACACACCTGCATCCTGTTTCTGTATAACATTTGTTCGGAAACAATAATATTATGTGGGGAAGCTTCCACCCTATGCTTTACGAATCTTGTATGCAAACTTCCTACAGTGAAAAGCTTAACACTGAATCCAGTTATTGGGTGACACAATTCTTCTAGGTAAAACTGGCTGTCAAACTTTCGGGCTCCAGAATGTCCATATCAAAACTAACATCAAATATGAAGTGCCAGTGAAGGCCCAAAAAGAAATTATGTATTTTTCTAACTCCTCCGCTGTTCTTTTCTGATTAATTTCGTTGCGGGATCCACGACAGTTGAATCGTTTCTCCGGGACTTGTCGGCCTAATTATCTCGACGCTTTTCTGGTGGTCACCACTGTTGATTCTGGTTTTCTCTGGTGGTGGTATAACGACCTGACATGACCTGAACGCATACTATGAAGGCTGGCATGAGGCGGCGCGGAAATAGAGTACTTGGAAGGACTTGGGGGAGGCTTTTGACCAGCAGTGAGGCAGGATAGTCTAATATAAATAAATAAAATCAGGTCGATAACCAAAAGATAAATAAACGAAATTTAATAAGCTTTCAGAATTCCGGGTAATTTATTACGATCATTGATAAAGTATTCTCCCTACCTTCAGGAGCAAAGTTAATGAATCAAAACGACAAAATTAAGAAAAAATACGAATACGTTTATTTTGGGCCTCGTTTTTTCCTCCTTCGTCGAGTTTATTTTGTTAAGTAATTAGGCTTTTATTGTCACGGCTACAAGTTTTTGTACGAATCAATTTTGTAAATAGATAGTATTTCGATACTTCTTAGCTATGTTGAGCGATTTTGGTTGGCAGAAAACTTAAAGGTTCGCGTAACCGACATGCTCATGTGATCGTGTCACCAATATCAAAATGCTAAAGTGACGT
Source organism: Phlogophora meticulosa (assembly GCA_905147745.2). Lineage (NCBI taxonomy): Eukaryota > Metazoa > Arthropoda > Insecta > Lepidoptera > Noctuidae > Phlogophora > Phlogophora meticulosa. The sequence goes on from LR990534.1 coordinate 2,258,052, forward strand.
GCGACGCACAGCAGCCAGTTTTAAGTTTTCACTTTGGCCTATATATGTACCCATATTTTTTTTTATTACATCATCTTCACCTGCCTAGTTATTCTCCCAACTACGTTGAGATTGGCTTCCAGTCTAACCGGATACAGCCGCATACCAGTATTTTACATGGAAAGACTGCCCACCTGACCTTCACAACCCAGTTACTGGGCAACAAAATACCCCTTGGTAAAACTAGTTGTCAGAATTTCGGGCCTATAACTACCAATAACGGCTGTCAAAGTTTTTTTTTTCATTTATGGTCTTGTTATTGCGAGAGTTTTAAAGCCCCTTGCCTTGTTCAAACTTCTGACAGAAATACAAATTCTATTTTCAAATAAGTCCCACGTTACCATTTCCTTTCACTGATCAAATATACTACGAGAACTACTGAGGTTCGTAAATAATAAATATGTCAAGTAAAGCTTGTGGGCGGCAGTTTGTTTCTGACGTGGCTTACAATGTCACTACTGTTACCAAGTTTGTAACGAGAAATACGTCAAATTATTCCGTCTGTTACTGAAATGTATTTTAAATTTTAAAAGCTTCTTGCCATTAAATATGTTAAAAGCACGTCAAGCCGTTGATCCTGGCTTTCGTTTCTAGATCTTTGACAGTTTTAAGGTGTAGTCTGTAGTTCGAACGTCTGACCACCCTAGCACGAATTTCATGCTAGAATTTTACCTACATTAATTTGACTAATAACTAGGTAATTTGACGATTTTGGTTGGTAAACTACTCGCCAGAAATTCGTGCTGGGGTTACCAGAGGAGCAATTCTTGTATTTTAAGAATGCTTGCATTCCAGTCTACATAAGACATATTTTTGACAGATGATCTGTCTTCCGTCAAAAATATGTCTAATTTTCCGAAACTTTCGACGTTGTTGCTGAGATGCAAATGGAAACTCCGGGAGGGGATGCCCTAGAAGGACATACACTGACCTTATTGGTGATGTTATTCAAAAAGGTCAGGTGCGTAGCAACCAGAGTGCGTGTATGACCAGATGCATGAACGTTAATGAAACAAAAGGTGTTTTTATTTATTTATTTATATTTATTTATTTATTTATTTGGATCGTAGCAAATGGTGTTTCTCCCCACGGTATGTATGTATACCTACCAGTTATTATTGCTTAAAACATATGTTATACACATATACACCTCATACTAATCCACAAGACAAACTCCATACTACCTCAGTTGTCTTTCCTGAAACTCTCACGGAGACGGGACGGTAATTATCCGCCGCTTGTTGTGCCACACAAGTTTCAGACAAAGGGCTATTTCAGTACTCCCGAATTTAGCCAGTCAACTGTCAGCGCCTTACCTGTGTAATCTGTTGTTATTCGTTGTTAAACTAACTGGTAATTTATTTTGAAATAGCATTACGTCACGTCTTTTTACCTTGAAGATTATAAAGACTGTCAAAGACATTTATTGGACTGGAAAGGAAAGGGCATCAACGTAAACGACCACTACATCTTACACCTGCTGTTCGCAGATGACATCGTCTTAATGGTGGAGTCGCTTGAGGAGCTGAACCAGATGCTGGACGGCCTAGCTTCAGCCTCGCGACGCATCGGTATTGGCATGAATTTGTCATGTCATGTGGATGGATGACCGTTCGTAACATATAGAGACTCGGAAAGCACGTTAAGCCGTTGGTCCCGGTTGTTATTTGTAGTTCTTTTACCGTCGTTACGGATAGTCAGAAACTCGAAAGTCTGACAACCAGTCATACCAAGGGGTATCGTGTTGCCCAGTAACTGGGTTGTGGCGGTCAGATAGGCAGTCGCTCCATGTAAAACACTGATATTCAGCTGCATCCGGTTGGACTGGAAGCCGACCATACTTGGGAAAAGACTAGGCAGATGATGACGGATAGTCAGAAGTCATGTTATATTCAATAAGTTTAAGGGTGCTCTTCCACCAGAGATGCGCTGCGTTGTTAAACTTCAGATGTGTTTCAATCCCGCCAATAGTCCTATCACTCAATTTTTACAGCTCGACTTAGCTTAGCACTAGTGGATAGCGATTCAACGTTTAAAGGATGGGAGATACGGATGTGGGCCCAAGATGCGAGCTAGGAATGCGTTAGTAGAGTAACTATGTGCAAAGCAGAGTACACAACATAGTACGTAGTCTTTTATCTCCCTTACATAGCACATCTTAACCACTCCACTACACCTTAGCGTTAGTAGGAATGGTCAAATAGTTTCGTAGCTTTGACCTCGCTCACTGTCTTTTAGCTTCTAGCACAACTTTGGTGGAAAAGCAGCCTTACCAAGGTTTATCTTGTAGCCCAGTAACTGGGTTGTGAACGTCAGATAGGCAGTTGCTCTATTAAAAGTATCGGTCAGATTTTAAGTCTGGTATTCAGCTGCATCCGGTTGGACTGAAAGGTGACTTTTCACGATATAGTTGGGAAAAGGGTAGGCAGATAAAAATACCTCTGTATTTTGTGAAGAGGTAGGCAGAAGTATATTGTGTAATTTTGGAACATCGGTTTTTTTTCAGTCACTATCATTTTATGGTTGTTTGGGTTGGTAAGCATACCGTCATTGACCGGATACCTTCCAGGCTTCGGGTATAGGCGGACTACATCGTTGGTCTAGTGATTACAAACGCGGCTGCTAAGCATGAGGTCCTGTGTTCGATTCCCAGGTAGAGCAATGTGTCATCGGGATTTCGAATTGGAAATTCTCAGTAGCAGCCTAAAGGTAGGATGCGTGCCCGATTGATGGCAATAGGCTCACCCCATATTACATAGGAATTCAATTTAATGTAACTGGTAAAATTAACCTACACCTCTGCTCAACTCTTCATGTAATGTGCATAAGGGTAACGCCTGCATACACTACAACAGCCCATTTTAGTCTCCTCATCGCATTTTTTTTTACATTTTGCCCCTCACTAGGAATTTCTCCTGTATCGTGGGTGCGTTTACAAACATTCGAAGTCACATACTCAAACAGCCAAACCCGGAACAATTACCTGTAGGCCTTACAAATATTTGTTCCGTGCGGGAATCGAACCCACGACACGGAGCGCAGCAGTCAATCGCTCAGCCACTGCGCCAACCGTGCCGTCATTGTGAGAAAGGTAAAACTAATCGAAATTATAGGAATTTCTGATTAGAAAGAAATATAGAAAGAACATGTATTACCACATAAAGATTACACAATTTAGTTTTAAGATCTTATTTTAATAAAGTTCTGGTACAAAACCTTTACACCATAATCCTGATTTGCAATTTAAAGCCTGATTCTCTTGTTTACTACTACATGCGTCAAAGAAAATCGTCGACGTTATACTACCTACTGAAATTCGATCCCATTGAAAACAAGTATCCATTTGGCTTCTTGGACTCGAGAATGTCTTAGAGTCGCAGATATTTAATTTGGACGTAGATTTGAAAATGGAGTTTTAATCACAATGGCCCATAGAGTTTATGTGTCTGAAGATACTTCATCTTCAAAAAAATATAAGACAACATCATGCTGGTAATCCTCAAAGGGTTAAGCAGATGTGTACTTTATATTACACCCACATTTTTCGCCAATTACGTTTAAGTCCCCTGCAATAGGAGGCGAGCCTAATGGGTGTTTTGGGGATGGGTGTTTTGGGAGCCTGTCTTATGAAAACGTTTTGACGCTCAAAAAGTGCTGATTCTCAACCTAACTTTAATAAATTTTGATTTTGATTTTGACCAGTGCCGTGACGTCATTAACAATATTTTCAAATATTTGACACTGTTGACACAACAGATATGATTAACGATGTTACAAAATGTAACATGTTGAACAAATTAAAATAAGATATTTAAGATAAGTTAAAAAAAATAACTAAAATTGGAGTTATAGAGTGTTCTAAAAGGTTTATGTGTAAATGCTGGACAATCCACACATCATCATCTAGCCCCAAGCTAAGCAGAGCTTATGTTATGGGTACTAGATGACTGATATACTTAATACAATACATTACATAGATAGTTTTTTTTTATTATACATAGCAAACACCCAGTACACCCGGAACAAATATTTTTAGATCGTACAAACATTTGTCCCAAGGCGGGAATCGAACCCGCAACCTCATGCGTCGCAGGCGGACCTTCGCCCACCGCGCCACATAGGTCGCCAAAAAGGTGTGTAGGTGTGAGATATCTCCGAGGGATAAGGCAGAGGTGTATTACCTAGTACGCCCACACTTAGCCAGTTGTATTTAAATCGTAAATGTAGGTAATAGGGGCGTCATTTTTAATGAACCAAGAATAAAATACAATCTTAGTAACAAATATAGGAATAAGACAGAAAACAAACTTAATTAATCATCATTACAAAATTGAAATAGAAGAGAGAACTAACCGACTTCAAACAAAAGAAGTAAGGTTATGCATTTGGCGAGTTTGTTAGTATTCCGTACCTAAATAGTAAAACCGTCACTTCGTGATACGTCTGTCAAGACCCTCCTCTCTCTACTTCTCAGTAACGCGTAAAGGTATTAAGTTGAAATTCATACTATTATATATTATTATATATTATAATTTGACGACATGGTTGGCGCAGTGGTTGAGCCATCGGCTGCTGCGCCGCGTGTTGTGGGTTCGATCCCCGCACGGAACAAATATTGGTATGACCTACAGGTAGTTGTTCCGGGTCTGGCTGTTTGTGTACGTGAGTTTGAATGTTTGTAAACGCACCCACGATACAGGAGAAATTCCTAGTGTGGGGCAACGTTTTTTTTTTAAATAAAAATATATATATATATATTCATAAGTTGTTAATTTGTAGTTTTAGCATAAAACAAAATATTTTCGTGCCATTAAAAACTTACATTTGCAGTGACTTGTTCGTGACGTACATACATGGGAGAAAAATTTTCAGACACTAAGTTAGTGCAAACCAAAACGTGACGTATATTTACGTCAGAATAATGTTTGGTACTGTCAAAGTAGAAATGTGATTTCTTCCGCATTTTTTTCTCGACATGCAACAGGACCCTTTGTGTGCGAGTTCGATTCGCACTTGGCCGATTTTGTTTATGTGTGTCAACCATGTTTCCGTGATTGTTTTTTTTTTCTTTTGGTAAAAAATCCTTCCATTTGGTCCTATGTAATAGGAATATACATACGTCTTAAATACAGGAGCAATCTTGAATAATAGGTTAATCATTCCTTTTTCCAATGTCGGTAATGTTATAACACTGTACACTTGCGGTCCATAACGTATATCAATCCTAATCTAGAGATCGATCTTTGTTTGGAACTAATCACAAATCAGTTACAGTTTTCAAACGCAAACGTTTGCAATCTGTAACCTTGAGACGAAGAATCAAAAGCAACAGTTTTCGATCCCGGATTAATAAGAATAAACTTAATTTAATTACCATTTAGGGTATGAAAAATAAATGTTGTCCGATTCTCAGATCTACCGATACCGATATGCACACAAAATTTCATACAAATCGGTCCAGCCGTTTCGGAGGAGTTTGGTTACAAACATTGCGACACGAGAATTAATTAAAAAATAAATTTAAAAATTTATAATAATAGGTCTTTACCTATGAAATTGCCGTTTTGTATGAAAAAATTTAAATGATTTTTTTTCATGTATTTTTTATTTGTATTAATCGAAGTAATCACCCATGCAATCAATGCATCTTTGCCAACGCAGTGGTAGTTTATTGATGCCCTTCTTAAAGAAATCAGCTGGACGGGAGGCAACAAATTCTTCAAAGGCATTTTGTACTGCCTCTCGGGTATTGAATTTTTTTCCCGCCAAGAAGTTATCCAAATTCTGGAAAAAGTAGTAGTCTGTAGGCGCAAGGTCTGGTGAGTAGGGCGGATGACGGAGAGCTTCCAACCCCAGTTTTTGCAACTTGGAGACCGTCTGCTGTGCAGTATGAGGTCGCGCGTTGTCGTGCAGGAGCAGCGGAGACGAGCGATTGACCAATGCTGGTTGGAGATGTGCCAGCTTCTCCATCATTGTGTTCAATTCTTCACAGTACACATCTGCAGTAATGCTCACCCCGTTTGGTAAGAAGCTGTGTTGAATCACACCGGCGCTAGACCACCAAACAGTGACCATCACTTTTCTTGGGGTAAGTTTTCGTTTAGGGCATTGTTTAGGTGCTGAACCAGGATCCAACCAACTTGCTGAGCGCTTGCGGTTATCAAACAGAATCCATTTTTCATCGCAGGTAACAATGCGGTTCAAAATTCCTTCATTTGTGTGTCTGTTGAGCAGTGCAAGGCACGTCTCGACGCGTACTTCGCGCTGGCGATCATTGAGTTCGTGGGGCACCCATTTGTCAAGCTTTTTTACCTGGCCAATTTGACGCAAATGGACCAATATTGTTTTGACGCTAATGTCGAAAGCTGCTGCTAATTCAGCCGTAGATTGTGTATCATCAGCTTCCACAATCGCCTTTAATTCGTCATTGTCGACCAAAGTCTTCGGACGACCGCGAGGTTCATTTTTCAGGTCGAAATTTCCAGAACGGAAGCGAGCAAACCAATAACAGGTAGTGCGTTGGTGTGTAGTGTTAGCTCCGTAAACGTCGTTGATGTTGCGTGCCGCTTGTGCCGCGTTGCTGCCACGACGGTACTCATATTCCATAATTACTCGAATTTTTAACGTATCCATGATGACGAAAAAGATTTAAATGCGATGAAAATGTAACACTAATCAATAAACAAATGACTACTTTTGGAAAAAAAAAGCCATGTTTTTAAAATAAAATTAATTTGAAATTAGAATTCTTAGCCAAACAAAAAATATTTTGATTTGAAATGGCCAGTACTGCAGAACGGCAATTTCATAGGTAAAGACCTAATATTAGATTTAAATTTGACGTCCAAAAGTGCCTAATTGAAATAAATTATATGACTATGGGTCCTTCCCAAAATGATTGTTTCCTTAACAAACTAAGTACGCATAATAACTCCAAAGCAAAAATGGAAAACCTGCCCATTCCGTCAAAACAGTCGTCTTTTTTATCGAAGTTCAAGCAGACACGATATTGTAATTTCCCCTGGGACCCCCTCGTTATGATGACGTCAGTAATGGCTGGTCCATGATTTAAGTAATTTATTGCTCAGGGGTATTGATGCTGAGTAAATAAGGATATTATGCCGATGGTCCAGTTTTTGCTGTTTTCTTTAATACGGAAAATAATGTTTACTGATTATGATTTTTCTGGGAAAAGATTGTTGTTGATACTTTTTGTTGGGGAGTTTCATAACTCCATATCTCGCCTGTATTCCCTGAGGGGTTGGGCAGAGGATAATTATTACGTTTAGTAGACCCATATTCTGCTAGCTATCTATTAATGACGACCAATGTGGCGCGGCGGGCGAGAATATGAAAAGAAAAGATGAACTGCACAATCAGCATCCGGTATTGTCCAGCTTTATTTATTTATTTATTTATTAATGTCATGACGAGTCTATTGCCATCCACCAAGCACAAATGCAGACTCAATGGTGCTACTGAAAAAACCTAGTTGGAAAAATGCGAATCAAACCCAGGACCTGACCCTCAATAGTAGCACTTGCAACCAATAGACCAACGAGTTAGTGATATTTAAGTGATAATTTTTAGTATGATGTTTTTTTTTCTTATGATTGTTTCATTTTTGGCATTTCTTATTTGCGTTTTTTTTTAATTGACATGTTATTTTTGTAATCTTTTATTTTTAATTTAATTGGCTCTTTCCATTCTAATGTGTATGTCAGTAATGACAAAATATAGCAAGAACCTTCACTATTTATATTTAGAGTCTATGTTGATACCTATGTTTAACAAATAAATGATTTTGATTCTGATTATGTAGTTGACCAAAAACTATCGTCCCCTCTTCAAAACTACACACATATTTCAATCAATCAATCAATTTTTATTTGCATAAAACATGGTATACAAACTTGTTTTTCAGACGTTATAGAGCTCACATGTTTTGCTTATATCATAGCGTGCAAATATTATAGGTTATATTACAAAATGTTTCTCGTCTTTGAAAATCTCAATCAGCAAAAATAAACTATACCAGTGCCCCAGACTACTCTGTCCCAATTTCAAAGATATTTGTACTTTTTTCTACCATTTGTAAAGCCTGAAAACATATTCCACTGAAAATGCGAAGCACTGAAAATAGCATGAATAAAATTTGCTCCAATTGTAAGTTTATACGCGCAAAATGAGACTTAAAAAGGAAAAACGATTTCGGAATGGAGATTACAATGTAAGAAGTTATTCGTGTTGGGCTATGGAACTAGCGGGTAATTTTTTCTGTGATTTACGAGTATTATATTAAATAAATTTATATATTTAGGTACACAAATGAACAGAGGCAGACTTGCTACCATAGACACCTTTGGGTGATGCAGAGACAAACAGTAGCAGGTAAAATTTCTTAAGAAAAGGGATCATAAAAAAATATAATTATGTATTTATTTAGAAACATAATACCTAAGTACAGAACCGTAGACCTGGCTAAGTTAAGTTTGATAGTTCATGGAGGAAAATTCGACACAATCTTGCTATGGGTTTTTGTTGACTCGAGACGCACGACACATTCGGAATTAGGTCATCGGATATGTCTGATATAGACTACTACGTACTAAAGTTTTTATGGCGCCAAGGAACAGTATGAATCCCGCTTATAATGCCACTGTGTCAAACATCAGTGAGGACCCATTAATATCAGTGTTAATTTTAAACCGTGGTGCTAGGCAACTGGGCCTAACCCAGTTGTAAACGTCACTTTGTGCCTATTGGCCTAGCTCTGTTGTGTCTCCTGCTTGATATGGAGGGAAGTGGAAATTATGTATTTTTCAACTTCTCCTCCGTTCTTTTCTGATTAATTTCATTGCGGGATCCATGACAGTTGAATCGTTCCTTCGGGACTCATCGGGCTTCATAGTCTCGAAGCTTTTCTGGTGGTCGCCACTGTTGATTCTGGTTTTTAGGACTTGAGTGGTTTGGGAATAGGGTGGCGGGCTTGTCCCAATTAAAAAAAAAAGGCTAATGTGTCGAAGTATTTATTGTAAATCGTAATGTTAGTTTAAGATACTTTATTATTGTTATTATCTAAACCTACTGGCACATAACATTATTCTAAACCTATTTATGTCTACTCTACAAGTGAATTCGTAATTCTTTTGAGAAATAAATATCTTTAACCGTAATCATATACAACTAAACTCATTAACACAAATCTCGCTCAAAACAATCTAAATTAACTTAATATCCTCCCAGTCTTCCGCTTGTTTCCTGGCCACCTGTATGCAAAACAAGTATGATTTTATCCCGTATTTATAAGAACTGGCACATTGCCCGGTGTTGTGGAGCGCCATCACAGCTTGTGCCATACGTTACAAGCATCATGTATAATAACCATGTTAGGGCTATTCCGAGGTGATTGAAGGAGTGGGGCGAAGATTGGTGTCGGTGAGATAACGGATCTGCAGCTTAGAGTTATTGGGAAATAGGTTTAGGTCATAGATTGGGAGCCTCTGATGGACTTGTGTGTTTATTTATTTAATGAGTAGGTGTCGTGTCCAGTAACTGGGTTGTGGATGTCTATCTGACATCCACAACCCAGTTGCTGGTAGAGGCAGTCGCTCCACGAGAAATACTGGTTTGCAGCTGCATCCGGTTAGACTGGAAGCAGACCCCAACATAGTTGGGAAAAGGCTAGGCAAATGATGAAGGATTCCATACGTATATTCCCAATTCACAGGAAAGTAATTTATGATGGTGGTGGTATTTTATATTTTTAACCGACTTCCAAAAAAGGAGGAGGTTCTCAATTCGGATGTTTGCATTTTTTCAGTTAGTTTAGTTCATATCTATGGGCATAATTCCGTCGGTCGGTCGCCGGTCGGTGTTTTTTTTAGTCCCCCAAGAGGTACAGACTCTTAAAATGGGTATGTGTGTTTATTTGAAAACTCGTAAAAATTATTAGTTCAGGTTGGTAGGCAGACTTGTTGGGCCGCAAAAGGCATGAATGAAAGGCAGTTACATGCAGCTGAGATGAGAATGCTGAGGGGGATGTGTGGTGTTACGCGAATGGATAGAATAAGAAATGAGTATGTAAGAGGAAGTCTTAAAGTTGCGCCTGTGACCGAGAAGTTGTGTGGAAATCGGTTGTCATGGTATGGGCATGTGATGCGAAGGTGAAGTGAGGACCATGTTGTGAGGAAAGTTTTGAGTATGAATGTGCAGGGTTACATGAGTAGAGGAAGACCAAAGAAAAGATGGATGGATTGTGTGAAAGAGGATATGGCAAGAAAAGAGGTGACCCATGAGATGACGGCAAATAGAGATGTATGGAAGAAGAAAACATGCTGCGCCGACCCCAAATAAATTGGGATAAGGGCAGGAGGATGATGAGGTTAGTAGGCAGACTACAATTGTCGCCATTCCAGTAATCACCACTTTAACTCGACTCAATACTTTTTGGTAATTTTAGCGGTTGAATCCGATCGGAAAGCTCTCGCAATAAAGTGATTTTGTCTACGATCGTTCCTTAAAACACAAAAAAATCATAGCAAGGTTACTTTAGCGGCTTTTATGAGCAATACTCAGTTATTAGTTTCTTCAGATTTATTTCGTGATTAATGCTCGTGCCTTCTCTGTATGAGAAGAGGCCTTTGCCCTGCAGTGGGACAGTAACAGGCTGGTATTATTACTATTTACAAGTTTACCAGCTAACTTTGATCGTAAAAATAAATGACCTATCTACTTAAATACAGCTTTTTTATATTTAAAAGGTCACGATCACCTTTGCCTAAGAAGTTATTTTTAGAATTCATGTTTACTTAGCCAAGCCTAAGACAACAAACTTCGCCCTCTATTATATTCAAAACACCGATGGAATACTTTCGCCAACTTACATCGCATAAGCCGCCTTGATCTCCAAGTTTCTACATAATTATATTAACCGGATTCCGCCGGTTCTCACTGGTAATCTCCAGTTTATACTGTCTCTAGAGTTTTGTGGCTATATTTGTTTTAATTTTATGACAAAGGTTGAGGAGATCCCTGTTTTCATATATTTTTGTAGAAAGCTTTGAAGAAATTATTAACCACGTAGTACTATTACTATAAATTGTGGTTCAGAACCTCGCTGCATGATTGGTGAGATCACTAAAATCACTATGTAAGGTAGATAAGCTTCTACTCTAACCGCACGCTGCTGAGTAGGTACCTGTATTTTACACGAAGCAACTTACACAGAGTCTTCTTGCCCTCCACAATCCAATAACTGGGTAGGTACCACGATACTCTTTGGTAAGACTGGATGTCATACTTTCAGTATATACGAATGACAGCCGTGACCAACTGCTTAACTGAGATGGAGCGACTTCGGCAACCGTACTTTTACTTCTAATTGACCCTTGTGGCTATTTTTTATTTAGCCACGAGCCCCTCACACAAAACATATTTTTTTAATACAAAAATAAACCGTATTACTGGTGAGTACGAGGTCCTGGGTTCAATTCCCGAGGCAGGCAAAGTGTTTACTGGGATTTTTATCGAGAATTTTTCAGTAGCAGCTCGGAGACCGGATTTGCGCCCGGTTGATGGCAATTGGCTGGCCCCCTATTACATTAGACGTACACAACTGGTGAAATGTGGGTGTACTATATTAAGTACGCCTCTGCCATACCATTTCGGGATTACAGGCGTGATGTTATGTAATGTTGTTAACCGTAATATTCTTTTTTTGAAAAAATGTCGTTAATAAAAACAAAGAAAAAGGAAGCATGGGCGTGTCACGAGTCAATTTATAAATTAATAAAATAATAGACGCACTTATTTCTGTATAGAATGGACAGCTAAGTTATTGATGGTATTATCCGCAGTTTCATTGGAACCTCTGAACAAAATAGTTCGGACATTCGGGCAACGTAGAACAAACGAACTAAAAAAATAACTGTAATAATTAATTCAACGACTATACGGATCAAGTTGATACTTCAAAGTGGTGACAATATCAAGCCTTTATCTATTAATTTAATTTTAAACAAAGTCTTCAAATCATTTACCGCTGAGTCATCAAACGGAAACAATATGAAAATAGAAGTCAGAAGTAAAAAGACGAAGGATACTTTCTTTACCTTGACGCCTTTAAATTGGCTGTTAAGGGCTTTTAATTTATCATGCATCTACCGCAAAGAGGCTCAATTAGAAGTGTCGTGGTCGTTAACCAGGAGTATCATCTACGTTTTAGTTTTGGGAATCCTGAATTTATTTCGATTACTCAGCAAGATTCAAAGGTTGGACGTTATAATGAATAATGTGACTATGATAACGTTTACTGACACAACTCATGTATCTTTTTTGATCGGATATTTTGAGTACATCATCGACTTGTTCTATGTTCGCAAGTATGGAAGAGATCTCTTTCTGAATTACTACAAATGCTTCGACCATGTTGATCAGATTTTGGGCATGACTTATTATGAAGAAATTCGAAGCATTATCCTAAGAACTGTTGGATTTTGTATAGTTATTTTTACTATAACTTCTATTATTGACTATGCCAGCTGGATAGAAGGATTCGGTTGGATCGTTCCTACTTTGCACGGCTTGGATTACTTCTATTTCTTTCTGAATATGCTTATGGTGATCGACGGCTTATCTCATGTTGTACAGTTGGAATATCGTTTGAAACTTATGCAAGGTCATCTGCAGGTAAGTGCATTTTTATCTTTTTATTTTATCGTTACTTATTTCGGCGGTTTTCTCAAATATCTTAATTGAGAAAAAACTATACAATCGTTTGAGTGAAAAGTATTTTGGAATATTAAACTTTCTAGCATGGCGTTGTGTGAACGTGTCTGTATAAAATAAACACTAAGCAATATTATTGTGCTATTAAAAAATTGCTATATGTTTTAAATATGCGTTGTTTGAACTGATTTAAAGGAGAACAATAAATTTAAAACTATACTAAACTGAGTTAGTGTAGTGATTACTTTTGCGTTATTAGTATTAGAAGATGCCTTTGCCCTGCAGTGGGACAGTATCAGGTTAGTCTTATCATTCTCTTTTCCCCAGCAAAAACACTAGGAAGTGGTGAAGGGTGGGCGTTTTGGGGGACAGTCTTTTGTAAACGTTTTGACGTTCAAAAAGTGCTGATTCTCAGCCTAATTTGAAAATCAAAATTCATTTAGAATTTTGATTTTGATTATAATCGTTTTGGTTAGAATCATCATACTAATCCTACTGTAATCCTTTTTACACGCTTTATATTAGTTTCACCTGTATGTATGTATGTTTGAAACCGACTCCTTTGGACGCTATTTTGACCCACTTTAAACGGTCAGATTTCATTAAAATTTTGCACACCTGTCGGAGACCGCTGCCAAAGCAATAATTCGAAAAAAATGTATATTAATGGAAAAAAGCGTGGGGTGCATAGTGTCAATAGTTATAAACATTTCCTACTTTTCCATTGTTACTGTCATTCACAGTTGGCTCCATGTATCGGCGTGTATTCTTCAATATTAACACTATGCACCCCACACTTTTTTCCATTAATATACATTTTTTTCTAATTTACACTTTTCTTAATCCAGATTTATTAAATTTTATTTTCTATTTTTTAGTTGGATTTTCTATAAAAGCGTGTTTTTTTAGTTTTTTTAAACTATAATTTTTCCCTACAGGCTTACTATGAGAAATCAATTAGTGATGACGATAACAAGATCTGGGCTACGGGAACAGACGCTGGGAACGTCCGTATAGAATCTTTGAAAACCCTCAATCCTGACCGGTTTATCGAAGTCATTGAATTCAATCGATGTTACCTCCTTCTGCTTGAACAAACAAATTACATTAACGTCAAATTTGGCTTTCGGGTGAGTGACTTAAATTTAATATGTCACTGATTCTGCTATGAATGAAACGCTGTAATCTGTAAATTGTGATGTTTGTAAACAGTATTCATCTTCGTCAGTACTCTCATTTTGCAGGTATTAGTATACTGTATAAATCTTCTCGTCAATATGATCAACTTGCTGAACGTAGCCATCAGATATGCCACCGGATCAATGGTGAGAACCTTTTTCAATTTATCTATTTCTTTCTTCTTTTCTTTTTTCAATCTTTTGAGCGCCATCGTCACAAATACGTGACAAAAAATGCGGTGTTCTACTGTTACAGAAGTTCAATTCAAAGTACAATATACCTTCATAAAACTATTAATACATGAAAAACTAAATAAAATAAGTAATCACAGGGCATCGAAAACTTCATCCGCATCACTGTTAACGGGAAAAGTGCCTCGAAGGCTGGCAGCATTGCCACCTTTGATGGCAATGCTGATTCTTTGGTCAAAAAAAGCCAGCCCTCTGGTCACGTGAAGACTCGACCAAACGTTTCGCTATTTCTCGAAAAACTAAATGGGCACACGGACCCCATGGCCCTAGTGTATCAACCCCAAACGCTCAAACATAAAACTCCCAATTAGGTTGTTATATTTTCGCCGTTTGAGGTTCTCTGTACCTGGTTTTCTCATATCGTTGGTCATATAATATTAATATGGCAATTTAATGCTAATAGCACTTACTCATAAAAACCTCCTTTTGCAAAAGCAATACGACTTTGATTTTAAAGAATAAATGAGTGAGTGTAATTTAAGCCTTTCATCATCACCCTGCAGGTATCGCCAAACGGTGGCGGGTGCTGTCGTTTATCATCGATATCCAGTATTATTAGAATACTGAACTGGGCAATGGTAGCTGGCATCATGGTGTACCGGTGCGAGAATACCTACAGGCAAACTGAGAGGATTGTAGAAATCATTGACCTAATAATGGTCACTAAAAATAATTGTAAGTATTTTTATCACACAATCTTACTAAGATACGTAATACGGTGGTAATGTGAGGCAAAGGAATGAGGAGTATATAGAAGAGAGTATATAGTATATAGTATATGAAACAAAATAAAATAAAAATATGGATGGCTATAGTAAGAAAAAAGGCAGGCTAAAGAAAAGATAGATAGATTATAATATATTATATAAAGGGTTGAGGCTGCTATGAAACAAACACTGGCTGGTAACGACGTATGGATGAAAAACAATACAAGCTGTGCTATCCACAAAATAAGACGGTCAGGTCATTCGTCCTCACAACTTCAGGTCCTGTTGAAAACCAGCATCATACACTAGTTGTCTGGTATTTTTGCTGATCTGGACCCATTTGATATGATATGATATATAAATGTGCTTGAACCTGCTTCTCCATTCTTTCTTTTTCTTTTTAGCAGATGGAGCATTACAGACTGATTATCTAGCTTTGTTATCTATATGTTACTAACTGACCTGACAGACGTCGCCCTGTCAATGGCGCGAACTGTTAAACGCGCGAAATTAAAACAGTCTGATATTTTCCAATCTTCTGCGTAATTTTCTTAATTTTTCATTCCGTAAGAACCTTTTCCCTAAGTTAACAAATACGACAAAAAAAGAAGTAAAGAAATTGGTCCAGCCGTTCACGCTTGATGCCGTGACCAAGGGAAATTGGGATCCAATTTTATATAGAAAGAAGATAAGAAGATTAAATGAGGAACTGAGTTGAAATCGAAAAATATTGAATATACAACTATTCATAAATGAAGAGTATTATAAATATTGCTGGACAATCCACACAGCATCATCTAGCCCCAAGCTACGGAGAGCTTGTGTTATGGTGTTATGGTATATTGAATATTGTTTGTCTTGTTCACAGCTGCCAACCTGACGACAACCCTGGCTACCTTCCGCAACCTGCTCATCACTAGACCCATTAAGTTTCACGCTATTCGCTTCTTTACTATTGAGTATACCTTCTTAGTCTCTCTTACTTCAACTGTTGTCACTTACACCATTATTTCACTGCAAAGCCTAAAATAAAGAACATTGAAAATCATTTTCCAGTGGTATTACTGTTCGTGCTTTTTGGGATATGAATAAATAAATAAATAAATAATAATGCTGGACTATCCACACAGCATCATCTAGCCCCAAGCTAAGCAGAGCTTGTGTTACGACTGATATACTTAATACAATGCATTACATAGATAGATACTTTTAATTATACATAGCAAATATCCAGTACATCCGGAACAAATCTTTCGTCGATTGTACAAACATTTGTCCCAGGGCGGGAATCGAACCCGCAACCTCCTGCGTCGCAGGCGGACCTTCGCCCACCACGCCACATCGGTCGTCAAATGAAAATCTTACCCTCTTTTTGCATCATGCACTTGCACTGTTTGATAGTAAAAGGTACCGGTAATATATTGGCACTTTGTATTCTTTTTTCCTCTGCTGTTCTTTTCTGATGAATTTCGTTGCGGAATCCAAGACAGTTGAATCGTTTCTCCGGGATGCGTTGCACTTCATTGTCTGGACGCTTTTCTGGTGGTCACCACTGTTGATTCTGGTTTTTAGGAGTTGCAGTGGTTTGGGATTAGAGTGGCGGGCTTGTCCCTTTAAATGTCAGTATCCTTCTGAAGCTTGGTATCTTCTATTTAAACCTTGTTACTGCAGGGTATCATCTATTTGTAACATAATTCGCGTACCCCAACCAGACTGGTACTATTTTGTTACCTCTTTGAGCAGATACTAAAGGATTTCCTGATTAAAATTCATACCTTTTATTTATAAAATCAAATTTTATTTACCTATATAAGCTAATTAAGATTAGCTAGTTAAATATTTTTAATGAACATTATTCTTTACAAGATGATAATAAATCTTTAAATTATTTACATCCATAATTGGATGAACAGATTGTAAATGTTAATAATCTATACTTAATAATTAAAATAAACCTGAAGAATTTGCATTTTTATTTCAACTAACTAATCTCTAAAACTACCAGTCGGATTTAAATAATTTTTTCTTTGCTTTCGATATCCCAATTCTTGAGGAATATGTCGGTGAAACCGCGATTCTATATAAAATATTTATATTTCTATATCTTTCATAACAAACTATTCGTATTTTATTTTTGTTATTTTTTTTTTTTTTAACTATTCGTAAAAAAAATTAAGTCTAAGATCTACAAAGACAGCCAAGACAATCGGCGTAGCGTGCTTTCCGATGCACGGGGGAGTCCTGATATGTAATGAACGGTCACCCATCCACAGACTGACCTCAGCAACAGTATCCTTAACTTCGATGGACCCGTGCGGCTGTTTCTATTTCGCCACAAGCTCCTCATTTTATAACAGATTATACCTACCCAATTTATTCGGTACTAAGCAAAACTTTTTCATCTAAAAACATCCACTTCCCCAGTGACGTTACAAAGCTGTGATCGTTAGTAAGACACATTAATTACATTTGCAATAAAGGAACCACTTCAACGGAAATTAACTAGACTTTGTTCAAATAACTTTTGGTTTTGTATACATCTAATTTGAGAAGAGTAAGTGATCTTCTGTCAATAAGTTCTATGGCGTTGTTAATAGGCTTTTACTCCCGATTATTCTAGTAGATATGATATCAAAAACATAATCATCATCTTCCTAGCCTTTTCCCAACTATGTTGGGGTCGGCTTCCAGTCTAACCAGATGCAGCTGAATAACAGTATTTTACATGGAGCGACTGCCTATCTGACCTCCACAACGCAGTTACTGGACAACACGATATCCCTAGGTAAGATTGTTTGCTTCTGACTACCCGTAACGACTGTCAAAGATTCACGAATGATATACCAGGAGTAATACTTTCTAAGTTTATCTTGGCCATCAATGACATCGGCGGAGCAATACATCATGAGAAAACCTGAACTTATTTTTAATAGTACCTGGATCACCGAGGTTTGCTTGGATAAAACGACATATTCTAAAAATGAAACCTACATAGATTGATTTATCGCCCCCGAAACCCCCTATATACTAAACTTCATGAAATTTTTTGGAGCCGTTCCGAGATTCAGATTATAACATACATAATTATGTATATACAAGAATTGCTATTTTAAAGGTATTCTGAAATCTTAAATCGCCAACCCATCTCATCCCCGCGTGGTGCCTACACTGTATGAGAAGAGGCCTTTGCCCTGGAGTATTATTCATATTTATTATTACTTACTACGATCTCAAGAATACAATCGTAATGTAAACATACTATGCCAGTATACTCCAAATTAACTAATTAAATAAAACATGTTATTAATGAAATGTCAAGTCATAACATGACTCGGCATCCAATTGCTTTGAAAATACAACATGGTGGCGTGTTATTTTTATTACAAAAGAAGATAATTATATGGAACAATAAATTGAACTAATCATTAACTCCTTCTGTGTAGCTGTTATGTTGATTAAATTGTAATCCTACTGCCTACTATCCTACTGCCTTTAGGCAGTAGGATAGTAGGCAGCGAGATATACAGAGCGATATAAGTTAAGCTATCCTAGCTAGCTAGCTCCTTTAAAAAGCAACTAAATAGTTTCCTCTTGCATAAGTGTCTTTATGCTGCCGAAGATCTATAACGCAGTTCCTATTTTTTTTTTAAATATTTTAGCGTGTTTTTGTTTTCATTTTTGTTCTCCTTATATAACGTTAATTTTAAATTTCCATGTAATTTCAGATACAATGCACTTATTGTTCATGAATAAATGATTTGATTTGATGATTTAGACGACCTATGTGGCGCAGCGGGCGAAGGTCCGCCTGCGACGCAGGAGGTTGCGGGTTCGATTCCCGCCTTGGGACAAATGTTTGTACGATCTACAAATATTTGTTCCGGGTGTTCTGGGTATTTGCTATGTATAATAAAAATATCTATCAATGTGATGTATCGTGTTAAGTATATCAGTCATCTAGTACCCATAACACAAGCTCTGCTTAGCTTGGGGCTAGATGATGCTGTGTGGATTGTCCAGCAATATTTATTTATTTATTTATTTCATTCTATCGCAAAAAAGGAGCGAAAATTTTGGACGCCTTTTTAAAAATATTCCATCTTTTGAGACAAGAAAAGACATGAACAAGTCCACAGACAAACTGTTTAGAACAGTTTTGTGGACCTATATATTACACTAAGGTTAAGCACTTTTTTGTAATAATAACAATAAATAATAAATAAATAAATAATGAAAAAAATAAAATTACTCGATGAAAATTTAAAAAACAGTCGAAAAATTATCGTATTTTTTTTATAATGAAGAGTACTTTCACCCCTGAAAAGTAATTAGTGCTATACAAATAACCATATATATTTCCTTCCTTTCCTCATTCCATATGAGAGAAAAATACGAGAGATTTTTTATATAATCGCTTGTGAACTTATAATCGCACCGTTGACATCAAATTTTGACGACACGGTTGGCGCAGTGGCTGAACGATCGACTGCTGCGCCGCGTGTCGTGGGTTCGATTCCCACACGGAACAAATATTTGTATGACCTGCAGGTAATTGTTCCGGGTCTGGCTGTTTGTGTATGTGACTTTAAATGTTTGTCAGAGCACCCACGCCACAGGAGAAATTCCTAGTATGAGGCAACGTTTTTAAAAAAAAAAAAACGAAAAAAATATATTAATTAAAATAATACATACACACCTATATCCGTCTCGTACAGAGCAAGTTTTTTCAATGATAGGAATATCCGTTGTCATCATCCTCCTGCCCTTATCCCAATTTATATGGGGTCGGCGCAACATGTCTTCTTCTTCCATACATCTTTACTTGCCATCATCTCAATAGTCACCTCTTTTCTAGCCATATCATCTTTCACACAATCCATCCATCTTTTCTTTGGTGTCCCTCTACTCTTGTAACCCAATTCATTCATTCTCAAAACTTTCCTCACAACGTGGTCCTCATTCCTTCGCATTACATGCCCATACCATGACAACCGATTTCCACACAACTTCTCGGTCACAGGCACCACATTCAGACTTCCTCTTACATACTCATTTCTTATTCTATTCATTCGCGTAACATCACACATCCCCTTCAGCATTCTCATCTCAGCTGCATGTAACTGCCTTTCATTCATCTCTGATAGGAATACCCGTTGTATTGTAAGAATCTCAGAACAAAAGTTTTTCAACGAACCAACGTAAAATCACCGGTCAAATGCAAATTGGACACCCACGCAAAGGGTACCGTACCGTCGTTAAAGATTTGAAAAAATCACCTTTATTACGCAACAGAATACATAATCTGTGAAAAACGGTTCCTGAGATACAAACAACTGACAAACAGACGGATGGACGGACAGCGGAGGCTCAGTAATAGGTTCCGGAAACATCCGAAGAATAAAACAATTGATTAAACTACTATAACTAATCAAGCTGATAGTTCAAAGTGATGACAATATTGATCATTTAAATAATAATTTAATTCCATTGAAAGCAACACAGCCATTCAACATTAAACCGTCAAACGTTGACAATGAAAATAAAAGTCAAGAGTGAAAAGATAAAGGACACCTTTTATACATTGACGCCTTTAAATTGGCTGTTAAGGGTTTTCAATCTAACATGCATCTACCGGAAAGGAAATCAATTGGAAGTGTCGTGGTCGCTCGCAAGAAGTATCATTTACGTTTTGCTTTTTGGTTTTACGAATTTCTTTCTTATTCTAAACAAGATTGAAAGGCTGGACGTCGTTAGAAACAATATGACGACCATTACGTTTTCTGACACCATTCAAATGTCCTATTTGATCGGATATTTTGAGTACACCATCGACCTGATTTATGTTTATAAATATGGTAGAGATCTTTTCTTGAAGTATTTCAAATGTTTCGACCATGTCGATCAGATTTTAGGCATGACTTACTATGATGAAATTCGAAAGATTATCGTGAGAACTGTTGGATTTTGTACGATTGTTTGGTCTTTGACATCTATTATTGACTATGCCAGCTGGATCGAAGGCTTCGGCTGGATCTCTCCAACTTTGTACTCATTTGATTATTTCTATTTCTTTCTGAATATGCTAACTGTGCTCGATTGCTTTTCTCATGTCATACAACTGGAATATCGTTTAAAATTGATAAAAGATCTTCTTCAAGTAAGTAAACAGAATTTGAAAAATAGTTTTCTTTCACAGTGTAGTATTTTTTGTTGTTTTTTTCGGGTTTCTAGCTTCGTTGTGTACAGTATGGTACCTGGTTTATAATTATAGAAACCATAAAGTTTCTATGAATTTGAACTCCAATTTAACCTAACCTATCAACAGGGCTACTACTCCTCACCGAATAGAACAAAACCCATAACTGATGACGATAACAATACTTGGGCTTTGAGAACTGACACTGGAAGCATTCGTTTAGAATCATTGAAAACTCTCAGCCACGGCCGGTTCATCGAAGTCATAGGATTCAACCGATGTTACCTTCTTCTACTTGAACAAACAAACTACCTTAACTCCAGGTTTGGCTTTCGGGTAAGTCATGTACATAACTTTACTTTAATTTGTTATTTATTTAACATTCCTCTATATACTGCAAAAATTAGCAAATCATTTTTAAAGAGTTTTTTACATCAGCATCATCACCCGCCTTCACATATTCCAATTTATTTGAGGTCGGAGCAGCGTGTCTTCCTATACTAAACATCTCTCTATTTGACATCATCTAAGTAGTCACCTCATTCTAGCCTCTCATCCTCTTTCACACAATCCACCCATCATTTCTTTGGTCTTTCTCTAATTACTTTCTCTCATTTTGCAGCTTTTAGCATACTGTATAAATCTTATCGTCAATATGATCAACTTGCTGAACGTAGCCATCAGATTTGCCACTGGATCAATGGTAAGATGTATTTAATTTGGTTTTCAGGATACATTCAATCTTTCAGCTCCGTAAGATTTGGGACAAGCTACTGGGTTTCTGTCAAATTCCAGTCTACTCGAATCTGTGTGGTTCTTTCCTCAAAAGACCATATCAGACACTAATCTGTATGTTCCTCGTATGATCAATTTTCGCTTTTTTTTGCCAAGAATTTTATGTTGCTAATTCATACTTAATATTGTTGCAGATATCACCAAACGGCATTTGCCGAATACCATCAATCTCCAGCTCCATGCGATTGCTGAACTGGGCGATGGTAGCTCTCATCATGGTTTACCGTTGCGAGAGTACCTATAGGCAGAGCGAGAGGATCCTGGAAATCATTGACCTTTTGCTTGTTAATAAGAATAATTGTAAGTCATATAAATAGTTATGAATTGAAACTTGAGATAATTATTTGCTTTACATTGCTCTGTTTACTATTATTGCTAGTCTTCCTTATACCTTTCAATTTTCGTGGTAGCTTGAACCCTGTGTGCCTTCATCTTATCACTCACTTGCTTTTCTTTTCTTACATTTCTCACACAAACCGTCTATGTTTTATTTATACCCGCACTATCCACCAATGCAATACAACCAAAACCACCTTTTTTCTGCTATTTCGACATAAATCACACTGTAAGTAATCAAGTCTCAATTAAATAAGATCAGAATAAATGAATTCTATTATTTCCTGCCCATGTTCATTATCTTAAAATTTACACGGTAGTAGCGGTATTGCTAAGATACATGGCTTTGGTCATCAGCTCTTAAACTACTAAGTCCATCATTCTTTTATTCAGCATTGGAATTTAAAGAACTAGACGACTACCACTGACCATGTTCTCCTTGTCCACAGCTGCCAGCCTGACCACCACCCTGATTAACTTCCGCAACCTGCTCATCAGTAGGCCTATCAAGTTTCATGCCGTCCGTTTCTTCACCATCGAGTATTCATTATTGGTTTCTGTTACCTCTGTTGTTGTCACTTATACTATAATTTTGCTTCAAAGCGTCAAATGATAGTTGCGTGTTTGAATAAAATATTTGTTCCGGGTGTTCTGGGTATTTGCTATGTATGGGTCATAAAAAATACCTATCTATATTATGTATTGTATAAAGTATATCAGTCATCTAGTACCCATAACACAATCTCTACTTAGCTTGGGGCTAGATGATGCTGCGTAGATTGTCTAGCATTATTATTTATTATTATTTTCTTTATTCTTTTTTATACATATAAATTACATTGTCTTGTGGCAGCTGGGGGGTGGAGATGAGCGACGAACCTGAAGATGTTACAGGTGCATTGAGTACTCGGACTCGGCTTCTTTTTGACTTTCTCCCGATTTATAATACCACGGCGACACACATGGTATTTTTATAGTCATGTTAATGTTTGATTTCGTTTATTATTGATTTGATTTCGATACCTGGTATTTTTGTGTTCTTGAATTTGTATTTGTAGACATTTCGTGCACTAGTTTTCATAAATTACTTATAAATAAAATCGTAGGGAAAAATTTTTGCTTCGATCAGTTTGACAGTCGAGCCACAGATTTTATTATTATTATTATTTATAATTATAGTTTTGGTAGATGCTTTCTTCAAATTTTGTTTGTGAAGACAAGAAGACGAGAAGAAAAGTTATAACACAAACAATTATTGGCAACCCTGCGCGTCGTCACTGTGACAACAAGGGTACCACTTAGCATGATGCTGTGCTGGGGGGACCAAAGCACTTCGTGAATATACAGTGGTCATCTATGTACCATAGATTATATATTGGTATATCCCTATATACCCACACTCTGCTTTTGTTGCATTTACACTTGGTGTCATGGATAGGATTTTCATTATTAAATTCGCATTAAATACCATGTTTTTTTCATTTATGAACCTTATCGAAATGCTGAAATATTTGGCATAGTGAAATTGTATATGAAGAAGGAGTGCAGTACGCTACAACGGTCGAATCTCGGCCGCTGAGCGACTGTACGTATGTAAAGTCAACTAAGTTTGCGCCGTACTTGGCCAATAGATTCTCTACGTCCAACAAGTAATAACAAAATAGGTTAAAATTAAGTAATTTTTTAACGTTACCAATTTTTTCATGCTTATAATTTTGGTGCAGCGCTTACTGACATGTCATCATCATCATCCTCCTGCCCTTATCCCAATTTTATTTGGGGTCGGCGCAGCATGTTTTCTTCTTCCATACATCTCTATTTGCCGTCAAGTATGTACATGTCAGCGCTTACTGACATGTACAGATCGTTAAAAGGACTAAGCTAGAGATATCAAATTAATTTGGTTATGAATGATTTCCCCATATTTTTGGTCCAACTTCCTACTTTTAAGACCAACCCCGAATGGGTGAAGAAAAGAAATAAAATAATTACTCGATGAAAATTTATGAAATAGCTGATATTTTTTATGTTGCTCTTATAGTACAACTTTTATTATAATCATGAAAACGTTCACCCTCTGAAAGGTTATAAGTGATATATAAATAACCCTGTATATGTCCGTCCTTTTCTCATTTGTTATGAGAGAAAAGTATGAAAGTGTTAAAGCGATAGAAGTATTATTAGCTATTAGGCTGTAACTAATAATCGCTGATAATAAAATAAATGGCACCGTTGATGTCAATTTACAAATTAAAACAATACACGCACATCTATTTCCGTCTTCAATAGACTTGTTTAGAACTTGTGTAGGACTTGTTAACAAATGATAGTTTTATCCACAGTATTGTTAGAACCTCAGAGCAAAACGCTTTCAGTGACGTAGAACAAAAGAACGGAAAAACACCGGAAAAATGCAAATTGGACTCCCAAGCTAAGGGTATCGTACCATCGTCAAAGATTAAAAGAAAACACTTTTGTTATAGCTTAAACAGCGACATCATACTCCGTAAAAAAATCAATTGTCTACCTATAAATTACGGTTCATGAGGTCCGTCTGTCAGTTGTTTAACTGACAGACGGATGGACGGACAGCGGAGGCTCAGTAATAGGTTACGGTGACATCCAACGACAACACAATTAATTAAACGACTATAAGTAATCAAGCTGATAGTTCACAGTGTTGACAATATTGATCGTTTAAATGACAATTTAATTCCATTGGAAGAAACACAGCCATTCAACATTAAACCGTCAAACGTTGACAATGAAAATAAAAGTCAAGAGTGAAAATATAAAGGACACCTTTTATACATTGACGCCTCTAAATTGGCTGTTAAGGGTTTTCAATCTAACATGCATCTACCGGAAAGGAAATCAATTGGAAGTGTCGTGGTCGCTCACAAGAAGTATCATTTACGTTTTGCTTTTTGGTTTCACGAATTTCTTTCTTCTTCTAAACAAGATTGAAAGGTTGGACGTCGTTAGAAACAATATGACGACCATTACGTTTTCAGACACCATTCAAATGTCCTATTTGATCGGATATTTTGAGTACACCATCGACTTGATTTATGTTTATAAGTATGGTAGAGATCTTTTTTTGAATTATTTTAAATCTTTCGACCATGTCGATCAGATTTTGGGCATGACTTACTATGATGAAATTCGAAAGATTATCGTGAGAACTGTTGGATTTTGTGCGATTGTTTGGTCTGTGACATCTATTGTTGACTATGCCAGCTACATCGAGGGCTTCGGCTGGATCTCTCCGAGTTTGTACTCATTTGATTATTTCTATTTCTTTCTGAATATGCTAACTGTGCTCGATTGCTTTTCTCATGTTATACAACTGGAATATCGTTTAAAACTGATAAAAGAACTTCTTCAAGTAAGTAAAATGTATTTGAAATATATGTTTCTTCTGCAGTGTAGTATTTTTTGGTTTTCATTTTTTTGAGCCATCTATATAGTTCCTAGCTTCGTGGTGTGCAGTATCGTACCTGATTTATAATTGTATGAATTATTTTCACATTAACATCATGAAACATATAGCCCGATATTGAAACCATAAAGTTTCTATTTTGAATTTGAACTCCAATATAACCTTACCTCTCAACAGTGCTACTACTTCTCACCGAATAGAACAAAACAAATTACTGATGACTATAACAAATCTTGGGCTTTGAAAAGTGACACTGCAAGCATTCGTTTAGAATCTTTGAAAACTCTCAGCCACGGCCGGTTCATCGAAGTTATAGGATTCAACCGATGTTACCTTCTTCTACTTGAGCAAACAAACTACCTTAACTCCAGGTTTGGCTTTCGGGTAAGTCATGTAGATAACTTTAATTTAATTCTTTTAACCCATCATAATCAGGAGACTATCAGGTTAGGTATACTGCAAAAGTAGCAAATCATTTTTGAAGAGTTTATTACATCAGCATCATCACCCTCCTTCCCGTATCCCAATTTATTTGAGGTTGGAGCAGCGTGTCCTCTTTTATTAAACATCTCTCTATTTGACATCATCTCAGTAGTCAACTAATCTCTAGCCATATCCTCTTTCACACAATCCATGCATCATTTTCTTGGTATTTCTCTACGATTGCAACTAAACAGTCTGTTATTTCTACTTTATAATTACTTTCTCTCATTTTGCAGCTTCTAGTATACTGCATAAACCTTATCATTAACATGGTCAACTTGCTGAACGTAGCCATCAGATTTGCCACTGGATCATTGGTAAGATGTATCATTTAATATAGTTTTCAAGAATGTTTATATCTTTCAGCTCGTATGTTTTCAGTCAAGCTACTGGGTTTCTGTCTAATGCAGCCACTGACTGGACCGGTCCACTCGAGTCTGTGGGGTTCTTGCGACAAAATATCATCTCAGACACTATGTGGTCCTCGTATGATCGCTTTGACCAAGATTATGTCTGGACTCAAAAAGAGACTGATATCCTGAGTTTGTTTAGATGTTCTCCTCACAAAGTAGGCAGCTTGTAAAAATTGACTAAATCTATTTAGTTTCATGGCATATAGAAATGTTGTTTAAAAAAGTTTTAGAACCGTAAAAAATTAATGCATTGTTAATTTTTTGCAACATCTTTTAACATCCAAAAAGAATGAGAATAAATTATGTACTTGTTTTTTAAGAATTTTGTGTTGGAAATTCACAATTAATATTGTTGCAGATATCACCAAACGGCATTTGCCGAATACCATCAATCTCCAGCACCATGCGATTGATGAACTGGACGATGGTAGCTTTCATCATGATTTACCGTTGCGAGAGTACCTATAGGCAGAGCGAGAGGATCCTGGAAATCATTGACCTTTTGCTTGTTAATAAGAATAATTGTAAGTCATATAAATAGTTATGAATTGAGACTTGAGATATTTGTTTTACATTGCTCTGTTTACTATTATTGCTGGTCTTCCTTATAACTTTCATTGTTCTTCTTCATCTTATTACTTACTTGCTTTTCATTTGTTACATTTCTCATACAAGCCATTTATCTTCTATTTATCCCCCCACTATCCACCAACGTTTATAGCTGCAGAGCATTGCAGTACAACCAAAACCCCCTTCTTTCTGCTATTTCGACATAAATGACCCATAATACTGCAGTAATCAAGTCTCGATTAAATACGATCAGAATAAATGAATTCTATTATTTCCTGCCCATGTTCACGATCAGCTTATCTTGAGATTTACACGGTTGTGGCTGGGTATTGCTATGATACATGGATTTGGTCATCAGCTCTTTAACTACTAAGTCCATCATTCTTTTATTCAGTATTGGAATTTAAAGAACTAGACGACTACCACTGACCATGTTCTCCTTGTCCACAGCTGCCAGCCTGACCACCACCCTGATTAACTTCCGCAACCTGCTCATCAGTAGGCCTATCAAGTTTCATGCCATCCGTTTCTTCACCTTCGAGTATTCATTACTGGTTTCTGTTACCTCTGTTGTTGTCACTTATACTATAATTTTGCTTCAAAGCATCAAGTGATTGTTGGCGTTTTAATTGTTTGTCTCTAACATTATTTTTCTCCTTTTTTGCATCACACACTTGCAATGTATTGCGTCTGATTGTAGATACCAGTACTTAGCCGATAATATGGCACAGCGTCGTGTCTGTCAGTCCATATAACAGTTTATCCTAATTTAATAATATTATAAATGTCAGTATCCAAGTCTTGCAACTCCATCAAAGTGGAATTTGGTGTAGACAAATTTGCGGTCGCTCATGTACAGTTAGGAAGTGTTGTAAACTCAGAAAGTTTACCACTTTAAAGGGGACATTATCGTTAGACCCCTCCCTGAACTCGAAACCTACAAATACCTGGGAATGCCACAAGCCCTTGGTATTGACGATAAGGGGGTAAAACAATCATTGAGGGAACGGTTCATGACACGCCTCTTAAAAGTACTTAATAGTTTTTTATCTGGCAGCAACAAGGTCCGAACCTACAATGGCTGCGTTTTGCCACTATTGTCCTATTCTTTTGGCATTCTTAGGTGGACTCAAAGTGAACTACATGCCTTGGATATAAAAGTAAGATGCCTATTCATTGCACATCGGATGCACCACCCGCGGTCATCCGTTATGAGATTGTACATCCCTCGGAGATGCGGAGGACGGGGATTCCTTAATGCCAAGAATCTGCATAACTGGAAAGTGTACAATCTCAGGGAGTGCATCAAGATGTTGTGTTAATAGACAAGGGCTTTACACCGTTATCCCTGGCAAACGAGAATTGGAGGAAACCCTTGGATTTAAGTACTTCGGACCGCAGGAACATATGGAAGGGTAAGGAGTTACATGGAAGGTTTTATCGAACACTGACAGGGCCAGATATAGACCCGATTGCTTCCGTGGCCTGGCTGCGCTTCGGTAACCTTTTTGGGGAAACCGAAGGGTTTGTCTTTGCAATTATGGACGAGGTTACCAAGACGAGGAGTTCCTCGTCTTGGTAACCACGGTGTCATCTTTTATTATAGGTCTCTGATAGTTCCCAGAGACCTATAATAAAAGATGACACCGTGGACGTATGTTGTGCTTGTCACCTTCCCGGTGAGCCTATAAGGCATATCGTCTCTGGATGTTCTCGTCTTGCTAACGGAGAATACTTGCATAGACACAACCTTGTAGCCAGGATAATCCACCAACAGGTGCCCTTAAATATGCCCTTGTGGATATTGAGGTACCATATTACCAATACCACCCAGAACCAGTTCTCGACAATGGTCAGATCACGCTCTACTGGGACAGATTGATTATAACTGAGTCGCGCTGTAATTGTTGATGTCACTATTCTCCATGATGAGAACCTAGTGAAAGCTGAAAAATACAACATAATGAAGTATCTCGATCTTGCTCACGAGGTTACCAGCATGTGGGATATGAACTCAACAATTATAGTGCCGATAGTCATATCAGTCAATGGTTTGATAGCGAAAAATTTAGACCAACATCTGGAGAAACTTTCGCTAAACAGTTGGGTCAAGAGCCAAGTGCAGAAGGCGGTGGTCATGGACACGGCGTGCATTGTGAGGAGGTTCCTCTCTCAGAATCCCTAACCACCGTTAGCTTGTATCTTACCACCTCGCTGCGGGCGGAGCACTGTTTTAATACATATTTTATCAAAAATTGTTATTTTTTATTTTATTTTTGTTAAGATATGTAAATTTGAAATTGTTTGTTACGTTTTCACGCCTAAACCACTGAACGGATTTCGATAAATTTGGCAGAGAGATAGATTGCACCCCAGGGAAGGACATAGGATTAGGCATAGCCTCGGGCAAAAGCTCGTAGTTTTATAAAAACAGAATGTTTATTTGCCACATACGACTTACGTGTATACTATATCATCATCACCATCTGCCTAGCCTTTTCCCAACTAATTTGGGGTCGGCTTCGAGTCTCACTGGATGCAGCTGAATATCAGTATTTTACATGGAGCGACTGCCTATCTGACCTCCACAACCCTGTTACTGGGCAACACGATACTCCTTGGTAAGCTTGGTTGCCAGATTTTAGGGCTTTGACTACCCGTAACGACTGTCAAAAATCTACAAATGACAGCCGGGACCAACGGCTTAACGTGCTTTCCGAGGCACGGAGGAGTCTCGATATGTAACGAACGGTCACCCATCCACAGACTGACCTCGGCAAGCGTAGCTTAACCTTCGATCAACCCGTGCGGCTGTTTTTATTTAGCCACGAGCTATATGTACATACATTTATAATAAAAACTTTATACTTGTCATTTCTTATGATACTCGTAGTTGTAATA
Source organism: Phlogophora meticulosa (assembly GCA_905147745.2). NCBI lineage: Eukaryota > Metazoa > Arthropoda > Insecta > Lepidoptera > Noctuidae > Phlogophora > Phlogophora meticulosa. Next base: position 2,288,093 of record LR990534.1, read on the forward strand.
ATGTTTTCTTCAAATTTTGTTAGTGAAGACAAAATTAAGACTAAAGTTATAACTCTATTAAGTCGCATACGAAGTAGCTCAAACAGTCTCCTGATGGTGTTCTCCGAGCGGTGGGACCTGTCCCTGTTGCAGAGGTGGATGCAGCTTCATACTAGCGTTTCTCCTCCTTGACCGTGTTGTTGTAATGTGTATTATTTCATTTATATTTAATTAATTCTATATATTATGACATTTTGTATATAATTTTAATTGTATTTATCACATTATGTATTTAATTTAATTGTGTGTGTCATTGTGTATGTAATTTTAATGTATATTAGTTGTAATATTTTATTTTAATTTTATGTAAGTACATAATATGGACATTGTCTGAATTAAAGGAGATGTTTTAATGTTGTAAATGTAAATTTTAAAGAAATAAAATAAAATAAATAATCATAGGGCATCAAAAAATTCATCCGCATCGTTGTCAACGGGAAAAGTGCCCAGAAGGCTGGCAGCATTGCCACGTTGAATGGCAATGCTGATTCTTTGGCCAAAAAAAAGTCCAGCCCTCTGGTCACGTGAAGAGTCGACCAAACGTTTCGCGATTTCTCGAAAAACTAAATGGGCACACGGACCCCATGGCCCTAGTGTTTCAAATTTCAAATGTTTTATTTTCGTTTTGAAATATTTTAAAATGTAATTTATATGTATAAAAAAGAATAAAGGAGATAATAACACATAAAATTATTGGCATCTCTGCACGTCGTCACTGTGACATCAAGGGTCCCACTCAGCATGATGCTGTGCTGAGGGGCCACAGCACTGCACTGGTTTGATTGGTACCATAGATTCTTTATTGGTATATTCCCATATACCCACGCTGTGCTTTTGTTGTATTTACACTTAGTGTCATGTAAAGGATTTTCATTATTAAATTCGCATTAAATACCATTATTTTTTTCATTTATTAACCTTTTCGAAATGCTTTGACTCTCAATTCTCAAGCATCATCTGTAAGAGGTAAATTTAGTACAGTAAAACGGGGTGAATCGAAAAGCCGGGGTGAATCGGAACAAAACTTAAAATGAGATTTAATCGTTGATTCAACATTATTGATTACTGACAAGGTGTTGAAATTAATCATATGAATTCCTTAAAAAAAAGAAGAGCCCTTGTAGTAACAAACAATGCTAAACTAACGTGAAAATGCCCTTCAAAGTTTTGTTTCTACTCACCCCTGCGTTTCTATTCACCCCGTTTTACGGTTTGAAGATTTCAAAAATGTCTTCATCTCAAAGTCACCTTCTTTCCTTAGCCTTATCATATTTCACACATCCATCGTTTCTTTGGTCTCCCTCTACTCTTGTAACTCTCCACATTCATACTTAAAACTTTCCTCACAACATGATCCTCATTCCTTCGTATCACATGCCCATACCGGATTCCACACAACTTCTCATTTGTCACTTAAGTTTATAAATAAATTAAATCCACCCCAAAACAGTGAAGAAAATAGCTTCATTTTTTCTAACAAACGTTGCCTCACACTAGGAATTCACATTCAAACTCACACACACTAACAGACCCGGAACACTTACCTGTAGGTCATACAAATATTTGTTCCGTGCGGGAATCGAACCCACGACACGTAGTGCAGCAGTGAATCGCTTAGCCACTGCGTCAACCATGTCCGTTGAATCTTTATACTACAAAACTATTTTTCCTACCATCCTGACCTTCCTAATCTGTTTCGCCAATACCGTTACAAAGCTCCGATCGTTAGTTACAAACATTAATTAGTTTCGCAGTAAAGGAACTAATTAAACGGAAATTCACGAGAATTTGTACAAATATCATTTAATTGTATTTGCAAGTAATTTGAGAGCAGATAGCGATCGCCTGACAATGCGTGCTATGGAATTATTAATGACTGGCTACACATTATTGTAGTGAATACGACTGAAGATAGAAGTTACTTGTATTTTAATATAAAAGATGGAAGGGACACCGACCCACGACCTGATACCATTTGTTCAGTACATGGTGCTGACCACCCGACCGCTGAAAGCTTTCGTCGATCTTTTTCTCATTTTTACGTATTTTTTCATGTTTTTTTTACTACTATAACTGTAAAAAATCATGATATCTATCTAACCCAATGAGATTTTTAATAAAAGAAGTTTGGGTCACCTAAATACTAGGACATATGGAAAGCAAGTAGAGCATGATGAGGAGATATGGATAGCTAGATTTATACAAATCCTTAACACGTTAAACACCAAGTGACCGCCAAACAATACATTTTCTGTTGTGTCTCGTTTTCTGGCCGCTAAGGTGTTAAAGAAAATTAATGTTTTTAATTGCTTCTGCCTAGTCTTAACTATGCGCCACATTGCTCCAGTCCAGATATAATATCAAAAACGTTTCTACGAAAAATTATAAGAACTTTTGGTAAATATTTAACAACAAAGTCAGCATCCTATCCTGTCGGGATCACTGCTCAGGGTACATACTGACGTGACGTCATACTTATGTTTTACATCCTCGCCAGTTCACCACTTGAACACAACTAAACACCCAATCTACATATTTTCAACAACATTCTCGATGCAACCTCTACACACCGTCCTACCCCGCTGTTCTAACTCTCATTTGGCCAGTGCATCGTCACCGTCATACAGAGTGCAAAACTCATTAATATTGCATTAGTAAATATGTTCATCTACACTGAATCATCATTTATACGTTGGTAGATCCCTTTGTTGCTATGCTGGTATTAATGCTCGTTATGAACCAGTTGGTCGCGGCTGTCATTCGTAGATCTTTGACAGTCATTACGTGAATCTGTAACCTGTCTCATGCACGAGGTTGTGGGTTAAAATCCAGGCAAGAACCGTTGTGACGTTTTCCCATCATATGTGTTTTCTTAGTTTGGAGCTCGTGGCTAAATTAAAACAGGCACAAGGGTTGATCGAAGGTTAACATACGCTTGCCAAGGTCAGTTTGTGGATGGGTGACCGTTCGTAACATTTAGAGACTCCTCCGTTCCTCGGAAAGCACGTAAAGCCGTTGGTCCTGGCTGTCATTTGTAGATCTTTTACAGTCGTTACGGGTAGTTAAAGCCCGAAAATCTGGCAACCAGTTTTACCTAGGGGTATCGTGTTGCCCAGTAAGTGGGTTGTGGAGGTCAGATAGCTCCATCTAAAATACTGGTATTCAGCTGTATCTGAATAGACTGCAAGTCGACCCTAACATAGTCAGGAAAAGGCTAGGCAGATGATGTGCTTTCTTAGTTAATCTCCACAAATTTTCATCAAGACGGGATCGTCTTGATGAATCCTCGTGCTTGGTGCTCGTACATATTTCTAAAACTCCTCTGCTGTTCTTTTCTGAATTAATTTTGTTGCGGGATTCAAGACAAGTTGCATCGTTTCTCCAGGACTCGTCGGGCTTCATTCACTCGACGATTTTCTTTTGGGTGCCTCTTGATTCTGCTTTTAAGTAGTTGCAGTGGTTTGGGAATAGTATGTCGGGCATGTCCCAATAAAAAAAGTGCTCGTGCTTATTCTGTTTGAGAGAGCCTTTGATTTTCCGTATCACAGTAACAGCCTGGTATATTTAACTGTCCATACTAATATTATAAAATACGTGAAAGTGATTTTGTCGGTCTGTCTGTTACGTTTTCGCGTTAAATCCGCTGAAAATCCGATTTTATGTTATTTGGTATGTAGATTTATTTTGAGACCCTGAAAAGATATACAGATAGTTTTTTTATTCACGACTTCGTTTTCATCGTGATTTATAATAAAATACCCAAACAGTGGAAAGAATTACCCCTATTGAAATTTAAAAAGAAGCTACGAAATTTTCTATTGTATAAAACTCACTATAGTATAAGTGAATACCTTAATGAAAAAGATTTTATTATATAGAGTATTTTAATTAGGATTGATAATAATAATATTGAAAGACTTATGTAATTATCTGTTATTTTTAATTTAATTTTTTATTTTTTATTTAGTATTTTTAATACATTTCTGTGTAGGTTCTACTTATAATTAAAATTTGCATGCCCTCATGGCAAAATATGGCTGAACCATTAAAATGTATCTGCATCACCTGTATTGTACCCATATTTGCGAATAAATTTATCTTTATCTTTATCTTATCTTTATCCGTAATTCCGTAAATCCGACATTCATGTGGACCTAGTGGACCAAGATAAATAGAAACATGCAGGAACTGATTTCATATCAGTAGCAGTCACATTTATACAGTACCTGGATGACTTGGATGACTGATGATGTTTTTGGTAAAACCTAGCTAGATCGATTTATCGCCTGAAACCACTCCAACGATTTTCATGAAATTTAGTATGCAGGGGATACTAAATATCCGAGATGTTTCGCAGTTTCCGAGATTCCGATTATTTATATATGTACACCTAGCTGACGTAGCAAACGTTGTTTTGCCATATAAAATGTTTGGGGTGGACCACTCTTAACATTTAGGGGTATGAAAAATAGATGTTGGCCGATTCTCAAACCTACCCGATATGCACACAAAGTTCATACAAATCTGTTAAGCCGTTTCTGAGGAGTATGGTAACTAACATTGTGACACGAGAATTTTATATATAAGATACTCGTATATACAAGAATAGCTTAAAGGTGTTAGAAGTTAAACTAGTTCAGCCATTTTGATTTTCCAGCAGCTACAATATAAAATGGTTGGCGTTTTTTCAACTGAAACATCCTTTCGAGGAATAAATTTTGAACGTTTACCAAAAAAATATTGAACAAGCGGACTCCTGAATGAAAATCGTGGAAAAGAGTGATGAGTGCCCATCGGGTTTCGTTTCCAGGAAGGTCTTAATTGTTTTGCTCGTTCACTTGTTTTTATTGCCTGACTTCGCCCGTCACGTCGTCCGAGTGAATTACCTTCAAAATTTAACATCCGTACACCCCCTGTATAGCGTAGTTTTGAAAATAAAATATAACCTGTGTTACTCCCTGATATTTATTGTAGCTTTCTATAGGAATGTAAAAGAACTTAAGAAAACCGCTTTATTAGGTTTTGAGTATATCTTACAAACAAACATACAAGCAATGAAAGCTTTTAGTTTGGTTTATAATAATATTATATGTAAGGTTAGATCAAGATTATGTCAATTTAATTTTAGAACTAAATAAATAAATAAAAAATGCTCGACAATCCACACAGCATCATCTAGCCCCAAGCTAAACAGAGAATGTGTTATGGGTACTAGATGACTGATACACTTAATACAATACATAACATAGATAGATATTTTTTTATTATACATAGCAAATACCCAGAACACCAGGAACAAATCTTTGCAGAACGTACAAACATTTGTCCCAAGGCGGGAATCGAACCCGCAACCTCCTGCGTCGTAGGTGGACCTTCAGCCGCTGCGCCACATCGGTCGTCAAAAAACTGTTTTTGTTTTTAAAACTATAATCAAGAGCACAACAGCTGTCAAGGCTCTGGGCCAGAATTCAGTTAGTGTCGTGATAGGAATATAGTTAGTTATGTAGGCACATGTACATGGTTTGCTATGGTGTGTGTTCCACTGCACTTTATTGGGACCAGAGCGAATGATAAGAAAGCCTTGGGAACCTGATGTTTATAGAAGCTTCTATTTAATTTACCATGTTAGTTAGTAGTCACCCATCGACAGATTGATCTTGGCAAGCGTCGTTTAACCATCGATCGACCCGTGAGCCTGTCGATGGATCATAATTAAAATAAATAGATTTAAGTATTTTTTACTCTGGCATATACCAGGTTATGTTCCACAGCAAACAAAATAACGTCTGACCCGGAAACTGATTTAAAATTGGGATATCCAAGTTTATAAACGCTCACACGTACATGGCTTTCATACATAGTACAGAAAATTGGGTCTTAATGACAGTTTGTCCAATTTAAAATACCAAATTTAAAGCTTAGTAAGTTTGCACAACCTTTTCTACTGTCTACACGACACATACCAAAATGTCTTTGCATCATTTGTGCAAAACCAATAACAATATTGCCTAGTGTGTGTATGTGTTTTAGTGGCATCAAAAAATGTACTAAACTTCCTTTTAATAGAATTCATTATGAAAAAGAAAATCGGACATTATCGATTGGGCTAAAAGTATTTTTTAAAACTGTCAAAACTTTTTCCACAATAAACACGTACATATATACATAAACTCACGCCTTTGTTCCATGGAGGTAGGCAGAAACCACTGAGCGCTACCAGCTGCGATCTTTACGTACATACACAGCTTATTTTATAAAATATATGATTGACTTTTGCCCGTGAGTTTGCCCGGAAAGTCGATTATCGTGAATGCAGATGAACAACAAGGGCTCAAACTATCTGTACAGCAAATTTCATACAAATCGGTTCAGCGGATTAAGCGTCAAAAGGTAATAACTGCGAGACTGACAGACACAGGCAGACAGAGTTACTTTCACATTTTATAATATTATTATTCTTAGACGGCACGGTTGGCGCAGTGGCTGATCGATTGGCTGCTGCGCTGCGTTTCGTGGATTCGATTTCCACACGGAACGAATATTTGTATGGCCTACAGGTTGTTGTGTATTGTTGTGTTGAATCTGGCTGTTTGTGTATGTGAGTTTGAATGTTTGAGAACGCACCCACACGATACAGGAGAAATTACTTGTGGAGCAACGTTGTTTTTTTTTATTAAAAATATATAAACAATATTAGCATGGACGGATTATGCACACATCCTGCAGTTAGCAGAAAGTTATGCTTACACTCTTTTTGTGCAAGGAACGTCCTTGTACAAATACAGTGTAAACATAAAGTGAAAGAGATAGAGTGAGTGAGTGAGTGTGTCAAAATGAACCATACCGCAAGTAGCGACAAAATATTCCGAACATAATCCTCAGTGTGCTGCGCCTATAATCTTCTACGCACATATTGTTTGTGTGGACGAAGTAATTACAGAAAGCCCCTTTACTATATACGTAAAACAATGTTCCTTCTTTGGGCTCGGCGTCAAGTGTCAATCTGTTTGAATAGGATTGGGTATACCTAACGGTCAGTGTGTATTGTTTTGTTTGAAGTAAAGCCTGATTAGAACCTTCCACGTTTTTCTGATAAAAGAGCCTTCACAAGTATTTTAGCGATATTTAGGTACTGTACTTACTTTAGGATTGGTCTTGAACGGGCTTTTTAAAAACACATTATGATCCCCAAAATCTGACATTTCGATTTTTTTACATCACTTTTCCAAGGACACTTCTTGATAAGACAAATCCAGTGATACCTTAATTTAGATAATGCGAAAGATAATAAAATACATAAGATAAGGTGTATCGATTCATACACGATACATTTTAAGAGGTCAAGGTCATCATCACCAACCCACCCACTATCACAAAACCCTGAAAGAAGACAAAAAAACTGCTGTTAGTAAAGTTTAATACACGATCAAAATGTATTGAAAACAGTGTTGGTTACATAGGATAAGTTGATCGTATTCATGAGTACAGTGTAGTAAAAGTAAAAATAGTAATTAATGCTGGACAATCCACACAGCATCATCTAGCCCCAAGCTAAGCAGAGCTTGTGTTATGAGTACTAGATGACTGATATACTTAATACAATACATTACATAGATAGATATTTTTTATTATACATAGCGAATACCCAGAACACTCGGAACAAATATTTGTAGATCGTACAAACATTTGTCCCAAGGCGGGAATCGAACCCGCAACCTCCTGCGTCGCAGGCGGACCTTCGCCCGCTGCGCCACATAGGTCGCCTGTGTGTTTGACAACAATACAATACACAACTCAATTCCACGAGTTTCGCAATGACTCTACAGTACAATACCTTATTTAATCCACCCCAGCTCCTCAAGAAAAGCCAGCAGCGATCTGACGTTTATGGCGATCTCTCGAAGAGTAACTGGGTTACCGAAGTGTTTTGCCCAGTCACCTCTGGGCAGTAAAGGAGCACGTGGGCTACCATGTACATGATTACAGTGACGTCGTAAAATACTTCATGTATGAATTCATAATAAAATGAGGTGCATATACAAATAACCCGCGGTAGATAAGAGATGACCATTCCAAAGTGACGGTTACTGTTCACGAAGTCGACAATCCTACGGGCGGCACACGCTAGTCACTCAATCTCGTTACTATCTTTTTTGATATTTTAATCTTTGTCATTATAACATACAACAGTACAGCTTTGTGCCGATACAAGAAAATAATACGAAGAATTTGTGTTGTTGTATTCAACAATCAACTTTAAGAAAACCACTTCAAAATGAAAACTTTGTGATAACTTTAGTTGGGAAAGTAGACGGCAAAAAGAAACAAAACCAAAGTTATTTTTTACTTTAATATCTATCTATGTAATATACTGTATTACGTATATCAGTTATCTAGTACCCATAACACAAACTCTGCTTAGCTATGATACTGTGTGGATTCTCCAGCATTATTTATTTATTTACTTTATAGTTGGATTTTATTGCTTCTGTCAACTATATATTTTATTATTCGCTTTTCGCTTACTCAAACTCTTGTACCAAGATCTACACAATAACATCATCAACATAGATTAAGTTAATTAATCAACAAATTAGAAAGCTGTATACAAAAAAATGGATACCAGATTTTTTCACCAAAGATCCTAACTGTACTTACCTGTACTTGATGCTATATCACTACATAGGCTTCATGCTATGTCCGGCGAAGCTTTCACAGACCTCTTCTAACCTAGACTAACAAAGAGTGAGACTACACAAACGTTGAAGGATTTACCGATTCTGTACATTGCAGGTCCAATCGAGATGTGAACGTGGCTAGGGTAGCGAGCTTTGTAAAAACATCGAATCAAATACCACGTATAAAAGGAATTTTATTTTGACGCTAGTGTTACTGCTTCGATGGTCTGGTGGTCGCAGGGACTATAGCTGAGCATGAGGGTTAGATATCCGGGTCGAACCGTATTAACGGGTTTTTTTCAATAGAAGCCCGTATTCCGTTGAGGATTTGTACCTCGCCCGCTTAGAACTAAAACTTAACAGGCAGTATACTTTCCATATAATAGTTACACCTCTGTCTAACCCTTCGGGTAGGTACATGTCATGTTGAAAAATAAAAGCAAAAAACAATATTTCTCATTATTTATTTCCAAACAACTGGAGTTCAGCTTTAGTAAATAAAAAACCAATATCTTTTATCTTTTGTGCAATCGAATTAAATCTCGCTAAGAACAAATACAACAAGAATCCAAACAAAGTACAATAATTCATTCTTTTGTTTGTCTTAGCAAAAACTAGGTCACAGATATCAAATAGAGTGACTGTTGTTCAATATTATATTGGGATAGTTTCTTGGTTTCAGCTTTTAACCGGAATATGACTGGCTGTGGGCCAAGAAAAGGATCAGATTCGTCCTACATTAGCCAAGAGATCGTAGTCACACATAGGCTAGCAAACTTTCAGGTGGTAAGATTTTCTGGCTTCTGACTCCTTTAACGACTGTCAAAAATGTAGCAGTGACAGCCGAGATCAACTGCTCAATGTGCTCTCTGACTGAAGGGTCTCTGTTTACTATCCATCCGCAGACCAACCTCGGTAAGCGAAACCTATCCTCAATCGCCACTTAGGGCTGATACTATTTAGCCAAGTTCGCCTGAAAACACAAAAAAGAGGCTAGGGAGCTTATATAATATAATAATATATAATACCAGCCTGTTACTGTCCCACTGCAGGGCAAAGGCCTCTTCTCATACAGAGAAGGCACGAGCATTAACCACCACGCTTGCTCAAGACGGGTTGGTGATTACAGACTTATTAATTATAAGTCTAGGTTTCCTCACGACCTTTCCCTTCACCGATGTCAGTAATGTCCAAGATAAACTTAGAAAGTACATATGAATTGAAAAAGTCACATTGGTACTTGCCCAGGTTTGAACCCATTACCTCGAGGGAGGTTAATCTGACTGTAATGACTTCTTGGCACGATTAGTGTCTGGCTTTTCAACTAACTAATCTTACATACATATATTAAATCAACCTACTGCAATCCTTACAAACCTTCTCCTTTTGATTTGTTCCGTTCATACATCTGGTCATACACGCACGCCGGTAGCGAGTACTAACGCACCTGACCTTTTTGAAGAACATCACGAATAAAGTCAGAGTATGTGCTTCTAGGGCGTTCCCTCCCAGCGTTTCCGCTTACATCTGGTTTATAAATACCTTTTGTTATTCGTCTTTCATTCCTTGTATGAGATCTAACCTATCCCTTTGCTGTTCTATCCCAGCTACGTCCGAAGCCCCGCACTCCTTAGCGAATGGTCGGTTAGTTTTTAAGTTTTCATGTCCTGGCTGGCCTTAATATTTAATTAAGTCCCCGCAGGAACCACCCTCAGCTAAGCAGTATATAACCCTTAAAGGTAAATTGTGAGAAACCCATTCCAAAAAAAAGTATTCATTCATCCACTCAACGCGACAAAACCATCTAATCATACTCTTCTAAATCCTGAAACTCTTCTCTTTTTCGTATTTCGATAGCGAACTATTCTAAAAATAAAAATATCTTAAAACAGAATATTCCTGCGATAAAATATCCCTCTTACCTTCACAAACCGGCATCCACCCTACAAATATTACCTGTTTATTCATTCATGAAATAATTCTATTGAGAGTCACGACGAACTTCACTAATTAATTATATTTTATGGGGTTGCAAACGGCTCTTTAATTAGGACGCTACTGCGTAGGCGAGACCGTGAAAAATTGCAAGCCACACCTTATCTGATGTCTGTATTCGTTTGGCTGGACTTTTGATAAATTAACTTTGTTAAGATCTATGATTTGGATCTAGGGATTTAATTCTTAATGGCTTGAGTTTAGAATGATAGGATATTTAATTCATTGGTATTTATTTATTTAATACTTTAAGCACACAAATGTACAGAGGCGGACTTTTTGCCATGGGCATTTTCTACCAATCAACCTTTGGGTGATGCAGAGACAAACAATGGTAGGTGCAATTTCTTAAATAATAATAAAGGCAAGAGGATGACAATGACTTCGCATAGTCATCATTATTTAAAGCAGAAAATATCGTTGAAGGCTAAAGAAATATTTTTGTTCCTGGTAAACTAATTATCGAGATATTGACGTGTCAACGTCTAATAAATCGATGGACGCCGACTGCATGCAAAGGAAAGGATGACTCATTGTCCCGTTACGGTCTGTCACTCGGCACAAAACTTACATCTAACATCTACACGTGATTGGTTTCGTCGAGTGTTTATAAAGTGAACTGAAAAGTTAATGTGGTTGTCATTGCTTTTGACAACAACAATTTCGGCAATAAAGGTTAATTATTCTTGCATTAAAAAAATCTGATTACTATGTAGTCTAATTTCATGTATTTATTTTTTTATTATTAAAAAAAAAAGCTTCGGCGAGTGCAGCAATAATAGGTTATGTTACAATAGGGTAGTGTCCTTAAAAAATCTGATTGGTCCGAAAGTTGGATTACTCAAAAATACTAGACACGTATTTTTTCATTTGTCACGTAAACCAAAAATGACGACGGTATAGTGCGTTGAAATTGCGCGTGACGTCACAAGCCCCTTCTTCTGAACTTCGATGTGCTATATCATTGTCACTTTTTATTGAATTAAGTAAGCAAAAAATACGTGTCCAATATTTTTTGGTAATCTTACTGACGGACTAAATAGACTTAATATTTTTACCTAGGACACATCCCTAGTGACTAAAAAATTATGGTGATTCATACAAATAATGATAGATCTTTATTAAAGTTTATTTCTATGAAAACTTGTTCATAATTATATTTAAACTTTATAGCTAAACGCCAGTTTTTCATATTAATTACAAGTTATTGAATTTAGATTAACAATGTTTTATGAAGTACATTATCTTTATGATAATAATTTTAAAAGTGTTTTGTTATGCCATTGTCACGTTAAACGATCGTCCGTAAACCGACTTTACAGATAACAATTTTTTTTATGCTATTATTCATAAACTCACCTTTGACCACTATTTCACTTGATGGTAAGTGATAATATGTGTGTATCGATGTGGCGCCGCGGGCGAAGGTCCGAATGCGACGTAGGAGGTTGCGAGTTCGATTCCCACTTTGGGACAAATGTTTGTACAATCTATAAAGATTTGTTCCGAGTGTTCTGGGTATTTGCTATGTATAATAAAAAAATATCTATCTATGTAATGAATTGTATTAAGTATATCTGTTTAGCTTGGGACTAGATGATGCTGTGTGGATTGTCAAGCATTATTTATTGATTTTATTTTTAGCTGTACGTACAATCAAAGTATTTCCAAAGTGTCATGCGTATGGATGGGATGCTCAGCAATTAAGGTGGCCATACGTGTTGTTGTCCGAAGATGGAACGGGCTTGGTGGAAATAAATTGCTAAAAGACTGCTTCCAAATACAAAAAGAAACGTTTTATTTATCTTAAAAATTAAAGCTCAGGGAAGGGAATGAGAATAGTAAGGTACATTTTGGGTATACATGTGGAGGGTTACAAGAGTAGAGGAAGACAAAAGAAACGATGGGGGGATTGTGTGAAAGACGTGACAGTGACTGCATGGAAGAAGAAGACATGCTGCGCTGACCTCAAATAAATTTGGATAAAGATAAGATGATGATGATTATGATGGTTCATTTGACTAGCCCAGTGGTTTAAGCCTCGCCTCTTGTGCATGAGGCTATGGGTACAACTCTGTGCAAGCACCAATGTGACTTTTTCAATTCATGTCATATGAACTTTCTAAGTTTATCTTGGACATCACTAACATCGGTGAAGGGAAACACCGTCAGGAAACCTGGACTTATAATTAATATAAGTCTGAATTCACCAACCCGTCTTGAAGAAGCGGGCTGATTAATGCTCGTGCCTTCTCTGTATGAGAAGAGGCCTTTGCCCTGCAGTGGGACAGTAACATGCTGGTATTATTTATTTATTATTAATATAGAATTCACTTATCTCACCCGTTGAGCTCCTTGGTTTTGAGTTAACCTCTACAATTCCCGATAAATTCTAGCACTGATTGATCAGGTCCACTCATATTTGAGGCTCGTTCCCCAAAAGACCAATTCAGACACTAATCTGCATAGTCCTCACATGATCTGAATGTCTGGACTTTAAAAGAGACTATGACCTCTGAGTTTCTTCCAGTGTGTCTTCTCAGAGTAGTCAGAAGCTAAGAAAGCTAATTAAAAAAAAAATAACTTGTTGACGTGTGTTTCATCATCATCATCAGCAGGCTATATAAGTCCACTGCTGGACATAGCCCTCTCCTAATGTGCGCCATAGCGCCCTGTTTTCAGCTAGTAAATGTGTTTGTAAAAACCTATTTACAGAAATAAATATCATTTATCAAAAAATCACTTTGTCTATGAAGAACGATAAAAACATTCCGCAACAACCACACATCAGTTCATCACATTAGTAATGTTGGTACACGTGGAGAGATCCAACATTAATACACAGAATCGTTTATTCCACGAACGATAAACCTTTTCCGTAATGACTGAAGCAACTTACTTGGAAAGATTCATGATATACTGAAAAAGAGTAGCTCGTACGTCGGTAATACGCGTTCGTATGATACACGGATAGAAAGAGATAAGTGTTTATATCGCTTACAACCTTTTCTAGTAGTTTGTGTAGAAGAGACGACGCAGTTGGCACAGTGGCTGAGTTCGATTCCCGCACGGAACAAATATTTGTATGGTGTATAGGTAGTTGTTCCGGATGTGTATGTGTATGTGAATTCCTTCCTTCCTTCCTGAAATTCCTAGTGTGGAGCAACGTTAAAAAAAAACAGTTATCCTTTCCTGGAATCCAGGTTTCCAAGATACAGGTAAGTACTGTAGAACCTAATAGGTACTTATGTAGGTTATTAAAGGCGTAATACTTCTGTGATATTGGGGAGCTCGTGGCTAAATAAGAACAGCCGCACAGGTTGATTGAAAGTCAAGCTACGCTTGCCGAGATAAGTCTGTGGATAGCTCATTAAGTATTGAGTTTCCTCATTGCCTCGGAAAGCCGTTACGTCGTTGGTCACAGCTGTCATATGTAGATTTTTACAGTCGTTACGGGTAGTCAGAAACCCGAAAGTCTGACAACCGGTCTTACCAAGGGGTATCGTGTTGCCCGGTAACTGGGTTGTGGAGGTCAGATAGGCAGTCGCTCCATGTAAAACACTGGTGTTCAGCGACATTGGGTTAGATTGAAAGCCAACCACAACATGGTAGGGAGAAGGCTAGGCAGATGATGATTCTTTAATAGGTGGCAATAGGCTCGCCCTAAGAGGCGAGGACCTTAAACATAGCTGGCATGCCTAATCCTTTGGAGAATACAGGTGTGATGTTACGTAACATAACAACGATGCAAACTGTTTCTGTAATCCCTTATCATAATATAAACAAGTTTTTCTTTATTATTTTCGACTTTCCTTCCACTCCGCTGCCTCTAGCCCGGGAGCTGGATTCACAAAGTAATTAATTCATATTTTTGCTGTTTTATCAAAGCTAGGGATATTAAAACCGAGTTCAATTAGTTTTTTTTTTCTATGTTGTGGTTATTTGGGAACAAGGAAAACTCATAAACAATACAGACCTTTCTAAATCATCATTATCATCATCTGCCTAGCCTTTTCCCAAATATCTTGGCGTCGGCTACCAGTCTAACCGGATGCAGCTGAATACCAGTATTTTATATGGAGGGACTGCCTACCTGACCTCTACCTTGCTACTAGGCAACACGATGCTCCTTGGTAACACTGGATTTGAGGCTTTTTGGCTTCTGAATACCCGTAACGGCTGTCAAAGATCTACAAATGTCAGCCGGGACCAACGGCTTAACGTATTTTCGAGGCAAGTTAAGCCAGACCAGACCTTTCTTAATACATGAGTTTAATCTTAACTTAGAAGAAACGTTGATCTGCCAAAATGTACCAAACCCACATATCCTCCATTTTCCGAAGTAATTGTAATGATTTTGGGTAGTTAACCCTGATTATCAAATCTATTCTAATTAGAAGTTTGGATGTACATATATCTACTGGACTGATTATAAATTATTGGAGTTGTTATGATGTAAGTAAGTAAATCATTTATTTGCGTAAAACATGGTATACATTGATGTTAATATTATTACAGTAGCTCAACATGTTTCGCTAATATATAACATAGCATGCAAACATTTATATTTTGACAAAAGGATCAACAGCAACATCTCACATCCATAAAATCTTTTAAACTGTAAAAATTACATTCAATAAGCCACTTGTGTGATTCTATCTTAAATTTTCTCGAGTTCAATATTTTAAAGCGACTTGGTATTTTGTTATAAATACGTACCCACATTGCAAGGCAGTTTTTGTTGTATTTCGCAAGTCTTGGCAAATCACTTAATACCAGTTTATGAGGATCTCGTCTGTTTCTGGGATTTACATACGTATGTATATAGTTAACTACAAATATACATACCTCATATACTCGTATATACAGACATGGTAGAGGTAGCAGATCAAACCTCTTGAACATTGGTCTACATGAGTCATCAGGTTTAATACCACTTATTGCTCTGATGCACTTTTTTTGTGCGATAAATGCTCTATCCATATTGGTACCATTACCCCTTGATTGTGGGTTAGTAAATTTGGGCAGATCTAAGCCCAATTGAAAATTAAATAGTATAGTAAATAATAAGAGGCGAGCCTATTGCCACCACAGGCACAAATCCAGACCCCGGAATATTACTGAAAAGTTCCAGAAGGAAAATCTTAATTTAAAAAATTCCGTCCCAGGAATAGAATCCATGACCTCATTATAAAATAAATAAAAAAAAACAATATAAAAAATACATTTGACTCCGATTTCACTAACTTTGTGGATTGTGGGTCAACGCAGACTGCACTGTATTCTGCAATATATGGGATATCTCATTTATTTATCTATTTAAAACATGTAAAGCTTTCTAAACAAACTGAACAAATAAACGTAAAACTATGTCTGCTATATTTGTTAAATTTAGTTTGACTCTGATTACCCACCGCGTGACCACCATTGCCCGCTGACTCCCGTTACCCTCCCTTACCCTCGTTATAATAAATTATCCTTGCGTCCATACTCCCAGCCCACCGGCCGCTATCTGATCTCATCATAGACCATCCCTAATTGATTCCAGTCAGCCCTACGTAATTCATCTTATAACAAATTGTATTGTCTCTAAGGGTCAGTCCCTTACTTCTCTGCCGTAAGACATATGTTAACGTCATTATGTTACTACAAATTGAGCAGAAAGATTCGAGGAAAGTTCTGGGCTTCATTCTGTGGGAAAATATTTATAATAATTTGATTTGTAAGGGTTGTTACAATATTATTATTGCCGTAACCTTTTCTTGTGTAAGTCGATGTGGCCTAGAGGTATTTGTGGTCCCAATTTGCGAACTTGCAAAAGGGGAAGGCATGCAGATAAATAAATGACTGAGGTATTGATATTCATGTGGTTTGATTGTACAACTTTAGCATATCACATCTGTCTGCTGTTGATGGAAATTTTTAAGACACCTGGACTATACTGGGTGGAAGGGATTTGATATATGAGTTCAAGACGTGATTCTAGACTCCATGTTGAAATTTTACGTCGGATTTTCCAATTCCTAGGTTCTATTCTGGTTTTTTCTTATTCATTATAAATTTAATCAAGATTTCGACCTAACCCAATGAGATTTTTAATGAAAGACGTAAAGTATTAACTTTTTAACTAAAAATCTCTTTGGTTTAGATGATGATTTTTTCAAGACTTTTTAGTGTTTTAGTTGAAAAACATCAGAAAACATGGAAAGGGAAAGGGCTTGTGGCTTAATTATAACAGCTGCACTGGTGGATCGAAGGGTAAGCTACTCTTGCTGCGATCGGACCATGGATGGGTGACCATATAAAGCATACCAAGAAATCTTCGTGCCTTGTAAAGTAAGTTAAGCCATTGGTTCCGGCTCTCATTTGAGATGTTTGACAGTCAGGAGCCCGAAAGTCTAATAACATTCATACCAAAGGATACCGCGTTACCCAGTAACTGGGTGGTGGAGGTCAGATAAGCAGTCGATCTATGTAAAATATTCGTACTAAGCTGCATCCCATAGTTGGGAAATGGCTATGCAGATAATGATTATTTGAACGATAGGACTAAAATCCTTAAGAGGCAGTGAGCATTTCTCGTTCCAATGGCCTTTCTCAGCTCAAGTAGGTATGTAGGTTCACAATTCCAATAACAGATTAGAAATACCGGAGGTATCTGTTCCCATTCATAGGATAACCCTACGATAGTGATTCTAAGAATTTAATCTCATGATGGCCCAGTGGTTTAGTCCTCGCCTCTTGCACACGAGGACAACCTCGTAAGTCGGGTTCAAACCTGGGTAAGTACCAATGTGACTTTTTCAATTCATATGTAATTTCTAAATTTATTATGGACATCACTAACATCGGTGAAGGAAACATTGTGAGGAAACCTGGACCTATAAATTAATATAAGTCTGAAATTGCAAACCCGTCTTGAGAAAGCCTGGTGATTAATGCTTGTGCCTTCTGTCTAGTGAATTCTTATTACTTTATAATTTTTAGGACGTATGCATAAGCTTCGGTGCATTTAGAGAATTTGCCATGTATTTGTTTGAATTTGTGTTTCGTGTATTTGTTTGATTGAATTTGTTTTGTTTTTTTGCATTTGTGTATGTTTTGTTAAATCGACATAATTCATTATACTATTCAATTGGTTTTGGTTTTACTAAACTAAAATTCAGGACGTGTTTAGCTCGTTACCAAAGACATCTTTCAATATTGGGTAAAAATAAACATGTATAACAATTTTAAGCCCAGCTTTCCACGTTCCTGGTGCAATTTTCTGGAATATCTCATCACTTTTTGACGTGGAAACGACTTTTCGCTCGGTAGACGCGCGAACGAAACGTAAAATTTTACCAATTTTTGAATAATAAATATAACTATCCTATATCATTTTGGTAAAAGTTAATGCGGCAAACACAATTGGATACAAATAAATAAAAGTTAGAATTATAAATTAAGCCTAGTAAATAATAAATTACTTATATGCGAAACAAATATTTAAAATCGTTCGATTTTAGAAAATTTGATTAAGCTACCCCATAAGTGTCATATTTTCCCAATTGAACATGAACCGTATACTTTTGCAACAAAGTTGAAAACCAATCAAAGAAATTTGACAGCTTGGGGTAGCTTGATGTGCTGACCTCTGTGCCTACCTACCAAAGATTGTTCAGGGAACTCCTTTTTGCCAGGTTTAGGCTGTCAGGCTGAATTAATACTGCTGTGACGATCTCGAACTGGGCCTTATCCTCATCTGCCTAGCCTTTACCCAACTATGTTGGGGTCGGCTTCCAGTCTAACCTTATACAGCTAAAAACCAGTATTTTACATGGAGCGAATGTCTATCTCACCATCACAACCCAGTTAATAGGCAACACGACACTCTTGGTAAGACTTGTTGTCAGACTTTCGGACCTGTGCGTCTACTTATTCTTTTTAAGAAATCCTGCCACGCAATGAGTGGAAAAACATTCAATTTAACAGAGTTCATTATGAAAATCGCCGTCCAATTAGGTACAGCAATTATCATAATCCACAAAGCGAGCTTGTCTTCTAATATTGGACGAAATAATCGCATAACACATTTTCCTCGTCATTTTTGGATTTAGGATACGTTCACGTTGGTAACGTTGATTTGATTTCTATTTTTATGGCTTTGCATGTTTATTTTGTATTCAGGCGTATTGTGCTGATTGCTTGCCTTCAGAAATTTATTGGATTTGAATGAAACCTTCATCATGTCAACCTTGTCCTCTTCCTTTTATTCTTTTTTTTTATTTGGGGTCGGCTTCCAGTCTATCCAGATGCAGCTGAATACTAGTATTTAACAAGAAGCGACTGCCTATCTGACCTCCGCAGCCCAGTTACTGGGCAACACAAGTCTTACCAAGGAGTATACCTTGGTAAGACTGGTTATCAGACTTACGGGCTACCCGTAACGACTGTCAAAGATCTACAAATGACTGCCGGGACCAACGGCTTAATGTGATTCGAAATGTTTCGAACGATCACCTATCCAAAGACCGATCTCGACAAGCGTAGCTTAACCATCAATAATCACGTGCGGCTGTTATTTAGCCACGATCTCCTCATTATTATGAAACCAATTGGTTAAAATCAAAGTTGTATAAATGAAATATTAAATTTCTGTGAGTACCATCGTTTTATTAGAACTGCAAGCTATTTTAACGGATATATCTGGGGATACATAAATTAGAATGACACGCTATTAATACAGTGATATATTATTATAATTATGTAAGTCAGAAATCTACAACCTAAAAACTCCAGAAGGGAGTTGGGGAATTGGGAGTGAGATTTGGACAGGATGGGGTGCATGTAATTCGGGAATTAGGTGTAGGTAATAGAGAATAATATAAGAACGTTTATTTTATTTTATTAAACGTGTAAATTTGACATTCTAAAGTGCCTTTTATTATTTAATTTAAATAAATTATTTGAATAATTAAATTGATCGAATGTTATTATATTATCTACATATTTGTACGCCGTAAAGGTAAACATGACTGATCCTTTCTTCAATGTACTTAACATCTTGCATGCTTTGTGTGTGCATACTCATTTAACTCATGTTTCTAACAAATAAATAAACTCTTTGACATAAAGTTTACTAAATAAATAATAAATAAATAAATAATGCTGGACAATCCACACAGCATCATTTAGCCCCAAGCTAAGCAGAGCTTGTATTATGGGTACTAGATGACTTAATACAATACATTACATAGATAGATATTTTTTATTATACATAGCAAACACCCAGAACACCTGGAACAAATCTTTGTATATCGTACAAAAATTTGTCCCAAGGCGGGAATCGAACCCGCAACCTCTTGCGTCGCAGGCAGACCTTCGCCCACCGCGCCACATAGGTCGTCGCAAACGGGTACTCAAAAACTGCTGTGGAGTTAGTTCCGCCACTTCTTTTTCCAGCACACTACGAAGTAGTGAAGGACTGGGCTCATTTTTGTTGTTCAAATAGTGCTGATCCTCAGCCTAATTAGAATACCTTAATTTTGATTTTACAAAATAATACCAACGTACACTCCGTACAATGTTAAATCCTACCTCCGATTAGGTCTCTAACCACCGACCTACCTATAAAATATCAATGTCCCAGCCTCTCAGTATGAGTAGCGCCTTAGGACACGTTCGTACTACACATAATGAAGACGCTTGGAATCAATTAGTGAGGCCGTTGAGATGAGTGTCGCCACCGCCACGGCAGAGGTATATGAGTATGTGTCGGTGCATGTGGGGAAATCCGTGTAATGAAGATATTTGAGTGTATAAGGTGAAATTGTAGGGACTTGTTAGGCTTGTCGAAAAAATATGAAAAGGTATATCGATTTTTTGGAACGAAGTTCATTATCGCGCATTGCGAAAGGGGGCTAGACGGAAAAAATTAAGACAAAAAGTTGTAACGACACTTTTTGCTACAGTTGTAAGCCGAGCGGCGTGCGCGTGTTTGTCTGTCTGTCTCTCTCTCTCTGTCTCTCATAGAAAACAAGCCAGTTATTTTCGTTTCGTCTTTCGTTTTCGCATTGAACAGTGTGGTGTCGCGACGATTATAATTGTTGAGTGTATACAGGTTTTTTGTACATAATAAATAATTAAAAATAATAACAAAAGGAACTTCGTTCAAAATCAAAATTAAAATTCATTTATTCAAATTAGGCTGAGAATCAGCACTTTTTGAACGTCAAAAACGTTTACATAAAACAGTCCCCCAAAACGCCCACCCTTCACCACTTCCTAGTGTTTTTGCTGGGAAGAAGAAGTGGAGGAACAAACTAACCAGCAACACGTCTGTCTGATAGGTTTGAAGAACTTGAAGCTATACAACATATTATGTCAAAAAATAATAATTATGTCAATCATCTTTATACATCATTCAATTAAATAATTTGCTACATGTTAGCTAGCACACACCAATATGCCAAAGTAAATATATAAAAAGTTATATATACCAAAATCGACAATTAACTCAAGCAAAGCCTGCTAAACTGAATACATAAAAAGCCTCCAAGGTAGTCCAAGGGCGTGCCCGCTGACATGTACAATGCTGAATTACCTATATCAATACAACTCATTCATACAATGTAATGAGAGGATCATGTCAATAACATAAAAATAAGGACAGTAGAAGAAACATACACAAAAATAAAGAACTATTAAACAGTAAAAGAGCATAGTAACATTGTCCTGCGTTCAACAAAGCGACCAACTATTCTTGTCTTCTAAATAGTCGTTGATCGAATAATATGCTTTAGAACAAAGGTTTGATTTAACTTTAGCTTTAAACGCGTTAAAAGGTAAATCCAGCAAAGAATGAGGTAGCATGTTATAAAAGCGGATACCGAGCTCCACAAATGAGCTCTGGACCTTATGAAGCCGGTGGAAAGGAGCGTACAGTTTGTGCTTATTTCTGGTATTAAAATTGTGGATGTCACTGTTTTTAGTGTACATATGTATATTTTGCCTAATGTATATTATGTTGGCAAAAATAAATTGAGAAGCCACTGTGAGAATACCAATCTCTTTAAATAGATCTCTTAAGGAGACTCTGGGCCCTAATTGGTATATTGCACGAACAGCTCGTTTTTGTAGCACAAATATATTTTGAATATCTGCAGCTTTGCCCCATAACAGCATACCGTAAGACATTACGCTGTGAAAATAACTAAAATAGACTAACCGAGCTGTGTCCACGTCAGTGTATTGTCTCACTTTCCTGACAGCGTAGGCGGCAGAGCTGAGTCTCCCTGCTAGGGTTGATATATGAGGGCCCCACTGCAGTTTGTCATCCACTGTTATGCCCAAAAAGACTGCAGAGTCCACCAATGATTAAATTCGGTCCAAGATTTCTAACATTAGGTAAGGCGAACTTTATACATTTCGTTTTTTTGGCATTAAGAACTAGGTTATTTGTCGTAAACCAATCCGTGACCATTGAAAGTGCACAGTTAACATCATCAAAATCTTGTCTATTCGTTAAATTTCGGTGTCGTCCTAGAAAAACTTCTGGTGAAAACCACGGCCTATTTTGGCCGAAGCCAAAGGTAGCCAAGGCCAAAACCTAAGCTTCGGTCGGATACTAGATACTACTTAGGTATCATTTTTGACGTTCAAAACGTGCTGATTCTCAGCCTAATTTGAATAAATGAATTTTGATTTTGATCAGTTACAAAGTACTCAAAATTACATACAAAACCACAACCAGCAAAAGACCAACACTACTAAATTAATATTCTTAATACCCAATATTCAAGGAGATCGCTTAACTACAATTATCTAATACCAATTTCTTCGAGTCCTCTTATGGTGTATGAGAGGAACCCTATCGAGCATCATAGATAGACACTCGAAAAGGAAGGCGATGGGAATCGATTAGTAAAACCTGTTGAATGTCGAGGCCGTCTCTAACCCATTGAGGAAACTATGCACCTATTCTGTTTTATGAGGAACAGGGTGTAAATAGTTCCTCATTGTCTATTAACTCAATAACCACCCAAGTCGGATTTATCCAACCCATATTTTCGTGTCCATTCCGCCTGAGTCGTATTTATACGACAAAATAATTGTATTTGTCCAATTTGATTGTTAGGTACTTTACAGTCTACCTTACTACTACTTGACGACCTATGTGGCGCGGTGGGCGAAGGTCCGCCTGCGACGCAGGAGGTTGCGGGTTCGATTCCCGCCTTGGGCCAAATATTTGTACGATCTACAAAGATTTGTTCCGGGTGTTCTGGGTGTTTGCTATGTATAATAAAAAATATCTATCTATGTAATGCATTGTATTAAGTATATCAGTCATCTAGTACCCATAACACAAGCTCTGCTTAGCTTGGGGCTAGATGATGCTGTGTGGATTGTCCAGCATTATTTATTTACTTCTCACGGTCTGCTTCGACTTTCGGTATCTCGGTTTTCTAAAGAAGAAGACATACTGCGCCGACTCCAAATAAATTGGGATAAGGGCAGCAGGATAATGACTTTAGTCTACAAAAAAATAGCTAATTTTGGGCAAGATAATATAAAACTGACGATTTATGAGCGGACAAGACGGGTGTTGTCTGCTAGGCTACCACCTGACGGTAGTTCTCGGTGTTCCGTAGCCCTAGCATGAATACCAAAAGAAAGAAAAGTTTACCGATATAGTTTTTTTTTTTTCTTTGCCCCTCACTAGGAATGTCGTGGGTGCGTTTACAAACATTTAAAGTCACATGCACTCACCACACCAGACCCGGAACAATTACCTGTAGTACATACAAATATTTGTTCCGTGCGGGAATCGAACCCACGACACGCGGCGCAGCAGTCGATCGCTCAGCCACTGCGCCAACCGTGTCATCAAGTAGTGGTTAGTAGTCTACTGTATTAATTTGTTAATAGTGCGGATATCTTTGCCATCGCGTTTTAGGATACTTCAGTTTACTTCTTATGTGGCGATATAGATGTCGCTACTCTTTTTTTTCTACATTCATCTACTCATTTTATATCTTGATTCTTTTTAGGGTTCCGTGACAAAAAAACTAACATTCTTCATTTTGGCCTATTTATCTGTACGTCCACATTTTACCCGGTGTTCTCTATAGACGAAAACTGACTGTAGGCTGCATTGATGGTCTAGTGGTTGCAAGCGTTTCTACTGAGCATAAGATCCTAGCTTCGTTTCATTTGTTCCCAACGAGTAACACCCTCAAATGTCACACTGTTACTCGATGGGATTTTTTTCTGAAAAAATTCCCAGCCGGTCACACTACCAGTCACTCTGTTACTCGATGGGAATTTCTTCAGAAAAAAATCCCAACGTAATTTTACATTAAATGTGCATGTAAGTATTTTTAAAAGTATTTTTACATTAAATGTGCATGGAAAATAACCGCCATTACACACTCGCGATAACTGATGTTGCAGGCTTATCATAACTTTATTTTGCTATACATAATTTTAATTGTCACAACATACTTATGGCTAATTATATGTATTTGGAAAATTGTTTAAAGTTCAAATTAACATTAGAAATTAGAACTGATAATTGTTGTAAAATGTGATGATTTACTCTGATATATTATATAAAGCTGATTGTATTTAGGTACCTCCCCCCCCCCCTTATTACGTGGGACATAAATATAGATGGCGAGATGTGGGTGTAATATTACACCTCTGCCTACCCCTTCGGGGATACAGGCGTGAGTCTATGTATGTATGTATGTATTTAGGTATTGTAATTTTATTTAATTATTTAAGAATAAAACGTTCAAAGGAGAATCACCAGCAATATGACGAATAAATGTTTTTAAAGTAAAAACCGATTTAATTCTTCTTTTCATTAACTACTGTAATATTGTGACTGGTTGGGAAATTACTAATAAGAAGTTCCCATCGAGTAACAGTGTGACTGGTTGGGAAATTAGTAATAAAAAGTTCCCATCGAGTAACAGTGTGACTGGTTGGGAATTTTTTCTTAAAAACATTCCCATCGAGTAACAGTGTGACATTTGAGGGTGTTACTCGTTGGGAACAAATGCTTCGTTTACCGGGTTGGGCAAAATTTAATTGAGTTTTCTTCAGGAATTTTTCACAGTAGCAGCCCGGAGTCTGGATTTGTGGCCGGTTAATGCGAGACCCACCCCTATTATATAGGACTTAAACATACCTGTGCGAAATATGGGTGTATCTCAAGCTAACCGTTCGGAGAATACAGACTTGATGTTAATGATACAGGTTTAAGTTAACCCATTAACCGACCAAGTCGGATATATCCGACAAATATTTTGATGGCCTAGTGGTTTAGTTCTCGCCTCTCAAGCACAAGGTTCTGGGTTCGAGTAAATACATACGTATATTTACTTTCTACATTTACCTTAGACATCACTGACATCGGCGAAGTAAAACGTGAGGAAACCTGGGCTTACAATCAATGTAAGTCCAAAATCGCCAATCCGTCTTGAGTACGCGTGGTGATTAACGCTTGTTCCTTCGCTGTATGAGAAGAGGGTTTGGCCTTCCAGTGGGACAATAACAGGCTGATATTATTGAATAGAAACAACAGTATAAAAAAATTCATAATCTTTATTGGGGGCTTAAAATCAATCACAGAACTGAAACGCTCCTTTGCACCGTATTACAAAAAGAAACATACCTAATTCCGTCACAATAATGACTTAAAACAAAGTAAATCATCTAAAATGTCACGTGACTTTGGTGAACTGGATTTGGTGAATACAGGCAAGCAACAGGGCCTAAGAAATCGTTATAGAAATCACAGCAAAAAAAATGGCGCCAAAACGCGATCTATAAATTAGCAATTGGCTTTTTTGGCAGTAAATATATCCAGAACAAAAAATAAAATACAACCAGGCCTAGGCCAGAATTTACTACGAGGTGTAGTATCGGTGTAACTTAATTCCGTTTATAAATAAGAGAGTTAATGAGTAACGTAATGTAAAACATAATACTGTTTCCGTCATCGTCTAAAGATATATTAATGATGATTTGAAAATCGTTGTGACGTCATTTATTCTGCGTTTTTACTTGATATGGTACAGGACCCTTCGTGTGGGAGTTCGATTCGCACTTGGCTGGTTTAATTTTTATTTCAAGTTGTTAGGCAATCTTTGCGTTGAGGCTTTCAGAAAGTGTGTTATGTATGTAAGTAAATGCTACTTCATCAATAATGCCGACAATGGTTGCGCTCGAAGGAACAAGCTCTATGGCGGATGGTTCTGTCTCTTCCTAGACATAAAACAAAGCTTGCTCTATTTCTTACTGTTACGAAAAATTCACCAAATTCTGATCACTTTAAAAGTTTCCGTGACAACTTCATAGATACTAGAAATAAGTGGAGAAAACAATGAGTAAATAACAACTTAATATTTAATTAATACGTAAATATAATTATACTACTCTTGCAGGATAAAATTGCACATCAATACATTATATATATATAGTGTCCAGTATATTTTCGACACAACATAATAAGTACAGTTTCTACTCAAATGGACTAATGGCTCAAGCTCCCACAGCGCTCAGGATCCGTGCCGGTAACTATGCCATTATTGATTTTAGGGCCGGCGCACATCGGCAAGTCCAGCGCAGAACGGTTGTCA
Organism: Phlogophora meticulosa; assembly: GCA_905147745.2. NCBI lineage: Eukaryota > Metazoa > Arthropoda > Insecta > Lepidoptera > Noctuidae > Phlogophora > Phlogophora meticulosa. Next base: position 2,314,434 of record LR990534.1, read on the forward strand.
AGTCCAAACTATTATCAACATTGTACATTGAACTATCAAGTTTATCAAGGACATCACTGAGATCGGTGAAGTAATGTAAGTAATGTAATGTATGATATAGCAGAAAAATTGGTTTTGAAGTGAATCTCCTGTACACAGTTCTGTTTTTCGAGACAAAAAAAATCCACTAAGATTTATTCTGTCATGAAAAAGCTTTAGGGCCGCAAGGAGGTACTGATATATCGCATGGTGAGAGGCGGCAGGCACGTTTTTCACTTTTCCGTTGAAGATTCACTTCTACTTTGTGTCCCAGCACACATTTCGATTTATTTTTGTTGAACATGATATTCGCTGATAGCCCAAAACCTGAGGTTAGCGGCAATTCAACATTACACTACGACCCTATGGACCGGGTAAAACCGCGGAGCACGGCTAGTAATTAGTATTAGTCTGAAATCGCCAACCTACCTTGAGCAACCATGGTGGTCAATGCTCATGCGATCTCTATATGAGGAGCAACTTTTGTCTTGAAGTGGGTCAGTAATAGGCTGGTATTAACATTATAATTTGGGGGTATGAGGAACAGGGTGTAAAGTCCCTCATCCACCATTGTAAAGACAGAATCCTCCGACCAGACGGGTGTTGTTTCTGGTGGTCTACTGCCCGGCGGTTGTTGTCGGTTTCTTGTACATATGTTCAATACCTCGGATAACTTTAATATCGCGATGTAGGATACGTCAGACAAACTTTGTATGTGGCGCGATAGATGTCGCTTCATTATAATACCTTACAAGTCGATGCTCTTGGTTAATGAAAGTTGATTTATTTTCAACTAATGTAAGGTTTATTTTCGTTTGGCAGTGACAACCGCGATGCGATGCGAACACTAGGTTTGCACCGGCCCTTAGGAATACACTGAACGTTCTGTATAACTTCATATTCTTATTAGCTTTGCTAGCCTCGTTAAATATTTTAGTAGTGGATAACATTTATTTTATTCTTTAAATAAACATATTGTATTACCAAGCTCTGGTCAAACTGTTGAGTATTTTGAGAAATTCATCGAACTGGTATTTGTAAGGTGTTAGAACTGTCGCGAGTAGTCAGATAAGGCGATCGGCACACTGAACCGCATCACACAGCGGGGTGAACGACAAACACTACGCGTGAATGCGTTTTCTGTGTGTTACACTACGCGTGTTTTCTATACAAACACATATTATACTTGCAAACAACGTAAGAGCACGCAGTCCCGCGCTGCGCTGATGCAGTGCAGTGTGCCATTCAATCGCCTTATCAATAAAACAAAGGCGCGATGGCGTCCCGCGCGGGTTTCTCCTCAGTTTGACCAGTCATTTGCAATAAATGTATGCAATTGACTAATAAAAGTTGTGTAGGTTTCTTATATTTTGACTATTCCACTTGTTTCTAGCACCAGGCCTATGTAGTACCGAGCATGCGCTTGTGAAATCACATATTTTTAATAAATTTGTTCTTCATTAAAACAATATAAATGCATTTTAAAGTACAAGAATAGTTTTGGAGAGGTAAGATTTTAGCTGTATAGTTAGTTACACGGTACAATGAACCGTAATACTTGAGGGAAAAGGGTTAGACTGCCATAACTCTGTTGTCTTTTCCCAATACCTATTAATACAGACGTTTTAATATATTGTAGTCTCGCTCACACACGGTACATGGACTATAATCGTGATCAAGTGCGTGATAGCTTTATTCTCGTTCGGGAGTACGGAAATTAGTTTTTTTCTTGGAAAATTGTTGTTATTATTTGTACTTTTTAGTTTATAAATTACTGCTATTTATATATTTATTTCTAGTTTCTAGTGCTATTATAATAGTATCAACGTATGCTAAAAACGTCTCATTAGAACTTTAACAAATGTATATGGATGGGACTATCTTTGAAAAATAACCTATCAATAACAAAATGATAGAAATCAGTCAACGTGGTAAAGAATTAAGCTAAAAATATTTATTTAAAAAAAAACCAACGACTCGAGAACCTCTTTTCTCGCAAGTCGGCTAAAAAATATGCAATTTCGCAAGCGCCATCTTTTATACCGATGTGTATTCGTAATAAAACTAATCAACTAACTATCTATCGCAAGTGATGTGTTGTGTTCAGAGTTCGTATCTGTTCTTCAGATCAGCCATGAAGTCGTCACTCCAGTTCTCAGTGGCCTTGCAGTGGTCCAGCAGCTCCGTCAGCACTGGGAATGAGAAAATCATTAATTAAGAGAGCGAATTTCAAGTGTTATTTTTGGGCGTAAAATCATGATACGGCACGGTTGGAGCAGTGGATGAACGATCGACTGCTGCTCCGCGTGTCGTGAGTTCGTCGGATTCCAGCACGGAACAAGTATTTGTAAGGCATACAGGTACTTGTTCCGGTTCTGGCTGTTCGTGTATGTGAGTTTGAATGTTTGTAAACTTACCCAAGACACGAAATATATATACCAGCCGAAGTTTCGGTAATACGAACACTTATGCAGGCAGATTATGAATTGTTGCAAGTTATTCGGCCTATTAAAATAATGCTCGGTATTACGACACATATGTATATACACACAGAACAATAAAAACAGTAGAAATAGTAAGTAGGCGTGGCACATGCGCCGCTAGTAAGAACTGCAGTACGCACTTGCTGTTCAAGCGCTCTCATTCGCAAACTAGACTGCGTCAACATATCATTTACGAAAAATAATATTAAAATGCCTTATTGTGCCATACTGGACTGTAAAAACCATAGCCGGACTAAAAATCTAACTCATGGAGGTGTATCATACCACCGGTAAGTATTATTTTCGGATTTATTTTAATAAAATGAAAAAATAAAATTTCTTCAAAGATTGCACAAGATATACAAACAAAAATTGTCCTAAATGTCATAGCAACAAAGTTGATTTTCTTTTCCCGGTTATTAGCCTTTCTGGAATATTCGCTTGATTACCTATACTTTTGACGCTATCCAAATAGTGCGTGACTTATCGATAAAATCAATCGACATGTATTACATTTTTTTTTAATTTAATTTTTAAATTTTTTTAAATAAAAGTATTTAAATATGTATGTAAGTAATATAATACAGATAATTATTAAATTAATAAAGTTAATAAAATAAAAATCGTATGATATTTTTAATGTTATTTTAAATACATGTAGCTAAAGACTTGGTACAACATAGGGCGTTTGAATTATACCTTAATATTCTTATGTTTAGCAGTGGACGATGACGATGATTTGCTGCTGAGATGATGGTAATGATGATAATTGTTAGATTTTATTTTCCTTTCTTAATAATTTCAGTTTTCCTAACGATCCAATTTATAAAGAGATATGGATCAACGCTACTGGGAGATTAAGCTGGTTCCCTACAAAAAACAGCACTATATGCTCACAGCATTTTAAGAAAGACGATTTTACTATAAAAAAATCTGGTAACAGATATTTAAAGGATAAAACAGAACCAAGTAAAAACGTTTTAGCTCGTGTTTCTGTGGTAAGTGCAAAATCAGCGTTATAGCTAAATTAAAATATTTACTTTTCAATATACTCGTAAAGTGGCTCTTATGGCAACGCATGTAGGGACGTCATGCGGGGTTTTACGAAATCGTATTTTTTACTTTACTATAATATTTTTTTAATCTCAGCATTAAACAGCTAATTATATCAAACTATTTTCCGAAAACAATATCTTAATTTTTAATTTATAGTAAATTAACATAATATGATATGAATTTAAATAATAAATATAATATATTATTTATGTCATAGGTTACCGATGGTCAAAGTAATGCAGCAAAAACGAGCTCCCCTCCAATAGCATCTACATCACAACTCTTAGTTGAGGCTGACATTTTTATGCGACCAAAAATAACTACTCATGTCAAGGTACCTTGTCTAATTATAATATCAAAATAACACTCTTTTACTAAATGCATATGAAAACACTTATAGCAAAAACACAATTTAAAAAAAATTGTCTGTCTGTCTGTTTGTTCCGGGTAATCTCTGAAAAGGCTGGGTTAATTTTGACGTGACTTTTACTGGCAGATAGCTGATATTATATGAAGTAAAATGGGCTACTTTTAGAAAAATATTACGGGAATTAAGCTCAAAAAATATTAAACGCTAAAAATCATTTATATGGGGAAGAAGTTGCAGGCAATAGCTAGTCATTCTCTTATAACAAGGTTGTGTTACTCTGAAATTTATTTTTTGTTTCAGTTTGATGATTCTCAAAAGGAGAACGAACCCATGTCGACTAACCAAGGCTTAATTAATATTGATTACAATGATTCTCCAAAAACAAAAAAATGAAACAATTACTCGAATTGAAAAATAGCAAAATAAATCGACAGAATTATAAAATTAAAAGATTACAAGCCAAAAACAGACGGTTTAAAAAAAAATTACCAACCTTCAAGAACTTTTAAAATCTATAGAGGAAAAATTTTCTATTCAGAATGAGCACTAGTAAGTTACTTAAAAATTATATAAAATCTTAGATGATAAGTAATAAATTGACGTGACAATAATAATTGTACCTAACAACAAGGCCTACAATATGAACTAAGGTACCAATTGGTTAGTTCTAACTTGAATAAAATAAATTATCGGTATTAACAAATAGTATTAAACTTCTCAACGTACGTCTTTCGGCTGAAATGATGATGATGATGATTATTTTTTCAGGTTCATGAATTAATTGCTCGGCAAGCCCTTAATGAGAAGTCAGGAGTAATATCAAGACGAAAATATTCGCCAACTTTGCGAACTTTTGCCTTGACTTTACATTATTACTCCCCAAAGGCATACGATTATGTAAGAAGAACGTTCAATACTAGTCTGCCTCATCCACAGACGCTTAAAAAATGGTACTCCAAAATAGGCGGAGAACCAGGCTTTACAAAGGAGGCCTTTGAAGCAATTAAATTAAAATGTTTAAACTCAGAACACTGCATCGTTGGTGCTTTAATAATTGACGAAATGGCTATTCGTCGACGTATTGAGTGGGATGGGCAAAGGCTGCATGGCTACGTGAACATAGGTACTGGGTTAGAAGGGGATCATCTGGAAGAAGCCAAAGAAGCGTTAGTGTTTTTAGTGTCAGCAATTAATAGTCGTTTTAAAGTGCCGGTTGGCTATTTCCTAGTAGATGGAGTTTCAGGGGTACAACGTGCTGAATTAGTAAAGCAATGCATCGAACTCCTTCATAACTCTAGTATGAAAATAGTTGTCCTAACTTTCGATGGCTGCGCTGCAAACTTAGCTATGGCGACTAATCTTGGTTGCCATTTAGAAAAAAGCGAAATTAAATTTGAGCATCCTGTGACCAGATCTCCAGTCGTAATTATTTTAGACCCGTGCCATATGATTAAATTATTGCGCAATACCTTGCAAACATATTCAAAAATTATTGACCAAGATAATAATAATATTGAGTGGCAATTCCTTAAGGAATTAAATAACGTGCAGGTCAGTGAAAAATTTCACTTAACAAATAAGTTGACTCACCATCACATAAACTTCGAGAACGAAAGAATGAAGGTTAAATTAGCTACACAAGTATTTAGCTCAAGCGTAGCAGAAGCTCTAAAGTTTTGCCGTGAAGACTTGAAAATGAAAAAATTTCAAGGTAGTGAAGCTACTGAAAAATTTATAAAAATTATAAATGATATTTTCGACATTTTTAATTCAAAGAACTTGCATCAATATGGGTTTAAAAAAGCATTAAAAGAAAATAATGCAAGCCAAATATTTGATTATTTAAATATGGCTTGTAGTTATATAAGTAACCTAAAAACAGAAAGTGGTGTCCCTCTAATAAAAAGCCCTCGTAAAACAGGCTTTTTAGGTTTTATTGGATGTGCTGCTGCCTTAAAACTATTATATAATGAATTAATAGTTACAAAAATTTTGATTTACTTACCATTCTATAAATTGAGCCAAGATCATATAGAATTATTTTTTGGAAATATACGTGCACATGGAGGTTCCAACAATAATCCCACAGCTCGTCAATTCGTGGCGGCGTACAAAAAATTGTTGATACATGCCGAAATAAAAAATTCAGATTTAGGAAATTGTACAGCATTAGAAAATATATCCATTTTAAATTGTACCTCGGCAGTAGAGCGAATAAATAAAACTAGTGGGCCAAACTTATTACAAGAGGATTTGAATGAAGAAAACATTGAACCTGATATTCAACTAACCATTGAAAATATTTCCGATTTTAGTTTACAAGTAATTGCGTACATTGCAGGGTACGTTGTGCGTGTCTTAATTAAAAGTATTAGATGTGATATATGTGTAGCAGCTTTAACGACAAACGAAAGTAACGATTTACATAAATTTATTATTGCTAAAAATAAAGGGGGTCTACTATTTCCGTCAGCAGATACAATCAAAATTTGTAAAACAGCTGAATCTGTGGTGCGAAGCGTAGGGGGAACAGTTTTTAAAAAAGAAACATTACTTATCAAAATAATAAAAAAGTTTATAGGGACGAACATTTTTGAAAATATTAATTACCATCAGATTGATGAATTCCCAACATCAAATCATATTACAGACCTAATTAAAGCAATCGCCGAAAAATATATGAATGTGCGAATACATCACATTTTAAAATTAAATAAAAAAATATCTAAACGGCAGGTCCTTAGTAAGTACGTTTTATTTCAGGGACAGTAGCTTTATCCATAGTACGTGTGTAGAAATTAATGTAATGATTTCTCTAATATATGAATATTAAAAATAGTTTCTACATAGTTTAATTCGTTAGAATTTTTTTTTGTTCGTTTTCAGCGATATCTTCGTCAAATGTAAACCGATTCTTCTTTTGTTTCAAAGAGTTTACCCGCCAATTTGTCCCATTTAAATTTGGTGAATTTATGATATAAAGAACTGCCGAAATTAAAATTATTTTGCATTTTTTAGTTTTTTTTGAAGTTGTATTTTTTTTGTTGAAAATTTTCGTTTGTTGTGTGATAAATTTATATTTTCCACAACTGTATTGAAAAACGTCGTGTGAGTGTGGTATGTGGGTGTGTAGGTTATTCAAACTTCGTGACATTAAAAACCCTCGTCTTCGGCTCGGGCTTGTTAATGTCAGCTCGTTTGCAAAAACCTTCCACCCTTTTATAACAATGTACCTACTATTGATTTACATGTAAATAAATACCTTTTTTAATAAATACGTTTAAAAATTGCCCTACGACATATTAATTCCATTGTTTTAATACTATCGCATTTTAAATACGTTTTCTACTACTATCGATATTACTTCGATCGAACTAGGTTACATCACTATTTGAGTAGCAACTTGCAATCGTATCAGCGATACGCCATTCAAATATCACCCTTATTTTTATGATGTTACAGTTCACTAATGTCAATTCTGAATAATGCCATCTAGCGACGAGTGGCGGTCCAAGATGAATTTCTTTCTTGTTTTTGTCAATTTGATTTATAGGTTGTTTGAAATTAAAGTTGCATTTCGTATAATATTTTTTTTGTATTTCGCTTACGCCCATTTTTTGTGTTTAGCCAATCGTATCTTCGGGTTTGCAGTAAGAGTAAATTGTAAATGTGTGAGTTTGGCGACACCGGTTCTGGTACAAACATTTTCTCAAGCTACTTCTACCGTTTTTATTGTTCTGTGTATATACACATATCAATACAATATACAAACAAATTTTTATCCATTTGATATTATCGTGTTTTATTTCTTTTCAAGCTTATATTTGAATTTTATCTCCCTAGTTTCGTTCGTGGGTGGATCGATCCGCTACGTGCTTCAAAAAGCACACATCACATCCCTAAATCCCGTGCAGCACATTTCTGACATTGATCTGACGTAATAGCTTTGTTTGCGCTTGAGCTAGTGAATACGTCCGTCTGTTTTTATGAGTGTAATTAAATATTGTGTTAATTTGCGTGTGGAGTAGAACTTATTTCTGTGTATTACAGTGCAAATAGTTAGTTTTTAGGCTATTTTCGATTTTATGAAATATCTCCGAAACCCGGGTCGAGTATACAATGCTATGATAGAATAGAATACAATACTCTTTATTGTACACTATAAAAACTTGGTCCATAAAAAACAAAGTTTGATTTTGATGCAGCATAGTACAGTATTCCTCACATCCACTAGCATTCTCCCTTAGTTAAGCTTGTCATCAAAAGAATCGGCAACGATAATATAATAATAATGCTGGACAATCCACACACCATCATCTAGCCCCAAGCTAAGCAAAGCTGGTATTATGGGTACTAGATGGCTGATATACTAAATACAATACATTACATAGATAGATATGTTTTATTATAAATAGCATATACCCAGAACATCCGGAACAAATCTTTATAGGTCCTAACATTTGTCCCAAGGCGGGAATCGAACCCGCCACCTCTCTCGTCACAGGCGGACCTTCGCCCGCCGCGCCACATCGGTCGTCGAATATTACGATAAGCAAAATTTATTTACTAGCACTGTCATAAGAATTAGCATTTTTTTTTAAGTTTGTTTGTCGTCCTGCACCACGGAATAGAAAGAACAAGTGGAAGTGCCCACACAGCTATCTAGCACGTGTTACAATAACATGTAAAATAATAACAACCTTCTTCTGTTGTAATAAGTCTTCATTTGGTATGAACAACACATTCAATTTGGACGAAAAGCTTATTTGTCATACAATATTAAGACTTATTACAACTGACGAAGGCTGTTATTATTTTACATATATTTCCGCATAATTGTAACACGTGTTAGATAGCTGTGTGGGCACTTCCACTTGCTTTTTCTATTACATGTATTGTACTGTACATCCTGTCACAAATAAATATTTTATATTTCTTGTTTTTCATTCCATGTGTATAAATCAGATGACATTAATAGTTATCACCACTTAAATTGTACTTACACTTTTTATCAGTATCCGAGAGAAACATGGCGAGGGCAGAGAACCTCTGCACCTGGCTGATGGCCAGCAGGTATGGCACCGTGCTGCCAGCGAACTTGGCGCGGTTGCCGTGCAGGATGCGGATCACATCCGACACCACGGAGCTCTCCAGCGCGTTCGCGAAGATCGATGGGATCTTCGAAGGTTCTATGATCTGTCAAATATTAAATAAATACTATTAATACCTAAGTGAAAAGAGAATGTGTAAAATTGTTAACAGGTCAAAGACTAATCTATGGTTAATTTTCTTTCTTAGTAAAATGATAATATTTATGTAAAGAAAACCTTTATGATATTTCATTGTACCCATTATTGAAGACTATAATATAATTATATTATGTATACAAAAAAAAACTGCGCAGCGATCCGAAGTCGATCACCGAGCATTGAAATATATCTCATATTTCGATGGGGTAAGTATTAAATTCAATTATTATTATTAAGTTCTGTGTGGTCACGGACTAAGAATATGACCACCCCATTTCATCCCGTGGGTGTCGTATGAGGCGACTAAGGGAGTTTTTCAGACCTGGTGCAAAATATTAAGCACTCTAGGTCACCCGCACGGTGGCGGGTATACCACCAACGATAGCATTCCCAAGGAGGGTTGGTGTCAGGCAGGCGGCCGACTATAAAAACTATGCCAAAACAACAGCAGCATGAATAGTACGAAAGATATGTTGCACGATAGGGCTAGGGCGTACCCCACAGGCGACGCGCAGGAGCAGCACCCGGCCCCTGCGGGAAATGGACAAGGGTTGTCGCACCAAAACGGGCGGGTGCGACGTAAGATGCAAGCTCGGAGAGAAAGAGAAGTAAGGCTGAGGTATGCAAGTTGGAATATAGGTACGATGACTGGAAGAGGAAGAGAGTTAGCAGATGTTCTTAAAAGGCGACGGATAAATATAGCGTGTCTGCAAGAAACAAAGCGGAAGGGGGCGAAAGCTAGAGAGATAGAAGGATATAAGTTTTACTACTGTGGAAGCGATGGCAAGCGAAATGGTGTGGGTATAGTTCTGGATAGCGAGCTAAAAGAATGTGTGGTGGATGTAAATAGAATGAGTGATAGAGTAATTGCTGTCAAAGTGATTGTGAAGGGTCTGGTATTAAAGGTAGTGAGCGTGTATGCACCCCAATCAGGATGTGAGGATAGTATAAAAGATAAATTTTGGGAGGACTTTGACTGTGTGATGAGAGATGTGCAAGAGAGTGAAGAAGTGTATGTAGGGGGTGATTTTAACGGGCATGTTGGAAAGCTGAACGTTGGGTATGAGAGAGTGCATGGTGGTTGGGGGTACGGAAACCGTAACAATGACGGTGAGGCACTACTGCAAGCTGCTACTGCATTCGACCTGGCAATAACAAACACGTGGTTTGAGAAGAAAGACGAGCACCTGATCACATATAAAAGTGGCCACCACGCGACACAAATCGACTACTTCCTGGTAAAAAGGAGTAGTCTGATTTGTGTCAAAAACTGTAAAGTGCTGCCAGGCGAAGCATTAGTCTCACAACACAGGTTGGTAGTTATGCAGGTTAAAGTAAGTGTGTCCGCCAGAAATAACAAAGAACGGCCCCCACCAAAAACTAGATGGTGTATGTTAGAAAATGAGGAGTGTTCAGGTTTATTTAAAAATCAAGTTGTGGATAAAATGACTGATATGAAGGATATGGAGGGAAAATCTGTGAATGATTGTTGGAATGAGATGGCAGATTGTATAAGAAGAGTAGCAAAAGACGTATTCGGAGAATCGAAAGGGAAAGGTGTAATAGATAAGGATACATGGTGGTGGAATGAAGAAGTGCAAAAGTTACTTAAACAGAAAAAAGTTGCGTTTAAAGAATGGCAGGGTGTAGAAAACGGGAACGATAGTTTGAAAGAAGAAAAGAATATAATATACAAAGAATGGAAAAGGAAAGCAAAACAGGCGGTAGCAGTCGCTAGGGCTAAGGCACAGGAGAAGTTGTATAACTCACTGGATAGCCCTAGGGGCCAGAAGGAACTCTATCGGATTACGAAAGCAAGGGAAAAAAGGGCAAAAGATATAACGCATTTTAAGTGTATTAAAGATGTTGCTGGTAAGGTTCTGTGTGAAGATGATGAAATAAAACTGCGACGGAAGGTCTACTTTGATAGGTTAATGAACGAGGAGAATGAATGGAATGGTATGCTTCAAGAGACACAGGTAAATATGGGTTTGGTGAGAGAAATTAGCATGGATGAAGTTAGGAATGCAGTTAGAAGTATGAAAAATGGAAAAGCTATGGGCCCAGATGATATACCAGCAGAAGTATGGAAGGTATTAAAAGAAGATGGATGTATGTGGCTGACTTTATTCTTCAATAAGTTGTTGCATGAGGAAGTGATCCCACAAGTGTGGTGCAATAGTTCACTAGTGCCCATCTTCAAAAATAAAGGGGATGTACAGGACTGCAACAACTATCGAGGGATAAAGCTCCTGTCACATAGTATGAAAGTATGGGAGAAGGTGATAGAGAAAAGATTGCGAGAGGAGAGTGAAATTACCCCAAGTCAATTTGGGTTTATGCCAGGTCGAGGAACAATGGACGCCACCTTTGCACTCCGCCAGCTGTGTGAGAAATACAGACGTGCACATAAGAACTTGCACATGGTGTTCATTGATCTGGAGAAAGCGTATGATAGGGTGCCCCGGGAGGTGTTGTGGTGGGCCGTGAAAGAGAAAGGTGTGCCTGGGAAGTATGTGGAGTTGATTCGTGCAATGTACAGCCGGTCTAGGACGTATGTCCGATCGGCTGCTGGCAACACCGACAAGTTCAGTGTGGCTGTAGGACTAAACCAAGAGTCGGCATTAAGCCCTTACCTCTTCTTGTTGATAATGGACGCTCTGACGTCGGACATACAGGAAGAGGCACCCTGGTGCATGTTATTTGCCGACGACATTGTTCTTGTCGGTGAGATGGACCTGAGATCCAGAGCAGACTGGAGAAATGGCAACAGAGGCTGGAGAGTGTGGGCTTGAAAATCAGCAGAACCAAAACTGAATATATGTTCTGCGATTTCGGCGGTCTCTCCAGTCCTGAAGCAATGTCGCTTAACAGCGTGCTTCTCCCGGTCTTTTCCGACTTTCGGTATCTCGGTTCACTCGTGCAAAGTGACGGAGAAATAGATCGGGCTGTCAAGCACCGAATTAACATAGGGTGGATGAAATGGCGGCAGGTAACGGGAACAACCTGTGACCCCCATATTCCCCTTAAACTTAAGGGGAAGATTTACAAAACAATGGTTAGACCTGCTGTCTTGTATGGATCAGAATGTTGGGCCGCAAAAGGCATGAATGAAAGGCAGTTACATGCAGCTGAGATGAGAATGCTGAGGGGGATGTGTGGTGTTACGCGAATGGATAGAATAAGAAATGAGTATGTAAGAGGAAGTCTTAAAGTTGCGCCTGTGACCGAGAAGTTGTGTGGAAATCGGTTGTCATGGTATGGGCATGTGATGCGAAGGAATGAGGACCATGTTGTGAGGAAAGTTTTGAGTATGAATGTGCAGGGTTACATGAGTAGAGGAAGACCAAAGAAAAGATGGATGGATTGTGTGAAAGAGGATATGGCAAGAAAAGAGGTGACCCATGAGATGACGGCAAATAGAGATGTATGGAAGAAGAAAACATGCTGCGCCGACCCCAAATAAATTGGGATAAGGGCAGGAGGATGATGATGATGAAGTATTAAATTCAATAGATAAATTTAAAATCCTCTGCCGTCCTGTCCGCCACTGTACGCAGGCCACAAGGCGGGTGCTGCCAACCAGCATCCGTGTAATTATTGTTTTTGCCACGTTCCGGGACACTTGACTATTTGCAAATGTCATGATATGACACTTCGAAATCCCATACTTTTTGTCATAGCTGTACTACCATTCATCATCAGGCTATACTAGTCCACTGCTGGACATAGCCCTCTTGCCTGGCTGGAGGCCTTAATTTTAATTAAGCCCCCCACAGGAAAGTTCGGTTGAGCAGTAAATATCCCTGAAGGATAAACTGCGAGATGCCCATGTCAAAAAAAAAAAAAGACATAGCCCTCTCCTAATGAGCGCCATAGCGCCCTGTCTTCAGCTTGCCGCATCCAGCATCTGCCTGCAGTCTTTCGCAGATCGTCATCCCACCTGGTCAGAGGTCGTCCTACACTACGTTTGCCGAGTCGCGGTCTCCACTCATGAACACGTTTACCCTAGCGGTTGTCGGTTCTTCGCGAAATATGGCCAGCCCACTGCCACTTCAACTTGCTAATTCTTTGAGCTATGTCGATAACTTTGTACTGCTGTACTACCATATTACATGTATTTTTTTATTTTTTGATATGACAAATGTGGCCACAGACGTTGACGCCTATGGGCGGAACGTCATATCATGACTAATAATGAGTAACGTTATTAGAGTGTGGCTACAGACGGTACCGTCTATGGGCGGTCTGCCATATTACATATATATCGAGATAACGTCATGACACGGTTTGTCCCGGAAAGTGTTAATCAAATAAAGACAGTTAAACTCACCCGCCAATATTCGCACTTAGCATCCCACTGTCCACTCAAATACTTCCACTCAGCCATAAACTGAACACTACTGACTGGTGGAACAAAACTCTTCACATCCTTCTCCGTAATAATAGCATCCGTGATCAACTTCACCGATTCAGGACTAGCAAGCACTTTATCTCCCTCTCCCTTCACATCGAGTATTTCTGAAGGAGTTTCATCTATTTTGTTAGAATCATTGTTGTTGGAATCTCCTTGAGAGAGATCTTCTTCGATGTCAATGATTTTGAGTCGAGTCGGCGGCTTCTCTGGTGTCTTCTCGCCAAGGAGGACTTCTTGGATTGGGATAGTTTTTAATGGTCTCTGCAGAGAAATTAAATTACGAGTTTAGATAGTAATCTTGTCTTAGGTCACTTTTATTAAGGTAGGTATTATCAATATGTGGGCTTGAGAGGGGCTTGTCTCAATAAAAACTGACGCACGGATTGATCGAAGGTTAAGCTGCGATTTCCGAGGTTAGCCTGTGGATGGGGACCATTCATTACAAAGAGAGACTCTTCCGTGCTTCGGAAAGGACTTTACGCCGTTGGTCCCGGCCGCCATTTGTGGATCTTTGACAGATGTTCTAGGGAGTCAGAAGCCCGAAAGTCTGACAGTCTTACCAAGAGGTAACATGTTATCCAGTAACTGGGTTGTGGAGATCAGATAGGCAGTCGCTCCACATAAAATACTGGTACTCAGTTAAAGCCAACCCCAACATAGTTGGTAAAAGGCCAGAAGGTAGAAGGTCAGATTATGTGCAGACCATGCAGATACGTATCTAAGATCTGGTGTTTTGAGGAAAGAACCAGACAGATATGAGTGCACACATCTATCCAGTCAATGCACACATATGTCAGTAATTATAGACTCATAGAATCATAGTCAAATTAGGACCTAGTAGCTCAATATCTCAACTAACAATACCAAAGAAAGAACATTTGGAGAACACCTCACCTTGGACCTCAAATGCGGTGGTTTCTTCACAGGTTTGAGGACCATAATGTTCTCTTCAACACCGTTCCTCCAGTTGTCCGAACTGACTACATTGACTGCGGGCTCTGGTGGTAGTTCCACTATCTTTGGCTGTATTTTGGGCTTCGCTACTGGTTTGCTTTCTATGGTCGGTGTCGTAGAAGGTGACGATTTGGATTTAGACTGAAAAGGTATGCAAGAAACTTTATTAAAGTACAAGATGTCGATGCCCAATTCCTTGTTCACAAACTAAACTTAAATTATAGAACTGGCATCACTTTCCGACTGGTACCTTGAGAAAACGATGGCGACAATAGGGATGTGTCCTAGGTAAAAATATAATAAGTCTATTTGGTCCGTCATCAGTTAGATTTAGATTACCCAAAATATTTGAACACGTATTTTTTGCTTACAGTCTCCGGCACGTAAGTTGGCAAGGTTTTGGCGTAGTGGGGGTAAGTTCGCGAATCGTGCACTTAGTGGAACAAAAAAGTGGTGACTTTTATTGATCGTCATTATTTTATGGTTATTGCCATCATTTATATTTAATCATGTCTGATTAGAAGAAAGTTCAAGAAGGGAGTGGAATTCGTAAAGTTTATTGGGAGTTATAAATAATATGCATACGAGGAAAGTATGCTCAAAAAGTATGCGGAATAAGGCATACCTTTTATCGCCTTAATTTTAAAATTTAAAACAACAACAATAACATCAACACGTAACAAAAACTAAATTTAAAAACAATAACAAGAACTTTTTAACATAAACACAACAAAAACAAAGGGTATAACTTGCGTGCACGCAAGTGTAATCGGAAGCGAAGCACAGTTCGGGAGGCAACAGTCCACTGTTGCACCAATCGTGCGCTCGGATGGACGCTACCTTATGAGGTAGCGTCCATCCGAGCGCACGATTGGCGGGACGGGATAGCGGGACGCGGGGTATGCCCCGCGTCCCGCTTGACCACCAAAGAGACCTAAACGACTTGCCGGGGACTGTACTCAAATCAATAAAAAGTGACAAAGATATAGCACATCAAAGTTCACGAGAAGGGTCTTGTGACGTCACTTTTACATAAAGAGTGAGCACGGCATGACGTCACACGAAATTACAACGTACTATATCGTCGTCATTTTTGGTTTATGTGACAAAAGAAAAAATACGTGTGCAGTATTTTTGAGTAATCCAACATTCGGACCAAACAGAATTTTAAGGACACTACCCTATTATGTCCTAAGTAAGAGATGTCGAACTATTGTAACTTGAACATGACCGTGTTTTTGGTTGATGCCTTTTAAAATTTCAAGTATGTTTGTTTGGAAGTTTCAGTTCAACTAAAATTCACCACTCTTATAAATGTCTGACCCTTTCTTGTTTTATAAGAGATAAAGAGATGTATGTAGATAGTAGTCTCAATTTAAGAAAAAAGGCATACCTTTTTACGCCTTAATTTTTGAGCATACTTTCCTCGTATGCATATTATTTATAACTCCCAATAAACTTTACGAATTCCACTCCCTTCTTTAACTTTCTTCTAAACATACATAATTCAATATAAATGATGGCAATAACCATGAAATAATGACGATCAATAAAAGTCACCACTTTTTGTTTCACTAAGTGCACGATGCGCGAACGAGGTAAGTTGTGTGGCTATATGTATATTGAGGGCCTCCGAAAAGATGCTCTGCTGGACGTTGTCCCTCGTACCGGTACGAGGGACAACGTCCAGCAGAGTTGCGTATTTTCACAGACGGATCCAAGACAGGTACCGGCTCTGGCGCATTGTCCCACCCTTTACGCAAAATACGCGCTAAGTCGTGGAGTTGCGGAAATCGGTCCGTCTAACAATACAATACAATACGGGGTAAGTTCACTACGCCAAAACCTAGCCAACTTACGTGCCCGACACTGTAAAGGCCTCTTTAAGGTGTGATAAGAATACATATGTCACATTCGTATTCAGCTTAGACTAGCAGCTATTTATAACTTTAGTAGTTCCTCACTCACCCCTTTGGTCCCCATTCTAGCTTTAATGGCATCCAACTGTTTCCTGGCCGCGGTGTTATGGGGTTCCAACTTGAGCACTGAATTGAGATCGTGGGACGCTGATCGGAGTGAACCGAGCCGTTCCCTGGCAGTGGCTCTGCGTTGTAATGCTTTCACATAGGTGGCATCTAGACGTAGAGCTTCTGTGCAGTCAGACTCTGCCTGATGAAGGCTGGAAAGAATTATGTTATAGATAATAGAATGCCCTTGTATTTCCTGGTAAACAATAGGCTATATCTTATTCGTCTAATAAACCACAATTCAAATGGATTTTCAAGCAATGTGTGGGAAACTACTACAAGAACAGGGTCACATCAGCGGTCAATCAGGGTTACATTATTGATTCTATTTCTTAGAGATACATCTCTTCTCTCTTCTTTGATCATTCGTAACGATAGATTCAAATTAAGTTTCCCTTGATAAGCACAATAGGCATCATGTAATTGACTTAGGCAAAAATTAGTTAAGTTAGTTATAAGTTGCAGGGTAATTTTAACATAAATTAATGTCTGAATTTTTGCTAATCTAGTTTGTTTAGGACGATTGGAAACTAGAATGTTGATTTGTAATAAGAGAAACTAAATAAATAAATAATGCTGGACAATCCACACAGCATCATCTAGCCCCAAGATATGCAGAGCTAGTTTTATGGTTACTAGATGACTGTTATACTTAATACGATACATTACATAGATAGATATTTTTTATTATACATAACAAATACCCAGAACACCCGGAACAAATGTTTGTAGATCGTACAAACATTTATCCCAAGGCGGGAATCGAACCCACAACCTCCTGCATAGCAGGCGGACCTACGACCGCTGCGCTACTTAGGTCTTCAAAATCGATCATGGTTGGTAAAACCATGGCTCGAATGTTAACCCTTCTAATCAATGTATAACATTCACGACAGCAAATCAGTGTCCAAACGAATCGTTGTTGTTTCAAAAGGTAGTTTTCGAAAAAATCTGATATTAGCTACGAAAGTAAGTGTAGTGTAGAATGGACTGATAAAGCTTGCGCCTGCTGACCGGGACCACAGGACAGTGCTTTATAAACAAACACCTCTACACACTAGACATAACAGACAGTCCTCTACGCAAATCAGTCTGGCTACGAAAATCTAGATTAGGTACGAAAATCTTTCTTAATTTCCACTAGGCCGATAGTTTTTTGCTAGTTAGAAAATACTACATCATACAGAGGCTCGGACGGCACGGATTGACTGCTGCGCCAAGTGTCGTGGTTTCGATTCCCGAACGGAACAAATATTTGTATGGCTTACAGTTACAGGTAGTTGTTCGGCATCTGGCTGTTTGCGTATGTGAATTTAAATGTTTGTAAACACACCCACGATACAGGAGAAATTCCTAGTTTGGGGCAAAGTACTAAAAAAACAAAAAATTGAAAGAAAGAAAAACTTTGAATAAATAGTTTTTCTTTCTTTCTTTCTATTCTATCTATATATCCTTCAACATATACAGCACATTATTTTTCCAACTAACCTGTCCTTCTTGAGATAACACAGTCCTCTGTTAGCAAAGTAAATGGCATCATCCTTCACCAGTTCTATAGCTCTGTTGTAGCACGATATTGCCTCGTCCCATTTCTCCTGTTTCACAAAAGTGTTGCCCTGGAAATGATAATAATGTATTATCAATATGGGACGCTGTTATCATGTTGTCATGGTTACAAGCTTGGGTGATGATCAATAGTTTATTTAGGTATACAGCCCCAGTTATTTTGATTGCATTAAAATTACTGGCACTGTACAAAAAACATCAGACTGCTTTTATCTATACTAATAAATAAAATGGAAGTATCTGTAATGAGAAAATATCAGATTTATACTAAATGCGTATGAAAGTATATACAGGAGTAATAACAAAAAACAATTGATGAAATTTTTGTCTCTGGGTTGCTACTGAGACATTTCTGATGGGAAAACCCATTTACAATTTGCCCGACTCAGGACCTCATGATCAACATTGATTTCCATAGCCTTTTTTGGTCCAGGAACAATGTTGATTTCTTTTTTGTTGACTGCAGGACCAGAAGGATCAAGAAATATAATAAAAATTGACAATCTAAAAATATACCTTAATCAAAATGTTTAGCATATATGTTTAATTCAACTGTAACAGCCAACATACAGTTAGCTATTACTATTTATTAAAATATAATGTACCTACATGTACTAATGAGATTAAGTTAAAGATTTTGTAATTTAATCCTTTTGCCAACTATATTAAACAGGGCACTAGGAATGAGGATCATGTTGTAAGAAAAGTTTTAAGTATGAATGTGGAGGGTTACAAAAGTAGAGGGGAGACCAAAGAAAAGATGGAGGATTGTGTGAAAGATGATATGGCTATGAAGAACTTCTGACATGATGGCAAATAGTATTGTTTGGAAGAAGAAGACATACTGTACCCCAAATAAAATTGGATAAGGGCAAGAGGATGATGATCTGCTTAGCTTGGGGCTAGATGATGCTGTGTGGATTGTCCAGCACTATTTATTTATTTATTTAAATATGGGCACTTAAGCTCTTGCAGACTTGCAACTAATGATTTAATACAAATAATAAATCTTACCCTCTCCTTCTCATACTGGGCTTCTTCCTTAAGCTTCTCCAGCTTGGCTTGTTGACTCTTCTTGCTATCCAACGAAACAGGTCCTAAGTCTGCCATGTCTAAGTCCTCACAGGCTTTATCCTAGAGTCGTACAATACAATAAAATGGGGTCTAACTTTGAGGGAATATAATCATAAGCTTTTATTTAGCTTCACCTGTCCCAGTGTCTGTCTGTAATAGAACTTCGACATATCTTACACACCCAGGATATGTTTCCGAAGAAAGAACTCTTTAACGATCAGCAGCAAAGACACAAAAAAAATATTATGATAGCCCATTTTAATAATAAAAGTTGTTTTGAAAAGAAATTTTTCAAATTGAGACTTGTTTGATTTATTGATATTTAGAAGAATATAGAAATACAGTTGCGTGATCTTACTGTGTACATAGATTAAGTAATGATCTTTATAGAGTCCTATTCAGATTATTAAAACAAAGGGTTGTGCTATATTTTGTTATATAATTGAAGTTATAAAGCTCTTGGTGTTCAGAATCATGTTTGTCTCTGTATCACCCAAAGGTTGTCTGGTTATCCTAATCTAGTGACTCATCTTTGTTTGAATGGCTGCATTTGCAATGTGTTACCTTGAGAGGGTGAATCAGAACTAGCAGTTAAAGATCATGGATAGAGATATGTTGTTGAAATTGGCTGTAAGTGTACCTTTATACATTTGTGTGCTTACTGGTGCTGCACTGGACTGAACAAGTAAAATCCACAGCAGGAATCCACGTATCTGACTGTACTAGACAGTACGCCAACAGAGAGAGAAGACGGGAGATCGTGCAGAGACGTGTCCGTCTAAATATGACCACAACCGCTTTGCTAAGATCGAAACAATAGAGAAGAACTGGTACTTACAACATCATACTTTTCCCATGCTGTATAATCAGATCCTCGGATCTTCTTCTCTGGTTTCTTTTTCGGTACCACTGGCTTCTCCTTCTTTATCTTGCTGCGAACTGGAGGCAAGTCCTAACCTCGGAAAAAAAAAATAACAAATATGAAACAGCTCAAACTATTGTGTGCCTTATTAACAAGCAATCGTGATATTAATGCGAACCTACACTGCGTAAATGGCTAATACTGTACAAGAATAATAAAAAAAATACATTCTTTGTGAACAGAAAACGACCATAACCTAAAAGTTGACATGACATCTTTTACTCAAAAAATTGCAACTTTACCACTACGATACGTACACAAATTGCAATTATTAATTAAATTCACAATCTAAGTACAACACAAAAACGGTAATAGGTCTAAACCTGTTCGAATTCACCGTTCAACGCAGCCTCTTTGCGTTTCATCTCGGCTTCCCAATTCTGCAAGTCTGTCATGTAAGTTTGGAACGCTTTAACATTGTCTCGAGCATGTTTTTGTATTTCAAAAGCTTTTTCCATGATTCTAATCGGGATAGCACACTAAATCGATGAACGTTACCTGTTAGATCAATAAAATATTTTCTGTTGCACTATCAACGTAAACTTATACTTGTCAAACAATTTTTGATTGTCATGGCAATTTGATTTGGATCTCAGAATGGCGGGTCGCCGCGCCGCCGAATTACGTTCAGAAACGTTGAAAATCAATAAGGTTTTTTGTTGTTTTGCTGAATTTATTCGAATAAAAGTGGTAGATTATCAACTTGTTATGTTTTGAATTCGTATAATAAATTTGTTATTGTAACAAAATGCACAAATAGTACTTTAAAACCTTATTTAAAGCTTCCGTATCGTGTTCCTAGTCTGATTATATTTTTCTGTTTACAAAATAATGGCGCTAGTATAATGTCTGGGTAAATTCAAATAAGTGAATACCAATATTCCATGAATTATGCGTCTACGTCCAACTATCTGTCTGTCATTTCTGAAAAAACATATAATGTACCTACCCATACAATTTCTATAATGAAGAATGTTAACTAATTTTGATTATTAGCACTCCATATTCTCTGTCAAAAATAAAAAATACTAGTGAAAGAATTACTTCGATAGGACAATTAGTTTCCAATTTAGAAGTAAAACAAGTTGTAACTGCACGACGGGGCTGCCGGTGATGGTATGACGTCATCGTACAACACGCTCAGTCTGGCTCACTCAGTCCGCTCGAGGTCGCGCGCCGCCGGTGCCGTCGAAATTATACCTAAATACTTTTAAAAATGTCCAATCCAAATACTATGAAATCATGTGTTGTGCCTAAATGTAAAAATATAACTACCAATTATAAATACCTCTGCTGGCGGCATAATCTTCGCAGGTTACATTTAAAACTTCTTGATCCTTTTCATTGCATTCTAAACTGAAATGATAAGGTGTGGTACGTACGCGGTGTTCTGGCGTGATTCTACATTTAACCGTACATACATCACCTACTCTTTTTACTTGAACATAACCAATAGCATCATCGCCATAGCTCTCTTGCCGATCTGAAATAAGTTTCAAATAAAAATAAATGGCCTTAGGTACGTATTTTGTTTGTAAAAAAAATACAAATAAAAAAAAGGTTTAGTACATCTGTAACGTTCAACCCACTACATCTCCTAAGTACCTATCCTACTTCCGACTAATATCGAGGTTTAAGATCATTTATTCTCATAAGAATTACACTATTCACTTACATGAGAATATTAAAACTAAATACTTAAAAATATCAAATAAGTTTGGGGGTGGATATTATAAATGCTAAAGTTTGTGAGGGTGTGTATTTGTTATCGTTCACGTAAAAACTACTGAACGGATCTGGACGAAGTCTGGAATAACACATAGGCTACTTTTAATCCTGGGAAAATACAGTTCCCGAGGGAAACAGGGGCGAAGCTGCTGGCGGAAGTTAGTTTGCAATAAATCAATGTATGTATGTATTCATTTAAATTTATTAAGAAGAGCGGTACCTACCTACCTATGTACATACGTACCTAAAGCTACAAAAGTATAATGTAACATATTTTTTGTCTTTAACGTTAAAATTTAATGGTAGGTAGGTACTTTTACTATTTGAGTTGCATTCTTCCATTACGACATTAGTTGGGTATTTTGTTTAGATAAAACAATTTAGAACAGATAAACTATTTAGCATAAGTAGTAGCTAGCAAAGTTTAACCTTTGCATTTTTATTCCTCGCATTTCGCCGGCAACGAAATCACTATTTGTTGATAAATAATGCGCAACCTTTAATCCATCTATTTTAGGTAGATTATCCGATTGCCCGTTTTCGAATCCTTCATCCATTTTATTAATCGAATAATATTTACTATTATTAGACTATTAACGTAATACGCGGACGAAAACACAACAAAATACTGCGCAAGCTATTACACCTATTATAACTGCTGGCGATTTGATACTAAGCGTGTCGCGGCTCGCGCGGCTCGTTGTGATATGACGTCACAAGCGGTCACGTGACTGTTAGCGGGACTCGATATTTTCCGAAACTTTGAATGCCTATAAAATTTTTGACTACAACAAAAACTAGTATATTTGTATACATACAGGCGTTACTGGGACAAAATTTTAAGCGATTTGGCATACTAGTAACATTCTGCATTACCAACTTGTTAATTTTAACAAACCATGACGCAACAATAAAACATCGTTTTTCTTTGTAATCCTAGCGTCAATCAATCTCGCGATGGTGCGCCCCACACACGAACAAGTAATGAAACTGTAGCTAGCATGACGTAAAACATTTATTCAGATTGTAAATTAAAATTAGTCTGAACCGATAAATATTATTCTCATAAAATTGTCTGCCTTAATATATCAGTATCAGTTACCGTACGTAGGTACCAACTAAGAGCTAGTTGTAGCTTTGACCAACATGGAAAGTAAGAGAAGAGAAGAGAAAGAAAGAAAGAGCAACATTTTATGAAACATAGGTACGGTAGGCAGGTAATACCTATATACAAAAATAAATATTCATAAATGCATTAAAATCATAGTGTGTGCCTCACGGCTGCACTGTTTTTTCGCATAGCAATTTTCAAAAATGTCGTCGGCATAGGTATATACACGTAGTTAGAACTACATACTTACTCAGATAATGATGAATGTAAACTTTTTGGTCGAATTGTTCTCAAAACCATGGCCCATATTAGTGGAAAACACTATATCTATGAAAGCCATTTTGCATAAAAAAAAAAAGAATATTTATGTTATTTTAATCTCTTTGGCGTTTAAATGCCAGTAACTACCTAACTTATACAAATACATGAAAATAAGTTAAGTTTTAATTTAAAAAAAAAATGGTTCTGCTAGGAAGGGGATATATTTATAATTTTGTATGTTTGTAACGAATAAACCTTCGATCAATAATAGTACGAATAAACTCAAAACTACTGGTCTGATTTCAAACATTCTTTTGCCTATAGAATGCTACATCATCCCTGAGTAAAACTACGCAACAAACTACGTAACAAATGCCTGTAGGCCATACAAATATTTGTCCGTGCGGGAAACGAACCCACGACACGCGGCGCAGCAGTCGATAGCTCAGCCACTGCGCCAGCCGTGTCGTCCTATATACCTACAATTAGGTATAACGTTTTAACATAGAAGGAGCGCAGAAGCTAATATACGGTTAAACTTCGGCGATTGGGCGACCAGTAGGTATTAATAATACCTACTAAAATTAATTCAAAACCCATCACTGTGTAACACGGTAAACCAATAATTTATTTTATAACGAATGCGTGCTTTCGATAAATGACTTGATTCGGTTCACGATGTCGAGGTTATTTTCATGACGATATTTCCATTATAATTAAATCGTGATTACATCAACTTTTCTCGTGATGACATGGCGAATATAAGTAAGTTGAGTAATAGGTCACTTTAAAAGTGTTATGGCAAAGAAACTAGCCAGTGCAAGCCCTAGACTCAGACTACGTACTACACACACAGACTATCTTTATGGATAGGTACTCAGAACCCTAAATGTCTAAACACACTATGCCGAAGTTACGCGATTATTATATTATTCTGTGAGCACACATTATACGCGACCGAAGTTCGGTTCGATTGGCGACGAAGATCCGGGGCGGGGAGCCGCCCGCGCCCCGCGTGTCCCCCCGTAGTGTTCATTTCGCTTCTGTCAGCGCTTCAGCGCTCGTGACACTGAATACACACACAAAGTTGCGGAGCTTCTGCCGCGTAAGTTCGGCACTTATGGTGTGTCATATCAGCCGAATACGTCGGAACGTAAAATCAGCCGCCGAACTTCGGTCGCGTAACTTCGGCATAGTGTGTTTAGACACTAAAAGTCTGACTAAGTCTCACTGAGGGTATCATGTTATTTTTTTTGGGGCAAGCCCACCACACTATTCCTAAACCACTGCAACTCCTGAAAACAAGAATCAACAGTGGCGACCATCAGAAAAGCGTCGAGTCAATGAAGCCTGACGAGTCCCGGAGAAACGATTCCACTGTCATGGATCCTGCAATGAAATTAATCAGAAAAGAATAATGGGGGAGTTAGAAAAATACATAATTTCCACTTATCGATATCTTAGGGTATCGTGTTACCCAGTTACTGAGTTGTGACGGTAAGATAGGCAGTCGCTCCATGTGGTTTGACTGGAAGCCAACTTGGGACACCTTTTTTTTTGTTCCGGGGTGGAAAGTCCTCATGGGTGTCCTCCGCTATCGGTCTGTTAGACTCTTACTGACTAAAAACTACCCAAGTGTTCCCTTTCTACACTTTCATCGGGGAAGATCGGAACTTGTTCACCTTGCACGATCAAAGTCTAATACCGGATCGACTCTGTGGGTCACTTCAGGTCTGAGGGGGGGAGTGACGTGCCCCGCGACGTCTAAAAAGGGCGTGATGAGGCTGAGAACGTAGATATACCATGGTCAACCTAGCTAAGTACCTATCGTCGCGACTGGGAAGACCCAATTCCTAAGGTCTTTTGTGTAGGTATAGGTTAAAAAGCAAAAAAAACTTTACAAAAAGTAATACTTTTGATTAGGTTCAAATGTTTTTTTCTGGAAAATGTTAAATTCCAATCAATTAAACGGATGTTTTGACAGATCGCGTATTATTATAAGATACTAGCGGACCGAACAGACGTCGTCCTGCCCGTACAGCGCCACCTACCGGGTCCAATTGTGAATCTAAACCATTCTCGAATCTCCACGAACACACACAAAAAATTTCATCAAAATTGGTCCAGTCGTTTAGGAGGAGTTCAGTCACATACACACGCACACAAGAAATATATATATTAAGATTATTGTTGCACACAAAAACACATTTTTGCTAACAAGGCAATTATTAACGTGTATAACAATAAAAAAACTCCACGTGCCGAAATATCACAGTAATGGAAAAAGGTTCCGCATGATTTAGATAGATAAAAACTGTGGGATATAATTATTAATTTGACATGAAGACCTCCTCCACCATCATCATCATCATCATCCTCATGACCTTATCCCAGCGTATTTTGAGTTGGCGCCGCATGTCTTCTTCTTCTTCCATACAACTCTATTATTATATGATTTATAGTTCTTCCGACTTATCAGAAAGATGTGTTGTTGGAGAGTTGGTTGCGCCACATCTTCTTCTTAGTAAGAACACTGAGTGTGGTGAAGATTGGGCGTCTTGGGGGACTGTCTTATGTTATTTTTAACGATCAGAAAGTGCTGATTCTCAGCCTAATTTGAATTAATTTAGATTTGGTTTTTTTTCGACATCTCAAATTATAAAATGCCGTACAAAGTGGATCACGACCTGGTGGATGTCACAGGATTCCACTGCTTGGTACAGCAAAACTACCGGAGCTCATACCATTGAATGTTTTCGGGAAAAATCTATACTAGTAATATTACAAATGTGGAAGTAACTCTGTCTGTCAGTCTGTATGTCTGTATGTTACCTTTTCACGCATAATTTGCTGCACAGATTTATATGGTGTTTATAATTTATATGAAGAAGGGTAGCGACTGCGGTAGCGGTAGGTCCTGAACCTATTGTACTACCTTCCTTTCTCTGGTAAGGAAACAGACTAAAGATCAGCATCACAAACTATGTTTTGCCTCCCCGGCACTCCCCACAGTTGACAGCCGCTTAACGAAACAGGCTCTCCGACTGACTAAACAACATGGCGTCACAGCCGCCATTACTTTTTTTTACGGTGCCCTATACTAGGAATTTCTCCTGTGTCGTGGGTGCCGCAATGGTTTCGAAATAAGCGTCCGGAGCAGTTCAACCAGCAATCTTATTTCCTACGTCAAGCAACATCAACAACGTCATACCTCATTGAAAACTGCTTACAAGACACTACCAATTTTTCTGCAAACAGTTCGGTGTTGCCGATCCGCGGTTGACCTAACCACTTTCTACCAAGTAGGCCGTCGTTTTATTTGCCAACCTCTATGCCATAAATAAAACTGAACAAGCTCATCACGATTTTATTAAAATCTTAATTGATTAGGTAATTAAAAACTAACAAACTAAAGTTGCTGTGCAATATACCAAAAGAAAACGTGACTTCAAATCTAAGAGGCATAGAACGCCGTTTTTTTTCTAGACATAAAAATTTCACAACCATCTTTATATTCTAATTAGGTTAGATATTTATAGTTGTTATTTATCTGAAGATTTTTATTTGAATTACACGTAAGTACATAAAGAATAATTAGTGAATGATCTTGAACTTTTCTTAACAAATCTAATATACCTAAGTCTGGATCATTAATCAGTCTAATACCTTAGCTTAGACTGAGCAGAAATTAAATCTATTTTGATTGTCAATAATATACTGAATTTGTTGATAACTATTCCAATGAAAATACAAAGGTTTTGAGGCTAAGTAGTTAATCAGATTTTACTTTCGTGGGGAAACCACGTGGGGCTTGAGATAAGACCAGGAAGTAAGGGATTCTTCGCTCGCTAAATTCCAGCCCGGTGGTTACTATCAGCAAATGGAAGAAGGTACCGTGTCCTTTTAAAATATTACTCCAGAGTCCCTTTGTGCAACGGTATTTAGAGCATATCCCTGGGAGACTACGAAGGGGTCTTACCTAAGCACTGCTGTTTTTACGGTGCTGCTGCTGTTACGGCAGCACGTGATTACTGTGCCGCTGGCTTCCCTGAGGTCATACTGTGGGCGATAAAGGTCGCACTCTGAGCACCCGCGGCCTCAAAGTCCCACCTGCCTCAAATGATGAGTTGCGGCGTGTTAGGCATCCAAGTAATAACCTCCTAGCGCCTACTTATCCGAACGGGATCAGCCCTCTCATGATCTTTTTCTTTTCAGAAGGAGGCCATTTCTCTCGAGTTCTCTGTCCCTGTCAACATAGCCTTAACCACTACTAGCACCCCATAAGTACCTGCTACTGCCTAAACTACTAGTACCTACTTTGTACTTTTGCCTATCTCAAAACGACGACGATACGGTTGGCGCGGTGGTTGAGTCATCGGCTGCTGCGCCGCGTGTTGTGGGTTCGATCCCCACACGGAACAAATATTTGTATGACCTACAGGTAGTTGTTCCGAGTCTGGCTGTTTGTGTATGTGAGTTTAAATGTTTGTAAACGCACCCACGATGCAGGAGAAATTCCTAGTGTGGGGCAACGTTTAAAAAAAAAAAAGTTCTTAAAACATGCTCTTGGAAAAGGTACCTAATTCATGAATACAAAAAAAAGGTCCACGATAACATTTTCACTGCGGATTTTGAACAATTTTAGTGAGGTTCCTACACTCTTCCTAAGGAACTCTAAACATTTATATCCTGATCATCTAATTGGTAGTTATCACTTTGATACTATGATATTATAAATGATATAGCAAAAAACATATGTTCGTACAATAGTCAGCGTCCTTGTTGAATAAAAACTGAGGCGGAATGTCGGAAACGTTTGGGCTAAGCTAGGAAAAAAAATGACACTCAGGGGGAATCCCGAGAGAAGTGATAACTTATAACTTTGGAATAAATGTGTTTTTCACAATCGTCATATTAGCATACGGTTTGCCGCTGCCATAAATCGCTCAACGAGGCTAAATAAGTTTTCACTTAAAAAAAGGGTAATTTGGAGAACTAATTTCAATTCTTGATTATAAAAACATTTTTTTAATTGGAGACTTCTGTGAAGATTTACAACAATTTTACCATACCTCTGTACCCTAGTCTGTCTTATTTCTTTGATAGTTTTTCAACTTTATTGCGAAAGAATAAGGTTCATGTTCATTTGGGTAAATTTGACCGTTAGAATAGCTCAATTGGTTAGTTGGCTGTAATATGATGTAAAGTGAAATAATGATAGTCCATCAAAAGGAGACCAAATACAAAGTTAATGGCCGTTTTGAACATGAGGCGTCTCGTAAACTTTTTAACTTAGCATGTATAAGTATATACATAACACGTATACGTACAAATAAATACAATTTAAGAGTATGTTTGTGCATAACAAACTGCTAATGCTTTTTACTAAATGCATATAAAAGTATTTACGGGAGATATACCAATTACCGAAAAAACAACTTTAAAATTAATTGGTCTGTCCGTTTGTCGACTGAAAATCTCCGAAACGGCTGGGCCAATTTTGACAGTAATTTCACTGGCAGGTAGCGGTGTTACTTTTATTGTCATATAAAGAATTAGGGTTTCGCGCAAAAAAGTGAGATAGGAGCCTTTTTGACTTTTCTACAAATCGGGCTATTTGTAAAACAGTGTAGATAAAGTGCTTTTGACAATTTATCTGGAGACTGGCCATTATTAACACCAATAAAGATCTCTATTCACTCATAAAACAATTATACCGTATAAATATGAAACTGAGCAAGAAAAACGTTCCCACGATTAAAATTTTGCATACATAAACAATCTTTACTTTAAGCTGTAATGAGCTCTGAGGACGTGATTCCAATCTCATTGCGAACTGAGACGGTTGTGTCATTGCCTGTGTACTGGAACTCGTGAAGGTACTCGGGGATTGAAGGTCGAGGGTTTAGTGAAAGTTAGTTTTTTTTGGAGCAGAAACCTTTTTTCGCCAGATTGGTTGCAGAGCAACTTTAATCGATCAACGAGGACTTTGTTTAGGTCTAGGTCTATACTACTCTCAACCCATAAACTATTTAAGGAACTTTATACTACTTACGCTTGCAATATGTACTCACCTACACAAACAGCCAGCCACCCGGAACAACTACCCGTAGGCCATACAAATATTAGTTCCGTGCGGGAATCGAACACACGACACGCGGCGCAGCAGTCAGCTCAGCCACTGCGCCAACCGTGTCGTCAAATTCATTATGCATGGTGTAGGGATTTCAGTTCATCATCATCATGGTCTGCCTGGCCTCTATGTCGTAATTGGAAGAATGGCCATGCTATTAAGTACTTGTCCATCCTCATTCCCACAACCATGGGTTTGTCCAACTTAAGGAAAAAAAAACAATCCTACGAGATTGATGATAGTCGATAAAAGGTTGAAAAAATATTATAACATCTGCCTAGCCTTTTTCCAACTATGTTGGGGTCGGGATCCAGTCTAACCGCATGCAGCTGAGTACCAGTACTTTACAAGGAGCGACTGCCTATCTGACCTGCACAACCCAGTTCCTGGGCAATACGATACCCCTTGGTCAGACTTTAGGGCTGTCGGGTTATGTTGAAAAAAAAATGGTATTTAACGAAACCAAGCCTAGTGGCAAGCTCGTCTAGGCATGAGATCCTGGGTTCGAGTCAGGTCGAACAAAGGGTTTTGAGTTTTTCCAATACTCTCAGTACCAGCCCAAAGTCTAGATCTGTGCCCGGTTGATGGCAATAAGCTCGTCCCCTATTACATGGGACTTAAACATACCTGGCGAAATATGGAAATACTCTACCCAACCTTTTTGGGAATACAGGCGTGATGTTATCCATATTATAAATACGTAAGTAGCTCTGTCTGTATGTTACCTTTTCATGCCTAATCCGCTATTCTGATTCCTATGAAATTTGGTATGGAAATAGTTTTTGATACTGGATAGACATAGGATAGGTTTAAATCAGCAACTTCATCTGCATCTGCGGTAACCGACATTCTAGCGAACGAAGTCGCGGGCAAAAGCCATTGTTTTAATAAAACCCACTGCAATTCTCATTACTGAATAGTAAATGATGAAGGAATAGTCCCAGGCATTCCCATTACTGACTTTTCTATATGAATAAATAAATAAATAATGCTGGACAATCCACGCAGCATCATCTAGCCCCAAGCTAAGCAGAACTTGTGTTATGGGTACTAGATGACTGATATACTTAATACAATACATTGCATAGATAGATAATTTTACTATACATAGCAAATACCCAGAACACAGGGAACCAATCTTTGTAGATCGTACAAACATTTGTCGAACCCGCAACCTCCTGCGTCGCAGGCGGACCTCCGCCCGCCGCGCCACATCGGTCGTCAAAATATATAGTCGTCTATAGTTTACTCGTTGGGAAATCTGTGGTTCTAATCTGATTTGTGGTTGAAGTTAAGCCATTTGTGACAGGTTTACAGTTTCCGCTCAAAAGGTTACCTTTCAAATGGCACTTAAGATTGCATATAAAAGTACCCTGAGGTACTCTCTGGCCTCCATTATCCTTTAATATACCAGCCTGTTACAATCCCACTTCAGTGCAAATGCCGTTTCTCATACAGAGAAGGCACGAGCGTTGATCACCATGTTTTCTGAAGCCGGGTTGGCGATTTCAGACTTATATTTATTGACAGGCCAGGTTTCCTTAAGATGTTTTTCTTCAACGATGTCAGTAAATTTCTAAGATACATTAATTAAGGAGTAACTTCTTTCTTCTTTAATATAACGTTAATAAATAAAGCCTTGTTAGTCTAGTGGTCGCAAGCACTACTGCTGTGTGGGACGTCCTGGATTCGCTTCCCGGGTCAGGCAAAGTGTTATTGGGTTTTTCTATATGGAATTTGTCAGTTTCAGCCTCTGAGTCCAGATTTGTGCCCAGTTGATAGGAATTGGCTCGCCTCCTCTTACATGTGAGTGAAAGATTACTGGAAAATGTGGGGTGTAGTACACCGAAAAAACAAAATTAATATATATATTGTTTGTATTTGACAGAAATTCACATCCAGTCGGTAAACAGGCGTGAATGTTTGAAAATCATTTTTTTTCTATAATTTCCAATTATAATTTAAATTAAAAATAAATTTAAAGGTCGAGGTCCCACTTATGAGTTAACGTCATCTTTAAATGAGTTCAAACCTTTTTTTACATCGTTGTCAGCAAAAACGTCAAAATATCCTTACAATCAACATAAGACCACCCAGTAAGTATGAATACATAGTCTCAGATACATTGCAAAAACTTAATTCGATAATTCTATTAATCTTGTATTATCAACACAAATTACACACATACACAAAATACTTATTAAGTGTTTACCATACAACACGGAAGTTCGCTAAGTCAAGGTGATGTCAATGATCCCTGACCCGCAATGTAAACGCTGTTACTATAGATTATCTAGTTGCATGCTTGTAAGATGTACTTACACCACTTTTGCTTTCATTATTGCTCATAAACTGTCCATAAATCATTATCTATATTTTTTCTCCAACCACTGCAACTCCTGAAAACCAGAATCAATAGTGGCGACCACCAGAAAAGCGTCGAGACAATGAAGCCCGATAAGTCCTGGAGAAACGATTCAAATGTCTTGGATCCCGCAACGAAATTAATCAGAAAGGAGCAGCGGAAGAGTTAGAACACGTAGCATTACCAATTATATTTCTATTCTACTAAGAATAGACAACGTTCTTTCTTATAACTAGACATTTTTTCTGAGCATGTGGCGCCCCGTAGACTATAGAGAATAGAAAACTTTCTTCTCTTCAGTTGTAACATCGCCATGCTTAGGACGGTAGAAATCTTTTAAAAATCTGTTATGTTGTTTATTCTTCCGTCGACAAAACCCGGTTCTATGGTGGTCATGCTACGCGTTCATCAACGTAAACGAAGCAAAAAGAAAAGGATAAAATATAAAATAAATGATAAGGTACACCTGCTTAGATTACTGGCATGGTAGTATTACCTATTTCTGAGTCATAAAGGTATGGGGAAGCAGGTCGGCTATTCTACCTGTCCCGTTTTTGTACGCGTCTCGCGAGGTATTCGCAATAAATAAAAAACTGACTAGAGATAACTAATTTATTTAAACACGGTAAGGTCACAGTTACACTCCAATCTAAAACTAACAGAATATAAAGTGTACTTCATTTAAATTAGACGAACCAGATTGTGTGTGCCTTGGGAAGAGTCCCATCGTAATCCCTCTTTGTGTTGCCACTTGACAGCGCGTCGATATTTATATTACACGTGACGCCACGTATGCTCATGATACGTGACGTCATAAAGGCTTCCATTAAACTTACATTTACCTAACCTAACACCTACACTTACCTATCTAAAGTTTAGACAAGGAAGTGTTAAAAAATAACTATATTATAATGCTTTCAAAATTGGTATTGGTATCTCTTATTATTGAGGAGCTCGTGGCAAAATAAAAACAACCGCACGTGTTGATTGAAAGTTGAGCTACGCTTGCCAAGGTCAGTCTGTGGATGGGCAACCGTTCGTACGAGACTCCTCCGTGTCTCGGAAGTACGTTAAGCCGTTGATTTGTAAATCTTCTACAGTCGTTACGGGTCGTCAGATGCCCGAAAGTCTGACAACCAGGCTTACCAAGGGATTTCGAGCTTCATAACCTAGTTAGGTTATGAAGCTCAGATAGGCAGTCGCTCCATGTAAAATACTGGTATTCAGCTGCATAAGGTTAGACTGGAAGCCGACCCCAACTTAGTTGGAAAAAGGCTACGCAGAGAAATATATTTTTGACTCGATTATTAGCGATATATCGATATTTTTCCGACAAGCCTATTTTAGACTACATTATATGCCAATTTAATGTTCGTAACTTAGTTCTAATTTCAGTAACACGGCTGACATCAAACTGTCTCCTAGCGAAACTACAAACAGGCAAGATAAGGTGCTGTCGTTAATAATGATGTTAAAATAATCAACTGCTTTAGTAGGTAGAGACATGTTGGAATAATTTTGTATTAGACAGACCGCGCAAATTGAACTTTCACGCGAATGTGAACCTTATTGGATTGTTTTTTTCTGAATTTGATCAGCCAGAATCAGAATCAGAATTATTTGTTTGTAAAACATAGGTGAAGAACATATATACATTAATCATACATGTCAAAGTCTTAAAGAGATAAGTGTTGCACTATGCTTTGTCATTGTTGACATACAAATATTAAAGGCGCAACGCGCTATTACCAGTTAAGTTTGAATCAAATTGATGTAATTTTCTTTCAGCTTACGCTTTATGTTTGTAAGCCGATGGATGAGGGCAGCCCAGGATCACTCATTGTGATAATCTTCAGGGAGGTCTATGTTCAGTAGTAACGTCTTTTGGTGTATAAACGTGAGCAAGCGTTAAAAACAAATCCTCGTCTTTTCTCAACTATTTTGGGGTTGACATCCAGTCTAACGGAATGCAGCTGAAAACAGTATTTACATTTAACGACCGCCTATCTGACCACCAGAACTCAGTTACTGGGCAACAAGATTTCCCTTGGTATTGGTACTGCAAAAAATAGGATACCGTGTAAAAAAATTAAAACCCATGAAATATTGTCTAATTACACGTGGAAGAATTCGCACGTGGAACTAGTATATTATTTCATTATTATACATATGTATAATGATGATGAAGCCACAATAGGAGTACCCAACATACTTTTAGGATAATGTACAGTCATTATCCTAAAAGTACACGGTATCCTATTTTTTTCTAAAATGAAAGTAACAAAATAAAAATACAACATCAGGTTATTTGCCAGTGAAAGTCAAAATATGGTACCTACAGCCTTTTCGGAGATTACTTCAAACACACAGACAGACTTACTTACTCCTTTTGCTTCGTGTACGTTCATACCTCTGATTATACACTAATAAGATCTGTCTTATAAATACCTTATAAATTAATTGCAAACAATTATTATAATCTAAATTAAACTCTAATATATACTCTAATATAATAGATATCAAATTTAAAACTTAAATAAATTGTTAAAACAACTAATCATAGAAACAAACATCGGGGCATTGACACCAAGGTATACCTATTAAGCAAGAGTTTGTTTTATAAAAATAATAACTAACTACTTATAACATGTATTTGTCAAATTGACATTATCTTAAGTCCCGTTAAATTAAACAGCACTTCTCTGCCCACTACCCATTAATTATAGCAACATGTAAATTGATACCTGTCGGACAGTTTGATAAGAATCTCTATTATTTCGTTTTGATGAAGTCCAACCTCTTTTGTTTTTTCTAATTACAGTTGTGGACGCTGTGAACTGACAACAAAATAACAAGTTGTAATTATGAATCGTTTAATTTAAAATTGGTCCATGTTTAAATTAAAGACATACTTCTTTATCCAGTAATTATGAGATCAATAGCGCAATAGCATTTTGACTACCCCTTTTTAAGAAGAAGCCAGATTGTACATCAAGATCATCATCATCTGCCTAGTCTTTGCCTAACCGGATACTGCTGAATAACAGTGTTCTACATGGAGCGACTGCCTATCTGATCTCCACAACCCACTTACTGGGCAACACGATACCCTTGGTAAGACTGGTTGTCAGTTCGGGTTTCTGACTACCCGTAACGACTGTCAAAGATCTACAAATAACAACCTGGACCAACGGCTTAGCGTGCTTTCCGTGGTACGGAAGAGTCTCGATATATTACGAACGGTCACCCATCCAAAGACTGATCTCGACAAGCGTAGCTTAACCTTCGATCAACCCGTGCGGCCGTTTTTATTTAGCCACGAGCTCCTCCACATAACGATATTATTAAGAATACATCACCAATCAATATATATTTTTAAATGACTTTAAAAAAAGAGGAGATTTATGTTCGACTGTGTATGTATATGTTTTTTTTCTGTATGTTCACCGAATTCTCCGGCAATTAGATATTTGAAGATTGTTTTTGGTTTGAAAGGGTATATATACTTTCGAGCTATTCCCATTGTCACCAAAACCGGATCTGATGGTGGAATCCTGGAGAAATCGATGGAATTCTTCAAATATTATAGGCACACTTATAGCGATTTGAGTATTTTTTTATAGTGACTCGTACATGACGCCACCGTGTCTGTGTTTCTGTGGTTTTTTGGAGTCGGTTGTTTTTTTTTGTAAAAAAGTTTTTTTATGTCGAGTTTTAAAACATGTTTTCAAATATGAACATATCTTCATTCGAGCCAGGAATCGACGAAATCCTTGACTCTGAGAAACATCAACTTAATAGTTCTTAAGTGGAGGATAAGACATGGCAAGGCATGGTTACGACAGATGGGGCTTCATCGACTCGATATTATGTATTCTTCTAACTCCTTCGCTCTTATTTTCTGATTAATTTCGTTGCGGGATCGAAAATAGTTGAATCGTTTCTTCGGGACTCCTCGGGCTTCGTCTCGGCGCTTTTCTGGTCGTCACCACTGTTGATTCTATGTTAATTAATGTAATTGGTGCTATGCCGTGTTAATTAACAATAAAAAAAAAAAAAACTGCCTTTCAGTTGGTAATAATGTGTCGGGATTTTCCCTAAAAGCGGTGCGTAGTTACGTACCAACCTATTTAATTTTCTACTTAAAATCGGTCTGCAATTTCTGTGTTGGTTTGGATATGGTATTCTCATCTTTGAATGTCTTAAATGTCTTAAACTGTGTGACCCAAGAAAACATAACATACACATGAGTCATGACGTCACCACATCTGTCAGTTGCCTGTCATTCAAGATCAGCGTACTTATGTGAAAATCTGACATAATTCGTCATTATTCCGCTTCCCTGTGAGTTTTCAAGGCGCTGTTTTATTTTATTTCCGTAATCAAATCAAAATCAAAATTCATTTATTCAAATTAGGCTGACAATCAGCACTTTTTGTACGTCAAAACGTTTACAAAACACAGTCCCCCAAAACGCTCACCCTTCACCACTTGCTAGTGTTTTTGCTGGGAAGAAGAAGTGGCGGAACAAACTCCCCAGCAATTAATGTAACCTCATGTCTAAAATAGACATGAGGTTACATTAATTGCTGATGCATTAGGCAGAACTGCTGTGCGCTATTTTATTAGATGCATTTAGTAATCTGTGGCTGTTAAAGGTGCGCCAATGACATCAGTGAAATAAATGGTTGTAATAAGCAGTTGACGTTTCCGTGTACTAAGTAAATGGTTTGGAGTTTCTGTTTATCTATGAGACTCATCATCATCTGGCTGGCTCTTTCCTGGGGTCAGCTGATAGTGTAACTTAAATTATAAAGAAACAAAACTTTCCTAAGTCAGTCAGGTAAATAAGAGAAAATATTTGATTGTTTGTACGTTAGTTTGTAATTAAATTACTTAAAAACTACTTAACCGATTTTAATAATTATTTCGTCCATAGAAGGCTAAATTATTAGCGAGTAACATGAGTTGTTTTATTTTCAAATCTACGCTTTAAAGGGGGTGTAGGGGATGTTAAATGGTTTTGTTTGTTTGTTTTTATTAAAACGTTTCCCCACACAGGAATTTCTCCTGTATCGTGGGTGCGTTTACAAACATTTAAACTCACATACACAAACAGCCAGACCTAGAACAACTACCTGTAAGCCATACAAATATTTGTTCCGGGCGGGGATCGAAACTGCGTGTCAGCGCAGCAGCCAATCGCTCAGTCAATGCGCCAACCGTATCATCAATCAGAAATTTCGAAGGTACGAAATACATGCGGACGAAGTCACGGGCTAGTGAAGTAGTTTAAAGAAAATTCACTAAACACCCTTAACTGCCAAAGGACGAGACACAATAGAAAATGCATTGCTTGTCGGCCATTTGGCGTTCAACGTGTTAATTAAAATGACCCGTAATGACACGACGTGGTGTTCAAGTACAAAGTTTTGTTATTTTCTGGTGTATTTTCAATGCATCTATTAACAAGCGCTTATTTAGTATCCTGTTCTGGTTTCTGTCTGCACTGATATCTTGCAACTTAAACACAATCTACCTATCTGATAATATTTAGCTGTTCCACAGACTACGTTTGTGTAGATATCGGAAAACAACAATGTGGCCCACTTAATCTTATCCTACGGAGTTCATTTTTATTTTTTTATTTAATTTTAATTTATTTCTTTGTACACAAAAATCAAGCAGTACAGGACAGAGACTTATAATTAAGTTGTACAATAGTGGCACAGTTGGAAGTCGAACGTTTGACTCCTAAACTTGTACTAAGTTGAAATGTTATCTTTTGATTCAGTTCTGAAGATAATAGCTTCTTATAGTAAGCGTACCCAATTTCAAACCTAGAATTAACTCCAGAAGAAAGACCTCTTTAATATTCAGAAGCACGGACACGAAATTTTATAATGCGCTTTTAATTATGTTAGCTCGTTTTAACTGTACCTATAAGATAGAAAAGGAAAGAAAGAAAAAGGTTTATTTGGGACACACTAAAACTAAACTGGTATACAAAAAAAAAATAAAAAAAAGACTGGACCTGTTTGAGGCCTTAAGTGAGTTTTTGATGAGCGATGTGGCGCGGCGGGCGATTGTCCACCTGCGACGCAGGAGCTTGCGGGTTTGAAACCCGCCCTGGGACAAAAATTTGTACGATCTACAAAGATTGGTTCCGGGAATTCTGGGTATTTGCTATGTATAATAAAAAAATATCTATCTATGTAATGTATTATATTAAGTATATCAGTCATCTAGTACCCATAACACAAGCTCTGCTTAGCTTGGGGCTAGATGATGCTGTGTGGAT
Source organism: Phlogophora meticulosa (assembly GCA_905147745.2). Lineage (NCBI taxonomy): Eukaryota > Metazoa > Arthropoda > Insecta > Lepidoptera > Noctuidae > Phlogophora > Phlogophora meticulosa. Next base: position 2,352,469 of record LR990534.1, read on the forward strand.
TGTCCAGCATTATTAATTATAATAAAATATATCTATGTTATGTATTGTATTGAGTATATCAGTCATCTAGTACCCATAACACAAGCTCTGCTTAGCTTGGGGCTAGATGATGCTGTGTGGATTGTCCAGCATTATTAATTATAATAAAATATATCTATGTTATGTATTGTATTAAGTATATCAGTCATCTAGTACCCATAACACAAGCTCTGCTTAGCTTGGGGTTAGATGATGCTGTGTGGATTGTCCAGCATTATTTATTTTATTTTTTATTTTTATTTAAACTAAATTTAAAAAAAAAAAACTTTTTCTTGGTACATCTGCTTCAAAAACAAAAGAGCGTGACTGTCCAAGGTTTAAACATACGGGTACATTAATTGCCAAAACAACAGTAGTAAAAACAATGCACACAAATGTTTATTTCATTGCACAGAATCATTAATCAATTGCCACCAAGTTTTATTCTCCAATCAGCTCTGTCAATCAATCATAGATGTGTTGCTTCGTTGGATGTTCATACAAAATATTATTATTTGAAGACAATTTTATTATTGTGACGAATTCAAATCTAAACAAAAAATCAAAATACATTTTTATTCAATTTAAGCTAAGAATGAGCACTTAAGGAATTTAAAAAATACCTAAGACAGTTCAACAAAACGGCCACCCTTTACCACTTCTATATAGCTAGCACACTCTATTTAATTTAGCAAAAAAAACCTGAGTAAGTAGTGTTTTTTTTTTATTGGAATTTTAATGGAATTTGTCCAGTATATACTTCGAAAGGTTATGCAGAGTTTTACTTTTAGGATACTCACATTATGCCTATAATTTTGAAACGCTCATTACTCATTTTAGACTATTTGCTGGTTAACACCTTTGTCCACTTAACCCTTCAATTATGTAATAAGGGGCGAGCCTATTGTCACCAACTGGGCACAAATCCAGTCTACGAGCTGCTACTTGAAAATTCCATAAGGAAAAACTCTATGACATTTTGTGCTGGCTAAAACTAATGAAATACTTACGTTATTTTTTCCGTGTATCCGTCCTGTAGTTCACTATGCAGTAACAGCTTGAAGCAGTCGATTTTGACTGCTTCACTTTCTTAATCCTCGAGAGGACAACGTCAAAGGACATCAGAAGAGAAACTAATAAAAACAGGTTTAAAAGATTATTAAAGGTACACCTATTGGATAGTATACACACACCATGAACTATAGTATACATAGTAAATTATGCATAATCACACACTATATTATTAAACTCCCAACCTAAAACTTAAAAGACTCACCTGAGTCCACAGACAAACTGTTTAGAACAGTTTTGTGGACCTATATTTATTACACTAAGGTTAAGCACTATTTTGTAATAATAATAAATAATAATAATAATAAAAGAAAAATAATAATATTGAAAATGAGAATAAAATGTGCAATATTTGACGGACTCCATTTTGTATGAAATATACACCAGAATCTTATTTCAGCTCATGAGAACAATTTTGTTTCACATGTTAACAGTATGATTATAAATTGTGATGAATCGTAAAATTATACTGATTAATGTTTGATCAATTTGTATTGATTAATGATATTGTTGGTACCATTAAGTTATGCGTAGGTCAATCAGTGCGTTATTGGGGTGTTGGTCAATTGAAGTGTAGGATTCATCAATGGCATTCCTGTGACCTTGATCCAACTTTTTGCTGTAGAAAAAACGTCTGGACGTTTTATAATTTGTCAAAAGAATAAACATTAAATTGATACCTACGTTGATTTCGACAGATTTTTTGTCGTAAGTGTTTATAGCTGCAATTTATCTGTAATTCTTTTCATGTTGTTGAAAGTCAAAGTTCGCAATAAAGGGTAAATATATTAACACACCATAAACTATTCTATCTCCTTTTTTACTAAACTTATTATAATATTACACATTCAAAATTATATGATACTAGCTGCCCGTCCCATAAAAAAAAACAGACAGAATCTGCGGTTTACATTACGACCATGTCATGAAATAAAATTACTCTTAAATTATAAAAAAAATATCATAGTAGGTACTCTTTTCTAATGCCTTATAGTGTACCTAAAACATTTTTAGTTTTCCATCCAAAGATATAACTGATAGCGCCGACGACGGTTTACCGACTCTCGAGCACGCCATGTACTTATGTATATAATACTAGCTGACCCAGCAAACGTTGTTTTGCCTAATAAATGTTTGGAGTGGACCACCCTTAACATTTGGGGGGATGAAAAATAGATGTTGTCCGATTCCCAAACTTAACCGATATGCACACAAAAATTTTACGAAAATCGGTCGAGCTATTTGGGAGGAGTTTAATTACAAACATCGTGACACGACAATTTTATATGTTAGAAGATGTAAATACACACAATAATCTCTCTAGTTTTCTTATAGGGATAGAAATAAACTAAGGTAGGTAGGTATGCAGCTAAACTATAGATACCTGCTCCGATCTTTAGATACTGCTTTTGTTTCGTTTATATTCATTCATGCCTGCCAGTTGCATGACGACGACGACGACCGACGACCTATGTGGCGCAGCGGGCGAAGGTCCGCCTGCGACGCAGGAGGTTGCGGGTTCGATTCCCGCCTTGGGACAAATATTTGTACGATCCACAAATATTTGTTCTAGGTGTTCTGGGTATTTTGCTATGTATAATAAAAAATATTTATCTATGTAGTGTATTGTATTAAGTATATCAGTCATCTAGTACCCATTACACAAGCTCTGCTTAGCTTGGGGCTAGATGATGCTGTGTGGATTGTCCAGCATTATTATTATTATTTCCTTTATTTCTCTATATACATATTAATTACATTTTTAAATATTTCAAAATTAAAAAAAAAAAACAAAAAACATTTAAAAATATAAAAAATAGTAGCCCACCGGCATTGGGAACAGGGTCCAAGCTACCGGTGGTCAGGGCTCTTGAGAGAGGAATCTCCTGACGATACGCGCCGTGTCCAGGAGTACCGCTTTCTGTATCAAGCCCTTGATCCAGCTGCCTAACGAGAGCCTTCTTAGGTGTTGGTCGAGGCTCTTGGCTATTATACTATTGGCCGTCACAACTATCCGCACAATGACTGCTGTATTTACATCCCACATGTCGACCACCTCGCGGGCCAGATCAAGATACTTGATTTGTTTCTCTTTCTCAGCCTTCACGAGGTTCTCGTCATGTGGGACCGTTATATCAACAATCATTGTGCGACGCTCTAATCGATCTATCACCACAATGTCAGGCTTATTAGCAACAATAGTCCTGTCAGTGATGATAGATCGATCCCAATATAACGTGATATTGCCATTTTCGAGAACTGGGTCGGGCACATACTTATAGTATGGTACTTCTGATTCCACAAGGTTATACTTCAGAGCAAGTTGCTGGTGGATAATCTTGGCAACAAGGTTATGTCTATGCAAATAGTCTCCGAGAACAACCAGAAATAATGTGACGGATTGATTCTCCGGATCGGTGGCATGCCCGACAGATGTCAACCGTACCGTCCTTCACAATGTATTTCCGGTAGTTATTCGTCATGATAACTTCATCCATAATCGCACAGACAAAACCTTCGGTTTCCCCAAAGAGGTCACCGAAGCGCAGCCAAGATACGATGCTGATAGGTCTACATCGGGTCCATGTAAGACCCGATAAAAGCGTCCATGAAGCTCTTTGCTCTTCCATATTTCCATGCGGTCAGTAGTATCTAATACTATGGGTTTGCGCCAGTTCTCATTAGCCAAAGAGAGCGGGGTGAGGGCCTTGTCCATCGCGACCACATCTCTATGTATCCCCACGTCGGCTTCAAGGAAGTACTCCCTGAGACTGCATACCTCACGGTTGTGCAGGGTCTTAGCATTTAAGAAGCCTCGACCCCTATATATATACAGTCTCATCACCGACGATCGTGGGTGATGCATGCGATTTGCGGTCAACAATGTGCGGACCCTCCTATCCAAGGCGTCAAGTTCCGTCTGAGTCCATTTGAGTATGCCGAAAGAATACATCAAAACTGGCATGACCCAACTGTTGAAGGCGCGCACCTTATTGCCGCCTGATAAAAGACTATTTAACACTTTATTCAGGCGGCCAAAGAAGCGCTCCTTCAAAGATTGTTTCATGTCAGCAGTATTGATGCCTAACGCTTCCGACATACCCAAATACTTGTAGGTTTCGGTTGAGGAGAGGGATCTAAGGTATATAGAATCCGAGAGTTGGGTTCCCGCGGATTCCACAATCCCCCCTCGCTTTATATGCATGACTGCACATTTGTCCACACCAAAATCCATCCTGATGGCGCTACTGAAGGTTTCTGTTACCTTCAGTAGCTTCATTAGTTGCAAATTGTTGTGGGCAAAGAGTTTCAGATCATCCATGTAAAGAAGGTGAGATATGACCTGACCACCTCTTCTCAACCGATAGCCCAGACCCGAACCCTCCAACAACGTGCTTAGAGGGTTCAGGGCTAAACAAAACCACAACGGACTGAGACTATCACCCTGAAATATGCCTCGCTCGATCCTTATCGGTTCGCTGTTCTCCTGAAACTGCCGACATCCTGGATAGTGAAGGACCGTCCTCCATTGCCCCATACACGACTTTAAAAAGGTGCGGAGAGTTGCATCTATTTTATACAACTCCAGCACCCTCATGAGCCATGTATGTGGCACTGAGTCATAGGCCTTTTTATAATCTATCCAACATGTCGACAAATCCTTTCGGGAACGACGAACCTGTTGGCTTATGGCCATATCTATGAGGAGCAGCTCCTTAGTACCACGGGACCCGTTCTTACATCCATTTTGAAAGACAGACATGATCGAAGTGCTGTCGATATGATTATTAATTTTAGATCTCAAAATGGATGTAACAACTTTATAGACCGTCGGTAGACAAGTGATTGGTCTATAGTTTTTTATTTTTTTATTATTATTATTTTTATTAGTTGCGAGTATTACGCACCTGACCTTTGTAAAGAACGACACCAAACGGTTATGTGTCCTTTTAAGGTGTCACCTACCACTTTAAATCAAATACCTATCTCCTTAATAAAAGCAATAAATTGTCGGTTTAAGAAACCCCAATAGGTATACGCCATCTTTTACATTTTATATCTTTTTGCATGATATGCAAATTATACATCAAGGAAGTAAAATCGATCAAGTAACACTCGAATAATTGAATCGATTGTGTTTTTATTACTATTATTATCCGTTTTGTGGTTACTGCTTTAATAAGAAGATAGGTAAGCTCCTAACTAATAGGTGTTTAATAATATCCTACTGAGATCTTGAATGTTGAATGACGTGCCAAATCTGGAGCTCAAAACTTTGGACCGTCGTGATTAAGAGATGTGGTTTGTAAAGCACACAATCTTACCTTGGTACTTAATCATCATCTGCCTATCTCGTTCCCAATTATGTTGGGCCTGGCTTCCAGTTTAACTCGGCGTTTCTTTTTAATAAAGGATAATATAGCACAGACTTGCAGCAGCTGCAGCACTGCTCGGGAACTCGTGGCTAAATAAAAACAGCTGCATGGGTCAATCGGATAAGCTACGCCTGCCGAGTTGACTTTGTGGGTGGGTGACCGTTTATTATATTTCGAGACTCCTCCATGCCTCGGAAAGCACGTGAAGCCGTTGGTCCCTGCAGACATTTGAAGATCTTAGACAGTCGTTATGAGTAGTCAGAAGCCTCAGCAGTCAGATCAACCAGTCTCGTGGCCAAGCGGTCAACCAAGGGTATCGTTTTGCCCAGTAACTGGGTTGTGAAGGTTAGGTAGGCAGTCGCTCTATGCAAAATACTGGTACTTGACTGCATTCGGTTAAACTGGAAGCCGACCCAGATATAGGTATGTAGTTGGAAAAAGTCTAAACAGATGATGACTGGTAGCAGCATTGTGAAATAGTTAATTATCGAATATAAAATATTCCGTATCAATGACTATGTAACGCTTTCAGTCTAACTAAATGCATCTGAATACTAGTATTTTATATGGAATAATGGTTTGACTGACCTTCATAACCATTTACTGGGTAGCACGATACCCCTTGGTAATACTGGTAGTCAAACTTTCGTAGGTACTTCTGAGTGCCCATAACGACTGTCAAGGAAGCACAATCAGCAGCCGGGACCAATGAGGAGGGGGTCTCGGTATGTAGTGGATGGCCACCGATCCACGGACCAACCCCAGCAAGCGTTACTTATTATGCGTTTTCTAATTCCTGCTCTGTCATGTTGCGGGAGCCAAGACAGTTGAATCGCTTTTCTAGAACTTGTCAAGCTGCCTCGATGCTTTCCTGAGGGTCGTCACTGTTGATTCTGGTATTCAGGAGTTGCAGTGGTGGGCGGTGTTGTCCTAAATAGAAACATTGCTTACCCTTGGAAACTCTTTCATCAATATCATAATGCTACTATTAGCAATACTGGCAAGCAAACAAAGAAGAATTACATAAGTTTGTAAATAGAATCTCCAGTTCAAAGATCTAACCAACCAAATTACTTAGACCTCTCTTTATTCGTAATGATCTCTACCAAATAGATCAACGTATATTTGGTTATAGTTTTCTAAATAGACAGTTCATACTTTTGTGTTTACTAATTACTCACATACACTATTACAGTTCTATTTTGAACCTTAATACTAGTGTTTAAACGTTTATTTTCGATCAGCACTAATACTTACGAAGAATCGAATGGTAGATGCGTGACCGCAGCCTTCCCTGTCAATTAAATCACGATATCTCTTACAAATGCACTAAGGAGGTGTTGAGCGCCTTTAATAAAAGAAAATAAAGCACATACCTGAAGCAATATTGTGAAATGATCCATTTTTAGATTTTTTTATATTAGTTGCCTCTTTGGTCTAGTGGTTGCAAGCTATACTGCTGATAGTGAGGTCCTGGGTTCGATTGTGTCTAAGTGATATTGGGTTTCCCAATCTGGATTTGTTTAGCCATTTCCTCGAGTCTGGACGTGGGCCCGGTTGATGGCAATAGGCTCGCAGCAAATAATATGGTCTTGAACATTACTTGAAAAATGTGGGTTTATATAAGGTACTATCTCTGCCTTACCGTTCTGGGTACAGGGGTAATATTGTGATAATATAAATAAATATACATGGCTTTTCGGACAAGTTCTGTAGTTACTGATCAGTGTATCAATGCCAGGTGGTGGTTTCTGGCCAGTGTCTCCATTACAATTGCTGGAAAGTGTACACCCAGTCTTAGTATAGATTGTTTTTTTTTTTTTTTTTATTAGCGTGAGTCCTTTTTTGTAAGCAAAAGGAGTATGCAAGGATCATAGCGCGTAGCGTTCTGTGGTTTCTGCCTACCCCCAAGAGAAAAAGGCGTGAGTTTATATATGTAAGTATGTAAGTACTTACTGAGAATTTTAGTACCATTTCAATATTAGTTTTTAAACATCCGTATCTTTCTTTAAATTTTTATCAGCCAGTAAATTGTTTATAAACACATCTTTAAAAAAAAAACGATAGTCATTAATTACCAAAGACATTCCCTCAAAACGCTCGCTCTTCACCACTTCTACGTCTTACCTGAACCTAGCAACTTTTCTGGGAAGAAGATATGGTGGAACACCTCCCCAGCACCACAATCTGCTCCCATCTTTATCACCGCGTCGATAAATAACTTTATCATCAAGTAAATGGAATGCGTATATGTAACTAATTAGTTACATTATAATCAGCCACACCTGTATCTTCCAGCTATTAATTAACTTACGAAGTCAAATAATAAAGCTAGCCATCCATTACTCGTTTTACATTCAAAATAGTAACAGATGTTGTCACAAAAGAAGCAGTGGAAAATATGCACAAGTGTTATCATACGACTAGAACTGATGGCGAATTCTTGACCTTAAGACTACTATTAATAAGAATAAACACGTTTCGATGTGTTTTACGATCGTTTAGTCATCAAAGGGGCTTATAAATGAACTGATGATCAAAACACATTACCTATTATGAATGCCATAGTTTGTCTGTATGTGTGTATGTTTTTTACTCCTTCACGTTGAAACGGATGGACGGATTTGAATAAAATTTGTTGTGAAGATAGCTAGGTTGTTAACGTTACCAAATAACAAAATAATAACCGTTACGTAACGTTTATTTGAATGTGATAACGTTAAAACGTTATAATAAACTTGAAGTTAAAAATAACGTTATTTAATAACGTTACAGGTCATATAGGTAGCACATATTCTGATTAACATATAGGCTACTGTTATCTCGACCAAGTGTTTCATAGGCAATTTTGAATCTTCTCATGTCGACTTTTTATCTGCGGGTAACTCCGTGGGGCGCTGCTAATATGGCATAAAGTAAGACGTAAGTGTATTTATCCTGATATTTGTTGGAACGAATGTCCGAAAGGATGGTGGCCTGATGTCTGCATCTTCCTCTTCCATACATCTTTACTTGGCGTCATCTCAATAGTCACGTCCTTTATTCGTCTTCTTCCATACGTTTCTATTAGCCATCATCTCAAAAGTCACCTCCTTCCTAGCGTAACATCTTTTACACAATCCATCCATCGTTTCTTTGGTCTCCCTCTACTTTTGTAACCCGTCACATTCATACTCCAAACTTTCCGTACAACATACTTCACATTCGACGACCGATGTGGCGCGGCGGGCGAAGGTCCGCCTGCGACGCAAGAGGTTGTGGGTTCGATTCCCGCCTTGGGACAAATGTTTGTACGATCTACAAATATTTGTTCCGGGTGTTCTGGGTATTTCCTATGTATACTAAAAAATATCTATATATGTAATGTATAGTATTAAGTAAATCAGTCATCTAGTACCCATAACACAAGCTCTGCTTAGCTTGGGGCTTGATGATGCTGTGTGGATTGTCCAGCATTATTAATATATTTATTATTAATTTAATTTATTCATACAGTTATAACCCTTATTACAAGGCAATAAATCCTAAGTCAGCTTTTACTTATAAACAGTGTACTTTTCCAGTACTATAGTACTGATGTTGCATTTTTATGCAATGCCCAGATATAACAGGTTTAATTCAGTTAGTTAGATTCTGGATCTAGTGTGCCCAAATTAAGGGAGCAATTAAGAGGGATATTGCCAAATTATAAGTTCCTAAGAACTTGTGTGTCTGTGTTTTATACTATAGTGGATTAAAGTGGTTCCAGTAGAATAGGGTAGTGTCCTTAAAATGATTGGTCCGAAAGTTGGATTACTCAAAAATACTGGACACGTATTTTTTCTTTTGTCACGTAAACCAAAATAGACGAAAATAGACCCTCTTACTCGTAACACATACGAGTATAAAAATCATATAATTGTAGTTAGAACAGACAAGAATTATTACGACTATATTTTTTAAGTTTCCAGTTCTCCTAGACATGAAGGTGCTGTGTCGGATACGTATTATTATTTTAATGACATTGCATGATACAATACTAATAATAATACCAGACCGTTACTGTCCCACTGCAGGGTAAAGGCCTCTTCTCATACAGAGAAAGCATCAGTGTTAATAACGACGCTTGCTCAAGGCAGGTTGTCTTCATCAGACTTATATTAATTACTAGCTTTTGCCCACGGCTTCGCTCTCGTTAGGAATTGTTTTAGGGGGTTAGAAAGAGACAAAAAGTAGCCTATGTCACTCTCTATCCCTTAAACTATCTCCACTTAAAAAATCACGTCAATTCGTCGCTCCGTTTTGCCGTGAAAGACGGACAAACAGGCACACACACTTTCCCATTTATTAATATAAGTATGGATAAGTCCAGTTTTAATCAAGATGTTATCCTTCACCGATGTCAGTGATTACCCAGATAAACTTAGAAAGTACCTACATGTGAACTTAAAAAGTCATATTAGTAGGTACTTGACTGGATTTTACCTCCTGAACATCTTGCATGAGAGGCGGGTCCATAATCACTGGGCCATTACGACTTATGCAACCAATAAAATATTGCAACTGCTTCATCATCATCATCATCAGGCTATACTAGTCCACTGCTGGACATAGCCCTCTCCTAATGAGCGCCATAGCGCCCTGTCTTCAGCTTGCCGCATCCAGCATCTGCCTACAGTCTTTCGCAGATCGTCATCCCACCTGGTCAGAGGGTTACTGGTTACATCTGAAAATAACATTGCACTAAAGTCACATAATTGTATAATCTGTAATCAAACGACACATCAGATGTATAACAGTTGGTTATAATTTCTATGAATATTTATTTTTTGGACCGGTTCGATCGTTAGGGTTAACGACCGTGGAATTTAAATTCATGATTATTGTCATTTTGAGAGAATTATGAATAGCTATTTTTATGGTATGTTAAGAAAGATCTATTTCGGTTTTGCAGATTTTTGCAGAGTTTTGATCAAAAAGAAGGTGCAATATTGGTTCTTTGGGTTTCCTCAGTGAAACCAATATTCTTATAATAGCAATTTATTATAGAACACGCTGCAATAACACTAAGATTCGTAACAAAACAAAAGACAATCGTACCATAAATATAGACAATATTCTGGACATAGAAAATACTGTCCGATGACAAATTAAAGTTAGGTTTTTCTTTTTCTAATACTTACTTACGTAAGAATATATTTGTTTAACTCATCATCATCCTTCTGCCCTTAACCCAATTTATTAGGGCTCTCTCTATCTTCTTCCATACATCTCTATTTGCCGTCGTATCAATAGTCAACCTATTTCTAGTCATATCATCTTTCACACAATCCATCCATCGATTCTTTTGTCTTACTCTACTCTTGTGACCTTCCACATTCATACTAAAAACTTTCTTCACAACATGATCCTCATTCCTCTGCATCACGTGGCTGACCACCAATTTCCACATAAACTTGGGTACTTACTTATGGGTATGTACTTACTTATTAAATTGTTTTTAAATATATGTTGTAATAGCCAAGAAATGTGATCAAGCTGTCCTGCAAATCAAAAGAAATCTATCAGGGAAGAGGAGAGAAAATCGAAGAAGACAAAACAATGCGTTAAGAAACGAGTGATCATAAACGCACTGAACTACAAGACTTTGAAATCATAAATTTACAGATCAGGGGCAGAAAGCAAAAGATTTAACTAAAAATTAAACATTTAAAGAAAGAAAGAAAAACATTTATTTGGGACATGAAATAAAAACACTCAAAAACTAAAAGAAAAGAAGAAGTTATTTATAAAATTTTACTTTCAGATCTTTGTTTTAATATTTATTTAACTATCCTCCCTTCCCTTTCCCTTTAAAATTCCTTTAAGGCAAAAGTCCAGCCAAAAATCCAGTCATGTCCATACAAATCTGCACCGACGGTAACCCTAATCTTACAAATGACGACATTATTACACTATACAAAGAGCTTCAAGCCGAAGTTCTCGAGTTGACGCGTGCGCTCGCGCATATAGTCGGCGGACACGATAATTACATGTTTGGCGCGTGTTACACTACAAATTCTATAATCGCCTGCATTATCTCGTAAAGTTTATTATCATATCGAGTATGGGAGTAGGGGATAACTGACTTCAGTTGATAACATCACACCTGTTATCTCTAAGGGTTAGACAGAGGTGTGCCTATAGTACACCCACATTTCGCCAGGTATGTTACATTCCCATGTAATATGGGGAGAGTCTATTTTCATCAACCGGACACAAAGCCCGACCCTAGGCATTGGATTATGGTATTGGATTTCCCATCCGGAATTGTGAATAGCAGTCTCTTTGCCCTACCCGGGAGTTTAACCCTGGATCTCGTGCTAAGCAGCAGCGCTTGCGAGCATTATTTTTGAACCAAAACACTGAGTAAGGATGGTGATTGGCGATCAATAAGGGTTCCTTTTGTTTCTTGAGAGAAACAATCAAGAATGCAGACTTGTATGTACTAATCAATATATCTTTCCAGTTGTTGTGCGATCTATTTTTAAGATTCCAGTCATAACACATACATTTAATTCTAATCGAAGTCACCCAATAACTCCTGAACTTTATTTAGCATACAATACTAATTGTTTTACAGTAAATTCTTAGCATAAAAATTCAGCCTACTTACAAAAAGACCTAAAAAGTGCAAAATAAATATAATGTCGGAAGTAGCAAAGAATGAATAAAATGAAATATTTACAGTTTTGGGATAGCTTGATGTTTGGTACATCAAGCTACTGCAAACTGTCAGATTTTCCCAATTGAACATGAACCTTATTTTTATTGAGTTAAAGTTGAAAAATAAATAAATAAATAAATAAATAAATAATGCTGGACAATCCACACAGCATCATCTAGCCCCAAGCTAAGCAGAGCTTGTGTTATGGGTACTAGATGACTGATATACTAAATACAATACGTTACATAGATAGATATTTTTTTTTTTACATAACTAATACCCAGAACTCCCGGAACAAATATTTGTAGATCGTACAAACATTTGTCCCAGGGCGGGAATCGAACCCGCAACCTCCTGCGTCGCAGGCGGACCTTCACCCGCTGCGCCACATAGGTCGTCAAACTATCAAAGTAATTTGACACATTGGGGTAGCTTAATGTGCTGGCCACTGTAGCATAATTTTGTCCGCAATGGAGCCTCCTTTTCTAAATAAATTAATAAACATCATGGCAAGATGGCAAAATAATTTTATTAAAACTATACTTGCAACTGATTTTTAAACAAAAGATCTTTGTTAGTAAGTCTGCCCACCTTATTTGAAATACCTGCTTCATGTTCTAGCTAGGTCATCTATGTCTTATTAGGAATATCTTTTCAGGACACTGAGACGTGCATTGTGAATGAAACAAATGTGTGTCTACATAGCTTGTAATAATTATATAAAAAGGCTTTTGTTATTTCTACCTCGACACGGTATCCTAAAACAATAAAAGTCTATGTTGTAGTCATCTATGCCTAACACGAATGTTTGACGTAAGTTTATTCGACCGATTTCAAATTTAAAAAACCTGTTAAGAATATAATATTAATTTATTTTTAAAAGTTTATTCATATTTACGGGTGATATTAAAATTGTGCTGGCCTTATTGATTTAAACCTAAACGCTGCAGGATAGTTCTATTTTCAATTTTTAAAATCGTTCGAATAGACGTTACGTTTACATCAACCACTCGTGCTAGGCACGCATAACATTCTTCTTCTTCTTTTTGTGTCGGTTTGACTCAAATTTCGTCCAACCAGTATGTAGCCACCAGGACAGCAGCTCGCAGCGTTGACCTCATTGATTCAGTTCCTGGAGTCCTTGAGCCAACGCCCGTCACATTTTATTAATATATAATTCTTGTGATATTTAACGTGAAATCCGAATTATTTCTGGTATCGAGTTTGTTGGCGAGGTGAGTGATACTTGAGTGCAGTTGCATTTAGCATAAGTAAATTGATTTAAAAAATCAATATGTCTTACTAGTAAGGTTTCGGATGACCATTAACTGGTGAGATAGCTTTGTTGGCATCAATTGAGTTCAAAACCTATGCCCCTGGCTACTGTCAACCAAAATCATAATTTCAATGTTAGTGGAAATTATGTTTTTTTTTAACACCGATGGTTCTTTTTCTTATTATTTTCGTTGCGGGATCAAGACAGTTAAATCATTTTGCGGCGACTCGTCGATCTTCATTGACTAGACTCTTTTCTATCTTTTGGTGGCCATTGTTGATTCTGGCTTTCAGACGTTGCAGGTTTAGGAATAGTGTACCAGCTAGTCTAAAAACAAAACTGTAAATTTAAATCGAACCTAAACGGTGCAGTGCAAACGTTTGGTTCGACAACAGACGAGCCTAACAACTCAATGTAATAAATATCTAGCCTATTCACAAATCTAGACATTGTCTTAGATTTCTGGGAACCTAATACCATAGTCAATGATTAATGAACCCATTAGAAACGTCTGAAAGATATTTATAGTACTACATTTCGTCATGCTGTATTGTCTTGCGAGTCCTTTTGACACATCGTATAACGGTGAATTGACACAAGAAATGAGATGAACAAGAATTCAACTAAATCGATATTATTCGAAACATAATAAACGTCGTTTTAAAATATCGATTCAAAGAGCTATTTGGTTTCAAAGTTGAAGTGCAAGATTAATTAATATAATATGATCATAATTCTTATTTCATCATCATCGATTCGATCAGTAAATTCTTTGGCACTAAATTTATAAACGCCATTTTGCAAAATTTGTAAAATGACTTCCGTTTTATTCTAAATGTAATTTGATTTCCGAGCAATCAGAACCAATTAAGATTTTGGGTGCGCTACCGAATCGAAAGCTTTTGAAGAATCTAAACAACTTAGAATGTGTCTGGCATGATCTAATAAAACAAAACAATACTGTCCCTGAAGACTGGCCACTAATAATGGAATCAGAGGTCAGATTCAAAGCCAAAGCCATACAAATCCCTATTAATAGTATAAATTGATTAAAAAGACTGTTAACAGCCCAATGTATTGTTATTGTTTATTACATATGAGAAATTAAAACAATCATATAAGCGCGTAAACCACATATTCGTTGCTACTTGAACTTGGAACCTATGCGCATCTTCACAAGTTTAACCCGACCGTCCCCAAAATCCGTGCTAAAGAAATCTCAACTCTATGACATCAACAGAAGAGTTTTCCGCATCTAAATAAGTGTTAGGGAGTGGCAAAGATATCTCTGCAGAATCACATAAGCACGTTTTTTAGAAGACTTTTCAAACGCTATAAAAAGCAAAAGTTGCTTCATTGTGCCACCAGTTTAAGTGGGTTCTGCTGAGCGTACACATCCCTCAGAGGGATAAAGGACAATGATTTTGGTAATACTTTATTTTGTGTCATATTGTGGTGTGAACAAGTGCTTTATTGTCTAGTTACGCAAGAGTTATTAGAAATTGGAGTTTGAATTACAACATTGTTCGGTGGTGATATTTTGACAGCCCTAGTTGCATCATACATAACATTGTCATGACGTTTAGATTTTTTTAAACTATGCAATATTACATTTATGTGATCGATGTTTTTACCTGAATTATTGAATGGAATAACTCTATAACATGTACTAGTATTTTCTTTGGTTTAATTTCATTCATAATTCCAAATGAGCTGAGATAAGTAACTAGACTACGCGAAACAAAACGAAATATAAAACTTTAATATACTACAGTAATATAAGTAATTGAGAAATAAAACTAACCGAGCTTATAACAATAACATAAAAGGTACATTAAATCTTATATGAAATTCCGTTACGTTTGAATCTTTAAACATTTGACAACGTTTGCTTATTTAAATACTTAACTCATTTGATACTAATTTACTTATTTATCGGAATCCAGTAATCCTGTAAAAAGAACACTAGGAAGTGGTGAAGGGTGGGCGTTTTGGGGGACTGTTTTATGTAATTTTTGACTTTCAAAAAGTGTTAATTCCTAGGCTAAATTGTATCTATACATTAAATTTGATGTTAGTTTTTTGGTACTTTTTACTTCTTTACCATAACTAAGTACTTACAATTTTTTTAAATTAAAAACTTTACCAAATAAAAGGAATTTCTCCTGTATCGTGGGTGCATTTACAAACATTTAAACTCACATACACAAACAGAAAGACCAGGAACAACTACCTGTAGACCATATAAATATTTGATCAGTACGGGAATCGAATCCACGACAAACGGTGCAGCAGTCGATCGCTCAGCCACTGCGCCAACCGTGCCGTCAAATGACTAAATATTATTATTATTGGATCAGACAATTTATAAATTTAAACTGTAAAACAAACTTGCGTATGCACGGACGAGCAATACACAATAATATCACTAAAGTTATCTATTGATATGACTGTTTCTTTGTCCAAATAAGGAGTTTTCAATCATTATGTTAAACATAACAGAACCGTACCAATAATATTCCGCCATTATTCATGATTAATAAAAAATCATGAGGAATCCTACGCTTGAACAAGTTTTATCCGCAAAGTTGTTTGCAGTGGTTTGCGTGTTCAGTAATAGCAGACTGCAACAAATGTACAGAGGCCCATCAAGCTATCCCAATGTGTCAAATTTCTTTGATAGGTTTTCAACTTTATTACAAAACGATAAGGCTCATGTTCAATTAGGAATATCTGACAGTTTGAGGTAGCTGTCTGTACATTACTTTCAAGAAAGCAGTGAAAACTTGTACGAATTCGTTTTATTGATTTTGCAAAATGGCGGGGCGAATTGACTAACAATCTGGATATTTTGAGTTCAAAGACCCCTAAAAAGTATATTTTCAATATTAGTTACTATTATGGTCTTAAAATACAGATGTTTTGTACTAACACATCATTATCGCGTTACTCCCAATGTTGAAGCCGCCACCTAATCAAATTATCATCTAGTTTTTTTATTTCGTTTGATGTCGTTCAAAAGATTTGTTACCGAAAAAAACCATTATTTTCACATTTGATATATTGCGCGGTTGAAACATGACTTGACAATCTAATTAAGCATACAAAGCTTGATGCCGCTTCTTCTATATTGACAAATATCTAAGTTGTGGCAAAACAGGACTGTATTTTTTACCTCATTTACATTTTATTACAAGACGATAACATTGTGTGAACTGTTGACCTCTATTTTCTTGATGTGCGCATCCTGTCCGTAAGATAGTCGATCTTCTAAAACTGGACATTTCGAGGCTGACTTGAAACCTTTTTATAAAGAGTAGATTTTTACTCAACACTGTAGAAATGTTGAATTTATTTCGCGTTGTCAGATGCTATCAAATTTAGCAGGAACTGTTTCAAACTTTAAATTTTAAAACTTTAAGCTTTGATGATGATATGATGATACCAGCCTGTTACTGTCTGACTGCAAGGCAAAGGCCTCTTCTCATACAGAGAAGGCAAGAGCATTAATCACCACGCTTGCTCAAGACGGGTTGGCGATTTCAGACTTATATTAATTATAAGTCCAGGTTTCTTCACGATGTTTCCTTCACCGATGTCAGTGATGTCCAAGATAAACTTAGAAAGTACATATGAATTGAAAAAGTCACATTGGTACTTGCCCAGGTTTGAACCCATACCCTCGTACACAAGAAGGGAGGCCTAAACCACTGGGCCATCATGACATTTAAACTTACATTTAACTTAATCTTTGTGATCATCTAATTTAAACAACGCCTCTTTTACAGGTTATATTAACCGCTTTAGCAGCGGTGTGTGGAGCAGAAAAGCTTGACCAGAGCTACCTGCCGCCATTATCAGCAAGAACTGCTGGAGGGAGCCCTGGAGCACTGCTAGCTCCCTTAGATGTATCTAACCAAGGCTTACCTGCAGGCAGCTACGATAATGAAGCCCAAGGAGTAGTTGTAGATGCAGTTAACCCTGGAACTAGAACATCTGGCCTTGAGCCCACTGGTCTAGGAGGACCAAGAACCGCATACGGTTCAATAAACTCCAAAGTTGGAAATGCCGCATTTAGTGGTCCTGCTGCTGGCTTGACAAGGATAGCACCTGGATTCGGATCTTTTGTAGAATCCGACGAAACTCAAGCAGATAAGACTAATGGAAATTCCCTGAAGTTCACTAGTGATGTAGGATTAGAGAATTACAGTTACGGATTTGAAACTGATAATGGAATTTCCGTTGGTGAAGATGGTGTTGCTGCGGATGGTGTGAAGGCTCAGGGTGGTTATTCTTACAAGGGCGATGATGGCAAGACATACAGTGTATCGTACACCGCTGATGAAGGAGGATACAAGCCGCAAGGACAGCACCTGCCGACACCGCCACCGATTCCTAATGAGATCTTGATATCTTTAGAGAAGAACGCTAAGGAAGAAGCTGCGGGCCATGTCGATGATGGTAAGTGATGATTTTTTATTTAGTTGCAAGATAGGATGAACGCCTTTAGTCACAAATCAGTCACAATTATCAGTAAAAAAAAATCAGATTGATTTCCAACTTACTACCGACTAATAATTTGAAAATCATGCCCATTTTCAAAAATATTTTATTAATTTTCTACTATGTTGGGTTTAGTTTCCAGTGTAATCGAATGCAGCTTGATAAAAGTGTTTGACATGGAGCTATTGCCTAAATGATTGAAAACCTGGGATTGATATTCATTCAAATTACATTCTCACTGTAAGTCCAAAAACTATGCAGTAGAACTGAATATAAGAATAAAAATTATAATGTTCAAATTAAGTCTTCTAATGTTCTTATAATGCTCCACGTGATTAAATTACCCCACCCCTGCATTTACGTTCCTATTTCAGTGAAAATAACAACATAATTCTATTTTTATTAATTCGCTTGCTATGTAAGTGGACATCCATTGCTTATAAATATTTATTTTTTAATTTATTAAAATAATAAAGTCACGTTTTCGTTGAATGACAAAAGATCTTAAAAATCTGTTCAGACGCTCTTGACTTATAAATGGTGTACCTAACCCGACTTTCTTTTACATACATATAGTTTCTGATACATAAGTTATAATACATACAGAAAATATAGTGCTTCTATACCCAGAAATAAATGCATATATTAGTTGAAATAGGACAAACAGGGTCCGGCTGTTTGTGTATGTGAGTTTAAATGTTTGCACCCACAATACAGGAGAAATTCCTAGTGTGGGGCAATGTTATTTAAAAGAGAAGAGAGAAAGAGAGAATTGAAACAATAGACAAAAATAATCGGTAATCATATAATTCGGAACTAGCTACTGTCTATTATTAAAACGTGTAGGTATTATCAGTATCCATTAAGAAACCAACTGGATACCTTTAGCAGTTTCTGAAATGAACAGACTGTAAAATACGAACTAATTCAAACCATGCGGGTTTCTTTTTAACTATTTTATTTATTTATTCGGTTCGGACAAGAATATCCATTTTAATACCTTATATGTATTAATACATGAAAAGATAAAATAATGTAAATAAATAAATACATATTAAATAAATATTGCTGGACAATCCACACAGCATCATCTAGCCCCAAGCTAAGCAGAGCTTGTGTTATGGGTACTAGATGACTGGTATACATACAAAACATCACATAGATAGATATTTTTTAAATAATCACAGGGCATCAAAAAATTCATCCGTATCACTGTCAACGGAAAAAGTGTGAAAGGGTAACAAACAAACAGAGTTACATTTCTATCACTAATAGTACTAGCTTCCGCCCGCGGCTCCGCCTGTGGGGTTTGATAAAAAGTAGCATATTATATCCTTTCCCGTTCAGTGTTTTAGGCGTAAATGGTAACAAACAATCTTACTTTCGCATTTATTATTAAGTTAGGATAGTTAGGATTGTATGGATTCTATTTTTCTCTGTTCTAACATTTTCAATTTTATTTGCTCATATCGTGACTAGCTAATAAAAGTCCGGTCTAGACTATTACATGTTTTAGCAACACGATATATTGCACAACAGTTCGGTTATGTACAACCGTTATTTGCTGTGAAATATTTTAACATTTTATCAATTCATTTTATTAGGAAAACTTGGTAACAAAAACTGGCTTTGGCACTAAAATATTAAATTGCTTTAATTTAAATCGTGTTATTTCGTCATCTTTCGGAAAGTTTTTTTTCATTAATTCTCTGTGATGGATTCTAAACTTATTTGTTGCCCATTAAATTATGGATTATGGATAAATTATGGATACTATTGGAAGACTTAAATTGCGTACTAAAAACAACAACAAAAATAGTGTGTTGAGACAATTTTAAATTTAACTGAATAACAAAAAACAAAATTATATTCAAACTTGCTAGCAAACAGTCAATTCAATATCCTTTTCTCGTACTATAATTTTATAGTTATTTTATATTGTATTTTAAATTATGTATGAGTGAGTGTATGAAAGCAATTTTCTACCAGTTAACTGGTAGAGAATGCCTAAATAACAAAGTCCGCCAAACTGTCAATTAAACATGAACCTTATTCTTTTGCAATTAAGTTGAAAAACTATCAAAGAAATTTGCTGCATAAAGTTAAGAAAAAATATCGAAACGGTAAATTGCAAGTGCATTAAAATACTACTTCCTGATCCCACGGAAGTCTCTGCGGAAGATTACTTAAATTGAATATTATCATACGCGCTGTTATTTTAAAATTGTATAGGCACTAGTGAGTAATTTTCGCCTTACCGCATCATTTAATATTAATAGATGTATACGTTCATTGGAATTTGTGTAGCTGCTTTCCTGATGTATATATGGTGCCAGCTAACATTGTTGTTTTATTTCAAATTTCGACCGTTTTACTTTTTTTTTTCATTTTTCTCCATTTTTAAACTTACGCAATTTTTTTTTTTGGAATAGTCTTTTTGCAGTTTATCCTTCCGGATTATTAACTGCTGAACCCAAGTTTCCTTATAAGACTTAATAAAGATTAAGGCCTCTAGCCACGGTGTAAAAACATAAAAGTTAAAAGACCACACGCTAATGGCACCCCCTGCGGAGTACGTGCCTCAAGGACAGTAAAAGGACGGGCTGGATCTGATAGATTTAGTTAGAGAATCATTTGAATAGCTGCAGAAAATTCTGTGTTTGCGAACTGTGCTGCTATATTGCTCTCCAGGAGGAGAGTGATAGGGTCATCAGGGTCAGTTAGTGTACTTACACTAAATCTCATAGTGAGCGTAATATACTTAAAATGGTATCGGAAGTTTTTACATCACTTAATTATTATTTTATAGAAAATAAAACCACTTTCGATCAATCCATTTTTAGTAGAGATATAAGATATACAATTGACAAACCCAGTGTTAGTACTTACAAACAGTCACGAAATAATAATGCCATTGAAGTTAAGTTTTCAAATAAGATTATTAAGCTAAGTTATCAAATTTGATTTGACCGTATGTCACAATAAAGTCTTAAATAAAATGAAACTATGCTCTACACCTAATCAAGTCACATGATATGATATCATCGATTTTGTGACAGATGTGGGTATTGTGCATGCAATTATAAACCTTTAGGTGGTAGGCATTTTCAGACCGCGGCTGTACATATGTGTGTGGCAATTCATTAATTCTTAAACAAGTCACAGAATAGAAATAACAATCATAACATATCTCACACACACTCAAACTACTTCAGGGCACGATTCGAAAGTAAAACTTGCGTCCTGGTCCAGAGTCTTATCAAAATCAAAATCAAAATTCATTTATTCAAATTAGGCTGAGAATCAGCACTTTTTGAACGTCAAAAACGTTTACATAAGACAGTCCCCCAAAACGCCCACCCTTCACCACTTCCTAGTGTTTTTGCTGGGAAGAAGAAGTGGAGGAACAAACTCCCCAGCAACACGTCTGTCTGATAGGTTTGAAGAACTTGAAGCTATACAACATATTATGTTAAAAAAATAATAATTATGTCAATCATCTTTATACGTCATTCAATTAAATAATTTGCTACATGTTAGCTAGCACACACCAATATGCCAAAATAAATAAATAAAAAGTTATATATACCAAAATCGACAATTAACTCAAGCAAAGCTAAACTGAATACATAAAAAGCCTCCAAGGCAGTCCAAGGGCGTTATGAAATGTCTCGTATGAAAATTCTCAAAATAAAGTATGATACTCGTACATATTTCTCAAGGAGGACCTAAATTTTGCTTCTTTTTGTTCCTCATTTTATTTTTCACTAATGACGGTTACATGTACACATGGACCTCTAAAATGCAATAACGCATGTCATAATATGCCCTCAGAAAGTTCTCTTCAAATATTCAATAGGTGATCAATCATACTGTCAATGCAGTTGCTCACCAAAAAACATTTCATTCATAAACTTGGTAACGTCACACCTTGAATGCTTTGTATGCCTTGACAAATGTACGTTTGACACAGGTATCAGCCATTGATAAATTGCTTACAACTTTCATTTTTATTTACAGGCTCATACAGCGCGCAGAAATACAATGATGAAGGTGATTACTCGAGTAATGGTGAGGGCGATAACAATGGGAGACCGACAATAGGCGGCGGAGATTCACCGTCAAGAGGATCGCACGTGAGTCAGAGCAACCACAAACCTACATCAGGAGTTCTTGTTGGAACATACAACCCAGGCTCACTTGCAAGCCACTCGTCACAAGGACACAGTACTCAAGGATTGGGTCAACATTCCGGTATCAGGCAATCTAGTTTAAATAAGGACCAGAGTGGATCTCAAAGCTTTGTTACTTCAGGAACTGGGTTTTCTAATGGACAATCTGGACAGGCTGGTTCTAAGGACAGCAATTCTTTAGTTCACAACCAATTTAGTCAAGGTTATCAATCAGGTTCGCAAGCGACAGAAAATAGGTTTGGCGTTCAGACTACAAAATCTGAGGCTAATCACGCTCATGCCCAAGCTTCAGTAGCTAGTTCTCCAGTCAGATCACCAAGTTTCAATAACTTGCCCGGTTCTTCAGCGTACAGTTCAGCGGTTTCTTCAGGATCTGGTAGTGCCAGCGCCTTTGCTTCCACGGGTCCCTTAAGTTCTGGACTAAAGAATGAATATATTTCTCCATCAAACTCTTTGGGATCATCTGGCCAACATATACACAATTCAAAATATGAATCGGCTACATCAGCTGGTTCATCGTTCCCTGCTCCTTCTACGGCTACAGCATCAGCATCTGTCTCAGGAAGTCAAACTCTTGGCTCCCACACGCATAGTCAGTCACCAAATTCACCATCAAGTGCCTCTGCGTCAGCTTCCGTGTCTGGAAACCAACATAGTTACGGCCACTCAAATCAACAATTAAATGGACTTAACACCGAATCCAATTCCAATACCTTTCCGAGCAGGTTTGGAGAAGGTCAGCAATCTGGAACTAATAGTGAGTACCTCCCACCCGTAAATACAGCTGTTCGACCAAGTCATAATTCAAAACCACATGGTTTCGATTCTTCATCAGCTGCATCTGCTGCTAATGTCCAACCCTTGAGTCAGCACATTTCAAGCGCTCCGTATGCGGGCACATACACTCAATTTTTCGGTGCTCAGCCGACTCAAGCTAACTTTGGTTTTGAAAGTAGCCAAAGCCCAACTAAAGTTCCAAACAATGGTTTGTCAACTCCATTTCAATTGAACGCTCAACCCGCTTCAGTAATTAACTACCAGTCGTCAAACCAGGCTTCACACTCTTTTGGGTCTACTAATATCCATGTAGGGTCACCAAGTCATGCAAATTCCGGGTCATCCTCTCACACCGGAGCCATCGATGCTACGTATGTGTCCAGCACTCAGAAACCATTAATTAGCCAACAACAAGGCAATGACGATTCCTACTATTACAAACATCCATCCAAACCTTTTATTACCCCACCAGTAAGTTCCAGCAGTCAATACAACAAGCCAATTATTCCAATCAGTTCTATATCTCAACAAGGATCGAAATACCCGAATTCTCCTGCTGCATCAGCCCCCGGACAATATCAAGGCACCAGCTCCTCATCTTACAACGGTATTACCCAGGCTTCCATATCTCCTTTCACTTCCGATTCTACGTCGTCGTCTACACAATTTGCTTCCCAATCTAGTCAATTAGTATCAAAACCATCAACACAGTTTAGCCAATCTAGTCAGCAAACTTCTACTCAATTTGGATCTACTGAAACTCACATTGGTCATAAACCTATTGTTCAAAGTCAGACACAGTTTGGCCAGTCATCAAACAGCCAGAACTCTGTTGGCTCTCAATCACCAACCCAACAATATCAGGGCACAATTTACCAGTACAACAAGCCAGCTACAACGATACCTGCAAAAGGAAACACAGATACTTCTTCCAACTTTGGTCAAGGGGCAATTATTCAAAATATTTTGCAAGCCAAGCCAGGACAGATTGATACTAATTCCGGGTTTGGAACACAGCAAAGTTCATCTCAATTTGGTAGTTCGTCTACTTATCAGCAGACTCATACAGGTTCTAAGGTGCAAACGTCTCAATTTGGTAACAAACCTATAGTAAGCACTCAAGGTTCAAGTACGGTTTCTACAACTTCTAAGCCATTCGGATCCTCAAATCAACAGACACAGTTTGGATCAAACGGCTCCAAGTTTGGATCAACTGGCTCCCAGTTTGGATCAACTGGCTTCCAGTATGGTCAGAACTCTCAAACTTCTCAAGGTTCTGGTACGGTTTCTACAACTGCTAAACCTTCTGGATCCTCGTATCAACAGACACAGTTTGGATCAACTGGCTCCAAGTTTGGATCAACTGGCTCTCAGTTTGGATCAACTGGCTTCCAATATGGTCAGAACTCTCAGTCTGGTCAAGGTTCAGGTACGGTTTCGACAACTGCTAAACCTATTGGATCCTCATATCAACAGACACAATTTGGATCAACTGGCTCCAATTTTGGCTCATCTGGCTCCAAGTATGGATCAACTGGCTTCCAGTATGGTCAGAACTCTCAGTCTGCTCAAGGTTCAGGTACGGGTTCGACAACTGCTAAACCTTTCGGATCCTCATATCAACAGACACAGTTTGGCTCAACTGGATCCAAGTTTGGATCTACTAACTCCCAGTTTGGTCAGAACTCACAGTCCGCTCAAAGTTCAGGCACGGTTTCAACAACGACTAAACCTTTTGGATCCTCGTATCAACAGACACAGTTTGGATCAACTGGCTCTAAGTATGGATCAACTGGCTTTCAGTATGGTCAGAACTCTCAGTTTGGTCAAGGTTCAGGTACGGTTTCGACAACTGCTAAACCTTTTGGATCCTCATATCAACAGACACAGTTTGGATCAACTGGCTCCAATTTTGGCTCATCTGGCTCCAAGTTTGGATCTACTAACTCCCAGTTTGGCCAGAACTCTCAGTCTGCTCAGAGTTTAGGTACAGTTTCAACAACTTCTAAACCTTTGGGATCCTCGTATCAACAGACACAGTTTGGATCAACTGGCTCCAAATTTGGATCAACTGGCTTCCAGTATGGTCAGAACTCTCAGTCTCCTCAAGGTTCAGGTACGGTTTCGACAACTGCTAAACCTTTCGGATCCTCAAATCAACAGACACAGTTTGGATCAACTGGCTCCAAATTTGGATCAACTGGCTTCCAGTATGGTCAGAACTCTCAGTCTCCTCAAGGTTCAGGTACGATTTCGACAACTGCTAAACCTTTCGGATCCTCATATCAACAGACACAGTTTGGATCAACTGGCTCCAAGTTTGGATCAACTGGCTTCCAGTATGGTCAAAACTCTCAGTCTGCTCAAGGTTCTGGTACGGTTTCTACAACTGCTAAACCTTCTGGATCCTCGTATCAACAGACACAGTTTGGATCAACTGGCTCCAAGTTTGGATCAACTGGCTCTCAGTTTGGATCGACTGGCTTCCAGTATGGTCAGAACTCTCAGTCTACTCAAGGTTCCGGTACGGTTTCAACAACGACTAAACCTTTTGGATCCTCGTATCAACAGACACAGTTTGGATCAACTGGCTCCAAGTTTGGATCTACCAGCTCCCAGTTTGGTCAGAACTCTCTGTCTGCTCAAAGTTTAGGTACAGTTTCAACAACTTCTAAGCCTTTCGGATCCTCATATCAGCAGACACAATTTGGATCAACTGGCTCCAAGTTTGGATCAACTGGCTCCCAATTAGGATCAACTGGCTTCCAGAATGGTCAAAACTCTCAGTCTCCTCAAGGTTCAGGTACGATTTCGACAACTGCTAAACCTTTCGGATCCTCATATCAACAGACACAGTTTGGATCAACTGGCTCCAAGTTTGGATCAACTGGCTCTCAGTTTGGTCAAAACTCTCAGTCTGGTCAAGGTTCAGGTACGGTTTCGACAACTGCTAAACCTATTGGATCCTCATATCAACAGACACAATTTGGATCAACTGGCTCCAATTTTGGCTCATCTGGCTCCAAGTATGGATCAACTGGCTTCCAGTATGGTCAGAACTCTCAGTCTGCTCAAAGTTTAGGTACAGTGTCAACAACCTCTAAGCCTTTCGGATCCTCATATCAGCAGACACAGTATGGATCAACTGGCTCCCAGTTTGGATCAACTGGCTTCCAGTATGGTCAAAACTCTCAGTCTGCTCAAGGTTCCGGTACGGTTTCAACAACGACTAAACCTTTTGGATCCTCGTACCAACAGACACAGTTTGGATCAACTGGCTCCAAGTTTGGATCTACCAGCTCCCAGTTTGGTCAGAACTCTCAGTCTGCTCAAAGTTCAGGTACGGTTTCGACAACTGCTAAACCTTTTGGATCCTCGTACCAACAGACACAGTTTGGATCAACTGGCTCCAAGTTTGGATCTACCAGCTCCCAGTTTGGTCAGAACTCTCAGTCTGCTCAAAGTTTAGGTACAGTTTCAACAACTTCTAAGCCTTTCGGATCCTCATATCAGCAGACACAATTTGGATCAACTGGCTCCAAGTTTGGATCAACTGGCTCCCAATTAGGATCAACTGGCTTCCAGTATGGTCAAAACTCTCAGTCTGCTCAAGGTTCAGGTACGGTTTCGACAACTGCTAAACCTTTTGGATCCTCGTACCAACAGACACAGTTTGGATCAACTGGCTCCAAGTTTGGATCTACTAACTCCCAGTTTGGTCAGAACTCTCAGTCTGCTCAAAGTTTAGGTACAGTATCAACAACTTCTAAACCTATCGGATCCTCGTATCAACAGACACAATTTGCTTCAACGCCACAAACAAGTCAAGGATCTAGTTTCGCTTACTCTCAAGGTTCAAGCCTAACATCTCAATTTGGAAAGAAACCTATTAGTACCAGTCAAACAGGCTTAGCATCACAGCAGTCCCAATTCGGATCAAGTGCCTCCAAGTTTAATCAGAACTCTCAGTCTAATGTTGTTGCTAGTTCGGTTTCAACCACCACTAAACCATCATTCGGATCGACATATGAACAAAATCAGTTTGGTGTAAAACCGCAAACAACTCAAGGTGCTAGTTTCACTTACCTTCAAAGCCAAACATCTCAGTTTGGAAAGAAACCAGTCAGTACAACTCAAACTGGTGTAACAACACAACAGACCCAATTTGGATCATCTGGTTCCCAGTTCAATCAGAACTCTCAGTCTTCTATTGGTGCTGGTTCGGTTTCGACTACCATTAGACCATCATACGGTCAAAAACCTTTCGGTAGCAAAAACGAGAATCAACCAATCGGTTATGGAGGATATGGATCATCTGCGTCCCAATTCTTTCAGAATTCACAGTCTACTGTTGGAACTGGTTTGGTTTCGACTACTTCCAAACCAGTATTTGGTGAAAAACCGGTCTACCAACCTGCACAATCTGGATCTAGTGGTTCTCAGTTGAGTCAATACTCTCAGTCAACCCAGGGTTCTAGCTTTACTCCGAATACATACTCTCAAAGCCAAACATCCCAGTTTGGTAAGAAACCTGAAACTATACAAAGTGGTTCATCCCATCCGTATGAGTTAAGTAGTTCTTACTCACAATCAGGAGCTTACGCCCAGTTTAATCCAACAACCTCGGGAATAATTTCTCAAGCTCAACCGGTACAGGCTAGCCAATATGGCATAAAACCTATTGGCAGCGTGCAAAACAAGCCAGAATCTGCACAATTTGGGTCTGTTCCCACTATAACCACAATTTCGCAAACTGCACAACCCTCACAGTTTGGCCAAAAGCCTATCCTAACCCAGTTTGGTTCTACGGCTGGACACTTCGGACAAAAGCCGCAGGCTCATGCAAGTGCTTTTGCTTCAAACACTGGCTCTAATGTAACTCCATTTAGTAGTACGCAAACAGTTTCTAAATACCAGCAAAATTCTCAAGTCAGTACTCAAATCCAAGGTGTTGTAACGTCGACTCAAAAACCATTAGGAAGTGCTCTATCACAGACTAGCTACCAGCAGCTGCAGCAATATACACATAATACCGATAAGTTAGGAAGTCAGCCCCTATTCGGTCAGGTTTCACAGGCCAATGGAGGCAATGGACAGATTGGTCAGACCACATTTGGTGCTCTGTCACAAAAACCTATTGGCTCTCAATTAACTCAATCTACTTACCAACAGACGCAGTTTACTCAGGGCCAAAAGCCTTTCAGTAGCTCCCAAGGTTCTGCCACCCAAGGTACTGCTCAAACTACAAGTGGCACAGGTTACAACTATCAGAAACCACAATCATTTATAACCACCCAACATGGAAACCAAGGTCCCCAGGACCAAAATGTACAACAAACTCAATCAAACATTAACTCTGCAGTATCGACATCGCAAGTACCGATTAACAGTCAACCTCCCAAGCCTTTCGGAATCTCATCAACTCAGAGTACTGTCCAACAGTCTCAATCTACTGTAAGTTCATCTCAGTTTGGTGCTCAACCAGCTAAACCATCCAACTTCGAGAGTGAGAAGCCCAGTCTATATTATTCTGCTTCTTATTCTCAATTTGGCTTGAAACCATCTAAGCCAGCTGAACAGTCGTCCCAGTCAGCCTCAACGTATGGATCAAGCTTTGGAAGCCAATCTGTGGTGGGTTCTACTCCGGAGTATAGTGTCCACCCTTCGCATGGGGTTGCTTTACCCACTCAGAAACCTAGTCATATAAGTGTTGAGCCCTACAAACCAAGTGTTCACGGCAGTGCCCCACACCCTAACATCCCTTCAACAGTAGGATCCAATGAAGGTCTTGTAGTATCTACGGTTCAGTACCCAATCGTGCCTGTTCCTGGCTACGAAGTAGTTACTTCTAATCAAGGATCCTCCAATGGATTTGTAGGAGTAGGAGAAGAATTCGGAGGTCCCAGGGATCCTCCTAGGTTTGATGACAAAACTGGATACCATTATTGAACAGTGCCATATAAACTGGATATTGTGTGAATTTAAAAAACACGAATGTGAAAATGTAAAAGAACTGCTAAAAATTGACAAAATGTGTGTATCATTTTAATAATGACTGCTGCTAAATGTACAGAGATCATTACCAAGTTTAAAAAGCTTATGTCATTTCAATTTGTTTTTGTTTTTGCGATAGAAGTACTTACAGTTTTTAGCAGATTCGTATAAATTAATTACATGTAGTTAGTTATGTTAGTTTTAAATAAACGAAAAATAGTATTTTTTGTGAAATATAGTGAAACATTATATAAAATGAGTAAAGAGTCCAGCATTTTAAATGTGAAAGAAATGGTTTAATAAATTATTAAATAAAAATGTAAATAATAAAAAAATATGACTGTGGTTTTTATTTTCTTTACAAACTCTTAAATCTTAAAAAATATAGGTCACAGCTCTACCACAATTTATTGTTTTGCGTTTGCAATAGGTACTTATCATCATGTTGGGTTCGGCTTCCAGTCTAACCGGATAGCACCGAATAGCTGAATACCAGTATTTTACATGGAGCAGTTGCTCCATATAAAATACTGGTCTGTGGTATGGTCCACATACCAGTTACTGGGCAACATGATACCGCTTAGTAAGACTGGTTGTCAGGGCTTCTGACTACCCGTAACGACTGTTAAAGATCTACTACAACTCCAAGTGACAGCTGGGACCAGCGGCTCAACGTGCTTTCCGAGGCACGGAGGAGTCTCAAAATGTTATGAACGGTCACCCATCCTCAGACTGACTTCAGCTTAACCATCGACCAACCCGTGCGGCCACGAGCTCCTCATAGGTGCTATACTATGCCCATATAATATTATAAATCCGAAAGTAACTGTTGGTTTGTTTGTTACCTTTTCACGACTAAACGGCTGATCGGATCATCATGAAAATTGGCAAGGAGATTGATTACATCCTGGGGAAGGATATCAGCATGTTTATAATCTGTGAGTTCGTCTGCATCCGCGATAACCGATATTCACGCGGACGAAGTCGTGGGCAAAAGCTAAGCTAAGCTTTACGGGGATTAATAGTCATTCGTTCCTACGAATGACTATCCATCCCCGTGTGCACGTGCGGTTCTTACGTGCCGTTAGATAAACCCGCAATGGGTTTTCATCTCTTGGGGCTGGGCCGAGTGTTAAGAATCCAACGGTGGGGGTTACTCGCATCGTGTAAAATAGAGCAAAAATCGATTTTCGACTCTCAGCGCGAAGCCGAGTGCGTTTAAAAAGTACATTGCTATCATTTATTTTCTTTATATATATAATTCTACTGTACGTGTGTATGTCACTGAACTCCTAAACGGCTGGACCGATATAAATGATTTTTTTTGTATGCGTTTGGGTGGCTTCCTGGATGCTTTAGATTCACAATTGGACCCGGTAGGTGGTGCTGTACGGGCAGGACGACGTCTGTTTGGTCCACTTGTAATAATATAAAATCACGCCTGCATTCCCAGAAGAGTTAGGCAGAGGCATACACAAATATTTTGCCAGTTATGTTTAAGTCCCATGTAATAGGGGCGAGCTTATTGCCTTAAACCGGGCACAAATCGATACTCCGACTAAGAAATTCTATAAAGATCTGTATATAGATAGATAGATAAATCGCTTATTTGGAAAAGACAGAGCACAACTGTACAAAACACGATTAACGAAAAATAAATACATCATATCAAAAACGTCACCTACGTTTTTGAAAAGAAACAGAGGAAAGAATACAGTATTGTGATGTATAAAGATGATTGACATAATTATTATTTTTTTGTATATATTCTAGATCTTCAAACGTATCAGACAGACGTGTTGCTGGGGAGTTCTTTCCGCCACTTATTCTTCCCAGCGAAAACACTAGGAAGTGGTGAAGGGTGGGTGTTTTGGGGGACTGTCTTACGTAAACGTTTTGACGTTTAAAAAGTGTTGGTTCTCAGCCTAATTTGAATGAATGCATTTTGATTTTGATTTTGATGTAATATTTTTGATCGAAAGTGATGACACTTCTTATAGGCTATAACAACGAACATACAAAGTGCGCTGGTTTCCCAAAGTTGCACCCAATGGGAGTCCAGTTCAGCATGTGTCAGGCAAATATACCTGACGCTGATATTCTGCTGAATCCCTGCAGTGCCATGCGGACATAAAAGTGAAAAAAAAAACTTCAAAATTATATGGCGAGAAATCGAGTAACCCCAACCCGTTAAATTTCTTTGATACTTTTTCAACTTTATTTCAAACTGTTAAGGTTCATTTTCGTTTGGGAAAACATGACAGTTTGGTATCGTTTGATGTGCTAGTGTTCGTACCTATATATATTAGTTGTAGGCAAAGAAGTCACCGGTCCGGTTTTATATATAAATCCCGGATACATAAATTAGGTATTATATTATCACTTTAATGTATGATTAAATTTGAACTTTACATGTTAGACTAGATTACAAAAACGGGTGCCTACCAAGTCACACAAAACTTTAATATGCTACGATGACATTTGCATTGATTTATTTCATTTATTTACTATTATAATATACTAGCAACTGTAGTGTGGTGTCTGTATACATTATAGCCTATATTATTATTCTGAAGTATCCAAACTAAAGTTATAAATGCTAAAGTAAGCTAGTTTGTGTGTTACCTTTACAAACTGAAACCACTGAACTGATCATCCTGTTTTGCTTTTTCATATCATGTCAGGTGTACAGAAAAGGACATAGTGTACCTTTCGTTCCGAAAAAAATACTGTTCCCGAAGAGAAAACAATAATAACATTCACATGATAATAGATGGCGCCACTTGTCTTCCAAATCATGATTGAATTATATTATTACAGGTAGAGTACAACACTGGAATTGATGGTCAAATTCTAAATTGACGCGAGCGAACCTGCGGGGAAAAGCTAGTAAGCTTTTATACTGTACAGTTTCATCAAAGTCCGTTTAGTCTATTTTGCGTGAAAGAGTAACGAATATCCATACGGATCCATCTCAACCCGGAATAAAAACCCAGGGCCTTATGGTCAACAGTAGCGCTTTTGACCACTAGACCAACGATGACCTTTTAACCAATGGAAAAGGAAGAATGTGACTTCAGAGATGCCGCAAATAGAAATGTGTGGAAGAAGAAGACATGCTGTGTCGACCCCAAATAGATTGGGATAAGGGCAGGATGATGACGTTGAACCATTGGGAAAAAGTACCATCATTCAATCTTGAATTTCTGTAAATGGGTCTCAGATTCCGACTCTCATTTTTATCATTGTTTTAAGTAAAAGTAATTGTAACAAATTGGGTTGTGATCGACACATTTGAACAATATTTAAAAGCGTGAAGTGAAAGCGGTGGGCGAAGGTCCGCCTGCAACGCAAGAGGTTACGGTCCAGCAATATATTAATAAAAAATATCTATCTATGTAATGTGTTGTATTAAGTATATCAGTCATCTAGTACCCATAACACAAGCTCTGCTTAGCTTGGGGCTAGATGATGCTGTGTGGATTGTCCAGAAATATTTATTTATTTATTTATCTTTAGAATATTCCGGCACGGGGGAGTGAGAGATTTGGCATAGTTAAAGTGTATATAGCGAAGGAGTGCAGAAAGTAAAATCGTCGAATTACAACTACTAAGCAACTACTAATTGCACTTATTGTTTAAACATAATTTAAAACATGAAATAACTAGCTAAATATTTTACACTAGCAATTATATTTTCTGCCTCATTTTAGGTAATGGCAACATCGGTTATACATTCTTCTCTCCTCATAACTTTCTGTGCAACAACGTGCATCTTGTAATAATTGAATAATTATTAAAAAAATCATTATTTTGCTTAAATTATTGCATAAATAAATATTGCATTTTATTGTACACTTGACGATCTGCGAAAGACTGCAGGCAGATGCTGGATGCGGCAAGCTGAAGACAGGGCGCTATGGCGCTCATTAGGAGAGGGCTATGTCCAGCAGTGGACTAGTATAGCCTGATGATGATGATGATGATGATGATGATTGTACACTTATTGATGCGTGAAAAGATAAGTTTGTACCTCTTTTTGCGGTGGGATTCTCATTTCTTGCGGAGATGGCTGTAGCTGCATGCCAGCGCCTGCACATTCATATAATGTATATATCTATGACTTTGGTATTATTATTTTTTTAAATTTCTTTGGGCATATTGTGACATTTTATTTTTCGATTTTACTTTAGACATTTTGTGACATTTTGTTTTGACATTATGTGTAATTTTTTGTTTTTAATTTTTTTATCTGACATTTTTGAATATTTTTTATTTGACCTATAATTCTAAATTCAATTCGAATTATCTGTATGTTTATTATGAATATGTAACATTTATAGTGTAAACATGGTAAATATAAAATTCTTTTTAATTTTATATTATGGGTTAAAGATATGAAATAAATAAATTTATTTTAATTTAATTTAAGCATGATATTGCAAGCTCAAAAGAGTTTTAAATTTGGCAACATAAAGTTTGATGCTAAAACGGATGAATTTCGACCTTTTGAACCGGACTAGAAGAAGATTCTCTATTTATAAGAATCTAGATTTGGAAAAAAGAAACTAAAACATCTGATTCAATTCGAAGTTTATTTGCAAAAACGAATGTCGTCTGAAGCTTATTACAATCGATAATGATCCTCGGATTAAATAGTCACCCAAAAGAGAACAAGATATCTTTGGATTTGTTTTTCTTTGTTTAATCACAATATATAAGAATTAAAAAAAAAAAGATTTAAAGCAAGCTAATCCCGGCCCTGGCTGTCCTTTGTAGATCGTTAGACAGACAGTCGTTACGGGTAGTCAGAAACCCGATAGTCTGATAGTTAGTCTTACCAAGGGGTCTCGTGTTGTCCAGTAACTGGGTTGTAGAGGTCAGATAGGCGGTTGCTCCGTGTAAAAACCTGGTATTCAGCTGTTTCCGGTTATACTGGAAGCAACTTCAACATAGTTGGGAAAAGGTTATGCAGATAATTATTATTGTTAAAGGAAATATTATTATTGTCAACAGAATTGAAAATTTAGGACATAATACTCGTCTTGCTGTCCATGCATAGTAAAAAAGAAAAGAATGCTAGACAATCCACACAGCATCATATAGCCCCAAGCTAAGCAGAGCTTGTGTTATGGGTACTAGATGACTGATATACTTAATACAATACATTACATAGATAGATTTTTTTTTATTATACATGGCAAATAGCCAGAACACCCCGAACAAATCTTTGCAGACTGCACAAACATTTGCCCCAAGGCGGGAATTTAACCCGAAACCTCCTGCGTCGTAGGCGGATTTTCGCCTGCCGCGCCACATCGGTTGTCAAAAATGTATAATCTTTCACAACCATGACATAAATAACTTCACTAGTAGGTATATTTGTATTTCCTACAGGTAGTTGTTCCGTGTCTGCCTGTTAGTGTATTTGTCTTTAAATGTTGGTTAATGCACCCACGTCACAGGACAAATTCCTAGTGTAAATTAATTGTTGTATGTTATTTATTACAATATATATTTTCGTTAAGCTAACAAGGTTGTAAGCGATCAATAATGTGGTCTCAAATTACATAAAACACCCAAAGTGGATCTATTAATCTTTTAAAAAGTAACATCTCTTATTTTATCTAAATCAAATGCATTAAAACAAAACAGGTTTATTAAAAAACAACAATCATCACTATCTACCGAACAAATTCTAGTGAAATCCTTATAACTGTTTTTTTCTTTCTTTCTTTCTTTGATCGCCCGGAGGTCGTGAGTTCAAGTCTGGGCAAGTAGGTATTTTTTTTAATTAAGTTGGCGATTTTTTCAATTCATGTGTACATGAGTTGAAAAATGTAAACCCAATACGTAAAATTTCTTCGATAGTTTTTTAACTTTATCACCAAACAGTAACGTTCATATTCAATTGGGAGAAATTGACAGTTTAGGGTAGTTGTATGTGCTGGCGTCTGTACTTTCTAAGTTTCTCTTAAATATCCCTAACATCAGGCCGGTATTATATTATTTGTTCCTGGAGATAAACAATTGAGGTCCTGGGTACAATTCCCGGGTCGAGCAATGATTTATTGGGTTTTTTCATTAGGAATTTCTCAGTTGCAGCTCGAAATCTTGATATATGCCTAGTTAGTGGCAAGGTAAGAGCCTCACTTCCTATTATATGTAACGTTAAAAAATAACTGGTAAAATGCGGGTGTTCTTTAGGTCACCTCTGCCGAACCCTTTCAGGGGAATACAGGCGTGATGTTATGTATGTATGTATGTATGTATGTATGTATGTAGATATAAACAGAAATGCAATGTGCAACGACCATGTATGTACATACTTAGATAAGAAAAATATAAGTCATCATCTGCCTAGCCTTTTCCCTACTACGTTGGGGTCGGCTTCCAGTCTAAGGGGATGCAGCTGAATACCAGTATTTTACATGGAGCGACTGCCTATCTGACCTCCACAACCCAGTTACTGGGCAACACGATACCCCTTGTCTGGTTGTCAGACTTTCGGGCTCCTGACTACCCGTAACGACTGTCAAAGATCTACAAATGACAGCCGGGACCAACGGCTTAACGTGCCTTCCAAGGCACGGAGGAATCTCAATATGTAACGAATGGTCACCCATCCACAGCCTGACCTCGGCAAGCGTAGCTTAAGCTTATTTAGCCACGAGCTCCTCTAAGAAAAATATAAGTATAAGATAAAATACATCAATTAGGGTAATAACCTCCGGAACATTGCAGTTTTGGATATCGACACCACCACACATACAGACACGTTCAAATTAAAGTACATACAAGTTGATTATAGTTTGACCTCGGTGGGATCACGATTATTTCGTAATAATTCTTAATATGGTAAAATGTTATTGAGAGAGAAACGAATCCACCTTATTCGTGTTATTTTTAACCAAACGCACCAAAGTCTACTAAGGTAATTAAACAACCACACCAAAGTCTACTTAAGTTAATAAAACAATGGGTCATAGAAGATGGGTCGTCGTCGAGGGAGGCCTAGAAAACGCTATAGGTGGATTTTATAAAAATAAACGTATTTTTAGAACATTGGTAGGTATACTATTTTATGGCTGGAAACATACCATACTTAATATTATAAAGAGGTGAAATTTGTTTGTTAGTTTGTATGTAGGGGGAGAGGAGCTCGTGGCTAAATTGAAACAGCCGCACGGGTCGATCGAAGGTTAAGTGACGCTTGCCTAGGTCAGTCAGTGGAAGGGTGACCGTTCGTAACCTATCGAAACTCCTCCATGCCTTGAAAATCATGCTAAGCCGTTGGTCCCGGCTGTCATTGAGAGATATTTGACAGTCGTTACAGGTAGTCAGAAGCCCGAAAGTCTGACAACTAGTCTTACCAAGGGGTCTCGTGTTGCCTAGGAACTGGGTTGTGGCGGTCAGATAAGCAGTCGCTCCGTGTCAAGTACTGGTATTCAGCTGCATCCAGTTAGACTGGAAGCCGACCCCAACACAGTTGGGAGAAGGCTAGGCAGATGATGAGTTTGTATGTAGGGGGAAATCTCCGGAACTTATGATCCCATTCTGAAAATTTGTTCAATGTTAGAAATCTACATTATTCCTGAGTGAGTTATAATTATATTCAAAACTTCGCCTTAATGGGAGTGGAGGGGAAGTTAAAGTTCAAAGGGAAAAGTACGAAGTACACGAGGAGAATATCGCGGGCGAAGTGCTAGACAAAAATAAAACCAGTTAAAGCTTAAAATTCTACATTTAAATAATAATAGAGTCAACTAATAAAAATCCACGTTTCGTCGCAAAACCAGTCACACTATGATCTAATTCAGTAGAAATATTAAAAATGGGTAGGTACTGTTTAACAAAGACAACATCCTCCTTATTTTTATAACCGACTTCAGATAAGAAGGTGGTTCTATGTTCCACTGTTGGAACTCTACTGTTTTTTTTGTTTGTTGTTACATGTTGTAATATTATGTATTATTATATTTAATTTATTTCTATATATGACATTTTGTATTTAATTTTAATTGTATTAATGATATTGTGTATTTAATTTAATTGTGTGTGTCATTGTGTATGTAATTTTAATATATATTATTTGTAATATTTTATTTTAATTTAGTGTAAGTACATGTGGACAATGTCTGAATTTAATGAATTAATAATATATCAAGCAGGATATAGAACAGCTGGAGGCAGCTGCTGCTGACGGCTGGAATGAGGCTGTTAGTTAGCGTGCAAAGGGTGCGTGTGTCGCTTATTATTTTGGCTCTTTGGCACAGTCACTGCTCTATGACTTTTCTAAGCACCGCTATTCCTGCAAGTGGATCATTGATATTAATGCGTCAGGTTCGGTTCGAGGCAGCCAATAATGATCCAGCCACGTATTACTCATCATCACCAAATTTGCATAGGCTGAGAGGTTCTATAAAAGGCTCACATTTATTGTACATACACATATTTTTTTATAATTTAAAATTTTGAATATGAAATAAAATTAAGTAATTATTAAAATAGTCGTTTTAGACGAGAGCTTTGGGGCTGTCTTTTTGTTATTTAAATACCAGCTCAAGAGCTCATATTTTAATTACTGTGAGTTTATTTTTGCTGCAGAATAACTTTAAATCATCAATATTTTTGGTATTTTACTTAAGTTTAAATTGTTACGGTGTTGTAGGTGTGACCTATAACATTTATCTAACACCAAAAAACTTAATTGAGAAATGACAGATACAGTGAACTTATGTCTATTATTGGGCGGTACTTGGGTGGAGCAGAATGGGCATTGACTGGTGAGATCTTCATTGAATCAGGTTTGATGTGCTAGGTGAGATTTATATTTGGTACAAAAGACCACCACGCTATTTCCGACTATTGTAACTCCTGGCAGTCAGTAGGAGTGGCGACCACCAGAAGAACGCTGAGTCCCGGAGAAACGATCCAGGAGTGAGAAAAAATAACTGATGAGGCTAATTTTTTCTCTTGTAAAACTAGCAATCGTAGTATCACCAACCTGTTTCATCCCCAGTTGTTCTATTGCTATAAAGGATTGTTGAAGTCAATTTCTTGGCAAATTTAGCCTAGTGAAAAAAATTAAACAAAACACACATTTCACGGTACGTAGACAATATAAT
Organism: Phlogophora meticulosa; assembly: GCA_905147745.2. Lineage (NCBI taxonomy): Eukaryota > Metazoa > Arthropoda > Insecta > Lepidoptera > Noctuidae > Phlogophora > Phlogophora meticulosa. The sequence goes on from LR990534.1 coordinate 2,390,490, forward strand.
GTATTTTAAAGAGATAGAAAGTAAAACTTTTATTTTGGACACCCAAAATAACAAAAAAAAAAAGACCTGTGCGAGTCCAAAAAGGCATAAGCAGTGATAGGTATTTAATCCAGGAATAAATACCGTAGTGCTGTTCTCCCAATAGGGTAGGTTGTGATGCTACGGTTATATATATAGGAATACAAGTAAAAAATAAGACAGCTAAATGTAATGAATTAAAAAGAAAAAAAAAAATACTACCTATACCAGTGGTATTATTTAAATTGTTTTATTTTCATAACACAGAGCTGCGTATCGACTATTGCATAATTCTGTGTAATTCCTGGAAGCTTAAGTTTTGTAATAAGCTCATAGGAGAACAACAGAACTGTTTCACACATTCACTTGTTACCACACCCGACAAATAGGAAAGCACAAAAGGATTGCACGATTTCACTATGGATTTGTCAACTGTGTGCCAATCTGAACACCTATATCTATACAAATGAACCAAATTGAAGTGTCTGTTTGTATATCTTTGACAGTCGTTATGTACGGCTAGACAGAAGCCCAAAAGTCTGACAACTAGTCTTACCAATGGTATCCTATCTGGTTTTACCCAGTAACTGGGTTGTGAAGGTTAGACAGACAGATGCTGGTATTGAGCTGCATCCCGTTAAACTGGAATCCACAACAACATGGTTAGAATGGGACAAGCAGATGATGAATGGTGTTACCTTTTCATTTTAAATTCAAGGGAACAATGATTTTTCAAAAAAACATACGAAATAATGATAATTTATAGCTTTTACACTCATTAGTGTTGTCAGTATATTATTTAAAAGTATTTAGCGTCAGTATACGAATTTTGTGAATAGTCTCGGAAGGTCGTTAGTATATATTAATAAAAATACAAGTTTATCTGACGTTCTTGTAAAGCCTTGAACTTGAATTTAACGAATATAAAGGTATGTGCGCACTGACTACTTTTGAACTTACGCTTATTGAAGTTGGGTACCATTGGATACAGAATGGAACATCGACGTGTATCCTGGTATGGTACCAGGATACACGTCGAGTTCAGGACATGATTTTAAACCCCCACGAGTAAAAAAACTTCGTCGGCTTTCCCTGATAATTACTTACATCGGACTTTACACTTTTTATTTGATGTTTTTTTTTTTATCTGATGTTTGTATGTGGTGTTTACTGTATATGTGCTAAAAAATATATTTCTGCTACTTTTTTGTCATTTTAGAAAATCTGTCATATTGAGGACGTCGCGTTGATTAAATGTTAAAATTTTATTGCTGTAAGTACTGTTAATACTAGCTAACTTGCCACTGATGAAATGTGTCTAGAGGTAAACCCTGCCTAACGTCGCGGGAATTACAGGCTTGATATTATGTAATGTTTTTAATTACTTGATCAGCAATTTTGACTGTGAAATGTCGTCATGATCCGGTGGTTAAGGCCTCGTGCCTCTTGAATGAGGTTGTGGGTCTGAATCTTGAAAATAGCCTTTGCCACTTATACGTACTTTCTAAGTTAATATTAGACCTGGACTTTACGATAAACAATAATCCGAAATCAAGTATGGAAGTTAATGCTCATGTCTTCTCTGTAAGAGAAGTGGCCTTTGCTCTACAGTGGGACAGTAAAAGGCTGGGTTTAGTTTTGACTAGGACGTTCATAATTATGAGGTAAAAATAAAAACGTTGTTTAAAATTGCGTGCGATGTGTCCACGCCTTTACATTGACCATGAACTTGTTTGAACTATACGAACGAAATTTATATATTTTTGTGTTAAAATATTGAATAACTTTATGCGAAGCTATCGGTGTTTCCAATAATGAGGCGAGATTTTAATTAGAATGGCTTTGGCCACGATTTGAAAACAAACATAATTTCAAGTTTAATTTGATTTTTGATTTTATTAATACGTTGTCCCACACTAGAAATTTCTCCTCTATCGTGGGTACGTTTACAAACATTCAAACTCACATACACAAACAACCAGACCCGGATCAAATATCTGTAGGACATACAATACTTTTTTTTCCGTGCGGAAATTAAACCCACGACACGCAGCGCAGCAGCCAATCGCTCAGCCACTGCGCCAACCGCACCACGTGGTTTTTTAAGTAGCTCTCACGGTAACTCTTTCGAACATCCCGCAACCCCGGACCACACTGCCACCGGGTTAACTTTAGTTTTTAAGTAGCTCTTTGGACACAAATTTAATGTGAAACTTATTATGGAGTAAACTTGTGTTCCTTAAAATTCTTAATAATATTACTAGCGCTCGTCCGCGGCTTCGCCCGCGTGGTTTGTTGATAAAGAGTAGCCTATGTCCTTATATCTATGTTATGATATCTATCTCAGAATGCACTCCGGGGAAGGATATAGGCTACAATTGGCTCCGCCAAATTTTATCGAAATCGGTTCAGTAGTTTAGGCGTGAAAAAGTAACAAATAAACTTACTTTCGCATTATAAAGTCGTAAGTTTGTAATATTATAGTTGGGATTACCGCTTACTACCTATTTGATTTTTTGGCTCTTATGTAAAAAAAATATTAGTAGTTATTTAATTGCGTGTAAGTACTACTACTAAGTTATGGTCTTTAAACTCATACAATCAACGGCATAGCATCATTTCCCTCAATATATCATCATATTTCATTGTTGGACTGCCTTAATTTGACTGCTTGGGGTTGGCTTCCAGTCTAACCGGATGCAGCTGAATACCAGTATTTCACACGGAGCGACTGCGTATCTTCCCTTAGTAAAACTGGTTGTCAGACTTTCGGGCTTGCAAAAGAGTAGGTAGTATAGATTAGTGTATAAAGCATTTTTTCTCTTATCCACTCAAATTGAAGTTTAGTTCATCTTAGTAAGCAAATGTTTATTTTAATGAAAATTACGTGATGTCGTTCGCATATGCCCGTATAACATTACGAAATGTTTCTGTTATATCCGTTGACGAATTAGGCTGTTAGCAATAAGATTTGACAACAAATGATCATAAACTTGTTACGTCTAGCAGTGGGAGTGTCGCGTTGATATTTATCACAGTGCATAGACAATACGAAGTAATAATCAACCATTTTGAAATCTGTCTGCGTTACAATCACCACGCATGTATTTCCGAAAGGGTTAAGCAGAGGCGTGTTGAAAGAACACGTATAATTCGTTAGTTATGTTTAAGTCGCTCAAAGTAGGGCGCGAGCCTATGGCCATCAACCGGGCACATATCCAGATTCTAGGCTGCGATATAATTAATGTAACGTATAGGGTAAGGACGGACCATGGATAGGTTTTAGTCAGTAAAAGTCTGACACGACACGCCCTCCCGTTCTACCCAGGACGGGAGAAGTCATAAGATGATTTCCCAGCCTAAAAAAAAGGCTGCGATTAATAATTCCAGATGGGAAAAACGCAAAAACAGTTTTTCCGACCTGAGAAACGAACTCAGGGCTTCAAGCTCAGCAGTAGCGCTTCTGACCAACAAATAGCCAGTTAAAATATTTCACATACTTTCATAAACTAGGTTAAGAGTATTATTTTTAGCTACATTAATTTATCTAATAGTTTTAAGTAATGATTATTGTAATATCTTGTATTTAGTAAGCTTATCAATGTTAATATTAAGTATCCTTTCTCTGTAATATAATTTGTTTGTGAAATAAATTACAAACATCTAAAGCACAGTTTTTACGGCGGTTGCAAGAGATTTTATCATAATTATCGATGTAAACATTCTGTTAAATATCAATAGGTACAGAGGCGCACATCAAGCTACCCCTATCTGTCAAATTTATTTGATAGTTTTTCAACTTTAACACAAAAGAATAAGGTTGATGTTCGATTGGGATAATTTGACAGTTTGGGATAACTCGATGTGTTGGCGTCTGTACGTAGTTTGCATGAAGATACTGCCATTGGACCTGCACGACCTAATTACTGGGCAGTGATTAGACTTCCAATTATAGGACTAATCATTATAATCATAATGCATGCTGTGCTGGGATGCTGAGTTCGTTGATCCCTGGGCAGTGTAAGCCATTGTTTTTAGAGTTCCGTACACAAAGGGTGCCATGTTCGTCCGTCTATATAATCTCCTGTAGGAATGCAGGCATCATGTTTTGTTGTGTTATATTTCTATTAGACCAAGATATTCTTATGGCATGTAATCTTGATGGTCACGGAGTTGTAAAATGTACTTAATGGTATCACTGCTGTAGCGACATCTATCTCGCCACATAAGAACTAAATTTGACGTAACCTACATCGCGATATTAAAGTTATCCGAACGATTGAAATAATATATACAGGAACCCGACGTCAACCGTCGGGCCGTAGCCCACCAGACATAATACCCGTCTGGTCGGAGAATCCTCCCTTTTCAATAGTGGGTGAGGACTTTACACCCTATTCCTCATACCCTTAATAGGGGGCATAGTGGTCACAATGTCCCCAGGGATGTGACTTAACAGCCGTTGTACAAATAGGGCTCTAGAAAAATCTTATAAGAGGACACGGTGTCTCCTACCGTGTGCTGATAGTGTCCACAGGGTGGTTTTAGCGACGTATGAATCCCACACTTCCTAGTTTTATCCCCAAAGCCCGGGCGCCTTTTGAAGGTTCCCACCCCCAAAAGGTACACCTTTGCCCAATCCTAATCCTATGAGAACTACAGGCGTGATAGTATGTTCAAGGAATACCACACTTCTACCGACCGTCGCAAGCGCAACTGAACTTAACAAACTATAGCACTTAACAGCCTATAGTTACTTAGTTTGAATTAGTTATATTAGGTCTTTACCTATGAAATTGCCGTTCTGCAGTACTGGCCATTTCAAATCAAAATATTTTTTGTTTGGCTAAGAATTCTAATTTCAAATTAATTTTATTTTATAAACATGGATTTTTTTTTCCAAAAGTAGTCATTTGTTTATTGATTAGTGTTACATTTTCATCGCATTTAAATCTTTTTCGTCATCATGGATACGTTAAAAATTCGAGTAATTATGGAATATGAGTACCGTCGTGGCAGCAACGCGGCACAAGCGGCACGCAACATCAACGACGTTTACGGAGCTAACACTACATACCAACGCACTACCTGTTATTGGTTTGCTCGCTTCCGTTCTGGAAATTTCGACCTGAAAAATGAACCTCGCGGTCGTCCGAAGACTTTGGTCGACAATGACGAATTAAAGGCGATTGTGGAAGCTGATGATACACAATCTACGGCTGAATTAGCAGCAGCTTTCGACGTTAGCGTCAAAACAATATTGGTCCATTTGCGTCAAATTGGCAAGGTAAAAAAGCTTGACAAATGGGTGCCCCACGAACTCAATGATCGCCAGCGCGAAGTACGCGTCGAGACGTGCCTTGCACTGCTCAACAGACACACAAATGAAGGAATTTTGAACCGCATTGTTACCTGCGATGAAAAATGGATTCTGTTTGATAACCGCAAGCGCTCAGCAAGTTGGTTGGATCCTGGTTCAGCACCTAAACAATGCCCTAAACGAAAACTTACCCCAAGAAAAGTGATGGTCACTGTTTGGTGGTCTAGCGCCGGTGTGATTCAACACACCTTCTTACCAAACGGGGTGAGCATTACTGCAGATGTGTACTGTGAAGAATTGAACACAATGATGGAGAAGCTGGCACATCTCCAACCAGCATTGGTCAATCGCTCGTCTCCGCTGCTCCTGCACGACAACGCGCGACCTCATACTGCACAGCAGACGGTCTCCAAGTTGCAAGAACTGGGGTTGGAAGCTCTCCGTCATCCGCCCTACTCACCAGACCTTGCGCCTACAGACTACTACTTTTTCCAGAATTTGGATAACTTCTTGGCGGGAAAAAAATTCAATACCCGAGAGGCAGTACAAAATGCCTTTGAAGAATTTGTTGCCTCCCGTCCAGCTGATTTCTTTAAGAAGGGCATCAATAAACTGCCACTGCGTTGGCAAAGATGCATTGATTGCATGGGTGATTACTTCGATTAATACAAATAAAAAATACATGAAAAAAATTCATTTAAATTTTTTCATACAAAACGGCAATTTCATAGGTAAAGACCTATTATTACCACAACCGCCATAATTATGATGGATAAGATTTATAATTAATATTTTAAAATCTCTTCATATTTATTTAGCCATTTATTAATATTTTAACTTGAGAGTTGCAGTAACTATTTCACACATCATGCGTCAAGGATGATATCTGACATGTCATGACAATATATACCTACCTCGTGTAATTGACGGATTGAAGGTTATATTAAATATTTGCATTAAATATTATCTAAAGTACATAAAGTAATTAAGTTCATCATACTGGCTTTTAGTGCGGGTTCGGTTGTGCTTTTGTAATTTTATTCTTGGAACGTTGAACGTCACGATTTTGTCTTGCGTGGGCGCATTTGAAGTGGTCTATCTTTTGAGCTCTAGGTCATCTATTCACAATAATATAGTTAATTATTGAATGACTTTTTATGTTGCGATTGTGATATTGTCCAACGATGCCTGATCTATTCCATATTAAAATCTATTTCTCCAATTTATGTTTATTCTACATCCAATATCAACTTTATGTTACTGCAAATTAGGTCGATTAACAATGACGAGTAACCAATATGTCACAGTCTGGCTGTTTGTGTATGTGAGCTTCATTGTTTGTAAACGCACCCAGGATACACAACTGAATACCAGTGTTTTACATAGAGCGACTGCCTATCTGACCTTCACAACCCTGTTACTGGGCAGCACGATATCCCTTGGTTAGACTGGTTGTCAGACTTTCGGGTTTCTGACTACCCGTAACGACTGTCAAAGACCTATAAATGACAACCATGATGCACGTAGGAGTCTCGATATATTACGAACGGTCACCCATCCGCAGACTGACCTCGGCAAGTGTAGCTTAACCTTCGCTCAACCCATGCGGCTGCTTTTATTTAGCCACTAGCTCCTCAGAGCAGGGCATCGTTTTTCAAAAAAACAATAATAAACAAACAAACAAAAATTGTTGCAAATTTAGTAGAAAGTGAAGTTTATGTGTAGGTTTTAATGTTATTTTTAATTAGTTTAATTAAACACCCACCTACAACGTAATATTGCAATGTTGCATCGTGAACTTTGTCATAATAAGGTTGAGTTACCTCATCTTTATTTCTTGCATCTTCCTAAGAAATTAATCATCATCCTCCCTCATCCCATTTTACTTGGGGTCCGCGCAGGTCCTCGTTTTCCATGCCGTCATATCTTAAGACTCCTCCTTCCTAGCCATAGCTTTCTTTGGTGTAATTCTACATTGCCACGATCTACTATTCATTGATTTTTAAATAAACGAAGCATAAGGAGTATGTAAGGATCGTAGCAGATGGCGTTCTGTAGTTTCTGTCTACACCCCATCGGTAAAAGGCGTGGGTTTATGTAGGGATGTATTTAATTTAATGATTTTTTGTTCATCTAGTGGCTGAATCTGCGAATGTCTACTACGAAACATTACTTTTTTTTTTTTTTATAATTTGTTAACCCAATTTATTATTTACTATATTTTAGCAGTTTATTATCCCTTAATAGATAAAAAAATACCCAATATGTTCCCCACAACATAATCCTCATTTGTCCGAATCTCATGCGCATACGCATACCACGGCAATTGAGTTTCACACATGTTCCATTAAATTAATAAACATTATTACAAATTATTTCATTATCAAGATATCAAGAATTATTATTATATTTAATTGTGCTTAAATTAACATTTATCGACATCCTTATAAAAACTTATTGGGTGAAACAATAGCGAATGTAACCGGTTAAGTTTTATAATATAAGTTGTGAAAATAACGAAATGTTGGTAACACACAAATGATCTCATAAAAAATGTAATGAAGCATCTGATCGACGACCTATGTGGCGCAGCGGGCGAAGGTCCGCTTGCGACTCACGAGGTTGTGGGTTCGATTCCCGCCTTGGGACAAATGTTTGGCAAAGATTTGTTCCGGGTGTTCTGGTTATTTGCTATGTATGATAAAAAAAAACTATCCATGTAATGTATTGTGTTAAGTATATCAGTCATCTAGTACCTACCCATAACACAAGCTCTGCTTAGCTTGGGGCTAGATGATGCTATTTGGATTGTCCAGCATTATTTGTTTGTTTCTTTGTTTATCTGATCAGTTTACTAAAGGTACAAACAATCAAATAATTAGACTCCATTATTTACTCGAACAATCTAAACTAATAATTATAAAAAATAAACATTTGATTGCATGTTAGTTTGTAATGGACAAACTTGAAAACTAATTATTTTATTTTATTTGTCGAAATAAACAGGACACATTACTAAGCGGATTTAAAAAAATCTTTCGCCTATAGAGAGCTACATTATCAGCAAGCAAAAGGCTGTATTTTATTAGCAAAATACTGGAGAGGTTAACATCCTCTCCAGAACTTTAAAAAGTTTAAAGGGAAAAGTACAAAAATCACGCACACAAAGTCACGGGCGAAGTGCTTGTGCTAAATATTCGTACATTTATTACTTCCACACGACCTTATAATAGTTAAATAATAAATATTTACGATAAAACGTTTTATTGAATACATCAGGACGCTTCGTTATTTACAAAATGAGATAGAAACCTTTATTACGCATAATGAAGTCAATTGAAATCGATTCATAGAAGTTTATAATGTTATTAATATCGATTATGATTGCTTTTTGAAACAGTTGATTAAAAAAAATATCGATTCAAAAGTTCGATAGCTTAATTTTGCAATTTCAAGGATTTCCGTGCGGTACCTATTCGGCATTACGACTTTGTTTAGTTCGATTTTTGTCTAAAAATTGGACAGGGGCGTTTTGCCATTTATGCTATCTGCCAATTACTGCCATGTCATCCCCCCGACCCTTTACTAGAGCCAGCCCGCGAAGCTGAGCCGATAAATGTTAAAAAAGCTCCTAAATAATATATATATATGTATCTATTTGATCCAGCCCGTCCCTTGCTGTCTCCCCCCGTCCTAAGCCGAGGCTCGTACCCGCAGGGGGTGCCCTTAGCGATTGGTCGCTTACTTCAAGTTTTTACGCCGTGGCTGGAGGCCTTAATTTCTAATGAAGCCCCCCACAGGAAACACCGGTTAAGCAGTAGATATCCCTGAAGGAAAAACTGCGAGTAGCCCATTCCAAAAAAAAAAGAAAAGTCAGTCAGCCAGTTTCTTTCGAAAGGTAGCGAAACACGAAACTAGTTTAAAAATACCTTTTACGTGTTGACGTGTGTTTGTAAAAACCTATTTACAGAAATAAATATTATTTATCATTTGTCATTGAGGGATTCAATCTTCAACTGTACCTTTTCTTTTTATTAAGACCTTGGGTGACGGTTATTCCGTTGCCTCATCATAGATCACCGTAACCTTTCTTCAAATAGTACGAAACGTGATCATCTTTCTTTCGATCGCAATCGAATCAGACCAAATGCTAGGACGAGATAATTTAAGTAGATAGCTTATTTTGAAATGGTCTCGATATTTTGACATCAATTTGTTTGTAAAAGATTTTTTTTTCTAGACTGACGACAATTCAATGGAATACATTTTAAGTAATAAATAACCACTTTGTGATATTTTTGGGCGTAACTATTATTGATAGCCCTCAGCCTAAGCTCACTAAATTACTTTTGATGACAATGTTTAAATTAATTGTTCCCTTTTATTTGTGTTTCTGTTCATTTTACGATATTCAGTTAATTGTATAACTACATTGAATCTGCTTAGCTTGGGGCTAGATGATGCTGTGTGGATTGTCGTGTATTATTTATTTATTGAATAGTGGTTGTGGTACAATTGTCACAGATACTGAGGCATGCGGTGCTGACCTGTAAGAAATTGTTATACCAACCTTAAATTAAGTATAAAAAATTGTTGGTTGACAATCAAAGATAAATAAATTTTATTTCTTTAACAATGATAAAACTAATAATGCATGAAAAATAAAATAAAACAAATAATCACAGGGCATCGAAAAATTCATTCGCATCACTGACAACGAGAAAATCGACCAGAAAATTGGCAGCATTGCCACGTTGAATGGCAATGCTGTCAATGCTGTTAATCTTTGGCCAAGAAAAACTGGCCAGCCCTCTGGTCACGTGAAGAGTCCAAGACATAAATAAATAAATAATTAAAACCCGGAGAATACATGCCTGATGATAAGTTACATTGTAACATTACAATAATAATACGTTAAATAAGAACTTTGTACTTACTTACCCCTTTTTAAATATATTGCGTGGACGTTGGGGATTGTGTGGGAGAGCTCCAACTTCATTCTAAAGACCATAGGGAGGAGGTACGAGTCTCCTTTACTAGGTGATGTTGTTCGAAGATGTATTTCGAACAACATCATTATTTGTAAATAGATAATGAGTCTTACTAAAATAAGTATAAGTTATCTTTTTGTTTACTAACCCATATGGATGGTGTATATCCAAAATAAAGATTAGTTTATTTTTATTTTATTTATTTATTTTATTGTAAAAAATTATACAAAAAAGGAGTCTGTATACTTTCGGCCTCTGGACAGTATTAAGGCCATATTTGGTCTGTCTGCTGTAGTTGGACAAGATAAGAGACTATATCGTTCATTAATATAAAATAGGACAATTTATTTTGCACGTTTAATACATTATAACATATAATCAAGATAGTTTCGAAAAGTTACCCTTCATTATAATTGCTGATAACAATCTTAGAGCTACAATACCTACACGCGTTTAGTTCTCTGCAGCTTAGCGTCCTCGTCCTCGTCCTTGGCTGGCTTGGGCGCTGCAGACAGCTGTTCGGAAACTGCTGCCAACTGCTGCGCCGCCACCACTAGCTTTTTGACTTTGACAAGGGCGAGTAAATAACCACAATATATAATGTTAGAACTATATTTAGTGGCCGCACTAATAAACTATATTTTTAAGGCTGTTTTGTTGCCACAGACAAACTATTAAAACGGTTTTGTGCGACTCTTTAAAAAATATGTAATTATATAAAACCTCGGTTTCGTTGTCAATCCATCAAATAATACCCCTAAGAACAAAACCCCACCATATTTAACACGTAAATTAAACTAAGCTGTAAACGTAACGTAATGTAACTAAAAAGTTCAGTGTTTCAGGTATATCACTTGGGTACCAATGGTAGAGAGGCCAGCACATGAAGCAACCGCAATCTGTCAAATTTCTTTGATAGTTTTTCAATTGTTTTACTAAAGAATTAAGTTCATGTTCAATTGGGAATATTTGACAGTTTGGAATAGCTTGATGTTCTGGCGTCTGCACTTGAGAGGTTGAAGTAAGCTACATCAAGCGACCCCAATCTGTCAGATTTCTCTGATAGTTTTTCAACTTTTTGACAAAAGAATACGATTCATGTTCAATTAGGAATATTTTACAGTTTGGAACAGCTTGATGTGCTAGCGTCTGTACTTGAGAGGTTGAAATAAGGGCATGTCAATGAATAAGAATATATATTCTATCTCACTAAGCTCTAAGGTTGGTTGCCCGGCCTTTGCAGAATGGAACATCCATAAATTTTGTAATCACTCACTTCAAAATTCCTATTCTACTCAAGGCGCTGAATCACTGACCAATCAAGCAATAGAGCCTACAATCCCATTTACAATACGCTTGAAAGACAATAGACAAAACTATTAAATTGTAAGACAATCTACTTATATTACCAAACCGCAGCTTACTGAATAGTAGATGGTAAGCAAATAATCAGTACAATGTAATAGATTGTCAGTCAAACTGATGGATGGCTGGCGTTCCATTTGTCCGTGTCGTTTTGATAGCCTTAACTGATGGGAGCAGTGCTACTTACTGACAGCTAGATAACATCATGCAGATTATAGTAAGATTGAATTTAGAGGGTTACAAGAGTAAGGAGACGGTAGATAGAGAGAGAGAGATATAAAAAAAGAAGATTTTTTTGCATACTGCAGCTATGTTTCACGACAATGTTTTTAAATAATTTAAAACGTTACTATAAATCTCCTGAAATTATATTTAGTAGAAATAATATGAACACTTCATTAAGATACGACGATCTGTAGTAATATAATAATTATTAAACAAAAAATGTTATATTTTTATTATATTTTGTATATTATCTTTAATCGTAATTCCCGCAAAATTATATTAACTTAGCACACAACGTAAAAGATTTTTGCGGAAGAAATTTTGAATTTTGCGGGCTTCATTGAAGGAATCAGTTTAGTTTCAGTGTCACTAGTGTGCCCAATACAATAAATACACAAATGCTTGTCGAAAACGTAACTTCATTTCTATTCAACATATTTGAATATTCAACTATCCTGCAGCATTTAGGCTTAAATTTATTAGATAAATGATCAATTAATATAATATTCGAAAAAATTATTTTCATTTTTGCCATATTTTATTCACTGTCATGGGTGAGAGTGGCTTTAAGAGAGATTTACTTACCTGTTAAGTAATATAAGGCAGTTTATTTGAGAGCACTACCTCACAGAGTCGGTTCGAAAGCTAACATCTATAACTGATAGGGCTAAATTGATTTAATTATATAAATTAATCGTACGTCTTTAGATTAGCGCGTCTCAAATGAATCTACGACGCCCTGAACAAATGCACGTTCTATATTTAAATTATTTCTAAAACCGTCTGAATGTTCAAATCCAGTAAGACCTATTTCTGTTATAATAATTAAGAGTAGAGGGAGACAAAATAACGATGGATAGTTTTTTTTTTGGGACAAGCCCTCCACACTATTCTCAAACCACTGTAACTCCTGAAAACCAGAAAAAAAAGATGAAAAGAAAAAAAGAAAAAAAGAAAAAGAAGCAAAGAAAAAAGGAAAAGAAAAGAAAGAAAGATGATACGGCTAAGAAGGAGGTGACTTAATAGATTAAGGCAAATAGAAATGTATGGAAGAAAAAGGTAAAGGCATAATCAGGGATAACGACGATGATTATACTAGAAAATTCCATTTGGCATAAATGGTAACAGAGCTTAGTTCTAAACAATCGAACAATTATAACCTTCAAAAAGTAATTAAAGCAGATCATAATCAGGTGACAGGATGCTATAAACATAATCATGGTTTTGATAACCAAAGAAAAAAATCTATATACTCGTATATGCTCACGACGCTTCGTGGTCGTGGTGTAAATGACCTGGACTGCCGTGTCGATCAACATATTGATTTTGACCAAGTACTCGTCATGCGTCGAGTGTGTACTGAGAATGGTAGGTTCCGTAGGTAATTTTATTTTCAAAGAGGATGGTTTGAAGTTTTTTTTACTCATTTGTGTCCATATGGAACTCTTTTGGAAGAGGGTTCTAGAATCTAACTTAGTGTTAGTATGTACATAGTTTGGTGATTTTACTCCTTCTTCTTCATACGAAACAACCTATTGAAAAAGGCAACTGGAATGATTCTTTTTAATTTTATTGTGATTTTGACGTTCTTAGTTTCTAATTTGTAATAAGTTATTTGACTTTGAAAAAAAAAAAAAACAACATCTCACTATATGCGTATGGACGATCCATCGCTTTAAGTAATTCTTTCAACAGCCAAATAAAGAAGTTTCGATATCTTCTTAACTCTTGTAAAATATTACTTAAGTGTGCATATTATTATTTATTATTGTAACCATACGTTTTTAGCATAAGTTTATGTGTTCTAAAGAAATCTGCTACACACTATTCGTGAACCAACGATACTTTCTATATTTGAAAAAGATTCTAAAATGGCTAAAGCTTGAGAATCCAGCCAGAGCTAATATTTTGCCAGTAAACCTAGCCAGTAAGGCTGTAAAGTTCGCTCCAGCAGACAAGCCTTTCAGTATCATAAGGTAGTTTTCAAAAATCAAAATCAAAATTCATTTATTCAAATTAGGCTGAGAATCAGCACTTTTTGAACGTCAAAGACGTTTACATAAGACAGTCCCCCAAAACGCCCACCCTTCACCACTTCCTAGTGTTTTTGCTGGGAAGAAGAAGTGGAGGAACAAACTCCCCAGCAACACGTCTGTCTGATAGGTTTGAAGAACCTGAAGCTATACAACACATTATGTCAAAAATAATAATTATGTCAATCATCTTTATACGTCATTCAATTAAATAATTTGCTACATGTTAGCTAGCACACACCAATATGCCAAAATAAATAAATAAAAAGTTATATATACCAAAATCGACAATTAACTCAAGCAAAGCCTGCTAAACTGAATACATAAAAAGCCTCCAAGGCAGTCCAAGGGCGTGCCCGCTGACATGTGCAATGCTGAATTATATCAATACAACTCATTCACACAATGTAATGAGAGGATCATGTCAATAACATAAAAATATGGATAGTAGAAGAAACATACACAAAAATAAAGAACTATTAAACAGTAAAAGAACATAGCAACATTGTCCTGCGTTCAACAAAGCGACCAACTATTCTTGTCTTCTAAATAGTCGTTGATCGAATAATATGCTTTAGAACAAAGGTTTGATTTAACTTTAGCTTTAAACGCGTTAAAAGGTAAATCCAGGAAAGAATGAGGTAGCATGTTATAAAAGCGGATACCGAGCCCCACAAATGAGCTAGTTATAATTAGCTAGTTTACTTAGGACCACTGTTTCACACGGCTGATTACTATTAATTATAGCGTTACGCTGATTTAATTATATTAACGGTCGGCTCAGTGATCGAAATTCGACCGTTTTATCTTCCTGCACTCCGTCTTCATATAATCTTTATAATGCTAAATCCCACACTATTCCGGGCGTGCAATATTCTTAAAAAGGGATCCGAAGCTTTCGCTAAAAGTATTAATATAATAATTTCAGCGTGCGTGTTTATATGTACTAGCGCGTCTCACACAAATGTGCAACGACCTAAACAAAAACAAATGACATGTTCTTTTATTAAACGATTCTTAAATCGCAATCCTGCCAGAGCTAATATTACGCCAGCCAGTATGCTGTAAGTGTAGGGTATTTTAGTAATTAGCATTGCAACACCAACATTAAAAATGTGTATTATAAAGGTATCTGTGGCAAAACGCCCCTTTCAACTGTGACACTGGTCCAATACACACGTAGGGCTATTTTATCGCCGTTTTATATAAATGTTCCTTGGCACAAACGCTACCTCATCAGCACCCACCACGAAATAGACCACTGCACAATAAGGTTGATTTCAACCTTACAGTATCTACATTCTACTGAGTCATGATTTAGAAGTACATAAGTACAATTTCTCATGATCCTCTCGATTACACATAGGCAACCCACAAAAACTAGATAAATGGCGGAAATGGCACAACGCAGCAAATTGTAGATGATTTAAGCAGTAATAAGATATACCATAATTTGCCTTTCGATAGGCACATATGCTTTGCAAGTATTTTATAAGCATTATTTGTAATTTGATGTGACAATCCCATCGTTCGATTGGTATTATAGTGACGGATGTGAAAATGATTAGAGTTTCGACAAAGTTCATGATATTTTTGAGGCTGTTGGATTGGAAAATATACCGAATGCCGAAAGCATTTCCTTTATATGCCATTTTTCGTAAACAGGATCGGCGAAGGGATCTAATTAAAGAAGATTTCTATTTCCAAATTATTGGTGAATAAAATAATAAATAGTCCCTTATAATATTTTGTAAATGTAATCTATCTTAAATACATAAACAGATTGTATTTTTAAATTATGAATGAATAAACAAAATAATACCAGCTTACTGTCCCACTGCAGGGTAAAGTCAAGGCTGATTCACGATTTCAGAGTCATACGTCAACGTTTGGCAATATGAATAGGACACATTGGTATTTGATTGGATTTTAATCCACAAGCTTATGCATGAGAGGCGAGGCCTAAACCATAGGGCCATCACGTATTTGATGTGTTTTTTAACATCACGCCTTTGTTCCCTGAAAGGTAAGGTAGAGATGGACCCGTAGTACACCCACACTTCGCCAGCTATTATTAGACCAATATTATAGAGGCCCATTGCCATCAACCGGGCACAAATCCAGACTACAGGTTGCTACTGACATATTCCAGGTGGGAAAACCCAATAACATTTTGTTGGACCCGGGAAAAGAGACGCACCAGCCCCCCGCCCCCCCTCATACCTGTTTTACGCATTTTTCATAAAGATCAAGATGTTCCTGTCGAGGAGATCGTGGTTAAATAGAAATAGCCGCACGGGTTGATCGAAGGTTAAGCTACGCTTGCCGAGGTCAGTCTGTGGATGGGTGACCGTTCGTAACATATCGAGACTCCTCCGTGGCTAGGAAAGCACGTTAAGCCGTTGGTCCCGGCTGTCATTTGGAGATCTTTGCAATCGTTACGGGTAGTCAGAAGACCGAAAATCTGACACCAGTCTTATGAAGGGGTATCGTGTTGCCCAGTAACTGGGTTTTGGACGTCAGACAAGCAGTCGCTCCATGTAAAATACTGGTATTCCGCTGCATCCGGTTAGACTGGAAGCCGACCCCAACATAGTTGGGAAAAGGCTAGGCAGATGATGATCAAGATGTTCCTGCTAATCTTATTGACACGTTGAACGCCACATGACAAACAATACATTTTCCATTGTGTCTCGTTGTTTGGCAGTTAAGGTGCTAAGATGACATGAAAAAAATGTGATGCACTATAGTAGTTAGTAAGACTAAAAACTACCTCCTAATTTGTCATGTTGATTGATTTTGCAATCACAGACCGAGTATATTAGTATAGTTGAAAGCTTTGACATAAGCAAGCAGTACTACCTTATTGAGAGAGACTGATTGCGATGGGTTATTGACGACGTCAATGACGGATAGGTCCTATGAAGGAATGTAGAATGTATGCATTTATTTACTAGCTGGGCCACGCGGTTTGACCCGCTCTTAAAGGTCCTAGCTGATGTGCTGTAAGACCTTGCTTCTTGCCAAATTTCATCTATATGATAGATCTTAGGTCACCGGGAAGTACCCTGCAGGTTTTGCTTAATTTGTGAGTATAAAAAGATATCGTATAAATAGGATATTTTTAGAGCTCCAAGGGACTGTAGACTTACATATAAGCTATTAATTTCAAATTGATATATTACGCGTACCTGATAAAAATCGTTCTTGAGAGACGGACACACACTATATATATCGGCCTATTTCACATGTTTTTAGGGCTTAACTGATGAGGTGGTAATGAAGAATTTTAAGACTTAGAAACTAAGGCAGGATATTGGTGAACCTCTTCTGCGTTCGCAATTTAATTTCCGAACATGTAAACATATTATGTGGTTTTGAAAAAATAACCTTAACACTAATTTCAGTTTGCATAACAACTTTAAAAAAAAAAAACGTTAATATAATAGTGACATTCGGAAATCGACTTTATTTATACTAATATGAACTTGATATTTATTTAACTAGAAATAACATCAATTTGGAAACAAGGATTTGAATTGAATTATTTATTCTTTCTGAAGAAAGAATTAATAATTTAATAATGGTTTACTTAAAGATTACCAATGTTATGGTCTAATGTTACATATTCGAAGGGACTGGTGCTTGAGTAGGTTTTTGTAAAAGCCTGAGTTACAGGTCACTATAATTACTATAACAGGTCGGTATAAAGAATTATAATAATAATGCTGGACAAACCACACAGCATCATTTAGCCCCAAGCTAAGCAGAGCTTGTGTTACGGGTGCTAAATGACTGATATACTAAATACAATACATTACATAGATAGATATTTTTATTATACATAGCAAATACCCAGAACACCCGGAACAAATCTTTATAGATCGTACTAACATTTGTCCCGAGGCGGGAATCCACCTCCTGCGTCACAGGTGGACCTTCGCCCGCCGCGCCACATCGGTCGTCTCAATAATAATAAGGAATACGTGTATTTTTTGTTATTTTTTCCAGGTTGCTAACTGCCTTTGACCCTTGTAAACAAGGTCTATGATTACAGACTAGATAGTCAAAGACTTTGGTGGGATTGTTAAAGACTGCTTTCCAATATGGTCATGGAATGATTGATGAGTATGGAACTTGTACGAATACTTGTACTTTGGCTAATAGCCTTTTATAAAGAGCTAATTATGCAATCAGGAGGCGCGGTAAGCAAATCATCATATGATGGCAAAGGTTTTTATTTACTTCGATAAAAGACGGTTGAAAACAACATTTTGTTGGTCATGGTAATATGTGTATCTGGATATCTGTCCCCGGTAAATGGCAATAGGCTCGCTCCCTATCAAATGGGACTGAAACGTGAACTGTAGATAGATACACCTCTGTGTAACCCTACGGGGAATGCAGGCGATATATTTTTATATAAAAACAACATCACTATGTTGGTTGTCTCAAAAATCAAAAATTAGTTTTTGTTCAATTTTGTCAGGTCATTCCATTTTTACCTGAGAGTATTAATCATTATTTGTGTCTAGAAATTTTAACGAGAACTGGGAATTTAAAGAGTTTTCTGAAGAATTAGGTACAACCATTTGGAAAAACAAAAGACTCAACTTCAGCGAAACGTGGCCGAGTTTAGCTAAATAGATTCTATTTTGTTTATTTTTTTAACAATTCAGTTAAAAAACTGGGTGTTATGGAATAAACACAAAAAAAGGAATTTCATATAGGTCAACTGTGTCAGTTGACTGAGTTATTAACAGCCAATCAGAGTGGACCCATTTTATGCTATAATTGCATTCATTTTTTGAAACCTGAGTACCACACATACAAAACAAATTTTCAATATGCAAGAGATGGCAAAAGTCAAAGTAAAAACTATTTGCTGCCTACAATGGCAAACAAATCTAAACGAGCATTTCTTGTCTATACATATGTATATAAATAATAATAATAATCTGAATCTCGGAAACGGCTCCAACGATTTTCATGAAATTTATGTGAGTATGCAGTGGGTTTCGGGGGCGATTAATCGATCTGGGGCCAGGTTTCATTTTTAGAAAACATCGTTTTATCCAAGCTCGGTCATCCAGGTACTATTTATTAAAGGGATATAAATTAAATATTTTTTTTAAATGTCACTCACATTTTTATACCAGCGCGATACCAGCGTTTTTCCACAGTCAAAGTGTTTGTCTTCCTTTTTGACCGAACAACGAATAAAATTATACCATAGACGGCCCTAGGGTACATATGAAGATATAGAGTAAGATGGATATCTCCCTTAAATCATGTGTATGTCTATATCACAAGGAATAATGCAAGGATTATTGTGATCCCTCGTGTATTGAACCCGGACACCATACACAAGAAACTTATAATCTTGCAATTAAGAAATAATTAAAAATAAACAACATAGCAAGTACCGTAAATACCAACACATGAAGTCGGTTTAGCAATTATTAAAATCAGTATGTTAAATGTTATTAAATTGTTTTTTTTATTGTACATAATTATATTTAAATACGTACATGACGTGTACATTATTTTTAATAAATTCATCGGGTGTCGAGGCATACTTTTTGTCATTTTTTTTTCTGTTTTTTTTTCTCTTTGTTTCTAAATTAGTTGAATTAGTTTTATTAGTTTAATTTTAATTGTTACAGAGTCTCAATAGTGTATAAGCTATCAATTAAGGGAAAGAGCGAGATAACCCCAACACAAGTATTATTAATTACTTACTGGGGCTGTCTCAATCACATCTGCAAATGTAACTGTTTGAGACCCAATAAACAATTTATTTATTATTTATTATTTTATGTTTTATTTTAATTTATTAAATTATAAGGTCCATGAAAAGTAGTTTTAGTGGCCCTTTAAGTTCTCTATCTATAAGGTTCTTTAGAAGACAACGCAGAGTACAGGCATTTGAACATGAATAAATAAAAATAAAAAAAGTATTGCTGGACAATCCACACAGCATCATCTAGCCCCAAGCTAAGCAGAGTTTGTATTATGGGTACTAGATGATTATATATTTTTTATTATAGATAGCAAATACCCAGAACAACCGGAACAAATCTTAATAATAAAAATAATAACATCTAAGGAGGCTCGCGTTAGGCAGCTGGATCAAGGGCTTGATTCAGAAAGCAGTTCTTCTGGACACGGCGCGTATAGTTAGGCGATTCCTCTCTCTGGAGCCCTGACCGCCGGTAGCTTGGACCCTGTTCCCGATACCGGTGGGCCACTATTTTTTATATTTTTAAATGTTTTGTTTTTGTATTAATATTGAAATATTTAAAAATATAATTTATGAGAAAGATTTTGAATAAAGGGGAAAATAATAAATACTTATTTTTGGTGACGAAATTGAGAAGACTTGATACTGTATACCAATAAAATATTATATATACAAAAGAATAGTTTATTGGTAAAACAAGCAAAGATAAAAAAAATTAGGTTGAATGATCTTTTTAGGCAGATATTACCTGTATTCGGAAGTCCGCTCTTCTATAAAATAAAACGTAAATTTTTATGCTAAAACTAAATTTCCCTAGACGTCTCGGAGCCCTCCATTTACATTATATTATGTATTAAGTACCTACAATACACGTGGGTTGTCATTTTAGTTGGTAAACGCCGGACAAACGCTTTCGCTAGGCCATATACCACATAGAAGAAATACTGGTTCGACAAAATATAATTTCACGTACACCCCTTCAAGAAAAAAATATTTAACTGACAGCAGAGCACCGAAATATATAGTTCCGGTCTCAATGGTACCAACTTCCACGAAACCTCCACGGATCTCCGATATAAAATAAACAAAGTAAATCCCACCATACATGGGCTCACTCACACAGACACACACGCTCACAGTAATTAGAGTATCAGTAATATTGATCGAGTTATTGAGTAAGAACCCACACATACACACAGACACTGTGGAATCTTCACTATTAGTACTGTCAAAGGTTAGCTCCGTGCACACAATTTTGAGTAACTTAACATGGTGAACGAATTAACTTCATATAAATAGGATGCAGTAACTCCACTATGCACATTCAGTGATCATCCCGTGGTAGTTCAACAGCTTAGAAATGAAGCTGGTAATATTCAATGTTAATAATATTCAATTATAAAAAATAATATTCATTTATTAAAAAAAATATTACCTAAATAATAAAAAATAGTTTACATAAAATTTGTTCAGATTTAAAAAATAACGGTTATTTTTGTGAAAAATTCGATATACAAAAAAAAGTTTTTCTTAAAAATGGATTGCAGTGAAAGTTTACATTTTACGATATTCAGGATTGTGACGGTTACTCGATTCGACTTCATTTTCGTCTTAAATTTAAACCTTTGAACTTTAACATAATCACATAACGTTGTGAACTCAATTTAGATTTATGACAAATCAGTGCCTTCAAATTGTCATAGTTCGTAACCTCCCATTATTTCTATTCAGTCTAATTATTTTAATTTCGTCTTTGCAGCTCATCATCTTAACGTTAGTAGCGTGCAGCTATGCTGACAAGCTAGACAGGACGTACTTGCCTCCTGCAAGTGCTGGAACTGCTGGTGGAAGCCCAGGATCTTTGACAGCACCTGGGGGCGAGCTTGGCTTTGACCTGCCTAAAGGTCCTTCTTCATTTGGCCAGCACTCAGGTCCAGCTGGATTCGGTCAGTCCTCGACGCCTGGTCAGTCTGGATTTGGCCAGCCTGCTTCTCAATACGGTGCTCCTGCTGCTGGCGTTGGAAGCCCAGCGCCTGGTCAGGGTTCTTCGGGATTCGGAAAGCCTGCTTTCCAATACGGTGCTCCTTCTAACGGTGCTGCCCCAGCTCCTGGTCAGGGACCTACTGGATTTGGTCAGCCAGCCTCCCAATATGGTGCTCCTGCTGCTGGCGTTGGAAGCCCAGCGCCTGGTCAGGGTCCTACGGGATTCGGACAGCCTGCTTCTCACTACGGTGCTCTTTCTAACGGTGCTGCCCCAGCTCCTGGTCAGGGACCTACTGGATTTGGTCAGCCAGTCTCCCAATATGGTGCTACTGCTGGTGGTGCTGGAAGCCCAGCACCAGGTCAGGGTCCGTCTGGGTTTGGTCAGTCCCCAACTCCTGGACAGTCAGGGTCACAATACGGTGCTCCTTCTGGTGGCAGCCCAGCTGCCGGTCAAGGCTCCACTGGATTTGGACAAACACCTTTCGGAAGCCAAGGGCCTCAAGACTCGACCGCTTACTCCGGCCAGCCCCAACCTGAACGCGAACGTGCTTCCATTGACAAGAACGCCGAAATCCTCAGATACGAAAACCAAAATGATGGTGAGACCTTCTCGTACAGCTTCGAGACTTCAAACGGCATTTCTGCCGAAGAATCTGGTGTAGCTACGAATGGTGTCCAAGCTCAGGGTGGTTTTGCTTACACTGGTGATGATGGCCAGCAGTACAGAGTGACGTACACAGCTGATGAGAATGGTTACCAGCCACAGGGTGATCATCTGCCTACTCCTCCTCCCATTCCGGAAGAGATCCTGAAGTCTTTGGAGGAGAACGCGAGGGCTGCTGCTGCTGGCACGCAAGAAGGTAAGGCTATTAAATTATTATTATAATTATGATGAAAAATGTGCCATTGTGAGGTTGCATACGTGAGAATTTTTCAGTTTATAACAAGCGATGCAGTGATAATTTTAAGTGGGCTTGATAACGGCAAAAATCTATTTTTTGCTACAATTCTTGCAACATGGGTGCGTGCTGAAATCGTGTCAATCGTATTTATAACTCAGACCGGAAACAATTATCTCTAGGCCATATTCTTGTTACGTGCGGGAATCGAACCACTGACCCGCTGAAACACTGCTCCAGTTGACTAGACCCTATTAGGAAGTGAAAAAACCAGTGTAGGTTAATTTCTATTTTGTTAGTAACTAATATTACTCGACTGCCTCGTCTCGTCTCGGTCTAGTGGTTGCGAGTGCGACTGCTTAACATGAGATCCTAGGTTTGATTCCCGCCCGAGTCGCGAAAAGTATTATGGGGTTTTTCCATCTGGAATCAATTTTTCAGTATCTGAGCGGAGTTTTGAGAGTCTTTGATGGCAATAGGCTCGCCCCTAAGTACATAGGACTTACAAAAAACTGGTGAAATATAGGTGGACTATGTTAGGTTATTAAAAATAATAGGCTGACGGAATGGATTAAAACTTTGTCGCTCATACAAGTTGGAAAACGTTAAAAGTAAAAGCAAGAATTACAAGACAATTATGTAAAAGGAAGATGTACTACTAAACAGCTTCAGCTGATATTCTCTGATATTCTCAGCTCTTTGGTTTGGCTTGCTTTACATCGGTATACCTATACCTAAACCTTCGTGGAAATCATGAGTGACTCAAAAAAGCAGGACGACGTTTTTCAGCCTAATAGTAAGTAATGTGACTCCACATCAAATTACTTACTATAAGGCTGGAAAACGGCGTTCTGCTTTTTTTCAGACGAAATACAAATCTACTAGAGCGTCAGTCATTTCAGGTTCAAATATTATAGCAGTGAATTAAAATTTCAACAGTTTATTTAGATACCCATGCAAAAGAAGATATTGACTGACATTGACTACTGACACCGTTTTAAAATCTTCATGTTAAGTAACGAATTTAATTACAACCATTAATATTTTAATAGCGGTAAATCACCTTTGAACTAATATGTTTTTGCTAAATCACTATTGCTCTCATGTTTGCACGATATTAACGAGAATAGTCTGTGGTGTAATGATTGAGTCAGTCGACAAGGTCAGCAGCAGAGTCCTAATTAAGGGTCCGTGCGACTCAAAAGGCGAAAATATAACAACCTAAGTGGAATTATATAATCGAGACGTTTGGGGTTGAAACACTAAGCCCATGGGGTCCGTGTGCTCTCTTGTTTTTCGGGGATATCGTCAAGTGGTTGGTCGACTCTTCACGTGACGGGACTGGCCTTTTTTATCAGCAATTGTCATTCAACTTGCAATGCTGCCAGCCTTTTTTCAAAAAATCATCCTTATAGGAATAGTGGACACTATTCCCGTTGACAGCGATGCGGATATTTTTTTCTTATATTTTTCAATACCCTCATACTTATTATTTTTTATTTTTTTCTGTTCATGTACAGACGCCAGCACATGAAACTATCCTGTACTGTCAAATTATCCCAATTGAACATGAATCTTAATGCTTTGAAATAAAGTTGAAATACTATCAAAGTAATTAGACAGATTGGGGTAGCTTGATGTGCTGGCCTCTGTACATTATAGTTTTTTTTTATAAGAAAAGTAATAATCTAGTTTATTAGTATAGATAGATGTATAGAAGACGAGAGTCCATCCAATTTAATTATATTAACTAGAACTATTAAACGGGATTTATAAAAAAGCAGAGGTGAATAGATCAAAACCTTTGAAGTGAATTTTCACTCCACTTAAACATCGTTTGTAAAATACAAGAACTCCATTCAATGAGTAATTAACTAACATAATATAACAATGTTCCAGGTGCCTACAACCCTGATGAAGACTCCAGCCCGAACCCTCAGCAGTACAATGGCGCCGCTTCCCCATCTTACCAGGCCCAGGGTCAACCAGGACAGTCTCCCAGTTCCTACCAGTCTGGCCAGGATTCAGTTTCTCAATATGGAGCCCCTGCTCAATCTGGACCCGCTGGATCTTCTGGATCTCAAGGATTCGCTGCCCAACGTGGTCAAGGACCTGCATCTCAATATGGTGCCCCTGCTCAGTCTGGACCCGCTGGATCTTCTGGACCTCAAGGATTCCCTGCCCAACGTGGTCAAGGACCTGCGTCTCAATATGGTGCCCCTGCTCAGGCTGGACCCGCTGGATCTTCTGGACCTCAAGGATTCTCTGCCCAACGTGGTCAAGGACCTGCATCTCAATATGGTGCCCCTGCTCAGTCTGGACCCGCTGGATCTTCTGGAAATCAAGGATTCCCTGCCCAACGTGGTCAAGGACCTGCATCTCAATATGGTGCCCCTGCTCAATCTAGTCTTTCTGGTACAAATGGTCCTACTGGGTCTGGTTTCCCAGCTCAACGTGGTCAATCGCCCACTTCCCAATACGATGCGCCTACCTCATCTGGATCTCAGGGTCCATCATCTCAAAATGGTTCTCCTGCATCATCTCCTTTTGGACCATCAAAGACTGCTGGATCTCTAGGAGGCAGTGACTCAGGTTATCAGTATAATGCTCCTGGAGCGTCTCCATCTGGGCCTCAGGGATTTTCATCTCAAGGTACTAAAACTCCTGGTAATCAGTACGGTGCCCCAACTCCATCTGGAATTACCCGACCTTCTGGAACTCAAGGCTTCCCGACTCAGGGTAGCCAGTCCCCTGCATCTCAATATGGATCCCCTGCTGGTCCTAGACCTCTAGGTAACCAAGCCCCGACTAACCAATACGGTGCCCCTACTTCCTCGGGATCAACCAGGCCATCTAGACCCCAGGGATTCTCATCACAGGGTAGTCAAGGCCCAGCTAATCAATATGGTGCTCCTACTCCTTCTGGGTCAACCAGACCCTCTGGACAACAAGGATTCCCCTCTCAAGGTAGTCAATCTCCTTCCTCCCAGTATGGCACTCCTGGTGTGTCTTCATCTGGATCTGCCAGGCCTTCTGGGTCTCAAGGTTTCCCGTCTCAGCCTTCTGGAATAAACCAGGGTTCTCCGTTTGCTCCTGCTGGACAGTCATCTCAAGGACAGGATGATGGATACCAGTACAACAGGCCGCAGTCTCAGTTTGGCAGACCAAGCCAAGCTGGACAGTTTGGACAGCAGCCACAAGCTCAAGGACCTACTTATCCTAGACCCAATGCACAAGGTTTTACACCATCAGGCCCCTCTGGTCCATCGGGACCCAGCGGCTCTCCTGTCACTTCCAGTCAAGGTCCCGTCTTTGGCAATGGCCCCGCCGGCCCTAGCTCTGGACTCTCATCCGCTCCTCAAGGAGCAAAATTCCCCGTATCATCCAACGATCAAGGATACCCTGGGGGCCCAGCTGGTTCGCTCTCTGGTAATGGCCCTACTGGATCAGCACCTGTTTCCTTTGGTCAGGGCTCTCCATTCAGGCCAAGTGGTTCAGCTGGACAATCTGGTCCTACCAACTCTGTAGGTTTCCCCGGGCCCAGTAACTCTGCTGGACCTACCTCTTCTTCTCAGGGACCTTTCGGTCGTCAGCCCTTAGGACCTAGCTCTGGCATGTCTCAATCTGGGTATGAATACAACCGCCCTGGATCTTCGGGCCCTCAATCAGGATCTGCTCAGGCCCCGCAATCAAGCTTTGGTCCGTCAGGACAGAACAGACCAGGACAAAACGGTCCTCAGTCTGGATTTGGACCCGTAGGCCAGGACAGGCCCGGTCAGGACGGTCCTCAATCAAGCTTCGGTCCATCAGGACAGGACAAACCTGGCCAGACCTTCGGTGGACCCCGCCAGCCTCCGAGCTTCAGCCCCGAGGAAGGATACAAATACTAAACCAAGGATAGATTAATTAATTTATAATTAAGGATCAAGCAAATAGATAAAATGTAAAAAAAAAACTACGCAGTACGCTTATAAATGTATTTTGTACATATTTATACGAAATGTATAGAATATAATGTGGAGTCACTATGTGATGTAATTTTAAATTAAATAAATGATGCAAAGCTACACTAGCTTTTATTACATTTAAGAAACAACGTGTTTCAATTAAGAAATCCTTATAACAGACAAACACTAACTATAAGAGTTAGTGTGATCGAAAATTAAAATATGTCATTATCTTTTAATCACACGTTTTATTAACGATACTGGTAATTAATTAAAATACATTTTTTCTTGATAGCCGTATCATATTATAATAGTATCGTTCAAAATAATATGGCTAACGATTTGATAAAGTCATTTCAAAACCAATTAAGCTTTATTGGGCTGATTGTAACTTACGGTGAAATGAACATTGCAAATAACCTATAGGACTTTCTTCATTGAGCACTACAAACCAGCCATCCCTATACTCTTATTTTTATTTTGGTCATCAGTGATGACCACATCTGGGTACAAGTCTCTCCAAGTCTCTTGCATATCCTCCAACTCATCCTTGTGTATTGTCTTCTCCGTCAATTTTTATTAACAGCTTCCAGCGGTCACGCCAGCTTTTTCCATCTTGTATTAATCTGATTAAGATACATACATCATATAGAATTAGTGGATTAGTGGCAATGAAATGTATCATAATTAAAAGCAACTCTATTCAGATTTAGTGTTCTGGGCCTTTGTAAAGGACATTCCTCCGCTGCTACGCATTGTTATCCTAAGACGGCAAGGTAAAATTAATCTCTGTGATCTGCATACATCATCTTCTACATTCATCTTCTTGCCCTTATCACAATATATTTGGGGTCAGGGGAGCATGTCTCCTCCTTCCGTACATACCTATTTGCCGTCATCTCAATAGTCACCTTGTTTCTAGCCATATAATCTCTCCCACAATCCTACGTCTACTCCTATAACCCTCTACACTCACTCAATACCTTCCTCACGACATGATTCTCATTCCTTCGCATCACATAAATAACATACATAAACGCATATTATGACAATAGATTTCCACACAACTTTCGATCACCGAAGCTACTTTCGGACTTGGTCTTACGCACTGATTTCTTATTATATAATAAATAATAAATAATGCTGGACAATCCACACAGCATCATCTAGCCCCAAGTTAAGCAGAGCTTGTGTTATGGGTGCTAGATGACTGATATACTTAATAAATACATTACATAGATAGATATTTTTTTTATTATACCTAGAAAATACCCAGAACACCCGGAACAAATCTTCGTAGATCGTACAAACATTTGTCCCAAGGCAGGGCAAAGGCCACATAGGTCGTCAAAATATCCATTCGCGTAACACCACACATACCTCTTGGCATGCTCATCCCAGCTGCATGTAAGACCTTCGTTCATCGTCTTTGTAACCCAACATTCTGATCGATAGAAGACAACAGGTCTTCATAAATTTTACCCATAAGTTTAAGGGAATGTGGGAGTCGCAAATTATTTTGCCGTGCTGCCATTACATCCACCCTGTGTTAATTATGTGCTTGACAGCCCGATCTATCTCTTCGTTACTTTTTACGAGTTAACCGAGATACAGAATATTGAAGCTAGAGAACAGTACTGCACCTACTAAACAGGTTAAGTAACTTTTTGCTTATACAGGGGCCAGCACATCAATCTGTCAAATTTCTTTAATAGCTTTTCAACTTTACTATAAAAGGATAAGGTTCGTGTTCAACTGAGTAAATTTGACAGTATGGGATAGCTTGATGTGCTTGCATCTATACGATATTTACCTTACCTTGCAATATAATCTAGTCCCAATTTGAACAATAAACATCTTATTTCTTAAATCCTTATAGTTACTAAAAGGCTACGAGTAGGTAGATGATGAAACTAGCAAATCAAAATGTATCCAATCGACAAAATAATATATCCTCCTCTCTATCATTTTTCTGAAACAGAACTAAATAATGTAATGCTATCAACTCTAACTACGAATAATTATAACTTGTTAGTCTTAGAACTTAAGCAATCATAATCGTTTAAATAAAAAGCCTGAAGCTAATAAATTGAACAATTATTATTGCTCTTATTTCAACATAACTCCATACACCATACCATCAATGAAAATACCCATTAAGAACTAAAACGTTCATAAATTATCATTTAACTGTGGCATTTATTTCCACAGAGTATCATTTTAAAAACCATAGACCACTTTATGAGCCCAAAATCCATAACTTCGAAACAGTTACAATATAACTCGAACGCAATAACATAACGTTAGAAAAAAGCGGCTAAGTGCGTGTCGGGGTCACATACGAAAAGTTCCGTACCATCGTACAAGATGAAAAAAAATCACGTTCACGAAGAGAGGTACAGTATCGTAAACACTTTTTCATTACTAAGTTGAAATATAGTTTCAGAGTGGGAGTTATAATATAAATCGTGTGTACAAATAAGTCTCTTGTTTTTCTTTGTGAAAGCAATAATTTATTTAATTTATAATAAAATAATAATTTTATTTATTTTACAGAAGGCTTACGGACTAACAAATCAATGACATAAATAGTGTAATATTAACAAATAACTAATTACTAACTAATAGAAACAAACACTCTGTGAAAATATCAACTATCTACCCATAACAGTTCATGAGATACAGCCCGCTGAGAGACAGATAGACGTACGGACAGCGTAGCCTTTATAATAATGGGATCCCGTTGGGACCATTTTGGTACGAAACTCTAAAAAAACGGGAAACACTGCCCGGGGATCAACGAACCCAGAATCCCAGCTCAGCCAGGTATCATATTTAACGATTATTATGGTTAGTCGTCGACCCTTTAGGTAGGGAACCCTAATAACGATAACAAGCCTCAATAATTGGCAGTAAAGTAAAGTAAATTAAAGTAAAATAATGTGTGAACCGCACGTAAACGTGTTACATTACTGTTGCGTCACTACTCGACTATAGAGAAGTCGTGCGAAGATGTTGCAGTGGCGATGGTGAGGCGTGGCGTGTGATTAATATATTATTTATGAGTTCTGATGGGAGATGTATGGGCTGTAGATTTAGATGAAGTGGATTGTAATTGGATTGATATTTATTACGGTCTCGATTATTTGATTTATGGATAGGTCGTGGTGGCTCTGAGGTTATGTGGGCCACATTAGGAGAAGGGCAGAAGCGAGAACACAATCACACTTTATGTAAGTAAACTAACGTATACTGTAAGATATAACCTCAAGGGAGTAGTCTAAAGTCATTAAACTTCAACTTATATAGTAAAAACCCTGACTTCCCCCGTAAATAATGATATTACAGTTATTTGCAAGTAAATTTTACGTAATGCAATACGAATATGGATCCATCAGATACCTTTTTAACTTTGCTATAAATAAATAAATAATATAAGGCGCTGAAATTACCATAATATGAAAAAAACACGAGTATCGGTCCCATCGGCCAATCTCAAAGGAAAATAGTCAATGACAAAGAAGGTATTATATTTAACACAATTGGGGTGACATAAGACGTCGGACCAATGGTTATGCGTGCTTTCCAAAGCACGGGAATGTCACACCATCCACATTCAAACTTCAGCCTGCTACTGAAAAATTTTAATGAAAAACCCAATTTTACTTCACCCAGTCAGGGCCTTGAAACTCCAGCAGCGCTTACGATCACAAAACTTACTTGACAATTGAAATGAAAATAATCGAAAAATAGGCCATTTCTCAGTGTCAAGACTGTATAGTTAAAACTTAGAAGGTAATTGTGCAAAGGCGTTCTAATAACAGTGATCACGCTATCGACTGTGACGTTGATTGCACAGATATGGGATTAGTGCCTGAATACACGATCCAACATGTTTTTTTTTTTTAAACTTTGCTCCACACTAGGAATTTCTCCTGTATTGTGGGTGCGTTTACAAACATTAAACTTACGTACATAAACCGCCAGATCCAGAACGACCACCTGTCGGCCATGTATGTATTTAAACATCGAACCGGCGACGCGTAGCGCAGCAGCCAATTACTTAGCCCGTGACGTCGTCATAGAGGTTTAACATTAAATAAGTCTGCAACTTTATCCACTACACTTTGTATATTTATATATATCAGAAAAGGCCGTAATATCACACTTCCTACTTATATTATAAAAATGAAAGTTTGTTTTGTTACACTTTCACGCAAAAACTATTCAACGCATAAGAATTGAATAATATTGCGTGACATAACAATGTTTTGCTGTCTTAAATTCTTATTTATTTATGAAACTGTCTGTGAAAATTTTTGATTGACCATTTTCTTGTTGTGTAGCTGTAAGTATGCCAAAGATCTTAAAATAAAACTTTACAGTAATATAGCTTATACTAACTTCAGAATAACACATATTATGCAATAAGACATGTGCATACGTAGTTGCGTGGCTGGTAATTATTACAATTTCTCATCTAAAAGTTAATTTTATAAACTAAAATTGAAGTTATTAGAAGCCTGTATGAAAAAATGTAGAAGCAAACTGTTTTGTTATAAACCTCCTCTTATCCGGCCTTGCCGTAGGCTCAAGAAAACCATGTTTAGTCATTAATGTCAAAAAGAACATAAATTATGCATGAAAATATACCATTAACCCTGACATAACCGATTCGCAATTCATTTTCAATTTTGTACGCATTGTCGTTACATTTTAAGACTATATAAGAATGATCATAGGTATTATAAGGTCGGGATACGCATTTATATTTAATTTAAATGGTATTTTAGATGACGGAAGTAAGTGTTGAGTTCCTAACTGTAAAATACATTTATATTTATTTTAGTGAAAGATGATATAGCTACAAAAGAGATGACTCTTGAGATGACGGCAAATAAAGATGTATGGAAGAAGAAGACATGCTGCTCCGATCCTAAAAAAATTGGGATAAGGGCAGGAGGGCGATGATGATCATGATGATGGTATTTTAGACGACGGAAGTAAGTGTTAGGTTTCTACTGTAAGAGACACGTCTCTATCTTCTACTCAAGTCCTTCTACTCAATTGATAATGCACCTATAATTTTGTGAATTAATTGAAATAGAATCTGATATTACTTTTTTGAACTGTTATCTTATACCTTTTAACGAGCAATTCTTGTACATATGCATGTATAAATATTATCTGAATCTCGCAAACGGCTCGAACGATTTTCTTGACATTTAGTATGCAGGGGGTTTCGGGGGCGATAAATCGATCTAGCTAGGTTTCATTTTTAGAAAACGTAGTTTTATAAGAGAAAACCTCGGTCATCCAGATACTTTTACTTATTAGTATATGTCAATATTTTCAGTTACACACTGTATAAATATTTGTTGCATAGTTTTGTACGTTACGTTTTGTAGGGCAATCCTATTGTTTTAATTTATCATTTATTTATTATGATTTTAATAAATAAATAAAAGCTTTATCTTTTAACATCTAAAATAAAGAATAATCGTTATATTACGTTGGTTCATGTGCTGACACACTTATATTACTTGCCCGTACATCACACGTTGTTCTCCAAATGATGATAATAATACAATAATGAACATAAACTTGTGCTTTAAGCTCTGAACATGGTATTGTGAGAGCTTTTAATAATGTGTGTATGTGTGTGTGTGTATGTAGCGTGATACATTCAATTAGTTAGAACCTCCGAGTAGGGTTGAACGTAATAGTGGAATGGTTTTTAAGGTTTTTTGTTTTGTGCTGTCAAAGAGGGAAAGTAAATTTTAGTGTTTTGACTTAATAAAGATGGCGCCATAGCTCTGATGTTCGTTTGTTTTGTAGTGAAAACTGAATTGTATGGTTGAGAATGAAAGTTATTTATGAGGTCCTGGGTTCGATTACCAGGTTGAGCAAAGTGTCAGTGAGTTTTACCGTTGGGAACTTTCTCATTAGCAGCCCGGAGTCTATGACAATAGGGTCGCCCCCTATTACATGGGACTTCAAAATGACTGGCAAAATGTGGGTGATACTGTAGGTGTACTTCTGCCCAACTCTTCGGGGAATACAGGGGTGATGTTATGTATGTATGTTAAGTATTATTATAAAGCTTCTATTTATTAGCATTGAAATATAATTTGCAGGTAAGATTTTTTTTTTATCTTTTCAATTTAACACCTTAGGCCAAGTGACCGACAAACAATACATTTTCTATTGTGTCTCGATTTCTGGCAGTTAAGGTGTTAAAAAGTACGTATATATCTTTGTTGGTCTAGTTGTTGCAAGTACTACTTCTGAGCATTACGTCCTGGGTAACATGTCTGGGTCGAACCAAGTAAACTTGGGTTTTGCCATTAGGAACTTCTAAGGTTTGCGAAAATGTTATTGAGATATGCCGTTTGGAATTGCTTAGTTGCAGAGGAATTTGTGCCCTATAGCCTAGCTCCTTATTACATGGATGGTTACAGACTCGCTCCCTATGATACGGGACTTACATTATTGACGAAATATGAATGTACTATAGGTCAACAACTCTGCCTAACCCTTTGAGGAATACAGACAGGTGATGTTACGTTTTATGATGTAAGTTACAAAAAAATCAAATCAACAACTACCTACCATTAATATTCAAAACCATCTTACAAGCGTTCTTCAACTGACACGTCTCATCTCTGAGTGATCTCTATTTATCTGGCGAGATGAAGTCATAAGCGGCCATTAAGAAACATTGCCCCCTGGGCGGAGGCATCCGTCACTCATCCAGTCATGCTGCAATGGACCTATCACGTTTAGCCGTGGGGGTTCGCAGTGACTCAGTGAGCTTCTGCTTTTGATAAATATGGAAATAGTTCAGCTAATATACATGTTTTGCAAGTATGTGCAAAATCGTTTATTACAGTGACATTTGACAGTTGAATCGTTTCTCCGGGACTCGTCGGACTTCACTGTCTCGACGCTTTTCTGGAGGTCGCTACTGTTGATTCTGGTTTTCAGGAGTTGCAGAGGTTTGGGAATAGTATGGCGGGCTGGACCCAAAATAAATATTATTAGTTTATTAAAAGTATTTAAAAAAAAAAAAAAAAACTAAATGTAAATGTATTTTTTTTTTCATAAAAAAGGTTTTTTATGAAAGTATTGAAATACAAAATGCAAAATATTTTATGGCTATAAATTTTTGTGTTGTGACATTGACAAATACATAGAAACAGTTTAAGTTTGACGTGTAATGTTGGCACTATTGTTGTTGTCGCCAAAATTTAGAACTTCAAATTCAAAATTACTTTATACGAACGGGGGGATTCATTCTTATAAAGTTATCTTGAATTTAATTCTGAATTTCAGAATTAAATATGAATTCAAAATTAAATTTTAGAAGTACTAAATGTTTATAAAAAGTAGGTATTAACAACTAAATAGAAAATACATTTTAGTAAAAATAGCTATTTTGTATTTGCATTAATAGTAGCAAAAGGTCTGCACATTTACCGCAATAATATTCTTAGTTTTTAGGCAACATAATCTCTACCGATATTTTAACATAGGACACATCGAGATTCCTGTTCCAAACTATGAGGTTATTGGGGGGTCCTAAAAGACATCCTTCACCACTTCCTAGTGTTTTGGCTGGTATAAGCAGTGGCACAAATCCCCAGCAACACTATGGCTGAAAACTTAGAAGAACTTGATCCTATACAATTACTTCGTATTAATGAGACTCAACTCCCGTTTTCTATTCCTGAATTGGTTCTAAAGACGTGTGCCCTCTATTGTTATATTAACACATGTATCCCAATTATAAATACATACTCCGCTTTGAATCTAGCATTTGAATCGATAGATACTTTTAAGTTGACGACTTATGTGGCGCAGCGGGCGAAGGTCCTTACTTGGCCCTGCCTTGGGACAAATGTTTGTACGATCTACGAAGATTTGTTCCGGGTGTTCTGGGTATTTGCTATGTATAATAAAAAAATCTATGTAATGTATTGTATTAAGTATATCAGTCATCTAGTACCCATAACACAAGCTCTGCTTAGCTTGGGGCTAGATGATGCTGTGTGGATTCTTCAGCATTATTTATTTATTATTTATACTGTCCTGTTGGTCTAGCGGTCGCAAATGGTACTGCTAAGCATGAGCTTCTGGGTTTGACATACGGGTCGGTCAAAAAAAACCATTTATTTGGGACACGCGCAGATAATAAAAAAATACAAAAGAAAAAAGGAACTAAAATCTAAACAATAAAAATTAAAATAAAAGATACAATAAAAGGACCTTTGAGAGGCCAAAAAGGCTCCTATCTCATAATAGCATTGTGTTATTGGGATTTTCTATCAGGAATTTCTCTTCTCTTTCTTTTTAGCAGCCCGGTTTCTGATGGATTTGTGCCCAGTTGGTGGCGATGGGCTCGTCCTTAATTACATGGGACTTGAACATAACTGGAGAAATGTGGGTACGTTAAATGCATCCATGTTCTTGTAGCCAATTAACGTATATTGATTTTATTTTTAAGTTATTGAGTTTACTAACATAGGCTAAGTTCATATTTAGACTATATGGTCCTACCCTTTACGCAAAATACGCGCTAAGTCGTGTAGTTGCGGAAATCGGCCCGTCTAACAATACAACAATACAATAGACTATATGGTCTGAAATATATTTTTTGATTTGATTCGAACTTGATTTAAAGGCACATCTCTGCTTACTCCTTCGAGGGATAAAGGCATTACAAATATAATTCAACTCAAATCTAGATCCTTGATTATTGTTCTTAACATATAGAATCTTTCGTATTCTGAATGTCATTATTAACAGGCATATAAACAATCTCAAAGTCAATATATATAGGGTAAGCAGATTTATGTCGCGATGCGGGAATTGAACTTATGACCGTGATCTCTGAGAACGGATACATTGAAGTTTCTATTGAGTACACCGTGCGATGGTTGATTTAAATTGATAATGCTCTGTAGAGATGTTTACCCACCAGTTTTACCAAGGGGTATCGTGTCGCCCAGTAACTGGGTTGTGGAGGTCAGGTAGGTAGTCGCTCCATGTAAAATACTGGTTAAACTGGAAACCAACCCTACCTAAAACGTACATAGAAATTAGTCAAACGAAATTAGTTTCACATACGTAGGTAGAGGCGCCGTTGCAATCTTCGTACAAATCGATGACGATTTCGGTAGTTGAAACTTCTCCCAAGAAATTTGTGCTAGTGCTACAGAGCACACACAGCCTACGGATAAGTTTAAAAAAAAAAAAAAAAATGTTTAAGCATAAACACTCGTTTCAATTTTCATTTAGAATTGACTTGCTTTAACCTTTGGGGAAAACACATGAGTGTCTACCTATCTTTGTGGACAACCTGATTTAAGTTAATACATAAGTTTAAAACATAATTCTTCACCTTGAAATTTTTCGTCAGGTTTTCCTAATTTTTACGTTTCTTTACGGGATTTTTAAACTGAAAACATCATGGTTACTACAACTAAAATGGCTTCAAGCATACGAGTCGTAACCGAAGGCGTAGATACCCCACTTAACCCTTAAGGTCTGAGTTGAGCTATACGACTACAGACAAATGCACTGACAGGACAGGTCCACTCAAATCTATGTGGATCTTTTTTCAAAAGACCATCTTAGACACTATGTGTGATCCTGTATGGTCCTCACACGATAAGACCAATAGTGTGGTAGTGTCTGGTTTTCAAAAGAATTATGACCTCTTAGTTTGTTTCAGTGTTAGTTCTAAGAGAAGCCAGATAGGAAGAACTGACCGAAACTAGTTTTAACATATATTTTTTGCTTTTTTGACATGTAAACTAATTTACAGAAATAATCATCATTATCATCTGCCTAGCCTTTTTCCAACTATGTTGGGGTCGGCTTCCAGTCTAACGATGCAGCTGAATACCAGTGTTTTACATGGAGCGACTGCCTATCTGACCTCCACAACCCAGTTACTGGGCAACACGATACCCCTGGGTTCTCAGACATTCTGGCTTCTGACTACCCGTAACGACTGTCAAAGATCTACAAATGACAGCCGGGACCAACGGCTTAACGTGCTTTCCGAGGCACGGAGGAGTCTCGATATGTAATTAACGGTCACCCATCCACAGACAAGCATAGCTTAACCTTCGATCTAGCTCCTCATCATTTATCATGATGATTATATACATTCTGAGATGACGGCAAATAGGAATGTATGGAAGAAGAAAAAATGCTGCGCCGACCCCAAATAATTTGGGATAAGGGCAAGAAGATGATGAATCAACGTTTATCATATAAAATCACTTCTAGGTTTATTGATGATACCGCTATCATTCACGGTCTCTACAATAGTACATTGCAAAACCTGTACCAATTTAAACTGAAGATCAGCTTTTGTCGATAGCGCTTTCATTCACTATGAAAGCAATCACACTAATAATCTAAAATATAAAATTCTCGTTTCGCAATGTCTGTTACTCCTCCGAAACGGCTGGACCGATTTGCATGAAATTTTGTGTCTATATCGGGTAGGTTTGAGAATCGGCCAGCGTCTATGTGTTATACCCCAAACATTTTTATTTTGTTTTTTTTTTGTCTTAACATGGCAAAACTATGTTTGCCGAGTCAGCTAGAAATGATATAAATGCGAAAGTTTGTCAGTGTGTGTGTGTGTGTTTGAAACTCCTTCACGCTGAAACGGCTAAACGGAAAATGGACTGAAATTTTAAATGAAGGTACCTTATAACCTGGATTAACACAAAGGCTACTTTTTATCCTGAATAAATGTAATATCTCCGTGGGAATTTCGACTCGTCTCATGTTAAATTTATACCAGCGGGTAACGACGCGGGGCGCAGCTAGTTACAAATAATGTCAACAAATTACTCCTCGCCAGATCGTATCTCCGAGACCAGTTGTTTCTCTAATTAATTTAATTGAATACTCCGCAAATGTTGAACTAAATTAACCTTTAAGAGAACTTGATCTAAAAACCTAAATATTTCGTAAAAAAACCAATTACTTACTAGTTCACTTGTATCATGTATTTAAATATTGCTTTAAAACTATATTAGTTTATTATTTAGTGGATAATATTTGGCAAAAGTTAATTAATCACGATTTAGAACACTATCGCCGTGATCATCGGAAGCCGATCAATATTGTAAGGTCATATCGATGTAGGGTGACCATGTGCAGGATAAGTACATAAACTATGTGAAAGTTAATATTATAGATAATTATCATTTACAAAACGTAGGTTCACAAAAGTAATCACCTAGCAAAATAGTCAGTCTCCTGGTAAAAAATACTGGTAGGTAATTCGTCTCCTGGTAAAAAATACTGGTAGGTAACTCGCAATAAGATAAATAAAAATACCTTAACAACGAAAAAACAGAAAAAGTACAACAAGTTCTTACATAGAGCTTGCAGTGGGTGAGTATGTGAGTGCGTGTGGTGTGTGCGTGAATCGTATGTTCAGCAAGGGTGAAGTTGAGCTATTTATTTGTTATTTATATTCATTTATAATTATTATTTACATACATACATATTTACTTACATATATA
Organism: Phlogophora meticulosa; assembly: GCA_905147745.2. Lineage (NCBI taxonomy): Eukaryota > Metazoa > Arthropoda > Insecta > Lepidoptera > Noctuidae > Phlogophora > Phlogophora meticulosa. The sequence continues at coordinate 2,428,569 of LR990534.1, forward strand.
CATTATTTACTTACCATACTCAAATCATACCATAGAACTGTTTTAAGTCCGTGATATCTCACAGCCCAAAACCAGCGTCAGGCACTAGTTGTCTGGCATTTTTGCTGAACTGGACCATTTTAGCGCAGCCGTAAGGCACATACTCAACAATATAAATATACCCATCTACAATTTTTTTTTATGTATTACTTATTTAGTTTCATACATTTTTTTTTATTTGTTCATGTTTTTTATGTTTAATATTGTATCGTTGTGTGCCTGAGCCTGTGCCGAATAAATGTTTTTTCTTTCTTTCTTTTCTTTCAAGGAAAGTTTTAGTTAGTCAAGAGTAAAACATAATGTGGAAGTTGTACGCGTATTTTATTTATTTACTATATATTTCTAAAATCTTAAATTAAAAACTTAAAAACCGCAAAAACGGTTACGTGGGGGATCCATGTAACCGTTTTTACGGTTTTTTCTGTGGGAAAAGAACAAAAAGAATCAAAAAATACGTTTACTAGGTATGTATGTCTCTTGATGAGAATACTGTAAATGGAATGTCGAATTAATTGCTATTTACCTCGACGTAATATTGTCTCAAAGATAAAATTCGTGTGCATTTTAACTCGTTAAATGTTCACCCACGAAACTTGGTGTTTAACAAATTAAAATTAACCATGGATATTTGTTTAATAATTCAAGTGTCAATACATTATGATAATGTGTTTTTATAATTAAATAAAAAAACACTCAATTAAACAATCAACATTCTTACGTATTATTATGTAATTACAACAAAAAATATTCCTTATCGTTCAAGTTATTTTTAAATTTAATTATTTATCTGAACTTGCCCATAAAAATATTGATGTTGGCCTCTTACATAAGAATATAATTATTATAGTGTTATACGAGGCATCATTACTTATCACTGAATAATTATAATAATGCTTGTACAACAATAAAACCTTCAGAGATCCATTATTATTATGATTTTATTATGATTTAATATTACATGAATTCTAAGTTCAATAATTGAGTTATTCACACTGAATACTAGCTGACCCAGCAAACGTTGTTTTGCCACATAGAGATTGGTGATAGAAGGGTGAAAATTTGAGCTGTGTGTATTTTTTAATGCTCAATCATAATAAAATAAAAACAAAAAATTGTGTCTAAAAAATTAAAAATTAGGGGTGGATCACCCTCAACATTTATGGAGATGAAAAATAGATGTTAAACAAATATTTGTATGGCCTACGGTAGTTATTCCGTGTTTCTGGCTGTCCTTGTATGTGACACACGACACAGGAGAAATTCCTAGGGTGGAGCAACGTTAGAAAAAAAAACTGTTGGGGTATCTTGATGTACTGGTACTGGCCTCTGTACGAAAATCTAAAAAACTTTCAGACAACAGTTTGAAAGGTTATTGATATATTAGGTCTTTACCTATGAAATTGCCGTTCTGCAGTACTGGCCATTTCAAATCAAAATATTTTTTGTTTGGCTAAGAATTCTAATTTCAAATTAATTTTAAAAACATGGATTTTTTTTTCCAAAAGTAGTCATTTGTTTATTGATTAGTGTTACATTTTCATCGCATTTAAATCTTTTTCGTCATCATGGATACGTTAAAAATTCGAGTAATTATGGAATATGAGTACCGTCGTGGCAGCAACGCGGCACAAGCGGCACGCAACATCAACGACGTTTACGGAGCTAACACTACAAACCAACGCACTACCTGTTATTGGTTTGCTCGCTTCCGTTCTGGAAATTTCGACCTGAAAAATGAACCTCGCGGTCGTCCGAAGACTTTGGTCGACAATGACGAATTAAAGGCGATTGTGGAAGCTGATGATACACAATCTACGGCTGAATTAGCAGCAGCTTTCGACGTTAGCGTCAAAACAATATTGGTCCATTTGCATCAAATTGGCAAGGTAAAAAAGCTTGACAAATGGGTGCCCCACGAACTCAATGATCGCCAGCGCGAAGTACGCGTCGAGACGTGCCTTGCACTGCTCAACAGACACACAAATGAAGGAATTTTGAACCGCATTGTTACCTGCGATGAAAAATGGATTCTGTTTGATAACCGCAAGCGCTCAGCAAGTTGGTTGGATCCTGGTTCAGCACCTAAACAATGCCCTAAACGAAAACTTACCCCAAGAAAAGTGATGGTCACTGTTTGGTGGTCTAGCGCCGGTGTGATTCAACACAGCTTCTTACCAAACGGGGTGAGCATTACTGCAGATGTGTACTGTGAAGAATTGAACACAATGATGGAGAAGCTGGCACATCTCCAACCAGCATTGGTCAATCGCTCGTCTCCGCTGCTCCTGCACGACAACGCGCGACCTCATACTGCACAGCAGACGGTCTCCAAGTTGCAAGAACTGGGGTTGGAAGCTCTCCGTCATCCGCCCTACTCACCAGACCTTGCGCCTACAGACTACTATTTTTCCAGAATTTGGATAACTTCTTGGCGGGAATAAAATTCAATACCCGAGAGGCAGTACAAAATGCCTTTGAAGAATTTGTTGCCTCCCGTCCAGCTGATTTCTTTAAAAAGGGCATCAATAAACTGCCACTGCGTTGGCAAAGATGCATTGATTGCATGGGTGATTACTTCGATTAATACAAATAAAAAATACATGAAAAAAATTCATTTAAATTTTTTCATACAAAACGGCAATTTCATAGGTAAAGACCTATTATTTCATTCGAAATAAAACAAATAATCTTATCCCTCACCGTTTTTATATCTTATTATACTTTTAGATAATTATTATTAATTGCATAAAACTTTGACTTTGACTTGACTTTGACTTTGACGGCACGGTTGGCGCAGTGGCTGAGCGATCGGCTGCTGCGCCGCGTGTCGTGGGTTCGATTCCCGCACGGAACAAATATTTGTATGGACTACAGTTAGTTGTTCCGGGTCTGGCTGTTTGCTTTGCTAAAAAATACTGGTAGGTAACTCGCAATAAGATAAATAAAAATACCTTAACAACGAAAAAACAGAAAAAGTACAACAAGTTCTTACATAGAGCTTGCAGTGGGTGAGTATGTGAGTGCGTGTGGTGTGTGCGTGAATCGTATGTTCAGCAAGGGTGAAGTTGAGCTATTTATTTGTTATTTATATTCATTTATAATTATTATTTACATACATACATATTTACTTACATATATACATTATTTACTTACCATACTCAAATCATACCATAGAACTGTTTTAAGTCCGTGATATCTCACAGCCCAAAACCAGCGTCAGGCACTAGTTGTCTGGCATTTTTGCTGAACTGGACCATTTTAGCGCAGCCGTAAGGCACATACTCAACAATATAAATATACCCATCTACAATTTTTTTTTATGTATTACTTATTTAGTTTCATACATTTTTTTTATTTGTTCATGTTTTTTATGTTTAATATTGTATCGTTGTGTGCCTGAGCCTGTGCCGAATAAATGTTTTTTCTTTCTTTCTTTTCTTTCAAGGAAAGTTTTAGTTAGTCAAGAGTAAAACATAATGTGGAAGTTGTACGCGTATTTTATTTATTTACTATATATTTCTAAAATCTTAAATTAAAAACTTAAAAACCGCAAAAACGGTTACGTGGGGGATCCATGTAACCGTTTTTACGGTTTTTTCTGTGGGAAAAGAACAAAAAGAAGTTTGTGTATGTGACTATAAATGTTTGTAAACGCACCCACGACACAGGAGAAATTCCTAGTGTGGGGCACCGTTTTAAAAAAAAAAAAAAAAAAACTAGTTCAGACATAAAGCCTGGTCAACCTACAAGAGGAGCTCGCGTTGGAATTTGTAAGCGGGCAAGGTCGAAAATTGATGCGCCATCGAGACTAAGTGTCCGTATGTACGGCAATACGACCATTCAAATAGGATTTGTATGTCAAGCGTGGCATGTGGGAGGGAACCAACACACGCTTTGGAACCCACGCTATTGGGAAACGAGAAAATCATGAGAATGATTTTTTGAAATTTGAAATTCAATGTGCCAACGAATAAGAATAATATGATTTAGTACTTAAGATATACCTGGATGATAGAGTTTTTCTTGGATAAAACGACGTTTTCCAAAAATGTATACTAAATTTCATGAAAATCGTCGGAGTCGTTTCCGAGATTCAGATTGTTTATATACGTATACAAGAATGGCTCATTTAAAGGTATTACATAACTTATAACAAAGAACGTACGACGACAGGCTGAACTCGAAAAACACAATTTTATTAAATTAGAGTTACGTATGGAAAAACTAAGTTCCAGCGAAAAGTATAAACAAACAAAATTTTAAAATCTTAAATATACCTTGTGAAAAAAGCAAACTGATAAAATAGAAAATGAGTAAAATATCAAGTGAGGGTAGTGTTTCTGTTATTCAAAGTTCCTGTCAAGCAAAAAAAGAAACTAAATATGTATATAAACTTCATTCAAATCAAAAGTATAAACTGACTTAACGAGACGTCTAACATAATGCCATCCACGACAATTAGACGCGTCCATCCACGAGCACAAAATAATATCGTGATTATGAAACATCGGCCACGACTTGAGATGAAGTAGATCCACCTACACCCAACTATATATACTGTACCTAATACTGTAAGGTTATCAGTTGCATCCACAGCTTCTGGGTAGCAAGTTCATTCTAACAATAGAAATCAAAGAATAAAAATGAAATTGGTAAGCTTTGACGGGCTTTATGAATAAACTTTAGAAAAAGAACATCTTTAAACAATAATACTATGAAAAGAGTAGCTTTTAACACCATTGCATAACCTCAAAAAACTGAAATTAAAACTCAAGTTTCAAAAAAGAAATTAAAGATGTTTTACCTCTAATTAATTACAGTTGTTGATAAAAAAAAGTTAACTTTAAAAAGTCAGTAATTCTAAAATTGTAATTTCCAGTTCATCATCTTAGCTGCCGTCACCTTGGCTCAGGCCGCCAAACTGGACAGGATCTACCTCCCACCCAACGCTCAGTCCTCTGCAGGATCGAACTTCCTTGAGACTCCTCGCCAGTCAAACGGATTCCAAGACCAGACCAGTGCCTTCTCCAACAATGGATTTTCCAGCGAAAACGGTTTTGCCCAGAACGGAGCTTACTCAGGATTCGAAGCTCGCCCCGAGCGCGCTCAGGCTGCCCTCGAGAGGAACGCTGCTATCTTTCGTCAGGACAACTCCAACGATGGAGAGACTTACGCGTACGCTTATGAGACTGAGAATGGTATCAATGCCGAGGAGAGCGGAGTGGCAACCAATGGAGTCCAGGCTCAGGGCGGGTATTCTTACACTGGCGATGATGGCAAGGTCTACTCTGTGAGGTGAGAATTTATAAATATTGAAACAACATATTTGATAATTTTCCATTAGTAGCCACTATACCATAACTATTTTTTCTAAATTTTCAGGTACACCGCTGATGAGAACGGATTCCAGCCCCAAGGCGACCACATTCCGACTCCTCCCCCCGTCCCCGAAGAGATCCTGAAGGCTCTGGAACAGAACGCTCGCGACGAGGCTGCTGGCATCTTTGATGATGGTAAGCATTTAAGATCTTTTTAAATTATGTGACATCTGAATAAGTTTTTAATAATTATTGTTTTAGCTGTAATATTAATTGCTTATTATACATTCATTTTCTTTATTCAGGTTCATACAGCGAAGGTAAATACGACAGCAACAGCCAACAACAGTACTACAACAACAACGCTCAAGCCAACAACTACAACAACGCCCAAGCCAACAATTACAACAACGCTCAGGCCAACTACAACAACGCTGACTCCGTGGTAACCAACAACGCCCTTCTGCGCAACGACGCTTCTGGAAGCAGCAGCTCCGTCGCTGGAGTGCAGAAAGCGTACCTCCCTCCCGTCGCCCAGAGGAGAGAATCCTCCTTCAACACTAGAACCGGCTACCAATATTAGAGACTGTTGATTATTCTCATTAAACGACTTATTAAATAATGTATTTATAACCGAATATACTTTTTTACTTAATAATTTGGTGTTACCATCCATTTTGTCCTAATTTAGTGTAGACAGATTTCTTCTACTCAATACACAAATTATGGATTCTTTCGTAGGAAAACTCTGATTAAATAATATATTGTCATATCAGATCTGTAGGAAAATATCGCGACTTTAATAATATATGGAAGTCTGAAATCGCCAGCCCGTCTTGAGCAAGCGTGGTGATCAATGCTCGTGCCTTCTCTGAATAATTTATTTATTTATTACGTTTTTAGGAAAACTTACAGCTAAACAGGCATTGAGTAAAAGTTTAGACAAAATATAGCCAATTACAAGTTTCCACATGTAGTATATAAATAGAATGCCATTAAAAAAAATAAAAAATAAGACTATATAATACAAAACTAAACAGAAAATTGACTTAATACGCTCGAAGAAGATATTGGATAATGTCTTCTTAAGAAGAAGCAGCTTTAGCCCTGCAGTGAGATAGTAACAGTCTGGTATTTCATTATTATCTGAACTGTAAATGAATAATTTTCAACAACAAAAGCTCAAGTAAAAATTTCACAATTACTTTCAAATCATTGCCTCTTTCTACTTTGACTCATTTAAATAATTTTGATGAATAGATTAAAACCTGAACGTATTGTAAAACTAATGTTACAACAAGTAAATACGAATGTAACTTTTTCTATTGGTTTGTTAACTTTAAACTCATTGACGGTTGAACGGATTGGACACAATTTGTCACATTTATAGATCATAACCTAGTTACGGACATTTTTAAATACTTTTTTTCCTAGTAATACGTTACCATGGGATAATTTCCGACCTTCACACGAGACCTTAAAGCTAGTCTTCTTTATTGAAATTTAATTGAGGTCACTCATTGGGCCAGTATTGTGTTATTGTTTGTGGTTTGTAGACAACTAATTTTTCAATTAAAAATGGGTACAAGAAACAAATGATAGTACTTACTAATAGTAAAGTCCTCTGGACTTTACTGTAATAATGAAGATTTTTTTATTCAGTTCAGAATAAAAAATAGAGTTAAAATAGGTTTTTCTATCTTATTAAACAAAAGTCATAAAAAACCGGAAATCGGAAGCAGCGGTAGGCTTTTCACATAGCTTTAGTGTATACGCACTAAAAAATATGGAATGTTATGTTCGGTTGACGACAGTAAGCTCAACTAACCTCATATATATTTTTTTTTTTTTTTTTAAAAACGTTGCCCCACAGTAGGAATTTCTCCTGTATCACGGGTGCGTTTACAAACATTTAAACTCACATACACAAACAGCCAGACCCGGAACAACTACCTGCAGGTCATACAAATATTTGTTCCGTGCGGGGATCGAACCCACAACACGTGGCGCAGCAGCCGATGGCTCAACCACTGCGCCAACCGTGTCGTCAAAATAATTATAATATAAATAATTATATGTATGTATGTTACTATTTAGGTGACCACTGAAAATCACCATCTTGACATGGCCACCATATTTCCTTCCAGCTTCAGCCAAGACTGTACGTCCGGGTAGTAGCTGCCGAATATTACTGTTTCATGCTTATACCTTATGTGTTTTAGTTTTGTCTTCGGTCATATTACATAATAGGGTAAAAATGGTCCTTAAAAATTCCGATTGGTCCGAAAGTTGGATTACACAAAAATATTGGACACGTATTTTTTCTTTTCTCACGTAAACCAAAAATGACGACGATATATATACGTCAGCCCGTGCTACACTTTTAACGTAACAGTGATGCCCCTCCTCCCCCGATCACCATGTACGACAAGCCGATACCCTGGGGGGAGCAAGCTTAGAAACGGGGGGGTCATCCTTGACCGACACCTTACCTTCCGGACGCACATAATGACGGTGCGCTCGCATTCGCTCTAGGGAGGTTACATCCCATGATTAATGTACGCAGCAAATTGTCACTTCGGTGCAAGATGCGGCTCTACACCAAGTGCATCAGGCCTATTATGACCTACGCGTGTGCCATACTCGCACATGCAAGGCCTTCCTATATCCATAGGATGCAGACTTTGCAGAACCGTTTTCTCCGTCGAGCTGCGGCAGTCCCGTGGTTCGTTAGGAATGAAAGACTCCACGTAGATTTAAAAATCCCCACCATCAAGCAATTCATGAAGCGTCTCACAGGGCGCTTTTTCGAATCAGCCGAGCGACACCCAAACCCACTTGTCGTCTCGGCCTCCCGATACTTCCCTACCAAAATTGGTAAGATTCGCCGCCCAAGGCATACCCTAGTCGAGCCAGACGACGACATAACCGTCATCCAGGAGAGCAGTAGGGAAACTAGCACTCTTAGGAAATACACACGCACAAACCGACCCACATTCCGGCCTCGCCGACGAGGCCCGCGTCGCGCGACGCCCTAGTTAGTTAAATGTAAATTCAAAAAAAAAAGTAACAGTGATGTCACAAACCCCTTCTCTTGAACTTTGATGTTCTATATCATTTTCACCTTTTATTGATTTCAGTAACCAAAAAATACGTGTCCAATATATTTTGGTGATCTAACTTACGGACCAAATAGACTTAATGTATTTTTACCTAGGACACATCCCTATTCCTACTCAGTGACGATTATAGCGTATACCACTTATCGTTATCATAAACAAGAGCAACTAGCACCAGCGCACTCGGGATTTACCATACTATGTACATAAAAAATCGAGAATTAAAAGTAGAAATACCGTCCATTACCGATGAAAATACTTGTACCTATGATCTGACTGGTATCTGGTCAAGGTGAGCAGACGTTTCCGGCTATTGCGTTCCAGTTATTGACCCATCTGCGCAAAAAGTGCATCTCACGAATTTGTAATTAAATGTTGGCGAGGATCGAGTTTATATTGTTTTACTTGCTTGACCTATATTATATATGCTGAGGAGTTTGTTGCACCACTTCTTTTGTCCAGCAAAAACACGAAGAAGTGGTGTGTTTTAGGATCTTCTTAAGTACATTTTGACGTTCAAAAAGTGCTGATGCTTATCTTAATTTGAATAAACGAAAATTGAATGTTTAATTTTATATTTTTTTCTAGAGAGTGTTTATCCATACAGTAAAGCTAGGATATATGTCATAAAATTGACCCTGCATTATTTTGAACTAGCACTATGACGTAGGTTCTCTGAGCTACTGAGATTTTCGTAATGATAACCGGTCAAGTGCGTTTTGGATCACGTGCAGGGAAGGGTTCAGTCGTACGAATTAGTAAGTTAGTAATTAATTATTTACGTATGCTGTATTTATGTACTGTATTTATTAACTGAAAAATTAAGTTTCTTTTATTAAATAGAAACTTAATTTTTACTCCAAGAAGCTTACGAAAAATCAAAGTAATTTCTGCAGCTTTATGTTTAGTTGCACATATCTTATCAACTGCTTGATATAAATAAAAAAGTTATTTTGTGTTCCAAAATCTTCATGGATGTCCTCGGACCTGGGGTGCATGTAGGGGTCTGTCAGACTCTTACTGTCCGAAACCACTGTTCTTTTAATTCATTTTCCCGGGGACTTACATCTGTTGGAAGTTCCACCCTTATTTATTTGTATTCAACTGCAAAGCTTAAATTGCTTCGTCATTGGTCCAGTAGATGCAAGCGCTGCCGCTGAGTACGAGGTCCTGGTAATGTATTATTATATATTATAATATGTCATTTGAATGAATTCGCAAAATTACTACTAAACTTTTTATGTTATAAAATAGATTAGTTAGTTTATGTGTTGTATTATATTGTTGTTTATTAGATATCCATCTTATTTTTTTTTGGGACAAGCCCGCTACACTATTCCCAAACCACTGCAACTCCTGAAAACCAGAATCAATAGTGGCGACCACCAGAAAAGAGTCGAGACAATGAAGCCCGACGAGTCCCGGAGAAACGATTCAACTGTCTTGGATCCCGCAACGAAATTAATCAGAAAGGAACAGCGGAAGAGTTAGAAAAAAAAGTGTGTTTTATGTTGGTTACGAACGTAGTTTTTGTTTAAGAGTGTTTGTTTTTTTTGTAAATAAGATAACGTTAAGGCCCTGCTTTTGTAGTAGGTTTTTACCACCTATAATTTTATTTTTAAGGAATTTCTAAATAAATTAAAATAAAATGAAATACCATTACACCTTCCTAACACCAACGATGTCTTACCGACTAGTCTCATCAAAGGTCATCTACAATTAAACAAGTCACTCCTCGGGCGTAATATTATATCGTCATTAAGAAACATTGGCCACTACTTACGATATAATTGGTCGATCTGCACTTCACTATAAATACTGTGATAACATTGTGGGGTTATCAGTTGCATCCACAGCTTCTGGGTATCCAGTCCAGTCTGTAAATAAAATACCAGCAACGAAAATGAAATTGGTAAGTGCTTTTAAAAAGCGGTTTATTAAAAAAATCAAAGGCGCTTGTGAAGTTTTAATACAAGCTTGACTTACTTTGGGAGTCGGCAGATCATCTATTACGTATGTGCTGTTGTACAATCATCAAACATCTTCATTGAAACATCATCAACATTGTATACATAGATCAAGCTTCTTTTGTACTTCGAGAGCGAATAAATTATTATTATTTAAAACATTATTTATAGTTATTTCTGTTTAAAATTCTAAGTAGGTAATTCTTATTAGGTCTTTGTAACAAAATTGTCACCGCTTTCTTTCTATGCAGAAACTTTTCTATTGCTATTCTTAATAATATACTATGACATCAGCGATGACAAGACTAACCTTTTTTTTCGCATTCGACGTTCTAATTTTTGATATTTTATATGCAGACAGTTCTTATTTTTGACAGTTCTATTTTTAAATTTTTTGAAATTTACCAAACACATTGTGGTCACCTGTAACTTGGTCCATATTAAAATTCTTTGACGGCGCTAACCCTTTAAAGAAAATTGCATTTGTATAGGGGTCAGAGTTTTCGGAGAATTTCGTTTTTACTTTTAGTCGAAATCTATGAATAACACCAATAAATTGTCATATTACGTTAACGATTTTCGCTCATGATAGAAGGGAAATGCTACAAAACGCAACCTGTCACAATCTTACACGATCCGATAGTTAAAAAGTACCGTGCCTGTACCGCAGGTCTCAAATATTTATTTTCAACTGAAGGCAGCATTTCAATTTATATAATTTACGTTTTCAGTTCATCGTCTTAGCCACTGTTGCTTTGGCCCAGGCCGCCAAACTGAACAGGACCTACCTCCCACCCAACGCTCAAGCTTCTGCAGGATCTTCCTTCCTGGAAACTCCTCGCCAATCCAACGGGTTCAAGGATCAAACCGGGGCTTATTCCAACAATGGATTCTCTAGTCAAAGCGCTTTCGCCCAGAACGGAGCTTACTCAGGCTTTGAAGCTCGTCCCGAGCGTGCTCAAGCCGCTTTCGAGAGGAACGCTGCTATCCTTCGTCAGGACAACTCCAATGATGGAGACACTTACGCGTACGCTTATGAGACTGAGAACGGTATCAACGCCGAGGAGAGTGGAGTGGCGACCAATGGAGTGCAGGCTCAGGGCGGGTATTCCTACACTGGCGATGATGGCCAGGTCTACTCTGTGAGGTGAGAATCTGTTTACATGATTACAAGATTAATTTTTTACTGATCTTTCGGTATCTGATCTCATTAATACTTTTATTCTATTTAATATTTTCAGGTACACCGCTGATGAGAACGGTTTCCAGCCCCAAGGAGACCACTTCCCTACTCCTCCCCCCGTCCCCGAAGAGATCCTGAAGGCTCTGGAGCAGAACGCTCGCGACGAGGCTGCTGGCATTTTTGATGATGGTAAGCATTCGCAATTTATTAAATTACATAATTAATAATGTAACTTTTTAATTAATTACTTCTTTGACTGGATATTATAATAAAACTTATCCATTCGTTTTCATTCTTCAGGTACTTACAGCGAAGGTAAATACGACAGCAACAGTCAACAACAATACTACAACAACAACGCTCAACTCAACAACTACAACAACGCCGACTCCGTGGTCACCAACAACGCTTTTCTCCGCAACGATGCAGCTGGAAGCAGCAGCTCCATCGCTGGAGTGCAGAAAGCGTACCTCCCTCCCGTCGCCCAGAGGAGACAGTCCTCCTTCAACGCTAGAACCGGCTACCAATATTAGAGACTGTTGATTTTCTTGTTAAACGACTTATTAAATATTTATAAACAAACATATTTTCTTTAGTTATTAATGTTCAAGTAATTTAGAAAACTTTAATTTATAAATCTAACGAACGAAATGAAACTAGGCTAGCAATATGGTTGTATTTACAAACTTATTGCATTAATCTGTAGTCGGTTGAGGTGACATACAGAATGAGCGCTATTTATACCACCTTAGCACCTTATTGGTTTGATGGTTTTAATTTTTTTTATTTTATTTTATAGGAATAACAAACAGCAGTATATTACACAGTAGGGACACAATATAAATAAAATAATAATAATAAATATTGCTGGACAATCCACACAGCATCATCTAGCCCCAAGCTAAGCAGAGCTTGTGTTATGGGTACTAGATGGCTGATATACTTAATACAACACATTACATAGATAGATATTTTTTATTATACATAGCAAATACCCAGAACACCCGGAACAAATATTTGTAGATCGTACAAACATTTGTCCCAAGGCGGGAATCAAAATCAACCTCTTGCGTTGCAGGCGGACCTTCGCCCACCGCGCCACATCGGTCGTCAAATAATAAATACTCATAATAAAAGTAAATTATATACTACTCAAGACGTTACCCAATACAGAATAGCTAGCTGTTAGCAGTTATTAAAATATAAATAAAAGCTAATTAAGCCATTTCCTTGTTAAACTTGGGTTTTTGTAATTTTGCAATTTTATTACGGAGTATAGGTGATCTCATGGTCTTAAGTTCATGCACTACTGTTGAGCATCAGATCATGGATTCAGTTTCCGGACCAAATAAAATGGCAGTGGGATCTTCCATCAGGAATTCCTCCATAGCAGCCCGGAGTCAGGATTTGTGTCCGACTGGTGGCAATAAGCTCGTCCCCTATACATTGCAATATTTGGGTGTAGTATAATTAGTGTACTGACAGTGTCTTACCCTGTGGTGAATATTGAATACAAGGGGTGTTGGTATGTATTACAAACTTTTGAGATTTCGTGCCCGCTAGAGGGTAATAAAGTCACCCCTATGAAATTAAATTGTATTTCCAGTGTCATCCTGTTTTAACTGACATTTTCATCAATTAAAAGTTTTCTAAAATATTTTTCTAAGTGAAAACTTCTTTTCCCGCGATTTTGGCTTAACGTCGTCAATCCCCATTACTGATAATTTTCTTAATGTAATAAGCAGTACTGGCCCAGTGGAATCGGCTCCGACTCACGTGCTGTTTGTCGTCGGATCAAACCCAGGCACGCACTTTACTTTGTGTCTATTTTTTATCATATTTTTTATTCTATCATATTATCTTTATTTCATATTACATCACCACTGCTCTCAAAACGGCCTTCCTTCAAATCGTGAGACCCGGCCCGATGTCCTAGATCCAAAATTTCGAAGACGAATTGTGCTATTTACCAATCCACACTGGGGCCGCGTGGGTAGGTAATGCCCATTCCCTCTCTTTGAGAGTAGGCTAGTTAGTAGTAGGAAACACTGTACAGTTATTTTACTTATTTATTTAATACTTTAAGTACACAAATACACACACATAAACTATATCACCGGAGCAGAACAATAAGAAAAACGGACCTCAATTAGGAATGGGACATGACCTGAAGAGTTTTCTATCAGTCAATCTTTGGGTGGTACAAATGCAAACAGTGGTAGGTGCAATTTCGTAAGAAAGATAATAATATTTGGGTACAAAAATATATGCACACCTTTAGTATGAACAATACCTAATAAGACAAAATGTGAACTCGAATAACAACATGGTCATTAAAACAAGCAATGACCATGTTGTTATGCTAGATATTTCATTAAAAACAATAATTCTATCATTATCATTATCATACTCCTACCCTTATCCTTATTTTCATTATTCATTCATACCTTTAGTTATTAATACACAAAGTAATTCAAATACACGAATATGCTCATGTTAGTTAGATTTCTGTCTCATCAAAATAATAACATAGAATTTATAGTTAAAAAAAAAAACTGCAGTTAAAATATTATTTATTACCTGATCGAATGCAAGTGCAACATACGGTAGCTGCATACTTAAAATTCGACATGAATACTATCGACAAAACAAATCGAAGATTGAAAGCATTAGCACCATCCGTTATGTATGACCCTGCCATACATCGGCAAAATACCTCTACCTATTACTTCTTGTTGATACCTGGTCAAGGTAAAATGACCTTTCCGGCAACCGTGTTACAGTTGTAGACACATCAGCTTTTGCGTATCTCACGAAATTGTAATTAAATTATGTTGAGCAAGGTTGAGTGTGTACTACCGTTGTTTTACTTGCTTTACTTATATTATTGTTTCTTGAAAGGGCTATTTAGGCTATATTTTCAATCCAATTAATGTACGAGTTCGTGGCTAAATAAAAACAGCCGCACGGGTTTATCTAAGGTTAAGATACGCTTGTCGAGGTTATTCTGTAGATGGGTGACCGTTTGTAACTTATCGAGACTCCTCCATGCCTCGGGAAGCACGCTAAACCGTTGGTCCCGGCTGTAATTCGTAGATCTTTGACAGTTATGGGCTATCGGGCACTCGTTCGAAGCCCGAATGTCTGACAACCAGTCTCACCAAGGAGTATCGTTTTGCCCAGTAGCTGGGTTATGAAGTCAAATAGGCAGTCGCTCCATGCAAAATACTGGTATTCAGTTGGGAAATGGCCAGGCAGATAATGTACATACGCCAGCAAATTGCTGGCGCAAACTGCCAAATTTTCCCAATTCAACATGAACTTTATTACGAAAAAATAAGGCACACGGACAACCGACAACCGACACGACGAGCTGTTTTGAACCCAAAACAGCTCAAATATATATAATTCCAATTAAACTGTAATATTTTTGAGGTTTTCTGCGCCTTCAGTAGCCGCACCGGCACATCCTGCCGTACTAGAAAGATGGGATGGCGCAAGGGTGTGGACACCCGTTGCATCACACACCAAAGGCCAACCCATCTTCCAAGGCATTATGGTCACTCCATCTGGTCTCTTCCCATTATAAAGTGTACAATCAAGAATATTATCCTATTCTATTATTTTCTGCAATAACTTTCTTAGCGGTCGGTATCATCAAAGGTCAATAACAATAACTCAAATTAATCCTCGAGCGTAACACAATACAGTCATTAAAATATATTGAACACTACTTGCGATGTAATTGCTTGATCTACTATAAATACTGCTATAACATTGTTGGGCTACCAGTTGCATCCACAGCTTCTGGGTAGCTAGGTCCGTAGAAACCACCAACAAATAATGAAGCTGGTAAGCTCAAAAGTGATTCTTGAATAAACACTTCATAATACCAGCCAGTTATCATCTCTCTTTACTAAACTCGTATACGCAAATCCATTAC
This sequence comes from Phlogophora meticulosa, assembly GCA_905147745.2. Classification (NCBI taxonomy): domain Eukaryota; kingdom Metazoa; phylum Arthropoda; class Insecta; order Lepidoptera; family Noctuidae; genus Phlogophora; species Phlogophora meticulosa. The sequence goes on from LR990534.1 coordinate 2,444,138, forward strand.
GTTTGTAGAAAAAAAAACTCTATTCAAAAGAATAATTAAAAACTGATCTGAAGCCCACGTTAACTGTTCTGTGTATATGATCTTTTCACCAAAATAAAATTCATAAAGTTGCCCAACATTTTGGACTATAGAAAAAAAAACGTTTCTTGGGATTGTACGCAATTTTACAGCGACCAATATTTATTAACACACATTAGCCCTATTTAATTATTAAGAAGAACACGCATCCCCTACTACGAGTATATTACTCCTGTATACAAGCTTTTATTCGCGATTACGTCCGCGTGAACGTCGGTTATCGCGGTTGCAGACGAAGTCGCAGATTATGAACTATCCTATGTCCTTTCCTGGATCTCAAACTATCTCCGTACCAAATTTCATATAAATCGGTTCAGCGTTTTAAGCTTAAAATAGTAACCGACAAACAAAGTTACTTTAACATTTAAAATATTTATTACGAATTATTTACTTACTATCTCAACAAAATCACAACAAACAACAGCAACATGAAATTTCTTGTCACTGCATATAAAACAATCACTTATTAAAGTTAAAATTACTGGTTTTCAGTTTATGGTCTTAGCCACCTTCACTCTGCTCCAGGCCGCTACAGTTGACAGGAACTACCTCCCACCCAAAGCTGAAACCTCTGCAGGGTCTGACTTCCTTGAATCACCTCGCGAATCTAACGGGTTCAAAGATCAAACTGGTGCTTACTCCAGCAATGCATACTTCAAGCGAAATGAATATACCAAGAACGTAGCTTTCTCAGGCTTTGTAGCTCGTCCCGAGCGTGCTCAAGCTGTTTTCGAGAGGAACGCTGGTATTCTTCGTCAGGACAACTCTAATGATGGAGAGACTTACGCGTACGGTTATGAGACTGAGAACGGTATCTACGCCGAAGAGAGCGGAGTGGCGACCAATGGAGTCCAGGCTCAGGGCGGGTACTCCTACACTGGCGATGATGGCAAGGTCTACTCTGTAAGGTGAGAATCTACTTTAACCCAAAAAATAATGTTGGTCTTTTGGTCCAACCATATCAATTTTTTTTTAACTCTATCTAACATTTTCAGGTACACCGCTGATGAGAACGGTTTCCAGCCCCAAGGCGACCACCTACCCACTCCTCCTCCCGTCCCCGAAGAGATCCTGAGAGCTCTGGAACGGAACGCACTTGACGAGGCTGCTGGGATCTATGATGATGGTAAGCATTTGGATTTTTTTCATTCATATAATTATGTACGATTTTAATAAGTTTTTTGTTTGACTGGATACTTCAGGTACTTACAGCAAAGGTAAATACGATAGCAACAATCAAAAACAATACTACAACAATAATGCTGAATCCAACAACTATAAAAACGCTGACTCCGTTGTTTCCAACAACGCTTTTATCCGCAACGATGCAGCTGGTGGCGGTAGCTCTGTGGCTGAACTCCTGAAAGCGTATTTGCCTTCTTATGATCAGAAAGATGCTGCTGGAAGCCGTAACTCCATCGCTGGTATACAAAAAGCCTACCTACCTCCCTTCAATCAACATAACAACCAGAAGAACGAAGTGACCAATTTTAACAATGCTTTAGCCCGCAACGACGCTATTAGTAGTGAACTGCAAAACGCGTATGTTCCAGCTGTCGGTCAGCACAAGGATGCTGCCTCCAATGCTGGTATCCAGAAAGCCTACCTTCCGTCCTTTACTCAACATAACAACCTGAGGAGCAGAGTAAGTCTAGACAATTCCAACGACATTGGTTTTGACCGCAACGGCGCTGATGATGGTGGTGACTCTGTAGCTGATCACCAGAATGAGTACCTTCTACCCTCTGGTCGGCACAATGATGGTGTTCGAAGCCGCAACTCTATTGACGAGGTCCAGGAAGCCTATCTACCTCCCCTCACTCAACATTACAATGGGAGAAGCGGAGTGGGCCTAGCTACTTTCAACAAAGATGATTTTGACAGCCCCGATGCTGTCGGACTCCAGAAAGCGTACCTCCCACCCTTCAGTCAGCAAAACGATGCTGCTGGAAGTGGTAGCTACATTGCCAGGATCCAGAAAGCTTACCTTCCTCCCTATGATCAGCGCCATAAGCGAAGCACTGTCACCCACAGTCGTTAAGAAACCTGGTGGTAATAATGCCTACCTTCCTCCGCTTCCTACGCTTGGGTTTTTTTTACTCAACGCTAAAATTCTTTAGCGTTGAGTGTTCATGTTAATAGAGGCAGGCTGTGAAAGATTTAATTTTATTAAATAAACTATTTAATTATACCAAAAAAACGTGTTTCCTGGTTTTAAAACTATGGGTATCCAAACTAGAAATTGTATAATTGTAAGAAAATTCTTTTTTGGTAATATACCTATATTATAAATAAGTCAATATTATGTTAACACGTTCCGGGACAATTTGCAAATGTCATGATATGACAGTTCAAAATCCCATAATTTTTTTTCATACCGTTTACAGCCGTACTACCATAATACATGTATTTTTATTATTGGCCACAGACGTTGACGACTATGGGCGGAACGTCGTCGTATTTTTAATTTTTTACGTAATAAAGGATTACGTAAATACATTGAGTTAAAATGTAGCGTCACGTCACACGTAAGTAGATTTTACACCTACATGTGACGTATCGAGCCCCCACTCCCCATCTCTAATGCGTTTTATCTAATTCATTTCTTATTAATATGATAAAGCAAAAAATATGTGTCCAATATTTTTTTTTATTTTATGACTGGCGAACTAAATATAATTTCCTTTTTTTAACCAGGCTTCATCTATCTTGCAAGAAAAATCTGTTGCCCCTACTTAACCTAACTATTACATTATTATAATCATAATATTATGTGGTCGGATAACGATCTTAAAAAGTATGAACAAGACATGTTCGTAATGACGAAAACAAATTGATCTTATAAGTCACGCTGTTTGACATTGCATGTTGGATGCGAAGTCTGATCAATAATTACGAAATAAATACTGTTAGTCTGTTTTATATAACAGACACAATTATACAGTTGGAGCTTATGGAACAGACACACTTCACACATTCTTACATTACATTGCAGATAAAATCACGCCTTTGATCCTGTTAAGACTAAGGCAGCACTGTACCTAATACACTCTTTTTATATTTTGTAGTGGGCAGGAAAATCCTCGTGGATGCCCTCCACCCTGAGAGGGGTCTGTCAGACTTTTACGTCTAAAAACTACTCCGGTGTTCCATCTCATACGTACGCGATCGCGTCGCGGGAAGGTACGATCCTTTCGCAACACATTCAGCCCTATTTAGTAGGAGGCAAGCTTATTTCCATTAACCAGCTAAATCCAGACTCCGGCAGCTACTAAGAAACTCCAGATGGAAAAACATAACAGCTCTGCTGAACCCGGGATCCCAACCCAGTACCTCATTCTCCACGGCAGCCCTTGCGCTCACTAGACCATCGAGGCTAACGAGGAACTATACTAACATTTATGGCAAACCTAATATTGGGTGATCCTCTCTGCCTAGAAGAAATAATTATTTCCCTCAGTGTACCAAGGAAAAAGACTGCCCTTGTGTAAAACATTATTTTCTAAGTCTAAATAAAAAAAAAAGGAAGCAAGATTGAAAAGCAACTTCCTCCCAAAAGTATTATATATATAGCAATTTTATGTAGTACCACAAATAGTTTTCTCGAAAACTACTATCAAATAGGTTTTTAAACAGCCTTAATTTCACGAGAAAATCACTTTCAGAATTCCACGTAAGTGTAAGTATTTATGCTTAAGACAGTACGTGTTCGTCTCTTATCCACGAGGTTGTGGGTTCAAAATCAGGCGAGTACCATTACGACCTTTTCAATTATTATGTATTTTCTATGTTTATCTTGGACATCACTGATATCGGTAAAGGAAAACATCGTAAGGAAACCTGAACTTAAAATTAATGTAAGTCTGAAATCACTAACCCGAATTGAAGAAGCTTGGTAATTAATGGCCATACCTTCTCTGTACGAGAAGGTTCCTTTCTCCTGAAGTTGGACGGTAACAAGCAGGTGTTATTAGTATTTTTCTAGACGAACAATTTCACAAGCCGCTTTGCTTCTGCAAATTACTTAAAGATAAGATTGGCACGATGCGTCTTGCGTAGCAATTGAAGTTGCGTCTAAAAGTTAAATTAACTTTTACGATGGTTCCATTGCATAAACTGATGAGTAGCCTACTGTCTAGATCAGTATTTATCAGTTTACTTACGCAATGATTATAACAAGTAGATTACAACTTACAACAGTTATATGGTTGCGTCATAAGTTTGGTCGAACCTACAGATTTTTTTAAACGTTTCCGCACACTAGGAATTTCTCCTATATCGTGGGTGCGTTTACAAGCATATAAACTCACATACACAAAAAACCGGATCTGGAGCCGGTAGGCCATGCATACGAGTATATTTGTACCCACGACACGCAGCGCACTTGCTAACAGAGATGATGACCATTGGGGCGCAAGGGTTTTTGTTTGACGACCGCGCTTTTGTTAATACAGCATGGGTATGCCCCTAACAAAGTGGAGAAACGATCTTGTGAAGATTGTCGGAAGCCGATGGATGAGGGCAGCGCAGGACTGATTGAAATATTTGGGGCAGGCCTTTGTCCAGCAGTGTTCGTCTTTTAGCTAACTAGCGTGGTGGCCGCTACTAGAGATGGCATCGTCAAGTATTTCTTTAATAAACCAAGCGTATCAGTGAGTATCACCTATAGAAAATGACGGAACGTGACAATTCTCAGTATGCCAAAATTTACGAGCATGGTGTCTCTCGATGCTTCTGAAGCTTTTTATTACAGATATCGTAACCCCATTATTGCACTCGTTATTAAAAGATTTTTTTTACTTAAGGACGAATACTGCATTCTGAAAAAAACTAAAGTCAGTGCTTTTCTGTTCCTTAGATCGACAAAATGTATGGACCACCGATATTTTTCTTGATTTGATCGATTTCGAGATTTCAGGCTTAATCTTATTTTAAAAGTTGATCGAAATAGAGGTATGTTGTCAATTAAAAATAAGTTTGTCTATCACCATATACAAACTAGGCTGATGTAACTTACAAAACATATATATACATCATATGTATATCAGTCATCTAGTACCCATAACACAAGCTCTGCTTAGCTTGGGGCTAGATGATTCTGTGTGGATTGTCCAGCATTACTTATTAAAAAAAAAAAAAACCACGTCAAATGCCCGTTGGACAAAACACCCGTCCAGATGGATCGAGGATCCTCTCTCTATAATGGAGGATGAGGAACGTTACACCATGTTCCTCATACCCTTAAAAGGGGAAATCCATACTCACACGAATCACCATATAAACTTTCCGATCCCTCATGGAAATTGAACGGTTTAAAAGTTTGAAGCAGTATAAATCATTAAATGTCTTATCTACTAGTAGTAACTATCGCAGTCATAGAAAAAAGAACCTACTGGGTCCAAGCCACATTTCAAATAGTTTCCTTAAAATGACTCAATATTTAAAAAAATCCAATTACTAAGGAACAATTTAAATCTATTTGTCCCACGATAAGCGTGGGATGGGAATTACTATAATTTATATAAACTTTATCTGAAACACTTTCAGATCTTGAGTGTATTTACTGCTTGATAACTGATGTTATAATGTTTCGATAAAATATTTAATTAGTTCATGTTAACAGCTGCTGGTACTGTCTGATATTTTTTATGTAACTATGGAAATAATCGTCATCATCATCATATATTAAGCTTTTTCCTAACTATGTTGGGGTCGGCTTCCAATCTAACCTTATGCAGCTGAATACCAGTGTCTTTCTTGGAGCGAAAACCTAACTGTCCTTAATAATCCAGTTACTGGGTAACAGGATACTCTAAAATTAAAGATTTTCGTAATTTTGCAGTTTCTGAATTGCTATTAATTGCAGTATGTCGATTGGTATACATTGCCGCGAAATTTAGGTTATTTTTCTACTATAAATATTATTTAACAATCAGATTTCATGATGTGACTCTAGAGATATATGGAAGAAGAAAACATGCTGCGCCGACCCCAAATAATTTGGGATAAGATTAGGAGGATGGTAAATCAGATTTCTTGATCATTTTAGTTCGATTTTTCAAGTATTATATTACCATACTGTTGAATATATCGAGAAATTGAAACGAAAAAATAGGTGGTTACAAGTATATTATTTACAAATCAATTAACATTCAGCAGTCTCTAATAACGGTAGCCATCCTTAGCGTTGAAGGAGGGTTGGCTCCTCTGAGCGACGGGAGGGAGGTACGCTTTCTGGACTCCAGCGATGGAGCTACTGCTTCCGGTAGCGTCGTTGCGGGCAAAAGCGTTGTTGTTGTTGAAAGCGGGTTGTCTCGCTGCGGCTCTCTGGTTGTTGCGCTGAGCGAAGGGAGGGAGGTACGCTTTCTGGACTTCAGCTACAGAGCTGCCGCTTTGAGCGTTGTTGTTGTAGTATTGTTGTTGCTGGTTGCTGGGGTAGGTGGCATCACGGTAGGTTCCTAGATGAAAACAAACAATCAAGTATTTTTTTAGAAAGTCAAAGAATTTTTATTGGTACCTATTCAACGTTGAGTCAGTTATAAATAAAAAGCAATACTATTGTATGCTCGTGCAAATTAAATAGTTGCTGGTATACTATATTTGAACCGTTACAGCCAAATAATAGCCTGGTAAGTCTCATAATATTATCAAATTACAGCAAATGCTCACCATCGTCAAAGATGCCAGAAGCCTCGTCACGCGCGTTCTGCTCCAGAGCCTTCAGGATCTCTTCGGGGACGGGGGGAGGAGTGGGGAAGTGGTCTCCTTGTGGCTGGAAACCGTTCTCATCAGCGGTGTACCTGAAAATGTTAAATAGAGTAAAAATAATAATGAGATCAGATACTGAAAGACCAGTACAAAAATAATACTTGTAATTATGTAAACAGATTCTCACCTCACAGAGTAGACCTTGCCATCGTCGCCAGTGTAGGAGTACCCGCCCTGTGCCTGGACTCCATTGGTCGCCACCCCGTTCTCCTCCGCGTAGATACCGTTCTCAGTCTCATAAGCGTATGCGTAAGTCTCTCCATCATTGGAGTTGTCCTGACGAAGGATAGCAGCGTTCCTCTCGCGGGCAGCCTGAGCGCGTTCAAAGCCTGAGTAAGCTCCATTTTGGTTGGAGAATCCATTGTTGGAGTAAGCACCAGTCTGATCCTTGAATGTGTTGGATTGGAGAGGAGTCTGGAGGAAGGCAGATCCTGCAGATCCTTGAGCGTTGGGTGGAAGGTAGGTCCTGTCCAGTTTGCCAGCCTGGGCCAGAGTGACGGCTGCTAAGACGATGAACTGGAAAAGAGAATAAACGATACCAAATATGTTTTCGAAGGCAGGATTAATATTTTTGAAAGGAAACATATGTAAAGGGTTAATAGGTAATTTTCTGTACAAACTATGTAGTTCAAATTCCATTGCGATTTTTTAGTTTTTTTTTTTTTCAATTGCCACCACGAATTTTTTCTAGGTACTTTTATCCAATTATTTTAAAGTTTTTTTTGGTGATAGTTTTTCATCCTGTTTTTTTCAGTAGCTGCCCGGCGTCTAGATTTTTCGTCAATAGGCTAGCGCCATGTTACATTGGACTTAAGTGGTATAGTAACAGGCTGGTATAGTAACCAGCCTGTTACTGTCCCACTGCAGGGCAAAGGCCTCTTCTCATACAGAGAAGGCATGAGCATTAATCACCACGCTTGCTCAAGACGGGTTGGCGATTTCAGACTTATATTAATTGTAAGTCTAGGTTTCCTCACGATGTTTTCCTTCACCGATGTCAGTGATGTCCAAGATAAACTTAGAAAGTACATATGAATTGGAAAACTCACATTGGTACTTGCCCAGGTGTGAACCCACAACCTCGTGCACAAGAGGCGAGGCCTAAACCACTGGGCCGTCATGACATTGGACTTAAGCTTACTGGCAAAATATAGGTACTAGATAAAAGGTGTACACCTAAAGCCAGAATACAATAATATTATTATGTAAACTAACGCTGTCATAATAATCCAAGTAGCTTACCAATTTCATTTTTATTTGTTGAATTGAACTTGCTACCCAGAAGCTGTGGATGCAACTGATAACGTTACCGTATCAATACGGTATATATACTTAGATTTAGTTCCATACACTTCATCGCAAGTAGCCGTCAATATTTCATCATCGAGATTTGGGGATGGGCTAGTCTAATTGTAGATGGCCTTAGTGTAGCTAGTTGAGATAGTTTTGAGATATTAAGAGGCGTAATGATGACATTTAATTGTATAATAATCCAATTTCCTTGTGGGTAATGGAGGTCAGGAGAAGGATACGTCAAGAGATAATTAAAAGCATCAATTATGATGAACTGGCACGCCCTTTTACTATCTAATATCTATTAAGAAGCTTTTAAAATCTGATAAAAAAAAACTCGGCAAGTAACTTAAAACGTCTTAGTCTAGCTATTTAAGCAGGTAATTTGTTTACTTAAAGACATTGAAATTTGTTCTTTAATGGGTAGGTATGTATTCAGCTTTTATCATGTTAATTAAAATTTCATTAGATTATCTTGCCTCTTGACTGCCTCGTTGGTCTAGTGGTTGCAAGCGCTGCTGCTGAGCATCCTCATGCCCATACTGGGTTCGTTTTCTGGGTTGGACCAAGTAGTAGAAGTGATTAAAATTAAATTTTCTTATGTTCAAACAAGTAAAGATTTCAAGCAAATTCATAAACCATTCAACAATTCATCCATTATACTCGTATAACAACATTAGGCGAATGATTGCTTTGTCTCTCTCTCTCTATCTCTCTTAATTAGCTGTAGTCAGTAGACAGACTGAAAATTGCATTAATAAAATCTAATCGGTGACACCGCTAGCTCACTGCATCGCTTATTTCACCTAAGTTCTCACGGGAAGAATTTTATTTACTTTGTACCTATTTAAGTAAAAGGTAGTTTTTATTCTTAGTACATCGCCTTCACATAAATAATTCGATTAATTTTTACACCTGTCTGCTGGCCGGCTGGATTGTTTTTTATGTTACAACTGGCTAAATGTGGGTGTACTTACTATAGGTATACCTCTAAATAAAATACAATTAATAAATAATGCTGGACAATCCACACAGCATCATCTAGCCCCAAGCTAAGCAGAGCTTGTGTAATGGGTACTAGACGACTGATATACTTAATACAATACATTACATAGATAGATATTTTTTATTAGACATAGCAAATACCCAGAACACCCGGAACAAATCTTTGTAGATCGTACAAACATTTGTCCCAAGGCTGGAATCGAACCCGCAACCTCCTTCCTTCCTTCGCCCGCTGCGCCACATAGGTCGTCAACCTCTGCCTAACTCTTCGGGGAATACAGGCTTGAAGCAATGTGTGGGTGTAAAATCAACCTTAATACACGATCATTATTCGAGCATTACTTTTACTGAAACTATTGAAGTATTGCACCATTGATCTTTTGAGAGCGGTCATAATCATTATTATTGCGGTATCATCACGCGTTTATTCAGGTAAGCAGAGTAAGGCAACGGGGTGAAGGTCGAGCGTTGTGTTAATTCTTGAATGGTATGATAGATGGCGTTCGCTATCGATGTTGTTAGAAGCTTTTGTTGGTTATTGAGAAGATTTCTTTGTAGCCTAAAGCTTTTGATTGCTTATGCTCTAAGTGCGTGCTTTTAAGGCCCCGTATTCGACATAATGCAAATAATTGGAGTACTTTAAAACTATAATTTGCAAGAACTATTATTGTTATATATTCTAAAAAAAATATGCATTCGTCTTTTGAAATGCAATGCAAATATTTATTTCTGGCGCGTTTTGAAGAAAAAGCTTTTACAGTTTTGTGTTGATCTGTCCCATCATCTGCATAGCCTTTTCCCAACTATGTTGGGGTCTGCTTCCAGTTTAACCGGATGCAGCTGAATACCAGTGTTTTACATGGAGCGACTGCCTATCTGACCGCCACAACCCAGTTACTGGGCAACACGATACCCCTTGGTGGTAAGACTGGTTGTCAGACTTTCGGGCTTCTGACTACCCTAACGACTGTCAAAGATCTACAAATGACAGCCGGGACCAACGGCTTTCCGAGGCACGGAGGAGTCTCGATATGTTACGAACGGTCACCCATTCACAGACTGACCTCGGCAGGCGTAGCTTTATCTTCGATCAACCCGTGCGGCTGTTTTTATTTCTCCTCCGCTCCCTCCAAGTTGATCTACCCCGGTGAACTGTAATTGCGCAGCTCTACCCTATTCTCGTCCGAAGACGTGACCTTGAAAACCAGAATATCCAGCCTGCATGGTACTCATGATCATCTTCAGCATACTCTTAAAATACCATACATACAATAGTGAACCCAGATTACAATATTGAAGAAGTAAGACGGCAGAAGGCGCCTGTTTTGGCGATTAACATCATTTTTAACCGACTTCCAAAAAAGGAGGAGGTTCTCGATTTGGATGTTTGTATTTAATTTTTTTTATGTATAACTACATCAAATATTGACGGTTTTGCAAAATTATTTTTTATCATTGCTTTTAAACTGTGGGAACCCAAAGATGTCAGAATATCAAATAAAGCAGTAATCCAACGATGGTGAAGTATTTTTTTGGTAATTATTGCCATGCCATTAATATATATATTTTACATTAAATAACAAAAAACACTCCAATCGGTGTTAGTGAGATGCGCATTTTTTTTTTTTTTTTTTTTTTTTTTTTTTTTAAAACGTTGCCCCACACTAGGAATTTCTCCTGTATCGTGGGTGCGTTTACAAACATTTAAACTCACATACACAAACAGCCAGACCCGGAACAACTACCTGTAGGCCATACAAATATTTGTTCCGTGTGGGGATCGAACCCACAACACGCGGCGCAGCAGCCGATGGCTCAACCACCGCGCCAACCGTGTCGTCAAAAATAATAAAATAGTCAGAAAATATACTTGACCCGTAATGTATAGTAATGTAATATTACTCCTCGTTTAGTCGCTCCATGTGAAACACTGGTATTCAGCTGCATCCGGTTAGACTGGAAGCCTACCCCAACATAATCATGAAAAGGATGATGATAATGATGATGTTGTTCTACCGGTTGAAAGCGCTACTGCTGAGCCTGAGCTCTTGGGTTAGATTCCTGGATCAGGCAAAGTTTTATTATGATTTTTTCATCTGGATTTTTTTAAGTTCTTGCCTAAAGTTTACCTGGTAGATGGCAATAGGCTCGTGCTTCATGACGTGGCACTTAGACAGTAAATTTGAGTGTAGCCTCAAGTCACCCTAACTCGAAACGACTACAGTAAAACAGGTTGAATCGAAAAGCCAGGGTGAATAGAAACAAAACTTCGAAGGGCATTTTCGCGTTAGTAAGACATTGTTTATTACTATAAGGACTCTTATTTTTTTAAGGAATTGAAATGGTTAATTTCAACACCTTGTAAGTAATTAATAATGATGAATCAACTTCCACTTCCACAAACCCTCCAGAGGTACAGGGGAACCATAATTCCATACAGCAGGATATCCCTTCAGGAGTGGAGGAATGTGTTCAGGTTAGTGTCTCAAACCAGGATAATGAGCAATTGAGGAGCGCTTTGAATGATGCAATTGCAAAATATCACGTATCTCCACTTTCGGAACGACCACGTTTACCTCGTTTGCCCATTAATAAACGAAATTTAGCGCTCATGGGGGCCCTTAACTCTATTTTATCGTCAGAGCTAAGAATCTGCAAGACATTAAGCCTGACGCACTCAATTCTGTTCTGTGGAGCAGTGGCCGCCTGCAGGGTGGCTGGAGTACGCTTCCCAAATAAGGAACGGATTTCGCGCCTTCCTGCAGCTGTGCCGCTGTGGCAGTACAGAATTGAGAAACGTATAAGTCAAGCAAGGGCCCTCATAGGTAAGTTAATTGCTTTTCCTAATGGAAACACTCGTCCAAGAGTTATGCGCTTCGTAAACCAAGCATTTGAAGGTACAAATATCCGACATGAAAATTATATAAGCTGGGTTACGGAGCGCATAGACTTTTGGAAACAAAAAGTGTTTGCATGGGCAAAACGAATACGTCGTTACAAAGAGAGATATGATAGATTTCATATCAATCGCATCTTTCAAAGTGATGAAAAGAAGGTGTATAGAAACTGGGAGAAACCACAGCAAGTAGTTGATATGCATCTACCTAATGCCGACGCCATGTCAACATTCTGGCGTAACTTATGGTCGATGCCTGTCAACTATTGTGAGGACGATTGGATTGGTGTTGTTGAACGTGCGTGCGAATCGTTGGAACCTGCATAACCGGGAAGTGTACAATCTCAGGGAGTACTTTCTCCATTCTGACGTTGGAATGCATCAAGATGTAGCGTTAATAGACAAGGGCTTTACACCGTTATCTCTGGCAAACGAGAACTGGAGGAAACCCTTGGTTTTAAGTATTTCGGATCGCAGGGACGTATGGAAGGGTAAGGAGTTACATGGAAGGTTTTATCGAACCCTGACAGGGCCAGATATAGACCCGATTGCTTCCGTGGCCTGGCTGCGCTTCGGTAACCTTTTTGGGGAAACCGAAGGGTTTGTCTTTGCAATTATGGACGAAGTTATCAAGACGAGGAACTACCAGAGACATATAATAAAAGATGGTACCGTTGACGTATGTCGTGCTTGTCACCTTCCCGGTGAATCTATAAGGCATATCATCTCTGGATGTTCTCGTCTTGCTAATGGAGAATACTTGCATAGACACAACCTCGTAGCCAGGATAATCCACCAACAAATTGCCCTTAAATATTTAAGGGCAAGTTGTTGGTGGATTATCCTGGTGGATTATTCCCGCTAATAAACCTGATATAGTGATAATCGATCGGTCGATGAGTCGCGCTGTAATTGTTGATGTCACTATTCCCCATGATGAGAACCTAGTGAAAGCTGAAAAAGATAAGATAATAAAGTATCTCGATCTCGCTCACGAGGTTACCAGCATGTGGAATATAAACTCAACAATTATAGTGCCGATAGTCATATCAGTCAACGGTTTGATAGCGAAAAGTTTCGACCAACATCTGGAGCAACTTTCGCTAAATAGTTGGGTAAAGAGCCAGATGCAGAAGGCGGTCGTCATGGACACGGCACGCATTGTGAGGAGGTTCCTCTCTCTGGATCCCTAACCACCGTAAGCTTGGGTTTTACCACCTCGCTGCGGGCGGAGCACTATTTTAATACATATTTTATCAAAAATTGTTATTTTTATTTTATTTTTGTTAAAATATGTAAAAAAATATGTACATTAAAAGAATACGGAAAAAAAAAATGAATCAACGATTAAATCTCATTTAAAGTTTTGTTTCTATTCACCCTGGCTTTTCGATTCACCCCGTTTTACGGTACAAATGACCGCCGGGATCAAAGGTTTAGCGTGATTTTTGAGGCACGGAATGCTCTCCATATGTAATGGATGGTCTCCCATCCGCACACTGACCCCGGTTGTTGTTGTTTTACCTTAATGATCCACTTGTTTGGTTGTTGAGTTCCTGCCATACATTCCCATTCGTACGGTTATCTCAGGTAATTAAACGAAAAACAATGATTCATAATATTGGATAATGCTTTGACCTTATCACTTGAATTTAAATCAGAAATTAAAATCTAGATTCGAATCGCTGAAGCTTGATTTACAATCCTTTTATTCTCATCTCGATCTGATATAAAAGACGTTATCGATCAATCCGATTGTGCAATCGAATCATCTTTGCAAAATCCTTTTGTGAGTAGAAATTCCGTGTAATAGTTTAAAAATCCATATGCGGTTGAATAGTTTCTTTGTTTTAAGTTCAAATAATAATAATACTAGCCTAATTATGTCCAACTGCTGGGCCAATGCTCCTTCTCATACAATGGAGGGAAGAACCAAGCACCATTAATCACCACGCTTTCAGACTTAAAAACTATAAGTCCAGGGAACTCACAATATTTTCCTTGAACGATATCGTATTGTCTTGCCTCCCGTTCCACCCAGAACGGGAGAAGTCATTGGATGATTTCCAAATCATTAAAAAAAAATGAGCTGCATGCTGCTTGGGGCCATGGGGGCCCATAGCATAGCGATGGTATTGCAATCGTTTATAGCTGTCGCCACCACTGAACTAGCTAGACTGTCTGAAGACGCAATTGAATCGATTCTCAGATGTATTAAGCCCCTTCATCGATAATACTCTCGCTGCATTATGACATAGATTGGTATTCGATCCGAATGAGTCGTTGCGTCACTGACCACAGAGTTTTATAACAGTCGACTCATTCATGGTCAAGACATGTCAGGAAAGGATAAAAAAATTGTTAAGATTGTCGATTACAATGAAGATAAATAATTTTCTTTTCAGATTTTTAGTACAGTCAGACTTGAAGTTATGTATATGTTTGAGCCGTTTGGGGTCAAAACACTAGGGCCATGGGGTCTGTGTGCCCATTTAGTTTTTGAGAAATTGGTCGACTCTTCACGTGACCAGAGGGCTGGCCTTTTTTTTGGCTAATGAATCAGCCTCCTGGGAAACTTTTCCCGTTGACAGTGATGCGGATGAATTTTTCGATGCCCTGTGATTATTTATTTTATTTTATTTCCTCATGTATCAATACGACTATCTATAGAATTCTATACGTAAATCAAGTAAAATACATGCATGCATATGCATGAAGGAACTGTTAAAAATCGATATTTCGTACCATTTCTTGATAAATTAAATTCAAAATGGTGTTTGAAATTTTGGAGGTTAGGCAATACTGGTAGCAAGCAGCATCCGTTTATACTGGAAGCCCCATCTGTCTTAACGGTGATTTCATTATTAAGATTGTTTTTGCTATATATTTCATAATCTATTTCTTGGCAATTTATTCACCCCCTTTTACATGGAACTTAAAGGTACCTCTGATTAATCCTTCGTGTATTACAATAATAATGATTGTTTAATTGTTTTATTTGATGAAAGGTAAACACTTAGTCTCTCATATCGTGGGTTATTAAATATTTTATTACCTGAAGTTCATTCACGATTAGGTATATTTTTGCCTAAACACTTACATCAGACCCTTCGGTAATTAATGTCAATTAAATTATTACTTCAACGAAAAATAAGCCGTAAAAGCAAGTTCACAGTTCACGGTCGAGCAAGTAATTATAAAGACAATAACGATTATCTTACAAATGTCCGATCGTGTATCCGACGACCTTTCACTGTATTTGTATTGTAGGCCGAACGCTGATGTCAGATGGGACACGATGGAATGGTTTCGGACAGATAGTCTGACTAAATAAGATATAAGAATTTCCTCAAAAAAATCGTTAAAAGTTGTACCATAACTTTATTGCCTAAACTTTAATGACTTTGGTTGCTTCTTTTGATTCATATTTTGCTATCGACTTTTGAAAAAATGTCGGCTGCTCGTCACCTTTTACAAAATTCAGTAGGTCAAAAATAAATCATCCCCTATTTTCTAAACTTTTTTTAACTGCCTCACACTAGGAATTTCTCCTGTATCGTGGATGCGTTTACAACCATTTAAAGTCACATATATACGAACAGCTAGAACCGGAAAAATTACCTGTAGGCCATACAAATATTTAAATATCATAATATTAAGAATCGAACCCACGACATGCGGCGCAGCAGTCGATCGCTCAGCCACTGCGCCAACCGTGACGTTGACATTCAATATTACTTGAGAAAACAACCTTAGGAGATGCCACAGTAACACAACAAAAACATGTTAACATTGTACAGTGCTCTAAAAATACAATTGACTTTTTTGAATCCTCCAAAATATGGTTCTTGGTTGGTTTAGACCTTTTTTGAAAGAATACATAGACTTTTGATTTTTAATAATTGAGGCAATCTGAAGTAAAGCAAAATGGACAATAATTTTAAATTTTGAAGGAAAACTGCCTCGTTAGTCTAGTGGTCGCAAGCGCTACTGCTGAGTGTGAGGTCTTGGGTTCGATTACCAGACCAGGCAGTCTGGATTTGTTGCCGATGGCAATAGGCCCGCTCCCTACTTCATGGAATTTAAAGATAACAGGTGAGATGTCGGCGTTCCATAGAGGGACACCTCTGTGTAATCCTACAGGGTATACAGGCATGATATTATGGTGTAACGTTACAATCATGAGCTTTATTAGTAAAGCAGTTCTTATCCCGACATAAAGTTCTAAGCTTACTAGTCAGACAATTGAACAATGATTGATAACTATTTACATTACTAACCTTTCAAACAATGGCTGATTACAGCGATACACATGATTAATTAGGTGTGTTGTATGTGTCTGGTAATGATTCATCTTGTTCTATGTCTCTGAGTGACGAGATTCCTATCATAGTGTTCAACTAGTTCTGTATATTATTACACAGGTCCAGTTGAAAACCAGCGTCAGGCACTAGTTGTCTGGCATTTTTTGCTGAACTGGACCCTTTTAGCGCAGCTGAAGGCACATACTTAATAATATATACTTATATATGTTTTTAATGTATTTCTTGTTACTCGTTTTTTATGTTTAGTATTGTTGTTGTGTGCCTGAACCTGTGCTGAACAAATGTTTTTTCTTTCTTTCTTTCTTTCTATTATGTGATGAAACTTTGAAAGAACAAAAGAGATGATAGGTTTGCATTACATCACAATATCATATCTATTCCTCGAAGAGTTAGGCATAGACTTTACTCCCACATTTCCCTAGTTGTGTTTATCTCATGGAGGTCAACAAAGAGTCCGTTTCTACACAGTCTAACAGTGGTCTGGGGCAGGGCTGTTCTAAACCGCCCCTCCAACAATATTAATGTGTATCTATAGAGCCTATTGAGTGTAAAACTTTGTGTATTCGTGTGATAAAATGGTGATTGTGAGCCTACGTTTTATTTTATGTTTTTATTCTGACCAAAAGTTGCCGCCCGTATGTTCTTGACCTAGACAATAAACACGTTGCGGAAGGATCGTACGTTCCCGCGACCCCCGGCGTACGTGTGAGATGGAACGCCGGCGTGGTTTTTAGTCAGTAAGAGGCTGATTCCTCCACCAAGGGTGGAAGACATCCATGAGGATTTTCCACCTGGGAAAATAAAAAAAGACATTACATACAAGTCGACACGTCGTCAAGTCGTCATACTTGATGACACGGTTGGCGCAGTGGTTGAGCCATCGGCTGCTGGGCCGCGTGTTGTGGGTTCGATCCCCACACGGAACAAATATTTGTATTTATTTATTTATTTATTTATTTATTTTACACTTTTGGAATGCTTACAGCTATAAACTTAAAATAATTAAAACAATGATTGCATGATGGCCAATTACAAGCTTTCACAGATAAAAAAAAAAAGTAGTTAATATATCAAAGACAGTAGTAACCTTAAATAATAGGTACTTAAATCAAATCTAGCGTGTACAATGTTGTGCATACATAAGCTATACATTGTCAAAGAAATTCTTGCTCAGCGTTTTTTTAATCTTAGCAACACCAGTACAGTTAATGTCGATGTCAATCTCCTGGCTAGCCGCATTAAACGCGCGACTAGCCCTTATCAGAAATGAGTTTCGTCTGTAAGTGCATTTTGCATTAGACGTGTGAAGCAAGTGAAACCTGCGTAGGAACGCACAAGGCACACGCAGTCCCACTCTGCTCAACAACTCAGAAACATCAACCGATCCGTTCATTATTTTAGATAGAAAGGTTAAATCAGCTATTTTTCTCCTTACATGAAGAGGAAGTATGTGATGTTTTCTACAACGCACAGAATAATTAGAAGAATAAGCTCCAGTACGAAACTGAATGTATCTTAAAAATTTCTTTTGTATGCTCTCTAAGCGGTCAATATAGACATTGAATTTAGGATTCCAGACTTGAGAGCAATACTCCAGGTGGCTACGAACAAACGAACAATACAATATTTTAATGGCCTTGATGCTCTTGAACTCTGACGAGATTCGGATTATGAAACCCAAGGCTCTTGACGCTTTTTTGGCTATATTATCGACGTGTGCATCAAATAAAAGTTTTGAGTCGAAAGTAACTCCCAGGTCCCTAACGACGTTCACTCTGGCTATGGGGGTATCCAACAGATTGTAGACTACACTGATTGGATTCGGTTTCCGGGTAAATGAGCACACATAGCACTTTGAAACATTTAAATCCAATTTATTCTGCATGCAGTAAATTTGGAAACTATTTAAGTCCTCCTGAAGAAGGGCAGCGTCATCTGTTGAGGAGACCTGTTTCATTATCTTCATATCGTCCGCGTACAATAATATTTTGGAGTGCTGGAAACAGGCCGCAATGTCGTTGATAAAGATGTTGAACAACAGGGGCCCCAACAACGAACCCTGAGGGACCCCGGAAGATATGGACATGGTTCTAGAGGAGTAACCCTGAAGAACAACCGTTTGACACCTGTTTCGTACGTATGAAGTGAACCAGCGATAGAGATTACCCCGAATACCCATCAGTAGAAGCTTTCGCATCAAGATAACGTGATCGATACGGTCAAAACATTTGCTGTAATCGGTATAGATAACATCGACTTGGGACCTACGAGACATTGCATCAGACAGAAAGTCACTGCAAACAACAAGATTGGATGTAGTAGACCGACCACCCAAGAAACCGTGCTGTTGTTCGCAAAAGTTTAATTTAAGTGCTGAGTACACTTGTTTGTATACAATTTTTTCTAGAGCCTTTGCGAACACACACAACTTAGAGATCGGTCTATAGTTCTCAATGTCAGTTTTCGAGCCCTTTTTATGGATAGGAGTTATATATGCCGACTTCCAAATCGAAGGCACCACACCAGTGTCTAATGAGCGCTTAAACAAGATTGAGAGGGGAGCGGAGATACTTTTAGCACAGTTCACTAAAAAGACTGGTGAAATATTGTCTGGTCCTGGAGATTTGCTAGTATCGAGTGCCTTAAGTATCCTCAGTACCTCATCCTCACAAATTTCTACGGAATCTATATCCTGTGAGCAACACACGGAGGGCTCGCTGTGCATGAAGTGCGAAGGTAAACTGCCGTCACTGCCCAAATCTGACAGAAAGTTCGAGTGAAAATAATCTCCGAACATATTACAAATTTGGTCACCGTTGCTTGAAGACTTCTGTCCAGACCGTATTATTGAGGGATAAGAGTTAGATTGTTTTTTAGACTTTACGTATTTCCAGAAAGTTCGCGGGTTTTTAGAAATATCCGACTCAATCTTACTCATGTAATTATCGAACATTTCTTTCTCTAACTCTTTGGCACGTTGACGTAGCGTAACAAAGGATGCGTGATCTGAGAGGTTGTTATATTTTTTAAACTTTCTATGATACTTCGCTTTTTCTTTTAAAATTTTAATAAGCGGGCTTTTATACCAGAGAGGATATTTGGAACGGTGGGTAAAGGTTTTAGTAGGTATATAGGTATCCTGCAGTCTATATATAACGGCATAGAAATATTCCACAGCGTCTTCCAGCGATCTGCTGTTTAGTTCTGACTGCCAGTCCACTTGACTCAGTTCCTGTCTAATTGAATTGAAGTCAGCCAGCTGATATAAGAACTTAGTAGACGGCCGTGGAGGTAGACTTTGCAGATCAACACAGTTGACGGCAACACATAGAGCTCTGTGATGTGGGTCTTCAGGAACCAGTGGATCGCTGCAACACGAGACCGTAATATCGTCATTGGACAATACCAAGTCAAGAATCCTACCGTTATTATTACAATGGGAATTATATTGTATGACCTACAGGAAGTTGTTCCGGGTCTGGCTGTTTGTGTATGTGAGTTTAAATGTTTGTAAACGCACCCACGATACAGGAGAAATTCCTAGTGTGGGGCAACGTTTTTTTTTTTAAAAAGAAAAAAGAAAGAAAGGTCATCATTTGAGATTACCTGATAGCGCTACGTAGCAATTTGGAACATAAAAAAATGAACAGGGAGGTAATGTATTAGCATCTACCTGGCACAAATTTAGACTCCTTACTGCTGCTGAGGAAATCTAGATGGAAGAACTTAAGCAAACAATTACGTTGTTTGTATTACTAAGAATAACAATACCTTCTGGGAGCTTGCAAAGTTACAACTAACATGAATGATAACATATTTTGCTTTAGAATTAGAAACATTATATTATAATACAGGATGTAAAAAAACCCATCACAACGCCGTCAACTACACAATCTGTAGGTTCAGACGCCAGCACATCAAGCTATCCCAAACTGTCAGGTTTTTCCAATTGAACATGAATCTTATTCTTTTGTAATAAAGTTGAAAACCTGACAAAGAAATGTGACAGATGGGAGTAGATTGATGTGTACATCACACTTAGTTACACAATACATAAAGTCACGCTTTTTTTCCATGGGGGAAGGCAGAAAATACGCTACCCATTAGTAAGATTGGTTGTCAGACTTTTAGGGCTTCTGACTACCCGTAACGACGATCTACATATAACAGCTGGGACTGGCTTAACGTGCTTGCCGAGGCACGGAGGAGTCTCGATATGTTACGAATGGTCACCCATCCGCAGATTGACCTCGGCAAGCATATCTTAACCTTCGAACAACCCGTGCAGCTGTTTTTATTTAGCCACGAGCTCCTCTTTCAAAGAAGACTCGTAACTGCTGTTCTAATTTAGTTCTTACACCACCAATAAGAAGGTACGCATTTGAAAGGTTCAACAAACATATTATGTCACTTTCAAATCATGGGCAATCGTTTGTCACCAACAAATTACAGTGCCGGCCATAAAAATGCCAAGGCCCTATAATTTTACCATATAAAGTGATGTAATAATAAAATAAATACGTTTAATACGTTGTGTGCAGTGACAGCAACAATTAGGGGATTGTCACGCTGTCCGTCTGTCACGTACCCACGAACATCTAAATGGTCATTATGGGTTTATGGGTGGTATAAATATCATTTGTTTTTTGGGATTATCACACATCTCAAGTGAGTCCTGGTGAGGATACAACTGCAGAGATGAAGTGGTTCTTGGTAGGTATTCAATAATATTTTATATTTTTATTTAAAAATGGCTTTTAAGCAATTAACACGATCAATACTTACTGATTCTGTCGAAGCAAACAATTTCTTGAGGTTTTCAAAGGTAACCCTAAATACATTATCTGGTTCTTAATGGTCTCATAAGTCTTCATATGACTCGTTAAATGTTTTTAGTAAAATTTGAATTTCAAAAAAAAAAAAAACAGTGACAATTTGGTAGTATACTTTTCCATGGCCCGCAATGTACACTGTACACTACAATTAGAGACAAACGAAAGTGCTGGTGACAATACGCACCGACAATGTGCTCTCATTAAAGATTGATACAGTAATGAACTTCCTTTGTGTTTAAAGCTAACACAATTGGGTACTCCATAAGTAAAAACTAGTGTCTATTAAGGCCATTGGCTTTTTTCCAGGTCAAATTGCTACATAACATCTAGAGAAAAACTGAAATTTATCATCAGATCTTAGAGCCGTTTCAAAGAAATTCAAGCAAAAGAAAAAGCAAACTCTTCAACTTTATTATGTTGTTATGTGTGTATACCAATGAACTCCTACTTAATGGCTGAACCGATTTTAGTGATTTATTTGTGTGTGTTTGAGTGGGTTCTTCGATAGGACCTTGTAAGTGGTGCTGTTCAGGCAGGACTGCTTGTCTTAAAATAGATTTAGTTTAGATCAAGTATCCTTTTACCTTCTTTAATATTTGGTTTTATTTCAGATTTCTCTGGCCATAGGCCTAGCATCTTCTGATAAGCTGGACCGCACCTACCTACCACCACCTGGTGCCCAATTTTCTGGTGGCATTCTCGGTAGCAATGATGCTCCTTTGGAACCTCCACACCATACACATTCTGGACCTGGACCTGTGATTGGAGGACATGCAGGATCTCAATCCAGCTTCGAAATAAATGGAGAACTAGTGAATTTCGGTGATAAAATACCCAAGGTTCCAGTTACGACCACCTCTTATGCGTTTTCTCAAACAACGACTTATCCACCTGGAGAAGGGTTTGATACTACAGTTTTGCCAATAAATCCTGTTACTGGACTGCCAATTCCATTCCAGCAAGGAAACTTCCCCTATGGGTCTTCTCAAGAACAACAGAATATTCACAATTTTCCTAGTATTCAACCCAGTTTGAATTCTCAAGGTCCAACATTAACACCCATCAACTATAGCAGTCCAGGTTATGATAATTTTACAAACCAACCTTTGAACCAATATCAAGGTCAAAATGTGATTACACCTGGAGGTGCTCCTATAATACCTGGATCAGTATATAGTCCAAATCTGGGTCAATCACAGTATCCTGGTGGGCAGGTTACTGCGGAACAGCAAGGGTTCCCACCAACTGATATCCCTGAAAATCAACGTATTCCGTCCAATCAGTATCCAGGGCAAAACGTTCTTAGTCCCGGAGGTGCTATTCAAATTCCTGGAAGTAACCAAGGCTTGCAGTTTCCTGAGGGTCAAACAGTAACTGGACAGCAAGGATTGAATCCATCAACAGAATCTCTAATACATCGTCAACACGGTGGTAATCAACACCCCGCGAACTATGATGGCTCTCAAGCACCAATTTCTCAAGTAATTTACACTGGGCAGCCTATGGATATCCCAACGCAGGGTGGAACTCAACCAACCCAAACTTCCTACCACAACCAGGAAGCTATTAATGTTGGCGGTGTCCCATCACAATATCCCAATAGGAACCAAAACTACGGGCCATCCGTTCCAACTGGATCTGAAAACTTATACCAACCTAGTTCTACACCTTCTATCATTCCTTCATCATATAACAATGGTGTCTACAGCACAACTGCCCTGCCTGGAGTTCCATCATCAGCATCATCATACTCTTCAGTTGGACCAGTTTATCGTCCAGAAAGGCCTCAAGCAGCAGCGGATAGAAACGCTGTAATTCTCAACTATGAAAATGTTCGAACTCCAAATGGCTACTCATATAGTTTTGACACCTCAAATGGAATTCATGCCGATGAAAGTGCGATAGTAGAAAATGGAACGAAAGCTCATGGATCGTATTCTTACATTGGTGATGATGGAAAGCTTTATAGTGTTACTTATACTGCTGATGAAAACGGGTTTCAACCTCGTGGTGATCACTTACCTACTCCTCCACCGATACCTGAAGCTATCCAGAGGGTAATTGAACAGGCCGCTAGAGACAAAGCTGCTGGAATTATGCACGACGGTAAGTTTACTCAGCTCATTATAATTATTAGTTTTACTAATCTTACAAAACACATTCTTTTTCTCGTGAGAAATTTGAATGCAATCAAAGAAATGTTATCAGTTATTTTACTGTAGATCTCATAGACGGTAAATTATTCAATTATCCTATCATACTAATGCATTATCTCAACCCGTACAATCACATTTCATGTCAGTACTTAAGATTATTATCTCACCCTGTAAGAGTAGAAATCGCCATGCCTGTTATTGTTACCAAATCAGCATCCGTTCACAATAATATTAATTTTGTTGCAGGTTCTTATGATGATGAAAAATATGGTGACAAAAATTACCAGGAAACTACATATCGTCGTCGGCCACAAAATCAAAACCCAATTCAATTTGAGAATAAACAATTCAATGAACAACGAGCACAAGACGATCTCATCAAACCTATTGCAGGAATCAAGGACGTGACAAATAGTGAAGGTTTAGCACAGGATCAGATCAACAAGAACCTTCCAATTACTAATAAAGTTTTAAATGGAAATTTACCGGAAAGGCGTCCTACTAATCAAATAAATGGAGAAAATATCAGCCAAGATGTTCCCAAAGAAACCAAAGACTTAAGAGAAGGGTCGCTGTTAAGAAATTTCGATAAAAATAGTTTACCAATTCTAAAAGAAGGAACCAATCAGCTTAAAAACTATGGTTTAAAGGAACAGGAAGCTTTAGACCGTCGTCCTGAGATAAATGGAGTTGACCTGCCAATTATTGGAACTGGTGATACTAACCAAAATAATGTACTTGAAACGAAACATCTTAGGCCTTCTACACGCCGCCCAATATCTAAAGATGTTACAGAAAAATATCCTGGAGCAAACGTTAATGTCGCTGGTGTTAACTATTCGGAAACAGAAAGAGATGCATTTGATAATAGCGAGGATCAAGGTCTCGGTTCTAGGAACCCGAACATATCTGATGGATCAGGTGAAAATATAAATACTAACTTCAATGGCGTTACTGGAGCTCCAATTACTGGAAATAAGAAAGTAAACCTAATGCCAAGAAAAAAAGAAACACAAATTCCTGGATTAACTGAAAATAAATACTCCGGAAATATAAATAAGCTTCAAGGTGAAACTTACACTCAAGAAAATACCGAGGTGCCGTCTTTTGGAGATTATTTCAAAAATGCTATAGCAAACCAACAAGCTACTCAAAGAGATGAAACTGGTTATCATTACCAGCAACCGAATAATAAATTTGAACAGAATACATTCCCAACACGATTCAGTCCTCAAAAAGTATCTTCCACCAGGAAACCTGATCAGAGCAGAACGGAATACGTAGAAGGAACGACACGAAAGCCTTTTATGACACCAAACGTTTACAACCAAAGTAACAGGAACATCCAATCAACTCCAAAAGTTTTTAAACAAAATAATATAAATAGCCAATCAACGACCAGAAGGCCTTTCACTACTATCGGTGTCACATCACCTGAAGATAATTCTTACACTGATTATGATGACGATGAAACTTATGCACCTGCTCAAGATATTAGTGATGCTAGAGTTGATTCCACTGGAGCTCCTATTATAAATGCACATCAAGACTCTTCTAGACCTTATCAAATAACCCAAAGCACATCAAGACCTCAAAATAATCCAGATGGTCAGAGAACGCGTGTCAATCAAAAAGGTGCAGTTACTCCTGGACATATAACAAAAAGCTCTGGAACCGTGTCGCCAGGATATACATATGGGCCAACCACTCAAATGCCATACCATAATTCCCGATTTGGGGGCACTGAAATTCCCAGAAGAATGAAACCTCAGCAGCGCAAGCCAGCAACTACTAACCCCGATTCTAAGACTGTTATTGGAAGACCTGTCACCACTCAATTTCCCCTAAGAACTGATTACAATTATCAAACTACGGGACCTATCTCTAAATATTCTGATTCAAATGTAGGGTCAGGTTTTCCAACCACTGGTTCTTTCCCTGTTTTAGGCTCGGTGTCTACCACTCCTGGACAATCAACTCCTCAGGATTACTATACTTCCACCTACGGGCCTTCTCTGGGTTACTCTAGTACAACGGCTGCACCTCCAAATTCTGAATACCCACACGGGCCTAGCTCTCAAATTCCATCTGGGACGCTTGGGTCTTTAAAACCTTCCCAACCTAAAACTTTCCATACCGGTTATCATTATGGACCTCCAAAGTCTGGTTCATTCAATGATGGTCCTGGTTTTTTCCCACCCACTGGAAACTCCGGAATTTTTCCAACCTCACCCACAGGACCATATCAAACTACTTTTCAACAAGATTCCGGTAGTTTCCCAAGTACTACTTTAACTCCTTTATCACCTGGAAAACAAGGCACTTTCATTCCATCCCAACCTGGAACTTACGCTCCAGAGAATTCACCAATCAATTATCAAAATGGGCCTTCTACATCTGACTATGCTACTAGTATTGTATCGTCTACTCCAGGAGCTAAACCTATCTTTGGATATCCTGGACCGCAAGAAGCTGAGCAAGACACAACTGGATACGAATATGGACCTACACGACCTACTTTTCCTACTACAGACTCACTCTCAACTATAGGAACAACGCCTGGTTCCTTCATACCGCCTGGAACCAGTGTTCCTTCTCAAGGCTATTCAACCACTTATCGTCCTGGTTTCCAGACTACGAAAGATGATTATGTGGGTGGACCTGTTGATGGTTTTGGTAGACCAATCACCACTGGACAGGATGGTGCACACCCTGGATTCACACATCCCAATCAAGGCACAACAGGACCTGTAAATAATTTAGGTCCAAACTATGGTGGTACTGATCAGACTACTATATATCCTGGATCCTATGATCAGCCCAAGGTTATTGGTGAAGACTTCAGTGGACCCAAACAACCTCAAAGGTATGACCCGAACACCGGTTATCATTATAAATAATTGATGTACTCTGAAAATATTTATTTCTGATAATTTATTAAGAGCAATATTAAAAATAAATAAAAATATTTACACCAACAATTTAGTTTTTATTTAATCATTAAAATAACATCACGCCTGTATTCTCCGATGAGTTAAGCAGGGATACCCCATAGTACCCCCACATTTCGCCTGTTTTAGTCCAATGTAATAGGGGGTGAGCTTATTACCATCAAGCGGGCACACTCAAGAACTGCGAAACTCCAGATCGAAAAACCGAATAACACTTTCCCCAACCCGAGAATGGAACCCAGGATCTCATACTTAGCAGCAGTGCTTACGACCACTAGACCAACGAGGCAGCCAGTTGTTTTTATTAAGGTATAGTAATAACGTGGGTATTGGATCATTTCCTGAATCGATCACTAAATGTTGCTGTTACCAAAATTGTAATGTATAACTTTGTGCCTCGAAATTATACACTCGATTGATTCAAAATCATCAAAACTACATTCTCAATAATGTAATCAATCACACATGAACATCTAGTCAAAGGAAACGACGTCTTATTTCCTATATCATTATGATTACTTCACACATACGTTGTAATTACTCCATAAATGTCAAGAACAGAAATATCTAGATCATTTTTTACCCAGACACATACTATTCAATCATACAAAACGATTAAATAGCAATCATTGAAAGCGAATTTAATTTACATAAATACGAAATTAAAATTTATCATCTTTAATGAAATAACAAGTCACGTTTAATGAATATAATCATACGAGTAGTTCTTAGATAATGTGAAGAACATTCTTTTATTATGGCTACAGGCTGTGATGTTACGGCTTATCCACCAAAACAAAGATCAACGATTAAGAGATGCGAGGTCGACACGCTTCGACGTTTATGTTTACCAGTCAAATTATTTTAAGTTTCATAAAAATACCATTCAAAAAAGTTCTGCTTTCCTTACTAAGTTAAAGGTAGCGTGATAATAACCCAATGAGGCAAAGCTCCATCTACACTCCAACAATGACAGCTTAGCCAATGAATCTATGATGGCTCTGATCACAGGCTGAGGGCACACATGCAAATTAGCAACGAGTTGGAGACGTCAGAAAATAGATGGCGCTGTTTTAAGCGTTGCATATTTTAAATAACACATCGCATTACGAACGTGTTTATTGCACTCATAATATTATACAAAAGTTGTTTTTAAGTCAGATTATGGAAGGCAGTCGTTCGTCTTTAACCAAAAACACTATACTGGATAACCTAACCATAGCATTTGTATATCACTAGTTACATTGTTGTGTTGTTAAAATTAAGCCATTCCAGAAGGTATTCTAATATACAAATCTAATCTATAAAAATAATATTTTGTATTAATTGTTAAATAAAGCAGCATTTATAGAATAAAATAGAATACTCTTTATTGTACCCTATGAAAACATCCAAATAATCACTTCAAGAGCTTTATAGGGTGTTACAATGGGTGGCTTTATCGCTAAAAGAGATCTATTACATACTCGTACAAGCTTTGGATAGACTTGATAGAGAAGGAGAAAAGATGAAAGAATGTTATTTCAAAATGAACTAAAAATCCTCGTATTGAACCATCAATATTCTCAGCAGCCCGGAGTCCAGCTTTGTGTCTGGTTGATGGAAAATTACATGGACCAGTGGTTACCGCCTCTCGTGTACCAGGTTGTGGGCTAAAATCATGCAAGTACCTACCAATGTGGATTTTTCAATTCATGTGTACTTTCTAAGGAATCTGTTGTCTACAGCCTTATCAGGGGATATCGTGTTACCCAGTAACCGGGCTGTAAAGGTCAGATAGGCAGACGCTCCATGTAAAATACTGGTATTCAGCTGCATCCAGTTAGACCGTAAGCCGACCCCGCCGACCCAATATGGTTGGGAAAAGGCTAGGCAGATGATGATGTACTTGGATACTAAGGAACCTTGAACAAATTACTGACATCGGTGAATTGAATAAATTTCATCTTGTTTTACATCATTATAAAATAAAAGATAAGTACCTATCGAAGTAAACCTGCTTTCTCTCAATAAATAGTTGAGATCTTATTTTTAACGAATATTCCAAGCCGTTAAGTTCCAAGTTGCTGAGGTCAGTCTGTGGATGACTGACCGTTCATTACATATCGAGACTCGGCCGTGGCCCAGAAAGCACGTTAAGCCGTTGGACCGTTGGACAACCAGTCTTAACAAGGGGTATCGTGTTGCCCAAAAACTGGGTTATGGAGGTGAGATAGACAGTCGCTAGATGTAAAATTCTAGTATCCAGCTGCATCCGGTTAGACTGGCAGCCGAACCCAACATAGTTGGGAAAAGGCTAGGCCGATGATGGTCGTGTGAATGAGTGAGATTTATCGACGATATAACACCAGAAAATATATTGCTACAAAGCGATATCAGACGTACCATTTATATTTAGCAACCAAACTATTGTTCTAAATAATCTACACAATAAATTGATCATCAACATTTCTGATGTGATATCGTGAGAAAACCTACACGTTTATAATAAATGGCTGTCGTGTGTGATAGTGACGACAGCGCCACCTGTGGGACTGGGCGTGACTTACCGGCGCCGGCGCAGCTTGAGATCGTTCGAGGTGTTGCTGTAATGCTATCCCACGTGTGGCTAGCCTTTCACTGTTATCGCTCCTTTGGTTGCGTGTTTGTGTATCTTCAATGATTAGGATAATCTGAGCTTTATCCGAATAACCGTGACTATAATGTTTTAACCCAGAACCTTAGTCTTGGGTTCAATTTCCAAGTTGGGTAAAGTGTTATTGAGTTTTTCAGTAGAGAGAGAACTTTCTCAGTAGCAGTTCGGAATCTGAATTTGCGTCATTTTGATGGCAAAAGGCTCGCCCCCTATTACATGAGACTTCAACATAATTAGAGAAAAAAATTTGCTTTATTATTACCCTACACTAGGAATTTCTTCTGTATCGTGGGTGCGAAATACAAACATTTAATTTTAAACTCACATACACACACAGCCAGACCCAGAACAACTATCTGTAGGTCATACAAATATTTGTTACGTGCGGGGAACCCACAACACGCTGCGCAGCAGCCGATGGCTCAAAATATTGGTGTTATTATAGGTGGACCCCTACCCAACCTTATGGGGAATATAGCTTTAATGGTTTTGTCAGGTTTTGTTACCGTATATTTTCATGAGACTCAAATGCATATCTACCAATTGAATCTCAGACATTTGTGCAGGCAACGGTGGTAAACAATCGGACGATTCATCATCATAGAGAACGGTTGAGAGATCGAAAGCACACGGTAAGTGCGATATTCCCATGTAACAAGTATTTCAATTGCCTAGAGATGATTTCCGGGTGTAAGTATTCGTGCATGTGAAATTGGTGTCTATTAACACACCCACTATGTAGGACGAATCCTAGTATTTATGGAGTAAAATTGCCGCAAGTGTTAGGTTAGATGGTGGAAATCATTATCTGCCTAGCCTCTTCCCAACTGTTTTGGGGTCGGCTTCCAGTCTGACTGGATGCAGCTGAATACCGGTATTGTACATTGAGCGACTGCCAATTTGAAGTCCACAACCTTATTACTAGGTGGCACAATACCCCTTGGTAAGACTGGTTGTCAGACTTTCGGGTTTCTAAGTATCCGTTATGACCGTCAAAGATTAACGAATGACAGTGAGGACCGACCGATCAACGTGCTTCCCTCGGAAACACAGAGTGGCCGTGGCTCGATATGGTTTTCGATGGTCAGCTATCCACAGACTAACCTCAGCATAAGTTGCTTAACCTTGAAGATCGACCGGTACTTAGCAACAAGTTACTCGATTTTTTTTAAATTGAAATAACGCTCTAAATCCTATTAATATTATATAGATACTAGCGGACCGAACAGACGTCGTCCTGCCCGTACAGCGCCACCTACCGGGTCCAATTGTAAATCTAAACCATTCTCGAATCTCCACGAACACACACAAAAAATTTCATCAAAATTGGTCCAGTCGTTTAGGAGGAGTTCAGTCACATACACACGCACACAAGAAATATATATATTAAGATTATAGATATTATTATTATATATTATATAGATGTCAGACTTTGCGAGGATTCATGTATAATTGTTACATTTTCACGCAAAAACTATAATACGAAATTTGTTGAAACTTTACAGTATTGTAGATAATACTTCAAATGAACATATAAGTCTTTATAATAATATATGTCTACTTACTCGTATATTTATTTTCAATGTATTTCTTGTTACTCATTTTTTGTTTATTTTTATTTATTTATTTTTTTCTATGTTTAGTATTGTCTTTGTGTGCCTGAGCCTGTGCTGAATAAATGTTTTTTCTTTCTTTCTTTATTTTGTTAAGATAAACTCGAGGGTGGCTGCTAGTTATCATTACGCCTGTATTTCTTGAAGGGTTACGTAGAGGTACACCTATAATATACACACATTTCACCAGTTTATGCTGAAAATATAGGCCAGCGTATTGCCATCAACCGGGCACAGATTCAAACTCTAGGCCGCTATTACAAAATTCCAGCTGGAAAAACCGAATAACACTCTATCCAACCTGGGAATCTAAACTAGAACTTCATGGCTCAGCAGTAAGATAATTAAATAAGTAAGATTTTTTAAGAGTAACAGCATAAAAATTAACACCAAACCAGATTCGAAAAAAGTTGAAGATGCTATCAATCAAAATAATAACAATGTTCTTAGAACCGATAAAGTAATAGAGGCCTATTAAAATAATGATTACATAATAAGTAATAACGTATAAATTACAATTATTTACCGAGCTCGCATCTATTAATTTGAACAAATCATAGTATACAATTGGTATGTTATATTTTTTTTTGTTCGTCTGAGTTTTTGTTACATGTTAATGGCTTCGGGTCAGTACAGATCCGGTTCCTTTTAACTTTGATCTCAAGGTTAAAGATGGGCTGTTAGTTTTTTGCTATAGGGTCATCTTTTGGTTTTGCTTAAAAGGGCTTTGGAGGTTTTTTTGACTGGCTAACGATGATGATAACTTTTTCAAAGAAACGAAGGAGGCGGGTTACATTTTAATAAGTGCACTTAATCTACGTTGTGTGGATCAGAATGTTGGGCCACAAAAGGAATGAATGAAAGGCAGTTGCATGCAGCTGAGATGAGAATGCTAAGGGGGATGCGTGGTATTATGCGAATGGATACAATAACAAGTGAGTATATAAGAGGAAGTCTGAAAGTGGCGCCTGTGACAGAGAAGTTATGTGGAAATCGGCTGTCATGGTATGGACACGTGATGTGAAGGAATGAGGATCATGTTGTGAGGAAAGTTTTGAGTACGAATGTAGAGGGTAACAAGAGTAGAGGGAGACCTAGGAAACGATGGATAAATTGTGTGAAAGATGATGTGGCTAAGAAAGAGGTGACTTTTGAGATGACGGCAAATAGAGATGTATGGAAGAACCGACCCCAAATAAATTGGGATAAGGGCAAGAGAATGATGAATTTACGTTGTGCTTTTTATTTAAATGTGTATTCGTAGATCTTGCGTCAGAAGGCCGAAAGTATCACAACCTGTTTTAACAAGGGGTATCGTGTTGCCAAGGTACTGGGTTGTGTTGGCCTAAAAAAAATAACAGCTCTTTTATACATTTTCATCTGTTAAAAATTTGCATTATGTATGAGACAGTAGATATTTTTTTTTGGTATTTTATTGTTTGTCTCATAATTAATATAATTAAATAAACAATGCTGGACAATCCACACAGCATCATCTAGCCCCAAGCTAAGCAGAGCTTGTGTTATGGGTACTAGACGACTGATATACTTAATACAATACATAACATAGATAGATATTTTTTATTATACATAGCAAATACCCAGAACACCCGGAACAAATGTTTGTAGATCGTACAAACATTTGGCCCAAGGCGGGAATCGAACCCGCGACCTCCTGCGTCGCAGGCGGACCTTCGCCCGCTGCGCCACATAGGTCGTCAAATTCCTCCAAATTATCCCTCCAAATTATCTTAGAATTGTATTTATTTTAGTCTGAATGAGTGTTGAGGTTTGATTTTTTCCATAGATTGTCACATTATTCAGAGGGCGTCTTAGCATAAGCTTCCTCTAGCGTCTTCCATTGGGTTCTGTCTTCTCCAGTGGTGTCCAGCCGTGAACCTCAGATCATACGCCCATCTCGCAAATTGGCGTCCCCTATTGCGCTTACCGTCTCTGGTCTCTGTTGTTTATAATCATTAACACTATCACCACTTGAAAGGTAGTAATATTTACAAATAACCCTGCATATGTTCAAGCTTCAACTCTTAAACCAATTAGTCACAAATAAATCCGCCAGTCATAATAATATCGCGCACAAAGGTCGCAAAGGCAGTGACAGGTTAGTAACTAAACGCCCACACACTCAATTAGTGCACAATTCGAGCCGCGTGGGATAAGCAGAGGATGTAACTAATAAATACTAGAATTCTGAATTATTCTTGTCGTAAACCTATCCTGAATAAACGTTATTATAATAATTGTAATAATAGTTGAAGACTTTATTATGACCGAGAGTAATAATTTTAGAATGTATGTACAGTCCAATACAACGTTAATTTTGTTTATGCTGAATCCTCATGGCCCAATAGTTAAGGTCTCGTCTTGCATGCGCTAGGTTGTGGGTTCAAATTGGAGCCTAAAACAATGGGACTTTTTCAATTCATAAGTGTTTTCGACATCACTGGCATCGATAAAGGTGAACGTAGTAAGCAACCTGGACTTACAATTAATATAAGTCTGAAATTGCAAACCCACCAAGCGGAGGCGTGGAGGAGGCACCCTCTATAAATATTTGTTTTAATTAAAAACATTTCTTGCATCGGGCTTTCTGGCATCGCAAACAAGGTCCCAGATGAATAGGTGTATATTTTTTGTTATATTTTCCAGGTTACGAAGTGCCTTTGACGAGTTATCTGTAAAGACTAATGTTATTATTTTTCGATGTCTCCGAGTATTGTAACAATTACTTTTGATGGTGACTGTATTAGTAACTAAAGTTCATATTAATATCAGTAAAAGGAGCATTCACGATCACAATATATTTATGTTTAGCCTCAATAATTTTAATGACAAAGAGTAGGCCATCCGTATTTTATTTTAAGACGACGGACAATCACTAAGACGCCTTGTTGGTCTAGCAGTCACATATACTACTGCTGAATCTGCGGTCCTGGGTTCGATTGCTGGGTCGGGCAGAGTGTTAATGGATTTTTCCATTTGGTTTTTTCTTAGTAGCATCCCGGACTTGGAATTCGTGCCCGGTTGATGGTAATAGGCTCACCCCTTATAAATGGAACTAAGGGCACTATACGACGTGATGTCATGACTAAAATTTTCTGTTATAATACGCTTAGCTAATATAAATACTTTTACTAATTATAATACCTACTTTAATATACCCAGATGAACAATTTACTTACTATTTTCTGTCTGTCCGTTTCTTTTAGGTAATTTCTTGTAGCGGAACGGCTGGACCGATTTGGATGAGAATTTTACTGGAAGATAGATGATGTGTTATGGAGTAGGCTTCATTTATTCTAGAAAAAAAAAGCAGCAACAACAACATCTTTTCTTTTGTTTTTTAAAAAAAACGTTGCCCCTTACTAGGAATTTCTCCTGTGTCGTGGGTGCGTTTACAAACATTTGGAGTCGCATAAACAAACAGCCAGACCCGGAAAAATTACCTGTAGGCCATACATACGTATATTTGTTCCGTGTGGGAATCGAACCGACGACAAGCGACGCAGCAGTCGATCGCTCAGCCACTGCGCCAACCGTGCCGACAACGACAATTTAAACTCACATGCTGTTAAATTCCACTCAGACAAAATCGCGGACACAGCTAGTATACTTATCAAGAAAATAACACAGTCATGTCAATGTGAAGAGTACTTCAGAATAGGGTGCGTCTACATGATACGGAATCAAATCTTGTACATCACGTTCTTAGCACGTGACATGCATCAGCTGAGATGAAAGGGCCGCCAAGGTGAGGGCAGAGGTTCTCAAACAGTGCATAGTATTTAGCTTCGAATGTGTGTGTAACTCGCCTTATAGCGACGTTCTTATTTGGCAACAACGGAATGTTTGCTGTTTCTGAATCTCCGTCCGTCACGAACAGTATTGGTATGGAAATAGCTCATGTCATAGTGAATTGTTTTGCCAGTTGCTAAGCGACATCGTCGCATGTCGTGATGGCCAGTGGAAGGCCTCTCGTGCACGACGTTGTGGGTTCAAACCCTGGCGAGAACGTTTTGACTTTTTGAATTTATTATGTACTTTCTAAGTTTATCTTAGACGTCTCTGATACTGGTAAAGGAAAACATTGTGAGGAAACCCGGACTTATAATTAAAATAAAAATCTAAAATCACCAACCCGCCATTAAAAAGTGCGGTGATTTATACTCGTGCCTTCTCTGTATTAGTTGAGGACTTCGCTTTTCGGTTTGGCAGTAACAGATTGAACATTAATCACCAAGCTTTTTCAGTGTGGATTGGTGATTTCAAACTGTTATTAATCCTAACTATATTATATTATAAATGCGAAAGTAAGTTTGTGTGTTACCTTTTCACGCCAAAACCACTGAACGGATTTCGATAAAATTTGGCAGAGAGATAGATTGCACCCCGGGAAAGGACAAAGGCTACTTTTTATCAACAAACGAAGCGGGAGAAGCCGCGGGCGGAAGATAGTACTACATATTAATAATGGGAAAGTAACTCTGTTTGTTTGCTACCCTTTCACAACCAATGGCTGATCGATCGTGATGAATTTAAATTATATCTGGTTACTTTTTATAAAAAAAACCACGCGGGGGAAGCCACGGGCGGTAGCAAGTTATACTATAAGTTCAGGTCTCCTCACGATTTTTTCTTTCACTAATGTTAGTGATGTGTAAGAAACTTAGAAACTACATAATATTAATAAGATTTTAATAAATGGCATTGGTACTTATCCGGTTATGACACCACATCCTCGTACACTGGTCTATCATGACTCCACAAATATACTTAGAGTTAATTCACGGAACCCACGAATGTATCTACGATCTTCAAGTTCGTGATTTTTTGTTAAACTTTAATGACAACTTGACCAATACAAGAATTATAATGTCTGGTAAAGATAACATCCATTTTAAAACTGTATAGGTGCGGCAACATGACTAAGGAATCTAGTTCTGAGTAAGACGTTCATCTTTAAAATACGTGACGAGCATTAGAAACAGTCTAGAAATCTAGACGAAAGGGCCGTCAAGGTGAGGGTAGCTCTTAAAATAGACTGTAGTTAGGTACCCTGACTGTGCGTTCTATCTAGCGGTTATAACCAGCGGTTAAGGAGAGTGTACAAAATGAGCTTAGTAACTTTATACAAAATCAAAAGTCATTCGCTCACAGTAGTCTGAGAATCAGCATTTTTTTACCAGAGGTAGTCTTCTTAAACGCCCTAAGTGGCGCTTCAAACTCCCCAGCAACACTTCAATCTGAAAAGTTAGAAGAACTTAAATCTTTACAACATGATGCTAAGTAATTAACATAATATTCAAAAGTTATAAAATACACGAGTTTTTGACTACTCGTAACGTCTGTCAAAGATCTTAGAATGACAGCCGGGACCAACTGATTTACGTGCTTTCCGAGGCACGGAGT
The DNA here is from genome assembly GCA_905147745.2 of Phlogophora meticulosa. Classification (NCBI taxonomy): domain Eukaryota; kingdom Metazoa; phylum Arthropoda; class Insecta; order Lepidoptera; family Noctuidae; genus Phlogophora; species Phlogophora meticulosa. The sequence continues at coordinate 2,480,120 of LR990534.1, forward strand.
GGTTTCGATATGTTATGGATGACCACGGGCCGACCTCGACCTTCAATCAACCCGCGAGGTCGTGATTATTTAGCCTTATCCAGAGAAATGTTCTTGTAAAAGACATTAAACATCTTGATCACTCTATCATCATCTCTTTTGCCAAAACTAATTTGAAACCATCGACAAAATAATCAACAAAAGATACCATAAAAAAAGATGCAATTTCGATAAATTGAGAAATTAACTCACCATTTAGAACTACTCACTATAAATAACACAAAGAAGGTATAAAGTTTGAAAACAAAAGCGTATCTATTGTTCAAAGAAAAACAATCGCATCGAGAATCGTGATTTCGTTACCAATACGGCCATCGGAGTCAGAAGACGGTTATTCGATCTATATCCATTCATTCGGTGTAAGGTTACCTCTCAAGGGTCAAAATGAGCTCGCCACAATGCGGGCTGATTGCGCAAAATCTTTTGTTGTGGCAACCTTGATATTTTGTATTAGAGTATGAAGGTTTGACAGGTAACTTTTCGGTTGGTTCTGTGAAGATTTGAATGAATACATAGGTTGTGGTCTGTCATTCTCACGTTTTGTTCAACAAATGTTTGGTTGATATTTCCTTCCAATACAGAACTAACTAGAATATCCAAGACAAACGTTTGTATAACAAATATCTCGATAACATTGCATCACGCTTGTATTTTCCTAAGGGTAAGCAAGAGATATAGCTGCAGTACACCCATAATTCACCAATAATGTTTAAGTTCCAGGAGATAAGCCTATTTTCAACCACCGGGTTCGAATCCTGACTCCGCTCTGTTAAAAATACAAAGACTTAAACCCATCGATGAACACCAGTGTTACCAACATTCCGAGCGACACCTACTACCAATCAAGGCACTTGCCGACTTATAATGATGCACAAAACAACGATGATCTACATCGCATGTTGCAACTATACTAAAGATCCCTCGATCCAGTAATCGGTTCGATAGCGTTGTAGACGAGCGACTTTTTTGCCGTCAATCAGCGCTATTTTAAGGTCAATAATGACTATTCATATGTATTGTAGAGGTCTAATATTATAACAGACCTTATTGGATACAGGCTGGTAGAACTTGGGTGGTTTGAAATTCTTAAGATATAAAAATAAGAAGATTCTGGTTTTGGATGGTATTTATAAATGTACTAAAGTCACAGAAGCCCTATTTTTTAAGTCCAGTGTTACGAACGCGTGGAGTCTACTTGCAACCTCCCTTAAATGACAGCATTTTTAAAAGAAGTCAAATCGCAATACAATCAACTATCTTAGTGGTGTTTTTATGCTACGACTGGCTAAGTCATTATATAGGGACGCGGTCCGATTAAATAAATAAATAAATATTGCTGGACAATCCACACAGCATCATCTAGCCCCAAGCTAAGCAGAGCTTGTGTTCTGGGTACTAGATGACTGATATACTTAATACAATACATTACATAGATAGATATTTTTATTTAACCTCTTGCGTCGCAGGCGGACCTTCAACCGCCGCGCCACATCGGTCGTCAAATCTTATTTAGATTGATATTAATTTAACCACAACCCAGTTTCGCTTCATTTTAAATGCTGGCACTTAGCTGCATCCGGCAAGGCTGGAAAACCAATTTTAGTTTGGAAAAAGGATAGGCAGATGATAGAGGGATGCTCTATCATCTGCCTAGCCTTATACCAACCAACATTGGAACCCACAGATGTGACTGTTAGTGGCTAAAACATGGAATATTTTTTATTTTCTTTATTATAAATGCACCAATATTTACAAAAAAAATTGACCCTTCTTCAAAAAACTGAAAGTGTGTATAAAATAACTTTAACTTCGGTAATCGATAAAAAATAAAATAAACAAAAAATGCAACCAAAGCCACATACTTCCGAAATCAAAAGTTATTTTACCATATTTGTTTTACTAAAACTTTGGTATGAAAAGTTATATTAAACATAATACTGGAACGTGTTACTGAGAAAGAAATTATCAATAAATAGTTATGATTGGACATCAAGATGGCCAAAGCCAATATGTAATGGCTTGTAGTAATTTGTGTTTCGTAAGAAGGATCTGAGCGTTCGATGGAATTCCAAGCATTTATATTGATGGCATCTCATTTCATGTTATCTTACTAATGTTATTAATGCGATAGTTTTACTGATTGGACAATTTGATCTTTGACAATTTCGTTGAATCAATGTTGATGTCGACTGAATTTGTATTGGTTAAAACTATGTCTAGAGGTAGCTTATTCTGTTTTATTACAAATTATGTTAAGCCCGCGATGAATTTAGAAAATAAAAAGATTAGACCCCATATTTTAAATTAGACCTCTAGCAACACATTGTTGAAAACTGCACTGTATGCTGTAGTTTTCGCGTTTTTTGTTTCTGTAGTTTTTTGTGTGTATTGGTTTTTTTGATGAGTGTAAAAACATACAGGCGGATAGACAGACAAAAAATCTAAAATCTTTAGTTTTGGCCCCCTATTAGTATTTCTCCAATATCTATAGAACATATAATAATGTACAGATATCGGCATGTTACAATTTTTCTTTTATGTATATAAATTGATTAAGATATGTATAGAATAGATTACTTTAAGGAAACGGCATTATCATCCGCCTAGCCTTTTCCCAAGTATGCATCGTATGCAGCTGAATAACAGTATTTTACAGTTGAGTTATCCTCCTTTTGACCTGTTTTCGACAAACTGTAACGACTGTCAAAAATCTACGAATGAAAGCCGCGACCGACTGTTTATCGTGCTTTCCGAGCAAGGAGGGGTCTCGGTTTGTAGTAGAACCATCCTCGAACTGACCTAAGCAAGTGTAGCTTAACCTTCGACTGAAACATTACATAACATTATTTAGCCAGGAGCCTCTAAATAAACAGCAATGCTGTAAATATAAAACAGTCTTTTTTTTCAGACTCATTCTCTTTTAACACTATCATAGTATCATATCTTACCTACTTGTACGGTCGTGAGAAGACGCCAGAGGGTAGAATTTCAATAAGTCAATACTGTCTCTACACTGGATTACCATACAAGTTACATTCCTTTCATTTCTCATAATAAATAAGAGCAACCAGTTCGGGTGCAGCCACGGGCATAGCTATGCCATATTCAAATCCATATTTCCAAGTAATGTTTAAACCACTTAAAGGAATATCAACTTTATGCAAATATAGATGAAGTTGATTTCACTGTTACTAGAAACTGTAGCGCAAAAAACAGAGCTATCGTGTAAAATGTTCTTGTGAAATAGAACGTCAATTTTACTATGGGATCAACACTGAAATCGCGAAAAAAAATAGTTAAAATAGATCGCGCTCAAGATCCGTGTCAGTAACTGCACTAATGATAAGATTTGACAGTTCATTTCACTCTCACTTCACCTAACTTTTTGAAAGGAGATTTTTACAGAATACAGCAGATATTTTAGGTGTTTAAAGTTGGTTTTCCAAAAACGCACACTTGTTTATATTTTTGGAAACAAAATTGCAAGAGCAGAATAGGTGATGTATACACAAAGTAATTTAAGCTTCTGCCATTTGTCAGCGCGCTATCGTTTTCTTGCGATATGTTCAAATGTCTATTTCATCAATTTACCCACCGATTTATACAGAATGCATAATATATTTTTAGGCACTCCTATCCCACCGTACCGTATCTACTAATTTGTAGAAATAAGGCAAATACTCACGTTAACCTTTAAGGAATTTTTACAACAATAGTCGTGTTTAATTTTAACATTGTTTCAGATAGGTAAAAATATTGAATTATTGTTTATACTGTACTGTTACTGATTAGTTATTTAGTCACCACAAAACCTTGCCACCTTTCTAAAAGTGTCTTCTTACAATTTTTGTAATACCCGAAAAATTAGGTGAGACTGTTATTTGTTTTCAATAATGAATAAACAACTTACCATATTGCAAGCAAATACCTATTTTAACAAGCGACACTGAAGTTAAATAAAAGATTCAACAAAGAAACATACATACATAAACTCATGCCTTTTTCCCAAGGTGGTAGGCAGAAACTACAGAATGGACACCTGGTAGTAGTTCGTAACATACTGCTTTTGCTTCGTTTACGTTTAAGTTACCCGCACACCGTTTACCAGTACTATGCACACACTCAACAAATATATTGTAATATAATAAATAAACTAAAATTATGGAATGACTATCAGTCTGAGGCAAAACGTCATAATATTAGCATATCGGTGACGAGTACCCACAAGTTTTGACAACACCAAAAATGTCTGAACGTGGCCAAAGAAGAAAGTGTAACAAATATAGATAAATAAATTAATAAAATTATGTGTATAATTTATGTCCACAAATTACATTTTTATACAATGACAAGTTGACAGGTATTTCTACAAAATTTTGCTATTTGTGAGAGATCAAGAGTCTAAACCATAGATACCACTATAATATATAATATAAGGTTTAAAACAAGCCTAGGCCTGTATTTTAGAACATCAGGCCCCCCGTTACATCACATGTAAGTGTTGTCAACGAGGTTTTTTTTTTTTTTTTTTAAATAAACGTTGCCCCACACTAGGAATTTCTCCTGTATCGTGGGTACGTTTACAAACATTCAAACTCACATACACAAACAGCCAAACCCGGAACAACTACCTGTAGGCCATACAAATATTTGTTCCGTGCGGGAATCAAACCCACGACACGCGGCGCAGCAGTCACTCGCTCAGCCACTGCGCCAACCGTGCCGTCAAATAATCGATGATATTTTTGAGTGTATGTGTGTGAGCGTGTGTGTTGGGAGGGTGTGTGTGTGTATGTGTGTCAGTGTGTGTGTATGTATGCCGACATTTATTGTGTGTACAATATCACATAAACCAGTATCACATTAGTCTCCCGTCTACAGAGTTCGACGCATGCGCTCAACCGCAGGCTAAACGCCGCAGCACGAACTATTACGTAGTGCGATACACACCACATTATGTGTTGCTGCAACTGCCCGAATGTAGGGCCACAGATCTTTGACCTTTGGTTAAAATCTATTTGGCAAATGATACATGTACATTGGTTTATAAAAAAAGCTTTTAAACGTTAAAAATGTACAAATAGATAAAAATTGAAGTGTCTAATTGTAATATCAAAAGAAAAATTACACGGTACTTATACCAAAAAAACAAAGTTTAATTTTTTTTCTGTTTGTCTGTCTGCTTGTTGGTTGAAGGTAATATCCTAAACAGCTGGACTGATTTTGACCGGATGCTGGTAGATCGTTTATATAATAAATAGGAACTTAGGCTACTTTTATCGTAAAAAATGCTGAAGGACCCGCGCAATAAAAATTAAAACCCATGAAAATTTTCCAAATTCCACGTGGATCGGGAGTAAGTCGCGGGATAAACCAGAAATAAACTCAGAGGTACACACAATCTCTTAAAGTACAGACATAATCTTGGTCACGTCGATAATATGAGGCCCATGCAAATTCGTACTGGGACGGTCTCTTGAGGAAAGAACCTTTGTCACACAGATTTGAGTGTATGTATTTTGTAAGTAATCTGGTAGCTCGACTCATAAACTAAGACGCTAAAAGACTTGACAAACAATACCAATAAAAATAATTTTAGTCTGGGGGCTTGCTACAAAACGTACTTTATCATACAAATTTTTTATACTACCAGACAAAAAATATACACTGTATTATATTCAAGTAGGTATGTATATAAGCAAATTCTGTTTTTTTTGTTTGAAGAAGTTCCTTGTGCGCGTTGATGTCTTTTGTAGTGGTTCGATTACTACACCAAAAAGATTTCAACGAACGAATTCAAAACAAAGGTACTATTTATCATTAACTTTGTTTGCAAATGACGAGCTCATGTTTAAATTAAAAATAGCCGGGCTAGTCGATCAAACTTTAAGCTACGCTTATCGAGGTCAGACTGTGGATTGGTGGCCGTTCAGTACATATTGTGACTCCTCCGTGGCTTGCAAAGCACGTTCAGTCGTTGGTCCCAGCTGTCATTTGTCATTTGTAGATCTTTGACAGCCGTTACGGGTAGTCAGAACCCTAAAAGTCTGACAACCAGTCTAACAAAGGGATATACGGTTGTGCAGTAGACAACCGGATACCCCTTTGTTGGGTTGTGGATATCAGGTAGGCAGTCGCTCCATGTAATATACTGGTATTCAACTGCATTCGGTTACATTGGAAGCCGACCCCAACCTAGTTGGATAAAGACTAGGCAGATGATGATTTGTGTTTGCAAATAGAAAACCACGTATTTTTCCTACAAAAACTGTCAGACACGTCGTATCCACTGGTTATTTCAATGCTGTACAAATAAATTGTTATGTTCGGCCAACAAGGTAATGAAAAGATGGGTTATGGTACGAGTATAACAACAGAGAGAACAGAACTTAAAAGCAATGAGTTCATGCTGGTCCCTACAGCATGAACTCATTGCTGTTAAGTTCTGTTCGCTTCATTAATCCAAGTTATTGAAAAAAACATGTATTTTTTATTTATTTTTTAATCTTCAATTTTCCCTGTATCTCTATCTCTTTTTTCTCTATTTGTCCTTTCTCTTCCTAAGTAAAGAATAGACTATGAACTCATCCAATTTTATCTGGTTTTGGTGGCTCCTTCTTTGCGTGTGATGAATGACTATTCAAATTGAGTTGGTGCAAAATAAATAAATAATGCTGGACAATCCACTAAATACTCGTACACTTAATACAATACATTACATAGATAGTTTTTTTTTTGGAACAAATCTTTGTAGATCGTACAAAAAATTGTCCCAAGGCGGGAATCGAGCCCACAACCTCTTGCGTTGCAGGCGGCCCTTCGCCCTCTGCGCCACGTGGGTCGTCAATTTTCACTTCAGCAACGATTATATGAAACTGCCGTTTAATTAAGTATTAAATCTTCTCTAAAATCAAATTTAATGATTTCACATTATACGTAATAATCTTCATAACAGAGCAAGTACACCTGCTCTGATTAACCTCCTAAATCCGGTTCTGTAGGTGAAGGATAACTGCCGGAGGGTGCTATCAATACACACTAATTGTGCTTAATACCCGTCGGTCGCCATCAGGCTGAGTTCTGTCGTGTCAGATCCATGGTCAAGTGCTGACAGGTTGACTTAATCAGGTCTGTTTTTTTTTCTTTATTAAGGAGTGGTTTGTTTTCATTAGTCTGGTAGCAATATAAGAATTGTATTAAGTTATAGCAAATTAAAATACTATTTATAATATCAGCCTGTTTCTGTACTACTGCGGGGCTTTCAGCAATGCCAGTGACGTTTAAGATAAAGTCAGATTACACATAAGTTTTCACTTTTCTCAAATATGTTGGGGTCGGCTTCCAGTCTAACAGGATGCAGCTGAATACCAGTGTTTTACATGGAGCGACTGCCTATCTGACCTCCACAACCCAGTTACTGGGCAACACGATACCCCTTGGTAAGACTGGTTGTATATAAGTAAATAATGCTGGACAATCCACAGAGCATCATCTAGCCCCAAGCTAAGCAGACCTTGTGTTATGGGTACTAGACGACTGATATACTTAATACAATACATTATATAGACAGTTTTTTTTTTGGAACAAATCTTTGTAGATCGTACAAAAATTTGTCCCAAGGCGGGAATCGAGCCCACAACAACCTCTTGCGTTGCAGGCGGCCCTTCGACCTCTGCGCCACATGGGTCGTCAATTTTCATTTCAGCAACGATTATATGAAACTGCCGTTTAATTAAGTATTAAATCTTCTCTAAAATCAAATTTAATGATTTCCATAACAGAGCAAGTACACCTGCTCTGATTAACCTCCTAAAACCGGTTCTGTAGGTGAAGGATAACTGCCGGAGGGTGCTATCAATACACACGAATTGTGCTTAATACCCGTCGGTCGCCATCAGCTGATTTCTGCCATGTCAGATCCATGGTCAAGTGCTGACAGGTTGACTTAATCTGGTCTATTTTTATTTGTTTAATAAGGAGTGGTTTGTTTTCATTAGTCTGGTAGCAATTTAAAAAATTGTATTAAATTCTAGCAAATTAAAATACTCATAATAATATCAGCTTGTTACTGCGGGGCTTTCAGCAATGCCAGTGACGTTTTCGATAAAGTCAGATTACACATAAGTTCATCATCTGCCTAACCCAACTATGTTGGGATCATCTTCCAGTCTCACCGGATGCAGCTGTGTTTTACATAGAGCGACTGCCTATCTGACCTCCACAACCCAGTTACTGGGCAACACTGGTAAGACTGGTTGTCAGACTTTCGGGATCCTGACTACCTGTAACGATTGTCAAAGATCTACAAATGACAACAGGGACCAATGACTTAACGTGCTTTCCGAGGCACGGAGGAGTCTCGATGTGTTACGAACGGTCATACATCCACAAACTGACCTGAGCAAGCGTAGCTTAACCTTGGATCAACCTGTGCGGCTGTTATATATAGCCAAGAGCTTCTCCGATAACATACAAGTTGAAAAACATAAATTGTTATTTGCCCGGATTTGACCTTAAACTCTTTACTAAATTAGAGGTTCTAAATCTGTCCCAATGAATAGCTGTTAACGGTAAAATACAATACTACAGTTTCTATATACTATGAAAATTAAAACAAACTGTACCCCGTCCATCTAAGTTAGAACGCTTTACAAAGTTAAAACAACTCGACCTAACCTTTCAAATTCAAGGCATTTTTTTATACAATTCCCTTCGAAGGAGATGTCTCCATTGAAATCTAAGTATTGCAGACATCTTGTGGCCCAATTGTATACGATTAGCTCGGTATACGTATGGTCCGACAATTCACACATTCATACCGTATTAGTTGGTCAAGTAAGGTCGAACAAACGGTTCCATCTTATTAATATGGGCTACGATTAATAGGTGCTAACGGGCTCGTAGCTAAAAAAAAACAGTCGCACAGGTATATCAAAGGTTAAGCTACGTTTTCCGAGGTCGATCTGTGGATGGGTGACCGGTCATTACATATCAAGTCTTCTCCGTGCCTTAGCAAACATGTTACACCGTTGGTATCAGCTGACATATTGAAAGTAATCTAGCTATAAACTCACTAAAACCCTAACAATAATGCCTTGGATAAGTGGCCTCAAGTGCTACTGCTGAGCTGGTCTTGGGTTCAAATCCCGGGTTGACCGAAGTGTTATTGGGTTTTCCCACTAAGAATCGGGAGTCTGAAGTTTTACTTGGTTAAAGTCAATAGGCTCGCTCTTTATTACATGAAACTTAAACATAGCAGACGAAAATGTGAATTTACTCAATGTACATCTCTGCCTACTCCTTTGGAGAATACAGACGTGATATTGTAACTTACCATCAAACCAGTATCATATCTGATTTCTTGCTATGATCAATGGCTATTTCTTATAGATACCTATTTGGTGAAACATTTTGTATGCCTAATAATACCAGCCTGTTGCTGTCCCACTGCAAAGCAAAGGCCGCTTCTCATACAGAGAAGGCAATTAGTCACCACGCTTGCTCAAGACGGGTTGGCAATTTCAGACTTATATTAATTGTAAGTCCAGGTTTCGTCACGAGGTTATCCTTCACCGATGTCACTGATGTCCAAGATAAACTTAGAAAGTACATATGAATTGAAACAGTCACATTGGTACTTGCCCAGGGTTGAACACATAACCTCGTCCACAAGAGGCGAGGCCTAAACCACTGGGCCATCTTGACATAAATTTGTATGCCTAATGGCGGGATATAGATAGTTTCTGAAATGTGTATAATAATATACCACCTACTGTTTACTTATGTTTACAGAATAAATGAATTTGAATTTGCAATGTTATTTTATACCATAGCTGACGTTAATGTTTTAATGGCACTATGTGTGAACGCTTAACATTTTATCGATATTTAATTGTATCACTGATTGAGTTGTTGTTAACGAATTAAAATATTTTGCTCTTGGTCATAATTACGAGATTACCTTTATTTGTGAACGTCGGAATGAAGTTATCTAATGGCAGGTACAGTATAATAGAAAACTCTTTATTGGATACCATGAATACAGACAAAAAAGACTAAGAACTACATAGGGTGTCACAATGGGCGGCTTTATCGCTTAACCTTTGTATGGAATTGATAGAGAAGGAGAAAATATGTGTGTAGTAATATCCAATGGGAAAGCAACTTTTTAGAAATACGCTACTGTATAATATAGTAGCGTATACCTAAATAATTTACGACCTAATACTACTACTACTATTACGGTCATAAAAATATTTGTTCCGTGCGGGAATCGAAACCTGGACTGCGACAGCTCATCAGCCAATCGCCCAGCCACTGTGTGTGTTTATTTGTAAGTCTGATGAGGATATTTGATGTTATAAGCAGGCAACTAGATGGTCATAGGGGTCATCATATTCTTTCCTCATTATAGCAATACAGTAGCGTACTAGTGTATTCATAGTGGTCATATAAATATTTGTTCCGTGCGGGAATCAAACCTGAGACATGCAGCGCATTAGCCAATCGCCCAGCCACTGCACGAAACGTGACGTTTATGTGTTAATTTGGAAGTCTGATTAGGACATTTGATGTTATCAGTAGGCAGCGAGACGCTTTTAGGGGCCAATATATTCTTTCCTCATCATCATCTGCCTGCCTTTTTCCAATCGTATTTGACTTGTCTGGAATATTGCTATAATTGGTTGTAAATTAATAAACAATTTCATAAATGTCAGTTTTCCAGTTTAACCACATGCAGCTGAACACCAGCATTTTATATGGAGGAACTGCCTGTCAAATCTCTACAAGTCACTTGGTAACACTATGATGATGCCCGGCATTCTTCTTGATAAGACCAGTTGCGTAGAAGCAATATATTAAATGAAGTATAGCACCACCTATACAATATGCTACAGTAATCCAAGCCCCCATCATATTTCGGGAGTGGCATTACTTATAAGCTTCAATTATTTAGCAGAGGCATCATCGTAAATCTTAGCGCATGCGCCATAACTTAGTGTCCAAACTGAATGCCGTCAAAATAGTTCAACTAAAATATTATAATTGTAGACTAAAATTTAGTCTTAGTTGAAACGTGCAAATGAAACGTGTGGGAGCACTTAGTTGTTTTGCTTTGTGGAAGCTGTAGGGATGGGACATTTGAAAATCTGTCTTTGTAATTGCAGTTCAGCTGTTTCTTTATTTAAAGAAACTTTTACTTTCGTTAAAAATGTAAGAACCGTTAGAACCAAAAACTCCAGTGTTAGAGAAATAAAACTACACCGATATCAGTCAAATTGATTCTATAAGTTCGAATCGGCCATTTTTTTATTAACACGTGGGTAGGTTAGATTAAAAAATTCGGACTCCAAACATAAAGCACAAATATTGGTTCCTAAGGATGGGCCCACACATGCGTATCACATACAGTACACACTACGCGCCTCGAACGGTGATGAACGCGTACTCTAAACTGTACGTCCAAACGTGTCCACACTGTGTTACTAACCTAACGCTGATGTGAATCCACCTTTAAAAGATACAAATGTTTTTCAGAAATTATTGGTGAAAGAACGATGACCTATTCTCAATACTAACCTTGTCCATGGTTATTTTTAGAGAAGTGACCATCTTATATTTCAGACAATAGATCAACTTACGTATTTTTAGCCTACGATATCAAATATCCACTGAAATAATTGATCTATAAAATATTTCACAATTATTATTAACACAATAGATGTCAAAATCGCTTGCAGCATTGAGAGTTGAAATTTCAAACCATCTGTACTTACAAAGTTAAAATGATGTACATTTGAATTAATAGTCTTCTTAATACTGTGTATTGAACTAAAAATTTCTTCATACTTACAAACTGCCCATGGGTATAGAATGAGTAGCTATTATTTTATTATTTTGAACTATAATAGAACAATTGTTTCGGTATTTCTTGCCATAGGCGATACCAGTATTCTCTTTGTTACTACCGATTGCGAAGATTTTTGATTTTATTTATGTATCATCATGCCGTGTTCGTAAAAGGGTGAGAAGAACACGAGGTGTGCTAATATAATGCTGGGAGCCACATAAGGGAGCAATAAATTGGATGCAAAGGTTACTGGGTCGTTTTCATGTTTCAGAAAAGGTAAATAGTTTGATTTAGAGAGATGAATTTGTGCCATATTCAGATCGTACAAGTTAGTTGGCGGCACAATTGGCACAGTGGCTATGCGATTGGATGCTACGCTGCGTGTCGCGGGATCAATTCCCACACGGAACAAATATTTGTGTGGCCAACAGGTAGCTGTTCCGGATCTTGCCTGTTTGTGTATGTTAGTTGCAATGTTTGTAAACGCACCCACGATACAGGACAAATTCCTAGTGTGGGGCAACGTTTTTTTTAAATAAAAGACGAAGAAGCAGAAGAAGTTACGTGTGCAGACTTAAGATCTACTTTTATTTCCTTTATTTTAATGCTGCATCTTGGTAGTATCAATTTATCAAATATGAATATTTAAATAACTATAATAGAATAAAGAAGTCACATCACTATGTCGCCCACACACTCAATAATCGAAACACGAACTGTTATTGCGACGCTAGTGTTGTCAATCATTCGGCTCTCGTCCCGAATTATCACAACAATTTCAAAATGGCGGATTGTTAGAATTTATTCAATTATTTTACAACACCGTCTGGAAACAGAAGGAGCTAATCGGAAGGGTAATCTGTGAAGCATTTAAATCACACTAAAAGCTAGCTCATTTACTTATTAAGTGGAATTAATAGCTATGATTATTATAGTTCATGAACAAAAAGGTACATTTAGAATATACATTGTAAATATCTTAGCAATTATTTTTTTCGTACCAGCTTGAATTGTCCCACTGCTGAGAAAAGTCCTACTCCATTCTCTCCATCAGCCACGATTCTGCGATACTTCTTTAAGTATATCGAGGGCCATGTTTAACATGATAATACGATTTGTGACAAAAAACACATTTGTCACATTTTTGGCGACATGTGCTGATTATTATGAAAGAATCTTATACAATATTTGGATAGACAGATTCTTGTCTGTCAGCTGTCGCCTGTCGGTTATAGTAAATGTGCCCCAGGTCATCTCACCATCTCCTTCAAGCTCAACGCCCCAGGTAGTATCGCCATCTCCTTCGTGTACAACGTCAGCCCAGAATCCCTAATATTAAACCTAATATGACAATTCTATCCGTTCTTACATTTTATATTATTTCATATATCCAAAGAAAAATTCAAAAAAAGAACAGCAGGCAGTTGAAAATTATAAAAAGCTCACAAAGCTCATCATCATCATCATCAGGCTATATTAGTCTACTGCTGGACATAGCCGTTTCCTAATGAGCGCCATAGCGCCCTGTCTTCAGCTTGCCTCATCCAGCATCTGCCTGCAGTCTCTCGCAGATCGTCATCCCACCTGGTCAGTGTTGCTCACGAAGCTCATTATCCAGCTAATGAAAAAATATCAAAGAAACAAACTCACCTTCAGATTAATGATTATTACTAAGTGTAGCATCCCTGAAAGACCGATAATTGTACCAATCAATAAGAAGGTCCATACACATCAGTGGATATTAACAAGTCTAATACACATAAGCAACATGGTAAAGAAGATTATATTTAAAATCCGACCTTGTCAGTGAATTGGAACATAAATGATGCTCACACATCAATTACATTTCGATACAAAGTTCATCTTACACTCATATTGAGTGTTTTAATCAAGGTATTTGGTAATATATATGTGAATTACAGTTATTGGTAAATCAAAATACAGAAGTTCAACTCTCAACATGATGACAGATACAAAAGAGGTTTTGTTTGCTAGTGACTACACGATAAAAGTGAAAATGTTTGATATTTTAAATTTAGAATGTCAATTATAAGAACAGTACACGTGGTTGATGACGACTGGAGCCGAGTATGCGCGATTCAGTGTCAAGTATAGCAGTTTCAGCATCACCGACCAGAGCGTGACGGTTAAATTGAAAAAAAAAACAGTCAAGAGCAAGTCGGATTCACGCACCGAAGGTTTCCTACCATCATATTTATATGAAAAAGTATGCTGTTTAGAAACATCGTATTATTTTTCCTAAAATCTTTATATAAATTTATATCATAAAATATATTATCTATAATAGTAGAATAATTTCTGATTTTTCTCAATGCAAACTTCGGAAAGAATGGGGGAGAAGAGTATGCTTTTTTAATTTTTCGTCAAAAGTTGTAAATTATGCGGCCTAAAAAAAGGAAAAATGTTTTGGAATGTGCAAATAGCGTTCTTTCTCTTCAAAGATGTCGTAAAAAGTAACGGGCTGCGTATAGTAAAAAAAATAAGTCACACACTGCGATTTCAATTGAATCAACGTTATTTTTGTGTAGACAAAAGACAATCTAAACGTATATTTAAACACACAGAAAATCGCCCACAGTCCAGCGCTAGTTTTTAGTAGTCATCTAAATACTGTGACAAACCAAAATCAAGTGAATTGGGATGGATAAATTCAAACAAATGCAGAAGGAAAAAAAGAAAAAAAATTAAAAGTTAATCAAACAAACTAATCTTCTGTACATTTTTTTGTGCTGTGGTGACGACAACTATAAGAGTTGACCTTAATCAACAAGTGCAGAAAGGTAATAAATTTCTTTGATCGTGCATGTTACGTATCTGGTCCGTATGTGGTTTAGCTTAGATTGCATTAATGAGGATAAGGAAGATTATAAAATTGAGTTGGTTTGTTAATATTTTATTTATTTTTGAAATTTTAAGTATTTACATATGTATATACAATTATGCCATAAAACTAACTATACTATACATATTTACAAACACAAAATAAAATAAAAGCCTGGATCTGGATCTGGAAACGTGCCCAAAAGACTGGCTACGTTGCCACGTTGGATGGCAATACTAATTTTTTTGGCCAATTATGAGCCAGCCCTCTGGTCACGCGAAGTGTCGATCAGACGTCGAGAAATTTCTTTGTAAAGAAGACAAAGAAATTTGTTTTTAATGTATTTTAGCATTATCAGAGCTTTATCATGTTCAATTTATGGAAATTACATTGTTTTTCAACACTATTATAAAACAAAACCCCTAATTCCTTAACAATATATTATGTGGTCTGATATGATACATCATCATATTGCAATTGATATGATACAAGTGCTATTCCCGGAAGGGGCGTTTGACATTATCTGAGGCGGTGCTAATTATTTGAATATAAATGAGCATTGTTTTTGACTAGCTGTACACCGTGGTTTCACCTACTCCTAAGACACGAGTCTTAAGAGCAGGTAAGACGGGAAATAGTTCATCACCCTTCATTAAGAATTGAGAAAAAAAAATCAAATCCTAAAAACTATTAGTACCAGAGAGTATCGCCTTCAAAGTAAAAACAAATGTTCTTTAACTTCATCTTTATTTATCAGTCCTTTCCCATTTACCTTCACATAAAAGAACCAGTAAGAAGTTTTTTTCAGAACCAATAGCTGATCCTTAGAATCACTCTCAAATATTTGCTCTCCCTTTCCAACCATTAGTGAATCCAACTAATGTACTGTCACATCTGCCGCCAGAGGTCACAGGTGCGATTCCGCAGACAGCCTTGTGTCTGTTCTGCTTCACTTTATCTGTAACACGACACACGGTAGAGGTCGCATCGACTTCCAAAAAGGAGTGGGTGAAAAATGCGCTAGCGAAATTATACGTTGCAACCGCGGTAATAAGTATATATGTATGTTAATTTATTACAGGTGAATTTGATATCTTTAAACTAAGATCTAAAGCTTTAAGAGCTTGTTTATTTGTTTTTTTAGTATTATATGTCTACATTTCAATTTCATAAAACAATGTTAAGAGGACGTGCGGAGATTATTCATTTATTTATTTACAAGAAAATCCTTGCTTAAACGGTGATCTCCAATCATTTGTACCAGCCCTTTGTAACTGAAATTAACTTTTTTTGTGTAATTCCTGTTGCTGACAGTCGGATTTGAATAATTATTTTTGCATTTGATAGCCTTATTTTTGAGAAAGATTTTAAGCTAACTAGCTTTTAGATTTCGTACTTCTTCCTTCACACCCTAAACATCCCGCCCACTCCGTTTACAGCGTAGTTTTGAAAACAAAATAAGCGTATATAACTCGCTACTAATGTAGCTTTCTGTAAGTTAAAGATTTTTTTTTTAATCGCTTAAGTGTTTTTTGAGTTTAGCCATTAAAAACAAACATACAAACAAATAGAAAATCAATTCCTCTTTATTTATAATATTAGTTTAGATTAACATCACGCTAAAACCCTTAAGAGTAGACGAAGACGCGGGGCACAACTAGGTAATTGAAAATAACGTATAAAGAGTAACTTAAAAAGTTACAGTTATAGTACTTATACCATGTAGTAAGTAGGTAGGTAGTTCATATTCTACGGAAGTTGTGAATATTTAAATTAATGGCGTTAATATCAGAGAAACGCGTTTATCTTGAACATCTTCGTGTCCCATCATTATTTAGGCTCTTCATACCTATAATTATATAATTGTAATCGATAAACAATTTCTGAATGTAAAAAATCTCAAACCATCGAACGATGACGAGCAAATTAAAAATATAAATTACCTCGCCAAAAGGAGACACTTCCGTATTGAAAATAATAGAAACTCAACTGTAGATATTTATAAACATGGAAGACAAATAATAATTTTGACGACCGATGTGGCGCGGCGGGCGAAGGTCCGCCTGCGACGCAAGAGGTTGCGGGTTCGATTCCCGCCTTGGGATAAATGTTTGTACGATCTACAAATATTTGTTCCGGGTGTTCTGGGTATTTGCTATATATAATAAAAATATCTATCTATGTAATGTATTGTATTAAGTATATCAGTCATCTAGTACCCATAACACAAGCTCTGCTTAACTTGGGGCTAGATGATGCTGTGTGGATTGTCCAGCAATATTTATTTATTTATTATTATTATTTATAATAAAAAATAAAAAGACAGGTAATTTGCACCCATTTGGCAAACAAACAATAAAATGATCATATAAATTTACAAATGAAACCAAATAGAATTAAATGAAATAAAACAAACCAAATGAAACCAAACTAGATCCCAACCAAATAAACTAAAAGAGAACCAACCTCAAACTAAATTATTATTGTTTTTAATTTAGTTTATTATTATTTATTATATCTTTTATTGCTTACATCAACTTATTTAATACATTTTTGAATATTTTAATAAAAAGAAAAATATTATCATTATTAGTTTATTTAATGTAAAAAAGAAAACAAACGAAAATAAAATAAATAAAAAAGAAAAATCAAGCAATAATGGAATCCCCTACAAATTGACAGAACCACTAACATTCGCATTATTCCATTCATCACGGCTCACAAATCAACGTATGTAACCGACCTATCCCGATCCGTGTAACATCTACCTTATGTCACAGCTGACCGAGTGACTTAGCACAGCTGATTAATTATAACATGTCTGTCGCCAACGACTCATCGCTCCACACTTATGGTCTGATCACTTGTATTTAGATCAATTTTCATTTAGAATCCATTCAGAGTGGTTTAGTATGCAGTGGTTGTTTATTTTATTTAGAATTTAAATGGAGATATTTATATCGTTTTAGAATTAAATTCTATTTACTTAATAAGTGGCTATGTGGTGGTGGCTAAAGAAAAACAGCCTCACAAAAGATTGAGCTACGCTTGCTGAGGTCAGTCTGTGGATGGGTGACCGTTCGTAACATATCGAGAGTCCACGGGGCCACGGAAAGCACGTTTAGGGTCGCTAAGGGTAGTCAGAAACCCGAAAGTCTGACAACCAGTCTTACCAAGGGGTACCGTGTAACCCAGTAACTGGGTTGTGGAGGTCAGATAGGCAGTCGCTCCATGTGTACGCACACTGGTATTCAGCTGCATGTGGTTAGACTGGAAGCCGACCCCAACATCGTTGGGAAAAGTCTAGGCTGATGATGACACTTATATAGAATAGGTGGCTTTCAATAAGTGGTCATGTTCAATAAGCAATATCATACGCTACTGCTGAACACGAGGTCCTGGATACAATTCCCAGGTTAGACGAAGTAATATTGGGTTTTTACATCAGCAGTTACTCAAGAACAGACTGTTATCGGGGTTGTAATCCGGTAATAGGTACTAGTTAACACCTTAAACGCCAAATGACCGACAAATAATACATTTTTATATTGTGTCTCGTTTTCTGGCAGTTAAAGTGTTAATATAACTAGTAAAATGTGGTACCTACATCTCTGCTTAAGCTTATTAAACATCTTATTTTTTTTAACGTTGCCCCTCGCTAGGAATTTCTCCTGTGTCGTGGGTAAACATTTAAAGTCACATACACAAACAGCCAGACCCCGAACAACTACCTGTAGGCCATACAAATACTTGTTCCGTGCGGGAATTGAACCCACGACACGCGGCGCAGCAGTCGATCACTCAGCCACTGCGCCAACTGTGCCGACAATCGTCAAACCGTCGTGCTTTCATCGGTCGAAAACTTACTTTTAGTGTAATTTCGCCTTCAGTGTGTTTTAAATAAGATTTTCAGGGGAAAGCTAGGACAGAAATTTTGGCTAAAGGAATACTTGCATAAAGGTGAACGTGTGAGCACTTACAAAATAAGTTGTCTTTATTATAAAATTAAGTTCGTTAATTAATAATTATTTTTAATAACATCATCGTCGGCCAGAATCTAATGAATGTGTTAACTATGCACAGACACCTTACCATGTAATTATTAAATCACGATTAGTTACAATATTAAGTATATTCTACCGATCTTCACAGTTTAGTACCGTTATGAAATTTTACGATAGCAAAGTGTAGTGGTTGTTTGACTAAAAAAAATAGATTAAATTGTCTAAACGTGGCGCTGGTGTCTGAGTAGCTGTGTGGAAATCGGTTGTCATGGTATGGACATGTGATGTAGAGGAATGAGGATCATACCGTGGGGTAGCTTTTTGAGTATAAATGTGAGGGGTTATAAGAGTTGAGGAAGACTAAAGATTAATGCATGGATTGTGTTAAAGATGTAATGGGTAGAAAGGAGGTGATTGTTCAGATAACGATCAATATATTTCCGTTTATTGCAATATTTTTTTACTTTTATTACCAACTTGTCTTTAAACTTCTCTTTGCTAAACAGTTTTTCTATCTTTCTTTCTTTCTAATATTGGTGTATGGGAAGTAGAAGATATGTGTGTTGCGTGCCCGCCAAGTAATAATAATAATAAGGCAGCTGGATCAAGGGCTTGATTCAGAAAGCAGTTCTTCTGGACACGGCGCGTATTATTAGGCGATTCCTCTCTCTGGAGACCTGACCTGTAGCTTGGAGTTCCCGATACCGGTGGGCAACAATATTTTTATATTTTTAAATATTTTTTTGTTTTTATATTGAAATATTTAAAAATATAATTAGTAAGAAAATAAATTAAATAAAGGATAATAATAAAACATAATGCTCAGTTTATACACATGGAGTTACCCATTAAATCACTTCTTCTTACCAGTAAAAACACGTCACAATCAGTCCTACTAAGGGTATCGCGTTACCCAGTGCTTGGGTTGTAGAGATCAGATAGGCAGTCGCTCCTGGCAAAAACTGGCATACAGCATAGTTGGGAAAAGGTTAAGCAGATGATGATGACTCTGAATATTGCATAGTAAACTCCTTGGTACGAAAAATGACAAATCACAATGATTGAAATGACAATGATTTGTCATTTTTCGTAAACTTAAATATACATTCCTTGATTTTTTCAAAGATTACTTATTGCCTGTCTAGTATTGCATCCACTATGAAAGTCTAATCAGATTGCATCGTACCTTGGGATCCGCCACCTAATTATTCACTCACGTTATATTACATTTTTTTCTTCGATCTCTACCGGCAAGTAACCATGATGAAATTTTATGCAATTTGATATTTCTCAATACTTTCAAAAACTCGACCATCCCACGACCTGTGTACCCGTACTTTATTATATATTAGTTATGTAATAGTTTTGTAATTGCAAGTATGGTTTTTACTGTTGCAAAGCCTTTTTAGATAGCTTAAAAGACCTTTGTAATAGTAATGCGAATTTCTTTAAAGACAAACACTGTTTTTTATTTATAATATAATAGAATGGCTGTATTCCACGAAGGATAGGTAGAGGCACACCCAAAATTGTCCAGTTATCGAACCGAGCCCGGATTCAAACCCAAGATCTCATGCTAAGCATGTTTTTTTCGATAATCCGTGTGTAAGTTCACCTCTTTTCTTATCGATAAACCTAAAAAAAAAATTAAACCACTGTAAATTTCGGAAAAAAGTTGGCATGTCAAAGTTCTTTTCTCTACAGTTCTTCTAACGTAACGAATGTAAGTATGAAATTACCAACTAGCCTTGAGCAAATGTGGTGATCAACAGTGCCTTCTCTTCATAAGAAGAGGCTTTTGTCCTACAAAAAACTATTTTTTAAAGTGTCCCGTGTCTCTTACGGCATCAACTTCTCGATATTGTAATACTAAATGATCCTGTCAATCAATTTATTACAGTCTGTAGATATTTATAACAATAGCGAGCACTTATGAAATAGAAACACGAGATATATCTATTACTATAGTGACATTAGATACCAACACGGCCTATTACAACGATTCAATTACAATCGTAGGCGTGAAATAAATAACAATTATTACAACACAGAGCTATTAACTTCTTAAAGAAATACTTATTAGTCTTATTGCTTAATTAAGTACACTTAAGTTTATAATAAACTGTGTATTGAGTACTAATTAGCGACCCTGTCATGTCAAACCATGAAGATTTCTGTGTTATGTCTGTTTAATATAAGAATACATAAACACATAATGTATACATATTATGTGTATTCCCAGCACAATCCATACTAAATGTAATCTGGATAGTGCCCGGTTGATGGCAATAGGCTCGCCCCCTATTACATGGGACTCTCCCTAACCCTTCGAGGATTTTTTTTTAATGTGACAAGCTCGCCACACTATTCCCAAACCACTGCAACTCCTGAAAACCAGGATCAACAGTGGTGACCACCAGAAAAGCGTCGAGACAATGAAGCCCGTCGAGTCCCGGAGAAA
The DNA here is from genome assembly GCA_905147745.2 of Phlogophora meticulosa. NCBI lineage: Eukaryota > Metazoa > Arthropoda > Insecta > Lepidoptera > Noctuidae > Phlogophora > Phlogophora meticulosa. The sequence continues at coordinate 2,501,317 of LR990534.1, forward strand.
CGATTCAACTGTCTTGTATCCCGCAACTAAATAAATGAGAAACGATCAGCGGAGGACATACAAAAATACCCAATTTCCACTTCCCTCCATATCAAGCAGGAGACAGAACAGAGCTAGGTCAATAGGCACAAAGAGACGTTTACAACCGGAGTAGGCCCAGTTGCCTAGCACCACGGTTTAAACTAAACACTGATATCAATGGGTCCTAAATGATGAGCTGTTACATTTTATTCCAATAGTAGGTTTGATCGAGTTTCTATCAGGTCCGTATAGTAAACAACTCCGGATGCAACGTGCACACTACCTTTCGGGGAATAATTGCGTGATGTTATGTTATATACAGATAAGCCTTCCGTAGTAAATTGAACCCTAAATGATAGTGCACCATACGAGGTTGTACCTGGGCAAGTACCAATGTGACTTTTTCAATTCATATGTACTTTTTGCCCTCTGACCAGGTGGGATGACGATCTGCGAAAGACTGCAGGCACATGCTGGATGCGGCAAGCTGAAGACAGGGCGCTATGGGCTATGTCCAGCAGTGGACTAGTATAGCCTGATGATGATGATGATGTACTTTCTAAGTTGATATTGGACATCGCCGACATCGGTGAAGGAAAACATCGTGAGGAAACCTGGACTTATATAATTTATATAAGTCTGAAATCGCCAACCCATCTTGAGCAAGCGTGGTGATTAATGCTCGTGCCTTTTCTGTATGAGAAGAGGCCTTTGTCCTGCAGCGGGACAGTAATGGGCTGGTACACTTGATAGTGAACCTCTATAGTAGGTACACCCACATTTCGCCTGTTACATTTTAGTGTGGCGTAATAGGGGGCGAGCCTATTGTCATCAACCCGAGACAAATCCAGATCCCGAGCTACCGAGTTACTGAGACATTCCGGATGTAAAAACCCAATAACAATTCACCTGACCCTAGAATCGAACCCAGTACTTCATGTTTAGCAGTAGCGCGTCCAACCACTACACCATCTAATAAATTACGTTTCTAATAAACCGTATTTCTATAAACTAATGAGGGCCATTATTTGTATGAGCCGTATTAATATGGTAATTCCATTGCAAGTTACATAAACAGTTTTAATGTCTATATTTACCAATTTACCATCACAATGGTAACTCATCTTAGCACTTCTAAACCTCAATGGTAATAACGTTATTTGATCGTATGTTTTATTGATGGTAATTACCATTTAAGGAAGATCTTTGAAGCATACATAGTTGTCTATTTGAAGGCAGATTATAATTGCCAAGTTTGTGTATTTGAAAAGATCGAGACCTTCGTTTCGCGTAGTTGTTGGTCTAAGAATGTTCATATTGAAGCCTTTTTGTCTTTATCATCGTCATTATAGCGCTTTTTCTAATACATTGTTGGTCTAAGCAACATGTCTTCTTTTACCTTAAACTATCCCAAACTGTCACATTTCCAACATGAACTTTGTTGTTTTGTTATAAAGTTGAAAAACTATTGAAGAAATTTGATACATGGCTTGATGTGCTGGCCGCTTTGCCGCCATCTCAATAGTCACCTCCTTTCTAGCCATAATATTATCATAATTTACGCAATCCATAAATTGCTTGTTTGTTCTTCCTCTAATCTTTAAAGCCTACACGAAAGTCTACATGGATATTTTAATTGATAGTCTATTACAAGCAATTTCATTTAAACTCTTGAAGGATTTCAGTATCTCAGTTTTAGAAATTTAAAAAGTTTTTGGTAATGAAGCTTTTTCACCTAACATACATAAACTGACGACTTTTTCCCATGGGGGTAGGCAGATATTGCAGAATGCCAGAACGATCCTTACAAACTTATTTTGATTCGTTCACGTTCATACATCTGATTATATGAACACCGGTTGCAAGTACCTTACACCAGTAAGTCACCTGACCTTATTGAGGAACATCACCAATAAGGTCAGTGTTTGTTCTTCTAGGGCGTCCCCATCCGGCGTTTCCGCTTAGAAACAAACACAATACAAAACAACAACCATATAGGTATATATAAAAAAAAAACGGAGACATTGCCAAAATTGAGAACTTCAATTATATTAACTCTCTCCTGAAGCATCCAGAAACTAAAAGATAATTTAACCTTTATGCCAATTTAAACATACGATTTTAAAATAAAATAACTTCTTATTCGTTTTGCAATTAATACACAGGTCGTAATTTTCTTGATCTCTTCAAAAACCCCGAGGCTACAAACGATTATTAATAAAATAAATGTAGCATGACAAATGGCAACAATATTATTATGAGTGCGATCGTACGCAGCTGATGTGTTCCGGCAATATCCTACAAGGCTACGACGATCACTTGTTACGGGTGATTTGAGATGGTGGAGCAGTGAAAGCTATGGAATATTATTTCTATTATTTATTTGAACTTCATATAATCAATGAAAATCAAAAATCATTCATTCAAATTAGGCTGAGAATCAGCACTCATTGAACGTCAAAAACGTTTACGAAAGCCAGTCCCCCTAAACGCCCACTCTTCACCACTTCCTAGTGTTTTTGCTGGGAAGAAGAAGTGGCGGAACAAACTCCCCAGATCATCTGCCTAACCTTTTCCTAACTATGTTGGGGTCTTTCCAGTCTAACCGAATGCAGCTAATTTAACATGGAACGACTTTCTTCTAGACTTCACAACCCAGTTACTAAATAACCCTAGACTGGTCGTCAGCCTTCCGGGCTTTTGACTACCTGTATCGGCTGTCTAAGATTTACAAATGACAGGCGGTACCAACTGCTTGACTTTATCAAAATCAAAATTCTTTTACTCAAATTAGACTGAGAATCAGTACTTTTTGAATTTCCGTTCCGTTACCTCTTAATAATGTTTTAGCTAGGATGACAAACATCAAACTCCCCACTGTATAGTTGGACTAAAGATCTTCTGGAGGGTTATTTACTTAAATTTTGACAGTTTCCTATGTAAACATACAAACTTTTTAATTTATACCACCACACAAAAAATGATCAAAACAAAATTACAATGATCTTGGAAAAATAATGCTCTTTAAACGTTTATTATTTATAATTATACAGACATTATACTATTTTTACAGACCGCTCTAAAATCTAATGTAGTTCACTTCGCTCATTATTCGCTTAGCTTCCACTGTAACACCACTCTGCGTATAGCGGTGAGTGGTCACATTATGAGCTATTAACAGGCCGCTCTTGATCCAACACTGCTAGCTATTAACTGATTTTATTGCATGATCCACTAGGATGTTCTACACTTACGATTAGATCCTTGTGCATACCAAACTGATTAGATGATTTCGTCTGTAAAAACTTCTAGTTACCATTATTTATTATAAGTTAAATTTTTGGTAAAAACATCTCAGTAATTTAAGTATTAAATGCTAATGACTTTTAATACATAGTTAAATGACTCATAATCCATTGGTTATTTTATTACAGACATAATATGTACGTAGTTGCATTTTGCTTTCCATATTTTTCAATTCAAAAGATTACATTTAGTGTGCCCATTTAGTTTTTCGAGAAATCGGGTCGACACTTCCCGTGGCCAGAGGGCTGGCCTTTTTTTGGTCAAAGAATCAGCATTGCCATTCAACGCGGCAATGCTGCCAACCTTCTGAGCACTTTTCCCGTTGACAGTGATGCGGATGAATTTTTCGATGCCCTGTGATTATTTATTTTATTTTATTTCTTGATGTTTTAATCGTTGTATCGTTTTAAAGAAATAAAAATGAAATCAAAGATTATATTGGAGTAGTTTTACTAGTATTTGTCATACCAAGCTCTTTTGTGGTATGGCCAATAAGATGGATTTATCGTTGACATTACAAATATTGTTCTGCGTCTCTTTTACCTATAAAAAGTTATGCTTTACGCCTGTATTCCCTGAAGGTTTTTTTTTTCGGCGGGAAAATCATCTTATGACTTCCCCCGCTCTTGGGCGGGGCGGGAGATAGTGTCAGACTTTTACTGACTAAATACCCACTCCTGTTCCTTCGTTGCCTTTCGTACCAGGGCCGAGTCTTCCTCTCAGAATCAGATCCTTGGCCCCAGTAGGCTTCGACCCTGCTGGGCCCTTACAGTTGCTGGGCCTAGGGGCCCGAGGGGGCTAGTTGTTTTCCCTGAAGGTTTGGTCAGAGGTTTACCTACAGTACACCCACATTTCACCAAATGGTTTTTCAATCCCATGTAATAGGGGGTGAGCCAATTGCCATCAACTGGGCGCACATCCAAACTTCGGGATCTCTGTAAATTTGGTTTTTACAAACCTTTTACTCGTCAAACCAGCAACATTTTTTCTTTAAACTAGCTCGGTGTCTTCCCATCTGACTTCTCTGAGAAGAAACACAAAAAAAAATCTGTTGAGCATTTCTCAGCACATCATTTTTCATTTCAGAATTAGCTGGTCTGAGTCCACCAGAGCATGGGTCTCTGAGAGTGTTAAATGACATCGCGGAAAACCCAGGCGTTGATGGAAGGAGAATCTTAATGTCTATAGGAGAGATTGGTCCATGTTGGTGCAGGATCGAGTTGAGTGAAAAATGGAAAGGGAGGCCACCAGTGGGACAGCACTAAATTTGGGACAAACCCGCCCTATTCCCAAACCACTGCAACTCTTGAAAACCTCATTTAAAAAAAAAATTCAATAGCAAGCCGGAGCCTGGATGGGTTCGCGGATGCTCAGAGTGGGGTTAGCCCACCAATTGATATCTGGGAAGACGGTGGCTTAGTGATCATGTGTCGCCGTGCACAGCAAAGTTCAGGGGACCCTTGACCGTCTCCTCAGGTATGTGCCCTAACATGACTGCACAGAGGGGGTCCGGGACCCCCTCTTACCAAAAACAAAGGTTTTTTTTTTGGTTACTGCCATTAATCGGGAACATATCCAGTGTGCCCGATTGTTGGCAAAAGGCTCGCCTCCTAAGTACATGGGGCTTAAAAATAACTGGCGAAATGTATATAAACTATTGGTAAATCCCTTCCGAACTTTTTCTCTTCCATATCTGATATTTTGTCAAGATTTTGTTTCAAAATTATGTCACTGCAGTAAACCGTACGCGATCAAATATGTTAGTTTAGTTTCTGACTTAGGCTATCTAAATTGCTAAACGATCACATAAGCAACATATTTCAGCAGTCAATATTGGGCTCGGCAACTCATTGGAACTAATTGCTCCACTCGATTCAAAGAGATTGTCGCCGAGCAAAATAGCTCTAAGAATTGCCCATGCGAAGATAAGTCTTGTTGCTTACTCACAAAGAGTTAAGTACAATCATCCGTCTATCCCAACTACTTAAGTTGTTCGTCTTTTTCCAACTATGTTGGAGTTGACTTTGATAAGAATCGAATGCAGCTGAATACCAGTGTTATACATCACGCGACTGTCTGTCTGACTTCCACAATCTAGTTAAAATAACACATGTGAAATACTAGTAATAAAAATAGTATGGGAAAAGGCTAGGCAGAAGCCAATAAGCCTTTTGTATTGGTTAGCCTTTATCCCACTATTTTATTATTATTATAAATGTTTAAAACATAAAGATAACATCACGCCTTTATTTCCTGCAAGGTTAGACAGTGCTCCAACATTTCGCCTATGCAATATAGGCGGCGAACTTATTTCCATTAACCGGGCATAAATGCAGATTCCGGGTGGCTACTGAGAAATTCTAGATGGGAATACCTTACATACTCGTATCACAATGTTTTCAATGCAATAACCAACAGCAAAAATACCCAGGTACTCAAGTAAACGACAAAGATTTTCCCAAAACCTAAAAATAGATCCACATAGGTCAAAGGTGTACCGCCTGCAAGATTCTCCAATAAACCCAATAAGGAAGATAATAACGCAGCAAATAACTAGTTAATTGTAACAATTTTAAATTAATACAAGCTTCAACCTTTACTTAGTAACGTCTACAATTACCCACAGGATGTGCACAATTAAAGCTGTTTTAATTATTTCATGGTAATTAGGATTAAAAGTTTATCTCAGGCTTTTTATAGATTTATAGGAGATGTAGAAAAGTGAATCAGAGGTCATGGTATTTTTTCCTACATATTTTGTCACATAGATTACTCGCTCGGGAGCAGGTTATGGTGTAGTAACGGCAACACGGGTCGATTGAAGGTTAAGCTACGGTTGGTACTACAGGTTGGTACTTGGAAGGGTGACCATCCTTTACATATTAAAACCCATCCATGCCTCGGACCGTTGGTCATCTCATGGTTGGTCTGACATTTTTAAATCTTTGATAAATCGTTACCGGCAGTCAGAAGCTAGATAGTCTGACAATCAAGTCTTACCAAGGGGTACTGTATTACTTAGTAACTGGGTTGTTGAGGGCAGGTAGGCAGTTGCTTCATGTAAATTACTGGTATTCATCTGTATCTGGATAAACTGGAATCCGACCCAAACAGGAAAAGACTAGACAGATGATGAGTGTAACTAATAATCATAATCATCCTCCTGTCCTTATCCTAATTTATTTGGGGTCGGCGCAGCATGTTTCCTTCTTCCATACATCTGTATTTGCCGTCATCTCAGAAGTCATCCTCTTCTTAGCCATATCATCTTTCACACAATCCATCCATCGTTTCCTAGGTCTCCATCTACTCTTGTAACACTCTAAGTTTAACTAATGATGTATATGCCATTAAACTATATTTGAAAAGTAAACTAATTAATCTATTTTTTTTCAAGGATATCTTTACATCAATTGAAATGCAAGTAATCGTGGATAATTATAATAATAAATTGATGCTCTGAATAAATTATTAAAGTTTAGCACCCACGGTTATTATTCATGATTGCTTTAAATGTCACGAGCGGGTCTTCAAGTAACATTAATTTTACTTAAACAACTTATGAATATATTTTTAAGACGTGTAATTAGTGAAATAAGATCATCAAATAATTGATTATTTTATTTATTAGGTCACTTGTACGTACATACGAAGAAAGGTCAACTTGCCCGTGGCACTGCCTGTATAGCAAACGATTTTGAACAGATGACCTTTTGGAGAGAAAATAAATAATCATCCTTTTATACTTACCATGTTATTTGTATTTATTTAGTTTTGTTTGCCATCGTTATTATTGTAATTAAATTAGCTCTGTTTCGTCCTGGTATGGAGAGAAGTGGATATTATGTATTTGTCTAACTCATTCGCTGTTCTTTTCTGATTAATTTTGTTGCAGGACCAAGACCGTTGAGTCTTTTCTCTGGGACTCGTCGAGTTTCATATTGAATCAACAGTGGTGACTACCAGATAAGCGGCCTGGCCGCTTTTTCGCCACTGTTGGCTCTACTTTTCAGGAGATTCTAGTTAAGAGGAGATTAAGAGACGCTCCCGGCCTGGAGTGTAAATGTGCTGCTGTTCCACAAATCAATGCTGGGGAGTTTGTTCCTCAACTTCTTCTTCCCAGCAAAAACACTAGGAAGTGGTGAAGGGTAGGCGTTTTGGGGGACTGTCTCATGTAAACGTTTTTACGTTCAAAAAGTGCTGATTCTCAGCCTAATTTGAATAAATGAATTTTGATTTTGATTGAATGCGACATCAGATATCGTCAACTACGTGCTCTAATGTCTGAACTCTAAAATAATTCACGGATAACACTAATGGCACCAAACAAATTCTCGACCGACTGGATTTAAATTACCATCGACACGCTAAAAAGAAGATTAGAACTATTATCTACCAACCTAATTCCCGGAAAAGTCCTAGTAAGATTGAGATCGATCAACTCATCTATCATTATACTCATCCATCTATTCATAACATCCTTTATAATTACGAAGCAAAATGCCCCTGAGCAACATCAAACCAGTCCATCACTACACACAACCGTACAAACAAACAATTTAACATAACATACATATATGGTTGGTACCGGTAATATTAATTGCTCCATCTCACATACACTAGTTTGCCGTCGATTTTAATTAGTGCGAATTGAAATTCTGTGCGGTAGTCCAAGTCCTTGAGTTCAGAACTCCCTTCTTATTTAGGATAAAGGTTAGTGCAATTTGATGATCTTGTTATGATTCTGTTAGGTATAAGTTGAATTATACGCCTTGTGTAGTCCTTGGTAATAAACAGGAAGCTCTTTTTGGTTGTCGTGAAGGCGTCAACAGAATGGTCAATTTAGGACATAGGTAAATACCTATTACCAATAATAATACCTGATTGAATTACCTAATACCTGAGCAGGATTACAGACGTACGTACGTAATGTACGTCTGTAATCCTGCTCAAACAATCGTTGTAGTCGTACCAATTTAATTTTTTTAATTTATTTGAGAAGCCTTTTTGTCTTACTTTTTCTATAACAGGGGCACCAAATAGAAAGAAAGAAAATATGTTTATTTGCAATCGAAGTCAAGAGTTTTTTGTGCACGTCAAAGTTTAGAAAGAGGAATTTCTAATGATAATGTTAATGTAGATATTTTTGTTTTCCCTGCCTCGGAAAGGACGTTAAGCTGTTGAACGTTGCTGTTGTACGTTGAGCGGCTGCCATTTGTAGATATATGACAGCCGTTAAGGGTAGTCAAAAACCTGAAAGTCTGACCACCAGTTTTACCAAGGGGTATCGTGTTGCCCATCAACTGGGTTGTGGAGGTCAGAGAGGCAGTCACTCCAAGAAAAATACTGGTATTCAGCTGTATTCAGTTAGACTGGAAGTCGACGCCACCACAGTAGGGAAAAGGCTTGGCAGATGATGAGGTTTAGTAAATATTTAAATGACTTTCCTACGACTATCTACTTCAAACATAAAATAAACTTTTGTAATTATGTCACGAAGGTAAGTAATACGTTAGTCAGAGGTCTTCATTCTGCAAAAACAATCTTTGTTTACCTACCTGTGTTCTCGTTCATATAGCAACACTAGTAGAAGTCGTGCCCATCCCACACCAGGAAAGCCTTGGCAACACCAATAACAAAACGAACGAACACACATCATACTAACAGATGACGAGCTACAAGAGAATGCTAATCATGACCTGCCTTGTTCACATTATAATACCTACTTAGGCAATATTGCCCCAAGCATTATGAGGATCGACGCATGTGTAATAATGATGATTAAATACGATACACCTTTTGAAAATTTCATAGAAGAACTGCTATAGGCTATATGAAGAATGGTTTGTGTAATCATATGTGTTGATATGGTCTTCATTTAGAGGTTAGAGGCCAAGGAGAGAATTTTATGATCGATTTTTTTTTGTGACGTAACTTTCGTGTGGGTTTTCTTTTAGTATGTTGGCAGTATTAATATAATCTTTTGGTGATTTATTACTCTTATAAATCAATTAAGACTACTTCAGTATGGTTGGCGTAGTGGCTGAGCGTTCCGCTGCTGAGCTGCGTGGCGTGGAACAAATGTATGGCCTACAAGTGATTTTTCCGGACTGTTTGTGTATGTGAATTTAAATGTTTGTAAACGCACCCACAATACAGGAGAAATTACTAGAGGAGAATTTACAATAGTCTTATGTCAACTGCTCATCATCTTGCAGAAAAAGTCAGTAGGTGAAAATCAATCATCCCTTATTTTCTACAGCTAAGGGTGGATTTCTTTTACTCTCTACAAATGTCAATGGGACCATAGTTGAAGTATTCTCTATCCAATAAAAAAAGAATCATCTAAATCGGACTACACTGTAAAAAGGTCAGCGTAGTCATAAATAATAAATAAATAAATAATGCTGGACAATCCACACAGCATCATCTAGCCCCAAGCTAAACAGAGCTTGTGTTATGGGTACTAGATGACTGATATACGTAATACAATACATTACATACATAGATAAAAGAAATACGTGTTGAGCTGAATACATCCTCCTTTTATTTCGTTAGTAATAAATAAACACTAGATAAAGGAGCCAGCCTCATCTTGATCAGCAACTCAAATTTTATTACACCAACATAAATAGAATTTTATTCAATAGTGACACACACCTTCATTATTAGATAGTTGATATTCTCGAAGTCATTACCGAGTAATGTTATAATTAATTATTAACTAATAATTCCATACCGCACACCATGTTTCATATCTCTCAGCATCGCGTGACTAAGAGATGAGCTTACCAAGCTGTGTTTATGTTTCATGGACAGCGGAAGCATGATGATTACTAATTAACATAACAACGCGCCTATATTACTCGAAGAGGGGGACAGAGGTGTTTATTACACCCACATTGATTTGACGACCGATGTGGCGCGGCGGGTGAAGGTCCGCCTGCGACGCAAGAGGTTGCGGGTTCGATTCCCGCCTTGGGACAAATGTTTGTACGATCTACAAATATTTGTTCCGGGTGTTCTGGGTATTTTCTATATATATAATAAAAATATCTATCTATGTAAACTTTATTAAGTATATCAGTCATCTAGTACCCATAACACAAGCTCTGCTTAGCTTGGGGCTACATGATGCTGTGTGGATTGTCCAGCAATATTTATTTATATTTTTACATTTCGCCGCGGGAACGGCGGAAGGGGACACCCTAGAAGGACATACACTGTCCTTATTGTTGATGTTCTCCAAAAAGGTAAGGTGCGTATTACTCGCAACCAGCGTGCGTGTATGACCATATGTATGAACGTAAACGAAGCCAAAGGAGTATGTAAGGATCGTAGAAGGTGGCGTTCTGGAAATACGCGAGTTTCTGTTTGTACAAACATACAAACAAACATGAACTCACACCTTTTTCCCATGGGGGTATGCAGAAACCACAGAACGCCACCCGCTTCGATCCTTGTCCCTTAAGGCTTTCGCTTTACTTACGTACATACATCTGGCCATAAAAGCACGCCAGTTTCTGTTTGTATGTTTACTTTTCCATTTTTTTTTTTATTTTTTTTATTTTTTAGGTAGGGCCACTCGCAGTTCAGCACTATAAGGCTGTTTACTGCTTAACCGGTCGATCCTGTGGTGACCTTACAAGAAGGCCCCCAGCCAGGGGTAACTACAGTTACATTTAAACGACCGCTCGCTAAGGGCGCCCCCTGTGGGGCTCGAAACTCGGCTTAGGGCGTCGTTGAATACTTAACAAAAACAAAGGCTGGGTTTCGTTATTATTATGTCGGGGGGTTTACTTTTCCACTTATTTTAAAATGCCACTTAATTAATCCAGACTCCAGGCTGACCTAGCGAAGTTTTTCCGGACTATAAGGGAGTCAAATTGAATATTTATGCAAACAAGGCAGACTGGTTTACCAGTTGGCTTTATTGAATTTAATTTATTGCTTTTTGATGTCGAATTTTATGATTATGTAAATAAGTCATAAATCTGCCATCTTAAAGGTGTCAATCATAATTAAGACGATATTTTAATATTTACATCTCAATATTTCATTCATGTCAATTTTAACAAAATGGAGTCCGAGTTTCCTGGCCGATTACACTGAGAAGCAACACTGAGAATGTCTCTTTTAAAGTCTAGAAATTATCATGGTCAACGCAATCATATAGTAACATTCAGATTGGAGTCTTGGAAGAAGATGATGATGGATGGATGAAGATGGTCTTTTGTTTGAGGAAAGAACCGATCAGACTTGAGTGGACCTGCCCAGTTAGTAATCATGTAGCTCAACTCAGATCTTGAGGAGAATAGAATAAAATAGAACTGAATAGAACATATTACTCTTTACTTCATAATACTCGCTAAAAGCGATCTCTTATAGACAACCTTTGAATGAACTATTGGAGGAACTCACGGACTTGGCGAACAATACCACAAAAGGGACATTTTGGTAGAACACATATAGGTATCAAACTGCCAGACAAAAATATAAAATTTCATTAAGAAATGGTTTACATAGACTTCGCATTCACAATAATTGTCTGGGATATTTTACGTCAGTAACCACAAGTCGATAAAAGCGTTGATAAAAATCGATTTAGTTGAATGAATGATTACAATTCACATGAATTACAAACTTACAAGTCATGATTACGCGATTCTTTGTTTCCTTCTATGGCCTAACACAATTGAATCACGCAATTTGCTCTTTAGGCAAAAATAAAAACATTGTTGAACAGTAATGCACTGGGTTAAAGGTTGCTCAAGGAGTGGATTGAAATCTTTAGCCTAGACCTATTTGTTGGTGGTCTAGAAAGAAAGAAAGAAAAAAAATATTTGTTTAACACAGACTCAGGCACACAATGGCAACACTAAATATCGAAATCAAAGAAAAAAATATAACAGAAGTAATAAAAAAATTGACGACCGATGTGGCGCGGCAGGCGAAGGTCCTCGTGCGACGCAGGAGGTTGTGGGTTCGATTCCCGCCTTGGGACAAATGTTTGTACGATCTACAAATATTTGTTCCGGGTGTTCTGGGTATTTGCTATGTATAATAAAAAATATCTATCTATGTAATGTATTATATTAAGTATATCAGTCATCTAGTACCCATAACACAAGCTCTGCTTAGCTTGGGGCTAGATGATGCTGTGTGGATTGCCCAGCATTATTTATTTATTATTATTTATTATTATACACGGGTTTTAGTTTTTGAACTTCATACTACTTAAAATCTCACCAAAAATGAAAAAAATGTTTGCATCCGTGCCAAGCCGGGGTGGGTCGCTAGTATAATGTATAAGAGTACTAGGTGTTGCCCGCGACCTCGTTCACGTGGAAATCTATCATATGGGAGTTGAGCATTTTTTTGGGATATTAAGTTCGTCTGTTCTGGCGTGATTGAGTAGCAAACAAACATCCATCCAAACGTTCCAATTTTTATATTAGTATTATATCACCACCCTTTTCCCAACTATGTTGGGGTCGGCTTCCAGTCTAACCGGATGTAGTACAATACCAGTATTTTACAAGAAGCTACTGCCTATCTAACCTCCACATCCCTGTTACTAGGCAACACAATTCCCATAGGTAGACTGGTTGTCAGGCTTTCAAGCTTCTGACTACCCGTAACTACTGATAATAGTATAATGTGATATAATATAAAAATCTAGGTTTCCCACAAACCATGTAGACCGTGCAACTGTGTTGCACTTGCGGAAATTGAGACCACCATGACCGGCCGATGGCGAAGAATTTAATTGGCATAGCTACAGCGCCAATCAAAGTCATAGCACTTATTTTAATTTGCTATGTTAACTTACATACTTTAAATCGCACCGTCAGCAGCTTTCATGATTATTTCTCGATTCAAACTGACTTAACCATCCCTAGTTCAGATAAGGTCCCGAAATAGTAGATGGTCGCCCATGATAGATCTTGGACGTGCACCTGACCAGAGGGCTGGACCAAAAAGTCAGCATTGCTATTCAACGCGGCAATACTTCCAGACTTTTAGGCCCTTTCCCGTTAACTGCGATTTTTTTCAGCCTTCCCTTTTTTATAATTTTACATAATACATAACTAGTATTATTCAAACCTTATTAATTATTTATAAATCTAAAAACAAACTTTCTTATTGAGATAAAGAACTTTAATACCTTAAACGCCAGGTGACCGAAAAATAATACATTTTCTGTTGGGTCTCGTTGTCTGGCAGTTAAAGTGTTAATAAATCTGCAAAGTGAAAAGTTAGATTAAATCACTTTAAGAATTTGGGCGCACGGAGGAGTTTGAGATTTGGCATAGTAAGAGTTTATATGCAGAAGGCCAAAACAGTCGAATTTCAACTCCAAGACGTACATTAGTAACAACAAAATTCTGCAACTATCATCAACCTATATACATTTTAAGTTCTAAAACCACAATGACACAACAGGAACTGAGGCCATCCACATCGCTGCTTGATCTTTTGACCCCACGGCCACCTTTATGGTAACACAAATTCAATACTAACAGCTCCACATAAAATTATACGGTCCAATATCTTTAGGATACATTGCATGTCTGCACTAAGCTTTACAAACACTGTTAACGTCTTTACAAGTTCGTCACGGTTGGTCAAGCTTGATTAGTAAGATTTTGTACATGGAGAGATAAGAAATGGAGACTTAGCTCTGTGAGCTTATAGCGGGAGAGCACCGAAACACTTGACGGCCACTGCTAGTGACGGCATTGTCAACCAAACCAAGCGTGTCATTAATCAATTGTAAAAATCAATTGTGTCATCTGTTACTCATTAAAAATTGACGGCCCGTGTCAGTTCTGACTACGGCTGTGACAGCTGAAACATGCACTCAGCGCATATTGCGTCAGGACAAATATTAGTAATTGCATCTCTAGTTACAGCAAGTGCGGCGATTCCGTACTTTGTGGAGAAAATCTGTTTCCTACTGCAACTTTCGATATCCATGACAAATATGCTCACATAACAGAGACAACATTTAATTCACTTCAGAAGACGTGGCTAGGCTATGCTTATGTGCAGCCAGTGTGAAGTTCAGACTCTGTGTATTTATCTATTCAGTGACAATGTGCTCTGAGTACATTGCCCGGATTCCTAATGTTTATCTGTATGAGATTGGTGTAGAAGTTACATCATAAATTCTATTGAGTCCATTACTTCATCAGGTAATTAGGTTAAAACTTTGATTCATTGATCCTGTATTATTTGGTCAATGTTTTCATCTTAAGATATTTCCAAGCTTTGCACGAAAACCAAATAAGTTTCTTTTTTCATCACGGTTCAATAGTTAGTGGAGAGAAACAGAAATACAGTATGTCCTACAGTCAGTAAAGAATTATCATTTTTTGAACATATTGGAATTTATCAATGAGGGGATCGATATTACTCAGCCACGTGTACGTGGCTTAGTAATAGCAACCCCCTCTGAGGCCTTTCTATACCTCGCAAAACCAGAACCAGTACCGGCTGTCATTTATAGGACTTTGACGGTCGTTACGGTAGACAGTAGCCCAACAGTCCCCTGAAGTACCCGAAAGTATCGCATTATATTATTATTACTAGATGACTGATATACTTAAATCAAAACATTACAGGGATAGATATTTTTTATTATACATAGCAAATACCCAGAACACCCGGAACAAATCTTTGTAGATCGTACAAACATTTGTCCCAAGGCGTCAATCGAACCCGCAAGCTCCTGCGTCGCAGGCGGACCTTCGCCCGCTACGCCTCATAGGTCGTCAAATTATTCGTCGCATTACAGTCAGATAGGCAGTTGCTCCATGTAAAATACTGGAATTCAACTGCATCTGGTTAAATTGAAATTTTAATCAAACAAAGTTAAGAAAAAGAGAAAAAAAGGTACAAAGAAAGACAAAGGTTGTCTGTAAGAGATCACTTTTACTGATAAAGACGCCCATTGCAACACTCTATGTAGCTCTTAAAGTACCAAATAATGTCTTAGTTTTGATGGTGTAAAGTACAGAGTACCTAACCTATTACAAACTATTCTATATAGATTGGAATTTATTATAGAAATAGTTAACGTAGCACATCTAAACGTATTCCTAACATAATTTCGTTGCCCTCTTACGCCACAACGAACTCAGACTTATAGGTAGCTCACAAGCCGCAGGTCACAGCTACTCGTAAATTCCGATCCCAATCTCAGTAAATCAATAACACGTTAACCAATAAAATAACATCAACATTAATCTAAGATTAATTAGTCAAAGTTATGTTGGCAAGACCTTTTGGTTTTTACTGGTGTCTCTGACAGTCTGTTCCCGATCGTGGAACGGATCCGTTTTAATTGTTTATTGCAATGATTATGTATGACAAATCAGTCTAAATTGTCCTGATTCCCCTGCTTTCCAGCAGGGTGCACAATATAGACCGATTGGCCACTATCCCTACTGGCTTCTTCTCTGAGAGAGGCAGTGGTCCGTAATCCACTATTGCATAATGTAAAAAGATCATTTTTCTACCCTTATACCAATTTATTTGTGATTGGCGCAACGTGTCTTCTTCCATACATCAAATTTGCTTTTAATTCAATAAATAAGAAAATGAAATTTCAGTCTCAAAAGTAATATGAACATTGAATTTAAATCGATAAACAGTTTTATATTTTTATTACAAAAATAATACCTTGGCAAGCAAGATGACCTGACCAAAGATCAGAATCTTCTCTATATTTGCAGGAATAAGGTAACCCAACCCCCCAACGCTACCGAGATGAAGAGGTATTTGGGCCCGACATCTGACTAAAAACGGATCCGACATCCAACAAGCGGGAATGAGTCGATGAGACCTTTGACATTTTCTTTAGGAAGTGATCTTGTTCAGTGACCTTCGTTTGATGCAAGATCCGTGTGTATCCCGGATCTTTGTGGCTTGTGGGTAAAGAAGTCAGTTTTTCTGAAGATAAATGGGAGGTTCAGTTAGTGAAGATGACAGGCAGATTAAATTACTAGAGTTTTTGTGGAATACATTTTGTCTGAAACGTTGGTGTGGGTGTTCCGAGAATTATTTTACCAGCTGTTATCCTATTTGGCGCAGCCGCAAGGCACACAATATTTTTATTTTTCTATGTGAAACGTTTTTTGGCTATGTTGAGCATTTTTTCGTAGAAGCAAAGCTTATGAGTTCGCGTCACCGACATGCCAATGTGAATGGCGACGTGCAGCGGCAGTTTCAAGTTTTTACTTCTAAGGGCAGTATCCAGGACTGCCTTCTTTTTTTCTTGGTTTAGTATGTGTGCCTGAACATGTGCTAAATAAATGTTTTTTGTTTCATTTCTATTTGTTATGATTAATAAGGATACAGGTTCCAAATTTTAATAAAACTATTCAACAGAACAATTTCAAGAGATCCGTAGACATTGCTAGGAGATAAATGATCAGATCCGATTTTGGTCACAGATACTTAAATACCATATATGACTCCTAGCTAAGTAAATATTTTACATGATAAGGTTACAGAGGTCAGAAGCTAATCGCTCTCTGTCAAATTAGCCTGACTAAACGCCGACAAAGTACACCCAGATCCGTGTCTGATATGTTTACACGCACTGTGATCATACAAAGCTATAAATTATTATAATTCTACGGGCAACACCTACATGACGTCTTAACAGCTATTAAAGGGACTCTAGATGAGTAATGTTTACTGTTTTAACTTTATAATTGATTTTAATCAAGTACAGTAGGCTCTTCTGGAGGTCATATGACAGAATCGTCGTTTAGAATATAATAGTCTATATCCGTATCCGGCTAGACTGAAAATGAGCTTCAACGGAGTTGAGAAAAATAATGTATCATTATGGCCATCGAGGTCGCGGCCCTAGACGCATTTTGAATAAAATAAAAGCATTTATTGATGGTAGTTGTCGATAGATTGTTGCTGTTGTTGATTGTTGTTGTTTATTGTGATTTTTTGTGATTGATTGTTACTGTAGCCAAGTGTACTGTGTTGAATTGCACGTCTTTTTTTTACAAATGAGGAAAATTTGAAAACACGGCTGTTTAAGTGGGTAATACTTATGAGATCTGTAGAACGTCACTGATGCTGTTTTTTTTTTAATTTCAGAATTATCAACGTTAGAAGACAGAAAATCAGACTGTAGTTGAATATCGGGCCAGAATTCCAAATTATGAAAATCAGCATACATTCATCCTTCACGAAATGAGTACAAATAACATGTTACTCTACTAACCAAACTTATAATCTAACCTCTTACAACACAACTCATACAATTAGGCTTCATTCAGACTGCGCAACTGCCGAGATAATCTTTCTAGCGCATGCCCATAACAAATGTAGTCTGCTTGCCATATAAGTGATTATCTGAAGAAGTGTTTTGCTACGATAAACCTGACTCAAATATGGTAATATGGTATGCATAGTAAAATGATGGCTGTTTGACATTTAATGTTACGATCAAGAGAGTGAAGGTGACATGGACGCACAAAGAACTTTGTGCGTCTTAGGGCGCGTGTGTATGAGGCGGGTGGAACGTTGACTTTTAAATGCGATTTTTTTTACCCGCCTTCAAAAAAGGAAGAGATTTTATTACATTAATATTAATTGGATATAATATAAGTAACTTGTTAAACATGTGAATACAGAAAATACGTTTGAAAACACATATAAAAAATACAAAGTATACAATATATATTTCTTTTCACTTTTCTTTTAAGAAATTGCTGTTTGTCTCTGCATCACCCAAAGGTTGACTGGTAGAAAATGCCTATGGCATTAAGTCCACTACTGTACATTTGTGTGCTTAAAGTATTAAATAAATAAATAAAGTATAACACAATACCGTTAGAATTCTTTCAAATTCATTCGAGGAACAAAAAAGTGCGAGTTTTTTCGGTGAGTTTAACAAATCACGTGGGTATTGTTTTAAAATAAAATGCATATATTTATATTTACCTGAAGCTACTATGCACAATACCAAAGCATGAACGAGTAGGCAGGTACAAAACCAATTAAACCACAAATCTTAGTTTATTATCCCAAACACCTCAACTTAGCGATACACCTTAAATTATAGCCATTAGTTATTTATGTAACACAGAAGGTGTAGAACATAGGTCACGGATACGTAACCTATACACATCTTACAACCCGATGGTAGCGACCCGTTTTATATATAAAATATAATAAAAATAAGCCTTCACAATTTTTAATTGTACTTATCTATTTATATTTTTGACATTTATTCCATAATGATTCGAACTTAATTGATATTACAATAATTTTTACCGCTAAAAAAAATAATAATATTACAATATTATTATTTTTATTTTATTTCCCGTTTGACCTTAATTTTTGTATTTAACTGAATTTTAAAATAATAACAAAGTATGGCAATATAAGCAATTCTCGTTTAACATAATTTTCGTATGCACAATGTAGCGAACTTCCTATAACTCAACACCTTTTGTATTGTACACCTGCATTGACGAATAAAAAGATTTGATTTTGATTTGATTTTTCGCATCTGTTTTTAATATTAAGTAACTGATAACTTTTAAACGTTTCTACTGATTTAAGTATGACTTTAATTAATATAATAAAAAGTAATAATACCAACCTATTACTGTCCCAATGAAAGGCAAAGGCCTCTTCTCATTGTCATCTTCCTAACCTCTTCGCAACTATAGTGGGGTCCATTTTCAGTCTTAGCAGGTGCAGCTGAAGACCAGTTTATACTTGGAGCGATAAGGCCATTCCGATGAAAAGAAATTTAAAAAAATAAAATTTTTAAATTCATCGTAATCCTTACATGAACACGTAATAAAATGGTTGGAGCAGTGAATGACATCGTATCGATACGAACATAATGCATTGTACTTGTTTAGCATGTGAGAGGGGATCGTGGTTTCATAATTAGAGCCATACGGGTCCAAGGTTAAACAACGATTGCTAAGGTCAGTCGTTGGATTGGTGACTATCCATTACATACTGAGTACCCCTCCGTACCTTCCCGCCGTCTTTCAAATTAGTGGCTTCTTCTGTAGTTAGAAGCACAATAGTCTGACAACCAGTCTTACCAAAGGGTATACTGATACCCGTTCTAGTAACTGAATAACACAATAAACTGTTACTGTGGACAGCGTGATGATGGCAGTTAATCCGTTTGAAATACTGGTATTCAGCTGCATCTGATTAGACTAGAAGCTGAACCCAGCACAGGGAAAAGGCTAAGCGGTTGAGGACTTGTTTTGTTACTCTATCAACTACATATCTATAAACAACATTGTTTGAATGAATACTTTTGTCAAATCGTCAGTCTTTACAATCATATTAATTTGACTTTAGAATGTAAAATTAATCTGATCGACACTTCGCGTGACCAGAGCTGGCTCATTCTTTGCCCAAAGAATTAGTATTGCCATCCAACGTGGCAATGCTGCCAGTCTTTAGGGCACGTTTCCAGATGACAACGATGCGAATGATACTTTGACGCCTGAGTGTCTTGGTTGGCTTTTTATTTTATTTTGTTTTTGTAAATATGTATATAGTTAGTCTTCTTTGTAATTGTATATATACTTAAAATAAACAAAAGCTTGCAATATTTATTACAATCTTTAGAATGTTATATCTTCTTCATTTTCTTATTCAATGGCTATTTCGTGTTGAATGCTTTATGATTTTCAAGCCTTAGAAGTACACAGTTCTGTTATAAAATTAAAATCTTATTATTTGCATTCCTGTAGATTAACTAAAAGGGATTACGGTTTTTAACGAGAACAAAAGTATTTCAAAAAGTTTCACATTTGTATGAAACGTTAACTTTACTTAGTAAAGTCAACTGTAGTCTTCAACCTGTAAAAAGGGTTCTGCTCCCTAGCACGATTTGTTCTAGAAGGCAACAGAAAACGTCAAATTACCTATTTACTAGTCAAACAAAATGAAGAGGTATTGTTTCAATCTTAGTACCAATCGTTGACGTTGGTTGGTAAATTTTTCGCAAAAAAAAACGTGCTGAGGCTACTGATCACTGAAACCACAATAATTATCTCCGAGTGCTTTTACTTTTCCTTCCCTGTCTACTGTCTGTTGCTTTACTATAATTATGTGAGTGGAAAGTTGTGTTTGGGTTTCATTGAAAGATGAGATTGTAATAAGAATTTGACCGTTTTTTTAAGGTCAAGAATTCGCTTTCTGATTTTTGAACAATTTCTGGGATCTCCCCTATCTTTAGCTGTGGATATTCACAGACAGAGACAAATATAATGATCAATATCTACTGCTAGACAAAAACGAGCAATATGACCGGAACTGCACCTGCACACAGCGGAATAGGGATGTGTCCTATGTAAAAATATATTAAGTCTATTTAGTCCGTCAGTACCAAAAGTATTGGACACGTATTTTTTGCTAACTCAAATCAATAAAAAGTATAGTAGTATAGCATCAAAGTTCAGGAGAAGGGGCTTGTGACGTCACTGTTACGTTAAAAGTGTACCACGGCGTGACTTCACGCGCAATTTCAACGCACTATATCGTCGTCATTTTTGGTTTACGTGACAAAAGCAAAAATACGTGTCCAGTATTTTTGAGTAATCCAACTGTCGGACCAAACAGAATTATTAAGGACACTACCCTATTCCCAGAACATTCAGTAGGTAGGTTGTTGGTACATCTTGTGCGGGCCTACCCAATAATTAAGTCTTGCCAAATATTTAAGTACTCGGCCTAAGACGATTTAATATTTAGTAGCCTCTCCAATGGTAATTTATACAGAACGGTGTCTCATCTACTCGATGGACTAATTAAAAAGTATATTGATGCAGTCTAGACTTATCAAAACCACAAACCTAATTGAACTGATTGCTAAGATAGTGCTAAAGACGAATTACAGTCAAAAGGTTGTTCATTTACAATTAATAGTTCATATTTACAGCTTTATGTGTGCATATAGCAAAACTGTTTAATTTAATGGTGCTTATATATAGATGATTGACATAATTATTTATTTTGATGACATAATGTTGTATAGATTCAAGTTCTTCAAAACTATCAGACAAACGTGTTGCTAGGGAGTTTGTTTTGTTCCGCCACTTCTTCTTTCCAGCAAAAACACTAGAAAGTGGTGAAGGGTGGTTTTGGGGGACTGTCTTTTTTAAACGTTTTGACGTTCAAAAAGTGCTGATTCTCAATCTAATCTGAATAAATGAATTTTGATTTTGATTGATTTTAAGCGTTATAATCTGATAGGTACCTACTGTTTAATCTTTATGATCATTTTTAACAGTCGATTTCGATTGTATTTTTGTTGGAGCCATTCAGGGAGCCTAGCACGAATGCCTGATGTTAACGAATTGTGAAATTGAAAATACTCGTTACGAATATAACAATAATTGTGGTTTTTGAATTTATATAATTGGTTATACTAATTGTGCTAGCCTTATAAATTTAAAAGTAAATACTACAGGATATTTGTATTTTCAATTTTGGAATCGTTCAAAATAACGACTTTACGTCGAAACGTTTTGTTTTCTTTTTGAGATTATTTCTGACTTTCTTTTTTCTATTGTTTGACTTTCTGGGGTAGACAGAGGCGTGTTTAAGTCTCTTACTGGTTAAAACGACGCGGTTTTCATCGACTACCTTGGGCCGAATTGCTGGAACACTTGGGCAGTTCCAGGAATTGGTCCACATGACTTTCAACCGGACCCCCTTCAACTGTCACTGTACAGATGAAGTTGCTCTTGAGTGTCGTGCCGTCTCGGGCTTGGATCTGTTCAGGTGACAGACTCTCCAAGTCTTTCACTCGCAGGCACATACAACTTATAAATAACAGGACAAATGCGGGGCATACATATTGTACACCACTGCCCTCCTTTCCAGGAGACACAGGCGTGATATTAATTATTATTAAAGTATGCCAATTTAGCAACTACATAGATTGTACCCATCAGTCCATCAAGTATATGCTCATAATTTTACTGAGAAGCTCTCATACATGTCGTCATACAATTACAGTACCGTCGAAATATTAATTAAATAATTGCCAGTTATGCGGGTTGCCATTAAGTGAGAAGCTAGAACTATCCTAATTACTTAATTACAGAAGTATAGAAAATGTGTTGATTGTTAGTTTGTTTGTTATTTTTTTACGTTGTAGTTGACTGAACCTTCTCTATTAAGCTCGTGGTCTACTCCTCACTACAAAAGAAAAGATGCACAAAAGAAAAAAAATACTCTAAGGAAATGTCGAGAAGACCAAATGGTTAAGGCATAAGGCCTTGCTACACGTGCACGAGGTTCAAAGTTAAATTCTTTCCAAGTTTATCTTGAATATCATTGACATCGGCGAAGAAAAACATAGTGAGGAAACCTGGACTTGAATTAATGCTAGTCTTCAATCATCAACCCGCCTTGAGCAATTTGTGACAAATGCTCGTGCCTTCTCTTTACGAGAAGAGGCCTTTGCTCTACAGTGGATCAGTAAAAGGCTGGTATTATTATTATTAGAACGAAATAAAAAATTACCACAATTTGTCATGTTTTGGAAGTTCATGTCTTTTCTTGGTATCACCATTCTTTTAGTTTACTTGCAGAATAAATAGTCTAAAATGGCTTATGGAGTCCAGATTTCTGTCCTTAATAATTCTCCATTGTACATGATGTAATACGAATAACATAACGATAATATAACGATAGAATGCACGGTACAAGAGGCTTCATGACATAAGGTAAGACTTGAATCATGCCAATTCTCTCTCCTTAGTTCCAAAGTCAGCCATCTAAGTCCCATAAAACCCATAAATTTATCTCGAGCGAAGCCGCGGCAGACACTTGTTTAATTGAACTAAGTTCAATAGGTTAGTTCACCATTTCACTATCATTAGACATTTTAAGTGGTCGTAAATTTTGTAATCTTAGCCAACGACGCGTGCTTCAATACCCGTAATAATATTTCGGGCTGCATTGCATCTTCGTACATTCACCTCCCCTAGTTACTATATTCACTTATTAGCCTACTTATTTACCTACATGATGTATCATTCTTTGTGTATTTCTGTTGTGGGAGGTATTTTTGCTTATAAAAATTATAACATTACATCATCATCCTCGAAGGATAAGCTCGGAGTACCTCGTGGCTAAATAATAACAGCCGCACGGGTTGATCAAAGGTTACGCTTGCTGAGGTCAGTCTGTGGATGGGTGACCGTTCGTAACATATCGAGACTCCTCAGTGCCTCGGAAAGCATGCTAAGCCGTTGGTCCCGAATGTCATTTGTAGATCTTCGACAGTCGTTACGGGTAGTCAGAGGCCAGAAAGTCTGACAGCCAGTCTTACCAAGGGGTATCGTGTTGCCCAGTAACTGGGTTTTGGAGGTCAGATAGGCAGTCGCTCCATGTAAAAAAACTGGTATTCAGCTGCATCCGGTGAGACTGGAAGCCTAGGCAGGTGATGATCCTCGAAGGATCAGGCAGCGGTTTACCCACAGAACACCCACATGTCTCCAGAAAGTCCCGTGTGCCTATAACCAATAACCGGCTACAAATCCAGATTCATGGAGATGTTCCAGATGGAAAAATCAACAACAACAGCAACATGTTTAGTAACATGAAACGACCGATGTGGCGCGGCGGGCGAAGGTCCGCCTGCGACGCAAGAGGTTGCGGGTTCGATTCCCGCCTTGGGACAAATGTTTGTACGATCTACAAATATTTGTTCCGGGTGTTCTGGGTATTTCCTATGTATAGTAAAAAATATCTATACATGTAATATATTGTATTAAGTATATCAGTCATCTAGTACCCATAACACAAGCTCTGCTTAGCTTGGGGCTAGATGATGCTGTGTGGATTGTCCAGCAATATTTATTTATTTAAACCTTGGGTTTGATTTCAAGGTCAAGGTCAATTAAAAGTCGAAGCCAAGGTCACATGTTTAGCAGTTACATTGTGAATAAACATTCATTTTAGACCACAAATAATCCATACAGATAAATCGTCACATTCAATTAAAATTAATCTTAGATCGCGTAACTAAAATTACATGGAACTAATTTAATTATAGTTCAACAAAGTAAACTCATCGGTCGGTCCATCGGTGTTCTCATTGCTGACATTGTATGTTGATATGGTTACTATACTTGAGGGGCTACTTCCTAGCCTTTATCATCTTTCACACAACCCATCCATAGTTTCTTTGGTCTTTCTCTACTTTTGTAAGCTTCCATCCATTTGATAACCTAGTTCTTACAGCCACAGTAACGCACTGCAGGAATTATTATGGTTTGAAGACGGATTCGAAAATCACATATCAACTCGGAAAGGTGACAAGGTCCCTACTGCAAAGGACACTAATCGGAAACGTAGCGTAATCGTCTCGCCCCGAGCCAAACTCTGGACGAAAGAGGATACAGTAACGCATGCTTATATCCCAGTACAAGTGCCTATTCGAGATGAGAAACCGTATACAATATATACGACAACCGCTGGGGTAATCGTTTTCTTGAGTGGAGACCGCGACTCGGCAAACGTAGTGTAGGACGCCCTCTGACCAGGTGGGATGACGATCTGCGAAAGACTGCAGGCAGATGCTGGATGCGGCAAGCTGAAGATAGGGCGCTATGGCACTCATTAGGAGAGGGCTATGACCAGCAGTGGACTAATATAGCCTGATGATGTGTGATGTGTGTGTGTACAATATAAATAAAAATGCTCGCGGAAGTAATGAATCTCATTAATATTCTGGTACTTATTATTTCCACCTATTTCGTTTGGAGTGTGCTCATCAAAGCATTATTACAATGGAAACGGAAAAATAAAATTGATTATATCACCGACTTCAAAATGACCAAGCCATCGGAGTTTTTTATTATATTCCATCTAAGTCTGACTGACAAGAATGTTAATATTAACAGACGACCATTTGACGACCTATGTGGCGCAGCGGGCGAAGGTCCGCCTGCGGCGCAGGAGGTTGCGGTTTCAACTCCCGCCTTGGGACAAATGTTTGTACGATCTACAAAGATTCCCAAAACAGAAGCTCTGCTAAGCTTGGGGCTAGATGATGCTGTGTGGATTGTCCAGCATCATTTATTATACTAGTTGTCATTTATTTATTATATATATATGTATGTGTGTTGACCTTTAGGCGAAGAAATGACTTATAATAACATTTTCAATTACAAGCATACAACGTGTTACAAGCTTTGATGTAACAACTATTCGATGTAACGATCATTAGAACATGGACTCACCATGTTTCATTAATTTTATTTCAGCCTATGACGAAGTTGTTAAGCTCAAGGCGCAGACCAAAGAAGAAAGACAAACTAATGGTCTAATAGCGCTACTGCTGAGCATGAGGTCACAGGTTTGAATAACGGGTCGGCAAAAGTGTTATCGTATTTTTCCATCTTGAAGTTTTCAGTTGCAGTTCGGAGTCTACAATTACGCCCAATTGATGGAAACAGACTCGCCCCCTATTACATAGGACTTAAACATAACTAGCTAAATGTTGGTGTGCTTTAAGCACACTTGTGCCTATACTTTGGGGAATATAGGCGTGATGTTATCTAATGATAAACAGCTATAATTATGCAAAAAAAATGCCTAGAAAACTAGAGCTTAACGAACTCCAAATGATTAATGTCGGCAAAAAGTCTGGCCCAGCGGAACATTTGGCCAATCATTGGGCCAATTACATAGCCAATCAATTGTACTGCATTATCTACAATGGCTACTGAGAAGTCATTACTGAGAAGATGAGTATTAAAAGAATGTTTCAAAATCTTTCGTGTTCACACGACAGTTGGAAATACACGGGAACGTTTTGTGTCGAGCAATACGTCGATTATATCTAGGAACATTTGTCAAATTCGTATTTTGTTCCAAGTTTACCTTTCTGTCAGAATTTGTATTTCGAACTTTATTTCGGCTAAAGTATTCTCAATACAAAATTGCCTTACACCTTACACTAGTTATAGTTTTGAAATAAAAGTTCAAAATTCAAAAATTAAAAGGGAAGACAGAGGACTTGAAATATAAAAGACATTAGCATGACTTAAAGCAACAATTACCGTGTCACCCCTTCTATAATGTACCAATCTCATCAGTTACTGAGTAACAATATACCACTGGTAACAGTAACGGGTGTTACAATTTAGCCACAAGCCCCTCATAATCTGACAATCTATGATGGCAAATTTGTATAAGGTCAGGGATTAAAAACTATTACAAAAGAAAATAATTATAAATCAGAATAAAAACTCCCGATCCATGACATGTTGCAACTGCAAATTGCAACGATATCTAAAGCAAAACTACCATGTTTCTCTTAATTTCCAATAAACATTCAATTAGGTTTTAACACCTGAGTACATAATATACTTCAAAAAGGTCAGATGAGTAGTACTCGCAATCGGCGCGCGTGTGTGACCAAATGTACGAAACAAAAGGAGTATTTAAATATCGTAGCAGGTGGCGTTCTGTAGTTTCTGTCTACCCCCTTAGGAAAAAGGCGTGAGTTTATGTAGGTATGTACTTCCCTGACATTTACAAAGGAATGATTAAGACGTGTTACTATGTTACATTCTTCGTTAAACAGCATTGTAGAAACTAATTACTAAAAATACCAGATCACTGAATAGGGCTCCATCTACGTAACAGCCACCTGCCATCCCTTAAAGGGAAGATAACCTGTGACAAATGTAAATACTTTGTTTTTAATTAATACAGAAGGGCTATGATCTTTAACGGATATCCTGAGATGAATAATGAGCTCATCTGAGATCATTGTATATCATGATCTCACTACGAGGTCAACAGATTATAATCTAGAAAATTTTGAATTGCTCCGTAGAATATAATAATGTTTTTGTAAGGTGCTCTGAAATCTTAGTGGTTGATTGAAATGATGTAATTCCTAAAGAAACATTTAAATGTAACGATGATTTGCAAATCGAACGATGTTAGCTGTCAACTGTTTCTCATCTTACTTTGTACAAACACATCTTGATTCTGACAGGAAACGATCGCATCGAAAATTAGCTTCAGTAATTTTAGTAAATTATATCTGTCATTATTAGACATTAGGACTCGCCCAAGCTACGGTATTAAAAGAAAAAACGAAGAATAAGACAAGATTAAGGCACACAATGTATGGATCCCAGAACAACAAGCTATCCCAAACTGTATTTTTTTTCCAATTGAACGTGAACCTTATTATTTTGTAATACAGTTAACTATCAAAGGATTGTACAGATTGGGGTAATTGATGTACTGGTCTCTGAACTATAAAAACACAAAGGAAAAAAACAGAAAAAAATGAAATTTAATTTAAAAATACAGTATTATGTGCATTACAGCTGCACCAAATAGGCCCTGTTCAGTATACACTGCTAACGTCTCCCGCTAGACATTGGCTTCCCCCAAATATTTCCTCAGCGATCGGTTCTTGGATGCTCTCATATGTACATCTGCTTAATGAAATCTTCACCTTCAGATTTTCGGTCCACCTTGGTCGCCACACGAGAACCATTTCATTCTTCTTCTTTTTTTTTTTTTTTTTTTTTTTTTAAAAAAACGTTGCCCCACACTAGGAATTTCTCCTGTATCGTGGGTGCGTTTACAAACATTTAAACTCACATACACAAACAGCCAGACCCGGAACAACTACCTGGTAGGTCATACAAATAAAATATTTGTTCCGTGCGGGGATCGAACCTACAACACGCGGCGCAGCAGCCGATGGCTCAACCACTGCGCCAACCTGTCGTCAAATATTGAAAGTATACTAAAGAACTAAAACGATGAGGTCGACCGCTTACATTATACAGTGATCGTATGAGAATGAGATGCAGAGGAATGAGGAACATGTCGTGAGAACAGTTTAGAGTATGATTATGGTACAAGAGTAGAGAAAGACCATGAAAAGGTTGGATAGATTGTGTGACAGACGATAGGTATGGCAAGAATGAAGATGACTGGTGAGATGACCCAAATAAAATTGGGATAAGGGCAGGAGGACGATGAAAATAAAAAATGGCGGATATTTTAAGAACCCATTAGTGATCAATGCATATAAATTTTCTTCATAGCGAAGTAAGCATAACACAGTTATCATTTTAGTTTGTAAAATATACAAATTATGCTTATCCTTCAAATTACTTTCAACCATAAGGAGTACTAAGAAGCATTCAAGTTTATTTGTGACGAAATAATTAAAGGGCCCATTAGCTTTTAGTCAAATATTGATTCGGATCGACAATAGGGCACTGGGTACGGTCGACTGGCTATTGAAAGGTCACAAGTACAAATCGAAGTAAATTACATAATGTAACATTCCGACAGCATAGTAACTTATGTTGTGATCCCAATCTTAAGTTTAACTAAGTATCTATAAACAAAATTGTAAGTTATTTGGGAAACAAGAGATTTATAGTGGTTAACACTTTCTTATCGACAAGCTAATATCTGCAACAGAACAATTATTTATTACTGTACCTATATTGTAAGGTTACTTCGACTGTTTCAAGTTATGTGTGATTTTAAATATCAAAATATTTGGAGTCTATTATAAAACGTGTAGAAAAAATATTTACCACAATTATTTCTTCTTCAGTAATTTTATTAAGTTACTGTAATTTTTCATGAAATGTGAAATAAAAAATCCACAGCGTTCACATTCTCCCGCCATTTTAAATATCAATGTTGCCAATGTTAAAATAATAGCGACGATTGAACGATTTATTTAGTTGATTTATAAATGCAAATTCTTGAACCTTAACAAACAGGTCTTTTAAAGCATTCTTTACCATCGAAGAATGTTGATAGTGAGTATCGACACTCTAAGTTAATTCTGCGGGCCCCCAACAGTCAACCCCAATATAAACTTAACTAGCTGACTATTTACCATAGTATAAGCTATTAATAAAAAATAATTTATGGCTTTAAACACTGGATTACCACCAGACTGAGAACTTAATCAAAGGACAAAATTTGAGATAATTAAGCGTTAGGTACATTTTGAGACTTGGTTTGCCAGTGTCAAAATATAACCCAACCAACTACGATCACTCACACCACACACCAAACCCACACACATACACACAACACACTCACACATTCACACTTACGCATAAACGATACAGGATAACTTTCTAGTGTGGGGCCAATGATATAAAAAAAAAGAAAAGAATGAATAGAGAAGAAAGATATTTTACAATTTGTGTGTTTCTGTCTGACTACTCTCGTTATTAGTTTACAAGCATTTAAACCCACAAATACAAACAGCCAGACCCGAAACAACTACCTTTAGGCCATACAAATATTCCTTCCATACGAGAATCGAACCCACTTCACGCACCGCATCAGTCAATCGCTTAACCGTGCTTTAAAAAACATCATATCATCGATCATCAGAACATCATCAATAATTAATGCTTTATTCTCGTCACACCACTTATAATTTGTACAGAACCCTCCAATCACATTGAACAACACGCCATACCTGATCCTATAATCTGACATAATAAGCAGTTTGCAGAATGATGGACAGTTTGCAAAAAAAACGGCCATAATATGCTGCTGGTCGGAGTAATGCTGCTGACCCACTGATTCAGATCACCATGTGTTTGTTGAATTTTGTAACGTTTCATTTTATCTTAGGTTTGTTGTGTGGCAATGTTAAGTGGCTCTAGGATGAGAACAGGCTTCGTGTGATGTTCTCATGGGCTCATTTACTTTTCAGGGTTAGTTTTTTGAAGAAAAATTACTTAAAGCTAAGTATGTTGGTGTGATGGTTCGCCCTCACCTATCATGCATGAGGTTGTAAGTTCAAATCTCGACGATTACTAATGAGACTTCTTGCATATGTACAGTGGCCAGAACATCGAGCTACCCCAATGTGTCAAATTTATTTGATAGGTTTTCAACTTTATTATAAAAGAAAAAGGTTCATGTTCAATTGGTAAAATCTGACAGTTTGGGGTAGCTTGATGTGCCAGCTGGCGTCTGTACATTCGATTTTTTTCTAACACATCACCTTTTTTGGATTCAGAAGTGTTCTCAAAAGTAGAGCATCTTCAAATGGTTGTAAATAATGTTTTTGACATAGCACTTTAAGTTGGGTTGGGTTATAGAGACGTAGCTGGGGGTTGCGGAAGGATCGTACGTTGAGGCGACCCCTGGCGTAGGTGTGAGATGGAACACCGGGGTGGTTTTTAGTCAGTATGAGTCTGACAGACCCGTTCGCTCCCCCAGAGCGAAGGACATCCATGAGGATTTTCCACAGAGAATAAAAAAAAAAAGGGTATTAGAGACGAAGTTAAGGGTAACAAAATAAATGCATAATTATTCAGAGACAAAATTTTACGAATTATAAGTTGCATCCCGGACTCTTGACTTGTACTCGGTTGATGGCCATAGGCTCACTTCTTATTATGTGGAACTTACGAGTAACATAACTGGTAGAATTTAGGTGTACTATAGGTACTCCTTTGCCTAACCCTTGAGGAATATGCTATACTTGCTGAGACTATCAGAGTTCCTGTAATTTTTTGCACGTAATTTTCAACTGAATAATTTACTACTTATTTTTCTCATAAATATTACAACAATAATTTATAATTTTACGAAAATTACTCGAAAATCATAAGCCATGTAAAAAAAGTGTAGTAGTACTTTTTAAACCTAGATAACAATCCCTCAGTTCTCAGCGATCCAATCTCAAAGCTATAATTCAATAGAAGCAGTGCAGTGGCGGTGAACGTCCAAGTGCTGTGCGCCCGCGCCGCCAGGTCGTGGGTCAAAGTCTTTAGGATAATATTCAATGTTTTGTTCAGGTTTTCGACGGAAGGTTTTTATGCGCTGATAGTGTGGAATGATAGTGATAGTATGGTGTAATAATGTCGTTGGTATAGTGAGAGAAAGTTGAGAGATTTTGATTTAATTCTGGGTGGGGCTAAGTGTCGTGTTAGGAACCATCCTAGATTATTGAAATCTCTTCTCTACAGTACGACTTTTAATTAGCTGCAGTAACTTGAAATAAAATAATCTACAAAGTAGATTTGTGTACAGTTATTTAACTGTACACAAATCTACTTTGTTGATTATTTTATTTATCATATATTTTTTACCACTTTCTTTTTTTCATATTTTAGTGTCTTAGATGGTGTATTGTGCATTTACCATGGTGCATTTTTCAATGTTGTATATGACATTAGTTCAATCAACTCACTTCATCGAATTAAAAATCGAACTTTAAGGGCTAAATAAGTGTGCGTTAAAGACAAAAACAATCTCCTTCACACAACACACCCATGAAACATGCGACGGAAGATAACTACTTTCTCGGAATAAGAACGTAATGAGAGGATTTGTTATTTTAAAACGCTTTAGCTCAAAATAAACGAAAACTAGAAGGAATTGATGAAGGACCTGCGCACAAAAATATAAAATATTACTCAGACAATAAAGTAATTACCTATAGAATGAGCTTGTCTATTTCATGTTAAATCAAGTTTACGATTTTGTTTTACACCTGGCCTTAAAGCCCCCTTTGTTAACCCTTACTTGCTTTTCTAATGGAAAGTACCATAAAATATGCTACGTTGCTTATATTACACCCTAGTCTTCAGACTAATAAGCAAATTTGAATTTTACCTAGATTAATAAGTAAATGAACCTAAGACCACAGTCCTCTAACGTCATTTTAGGGTATATTATGTTGAAGCACTCTGTTCATGTGTTCGACACTTGTAGCTACGCTGTTGTTGTTTTTTTTTTAAAAAAAAAACGTTGCCCCACACTAGGAATTTCCCCTGTATCGTGGGTGCGTTTACAAACATTCAAACTCACATACACAAACAGCCAGACCCGGAACAATTATCTGTAGGCCATACAAATATTTGTTCCGTGCGGGAATAGAACCCACGACACACAGCGCAGCAGTCAATCGCTCAGTCACTACGCAAACCGTGCCGTCAACTTAAAGGTACACTAACTCAAAAGGTTTAGTACCCTTGAGTCTCCTTACTAAACCCATATTGTCAAGGAGCTGGATCGCCTCGACGTAGTAAGAAATCAATAGCAGTCTATATATAATAATAAAAACCTCAGATATAGATAAGACATTCGGACATCCGATGTCGGATGGTTTAAATTGTGTAAAAGTATTTATACCTTTTTTATTTAATAAATCCCGGGATTTGAGGCATATCCACTTTATTCTTTCGCTGTATGAAATCAGTGTAAGTTAATAAATAACTCTACCTAATTCCGACCTCTGTATATCACTAAGAATAAACACAAAAATACCAGACGAGTTGTTAATAAACAGTCTGTTACTAAAACTTATTGTTTTTTAATTCTCATGTTTTGTTAATATCCTCTATGATTGATGGCACTACTAAACAGTTTAGACAACATTCACCAATATATCTGACTTGATTTATTAGCCAGTTTGTTTATTATGGAGCTTAATGAGTAACGGAAACTCAGTATAAAAACGTATAGCTTTGTCTTTTTAACAGTCCATGACTTTGAATTTGAATACCTCGTTGGTCTTGTGGTGGCAAGTGTTACTGCTGAGCTTGAGGTCCTAGGTTATATTCACAGGTTGGGCAAAGAGCTATTGGGTTTTGCCATCTAGAATTACTCAGTAGCGTCCTGGAGTCTGTTTGGATTTGACCGGTTGATGGCAATTGGCTCTCTCCCAGTTGGATGGAACATAAACATAGCTGGCGAAATGTAGGTGGATAAGTACACCTTTGCAACCTAACCTAACCCTATAGCGAATACTAGCGTGAGGTTGTATTATATTACGATTGTAAAGTAATTAGCCTTAAAAGTTTTATGTTAACAGCTGTTCTTCTGTTTTACGGTTACTTATCTAAACAAGTCTTCTATACAAATATATAAAATGGAAGTGTCTGTTTGTACTGACAATAGAACAGCCTTTAATAAATTCATATCTGAGTTTTTACGAAACAAAACACATGTTTTTTGTCTGTCCGTCTGTTTGTTTGAGGTGATCTCCGAATTTTGACCGGACCTTTACTGGCAGGTAGCTGATGCGTTGAGGAGTAACTTAGGCTCACGAGGACGTAGGCACATATAGTAATATTATAAAGAGGATATGAGGAAGAAGGATAAACTCGTAAACTACTAAACTGATTTTGAACATTCTTTCAACTACAGAAAGCTACATTCTGAGCATCAACTATAGTTTATAACTATATAACTAACTACATAACTATATATACATAAATATGGTCGACAAAAGGATAAAACTAAAAAATATATTGCTCTTAAATCAAATGCTTTAGATGCATGCACTGTTAATGCATGTTACTGTGGAACTAAACAAAAAATATGCCAAACATTTAATTAATTTTAATTTCGTTCTTTTTATTTTTCTTGAACCTTCTGGTTTATAACAAAAAAAAACAAACTGATCCCTTGCCGTAAAAAAGTTGGGAGCCACTGACCTACAGGAACAGTCAGACAGACGGTCAGACAGACGTGTTGCTGGGGAGTTTGTTCCGCCACCTCTTCTTCCCAGCAAAAACACTAGGAAGTGGTGAAGGGTGGGCGTTTCTGTTTTATGTAAACGTTTTGACGTTTGAAAAGTGCTGATTCGCAGCCTGATTTTAAAAAATGAATTTTGATTTTGATTTTGAATGAACGCAATATCAAATATTACCAAATTCAAAGTAGAATTATTTATTTCAATTAGACTATTAAAAAGGCATAAAATAATCCGCCACTTCTTCTTCCCAGCAAAAACACTAGGAAGTGGTGAAGGGTGGGCGTTTTGGGGACTGTCTTAAACGTTTTGACGTTCAAAAAGTGCTGATTCTCAGCCTAATTTGAATAAATGAATTTTGATTTTTGAATCAACCGCATGCCTATGATAACATTTTCTCTTTGACCGTCTCTATAAGTTGACGACCGCTATTTCGAATATGCGGTAGACTGTACCTACATAGGCTCATGGACATCGTGTCATAGTTTGTATTGTTACAATGCCAAGGTCACAAGTCCGAAAAGCCATCTTTATCGACATAACCATCAGTTCCATAGATTTGAAGGATTCAATATCCAGTGATTGATACGTGACCTTTTTGAAGAATGGAAGTGTGATGGTAGTAAATACGTAGTATATCTCTACCAATACTCACTAATCCATTTCCGTGTTTACTAAAGAAAAAGGGAAGGAAATATTTTCCTGAACAGGCGATTCTATCAATCAAATCAAATCAAATCTGCCTAAACTCTTACAATTATTTTTTGGTCAACTTTTAGTCCATCTGAATGTAGCTGAATTTCAATGGTTTTAACCGATCTTGATAAAAGAGGGGGTTCTCAGTTCGTTGGAATCTTTTTTGTATGTTTGTTCCTCGATTACTCGAAAACAGTTGGACCGATTTAAAAAATTCTTCACTAGATGTAACAACTGCATATATGACCTTTCACGCCCAGTTACTGGGTACCACGATATAACTTGGTGAAATTTGGGCTTGTGACTACCCGTAACAACGATCGGACATCTGCAAATGACAGATGAGCAAAGATTTAAAGTGCTTTCCAATGCACGGAGGGATATCGGTATGTAATGGATGGTCACCCATCCGTTGACTGACCTCGACTAGCGTCACTTAACCTTGAAGGTCGACACATGCGGCTGTTTTAACGCAATCACGAATCCCACAGAATCGCCTATCTACATATATTGTAATGGAATGAATCGGTAACTGTCATTATTCTTCCTACCAAGTAGGCTAGGAGGGATGTATGACCTTTTCATTTACAGCATTCTTATACCTATTGAAGTAAGGGTTATTTATCTTTTATATAATAATAGGGCTTTGCTGATTTCATGGCATTTATATTATTATAGAACGCAGCTTACTTAACTATATTATAATCAAAAATCTTCCCTGAGACGGGCGACATATCCCATCTCCTAAACGTTTTGACGATCGATGAGGCGTGGCGGGCGAAGGTCCGCCTGCGATGCATGAGGTTGCGGGTACGATTCTCGCCTTGGGACAAATGTTTGTACGATCTACAA
Organism: Phlogophora meticulosa; assembly: GCA_905147745.2. NCBI lineage: Eukaryota > Metazoa > Arthropoda > Insecta > Lepidoptera > Noctuidae > Phlogophora > Phlogophora meticulosa. The sequence goes on from LR990534.1 coordinate 2,536,736, forward strand.
AGATTTGTTCAGGGTGTTCTGAGTATTTGCTATGTATAATAAAATATATATCTATGTAATGTATTGTATGAAGTATATCAGTCATCTTACTAGATTTGACTTGTGTTATGGGTACTCCCATAACACAAGCTCTCCTTAGTTTGGGGACTACTAGATGATGCTGTGTGGATTGTCCAGCATTTAAAAAAAAACTATTCTAATCTCACTTGAAAGGTTGAAACCATAGAGAAACAAGGATCTACCAGCCTGTATACAATAAGGTTTATTATTGCACTACTATTATTGCCTGAAGCAAAATTACCTCATCTTATTAAAATATTACTCTGAACTCTATTTAGCCTGCCTGCAACAAAACGTGATCAACCAAAGCTTCTAAATAGTCGTAATATTTTACTAAGCATATCATACTGCTTGAACAAATTCCATAGGCATACTTAGATATACAGATCTTTGACAGTCGTTACGGGTAGTCAAACAAAGTGAAAGTCTGACATCCAGTCTTACCAAGGGGTATCGTGTTGCCCAGTAATTAGGTTGTGAAGGTCAGGTAGGTAGTCGCTCCATGTAAAATTCCGGTATTCAGCTGCATCCGGTTAGACTGGAACATAGTCCGGAAAAAGTTAAGCAAATATAATTATGATAACCTTTCTGACCTTTGATCAAGTAAAAAGCCTTTAAATAAGATTTATTTGGTGATCAAAACACAAATCTTTTTAAATACTCAGATGTGATAAAACATTGTACTCTTGTAATTATAATAATGTGGGAATCAAACCTGCTACCAGCTCAGCCAAATGTACCATCAGAACAACACAACCTATTAAGCCTTCTTAAGAGCTGCTGTTTCTTTAAAAAATGGGTAAAGAGCGAGTTCGTATTATCCAACAAGTGTTCCGTACCTTAGTAAGAAAACACATAGCTATTTTGAAATCAACATATTTTTGTTTGCGACAACTTAAATTGTTCTTTAAGGGTGATTACCTACTAAATAATCGTACGATGAAACTAACAAAGTATTTCACTTCTTTACACAAGTGAAAAATGTTTATTTGAAAGAGAACATATGAAAATTACAAAGAAAAAATTATCTTAAAAGCTATTGTTTTCTGCCTGCAAGAAAGCGTGCAAGTTATTTACTTATCACTATAAAAATGCATTGCTTGGAAACATAACTTCAAGTTCTTAGCATAAGTTGTTATAATATAAGGAGTTGTGTCAGACAGGCAGGCGAAGAGGCACCATAGGGTTTCCCCTTTTATTTACCATGTTGTTATGGAACCCTAAAAATCAACGCAAAGTAGGCGTCTTTTCTGTTGCAGATTAATCTTCTCTGTCTTTATTAGGTATAGTTATAAAAGCCAACTTAAAGAGTTAAACGTTTGCAACCGTTGAAGTTACGATTAGGGCTTTATTTAATTGCAAAAGGTGCGAAGTAGAGACCAATGCATTTTGTAAATCTAAATTAGTCGCAATGATTCTTTTTGTGAAAAAACAAAAATATATTCTTGCTTTTTTGTGGGACAGTTTGAAATTCATCTAAGATACAATAACCTTTTATTTTTGTTCTGAGGTGGAAAATCCTCATGGATTGCCTCTTCAAGGGTTCTGTCAGACTCTTACTGTCGAAAAACCACCCCGGTGTTCCAGCTCGCACCTACGCCGGGGATCGGGGGAACGTACGATCCTTCATTCTGTATTCTTCCGCTACAAGATACAATAACCCAATGTCACGTTTTACAAAATATTGCTTTTCCCATTGCAGGGACCATAATAGTTGAGTAGTTCTTCTGGTAAATTACCATTAGCTTCACCAAAGGCAGTGTGATGAACATAAATTGATTAGCAATCATATTAAAGTAATCGAATCGCGACCCGTGAAATAATTATTGCTAGTTCCGGTAGCTATCTGCTTACCCACAGTTGGCAAAGAGTTGCAGAAAAAATAACGTATATTACCATGCAACTTTTTATACGGCCTGCCTTTTGGCGAATTCTATGCTTGTAGGCAGTTATTGAAAATGTCATGATGGCCCAGTGGTTTAGGCCTCGCCTCTTGTGCACGAGGTTGTGGTTTCAAACCTGGGCAAATACCAATGTGAGTTTTTCAATCCATATGTACTTTCTAAGTTTATCTTGGACATCACTGACATCGGTGAAGGAAAACATCGTGAGGAAACCTGGACCTATATAATTCATATAAGTCTGAAATCGCCAACCCGTCTTGAGCAAGCGTGGTGATTAATGCTCGTGCCTTATCTGTATGAGAAGAGGCCTTGGCTATGCAGTGGGACAGTAATAGGCTGGTACTATTACTAGTTACTATATAGGCAGTTATTAATAAAATACTTACATAACTTCAAGCCTGTAGGGAGTAATATAGGTACACCTTTACCTATAGTACTTCCATATTCTGCCAGTAACATTTAAGTCCCATGTAATAAGAGGCGATCCTATTGCTACCTACCGGGCGCAAAACCAGTCTCCAGGTCGCTACTAAAATAATCCAGATCAATAGAAAAAAATAAATATACTAAGATTCGTTAGTACATTAGTCTTTATTAAAGCACAATATATTCGTATAATAATTAAAATTAAACTATGCAGGAATACGTCAACAAGATCCTGCTTGAATTTGCCATTCCGTGTTCTTCAAAATACTCATACAACCAAATAAATAGTTGAAAATTGAAACAAAACACAACGACATCAAACCGTCTTTTACTATCACTTGTTACTAGGTTAAAGATTTAAGTAACATATTTTACCATTATATTTTTAATGAACATGTCAATAATCAACCCTTCAACAAACACGGATGTCGACATATAAAAAATATATTATGTATATCAACTCTCGATCACATTCTCTTAATATAGGAAGACCAACCTTCTTGCAACTCTACTGCGGCCCTGATATCATTTTCAGAATGATTCTCACTCATCTAGAGTGGTATATATTGGTCGGTACGCTAGAGCACATCACAGTCAGCGCACCATCGCTCAAGACACAAGTCGTCTTCCTTAGAAATTATATTTTAATATAAAATCATGAAATTGGTAAGTCGACTTCGTTTATCGGGAATCGCTGTGCAGTTTGGGGTTAGGGCGCTACAAGGGTCCCTAACGCTTGCTTGACACACGAGAGCTGTGACAAGTCAGTCAGTATTGTCAGTACCATGATACCTGACTGACAGTCAAGTTTCATAAGTGGTCTAGTTAGCCTGGAGATCCTAAAGCTTGTAAATTTAAATTTGTGATTTTTCAAACATATTTCCCCTCCCTTAAATTTTATTCATTATAAAATTTTGAGTTAAAGTAATTTCGTTGTTACTAATTGTTATAGTTAATTAGTAATTTTAACGTCTATTAACTGTAAAATTGGTGCCATAATAATCATAACCATTACGAAAGCTCTTTCAGCGATTCAGTATCTAAACCTTACTCGCTAACTTAATTTATAAAAACTAAATATTTTCATGTTTATGCTCTTCAATGTAGCAAGCACAATCTTCTTCATATATATGTACCATTAGCAACACAGTAATTTCAAAAAAGTTACTTAAACCCATTGCATTCGGTTGTAAAAATAAAATCACGTAGAAAAAGAATTAACGATACTACTAATCCTGCTCACGAATGCATCTATCATTCGCAACATGAAATCGACATTTCGACGTATAATTACGAACATACACATAAGCTTAGGAGTGCAATTAAAATAAAATGTCTATAATTAGTACATGCTCATCATTTATTTGAATTTCAATGAGTTAGTGGCCATTTGTGGAAAAAAATCTAGGTTAAACAGAATCGGGGCAGGGTTAATAGTATATTTTTTTTCAACTCACTTGAATATTTATGCTGTGAATCTTGAGATTTCCTTAATAAGAAATGTTGAAGTGGAAAAGCTTTAGCAATATATTAAAATACCATCGAATAAAAAAGTGTTATTTTCTTTTTACAGTTTGTGGTAGCCGCTGTCCTCGGTGTCTGCTTAGCAGACCGCCTTGACAACAAATACCTCCCCCCCAGAGGTAACTCTGGTGCTGGTGGATTCGGCCCCGGCTTCGGCGCTGCCGGCGCTCCTGGTTTCGGCGGTAAAGCCGGAGGTGGCTTTGGAGGAGCAGGTGGTGCGGGTGGTTTCGGCGCTGGAGGCGCTGGAGGCGCTGGTGGTTTCGGCGCTGGTGCTGGTGGTCGTGGAGCCGGTGGTTACGGCGGCGCTGGCTCTGGATTCGGCGGTGGTGCCGGATCTGGTTTCGGTGGTGGGGCCGCGTACTCTGGAAACGCATACAACGCGCCCGCTGGTGGTCAATACAATGCTCGTGGTGGTGCCAGCGCTGACGCTAGCGCTCAGATCCTCAAGCTAAACAATGAAGTTACCGCTGAAGGATTCTCTTACGACTTCGAAACCTCAAACGGCATCCGCGCTGACGCTCAAGGCGTTGCCACCAACGGAGTGCAGTCTCAAGGCAGTTTCGCGTACAAGGGTGATGATGGCCAGGACTACACCATCACGTACACAGCTGACGAGAACGGTTTCGTGCCCCAGGGTGCTCATCTGCCCACTCCTCCCCCGATCCCCGAAGAAATCCTGAAGTCTCTGGAGCAGAACGCCCGCGATGAGGCCGCTGGCATCTCTGATGATGGTGAGTGAAACATTATTATTACCTCTGTTCAAATTACCAATATTTGAAAACCACTTCAGTGTATAAATACCACATTAGTGTGAAATCTCAAAGTTATTAATCTAAAATGAGCGATATCGATAATATTACCCTCAAACTCTTAACATATATTCTACGAGTATAACAACCACAATTGCAGTCGATATTTTTAGTCCACATGAAAATATGTTGACACATCTGATTGATAGAAAAAATAATTTAAAAACTAACGTCTTATTTATACGCTAATTTGCTTACATTAACTACAAACCATATTTTTATGAATCAGAAAAACTGCGCTAGCCGCAAAAACCTATCCTAATTGCGTTTAATAACCCCAGTTTTGTACTCGTAAAATATTCGTACATTAGTCAAAGAGGTTATAAAGGATTTCGTCAAATTACAATCATTAGTATTTGAAATGACTGTAAGTACAAGAATTATAATGGTCCCGCGGTTACTTTTAGAAAAAAAAATGTAGTGGTAATCTTTAGAGTGACCACAAGTCCTGGGAGTGCAACTGAAAGATTAACCTTGTTGGTAAAGCTATAAAATAAATGAGCATCATTAGTACGAAGGATATAAAGAAGGTGGTTAGACTCAAATAGTACTAAGAAAGTCAGTAACAGCCCATAGAGGTGTTCTAAAATAGTCATATTCAGTCTTTACTGTAATATTAATGTTTACTAAGATAAAGAGCATACATTTGAATGTCTCATAAACTTGTCATAATATTAACTCTCCGACAGTTTAATATTAAATCAAAAACATCTACTAGTCATCCGTCATACTTTACCAATACTCGCGTCAAAACGAGACCAAAAAACCGCCAGAACCAACCGTAATAATCTTAGCCCTGCCATTAGAAAGCCTTCCATTTACAAATACATTACAATTTACTAACAAAACACTGAGCAACACTAGACATGTACTTTATCTTGTCAAGTTCCAACATTACCTCAGTAACTTGAATCAGAGATAACTCACTGTGCAAAGCACATGACTTCTAATACTACGCCCTGCGCACACATAGACACCTACTCTATCTACCGAAGACTCTCAGTTGCATCCCCGTCAAATTTTGTGTTAACGACTGTTGCTTATGTGTGTGTGGAAGTTAGTAAGAATCTATGCAGTCTTTGCATCTGTGTAGCATGTAATTTGTTCCCTGAGTACCCTAGTACTGATGAGTTACAAAATGACGTGGGATCGTTGCATCATGCATCGTGATCTGGCTTGAAGCAAAGTAAGGCACTGCATAGGTCGGATTTTAATTGATTTCACAGCTATTCTGGTTGAACATTACAGATGAACGGATAAGGAGGGAAATAACTGGGCTTGGTTGTAAAAGTTTAGACACTTGGGCATTTGTTATAAAATTATAAAACCACGAATTTTACATGTCTGCCAAAAAATGGAGCCTGTTATTTTCTAGACAAACGCAATTTTAAAACTTTCTTTGAGACTCCATTAAATCATAATATGGTGCCGTGAACTTTCAACTTACTAGAAAATGAAATTTCAAAAAAAAGAGCATGGATTCAAATCATGCATTAAAGCCACAAGTTCTTTTTTAATCTTCTTAATTACCATTAAATAAACCTTGAGCTTTGTCGGTCCCACGGAGTCAAGATCCTACAAATTAAAAGCAGATGCACTAATTAAATCAAACTATTTGCCTTTGATTGACCATAAATAGGCTTTAAAATGTAAATTATTGGGTTAGAACGCAGTCATAAAGTGTACAACCATATTCGAAGGCAGGTCAGCCTTGCGAAATGAAGATTCTTGGATGGCTATCCCACATTGCATACTTTATTGAAACGGTCAGTTCAATAAATTTTGATAGGATTTTCCTTTATAATTCGGTACTAAATCATTTAATATTTGTACAAATTTTAGAATTTTAGAGGAATATGGAGTTACAAATCACATGGCTTACGGAGGCGTGTGAATTCTCCAGTAATTGGTATCATCTGTACGTGTGTTACCTAGTACATATAAACTGAATCTTTATATCGAAACGTTCTATTGTTTTAAGTGTCTTCCAGTAATAGTAAAGGCCTTAAACGAACACCTAGACCGATTTATTGCATCACTTGTACTTCTACTTTGTTAGTTATTGACAGCATTGTCACCTTTGTGTGTTCTATCAAAGTTTATCGATGTTTAACGAGCGATCGAGTAGTCGTTTGAAAGCAAATTGATCATGTTCCCAACGTCGATACTTAATCTGGTCATCGAAGCATCATCATCGATCTTGGGCAACTATTAATAAATTTTCAGTGTGTAATATTTCAAGACGGAAATTGCTCGATCATAATTGAGGGCTAAATAAGATTAATGATAGATTCATAGTGATACATTACATTGTGTGTAAGGAATATGTCCCAAAAGTTATCGATAGTATCTTATACTTCGACTTGTGACTTCGTCAATTTTACATCTAAAACATCTCTTGTTCTAAAAAAATGTTTTCTACCTGTTATTTTGTAAAGTCATTTTACTACAGAACATACCCCTTTCGAAGGACTACCCCAAGTAACTATGTTTGGGCCACTGTTGCATGTATTCAAGTTTTCTTCCGTTCGAGGTTGCTATGCCAAAGACACAATTCTACCAATCCCTTTATGAAACAATCCCTCGGTGTTAAATTCCTATCTAGCCGATCTCTTTCGATATCCACAAGAAGTAATAGACCGTTAATACAATTGAGTTCAAAACAAACACCAAATTCTTAACCAAAAGTCAAGATAATAACTAAAGATTAATCTTGCCAAAGCGACGAGTTTGGAGATTGATTAGTTAACGCACAGATACATCTGATTACGTCCATGATCATTCTGATGTATCTTGATGAGATCATTGCCTTTATGAATGTATTCATGCATTTGGAAATGAGTCAGTACTTTTTCAATGTTTAATTAAGCATTTTATTTGACATCGCGAAACGTTTGGTCGACTCTTCATGTGACCACCATAGGGATGGCCTTTTTTTGGACATGGAATCATGCCATTCAACGTGATAGTGCTGCCAGCATACTGGGCACTTATCCTGTTGACAGTGATGAGGATGAATTTTTAGATGCCCCGGATTATTTTTTTTTTTTTTTTTTCATGTATTTATACTTTTATCGTTGTTAAAGAATAGAGAAAGAAGAAGAAAAAATTCTGTAAATATGATTTAGGTCTTGCGATTGTTTTTCCTTACTTTTTTATCTTCTTGTCTAGAAAGTCACATCACTGTGCGTACCTACAAAACAATAGTATCTACTGACGAAAATTGGATAATCTGAAACAAATAACGGATAAACTGAGACACTTGAGACAAATCGAATCGTCAAATCATTGTAACTCACACCTAGGTAGTTGGCAAAATGACCAATTTCTCAATAACATGGGGCGATTATATTAATGTCTTGGCTTACATGAACTGTAGTACTGCAAAGGTTATTCTACAATTTGTGCTTCAATTAACCCGATTCACACTAGTTTTCTTCGCGGAGTAACCGATTTCTTAATCATGTCAATATAGGGCATTACATTAGCTAGTGTGTCATGATGGCCCAGTGGTTTAGGCCTCGCCTCTTGAGCACGAGATTGTGGGTTCAAACCTGGGCAAGTACCAATGTGAGTTTTTCAATTCATATGTACTTTCTAAGTTTATCTTGGACATCACTGACATCGGTGAAGGAAAACATCGTGAGGAAACCTGGACTTATATAATTAATATAAGTCTGAAATCGCCAACCCGTCTTAAGCAAGCGTGGTGATTAATGATCATGCCTTCTCTGTATGAGAAGAGGCCTTTGCCCTGCAGTGGGACAGTAATAGGCTGGTACATACATTAGCTATCATCTTATGATGCTGAAATAACTTAACAATCATTTTAAAATCCAATATAAAAGAACTTCTCAATTTGATTCAATAAATAACTACAAAGCTGTCGTCTAGAACAATCATAATTCCTTTCATAGTGTATATAGAAAAGGAACGAATGTTGGCGCACATAAGAATAATTCGCAATTCAACATTATCAATGCAATAAAATACTTAGATGCTTATTCAGAACCACAACTAATACTAATTTAATAGTAGAAGCAGTTTTACTATTAAATTCAATAAAGTATACTCGAAATCAAACTCTACCACTGTGTACCAATTAAAAATATTCACACAGTCTTCTCAGAATGACCAATTTCTCAACAATATAGGACTATACTAATGCTTTACCTTCTTCCACTGGGTCACGACGCGACCGCACCACTCACCATAAGGCGTGGAGCACATGATCCAGACTACAGATAAACGAAAGGTCAGACATGTGCAGTCTGTCTATTGAGCGGGGAATGACATCTCGTATCCGTGATTTGTTGTTATAGAATTCGAGAGAGAACTGCATCTTTTATTCTTTGCATATAGATATTTGTTTTCAAAATTTCGTTTTTAGAAATAATGATGCTAAAAAAATGATCAGTGACAAAATGGTTATTAATGATGATGAAAAGACTAACAGTCAATTAAAGCAAACAATACAACCCCAACAATGGGATACCTACAATTAAACAAAATAGCGCCCAATGTCTAAAAAGCTAGACGAATTCATTAGATCAACCTGTCTATATCGACATCCATCGATTAATCAGTTCATCTAGTTATCAAAAAAACACGAACAAAACACAAGTGTCCCGACGTTGCCTTACCGAATTACTCAAAGCCAAACAGACCATAATGAGTGCATTTACGAGAGATGGGCGGTAATCGCGAATATTAATGACTCCTGCTACAGTAATAAAGGTTTCATCTAGATAATGACGCGTTGCAACACCGATGTGCACTGAGCTTTACATTTTGTAACTTTTGCTGAGTTTAGCGAAAGTGTTTGTGGGATGTTTAAGTTAGACTGGGAATGAAAGTAATGCTTAGAATATTTGCGATTGTCTTACATCAGTTCCTCTTGGCCTCTATGATGCAAAGACTTGTATTCCTCAAATCTATTTTGATTTGGACTGCCTCGTTGGTATAGTGGTCGCAAGCGCTTCTGCTGAGCATGAGGTCCTGGATTTGATTCCCAGATTGGACGAAGTGTTATTTGGTCTTTCCATCTGGAATTTCTGAGTAGCCCGTAGTCTGGATTTGTGCCCTATTGATTACAATAGACTCGGCCCCTATATGTTGGGGCTTAAACGTAACCGGTGAAAACTGGGTGTACTATAGGTTACACTACTGCTTAAATGCAGGCGTTATGTTTTATATGTATGTATGTATGTCTATTTTGATTTTCTATCTGATTGTTATTTTTACCATTGATATCAAACACAATAGATTTACAATACACACTAGAAAAAAATACCACACCAAGCACTTTTTCTCCCACTCCCAACAAAGGAGGTCGTAAGTCACAAATATTAATATTATCAACACATATCAAAACGGAATAAAGAATATTTTCTTAGAACTAAACATGTGTGTTAGCAGTTATGGCGCTTTGTTCACCATTCTCATTGTTACAAAATGTGGGAACACTAGATGGAAAGATAGCTCGCACTATATTAATTACCTTTAAATTTACAACGTGTTGGGAAACTGTTACGAAGTTAAATCTTAGATCGTACATCGGTTAAAGAGCGTTAAGATTTTGTTAATGTGTTAGATTGCTATCGGGAGCTTCATGATGATTCAATTTTGTTGCTTGAATGAGAAGACTAATTAGTGATTTGGTTGTTGTTTCGTCATTATCTTTCCTTTCGATTGCTTATGCCTTCTTCGTCTTCCTCTTTATCTTAACTTTTTAATTGAGCTTAGCTTTAGAATCAGAAATAGATACTCATTTAAAATGGTCTAAGTTGTCTAGATCAAAGTTATTATAAGGTAGAAATATACTATCGTTTTCAACCTAAAGAAACATATTTCTAAAAATAGCTATTTCTAACAAATAAACCAGGTCAAGTAATTATTTCCCTGGATCATCGGTTTTGTGTCAATTTTCTCATCGAAATCAAATGCGATCATAATCACTATTACCGTTGACATCGTAATAATTTTCTAATCTTACAAGCAACATTACATTTACGCAAAGCGTGTGCGCATAAAAACGTAGTGAATATCTTTTCGTAACTTGTCAAACTGACAGACAGATTAGCGATCTTACTAAAGTACTTACATAACAGGTCAATGATGAGCTAGTTAGAAGATAGATAGTTACTGATAATGAAGTTAATGCGATTTCTGTAATGGTCAGATTATAATTACATCATGATGATTTTGTGTTAGCAAGTTGCATCTGGTAGAAGGCTTGAGACGTATCTATTGATAATAGGAATACGGATTATACGAGTATATCTATAGATGATATAGTAAATTGGTTGGAAAAAACATAGTACCAGGTGAGTGGGTCAAACTGGCATAATGGGATGCACATAAATCTCATCCATATACCAATCTGGGTCAAATAGAAAATAAAGAGGAGCAGGAGATAGGATAAATAGAGAGGAGCTCATGGCTAAATAGAAACAGCCGCACGGGTTGATGGAAGGTTAAGCTACGCTTGCCAAGGTCAGTATGTGGATGGGTGACCGTTCGTAACATATCGAGACTCCTCCGTGCCTCGGAAAGCACTGCTGTAATTTAGAGAACTTTGACAGTTGTCACGGGTAAGTTGTAAGCCCGAAAGTCTGACAACCAGTCTTACCAAGGGGTCTTGTGTTGTGGTCAGATATGCAGTTGCTCCAAGTAAAATACTGGTATTCAGCTGCATCTGCTTAGACTGGAAGCCGACCCCAACACAGATGGGAAAAGACTAGGCAGATGTATGATGATACCAATCTGGGTCAAAACTACAAGAGTGTTATTTGTCATACGTACATTTATCTAACTCTAACAGACATTCTTCTTCGTACAGGTGTATTAAAAGTCTCAGGTGTCTCCAATCAGTCATTAAGTAAACCCGCGTTTAACCTAGAACCAGCATACCCATGTAGTGCGGTCATCTTCGCAATCTAAATAACTCGATACAATTTAAATAATTCGAGCGAACGTTAACGAGACCGCTCATTGCTAGCCTTGGAGCTTTCGATGAGTCCAGTGTGGCCATTAAATAGGCGGGTACGATTGTAAGCTTTGTGATTAGACTGAAGGATAAAGAAGAGTCTGTAATTAATAAGAAATAGGTCGTTATTCAACCGTGTCAGCTTTCTGAACTCTTTCACGATATAAACTTTGTGCCCGCAATATTCTTGAAAAGGGATCCGAAGTTTACGCTTGACAAATCTATAGATATAACTCTGATAGATTTGAGTCAGAAAACAGTTGTAATATAGAGAATAATTCACATTTATCGATGCATTTCCTAGTGAGAATAAAATACCAATACCATGGCTATTTTAATGCACCACAACTTATAAACGACGAATCAGATTTAAATAATAACAACAGAAGCCCCAGAGCTTCACTCCGGGCTACCAATTTACTATGACAATGAATAACATTTCAAACAACAACAATTTAAAATAAACATAGGTGCTCATAATTATAATATTTGCACGCAACGCTTACTTTATGGCCTCCAAAGTAAACAATACAGAAATATTATGTGCGTGATCGAAATTACAGGATTGTTTCGTAATTGAAAATGTACACAAATTATATGCCCCACTTGTTGCTTATATTACAAAAGGTCATTTTAAATACACATCGTTTTAATCATCATTTATGTAGACATATCTTGCGAGATGATTTTGGTTATTTATGCCAATTTGCTGTGTATTTGCAAACATTGTTATAAGAGAACAACAGATTGACGTTATCATCACCATCCTCCTGCTGTTCCCAATTTATTTTGGATCGGCACATCATGTCTTTTTCTATACTTGTCTATTTGCTGGCATCTCAATAGCCAGTATCTTTCTAGTCATATCCAAGAGAACAATAGATCGGTACAAGTCTTAAATCCCGAAAAACTGTGTACTATACAACTGAAAAGTATTATCTTTTAATATTTTAAGTTAAAACACAGGATCAAATAAACAATGGTAAGATTTGCTTAGTTAATTCACACAGTTTAGGAAGCAGAAAGTCAGATGAATATCATTAACCTGCATGCCCTTTACAAGGCCAACATTCGACCGTTCCTGGCCAACACCAACGTCCAACGCTCGAACGAAAATGTATCTTCGAAACGTTGGAATGTTGGTTGATGTTGGCAGCCAATCTGTTAGTCATTAAGCTTGTGAACCCGAAGCGTGAAATGCCCTGTGAACGACAGGTTGCTCATAAATTACGTTGTCTGATGCTGATGCTGATATATTGAGAGCATTCACTGTAACAACACCTGATTATTATAACGTAACAGGATTTAGTTGTGTAATCGAGTTGACGACATCATTTGACATAGATCTACAAAGGCATATGCACCATTCCGAACAATCATCGAATAACAGACCCTTTTCCTTAAGAAGTAGCTATCCCGAAGACACATAGCTACCAGTCAACTTATGATGTTTTACCTGCTTATCAGATACATTAGTCAGAGGAACATCTAAAGTGCTCCCATTGGTCATAGCTTGAACTGAAACAATATTCTCTTCATTCCAGGTACCTACCGCGGTGAGGGAGCTGGTGCCGGCGGCAACGGTTACGGATCCGGACCTGCTGGTGGAGCCGGTGGCTACTCCGGTGCAGGCGGTTTCGGTGGAGCCGGTGCTGGTGGTGCTGGATCTGGTTTCGGTGGAGCCGGCGCTGGTGGCGCTGGATCTGGATTCGGTGGAGCCGGCGCTGGTGGTGCCGGATCCGGTTTCGGAGGAGCTGGTGCTGGACGTGGTGGTGCCGGATCTGGTTTCGGAGGAGCTGGTGCTGGCCGTGGTGGTGCAGGCGCTGGTGGCTTCGGAGGTGCCGGCTCCCGTCAGTACCTCGCCCCCAACGCTGGAGGCAGAGGATCCGGGTCAGGAAACTTCAACTCCCAGACTGGATACCGGTACTAAGATGGATACTCTCGTGGTGATGCATGGAGGTGATGGCTGTGCAAATGTAGAACAGAAATTAAGGAAAAAAAAGATCAATCAAGTAAAAGTGTGTCACGGAAAAAATACAAATAATTACGTTGATTTTTTATAAAAATTAAAGTAACTTTTTCTTTTTTTTTTGTGACAAACACACCAAATTTATTGAGATGTTTTGATTTGCACAGTCGTTAATACATTTTCGTTAATCTTTGTTATTGAACATCGTATTTATTAATTTCTTTTTTTTTTCGCACTCTCTTTTATCGAACTACCCTCCGCCACCACGCACTGGTATGTGATGTAAAAAAAAAACGATTATTTTGCTGTGAACCGATACATGTGATGATTATTTTTATAATTATTGTTATTACTTTTGTTTATATACAATAATACTGTCTCTCTCTCTTTTCTTTTTAATGTGATCTCAAATCTTTGTATAAATCTCTTCTTCTCCATCATGAAATTAAATTCTTCCTGTTAAAAATGATAGCTATAAGTTTTTATATAGCAATACAAGGACAGTATATAGAGTAAGATAGATTGAAAATGTATAAAAAAAAGTTACATTTAGTGTTTAAGAATTGTAAATATAAAGCAACGAATATACGACTTAATGCAAAAATATTTATTTTAATTCGATACCTGAAACCTATCCTCATCTGCCTAGTCTTTTCCTTACTATGTTGAGGTCAGCTTTCAGTCTAACCAGATTTAGTTGGATGACCTCAACAAGCCAGTTAATGGTGTAACATCCTTTGGTACAAGTATATCTGTATTTCAGACTTTCCAGAAAAACATCCTTAATGATATAAGTATAATAATATAATAATCTTTATTGGACCAAAAACACAATTTTACAACTTATTTGCGTACGTAAATAGCTACATTAGTTAAATAACTGTGTTTCAGCCATTAACGCCCACCTCCAGGAAAGAAGGGTTCCAAATTTCAGATATGAAACTAAAAAGTAAAATAATTGACTACAGATTGATTAAAAATTAAGAATTTAAACAAAATGTAAAGAAAAATAAAAACTATTTAAGGTAGTGCATGTGGTAGTGTTGTGTGTGAGTGTAGTGCATATCTGTAGGGTGTAAGTGTAGGGTGTGCCACGCTACCTTGTGTCTGGTGTGCATGTTAGCGGAAGAAATGTTTATGTTTTTTAAGGTTTCACAAACATTTATAATTCCTCATATGTTAGAGAGTGGAGCCATTCATCAGTGATTTTTTTGCAATTTCGGAATGTACATGGATAAATAGTAAGTTCTTTATTTATTTTATTATATAGCACGGGGCTACAGAAAACGAACTGCCGGCGGGCAGTCTCGAGTTTGACACTTGATGTAGGACAAACTCTGTCAGTTCTTCGTTTTTTCCTTTTAAGATCATAATATCAGTATAATATCTCAAAGTATTGTTCAACTCGAGATAGTTAACTCTGTTGTAGATATCATCAGTATTGTGATGACTCACGTCACACATAAACATTATATTATGAGCTGTTTACTTAGAATACCTTCAATATTTAAAAATACACATTTGATTACTGAACTAACATTAACATTATGCATTGTTTGTAGAAACGTATTGGCAATTATAGACCACATTGGTATCTACATTAATACCATTTTCGACTGAAAACCTGAAAGCTTTAATAATACTTTGTTCCTAATCATCATCAGCATCATCCTCTTGCCCTTATCCCAATTTTTTTGGGGTAGGCGCAGCATGTATTCTTCAATAAATTTATATTTGCCCCCATCTCAAAAGACACCACCTTTCCGATATAATATCAATTTTCACACAATCTATCCATCTTTTCTTTGGCCTTCCTCTACTCTTGTAACCGTCCACATTCATACTCAAAACTTTCCTCACAACATGGTCCTCAGTCCTTCGCATCACATGTCCATACCATGACAACCGATTTCTACACAAATTCGGTCACAGACACCACTTTCAGACTTCCTCTTACATACTCATTTCTCATTCTATCCATTATTTGTTTCAAAACATCAAAATGAAATGGCTCATCAGAAGGACACTGTCCCGAAAGGTACAAATTGACTTAGGAACTCGGCTATATCTCAATGGTACCAGTTGACTAAGTGATTTATTTATGAACTATGGAAGGCTTACATCTAAACAAAACAGAATAAAAATTACAAGTCTACACTTATAAAAAACAGACTACATCTAACATAGTATAGGCACTATTACTTACATCACACATACCTACAAAATATTTACTAACTATATAAACTAAAAAAGCAAAGGCACCTTCAGGCCGTGGACACACTTGTCGAGAAGGGATCGAAATCGTGCCGTTTACACACTTTAGTAAAGTTTTTGCTTGCTAACTAAAAATTAGTAGAAGTAAATGGAACACTCATTTCTTCAATTTCGTCGAGCTGTTTAGGCTACATTGTGTGCCATGGAAATGTTATGAAACCACATACTACGAGTAGGTACATACGCATAAAAAATATCGCTTTACCTGTATACTTCAAATTACCATATGCTTATCACCGTATTACTCATCATCATCTGCCGAACCTTTCGGCTTTTTCCAACGATTCAGCTGAATACCGTTATTGTAAAATAATGGAGTTGAAAAAAAACATGCAATAAAAGTTTCACACAGTTTTGAACATTGGTCCCAAACTAGGCAAGCCTGTATCTAGGGTATTTCCACAACCCATTTACTCGGCAACACGTTATCTTTTGATAAGACTGGTTGTCAGACTTTCGGGCATCTGACTATCGTAACGACTGTGAAAGATCTACAAATTACAACCGGGACCAACGATTTAACGTACTGCAATACAAATTATAAACAAGATCATAATGAAAACTTCAGTATTATGTGTAAAAAGGAAAAAAAGCTACATTATTTTTAACTATTAAAAATAAAATAAAGAAACAAAATGAAAAGGACTACTACTACTAAAATACCCTGTGAATCTTGTTAATCATAGTTCGTGGCTATCGTAATAGGTGGCGCTACGTGTATTTTTAAGAACTATAACTTTTATTGCGTCAACCTTTTATGAAATGGACTGAAAAAATATACGTTATGAAGATTCATTGCGAAAACAACGGCGATTCGAAGAAAAAATAAGGTCCTAGGACCATTCACTTCATGAATATTATAAGTAGTCTCTCGTATTCTTTAATCGGTTGAATAAAAACTGGCCCAGTGCGTGAGCAGACCACGCACAGTGAAGGGTTCCGTAGTGAATTTTCGAGAGCAAAAAAAGTACTAATACATATGTTACTCTAATAATCTAAATAACATGAAGGTATTTTTGTTATTGTAACCAAAAATATCTCTTATTGGGAAAAAAACAGTTGACTTATGAAAAAAGTCACTTAACACTTTAAAACAACACAAACGCTTATGTGCACAGATTCTGTTTCATATTCTGTCTGGGGTTGTATTTATTTTTCTTAGTTTTATTTCACTATTGTATGAAACCGTGGATTACGTTGACGCTCGCTAATTTTTTGTTTGACATAAATTTTTGACATACTTACTAAGTTCATTATATTTGTTTTCAATAATATTACTTGTTATTTTATGCATGCCTTAAGTGTATGCATGCCTTATTTAACGTAGAATGGACAAGGATAACAACTTCTTTTCTAATGTCTTGTGTCATGTACATTAAGTCTGCCCTGATCTGACATTTATTTTTATAGTTGTCAACTTTATCACAAAAGATTATTGTATATGTTTAGTTGGGAAAATTTGACAGTTCTGCAATCTATACAAATAAAAATGTATTCAATTCTATTCAGGTCAATATTTTAAGGGTTCCAATTTTGTCTTTTACCTATAGAACCCTAAAAATGCTACAAATCAGACAACATCCCAGTCTTTAAAAGGCAAACATTGGATGCTAGCACTTTAGTGAAAAAAAAGTGGTTGTACCGCCGAGGCATCGCCGCATCATGCCTTTGTATGGAAGTGTACTCCTAGCCAAGTTTGAGAAACAAGCTGAGCGTAATATATTATAGGTAATTGAGGGAATATAGATTTGTCAATGGTGACTTGCTTGTATTGAACGGTAATGCGATATCGCAATGTGTCAGAGCTATGTCTTGGGACATTATGAATCAGTGGATGTTTGATGATGATGATGACAGAACAACATAATATCACACCTGTATTCCCCGGAGTGTTGGGCAGATGTGTACCTTACTACACCCACATTTTGGGTGATGAAATAGAGGTTAAGCCAAAAATGTACCTGATGATGACAAAAATGTACCTAATATAAAGAATAATGGTGTACCATTATTCTTCCACATATTGGTTTACGTAGGACCAATATGTCATCATCCTCTTGCCCTTATCCCAATTTCATTTTGGGTCGGCGCAGCATGTCTTCTTCTTCCATACATCTCCATTTCCCGTCATCTCAGAAGTCACCTCTTTCTTAGCCATATCAACCTTCACACAATCTATCCATCGTTTCCTGGGTCTCCCTCTACTCTTGTAACCCTCTACGTTCATACTCAAAACTTTCCTCACAACATGATCCTCATCCTCCTTCGCATCACGTGTCCATACCATGATAGCCGATTTCCACACAACTTCTCTGTCACAGGCGCCACTTTCAGACTTCCTCTTATATACTCATTTCTTATTCTATCCATTCGCGTAACACCACACATCCCCCTTAGCATTCTCATCTCAGCTGCATGCAACTGCCTTTCATTCATTCCTTTTGTGGCCCAACATTCTGATCCATACAAGACAGCAGGTCTAATCATTGACTTATAGATCTTCCCTTTAAGTTTAAGGGGAACGTGGGAATCGCAGGTTGTTCCCGACCAATATGTCAATTGTGTAATTTTTATAATTAGTTACCAAATAATCGGACTGCTTTTTTTACGAGCTTTCATGATAGACTTTAAAAAAGAATCAGTTCTTATTAACAGCACTGTTAAATGAAAACGAGTAGGTAGTATTTTACACTTAGGCCTTGATAAGGTAGCACCACTGTGTCCCAAAACCCATATTTAACAGTAACCCACCGTGTAGTTTCAGGTGGTAGAATTTAAATAATATATATGAGCTTTTTCTTGAAGGGTTTTTCCAATAGAAATTAATAATGAAAAAAAAGCTTATTCAAATTTTAGTGTTTAGCTATGGCAACGTAGTTTGTGATTTCCTAAAATTTTAATAGAGGACGTACAGTGATTGTCACTTTCATTATTCCCTATAATAAATAATGTAACATTGGTTCCAACGCCATCTATTGCTTGAAGGCTAAACTGCAAACGCTACGAGCTTAGTAAGCTCGCAGCACTCTGCGTAAGCGCTAGCAAGATCATAGGATTTGCTCAAATAGTTACAATCAGAACCAATAGCGTGGTGGCGCTTTTGTCTGTCAAACTGATTGATGATATTCGAATCTCGAAGTTCTGTGAAAGATGATAAGCGTTACTGCACACAGTATTAGCGCTGCTGGTGGCACTAGATATCGTGATAAACCACTCGGTTTATTACGATTTATTTCCCATAAATTTTGATAATAATATCTTACAACTTTTACGGGCTGCCAAGATCATCATCAATCTTATATCTTAATCATTATGTATCAACTTTTATACAATACATTAATCGCTTCTTTGGTCTTCCTCTTCTCTTATAACCCTCCACATTCTTACTCAAAACTTTCCTAATAAGATGCTCCTCATTCCTTCGCATTGCATGACCATGCCCTGATTTCTTCAAAACTTTTCAGTCACCGGCGTCACTTTCAGACTGCCTCTTACTTACTCATTTATTATTCTATAGTAGGACCAGATCCTAGATATTAGCATTCTCATGTCACCTGCTTGCATTTTATTTTTCATAAATCATCCCTTTTGTGGTCCAACATTCTACATTTATATTCCATATTATTATGTATTCTACGTGTGTATGTCATCATCTGCCTAGCCGTTTCCCAACTATGCTCGAGTCGGCTTCCAGTTTATCGGAGACAGCTGAATACCAGTATTTTACATAGAGCGTCTGCTTATCTGACCTCCACGGCCCAGTGACTGTGCAATACTGTCCGATACCCCTAGGCAAGACTGGTTGTCAGACTTTCAAGCTTCTGACTACCCGTAACGATTTTCAAAGATCTACAAGTGACAGCCGGGACCAACGGCTTAACGTGCCTTCCACAAGGCACGGAGGAATCTCGCTATATTACGAACGGTCACCCATCCACGGGCTGACCTCGGAAAGCGTAACTTAACCTGATCGAAGGTTAAGTGCGGCTGTTTTTATTTAGACACGAGCTCCTTCTACGTACGAGTATGTATGTATTAAAATCAAAAATGTTGCAACAGTGCGGGCGTTACAATTATCGTGATCATAACTAAATTGCTCTGCATCTTAGTTACAGAGGAGGTCATCAACGAAGGTCTGTATTATATCAATTTGCCAAATGAACAATATGTATCTGAATTCATTAGTTTCTATCAGATGCTGTGTGTTCACGATTCTGTAATCTGTCTATGTTCTGATCTCATTTGTATGAACCAATTAGTTTGTTTCTATTCATTTGACGTTTAGACATTCACAAAGGAGAATGATCTATCTATATTTGGACTAACTATTATTATTTTTAAGATGATTTTCGATTTTGGAATTCATTTGGTTTATCATATGTATGCCCAGCTTTTTTATAGATCGTACAAACATTTGTCCCAAGGCGGGAATCGAACCCGCAACCTCCTGTGTCCCAGGCGGAACTTCGCCCGCCGCGCCAAATCGTCACTCATCGTCATAGTAAGTTCATAACACACTGACATACCACTATGCCTCGGAAAACACATAAAGCAATTACCCCCAGGTGTTATTTGTAGATCTTTGTTAGTCAGTACGGGTAGTCAGAAATCAGAAAGTCTGACAACGTGTCTTACCAAAGAGCTCCATGTAAAATACTGGCAATCAGCAACATCCGATTAGACTGGAAGCTGACCTCAACGTAGTTGGAAATGGGCTACGCAGATGATGAGTAAATAACTAAGCACAAAAAAAAAATTAAGTAAGGTCTGAAACTGACGTTCAATATTTACTGCAAATAATGAATTATTCTTTTCCCTCAAACTAACAAAATACTTAGTTAGTAAAGATTTTAAGAAAAGAATGGAGCGTCCCGTATCAAGTAACTATAACACCTAGCGAAGTCCTTTTTCTAGGAACGTATATCCTATCGCCAGATTGCTATAACTCAAGATATAAAACAAATCTAGGCCAAATCCTATTACAATCTCACTTCACGAACAACTGACATCATGTATTCTGAATCAGATAAGGGTCAGTGCTCATCGTTCTCATATTATTACTGATTCAATTAATCCTTTTATAGCGTCACGTCTTCTGTCAAGGTTTAAGGTATATTCTAGTTCATTATGTACTTGAGATTTGCACGTAGGTCTAATTTTGCACGTAGAACAGGCCTGGGAATTTCGGCAATCCGCGACATCTTCGGAATGCGGTTACATTTTGATGGCGTACAGTTTACACAATGGCTGTGCGTTTATCTACGAAGTAGGTTAGATATTGAGATAGAAAAAAAAACATACGGAATCAGAAAATACGTTTCAAGTTCATGCCAAAAACTATAAAATAGGTAGTCAAAATCTGTTACATGGAACGAGTTCCTTAAGGAAAAACATAAATGGTTAATTTGTTTGCAAATATCATATTGGAACGCATCCTACTCCAGTCTGTGTTCGACTCCGTACCCACTGTTTGTGCTGTCAGCGTGTTACACAATGAATGTGTCATACAAACTTAGTTACTTACAGCACCGGTAAAATCGCCCTTCGTACGCAAAAAACGCGCATGGAGTTGCAAAAATCGGCCCGTTTTACAATACAGCCGCGAGCCCGCATCATGGTCTGCGTTCCAATGTGATTTGCGCCTAAAGTAACATAAATATCTCTTATCATTAATTAAATACTTTTTTTGTCTTATGAAGCTTCAAAATTAAATGTGTTGAAAAGGATAGCATCATAATTGATACTATCATTTTTAACACAGGATCAACAAATCAATCGATTCGAAAATCGATCAATCTGTGGTAATCTATAGATTGATCTTTCCTGCCAATTATTATAAGACATTAAATAATATAATTTCATGGGTTACCCATTTAGAAAACTGTAGGCCTCTGTAATTAACCTCTTAAATTTAAAGATGAAACGAACCGTTTTGCCGTATTGCAATAAACCATTAAGCCAAACTGTTTTTTATAGGAGTATAGGCTCAATTTTGGGGTTGAGTATTATGTAGGCGATATTTTAACGAATTAGATAACGGTGAGATATGGGCAGAGGTTTGACGTCATCAGTAACTGATCGCCAAATCCACCAGTGGTACTTAAGTGCAGTATCACTTATCAGGTAGTTAGCAGATTCTGATTGTCGTCTGCAATTCAATTGTGTACTGCCAGTTTTTATTTCCCTTTGTTATCACTTACTTTTAAGGGGCCATCCATAAACTACGTCACACGTAAGGGGCAAGGTGGTCAATGAAATATGACATTGTGTGACCATGGGTAACCATTGTGGTCCACAATAAAATTTAAAATATTATTAACTCAATCTATATATTTATAAGGTTTATGCAGGTTTAAGTCGTCGGAGAGTGTACTGTTCCGCGCGTTGGTTGTATATTTGTGTTTTATATATTGATGTTTGTTTGGATGTGGATTTTACCAAAGATTATTTTTAATGTAAATAAAATAAATGCTGTTTGTTTTTAATATGTGACGTCACACCAGGGGGGCAAGGTTCCATTAATGTGACCATCTGTGATAAGAAGGTAGGGTAGTCAGAAAATCATAAAATTAGTGTGACCTACATAATTTATAAATGGCCCCTAAAAAAAATTGGGTTAGGTTAAAGTTGATCTTAGATACCATTGGTGAAGGAAAACATCGTGTGAAGGAAACCTGGACTTATAGATAAAATACACATATCTGAAACAACCGTCCCGCTTTCAGCAAAGCTCATGCCTTCTTTGTACGTGAAAGGCTTCAGCCTTGCAGTGAGATAGTAACAGACCAGTACTTCTTTTTGGGACAAGCCCGCCACTCTATTCCCAAACCACAGCAACTCCTGAAAGCCAGAATCAACTGTGGAGAACAGCAGAAAAGCGTCGAGTCAATGAAGCCCAACGAACCCCGGAGCAACGCTTCAACTGTCTTGGATCCCGCCACAAAATCAATCAGAAAAGAACAGCGGCGGGGTTAGAAAATACATAATTTCCACTTCCTTCTAGATCAACCAGGAGACAGAACAGAGATAGGCCAATAGGCATTAAGGGATTGGCTAGCATTATAACTCCAATAGACCTACCGCAATCAAACTAATTCCATACACCAGTCCCCCATCATTTATATACGAACCAGTTCCGTTTAGACTCCGGAGCCTTCAGATGTTCACGACATCATCATAAACAACAGATCATGGACCGATTGATGGATAAAAAATCGTTAATTGATACCATCAAAAGCTGTTAATTAAACCGTGGGATCATTACGTACGCGGAAATCGATTCGATTTACGATATTTGATGAAGATACGAATAAAAAATCGGTACTGTTGACAGTAGGGATATAAAATAGAAGATGATTTTTAAAATAAGATCTATATAATTTTGCAACATCATAATGTATTTATTAGATAATTAATCACGTAATTTTTCTCAATAAACTTTTTTGCTTTTAATCGATTATAGGTAGAATCGATCATCGGTAATCGTAATATTTATAAATAGAACATTTGAAATCAAAATGTACAACGCCATATTTATTTTTAGCGTTACGATTAATATTCAAATATTAACTGCTTTGTAGTCTACAAATCAAGTATAGTACTGCAAGACAAAGGCCTCTTCTTAAACAAAGTAGGTAGGCATGGGTTGACTGAATTATTTCAGGCTAAGATTAATTGTAAGCCCAGGTTTTCTAATGATGTAATTCCTTCACCGATATCAGTAATGCCTACGATAAACTTAGAAAGTACGAATGTATTGAAAAAACTGGTACAGTGTGAGACAAACTTGCACACAAACGATTCCATACCATATCAAGTAAACATCCTGAGAAAAGGGGTCTTGACAGACAGACAGACTGACAGATGAAGAAAGAAGCAATCCTATAAGGGATTAGTTTTTTTCCTTTTAGGTACGGAACCCAATACAACTCAAATTTACACATAAGAGGCAAAACCACTAGAAGACATAATTGTATCTGATTTAAAACTACAATCATCAAAAATCGTCACAATTATTCATAAACGTCATTGAACATAGACCAAAAAATAACTTGACAAACACAGCAAATGTAGGCGTACAAACAGGATACTGATAACCTCTGTTTTTCTCCTTCTTCATAATTATGACCACAATTATCTTTTATTACTCCTGATTTAGACCTCATCATGAAACATTTGGCATTACAATTTTTAGTTTACATATATAACATCACGTATCAACTAGGCAGACAAGCGTAACACGGAAAATTTGAACACACTATCGAATACACATCTGCTTTGCTCTTTGAGAAATACAGGCGTGATGTTATTTGGGTATTAAAGAAACGTACCGATTGATTAACGAAACATGTGCAAATTAAAAAAAAAAACAAAGCGTAAATACGACTCTTTCAGGAACAGGGTCCTCTCGTCCTGGATTGAATTCCATTGACATCATGACCCAAAGAAGTAAAGACGTGGTGACACGTTTATTTCGGAACAATTAAGGTATACACAACTTTTGAAGAGAATCGATGATACTCGTAGCTACAAAAGTATAATGGCGCAGGCGCTAAGGCGCAGGCGCTAAAGCGCAGCTATCAACACCCAAGTCGATAAACAATGAACAACATTTTGTTCCAGACTATCATAAAGGAATGAATACTATTAACTAGCTAACCCAGCAAACGTTGTTTTGCCATATACTCGTAAATTATTTCTAGGGAATTTGTAGGGTAGAAAAATAATGTTTGGGGTGGACCACCCTTATCAGTTACGGGTATGAAAAATAGATGTTGGCCGATTATCAGACCTACCTGATTTGCACACAAAATTTCATACAAATCGGTTCAGTCATTTCGGAGAAGTTTGGTAACAAAAATTGCGACACGAGAATTTTATATGTTAGAAGGAAATCATGTATACATTAAATTATATACGAGTAAATACTCGCAGTTTCTAATCCTTCAGGGATATCTACTGCTCAACCGAAATTTCCTATGGGGACTTAATTTGAAATTAAGGCCTCCATTCAGGGCGTAAAAAACTTAAAAGCTAAGCGACCAATCGCTAAAGGCATCCCCTGCGTGGTACGAGTCTCGGTTTAGGACTTCGCTGGGAGAGGACAGCAAGGGACGGGCTGGATCTAATATATATAATATATATATATATAATATTTAAGAGACTAATTTAAACAAATAAGCTACGCGGGCTGGCTAGAGCACAGGGTCGGGGGGAGGACATTGGCGGAGTCGTCGCGACAGGCTTCGGTAGGACGTACTGACCAACAGAGACAAAGCTTTCAAGTAATATAATCAATTTCCTCACAAATGAATCTTCTGTATTATTAAAATGCATGATTGGCGGGGATCTCTCAAAGGAATACGAAAAATACATCCACTGTTTTATTGCTTAAACTAGTATCTATTTAACTATTTATCGCAGCCTCTACCTAGGAAACAGAAGTGTGAAAATAATAAGCGTAACTAAAGATAAAACTACTAGACTGTGGGTAAAAAAAACTAGAATAAATTATGCAAGGAAGACATAAATAAGGAAAGGGCATTTGTATGTATTTTAGTTGAAAAAAAAAACTAGTTTGCATTAAATTCCGCGTATAAATCAATAAAAATAGTCACGCATTTGCAAAACTAGATATTAAGTTGCAGAAACAAATGAAACAATACTTAATTTAGTGTTAGGATTTTTCTTTATAGTGAGACCTATTACGAGTATACAGGAAGGCGGCTTTTTTATTTAATTTTTTCATATAATTTTGTGATGACCCAGTGATTTATGCCTCGCCTTTGTGCACGAGGTTGTAAGTTCAAATCTTAGTAATAGTGACAATGTGACTTTTTCAATTCTTATGCTCTTTTTAAGTTTATCTTGGATATCATTTCTAACCTGTTTACCTTTGGAGGTAGATCAGGTAGAGGTTCTACTCATTTCAGTTGAAGTCAGGTAACAGGGGATTTTGAAGAACAGGAAGAGTCACGGCGATCAAACGCCGGGATGAGATGCCCTAGAAGGACATTCACTGACCTTTGTTATGATTGTTAACAAGTTCAGATGGGTGAGTGTTGGTCCTGATGTGTGAACGAAACAAAAAAGTATGCGAGGATCGTAGCACTGTTCTGTAGTTTCTGTCTACCATGGGAAAAAAGGCGTAAGCATACGTATGTAGGAAGCATCACCATCAAAGTTACTTCTTAAAGTCGTGACCGGACACAACTGCCTACTTATGAAGTTCGTATGTACTGATGAAATCTATTTTACACCGATACATTAGTAGCATAGTGTAGAATTCGCAAAAAAATATTCATTAACCTTTGGATGTCGGTCACGAGACTCGACACAAAGATCACTGGCATCTTTAGTTTTTAAACATAATTTATGCAAAAAAGCGTTTAACACTTTAGGCGGTATCCACATTGGAACACATCCCGACTCCGTGCCTAGTTCTTACTGGACCTTATATCAGTGTGTGTTATATGTGTGTTTTCAGAAAATCAAAGTCAAAATCAAATAATTTAATTCAATTAGAATATTAAAGAGACTCTTTTGCACCTCAAAAAAAACACTAACATGATTTAGTAGTTTAGTTAGTTTATTTTCGGGTGAAGAAGAATGGGAAAGAAACTCCACACTTATTCTTTGTAAAATAGTTTTCAGTTTTACTTATATATACACAGTTTTACTTACAATACTTTGTTTACTTTAATAAGACGATTGACGACGTGAAAACGATGTAACTATCTAGAATAAATACCACTTTACCAAAATAGGTACATTGCAATTAAGCAATGCAGAAAATAGAAAAAAATATTGTGGTGAAAGAAACATGGTGCTCACAAGAAATGTAAAAATAAAAATGCGTGGGTGGGTTACAATAAACGATGTAACTATCTAGAATAAATACCACTTTACCAAAATAGGTACATTGCAATTAAGCAATGCAGAAAATAGAAAAAAATATTGTGGTGAAAGAAACATGGTGCTCACAAGAAATGTAAAAATAAAAAATGAAATGAAACAATGCGTGGGTGGGTTACAATAATCAGAGGAATAAAAAACTTAGGTACGCAATGCCGTATCACACTCTGCTGTGTGCTCCAGGGTGAGATAAGCCTTACTAATTAATAGTACTTGGATATTCATCACTCTGAAAACCAGTGCTGTACTTTGGATCCCCTAAGGTACCCACAGTATTATGGTATCCATTTTGCCATAGTTACAACGTGAAACAGCGTAAAGTATTCTTTCATACCTTTAGTTTATGATTTGTCTTCACTAACATAATCTTACTTAATGCCTTCGAATCCACCAAATAACGCGTTCAGGGTGCTGATGGGGTTGCCGCGTTTTTTGTAGTACATCAGAGATGTTTGCCCGCGTAGATGGTTCTTATACAGTAATGCTTCCCTAGTACGTAGGGTGCGGGGCAGCACCAACAGCATCCTAAATATTTAAATTTAAAATAAATAAAATTTCCGACCGACTCGATTGCGCGATCGTTTTTAAGTAAAATTGTAGGTTTTTAAGTAAAATTGTTACTAATACTATGACTAAATAATTGAATTATTATTATTATCTTCACACATTTACGCCTACGACACAAACAATAGAATAAGTATTGAAAACATGAGGTAAGTCGTAGTCTGACACTTTACTATTACTTATTTTAAATATTTCGCTAAACATAGCGAAATATTTACTAATTTAACATAACATTTTCATCAGACATTGTTGTTTAAGTTGGTTTGTCAATATACAGGTTTGTTTGTCTGCTGTGACAAATAAACTTGTTCTTTTGTTATTATTTTTTTTGGGTTGAACCCCAATACAAGAGAGTTAAAACGTTTAGTTGACGATTCCCAAGACCCAAGAGCTGGCTTCTACTTTGGCTAGAGGCTCAGTATTGCCATTCAACGAAGCAATGCCGCCAGTCTTTTGAACACTTTACCAGTTGACAGTGATTAGGATGTATTTATGGACGCCTTATTATAATTTACTGTTAGTTTTATTTAGTTAGGATCGTTCACTTTTTTATTGTTTTTAATTTATTTTTATTTGTTTATTATTTTTATATAGTTTTACTTGAATGGCACCACCTAGGACCGTTTCTGGAAGAGT
The DNA here is from genome assembly GCA_905147745.2 of Phlogophora meticulosa. NCBI lineage: Eukaryota > Metazoa > Arthropoda > Insecta > Lepidoptera > Noctuidae > Phlogophora > Phlogophora meticulosa. The sequence goes on from LR990534.1 coordinate 2,564,804, forward strand.
TAAACAATACCAGCGTTCCGACATTTCCATCATTGAGTGGGTTCACACTATCACATAATGGTTTACAGAATCAATGATCATAATGATCTCCTTTTATTGATAGATGCTCGCTGATGGTGTCACGAATCCATTCACAACAAACCCATAGTACCTGTGGAGCTGCTGGTCCCGGCCATAATTTCTAAATAAATAAATAAATAATGCTGGACATTCCACACAGCATCATCTAGCCCCAAGATAAACAGAACTTGTGTTATGGGTACTAGATGACTGATATGCTTAATACAATACATTACGTAGATAGATATTTTTTATTATACATACCAAAATACCCAGAACACCTGGGACAAATCTTTGTAGATCGTACAAACATTTGTCCCAAGGCAGGAATCGAACCCGCAACCTCCTGCGTCGCAGGCGGACCTTCGCCCGCTGTGCCACATAGGTCGTCAATAAATCTTTGACAGTCGTAACGGGTCGGGACACAAAGGGTGTAAGGGAAAACCATTAAGAAAGAACGAAAACAAAGCCACTACTCATTTTCTGGATAAAAATCCAAGAAATGAGAGGTGGCTTCATTTTCATACATCTGGTCACGCAAGCTGGTTGCGAGTACTATGCACCTGACCTATTTGAAAAACATCACCAATAACGCACTGACTGACTGACAGCACTATTGTAAAATTAAAATAAAATCAACCTATAATTCTGTGATGATACATGTTGCTACTGAAATAATTATAGGTCTGTGTATAGTATTTAATTAAGAGCTAGTGCTTAAAAACTAGTGTCAAAATCGTGTCTTGTTAATCAATCTACGTTTTTACATTTATAAGCACTAACTATTAAGCAGTAATGTTTTTTTACCGCCAAGGTGCCTTCTGCTTAGCAAACTAATATTCTGTCAGTCACGAAAAAGAATTAGGTTGGAATTAATGGGCTCCGTTTTTTTAACATTCTTACATCATCATCATTTCAGCCATAAGACGTCTACTGCTTGACATAGGCCTCCCCTAATGATAGCGATCGGTCCTGCGCTGCCCTTATCCATTGCCTTCCTATGATCTACACCAGATCGTCAGTCTATTTAGTAGAGGACCTTCAGATATGCGGTCACCACAGTAGAACCTTTCCGTCCCAACGGCCGTTGGCCAGCCATCAATGTACCCGCCCATTGCCAAATTAGTTGGCAATTAGTCGGGCTATATCGGTTACTTTATTACTGATTCTCAAAGCATAGTCCTTTTCAAGAAGAGTTCATTTTATGAGTAAAATTAATAATCAAAGTCCAACACATTATTCTGTTTAGGTTTCAATACTACTACAAAACGTTCATAGCCTCATGCATGACATGCCTGTAGACCAATGGACAAGACTTCTGCACGTGTAGGTAACTTACTAATTAAACTACGTGTTCCTAAGACTTAAGTACTTCCTCATAATCTCTTCTAGACTTCTGGTTTTATAACTAGAACTAATGACTCTAAGGACCAAGAAATACGTGCTCTATCAGGCTAATGGCTAAACAGTAAACCCACGTAATAGTGTTGTGTAAGACTTACAAAGTAAGAAGAAAATACACTAAATAGGATGAAAACGCGAAAGTTGTACCGTAACTTTTTCGTTTGCGTTTGCAAGTTAGCTTCCCACAATGTAAACAAATATGTATGTGTTTTTGGAAAAAACTTTGACACTGGCACGTTGAGTGAAACTTAAAAAAAAATATTTTTCCAATAGTATCTACAACTCATTGCAAAATCGACAAATAACTATCAAATTTATAAAAGTGTCAATTAAGACACTTTTATAAATTTGATAATTATTTGTGTACGTAAAAATAACATCAATTGGAAATATTTATTTGAATATGGAAGACGTGGTTTTGTAGCAAATTGGCGGAAATAATTTTACCCTTTTCTAAAGATTCGCGCCTGCCATATAGCCCAGACAATTAAAAACCCAAGCAATAAGAAGTGCTAACAATAGTGTTAAAAAGACGCCATTTTCATAAAACGGATCCTTTCAATGCGACGGTAAAACCCAATACTTAAAATGAACAAGTCAAAAGGTTAACTAAATATTACTAGAAGCAACTTTCGACCAGGATCTTACGATTTCCACATTAATAGTGTAACAATAATGTTAAAATATATCGTATGAACTTTAAAAACAATCAAATCAATCATCTTATCTAGATCGACTTTTCGATATCTAGATTCATAGATACTTAGCTAATGCTTAAGAGTATGTAAAGCTTAGTTCAGACAAAGCCGATGCGTGATTTATATACGCTCCTTATTGGGTGTGGAACAATACAAATGTACTACTCGTCAAATTCAGTAAATTGATAAAGCCGTATTTGATTTTATGAGTCTGTAGCTAAATAATAAAATTCGCACGGCTCAATCAAAGGTTAAGCTTTACTCGCCGAGATCGATCCATAGATGGGTGACCATCCATTGCATCAAGACCAATCGACCCTTCGGAAAGCTCTTGAACACCTTAAACGCCAAGTGACCGACAAACAATACATTTTCTATTGTGTCTTGTTGTCTGGCAGTCAAGGTGTGAAGCTGTCGGTTCCGACTGACATTTATGGCATTTGGCATCCTGAATTCTGTAAATCAGTCTAAATTAGGGGTAATAGGATTCCCCTTGGTCCCCCCAAATCTGACCTCCATAACCTAGTGGTCAGATAGGCAGTCGCTCGATGTAAAACAGTAGGTATCGGTAATCCAGTGGCATCTGGTTAGACTAGAAACCGAACCATACACAGTGTGGAAAAGGATAGGCAGATGGATGAAGCCGTACATAAAAGAATCTAAACCCTGGTCCAGACATAGCTGATGAGCGGGTCGGTCCTTGTTGGATGTGAAACAATACAGATGTTTTACTCGTCAATGTCAGTAAATGGATCAAAACTATGGTTTTGTTTACTATACTTTCTCGAAAGCATCTAAAGCCTCGTTCTGAGAAATCTGATGCATGATTCGTGTTTGGTCTTTTTTGGTTGTAAAACAATACAATGTCATTTTCACCTACGCGATTAACCTAACCACTGACCGGTACAGCAGTGTGACTTTGACGACTGAAAAATTACCACCTAATCATTTAAGCACTAGAATAGATACAAATATAGAAGAGGCAATTCGTCAACCTGACTTAACTTATTGGGAGTTCTGTACATCACACTAATATTATAATAATGACTAGCTGACCCAGCAAACGTTGTTTCGCCATATAAAATGTTTAGGGTGGAGCACCCTTATAATTTAGGGGTATGAAAATATATGTTGGCCGAATCTCAGACCTAACCAATATGCACTCAAAATTTCATACAAATCGGTCCAGCCGTTTCGGAGGAGTTTGGTAACAAATATTGCGACACGAGCATTTTCTATATTAAAATACAATCACTTATTTCAGACATAATCCATATAAATGTTAGTTACTTAAGACCTATATAAGTCAACACAACATCACGCCTGTAAACCCCGAGGGGCAAGCAGAGGTGTACTTAAAGTACACTCACAATTATTTATTTTGAAGACCCAGTTATTTCTAAGTCCCATGTAATAGGAGGCGATCACAAATCTAAACTCCGGGCAATTTTTTTTTGGACTTTCTTTGTAGCAAGAAATTCCAAATGAAAAAAAAAACTGCATAACAATTTGGCCAACCTGGGAATTGAATCCAGGACCTCATGCTCAGCAGTAGCGGACTGGAACCACTAGACCAACGGGGCAGTCAGGTCTAGACAGGTGTAATAAAGATGAGTATTATAATAAACGTTTTTGGCAAATTATAATGATCTGTAGAACATGTTAAGTTATGAAGCAAACTTGTTGGGCTCATTAAATGCTTCATCTCTACGACATTTGAACATATGAAACTAATTTTCCTAATTACCACATGCACGAAATGATAATGATGATTATCGATGCTCGCAATGCAATTAAACACTCAAGATCACGACCCCGACAGTGAACCGATTTGATTCGAGACTTTCGTCCTTAATCGATATGATACGATGGCTCGTGTATGTAATTGGCCATTTTTACAAATGTGTATTTTAATGAAACTCGATTTACTTGAAAAACATTGTAATGTATCTGATAGTTACAATTAATTGCTCTTCAAAAGATTTAAATAATCATTTCTGCGTTTATCATACTTAACGAGTTAATGGGATGGCTGCTGATACTTCAGATTGTGATTTCTGATGAACACGATGCCCTGGGTTCGATTCCCGGGACGTGCAACGTGGTATTGGGTTTTTCCATTATGGAAAAACCCAATACCACGTTGCACGACGTTTTACACGACTTTCTCTGTAGCAACGCTTAGAATTTGTGTCTATATGACTATTATTAGTCAACTGGCAAGTATTTGTCGCGAGTTTACGCGTCTGCCTTACCCTCCCTTCGGAGAGAAGAGGCGCGATGTTATTTTAAATGCTGGGCTAAATTTTATTGACAATAAAGGAAATTTTGCCTAACTTTAATGCCTGTTTTTTATATTTTTAAAGAAAAAAGTCCGACTTCAATTTTATTCTAAAGATGTATTTGACTTTGGTAAAGTCAGCCAATAAATGGAAATAACATTTAATTCTATTATTTATATAATTAAATGTTCTTTCCATTTACACTTAATTTAATAAATAACATTTCCAATTATTAAATGGAAAAAAGAAGAAAGTAACCACCTATGCTTTTAAAACAACTGGTCTGTATGTCAATCTTTTCGCCATTGTTCCGATTCAATTCACAACTATCACAATTCCTCAAATACTAACTGTTCTGAATCTAATTACAAGGTTATTATATAAAGAGATATTAGAAGAGATAGGTTGTCATGGTATTGTTGTGTTTACGATTTCAAATAATTTGGCGCCAAAAGACCAATGGTCCTTTTGCCCACACCTACCAAGTTAATGGAATCCTTGAAAAAATATACTGAGTTTGACACACGAGGTCAATCACGTTCGGTAGCTCAAAAAATCTCCGAACTAATTATGTGAGGTATCAAAGCTGTGCTTCATTATCTTAGCTATCGAATGACGTCAGACGCGTGTGTTCAGGATCGACAGCAGATGGTATATAATAGGCCAGTCGACTCACAGCATCACAGTTCAACTCGAGCTTCATCCTCATTAGGTTTTCAGTGTTCTGACAACTACTTATTATACAAAATGAAACTGGTAATTAATTTTTGCTTAGTGCAATATTTAGCACCATTTATTGTTAATTGTGATTGAGCTTAACTTTCATTTCTACTAGGAGTTTTTGTTCTTTATTAACCGTTCTTTATTAACTGTCTCATATTATATGATGACATGAAACTCTTAATTTCATCAATATGTCGCCAAGCAATATCATTCATCAAATTATTATCATAATTCTACTTCCACAGTTCGTCATCGCCGCCCTTGTCGCCGTGGCTGCTGCTGGTCGCTTGGAACACCTGGAGCGCGGCTACCTTCCTCCTGATAACTCCATCGGCGTTGCCAGGTCCTCCTTTGGTTCCAACGGAGGCTTCGGCTCTCCCAGCTCCCACGGATCCTTTGGAGCTAACTCAGGTGCCTTCGGCGCCGCTGGAGCTGGTCAGCACGGTCGCAATGCTGGTGGTAACTACGCTGGTGCCACCTCCAACCAGTACCTGCCCCCCAACCACGGACCTTCTTCCCACGGTGCTCCCCAGTTCGGTGGATCTTCTCATGGTAAGTTACCTTAGATAAACACACTAAATAATTTTCGGGTCATAAATTATAATAAAACATAATGCGAATCATTCAATTATGACAGCAATCAAACCATTTGCATCAGAATGTCAATTATTTAAATAAAATATTGCGCTTTTAAATGATAACTTCCTTAAATAGAGATGCTTTATAGATATTTGATTTTAATATGATAAACGTGTTTTTTATATTGGCGAATTAAAATAAAAATCGCAAAAAATATTTGTACGGATAGTTTGTTTCATTCGCTGTCTTACTAATTTTATCATCATCTTCAATCGATCATCATCATCTGACGGTGTCTGATGAAAACTTTAATTATAATCGTAAAGGTTTAGCTATAATAGACCTTAAGTCTTACAGACTGTCACTGTATTGACATGATCCTCTCATTACATTGTGTGAATGAGTTGTATTGATATAATTCAGCATTGCACATGTCAGCGGGCACGCCCTTGGACTGCCTTGGAGGCTTTTTATGTATTCAGTTTAGCAGGCTTTGCTTGAGTTAATTGTCGATTTTGGTATATATAACTTTTTGTTTATTTATTTTGGCATATTGGTGTGTGCTAGCTAACATGTAGCAAATTATTTAATTGAATGACGTATAAAGATGATTGACATAATTATTATTTTTGACATAATGTGTTGTATAGCTTCAGGTTCTTCAAACCTATCAGACAGACGTGTTGCTGGGGAGTTTGTTCCTCCACTTCTTCTTCCCAGCAAAAACACTAGGAAGTGGTGAAGGGTGGGCGTTTTGGGGGACTGTCTTATGTAAACGTCTTTGACGTTCAAAAAGTGCTGATTCTCAGCCTAATTTGAATAAATGAATTTTGATTTTGATTTTGTCCGTTTGAAATCTGCTAACGTATTGTTTTCTTTTCTTTCCTTACAGGATTCGGTGGACAGCAGAACTTCCGCAGCCAGCAGTACAGCGGTCACCAGGCAGGCTCTGCCCAGCCGGCAGGTGGTTCCGTATCCCAATTTTCACCTCTTCCGGCTGGTGGCGGCAGCAGCTACCAGCAGTACCCCCAGCAGTCAGCCCCCACCAGCCGTCAGTACCTGGCTCCCAAGACCGGCTCCTACCAGCAGCCTCCTCAGCAAGCCTTCGATGAACAAACTGGATATCATTACTAAGAACATTTTATAAAATGTAGCTGTCTTAGTCAATTGAATTGTTTGTATATATAATAAATAGCTATATATATATCAATTTGCCTTTCCATTTCTTCCTTAAATCGTAACCTTTGATCATTATTCAAGAACTGCAGGGTACAGTTCCATTAATTGGTTAAAACGACTTCACTGTTTGCCCAATGGTCTAAATTCTACCGCTTTAGCTTCCTGCACTCTTTCTCTATATAAACTTTGACCATGTCAAATCTCACTTAAGTCTGATAAAGGTGTACAATTGCTTTATTGTTTATAAAGGATGCAATTGTTGCGTACTATCCTGTGATGTCCTTCTGCTGAAGAGAGCTCTTCCAAGTCCTTCCAGGAAAATTTTTCTCGCGCCGACTCATCCCAGCTTGTGGCTATGTCGTCTCACCAGCTCTTACTTTTCTTTTTTTTTTGTCGAGGCGGAAAATCCTCTTGGATGTCCTCCACCCTGGGGTGGGCGGAGAGGTCTGTCAGACTCTTACTGACTAAAAACCATCCCGTTGTTCCACCCCACACCTACGCCGGGGTCGCGGGAACGTACGATCCGTCCGCAACCCCCGGCTAGTGCCCGCCTCGGTGGGCGTCCTCAGGTTGAGGGTGTTTGACTCCCCCCGTGATGTCTATGAGGGCCGCGCGTGGAACACTACGCGCTGCCACCTCGGTTCCTTCTGGGCCAACCTCGGCGCCGTCCATCTTCACCCATGATTATGTGGAGATCTCTGCCCAACGGTATTAATATGAAGGTACTAGGTAGATTAAAATCTCATTTCAAACCAAGCAATTACAAACCTGCGTTAAGGAATGATACTATGTCTATTAGAGCCATATTTTAAATACCAGTAATAAATGACCGCTGAATTTGCAAGGTCTAAGTTCAATGTAACTTTGATGCTACTCCACACCACGCAAATGTATTATGTCATTAGGCTACTTTAACAAATGGTCCATTATAACACTTACAAATGCGGTTTTTAAACTCAGCGCTAATGTATTTTTGTTAACAAGTAGATCTGTTTTTGTCTATGATTATCATCAACAAAAACATAATGTAATAAATACTCCACATCTTAACTTAATTTAAAATAGTAGACACGTCGGATTTTTCTGATCAGTTAATAAATCCTTTCTTTACCTCTTTTTCAATTTTTTTTTTTTTCTATTCTTTTATTAAATCTTTTTTTTTCATATTTGTTTTTACTGTCGTGACGATGACGGCCCATAATACTCGTACATGAGATTGTAGGTTCAAATTCGGGTAAGTACCAAAGTGACTTTTCAATTCTTAGTGTATCTTAGACATCAATGACATTGATTAAGGAAAACGCGGTGAGTAACCTTGGACTTATTACTGATGTCAAACTTTGAGAAAGCGTGGTAATTATAGCTCGTGCCTTCTCGGTATGAGAAGAGGCCTTTGCCGTCTGTAAGTAGTAGGACAATAAAAAGCTGCTATTAAACATGAATAATTATCTAGATTTGGAAAAGAAGAAAATCATTTATTCAGCACAGGCACACAACGACATAATACTAAGTATAGAAAACATGAAAAAGAACATAAAAGCTTTGCCCTGCAGTGGGACAGCCTTGGTTTCTCATTACGGCCTTGGTTTATATGTAGCGTTATAGATGTCGCTACAATACCAGCTGGTTGAGTGTATTATAACGACCACCTGCGTCATCAGATACCCACAGAAGATGCGAAATAAATCCATTCATAACTTACCGTAACCATACGTCATTTAAAACAATTAAGTATGCCATAGTAACAGATCCTCACGCGTCGACTCTCGCGACGATTAAGCACTCAACAGGTTTTAATTAAAAATTTTTTTTTTTTAGTTTTTACCAAGATTTTTTATTTTGGTGGTGAGGTTTTTATCGTGGTGATTAATGCTCGTGCCTTCTCTGTATGACAAGCGACCCTGCAGTAAGACAGTAATAGGCAGGTATTATTTTTTATTTATATTACAAAGGTCTAGCGCAGTGCACTGTAGAGTTTAGATTTCTTAATTTAGTATTAGTTATAAAAGTACAATAGTTTCAACCCTATCCCCTAAAGTAGGCTAGGCGTGTGACGTAATATGCTATACTATATACCCAAATGACGATGATGACGATCTGCGAAAGACTGCAGACAGATGCTGGATGCGGCAAGCTGAAGACAGGGCGCTATGGAGCTCATTAGGAGAGGGCTATGTCCAGCAGTTGACTAAATATAGCCTGATGATGATGATGACGATATACCCAAATAGTAGAGTAGTCTGAACAACGCTGGAAGCCGATAAATAACACAATATTATAGCCAAACTATAATCAATTACACTGAATGGAAAGCATTCAAGAGTTCAGTGTCGGGGTCGTGATATTGAATATTTTAATTACATTGCGTGAATACACGTTATTAATGAAACGCGAAGCTGCATCGTGTGGTAACTTATGATTTATTAATTATAAGACAAACGTGTTATTTCAATTGAAATTCCTCAAGATTCAATAGGGTTTAAATGAAAATGATAGACGAAATGAAGTGTTTGTAAGTAAGACATTATCATCTTGAATAGATGCCACGTAATAGGTTGGGGTAGTTCGAAAGGGAATAAAAATTGAACAAAATCTATATTCCTCAAATATCACATTTCGCCAGTCGTTTAAGTCTAATTGTCATCAACTGGGTATAAATCCAGACTCCAGGCTGCTACTGAGAAATCCCAGGTGGAAAAATCTAATAACACTATGCCCGACCCGGTAATCGATCCCACGACCTCATTCTTAACTGTAGCGCTTACGACTCTTAGACCAGCGAACGTTATAATAACAAAAATAAAAATAGATGTCATTGTTAGTTTTTAAAAGAGAGATAAATTATTTCAGAAGCCGTTAAAAGCTTTCAGAGAATTTTTAGAGCGTGCGTGTACACAAAATAATAGATTCACGATGATTGGCAGATCTGATAGAACATTATCTATTTTTTATAACCATGTTGATGTGTGATTTCAAAGTTTGCTCTACCGTGTCTCAGAACGATTATGAAATAGGGATGTGTCCTAGGTAAACATATAATAAGTCTATTTGATCTGTCAGTTAGATTACCATAAAAATTTGGACACGTATTTTTTGCTTACTCAAATCAATAAAAGGTCACATAGATAAAGCGCATCAAAGTTCAGGAGAAGGGGCTTGTGACGTCACTTTTACATAAAAAGTGTGGCATAGCGTGACGTCACGCGAAATTTAACGCACTATATCGTCGTCATTTTTGGTTTACGTGACAAAAGAATAAATACATTTCCAGTATTTTGGAGCAATCCAACTTTCGCACCAAACAGAATTTTTAAGGACACTACCTATTTATTGAAATAAGGTCTTTTTTTTTTAACTTTGCCCCACACTATGAATTTCTCCGGTATCGTGGGTGCGTTTACAAACATTTAAACTCACATACACAAACAGCCAGACTCGGAACAACTACCTGTAGGTCATACAAATATTTGTTACGTGCGGGGATCGAACCCACAACAATTGGCGCAGCAGCCGATGGCTCAACCACTGCGCCAACCGTATCGTCGATTTAGGATTGACATCGCTATTATTAAACGAACAGTTTTTTTTTATTTTTGTCTTCTCCAACGTCTCCTGTATCAAACATACATAACATCACTGGCAATAGCACCCATAGCTTGGTACACCCACATTTCGCCAGTTATGTTAAAGTACCATGTAATACGCCATTCACTCCAACCGGGCGTAAATTCAGACTCCACGTTGCTACTGAGAAATAAATTCCAGATGTAAAACCCAATATTGAAGTGATGATGACGTCACGCTGAGGGTACTCTGCTCGAAGACTGCGCTGACGTTCATGTTAGGGGTCACCAATTTGTAGGTATGAGGAACAGGGTGTAAAGTTCATCTCATCCACCATTGAAAAGGGAGGATCCTCCGACCAGACGGGTGTCGTGTCTGGTGGGCAACTGCCCGACGATTGTTGTCGGGCTCGTTTATATATACTCAGTCGCGTGGATAACTTTAATATCGCGATGTAGGAAACGTCGATTTAGTTCGTATGTGGCGAGATAGATGTCGCTACAACACTTTCTCCGATCCAGAAATCGAACTCGGGACCTCACGCACTAGAGCCACGAGGCAGTTGCAATAAAATTCAAGAGTATATTATACACAGCTATTTATTATACACTTGTACATCCAAATTATTCAATTGACTTAGCCGATTACATTTAGACTACATTAGTTGACACATTTAGTAAATGTAACCGGTTTGTTCATCGAAGGGTTGCTGAGGAGGTTCCTGGTAGGAGCCGGTATTGGGAGCCAGATACTGACGGCTGGTGGCTGCGGACTGCTGGTTGTACTGCTGGTTGTAGCTGGGAGCACCGAACGAGCCAGTCTGAGGAGCTGCGAACTGGGAGATGGAACCAGCGGCTGGCTGGCCAAAGGATGCCTGGTGACCGCTGTACTGCTGGCTGCGGAAGTTCTGCTGTCCACCAAACCCTGTGATAAAAGGTGAATTACATACCTAACTGACAATTCTGAAGACGTAAGGACTATTATCGCTTAAACCACGTGGTGACTATTAGAATATTGAAAATCTTAGAAATTATTATGTCCAAGACTTTTAATATTATATTACGACAGCTAATGAAACAGATCTGTCCATTTTTTGCGTTTTCTCTAATGATAAACAATTTAAGTTTAAAAATTGTTAGTCATATAAAAAATAAATAGCCGTAACATGTCACAATATTGGTTTTTAAAAGTGCTAAAGAATCAAAGAGTGCTTGCTCCCTTTAGTTTTGCCTTCAACCAGCCCATATGTAAGTGGTACAACTCGTACTGGTACTATAATGGTTCGTCTCCTAAATAAATGAATAATATTGTTGGATGAGCACGATGAACTATTTCTTTGATAACCCAATTCAGTAACTTTTTGTTTAATAATTTTTATTGCAGATCTGACCAATGAGAGTCATAAAACCGTCTTAATATTTGATCTGAAGCTCATTAAGCTGCTGATATGTTATTTAAGAGAGATCAATGTACCGCTGTTAATGCGTATAAACTAAATCATTTCTTATGTAATCACTCATCATCATTATACTCCTTATCCTAATGGGGTCGGCGCAGTATGTCTTCTTCATCCATACTTTTCTACTTGCCGTCATCTCCATAGTCATTTTCTTACTAACCATATCGATCTTAACAAAATCACTCATAATCTGCCTAGCCTTTTCCCAACTATGTTGAGGTAGGCTTCCAGTCTAACTGGATGCAGATGAATACCAGAATATTACATGGAGCGACTGCCTATCTGACCCCCACAACCCAGTGACTGGGCAACACAATACCTCTTGATAAGTCGGTATATCAGACTTTCGGGCTTCTGACTACCCGTAACGACATGATCTAGAAATGACTCGATCGCAATCAAAATCAAACGTTAAACAAAATTCATTTTCTCACCATTAAGGGATCCAGCGAACTGGGGAGCACCGTTGGAAGAAGGTCCATGGTCAGGAGGCAGGTACTGGTTGGAGGTGGCACCAGCGAAGTTACCTCCAGCATTGTGACCGTAATGACCAGCTCCAGCGGCGCCGAAGGCACCAGAGTTAGCTCCAAAGGATCCGTGGGAACTGGGTGAGCCGAAGCCTCCATTGGAACCGTGGGGAGGAAGGTAGCCTCGCTCCAGGTGTTCCAGGCGACCGGCGGCAGCCACGGCAACAAGGGCAGCGATCACGAACTGTGGACACAAATAAAAACAATATTGTAAAGAGGTAAAATTTCTTGGTTCGCAAGTTATTATGTAAGGGGTGAGTGATCCCCAGAACGAATGAACCAATTCATATTTATTCCACTTGTAGAAGGTTTCATCATTCTTGAGTGCTGTAGATTATATTTAAAAGAGAAGAGCAGGAACTTTAATTTATACTTTCCTTTGGAAATTCATTCGGAAAAAAAAAGTTTAAATTGAAAACGCCAATTTTGAAACACTGCCGAAATATTTTAAGTGATAAAAGAGTCACGATATATTTTGCACGAAATAGATTTATATTAATTACCAGTTTCATTTTGTATAGTAGTTGTCGGAACACTCAAAACCTAATGTGGATGAAGCTCGAGTTGAACTGTGATGCTGTGAGTCGACTGGCCTATTATATACCATCTGCTGTCGATCCTGAACACACGCGTCTGACGTCATTTTATAGCTAAGATAATAAACTAAAGCCACGATAGGCTAAGTAATAAGATCGAATCAGTTTGAGCTTCCGAACGTGATTGACCTCGTGTGTCGAATTTTTCTTTGATTTTCAAGGATATTAGTGAACTCTAAGCATAAAGGGCTAAAATATAGCATGGTCTTCTTGTACTAACTACAAGATTAACATCCATGCTTTCATACTAACCGTTTGAGTGAATAAAAGGGACGTAAGTCACTTTTAACAATTGTTTTTCTATTATGTCTACTAATTAGCACCTGATTAGCTAATTTAAAAAATGTGAAAGTAACTCTGTATCGTATGTTCAGTAGTACAGATTTTGATCAAATTTAGTACATATTAAGCTTGAACTAAAAGGATAATTTTTATTCTCGACTTCGACTGTTTCCACAATAACCGATAGATACTCGCAGGAAGTCACGGGCAAAAGTTAGTTAGTAATAGTATAAAATTTCACTTGTTATACATTGTTTTCATTATTCACCTCCTATGATACGGAAGTCTTTTCCATCAAAACTTTACCGTGTGGTTTAAAAATGACATAAGTGGGGCTATATATACATGTAGTAGTAGTAAAGTAGCCACAGGGGTCAATTTTCAAGGGTAAGCAACGCTTGCCGAGGTCAGTCCAACCATTAAAAACTGAGAGCCCTCCGTACCTCCGGCGCCTCTAATCACAGCGGAGCCTGTGGCCTTTTGACGGTCATTGCGTATAGTTCGAAGTCCGAAAGTCTGACAACCAGCCTTACCTATGGGAAGGTACAGTACACAGTACTTGGGCTGCGGAGATCTGCTGATCAGCTGCATCCGGTAAGACTAGAGCCGATACGAACATAGTCGGAAAAAGGCTAGGTAGATGATGTACAGAGGCCCTTCTTAGCACTACACTAGCACTTCAAGCTACCCCAATATGTCAGATTTTCCCAATAGAACATGAACCTTATTTCTTTAACGCTAAAGTTGAAAAACTATCAAAGAAATCTGTCACATTGTGGGGTGCTTGATGTGCTGGGCTCTGTACTTTTAAGTTTCTCTTGGACATCACTGACATCGGTGAAGGAAAACATCGTGAGGAAACCTGGACTTATAATTAATATAAGTCTAAAATAGCCAACCCGCCTTGAGCAAGCGTGGTGATCAATGCTCGTGCCTTCTTTATATAAAAAGAAGATTTTGTCCTGGCTGGAGTCAATCCCAACATAGTCGAGATAAGGCTGTGCAGAAAATAACATACGTAAATAACCTCTAAAATGTGGAAAATACATTACTCCCGTCAAAGCTTCCTAAAGTCAAAGTCTAGCTTGAAGTAATACGAGTAATACCAACATTTATTATCAATACCTAAATCTTTATTGCATCAATGTAGATCATCATGAATAAAATCCAATGCATAAGAAGCAATTAGATCGGCTACAGATGAAAGTGTTTCAAGTAATTGATATGTATCAGTAATAAGATCACTGTCTGGGTCGCGATCTTGAATATTGTATTACACTGCTTGTGAAGACATCGGCATATTTCACAACTGAGTAACAGCAGATTTTTAATGGTATCCTGTTTCATTAGTAGACGGCACGGTTGGGACAGTGGGTAAGCGATCGGCTGCTGCGCCGCTTTTTGTGGGTTCGATTCCCGCACAGAAAAAATACTCGTATGACCTACAGTTCAGTTCATTTATTCAAAAAAACAATTTACATTGTATGTGAATTTTAAATCTTAAAAAAATAAAAATAAAAACATGCAGCACAAAAAATATGAATTAGTGATAGAGCATTAATTAACATTACAATAAAATCAGTGATCCTTTAATAATAATAATAATAAGTTTATTAGTACATAAAAACAACAACCCAGTACATAGCATCATTTTGGAAACAGTGGGTTGTACTACCAAGTAAAATAAAGAACAAAGAAATTCAAAGGTAAATTAATAAGAATGTCATTGGAGCAATGGGGGGAAAAAAGCAATGTTGTCAAAATAAAACAATGTCAATATTATGTGGTTAGAGATCATCTATAGAGTAGAGACATCTCTCCAACAAGAATGCCTTGAGCCCTACAGGTAGTTGTATATTTGAAAACGCACCGTGTGGAGCAAGGATTAAAATAAAAAATGTTGCGAATTTATTTACGTACCTACCTATATCTATCCATCTATCTAATTAAATAGCGCACAATCAATTGCGCATGCATCATCACTTGTAACCGGCTCGACTGAATTTACTATTTTAGGATTCCTTACCACAGAAGGAATAACTGAACCCTTATAGGATCACTTCGTTGTCCACCTGTTTGTTCAGACCCGTTTTGCTAAGGAACGTGTGGACGTATTAATTTTCTACGTAAAGATATTTTATATTTTCATGATGCATATTGGTTATCAGATACACGAATTTGGACAAACCAAAATCCGCATGCAAGGATTGCGACATGCGACATGCGATATCCACAGATAGACTATTCCATCCAGCTCGTGGTTAAATAAAAACAGCCGCTCGTGTTGATCGAAGGCTAAGCTTCAGTCTGTGGATGGGTGAAAGTTACACATATCGAGACTCCTCCGTGCCACGGAAAGGACGTTAAGTCGTTGGTCCCGGTTGTCATTTAGAGATCTTTGACAGTCATTACAGTCATAAGCCCGAAAGTGTGTCAACCAGTCTTACAAAGGGGTATCGTGTTGCTTAGTAACTGGGTTGTAGACGTCAGATAGGCAGTCGCTCCATGTAAATTAAAGATAATCAGCTACATCTGGTTAGACTGGAAGCCGACCCCAACATAGTTGGGAATAGGCTAGGCAGATGATGATTACGGACCATTTAATATAATAGACCATTCAAAAGGCACTATTAGAGGATAAGTTTAAAATAAATAAATAAATCAATAAATATTGCTGGACAATCCACACAGCATCATCTAGCCCCAAGTTAAGCAGAGCTTGTGTTATGGGTACTAGATGACTGATATACCTAATACAATACATTACATAGATAGATATTTTTATTATGTATAGCAAATACCCAGAACACCCGGAACAAATATTTGTAGATCGTACAAACATTTGTCCCAAGGCGGGAATCGAACCCGCAACCTCTTGCGTCGCAGGCGGACCTTCGCCCGCCGCGCCACATCGGTCATCATCAAATATAATATCAAAATAAAATAAAATCAAAATAAAATACTTACTGAAGATTCTAGTTGTCCCATCCCAAAGGTAGTTTCTAGTGGGGAATAATGGGCAAGAAACTCACACAACCGCAAGTTTTATACAAATTGTATATCCGAGAACATTTGGCAGAATGATCACAATATAATGTAAGATAGCACGTTGCATCCGGAGTTGTTTACTATACGGACCTTGTAGAAACTCGATCAAATTTCCGTGCGTTCAAGCTTTTTTGCCATACCTACTATTGGAATCAAATGTAACAGCTCATCATTCAGGACCCATTAATATCACTGTACGCATTAGGAGAGGGCTATGTCCAGCAGTGGACTCGTATAGCCTGATGATGATGATGAATATCAGTGTTGATTTTAAACCATGGTGCTAGGCAACTGGGCCTAACCCAGTTGTAAACGTCCCTTTGTGCCTATTGGCCTAGGTCTGTTCGGTCTCCTGCTTGATATGGAGGGAAGTGGAAATTAGGTAATTTCCTCACTCCTCCGCTGTTTTTTTCTGATAATTTAATTGCGGGATCCAAGACAGTTGAATCGTTTCTCGGGGACTCGTCGGGCTTCATTGTCTCGACGTTTTTCTTGTGGTCGTCACTGTTGATTCTGGTTTTCGTGAGTTGCAGTGTTAAGGGAATAGTGTGGTGGGCTTGTACAATAAAAATACATCAATAAGAGTAAATTTGAAAAAACCAGCCATGTACGACATTGGAACACGAAAGGTCCCGTATCATTGACCCAAAAATAAACCCTTTAATCTTTCATTATTTTATAATAACATAAAATAATAAAAAAAACAAAGGCGAGTCGGAGTAGCGCACTAAGGCTTCCGTATCATTACCTAAAAAACGGCAAAAAAATCACGTTTGTTGTATGGGAGCTAGCTTAAATATTTATTGTATTCCGTTTTTGGTATTTGCTGTTAAGGCGGCAACAAAAATATATCATCTGTGAAAATTTCTTCTGTCTAACTATCACAGTTCATGAGATACAGCCTGGTGACAGAGGGACGGATAGCGGAGTCTTTATAATTAATTAATTAAAAAAGGATTTACTTTAACAAATAATAATATTATCTGTTGCTAGTATGACGTATGTCGGTATCAAGTAGGTAAGACCAAAATAAAAAAGAAACCATATTCTGGCTCATCGACAGAGGTTCGAAATATAAATGAAACACACTCTCTGTGAAATTTTCAACGGTCTACCTATTACGGTTCATGAGACGGCCGGCTGACGTACAACGGATAGATGGACGAAAGGTAAAGGTTCGGCTGGTATCCAATGGGACCCTAAAAAAGGAAATATTTATTTTCGTGTATCCGTAAAAACCAAATTAGATTAATAAGCTCATACATAACTTGGGAACCCATCCTATAGGCTCCACTATTTTAGACTCTTACTCTTTCACTCCAATTAGTCGTATCTAAAATTTTATAAGTTAATTAAGTACTTACTTAATTAATTAGATTTTAATTACTTAATTAAACTTACGAACTAAATATATTGACAATTGGGATAAGGGCAAGAGGATGGTAATAGATAGTATTCAATATTTTTTAGAAAGAGCTCTGCATGTTTTTACCTTTGAAAACGTTTGTCTGATTTTCATTCATATTTCATTATTTATCACTAACACATCGCCCGTGGCTTCGTCTGTGTGGATTTCGTATCCTTCGGAAATTAACATTGCTTTAAAAAGTAGTTTTTTAAAATAAAACATAGCCTGTGTTTCTCGCTGATAATGTAGGTTTCTATAATTGAAAGATTTTTTTAAATCGGTTCAGTCGTTTTGAGTTTATTCATAACAATGTGTGTATGTAACACAAACAAACAAATCTTTTCTCATAATAATATTAGTTTTGATTATTAATATTTTATTGGTCCCTCCGCCAGTCGTAAGATCCTAGGTTCAATTGTTAGAGATTGGTCAAAGTGTTATTGGGCTGTTCTATCTGGAATTTCTCAGTCTGGATTTGTGCCCGGTTGATGGCATGAGACTCGCGCCCTTTTACATGGGACTTTACTGGTGAAATGTTGGTGTATTATAGTTACACTTCTGCCAAACCCTTTAGGGAATACAGGCACGATTCGAAGTGAGACAAACTATTAGTGTATTATATTTTCTTGAACTTTTTAGAGTTATATATATTATTTGTGCCTCGAAGAACACGTTAAGCCGTTGGTCCCGGCTGTCATTTGTAGATCTTTGAATGTCGTTACAGGTAGTCAGAAGCCCGAAATTCTGACAACCAGTCTTACTAAGGAGAATATGCCTAGAATGCCTGACTAGTCTTAGCAAGGAGTATATGTTGCCACTGGGCAACACTTACTGAACTGGTTTGTGGAGGTCAGATAGGCAGTCGCTCCATGTAAAATACTGGTATTCAGCTGCATCCGGTTAGGCTGGAACCGACACAACATAGTTGGGAAACGGCAGATGATGATGATGACTTTGGAGAGTTATAACACAAACACAAATTAAGGTTATGTACAGCAATTTATTAAACAATACACAAATTTGACTAAAACCACTTCATGGTGTTGGTACTAAACACACTTAGTAATGGTATCCAGTTAGTTCATCGAAGGCTTGCTGAGGGGGTTCCTGGCCGGTCTTGGGAGCGAGGTACTGACGGCTAGCGGATTGCTGGAGGTACTGCTGGTAGGCGGGGACGTTGAGAGAGCCGCTATCCTGAGGAGCTGCGAACTGAGCGCTGGCACCAGCGGACGGGTATCCCTGTTGACCGCCGGACTGTTGAGGGTACTGCTGGTAGCTGGGGCCACCGAACGAGCCTCTAGCCTGAGGACTTGCGTACTGGGAGCTGGAACCACCAAATCCTGAAAATACAAATAATTATCATATTGATATCATAAGACGACCGATGTGGCGCGGCGGGCGATGGTCCGCCTACGACGCAGGAGGTTGCGGGTTCGATTCCCGCCCTGGGACAATTGTTTGTACGATCTACAAAGATTTGTCCCGGGTGCTCTGGGTATTTGCTATGTATAATAAAAAATATCTATCTATGTAATGTATTGTATTAAGTATATCAGTCATCTAGTACCCATAACACAAGCTCTGCTTAGCTTGGGGCTAGATGAAGCTGTGTGGATCGTCCAGCTTTATTTATTTATAGTATTTCATTATAAAAGAAGCTTGCCTTCTTTTAAGCACCTGTAGGTACCTCCCAATATAAAACAATACTAAATAACTAAATGATAAAGTAAATAATCAAAATGAGCATGACCAAAAATGTCTTCTTTGTTGAGCGGATCTGATCCAAATGTATTATTTTTTAACTATGTTTGATCGATATAATGATAGCAATAATACTGTTTTAGTATATTTTGATCTGATGGTAATTCATTCTCATACCCATGATATGATTTACACGGATCAGCAAAATCGTCATGAGTTAGTAAATCACAAGGTGAACGAAATATGTTGCCCACCTTGAAGAGATCCAGCGATCTGGGGACCACCGTTGGAAGAAGGTCCGTGGTCAGGAGGCAGGTACTGGTTGGAGGTGGCACCTGCGAAGTTACCACCAGCATTGTGACTGTGCTGACCAGCTCCAGCGGCGCCGAAGGCATCAGTGTTAGCTCCAAAGGATCCGTGGGAGCCGTGGGGAGGAAGGTAGCCTCGCTCCAGGTGTTCCAGGCGACCTGCAGCTGCCACGGCGACCAGAGCGGCGAACACAAACTGTTGAAAAAAAAAGCGGATAATATTTAAATTAACATGACTTGGGACTCAAACTTACACTTTTGCGATCACGGTACACATTTATTTTTGGAATATTTTCTGCATGGGAAGATTGGATTGCTTGTTTGAACACCAAAATTCAATTCAAATTATATACGCAACAAGAAACATTGATTGCAAAAGATTTTACACGAACAACGATCAATTAATTACCAGTTTCATTTTGTATAGTAGTTGTCGGAACACTCAAAACCTAATGTGGATGAAGCTCGAGTTGAACTGTGATGCTGTGAGTCGACTGGCCTATTATATACCATCTGTTGTCGATCCTGAACACACGCCTCTGACGTCATTTTATGGCTAAGATAATAAACCAGAGCTATCATGCCTCGTATAATTATTTTGAGGCTTTTTAAGCTACCGAACGTGATTGACCTCGTGTGTCAAATTTCTCTGTTAGTTTTCAAGGATTTCATTAATATTAAAGATTATGTTCAGAGACGGTAGTCGTGACCCTTAATTAGGTGGTGAGTCTATATGTATGTGTCAGGTTTTTCCACATGCAGAGGTATAAAAATAATAATAAAATAATAATAATGCTGGACAATACACACAGCATCACCTAGCCCCAAGCTAAGCAGAGCTTGTGTTATGGGTACTAGATGACTGATATACTTAATACAACACATTACATAGATATTAGATTTTATTTTACTTAGCAAATACCCAAAACATCCGGAACAAACCTTTGTAGATGTACAAATATTTTATCCCAAGGTGGTAATCGAACCCACAACCTACTTCGTCGCAGGCGGATTTAGGCCCGCCGCGCCACAGTGGTCGTCAAAATGATGAATTATGTGGAAGTATTATTATTATAGTTTAAAACAATATGCATTCATTTATTTAAACTGTATTAATAATAATAATACTGCCCAAGATCTATATATAACAGCCGGGACCAACGGCTTTACGCGCTTTCCGAGGCACGGAGGAGGCTCTGAGGCCTATATTGGATAATTAATTTATACAGGGGTAAAAGCTTATGAGCAATTACTTTTACTCCGAGACTATGTGCTACATAATGATTTTTAGTTGGTTTCAAAACGCCTTTTTTGGGTTGTTGAAAAGATTTTTTATGATCACACATAAGAGGGCAAATATAAATCAAGTAGGTAAGGGCTTAAGACTTTTGTTTATTCACAACGTAGTTTCAACGTTTAAAGGGCTTGTGGCTTAATAATTACATCCACACAGGTCAATCGAAGATTAAGCTACGTTTTTCGGGGTCGGTACGTGGATGGGTGACCACTCATTATCCACTGAGACCCCTCCGCGCCTCAGAAAGCACGTTAAGCAGCTGAGACAGTCGTTAAGAGTAGTCAGAAGCTTAAAAGTCTTACCAAAGTACATTATCAACTAGTTACTGGATTTTGGTCGTCAGATAGCCAAATGCTCCATGTAATATACTTATACTCAGCTAAATCCGGTAAGACTGGAAGCCGATCCCAACGTAGTTAGGAAAAGATTAGGCAGATGATTGATATGTGTGTCAATTCCTTAAAAAAAGTGTGTCCTTGTAAGTAATTAAAATAATTAAGTAAGTAAGTAATTGAAAAGTAACAAACAATGTTAAACTAACGCGAAAATACCCTCCAAAGTTTTGTTTCTACTCACCCCTGCGTTTCTATTCACCCCGTTTTACGGTACCTAATGAACTACCCAATACAATTAGGTTATAATGAGGAAGCCGACCACAATATAATAAGGAAAAGACTAAACAGATGATGATAATGATATTTTCTACACCTGAGTGCGTAGTTATGTAATAAATATATAATTTTAATATACATACTTACATGTATAACATACTGTTGCTTTGATCATATAGTATGTTAAAAGAGCCATCGATAAATAATCGATTCTCATTCACAACAGTAATTATTATTTAGATACGGTACGTATCAAACAAAAATAATTCGTTTTTATTGTAAGTTTTTTTAATAAACACCTGGCTTTTAATCGTTCGCCATCTTTTCTCGAGTTTTTTGTTATAATTTGTTAACTTTATATGTTTTGATTCTGTTTCATCATTCAATGGGTGTAGTGATGTTTCTTTTAACTTGAACTTGACCATTCACGTCGATATGGTTAATGGTACCTTTTTACTTTTACTCGTCGCCACTTCTTCTTTCCAGCAAAAACACTAGGAAGTGGTGAAGGGTGGGCGTTTTGGGGGACTGCCGTTTGTAATCGTTTTGACGTTCAAAAAGTGCTGATTCTCAGCCTAATTTGAATAAATGAATTTTGATTTTGGATTTCGTATTTATTGAAAGTCATATTCTTTTGTTTATATCCCCTCTTAATAAAAAAAATCACTTCCTCGTTGGTCTAGTGTTCCCAAGCGTGACTGCTGAAAGTGAGGTCCTGAGTTTTATTCCCAGGACGGGCAAAGTGTTTTTGAGATTTTTCAATAGGTTTTTTCTGATTAGCAGACCGAAGTCGTCAGAAGAAGTAGATTTGTGCCCCGTTGATGGCAAAGGCTCGCCCCCTATTGCATGGGATATAAAAATAACCGTCGAAATATGAGTCTTACTATAGGTGTACGTCTGCCCAACCCTTCAGGGATTAAACGCGTGATGTTTAATAAAAAAGAAACATAACTATCGGTACGCCTAGCAAGAATGCTTGACGTAAATGTAACGTCCATTCGAACGATTTTAAAATTGAAAATACTCGTTCTGAATATAAAATTAATTTAATTATGTTTTAAGTGCTTATTCATATTTATGGGTGATACTCATTCTCTTTGCTTCATATATGTTATCCTAAATGCTACAGTATAGTTGTAATTTAAATTAAAAATCGCTTGAATAGGGAATTTGACTTGATTTATTTACAAAGATTTCCCGAAACATAAAAAGGAAAAGACACGGTAAAAAATACATTTTAAAATATCTAACAAAATGGCAAAGTTGGAAGTGTTTTAAAATCTATGCTCAAAGGAGACAACACTGCTAGCATCTGACGTCACTAGACAGACACGTCATAGTGACTCTGCATCATTCAGTACAAAGGCCGTTCTAGGCGACAAATATGGAAGAAAAACTTCAAAAGCGTATTACTTTTCCATTTTTCCACCGATTTATCTACTTTATTGACTAATCTAGTTTTCTAGAAATCATTAACATAAATTACTCGTTTTACTCGGCGTCAAAAATCCTATTGATGTAACGTACACGTCAAGAATTCGTGATAGGCACACATTTTTTTTTTATGGGCTTCTGGCAATTTATCCTTCAGGGATATGTACTGCTTAGAGGAACTTTTCTGCGGGGACTTAATTAGGAATTAAAGCCTCCGGCCAGGGCGTAAAAAACTTAAAAGCTAAGCGACCAATCGCTAAGGGCACCCCCTGAGGGGTACGAGCCTCGGCTTAGGACGTCGCTGGGTGAGGACTGCAAGGGACGGGCTGGATCAAATAGATATATTTATTATTCAGGGACTAATTTAAACAACTACTAACTCAGCTACGCCGGCTGGCTCGAGCAAAGGGTCGGGGGAGGACATTGACGTAGTCGTCGCGACGGGCCTCGGCGGCGATGACAGAATGACGGCGTTCTGTGTTTGCGAATAGTGCTAGTGGCCCTATTGCGCTCCTGGAGGAGAGTGATAGTGTCATCAGGCTCTCTTAGTGTATGTTTAGTTCGCGCACGTAAGGGCATTGCGTAATCTTTTAGGGTATACACATTCTGTGCGGCTACCCGAATTGCGTCCTTTTTCTCAATTATTAAATATACAATGTTTCAATTAATTCTATTGCGAGTAACATCTTTGTAATGATTCTCCTTTCACGAGAAGGACGTCGGTTATCAGATTATTAATCTTCACGTGTTTATGTGGAACAAATAATGACCTTCACGTGGCTATGACAAAGACATAAAAGGAAATATTAACCTGCTCATTATTTTTAACCAATCATACGTCACGAGTAGTTATGGCAACAATATACTAGGGATGATTTTACCCGACCATTGCGACATGGAGGGTAATTTGTTTATCAGTCTATTATTTGTTCTTTTGTTGCGCTCTAAAGACAAAACACGTGAGACGATGATTTTGATTTTCGATAACGTGAGTATTACTGAGTGTTTTAAAAAAAACAAAAATCATAATGGCGGATTTTTGGTGACAAATTAGGCGTCTTGAATTACTTTTTTCATGCAGGCGAGTGAGGTTTGAGGCCAACTACACTCGACTGCTTTGCAAGTCATCGTGTTGGCCTATTAATTAGTCTTTTTGGGTAACTTTCTGTAGAAATGTTTATTTCTGATAATTTAAAAGCCTGTCAAGGTCAAGGACAAGGTCTTATAGAAATAATCGATTTGAGTGAGACTTGTCTATCGATTCCCTATCATCTGCCAAGCCTTTTCCCAACTATGTCGGGGTCGGCTTCCAGTCTAACCGGATGCAGCTGGATACCAGTATTTTACATAGAGCGACTGCCTATCTGACCTCCACAACCCAGTAACAGGGCAACACGATACCCCTAGGTAAGACTCGTTGTCAGACTTTCGAGTTTCTGACTACCTGTAACGACTGTCAAAGATCTACAAATGACAACCGTGACCAACGGTTTAGCGTGCTTTCCAAAGCATGGACTCCTCCATGCTTTGGAAAGCACGCTAAACCGTCTCGGTATGTTACGAATGGTCACCAATCCTCAGACTGACCTCGACAAGCGTAGCTTAACCTTCGATCAACCCGTACGGCTGTTTTTATTTAGCCACGAGCTCTATCGATACCCCTTCTGCCTGATTATTCATATTTAATTTAATTTATACTAATTCCTAGGTATACCAACATCGTTTTAGTCATCAAAGATTTTTTAAGCTTACTGTGTCCGTTGAAACTTTAATTAACATAAGGATCTTATTATTGGAATCGTGATCATTTGATCATGAATATTTATTTATTTAAATAAATATTGTTAATTCTTTCATCTTAACGAGAGTATTAAGACGTTTGTGTATAGACATTAGAATAATTTATATACCTATCTTGTCTAATATTCAGTAAATTATGACATCAGAAGTATTCATAGCAAATAGATAAATTCAATTTTATTTTTGCAGGATTTTGGCGACACGGTTGGCGCAGTGGCTGAGCGATCGACTGCTGCGCCGCGTATCGTGGGTTCGATTCCCGCACGGAACAAATATTTGTATTGCTTACAGGTAGTTGTTCCGGGTCTGGCTGTTTGTGTATGTGAGTTTAAACTTTTGTTAACGCACCCACGACACAGGAGAAATTCCTAGTGCGCGGCAACGTTTTTTTTTAAATAAAGATGTGTGATATTTGAACTTATTTTAGTAAATGGTGTAAATTATTACTGTAAATGGTTTTCTAAAAGAGCACTTTTACACGTTATAAAATAAAAATAAGCCCCTTTTTTGGATAACCAAAAGGGAGACTTATTTTTAGTTTATTAGGGATTAAGGATATAAATCCCTATTCGTTATCGTGACGGGGTGGGGTGTCTTAACACAGGGGCATTTTTATGTATTATTGTGTATAGAAAAAGACGTGTATGATGAGTGTTGCCCTTGATTGTATTTAAGTTCTAACAATAGTTTTCTAAGACTAACCTTTGGTTCTAGCTGTTCTAAAACAAATAAATTTGTATTTAAAGTTACAAATGTATGCACCAAATTGATCACGTCCTTCAAGAAGATCAAGATCACAATACATGCTCATTTTATTCTCAGACCCAAATAGAAAGTACTCAAGTTTTTGATATTGCTTTGTCAAGTACAACTTAATAATTAAACATTCAAGGCTCCCAGTTCGCGGTGTCATCCAATAATATTGTATTTTGAGAAAATAAACGATTTTTGTCCACATATAAAAGAGGATGGAATTCTAGTAAACGATACAGTTTAAGTTTTGTAGTGAAAAGCTGAGGACTAATATACCAACAATGAATCTGGTGAGTACCGACAAGGGAAAAATTTAATTTAAATAAAAATACCTAGACTGAGTTTGAAAGGTTAAGTAAAAGTATTTGGTTTGGATACGAAAATGCAATGCCATTTCTATATTCCATTTAGGAGTTAACTTTCATATTTCTTTAACTTCTTAATTATATATCTTAAAGGTATTACCCAGTTATAGGGTTGTGGAGACCAGAAAGTTAGTGGCTCCATGTATAATAACGACTGATGTTCTGGGTATTTGCTATGTATAATAAAAAAATATCTATCCATGTAATGTATTTTATTAAGTACATCAGTCATCTAGTACCCATAACACAAGCTCTGCTTAACTTGCGGCTAGATGATGCTGTGTGGATTGTCTAGCATTATTTTTTATTTTTTTTAATACTGGTATTCGCCAGTATTATAAAAAATAATAAAATATAAATAATATAATAGCACCTGAATAGGTGCACCCCTTTAAATACTGACAGCCTACCCCAACATAGTTGGGAAAAGACTAGACAGATGATGATGAATTCCATCATACCCTCCGTTAAGATGCAAATAATCGGGCTGATATTACGTTTAATTTTGGATTTGTTTCTAATTACTATTTCAATTTATTTCAGTTAATCATCAGCGCAGTCTTCGCCATCAGTGCAGCTCAAATCCCGTCTAGGAACTACATCCCCCAAAACCAAGGAGGTCAAGGAGGACAGAGTGGCTACCAGTCCTACCAGGGATCCCAATCAATTTCTGGAGGAGGTGGGGGTGGGAATAGGCGTCCCCAACAAGATGCCGAGAAGAATGCTGCTACTTTGAAACAAGATCAGGGAGCTAGTGAAGATGGAAGTAAGTTAAATGACGAACATAGAGATAATATAACATCATCACGCTTCTATTCTTATAAGGGTAAGGCAGATAAGAATAAAATAGAATACTCTTTATTTTACCCCATGAAAACTTACTAATCATGATTTTAAGAGCTACATAGGGTGTGCGGGTGTCGCGATCTCTTACAGACATCCTTTGGATGGACTTGATAGAAAAGGACAAAAGATTAATATGTTGGTAGTTCATTGTGTAATATTTAAATATATACAAAAGATGTGTTGTACAACCACATTTTGCCAGTTATGTTTAAGTCCTAGGTGATAGGGAGCGATTCAATTGTCATCAACCGGGCACAAATACAGACTGCTACTGAAAAAATCCAGATGGAATAACCCAATAACACTTTGCTTGACCTGGGAATTTCTTGACACAAGACCGCATGTTCACGTGTAGCGCTTTCAA
Source organism: Phlogophora meticulosa (assembly GCA_905147745.2). NCBI lineage: Eukaryota > Metazoa > Arthropoda > Insecta > Lepidoptera > Noctuidae > Phlogophora > Phlogophora meticulosa. The sequence continues at coordinate 2,592,092 of LR990534.1, forward strand.
CCATTGTACCAACGAGACAGTTCAGTTTACCTATTTACTACTTTTCTACTAAAATTTTCTTTGTTATAAAATACTGACGGCCTCATTGGTCGCAAACGCAACTGCTAAGCATGAGGTGCTGGGTTCGATTGCCAGGAAAAGCAATGTGTTATTGGGATTTTTCACTAGAAACTTATCAGTACTAGCCCCGAGGCTGGATGTGTGCGCGGTTGATGGCAATAGGCTCGCCCCCTATCATATGGGACTTCAAAACATAACTGGTGAAATTTGCATGTACTGTATACTGTAGGCAGATCTTTGCCTAGTTTTTCAAGGAATACAAACGTGAGTATATGTGAAGTTATAATATTTTGCAACTTTATAAATAAATCCTTAAATAGATTGTTATAAGAACTTAACACAATTCATTTTGTTATAAGACAGATAATCAATTAAAATTATGTAGCATTCACAACATACCAGAGCTTTGTGAGTTAACAAAGCTTTTGAACTGAATAGAGCTTTGTATTTCACAAAACAATAATGAAAGTGCCCTTGGCGTGTACTGGTAATGTCAAGGTTATAATAATTACTTCGTGTTCATCGCGTGTATGCTGTAGATTGGTCCATTCACATGTTTCGAGTGTCTTCATCTTTTTTTGTAAACATACATGCAAGTGCTTTCTTTCATACATTTTCTGAAGTTTTACCAAAATGCAGATAACATCACGCCTGTATTTACTGAAGGATAAGACAGAGGTGTACCTTTGTACGCATTTTGCCAATTCTGTCTAAGTCCCATGTACGTAATGGAGGCGACCGCATTGCCATCAAACACTGCAAGTGACTTTTTCGTTTACATTTTTTGGAAAATTATTTTATATCATTTTAATTCTCCAGTCATTATCTAATTAACGTCCTTGATCATACTTTATACTTCACTTGTAGGGTTTCGGTTAACAACTAATTTTCTACCTCCCAATTAGATCTCATACTTATCTGATTTTTTCTAGGCTACCACTTTGGCTTTGAAACTTCAAACGGCATCCGAGCTGAAGAAGCCGGCAACCCAACGCAAGCGCAGGGCGGGTTTTCCTACAAGGGAGACGATGGTATCACATACACGATCACCTACACCTCAGGAGAAGGTGGCTTCAGACCTCAGGGTGAACACTTGCCAGTGGCTCCTCCCACTCCTGAAGCTATCCTGGAAGCCTTGAAGAAGAATGAGCAAGATGAGGCAGCTGGTATCTTTGATGATGGTAAGCAAAACTATAATGATGTTAAAGTTTGACGATTTCTATGTTCAGATTTAGAAGACTTGCTGCAACTGTCTCCCACGCCAATCTCTTCATGTTATTTCAAATATTTATTTAAGTATTTTCCTCTTCTTCCTTGAATTCAAGTTCTTTCTTTCTTTCTTTTTTAAAAAAACATTGCCCCACACTAGGAATTTCACCTGTATCGTGGGTGCGTTTACAAACACTCAAACTCACATGGACAAACAGCCAGACCCGGAACAACTACCTGTAGGCCATATAAATATTTGTTCCGTGCGAGGATCGAACCCACAACACGCGGCGCATCAGCCAATGGCTCAACCATTGCGCCAACTGTGTCGTGTGATGAATTAACAACTGATTTGAACTCACCTTATTTTTCTCCATCAGGTAAATATCACCCCGATCAGCAAGGAGGTGGCCAGAACAACGGCTTCGGATCTTCAGGCAATGGAGGCTTTGGATCTGCAAATCACCAAGGAGGTTTCAACTCCAACAGTGGTTATCAATACTGATTTAATATGAACTCTTCAGCGATAATATTTGTCAATATTAAGATCTTGGTGAGATCTAGTTTTTTGTGTAATGGTTCGATCTGTGCTTAGGCTTAACTAAAGTCTAAAACTTGGTAAGTAAGACGGTTAAGGTAGGATATGTAGTTCTTCAGAATATTGACAAATTTTATGTATTTTTTACAATTTCAAAGATCACTGGACATTAGCATAGAATATTTAGTAATAAGTAGTTATCGATTGTACACAAAATGTTGATAAAAAAGTAAGAATGGTTTAATAAAGAAGATCACAGCTCTAAAACCAACGAACGTTGTTTCTTTGGACGTGACGTCTAATAAATCGATGAACGCCAGCTGCATGCACGAAAAATGATGACTCGTTGTCCCGTTACGCTCATTGTACGCTTGCGCCGCATATATCTCTCTTCCACTCGATCGGCTTGTCTTTGTCACGTTAAACTATCGTCCGTAAACCAACTTTACAGACAACCAATTTTTTCATGTACCTATTCATTGTGTTTGCGAAAGGTTAACTAACGCCATCTGTGTTGTAGACGACGAACTAACACGGTACATAGTTAACAACTATGTTAACTGACACTAGTCGTAGTTTAGTTTTCTTCTGTGAAGCTTCATAGTGTTTTAGTTAATGTAACACACCACCACGCCTGTGTGCAAAAGAGTTATGCAGTGCACAGTTCACTCATAATTCGCCAGTTGTGTTTAAGTCTTATGTAAAAGGAGCGAGTCCATAGATTATATCGTTATTTTTTTAATAACTTTGTGTTATACATAGTTATTTCTTTTCTTGCAAGAAGACGGACATTTTTTTTTTAAGTATTATTTGTTATTCATGCATTTTCAGTTTGGCCTTTCTGTGTAAGGACACTCTATTTATTATTTATAAACTTATACGTATCTATTAATATCATCATTTCTGAGCTAAAATAATATTATTGTGACGACATTGCCTATCGCGACGATATTTTATCATGTCAGGTCAAAGGTAAAATTTTTAAAAGACTTGTTAGAACTGACAAAATTATCACACGGTTACTGGATCGTAAATTAACACAATAATAAATATTAATAAACTCAAACTAAAATAATTTATTTCAGTTATACCATTAAAGAGGCACTTTTGCACCAATTAAAATAATATAGGTACTAAAAAAATGGTTCTAGTTTCCCTTTCCAAAAAGTACTTTCATGTGGAGATGAATGGGCAAGAAAGTCAAAATAGTTTCTTTAAAATATTTTGCATACACTATTCAGATATTAGACTAGATTACATTTGAAGACGATGCAACAACATAGAAAAAATATCACTAGTAAAAAGTTACGTTATTACATTGAAGCAATGCAGAAATTGGAAAAAAAGCAACCTGTCGTGATTGGTTGACTGATTTATCAAACGGCAATCCGAGCACTTGACATGTGTGTGATTTTAACACTATGTATTTGTCGTTCACTGTCATCAGCATTAACCATGACTTAGCTGTTTTAGATCTAATGCAAACACGCTGTGGTTCACTGCGAGATGTTTTTTTTTCTTTTTTTTTTTAAACTTTGCCCCACACTACGAATTTCTCCTGTACTTTGGGTACCTTTACAAACATTCAAACTCACATACACAAACATCCAGACCTGGAACAGCTACCTGTAGGCCATACAAATATTAGTTCCGTGCGGTAATCGAACCCACGACACGCAGCGCAGAAGTCAATCGCTCAGCCACTGCGCCAGCCGTCGAACTCATTATTTGTGTATGAGACTCTGATTTATGTAAATAATAATATTAAGCTATATTCCAAACACAGTAAAATTTATAGTATAAATAATGTAAACAAAGATATCCTTATTGTACTCGCTTCTAGACTCCAAAAAAATATTAGTATACGTTTGCAAAAGTGGCTCATTCTTTGCCATAAGAATTAGCATTGCCATCCAACGCGGCAATGCTGATAGTCTTTTGGGCACGTTTCCAGGTGACAGCGATGCGGAGGAGTACTTTGACGCCTTTTTAATTTATTTTGTTTTTGTATAATAGGTCTTTACCTATGAAATTGCCGTTTTGTATGAAAAAATTTAAATTAATTTTTTTAATGTATTTTTTATTTGTATTAATCGAAGTAATCACCCATGCAATCAATGCATCTTTGCCAACGCAGTGGCAGTTTATTGATGCCCTTCTTAAAGAAATCAGCTGGACGGGAGGCAACAAATTCTTCAAAGGCATTTTGTACTGCCTCTCGGGTATTGAATTTTTTTCCCGCCAAGAAGTTATCCAAATTCTGGAAAAAGTAGTAGTCTGTAGGCGCAAGGTCTGGTGAGTAGGGCGGATGACGGAGAGCTTCCAACCCCAGTTCTTGCAACTTGGAGACCGTCTGCTGTGCAGTATGAGGTCGCGCGTTGTCGTGCAGGAGCAGCGGAGACGAGCGATTGACCAATGCTGGTTGGAGATGTGCCAGCTTCTCCATCATTGTGTTCAATTCTTCACAGTACACATCTGCAGTAATGCTCACCCCGTTTGGTAAGAAGCTGTGTTGAATCACACCGGCGCTAGACCACCAAACAGTGACCATCACTTTTCTTGGGGTAAGTTTTCGTTTAGGGCATTGTTTAGGTGCTGAACCAGGATCCAACCAACTTGCTGAGCGCTTGCGGTTATCAAACAGAATCCATTTTTCATCGCAGGTAACAATGCGGTTCAAAATTCCTTCATTTGTGTGTCTGTTGAGCAGTGCAAGGCACGTCTCGACGCGTACTTCGCGCTGGCGATCATTGAGTTCGTGGGGCACCCATTTGTCAAGCTTTTTTACCTTGCCAATTTGACGCAAATGGACCAATATTGTTTTGACGCTAACGTCGGAAGCTGCTGCTAATTCAGCCGTAGATTGTGTATCATCAGCTTCCACAATCGCCTTTAATTCGTCATTGTCGACCAAAGTCTTCGGACGACCGCGAGGTTCATTTTTCAGGTCGAAATTTCCAGAACGGAAGCGAGCAAACCAATAACAGGTAGTGCGTTGGTTTGTAGTGTTAGCTCCGTAAACGTCGTTGATGTTGCGTGCCGCTTGTGCCGCGTTGCTGCCACGACGGTACTCATATTCCATAATTACTCGAATTTTTAACGTATCCATGATGACGAAAAAGATTTAAATGCGATGAAAATGTAACACTAATCAATAAACAAATGACTACTTTTGGAAAAAAAAATCCATGTTTTTAAAATAAAATTAATTTGAAATTAGAATTCTTAGCCAAACAAAAAATATTTTGATTTGAAATGGCCAGTACTGCAGAACGGCAATTTCATAGGTAAAGACCTAATATATATTTATTTAGTTTTATGTCATAATTGTATATATGTAAATAACTTTAAAATATGACATTAAATTCAAAGTATAGCTATATATCTAAAACAAATTCTCAAGAATGCAAAAAAGAAAATTAAGTAATTTATAAGCTTTATTAATAAGGTTTCTATTAAGTACAATATTTCTTGTATGACAAACAGCTTGCAGCTCGGGTTAAGCTGCTACAATGTACCCTTAAGCACGCAAGCTTTCCTTAATTATTTATTTAATTATGTATATATAGAGTTAATGTGTTTAAATTTATATGCAAATATAAGTATTTGCATATAAATTTTAACAGCAAACATTCCTTTTTTATTGATCGTGAAGTCACGGAACTTATCAACCTAATAAATAAATAGCACCACCATATTAACGATTTTTTTCCAATGAGTATATTCTGCAATAAGGTTTTTTATACAGTTAATTCTACACACACCCCTGCTTTTCCAAATCGCTTTAGACATTGGTATAATCGTCCATATCGGCTTTGCTTGAAATATTTAAAAATACTAGTGGGGACTTGCTAGTCGAAATTCATCCGTTTTAGCTTTTTGCACTCCTCCTCTAAATAAATAAATTTGTGGGTATCTTCTCTATCTTAACAATAAACTTTAACTATGCCAAATCTCACACTTCTCCGTTAGCGAAATATTAAAAAAAACGGGCCTGAAGATTTCCGCGAGAGCTAAGCTCGCGTCTTTTTCCGCTTCAAATTTAACAAAACATGTGTTTTAATTTTCATTTTTCACTTGCAGGTGTTAAATCTGTTAAACCCCTACTCTTTTTCTAAAATACACTAGGAATTTCTCCTGTATCGTGGGTGCGTTTACAAACATTTAAACTCACATACACAAACAGCCAGACCCGAAACAACTACCTGTAGGTCATACAAATATTTGTTCCGTGTGGGGATCGAACCCACAACACGCGGCGCAGCAGCCGATGGCTCAACCACCGCGCCAACCACCGTGTCGTCAAAATAACCTTTTTAAAATTCCTTTGTAAAATTCCCAAAATTCCTTAGTAACTCCTTATTCCATCAGCTATCTGTTAGTTTTAACATTTTTGAAGTTGTTTTATTGGCGTTATTACCGTAAATGCGTTCATATGCATTCATTAAAAAGCTGTTACTTTGACATTACAAACAGACACTTCAATTCTGTTTATTTATGTAGATATACATATCTATATAGATAATGGAAATTTAGGCCTACTTGCGCCATCTATTTCTGAAGCACCTTCATCTATCACCTGCTTGTCAGACATCTAATTTATTGCATCAGTAATATTGCAACAGTACAATATTTCTAACAACGCAGACCACATCCTCATATCAAGGTCGAAGCGTCTTTACCAACAGTTGCAATAGGATCTCATTATATTCAATACTTGTTTATGTTGATATTTCATCTTATTATTCTGATTACTGACCAGGAGAGGCTCGTGGTTACGACCTTCAAGGTTAAGCCACGCTTTTTGAGATTGGTGCTCATCCATAACTATCGAGCCCCACTGTGACTCGGAGAACGTTAAGGCTTTGGTTACGGCTGTCATTCTTTGATCTCTGACATCTTTGTCAGTAACGGGTTGTCACGAGGACGTAAGCCAGACAGATTAGTTTGGCCAGGTATCGTTTACCTTGAAACTGGGTTGTGGAAGTTAGATGTGAAATCTAGGTAGTAATCTTTAGCCTTGGCTGCTTCCAGTTAGACTGGACGACGATCCCAACATACATGGGAGAAGGATAGGCAGATGATTCTGATAAAGATAGAGATTTTCAAAATCCCGTTAAAATTCTGGTACTTTGTACATTTCATCATTGTCTATTTTCTTACTTGTGACTTTTATATGTTTTCAATAATCTAAAAGTGCTGAATCTCAGCCTAATAATAATGCGCATTGCCAAAATATTCAAACCACCATACATAGATCGCATAATGCCTACCACACTAGCCTAGTCACAATATTGAACAATATGATCTTTATTAACTGCATACAATATTGACAAATTCCGCAGTTATATTTATATGACAGAAACTTTTAGGTTGTCCAATTTAATTTTTTGGTCAATATTGCTTTTTTCTGATAAGATGATAAACGTACAGAGGCCAGCACATCAAGCTACCCCAATCTATCAAATATTTTTGATAGGTTTTCAACTTTATCACAAAAACATAAGTTCCATATTGTCAAAAAATCTGGGCATTGGAGGCACACCAATTGATATAAAATCAGGTGGATAAAAGGTGAGTATCTACACTATTGTAATCGCATTATATTTAGTTTTCCTAACATCAAAGGGGAAATTCCCGTAAAGTTTGAAATTGATTGTCTCTGTGATGACATTGAAACTAGATTTTGAATGTTTTTAATTACGAGAATTGGCCGTCAATTGTTTTGATATGTAAGTGGCCTACAATTTACATAGTAAGCAGAAATACAGTAATTTAAAAGTGTTCTATTGTTTTACCATATTACTAAGTTCACATTTTATTAAGTTTTTTCACGGAATCTTTTTTGGTAGTTACTTAACTCTGTAGTAATAAATATACTTAGTGAATTTGGTTTGGAAAATGCTAGAATTGCTTATGTTTTGTTTGTCACAAGAACAATGTATGTAGAATTTATTATTTTGATGAAAGGTATTGTAATAAAAATCAAAAGGTAAATTGTAGAAAAAAAAGTATAAGTGTTTATTCATAGAATAAATAATTGCATCCTCACAACTTCACTGGTAACCATCATGACTATATCAGATTACACATACTCATCACGTTATCATTGTTATCATACTCCATTTTAATTGATAGCCTTTTAATTTTATTACTATCTGTAAGCATATTTTGACGAAGAAAAATATCCTGAGCCATTGGCGTAGAACTAACATTTAAATATCCAACTATTGTTTTCTTATTTAAATATCACAATTAAAATGTTGCCAAAATGTACTTACAATCAAGCCTCATTATAATAATAAGAGCATATTTCGTACCGTCTCATTATGCACCTGTTCCATTTTCGAATCGCAACACGGCTTTGCAAGTGTGCGTGCCTTCTATATTACAAATCAGATCGTTTCCTTATCTGTGTGTGTAATGCAAACGATACGAAAAATGCTCCACTTGATTTTTTTGTTTGTATTTAAAATGAAATATAGCTAAATACTGGTATGGTATTGTGATTAGTATTTGTAAGTTTGACGGTTGAAGCCAGAGGAAGCCTGTGCTCTCGCGAACTGGGGCTGTTGGCCGTAGGCGGCGGCGCCCGCGCTGGGTGCGTCTCCGTACTTGCCGGGGTTGTACTGACCTGGAAATTTGAGAAAAGAAAAGTTTAGTTTAAGTCATCACTAAATTAAATGTACCCTAATAATTATAATTAATCAAAAGAGTTAGTTTGTTTTTTTTTGTTTGGTCAAAATAAAAAAAAAACTTTTTGTATTTAGACCAATTCTCGAGCAACTTAATATGCATTATATTACTATCACGCATCTATTCTTAGCAGCGGGTTATAACCCCCAGTTAGTAGTTCCACAGTTAGTATGACCTGATACCCAATGGTATATCATTGAAAAAAATAGGCCATTAATGATAAAGAGGCAGCTATTGCTCAAATAAAGCCTCATCATGATTTATCTCCAAAACTATTAAGCGTGAAGCATTTGAACGCATTGGTAAATTCATTTTCTTCACATTATGTCTTCACAGTACTTAAAAAGGTTGCTTGAAAACATTACAAGAGTGTATTAAACATGAATTATAAGAACATTGCTGGCTGATCGATCACCTACGCTGTAAATGTTAAAAGATTGCAACAAGTCAGTAATATCTTCTAAAATTATAGGCTACAGTACATTCTCGTGTAATTAGTTGACATTTAAGGCATGGCGGAACATTTTGTTAAGGAAATTATTACTGAGAAGAATGTGTTGACACCCTAGCGCCATCCCATCTTCCTAGTACGGCGGACTGTGAAACCCTCGATCAAGGAAAATTTTAAAACCTAATTGGGAGTTATATTTTTGAGCCGTTTGTTCCAGAGAGGGCCATGGGGTCCGCGTGCCCATTTGGTTTTTCGGGAAATTTGTTTGTTCGACTCTTCACGTAACCAGGGGGCTGGCCTTGTTTTGGACTACCAATTATTGGGCAACACCATACCCTTTGGTAAGACTGGTCGTTAGAATTTTGGGCTTCTGTCTACTCGTCATGACTGTAAATTTTAACGTGATTTCCGAAGCACGGAGAAGTCTCTATATGTAATGAATGGTCACCCATCCACAGACTGACCTCGGCAAGCGTAGCTTAACCTTCGATCGACCCGAGCTCCTCATTTATATATATCCGGTCACAATAACTAGCACCACTCGCGGATTTCAAAGCCCCAATCTCCACATGACCTTAGAATCTCCGTGGGACATTCCCTTCACTGCACTGACCTATTGTTCAGTAAGACAGTAGCTATTATCCTCTGCAAACTTTAGTTCCCGTACATTATTATTTACAACTTTATTCTAACACACGAACACACAAAACTCGACCTTATCTGTCAAGGCGTGAAGTTTGACACAAGTGTAGTGTGACGTTGGAAGCTTTAAGAAGCGTATTAAGCTTTTTGTTAAAGGAAATTGGTCTTTAAGTAAAGAGACGCAAGGTGTTAATGTTAGGTGATTTTGAACGGTCTTACAGGTCATTGGGTAATCTTGTAAAGGTCAGTGTACTAGTGCAAGTGTTCAGGTGATTCTGTTAAGTTATTTATAGATGTGTTGTTGTTTAAATTTTTGTTGTATTTCGGATCTTCACCCTATTTATTTAAAGAGGACAGCAGTAGTAGAAGTTTTAGGTGAAGTTAAGATAGAATAAGTGTGTATAAGTGTATGTATAAGTGTAAGTGGTGTATCTTCTAAAAGGTATTTTAGACTAGCCATAAGGTACAACAAAACAGAATAAGCTGGTCTCTCATTCTATTCAAACTCCGTTCTGTGCTAGGCCAGCAAAGCTCTTAGTGTCAACCATGTCACCACTGACATGTGGTCGGCTGTTTCTATCCTAACATAATAAAACTGAAGTCTTTGTTTGTATTTTTACCTACCAGTCGAATTAAAAATAAAATTTGCTGCATTGAATAGTCCAAATCTTGAGAAAGGTTATAGGCTGTCTAACATCACGCTATGACCATTGAAATGTAGGTAAAACCTCTGAACTCGCCTATTTACATATAAGTACTAGGTTTTCGATTGGTTATTCCTAACTCACAAATATTATTTTAGTATCCTTATCAACAAAACCATATCAAAAAATAATTCACATAATTTTACAGAATAGCCCTTTAAATTATAGAGCACCTAAGGCATTTAGACGCGCCACCCATAGAGTATAAAGAGTGACATTTCCCACAGATTACCGCGCCCTATCTGATTGCTAATCGTCGTTATTAGTCTGTGTCTAATGCCATTCTAAAGTAATTTGCTTGTTGGTGTGCTATTTTAGGAGTCTTTGTTATGTTTCGTAACTAAGAAGTAAGCTGACAAAAGGGATTCTGGAAATGTGATTGATTTACATAACAGAAGTTCAATTTATGGTCATAATTATACTCGAACGTGAGTACCGCCACAGACTGTACATGTACTTATTTGTACTAGATTGGTTCTCTCCACATATCAAACTGAAGTGCTCTTTTTCAATAAGCGAAGTCAAATAATGTTTTTTGTTTTTACAAGAATCATATAACCAACCTTTATTAATGTTTCAAATTATTTATAAGAAAAATAATTACGTACCTACATCAGAAGAACGAAACAAAATCAAGTTAGTCATATCTCTATTTTTTCCTTACCGTTCTATACCTTCTGTAAATATTTATGAAAATCGATGTACGCATGTGTGAGTGTTGCCTAAGGTAAAGACTCCAAAACTTAAAATTTCTTAGATTGAAATTTTCTTAACTTTTAAAATATTAGACTCAAATTCATCTAGCTTCACTGCTGTTTCACAATCCATCAACTCAGATTCCCAGATTTGCAACACCGTACCATCTGTCAGAACTTTACGACGACCGGTGTGACCATACTAAAGTAAATTGAGACACCTTTAATGTCAATTGAAACGTTCATGTAATAGGTGTTAAGTAATTGGTTATTGGTCGTAATTAGTAATGAGGAGTTTTATTACAAATGGCTATTTAATGTTTATAGTAGGTGTTTAGTGTTCGATAACAAATCTAAGGACGTCCATAGATTGGTAATCGAACACACAATCGACACATCGATACACGTGTAAGAAGATCTTAATGCTAAATGATAGAAAATTAACAAAGTTAGTTAATTGACACAAAATTAACGATAATCGTGTTGTTGCGAATTCTGACTCTACTCATACAAACGCCAGTATATTATTATCATGGTATTCTAAACTGTCAAATTTTCCTAATTGAACATAAACTTTATTGTTTTGTAATAAAGTTAAAAAACTATAAAATTAATTTGACCATTTAGGGTAGCGTGATGTGCTGGCTTTTGTGTATTTTGAAAATTAAACCAACCCTGAGAGTTGTAATCCATGAATCCGTGCTGTTATATTATATGTCAAAATCAAATTTAAAAAAAAGAACGGAACGTCCGAAGCTACATTATGGTTCTCCATAGACTTGGCTGTTACTGTGTTTTAAAAACTCCATGAAGTAGCCTATGAGGACGTTTTGAACCGGATCTCGTCTACATTTTGAAATAATATCTACTGACAATTCCTCAAATTTCTCACAGAATTCCTCCGATCAAACCAAACCCATCCATCCATATCTTCCAAAAACTTGACTTACCATCATCGATGATGCCAGCGGCCTCATCACGAGCGTTCTGCTCCAAAGCCTTCAGGATCTCTTCTGGTACCGGGGGAGCGGTGGGAATGTGAGCTCCCTGAGGCTGGAAACCACCCTGACCGGCGGCGTAGCTGATGGAGTAGACCTGGCCGTCGTCACCGGTGTACTGGAAGCCACCTTGAGCTTCGATGCCGTCAGCCTGGAAGATTCAAGGGTGCTTTATAAGTATGTGTCTTATCTGTAGAATGCTGATTGCTTTTTAAATAAAGTCTTCTCCAAAAATTGCTGTTTCATAATGCGGTGGTTTCACATGGCAATAAATTGTTTCAATAAATATTGTCTTAGATCCTCGCATAGAGAAAGCGTCTACAAATGGCCAATGTCCAACCCTGTTATTATTACTTTGTGATTCAGAAATATGTTTATATCCTCTATCTGCTAAGTATAGAAAGAAAAACAGTGCAACATTGTCAATCAAATATTACGAAATCTGGTGGAAAGGATCTAGTTACTATGGTAGGATGAGATTGATTAAAAATATGGGAACATTTTCGTCGTTTGAATTCGTAATTTTCCAGTAACGATGGCACTAAAGATACCTAGTTGATTCCTAGAACTGTGCAGCTCATAAAAACTAACCTTTGTCTGCCGTAACTCATCCAGATCATTAACATTTACCGTGAAGGATGTTATGAGCTGATAACATCTATGAGAACGACTTTATTTTTAGTGCTGGCAATTTATTTCTTTATGGAAACATCCTGCATGAAGGAACATACAGTCTATTTATTCTGGGTTCTGTATGTGCTGTTATAGCTACTACATATCAAATTCAAATTCAAAAAAGAACGGAAAGTCAGAAGCTACATTATGGTTCTCCGTAGAGTTGGTTGTTGTTGTGTATTAAAAACTCCATGAACTCAAGAATGGCTTATTTGTAGCTTTCGAAACACGGTAGTTTTCTAGAAGGCTTTTTTATTTGTAATGGTATTGAAAGTCTTTCCTTAATAACTGTGCAGTTTTACCTATCTATACTTGTATACTGTATATATATATTAATAAGAGGTCAAGTTTGTTTGTAAGGTTGTAAGTAGGGATAATCTGCGGAGCCACAACCATAGTAGTTTTAAAGGGGATTTTACTCTTTAAAGGGGATATGGAAGTTTGAAGGTAAAGTACCAAATCCACGGGGGTGAAATCGCGGGCGAAGCGCCAGTATTAAAAAAAAAATCCTTCACAGTCAATAGTCAAACAACCTATTACGTACTACATTAATTGTCTTAAGAAGACGGATGGACCAAATAGTTATTATCTAAAAGTCGATGCAATAATGTATGCTCAGTAAATTATTACATTATTACGTTCACCGAGGATCGAGGTTAATTGAATATATTACAATTGAAATATTACTAAAGACCTTGACATTTTGTGGTTTTACGGGAAGGTCAGTTTTTTATGTCACTTTCTGAGAGGATGTTTTTAATGAGAATAAATCTCTTAGAGTACCGTAAAACGGGGTGAATCGAAACGCCAGGGTGAATAGAAACAATATTTTGAATTGATTTTCTCGTTAGCTAAACATTGTTTGCTACTATAAGTAATTATTTAAGTAAGTACTTATTTTTTAAGGAATTGTAATGAACTATTTCCGACATCTTGTCAGTAATAAATAATATTGAATCAACGTTAAAATCTCAAATAAAGTTTTGTTTCGATTCACCCTGGCGTTTCGATTCACCCCGTTTTACCGTACGGAACTTTTTGAATGCATGCAAATATTATTTTACCATGACTTGAGGAAAAATCAATAGTCCTCTAAATCTACCACCCTTATTTTATAAACGTAGAATATCGTGACCATCAGTATAACCTCCAGCTTTACCATAGATTTTGGAGGTTTTAAAAGAGTTTGGTATAACCACAATGCGTCTTTCAATGAGCGGGTCACAGTTTATGCTCGTACTCTACTCAAATAAAGATCTAGTCCTAGTGAAACCTAATCATAAACGTCAAATGGGATTTACTGCTATAACATCCAAGTATTAAAAAACGATAAAATAGCTATTTGACACATTAACGTATAATTTTACGACTGCATAATTTACAATCCGTTAATGTAATTTTATGTTCATCGATTGAAATGAATAATTATTTGTAAATCGAATGGCAATAAAAACTTAAAATTTTGAACTAATCATTTCGTTTGATCTAGACTTGTCGAAATATTATGTCAAATTGTTGTCATTTTGACAGCTCACCGCTGTTTTTAGCTATCACAATATATTGTGTTATCTAGTTTTATCAAACGATCAAATCGGTAAAATAAATTACATAAATAATTCGTTGTGTATTTTTGTCTGATCAGTGTGAACCTTTTGATCGTTAAAATTCGATTAAATTAAATAAGATATATTTTTTGACCGTTACAAAAAAGACAACTAATCGACAAAAAAAATAAAAAATATACTTGACAGTTGGTTATCAATCATAAACATCAAAAAGACTGATAGATTGATACTAAACGTTTTTATATTCACTTTCGATTTTATGTAACTGCGGCCTACAGTTTCCATTTCAAAGCAGATGGCATAAACGTAAGTAGGTGTAGCAAGCCGTATCGTTAATCAAACAATTGACGTTCAAGTATACATCACAGTATACATATTACGTAACCTTTTCTTAGTTTTTAAATGACAAACTTTATTTGCATATATCTGCGGTTAACCTGATATAATAATAATGTGCATACCTACAGAATACCGACAAGATTGACTAATACACAAACAGATCTTATAAATTAGAAACCGCAAGAATTTTGCATAATCCTGACCTTTTCTAACTGGCCAGTGCCCTTTAAGACTCACCTCATATGGGCGAGCCGTTGAGAAAAAGATTACTAGGTCATCTGCTTATAAATGTTTTAGAAGGGACGGATACGACACGATAATAAGAGCTTGCGACTATTTTATTGTATTTTACGGGTTGGTCGAAGGTTAAGCTGCGCTTGCCGAGTTTGGCATGCAGATGGGCGAGACGCCTCCGTACCTCGGAAAGTACGCTAAGTCGTTAGTCTCGGCTATCATTTGTGGATCTTTGACCTGTCTTATCAAGGGAAATCGTGTTATCTACTGGTTTGTGGTGGTCAGATGGGTTGGTGGCATACTGGTATCCAGCTGCATCTGGTTAGACTGGAAGCCAAGCCTAACATAGTTGAAAAAATGCTTGGCAGATGATGGCTTTTTTAAGACTGATTCATGAAAAATAGAACTAGCATAAATAAACGGATTGTTTCGGAAACAAATCGGCCCGTTCCAAAATATTATGCGTACGAGTAAAGTGCATTTACTTACCTATTTCAGACAGGGCCATAAGTTCAATAAGGATTTTAATTTAAGAAAACTAGGCATGTATTGATTGCTATTACTCAAGATGTGGATAAAAATAATCATCCTAACTGGGAAGACTCTAAAAGCCGTAAATTCGTAATTGATTTGTTTTTAACCGGCAGTAAACTGTAAGGTCCAGTGAGACCACCCATGTTACAGGTGTTGTTGCAACTGAGTGATAAAATTGAAAGGCCAACATTCACTTTTGTCCTAATAATTTGAGGTTTTTATCGCGTAGGCCTAGCCTAGCGATCGCTTTGGCGGTACGTTTAAATGACATATGTCTCATTTTGTAGGATGCTCCGTGAGAAAATAATTAAAATTGTGACATTAATTTTGAAGTGGGATGTCTTTTATCGTTTTTTATCTAAGTTATCGCTTTATTTAAATGTCCTTTTTATCCTCGATAGTGAGTATGTTTGAACGTTTATTTATAGCTTTACAATATTGGCACGGTAAGGCAATAATTTTGGGAAATTGCCATTTACTGGACAATGGCATTTAAAGGACAAACCTTGGTGTCAAGGAATATTTTATAAAAATACATGTTGATTTAGATCCTATTGCTATTTGACTTCCCTTTCGCACAAAACATACACAGAGTAGCTAGTAACTACATCGTATTTTTTTTGACTATAATTTTTCTTGCAGATTGACCTTGATTATGATTGAGTGTGGTGATTAGGATCAAGAGCATAATAATAATTTTCAGGCCTATTTATAGATTACTTGTGTTTTCCTGTATAATTTTGCATTATAATGTACTAATTCAAGTTCTTATAATTCACCAAACAGATGTGTTGCTAGGCAGTTTTGTGTGCCACTTCTTCACAGCAAAAATACTAGGAAATGGAGAAATTTTAGGGTAATTTTTGTTGTAAAAATTACTGATTCGCAGCCTAATTAGAATAAATGAATGGTGAATATCTGTTTCATTTTTATACATAATATATTAACAATGTTCCCCTCTCATTCAAATAATAGGTCTTTACCTATGAAATTGCCGTTTTGTATGAAAAAATTTAAATGAATTTTTTTCATGTATTTTTTATTTGTATTAATCGAAGTAATCACCCATGCAATCAATGCATCTTTGCCAACGCAGTGGCAGTTTATTGATGCCCTTCTTAAAGAAATCAGCTGGACGGGAGGCAACAAATTCTTCAAAGGCATTTTGTACTGCCTCTCGGGTATTGAATTTTTTTCCCGCCAAGAAGTTATCCAAATTCTGGAAAAAGTAGTAGTCTGTACGCGCAAGGTCTGGTGAGTAGGGCGGATGACGGAGAGCTTCCAACCCCAGTTCTTGCAACTTGGAGACCGTCTGCTGTGCAGTATGAGGTCGCGCGTTGTCGTGCAGGAGCAGCGGAGACGAGCGATTGACCAATGCTGGTTGGAGATGTGCCAACTTCTCCATCATTGTGTTCAATTCTTCACAGTACACATCTGCAGTAATGCTCACCCCGTTTGGTAAGAAGCTGTGTTGAATCACACCGGCGCTAGACCACCAAACAGTGACCATCACTTTTCTTGGGGTAAGTTTTCGTTTAGGGCATTGTTTAGGTGCTGAACCAGGATCCAACCAACTTGCTGAGCGCTTGCGGTTATCAAACAGAATCCATTTTTCATCGCAGGTAACAATGCGGTTCAAAATTCCTTCATTTGTGTGTCTGTTGAGCAGTGCAAGGCACGTCTCGACGCGTACTTCGCGCTGGCGATCATTGAGTTCGTGGGGCACCCATTTGTCAAGCTTTTTTACCTTGCCAATTTGACTCAAATGGACCAATATTGTTTTGACGCTAACGTCGAAAGCTGCTGCTAATTCAGCCGTAGATTGTGTATCATCAGCTTCCACAATCGCCTTTAATTCGTCATTGTCGACCAAAGTCTTCGGACGACCGCGAGGTTCATTTTTCAGGTCGAAATTTCCAGAACGGAAGCGAGCAAACCAATAACAGGTAGTGCGTTGGTTTGTAGTGTTAGCTCCGTAAACGTCGTTGATGTTGCGTGCCGCTTGTGCCGCGTTGCTGCCACGACGGTACTCATATTCCATAATTACTCGAATTTTTAACGTATCCATGATGACGAAAAAGATTTAAATGCGATGAAAATGTAACACTAATCAATAAACAAATGACTACGTTTGGAAAAAAAAATCCATGTTTTTAAAATAAAATTAATTTGAAATTAGAATTCTTAGCCAAACAAAAAATATTTTGATTTGAAATGGCCAGTACTGCAGAACGGCAATTTCATAGGTAAAGACCTAATATTAAGGTGCCCACAACAGAATTTCCTAAAATGACATTTACACTATGCCATTATTATTCAGACTAGGCGTTTACGACTATATTCCAATTTCTGCTCGGTGCTATTTAGCCATTATTATGGAGATCCTCGCATAGAAAGAGTAATTTTCTAATTCCCTGACGAACTCTAGTAAATTTCGATGATCATCCACTTACCTCGCGGCCCTGTTCCTCAGCCTTGATTCCGTTCTCGGTTTCATAGTTGTATCTGAAGGAGTCTTCCTTGACATCCGAGTCCAGGGCTATGATCCTGGCAGTCTTCTCTAAGGAAGCCTGGGGGCGGTTCGACTGCTCAGGGTATCCTGGGTTGTAGGCGGCCGCGGCCAAGCCGAAGAGAGCGGAGATCAGGAACTGGGGAAAAATTGGGAGTGTTAGAAAAAGTTTTGAGAGTCAAGAAAGTTGCATTAACACTTTAAACGCCAGGTGACCGACAAAAAATACATTTTCTATTGTGTCTCGGTGTCTGGCAGTTAAGGTATTAAGTTTTTTTGAAACTGGGAGTTGTGGAGGCTTATTTAAGCTGTGATACATAATTTTATCGTTCGTCAATTTTATTATTGTGTCAACATAATTGATTTATTGAGAGTAATTTGGTTAATCAATTACAATAATCCTATTTTATTGGCAACATTGTCTTGTCTCTACCACAAAGACCTTTAATGAAGAGTTGATAGTGCAATTTGTAGTCGGCAGATTTTAGTATTGTATTGGCTTTTAAAACTGATAGTAGTTTTGTTTTAAGGAGGATATGTATTTGCACTATAATTTTCGAGCTAACTATATAAAGAAATGCTCTATGAAAAGATCAAGATAATAATATTATGTGAAGCAAAAGCTTTGCACCCATTTTTAAGGATATTGCGCTCACGGAGGAGTATTCAATTTGACATAGTTCGAGTTTATATAGAGGAGTGCCGAAAGCTTATACGAATTACGGCTGGCTGAACAACCAGTTCATATAATTCACACCTGTATTCTCCGATGGGTTAGGCAGAAGTGTGGCTTTAGTAACACCCTCATTTCGCCATATAAGCATGTGACATTAACCCTATCCCACTACATAACTGAGTGTTACAATTTCTAGTTACGTCATAGTGAATAGAATACATAACAATATCCAATACATAGTTAACGTGTCAAACAATAGTCAAATTATATAAGTTTAATTAGTATGTACTTCCCTTGGGCCATAATTATTTAACTTAACGGCCTTTGGGATTCCGTATCAGTGAAAAGCACGAAGAAATGTATGTTCGGATAAGAGCTATAAAAACTATTTGAATATTGTATTTAAAATGTATTCAGATTTATGTTTTTCTGTGGATACTAAATAAATCTTCAAAACAAAATGTATTTTTTCTCTGTTTTCTCTTTTACAAACTATAAGTACCGCTGACTTTGTTCTTTATAGGTAAATATATTTTTTGTACGGAACCACTTGCTCGTCGCAATTCGGCCCGAACTTTGATACATGACCGTTAACATTGCACAAGTGAGACTCTTGCGCAAGTGTGCAATAGATCAGATATTATCGCCGTCCCACCCATTGTCTTACATTTTGACACCACTCCAAGTACGAGAACAATTTGAAACAAGTGTTTTAGTAAATATAGCTAGCTAGTTATTTTTAGATGTTTTTGGTTAAGTTTTCAGGTGATTTCGGATTTTTTAGGGTGAAAGATAGAATGAGTGCAGCAGAGTTTTTGGTGGTGTTAGCAATTACTAATCTATTATTTAAAAAAAAAAGCAATTTAGGACATGCACAGAAAATACAAACTAACAAGTCTATAAAAGCCTTGTGCGAGGCCAAAAAATCCTCAAAGAGGCCTCCTATCTCAGCATAATGCTACGATATTAAATTTAAAAAAGAACCTGGCCTTGGTATTCAACAGGGTCCACTGTTATGCTATAAACACGTTCGTGGATATAGACTAAAGCCCACGGAGAGAACAAAAACTATAGAAAAATATGATTAAAAAATAATTAATGATTGAGCACTAAGACATCCTAGAAAAACTGTAGGTAGTTTAGTGTGTTAAAACCAGATAGAAGCTAGATAGAAGATCTTCTGTGTTGCCCGTGCGAATTTTTGGTGCAATCATTTTCATAACCGCCTGTCTGAAGAAATTGATTGTTTAATAAATCTATTGAATTTTATAAATAAATAATTTAGTGAAGATGTCCTTATTAATTCATTAAGTAGGCACCTTTTATTATTTTTTATTTTTTAACAGTTGATAAACTAAAAAAAATGCATTTTACTACACATGGTGAAAAATAATTAACTTTTGAAAATCCCTTATAACCACTTAAAATATAAGTACCTAATTTAAAACAAAAAAAAGAACTTAAATTCACTTCAGACGCACGATTAAGAAATTATTTGGAAAATAAAAACCGAAATCCAAGAAACACACCACGGCAACTCCCTAAATCGATTCCCGCCCACTCGATTAAATCTAGCGAATCGAATGAAGTATCGCGACTTACCAGTTTCATATTGTCAGGTCGGAGGTGAACACTTGAATGTAACAACGACGGCCCAGCCAGCATATATATACACATCGGATGATAGGAACATTACAAAATTCATTCTAGTTCGTAATGATGCTACTTTTTAAGAAACATACTATGGATTCATTTTTTTGCGTAAGTAATGACATTTTGGTGAACTGATTGGAAGATGAAATATGAGTGTTTTTGGAACATTCGGTACAAGGCCATGCTTGACACCAGTGTAGGATATGTAAATGTCTACAGATTTAGATATTTTTAGGGATTATACAAACTTTGGCCCCTTTAAGCCGATAATCCAGTGCCGGTTTGGCGAAATGATGATAAATATCAATATAATAAGTGATTTTGGACCGTTGGTAAAAGGTCATAAATAACACTAGTACCTATAAGTTTATATCCTATAAATATGATCCTATTTGGTGGCCTTTTTAGGGGTCAAAGGCCAGTAAACCATTACCACTTAAGAAAACTAAAGAGAGTTTGGAAGAAATATCCAGGATCTTAGACCCAAGGTCACTGAGATCTCAAAAAAGCACATCATTTTGGTATTTTTGGTGTTTCCTTTCGCCTACTGAGGATCTTATTAAGAGTTATTTTCTAGGTCATACCAGACCAGGTTAAGTAGGGGTATTATATCACCTACAATTTTTTTAAACATGATATAATTATTTGACCTAAGGCTTTTAAAGATCAGTGTCAAAAAATCTACCTAGACAAGTTGTGTAAGAAATTGTAACGTGGTGAAATATTTTTTCAAATTACTTGCAAAACGGTTTCATAACCACAATAAAACTGACAAAAAATAGGGTTAGGGAGATTTCGGGAAGCCCTAATTAACCCTATATGTGTCCTTTATAAGCTTAAAAAAAGAAATCTCTTTATTGCTTGCATATTTTGTTGTTGCACTGTGCTAATGCGCAGACCCATAAATTAAAGACTGCGTAGTTCCGGAATTCGGGAACTATAAACATAGGTAGGTACCTAACCTATTTACAGCCTTGTTCTAGATTACTTTTTAGACGACCTTTTTAGTAACATCATAATGTTCCTGAATTAAATAATTGTGATCGTTAATACTTTTTTTTATATATAAAATAATACCTGCCTGTTACTAGCCCACTGCACTCTGGCTCTTCTGAGGAGTATTAATGACCACATATGCTCAAGGTGGGTTGGCAATTTGAAAACATATCATAACATTACGCTTGTATTCCCCGAAGGGTTGGCAGAGAAAAACCTATGGTACCTATGGTACACCCACATTTTACCAGTTTACCAGTTTGGCGATTTCGGACTTATATTTATAATAAGTTCAAGTTTCCTGACGATATTTCCTTTCACCGATATCATTAATGTCTAAGATGAACTTAGAAAGTACAAATGCATTGAAAAAGTCACATTGCCCGGATTTGAACCCATAACCTCGTGCATTAGAGGCAAGGCCAAAACCAGTGGGTCACCACGGAATATGTTTTACTTTTTACTGATGAATTTTCCGACCCCAAATAAATTGGGATAAGGGCAGGAGGATGATGATTGTTGAATTTTCAGATTTCCCGACATCAAAATAAAACTTGACATCCTTGGTTTCTATTAAATAAAATGTATGCATCATTAACTTTAAGCCGTTGGCGACCATTGTATCCAATCGAGCCTAAATCCTTTCTACCAATAATTAATTGAAAAGCCATATCATAATTTCAGTGCCTAAATATTACTTACCGCATCGTATTTCCCGCTTGGTCAAGGTCAAGGTCTCCTGTGTTTTGTGTTTCAAGGAGGTAGACAAAGGGGTCATGCTGAGTGGTATCCCTGTAGCCAAAGTCATAACGTGCATCTGCTGACATTTTTTTATGTTATAGGTACTTTTAGTTTGTGTATTATCTTCACTAACAACAAATATAAGAAAGACAATTATTGGCTGACACTATCAATAGAAAGTATTGAGTTTTTTTTGTCATACTATGCAAGTAAATGTATTATGTGGCCAATCTTTTTTTTCTTTCTGTACGCTCAACCAATTTTAAATGATTTATTTCGAATATTATAGTAAAATAATAAAAAAAAAATGTATTTGTTTTTCTGTTTCTTCGCAATGTTTTATCTGTATTTCTGTATATACCAATAAATAAAATTGAAGTGTGTTTGTAATGACAAAAATAACAGCTTTTTACTTAATGCATAGTAATATTAAAGCCCATACGGTATTTATATCTAATAACATTTTTTTTTTCATTCTTGTCTGTCAATCTATCTATGTGCGATTGAATTAATATCCTGAACAGCTGGACCGATTCAACAGGGCTTTTACTGGCAGATATCTGATGTTCTAAGGAGTAACTCAAAATTATTTCATTTTTGAAAACGTTTTATAACTCCACAAATTTGAACATGAAATTTTGCTAAATTCCATGCGGACGAAGTAGAGAGCACAACTAGTGAACAAATAATAGAACAAAATAAGGATGTGCAAAAAGGGTGTAATAGTATCAATGTATCCATGTACACAAAATCAGTACAAGTTAACAAATCAAGGTACACTCAAAAACCTTCAGACAGTAAATTGCATTTCAACATTACCTTAATAACTTGAATATAATTATGTCATTACAGATTTACATAAGCAGGTAAGTATTTATTTATTACGATAAACTGGGATTGTATCAAAAACACATTAAATGTTCATCATCATATCAATTAAGGATCATCCGTTATTATCCGTCATCATATCCTTATATGATCTAAAGGACAATTTTTTGTTTTGAGGAATCTGTAAAAGAAAAACTTCAGACTAATACCTTATTTAACAAGATTAATTGCTGCCCAATTGACGAACTTTTCAAACAAATGAATCAATGGATTATTGATAGTGAGTGTGTTACGTAATTGGGGTGTTGATATCAGGGATGTGTCTTAGGTAAAAATTTATTAAGTCTATTTGTTCCGTCAGTTAGATTTCCAAAAAAAATTGGACACGTATTTTTTGCTCACTCAAATCAATAAAAGGTGACAAAGCTATAGCACATCATAGTTCAGGAGAAGGGGCTTATGACGTCACTTTTACATAAAAAGTGTAGCACGGCGTGACGTCACGCGAATTCGTCGTCGTCGTTATTTTCGGTTTACGTGACAAAAGAAAAAATACGTGTCCAGTATTTTTGAGTAATCCAACTTTCGGACCAAACATAATTTTTAAGGACACTACCCTATTCCCGTAATAAAAAAAACATTCAAAATCTAGTCGCAAAATCATCTCAGCGACGATGTATGTCAAAAACTTGTATAAAATTTAGGGAAATTAGACGTATTTTTGGCGGATTGATACTGAGATTATTCTATTCTATTCTATTTATTTTCTTAATATGGTAAACAAAGCCAATGTCTACTATTCTGCCAATTTTAAAAGTGAACTGAAAAAGCAAGTGTGTATATTGTAAAAAAATATATAAATTATCAAATATAAATAAAAAAAAACAAATGCTACTGCTGCAATCAATGTAGAATGCTGAGAGTAGAATGTGAACGTTCTTAAAATACGAGAACTACCCTCAGTTCACGGATGAATGGACGAAAATTATACATAAGCATGTCAGAAGTATTGTGAGAAGTTTTCTTAAGTTTTATTATGTTTTTTGACCTACAGTTTTTCTTTATGTTATCCTATATGTTACTACGTACAAACTGGGTATTTGAAGATTGTACCCAATTAGTTTTTAACTGTTATTATGCCTTAATATTAAAAACTTATAAGCTAAGCGACTACAAGCTAAGGGGTACAGGTCTCGGCTTAGGACGTCGCTGGGAGGCTGGATTTTTTCAGATTTACAACTAGTAGCTCAGCGTCGCGGGTTGGCTCGAGTAAGAGCCCGGGATGGGAATATCTCCAGGAATTTTCCCATTACTTTATAATGTGGAGCCATTATCGTCCATTGGCTTCAAAATGTTTACTGCTATATACCTACGCTCCAATTACTATACCAAAACGGTTAATAAACTTTAATGGAATTCCTTGTACATTATAAAGAGCATTCATGGTTGAGACAGAAGTGATTCATAGTATTTATATTCTTTGCCAGGAGCTTTTTTAACAGATATTAACCATAATATCTGTTAAAAAAGCTCCTGGCACCAGGGGCACCAAGGGGCACCAGCCCCTTAACTAAAATTCAAACCCAGTTTTGAACTTCCTGAATTTCTGTCACCCTCAAGGCTGTTACTTAACCATCTCATCTATATGCATTTCCTAGTAAGACTTTACAAAGGGCAACGTAGGAAAAAGTAACGAATAAAGGCCCCTGCAGATTGCGTTTTTATAGGAATTAATTTACAGAAAATGTATCTGAAAACAATTTCTATTAGAAAGGTATCTAGATCCTAGTCCTACAATCCACTAAAGTGGGTTCCACAATCCAGCGGATTACCATAACTAACTTTTTTTTTAATTCTTTACTATATATTTGACGACCGATGTGGCGCGGCGGGCGAAGGTCCGCCTGCGACGCAAGAGGTTGCGGGTTCGATTCCCGCCTTGGGACAAATGTTTGTACGATCTGCAAATATTTGTTCCGAGGGTTCTGGGTATTTCCTATGTATAGTAAAATATCTATCTATGTAATGTATAGTATTAAGTATATCAGTCATCTAGTACCCATAACACAAGCTCTGCTTAGCTTGGGGCTAGATGATGCTGTGTGGATTGTCCAGCAATATTTATTTATTTATATTTTACTCAATGGGGGAATGTAGTCAATCCAACAAAAAACGAGTTTGACAAAAGTTTTGGATTGCAATTTTTAGTCGAATCGTCGTCGCACTGACGCATCACGCCTGTCTGTGGGGGCTTTACTAATAATTTGTGGTTAGTTTTTATTCCCACACTAAAATTAGAATGAGTCGTAGTTTATGAGATGAATTATATTACGATGTACACCAATTAATATAATAATTTCCTTTTCACATAACTTTTAATTAGATTAATAACAGAACTTATGTAACGAACGATTTATTTCGTTCTTTCAAGATAATCAAAAGTGGTTTTGTGGTAACAGTTCAATGTCAAATCTATCATTAAGTTATTTGGTATTGCCCTAATGAATCAGTTCCAATCAGTCTATTGGTAGGATATGAATGAGTTATGAGTATTATAAAAATATTTCTAATTATCTTTTATTGCATACCGAGCCATTGGTCCCAGATGACATATTATGTAGATTTTTGATAGTCATTAGGAGAGAGAAAAATGGTTGCCAGACTTTCGAGCTCCTGGCTACCCAGTCCGGGGTCCCAAATTTTGACAACCAGTCTTATCAAGGGGTACCGTGATGCCCAGTTACTGGGTTGCAAGATAGGGAGGTAAGATAGGCAGTTGCTCCTTGTAAAATACTGGTATTCAGCTGCATCCAATTAGACTAGAAGTCGATCACTTTTGTTTTTTGTTCTGGTATGGAAAATTCTTATGGTTGTTATCCACCCTGAGAGGATATGGGGGGGGGGGGGAGGGTAGAGGGGTCAAACTCTTGCTGACCGAGAGGGGTCTGTCAAACTCTTGCTGACCGAAAACTAACACAATAAACATTCCTATCTTCCATCTTCTTTCTTCCGCAACCACCGATTACGGGCCTACTCACAGAAGTCGATCCCAACTAAGCTAGGAAGATGATATCTGATTGCCCCCACTTGGTAAACTTTTTCTTTTTTTGATCCGAGGTGGAAAATCCTCATGGATGTCCTCCGCCCTGGGGGTGGGCCGCAGGGGTCTGTCAGACTCTTACTGACTATAAACCACCCTGTTATATCTCACACCTAAGCTGGGGGTCGTGGGAACATACGATCCTTCCGCAACCCCGGTACTCCCTTGGGAACCTAACCCAAGACCCCACTCTCAACTCCACTCTCAGTAGTTGCGCTTGCCACACGCAAGCGCAACTGCAAGACCAATGGGGCAGGTTCACCGATTATTATAATGAAAACAACATGTAAGTATAACATTGCAATAGTTTACCTTCAATTGTTTTTAAGCGAAACGTTCAATTCTAACAACTACAGAAGATAAGTGTTTAAGAGATCTCATTGATTCTAAGACATAGAAAATAGTTTCTCAAACAGAAGCTTGTTATATATTATGTAGTTACGGATTCCAAGAACGATAATAATCACTGTTATTATTGTGTACTTATTATAGGATGTACAGAGGCCAGCACATCAAGCTACCCCAATCTGTCAAATTTCTTTGATATTTTCAACTTTGTTACAAAAGAATAAAGTTCATGTTTAAGTAATTGGGAAAATTTGAAAGTTTGGGATAGCTTGATGTGCTGGTCTCTGTACGTCCTATAATAAGTCCTTAAAGTTCAGTTTGCGCTATAATTTCAAAATAAATAAGACCAGTCAAGTCAAATCGACTCAATTTACATCTGTTTAAAGTTGATATTTGTTTCAGTGGAAATAATATCAATTGGAATATCGATTTGAATGTGTATGCTTATTACGATTATTTTCGTTTACAAATGCTAGTTACTCGTCTTCGGCAAAAGGAATATTGAAATAATGGTACCTATGTTCATCACAGTTATAACTTTAAAGGATCGATTGGCGCAACATATCAACTTTTGGCTTCTGGGTCGCAGGTGCAATTTCCGCACAATGCAAATATATAAATATAAAAAGCACAGGCGTTCTCAAAGTCTACCTGTATGTGTAACTACTTGTATTTAATAATAATATGATCTATTTTAAACCGTAAAATCACGCTTGTTTTGCGTGAAACAACAAAGTTAACATTGTTCAAAAAAAGGCTTCGAAATTTTTTACTAAACAAAGTTTTTATAGGTTTGAAGATTTTTTATTGGACAAAGAAGTTGTTTGACTATTTTATATGTTGTATTTAAATAACTATTAGAAATTGCGACATTAATTTTATTATTGACTGATTATTTTTATTAATGAATTATGAATTAGAATATTATTATGTATTATTAGGAAATATGTATTTTAATTGCT
Source organism: Phlogophora meticulosa (assembly GCA_905147745.2). Lineage (NCBI taxonomy): Eukaryota > Metazoa > Arthropoda > Insecta > Lepidoptera > Noctuidae > Phlogophora > Phlogophora meticulosa. The sequence continues at coordinate 2,619,245 of LR990534.1, forward strand.
GCCTAAACTCTATACTTTTGCATACCTTGTAATTGGCAAAATATGGCTGTTTCTATATTTATATTATGTAACACCTTGACTTGTACCTGTTTTTGCAAAATAAAATATCTTTATCCTTATTTTGAAGGGTTAAGCAGAAGTGTGCCTGTAGTTTACATTGTGCCAGTTATGTTTAAGTCCCATGTAAAAGGGAGCGAACCTATTGCCATCATACAACTGGGCACACATCCAAACCCTGGGCTGCTTTTTCCAACCTGGGAAAACCAGAACCCAGGATCTAGACCTAGACGCTCAGCAGTACCTCCTGTAATCAGTAGTCCAACGAGGCAGTTTACATTCTTGTGATTATTCTATAGGAAACCACCTGACACTCAACTATGTGTATTAGCTCAAAAATGTGATAACCTTCGCTATAGACAAAGCGATGAGGCATATAACAATAACGTTGCAAGTAATAGCTTGTGAAAGGTCACATTCCTTCACAACGTTAAGACATAGCTCTTGTCTCACTCACTAATGTTCTAGTGGGATAGTTTGTCTGTGGAGACTTACACATGTTACTAGAGTATTGAGATAAAAATAACGCATAACTCTTTCTAAGAAGCTACGTCTTCTTTTAAATAATAATTTAGGGCTACCTAGAACTTTACCCGAGACTTCGTGAATGACGTCTATCTTTTTCATTCGAAATTTATCATCCCCTTCACGGCCTTTTTTTTTTAAAAACGTTTTTTTAAAAAACGTCCCCACACTAGGAATTTCTCCTGTATCGTGGGTGCGTTTACGAACATTTAAACTCACATACACAAACAGCCAGACCCGGAACAACTACACGTAGGTCATACAAATATTTACTTTTGACGACCGTTGTGGCGCGGTGGGCGAAGGTCTGCCTGCGACGCAGGAGGTTGCGGGTTCTATTCCCGCCCTGGAACAAGTGTTTGTACGATCTACAAATATTTGTTTCGGGTGTTCTGGGTATTTGCTATGTATAATAAAATATATCTATCTATGTTATGTATTGTATTAAGTATATCAGTCATCTAGTACCCATAACACAAGCTCTGCTTAGCTTGGGGCTAGATGATGCTGTGTGGATTGTCCAGCATTATTTATTTATTATTTATTTGTTCCGTGCGGGGATCGAACCCACAACACGCGGCGCAGCAACCGATGGCTCAACCACTGCGCCAACCGTGTCGTCAAAAGTATAATTACCCTTGAAAGTATAATTTTGAAAATACTTGCTGGTAATGCAGCTTTTCACAAGTGGCAGGATTTTAAATATGGGCCAAAGAGAGAAAGATAGATTACCAGAGGAATGGCCTTACTAACAAACAAACAATCAATTTCAACCCTTCCTTCAATTTGTTCAAGGAATATGATTAGTTAGCTGTTAAATTGTCTGGCTGTCCCACTAAGTTTTTAGGTAAATTCTTTGTTTATACTGTTGGCGAACGTCTGTCATCTTCTGGACACAAAGATAGGGTTAATTTTGCACTGTAAAATCGTAAAAATCCGTTCCCAAAGGTACACAATGTACCTACAAAGGCGAAATGCGTGATTTTTTCTACATATTTTATTCGGGAGTCTTATGGAGATCCTAATATTCATAGTGGAGAGAGTAAGTAACCCAAGAAAATAGCCGCTTCCAACGATTTTTCAGTTAAGTTCCGCAAGTGGCACTGCAAGCAAAACTTAGTTCCATTGTAAAACATAATCTAAGATGCTGGTCTTCATGTTAAAGGTCTCGCGAAGATCAAGGGCTCGAAGGGACCATCAAAGGTTAAACGTAAATGTATCAGCACTTAGTATCTGACATTTTAATAGAATAAATAAATAAATTGCTTTGTAAACCTACTGTAATTTAGTACAATGAAGTAATAAAATTTAACGTTGATGATTGGGTATCCAAAATCGTCCTCCATCTTTAATTTTATGTTAGTTGAAGTTAGGTTGGTTTGTTTTATGAGAATCTTTTTACTTTTTGGTATAGCCAAGGATAATTTCTTGCTTTCAGTATTTACCTAAATGAGGAAATCTAATTTCTGTAAATCAGAATATTAAGGCCGACTTCCACTTCAAATCATTCACACGTTAAAACATCGTTCTACTTCTGATCTGCCACGTTTGCTCTGTGGTCGCAATTACTAGCGCTGAGCATGAGGTCCTGGGTTCGATTCCTGGGTCAAGCAAATGATCACTGGGTCTTTCTATCTGGTACATATAAGTAGGACCCCCATGTCTCTGGATCTATGCCAGGTTCGTGGCATTGATTCATTCCCTATTACATGAGACTAAAACTGATGACTGAAATGTGACAATTCTGCCTTACCCAAATAATACAGGCGTGATGTTACTTATGTTATGTTTTATTCGATTTCTAACATTCGTTTATTTATTTATTTATTTATTTATTTAATACTTTAAGCACACAAATGTACAGAGGCGGACTTAATGCCATAGGCATTTTCTGCCAGTCAACCTTTGGGTGATGCAGAGACAAACAGTGGCAGGTGCAATTTCTTAAAAGAAAAGTGAAAAGAAATATATATATTATTATAAACTATAAATATAATACCTACTGACATAGAACATATACACAAATAAACATATACACAAACACATACATAAACAATAAGAACAGTTAATGAGAAAACATTAGCGCTGTGATGAAACCACTGCCAACTTCTTACGAACGTTTAAGGTCAAAACTACTTTAAAGAATTCTTTCACCTATCGAAAACTACATTATCAGCGAGTAAGAGGCTATAATATTTTCTATTCTAAATAACGCTATAAATAGGGTGGATAAAAAGATAAAGTTCGATAGTAAAAGTACTAAAACCACGTGGAGAAGTCACGGGAAAAGTACTAGTTAGTTTTTTAAATGAAATAAGATAGTTTAGTATTGAAAACTAGCTCGGAGGAGCTCGAGGCTAAATAAAAACAGCCACACGGGTTGATCGAAGGTTAAGCTATGCTTGCCTTGGTTAGTCTGTTCATGGGTGGCCGTTCGTAACATGTCGAGACTCCTCCGTGCCTCGGAAAGCACGGTAAGCCGTTGGTCCTAGTTGTCATTTGTAGATCTTTGACAGTCGTTACGGGTAATCAGAAAACTGAAAGTCTGACAACCAGTTTTACCAAGATGTTTCGTGTTGCTCAGTAAATGGGTGGTGGATGTCAGATAGGCAGTCGCTCCATATAAAACACTCCATGTAAAACATGTAAAACACACAACAACATATTCAACTGCAACCGGTTAGACTGGAAACGGACCCCAAAATAGTTGGGAAAAGGCTAAACTGATGAGTATCGTAAACTAGCTCCAAAAGTTCTCAAAATTCAGTCACTAGGTCACAAGAGGCGTGCGAATATGTTCACAATCAACGCTTGAGATGATTAATGATGATTATGGCTTTACCTCGCTTTATTTCGGTGCGGTCGGGCAAATATTTCGTAACTACTACTTGTTTGACGCCTTGTACATACGTATCTAATGTGTTAAGTTAAGAAATAATGTGTTTGAACTTCAGTTGATTTTAGTATTCATTTCTTATAAATAGGGTAGTGTCCTTAAAAATTCTGTTTGGTCCGAAAGTTGGATTACTCAAAAATATTGGACACGTTTTTTTCTTTTGTCACGAAAACCAAAAATGATGATGAACATGAACCACGAATGAAATGCCAATATAGTGCGTTGAGATTTCACGTGACGTCACGCCGTGCTATATCTTTCACGTAAAAGTGACGTCACTAGCCCCTTCTCCTGAACTTTGATGTGCTATATCTTTAGGTATATATCACAGAATTAAATTTGAAAATCGACAGATTGGGGTAGATTTATGTGCTGGCCTGTATACAAGTAGATGGTTCCATCACCACAAACTGACGAGACGGTTGGCGCAGTGGCTAAGCGATTGACTACTGCGCTGCGTGCCTTGGGTTCGACAACCGCACGGAACAAATATTTGTATGGCCTACAGGTAGTTGTTCCGGGTCTGGCTGTTTGTGTATGTGACTTTTAATTCCTAGTGTGGGGCAAAGTTTAAAAAAAACCCAGTGTAAAAAACTATGGTTAAAGTTGTTTGTAATTAGCGTACCCTATACTCTCAGTACATCATCCATGATTTTCAGTAATGAGTCTTAAGTAAATGTGATAGAGTCCTGTTATGGTTATCTCATGTCACTTTAGTTCCATTTATTTATCATGGCACGGTCGTTTGAAGATTTTGTGTCAAGTCGAGAGTCTGTAGTAAAACTATACACTAGTAATATACTCGGAGGAGATATACTCATATTAAACGATAACATTTGACCGTTTAATTTAATTGAACAATTTACATGAACGTATAATTACTAACACTAGGGGCGCCCAATGGCTTGGCTTGTGACCTTTGGTGATAGGCTGATTTACGTAAACTATTTCCGCGCTAGGACGGTTTGCACTACACATAACGCGATGACTTTGTAGTGTAAGTACGATGTGTGAAAAATACCATTGCCATCTACCATCTGCCTAGTCTTTTCCCAACTATGTTTTGGTCGACTTCCAGTCTAACTAGCTACGACTGCCTATCTGACCACCACAGCCCAGTAACTGGGCAACACGATACCCCTTGGTCAGACTGGTTAAATACCAATATTTGTACGAAATAAAATTTTACGTAGTAAGGCTTTATTGAGAGTGTTTTGAAAAATTTAAATAAAGTTAGTAGCCGGATTAAATATCATTATCTCCATTTAAAAAAAGTGTTATTTATTTATTACAATAAACACACTGCTATGTTTTGTACAAACATTATTATATTATTGATTTTGCACATGTGTAGCCTAGCTACTGTGGGCCCGTAAAACACAGAATTGGTGTGTGGACATGGAACCGCGGCAGATCTCGAAGGTGTTGGTGGGAGAACCTGGCTGTCTTTTTTGAGCACTAAGAAGAGGTTTCGCTGAACCGCGACTGATGGACGGAATAGTAGGAGGAATATGCCCAGCAGTGGAACAATTCGTGCTAGTAATAAATAATAATAAAATTAATATGTGCTACTGTTATTAAGTTCAACACACAAACCAACATTACAAACAGATTTATTCTGAATCGTTATCCAAAAACGTTAGAAATAATTATAATCTCAAGTAATTACTTATTGAGTAGCTTCAAGCAAATTGAGATTATTTAAGTATTCGATTTTAACGTAATCCACTATATTTCGATACTTTTGGTAGGATTCACTATAGTAGTAGTAGTAGTACTAGTAGTAGTAGTACCAGCCTATTACTGTCCCACTGCAGGGCAAAGGCCTCTTCTCGTACAGAGAAGGCATGAGCATTAATCACCACGCTTGCTCAAGACGGGTTGGCGATTTCAGACTTATATTAATTACATAAGTCCAGGTTTCCTCACGATGTTTTCCTTCACCGATGTCAGTGATGTCCAAGATAAACTTAGAAAGTACACTATAATTACATAGGATTCACTATAATTACAAATTAATATTAACTGCCTCATCGGTCAACTGGTTGCAGGTGCTAATGCTAGGTTTGAGGTCCTGGGTGTGACGAATTTCCCAATTGCTCAAAAACCGGATTTGTGCCCGGTTGATGGCAGTAGATTCGCCCTTTTAAATATAACTGAGGAAATGTGGCTGCTTCACAGGGTATATATACCTCGAAGGGTTATGCAGGTGTGATGTTATGTCAACAAATGAATTACTTGACGACCTATGTGGCGCAGCGGGCGAAGGTCCGCCTGCAACGCAGGAGGTTGCGGGTTCGATTCCCGCCTTGGGACAAATGTTTGTACGATCTACAAATATTTGTTCCGGGTGTTCTGGGTATTTGCTATGTATAATAAAAAATATCTATATATGTAATGTGTTGTATTAAGTATATCAATCATCTAGTACCCATAACACAAGCTCTGCTTAGCTTTGGGCTAGATGATGCTGTGTGGATTGTCCAGCATTATTTATTTTATTTTACTTATTTTTTTATGTGTGATCAATAAACTGAGAGGGAATTCTGTGAAAGATTTTTCAACTGGACGACTAGTAAAAAAAAACAACAATTTAATTATTTTCATAACCCATGATGTGTATACAGCTTCTCACCAATCGTATTGACATTTCAGTTCCTTCAATTGACATTCCTAAATTCCTGAAGATAAGGATCATTTTACCTTCACCGACAAATACGACCTTTTCACCTGACTTTCACCTTGTGATTCAAGTTTAATGCATTCGCATACAACAATAGATCGAATGACTAATTCATGATCTTCCAATAGAGATATATTACCTTGATGGAGTCGTCACATTAGCTCATTCAACTGTTTCTGTAATGTATCTTTCTTGCATAATATACATAGGCTTAATAATCACTTGCCTAGCCTTACCCATTAAAGTTTGGGTAGGCGTCCAGTCTTTATAGAGAAAACCCTGACACTTTATTCCCCACTGCAATAAGTGAGAGCCAGAATCAACAGTAGCGACCACCAGAAAAGCGTCGAGACAATGAAGCCCGACTAGTCCCGGAGAAATGATTCAATTGTTTTGGATACTGCAACGATATTAATCAGAAAAGAACAGCGGAGGAGTTAGAATATAAACATAAGTTCTACTGCGTCCAGTATAACTGGATGCAGTAGAATACCACTTATTTACATCGAGTGACTGCCTATCTGACTCCCATTTCCAACGCTAAAAAAAAATTCAATAGCGGTCACTTAGGTCAAGCTATCATATTCTTGCCCCATATGTGTAAGGCAAAAACTGTCAAACCGTCAATTCAACTTGAACCCTATTCTTATTGTAATAAAATTGAAAAACTGTCAAAGAAATTTGAAGGATTGGGATAACTCGATGCACTGGCCTCTGTACATCACCGAAACCACCAATTTCCACAAAAAAGTCCCACCTTTCCATATGTCTATTACCCCTCATCGATCAAGTCTCGACGTATGAATACCTCATAACAATAGATCGGTGACTAATCTGTAATCTACGCAGCTTCCAACACAGATCGGTCTATAGGAACGTAATCGTGTCCTTGTGAAGCGTATCAATGAATTTATTCTGCAATGCACTCGGAGATTAGGTGCTGTTAGAAAATAATAAAACTTTTGGTAAATAATAACAAAATAATGAAAACAACTTTAATTTGGAGTGTGTTTGCCTTTAGTTTTGTTTATTTTCATACAATAAACTTGACCCAAGTGAATTAAAAATCTATATTGGACCTCATGGCAGCTTTAATAAAAAAAGAATCAAGTAAACCGGCCCAGGAATCACGGAATAATTGACATATATATATGAAATAAAACGTAATATTAATACATGTAAAATGTACATATTTACGTATGTTTGTTTATATCGCATTATTTTCTGAATTGCACCTATCACTGTTACCGTTGGTCTTTGCATCACCTATACGTAGCTGTAGGGTAAAATGTGGGAGTACCCACTTTCCACCGGTTATATTTAAGTCCCACATAATAGGTGGCGAGCCGATTGCCATCAACGACCACACATCAGACTCCGGGCTGCTACTAAGATGGAAATCTCAAAATATTTGGCCGACCCGGGAATTAAACCCAGGACCTCTTGCTCAGCAGTGGCGCTTGGAACCACTAAACTAACCTACACCTGGCTTCAATCTGTATTTATCCCAAACAATGAGCCATTTATGTCTCCATAAATTATAATCTAATTATGTTCATAAAGCGTAAAACGATTACTCAGGAAAACCATTACATTTACTGTGAATCTCGTTAAACCATAACGTTAATACACTACCCAAGGCCACATTTAAATACACTATTACGACTTAGTATTACCAAAGCTTACCCAACTTGATATAAATCACATCTGGGCCACTCATTTTTTTTCTGTAGCGTTACCGATGGACCGCCCGAGGCCATTGTGTGAATGTCAGTGGGTCATAGTGGAACAAACCTGTTGAGATGGAACAGGAATTTGTTACAATAGGAGACTCGTAGGCTGTAATTGTACCTAATGGTATTACGTCATTGTTTTATTGTTTTAGGTGTGTTTCAGGCTGATTGGTGTCTTAGGATTCACTTACATACAGAATCATGCATCATGCCTAGCCGTTTCGCAAGTATATTGGGGTCGGCTTCCAGTCTAACTGGATGCAGCTGAATAATACAAATAGCGATTACTGACGTGCACAACCTAGTTCAGGGGCCACACAATACCGTTCTTAAGACTGGTTATCAGACGTTCAGGGTTCCGACTACCGTACCGTCTGTACGAGATAGAGAATTCTAACAATCAAGGTCTCTAGTATATTTATTCATTTATGATTTGGGACCTCAAACAAAGAATAATTACGAAGAAGATTTTTCTTCATTCAATAATGATGATCATACTTAGGTATGTCCTTTCATACACACTTACTATAGGAGACCACAACATGCACAATACACACATACAGCAATTTTGAAATTTACATAAAATAGGATAATATTAAAAAGAAAGCGACATCTTTCCAATACTTGCATCTCAGAAATACTGAAATATGATTGTAAACGACATTTAAATATACAAAGTAGTAGGCTACTTCCTAGATTTTAAATTCCATAGTTTTTTCTGTTCCATTAAATATCTTAAACCGGCACGCAAAGCTAGTGTCGACCATTTTGCCTAAGTCTAAAACAAAAGTGTGTATAATAAAATAAAACAAAAGTAGGCACAATACTCAAACATACAAAGAATTACAATCTTATCTTCTCTTTCAAGAGGAAATGTCAAATGTGACACAGACCACAGACCCTACTTACTATCTCTCCACTCCTTTCTATGCCCAAGGTTATAGGCAGGCAAAGGAAACTATTAAGTAGGCTTCATTCTTAGAAACACATTGAAAGTGATTGTACTTACCACGTCTAATGTTACATCATGAGTTTCTATATAAAAGGATGCGTCTGATTAGTAAGTTGTGTTGGTGCTAATTTTATTGGTTTTAGCATGTATGTATGTAATATTATCTAGTGTAATGGGGCAACGGTATTTTCTATAGTGTCGAAGGCTAGGTATTGTTGCTGTGGCTTCTTCAATAGCCTTTGATCAGACGATGAGATGGGTTACTGGAGTAGCAGAACATGCAGCAAGTTTGTCGCGTCCACTTCTTCTTAGTGTTTCGATGGTAAAATATTTTATTCTAGCAGCCGCTCCCATGACTTTTTATTTTAGACTTTTTATTTATATTTTAGACTTTGTGTTAGTCTGAAGTATAAACTATCATACTCTTGAGTTTCATCCAAACCCGTTGAACAGTTTTTGCGTGAAAGAGTAATAAACAGCCATACACAGTCAGAAACCTTCACATTTTATAGTGTTAGTGCAAATAATAGACCAAACTGGGACCAAACTAAGGTTTAGGTTAGCCCAAAATTCAGCAACGTGAATACTGTTTGCTGACGCAGAATGTAGCCCAAGATGTTAAAAGAAGTTGGGTTATTGTCTGTGGACAGACACTGGATACGGAAGGGTGATCTTAGCTTGTTCATCAGCCCCCACTTGTGGAAACCATCTTTGTTGCGGCCAACCTCAGTACTTCATCTATAAGGTTTTCCAAGTCAGACACAGAAATGAGGGCCCAGATGGGAAACTTGGTGGTGATGGCTCAGGCAATTCAGGGGGTTTAAGCAACTCTTAAAAGAAGAGTCAAGAGGGTATAAAGAGGCTTTTAAGCTTCGTCCAGTTTATTAATAATCACAAATTACCTTCACCAGTCATCCTGCCCAGATCGGTGTTGAAGAAAACTTATTGACAATCAAAATCAATTTCAGTATCAAATAAATCATTTATTTCACAATAAAACAAAAACATAACAATATAATTTAGACATGTCTACCTAAAAACATCAAATTGACTTTTAAACTAGGTTTTAAATATTAGTCACGGGTTCATACGGTGCCATTTTACTACAAAAAGTATCAGTATTGCAAATCCGCTGACTAGGTTTTTATGATGAAACAATTTTGAAATAGGTAGTTTAGGAATTTTATTAAGTCGTTGTAAAATTTCCATTGCTTCATTTGTTTTGAAAATGGTAACTAAAATCCTAATATAGCGGTCGATGGATGCTGAAGTATCATGATCTCTTCATCGAATCGACATGACAGTTTGACATTGACGTGTGTCAAACCGCCATTTTGGCAGTGGTGATTGACGTTTGTTGAATAATTTACTTTGGTAATCTTTTCAATAGGTTATATTAACATTTGCAATGCATTTTTTGCGAGTTAGCCTGATAGATTGCAGACAAAAAAAAAACTACAATCAAGGGATTAATTGCAGACTGTAGTAAAAACTAAAAATGCATGATGATCATTGAGATTGATATAACCCTCGATTGATAGATAAGCATACTGTAGTCTAGTATTAGAAATAGACCTTTGGCTCAGAGAGATATTATTGCAACAGGATTTAGACTAAATCCCAGTTTACGAGCCAGGGGCAAAATGTTTAGTACACTGTTTATTGATATAAGTCCGTCATATTTTACTGCACTTATTTTCACACTCACTCATTTCATTTCGCTACATTCATATCATAACAATTTCACACATAACTTTTTAATGATGAGCGTGGTACGCCAATTCCGGGCCAGAAGCATGGCCAGAGTGGGCATAACCTGCATGAGCGTTGTACGCTAGTTGGCCACCTGAGGAATGACTCGAAGGAACATGATACGATAATTGGGAATTAGAAGAATGGCCCGAGGGAACGTGATGGTACGCTATTTGCGCGCTAGGAGCATGACTCGTAGAAGCGTGATACGCGAATTGGGCGCTAGAACCAAGACCCGAGGATCCATGATACGCTGGTTGGGCGCTAGAGCCAAGACCTGAGGAACCATGATACGCTGGTTGGGCGCTAGAACCAATACCCGAGGATCCATGATACACAGATTGGGCGCTAGATCCATGACCCGAAGAACCATGATACGCTGGTTGGGCGCTAGATCCATGACCCGAAGAACCATGATACGCTGATTGGGCGCTAGAATGACCCGAGACACCTGAGAGTGCGTTACCCGAATGAGCATGATACGCTAAATCAGCGCCAGAAGCGTGTCCTGAGGGTACATGATACGCCATTTCCGCGCCAGAAGAATGGCCTGACGGGGCTTGGTAACCGACGGACTGGTAACCGGCGTCGTATTGCTGGTACCCATGAGCCATGCCTTGGCCAGATTGCTCCTTATATTTACCTGGAAAAAACATAAAATGCATTATAGGATTTTACTTTTTATTTAGAGGTTGTAGGTAAGTAACCGCCACCCATAAATACCGTAATTAACAATTATTTTGACGATCCGTGAAAATCTCGATTCGATATCGAAAATTATTCACCAAGGAGATAGCGCAGTAACTTCGTATTTATGTCACGGGTGCCATATTGAGTACTTATTACCCTGAGAGATTCAAGCTCATTCAATACACCCATATCTCCAAGGAGAATATTTCGATTTTCACCCCTGTGAGATAATAAGGATGTTCCTTTTGGTATATTTTTTTATTGATGTACTCAAATTCAGGCCTTAAACCGGCTATAAGGTTTTCTGGTGGACTATATGTTGTGTGTATTGTGCTGGTGGATATAGTTTGAAATTATGAAGCAGAAAAATATTATTATACCCTCAAACCAAGCAGAACACAGTGCTGCTATGTGTCAGAAAATGGTATCAGTGGTACTACTAGAAATTGTTGTCTATTGCACAAATAGCTTGTTGCATAGTTTTAACAGAAGGTTGCTATTGACCTTACGTTCAACGAACATTGTGTTAATGGTTCAGTCTGAATGCCATAGATGGCGCTGCTACTACGAATATTTTAAATTATAAATACCTGGATCATTTAAAAAAATATTATTGTTATTTTAAACTATTTACCATACAAAATAATTAGTTATAGCAAGCATTATAGGAAAGCTACCGTTTCACTGATCACGTTTTACCACGTTCCTGGGTTCGATCCCTATGTCGGAAAGACTATTTACCCATTATTATTATGATGGGGTTGGATTTTTCATCTGGAATTTTTCTGTAGCAGTCAAGAGTCTACATTTGCGCCCAGTTGATATATTTATATAGGCCCCTTATTACATGGGACTTAAACATAACTGGCGAAATGTGGGTGTACTATAGGCATACCTCTGCCAACCCTTCGAGGAATACAGGCGGCATGGTATAAATAAATAAGTAATGCTGGACAATCCACACAGCATCATCTAGCCCCAAGCTAAGCAGAGCTTGTGTTATGGGTACTAGATGACTGATACTGATGACTTAATACAATACATTACTTAGATAGATATTTTTTATTATACATTGCAAATACCCAGAACATCCGGGACAAGTCTTTGTAGATCGTACAAACATTTTTCCCAGGGCGGGAATCGAACCTCCTGCGTCGCAGGCGGACCTTCGCCCGCTGCGCCACATCGGTCGTCGAATGATTATCGATCGGTATGATTGTGGACCATCATTCCAAACAACATCTGTATTATGTACATAGGTAGATAAGTTCCTGGTAGCGCGACGGTCTTGGCGAGTTATAAAAAGTATTTTTACTATTTTTAAATAATAAACATTCTTGTATAACTTACCATCATCAAAAATACCAGCAGCCTCATCCTGGGCATTTTGCTCCAAGCTCTTGGCGATAGCTTCAGGTAGAGGTGGGGGGGTGGGCAGATGAGCTCCCTGAGGGTGGAAGCCGTGCTCATCAGCTGTGTACGTGACGGTGTAGGTCTGCCCATCATCACCCTTGTAGGAGTAGGCGCCGTGGGTGACCGTGCCATGTTCTGACGTCTGACCAGCTTCCTCAGCTTGAATCCCTGGAAAAGTCAGAAGATGGCGTTTTTAGATATAATGGCATACCTTACGAGACGAAATGATATTGAAATGTTGAAATTATATTTATTACTGTAAATAGGCTTTAAAAAACTATTTAAGAAGTTATAAAATAAATAAATTAGAATTAGATTAGGTCGGTTGTTTCGTGGTCCCATCTAAGTGAATTGAATTGTCATTAAATAAGGGCGAGTTCGGGTTCCGTACCATGTCGAGCAAAAGACACCGAGAAAATCGCTTTTCTTGTGTGTTCCCTTTATTTTATTTTGTTGTCACCCGTTGGGTGCGGAACCCTTAAAAGTGTAGGAGTGTTAAACAATCAACTAACCATTTTCAGTTTCATAGGAGTATTTGTACTCGTGACCATTATTCTCATTGCTGTAAGCAAGGATCCTCGCGGACTTCTCCCCAGACGGCCTGCTGTTGTAGCTCACTTCATGTCCACCAGCCTCATGTCCTGAGAAAGTCTGAGGTGCCTGTGAATGCTCAGAATATAATCCAAGCTGTTGGTGCTCGAGCGCCGATTGGTACTTCTCGGCTGACTGAGCGTAGCCCTCCGCTGATTGGCTCGTGTAGATCTGGCCAGCTGATGCAGCGGCGATGATAGCGGCGATTGGGGCGAGCTGCAAAATTACAGTTTGGGCATGTTAAGTTTAAATATCGAAGAGTATTCTTTGAAGCGATTATTATAATATGTAAGTGCCTCATTTAATTTTAAATGTGTAACGGGCTTCTGCGAATTGATATCGGCCCGCACGCCTTCCAAAGGTCCCCCGGGGACCCGACATTATGTGAAAACATATTTAAGTGATAGTTAATTAATTATATTTTACACAGCTTGTGACATATCTTTTGGCATGTCAATAGAGATAATCCAAGACCATTTTATCTGAACGCCTTTTAGGATCTAAGGATCTTAAAGGGCGTTATTCCATGTGTAATTAGAATTTTTCTTTAGAAAATTCTCAGTATCAGCCCGGAGTCTGAATGCGTGCCCGGTTAGCGGCAATATGTCCACCCCCTATTACATTACACTTAAAAACATAAATGGTGAAATGTGGGTGTACTGATGTTACACCTCTACCCAACCCTTCCGGAAATACAGGCGTAATGTTATGATTATGTTATTCCAGGTAGTAAAGACGATGTAGGCTTTACTTCAACCAGAACTTAAAACGCAGCCCGAATGTATGAGAACTTCAAATTTCAAAAACACTTCATCTCTGGATGATTGACACTGCTAATTTTTCTCCCCAAACTACCACCAAGGATAACTCAAAATTACTTTCACTTAATTAAATCACTTCTAACTTTAAACTTAAATCAGACTTCTCAGTTCTAGACATCTAGTTAAGTGATCTAAATCACAGATCTAATTAGATTTTAAACTAATTATTAACACCAGACGTACCAGCTTCATGATAGCAAGTAATAAGCACTTGAATGTAAGGCACTTGGATGTCGAATGAGTTTGTAATTTCTTTCTTTCGTTTATATACCGTAAAATTTCCGAGTACACTTAGATGTATGAACTCACACTTGTGATAGAAATGACTCTGAATACTGCGAACTTAGGGCAATAAAAAATTGTGCATCAACCTCAACCGGTCGATTCTGTAAACATTTCCTTGAATGAAAACTTGGGTGGAATGAGCGGTGGAGTGAGGTTTCGGTGTCTTAATAAATTTGGGTAACACTGTCAGCTCACTTCACTCAAGATTTTGTACAGAAAAAGCTTAGTTGCCTTTTTTCATGTTGGCTACTGAATTTATTTCTTCCAGTTAGATCTAAATCTTTAGATCTAATTGGAAGAAATAAAGCTGTCCAAAATATGCACATTAAAATAAAAAGGTGTGGTGAACGGGATTTTCACGATGTTATGCTGGCATTCTTGTCTAATGCCTAATCAACTTAACAGTATCTAGTAGTAGTATTCGAAAAAAGCTCATATTTTTCAAGTTTATGTAAACAAAGAAATAATTACTAAAGATTAACTTTTCAATATTTTACTTTACCACCTTGCTGAACCTTCCTTGATATTGATAGTACTTAAGCAGTGAATGTATTATTTTGATAATACTTTTCAATCAACTGTTGTAAAAATACACACTCTCATACTACACTCAAAAATGGTTGACGAAAAAAAATGGCTAGAAAACGAAAAACAAGAAAACACTTTTCTGATTGCTCGTCGACTGCTCATAATATTTTTTATCCCTAATGTCTGGATCAAAAACAAAGTCACAGTAAGATCATTTAAGTCAATAAGACTATTAAAAGGCACTTTTGAACGACAAACTTTACAAGAAAATATTATTAGATTATTAAAATGATTAGATTTTTATAGAGAACTCCACACGTAAATTATTCTTTAAAAAAGTATGTTTTACAATGGTATGAAAGAGGCAATCTAGCCAACCTTAATTTATCCTTCTAGCTTTATTTCTGTCAGGCTCAGAGGCAAAACAATTAAGCAAGTAATCTTCTAACAGTCTACCAAAGATTTAATAAACTAATAAGGTGCCTAACTCCACAGCCTTCGCACTCACATGTGATTCAAGTCCGAGATCATTGTTAGGTAACAGTAGTAACGAGATGCGCCCGAAGGCTGAACATGTGGAGCACTTGTAGAGCTAGGAATGGATAGTGGTATCTGTGGCACGTGGTTTCGCTGCCTGTAGGTTGTGGGGTAGGTAGAGTGGCTGGATTGGTGACACTATAAATGTGTATGACATAATTTTAGAATTAATTGACGAAATTATTTAAATGTTGTATGTTTTTTTTTATATTTTCAATGTTGTAATTCTAAACAAGAAGGACGATTTCTCAAAATGTAGTGGAAACCCTCCGCTAACTTTTAAAACAACGTATCGCCAAATTTGTATCCTTTTTAATTATTAGCAAATTAAGGAAAATAACAGGTGACTGCGTGATGATTTTCTAACGAGTAAATTATTTACGTCGAAACTACCATGTACGGTCACGAGCATAAATACCTTACATTAACTCAGAATTTAAATACGATTTTCTACTAAAGTGATATTAGAAGTATTAAAGTGTTATAAACACAGTATTCTCGATGCCATACTTTTATGAAATAGGGCTGCCCTCAAAGTTTTAATCGTTATTGCACGAGTAAATCGCTTTTCAATTTTGTGGTCAGGGTAAGATATTCATGGTCGTGACTGTACTACATGGTACTCATACAATTTAAACGCGATACGTAGATACTTTTTCGTGTGAAATCAAATATAAATAAATACAATAAATAATGCTGGACAATCCACACGGCATCATATAGCCCCAAGCTAAGCAGAGCTTGTGTTATGGGTACTAGATGACTGATATACTTAATACAATACATTACATAGAGATAGATATTTTTTATTATTCATAGTAAATACCCAGAACACCTGGGACAAATCTTTGTAGATCGTACAAACATTTGTCCCAGGGCGGGAATCGAACCCGCAACCTCCTGCGTCGCAAGCGGACCTTCGCCTGCCGCGCCATATCGGTCGTCAATATACGATTAGTTTTTGTTTTAGTTTTATATACCATCATACTCGTACTATCTAAACATTCCTAACTCTATGGTCACTAAGTAACTAACTAACTCCGTGACGCAGTGTCCAAACAGTCGATATTATTTGTATCAGAAATTAACTGATACACAATAGTTACATTATGCAACCTCTTTAGAGTAACATGTTCGCACTTCAAGCGGTAATGATTGACAACTGGATCACTGGGTCAGTAGCCAGTATAGATTCCATTGGTAGTTTTATGATGACATGGTATTATTGTAAGTATAGTCTATGCTTTTGTAATGATATCTTTATATCATGGCGCGTGCTGGAGTAAATTGATAGGTCTCAAATCTAGTTATAATTTTGGCCAATTACCTAATCATATTTTATAGAAGCTCGTGGCTAAATACAAACAGCCGCACGGGTTGATCGAAGGTTGAGTTTCGCTTGTCGTGGTCGCGGTCTGTCTGTTCATTACATATCGAGACTCTTTCGTGCCTCGGAAAGCATATTAAGCCGTTGGTCCTAGATTTCATTTGTAGATCTTTGACAGTCGTTACGGGTAGCCAGAAGCCCGAAACTCTGACATCCAGTCTTAACAAGGGGTATCGTGTTGTCCAGTGACTGGGTTGTGGAGGTCAGATAGGCAGTCGCTTCATGTAAAATACTGGTATTCAGCTGTATCCAGTTGGAAGCCAACCCCAACATAGTTGGGAAAAGGCTAGGCAGATAAGGTAAATACCTTAAGTACCATAAGTATAGTCTTACGTATGTAAGACTATACTTATGTAATGATATCTTTATGAGTGGTTTAATAGACAAGTCTGAAGATTGGTCTCGGATGTAATTTTGGCCAATTAGCTAAGCTTATTTTAGAGGAGCTCGTGGCTTAATAAAACAGCCGCACGGGTCGATTGAAGCATAATGCTACGCTTGCCGAGTACTGTCTGTGGATGGGCCGATATATCTTCGATATATCGAAACTTCTCCGTGCTTCGGAAAGCACGTGAAGCCGTTGTTCCTGGATTTCATTTATACCTCTCTGATAGTCTTTACGGGTAGCCAACATTCTAACAAGCAGTCTTGCCAAGAGATTACTTAAAGTATTGCCCAGTAGCTGGGTTGTGTAGATCAGATAAGCAGTCGCTCCACGAAAGATACTGTTACTAAGCTGCATCCGGTTAGCCTGGAAGCCGACCCCAACAGTTGGGAAAAGGCTAAGTAGATGATGACGTAGGTGTATCTTCGGTTCGGATTATCAGATAATGAACTACCCAATACAATAAGCTTATTACGAGGTATTATATAATTCGGCTTGCAACAGGTGCTAACACACAAGATGATAGAAGTCTTGGAATGATCGACACATTATTAAGTCACAACCAATTGCCTAATATTATATGTATCGCTGTATACTTAGACGTGGGTACCAATTTTGGTTTTGTTACGCTTTAATATTGCCAGTGGACAATTTAATTTAAAGTTGTATATTTTAACTGGTGAAATGTGGTATAGGTTCACCTCTGCCCAACCCTTTGGGGAATACAGGCCTGCCTAAATTGGGAATCCAGTAACTCAATATTTTTTTCTCTACATACGTTTGAAGTAGTTTTCTAGTGAGACGATGGCGGCCCATAGTGTCCGCAACACAGATTAAATCCTAGCACGGAACTGATTTCCTCTTCCATTCCCCTTTCATGACCCTTTGCTGCCTTTGAGCCAGCCTGCGTATCTGAGCTATTAGTTGAGTGAAGGGTGGGCGTTTTGGGGGACTGTCTTATGTTAGTTTTGGCTTTCAAAAAGTTCTGATTCTTAGCCTAATTAGAATGAATGAATTTTGATTTTGATTTTTGAGTGCTGCTCCGCTATCCACTTTAATATTCTTATGCGTCACTCTTGATGTAGTATTTAAGATAATCAGTACTCAAAGTTTTTTAAAATAAATAATGTATTTTATTATTTTATAAACACAAGGAAAACAATGATATACAGGCCCCTGGCTAGAGGCCTTAATTTAAAATGAAGTCCCCACAGGAAAGTTCGGCTGAGCAGTTAATAACCCTAAAGGTTGAACTCCAAAGTCATTGTTATTTTTTGGAATGGGCATCTACCATTCCAAATAAAACACAATGAAGTACAGTAATTCATGCATTTTTTACGCATCTGAACAGGAGATTTCAAATCGGCAGATTATGTTAAAATTGCCATTTACTTAACTTTTTCTTATCACGCACTCTTGCACGCGTCTTGGTTTTGCTGTCGAACCAGTGCTGACACGAGCTATCTCATCATTCTTACTGACTGACTGACACAATGAATTTGCACGATATGTGCAAATTCAATAATATATTCGCCAATATTTTTTTTAAGATAAGATAAGATGATTTATTTGTCATACGTTTACACACCGACTAGTCAGGCATGCAGGTATTTAAATTGATACAATGTCAAATATCAATAGCAAACTTAGGTATAAATTATTACATGTAAAAATTAAATTATAATGAAATTAATTGAAATGATATTTAGTCCACAAATATTTTGTACAATTCAAGAAGTCATTTAACTCGTACTCGTATTAACATTTTTCTGTTAATAAATTTCGCATCATTTTTTTAACATATTTGTATCTTTGTTTGTTGAATTTCCCCAGAATATAATACCGTAACGCAGTTATAAATAATTACCTGTGCTTTGGGGAAAGCGTTTTCACAATTTTAAATAGTATTGCTATACTTTACATAAGTATTGGCCTGGCCACGATTCGCTGCGGCTCAATGATTTGTTTTTTTTTCAAATTGGTTTATCTTAACCTCCCTTAACTTCAAGAATTCTTCATGCAAAGTATGTATAAACATTTTTGGATAAAAATGCAATGGCCTGTCAATATTTCAAGTCAATAAATTGCCTACTTTTTTTAGTTTTGCGGCCATTAACATACGTATTATTTTTTATTGGGCCAAGCACTATTCCCAAACCACTGCAACTCCTGAAACCAGAATCAACAGAAAAGCGTCGAGACAATGAAGCTAATCAGAAAGGAACACCGGAGGAGTTACAAAAATACAAAGACAAACATACGTATTAACATACGTATGCCGTAGTTTCACATATACCTACCTACTTGTTTAAATGATTGGTATTGCACGATTTTTATTTTGTCATGTGTCATGCAAATCTTTCCTGCGCAGATAGAGTATAATTCCTTCATTATCAACATTTAACTTTTTCCAATAAATATGTAAATATTGCTGGACAATCCACACAGCATCATCTAGCCCCAAGCTAAGCAGAGTTTGATTTATGGGACTACATCACTGATATACTTAATACAATACATTACATAGATAGAGAACATGAGAAATACTTAGATATAAAAATATCGAGTGGTCTATTCTTTGAAAACCAATTGCAACGATTCTATTATTAGATAGGTATTTTGTTACTGCAATACTAATTACTCGATATCACTATTAGCTAATACAATGATACAATTTTATTGTAATACCTTATGTAACCATAATTAAAGTCTTAATAATGGTATAGGAATCAGGGTTACGATTCGATTATTATGTAACGATTTGAATCGAATCGAGACACATGATTGATTGGATAATACCTGATTATAATGTACTAAAGATGTTACGCCTATATTAAATATTATCTACGGGATTCTAACACCTGCCTGACAGTCAGATTAAGTCAGCAAAGAATGATCGAGCATCAATTACCACACCACGCTTGCTCATTTATATATTTTTTTCAGTGTTAAGTTGTCCTACACACAGGAAAGGGTGAATAAGCCAAAAAATATGTAGACTTAGTTAAATATTACGTTGAAAGTGTATACGCTAAGACAACATAGGTTTTAAGAATTTTACTTCTCATAAGAACTTAACAATTCGCCTAAAATAAGATGCATAATTGAGTATTAGTAACATTAATTACCTCTAGGTTTATTGGACATCTGAAATAATATAAAACAAAATATACCATCATAATTCGAATATTCCGTCCTATGCCATTTCAGATGTTAAATTAAGAAATAAATAATGCTGGACAATCCACCCAGCATCACCTAGCCCCAAGCTAAACAGAGCTAGTGTTATGGGTACTAGATGACTGATATACTTAATACAATACATTACATAGATAGATATTTTTATTATACATAGCAAATACACCCAGAACACCCGGAACAAATCTTTGTAGATCGTACAAATATTTGTCCCAAGGCGGGAATCGAAACCGCAATCGACCATGTTGTAATGTATTGTCTTAATCTACGTTTAAATATGTTTATATTGAATTTTTTTTAAAACCCTGCAGTAAACTATTGAACAGCTGTGATGCTACGACCAATATTGACAACATAAAATAATAAAAAAAATGAAGTGCATGTCACATCAGATACGCGACTAGATTCGTCTCTTGGTGCCAGCATTGGCGATCAACATTCGGTTTGCCAATATTGGCGCAAAATATAACGCATTTAAGTATACGCTTAGAATAGCGAAACCTCTATTCCTATTTTTAGCAGTAGCAACTCTAGACCGATTAATAAATATTCATCAATTTGCTTCTAAGATTGGTGATTAAAGCAATTAACTGCAGCATCTTTCAAGAGGCGAGATAATAGTGCCTTTAGATTTTATTTTACTTAATATCAGGAAAATAAAAGGAACGAATAATATGCCATCACAAAAAATCAAGTGCATCGCTGGCAACCGCTTTGTCTAGGCAAAGATTTCTTCATTTGTCCGATTCAAAGACTTTAGTTACCCTCTGACCAGGTGGGATGGCGATCTGCGAAAGACTGCAGGCAGATGCTGGATGCGACAAGCTGAAGACAGGGCGCTAAGGCGCTCATTAGGAGAGGGCTATGTCCAGCAGTGGACTAATATAGCCTGATGCTGATGATGATGAAAGACTTTTGTTTGTTGAAAAAGTATTAAAGAATTGAATGAAGCCTAAGAAATTCTTGTTTAGTATAAACAAGGACACTTTTATTTAATTTGTTTAAGTGAGTGAAAGTAATAATGAATATGAACAACTTTTTCTGTGTGACCAACCCAAAATTCGCGGAAAAAATTGCTTTTTAAAAATTATAAATTTTCGTAATCAACAGTTCCTAAAGTTATGCGAACGTAAATGTACCACACAGCTGTTTTCAAGGTTCCGTATTATGAAGGTTCCATCTTCACCATTTTGGTACGGAGCCTTTAAAAGCAGCTATTCACAGAAACATAAGACCAACCGCCAATCCACGTTTAAACTAAAACAGAAACACTTGTTACATCTTTGATTACAAAAGGTAAAAGAAAAACATCAAAAATATTCAATCAATTTGCATTTGATACAGTTTTTGAACATCACAAAAAATCTCATAAATATCTAATAACATCCTTGTTATTTAAATTTAACTACACTTTTAGACAGAATCCTATTTAAAATGTCAGAACCAATTGCTTGTATTGAGTTATAGCTTTTTTAAGCTTTATTTTAAGCTATTTGATGTTTTAAATTGTATTTTTTTTTCGGAGAGAGATAAGGCCTTACTTCACTTCCAGTTTTATGCTAAGCTTTCAAAATGTATACAGTGAGCTATCAATAATGTAATTAGGTATCTAATTACCTGTAACTGCCGAAATTTGTGTGCATGATTTGTAAAAATAGATATAAGTATAAGCACCGAACGCTGCAAATAGAAATAAGTTAGTACTAAGTAACAGCAGTACAATAGTAGCTCTCTTGAAAGTAAGATCGATAAATCTGGAAAATACCGGCTAGAAGAGTTTCATTTCGACACGACCCAACGTACAGTCCACACCACAACAGTACCTTTTGGATGATGATATCAAATAGATAAAACGGTAACACTTATGTTGTAAAAGAACTACATAACATTACTCCCGTTTTCTCCAAAGGGTTAGGCAGAAGTTTTCTTACAATAAACCCACTCTTTGGCAATTATGTTTTAGTCCCATTTAAAAGGGAGCAAGCCCATTGCCACCAGGCGGGAAAAAAATACAAACTGTGACTACTGACAAATGTGTAATGGTAAAACCCAATAACTCATTGCCCGACCTGGAAGTTGAACCCAGGACCTTAAGCTCTGCTGTAGCGCATACCACCACTGGACCAACAAGAAAAAATAACTATTGTTAATAAATAAGCTTAACAGTACCGGGAGTGTTGTGAAATCTAGTTTTAGTTACGATGTTAGAAATAAATAAGGAATTGATGGAGTAAGAATATATTGTTATGTGGTTCGTAACAAATTAAACTATTAAAGTTTAATTTGTTGTCATGTGTCCATAGCGTGTTACATAAATGATTATAAAATTAATTTTAAAGACAAAAAAGCGACATGAAGTGTATGCCTAGAAGGTTTGGTCACGTTGAGAGGATAAATGAAAGACGACTTACAAAAGGTATTTAATAAGTGGATGTAAGCTCAATCGCCGGAACGCCGTATACAAAATAGTCAGGTGCGTAGTACTCGCAACCGGCGTTCGTGTATGTCCATTTGTATGAACGTAAACCAAGCAAAAGTAGTATAAAGATCGTAGCAGGTGGCATTCTGTAGTTTCTGCCTACCCCCATGGGTAAAAGGCCTTGAGTTTAATTGTAAAACCGGTAAATGTTCTGCAAAGGTGATGTTTACATACGTCATGTTCGTGAACGGGCGCCGCCAGTAGGGACTGGTCATCTCCTAGCTGCCACGGCCTGTTTTAATTTCTAAATTGTCAGTTGGTTTTGGTTTTGAATACGGAAGCTTTAAATGTGCACGTCTTTTACATCGTTCTCACTTTGATAATTTGAACATTAATGATGTCTCCAAATATTTGTAACAAAATCATGACTTAAAAAGAGTGGCCATGGAGTTTCTTGCCCGTTCTTCTCTATAGGTACCTACGCTTTGGTATGGGCGACTAGCTTCATTTTTCCGATTCTTTGACAATTGAAAAGTACCTGTAATAATTGGTTTTCTGGCTGGATTCCTTAATTTCTAACTAAGCCACCCACAGGAAAGTTCGGTTAAGCAGTAGATATCCCTAAAGGATAAACTGCAAAATGACCATTCCAAAAAAAAATGACTTAAAATTTAATTCGATTCTGAAATCATAATGTATAGCATAGCGTTAGCAACAGACAGCACTGAACTAGCATAGCTTCTATTGGAAAGTTTACTTTAAAATCCCAATAGGTTTTCAAGGCCTCAAAGAGGAAGGCGTATTATTGTTATGATTTACTATATCATCCTACATATATAGATCTACCTACTCATACCTTTGCCTTCGAATTTGAGTAATAAATAATGGGTTTAAAGCAAGATTAACTTTGAGTAAGACCGACGAACAACTTCAATATTTATCTAGGTGCTTCATAATCTTATGGGCATTTTTCAAAATAGCATTATTTACGGGATCCACTTTTAGGAACACAGGAACTTGTCATGTAAATTTGCACAGATATTAGTTTTATTTATCAACAAGAACCTGTATCGTTGGTGTAACAGTTGCAAGATATCCTGCTGAACATGAGGTCCTGGTTTCGATTCCCGAGTCGAGTAAAGTGTCATTGGGCTTTTCCCTAAGCCTGGATTTTAGCCCGGTTGATGACAATAGACCCTATTACATAGGTCTTAAATATAGCTAGTGACATGTTGGTATACTATAAGAGCAGCTCTGCCTAACCTTTCGGGGACAACTTGGCTTGTTTTTATGTTTATATCGAGAAAAAAATCCCTAAATTAAAATGGCAAACAAAGTAATGGGGGGGTTGGCGCAGTGGCTGAACGATATACTGCTAACAACAAATATTTGTATGGCCGACATTTAGGTGACAGGAGACGTTACTAGTGTAAAAGTAATTATTATAAGTAAAAGTAATTATTATTTCGGATGTTGGATATACTGTGTTAGTGAGTTATAACAACATTGTTAGTATGTAAAAAAGAGAGAGTAAACTAGTGGTGTTGCCTACACACGATACACCTGCATCATAAATTTGACGACCGATGTGGCGCGGTGGGCGAAGGTCCGCCTGCGACGCAGGAGGTTGCGGGTTCGATTCCCGCCCTGGAACAAATGTTTGTACGATCTACAAATATTTGTTTCGGGTGTTCTGGGTATTTACTATGTATAATAAAAAATATATATCTATGTAATGTATTGTATTAAGTATATCAGTCATCTAGTACCCATAACACAAGCTCTGCTTAGCTTGGGGCTAGATGATGCTGTGTGGATTGTCCAGCATTATTTATTTATTTATTTAATTGTTAAATAATAAACGTTCTATCGGCAATGCAGTCACTAATAAATTAGAATTAACACGCTAAATATTCCATGGAATATGACATCTTATTGATTAATGGCAACACCACCCAAGCTTTTACAAAGGTTCACCAACCTTTAACCCAAAAATGCAATGTTTAATTTCTAAAATCATGTTCACAAATAAATAAAATCTAAGTGTCTCTTTGTAATATTTAAATAAGAGTTTTTCTCTAAATGAATATGAATAATGTATACTCGGCAGTTATAATAAAACGACATTTTTTATATTTTTGTATGTCTGTTTGATTGAAGTAATCCTCCGAAATGGCTGGGCCGATTTTGACGGGGTTTTCACTGGCAGATATATGATGTGTCAAGGAGTAACTTATGCTACTCTTATTTAAGGAAACGAATGAGGGTACCGCGCAAGACAATTAAATTCCACGAGAAAAAGTCGCAGGCGCAGATTTAAAAAAATGTTATAAAGCTGAAGATAAAGGTTTCGGTTGTTTTTTTTTTAAGACGCTTTTCAGTCATTTTTTTTGTTTTAGCAGATGATAGCATCACATTAAGACCCTTAAGAAGCGGGTAAAGCGGCGGGGCACACCTAGTTTCTAATACAAACACAACATCAAAATCCTTTAGTCCTGCAACCACGATCCTTCAAAATATATGATTTATGTACACCACCGTTATGACATTATCAAAGCATGATTAATGTACTAAGATGCACTGGATGGGGACAGATGTTAATAATACAACATGATTATACGGACTAAGATGAATCGGTATTGATTGGTGTTGAATTAGATTTGGAATTAAGGATGATATGTGACGAAATTTGTCGATGTTCCCCAAAGGTTACTAGGGGAATAGCAATTGTAATGTGCCAGAGGAGTGAAGGAATGATTAATGTGCTTGACCGCATACTGAATGGTGTGTTGTACAGAGGCCAGCACTTCAAGCTACCCCAATGTGCCAAATTTCTTTGATAGGTTTTCGACTTTATTACGAATGAATAAGGTTCATGTTCAATTGAGAATCTGATAATTTGGGGTAGCTTGATTTACTGGCGTTTGTACATAAGAGGTTTCTATAGTGTTTTAGTTTTTATCATCAAAGTGTTTTAGTTTTTATTATATATGTTTTTTCTTTTTAAATACGTAATAGTTTTCCCCAAAGGTCTGTAGTGTGTGTGCATAGGTATATCCATGGCATCACAGCGGGATCTTTCAGAATAACAGCGCTGCTTTATTTATTCTTATTTTTAAATATCGCAGCTGCTTTATGCTGAGGTGTCCCGCCTTTTTGAATCGCAAAGGTCCCTTTTTTGTAATTTTATATATTTGTTCGTTTTAACTTTTTGGTGTTACTATTTCTGTGCGTGTTTTTCAAAAAGCTGTTTTTTTGTCCGAAAAATAATCGGGTTATTACGAATATTTCTCCTAATTTCCAATATGCCAGGATTTTAGAAACAACGATTTTTCCAAGTATCCTGCGACATTTAAAGCAGCCTAAGGTGTCTTAAGGGATTATATAATTGTTGGGTCTGGTAGAAAGTAATAGGTAGGTGTTCCGATAAAAGTGAAAGGGCGTTGGTAAGTAACAGATCCACAGATATTTTCAACGATTTCAATGTCAGTTAGATCTGCAGAGATTGGAATGCTTCCAATAAATAGGGTAGGAGGACATCGAAGCATAAACTCGGTACATGATTCTGGACCCCCAGAAGTTGAAATTTGCTGCCGGTTTTTTCCTCATCTTACTTTTTTGTATGTTTTACCTTTAAAAAAAAAAAAAAAATATTGCTAAAAATAAAATAAAATTTATTAAACTTACAACTGCAACAAGTATTAATCATCAAAATCAACATTTGTTTCGATTTCCCTTCCACTTTACAAAATTCAGATCCAGTCTATTGACCTATTATTTGTGTTTGTTGAACAAATAGGCTATTTTTCAAAGTGACTTTTTTTTCAGGGTATTTTGATTCAAATAATATAAAAATAATATTCGTTTTTTTTTATTTGTAACTTTGAATTCCAATACTAACTGACCGACTTCAACATCTAAGTTACTGGTCTTTATAATCCAAGGTTAATCACCTAACAAAATCATAGCAACACAATTTAATTGCCATCAAAACTAGAGTTAACACGTTGAAATTACAGTCTATAGTAATAAGCACCACGTTGTAACTGCATAGCAGTTAGCCCATCTCTGTATAAAAACAGTAATAAAGATAATTTTACGACTCAAGATTGTACAAGAATTAAAGAAGTCCATCAAATGTTATGGCTTTATTGCAGCAATATGAGAACATAAAGCTGTTCTATGATACATTACGCCTGTATTCCTTAAAGGGCTAGGCAGATGTGTACCTGTCATCATCATCATCATCAAGCTATACAAGTCCACTGCTGGACATAGCCCTCTCCTAAAGAACGCCACAGCGCCTTGTCTTCAGCTTGCCGCATCCAGCATCTGTCTGCAGTCTTTCGCAGATCGTCATCCCACCTGGTCAGAGGGCGTTCTATACTACGTTTGCCGATGTGTACCTGTAATACACCCATATTGAACCAGTTATGTTCAAGATTCCATTCTGAATGATTCTCTATCCTGTTCTACGATTTGCTTTATTAATATGAGAATTCATACGAAAAACGAAAACTTTGGGTTAATTTTTATGGAAACTGCGCGCACGCTTCTCAAACATCAGGGAGATGGATAAAGCAATGAGATGTGACTTTTAATTTGTTACTTCCTTAAATATTGAACTTGTGTACTAAACGAAGTCTGTTCACGGTATCAAGTGGTCGCTCTGTGATCGAAACTCGGTCTTCTTAGCTTTCGCAAAATCCAGAGCACTGTAAGATTTGGCATAGGTAAAATAAAAAAAATATATATCTGCTGGACAATCCACACATCATCATCTAGCCCCAAGCTAAGCAGAGCTAGTGTTATGGGTACTAGATGACTGATAAACTTAATACAATATATCACATATATAGCTATTTTTTATTATACATAGCAAATACACCCGGAACAAGTCTTTGTAGATCGTACAAACATAGGCCAAGGCGGGAATCGAACCCGCAACCTCCTGCGTCGCAGGCGGACCTTCGCCCGCTGCGCCACATAGGTCGTCAAAAAAAATTACAAGGAGAAGAAGTCTAGAAAGCTAAAATAGTCGTTATTCAACCACTGAGAGACCACTGACCACCATGGTTTAGGTTTCCTCACGATGTTTTCCTTCATCGATGTCAGTAACTACTGAGGTAAATTTAAAGTACATGATGAGTTTAAAAACATATATGTTGTTACTTACCTGGATTTGAACCCACAAACTCGTGCTTGAGAGCCGATGCCATAACCACAGGACCATCTTGACATTTTTAGCTTTATTGCTTTGCATTTAACGGTTCTTTTTTGTGTGAAGACTTGAAGGCATTGCAAGGATGAATAATTTAACTCATTTCCTACTTAGTCGATTTAACACAAGAATGTAACTGAAATTGATAAAAACTTGTGGATTGATTGACTTGGAGTCTATCGTACAATTGGTACTATTTGACATCAACCTCAAATGTCTTTTATTTAGCTTTTTAAATTACTCTGTGTTATCACAAATAAATAAAATCGAAATGTCTGTTTTTAATAATAATAGCTTTTAACTATATGCATATGAAAGTATACATACAGTTAAAAAAAGCATTTTATTCAATGTTTGTTTAAGCTAATTTACCTACTGGAGCTTCCACGAGATTTCCACTGGCAGATAGCTAATGTTATTAAAAGTAACTTGGATTTTTTTAACAATAAATAAAACTCCATGATTTAATGAAATTTTACGCAAAAAAAGTTACGTTGCTTTTGATAAATACGTGGGGAAACAAAACCGTTTCATATCATTGTAAATAACTCTGTCTTAAAGGTTGTAAACACTTTGAAATAAAACAATAATTAAAAATATTATTGCAACTTTATTGCTTCAATATACAAAATAATGTACAGAAGACCCACTCCTTACAACATACGATGAGAAACTTACAAATACCACTCAAACAAAAGACTGATTGCTCAAGACTTCTGGAGCCAATCCGTTTGCGAGTTTGTCATCATTAGAAGTATATAGTGGACCTTCTATCCCTTTCTTTTTATTGTAAATATAATCTTAATCTCTAATATCAAATGGCACTGTACAATGTTGCTGTCTTGCTGTCTCACTCTCTTACTGTCTTAAAAGCGACGGTAAGGGCGGAAGGGGTTGTATCTCGTGGGGTACTGGTTGCGAGCTAAGACCACACCAGGGGCGTATCTGGCGTCGTGGTATGCTCCTGAAAAATATAAAAATAAAGTTAAAATAAATAATGGGATTCGGCGAAGATATAAGACTATAGTCTGGGGCAGGACATAGGATAGTTTTTAATAACCAACATTTATGCGAACGAAGTCGGGGGCAGAAGCTAGCTTTTTATAAACCTGAATTCCTAACACTATCCATAATTTCGATATCACTGTGTCATAGTTATTAATAGCAAGAACTGACTAGTTGCACATGACATGAATGATATAGAACAAATCTAAACGATTCTGATCCTTATGGTTATTTTCTACATCAGAGGCGTTAATCACTTAAAATGTTAATTGTGAAAGACAAGAGGAGCGACGTGAATAAATAAAAACAGCCACATTGGTTAATCGAAAGTTAAGCTACATTTGCCGAGGTCAGTCTGTAGATGGGTGACCGTTCGTAACATATCGAGAGAGTACGTTAAGCCGTTGGTCCCATCTGTCATTTGTAGATATTTGAACGTCATAACGGGTTGTCAGAAGCCCGAAAGTCTGACAACTGTTGTTGAGGTAAGATAGGCAGTCGCTCCATGTTAAATACTTGTATTCAGCTACATCTGGTAAGACTGGAAGCCGACCCCGACATAGTTGGGAAAAGGCTAGGCAGATGATGAAGATGATGATGAGTGAAAGACATTAACACACTGTTAAGAAACTGCACCATAACATGTTTAAAGGCTACAATTATTCAATTAATGTTGATGACTTATGGGCGTACGAGCCCGTTCACTACGGCGTTAATTATCGCGTTATTAGCTAAGATATCTAGATTAATGGATATGTTACATTTGACACGAAACAATGTTGATTAGCGCTCAACATGTGGGCTGGTATCACTGTGTTATGTGGGATTAACAGATTTGTAGAAGCTGTCACGTAGGGATAATTAATTTTATTATGGTTGCTATATGTGAAGTCTCAATTAGAAGGAATTCGTAACCCAATTAGAACTATTTTGTAATTAAGGTAACTTTTGACAAAGTTGCAGCGAATATTGCAATGTAACTTGTTAAAAATATTTTTTGGAAACAATTTTGTATTTTTTTTTACAAACGATTCTGTCATTGTTAATTCACGTGCATTAAGCTGATAATTTATATCCAATCGAAAACAATATTTCCATACACAACAGAAAATTGTAGTCTTAAAATACATTACGAAAAATATAGCAATGAAAAGCATACCTACTTGGAATCATGTTTTTTTTTAAATTAATTGTCAAATCTATTACTTCGTTTAATAAAAGCCGTTTTGGTCAACCATTACTAACAGCTTACTTAAAACTATGATTGTAGTTTTAAAATCCTTTTAAAGCTTTTTTTAATGTGTCATACATTGCTTGCTTTACAAACGGCACCTGTTGTGAAAATGTAATATTTTTTTTTAAATTTTGACAAATAAAGTACACAGTAGCATTATCAAACATGGCCTCAGTGGAAGTTTACCAAGATTGTGTGGAAAAAGTTTCCTTACCATCATCGTAAATTCCAGCAGCCTCATCTCTCGCGTTCTCTTGCAGCGACCTCAGGATGGCTTCAGGAATGGGAGGTGGGGTTGGGAGATGAGCACCCTGGGGTTGGTATCCGTTGGCGTCAGCGGTGTACGTCACGCTGTAGACCTGGCCATCGTCACCAGTGTAGGAGTAGGAACCAGCAGCTTGGATGCCGTTGGCTTCGACACCGGATTCGTCAGCGTGGATGCCTGGAATGATGATACAGGTAATTGGATGAACACAAAAAACTTCAAGCAATAAATGGGTAGACGAACTGAAGAGTTATGATTTAAACTCTTGCTTGGAATTATATTAATAAAGCAAATAACCTTATGATTGAGGGCTACTTTAAAGTAAAAAAAATATAGTTATAGTGATAGAATAGTATTAGTGTACAGTATTTTAAAATAAATACTTCTTTTTTTTATTCTTCTCTATGAAAACTTCACTGCTAACGATAGACTTTCTCATAACTATTAAAAATAAATATGGGAAGGGATATACTGCCATAACTACACTCTCAATGGATGTATTCAATTACCTAGTGCTGTTTATTATTTTTTATCTATCACTAAATCACACAGGAAATCAATAGAAATAGTGGAATAACAAGTGTTTGGCCTATTAATCCCGGAAATAGACAAAACACGTACAGAGAACTAAAGGATGGTAAAAGTACGCCACATACTCGTAAATTGGATATTGATAACCGCTGACTAGACTCAAGAAATATGAATCATATTTTTTTTGCACCAAGTTTTGGTGCCCAGACGTTACATATCGTAACAGAAACTAAGTTACAAATTCTAACATATGTTTGCTTAAAATCAAGCTCATTGTGAAAATGGCAAGTAATAATGTCTGAGATAAGATCTCCCACTTAAGTGTAGTCTGCAATTATGTGTAAGAAGCTAGTAATATATGGATCGTATTATAAATGTGTTGAATTCAATCTTATTTGTGAACGGTTTTGTAATGTACAGACCCTCTAATTATTATACAGGCCAAGTGGTTAGAGCCACAAAGTAAATACCCTGCTTGTGTATACAAAAGTGTTCTTTATAAAATAAAAAAGGAGTCAAAAATGACAAAAAGTATCGATATGATCGCTTTTGATGTATCCCAAAAATTACTCTGATACATTGTTTTTTTAGCAAGGGTGTTGAATTTTTGTACATAATTATCTGAATACCTTCTTTTTGTCCCCCGATTTTCGTTGGATAAGTGTACTCGTAAGTATAGTATCCGCTCATTTTTGAGAGTCATTATTTTAATATCGAGACATCGATACATAAATATTACTATTTAAAGTCGAATCTAATGCATAGGAATGTGCATGTTTTATTAAATACCGTTTATATAAATGTATTTTTGTAGTTAATGTATTTTCTTTCTATGAGTACACATTTTCGTTTACCTACCAATATAATATACGCTCTAAGTTTATTGTCCGCACCAAACCGTAGACTATAGGTTTGAAATGAGGTGTTTTACGTAAAGTTGCGTACGATACGGTCGCACCCACGTTCAGCTTGATTAGGTTAATAATGTAATACGTATCATCTCGCGTCCAAATGTGTGCGGTAAGCAGACGGTAATGTGTTACTGTTTGTATTTTATGATACTTATAAGACCAAAGTTTATTTTGATAGATACGCAGATACTGTGGAGGTTTTAACTTATTTCGGGTCAGTAACCAACCTCCTTGGAAATTAAATAATAAATAAAGTAAGTAAGTTACTGGCATATTATGAAACAAACACTGTTCCGTATTTAAAATAGGGAAAGATTAGAGACACAGTCTTTAACTGACAGATGGTTTGCATGTAAAAATGTGATAAGTAGGATAATCTTTACTAATTTGACGACCGATGTGGCGCGGCGGGCGAAGGTCCGCTTGTGACGCAGGAGTTTGCGGGTTCGATTCCCGCCTAGAGACAAATGTTTGTTTGATCTACAAAGATTTGATCCGGGTGTTCTAGGTATTTCCTGTGTATAATAAAAAATATCTATCTATGTAATGTCAATACATTACATAGATATATATTTTTTTTTTATTACAACTCGTACCCATGACACAAGCTCTGCTTAGCTTGGGGGCTAGATGATGCTGTGTGGATTGTCCAGCATATTATTATTATAATTAATTACCTTTAATGAAGCTGAGGAGAAAGTGTCTTTTTTGTTTGAGCGATTTACTTGAGAACTACCAGTCATATACCTAATTTTTGAGATATATTATAAGCTATTTAACATTACACAACGAATTTTATGAGCAAGTAAAACCGCGGGGCACAATTGTTGTTCTATAAAGTTGAAGATATAATTCAAAATTGTATTATAACTTCTACTTTACATTGGCACGAACGTACAATTATTGTCCACCCTGTGGTAGAAAGATTATCTCTTGAGATTAATTAGTTTTGTTACTCGAGGAAAATATGAAACTAACATTTTAATAGGGCAAATTTAGGGTAATTTGGACTTGTCTGAATTTGAAATCTAAGTCTGGATTTTTTCCCGGTAGTTGGGATGAGAGTTTTACATAACCGGTGAACTGTCGGTGTTCAATGGATACAGCTTTATCTAACTATTCGGGGAATTGTTAGATAAAGCTGTTGGAAACTATTGGGGGCGTGACGTTATTTTCACTTAGGGTACATTTAAAACTGACTAAAACTAACTGTGACGCCAAACTGACTAATACTATTTACTGTAGCGTCGCAGCAGTAATTTTCACATAAAAATCACAGGAAAAGCTTACCATTATCCGTGTCAAAAGCATAGCGGAATCCCTGCTCGTTGACCTCAGAATCGGATCTCAAGATGGTGGCACTCCTGTCCGCCGCAGCCCTGGCGCGGGTGTCCTGGTAGTTGTAGGGGTAGCGGTACTGAGGGGCGACGTAGCCGGGGAGGACGCCGGCGGCGCAGGCGCCGATTACGCAGGCAAGGATGATCTGATAGTGGAAAATGTGTGTGAATGAAATTGGAGGAAAATTTGACAGGACGAAAATGATAACATGCTCAGTAAAGTGTGATGCTTTGTATGGGTCTGTTTTTAATGTACTTTTCTATACATGACACTTTAATATTGTCATTGTTCAATTTTTATTTCATCTTCATGGTTGAGCTTTCAATATATCGCATCTCACATAATTATAGCATAGTATTTGGTAAATTATGTAGGTACTATAATTTATTTATAACATTTTATAAGGAGGGACTTTATTAACAAAATCTAACATTACGCAATTTTAACAAAACAATATCCCATCAAAACACCGTTACAAGAACACTTTGCTATTACGGTAACCGTTACCGAAACGTTATAAACGAATAAACAATAACAATATTATCAAAGAAAACACAACAAAACCCTATAACGAAACCGTTGCACAATTCACGAGAACTATATTAACCAAACGTCACGATGAAAAAAAAACAACTGACACTACAAAGGAGTATTGAAAACGATAGCAAAACTCTTTTGACACAAATTCTCGTGACTTTTTATATTCGTCTAAAGCTTTTGATACACCTACCAACTTCATGATGTTATCTGGTCTGAGGTTGGCAGAATAATGCTGGTGTTGGTCCTCGTTCCACTATATATAGGTGTCGACCTGATATCCTGAGCCAAGGTCACGGTCAAGCAAAGTTGCATCAGTAGATCTGATTCACTATTAGACGTAGATGATGATTTTAATTAGGTCTCTTTGGAATTTGAAAGGAGAATTCATACGCGAGTTCGATTTTTGAATACTTTGAGCTTACGCGAGGTTCAAAAGTATTCAAAAATCAAATTAGCTTATAATAAAGGTTACAAATCCAATAAAACTAATTACGAGTTTATTTAATGTGTGGAAAAATCTGATATTTAGTTTAATTTTTTATTGGTTCAGCCAATAATGTACGATGGTTTGCCTGTCAAATAATTCATTTAAATCAATTAATATTTAATATCCGCCTGTTGATGAGTTTAGTATTTAGTCAATCACCAATTAAAAATAATTTAAATCGTTAAACACAAAAGCTTACAGATTTTGTGAGGATCAAGTTGATATTGCTTTGCAAAAAATAATGGCGAGTCCAATAATTATTTATGAAGTGAGCTAAAAATCAAATCCTCAATGTTACATTTAAAAGCACTTTTACGTCCCACTCTACATACAAAATACTTTTAATCAGAGCAAGATTAATACCGCCATTATAGCGTTAATTGAGCCTCAAATAATAAATTACGGACAATGTAACGAACAAAAATTTATTTCTGCGGCTGTCAACCGGTAGTCGGCATGGTATGACATCCTTGTACGTAATATTTATAGATCCAGTTGTCAAAATTGTTTTTAACAGTTTTGTGGAGCATTTGTTTGATTAGAGCGACTGTTTTTTTTATAGACCTGTTATTTGAAAGGTAATTTTATTCAGTCTTTAATAATTTTTAAATTATATTAATTTTAATTAATTTTTCGATGCCCTGCGATTACTCGCATTTATTTTATTTTATTTCCTCATGTTGTAACTGGCGGAATTTAATCCACTTACAATACAATTATAATGTCTTTAATAAGGTATCTTATACCTTTAAGCGAGCACTTCATGTTGTTTTTATGTATATAATATCATAATATATATATTATCTGAATCTCGGAAACGGGTCTAAAGATTTTCATGTTATTAGTATGCAGGGGGTTTTGGGGGCGATAAATCGATCTAGCTAGGTAAGTTTCGTTTTAAGAAAACGTTGTTTTATAAGAGCTCGGTTATCCAGGTACTAATAATTATATTTTACTACACTGGGACGTGACTAGGCCCCACATAAGGTGTACCGACTGTTTGGTAAATGTCATAGATATCAGCTGAATGCAGGATGCCTAGGAATGGGTAATAAACATAACATCACGCCTGTATTCCTTGAAGGGTTAGGCAGCAGAGTTTCAAAAGTTCAAAACACCAACATTTCGCTTTCTAATTATATTTAGGTACCCATGTAATAGGGGAACTTAGGGGGGGGGGGGGGGGGGAGGCTATCATCAGGCACCCGTGCTGCTACTAAGCAATTCCAGATGGAATCCGATGCAGGATTTGAACCCGGAATTGAGCGCGATCACTAGACTTAGGTTGCAGAGTATAAATAAATAGCAAAGTATATCTCTGGTCTGAAATGAATATCTACTTCCACCAATGATGGATCTGGCTAAGATAATGCGGAATTGGAAGGAGACTATAATCTCTACGTTTTTTTCTGAGTTTGTTCTCAAAGTAGTAAAATAAGGAAATAAGTGACCTAAACTTATTCTAATTGATTTATTTTATTTATAGTGTTTTTATAACCTATTTTATTCATTTAATCATGTAAGATACTTTATCTAGTTTAAGTATAGATGCGTGATTATTATGAACCGCTTTACAAAATAAATTTCATTTACCATTTTATCAATTTCTGTAGTTTCTTAGTAAGAAAGTTTTTGTAAGAAATTCAGAAAGTTTTCTTATTATTTTTGCGACTGCCCATAAGTGCACCAGTGGCCTATATCTAGCAGTGATATGATCTAGCCTGTCATTATCAATGGTAATGTCTGGCACTAATACCCTATGGTAATTACAGGTTGTGGCAAAGATTGCATTTGGATTGACATTTTAGACCTGCATAGATTAGTTGCGCTTTTGAAGAGTGCACGAT
This sequence comes from Phlogophora meticulosa, assembly GCA_905147745.2. Lineage (NCBI taxonomy): Eukaryota > Metazoa > Arthropoda > Insecta > Lepidoptera > Noctuidae > Phlogophora > Phlogophora meticulosa. Next base: position 2,655,476 of record LR990534.1, read on the forward strand.
TCTTTGTGCCAATACCGGCTCTGTATATGTAATATATCATATCATGGGTCACTTGATTATTAAAAGCAAATGGTAGTATAAAAGCCTTTTGTTAAATATTTGGCCGACTTCATAACCATATTTTAACTCTCTAGTGGTCTCTAAAACGACTTTTAAACTTCAAGTCCTAAATGAAAGGGCAATCTTTAACTAAATTTATAATCTTTTTTTGAACTTCAAATTATTATTATTAAATCATTTATTTCAAACAACATGAAATGATGGTCGCTTATTCTATTGAATAAAGACCAATAATTATAAAAAGGCCCTTCAATAATTTTTGAACTTTTTAAATTAATTTTATTTGATGAATAATGAATTTAATTTAAACTATCTGTACCTATTAAGCTGGTCGACTTCCAGTCGTGATCTTTATATTGTGGAGTACTACTATCAATAGATTGGTCCTTCGATTTTCTATTTATTTTTTATAAACTTACATTGGTTTTTTTTTACTGTTTTATCTATCAAAATGATTATTTCGCTTCTAATATTGACCTACTTATCAAGTTTCTTAATTTCAGTAGCTCAAAATAAGATTTCACTTGACCAAATTCCATTTAATTACAAATGCATCTAATTCTATAAACGATCGCCTTTAGATAAAAGCTTTTATTTTTTAATTATTATTTTAACTATTTTTAATCTGTACCTGACAGACTAAACGAATTTCTTTAGGTATCCTCACACATCCCTTTTTCGTTACCAGGGTGACCTTTACCTCAAAGTCTACGAGTCATAAAACGAACCTTATTATGAACATCAACTTTATAACCTTTGTCATCAAAATTAAGATATAATCTGGTCACGGTTCCAACATCCTGGTCCATTTGATTGATTGCCTTAGCCACATCCTCTAAAATATAACTTAAAGTAAAGCTGTAGGATTAATTTATATATCCATATCTGTGGATATTATCTTTTATGTACAAAAGACGCGTTTACGAGATTTTTATTGTCGTTGATTAGTTTTATTCATCAGGCGAGCTTTGAACTCGTGTAATCTATCATTATTGATATTTTATTGAGTTTTAACTGGTTTTCTACCATGTCATATTATGGTCGGATTGTTTTTCTGTGTGTAAAATACAAAAGAATACTCTTCGATCATCATTTTATTGTGTACATCTTTTGTGTAAGATCTTAAATGAATCATGACCCGCCTAGACTTTTCCCAACTATGTTGGGGTTGGCTTCCAGTCTAACCAGATGCAGCTGAATACCCGTATTTTACATGGAGCAATTGACTCTCTGACCTCCACAACCCAGTTACTGCGAAACACGATACCCCTTGATAAGGCTGATTGTCAGACTTTCGGGTTTCTGACTGCACGTAACGACTGTTAAAGATCTACAAATGACAACTAGGACCTAGTAGCTTAACCTTAGGTCAACCCGTGCGGCTGTTTTTATTTAGCCATGCGCTTCTCAAGTAATAAATAAATAATTAAAATCCACTCCCACCCTTAAAAGGGTAGTATAAAAAAAATGTTTCAGTTAGTCGCTTATTATGTAGCTTTTCATACGTGAAATAGTTTTTAAAATAGGCTAAGAAGTTTTTGAGTTTTTCCATTACAAACAAACAAATCTTTCTTCTTTACTTTATTAGTTAAGATAAAATGTAACTATTATTTGTTTCTGTGCTTAGTATTATTTGTGTCAATGTGTGTGTAAACCTATGTAAAAGACATGTTTAAACTTTATTTGTTTTCTTTCTTTCTTATTATATAGTATCATAACTTGAGTTACTTAATCCAGAGGTCTAGTCAGTGTAGTCTAGTTTTTTTATACTAGGTAGGCTTGTGTTTGACCACTATCTTACTTTAAGTAGTGATGTGGGCGTCGATATGCTACATAGTTGGTCTGCAAGAAACACCGCGTTCGTTGTTTGAAAAATGTTATCTTTATATGTACATAGGTTGTTCTATAAAGAGGAGAGCTGATTAAAATCTCTGGCAGCTGACTACCGGTTACAAACACCATTCTATACAGATTCCTTTTAGTCTTGACAGTTATGAATAAAACCTTATACAATATAGGCACCGGCACGAATCTTGAGCACTGCATGTAGCAGTGGAGGTGAGTTCGTGCATAGGTACTTTATACTGAAATTTAGTACTGCGCAACTCAAGGTCAGCGCTCAAGATTCGTGCCGGTAACTTCACCAGTCCATGTTCACCAGTTCATGAAGCGACTACCTTTCTGACCTCCGCAACCCAGTTACTGGACAACACGTTACCCCTTGGCATATCTGGTTGTTAGATTTTTAGGCTTCTGACTAATATATGTATTATACCTTCGCGGTTTGAAGTGATAAGCTTGAGCAATATGAACTTTAAAAAAAAATTTTTGTTTGTAAATACAAGATATAGGCAAAGTCACGGTAAAACAAAGTTATAAATCATACAATTTTCGTAAGCTTTTCCTTGAATAGATCGTAACTTCTTATTGTAAAACATTTGAAATTATTATAACAATGATAACTATCGATAATTTTAGTTAATGCTTTAAATATTTCAAAATCTATTAATTACGTATAAATTTTATGGTTGTTTTTCAGTAGTAGGCCTTCTTAGGGATAAGCACTAGAATTCGAATTCTAGGAACTTCTAACGGACGGGCTTAAAATTAAGATAGTCTTTATGACAATCTCTCTGTTCTCAGAAGTGTAGAAATTGTAAAATCAAGAATATTTGTAGCTATGCTCGTAAAATCAGGAATATGTTATATGGTTGATGAAAGATTCATAACAGAAAACACGATGTTCTATGTGATCGCAGTCAATCAAAATCACCTCTTTACAAACAGACTTAGTTTTGCGGTCGCCAAAAAATATAAATATAGCTGTATGTATGCAACATTTTTTTCCTGCTAAGATACAGAAACCTCGGTGGACGAGTTCGACTAAGTTATTCCCGGGTTTTTTACCTAGAAGATGTTAAATAATAAAATATTGTTGTAATTTTATTGAGACGAACATATTTAATACTTTATTTAAAAATTGCGCGCATAATTATTCCATGGAAATAACAATTAGATACATAAAACGTCAAAATAAAAAGAGTTATATTGTCAAACTATGTCTTTACAGACAGTACGATTAAATGATTAAATACTTTATAAACAGTAGATCTTTTTTAACACCCCAAATACCGGATCGTATGCACATCATTAAATGGCCATAGGTAATTGTGAAACACATTGCTCCATAGATCTAAAACAAACGAGCTAAATGTCTTTAAAGTATAGATTTTAGGGACAAATGCCTACAGATTGCCTTAAAAACATTCTTAGACACTGCTTAGTGGGAGGTCTACATAATTTAACTCTGGGCTTAAATGGACTGTTGACATTATTATACGCATCAGCCTTACCACACATGTTGCGAAGATCGGTGTAAAACTTGATCAGAACTGATACAGATACCGAAACTAAAATAACAAAACAAATTTACATGTAAATGTATAAAAAATACAACTTCTAGTTCGAACATTACGTAATAATCGATAAAATGTATCGGTATAAATCACTGGGACGTGGTTCGAGTTTCGATGTACTCCGAATATGTCAAATTCAATTGATTGCTATAATAAATGGGGCCAAGTTCTTCTTTACTACGTTTTACACAATACCCAGTTGAAATAGCGTAGTAGATATAGTATTTATAAGCTTTTATAGTTGTATATTTCGGAGTATAGTTGTTGAAATATGCTATAATCTTGTTAACTGTTGTGAATTTGGCACGATTTAACGGTCTTCTTTTTATTGTTGCTGTTTTTTTTTATTTTACTCTATGATTATCTATACTCCTTAGTGTGCTGCATTTCCAGCCAACCAGTTAGGAACGAGTCTAGATCACCTTTAAGATCAGTTTAATTTTCTCCACTAAATATCGAATTCTCCACTGATCACTAGTACAATTAATTATCCAATCCTCAAAATGGTATAATAAGTACTATTGCTATTTCATTTAAAATCAGATTTACGGTTGGCAAATTTTGGTTTATTACCCGACTATGTTATGATTTTGACCGGTATGTATGTATGTATGCCCATCTGTTCTCTCATAACTTCTAAACGTCTATTCATAATTTGACATATGAGGTATCGTTGGATTCGCCTTGATTGACCGCTGATTTTAGGTTATGTGACGTCACAAAAATTTTAATATGACGCCTGACAGGAAGGGGACGAGACATGAACTTAGAATAAGATTTTTTAATGATGCTGTTAGGATTCAATGAAAGGCTCAGCACATTTCAAAAATATAAAATACTAGCACTTCACTCGCGACTTCGTCCGCGTGAATTTTGAACTGTTCCCTTCGTAATTTAACATCCACTCCATACCCGTTATAACATCGTTTTGAAGATAATAATAGCCTATATATAGCACTCAGGAATAATATAGCTTTTTAACAGTGAATAAATTTTGAGCATTGGATTATTAGTTTCCGAGATTACCCCCTACATACAAACTTACAATCAATTTCTACCTCTCTACAATATTAGTATAGATATTGTAAACCATAAATACAGAATTATTATTCTTATTATACATATAAAAAGAATTATAATTCTGTCAGTAGATTTGCCCACCAGAGATAGGATTTGAACACTACTATTATGGACCACAGATTCATTATTGCGTTAGGCCGTTATTGGCTTACCTAGGTACTCATTATCAATAATTAATTAATACCTTTGGGAATATCACTTAATATGACAAATCTAATCACATCAAAGGTATTTATAACGGCAATTAATAAAGACAGATATGGTATTAAGTACAAGTGACACATATTTTAGCCGAGTCAAAGACATTTACAATGGCTATGAGAAAATGCATCATTATCAAGTAGGTCCAATTATTAACTTATAAAGTTCACTGCTGAAATAGATTCCTAATAAAAGTCAATTAAAGGATGACATTTCAGTAACGGTAATGGTTTCATAGCCATATTGAAGGGCTATTGAAAGAACCTCCGTCTTCAAATCGTGGCTCTTTTACACGAGTTTAGTGCCTCGCCTCATAGGAGATTGCGAAACGGAGAAAAAAACGTTGACTTGCGTAAAAAGAAGGCACTTAGGATACTCGTGAAAAAGTGACGAGAATTTCTTCCAGGGGGTTCTTCTAAATAAATGGGAGGTGTCCATAGTACCATATAACATGAAAGTATGATGGCGCTGCCGCGGCGGGTGCTGAGACCCTCAAACGGCGCAAATACTGTACCTTATTGTGTACCTTATTGGTAACTACAGTTTTGAGCCGTTTGGGGTCGAAACGCTCGGGTCATGGGGTCCGAGTGCATGTCATCTTTATAAAGAAATTTCTCGACGTCTGATCGACACTTCGCGTGACCAGAGGGCTGGCTCATTCTTTGCCCAAAGAATTAGTATTGCCATCCAACGTGGCAATGCTGCCAGTCTTTTGGGCACGTTTCCAGATGACAGCGATGCGGAGGAATACTTTGACGCCTGAGTGTCCTTGTCGGCTTTTTTGTTTTTTTGTTTTTTGCTTTTTGTTTTTGTAAATATGTATATACCTAGTTAGTTTTATAGTATAATTGTATATATGTGAATAAAACTTAATAGCAAAAAAAAAAAAAAAAGTATGATGTATATGGGTATGTGTGTTGTCAGTTTTAAAATTGCAACTGGAGAAAACTCTGACGAGTCTCGTGAAACATTCACAAATCTAATTGGTACGGTATTTGGCTTCTTTTTATGAATTGAAATATGTAATATAATAAGAATAAGTTTATTAGATTATCTTGTATTCTCATGTAAGTGGCTTTTGTGTCTTTATGAGAATAAACTATTTAAACCTAAACCTAATATATATAAATCAGTACTTAGAACGACAATTAATCGCTCATTTCGAGAGATTTTCAAGAGAGTAACATGCGAGTTTTCTCGCTTGTGTAAACGAGCCTTACCATGCAAAAGCTAAAGGTAAACTTTTTCCATAATTAAACGGCGCCATCATTCCATTACCTACAAATGGATTTCTTCACATGCAGATTTTTAAATAGGAATCGTTAATTAGGTATTTATATGTAAATACGATGCTAATTGTAAATTATTTAAGGGAAATGGAAAGGACATGGCACGTGAGGTCACTAGAAATTGTCTGATTTGATATGATTACTTTGATTCTGTGATTGAATGCATTTACATCTGAATAATTATAAAATTTACATTTGCGTAAAAAATACTCTTAATTAGATTCGAAGCAGTAATTTTGGTCTTACATATGTAGTAAGATGCCTGATTGCAAACTACACAAAATATTATATTTGATGTTATTATATGTAATTATCTTCTTCTTATCATCCTCATCAACCAATCGGATAACCTTTTGGCCCAATTCGTTTTTAATGAAGATAACGATGATCTACCTACCTTTTTCTTACTCCGATGGGGTCTGTATGTAGTATAACTGGACGGAGTTGACTAGAATAGAATACTCTTCTCTTCGTCTTTTATTGTACAACATGAAAACTTACAAATAATGAGTTAAGGAACATACGATGTTACAATGTTAAATACCAGTATTTTACATAGAGCGACTGCTTCTCTGACCTCTACAACCCAGTTACTGAGTAACACGATACCCCATGGTAAGTCTGGTTTCCACATCATCGGCCTTCTGACTACCCTACTGAATGTCAACCAGAATCACCGATTTTAGATGTTTTCTAATTTACGGAGATACGGGATCTAGGTTCGTAGGTTCCACTGAAAAACCGTCAAAGAGCGAGTCGGATTAGCTCATCGAAAGAGTGGATTTTTTATTTTTTTTAGTACATTAATTTTATTTTTTTCCGACCTCAAAACTAAATTGATATGTAAAGGGTTTTTCCCTGGACAGTGTTTTATTTTTCCGTAAAAGTTACATGCACCTAGACTACAACAACAACAACTAGATTTTTTAAACATTTTACTTTTGTTTTGATTTGCATTTCTTTTCTCGAGTCGCAAAACACTCATAAATCTAAAAATGATTGAATGTGTAAATTTGTATATTAAATTGTATTGCTATTAAATTCTTTCATACGATACTGATAAATGATGTAAGGCTTCCTTTGCATATTTAACCTAAACACTCCACTTTCAAATTTCAACCCTTATTTTGGTTCTTAATTCAATAAAAAAAAGGTTTATTCAAATTTTGCTTTAACTTTTAACTAGCAATATTTACAACTATTCCACAGTTGACTTGAATTGTGGAATAGTTGTAAATAAGTTTATTTTATTTGTATTGATAGTAAATAATTTAAGCAGCCGTGACAGACCGACAGACAGACGAAGTCGAACTATAAGATTAACTTATGACGATACGGTTGGCGCAGTGGTTGAGCCATCGGCTGCTGCGCCGCGTGTTGTGGGTTCGATCCCCGCACGGAACAAATATTTGTATGACCTACAGGTAGTTGTTGCGGGTCTGGCTGTTTGTGTATGTGAGTTTAAATGTTTGTAAACGCACCCACGATACAGGAGAAATTCCTAGTGTGGGGCAACGTTTTAAAAAAAAAAAAAAAAAACCTTTTTAATTATAATTTTTTTTTACCATTTTGGTTTCGTACCAAAATGGTAAAAATTTTTTTTTACCATTTTGGTACGAAACCCTAAAAACTTGGTCATAAAAATGAATAATTATCAGAATCACAATATTGTAGCAACTAATTACCTACATCATCAAATGAAGTAATCTTCATAATTATATATTTCGTACAAAATCAAATCCAGATTAATATCAGATAATGACGATTTCTGAAATATTTTTGTAATTAAAGTAAATAGATGATTTTTTTTTAGATATTAAAATGTAAATGTTAATTACGTAAACATTAAACATTTCATTGATTGCAGTCAATTGGTTTCTTAAATATTGTTTCCGTAAGTTTTTTCTCATAATAAAATTTTGGTGATTATGTTATAAACACTTCATTCAAGCATACAAAATCTGCAGATAGAAAAAAATAATGGTGAAACGTAAAATGTCAACCAATTCATTAGTAAGCCTGTTATTCACAAAAGATTAGGCAGAAGTGTAACTAGTATACCTGGCACTGTCAAAAATTTCCGTACAAAGAATGTCAGTGACTCAGAAATTGACGGCTGGCGACAAAAGTGTCCTTCAAAATTCTGATTGGTCCGAAAGTTGGATTACTCAAAAATACTTGACACGTATTTTTTCTTTTGTCACGTAAACCAAAAATGACGACGATATAGTGCGTTGAAATTGCGCGTGACATCACGCCGTGCTACGCTTTTTAACGTAACAGTGGCGTCACAAGACCCTTCTCCTGAACTTTGATGCGCTACTCGTATATCATTGTCACTTTTTATTGATTTTGAGTAAGCAAAAGATACGTGTCCAATATATATTTTTACCTAGGACACATCCCTATTCTGTCTACATGCCTGCGGGAGCTGAGATGAACATTGTTGGTAATGGTATCTATTATAGTCGCTGTCTGCAAGGCGCGATGGCGCTTCCGTGCTCAGTGGGTCTTACCAGTGCTGAGTTCAGAAAACAAAAGAAGGTAGGTAGGAGGTTTGACAACAGAAATAACTTGTTTATGATATGTCAGCTATTACGAGTATAATAGAGCTGAATAGTCTTTTGTTTTTTATTCGACGGAAAAATCTATATAACTTTTTGCACTTGATAGCCCAATTCTTTTGTTATATATGTTATTTATGACATCCCACCAGGACCGTAAGAAGCGAGTGAACTGCTGTTTTTTTTTAAGAATATTAAATATTCTGCAGCTCATTTATTTATTGGTTAGGCTCCGTCTACGGAACTCAAATCTGAATTCAAAAACATAATAACAAAAGGATTATTCTATGTTAACTGACAGACAAATTGAATGGTATGTCAGTCAACGTTTGCAGGCATCTTATTTCAAAGTTATGCATTACTTAAGCTCCAGCGCTTAGACCGAAAAAAAATGTAAGAAAGACAAGGTCAGGATGCTTTTTTGTATTCTGTTATACTATCTTCAAAATAAAAATAGTGGCGGTGTTAATCTTAACCTTCTGCCTAGCCTCTTCCCCACCACGTGGGGTCGGCTTCCAGTCTTACCGAAGGCAGCTGATTACCAGTATTATACTTGGAGCGACTGCCTATTGACCTCCACAACCCAATTACTGGGCAACACGATATCCCTTATTGAGATGATATCCCTAACTGGATGCAGCTGAGTACCAGATCGGACCTCCACAACCTAGTTACTGGGCAACAGGAAACCTCTTGATGAGAAGACTGGTTGTCAGACTTTCGGGCTTCTGACTACCCCTAACGACTGGCAAAGATCAAAAAATGACAGCTGGAACCAACGGGCTTTCCAAGTCACGGAGGAGTCTCTATGTGTAATGAACGATCACCCATCCACCGACTGACCTGGACAAGCGTAGCTTAATCTTCGATCAACCCATGCAGCTGTTTGCACAAGCTTCTCCTTAGCGGTGTTAATCTTAATATTATTATTTTTATGTTGCAATGGTTCAGTGGCGTTGCCCCTGATGCATGGGTTCAGATCTGGGCAAGCACCACTGTGACTTTTTTCATTCATAAACACTAATCAGAATCGATGGCGTGGCAATCATCGACGTCGATGAAGGAAAGCATCGTGAAGAATACTGGAGTTATTAATAATTAATTTAAGTCTTTAATCACCAATCCGTGTTCAGCAAGCGTAGCTAATACCCTGCCATAGGACGTTGCTATAGTAAACAACTTATTACGATGTAAAATACTAGAATATTAAAACATGAAGTATGCGCTTTTCTTAGTTTGATCTGAATCTCGAAATCACGATCGGAACTTCTAAATCCCATTGTTTTATTTATCTTAGAAATGAAGATAGTCATCTTTTAAACCGCGATTCATGACTTCATGAGTTCGTGAGTTCGATCCCGGACTTGAACTAGTGTAACTTTAAGCAAACTTGTTCATATGCACATATTTAACTTTTCAATTTGACAACACGATTGGTGCAGTGAATAAGTATCGCGGGTTCGATTCCCACAGGGAACAAATATTCGTATGGCCTACACGGTAGTTGTTTCGGGTCTGGCTGTTTGAGCCTGTGAGTTTAAATGTTTGTTAACACCCATGACTCAGAAGAAATTCCTAGAGTCGGGCAACACTTAAAAAAAAAAACTTTCCTATGTTGACCATTCACATATGAAATCCCTTCTTCCGCACGTTTACCAAAGACTATGACTTCTTTTGTATTTTTGATTAAAATTATTTTCGTTGAATAAACCGAAAACAAAAGAAGGTAAGCACGTTTTTTAGCTGTTTACTTTCCAATCACTGCTTACTCTTGAATTAAATAAATCTTTCCCGAATTCATATAACATGCTGGCACGAAAATCACTGAAAAAGAAATTAAATGAATAGTAGGTACCTATATTTCCTGTAAGTAGATCTTTTCTGAAATCGCCGACCCGTCTTGATCAAGCGTAGTGATAAATGCCCGCGCCTTCTCTGTATGATAAGAGGCATTTGCTCTGTAGTGGGACGTTATATATTATTATATAATTATGTTTTTTATTAGATCTTTCCAAACAATTTTGAAGAAAGAACCATTGTAGCTTTGACTTGTGCTGTCCCGAAGGATGGCACTGTGTGCTTTGTTGAAATATTTCCTTAAGCTAAAACTAGCTAAGTTTTCATCGCAATTTAACCGGAAGCTACATCCCAAAGCCTCATCACCATCTATACATTTTACCTACTTACACCTTACCTACCCACAAACCCCAAAAATCCTTCTCACAGGCGTCGATTCGCGCGTTCCATTGTGACTCCCACGCATATGTCAAGGTGCCATGATTCACTGGCGAACAATCGCACGTGTATTAGTATGTAAATAGCTTTATTTAACTAATGTTTTGATGTTATTATGTACCGCTGTTTGGTAGAACATTTTATTGTTTCCTCATTTTGATCGGTGTGTGGGAAATTGTGTTGTTCAGAAGGGCGGGGCGTTGCGTTGTGTTTGGTGACTCGTTAGAAGTTAATCTTGAGTTTTCTTTTAGTAACTCATAATCATTTTTCGACGTGTAATGAGTTTTTGTGTTTGTGTTTTTCATTCAACTTCACGATCAACCTAGCTTGTTCGGTCGGCTTCCATCCTAACCGAATGCAGCTGAATACCAGCATATTACATGGAGAAACTGTCTATCTGACCTCCACAACCTAGTAACTGGGCAACACGATACCCCTTGGTAAGACTGGTTGTCAGACTTTCGGGCTTCTGACTACCCGTAACAACTGTCAAAGATCTACAAATGACAGTAGGATTCAACGGCTTTCCGAGGCACGGAGGAATCTCGATATGTTACGAACGGTCACCCATCCAAAGACTGTCTTCCGACCAACAATAACAATAACAAGCTCATTATATTATTATATCATCACCATCATCTTCTTGCTCTTATCCCAATTTATTTGTCAGCATGTCTTCTTCTTCCATTATATGTATGTCCAATTACATCATTGGCACGTTCGAGCAAACCTATTCCTTATCAACATTTCTTATCTTAAATAAAATAAATTTTACCCGTAATTAGCACTAACAAGCTAGCGTAACGACTTTCCAAAATGTTCACTTTCATCCTCATAATACTTTGATTAATGTAATTAATACAACACTATGTAAATACGAGCTGCGTGGGCGCAACATCGTGTAACTACACCTTCCTGTCTTGATGTCATTATGATCACCAGATCTGTGGGATTTTGAAGGATGTCTTTTGTCTTCTCTATACATGACATATCGACACGCCTAATTTCTTCAAAGGTTAGGCAGAAGTGTACGTGGGTAGTTGTGACAAAAGCCTTAATGCAGTCTTCAATATAAATTATGAAGTCATCATCATCGTCCTCCTGCCCTTATCCAAATTTATTTCAGGTCGGCGCAGCATTTCTACGTCTTTCATACACCCTCTCCCCTCCCCTCTACCTGACCTCTGACCTCCCGTTGCCGTCATCTCAATAGTCACCTCCTTCCTAGCCATATCATCTTCCACACAATCATCGTTCGTTTCTTTGGTCTTCCTCTACTATAAAAAGGCAAGACAATACTCGTAATAAAAGCAAAAATGTATCTACTTTTTAATAAGCAGCTATGTCCATAGGCTCCGCTCCTAAGAGTCATTCCATGTTGTCAATGTTTTATGGTGGTTTTTTATCGGTTTTTACGGCACGGTTGGCGCATCGGGTGAGCGATTGGCTGCTGCGCTTCGTGCCCCGGGTTCGATTACCGAACGGAAAATATATTTGTTTGGCCTATAGGTAGTTGTTTCGGGTCTGGCTGTTCATGTATATGACTTTAAATGTTATTTTTGTAAACGCACCCACGACATACTCGTATAAGAAATTCTTAGTGTGGGGCAACGTTTTCTATATATGTTTTTTTAATAATAAAAGCCAAAAATTGGGTGAGCAGATGCAAAAAAAAATAAGATCTCACTGGCACTTCCAGTTACCGCGTTCAAGTAAAAAAAAAACAAACTAACTCATCGGCATGATTCTATTAGTTTAGATTAATCCGTCCCGTTATAACTATGTATTGCAAAACTCACAAGTATACAGTAATTATCTCAAAAGTTCAACCCAGAAGTCCTCGGCCACTAAGCCAACCAGATTAACAAATTGCACAAAATCCTCCATTCCACATAACTCTTGGTCACAGCCGCCATAATGTACATGAAAGACAGACAGACAAATCGTATCTGTATCTCATTGTGATTGATACAGCGATTAAACTGTCTTATCTTACAATATAAACGATAATTAATTCAATATTGTACGCATCTTCTGTGTTACTATGATTATATGGTGGATGACGTCATTGTTTTGTAATACATTCTTCGTGGATGCGCTTGCGTTGGTTGGAAGGCAATAGTCATGAAACAGGTATTGGCCCAATTATGGTGTATGTTTGCTATGGTTATGGGTACTTTTAGGGTTCCGTACACGAAGGGTGCCCTATTGGTACCCTTTTACTACGCCTCTGCTGTTCGACCATCTGTACATCTGTCTGTCAGTGGGTCGTATCTCATGAACTGTACGAGGTAGACATGCAGTTGCAGCAAAAGAACAAAATTATATTAAAGTAAGAACTAAAAGAAGTCCCCGAGAAACTTTTTTTTTTAGTTTTTACGATCGTACGGAACCCTGCAGGTGTTTTTATTTTTCAAATCTGCTGCGGAATTTCCTTGCCTAAATTGCATCAGCACCAGTGATCTATTTCACTTATGTGGGAAGTGCTGGTTTCCACACGAACGGTGTCACCGTTTTATCGACGATTTGACGACCTATGTGGCGCGGAGGGCTAAGGTCCGCCTGCAACGAGGTTGCGATTGGTTCGATCGTTGGGTTCGATTTCCGCCCTGGGACAAATATTTGTACGATCTACAAATATTTGTTCCGGGTGTTCTAGGTATTTGCTATGTATAATAAAAAATATCTATCTATGTAATGTATTGTATTAAGTATATCAGTCATCTAGTACCCATAACACAAGCTCTGCTTAGCTTGGGGCTAGATGCTGCTGTGTGGATTGTCCAGCATTATTTATAATTTCATCAAACCGACCTTGTCTTAGGCAACAAAATTTCACAGAATCTCAACGGCGACAAAATTTCAGTAAGGTAAGATCAGCACATCCTGCTAGGGTAGGCAGTTCCGCTTACAACTTAGCTATAGATTTCATTACATTGTTGGTAATTATAGCTATTACTCAGCATCCAATTAATGATACTAAGTAATGGATAACACCCGACCAATGCCACATGATTATCATGTGAAAGACATAAAAATATATTACGAGATTCCATAAATTCTAAACGAGATTTCTATGTAAATAAACAGAGATTTACTTTAACTATGTACCCCGTATCTTCTTGAGAATACTTTACTGAATATCCTGGTTTACAAAATATATTTGACGACCGATGTGGCGCGGCGGGCGAAGGTCCGCCTGCGACGCATGAGGTTGCGGGTTCGATTCCCGCCTTGGGACAAATGTTTGTACGATCTACAAATATTTGTTCCGGGTGTTCTGGGTATTTGCTATGTATAATAAAAATATCTATCTATGTAATGTATTGTATTAAGTATATCAGTCATCTAGTACCCATAACACAAGCTCTGCTTAGCTTGGGGCTAGATGATGCTGTGTGGATTGTCCAGCATTATTATTATTATTATTATATCTGTCGCCATATTTTTTTCATAGAATTAACCTTTAACTGTTTCCGTTAAATGTAGAAATCCTAATATAAAATCACGCCTATATTCCCTGAAAGCTTAGGCACAGGTGCATCTATTAGTAAGCTGCCTAAAGTAAGCCCACTGCAGGGCAAAGGCCTCTTCTCATACAGAGAAGGCATGATCATTAATCACCGCGCTTGCTCTAGACGGGTTTGGCGATTTTAGACTTATATTAACTATATAAGTCCAGGTTTCCTCACGATGTTATCCTTCACCGATGTCATTGATGTCCAAGATAAACTTAGAAAGTATGAATTGAAAAACTCACATCTGTACTTGCCTGGGTTTGAACCCACAACCTCGTGCACAAGAGGCGAGGCCTAAACCATTGGGTCATCATGACTAGTCTAGACTAGCATCTATTGTACATCAAAATTTTTCCAGTTATGTTTAAGTACCATGTAATAAGATCGTATTGGCATCAACCGGGCAGAAGTCCAGAGTTTAATTATTTATTAATTCTTTATGCTCAAGTAAAGACAATCATTCAAAAAACGAATTTTGTAGCGGAGAGTTCTGGCCACTTGGAAATTCTAGATGGAAAAATCCAATTACACTACCTGGTGTTATTGTATTTGAGCATGAGGCCGTCAGGTCAGGTCACCGGGGAATAAATCCAGGGTCTCATACTCAGCAATACTGCTGCCATCTAGTGGACCAATCAAGCAGCCAGTTCAGTAATTTAGCTTTTAAAACGTACCAAACAGACACACATATAAATAAACTTTTACATCACAATCTTTACCAGGATAGCATTGATGCAAGCGCACAATAGAAGATGATTAGCATCTGCTATTAATAATATTGTGGACTGGGAATCTTAGTAAGATACTATTAGTGTTAGTACCATTAATTTGTTACAGCCCACATGGTGACTTTGTTTGTCTACTGATGAGCGGTTTGTATGCGATGTAGCTTATTTATTTATTTATTATTAAGGCACATCAACAACACAAACACTAGTGTTTACATCAATTACAGACGTGCACAGCATTCACAACAAAAGAGAAGAAAAAACACAGATTATCATTGTATTTACCTTCTTTTGTTTTTTTGTCGTGAGAAATATTCATGGTTACCCTCCGTCTAGGAAGAACGGAGTGTTATGTTGTACTTCTACCAAATAAAAGCCTTTTGTTTTAAGTATGGGAAATCATCCAATGACTTCTCTCGTTCTGGGTGGAACGGGAGGGCGTGTCAGACTTTTACTGACTGAAACTCATCCGTTTTTCGTCCTTTCCATTTACGTTTCAGAGTCACGGTAACACTTCCGAGCATTCCGCAACCCGGCAGGCTTTTTCAATTTCGATTTTCTACTTCTTTTAATACCGTATTTTTCTTCACTATCATAATTTTAGTAAAATATGAACTATTAGGTACTTTGAATAGAAGAAATTAATGGTAAAGTTTATTTTTTTACATATTACTAAACGTTTTCTTTTCTTTTACATACCCGCACACCCCCTTGGGGACTTGTGAACTTCGTGAACTAAACCGTTTCAACGTGATAAACTACCAGAAAGTAACTTCTAAAAAGTGACTTTAGTAGGTTTTTGTAAACCATAAAATTGAAAGGAATTATGCTTCTATACTAATGCCTGTACTAATATAACAGGAACAAATATTAATGCAACTCTGTCCGTCTGTTTGATACCTTTTCACGCATTAACGGCTGATGAAACTTGAATCAAAATCAAAGTCAAAATCAAAATCAAAATTCATTTATTCAAATTAGGCTGAGAATCAGCACTTTTTGAACGTCAAAGACGTTTACATAAGACAGTCCCCCAAAACGCCCACCCTTCACTCATATTTGCCACACGAGTAGACCATAACCTGGGTATGGACATACATACTTACATACTCTTATATCGGTACTACGGAGGCCAGCACATCAAGCTACCCCAATGTGTACAATTTCTTTGATAGATTTCCAATTTTATTGCAAAAGAATAAGGGACACGTTCAATTGGGAAAATTTGACAGTTTGAGGTAGCTTGATTAGCTGGCATCTGTACATTCCCGTGGGATAATTGACGACCTCCATGTAGGCGAAGATGCTGGCAAAAGCTAGTTCCTAACATACGATTAATTTATTGCAAACAATTTTTATTTGCTTCTTTTCCCAGCAGTTATTCTCTGTTTTACCTGCTTCGTCTTCCGTAGCAAAGAGTTTTTCATTACTGTATCTACATTGGATACCATTACTAAATTATGAAAAATAGTCTTGAATATAAAAACAGAGAAATGAAGAAAAGTTTTTGATTCAGTGCATCATTTGTGGTATACGTAACGGTCTTTAAATCACAAAACTTAAATTTAGCCGACGAGCGTTCCTTTACCGTGTGCGCATACGCAAGCAGTCGAATTATAATAGGTAGTTATAATTTAATAAAACATTTAACTCTTACAATAGTTGCGCAACCGTCACGCTAGGCCTATTTGAGGCTGAGTAGAAAGCCAGCATTGTTTAAATAAAGTAATTATTGTGAATGTAGATTTTTATAATTACATTTTTTTGCATTCTGAGGTCCATAAAAATTGTAGATTAGGTTAAAATTACTACCTAAGTGCGTAACAAGATTTTCAATCGTAAGTATTTAATTCTGCCTCGTATCCTAAGTTTGACTGCTGAGCGTGAGGTCCTGGGCTGGATCCCAAAGTCGGGACAAGTGTTTCTAATAGGTATTTTCTCATTAGCAGCCCGGAATCACGATTTGTGAGTGGTTGATAGCAATAGACTCGACAGATATGACTTATACATAACTGGCAAAGTGTGGGTTACTATAAGTGCAACTCTGCCCAACCCTTCGGGGGAAACAGGCGTGATGTATTTCAGTTTAGTGAAAGTCATACGTAAACTAAACGTCTAAAAGACTGGCAGTATTGCTACGCTGGATGCTAATTCTTTGAATAAAGAATTCCATCCGTTTTATTCTAAATAGTAGTAATTATTATTAGGTCTTTACCTATGAAATTGCCGTTCTGCAGTACTGGCCATTTCAAATCAAAATATTTTTTGTTTGGCTAAGAATTCTAATTTCAAATTAATTTTATTTTAAAAACATGGATTTTTTTTTCCAAAAGTAGTCATTTGTTTATTGATTAGTGTTACATTTTCATCGCATTTAAATCTTTTTCGTCATCATGGATACGTTAAAAATTCGAGTAATTATGGAATATGAGTACCGTCGTGGCAGCAACGCGGCACAAGCGGCATGCAACATCAACGACGTTTACGGAGCTAACACTACAAACCAACGCACTACCTGTTATTGGTTTGCTCGCTTCCGTTCTGGAAATTTCGACCTGAAAAATGAACCTCGCGGTCGTCCGAAGACTTTGGTCGACAATGACGAATTAAAGGCGATTGTGGAAGCTGATGATACACAATCTACGGCTGAATTAGCAGCAGCTTTCGACGTTAGCGTCAAAACAATATTGGTCCATTTGCGTCAAATTGGCAAGGTAAAAAAGCTTGACAAATGGGTGCCCCACGAACTCAATGATCGCCAGCGCGAAGTACGCGTCGAGACGTGCCTTGCACTGCTCAACAGACACACAAATGAAGGAATTTTGAACCGCATTGTTACCTGCGATGAAAAATGGATTCTGTTTGATAACCGCAAGCGCTCAGCAAGTTGGTTGGATCCTGGTTCAGCACCTAAACAATGCCCTAAACGAAAACTTACCCCAAGAAAAGTGATGGTCACTGTTTGGTGGTCTAGCGCCGGTGTGATTCAACACAGCTTCTTACCAAACGGGGTGAGCATTACTGCAGATGTGTACTGTGAAGAATTGAACACAATGATGGAGAAGCTGGCACATCTCCAACCAGCATTGGTCAATCGCTCGTCTCCGCTGCTCCTGCACGACAACGCGCGACCTCATACTGCACAGCAGACGGTCTCCAAGTTGCAAGAACTGGGGTTGGAAGCTCTCCGTCATCCGCCCTACTCACCAGACCTTGCGCCTACAGACTACTACTTTTTCCAGAATTTGGATAACTTCTTGGCGGGAAAAAAATTCAATACCCGAGAGGCAGTACAAAATGCCTTTGAAGAATTTGTTGCCTCCCGTCCAGCTGATTTCTTTAAGAAGGGCATCAATAAACTGCCACTGCGTTGGCAAAGATGCATTGATTGCATGGGTGATTACTTCGATTAATACAAATAAAAAATACATGAAAAAAATTCATTTAAATTTTTTCATACAAAACGGCAATTTCATAGGTAAAGACCTATTATTATATTTTTATGTTTATTTAGTATTGTGTGCTCGAGCCTTTAGCTACATAAATATTTTTTTCTTGTTTGAATTCTTTACCTAGTTTCAAGTTTGATACCCAGAATACTCCGTTCCATAGTTCTATTACAAAGAATACCTTACAGAATTAAAGGCAGTCATTAGTAACCATACAATTACATCAACCTTACCATGAATCCTAAAATAGTCAGCTAATTGATTTAACTGAAGCCTGGTGAGGCCGTTTTAGATTTATTTAAGTAATTTAATTTGTGCTTACAAGCGTCCTTGAATTCCCAAAATGGAGAGACTGTCAGTGGTTCTCAAAGATTTAACCTTGGTTAACCAAAAGGTTTGGCGAATATATCCATTTAATAACAATTTAATGCGTTATAAAATTGTATAGGTAAGTACTTAATATCCTAATAATACCCAGGTACCTACAACGTTATACCAAAGTTAAGGCAAGAAAGCAGGTAGGTTATATAGGGCAGATAGATGATAGATAGGGCAGGCTGATGAAGATGATTGTAATAAAATCATTGCACTTAAGTTCTGCTTTTGTCTTACTGTACGTAAGTAAGACAAAAGCAGAACTTAAGTGCAATGATTTTATTACAATCATCTTCATCATGTTGATAATAACAGAGTATATCAACTCAGACACTAAAATATGAAATGAACTTGTGCGCTGTAAATGAAATAACCCACAAAGAAGATTCTAGTACGGTTCAGTATATTATCTTGCTCATTTTGTATACTTATCCACCACCATTGTGCATATTTCGGTGTTGTATGTGACATTCGTTCCGTCAAATTACTCCATTGCATTAAGAGTCGTCGTTCAGTCGATCTATATTTTTATTTTAAAAGATTTTCTGTGCATTTAGTTACCTCTGACAGAAATAGTTTGAGAGCCACTGTCTATTGTGCAGCAGGTGTTCAGGGCGCCATTTTTGTTCAAACGTGCATCCTCCTACGTATGCGTTTATTATTTCTAACTTCATTGTTACCACGTAGGTTTTCTTTTTATAATAGATTAATTACCCTATTTTAATTATTAGATGAGTAAGACTAATGAGCCTATAAACGGATAGCGTAATTAATCGTGTGTTAATTCAGTTACTTATCTTGATATCTTTATTAATGTACTTTTGTGATGTACATTTTGTAGCTAATAAATACATCTCAGTTCTTTTTTTTAGTCTTTACCCCACACTAGGAATTTCTCCTGTATCGTGGGTGTGTTTACAAACATTTAAGCTCACATACACAAACAGGCAGACCCGGTCAAATACTGGTATTCAGCTGTATCCGGTTAGACTGCAAGCTGACCCCAACGTAGTTGGGAAAAGGCTAGACAGATGATGACACAAACAGGCAGACCCGGTCAAATACAGGTATTCAGCTGTATCCGGTTAGACTGGAAGCTGACCCCAATATGTTTGGGAAATAGGCTAGGCAGATAGTCGTTATTCACAATTAACCCAACTCTATCGTTGTTTTGCAAAAATCCTGATAGAAGCCGATATGAATACTAAATTTTTTCTTAGATTCCAATAATCCAGACCTTTGCAAAAGCATACAGACCGGTTTATTTTAGCACCTCACATCTTTAGTTCCAATTCCAAACATTTACTCATGACAAGCCTAGCCAAAGAGTATCATCATAAATATTCCACACCCATAATGAGGTACTTATACGTAATCATATATTTTTTTAATAAATCCTTCAAGCCCATAATGTAATCACAAAAGCCAATGATGATTAATATCATCATAACACTCAAACTCAATTTAATGCCACTTCATACATAATATTAATGAATAAATCCACCATGAAATCAATGCTTGCCTATATTACTGCAAATTACCAAACAGTTAATGGTTGTAATATATGGCGAGGCGAAGGAAGCGTTGGTTCAGTTAATTTATGGTATCTAATGCGAGATCCAAGAGCTATGCAACCTGTTTGGTCAGCTTAACTTTGTAAAGCGTATGAAAAGTAAAGGTCCTGTCCTTTATGGGCTTGGATTTACGGTGGCGTTGTAATTAGTCCTAATTATTGTGTGTGGTTACTGGCTGAAAATATAAGTTATTATAAGTAATTTCGTAAGACCATCGCCATTATTAGCCACATAATAAATGAAATGGGGATTGAAGATTTAATAGAACCTAATAAACTTATTAAAATATTGAACGTCCGATACCGTCGCGGCCATGTTGTGACGTCATTATCCATAAATATATTTTTTTTATGTTTTTTCACCAGAAATCGCACTTTTAATGATAAGTAACTCAGTGAAATTTCAAGTATATATTACAAATGCTTGAAATCTCACAAAGTGTTATTTAAGGATGTGCATTGGCATGGATTTTGACGTCACTGAGAGTCCAACTTCCAACGTCTGTGAGAGAAAGAAAGACGTGAAATTTGGAAATTTTATTTCTAAAGTTGGGAAATTATCCAGGAGAACATTATGACGACCTATGTGGCGCGGCGGGCGAAGGTCCGCCTGCGACGCAAGAGGTTGCGGGTTCGATTCCCGCCTTGGGACAAATGTTTGTACGATCTACAAATATTTGTTCGTGATGTTCTGGGTATTTTCTATGCATAATAAAAATATATATCTATGTAATGTATTGTATTAAGTATATCAGTCATCTAGTACCCATAACACAAGCTCTGCTTAACTTGGGGCTAGATGATGCTGTGTGGATTGTCCAGTATTATTTATTTATGTATTTAACAGCCCATCAATTTGGAAGCACAAATAAACTATCCAGTATGAAGTTACTAAAACAATCGATAGCCGTTTCATCTCCATAAATATCCTTCCTTACCGTCTAAGCCAGTGATAAATCGTTTACATAACTACGTTGGACAAATAAATCAGAAGCACCGAGTTCATAGCTAAATGACGTCACATTAATCTTTTCTTTACAAACTATGACACACTATAAATTATATTAATGTGTCTGGCGCCAATTGAGTAAAGACATCAAGGCTTGGCTGTAGTTCCTGTCTTATGTTGTACTTGTAATGTGGTAACATAAACAGGGGAAAAGAACATCGACGTATAACCCGATACTATGAGTTTAGCAGGATCTCTGCTCCCAGTTCCCGAAGTTCAAATTTTTGTCGGTTTTTAATATCTACATATTAAAATCTCGGTTGCAGCTTTCTATCGAGGCCTGCGATAGTACCTTGACAATATGTAGTTTTTATATATCATATAGTTTATCTAAGATGAGTCAACATCATCTGCCTAGGCCATTGGAACCGGACGCCGCTGAATACCAGTATTTTACATGGAGCGACTGCGTATCTGACCTCCTCTACCCAGGAACTGGGCAACACGATACCCCTTGGTAAAACCGGTTTTCAGGCTTCCAAGCTTATGTCTACCCGTAACCACTGTCTAAGATACTACAAATCTACGGACAATTCATCTAAGACAAGTCTATAGATGACTTAAAATACACCCTATCAGCACATTGTTTAAAATTACTATTAATACATTAAATATATTTATGTATTTCATGTGTATTCCTTATACCCCAATAAATATTATTTTTATCCAATATAATCTTTTTGCTTATGAGACCTAGGTTAAATGTAATCAATAATTAATACAATAAAGACTTGTTTACTCTATAAATGCTAGTTGCAGACATTTAATTCAGTATTCTCACGACCAACAAATAAAACTTCTTCCTCTTCCAGTAAAAGCGGGCCCGTAAATCTTCAGACCACCACGACATCTAAATGAAATAAATAAGATTTACTATGTAATTTTCAATTCCTTATTACTCTCATACGGATTACACTTTGACACTAGCTACCCCATTTGCAACTCACAGGATTGCGATAGCCCTTAATCCTATCCAACATGGCAACACCGATTTCAACACACAGTAATCTAATTTGTAAGTAAATTGAGCAGTCTCTAATGTGATCGGACGGTCGCTCCGTTTGTCATCGGCGCCGGCGCAAGTTAAACAACGCACTCGTTTTGCGCAACATGGAATGGTACCACATCATGATGATGATGCTTAACGCACACGTGGATACCCACCCTGGATTGGACTTGTTTGCTGATGATTGGAAGACAATAATCTTTGTGGTTCTGTGATAATACAGAAAGGTAGAATTAACTTAATTTAGTCATAATGGCTCATTTTCTGTACTAAATATTGAACAAATAAATAAACTAAATGATATGTTTTTACACGAAAGACACGATATGTTTTTGTCTACAATATATTATGTATCGCAATTACTACTTCACATTGAGTGAACAAAGAGTATCAGGTTGTTGGTTATTATAAAAGTGATTCGTGACTTAAATCACTGTGAGCTGCAAGAAACGATAAGCATTCATACCTCCTGTTACTGTCCTACTGCAGGGCAAATTCATCTTCTCATATAGAGAAGATACGAGTATTAATCAAAACTCTAGCCCAAGGCGGGCTGGCGATTTCAGACTTGTATAAAATATCAGTCCACTTTTTTCCCCCACATTGTTCTTATTTGAAGATAAATCTAAAAAAAAATCGAAGATAAACTTAGAAAATAGTACATAATATATGAATTGAAAAGGTCACAATGATACTTGCCCTGATTTGAACACACAACCTCCTGTATGAGAGATGAGGCCTTAACGACATGACCATCACAGCGAAAAACGATGGAAAATTCGAACTCCGCGAGTTACCTACGCGATTTCGTCTTAATCTAATCTCTTGCAACCATTAACGATAATTGGGAGGCATAAGATGGACTCGGTACATATTATGAAGGGATTTCTAAGACGCAAAGGTTTGGATAGCTGTCATAATAGAGTGGGTAAGATATGGGCGGTCAAAACTATATGTAAAGGAGATGACCAAACATGTTGCACGAATTAATGTCGACTGAGATACAGATTAATGTTGTTTTTAGCATAAATCCATACTACATACTAATATTATACATTCAAAGGAAAGTAGCTCTGTCTGTCTGTCCGCGTGTTACGCTTCCACGATTAAACAACTGAACTGATTTTGATAAAATTTCGCGTGGTCACAGTTTCAGACCCTGGAAAGGTCATAACATTGTTTTTAATCAGCGACTTCGTCTGTATCCATGATATCTGACATTCACGCGAATGAGGTGGCGGGTAAAGGCTAGTGTCCTATAATTCAAACGGGTCTACCTTACCGTTTGAATTCATCATTCATCATTATCATAATTGTATTCCTCGAGGTTGAGGAACACGATTCGCAGTGACGTCTGAAAAAGCATTTGTTAATGAAGGAAGAATTTATACGGTTGGATTGAAGCAAAAAGGATACCTACCTATTTAGTAGGTAAATGACATGGCTAAATGAAGTATGGGCGACTGCCCTAGAAAAGTATGGAAATTTCATTGTACTTACTCGTAACATTCAAATATTCAATAATTAATTATTACGTCTTCATTATTCTCCTATTACTTTCGTGAACTAATTAAATAATTAAAAGTTATATCTTCTGAGGATGATTTCTTACAATAAAAAAAAACAAAAGGTATATAGATTCTTTGTGTCGCTTACTGCGGTCAAAAATGACAAGATTTCCTTTTATATATTTTCTCCTTTATTAAACATACATTCTAATAAATTACATTTTTAAATATTTCAATATAAAAAATACAAAACATATAAAAATATTTAATAATAAAATCTCTATATATTATTCCCTATCCTGGCTTTGGAGGGATTTTTAAGAAAAGTCAGCTGGAATAACTCAAACGGTTTAGGTTATCGTTACGAGTACCACTGTCATAGTATAAAGAGAGGAAGTAGGTTATCTCCGGCCCAATCAGCGATATAATTGCCTACTGTCTTAGGGTTGTCAATGTAATTTTAATTCAGTACCTATAAATTGGCGAGGGTCGAGAAGTTTTTACTTTTATTGTCTGGGTACAGGGTTTGTCAGGGAGGCCAGTACAATATTACTTTCAGCAGTTCATTAGTGAGGACTAATGAACTGCTGAAAGTAATATTGTACTGTCACACATTCATTAGTTTAAAACTCGGCCCTTGCCAAAGATAACACATCTCTTATTAGTCAATAAAGTTAACAATGGTTTTCCTATCAAATATAGAAATGTATTCAAGATACAGAGCAGCACTATTTGGAATAAAAAAAGACAAAATAATGATGAAACCGAGCGGCGTAAAATAAGCCGTGACGCGCGAAACTCGTGCAGTGTTAGCCCTTACTGGCACAACTCGAAATGAGTCGAGATTTTGTTAAGTGTGCGTGCGGCGACGCATAGATACTACGGCGCACACATACAAGCCGCGCGCGGTGCGTTTGTATGAAGATAACTTACTTCCCGCTCTTTATACTATGCCACTTCCTTTACAAATATCTTATTAATGTAAACAAAATATTGTTAAAAGCTTATTTAAAAGAGTGTCGAGTTTCCTGTCCATTCTTCTCCATACGAAACTACCTTTTCAAGAGCCAACTAGAATCATTTTAGTACGTATTTTATTTTTATTTCCAAGTCGAAGTTTAAAACTGCCTTATTAATTGATTGATGCCTTATTATTAGATTTGACTATGACTTTGATAAGAAAATCAAAACCCGTTGACAGCTATCGTGTCAATCACCCCGTCTAGTAATAACGATAATAATAATATACGACGACACGGTTTGCGCAGTTGTTGAGCCATCGGCTGTTGCGCCGCGTGTTGTAGGTTCGATCCCCGCACGGAACACATATTTATATGACCTACAGGTAAGTATTCCGGGTCTGGCTGTTTGTGTATGTGACTTTAAATGTTTGTAAACGCACCCACGATGGGGAACCGGGCAACGTTTAAAAAAAAAAAAAAACTACAAAACGTTCGTCAAAAATATAACAAAACCTTACGACAAAAGTTTATCACGGATCACAGGATCCAACGGTCAGAAACATAACATATTCATATTGTCAGTCAAAAAACAATAAAGTTCAAACATCTCTTTTTACGAATGAACCCATTCTACCAAAAGTTGCCTTGAACTTTCAATGTTGATACGCGATTTTGAACTATATGGCTTGAAAATAAGGATAATTTTAGAAAATTTGAACATGAGGCATTGTTTAGTCTTATCTGAACTACATCCTTACTAATATTATAAATGCTAAAGTAAGTTTGTTTGTTACCGCCTTAACCACTGAACGGATTTCAATAAAATTTGGCAGAGAGATAGATAGCATCACGAGGACACGACACAGGCTACTTCTTATATTAGCAAATCAGGCGAAGCCGCGTGCGGAAGCTAGTATAATAATATTGTAAAGAGGAAACAAAATTTGTTTGTTTGTAATGGTTAAACTCAAAAACTTCTTAACCGATTTAAAAAAAACTTTTACTTAAATGAAACGACATTATCAGCGAATAACAGCGGCCATATTTTATTTTAAAAAGTACGCTTTAAAGATAGGAGGAGATTGTAAGTTCGGTGAGCAAAGTGCCTATGAAATCCACGCGGATGAAGTCGCGGATAAAGCTAGTTGTAAAATAAGCAGGCATTCGTATTTGTTTGTAAATGTATGTTATATTATAACTATCAGGCCTAAGGCGGAACACAAGATAATAGCTACAAAGGCACCAGTTTGGAATGTAAGAAGAACATAAAACGATCTGCAATTTTAATCTATAACTTCTGAATAGGGTAGTGTCCTTAAAAAATCTGATTGGTCCGAAAGTTGGATTACTCAAAAATACTGGACACGTATTTTTTCTTTTGTCACGTAAACCAAAAATGACGACGGTATAGTGCGTTGAAATTGCGCCTGACGTCTGACAAGCCCCTTCTCCTGAACTTTGATGCGCTATATCATTGTCACTTTTTATTGAATTAAGTAAACAAAAAATACGTGTCCAATATTTTTTGGTAATCTTACTGACGGACTAAATAGACTTAATATATTTTTACCTAGGACACATCCCTATTGTAGACTGCAATGATGGTCTAATGGTTACAAGGGCTAGTGCTGAGCATGGGATCTGGGTCCCATTCCTGGGTTGGGCGAAGTGTAATTGCGTTTTTTCATACGGAACTGTTCAGTAGCAGCCCGGAGTCTGGATTTGTGCCCAGTTGATGGCAATAGGATAGTATATAACTAGAAAAATGTCGGTTCACTGTAAGTACACCTCTGTCCTATCCTTCAGGGAATACAGCCGTAATGTGTTGCAATTACTATTGTATAAAATATAATTACTTAATATTATTAAAAAAAAATGCAATAATATCACAAACAATAATTATAACACAGCTGCATTAAAATTCTTAAGATATTAATTGATCAGAATTCTTCAGATATTTACGTTTTCATGTTCAATTATTTATGTGACATTTAACTTGTAACGACACAGATATGTCGTGTCAGTCATAAGGAATTAGCTGCAAGGCTGTGACATTTAGAAGATGGGCTACAACTGATCCAGTTGTTTGTGATGTGGAACGGCACAGCGCATGGTGATAAGCGAAGCGGAAGACTAGAAGCCGGTATCAAAATCGGAATCAATTTTTTTTTATTAAATTTAGGCTGAGAATCACACAGCACTTTGTGAACGTCAAGAATTACATAAGACTGTGCCTCAAAACGTCCACCCTTCACCATTTCCTAGTGTTTTTGCTGTGAAGAAAGAGCCGCAATAAATCTTTTCACCCTCCCTGCTAATCTTCACTGCTAGACCGCAAAAAGGTAAGGATAGCTAAGTTTCTACTAGGAAAAGTCATTTATACCTTAGGGATTTTATGAATTATATCGAAATTAACGGTTTATCTGAAAAAGCGTGGAGCATTACATATTTTACTAATTTTACGAAACAACTCTCTATTTTGTCGTGATTACCTGTGCAAACGTACTATGTAGTCTATAAACTCACGCTTTTTCCTATTGGGGTAAGTAGAGTCTACATAACGTGGCCACATACATTTCAGATAAAAGAGTACTGAAAGATGTCCAGATCTGGCAAGTAGGTATTTTAATAGAAATGTTTTCGCAAAAAGGAATATTTCATGATTTTAACGTAGTACATAGTTTGCACGCTCCCCGCTCCCCGTTCCGCTTATCACTAACCCACCCAAACCAAAACCCGCTTTCAAGCCCGGGGCACCCATAATTCCGATACTTTAATTAAATTACATACAATCGCAATTATATTGTAATTATTATTCTGAAGTTATTACACAAAGGTCGCCGAGTCTCAATGCGTCTTCAATCCGGAACTAATGAGTCTTCAATGGATTATAAACAAGATCATATTGTGGTTATAATGAATTGACGTCTATTCTAGATCCTGATATTAATTGGTTTTTAATGTTATTATGGTACAAAGCCTATTTATTTATAGTGGTGATGATAAAATGTTGCGGTGATGCAGTGCTTTGCAGACTAGTGTACTGCAGGTTTTAATTTAAACACTATAATGGAGTTTTTCAGATTTTGAATATGTTGTTTATCATTTTAATATAGTAAACCCGACCAGGTGCGAGTTGGACTCGCACACAAAAGGGAGAAAAAAAAAACGCCCATTAAAACAACTCACTTAAGTTTGCAAACGCAAAAAAATATGATAAAATTACAAATTACAAATTTTGCATTTTTTCCCTAGAGGTGAAGCTGTGGGACCTTGTTTCTTGAATAATTTAATTATTCTTGTATAGGTTTTACTATAGGCCATTTATTATTATTATTGCGTTAGATGTGACTGAAAACCTTGATTTTTGTTAGACCTCTCCATAGACCTACTTTTTTGATATTAATTTCAACTTGACACGTGAAAAGTTGTTAAGAAAAAGGGTCTTGACAGACAGACAGACAAACAGACGAACAACGAACCTTTTTGAGGTACGGAACCGTAAGAATTTAAAATGATACTGAATATAAATAATTGTTTTGTCACCAGAAGGAAAACTGTGCACCAAATTTCAGATCGATCGGTCAACAGGAAGGCGTAACATTTCAATAACTAGATTTTATTATACAAAACACAAACAAGGCAAGCTTAACACCTTAACTGCCAGAAAACGAGACACAATAGAAAATGTATTGTTTTTCGGTCACTTAGCGTTTAAGTTGTTAATAAAACCGTTTAAAAATCGCCAAAATTAACCCATACCTACTTATTACTAACATCTACGAATCCTAATTCATTACTAGGCGTGTTCTTTCCACACTTTTATAAACCATCTCATTACAAAACAAAAATTATAAAAAGAAACTAGATTAATACGTATATTCATGAGCTCTTTAAAAATCTAGAGTAATTTCAACAGGCTATTAATTCGTCATTTTAAAATGATTTGTTTGACGTTTGATCTTCTTTTACTGTTAATTTTGGAGTAGTAATGACCTTGAGTAAACAGGTCTTCTAATACTGACAGCCTTCTAGCCACTTTTCCTGCTGACAGCGATGCGGATGAATTTATCGATGTCCTATGATTCCTTCCTTTTTTGGACACTTTTTTTTACGTATTACAATTATTATTTTAAGACTGTTATTTGTTACATAATTTATATATCTTTTTTAGCTGTGGGGCAAAGTTACTAGACTAGGAATTTCTCCTGTATCGTGGGTGCGTTTTCAAACATTTAAACTCACATACACAATCAGCCAGACCCGGAACGACTACCTGTAGGCCATACAAATATTTGTTCTGTACGGTAATCAAACCCACGACCCAGCAATCGGTGCCTATTCCGGTGGTGATAGTTATTCCAATTTATCACAAAATAATAAGTTTCAAGTTTAATTGGGACAATTTAACAGTTTGGGACAACTTTATGGGATAACTACCATAATATCATCATGGCAGTATACAGAAAGGACTTAAAAAGGTTTTTTGTGAACAAAAGACATAAACGCACACGAGATTTAAAAATATTAAGTCGTCAAATAAAACTTCGGTTAAAATTGCTGCTTCTAAACTTAAGAAATGCCAAGAAACAGATTTCAAGAGCTATCCACATAATTACAGCCTCCCAACACAAGGCTATCGCCATTACAATCTTAGTTCAAACCTCGATACATAAATATCATACAATGTCTTAACATCTCAATTGTTTTCTGATCATAACATTTCCCTGGTTACTGAGATGATATCGGCAGACATATTGCGGGTGACCTCACAATAATGAATAGGTGGCCTTCACCCTGGCAAAGAGTAAGGATTTTAGTGCAGATGTGTTATTTTTTGTAATTTATTTGCGTTACTGCCTATTCGTTGGTTTTTGTAAAGACAGCTGCTCTTGTTTTAATATAATACACTGCTATATGTACATACATATAATTTGTTACGGCGATCCTGAATAATACTTTCAAAATGAGCACGTATTGCCATACATTCGAATCTACTCTTTACAACCGCTCTTTTAAAAACAATTAGTTAAATAAATATCATGATAAAAAGTTACCAGGAAAAAATGGCACTAATCTTGATATTTATGGACGTTAATAATACAACCCTCATACTTTCATCCATACATACAAACATAATCTCCCGCCTTTTATGTGGAGATGGGCAAAATCAGCAGAACACCAACCGCTACAATCCTTTTGCTCATTATCTCCTTAAATTATATCCAGCAAAACGAGCAATGTGTCTCGTAGAAACCTATACTTGACACATTTCTAGGTAAAAACATCTCGTAGGCACCAATAATTTGATAGACTGAAGCTTCCAAAGTGACATTTACGAAAGGATAGTTCATTAAAGGTTCCGTATGTCCATAATGTACTCATAATGACTGAACAGACAACAAACTGACATTATTTTGATTAGATTAGATTAATCGAGATCCATATTGATTGATCGAACGAAAGGTGATGCGGTGACATTTTGCTATTAGAGGTTTAGAATATTTCTTAACATACAATAAACTGTCGTAAGACACAAAAAGCTTGAGAGTGTACCTAATTTGTAAATACGCTATAAGTAAGTTTGTAACATAATTATGTGAGGTATCTACAATTTTATTTACAATTTTATGCCTTACTATCCCAGAATTAATTTACTGGTCATTTGGGTTGGTTGTGATTTTTAAAATGACAAAGTTTTATCAAATTCTTGCTCATGACAATATCATAATAAGATTTTGTTTTCATTATTATTTTTAAAAGTATGGTTTTGCTATAGTCACTCACCTTATATTTTAATACACATTTTGAGTGTATTTTATTTATTTATTTTATGAAATTTTTGATTTTACTTGCCTCACAGAGTCAACAACATCGTAGGCACTAAACACCCAAAATTTCACTTTCCCTCTCACACCACTTAATCTTTGGCCCCTAATAACCGAAATCGCGGCAAGAATAATAGTCGGTCGGTTACAAGTTTCAACATGGCATAACAATGCAGATTTTAGAGTACATTCGTGAGATTTGAGGTTAGATGCATGTGTGTACGTCCCACGTTTGTTTCGGATGTCAGCAGAGATCCAGGTACATGTATTGTAATGAGTCATGGTTCAGGAAGTGAATGGGTATTGTGATGATGTCTTAATTATGGTCTGGTGTTAGATGTTGAGATAATCCTAGAAAAAACACATATCATTTAGCGTCTGAACGAGTTGTACGAGGACAGTTTGTACTCCACCTACGTAAGTTCACCTGGGAGTCCACGAGAAAAAACTACCCCTGGTATAAGGGGTAGTTTTTTCTCGTGGTTCACCTCTGGTTAACTGGGTGTAATCTGGGTTTGTAGTCTGGTTAACGAAAGGAATTTACTTCCTGCTGTGGTCCACCTAAGATCACTTGGGTGCATCAAAGGTATCTCTTCTTCCCGTTGTACACCTATCTTTAACTATTTATTTCCTTCATTATTTTTCATACTAACGAGAAGCATAAAAAGAGGCATTTGACCTGTAGTGGTGTCCCAAATGCCTCTTTTTATGCTAACTTACTTGTTCTTTTTACGTAACAGACTGGTATTATTAGTAACTATTAGGTAAGTACCTTAAATACGAAGCCAATATAAATAGTTAGGTGCCGATTCTATATTTCGCAGGTTAACACTGAGTGTAAAGAAGGCTGTTTTCATTTTGTTTTCCCTTGAAAAAACAAAAAGAAATGGACTTTTATAAGAGTGTAAAATTTTGTGTGGGTCATTAATGATCAATCATCAACAATTTATTCGTACATTGTATCTGAAATTACACAGAAAATTATAAAGAGAAAAAACGAAATCAAAAACACGCTAAAATATTAAAACAATGCATCAATACAACAACAAAATAGGAACTGCGTTATGGATCCTCAACAGCATAAAGACCCTTATTCAAAAGGAATCTTTTTTGTTGTTTTTACGGAGCTTGAGTAGATAGCGCTTTTTACATATCAGTCAATTTGACAAAATGCGCAATGGCTGAGCGATTGACAGCTGCGCTGCGTGTCGTGGGTTCGATTCCCGCACGGAAAAAATAATTGTATGGCCTACAGGTAATTGTTCCGGGGCTGGCTTGTTTGTGTATGTGAGTTTGAATGTTTGTAAAAGCACTCACGATACAGGAGAAATTCCTAGTGTTTGAAATGTTTTTCTGTTGAAATGTTTTTTAAAAAAGAAAAAGAAAGAGAAAGAGTCATTAGTTTATTACAGAAATTGCTTTAGTTCGCCCTGTAATCGCCTCGACTCAGTGGTGGACTAAGCCCGTCAGAGGCCCGGGCGGCAAAGATCAATGAGGCCCCCCAGCTTTAAAAAAATATCGTAGTAATATCTGGCAAGTGAAATTTATTTCAAAGTACCCGATACAAAGACGGGAATTCCCCCAGCGTATTGGACGGGTTCAGCAAAGTGATAAGAATATTAGTACCGCGTAAAAAGTCTAGATGGCTGTAGTGTTTTGATCTTGATGAAATTATGTAGGTTAGGTACATATCACATTTTTAAAGTCTTTCTTAGGATTTGATCAGAGAAATGCGGAGGCATTTGGGGGCCCCCTAAGACCAGAGGCCCGGGGCGGGCCGTCCCTTCCGCCCCCCTGTTAGTCCGCCACTGCCTCGACTGTAGATGATACCTGCCGTAAATGAATAGATTATGTCGAATCGTAAATAGCTTGTAACGGTCATAAATAATTTTAGCATTGAAATCAGACAAATTATTAGAACATCAAAATTAATGACTGATTTCTTGAGTTATTTCAATTAAAATACTAATTGAATTCTCAGAGGTTATTGAAGTGTTGAATAATTCGCAATTATTTATTTCATCAGTCAATTAAGTAAAGTATGTTGTTGGTTTGATTTGTTGTATTTAAAATTATAATCTTGAACAGACGCTATTATATCAAGCTATCCCAAACTGTCAAATTTTCCCAATCGAATTGGAACCTTATTCTTTTGCAATCAAGTTGAAATACTATCCAACATGTGCCAGGCTCTGTGCCTACATAAGGTATTAATGTAAAGTTAAATTAGACTCTGCCAAAGGATGCCTTTATTGTTCAGGCTTTAACTTGTGATAAGGGTAAAGAGAGTTTTCTATAAGATATTTGTAGGCTCCTATTGTATTCCCTGAAGCTTACTTTAGTTGATGAAAGATGTGTTCTCCTATAAAATCAGATGTTCTTCAGAACTGTGTAGTCCTGAGGTACTTCTGATGTTATATAGGCGTGAGTTTGTCTTCTAGAATACAAAGATACGAGTAATCGTCATACAAATCGTAACGTACACCGTACAGAATTGTCTAACGGGCCGTATTATTTTTAAATACTTTTTAACCAAGCTGTCACGTCAGTCACACATCTACCACGTTCTGACTCTGCATCACGCTAAGGTGGACTGGTCAAGAATGCCTAAGGCATGTAGTCCAAATAAAATTAATGTGTTCACATGGCCCTCCACTTTGAATGTAACTGACTGGTCGCCATCTTGATATTCAGAGAGAACGCATAACAAAGACCGCTTGGAAGAAGAAGGAAAAGTGAATGAAACCAGAGCAGTGAGAAGGACATCGTGGAAGACGATTATTCGTGGAATGTGGATTCTTATATTTTCTCAATAAACGTCCCATAAGTTATTACTTTTGATATATATATTATAGATCGTTGACAGTCGTTACGAGTAGTCAGAAGCCCAAAAGTCTGACAAACAGTCTTACTAAGAGGTATCGTGTTGCCCGGTACTGGGCTGTGGAAGTCAGATAGGCAGTCGTTCCATGTATAATACTGGTATTCAGCTGCCTGCCCCGACCTGAAAGGAAAAGGCTAGGCAGATGATGATGAAGTTATTACTATTGATAAACAGAAACCAATTCATGTTTATAATTATAATTTTAAAACAATAAATCACGTTTTAAATAAGACTTAATGGTAGAGGTGTGGTTTAATTTCGATGCTCAAAGAGTAGGTAGGTAACATTATGTGGATCAAAAAATTCTGATTATGCAAATGTGCTAAAAGTCAAGTGAATGAATCAGGTTCCTTGGTTATGCCCGTCCTTTCTATAGCACTCCTTAATTCGATGCTGCTTTGCCTTTAGTTAATAAAATCACCTACGTTTTGTAACATTTTATTATCTATGTATGTGAGTACGTACTGTAAAGGTCGTATACAATAACATAACTTTTTGCATACAGGCTGGTAGAACATTTAATTCTCTCTGGTTTCAAACTGTCAAGCAATATTCAAATTGTTCAAAAATAGAACGGGTCTTTTGTCAAGAGTAGTTAGGAGATTCTTGATTGTGAAGTCGTTGTACTTATACAACGACTTCACATTCTTTTAATTTATTTTAAAATATCCATATTTTTATGAACTATTGAAAAATATTTAACTTTTAATAATCTGTACTAACTGTCCCACCGCTGGGCAAGAGACTTCCTAAAGTCATTCTTACGAGGAGAACCTTAGTTCTCCTCATAATTTTTAAATTTAATTCAATTTAATCAACGGTGCCCTATTAATTAACACGAACTCGTAGAAATCCAGATTCTACATTAGCTACTAGAGTAGGTAGGTAGTTAGGTCAGTGTCACACACCTAGTATCTACCTCAGCCATCTGTCTAGCCTTTACTCAACTATATTGGGGTAGGCTTCCAGTCAAAAATACTTCAGTATATTACATTGATCGTTCTCATATCAAACTTCTGACATCTACATTCTAGTTAATGGGTAGCACGATACCATTGTTTAATTATAGCAACGGATATCTAAATCTATATTTCGTGGAGCATTTACGTAACCGGACGAAAATTAATAAAAGAGGGCTGAAATGTTTTTGTTTTCCATTTTTTACTTCTCTTAAGAGTTTTTCATCAAGCCGGATCGATTTAATCAATTTTATATACCAACAGCAGGTTCTCTGCTGTTTAGATATTAACAGCAGTGAACTTACGCGATCTATTTATTAACGAGTGAACTAAGACGCCTGCGTGTCTTGCAGCAACCCAATCGTTGGGTGTGAAGACTGAACTCGGACGTACTCGTAAAACTTCTTAGATACATAACCAAAAACAAAAGCTAAGCGTCTAAAAGCAAACGATAAGTACAGATAGACAGCGCCATCTAACGTCCCCACAGAGAACTATCAGATCTACAATCTATCCGAATAGATACTACAAATTACATTCTAAATTTATTGAGAGCATAAAGGCTGTGCTCGATCAGATCATTGTGGAATTTAGTAGAAATTCATGTTACTGTTCATAGAGGGCGCTTTTGCCATTTAGCAAAGAGAGTGATAATTACAGTTCGGTTTGAGCTTCTGTAGCAAATTTGCTATAGCGTCTAGGTCAGTGCACCATCTTCAATCGTATTTTTGGTGCAAATAAAATATTTTTTATCATGATTTTTCGTAACATTATGTCTTGTATTAATTAACATCAAGCCTTTAACACCTTTACTGCCAGAAAACGAGACACAGTAGAAAATGTATTGTTTGTGTATCGTATGGCGTTTAACGTGTTAAGCATCGAATAAGCTGGTATTTTTTTTTTGAGTGTGTGTGTTGTGTCGTGGGTTCGATTCCCGCACGGAACAAATATTTGTATGGTCTACAGGTAGTTCATCCGGGTCTGGCTGTTTGTGTATGTAAGTTTTATTGTTTGTTAATGCACCAACGATACAGGAGGTACGCCTGAAGGAGCCACGTTTTATAAAAAAAACATAACTATTTTGCTAATTACAAACCTCCAAAACAATAAAAACTACTTATTTGGTGAAATGTGCGTATTACTATACGTGCACCCTTGCCAAATCCCTTCGGGATAGATACAGAGTTGAATTAATCGAAAGAAACACAGTTTGAGATATTATGTGTTTAGTAAACCCATTATGGGTCTCCAGTTTTGGTCAAAGTTTCATCAGTATATACACGTACCTAAATGTGAGGATCCCTTATGGGTTTAGCTTTTTAGTCATATCAGTAAACTGGGCACAAGTCCAGATTCAAGGAGTCTGCTAGATTCTAATTATAACTATAATACCAGCCCGTTACCGTCTCACTGTAGGGCAAAGACCGCTTCCCATACAGAGAAAGCACGAGCATTGATCACCACGCTTGCTCAAGGCGGGTTGGCGATTTCAGACTCCTGAAATCGCCAAACCGCCTTGAGCAAGCGTGAAGGAACCTGAACTTTTACTTAATATGAGTATATTTCTTCACGATATGTATATAAGAAAAAAATAGGAAAGTAGGTAAATATGAATTGAAAATTTCACATTCTAGACGGCTTCGTTGGTGTAGTGGTCCTAAGGGCGAAAGCTGAACATGAGGTACTGGGTTCAATTCCCAGATCGGGCTAAGTGTTATTGAGTTTTATCAATTGGAAATTTCTTATTAGCAGCCCGGAGGCTGGATTTCTGCCGGGTTAATGGCAATAAGCTCGCCCCCTATTACATGGGACTTAAACATAACTGACGAAATATGGGTGTTACTATAAGTGCACCTCTGCCAACCCTTGGGGATTACAAGCGTGATGCTATGTATGTCACATTGTTGCTTGCTCAGATTTCAACCCACTACTTATTGCATGAGAGGCAACTCCCTAACCACCTAACCATCACGAAGATTTTCATGCAATGAACAAACAAACTAAGAGACTACCACATCTGATGAAACCCAGTATGGTTTTGCCATTATTCTGACCTTTTTTGCAACTATTTTCCTCATCAAGTAAAACTGAAACACTTCCTTTCTATTTACTTTAATAATTCACACGATATTGAAACTTATGTAACAAGCAACAGTGATAACTTGTTACACAATAACTGTCATCACTCGAGTAAAGACAGGTCATTGTCATACATCATTGTGCTAATGGCCTGTCAATATTTCAATTGTCATCGGTCGATCGACGCTGCGGGCAAATGACCCTACTGGTTGATCTATTGAGTTCTGCCCACTACTATTCGATATTTATTGGACAATAGCAGTGCCCACGAGTTAGTCGCCACGTGGAGTTGGACAAAATTATCATTGTTTTTTGATTTCGCTAAAAAAATATAAGCCTTAGTTAATCCTTAATACATTTATTTATTTAAAACACTTTTACTATCATTACAGGTTACAAACCTAATGCGATAGCTAAGACTAATTGTTATAATTATTAACTGTTTAAAATAATATTAAATTACTAACAACAGGTACATTAATACAAAATTACTGATAACTAAAACGACACAACCTAACCTTATACAGAATTAACTTAAATATGTGTTACAGTTAAAAATTAAAAAGATTATACATAGGCTAACTCCCAGAGAAAAATCCGCCACAATCTGTCCAGCCATTTAGGATTAACATTTAGATTACCTTAAATAAACAAGCAGATAAACAAAATTAAAAAAAAATGTTTTTTGGTATAACTGCAGTGCAGATGCATTTAGTTAAAAGCTGTTATTAAAGCTTTGCAGACAGAAACTTCAATTATTTGTATAGAAAGTTTCATGCCTGTGTATTCCTTGCTTTTAGGTAAAAGTGCACCCCTACAGTACACCCACATTTGGCCAGTTATGTTTACGTTTGGCCCATGTATATATATTTTTTTTTTTTTTTTTTTTTTTTTTTTTTTTTTAAACGTTGCCCCACACTAGGAATTTCTCCTGTATCGTGGGTGCGTTTACAAACATTAAACTCACATACACAAACAGCCAGACCCGGAACAACTACCTGTAGGTCATACAAATATTTGTTCCGTGCGGGGATCGAACCCACAACACGCGGCGCAGCAGCCGATGGCTCAACCACTGCGCCAACCGTGTCGTCAAGTCATATATAGTATAAGTAATAGGTGGCGAGCCCGTTGCCATCAACCCGGCACAAATCCAGAGTTCGAGTCGCTACTGCTACATTCCATCTGGTAAATCCAATGGCTCAGACCTTTTTTTCCCTGAATTTAGTTCATTTTAATCCGTTTTGGGGTTAACCCAGTTGTGAACGTCCCTTTGTGTATATTGGCCTAGCTCTGTCAAGTGGAGATAATATATTTTTCTAAATCCTCCGCTGTTCTTTTCGGATTAATTACGTTGCGGAATCCAAAACGTTTGAATGGTTTCTCCAGGACTTGTCGGGCTTCATTGACTCGATGCTTTCCTGGTAGTTGCTACTGTTGATTATATGGCGTCCCCCGAACAAAAAAAAAGGTGTCCCAAGTTGGCTTCCAGTCAAACCGGTTACCTTAGAATATAAGTATCTTACATGGAGCGACTGCCTATCTGACCGTCACAACTCAGTAACTGGGTAACACGATACCCTAAGATATCGATCAGTGGAAATTATGTATTTTTCTAACTCCCCCATTATTCTTTTCTGATTAATTTCGATGCGGGATCCAAGACAGTTGAATCGTTTCTCTGGGACTCGTCGGGCTTCATTGACTCGACGCTTTTCTGGTGGTCGCTACTGTTGATTATGGCTTTCAGGAGTTGCAGTGGTTTGGAAATAAAGTGGCACGCTTGTACCAAAAAATCCCGTTGAAAAAATCCCGTCTGCTGCGCGCGCAACCTATGACGCTCGCGTACGCCACTTGCCACGCTGAAAGAGGAAGTGCATGTTATTAAAATGTGAATGTGTCAAAATATATGGAAGATTGTATAAGTACATTTTATTGTAGTTTCATAGGTAACATTCGGTGTTAGTTTTCTTTCCAACGTGTTCTTCAGGAATCCATTCCACTCAGTAATCAATTGGATTCCTGAGTTTGGCAAAGGATTATTGGGTTTTTTCATCTGGGTTTCCTCAGTAGCAGCCTGGTGTCTGGATTTGAGCCTGGTAAGTGGAAATATGCTCTCCTCCTATTACATGGGATTGAAATCGAACTGCCGAAATTTGGGTGTTTAATTCATTTTAAAAGAACGAGGAGAAGATGGCATCCTCGCAAATTGACGAGAAGAGCAAACCATAGAGAGACGTGGAAGGAATGGTGGAGGCCTTCGCCCAGGAGTGGAACAACACAGGGTAACTAAATAAATTTATATAGGAACAATTTGACCTAACCTTTGGCTTTTTTAAAGTATAAATAAGTAATTAAGTTAATGGTTACGTAATAACAAAACCAATTGCAACAAGTAATTCATCAACAAACCGTGATGATCTTCGAACTTATAATGCCTCGCAATTAGATACTTTCATCAGTAACAACGTCATCAACCAATTGCCTAATTGTTGATTAACTTTCTGCGCAAGCGCCAATCAAGACGATTATGATAACATTCGACATTGACGATCGATGCGATCCAGATCGACGCGTGAACCACCGTCGTGATCCACGGACACGTCTCCAGTTGCGACTGCGCACCGCATTCCGTACTTATCGATGTGATACAAGGTGTTCCGAAAATGTCATCGGAATTCTTGTTGGTAAATGCCTCCGCGATTTTAATGCGTAAATAGTTAGCAGTCATCATCTGCTTAGCCTTTTCCCAACTATATTGCGGTCGCTGTCCAGCCCAAACGGATACAGTTGAATAATGCTATTCAGTTGTTTTGCTATTCATTTATTTTGTTTTGTTTTTCACAAGGCAATTATTGGGGAAAACGAGTACCAAGGTAAGACTGGTTGTCAGACTTTCGGGCTTCTGGAACTAGGAACTGGAACTATTGGAACGACTTTCAAAGATTTACAATAACAACACAGCCAGGACCTGGCGGTTTCCGAAGCACGGAGGGGTGTCGATGTGTACGGGATGGTCACCCATCTAGGGACCAATCTCAGTAACCGTTACTAAACCTTGAATGGTTGCTGTTTCTTAGCCACGAGCTTCTTCGCTGTATATAAATAGGGTCGAGTAAATTGGAACTTTCATTTGAAATTCCTCAGTAGCAGCCCGGTTGATGGCAATAGGCTCTATGACATGGTACTTAAAAACATAAGTGGTGAAATGTGCGTGTTCTGTAGATATACCTCTGCCCATGCTTCGGGGAAATACAGGCGTGATGTTATATTATATCTCGAGCCTATTTTCAACCAGTTGCCAATGAATATTTTTCTTTCTTTCTTTAACATTTTTCTACACCATGTACTCGTACAACCAACAAAATAATTGAAAATGTTCGCACATACAATATGGAATTGATAGCACTTTACAACGACCTCATAGGCGATAAACCATAACTTTTACAACTTAAACCATACTTATATTAAATAGTTCAAGTACGCATAATTTGATCGCTTCATCTTCACGAGCAGTTAATTGAACTACTGTTTGAGAAATACAGTTAATTTATTTAATGATAGAGCAGATTTAAATGTTTCGAATAAGTGCCTATAAACAATGATGGCCTTGGAAAAAGAAGGATTTAACTATGTTATTATTTCTGAAAATAATTAAGGATATTCATCTTTTTTTTATCGACAGTATACTCTTCACTATGAATAAAATTTGCTAAGGGACTATCGCTGGAATCCCAAATAACAACAAGTGTTCAGAACATTTCCTTTTTTATATATCGACAGAACAAAAAAACGTTACGTTTACATAAGGCATTCGTGGTTACGCCACTGATATCGTGTCCTGCGTGCCCTGATAGCTGCACGCTCCAAGATTTGATGGATGCTACTGATGGCGACAAACTCGTAGCTAAGGTTTGGGCCGACTTTACAAAGATTGCCATCTACACTCCAAAAAGAACTCTCGAAACATTACGGTTTTATTATTCTGTAACTTTGCGATTAAAATGTTTGATGTGTTTTGCTAAACTAAATCTCAACTCAAAAACTACTTAACCGGTTTAAAAGTGTATCTTACCTATCAGCGAGTAACATAGGCTATATTTTATTTTCCAACTTACGCTTAAAAGGAAAACGAAAAGTACAAAATTCTCGCGGAAAAAGTCGCGGGTAAAGTGCTCGTTATGTAAATGAACTTTTATTTCAATTAAATGCTAGCTATATGCACATAAAACAAATTAAATAAAAAAGAAACGAACTATCCTAACATAATAAACCCAACCATACAAGGCGTCGAAAAATTCGTCCTCTTCGCTAAGTCAACTTTTGCTCTCAAAAGTTACTATTCAAATAATTGAATAAATTTCACAACCAAAGCCTACTCAAAAAAATACTAAGTAGTACAAATGA
This sequence comes from Phlogophora meticulosa, assembly GCA_905147745.2. Taxonomy (NCBI): domain Eukaryota; kingdom Metazoa; phylum Arthropoda; class Insecta; order Lepidoptera; family Noctuidae; genus Phlogophora; species Phlogophora meticulosa. Next base: position 2,696,609 of record LR990534.1, read on the forward strand.
ACCATCCAGTCAAGTACCACCTTAAAACGCAAATCAAAATACTTAAAGATCACGCATTGACTTTACTTATGTTACAACATAATTCGGATTTTAAAAAGAAGTATGTATACTATGTATGTATGTACATTGTACGTGGGTCAGTCGATGTGTGGTCGTTTGGTTTGTTAATTCCTAAGCAACACACTTAGCAGTAAGCATGGTTGGTAGATATTATGAAAGACAGATGACATGGAGCGTTAATCTTTCATTTGAATTCCGATCTAAAGCCAATACGATTCCAATGTTAATTTTACAGTGGCGTGATTAAATTATTTGGCTAGAGACACAGCTGTCAAAATAAGCTAACGAGTTTATTTTGCGTTTAGCGTGCACCAAGCGTGGTCCCGATTATGGTGCTAGCATCGAAACTTCTAAACGTCTAAATTGCAATGTCGATAAATCGGAATAAAAATCGAGAGTAAGTGCTCTGAGAAGCAATTCCCGTAGATTTAAGAATCGAATATACTCATTCTAATATACTTACTTAACATAGACATGTTACTTGTCAGATTGAGACTGGAATTGGAATGGGAATAAAAAAAAGACTTTTCAAAATGTAGGTAAATTAGATAATTTACCTACTTTTTTGACTAGTTTTAGATATTGATTATCGCGGAGATGATATTGCGACTAAATTTTGAACATTATAACTTACGAGTTTTTTTTCTTAAATACTTGTAGGTCATACAAGTATTTGTTCCGTGCGGGATCGAACCCACAACAGTTCGTTGCGGGATCGTTTCTCCGGGACTCGTCGGGCTTCACTGTCTCGACGCTTTTCTGGTGGTCGCCACTGTCGATTCTGGTATTCAGGAGTTGCAGTGGTTTGTGAATAGTGTGGCGGGCTTTTACCAATTAAAAAATGCCTTTCTAAAATCCACAACCCAGTTACTGAGTCCCACGATACCCCTTAGCAAGATTGGCTGTCAGACTTTTGGGCTTTTGGCTACTCCAGTACAAGAGATCGCCAGAACCAATGTACTTCCCGAAGCAAATAATAAGGTACTTATATACATACATCGATAGCTAATCTATTTTTAAACCTGCAATACTTTAATACATGTCTGAAAGAAGGAATTATATAGTTACATGGATTTACTCTTCTGATTTTTTCCTTGACCTTAAGTTGCGGAAGAAACGGCCCATATCTAAAGAGTTTAAAAAACCTCACGACAACTTTGATGTGATGATGATTGATATCCGATCGAAGAACATCTTATCTTGATCGATTTTTAAAAACTGAATTGAATTCGAAGGGTTCCGTACCGTATCGAACAAAAATCACCGAATAAATCACGTTTCTTGGGGCCCATTTTTTTTTGTGCTGAGCTAGGACCCTTTTTGGCCTCGCACAGATCCTTTTTTTTGTTTGTTTACTTTTAATTTTTGGTGTTTATATTTCATGTGTGTGTTTTTCTTTCTTTATTATTTGTTGTTAAAGCGGCAAGAAAACGACTCTGTGAAACATGAACTGTCTACCCATTACAGTTCATGAGATACAGCCCGTTATCAGATAGACAGACGGAAGTTGGCACTTTCAGTATAGAACCTCAAAAATATTCTCATACCCAAATCCTCAGTTACATCACTTTATGCTGACACAACCAGAGAGTTCCTTGTCAGGTCAATCATCATGCCTTAAGGCATTGTCTAACGAACTTTTAAAGATTATGAACGTCTGCCTACTTACATGGGCACCTAGTTAGGAATCGTCCATTTATTATGTAAGACTCGAAAGTGGGGAAAATAGGGATTGACGAAACATCGCAAGAGGGGGTGTAGTGAGACATTACGTGTATTTATTTTTTCGTTGAACACGCGATTTCTAAACTAACCGAAAAGTGGCGCATGACTTTAAATTTTTCGGAATTAAATTAGATAATACCTTTAAAGATAATAGGTATATATATATATATTTAATACTTTGTACCAAAAAGAACACGTGATTTTGGATAGGGAGGAGGTTGGTCTAAACCCTCACCACGTATCACCTGGTGGGAGGGGAAGGGGCGTGAAAAGTTGCTCAAAACATCACGTAATTAATGGATGACCCCTTAGGACGTATTGATTCATAACTATTACAAAATGTCTGAAAATAATAGAAAGAACTAAGTTTGTTATGACCACACGCCCAAGTTATCGAGTCGTAGTATTCTCCAGGTGGTTTTAATTAACGGACATGTTATATTATTCAAATAAGTATGGTACAAGATGTAAGCTTATTCATTTATGCTTTGTAAGTTTTATTTTGGATTTCTTTACTGATGAAAGATGTATTATTATTAAATGTAGTGTGTTAGTAAATTTAATGTTCTCTTTTCCTATTTTACCAATATTAATTGGATAAATTCTTAGTAAGTAATTACTAGATATTTCGCCAAGTGGTTAGTTGAATCTTCAAATGACCAGAGGGCTGTCCTACTTTGTACCTAAAGAATTATCATTATCAACGAGGCGATGCTACCAGTCTTTTTGGGCATTTATCCCGTTGAGAGCGATACGGACGAATCTTTTAATGCACTATGATTGCCATCTCTTTTTCTTATGCATATAGGTACATATCATCATCAGGCTATATTAATCCACTGCTGGATATAACCCTCTCCTAATAAGCGCCATAGCGCCTTGTCTTCAGCTTGCAGCAACTTTATTAAAAGTACCAAGCTGAAGACAGGGCGCTAATTTAATGTATTAACATTAAATAAAATATAAATGCACTTATCTACAGAAATCAAAATTACGGACCAACCACAATATTAAAATGATGGCAATCTAAGGAAGCTTATTAGTTGTTGAGTAAAATATCGTTTTAGGATAATAAGACTTCTAAGTTACCCATTATTTTACTTATTGTAATTTTGAAATCATTTTTTTTATTTTTTCGTTATTATTTCCTTTTACCTTTCACCGTGAAGTCAAATGGCCTCACATAATAAAAAAATTAATCGCTTTGCTTGGAACATTTCTAATCGCTTCGCTTACAACTTGAACCAACCCAAAGTTCAAAGTTGAACCGTGAATACCCTACAATTAACAGGTTGTTCTAATCTCACTAACATTTGGCAACTTTAATAATATCACTTGATGTGCATTCCATGTTGTTTTTTAACTCTTACCGTGGGTGCAATAGGTTAAGCGGTTACGAACAGTTACGGAACCCATGACAGTATAATGAGGCAAGGTTGTCAAAGATGAAGAAAAAATAAAAGGTAAGTCGTGATTGATGAAATGGGATGGGTCTTTTTTTGCGACTAATTGTTATTTAGCTTTTTAATTCTACGAGTACACATTTTTTGCGTTTATTCTTTATCATGATATTTTGTATGTAGATACTTACTTGTGTATATTAATACGACACAATTTAGATTCTACTAGAGAATATTTATTATATTAGAATATATTCTTATATTCAAATTCATTTATTTGCGGAATACTGCCTTGTTGGTCTAGTTGTCTAAGCGCGACTTCTAATTGGTGGCCCTGGGTTCGATTCCCAGGTTAGTCTCGCGAGCCAAGTCAAGATACTTGATTACATTACCGTTACATCAACAATCGTTTCACGCCTCTCAATTCTCAATTATTATGATTACTACTACATTACCATAATATTACTTACTACTAAGATAAAAGAATACCTATAAAAGAATATAATTTAATTACTATAATATAATATAATTATTATTATTACATTACTAGCCCGAACTGATGCACTGCTGGATAAATTTCTCCGTCTATTCCTTCCATCGGTCACAATACCGCTCGTACAGTTCGTCCCGCCATATCGTTCGTGGTCTGCCGCGGCCTCTTATCGCTGTTTCAGGACGCCAATTCTGTGTTTTACAGGCCCACAGCTCGTTCGGCATGCAACCGATATGACCTGCAAATACCCATTTTTTTTGTATATTTTTTTATGATGGCCCGTGGTTTAGGCTTCGCTTCTTGTGCACGAGGTTGTGGGTTCAAACCTGGGGGTAAGTGCCAATGTGAATTTTTCAATTCATATGTACTTTCTAAGTTTATCTTGGACATCACTGATAAGGGCAGGAGGATGATGATGATCACTGACATCGATGAAGGAAAAAATCGTGAGGAAACCCGGACTTATACTCGTAATTAATATAAGTCTAAAATCGCCAAACCCGTCTTGAGCAAGAGTGGTGATAATATGCTCGTAGTTTCATATTGGAACACGAAGCAACACAATAATATATATACACGAATGTGACCGCTTTTCTAAATTTTCTTAGTTATTTCCATTTTGCAGCTCAGTTAACTTAATGGGTTGTGTGTTTTCAAAAAAGTTATCCGCGACCGTACACACGTGTATTCCAGATGAACAGAAACTACCCTATAGGTTTTGATAGACACCAAGTGATCCTTTACGAAACCCTAAAACCAAATACTTCAGCTTTATTTTACTAGAATACATTATCTATGCTCTGACATCGACCTTATACCTATCACTCAAAGCAATGCATTTCTCACACAATACAAATACCACAGCCTAACCAAATATCATTTAATTCCAAGGTTTAATAAAGTTTTCAACGGATAGAACGTGTCGTTCAGGACCAACCTTAGAACGGCATGTGCTCTATATCCTATCTAAAAGTTCATCTACTTACAACACATACCAAAACCAGCCTTGACATGGTAACTATAAAATCTAATTTCCCTTTTTCTTCTGTCGTATCTTCACACACTGAATTTTACTATGAAGACACAAAGTGATTTGGACTTTAAGTTTAGTTTTATAAAATTGAGTTTTGATTGTTCTGGGTCTGGTAAAAGGATTTACCGCGTGCAGTAATTGTTTTACTGCTAAACGTGAGGTTTTTGCCACCGAAGTTGTTATGTATGATCGTGCGGTGACATTTTTGATCGTAGGAAAGCATATCAAGGTAGTTTAGTATTTCTATCAATATCGTAAGGTTGTACATCTTCGAGCAAGGGATTTTTGCTGAAATAAAGCCTCTTGAAGACCAATAGAACTTTAAGTTTGAATAGGATTGGTGATGACATTTTCGGCTTTGAACCATTTTGGTACGGGGGTTACCAAAATGGTTCGAAAAGTACCCTAAATATTATGGATAATTTTTTTCTGTCTATATTTATTTGCACGTTTCCAAAAAACAGACACAAAACGAATATTACAGAGGCACGGAGGTGTCTCGATATGTTAAGAACGGTCACCCATCCACAGACTGACCTCGGCAAGCGTAGCTTAACCTTCGATCAATCCGTGGGGCTGTTTTTATTTAGCCACGAGCTCCTCTGACGAACATAATTAATATGAAAAAAAACATGTCTGTAAATTACATTATATAACTAACAACGTATACTAAAACTCTTTCGAATTTACTCAAAGTGGACGAAAATACATCAAGTATTTCTCGTGAATTTTTCGGGTGAGGGATGTTTACGTCATTACATTGTTTCTGGCCAAGATGCCTCCATTTATCCCTAGTTTCAACAGTCAACACACACACACACACACACACGTTAAACGTTGTAAGCTCTGCCCACGCGTGGAGATTATTATGTATTTACATTAACCAACAATATATACCTACCAAATGTAAATCGTATTTATTTAACTTGCCACCTTTCACATATCACGGAGCTTGCAAATTCGTCTCTCAAGCGTTGCTGTCAAGAATACATTACTCACTGGAATCAATCTCAGCGGTTTAGGAATATTGAATTGAATGCGAATGAATATTAAACTAGTAGCAACCTCTAAAAGGGTTAGCAAATGAAATATCTCGATAATTTTTTGTATTATCATCGTCATCATCAATCAATCACCATTTATTTTTTTTATTTTTTTTCTATTTTTTCTTTTTTTTTTTAAAACGTTGCCCCACACTAGGAATTTCTCCTGTATCGTGGGTGCGTTTACAAACATTCAAACTGACATACACAAACAGCCAGACCCGGAACAATTACCTGTAGGTCATACAAATATTTGTTCCGTGCGGGGATCGAACCCACAACACGCGGCGCAGCAGCCGATGGCTCAACCACTGCGCCAACCGTGTCGTCAATTTATTGCTGTGCCCTAGCAAGGTTCATGTATGAAATCGATATGTATTTGTATCAACTTGTAAACTACATGAATGCAATAAATGATGATTATGATTATGATCATCATCATCAACTGCTTTGCCTTTTCCGAAGTATGATGGAGTCAGCTTCCAATGTAACCGGATGCAGCTGGTTATAGTATTTTACATAGAGTGACTACCTACCTGACCTTTACAACCTAGTAATTGCTTACCTATATACCCCTTGGTAAGGCTAGTTGTCAGGTCTTCGGGCTCCTGACTATAATTTTTTCTCTTATGATCGCTGAAAAGCCTTTTAATATTTTCCAACTTTCTCTATCCATTGTGTTGTCCGGTCAATTTCTCAGATAGGCATTAAAGTGTATATATACATACTACAGGGGTTTTCACGGTGACAGCCATAAGATCGCGTGCCTGAAAAAAATGCATGTAGTTATGGAGCGCAGGGACAGTGGGGGGGCACATTGCGCAGAAGAGATGGCCGTTGGGGTGCCGGAAGATCACAGGAAGCCGATGGATGACGGCAGCGCAGGGGCGATCGTTGAGGAAATCTTTGAAGGCAGCCAATTCCAGCAGTGGTCGTCTTATGGTTGGAATGATGGAACGCAGTATTCTCGAGTTTCAAATTTAAAACCGTGTAAGAAATACAATACTGCTAACGGATGTTACCCTGAAACAGACAATCTTAAGTGGGCTTGGGTCGGATATAATATCTGCGGCATGACAGATGAGCTGTGGGCTTAAAAAACCACAGATTAACCATTGCAATGGAACGCAACAGGCTAATTAGAGAGGATTAAATAAAATTGCATGTAAATAAAGAATTGTCAGTCTGTACTTCAATTGGTTATTTCAAGGCTGTCTCCTCCTTACCTATTTATAATATTTTTACTTAACAAAATCTGTGCATTCAATGATGTTTACTACCACTTACACTTTCGACATAACCTTCTTAGAAATTCGTAAGTTTGCTGCTAATATTTACAGCATAAGTAATTGCAGAAATATTGCACATTCTTAAAAATTCTAATTGTTCTGAAAGTTGGATTATCACAAATAGTGGACACTTACTTTTTCTTTTGTCACGTAAACCAAAAATGACGACGATATAGTGCGTTGCGAATGACGTCACGCCGTGCTACAATTTTAACGTAACAGTGACGTCACAAGCCCCTTATCCTGAACTTTGATGTGCTATATATATATATTTGTTCCGGGTGTTCTGGGTATTTCCTATATACTTATAATAAAAATATCTATCTATGTAATGTATTGTATTAAGTATATCAGTCATCTAGTACCCTTAACACAAGCTCTGCTTAGCTTGGGGCTAGATGATGCTGTGTGGATTGTCTAGCATTATTTATTTATTATATCATTGTCAATTTTTATTGATTTGAGTAAGCAAAAATACATGTCCAATATTTTATGATAATCTTACTGACGGACTAAATAGACTTAATATATTTTTACCTAAGACACATCCCTATTTTATAAGAAGACGTATAACTTGGTTTATAATAAAGTAGCCAATTAGCACCTGCTAATATATATTTGACTTAAACCTCAGTTTGACCTTGCCATCTCTGATTATTTCGTTAATTGAGATTACATCAGTCATCAAGGTAAGTACAGTGGCTAACCAATAAAGTTACGTCATAACACCACGCCTGTGTTTCCCGAAGTGTTGGGCAGAGGACCACCTATAGTGAACTCACAATTCACTAGTTATGTTAAAGTCTCATGTGATAGGGGGCGCGTCTATTGCCATCAGGCGGTCATATATCCAGACCCCGGGCTGCTACTGAGAAATTACTGATGGAAAAACCCAATTAAGATTTGGCGGACCCTGGAAACAAACCGAGGACCTCAGGCTCAGCAGTATTGCAAGCACTGCTGCAATCAGAACCTGTCAAAAAGTTCGTTTGTGGGGAATACTATCACCATACCTTTAGCCAGCCCTAAAGAAGGGATGACTTTGTTCCCATAAAAAAGGGCGCGTTCATTTAATCGCGTTCGTGCAGCCAGTCTGTATTTAGTGACTTTGGAAATCATATATTCAGTAAAGAATCATTCTTTTTTTTTCTTGGCATGGTCATCTAGCAGTTTATCCTTCAGGGATATCTACTGCTTAACCGAACTTTCCTGTGGGGACTTAATTATAAATTAAGGCCTTCAGCCAGAGTGTAAAAAACTTAAAACCAGGGCACCTCCTGCGGGGTACGATCCTCGGCTTGGGATGTCGCTGGGAGAGGACAGCAAGGGACGAGCTGTATCTAATAGATATAATATTTAGGGGCTAATTTCAACAACTACTGGCTCCTAAGCGGGCCGGCTCGAGCAAAGGGTCGGGGGAAAAGAATCATTAATCCTTCCTTTCCGGGATAAAGCCTATGTGTTAATCCAGGATATGAGCTACCTTCATAATAAATTTCATCCAAATCCGCTTAGCCATCTCAACGTGCAAGAGTAACAAACATACATGCACATACCGACAAACTTTCGCATTTATAATATTAAGTGTGATTATAAAGAGCTCGCTTCTTGTCAGAACGCATCTTCACTAAGAGCACTGACTAAATCATCGCGTGTTGTTACGCAATGTATTTACCTTCTTACTCTATTTCGGTGACCTCACCCAAGAAGCGTATGTAACAAAACTAAATTAAATAAAAACACACAGTTATCTACAAAGAAAACAGATGTAATACGTGCATCAGACACAAATTAAGATTGATGCTGCCATCTCTATGCAGTCCAAGGCCAATCATTTATTTGACTCAGAGAATTTCATAAATGATTGTTTTTATAACAAATTGGTTCAAAGTTGCAAGGTTCCAAAATATAATAAGATATCATAAAAAATGTGTTATGTTTTGTGATTGTCTTTCACAATGTTGATGGATCAAAATTTAGTTATACTCATGATCATTAAAGCAGACGTAGGAACCTATATGTTTCTGAGGTACCGAGTTAAATATTGACTTACAACCCCCGCCCCTGGGACATATTAGGTACCTTCATAATACCTACCTTTTGTCACCATTCAATTTAATTTAATTTATTTAATATATAGTGTATATTCTTCGTTGAAGATCCTTAATAAATAAATTGGTATCTATTGGTCGGAAGCGCTACGGCTAACCACGAGAACCTAGGTTTGATTCCCAGGTCGAGCAAAGTGTTATTGAGTTCCTCCATCTGGTAAATCTTAGTAACAGTGTGAAGTCTGGATTTGTGCCGGTTTGATGGCAATAGGCTTCCTTAATATTATATGGAACTTTAACTTAACTGACGAAATGTGGGTTTACTACAGGTTAACCTCTGCGTGATATTATGAATAATAAAATATAGGAATCTTCCAGAATCTTACAGAACCTTAGGGACCACAGCCTTGCTTTTTAACCATAATTGAACCATAGAGATCACTTACCTTCATCTCTTGACCCTTCTCCCTTTAATGAACTTACAAAAGTAATCAATCTTGTATTACAAAACTTTGTTTAAGACAATGATATATCCAGTACATAATAATGTGTATAACCCACTAGATACATTCAGCAATATAAATCGCTGAACTTAAATATGCATATGTACCAACTGATGAAACGACAGATTACAAATTGCCGTTTTTAATTGATGACAAAAAGAGAAGGAGGTTTTTAATTCGACACGTCCAGACGCCAGCACATCATGCTATCCCAAGCTGTCAAATTTTCCCAATTGAAGATGAAACTTACGCTTAATTAATAAAGTTGAAAAACTATCAAAGAAATTTGATAAATTGGGGTAAGTTGATGTGCTGGCTTCTGTACGTATAAATATACACGGCAGAAAACTGGAAAGATGAAGCGGCTTTAGAAATATTAATGTTATCAATTTTTACACAACAGCAATATTCGACACACACTACAGGACATACACTGACCTTATTGGTGATGTTTTTCAAAAAGGTCAGGTCCGAAGCACTGGCGTCCAGCGTGCATGTATATCCAGATGTCTGAACGTAAACGAAGCAAAAGGAGTATAAGGACCGTAGCAGGTGGCGTTCTGTAGTTTCTACCCACCCACGGGAAAAAGGGGTGAGTTTATGTAAAAATATTCGTATAGTAAAAATAAAACTGTCCTGAGGGGCCAGTGGTTAGGAGGTGGCGGAACCCGCTAGGGAAAGGCAAGCCTTACGCCCTGGCTGCGGTAGGACACGCACTGGGCGTCGGGAGTCGCAGGCAGACTCCCGGCCACTGCCGGCGCGGGCGTGTCGGTGACGAGCTCTGGTTAGCTCGACGTTCGATCAAAAACCAGGCCCAGGTTCAATGAGACGTGTCAGCAGAATTGACGGGGCCGAAGCAATAGTTACCATGACTCCGTAACGTAAAAGGCAAGGACGGAACACGGATGACTTTTTGTCAGTAAAAGTCTGACACGCACTCCCGTTCCACCCAGAATGGGAGCAGTCATAAGATAATTTCCCATACTTAAAATAAAACAGTCAGTGGTGATGCACTCGCTTCTTAAGTACGAGGTTCATTATTTGCCTAGCCTTTTCCCAACTATGCTGGAGTCGGCTACCAGTCTAACCGGATGCTGCTGAATACCAGTATTTTACATTGAGCGACTGTCTATCTGACCTCCACAACCCAGTTACTGGGCAACACGATACCCTTTGGTAAGACTGGTTGTCAGACTTTCGGGCTTCTGACTACCCGTAACGACTGTCAAAGATCTACAAATGACAGCCAGGACTAACGGCTTAACGTGCTTGCCGAGGCAAGGAGGAGTCTCGATATGTTACGAACGCTCGCCCATCCACAGACTTACCTCGGCAAGCGTAGCTTAATCTTCGATCAACCCGTGCGGCTGTTTTTATTTAGCCGCAAGCTCCTTCTTAAGCACGAGATTGTGGGTTCAAATGTAGGAAAGTACAATGTGAGTTTTTCGATGTGTGTTCAATTCAACTTCTTTCGACGATCAAAGCCACTTTCGTTGCCGACTGTCCTTCATCACATTACATAGGTACACAATCTTACGTCACATTCTCGATCAAATATTTTATTGTAATGATTGATAGTTTTGGTACGTAGGTACCTACTTGTTAGCAGATTATTAGATCATGATGAATGACAGCCATGATAGATGATCAGGATTTGATGAAAGCGCTTTTGAATTGAACACCATTGAGCTGTGGGCTTCTGAAATATTTGTACATAAGAGTGTGACCTTACTTCTGTGTCTTTGATACCTGAGAAAATATTTGTGGTTAAGGTGAGGTTACTGTTGAATTTATTTAGTTCATCGTCTGCTTTGCCTTTTCCCAACTATGTTGGGGTCGTTAACTGGGCAATACGAAACCTCTTGGTAAGACTGGTTGTCAGACTTTTGGGCTTCTGTATACCCGGAACGACTGTCAAAGATCTACAAATCACAGCCGGGACCAACGGCTTAATGTGCTTTCAAAGGCACGGAGGAGTTTCTCGTAACGTTCTTAATGGTCACCCCATCCACAGACTGACCTCGGCAAGCGTAGATTAACCTTCGATCAACCCTTGTGGCTGTTTTTATTTAGCCACGAACTCCTCAGACCTCTGTTGTGTTTAGTTGGTTAGAATAGTTCATTGTTCTTTTATTTATTTAAAACTCGGACGAACCGACATTCACGCAGGCATAAGTTATGCCTGCGTGAATGTCGGTTCGTCCGAGTGAATGTCAGTTATCAGGGTTGCAGACGAAGTCGCAATTTCATACTTTTCTATATCATAATCAACAGAATCCCAAAATACAATAATAATATTTCTTGCCTAGTTTGGGGTTCTAAGGTCTCAACTAAATAAAATTACCTATAGATTATAATACACAACAATTTTTTTACACAAGCTGCTATGATTTACTATGTACCTATAATTCTAGTTTGTACATAAGTTTGTAATAATATTGTGTGTAATTTCAATTTATTGGATCAATAAACATTTTTATTATTTATTATATCCTTCCCCAGGAAATAATTTATCTCCTTGCCAAATTTCATTACGATGCGATCAGCCGTTTGGTCATGAAAAGGCATCAAATAAACAAATGAACTGAGTTATTTTCGCATTTCTAATATTTGTATGGATGTGTATAAACTTAACATTTACTTGAAATTGGGCTTACGAATACATGAAGGTAGTAGATTTTTCGTAGTAGATTACATCCTACACTACACCAATTTACAAAGAGGAACTTTTGGGAGTAAGTATTATCCCTCTCCAGAGGTTGAGACCTCGCCTCGTATTCATGAGGATGTGGGCTAAATAAAAAACCCAAGTATCAATGTGACTTTTTCATTTCATATATAGGTACTTCCTAAGCATATCTTATACATCACTGACATCGGTAAAGCCGAAATCTGTAATCGGTAAAGACAATTGTAAAAAAAGCTGAACGTATAATTAATAAAAGTGTCAAATTGCCAACTCACCTTGAGCAAGCGTGGTGAATAATGCCCGTGCCTTCTCTGTATAAGAAGAGGCCTTTGCCCTGCAGTGGGATGATTACAGGCTGGTAGTTTTATTATCAGACCACATTGAAAGTTCATCGCTTTTTCTAAAACTCACGTAAGTACCTACTCTATGTAAATCTAGGACTGTAACTGATTCTTAACTAACTAGGTCATCTTAATAATAAGTGACTTTTACAACGTCATAATTCGTGTCTAATTATGATACAACATAACATCTTGGCTGTTTTCGAGGTGTACACACGGCTACATATCAAACTATAACATTTCAGTATAAGCTGACCTCTCATTGCCTTGAAATCTTATACAATGATAGGTCAGCTTATGGTGGAATTTTATAGTACACCCACATTTCGCCAGTTATCTTTAACTGCTACGTAAGAAGAGGCGTGCCTTTAGCTATCAACCGGGCAAAAAACTAGACTCCGAGCTGCTAACGAGAAATTTCAAAATCATTTTGCAACATGGACCCGATAATCAAACCCAGGACCTCATGCTCACTAGTAGCACTTGCAACCACAAAACCAACGAAACAGTGAGACTCTTTATTAATTCTATTTCAGTCCACACATACATAATATTAGATTATAATTTTTTAATATCAAAAACCACAGAAGTAGTCGACGTGCCATTTATACTCCTTAATCAAAAACAAAGTTTACAGTGCACTTGATTGCCTTGCAATCTATACTAATAAATCGCACATAAATTACTTGATATTCCAAGTGCCGGAATAAGAGCATCCTTATAAGAAATAAAAGTCAATGGTCGTTTGTTTGTCCGCGTGTGTGAATTTGGGAATGAGTGGTGGGATAACTGGCAACATTGTTAGAATCATAGACAATTAGCTTGACTGCAAGAAGAGTAATGGCAAGACAAAGATTTATTAAATCAAGAACTTAGTTATAGGTTTGGCGCCATTCGTAGCGTCCATCAAATCCTGCAGTGTCAGGGCGGGTAGGAGACGATATCAGGTGTTCCATTGCTTATGTGCTGAGCAGGTTCTCCCTGGTAACCTGCTCAGGTTCTCCATGTTAACCTCCACCTGAGAACCAGCTCAGATGGAGATTAACTGACGACTCCATCCTGGACTAGCAAGTCTGGTTCTGTTCCACAAATCGATGGGACACCTGATATCGTTTCCTGCGTACCACATTGCAAGATTTGATGGACGCTACTCATGGCATCAAACCCATAAATAAGTTCTGGGTCAACTCTATATAAATCACAACGCTTAGAAGAATAATATTTCCCCCCGATCCTTTACTCGAGCCAGCCCGCGCAGCTGAGCCAGCAGTTGTTTATACTAGTCGCTAAATAATATGATAATGACGACTCGGTTGGCGCAGTGGCTGAGCGATCGACTGCTGCGCTACGTGTCGTGGGTTCGATTCCCGCACGGAACAAATATTTGTATGGCCTACAGATAGTTGTTCCGGGTCTGGCTGTTTGTGTATGTTAGTTTGAATGTTTGTAAACGCACCCACGATACAGGAGAAATTCCTAGTGTGGGGCAACGTTTTTTTTTTAAAGAAAGAAAAAAGAAAGAAAGAAATATATATATTTGATCCAGCCCGTCCCTCGCTGTCCTCTCCCAGTGACGTCCTAAGCCAAGGCTCGTATCCAGCATGCGACCAATCGTCAAGGGCACCCCCTTGACGATTGGTCGCTAAGCTTTTAAGTTTTTTACGCCCTGACTGGAGGCCTTAATTCCTAATTAAATTAAAAGTCCCCACAGGAAAGTTTGGTTAAGCAGTAGATATCCCTGAAAGATAAACTGCAAGATGCCCATTAAAAAAATAAGAAGAATATGGACTAAGTCTGATAGAAAATTAATAAAATATTATAAAAAAAAAATATAAATTACAATTTTTGATGAACGAACCCGCAAGATTTTCTATTAAAACTATATTGACCTGAATGTTGCAAGTAATAACATCAATTACATTGATACAAATAAAAAACAAATATTGATGCTAACGGAAGCCTAGTAATAAATTTAAATCGTCGAACATAAATATTTGTATCAAAATGTCAAGTTCAATCTACTGGTGTAGTAATTGAGTTTTTTTATTGGATAACGAATCGATTTTAGAGATGTGTGTGGTCGACGCTAACTAGAGCGGTGACGGGTGGTACGTATTTTTCATCGGTAATAGGCAAAATACCTTCTTCGAAAAGCGAGGGTAGTTGGTTCCGGCTATCACTCGTTCAGACCAAAAGTTTGACAACCGGTCTTGCCAAAGAATATCGTGGAACCCCTCAAATGGATTGTAAAGGTCAGATAGGGACCATGTAAGATACAAGTATTAAGCTGAATCCGGTTAGACCAAAATCCGACTCCAAAATAGTAGGGGAAAAGGATCGGTGATGGTGATGATGACCTAAAAAGTACGTAATCTAAGCTGAGCTTTTCCAATAAGAGGTGTTATTATGATATTCAAAGAAAAATGCAATAGTTTAATATAAATGATCGGATGTTTATTTCATTATAAAGAGGAAGGTATGTTGTTAATAGTGGAAAATAATATCAGGCAAATGACCACCACGACCACGTTTACAGGACCATATCATTTTCATGAAATTTTCCATAACCAAATCTCAAAATGGCTGCCCTATGTCCTCGATAGCCTCACCAATTCCATCTTTGAGGTCTTGAATCGACGCTGGGCTGTTGGTGTAGACCTTCTCTTTCACATGGCCCCAAAGGACAGAGTGTTAAATCACAAGTTCTCGGTGGCCAATTGTGAACACCTCTTTGAGAGATAAAATGGTCCGGAAACATTTCCCGTAAAATATCAATGGTTTCGTTGCTTGTGTGCACGTAACGACGTCTTGTTGAAAGTAAACGTTGTCCAGATCAATACCATCCAATTCCGTCCATAAAAAATCATTAATCATCTCTCGATAGCGCAATCCATTCACCGTAACTGTTGCTCCAGCCTTATTTTCAGATCAGTATTCGCACAAATTGCCTTAATATGTCGAAAAATAAATCTAACACTATTGTTTTCAGGATAATAAATAAATAAATAATGCTGGACAATCCACACAGCATCATCTAGCCCCAAGCTATGCAGAGCTTGTGTTATGGGTACTAGATGACTGATATACTTAAAACAATACATTACATAGATAGATATTTTTTGTATTATACATAGCAAATACCCAGAACACCCGGAGTAAATCTTTGTAGATCGTACAAACATTTGTCCCAGGGCGGGAATCGAACCCGCAACATACTGCGTCGCAGGCGGATCTTCACCCGCCGCGCCACATCGGTCGTCAATAATCAATAATGTTGGGACTACCTTTTATTTTTCGCAGGAGAGAGGCTGTTTTTTTTTTGCGAAGAAATCCATCAATGATGTTTTGGCGAAGGATGGTAAAAGATACATAATTAATTATGTTATTTTACCATTAATATAGTGAAAGGAACCACTAATATCTAGATATATGGGAACTTAATTGAACTTTACGTCTTTGAAACTTAATTAAGTCGTGATGTCCGTAACAGCTACTAAACCTATAATTTATACATTGAATCTAAAGCTGTTAAATGATTAATTATAATTTTCTAGGCTATTAATGTGGACTTATTACCGTAGATGATATAATAAATATTAGTTTACGTTTGTGTTGATTAAAGGCAACGTTTTATCCAATTTATTCATTAACTCAGGCCTTTTTCTCATGGGGGTAGGCAAAAGTACAGAATGCGACCTGCTACGATCCTAACATAATCGTTTTGCTTCGGTTACGTTCATACATCTGGTCATACACGCGAGCCGGTTGTGAGTACCATACACCCTTTCTGAAGAACTTCACCAATAAGATCAGTGTGTCCCTCTAGGGCATCCGTTCCTGCTCAGTAGTTTGTGAGATATGTCAAAAGGATGATCAAATTTTCTAGATGCTGCATCAGCTGTAACAGTTATAGAAAGCGTATATATATTTTTAATGTATTTCTTGTTACTCATTTTTTGTGTGCCTGAGCCTGTGCTGAATAAATGTATTTTCTTTCTTTCAAAGTTTTGTTTTTTGTCAGCTACTGTGTTATTTATCCACAGACAAAGAGCTGAACGTCATGTTTGATTAATTTAAAATAATATAAATAGAAAACAGTAATGTTAACAAACGGCCTTTTTTATAATAATGGGGCTTGTAGCTAAACGATCTAAAAGTCTTTTTTTTCTCTTTCTTTTTTGTAAAAACCTTGCCCCACACTAGGAATTTCTCCTGTGTCGTGAGTGCGTTTACAAACATTTAAATTCACATACAAAAACAGCCAGACCCGGAACAACTACCTGTAGGCTATACAAATTGTTGTTCTGTGCGGGAATCGAGCCCACGACACCACCACTACGCCAAGCGTGTCGTCACTTTACGAGGTTGGTCTGTGGTTGGGTGATCATTCTATACATATTCACTGATACGAAAATCATCACGTTAAGCCGTTCGTCCTGGCTGTCATTTGTTGATCTTTGACAGTTGTTACGGGTAGTCAGAAGCCCGAAAGTCTGACTGCTCGTACCGGAGAAAATACTGGTATTTAACGGCACCCTGGAAGTCAACTCCGCCATAGTTAGGAAAAATCTGGGCCGATGACGATGATGACTTTTGTAACTATAAAACTTAGCTCGAACCCTGATTTTTCAGGTTGCACAGATGCGTTAGACTTCAGACTACCTTGATATGATGTGCCTAATTATAAATCGTAACTGGTGATAGTAAATCTTTCAATTCATTGCCAGTGAAATCGTGAGGTGAATAATTGCGAAAAATTGAAGATCTTCAAATAGATTTAAGAAATATCGTTATCGATGTTCAAACATGCGTCGTATCTTACGATCGTTTTTAAATTGTCACGATATCTTGTATCATCTAAGTTAGAATTATATTGCGTAAGCTGTTCATAGGTCTACCCAAAAGTCTGTGTTATTGTTGCAATGTTTAAAAAAGAAAAAATATTTCCCAATTATTTTTATGGTGTCCGTTTTTTTTTTATATATGCATCTCATAAGTCAACCTGGAGGGAGACACATATCTGACTATAATATGGTGTCTTAAAATTAAGGCCTCCAGCCAGGGTATAAAAACTTATGACCTATTTGACTATCGGCTAAGGGCACCCCCTGTCCAGTACGGACCTCAGCTTAGGTCGTCGGTGGGGGTAGGCAAGCTGGATTGAATCAAACCGTATCTGAATTTAGAGATCGGACTGGCTTGAGCAAGGGTCATGATGTGGAGGAACAGGGACGTCGCTGCGGGCCTCAGCGGTAAAGACGGAAAGACAGAGAGTGCTTGTAAGTGCGAAGAAAACAAACCCTACTGCCTATTGGGGGAGAGATTCAGTTGTTTGCCGGCCATTTGGTTTATGCATACCGTGGCCGCGGGTTGAAATGGACGATCCTTCATATAAATATATTTGATACGAAGCTAAGAGCACGTGCAGAGCTTAGCTGTGGACCGCTGTAGAGTAGCGCCAATCTATTTTAAAGACATCGTTACGGGTAGTCAAAATAATGTCACTATTTATTGAAAATATTAGCACAGTTGGGTAGATTTCCACAGGCGACCCAACAGTGCTAAAATCTATCTAACAAACTCCCGTAACATCAAAATACGAGTATTTCATTAAACAAGTCTGTTTGCTATCTTTGAAAATCTGTTCAATATTTACTTCATTCTTCTATAATTATCATTTCATATGATTAATATTGGTGAGACCAAATTGTGTACCGTTGACATTTTTTTATTATCTACGTCATTTATCTACTCATATTTGCATTTAAATTATTTGAATTCTAATTTAAAACTTACTACGACCTTGAAATACAATTTAAATCCGTATCCTCAACACAAACATTTATTACCCAAATAACTGCACAAACACAGGTACAGTAATGTACTGCGTACTTAACGAGTTAAATGTTAGCGAACGCTATTTAGAGGCCCTATATCGATTATGCGACATTTGTAAGACCTAATGCATAAACATGAGGCTTGAGTATAGCGTCACTGTCTTTTGGATTGCAGCTTGAATTATGTTAGCTACCAATTTCTATGTTTCTCGATCCCAATTTAGGGATCGACCTTTGTATGTAACCATTCAATGGCCGAGAAACCAATCTGTAACCTTGACGTTGCGAAACAGAAGCAGCAGTTTAAGATCGTGGATTGAGATGAGGATTGGGATACGTTACTGAAACTGTCAGCAAATCAATGATATGTTTACTATTTGTTAAGAAGTATTATGGTATGAATCTATCCATACTAATATTGTGAATGTGAAAGTAATTCTGTCTGTCTGCTTGTTACGGTTTTACGCTTATTTGGCTAAACCGATTTACCTTAGTTTTTGTATGAAGATAGTTTGATACCCTGTAAAGACACAGGGTTGTTTTTAATCCGCAACTTCGTCAGCGTGACGGCGAGCAATGGGTGGCTCGTCGTCCGACCGTCCGGTAACCATCCGGACCGAGCCCAAGTCGTCGACGGCGCGTACTGTTCCACGCGCGCCTCAAGGAGATGTCAGCAACTGTAGGGACCCAGCAGGGTCGAAGCCCACCGGGGCCAAGGGTCTGATTCTGAAAGGAAGACTCGGCCCTGGTACGAAAGGCAACGAAGGAACAGGAGTGGGTTTTTAGTCAGTAAAAGTCTGACAGTATCTTCCGCCCCGCCCAAGAGCGGCGGATGTCACAAGATGATTTTCCCACCACAAAAAAAAAAAAAAAAAACTTCGTCAGCGTACGCGAAAGCCCACATTCCCCCAGATAAAGTCGCTAATAGAGCTGAAGAGTTGTTTTTTTTAACTGGCTAATGTAGGACTATCAGTCGGCTTCCAAACATTATTTTTGCATTTGATGACCCAATTCTTGAAGAAGGTCATAGGCTATTTAACATTACGCTAAGACACTTAGAAGCGAGTGAAATCGAGGTCTATTACCATATGGTCTATTACCGATGGTATATTACCATATTTAGGAGATTTCAATGCAGCGCTATTACCTAGTTGCTTAAAAAAACCCCTTATAACAAACGATGATTTAAGTTGCCAATCTACATCCCCTAAGAATGCATAAATAATTTGAAGGTTATGCTGGTTGTAACTTTATTCCACATTCATAAATAATGGGGTTAGGTCTCAGATTAAAGAATAGGCAGATAGAACATGTGCAACAAACAATGTGGAGCCACTTATTATTTATGTGTGCGTGACAGCTATTTAATTAAAATGCGTATTCTTTAATCTGAGGGTTAGGTAGTTACACTTCGGGGTGCGTTTAAGAGGCTGTCCTTGACAATGATTGAATTTTGCAAAAATCGACTCTCATTGTGACACCACAGATACAAGAGCTAGTAATGTTACCGTATATTTTTTTTTAATTAACAATACACGTCATTGATGAAGTGGCGCCTGCTAAGCATAAGGTCCTAGGTTCTATCACCAGTAGGTATGACGGGCAAAGTGTTATTGAGTTTTTCATCAGATTTTTTTCAGAAGAAGACCGGTTTCTGGATTTGTCTCAAACTGGAAGCCTTTTGTTTGTTGGCGAGGTACAAAATCCTCCTGGATGTCCTCCGGCCTGAGGGGGCGGAGGTGTCTGTCAGACTCTTATTGACTAAAAACCACCCCTGTGTTCCAGCTCATACCTACGCCGGGGAACTTACGATCCTTCCGCAACCCCCGGCTGCAGACTGGAAGTATCCCCAACATAGCTGGGCGAAGGCAGATGATGAACTAGGTACTCGTATATTACATATATGTATGTCGAATAAATAAATAAATAAATAAATAATGCTGGACAATCCACACAGCATCATCTAGCCCCAAGCTAAGCAGAGCTTGTGTTATGGGTACTAGATGACTGATATACTTAATACAATACATTACATAGATATATATTTTTATTATACATAGGAAATACCCAGAACCCCCGGAACAAATATTTGTAGATCGTACAAACATTTGTCCCAAGGCGGGAATCGAACCCGCAACCTCTTGCGTCGCAGGCGGACCTTCGCCCGCCGCGCCACAACGGTCGTCGAATATATATTATATGTTGCGTGTATCACATTTTAATACAGGAAAAATGATCGAATCTATTTCAAGATGAAGTTCATGACCACTCCCAATTATTGTTACAATAATAGTTATGATCTAAGCATCTTTCTCAAAAGCACTAGCAACGCCATTATTTTGAAATACTTCCTCGCAATTACTTTTTTTTTCTTGATAGCAATGTGCCTAATATTATTACAGTGTTTAGGTATCTGTGTGTTGCCAATAAATTATCCAACAGATAACCTTTACCTTTACATAATGACAGCATTTACAACAAAATGCTATTCATTATCATACCCAAGTACTATGTAGCTAAATAATTTACTTGCAAGTGAAATAGAATGTCTAAAAAATAAACTAGACGTTTTGAACACTTATAAGGAGACTCGTTTACATTTGAAAATTACATCTCCATTTGTCAAAACAGATTTTTAAGACAAGCCCAAGGTCATTTCTAAAGACATCTAGGTACCTGTAAGTGATTAAATTAATATACAAAATAATTCACCGGTCCTTGTGGATGATACAAAAATACAGAAGCTTGTATTAGAAAAACCAACCATAACAGTACGGTATAAAGTTAAAGGTTGCATGATATAATCAGCTCTAAGAGTTCATCTGCGAATGTAGTACTGAATGTATATCACTCGAAATATTGAGCATAGTAAGCTCAAGTATAAAATGCGGCAGATTCACTTCACAGTCACATTTCACTGGGATCTTTCTGAGAGGACACACAGCAATGAAATTCGTTAGTATAAGTGCAAATATTTGTATATAATGTGTTTAGCAACCATTCATAATAGTGCAAACCTTTCTAAACAAGTGTCGTTGGAGTGAGTGTTAAGAAATCGTTATCAGTGATTTTGTAATTCGTGGCTTTCGGGAGTTTTGTGCAATGGGATTGGTCGAAGTATTTTAACAAGCAATTTTCAATTAAAAAACGGGAATATTGTAAAGGAATCGGGAATTCCCTACGTCAAAGTATATTTCGGCCCTGTTACTTTAGATACCATCGATCGAAGGTTAAGCCACTCTTAATGTGATCGTTCCGTGGCTGGGTGCCCATTCTTTACATACCGAGACTTCTTGGTTTTTCTTCGTACTTCTTATCATTGGTATTTGACGCTCGTTACTGGTAGTCAGAAACCCGAAGGTGTAGCAAACAGTTCCTGGTAACAGACCGTAGTCTGGATAAGTGTCCGGTTGAGCACCCCCTATCCCGTTTATTATATTTCCCAATATTGAGTAAAATTACAGTCTTGGAGCAAAATTTTGTTTGACCCTTCTTTAAAGTTGTGTTAAACAAAATTGAATCTAAGCATAAATATAATAAATTGATCATATCTAAATATAACCAGCAAAGTATGGGTGTAGGTAGTAAAGGCTCACTGTGGGTTCACCTCAGCCTAAGCCTTCGCGGATAACAGGCGTGTTGTTATAATGATAATCATAAACAATTGACTATCAGGGTTTCCAATTCAACTTAGTAGTTACTACCACATCCCTATAACGTGTTAATAAATACTAAGTTGAATTGGGTTTAAGTCGTTACGGGTAGCCAGAAGCTCGAAAATCCGACATCTAGTATTACCAAGGGGTATCGTGTCGTCCAGTACCTGGGTGTGGAGGCCACATAGGCATTCGCTCCATGTGAAATACTGGTATTCAGCTGGATCCAGTCAGACTGGAAGCCAACCCCGAAATTATAGGGAGAATGCTAAGCCTATGATGTTCTCTGTAACGTGTTCGACAATACAAATCGTTTTCAATTCTCCTTCTTCATATTTATGTTACGTCATCTTTCGTGAGCCCACACTGAAAAGGAATTGTCTGGTATTTTTTACACAAGTCTGTGTCGGTAACATCGTTATTATTTCGCGTGACGCTCCATTTGGCATCGGTTGCAAGCGTTTACATGTATCTCTATTTATGTCAATCTTGGCAGGTCCCATTTTTCTTATTGCATTACATTCTAAATCTACCAAATTATTACTACCATATAGGTACTCGTATAGAGACACATAATTTGTCCTCCCGACCCTTTGCTAGAGCCAACCCGCGAAGCTGAGCCGATTAATGTTTAAAATGTCCCAAAATAATATATCTATTTGATCCAGCCTGTCCCTTGCTGTCCTCTTCAGCGACGTCCTAAGCCGAGGTTCGTACCCCGCAGGGGGTGCCCTTAGCGATCGGTCGCTTAGTCTTTAAGTTTTTATGCCTGGCTGGAGGCTTTAATTTTAATTAAGCCCCCCACAGGAAAGTTCGGTTAAGCAGTAGATATCCCTAAAGGATAAACTGCGAGATGCCGATTAAAAAAAAAAAAAAGACACATAATTCGAAATGAACTTCGGAGGTTCAATGCTTGTCTTGGAAAATTTGGCAGTTTGGGATAGCTTGATGTGCTGGTGTCTATACGTTAAAGGAGTGTAGTACTCATGAGAATTAACTATCATTTTAATTACGTAATATCATTTAAACTAATTTGACTGTTGTCAAAACCCCATAATCACGAAAAAAAATCTGCTACTCCATACATTTATGTTCGCTTGTCTGAACAAAATGTAGGGAACAGCTGTTTTTATATTCGCTATTTCAGGATTGGTCCAATAGTAAAATTTGTACATTTTCACTTCCATAAAATACCTATGTCTATCATTCTACCTACCACCCTTTTTTAGTAAGTAACATAGCCAAAATAGTTATACAACATTTAATTTCAGTTTTGGCAATATCCATTATGTAACCAAGGTTCAATTAACAATTGATTTTCAAAGCTGTTTTGTTTCTCGGTGAACCTCTAATTTGTTAACCAACATTCCGCTATGATTAGAGTTCTTAGTATTGTTATCTTAGGGAGGTCTAGTTCTAGACTTACCTCATGGTCTATAAACATACATACATAGGTACATATAACCCATGCCTTGTTCATAAAACCAAGGGGGTAATACACTACACAAATCCATCTGCTGCGATCCTCAAATTCTCCAGTAGCATTAAAAAAAAACAAATAACACAAAGACAGAAGTATTAAAAAATATGTGCCGGCAAATGAATCCAGTATATAGAGGCGCCCGTGGCTATATACCGAGGTCAGGCACTTGATGAGGTCAGTCCGTGGATGGGTGACCGTTCGTAACATATCGAGACTCCTCCGTGCCTCGGAAAGCACGTTAAGCCATTGGTCCCGGCTGTTATTTGTAGATATTTGATAGTCGTTACGGGTAGTCAGAAACCCGAAAGTCTGACAACCAGTCTTATCAAAAACAAAAACTGGGTTGTGGAGGTCAGATAGGCAGTCGCTCCATTTAATTTTTTTAAGGAACCCTAATAGGAATTTACCCTATTCTATAAGGTATCCACATGTATGTTTTGTTACAAAAGTTCTGGTATTGTCATAATTTTGTGATGTAATGACGGGCTGTTGAGCTGTGCGTAAAGATTAAAGCTTGGATGACCTTTCTGGGTCAAAAGATTTTACTCGATGCCACGTTTTAACATCTACCTACTTTATCTTTATCAGAACTCATCATGTTACGAGAAGTAATGTAGTAAATAAAAACATAATATGATGAAATTATATATTTATGGCTGATTTTCTGTTTGTAGATCTTTTGGGAGACTTTTACAAATCAACGTTTTGGTCGAAAACATAACATCACGCCTGTATTCGTCGAAGGGTTAGGCAGAAGTGTAACTATATAGTACACCCATATTTTGCTAGATATGGTCGGAAATTTAAAATTAAAACTGATCCCTGAGAAGTAACAACTAAAATCAGGAACTCCCTGAAACAAACTCAGAGGGTCTTCGTTCGTTCTTTTAAAAACCAAATTTTATATTACTAACAAAATTCAAATTGTATGTAATTTGCGGTTTATTTCTATTAATTGCCATTTATAAACCGTCTTAACTGAAAAGTAACTCAAATTTTATATTCCATAATAACGTCCTTGATTTCGTCACGGTAAAAGCGCCCTAAAGGCTGATAGCATTTCCACGCAGACTGGCATTCCTGATTCTTTGGCAATAAAGGTCACGTGAGGCGTTGACCAAGCACTTGGATGAGCTCCATGGCCCAAGTATTTTAAAAGCGCTTTTGGTTATAATTCCAGTCTATAATATCACAGTGTATTTTCCAACTAGAGATCACAGAGCTGTCAGTGTTCAATTCCCACAGTGTCACAACATCCCAAGCTTCCTCATGAAGTCTTTTAACTCCACAACCGCACTTAGACTGGTGAAGTGCCGCCTACCACCACAACATTGCTGGTGTGACAATAACGTCAGTGGTAACGTTATTACATCTGTGAAATAACCGCGAAATAATAAGGCCGCGAGATGGAAGTGTAGTGGCGCCCAAAAATTGAGCAACCAGACCATTTAGTTATTGGGTGTATTTCAAAAAAATAGTATGTAAAATAAAAAAATAGGCCGAAAATTGCATAAAATTGGGAACAACCCTTTGTCCGGCAATTTATATTAAAAAAAAAATGCAAATTTATATATTATCCCGTTTAAGTGATGCGTATGAATTTTTCGATGCCCTGTGATTCTTTTTTTTATGCATTAATAATTATATCATTTTAATTATATCAACAAGAAATAAATACATAATTTATTTATTTCCCTTTAAATTAGGTAGATTACCCAAAAATTTGTTAAAATTCCTTAACTTATGTTAGTATTTACAATTCACTAAAACACACAACTAATAACAACGATAAACATTAACAATCAATGGGACAGCAGAAAGTTATCATATAACTAGCTTCTGCCCGTGACTTCTTCCGCGTGTTAGTCCATACCATAAAACATAGCTGATGGCACAAAACAATAGTGTAGTTTTCCTTAAGTTTTTTTTTTTAATCGGATGAGTAGTTTCGGAGATTAACCTCCTTCATACAAACTTACATGTTTATAATGTTATACTATAAAATGTATATGGTTCTGAATTGGGAGTATAAGATAGGTTGCATTTGGATCTTATAAAAAATAAATTGTTAGAAAACTTAATTTAAAACAGAGCTTATGATATATAAATTGTTTTGTATTGTATATCGGGCTGGTGTATATTGTTAAAATCGAATCGATATTTTGTTCAGATTTTTATTATTGTTATTTAGATCATCAATTTTGTATTTAACTTTATGATTTATGAAATTGTTAGTTCCACCGATTTTAATTGAGTACAACATGGCGCGTGGAATCAATACGGCAAATGGAGTGACAAGTACTTGTAGTCTCAAATAAGACATAAAATTGAAAATGTCTTCCTTTCATGCATGTACTCGTATATATGAAATGATATCTAATTTGATCTGTGAGAGATAAAACATACATACACGTGAAATGATAATTATCTTATTTGATCTATGGATAGAACATACAACAAAATTATCCTCTTCAGTTCCAGCAATGTGTCTAGATGTTATTCGTATAATTTGAATTGCAGATTCACCAGTATTAGTAATACGAGTATGTTCGTGATTATTGGTTGATTCGTTTGCAAAGTTAACTGGGTCAAAGTTCTTAACTGTTTAATGTCTTGTTTATCTTAGCTGGTCGTACTAAATCCTTTCCCAGCAAAATGCTTGTGTCACATCACTGGCTCTCAACCTTTGTTTTTTTTTTCAATTTTTGTCACTCCTCCGCTGTTCTGTTCTGATTCATTTCGTGTCGGGATTCAAAACAGTTGAATCGTTCCTCCGGGACTCATCGGGCTTCAGTGTTCGGGCTTTTCAGGTGGTCGCCACTGATAATTCTTGGTTTTCAGGAGTTGCAGTGGTTTGGAAGTAGTGTGGCGGGCTTGGCTCTGCACCTTTGTCTAACTTGGAACCGCGTTGATTTCTTTGTTGTTAGCAAGCACCGAGATCAAGAAAAATGCAGTGTGTCAATTTAGAAAAAAACTTTGATCAAGATTTTTAGCATGTTCGTTTAATTTAACAGGAGCATGCATTAATTGTACCTGTGCAATAGAAAAAACTTCTTTGCTAATATAAAATTTAAATCGGTCTGCACTAATAATTATGATTTTTGAGATGGTGAAATTTTCGCGGATTTTATTTAAGCTCTTACGGATTGGTGATCCTCTAACCAAGGGTTGGGAACCAATAACACGGTTACACCATATTAGATTTTGAAAGTAAATGTTCTAAGTTAGGATGAACTTCAATGTTATAAAAAGAGGGTCTATTCACTGATGGGATTTTTGCTGAACGTCTGAATTAAAGATTTTTGATCTATTTGAAATTAATGATCTATTTCACTAACACTAAGTGACATCTAAATCATACGTACAATTGCATTGTTGCATTTCCAACTCTGTGCTGAGCAGTGCGTTGAAAATTCAACAGCACGTTAGTATTTGGGCAAAATTCAATAGTAGATCAACGTTTGACGACATATGTGGCGCGGCGGGCGAAGGTCCGCTTGCGACGCAGGAGGTTGCGGGTTCGATTCCCGCCTTGGGACGAATGTTTTGTACGATCTACAAAGATTTGTTCTCGGTGTTCTGGGTATTTGTTATGTATAATAAAAAATATCTATCTATGTAATGTATTGTATAAAGTATATCAGTCATCTAGCACCCATAACACAAGCTCTGCTTAACTTGGGGCTAGATGATGCTGTGTGGATTGTCCAGCATTATTTATTTATTTATTTATATTTATTTATTTAACATCAGTCATTTTTTTTTAATTATTCCGCAGTCTGTTGCCAGCATTATTACAGCCAGGAATATTTTAAGTATGATGCTGGTTCAAAAAATATATTTTGATTTTCCAGTCAATATTATCCTATTCAAAAAGCCAGCATAGGTACCAGCTTTCCCAATACGTCCTTAGAAGGCTTCCATATTGTTGTGATCGTGACCGGAGTTCTATGGGGTCACATTCAGAACCTTAGCCTTTCCCATCGCCGTGTTACCTTCACCTCAATCAGTTGCACTCGTTTACTACGGTTGGCGTAGTAGTTAAGCGATTGGCTGTTGCGCTGCGTATCGCGGGTTCGATCCCCGCACGGAACAAACATTTGTATGGCCTACAGATAGTTGTTCCGGGTCTGGTTGTGTGTGTTAAATGTTTGTAAACGCACCCACGATACAGGAGAAATTCCTAGTGTGGAGCAACGTTTTATCTAAAAAAAAAAAAAAAAAAAAAAAAAAAAAAAAAAAAAAAAAAAAAAAAAGCACCCCGTACAACTTTGTTACTTTGGGCTATATTGGTAACTTTAGGGACAAAATTCAAGCTGTTTGTATGAGAATCGTTAAATATAAAATCTATAATCCATTAAATTTATCTCAGTGTATGGTCTAAACATAATCAATGTGGATGACAGAAGATCATCTTGTGAGGAAAGTTTTTGAGTATGAATGTGGAGGGTTGCAAGAGATGGAATGTGTGAAAGATGATATGGTTAGCAAGGAGGTCACTATTACGATGGCGGCAAATAGAGATTTATGGTAGAAGAAGACATGCTGCGCCGACCTAAATAAATTGGGATAAGAGCAGGAGGATGATGATCCTTAAACATAAAATACCACAGATATTGACCAATTTCCAAATGAACTAATGAGTAGGATAAAAATCCAGATAGGCAGGCAAATACTGGTATTCAATTCAGCAGTAGAGCTTACGACCACTAGACCACATGGCAGTAAAAACCAAAATGATTGTCTTCAAAAATTTGCACAAAAACATTTATCACTGATATCTTCTAACACACTGAACAAATCTACATATTTTAACTTCTACAACACACATTGTAACAATCTCTATATTCTCATTTTGTAATTTCAGTTCATCGTACTAGCTCTGGTATCGGCAGCTTCAGCAGCTCGCCTGGACAAGTCCATCTACCTTCCTCCCAACGCCAGATCCTCAAGTGGGGCAAATGCTGGACTTCAAGCACCATTGGGTGGACAAGACTATGCAGCATACAATGCAGGAGGTCAAGCCAGCCAGGCTGAGATATTGAAATATGAAAATGAGATCAATGAAGAGGGATACCGTTATGCTTATGAAACAAGTGATGGTACTAAGGCCGAGCAACAAGGTCGGTGACAAAAAAAATAAAAGCTTTTGTTTAGAGTTTGAATGTACCTTCAGCACGTGTAGGATAATTGAATCATGACTTCTCCTTTCCAACGTGTAAAATTTTGCTTATAAAAAAAAAAAAAAAAAAAAAAAAAAAAACATTTATTTCAGGTAATCATTTAAACCCATATTATTCCATTGTTGTTACTTAACTGCTTTTGGTTTTGCTTTGTGTCTTTTTTCAACTCGCATATTAACGTCACTACTACGGGTGTATCTCTGTCTAACAGTATACCAACATTACATCCACATTTATCTTAAGTCCAATAAATAAATAAATAATGCTGGACAATCCACACAGCATCATCTAGCCCCAAGCTAAGCAGAGCTTGTGTTATGGGTACTAGATGACTGATATACTTAATACAATACATTACATAGATAGATATTTTTTATTATACATAGCAAATACCCAGAACACCCAGAACAAATCTTTGTAGATCGTACAAACATTTGTCCCAGGGCGGGAATCGAACCCGCAACCTACTGCGTCGCAGGCGGACCATCGCCCGCCGCGCCACATTGGTCGCCAATGTAATAGGGACAAACCTATCGCTATCAATCGGGACGTAACACAAACTCAGGGTTGCTACTAAGAAATTTCAAATGTAAAATCCCGATTCGACTCTCCGGGAATTCAAATATCATGCTCAGCAGTAGCACTTGCGACCATACAGCTACGAAGCAGTCACTTACATAATCTTTTGTTTATAACCCATACCCTCGTCTGTTAGTAAATAAACAGTATTTTGGGTTAAGGTCTGAGACGACTTGCCCTTTGAAGTTCATTTTAAAAATAAAATTAGTCGCACCATTAAAAATCACAAGTGCATTCGTGCTCCAAACATAGAAAATAACAAACTTTAGTTTATACAAAGCCGTTACTTCAGCCATAACATTTGAGGTAACATAGCATGCATGCAATGAGTGTTATATCATTCCCGCCAGTTAAATGTTAATGATCGTTAGTAACTTACTCTGTATGTGCTATTGTTTCATCATTGTTTAAATAAGTTATTTGTTAGTACAACCAATCGTTGTAAATTTTCGATTTCAATACTTTGATATTTCTCGAGACCCGGATCTTAGATAGGCATACGACATCCTTAGATACGTCTACGGAGATACGGTTAAATGGACTGAGGCACCAACTGACGATTATCCTTCAAAGCAATTACAAAGAACACTAGTAATGATTATTGAATTGATATCAAACCTATCAGACAGACGTGTTGCTGGGGAGTTTGTTCCTCCACTTCTTCTTCCCAGCAAAAACACTAGGAAGTGGTGAAGGGTGGGCGTTTTGGGGGACTGTCTTATGTAAACGTTTTGACGTTCAAAAAGTGCTGATGCTCAGCCTAATTTGAATAAATGAATTTTGATTTTGATTTTGGATTGGATTGTTTCAATTTCTTTTCTTATTTACTTAAATCCGATTTTTACTTTGCTTTTCCTGGGATTTAAAATTATATTAAATAGCTTTAAATAAAAATATATAAACCAGGGCGTAATTTTAAGCTAGAGCTATCATTTGAGACACAAACGTGACATTGTAGACACAACGGCTCTCTTCAGTGAGACTTGGTTCTTAGGGATATATTTCATTTTAAATTTCCAGGTCGTGTGATTCCCGGTGCGCAACCTGAAGAAGGTTCCCTCTCAGTATCAGGCTCCTACTCCTACATCGGTGATGACGGTCAGACCTACACCGTCACCTACACAGCTGATGAGAACGGCTTCCACGCCGAAGGAGCTCATTTGCCAACCCCTCCTCCCATTCCCGAGGAGATCCTGAAGAGTTTGCAGCTCACGGATACGAGTAGGTCTCAAGGTATGATATAATTCGGTGGTTTTTGGACTTACACCTTAATTTATGGGAGTATAAATATTGTTTAAAAGAATCGTAAACATTATGAGGCATCAGTAGAGGTTTTTATTAGGGATTTAAAAAAAAAGTCTTAAATTAATTTGACTATTTTGTTTTTCAGGCGCATACGACAGCAGAAAAAGCAGCTATGACGCCGATGCAGGCTACTAAAGTTAACCCTAAAACTCTCCTAACATACTAAAACTAAAATTAGAGTAACGACTAAGTCGTTGACTGTACATGCCATAATGCAGTCAGGCACAAAATTTAAGAAATAAGTTATTTTATTAGTCTCTCAGTGATTGATCGGACTAAGTGGCCAGTACCTGTGTTCTGTAGTCGTTAATGTTATTATTTTGTAATAAAAACTCCTTTGTAAATAACATTTTTTTTATTTTTTCCTGTTCCTATTTTTATTTTTTATTAAATCTACTAAATGCATCATCCTGGATGCATCCTCATCTGCTTAGCCTTTTCCTAACTATGTTGGGGTCGGCTTCCAGTCTTACCAGATGCAGCTGTATAACAGTATTTTACATATGGTGACTGCCTATTTGACCTCCACAACCAAGTTATTGGGTAACATGATACCCCTTATAAAACTGGTGCTCAGACTTTTGGGCCTCCAAATAACAACGACTTTCAAAGAATAACGAATGACGCCCGGGCTCAAAGGCCTACCGTGCTTATTGGGACACTAATGCAATGTTGGTTTAAAAATATATCTCAAAATAATGAATCAGTCATGCATTATCTTATGTTTACAAATTATGGTATGACTACTTGCATTGTAAAATAATTGCCTGGCATAAATTAAGTTAACTAAATTGTAGGATTATTGCTTTAACGCCTGTAGAATTTGCGCTGGCAAAAGAAAGAAAGTGACATTGCTAATCTTAACGTTCAGGCGTTCGTCTGGGTCAAGTAAAATTCGACTTCATAGCGTAGTTTCAAATGTGTAGGATGGACATAATTATCAGAATCTTCTCTTTAATTTTTAATTTAAAACATGAGTGCCCAAGCCTCTAAACACGATGTTGTTGGAGCATCTCGCTAGATGGAGTTAGTTTTTAGTTTTAACGAGCTTTTACCTAGATTAATCATTTGGGATTGTACGTTCAAATCCGGACTTATACCGATGTGACTTTTTCAATTCACAATACTCATGTTTCAAATTTTTAAGTAGATGAGTAATTTTCAGTCATGAACATTGGTCATGACAACTCGGTATGAAAAAACAAAAAAAAGATTTTTTAAATCTGATCGCATTTGACATGGAACCTTCTCCCTTTTTTGAAGTCACTTAAAAAGAGAACTTTTTCGTTTACTAATAATAAGTTATGAATGAGCGTTATTGTAGTTACTTCGGTAGGCTTGGAATTAGTTTGGAGTTCCCTAGGGAGGTAATCTGGGGCCGCTTGGCTACTCAAGTGTGACGAGATTGTTACATGCCACTAGTATTTTGTGATGTTCAGAAGGTTTCCTTTAAGTTCAATTCAATCAAATAAGATCATAGCGTTCTGTTCTCCGTTAGCCATTAACCCAGATTCCAATAACCGTCGATAAATAGACTTAACTCATGTCTTATGATCTCACCGAAGGTTGACCTTGTAAATAATAGTAATTTAACCAATGGTTAGTTATTCGTCACGAGTAATCTACTGGAGCACTGGTTGCCAAGAGGTGAGGGAACCTGTGTGTGTGTATCGCGTAGCTTGCGATGGCAATTGCTAAGCGACTTCTGTGATACAGATGCTGGTTATTTTTGTACGACAAATTATATTTTCAACCCAACCGTTCTATATTGTTAAATAATATGTCATGCACACCTAACCCAAAGTAAGTCATGTCAGCCCTATAATCTAGCAGGG
Organism: Phlogophora meticulosa; assembly: GCA_905147745.2. Taxonomy (NCBI): domain Eukaryota; kingdom Metazoa; phylum Arthropoda; class Insecta; order Lepidoptera; family Noctuidae; genus Phlogophora; species Phlogophora meticulosa. The sequence continues at coordinate 2,729,114 of LR990534.1, forward strand.
CAATGACAATACATTACAAACCGCTGATCAATAATTTGTTTTAAATTTGGAATCTCTAATAAAAGTTTGTATAAAACCTTTTACGTGCCGATAAGAACTCATTTGACAAACGAATTAGTTTTTATTATCTCACAGGTGGTGAGAATTCTCTCATTTCACTTGTGTTAACTCTTCATTACGCTCGAGATTTAAGACACTGCTATAAACCCTTGGTGCATAATGTACAAAGTATTATATTTGTAAATAAAAACTCACCACTCAAAATAGGAAAAAAAAAATGGAAAATCCAAAGGTGCACGTCTCAGCGCTCATTTTATGACAAAAATGACTTGATTGAATTAGACGGTAATTTTCAATAGGCTATTACTCAGAATGATACTGAAGCGGATGAAAAAAAAATGACTCAAAAAGTAAAGTTTTTTGGGCGATATCGTGACCACATACATCATCCGAACATACAGACAACCCGACGTCCACTGAAATAGTTTTTCAAAACGGTTTTTTATTTACTATCTAGCAAAAATTGTGTTTTTTAAAAGTATCTACTGTCATAAAAAAGTGTTATTGTTGATATTTGTCAACTCATTTAATACTCAAAGTCCAAAAGGATCGGATAAAAGCAATTTAAGCCGAGATAATTGCTTGACCTTGAGAGAGTGAGAGTAAAGCACAACTCAACGCTTCGCGTTGAGACGTGCAAAAATGGAAAGTGATGGAGGAGTATTTTACCCTATAGGGGTCATACAATAATATTATTATTTTTTAATTACAGAGTATGTTACTTATAATATTACTAGCTTCCGCACGCGGCTTTGGGTGGTTTGTTGATTAAAAGTAGCATGTCCTTCCCCGGGGTGCTATCTATCTCTCTGCCAAATTTTATCGAACAAACATACTTTCGAATTTTACAATATTATAGTTAGTATGAATAAATAAAAAAAACTAAATATAAATAAAAACTCATGGGTTACTTAACAAAAATCAAAATCAAAATTCATTTATTCAAATTAGGCTGAGAATCAGCACTTTTTGAACGTCAAAACGTTTACAAAAGACAGTCCCCCAAAACGCCCACCCTTCACCATTTTCTAGAGTTTTTGGGAAGAAGAAGTAGCGGAAAAAACTCCTCAGCAACACGTTTGTCTTATAGGTTTGAAGAACTTGAGTCTATACAACATAATATGTAAAAAAAAAAAATATGTCAATCATCTTTATACATCAATAATTTGCCACATGCTAACTAGCACACACCAATATGCCAAAATAAAAAATTAAAAACTAATATACGTATATACCAAAATCGACAATGAACTCAAGCAAATTAACTTAAAATCAACAACTGGTTGTTTAAAAAATCTCAGTAATAATGCCTCGACCGGTAATTTCGCATTGATACGGTTCACGAATGCAACTCCACGGATCATGAGTACAGAGATGGACAAATATAATCGTCATTTACTCTATTATTAACTGTGACTAAGAATACGCAGTAATTTCTCACTTATCTGCAATATTGATTGATGGATTAGGATGTACTGATTGTCAAAGATTGATACGTGAAAATCAGTGTTATTTTAGACACACGTTTTTACTGTATGATGTCATCAGTGTGTATGCCTTGTTGGCCTCGTTGCAAGTGTTAACTGCTGAGCATGACAAGCTCATTGGGTCGATTTCCAGGTCGGGCAGAGTGTTATAGAGATTTTTCGCCTGGGATTTCTCAGGAGCTTGGAGTGGATTTGTTCCTGGTTAGTAGCAATAAGCTTGCCCCCTATTACGTGGGCCTCAACCATAAATGATAATATGTTGGTTTAGTATAGTGAGTGCACCCTTGCCTGACTTTTCAGGGAAAACGTTATGTTTTTTTATTTAGTAGTAGAACCGGAAAATGTAATTTCCGAGAAGAACATTCGTGGCGTAGTGTCGGAATGACGAAGTGGTTAAGGTCTTACCTCTCCTGAACGAGGTTGTGGTGTTCAAATCCGGGCAGGAATCAAAGTGTCTTTTTCAATTCGTTTTTGCATTTTAAGTTTAACTTTGACATCACTGAGGATAGTTAAAGTTATAATTTATTACTATATTTTGAAATCGTTAATCCACCTTGAGTAAGCGTGGTGATCAAAGCTCTTGCCTTCTCTTTTTTCTTTCTTTTTCTTTTTCATTTTCAAAAACGTTACCATACACTAGGAATTTCTCCCTTGTTGTGAGTGCGTTCACAAAAATTTAAAGTCACATACACAAACTGCCAGACATGTAGGCCATACAAATATTTGTTCCGTGCGGGAATCGAAGCCACGAGACGCGGCGCAGCAGTCGATCGCTCGGCCGCTGCGCCAACATACGCCAAAGAGGCCTTTGTTCAGCAGTGGGACAGTAACAGGCGGGTATTATTATGTTAGAACAGTTTTAAGAATATACGTTAATCGTCCATACAATCCCTGAAGTGGCACAATTCCATACATTGAATATTACCTCATTGAGGTGACTATTATTAGGTATTTCGAATAATAATGATTAATTCTCCGTATCCATTATTCTCGTAAAATTATGTCATACTCGCTGTCATAACATTAGGTACCGACGTAAAATTATTTATAAGTACTTTAGTGCCTACGTTCTTTAATTAAATTGATTATTCATTCATAAACAGTTTACCTGCTAGCAAACCTTAGAATTTTCAAAACGACTGTTTACAGAGGCCAGCACATCAAGCTACCCCAATCTATTAAATTCCTTTGATAGTTTCTCAATTTTTTCATATAAAAATAAGTTTCATGTTCAATTGGAGAAATTTAACAGTTTGGGATAGCTTGATGTACTGGTGTCTGTACTTAGATTTCTAGAAATACATACGAGTAGGCCTCTTCATTCGTACCTTCGTCTCTTCCACCTTTCGGGCGGCCCAATACTAAACAGAACCCACGACACGCGGTGCATCAGTCAATCTAATATTTGTTCATTTATTTTCCCTATTAAAGTTTATTAATAGATCGTATTTCCCAGAAAAAAAAAAACAATGGATAATGCAACAGTTCATGAAACGTTAAAATATGAGTTCAAATAACAATTTGTTTAATGCAAAATCTTTATAAATCAAAATTCTTTTATATGTGTGTGTATGACTGGATCCTTTTTCTGGATGGTTTAAAATCAATTTCACAATGGGACCGGTAGGGGGTGCTGTTCGAGCAGAACTACATCATCGTGGTACCTAAGACATTTAGAATTCATTGACCAAAAATGTTAATTGTACCTAAGAATTTCCACCCTTAAACTTAGCGAAAGAATAAAGAATAAATAAAATAAAAACTTACCATCTTTATATACATATACATATATACACACACACACACACTAATACTTTAAACATGATAGATAACATAATAATATTACTATTACTTTCACACAACTCCATTCGCTTTCCACTTTTGCTTTTTGGGTTGTTTTTTAAATCGGAAATGTTTTCTACCTCCTTAATCGAAATAAAAATCATATTTGTACTGAAACTACGCCAAAATTGTAATCCATAGATAAGACATGTTCCAGGAAATAATTTATCATTTTCGGTCACATAATTCATATTCTAATTATAGCCAGTATCTGTACATACAGGAACCCCTGTGAAGATAAGCATGTTTTATTATAAAAAGATATTTCCTTGTACAAATCGGGATTTTGGTGATCTGGGTCAAACATTCTAACTGCATTTTATTAAATTTTTAAAAAGTTTTTTTTTTCCTTTTATTAAGAAGTCTTTGCCGTGCCTATTCTCTTCTAACTGAGGAACTGCCTATCAGGGTTCCTAAGTACCCGTAACGACTATCAAAGATCTACAAACGACAACCAAAACCAACGGCTTCACGTGCTTCGTGCGTTCGAAGCACGGAAGAGTCTCGATATGTTACGAACGGTCACCCATCCATATCCTGACCTTGGCAAGCGTAGCTTAACCTTCGATCAACCCGTGCGGCTGTTTTTATTGAGCCACGAGCTCCTCTTAGCTCCAGCTATCAACACTGGGTCCTTGAAATAGTGCAGGCGAGGTATAGCAATATACGACATTACCTCTCTTACTTCTATTCAAACCACTTATCAGATTTAAAGATTGCGTTTATGTTAAATTATGACAATGCCAGCTTTATGTCTCCATGAACTGATTTAGTCATCAATTCCCTTAACTGTTTGCCATTATCGTCATCAAAGAACTATTTGCAGTCACATGACCCGGAAAGGATCTGTTAAGGAAAGGTCTCAGTATGTAAGAAAAAGCCACCTGTCTTTGGACCGACCCCAGCAAGCGTAGCTTAACCTTCGATCGACCCATGGAGCTGTTATTTTTATCTACTGAGCTCCCACACAGACACAACATACTAAAGATAAGCTAAACTAATATGATAAATCTGAAGAGTTTGTTTGTTTACAGGCGTTAATTTTTGGAACTATCGGTCGGATTTAGATAAAAATGTGATGCTGGGCCAAATTATCTTGAGGAACGACAGGCTTTCTAACATCACGCTAAGGCCCTTAAGACCGGGTGAAACCGCGGGGCAAAGCTAGTGTCTAAAAAAGAGAGTACTGCTTGAGCATTAGTAGAAAAATGTAAAAAAAAAACTGGGGTCTGACACAGCCAGAAGACGTCTCGGCAGGACTCGTCGAAGATGACGGGACGAGCTGGAACAAACAAACCCGTTGGTTCTAATGTGGACCACTGGTCGTTACCAGTGGTCCACATTAGACCAGAATTGAAACAACTGGAAGTCATGGGGAGAGGCCTTTGCCCAGCAGTGGGGTGACGCAGGCTAACTGTATCAGCATCAGTATTTGCTAGCTCAAATCAATAAAAAGTGGCAATGGTATAGCACATCAAAGTTCAGGAGAAAGGGCTTGTGACGTCACTGTTGCGTTAAAAGTGTAGCACGGCGTGACGTCACTCGTAATTTAAACGCACTTTATCGTCGTTATTTTTGGTTTACGTGACAAAATACGTATCCAGTATTTTTGAGTAATCCAACTTTCGGACTAATCAGAATTTTTAAGGACTCTACCCTATTGTGTGTCTAAGAGGCGGCCACACAATTAGTTGGTTTCAAGTTTAGCCGGGCAAAAATAGCTAGGACACACACAGTTAATTGTCCCCAATATAGACCATATCTTTTAATATTTATGCATTTTAATCAGTCCCCTTTCACATGAGTGTCTCACGCTAAGTTAATGCTCATTAGTTATATCAAAAGTCTATATTTACCTATCGTAAATAACTATGTTTGTTATGAAGTTATTATTATTGAATATAAAGGCATGATTATACGAATTTCTCTTTGAATTTCTATTGGTATTTAGGTATTGGTTTTATGTCTACTAGATTTTACGAGTATATTAGCTTTTCTAACCACTTTGGCGTGAGTGTATTTAGCAGTGGTGAAGGTACCATACATCTTGATTGCTACGGGTTCCCTTAGGAGGGAAGGGTTATTCGATCGTTATCAAAACATAGCAGTCAGTAGTATCTACTAATGTCAAATTAAATTAGTAGTTTAATAGTAATGAAAAAGTAGTAGGAATTATATGCCTTTAGTGTAACTATATTATTTGGCAATATGCAGCATACATTGTACATTGAAACGACCAAAAGTCATATGATTTCTAGTATTTACAGTTTACAATATACATTTCTTTCTGTTCCCTTTTCTTTTAAGAAATTGCACCTAACACTGTTTGTCTCTGCAGCACCCAATGGTTGAATGGTAGAAAATGCCTATATATATAGTAAGAGATTAAAAAATATATTTTTTTGGTTTCCTTTCTTACGAAAATGACCCCTTGCTACTGGTATTTTACTCATCTAAGAAATCATAACGACGAAGATTCTATTGGCCTGCTGTGAGAGATTCATAACTGTTGTTTTATTTTAAATCTCATTTCTTTCTATTATACCCATATATTGTAGGTATGTTTAAACTGTGTCTTTAACTATTTTATTATGTATAAACTGTGCCGTAGTAATTAATCCAATTCGTTTACAACCGTTCTAACTTTAGAAATATACCTGAGCACGAGGTCCTGCTACGTTAAGCAGTAAACAGCCTTATAGTGCTGAACTGCGAGTGGCCCTACCTAAAAAAAAAAACGAGGTCCTGGGTTCGATTCCCAGGTCGGCAAAGTGTTATTGGGTTTTTCCATTTGGAATTTCTCAGCGGCAGTCCGGAGTCTGGGTTGGTGCCCGGTTGATGGCAATAAGAATAAGAATAATTTATTTATAAAAGTATTACAAAAATGTACATTTAAGTGCAGTAGTGTTATTTCTAAAACAAGGCTGTTTGTGTATGTGACTTTGAATGTTTGTAAACACACAGGAGAAATTCCTAGTGTGGGGCATTAAAAAAAAATGGTATAATTAATGCATAATAGTAAACTATAACTAAAAATATATTGAACCGTTGCAAGAAACGATAATGTGGAATTCACAAATGATTGCTAGCGACCTGCTAAGCTGACCTAATAAGCTCGACCCCTATTACATAGAACTTAAACATAACTGGTGAGATGTGGGTGTACTATAAGTACGCCTCTGCCTAACCCTTCGGATGACACAGGCGTGTTGTTATGTATGTGTGTTAAAATAAATATATCAAAGGAGAAAAACAATCCACCAGTCGTTTACTTGCATATTTTTATTCATTCTTAGTAACATTATTCTCATTCATGTCTTCCCACATTAATGATTTCGTTTCTCTGGCTTGGAACAGAGGCACTTTGTCCATTGCCACGTCAAGCATCAAGCAGCAAGCAAGCGTCATGCATGACTGGGTTATGACGTTTGTTGGTTACTAGCAGGTTTGTATGATACATGTTGGAGTATAATAATGATCACGACTATGTAAAGTGATGGTAGACTCAGCTTTTCAAAGAACCTCATTTAGTCACTATTTCCCTTAAATTGACTCATGGAATAGACCAAGCGGTTTGAAAAAGCCAAGGTCAGAAATGATGATGCGTTGAGTTGGTGGTATCCGTTGTCAGAAGTAAGAGTGAGGGCATTGGAAGCCGGTAAATAGTTCCGAAATATTAAGCTAAGGGCAAAATGCATATTATACTAGTTCGACTTTGCTAAGTAAAATAAATGTTGAATACGAATATCAACCTTATTGACGTGGATTGAAGGTTTTTAGTCGTATGACGCTTCATACGACTAAAAACCAGTGACCATATCTGTATAAAGAAATGTGTGCATACGCTTATGCACACATTTCTTTATACAGATATGGTCACTATTTCTTTTAGTAAATTCAGCGTCCATATTTGTATGAAACCCTAACTTTACTAAGTAAAATGAAGTCAATCGAAGATCTATGAATCGGGCCCTAAGCCCTTTTGTGTGACAAAATAAGTAAGACAGATCAGGGGTCATTGTTCAACCTAGAACAAGGTTCATTCCCAGCAGTTACTGAGATGATTAAAGTCAATACAGCAGTCAATATATCCAGCCGTCAACACTGGATCATCATCTGCCTAGCCTTTTCCCAACGGTGTTGGGGTTGGCTTCCAGTCTGACCGGATGCAGCTGAATACCAGTATTTTATTGCTTATCTGACCTCTACAACCCAGTTACTGGGCAACACGATACCTCTTCGTAAGACTGGTAGACAGACTATCGGGCTTCTGTCACTGTCTACTAATGACAGCCGGGACCAACGTCTTCACGTGCTTTTCGAAGCATAGAGGTGTGTTGATATGTTACGAAAGGTCACCCATGCATATCTTGACCTCGGCAAGCGTAGCTTAACCTTCGATCAACCCATGCGGCTGTTTTTATTTAACCACGAGCTCCTTCTAGCTCCTAGCTCCAGCTATCAACAATGGATCCTCGAAATAGTGCAGGCAAGGTATACCAACATACGAGATTGATCTCTCTTACTTCTATTCAAACCACTTATCAGATTTTTATTTATTTATTTATTTTATTTTTTATTTATTTATTCATAAACAATGTACATTGTGTTTGAATTTTACATAATATTTAATATTTAAAAAGTTACAAAATAATCCCTCCATAATTATATAAATTTCATAAATAAAAAAACCATCATAATAAATTTTAAATGTCTGTTAAATGTCAATAATTATTATTTGTAAGAATAACAGTATTTATAAAAACTAAAAATAATAATACTTAATATTATATAATTTGTCTAATAAGTCTAATATTTTCATTTGTAGTAACATTGTTTATCTATAATTCGTCCAAAGTATATAAACACTTGTCCAACAAGAACTGCTTGAATTGTAAGTAGTAATTTAAAGATCTCGTTTATGTTAAATTATGACAATGCCAGCTTTATGTTTCCATGAACTGATTTAGTCATCAGTTCCCTTACCTGTATGCCATTGTCCTCATCAAAGAACTATTTGCAGTCACATGACCCAAGCTTAGGTGACGGCAGAGCTAGACTTTTAGCACCAGTAAAAATGATGACAGACATCCATCAGTGGCTGGGAAATTAAATGTTTACCCATTTACAAATGTCCGTTGTCAGAGCTTAGATATTCTAAGTTTAAGTACTCGTAGTATGAGTGTGAGTTAGAGGACAAGACACAACTCATCATCTGCCTAGCCTTTTCCCAACCTTGTTGGGGTCGGCTTCCAGGCTAACCTGATGCAGCTGAATACCAGTATCTTACATATTTTTGCCTATCTGACCTCCACAACCCAGTTACTGGGCAACACGATACCCTTTGGTAAGACTGGTTGTCAGACTTTCGGGCTTCTGACTACCCATAACGACTGTCAATGATCTACAAATAGCAGCTGGGACGTAACTTGCTTTCGGAGGCACGGGGGAATCTCGATACGATACGAATGGTCACCCATCTATAGACTGACCTCGGCAAGCGTAGCTTAACCTTGAATCAACCCGTGCGACTGTTTTATTTAGCCACCTACGGGTTGCGGTAGCGTAGGATCCTTCCGCAACCCTCGACTGTCCTGCCCCAACCAGGGGTGCACTTGCATAGTGCATACAGGGAACGACGTAAGTTGGTGCTTGATTACATTTAATGTGTCCAACGCTAGACTCATGGGTTCCTTTACTTGCCAAGAAATAATGCGGCAGATCCAGGTTGAGATAGCGGGAAGAGTTCGACTCTTTCAACAAGGACTGGTCCCTAATCAGATCCAGTTGAAAACCAGCGTCAGGCCCTGGTTGTCTGGCATTTTTGCTGAACTGGACCTCTTTAGCGCAGCCGTAAGGCACATACTTAATAATATGTGTCTACTTACTCGTATATTTATTTTTAATGTATTTCTTGTTACTCATTTTTTGTTTTTTTTTTTTTTTTTTTTTCTATATTTAGTATTGTGTCTTTGTGTGCCTGAGCCTGTGCTGAATAAATGTTTTTTCTTTCTTTCTTTCTTTCTTTCCTAATAGCCCAAGATAAGAAGAAATGGAAAGAAAGTAGGGATACCTTTGCCCTGCGGTGGGAAATCATGTCGAAGACATATTCTAATAAAAAGCTATGCCCGCAACTGCGTCCACATGGAATTTGACAAAATTACAAGGGTTTTAATATTCATGCACGGAACACCAATTATTTAAAAAAAAACGTGGCGTAGTAGTAGTTACTCCTTCACATCAGCCAGTTGAAGTCCCATCAAAATCGTCCTGCCGTTTCGGAGATTACCACTAACAAAAAGACAGGTAAACAAAAAAAAATGCTTTTTTGGTATAACTAAGTAGTACCGTATAAACTTTCATATGCATTTAGTAACAAGCTGTTCTTTTGATAATACTAACAGACTGAGTTAAAGTAAACTTAGAAACTTTTAACTGTATGGTTATCAGGCCTCGGTCACTTAGTGTAATCACTTCCTGAGTAAAATTTGCGATAAACAATATTGAAAGACTTAATTGTTTGTTTCATGTAGCGACCGATAATTTACTTAGTAATAACACATAATACTGTTATATGGCCGACATACATTGTACACTGTACAGACGAAACCAGAAGTTCAATTTGCATGAGCTTTGCAAGTTATGGCACAGAAATTGATTTTTGATGACACTGTTGGCGCAGTGGCTCGATTCGATTCCCACACGGAAGAAATATTTGTATAGCCTACAGATAGTTGTTCCAGGACTGGCTGTTCGTGTGCGTGACTTTAAATGTTTTTAAACGAACCCACGACACAGGAATTTTTTTTAGAGTGGGGCACTGATTTCAAAAAAACTAAATAAAGGTCATGTTTGCGAAGCCAAACCAAATGAGCAAACAACTACCTCTGAGCATCATTATCATCATCATCCTCCTACCCTTATCCCAATTTATTTGACGTTGACGCTGCATGTCATCTTCTCCATACATTTATATTTGACGTCGTCTGAAAATTCACCTTCCTATCCAGCCATATCGTCTTTCACACAATCCATCCATCGTTTCTTTGGTCTCCCTCTTCTATTTTAACCTTGTAGCATAATTCTTTAAAAGTTGTTATTTGGGTACTAAAATGAAAATAACTATTATTATATTTTATACAGGCTGGCAGACATCGGCGAACAATCTGATACAATGAGTTCACTCAGTCATTTACATGATTCTGGAGCCCTCACCGTTGTAATTTTTCGTAAGACATTCCTAATTATAAAGTTTTTCTATCATATTCTTGTATGACTCAGTGAAATATTTAATTATTAACTTTTTAATTGAAAATGTCATTGGGTTAGATGGAAATCAATATTTTAAATTGATCAATAATTAATTGCAGATTATAGGAATAACTCTATAACAGCTATAAGATTAAAGATTTCTAGCATTTAAATTGTTGAATGAAAAAAATTGTCACTAAAAGCGCGCCTTTATGATGATTTTCTCAAATGATCGTTTTATGTGAGAACCAGAATAAAGCCGGGGTTTTTAATTGAAATATTATGATTAAGATTTTCTCCTGTACGTATCGAATGGGCCTTTTGAGTTATCTGTCATGTGTGTTTGTGGCTCGCTAGGACATGCTGTAAAGCTTAGTACAGCTTAGACATTCTCACGGTTCACAATATTCAAAATGAGGTGTTATGTTTTTTTAATTGTGATCGCCATTTTGGATATGTGTACATGTAAATTGGTAAGTTTTTTGAAATGTTTCGTTTCTTTTTATATATTTTGGGTTTATTGTTTCTTTTTTTATTATTTATGTAAGTACTTAAAAGAAATGATAAGAGATAAAAATAAACATGGAGACGAAAGTACTCGTATGTTAAGATTTACAAAGAAGTAAATTAAACATGTAAAAACTCTCTTGTCTCTTGTATATAATTATAAGACATAGATTTGGGAATATACTACATGCATATCGACCACTAAAAGTTACAACAATTAGTTATCTGTACACATAGTACCTACAAGAAGATTACTAATTCATGTAAATAATTAAATAAATACGTAAGTAGGTACCTACATTTTGTAACTAAGACGAAATTTCAAGGAAGTGTTATTTTGCTCTGATTTATTTATTTTATTTGAGTTTTAATTAACATTTATTTATTTTATTTTAGTTGAAATTAAAATGTATCTATTTTAGTTTAGTGTAATTAGTCATGTTTTTGTGGCGGACCATTTTATATGTTTACTAGTTAGGTAGGTTTGATTATCTGTATGAGTATTAAAAAAAGATAAACATATTTGTTATTTTTAACTTTATAGACTTTGAATGTGTGAGTGTCTTTATAGCCCAGTATTTAAAGCCTCCCCTCTTTTGGAGGTTATGGGTTCTAAGAAAGAAACAACGTGACTATTTCAATTCATATGTACATAGCTTCTTAGTTTATCTTGGACATCACTGACATCGGTGCAGGAAAACACCGTGAAATCGCCAATCCATACATATAATCTAAAAATACTTGTATCATACGACAATCGAACCCGTAACCCGTAGTGCACTGCACTATGTCAATCTTATTATCCCATAAAAACTTTGAAACAGCTGTTACACTTCTTATCGAGCTATTGAAAATATCCATTAATGTTATAGTTTTTATTTTTACTCATCAAGCCCTACTAATAAAATCATTTAATTTAAATTAAACCGTAAACTGATACAAATAGAGTTTAGAACAGTTTGATGCGCGTGCGCACATGTGTGACAGCGATACTTGGGAGGTTGAAGAGTGTTTTGACAAGTGTCATTTTATTCAAAACATTTCTTTTCTCGGCTCATAACTCCTTGGGTGGTGTTAAAATAATACACTTTAAGAGTTTCATTTTTAAATAAACCCTATTTAAAAATATTTTTTTATAAGTGTACCATCGGCTTAGTTAGAATAACCACACGTGTCGATCGAAGTTGCGGAGTTTAGTCTATGGATGGCCATACATTACACATTTGTCGATTTTGGTCAGTCGTTACGAGTAGTCAGAAGCCCGAAAGACTGAGAACCAGTCTGAACAAAGAGTATGGTGTTGCCTAGTAACTGGGTTGTGGAGGTCAGATAGGCAGTCGCTCAACGAAAATACTTGAATTCAACAAATATTTGTATGACCTACAGGTAGTTGTTCCGGGTCTGGCTGTTTGTGTATGTGAGTTTAAATGTTTGTAAACGCACCCACGATACAGGAGAAATTCCTAGTGTGAGGCAACGTTTTATTTAAAAAAAAAAAAAATATACATATATAATAATTTATAATGTAATAATAAAATAAATACGCATAAATAATAGCGTATCAATAATAATATCATTAAAAAGAGTTTTGGTTATTATGTTGTTTATTTAACATCCATACTGTTTTTCCTACGCACCCATGTAAGTATGTAGTTTCCCTAAAATTCAGCTCAAACTATCATTTAATTTTGATTGCGAATCAAAAACAAAAATGTTCCATGCGAATCTCATCATCTGCCTAGCCTTTTTCCAACTATGTTGGAGTCGGCTTCCAGTCTAACCGGATGCAGCTGAATACCAGTATTCTACATGGAGCGACTGCCTATCTGACCTCTAGAACCCAGTAACTTGGCAACACGATACCCCTTGGTAAGACTGGTTGTCAGACTTTCGGGCTTCTGACTAACCGTAACGACAGTCAAAGATCTACAAATGACAACCAGGATTAACGGCTTAACGTACTTTCCGAGGCACGGAGAAGTGTCAATATGTTACGAACGGTCACCCATCCATAGACTAACCTCGGCCAGCGTACCTTAACCTTCGATCAACCCGTGCGGCTGTTTTTATTTAGCCACGAGCTCCTCCATGCAAATCTATTTACTATAAATGCCTTAATATCAAACTTGCAATTAACAAAAGCATAATATCGTAACACACTAAAGTGACCGATTACGTAAGAGTCTCCATTCCGAAAGGTCCCGGGTTCAATGCTTGGCTCGTTAACGGTAACATTTGTTTTACAAGCCACCCACATGTTCCTGAAAAACCGTGTCATTAGCGAATCAGTGTTTCTCAGAAATGCGTTATGATGCTTTGTTTATATTTTCAAGCTTCATTTGACTTTGTTTTGAACAGAATTTTGATGTTATTATTTGGTTCTGCTTGTTGATAATCGTTTGTATTTGACATTACGTGTTACTAAATAATAATAAATTTGATATCGTTCAATGTCATGATACCAATGTGACTTTTGGAATTCATAATAAATGTCTATACTAATCTAAACATATAAATAAAAGTGTCTGTCTGTATTGTCAAATCAACATCTTTTTACTAAATGCATATGATAGTTTATATGGTAGTCCAGACCGGGTTATTTAAATATTGTGAATGATGGGTTTTCGCTGAATTTATGGCATTTATCAAGGAACGGACCTTACTTTTCCAAAATACAATCTAGAATGTTCTTTGCCCTTGGCACAGGACCCGTTCTAAATTTAGGCTCTTCGAATCCTTCTTGAGTGGGTGAAACCAGAGACAAGTGTTCTAAAAGCCTGTATACAATAAGGTCTGTTATTGCATTAAACCTCCACAGTAGTCAAACCCAAAATTAAAATTTTAAAAAATACTGTCTGCTGTGTTTGCGATACTTTATAAGTTAATTTGAAGAAGGAAAACATTGTGAGGAAACCTGGACTTTTAAAAGAAATAAATGTCGACCAACTATCTATGTAATGTATTGTATTAAGTACATCAGTCATCTAGCACCCATAACACAATCTCTGCTTAGCTTGGGGCTAGATGATGCTGTGTGGTTTGTCCAGCATTATTTATTATTATTATAACTGTTCTGCAGTGCAGATATTGAGTACTTTATTATTTGGAGACACTAAATACAATAATAATAGGGTATTCCGTTACATCCTGTTCTGTATTCCCCCAAGGGTAAGGCATAAGTGTACCTTCCTACAGTACACCCACATTCCAGTTACGTTTAAGTCCCATGTAATAGAGTGTGTACCTATTGCCATCAACCGGGCACACATCCAGACTTCCTTGCTGGTGTAAAGCATATTCTATAAACAGAACTATACATAACGATGTACTCTTCTTGGTCATAGATTTCGACAATTACTTTTCATTACACTGAAGGACTTTGGCACGAGACAATTTAATAACCATTTCTCGGGAGTGCAAATTGGTCTCACAGACATCTTAAAAAAAAGTGTACAAAGCCATCTGTCAGTGCACACTCTGTAGTCTAATGTCTTTTATCATTAAGAAGACTAGACTATGGTCATTAATTAAAGCATCAAGGGTAATCAACGGTGCAAGAATTAAACAAATTTCGAGTCCCGCCAGTTGTCTTTTTAAACTTTCATAAGTTTGTAGCGACATCTATAGCGCCATTTACGAACTTAACTATATCGCGATATTAAAGTTATCCGCGCGATTGAATATAGATGATATAGATACACAAGAAGCCGATAGTAAGTATCGGGCCTACCGCACCCCGCAATGCTGAGCCTGTAGTTTTCAATTCGTCCTTAAATAGTACCGATCAAATCCAGCTTGACGATTTGTCGTCCTCTCCCAGCGACGACCTAAGCCAAGGCCAGTACCTCACAGGGTGCTCTTAGCATGTAGTCGCTTAGATTTTAGGCCCTGGCTGCTGGCCGTAATTTATTAAGTCACCCACAGGAATGTCTGGTTAAGCAGCAGAACGGCATGCTTGAAATGCGAGAAGCCCACTAAAAAGAATAACTATCGTGCACTAGCCCATCAGATATAACACCTGTCTAGTCGGAGGATCCTCCCATTCCTACGGCTGATGAGGATCTTTTACACCCACTTCATCACACCTCTAAATGATAAATTGTGTCTCGATTGAGCTCGTGGCCAAATAATAACAGACGCTCGGGTCGATCGAAGAATCAGCAATGCTCGCCGAGGTCGGTCCTTGAATGGGTGACCATCCATTACATATCATAATCCCTCCTTATCTCGGAAAGCTCGTTAAACTGTTGGACCCGACAGTCCTTTGGAGTTCATTAACAGTTCTTACTGGTCATCAGCCTGAAGGTCATACACCCAGTCTTACCAAAGAGAATCTTATTGCCCAATAAGGTCAGATAGGGACTCGTGGTCACTTCATGTAAAATACTGGTATTCAACTGCAGCCGGTCCAAACTGGAAGCCTACCCAACATAATCAAGAAAAGGCTAGGTAGATAATCGAACTAAATAGTGGCCAACCCCAAATTTAAGTAAACCTTATGATTATCCTGGAAATACGAAAAATCTTATACCTACATGTAAAGATAATGAGTATCTAACTGACGGTCTCCCTGACAATGTAAAGTTTGACCTAGCGGTATGGGTACTTAACCCATACCACTAGGTCAAATATCAGCATTAATTTTAATGAAACTATGTATCCAATGAAATTACCGCTTTGAATTTGGAGGCATCAATATGATGAAATTGTACGGCAATTCTTGAGAGACATGTTGTAAAATATTAATTAATATAAATTGATACCTGTTAACAACTAACCAATTAAGATTATCGTTTTATGATAGTTATTATATACTGCAGCTGTACTGCACCTACCGATTAATAGTGGGTTTTAAACGTGGACAGAACATAACTTCGGCAGTTACTTACCATTTAGACACATACCTAGTTGTAATTTTAAATATATTTTTTTATTTTTTATTTATTTAGTTAAATACATCCAATACATACCTAAACAGTTTTCCAATTCGATAGTAAGTGCAGTTAATTTAAAGTAATATCTATACTAACATTATAAAGAAGTAAAATTTGTATGAAAGTTTGTAAGTTTGTATGTAGGGAGAACCTAAGGAACTAATAGTTTAATTCCAAAAAAAAACCTGTCAGAGAGCTACATTATTCTTGAGTGCTATAGGCTATAGATTATATTATCATGATGCATATTAGCCAAGCTATCGCAATGTCAGTCTAGCAAGTCGGAAAGAAATACCGCTAAAAACAGAATTATCTGCATGCGCTGCCTTAAGTTGTTTAAAATGGAAAACAATGTACTGCAATATGGTTCGTCTTAAATAGTTGTACAAAAAAGTTCGTAATAGCATATCTTTTACATAGCTTTTCTTGTTTAAAAAAAATATTTTTTCGACATACTTACTTTTGGCTACGCTTTAGGGTGGAGGGGATGTTGAAAATGCTAGTAAATACTACAATTAATAAATAAATAAATAAAATAAATAATGCTGGACAATCCACACAGCATCATCTAGCCCCAAGCTAAGCAGAGCTTGTGTTATGGGTACTAGATGACTGATATACTTAATACAATACATTACATATATAGATATTTTTTATTATACATAGGAAATACCCAGAACACCCGGAACAAATATCTGTAGATCGTACAAACATTTGTCCCAAGGCGGGAGTCGAACCCGCAACCTCTTGCGTCGCAGGCGGACCTTCGCCCGCTGCGCCACATCGGTCGTCAAATTAAAGAAAAACAATTTACAAGAAAGTAAAGATAAAGTTTTCAAATAGCAAAACACATTATTTGAGCTACGTTCTCCTTAAGTTGTAATATAATGAACAAGCACTATGATAGAGACTTCACTTGCACTAAGCTCCAAAAATAATCCTAAAGGTAACCTCTGCACAATTTCCAAGGGTTGGTATGTGAGCTGCGGGTTTTCATCATCTAATATATAAAATTCTCGTGTCGCAATGTTTGCTACCAAACTCCTCCGAAATGGCTGGACCGATTTGTATGAAATTTGGTTTTGCATATCGGGTAGGTCTGAGACTTGTCCAACATTATTTTTCATACCCCTAAGTGATAAGAGTGGTCCACCCCAAACATTTTATTTTTTTGCTTAAAATGGCAAAACTACGTTTGCCGGGTCAGCTAGTTTTTATATATTTTTTGATAACTCCTACTACTTTCAGACTAAACACACACATCCGAAGACACAACACAAGGACCTGTCAATCAAATACTACACGAAACAGACGGACATCACAATCCCAGTAATGATGCACCTAGACAAATCACTAACCAGAATATTATCAAAAGAAAAAAAACACAAAATAAGAGAGAAATTCAAACTACTAGCAAAGGACATATTAAAAGACGTCGAAGAGCTCTTCACCCATCCAAATTTACAGCAGAAAGTGAAGCTAGTACTGCTAGATGTAAAGATTCTGAAGAATACGACGAAAAAGTTGGTGATGAATGAGAATGTTTCGAAGTATTTGAAGAGCTACTGCCAGTGGCAGGGGGAGAAGAAGATAGCTAAGAAGATGTGGTTCTACTCTGTACTGTTTACGGGATTAGACCTGTTCTATTTGAACCAGACGGGATCTGAAGTTAGGAGTAGTACAGGTGAGATTTGACATTTCAGCCTTATTTGATTGAAGAATAAAGCATGACTAACGGTACTTCAAAATGCTGTCTATATTATTTACTCACAAGACCCATTTCTAAAGGAAGTTTTGATCACTTCCCATATATAGATTATGCATAAAGTTACTCAAAGACTTAAGAGGAAACTCCCAATTTGTGAGACAAAAATATGCTCGGTTGGCGCAGTGGCTGAGCGATCGACTGCTGCACCGCGTGTCGTCGAGTTCAATTCCCGCACGGAACAAATGTTTGTATGGCCTACAGGTAGTTGTTCCGGGTCTAGCTGATCGTGTATGTGGCTTTAAATGTTGGTAAACGCACCCACTACACAGGAGAAATTCCTAGTGTGGGGCAACGTTATTTTTATAAAAATAAAAGAAATAAAAATATAAAAGAAAGCGTTTAATCGTAATAAATCCAAAACCAGAAAAAATTGCCTGACAAAAGCCATCCGTCCTGTGTTAATATCATTAATTATCATCTTATTTATCATATAAGTCATTACTTGCTTATTAACCGTGATTAAAAAATGCATAAAAATGAGAGGTAGCTTCGTGATGATTTTCTGCCAAAGAAATTCCATTTTTATGTTTTTGCCTCAAAACGGTCACGTGGTTCCGTACTCAATTTATTTTATTTTATTTTTAAAAAACGTTGCCCCACACTAGGAATTTCTCCTGTATCGTGCGTATACAAAAATTTAAACTCACATACACAAACAGCCAGACCCGAAACAACTAAATGTAAGCCATACAAATATTTGTTCCGTGCGGGAATCGAACTCGTAACACGCAGCGCAACAGCCAATCACTCAGATGCTGCGCCAACCGTGCCGTCGACATTTAAGTTAACTATTGTTATTGTTTGTAAAATCAAATTTACGACTGTCTATGTGATTTATACCCCCTTAAACACACCTTATCTAGAAACTTAATAAACTGTACAGTACATTCAACCTGTTCTCATATCCTCTCTGCAGTAAAAGTCCAAACCAATTATGGAAATGAGCCTGCGAAGTGTTTGGAACGACAGGAAACGCAGATATGTGCGCACAGCATCAGATATAATCTTAAAAGACTTTATTTTATTTGAATATTAAAGTAAACGTCAGTTATCCTTATGTTTGTACAGGGATCTCGTTTCTGGTCAGGAGAATCTATAATCCGGGTTAAAATTATCTTCTTCTTACCGCATCGATGGCCACGTATCGCCACGAAATCAGCCACGAACTTAGCACTATCAGTAGTGGCACGCAGGGCATCTTATCTGTAATAAGATATAAGAATAATAATAATGACGACCTATGTGGCGCAGTGGGCGAAGGTCCGCCTGCGACGCAGGAGGTTGCGGGTGCGATTTCCGCCTTGGGACAAATGTTTATACGATCTAGAAATATTTGTTCCAGGTGTTCTGGGTATTTGCTATGTATAATCAAAAATATCTATCTATGTAATGTATTGTGTTACGTATATCAGTCACCTAGTACCCATAACACAAGCTCTGCTTAGCTTGGGGCTAGATGATGCTGTGTCGTTGGTCCAAAATTATGAAAAACATAAAAAAAGTTAAACCTTTAGAGAACAAGACAGAAAATGATTAAAATCTAAATCTTAATATTCCAGGTCGAGGCTACATGAAAGGTATTTGCAGTAACAAAAACAGCTGCACACTCCTGGAGTGGCATCCAGAGAATATAGCGTACATACTGGCTCACGAAATAGCTCACAGGTAAATAACTAGTACATGTTTCTTTATGACAAAGGTGCGCCTCCTGGATTGTAATGCATATCCAAACTTAATCTTCTTCTTATATATAAAATTCTCTTGTCACAATGTTAGTTACCGAACTCCTCCGAAACGACTGGGCCGATTTGTATGAAATTTTGTGTGAACATGGGGTAGGTCTGAGAATCGAACAACATCTATTTTTCAGCCCCCTAAATGTTAAGGGTGGTCCACCCCAAACATTTTATGTTGCAAAACAACGTTTGCTGAGTCAGCTAGTCTAATATATAAAATTATTGTGTCGCGGGGTGCGTGATCGAACTACTCCGAAACGGCTCGACCGATTTTCGTGATCCTTAGCGAGGATATTAGCCAGGGGGGGAGAATCGAACAACTTTTTTTTTTTTCATCCCCCTAAATGTTAAGGGTGGTCCACCCCAAATTATTATTTTTTTGTCATGACTTATAATGAAAAATTACACTGATAAAAGGATTTATTAACTATTAATAATTTATTTAATTCATTAAATTTAAATTAATATTTTTTAACATTCAATAAATATTTATTTGGGAAGAAAGTACCTACATTTATTTATTGTTAATAAGTATTTATTAATAGTTAACAAATATTTATTGCACAAATATCTATGGTATATTCAAACAAATATTTATAATTAATCAATAAATATTTTGTTTAGTGAATTTGTTTTCCTTGCACTGTCATATGATATGAACAGACTATTGATCATAATAAATAGAAATAAGATAAAATAAATCCAAACCTTCTATTTAGTAACATGTTACACTTACAATTGTAAGATGTAGTAGAGCGGCGCCTCCCGGCAGAGGCATCTTAATGCCTAAAAGGAGACGCCATCTGAACTGTAACTGAATTTTGAACTGTAACAAAATAACAGATTTTTTCTAAATAAATAAAATAAAAATAAAAAAATAAATATTGCTGGACAATCCACACAGCATCATCTAGCCCCAAGCTAAGCAGAGCTTGTGTTATGGGTACTAGATGACTGATATACTTAATACAATACATTACATAGATAGATATTTTTATTATATATAGCAAATACCCAGAACACCCGGAACAAATATTTGTAGATCGTACAAACATTTGTCTCAAGGCGGGAATCGAACCCGCAACCTCTTGCGTCGTAGGCGGACCTTCGCCCGCCGCGCCACAACGGTCGTCAAATGAATAAAATATACCGTAGTTTAGTATTACAAAAAAAGAAAAAGAAATACGTCTGTCTGTCTTTTGTTCTATTTGTTTGGGCTTATCTACAAAACTGCTGGGACGATGTTGACAGGAATTTCACTGGCAGATGGCTACTTTTATTTTAGAAAAAGCTTCACGAGTTCCGTGATTTATTTTAATATATGTAGTTTAGTCCTTACCAAACTGTAATATTTACTGCATACTAATAGTGTTATGATTTTTAATTGTGATTATGAATCGGACTGTGATAATACGTGATCATTAAACAATAGTAAGAAAACCCGTGTTGTGTTAAATCTTCGCAGACACAGCTAACTC
This sequence comes from Phlogophora meticulosa, assembly GCA_905147745.2. NCBI lineage: Eukaryota > Metazoa > Arthropoda > Insecta > Lepidoptera > Noctuidae > Phlogophora > Phlogophora meticulosa. The sequence goes on from LR990534.1 coordinate 2,750,177, forward strand.
AACAATTATAGTGCCGATAGTCATATTAGTCAATGGTTTGATAGCGAAAAGTTCCGACCAACATCTGGAGAAACTTTCGCTAAACAGTTGGGTCAAGAGCCAGATACAGAAGGCGGTCTTCATGGACACGGCACGCCTTGTGAGGAGGTTCCTCTCTCTGGATCCCTAACCACCATTAGCTTGGGCCTACCACCTTGCTGCGGGCGGAGCACTATTTTAAAACAAATTAAAAAAAAAAAAGTTAGAAATATGTAAAAAAAAATACATATGTACAGTAAAAGAATAAGGAAAAGTGTGACCTACTGCCAGTCTATCCACAAATAGAACATGGAGGTTTCAAAGAACTGATGCTATGATTAATAGACAATGTATTTGAACACCTGGATTAATACATAGGCTCCTTATAATCCCGGAAAACTTAAGTATTCCTGTGAGAATATCGAACTGTCTCATGCTGACTTTTTTACCGTGGGTAACACTTCGAGGCACAGCTAGTATAGTACATCAAATTGAGTGTGTTAATTTTAGCACCAGCCAATTGATAAAAATCGTGGACAATATTAAGACCAATTGCAGTTTATAGGACGCAAGCCGTCCGTGTTACCGCGTCAATCAAAGCGATAGTCGTTTATTTTGGCTAATAATAGTGACACGACTCGGGTTACCATCCGTGCGGATTTGTCCGGATATTTGGCCCACAGTCCGGACTTTATCCATCCTTTTCATTTGTCCAGACTTTCAAATTAAAGATATTTTTTTAGTAATATATATATATATGTTTTGTAACTATTTATTTCTTTAAAACGATACCATTATTAATGTATGAAGAAATTAAATATAATAAATAATCACAGGGCACCGAAAAACTCATCCGCATCGCTGTCAACGGGCAAAGTGCCCAGAAGGCTGGCAGCATTGCCACCTTGAATGGCAATGCTGATTCTTTGGCCAATATATAATATATGTTGTATAATAAAATGTTGTACTGGAAATGTTTATTTTGTGCTTAATTGTACATGGATGGACATGGGAATGAGTCAAAATACAGCATGAAACGAGTTAAGAAAACTGAATAGACAAAAGATGAATAGACCTATTAGGAATAGCGAATGTGACGGATGGTTATCGTATAAAAAAAAAGGATTTAAAATAAAACACAACGTTCCGACGTCTTTGCAAGAAGACCTAGCTGCTAATTAAATTTAAGTGTGAAATATTTGTTAAGTGTGAATATTGGCTTGCACTCGTATGTTAAACTATAATTGTCTGCGAATTCGAAGCTTTATAAATTCCTTATTGGTGTAGGAAATCGCAGACAGACAGTGCTAATTTTGGTTGATTGGTGTGAAATTTATCAGGGAGGGTATCGTGGCTAGTAAATAACGGTCGCATGAGTCGACCGATTAGGTACGATTGCCTACGAGACACTTCGTGGATGGGCCATTTAATTCCATCTGTGCCTTGAAATCACTTTAAGCCATTGGTCCCGTTTGCAATTTACAAATATTTAGCCGTCGTTCCGGGTAGCAAACATCCCGAAAGTTTGACAACCAGTCTCCCAAGGCGTATAATAACCCCTAACTGGCCTACCAAGTATCAAAACTCTATTATCCGTAGTAATTAGATTAGAAAAAAGATTACTTACGATGTTTTACTGCATAAAATCGATAATTGTTGTTTAGAATAGAAGCGAAGGTCGCTGGACTTATTAAATGAAATAAGAACACTATTTTTACTATTTTTCTTAACATAGGGTACCATGCTATCCAGTAACTAGGTTGTGGAGGTCAGGTAGGCAGTCGCTCCATGTAATATCCTGGTATTCAGCTGCGTCCCATCAGACTGGTAACTGAAAGTCGACCCAAACATATTTAGGAAAAGCTAGGCGCATTTTTATTTTTTGAGTGTAACTTATTATGATTAGACATTAAGTTGAATGATCATCGGAATCGGAATTGTATTTAAGCCGTCAGGTTTAAAAAAATAGTAAACACGTATTTTTTTAACATAATGACAAAAAAATACTGAGATAAAACGCACCACAGTTTAGGAGTATAAGCTCGCTACGTCACAGCTCAGTATGAAATCTAAATAGGCGTGACTTCATGTCGCATTTTAACTCAATGTATCCTTTAATTAAGTAAAAAAAATATGTGTCCAATATTTTTTAGTTATCATCCCTATTCTTGTTTACAATTTCAGTCTCGGCATGTCCCACGACGGGACAGCCCACAACGAGTGTCGAGGACAGAGACACATAATGGACGCTAAGTACAACCCCAAACACCCTGCGAAAACCTGGTCACCGTGCAATAGGAGAGAACTCAATCATTTCTTGAAGTAAGTCTAGTTTATAATTCTCGATAATTTTACTTTCTATCTGCAAACGATTTGTGTAGTCTATATCTGACAAAGCCTGCCGTAAAAAGCCATCACAGTTCCGGTGTGGGAGAGAGATGGAGCTATTATAGCACTATCGTTTTATCACAACGAAACAATGATGGCTATAACACGTCATCGTCAGGCCCCTGAGCACACAACTGCCATAGTCAGCGCGTACCATCGGACTGGAATAATGGACTGAGCAAAATTGACCTTGAATATTTTTTCTTGCCCACCGTATTTGTTTCACAGCCGCACAGGGAACTCTCAGCAATTATCTATATTATAAGATCCGTACCAATTGGAAGGATGATCACAATGAGTAATACAGCTGGTATTTTTTTTAAGTTTGATCCAAACAGGTGATAATAGAAGTATCTATCTTCTGTTTCTTTAAATTATGTGTATATAGGTTTTATCATTATATTTTTCTATTTCAGAAGCAAACAGGCATGGTGCTTAAGACGTGACCCAAGCACGCTGTAATTATGAGCTTATATTTAATTATTAACTCACTAATAATAGAACTCTGAAAGACTGGATAAATACTGGTTATAAAGAACAGGCGCTCAACGCCTGTAATATTTATTTGAGCAACACTCAAAGTGTGTTGGTGCTGTTTAAAACTGTTAGGCGCTGCGAGATACTGTTTAAAAAAATATCCGAATGAGGCTAATACATAGATTGTAATATGACACATTTTGTCCGAAATAATGTAGCCCAAATAAACGCTTATAAAAACTGATAATTTGAGTTTGACTTGAATAAGAAACGTTAAGTGATAACGGAAACAATCTAGATATTAAAGCTTCAAACTTCCATGCCAAATTTAACTGTTCTTCAGAACGCAGGTACCACCTAGCTGTTTTACCGTGAACCCTTCTCATCTCACGTTGGAACTTGCCCAGGTTTGAACCCACAACCTCGTGCACAAAACGCGAGGCCTAAACCACTGGGCCATCATGACATCACATTCGAATTTATGTATGTGGTATGTTATAGTAGTATAAATCTTAAACTTACGCAGAATAAAAAACATTTTCTAAACTGACATACAAATTTTATGCAACTTTCCTTCTTTGCATAATTTTCTCCTAAGTCTAGACGTTAAGATGCTTAAGTTATTTGCATCATTAAGTATAGTGTCCTCTTTGGCGAACTGTCATCGGCGATTTTAACAGACAGTTTAGGAAACCTGGAAACGAACAAGCACTACGTCCACACTATTTATTACAACCTGCTTCTGTAACAGAAAGAAATCCTGGGTTTCCAGCAATGGAAACTTTATCGGCTCATTGTGCCTGAAACCGGCGAAGTGCGAGTCAAACTCAGTCACGAAGGGTCCCGTATATCGAGCGCCGAATAAATCATGACACAATACGTCACGGTTATTTTACTGCAAATGTAAGTTTTTAATCGCAAAAAAATGTATCTTTATGTTAAGTAGTGTGTACTTATGTGTGTGTGTGTGTGTGTGTAGTATTTTTACATTTCTATCTAAGGGTAGAGATGTACAGTAATAGTAAAGGTACGCCTTTCGGCGTATAGAAGCGTGATGTCCACTTCAAAGTTAGTATCCAGTATGTTACGTTACATAAGATTAAAGCAACATGATAATCTAGTGCATGCAACGAACTTATTTTTTTTATCTAAACTCGACCATGCAGTGCAATGTTGCTATTGCGCAGTTCAACAGTTCTCACGCACGCTCCAAAACTGGAGCGGGTTAGGGTTGCCAACTTAATTTTAGTACTAAGACAAGTATAATCTTATGATCATAATCCCCGGTCACGCATGTTTAGCGGATACCCTTTAGATTCATTTTTTTATGGAAGTGAGAATAATATATACTTCTTAACTAATATTATATAGATTGGCGCGTAGTAGGTACCTACTCACAACCGGCGGGCGTTTGTGACCAGATTTATGAACGTAGACGAAGCAAAAGGAGTATGTAAGGATCGTAGCAGGTGGCGTTCTGTAGTTTCTGCCCATGGATAAAGGCGTGAGTTTATGTATGTATGTAGATTTAAGAGTCACCGTAAGATTCGTTCCTACCTAAGTTTATTTATGAGCTTGTATGTAGAGGTAATCTCCGGAACTACTAATCCAATATTTAAAAAATACTGGTGGAAAGCTGGATTATTTCTTTGTGAAATAAGCTGTGATATATCGTGTACCTTAGCCGAGTTATCACAACTAAAACAAAATTAATTATGCGCGGACGAAGTTAGTTGTTTATAAAGATAAAACCAAGAATGAAAAAGTATTATTATGAATAGAATAACTATTTATTGTACACCATGAAAAGTTACAAATAATGACTTTAAGAGGTACAGACGCCAGCACATCAAGCTACCTCAAACTGAAAAATTCTCCCAATTGAATATGAACCTTAATCTTCTGTAACAAAGTTGAAAAACTATCAAAGATATTTGACATATTGGGGTAGCTTGATGTGCTACCCAATGTGTCATACATAGAAAAATAATAAAGTAGAAAAAATAATTATATGCTTAATAAGCGCTAGAGCATTGCCAGCTTACATGGCAATGATACCACTTAGCAGAGAAAAAGGTGATCTTAAAATGACATTATAAGTCTAGTGAAAGTAACTTGATATACCTAGCTTATCAAACAAGCCCAAACCGAGACGGGAGAAGACGCTAATATGTCAAACAAAAATCGCACTACACGTCAACTTTTTAATAAATTAAAACGAAATTGAGATACAGGTTGATTTTTGAGATGGAATCATTATTATGATTCCATCTCAAAATCAACCTGTATAGTATTTTTCATTTTTTTTTTACTATTATCAATTTTATTTTAATTAAATTGAAAATTAGCGCTTACATAGTAAGTTAAGTAGCTTATTTTTCCATATGTTTTTTTTTGTGCATGTGGTGTTTACCTATAAGTAATTTTTGCGCTGGAAGTTAATTTTAAGTATGTGTTATGCAGCTGTATTCATTGTGAACAATTGTTGGTAAACCTAATTAAATAAATAAATAGCATCCTAAATTATATAATTATGAAGAGATGATATGTCCAATTTTGAAGTGTTAGAAAAGCTAGGGTATGTAGGCCACGCCTCTCAAGCACGAGGGTGCAAATTCATACAAAGCCCGCCACACTATCCTTAAACCACTACAACTCCTGAAAACCAGAATTAACAGTGGCGACCACCAGAAAAGCGTCGAAATAATGAAGCCCACGGATCACGCAACGAAATTAATCAGCAAAGAACAGCGGAGGAAATAGAAAAATATATAATTTCCACTTCCCTCCAGGAGGAGCTCGTGGCTAAATAAAAACAGCTGCACGGGTTGGTCGAAGGTTAAGCTACGCTTGCCGAGGTTAGTCTGTGGATGGATGACCGTTCGTAATATATCGAGACTCTTCCATGCCTCGGAAAGCACGTTAAGCCGTTGGTCCCGTTTTGGCCTTCTGACTATCCGTAACAGTCGTTACGGATAGTCAGAAGGCCAAAAGTCTGACAATCAGTCTTACTAAGGATTATCGTGTTACCCACAAACTGGGTTGTGGAGGTCAGATAGGCAGTCACTCCATGTAAAATACTGGTAGTCAGCTGTATCCAGTTAGACTGGAAGCTGACCCCAACTATGTTGGGAAAAGGCCCTGTACCTCATACCCCAAAAATATTTTGGTGAAATTAAACTCTTGACGCATTCCTCTATTCATCACAATGCTTAGTCTGGAACCCCACCTCAAAAACTCACTCTGTATAAAACATGCAAGCATATCAAATTACGGCTTACGTTCAAAACAATAGCGGCACTTGACCTGGATAAGACGGTAGCTTCTCTTTTTACTCGCCATCAATAAAATTACTTTATTATGAGAGTAATTTGCAAGAGTTTACACTTTCTCCTGAATATTACGGATGTGAGATTCTCGAATTCTCGTTGTTTCGCTACCATTCACAGCTTTGTTTGCAAAGTAGGCATATTTTGCATCTTTAAATGGCTGAATCGATTTGTGTTGGATGTTTTGTGATGCATCTTCTCCTTTATTCTGCAAAAGATCAGTTTTTGTCTTAGATATTACAGACCGGGTTTTTAACTATTCTATAAAATAGGTCTTCGCTACTTTTATGCAATTTATTAAATACTTCACTTCATTACAGTTCAACAATCTTCGCTGAGTTGAGTGGTTGAAATCATACAATACCAAGATTCTAAGACATATTTGATTAAGTACCGTAAAACAAGGTTGGATTGATTAATTTTGAAACGAAATCATTTAAAAAAAACCGATACATTTTAAACTTTTTAAATAAAAATTCGGAAAAAATAAAACGGTTGAGGACTCTTTTAATGAAAATTAAATAATTATATTTTAATAAAACAATATTAATAGTTCCATGGAAAAAGAAATTAAACTTATTAATTAAATTGATATTGAAAATATCAATTCATCGGGATGCGTTCCCTTTTACGGTTAATTGGAGAAAATGTTTTTGAAAACGACTTTTATAATTGGCGAAGTAACCTCTTTTTACCGTAGTTAACGTATGACAGCCTTAAAAATGAAATATTTTGGACCTCTTTCTCTAAGGAATATAAAACAAACAACCGAATAAAAAAATACTCCTACAAGGAACTAGTTTTTAATGTTATTACAATTGCCGATCGACACAAATTCAGGGCACGTCCGTTTGTACACAACGATCTCGAAAACGCAATATTAGTATTCTTAGTATACACGAAACTGAAAGTTACACTTTTGAGCGAAAGTAAGAGTGCCCGAGTGAAACTTTACGTCGATTTAAACTTACATTTTATGTATCGATAAAACGTGTTAACTCGATTACTGCACGACTTCGCGATTTGCGAAATCGATTGATTCGTTAAAGCTTCTGTCGTTTGCAGATAAACAAATTAAGATCAAAATACTGGTATTTTGATCTCAATTTGTTTATCTGCTATTGCTATATCCCCTTACTACTGAAGGGCAAAAGCTTCTTCTCATACAGAGAAGGCACGAGCATTAATACTCAAGCTTCCTGAATGGGGGTTGGCGATTTCAGACCTTTATTTATTATAAAAAAGTCCTGGTTTCCTCACGATGTTTTCCCTCACCGATTTCGATAATGTTTAAGATGAACTAAGAAGGGACTTATACATAAAAATAGTCTTATTGGTTGCCCAACATTCCGGGCTTATACTGAAAAATTCCAGATGGAAATACCCCCATAACTTCATCCAACCGGGGAATCGAACCCAGGACCTCATGCTCAGCAGTGCCGCTTCCAACCACTAAACTAAGAAGGCATACTATCACCACCAAATAGATGTACATATTATCTCCTACACATGAACGAAAATTATTACATCAAAGTCAACTGGTATCAATGAACTCTCACAGATGAGATTATTATCATAGGAAATGACGCAGCGACCACTGGGTATAAATGTAGAGGATGAGTCACTATCATACTTATCACATATTATGCAAAGCAAAACGTGTTTAGAGATTATGTTGTCAATTCCTACTTAGCCTCATTGGTCTAGTCTAGTGGACGCAAGTACTTCTGCTAGCATGAGGTCTTGGGTTCTATGTCCGCGTCGGGCAAACTATCTTCATGGTCCTCGTTATCTCAGTAATAGAGTAGGCTATTTATTTATTATTTAGCTCGTGGCAAAATAGAAACAGCCGCACGGGTTGATCGAAGGTTAAGCTACGCTTGCCGAGGTCAGTCTGTGGATGTGTGTCCGTTTATTACATATCGAGACTCCTCCATGCCTCGGAAAACACGTTAAGCTGTAGGTCCCGGCTGTCATTTGTAGATCTTTGACAGTCGTTACGGGTAGTCAGAAGCCAGAAAGTCTGACAACCAGTTTAGCCCAGGGGTATCGTGCTGCCCAGTTACTGGGTTGTGGAGGTCAGATAGGCAGTTGCTCCATGTAAAACACTGGTATTCAGCTGCATCCGGTTAGACTGGAAGCCGACCCCAATATAGTTAGGAAAAGGCTAGCTAGGTGATTTATTTATTTATTCACAAAATCCAAAGCCCTTTAACAATTTCACTTAAAATATATATAGGTACTAACGTTACAGCCAGTTAAGGATTTACTAACTGAACTTATTATATGCATCAGAAACAAACAGAATGACAAGCTAGCACCATCTAAGCATATGAAAGTGTGTAGTGTGGGTGGGTGTGTATGAGTGTGTGTGAAGAGTTGAAGTCAAAATCAAAATCAAAATTCATTTATTCAAATTAGGCTGAGAATAAGCACTTTTTGAACGTCTTAACGTTTACATAAGACAGTCCCCCAAAACGCCCACCCTTCACGGGGTGTATGGTATAATTATATTCAATATTATTTAGAATTATTAGTGGATTCCACGCATACAGAGGTTACTAACAGTTTCCTGAAAGTATTTTTTAACCCCCGACGCAAAAACGACGGCGTATTATAAGTTTGACGTGTCTGTGTGTATGTGTGTGTCTGTCTGTGGCATCATAGCTCCCGAACGGATGAACCGATTTGAAAGGTGAATTAGTCGGGAGTGTTCTTAGCTATGTTTGATGCAAATCAGTTTAGCCGTTCAAAAGTTATCCGTATTTTACTCTTTGAATCTTGGTTTTTTCGTAAAATGCTTAATATGTCATAATTACGTGTTTCGATAGATTGTCGATTGAAGCGTGCCTACAACTAGGTATTTTATATGTAGTTTAAAAAACATGAAATAAAAATTAAATTTTAAATTTTATAAAGCTTTTTCATTTAGAGGTAAATAAAACAAGATGAGAGAATATCTTGTTATTTTATTTTTAATATCCTACCAATGACAATGAACTTCACGGCCTACTTGTCAGATTTCATAAATAATTTTCATAAATTAAATACACTGATTGTCTTATTCAATTTATGTAAATCGGTCATAATAAGAATAAAATGTTTAAAATTTGTTAATTTATTTATCAACGCGGCAGTAAAGTGAGAGTTAAGTTCATTCAGATAGACTTATAGGACGACCTAGTGGAGTGGCGGGCGTAGGTCCGCCTGCGACGCAGGAGATTGCGGGATCGATTCCCGCCCTGGGACAAACTTTTGTACGATCTACAAAGATTTGGTCCGGGTGTTCTGGGTATTTGTTATGTAAAATAAAAAATATCTATCTTAGTAATGTATTGTATTAAGTATATCAGTTATCTAGTACCCAGAACACAAGCTCTGCAAATTGAGGCTAGATGATGCTATGTGGCAATCCACAATTCCCAACAGCGGACATTCGCCCGCCGCGCCACATAGGTCGTCAAATCGATGTTGGACTAATTCAGAAAGGCCTTTTGAAGAAAGAGCCATAGCAGCTTTGAGTTGACCACGGGCCTAGACGAAATTCCGTATCTGTAAGCATTGACGCCAACGCAAACTGTATGGAGTTGACATTAGCTTTAGACATGTCACGTGACTCCTATCCACATGTAATATCATTGCCATACATTTTGATGACGTTAACGTCTGGCGTTTTACGCTACAGAAAAGTGGTTTGTCTAGGCCTGCCAGACTGCATGCATGCAGCAGTCATCGTGAAGCTCGCTAAGAAGCTGAACTGTTTGAAGCTCAACTATATCCTTTGTTCAACGTCTTAACTTCCAGGACCAACAGAAAGAGTCTAATCCGATGACCTGCTGACCACCAACCAACAATGGTCAAACAAATTACCCAAAACTCGCCCTAAAAACCGTATCACAATAAATATTATCCAACACCTTTTGTTCGAGCTGCCCCACTGACATACAGACAGACAGAACAGTTATTTTTATTCATTAATTCATTAACATGTGCCTTTGAGTCGGATGGCCAGAGACAAAAGACCAACGGTAGGTGGTCACGGCTCGGTGGTAAACTTGGTACAGTGCTGGGAATGCTTTAGAAAGGGTATTAAGAAAGTGTCCACTGTTAGTACCTAATTATAAAATCTTAATATTTTTGTTGAACTACACTTTTTTAAAGCACTGCATAGATTTTGACGTATATCATATATAAACTATTTTTTATATTTTTCAATCAATCTTTTCCCCACATTAGGAATTTCTCCTGTATCGTGAGTGCGTTTACAAATATTCAAACTTACATAAACAGAGCGCCTCAGCTCACATACACAAAAAGCAGCAATATGAATAAAATAATAATAATATATAACAGAGCTCATCGAAAACACTCTTTTCTCTAGTTGTAACGCTGCATAGTGTCTAGATAAGTGTTTCTTGTAGGTACATTGAAGGTAAAATTACAAACACATTTTTTTATTACACAATTACAATATACATTTTTTTTTTTTTAACAGCTGTAATTTAAGACTTATAAACAATAAAAATATTTATTTATTTATTAGATACATGCTCACAGCAGGAGATCCTGGGAAAATTCGGTTTTAAAGTTGGGATTAAATTTAGTGTTGCTGTTCACGTAATACGTTAAGACAACGGCTTAAAATTCAAGAGAAACACATTGGGCCCACCGCAGGTAATATGGGTCCAGGGAAGGCAGAGGAATAAGTAGATATTCAAAGACCCAATATAAAATACAGGGTGGATGGACATCGAGGCGCAACCAAATACCAAGGGTTCAATATACATGATTCTGGAATCCCACTCAGCGTTGAAATTTTTCGTCGGAATTTTCCGTCTTATTTTCTCTTGTTTTTTACTATTGCAAACAGTAATGATTTATATTTAGACGACCGATGTGGCGCGGCGGGCGAAGGTCCGCCTGCGACGCAAGAGATTGCGGGTTCGATTCCCGCCTTGGGACAAATGTTTGTACGATCTATAAATATTTGTTCTGGGTGTTCTGGGTATTTCCTATGTATAATAAAAAATATCTATAAATGTAATGTATTGTATTAAGTATATCAGTCATCTAGTACCCATAACACAAGCTCTGCTTAGCTTGGGGCTAGATGATGCTGTGTGAATTGTCCAGCATTATTTATTATTATTATTATTCTCTTTATTCTTGGTATAAACATATAAATTACATTTTTAAATATTTAAATATAAAAAATACAAAAACATTTAAAAATATAAAAAATAGTAGTCCACCGATGGCATGAGCAGGGTCCAAGCTACCGGCGGTTAGGGTTGCAGAGACAGGAACCTCCTCACAATGCGAGCCGTATCGAGGAGTACTGCCTTCTGTATCAGGCCTTTGATCCAACCGTGTAACGAAAGCCTCGACAGATGGTCGTCAAGGCCAGGCAAGGCAAGTTTTTAGCCAGTAGGCCATTGGCCGTAACTACGATCGGCACAATGACAGCCGAGTCCACATTCCACATGTCGACAACCTCGTGTGGTAAGTCAAGATATTTAACCTGTTTTTCTTTCTCGGCTTTCACGAGGTTCTCGTCATGTGGGATGGTGACATCCACTATCATTGCGCGGCGCGCTAATCGGTCTATCACTACTATGTCAGGCTTATTGGCAACAATAGTCCTGTCAGTAATGATAGACCGATCCCAGTACAATGTGACATGGTCATCTTCGAGAACTGGGTCGGGCACATACTTGTAGTACGGTACCTCAGATTCCACAAGCTTGTACCTCAAAGCAAGTTGCTGATGGATAATCCTGACCACTTGGTTATGTCTGTGCAAGTATTCGCCGTTAGCCAGACGAGAACAACCAGAAATAATATGTCTGATGGACTCACCCGGACGGTGGCATGCCCGACACATGTCAACCGTCCCGTCCTTCATAATATGTTTCCGGTAGTTGTTCGTCAGAATAACTTCGTCCATAATCGCACAGACAAAACCTTCAGTTTCCCCAAAGAGGTCACCGAATCGTAGCCAGGATACGGACGCTATGAAATCCACATCGGGCCCATGAAGAGCCCGATAGAAGCGCCCGTGAAGCTCCTTGCTTTGCCATACCTGCTTGCGGTCATCGGTAGTAAGCACTACAGGTTTGCGCCAGTTCTCTTTAGCCATGGACAGCGGGGTGAGTCCCTTGTCAACTACGACCACATCCCGATGCATACCCACTTCGGTTTTTAAAAAATAATCCCTGAGGTTGCACACCTCGCGGTTGTAGAGTGTCTTAGCATTTAAGAAGCCTCGAATATTATTATTATTATATCTAGCCCCTAAGGATTAGATTTTTGTTTAAAGAGTAAATAATTCACTTCTTTTATGAAACACCATCTCAATGACGGCACGGATGGCGCAGTGGCTGAGCGATTGACTGCCGCGCCTCGTGTCGTGGGTTCGATTCCCGCACGTAACAAATATTTGTATGGCCTACAGGTAGTTGTTCCGGGTCTGGCTTATTGTGTATGTGTAAACGCACCCACGACACAGGAGAAATTCCTAGTGTGGGGCAACATTTTAGAGAAAAAAAATGGGTTAGAAATAAATCATGATTTTTATATTTTAAAGTAAATGATAACATGAAAAAAAACGTAGCATCTCCGAGTCTGAGTTCGCGCCCGGTTGATGGCAATAGGCTCCTACTACTAACGGCATTAAGGCAAACTGCATTTTATAGCCTAAAGCCTTCTGGGGCATACAAGTGTGATGTTTTATTATATTGGCAACACTTCAATACTTTAAACCGAGACATTCTGCAACTCCAAGCGATATATTCAAGCAATTTCCCAACAGAATCCCGTCTAAACCTTCCGACGGCGAAGCAATAAACCAACCCTTTCTCTTTTGGTTTCCGTGGTACACAATGGTATTGCAGGCAGACGTGTTGCTGTACGGAGAAAGCACGCAACAATAGCATGTGAGGTGACATATCGAAACCAATCTGTAGCATGGGATAGAGGTGGGGCAGAGTTGAAGTTTTTTTTGGGATACCTAGTGTAAAGTAAATTTGAATATCGAAAAAAATCTGTGATGCAAAAGGAGTATGTAAGATGGCGTTCTGTAGTTACTGCCTACACCCATGGAAAAAAGGAGTGGTTTATTTAGGTATGTATGTAAAAAATATTGTATGTGACTGTACAAATGGGAAACATATTGAAGCTCCTTCGTATGCTCTTCTCATTTATCCACCTGTTTATTTACTTTACTTTACTTTACTTTATTTGGGAAAAAAACGATATTACATTACATAAAGGGCTTATCGATATGTTACATGAAAACAAAATCAATGTAATAACAACAGCATTTTCCACATATTAACAAAGAGGTGTCTATGCTATGATGAGCCAGTTACTACTTACAATCTAGGTAACATTCTATAACGTTACAAATCAATACAAAAAAATAAAAAATAAAAACAAGGAGAGAACAATAATAATAAAAAAGCTAGGTAGTTAGTTATCAAAAGCTACATCTAGGTTGTTCAGTACATTAATAACTTTACTTCTAAAAGCATTTCTATTGAGCATAAATATGTCTATATCTATGAAGTGTTCATTATAAATTTGCGTGAGACGCCAAAGGGGTGCACGCTTACCCGCGTTTGTCCGACATGATGCCTGATCAAACAATCGGTACTCGCGCACTCCACGGCGGTTAATCGATCTAGGTACTACAAGTCTAATGTCATTACTAATGTCTACACAATTCAGCTTATTATGATAAATGTCATGCAGTGTCATTACTTGCAGTTAGAAGCATTCGTCTCTTCTCGAGTGAGAGTAAATTATACTTTGCTAGTAGGTCTTCGTAAGGTAAGCGTGGAAGTTGGCATTTGTATTGCATAGTTCGTAAGAATTTGCGTTGTACTTTTTCAATGGCTACTTTATATTTATTATAAAACGGATCCCATATTAGACAGGCGTATTCAAGCTGAGAACGAATAAGTGAACGATACAGGTGTAAAAATGTGCAAGGGCGCCTAAAGTCGGTAGCTGTTCTGAAAACAAAGCCGTACATTTTAAATGCTCTGGTTATAATGTTCTCTATATGAAGATCCAAATGTAATTTACTGTCAAATAGTATCCCCAAATCTCTAAGCGTCGTTACTCTGTTAAGTGCAGTATCACATAGGGTATAACCATATTTTATTATAGTTTTTTTTTTAGTGAAGCTGATGATCTGGCATTTGGGTATACTTAAATTTAACTTATTAACTGTACAATATTCAGAGAGTCGGTTAAGATCGCTCTGTAGTTCTGAGCAATCATTAACATTTTTTATGATTTTATACAATTTCAAATCGTCAGCATATAAAAGAAAATTTGTGTATTTAAAGCATGAATTTATGTCATTTATAAATATAACAAAAAGCAAAGGTCCCAATATGGAGCCCTGAGGAATACCGGATGACATCCCAGCACTACCCGACTTGTACCCATTTATCACGACTACCAGGCTGCGGTTAGTAATATAAGAGCAAAACCAACGCAAAAGATTGCCCCTAATTCCATTGAACGCTATTTTATTAAGAAGGATTTCATGGTCTACTCTATCAAATGCCTTCTGAAAATCTGTATAGACAGCATCCACCTGAATTCTGTTGTCAATACTATGGAACAGAAAATTGGAGTAAGTTGCTAAGTTCGTCATAGTGGATTTTTGTTTAACAAAGCCGTGTTGTTCGGGTATGATATAGTTATGGATGAAGGGATAGATGGCATTATGAACGAGCTTCTCAAAGAGTTTTGATGTTGCACTGATTATTGATATTGGACGGTAATTTGTGACGTCGTGCTTTGAACCACTTTTATGGATTGGGACAATGTAGGCGCATTTCCAAATGTCTGGAAAGAAACCCTCAGCGATGCATTTGTTAAAAATAATGTGCAATGGGTCACATATTGATTCAGCAGTGCGTTTAAGAAACACAGCTGGTAGTCCATCTGGCCCTGGACCCTTGGAGGGGCCTAGTTTTTTCAATTCCCTTTGAATACCAACTACATCAAAGTAGATATGGTGTAGTAAATCACACTGATCCGAGTAAATATTTGGTGGAGACCATTGAGGTGTTAAGGAAGACTGCTGATAAACAGACTGGAAAAATGACGAGAACAAGTTACAGATAGTTTCGGGATCTTGCGACGTTTGGTTCTTGTATATCATGCTTGATGGTATACCTGCCGTGGTTTTTTTGTTACGTATATAAGACCAGAAAAATTTTGTATTTTTAGGTATAGAATCCTCTACAGAATTAATGTACATCTTGTAACATTTCGTAGCTTCACATTTAAAACGGGCTCTGTATAATGAAAATATTTCATAATCCGAGTCATTTTTATATGTTTTCCACTTAATCCAAGCTTTACGTTTGTTTTTGAAGATATGTATGAGAGATGGACTAAACCATGTTGGATAACGAGTTGGTTTAGACTTTGAAAGTGGAACATTCTTTTTGACAATATCGTAGACAGTTTCATAGAATAAATTAACCGCATTCGCTGCTGGAAGCTGGTCTAGTATCATGTTCCAAGAAACGTCCATCAACTCTTTATTTAGTAGTTCGTAATTAGCCTTAAAAAAGTTAGGTTTTTTTACGGGGTTACGGTTCATATTACTAACATGAGATGCGAAAGGAATTATAACATAGAATGGAGGGTGATGAACGTCTATTGGGACAGAAATCGGGTCCTGCGGTTGCATCACAGAGCAGTCAGTTATGTTAGTGATGCACAAGTCCAAAATTCTGTCGTTTGAATTTTTGATTGCATTGTATTGAGAGGCCCGGTGAAGAGTCATGAAGTTTCGCAGTCCGTCACAAATTGATGATGTTCCATTAGAAACAAGGGCAGAAGAGTCAGCTTGATATTGCCAATAGGCATCAGGTATATTATAATCTCCGATTAGTAGCAGGTTGGATATGCTGTTTTTTCTTATGATGTCATTCAGAATTTCAAAATATAAATTATAAATAGCTATGGGTGACCTATCTGGTATGTAAACTGCGCCAAGTAAATAACAGCCACATAGTTCAGTACTAGGTAATTGGACTAGAACCAGTTCCAGAAACTTTGACATCGGTGTAAGTGTCGGTGCAGAGAAACGATACGGTTTAAGATACTTCATGACTGCCACCAAAACTCCTCCTCCATCTGACTTTTGCGTCATATTTAGGTCTCTGTCACATCTGTAAACAGTATATCGTTGGTCTATGAACTCATCATCATATATGCTACTGTTTAGCCAGGTTTCCGATAAAATTATTATGTCATACGAATTGGACATTATATTAAAGAATATTGTTTTCAACTTTGTACGCATGCCACGACAATTTTGATAATAAACCGTTAAGTTATTTATTGTGTGAAAATCTGAAGTCACCTAGAGTGTTGTGTAGTTTTTACCAAATACTTATAATTACGCTAGTGAGTAGCCATATATGTATAGTAGTAGCCTTATTTTGAAGTGCCTACCCAATCATTTTCAATCTGAAAGGCAACTCTGTGTTAAGTGTTAAAATGTGCCAGTATATGACAATATTAAAAATAGCATTGTGATACAATTAAAAAAAATAAAAATAATGTCGTGATTTTTAATGTTGTACCTACTATATTATTCCGTTATAAAAATATTTATTCATGCTATCCTCAACTACAAATATTGAATCGAACATTAACCGCAGCGTACAGTTTTTTGGGTATTGGCAAAAAAAAACAAAAAAAACAATATTTGAATAGAGCAGCAACTCCATGCCACTAGTGTCCATCTGTTCCGATCTACACAGAGCGGCGCGAACCGAAGCGGAACTGTTGCCTCATAGCCAACATTTTCACTATTCCGCTATTGCAATTATTTATTATAATAAATCAGTAAAAGGATTGTGTTCGTGGTCTATTTATCTACAGATAAATCGATTTGTAAAGTGCACGGTATTCTTGGACTGTGGAAGTGACTGATCGATGTATGTAGAAGACACTGTTCATCTCGGAGAGCGTACAAATCATGTTTGTCACAGAAAGAGCAGGAACATTTGTCAAACTGTTCGACATAGGTACTTACCTATGTTGAACAGTTTGACAAATGTTTTAGACACTTCAGCTAGGGCTACCTTTCCTACATCAAATCACAATAAAAATTCATTTATTCAAATTGGGCTGAGAATCAGCACTTTTTGAAAGTCCAATGTTACATGAGACAGTCTCCCAAAACGCCCACGATTCACGACTTCCTAGTGTTTTGGCTGGGAAAAAGAGTTGGCGCATCAAACTCCCAAGTAATACATCTGTCTGAAAAGTTGAAAGAACTTGAATCTATACAATTATATAATTAATTTATAAATCGATCAAATAAATGGTTTATCACGTGTTAGTTACCAAAAAATGGACGGTTTGCTGTCTCGGGTATCAAAGGTGTCTGTTTTACCAGAAAAATACCTGTCCATAAATAGTACAATAAGTTGTCAAGAAAGTCCATTATGAAGATATAAAGATTAATTAATCAAGCGTAACCGTTGAATGAGGTGCGTGCGAGTTTAGCCGGGGGTTGCAGAAGGATCGTACGTTCCCGCGATCCCCGGCGTAGGTGTGAGTTGGAACAATCGGCGTGTTTTTGAGTCAGTAAGAGTCTTACAGACCCCGCCGCCTCACAGGGCGGAGGACACCCATGAGGATTTTCCAAATCGGAACAAAAATAAAGGTGCGTGCGAGGTAGTAAGGAAACTCACATATGCCTGTCTCAGACATATGGTAGCCGCACACCTGTCTTAGCTTTTAAATACCTGTCAAATGCGACAATCGCCTGTCATATTTTATGTTAACCATGACTACGGCAGTCCCCTTTGCGTTTAGAAATATTGTGCAAAAAGCCATGCAGTCCACCGTGCTGTATTCCAACTAATGTTATTTCCACTATCAACTTTAAACAGGTGTAAATTAAATAGATTTCATAATGACTATTACTATTGAAAAATAAATAAAAACGGTTGTAGTTGCAAAGTGAACTTTATGCGCCGGTGTTAAAATTACTAACACATTGAGTTAACAATTTTGGAAGCTACATTTAAAACGCAGGATACCTGGTTTTCGCCGCATATAAAAACTTGGAAATGTATAAATATAAAATATGACCAGATGCTTCATTAGTGTTGCCTTTAGTTCTTCCTAAAATCTAAATGCAATGACAAGTCTCAGATTACAAATAATTTATGGTAGGCATGTATTTGGTCATCATAAAAATTAACCAGTTGTTAATCTGAGATATTTTTAGAGACTGTCCCGATTTAAGATGATCTATAAAATTCCATTTGATCCTCTAGACTACCTATTATAGTCTTCAATATAGGCTTTCTGCTATCAAACTTACGCTGATGATCGTTTAAGAAAAAAAACTCGATAGGAGATGAGCCTCTCCATTTACAGAAAACCTGTAATTCTGTTTTTCTTTAGAACTTTGATCGTGACTCGCCATATATGGATCAGTAAGTATATATTACTTAGATCCTGGGTACCTAAAGGTAAAAAGGCAATGCCAAGGTCGATCTTGTAATTGAGAGCGAGACAAAATACATGTTTGGTACTTTCCGGACATCCCAATGAAACCTTTAATTAGAAATATCCTTTAATCAAAGAAATAAAATACTGGCTGTTGGGTATGAGGAAAAGGCCAGCCTTTCCCATTTTGAAGGGTCGTGTCGGGTACTTTATCATTTTTCTTTTAAATTTCACATTAAAAGGTGCCTTTTAAAGGTCTAACTGATATCAATTATTTGACTTTGAACAGAATAACCAGGAAATACAAGGACGAAACTTTCACTCCAATTCATAGACACAACAAGTCTATTCCAAATTCAAATTTAACAACAGACATGGCCACAAAATAGTTACACTAAAAACAACATTGCAGGATACATGTGCTGGATCCCACGACACCAAACAACGCGAGTACCTATACATAGACAGTTTTTATTTAATGTAACATTATCATTTTAATTGAAATGAAAGTAAAATCCGCGGCTAAAACAAACAGCTGACACAGTTTGGGAAAATAGTTTTTACAATTCCGAATTGCATTGAACTAGTGAGGGGGTGATGTCTATACAACGTTTGTTTACTTGCTGCATTAATGTAGGCTTTGTATCGGAAATTATTATGTTATGCTTTTAGAGTAGGTACGTATTTTCAATAGTGTGTAGGATCTGTATTTTCTGAAGGCTTTTACAAGGTTTATTATGGCCCTAACCTTAACAAAATTCTAGAATATTCAAGCCTTCAAAATGAATACATATTAATTTAGAAGTAATACAGAAAAAAAAAATCATAGCTATGTACTACTTCCCCTAATACCCAAGAATCGCTTTTAACGATTCCATTTGATTTTTGAATTTTGAATTGATTGACATTTGAATAACAGTAAAACAAACAATACACCCGTGTTCATCTTAACTAATTTCGATCTACTAAATGAAAACAATATACATTTTACCAAAAGAAATACTGAAACAACTCTATCGATGAGGTCCCAACACTATCTAACACTTAGTTCTGTGTCTGTTGCACTAATCCGCGCGCAGTCGCATGCCGCGAAACCACGCGAACTGCCGCTCACAACCACGCGGTAACCACCGTAAATAAATACGATACAACTTCTTTAATTCAAATAAAACCTCTTGAACTATTTGGCTGTAAGCATGTAATTTTCTTGTAATGTTCTAATTGTCTTTTCTAATTTATGGTAGGTGTCAGTAACGCGCGGGAAAATTTAGAAAATGGCGGACTTTTTAATAACTTTTTTTGTTGTTTATATTTTAAAGTTTAATAAAATGTGAAGTTCTTTTAAGTTATTAGTTAGTGCATTTATGTAAATATGGTGATGTACTGGAGAAAAGTGATACTGGCTGCTGCCTTGTCGTCTGTTTTGGATGTCAGCAGCGAACAATTTGGGAATGATGTAAGTATTTTTTAATTATTTTTTCATACTCTTCAGGTTAATAATTTGATGTGAAAACAAAACTAAAATATAAAGAAAATACCTTATCGAGCATTGATTTTAATCACTGGTATTTTCGTATAGGTATATTTTTTATAGCAGAATTATAAAACAAACAACTCAATGAACTTTTTAACGTAGGTACCTAATCATTGTAGAAATCCGGTTCTCATTTAACAAATCACTGACTTGATTTTTTTCTCCGTAGCATTTGTTTATTTACTTTTTACAATAACCTGTTTGAATGCGTATCACGTTATAGCATACTACAGAAGGGAAGCAATATTTGAATATAGATAATTATTTTATAAGTAGCTACTAACCTAGTATGAAGGAAAACATCGTGAGGAAACCTGGACTTATATAATTAATATAAGTCTGAAATCGCCAACCCGTCTTGAGCAAGCGTGGTGATTAATGTTCATGCCTTCTCTGTATGAGAAGAGGCCTTTGCCCTGCAGTGGGACAGTTATAGGTTGGTACTTTACTTTACTAACCTAGTTATAATTTTGGTATATCGAGAACATTCTCATGCAGAGACGACTTCTGGATTACTTCAAAGTTTTCTCGAATGCCTCGTTGGTCTAGTGGTCGCAAGAGCAACTGCTAAGTATGAGATTCTAGGTTCGATTCACAGGATGGGCAAAGTACTATTTTTGGTTGGTTTTCCAGAAGAAATCTGTTAGTGGCAACCCGGAGTCAGAATTCGTGCCTAGTTGATGGCAGTAAGCTCTCACCCTATTACTTGCGACTGTAAAAATAATGTCAATATGTGGGTTTACTATTGGTACTTACACCTCTGCCTAACCCTTCACGAGCTTTATGTCCAATATTGAAATAGCCAAAATTATTCATACTACTCGTACTTCTTGCTGAATGGTCAAAATTTGGCTATTTTAGCTTTGGCTATCTACACATTAACTATGCCAAAACTCACACTCCTCCGCGCACGCAATGTTCTCAAAAGGGAACCGAAATTTTCGCTTCACATGTTATTGTAACTTAATGTGAATATATGACCATTTCAATAGAGTTTACTGTTCCGATTTTCTTCTTACATGAAAATAACAAGACGTCATCAAATAATATCTACCATCAACTAAAAAGAGAGGAACTTTCAGATTACCAAATCCAAAATAGTGTTTTATATAGATACTAGCTATTGCGGCTTCGAAATATTTCGATTAAAAAAAGACAAAAAGCAGCCTATGTCACTTTCCATCCCTTCAACTATCTCCACTTAAAAAATCACGTCAATTCGTCGCTCCGTTTTGTGGTGAAAGACGGACAAACACACACACACACTTTCCCATTTATAATATTAGTATGGATTACCTAGAAGGACATACACTGACCTTACTGGTGATGTTCTTCAAAAAGGTCAGGTGCGTAGTACTCGCAAACGGCGTGCGTGTAAGAACTTAGAGGAAGCGAAAGGAGTAGCAGATGGCGTTCTGTACTTTCTGCCTAACCCCATGGAAAAAAAGCGTGTGATTATGTATATTACATGTATACCTAATGCTTTGCGTACCGTTAAAGACGTCGACCAATGCACAGAGTTTTGTTTATATAATTCTAATCTTTGCGGTACATAAAAAAAAAAAAAAAATTGCTGGACAATCCGCACAGCATCATCTAGCCCCAAGCTAAGCAGAGCTTGTGTTATGGGTACTAGATGACTGATATACTTAATAGAATACATTACATATATAGATATTTTTTATTATACATAGGAAATACCCAGAACACCCGGAACAAATATTTGAAGATTGTACAAACATTTGTTCCAAGGCGGGAATCGAACCCGCAACCTCTTGCGTCGCAGGCGGACCTTCGCCCACTGCGCCACATAGGTCGTCAAAAAAACAACTGTATACCATATTATGCCATTAGGTTGATATAATATATCTTTTCAGCTACCGGAATAGCCCATAAACTGGCGTAATTACAATTGGGTTTTATCATACGTAGGTAATCTAGTTTTTTTGTACTAGAGGTTGGTTGTTTTACATCTGTTTGTATGTCTGTCATTATCCTTGTTTTGAAATATTAATAACTTTACCTAAGCATAGAGAGCTGCCAGAATTGGCTACCTCGATGCATAATATTTATGCATTCTTATTCTTATTATCTTATTATTAAATACTTTACTCCACACTAGGAATTTCTCCTGTATCGTGGGTGTGTTTACAAACATTTAAACTCACATACACTAACAGCCAGACCCGGAACAACTACCAGTAGGTCATACAAATATTTGTTCTGTGCGGGAATCGAACCCACAACACGCGGCGCAGCAGCCGATGGCTCAACCACTGCGCCAACCGTGTCGTCAACTTTCAAAAAGGAGGTAGCCAGTTGATGACGCGTCCGTATATTAGGGCCCATTTCATAGACCGGAGTGCTAATTATCGTTCTCGCATGTAGGTACAGTTAGTCTTTAGCTATGAATCCGTGTTTCTAAGTGTCAAAGTCAAGTTAAATTATGACAACTCGTCTCTTTGCAGCCCATATTTTGTCGCGTTTGGACTATTAGAGTTACCATGACTAACCTTTAGTAAGGAAAACTGAGAAAAACACGATATGTACCTCGAATACAAAAATGGGCCCAATACGAAGCGTAACCAAAACTTTCGCAATACATACATGACTAAAAAAAAATCACGTAGCACAAGCAAAAGAAGAAGGAATCCTGTTTTATTAGACCAAAGACCTAACGCCAAAATTAGTATTCTAATACGAGAACAATCGTAAAATCTATCAGATAAACTTCGCAGCACATTTATATTCAGCAATCGTAAAACATGGTTGGTTGTAAAATTGTAGAGCATTTTATTTAAAGACTGGTTCATACTTTGCTTGAGGCTCTGAAACGTGGTCTTTATCATAAAGCTGAAATTCCAGTTAAGTTTCAATATTAAATTAAATTAACTGCCTCAATACTGCTGACCATGAGATCCTGGATCGATGGATCGATGCCAGATAACCAATAAATAAATAAATACGTAAATAAATATACATACATATATAAACTCACGCCTTTTTCTCATACGGTAGGTAGATACTACAGAACCCCACCTCACATACTCCTTTTGCTTCATTTACGTACACATATATATACATCCAGATTTATGAACGTGCGTGTATGAACAGTCGTACATGCACGCCGGTTGCAAGTTCTACGCACCTGACCTTTCTGAATAACATCACCAATAAGGTCGGTATATGTTTTTCATGGGCGTCCCCCCGGTCATTCATCCTCTCAAAGTGACCAAACCATCTTATCTAACTTACTCTTTAATTTTTCGTCATTACATCGTCTTTACCTGGCGAAAATAAATTAAATTGAATATTAAAAATACTATCAAATGTTACACTGCTTGCTTATGTTTTCAAGCAATGAGAATGATATAACCAAAGTTAAATTGTTTTAGGCCACTTTAGGATTTATGCCATTTGCCCAACTAGAAAACAAACAAGAATTCACCACGAAGCGTGTTGCCACATAAAAAAAACTCAAGTTTTCTCTTGATATTTGTTTATAAATGAGATGCATAATAATTATGTATGACAAGAAACTACTTGTAACGATTAGAACACGCAATAGATACGTAATTCGTGAATTGGTGACATGACAGCACACTTGGACTTTTAGTTTTTTTCAGTAGCTTGACAGTTCGAGGGATACCAATTTATGACGAAAAAAAAGTAGCCAGGTAAAAAAGAATGAGTGAAATTTAATTAAGCTTATAATGTTCCGAAAGTTTTAATCATAGTTTTTGAACTTCATAACTTAAACTTAGAAAACACATTATAAACGCTAGAATAATACTAGCTCTTAAGGGTAATGTTCAATAACATATTACACTAACAATAGCAGTTGTGGAAACACTGAATCGGGCACGCAATAAATTGCATTAATTCCAGTCCAGCGCTCCATAATGATAACATGACAAGACTGGCAAAAAAATGTTTTGCGATATTCAAAGAGAGCAAACACATTTTCAGCGATATATTTGTTATTAAACCTTTTTTTGTTAAATAGTGAATATCCGAAGGTGTGTCCGTGGCATTACAGCGGGCTCTATCAGAATATCGGCGCTGCCGTATTTATTTGTTTTTAAATATCGCAGCATTATTCTGAGATAGGGCTTTGTCCTGTCCAGTTTTACTATCTGCCACCTTGTTTAAATATTGTTTTTTTTTTCTATCAAATTAAAATTAAAATGTAACCTGTTAAAACTTAGTCTTCACGCAAATTAATTAATTGTCCCAACTTTAGATATTTAGTCCACAATAGATTTAGTGCGGTAACATACTTTGCCTTGACCTGTCAAGTTAACTTTTTACATTCCCAGTATAAGTAAGATGTAAAAAAAAAACCAGTATATAGATAGGTATATAGAGTTGATATAACTTAAATTTCCATTGTTATAGTAATATCCTAAGCACGTCCCACGCTTATCCGTGGAGGCATGCGCATTATCAGAATAATATTGTCGAATCCCGGACTTTCTCGCAATACACAGACTTTCATTATTAAGCACAGTCACGTCCCATGTGAATTACGTAATGTCGCTTGTAGAGGTTCCTTTGCCTTACCTATTTTAAGTACATACTTCATGCTAGAGCTTTATGATCGAAGTACTTACACATTATAATGTAATATTTTGTGATCTAGGTTTTATTTCTAATAAATCGTCATTTATTTCGTTAACAGTAAAACTGCGCTCAAAACACAGAAATAAAAATAAATTATGTGATTTAATTTTGACAAATAGCAACACATTGCATGACTGATCTACAAATCGCGCAATCTGCGTGTATTTCCACCAAGTTCCGTCGAGTTTTAGTAGGTACTTTAGCGACATAACTTGTAGGGCTGCCACACGAAATTAGCTCCCAAATTACCTTAGCAACAAATCAAACCAAATTACCAACCTCGATCACGTCAAAAACCTCATGTGGGCAGCGCTTAGATACCAGAAAAATAACCTTACGTAACCTGTTCCTATGCCAATTGCAAAGATTATCCTTAATAGTACGTAGGCAGGAATTAAAGTTGAAATCACGACTGGCAAACGTAAACTATCCTAAATTACCTAATCTAGCCCAATCCGAGGTCACGGTCGTACATACAATGGCAGGAATTCGTTGAGAATTTTGTCGGTGGCAACCTTGACACAGGTTTAGTAGTTTAGTGCAGTGACATTCTGGTACGCAAGCCAAATAGCTGTCGAGTTTTAGTACTGGTTGGCTTAACTTGGTCAAATGATGAGCTATTAAAGGCTGGTTTGACGTATAAGGTTGCAGTGGGTTTTCTCTAGGTTTTATTCTGTTGTGTGTTTACTATTTTGCTAACTATTTTTCTTTTTGATACTGACTCTTATACTCTATACCTAAAATCGGCTGTTTTATACATTTTTTCATTCGGGTAAAAATTGCATACGGTAAACAGCTGATATGTTTTTTTTTAATATTTCAGTGTTGGTATTGGGAAGGTTATAAGTTTTACAAATAACCCTGTAAATACTCGTATATAGGCACAGCTCTAAAAATATAGGTTCACTGCGAACCTCGCGGCTACGGCGGCCAAAAACTTATCCATAAAAATCCTACATAGCAGTAGACAGTCGACAACGTTAAGCCTGTAAAGTACAATAATAGATCAGTCCCAGTTAATTCCTAGGTATTTCTGATACATTGGAATCCTTCTCCCTAGAGAAAAACCAAGCCAAATCTAGGACAATATTTTGTACATACTTAATTGATTGAAGAAATCAGTTCCAGTTAGCTTTCTTTAACTTAGGAAGCAAGTCTTCCGTATAGAAAATGTCAAGGTATTGCTAATTTTTGCAAGCACAATTTAACGATTATTTTTTGACAACGATACCTAGTTCGTGCATTGTTTTCTTGACGATCGAAAGGTTGCAAGTACAATCATCAGTATTGAAGACGCCAAAAAGTAATTGTTTTTAGTTAAATTACGTTCAAATCTTAGGACATACAATAAATAAATATAAATAAATAAATATTGCTGGACAATCCACACAGCATCATCTAGCCCCAAGCTAAGCAGAGCTTGTGTTATGGGTACTAGATGACTGATATACTTAATACTATACATTACATAGATATATATTTTTTATTATACATAGTAAATACCCAGAACACCCGGAACAAATGTTTGTAGATCGTACAAACATTTGTCCCAAGGCGGGAATCGAACCCGCAACCTCTTGCGTCGCAGGCGGACCTTCGCCCGCCGCGCCACATCGGTCGTCAAATCAACAATCTTTGTGTAAATTTTAGGCAAAGCTACTCGGTACTACTTGGTACCTAATAATATAATGGCAATAGGCTCGCTTCCATATACATAGGACTTAAACTTACTAACTGGTGAAATCAGTGCGTTACCATAGGTGCACCTCTGCCCAATACTTCGGAAGTACAGGCGAGATGTTATGTTACGTAATATTATAAATTAAGTCTTTTAATTTCTACTTATTCCTCTATCTTCCCTGGACCCATATTACCTCCGGTAGGTCCAAAGCTTACCTCTTCAATTTTCATCCGTTGTCTTAACATATAACGTGAATAGCAACATTTAATTTAATCCCAATTACAAAACAAAATTATCGCAAGATTACTGTTGTGAGCATGTATCTTATAAATATTTTTATCGTATAAAAGTCTTAGACTACAGTTATTATGTCTAAGAAATTTTTCACAAGCGATTGCATTAGTTATGTCAAACTATTTATTCATAATACTTTGCTATTTGTAGGCGAAATAATTATCGACGTAATAACTAAGCAGTGCCATGAAAATGGTTATACATTACTTGCGGTTCAGGCCAAATTATGATTGTCGTATTTGTATAGATTTATAACATAGATGTTTATCACCTTCCCTTGTTCATTTGCCGCGATCGAATACCTTAAAAAAAACAACAGGCGGAAGAGATTGTCGGTTATATAAGATGGTACCTGATAAAAGTAAGTACAATTGATTAAGTCTACATCACACTAATATTACAAATGCGAAAGTTTGTCGGGATGTGAGTGTGTATGTTTGTCTCCCATCACGCTTAAACAGCTAAACGAATTTGGATGAATTTTGTTACAAAGGTCATGCCCTGCATCGAGACTTAGACAAGTTTTTATCCCGATAAAGAGAAGTAATCTCTTGGGAATTTGGAATCGTCTCATGTTGTCTTATTAACCGCAGACGTAGCTTTGTAGTCGGAAATTAAGACTAAAGGAATGTTTCCTATATATTGTGGTGTAGTTTACAGAGCAAACTATAACACAACAGATGAATCCATTCTCTTGTTTAAAATTCTATATTTAATACAATTTATACCATAATTCGTAATGGCTGACTAGCTAATCCGTAAATAACTCGATAATTGAAGGCTATCTCGTAAATCTGCATGAAAAGTTATATAATTCTAATAATCCATGACCGATCCATGAGAAATGATATTTGAAGATATTACTTAATAGTGACATATTTGTTTAGTTAAAGCTTCTTTGTGTCATTGTACGATTTTTTATCGTATCTTCCTACCTACACTCATGAAAACTGATCACTGTAGGCGGGTTATTCAGAACGATTCCATTTGCATTTCACTGTAGATGAGATAACATTTTTTTGGATTTAAACCTAATTAAATTCTAATTTAACTTATTTAATCATCAGTCATCATAAAAATCAATAGATATAACACTTTTCCAGCAAATTTACAGCCTTAAAAATCAAAAATGTATCTTTTGTTACAAAACAAAATTCATAGATAAGCTATGTACCTCATTCATCAATTAAGACCCAAAAAGCTCTAGATACAGAGAGTTGGAAACAAAGTACCTGGATTATTCCACTGCAGGGTAAATATGAGAGGCTTCTGCCCTGCAGTGAGAGAATCTAGGCTACTAACTTGGATAGTAAAATTAATCATTCCATAGCCTGCAGTAGACCCGTACCAATCGTAGGTTGTCCTTGGATGCAGCGAAAATCGTCACTTGGCGCCAATGAGCCTCTGCGAGTCGGCTTCGGCCCCTCTTACGCCTCCTAAAAGCCCGCGACCCCAGGGTTCCGAGAAATGTCAAAGAAAAATATTCTTTCTTTCTTTTTCTTTTTTTTTAAAAACGTTGCCCCACACTAGGAATTTCTCCTGTATTGTGGGTGCGTTTACAAACATACATACTCACATACACAAACAGCCAGACCCGAAACAACTACCTGTAGGCCATACAAATTTTTGTTCCGTGCGGGAATCGAACCCACGACACGCGGCGCAGCAGTCAATCGCTCAGCCACTGCGCCAACCGTGCCGTCAAAATATATAAATATATAAAATATATATCATTGTAACGTTTATCCACTAACTGGCTACTCTAAATAGTCGTTTTAATTATAATTTAACGGTAATGTAAGCTCCTTGGAGTGTCATAGCGTGTTTATAGCAAAGTTGAAGGTCCCATGGTCTCAGGCCGTTTACATTTACAAATTAGTATGCACTGTGTCCATTTCTAGGGCCGATATTTATATGGTGCTTAGAAGGACTGTATGCGTGTCTACATATCTTCTACAATCTTTGATCCACTGAGAATATTTTGTCATTTAAGAGTTCAATGACGTGTGCCTAGTGGTAAACACCTTGCTTCACTTCAATTAGTATTAGTCTAATTCAAAATCATGTATTGTGGATCATAGGGTAGATGCTCATCATCAGATGATGATGAGGTCCATAAGATGATGTCATAGATAGATACATAAATCTGCTATATCCCGCCGGCTTACAAATTTATTAATTATTTAACATTAAATTGTCGTACAATTCATTTTGATTACAGTTACATTACAACACTTATGACTAATTACAATTTAATCATTAATAAATAGTATTACAAAGAAAAACACGGTAACCTATACTGCTCGAGGTTGTGGTATTAAAATAAATAAAAAAATCAATGTGACGTTATCAATTCATTCAGTTTATTTTGGACATCACAGACATCGGCGAAGGAAAACATCGTGAGGAAACCTGGACTTATGTTTAATGTGAATCTGAATTCGCCAAATCTTTAGCAAGCGCAGTTAATGCTCGTGCCTTCTCTGTATTATAAGAGATCTTTGCCCTGCAGTGAGACAGTAACAGGCTGGTATAATTTATTTAGTGGACATATACCAATCCAAGTCAAAAATTTAAGACGGTAACATACATAGATAAAGAAACTATGGTTAAAGAAACAGTATTTGATATTCTAATACATGCAGTAGATAAACATAATGTAGAAGAATCTTAGCATGCAGACGATGTCGCGAGTAAAAGTTAGTAGCAAGTGCAAAATACTTTAGATTACTCGGTGGTTACTGTGAACGTGCGAAGCGTTCACGGTCTCGACTCAGCAGCTTTATGGCTATTTTATTCCAATTATTATACTAAACTCACGTCTAGATTGTTTTGATAAAAACATATTTATCTGTGGATTTTTCTGCCGTAGCGTTGACCATACGCTATCTGTGGTATTCGAATGTAATGCTTAAATCCTAAGCATCTTCTGATTCGACAAGGAATTTGTTTTGAAATGGACGTCTTTTATGATTTATTCTTAATTTAGGTTTGCGATTGTTTAGATTGGATTGGAAATTATCGAAACGTCGAGAGAGTTTATCGCAATGATTTTTGGTAAAAATACATTAAATAAATAAATAATAATGCTGGACAATGCACACACATCATCTAGCCCCAAACTAAGCAGAGCGTGTGTTATATGGGTACTAGATAACTGATATACTTAAATACAATACATAGATTACATTACATAGATAGATATTTTTTTATATACCTACATAGCAAATGGACAAGACAAAATGTATACCTACCTGTGATATGATATCAGATTTATGTACTAACTACTTTTATTTACAGCTGAAAGGGTCGATTTAAGGTTAAGCTACGCTTGCCGAGATCGGTAATTGGATGGGTGATCATCCGTTAGTCCCAGTTGTTATTCCTCGATCTTTGACAGTCGTTACTGAAAGTCAGACTACTAGTCTTATCAAAGACCAGCCGTTCTATGTAAAATACTGGTATTCTGCATATGGAAATTAAAACCGACCAAAATAATTGGAAAAAGGCTAAGCTACCTATGACCAATAAGAAAAACAGGGGCCATTAAACATTCAGCCTTTTAATCAAGTTATGTCTGTAAACCCATCATTACAAGCCATTTAATATCATATAAACAACCCTTAGCAATTCGCGTTTATTAAGGAAACTCACGTTTTAGAAAAAGCCATTAAGGCAATGACAGCTGAATAAATGTGGCGTCAAATTTTTTAAATGAGTTTCGATGCTAATTTGGTCGGGGTAATGTAGTTAAAGCGTAATTTAGCGCTTTTTAGCAACATAGCGACGTACATCTGCTTAACTTGTAATTAGAAAGAGCCATATATCAGTCACGGTTTGGACCTTTACGAAAGTGAACTGTAAATTCGGGAAATCTTAAAAAACTGTACTCCCAAATTAGAAGACAGTGGAAATCTCAGACACGTTTAAGTCAAAATTTCAAAAAAATAAATTAAAAAAATTCAATATTCAAACTGAGATTCAGCACATTTTGAACGTTAATAATCACATAAGACAGTCCCCTAAAACTTACCACTTCCTAGTGATTTATCTGGGAGGAACAGGTATCCCAAAATACTCCCGAGCAATTCAGTCTACTCAATTTTTTGTCAACTCAAAAACAACACCGAAACACAAGGAAAATTTCACAGAACGTTTCAAATTCGTGTCGTTGCATTCAAAAATTGTTGCTGCGATTCAAATTAATTACCATGTTCATCGTTCTATCACGAGCATGTCAACAAAACGGCTCGAAATTGCGAAGTTATCACGACGTGCCCTGGAGGAGCACGAGAGTTCTTTGTCAACTTCTAAGTGGTCGAGTGGGCGAATTGCTTTGGAAGCAGAGCGCAGCATATTTTAATGGTGACAATTTAAAAACGGCACTTTGTAATGCCAGTTTTACGGTTAGCATTCAATCAAAACATGAATCACACTAATATTGGAAATGCGAAAGTTTATCGGTATGTGCGTGTGTGTGTTTGTTTGTTACTGCTTCATGCTGAAACGACTGAACGGATTTGAATGATTTTTTTTGTGACGGTAGGTCAAACTATGGATTCAAACAAAGCCTACTTTTTGGGAATTTTGAATAGTCTCATGTTGACTTTTGAATAGGGTCCGACAAAGAATGGATTCCCGGGCAATTTTTTTCTTATTTTCGAGTCAAAACGAAAACGTTATTTCTGCTGCAGTCTTCTTTGTTTCTTATACATCTAGAAAGAAAACCACGATAATCCCATCAGAAGATACACAGTTCGTGTATTGCTTGTGGTACAATACAATACAACACCGCGCTTTACGAAGTAGGCCAAATAACGCGCGACTGTTCACGAACATCTAAGTTTCGGATTGGCTGAAACTTCGGTTGGTTTTTGGGCAAAAATGAAACTATGGCGGAAAATGGCGAAGCTCTGGTAGGTCAATACTTTTTAACCGAGGAGCGCAGCTATTGGATGACATAATTTATAGCTAGAACAAATTGAGACTAAATCGTGAATGCAACACACCTACATTAATCATAACCATATTTATTTGTTTAAGCGTAGGAAGTACATAAAACATAGTTAACTAATTGGTGTCTACGGGTCACGTTCAAATTGATTCATTTAAATTGAATACTCAAACCCATAAACATAACCAAAGCGATAATTATAATCATCATTTACTACTGCATCGGGTAATAAATTTCAAGGTACCGAATCAAAGCACATTGTACATGATTTTACTACCGCGTTATGTTAAAAAAATACCACAATATGAAGTTGAAATTACGTTGGTAGTTTATCAAATTAACCATACATAATTAGTTAGATAATCTGAGAAAAGATATGAATAAGATTCTTATCGTCACGCGAGGCGTAAAGGGTCATATGTAGGAAGCAAACAATTTTAAAATTTGAATTGAAATAATTTAATAAATGTATAAGAAGGAACAAGGCCGGCAAAACCAAAATCACGGATATTACCCGGAAACTGCTAATCTTAAATGGGATATGTCAATTGAGCAGTGGGCTTTAAAAAGCACTGATTGTCTCTGGTCCCATCAAATACTAGAAGATATCGAGGCAGACCAAGACAAAGATAGAGGGACGAACTTGACTCTTACTACAAGACTGGCCAGCAACGACAGAGCTCATACAAGTCTGGGAAAAGGAGAGAGAAGCATTTACCCAGTAGTGGGACGCAAAAGAACAAATACTGACCTACTTGGTGATGTTCTTCAAAAGGGTCAGGTGCGTAGTGCTTGCAACTAGCGTGCATGTATGACCAGATTTTTGAACGTAGACGAAGCAAAAGGATCGTAAGGACCGTAGGTAGACTGTAGGCGTACTGTAGTTACTGCCTACCCCTATGGCAGTTTATGTACATAATAAAGAACCGCAGAACATCCCTTAACATCAGTCTTCAAGCTTTAAACAGCAGAGAAATCATCGAAGCAACCGTACATCATAACGCTTAAGGCCTCGCAAACCTTAGAACCCACATGACAACCGGAGCATTGAGTTCGTCAAATTATCACGCGAACAATAGCAGTTGACTGATGTTTGCCATAGGTGCTAAACGAGGGCCCTGGTTAAAATGTGGAGCGTTCCGTCACGGATTAAAAAATATATAATAGATATGTCGTTTTATTGTCTTTTGTTTTTGCCATTCGTTTAGAAAGGTCATCATCTGCCTAGCCTTGTTCCCAACTATGTAGTGGTCGGCTTCTAGTCTAACTGGATGCAGCTGAATACCAGTATTTTACATGGAGCGACTGCGAATCCGACCCCTACGACCAGTCTTGCCAAGGGGTATCGTAGGACCCAGTAGGTACCTGTACCTACTGGGTCCTACGATACCCCTTGGCAAGACTGGTTGTCAGATTTTCGGGCTTCAGCCTACCCGTAACGACTGTTAATGATCTATAAATGACAGCTGGGACCATTAGCTTAGCGTGCTTTGTGAGTCATGGAGGAGTTTCAATATGTAATGAACGGCAAGTGTAGCTTAACGTTCGATCTACCCGTGCGGCTGTATTTATTTAGCCACGTGCTCGTCCTTAGAAAAAACTCAATTGCTAAGAATGACGTACCTACCCAGGTACGTTAAAACACTATGATAATAGAGTTGAGCAACAGGATTACTGACAAATGTGTACACTGACTAAACAGTTAAATTAAAATTAGTTTGGTTTTCCCTCAAAACACCGTCCTAGGCAATAATCTGACTAAGATTATGTCTGGACTTTAGCTAGATAACACTGATATAATTTAGTTTAAATTGATATGACTAAAAATGACGTATAAAAGTCTTGTTATTAACCCATTTTCAAAATGAAATATAATGTACGATGCATATAATTATCATTAGTCAATACCTATTTAGTTTTATTAGAATTTGACTTTAAATAAAACTATGTAGTAGTTGATTAATGATATACTTATGCATAATATTAAAGTATTGTGTTGTTTACACTAAAAACTTGTGCCTTTTTTATTTATAAAAATAACCAATAATAATTATGTGTTGGTTCGTTGGTGGTTTAGGTGTTATACTGCAAGAAACACTCATTTGTCTCTAAACAGCACTTGCACAGCACACAAAAGCGCTTGATTTAAAAAACATACATATTATTAATTGTCTTCTTACTTCTTCTAAACTACTACATATTATGAGAAAAGATTTAATTGTTTGTTTGTAATGCATTTACTTAAAAACTACTGAACCAATATTAAAAAACAGGTCTTCATTATCAGCGTGTAATATAGCCTATATTTTATTTTCAACACTACGCTTTTAAGAAGTGGACGTTAAAGTTTGAAGGGAAATATATGACTGTCACCCAGACAAAGTCGCGGGCGAAATGCTAGGTTATTGTGAGGCTAGAAACTACACTGGACTTTTACAAGCAGCTCTTTATAACAATACCTGATAACAATCTAAATTACTGCACTTTCGAACTTTAGCCATGGCTTTGAAATTCGAAGTCACGTCGTACTCACGGTCGTTGATCGACAGTAAGAAAGCTAAGAAACCTAGGTAATTAGCTAGAATAAATTATAGTTTAAAAACTTAAAAAAAAACACGCTTTTATAGAAAATCCAACTAAAAATAGAAAATAAAATTTAATAAATTTGGATTAAGAAAAGTGTAAATTAGAAAAAAATGTATATTCATGGAAAAAATCGTGGGGTGCATAGTGTCTACTCTACATAGTGGTTACTGTCATTCACAGTGGGCTCCATGTATCGGCGTGTATTCTTCAATATTAACACTATGCACCCCACGCTTTTTTCACTATTATTTTTTTTTTCATTTTTTAGTTGAAGTTTTTATAAAAGCGTGTTTTTTAGTTTTTTAAACTATATTTTTTTTTGAGTTTTTGCATTGTCATCGGTCTTTGACAGGTGTGCAAAATTTGAATGAAATCTGACCGTTTAAAGTAGGTCGAAATCGCTATTTTGACCGACTCCTTTGGACGCTTCCAAAGGAGTCAGTTACAAACATACATACAAGTGAAGCTAATATAAAGCGTGTACAAAAGAAATAATATAATATAATAATTATAGTTTTATTGAGGAACAACATGGGAACCATTTTAGTTAGTACACACCTTATATACTATAACTTATAGACTAGGGTTAGTAAAAACATTTTATAAACTATTAATAAGTCATGTGCTTACGAGGCATTTCATGCGGACAATGATTTAGCATGAGATGCCTCAGCACAGGAGCTCTCGGGTCCTCGATCACTACTTTCAGGATGTTATTTCCACTCCCTCGAATCCTCCTCACAGCACAGCTCCTGTGACATAGGGCTCGGGAGTAAATCCACGGGAAAAGGCTAGTCTTTAATTGACTGAATAAAGCTACCTTTCTTAAATTGGTTTCTTTGGTACCAATCTAGATAATTATGTAAAATTCTTGCGTATAAATTTGTCACGAGTATTTCAGTTCGGTTTTTAGCAACTTAAATTATTTGTGCAGTGGTAGTTTGTAATAGTTGGATGCTAGTTCATTTCTGTGATGACAAAATTCTGTTATAAAAGGCAAGTAATTGTCTGGTGCTGTAAGAATAAATTGACTAGTAAGCTTTGTTAGCGTCGTCGCGGGAACTAAAAGTTATTTCAGTAGTACACTAACCTGCGTTTGCGATTTAGCTTCCAAAAATGTAAACAAATACTTAAAGTTCAATTTTCGCAACAACTTCAACAATTTTTATGACCAAACACTACCACTACTTCCAAATGATAGTCATTGTAAAATGGACTTAAGCTACATTCAAATAGCGTTGGTATTTGTCTGAGTGAAAATATCTTCATTTGGAAATATGGATTTGAATAGAGAATATGTTGTCTGCGTTTCCCAGCCATGAGAGATTTGACATCTCTTACCGTCTTACAGCTCTAGAAAAGGACGGAGACCGACAGACAGAACTAAGTTAAAAATGTCAAATTATTTTGTCTTGAAATTCGCCTTATTTTTTTAGTCGTTCTGAAATGTCGACTAAGTATGTATAAAAGGTTTAGCTAAATTAACAGCTCTTATAAGTGTCCTTCTATTTCTTACTTTTTAAAAGGGAAAAAGATAAATTTGCCTTGTGCATATACTAGGTATTTTGTTTAAAATTATTAACATAATATATATACTTAAACTAGCGGACCGAACAGACGTCATCCTGCCCGTCCAGCGCCACCTCCCGGGTCTAATTGGAAATCTAAACCATCCAGGGCGCCACCCAAACGCATACAAAAAATCCACCAAATCGGTCCAGCCGTTTCGGAAGAGTTCAGCGACATACACACGTACAGTAGAATTATATATACTATATGTAAAGATACAAAAATATTATTGCTAATTCACAAAGGGATTGGAATGTTACATGCCTATTACTATAATTGCGATTATGTGTATCTTAACAAAACATTATCACCTATGTCAATGATTTCTTTTATTTTCACAATAAAAGGTGCTTACTTTTTTACGAATTTATTTGTTGGCCATAAATTATTGTGTATTGAACCCATCTGACCATAACAAGGTCATCTTTACTTACTTTAATGTCAGGGTGACTCTGTAGTCATTTTATTTCTAAAGCTAGTAGAACTTATTGATCACAAAACACAGGACAGTCTAAAGCTTTTCTTTGGATATTTAAATTAACATGATTTGTGAGGAGATTTTCGACGCCTTACGTACGTTCTGACCTTGTTTGTGTCAAGTCGATAGATAAGATATGCTTAGTAAATATTATTTCAAAGCAGGTTTAAAACATTTTTTTTTGTATACCTAGTCGTGATTAAGGGAAGGTCACTTAAAAGGTGTAAAGATTCCAACCATTTGATTTTTAACAAGCTTATTTGGTATCCTCGATTATAAGAAGTATAGCTACCTATATTATTATTTATTTATCTCTCCTTACAGTTGTAAGGAAAGGAAGTTGAAGGTTAAGGCCTGTAGAGATAGTTATCTCTACAGGCCTTAACCTAAAGCGACAGTGTAGATATCAACTAAAAAACAATGCTAATAAACTTTAAAAATGACTTATTTACAAATATAACGTTTTACTATAATTACCTTACATTACTAACTACATTTAATAGAACTCTTGTGAATTCACTCATTGTGCACGCCAAAATATCCAGTCTCTCATGGACTTCGTTCACCACACGAATTGTTCGGATGGGGTGTTTTGCCAGAAGATTGGTTCTAGACACTGGTCATAGATCATGATCCTTCTATAAATCTAAAACGATTCACAATTGAATTCAGAACATAACAAGAGTAATAACGTTCATCTGCTTAGACTTTTCCTAACTATGCTAGGGACGGCTTCCAGTCTAACCGGATACAACTGAATACCAGTATTTTACATAGAGCGACTGCTTGACTGCTGAATGATCAACACAACCCAGTTACTGGGTAATATGAAACGCCTCGATAAGCCTGGTTGTCGGACTTTCGGGCTTCTCACTACCCGTAACGACTGTCAAAAATGAAAATGACAGCTGGGACCGACGGGTTAACGTGCTTTCCAAGGCACAGACAAAAGTTGAATGAACACAAACGAGGTACATTTAACAGGTATTTAAGGTACCTAGTTTTTGTCCACACCAACCAACAGTGAAGGAAATAGTAACAAGGAAATCCATAAACCATTCCATTTTATAACTCGTTCAACGTAAATTGTGACTGACAGGTTTCTATGTGGCAATAACATGTATTTCACTGCTGACGCCGTAAGCCATTGCCCTAGGTACTCTGTACTTAAACTTTCAACAACAATTAATATTAGAAAAGTTAATACCGGTATAACGAAACCAGACGAAGTACCAAAGTCACAAGGGACGCGTATCAAAAGACCAATTGGATCGGTACAGCAACTTGATTGGTGGAGAGAACTGAAGTTCTTCAAAATTAGGGAAACTAGCCGACATTATATTGCAACGATTGCGGTAAATATCTGAATACGGGTGACCTTTTTTTTAAGGTTCATCCAATGACTTCTCCCGTTCTGGGTGGAACGGGAGGGCGTGTCGAACTTATACTTACTAAAACCCATCCGTGTTTCGTCCTAGCCCTTTGCGTTCCAGGGTCACGGTAACTCTTTGGAACATCCCGCAAGAATACTACTGCCCGCCAGGCTAACCTCAAATATATCTACATCATCCTTTAGTAATTTGGCGTATAGCAGTTCACTGTTGGACATATGCCTGTCCGAAGTTCCTCCACTAAACCCGGTTCTCCACCTGAAATTGGTGTTAGGTCGATAGGAACAAATGTGTCAACAACAATAACGATTTTAAACAACCTCCAAGATGTGGGAAGTAAACTATTAAGCGTTTTCACTCCGGTGATCCTAAATCTCACAATCTTTAAATAAAATAAATAAAATAAATAATGCTGGACAATCCACACAGCATCATCTAGCCCCAAGCTAAGCAGAGCTTGTGTTATGGGTACTAGATGACTGATATACTTAATACAATACATTACATAGATAGATATTTTTATTATACATAGGAAATACCCAGACCACCCGGAACAAATATTTGTAGATCGTACAAACATTTATCCCAAGGCGGGAATCGAACCCGCAACCTCCTGGGTCGCGGGCGGACCTTCGCCCGTCGCGCCACATCGGTCGTCATCTTTCGATCCGAACCGTTAAAAGGAGAGGTCAACTAACACAAGACACACGTGTTCTCAGACTAACACCACAACGTGTCGCTCCAGATGGCACCAGCGCTACCTAATTGCGCACGCTTTGCACTCAATGTCAACGCACGCCCGCAAACCTGTGACTAATTGTTAAACGGCGCTCGCGCAGGGGCCCCAGTAGACGCGGGCGGTGATTGTGTCGCAAAATGGTGATTGTGGGTAGGTTTATTGTGAGAGTTATTGTGTAGACTAGAAGATTTCTGGCGATGAATTAAACGGAGAGGACAACATAGTTATTCCGATAATATGAGCTGTTGACCTAAACCAACATCCAGACCAAAACCGGATAACTCGTAAATCAGTCTCACCTTTGTTGTCTCAAAGTGAAAATTCTGTCTTTAGTTAATAAAATCACAATA
The DNA here is from genome assembly GCA_905147745.2 of Phlogophora meticulosa. Classification (NCBI taxonomy): domain Eukaryota; kingdom Metazoa; phylum Arthropoda; class Insecta; order Lepidoptera; family Noctuidae; genus Phlogophora; species Phlogophora meticulosa. The sequence goes on from LR990534.1 coordinate 2,789,092, forward strand.
AACTTACAAAACATTGGAAATAACAGCCTTGAACCTATTATATTAATAATGGCAATGATTTCCATATTCAAAACCTAGAGAATGGACATGTCTCACTGGCATACAGCCCTAGAAAAGATCGGATGATGGATAAGAACTAAGTAAGCAATGTCAAATAAGTTTTAGCCCAGAACTTCGTCACGATTTTGGTCGATGCGTTTCAAATGTTTAACTAAAATTGACAGCTCGGATAGATGTCCGTTCTTTATGAGAGAGAAAATTATGGAAATCGCGATGGAAATTTAATTTAATACTTAAATCAGGGAATCCATAGCTTATTCATTGTGTCTAACATCAATGTAAATCAGCTATCTAGAAACCAAAGTTGATAGCCTTTTCTCTACAACTTACAATAAACAGTACACGCATAGTAAAAGCTGGTGAATAACACCAAGCAATGAAACTGCGATGATCATAATGATTATAAACGTAAGCAATCCACAGATAACGCATCAGCGTTCCTCCATATCGATGAACATGATACTTACATTCTACCAGACCTGTAAACCTTGAAGGGAAAGTAATTATCTATCTACCAACTAGCTCACACCCACGGTTTCGCTCACGTTATGAGTATCCTTAACCTTCGCTCTCCCTAGAAAATTAAGGTATTTTTGGGGTAAAATAGTATCTAATGCATTTTTCTGGTTGAGTTAAAAAAGAACTTTGAAATCGGTCTAGTAGATAAGGCATCATTTGGTCACACTGTACCTCCCTATCCAGCGTATATTGAAGATTCCCAACAACTCGTGGATACTAACACCCTGCATTGGACTTGTTTACTGATGAATGGAAGAAAGAAAAAAACAATTAATTGGAACTCCCATAAGCCATACAAACGACAAAAATGACGAAGATACTAATGTTTTGGGTTTCTTTGAGAGGACTGGATGTTAGGACTAACTTAATTAAATCAATTAAATAAATCAAAAAGTAACAAACATACAAAACATCGTGTCTATTACATTTATAAGGAGTGTGAGGACAGGCACTTTCTTACAAGATCCAAGAACACAGATATAGCAAGATGAGAAAATGCACTTACGCCACTTTCGTCGATACGCAACGCTTGGTAACACTGATGAGATGCGGCGATAATGTTCATTTACTTCCCTCTGCATGACATGCGTTGATCGTAGAAAGTCGGCACGTACTCATCTAATAGTGATATCACTTCATTTGTAGTTGATGTTATCATTATTTATGGGTTAATTAATATGGTAATTAGGTATTGTTTTGTTTTTCTAAGTGACGTAGTTAGTTTCTTGATGTTTTATTTCCTAGCACTGTAGCTCGATTTATCTCACCTATACCACGTATGTTGATAATGCTCAAATGCTCGTGGACCCTGGATTGGACTTGCTTGCTGATGAATGGAAGACGATAATCTTAGAACGTTTGCAGTTCTGTGAGACTACGGAATGGCAGGATTCGATGGCTAATTTACGGTACTAAATATATAATAATAAATACATAAATTAGCTACGATTGCCGTCAGCTATCCGTTTTAATTACTCTTCACCTTACTTACCAGAATAGTTTTTGAAGACATTAATGAAAGGCAGATGCATGCAGCTGAGATGAGAATGCTGAGGGGCATGTGTGATGTTACGCGAATTGATAAAATGAAAAATGGGTATGTAAGAGGGAGTCTGAAAGTGGCGCCTGTGAACGCCAAGTCGTGTGAAAATTGGATGTCATGGTATGGGCATATGATGCGACGGAATGAGGAGCATGTAGTGAGGAAAGTTTTGAGCATGAATGTGAAGGGTCCAAAGGAAAGATGGATAGATTGTGTGAAAGATGATATATTAGAAAGGAGATGACGGCAAATAGAGATGTTTGTTTTTGACGACCGATGTGGCGCGGTGGGTGAAGGTCCGCCTGCGACGCAGGAGGTTGCGGGTTCGATTCCCGCCCTGGAACAAATGTTTGTACGATCTACAAATATTTGTTTCGGGTGTTCTGGGTATTTACTATGTATAATAAAAAATATCTATCTATGTAATGTATTGTATTAAGTATATTAGTCATCTAGTACCCATAACACAAGCTCTGCTTAGCTTGGGCTTAGATGATGCTGTGTGGATTGTCCAGCATTATTTATTTATTTATTTATTTGGAAAAAGGTATGCTGCGCCGACCCTAAATAAACTGGGATAAGAAGTATGTTGAGATTTTTGACGAGGTGTTTCTAGCCCCAGTTTACACACATAGAGCCGATGCGGAGATAAATCAACGGCCGCTGCTAGAGACAGCTTTTTCACACACACAGTTTCCACACAAAGCAAACGTGTCAGTGAATGTCACCGATTAACCATAAAAAACTGACGGCCCGTGACTATTCTAAAATGATTCTGTGACTGCCAAAATTACGCTCAGGGAAATTTACGCGGACTTGAATAATACTAGTAGTAATTTTCTGCGTTATACTTCTACTTCTAGTTTGTGTTTTGTCACAACCAAACTTAATATAAGTAATTAGAATTTCCCTTTTTTAAGTTATTGTTTTGTCTTTTTTACGACCTCCGATGTAAGTAATCTTTTTTTTTCTCATGTTTTTTTTATGTGGCGTCTCCACTCATTATTGCCGCGGCGCAGTTTTATCGTTGCCCCACACTAGGAATTTCTCCTGTGTCGTGGGTGCTTTTACAAACATTTAAACTCACATACACAAACAGCCAGATTCGGAACAATTACCTGTAGGCCATACAAATATTTGTTCCGTGCGGGAATCGAACCCACGACTCGCGGCGCAGCAGTCGATCGCTCAGCCACTGCGCCAACCGTGTCGTCGTGTCGGTCTGTAGAACAGAAGCATGCAAATCCTTTTAGAACACTTAAAATCCATCCTGTTGTAGACATCGGTAGGTAAAACATCATTAGTTCACTACTCTATTCACTTCAAATAAGTATAACACCAAAAATAGTTAATTGTCATGATTTGAATAGGGCAAATGACCTGTAATTATTTGCCTACACAAAATAGACATCATTATACTGATTTTGGTAAGGTTCGACCGGAACGGATTGACTCAGCGTTGAAAATGGATAGAAGCATGTTTCACATACCCTTTTATGCTATATGAGTTGGAAGGCTCTTTTTCAATGGTGGGTGTTTTGTAGGCTGTTCGTTATCTATATAAGCCATGACTTGAGATCCTTTTTGAGGATATTTCGCGTACGGAGAAGTGTGATATTTGCCATTGTACACACTACAGTTTGTAAAGAAGTGCAGTGAGCTTAAACAGTCGAATTTGGACCACTGAGCGACCACTAATGATTAGATTTCTATCTAAAGACTTTGGCTTGCCGTTCTTCTACATAGCTAAACTAAAAAAAACGGTCCTTCTAAATTCTGACATGTTCAAAGAGACTGTATTCAGTATCCTTTAATAAAATCCCTGTTTAACTATTGTATACTTACTCTAAGGATCTAGTTATATTTTCGAGCCGTTTGTAATTGAAAATTTTGGGTCGTGATCGCTTGGAGGGGTCCGGTTGCTCAAAGAGATGTTGAAACGTTTTGGTTGATGCTTCCCGGGACCCAAGGGCTGACTTTGGCCACAGGCTTAGCATTCCTATAAAACGTAGCAATGTCGCCAGTTTTAGGATCTTTACCTGTGAAAAGGAATTTCCGATGCCATAATTATTAGTAAGAAAGTTGTAGGTTTAGTAAGATACTTTTTTAAAAATAATTGTAGTTATGTAGTTGCGTTAACAATGAAAAAGTTACGGAAATTAAAATGCCAAAAATATATATGGGATTTATAGAACGTTTGTCCAAGCCTGAACGAAAATCTTTTATTTTTCTTAATCTAATACAATCTCTAATTTACCAGATATCTGATCATCTCCAAAAATATCTAACAATACCACTTCGCCCGCGAATTCATCCGCGTGGATTTTATACTTTAATTCCAAACTTTAACATCCCACTCCCTTTAAAGCGTTGGTTAATAAATAAAATATAGCCTAAATTACTTATTGATAATGTAGCTTTTATAGGTGAAAGATTTTTTTAAATCGGTTGAGAAGTTTTTGAGTTCATCCATTACAAACCAACTTAAAAACGCACTAACAAACACAATATTTCTTCTTTATTAGTTTAGATAGCTAAGCGATCTTAACCATAAAAATATCTTTTTTTTTTACTTTGCTCCACACTAGGAATTTTTCTTGTATCGTGGGTACATTTACAAACATTCAAACTCACATACACAAAAAGTCAGACCCGGAACAACTACCTGTAGGCCATACAAATATTTGATTCGTGCAGGAATCGAACCCACGCCACGCAGGGCAGCAGTCGATCGCTCAGCCACTGCGCCAACCGTGCCGTCAAAAATTAACACCGCTTACACTATTTAACTCCACAAAAAACCGTGAAGTAACAAATGATTACATAAAAACGACGCATGTTTGCAATACAGATCTGATTCTATTTGAGAGAGAAATTTCTTTTTTTTCGCAAATTCAACGCGGTTGACCGAGTCGGAAGCTATTATCAAGTTTTTTATGAGTTAAGAGTTACTGAACCACTATAAAGCAACTGTTACACAACACAGTTGTTTATTGTTGTGGCTTGAAAGTTTATGAACTCACTTTTGAAATAAATTGCAGTTCCAAGTCTTACCGTGTAGTTACCTAAATATTGGGAGGAATCAAAGGGTTAACCATTGTCCTAATGTTTAATTATCATGTCTGACAGATGCGTTAAGAATTCCAATTGCCTTTTGCAAGTCATCGTTTAATTTCACTTTCTGGACGTCAAAGTCCATCCACGAAAACTTCTCGCCCAAGGTGTTAATTAGTTAAAAATAACTAGATAATATTATGTAGAAACTAAGCCAAAATCAGAGAATTGACATCTCTTACTGATGATAGATATTTAGATAGATGTCAATGCTCTCAGCTTTTAGCTTCCATACTCCTTTTGCTTCGTTAACGTTCATACATCTGGTCATACATGGGAAGCTATCGGATCTTATAAATGTCCTTCTTATACTACCTATATTGTGGCGAGAAATAAACATTATTATTATTATTATACTAGTTACAAAAGAGAGAAAAAGATATACACATTTCTAACAATATTTTATTTAGCTTGTATGGATGGTATACTATTGCGGGTTAGCAGGGACGCCTTTCGTTAATTAACATACTGTATAATGAAATATTTTTCTCATCTAAAACCAAAACAACCTTTCATTAATCCATTCCTTTCTCCATAACAGTGAAGTACTCGTAATAACATTGATTTACATAACCACTTGCATAAAGGGCGAGCACGTTCTCAGCTGACGAGAGACTAGATCTAGGTTCAATGTCCTGATGCACTAGGCTGGCACCTACGCAATGCTTTTGTTTTTATTGTAAACGGAACACGTTCCTTTTTGAACGTGAATGTAGTCTTGAAGAGCTAATAAGGGTATTTTGATCGAAGTGTGGGTGAAAATGAGAATTTTGTTGATGCGTCACTTTTACTTTACTACGGCAAAAATATCGATATTTCCATCCGATTTATTCTGTTATCGATCAATATTAAAACAACGAGTGTCAAGAACTTCTCAAAAACGATAATTGTAAAACATAACGATATATGTTTTTAGACCTATCTAAAGAACCGAAATGATGCGCATGCGCATGTTTACAGAAGCTAGAAGAACCGATGTTGGTGTTAAAGCTTGTCTGGTTGCAAAAGTTAGTTTGACGCTATTTACCCGAAATTATGACCAGAAATAGTACTTCAAAAGTTCACAGTTTTAAACAGTAACGAAATTGAGCTACTGGTTAAAACTGTGAGCAGTTCAAATCGTAGATAAGCAAATACAATAAACCAAAACTGGATTACGCCAGGTCAAGTTCACCTATAAGTTGTCAAGCTATTGTTTCACGACACTATAGTTTCGCAATGTTACTTGAAGCCAGGTCAGTGGATTCTGTGCATAGAACAGTGTGAGGCAAGAACATGCAGATAGCTTAAGGGCAAAATAGTATAGTGTAGTAAGCTTTTATGATAGAGAATACCTAGATAATAATGATTCTAGGTGTGAGGTAGCCTATTTCAACGATAATCTTAAATTGAATAAAGGACGCTTTTCTAGAAAACATTAAAAAAAAACATAACGTCACTCGTGCATTCATACGTCACCTGTAGTACACCCACGGTTAGCGAGCCTATTGCCATCCATCATCATCATCATCATCATCATCAGGCTATACTAGTCCAGTGCTGTACATAGCCCTCTCCTAATGAGCGCCATAGCGCCCTGTCTTCAGCTTGCCATCCACCGAGCGCAAATCCAGTTTTCTGGATGCTACTGAGAAAAAACCCAATAACATTTCCGACCTGGGAGTTGAACACAGGACCTCATATTCAGTCGTGGCGCTTGCGATTACTAGACCAATGAGGTAGTTAAAACTTATTCGTAGGTTATGTTTAAATTTTACCTAACTACTTTTTGGCCACTTTCGCCACTGATTGAAATAAGAGTGCCCATTGCAATCGTGTTCTTACGGTTTAATTTTTACTGTCTGCTCGCTCTTTTAAACCAACAACGGATATTTTGTTAGTCGTTACGGGTAGTCAATCAACCAATCAACAAGTCTTACCAAGAAGTAATGCTTTTCCCAGTAACTGAGCATTAAAGCAATCGCACCATATAAATTACTGGTATTCAGCTGCATCTAGAGGATAAGCCAAGAAGCCCACCCCAACATAATTGGGAAAAGACTCGGCAGGAAATGGTAAAAGAGAAATTTACACCCTTTACCCGTACTCTCCATGACCATCACCTAAGGTCAATGAAAGCCACCACTATCCCTTGTGCATAACTGACAGTTCAGTGTCCCGTGCTCAGCAGAGCATTGTCTGCATCACGGCGGAATGCTGAGCGTCGCGTTTTCTTACTCATCCTCGTAGATAAAACCGACACGCGCCACGGAACAACGGAATACTTGCTACTAAGTGCGCACACGCAAGCGCGCCGTAGAGCAAACAGATGCAGAAATGCCACTCGAAACAGAACATCACTAAGTTTGTATCTTTCAAAAGAGTAAGCAGACGTGAAGACCGATAGTAATATTGTCGTAATAAATCAGTCTTTTGAGTTTTTAGTCGAACAAAAATCCAGATGATAGGCTGCTGCTAAGAAATTTAACCCCTCATATTTAGCACTGGCACTAAACGGTAAATGGGATAAACAGTAGCCCTTAGTATAGGGTATTAAATAAATAATAAATAAATAATGCTGGACAATCCACACAGCATCATTTAGCCCCAAGCTAAGCAGAGCTTGTGTTATGGGTACTAGATGGCTGATTTATACTTAATACAATACATTACATAGATAGATATTTTTTATTATAAATAGCAAATACCCAGAACACTCGGAACAAATCTTTGTAGATCGTACAAACATTTGTCCCAGGGCGGGAATCGAACCCGCAACTCCCGAACTCCTGCGTCGCAGGCGGACCATTGCCCGTCGCGCCACATCGGTCGTCAATTGGTCGTCGGTATTACAATGGTAGCCCCCCGATTGTAACACCCTATGTAGCCCTTAATGTTATTATTTCTAAGTTTTTGTGTATAATAAAGAGTAATATAGGTACTCTATTTTTTTCTATTCTAGTCAACACACCCATTCAATACTGACAGATTACTACTGGCATTTTGGAGTTGTTGACCTTCTACTCTTATCATTCTGTGGTGGTTGTGACATTTTATTGGGGAAATGGATTTGCGGTGGTTAATTATAGGGATAAATTGCGACATTTTTCCGGTAAGCAAGAAAGTGCAAAAGTGGTTAAGAGGCAGTGAAGTAGAAACATATTATTGATGCAAAAAAGGAGATTGATTAACTCATAAAATGATCACAAATTAAAGAGTTGTTTACAAATTTCTTGACTGAATATTAGATGGACACTGATTCAAATTCATTTTACTTTAACACGTTGTTGTACGATATTAACCTTTGTCCACCCCTTTCTAGGACTTATGTCGTGAGTTCGTGAACTATGGAAGTAAGATACATATATAAGTAAACTCTGTGTATTCGGATAAAGTCTCAATATCACATAGACCTTACAAATATTTACTAGTAATTAGATTTTCTTTTACAAGGCGAATTGGTCCGGTAATTTATGGGATCTTTTAAGACACTCTTGATTTAATAGGGCCTAGGTAAAGTGACATTCTATCATGGATAAAAATTGCCGAAGCGTCTAAAATTTGAGGGATTAATATCATCATCCTCCAGTCTTATCCCAATTTCATTTATAATAGATTATCAATCGGTAACACGCAGAGAGTGTGTAAGTGTGGTGATCTGTTGTCGGTCATCCTTTGGATGGGGGCTTGTCCTGCAATCTATACGTGGTCCTATTACTCGTAGGTAGGTAGAATAGTGGACATACTTGAAAGGAAAGGACTGTATAGTACACATAAATATGAACAACTATTACGAAGGGCTGAACAGCTGTTCCCTACATGTTGTTAATTTTCATAACTACTTGAAGTATTTGCATTGTTTTACCTAACACTGTAAATTATTACTTTATGAGGAAACTTTATACCTCTTTTTAAGCATAATGGAGGGTGAGATTTGGCTTAATTAAAGTTCATATGGAGAAAGAATACAAAAAGCTCAAACGGACAAATTTTGACCACTACTTTTAAATCGATATTAAATTCAATAATTATAAATAAATAATTAATGATAATTATTGAGTATTATATTATAACAAATTCCATTACTAAAAAGTAATCAATAACAACATCATTCTATTACCAATCTAGAATAAAATTAGGTTCCTTTTCATCAAACCCATTACAATACAATTAGACTTGAACTTTTCAAATCAAATTCAAAATGGCTGCGACCCACAGACATTGAGACACACAGACACACCTATTATGCATAACAATGAAAATAAGTAATAGTTCAATAATACTGGTACAAAAATATTGATGTCGTAATTCAGTTCAAGTCGTGACTGGTTCATATATTATTATTATGGTATGTGTGATCGATTACCTACCTTGACGGTATGCTGTAGTGTCTTCTTTGTTGAGTGTAGCCCTAGCAGAGCAGAGGAACAAGGTCTCAAGTCTCAGTGGTGGCCTTGGACCACTTACTAATATTATTGGACTATATTATATGGCTTCTTCTAAGAAGCATGCGGAAAAGCTTGCAAATCTTAGGGATGTAACATTTTCGATACGCGTCGTCGTTTGGTGATAAATAAAATAGGCCAAATGCATGTTGCACTACAAAAAATGAAGGAATCTTTAGCTGATTATCCTGACAGCAGAAATAATTTTGTACTCTATTTTAGTACTTACTTCTCAAATAAATCCATACTAATATTATAAATGGGAAAGTGTGTGTGTCTGTTTGTCCGTCTTTCACGGCAAAACGGAGCGACAAATTGACGTGATTTTTTAAGTGGAGATAGTTGAAGGAATGGAGAGTGAGATAGGCTACTTTTTGTCTCTTCTAACCCACCACTTCCTAACGCAAGTGAAGCCGCGGGTAAAAGCTAGTAATAATATGAAAAACAAAGTTCTTCTTGCAGGTATAATTTTGGGAGCTCATATCCCACCAACCATTCCTGCGAACCAAAGAGTCACTCAAGAACATCATATTTTTTTAATTATGGGGTCCAACAATACCGTACTCGCTATTTTGTTGTGCACTGAATTTTAGTTTCTACCCAGCTATTTACATGTATTTAGGAGAGCCCCACCTTGTTTTTACCACTCCACACAGAATACACCTTTCTTCTAAATTTCTTCCGATTGTCTCTTAGTCAAATTGCCTTGTAAGCTGAGGACGTACAGTTCGTACCATAATTATGAAGATCCCTTTTATCTATTTACTTACGGAACCCAGAAAGCAAATGTTCAATGGTCTACGATGCGCATTTAATGTTCTAACTATCACCAACCTGCATCTAGGTTCTGCAATTCATTCTTCGCATGGACCGCTGCAGCGAAAGATCATAAGAAAATATTGCCAAGCTTGCCAAACTCTGTGTATTGTTTATACATTTTATTACCCACTTACGTAACCTGAAAGAAAGGAAACGCAATCAATTTCTAATAAATCTTTTTACGCAGTTATTTCACAAACGCCAGTTTATGATCAAAATTGCAATCGTTTGTGTGTTCATAATAATATTGTAATCGTGCTTGAAAACAGTATGAATAAATAAAGTATGTCACCAGCTAATAGAAAATTATAATACATTAGAAGAGATTAACGGACGTAGTGCATCTTTATTTTTTCGGATTTCTGGCGAATGTAACCAACATGATTTCATTAATTCTTCCATTTATTTATACTTTAATTTCGTTCACTCATTCAATCATTTGACTCACCAGAAAGGCTCTCGCTTTCTGGTAGCTTACCTATTTAACTGAATCTGTTTTCAAATCACATGTTGTTAAGTAAATGGATTGGCTGAATATTTCCTTCATTCGTGGTATTAGTCCTTAAGAGTCCGCAAGACCCCGCCCCGGCACATCCACGAGGATTACAACCACAAAAAAGCATCTATAATATTTCAACTTAAACAAAACTACTACATAATTGGATAAACTTAAGGCGGACAGTGTTAAGTCAAGTTTGTTATTAAATAAAAAACTTCAAGTAAAAACGTAAGGTAACCTTTTGTTTAATAGAGCTTGTCAGTTGATAAGTAACCGTTTATTTCGTGGTCTTAATTTCACAGTCAATTAATTTATTAATTAGGCAGTTAGTCAGGGTTGATAACACATGTTTTCCTTTTTATTTCATGATTTTCAGGAACTTTAGAACGTTGAAAGAGGGAAAGTTTCTGTTCACCTATATCTCTGGGTTTAATAAAATATAGTTTGTGACTAAATCTGTGCGTTTTGGACTTCAAATGGTTAGAAGATCATAGTGTGACAAATGCTGATTACTTCTGCAAGAACGCTTTTCTTTCGTCAATTCGCATTTTATCTGAAAATCGCTACTTTTTATCGAAGTAAGAATTGATGCGAACGTATTATCATACACAATAGCTATTTTCATAAGATTAAGTATAAATCTGGCCTGAGTCCCTCGTACTAAAACTTATCTAGATACTTTTGAAGGCAAGCACGAAGTCTAGACAATCCAGTGTAATCTAAACGACAATCTTCACACACTTTTGCAACAATTATTTGAACATGGCAAAGTACGTAAAATAACAAACAATTTGTTTTGACATAGGTACCTACTGGGCAATTAAAAGTTATTTTAATTACAACATAACAGTACTATCGGCAATTAAATACGAAATGGAAATCATTTCTGTACTTTGTGTTGTAAGACTTGTAACTCGTAAGTATTGTAACTGAGGTTTCTACATACCACGAGGTAAGGCCGCAGAGCAAGATAAGCAATTCTAGCTTCGCTCCGCTTCATTTCCAAATTAGAACTATTTCTCACACACACATCACACATCATCAGGCTATATTAGTCCACAGCTGGACATAGCCCTCTCCTAATGAGTTCACGATTGCTCCTAATGAGTGAAGAACAGACACAAGCAATTTTCATCTCGTTGGTCTATCTGGTTGTCGGGAGCTTAACCACACTGCTTGGGCTCCAGCTAGGGTATAAGCGACTAAGCGGTAAGAGCAGCCCCTGTGGGGTATGAACCTCAGTTTAGAACGTAGCTGGTGAGAGGGGAGAGATGGTCAGACTAGCTCCTCCCGTGCTTCGGAAAGCCCAATAATCCGTTTGTCCCAGCTGCATTTGTAGACAGTCGTTAAGGGTAGTCAAAAGCCAAAAAATCAAATAACAAGTCTCACCAAGGAGTATTGTATCACCCAGTAACTAGGTCTTCAGCTGCATCTGGTAAGCCTAGAAGCCGCTCTTAACGTAGTTGGGGAAAGGCGAGGCATATGGATTGATTTTTGGTCTGGTTCCATAATAAAACCATTGTTGTGGGCTAAGCTATCATTACCAAAGAACCACTCGAAATCTGAGTCCTTACGTAAGAGAGAGTAATGCAAAGCGTCGTTAACACAAACAATGGCTTTGAAATTTGCAATAAACAGATTATTTGATTATTTAACAAAGAAAGGGATCCGTATTGTCTGTTGGGGCTATTCTGTACTCATCGTTAAATCTTGCTTCACTTTCTTTCTTTCTTTCATTATTAATGACTGCATTCATGTAGGACAGTGAACCTTAGTTAATGTTATTTTGGGAACCAAAGGTTTCATTGTAAATGCGAAAGTTTTTCAGTATGTGTGTGTTTGTTACTCCTTCACGCTGAAACGGCTCTGCGGATTTTGACGAAATTTTTAAGAAGCTCATTCTGTAGTGTTACACATAGGCTTAATATTTAATTGGATGAAGTGAAGTGTTCCCGTGGGAATTTCGAATCGTCTCATATTGACGGCTAGGTTAGCGGAGTGGTTGAGCGTTCGACTGCTGCGCCGCGTGTCGTGGGTTCGATTCAAGCACGGAATAAATTTTTGTATGACCGACAGGTAATTTTCACGGGTGTGGATGTTTGTGTATGTGAGTTTAAATGTTTGTTAACGTACCCACGATACAGAAAAAAAATGCTAGTGTGGGGCAGCGTTTTTTTTTTTCAACATAAGGAAAACAAAGAAGACTCTTTATTGTACTCCATGAAAACTTACAAATGATGACTTTAAGAGCATTCAAATTCATTTTCCGCTCCTCTAACAGTACAACCACGTCTTAACGCCGTATCACGTTTTTAATTATCGTGTAGCTAATTATAATTGATATGTTCAAAATGCGGCTAATAAGACCTCGGCTCTAAGGTCAAAGGTACTAAGAATATGGTCGTTATGATACACTTTATTGTTATGATGCGTTCGTTGTATATTCTGAATGATATTCTTGTGAGACAAAGGGGAAGGCCGTGAAACAGTTCTTTGTTGAATTATATGTCAGCTTTAGTTAGTGTTAGACATTTTGAAAGTTGATTTTGAGTAGAGAAAAATGTTTTCGAGGCAATCTCGTTTTTCGTTGTTTTTCAAAATTGAACAACAAATCAAAAAACATGCATAGATAAACTTACGCCTTTTTCATGTGGAGGTAGGCAGCAACCACAGAACGCCAACCGCTATGATCCTTACTTTCCTCAAGCACATACATCGAATAACATTATGTATAAATCGCAATGTCCGTATCTACTTATTTTAAGTAACTGGCCCTGGGGCCAGTTACTTAAAATAAGTAGATAAGAGTAGTTTTTTTGTCTCATTATAGTTACTCGTACGTATGTGCGTATATGAGTCCCATACTTTTCTCTGGAGAAAAGTAATGAAGGAATGAATGAGACAAAAAACAGAAATTAAATAAAAATCAATTTTTGACTTTTCAATAGAATAATTCACAGAGACATTCAATATTGAGCTACTGTATGATATTATATAATGACGTAGCGCACGCGAAGACGCGCGCATCCACGAGAGCAGAAGCGCAGATGTATGAACATCAGCGGTGAGTGGATGTATGAACATCCACTCACCGCTGGGTCCAACAGCGGAGTCTCCCCGAGCATGCTCGCGCAGTTACCGATCAGTCTGTGCTCACCCATAAAAAGTATCTAGTGTGTAACTGAGAAAAACAACAAAAATCTATGCAATTCCTAATCAAAACTCATTCACCGAACCTTGACTACATATGTAGTCACATGATCACAATCTGTTTATACCATTTAAAAGGTAACACACATTATTATTGTACTTGACAGTAGCATTTTATACAAATAAATAATGTTACATCAATCATTACAACTATCTGCGGCCTTCAACTGGTCACGGTTAATTTTAGCCAGTCGAGCAGCTAAACTGCGGTATGCTGTGTTTCCGTCATCCGTGTGCGATGCTTAGGACGGAAAATATCAATATGTTTCTTTATCATCATCATTGCCTACCTAGCCTTATCCCAATCATATTAGGGTCAGCTATCAATGTAACCGGATGCATTTGAATACCTAGTATTATACAAATATAATAATGACATTATATTCAGCTTAATGCACACATGGCATGACTGCCTGTCTGATCTCCACTGGTTGCTGGGTGATTCCTGTCTTCTACCTGTGCGGTAATAAGTCGAGTCGCGGATGTAACCGAGTAGGCTGCGAAGCATGATGTATCAGCTAAACCAAAACCAAATGTGCTAAAAGAACCTCTCCATGAAATCAAGGACGATGGAAGGACGAGCTTGACTCCCAACAGGCCCGCATTTAACGACAAAGCGCACGCGCGCGCAATTTCAATCGCGTTGCCGTTGCACGTTGTCACTAGACGAGTTAGACGAGCCATTCCTGTAGCATTGGCAGGTCCTGCATACCCCCCTGTATAAGGCATGGGGCAGATAAATGTTATGTATGTAGTCTCAGTATATTTTATTTAAGTCTCTGTTAATATCCGGGTGTTCTGGGTATTTACTGTGAATAATAAAGAATACCTATCTATGTAATGTATTGTATTAAGTATATCAGTCATCTAGTACCCATAACACAAGCTCTGCTTAGCTTGGGGCTAAATGATGCTGTGTGGATTGTCCAGCATTATTTATTTATTTATTAATATGATCTCATTATGTATCTAATGTTGTGTGACGTGTTAAATTTAGGTGTATGGTGTTGTAATTATTATAAGCAACGAACCGAATCGTATTGGAAAGGAAGAGGGAGGTCTTTGCACTGAAGACACAACAGTGGAACAATATAGGCTAGATAGATGCAAATCAGAAGCCTTTCTCTTGCCGTCATGCCAATGTTGTTTAGTAACCCTAAATAACGCTGTTTCTCTCGAAGACAATGACTTATGAATAACTGTCCCCGAAAATTACTAAAATATGTAGTACGCTTTATGCGTAACAAAGAACTGTCATGTTTTGATTGTTATCTGAACATGTATTGAAAGCTTACAATGCTAAACACAGTTGTCTGCAATGTTTACTGACTCGTCAGTATAGTAGTCGCAAGCTCTACCACTGAGCGTGAGTTCCTGGGTCCGATTCCCGGGTCGGGCATAGTGATTTTGGTGTTTTCTATCTGGAACTGCTCAGGAGCAGCCTGGAGTTGGTGGCTATAGGCTCACTCCCTATGCGATGGGTCTTAAAGATTAATGACGAAATTTGGGTGTACTAGGTACACCTCTGTTTAATCTTGCGAGGACTACAAGCGTGATGTTACGTTATGTTCGCTTTTGATGATTTCTACTAGCTTACTATGACTTGCTCTTATTTGCGACTTTAATTATGTTTAATACTAACGTCACCCCAGCTTGGTTTGGTTTGGCATCGTACCCAGTAACTGGGTTATGAAGGTCATGCAGGCTGTTGCTCCATGTAAACTACTGGAAATATCCTTAAATTAGACCGGAAAAACAGAATAAAAAAAAAACATTTATTTAACACAGGCTCAGGCACATAACAAAACAATTCCTAAACATAGAATTCAGAATAAATAAAACCATCAAAAATATGATAACAGAATTAGTAAAAAATATTATTATGAGACTTAGGGCTGCGCCAAATGGGTCCAGTTTAGCAAAAATGCCAGACAACTAGTGTCTGACGCCTAGATTGTGATCACATCAGACAAATTTAGGAAGAAACCCTAACATTGTATTGTGGGACTAATTTCATTACACCAACACAAAACAATCACCCACCATGAGTGGTGGAAAGTGTGGCAACATTGCGGAACGTTGTTAATATTCATGATGTTGCTAATGTAAACCCAGTGTTGCCAGTGTTACGTTTTGTGCGGCTAAACGTTAGATTGGAAGAGATTAGCCGTAACATAGCGTTGGTCTAGACAGTGAATAGAAGAGTAATTTTGTAAATGAAACGTTACCGCAAATGGCCGGTTCTTCTTTTATAAGAGTGTTATGGGTTAACTCAACGTTAACACTGATCTAAGTAAAATCTTCATAACTTTATTATAAAAGAAGATACTTTCAGCATCTATAAAACTTTACAGAGATTCCCTTTGCCAAATTACACTTCAAGTACCTCAACTACCCAGCTGCCATCTTTTTCTTCAGTTAGGCATATTGAATGACATACATACATACATAAACTCATGGCTTTCTCTTATACTACACGGGCAGAAACTACAGAATGCCACCTGCTACCTTCAAATATTCTTGTATAGGTACGCCCTTTGCTACGTTAACGACATACATCACTGTGCCTATCGCGAATGCTTGACGTAAACATGACGACAATTCGAACGGTTTTGAAATTGAAATACTCGTTCCAAATATAAATTAATTTATTTTTAATATTTTATTCATATCTATGAGAAACGCTAATATTACGATTGCCGCGTTTTAAACCTAAATTTTACTGGCTAGTTGTATTTCGATTTTCAAAGTATTCGAATTGAAGTAGCGTTTACGTCAATCACTCGTGCTAGACACACAGGTCTTACACGCACTACGATTGCAAGTAAGCACTCAAATTATTGACTACGGTAGTATGTTAGTTGAATTGAAATTCTTACTAATGACTCAGCACACAAATTGTTTATCAAAATCCAATCGAATAAATAATAGAATTGAATCGAAAACCAATATAAACTACAGTTTAAATTGAAAACTCATTGTCATAACACTAACGCAAGTTTGACCGACATTTTTAATTGCCTGCGCAATGCATAGGAAGGCTAATTGAAGAAAGCAATTGCGTAGTACAGCGTTCGACCAATTACATGTGGTTATCAAACCATAGCGGTGTGCAATTGTTAATGGTTATCGCAAGCAAGACCTGGTCGGCAAGGTTAATTTGGTTGAAGATCTTTTGTGACGTCAAAGGGTTCTTTACGTCTTAATCCCAATTATAATAGTTAAAAATTAAATTAAACCCTAAACAAATACAAATAGGGTGTTAAACTGTTTGGGATGCGTGGTACACAAATGTGTACCCAAGGTTCACAACCTAACTAATCATACTAACCTTTAGAGGTTGAAGGGTTAGTATGATTAGTTAGGTTAAAGGGTTAGTATGATTAGTTAGGGTTTTATCTGTCGTTGCATTCTTTGTGATGATGAATTGTGAAAAGTTTTAGCAGTCATTAGGGACAGACATTTATAAGAACTGTAACTTTTAGTTAGACCAAAGCTTTGATATAAACAAGCTTGACATTTACGAACGCATCAACCAAAAACATGGCGAATTTAAAGCTTTTTTGACAAAACTATTTTGACATCTACGACTTAGTTCTTACTTGCCACAATCGGTCCTTGTATAGGATTTGATAATGTCCTTTATGTCAGTAAGAGCTGTCAATTTTCTAATTTTATTTCAGTTTTTGTACAAGACACAGAGATCTCATGGAAGAAGTTTTCTTTTACATATATAAAACATACATTAAACATAGCTGGCGAATGTGGGTGTAGATGCACTTCTGCCTTACCCTTTGGGGTAAACAGACTTGATGTTATGTTTTTGAACCAGGGAATCGGCGCCATAGTTTAATAATCACTAATTCTCAGTTAGCTCGAAGCTCAATGTGGAAGCAATGCCCTTTCAATAATTTATAGCAATCTGTAGGTGTGGTCCTTCGCCAGTGTTTTATTAAAGCTGTTTCAGATTTCTGGCGCAATCGTTACCGCTGCGAACCAAAGGTATAAGTGGTTAGCTGGTTCGACAGACGTCCAACCTATGCTATTCGAGGTCGGTCCGGGGATGGGTAACCAACTATTTTCTATACACAAACAGCTAGACCCGGAACATTTCAATTCATTTATTCAATAACAATTTTACATTGTGTCGGAATGTTTTACAAAAAAAAAAAAACAACTACCTGTAGGCCATACAAATATTTGTTCCGTGTGGAAATAGTACCCACGACACGCGGCGTTGCAGTCAATCACTCAGCCACTGCGCCAACCGTACCGTTTGACGTTCAAAAGGTGCTGATTCTCCACCTATTTTGATTTGAAGAGCACGTCAAGCTTACGGTTCTTTCCTCAAAAGGTCAACTTAGACACTAATATGCATGGTCTTTATATAATCGACCCTCATCAATTTGACTAAGATAATGTATAGTGTACTTTTAAAGAGACTGACCTCTCAGTTAGTTTCGGTATTTCTTCTCAAATTAGTTGGCTAGGAAACACCGGCCTTATCTAGTATCTAGAAAAACATAGACGTTTAAAATTGCTTTTTTAAACCTACAAAATCATGCATCATTTGATCTATATCATACTAGGAAAATCTTATAGGTACTAATTTATATGTATATACTTATACAGTTGTAAGAACTATTTTAAAACTCTCTCAGTTTATTACTTGCGTCTTAATAGATATGCTCAATGTATAATTATTTGCAGTATTGATGTTTATACTTATAATATAGAAATTCTTACTTGTAACTGGTTTGTTCTCGCTACAGAAATTATTGCTAACCATGGTACCTATCAAACTTTCCACTTTGAGTACTTAATTAAATAAATAGCAGATAATTTATTTAAATAAGCTTACTCATGGAGGTGTTATAGTTTTCAATGAAGACTAAAAACAGGATTGGCCCAAGAATGCTACCTTGTGGCACGCCGTAACTTATTGACAACTGATATTCATAGGTTGCCGTTTTGCTTAATAAAAACAGGATTGGCCCAAGAATGCTACCTTGTGGCACGCCGTAACTTATTGACAACTGATATTCATAGGTTGCCGTTTTGCTTAATAGGAAGTGCTCTAGTACTGACTAGGTGCTTCCTATATTAACCCTTGGGTTTATGTGGTATTTTGAATGTGAATTTTCGCGCTCCGGAAAGCACGTTCAGCAGTTGGTACCGTCTATCATTCATAGATGTCTCACAGCCCTTACGGGTAGCCAGAAGCCCGTAAGTCTGACAAACAGCCTTATCGAATATTATGTTACCCAGTAACTGTATTGTGAAGGAGTCAGTCGGTTCTTTTAAAATTCCAGACCGTTGTTTAGCTGCATTCGGTTGGACTGAAAGCAAATTCCAATATAATTGGGAACAGACTTGGCAGATGATTGGTCGAAGTGAGCTTTTGAAACCGGTCAACATGCTGTAAGCCTTTGAAACACCTAGTTAATTCTATTAACTATTCTTATGCGTTTAGTTATAAGGGATTACGAATCACAATACAGTTAATAGCTTATACCTTTATCTGTGAGACCATTTTCAGTAGTGCACTTACATTAATGGGGTAATAATTATATACGTATACAAAACTTCCCAGTCGGACACTTTTCAACCTTAATACTGAGGGCATAAAAGCAAAAATTGTTCGTCCGGAAACTTTCGCGGCTATACCTATTAATAATAACTATAGTCATAAAGTCTGACATGTCTTAAGATCAGTCATTACAAACGCATACCTACACAGTTAACTATGTCGTTGAACAATACGTGATATAATGGTGTTTCTTGTCCTAAATGTTTAATTGAGCTTTACAACCCCTAATTAGAAGGGTAATCTTGTAGATTGTATCAGTTATAGTGGAATGGAATAATAGATTTAATTGCATGTTTGCAAAAGCCTTCGAGGGTGATGATGGCGAAGTACCTAATTAAGTTATCTTTATTAAGATCGTTGAGAAATGCCAACGAGACCAAATCTATCATACAAATAAAAATGTAATGCCGATTTCAAGGATTATTTTTTCTATTACCTCAAAGTTGGTCCTATTTAAAATTGTATAACAAAACCACCCCGATGTGTAGAATCTAGGGGACAACTGATTTTTCACCTCCTGCATTTTGTTAGGTGACGAGCAGTTGACATAAAGCGGTTTATAATTTATCTTAATACATAAGGCACTGAAAAGCAAGATATAAAAATATATTTTAACAAAACTACATACTTTTTATATGAAAACCTCAATAAATTGTTGCTGAACGCACATCTCATGTTCTTCTGTACAAAACCGGGATGGGTCGCTTGTAAAGGTGGAAGGGACATCGACGTACCTTATATGCGTAAATGTTCATCAGTCCAGTACATTATTCAAGATTCATTTAATTAATGTTTGTCAGATGGAAAACCTAATAACACTTCGACCGACCCGAGAAGAGACCCAGAACCTCAAGCTCAGTAGTAGCGCTTGCTACAACTAGACCAACGAGGATCAGAAAATATTGTGTTTTTCTGTATCTTATAAAAATAGTAATTCAGTTATTCAAACAAGAAATTGCTCACTTTGTTAGTATTTGCTTTTTCTTTTCGGACTATTTTTCGAAAGCCACACAAGACCGCATTGTTACGTTAATTAATTAAAAACTATTTCTTAAGATAACTCGATATCTGCTGATCGCTAAACTATCTTAAGATTGATGATGACAGTCAGTTATGCAAAATAACAAATGATCTGACAGATTATCTTGTTGAAATTATTTTGTTTAGACAGCTCATTATCTTGATTATTTCGGCAATTAAAATGTTCATTTACACACGTTATTACTCAAAGCTGCGACATCTATTAATCATTGCTGGGTAATATTGGAACGCTATTAATTTATTGCAAATTTTTGAAATAATAATACCAGCCTGTTGCTGTCCCACTGCAGGTTAAAGACCTCTTTTGATCCAGAGAAGGCATCGGCATTAATCACCACGTTTGCTCAAGCAAGAGACAGACTTATTTTAATTATAAGTTCAGGTTTCTTTACGATGAGTCCTTCACCGGATATCAGTATTTTCTAAGATAAGCTTAGAATGCGCAAAACAAAAAAAAACAGACCGTAAGCTTAAATAAAATAGGTACTTTGGGTACTCGTGCTCGTTAGTGTATGAGGGGCCCTAGCTCCCTTCCAAAATCCAAAATTAGATATAAAAAGGCTAAAAATCATCACAGTGCCCCAAAACGCCCATCCTTCACTTCCTAGTGTTATTACTGCGAGGAACAAGTAAAGCAACCAATTCCCCAGCAACACATGTCTGATGGCTGCAGATATAAAAATATATCTACAAATAACTTAATAAATAAAAGCCTCTAGGTATAAAGGGCCCTCCCACATGTGCAACGATGTATAATCGAAGTTAACTTAACAAACAGTTAAGTGTTATAAGAATATCAAAACGACCCCGCCGATGTCGACGCGACGCCAGCAGAACTCACAGTATCCACAAGCAGTAGTCACCTGTTAAGTAAAGCAGATACTTATCATATTTTATATACGCTAAGCTATAATTATTTTCGCGATAAGCTATTTTCAAGGGAAAATACTAAAACATGCAAAGATAATTTTCCACTCTGAAATCTGACTCGGCCTGGTTAGCTCTTGAGTTCGTACTACTTCTGACCCCAAAGATTAAGACATAATCGTTATTTACCTACACACTGACACTAATACATACATTTAAATACCAATCATTAGTACTGAAGGACCAATTAAATGAATTTACTGTCACGCTACCGTTCAATACGAAACATACGCACACAATATTTGTACCTAAATCGAGGTTAAACATAGACCACTTGTTAAATTCAAGTCAAGTACTGCGTATCCAGTTTCTTATAATGTGTAATAAGTGGTTTGGGAGAGGTGGAGCGATTTTAGAGCTTTGAGCCACTAGAAAAGTAGGCGTACAGAAGGAACACTCTTCTGTTTACCTACAAATGATACTGGTAAACAATGCTTCAATGGATAATTGTGATTATTTAACACTTATGGGGCTGCGGTCTGTAGTACAGGTATGGAGAAGGGGTATGATAACAGATGGTGAACTGAGTAATCATGAACCTTCCGACCTTCTAACCTATGTGACGTGGCGGGCGAAGGTCCGCCTGCGACGCAAGAGGTTGCGGGTTCCATTCCCGCCTTAGGACAAATGTTTGTACTATCTATAAAATTCAGTTCTGGGTATTTGCTATGTATAATAAAAAGTATATATCTATGTAATGTATTGTATTAAGTGTATCAGTCATCTAGTACCCATAACACAAGTTCTGCTTAGCTTGGGGCTAGGTGACGCTGTGTGGTTTGTCCAGCATAATTTATTTATTTATTTTATTTTATCATCTGCCTAGCCTTTCCGGAGATATATTGGAGTTAGCTTCCAGTATAACTGGGCAGCTAACTATCAGTATTTTATATGGAGCGACTGCCTATCTGACCTCCACAACCCAATACGGGCAGCACGAAACCAAAGAATGGTAGTAAATAAAATTAAAATTAAAATGTTGTGCAGACGCCTGTATTCTGCTTACATTTACTTGCTGCCAGCTCTATTGCCTGTAGCCAGGTTATTTATAGTAATTAAAAAAAAACTACGACCAAATTACAAACATGAAGGGTTGTGCAGTTATAC
Organism: Phlogophora meticulosa; assembly: GCA_905147745.2. Taxonomy (NCBI): domain Eukaryota; kingdom Metazoa; phylum Arthropoda; class Insecta; order Lepidoptera; family Noctuidae; genus Phlogophora; species Phlogophora meticulosa. The sequence goes on from LR990534.1 coordinate 2,811,444, forward strand.
TGAGAATAATAAATCTTTTCTTTTACCTATTTACTATTATGTTTGTCAAAATGGGCTTATTATGATCATTTTCCATTGCAACAATGTATCTCAAGGGACCAAAATTAAATCATTGACTAGGTTTTCTGTTAGATTGTATGTAGTGGCCTATTTAGCTTTATACAAGCAAAGGTTACGCAAGCCAAATTCTTGAAGTAAGCAAGTCGCACTACGAGTTTAGGTACCTGCGTGTATTGTCAAAACTTAGGTAACCTAGATTCTGGAAATAATTATATCGTTAGCTCGAGTTATGGTTACAGGTTTGTAGTAGGCGAAACATATTTTAGGAGAATTGGGACTTGGAATTTGATTTTGAATAAGATAACTACAACGGAAGTTAGTTCTTGAGATACTTAGGTTTTATTATAAGTTAAGTATAGAGCCATATTTATATGTTTTATTTATTAATAAAACTGCAGTTTTTTTTTAGTTTGCACGCGTTTATTACTGCTGCCAGTCTGATTTGATAAATTATTTTTGCGGTTGATATTTCTGACAAAGTTTTAAATAGGCAATTCAACCTTTTAACCGCCGTCGTCACAAATACATGACAAGCGAACGCATGCTCTGTACGCCAACGTCACAATTACGTGACAAAAAATGCGATGCTTCTCTAATTACTACTTATACGAAAAACCATTAAATCATTACTTTAGTGAGTGTTTATTTGTATTTCTTAAAATATGAAGCTCCCGTACTCCCGTACGCATGAAACAAATTACAATACCCCGAAGGCACAGTTAGTGCGTCATAAATGATCCAACCCCATTAGCACCCACCGCATCCGATACATCCAGTCAGCAGGCAAAAGATCTCAATGAGTGCAAACTGCCTATTAAAAAACTGAGCAGTAGAACATCATATTAGGCACCAAGCCATAGTAAACAATTAAAAAACGTACATACAAACAATACACACGTACAATAAGCATTGATTTCAATCACTGCTTTTAGCATATTCATATCCTGTAAAGTCTAACTAGAAATGCATGTTTCTTAAACAATAAGCCTTATCAAATCTCCGTGCTGTAACTGCATTTATACGAGTATCTATAAATCTAAGAAAAAACTAAGGTTACGTGCAATTTAACAAATCTTATGTCATTATGACAGTTACATAATCACTGTAATTCATGTAATTGCGCGTCGCATCATGAAACCGTTCGTTGTGACGTCTCACGCGCATCTGTCGGCGCTTGCGCAGTATAGAGATGACAGTTTAACTGTAAATATTTGTAGCGTAATATTTGTTATATCTCCTTTTGCAAATTGCAGCTATTATATAATATATAAGGAAGCACATGTGAAGGACCCTAGTTAACTCATTACCTGCCTAACCTTTTCCCAACTAAGTTGGGATTGGCATCCAATCTAACTGGAGCGAACTGGGTAACACGATACCCTTTGATAAAACTGACTGTCAGACTTTCGGGTTATCCGTAACGACTGTCAAAGATCTACAAATCTATAGTCAATCAACTATTCTATCAATATTGCTGATTGAGTTAAACCCCCGCATATAAAAATGTAGGCAGATCATCATATAGCCCGTGTCCACTTCTAGACGTACATAGGTCTCCCCCAAAAACCATCATAACGACTGGTCCTTTGGATTACTTTATGTTTCAACGCTTCCTACCCTATCAGCTTCCATTATTCACACAGTACGTTATAACACTTATTACAAATATAAAGACTTCCATTTATATTCGGAAGCATCAAAATACCTTGATGTGAAGCTTCCTACAAATTATTCTGTAACAATCAGCGTTCAACCTTTGCACAGAGGTCGTCAACATAAACAATGATATTAAGGTGTTGCCACTAAGAAATAACCAGTACTTAAGTGCAGCCATGCATTGAATTTTTAGCAATCATTGTATGGGTGATTTTAATCGTACTACTTAAAATATTGTTATGATTTAATCTTTGTTTTTTGCTTGAAGGGATAATCTCAATTATAAAGCAAGAAATAACATGGTTATGTTAAAATCAGCTGTTAAATTACGCAAAATACGCGCAGACTGGTGGAGTAGCGGGTATCGGTCCGTCAAACAATACAATACAATAAAATCAGCTGTGATTGTAAGATAGCTTTTATTCATCTAAGTTCTTCTTTTTCTTCATTCTTCTTTTAAAAGAAAAGCTGCACCACACTCGAAATTTCTCCTGTGTCGTGGGTGTATTTACAAACATTTAAAGTCACATACATAAACAACTAGAACCGGAACACTATATACTACCTGTAGGTATAATCACCGGCAAATAAGATGGCAAAAGTCGTTAGATGCGCACAAGTCGTTTTTTAGGTCTCTTTGGTGGTCAAGCGGGACGCGGGGTATGAGGTAGCGTCGATCCGAGCGCGCGATTGGTGCATCAGTCGACCCTTGCCTCCCGCACCGCGCCTTCGTCCCGTTCGCTCCCGATTACATTTCAGTGCACGAAAATTGAACCCTTTGTTTTTGTTGTGTTAAACTTAAGTATTGTTATTGTTTTTAAATTTAGGATAGAGTTTCTGAAAAGGCATAGCATACGAGGAAAGTATGCTCAAACCAGAGTTATACAAATTAATAAAATTGGAAAAAGAACAATTTAAAACATACAGCATTGACCAAACACTAGCAGAACACAACCATAGTGTTCTGCGATTGCGACTTTCAATATGATGCCAAGGGTAGTTTTATTAACGGATAGTGACGACGACTAGTTATTTTTTTTTTTTTATATAAACTTTTTTGAATTTTAAATGCACGTTATTTATAACTTTTTTTTTTTTTTTTTTTTTTTTTTTTTTTATTGGGTCTCAAACAGTTACATTTGCAGATGTGATTGAGACAGCCCCAGTAAGTAATTAATAATACTTGTGTTGGGGTTATCTCGCTCTTTCCCTTAATTGATAGCTTATACACTATTGAGACTCTGTAACAATTAAAATTAAACTAATAAAACTAATTCAACTAATTTAGAAACAAAGAGAAAAAAAACAGAAAAAAAATTGACAAAAAGTAATTAGCTGCTCTGTGTATTGTGCAATTGGGAGTATGTGTTAATGTGACTGTAGTAGTGTGTGATCGTGGGTTTGTCTGTGTGTGTGTGTTTTGTGTGTGTGTGTTTTATGTTTGTGTGTTTTAGTGTGTGTTTATGTATGAGTTTACGTGTTAGCTGATAGTGCCATTATAAATCGAAGATAAAGATACAATTAGGTGATCACAATGTATAACATTATGATAAAGAAGAGAAGGGTTCATGTTAGTCTGACTAGAATATGCTCTGTTTCTTCATAATTTAGAGTTTTTAACCACTCTGTTATAACTTTTTTGCATTGATGCGAGACCTCATGGTGGAACTTAAGTTTAGCGTTAATTTTGTTGTATATGTAGGCTGATTGGCATACATACTGACGCCTTGCAAAAACCGTACGTACCGGCGTAGAGGAAGCCACAATATCTTTTCTCCTCCTAGCTTGGCTTTCTGAGTTAACTGGAAGGTATTTATGTAAATATAGAATGATGTTTAAAAGGTATAGTTTCCTGACTGATAGTAGACCACCAATTTTATATAGATCGAGTGTGGGATATCTATATGGCTTAAAATAGATCACTTTTAAAAGTGCCCTTTGGGCTCTTTCTAACTCTAGAAACTTAGTTTTGGTGGCCCCTCCCCAGACAGGTAAGCAGTATGTGATTACTGACTGCGCGAGAGCTATATAAACGTTGTTGAGTATCTTTTGAGGCATCACATGTCGTAGATTTTTAAAAATCCATATAAATTTTCGAACACGCGACATAATAACCTCGACATGCGAGTGCCACGTCAGACACTCGTCGACTATAACTCCCAAATATCTTGCAGACGGTAATTGTTTGATGGGTTTGCAGTCACAGCTCTGCCCTATGCTGTTTGCACACATATGTATACGAATATTGAAGTTAGTAGATGCTTTAGACCTTGCACTTGGAGAGAAACAAATGTAATTTGTTTTAGCAATATTAAGAGTTAGCAAGTTAGCTTTGAGCCATCTATCTATGACCACTAACCCTTGTTCGGCCTTACTACGTACCATTTCCCAAGTGTCACCAAAGTAGACAATAGCCGTATCGTCCGCATATGAGATGATTTTCCCACCACTGTTACGTAGGTTACATAACTCCTAATAAACTTGAATTACTCTCCCTTCTTTAACTTTGTTCTATACAGACATGATTAAATATAAATGATGGCAATAACAATAGAATAATGACGATCAATAAAAGTTACCACTTTTTTGTGCCACTAAGTGTACGATGCGCGAACTTACCCCCACTACGCCAAAATCTTGCCATCTTATTTGCCGGTGACTATAGGCCATACAAATATTTAATCCGTGCGGGAATCGAACCAGCGATACGCAGCGCAGCAGGCGATCGATAAGCCACTACGCGAAACGTGTGCATCAATGCATGTCACTTATGTTACACACCTAACAGGGCACATATCAATAAATTCTCTCATAAAACAAAATCCTAAAGATGCTACATTGTTTTTCATAACCATAGTATGTAAAAACACACAACCGGGTAACGTTTCGATTATAATATATTCAACCTTGCAATTATATTACTTCCCCTTATTTTAAAATGATTTTCCTACATAGATTAGAACGGTCAACGGTTTTTAAAGAAATAAATTAACAAGTAGGTTTTATGCATTTATTCTTATTATGACCGATTTGCATAAATGAGCATACATTTAACAACAACTCAATTAATTAAATACTTCTTATAAATAGACCATAACGCAATAGGTACATCATTCATACCCACAATTTTACAATGACAAAATACTCCATTATAAACCTCATTTATCCTTAAGAAGTAAAGTTCATGTGTGTCTCGTGGTTTAGAGAAATACTGCTGAGCAAGAGGTCCTGAGTTCAATTGCCAGGTCTTCCAAACGCTATACTATTTTTTTTTTTTTTTTTTTTTTTTTTTTTTTTTTTTTTTTTTCGGATCTCAAATGTCGTCACAAGACAGTAAACACACGGGTATTTTGAAAGCTTGTTTATTACCTTCTGACGTAATATGAACCTCCCGTCATCCAAAGATTTTTTGGTGGTAGGTACTTGGTATTTTTTTTAAATCATTGCTTAAACTAGGAATTTCAACATTCAACATTTAAAGTCAGACACACGAACAGCCTGACCCGGAACAACTACCTTTAGGCCATACAAACATTTGTTCCATGCGGGAATCGAACCGACGACACGCAGTGCAGCAGTCAATCATTGATTTTTAACATATATACGAGAAAATAAATATTTAGATTATGTAGATTCAAACATAATAATATTACATTATTATGACATAGGTTTTCTGAAACATTGAAAAATTTAAGGAAAATAGTACCCTATTATCGGACGTTCTTGTACAATCCTAATAATTGCAAAGTTCGCAAAGAATCGCAAGGCTGTTAGACATATTATCCGGCTAATATCACCGACAAATTGCTACAGTCGCACACGCAAGTGATAGTTATTTGTCTGGGGAGTTTATTGCACCACTTCTTCTTTCCAGCAAAAACACTAGGAAGTGGTGAAGGGTGGGTGTTTTGGATGACGTTAATAAGGGCTGGTTTTCAGCCTTATTTGGATAAATGATTTCTGATTTTGAATTTATGGTTAAGGAGTGTCTTTATATAAATATCACCCTATTTAAACTGTTACAATCGCAGTGCCGACCATATTATGGGTCTTAACTTCAAATGCACCCAATGCAATAGACGTTATCGAACCTAAAAAAGGGAATTCGATTCACTAGATATTAAATAACGTAAAACCGACATTACTGGTAAACTGTTAATTAAAGCTTCAAATAAATATTTTCTTACCAAATCCATACCACCTTTGATCGTGGGAATAAAGCAGCTAAATTAACCCGTCTCGCCCAATCTTTATCATCATCTCAACACCACAACAATGGTAAATATTCATCCTCAAAAAGACCACATGATCATTAAAACCCGGAACTCATATACGAACAGTTGTGTGTGCGTCTGTACGTATTTGTTCCGAACATTATTGTGTGCGAAACGTTAACGTTCGCGGATTTTTCGTTTCGCTTCGTCTCCCGACCTTTTAATTACAGCGTTTGGTTAGCAAAGGTAGTGTGGTATTGGCTTGTGTCCCAATAATAAGAGACGTTAAAGTCGATTGAAGATTTAGCTACGTCCATTGCACACCGAAAATAGGTTAGCTTGATTAGCCCAAACTAACCTGGAAGTATCCTAACAGCCTCCGGACACAGATCGGCCAAAGCTGGGAAAGCATTATCAGTTGGAAACTTATAGACGCCTCTAGCCTGGTGTGATGTGCTACTACTACGATGGGACACCTGATAACATGTCCTGCTCGCCCTCAGACCTGCAGGATTTGATGGACGCTTTTGATGGTGCCAAGCTCGTGGCTGATTTCTGGCCGACTCTGATTGCCATCGACATATTAAGAAGAAGATACCGACACCCCTCCGTGCATCAGAAAGCACGTTAAACAGTTACAAAGTTGGACCCTGGAAGTTTGCGAACCAGTCCTTGGTTCTCTCAGACGATGGTTATTCTCTATTTGATGAATAGAGTATCAACATTTCTTTAACGCTTAGAAGTTTATTTTGAGGTGCGTGAGAAAAAGAGTGTACAAAGATATTTCAAGTGTTCAAGATTTATACGATGGTAACTAGTTATCAATATCATCAGTTACTCCAGAGTTTAGAACCGTATATAAAGAAATAGACCAACACATAACCCATCACTCACTCATCTACCTCGTTGGTCTAGTGTTTAATTCCTAGTTCGGGCAATTTGTTATTGAACTTTCTCTTTAACAGCCCGGAGGCTGGATTTGTACCTGGTTAATGGCAAGAGGATCGCCCCTATTCATCATCACCATCATCAGGCTATACTAGTCCACTGCTGGACATAGCCCTCTCCTAATGAGTGCCATAGCGCCCGGTCTTCAGCTTGCCGCATCCAGCATCTGCCTGCAGTCTTTCGCAGATCGTCATCCCACCTGGTCAGAGGGCGTCCTACTAACTACGTTTGCCGAGTCGCGGTCTCCACTCAAGAACACGTTTACCCCAGCGGTTGTCGGTTCTTCGCGAAATATGGCCAGCCCACTGCCACTTCAACTTGCTAATTCTTTGAGCTATGTCGGTAACTTTGGTAAACTTCGCCCCCTATTACATGCGACTTAAACATGAATGTGGGTGTTACTATATAGGCGTAATGTCTATAACAGAATCCATCTGGGTTTTTCTCTTTTCTGCTGAAACTTTTGACCATGATATTTGGTGCCATCAAAATGCGTCGTGACCTGGGAATATAAAAAGGTTATCTATTTATTGAAGACACTTCCTTGAACTTCAAAGTCTCTTGAGACATCCTATAAACAGTACGATACGAACGACGCAACTTTATTTATTTATACAAAACATTTCTGGCGCGCTTTAGCTGTTGCTAGAACAAATGGTTTACGGTTTAATCTATACTCACCATCTACACTTACTGTATTAGTTCCAGTGAATTGAAGCGGTTCTTACGTATTATCTAGCAAATAACTTCAGAAAATTTGCAAAACATTTCATTGATTTTGTCAAATAATATCTACATATTGAAATCACCACCATCATCACATCATATGATAGTCACCACTGCCTCGTTGAACATGAGACATGACAAGTTTTCGGCTTAATTCCCAAATCGGACAAAGTGTTATTAGGTTTTTCCTTCGAGAGTCTCTCAGAAGCAGCCCAGTGTCTGAAGTTATGCTCTGTTTTTAGCAAGGCCAGGGAACATACCTGGTGAAATGTGGGTGTACTATAGATACTACGGTATAGAATTAACAAGTGGAAGTGCCAGGTATAGCCCTAATTTTTAAGGACAAAAATAAGCTTTTCGTGCGTGGAGCTCGCAAGGCTTAATAAAAACAGCCGCACGGGTTTACCGAAGGTTAAGCTACGCTAGCCGAGGTCAAGCTGTGGATGGGTGACCGTTTGTAATATATCGAGACTCCTCCGTGCCTCGGAAAGCACGCTAAGCCGTTGGTCTCGACTGTCATTTGTAGGACTTTGACAGTCGTTAAGGGTAGTCAGAAGCCTGCAAGTCTGACAACTAGTCTTACCAAGGGGGATCGTGTTGCCCAGTAAACTGGGTTGTAGATGTCAGATAGGCAGTCGCTCCGTGTAAAATAATGGTATCCAGCTGCATCCGGTTAGACTGGAAGCCGACCACAACATAGTTGGGAAAAGGCTAGGCAAATGATGAAATAAGCTTTTCGTCAAAGTTGAATTTGTTGTTCATACAAAATTAAGACTTATTGAAACTGATGAAGGTTTTTATTATTTTTCGCATACTTAGGATACGTGCGGAATAGCTGTGAAGTTACAATTCCACCTAAACCTTCAAACACAGGCGTGATTTTAGTTGTAAAGTGACCAAAAGAAGATAAAATCACCTATACATACCACGCAGCACGACTCAATCGTGCTAAAAATCGCAACTACGCAAAACCTTGTCTATCTCATTCCCGTCGGGCCGAACAAATGTCAGCCACTATCACGTTAAGGCGTGACGGATCGTGAATGGGCGTCATGCCTGTATCCTTGGCAGTCTGTCAAGGCGCTTATACTAGGACCATGTCTGTTTTAGCTTTCACTAATTTGTACCTTTTAAAGGGTACGAATATCTTTGGGAGGTTTTGCTCAAAAAATGTTTGTCCTGTGATAAATTAATGTTCTAGGTGTCACCGAGAACATGTCTTTCAAATTGGCCATCCAAAACAAAATCTTTTTTTTTATTATTATTCAATATATTACTTTTATAAATCAATAAAGAAGCAAACACCTTGAAATGGCTAAAAATCAACTATTCCCTTCATTTTGTCGAATTATAAAAATTTCAAAATGTATGGAGCTCAAGTACGAGTATAGCACCTATTTCTCATACACGCTGTACATAGATAAGACATAAACGCGCTACATTATGGATAAACCAAAAGACTCTCGACAACAAGTACTGAGAAAACCAAACAGGACTTAAAACAAAAATAGTTCAAACAAAATATAATCCACCATTTTATTTAACATTATATCACACGAGCATTTCCCGAAGAGTAATGGAGAGGTGTATCTATAGTGCACCCACGTTTCGCTGGTTTTGTTGAAGTCCCATGTCAGCACAAATCCAGAATCCCGACTGTTGTTAAAAAATTACAGCTGGTACAACCCAATGCCACTTTGCCCATCCCGGGAATGTGACCACCTTGACCGACGAGACAGTCCAAAAAAATCTCAGACAAAACATGAACCACCAAATTAATTATTACGTAAAAAGAAGAAACTCTCCTACCAGACAAAGAAGCCATGTCCGCCACTTTCATTGTAAGTATCTTCTAACAAAACTGACGCATCCAAAACTAATTACACACTTTCGCGCTCAGAATTAACGAAACGGAAATGTAAAGAGAAAAATTGGTTAATTTTAATTACCAAGGAAAGTGAACGAAATTGTTTTAAATTGTGCTCGTAAAAGCTGAACGTCGCCGTCCTTTATTTTTAATCTGTTAGAGGAAATAAGTGAAGTGGCTTATAATTAGGACGAGGTGTTGAAGATACTAGAGATGTACCGGTAAAAAAAAATACTTCAATTCATTTAATAACTATAAATAAATAATAATAATAAATAAATAAATAATGCTAGACAATCCACACAGCATCATCTAGCAGAGCTTGTGTTATGGGTACTAGATGACTGATATACTTAATACAATACATTACATAGATAGATATTTTTTTTATTATACATAGCAAATACCAGTATAGATTCCTTAAATGTAACAAACACTGTTTGACTAACGTGAATATCCTTTTTTTATTTCTAATTACCCCTGTCACCTGTGTTATCCACATTAATTAATATACGGTACGTGTTTTTGAAGTGGGCTGCAAAATTCGATAATGATAAAAGGGTTGCACGAAGGTGGACTGGAGGATCTTATAGCTATTTTATTTTATTTATAGTCTGTCAACAAATTCTGTTTCCATAATTGCACAGAATAACATCACGCCTGTGGCATCATCACCCGAATGGCAGTTAGTAGGTTAGTATCTTTGGTAGAATCACATTTCGCCAGATATGTTTAAGTCCCATGAAATAGAGGGCGAGCCTATTGCCATCAACCGGACATAGATCCAGTCTACGAACTGCTTCTGGGTAATTCCAGCTGTAAAATTCTAAGCTTTACTTTGAGCTTTCAACCACTAGACCAACGAGACAGTAGTAGCACAGCAATCGCCTACTATCCCGATGGAAACACACCATAATAATATACCCGCTACCAGTATCGTATCATAAAATTTCGCACTGACGAAATCGCAGAATTCACTTCCGGATTCATAAGCCGAGGGCGATTGCCTCTCCCATAAAAGTCAAGAGCGTTACAACAATGACATTTTAATATTTTACCACAACATTACAACACGCAGTAATGATGCTAATAAAGTTGTAAAAAGACATCTACCGGAGTGGCTGACCCATCGAAAGAAACAGTATCTAATCGCATAATAAACAATACTATTCGAAGTTTGGTCCAAGACATAATCTACAGCGATTTGAAACGTCACGTTTTCCACTTTCACTCTTTTAGAGATTAAAGAGATATAATTAATGTAAGTTTAAATAAACTTAAAAAGCGATCGATTGAAGATTTATTGATTTTATTTGTGTAATTTATGTCTTATGATTAATTACTGCTGGTTTGGATCATGGCGTAAAAATAGGTAATCTTAATTAGGTATATGGAGCATAGAGTTTTTATCCGGACTCAAAATCACACACTGCAAAATAATGGTGTACCTAGACCATTATTTTATCTTATTTTGATTTCTAGAAGAATATGCTCCAAGAAAAAACATTAAGAGTTCACAGTCAAAGTCAAATAATTGATTACAATTAGACCAATACAGTGGATAAAATTGAGCGTCAAATTCACAAGTATAAATAAAAAAACATTCTTATTGCCTCTTCCAAGCAACTTTATACTTCCTTTCATACAATCTTCCAAATAGTTCCAACCATTCTATCATAAACCAAATAAGCCATCTACCGGAAGAGTTTTCAAATGTTTTATTTATTTAGTAAATGGAAGATATCGTATCGTCGATTTTTTATTCAATAAAAAATCTACTGTATGCTAATTACAAGACATTGAACATAGGTGCGTGATGGTAGCTAGCATGTTTGTAAACCCGTCTTGAAGTTACTAGCATGCCTACTTACCATCAAAGTCCTTTATCCCTTCATTTTCCCACCTCATCATCACTGCCTTATTCATCGCTAATACGACTTTAATGTAACCGCCATCGCTTCTCACTTAAACAGCAATTAACTCTCGTTTAATCGCAAAACTTCGTGCGAAAAGCATCTATTGTCAAAAATAACGTGTCGAGGCTGCGCATAGCCAATGGAGGCAGAGACAATAGCTTTAGCTAATAATATTTATAATGCAAGGCTGAACGGGAGTCGCGTGGAGAATTGACACTTCCTATCACTTGTTTGTTCATATTTTTACAGGGTTTTATTTAACCTTTTAACCGACTGAGTTTATATCAGTTTCCGTGACCCCAGCACCCAACCCAAAACGAGCTATTATTGGGTAGACTGTAAAGTAGAACCTATCAATCAAATTGGACAAACACTACATTTGTGTCGTATAAATACGACTGGACACGAAAATATTGTTTGGACAAATCCGACTAGGACGGTTACATGAGTTAAATTGGTATATTACTTAGTACGTGTTCGTCAAACCTTGCAACTGGATTTCAAATCAGAAAGCCCTAGCTGATGGAGCTGAAATTTTGAATACACTTTTGGTTTGTAAGACAATGCATGTTGAAGCTTGTTTTCCAGTTTGATTGTGCCAACTTTTCAATTGAGATTGAAAGACAGTTGTAGAAGTATGAACAGTAGGTACATATCTGGACAAGTATATTTCTGTTTATGTTATTAGTTTGCCCTCCGACTCAACCCTGTAGGGTTACTAAGATATCAACAGCTTGTTATGTTGTGTATTTTTTTTTATACAAAACGACCCACTCTAGGAATTTCTCCTGTGTCGTGGGTGCGTTTACAAACATTTAAAGTCACATACACAAACAGCTAGACCCGGAACAATTACCTGTAGGTCATACAAATATTTGTTCCGTGCGGGAATCGAACCCACGACACGCGGCGCAGCAGTCGATCGCTCAGCCACTGCGCCAACCGTGCTGTCAAAAATTAGCAAGTACAGACGTCAGCACATCATGCTATCCCAAACTATTAAATTTTATTATTTTTTAGTGAGGTTGAAAACCTATCAATAAAATTTGACAGATTTATTCAAAATGAATTTATCTCCTTCACTATCCATGTCTTAAGCAATGTCAATTTCTGTATAAATGTTTTTATTAGTAGCTGTACGGCTAGGTAGTAAAGCTAGCTAACTGAACATTTAACTTTATAAATATGCGACCATTATCATTAGTTTTAATAAAAAGTTTTGAAACCATAATGTTTTTATAATCCTACCAAAATGGTTTTCTTAAAATGAATAGTAAAAAACTTGTTCTAATCTATTAATTTCCTTTGTTACAGGATCACTCAAAGCAACTACTGGAACACTTAACAGAGTCTGAAAAAATATTCCTATTTGGTGCCAACCCTAACGGTGCGTACGAGTTGTTTTAGTGTAATTTCACATAGTTAATGTTAATTAATTTTAATGAAACTAGAGACTGTGAGGTACAGATAATAATCGAGTCAATATTCTTATCTATTTAGTGCTTGTAGTTGCAACATATTTTTCAAGATCATTGTGTTTTTGTTGAACTTGCAGGTATAATATTTACTTGCATTTGTTATTTCACTGGTATATTATGAAGACGTTACACACTTAGTAAAATAACAAATAAGTTTGTTACGACGACCGATGTGGCGCGGAGGGCGAAGGTCCGCTTGCGACGCAGGAGGTTGCGGGTTCGATTCCCGCCTTGGGACAAATGTTTCTACGATCTACAAAAATTTGTTCCGGGTGTTCTGGGTATTTGCTATGTATAATACAAAATATATATCTATGTAATATATTGTATTAAGTATATCAGTCATCTAGTACCCATAACACAAGCTCTGCTTAGCTTGGGGCTAGATGATACTGTGCGTGCAGCATTATTTATTTATATTTATTTATTTATACTTGTCTGTGTGTTGTGATTTTCAATCATTTCTTTACAAATGTGTAGTGTTAATTATCTCCGTTCCTGTTTTTGTTTTCCGAACGATGATAAATATAACAAACTTCGATCCTCGTTCGTCTATTCACAAGCGCTACTGCTGGGCATAAGGTCCTGTGTGTGTTATTGGGATGTTCATCTGAGTTTTTTCAGTAGTAGCTCGGAGTCTGGATTTGTCCCCAGTTTGTGGCTATAGGCTCGCCGCCTTATAGCCTGGCGCCTGGCGACATGTAGGTGTACTATATTTACATCTCTTCGTAACCTTCGAAGATAACTGCAGTCGAATAATTTATCCATTTCATAAAGTTTAAATTACGACTGGATCATCACCAAGTCTTTGTAGACCCACTAAGTACAACTTTTCTGGTTTACCTAGACATCAAACCACGAAAGAAAGTAATTACTTACGTATGAGTGGCACACTAATGATCAAGGAAAAACAGAAAGTATGCTACTCATTACACCGCGAAAGCCGTAGATTTCAAATAAGGTGTATCATAGATGTCGACAGGCCATGGGAGAAACCAGATTTTGTTGAAGGACCCGTATCAATGTCAATCAAGACTTTAGGATCCACATGCGACTCTAGACTTGAAAGGAGACGCGGTTGCATAACAAATCTCACATCATTGAATGTAAAGTGTAAAACTGACGATTCTATTTTAATAATTTTGCGGAGTTTATTATTGTTTAGACGCCAGCACATCAAGCTATCCCAAACTGTAAAAAAATTCCAATTGAACATGAATCTTATAGTTTTCTAATAAAGTTGAAAACTATCAAAGAAATTTGACGGATTGGAGTAACTTGATGTGGTGTAGCTTAGCGTAACTATGACAAGAATGATTTAATAACTCATCTATAATCAGGAACCGGACTACTATTAAATAAACTTGTCTAATAAATGTCTTAGTCCTCAGGTCGACCAAAAAAACGATAACGATAATGTGAAAATTAAAATGAATGCGATAAAAAAAACGATTTAGAAGATTTTGCCTTTTTTTATTATTTACTGTAAAACTATGGCGGTCGTATAGATGACGTCACCACCGTAGTATCTATCGCTGTATTTACTTACCAAGTCATTTCAAATCGGTTATTAACAGGCCGATTTAGTGTACATTGTACATAATGTTTATCGCAATTGCCTACCTTTTTTTCGAAAGCAGTATATAATAAAATTTCCCGATACCTTTTTATGCCACAGATGTTTGTCCCATACAAGCCTATTAACTATCACTGTTGAAGAATCAATAGAATAAATAGTTGGCCATCTTCATTCTATCTAGGCAAACGCTCTGGTTAGCGCTTATAAGGACAAAAACCACACCATGTTGCCTATGTCATGTATATAGGCAAAATATCAAAGACATGCTTACGATAAATGTTAGACATTTTAATTCTCAAACTAATATCTTTCTAAATTTATCCAAAAATGTCCCCATTCCATTACAGAAGCACAGTTCGAAGTAGCACATCTCAAGCAGCCAAAACGTCGTAAACGCTCACTCCTCTACGACGATCAAGACCTAGTCGGGCTCAAGAAGCATCTAGACATAAAGCTTAGCCCCAGACACAGTTTCCTAGACCCTCAGTTCCTGCTGATGAGAAGGTGGTCCAACAATACGGAGGCGGTACTGGACCATACTGATGAGGAAGTGGATCTTTGTTATTATAGGAGTGATAATGCAGCTCTCTATGTTTGTGATGATGTGGTAAGCCTTAAACTGCTAAAATCAAAGTGCTAAAACCGATGAATAATTTCATAAACTGAATATTTTAATGCTATTCATCAATTTATTGATACTCTAATAAATAGCTATACCTACATACAAAACCTTTACAAGAAAAAGACAATAATAAAAATGAAAGTGCTGATATGTTCTATAGTACCTAATACTAAACCAATTGGTAGCATCTCAAAAGAATGTTATTAAAGAAAACGTAATAAATTCCGCACACAATAAGTAGTAAAAGCAGTTATTACATACATCCGTTGTTTAATCCGTAGTCGTCATTAGTGTCCAAGATATCTAGGCCGAAGAAATTTTAATACCCAACAATTAATTCTAGACACAATCATGAGAAATTTTAATTGCACTTTCATTTCGTAACTTCTTTTTTTACAGAGAGGCTTAGTCAGATCTAATGACACATACTACTTCATCCATCCATTGCCAGAGAGATTTCACAATGACCACGCGAAAGCACATGTCATAGTCAAAAAACAAATAGATCAAGTCAACGATGAAGATGACTCATGTATAGAAAGAGAAAACTTAATACCTACAGAACCACAACCTGTTAAAACGTGGTCGAAACACAGAAGAAAACGAGAAGCACCTGTCAGTGATGTAAATAATAATTTAGAAGGATTCAAAGTTAATTTAGCACATAGAAATAAGACTTTAACAGACTTTATACAGAAACTATCGAATGGAGCCAACAGGCAACGAAGAGCAATATTACCAGCAGTGTTTGTGGAAACTGCAGTATTTGTAGATAGAGACCTATACAAACATATGACAGTCAATTTTCCTAAGGATACGGAGAGAGAATTAGTAAGATTCGTGCTAGCAATGATCAATGCAGTACAGTTAATATACCACGATCCTTCATTAGGAAGGCCAGTGAACTTTATACTCAAAAGACTGGAAATATTGCACGAAGACCCGGCTAATCTGAAGAGGCCACATGACATAGATAGGTTTCTGAGTAACTTTTGTACGTGGCAAAGACTGGAGAATCCTCCGGGTGACAACGATCCGTTGCACTGGGACCATGCGCTGATATTGACTGGATTGGATCTTTATGTTGTTAACAAGAATGGGAAGGTTAGCAGTCAAGTTGTTGGTAAGTCTTACCTCCTTTAGTATTTTTTGTAACAACGTAGGTTATTTTTCCAAAATGTTACACGGATGGACGATTTAACTCATACTAGAAAGCGTATCAAATTCCTTATCAAAACCATCGTTCACTGCACTTTATGAGATCAAAATTACATCAACAGACACTTATAAAAAAACCAGAGAAAACTGGTTAAAGAAAGACGATTTGATCATCAGCGAAAATGAAATATCAGGGAAAGCAGTTGCTTGTGGTATGACTATGAAAATGGAGGTTCTCAGCCACTTTCGTTATCGACTTACTAATAAACATTTCTTACCTAAGTAAAAGCTTTACACTACAAAAAGTTAACACCATTCATTCTGCCAATGATACTCGTAGGTAATATAATTTTAAGTTGTTTATAACGATGACTCAAGAATATGCCTAGGTATATCTTTTGTTATTAGATACGATTCGTGATGCTTTCATCAGGCAGTAATGATCTAGATCCAATTGATGTATTAGTATTATGTAGGATAGGGGTATTGTTACGCGACTAATAGAAGATGTGACTGGAAACGACGAGAGAGGCCGCTTTAGAAGGACGACTGACCTTATTGGTGATGTTATTCAGAAAGGTCAGGTGCGTATTACTCGCAAATGGCGTGTTTGGACGCATGCGACGAGTATGTAAGAATCGCAGCACGTGGCGTCCTGCAGTTTATGCCATGGGAAAAAGGCATGAGTTTATAATATGTAAATAGTCGTTTGTGGGTAGATAGTGGCTCAATATTTTCTGTTCACGGTAACCATATGAATGATTTTGCGAAAGTTGTCAAAGGTAAAACAAATAATGTTGTAAAAAAATAGCAGCTCATAGAATGAGGATTACAACTAAAGGGTTACTGTTTCCAGAGGGATTTCAAAAAAATCAATGTAACCATTTTTTTTTAATCTGAAGAAGAAAGTATAAATAAGTTACTGTTTTTGTTTTCTTTAACTAAAAAGGAACTAACAAAACATTGTGTCCACAGGACTTGCGCCAGTAGCTGGGATGTGTACCGTCACTAGTAGCTGCACAGTCAACGAAGGGAGGCACTTCGAAAGCGTCTACGTAGTCGCCCATGAGATCGGACACAAGTCAGTTCATACTACCAATTCAAACTATCTTTATATATTATTTTTTTCATTCTTTCCTAACATCATTCCGGCGACAGTGAACCAACATCAAATTGTTTGAATGAAACTTTTAACTGGCGTAATCTGGGTGTACTAGCCTACACTACATCTATGCCTAAATCAAGGCGCGATGTTATGTTATTTCAAGTGTGTGACATTTCCGTTGGTCTAGAAGCCGCAAGTGCGACTGAGGAGCAAAGTGATATTGGGATTTTACATTTGGGATTTCTTAATAGCAAGATGGCCATGGCAGGACTATAATTAAATACTTTTTATTTCGAAGACTATCTTAAACACCCCCGGGTGTTTCCAAAAATAAATCATTGAGGCATCACAAATTATACGCAAGTCAAGTGATGCCCTTAGCACGTATATACGACAATTCGTCACATTAACTTTGCGATGTTTTTCGTGAACATTATTCTATAGACTACTTGTGCAGATGTTTTTCTTAAACGTAGTCATTTTAATGTACTTTACACACAGAACTGTTGCAATCATTAATTCAATCAAAACTTTGTAGGTTTCTAAATTCAATCTAATTTCAACATTGTGGTTTCCAAGTTTGCAATTGGTGTATATTTTTTAGGGTATTTCGATGCAATAGAAATTGTCTCAATTAGATTCAGTCAGGCAATCAATTCAGTTTAAAAATAAAAAATAAACGAAACCTAATCAGACGATTATGAAGATCGATTTAACAACCAAGACCCGTCTGATCTGATCTTTGACCTTGGTAAGTAGCGTGAAGTTTAGATAACCCTGTAACGACCGCAAAACTATGAAAAAATTTGTTTACAGCTGTTATGTCATAAATAGCTCAAATTAAATCGTCATCAGCCTAGCCTTTTCAAAACTATGTTGGGGTCGGCTTCCAGTCTAAACGTCAAATAAAGCGGCTGCCTATTTAACCTCCACAACCCAGTTACTGGGTTACACGATACTCTTTGGTAATACTGGCTGTCAGTCTATCAGGCTTTTGACTTCCAGTAACAACTTACAATGATCCACGTCTCACAGTCGTGACCAACAGCTTAACATGCTTTCCGTCGCACAGACGGGTCTTGGTAAATATTTATATTAAATTGCAGGTGACCTGTTAATAAGTTCAGTAAGTCAAGATTTATAGTTGAGTAAGAACGGCAGGAACAACTATGATCCAATAATGATTTGGTTATTATGAGAACAATTTAGTTACACTTTTTAGAACTGCTTTCACGATTACAACTAGACCAACTAATAATAACGTAATATCTGACTTAAAATAATCATCTAGCCTTTACCGAACTATGTTGGGGTTGGCTTTCGATCTAACTGAATGCTGTAAGCCAGCATTTTACATGGAGCAAACTGCTGTGATTTTCTCCTTCACCAACCGTCGTTTATGTAACAAAGAAAGTAACTAAATATGAATTGAAAAAGTCACATATTTGGCTATCACGTCAAATTGTTATGTTGTATTATACCAATATTGCATTTCAGTCTGGGCATGCGTCACGACGGACCCTTGGCTGACAACGGCTGTGACCCAAGCGCCTACATCATGAGCCCGACTCTCGGCAGCGGGAAAATCACCTGGTCGCAGTGCAGCAAGAGTTACCTGCAGAAGTTCCTGGAGTAAGTTTTTCTATTCCAACTTAGACTCTGACGACACTCGTGACTTCGATCCACAAGCAATGTCAGGTTTATCTTATTTATAACTGTAATATTGTTACAATTGAACTTATTTTTGCAGCACAGTACAGTCTCGATGTCTACTAGACCATGGCAACTCTGCAGGACAGTTGGATCACAGTGCAGAGGGCATCCTACCTGGAGAGAGATTTGACGCCGATCAGCAATGTAAGGACAACGGAAAATCTGTTATAGGTTGAAAAGATGAGAAAACTTTTTATGTGCATCATGGCCGTTATGGCAGTTATAAGCAGATAACAATAACTTTCTCCTTACAATTTCAGGCATGTTAAAATACGGGCGAGGTAGTCGCCACTCAGGAGCTCAGAGTTTAGAAGACATTTGCCGGGACCTTCACTGTCAGAGAGAAAGGTATACGTGGACATCACATCCAGCTTTGGAAGGAACGAGATGTGGGGAAGACATGGTAAGATTCTATAAACACCTAGTTTTTTTATCTATGTAACGTTAAAGTTACGCGTTACTTGGCTCCCAGAAGCCAAGAGTCAATGTGAAATAGATCTTGCGAACACTAGCCATTCGTCCACAACCAACAGTACTGTCGCGGTGGCGAGTGCGCGGAGCGAGCGGGATCCAGCGCGGCGCGCGGCGCGTGGGGGCGCTGGGCGGGCTGGTCGGAGTGCGCGTCCGCCTGCCTGCTGGACGACACGCACGCGCCCGCGGCCGCCGGCGTCGCGGTGGCCACCAGGAGGTGCAACCGGGCGAGGTACGTGGGAACTGGGAATCCATTTAAAGTACGGCTAAGGTATAATATTGTCTGATATGATATAACGGCAAAAGTCTGACAACCAGTCTTACCAAGGGGTATCGTGTTGCCAAGTAACTGGGTTGTGGAGGTCAGATAGGCAGTCGCTCCATGTAAAACAATGATATTCAGCTGTATCCGGTTAGACTGGAAGCCGACCCCAACATAGTTGGGAAAAGGCTAGGTAGATGATGATGATATAACGGCAAAGTATGCTGGGGAATTGCTTTTACAATCCTTTATTACTTACCTACGTACTTTATAAGCATCTCTTCAATTTAGTGCGCTACGACAAAGATGTGCGAAATTTAATAAGACTGACTCCCCAACTATTTAAGTAATTCTCCCATCCCCTCTTTGCTAGATTCACCTCTCGAGATCACTTTCCCTTTTTTTTACTGATCTCTTTAAAATGGCTCTGTAGCGACATATATCTAACCACATACGAACATAATTGATATATTCTACATCGCCATACTAAAGTTATCCGCGCGATTGAAGATATGAATGAATACACAAGAACCTCACAACACCCATCTGGTAGGAGGATCCTCCCTTTTTTATGGAGGATGAGGAACTTTACACCCTGATTCTCATAACCCCAATACTTAAATGACACAAAACCGGATAAAACGCACAATTTTGTTACAGACACGACAACGGCAGAAATAACTGCATCGGTCACGACAAGAAGTTCCAATCGTGTCACGCTCAACAGGTAGATCAATTTTTATTTCTTTATTCCATTTTATATTTGACTTATTTATTTTTACTTATTTTATTTATTTATTTTTCAGTGCAGCAACGTACCCAGAATGACAGTAAGAGAATTCGCTGACCAGATATGTTTGAGAGCTCGTGATGTGGACCCTGATCTTATTGGAACTGGATTGCAGAGGATTGATTCAGATGGTAAGTTCTTGATGTACCCTGGTTTGGAACTTCGAGTTTTATTCTGTCGCCAGTTCAAGGCCCTAACAGCTTGATAAGATACCATCTACCAGTACCATAAAGGTTTATTCGCCAGAATATCCCTGCATATTTACTCATCTATATTTGTAACAGATGTAAGCAGCGCTTGCGCAGTATGGTGCGACACTCGCGGCGGCGGCTACAAATCTCGCGGCTGGAGTCTACCAGATGGAACAGCCTGCTCCAATGTCTCACCTATGTTCTGCATCAGTGGAGTCTGTCAGGTATTTGTCAAACCCTGGGTTTTAGTGAAAAACCTCTGACGATACACGATTGTTTAATTCAAGCAGAGAAACTCGTCTTATTTAGAAAGTTCTCCAGTTCACCTAAGTAAAGAAACCTATATATTTTTCAGAAATTCACATGCTCATCAAATCCCGACACCGAATTTTCTCTGAAACCAAGTGACTGCGAATGGGAAGCGCTGAGAACTGCCACGCCTCACACGCCACCGTAAGTACCTTATCTTTTGTTACTTGATAGGCAGATTAGGGGGGCTCGTGGCTAAATCATAATTCACGCACAAGTCGATCAAAGGTTATGCCGGATGATAACGGGATTACGGCTGAGCTGCTGAAAACCGGCAGTAGGCCAGTTTTAAAGACTGCATCAGTTGTGTAATTCTGCCATACTCGAGGCCAAAACGCCACAGCCTTGGCACAGAGGTGTGGTGGACTGAGGCAAACGATTCAATTAGGGAGGTTTAACTTCGAGAAAGATGTCATCAACGAATCGAACTCGGCGGAGAGCTACGCAACACCTTCACGCCTGAAATACCTCAGTATCTGAATACGAAAGTCTTCAAACAGTGTGTGTTGCTAGTAACGATAAATGTATAAAAGACATGGTCGCTCACAATGAGCTACACAAAAGAAGGATCAAGGTGGCCCAAAGCTAACTGTAAGCAACAACAAATAACCCAAATCTGGGCAGTACTAACGACCTGACTTTTCTTCTTGCACACAAAATTCACTTCATAAAACCGCAAAACTGCGTTCCAGAGCAAAAACTTCGGGCACGTGGCGCCGCGCAGTGGGCGGACAGTGGCGCCCCGCGTCGGGCTGCCACTACCACTGCATCGCCCCCGGCGCCGGCGTGCGCCTCGTCAGCTCCCACAGCGAGCGCGCGCTCACCAGCATACAGCTGTGCTCGCCGGATAGCAGACCTGACTCGGTGAGTAGGCCACAGTGGCGCCCCGCGTCGGGCTGCCACTACCACTGCATCGCCCCCGGCGCCGGCGTGCGCCTCGTCAGCTCCCACAGCGAGCGCGCGCTCACCAGCATACAGCTGTGCTCGCCGGATAGCAGACCTGACTCGGTGAGTAGGCCACAGTGGCGCCCCGCGTCGGGCTGCCACTACCACTGCATCGCCCCCGGCGCCGGCGTGCGCCTCGTCAGCTCCCACAGCGAGCGCGCGCTCACCAGCATACAGCTGTGCTCGCCGGATAGCAGACCTGACTCGGTGAGTAGGCCACAGTGGCGCCCCGCGTCGGGCTGCCACTACCACTGCATCGCCCCCGGCGCCGGCGTGCGCCTCGTCAGCTCCCACAGCGAGCGCGCGCTCACCAGCATACAGCTGTGCTCGCCGGATAGCAGACCTGACTCGGTGAGTAGGCCACAGTGGCGCCCCGCGTCGGGCTGCCACTACCACTGCATCGCCCCCGGCGCCGGCGTGCGCCTCGTCAGCTCCCACAGCGAGCGCGCGCTCACCAGCATACAGCTGTGCTCGCCGGATAGCAGACCTGACTCGGTGAGTAGGCCACAGTGGCGCCCCGCGTCGGGCTGCCACTACCACTGCATCGCCCCCGGCGCCGGCGTGCGCCTCGTCAGCTCCCACAGCGAGCGCGCGCTCACCAGCATACAGCTGTGCTCGCCGGATAGCAGACCTGACTCGGTGAGTAGGCCACAGTGGCGCCCCGCGTCGGGCTGCCACTACCACTGCATCGCCCCCGGCGCCGGCGTGCGCCTCGTCAGCTCCCACAGCGAGCGCGCGCTCACCAGCATACAGCTGTGCTCGCCGGATAGCAGACCTGACTCGGTGAGTAGGCCACAGTGGCGCCACGCGTCGCTAATAACGATGGGTGAAGATCAAAATCCAAGATGGCGTCAACGAAGTTTGCGAACTTTCGTGATGGGTGTCATATTCATGGTTTTCGGGGTCCTTTATATTGATAATGGGGTCAAAATCTAAATCTAAGATGGCGCCGACGAAAGCTTCTTAGTTTTTGTCATTTTCATGGTTTCCGGGGTCACATATGACGACTATGGGGTCAAAATTTATATTCAAGATGGAGTCGACGGAATTAATTAACGATTATAACGATATTAGGTTACAATATAAATTTAGACCGAACGTCTGACTGACTACTACTACTACCAACAACAACTTTTTTATTTTTATTTATTTTACCTGATATTGAATTATTGGTTTTATGAATTAAATATTCTTGCAATAACAATCAATTTCGATGTCTCACAACTGCCGGGCGACCCGTGACAGCCAACTATTTTTACTGACTTTCTTTATTGGGTGGTGCCACCCAAAATGTATTTATCCCGCCTTGAGAGAGCCCAGAGAGCTGTCCTTAAGGTTATGCTCTCCCTTCCACGTAGGTACCCCACTGCGCAGCTCTATTCTGAAAGCAAGGTACTCACAGTCAGGCAACTTTATGTGCTCCTGGTGACCCTACGTAAACACTCTGCCCGCCCTCCAATGGAACCGACTGGCAGACACAAGTATAATGTTTTCACCCCCGTACGCCATAGAACTGCCTTTGCCAAACGCCAGTTCTACCTTCAAACACTAAATTATGATGACACTGAGAATATTCTCCTAGGTAATTTGCGTTAATTTAAAATGTTTGCACTACACAAATATAAGTGTAAATCTAACCATCTCAGGATGTGTTCTGGTTTCACCCTATCCTTTCTCACTACACACACTACACCAACACACCACTTCTGCATACTCGCATCCTACACACATACTCGCTATACGCACACCCTCACACACCCTGACCCTACATTTATTCACCTCACCACACAGCTAGACGTTACTCATTTTGTAATATAGATTATATCCGTTTTCTTTCTTTTACACCATTTTTGTATATTGCTGTAACGTCCCGTTTTTAGTGCACTATGGCTTTGATTGTTACGGAGAATCACTGACTCCTAAGACACAGGCACATACACCTAGTTTAGGAGTCAGAGTATATCATTTTGTGACCTAGTTATAAGCTTTATATTGTCTTAGTCCGTGGATCTTGTACTGTGATGGCTTCTGGTGAAATAAAGAATTTTTATTTATTTATTATTTTTTATTTTGCAGGGTTGCACTCAAAGAAAGTCACCATACCAATACGCGACCATGGTCTGCACCAAGTACAAAGACAGAGTGAGGAGGTTATCCGGATTGGGCATGCAGATATCACCAGCTTTGGGTAAAGACTCCATACTAAAACATCATGTCAAACGCCTACAATTTTTTTTATGGTTTTTTTCATGTCTGTCCAAAATAAGAAGCATTTTCGGCACCCTCAAATACTTAAGAAAATCTTCTCTTCTCCAATCACAACATAACTGACTAGGGTTACAAAAAGCTTTTTATTGGTTTCGGACTTCAAAAGAAAAATAGGGGAACCTAGGATGATTTTGCTAGCCGTGTGTCCATTTATAAGGTCCCAGGATTTTTATATCGCTGCTGGGACAAGTTTGTCCTTCAATACGGAATTGGAAATTCAAATGCTCTTATTCGCTTGAGTGTTTCGAGGGCAAAGCTATGATACGACCAGGGCGCGAGCCTACTTGCACTTGTCCGGTTTTATATAGGTCTTAATTGAGAAAACAGAACATAATTATTTATTAACTTCATTTAGGTTCTGATTTTAGGAAAGGTCTTTTTTCATGTAGAGGTTCCTGATCTTTCTCATCTAATCCTTGATATCTGTCTTCTCACATTTCAGAGGACCCAGACCGACCGTGTCGCATAGCCTGTCAAGATGAGCGAGTCTCACATCGGTTCTACCTGGTGAACGGACAGGAAGGCTGGTTCCCACTCGGAACATCGTGCGGGAAGAGAAACGCTTCCTACTGTGTCAGCGGGAAATGTTTGGTAAAATACTAGCTATAACTTACACTGTCGCCACAGGTCAAAATACATTGAGCTGTTCAATTTCTTAATTTATGTCTGTTTTAAGAACTCCCAGAATTTCCTCTCCATGCTCCTACCATATTCGATGAAACAACCATATACATTATAGATTTTTTTTAACCACTTATACTTTCGACCCACTTAATAAGTCCTAACACCCGTTCATTCCCCAGGAATTCGGTCCGGACAACACTCCCCTGTCTGAGATGGTGTTCACCCTCCCGCTGCTGACCCGCAACAGCTACAGCAGCAACTCCAGCAGCCGCGTCACGTGGCGCACGTCGCGACATCGCCGCAGTCTGCGCAACGAGAGGATCACTGTGAAGGCCACGCTGGACCAGCGGCATTTAGATGATATTATTGCGAGGCTGAATTTGACAAGTGAGTACAGGAACTAACATTGCCATGTCAGCAGAAAACGTCCACTGCTTGATAAGGGACGCAAACATTGGTACTACTAAACTAAAACAATCAAAACAAAAATCCATCGAAAATGGTATTGGCTTCTCCATAAGGTTAAGAACTTGCGATCTGGTAGATACCTTATTTCTAGAATCTTCGATTTTAAATAAAGTCGATTTAGGTTCCGTGATTTGATTAAATTATCCAATACGTACAATGACTTTGCTCTCTTTCCACCAAAACTGACATCAGACCCGATAGTCCACAACAAATAGAAACACACCATACACCATAACCGCGTCGTCGGCAGCCTACACCATTACTTATAATAAGAGTGTTCGCGCAAGTTGTTACAGCTGTTATTGTCATAGAGTTGTCACAGCATCATCATCCTCTTGCCCTTATCCCAATTTCATTTGGGGTCGGCGCAGCATG
This sequence comes from Phlogophora meticulosa, assembly GCA_905147745.2. Taxonomy (NCBI): domain Eukaryota; kingdom Metazoa; phylum Arthropoda; class Insecta; order Lepidoptera; family Noctuidae; genus Phlogophora; species Phlogophora meticulosa. The sequence continues at coordinate 2,837,189 of LR990534.1, forward strand.
TCTTCTTCTTCCATACATCTCTATTTCCCGTCATCTCAGAAGTCACCTCCTTCTTAGCCATATCAACTTTCACACAATCCATCCATCGTTTCCTGGGTCTCCCTCTACTCTTGTAACCCTCTACATTCATACTCAAAACTTTCCTCACAACATGATCCTCATTCCTTCGCATCACGTGTCCATACCATGATAGCCGATTTCCACACAACTTCTCTGTCACAGGCGCCACTTTCAGACTTCCTCTTATATACTCATTTCTTATTCTATCCATTCGCGTAACACCACACATCCCCATGTTGTGTCATATAGGTATTCGGAGAATCACTGACAAGCTCGGTTTGTATAGAGTGTTGTCGATGCCATCTCTAGAAGCGGCCACCGAGTTCTCTTCATGCACTATGGCATCTCACAAAAAAACAGGTGTTACCCGTCCTATCTCCCCCTAAGGAATCAATTTCCATTTCCAGACAATTTAACCGACCACATAACCTACTTCGAATCGATTCCGGAGCACATCGAAGTGGACTTCAACAACCCCATACACATCGCACCAGAAGACACACTACTGAGGAAAGCACCGAGACCTACGTGGGACTGAACTTATAACTACACTAAGAAAAAGTTGAACATTCGAAATTGGAATCGACCATAAAGCTGTATATTATGATGGTAGACGTGAGTTCGTCTACCATGTTGTCTACTGTTTATGGTCAGTCTTGGGCAGGATAAAATTGTGTTGAAGCTTGGATGTCATTGATGGAATTAAGATCCTTCCAGTTGAAATGATATCGGGAAGTCTGATCGTCTATTTTAATCTGCTTATCAATTCACATGATACTTCTTGTGATTAATTAACTAAGATAATATGAGATCTGGTAATGGATTAAATCAAAGAAGAATCAGAGAATGGACTGGTTTTAAACCAGAAAATATAACACTGCCTTATAATGTGGAACGACCACGAAATTTACAAGACTTGAATAATGAAAGTACGTAATGCAAAAAAGTACATTTTTGTTCATATGGATCCAAGGACCAAATACTTGGGTACGATAAGCAATGTTTAGGCATAATGGAGGCCTGAAATAAGCCAAATAATATGAAGAAAATTTGAGTTTTCTACATACAAAGTCTAAGGCATTATTTTAATCTTCGTTCTATTGCATCTTACAATAAAATAATATTAAGAACGAAATTTATACTTACAAAACAACTGTGAATTTTGTTTTTTTTTTTGGTGCAATTTTAGGAAAAAATGTCTGATGGCACTATTTTAAGTTGTTAAAACAAAATAAATAATTTTAAGTCATTGTACATACTTGAAGAATCATTGTGATCAATATTAGTAATTTATTTATAGAGATTTTTATACCTTTGTTATTAAGTAGGTTTAAGTGAATTAAAATAAAAGTTATTTTATACAATTGTACGTGTTTTATTTATAAGGCACTCTTAATTGTAGCTGAGTTAATAATACAAACTATTATAAGTTTTAAATGTATACAGAATATTTCTTACGAGTAAAAAAGAGCATAAAATTAAAGTAGTAGTACCAGCTGTATCGTTTCGTTGTGTAAAAGTATCAATAATTTATCGAGACAGCAAGTATCAAGATTAACTGTGCCTTATATTAGTTTAATATGAATACAAATTGGTAGTAACATTTCCATATAATTATGACTATATTTGAGTAGATAACGGTGCCTAAAGTAAAGTACCAGCCTATTACTGTCCCACTGCAGGGCAAAGGCCTCTTCTCATACAGAGAAGGCACGAGCATTAATCACCACGCTTGCTCAAGACGGGTTGGCGATTCCAGACTTATATCAATTATATAAGTCCAGGTTTATTCACGATGTTTTCCTTCACCAATGTCAGTGATGTTCAAGATAAACTTAGAAAGTACATATGAATTGAAAAACTCACATTGGTACTTGCCCAGGTTTGAACCCACAACCTCGTGCACAAGAGGCGAGGCCTAAACCACTGGGCCATCATGACGATGATGAACGAACGGCGCCTATATGCTTCAAACTCTACTAAAATAAGAGAATTGACATCTCTTACTGATCATACAGCTCTAGAAAAGGATGGAGACACGGTGATAGGTAAGAACTAAGTTTAGAGACTTCATATTAGTTTGTGCGTTGAACTTAGACATTATTGTTTAAAATGTCAAACTTTGTTTGCATGGATTGTGCCTAGTTGATGGCAATAGGCTCACCCCCTATTACATGGGACTTTAACATAAGTGGCCAAATGTGGGTGTTACTATAAGTGCACCTCTGCGTCACTCTTCGGACAATACAGGCGTGATGTTATGTTAGACATGTGAACCTTACTTCAACTAAAATTGATAGCTCGTATAAATGTCCTGTCCCTTTTTTGTTATATAAGAGAGATAAAGATGGAAATAGTCCGAATTAAGTTTAGTTTTTGAACAAGTGAACGGACGCGAATACTTGTAACAGTGTTATTATCAATTAACTATACTGAATGGTAGCTTTACATTTATTATTATAGACTTTTACAGCTCAACGCATCCCAAAAATGTAAGTTTGGAACGGATCGGAATAGAGAGCGTGACGCGGCGAACTTATATACTACATAGGTATATAATTATCAATATGCACCATCAGTTTGTGCAAGAAACAGCTTATATTTTAATATATTGTTAGTTACTTGGTTATCTATTCATTATGAATAAATCTTGCAGTTTGCATTCTTCAGAGCGTGCAGGAGTCTGGCTGGATCTGTGAGGAACCATTGCCATAGTTTTCTGAGACACTGTTTATCACCATTCTGAAAAGAATAAAAGGTTGTGTGTTATTCATAAGAAATAATCGAGTTGACTATTGAGTTGATTTGTTATTTACAGCAGATTTCAATATTGTATCTCAATCCCAATCTAGAGAGCGATCTTTGTTTGTAACCAATCAATGGCAGAGTTTGCAATATGTAAGCTGGAGATGGCAAATCAGAAGCAGAAGTATAAGATTTCTTTTATAGTCTTGTTGTTTTGCTTTTCATATCACAACTTATGTGGTTTGCACAGTTTATGGACGATGTAGTTTTAATTATATACAAAATTGCACAATAATAATAATACCGTAGTTTTTATAATTCAAATCAATGGACGGATGGATGACCCCTGTCATGTCTTAATAAATATAAGTAGGTACAGGTTCCCTTTAACATGTTTTCCTTCACCAATGTAATATACATAAACTAAGAAAGGATGACCCACAAACGTGTTACTGAGAGATGAGATATCACGTCATTATTATTAAATACAGTTACTATAGTAATACCTTAACACTGGTGAACTGGTTACTAGCTTCTAGAACCTTCTTGTCGACACTATCCATGTGTTGTGTGAGCGAGTGCGCCAGCGCAGACACGGCGCGCTGCCAGCCGCTCGGCTGCCGCGTGCAGCCCGACCAGGTGCACGTGCGGAGCGGCCCGGTCGACTGCTTACTGGGGGTACAAAATACATAATATATGTAAATCATTCAATTTCAGTACTAAACTAGTCGGAAGTATACTCAAACTAGTTACAGTAATAATTGAACTTAGAGGTGTCCAAGTGAGTTTAAAACAAAAAAAATAATGTAGTTGCTATCCTACATTTGCAGTTAAGATTTCAAAAATGTAAACATTTATGTGTTTGGGAAAATAACATTTAACACTCACAAATAGAGTTCAGATTGTGCTACAACTGCAATTTGTTTTATTGACTTCTTCACTTGCAAGTCATTGTAAAATCGACTTAACTTACACTAGTATAAAATTGATGTTTGTTTAAGTAGAAATAGCGTAAATTTGAAACATTAATTTGAATATGGAATACAAGCTTTGGTTGGCAGTTGGCCTACAGTTGGTTCCCAATGTCTTTGAGGCTTCTGCAATACAGTGATTAAATAGTGAACCTTATGGTCATCTCCACCAAAGAGTACAAGCGCCTGTCTTATTACCTACCGCAGTGGGAATATTCCTGCCTGGTCATCATAATTAGTAAACTAAATAATTCATTCTATAGACCACACTTGCCTTGCTGGTATAGTTGTTAAAATACTTACAACTCCACCATCAAATCCTCCTTCTTCCTATACCCGTCATCAACAGTATCCTTCAACTCCTTGACCTGATGCTGCATCTCATGGTACACCTTCACCAAGAGACTGGGGTCACCAGACTGAGCACCTAGAATGTGCAGTAATGCTTGCACCAGGACGTCTGATGACTGGAGTTTCAGCTCACAAGAGTTCTGTTCCGAGCATATCTCGTTCATTGAATCCTGGAAAAGAAGTTTGTTTTCACTTTTTTATGAGAAATGGGAAGAATCAAACAAGTTTTTTAGTTTGGAACCACAATTCAGGGGATTTTCGACTATTGCGTCCACCATATACCACATGTTCCCACATGTTTTTTTTTTTTTTTTACTGACCGAGTTTGTAAATTCTAATGTATTCTACTAACAATATATGGACAATTGTAGTCTGATTTAAATAAATGAATTGAATATACAAATGGAAGTGCAGCCCTAATTTTGTATGAACAACAAAACAAGCTTTTCGTCAAAGTTGAATTTGTTGTTCATACAAAATTGAGACTTATTACAACTGACGAAAGTTGTAATCATTTTACACTCGCGGTATAGTTGCGTGAGCCCTTCCACTGCTTTTTCTTTTCCGTGATTACGCCCATTTGCAGAAAATCTTCTCGTTACAGTAAGGCTACTTTATGGGGCTCCAGTGCAAACAAAGTTAATTTTGATGATAAACTCCAATAAATAAGACAGGATAGTTTTCGTGGAACGGTTGCCCGTGAGCCTTGCATATCATTTATTTTTGACGTGACAACGTCTTATAAATTGGTTTGCCGGGTGACACTTCAAGAAACTGCGTTACGCTCCGCTCACGTTATGCGCTCACAATGAGAGCGAGTGAGAGGCACGCGTCCCTTCCACTCGGGCATGGTTACCCCGCCTAAGAGCGAGAGAGACAGACATAAAAGTCGTTGTCACGTAAAACTTTCGCCCGTATACCGACTTTACAGGCAACCAATTTTTTTATTCATTTAATCATTCAGTGTTATTGAGTTTTCCCAATATAAATTTTCTCATTAGTAGCCCGGAGTCTGGATTTCTGCCCGGTTGATGGCAGTAGGCAAGCCCCTTATTACATGGGACTTAAACATAACTGGTGAAGTGTGGGTGCTACTATAGGGGCATCTCTGCCCAACCCTTCGGGGAATACAGGTGTGATTTTATGTTATGTTAATCTTAGAATCAGTTTTAGTTTTGCCCAAATTCATCATTTCAGCCGAAAGACGTCTACTGCTGGACAAAGGCCTCCCCCAAGGATTTCCACAATGACCGGTCCTGCGCCTTCCGCATCCATGCCCTTCCCGCGACTTTCACCAGGTCGTCGGTCCACCGTGTGGGAGGCCTGCCTACACTGCGTCTTCCGGCGCGCGGTCGCCACTCGAGAACTTTCTTGCCCCAACGGCCATCTGTTCTACGAGCTATGTGCCCCGCCCACTGCCACTTAAGTTTGGCGATACTGTGTGCTATGTCGGTTACTTTAGTTCTCCTGCGGATCTCCTCATTTCTGATGCGATCACGCAGGGAAACTCCGAGCATAGCACGCTCCATCGCCCTTTGGGTGACCTTGAGCCTTCTTATGAGACCCATAGTAAGTACTTGTCCAAATTAACAATAAAAAAAACGATTTCCATAAAATAACTCACAATTCTACTGATCACTGCGCTAGCGTCGGCGACGGCGTACTGTCGTAAGTGAGCCGCTAACTGGAGGAACTCTTCGACTGAGCGCAGTTCGTGTCGCAGTGCGCTGTAAACGATGCGGTCTAGGCAGAGAGCGCGGTGGGTCGTTTCTAGTAGGTGGGATAGGTCAGCGTGAATCTGTCTGTAAAAACAAAGTGAAAGATGAAACTGGAAAAAAATTGCTTTTCCAAAAAGTTATCAACTGGCGAGAGTTGCAGTAACTTATAAATTTTAGACAGCGTAACTGTGTGGAGCATTTTCAACTACCTATGTTTCGTTACGTACCTTTGATCGTCGGCTTTAGTTTCGAATTTCGTATTTTGTCTTCTGCGGTATATTTTATGTTTTTTCTCATACACTTGCACCGTGTTTTATTTTAAGCCAAGCAGATATCAAGTCAGTGCTATAAACAGATTGTTAAACTTACTGCCTAACAGCCAGGGCGCAGCAAGCAGTGGTCTCTACAGCGAGAGTGGTCCTGGAGTCTACCAGCTGCCTCACTGCATTGTGTAATTGTTGGTATATGATGGCCTCTTCTTGTTCTAGCAGATCCACTGCACTTTGAGCTTCCATAAGGCATGACCTGGAGAACAATTTGTGTGAATAGAGTTCAGTTTTTTTTTTCCTTAACCCTTAATTCCTAAACCCCATATGCACGCTTTACTAATATCGACTACTGCACAACTCAAGGTCAGCGCTCAAGATCCGTGCTAGTAACTTTACCTTCTGTTCATTGTGAGTATACTTACGTTATCTGACTTGGATGAACATCCTTGTAGTTTGCAACTAACGCCACTTTAGCTTGCTCTCCACATAGCTCAGCCTTAGATTCTATGTAGTTGCACATTGCATCTGACAGTCTGGAAAAGGAATACACAGCAATTTTAATAATATACAAAATACTGACTAACAGTATCAAAACTAAATGTTGATCAGCTCACTAGGTATTAAGAAACAAGTACCAAACATACAAGAGCCATGAACCATACTAGTGTGGAACAGTTTTTTACCAATCATAAGTGTTATTTTTGCACATTAGTTTTCTAGAAGGCAGTGAAGCGTCATAAATGTGACGATACTATTTATGACACGTCACTACCCACTGATCGGTCTTTATATACCAAAAACACATTTAAATTATTTTTTAACAAGTTTTAACTTGAATTGTCATTCAAACCAAACATGTTTAAAATTCAGTAGCAAGATTTGTCTCACAATGTGGCAAGTTAAATAAAAGCTTGCAAAAACGGCGACACAGGGCCACGGAAGACCACGACATGACCTTCGTGGTCTTTCGTGGCCCTGTGTCGCCGTTTTTGCAAGCTTTTATTTAACTTGCGAGAAGCGATGAATGCGATGAATGCGAGAAGACCTTGATGTCTATCTTCAGAATTGGAAAAAAGTACCACAGAATCTTGACCAATGGAGGGAATGGAGCATCTTTTACCATGCAGTGGGAAAATCAGGCTAAAAATTAAAAATAACAAAGGATTGTGATTTAAAACATAAAAAAAATCTCACCTTTCCTCCAAACTCTTAGCTTCAGCCAGTGCAGACCTCAGTTCCTCATCAGATGAGGTGTCACTCACTCTCTTAGCAAACTTCTTTGATGTGTACAAGTCGAAATGGGATCTGAATAGAGCCTGTGACTGCCTGTAGGTTTCAAAGGGACCAAATGTGAAGAACTTCTTTGCATTGTCCTGGAAAATAAAGTTAGTTTTATGAGTATATTATGTACAGCAGTTTCAGCGTCAACGACTGGCTGGAGCCGAATATACCCGATGCAGCGTTACCGGCCCAAGCATCACGATTTAATTTAATTTACTTTTAAAAAGAGTGCATGTAAAAGAAAGTTTCTCTTCAAAAGTCGCAGGATATCAAGATTATGTTAGCTAAGTGACTTTGTGTTCGATTTGCATAATCGTAATCCGAAATTTTATTTCCTAATGTAACAAGAATCCACTTATCTTTGTCTGTGCATACCAACTTCATCATCATCATCTGTGAAGCCCTAAGCTGGAGTCAGATTCTGTTTTAGCCAATGCAGGTTTACCAGTACTTTACATTGAGTGTCTGTCTATTTGACCTTCACAACCCATTTACAGGATACCCTTTAGCTTGCCAACTAAGCAAGTTGTAATTCGTAATACAAAAATATTGTCTTTTACTTGAAGTAATTACTTGGAATTTCTCAGTTATCTTAAACATTGTATAAAAAATATTAGTAAGTACCTTATCACAATGACAACTGCTGTATACATCTAGGGTATCAGCAATAACATCTATCACTTCATTGGTGGTGGTCTCCACCTCTTGAGCAAGGGTCAAGCAGTCTTCAGCGGCTGCACTCTCATCATTTTTCCACTGTATGTGCGAGGAGTTCAGCTTTGACGCCTCTAAGGTTATTTCTTCTTTCGTTAATCTGTGAAAGTGGAAGATAGATAATAATAATAAATCATTTTATTGTCAGGCAACTGAGGCCCATAGATAAAATACATAAAATAAAGTTATACATTGATAAACTAATACATATCAAAAACATAATTAAAAACTAATTGACACGTAAAGTCGGCGTCGTGTGTCGCGCGGTGTCGGGTATCCGGCCTCGGAATCGCCGGAACACTACACCTCTCGGCCAAAATTCCTCCTTCATGAAAGTCGATAGATGTTGAGTTGGCACCCTCACCACAAAGGAATTGAAACTCACGCCGTGGTGAGATTCCAACCGCTCGACCCTCAGAGTGAACTTGGTCTTGATGCTGATATACTCTACAATCTCCGCGACCTTTGTAGAGTGATGATGATTGTATGAGAACTGAGATGTTTGTATGAGAACTGAGAACTGACTATCATTGTCAACATGCTTAGAGATTGCTTCACGTTAGTTCGCTACCCTGAATCAAGGCTTTCCAATATGCCTGGCACAATGCACTGCAAAGATATTGACAGTCATTTGTTCCTACTTCAAGTGACCTAGAGATTAAAGGCTTGCCCCATATTATACATAGGACTTAAACATAACTGGAACAAATTGGGTGTGATATATGTACACAACAGCCTAACCGTGCCCTCCTGGTTTTGCTTTCTTTCTCTTACCTGTCCTAACCTTTCCGGTAAATATGTGCGATAATGTTATGTTAACAAATAATATTCGCAATTCAATAATATTTTACTTACTCATTCCGTCTTTTCAAATCACTAAGTACAGTCTCTTGTTTTTGCAACATATGAAGTCGTTCCTGAAGAATTTTGATGTCCAGTTCAACATCCTCCAGTGCTTCCTTATCTCCTGGTAAAGAAATACCTTCATATTGGTCTTGTATGTCTTTTATAGAAGATTCTAGATCTTCTGATGAGAGGAGCAGAACTTTTTTCTCTAATTCTATGTATCTGTAAAGAGAAATTGATGGGACTTTAGTCATTTTAGTACTGTTGTGTGGGTAAAAAAATGCTGGACAATCCACATAGGATCATCGAGCCCCAAGCTAAGTAGAGCTTGTGTTATGGGTACTAGATGATTGATATACTTAATACAATACATTAAATTGTGTTGTGCAAGTATACTAAAAGGTCAAAAGCACATATACAACATACATTCAAGTGGCAATAATAGTGTGTAATCAATGTTATGTGACATATTCTTAATGCGGATTCTCTCGCCCCAGGAGAGAAACGGGAGGTAACAGTTTGCCTTTTTTTTAGTCATAATAAACATAACTGTAGGCCAGGGATTAGCTAAGAAACGTAATAAACGAGTAATATTTGGCTTACCGACATTCCTCACGAGCGCTCAACGCATTATTATGATCCAAATTGTTGTGAAGCCAACGTAAAACGCCAGCGAAGTCTCGGTCATTCAGCATCCATTCAAATGACTTTTTATAAGTGTCCGCACCCAAACTATGGAGGAAGGGCACGAATTCTTCATCACTTATGTCATTTAGAGCGTTCATTATTGAAAATTATGGTTAATTTTCACATAAAATAAATAAAACATCCGTCAGGCCGTTATTGTTTTCGAAATATCAAAAACATTGATGTTTGACATTTTGAATTTTAGGGTTGCAAGTTTATTTTTGGTTATCTACTATTCCTACCGTTGGAAATCATTTGTAGCATATTATTTAGAAATTTAAAACTTATCATTCGATATGTTTTTACAAAAAATTACTATCTGACTTTTCATATTTCTAATTTCTAAAAAATACAATTCCTTTCCATTACTATCTATTCGTTTATTCTTTTGGGACCAATTGGCAACACTGAAAAGTTCGTTTATAGAGAAAGCTTGATCACATTTATTATCACGCCTCTTTAATTTATCTATGGGGTTGGCTATAACGTTGGTTTCTTAACCAGCTCTTCCAATGAGGAAGTAATTGTAATCTTATCAGTTCAACTCAGGCTGTTCTGTCTACTCGACTACTAAGAATATGAAATCAAGGCGATGGCCAGCATTCTCTTTTCTTGTTGTCTGTTTGGCTTAGAAGATTGATGATCAAACTTTTTTTATAGGCCTTATAATATTATTGGTATGCATTTAACCAACCTGATTTGGCTACTGAAATAAGGCTGTCGGTAAAGAAAAAAATACCATACTATAGAGCAAATTATTGGCATTCAATAGACTGTAGAAATGACGGATGGACTAGGTGACGAGGCTGTATTAAGATGATTATTGCTATAAATGAGGAGGCGAGACTTCTCAGAGAGATGACGATTAAAAGATGTAGATATGTATGTAAGAAGAAAATACCCTGGTATACTGTACTTACCCCAAAAATGGAATAAGGACATGAAAACGAAATGATAATGATTACTATCATCTTCAACAAACTTAAAGCGTAAATTAAATGTTGCAAGATTATCCTAGGTGGCTGCTACATGCTAGGGGCTTGGACTTTCAATACCTTGCCAACAAACAATATATCATAGACCCTGTCACCTGCTGCTCTGCTTTCTCGTGCCAGACAAACAAGCCCGCCAAACCCAGACACCTACATTTAACCCCAGTCAATCCAGAACGTACCACTCGAACACTCTCCCGCGTCCTTTTGCTCTTGACCCTGAACTTGTCCAACGTTCAAGTGCGAGGATGCCGAAACAGAGGGTCCTGATTGGCTAACTACATGCCAAATTGTCACTTCCTTCGTTCTTTGTGGCACCATGATAAAATGATTTATGGGCTGACGCAGTAATTTTTGTCAGTTTCTTTGTTTGGACATAAGAGTATCGGTAGAATTTATTTGTCTTTTACGCACACATTTATTTGTCTGGTACATCGTGGAAACAAAGGGATTGAATCAGTAAATGTTTTGTCTCCCCTAGTCTGAGCGTCCTTCCTAAATATTATTGTAACTAGTGAAGGTCAAATGGTGAAGGATTTTCAACTATGCAAAAAAAAATCATGAGGAAGATTATCTTGAAAGTCTTCGGTTTACTTCGTAACGACTGTGTTTCCAGCTATGTAGGTATGTCTCGTCTAAGCTAAGTCTTGCATACAATTTTCTAGTGATTATAATGGCAATGCAAGAGTCAAGTTTATCTTGGATATCACTGACATCGGTGAAGAAAAACATCGTGGGGAAACCTGGACTATTAATCAATATTAGTCTGAAATCGCCAACACGTCTAGTAATAGAGCAAGCATGGTAATTAATGCTCGTGCCTTCTCTGCATGAAACGAGGCCTTTGTCCTGCAGTGGGAACTGTCCCATAACATGTTACATGTAACATATATAATAATGCTAGCCTGTTACTGAACAGGCTAGCATTATTATATATTATGTTAATATAATAATAATTATGTGAAGCGAAAACTACTTCTTCGGACGGAGGAGTACAGAAAGCTAAAACGGTCAAATATTGACCACTAGTAATAATTATGATGACCAGGCGAGGCAGGCAAAGCACACAGTTATGTAAGAGTGGCTTTATTTCTGTAAGCATGCCAGTAACTGTAAACTTTTTTAGTTTCCAGTACCTGTGTTATAGGCATCCCGCTGATCGTCTTTGTCTACATCATGAGCAGTCCTTCTATTGTGTTTCATTATGCAAAGTGTTCGTCACCGCTCGTGCGATGTCGAGACTACTCGAACAGTCGCCGTCGATGTGGACTCGCTTCCGTGTCCAATACATGTACAGCTTTCTCGTTCGTTTTCGTGGTTAAGTACGGCACGAGAGTATGGCGAGTACATACATATTAACATATTATAATGAAACTTAATAAAATCAGTTCAATTGCAAAACGGTATTTCTATCACATATACATACACACATATATACATATCACAAACATATCGACATTCCTCCGTGCCTCGGAAAGCACGTAGCCGTTGGTCCCGGTTGTCATTTATAGTTCTGTGGGAGTTGTTATGGGTAGTCGTAATTCCGAAAGTCTGACCACCAGATTTTCTGTTGCCCAGTAACTTGAGAGTTGAGTACGGAATCTCTTTCTCATTCTTCTCCACACAAAAATACCTTTTGGAAGGGAAGAAACAAAAATCATTTTAGTAATTTATTTTAAATTTAATCGACGTCCAGAAGTGCCTTTTCTAATTGAAATTAATGATTTGACGTTGACTATTTGTACTTATTATATGTTTTGACTTTGAATGTGACATCAGAAAAATAAATAAGTAGGACCTATAGTAGAAGTTTAATGTTATAATAGACCTTATTGCATACAGGCTGATAGAGCCGAAGGTTCGAAGGTAAGATCCGAAGGGTTCAAAGTTTGAACTGGTCCTGTGTCAAGCGCAGGAAACATTTTGGATTGTATTTTTTTTTGTATGCGTTTTGTGGCGCCCTGGATGGTTTAGATTAGACAATTGGACCCGGTAGGTGGCACTGTACGGGCAGGACGATGTTCGGATCGCTAGTCATTTATAATAATAAAATATCCCGGTCCACATGATTGAATACCAATGGAAACGCACATTTATTGCCTACATAGGAAATAGGCGACATGAAGCACACTCAACATCTCAGCGTTGTCCTCACAAAGAAAAACAATGCAGTCAGCTTGTTCAGGCATACAAGCGATACTTTCAATCACCCTTCTTATACCCAACCGTATTCTGAAGCTCATAAGGTTTAAATTCCCGTCGTTATTGGTGTATGAGTAGTATTCAATGGGTGTCAAAAGTCCTTATCGTTGTTGAGGGCTCTAGACTTGCTCGTGCTTCATGAATGCCTGGTATTTTCTATTTAACTTGATTTTCGCTGGCTTGCTGAATGCAACCACCATGTTGAGGGCATTACATAAGCTATTTATTCGTTAGTACTCTTAAACGTCGTAAACAAATAATTTATACATCATTTTCCTATAGGTGTACTGGTCGTGGATCCGTGGTACCACAGCGAAGCCCTATACAAGAATACCAGCTCTGAGGTACTTTTTTTTTAATATACTGAGATAGAAACCTTCTTGGCCTCGCACAAGGACTTTTTTTTACTAAGCTTTATGTTTTTTTTTTGTAAGTACAAATATTTTAAAATCAAAACACATTTTTTTCTCTTGTTTTAGGGACTTATATTCTAGTAAGAACAATCAGAAGATATAATTGCTGTGACTTCCACTATCCCACAATGGGCCACTCCTTCTCCTAGAGAAGAGATCTAGTGTAAGCACGTGGGCTGATTAGATTATGCAAGATTATGTTATGCCCTTCCATCCTCTTTTCAGGAATTGCATAATTATATTGAAGTTCTCTGATTTAATTCAGCCAGTGTTATAACTGTCTTCGTTATTTTCTCTACCTATCTGTCAGAAAAACATGTCAATCTCTAATTTAAGTTTAGTTTATAAATACTGGAATCGGCTACACTGTTGGCATATGTTGGCGTAGTGGCCGAGCTTTTGACTGCCGCACCGCGTGTCTTGGGTTCGATACCCGCACGGAATAAATATTATATTTGTATGGCCTACAGGTAGTTGTTCTGGGTCTGGCTATTTGTGTATATTCACGACACAGGAGAAATTAAGGAATTTCTCAAAAAATGTTGAAAACATTTTTTAGCAAAAAAATAATTAAGTAACACGCGAGTAGAAACTTTAAGTAGTAAGCACTAAAAAGGTCGAGTGAACCATTGGAATTGCTAAGAAGGTACTCCCAAGCCAAGTGTTAAGAGCTTTCTAAAAGATTACGCGTCAAATATCTTGCTAAGGGTCTCGCAAATACCTAAGTCTACAAGTGGCCGCCTCAGGGATTGCTTTTTTATTTTGACAGGCGCTGCAAAATATATACTCGGAGAGAGCACTGAAGATCTATTATCTTCACTGCTCTCTCTGAGTAAAAAAAAAAACCTGGTATCAGTACTGACCTCATCGTCTGTCTAGCCTTTTCTCAGAGAGAGCAGTGAAGATAATAATCTTCACTGCTCACACTGAGTTTAAAAAAAAACCTGGTATCAATACCGACCTCATTATTGCCTAGCCTTTTCCCAACTGTATTAGGTCCGCCTTCAAGAGTTACTATATGCACCTAAATACAAATTTAAATTTGGAACGACTGCCTATGTGAACTCCACAACCAACTCCAGACTGGACATTTTGATTCTTTGTGAGCATTTGTGAGACTGATTGACAGACTCGGACTTCTGACTACCCGCAACGACTGTCAAAGATCTACGAATGACAGCCGGGACTATCGGCTTAACGTGTTTTGCGCGGTACGGCGAGGTCTCCGTATACCATCAAAGGATTCAAGATACGGATTTTATTATAGAATTGAAAATTTGACATACTCGTATTTGGATAGTTTGATGTACTGACATCTGTACACTTGTTAACGTGAAAATTATTCTACAGAGTGCGAACACTCTAAGGATTATTTCATTCATAGATCACAAAAGAGTTCCACCCTCAACCACCAAGCAACTCTTCTAACAAGGGGTTCTTTACAAAAGTACACTGTCACCCTGTATATACTGTTATAGTGAGGGTTGTATACAGGGCGTGTCTAATTAAGGGGGCTATAAAAAGAATCTATTTGTGTTTGTAGTTGTCTGTGTATGTCAGTTTGTTTGTTTGTCTAGGACGCTCCATCAAGCGTCTGTTCTTTCAAATATAGGAGGACAGGGAGTGGAGTGAAGTCGAATGTGGATTTGGTTTTTTAAATAAATAGTCGTGTCTATGTTTCAGCCCGAGAACGTAAACAAATGCAAACACTATAAAATCGTGGGATAAATTATCTACTTAGCTGCGTTATTTTTATGAGGTAAATATGTATATTTAATTATTTAGAGGAAGATCAAAGAAAGGATGGAAGAAACGATTGACGGCACGGTTGGCGCAGTGGCTGAGCGATCGGCTCCTGCACTGCGTGTCGTGAGTTCGATTCCCACACGGGACTAATATTTGTATGGCCTACAGGTAGTTGTTCCAGATCTGGCATTTTGTGTATGAGAGTTTACATTTTTGTAAAAGCACCCACGATACAGTAGAAATTTATAGTGTGAGGCAACGTTTAAAACAAAGGTTTATGTGAAAGATGATATAGTTAGAAAGGAGATAACTATTGAGATGACGGTAAATAGAGGTGTATCGCAGAAGAAGACATACGTCGCTAAACCACAAAAAAACGACAGGTTGCATCCCGGGAGTGCCGGCAGAAGTGAAAACTTGAATATTAACGTTGTGCATTTATGATATTTTCGAATGGTTAGGGAATAATTTTGCACAAATTGCTTTAACAATCAGTATAAAAGTACTATCATTTATGTGGTAGGATACAATATTTATTTATTGCGCTATCGTACACAAACATGACAATTTATATAACATTAGTGTACAACAAAGTTTTCGTCTTACGAATTTTCGATCGGGTCACGTGTCCTGACGCGAGTTTAACATTTTTTACCCATTACAAAAAAGTGTACAATGCCGCTAAAGAAGTTTTCACTTCAATAAATTGAGATAAGGGCAGGAGGATGATGCTTTGAAAAACAAATCAACATTAATCAACAAGCTATCTATCATGCTGCTCATGGGCAATTGCTGTTTTAAAAAACATCATGCTTAGCTTCTCCGAAGGGTAAGGCAGAAGGTGTACATTTACTTATAATAGTTGGTACACCTACATTGAACCAGTTATATTTAAGTCCCACGTAAATTCTTACTAAACGGGCTCAAATCCAGGCTTCAGGAGATTCCTATTTCATAACCCAATACCACTTTGCACGATCCGGGAATCGTCCCAGGAGCTCACGTTAAGCAGTAGCATTTGCGACTACTAAACCAACGAGGCAGTCAATTTTTATTTTAGTAACGTTTCATTCCTGCCTAGGTACCCACCTACTGTAAAAACAAATCTTTCGACAAACGTACAACGACTCCACACCTTACTTCTAACAATGCAAACCGAGTCAAAGTCACGATCATTTCGTTGGCGCCTATACAAAAGGACAAGCCTATAAAGAAACGTAAATAACGTGTAAATAAATAGCATGAGCACGACTCGTGCCCGCCCTCTTGCGGTGGAGCGTAATAATAGCGGTACGAAATAATTAGTTGTTTGCTGTGAGTAGTCACATAGATACTTCTAGGAACTACGTTCAGTACCTGTTTTTGTCACCTTACACAATCAGCGAGGCGAAGACGGGTGTACAAGACTTTTGTGGCAAGATATGATTACGATGGTATGCTACAGTTTTATAGCCCAAACTGTGATAAAATGTTTGACACAAGCCTGTCGTGCTCGCCCCGCTGGCCTGGCGATAGATTTCAGATGTAATACTATGACATTATGTGTCGCAATTGTATAGAAATGTTAAGTAAATGTAAATGCAGCAACTAAGGCAATGTATTAAATTAATTAAATAATTTTGCATGCCGTAAGGCAAAATTTATTATCTGTTACCTAACATTATCGGCAAATCAATGATTTCTATATGTATGCTAGTGCTGATGGCGTCTATAGCTTATAAGTTCCATGTCCTGTAGAGTTAAATTTCCAAGAAAGATCAAATGCTTAGTGCATCAAGCATTCATGTTACGCATATTGTGCATAGGCCGATTGCTCGACGTCCGTCAGTACGGCGGCACGGTTGGCGCAGTGGTAGAGCGATTAACTGCTGCACCGCGTTTTGTGGGTCCAATTCCCGCACGGAACAAATATTTGTATGGCCTACAGGTAGTTATTCCGGGTCTGGCTGTTTGTGAGTTTGGATGTACAGGAAAAAAATCCTTTTAAAAACAATACGAACTATTTTTGAATCGAAATACTACAGTATTTTGGTTTTTATTATAGATATGAATTTATGAAAAAAGCCGAACAAATAATAAGCACTATTTAATTATCGAAACGTGTAATTACAAATTTAAAATAATTGGAATTGACGTTTCGTGTACGATAAGCATTAGTTAGCAAATGAGAAAGTTTTTAATAATCGTAGAATTTTTTTTTTGAGAGAAGCCCACCACTGCTATTCCTGAAAACCAGAATCAACAGTGACGACCACCTGAAAAGCGTCGAGATAATGTAGCCCGACGAGTCTCGGAGAAGCGATTCAATTGTCTTGGATCGCGCAACGAAATTAATCAGAAAAGAACAGCGGAGGAGTTAGAAAAATACATAATTTCCATTCAGATAATACAGGATTGTAGCATGTGCTGTCCTAATGCCATGGGAGAATGAAATGGAGAAGATAGAGAGAGATCTCTCTCTCTCTATCTTCTATAGAGAGAGAGAGAGAGAGAGAGAGAAAAGGAAGAGAAGAGAGTTTATGTATTTATATGTGTTGAAGTTTGGATGCCAATGAAGTTGCGTGTAGTACAGTAAAAGATATAAGTAGGTAGATAAAATTGATGACCTTTTTAAAACACACTTAGTGAACTCCATTAAATGACAATAAAATACCAATAAAAGAATCGGCCATAAAAATTCACCTGCATCTAAAAATAAACGTTTTTAACATGGCCGTAAATTGTTACAAAATAATCTATGTTTAGAGCCATCTATCAGTCCACACTTAAATTCATTAAGTGCTTATAACCTGTCAACGTTGAACACGGTTGATTTGACAGGTCGAAACTATTTTCGGAACTTAGGACCACTTTTTGTTTGAATTTTTTACTGTAGGTTGATACTTAATGGTTAAAATAGTCTGTAAAACTTTGATGGGACTCCGCCTACGATTTGAATCTTGTTTTTATTGCTTTTAAATAGTTTTTGTCTTTTTATGCGCTTTATATCAAAATGTACCTATAAATTAGGGGCTCGTGCCTGAATAATAACTGCCACGCGAGTTGATGTTCAATGTTAAGCAATACTTGGCGTAGTTGGTTCGTGGATGGGTGACCATGCATTATCTCTCCGTGCCTCGCAAAACACGTTAAAACGTTGTTTCCGGCTGTTACTTGTGGTCCTTTGACAGTAGGTAGGTAGTTACGGGTATACAAAAGCCCGATACCCTGACAACCAGTCTTAACAAGGGGTATCTAATAGGAGGATAAGGACAAGAGGCCCTCCTCTTGTTGAAAGGGAGGATGGGGTGCCCAATAACCAGTTACCCAGCTCAGGCTGAGGACGTGAGATAGGCAATCGCCCCATGTAAAATAATGGTATTCAGCTACATCCAACATAGTTCGAAAAAGGCTAAGCAATTTTAATATCGTTTTTCTCTGGACACTAAAAGTTGTTCATAATAATGATTACAATGACCCTTTCATTACTACAGCCCATTCTGATGCACGCTGTACCCACAATTGTACGCCTATATTTAACCTGAAATACCCACTGCATCGGATTACGGCTAATGCATATCTGACATGGGATTACGTTTAATTACTCACTAATAAAACATGGCCGTCGTCTGGTTATTTGATCGGGTCTTTAAGACCGACTGTCGTAGTGACATGGTTAGGAGACACTAATCTGAAGATGGTTCAATTTGTAGACCATTCTGGTATCTTGTCTTGTCACCTTGCTCCTTTGAACAATATTTGTTTTGATTCGTTTTTTACTGTTTTAGAAAAGCATTCCAAATGGTTAAGTAAGTTTTAATCTGAATAATTTTCAGTTGGTATTTCTTAAACAAAATTCAAAAGTGAAGCGAAAATAAGTCACTTAGGTTGTTTTTACTTTAATTGTAAAACATCACGATTTATGTCTAACCCAATGGGGTTTAATGTAAGAGGTGAATTACTAATATAACTTTTTATAAATCTCAGCCCATAATCATTATTAATGTACTCATGGTAGATTGTGCATCGATGTTCCATTATGTATAGATATACAAGAACAGCAAAGGCAGCTGGCAACCCTCGGGCAGTAGCCCACCAGAGACAGCGACCGTCTGGTCGGAGGATCCTCCCTTTCTTCTGGTGGATGTGGAAGGTTACACCCTGTTTCTCATACCCCTATCGATAAATATCGAATTAACTAACGTTCTGTGACGAATCTAAAGGAGAAACCTTCCAGTCTTCGATCAGATTCAAGCTTACAGTCTCATAATTTTCCTTTAGCCATCTGTTGCATTCTCGAGATCTTTTCTATAGATACAAAGGTACATTCAAAGCTGCAATAAACTACTATCAGCTGCTAATCAAATCTAAACAAAATGGTAATTCATTTCCTTCCGTTGGTAAACATCATGTTGTCGAAAAGAAAGTTGGATATCTCTTCATTTGTAAAGTTTACCGTAAGACAAATTTGTAGGTGTTGATAACAAACTGACAGAATACCGGATATCCTCATTGTCACTTACACCAGGCATTTTGTGGAGTGAGGTGTTTATACCAATGAAATAGAAATTGCTTGATGCTTTGAGATAACATCAAATTATACGAATGAAATTGTACACCTATGTAACACTCCGGAGAAATGATGAATAATTTTATATGATATGTACATTTTTAGTAAACAATTATTAATTGGTCCTAAAGTAAAAGACAACTCATTTATTACAATAAGACCGATAAAAGGACCACTTTCGTTAAAAAATAATTAGATTCTAGTTGCCACTTCCAAAAGGTGGTTTCTTATAAAGAAGAATTCGAATTTTTAAAATAAATTAAAAGTTTTAGGTAAGTAAAATGAATCTGTCTGTCGAAACTTCCTCCATTTCATTATTTTGCCAGATATTATTATGGTGAAAAAATCATGCTGCACTACAACACTTGCCTAATTGTTAGTTTTTCCCAATTAAAAATAAGGCTAATTATTTGGCTACAACTTGTTAGGTCCCAATATATTATATAATATATACCCAATATTAATTATTGTCTTTCATATAAGTATCCCGTAAGTATACAAAACACTAACATCGAATTACTATCATCTTGTAACAAGTAACAAGGACAGTATGACAGCAAAAACAGTGATTGAACATTATAATTTTAGACATGATCTACAATAATAGTCTACGAAATCGTAAGCAAAATGATAACGTTACTATCGCGTGAACTGGCCAACGAAACAGATGTTTACCCCAGTTCATTGGCACTATTCTGTCTGGTGAAATCCTGCTAAAACAATTATCATCCACATCGTTAATTATTGAAGTAATAGAGATCGTAATCGAGAGGAGCTCGTGGCTAAATAAAAACTGCCGCACGGGTTGATCGAAGGTTAAGCTACGCTTGCCGAGGACAGTATGTGGATGGGTGACCATTCGTAGTATATCGAGACTCCTCCTTGCCTCGGAAAGCACGATACGCCGTTGGTCCCGGTTGTTGTTTGTAGATCTTTGACAGACGTTACGAGTAGTCAGTCTTACCAAGGGGTGTCGTGTTTCCCAGTAACTGGGTTGTGGAGGTCAGATAGGCAGTTGCTCCATGTAAAAACACAGGTACTCAGCTGCGTCCGGTTAGACTGGAAGCCAACTCCAACATTGTTGGGAAAAGGCTAGGCGGATGATGAGAGATCGTAATACATGCCTACTGCGAATGGGTACTGAAAATATGACTGAGTGATCTGTCAATCTAATGGACTGGTGATTTTTGGTTTTTAATCGGTTTTCACTTATTTCCCCGTATTTCTGCTTCGTTTTTCTAGTCGTTGCAAGCTGTTATGTTGAGTACGAAGTCTTTAGCTCGAATCCCAGGTCGGAAAAAGTGTCATTGGGTTTTTACACCTCGATTTATTTATTTATTTATTATTTATTTAATACTTTAAGCACACAAATGTACATAGGCGGACTTAATGCCATAGGCATTTTCTACCAGTCAACCTTTGGGTGATGCAGATACAAACAGTGGCAGGTGCAATTTCTTAAAAGAAAATTCTCGATTTTCGTAGTAGTAGCCTTTAGTCTGGATTTATGTCAAGTTGATGACAAAAGGCTTGCCGACTATTTAAATGGGACTTAAAAGCCTAACCCATCGGGGCATAGAGACGTGATGATATGATTATGCTCTTCTTTTAGCTATACTTACAGTTGAAAATCTGGAAGAGGTGACTATTTTGATGACGGTAATTAGCTTTATACAGGTTGAAATATCATAGTGGGATAGTGACAGGAGGATGATGGACTCGAAGACGTATTCACTAAGATATTAAGACTGTACCTATGGAGTTGACCATCATCTTTAACCCCTCTCTTAATATATCCGGTCATACTCGTATGTGGACGAATAAAAATGTGACTTAACTAATACCAACTTGCAAGGATTCACTCATAACTTAAAAAGTCCCATCTAATAAAAAAAACAATTATTTATTTCCGTGACTCATCAGAAAAACCGAACACTGAAACAAAAAAAAAACAAAATTATTTCAGTCTATTACAGTGTTTTCCTTCACCCAATACCACCTTATCTCAAAATTCTATCTTATCATGATAAAACCTTACAAGCCTTATGCTGACAACAGTTGCATGATCCATGGATATAAACGTCACACTATAATACACTGCATTATTATTTGCCTTTGTAGGTACCAAATAAAAGCAATTGCCAGCGTAATCTAAGTCAAGATCACTATCAAAAAACCGTTGGTACAAAACACACATTGCGAATAAAAACGGTTTAAAAGAGGGCGTCGCGGTGGACGGGTTAGACCAGTGGCTGTCAAACTTTAGAGCCCCAAGTATGTTCATTGAATTTTCAAGACTGTGAACGCCTTGATGAAAAGATAAGGGAACCGTACATTTTGTAATAAATAAATAATACAAAAGGAGAGGGAATCGGATAAAATATTTTTTATTAGTATTCACGAAACAGTAAAGTTAAAGATTAGAGTAAAAAAAGTAATGTATATCTTTAAAATGGAATAAACAGAGACATCACTAGAAATATCTGACGTCATTTGTCGCGACTAATATCAACAGGTTTTTGAATTTGAACTGTTTATCGCTTCTTTTTACACGTTATGTTTTTTCTAATTTATATTTTAAATTAGATACTATAACCGTATTTTTTTAGTGGTAGTCGTGTCCTATGTAAACAGTATTTTCGTTTCACCACAAATTTTGTAAGTTTCCCAGACTATTTCAAGAGTAATTTTAGTCTGTTTCAATCGGATTTCATCAGCATCGATTTTGATTCAATATTGTTATTCAACAACGTACCTTAAGACCAACTGTCTCCAACGGTCGGTTTAAGCCTCACATTGAGAAATCCTGGACTTAGATAATTGCGCCCACCTGACCCTCCCTATACCTCGGACACATGACTCATGTCCGTGGGGTTTCCCTTCAATTAATACGCAATGGTTGCACTTGATGTATTTGAGTAGTTTAGTTATACAAATTTAGGTAAATTACACGTAAGTAGATAGTAAAAACGTCTTGTTAATGTGATTAAAGAGATTTCTAGACAGTTTTATGGAGCTTACGTAACTAAAAAGCGCGAACTGTAGCTATTATTATAAAAGATGTCTATTCGTTTATTACCAATCTGTCTGGATGAGCGAGCTTTGCTAGTATAAAACAATTATTTCTAGAAATGAAAATTAGCTAGATCAATTTTTCGTATCCAAAAATTAGTATGCAGTGGTGCATACTAATTTTCATGAAAATCGTTGGATCCGTTTCCGATATTCAGATTATATATACTCGTACATATATGTACATACATATACACAAGAATTGCTCGATTAAAAGTATTAGATAAAAAACACTTTTACTATGGGATCAACTATTTATACGAAAAACATGTCTGTTCACATACTCGAATGTTCCATACACTCAGTGGTGTTTGGAGAACATAAATATACGAACAGCTGTTATTATTACCGCCAAAAGAGTGCCAAGGAATTAAAAGTTGGCCTGTAAACGTTACCCATTTGTTTTTTTATCAGGGTATAGTACAAAATTAATTATGTGTTCTCAATTAATTGGTTTGTTAATATGTATACATAAGTGCTAGTCCAAACTTGCTTTCCACTGGCACAAGTAGATATATCATACTGTTATGCCAAAATACCTATCTACATATAAATTAAAATTTCAGCATTATAGGCGTTGGATTTTTTTAAAGTCGATTTCACACATAACCTTTATCACATTTATTCACATCTATGATATTTTTTTATTTCTGAACGCCTTATCTTGGCAAGTATTCTTGTAACTTTGAGCGTTTCCCTTCGACTTATGTATTTACTGGTTGATTTCTTCAGGCCACAATAGCAATAAACAATAACCGCCCGCCACATGAACTAGCGTGATGTTTGTCGTGCGGACCGCGTTTTATTGTAATTTATGGCCATATTCCCTTCCCCTACGGCCACGACGGAAAAATAAATTACCTACGTCTATGGACGTACCGGCTACACGCGGTTCATGGGGATTTACACGTGGTACCACTGATGGTGATACGTAGAGGTTTTTCTGTAAAGAAAATAATAGTTAGTTTATTTTCTTGTGAAAAGATTTTGGTCCTTCTGTTCTACGTAGTGAAGATTTTTGTTGGTCCTTTGGTCCAAATTAACACGTTGGACGCCAAATGACCGACAAACAAAACATTTTCTATTGTGTCTCGTTGTTTGGCAGTTAAGGTGTTAGGATATTGAAACTTAAGGAATAGACTACTAAATCCTGTTCTTCAGGCAATCAGAGACAACTAGAACGAATCCCAGTTCCAACGAAAGGCAATCATCTAAAATGCTCAATCTATCAATCACTGCAGCCCATCACTCATAGTCAAGGAGTCAGACAGCTCTACATGACACATCATATTGACAATTAATTACTAGCTCCTAGTCTACATTCGAGTGTTGATAAAAGTGACGGCTCATCAAAAGTTGTATTTACATGTGAACTCCTGAACTGTACCAATTTCTTGCAAGAGTCGTTGCAAAACCAAAAGAGACTGTATGTCACTGGCATAAGGTTGTAATTGCAATGGAATTAGTAGGCTCGTAAATGTATAATTGTAACAGCATTTCTAGATTATATTTTGGGATATCGTAATAAGTCTTTGTTTAGATCTTGTACGTCTTAGAAATTCGCTGGAAAGATGAGTGTAAGTAATTAATTTTGATTAGTTGAACTTAATAGATATATTGGGGCTAGATGATGCTGTATGGATTGTCCAGCATTATTTATTTATTTATTTATCAATCAAAATTAAATTGATGATTTGTGAGAATTCTGACAAAGAAAACTTGCCTTTAATTTTGATTTTTATATTTATTTTGTTTTAAAGACCTTAGCCTAGCATAGGCTAGGAAGTACTACTAAAAACAAAGTAACACATTTAAACCAATTGATTCAAAATAACTGTTTTACAAAAATATTCAACCAACTTCACAAAAACAACACTTGTTCGGTTCGGTTCACAATCGATGGAGAAATCAGTGAACGGTACAAAAAAATTATGTTGGTTGAAAAAAACCATATTTACAAATACATTAAGAATAAAGAAGTATGTAAGATCTAAAAAAAAACGAATTAAGTACTCAGGTAGAAACAGAAAATAAATATGTATAGAATATTTTTATTTCGAGTCGTGCAAATAGAAAAAAAAAAGTGTGATAGTGAAAATGTAATAATAAAAAGGTTTCTAACTGAATTATTAACGAACACAGATAGCTTAGCTATTCACATTTCTCACCAAAATATTATTTAAGCTATTCTAATTTAGTTAAGGCAACTAGTTAAATGTACCTACTTAGTCCCAAGAACAATACCCTCCGCTGTATCGCTCAGTCAAGTGAAAAGGTAACCGAGGTCACCACAATACTCGTACACTGTTAAATAAAAACAAAAAAAAGGAATTTTCTGAAGGAATAACTAACGCTACACTATAATACGCGTATCCTACGACAAGAAAAACCAAGTTGTCAAAAAATAAACATAATCGAAAAAAATGCGGATTTTTATGGACAGCACTACCATGAAACCACTTAGGTTTATTCCTCACTATACTTACGTTAAAATATTATACCATCCACAGGTCTTACTAAAAACGACCAACACATCTTTCACAACAATTTACCTACAACTTACAAGTACATCGCGTCTCACACGGGATCGAACCGATGATCGCGAGCATCCTTATTTTGGTAATAGCACATAAGTGGCCAGTGGTTGTGCAACGCTATCATTATGACCCATATATTGGCCCTTCGCCCTAGGGCCCCTTGGTCCTGCGGTACGAAGGGCATTTTGTATACTATTTGTGTCAGTAATTTTGTTTACTATCCAGTCGTAAATTGGTCCTTCTATGTTGAGGATCGTGACTCAAATCTTCATTGTTTTGTGAATACTGAATGGCGTTTCCGAGGGGGGTCGTACAAAATTAAATTGAAAAACTTCCCAAAAATAGACGATCATTGTTACATTGTTCTTTGAACTGTGTTTGTGCATAAGTATTATTATTTCATAAGATAGCTTTTGATCTATATTGGTTTTGGATTACCATTTTCACTTACACAGTTAGACTAGATGTCACTCTGCACAACGAGTGCCCAGTTAGAAGTACAGCCGTAGGATTTTCAACATTCGGTTCAGCGGGTAGAGTTGAAAATCCAACTGTCGACTACTATTTTGGCGAATATTTTGAAGTTAGTGTGTTGGAATTAATGTGCGTGTGTGTAATGGGTATCCGTGGTCAAAATAAAACTGAGTTTTTTAAATTTTATCTACAATTTATTAACCAAATTGAAACAGTTTTCAAACCTAGTTAGTTTTGTTTATTTTTTTTCATTTTTCTCAATTTTCACCAATATCATTAAAAAAAATATAATTTCCATGCATCCTTAAAACTATTTAACTTCGTTCTCATTTATGAACGACACACTGTATTCTGTAAAAATAATGTTATAATACTGATACTATGTATCTATCTCACATTTAATACAATAAATATTACCTAAGTAACCTTACAAAAATAAATAAATAGCCTAATAAGGTAAACATCAATAGTATTAATAATAGTTGGTCAAAAGTTCCACACAGATTTTCTAATAACATATTTCAATCAATCAACAATACACTCACAATACAATACAATACACTCTACAAGGCAATACATTGCGATTTTTGTACCAAATTTTCAATAGGATAAATAAGAATCGTAAACCATGTAATGTGATTGGCTTTTAATAATTTAGTCAACCAATCACAGCAAAAGACGCGCGCTAGACAATATGTCAGATACTCATCAGCTTATTGCAATGCACTGCTGGACTGGATTTAAATGTTTAAAATTGGAACAGATCTAACTATTCCAATTTCAAACTGTGAACAGAATATGCAAAAAAATAAGTAAGAAATAACCCGTTGTTTATATAGTTATTTACTAGGTACTGAAAGTTGCACAGAAATCTAAAATCCAGTTAGGTTTCCTTAAGGCTTCCCTGACATTATTATGATCGCAACAGAAAGTCCTATTCAAAACATTCTCTCGTAAACTATCTAACCCGTTATCGTCAGTACAATGCATCCCGTGATGGAAACGCATCCCTGCCATACTTTGCTTCATAAATAACGAAATAAGTATTTACACAATAATGCATTCAGACACAAAATACTTGTAACTTATAGCTTAAGCCTAACTTATAACTACGAACAGGTAAACCTAACTTAATATTACATACTGGAAAAGTATATGGCGGACATATTTAGTTGCATTTATTAAAAAAAACACTTTCAGTGTTACTTTTTTCTTCGGATTGTATGTCTGTTCAATATTTATATTGAAACGGCTGTGACTGGGAAATCTGTAATAATCGATATCGGGGCATTCCAGGACCTATCCTGGAATGCCCCGATATCGATTATTACGGGTGCCCCTGGTTGTGAAGAGCCCTAGCTCTTCACAACCAGGGGCACCCGTAATTGGATATAAGTATACTGTCTCACAACTTATCCGCGGTGCTAGGCAATTGGGCTATCCCAGTTGTATACGTTCCTTTGTACCTACTGGCCTAGGGCTGTGCCGTCTCCTACTTGATATGGAAGGATTATGTTTTTCGAACTCCTCCGCTGCTCTATTCTGAATAATATTGTTCCAGGATCCGAAACATAAATCGATTCTTCGGGACTCGTCGGGATTCGTTTTCTCGACGCTCTTCTGGCGGTGGTTTGGAGTGGTTGAGAGTGTCTCGGAAAGTCCTACCTTGAAGCGTACAACCTATCTGTCATTCTAGGATACTGGCCTATTATTTTTCATTCAAGTTTCTCACTGTCAATTTGATTAAATTCTTTATACAAATTTGAAAACCAGTCTTTATTTATAACACTTGGTTCCTAAATTAGGACACTGTCACTGGTCTTCGGTCGTCGTATAGCAAAGTCCTCACTGTGTGACGGCTTTCCTCTGACTTCAGGTCACTGCTCTTAGAGTGCTCGTAAGTGAAGTTAGCGCTGATGACAACCTGGAAAAGAATAAACAATTAGTTGTGGTGATGACGGTCAGTGAAGTACTGAGTGATGTTCATCATCAGCCAATAGCATCCCCGTGCTGGACATTGGCCTATCCAATCTCACATTAAACTAGATTCAGCGATTCCCAACCTTTTTTTTAACCGGGGATCACTTTGACTACTTCGTTGGTAGCAAAGACTAGACGGGTCAAGAAAAATAAGGCTTGTCAATCGGAAAATTAACTTGCATCAAAACTTATAGCATTTTCGTCAAACTCAAAATTACGATTCATTACCACTGTCGAGAACCTATTCAAGTTCTTCTGGACCACTGTTGGTCCGCGGAGCACTGTTTGGGAAGCAATGAACTAGATACTCAAATTTTCCATTAGCTACAATACGAAGATCGTCACTTTATCAAGCAAGGCCTTGCTAATAAAAAGCGTAAGACGTTACCCAACGTTGACAGATTAGCGGTAGTAATTTCTCGAATAATAGTAATGTCACTGACGTAAGTAAGAATGGCTGTCTACGTTACATTCTAGATAGTTTATTCCTCTTATATCTGTAAAAGCCAGTATTGCTTTGATGGTTAATAATTGGACGGCCTGCTTTAACGAGATATTTCCAAACAAATCCTTTACAGGGCATCATAAGCTCTTACTTCAATAGTCCAAATAATACTTACAGCATAATAAACAGTAACAAGTCCAATGATAGTTCCGACGAGCACATCCCACCAGTGATGCCTGTGGTCTGTGATCCTGGTCAGCGAGCAGATAGCAGCGTATGAGATGCAGAGCATCTGGAGGATTGGAACCAGGAAGACGGAGCGGTGGCTCCAGTCGAAGGCACGGCGTTGGAGATACCACTAGAGAGAAAATTAGAAAATTAAACGTCTATTTATACAGTTTTAGATAGTAGGAGAAGAAAACGAACTTAATGAAGTAATTTACAGCAGAATGCCATAACACCAAAAAATCTAAACAAACGAGGGTTTTGCCAAAATTGCGCTTAATTCATATAGGACATGGACATGCATCTCGCCTTTCCTTTTCAACCACCGTAAAGGTCCAAACATTAAAACCGGTTAAACTAAATTGAACCGTAAAAAACATTACTAGAGTATATTACAGTTTAGGGAGCATGGTGTTTAAATCTATAAACGCGTTGATCAAAGTGTGTCCAAGAAGAGGGCTGACCTACAGTAGCCCATCCAGTTAGTCACTATTCAATGTGGTTTGGAAATAACTAAGGCGACTTCTAAATATCTATGTAACGCCTAAAAACTTACGGCAATAAAGAGCCCGCAGTACACGGACATAGAAGAATGACCCGAAGGGAAGCTCCTGTAGGAGTCCATTTGATACCAGCCGGAGTACTTCTCAGATGTGCACTGGAACTCACTAACGAACTGGGAACTGCAACCAAAGAAACAGAACATTATTAATATAAGATGGTAGAGGTAAGTTTTAGATCAGATATATAAATAAATAAATAACACAATAAATAAGACAATCCACACAGCATCATCAAGCCCCAAGCTAAGCAGAGCTTGTGTTATGGGTACTAGATGACTGATATACTTAATACAATACATTAAATACATAGATATTTTGATCATACATAGGAAATACCCAGATTACCCGGAACAAATATTTGTAGATGGTACAAACATTTGTCCCAAGGCGGGAATCGAACCCGCAACCTCTTGCATCGCAGGCGGACCTTCGCCCGCCGCGCCACATCGGTCGTCGATATATTTGCTAAGAGGCGATGCTGGAACACCCATGGATCGGGAATTGTGAGCGCTGAAGGGTACCTATATAACAGCATTTGGTGCTAAAGATTCGTAAGACAAACTCTGAGATTCTTCTAGTGAATCGATCCAAATTTTCCCCTGGTAAAACACGTTTTACGACCACGTGTCAGTGTCAATAATCTCATGAATTTCCATCCTCATTGACAGTTTGATGTGCCCGCGTCAATCCAGCGATTAGATAAGTAGTCTGAAGATCACCAAGATCACTCAATGTCAAATGTATTACACCTACGACTCAAATATATTGCTATGTAAATGCGGATGTCATAAAATGTACAGTCACTGACCGGCCCTCTCTGGGAAGCACTCTCATTGCCTTTTTGTATATTAGTTATGAACCATCTTCATTTAACAACTAATATCTCCATCAGCCCTGTTGAAAATAGTAGTCCCTTTTTAAAGTCCTCTACTAAATGCATTATAATTGTGGACACAGTTGGATAGATGAAAAGGCGCTAGATTTCGGAAACTTACTTTCAAAATGTTCTTTAGTTTACAACATCAATCCTTGGTACTCCATTATAGTAGTTATAGTACCAGCCTATTACTGTCCCACTGCAGGGCAAAGGCCTCTTCTCATACAGAGAAGGCATGAGCATCAATCACCACGCTTGCTCAAGTATAAGTCTGTAATCGCCAACCGACGGGTTGGCGATTACAGACTTATACTAATTATATAAGTCCAGGTTTCCTCACGATGTTTTTCTTCACCGATGTCAGTGATGTTCAAGATAAACTTAGAAAGTACATATGAATTGAAAAACTCACATTGGTACTTGCCCAGGTTTGAACCCACAACCTCGTGCACAAGAGGTGAGGCCTAAACCACTGGGCCATCATGACAATGTACTCCATTATCAAGGATTTGTTCCATTATCAAACTTTTATAAGGCAACAATATCACAATTACTCTAGAGCTTTCACATAAAGGTGTCCCTAGTTTCAGCGTTCGTCTTAAAGATGAAGAAAAAAATAGTTCTGTAACTAAAATATAATTACCCATTGCAAGTCTTGCCAGCATCAGGCTCGCATAGATCGAAGAAGGTAGGCCTAGGGCTCCCCATGAGACCTTTCATGACCTCCACGATACTCAGGTTGATGATGAGACCGTAGATATAAGTTCTATATAAATAGAAGGTATTCTTGCAGGTCCGTAGAAGTCTTGACTGAGAGAATTCACCGTAGAGGAAGATGTACTCTGTTATGGCGATCTGGAAAGAAGAGATGGAAATTTTAATTTGGATTTTCAGGGTATATATACGAGAAGGTTATTTATTATATTAAAATGATAAAAGGTTTAGAAGTACAAAATCTGTTTGGAAATAAAAATCTACTCAAATACTTATATTATAGGCGATGAATGCAATGAAAGTTACTTTTTGGATCTGTCTGTTTGTTTGTTAATTTCACATCTTAAAGGCTGAACAGATTTAGAGGAAATTTGACACACGGATAGACTATGCTTGGGTTACATGATACTATTTTGATAGTGCGTTCTCATGGAATAATATATATGTTATTAAGAATTACAATTGTTTTAGTAAACAATTCTGGTTTATTAGGCTTTTTCATTAAATAAACTCCTTGCTATATCCGAGGAAAAACATGTCAGTGCGCTTGTACTTTTCAGGACAATTATTGTTTAGGTATTATCTTCGCGGTCAGTTGCGTTAATAGCTGTACGACATAACGTTTGCATTAAAATTACCTCCATAAACAAACACACACAATGACGCACTTTCTGCATCACCTGCATCATTAAGTTCTCAGCAAAGGTCTGCCTCTTCCTCAAAAGCATGACTAAAATGTTTTGCATCGATCTTTACGAAAATAAAAAAACATGTTGTGATCACACATCAATTTACCGCGTACTTATTATCTGCCTATACCGTTCCTAACTAGTAGACTTTTGCCTAGACTGGATATCGATAATGAGTCATCTACCTAGCCTTTTCCCAATTATATTTGGATCGGCATCCAGTCTAACCGGTTGAAGCTGATAATAAAAAAAGTTGAGCTGTTAAAATCCTTGTCTCGAAAAGCACGCTGAACCTTTTCCGACTGTTATTTGTAAACCGTATAGTCATTATTGACGACCTATGTGGCGCGGCGGGCGAAGGTCCGCCTGCGACGCAGGAGGTTGCGGGTTCGATTCCCGCCTTGGGACAAATGTTTGTACGATCTACAAATATTTGTTTCGGGTGTTCTGGGTATTTGCTATGTATAATAAAAAATATCTATGTATGTTATGTATCGTATTAAGTATATCAGTCATCTAGTGCCCATAACACAAGCTCTGCTTAGCTTGGGGCTAGATGATGCTGTGTGGATTGTCCAGCATTATTTATTTTTATTTTTTATGGACAGTCAGAATTCTGAAAGTCTGATAACCAGTATTACCACAGGGTGAAGGTCAGATAGGCAGTAGTGCATTGTGAAATACTGATATTCTACTGCTGCCGCTAAGAATGGAAGACGACCCCGATATAATTGGGAAAAGGCTAGGCAGATGACTCATTATTGTTATACAGTCTAGGCAAAAGGCTTGCTCCCTATAAACATAGAATTAATGAGTACCGTAAAACGGGGTGAATAGAAATGCAGGGGTGAATAGAAACCAAACTTTGAAGGAACAAGAACAAGGACTCTTATTTTTTTTAAGGAATTGAAATGAATCATTTTAACATCTTGTCAGTAATTAATAATGTTGAATCAACGTTTAAATCTCATTTAAAGTTTTGTTTCGACTCACCCCGGCGTTTCTATTCACCCCGTTTTACTGTATACA
The DNA here is from genome assembly GCA_905147745.2 of Phlogophora meticulosa. Classification (NCBI taxonomy): domain Eukaryota; kingdom Metazoa; phylum Arthropoda; class Insecta; order Lepidoptera; family Noctuidae; genus Phlogophora; species Phlogophora meticulosa. Next base: position 2,869,338 of record LR990534.1, read on the forward strand.
AAGCAGGCGAAATGTGGGAACCCCTACCTACGCCTTTCGAGGATAATAGGCGTTATGTTATGTTAATATCTAAGTACTTACAAAAACTAGCGGCAACACAAATACAGTTGACATAATCATCTCAGTGTTAACTGTGTCTCCGTTGAAGGGAAAGTTGAGAGCAGGATCGTTGCAGTAGAAGCCAGCTTTGTGGGTTGGTATGATGCCCAACTCGAAGAGTCCAATCAGGGCCAGCACTGTGAAAGAAAATAAAAACGTCAGAGAAATTGTATAGGATAAAATATGATGAGATTCTTTTTTAGTTACTACTTTTTGGAATTCTTACGCAGAAGTAAGTACGATAACCATATATTACTCTATGAAAATAAAACAAGAAGAAGGCTAAGTAATACTAAGATTGAAACCAAAATATGGACAATGTTCTGGATTGAACGTAGATAAGTACCTTATTATGAAATAATGTCACTATAAGGCATCGGCCATATTGAATTTAAAACCGCTATATAACATCTGAAACAAAAGTTTACAGGGAAAACGAGACAGAGTGACGTCATGCATTCGCACGCCTATTGTTAAGAATATATGAATCAAATACTAACGACCTTATTGGTCAATAAATATTAGGTACCAACAAATATAAATGTATGATTCATTGATTGTACTGCGCATTTATTTTTAGTTTGGTACCTTTATAGTTTAGGTATTCGTATTTATAGTACCTACTGCTGTCCTTTAAATTCTAGCGGTCGGAAAGACGTAATTTGCGCTTGAAATAATATGATTTTCTGACTGAGTTGACTAATATAATATCTGTTAATCCAAGTGAGGGGCTCGTGGGTAAATACAAACAACCACACAGATCGAAAAGGTTAAGCTGCGCAGGCCAAGGTTGGTCTGTGGATCAGTTACGATTCATTCCGTATACAGATACCTACGTGTATCGAAAAACACTCAAAGCCTTTGGTTATAAAATTACAAAGGAAAGGAATAAGAATGAGGAAATACTGAGAAAGATTGGCACATGACGAGTGTTCTCTATAACCCCAACTAGATTAGTTAAATACAGGGTGGAGTGATATCGACATTAAATCTGGGGAGATCAATAATCTTGTACTGAACTCATGGTATCAGGCTGTGCATCAGTATCCCTTCCAGCCTGTAGGGTAGGTAGAGGTGTCTTATTAACGGCACGTTGCAGTCAGTAATACTTAGATCAAACAAATGTCCTGCTAACCAGTTAAACTCCGATTTCACAGTCTTCCGGGTATCCTAAAACGTATAAGGAAATCTTTTTCATGGTAATAAACCCGGAACGAACAGTCCAAATCTAGTGCTAGTATTATCTAACCACTCACTCAATTTTCGCTCGTCCCCGTGACATTGCAATGGACGTCGCCCTCCATTATGGCCAATTTATTTGCCAATCCCCCAAACTGTGGATGTTGTTGAAGTTCAAAGTCAATGCCAAACTACCAGGAACAGAATACAGAGGCCAATATATCCTGGCATATTTAGATGGCGCTGCTTGCAAAGGCAAGAGAAGGCGGGAACAAAATTTGGTGCGCTAAAAATTTAGTTCCACGGTTTGCCGTGTTTCAAGAGATGCTGGACTGCTGGTACAAAATTGTAATGACGTAATGATAGTGAGGATTTCAAGGTGAGAGGTTAGATGGGTAGCTGCGTGGGATTTGGCAGTTCCTGCTGAAGTCATGCTGGTTAAAATGTTTGTAGACAACGTGTCTAGAAAATGCGGAAGACGAAAATTTTCGTGTTAATATTTTCAAGTGGTTGGATTTAGGAGCTGGTATTAGATCCAGTAATTTCTCGGTAAGAAGTTGACGTAAGGACGGGCCACAATATGATTAAAAGGTTTCGAGTTTTCGACAAACAAACTCAATTTCAACTCAAAGAGGGAATCTTAACGTCGGTCGTCTTTGCGAACGCTTTCGAATAACTTAGATTCGATTCCTCTGAGGCGAGGCATTCTTTCGGTAAGACGCAGTGGGGCGTCACCCAAGGCACTAAATAGGCCCTATATCAGTATCAGGACGTGCATTCAAGATATTACTAATTACTCTGAAATTCTTTAATTATGGATGTCAACAATTTGTACGCTAATTAGCTAATCTTTATTGTAGCTTAGACCGATAACTAAGAACGTGCTTTCTCATGCTGAGCGATTCTCATTGTTTATGCTAAACACATGGAACATTTACATAGGTATACACGTGGTAGAATCAGATTAGATTGTTTAACAATGATTGTCGTTTTCGGTAGCATTATCTAGAATAAAGATTTTCTATGACTTCGTACTAACCTACTTAAGTACCTAAACCTACTTAACTATCTAATATGTAGTGTAAGATATGTGTGTGTATACCTAAAAATAATGTTATTATTTTGCTGACTGTCCATGGCTGAATGCTGACCCCTAAAATACAGGTCCAGGCCTAGTTTGGGGGTAAGGATCAGATTTGTGGCTATTTTATTGTGGCTGTTATCATGTACTTATTTATAAATGTTAAATAAATGTTTTTATTTTATTGTTATTAAGTATTAATTACTCCTCTTAGGCATGTGGGGTGTGTATTGTAATCAGCTATTGCAAATTCCTTTATTTCTTCTTTCACTTGCAGTTTCTCTTCTTATTCAAATTAGGCTGAGAATTAGCACCTTTTATAACCTCAAAATCACATAAGATGGTACCCGAAAACGCCCGCCTGTCATTACTTCGCGTTTTTGCTAAATAATAGTATGTAGAAAGACTACGCTTGGAATATTTTTTGAGTGAATTTTACGTTATTTCCAAATTGTAATTACTTAGTGCTTTCTAAGATTCCGTCTTTACTAACTATCTCTGTTGCTTAGCCCTTCCTTGAATAGATCAACGAAAACGAATAGAATGACACGTAAGACACGTCCTTCGTTACTTTTATCGAATGCAATATATGTACCTGGAATCGGAGCATTGCATTTTGTAATAGGTGACTTTAGTTGGGCCATCGTTTAGCTCCGGTATCCGTCTAAATTTTAAATACTAACGACCTGCCCCTGTTTCTCTCGGGTGCAGGATGTGGCGACCTGGCGACATGTCAAAACATCGAGATTTGTATGCTAAATAATAATATATTAGTCAAATATTAATTTAGCACGTTAATTTTCCAACCAATTCTTTAAATGATCCAAAATCCATTGTGTTTCCAGTTATAATCTAAACGGTCACATGTAGACAACACGAATTTTAAAGCGACTTAATTTAATAACTCATTTACAGACCTATACATAAAAATACAATTACTTTATTTTTATTTTACAACAGTCTCAAAGTCTAAAATAAATCGAGCCACGAATCCACGAGTCTCAGATGCACCTCAATTCAGATAACGTGTTTCACGGGAGCCACTTACGTACAGTGACGTAATGCATCTAATGGGCCAATTGCAGTGCATCCGTCACGTTGGGACCCACGTTAGAACCCACGTGGATCAGCTGCGTTGTCAACCACGTTCTAGTGTGCGGCAAAGGGCGTAATTGTAAGATTGTACCCACTACGTTTCATCGTAAGAGATGGCTGATTTTTTTAAGGTTAATCGTGGTAACTGTTTAGTACCTATATAATTGATAAAAGTATTATTTTCAGTGTAGTAAATTTTACCGAAAACCAAGTCTAGAAAAAGTTTGCAAAGTTACATTGATACCGCTACTCGACAACAGATGGCGCTGTAATCGAATTTGTGCTGGTGGGAAAAGTTTAATCGAGAACACAATGTAATGCATAAAATTAATTAATATCGAGTGAAACTCTACTATTATCGCTTATCTTTAATCAAATTAAGATGAATTATGATTTCGTTTTCTTTCATTCATGACGAGAGCTATAATTATTACCGGCACGTTTCCGAATAGTACCTACGTTCTTACAACAATTAATCAGGAATCGATTACAACCGATAATGACCGTTAAATCGAACGCCCATAAATAGGTATCGATTAAAATACCACTTGAACGTTGCGGGAACAGCGAGCGACGCAACAGGGTGTTTAATAGGTATTATGAGGTATGTGGTACTGTTTTCGGCAGTAAGAAGCAACAATTATAATAAATGATGATTTAGTGTTTTGTTGGTATTTCCTAAAAACGGCTTGTGAATGTTGAGAACCATTATTTTTTACCTACTGTAAACTTAAAAAACTACATGTGTCTGCATGTGTGTGTGTACTGTGTGTCATTTACAGACATGATAACAACCGATGCGAAACGGGATTCGAATCACGGGTGTTACATTTAGTTAGCAGCAACGGGGCGCCTCATCGAAATATTTCGCAATAAAATACACATATAAACTAAGACAGATAAGCTATACAGGAGAAGTTATTAACATAATTAGTAAGTGAATCAATTATACTATTAATTAACTAATTAGTTACATTTACCCCAACCTGTTAACAGTTCGATTTAGCTTCTATTAATATTACCTAACTTCTTCATAAAAACAGATTTTATAAAAAATAAAGTGTGGACACATGTTCTAATATATAAATCACTAGCTATGCCTGCGGCTTCGCCCGCGTGGTTTGTTGATAAAAAAGTAGCCTATGTCCTTTCCCAGGGTGCAATCTATCACTCGGCTAAATTTTATCGAAATCCGTTCAGTGGTTTAGACGTGAAAGACGGACAAACGGACACACACACTTTGCCATTTATAATATTAGTATGGATTACGTTATAAAATACTTTATGTATTTTATGGTTCTCGACTACAATTATTATTAAAAATATAAGTTAAACGCAACATTTTACATAAAAACGAATACACAAACATGCAATGCAAGAATAATCACAGCATGATAGCTAGAAATAAAAATATATAACACGGTCGGTGTAAAAACGTAGAATTACATAATTTTCGTTCTATTTATAAAATAATGTTCTCAATGGCTGCCCTAATGAACGCTTGTCAAAAGGTCGTCGACATGGTTTTTTTTTTCGTATTTGTAAACAGTGACTGCGATTGCGTGCATTCTGCCACATGCGGCGAGTGTTACCAGCTGCGAACTTCTAATTATACCTAAATTGATCCTTTTTTTACAAACCTTATACTAACTTGCAATGTCCGTATGTAAGATGTCGCCAATATTTACAACTCATTTTTTATATTTTCTTGAATATTTTCTTGAAAACAAAAGTAAAAAGATTTGTATAACCATAGTTTTATGAACACATGTCATCAAATCATATTATTATGTATTATTCGGGTTTGTTAGGATTCATTGTGATACACAATTCTTTTATTATTTCGAGTTACAATACCCACTGTAGTATTTTTATAATTTTATGTGTATGTGCTCTGTCTATCTGTCATTTCATACGCTGAAGGGCTCATAAACATACGTGACATAATTATCGACAGTCATATTTTCAAGGAACGCAACTTATTGTTGACATTGTCTCTGGCACCTTCATTTATCAAGTACCATTTTAATTTACTGAGTATTTGACGTCAATAAACGCGAAACTTTATGAGTGTGTCTACACGTCAGAGATGTCCCTCGTTTGGATTATTCTTTGTGAGAAGTATTTTATTTTATAGCTAGTACGCTGAGCCACATTATACTCAATATAATAGTTCTATTTTTACAGTATAAACAGTTATGGATACTTAGTTATTTTGTAACAATGCTATTGCATGCTATTTAAAGATTTTAGTATCCAACTTTAGTGCTACAGTCGTCAAAGATGCCTAAATATCAAATTATAATACACCAGTCTATTTTTAGACACATATGAGCTCAGTTTCTCAAACGAAAATTATAGCAAAATTTAAATGACAAATCACTGCTGTGATTGGTTGAATTAATTGTGAACAGCCAATCGCAACACTTGACTTGCGAGACGAAAGTTTATTTCCAGAAGCTGGATGTTAGATAGGAAACAAAAAACGAAATCAATTTAAATAGTTAAGTACAGACGCCAGCACATTAAACTATCCCAAAGTGTCAAATTTTCCCAATTGAACATGAACCTCATGCTTTTGGAATAAAGTTGAAAATAAGAATAATAATGCTGGACAATCCACACAGCATCATCTAGCCCCAAGCTAAGCAGAGCTTGTGTAATGGGTACTAGATGACTGATATACTTAATACAATACATTACATAGATAGATATTTTTATTGTACATAGGAAATACCCAGAACACCCGGAACAAATATTTGTAGATCGTACAAATATTGTCCCAAGGCAGAAATCGAACCCGCAACCTCTTGCGTCGCAGGCGGACCTTCGCCCGCCGCGCCACAACGGTTGTTGTCTAAAAATCGGTCGGTACAACTCTATCAAAGAAATTTGACACATTGGGGTAGCTTGATGTGCTGGACTCTGTACCTACGTAATTTCATCTAACAATATTCTATTAATAGAATTTTCGATTACTAAGTTGATAAACAATGAAATAAGTATCCAACAGATATGGTTTACATCAAAGCTGTCTTACCTATTTCTTTCATTATACTTTCAAAATATTCCCAAATTTTTTGTTACTTTTATTATTAGACAACCCTTAACTCTTTTGACACTGTGGGGTCCACCACGTGTTCTTCATAAAATATTTTTTTTAGCTTTTTGCCAGTCGAAGCCGATAATCTATTTTTAATTATTATTTTCAAGTCTCGTTTATTCGTAAAAAGACCGTTTCTAAAGCGTTTTTGGGGTCTTTTTTTAGCTTTGTAGAAGCATATATAGGGATGAGCGTAGTTAAAACTTAACTGTTATTATTTATTGGACATTTATTCATTATAATCCCCATGAACAAAGTTTTACAATAACAAATGAATTATGACCAATGTTTCAAATGAATCAATATGTTGAGAAAACAAATGTGTGTTTATTTTATGTAGGTAAACAGCAGTCGACGCAGGGAAATTCCTGCTAAGGTAATAGTCCTCCCCTCCTCTCTACCCTCGCCCCTCTCTCTCATATTCGGTGTGAAAATCCTACTTATAATATACTTAAACGTGAGAGTTTGTGATGATAAATGAATGTTTGTTACTGTTTTACGCAAAAACTACTGAACATTTTTGATGTAAGTTTATAGTATATCTAGCACTTTACTCGCGACTTCGTCCGCGTGGTTTTCGAACTTTGACATCCCCTCCACCTAACCCTATAAAGCGTAGATTATACGAAAATAATAATAGCCTTTATCACTCGCGACCGATGCAGCTTTCTAACAGTGAAAACAGAGAAGATTCGGAGATAACCCCCTACATATAAAATAAACAAATTTTATCTCTTTGTAATATTAGTATAGCTTAGCTTAGCTTATTCTTCAGAATATTATAATAAGAAATGTGTATTCAAAATTAAAAAGGTGAAATATAAATATAAAAATATTATGACTAATTCGCAAAGTGATAGGAATATATTAAATCACTACATCGTATAAAATCGATCATCATAGAAACGATTGACGACACGGTTGGCGCAGTGGTTGAGCCATCGGCTGCTGCGCCGCGTGTTGTGGGTTCGATCCCCGCACGGAACAAATATTTGTATGATCTACAGGTAATTGTTCCGGGTCTGGCTTGTTTGTGTATGTGAGTTTAAATGTTTGTGAAAGCACCCACGATACAGGAGAAATTCCTAGTGTGGGGCAACGTTTTTTTTTTTAAAAAAAAAAGTCCCCCGCTGCGTAATTCAAAAACTACAGAATGAATTTTCATGCGGTTTTCAGCATTAGAAAGAGTGAGATACAAAGGTTTTTGCATACAATTTGTTACGGGAGAAGCCGGGGCTGGTCGCTAGTAGGCTATAATTAATAAAAGTACCTACATGTGCAGACGAAAAATCACTTTAAGTAAAACGCGCCATTAACGATTTGTCACATTCATATTTGCGATCATTTCCGTCCCAGAAACAGGGACGTTGCGTCATAATAAATACTTGGATAATAACAGGTTACTAGTTATAAAACCAGTATAATCTGGCCTCATGATCTATTAAAACTCCGTGCTGCGTTAGGCCTAAAGCTCGCTACTGTAGATACCTACCTTGTAACTTCATAATTAAATTGTATGCATTAAGTAACTCTTATTCTAATCACTTGTTTACCATAAACGGTTTAAATAACCATAATATTATTTGTAAATAAACGAGCATTTAGATTTTTGCTAGGTTTTCCTGAAGCAATTACAAACAATATTAAAGACATAATTAATTTAAAGGGAAAAAAATACATGGTATTTCAACTATTCTTGCAGCCATAGCACAAAACAAACTACACATAACCTGTATTCCCGAAGGAACAGGCAAAGGAGGGACTTGAAGGTGTACATTGGTAATGTACACCTTCAAGTCGCTAGGCACAAGTCCAGACTCCTACAGCTGAATGCCCAGATGGCAAATCCCATTGGCACTTTGCTCCACCCTAGGACCTTTTGCTCAGCAGTAGAGCTTGGGACTATATACCAACGAGATAGTCTAATTACTATACGTAATATCATACTATTATTATAGCCATGAATTTCATATCACACATAAACTATCATACAAGCCATATATTCCATAAAAACACGCATTTAAACGCGTTGCATTGATAGAAAAAATAAATTAAGTACGCACGTAAAACCAATTTATAACATTTAATTACTAAGCATTTTATTTACACAAACATTTCTACTGGAAATTCAACTTTACTCTGTTATAGTAAAGTTGAAAATTCATTAAACATTATTTTGCTACCAAAAATAAATCAGCCCAATTTATTACTACTGGCAACATTATGTCTGTCTTCGTTGCAATAAAACGGGAGCCATTTTTGGTAGTCAACGTATTACGGCCATGAATTTTTATTTTAATCGCGTCCGAAAATTAGTTGCATCCGTTATTGGTACAATATCAATTAATTGAATAATTTATTCAATTAATTCGGGATGCATAATTTTTTGGGAAGCTTCCTTATTGGACTTGAAATAAGGGGAATAAAATCCGTGTATAGGTACCTGATGAAACCCGTGTGTAATACTAGCTTTACCCCACGGCCACGATTTGTCCGCGTTATTGCGAATGTAGACGAAGTCGCGGATTAAAAACTATCGTTTGTCCTTCCCAGGGTCTCAAACTATCTTCATACCAAATTTCATATAAATCGGTTCAGCAGATTAATAGTGAAAGGGTTACAGGTAGATAGAGTTACTTTCACATATTTATCTGATTAACTAATGTGGGTAATAAATCCGTCTAAAATAAACCATGATTTGGAAATCGTATAATTGGCTATTTTAAGTCACCCCATATGCTCTCGGGGACTTGTTTTTAGAACTTTTTGAGAGGAACAAGTACACGGTAGGTACATTTTTTTTTTTCAGCGCACCCCGCTGAAGCTATCAGTCAGCTTGATTTGTTCCGACATTTTGAACATTTTTCGTCTTATTTATTAGACTGTCCGTTTAAAACCTTACTTCTGAATAGTGATTCAGGAGTAAGGTTTATACGGAAACTGCGTAACGAATTTTCATCAATAGATAGAGTGATTGATGAAAATTCGTTACGCAGTTTAAGGCTCAATTTACACCGTCGCAGATTGAAATGGAAGCGTCTATGTCGCCTCGCCGTCAGCGACCGACCCAACCCACTCCCCATTCGCGCTACTGCTGATTCCACGGCGCCGACAATAGTTAGTTTGTATGTTTATACAATTGGCATAAAGTTCATAATGCTATGTAAAATTTCGTTGTAAAAAGTCGCTTCCATTCCATTCTGCGGCGGTGTACATTGAGCCTAAAAATCCAAGCGTACAGACGGCGGGAACCAACTTTGTTTTTATACACTGAAGAGAGTTATGGATGTTCCACAAGCCGATTAATATGTGTCATTAATTTCGTAAGATACCACACACGTTGCTGAAATAAAACGAGGGAAATGTGTTGAAAAGTGGAGTTTTGAGGCAAATATTAATAACATAAAAGTTAGGAAAAGACTAGATCTAGATATATAGATAATTAGACACAACTGTAGTGCTTGGCGTTTTATAATTAAATATCAATAATCATTATGATCTCAGTATTAGATCTGTGGCTATGTCTTTAGGTGAACGTACCTATGAAACTAGTCACAATGTGTCATTACTTTTTAATGCTGGTCTGAAATAATTGGTGACTGGTAGGTAGTAACGTGGCAGGTGACAGGCACCCTGATAGATAGACATTTCTCAAGGGAATTCCAGACGCATAGAAGATTTTACTGGCTAAGTTAAAAGGCCTTAAAGTTTTTAGCGAAACTCATTCTTTTTACACATAAATATTGCTTGTGAGTAGAAGAAGAAAAGATAGAAGAAACATTTATTCAACACAGGCTCAGCCACACAGTGCTAAACATAGAAAACACAAAAAGGAACAAAATAGGGAAATTTAATTGAAACAGAAGTACTTAATAAAGAAAAATAAAAGTAATGTACCTTACGGCTGCGCTAAAAGGTTCCACACAAAAACAAGCAGCTTTTACGGTACCAGAATTCTACTTACATATCAGAAGCAGAGGTATATCGAGGCCCAATGTCCACCACAAGCCATGCCGCGTGCAGAAGCTAGTTTTAGAAGACTGCGACTCCACATCTCTTCTCTGTAACAAAGAAAACAACAAGTTTTTAAATATTCATATTCATGCCATTTGCTTTCCACAATGTATACAAGATTTTATACAGTGGTTTAAGCTAGACGCAATCATGGGCCCTGTAGGGCACAGCAAAGTGGAATAAAATAAAATAAAAATTTAACAATAAAATTAAGAATAATTAATAAATCCTTGGTATTCAAGCATAAGACCGATATGTTAAATTTTGACATTTATAATAAAAAGTATTCGGTGGTATCAAAACATATTACGTACATTTGTATAAGTATAATCAATATAATTATGTAGATACATAAATAACTACCTTCGTATGTGTCTTTCCATGTCAAAGCAAATACTGCAAACATTATACAACTAGAGCTAGATCTTCGAGGGCTTTTTGCCCAACTAAGTTGAAGTCGGCTTCCAGTCTAACTGGATGCAGCTGAATACCAGTATTTTACATGGAACGACTACCTATCTGATCCATCCCAGTTTGGGGCAATACGGTAGCCGTTGGGAAGACTAGTTATCAGATTTTCGGACTTTTACGTATCCATAACTTCTGTCAAACATCTATGAACAACAGCGAGAACTTTAAAGGCTTTACGTACTATCCGAGGGACGGAGAAGTCTTAATGTGAACACCCATCCACGGACTAACCTCAACCCTTAAGACTGTTATTATTTAATCAGGAACACCTTTAGAGAATTCTCTCCGTCCCTAAGCCCTAAAATCCAATCCAAAGAAAAATAAACCAACCCAAGATCTAACTAAAACCGGGGAAATAATACTTAGTCCAAAAGTACTCCTAAGATGATGAATAAAACAAGGAGATTCAGCTATTCACTAAATCCTAAGTGGAATCCTGCTAAGTCGAGCGTAAAAGCGGGATTACCTCAGACCCTTTCAGAGCAAGGTTGGTGCGACCTTGGCGCTGTGACCTTCGAAGGTCGGCTGGCTTTACACGTTCGTGAGGGTACACTGACCTCTAACGGAAAATGTGTATTCAGAAGGCTTAGTCAACAATGTCTGAGGAGAAACACTTACGGTGCAGATCGGGCTGAAATATTGTCAGCGTGCAGATTGTAATTTATATACTTTTCCCAACTATGTTGAGGTCGGCTACCAGTCTAACCGTATGCAGCTGAATACCAGTATACAGGGTGTTAGGCAGAACGAGGGACATACTTTAAGGGAAGCTAGTAGTCATCAAAACGAACCAATTTCACTAAAGGATCGACACTGAAATCGTGAAAAAAAAAGCAGTTTCTCACATTTTGTTAAGATATGCCAACATAAATGTATGAAGTAGCTGATTATTTTTTCGCGATTTTAGGGATTGTTTCATTGCCAAAGTTGTTCACTTTCATGAGTGCCTTGCCTTTCAATGCCTTTAAAGTATGTCCCTCGTTTATTTATTTATTAATAAAGGTATACCAACAGCTTCTGTATATAAAATATCGAATTAAATAGTAATGAGTAATAGGCTTATACAGTTGCCAATAACAGGTGAACCAACATTCAAACATAATAGTAAACTATACAGAGAAATAACAAAAATTGCAATTATGCTTAATTAAACAAATTATTAAATTAACAATCATGAGAATAAATAAAAACGAATAACACTAATAAGTAAAAGTTACAAAGAAAAAGGTTGCAAGATAATTATATACTAACACAGTTAATTCAATTAATCTTATGTTGTATCCTTTGGGACTTTAGAATTTAATATGTGGGTTCTAAAGATATTCATGGAGTCATGATATATAAAATTATACCTCGTTCTACCTAACACCCTGTATAACATGGAGCGACTGCCTATCTGACCTCCAATACCCAGTTACTGGGTAACAGGATACAGTAAAGATTGTTCCTGGTGTTTATTTTTAAATTTAAACTATAAAACACTTACGGTGCAGATCAGGTTGAAATATTGTCAGTGTGAAGATTGACATTTCTTTGTGAAGTCTGAGATGAGATTTTTACAGAGATACTAGGCCACTAGAATATAGTATAAGAGGCTTTATACCCACGCAAGGTTCTGAAACGATTATCTCCTTAACCAGACCTATTGAAACATGTATCAAAACCATACTTATATTACGTAATACTTAAGTCTTTTCTCAAAGTAATATTCGTTATTTTCAGACCATGCTCGTGACTGTACAAAGTTAGTAAATCTATTAAAGCTAAGTAGATATTTTGTATTCAAATCCATATTTCCTATTGGTGTTATTTCCACTTTAACAAATACGAGTATTAATATTATTTTAATAAGAATAAGAATAATTTATTTATAAAAGTATTACAAAAATGTACATTTACGAGTATGTGCAGTAGTGTTATTTCTAAAACAATGGTATAATTAATGCATAATAGTAAACTATAACTAAATATATATTTAGCAGTTGCAAGAAACGATAATGTGGAATTCACAAATGTTTGCTAGCGACCTGCCCGATCTAGGATACTATACTATATATATTACTAGATAAATGTAAATTAGGTCAATTTCACAATGAAAAGTACTATTGAAAACGTCATAAAAATAGTTAAAGATGTAGCACAAACTGAACAGCTATAGCAGTTAAAGTTACTTTTTCAAAAAAAAAAAAATTTAACAATCTTGGATGCTTTAATAAATCGCAAACGTACTATACTCGTACTTTGCTGCAGCTATAAGTTGTAAACAACCTACTGTCTGAACAGTTCTAGTAGGCCGTTTTATCTGGGTAATATTGAAGTCTGCATATCTTTTTATTTCTGTATCAAGTCAATCCAAAGTTTGTCTATGAGAGATCGCTTTTAGCGACAAGGCCCCCCCATCATCACCCTATTTTACCACCTTTTCTCAAAGGTTAATTTGAAAATCAGCGTCAGACAGCACCTGTCAGGCATTACTACTGAAGTGAACCTTTTGGCGCAACTGTGAGGGATGCGTTTTTTTATCCTTTTACCGTGTGTGTTGCCAATAAATGTTTTTTTTATTTCTTTTCTTCTTTCTTATATTCTATTCTCTAAGTCTACTGATACTTCTGTGCCTCCAATTTGTCATAATAAACCCAGTATATTTAGTATTTACTCAGGGCTACCTACAAAGGGGCTGAATTAACGTATTCTGCTTACATTTGCGGTTCCCTCTGTGTATTTAGGAACTAAAGTAAACGTCAAAATTTTGAAGTTTACTCTGTGGTACATACAACGTTACTGTGGTCGTTTTGTGGTCAGCAGGTTTAAATATGTATAAAGGGTGGAAGGGTCATTGATGAACAACCTGATCATTATCAGGTTGTTCATCAATGACCCTTCCACTCTTTGATACCATTGTATCAGGTTCTTCGTCAGACAGAATCATGTACCTACTGAACTCATGGGAGTTCAGTAGGTACATGATTCTGTCTGTACTTCCAAGATTGATCATTTTCGTCGGATTTTTCCTAATACCGTAAAGACTTTTACTGGTGCTTATTTTTTTACTTTTTTAAACTAAAAAAAAATATTTCTTTTGAATCGAATGAGATGTTTAATGAAAGAAGTCCAGTATGCAATTAAAAATATTTGAAAGAAGTCCAAAATTTACACGTTAATTAAAAAAATATTGGGTTAGATAGAAACCATTTTCTTACAATTTAGAGTAGAAAAAAAGACAATGTAACAGAAAAAACGTAAAAATAAGGAACTTCTGACGAAAGTATCCAATGCTGGGGTATCCAGAATTATCAACAGAATATAGATCTACTGAAATCGTGGTATCAGGTTGTCCGTCGATGCCGCTTCCACTCTGTACTATAAAATGTATTGTCAGCTGTTTGTTCAGGAGATCTAAACTTAAATTGTAAGAGGGAAATAGGGCATTCGTTTGTGCCAGTTAAGGCGCTGTTGTTCCTATTCCTTTAGGGTCTGTTAACAAGTTTGTGCTAGATAGAAACCTTATTTAAATTTCGTAATCTGTGACCCAGTCTGTCTAGGTACCGGAATTCTGCCGTCTGGATTATCGGCGTGTTTATATTAATAATAGAATCAGTTGCCAGTAGGGTATTGGATCTTAGATACATTATTAACCGACCCACCAAAACCCGAGATACAAAAACTAAATAACACTAGCTGACCCGGCGAACGTTGTTTTGCCATTTTAAGCCCAAAAAAATTCAAAAAATTTCAAAACAATATTTAGGGGTGGTCCCTTATCATTTAGGGGGATGAAAAATAGATGTTGGCTGATTCTCAGACCTACCCGATATGCACACAAAATATCATACAAATCGGTTAAGCCGTTTCGGAGGAGTTTGGTAACTAACATTGTGACACGAGAATTTTATATATATAAGATTACATTACGACTATATTGCACGAATGGTTAGGCAGAGTTGCACTTATAGTATCTAACATCCACATTTCGCCAGGTATGTTTTAGTCCCATGTAAGGGAGCTGAGCCTATTGCCATCAATCGGGCTGCTAATGAGAAAAAATCTTGTAAATTTGCTCGTTCTGGGAATCGCACCCAGGACCTCACGCTTAGCAGTCACGCTTGGGAACAACAGAGTGACGCAGTCAAACAAACAATATTTTACAAAAAAAAAACAACTTAAAAGTAAAACACGCATACAGCCAACAGGTATTACTTTCAAGAGCGTTCAACACCATCCGGACATATAACCTGGACCTTTACGATCAACGTGAATGAAGAAAATACATATAATATTATAGACACTACACACTATATTGGGAGTACACAACTTTGCGTAGTAAGGTATATACCGACCTACGCAAAGTCGTGTACTCCATCTTATAAAAAAGCGTTAAAATTTTGTTGCAGATTTACTATAAAATCAGCCGTTCTTGTACATCCCTAGAAAACATTACAAAGCTTCAGGCACGTACTTAGTTTCTGTTTTTTTAAACAACCTACTTTTATTTCATCAGTAAAGTTTCTTACTTTTATTCGCACTTACTTGAATAACCCTATCAAATATAATATTGAAACTTGTTTATAAAAAATATAAATCACGAGTCAATAGTAGCCCACGTCAAGAAATTAATCGATCAATTTAACTGTCAGATTTTACACTTCACCAACCGGTTGCCGACTTATCGTCTTGTGGTTTAGAAAAGTCGACTAGTCATCGATTATATTATACAAGGCGATTAATCGATCGAACGACTAATCCGTACCAACATGTTCAAGTAAAGATATTGGACACAACGATTGAGTTCCCACGCGAGTTGAATAGGCATGTACTGCGTTTGAAATTTAGCTAAGCTTTTCCCAACTATGTTGGGGTCGGCTTCCAGTCTAACCCTATGCAGCTGAAAACCAGTATTTTACATGGAGCGACTGCCTTTCTGACCTCCACAACCCAGTTACTGGGAAACACCAACCCTCTAGTAAGACTGGTTGTCAGAATTTCGGGCTTCTGACTAAGATCTATAAGTAACAGCCGCGGCGTGCTTTTCGAGACACGGAGGAGTCTCGATATGTTACAAAAGGTCACCCATTCACAGACTGACGTTTGCAATGCAAAAAGGCGTATGCAATCTAGCTTCCAATAATGAAAACAAATGTGTGTCTTCTCCGCATCGCTGTCGACTGGTAATGTTCCCAAAAGACTGGCTGAATTACTGCATCCTATGCACTGGCATAGGATGCAGTAATTCAGCCAGACTTACCATTGGTCGATAGTCTTCTTATTTACCCGGATAAGCGCTGGCTTATCCGGGTAAATAAGAAGACTATCGACTACTGGTGGACTGCTTTGTTGGTCTAGAGGTCAGATGCGATACTGCTGGGCACGAGGTCCTGGGTTCGATTCCCGGGTCGGGAAAAGTGTTATCGGGTACACATAACTCGCGAAATGTGGGTGCAATAAAGGTAGGCACGCCTCTGCCTAACCATTCGGAAATAACAAGCGTGATGTTATGCTATGTTAAATTAAAAGCCAGTTGAAGGGCTAGGTTCTAGCTTCTGATGGCTGGCGACTCAAGGGTACCTGGAAGTGTCAATCAAAAGTTTATTGATCTCTATTGGATGTTCTTTATAGTGGAAATTATGAGCAACTGGAAATATGGATTTGAATATACCTAACTAGAATATGTTGCAGTCATTATTAAAATTATCCAATTTTTTTACATGTCTACAACATAAAATGATTCAACGCCCTGAACAATAGCAGCTAACTAATAAGTACTAAGTATAGTAATCTGGCTTTAAGAGATAGATGTCTTCAAACATTTTCACTCAGTCGTTTTTGCGAATACTTGACATGTAAAACATGTCCAAAATATCTCGACCCTTGCTTTTACATTATCAACTCTATCTCCTTAGAAATCAGAACGACATTTGAACGCAAAGAGTTCTAATTATACTGGCACTTAAGCGCATTTTCCTAACACCATTTCAGGATTTTGAACTTTATTTCGCTTAATATAGAGTAAGTATTCATTTATTTTGCTAGTGTGAGATTCAACTTGAATAACGGTCGTTTCCTTGCGACCATGAACTCTCTGACCGAAGCGTGTCATCGCAAAAGGTACAATAAGTCTTTTAAATTCCTGATTAAACACGCTTTAATGTGGTTAAAACTTATCTTAAATTAAGTAGGATCTGTTTTTGTTTACAGAATCCGAGACTGAGTTATTCTAATTACTTATTAGCCTGTTGAGTCCCACTGCTGGAAGGGCCGAACTTAAATCCTCACGGTTAGGATTTTCTTCTTAAACTTATCACAGCAATAGTAACAATTATAAGACTCTAATCTTAAGTTGCGCGGGCCGGATTTGGCCCACGGCCCCTTTTTTTCCGAGGTGGAAAATCCTCAAGAAGGGTTCTGTAGGACTCTTGCTGACTAAAAAGCACCCAATTGTTCCAGCTGACACATAGCCTCGGGTTGCGGGAACGTACGATCCTTCCGCAACAGTTTGGATGCGTTGCGGGAACGTACGATCCTTCCGCAACAGTTTGGATGCCACAACACTGGCCCATAATGGCTGGGAAGAGAAGAAAGACGAAACAGAAGAGAGGGGCTTTCGTTTAGCTATTGAACTGAGTTAAAAAGTATGGGCGATCTTTAACTTTCGTGAAGGGTGGGCGTTTTGGGGGACTGTCTTATGTAAACGTTTTTGACGTTCAAAAAGTGCTGATTCTCAGCCTAATTTGAATAAATGAATTTTGATTTTGATTTTAACCTTAACTAAATTAAGTAAGTAATATTTTATTTCCTTTTTAGATTACATAATCATATTTTGCGCAATATACTGATTCGAACCGACCGGGAAATATCCTCTATGACGTCATACAGGAAATGAATCAAAGCAAATTGGTAGAGTACCTATGTAGTTGATAACGTGCGGATAATTCTGCGTCATACGCTTATACTAGACACAAATATGGATATAATTAATAATCAGGAATGAGTATTTTAAGTACCTATCCTTAAAAACTCTTGACCTCATGCGCAGCAGTAGCACTTACGCTAACGCGGCAGTTTGACAAAGATAACATGAAAACCGCTTTTTGAAACATAGCTTTCCATAACCGATTTTTTTTTTAAATAAAACGTTGCCCCACACTAGGAATTTCTCCTGTGTCGTGCGTTATTGTTCCGTGCGGGAATCGAACCCACGACACGCGGCGCAGCAACCGATCGCTTAGCCACTGCGCCAACGGTGCCGTCCAAATATCCAATCTTTTAAATGGGAAATGTTGATCATAATAATGTTGATTTCTACAATTTTATTGATAGCTTAGCTGTAATACGCACAATATAACGAGCCAAGAATCCCATTGTATTATGCTATTTACCGCTCAGTCCATCGCTCAGCCACTGCGCCAACCGTGTCGTCAAAGTCGATTGATTAATAGTTTTAAAGATAAACAGCTGATCAGTTTTTCACGCCAGTCAATGTTGTAACAGGTTACACGTGCGTTTTATTCGCACGCCAGCGTAAAAAACACGGTTTTCATTGTATAATGTTTACTTTAAGGATCAGATTAAGCAATTTGGTATTACGAAACTTGAAAATGTACCCTGCGCTGTTATTAGGAAATCATGGGTAGTCACGGAACAAAAGGTAAATTTGACTATTTGGATTTAGACACAAAATATCTATTTCATCATCCTCCTGCCCTTATCCCAATTTATTTGGGGTCGGCGCAGTATGTCTTCTTCTTCCATACATCTATATTTGACGATTTAGATGATCTATTTATTTATTCTATTTTATTTCTTTTAAAATTCAAGTTGTTCTCCTTATAGCTATACAAAGTACTGGAATGTACGTTCGAGACCATGACATGGTATGCTGGCATGGCATGCAATGTGTCAGTACCTAGTGGTACTGACACATTAAAGTAAAACAGAGTTATAGTATTGAGATAGGCTGTCGCTCTATGTAAATGATAGAATTCAGCTGCATTCGGTTAGATTGACTAAATACATAAATTTTCTTCTTGTTAAGTGCCAATAATTTTATATGGAGTGACTGCGTCTGACTGACTGAATCTTTCTTCACATCCCAGTTACTAGTTTATACCCCTTGGTTTGACTGTTTGTCAGACTTTCGGGTTTCTGCCTAATAAGCCGACTCTAACATAGTTGGGATGGTTTTTTTTTGTAAAAACGATTTTGTTTCTTTCTTTTTAGTGGGTCGGTCAATAAATTATCCAAGATACCATAGGGCATAGCCTGATGGCAACTAATCGTCACCTTTTACAAACTTCCGGGGGTAGGTGAACAATATATTAACCCCTATAATGTCTACGTAGGAGTGTTTTTTTTTCTCCCTCAAAATTAATTTATTTTAATGTTTTTTTGGTTGATAAGATAGGTCAAATCAACCAAAACAAAATCGGTTGTCTGTAAAGTCGGTTTACTGACGATAGTTGAACGTGACAAAGTCATAAGAAAATACTGATGGAATGGTTGCATTTTTCAAAAGAAAATTTTAATTTTATTTGTTTGATAGATATATTGTATGATGTATTATTGTATAGCAGCTGTCCACGCGGACGCATCGCTCACTCAAGTAGGAGAGAGACAGATGTCGAAAGCTGCCGAACGCAGAGCCCGATTGTGTCTCTTTGTCGCAAAAAAAAACTGGCCCTAAATGGAACGCCTCAGAGCGAGGTAACGCTGCATGAGTCATGTATGCACCGGCGTTCATCGATTTATTAGACGTTGTCACGTCAAAAACATTTACATCGGACTACACTGTAAAAAAATTATATTTGGCCAAATAAGAAAAAAAAACTTATCGAACTAAAAATCTCCTCCTTTTCTTTCAGCGGTTAAACAAGGATGATATCATACTATTGCATTGACGTATGAATACATGAAGTTATTAGAACAGTTAATGACAAATGATTCAAGTGGCTATAAAAGTAGCAAATTGATAATTAATACTATTTCAAGATATACATAAGTACAGACGCCAGCATATCAAGCTACCCCAATCTGTCAAATTTTCCCTATGGAACAAGACCCTTATTCTTTTGTAATAACGTTGAAGAACTATCAAAGAAATCTGAATGATTGGGGTAGCTTGATGTGCTGGCCTCTTTACAAAAGGGATGAATGGAATCGCAAAGGTAGGTATGTATATAGAAACATCGGGATGTTTTTCATTGTGATTATGGGGATTTTTTACGTTAGTTCAATATTATTTAGTACTATCAATTCATATTGATAGTACTAAATAATATTGAACTAACGTAAAAAATGAAATGAATAAATAAAATATAATAAATATCTGCAATCCTTGTATGAACAATGTTTAAATTCCCTTCAGATTTGTGGTAAAAGATTTCTGAAATACATAAGGCTAATAGACTGATATGAAAACTTAATTACCTGAATATATTCATACTTCCGAAAAGCCTGCATATTTTCACCACTAATTAACTTTATGCTAACGCTTCTCTGTATGAGAAGAGGCCATTGTTCCCTACTCGTAGTAGGACAGTAATGGGCTAGTAGGTAGGTATTCTTTTTTCAACTTCATAAAATATTTAAAACAAATTCAGATCACACTTTCACAATCAATGCACTATTCACAATAGCTGATAGAGTACTATGTCCAATCGAATCAAAGACTTAATATTATCTTGTCAAACAGTCGATTGAGAGGTTCTGCATAGCCCTTACGAGTATGTTGTCATTGATAAAGATAAACGCAATTTATTTAGTTTTGTAGTCCAAGGGTATGAAAATAGGCAACGCGAATTAATAATGTGAGGTCTATCAAAAATGAGCATACCTACTTAGCTAAGGAAAATTAAAGTTATTAATATATAGGTACACCCGGCTACATATCAAACTATACATTACCAGTATAAACTGATCTACAGAAATCCTGTACAATGCGAGAGATTAGCATATACTTTCAATAGATAGATATATTTATTTATTTGCTCATATATTGTAGGTAATTAGTACAATTAGATGTAACAATATTTTTGATCTTTATACATTCTGCCTAATGGCATGCAAAATTATTCTGTATACATTATAATACTTTGTTAAATGTACATGTTGATATGTAGCCGTACTATAGGCCAGCACTGTAATCTGTCAAATTTCTTTAACAGTTTTTCAACTTTATTACAAAAGTGTAAGGTTCATGTTCAATTGGGAAAATCTGACAGTTTGGGGTAGCTTGATGTGCTGGCGTCTGTACCTACAGCATTTTGTAATATTAAAAACAGTAATTAAACCTTAACAAAACGTAGAACATGTAAGTCTGAAATCGCAAGCCGGACTTGAGAAAGCGTGGTGATTAATGCTAGTGCCTTCTTGGTATGAGAAGATGCCTTTTGCAGTGGGACAGAATTAGAAAATGGCTTAATTTACCTCAACCGAATCATAGGATCGATAAAGCGGCATTATTCTCAATTGTCACTTCACTACACAAAATAACTCACTAAGGAACACGTTAAAAAAAAACATTAAAAAAATCACAAACTTTAACTAAATATCGATGTTTACATATCGACACATTATTTCCAACTGATATGGAATCTCGAACTGACTAATTTTAACAAACCGACTTATCCTGTATTTGCAATCTATCTTCTAAAAATGTATCCAAATATGTATGTGTTATTGTAAAAATAACTTTAACTCCCCATGCATAAAGTTTAGTTTACTCTATAATTTTTATACAAATTGCAGCTCAATACGCATTGTGAAATCAACTCAATTTTCACCGTGTTAAAGTTCATATTTATTTAAATGCGCGTCACATCAATTGAAAATATGTGTTTAAATATGAAATACTTAGGCTTATCTTGCTGAAAATGTACTAAGGCCTATCTTTTGTTGAGTTTGTGAGTAATGAGCTATGAGTGTAAATAGATAAAGTAGTGACGTTTTTAATTTTCTTTTATTTCATACGAGTAAGTCAACTCGATTACTTACATTGTTTTCTTGTGGTGAAATTTAAATGGTATTTTTATGAAAATTTCAGTATGTAAAACACATTATTGCGTACAAAGCTGAAGTTTAAAATAAAAATCACATTTTCACGATATTAGGTACAGATATTCCTTATGTAATATAGTTTAAGCAAGACCTCATGCAATGACCAAAAACTTTTTTTTTTTAAAGCTACTTAATTTTAATCTCGTTGACCTAGGAAATCATGTTGACCTAGCATTACTTTATGCATTAAAAACTGAGTCATAGAGTAAGATTAATTATCTTTGGCTTAATCGGCGGTCACTATGGAATACCTACATTATTTTTGAAAAAAAAAACTACCTATACTAAAAATGACTGAAATCGATTCTGTACTGACTTAATTATGAAAAAACTACTTTCAGGACTTACGTTTGTCCTGTAACACCATGTATATGCAATAATGTTTCCACAGGAAACTGCTGATGCATCATTTTCAAATGTACTTCATCAAGTAGCCAATGGGATTCCCGAAGAATCCTTTTTGAAAAGTTGTATATGACGTCATAAACGTATGCTAAGTGACGTAAGTGGAGCTCTCACCTTGATCCCATGCCTTTGAAGTGTGACTCCATTTCCTTTACTAGGTCATCATGATGACGAGGCAGAACTCCTTGTTTAATAGATCCATAGAAAAACCACTGCAACTACTTTGAAAAACTTGGAAATGTAATCGTCACTGGGCAACTAATGCAATTAAAGTTAAAAATCAGATGCGTACACGCACAAGTATGAACATGTAGAAAATCAAAATCTGAGCTGAGAATAGGCCCCATTTTCAACGTCAAAAATTACATAAAACGACTGCCCTATATAATATTTAAACACAGCTATACATCTATTCTGATCTCCACAACCCGGTTACTGAGCAATACGATACCCCTTGTTAAGACTGGTTGCCAGGCTTCTGACTACCCGTAACCACTTTCAAAAATCAACAAATGACAGCTGGGTCCAACGGCTAAACGTGCTTTCCGAGGCACGACTACATACATCCAGATTAGTATTCCCAAACGAAAGATAATTCCTTGTGGGTAAACCAGTTGGACAAAATAGTTTGAGTACGAGGAAGAAATAACCCTTATGCTTAGCATTTATTAAACTCACACAACCAATGTAGGAATGTCCTTGCTACCGCATGTATCCTACAATGGGAAAAAGTTAAATCAGAATTTTTCACCATTCTCTTGGTTCATCCACTACATTGAAATATTGATAAGATATGGTTTACTTAGATAAAAACACTTCCCTGTATTCAAATTATAAAATGGTGTCAAACTGATAAGATTCTGTATCTTTACGTCCGCGTCAGTAGAATATCTTGTTCATGGTTTTCAGTTACAGGAATCATTATAGAGATTTTGTTATACTAGAAAGCATGAATCAGCCATACGTAGTAGGTATATTGAATATAACTTTGAACTAAGCATCAACAGGAAACAAAACCTCAATACCCAAGAAAGCAGTTACAAAATATCTCAATCACCCAATATTGTAATTGATTTGTGATTGATATTCTGGATAATAACAGCCGTAAGGGTCGAAGGCAACCGAGGCCAGTCCCTGGATGGGTGATCATACAATACATACCAAGACCGCTCCGTGCTTCGGAATGCACGTTAAGTAATTGGCCGAGGAGCTACCTTTTGTAAGTAGATCTTTGATAGCCGTTACGGGTATTGAGAAGGCCGAAAGTCAGCCCACATAAAATAATGATATTCAGCTTCACCTGGTTAGATTGGAATCCAACCCCAACATAGTTGGGACAAGGCAGGTAATTTTTACAAGAGACCTCGTCTCCTATTGGCTTTTGGATACCCAGCCTTACGCAATTCAGACTCCGGTTCATACGCAGATCTTTTAAGGGATTCCCGTTCCATACCACAACATATTTACCACCACACGCACTCAAATAAACAATGAAAAACAAACCTCTTTCCTCATGTTGACGGTTATAGAAGCTATCCTCTTAATTTCTTGAACGCTCGTCCGCAATGGCGAAGCTGGCATTTTTAATAACACTCACGACCGAATTGTTTTTACAAGACTAACAATTTTATTTCAATGTGGGTAACCAAAGTGTTCTTATTTCAAATGTATATATACAGTCTCTTTTAATTAATTAAAATCACAAATCAATCCGCATTAATGAACGGTTCAATTATAACTGAAAGCTATACGTGACTTCAGTTAACAGCTATTGCAATGATGAGTAAGTTAAGGAAAAACCTTCCTGACCAATAATACGTCACTATACCCTAGTTTATAATAAATAAAAATGTATTAATTTTTTATTACAATAAAGTTTTTTGTTTAAAGTACAGTAATCGCGTCAATAGTATTTAATACTAGAACTGAAAAATATGCGTGCTATTTAAAAAAATAATTAAACATTAGCCATTAATTCGGCCAAATTAATATACTCAGTGACAATTGCATTATCAAGACTAATCAAACAAAGTCTATTTTGTCAAAATCGGCCCACACGTTTCGTCTGTAGAGCGCCACAAAGGAAGGACCATTATGGCTGTCTGTTATTATACTCCGTCGCATCATGCCGCGTATTGGGGTAATGAAGACATTACCCTCCATGGCGCCACATCGCGTAGTCGGGCAATGATCAGATTACCCTCCGTCGTGTCACATCGCATAGTCGGGCAATGAGCACATTACCCTGCGTCGCCTAACGTCACGCAGTCCGGTAAAGGTGTTGTCAAAACCGAATAATTACTACGATTTTGCGGTCAAACGTACCTAGTCATATAATGAATTGCAAGTTCCGGTAGTTTACTGACCCACATTTGAGTGCAAGCTTACTAGAAATTGGTCAACCCGTCATCATCAATGACGGGCTTTAGTTAAGGTAGGTTAAGACCGCGAACCAGTGTGATTTGTAATACTAGTAGTGGTTTTGTTTCGTTCGGAGAAGTAAGTAGCGGGTTATACTAACCCAAAATTTCCAAAGTAGCGGGTTTGTGATTAAAATGCGTATTTGATATTTAAAACTATCAAGAACAGATAAGATGTTGAAAGAAAGAAGACTGACAAAACATATTTGTAAGGCAAAGGTCATACACTGACCATGTCACCAATAAGGACATACACTGACCTTATTGGTTTGACGACACGGTTGGTGCGGTGGTTGAGCCATCAGCTGCTGCGTCGCGTGTTGTGGGTTCGATCCCCACACGGAACAAATATTTGTATGACCTACAGGTAGTTGTTCCGGGTCTGGCTGTTTGTGTATGTGAGTTTAAATGGTTGTAAACGCACCCACGATACAGGAGAAATTCCTAGTGTGGGGAAAAGTTTTATTAAAAAAAAAAAAAAATTGGTGATATTCTT
Source organism: Phlogophora meticulosa (assembly GCA_905147745.2). Lineage (NCBI taxonomy): Eukaryota > Metazoa > Arthropoda > Insecta > Lepidoptera > Noctuidae > Phlogophora > Phlogophora meticulosa. The sequence continues at coordinate 2,894,750 of LR990534.1, forward strand.
CAAAAAGGTCAGAGGCGTAGCACTCGCAACCGGCGTGAGCGTATGGCCAGATGTGTGAACGTAAACGAAGCAAAAGGATTATGTAGATCGTAGCGAGTGGCGTTCTATAGTTTCTGCCTACCCCCCTGGGAAAAAAGCGTGGGTGTGTTAAGAATAATAAAGGAATGTGTCCTCAACCTCTCATGGATGAGTTTATTTTCCAGCAAGTACCAATGCATATTACGTACGTACTTACTTCCTAAGTTAATCTTTGACTAACACTTCGCTCGCGTTTTCGTCCACGTGGATTTCGTACTTTACACTTCAAACTTTAACATCCCCCACTTTGTTTTGAAAATAAAATATAGCTTTTGTTACTCGCTGGTATTATGTGTTTCTAAAAATGAGTTAAGTCGGTTAAGTAGTTTTTGAATTATCCATTACAAAAATTACTCTTCTTTATAATATTAGTTAAGACATCACTGACATCGGTACAGGATAACATAGTGAGAAAATCTGGATTAATTAATCAATACCATTGGTCGCTCAATGATCAAAATTCGACCGTTTTGGCCTTCTCCACTCCTTCTCCATATCAACTTTAACTATACCAAATCAAATAGATCCATGAGTGTTACTAGCCACGAATTTCCATAGTGCTATGACATAAAACAATGGAATAAACTTTTTGCGACGCCAGTGTCGCCAGCCTGGCAGCTCGCGTGACCTACGGTTGTCTATGACTAAGTTGAAGGAAAATTATAATTGATGTGGTTAGCCTTATCTTAGGTTGACGCTTAGCAACTCGTCATGATTGGCTCCAACGTCCATAGGACGGAAATAAGCATACCTAATAAAGAAATAAATAATGCTGGACAATCCACACAGCATCATCTAGCCCCAAGCTAAGCAGAGCTTGTATTATGGGTACTAGATGACTGATATACTTAATACAATACATAACATAGATAGATATGTTTTATTATACATAGCAAATACCCAGAACACCCGGAACAAATATTTGTAGATCGTACAAATATTTGTCCCAAGGCGGGAATCGAAACCGCAACCTCCTGCGTCGCAGACGGACCTTCGCCCGCTGCGCCACATAGGTCGTCAAATGATGAATAATGATCCGCTTATATACATATGTATCTGCTGCGTAGGAAAAAAATTTGGCCGTCACGGGACGCCCGCGCATATTTGAAATTTTCACATCTGCATTATCACGTCAATATTTTGAAAGATTCTTTTTTATTTTTTTTTATTGTTGGTCGACATTTCGCGTGACCAGAGGGCTGGCTCATTCTTTGCCCAAAGAATTAGTATTGCCATCCAACGTGGCAATGCTGCCAGTCTTTTGGGCATGTTTCCAGATGACAGTGATGCGGAGGAGTTCATTGACGACCGAGTGTCTTGGTTGGTTTTTGTTTTGGTTTTAAACGATTTTTAATTAAAGAAAACCAATAATTAAATATGGAGTAAAATAATTATTAGTTGTAGTTAGTAGTAAAACTCAGTCGGACGTTCTGTCGGTCGTTTGGTTGATCGGTGGAGAGGTAAAATATGGTAAGCAGCTCATACAGAGAAGCAGCAATAAGAGAAGAGTATACATGAGATGTAGTATGCGCGCACGCACGAGAGGGAGTCGGGAGTGGTGGCGTAGAGAGGGCATGACGGCATGCTTGCCGTGACGACACGAGGTGCGTCTATAGATGTTTCACATCAAAAACAGAGTCGATTGAAATTATAATATTGTTTATCGAGTGCAGCTCACTGTAACATATAGGTCTTAAAGTCAATTTGTATTTTTTTATGGTGTACAATAAAGAGTATTCTATTCTATTCATCAGAATAGAATAGAATACTCTTTTTTTCAAAAAAAACCTGGTGGAAAAAACAACTAACACTGTGTCCAAACGAACCCAGGACCTCCAGCACAGCTGGAGCTCTTGCGGTCACTAGACCAACGAGGCACAATAAATTCGTCAATCATTCTAACAAGATACCAAGTCTTACTTTATAATTACAACATTACTTGTTGCAGACTCCGCAACCGGCCCACCGACTTGTTTGAGATCACTGCACAGACCACAAATAACAACGAATCGAATAGAAATAAATCACATACGTTTATCTATGATCATTACTCGAGACACCTAGCTTTCGACAAATAGATACTATATTTTACCGCCTTAGGCTCTACACAGACGGGTAAACTAAATAAGTAATGGCTCTCATCCTGTTGTTTATAATTCATCTGATAATGAAACAGGAAGGGCGTTGTAGAATAAGATGCAACCAGATTCAGTTTGTACCTTCAGGCTTATCTTGGAAGCAGGAGACATGGCTATTGATGGGTCCTGCATGTCCGTATTCAGGGTTAACCCAAAACCTCATGCATGGCAGGTGATGCCTTATGCCACTTGGGAATCCTGACATTATATTCCACATTTTCTGAGAAAAAAATAGAATCATGATGTTTACTTTCAATCCTTAAACTATATTTTATTTTAAAACACATTATATTGACGACCGCTGTGGCGCGGTGCGCGAAGGTCCGCCTGCGACGCAGGAGGTTGCGGGTTCGATTCCCGCCCTCGAACAAATGTTTGTACGATCTACAAATATTTATTTCGGGTGTTCTGGGTATTTACTATGTATAATAAAAAATATCTATCTAATGTATTGTATTAAATATATCAGTCATCTAGTACACATAACACAAGCTCTGCTTAGCTTGGGGCTAGATGATGCTGTGTGGATTGTCCAGCATAATTTATTTAATTTATTATCAGACGTATAGAGAGATACCAACATAACAATACAATACAAAAGAGAATATTACGCCTTTTCCTTTTTGGAAGTCGATTAAAAAAGGATCTCGTTAATATTATGTCCGTACACCTAAGACAGACGAAACCACAATCAAACTTGATAACGACCCTCGAAAGGAATTCTCCGCGGTTGTTCGTTTGTGTGCGCCCTTAGGCATAATAAATAAGCTCGGTGGTGATAAATAAAGGCTCACTTCACCGCGGCAGCCGGTCACAGGTCGAATGGTTATCTGTTATATCTTGGAGTGAAAGTAGATATTGGAGACGGAACCAGCCTTAGTGAAGAAATAAAACCTTATTATTGTGACTCGCAAAGGGACTTAATATAACTTTGATAACAATATGGAAAGACAGTATAAAAACATTAAAAAAATAAGTTCTGTACGAGGCCAAATCAGCGGAATAAAGAATAAAAAACGAGTTCAAAATACCCCCGTCTCAGTCTGGTGATGCAACATTAAAAATGAATGTCGCTGCACTGGTATTTTGCTAGAGCCCGCCATGATGGCACAATACGCAATACGCAATAAAACAAGGATTGAAAGAAAAACATTTTAGTAACTTGACTTCATACACAACGCCTAAAATAATTGAAATTAAACTGCCTTAATAAAACTTTCCACAAACCTTTATACGTTTCTATTTAAAGCAGTTTCAAAAACCATTTTCCTTACGGTGCGGGTACAATTTCCTGTTTATTTGTACGGATCAGCAGGTGCTGAAAAAGTACCTAGTTATTGTAAAAACCAGAAATTAATGGCGGCTTGACAGATGACATTTCAATACCTATAAAATTCAATGTATATTGCAAATTGGAAACGTATCAAAAACCAAAGTTTATTATGTTTATAGGACACGACAACACTTGTGTGCTTACTCTAGGTATCTAGTGCTCCGTTATAGGCACTAGGTACTTGTTAGCGATGCAAACTGACTCCTGAAATACAGATATTATATATCTAGCTCTGGAGTCAGGGCTTCACTTAAACTGTAATTAATGTTATGCAAATAAACAATTCTTATTCTTATTCTTAAACTATAGTAGTTAAGACTACGATGCAAACTGTACTAGTTAAGAGCAATATTCTAATGTTGCCATAGAGAAAAAATATCAAAATTCAGAAACGAGAAAACTTATAAGTTTGAGAACTCGGTAGTATTAAAAAAAACCATTTACCTTTAATCTCTTTGGGCTTTTTCGACAGTTATTATGGATGTAGTTTTAATTACCTTCCATGCGAGAATTATAGTAGGTAAATGCCTACTCTTTCATGTTATACGAACCAACAAACTACTCCAATAAATAACTAAATATCTTCTCGCCTCACTACGTCATCAACCCATCCGCATCTCGCAAGCGCCGGCGCATAATTCAAGATGTTTCGGATAATCGAAGCGCTGCGCACACAGCGAGGTGATAGTTTTACCGTCAGTTTGCGCGATAAATAACTTATTGTTTTTGTTATTGAATAAACAACTTAATTTAATAAACACTAGAGGTCGCAAAGTGGTAGAAATTCAACCGTTTCGGCTTTCTGCACTCCTACTCCATATAAACTTTAACGATGATAAATCTTACACTACTCCGTGCGCGTACATGTTAAAAGGGGTTCATAGTTTTCCCTTGACGTATTATATACATATGTATATGGGTTCCTGTACCAAAGTAACTTTTTGTGTAACTGCCATCACCGTTGTGAGTGTAGTTTTAATTAAAATTACAAGCAGTGTTTAGTTTGGGACAAGCCCACGACAAACCACTGCAACTTTTAAAAACCAGAATAAACAGTGGTGAACACTAGAAAAGCGTGGAGACAATGAAGCGAGACGGGTTCCGGAGCAACGAACAACTATCTTGGATCCTGCAGCGAAATTAATCAGAAAAGAACAGCGGAGGAGTTAGAAAAATACTGTCTATAATTTCCACTTCCCTCCATATCAAGCAGGAGACAGAACACAACTAGGCGAATAGGCATAAAGGGACGTTTATAGGAAGTTTTATCGCGTGATATAATTACAAACGCATGGGTAAGGAGTTGTGATTGTTTCACGCACTTTCCTTATGGTACTTTTGTTTAACCAATCGCAATCGTAAATCATTTCGTTATGATTAATAATAATAATAATTCATTTATTTCAGGTCTATAACCCATATACATTTCATCAAATAATAATTTTATAACAAGTTAAATTCACACAACACATACACAATACATACACAACACATTCCATTAAAATTTACAAAATAATTAAAGAAATGATTAAGATGTGATACGGAATAAGACTTTGTTAATTTCAAAATTCCTGAAGGTATTTTTCTTATACATAATACCTATATCAGTTTTCTAGAATATTTACATTACTTTTAGTATTTCCTTTTGTGTTGTATTTTTTGCATTATTATTTATTACCGTTTTTAAACACATGTAGGTAGTAGTAGTAGTAGTGTCCTACTACTGTCTGGCCTATTACTGTCCCACTGCAGGGCAAAGGCCTCTTCTCATACAGAGAAGGCATGAGCATTAATCACCACGCTTGCTCAAGACGGATTGGCGATTTCAGACTTACATTAATTATATAAGTTCAGGTTTCCTCACGATGTTTTCCTTCACCGATGTCAGTGATGTCCAAGATAAACTTAGAAATGACATATGAATTGAAAAACTCACATTGGTACTTGCCCAGGTTTGAACCCACAACCTCGTGCACAAGAGGCGAAGCCTAAACCACTGGGCCACCATGACATTATGTATGTATGTACATGTAGGTACCATTCCTATTTTAAAACTGTACAATGAACAAAGCGATACAATTTGGAAAAATACATTTTTATCATCTGTATGCCCTTTGTATAACTGTTATCGAATCTACGAAACGGTTATGTATGAAGTTTCAAGCTTACAAAGTTTTAAAATATCCCATCTCTAGTCGATAAAATAATATCTGATATTCACATATGTGGTATTCCCAATGTTGCTGCTACATCTAGCCAGTTAGTTCCAATACCTAAGATACAGAGGCCAGCACATCAAGCTACCCCAATTTTCGAAAATTACTTGTATGTGCATAGTACAGACGCCAGCACATCATGGTACCCCAAACTGTCAAATGTTCCCATTTGAACATATTTCTATTGCGATAAAGTTGAAAAACTATCAAATAAATTTGACATATTGGGGTAGCTTGATGTGAAGCAGGCTTATGTACCTGCAGATTTTTTAAATAAATAGAATCCTGATCGGTAACTAACTACCTAACGGTCAACGAAAGGTAAAAGGGCCACTTCCATATTCGCACTTTCTAACCGGTTTTCGCAATATCATCATGTATTTCTAATAATACTGACCTCTTTGAATATAATTTTCTAGTTAGGCAGAGGTGTACCCTATTGACGACCGATGTGAAGGTCCGCCTGCGACGCAAGAGGTTGCGGGTTCGATTCCCGCCTTGGGACAAATGTTTGTACGATCTACAAATATTTGTTCCGGGTGTTCTGGGTATTTGCTATGTAAAATAAAAAATATCTATCTATGTAATGTATTGTATTAAGTATTTCAGTCATCTAGTACCCATAACACAAGCTCTGCTTAGCTTGGGGATGGATGATGCTGTGTGGATTGTCCAGCATTATTTATTTATTTTTATTTATTGCTAGGGTTACCATCCGTCCGAGTTTCCACGAATATGTCCTAGTCTAGAGAGCGTCCGGGAAGGGTTTCATTTATCGTCCGGGCTTCAAGTTTATATTTTAAGGTATATTCTTGTTTTGTTTAAATATAACATTGTTTGACTGCTAATAGTTTCTTAAAAGTTCAAGAAGAATCTGCTTTGTTTCTTTATAAGACCTCAATTTTTTAAATGAACTCTGTTGACTTAAGTTGTTTTAAGCTCTAAAGTCCGGGATTTAGAGCTTATTGTCGTGGTTGGTGGATTTTAGAGATGGCAACCCTACCTATTGCATTTCAACAGTTACCTATTTTTAAGTCCCATTAAATAGGGGGAAAGCCTATTGTCATTAATAGGGCACAAATCCAAACTCCCGACGGCTGCTCAGAAATTTCAGATGGAAAAACCCACTATAACACTTCGTCTGACCTGGGAGTCGGACCTACGGCCATACTTAATACTTTCCTTTATTTTTTATTTCTTAAAAAAAAAAAAGTTGCCCCACACTAGGAATTTCAGGTGCGTTTACAAACATTTAAACTCACATACACAAACAGCCAGACCCGGAACAACTACCTGTAGGTCACACAAATATTTGTTCCGTGCGGGGATCGAACCCACAACACGCGGCGCAGCAGCAGATGGATCAACCACTGCGCCAACCGTGTCGTCAAATTCAAGATAATCAATTGCAAGATAACTACACCTAAATATTATACCTAATATCTGATTACGGTAGCTTATTAGTAATTTTAGAAGCGTGTAACTAATGTAACAGCTGATATTCTGTGCAACGCTCAATTAATTCAATTATATAAACATTTAAGGCCCATTTAAGTTTTTATTCGATTTCTTTTTTCCATTAGTAAGTATCTATTAGAGACGACAATTTCTCGTAGGCGTTTTATTTGTTGTGATATATTTCACAACAAAGCTACAAGCTTAAAACACGATAAAGATTTTCATTACAGCGCCATCTGTTGTCGAATAGAAGAACTAGCTTTACTTAAAATAAAAAGTACATAAAAAGAAGGATTATATTTCTAACGAATTTATCCACCTTTACATTGCAGTTTGAATGTAGTATTAAAAAATAACATTAGTTTGGATGAATGTTTCTACAGATACTTCTAATATTTGCCTTCCTGGCAAGTATAACATTGCTCACCACAAAATCTGCAACCGAATTCTCATGGATCGTTTTTTGTTTAAGTTGTTTATTTTAATCAACATCTGGTTTTTGTTTTGAGACTAGTAAAAATAATTTTATTTACTTTTTTCAGCCGAAATTATCGCAGTTATCAGGAATGCTTCACGGATACGAAGTTTCTTAGTTATCTAGGTACGTAATTGTTTGTTCTGCACGATATTTAACAAGAAAATCGATGATCCACCGTTTAAACGGATGCAGCTGAAGGATATTACGAGCACAGGTACAATCAGTATGAGTCATGACTAACTTAAATACAATGGTTACGTTCTTAACCACTACTACCACTAAACACAAAAGTAAAGTTCGATGGTTAAGCTCCTCATGCCAACGTCGGTACGTGGATGGGTACCATCTATTACATGCCAAGACCCATCTGTCTCGAAAAGCACGTTAAGCCATCGTTGGCCTCGTCAATCGTAGATCTTTCATAGTTGTTATGAATAGTTAGAAGCTCGAAAATATGACGACCAGTTTTACAAAGGTGTATTGTGTTACCCAGTAACTGGGTTGTGGTGATTAGATAAGTAGTCACTCCATGTAAAATACTGTTATTCAGCTGCATCCTTTTAGACTGGAAGCCCACCCCAAAATAGTTAGAAATAGACAAGACATGTAAAGATGAGTCGAGTATAGATTTTAGATAAATAATATTATGCCCAATGAAGTCTTCCAAGGACAGAGTTCTTAAATTCCCATGCATCATGTACTGAGCATCAAAATTTTACACGCTACAGTATGTATTTTAAATTATATGTGCTTTGTATATGATATATAACGTAGAACAACCAAGGTCAAAGATAAACAATGAAAATAATAGAGCATCATCTCTGAGATACCTTACTATGTAATTATATTATGATATTACTGGGTGACCCGGGAAACGCTGTTTTACCATTTAGGGGTTGGTGATGTATGTTTTTTTCAAAGGTAAGTCGCAATAAAATAATAATAAAATAAATTGACAAAAAAAATATACAATATTTAGTGGTGGGTCACCCTGGTCATTAAGAGGTATTGAAAAATAGATGTTGGTCGGTTCTCAGACCTACCCGGTATACACACAAAATTTCATACAAATCGGTCAAACAAATCGTTTCAAACAAATATTGCGACGTGAGAATTTTATATATTAGATAAGGGTTCCACGGAAAACATAAAAGAAATCACGGACACACATAGTCTAACAAAAAACAATTGGATATCATCTCTTTACATAATCGATCAGCAAGCTACCACATCCGTATCGTTTTCATGTTGTAACCTAATCGGGACGTAATAGCCACGTCAATTGAAGCAATGAGGCTATTATTAGCCAGAAGTCTCCACGTGGATCTCGGCATATGTCATACGCTTAAGGCTGCGCTAGTCGATAGCTCAAACTATATAATCAGAATGAAAAATAAATAAATAATTTTCATTTGCTACGGAGAACATGCATATTATAAGAAGAACATAAAAAACTTTTTGCTTAAATTCGTAAAATTTCTGCCTTCGTGGCTAAAACGCATGTTTTCTCATCTAAAAGTCGTGTGTGAGCAAAAAGTACGAAGATTTATTTTGCAAAATGTAACAGAAAGATCTTTGGCTCCGGGGTTACTGTAAAAAAAACCACTGAATGTAGCCATGCCAGTACGAATTTTGTTTTGCTTATTTCATATTCCTTCGGTTATATATTTACGACTAAAGTTGCGTTGAGTAAGTGTTTTAAGAAAAACAGAAAGTCCCGCGAGCCAATTCAATGATCCGGCTCGAAGGACCATTGAATAGGCTCACGGGAATTTATAATAGAAAGTAATTTACTATATAGAACAATTAAGGAAACCATAAAATACCCGTAGCAAAACTGAGTGTCGCGGGAGGCGCGCAGCGGCCGTGTCGTACTGGGTTCAGTACCTACCCCGACGCGTACATATGTGATGCGCCGACATAGATCGATATCATGGTTAGCTTTTTGCGTATGATATCCAACAGCGGTATTTTAACCACACAATGTTTGTTTAAAAATAACTGACTAGCGCAGCCTTAATTGGTTCCTTACCTAAGCCAATTGACTGCTTCGTTGGTACAGTAAACGCAATCGTGACTGCTGAGCGTAGGGTCTTGAGTTTTGATTCCCGGTTAGAGCAGTGTTATTTTGGAAAATTTCATTAATAGCTCGGAGTTCGGATTTGAGTCCAACAAAATAAAAGTGGCTGTAGTTATATCACTGCCCACCCCTTGCGGGAACTACTGGCGTAAAGTAATTTACATTTAATTAAAATATAAATAACTTATTTCAGAAGTTAGGTATCCTGGTTAGTGTAGATAGCATTTGAGGATTTCAGTGACGTTTTCAGGACTCAATTGTGTAAAATTAGGTTTAATTTCAGTTTATCTCTTGTGTCAATGTGTGAATGAGCAATTTGATGCTAATCTGTAATTCTGGAACGCATGCGCCAACAGGATACATTGTGTATATTATTTCGGGACTACCTAACTACTGCAATGTGCCTCGTTGGTCTAGCGAGCGTGAGGTCCTGAGTTCGATTCCCAGGTCTGGCAGTGTTATTGAGTTTTTCCAATATAAATATTCTTATTAGCAGCCCGGAGTCTGGATTTATGGCCGGTTGATGGCAATACGCTCGACCCCTATTACATGTGACTTAAAAATAACTGGTGAAATGTGGGTGTTACTATAGGTGCACCTCTGCCCAACTCTTTGGGGTATACAGGCGTGATGTTATGTGATAGCTTCGACTTATCAATCGGTAGGTTGATCCGACATTGTCTACCGCTTGGCTATCGACATCGCACAAGCCTTATCGATATTCTAAATCGAATCGACACGAAGCGATTGTCATTTCACCTCAGCGATGTCAGTAATGTCAGTAATGTAATGTTAGACTTTTTCAATTTATGTGTACTCTACACATAAATTGAAAAAGTCACATTGGTATAATTTCTCTTTGGTAAATAAGCATAGCATCTACCATTTGAATTGATACATTTGATGTTATTTGCGCAATAACTTTATGGTAGTGACAAGTCGATTTCACGATTACTAGACATACAAATTGAAGTTGCAGATCAAACTGAATCTTATGTGTGCGTGTTAAAGTTTATTTTTCAAGACACACCTATTTGTTCGGGTATATTTTTTGGAATTTAAATTGCAACAAATCCTTTGTTGCAATTTAAATTGACCATTCACTTGCTGGTATCAAGCTTAGGCCACCTAGAGTCAACAGTAATCAGTTGATGATTACTGTTTTTCCAACTAGAAAATCCAATCACATTCCAACAGAACCTCGGCTCGGTATTGATCCTAATTACATATTTTTGCGAACATTTTAAGCATCACCCGCATTCAACGATTCATATAGTGACGTCATCCAAATACACAGTTCATACCTATACGAAATTATAAATTCGTTCTAAACACTGCACACGATAACAATCATAAAAAGGAAACAATGAATAACATGGTTTACTAACGGACAAAAAAATAACAAAAGAAGATCGAATATTCCTGTACTCGTATTTGTTTTGCATTGTAATTATTATTATGTAGGTAAATAGCATAATACAATGGGATTCTTGGCTCGTTATATTGTGCGTATTACAAGCTATCCAAGAAATTGTAGCAATCAATATTATTATGATCAACATTTCCCATTTAAAGGATTGGATATTTGGACGGCACCGTTGGCGCAGTAGCTAAGCGATGGGTGGCTGCGCCTCGTGTCGTGGGTTCGGTTCCCGCACGGAACAGATATTTGCATAGCCTACAGGAAGTCGTTCCGGGTCTGGCAGTATGTGTATGTGACTTTAAATAGTTGTAAACGCACCCACGACACAGGAGAAATTCCTATTTTGCAGGCAATGTTTAAAAAAAATGTTAAATCGTATTTCTCTCACGGGAGCAGATAGTACAGGGAACACACCTACTACATACCTACTCTATTTTCTTACTTGTCACATACACACGCTGGCTTCCAGCACTACGTACCTGACCTTTCTGAAGAACATCACCAATAAGGTCACCAATAAGTGTATGTATTACTGGAGCGACTCCTCCCGGCGTTTCCACCCAAATCAATCAGAAGCCTTGTACATAATTTTTGTTAGTCACATTTCATTCATCCGTTCAACATGGGTGATGACCTTGTAATCATACAAGGTCATCACCCATGGTTTAAAATAAATGTTGTGACAATTTTTTTTTGGTGGGTCACTAACGTGGCGATCATAGTTATTTACTATCTATATTATTATCATGATAGTTAGACTTGACTGATACAAATCGTCACGTAAGGAAAAAGCGTTATGCCCCCTCCATGCAACTTTTTTCTCTCACTTTATCTATGTCTCGTTTTATGTAAGTGTGCGGGCGATTAACTGACGGACCCGCAGAAGTTTTTTTAAATTTATTTATTTTTATTTTACATTTATTTAAAAAGTTTTCATTTATTGTAAACTTTTTAGCCGCATTCTATAGATTACTCAGCAAGTCATTGGTTACGATTACTACCAATACGTGACGATTACTACCTATTAAGGTATGTAGTGTCTAGGTAAACTTATCTCGGCTTAAGCCGTGACATACATAGGTATGTCACGGTAAAGATGAAATGCAAGGTATAGATAGCTATACCTTGCATTTATTTTGACGACATTGACATTGACGACACGGTTGGCGTAGTAGTTAAGCGATTGGCTGTTGCGCTGCGTGTCGCGGGTTCGATCCCCGCACGGAACAAATATTTGTATGGCCTACAGATAGTTGTTCCGGGTCTGGTTATTTGTGTATGTGAGTTTAAATGTTTGTAAACGCACCCACGATACAGGAGAAATTCCTAGTGTGGGGCAACGTTTAAAAAAAAAAAAAAAATATTCATTAATTATGGTTGAGAACCAATTACAATAATAAAGTTAAAGTCACAGTTTATAGACGGTGGAAGAAGTGCGTGCTTAGCGTTGAAAATTTTCATCGACTTTTTCCTCATTTTTATTAGGGATGTTTTTTTACTTAAAACAGTAAAAAATCATTACCCAAGTAGGTATCATTTCTATCTAACCCAATGAGACTTTTAGTTAAAAAGTTAATATTTTAACGTCGCTCATTAACAATTTTATAATTTCAAAACTGAGTCAAGAATCATGTTCTAAACTCTTGGTACCAGTTCGTGTGTCGATGTCCTTTCCACCCTTTACTTTTACAATAGAATAACACAATGATAAAATTGAAGTAAAAAAAAAAACTAAACTTCATCGTTATCCCTATTTTTTTTTCAAGTTGCTTGAAATGTCCGCAAAGTTTAGAATCTTTATCCGTTCATCCGCAAACAGGTCGCTCCTTACATAATCGCATGCTAAGTCAACCGGATGCTGTAATGGGTAACTGCGTATAAATTTGTAAAATACCTATGTATGAAGTTAAGCTCAGAAATCTAGACTAAATGACTAACGGCACAGGATAATTGGTAATACTATCAGGGACGCTGAACCATCTGCAATCTTAGAGTTCCAAGTATTTACCATGGTGACTAAGGCTTAAAGATTGCTTTTCGAGAATGTGGTTTTGGGTAAAATGAGTTCACAATTTCCGACACTTTCAGAAGGTCATATTGGGACTTGAGAGGCATGATAATCTAGAAACTATTAAATAAAAAGTTATGCGGTGTATGTAATGTATGTAATACTCGTACATATAAAAAAGGAAAAAAAGAACATTTGTATTGAGAACCACTTCCTTTTTATTTCGTCCGTCAAAAGGCACCATTTTCTCTATAGTTCCGAAAAGGAGCTCTTTCATTTTTGGGATGCTCGTTCGACTCAAGTTACTATACTTATAACAATAATAGCAATGTGTGTGTAGGTACAGACGCCAGCACATCAAGCTACCCCAAACTGTCAGATTTTCCCAATTGAGCATGAACCTTATTCTTTCGTTATAAAGTTGAAAACCTATCAAAGAAATTTGACACATTGGGGTAGCTTGATGTGCTGGCTTTTGGACATTAAAAAAAAAGGAAAAGGAAAGAGTCATGGGTCGTATAGAATCCACGTCGCTGTCAAAAGGAAAAGTGCCCAAAAGGCTGGCAGATTCTTTGGCTAAAAAAGCCCAGCCTTCAGGTCACGTGAAGAGTATTAGTAGTATTATAGTATCTACTTTATTTAGTTACTAGAATACAAAGCGTAGATTATGCCACGTGCAATTCAATATAATTACATCAACACACAATCTTTACATACTCCTTTTGCTTCGTACCCATTCATTCATCTTGACAATACCGGTTTTAAATAGTACACACCTGACGTTATGGATAAGATTGGAGTATCTATATCCTTCTAACCTCAAATCCTGGGTCCTGGTCGAAATCAGTGTCAGGCATTACTTAGTTGCCATGCTTTTTTGCTGAACTAGCCCTGTTTAGCGCTGGCATGATGAGGCATACGATTTTTTTTTAAGATTATTAATAGCTATAATATAATAATATTATAGCTATTAATATAATTATAGCTATTTTTTCGTTTTGTATTTGTTAAGTGTAATGTGCCTGTACTGAACTAAATGCTTTTTTCTTCTAAAGCGTTTCCTACCGGCAGTTACCGGTGACTTTTTTTAATTTATCGACTTTCATTAATTCTCTCCAAACTATAAAAAAATGATTTCTGTAAATCGATTCCAAATTCTTCCATTAAATGACACGCATCGCCGCATCTCACATAATCACATAAGTAGCACTTAACTTTTTACTGAAAGACATGAATTACATCGTCTTCCATAACTTTTCTGCCATTCCTTTCATAACCATTAAGAAAACTACAGATTCCATACATACAAGATCAAATTATTTGCGAGGATTGATGAATACAGAATGATGATGGATTTATTCGTTATCTATATTTCGCCAGTATTTATTTCTTTATTAGGGCAATACACTAGGGTCATGGGGCCCGTGTGCCCATATAGTTTTTTGGAGAATCGTTATGCGGTTGGTCTACTCCTAACATGACCAGAGGGCTGACGTCTTTTTAGCCAAAGAACCAGCATTGCCATCAACGCGGCAATGCTGCCAGCGTATTGGAAACTTATCCCATTGACAGTGATGCAGGTGATTTTTTTTATGCCACATGATTCTTACAACAATGACAACAAACAATTAAGCTACCACTAATTTGGGACAGTGGACAGACAATACTGTCCAGTCTTGCACACTATCACTCACAGAACATCAAACACACACGCATCATTTTATTCCGTTCATCCGCAAACTCATAAAGTCCAGAATAGGGTAGTGTCCTAAAACATTCTGTTTGGTCCGAAAGTTGGATTACACAAAAATACTGGACAAGTATTTTTTCTTTTGTCACGTAAACTAAAATGACGACGATATAGTGCATTGAAATTTCGCGTTTTATGTAAACACTTTTTATGTAAAAGTGACGTCATAAGCCCCTTTTCTTGAACTTAGATGTGCTATATCTTTGAAAAAAAAATACACTACTTTTGAACGTCAAAAATACATTAAAAATTATAAAAAACTAACATTATTCTAGTTGTCCCTTTCAAAGGGTACTTTTATATGGAGAACAATGGGCAAGAAACTCTACAATTACTCTTTTAATATAGTTTTTTTACATTATCTTGTACACATTAAGCAGATAATTATGGTGCTTAAATAGTCCTACTGCCTAATCCGAAGGTTTGTGAGGCTGTATAGATATTCGTTACTCTCTTTCAGGCAAAAAAAAATCTGAAACTTTACAGTATTATAGCTTATACTACAGAATAACACAGAGGCTATAATTTATATAGATACATTCGCAGACGAAGTCGCGGGTGACTGCTAAATTATGTTTGTTTCGGTAAATTGGTTTCATGAAAAGACTTCTACACATCAAATACATCATAATCATTGACGACACGGTTGGCGCGGTGGTTGAGCCATCGGCTGTATTTGTATGACCTACAGGTAGTTGTTCCGGGTCTGGCTGTTTGTGTATGTGAGTTTAGAGGTTTGTAAACGCACCCACGATACAGGAGAAATTCCGAGTGTGGGGCAATGTTTTAAAAAAAAAGAAAAATAATAAAATATAAATTACTTAAAATTAAATAAGAACGGTGTTAGGAAACACCGTTCTTATTTAATTTTAAGTAATTTAAACCGACTTCTCTGAGAAGAAACACCGAAACAAACTCAGAGGTCTCTTTTAAATTAAATAAAAATAAAAAAAATATTCTGGACAATCCACACAGAAACATCTAGCCCCAAGGTAAGCCGAGCCTGTGTTATGGATACTAGATGACTGATATACTTATACATATTTTTTCATTATAAATAGCAAATACCTGGAACACCCGCAACAAATCTTTGTAGATCGTACAAACATTTTCCCAAGGCGGGAATCGAATCCGCAACCTCCTGCGTCGCAGGCGGACCTTCGCCCGCCGCGCCACATCGGTCGTCGATTTCACGTCAAATTCCAGACATCATCGTGTGAGGAACATGAAGATTAGTGTCTGAGATGGTCTTTTGGGGAAAAAAAACCACACAGATGAGTGGACCTGTCCAGTCAGTCTTGTATTTGTCAGTAATCGCAATAAATATAGTATAATTGACCTTGTAAAGACAATGAATGTTTATTCAATAAAAAGAAGGTTTTCATCGAAACTCACTTGCTTTAATAACTATTCTGTACGGCCAATATTATGATAACAAGTAGGTATTGTTAGAATCGGTTCGCAGTCTCGTCTTTATAACCAACCGATACTTTTTTTTCCCCGCTTCATTATTCAATTGATAGATCGCTATGACTTTCTTATCGATTAATAATCCTGAGTGCAAAAACTATGTACGGGATTTCATAAGATATTAGCACCGATTCTTATCGATTACCGATATTAGTGTTATGCAGAAGTGTACTGACATTTCATCCGAGTTCCCTAAACGATAGCAGAGATGTCCAAGATAAACTAAGAAAGTAAGTAAGTACATATGAGTTATAAAAGTTGCATTGGTATGTAACTGGATTTGAACCAACAACCTTTCTCGCATGGGAGTCGAGACCTAAACAACTGTACCATCACGACATGTTATCTCGGGAAATCCCGGAAAAAAACGGTTTCAGTTAAGAACAAACGGTTTCGCATTAGTGATGAATAATTAGTATGTGCGTGTGTGAGAGAGGTTGTGTGTGTGTGAGAGAGGGTGTGTGTGTGTGTGTGTGTAACTAGTGTTGAATAAAATTAATAGCAATTTTTTATTAGATAATGAATGACTAACGTAATTATAGTCATTTAATTTTATTATTCATAAACCTAATTATAAATCAGGACAATGTTATTATTCATGAGAACTTTTATGAAAAAAAATCTGTGTGTGAACTTATATTATCTCATTTAAACGCATTTCAACTATAAGGAAAATAGGGCAGTGTTACACTGGAGCGTGGACTTATATCGTCTTATCACTAGCAATTTGGTGATAACAAGTTTTTGCACGAATTTTAGGACAGTTTGTGACTGATTGGTTCTTCTAGTGGTCGCAAGCGCTGCTGCTGAACATGAGATGGATCTCAGAAACCCAGGAGGGTTTGATTCCCAGGTCGCACAAAGTGATAACTTAACCATGCGCCCCTCATATAGATTGATGATTATGATCCCGAATACACTTGGCGTATAAACATAACATCATGCCTGTAAGCCTCAAAGGGTTAGACAGAGGTGTACCCTATAGTATCTACAACCACATTTCGCCAGATATGTTTAAGTCCCACGCAATAGGAGGCAAGCATATTGCCATCAATACGGCTCAAATGTGTTGGTAAGTTAATGAGAACCTTTTTGTGACCCTTTTCTTAGACTTTACCCAACCCGGAGATCAAACCCACATCCTGTTTAACTGCATTTTTCAGCAATGGCAACACCTTGTTGTTTACCTTAATTCTACGAAATGAGTAATTCGAGTTTTGAGAAATATTCGTTCAAATTGATTATTGCTGAATCTCATGCCAATTAACTGGCCATTCATACTCGATCGGAAACCGGAACCGGTTCAACGCCCTTGGTATAGAACCGGTTAAAAACCGGACTGTCAGCCCGTGCAGCTGTACTGTAGCAGAATGTATTGAGAGCAAAGAGCACAATGGAACAAGGATGAAGGAACACTATTACCGCTTAACGATCTAACAATAACTCCTTTGATTACTGTGTCTGAGTGTTGCTTCATTGCTGAAGAATTTATTACACCTAGCTTAAGATTTACCAGTAGTTTCTGCGTAAAACTGTTCAAACTCACGTTTTAACTAACCGTGTTACACGTGACTGCCTGTCTAGTCGTCGCAAGCGTTACGGGTAAGCATGAGGTCCTGGGTACGATTATCGAGTCGAGTAAAGTGTTATTTCGATTTTCCATCTGGAACTAAGTTTAGGAGTATCGCGAATTGTAGAAACGATGACGACGTTTTTTAAAAATAAAAAAATAAAGAATTCTGGATTTGTGTCTGATTGGTGGCAATAGGCTTTGCCCATTATTACCTACATGGGATTTAAACATATATTCTTAATTCAAAGTTATGTCATCTGTCAACTATACGTCAGACTTTCGAATTCTAATAAAAAAATTATGGTCAATAAACCAGTTTTATGACATAAGGTTTTATATAGGAAAGTATTAGAGGAAAATAATTCCCATATCAGCATTGTAGTAGATTAAAATCTTCATGCGGAAATAAGTAGAAAGTGAACACAATAGCAATTGCTATGATTGTACGAATATAAGTAAGTATGACTGTGTACACGGCTATTAAAAACCGTTAGGCAAAGAGCCTTAAATTGTGTCTCTATATTATCGCAAACTGTTGATTTAAGTGAAATTATCGAGGACCAAATACCAACCGTAATTTTAACCAACTTTCTCTTTCGCATACCTATGTCTTTCTCTTTCCTGCCTTTTCTGACAGAAAACGTCAGGATTTTTGCAAACAGAAATTATACACGGTGATTCGAAAAGGACCGCCTTTTTTTTCAATCAGCTAAAACGATTTTTGAAACATCAAAACCGAACTTGAAATACCAAGATCCTTGTAATATTGCCGCCAATCTGACAAGGACTCTGTTGTAACGGAAAATAGATAAACTTTATCTTATTCGTGTCTCTGATAAACGCACAGATTGTAATACGATTACTTAGTAAAACAATACAAAATAACTTACCATAGTCACAGTCCCATTACTGCCATTCAAAGTTTCATTCGAATTCATATTTATGGTAAACACTTCGGTACTCTCCGTAGGCGATATTTTACTCGCACTCACACATTCAAACACACCCATAGTTTAAAAAAAAAACACTGGCACAGACTATAAAACCGTTACAAATAAAATATTAAAAAATATTTTTATATTATTTTATAAACATAACTGATTCTTTTTTTGAATTGTTAACTTAATTCTCAAGTGTTCTAAGTTGAGATATCGAGTCGACTGACAGTCACCGGCGTGCGCGCAACAACACGGTGAGCGTTGGTACAGTGATATATCGCGACTGGATGCCTTATGAGCGTAGGT
This sequence comes from Phlogophora meticulosa, assembly GCA_905147745.2. Taxonomy (NCBI): domain Eukaryota; kingdom Metazoa; phylum Arthropoda; class Insecta; order Lepidoptera; family Noctuidae; genus Phlogophora; species Phlogophora meticulosa. The sequence goes on from LR990534.1 coordinate 2,913,999, forward strand.
GGTGTTCTTAAAGGTCAATCGGTAGACCGGTCTAGAGTGAGATGCAAAGTAGAGCAAGGGAGTTCCTTTGAATTCATTTGTTTTTTTTTGGGCTTCTGATAAACTGTGAGTCATAACTTCATCCTGGGATCAGTCTTGGATTTTTAATGTTTTTATACATACATACAAATACTCGCTTTTTTCCTATATGGGTAGGCTACAGAACACGACCTACTATGATCTACATTCAATATTACTTTGCTTTTAATACATTTGTCTATTGGTACCTATCCAATTGATGATTATGTTGTAAATTAGCAAAAGTGTGCCATAATGTTGTAGTCATAGTAATTAATTGTTCTAGCAGCAATCATAACTGATAAAATGGCTTTCAGTCAAAGGTGAATGTCAAATTAAAATTGAGATAATTATTTAAAAAAATTATTTGCCGAAATAAATATAATTTCTGTCTTATTTGGTGTTCTTTGTTTAAGCCTTAAATGGAGTTTGAATTATTTATTTTTTCATTAAATGACACAAGCGTTAAATGTGGTGAATAAAAAAATGTTATTAAATTACATGCCTCTGATTTTCTCCAACTGGGTTACTCTCCAATCAAATAATAATCCGAACCAATATGTACTAAATAGGCAGTGGTAATATTAATTACCAATATACTAGCTTTATCGATTTCATAATTATTCTCGATAAGATAAACTAAAGTATTAGGTAACTACTGAACTAAAACCAAAAAAATATTGCAGTAAAAACTTACCCAGACTTTTTAACATTGGTCCCAAACTAGGCAAGCCTGTATCATGGGTACAGACGCCAGCACATCAAGCTACCCCGAACTGCCAAATTTTCCCAATGAAACATGAACCTTAGTAGTTTCCAATAAAGTTGAAAAACGATCAAAGAAATTTGACTCATTGGGGTAGCTTGATGTGCTGGCCTCTGTACCATTATGAAGGTTTTACCCTTAACTAAGAAACTAAGTATTTTTATTTACTTTTTAACGTACAGGTTTTGAGTATAGAGCTGGATTAGTACTCATCATCATCTGCGTAGCCATTTCGTAACTAAGTTGGGGTCGGCTTCCAGTTTTAAGTGAAGTCAATTCAGTGAACAATCTTGGTCTTCACACGTTATAGTACTTACACCAAATTTGACAGGGAGTAAAGGACATCCACGCACATCCTGATATCATGAGTTCAGTACATTATTTTGAACCCTTAATTCTTTTTTTTTTCCTAGTACACAATGTTTTATTCAACAATACAAGTCCTCGGAGTCTAGGCTTGCGAGCGGTTGATAACAATGAGCTTGCCTCCCATTACATATGAAATTGCGAATTATACATAACCAGGTGTTTTATAGACACCTATTTGCCTCACCCTTCGGGAATACAGTCGTGATGTTATGTGTACAAGTTATGTGATCCATTTTGACACGTGTGTTAATTAGGTATAAATGCGGGTATACCTATCACGGTTATCACATCCAGTCGCATTACAATCAGTAAAACACTGTATCTCTTATATGAATCATTCACGTGAGCGAAGTGAATACTAATACAAACGACGCGTTATGTCAGTTTGTGGGTCATTATGTACGAGTATACAGTAGTGTATGGAACGGTTCCGGCTTTAAAAGGCTCCACTCCACAGCAGGCCAGGGCTAAGCTATGCGCGTGTACCGAAACACGGGGGCTAATAGAAACACAGGGGTGAATAGAAAAAAGACTCTTTCTTTCTTTCTTTTTCAAAAAAAAAAAAAAACGTTGCCCCACACTAGGAATTTCTCCTGTATCGTGGGTGCGTTTACAAACATTAAACTCACATACACAAACAGCCAGACCCGGAACAACTACCTGTAGGTCATACAAATAATTGTTCCGTGCGGGGATCGAACCCACAACACGCGGCGCAGCAGCCGATGGCTCAACCACTGCGCCAACCGTGTCGTCAAGATGACTCTGAAGGGGATTTTCACGTTAGTTAAAGTAAACATTGTTTGTATATGTAAGGACACTGTTTTTTTTTTAAGAAACATAGGTGTTTGGGACACGCAGAGGAAATAGGTATAAACGACGAAAAAATTGGAACTAAAAAGTAGGTTTACAGATTAAAATAAAAAAGGACCTGTGCTTGGCCAAAATGGCTCTTATCTCAGCACCATAAGTCGAACAGAGTCCTCACTCCACGCACACAACTTCAAGCATTGTGCGCCTGAGCTTGTGCTAATAAATCGTTATTCTTTCTTTCTGCCTTTCTTTTTTGTGTCATTCGTCCACTGGGACCACGCTACTCACGGCTTCGTGGCATGCAAACAAATGAATCGCGCAGCTATCGTGTCTCCTACATAACAGTGGACGATCGGCTTGAGATACCAGCTGACTTGCGTAAGAAAGTTCCCGATGATAGTTTCGTTATCAATTGAGTTGAATGGAGATGCTTCCGCTCTTTTTCTCAATGATAGGTGATCTTTAGCCTATGAGTAGTGGCCACCTATCTCAATTAGTTGGGTCAGATGCCAGCTGCTCTATAAAGAAATAGCGATAGTTAGCTGCATTTCATGTTATTCATTCATAAATTAACTACCTTATTGTTTGATTCGGTCTGAGTTTTGAGCTTTAGGCGACTGGCACACTACACTGGATCACGCAGTGTAGCGCGGGAGTGCGTGTTTTTAAGTTGTTTGCAAGTATCTGTGTTTGTATACAAAACACGCGTAGTGCAACACACAGAAAACGCATTCACGCGCAGTGTTCGTCGTTGGTGGCCACGAACCACACTGCGTGATACGGTTCAGTGTGCCAATCGCCCTAAGGCTGCGCTAGTTGATGAACGGAATCCATTCGTGGGCGTGGCTAAAACACATGCTTTCTCACCTAAAAGTCGTGTGAGTAAGCAAGAAACACGAAGAGTTGTAAAATCGTAACGATGAGATAATCAGATTCAAATTAAAATAAGATGGTGTTACGCGCATTATGTATTCGCGCGTTCGTAACCGGCGACACTGTAAATTCCTTCCATGTAAATATTCTTTGCGGTTACCTCCTGCGCTTACGCAACGAGACTCTACTGACACCGTCTGTGTTTCCGAACGCATTCAACCCGAATCTTTTCAAAGTTAGACTGAAGAGGCTTCTTCTTGGTAAGCTCACTCTATTGTTGACTTTTTCTCTGTCACTTTTGACCCAGACTTGAGTCAAGAGCAAACCCATCTAAAATTATATAAAAAAAGAAATGTAGAAATTATCTGCTTGGGTGTTTAGTGGCTGAAAATCAGTATTTTCCATGGAGTGACTGCCTCTCTGACCTTCACAGCCCACTTACTGGGTAACACAACACCCTTAAGTAAGACTGGTGGTCAGCGTTTTTGAGCTTCTGACTACCTGTTACGAATGTCAGAGATCTACAAATGTCAGCCGGGATCTACAAAGTATGCCCCCTGCATGCTATCCCGGCATGAAATAGATGATCACCCATCCACGGACCAGCCTCGGCAAGTGTATAGCCTAACCTTCGATCAACCCGTGTGGCTGTTATTATTTTGCAGCAAGTTAGTAGAAATACTTACCACGGTGCAATAAACGTCCTAATTATTTGTGTCCTATTGTAAATTTCATATTTATGTTTCAGTATTATAATGTGTTTATTCAAATTGTTGTGTATTGTGTGTTTTTTAATAGTACACCACGAACTACTAATGTTAGTAGTCGGCAGTTTTGTTAGCAGTGGACTTAATACAGAAGGAAAAAAGATATGTTAAGGTAGGTATGTACCTACCTTAACATATCTTTTGTATCAAGTCCATTCAAAGGCTGTAAGAGATCGCTTTTAGCGGCAAGGAATATGGGTCCAATTTTAATAACCTTATGTAGCTCTTAAATTTTTTATGGTGTACAGAAGCCAGCACATCAAGTTACCTCAATCTGTCAATTTTTTTTTTTTTTTAACTTTATTAAAAAACAATAAGGGTCATTTTCAATTGGGAAAATTTGACAGTTTGGGGTAGGTTGATGTGCTGGCGTCTGTACAATAAAGACCATTCTATATCTCTTGTGTGTTTTCTCTGGTATTTCCGACTCACAATAAAATAAATAACTTAAGCCAGATAAATTACTACTAATGTACATAATAACACTGTTTATGCATTTGATATTTATTATACATTTACATAAGCACATTTTGTGTCAATGTTTTCAGAAGAGTGATTCATTAAGGATAAAGTCAATATCTAAATACAATAACAGTTCAAAGGGTAGCATTAATTTTTGAACATTCCTGACATTAATAGTCATTAGTGTTGTAAGATCAACTCGTGCAGACTCGAGAGACGGAGATACGGTCTCCTTTCTCGAGTTGGCTTGAGTTAAACGAGATTAGTTCATACCGCGGCAATGGTTATATCTACACTTTACTTTTGCTCTAGTATATACCAATTTGCATGTCAACAAACTGACAAAGATGTGTTGGTCTATATCAAAATGTTTACCATCAAATGTATTTACCACATTTTGCAGCAAATAAAAATTATTATAAATTATTATTATTATTATAATTTGTAAGAACGTAAACAAAGCAATAGGATCTTAGCGGGTGGCGTTCTGTGGATTCTGCCTACCCCCATAGGAACAAGGCGTGAGTTTATGTATGTCTACCTTTACATACATACTACGCATACACACGTATGTACCAACTTGTTTTATTTTCACTGGGCAAGAGGATGTACCTTATAAATATGTGTTATAAAGAGGATAAAAAATACATCCACCGTTCGACTACCTAATTTTTCTTTTAATGACGAAGTTGTCGATTGATAATATAATAGTAGCTTGTCACTGCCACACTGTAGGGCAAAGGTCTCTTCTCATACTGAGAAGGCACGAGCATTAATCACCAAAGTTGCTCAAGGTGGGTTGGCAATTTAAGATTTGTATTAACTATAAGTACAGGATGACGAAGTTTTTCTTTACCGACGTCAGTAATGTCTATGATAAACTTGGAGTACATAAGAACTAAAATAATCCGACCAGTAAGATGATGACGATAGTGAGCAATACTTACCTAAGAAGCTAACGACCGATTAAAACCAGCAGAGGGGCGACACACAAACAAACACGGACACATCAAACATGAAAATTAAATAAAAAAATTGCAAAGGATAAGTATACATATAAAATCTGTTCAAATAGTTAAGGTATTCACGTTTGCAAATACAGCCAGCAATCCGAAGAAGCCATGGGTGACTCATACTATACAGACATGTAACTTTCGCGCTGACGCATACAAATTACTTCAATATCGGCTCGCGGCCTGCGCTCGCGCCGCCGCTACAGCGCCACTACGCACGATCCTCGACGGTGGGGTTCTGACTCATCCTACTACTGGCGCTTAGGCCACACGACGCGGCAGCTTTATGGTATTATAGATGAGTTCCGAGAATTTATGCAAAAGGTGTGCTAGAGTCCATTCTTAGTGCAGGAATATGGGTCATATGCGTTGAGCTCTACAATTTCTTTCAAATGCTTGCAATGACTGGATAGGTCCATTCATATCGGTGTGGTTCTTTCCTCAAATAACCTTGGACACCAATTTGCATGACCCAACATTATCTGGCTTAGATAATGTCTGGGACATTAAAAGAGACTGACCTCTTCTTTCGGTGTTTCTCAGAGTTGTCAGATAGGGAACCACCAACCGGATTTATTTGAAAAAAAAAATACTTTTTGACGTGTAAAAGAGTAATTATTTACCATTTATCATTTTGAGAGTGTCACGTGTAGCCGTCATTGTACTCATCGGTATGAACAACATAACTTATGAGACCAATCCTGGCATTGCGAAAAGAAATTAGCCGTTCAGTAAAAGAAAGAATAAAAAGGTTTAGTGTTCACAGAGGTCATACAAGTCATATAGATGCTGGATGCGGCAAGCTGAAGACAGGGCGCTATGGCGCTCATTAGGAGAGGGCTATGTCCAGCAGTGGACTAGTATAGCCTGATGATGATGATGATGATGATACAAGTCATAACAAAAAATACAAGGAATTACTTATTACTAAATATTTGCACTATGTTGAGTTATGATTATTTATCATAGGATATATTTTATGGTATCGATAGCGACTTCGGTAGAAGTCGCGGTCTGAAGGTAGTGTACAATAATTCTTGTCTATCTAGTGAATAATATCAATAACTAGGACTGAGATGTGTATTGTCCTTAGCAGCGCGGAGTCTGGATTTGCCCCCGAATCATGGCAATAGGTATGCCCTTAAGTACACGGGACTTAACCATAACTGGCGATGTGTGTGTGTGTTACTATAGGTGCACTCTACCCATACCTTTGGGGAATAAAGGTGTGATGTTATATTGTTGTCTATGACGTGTTATTGTGAAGTATAAGATAAGTAGTAAAGTTTGACGACCGATGTGGCGCGGTGGGCGAAGGTCCGCCTGCGACGCAAGAGGTTGCGGGTTCGATTCCCGCCTTGGGACAAATGTTTGTATGATCTACAAATATTTGTTCCGGGTGTTCTGGGTATTTACTATGTTTAATAAAAATATCTATCTATGTAATGTATTGTATTAAGTATATCAGTCATCTAGTACCCATAACACAAGCTCTGCTTAGCTTGGGGCTAGATGATGCTGTGTGGATTGTCCAGCAATATTTATTTATTTATTATTTATTTTATTTCATCCTACTACCATTAGAACGTGCGCAGAGAGCTATCCTTAAGGTAGCCACCTTTCGCCCATTTAGATTTCCCACATACGAGCTTTATACGGCATGTAAGGTTTTAACTGTGCGTCAACTATTTATATTAAAGATAGTATTACACCAGCATAGCAATCTCCCTTATACCCCCATACCTATACATAAGAGAAGAAAAGACTTAGTTTGCATAAAGCCTCAAACTAGACATACTTTTATAAATAAATTTTATGGTTTTTTAGGTCCGTTCTTATATAATAAAATCAATAAGTCTCTAAGTATATATAGTGTAAATTGTAAAAAATGTAGTGAAATGTTAAGTGAATACTTAGCGACATTAAATTACTCAGACACTGAAAAATTGCTAGAAATCATGCAATAAGTTTATTAATGTTAAGGCAATTTTTATTTAATAATATAATTATTATGTATCAATGCTAGCTCTATGTACATTAATTTTAATAGTCCAATAAAACACTCAGCGTTGTTACCTGAAACACAGGTTTGAATAAACCTACATCAGGCAGGTCGCTATTGTTTTTTCATTAGGCCTTTATCCAATATATTATATAAGTTATACCTACACTAGATTTATTTTAGGCATAGTTTAATATTTGCTTAATAATTTTAATATGTAACTCTGTACTGATGTCACTTCTATGTAATTTATATGTGAACTTATGAATAAAAAGTATTTTTTTTTTTTTTTTTTTTTTTTTTTTTATCAAAATCCTCTCCATAGTTTTTACGAGAAAGATTAACAAACATCCATACATCGTCACAAACACATTTATCATTGATCATATTATTGTGCCACCGCAGGTCAAAAGACTACCTACGTCAGGACAATATGGTGACGTACCCTGGACTTACATGGTCTGAGCTGATCGCCTTCACATAGTGAGCAAGCGTGCTAATAGACGCTCATTCTATGTCTATCAGATGGCTGTTAACCACTTTAAGTATTAATACTATTATTTAATAGTAAGTATAAGTACACACGGCTACATATCGCCCGGTACATACAAATCAAATCAAATCAAATCAAAATTCATTTATTCAAATTAGGCTGAGAATCAGCACTTTTTGAACGTCAAAGACGTTTACATAAGACAGTCCCCCAAAACGCCCACCCTTCACCACTTCCTAGTGTTTTTGCTGGGAAGAAGAAGTGGAGGAACAAACTCCCCAGCAACACGTCTGTCTGATAGGTTTGAAGAACCTGAAGCTATACAACACATTATGTCAAAAATAATAATTATGTCAATCATCTTTATACGTCATTCAATTAAATAATTTGCTACATGTTAGCTAGCACACACCAATATGCCAAAATAAATAAATAAAAAGTTATATATACCAAAATCGACAATTAACTCAAGCAAAGCCTGCTAAACTGAATACATAAAAAGCCTCCAAGGCAGTCCAAGGGCGTGCCCGCTGACATGTGCAATGCTGAATTATATCAATACAACTCATTCACACAATGTAATGAGAGGATCATGTCAATAACATAAAAATATGGATAGTAGAAGAAACATACACAAAAATAAAGAACTATTAAACAGTAAAAGAACATAGTAACATTGTCCTGCGTTCAACAAAGCGACCAACTATTCTTGTCTTCTAAATAGTCGTTGATCGAATAATATGCTTTAGAACAAAGGTTTGATTTAACTTTAGCTTTAAACGCGTTAAAAGGTAAATCCATGAAAGAATGAGGTAGCATGTTATAAAAGCGGATACCGAGCCCCACAAATGAGCTCTGGACCTTATGAAGCCGGTGGAAAGGAGCGTACAGTTTGTGCTTATTTCTGGTATTAAAATTGTGGATGTCACTGTTTTTAGTGTACATATGTATATTTTGCCTAATGTATATTATGTTGGCAAAAATAAATTGAGAAGCCACTGTGAGAATACCAATCTCTTTAAATAGATCTCTTAAGGAGACTCTGGGCCCTAATTGGTATATTGCACGAACAGCTCGTTTTTGTAGCACAAATATATTTTGAATATCTGCAGCTTTGCCCCATAACAGCATACCGTAAGACATTACGCTGTGAAAATAACTAAAATAGACTAACCGAGCTGTGTCCACGTCAGTGTATTGTCTCACTTTCCTGACAGCGTAGGCGGCAGAGCTGAGTCTCCCTGCTAAGGTTGATATATGAGGGCCCCACTGCAGTTTGGCATCCACTGTTATGCCCAAAAAGACTGCAGAGTCCACCGTATCAAGCACCACACCACCAATGCTTATATTCGGTCCAAGATTTCTAACATTAGGTAAGGCGAACTTTATACATTTCGTTTTCTTGGCATTAAGAACTAGGTTATTTGTCGTAAACCAATCCGTGACCATTGAAAGTGCACAGTTAACATTATCAAAATCTTGTCTATTCCGTTCTACTTTAAATATGAGAGAGGTATCATCTGCAAACAACACAACATCACAGATACCGTTTAAATAGAATGGCAAGTCGTTAATATAGACCAAAAATAAGAATGGACCCAGTATTGAACCTTGAGGTACACCTAATAGAACTGGTAGCCCGGAAGATTTCACACCATTTACATCTACACATTGAAATCTATTAAGTAAATATGAATCTATTACGTTAAGAGCTTCGTTTTGGACACCGTAATGAACTAGTTTACGCTTAAGTGTGTCATGAAGTACGCAATCAAAAGCTTTTGAGAGATCACAGAAAACCCCTATTGCATTTTGCGAGTTCTCCCATGCATTAAATACGTGTTTCAACAAAGCGACACCCGCATCAGTAGTTGAACGACCTTTCGTAAAGCCATACTGTTCGGTATGGAGGAGGCTATTTAAATTGAAGTGTCTTAGCAACTGCTTGAGTATTAATTTTTCAAATATTTTGCTGAAGGCAGGTAAGATAGAAATAGGCCTGAAATTGCCAATGTCATTTCTGTTACCTGATTTAAACAGTGGAATGACTTTACTATTTTTCATGAGGTCAGGGAAAGTACCTAAATCAATGCATCTATTGAAAGTAATGGCAAGATAGGGGGCTACGATGTCTATTATATTATTCAAAAGTTTAATGGAGATGCCCCAGTAATCACCAGTGTTTTTAGACTTAAGAGAGTTAAATACATTTACTATATCACGTGGTGTTACATGTTCGAAACTAAATAAGCGGCTACATTTAGGTACGCTAGTGAGCAAAAATATATAATAATAAATATACAGCCGGTATAAGCTGATCTCTCACTGTATGGGAATCTTATACAATGAGAGGTTAGCTTATACTGGAAATGTATAGCTTGATGTGTAGCTGTGTGTTTCTGCCTAACAGTAAAGGGAAAACCATTATTGAAATTAAATAAGTATTTCAAACACACCTACAGAAAACAAATCAGTCACCACATAGTATATAATAGATACGCACATAAACTCATGCCTTTTTCCCCTTTTTACCACAGATCGCCACCCGCTACGATCCTAACATGGAGTATTTCGCATCGCTCACGATCAAACATCTGGTCATATACGCACGCCGGTTGCGAGTGCTACGCACCTGACCTTTTTGAAGAACATCACCAATAAGGTTAGTGTATGTCCTTCTAGGGCGCCCCCTCCCGACGGCGACGCGGCGTTTCCACTTACTATATAATATGTAGTACAAGTGTATTACTAGGACATACACTCACAGAGCCAGATGATCCTATCACTCTCATCCAAGAGAGCGATAGGGCCACCAGCACTGTTCGCAAACACAATCCGTCATTCCGTCCTCGCCGCCGAGGCCCGTCGCGACGACCATGTCGATGCCCCCCTCCCGACCCTTTGCTAGAGCCAGCCCGCGAAGCTGAGCCGGTTAGTGATTAAAATGTCCCTAAATAATGAATCTATCTGATCCAGCCTGTCCCTTGCTGTCCTCTTCAGCGACGTCCTAAGCCGAGGTTCGTACCCCGCAGGGCGTGCCTTTAGCGATGGTCGCTTAGTTTTTAAGTTTTTACGCCTGGCTGCAGGCCTTAATTTTAACTAAGCCCCCCACAGGAAAGTTCGGTTAAGCAGTAGATATCCCTGAAGGATAAACTGCGAGATGCCCATTCAAAAAAAAAATGTATAAAATACTTAAATACACAGCCAAATACAGTTTCACTAATATAGTCATCAAAGCATATTATGACAGACGCTTTAAAATGATAACCACGCTACATTGTAAAGTGATAAGAACAGCTATCGTGATACTGATAAGATAGTTAAATTAAAACATTGACACCTGCATTTGTTTATCTTGTCAGGTGTTAGGGCGTATTGAACAGCTGATCGGATCAGATTGATAACGTAAAAGCAATTATTGACGGGTAAATGTAAGTGGAAACGCCGGGAGGGGACGCTCTAGAAGGACAAATACTGACCTTATTGGTGATGTTCTTTAAAAAGGTCGGATGCGTAGTACCCGTAACCGGCGTGCGTGTATGACAAGATGTATGATCGTGAGCGAAGCGAAAGGAGTATGTAAGTATCGTAGCGGGTGGCGATCCGTGGTCTCTGCCTACCCCCATGGGAAAAGGCGTGAGTTTATGTACGTATGTATTATATACTATGTGGTGACTGATTACTTTTCTATAAGTGCCTAAAATGTTTGAAATGCTAATTAATTTCAATAATGGTTTTCCCCTTACTGTTAGGCAGAAGACACATCGAGCTATACATTTCCAGTATAAGCTAACCTCTCATTGTATAAGATTCCCATATAATGTGAGATCAACTTATACTGGCTGTATGCACCGGCCGATATGTAACGTAAATAAAGCAAAAGGAGTATGTAAGGATCGTAGCAGGTGGCGTTCTGTAGTTTCTGCCTAACCCATGAGAAAAAGGCGTGAATTTATGTATATACTAGCGGCCCGCTCCGGCTTCGCACAGGTATAAAATATATATATTATTATACATATAAACCTTCCTTCGATCACTCTATCTATTGAAAGAAAAGCTTGAAAATCCGTTTCGTAGTTTTAAAGATTTAAGCATACATAGGGATATAGGGACAGAGAAAGTGACTTTATTTTATACTATGTAGTGATGTATCACAGGAAAAACGATTTGTTTTCGTGGTCCCAAGTGCGACTGCTGAGCGTGAAGTCCTGGGTTCGATTCGCGGTTCACGCGAAGTGTAATTGAGCTTTTCCAATTGGAATTTTCTCATTAGCAACGTGGAGTCTGGCTTTTGATTGCGCCCATGTATTAACCCTTAAGTCCGATGTATTAACCTAATACATGGAACTTAAACATAACTTGCCACATGTTTTTCTAACTCCTCCGCTGTTCTTTTCTGATTAGACAGTCAAGACAGTTGAATTGTTTCTCCGGGACACGTCGGGCTTCATTGTCTCGACGCTTTTCTGGTGGTCGCCACTTTTGATTCTGGTTTTCAGGAGTTGCAGTGGTTTGGGAATAGTGTGGCGGGGTTGTCTAGGCTGGAAGCAGACTCTAACATTGTTGGAAAAACGCTACTCAGACGATGATCGTTACGTAATTTCTAATAACTAGCCTTCATGAATACGTCAGTAACCCAGCGATTACTACTGTTACCGAGGAAATACGGAGTTGTCCTTTATCGTTAATAATTCTCTATAGCAACACTCACTCCATTATAATATGACGTTTGATCATGCATGCCTACGTTAACCAACATAGGCATTTTCCTTGGCAATACGAGTTTAATTATTGAAAAGTCAATGGTAAATAAACCAGTATAAACTGGCCTCGTGTTCTATTGAAACTCTGTACAACGCTAGCTCAGCTCAATGTCATATACAAACATAGCGATTCCGTTGAAATCGCCAGCCCTACCAGCACAGAAATGGCTGACGTCATTATCCTATTAACTTTCCAAGTTGGATGTTTCCGAAAATTATTCGCGTGTCCATAACGCCGTATATTTGTGTTTACGACAAATTCCAATGATACTACGTACGTAATACGTAATGGTATTGTCACCAGAACTAAAGGCGTGCACCAAACTTTAGATCAATCAGTCTACAGGATGGGCGTAAAATTTCAATTGTTAGATTTGACCCACACAATATACACACAAGGCAAGCTAAAGTCGTTTGTAAACCTCTGTGCCATTTGATTGGTTTCTTGGTTCTACTTCACATTCTACACATATGTATTAACTTATTTCAGGCAATATGTTAAACGAACTGACTATCAACTAATATAAAATCAGCGGTAAAGTAAAAACTTTTTACAATAAACTTACAAAATAATTTAAAACTTTGTACAAAGCCACTAACAAAAAACACAACCATTTTAAAACCTACCTAACCTCGTCATAATGACTTGACGTAACCAAACCTTTTGTCAAAGCAAAAATAATTTTAATAGATACAAGTACTGAAAGCATTTCAACATGAATATCCCAGAGATAAAATCGTATGAGGAACAGGCCGTCGACACCGTGGTGTCTGTGATCAACAGGGCGAAGGAGAAGCTTGGGATGCGACTATCCCTAAAACAGCTTGCGAGTGAGTACAACACCACGCTTCGGGCTCTGCTGCAGTCGCTAGAAAAACACTTGTGTTGCATCTCTGCTGATACAAAACACACGGTACTATCATGTTCTCAGATTATGGTTTTCTCGCACTGTATTAAGTGTAGGTTCCAAAGTTGGTAGACATCTCTGATCTTAGTACGAGTTTAGACAGGTAGGTACTGAAACGCGTTAACGTAAACTTCGATTTTTACTAAATCTGAAGAAAGGAATTCTGATGGCAATAATGGGAAACACAAAAGGGTAGTGTCCTTAAAAATTCTGATTGGTCCGAAAGTTGGATTATCCAAAAATGGTGCAAATACAGTAGAAATTGACGTCACGCCGTGCTACACTTTTAACGTAACAGTGACGTCACAAGCCCCTTCTCCGAACTTTGATGTGCTATATCATTGTCACTTTTTATTGATTTCAGTAAGCAAAAAATAAATGTCCAATATTTTTTGGTAATCTTACTGACGGACTAAATGACTTAATATATTTTTACCTAGGACACATCCCTATTATTCGATACATATTGGCGTGAGTATACGGTAACGCTAACGCGATCGTTTAAGTTTATAAACTAAGAAAGAGCATATGAATATTGTAAAAGTCACATTGGTGGCTTGCCCGGATTTTGGCATTTCTAACTCAAAACCTCGTACTTTTGAATGAGAAGCGATACCTGCGAATGCTGCACCATCAGGACTATCAGCAATTCTAAAAATATGTTTTCACTTACTCTGCTTCCAGGCATTTCCAAAGAAATATAGGAGTCTGAAATAACTTCCCATATTATGACTGGTTGGTTATAAAATGACTAGAATCCCCATTGCTGGCAGTGTAATCAAATTTTTCTCTTGGGAAATTCTTAGTTGCAGCGTGGTGACGGAATTTGTGCTCAAACATGCTTGCCTGACCCTTGGGAATCCCACCAACCAGAATCTCATCAACCGTCTTTGAGAAGCTTTGGCTGCATGACAGCACCAAATCCTTCACCCCCCATTACCGGGACTAGAGGCATGACGGTTACGTATGTACGATTACATTAATATTATTAATGCGAAAGTTTGTCGGTATGTTTGCGTGTGTGTTTGTTTGTTACTCCTGTACTCTGGAACGTCATTGGATGGAATCCATAATGAATGTATCTCATACCCAGGATTAATACATTAGGCTTTACGTTTCCCCGTCATAGTCAAGTACAAGAGAATTTTGAATCGTCTCAAGTGGAATGGGTTATTACCAGCGGGGCGCTGCTAGTCATTTATATAATATTTTGACGCTCCCAAGTGCTGTGTCTCAAAAAGCACGCTATAAGCAATTGAGCTCAACTGTCATTTGCAGATCTTTGACAGTCTTTACTAGTCTACAACCAGACTTACTAAGGAATCCCGAGTTAGCCAGTTCCTGGGTTGTAGATGTCAGACAGGCAATCGCTCTGCATCCGGTTAGACTGGAAGCCGACCCCAACATAGTTGGGAAAAGGCTAGGGATATGATGGCTCTCGTGTCAAGTGCTTGAGGGTTATCTTTTGGTTTCAGTTACCGGTCACATTGTGTACACCTTCAAATAGACTTTTCTTCAGACAATCTTTTCTCGAAATGATGAACAATGATGTGTCCCACATTAAAACTACAAAACATACCAAACAAGTAAGTCAGCTGTTGAAGGTTCCAAAGACCTTCTGATTTCACTCTTTTTAAGGTTTCGTACACCAAAGGGTGTCAACATGACCCTATTACCACGCGTCCTCTGTCCGTCTGTCTTCCAGCGGGCGGTATCTCATAAACCGTAATGAACACAGTGATGTCTTCTACGTTTTTTCGGTCACCATTTCGCAAATTTTCTGTGTGAACGTTTCACAAAATTAAGCCTATCGATCAGCAGTGCGAGACAAACCATTTGATGAGCATGTGAAAGTACTGGTTTCTTATTTATACGACAATAGGTAGTACCGTCTTCATTAAAACCCTACCACGGACCCCCATATTAAGAAACGCGAAATAACATTGAACCAGTGTAATCTTCAGATTAGCCACACATGTGTATAGATTAAGGCATTAGTTTATTACACATTTATTATTAGAGGGGTTCGAGGCCACCATGTTTTATTCATTTCTGGTTTTGCTCATGTGCGTATGAATGTGTTCAACTCTGGCGATGAATTTCATCCAGACCATCTCTAGCACTAATCAGCATGGTCCTCCAATGATGTGTTCAAGATAATGGTCTGGACTTTTAAAGAGACTGTGCCCTATGAGTGCGATCGGTGTTCCTTCTCACAGCAGTCAGATATGAAACGGTGACCTCACCTAGTTTTAAAAACTGTTTGCTTGTTTGACGTATAAAAGTGTTTCTTAAAACCAATTCACAGAAATAAAATATAACTATTTGACCAATTACAGATAGTCGTGACTTTGCTATCCACGATGTCAAGCTTTCCCTGAAACCCATAAAACCGCCATACGCGATTACCAGTGAGAAGTTTATCAACGAGACCATTGAACATGATTGGCGCCTTGGGGAAACCTTCAAATACTATGTCAGGTATATGGGAGGATCTAGGAATGAAGTCTCACAGTATTACTACTTTGAGGTGAGTCAATCAACTGCTGCATCGCGGTGAAGATCATCATCCTGCACTTATCCCAATTTATCTGGGGTCGGCGCAGCATGTCTTATTCTTCTTAACATTCCTATTCGCCGTCATCTCAAACGATACCTACTTCCTGGCTATATAATCTTTAACAGAAGCCTTCTTAGGCACAAGGTTGAGTGTATAAATTCACAAAAAAATACTTCTTAGTACTGACTCAGCATTAGCTGAGTATGAGGTCCTCGGGTCTAATCCCAGCTCGGAAAAAGTGTTTTTGAGTTTTTCCATATGCAATTTCTACGTAGCAGTCCATAGTCTGGATTTGTGGCTGATTGGTGGCAATATGTTCACCCCCTACATGGGACTTAAACATAACTGGCCGAATCTGGGTGTACCATAAGTACACCGCCGCCAAAAGGTAATACTGGCGCGATGTTAGTACAAAAAGAGTTCGAAAAAAGTTGTCTGTCTGCTCATAACAAAAAATCTTTTATCCGTTGCATCCAAGTTCTAATTAGGCCTTGGAATGTTATAGAACTCAACGCGATCCCAAATTTAGCAATATTTTGTAGAAGGATCTTGTGTGTCGATGTGCATTGCAGGCTATCTTCAGTCAGCCAACAGCGTCGTACCCCATACCCCAGGCTACAACTTCAGTGTTCTTCACGCTTGAAGACAAGCACGTTGATCCCCCAGAAGAACGAGGAGTGCCGAGGGTGAGTCGAACTATCGGCGTTACTTACTCAAGCAATGGTTCAACCAGACCACCATGGACAGAATATATCGTCTGACATTTATTTATTTTCATCATCATCATTTCGACATCATCTTGTAGTGTCTCCAAAATATGACACAACTAGCTTTTGCCCGCGGCTCCACTCGATTTTGTTAATCCCATGGGAATAGTACTTTTTCCGATACCTTCCCTGTCTTTTTCTGCACCCCTGACTACGAATATGTTAAATTTCTTAAAGATCTGTGATGAGTCTGGATTTGTGCCTAGTTGGTGGCCATAAGCTCGCCCCTTTTATGTTGGACTAAAAACATAAATGACGTAACGTGAGGGGTGTATCATATGAACATCTCTGCCTAACCCTTATGGAAATACGGACATGAGGTTTTGTTCTATTGTTTGAACTATTCTTAAAGCAGAGTAGGCGATACATAAATGATCGTAGTAACCTATTATTTCCTATTTTCCTTATACGGCCGGCGTTCTATAGTTGCTACCCTAGTTCCCTACTATGACACATTCATAAATGGCCATACAATGTACATCATTTCCTGCTTCCTAATAATATTATTGACGGCACGGTTAGCTTAGTCGCTGAGCGATTGGCTGCTGGGCTGCGTGTGGCTGGTTCGAATCCTGCACGGAACAAATATTTGTATGGCCTACCGGTAGTTGTTCCGGGTCTGGCTGTTTGTGTATGTGAGTTTAAATGTTTGTGAATGCACTCACGATACAGGAGAAATTTCTAATGTGGGGCAACGTTTCTTTAAAAAGAAAGATAATAAAAGAAAGAATATAAAATATTACAATTTACGCCCTAGCCTAGAAGGACATACACTGACCTTATTGGTGATATTCTTCAAAAAGGTCAGGTGCGTAGTATTCGCAGCCGGCGTGCGTGTATGACCAGATGTATGAACGTTAACGAAGCAAAAGGAGTATGTAAGGATCGTAGCAGGTGGCGTTCAGTAATTTCTGCCTACCCTCATGTAAAAAGACGTGAGGTAATATATTATGTTTGTTTGTATGTATGTATTACAAGTATGGATTTCTTATTACAAATTATTATTAGATTTATTATTACAAATATGGACTTAAATATGTATGATGTAGGTGTATTTCATCATCTTTTATCTACACCTAATTCGGAGGCTGCCTCCAAAGTATTTATGTTCGCTAGGTTACGTTTTAGTTAGATAATGTATTAATATAAGGTATGATGGGACTGGCATACACGTCCGTGTAAAAGTCCCTAATAATAAATAAAGAGAAAAAAAAAAAAAGTATGGATTTTTGTAACTCTATCACCCAAACATTACTGAACAGAGTTTGTGACACTATAGGTACGTATTTAAAGCCTATGGTTCAGAATGAAACATAGTACTAATATTATAAATTTGGAAGTTTGTGAGGATGTGAGTATGGATTTTCACGAAAAAACTCATCATCTGCCTAGCCTTTTCCCACCTATGTTGGAGTCGACATCCAGTCTAACCTGATGCAGCTGAATAACAGTATTTTTAATGAAGCGACCGCCTATCTGTCCTCCACGAAGTAGTTGCTAGGCAACACGACACCCCTTGGTAGGTCTGGTTGTCATACTTTCGGGCTTCTGAACGGTCACCCATCCACAGACTTACCTCGAAAAACATAGCCCAACCTTGGATAGACCCGTGCGGCTCTTTCGTGAAAAAACTCCTACTCGTACTTTTCCCCTCGAACTTTAACATCACCTCCAAGCCCTTTTAAGTATACTTTTGAAAAAACAAAATTGATTATGTTACTCGCTGATATTGTAGCTTTCTGTGATCGAAAGAATTGTTTGAATCGCTTAAAAAGTTATTGAGTTTATCCATTTCAAACAAACTGAAAATGGAATCTTGCCTCTTTATTACACATAATTCAATATATTCCTTTAGATTTAGATGAACCGCTAGTAAAATAGGTACATACATAGTTTAAAACATACCCTTTGTTCTACTGTGGTTTAGTTTATCATGTTGTTACTTTGTTAGGTTAGTTGCACAGTCGGCTTTGTCTTACCATAGAGGAACCCTTTATCCGTGACGTTTTTAAAAACCCATAGGTACTTAGCTCTTTTATTTAAGTCTATTCTTGGGAATAATCACCATTGTCTTGTGGTATGACGTACTAGGTACCTATAATAATAATAGCAGCCTGTTACTGCCCCACTGCAGGGCACAGGTCTCTTCTTAAACAAAGAAGGCATGAGCATTAATCAAAACGTCTGCTCATGGCCGGTTGATGATTTTAGACTCATTTTCTCACGATGATTGCCTCGTTGGTGTCGTGGTCCCACACATGTCAACACAACTACTGAGCGTGAGGTCCTGGGTTCGATTCCCAGGTCGGGCTAAGTGTTATTGAGTTTTTCCAATAGGTATTTTCTAATTAGCAGCCTGGGCGTCTGGATTTGTGCTCGGTTGATGGCAATAGACGTGATTATTTAAGTGGATATAGTTGAAGAGATGGAGAGTGACAAAGGCGACATTTTGTAAACTCTTACCCCCCACTTCCTAACAGAAAAGCTTATAAAATATAAAGTTTGTAACTGAAGCTGAAACCTAAATTAGGATGGCAGGTAATCTTAGCAAGTGGGGCACTGCCGTTCTGCTATTTGGGCCATACCAACACATCATGTCCTGCGTGACATCTGTCATAATAAATTGTATTAAAATAATACACATCTCACCCAAAACTTAAACAATAAATTCATCTGGAGCGACACTGGGATGCGTAGTGGCGTTACGCCAGATAATAATTTCATTACGTAAATACTTATTTGCTCAAATAAATGACAACCAAGAAAACCAGCAATACTATTCTGAAAAGAATCTCCCCCGAAAATAATATGAAGTAAATTATGTACCTACTCGTGTGGCTGTATTCTATAATAATAATGCTAGGGAGTGATACTTCACACACACATACACACACTCGTCACAGGGAGATTTTACCAGAATAAAAATGAAAGAATTCCATAACCGTATTCACAACAGTCGAATATTCCGTGCCTCAGAAATTTGGAAAGCACGTGAAGCCGCTGTTCCTGGCTACCGTTTGTTGATCTTTGACAGTCGTCGTGTAGTCAGAAGCCAGAAAGTAATAGGTTTCGTGTTGTCCAGTAATTTTGTTGTGGAGATCAGATAGGCAGTCGCTCCATGTAAAAACACTGATATTAAGCATCACCCGGTTAGACTGGAAGCTGATAGATTGATGGTTCACGAAAACATTTCGTTGACAATTTCGGAGCAGTCTATGACTCAGTTTCCTTTGATAAACATCATTGTTATAGATATTTTTGAGTAATTCCTAGAAAGTATAGTTCTTTTTTTTACGCGAAACTCCCATTATTTTTCATAAATAAGTAACCTTAGTTACTTAACATTAGTTATCTGCCAGAAAGTCCCATCGGAATCGGTCCAGCAGTTTTGGAGATAAGCCAAAACAAACAGAGACAGACAGACAGACAGCAATTTAATACCATGTTTTTCATAAAACTACTGTATAGGTATGTATACCTTCTTAATGTGCATTTAGTAATAAGCTATTATTTTGACTTTACAAATAGACACTTCCAAATTTTATTTATATCAATACTTAAAAGTAAAATGGGCTTATACTTATGCCGTGATTAAAGTCACGTAAATGTGTCTTCATAGGTACAAAATAATAATAATTAAACATGCGTAGGTAATTAATAGGCATGGGTTTCCGCAATAGGTTTAGGTTTTTCCCTTAATGGGAGTGTACTTAACAAAAACCACACCTAATTATAGGTAGTTAATAATATTGTAAAACAATACATATATTCATAAAATTATATTGTGGAGAAAATACATTTCTTTCTTTTTAAAAAAAACATTGCCCCACACTAAGAATTTGTTCTGTATCGTGGGTGCGTTTACAAACATTTAAACTCACACACACAAACAGCCAGACCCGGAACAATTACCTGTAGGCCAGACAAATATTTGTTCCGTGCGGGAATCGAACCCACGACACGCAGCACAGCAGTCAATCGCTCAGCCACTGCGCCAACCGTGCCGTCGATTTGTTACATCAGAGCGTAATTATTTATTTCATAAACAAAATACAAATAAAAATTGTAGTAATACATTAATTTTAAATATTGTGTTTAATATGTAGGTATGTGGTCATTTAACATTTAAATCATTTAGTTTTTTTGCCTGTTTCGGTAAGGAAAAACTTGAATTTTTAATTAACAGTCAGTTACACAAAATACCTAAACCCAAATAAAAAGAATTGGTCTATGGCATAAGCATCGAAAGTTAAATTAAAAAAACGAATCACTTGGCATCTGTGTATATAAATTAATAAAGTATATAATTTATAATAAATTCATCCGCATCACTGTCAACGGGAAAAGTACCCAAAAGGCTAGTCACGTTGAATGGCAAAAGGCCAGTCCTCTCTCTGGTCACGTGAAGAATCGGCCAAACTTCATTTAAAATTTGATGAATTCTTGTATGCCCTGTGATTTTGTTTTCTTTTCATGTACATATTAGTTTTAAATCTATTTAACAATTGGTTGATAGGTCTAAAAGTTTTTTTCCTCTTCCAGATGTGGTTCAGGATTGAAGGCCAGCATACGGAATACGACATCCGCTATGTCGCGCTTTCAGCTGACTGGATTCTAGCAGTCATCAAAATGAAGATCAAGCTGTTCGAGAGGATCGAAGCTATTCGAATGTTTTAATTTTTTTCAAGTAGTTGCTTTTTATGACGTCACTGTGAAACAAATTTGATAAGTGTTTACATAGAAGTAGAAGATTTGAAATTAATATTTAGAAACTTTAGAATCAAAGGTTTATGAAGAAATACATTTGGCCGTGTCTTTCGAATCAGCCACCTTGATAATAGGCTGAAAATCCCTGAAAAAAAATTTGAATTAACTTCTAAAATTCATAATTGACAACATATAACTTTTTCGTATAGAGTACCAAAAAATAAAAAAAAGTATTTGAAATCTGATTTTACTTTTATCGTTTTCCTATATTTTCCCATTTCCATATCCTCCAATAACAAATATAAATACAGAAGCATTCAAAAAAAAAAGTTGCCCCTCACTAGGAATTTCTCCTGTATCGTGGGTGCTTTTACAAACATTAAAACTCACAGACACAAACAGCCAGACCCGGAACAGCTACCTGTAGGTTATATAAATATATGTTCCGTGCGGGGATCAAACCCGGGACACGCAGCGCAACAGCCAATCGCTCAGCCACTGCGTCAACCGTGTCGTTAACTTTCCTCCCTCTCCCTCCAGTTTCCTCATTCCACCGCGGAACATGCCTTTACCATGGTGATAACCGATTAGCTTCGGCTTGTTGGTCTAGTGGTGGCAACCACTCTTGCTGAACATCCTCTGATCCTTTGATTCCCGGGTCGGCTAAAGTGTAATTAGGATATTCCATCTGGTATTTCTCAGGAGTAGCCCGGTCTCCTGGAGTCGATAAGTTTTGCCCGGTTAGTGACATTTTTTTTTGTTATTATAGGTGGGTGCACCTTTGACTAATCCTTGGCGAATATATACTTGATTTGTGATGGTATGAAATAGATAAAATAAATGGCTAAAAATAAAAATAAATAAAATAAAAAGTATTTATTTCAGGTAACCAAAAAGCACCCATACAGCAACGAGAATACATAAAACAACACATACACACACATAATTATACAATACACAAAAACAGACATATTATCGTACACAGCTAGTAACATGCCTGCTACAGCAATGTCCGATATACGGGCAGTCCAATCTCCCGGCAATCATCGCCAGCACTGTATTGAACTAAAGAATTTGTAGAGATGCAAGCAGTAAATGACAAAATTTTGCGGTTTCTTAAAGAGTCGTGAGAGAATTTTCAACGAACTGATTAAATAGGAGGCTATATTTATTACTCAGGAAAATGCTTCGGATGAGTAATTCATTCATATAATGCGGTTCTCAGAAGGACGTATGTTAATTCTGTGTCGAAGGTATTTCGCAACAGATAATATATTGCATTCTCGGGCTTTGTAACCGGTTTAGAAGAAGTGTCTGAGAGCAATGGCTTTATCAACACGATTGGTTTTGCAATATAAGATAAGTAGATCTCTCACAGGGTTAGTTAGTCGTAAGTTTTTGTATGAAGGTCCATTATCTTCTACAGCTTCCATTTGGGGTTCTACTTCCGTATCTTCAAAATAAAGGGACAGAGCTATTATTGAGCAATTCCCGTTATAGGAATCCAATAAAACTTTTCTTGACCTGGTATTTCAGACCAGAACTCCTCCTGGTCCAATCCTGATCCTCCTGATTTTATATGCTTCGTCTGCATCAACAGTCGGTCCACTGCTGGACATATACCACTCCAATCGCATACTATTTTGACTCAAATACAGTAAATATAGAGTCACTTGTTTGACGACCGATGTGGCGCGGCGGGCGAAGGTCCGCCTGCGATGCAGGAGGTTGCGGGTTCAATTCCCGCCTTGGGACAAATGTTTGTACGATCAAAAAAGATTTGTTCCGGGTGTTCTGGGTATTTGCTATGCATAATAAAAAATATCTATCTATGTAATGTATTGTATTAAGTACATCAGATTAGTCTAGACATCCAGTTGCCCTCCAAAACTCTTATATCGATGTGCCATCTTATTTCAATCGTCATCGTCATCGGCTTAACCTTTTCCCAACTATGTTAGGTTCGGCTTCCATCTTACCGGAGTCAGCTAAATAGCAGTGTTTTTTCTCATACCAACTACCTGTCTGATACCCACCCATAACCCATTTACTGTCATAGACAGTTGAATCTTTTCTCCGGGATTCGTCGGGCTTCATTGTCTCGATGCTCTTCTGGTGCTGGCCACTGCTGATTTTGGTTTCAATAGAGTGGCGGGCTTGTCCCTAATAAAAAAAAATACCCGTTACGATTGACAAAGATCTATGAATAACAGCTGGGATCAACGCTTAACGTGCTTACTGAGCCACGGTGGGGACTCGAGTTTGTTGCGGATGCCCACCCATCGACGGACCAACCTCGGGAAGCGTGGCTGAACCTTGCGAAATCGACCTGCGCGGTTTTAATTCTATAGCTTCGATCTCCTATAGTCGTATTTCAATCGTCTAAACCAAAAATCAACCAATCTCACACCTTTTTGCAATGTAACTACTTGAATAATCTATTCCCAATAATTATTTCTAGGTATCGAACGACCAGTTCATTGTTTTCTATGAATCATTCACTGGTACTTGCGATCAATGTCCTTGCGCAAGCGCAACGACTACTTTCACTTGACAACAACGAGATTTATATGGAAATGGCAAGACTTGCACGCGACCATTAGAACTGTGTTGCCAGTTAACAAAACGTGTTCAAAGGATAAACAAACTGTAGTTTTAATGGGTTTACCTGCTTTCTCCTCATTTTGTTTATAAGTAACAATAGTGCTACACTTACTTACAGTTACGATTGCACTTTATCTTTACATTTAAGAATGTTTGTTTTTATATTGATTTGACTTCCATTCATGGATTGACTTCGTGACTTTCTACAAAATTAAAGACGAATGGAATTTTAGGAAAACGATGTGTTTTACAATGATTTTACTTAAACGACTTCATGTTTAAAACATAGGTACTTGGTAATACTTTACCAAGTAAGAATGTGCATCAGTCCTTCAGATGTTTAATGACTAAATCGAGTTATCTGGGATCTTGAGAATAGACGAAAATAGACTATTAATCCAGCAAACAAAACGTAGATTTAATTCAGAGTAGATACATAATGACAAAACACAATAAAAGATAAAAAAAAAACTTATCTAAATGTATCCTCTAATAACTCATTTTAATCTAAATAATTATTACTAGAAAGTAAAATTCCTCTTAACATAAACTCATAACAACCTCACAAAACATCAGAACCGTGAGAAAAAAAGAACGGCTTTGTAACTCTATTCTTCTCGAACTTCACAGATGGGAAACAATGCAAAAAGGTTTATCACTGACCATCTAGTTCCTAATAAAATAGACAAAATCTACCTGGCCACCGCACCGGCTTCGCGCCATAATGACCCAAACTGTCATTCAACCGCGCATGCGCGTAGCGTTCGCACGGCCATCGCGTTTTGCCGCCATATTTGATTTATTCGAAGTGTAAACACGACGGTTTTTGAATTAAAAAGTGGTTTTTGTGCAACTAGTGATAATGGTGCGTACTTTTAAACTTGTGGGGTGCTTCAAAGTGCCTAAACGAGGCGCTAAAGTGGTACCAGCGTCGAGTGGCGAGGGAATTTTCACAATCGACATGTCGTCCACCTCCACATTGGATGTTGTTGTAAGTTAATTGCAAAATAATGACCTATTAGAAGGCTAAATTAGACTGTTGATTCATGAAGTGATACGTTCGGCTTGTTATGACTTTTCGACAATGTTTTGTGAACGAACAGCTGTTTTGATGTGACGTCATGTCTATGTAAGTTGATCGTAAGTTTACGATCTGTAATTTGGCATTGCACCGTAATTAATTAAGCAATGAGGTAGCATTACTAATTTAGTAAACTATGCTTAGGTATGTGCTATTAATGGACGCGATACCAGCAGAGTTCTAAGTTATTCAAGTTGTATCTTAGTTATGTGAAGTTTTAACCTATACCTACATACTCGTATAATAACATAGTAAGGATTGCCCTTTATAATAATATCTTACTAACTGTTTCACAAAATGAACACATTCGCAAGAATTTGTCAGATTCATCTCTCAGTTGATTTGTTGGATTAGTTTTTATCTATCAACGTATTTTTATCTCTCTTGACTTCGTTCTTGTAGGTATTATATAAACAATAATTTTTAAGTACATATACTTTTTTAACTACGTTAGTGCAGAGATAAAACGAAGTAGGTCTTGTTCTGCTTTTGCATCACCCTAAGGTCGACTGGTAGAAAACGCCTGAGGCATTAAGTTGCCTTTGAACGGTTATTTTTACTTGTGCCAATGATATTATATTAAATAATATAATATTATTGACTTGTGCAAAATTTTTCATGAAATAAATACATTCTGTCGTAACCACCTAGATTTTGGCCTCATAATTTTACTACCAACGCCATGTTTGACTCCGCTTCTAGCCTCCCAAGATGATACTGAAGTAATTAACACTTAAATCGTTACACTATGTCATGACTTTTAAAGTTGTATAAATATTCGTAACATGTGACTGGTTGTACAGACCAGCACCTCAAATTATCCCAAACTGTCAAATTTTCCTAATTGAACATGAACCTTATTCTTTTGTAGTAGAGTTGAAAATCAAAGACATTTGACATTATTGGGTAGCTTGATGTGCTGGCCTCTGTATATCAGCTATAAAGCACTCTGCTCAGGACTTGTTTCTAGAATAAAAAGTAACGCAAAATGAATATAAATAAATAGTGCTGGACAATCCACACAGCATGATCTAGCCCCAAGCTAAGCAGAGCTTGTGATACCTATATCACAAGCTCTGCTTATATATTGTATTAAGAATATCAGTCATTTAGTACCTATACTAGATGACTGATATACTTAATACAATACATTACATAGAAAATACCCAGAACACCCGGAACAAATCTTTGTAGATCGTACAAACATTTGTCCCAAGGCGAGAATCGAACCCGCAACCTCCTGCGTCGCAGGCGGACTTTCACCCGCTGCACCACATAGGTCGTCATATATGACAAATTTTCAAACCTGTGTTAACTGCTGCGACTGGTTGAATGATTTTTCAACAGCCAATCGAATACCTTGATTGCGTTTGATTTGTGATGCGTCTATAATTTTGTAGCAACATCTGTATTCCCACATACTAACTAAGCTAACGGATCCTAGATCGTGATATTAAAGTTATCCATACAATTTACAACATAATATACAAAACCCCGACAGCAACCGACGAGCAGTAGCCCACAAGATATTGGAGGGTCCTCCCTTTTCTATGAAGAACTTTACGCCCTGTTCTTCATTCCTCCAAAAATACTTTTGGGTACCTTGGTGTAATTCTTTCACAATAGTTGTATGACTAATGATACAAAAGTCCGGACGGGGTAATAGTAACCTGGTGACTTGACAGGTGGTTATTCCACCTTATACACCGGCACGTACCTAGTCAAGCGTGTACGTGATATTACTCGTACTTGATACTTTTATCCTCATTATAATACACCTATAATTTTTGCGGGAATAACCGTCTTTGGCATCTTTAACACCTTAACTGCCAAACAACGAGACACAATAGAAAATGTATTGTTTGTCGGTCATTTGGCGTTCAACGTGTTGAGACTGAGTCCTAGTTTTCTAACAAAGTCATTAAAAAATTATGCCGTAGCTACACCACTAACAGTCGTACGCCAGTAAAATCAATTAGAATCCTTCTAAATGTGGTCGAACTAAAAAAATACACATTTTTTATGGAAAGTAATTTCGCATTTCACCATAGCAACACATAAGGTTGGCGTAATCGTACTTTCCTGTGGTGCCTTAATAAATTGAGGCCTACAGCCAGGGCATACAACTTATAAACTAAGCGAATACGCGCTAAGGCTTCTGCCTGTGGGGTACGAACCTCAGCTTTGGGCGTCCCTGGAGGGAGGGCAACAAGTGACAGACTGGATCGTATCAAGATTACTTGAAGATTTAAAGCTACATGCTCAACGATGTGGAGAGGTTTGAGCAAGAGTCGGGGTTATAAATACCTGACCAGGTTTAGAGTCGGTTGGTTGTGTAGTTATATTACTTCAATAATATTTAGAGCATCCTCAGACTAGTATCTTGTACCTTTCTTATTTACGACAAAGCGTTTCTCTTTTTGTTACCATTCAGCTTTAACTTCAGTTTGAACTAAGTATTTGCATTTGCTATTCAGTCGCTAGAGAAAGTTGCTATTGTACAATTAAAGGCTAAAATCACTAAGTAAGTATCTGCAGTTCAATGTATTTGGCGGCATTATTCATAAAGTTGATTAATCAAAATTTGCCTTATTTACATAATATTGACTGGTCCTCACCAGGTCCTCATCAGGTACTAGGGTCTTCAGAAGATACGCGACAATAAAACACAAAATTAAACAGACGGGTAGGTAACAAAAGAGAAAATATAACAAAAACTTTCAAGTTTTCGTGTTGTGATGTAAGTGAATATCGAGCATAGGTCTCTTAATTGCAAAGTAATGAAAGGACTACCACATTAGCTGCAACTCAGCTGGGTAGCTATGAGACCTTCATAGGTCTAGGTCTTCATAGGTAAATTCATAAAAATTGTCATTATTCTGTCATCAGAATTTTATGCATTTCTAATAATATCACCCAAAGTAGCCTTCTTCTTGGTTTAGATCTTAAAATAACTAGACATGGAATCCGGCAAAGTGCTAATGCAATCGAAAAGATTTATGAAGTTAGCAACTTTTCTTCAATACGTTAGATCTTACAAAATGAATTAAACACGAAAAGTCGTGGTACTGGTGAAAGGATTGTCGCAATATTTGGGCCCACAAAAGATCTTAAAACGTAATAACTTGGGATTTACAATTTCCAACATCTTTCAACAGCTTAACCAAATCATTTGTATTGCTAAGCGATTGTATTGAGGAACGTCGAACAGATACCAGCATATCAAGCTACCCTGCTTGATGTGCTGGCCTCTGTACACAGACACGTAAATACACACACACAGGTGTACAGGGTACAGGTGTTCACATTATACTAACACAATTCGTCTTACACTAGAACCAATGACTAATGTTTCGTAAAACATATACATATATAAATATATAGTGTTAATTGAGATAGTGATCAGAAAACGTGAAGAGATTATTGTTTGAAAGCGCTGATGTATCAGCCAATCAATTTGAAAAAATAATTGTTGATGGCCCAATTCTTTTGAAAGACTTATTTACTTAGGTTACTTAACATCACGTTACGACCCTTAGAAGCAAATTAAACTACTGGACACATCTAGTTAACTATAAAAGACCACCCGACTAGTTCCGAACTCGACTAGTTCTTTAGTTTGTATATCAGGATGCTATGTCGCCAAGGTTTTCTTTTCTATCTCCATGTATAATACTTTCTCGATTAGGCTCCAAAACATGGCCTATCTAGATTTTTGTAGATATAAAGAGATCCTGCTAGATATAGGCTTCTTGTAACCTGCGTCAGAACACTTCAGGTTCTATGCCTTATTCGTCCATGTTGTCCTAGCCACGAGTTTCCATGAGAACAATTCATATTTACTAGAAATTTATTGCCACTCCGTTTATTGCTTTTCGTTATAGAACATTATTATCTGCATCATCTAATGGGACAATATCATTATGTTTCATTGCCTCATTCTCAAAAATCGCTTGCTAGTCGTCCATGTTATGGAAATTCTCATTCACAGAACTATTATTGTTTACTACAACCTAAAAATAGAGCTTTATCTCATTTTAAAGACGTGTCTCGCAAGTTTTGCGTTAATTTATAATAACAATATCTACAAATCCCATTTGTGTGACAGAGTTATTGAATATGCCGATAACATGCGAACTTATGTAGCACTAATTGATTCGATTCAAAATATACTATATGTCGAGTACACAATTAATATAGGTATCATGCAGTTCAATACATATCATCTGCCTGTCTGCTTGCGTTTCTGTCTGGACTAGGAATAAGATCCCTGTTCTACTTTTCAAACAGCGTTATTGTCCCCAAATGCTTTCCCTTTATCTAGAATATTGTTGCCACTGACCGACCTCATTCCTCGGGTGCATAGTTGCAATGCAGGTCATGTAGATATTTAATGGTCTTTCTAATATCCATTTCCAACCGCTTGCTTGATTCGTCATTCAAAATTATTATATTCGAATATCTAACTGTTTTTTAAAGACATACTTTAGAGAAAATGTTAAACTGTAAACGCTTTCATATCATAAAAGAACCTCTAGCTTTCATCGTTTGAAAACTTCACAGTTACGAAGATGAGAGATCCGTAGACAATAACCAAGAAAGTGACGTTCCAGGCATTACCAATATCGTTAGTGTAAGACACTATAATCAAGATATGTGAACTATGATTGATTTTATAAATAGAGAGCTTCATTGATGTTCCATTATGTTTTACTTAGAAACCCAAGTCAATATTCAAGTAAGTGAGGGTGAAAACAATGTTAATGTTCTTAGGAAATGAGCTGTCGTTTGTAATGAGCTGCTGTGATCGATACGTTCATGTAAATATGTGATTATTGCACACAGCTGTAGGTGGCGATAAGTCTTTAATGAGGACAGTTGACCTTCATATTCATATCAGCTTTTAAAGTTCTTTTTTTGTTCTTTTTTTTTTTGAAAACGTTGCCCCACACTAGGAATTTCTCCTGTATCGTGGGTGCGTTTACAAACATTTAAACTCACATACACAAACAGCCAGACCCGGAACAACTACCTGTAGGTCATACAAATATTTGTTCCGTGTGGGGATCGAACCCACAACACGCGGCGCAGCAGCCGATGGCTCAACCACCGCGCCAACCGTGTCGTCAAGTGTGCTGAACGTGAAACTTCTGTGCCTACTGCAATGAATATTATTTTTATGGCATCTGTATCTGAAGCCCAAAAGTCTGACAGACGATCTAAACTTAGCATATCGGAATTGCCTTGGGTTGTGGAGGTCAGATGCCAGTCGCTGCGTATATTTTACGCAGAAGATTACTATAAATTTTAATTGTATTCGATTTGCCTGTGTAATATTATAGAAGTTGAATAAAGATTTTTTACATCCATCTATCGTCATTATCTTCCAGACCTGTTCTTAATTACTTTGGGATCGGTTTCCAGGCTTACCAGGCGCAGTTAAATACCAGTATTATACTTGGATCGACTGCCTATCTTACCTCCACAGCCTGGTTCCTGAGTAATACAATGCCCCTGGGTAAGACTGGTTGCTAGACTTTCCGACGTCTGTTAGACTATTTGGCACAAGTTTTGCTAGGGAGTTTGTTGCGCCACTTCTGCTTTCCAGAAAAAACACTAGGAAGTGGAACGTGCTTTGCAAGGCTCGGTATGTAATCAATAGTGACCCATCCTCAAAACGATCTCCAATCCAGACACTCCGACCAATGCAGCTGTTTTATTTTACCATGAGCCCCCCGTTACGCAACTGGTACAAATCAAAACAATAATATGATTGTTTGTTTAAGTATAGCAATATCTTCGTTACAGTTCATTGTTGAAGACCGGTGATCTAGCAGACAGAACTAGCGACCTGCATGTTTTTATCTATCTAATTATGCTATCAGTGATCATCATCATCATCATCATCATCCTGCCTTTATCCCAATTTATTTGGGGTCAGCGCAGTATGTTTTCATCTTCCAAACATCTCTATTTGCCGTCATCTCAAAAGTAAGTCACCTCCTTTCCAGCCAAATCACCTTTCACACAATTCATCCATCTTTTCTTTGGTGTCCCTCTTCTCTTGTAACCCTCCACATTCATACTCAAAACTGTCCTTACAACATGGTTCAAGTTATATTCCAATCATATGCCCTATATGGATCTTTTACAGTCGTTACGGGTAGTCAGAAGCCCGAAAGTCTGACAACCAGTCTTACCAAGGGGTATCTATCGTGTTGCCCAGTAACTGGGTTGCGGAGGTCAAATAGGCAGTCGCTCCATGTAAAACACTGGTATTCAGCTGTATCTAGTTAGACTGGAAGCCGACCCCAATATAGTTGGGAGAAGGCTAAGCAGGTGATGATGATGATGCCATCAACTGCCACCGATTTAACTTCTAAAATTCTTCAGGCTCTATTTCTATGTACGGAACTAACTACTAAAATAAGGAATGAAATATATTCTTCGGTTCATACGTTTCCAAAAGTTTGCAGACATAGTTCATAGTATCTTATCTTTTCTGTTTGTGGTGCACTTAACGGACAAATATTAGAGTGATTCAAGATTTGTGGCTACTTTTTACCATCTTGTTAAAATTGCTTTACCGATGACGTGTCTGTAGGCACAGATTATTATCTGAAAGATATAAATTTGGCAGAGATAAAGGTATATTTATGTTATACACATATACAAGCTGATGCCCGCGGCTTCATCCACGTAGAATTTATCGAAATTTAAAGCACTTTATTTTTTTGTGCGGAACTCTAATTATTTTTCTAAAAAGTAAATAAAAGTTACATGTAACATTAGCTGTCTGCCCGGGAAACTCCCATCCAAAAGCGGTCCAGCAGCTTTGGAGATTATTAAGGTACCTGCATTCGTTTAGACTGGAAGCTGATCCCAACATAGTTGGAAAGAAAGAGGCCAGGCAGATGATGACGTATCATTTCTAAGTCCCACAACATTATTGTTATACCCAAGTTTTCGAAAAAGGAAAATGATTGGCTTTTTATAAAATAATCATGGTGTAAATAGTCATCAAACCACCCCAATCTGTCAAATTTCTTTGACAGTCTGGGTTAGCTTGATTTGCTGGGTGTACAAATGCATTAGAAGAAAAAAATACATTTATCACAAATTGCTTCGACTGTTGCATGTTTAAAAATAAACCTGCTAAATTAAAAATACATTGCTCATAATCCTTTTGTGAAGCCAACAGGACTTTGGAAATCAGTCGTGTTAAACTTACCTGGGTGTTAAATGGTCTTTTTTCTGCTGTTCTATTCCCAGCTTTGTCCTGATAGCTGTACGGTTTAGATTCATATGTATTGTTATCAAAGGCTTTGTAGGAAATTCCTGGCGCGGTTGGTATTGGGAATTCCTTTGTGGATGTTTCATAGGTTGAAGTGTATGAGGTAGAAGCTTTGCGGTAGTATCGTGGTTATTTTAATAAAATTGTCACGTATAAGTATACAAATAGTTACAATACAAAACGTACGTTACCTAATTGATTCAGAGAATGACGAATATTGGTTAGCAAAAACTGTGGACTACTGTTAATGTGTACCTAATTATTTTAGACTACTTTGGGCTTTTCTGACTTTACGGCATTAATTAAATAGTTCATTTCATTACACAACCAGAAGCCTGATACGGCCGACATATATTATCTTCTAAAAATCTAAACTATTACTTTTCTATCTTGAGTCTTTCAAACCATAGAGAACCAAAGATTTACCAGCCTAATACTGTCCCACTGCAGGGCAAAGGCCTCTTCTCATACAGAGAAGACACGAGCATTAATCACCACGCTTGCTAAAGACAAGTTGGCGATTTCAGGCTTATATTAATTATATAAGTCCAGGTTTCCTCACGATATTTTCCTTCACCGATGTCAGTGATGTCCAAGATAAACTTAGGAAGTATATATGAATTGGAAAAGTCACATTGGTACTTGCCCAGGTTTGAACCCACAACCTCGTGCACAAGAGGCGAGGCCTAAACCACTGGGCCATCATGACATTCAATAAGCCTGTATGCAATAAGGTTGGTCATAACATCAAACCTTTTCAATATACAGTGGGAAGTTCTTGGCTTGTTAATATTCTTTGCAGCTGTCAGTCAGTGAAGGACGTCACACGTAACAGCCTGTAAACACAGGGGTCTTTCCCCGAATTAACAGTCGGTAAAACCATCTGTTTATGGAAAGTAAAATGACACCCGGGTTGGAATGCGCTAAATGATGGGTTTGCAGCAAGACTTTTAAACGAGCTGATATAAAGGCCAGGCGATCCTTCTGTAGTGGATTATTCCACCCAGTTCCCCATTTCGTGGATCCCGTCATGTGTTACTGCCAGGTCAGCGTATCTGGAAATCTTACCGTTGCCCTGCGGAGGTTATTAGTGATCCTATAGTCTGCAAGTTAAGAGTAATGGGTAGTGCATTGTGCCACCAAATCGAAACTTGAATCTTCTGCTTCCCTGCATGGCACGCCTGTACATATGAGGTCTTCCTTGACTTTCATAAATTGTCAGATGTCAGTAACTGTTTAACACGAAACCCTTTGGCTAGGGCAAACTTTCGGGCTTCTGACTATGTAATGAATTTCAAAGACTTCTACAAATGACAGCTTGGACCAAAGCCTTAACGTACTTTCCGAGGAATGATAAGATCACGAAAACAACGACAACGATCAAGTTAATATCCAGTTCAACTTACCTGATCTACCACTAATGCATTCTAATAAAGATTTTTTCTTGCTATTGATTAAAGATCAAAGTCTATCCTATTAATACACATGTTATTACTACGAGGAAACTGCTCAGAATACTAACGCGCTGCGCATACGCAGCAACTTGAATTGACGCAAACGCCATCTTTTTAAAAGATTTCTGTTAATTGTTGCCAGTTGTGGCAGCGTCTACTTCTTAAATTTTTTAACATTATATTCATGACGTCATAAATACGTAGGGTTACTTCTGAGATGACGACAAATAGAAATGTATGGAAGAAGAAGATATGCTGCTTCGAGCCCAAATACATTGGGATGAGAGCAGGAGGATGATGCTAAGTACCAGTTGCAAGTTGCCAGTTGCCGAATTCAGGGATCAAAATTGCTCCGTCAGCCCAGCGCCATTAAGCGATGATCCAGCAATTTACTTACGGCAATCATCTTTAAGTCTAGATTATTAAGGTAGCTGGTTCAACCGGCGCCAATGAGTAACGGTATCGGCAGTGTAATGATAGGCTACGAGCACAGACTAAATATCTAGGCTATTAGCCGCTTCTTTGATCATGGGAAAGAAATTGTAACGTCTATATTCTATGAGGAGGCTTGAGACTAGATAAACTTAACATTAATAATACGACTCACACTACTCATATACACTCCCACATCACATACACTCATCATTCATCATCATTTCAGCCGAAAGACGTCCACTGCTGGACAAAGGCCTCCCCCAAGGATTTCCACAATGACCGGTCCTGCGCCTTCCGCATCCATGCCCTTCCCGCGACCTTCACCACATACACTCAAATATACTTAAATACACATCATATGCATACGTCACACCACACATAAATTACACTTGCACATACACCATGCTACAATTTTGAAACTTCTGCAAGTATTTTATAAGTAACTAAACTACATCCATAATCATTCTTTTGTTTCTTATACAGGGTAATTATTATTATCATTATACGATATATATTTGCCCTAAAGAAGAAGGGACCTGGTGTCCTAATATATAGGCTTCTGCTTAGTTTAGGTACCAGTCTCCCACAAATATTATGTATGTAGTTTAGTCTCCTTTTCTTGTGGAAACCATAACTCTGTAGGAGAGAATGAACTATTAATACACTGTAAAGCATTATGAAGAATTGTTATGATTCTTCATTACATTTAATACAGGTAGTTATAAACTTATCGCTCATGTGTAAAATATTACATAGGTCTAATCGTGAATAAATACAATTTCCGTATGTAATGTACGTATACACATCAGTCTGCGTAAATACAGTATGCAAGTAGGTACGCATTTTTTCATGCCATAACTGTTTCTTTGTAAAAATATGACGGACATAATTTGGACAAGTACATAAAAGCAAGCAATTTATAGTAAGCAATATGTTGATCCTCGCAGTAATTTGACGAAACTGCTTTGTGGACTAAAACTCAGGGTGTCCTTCAGGAAGTGTCGAATCCAGGGCATAGATAGGAACTACGTTTTGTTTATATTTAGATAAGCTTGTCAATATTACGAAAAATCGATAATGTGTTTTATTCGATATAACGATATGTTTTATCCGATAAATCGATAAGCGTCATTCGTTATTTTGATATAAAAATGACGAGTATGGAGAACGTAAACACGATGTATTACAACTAAACTTTATATTTTCTCAGAAATAATGCGCATTTACTGCTCTATACAAAATCTGATGTAGCTAAGTTAAGGCGTGACCAAAAAAATTGGATATCACGATTTTTTTTCGCCACATCTATCGATTTATTTGAGAAATATCGATATTTCTTAATACTTCCTACATGTCTACAAATAGACCGTCTGCCAAACCCAAGCACTATCCATAAGAATTTTTAAACAGCCAATGAGCTGGATCAAAAACAAAACAAAAAAATCCATTATGTCACTGCGATTATCCCATAAAACCACAATCCCCAGTTACATCCAGCCACACAAATGGCTAAACAACACAAAACAAAAGACCAAACAGTGGGTCATCGCTTCCTGCCATTCATTTCTAACACAAATGGCTCTGTCGTGTTTCGTTCAGATGCAGATATGTTTTACTAGAATCGTTTCAAAGGTCATTTAAATAATTACGATACTAATGCATTATCTGACGCGAACAATGTATTGTTAAATGGAACGTTTAATGTTCGAGAGTTGGAGGTTCAAGGTACAGTTGGACAGATAAATTATGGAGATGTAATCATCGAAATGATTTTCTTCATATATTATAAGTATATGTATCTAATATAAAACATACTCGTGTCACGGTGTCTGTAATTAAATTCCTCCGAAATGGATGGACCGATTTTCGTGAAATTTTGTGTACATATATCGGTTAGGTCTGCGAATCGTCTATTTTTCATCCCCCTAAATGTTAAGGGTGGTCCACGTTAGGGGTGCTTTTATTTTTAATTTTTTTAGACAAAATGTTTTGTTTTTATTTTTTCATGTTATAGCATACAAAAATACAAACAACTTCAAATTTACACCCTTCCATCACCAACCTCTATATGGCAAAAGAACGTTTGCTGAGTCAGCTAGTTATAAATAAAACTTATCATTGAAGACATTAAATATTAGGTCTTTACCTATGAAATTGCCGTTCTGCAGTACTGGCCATTTCAAATCAAAATATTTTTTGTTTGGCTAAGAATTCTAATTTCAAATTAATTTTATTTTAAAAACATGGATTTTTTTTTCCAAAAGTAGTCATTTGTTTATTGATTAGTGTTACATTTTCATCGCATTTAAATCTTTTTCGTCATCATGGATACGTTAAAAATTCGAGTAATTATGGAATATGAGTACCGTCGTGGCAGCAACGCGGCACAAGCGGCACGCGACATCAACGACGTTTACGGAGCTAACACTACAAACCAACGCACTACCTGTTATTGGTTTGCTCGCTTCCGTTCTGGAAATTTCGACCTGAAAAATGAACCTCGCGGTCGTCCGAAGACTTTGGTCGACAATGACGAATTAAAGGCGATTGTGGAAGCTGATGATACACAATCTACGGCTGAATTAGCAGCAGCTTTCGACGTTAGCGTCAAAACAATATTGGTCCATTTGCGTCAAATTGGCAAGGTAAAAAAGCTTGACAAATGGGTGCCCCACGAACTCAATGATCGCCAGCGCGAAGTACGCGTCGAGACGTGCCTTGCACTGCTCAACAGACACACAAATGAAGGAATTTTGAACCGCATTGTTACCTGCGATGAAAAATGGATTCTGTTTGATAACCGCAAGCGCTCAGCAAGTTGGTTGGATCCTGGTTCAGCACCTAAACAATGCCCTAAACGAAAACTTACCCCAAGAAAAGTGATGGTCACTGTTTGGTGGTCTAGCGCCGGTGTGATTCAACACAGCTTCTTACCAAACGGGGTGAGCATTACTGCAGATGTGTACTGTGAAGAATTGAACACAATGATGGAGAAGCTGGCACATCTCCAACCAGCATTGGTCAATCGCTCGTCTCCGCTGCTCCTGCACGACAACGCGCGACCTCATACTGCACAGCAGACGGTCTCCAAGTTGCAAGAACTGGGGTTGGAAGCTCTCCGTCATCCGCCCTACTCACCAGACCTTGCGCCTACAGACTACTACTTTTTCCAGAATTTGGATAACTTCTTGGCGGGAAAAAAATTCAATACCCGAGAGGCAGTACAAAATGCCTTTGAAGAATTTGTTGCCTCCCGTCCAGCTGATTTCTTTAAGAAGGGCATCAATAAACTGCCACTGCGTTGGCAAAGATGCATTGATTGCATGGGTGATTACTTCGATTAATACAAATAAAAAATACATGAAAAAAATTCATTTAAATTTTTCATACAAAACGGCAATTTCATAGGTAAAGACCTATTATTATGATAAGTTTTCGAGGAGTGAATCCTCGAAACTTATCATTATATTGAATGTCTAAGTGTAAGTACTTCAATGATTTATGATAAATCATATTTATTTTAGTAAATAGGTTTTTACAAACACTTTTACACGTCAACAAGTAAAATATATATTTTTTTAAACTAGGTTGGTGTTTCGCTATCTGACTACTCTGAGAAGAAACACCGAAAGAACAGAGATCACAGTCTTTTTTACCAGAACAGAGATCACAGTCTTTTTTACCAGAACAGAGATCACAGTCTTTTTTACTTTTGTCCAGACATTATTTTGGTTTGATCATGTTAGGACCATGAACATTAGTGTCCGAGATGGTCTTTTGAGGAAAGAACCACACAGATATGAGGATCTGTTCAGTCAGTGCAAGCATTTGTCGGACATTGTTGAGTTCAATACTAGTTTTAGTAACTACACAATTATGAAAGAAAATAAGATTGCCTCGTTGCTCTAGAGGTTGCAAGCGCTACTGCCGAGCATGAGGTGTTGGGTTTGATTCCTGGGTAGGGAAGAGTCTTTTTTAAATCTGGAATTGTTCAGTTCCAGAGTCTGGATTTGTGCCCGGTTGGTGCTAATGGGTTCACATCCTATTATCTACATGAAACATATATGGCATGGTAGACCTCTAAGGTACACCTCTCTTGAACCCTTCGGGGCATGATATTATGATGATGTATGATAATTTTTAAATCTATTTAGCTATAGGATTCGCCAAAATATAGCGTCTTAGCGAATGTTCAGAAAGCGGTCAGTGACTCGAAAATTTAAGCCGCCAAATTAAAGCTATCAGTTACTCGAAAAGTCGGCGTCTCAACTTGCAACAACGAAGAAAAATTGCCACATTAAAAATCCCCATAATTCAAGCCGTAATTTACTTGAATTTCTGCGGTTCCGCTTGGGAGAAAAATTGCCGCCATCAAGGTCATTGACCGCTGGTTGGTGGAGGATCTTGTGGTATTGTGGTTCACCACACTCAATGTGTTATAAAAAAAACTAAATGACAGTGCATTTGTATAACCCGCATATTTTTATGAAGATGTTGAAACTATTTTACCCGGTATTGCGCAATTTCTCCATTTATCATTGATTCCGAACTCTCTCGAACTAGTTCCTGCCATTGTCGCAGAAATACAAAATCGTGAGTAATATCACAACACCCATCACGACATGGCGTACGCCATATTGTACGCCTAGCACGAATGCTTGACGTAAACGTACCGTCAATCCTAACGATTTAAGAATTCAAAAGACAACTGTCCTGTAGCATTTTGGTTTAAATTTATGAATCAAGTACAATAAGTATCGCAAATAGGCCATTTACAATGAATATGGTCTTTAAAAATAAATTCAATTTTCAAATCGTTCGATTTGACGTTCGTCCGACGTGCTTCTTCTTCTTATTAGCGTGTCGATGGTAATGTCTATAGACTCGGCCCAAAAATTAGCAACGAGTTTGGCACTATCAGATCAAATACGTGCTAGGCACAAGTTGGCATCAACTCATAAGCTTGGATATTTCAAATCGTGACTTGAAACTGCAACTATACAACATGATTAGTGATACTGAAAATTACTATTACCATTGTACGTTTACGGGTCTCAGTATTCGTCGATGTACCTTCCATCTCAAATCCACTCATCATCATTATGATGATGTGTTCTGAGCTCTACGATTACTGACAAATGCTTGCACTAATTGGACAGGTCTACTCATCTGTGTGGTTCTTTCATCAAAAAAAAAAGTTTCATTATATTATGCATGCTGTGGTGTCCTGTAAGTGAAGGAGTACACCTACGTGATACCTTTGTCGCCTATAATTTATTTCCCATGATTAGTGTACATTCTTTGTTGGAGATCCTAAATAAATAAATAAATAAATAAATAAAAAGACCATCTCAGACACTAATCATGGAGATTAGTGTCTGAGATGGTCATATTAACATGATCTGATCAAGAATGTCTGGAATATAATAGAGACAGTGACCTCTGACTTTGTTTGGGTTTTTCAGAGTATTCACATATTGAAACACCGTCTTCGTAAAAGAACAATATGTTATTAATATTTGATGTGTAAAACATACATACATTAATCAAAATCAAAATTCATTCATTCAAATTAGGCTAGAATCAGCACTTTTTGACGTGATGCGTAGCAGTCGTCTGACAGTCCCCGAAAACGCCCACCCATCACCACTGTGCATTTACTAAACATAATACACTTACTCCCGCGTTTTTCCCATGGGGGTAGGCAGGAGTTACAGACCGCCACCTGTTACAATCCTTACATATCCTACACGCACGTCAGACGACTGCTACGCATCTGACCTTACACACTTGACGTGTAAAAGCATTAGTACACACATCATTCATCATATAACAAATGAAAACCGATAGGTTGACTAATCAATGATGTGGTTGAAAACTTGAAACTTTATTTGTATGAATTTCACAATGAAGAATGGCCACTCATGTATTACCTACAGACCATGTATCACATCACCACACTGAATGTCGTTGACAATAACATGGCGCTTTTCCAACTCGTCATGCATCATTGGCATTTTAACTGTATATGGCAAAAATAATTATCATATGAGTACCTTCCATTTTAGTCTTGTGTTGTCCTTTGTCATACATACAACCAAGTAAATGAATATATCGCCTTGATATTGCATTTAAACCCGTTTTTCCTTCATAACTCATTATTTGAACCTACTTTTTAAAGGGAGCCAATGAGACCCTACTACTAATCCCTCGCTGTCCGTCCGTTCGTCTCTCTGACAGCGGGCTTGTATCTCATGAACTGCAAGCGGTAGACAGTTGTAATATTCACAGTATGTGTATGGCCTCATATACACAAATCATCATCATCAGGCTATACTAGTCCATTGCTGGACATAGCCCTCTCCTAATCAGCGCCATAGCACCCTGTCTTCAGCTTGCCGCATCCAGCATTTGCCTGCAGTCTCGCAAATCGTCATCCCACGTAGTCAGAGGGCGTCCTACACTACATTTGCCGAGTCGCGGTCTCCACTCAAGAACAAGTTTATACACAAATAATTAAACCAAAACTAAATTACTCATTAAAGGGTGCCCTTTAATGAGTAATTTAGTTTTTCGGCTTTTTTTGCTCGACCTTAACAACCGCTGTATCTCTCATCTTGTACGATGGTACCCTTCATTTGCGACACCGACTCTCACTTGGTTGTTTGTATATCCCACTTCTATAAAGAACATTACTTTAAGTGATCTTGTGACTCCCAATGGTTCCAGATTCCGAGCTTGTGCACTCCTCTGTCGTCTTATGAGGCTGTTTCGTTCATGTTAGGATCCATTATATTTATTATGTCCGTCATTATTCCATTCGACGCCATCATTCGAGTCTACGTCATCAAAAATCCTTAAAAGCTTCTTCATTTAAAACATCGTCATTCATCACTCATACATGGTCATAAATCTTCACCAAAACACAAATAGTTTCCGAAAAATGTTTTCGTTTACGGAAACGGTTGTAAGGGGACCGTGTGTTTGAATGTAGTATGAGTCATCGAAACTCTAGACAGGCTCTTGTCAGTAGCGTGTAGCGTTCTCATTAAACAAGTTTTGAATATTTTTCAGAACGTGTGCATTGAATGAAAATATTGACGCGATTAAAGCGAGTTAAAACATGACTCACGATTTGAAATTGACCGAGTTAGGTAGTAACTAATTTTACATACATAGATGAATTTGTTCCACTTCTTTTTTTTTAAATAAACGTTGCCCCACACTAGGAATTTCTCCTGTGTCCTGGGTGCGTTTACAAACATAACATCAAATAAACTCTTAATATACAAATATTTCTTCCGTTCGGGAATCGACCCACGACACGCGGCCATGCCACCATATTCACAAATACATGTGTTGGTCTAATAAAATTTACTCATTATGTCTAATAGCTTTAAAGAGGTACCTTTGGGAGAATGAAAAAATCCAGAGTCAGAAATCAGCCTTGCAATTACTAGCTACGACCAATGTTTTCCATGAAATATATTTCAATGCAAAACGCCAAATTGCACAATGTATCGTGTAACACCTCAACTGCCAGAAAACGAGACACAATAGAAAATTGTTTGTCGGTCACTTGGCGTTTAAAGTGTTAAACGAAAGCCAGCTTTATTATACATATGTAATAGGTTATCCCAGCCACTTCTTCATCATCATCATCATCAATGTCCTTTTCATCAACCAATGGAAGTGCTCATACATCATCATTCTCTTCCATCTTCCGTGACATGCTAGCCTGTAGATCTTTTTTTTTGGGTTTTAACAGACGTTAAGTCGTAGACAAATTGATAGCAATCTCATTAACATATAATATCGATTTATATAAGATTCTATCGACAGATTTATTATAAACATCGTTTTAAATGACCACAAAACCTAGTAATTTAGATGGATGCTTAGATACGTAAAATATGTTAAGTCTCCAACTAAAATGGAACTCTGGTTTTGTCGGTCAACAACTATCAGGTCAGATAATTCAATATTGATTTTGATTCAAAATCAAAATCCAAATTCATTTATTCAAATTAGGCTAAGAATCAGCACTTTTTGAACGTCAAACGTTTACATTTGTCAAAAAGCCCACCCTTCACCACTTCCTAGTGTTTTTGGTGGGAAGAAGAGGTGGCGGAACAAACTCCCCAGATATCTCTTCTATAACTAATAATGTAGCTATGTCTTAGTCTCTTTTTCTCTCTTATTACTTACAGTATACTGTCGTTCAGGTTTCAGGGTGT
Source organism: Phlogophora meticulosa (assembly GCA_905147745.2). NCBI lineage: Eukaryota > Metazoa > Arthropoda > Insecta > Lepidoptera > Noctuidae > Phlogophora > Phlogophora meticulosa. The sequence continues at coordinate 2,956,424 of LR990534.1, forward strand.
TAAGTATCTCATACTCCATATAAACGGGCGAAACTCTGACCTGACGGGTGTGGAGTCTGGTAGGCTTATTGCGTTGCCATCGCAATCTACCTATGAAGTATCTAGGATATATCAGTTTGGTGACGGGATGGATGTTGCTTCAATTCCTACAATCACAATTGTATGTCACTCTAGTTTGGCTTCATAAACGGACTTATAACTACGTAAAGTAATATTCATTACTTTTTCTGTCAGGCTTCAAAGAGTCTGATTTCTAAATACATAAAGAGGCGCGAACATAAAACAAGGTGTTAATTGTCAGTGGTTTACGGCTAAATTATGCTTATCACGCTAATTGAGTGATTTTACAATTAACGTTAGTTTCTAGACAGATTGATGAGATGGTTTCTTTTGATAGACATGCTAAAATACGGTGATTTTTGTGTATGTTTAGCTTTCTTTACTTTTACGGGAGATGAGCAGAATACATTAGATTGTCGTCGAAACGTTACATTATCTACGTTATTAGATTTCACTTTTGTGTAGCTTTAGCCAAAGAATAATGAATAGATACTAGGTTGGCGGTTGGCGCAGTGACTGAGCGACCGCGTGTCGTGGGTTCGATTCCCGCACGGAACAAAATACACACTGGTATGGCCTCCAGATAGTTGTTCCGGGTCTGGCTGTTTGTGTATGTGACTTTAAATGTCTGTAAACGCACTCACGACACAGGCTAATTTCCTAGTGTGGGGCAACGTTTAAAAAAAAAGAAAACTGAAAAAGAAAGATAGATAGAAAGCCTCAAGATGTTCCTGGTGGGTTGCCCGCCTCTTCTAGTTACGTACTTTTATCGAAGGACCAAACGGTGTTAGGTGTAACTGGGTAAGCCAAGCTTTTGCAACAAAACTCGTACAGGATTTGTTTTCAGTGTTACGTCTTTCGTTTACGAGAATTTGACTTCATCGTCGTCTGATGATTTGGTGTGAGCACTTGCTGTAATGAAAAGGCTGACGTGACCTAATTTCTGAGCGTGAGACCAGACTCCTGAGAGGAATCAGAACGTGCCAGATTTACTAAGCCATCGACTGTTATGGATACTTGGAGACCCTAATAATTTTAATGTTCGATACCTATTATGCGTCTTCCTTAAACTTTACTTTTATCTGACTCACGAAAACAATGATAAAATCAGCTGAGAACCAGATTTGGTCAATATTATTGATTCACCAAATCTGCTACAGTCACGAATGACTGTTCGTACCAGAATGGATTAAATTCTATCAAGAAGGATAGAAAGATTAATTTTCTCAGAAGCGATCTTGCTTTCTAATCCTTATTAGTTTGTTTATCAAGATATTGAGCTTGCACTGATGACAGAACTAGTTGCTGAAACCGGTCGGTCATTGCCAACTTGTATGGGTGGTTGATACGTAGCAAATGGTATTAAATTGCTTGGTATTAGCTTGGTAAATGGCCTTTTTTTAGTTGTGGATAAACGTTCAGTCCCCCTATTTATAACCTAATAACGCATTCGATTTGGTTTTAAAACGTGCGTCTAATAACGTACTAATGTAAGACTTCAATTAGTTAAAACACTAACTTTTAGTATAGTGAATAATGAGTAAACATTTTGTGGAAATAAGTGATTGTTTTTGTAAATTACAGAGATGCATTCTTTTGTCTTTTTTTCTTTTGTTTTTTAAAAACGTTGCCCCACACTAGGAATTTCTCCTGTATCGCGGGTGCGTTTACAAACATTTAAGCTCACATACACAAACAGCCAGACCCGGAACAGCTACCTGTAGGTCATACAAATTTTTGTTCCGTGCGGGGATCGAACCCACAACACGCGGCGCGGCAACCGATGGCTCAACCACTGCGCCAACCGTGTCGTCAAGTTGCATTGGGAAGCAAATGGCTTAAAAATAACTCTAGAACTCATCGATATGGGTTAAGAAGGTTTTAAAGGAATTTCATGACGTCTAGTTATGAAGCAGTTTAATATGTAATTATGTATAGGAAGAGATGCGAAGATCAGGCTACCTTGACCTCAAAAAAGTTTTGTCAATAAGGAAAATACGACAATAGGTTTTTGTAGTTTAGTTTACGCCTACCAGAAGCAGCCAGTACGATTTTATTATTTGATAGGGATGACTACATATCATATACCAACACTTCTACAAACACGTGTGACGAATAATACAATAAGCCGGATTACCTTTATCCTTTCGACAAAGCAGCATCAAAAAAAAATTATAATCGTTCCGTGAAATCAGTCACCCTTTTGAAATTATCTGACGGCAAGTGAAGCGACATGATTTTTTTTCCTGTTTGATATAACGATAGTAACTCTGATTGCATCTTTTGACTCATGCGTAATACGATGATTACATTACTGTGTACTTAATGTTAGTCGTGTTATATTTGACCTTAGCATTTAAATGCTTGATGAATACTGTCGGGGACTTGGGGCTCTATCATTTTGGAAGTTTTTTCTCTTTTTTGAGAAAAAACTTTCGCGCGGAAGATGTGCAGAGTTACCTTCTGCAGCATGATTTGATTCTTCAAACTATGTATAAATACATTGGCTAATCTAAAATGTAGTCTCGCTTGATGTGATAGACATCAAGCGAGACTACATTTTAGATTAGCCAACGTACTAATGTAAGACTTCAATTAGTTAAAACACTAACTTTTAGTATAGTGAATAATGAGTAAACATTTTGTGGAAATAAGTGATTGTTTTTGTAAATTACAGAGATGCATTCTTTTGTCTTTTTTTCTTTTGTTTTCTTTTGTTTTTTAAAAACGTTGCCCCACACTAGGAATTTAGGTTAGGTTACCTTCTGCAGCATGATTTGATTCTTCAAACTATGTATAAATACATTGGCTAATCTAAAATGTAGTCTCGCTTGATGTCTATCAGGTAGCAAATTGAATTCGTTATTTTAATGGTTGCACTAAATTATGTAAGAAAAAAAATCTACTCCGCCATCTTAAAAGTTGTTATTTTATTACGATTCGAATACCGAATATACTGAAGAGGTATAGTAGGTACCTACGGCCGGCAACACGAGGTAAAAGCGTGTAATCTCTGTATCTGAATCTCTTTAATTTCGTGATTTTTGAGTTGATTTTATAATGACAGAAACTATCAAAAATATCATAAGCTAATGTTAGTGTCAGTAAAAACTGAACCTAATGCAATTACGTTAAAGTTTAATGTTCTGAAAAATATCTCGTTTCGTTGGCCGCACTTTAGCATCGACGAAGGTAATTAAAATTGGTCCAAAATTGAAGGCTGGAGCAAGCAAAGGCAAAAACCAGTTGGTATTTAAATAAACAAAACTTCAATCTCGTCTATCATCATAAAGGTATTCAACATTTATGATTATTCATAATCTTTCGTGGAACCGACAAACAGACAGATTGAATTTATTTTAATAGCTATGAAGTTATTTAATTTTGAATAGATTGTTTCTCGAGACAAGGAAGAATATTCCTAAGAAAAGGATGAGTTGATTTTAGTAACCTACCTTTATTAAGAGACAATTAATTAACATGCATCATAGACGCTTATAGGATCTATGGTGCGGGTGGCCCCGTGAGTCATTGAAAGATCCATACATCAGAAGCCCGAAGTCTAAAACAACCAGTGTTACCAAAGGGTATTGTGTTACCCAGTAACTGGGTCGTGGACGTCACAGAGCCACTTGCTCCAAGTAAGATAGGTACAGGTCGGCAGCTACAGCCGGTTAAAGTATAAGCCGACCCAAACATACTTAGGATAAGATTAGGCAGATATAGTCACTAAGGACGCAAGTTTTTATGTTATATCAATGTTTTTGCTGCAGCAAAGTTTTGGTTACTAGGAGTGAGATCATGCCTTCATTGCAGTTTCTCTAGCGTTATCTAACCATAAAATTGCTACTGGTGGACTCTCAGCTTGTTCTTACTCATGGGTCCTGTCTCACCATGTTGGAATACCACCGTGCCTGGCGAGTTTGTTCCGCCATTTATTCTTCCCAGCAAAAACTTCTTTTGTAAACGTTTTAACGTTCAAAAGGTGCTGATTCTATTTTTCTTTTATTGTACATTTACACCAGCTAACTCAAGCCCCACACTTATTCCATCCAGTTCTCATCCTGTTTCATTCTCTAAACTTTTATCCACTCACACACACATACTTACATTTACATGGTCACTTATAATTTCAGTTTTATTATAATCTTACAGATGTACTTAGTGTAATTTTGTTGTAAGTGCATTATACGTAATATTTAAATGACCTAACCTTGGCTTTCAACCTTTGTGGTTGAAGGCCGTGGTTAGCTTACAAATCATTTAAGTGACTCTTACCTAGGTTTTATATAATCGAGACCAAAAGTATATTCTGTCAAAGTATCTGTAGTTATCATTTTGTTATCTTTTGTGGCTCTCGGGCAATGCAATGCAGATTTTGAACTATTCGCAACCGGCGGCGTGCGTGTATGACCAGAAGTATGAACGTAAACAAAGCAAAGAGTGTAGTTATGTACAAAACTTGAATTGGCGTTCTGTAGTTTTTGGCTATCCCCATGTGCATTATGTGTGTTTACCGGTCCACATTAGCCCTGGATCGAAACAACTTGAAGTCATGGGGCCTTTGCCCAGTAGTTGGATGACGTAGGTTATCGGTATCAGCATCGGTTTGAGGAACGATGTGGCGCAGCGGGCGAAGTTCCGCCTGCGACGCAGGAGGTTGCGGGTTCGATTCCCGCTTTGGGACAAATGGTTATTTGCTATGTATAATTAAAAATATATATCTATGTAATGTATTGTATTAAGTACTCGTATATCAGTCATTTAGTACCCATAACAAAAGCTCTGCTTAGCTTGGGGCTAGATGATGCGGTGTGTATTGTCCAGCATTATTTATTTATAAGTATCAGTATTTATATATATTATATACACTACTGTAAAAACATCGGCGTTGCATCGTACCGCTCGTCTGATCCCAGAGCATGCGGCTTCTGAAATTATATCAATTGTATACTTGTGTACTGATAGAAGATAACATTTATGAAGTCTACAATGATTAAATACGTTTATTTTAATATGCTCAGTTGACGCAATTCTATACACGACCGAGCACAAACAAAACCAACTAATTCCAACCGTCTTTAATACAGTTTTCGTCACGAAACCAATTAAGAATTAGGTTTAAAAGATCGTAAATGTTAACTGCCAGTTTATATTTAACTTATTTATGAGAAGGCAACGTTACTGGTTGTTATACTATTCCGATAACCTAGTTACGTGTTGATTGTGTTTAAAGCACTATAAAATTGTTCGTGTAACATATGGTACGGACGTCAGCACATCAAGCTATCCCGAACTGTTAAATTTTCCCAATTGAACATGAACCTTATCCGTTTGTAATAAAGTTGAAAAACTATCCAAGAAATTTAACGGATTAGGGTAAATGTGCTGGCCTCGGTACTAGGAATAGTGCAGGCTATCTTGCCAATGTCGAAATAGAGGAATATTTATGTTGGTTCTACTGCCTTCATATTCTAGAGTTCTAGGAGTGCAGCACCTTCTAGTCTCTTATATATTGAGGGTCATCTCTTTGACTTCCTACAAAGGGACACTTTTTATATTTAACCTTTTGCCGCCATTGTGCTATATATACAGGACTAGCAAACGTATTTGTCAAACACTACTCTTAAGTCCTAAATTTAAACAAGTCTGCACTAAGCTACTTTCCATGTAAAGCAATTACTTAACACAACTTAATCACTTGAGCAAATGAAGCGATGAGCGCACAAAGACTTCTGGTTAGCTATTAAGTCATCTGTTAACAACTTATTAGTAATTATTACCTTATGAAGATCTAGGATATGAGGCAATATGGAATATTTTTTCTTGGCACCCTTTTATGGGTTACTAAGTGGAGTTTGTCAAGATCCGGCTTATCCATTTTATAAGGTGATAATGCAAGTACTTAGTACCGATCTTGATACAGGAGGTACCGAAGCATTGCATAATTAAGTTAGAAGTTCACTTGCGTTACAAACAGTGCTTAATACGCTGTCAAATACCGCTTTAGGTGATGTAATGAGTTAAGACGCTTATGTTCATCAGGGTAGCGTTCTGAGTCCCATAGTTTTCAGCATGGTTCACCTTTCAGTTCAATCACAGTTTAGAGGTCAAAGTAATTAAAAAAAAAAACACTTTTCTTCTCTCTCTAAAATTCTTCATCATGTAGGCACTAGACAAACCGTTTTGTGACCTCATCAGTGACGTCATTAATGCCAGATATTCAGACGATGACGACATTATACTTATGTTTAAGGGGGAACTGTCAAGCTAATTAGTTATTTCTTCAAAGTTATGTTTCTTGCAAATCATCCTATTTTCACGAAATCCAACCTATTAATGTCTTAAATGATTATAGCTTAGTAGTTTTTCTAACGTAATTGCCACATGTTGGAGTTAATAAACATACTTTAAACGTAAATCGGCTCCACAATTTGAAAAAAACTTAAAATAAATTTAGTATCACGGCCAACCCCGATGATACATGAAAATAAAATCAACTTCTTTGTTTCATTCCGGCGACTTCCCTAACACTAGGAGTAGCGAGCGACTGTATTGAAACCGATACTAAGTACCGGAGCCAATCTCCTATGTACCTAACATATTTACATACCATAGTGCCCCGGTAGGTGTTGCGCGATGTTCGAAACAATTACCTTGACCCTAGTAAAGGGCAAGGACGGAACACGGATGGGTTTTAGTGAGTAAAAGTCTCATACGCCCCCCCTCCCGTTCCACACAGAACGGGAGAAGTCATTGAATGATTTCCCATCCTTAAAAAAAAGGTACCCCGGTAGATAGATACTGTAAATGTTGTCGATGTTATACAATTGCATATAGTAATACAAAGATGTAATACAATTGTTTATAAGATAGAAGGTGTCAAAAATAGACGATTCTTGGGTGTTAAGTGATTATTTAATGACCTCCTCTTAATAAAAGTGATTAAGTCAGTGGAACCCTATTATTTGTAGCAATAACCAGTTTATCCTGTGCTGTAGAAGTCCAGCTTCTACTGTACCTACCGTATAGGCAACTGATAAAAAAATGTTATCGGAATCTCGAAATGAACTACTGAAAATATATTTTTATCCATTGCCTATTTAAATATTGCTGTCTAGCGATGTACCGTACTCGAATTTCCAATATCTGCCTATCCTTTTCCCAACTACATTAGTGTTGGCTTCCAGTCTAACCATATGCAGTTGGACACCAGTGTTTTACATGGATTGACTGCCTATTTGACCTCCATAACCGAGTAAGTGGCCAACATCATCCCCTTAGTAAAACTGATTGTCTGACTTTCGGGTTTCTGCCTACCCGTAAAGACTGTCAATGACCTAGAAATGAGAGCCAGGAACAACGGCTTCACGTGCTTTCCGAGGCACGGAGTGTATGGATATGAATGGATTAATCCACGGACCAACCTCAGCAAGCGTAACTTACCTTGACCCGTGCGGCTATTGTTACTTTGCCACGAGCACCTTTTAACTTTGCCACGAGCCCCTTTTCATTCCCAACAAAAAATAAAGTAAATAAGTACTATATGAATTATGAGGTAGACGTATAATCCTAATCAAAATTCATGAGCTCTTAGTTCAAGGCCAGACTAATCTTGCAGAAAAAAACGCGAGTCAATTGACTAGATGTGTTACTGTTATTAGTATCATGAGCTAGACAATTATTAAGTATGGCTCCCATTGGTCTAGCTGCTACTTTTTTCTGTTAGTGCTATTAATGGGTAATTAACTCATTGGATGCATAAATATTTATGATCCTATGAGCGTTTATTACGTTCAAACTTGTCTTGATAGCGAGCAAAAAGATGACGCAAATGGTATGATAGGGGGGTCGTATTTACATTATGAATAAATATCAAGTCATTTTTATAGGTGTTAAATTGCTTAGTAAAATAATGTTAATCTATCTACAGTTCTGCTTATCAATGATTTTAAATTATGTTAACGCTTTTACAGTACCATCTAGCGGCGAGTGGAGTAACTAAAATTGTAAACTGTTTTATTGTACATGGTAGCGCCATCTAGTGTGCAGTGGAACAAACTAACTAAACTGTTACTACTTTCGCAATGTTTTGTTTTTTTTTGGTCTTAAAATTGTTAGGTGAAATGCTTTTAGATATGAAATGAAATGAATTATTGTTTTAGATGTTTACTTATATTCAGAAGTTTAAAAAAAAATCGTCGTTTAGGTACCGTTATAAACCTACCTTTTGTAAAGGATGTTATAAACAGTAAACTTTTAGATTGTTTACATTATTTTAGTTATAACTGCAAAGTTTTTTGTCACCGGCGAAACTGTAAACAGCGAGCATCCGTTATAGGTACTGCGAAGACGGGAGCGTGTGTGTATTGTGTACCCTCCAATTTTTAATCCCACACACTGAACCACGGGTTCAGTTCAGGCAAGCCGCTATCGAAACGTAACATCGCGTCAGTCAGCGATTGCCCAGCGCGCTCTACGAACGCGCGACAGTTCCCGCGCACTTTCGAATTTCGAACGCGATCGAACATAGACACGATAATTTTGTGTTTTTTCTGAATTCAAATCATATTATTCCTGATTTATTTTTGAACGGTTCTTTTTGGACAGTGGCAGTGTTTAGTGAGGTGCTTTCTTTTTATTTTGGAGATAATATAGTTTTTTCGAAAATGCTTGCGGATACGCTTTGCAGCATTGTTGGCTAACTATCTTGACAGAACATTTTTTTGGTAAGTTAGACCATTTATTCTTAATATTTTAGACGCTGAAATGGGTACAATAATTATCGTACTTTAACTTATAAAAACTTAGAAACACTTTGAAACTTACCGGCACAAGTTTCAATGATCGTGTGAGGGAAATTGATAACATCAATATCATTTATTCTAATGACTACACTTATTCCAATTAGTTTATAAGTAGGCATTGCATAGTTAAACTATGTATTAACGCATGATTAGTTGACTGACACCTGTGTGACTTACCTACATAACCGCAAACCACATTACAATCACGTTACAAATAAATTAAAAAAAAAAACCTAACAGAAAATTACAAATAATATTTATCGGCTATCTATTCACAAGAAAACAAACACAAACAGTATCAAGCTATTTATCAACAACAGAAGCTGACGTTTTCTTTCATTTGGACCTCAATATCGATTCATTCTCAAAAAGATAAAAATGAATATTAACACTTTTACAAAGTCAGTCTTGCACTAAAGATCACAGATATTTTGTCCACTAATTTAAGATTCATTGAGTATGAACCCGACTTTCTGAAACTTTATATCTACCTTTGTATTGAATAAAAAATCATAGCAATTTAAAAACAAAACGTTTCAATGGGTATTATAATCAAAAGAAATACGCAGTTTCCTTTCGGATTATTACAGTGGCATTCTTCAATTACCTACCTACCATAAAATTCTTACAAAATTACCTACATTTTACTTAGTTTATTAAGAACTGGCTTATAAACTAAAACAATTTGATTTCTGGGGGGTCCTCACTACTTCTTGTCTCATTAAGAGTTCATAAATTCATATTTTATTGAGATATCCCGACCATTCCAGCCAGTTTGCAGTCATACAAACCGCTTACAAACTGCCAATTAGATTAATAAAAACTTATTTTTACGTGCATATCTGTCCGTTATGCACGTAAAAATAGGGTTTGAACAAATAGTTCTAAGGAATATGTAAATTATTTATACATAGCTCTGCTTGTTAATTAAATTATCAATTTGTGGTTACTTCACTGCATAATTTAAATATCAAAACGCGGACTTCCATACTTACATGCAATGAAATTTATTGTTCTTATTTCAAACAAGCACAGCTACTCGTAATACTGAATTACAACAAATAAAAAAAACTTTTTTCTCTTTAATTACTTACATTCTTACAAACAATGTTTATTTATCGATAACACCGTAACATTAATTTAATTTAAAAGTAATGCCCGTCCCCCACAAAAAGTGCCCGTATCATAATGGCCCAACATTTCTTCTAGATAAGGGCACAACACTATGTTATCTCCGCCTTGACCCCTCACACGTTGACTGACATTTGACTGATAAAAGAACACACAGTTCCGTAGCATGTGTGTTTTTGCGCCAAAATGAGTGCTGTAAAGTGTCACAAACGCAATTTATTTGGAAAAAAAAAACAATTTCTAAATTTCTGATTCGGACAAAAAAATCATAATGTTAGTAAAATACCTCCGAACTAGAGTGTTAGTAGTTCATTAAATAAACAAATATTATTTATATTCGAAGCATTTTGCACTGAAGATAGTTGTAGTGACAAGTAAGGCAAAATTCAATTTGCATTATCAAAATGATTGACTCGACTTCCTAAAACTTGTCTATGTGTTTTCCTTGGAAATTCGATTAAAGGGAAGTTAAAAACACAAATAAATTGAAGAACTTAATTATGTCCTTATGTATTTGTAATTATTAAATACGCACCCTTTGATACAGTGTTTTAAGAATTTTAATTGACAATGAAACGTTTGAAATGAAATTTAGAACACAAAAAAAAAACTCACAAGCGACATCGTTTTTCGTCACAGCTGTAGGTGAATAGGTCCAACACTATTAATTGAATTACAACACAGCTTCACCAACTCTAGAAGACACAATAATAAAACCTACAAAAAAATCGAAGATACATTTTTAGCTTTTTTTGTTCTTTTTTCTCTGTCTTTTATAAGGTGTTCACGTAAAAACTAATTACCTTAAATACCAAAAAGTTAACACAAGAAATCAATCATCGTTTCATAATTTTAACTTCCGTGACATATTACTTACGGAAAAACAAAGTTAACCCGTAACACATGTGCAATGTGCGTAACTATGCAATAATCGGTTTCATTGACTCCTACTACCCGCAATGATAGCACTTGAACGTCATCTGTCAATGTAAGATGACATGGGAAATTAATTGCAGTTCAAGAGTATTCTAATTGGCATTCCAATAACGTTTATCGAGAGAAAAGATGAGTTACGTGAAATAGACAGAAAAATCTTTATCTGTCAGAAATTTCTAGCCGTTTTATTCTTACTTTAGTCATTATGATGAAAAGGAAAACATCCAGTTTCTTAAAAAAGAAAAAGTGAAAGAAGAACCATTTACCCATATCAGGCACGCACTGGAAATGAACGAAAACATACGAAAAAAAACTAAAACAAAAGCGGAACGATTTTTTGTTGCAAAATTTACTGCTGTGATTTGTCAAATGAATTAGCAACATCCAACCACAAAACTTGTATTTTAGACGCATTCATAATTACGTTTCAGTTACCGGGTGTTAGTCTTGTTAGCATTTTCAAAGTAATCCAAAAGCATCGCTAGAAACTGTTCAAAAATTAAATATGTAAGTACAATTTATAGTAAAGTACCCGTTGATACAAACGACCAATTGAAACATTTTAAACAATGGCAAATACACGAAACGCCAAGATATTATCAATATCGTTTCATTCACATATTAATTCATGCTTAAGTAAGAAAATACGAGAAAACACACTTTACAAGACGTTTCACTACACATAATAACATTAAGTTCCTTTAATGGCTGGTGTTAATTGTCGTGATGGCTCAAAGGTCCAAAGAACCGCCTCTTATGCACGAGGATGTGAGTTCGATACTGTGTAGATTCCAGTGTTTTCAGTTCAAAATGTACTTTCAAAGTTGATCGTAGACACCATTGATATTAGGAAAACATCGCAAGAAAACCTGGACGTATACTCAATACAGTAAGTCTTGTGTAATCACCATTCTGCTTTGAGCAAGCGTGGCCTTCTTTGTATCAGAAGAGGCCTTTGCCCTGCAGTGGGACAGTGAACAGGCTGATATTATACATAAGTTCCCAGTTACATGGTTTCAGTTACAAAATACACTTCAATTCTCGAGTAAGGCACAATTTCCTGAGGACTATAAAACTGGCGCGGAAATAACAACAACTTATAACGCCTTATTGTTTAATAGCTCAAATATTACCTGGCTGCTTGTAGTGGGTAGGTAGAATTCCACGTTTACCACGGAAACGTTTACGATTTCGAAAATGCAACGTGACTCCCGTGAACCGATTGAGCTTTGAAGCGGTTATTTTTAAACGATACGTAGATAATACAGGGGGTGGATAGAATGATGGACATGCGTCAAGTTTCACTTACTTGCGCTCGGCGCAACTTGCGTGGTCATTACTAGCGCGGCGATTCCGTGTTCTAGTAGTCAAACTCACTTGAAACTGTAATATCCTGATATCAAAGTTACTAACAGGTAGAAAAAGGTCGTATACAATTATACGTACATAACAAATTGTATACAGCCTGGTAGAACTTAAGTTATCTCTGGTTTCAAACTGTCAAGCAATATTCGAATAGTTTAAAAATAGAATGGGAATTTAGTGAAGGGAAGAACGATTCCTTTTATGTGATGTGTTAATGTAAAGACTTACTTTTGATAAACGTGGAGCCCTATCATTGGTCGCAATAAACCTTTGATGCGCTGCTGTAGAAGTCTCCAACTAATACAATACGTAGACCACGACCAGACTAGGACTATCATCAACAACACAAATTTACCTATGTGTTATACTGGTCATCGAAGCAGCTGATCATATTCTTTCAGTCACGAGAAAAATACTTCTTAAAATCTTAACCAAGTGACTGACAAACAATACATTTTATATTGTGTCTCGTTTTCTGGCAGTTGAGGTGTTAAAACAATATTTTGTATTTTCTGAATGGAGGACATTACCTCTGGGAAAAGTTATTTTCCCAAAACACACATTCGAATGAAAATGAGAGTTAAATGATCACGCGGAAGTCCACGCGCTATTATTTTGTAAATTCTTATCGAGTGTTGTGACTTCAAGCCGGTACCGCGATAGCCGATACATTTGTAAACTATCTAGATATCTGCCCAAGGCCGGTAATTCACAAAGTCTCAGTAGGTTAACACAACCCAAATCAATGTGTAACTTAACACTTTAACTGCTAGACAACGAGACAATAGACAATGTATTGTTTGTCGGACACCTGGTGTTTAAGGTGTTACACTTTAGTTCGATATTGGAAAAAGTTTCGCTGCGTTGGGCGGCTATACTGTAGTTACATTCAAAAGTAAAGCAGTATTTATTCCAGATGATTACAGTTAATTAGTAGTTCTATCTAACTAACCCGCTGCTGTAAACAAACAATCGATGATCTCGCAAATTACCATGCAAATGCTGTTGTAATTGTACCGAAATGAAACCCATCAGTAAACACAGTGTAGATAGTATTTATGACTGGCACTAACGATGCTACGGTTGGAACATGGTAGGCGCCTTATTCTCTTTGCCAAGTTTAAAAGAGTGCTATTAATCCAACTGATCCCACAGTTTGAATAAGTCTACACGCACGGAGTATTCGTCACAAAGTTGCATGTAACCCAAGCTGCGACCTAATTAGTGTTAATTTCATCGTCTCACTCGATAATGTGTCAAGTATCGCACTGGCATTTTAACTGCCAGCGGGGTCAGTTGTAACATTCGAATTTGATGACTTTAAGTATTTGATTACACGATTTTATTACTCGTAGCTCGTTAATTTAAAGGCAAATGATTACGAATTTACCACATAGCAATCAATGGGTAGAAAACATGCAAATTTTGCTCAAATTCAAGTAGAAGATGTTCCATAATTCAGTCATGTCTCACTCAGACTATAGAGAATAGATTAATACAACTCAACACACTCATACTCTAGATACTCTAATCAGAATGAATCCACCATTTTCAAGTAAACGGAAAAAATGCAATAAGTGTTAGGTACGCGTACAAAATAATGAAGAAATCAATCAATCAATTGTAAAAAGTCGAAAGCAATCGACTAAAAAACTAACATCACTGGCAAGCTAGACACATCATATATCACAATAAAGATAAAAATATAAATGTATTTCTCACTTTTTATGAATTGCAATTGGCTACGGCGGAATTGAAGGCGATAACCCAAAATATAGTGTCTGGGTCAAGAGATTCTGTTATCTAGATATCCAAATATGGCTTCGTTAATGGATCTAAAATAACATACATCATAATATATATCAACTTTAGTGTATAATCCTTTTAACAATCTGACATTTTAATAACTCAAGGCGAATATAAGAGGCTTTATTAATCAATGATTATTTTTTACTTTTCGATTTTTCCATTACTTCCTGACTGACTTTTTTACGAACTCCTGTTTAGCGTTTTTTTTTATCAATGGAACTAGCAACATAACCAAGGTATGGTTTTGGATTATAAAAAGTACAATAGTATTACGCCACATTCCCATATCGATTGTATAAGTCGATGCTGTCGACTCGAATGTAATTCGATTCCAATGGGTAATGAACTCCTATAATTATTTTGCGTGACCATTATTTACGATTGCTACATTGATTTCAACATTTATATGTTTGTTTAACAATGTAGTTATAGAAAATTCCCTTCCTATAGTTTTATTTCTGGCTATAAAAAAATTATGGGTCAAATTCTAAAACCATTCTATTAAACAGATTTTTTCTAGAATAATGAACTCTCTTTGACTGATCTTTTTTATCAGCTGCTATTCATGTTAACGTGTTTACTTTTATCGCAATAGGAATGATACACTTTTATGTCCATTACACAATCGTATAACTAAAATAGTCCATCCGTATATTTCGCAACTTAACTCAAACAACATCTCTCATAAAGTAAAAAAGTATAACTTTCTCACAGGTCTGCGGTTGTTACGAAAGGGCATTGTCTGTTTGTCTTTACACTTTAATCTCTTTAACGGCCGCGTTTCACGGAAGCTGCGGTTTATCATGTGGAACTTTTATGGGTCGAGTTACGATCTCCTGTTGAGCTAGTACTGGATCATTATAAGTAGTCGCTTAACTAGTATCATTGCTTGAATTTGTGTCATCAATATGTGTAAGTATAATTATATTATACTCATGATGTAGATCTTCTTCTGCAGTAGATACTTGATTTGTTTTTTCTTCTTCTATGGAATCTGTTTGTATCTTGTCATTCTATATTTCCTTATCCCCACACTACTGTGTATACTCACTCTTGCTCAGTGAATTTGTGGTCTCCCCGTTTAATTAATTGAGTAAAACCTTGTAGAGTTTTTCTAAGTTGATCTTGGTCATTAACGTCAGTAGAATTTTGTTATTGTTCCCGTTTATTTTTAATGTTAACAATGACCTGCTAACTATAGCACTTATGGTGATCTTAACGAAAGATAAATACGTCAGCCACGTTGACTTGGAGGGGAGTCTTAACAATCAATTGAGGAGGACGAGGTGTATAGCGCCCCCTGTCGAAGGGGCGTTGAACTTGACAGATGTTTGAGAAGGGAAGCTGATGAGTTTATTACGGAATTGATTGACACTTAATCTGTCGTTTATTGCGTTGGAAATTAAGTTTGGGTACCCAATAAATATTACGAAGATGTGACATTGAGGGCCGTTACCGAAGTATATTTTTGTATCATTTGAAGATATCGGGAGACAGAATTCCAAAACGACCTGATAGTTGGGTTTTTGGAAGTGGCTGCTGAATTATAGCAATTGCATGTGAAAATACCTACACAAAATAATAAGCTATCAAGGCAAAGCTATCTGAAAAACAGATACTAACAATCAACTTCCTACGTATGAAGAAAATAATGAAGACTTTACTAGATCAAATGACTGTAATTGACATACATTTAGTTCACACAGTTGCAAATCATCGTCATTAGTCGACAAATTATCCTGGAAAGTGATGATTAAGTATGCGGCAAAACCCGAGTGGCTAGTAATTAGTTCAGCGGTTACTTACCGCAGAGGTAACCTGGAAGAAATGAAAATACCTAATGAGAAATCTTACGTAACAGAAGTCAAAATTGGAAACTACAATGCCGTGACAAAATTAAGAGTAAAACCAACACTTGGACCATGAGCAAGCCTAGAGAAATACGAAGTTTCTATAGACTACGGGGCCAGCGTATACTGGTTTTGTTATTACCGTTATGCGGTTTATTGTACGTCTTAATGTTATACAGCCAGAACATATCATCATCTGCTAAGCCTTTTCCCAACTGTGTTGGGGTCGGCTTCCAATCTAACCGGATGCAGCTGAATACCAGTATTTTACATGGAGCGACTGCCTATCTGATCTCCACAACCCAGTTACTGGGCAACACGATACCCCTTCGTAATACTGGTTGTCAGACTTTCGGGCTTTGACTACCCATAACAACTGTCAAAGATCTCTAAATGACAGACGGGACCAACGGCTTTACGTGCTTTCCGAGGCACGGAAGAGTCTCGATATGTTACGAACGGTCACCCATCCACAGACTGACATCGGCAAGCGTAGCTTAACCTTCGATCAACCTGTGCGGCTGTTTCTATTTAGCCACGAGCTCCTCTTGTTATACAGCCAGATGTCGGATTTAAATGTTATCGAAGAAAAATCATTATTTTATAAACTGTCTTTTGTTTTTAAGAACATGTCAGTGCTTAAACATTTACTATAGTAGGATTCCCACAAATGCATGAAAAATGTAAGGTGTCTTTGTGTTGAGACGGTGTCTATTCTACAATACAAATGATTCATTGCACAACAAGACACCTGTCTACAAGAAAATGATTAATAACTTTTTACAAAAGATGCGCACGAGTGTTCAAGAAATACGTGTAAGCATTCCGATGCATTTTTATGTTCATTTTTCACTGTAGATGGTTTTGGACATTATTTCTACTGTAATTATGATTGTCGCAACCACAGAGCACGGAAGCGTCTAGACATGGCAGTACTAATAACATTCGTGGCGTAGAAAGAGCGTTGAGTGCTCAATTTCTGTCAGGTACCGTCCCAAAGTCCTCAGTTCCTATCCGTCATTTGTTTCGTATTACGAATTAACATTTGTGTGGAAAGTGCTGACAGTGCCGCCTCTAGTAGCGGCAAGGCATCTCTGTTCTCCATAGTCTCAACAAAATTAATCTCTGGCAATGTGAACGCCATATTTTTGTGCGTCTGATTTCGATATTTTTTCTTCTTTTTATATCATTGTCCCCACACTAGGAATTTCTCCTGTATTCGCGTTAACAGACATTTAAACTCACATACACTAACAGTCAGACCCGGAACAACTACCAGTAGGCCATACAAATATTTGTTCCGTGGGGGAAACGTACCCGCGACACGCAGCGCAGCAGCCAATCGCTCAGCCACTGTGCCAACTGTGCCGTTGATAATCAACTGAGAACTGAGAATAATCTACCAACTCTTAACGAATGGTTTTATTCACGCGACTGTACATTAATGAAATCATTAAATTGTGTCGTAATATACTTTGGTTTTAAATGAATTTGTTCCGCTCAACCGTTGTTCATCTTAAATACAACCTGTGGGGTGGGGTACCTGGAGTACACCCAAATTTCGCCAGTTACGTTTAAGTCCCATGTAATAGAGAGCGAGCATAATGCCATCAACTGGGCACAAATTCTGTGTTCTATTTATATACCTCTGCCTAACCCGATGGGAAAGACAGGCAGCGTGCTGTTATCTCTCATAACAAGTCACTTTTACACCCATAACCAGTTTCATTTTCAATTATGTGCCTGACTATAAATATATACGACGCTAAATCTAGTGTCAGATCTTAGTCTATGCATTTGACCTAAAGGTGCTAAAGTTCCGCTACATCTCAGATGGTGCAGACTATCTCTAAGCCTGATCACTATATTGCGTCGAAGGTTAATTGAATAAAGCGTTTTGTTACGAAAATCCTAGGAGTTTTGTATAGGACCGGATTATTGGAGACTGAGAAAGATTTTCGGTAACATACTCGTACTAACTAATTTTAGGTTTATTTTTTACAAAGAAACGATGATGGATGCGCTGATTGGGTAACAGCTACATTCATGCCTTATTCAGAACAAACAGAATAAAGTCGTAATGATGAATTGTGTCTTAGATTAGCCAATTTTGACGACCTATGTGGCGCGGCGTGCGAAGGTCCGCCTGCGACGCAGGAGGTTGCGGGTTCGATTCCCGCCTTGGGACAAATGTTTGTACGATCTACAAACATTTGTTCCGGGTGTTCTGGGTATTTGCTATGTATAATAAAAAATATCTATGTATGTAATGAATTGTATTAAGTATATCAGTCATCTAGTGCCCATAACACAAGCTCTGCTTAGCTTGGGGGTAGATGATGCTGTGTGCATTATTTATTTATTTATTTATTTTTATTTTTAATTACTATCCAAGTTTCCAATCATCCTATACAGACTAGGTTTGTTTTGCAAAAATCCAATAACAGCTCGTATTTTTTTTTTTTTTTTTTTAAAACGTGCGTATTGTAACGAAAATCGTTAAAATTTTCCAATAATCCATTTTTTTGCATTAACCCTAGGATATTTGCAAATGAAACGATTTTTTCAATAACCCTACGACATTATTCATAAGATCTACGATTCTGCTACTATCTATCGTTGAGATGCTCAGCCATTTCTATGCAATGATGGAGTTGATAGCTTCAATTGGAGCCGTACCTTCAGGAGTGAGATTTCCTTACAAGGGCTGGCACCGATACGTTTGTATAATAAATAATAATGCTGTTTAACGTCCATCAACTCTGCCTTTAATTCGGTGTTGGCTCTGAGTGCACTTGCGTGCAGGGCCGGATTTGAAGGGTAAGATTAATATTATATTTGTAAATTGTAATAAGTAATTATGTTATAAAATTGTATGATATTTATGAAATGAAAGGATATCTTTCCAGAAACTTTTATACGTCAATGATTGGTCAATATTTTAAAAGCTAGGTAGCGTTGGATTTCCTATGTGAATGATCCCTGATTAGGAATTCCGAAACAAGCATAGAGGGCATGCTATGTGAGTCTAACGAGGCAGGGTAGTCCAGAAAAACTTCTTGAGTAATAGCTATTGCAGCTTTGAGTTGACAGACTTTGTACCAATACAGAAATTGGACTGTGCAATTTAAATATCTTGACAGCTGGTGGACGCCTAGTGGTCAAGACCCACCCATTCTAGCTTCTGCTCTCATATAAACTTTAACTATACTTAATCCTCAAATCACATTCCTCCGTGAGTGCAAAATGCTTAAAAATGATTCAAAAGTTTCTCTTCCTTTTATTAAGATATGGATTAAGTTAGCAATTATATAATAAAGAAACATGTAATGCTTATTGTATTCGTTCATTTAGGTGTCAGTGTTCCTAAAACAGTATGTTTTTTAATTACCACCTAGTTAATTAACAGGATGTTTAACGAGTGTCATAATTAAATCCCATCCATTGTTTAGAGAATAAAATGGCATTGTAACAAGGTGTGCTAGTGAACAAAATGTCATGAGGCAATGCAATCTAACAATATGTCCTCGGGATTCCGTACCTCGCAGCTCAAAATTTACACCTATTAGGTAAATAGAGGTGCTTGGCGTTTCAAGAAGATAACTGTTTTCTTCACGGTCATTATATCTTACAAGGAAACAAGAACTTACAACGGTGCCAGGATAATGTCTAAGATTGTTAAGATCGCATGAACACTCCAATTGTGTAGAGCACTATGTAGGCCAAATGTATATCATAGATCGGTCTTTGGGACAGTTATACTATAGGAACAGGCTGTAAGCAAAAAAAAACCACGTGATTTATTTATTTACAACTAGCAGTGCCCAACGGTTTCACCCGTTCCTAGAGGTAGGCATAGGCTGATGTTAAATACCTTATAATTTTCCTCAAGAATTATACTATTGACTGCAAAAAGAATTTTCCAAATCCGGCTAGCAGTTTCAGAGATTACTGCGTTCAAAGAACAATTATTTCTTGAGGATTAATAATTTGTAAAGACTGGAAATTTACCCAACTAATAAGATTGAATATACAGTTTATATTTCTTATGCAAATTAAGATTGTTGGACAATAATCCTTGTTTGGACTACCTACATAATTAGTTTTGAAGTATGTTGGTACAGGGATATGTAATGGCCTGTACCAATATAAATATTTGAGCATTTTATCTTTAAATTCTTTGTAAGAACAACAAGTGCAACGGTTAGTTCAATTACTATTTATTTCGTTCTAATAAGATACGTACGGCTAAGTAAGTCAACATGACAAAAAAAAATGGTATCACGTACTAGGTACTTATAACAATAATAATACCAGCCTGTTACTGTCACACTGCAGTGCAAAGGGCTCTTCTCATACAGAGAAGCACACGAGCATTAATCGACACGCTTGCTTAAAATGAATTGACGATTTCAGACATAAATTAACTAAGTATAAGTCCGGGTTATTTCATGATGGTTTGTTTCATAGATGTCAGTAATGTCTCAAGATTAACTTAGGAAGTACAAACATATGAATGGACAAACTCACTTATAATGAATGTAGGTATATTTTTAATGGTTATCCCGGATATCAAGAAATTTAATTCAAGTAAATATTTATTAAGTACTGACCTCCCTAGTTGGTCTAGTCGATGGCTGAGCGTGAAGTCCAGGGTTCAATTCCAGGTCGGGTAAAGTATTATTGACTTTTGCAATAGGAATTTTCTCGTTAGCAGCCCGGAGTCTGGATTGGTGACCGGTGGATGGCAATAGGCTGGCCTGCTATTACATGGGACATAAACATAATTAGCTAAATGTGGGTGTTACTATAGGTGCACCTCTGCTCAAGCCATCGGGGCACACGAGCTTGATATTATGTTATGTATTTATGTCGCCCTAAATTCTTTGAACTGTGCTCAGACAAGATGTCTTCTGTTGTCAAACAATATTATCTTGAACATGGATTTGTTTTCATGCGGCCGCTTTAAAACATTGATAAACTATCTAGTCACAATAAATAAAGATTTCAACAATGCATTTGTTTATAAACTACGTTAACAAATCGCTTTGTTCCAGAAGAAGAAAGTTTTTCTTTTATTTGTCTATTTTTATGAGGAGTTTATCGTTTACTATTTACATAATATATTTACTTACTCACAATATAGAAGCGTGTTATGTTAATTCGACGTACATAAACTTCTAAAAATCTTCACTAGGTACTATTAAAATGTTGTTTGACCTAAGCCAAAACACTAACAAGCGTGGTAATAAATGATCATGCCTTCACTATGAGAGGATGCCTCTGCCACACAGTTCGATTCCCAGGTCAGGCTAAATGTAAATGAAATTTTCTCATTAGCAGCCCGGAATCTGGATTTGTGCCCGGTTGATGGCAATAGGCTGGTCCCATATAACATGGGACTTAAGACATAACTGGCAAAATGTTTTTTTTCGAAGTATCTAGTAATGAATACACCTCTGCATAACCCTTCGAAGAATACAGGCGTGATTATGTGTATTACCGTTAAATAAAATGAACTACCTCTTAACATTTGGTTTGACCTAAGCCAGCACACAAACAAGCGATGTGATACATTCTCATGCCTTTACTACGAAAAGAGGCCTCTGCCATACAGTGTTATTAACTTCTTTCTTAAAAAAAAACGTTGCCCCACACTAGGAATTTCTCCTGTATCGTGGGTGCGTTTACAAACATTAAAGTCACATACAAAAACAGCCAGATCCGGAACAACTACGTGTGTCAAACCCGCTACGCGCAGCGCAGCAGCCAATCTCTCTCTCAGACAGAGGAACAATAACAGGCTGATATTATTTAATCGCCTTTTTTTATATGTATTACCACTAGAAGTGGTGAGTTAATACAAAGATCTACACTGTCAAGCTATTACCCAAAAGAGCTATGCTGCTTGAGTCCGGCCCTGCGCCATCCTACATCTTAATACACATAATGGTTTGTTCAGCTGCAGCGCACGGCCGGGACAGACGCCATCAAATAATGGCTTTAGAATTTAGATTATTGATTTATCGGCGCCATGTTAAGGATCGTTTATTTTGTTTTAAATGTCAGTGCAGCCTTGGTTTCGAAAGGAGTAATAGATAGGTTACGCTTGCAGTGTTGGTACGTCGCGTACCTGCCTAAAGGTTGGATAAGGTTTATAAAATGGATCAGCTCCAGACTGTGATTCATTATTTTGTTTGTATTATACAAGTAGGTAGGCAATGTTTTGTTCTGAGTGCCAACAAACCTTTGAAGGGAGTTTTTTTTAAGGTTAGGAAATTAACAATTTCAACATTTTGTTGGAAAAATTGAAATAACTTGAAAGTCCCTTTCCATTTTTTTTTCTCTACTCATCACTCGCATTGCTACTGACCCCAGTTTTCGGTATGTGTGTTTTCTTTCTCTTAAATGAAATACTATACATTTTGCTTTGTTAATTCTATGGATATATTAGAATAGGGTACAATTTACTTAGGTACCTTCAACATTTTGGTTTGAGAAGGAAAAAAAGTTCGTTTTTTTATTATTTATAAACAAGCTTCTTATGTAAGCAAACAATAGCATCTTGTCCCTGACCTAAGGGCCAGATAGTAAATGAATAATGTTCATATTTGTATAAGCTTATGTGAGCACTCGTTTCATACGAATATAAACCTTAAATGCTTCCTGAATAAGGTTCATATTCGTATGAAACATGTATTTTACTTAGTAATGCAAATTATGAACCATGAATTTTGCTCTCAGAATAGTTGACGATCCAATAGTACAGCTTCCGCCCTTCAAGCTCAGGGTCGAGGGTTTGATGCCCGTACAAGCCAAATATTATTCTGGCCTTAGACATACGACTCTAGACAAGTAATCAATGTGTTTGTTTATGTAATAGCACCCGTCATTTATGTGTTTATATTTGTTTTACGTGTCCATTAAGGTCTTCGCTTGTTTCTGTGACGTAACGAAACAACACGCATGCACGGTTGGCGCAGTGGCTGAACGACTGACTGCTGCGTTGCGTGTCGTGGGTTAGATTCCCGTGCTGGACAAATATTTGTATGACCTGAACTCTACGGGTAGTTGTTCCAGGTTTGGCTGTTTGTGTATATGAGTTTGAATGTTTGTAAATACACCCACAATACAGGGCAAATTCCTAATGTGAGGCTACTTTAAAAAAAAGTGTATTCCTGTAGCGTTAGGCAGAGGTGTACCTATAGTACACCCACATTTCACTATTTATGTTTAAGACCCATGTAATAGGGAACAATGAATCCAGACCAAGGGCTGTTACTTAGAAAGTCTTGATGGAATAACCTAATATCACTGTTCTTGACCCCAGAATGGAATCCAGTAACCTGGCCCTCGGTAATTGCTCTTGCGACCACAAGACTTGCTTGGTCTTGCAAGCGCTTCAGCTGAGTTTGAGTTTCTATGTTCGATTCCCGAGTCGGGCGGAGTGTAACCATCAAAGTTTTTTACTTGAAATTTCTTAGTAGCAGCCTGGATTTGTGCCTTTCGGAAACTCGCCGGCTTTCCATGGGACTTAAACATAACTGTACTATTACCTCTGCCTATTCTTTCCGAGAATACAGGCTTGATGTTATATAATGTTTCTTTTCACGTCACACACCAATCGAGCATGAATCAATGTAATAAAGGAAATCCCGGATACTCGAATCTCTGTCCACCACAATTTTTTTTACAAAATCGTTCACACGAATCATGATGTTTGCAAATCTAAAAATAGTTACCAGCCAACCGAAGCAATGAACTTGAACTGAATGCAATCTTAAGTCGTAATGATTCAGTAAAAGGATTGACTGATAGACGATTAATTACTTTTACATAAATGGTTAAAGCATTCATTGTTACTTCGAATTTGTAGAACAATTAAATCTTATTACGTTCACACTGCCAAAACTGCCTCGTTGGTCTAGAGGTCGTAAACGTGACTGCTAAGCATTAGGTCCCGGGTTCGATTTAAGAAGGATGTAGAAGGTTCAACTTGAGAATCTCTACGTCGATAATTTATTGTATCATTACATCACCCTGTATTCCCCGATGGGTTAGGCAAGAGTATGCATATAATACACCCTCATTTCGCCAGTTTATGTTTAAGTTCTATGACATAGGGCGCGAGTCTACTACCATCAATCGGGTACAAAATCAGGCTTAGCTACTAAGAAATTCTAGATGAATAAACCCAATGACATTGTGTTTACCACCTTATGTTTAACAGTTGCTACTGCAAAAGTACTGCAAGAAACTGCCTCGTTGGTCTTGTGGCCCCTACTGCTGTATTTGGGACCTCAAGACAGCTTGTTGTAGTTGCAACTTCTAGCGCTTTTATTTAAGAGATACCTGACGGAATTCGAACCCAATACCTTTTACCTGTCAGTTAACACCATAAGTCCATAACCGTTGGGTACTTGGGTTGTTGTCTCTTCTGATTACCATATTTCTTCTTAAATGAAACACGAAACATAAATGTACCGAAGCAAGCTTACTATCATGTTTCTCCATTCTTTCATTTCCAAGATTTGTATGCAATTTTGCAAGTGCAGTACTTCAACAGTGTGAGAATAACTTCATGAGTGTCAGTTACGGATTTTCTCGTGCAGACCCAAACAGTCGAATTCAGAGTTTTGGCAAATCTTCTTTCGGAGCACCCTTGACATGTTGTCCTCTAAACAGCATCACAAACGGTAAAAGACTTTTAAAACTAGATGAGGTCAGTGTTTTCTATTTTTTTTTTAAACTTCGCCCCACACTAGGAATTTCTCCTGTGTCGTGGGTGCGCTTACAAACATTCAAACTTACAAGCACAAACTTACAAGCCAGATCCGGAATTACTACCTGAAGGACCTACACATATTTGTTTCGTGCGGGAATCGAACCCATGACACGCGGCGCAGCAGCCGATGACTCGACCACTGACCACTTGTATGTGGTCAATTATTAACTAAACATAACTTCACGCCTGTATTCCTCGAGAGGTTAAGCAGATTTGCACCGTTAGTAAACCCAAAATTCGCCACTTATGTTTTCTGAAATTCAAGGTGGAAAAAGCCAATAATACTTTAAGTAACCCGGTAAATTAAAAACAGTAGCACTAGACTAACAATGTAGGTTACTACCATATAGGTGCGTATAGACGCAAACTTTCGATTTATTGATTGTTCACCATACAACAGTAACAGTGGATACAGTAAAACCTGCACGTTTTCCCACAAACGCTCCTGTAGACGTCACTCCATCAATGAATTATTATTGTCGATGTCGATATGCATTTTATTATTATTTTTTTATTATGGACAAGCCCGCCACACTATTTCCAAACCATTGCAACTCCTGAACACCGGAATCAACAGTGACGACCACCAGAAAAGCGTCGAGACAATGAAGCCCAACGAGTCCCGGAGAAACGATTTAACTGTCTTGGATCCCGCAACGAAATTAATCAGAAATGAACAGCGGATGAGTTAGAAAAATACATAATTTTCTCTTCCTTCCATATCAAGCAGGAGACAGAAAACAGCAAGGCCAATAGGCACACAGAGACGTTTACAACTGGGTCAGGCCCAGTTGCCTAGAACCATCAGAAAAGAACAGCGGAGGAGTTAGAAAAATACATAAATTACGATATTCATGTTGTATGTTGTATTGTATTGTAACTAGTGATTTAAATAACATAACTCAATCCGCAATCTTAAACTGCTGC
The DNA here is from genome assembly GCA_905147745.2 of Phlogophora meticulosa. Lineage (NCBI taxonomy): Eukaryota > Metazoa > Arthropoda > Insecta > Lepidoptera > Noctuidae > Phlogophora > Phlogophora meticulosa. The sequence continues at coordinate 2,982,094 of LR990534.1, forward strand.
TTCTGGTTCGCCATCTCAAGGTTATAGATTCAACAAACTCAGCCATTGATTGGTTACAAACGAATATCGATCTCTGGATTGGGATTGAGATTGCAATCGTCGACATAAGTCTGCATTTCTGCAATCGCCAGCCCGCCTTGAGCAAGCCTTAAGAATTAATCATCGTGCGTTCTTTCTGTGAGAAGAGGCCTTTTACCTTCAGTGGGACAGCAACAGGCTGGAATTATTGTTTTATTTTTAATAACAATAAAACAAAAGTACAAATCCACTAACCATTGATAAGGGAACAGAGCTGAAACATAATGAAACATAGACTCGGAACCCAAAGAAAGGGAATTACTGCACTTTCATTCAAGAAGCATAATAACTTACCAACTACAATCCATAAACAATTTTCTTCACACCTCAAACCGTAGAGAATATAGACTAAAGCTTCCATTTATAACTTTCTCAGTTCTAATAATATCTTCTTACTGATCAACACGATTTATAGAAGATAATGACAGGTTGTTATCACCAAAAGATTTAGTCTTCGACATTACTCGTTGATTGCTTTAATAGTCTTTTCAAATCTGTGCCTATAAATCAAAGTAATGAACTTATGAGCTATTCATAGTCCCACACTTGGAAGCAACACACTTGGCGCCAACGGAATTTGTCAATGTTACATTTACATTTACCACCAACCTTATCTTTGAAGTGGTAAGACTTAAAATAGCATTTCTCGATTGCATCATTACGTTGGCCTATCCAATTGACTTACAATATGCATTATGCAGTTTTCAACGACTCTATTCGTTATGTGCTGTGGCTCAATATTGAATGGCTTCTTCTCAGTAATATGGTCAGGGGTTAATTGCAGTCGTAATAATGACTTTGTACTAAAGCTTGTGCATTGTTACTCTCGTTGCTATGGCAACCAGATCTTTTTTAATTTCTAACTTTAACCCTTGTAGCTGCATGGTATTTTGCCTACCTTCAATTGTTTCTATACTTTCCAAGGTTTTACCATCTGAATGTTAGTCTTTTGTAGGTGAAGGGCTGGTTAGTTCGGACGTCCTTTAGTTTTTACCTCTAAAGTTTAGTATTTATGATCTTTTCACATCGTGCTATGACCTTTGCACAAACCACGCAAACCTTATTCCTTAACCTCATTTCTTTATAAAATTGATGTATTATTTTATCCATACATAATATTTTAGACTTTCAATCCGTATTTACTTACCAAGTTTATCTCGCTGACAGCAGAACAGCGAAACCTGGACTTATAATTCAAATTAGTCTGAAATTGCCAACTCGCGTTTAGCAAACGTGGTGATTAATGCTTGTACCTTCTTTGTATAAGAAGAGCCCCGTATCCTGAAATAGGACAACTACGTGTTGGTATTATATTATCACATTACTTACTCTTCGTTTAAGGCTTCTGAGGTTCAGCCTTGTTTAAGGTCAAGATTTTCTGCACTTTGACAAATATTTGAGTGGCCCTCCATTGTTTGATTTAAGTCTGCTTGTTTGTGTAGTGTCAGATCAATAAGGTCATCCTTCAAATATTAAGTACAGTTAAATAGACATCAGCTATCTGAGAGCCTGCATTATGATCTGCCTAGCCTTCTCCCAACTTTGTTGTGGTTGGTTTCCAGTCTAACCGGATGCAGCTGAATACCAGTAATTAACATGGATCGACTGCTTTTCTGACCTCCACAACGTAGTTACTGGGCAACACGAAACCCTTTGGTAATACTGATTGTCAGACTTTTAGGAGACTACCCGTAACAACTGTCATAGATCTAAAAATTGCCCCCGGTACCAACACATTAACGTGCGTTCCGATGCACATATTGGTCATCCATCCACGGACTGATCTCGACAAAAGTAGATTAACCTTCGTATGCCTTGTGCGGCTGTTACTTTTAAGCCACTTGTCCCCTTTCTGAGAGAGACGGTATGTCTTTAATCGGTAAAACTGCTCTCAAGTTGAGCAAAACAATCACAAGCAAAGCAGTTACTTAGCTGCAGACTGTCAAAACAAAGACTGTCTTACCTAAGCCCAAAATAACTACTTCAACTGACAGTTATTTCTAAAAATAAAACACTTATACTGCACGCGGAGTATTTACATCTAAAAATAAACCGTCAATTCTAAATGTACATACAAACAAACATTTTATTACACAAATAAATCAGTTAGTACATCACTACTAGAACGCCCACTTGCTCATGCGCAGCTCTACGCTAGCACCACAAAAATAGATTATGCAGAAATTCCACTCCATGTTGTAATGAGAGATTTAAAGCCCCTACCGAAATAGAACCGGCTTACTACCAACCACTACATCAGTCTAAATCCAGTAGAACTTTAACCTCAAATTAATCCCATTCCTAACTATGTTGGAGGTGGCTACTTAAATTGTGCTAAAAAGCGCCTAAGGCCCACCATAATCAGGGGAAAAAGGGATAGTGCTATTCGTCTTGTATAGTTTCCCTGTCATACTGCAACATAGATGGCTGAAATACGTCATAGTGAGACTCCTGGTTGTATAAGGTGGCAACTAATTTCTTGACTATACAAAAGCTGTTAATTGGTAATTAACGGAAACACCGGGAGGGGACACCCTAGAAGGACATACACTGACCTTATCGTTGATGTTCTTGAAAACGGACTGGTGTGTAGTACTCGCAACTGGCGTGCGTGTATGACCAGATGTATGAACGTAAACGAAGCAAAAGGAGTATGTAAGTATCGTAGCTGGTGGCGTTCTGTAGTTTCTGCAATGGGAAAAAAGCCTGAGTTTATGTATGTATGTGTGTATGGTAATTATTTACCTAAACTTACTTAACACCACTTTCCATACCCCTTCAACCACAGCGCTATGTTTTGATACTAGCAAACAACGTAAGAACACGCAATCCTGCGCTACGCTGCGTGATGCGGTGCAGAATGCCAATCGCCTGATATTTTTTTTTATTTAAGTGGTGGTTGGACTTCTGTCTTGCCCTTTTCTCTACGGTCACGTCTTAATCACTTCTCTCGCCCACCGATCGCGCGTTAGAGCATTATTTGTAGTGACATTTACATTAAATTGTACACATGTACGTATCATACATTATGCATATATGACTGATCTCCTAAGGCCTCCGTATAACTTGTAATGGTATTTTTTATTTATTTTTTTGACTGGTATACACTGTACGAACACTCGGCTGTTTGTAAATGTGGTGACATGTGAGACCACCCCTTATGTTTCGTAATGTGAGATGATTAGCATCAAGAAATGGTTTTCAAGAGACTTTTGCCTACAGCCAGGTATGGATGGAGTTCAAACATAGATATCATCAAAAGGAAAGAAATATTCATAAATGTGAAGAAGACTTTCAAGCAACCAATCCAGTACCAGTCTTACCAAGGGGTATTGTATAACTGGATTGTGGAGGTCAGATAGGCAGTTGCTCCATGTAGAATACTGGGATTCAGCTGCATCCAGTTAAACTGGAAACTGGGGCAGATGATGATGATGATGATGATGAGAAATAGTCATTGTAATAGCACTAATGTCATGTTACCTACTATCAAGCAAGATCAACCAAGCAGGAAAATAAACACACATTTAGAGCAATCACAACATCACGCCTGCATTCCCCGAAGGGTTAGGCAGACGTGTATCTCATACTATACCCATATTTCGCCAGTAACGTTTTCAGCTCCATTTAAGACAGGGCGAGGGCTGCTACTGTGCTATTCCAGATATGGAGAAACCCAAGAACGCTTTGCCCGAACCGAGAATCGGGCTCAGGACCATGAGAGCCCCATTCTCGGTTCGGCCTCGTTGGTCTAGTAGGGCTGAACATGAGTTCAGCCCTACTAGACCAACGAGGCAGTCAATTGAATTCATTAGAGCAATCATCTCAAGAAATTACAAGAAAATCGAAAAGAAATCACGGAAATTGACAATCAGTCTTAGGTTTCTAAATGCCAGCTTTTTTCCTCCGACGCTTCAAGGCGTGTCCTCATTAATTTTACAACAAGCCTCCCAAACAGGTTACCATTTTCTCACCTCATCGACTTATCACCGGGAGTCTAGACAAAGTGAAAGGGTCCTCGAAAGCCGTTACTGGACAGGTAAAGGGCAGGCTGTCAGGGTTAGCCGACGTAATCGGCTGATAGATGAAGGGTTCGGCTTTCGTTTTCAATTATTTCGTTTGAAAATTGTTGGTTGGTTACATAAATAGGGAGTGAAGTTAACAACTTGTTCGTAGTAGTAAGTAGTGCCGTTAGTTTGAGTTGAAGGTTTTACATTCACGAATCTGATGGTTTCTTAAGTTAAATGGGATTTGAAGCTAGCTAAATGTTTATTTGAATCAAGAACACTATTCTTGGTGAAGAATTTTGATTTTTACAGTTTATCAATACGTTAGTGGTCGCTCAATAGTCCGTTTTAGCTTTCTTTACTACTTCTCCATTGATTATAAACTTTAACTATGCCAAATCTCACAGCCGACCGTGCACGCAATATCCTTAAAAAGGGATCTGAAGTTAACGTGCCACATAAGATATTATATCGTATTGCGAAATATTCGTTTTCATCCGAAATATTACAAATAGGAAATGCCAAAACTAAAACAGTATCTGGGTACTTACTTTAAGCATATCAGTAGTAAAATTTCGATAAAAATCCATTGAAAATTCCATTGGAAACACCCATATAGTTTTCATTCACTTTTCTGCAGTCACGTGCTTTGCAAAATTCAAGCGAGTTATAAATAAACCAGTTCGATATTCGGAAATATTAATATAATAAATAATCATTTACTTGCATTCATTTATCAGCCATTTTAAATAAAGAAATATCGTATATTATATTTAAATCTGAGGTTCTAAAGGACAACCAATGCTTATCGCGTGCCGTATCCAGAACAAACAATAACTTAAATATGCTGGTATTTTGGCGAGGAATAGTATTTTTATCTTGTGTGGGGGATGTCAAGTTTAGGGTGCAAGATAAAATGAAGTAGTAGGTAAATACCGCGCGAAAAATGTCTTTCCAGAAGTAAAAACTCTCCCTTTTTTTTAACAGAACTTTGGGATGATTTAATATGTACCTACTTATAGTTTAAACACTATAAAAATATCATGGTTGGCAATATTTTATAATGCAATACCTTCACCTCATATTTTCGTTCTTTTTAGTTCTTGTTTTATAAAATGCGCGTTCAAAATCAATGAACTAATACATACTCCTGCCCATCACTCTTACTCTTCTCACGCTTTAACAGAGTTTGACGTATGTCAGTGAATTGGCAACACTGAACATCAATCATATCAAGTATTCTCAAATACCCTATTATATTTTATAGCACAAATTGAAAACTTGTTTACGACCATAAATAGTGAGGTGCCCACGATTTTAATTTAAACCTAACGGTCAACCATTTTATATCCCACTGCGCCCGCGCCATTGAGGTGTACAACAACGTTTCGTTTTGTACGGTCACATGGCTTTTTTACGGTTCTATTTTTTGGCACTAGCCGAACCTTTTAGAAGACTCGATATTTTGTGACGTCATGCTTCATTTTTCCAGTCATTTGATTGGTCACAGTCCCACTCAAAAAATATAGATCGATTATTCTGTTCATATTTTATCTCCCTCTTTTCTTGAAGTAATCGTATTGTATCTCCCTCTTTTCTTAAAACCAGTATAATATGTACTGTTTGTTGTTATTCACGAATAGTTTTAAAACATCTAGGTATTTTTTTTAATATTTTGATTTCACACTTGTCAAGATAGTCGATGGGACCATCGACTCTTTTGACAAAAGCCATAGATGCCACATCAATCTTCTGTCAGTCATACTTTTTAGTTTTATTTTTTGCTGCCAGTATACTACCAAGCCGCGTCCGTAACAATAAGGAGCTACAGTTATTCATGGTTTATTCATCGCAGTCAGTCCGTGAGCACCCTGTAGAGAGATTGAATAGAAGGTTGAGTTCGTAACAAGCTGAGTAATTGATAGTTTTTTTTATTCTTAATTTGTTAGAGTCTGAAGTGGATTGTTATTAGCGTCGGTATGAAGGCTCTCTTAGATATACAGAATTGTTCTAGATATATCGTGTATCGTGTCGCATTGTAACGTCGCGCCGTAGTATTTTCAACAACTCTGTTATTAGGGCGATAAGTCCCACTTGTAAACAAATGTCTCCCACTTTTCATTCTGGTGCGTTTCTTCTCGCCATGTTTTCCTTAACTCCGTCATCACCACATCTTTTCAGTCAGATTGAAGTACTAGAATAGGCAGGAACACATACTTGAAATATCGTATCAAATGCCTATTTTATTCTTTAACAGCACTGACATCGGTAAATTAAAACATCGTAGGGACGCCTGTATTTATCAAAGAATAAAAGTCTGAAATATCCAACCCGCCTAGAGCAAGAGCGGTGATTAATGCTCATGCCTTCTCTAGATAAAAAGAGACCTTTGCCCTGCGGTGGGACAGTTGCTAGCTGAAATATTCTACCAATATCTGTATAATACCTTTAAACGAGCAATTCTTGTATATGTGTGTATCTGAATCTCGGAAAAGGCTCCAACGATTTTCATGAAATTTAGTATGCCGGGGGTTTCTGGGGCAATAAATCGATCTAGCTAGGTTTCATTTTTAGAAAACGTGGTTTTATCCTAGCAAAGCTCGGTCATCTACCTATGTACTTTATTATAATACTCAAACTGGTTTCAACGATAGTAGACAAGTATTATACAAAGTATCTCCTAATACTATGTATTACCAATTTACATGCACAAATACTGCATATTTGCACATGAGGTAGGTATTACCTAATAATTAGCGTCGCTTAGCATAAAGTTCACGCTAACACATACTAATCATGTTATTAGATGCATACTCACTAGTATTTACGATACTTGTATGTATATTAAGAAGTATTAGTGCTACCGGTTTTCTTAATAGGTCACATAAAGAACAGGTTTCAAGAGATGGTAGTACATTTCCTATAGAATCAGATAGCCCTACTTCTTTCGATTAAGTTAAGAATTGTAATAAACCTCACTTCTCTCGTATCAATATCATCATCTTATTCGTCGTGGTAAAGTAAAGATAGAAAGAAAGACCAAAGATACGATGGATGGATTGCTTGAAAGATCATATGGCTAGGAAGGAGGTGACTATTGAGATCACGGCAAATACAGATGTATGGAAGAACAACACATGCTGCGCGGACCCTAAATAAATGTCAGGAAGGTATTGGATAAGGGCAGGAGGATGATGATGATGTTAATAAATGATATTTATTTATTTAAATATTGCCACATATCACAAAGCTTATAGTTTAATCACAGAGACTGGAGATAACTTCGGCTGCTGCTAGAGGCGGCATTGTTAACACTTTTCATACAAATCAAGCGTGTCATCGCTCATTTGCAGTGCGTATAAAAACTGACGGCTATGAAGACGGTCTGATATAGATATTGTGCGCTCAGCGTACGTTTGGAGTCACGATTATTATTAGATAGTAATGCCGCATGATTTCGCTAGCTAGACGCTGCAGAAGTGCACACGCGGCGATACCATGGTCTCTGATTGTTATGCTTTGTATTGTTTGGTAGGCCGAAAAATGGTGATTTGTATGAAAAAATGATGGAAAGTAAAAGGATTTTTAAAAGTAAATTAAAATGGTGTCAAAATAATAAGGACAAAATAAAAATGAACATCATTGCAAGTCATCATGACGCAAAGAATTTTGGTAGTTTTTGGAAAGCCACGAACAGGTTGAATCCCAGGTCGAGTCTGCCTGTGAGTATTGAGGGCCTTAGTGATCCTAATGATATAGCCAACCTATTCAGCAGAACCTTTAGGGTTGGGTCTCCCCTAGGTACGTCGTCTGGCGGGCCGGAGGTGGTGGGGGGGTCCGAAGACATGCCTATTAGGTTTGCGGCCAGGGAGATAGCTACTGTCATACGCAACTTAAAGAGAGGCAAGTCGCCGGGTCATGACAGCCTAAGCATAGAGCATTTATTATATGCTGGTAAGCACGTAGCGCGAGTTCTAGCAATGTTTTTTAACTTGTGCCTGAGTCACTCATATCTTCCAGCTGATTTACTTAAAACTATTGTTGTGCCCATTGTTAAAAATAAGACTGGAGATGCGAGTGACAAGAGCAACTACAGGCCTATATCCCTGGCTACCATCATTGCAAAGGTGTTGGACAGTCTGATTGATCAGCAGTTGGATAAGCATTTAACACTCAACGACGCCCAGTTTGGGTTTAAGCCACATTTATCCACGGAAACAGCTATACTATGCCTGAAACAGACTGTTCAATACTATGCAAGTAGGAAAACACCTGTATATGCATGTTTTCTGGACCTCTCCAAGGCTTTCGACCTTGTATCTTATGATTGCCTATGGAGGAAACTATCAAATGTTAAGAACCTCCCAAGCGATATCATTAGGATGCTAAAGTATTGGTATAAAAACCAATACAATTATGTTAAATGGGCGGGCGTCCTGTCGGCTGCATACGGGTTGGAGTGCGGTGTAAGGCAGGGGGGAATCAGCTCACCCAAGCTATTCAACCTATATGTAAACGAACTGATCTGTGAGCTCAGCAATACCAATATCGGGTGCTCCATTGACGGGCACTGCGTCAATAACATCAGCTACGCGGATGATATGGTATTGCTAAGTCCATCGATCAGTGCACTTAGGAGGCTTCTTCGCATCTGTGAGGACTATGCAGTGGCTCACGGTCTTAGGTACAATGCGACCAAGAGCGAACTACTGGTTTTCAAAGCGGGAAACAAATGTTACAATACTGTCCCACTAGTGACCTTGGGGGGCGCTCAGCTTTCCAGGGTCACGAAGTTCAAATACCTGGGGCATTGGGTCACTGATAGTTTGTCCGATGATGTGGACGTGGAGAGGGAACGCAGAGCATTGGCAGTTCGATGTAACATGCTGGCTCGTAGGTTTGCACGTTGTACTAGGGAGGTGAAAATTACGCTCTTTAGAGCGTATTGCCAATCTATGTACACGTGTGCCCTATGGGTCAGCTATACAAAAAGCTCGTACAATGCTCTGCGAGTCCAATACAATAACGCCTTCAGAGTGATGTTGGGGCTGCCACGCTTTTGCAGTGCATCGGGGATGTTTGCGGAGAATGGCGTGCCAGATTTTTACGCACTGATGCGGACACGGATAGCATCCCTGATGCGGCGAGTGCGTGACAGCTCTAACAGCTTGGTGGCTATAGTAGCCGACAGGATGGATAGTCCAATGATGTGGCAATGGATGACCAGTCATCGTGCTTCCTTCAAATATTTAAAATAAGATGTTTTGTGTTTTCATATATGTATTGATGTTTTGTGTATAATATTGTAATGTGTGTTTTTCTATGGACTTATGGTCTGAAATAAATGTTATTATTATTATTATTATTATTATTATGCGCTCCTTGATCGGCCCTGTGATTTCTAGTATTCATTAAGTATGCTATTGATTAGATGTTTTTCTGGAATTCTTGAATAGGCATGCATGCGCATTCCTTTTAAATGACGATCATTAAGAGAAATAACAATAAGAGTGAGGTCATTATTTATAAAAATATCATAACATTTATCTTTATTTTACCGCTATCATCATGATCTGCCTCGCTCGTCGGTCGGCTTCCAGTCTAACCAAGAGCAGCTGTATACTGGAGCAACTGTCTATTTTCACAACCCAGTTACTGGGCAACACTTTGGTAAGACTGGTTGTCAGACTTTCGGGCTTCTGACTACCCGAAACGTCTGTCAAAAATCTAAGAATGACAGCAAGTACAAATGAGTATGCCAATTATTGGATGAAATATGCGATTTAAAATATTTAACCCTATCTGACTCATAAACTGAGAAAGTACATATGAATTGAAAGCACATTGTCAGATGCTTTACTTATTGCTTTACTTCACTCATTTAATATTTCACAATTGAACTTCTGCACCTCCACTGCCATATGCCCCATACAATAATACAACATTATGTTATACAAACATACACCAAGTTAAATAAACAAACAGAGCATTTGATTGGACACACCAACAAATACTCAATCTTTGACGTTTCTGATCAAAACATCAACATGTTTGAAGATGTTCAAGAAGCCCTGTCTCATTAGGACATGTGTAGATTGATGGCTTTTGAATTCACCTTTAACTCCCAAGCTTTTTAGGTGTGTAAGATAAATATTTTGAAAATAAACCGGTTGTAATCAATCTTAACCGTGTAAATGTGACTTGTGATGAATCAATTTATTGATTGAGAGTTGATTCGATAAAGGCAAGTGGTGTGTGGGAATGGAAACAAAAGAAATCAGAGGGCTTTTCTTAAAAAAAAATATTTGATTCCCTTTCACTGTACAGTGCTAAGAATTAGCATCCTGTTTTAAGTTTCCAAGCTTAGGGCCAGGAAAACAAATAATATAAAAAAAAACTGATGGGTACATCAAGGGTAGACCATAAGTAGTATATATGGGGTATCGTCGTCCCTTTGTAGTCATTATTTGTAAGTTTTCATGGTGTATAATAAAGAGAAAACTATTCTATTCTATTATACTCGTTTCCTCTACCAGTCTGTTAGTTTCTTTTATTTTTTCTTTTGTATTTTTGTTATTTAGTATTATGTTATCTTGAGCCAAATAACCATTTTTAATTTCTTTCTTCTCTCTAGTGTGTTCTGGTTACAGTAAATCTTCAGAAACTGCTTATTTTAAATATTCGCAGTTCACGTCCTGGTCATAGGCATTTCCTGCGTCTCTCTGTAACACTATCCTGCCTTAGACACCCAGTCACCCAAATACAGTAATTCTAATCAGCTCACATCCTCATTAAACGGTGCTTCACTGCAGACATGTCTATCTAGCTTATTCACTAAGCTAAAAATAAATCGCTTAGGTAATTAAATAGCTTTATCTCCAGTAAACGTGTCAAGTCTAAGTTAAGATTCCACTAACTTATGTTTAACTACTAAGTAACTTGTAAATGTGGTATTAAGTATGCAAACGGTAGATTAATTTTAATTGCAATGTTTGAACAGTTAGTGTAAAAACCTATCGGTCTTAGTCAAGCACATTCAAACATACATGCATACATAAACTCACGCTTATACTTGATTCTATGGGGGTAAGCAGAAACCAAAGAACGCCACCTGCTGCAATACTTTCATAATTCTTTTGCTTCGTTTACGTTCAAACATCTGGTCAGACGCACGCTGGTTGCGAGCACCTGATCTTTCTGAAGAATATGACTAATAACACTGACCTTATTGGTGATGTTCTTCAGAACGGTCCTTCTAGGACGTCCCCTGCAGTAGGTACTATTACTGAAAGCACATAATGATATGCATTTTATTTAAATTCGCCATTGGGCTCGTGGTCGCAAACGACATTGGGCTCCTGGGTTCAATTTCCAGCGTGCTTACTCACGATTCTTTGATTGTTATTCTGATCGATCGACATTGGAATTAATACGTTCCGTCCTACTCAAGAGTAGATCTTGAGTTCGGCGCTAGCGCCAAATTCAGAATCGGGCGTACCGCGCATTAAATGCTCTGTCAAACGCGCGAAGTTAAAATAGTCGTTAAGTTTTCTAAAACATTCCAATTTTCTGCGCAATTGTCTTAATTTTTCTTTCCGTAAGAACCTACAAAGTATTCGATTTTTATTTAAAGATGATTAAAATCGACTATGTCGTTCTCAAGTTGTGGCGTGACCAAGGGAAATAAGGATTAAATTTTATAATATAGATGTATGCTTGTGACTATACGTAAAAAACTGCCCTAGCAACAATAATTATGTAGGTTTCTGGGGTAACTTTTGTCCAAAACTTTTAAAGGCTGTTATATAAGTAGGTAAATGGATAACCCGGCTATAAGCCGAGATTGAACTGGCCCTGTGAATGGTTTCCGTCGAGTGGAGATTCGGGACTTAAACTAGTTTTCTCTGAAAATATAGGGCAATAGGGTGCCCTAAAAACACTGAAGTAAAAGTTTTGGGAGGTATGTCCTATTCCGTAATGATTTTCGCTTGAGATTTCCAGACTATCCCCTGGTTACTGAAAGCCATTAATTATAATCTATTAGTTCAAACTATCATAGTAAGCAGTAAGCTTCAGATAAGAGCCTTTTAGAAACTTCCTTAAAATAATAAGGCAAAGAGTTTCACTAAAACTTCACTGACAGCCTAAGTATCCTGCGTGTAAAATTTAATTTGTAACAATATAAATAAAAATGTTCACTTAGAAAAATAACTGTAACAACCACACAAAGTTCAATTTGCCCTACAACTACAACCTTTTTAAATTGTGTTAGTCAATGTGATATCGGCAACACCAATTAAAAATCATCATCATCATCTGCTTACCCATTTCCCAACTATGTATCTGTCGGCTTCCAGTCGAAACAAATGCAGTTTAATACCAGTATTTCACCTGGAGCGACTGCCAACACTGACAACACCAATTGACAATATAGAATAAAACGTTGCCCTTGAAAATACTACTTACTATTAAGTAATATTAATAATATTATACATAGTAAGTCTATGACTAAAACCTTCAATTACTCAATAAAGTCCCAACGGTGTGAAGAATGCACGCAGAGGAAGTTGCGTCACAGAATTGCATATACTTTGGCTAATTTTTATGCCAAACAGATATATCCCTTGGGTAAAGGAGTATTATTACCACATCGAATAGACAGGCTTCGTGATTCGGCCTTAGTTTCTTTTGAAGATGAAATTGGTGAAAACTACTGGCAAAACATGTTTGCAAAAGGTCTGTGGTGAAGTTAATAAACTAAGTAATAGTTAAAACATTGATAAAAACCTGAAATTTGTGTTTGGTTGTTTGATTTATATATTTATTATTATCTTATATATAAAATTCTCGTGTCACAATGTTCGTTCCCATACTCCTCCGAAACGGCTGGACCGATTTGTATGAAATTTTGTGTGAAAATCGGGTAGGTCTGAGAATCGGCCAACATCTATGTTTCATCCCCCTAAATTTTAAGGGTGGTGCACCCCCAAACATTTTATATGGCAAAACAAAGTTTGCTGGGTCAGCTAGTTTACTATAATACTATCCTGCCTCAGGCAACCAGCCACCCAAATCCAGTCATTCTCATATCCTCATTAGACGGCGCTTTACTTCGAACATGTCTAAATACTCGTAGCTTATTCACTAAGCTAAGTTAAGTAATTGGGACGCCCCCTAGTACATAGGACTTTAATATAACTGGCGATATGTATATGTTCTATGAGTACCTCTACCTAACCCTTCCGGAAAAACCGTCATGTTATGAGGTGTAATGTAAATGCGACTTTAAAATTGTCTTTCAAGTCAGTCGGACGCTGCTAATCCATTGGTGTCGTGTCAGCAGCAGGTGTCCATACAAACCGCTTCCTAGCTGCACACCTGCAAACCTGAAGCTATTGCCAATAGTTACTACCGTTACCACTTTGCATAAGGTGCATCGTTTTTGGCAGTGCAGCCACTGACTACACAAGACTGTTAATAATGTCAATATTCATGCCACCATTTATCATGATTAGAACCTCGTGAAAGCTGTTTACGAAAAGATCATAGAGTATATCGATCTTGGTCTTTAGGTTACCAGCACGTGGAACATCGACTCAACTATTATTCAACCGGTAGCCGTGTCAGTTAATAGTTTGATAGGTATTTAGAATAGTTTCGACCAACACCCAGAGAAACTATCGCTAAACAGCTGGGACAAGAGTCAGATGCAGAAGGCGGTCGTCTTGAACACTGCACATATATATATATTTTTTTTAAACGTTGCCCCACACTAGGAATTTCTCCTGTATCGTGGGTGCGTTTACAAACATTCAAAGCCACATACACAAACAGCCAGACCCGGAACAATTACCCGTAGGCCATACAAATATTTGTTCCGTGCGGGAATCGAACCCACGTCACTCAGCGCAGCAGTCAATCGCTCAACCACTGCGCCAACCGTGCTGTCAAATATTGGATTCCTAATTGCCGTTACCTTGAGCCTTGAATACATATTAAGAGAAACACATAATAACTTCATGTCTAATGGCACTCCTGCCTAGATAAGCAGCCATGTAAAATATTTATGCTCAGCTGCATCCAGTTAGTTAGAAGACATCCTCTACATAGTTGCGAAAAGGCTACGCAGATGATGATTGTAGGGATTACAGGCAGCAATACTGATAGCGCTGCAAAATGTAATGTGCCCCCGCGCATATGGTTTAGCTGGCAATCGTTGGCGCCGCACCGAAACAGTAACTTTTATAGCACTCTCTAAATACCGTATGTGTGAATGTCGAATAGACTGGGTTTACGGACTTGTGCCTTGTATTTATTCTCCTTACTACAACCGTGGAGGAGGAGCTCGTGGCTAAATAAAAACAGCCGCACGGGTTGATCGAAGGTTAACCTACGCTTGACGAGGTCAGTCTGTGGATTGGTGACCGTTCGTAATATATCGAGACTCCTCCGTGCCTCGGAAAGCACGCTAAGCCGTTGATCCCGGTTGTCATTTGTAGATCTTTGACAGTCGTTACGGGTAGTCAGAAGCCCGACAAGTCTGACAACCAGTCTTACCAAGGGGTATCGTATTGTCCAGTAACTGGGTTGTGGAGGTCGGATAGGCAGTCACTCCATGTAAAAATACTGGTATTCAGCTGCATCCGGTTAGACTGGTAGCCGACCCCAACATAGTTGGGAAAAGGCTATGCAGATGATGACTACAAACACATAACATTTTGCAGCTATCACTATTGCTGCCTGTAGTTCCTACAATGATGATGATGTGGATGTGGAAGTACCCTAAAAAATCCAGGGTTAAAGACCGACACACTAAACCAAGATTGCACTCACTCTATGCTACATTCTTGCAGTCCTTTAAATAGCTCTTCCCTTTATAAGTCTCAGGAAGTGCTAAATTAGCGCTAATTATATTTATGGCTTGATATAACCGGCGCAGGCGCCTGCAGACGCTTAGAATTAATGATGATGGGCAGATGTCTGTCCAAGGTCGGTGCAAGGCAATTAGCAAGGCATAAGGGTTATTAAGAATGTTATGGAGAAGAATGTTAAAATTATTATTCCGATCTGGAAATATTGGTTGAGAGCAAGATAATTATTGCAGGGCAAAGGACTCTTCTCATACAGAGAAGTCACGAGTATTCATCACCATGTATGCTCAAGGTGGGTTGGCGGTTTCAGACTTATATTAATTTCCAGCACAAATTTCCTCACGATGTTGTCAATGATGACCAAGATTATCTTAGAAAGTGCAGAGGCCATACATCAAACTGCCTCTATTTTTTTTTAATAGTTTTTCAACTTTATTCCAAAACAATAAGTTTCTAGTGGTCACAAACGCGACTGCTAAGCACGAGGTCCTGGTTCAGATTCCCGGCCCGAGCAATGTGATACTGGGGTTTATCATTACGAATTTGTAAGTAGCAGCCTGGATACTGGATGTGTAAACGTTGATGACAATAGGCTCACCCCCATAGGACTTAAAAACATAACTGGTGAAATGTGGGTGTACTATAGGTACACCTCTGTCCAACCCTTCGGGGAATACAGTCGTGATGTTATGTTACTTAAAGAGGCTGTCTACCTTCATATACATCGTCCCTGTGTCATAATGTCAAGTGAAACGTAAACATCAGTAATAGAGTAATGTCGTTGGTATATTGCCCGTACAGAAGTGGTTTCCACGCATTAAAACTTCAAAGTGAGTTCACTTTTAACTGGCGCCTGTGACTATATTACAAAACAAATACAGCGTAACCGCATAAAAGTAGAGTCAGAAGGCCGAAAACCCAAAAACAAATGATTTTCAGCATTAATCTTAGCTTAAAATCTGATTTAGACATAAGAAGCTGACGAATGCGTCAATCAGGATAATATATATAGGATTCACTTTATTGTACACCAAATAATAACTTTAAATATTTACTTAATAAATTATGGAAGACTTACAGCTTAAAAACTAAATAAAAAGAAACCATAATCGACAAAAATCCAATTACGAGTCCTCACATGCAGAATTAGACTGGAAATTCAAAAAAAGCATACAGCAGTACATTGTGTTGTTACAGAGGTAACGTATTTGTCTAAAACTATTAAAATCTAATCTAAAAAACTAAAGAGCTACGTAGGCTGTTTCATTGGGTGGCCTAATCGCTAGAAGCGATCTCTTACAAACAACTTTTGGATAGAATTGATGAAGAAAGAGGTGTCGCAAAATACTTTTGATTTTTATTAATTAGTATAGCAGATGGTACATAATCTTCATCTGTAATTTTACCAGCATGTCCCAAGTGAATTTTCTTTAAATGCATCCAATTGTATCATAATACCCACCTCACACTCAATGCCACAGTTTAGTAACTACCAAAGCGGGTTATAAAACAATCTGTATACATAAGTAAGTACGTGTGTAGACTAGCCAATCAGGTGCGGCCGTTGAATGCAAAGTGCATTAAATGAAGTATTTAGGGCAATAGTTTAGCCTCTTTTAATTGTTTTGACGTGCTGGGAGTTCTTTGAGTGTTCGATTGTGACATCCGATTTAATACTCGGATTTGTACGTTTATACGTTTTACCAAATTATTTTCGGAGTGATTTATGGTGCATTCATAATTGGTAGTCACGAAATCAAATCATAGTCTATGTTTTATTTTGAAGTATAAGGTATAATACATTAAGGTCTTATCATAATCCGTTTAGCAGTTTTTTTGTAATCCATGTTTTTAGCGGTCTTTGGTTATCACACATAAACACGTCAGCCCCATTTTAACTCATCAATATATTTACTAACTAAGAGAGAATATACACTATCAGCTAAATAGCTGCATGCAACATTATACATTTTCTTAGCTTCCGCACTACAAGTTTTAGACAAAAATGCATTGAACAACACCTGCAGCATTTAAATCCTTCAATGCTTATTACTGTAGCTACGATTGGATGCCAATAACAAGCTTCTAGTCTTTATCATGCCACCACCATTTTCTATGTAAAGTACACACTGCTGTAAAACACATTTCTGATCAGAACTTCCGCATGCCAAGAGCTTTAATTCCCTAGTGTTCCAACATAACAGGACCACGACCAGGTATTAGCATACGTTATTCAATTATGTGACAAGGAAGCCCCACTTGTGCCTAATACCGGCTTACTTAACTGCTGGTTTGAAGGGGGCTTAGCAACAGCGGCTTTGTTCACAAGACTTACTTAGCCCCCTTATCAAGCTACCGCCCTAACTGTACTGTAAGACTTCTGTAATTTAAAAGCTCAGTTTCAAGCCTTTATTACAAATGAAAAAGTGGTATAATGTGTCTGTCTGTTTGTAAGTTCATCAAGAGTTCACGCCTAAACAGCTGAATCCAATTTGATGAAACTTCGCACAATGGTAGCCTTAAACTTAGAAAGTACATAGAGAAAGAAAAATAAAAAAAAACAAAGAAAAAGCACAAGCTTAGGCAGACAATACAAAAAACAAACATAATTATGTGCCTTTGTAAATAAGTTCAGTTCAGCAAAACTTCACACAAGTAGTGTCTGACACTAGTTTTCAACTGGACCTGAGGTTGTGAAGTGAGCCCTTTGAACACCTTTTTCTAAAACCAGACTAAAATCTATAATTTTCAAGATCAGGCTACGAACACACGAACAAGAAAGCTCAACAATTCAATACCCCTGTCGTAGCTCGTAAACCACGAATAAACTTTACAAATATAAACCGATGTACATTCGCGCTCATAATTATTGTCCAATAACATTAATAATAATAACGGTCATTACAACTTCAAAGTGTTTGTTATCGTTTATTCAAGTGTACATAAATAACAAAGGTCGGGAGGTGAACAAGACTTCGCTCCGTGCGACTGTACTGACAAGATCATTTTTTTTAGTGCTGGATAGCTTTTGGTCACGGTTACGCTCACCTTATAAAGATGATTTATATATTTTTTTTACTTATATTGTAATGATTCAAGTTTTTAATAGGCAGACGTGTTGCAAGGGAGTTTGTTGCTCCACTTCTTCTTCCCACTAAAAACACTAGGAAGTGGTGAACGGTGGGCCTTTGTGGGGGGCTGTTTTATGTAAATTTGGACGTTCAAAAAGTGCTGATTCTCAGCCTAATATGTATAAATTAATTTTGGTTTTGATTTTTTATCTTAATGTATAATGATTTTGTCATTTCCTCGGGAACAGTAAGTACTATTTTTCTGGATAAACGGTACTTTTTACCGTTATCTGTATGCTTAAAAACGTTTCATGATGGTCGGTTGAGCAGTTAAGGATTGAAATCGTGACAAACAAACTCACATTCGCGTTTATATTACTAGTAGGGATAGCGGGTAATCTTTGTAGTAAAAGGTACACTTTTGTGTAAAAAGATCGTCTGGGAAGTTGAAAAAATAGGCTTAGATCTGTTCTGTCTCCTGCTTTATAGTATTTAGTCAGGTCAGGTACTCGTAAATAAAGTAATAGGTATCAGTATTATCATTCGCAGTACTGTGGTATTTTATATTATCACAGTATTTGTATTACTCCTCCACTGACCTTTCCTGATTAATTTCCTTGCACGATACGATAACAGTTGAATCGTTATTTCTCCAAGACTCGTCGAACTTCATTGACTCGACGCTTTTCTGGTGGTCGCCATTGTTGATTCTGGCTTTCAACGATCGTGAAAGGGGTGTCCCAAAAAAAATTGTGTGTGGAGTTCCCCAGCGCAGAAGAAGTGAAACTTCGTAATGTGTTGTGTACTACGCGCTTGCGTTCGAGTGCCACGCATTCACTCTCGCTCTGTCTTTTTCTATTCCCCCACCCCAGGAGCGTTAAACGTTTAACGCAACCTGGAAGTCGCGTTAGAAGTTTCACTACAAAAAAGGAACCGGTGACCACTTACTTACTATTAAGTCGACATCATGTTAAATGAGGCTCCCCTGACGCGTGCGCTTCGCACTTTTAACCTTGTAGCAGAGGAAATTGATATTTTTGCTTGTACACGGAGTGAATTCACAAGGATAACATTATATGTAATAAGTTTTAGAAAATAAGTTGTTATTATTAAGTATGCTTCACTATTGCATTGGGTTATACCTGTAATAATAGTTGTAAGTGATTATATAAATAAATAAATAAATAAATAAATAAATGTTTGTCATCCATTAACATGAAAAGTAAACACTTCAGAACGCGACTGTACTTGGTTTTTTTATAGCTTTGTACGGACTTGAACTTACATTACTTACGCAACTGTTAAGTAATACCTTAGAGCCGGTTTAGATAATAGAAAATATTTTACGGAATACGTAATGGAGATGAAAGAAATTGTTGGATGCCATTTTGTTCAAATCTTCAAATGAACCAAAATTGTCAACCTATTAATGTTGCTATCAAAGGGAATAGTATTAAGAACCTGTGTTTGTGCGGATTCTATTCCAATTTCAAATCCGTTATTTCAAGTGATGTTATTTACACTTAAACAAATATCAACTTTTTGTGACTGGAAATTAAGTTGGTTTCACAATAATTAATATTAGTAATAGTAAAGGTTGCAGCGCAAATTGAATTTCATGTGTGGGTGTAAAACCAATTTTTCTGTTTGTTTATGTTTTGGAAGCTAATTTGCAGACACAGATATTCCCGAAACTGTATGGTTTCTCGAAGTAAGTGAATTTGAAAGAACTTTTTGATAGAGACAACAAAAGTTAGGGTAAGTAGTCAATGAATAAAAAATAATATCCCCACAATCGACCATAACTTTTATAATTTAGTTAACTCGGAATGAGGACCACCGGGTCTCATCTATGTGCCACAGCCGTTACAAGTGACACCTCACACGTGCCAGCTATTCAAACGTCAATCGCCCATACCTACATACATTCAGTATTCTATTACATTGTGTAACCTCGATACTGTGGCTAAGTAGCCGGCGCCTGCGCCTGCGCCTGCGCCGGGGACGATTTGAAAGCGTATCGTTAATTGACTCATTAGCCTAGTGAGTGGTTCCTTCCTGACTTTTTGCTGGTTAGTGCCAGGTTACTACCATTGGAGAAACATCGTTGAGGCGGCCAAGAATTTAGTTCTATAGTGAATAGGAATGTGTTGCAATTGTGTTAGTCGTAAGTTATACGACTGTCTGCCTCTGGGTGTAAGTCCAGCGGTGGTGGATTATGACTCACTCCCTGTCCCAGACAACTATTGTCTTAGCAGCGGGAATGTTATAGGCTGATTTTACTATGCTAGTCTAAGTCCAGCAGATTGAAATAAAGAAAGAAAAAAATGTTTATTTGCTATGAACATACGTGCATATAATTAAGTAATATGCAAGAAGGAAAAATAATTTCATACGGATCACGCTCAATTTTTTTTGGCAGAAACATTGTCTGCTAATATCTATCTCATCCATCTCATTCGGAGATCGGACTCCTGTCAACTAAAGCCTCCTCACCTAGTAGCAGCCTTTTACTGAGTAGTATCTTTAGTTCAGGACTCGTAATATTTTTCACCCTATAAGGGAAAGTTGTACGTAATTGAATAAAATGGAGAAATTTTCAAGTTGCGGTATTGTTATATAGAAATTGTAGTAAATGTAGCAGCGTCTCACCTTGTAAACATTTATATAGAAGTTCCACTCTGATTGATAACGAAAACCGACTAAACTTAAGAGCAGCGGAAAGCCCGGGTTGCAGTATGTTTGTTTGACAGTTTGATTATAACCTTGTGACGTAGATAATGCTGATAATTTTAAATATTAAAACAACATAAAATACCTTCTCAAATTTATACTTCAAGTCTCAAAAATGTGGACTGGAAAAAGACATACTTTTTGACATTTTCGACTAGTCAACCAGAGATAAACAGTTGTCATTGATAACACCTGAGTTGGAAAACAGTCAATTACTAATCATTTCAAAATATAAATCAGTAATTTACCATAACTCGTGGCTAAACAAAAACAGCCGCACGGGTTGATCGAAGGTAGAAGGCCGGGGTCAGCCTGCGGATGGGTGACCGTTCATTACATATCGAGACTCCTCTGTGCCTCGCAAAGATCTTTAACAGTCGGAACGGGTAGTCAGAAAACCGAAAGTCTGGCAACCAGTCTTACCAAGGGGTATCGTGTTACACAGTAACTGGATTGTGGAGGTTAGATTGGCAGTCGCTCCAAGTGAAATACTGGTACGCAACTCCATCCGGTTAGACTGGAAACCGACCCCAACATATTTGGGAAAAGGCTAGGTCCGTCAAGGCTAGACGAGTCATTTACCATTTATTATTATTGTTTCCGATTCATTTGACTTCTATGTCTCCCATATGGTGGTCTACAGCAGCTTTCCATCGTTTTTTATGGTACATTAGGGTATTTGGCACGTGCAAGATCATGGCGGGCCGTTATAGCTTGGATTTGCGCTTTCGAATCATATCTGGTCAATATTTAATGTTGGTAAGGAGCCGGCGATAGTCGTGTAGAATAGTAAATGTTAACGGTGTGATAGCTTGTCGGATTAGAAGATAATCGTGGGTCGGGACTAAGTATTGTGTTGTGCCGGTGAAGTGGTGAAATTGAAATAAATAGTAGAATTAAGTAGCGGCTTTATGTTACTTAATGCACGTATATAGGGTTAGACAGCGGTGTATCTAGAATCTGTAGTAAACACACATTTCGCCAGGTATGTTGAAGTATCATGTAATAGGGGGTGGGTCTATTGCTACCAGCCATTCCCAAATCCAGAGTCCAATAACAGATGGAAAAACCCAATAACACTTTTTCCAATCCCGGATTCAAACCCAGTAGCTCAAGCTCAACGGTAGAGCTTGCAATCACTCTAGGCAAGGTTAAAAATATAGTACGAAATCCGAACTTTTTATTTCTTATTTTTGCGTTTTATATTCTCTCTTTCTTATTTAATTTATGATGAATCCAACCACTATTTAAGCCAAATGTAACGGTTTCGTCAGATCATCATAAAGAAAGTAAAAAAAAACAAACATATATTTATCTCTCGTGGTCTCTCTAAAAGGGTTCATAGATTCCAGGAACTTAAAATACTATTCAGATTCATAGAAATTTGACTTCAATAAACGCTATAAATCTGACTTGCCACTATTATTTCCTTTTTGATAACGAAGAGATCAGGAAGGAAAAGTCGTTAGAGAGGAAATACTGACCATTAGAAGTTAAAAAAATATGTTTGTTAAAACCAATTTACGAAAATAAATATCATTTAACACACACGTGTCTATATAAACTTGTGAAGTTTACTTTCGCGCTAAAACTGTAAAAAAAGAGTTTTTCAAAAGTACCGACTGGTCATTGTGAAATCGACGTAATTTGTATAGGAGTCAAATTGATATTATTTTGTTTTGTCTTAATTTACTTTCCTATTTATATAGTTGCATAGTTTCGTACTGTATGCTGTTTTCCCACCGAATATGATAAATTAAATTAAATGAACAGTATACATCATTAGTTGGTAAAAAAACCATTGAAAAAAATATTGAATGATTCCATTCTATCTAAATTATCACTAAGGCACACCGTACATATTATTTGTGCTACATTTAACAGTCCAACGATAGTTACCGTTAAACAAATCGCTTGCAAAAACTGCGCAGGATTACATTAACATTGAATGGTTGAGTATTTGTCATAACGGTTCACTACAACTTATCTATTCATCTGATACTGTGTTACAATAACATTGCCTAGTTATTTAACCGAGTCATCCCAATACTTATAAGGCTGCTTAATTTTGCGAGGGCACATTTTTAGTGGAAACTTAAGCTGAGCGGACGAAAGCGGTCTAAGTTAAGCTACAAATTAACTTAGGTGTGTGTTTATCTATTTACATCAGAGCTAAATGGTGTAGCAGATCGCGTAAGGTGTGCTTTGACCGTAGCAAAAGACAGCTTGGTAGCTCAGCACATCTCTAGCTAGGCAGCCATCATAGCTAGGCAAAGCAGAGAGCGAGGTCAGAGCTAAGCTACAAAACTATGTGTCCGTTTCCACTAATGCGAAGTGGTGTAGCGGAGCGGGTAAGATGTGCGAGGAAGATGCGCAGCGCTAGGTAGTTCTTGGAGGAAGATGCACGATTAGAGCTGGGACGTAGCACGTCGGATAATCTACTCTGCACATAGCAACCCCCATAGAAATATCAAACATATGCACTAGCAACACTAGCATTCTGAGCACGCATCCCTGAAAATAAAAACCTAGCTACGTCAAACCCTTTTGCTAAGCTACGCTAAGCTGTGGAAATTAAGCGATCCTATTGGTGGGTTTGAATGAAACACATCCGAAGCTGAGGCAACCTACATTCTTGAGCTGTATCACGGATCCTGTCGCGCATTTATCATCCTCTTCATACCTTTCTAATGGGTCCCAGTTCGTCTCCATCTTAGTGTACAGATTTAACTCGATGTTTATTGTTGGAACAATGTTAACAATGCCTTTGCATAAATTATAATTTAGTAGTTTCTTTTTGGCACACTCGTGGTGCCATCTTTCTTACCGCTCGTCTTTTGTTTCTGTACGAAATATCTTGCATTTTACAATAACCTGTTTTAAATATTATGATCTATTAAAGTGTAGCTATGTTTATAGCCATGACTTTGTTAGAACCTGATTGAGACTGACTGAGATGTTAAAATGCTCGTCAACCTGGGTCTGAACCCTAAACTACTAAGTAGCTACCAGTACTCTGTTCGATGAAGACGATCTCTGATCAGAAGCTAGTTATCTATTCTAATAAAATTGAGAGAACTGAACAGTTTTTTTTTTTGTTGGAACGCGCTAAACGCATAGACATTAGCGCGTCCGTAAAGTTTCAAATTCGTCTGGTAGTTCTGGAACTACCAATCGGATTTGAAACATTACTTTTGGTGAGGATAATGAGCTAGTTAACATCAAGCTACGACCCTCAGGAGAGGATGAAACCGCGGGTCACACCTAGCAATTTAATAAACGTAAAGCGCAATTTGTGCGTCATCGTCACACAAAATAATTCAATCTTTAATTCATTGACCCTTTAAATGTATTCGTATTTAACGGCAACTTATTTGCGTAGGCCTTCTAGTAATCCTTGAAGACGCGAATTTGAAATAAGTGGGCCAAAAGTACCATAGGTGCAACGGCAATTGCATATAATCTGTGCTGGTACATAAGTATTAACATCGGAATGTGGAACCCACGCCTGGCGCCAACGTTCGGGAGTTGGGGCCAATGTTTGAATGCACGTCAAGATTAGTGGCTAGACAATTATTTACATAGGAAAGTGTGCAAATTGTTTGGATGCATCTATTGGGTTTTAAGTAGAGTTTCTGTTTCGTATGGGTTATTGAATAAAACATGAATCTTAGTGTTATTCACGACGCAGTTTGAGCTGTCAAAGAAACTTGAGAGTAGAGATGTACATAGAATTTTAATGAGGTATAGATTAAATAACTGGCCTCGTTGGTCTTGTTGTCGCGAACTCTACTGCTACCTACCTGCTTTACCTATGAGGTCTTGGGCTCGATTCCCGGATTGGCAGTGTTGTTGGGTTTTTCCAAACCCGGAGTCTGGATTAGTGCTCGAGTATTAGGCGCGCTCCATACAACATACGACTTGGACCTAACTGGCAAAATGTGGGTGCAATATATGTACATATACTTCTCCCTCACCCTTCTGGAAATACAGTAGTGATGTTCATTGTTTTAAGGCATATTTCACAGCAAAATAAAATGACTTACCTTATTTATTAAGTAAGTAAACATTCTTAATAAATTAAGCCCATTCACAATCTCATTAAAATTACCTCAATAAATATTTTGTGTATAAACAATACTGTGTATTTATACTCATTTATAATTATTGCCAACATAATTAGTAAAATAATTCTTTTCTTTTTCTTTCTTTTTAAAAAAAACGTTGCCCCACACTAGGAATTTCTCCTGTATCGTGGGTGCGTTTACAAACATTTAAACTCACATACACAAACAGCCAGACCCGAAACAACTACCTGTAGGCCATACAAATATTTGTTCCGTGTGGGGATCGAACCCACAACACGCGGCGCAGCAGCCGATGGCTCAACCACCGCGCCAACCGTGTCGTCATTAAATTATATTTAATTAATTAATTAAATTACTCAAGCAATAGTTTATTGATCGGGTAATTTGTTGCAATTGCCTGTGATTAATTATGCGTTCACTAATACGTATTCTATATTTAAATCGTTTTTTCTGCTTGATATTATTTACATTTAAACAAATATCGACTTAATGTTAGTGTGTATTAAGTTGGTTTCAGAGTATCTTGTAGTAGGTATTAGACAAAGGGTCATAAACATGTTAGAAGCAGTAGCTCAAACTGAACTTTATAGTGTGAATGCTTAAGTTATTTTTTCAATAACTTATATTTGTTTACTATTAGGAGACTAAATTGCGAATGCAGGATAGTGAATTCCTTTATCTTAAGTGGCTTTAGTAAATTAAGCGGTGACATTTGAAGGAAAAAAATACACAGAAACATTTATAGATAGCGGGGGTTTTCCTGAAATAGATAAAAGTTGAGATAGTAATAAATACATAGTTAGGCAGAGATTTACCCTATAGTACACCCTCATTTCGCCAGTTATGTTTAAGTGCCATGTAATAGGGTGTGAGCCTATTGCCATCAATCAGGCACTTATCCAGACTCCGGACTGCTACTTAGAATTTCCAGATGGAAATATCCAATAACATTTCGTCCGACCTGGGAATCGAACCCAGGACCTCATCTTCAGCATAAATACATACTAACATAAACTTCCGCCTTTATCCGACGGGGCTAGGCAGAAACTTCAGAGCGCCCTGCTACGATCCTTACATACTCCTTTTGCTTCGTTTTCGTTGATACATCTGGTCATACCCGACCTTTCAGATAATAATAAATCTAAGAATACCTAAAAAGCCAAAGGAACTAACAAAAGGCTGTAATTAAAAACGTTAAAAATCGAGTAGAGAAATTAGTAGATAAATTAGTTGAATTTTTGACAGATTGAAACGTAGCTTAGAATGCGACATTCTAAAAATACGGGAATTCCCCATCATATTATACACACAACGGTTGCGAGTACTAAGCACCTAACCTTTCAGATAATAATCAAACGTAAGAATACCTTATGTCAAAGCTAGCCCCATCATCACCATCATCCTCCATTCCCAAAATATTCATTATTTTTCTCTGATCATCACACACATACACTTCACGTTTTCACTGACATCGCGCTGTACCTATGTAAATTACATAATTATTTACTTCACATACTCACATCATAGTACTATAGAACTGTTTTACGTCCGTGACATCTCACGATCTCAGGTCCAGTTGAAAACCAGCGTCAGGCTCTAGTTGTCTGGCATTTTTGCTGAACTGGACCCTTTTAGCGCAGCCGTAAGGCACATGCTTAATAATATAAACTTATATATATTTTTAATGTATTTCTTGTTACTCGTTTTTTTATGTTTTTCTGTGCTGAATAAATGTTTTTCTTTCTTTCTTTCTGCCCTTATCTCTATTTATTTGGGGTCGGCGCCGCATGTTTTCTTCTTCCATACATCTCTATTTGCCGTCATCTCAAGAGTGATGTCAAAGGGATACTACGGATACCAATCAAATACATATTAACAATTATAAACATAGTATCGAACTTATATAAATAAACACATTCCTTAGTATGCCCATCCCACAATAACTCAGCAATGTTTGATCAAATGTTTGAGCAGATCATGGTCCTAACTGACAGTTAGGATACACGTAACTACTAGATTAGTATTAAAGGCTGAACACTAAGATTGGCTCGATATCAAGGGTAATAAAACACTAGTGCTTGTCCGAGAAATTTGCAAAACATCACCATTTGAATTGTAATTTCTATTGGCTTGTACTGCTGGTGTTTTACAGGAAATTATGTCAAAGTCAAATGCCTTTATGCTTGCCAAATACACCTGTAACTAAGTGGCTGTGAATGTTTTGCAATACCAGTAATTTAGTTGTTACAAAGCGACATAACACAACATCACGCCTGTATTCCTCGAAGCGCTGGGCAGAGGAGCACCTATAGTAATACCCACATTACGCCGATTATGTTAAAGTCCCACGTGGGGGTGAGCCTATTGACATCAACCGGGCACAAACCGTCTGCGAAATTAAATTTCCTTAGGTTGTTTGAAATTTTGTAGTTCAGTATTAGGTACCTAGTATATTATTGAAAAAGTTATTCGCGATTGTGACAAACGTAAAATTCTCATCATATAATCATTAAAATCTTCATCATCCCCTGTCCTTATCCCAATTTATTTGGGGTCGGCGCAGCAAGTTTTTTACTTCCATACATGTCTATTTGCCGTCATCTCAAGAGTCACCTCTTTTCTAGCCATATCATATTTCACACAATCCATCCATCTTTTCTTTGGTCTCCCCGTACTCTTACAATCAAATAGTTATTCAATCGCAGAAATTGAACTTCCAAAGTCGTGTAAATATTTCAATTATTAAAAGAACATATTTGTTAAGGTCGCAAATGACATTATAATAACTCAAAAGTAATACTGAGATGGAAATTGTAAAAAACCTATGAAGATTTGAATTCTGCGGTCTGCCACTACGCAATCACCTTAATTGAGGATATTATTTCAAAGTTACATTGGTTTTATATCATCTCAAGTCAAGTCACGTGCAAAAGCTGATAACTATCAATGTAGTTACCAGCTTTTGCCCGCGACTTCTCCCGCGTGAATTAAAAAGTATCCTATGTCCTTCCCAGGGCCACAAACTTTCTCCAAGCCAAATTTCATATAAATCGGATCAGCGGATTAAACGTGAAAAGGTAACAAACAGACAGACCGAGTTGCTTTCACATTTATAATATTAGTATGAATATATTTGAGCCAATGTTAAACATCATTACGTAATTATGTTGGGATGGGGCAAAGTTTTTTTGTTTTTAATAAAATATATGTAATGTTAGAGTAGTACATTACATTACATTCATCTTTTTACACCCGTCGCGGTTGATTTAAACGCTGCGCGTGATCATAAGCCGTTAATAACATTTTATAACACAACTTCCTCCAAAACCGGCACAGGAGCATATCAAAGATCTATAGATAGATATCAGAAAGAGATAACTTTTGTATGCTAGGTTCCGTGGAGAATCGACGAATATTTGTTTTTATAGTATAGATCTGATTTCCTAAATCCTCAAACACCGCATGTCTTTTTATGATCAATTATACTAATAACTGTCTGGCACCTAAAATATGACGTAAACAGGTAAATCAAATGTATGTCTGAGTGATTAACACATTACAAATTTATTAGAAAATAATTGAATTTTAATGAACATTGAATGTGTGAGGGCTTAGTGGTTAGGGCATCGCCATTCATCATGACGTAGGTTCAAATCCGGGCACGCAACATAGTGACTTTTCCAATTCGTGTGTGCTATCTTAGTTGACGACCTATGTGGCGCAGCGGGCGAAGGTCAGCCTGCGATGCAGGAGGTTGCGGGTTCGATTCCCGCCCTGGGACAAATGTTTGTACGATCTACAAATATTTGTGCCGGGTGTTCTGGGTATTTGCTATGTATAATAAAAAATATATATCTATATAATGTATAGTATTAAGTATATCTGTCATCTAGTACCCATAACACAAGCTCTGCTTAGCTTGGGGCTAGATGATGCTGTGTGGATTGTCCAGCATTATTTATTTATTTTATAGTTCATCTTAGATGTCACTGACATCATTGAAGGAAAATATGTTGAGAAAATCTGGACCTTTATCTAAAAGTCTAAAATCGCTAATAGCAAAGAGTTCTCGTGTCTTCTCTGTATGAGAAGAGGCCTTTGCCCTACAGTGGAACAGTAACAAGCTGGTAAAGAATTATTATTACAAAACATTTATTTGTACATACGCCAGCACATCAAGCTATATCAAACTGTCAAATTTTCCCACTTGAACATGAACCTAATTCTTTTGTTATAAAGTTGAAAATCTATCAAAGAAATTTGGCAGATTGGATTAGCTTGATGTGTTGGCCTCTGTACTTAGAATACCATTTTTCAATTCCCATCGGTATCATCAAAGTGTAATCAATAAGCAATAAAAAAATCAACAGTAGGTACATAAAGTAATTACTCGCTTTCAATACTCGTATACACAAAACCAGTACAAAACAGTTAGAATATTTTTATTATTCATCTAACAAACGTAATTAAGGATTGCGTTCGCGCAGCTCAAAGTCAATGACAGTTTGACAGCGCACCAAATATGGCACTGACGGCTGCTGTCAACCGATCTCCGGCTATAGGGCTGTCAAAGTTAAAACTATTACTTTCTGGTGTGGAACTGACAAGCAAGATGAAAGACATAAAAAAAAGATTATTTTATGGTATTTCGGTTGCTTTTAGAAGAAAAACAAATACTTATTGTATTATTTTTGATCGTTTTAAAAAATAATAACAAAAAAACATTTTCACATACTTTCTTAGGACGAGTTAACCTGCTTAGTAATTGCGTTTCTATTTCCTTTCATTTTGACAGTTCAACAGCATTCATTTCGATATTTACATTATAGAGTAGACATTTTTTTCAAACAAATGATGCAATAATAGCAATGAATAGACATTCACCTGTCAATTTGGACTTTAAAAGCCAAGTTTGTTTCGGCATTTGTTCTCCGAGATCAGCCAGATAGGAAATGCGGCACCATCTAGTCACATAACATCACGCCTGTTTACCCCGAAGCGTTAGGCAGAGGTGCACGAATAGTAACACCCACGTTTAGCCAGTCATGTTTTAAGTCCCATGTAATAGGAGGCGAGGCTATTGCCATCAACCGGGCACATATCCACCGGGTATCCGGGTGCCATCTTTCCTCGAAATATTATCAATACATTGACATGAAATACTGTCAACAGATCTTATTACAGAAATTAATATCATTTCATCGATTCATCTCAATTAACTTGGGATTTCTTCCGAAATCCTTCGGATTGTAAGTGTGTTACGAGATTGGAATGCTGTGGTTCCTACTCTATATTAGAAGCCCATACAATGCACAGGGACTGTAACAAACTTATCAGAATTACTATAGGGGTTGGCCTCCAGTCTAACCGAATGCAGCCGGATGCATAAGGCAGTATTTTACATAAATAAATAAATAATAAATAATGCTGGACAATCCACACAGCATCATCTAGCCCCAAGCTAAGCAGAGCTTGTGTTATGGGTACTAGAAGACTGATATACTTAATACAACACATTACATAAATAGATATTTTTTATTATACATAGCAAATACCCAGAACACCCAGAACAAATATTTGTAGATCGTACAAACAATTGTAACAAGGCGGGAATCGAACCCGCAACCTCCTGCGTCGCAGGCGGACCTTCGCCCGCTGCGCCACATAGGTCGTCAAATTTACATGGAGCGACTGTCTGACTTCCACAACCCAGTGACTCAAAAACAAGACACCCCTTAGTAAGACTGGTTGTCAGGCTTTCGTGTTTCTGACTACCCGTAACGACTGTCAAAGATTTTCAACTGACAGCCGGGACCAACGGCTTAACGTGCTTTCCGAGGCTTTGACGTAGGTATTTCAAATTATATTATAAGTACCTATCTATAACATTTAGGTTTTCCCCTTAAATATAAAGGGACAATAGATTGGACAAGAATCGACAATATATTTGAAAAGTATGCCATGTTCTGTTCCTTATTTAGAAATGCCTAAACGAACCACACATTATTATCAGTAATTATTTTTTGTACATTGTATGTAATTTACCTAACGAAAACCAAAAACATATACAGAGTGACTGTTAATTTATTTACAAGATTTCAGCAGGTGAAAGTACTCATTTGACCTCCTGAATTTGACCACTCCTCCTGATTTGACCATTTGACGACCGATGTGGCGCAGCGGGTGAAGGTCCGTCTGCGACGCAGGAGGTTGCGGGTTCGATTCCCGCCTTGGGACAAATGTTTGTACGATCTACAAAGATTTGTTGCAGGTTTTCTGCGTGTTTGCTATGTATAATAAAAAATATCTATCTATGTAATGTATTGTATTAAGTATATCAGTCATCTAGTACCCATAACACAAGCTCTGCTTAGCTTGGGGCTAGATGATGTTGTGTGGATTCATTCTATATTATTGGGTGTCCAGCAATATTTTTTTTTAAATTATTTTATTCATTAAAATAAAATATGAACAGCTTTTACCATCAGATCTTTGTCTCAGCTCTGAAATAAAAACAAAAAAAAAATAGTTATGTGATCATAAATTTATCCTCGCTTAAACCGACAAAATGTAGGAAACAAATGATTTGCTTTCCCATTAACAGGGTCCCATTGTAAAAATTGTTTATATTCATGAAACTTTCAGCCCCTAAAAGGCCAATGGATTAAAAGACACTATGTAAATCTACCTATGTCTATTTTAAATTCGTTAGTTAAATTACATGCGGTTACTATGTAATTTTTTTATGTAGGTAGTAAAAATGTGACTATTTCGAGCAAAATCAAATATTGAAATCAATATCGTTCAATAAAACACCATTACGTACATTCACAAATTTATTTATCCTTATTACCTACTTCCTAAAAAGTATAGCGGAAATGTAAATTCCATTGTTTCCCAGCATTTTAGGAAAATCCTGGATATTTAATTGTAGAGTTACCTTAATGAATGTGGTTTTCCTATACTGAAATGAGAGCTAATACCATGAGTTTTTCCTCCTTTATACGTATTTTTTTAAATGTGTTGTTTTACTAAAAACATTTAAAAGTCATTAAAAAATCATCATTGCCAACCCAATGAGACTTTTTTTTTACTACAGATCTTATAGGAAAAAATCATGACTTTTTATACTTAAAAAAAAACACATCATTAAAAAACATGAAAAGGTAGAAAAAGTTGACAAACATTTCAACGCTGGTTGGTCCAAAATCATGTACAGAACTCCTGGTATCAGATTGTACGATAATGTCTCTTCCAACAACGAAACTTCCTAAAAAGACTACTGAACGAACAGTCTACCAGCTATCACTTCAATCAACGGAAATCTGCTCCAGAAAACCTAATTCCATCATCATTAAAATTAGGATGAACTCTACATTGATTCACATTCATTAATTACGAATTAAATTTTGAGTCGGCCAACCCTACTAACTCCTCATCTATCTATCTTTTTCCCAACTATGTTGAGGTTGGCTTCCAGTCTAACCAAATGCAGCTGAATACCAGTACCTATTTTACATGGGACCACTGCCTATCTTACCTCCACAATCCAGTTACTGGGTAACACGACAGTTTAGTAAGACTGGTTCTCGGAGTTTGGATTTCTGTCTAATTGTGAAGACTGTCAAAGACCTACGAATGAGATCCGGGACCAACGGCTCAACGTGTTTTCCAGTAACTGATGATACGATATCCCTCGGTCATCATGATCTGCCTAGCCTTTTCCCAACTACGTTGGGGTCGGCTTCCAGCCTAACCGGATGCGGATGAATACCAGTGTTTTACATGGGCTTAACGTGTTTTCCGAGGCACAGAGGAGTCTCGTTACGATACGAATGGTCACCCATCCACAGACTGACATCGGCAAGCGTAGCTTAACCTTTGATCAACCCGTGTGGCTGTTTTTATTTAGCCGCGAGCTCCTCCCTTGGTAAGAATGATTGTCAGATCGTCAGGCCAACCCTACCGTTAGGCCCATACATGACAGCGTATCGCAAATAATCGATACACCTGCCGTTTGTTATTCTACTATGACCTCACAGCGATGGGCATAGAATAAATATTTTTAATGCACATTATACCTACACCTGGACAATGGCTTATTCATTAAACTATTATCTTAAGCCCCCGTTATAATCGGTCTTGTTAAACGATGGTTAGTTCTCAGTCTAACCACGTACGCTAATAGCCCGTTGATCATGGTTTTACTTAACTTGGTGTCTTCGTTTAATGGATAGGCAGTGGCTCCAAGAAATACGTGGTCTGCTGATTTTCAATTGTTTTCTAAATAGGCCTGTAGAATCCTATTTATATAGCCATGATTGATAGTAACTCAGGACATCGTGCGTCATTCAATAAAAAAGAATTATCCAAAAATAGACATAATATCAATTCTATTTAATAGACTCGGTACAGAAATAGATGGATACGAAACCATAAATAAAGGCCGAGTGCACCATATAGAGTTGAACAATGATTTGATCTGCTAGTTTCGATTAGCGCCAACAAGAGACTTGAATGTAATAAACTAGGTTATTGACACTAGACCGGACAGTTTGTTTTGTACCTGAACTTTGATTTATTTATGTCTAAGTGATTTGTTGCCTTTATTATGACCACTTCAGTAGTTTAGTGCCATTCAGGTTTGCAAAGGATCTGTCAGTTGGTAGCATTATTACGTTCAATACGGAGAGATTAGAATCAGTTGCTCTATTCTGCGCATTTAGTAGCAAATCAAATAATTTAACTTGCTTGTATTTTAATGAAAATACCTAACTACGGTAAATCTACAATCTAATGTTTAATAGCCTATGAATATTTAAATTGAAGTCTTGCTTGAGGAGAATGCATACCAACAATTTATACCAGCCATATTTTCAGACACGTTCGGCCCAACTTTTAAACTGTAGTTAACTATTTGTGTTAACTGGAGTTAACGTTTGAAGAGTTAATCTGGGTTTACGATGGGCCGCGACGAATTCGTTTGTTATAGTGCAACCCACCCAATGTTGCTAGCACTAAATATTGTTAAAAGCTACTTTTTGTTAGCGACAAGCTTTAGAACTTTCAGAACTAACAGTATTCTAGATTCCTAGGTGAAATATGTTTCTAAACGTTAAATCTTTTCTTCCAATGATGACGTAGAAACTCGTGCTCCTTTGTAGAATAGCCACGTATACGCTGATAATAATAATGTAATGTAAGAGCCCGGCTGGTGTAGCTGTACTCTATGTACACCACTGCCTAACTCTTCGGGGAATAGAAGCGTGATGTTATGAAAGAATGCACGGGCTCCTGTGGAATATCGAGGGGCACTGCTGGTATCCTTATAAATACCATTTCGCTACTCCATGATATCTGACTTGCCTTGGCAAGATTTTAAATCACTGTTGTCTTTATTTCTTCTGTGTGGATGTGTGGTGTTACGCGAATGGATAGAATAAGAAATGAGTATATAAGAGGAAGTCTGAAAGTGGCGCCTGTGACAGAGAAGTTGTGTGGAAATCGGCTATCATGGTATGGACACGTGATGCGAAGGAATGAGGATCATGTTGT
Organism: Phlogophora meticulosa; assembly: GCA_905147745.2. NCBI lineage: Eukaryota > Metazoa > Arthropoda > Insecta > Lepidoptera > Noctuidae > Phlogophora > Phlogophora meticulosa. The sequence goes on from LR990534.1 coordinate 3,016,497, forward strand.
GAGGAAAGTGTTGAGTATGAATGTAGAGGGTTACAAGAGTAGAGGGAGACCCAGGAAACGATGGATGGATTGTGTGAAAGTTGATATGGCTAAGAAGGAGGTGACTTCTGAGATGACGGGAAATAGAGATGTATGGAAGAAGAAGACATGCTGCGCCGACCCCAAATGAAATTGGGATAAGGGCAAGAGGATGATGATGTTGTCTTTATTTCTTCTAACAATTTTGTCCTGTTTGTTACAGACAGCATCGGAGCAGCGAGCGTCCGCCTCTGAGGAGATGCAGGCTCGACACAGCATACTGTGGCATCTGCTTATTGACCTGCCTATATTGTTGTTGGGTAAGTGTTTAAATAAGCTTACGTATATTTGATACACCATAGGGGCTCGTGGCTGTGTAACTAAGAAGGTTAAGCTATAGTTCCTGAAGTAGCTCCGTGGATGGATGATCATCCACATCATCATCATTCCGAGACCTTTCATGTTGAGCCTCAGAAAGCACGTGAAGGCGTTTGGCCCCGGCTGTCATTTGAAGATCTTTGACAGTCGTTCCGCGTAAGCAGTGGATGAAACATGACACACCAAGTTTCTGGAATAGATTGGACTTGTTCGTACTGGTGACTTCACATTCATGGTAAAACTTTCACCTTGACCTGACCTAGCGTAACAAGGAGTTTCAATAGATAAGGGGCCAGCTTAAACTGGGTTTTTTAACATTTGATCCGGTCCAGCTTGTCCTTGACTACCCTCCCATGAGCGACCCCACAGAAGTTGCCCTTAGCGTGAAGCCGCTAAGGTTATAAGTTTTTATGACTGGGCTGAAGACCTTAATTTATTAAGGCACCACTTGATAGTCCTCTTAAGCCGAGCTTAGACCTGCAAGATACTATTGATTATAGAACATCGTCTGTCCCATTCAATTAAAAAAAATTGACAATGCTTTTCTGGAATTTAATGATTATTAAAATTGTGCTCTTAAACTTGAATAACGCGTTCACGGCGCATTTTGCTGCGTTTAGCTCGCTTTTAAAAAAGTCGCTCGCAACGACCCATAATGCCGCTATAATATTATAACTTGAAAATGTTGGTGCTGTTTGATAAATTAATTTATAGCCGATGGTATAAAGGTGCCTTATGTTGCTTAAGGATCGTTTCCTTATCTTGGCGATTTTATTATTTTACGTCGTCAACGGTCCTGGTGGCTAACGGTATTATAGTTACCGTTTGTAGATACACACATAAACATATGTATGTATGTATGTATGGATGGCCCGTGGCCGGGGTTACCAATGGAAATGGACTTCTCTTGGAAGTCGTCTTTAGGTATAGGAAGTAGATAGTAATGTATCTACTTACCTATAGACGACTTCCAAGTGTATTTTACTCTACTCAAAACTTAGAGAGCTCAACGGCCTGACGAACAGTACCAAAGAAAGAACATTTGGTTAGGCGCATAATGTACTTTAACTGCCGGACGAAAATTCGCAAGTGGCAGAATAGATGTCGCCCTCGCCACCTGCACCTGTTATTCAAATAATTAACACGGACCATAAACAAGCAACTAAGATCTCTGTTCTGTCTACTAAGTCCGTTAAATTAGTCATATCGGGGTTCCATGTTCAGTAATGGACGTCTACTGTTGTTTATGTCAAGCTAATGATACTTTAACTTCCTCGTGACCACAGAGTACCGAACCGGGGTGTCGCTTGTAGCATCTAGAAATGGCAGTAGCAATATTTAACTTGTGGCGTCGAAATTTCACCAAACGCACATGTTCTGTCAAAGACCACGTGGCAGAAGTTGTACGAAAAATAAAAAGGGCGCACTAAAAAGTACGCACATCGCATTTTAGCTGTACGCTCTGTGCACTTGTCACCGTTTCTTTGTATGTGAAGTGTTGACAATGTCGCCTCCAGCAAAGGCCGCCATTTTGAGCTCTGTGATTGTAAGTAATTATACACCTTAAAATGTAAGAAGATAACACTAGACTTATCTCACTTAACGGACGCACACATTAGGCCACCCAGTTGGTGATAATACTGAAGATTATAGACATAATGGATGCTTAACTTGGTACCTACTTACAGTTGTTTTTTTGTAGCGCATAAGTACATGCACAATGTTGATTTTCACAAAACAAGTCTTATTTTGTGAAAATAAACTTACTACTTAACTATGTGTTCTCTTGAAGATTCTCAGTGATGCATTTCTTGTCTAAAATGTCTTCTGAAACACAAAAGTATATTATTGGGATATCAGAAAATAGTTGTTTATTGTGTCAATATTGAGTATATGGTTTATAAGGTAATAGACTCGCCCCCATTACATGGGACTTAAAACATAACTGGCGAAATGTGGATGTTACAAGTGCACCTCTGCTCATCTCTTCAGCGGATACAGGCGTGATGTTATGTATTAGGTAGAATGCACAATTTTATATATAGAAACTTAATTGTTGTACCTAGAGATTTGACACGCTCTGTATACAGACAAAATGCTATAATTCAAAAATTAAACACGGCATAAAATTATAGCTTTGCCAACTCTAAAGCCTAGTTCACAGTACAAACATATGTACATGTTAAATTTATAAAGCCTAGTTCTCACGTCTTTATTACAAAGTCGGACTAACGGGTCAGCGTGTTGTGGGAACCGCTTTTTTATCCAACTGTCAGACCACGGCCTTAACTGGCTCAGAATTCGGATTATCAGACATGGTACACCGATGATTGCCGATTAATAGGACATAAATACTCTTGTGGTATCTTATGGTGCTATAAAATAGTTATAGTGTAGCGAATGAGTTATGGGTTTTCAAACTGGTTTGAACTGGACTTAAGACGTTGTTGTGGTACGTTTTACAATGCGGATTAGTCTTCTATGGGTACAGTTCCAGTGATTAACATTTAAAACGTCTTTAAATGCCAATGCAGCATCGCTTATCTTAACCCCATCCATGCTTAATATTATAAATGGGAAAGTGTGTGTGTCTGTTTGTCTGTCTTTCACGCCTGAACCACTGAACGGATTGCCATAGAGGCATATTGGCAGAGAGATAGATTGCACCCCGTGAAAGAACATAGGCTACTTTTTTTATCAACAAACCACGCGGGCGATGCCGCGTACGGAAGCTAGTTATTAATAAATGCCTTGTAAAGCTTTTTGCTTAACCTTTAAAAATGAATGGATATCTGAAGATAATATACTACTATTATTTATTTATTTTAATTGTTTTTTATTTTAATTGTTTATTTTTATGAATTATAATAAATACTTACTTATTGTTTTCATATACTGGTTGTCAGATCAGAGTCTGCGTTAAGAATTTGGATACAATCATGTCTAAATTTTAGTAATTTTAAACATCAATTACTTAGGTAAATTTGCTACAAATGCTCTTATTTTTAAGAAATTAATCTTATTTCCTTCAAAATTAATTTCGAAACCTATGTATGCAGATGTTTTATATGATCACAATTTATTTATTACTGTATTATTATCATGATTGCCTCAAACACACAATTTTACACAAAATTTTAAGAAATAGGTAATGAATATCGCGGGTTACTTTGATGTCTACATAACTAACTAAAAATGTAATAGCTATAAATTCTAACTCGAACTGCGTCATTGACGTTTCGGATACCTAACCCTTTATATAATGACTTACCTCATTTAAAAGGGATCAAATGAAACAAAGCAGTAACTCTATGCTTATCTAACCGATTTGGGTGCAGTCAACTATCTGTCATTGCGGGTCACGTGGGCAACAGCCTTGTCATATGATACTTGACAAAATCAATCATATCTATGACTTGTAAGGTTTCATAAACAGGGCTTTAGTGCGTGGTTGCCCTTTAAAAAGTAAACATAAACAAATGACTGTTCTTTTAAATAATGAAAAAGGTCAGAATAAAAACTTATTGGTATACATTGTCACATCTGAAATATTGTCGTGTTCCAAGATTAATGTTTGTTTTTTTAAATAAGTTGGTATTTTTTTATTATTATTTAAAAATACCGTTGCCCCACACTATTAATTTCTCCTGTGTCGTGGGTGCGTTTACAAACATTTAAAGTCACATACACCAACAGCCAGACCCGGAACAACTACCTGTAGGTCATACAAATATTTTATTTATTTATTTAATTTTGGCGTTGTCCACATGCTTACCTTTTAGATGTCACTGTCATATTTTGAGTGTCTGATACTAATTCATGATGGTTTATTAATTCGTTCAAGCTAAGCTTGGTAAATAAGCTTCAGAAAGTTCCTGATAACAGTTTTCCTAGTAGCATAAGTATTGGAAATCATTCAACAATAATAACAATAATGCTGGACAATCCACACAGCATCATCTAGCCCCAAGCTAAGCAGATCTTGTGTTATGGGTACTAGATTACTGATATACTTAATACAATATATTACATATATAGATATTTTTTTATTATACATAGCAAATACCCAGAACACCCGGGTCATATTTGTAGATCGTACAAACAGTTGTCCCAAGGCGGATCTTCACCCGCCGCGCCACATCGGTCGTCAATGACTTCTCCCATTTTGGGTAGAAGCCAGAAGCCTGGATTCGTGCCCTGTTGATGGCAATACGCTCGCCCCAACATGGGACTTAAATATGGGTGTAACATAGATACACTTCTACCTAACCTCGCGGGAAATACAGGCGTAATGTTATGTCGTGTGATAGTTGCTGATACAGCTATAAAACACGATACCTCTTTTTAACTACGCAATGTAGGTTAATAAACTACGCATGATTTTTGAAACAATCGTATTTCGTCATCAGTCAAGCTGAATCAAATTACTCGAAGTCATCGAAGTGTTTTAGTAAACACGGTCTGTGAGAACTCGAGTGCAGTCTCCGCCAGTGGTACTCAATCTGTGTTGCATGTTGTTAGTACATTTTGAGTGGTAGATATATTTGCTGTCTCCATTTAGCTAAGCTGCATTCCTATCCTTCCTATTCCTTAGGAATACAAAGTTTACAAACAGACTTCAAAAAAACCTAAAAAAGCGATGTTTTTTTGAAGTCTGTTTTTTTTTGTACACTGATGCCAAATGCATGTCCTGTCTATTTGAAATCGGTTTTAAATGAACTTGGATGAACAATATAGGTCAATTGAAGTCAGTAAATCAAATCTTAGCATGTTCATTTACGTTTTCACTGGAATGTTTTCAATAATTAAAAGCCCCAGTTCAGCTTATAATATTATTTGATCATGACATTGTGTTTTTTACCTTTTCAACGATGTATGGCTGGCAAACGATTGCTAAATTAGATGGGAATAATATTATTGTTCCGCTTTTTCAGTTGTTCGACAAAAGGTTTAGTTTCTTAAGCTTGTGGGACAAAATAAATAATTTAATCGAACAAAAAGTTTGAGAATCTCCGTCTCAAACTATAGCGTTACAGTTTCGTGTGAAGATACACCAATACCTTACACATGTCTATGTGTATACACACGTGTATATGTAATGAGAGAGCATTGTTTTAAAACCCATCGCCGGGAAAGAATGTCCACATCACAGTAGGTTCAACCCGAGTCCTCGTGATCTACTTGTGTTGCGATTCTTCGACGTAGACCACCGGGGTGTTGTTTACAGTGAGCTTAGTATACACGTAGGTACGGAAGTAGTGCAAAATTATGTTTTGCTGAACGTAGACTTATAGTTTATGTCGCCTGAGAAAATCTAGGGTTATTCTGTAAGGGGAAGACAGACTGAAGAAATAAAAGAAGAGCATGCGTGGCAGACAGATAAAAGACGGGACGTGGACGCGAATTTTGACGACTATGCACCCCGTTACGTCGTTGCCACTTAAGTGTTTTACAATAGCATAGGACAAAGAGAACGAAGCGTCGCGTCTTTATTTTTTGGAATGGGCATCTCGCAATTCAACCCAATTGTTTTGTATTGTATTAAGTATATCAGTCATCTAGTACCCATAACACTAGCTCTGCTTAGCTTGGGGCTAGATGATGCTGTGTGGATTGTCCAGCATTATTTATTTATTTAACCTTTAGAGTTATTAACTGCTCAACCGAACTTTGCGTCGCGTCTCCGCCCTGTCCTCTCTATATGTTTTGCATTGCGATACTTCGATATAAGACATCACGTCCGCACCCCGTCTACGCATTACGTCGTTTCTGTTTGGCCTACGCCTAAGAACTTACTAGGTCACTTCTGTGGACAAAGTCGTGACACACACGTAAACAACCTATTTTGTAAACAGCATAGTCATGCAACACTGCAAACGTATAAGACAACTAAAAAATTTTTTTTTATTGCAAGTCCTCAGTTGGATTCCTGGGTTGTGCAGTGTTAATCGGTTTTTCCATCTGCAGTCTTTCAGTAGCGGCCGGTTGATGGCAATAGGCTCGCCCCTATTACATAGGACTTGAAACATAACTGAGCATATGTGCTTGTACTGTTGTATATGTGCACCTCTGTCTAACCTTTTAAGGTATACAGACATGATGTCAATGATGAATCTTGTTTGATTTTTTTGGTTCTTAATCAACAAGCTTCAGTAGGATGTTAAATTCCTCACAATCATCACGATTGTCTCAATACATCACTAACATATTTGTTCAACTACATAAACACGTCATGAACTATTTGTCTTTACACCTAACGAGTGTGTTCACGCTATTACTATTTTTTTTTTCTAAAGCTACTCGCAAGCTGGGTGGTCAGTAGTGACATGTGATACCTGGCACTGTTGACACGCCGGTGACATTGCCTTGACACCAGTCACGAGGTAATATCGCCCACACAAGTGCATTTAGGTATAATGAGTCAATGTAGATTTATTGAGATGGTTTTTGAAATGTAAACTTTTTTAGCTGCGTTGAGTGATTTTCGGTGGTGGTAAAAGACTGACCGACATGAAATAGTGACGTGTTGCTTCAAAACAATGCATTTATTCCAAAGTTTTATGTTTTCACATCTCACGCCAGTCACCATGACAGTCTTATTGTTTTTGTTTATAAAATTAATAAGCGACATCGGAATACTGAATAAACGTAGATATCACATTGAAAAATGAATTGTAAATTGTTTCTAATTCATTTCCATTTTATATCGCTTTATTGCGTTTAATTTCAAATTTAAATAAATCGTTTAAAATTGTTTAATTAGCATGTTATAATAATTAATTATAATATACTGTCACACTATTATTGAATTAATTTATACTATAGCCTATTAAATAAAAACATATATCGTTTTCTGATAATAATTAAAATTATTTTAAAACAACTTGGCTATAATGTCTTACGCAAGACTTAAGTTTACATAATAACGACAGATAAATAATAATTATCATGAATTGCGTTTTTATGAATTTAATGTATGCCTGATAGTGATATCTGACTGAATTTGCAAGCTATGTTTCAATGGTCAGGTATACATGGCGATAATAGTTTTAAATAAGAATATCAACCCAATATTGTCCCACTACAGGGCAAAGGCCTTATGACACAGAGATAGCACGAGCATTGACCACCACGCTTGCTCAAAACAAAAAAATACCTTGTCCGGGTTTGGAACCACAAGTTCCACAACGTCGTGCATAGGCGTACCTTCGGTCTAAGCCTTCTAGGTATACAGGCGCCATTTTATGATATGTTAAAAAAAACCCACAACAAAGTGATCCTCCTAGGATTCAGTTTTTCCTTTTGTGGAACGGAACCCTAAAAGACAATATCATGGATCTCAGGAATGACCTGGGACCCTGACTGGCCCTTATCATATATCCTTCTCAAATGGACTTAAGTTCTAACTTGCGTAGGAAGTTCTTTCGCTGCTTCGTTAAACCCTTTAACAGAAATATATTGATCTTGCAACACAATAAATTAATTAACTCAAACTCCGATCCAATTTATAAATTCCTTTTGATTCAACTAATATTAACGATCCAACCTCATTCTTTAAAATTAATGTAGGTAGGTACGTACGCGCATACCATAAACAAGCCAAGAAAATTCTCTAGAACTATGAAGTACCATAAAAGGCAAGACCGGTGTTAAATGACAAATTTAAATGCATTTTTTTCAAGGATTTTCTTTAAAAGCCCTTTTTGGTGTCTATTAAGAACTAGTGTTACCATCTTAAGGTATTTTTCTATTAGATATGTTTAGGGGATTGTATCATGTTCAGTCGATACTTTAGGGTAGGTATATCATTGTTTATGGTATGTTTTGTAGGGGTGAGTTTAATAATAAGCATCTTGTTGAGAAGTAAATTGTTTGTTGAGACAATAACAAATGCTATGTATAATTTTAAGACAAAAAAAAACTCTAAATACTTTGAATTTTTAACTCTCTGCTTACAGCACCCCATCGCTTTGCACTAATATTTAAAGACAAAGGTTATGGATGATGTTGTGAATATTAGTAAACTTATTGTGTTTTATTTTTAATTTGAATGATTACTATTTTTTGTGTCATAATTTAGGGGATTTTCGGAAGGAGTTAGAGGAAATCTTAAATCAGAGGGTGGCAACACTGTAATGAACGCTCATAGATACTTTGTTTACCTCATAGTTTTACTCACCCAGTTCTTCTCTTGATGGGTAGGTATAGTAGTATACTCATACTATTTCCCGTTACGGTGTGGGCAGATCAAGAAATGGCGACACGATTCGTCTCAGTGTTGTCTCAAATAACCAACAACATTTTTGGATTTGAATAAATTAATGGTGCTAAACTGAACACGAGAGATTTTCTTTATTTTAAAAAAGATTTTGTGTAAATTGATTAGAATAGTGTTTTCCAGATTTTCATTTAAAGCTTTTTGGACTTAGTTTTATTTACATAAATATATGTTAATAAATATGAAAGAATCAAAGAAGCAATTCTGCCAGCCTTTTGGGCACATTTTCCGTTGCGATGCGGATGAATTTATCGATGCCCTGTGATTCTTTTTTTTTTCTTCTTTTCTTGTATTAATCTTTAAAGAAAAAAATATTTTAGAAAGTATGAGGTCTTCCATAAATTAGGCACTTACCTACATCACACGTTAAGCAGGAGGGAGGGAGGGGTCAGCAAAATTTGCCATCGTGTGACAAGGAGAGGGATAAGGAGTCAGTCATAAGCTCCGTGACGTCACATGTTTAAATTGAAATAATCAAAACTCTAAACTGCAACCAAAATTAACTGTGAAACAAAACATTAAAAAAAGACGATTTATTGTTGATTATATCAGTGTTTTTTTTAATAGATAATAAACAATCAACTGGCGAAATGTGGATGTTACTATAGGTGCACCTCTGCCCAACCCTACGGGAAATACAGGTGTGATGTTTTATAATGTTTAAGTTTACAATTTTGGAAGTATTTTTTTAATTTAACAAATAAATGTGACGTCACATCAGGAAGTGGGGGACGCGGGGAAAGTCATAAAATTGGTGTTACAAAATTATTTTATGGATGTCCCTTATTGAGTCCAATCATTTAAATCGTTTTACAAAGAATCATACATTGTTCTTTACAACACTTTTATATTTAATTAACAAAATAATAAAAAAATACAAAACCGCCTTTGTCTGTGACTGCACAACAAAGCTACTCACGCATAAAGCTCTGTGTACACAATGTTATCGGCCACTTTATCGGACACGTAACATCCGATAGCCGATCTACAATAACGTCAGTTTTTTTTTTCTCTCTTGAACTTACAATGTCAATGATATTGATAACGTATCTACTTGCCTGAGAAAAATATTGTGGAGGCTTGAACGTATTTATCACTTTTTTTGCATTCAGTAATCGCTTATTTTGATTCTGTTTGTCTCCGAAAAATGGAGACACACTTTATCATACATTAAGTATTAGTAGCAAGAATCTACGGGCTATAAGATTCATGCAAGCTCATCAGCTCAATCAACTGGGATTAACTGGTATGAAATTAAGTTACCAGATTTGACCCACACATACAAACTAACACGGCAAGTTAAATATATAAAAAACCCGTCATCATTGGCACTTCTGTCAGTCAGTGTATCCTAAAACTTCAAAATTGTTTTCTTTTAAACAAATCCCTTGTCCCAAAAGATAACATTACCAACAAAACCATACCACGACACACGTGTATCCGTTCCCTCAGAGCACCACACTAACCCATATCACAAAAACGGAGTAGGCTACACTCACGTAAACTTTACGACGATAGTACAGGAGTTCCGATTTTATAGCCGGCCGCCCGACTTTATAGCCGGGTTGCGACAGTTGAGACGCTTAGTGCAGCACTGGCCTTATTTATTAACCCTTTTATACCGGGTGCTGATGGAAGTGACAGCAATGGTCGTGTTGCAAGAGGGCAGGTGAAAAAGGGGTTATCAGGTCTTGACGATTGGCTGTTAACGCTTGGAAGACTTCCTGGGCTTCTGTACTGTTGAGGAATTGGGGCTATAAGGACGCGTAGTGCTATCATCAATTTATTCGAGCCGAATTATGACAATAGAATTGGTGTAGTGGACGTGTATGGTACTCACACGAAAGAAGTACGAGTAGCCATTAGATTATTCATATGAGGGTCAAATAGGGCGCCAAAGGAAAGATCGTTCCAAGGTTTTCTTTGATAAGAGTTTAGTATCGATTTCGTATCTAATGCTTTTGGATGTTTTGTACTAATATCACGTTAGACCTACGATTCCACGCGAGATTAAATTAAAATAAAATAAATACATAAATAAATAATGCTGGACAATCCACACAGCATCATCTAGCCCCAAGCCAAGCAGAGCTTGTGTTATGAGTAATAGATGACTTATATACTTAATACTTTACATAGATAGATATGTTTTTATTATACATAGCAAATACCCAGAACACCCGGAACAAATCATTGTAGATCGTACAAACATTTGTCTCAAGGCGGGAATGGAACCCGAAACCTCCTGCATCGCAGGCGGTACTTCGCCCGGCGCCGCGCCACATCGATCGTCAAATGAATACAATGAGTGTTAGAAAGTAGGTATAACAGTCAAATGGCTCAAATCTATTGAACAATATTTTATATGAGAAAGATTTTAGTGTTGAAGTAGTATAGAGTTGTTTTTGCAACACTCCAACAGTTCTTTTGTTGATAACATAACATTTGAAAGTATCTACGATCTCTTAAATATGGAAAATAAAGCCCATATGTACATACAGGTTGTTAGATTAAACAAGAGGCATACATTCAAGGAGTGTACCTACTGGTGAAAACAAACAACTTTTACTATAGAACTATATAAGAAATATGAAAACAAAAAACAGCTGGTTCCTACTTTTTTATCAAGTAGGTATTTCTATCAGAAGTGTACATTAATTACTAAGTAAATAAATAAAAATGTTTATTTCAATTACAATAGGCATTTTGATACATAGTGTTGGAGATCACCTTGTAACACCTTAACTGCCAAACAACGAGACACAATAGGAAATGTATTGTTTGTCGGTCATTTGGCGTTCAACGTGTTAAGCAAGGAATTGCTTGTATTAGGAAACTCCGCACTTCCACTAGTCATTGTAAACAAACAAGAATAAAAAATAAAAACAAGTAATATATTTTGTCATCATTGAATGCATGATCATTGTTGTTGTCTCTTTCATTTGAAGTATTACCAGTGACAAAATTTCGCTACCCATGAGGTGACGGTTGCTAGGCGCCCTACCGGAAACTCTCCATATCATGAATTAATGTGCGCCCGCGCCTGCTAATCGTATGCTTGCCTAAACGGTCATCCATTGAGCAAAAGGGATAGGTGTGTCTTCATATAGGCATGGAAAATTCTAGTGATACTTATGGAAGAAAACTCATAGGTATCATGATCAAAATTACGTCATGGTAGGTACATCATGTACCCCAAGGTTTAATCAGAGGTGTACAGAGGCCAGCACATCAAGCTACCGCAATATGTCAAATTTCATTAATAGTTTTTCAACTTTATTGCAAAAGGATAAGGTTCTTATTCAATTGGGAGCATTTGACAGTTTGGAGTAGCTTGATGTGCTGGCCTCTGTATACCTCTGATTAAGCCTTGGGGTAATACAAATGATGTACCTACCTACCATGGTCTTTACGTATCCACCCACATTTCAACAGTTATGTTTAAATTCCATGTAATAGGAGGACAGCTTATCCCCATCAACCGGGCAAAAATCCAGAATCCGGGCTGATACTGATAAATTTCAAATGAAAAAATCCATTAACACTTCAGCTGGGATGTATTTATAAGGCAGATGGAAGTAGAAACCCTGAGAAAGTACTCCCTAGGAGGACATACACTGACCTTATTGGTGATGTTCTTCAGAATGGTCAAGTGCTTAGTACACGCAACGTGTATGCACAATATTTACACAAACAAAGCAAAAGGAGTATAATTACCTATGTATAAGGATCGTATCAAGTGGTGTTCTGTAGTTTCTACCTACCCCTATGGGAAAATGCATTAGTTTATGTATGTATGTATGTACTTCAGCTGAATGTTATGCGAAGTAATTTAGAATCAAAACATTAGTAAATCAAATTGTATCTTGTTGTCCTTATAAAGGTATTTAGAGATACTTATGCATAATTGAATATGGGAACATTACGAGAGCTATTAAGTACCATAATTTATAAGTAGTTTTAATTTGTTTATGTAGATAATTCTAAAGTGTTTATTTATTATATATTTAGATATTTAGATATTTAGATTATATTTAGATATTTCATATTTATATTTAAGTCAATTGAGTCATCTTCACTTGTTTAAAATATCTAGGAACTGCATACTAGGTAATTGCTATTGAAGATGTCATCGACTATCGGCGTCTCAAATTGAAATTTACGTGTGGGTGTTAAAGTATTTTTTCAAAAATACATGTATTTGTTTACATGTATTAAGCTTAATTGCAAACGCAGAATACCTTCATCATCATCAGGCTATACTAGTCCACTGCTGGACATAGCCCTCTCCTAATGAGCGCCATAGCGCCCTGTGTTCAGCTTGCTGCATCCAGCATCTGCCTGCAGTCTTTCGCAGATCGTCATCCCACCTGGTCAGAGGGCATCCTACACTACGTTTGCCGAGTCGCGGTCTCCACTCAAGAACACGTTTGCCCCAGAATACCTTATTGACGCAATATACGGACAATTCAATCAACGAATTTATTAATAACTAGCTGTGCCCCAGGGTTTCAACCACTGCTAAGAATTGAAGCTTGATGTTAAAAAACGGCTAAAACCTTTCTCTAAAATTGGGTTATTTAATGAAAAGTTGATTGTTTGAAACACTACTGGCAGTTCCAGAAATTAGCTCGTTCAGTAAAATAAAACAAAGAGACTATTTGGCAACAAAAAAAGTATATATTAGTTTAGTCGACAAAATAAAACGTGATCACAGCGTTTATGTTTTCCGTGCGTGTGTCCTCACTTATACCAATACTTACATGTATTTTTTTTACTTTTCTATGACGCCAGCAATGATGCACATGGTACCTTTAGGGTAAGAATTGCGTCATTCGTTCTCTTTTTAAGAACATTTTATCGCAGTGTGGACGTTCCCTATCGTTGTCGCGATATCCGGCCTATTACTATTTAAGTGTGGAATGAGCCTTTGTAATGCAGTTACCTACTGCACTCCTTTATAAGGATTCTCCCTGTTGGCAGGAGGATCCTGTAGCTTAGGAATGAACTGGAGAAATCCGTGGTTATATTAGTGAAATAATAGAATAAAATAAAATAAAATAGAATGTATATTAATTTCAATTAAAACATGGTAGGTACAATAATAGTACGAGTATCAATTATCAAAAGAAAGAAAAATATTAATTTGTCACCAGGTTTTAAAATACGCATTATAAATAGAAATCTCTTGGCATACAAATATTTTAAAGGAAAAAATCGAACGAAAAAGTACTTAACTTTTTCCGTTATAATCGGATCGGGTCTTAAAAAAAAAACTATTGTCCAGTAGATACCCAAAAATAATAAAATTATCCGAAATACTATCTCATTAGATTATCGTCCCATTTCAGCACCTCAGTACTCTAATTTGCGTCAATTAATTTCTATGATTAGGACTCTCGAATTCATAGCGTGGGTCGTCGACCTTTTTTTACGCCATATTGAAAAAATACTGTTCCATGCATGAACACCTGAACTTATCAATTCTGCAGTATCTACTATTCTGTAAGGAATCTACCCGTGCGAACTTTGGAAAAGTGAGCGATGAAGTGAGTTGTCAGTGACACCCACTAGCGGATTGACAAAGAATTACCTAGCAATATTTTTTATTCTGATGCCATTTATCATTTTATTTTATTTTTAAGCTAGTATTTAAGTGTTTCAACATAACTATTTAAGCTGGGTCACACTGACAGGTTACTTAACCGATCTTTTTTTTTTCACTCTATTCAAGATTCTGCTGTCCTCACCATACATTTCCCTTATAATATTTCCGAGAAAACAGACGTAAGTTCGTATAGATATCAAGGTGAAAATCGCCTGTTATATTCCCAGTATGATCTTATTAGACTGTGATTTTGCCGATTATGGAAATGGAAGGAGGGCAATGCATTTGAGTAGGAGTCTTATTCGCGTTACTTTTACTGGCCTTCAATAAAACAAGAATGGAATTGAATCAAACAGAACGACATAATTCGATACCACATTAACCGTTTTAGAATTTAAACAAATGGTCTTAAGGCGAAAGCGCTAGGGTAGCCTACGAAATTCATATAGTTTTAACTTTTATTGACTCGAAAAAACTGTTTTTTTTTGCAATTATCCCGAACTAAACGTTAATATAGTAAAAATCTTAGCGTATCTAAGTTCAAAAGCTTGATGTTTACAGACCTCCAAAATATCGTAAACTTAGGTATTTGGTGTTCATTTCAACTTAACCTTAACTTACCTTAGCGCATTCCCCTTAAGCAGTAATAAAATAATCATAATATTCGTGCAGGAACACAGATCAGATTGAACTGGTATGTCGAAACCTAGCTTAAGGCATGGTAACACTGTGGTAGGTATACCACTATAACTATTACTTAAGACGGAAATCAGACAAGAACACTGCATGTTGCAAAACGTACTACGACAGGACTTATAAATTATATGTCCAAGTTAATATTATTTATTACGAAGATGTAAATTATGGCTGATATTTGTATAATTCAGCTTCTATAATAAATCTAGAAGTTATAGTGATTTACAAGACCTCCCGGATTCTTAACGATAAAACAAGACTTTGATTAAGATTTGCTGTCAAATGTCATATTTACTAATGTCAGTGCTAGTGTCAAATGTCATTTCTATAAATACATAAAATATTATTACTTCCTCGTTAGTCTAGTGGTTGCATGCGCTACTGCTGAGTATCAAGTCCTGGGTTCGATTTCCCGGGTCGGGCAGAGTTCCTCATGCCTTCTCTGTGTGGGAAAAAAGGTTTTTGCCCTGCAGTGGGACAGCAGTAGGAAGGAAGTATGTCTGGCTGTCTATTTGTTTGGGCTAATCTCCGAAACCGCTGAACCAATTTTGACGGGACTTTCAATGGTAGATAGCTAATGTTATAAGGAGTAACTAAAGCTTAGAAGTTACTTTTATTTCAGAAAAAGAATTAGGGTTCCGCGCAAAAAAATAAAAGCCAAGAGTTAACTCGTCATAACATGCGTTTACGCTGAGTATACAGCCGCCGCGCCGTCAGCATACGTCGAATTACAACTATGCATTTACTGGAAATCAGATAAAGCATTTCTCTTTGGATTATACTCAGCCTGTCATCAGCAACCACATATAATTAAATTAATATTGTAGTAAATAAATATTTTTTAAATTAAATTCCCGACCGCCGAAACGTAACTCACGTGTTGTTAATTCGCGTATTTGTAAAATCGCAGGCTCAGCAAGTTAAGTTATAAATGTGTGCTAGTACTCCTGTCCAGGTCTTAAGCTTAGTTTCAATGGTAAGAGTAGGCACATTGAACTCCACCTGTCTATTGTTTTTTTTATATTTTTTATAAGATTCTTGTTCATTAAAACATGGAACATTGTTGAAAGGCTCAGCCGGGAGCGGAACAAGCATTGTTGAGGTACTACCAACAATATACGTTCAGACAACCTCCGGGGCGATGTGCCCTAACTAGATTCATGATTATAATCCGCCTATGGCATTAAGTCCGCCTCTGTACATTTGTGTACTTATAATATTAAATTAATAATTAGATTGTTCATAGAAACACACGGTCACGTCACGTTAAGCCGTTGGTCCCGGCTGTCATTTGTAGATCTTTGACAGTCGTTACGGGTAGTCAAAAACCCGAAAATCTGACAACCAGTCTTACCAAGGGGTATCGTGTTGCCCAGTAACTGGGTTGTGGAGGTCAGATAGGCAGTCGCTCCATGTAAAATACTGATATTCAGCTGTATCCGGTAAGGCTGAAAGCCGACCCCAACATAGTTGGGAAAAGGCTAGGCAGATGATGAAGATCAATGGCATTATAAAAACAAATATTATTAGGTAAACTATTATAATATATATATATATATAAAATATATATATTATAATTGTAATTCTCGGATCCTAACATGGATGGATGGAATCGATTGGAAAACTAAAAATATCGACAAGGAATTTAATACAACTTGACCGTCACGATATCATCGATAAAATCGGCATCCTCTGGATATGCAGGAAGTGATACTGGATATCCATAAATAATATAGTTTGTCTATAACCATTAAATATTGAGGATGTTTAAAATCATTCGCGCTTTACTGCAGCTTCTCAAAGTAAAAATAAAGACGAGTTCAAGCAACAATAGAGTTATAAACACCCACACATATCTTTCTTTTTCGATCTTCAGAACACTATTTCAGACACTATTCTGTAAGGTCCTTGTATTTTATGATCTGACCACGATAATATCTAGACTTTAAAAGAGACCTCTGAGTACGTTCCGGTGTTTTTACTAACAGTAGTCAGATAGAAAACAACGACCTCATCTAGTGGAAAAAGAAGGAGATAATAGCTGGAATTTAAAGAACACTGCAACCTTACTTAGTATTCAGGCTCCTGACTACTCAATCTATGGATAAATACCGTAAAACGGGGTTAATAGAAACGCTGGGGTGGATAGAAACAAAACTGTGAAGAGGATGTTCGCGTTCGTTTAACATTGCTTGTTACTACAAGGACTCTTATATTTTTTTAAGGAATTGAAATTAATTATTTTGACACCTTGTCTAGTAATAAATTGTATTGAACCGACGTCAAAATCTTATTTGAATTTTTGTTTCGATTCATCCCCGGTGTTTTGATTCACCCCGTTGAGAACAGCGGTCCACAAATGACTCCTTATGTAGCATAACATAGTATCTAACATTACGTAACATTACGCTTGTATTTCCGAAACAGTTAGGCAGAGGTGTACCTAAGTACACCCACATTTCGCAGTTAAGTCACATGTAATAAATATTAAGGGGCGAGCCTATTGCCATCAACTAGGCAATCGGAATCCGGACTGCTACTGGGAAGTTCCAGAAGGAATAACCCAGTAATACTTTGAACGACATGAAAATCGAACCAAGGACCTCATGCTAACCAGTAGAACTTGCATCCACTAGACTAACGAAGCAATCTACCTTCCCATAAATATATATAAAAAAAGCTTAGATAATCATAATAAAGTGTTGAAATAAAAGTTATTTATGTGGAAATATAAAATGTTCTTTTATCTTACCGCCATCTTTAATGAGTGACAAGATTTTAATTGGTCACCTGTCATCGCTTGTGACTTGATGCCGTAATTTATCACACTTTCGCAAATTGAATGATATTATGTAAGAAACTAACGCGTAATAGTATTTTATCGAATCCGATGTTACTTCCGAAACTCAGCAAATTTTTGTAGTAAAATATTTTTATTTCAAATTCCCTTCAGGTTTATTGAAGATGCTTTAAAAAAATCATAACATCACGCCTATATTCCCTGAAGAGGAAGACAAAAGTGTATATAGTTATATTAAAGTCCCAAGTAATAGGGAGCGAGCCTATTGCCAACAACCGCACACAATTCCAGAATCCTAGCTGCTGCTGAGATACTGTTTAATAAAAAAATATCTATCTATGTAATGTATTGTATTAAGTATATCAGTCATCTAGTACCAATAACACAAGCTCTGCTTAGCTTGGGGCTAGATGATGCTGTGTGGATTGTCTAGCATTATTTATTTTTACGGACAGATTCAAAAACAAATATCTTACAATGTTTAAGGCAACTCGTAAAAGGTTTTGCGAGTTGCTTTGGACACAACTTTAAACAATAATCTGCGAAGGTATTTAAATCTAAGCAATAGAATATTACTTCAATAATAACAAGCAATTAACAATTATTATTTAATTGGTTACTGCATTGTCACGAAATCGTGATGAGGTGTTTCTGAACGGCTAGTATTAAATTGCAAATAGTCTTATGTGTAGGTACTAGATTTCACACCTATCTTTGGACTTTTTATGTTATCAAAGAACACACAACACGACACACGGTTGGCCCAGTGGCTGAACGATTGACTGCTGCGCTGCATTCGCGTTTTCGATACCCGCACGGAACAAACTTGTAGGTATGTCCTACAGGATTTAATGTTTGTAAACGCACCCACGATACAGGTGAAACGTTTATTTTTTTTTAAAACGAAAGATTTCCGAAGGGATAGTTAGGGCTGTACCCACAATACACCCACATTTCGTCAGTTATATAAATTTTAAATCCTATGTAATAGGGCGAGCCTATTGCCGCTAACCGGGCACAAATCCAGACTCCTGGCTACTTCCGAGAAATTACAGATAGAACAACCTAATAATACTTTACCCGAACTGGGATCGGACTGAGAACCTCGTGCCTAGCAGTAGCGCTTCCAACCATTAGACCAACGAGGCAGTCGTATTACACAACTCAAGAAGCCTGTCTTGAATCTATTTCAGCTATAAAGGGTACAGTTCTAAATCCAACACAAATAGTTCTAAACCTAGCTGTCTATGTGCAATGACCCCAAAGTCGCTAATTACACCGAACGGCATCCTACAAACATAACACTGCCGTCGCATACACCTTAGTCCCCTGCCTTAAGGTCGGTTTTCACGATGACGAAGAGGTATTTAAGTTGGTGGACCAGAATAAGGTCAGTGGATGCAGTATGCTAATTTAATAAAAACGGTGTTGTTTTATGTTTGTATGTTTGTTTGTATGTGTGAATGGTCTTTGTGCAGCCCAAAATTAGTTATGCGGTCTAATAATTTTATGGAGTCTGTAATGCCGAGTTGTGAAGTGTTTAGTGTGATTATTATTATGGAATGTTTAAATCTACTAAGAACTTGACTTGTTTCTTATTTCTCTTTAATTATAGAGCGTTTAATCACAAAATGATTATGCCATCCTCATCGGTATAAACAAATATTCCTTACGATCTAAAACCTATCTTGGGCAATCTTGGCTAATTAATACCCATCCACAGACTGACCTCGGCAAGCGTAGCTTAACTTTCGATCAACCCGTGCGGCTGTTTTTATTTAGCCACGAGCTCCTCCAAGATCCATAATACTTTATTGTTGTCTTTGCCTTTTTGTCTCATACTTGAGAGATATAATTATTAATCTTGAAATTAAACTTTACTTTTACTGCTGTCTCTGTGACTATAACTTAAATCAGTGTTGACTAACAGTATCCTAAAAAAATCGACTGTCCGTAAATATTATCTCTGCTATAAAAATAGGTAGCTAATTAAGAGTAACGAATCTCAGAAGATGTACGTGTGTGTAGAACCATTATCATTAACAACAATCCTTTGGATACATTCAACAAAGCCATATAAAAAACTGTTATGTAAATTACAAGTAACAAATGCAACGGTACATCAAACTGTCAATGCACAGGAAACGCCTAATGGCCGCCAGTTTTTCACACTGGCAACCCTTACAATAAATAGTTATTGCAATATTACGTGTATATTTCTGCATGCAACACTGCGCAACACGCGATGTGACCGTTATTTAAATGAAAAAGAAACAGTTTGAAAAAAGAACACACGGTACTTGTTAGGTAATGTTTTCTTGAAATAAAATGGCATAGTTTTGTCGCCAGCCAGGTCAAAGTTCTTAACCTGGATGTTTAAAATGGTCATTTTCGGTCAGTTTTAAAGAGAGGTCATTTCCGTTCTTATTTATTTTATTGCTATTCTACTTCATGAAAATCGCGAAATTTCCACTTTTCATGGTAAGAAGAGACGTGGAATATGGCAGCACGATACACTTGCTGTCTCATGTCAGCCAGCACATCAAGCTACCCCAATCTGTCATTTTTCAATTGTTTTGCAACTTTTCAACAAAAAAATAATGTTCATGTTCAATTGGGAAAGTCTTTCAGTTTGGGATACTTTGATGTGCTGGCTATATAATTAATATAACAATAATCACAGATAAAATGAAAAAAAAATACCAGCATAATAATAAATCTAGAAATAGTATGCTATTATGTGAGTCAATGAGTGTGAGAGTGAAGATTTTTAGTGAGAGTAAGTATGTATTAGACAGAACGTGCTAGTGACTTTTTTTTTATAAGTGCCGTCATCTGTTGACGGAACCCACAAGCGCCACCTATTTCAAAACTGTGTCTGTAAACTCAGGCCACTAACGGTTATTTTCAAAGACCATCTTTAAAATCGTAGTAAAAAAAATCGCCCATCGCATTTTTTCCCATTTCAAAACCGCACCTACGTCCCAACCAAGTAGCTTACTGCCGCTGACAAATGTCACTATTAATCATAAATATCCGATAAATTTATCTGACAGAGATACAACACTAATGCAAATGTATTAACTTAAGTGTTTTATGTGACAGTATCTTTAAATGACAATTTGATATACACAGTACTTAGTTTATGTCAAATTACACAGCCATTTAGATGTTGACCGGTGATAGTGCCAGTTATCACGACAACTTTCACCTTAAGAACATTAATTTAAGTTATTTAATATGTTAAGTATGGAGTTAAGATAAAAAAAGCGTTTGCTAATTGTATGCAGTCGAATCTATTAAAGGGACTTTATTAGTGTGCCGCTATCGTGTTTTATTTATTAGTGTTGCCAAGACCTGAATACTAGAAACAGATAAATTACGAAATAGTTCGGTTTCCCTGCGTAACGCCTACGACAGTTTGGTAGAAATACTCGTTCGAGGTAGTATTTTACTCGACTTTTTTTAGGACTATTATTTTTAAAGCTCAATAGATGGATTAACAAAAAGTGTGCGTAAATCTCTACCATAATATATTTCGAATAAAATGCTTGTTACTTGAGCAACTTACATTAGTTTGATGGAAAATCTATATAAAAACGTTAACTGAAGCCTGCATCCCATGAGGATAGGCAGAAACTACAAAACGCAACCAGCTACGATCCTTACGTACTCCCTTTATTTCGTTTACGTTCTTACATAAAAAAAAAACATTATTTTTCTATTCTAAATTAAAATGAATAGGCTTGCCTTCTACTGTTTCACTTGATATAGGGCAATCTGGGCAGCACGTGAGTGGTAACACCTCTCATTCTATTTTTACTCTATGCTACACTAGCACTTCGCCCGCGACATCGTCCTCGTGGATTTCGTACTTTTCCCTTCGAACTTAAACATCCTCTTTAAATGAGGCATTTAAAGTTGAATTTTGAAAATAAAATATAGTCCATGTTACTCGCTGACAATGTTACTTTCTATAGGCGAAAGAAGAAGAATTGAGTTTATCCATTACAAACAAACTAACATACTAACAATCAAATCTTTCCTCTTAGTTTTAATATTCGCTTAGACTAGCCCAGCTCATCACCACCGACGTCCGGTCGACTGTACTTACTTGAACCCTGAATGTCATCTCCTAATGTGCGGCTCCATCCCGTCTTGCCTAACCTTTATTCTGTCATTGATAGTCTATCATGTGCCTTACGATAACAGGAGTTTAACCAGCCTTGAGGTCAAAGCATTATCTACTGCACTAGATAACCATCAATTTCCTAATAGACCGACACACGGGCAGACTTTACAGGCGGTTACGCGGTGAAAATGACGAAAACGCTGTGTTTTTGTACCAATTGTTTTTTTTCGTGTTCAAACTATTTTATAGGTTAAAGCTATATGAAATAGGTGTCAGTTTTAGTTAACAGTTGATGATCTCATTACCTAATATCCCATGATCTTATTATTATCCTTCTCGCATTCATTTTTATTATTATTCTCTCTATTTTATTAGGTCGTAATAAATGCGAATTAAAAACCTCGAAAAAATATTATCAGAGTGCCTAGTGCAAGTTTTTTATACGTCAATTTGTATGGAATATAAATTGTATTTTCCATAATGGACACCAGGCGGCGCTTCTTCCTTTACAAATTGAAGTTTACGTTAACTAGTTCGAGTAGGTAAACTTGTACTGAAGCCACTGGAGAGTGGAGACTATATTAGTGGTCAGTTTACTCCTAGATTTTATTTACTAGTTTTTATCAGAAGGTAAGAATTTAGTTCACTTTGTTGTATAATATAATTTATAATAGTTTATTTAAACACGTTAGTAATTTACAAACAAATAAGGCAAAATACCGCCTGTCGCACGTAAAAGTCAAAATACAATAAAAAATCTGAATGTTTACATAAATTTACCAAAAGGTTGCCTTTTACGAAATTAAACCAACCTAAATCTTAAACGGTTGTCATTAAATTATCTGTATAATAAATAATGTTTTGTATTGATTTATCTGACAAAAAACAAGAAACATTTGTCAGATTTGGATAAACTTTCTCCTGAACTTGAGTCATCGATCACCAAATTTGGTTTTTATTTGCATAGACAATGAGCAGGCGCCATCAATGGCTCTTGTTTCACTCTATATTTGGGAAGACAACTTGCTTATGGGACTTTTATGGTGTTTGGCTATAATCAATAATGTTATAGGAGCGTTTATGTATATTTTTGTCATTTTATTACAAGCAACGGTACTTTTTTTGGGTTCCGTACGTGTGAGCAAAAAATCGGAACAATTATTGGATCACTAGGTGTCTGTCTGACCGTCTATCACAGCCAACTTAAATTTTAAAATAAATGTTTTAAATAAAAAAAATGTATGAGAACAGATGAAAAATTGATCAGCCCGGCCCCCTTAACTACATACGTAAACTCGCGCCTTTTTCCCACGAGGGTAGGCAGAGATTACAAAAATCCTTGTACTACGATCCTTACATACTCCTTTTGCCCTGTTGTGTGTTTCCAAAACCTACTGAGCCTTTAAATTTAATTAAACTATAAAAAGGGACTTTTAAATTACTGAAAAACCTATAAAAATCTAGGTCTTAAAATTACATGGTAAATCTCTTAATATTGTACATACAAACTTATATTTGCAGTAAAAAAGTATAAAGTATCGGAGAACAGGTTTTTTCTACTACAATGTTGTTTTTTTTTTCCGGATAATTAAAAAAACATCAATCGGAATCCTCTCCACGAAAATTCAACTCGCACTTGTCCGGTTTTTTCAATAGATATTTCTAACGCAATGGTCCGGTTTTTCGGTAATGGTCCAGTGAATGCAATGATATCGGCTGTGCCATAAATATGTCCATTTTATTTTGGAGAAATCGACTAAATATTAAAATATACATCTTGCGTTTCAATCCCGTTAGAAATGTGTATTGTCATGTAAAAACTTCATGTTTAAATTAAGCTATTAGCCCAACAACTTAAATTTATTCAATAATAACAAGTAAGACATTCTAGTTTGTATATTTAAATTTCAAGACTAACCATAATATTAACACGTTCCTCATAGAATATAAGGCAGATGCAAGCGGAAACGCCGGGAGGGGACACCCTAGAAGGACATGCACTGACCTTATTGGTGATACTCTTCAAAAGGTCAGGTGCGTAGTAGTCGCAACCAGCGTGCGTGTATGACCAGATGTATGAACGTAAACGAAGCAAAAGAAGTATGTAAGGATCGTAGCGGGTGGCGTTACCTGTAGTCTGTGACTACCTCCATGGGAAAAAGGCGTGTGTTTATATAGGTATGTATGTGTATGTCCTCATAAAGTTTTAATATCCAAACGGGACTGTGCATGTTACGCCCCCGTATGTTTCAAGCCCCAACGTCAATTGGCCAGACAAATGCAATTGCAGCCACAATTGCGCTGGCCTAGTTTGGTATCATTTGCATTCTACGGGAAAATGTTCTAGATATCAGAACTATACAACTATTTCCGGAAGATGAATTAAGAATTTGATATCTTACTTAATTTATTATTAAGTAACGCTTGCCGAGGTCCGTCTGTTGATGGGTGAGTGTTCGTAATATATCGAGCCTCCTCCGTTCCTCGAAAAGCACGCTAAGCCGTTTGGTTCCGGCTGACATTTGTAGATCTTTGACAGTCGTTACGGGTAGTCAGAAGCCCGAAAGACTGATAACTTGTCTTACCAAGAGGAATACATCGTGAGGAAACCTGGATTTACAATAATACAGACTAATACATAAGAGACTTTTAGTCAGAAATCGCTAACTCGCCTTAAGCAAGCATGGTGATTAATACTCGTGCTTTCTCTGTATGAGAAGAGGCCTTTCCCCTGTAGTGGTTAGTTTAAATCTTTATTATAATGAGAATTTCGTTTTAAAAATCAACAAATATACACGCTTACGTTTAACCTTCCTACACACTTAGTAAACACCTCGACAATATTTGATTCACAGCATTTTCTCACCGGTTCTATGGTACCTACCACTAACAAGCCTCCAATGGCCTTTCCCCACATTCCAATACAAACCCTTGACACTAAAATGCATCTACTAATCCGAAGAACATCCACTTGTATGCAAATCCCTCAGTGACCTCCACGTTAAATTAATATACCGATATAATCAATTAACCATAAAATTTAATGACAATTAACATAATTTATACAGAATTTTCTTTACTTCCCAACTTATTCTGAGACAGAGATGAACGTATGCTTTAGTGTATAGCGTCATCTCTGTCTTACAGTTTATTACAGCCCGATACTAGCGCTTCATTTGTTGTTAAGTTTAAAATTAAACACTTTATAAGCAAGATTATTTAAGTTCCTATAAAAGTATTATCTGATGTGTCAAGCCCATAAAGTTTATCTTTATATCTGTTAAAATTTTATGAATGAAAAAGCTTCTGTAGCTTGCATTCACTATTCTTAGAAAATTGTCCAACAGGTTTTTATAATGATATCAATTAAAATATTATGATGGCGGAGTAACGAGATAGTTTGAAACTTTGAACCCGGCCCGTTATACCTATCTTGTGAACCTACCTATACAAACATGTATGTCTAAAAAAGTGGGCTCATCATCTGCCTAGCCTTTATCCAACTATGTTAGGGTCGGCTTCCTGTGTAACCGAATGCAGCTGAACACCAGTATTTTACATGCAGCGACTGCCTATCTGACCTCCACTGGGCAACATGATACCCCCCGTTCTGACTGGTTATCAGAGTTTCGGGATTCTGACTACCCGTAATGACTTCTTCTCGATCTTCTCGGAGTTGTTAGAGTTGAGTCCTCATCATCACAATCGAAATACATCCCATGCTGTCATGGACATCCAGACAGACCTCTGCAAGCGTAGGCTCATCTACCGATCCTGTGCTTCTTCCATCCGGTGGACTCCCCCGGCCTTCACCAGATCATCGGTTCACCTTTTGGGAGGTCTTCCAACACTACTTCATCTGTTGCGGTACGGTCGCCACTCCAGCACCCTTGGGCACCATCGGCCATCCGTTCTGCGAGCAATGCAGCCAGCCCACTACCCCTTACGTTTGGCAATTCTTTGGGTAATGTAGATCTGAGTACTATTATGAGAATAGATCATGATTCCTTAGCAAATGATTATCCAGTGACAGAGCTGCTATCCAATTATGGGGGCTCATTTAATTAAATATATACTAATTTACAATTCTAAAATGGTAAATGGTTCTGTATCTAATATAACAAGACAAGTACAAGAATTAAATTTAGCTGCTATGTCCGCAATTACCATGATTTATAGACGCACTGTCAGTGTATACGAGTGACATTCTGTTATCGGCCTATCTAGGCTTACTTCGACGTAGCTCGTGCACTATTTAGATAATTTTAGAATATGGTCCGTGCTAGAACTAGATGTTAATTAACTTTCGTTGCAAGCGCGAAGTTAAGATATTATTAGTGTGTCCACTTTTTGGTTTCGCTCGAGGACCTCGTGGCTAAATAAAACAGCCGCACGGACAGATCGAAGGTTCAGCTACGCTTGCCGAGGTCAGTATGTGGATATTTGACCGTTCGTAACGTATCGTGACTCCTCCGTGCCTCGGAAAGTACGCTAAGCCGTTGGTCCCGGTTGTCACTTGTAGATCTTTGACAGTCGTTAAGTGTAGTCAGAAGCTCGAAAGTCTGACAACCAGTCTCACTAAGAATTATCTTGCTGCCCAGTAACTGGGTTGTGGAGGTCAGATAGGCAGTCGCTCCATGTAAAATACTGGTACTTTGCTGCATCCGATAGCCTGGAAGTCGACCCCAACGAAGTTGGGAAAAGGCTATGGTAACTCATCTGAGTTACCCTGTCGTAGTTAACGGCTGGATAGGTTCTCCTACCCTCTTTTCTTCACCTTCCACACCCATTTTGTCGTAGCTGCCTTTCTTCCAGCTGGGGTCCCGCGTCACATTATCCGATTCGCGGTCCCCAGGACTCGTCTACTTCAATACATGTCGGTCCTTCAGTCATGGCCTTCCCACTGCCTCTTCTACAAGCCATGTCGGTAACTCCAGTACATTTGTAGAACATGTAATGCAGATATATTTAAATTGATTAATTTTATGCTATTTCCTCTTTACTGAGGTTTCCTGGCTAATTACCCCAATATCCGTATTACCAAAGGACGTGCGTGTTTCAGAATTAACGTAAATTATTTTAGGCAAAGACATGCAATCTACATATAAAAAATTGTGTGTAACTGTGATGCAAAGTTATACAAATATTCTAAATTTATAAATATAATACGGTGAAGAACAATGTTTGACCTAAAATCCACAGTAGAAATTGACAGGTTGTAAACAGTTGAACATCGCTTATTGAAATCACCCACACGGCATTATTTTTATATGTGAAAAAATATCTTGTAAATTTATTACTATACCTACTTATTATGTATTGTCAGCAATGAGGACATAAAGGCAGTGCTACACTGTAAAGATAGTGATTTGCGATAAAAATGCTTTGCTATAAAATGCATGGCGTAATAATTAAAGTAACTGACGGCACGGTTGGCGCAGTGGCTGAGCGATTGACCGCTGCGTATCGTGGGTTCCATTCCCGCACGGAACAGATATTTGTTAGGTATGAGTTTGAATGTTTGTAAAGGTACCCACGATACAGAGTATATTTAAACATTGCCCCACTAGAGTGGGACAATGTTTAAAAAAAAAAAACTACTTCGTCTTTTCCTATGGGAGCCAAAATGAAAACGCAGTTAAGTAAACAGCTCTTAGCAGGCTGAATTCTTTTCGCGATTTCAGGGTTAGTCCCATACTACTTATCCGTAGTTTTTTGTGGGTTAGCAGAATCATACCTATAGTATACCCATATTTCGCCAGTTATGTTTAAGTCCCATGTCATACGGGTAGAGCGTATTCCCATCAAACAGGCACAATTCCAGACTCCGGGCTGCTACTCAGAAATTAACACTTTTTACGACCCGAAATCGCACCCAGAACTTCTTGCTCAGCAGTAGCGCTTCTGACTACTAAACCAACAAGGCTGTCGTTGCACATGCATTTTGTAAATCTTATCTGAAACTCAAACAGTCGTGCCGTGTTCAACCACAACAATACGAAGTATTGCTTTTACACAGAGCACAACTTGCGGCTTCAGCCCAGGTCAATTGAAAACCACCGAGTTACCTTGAACAAGATGCTAAGCACGTTAAGATATTATTTACGCAACTTACTAGAAGCTTCACTAGTGTAGAAATATTTTACGTAACAGGCAAGATTTTTAATTATATTGATATGAATCTTCTCTTGCAACACTACCTTCTTAAACCAAATTGTAGATTAATGAAATATATGTTTATGTCGCCAAGACGTCGTCAAATTTGTAATCGTCATAAAGGAGCTAGTTTTTATTGTAAAAAATAATTTTAGACTGTATTGTTATGAAACTCCTTCTCAATTTCTAAGTCTGTCTAGTCGTTTTCAAAAACCCTAGGATTATCGCAAATAAACTATTCATCCAATTTATCTTGTTGATTGGCTAATATATTAACGCGCAATGTACTTCAACCATTTGTGGTGCTGACACATGGACGTATATTTCATTATCGCTCTTCGTAAAAGTAATTTTATGAGCATTAGTATAAAAAATCCATTACTGACCATTACTTTTCTAAAAATGGTCTTCAAGAAACCAACTTTTCATTGACAAAAAAGTTACCCCGTTTAGTCCAGTTAGGTGATCCTTTTTTATTACACAGCGATACAGCAAAGCGATAACTATGTGGATATTCGTAGATGTTACTCAAAACTAAAACATAATAAATTTATATTCCTGATCAAGTTATTCTGGATTTAACAGCTAAGTAAAAGTATCCAGTTCCATCGATTTTCTGATAAAATCTTTATCTATAACTTTCCATGTTAATCTGAGAATTAAATAATTACTAGCTTCTTATCATAGACAAGATGTAGCTGTCAAAAGCAACCGGTTGTCTATGGTGATTAGAGTTCTATGCATAATTGTGAAGTTTTAAATTAATTCTATATCTTATTGCGGGAGATTCTTATATTAGAAGTCTGGTTTCCTTAAGCCTTGGAATGGCCAGACAGGCTGGCTGTCCTTAGAACAGGTTAAGGGACATATCTAGAATGGAGGCATTGATCCTGAGCATATTAATCTGATAATATATATATATATCAACGAGTAGAATACGTTGAAAATATATATATATATCAACGAGTAGAATACGTTGAAAATATATATATATATATCAACGAGTAGAATACGTTGAAAATTACAGAAAATAGTGAATATATTGTCTTACTAAATAATTTCGTCGATTTACGGACATCAGCTCGACAACGAATACCAATAACGAAATAAAACTCTACAATCGACAAAAAGTAAAATATACTATGCCATTAATAAAAATGTTTGATCATTTAAAATATTTTAACCAGCAACAATTTAAAATAGACCTGATTGGAAACCACAAGTATCATAATCTTCATCTCTCTGCGCATCCCAATTTATTTGGGGTCGGCGCAGCATGTGCATAGGGCATCATCAGCATGTGCATTGTGCATCATCTCAATAGGGGCCATAGAATAGAAATAATAAACATATAGAAAATATGAACATTAGGGGGCCTAGACAAAGCCCTTTCATATAAGTATTAACGCCAGCGGAAATATCAAATCGTATGGAGTTGACATAAGCTTTAGAGATGTCATGTGACTCCTTTACACATCCAATGTCATTACGTTAGCGTTTTACGTTTTACGCTACAGAAAAGTTTTTTGTCAAGGACTGCCATAGGTACTGACACTCACCAGGTCACATTTTTTGTTCAAACAATACCACTGATATTCAAGTTAGTTAACTTTTAAATGCTTTTACGGTGTTTCATTACCGACGCTATTTTTTTTCAAACAAAACTTGTCGAACGGCCGGTAATTTCTCAGTACACCCACCAACCACAAACAAGATGAAACATCCTAATCCATCAAGCAAATCAACATAAATGCAACAAATATACCATCAGTTCCCGCTAACCCAGCAGTCATTAAACCAGGAATGCTATACAAAGCGATAAACCTCCTCAAACACTGGACAACTCAATGTCCACGCGTCTCCTACGCAGGCTTTCTCTTCCGAATTGGCTGACCAATGTCTTACACTAATAAATTCACTGTTCGCTTGTAATTATGCTTCTTTGTTGTTCACAGCTGGGATTTACGATTTGTTTATTAGTTATGGCAACACGTGTGAAGGGCCACCTACTGGTTGTGATTAGAAAATTGTTGGAGATTCTTAATTTTATAGCTGCCTCTAGCTGCGCCCCGTGGTTAAAAAGTCAACATGAGACGATTGGTAATTCCCACGGGAATAAATAATAAATAAATACATAAATAACGCTGGACAATCCACACAGCATCATCTAGCTCAAGCTAAGCAGAGCTTGTGTTATGGGTACTAGATGACTGATATACTTAATAAAATACGTTACAAGATAGATATTTTTTGCTATACGTAGCAAATACCCAGAACACCCAGAACAAATCTTTGTAGATCGTACAAACATTTGTCCCAGGGCGGGAATCGAACGCGCAACCTCCTGCGTCGCAGGCGGACCATCGCCCGCCGCGAATTGTTATTACATGTACTCCATTGGGGCATATATTAAGTACCATAATTAACTGTATTATTGTTCGACATTATTAAAGACATGCTGCCTCATTGATCGCTAGATCAATGATTACTACTGAGAACGAGGTTCTGCTCGATTCCGATTCTCCTCACCATTCTTCGTCGGCTCCATCGTATTGTAGTAAAACCTCTATTCAAGAATCTAAAATGATATCCTCACTAGCTTCCGCCCGCGACTTTGCCCTCGTGGTTTGCTGATAAAAAATAGCCTATGTCGTTCCCCGGGATGTTATCTACCTCTCTGCCAATTTTATCGAAATCCGTGCAGATGTTTTGCCGTGAAAGACGGACAAACAGACACACACACTTTCCTATTTATAATATTACTATGGATTATCATTACAAAAATTACCAATTGTTAGATCAGTATTGCCAACAGAAAAATGTGCGTTGCTGCACATGTAATTGTCCCCGAAGCCTGGTTTCTCTCTATACGGAAATCGAAAGTGGCACACTATGATTACTTGTCCTATTACGTCACAATCGATTTCTATTATAACTAAAGACCTTTAATTAAAAGGGAACTTAATGGTCTTTGGATTCTCACGCCCTGAAAATAATTGTATTGGAATTTATTGCCATATCTGTGGATTACAACTGATCTTTGTACGGGTAATTCATATAGGCAAGTATCTCATTAGGCCCTGAGTATAGAATTAAAATTATCGTAAAATGTGTGTAACTAATTGTCAAACGTGTGTTATTTGCTTATATTATGCGATCGGAGATGACGATCTGCCCCACACCTACGGGTCAAAGCGTGATATTAAATAGCCTATAGCTTCCTCAAATATCAGCTATCGAATGTAGTAGATATTCAATAACTTATTTAATTATGTGATTTCTTTATTGTATCCCGTAAAATCCAAATTGTCCTACGATTTTTAAGAGTTCTAACTGTTATTTTATTTATTTTTTATTTTATTTAATTACGGCACTCCAACGACTTATTCACTTGAATATTTTAGGGGTACAATATCAAACTTAAACTCTAGGATGAATTTGCCACTTAAAGGTGTGCACAGCACTTGCAATATTTTCAAGTTTTGTGATGTTACTATATAAAAAAAAAAAACATACATGAAAACAGATTTGTAACATAAGCGCAAAAGAACACACAAATATAATTAGTTACTTAAATAAAAAAAGAAAAAAAAATCAACAAAAGAAGATTCAAATAGCATAATTGATAATAAATAATATAAAAACTATAAGTAATAAAAGTAATAATACATGCATTAAATGTGGTCACTGTGGGCCGATAACAATTTTTTGCGAAATTGAGAAAGCTTGTTGGCGAAGATGTCAATGCTATTAGAACGGTTATGGAGCTCATTGTACGTCCTCATCAACCTGTTCATTGGTGCCGAGTGTCCGAGATTAGTTCTTGTAGAGGATGGAGTGAACACATCTAGAACTCGTTCAGATCTGGGTGTACTATGGCGAGGGACAGATATATTTATTTCGGCAAGAAGTTTCGGAACTTGTATAGATCCGTTAATGATTTTATGGAGCAAAGTCAAGTCATTGTTATGTCTACGCTGTTTTAAGGTTATCATTTTGAAATGACTTAGCCTTTGCAAGTAATCTGCGTCCGGAGGGCAGCTATGAGATTTATACCGCATATAGCGTGTAAAGGTTTTTTGGACCCGTTCTATACGATTAACGTGAGTGCCATAGATAGGATTCTAAACCGGTGACGCATATTCCAAAACAGTTCGCACAAATGAATTATAGAGGACTGTTAAGGGTTGGACGGTTTTGAAATCATAACAGATTCTTTTTATGAATCCCAGTGTTTTAGCAGCCCTAGAAACAATAGAGTCAATATGGGGTATGAATGTAAGCTTACTGTCAAGGAGAATACCTAGGTCGCGGATTTTGTCGACTTTTTGAAGTACCTTACCGTTGAGCGAATATGAAGAAGCAAGCTTAAGGTGTTTTTTTGTAAATGTTACGTGGTAACACTTATCAGCATTAAGAAGCATGCAATTTTTAGTACACCAATTATGTACAGAGTCTAAATCTTCCTGGAGTAGGGCAATGTCTGCACTGGTGTCAATGACCCGATATATCTTCAAGTCGTCCGCGAAGATGGAACAGGTACTGTGTTTGATACTGCTTGTTATATCGTTAACGAATATAACAAACAGTATTGGGCCCAAATGGGAACCTTGGGGGACTCCGGATATTGAGTAGTAAGGCAAAGACTGATGACCCTTCACAACAACCCTCTGTTTTCTGTCGGTCAGATAGGATTTAAACCACAGCCATAGTTGGCCAAATATGCCGAGGTTTGACAGCTTATGCAGCAAAATATTGTGATCGACTTTGTCGAACGCACTGCTAAAATCGGTGTAAATCGAGTCGACTTGCTTGCGTGAGTCCACTAGTTTGCAAAGGTTGTCTACATAAAGAACTAAGTTGGTTGTAGTAGATTTTTGAGCGCAAAAACCATGTTGTTGTGGAGCTACCTCTATTTTGGAATGGGCGGTTAAGATAGGGCACAAGAGAGACTCGAAAACTTTCGAAAATACAGACAGAATAGAGATAGGTCGGTAATTCCTTACGTCATCAGCCTCACCTTTTTCTTTTTTCTTGTTGTTTTCAATGATTATAATTTAATCGTTTTGGCAGCAGAATTTTCACATCTTAAATTTGGTAATCATTCAACGTAAAATAGCGCTGTATTTTCCAAAAAAAACGTTATAAAGGAGATGTTTCTTTTTCGGCCATAAAGTGTACGGTAATGAAAAAAAAGGGAAAAAATCCACGAGTTCAGGAAAAATATCCTTTCCTGAATATTCCCCCTAATTCTTCGGCACAAAAAATAATAGTTTATCGAATTATTGCCATATTCTTTTGATCATGGCGTCGCCTTACTTGCATACTGCTATCGTCCAGAAATCATGTTACATTAAAACATAATAATATCACGTTGACGCTATTTAAATAAATATTAAAAGCTTGTATTTTTGTGCTATTATGATAAGATAATAGAGCTACCTTAGAAAACTTTTTTCATAAGTTAGAAAGTGTGATTCATCATAAAAAAAATATATATTTTACTTTTATGGATTGTAGTTACTTCTGGACGAAAAATTCAAACATTGTATTTGACATCAGTTCTAGGCTAATTAAGTTATGTAAACGTCATCTGTCCAACCAACCTGTCATGGCTGGCTGTCAATGGTCTTTTCTCCCGAGTCCTGACAAACGTCAAACATTTTCGGTTTTTATTTAGTGCCTAAAAAATACTAGATATTATGAAAAAAAAATGACTTTATTGAATTCAGGGGTTCGTTTCCCAGGTTTTCTAAAGTGTACATGTTATGGCCGGAGTCCCATACAAAAATGAAACGTCTCCTTTGAGGTTACCGGTTAGGTCGACAGCTCTTCCTTATAAACATTTTTCGAGCAACTCAGATTCAGAGGCTTTTCATGAAATACTAATTAGCCCCATCACATTAAGGTACCTTCAGGACCCTCCATAGACATTATTTATTTAGAGCTATCAGCTTTACCTCCGCCTCAAACTATCGCTGTACACGAATTAAATATTATATGAGATTCCGAAAATAACTTTGTAGAGCCAGTGAATATTTCAGAAGCCATCTACTCTAAAATTCTAATAATCCCTCACCTGTAAATACCCATAATTAAACGAAATGAAAACAGCCGCAAACAAAACTAAACAAGTCGAAGTCTTTGAACTTTCCGAATAACTGGCTATTAGGAAACTTTGTTACACCTTCGACCTTCGACCCTCGACCTTCAACTTTCAAAGGTTGTTTCTCTCTGCCCTTGAAAGGCCTCTAGGTCCACAAAACTGAACACGCGATCGCGTCAAGGACCTTCCATTTTCAGGGCCGCTAAGCCTCAAGGGTAATCGGTAGTCGGAAGCAATTCGTCATCTCTAAAGCTTTTGGACGAGTTTCGTCTCTATATACCATTAAGACCGGGGCATAGTCAACTTTCTTGTTCATTGAAATAACAATGCTAAACAAATCTTCATCTTTATCTTCTGCGTGTCATTTTGTTTATTTGCTTTTTTATTGATTATGATAAATATTAATAATATATTGCTGTAATTTAGTTTTTACAGCTACACAGACAATAATTGAACACTAAACGAGATAACACATGGAATGGTCAAACATTGTGAAATGTTGACATATTAATATATTTAAATTCCCATCGACACGCTAGGAAGAGAAGAAGAAGAAAGGAGTGTAGTCCATAAAATCAAATTTTTGACATAGGTACTCTCATCATCATCATCATCATCATCATCATCATCATCATCATCATCTGCCTAGCCTTTCCTAACTATGTTGCGGTCGGCTTCCAGTCTTACCGAATGCAGCTGAATACCAGTATGTTACATGTAGCGACGGCCTATTTGATCTGTAAGACAGGTTGTCAGACTTTCGGGCTTATCGACTGTCATAGATCTACAAATGACAGCCGGGAACAATGGCTTAACGTGCTTTCGTAGGCACTCACTTGTCCCTCTTTCAAAAAGCCTATACAAACAAGCCGCTTCACCATTTCCCCCATGTCTTACATAACCATTAATTACTTCAACATTTGCTCATTCAACACCTCCCAAACCATGGTCTATAAATAACACATGATTACCCAATCGACTTCCAATCATTACGTGGCCACTGTCTCGCTAATTAATTTCAAGGCGCCATGACACTTTCGTTATCAAAGTGACGTTTCCCGTGTGTCAATTAATATGGAAGTCTCGGAGATTAGTGATGCGCTCGTTGTACTACTTGCATTGATGAGCACAGAGTTTCTTGGCATGTTAATTTTTTGAGCTACACAAAAAGATTTGTTCTCAACTGTTTTGATGACGTGTCATCTTCTGGTATAGAAATGTTGTGTGGTTTCTTCGTCAGCACAGCGTGTAATGGGTATCTATGTTTTGCGATAAATTCTCACTGATAAAAAATTGCAATACCTATTCTTAGATGCATCAGAACAAAATTCTCTGTAGATGCATTATTTACCTTTTAACTATCTGATATCTATTATCTTAACTTCCTTAAGTAATCGCCAGCCCTTTCGTAGTAAAGGTAAATAAAGCCAACAAATATAGATTTTTGTTTTGTCTTTACTGACGTTTTTAAGCCTATCTTTTGTATGCACGTATGTTTCTGTAGAAAATGAGCAACGTCTTATTATTTTCTTTTCCTTGCAAAAAGTTTATCTATACCTTCGAGTAAAACCAAGTTCTATGTGCAAAGCTATAAATCGTCACAATTACCTCTTCAGATACCACCACTCATTTGACAAAGCGCCTCATTATGTTGTCGCCGTCAATGACCCGTAATTACAGAATGATTGCTAATCGCTTCACTATTAAGAATACATTTGTTGAATAGTTCTATAATCTTTGAACCACCGACCAATCGCCAGGCTGGCGCCTACTTAGGTACGTCGTGTTCTAGTCTTAACAAAGACGGTTGTATTTTTTGATATTTTTGATCAGGAACCGCTTTTGACTGGGATGGATTGTGTTAAAGATGATATGGTTAGAAAAGAGGTGAGTATTAGGATTACGGAAAATAGAGATGTATGGAAGAAGAAGACATGCTGCACCAAACAAAAATAAATTGGAATAAGGGTAGGAGAATGGTGATAAATAACAGCTTTTGGTAAGGAATGCTTTAAAAGAGACCCCGTGAGTGGCGAAATGTAGATTCGTGCTCTTTTATTGTGGACCATAATTTGTGGGCTCGTGCCTAAATAACAGCAGTCGCATAGATCGATCCAAGGTTAAGCTACTCTTGCCGAGTTCGCCAAGTGGATGTGCATCCATAACATATGAAGACCTCTCCGTGACTCGGAAAGCAGTAAAATAATACTATAAAGCTGCATCAGGAATAGGCTAGGCAGATGATGATTGTGTGTCTTTATCTGGGTTTCTTTCTTTTATTCTTGAACTAGACCTAGTTCTTCGCATCCTTGGCAGTTATTTCCACAACCAACCTTTACTGACTTGCTAATCATATATCATTAGTCTCTGGCAGAAGAATATTGGATATTGGAAAAATCCAATATCGGAAAAATCAATATTTAGCAATTGAATCGGCCCCCCTTAATCCGGTTTCTAAACTATCTCAACCATCACCCGTAAGCATCATCCTTCTGCTCTTTTCCCATTTTATTTGGGGCTGGTGCAACATGTCTTCTACTTCCCTAATTACATCTCTATTTGCTGCCATCTCTATTCTATCCATATTGTCTTGCACAATTCGTCCATCATTTCTGTGGTCTTCTCGCTGCTACTCTTGTAACCCTCCACATTCGCACTTAAAACTTTCCTCAGAATATGACCCTCATTCCTCCGCATCACATACTTTTACCATGACAACCAATTTCCACACTGCTTCTCAAGCTAAACTATCTCAAGCATTCCAACATATTCTTACTATCTACGTCGAAAGTTTCCACCGCTAATAAAGTCATCTGCATAAAATCGAAATCGTCTTTTCCTAACAGTTGTCAATTAACTATCGTTTTATTAGTCGATTTATGTGATAAACTTCCCATCTCTATTGGAGATCGTATAGGAAACCGGTCGATGTCTGCACCAGATTGGTAGGCCGCAGTATTGATAAGGGCCCGGCCTAGTCTGGTACATTGAAATGTTTATATAAGACAGTTATTTATTATTCGCTTGTTTTATGCAAGGTAGGAAGTGTCCTGATACCTTATCAGTTAAAAAGTGGCTCGGAGTCTGGATTTCTGCCCGGTTGATGGCAACTAGGCTCGCTATTACTTGGGACATAAACATCCCTGGCGAAATAGGGGTGTACCAAATGTGGGTTGACCTCTTTTTCTTTAATTTCTTTTTTATTTTAACTAGGCCCCACACTAGAAATTTCTCCTGCACCGTGGGTGCGTTTAATAACATGCTCATAAACATATACAAACAGACAAACCCGGAACAAGTAGATGTTGGCCATAGAAATATTTGTTCCGTGCGGATATCGAACCCACGAGACGCGATCAATCGCTCATCCACTGCGCCAACTGTGCCGTCAACTGTCTCTCTTCCTAACCCTTCGAGAAATAAAGGCGTGATGTCATGTTGTCTTTTTCTTTTATTGTTGACTGTTTAGTATCAGTCATGTCCGAAACTATAGACATGTCACGATGAACCATTCTTAACATAAGTATATTTTAAGTAATTCTACAACTGCCAGATGTCCAAAAATGTTTTAACCTGTGTACGATCACGTACACGAACATGTAACAATACTTCTTTGACAGCGCCTTCATTTCGTTGCAGTATTGCTAGTTCAAGAGATACTACTACGTGCGGTTGACGGTATTTGCGAAAAATTCTAGATCTCACACATATTAATGAACCATTGACATGTTTGTGTCTTTTTATGGTATAAACAGGACACCAAACCAATATGGCGCGGGTCCATTCGGGTCACGCTTACGCATTACAGTATCGCGTTAAAATATTGCCATAATAGTGCGCGAGAGATGTCGATGACAGATTGATAGATCTTGTCATAAACAATATAGGTGCTGATTGGTTTTTAACTGGAATTTAAAAGGGCTAATATACCATCATCATCTACCTAGCTAGCTTCCAGTCTAACCGGATGCAGCTGAATACCAGTGTTTTACTTGGAGCGACTGCCTATCTGACCTCCACAACCCAGTTACTGGGCAGCACTGGTAAGACTGGTTGTCAGACTTTCAGGTTTTTGACTACCCCTAACGACTGTCAAAGAACTACAGATGACAACCGAGACCAACGGCTTAACGTGCTTTCCGAGGCACGGAGGAGTCTCGATATGTTACGAATTGACACCCATCCACAGAATGACCTGAAAGCATAAGACAGCATAAATTAGGAACGATGTACACATTGTACCTACGAAAAGTTTGTTTAAAAAAAAATGTTTCTTTTTTAAAAAGCGTTGTCCCACACTAGGAATTTCTCCTGTGTCGTAGCTGCGCTTACAAACATTCAAACTCACATACATAAACAGAACAACTATCTGTAGGCAATACAAATATTTGTTCCGTGCGGGAATCAAACTGACACGCGGCGCACTAACCGATGGCTCAGCCGCCACTACACCAACCGTGCCGCCGTGCCGTGCCGTGTAAAATATTTAAGTATGCAGGTCAAACAATGGTCTATGCAACAAGTCCACATGCAACTTATTGATATTAAGTGCGCAATAATTTTTAACACTCAGTATTCAACTCTCGTGTAGGCTTGAGTTATATGATATACGAGTAATTAGCCTTTCTAAGCAGTCTTGAAACAAAAGCCGATCTCTTTTAACACATCCGCAATAATTTTTTCTTCATTTTAATTTAAAGCTCTGTGAAACGCAATTAAGGATTTATTTTTATCTTTATTTATTACCTCACATTGAGGCTGTAAATTCTACTGTAAGTGTGCAATGCTGCAAATACGTAGCTGTCAAATATTTCGCTGTTTTGATTAATTTATCAGTGTTAAGAAATTAAACTATGCAAGATCGCTCTGTAGTGGATTAAAATATCAATAAATTATGATTTATTTAGGTATTTAAAACAGTTTTTGACTCTAAGCCAATTACAAATCATAATATCAACATCTCGCCTGTATTCCCCGAAGGGTTAGGCAGAGGTGTACCTATAGTACAATCACATTTTGCAGTAGGGAGCGAGCCTATTGCCATCAACCGGGCACAAATCTAAATCCCTGTCCCTGTCCTCGCCTCGAGCGCGCCTCGTCGACTCTATTTTTCATTTCACATTTCGTATGATATTCCATTTAATACTTTTAGTGTCCAGCACCCAATTCCCGGGTCGAAAAATAGTTCGTTCGTGTACCCACAATTCGCCGCCTGTTCTTAAGTCATGATCTTTAATACATGTACAGACGCCAGCACATCAAGCTACCACAAACTGTCAGATTTTCCCAATTGAACATGATCCTTATTCTTTTGTGATAGAGTTGAAAACCTATCAAAAAAAATCTGACACAATTGGGGTAGCTTGATGTGCTGGATTCTGTACTTAATATAAATATAGATAGATAGATTAAGCAGTCGTTGTTGTGCCTATGTAGCAGCACATGTCATCTAGACATGTGACCATGCCTAGCACCCACCTACCATACGCTTATGCGTTATGTAAATTTGCCAAACATTAATGGCATGTAACTAAAAATGTATTTTTTAACGCGAAAGTGTAAAAAGACACCTAGTCAGTGCCCTGTCCACGCTTCACGTCCTTTCTATCTTGCCCGAGCCCTACGAGCAGTGGACGTACGACTTAAAAGTTACGTATCCAATCGCCTAAGTAGACAATGAATCTATGACAAACACAACCATTGTTCTAATTACAATATTGTAATCAAATACAATTATTGCAATATTGAGTTGCACGCGGTTTCACACCTGTGTTTGTAATCAAACGACCACAACTAGATCAATTGTAAGGAATAGATATGGGCTAATGAATCATTGATACCTTTTAAAAGTAATTGCGCAACCTAATAAGTAAAGTAACTTAAGTGATTTCGATTCTTAACAAACTCCATCAAAGTAATAATAATATGCTGGACAATCCACACAGCATCATCTAGACCCAAGCTAAGCAGAGCTTGTGTTATGGGTACTAGATGACGGATATACTTAAAACAATACATTACATAGATATTAAAGTTTTTATAAAATTAAGTAAAAGTTTTCGTAAACCTAAATAGTCATGGATATCCTGTATTTACAACGTAGCATCCAAAAATGTGTTAAAATATGTATTGTTGCTTGTTCGAAAAATAACTTCACAGCACTTTAATCCGGGCTAACCTATCGCCACCACGCGGCCCAAATTCAGACCTCGGGCTTCCAGATGGTTAATCCTAATAACAACTGGCCCGACCCGGAAATCGAACCCGGACCTCATACTTAGCATTAGCGCTTTAACCAAAACACTTACGTGGTAGGGGGAACTATGAATTGTTTGCCTCACATCATTGTAACACAATGAGAAGACCCCAACTATATACTCGTACTTGAAAGACTAAAAAGGCGATAATCTTAGAATGAAAATGAGTAATGATCACTATAATTACTCCACGTCTTTCTTTCACCATAATGGCGGTTCCACAGCACACAATAAACTTCATACAATGTTGCTAGATTAGATCATTAGTATGCACTCGCATTTTACGATACTTTCACGAGGAAACTACTAAGTATAGATGTGTAATTTCCATTAATTTCACCTTTCATTACTGCACCGTGTGTATTTGTTACTTATGTGGCGCGGCGGGCGAAGGTCCGCCTGCGACGCAGGAGGTTACGGGTTCGATTGCCGCCCTGGGTCAAATGTTTGTACGATCTACAAAAAATTGTTCCGGGTGTTCTGGGTATTTGCTATGTATAATAATAAAATATATATCTATGTAATGTATTGCATTAAGTATATCAGTCATCTAGTACCCACACAGAAATCTTAATAATAATTATTAAGATTTCTGTGAGTACCCATAACACAAGCTCTGCTTAGCTTGGGGCTAGATGATTCTGTGTGGATTGTCTAACATTATTTATTTATTCAATTTGTTTGGGGTGGAAACACTAGGGCCATGGGGTCCGTGTGCCCATTTAGTTTTTCGAGAATCGCGAAACGTTTGGTCGACTCTTCACGTGACCAGAGGGCTGGCCTTTTTTTTGGCCAAAGAATCAGCATTGCCATTCAACGTGGCAATGCTGCCAGCCTTCTGTGCCCAGAAGGCTGGCAGCATTTTCCCGTTGACAACGATGCGGATGAATTTTTTGATGCCCTATGATTATTTAATTTATTTTATTTCTTCATAAATATTAATAATTTATATATTGCATACAACTTTTACAATACTGTGCCTCATTGGTCTATAAATGATCGTACGCGGTACTGCCGCCTCATGCGCAGCCGTACCGCTTACGATCGCGGGTTCGATTCCCAAGTCAGGCCAAGTGTTATTGGGTTTTTCCTCTGTAGCAGCCCAGAGTCTGGATTTGTGCCCGGTTAATTGCAGTAGGCACGCCCCTATTACATAGGTAAGTCAAGTCATGAAATCTATGCAGTAATCTCGCAGCTTTCTATCTATCACTTTATAATTTTCTCTAATTTAATTACAACTGAAATGCTGACTGTCTAACAAGTGTAAGACCGTCTGAATACAGTTGTCATTAAATCGAGTCAAGTACAGTAGATGGCACTTTAGAACGTAACCCTTGAGCTGGCCTAGCGTAGCACGAAGTCCAATAGAATAAGAGGCCAGCTTATTCTGGTTCTGTGCTTACTGACATGCTGCCCACCGTACACTTATATCATGACTGACTCATATAGCCAATAAACAACAGCATTGACTTGTAAACCTACTCAGGGAAATTGATTTCTTGTCGGCACGACTGTACCTACAATATTTACTGCCACTTCGTTCTAGACAATATGGCTATAAATGACACCGCTCAGAAGTCTACTCAACCTAAAAAGGTAAAATGGTAAATGAATTTTCATTCAACAACACAAAGTTTTATGTGGACATTGAAATATTCAAGACTAACTTCCGCCCACGCCTGCGCCCGCGTGGTTTGTTGATAAATGAAGTAGCCTATGTACTTCCCCGGGATGCTATCTATCTCTCTGCCAAATTTTATCGAAATCCGTTCAGTGGTTTAGACCTGAAAAGGTTAGGGAATTCGCCGACAAATAACAGCCGGTCTGAGGCCTTACTCTTTACTTTTGAAGAGTTTTTAATCTGTTCTAAAGCCAATACGATTCCTGTGCTAATTTTGCAGTCACGTGATTATATAATTAGGCGCGATACATAGGTAGCTGTCAAAACAAACTCAAGAGTAAGAAACGTCTAAATTCCAATTTCGATCGATCAAGAGTAACCACGTGATAAATACTCCCGGAAATTACTCCCTACATGCAAAGTTACCAATAAATTTTACCTCTTTTTAATATCAGTGAAAATCGAAAATAGGTCAAAATAATATACAGGCTGGTCCATAACAATGCACTCCTAACAGCATAGTAATTATTTGTTCACTGCTAACAGCATCGCTGAAGAACTGAAATAACAATAAAGAAGTTTAACAGCCACGCGCTATAAACATTTATAACAACAAAATTGTTATTGCCGCATTGTGTTAAAACATTCATAGATTTATTGATTGCAAAAGGAAATTGTTATTGTTTTATATCTTTAGATTTGATTTCTAATTTTCTTGTGCCACTAGTACCAACATAACGGATTCACACATCGTGTTAGACATACTCACATAATTCGGCTGCAATTTATATTATCTGCAAAAGCCATTAATGAAGAGTTGAAGTTGAAGTTATATTATCTGTCAAAAGTGACAAGATGACAGTGACAACTATTTAAGTATTAGAGGAGAAACGTCATTAAAGCTTGCTGTTTATGACAACTAGATACCGCGAAGTTTTATTCATTAATTATATTTATTTTCTGTCTGTATTTTCTTATAAAATATTCTCTGATAGTATCTTCCAGCGTTTGGTGGTCTATGTGTATCCAGTACTTACGTGATATTGGCAAATGTGGTGTCTCTTCCACAAAAGCCATTAACGAAGAGTTGAAGTTCACAACTACCGTTTATTCTTGGTAGAATAAAAACATCAAAGTATTCCCCGAAGGATTCGGCAGAAGTGTACCTATAGTACACGTAAGTAATAGAGGACGAGCCTGTTGCCATTGCTATTGCCGGGTGCAAATCTAGACTCCAGGCAGCTATTTAGACATTCCAGTTGGAGAAACCAAAATAAGTCTTTGAGGTATCCGGCAATCCAACCCAAGATCTCTTGCTCAGCTGTAGCTTGCGCCCACTAGATCAACAACGCAGTAAAAAAAAACACTAATAAATAGGTATTTCGATATTGACTTTAACTCCACCTCATAATATTTGACGATCTACTTATGTGGCGCAGCGGGCGAAGGTCCGCCGCAGGAGGTTGCGGGTTCGATTCCCGACTTGGGACAAATGATTGTACGATCTAAAGATCTGTTCCGGGTGTTCCGGAGATTTGCTATGTATAATAAAAAACATCTATCTGTGTAATGTATTGTATTAAGTATATCAGTCATCTAGTACCCACAACACAAGCTCTGCTTAGTTTGGGGCTAGATGATGCTGTGTGGATTGTCCATCATTATTAATTTATTTTATTGTAAACTTATTTATTAATATTTTATAACATGTCAAGATGTACGCCTATCATGTTCAAATGACTTTTTAAAGCCTAACAATAATATGGGCTCG
The DNA here is from genome assembly GCA_905147745.2 of Phlogophora meticulosa. Classification (NCBI taxonomy): domain Eukaryota; kingdom Metazoa; phylum Arthropoda; class Insecta; order Lepidoptera; family Noctuidae; genus Phlogophora; species Phlogophora meticulosa. Next base: position 3,060,318 of record LR990534.1, read on the forward strand.
CCCTAACCGCCCACACAGCGCGATACATCATTATGCCTTGAGCAGTGGCTGTCAAATTATAGATTTGTATCGGTCGTTCACTAAATAGATGATAATGTTGCACCTGGATATGAGTCACCACTCGTGACAGCTACTGTCAAATTATGTGACGTGCATACCAAGCTTTATAGGGTCGGAAGTGTATCTGCCATATATGGCTCTGCTGGTGTATTGTGGAGCTTAATAGATTTGGTTTAGACAAATGTTGAATGGTTTGATCGTAAATATTAAGCATGTTATGTCTTTGCCCCACGCAAACACATAACAGAATGAATACTGATGTGTCCTAGGTAAAAATATATTAAGTCCATTTAGTCCGTCAGTAAGATTACCAACAAATATTGGGCACGTAGTTTTTGCTTACTACATTCAATAAAAAGTGACAATGATATAGCACATCAAAGTTCAGGAGAAGGGGCTTGTGACGTCACGCGCAATTTCAACACACCATACCGTCGTCATTTTTGGTTTACGTGACAAAAGAAAAAATACGTGTCCAGTATTTTTGAGTAATCCAACTTTCGGACCAATCAGATTTTTTAAGGACACTACCCTATTGAAGGGATAAGAAGAGTATTTTGTCATGCAATTATTTTATTTTGATTTGTAAAAGAAACAGAGAATTATTATTTACTAGCAATATTTATCCAGTGTCAACAAATCAGTAGATAAAGCGTGTCAATGAATCTGACTAAAGTAATATTTAAAAAGTTGTTAATTACGGTCCGGAGAGTAACTGTATGTAAATTAATCTTTGAACCCATCTACCTATAACGTAGGTACGGCAGGCCTCACGTCAGTGTACACTAAACCAGTATAACTTGGTCTCGCATTCTATTGAATGGCCGTACTACGCTATACCAGATCAAGGTCTGTTACCACTGAGATGCAGTTGACTGTACCTACTGTCTTATTTATTGTTTATTAAACACCAAAGTTATTGATCATTAATTATATTTTTTGTGACTGAGAGGCAATTTTAATTTCTTATTGATGAACCGGAAATTAGTAAAAGTCAGGATATTTTAAACCTTACACCCAAAACAATAAATCAGTTTAATTTATTAACACCTTACCATGAAAACTTCTTAATTTTATTACCATCAATAAAATATTAACCAATAATCTTACGTGTTCCAATAACCTATAAAATATTTTCTCTTTAACGAAATAATTGGACTCCATTGTTAAAAATTTATAGGACATCAAATAAAGCCTTTCACAAGTATAATATTATCATATCAACGATGAGGTTTACTTGACACGGTTACGAGGTGTTCTTATTGTAACGGTATTTTTGTGGAAGTTAATTTAAGTAGGGATGATCCAGATATGTAACATTGTAAAACTTAAAAAAAATGTTCCAAATCTTTGTTCATTGTTTTTTGAAGCACTACAAAACAATGAACACACATTTAGAACACTTCTTATGGTTCTACTACTTCTCGTTTCTATTTGTTTGTTCATTGTTTTTTGAAGAAAGGTTCAAAGAGGACACTTAAGTCCATCATACATTGATGAACCCGCGAAATCTCTACATGTTTTAAGTTTTTTTGCAAATTGGAGGCGTAAGTATATTGTATGTGAATAAAATAAAGAATCACAAGGCATCGAAAAATTCATCCGTATCACTGTTCACGGAAAAAGTGCCCTTAAAGCTGGCAGCATTGCCACGTTGGATGGCATGCTGATTCTTTGGCCAAACAAAGGCCAGCCCTTTGGCCACGATAAGAGTCGAGCAAACGCTTCGCGATGTCTCGGAAAAATAAATGGGCACACGGACAATAGCCCTAGTATTTCATGTATGAATAGTTTTATTATTATTGAAGAAATTAAAATTATAATAATTTGAAACATCATTATCATTTTTATTTTATTGTATTCAACATTATAATTGCTGGTAAAAGATTATTGTCTAAATATGTTAAAATTAAGAACAATGAAACGATTTTTAATTTAATGATGTTTTATCATTTTTAATTATTTCATCTTAATTGCCACAATATTAATGAATTCCTTCGCACAACAAATATATTTTAGAAAGCCCTAACTTTAAAAAAAAAATGAACTAGTTTAAAACTCACATCCATTTTCTACAAAAAAGTGGAAAATACCACTCCGTTGACCAAACTCATTACGTCTTTAAGTATTTCACATTAAAACTCTATTACAAATCTATTAGTTTCCATAACACTGCAGATTTGTTGCAGCTCCAGTAAACTATTCAGGTCGGATCATAGGAGTTTGATTAATAACTAGTTATCATGTCCGGTTCAAGTTTGAGCCATGAAATTATAACAAATTATTTATATAATACCCAAGGCGTCTACAAACAAGTTACAATTAGTAATATACGCGTACAGTTATTTGTTACTTTACTAACTTATAGTGAATATAGCTTAGCCTAGTTACCTAAAACATATATTTGAAAAGATGAATAATTGAGTTATATTTTAGAAAGTCAACTTTAGATACGAGTAGATTACCTACACTATGCAATTAAGACATAATCTGAAATATTCACACGTTCATCATCTGCTTAGCCTTTTCCCAACACTGTGGTTGGGGTCGGCTTCCAGTCTCACCGGATGCAGCTGAATACCAGTGTTTTACATAGAGCGACTGCCTATCTGACCTCCACAACCCAGTTACTGGGCAACACGAAACCCCTTGGTAAGATTGGTTGTCAGACTTTTAGGGCTTTGACTACCCGTAACGACTGTCAAAGATCTACAAATGACAGCCGGGACCAACGGCTTAACGTGCTTTCCGAGGCACGGAGGAGTCTCGATATGTTACGAACGGTCACCCATCCACAGACTGACCTCGGCAAGCGTAGCTTAACCCTCGATCAACCCGTGCGGCTGTTTTTCTTTAGCCACGAGCTCCTCACAAAACATTCACACGTTATAACATATATTTTCGATTGGTTGATATCTTCGGCCTACCTTAAAAGTCTGCTATCGTCGTCCTAACTTGTACTAAAATGATAGTGTACCAGTACCAGTACCAGCCTATTTTTTTTTTTTTTTTTTTAAAAACGTTGCCCCACACTAGGAATTTCTCCTGTGTCGTGGGTGCGTTTACAAACATTTAGAGTCACATACACAAACAGCCAGACCCGGAACAACTACCTGTAGGCCATACAAATATTTGTTCCGTGTGGGAATCGAACCCACGACACGCGGCGCGGCAGTCGATCGCTCAGCCACTGCGCCAACCATGCCGTCAAAATCTATTACTGTCCCACTGCAGGGCAAAGGCCTCTTCTCATACAGAGAAGGCACGAGCATTAATCACCACGCTTGCTCAAGACGGGTTGGCGATTTCAGACTTATATTAATTAGATAAGTCCAGGTTTCCTCACGATGTTTTCCTTCACCGATGTCAATGATGTCCAAGATAAACTTAGAAAGTACATATGAATTGAAAAACTCACATTGGTACTTGCCCAGATTTGAACCCACAACCTCGTGCACAAGAGGCGAGGCCTAAACCACTGGGCCATCATGACATTACATTAAATGATAGTGTGTGAGGTAGATATTTGTCGCGGTTATAATTTTGTTCAGCTTGTCAGTGAGGCATGGCGCGTTTACCTCAGTGGCTCCCAACCTTTTTTGACCTGGGACCGTTTCGCCATATTGGTTGTTAGCGAGGACCAGAACGTAAAAGAAAAGTTATACTTAAAAAAAAATGCCTTGGTTACATATTAGGTCTTTACCTATGAAATTGCCGTTCTGCAGTACTGGCCATTTCAAATCAAAATATTTTTTGTTTGGCTAAGAATTCTAATTTCAAATTAATTTTATTTTAAAAACATGGATTTTTTTTCCAAAAGTAGTCATTTGTTTATTGATTAGTGTTACATTTTCATCGCATTTAAATCTTTTTCGTCATCATGGATACGTTAAAAATTCGAGTAATTATGGAATATGAGTACCGTCGTGGCAGCAACGCGGCACAAGCGGCACGCAACATCAACGACGTTTACGGAGCTAACACTACAAACCAACGCACTACCTGTTATTGGTTTGCTCGCTTCCGTTCTGGAAATTTCGACCTGAAAAATGAACCTCGCGGTCGTCCGAAGACTTTGGTCGACAATGACGAATTAAAGGCGATTGTGGAAGCTGATGATACACAATCTACGGCTGAATTAGCAGCAGCTTTCGACGTTAGCGTCAAAACAATATTGGTCCATTTGCGTCAAATTGGCAAGGTAAAAAAGCTTGACAAATGGGTGCCCCACGAACTCAATGATCGCCAGCGCGAAGTACGCGTCGAGACGTGCCTTGCACTGCTCAACAGACACACAAATGAAGGAATTTTGAACCGCATTGTTACCTGCGATGAAAAATGGATTCTGTTTGATAACCGCAAGCGCTCAGCAAGTTGGTTGGATCCTGGTTCAGCACCTAAACAATGCCCTAAACGAAAACTTACCCCAAGAAAAGTGATGGTCACTGTTTGGTGGTCTAGCGCCGGTGTGATTCAACACAGCTTCTTACCAAACGGGGTGAGCATTACTGCAGATGTGTACTGTGAAGAATTGAATACAATGATGGAGAAGCTGGCACATCTCCAACCAGCATTGGTCAATCGCTCGTCTCCGCTGCTCCTGCACGACAACGCGCGACCTCATACTGCACAGCAGACGGTCTCCAAGTTGCAAGAACTGGGGTTGGAAGCTCTCCGTCATCCGCCCTACTCATCAGACCTTGCGCCTACAGACTACTACTTTTTCCAGAATTTGGATAACTTCTTGGCGGGAAAAAAATTAATACCCGAGAGGCAGTACAAAATGCCTTTGAAGAATTTGTTGCCTCCCGTCCAGCTGATTTCTTTAAGAAGGGCATCAATAAACTGCCACTGCGTTGGCAAAGATGCATTGATTGCATGGGTGATTACTTCGATTAATACAAATAAAAAGTACATGAAAAAAATTCATTTAAATTTTTTCATACAAAACGGCAATTTCATAGGTAAAGACCTATTATTACCGTTTGCAATAGAAATTTAAATTTAGATCGCATGAATTTGATTTTAGAGTTGAAAATGTAACCTTTGACAAAAATTATTTAAGTTTGTGGTACCACTGTTCGCACGCAGACCACAGGTTGGGAACCAATGACCTACATAAATTACTTTACTAGTTTTACTGTGTAAACACTAGGTAATAATTAAATATCAAAGTAACTATCTATGTATCTAGGACTACCTAAGCATGAGGTCTTGGAAACGATTCCCAGTACGCAAAGTGGTATTGGGTTGTTCGAACTGGAATTTCTTAGTAACAGCCCGGAGTCTGGATTAGCGTCCGGTTGATGAAAATAGGCTGGCCCTGTAATAGGTTACTTGGGACTTAACATTACCTAAACCTCTGCCTAACCCTTCAGCGAATAGCTACAAGCATGAGTAATGCTAAATATCTAAAGGTGTATACAGACGGCGGTATGTCGCTGCGAATTCCTGCCATCGCAAATGTCAGGCACGTATAGTGTGGCATTTGTGTCGCGTGCCCCATACAGTCTGTATGCGCCTTAATACCTGTGCTACATAGCCAGAATATCTGTGCAGGCTGCCATTTGTGCGTCACGATGTTTCCCCTCCACTTTTTAATCGTTGTCTGGAAGAAATCACCGACTTGCAAGTTTTTTTTAAACCTTGTCCCACAATAGGACTCCTCTTTTTTTATCGCACTGGGAACTTTTCCTGTGTCGTGGGTGCGTTTACAAACGTTTAAACTCCCATACATAAACAGCATCATTCAGACCCGGAACAACTACATGAAGGTCATACAAATATTTGTTCCTTGCAGGAATGTAACCCGCTAAGCCACTTCACCAACCGTGCCGTCAAATGAATCATTCAAGCTCAGATTTTGAGTTCCTTATCTGTCTTCTTCTAGTGGATCCTGGCAATCTATATTGTATCAGTCCAAGCTACGAATTTAGTGCCATCAGTCGCTACTGATGGCGCTAAATTCGTACCTGTCAAATCCTGCAATCAAAGCGTGCAGGTAGGTATCAAGCCTCGCAGTACACTTGTGTCTAGAGCCTTTTCAGAGATCTAAAAGCAACTCACAACCAGATTAAGTGAACTTTTTCCTCAGTTACTGAGTCCCCAGAAAATGGGATATCCTCACAATCACTGGCGATCATTACTCTTGCAGGGATTGGTTATCTATTGTCTACCTCAAACTTATAACAGGTGTCCACCAATTAGTACATATAGGCATTTCGTTAGGAACCTAACTCTCTCAACAAAGTTCTAACCTTTTTGACCTGAAATGGCTTAAGGAGCCATTTCTGTATCATCGGAATCAGAACCGATTCCCACAACAGAAATGATTTTAGTCGTGATTCTCTTAGGAAACCAAGTCATCGATGCACTTTTCGATTCTACCAAGGACGTGTTTGCCTAGTTAGTGTGTTAACCAGTAAATACTTATTTTGTGTGTGTTCTGGCCGGACATTATTCGGAGCAACCCAAATTCAAATAACTCACGAATTCTGTGGCTCCTATTTTATTAGCTGTAGACATAAACTCCCGCATTTTTGCCACCGCGGTAAGATCCCTACAGTACATTCTCTTTTTACTACGTTTACGTTCATACATCAATGTTTGATGTCAACTTCAATGCCACGATTTTAAAATTGAAAATACCTACTCGGTTAAAATATAATAGATTGGTATTTAACACCTTAAACGCCAGGTGACAGACAAACAATACATTTCCTGATGTGTCTCGTTATCTGGCAGATATAGTGTTTTTTTTAATCTTTTTTATATCTGTGGGTGATACCTACTAACTTTGCTTACCTCATAAATAACCAAAATGCAATCGAATAGTTATATTTTCGATTCAAAAATCGTTCGAATTGACGTTACGACGTTACGCCCGCGTTACCACCTCTGGTCTTACACGCTCACCAGTTGAGTATCTGCTAATCAATATATAATTATGTTCCGTCAATTTCAATATGCATTTAACCCATTGCATTTACGATTTGCTATCGCCACGTCCCTCATTTTCAATATAGAATGTTGGTCGTGCCTCACAAATGGCTGCCATTCATCTGACGTTAATGAGTTTCCGGTAAAAGCTGAACGAACATTGAATAACTTGAACTTTGTCCCTTAGGCACCTAGGTACCAGAAATTTCTAGACGTTGTAGCTATCTTTAGAGGTTTAAAATACTTATAAAGCTATCAGTAAAGGCCTCTTCCCACTTTGATGATCACGTTTCAGACCGTTCGGTCCTGCTCTCATAATTTAAACATTCTGATGATATTCAATTTTTTTTTTGATATATTTCAATTTAAAACTAAAAATAAATAATGCTGGACAATCCACACAGCATCATCCAGCCCCAAGCGAAGCAGAGCTTGTGTTATGGTTACTAGATGACTGATATACTTAATAGAATACATTACATAGATAGATATATTTATTATGAATAGCAAAAACCTAGAACACCCGGAACAAATCTTTCAGACCCGCAACCTCCTGCGTCGCAGGCGGACCTTCGCCCGCCGCACATAGGTCGTCGAATATCAGATTTGAAAACAGTTCTAGAATCTTCAGCTATCGCCTTGTAATACGTAACGGGTCTATTGGGCAATCCTCAGCAATTGTGGTTAAATAAGACATGTTGATAAAACCGTGTAATTTACGACAAAACCAATGCAAGCGCACCATTCGTTAATTTAATTCGTCAAGGTTGATCAGTCGTCAATTCAATTTGCATTATATGGGCAATAAAATTTACGTTACGATGCATTTACTGCCGCCAGGCTGCAGTCCATTCCTTAATCTGACATGTCATCTAATGAAAAATGGTCATAATAAAGGCTATTTCGAATAATGTGCAACTAACCCATTACTGGTAGCCTGCAGCAGTTTGTGCAACCCAATGCAGCAAGGTTTGCAATAATGCTGAAGTAATTATAGGTTTGTAACCTTTTACCTAACAACTCTGTAACTATCCGTACTTAGACTATAATTAATGCCACAGGATGATAAGAAGCAGTTAATCATTTCTAGGTAGGCTATAATTTCTTGGGAAGCCTTTCATGTTAGATTTTACGTGCAATTGCGGTAATAGATTGAATGGCCACGAAAGAGGATTTATTAGATAAATCATATGTATTTATTGGACCTCTTAATTTGTCCCAGAACGCGATTAATCTTTACTAGAACCTAAGGTATATGAAGGAGTATGGAGTATAGACTCCTTACTCTATCACATGGTATAGGGTATAAAGACCGGCACTGATCTTGACCGAAATTTGACCTGGAGTGACTGCCTATCTGAACCCCACAACCCAGTTTATTGGCAATACGATACCCCTTGGTTGTCACGACTTCGGGCTTCTAACTACCCGTAACGACTGTCAAAAAACCACAAATTACAGCAAGAAGCAGCTGCTTAACGTGTTTTCCGAGGCACGGAAGAGTCTCGATATGTTACGAACGGTCACACATCCACAGACGGGCCTCGGTAAGCGTAGCTGTACCTTCGATCAACCCGTGTGACTGTTCCTATTTAGCCACGAGCTCTTCTCTTCTCTCTCTCACCAACTCCTGCTCCATATAAAAACATTAAAAGGGTGTACGTTTTCTTGTTTAATTAATACGCAACGTGAACAGCACTCCACATGGTTGACCGATAACCTGGTGTAGGAATCACGAATAGCTGATAGCCGGTACATCAAGAAAAGTTATTGTTTGGGGATGCTAAGGGCAAGCTTATGTCCAAAACAGCTGCGGAGGTCTTACGGCTAAATGATGATAACACTAAAATCTTGGTGCTTTTTCTAAAAAAACTAACCTGGTTTTCTCTTTTCCAACAGTGGCGGCAGTATGTATCCTGCTGGAAGTGGGCGCGTTACCGAGCCGGCGAGCTGGGTTCACCTGCAACGACCCAGCGCTGTCATACCCTCACACCGGAGACACCTTCTCCATTTCACTGGTGGCGGCCATCACTGTCATCGTACCTTATTTAGTAGTGAGTATACTTTTTTCAGCCAAGTTCTAGCCATTGTTAATGGAATAGATTAGTATATATTTATTTGCTTTACCCAAATACGATCCGTTAACGATTTTAAAATTAGTGTAGCATTTAAATTAAAATGTATGAGGTTAACCCATAAAATGTGAAAGAAGTCTTAAAAATACATTAAGATATGAGACTCTACTATCTTTATTTAAAAATAAGTTTAAGTGATTAAGCTTAGAATATGTTAAATATTACTGAAACATCAAAATGTAATCCCAATTCTTGTATATATTTACATTTATAATTATGTATACTCGTATAATCTAAATCTCGGAAACGGCCCCAGCGATTTTCATGAAATTTAGTATGTAGAGGGTTTCGGGGGCGATAAATCGATCTAGCTAGGTTTCATTTTTAAAAAACGTTGTTGTCTTATCCGAGAAAAAAAGATCTGCTATCCAGGTACTTCTACTTTATACCTATATATAAAAAAGAAAAACCCAGGGCATCCAAAATTTCATCCGCATCGCTGTTAACCTGAAATGTACCCAAAAGGCTGGCAGCATAACCTCGTTGAATGGCAATGCTGATTCATTGGCCAGAAACAAGACCAAGCCTGTAATCACGTGAAGAGTCCACCAACCGCTTGGTGATGTCCCAAAAACCTAGATGGGCACACAGACCCCATGGCCCTAGTGTTTTAAATATTATATTCAAAACCAGTATTTTCAAATTTTAAAATTGTTCGAATTTTCGTTACGTTTACCTCAAGCATGCGTACTAGGCACACTTATTACGAAGCTTGACGTTTTCTAACATCTATGGTTAAATAAAATAAAAAAATAAATAATGCTGGACAAACCACACAGCATCATCTAGGCCCAAGCTAAGCAGAGCTTGTGTTATGGGTACTAGATGACTGATATACTTAATACAATACATTACATAGATAGATATTTTTATTATATATAGCAAATACCCAGAACACCCGGAACAAATATTTGTAGATCGTACAAACATTTGTCCCAAGGCGGGAATCGAACCCGCAACCTCATGCGTCGCAGGCGGACCTACGCCCGCCGTGCCACATCGGTCGTCGGTTACATATCCTGCTTCCCTTATTTACTCATTTGCCATCAGTATGGCGGCAGCTACTGCGCATAAAATCAGAAACTTTTGTGGTGTAAACTCTATTGTAATGGCGCCAGGTAGTAAGTACACAGGTGCGCTTAAGTACACACAAATGTTGATGTACAGTTTATGACAATGAGTTTAACGTCATACAATGCAGGTGCAATGCAAATGAAGCAAAGGTTCAAGTTTCTAGAGATTTTCAATAAACTGTTGAATGGTTGTGTTGGACCAAAGTGTACCCGCCGTAGTACATCACTACATAGTATAAAACAAAGTCGCTTTCTCTGTCCCTAAATCCCTATGTATGCTTAAACCTTTAAAACTACGAAACGGATTTTGATGCGGTTTTTTTAATAGATAGAGTGATTGAAGAGGAATGTTTATATGTATAATATATATACTTTATACCCGTGCGAAGCCGGAGCGGGCCGCTAGTAATATATAATTTTTTTAATTATATTTTTTTAATTTGGCGATGGAAAACTGTGTTATTCTAACACTTCTTGGTGTAAACGATACTAATCTTATTTTGTACTAGCATTGTCATAAGTAATAATTTATCTTCTCCTTAGCGTGTCGATGACAATTTAGACCGCCAAAAACTCTAAGTTTATTTCGAAGTCCGACCTAATTTAACCTACCTTCCTAATGTTAGCGATGGCTATGTTTACGAAATTTCTAAATCCCAAGATTTATTCAAAACTGCTAAGTGACGGCACGGTTGGCGCAGTGGCTGAGTGATAGACTGCTGCGCCGCGTGTCGTGGTTCGATTCCCTCACGGAACAAAATTTGCATAGCCTACAATTAGTTGTTTCGGGTCGGGCTGTGGCTGTGTATATGAGTTTGAATGTTTGTAAACGCACCCACGATACAGGAGAAAATTCCTAGTGTGGGGCAACGTTTTTTTTAATAAAGAATCACTTTCGCTCGTTGAAACATTATGAGCCACCATCAAACTGACATCATTAGGTGTCTACCTATCTCTGAAATGTGTAGTTATCCAGAAGTTTTAATTGTTTACTCGACAGCCGTTTGAAATACATTGACAAGAAGTGATCATTATGATGCTTCTGTTTCCGAGCTAACAGCTTGTCCATTGCAATTACAACGCTGTCTGTCCATCATTTAGTGTCCATTTTAACACACTTAATTATTATGATGATTGTCTTTTTTATAAAGATGTAGGTACGTGTCGCACGCACTTGGATAGATCGTTTTATGGCGACGTTTGCAAAAAATCTCAGGATTTTCGCAGAAATATTTTTTTGAATTATCCTGCCGAATATGTATCAAGGATTTGAAGATTGTCAGGTGTAAAAATTATACTGTAGTGTCATCATCATCAGTGTGCCTAACATAAACTTAACCTCAATTCAAACAATTTTAAAATTGGAAATACAAAAATCTTGCAGCATCTTGGTAGTATTAATAAAGTCTTTAAAAAAACGAGTATTTTAAATTATAAAAGCGTTCGACATGACGTTATGCGATAGGCTAGCACGAATTTCTTACATAAACTTCACCAACCTATAAAGGTCAACAATTTTTACTGAAGTTTAAACAGTGCCACTGCATTACGTACGTCAAACTAATTTCGTTTGAGCAATAAGTAGGTAGTTTGACGTTTTCGATTGATAAACTACTCGCAAGAAATACGTGCTAGGGCTACAAGTACTACTTTGCAACCGTGACACATTCAATAATCAGGCAAATTAAACTCTCATTCCTTTTTAAATAAGTTCCAAAATTCTATATCAGTATTCACGATCACGTTTCTTTTCAGCTATGGGCAGTGGAAACAACTCTCCAACGAGAAGATGAGTACAATCTCAAAAAGAGTAAACTCCTCTACAGCGCCAAGACAGCTGCTTTCTTATACCGGGACTACATCTACGGGTCGGTTGTCAACCTAACTATATTGGAGGTCGTGAAGTGTGTGGTTGGATCACCCAGGCCTACCTTTTTTGATCTGTGCCAGCCGGATAAGGCTAGCACTTGCAATGAGTGAGTATATACCCTTATATATTTATTGCCAAACTGAGGTCCCTTACCGTCTTATTACTAAAGGAGTTTTGATTTTAGTACAAGCCCAGACAAAGTTTTTCGTATTTTCAAGTTAATTCCTACGAGTGTAAAACAGTTTATACAAAAACTGATTTGAGATCCGCTTCTAAGTTGTCAATTTTTTAATGAGAACTTACGGAAGTTAAGTTATGCTAGATATTTTCAGGCTTTCCTGTAAACCGCTTTAAAGTTTATTATTATAAGCAATATTATAAGCCATTATATATTGTCCAACAGTTCGGAGTACGTCAGTAACTACCGCTGCACGTCGACGGTTTACACTCGCTACCTGCAGATCGACTCCAGTCGCAGCTTCCCTTCTGCGCACGCGTCCCTGTCTATTTACTGCGGATTATTTCTTGCTGTAAGTACCTTCCTTATTTATTTGTGTTGTTTAAAATAATTCACAAAAAATAGACACTACACTTACTGATATTATTAAAATACTCATTTATTTCAAATCAGAAAATCTTTTGACAGTGTTTGTCAAAACGTTATTTAATTTCCGCAACAATATTTTTTTGATATTTATTTATTCATTTATTTATTATTATTTCACTTCAAGATATAAATTAATATTGAAGTGTCTCATCATGTTTCATATTCGACGACACGGTTGGCGCAGTGGTTGAGCCATCGGCTGCTGCGCCGCGTGTTGTGGGTTCGATCCCCACACGGAACAAATATTTGTATGATCTACAGGTAATTGTTCCGGGTCTGGCTGTTTGTGTATGTGAGTTTAAATGTTTGTAAACGCACCCACGATACAGGAGAAATTCCTCGAGTGGGGCAACGTTTAAAAAAAAAAAAAATTGTTTACTGACATTGTGGTAGGCACATGAATGAGCCATTTCACATCAACTGATAATAATGAGATTGAAGGTTCTGTGAGATTATTCTATCCACCTCACTTTTACTATATTCAGGACAGAAGACACACGTTGGTTTCTCTTTATAAAAAAAACCTCTTAAACTATCAACTAAGTAATCAAATTATTATCCTGTTCAACAGTGGTACCTACAAAGGCGAGCATTCAGCTGGCACAACCGCTCCGTGCTGCTGGTACCCCTGCTGCAAATCCTCTGCATCGTGTACGCCGCAGTGTGCTCGCTGAGCCGGCTCAGCGACCACCGGCATCATTGGTGGGACGTACTGGTTGGCGGAACAATGGGGGTACTTAGTGTTATGTACACGGTAAGTTCGTTTATCTGTTTCAGCTCACAAGTTAGAACACATTAATTTCAGTGTTCATTCAAACTGCTAGGCAAGTGGGCTTAACCCAGTTGTAAACGTCCCTGTGGCCTAGCTCTGCTCTGTTTCCTGCTTGCTTAATGTTCTTTTCTGATTAATTTCTTTATGGGGATGGTTGGGAATAGTGTGGTAGACTTGTACCAATAAAATAACGTCTTTTTATCTCTTATACTTTAAAAAGGGTAATTATGTTCTATAGATTGATGTATGACCCTCGGCAACTCTTCACCTATCGCTATTTTAATAGCACACAAGTTTATAGCGAGATTGACAATGATTAGTTCTATCAAATTGAAGTATTTGATAATACTAAATGGAAATAAGACTTTCAATGTGCAAACGTAATACATATATAATTATATTCATAAATTTAACATCTGTTATAAATGCGAAAGTAATTTTGTCCATTTATGTGTAAGTTACCTTTTCAATCTTATATCTCTGTCAGTCTGCGGCCCGGAAAAGTATAATAGGTACTTACTACTACGCCCTACTTTTTATCCTCGATATTTGTATAAAATAATGTTGAAATACCAAAATAGACGAACAACATCTATGTGGTGTGCAATAACACCTCCATGTATAACCATACAAAAGGATAAATACATTTGTAATTATTCATTATTTAAGCCCCTCCCGACCCTTTGCTAGAGCCAGCCCGCGAAGCTGAGCCGATTAATGTTTAAAATGTCCCTAAATAATGGAACAATCAGATCCAGCCTGTCCCTTGCTGTCCTCTTCAGCGACGTCCTAAGCCGAGGTTCGTACCCCGCAGGGGGTGCCCTTAGCGATAGTCGCTTAGCTTATAAGTTTGTATGCCTGGCTGGAGGCCTTAATTTTAATTAAGCCCCCCACAGGAAAGTTCGGTTGAGCAGTAAATATCCCTGAAGGATAAATTGCGAGATGCCCATTCCAAAAAAAAAAAAAAATTAACATTATTTAAGTCTAAGACTTAGTGAATGAAAATAGAATAATGCAGAATAGCTAAATTCCTCAAACATTGGCTGTCCATGCATAATCTAATTATTGTTATGGTTATCCAATCCAAGGGTTTGTTTTATAAAAATATATTATGTGATGCGGCTGTACAAATTCACGGTGACAAATAAAGTTGACTCGCTCACTAAGTGCTACCTTATCAGTGTCAAAAACACTACCTTCCATATTTGTATAATAATGCCCTTTCTAATAAATGTACACATTTAAGTGATCCTCGTCCAAACGCGATTTTAATCAAACGTGTTGACATCACTGCCAGTATTTTATTCCATTCTCACCAGTGATTTATGTCTAGCAGGTAATAAACCTCATTACAGTTTATGTAAATGTGTGCAAGGTGCAACCATGATGGAATCGTTCTATAGCGGAGAGGGATTACCTCAGCTGTCGTGTTTACATGGGATGTGGTTTATTGTTCTAACACAATTAATATAATTAAACTCAAAACGGCTGCATTAAGTATTGACCTCATTGTATATACGTTAACAGTAACGATGGATGAAAACTATGAATAGTTTACCTGATCTTTGTGGCTGGTCAACTTATTAGTACACAGGATCAGTTTTCAAAAGTTCGATCAGCCTAATAGTACAGTTAGTTGCCACCAATGAGCGACTACAAATCATAGTTTCAGAAATTACGTCACCTTGGAAAGATTCAGACGAGGATAATACTTCCATTTTATTGCAGTCCATCAATGTCACTACAACAACCTCTTTTCTTTCAGGTCCTAGTTCTATGCAAGAACTTCTCGCAGCCAGCTGTGGTCAGCACGAGTGACATCTCGAGCAGTGACGGCAACAACCACCAGTCTGTGCGGCGGCTGCTGTCCAGCGAAACACACGTGGTCGTCCCCTAGCCCCAAGCGGTGTAAGCAAACGCTTACGTGGTTACAAACTCTTGAAGTGAAGTGAGTTGGTCCTGCGGTAAATCCGGGTATGGATCTGTTAACTTCATTTAGATTTAGATGGTGTAGTCTGAGACTTCGAGGTCTGAATCTCATTTGCTTTTAAATTGTTGACGCCCTGTTATGATTGGTTACTGAGATGTATGTATATGATTATGTCTTAATTGATTCTGGTGCAAAATGAAAACTGTTTTGTCGATCAACCTAATTGCTTTAGCTGAGATCTGAAACTGTAAATAATTTGAGATTTTGTTACACTTAGACGTCATATTATTATGCTTGAAGAATAAAATTGAACTTGACCTGTTCGTCCGTATCTTGAACAGTGTAAGCCTCGAGCTTACTTGATTTTAAAGTTGGATGAAGTCAGGATCTTGTAGAAAAGTGTTTTGTTTCGTTGATTTTGGTTTGATGATCGTCTGATGATTCTTTGATAGTTCGTAGTCCAAATTCAATGTGTCTAACTGGAAATTTATATAAACACCATGTTTTGAACAGATGATTCCTTATACGGAGGAGAGTCATAAATATACAATTTATATTAGTTATGCATAGAAAAAGAGTCTAAGAAAAATGTGGGGTTCTTATGAGAGAGTACATTTTTATGCCCCTGTGTAAAGTTTGTCATTGTACTCGAGGCGGGATTGCAGCCTAAACCAAAGCGAGGTTGTAATGGTAACCGAGAATGCATTGACAAACTACAACTCTCGCGTTTGAAATTAAATTTTCAAATCACTTGCGAGGAAACAATGAATAAAATTGCATAAAATTGAATCCAATATTTGTGAAAACTATGATGAAATAGGATGTTTATTTCACATATCTTATTACCTTACAATTTTAGGCATAAAAAGGCACTTTCCTGAGATTAAAAAAAAACTTACCACTCTTAACTATTCGTATATAATAAGTTATCTGTGGCCCTCATTCCCGCACTAGTGCAAAAACAAAGTAAAAAGCACTCGTTAATGAACTGCACTGTAAACCTAAAAGCAGTGCAATAAGAGCCACCTTTCGAGCAAGTGTATTTGAAAACTATTTTAAAATAACGTATTAAATGAGAAGGTGATTGTAGGGATGTGAACGATAGAACGTTCAGTTAGCTTAGCTTATGACCATTGTTCAAATTAATTTGTTAGTGATTTAAAAATGATTTAATTTTAGTAATGTGACGGAAAAACGAATTGTGTTGAATTGTAAATAGAGTAGTTTTAAATGATTAGTATTATGTGCGAGTGAACTCTAAAAAAAAAACAAAATTAAATTGAAGAAATTAACATTTAGTACACACTAAAACTTTATCAACTTTGAATTTACGTAAAACTTGTTAGGAAATAATAGCCTTGCAACTCATAATTTTACCGAGACACCTTGTTGACTTCATTAAAATAAAAATAATGTTCGTACAAAGTGTTGCTAGTTTGTAACATAGAAATTCACTTACCAACAAAACCCCATGAGATGTCTTTCATCTTAATTCCCCTTCTTTTAAAAGAATGGGGTTGTCCAATGTTTTCTTTGAAGCTTCATATTTTCAAGGGGAATATCCCCTTTGTACATAATTTTGCTTACAATAGCAAATGGAATTAGTCAGTCATTTCAACAACCCCACTCGTTAAAAGCGAAGATATTTATAGAAAGGGAGTTGACCAAAAAGTTTGGGAAACTTTGTCATTCAGCTGGAATATTTACTTCGGAAACAATACGAGAATTACGAACCTATTGGTTTACGAAAGATAAAACATAACAGTTATTTCTGAATTAATAAAACATGATTTAATGAAAAAAACTAGTTATTATCTTCTAAATACCTACCATATTAAAATAAATAAATAATTTCAAAACGGTTTTATTAGTAGTAATTAGATTTTTTGCGCCTAATTATAAATAATACAATGAGTCATTCGTAGTTGTATATTTCATTATAATTAATTGTAAGTTAATTATAAATGAGACCAGTGATATTGTAGTGCTGATTTATACAAAATATTATGGATATTTTTTAATTGTTAAAACCGGTATTTAAATGACCATCTCTAATGTTCTTAAAATCAAAGTTAGATTTTCGAAATCTGGTCGAGAGGTTTTTTATTAAAAATATATCCATAATATAATCAATTAACTGTAGATTGCAGTAATTTTAATTTAAAAAATAGGTATATCACGTAATAGAATAGAACGGTTTCACGGCGTAACTCTACTTACTAATTTATTAATTAGTTGTATTAAATATTATGAAAATACATTTTAAAATAATAACAACATTTGACAGTATTCACTGCTTAGTACCTGTCTAGTCGTAAGGTTATTAAAAAATATATTTATTGTTAACATTTTTCATGAAACCATGTGTAAAACCACCCACCTTTATTTATAAATAATATTAGCAACATATTACCCTTTTTGGTTTACGCCGTAGTCGGGTATAAAATTAATTTCAGATATCGAAATTATTTTAGAAAAAAAAAAAAATTTCTGTCATCGAAATTATTTCTGTATTTTTTTTAAGAATTTGACATTCCTGAGCATTTAGTATACTATTACTCTTAAGTTTTTTTTTATCTGAAAATTGTAAATATTCTGTTTAAGGTGTAGATGTGTGACTGTGGCTGTCTGTATGTAAACATGTGTAAAATAAATAAATTAAAGAAATTTTAATTCAATGGTTTTATTATTCAACAACCACTTTTATATTAGTATTAGAAATACAAGATTGATATTCTTCAATATTTTGAAACCATTTCAATAAATTTTGATGGGGTTTTTATAAAACTATCAGTTTATAATAAATAATGGTATTTATTTGGCAAACTTCTGCAAACAACCAATGTTCGTTTATCGACTACTACACCGGGTCAGTGACACCAACGTTCTGGACCACACAAACGTTGAAAGTTTTCGTTAGATTTTCCTAATTTCCACGTTTTTTATGTGTTTTATTTATTTTGTACTTTCAACTGCAATAAATGTTATCTATATCTAACCTAGTAAGATTTTTTTTTAAAGAAGTGGATTATTTAATCGTTGGGTAAGATATGGTGTCTAGAGTCATGTACTGAACCCATAGTAGATGCAGAATAAGATATGTTTTGCGTCGATGTCCTTTCCAATCTGTAAGTTAATAGAATAGTAAAGTATTTTAGCACCGTTTAAAGTAACAGCAGACGTCATGAGCGAAAGTAACATTAAGATATACAAATAATGATTAAATAAACCCTTATAATTGGTTTGTTTCTAATAAAACTACAAGGGAAAGCCTTTTTATAGGCTAGCAATTACACGCATCTTGGGTTATGGTAATTCTCTTAGGGAACGCTCAATTTGGCGTGATAAAAACTTTTCTTTATAATAATTGTATGAAGTCATCCAATTATTAAGAAAAGTTTGTACAAGAATACAGTTATGGTATTAATAGGTCGAGCAAATATAAAATACAATTGATCCGCATATTACAGCAACATCTTACCTTTTAAAACTGTTGAACAAAAACGCATTTGCAAAAAAAATAAACATTAATTGAAATTATGATTGCACACATAAATGATTTGATTTAATTTAATTTGACACCTTAAATTTTGTGACGTGTTATGTAATGTCACTGTCATTATGTTACCACTAAACTGTTTAATTTAGTATCGTTGTTACTGTACTGTGTGTCGCCTGACCCCGGTCATGGAACTCCTACAGGTATGTGTGGACCCCTGGGGGTCCATGAGGTGTCCACTTTGTGAAAGACTGGTCACTATGCTGAAAGCCTAGTGACCAAAGCGCTCATCATGGTAATAATAAATCATGACAATTTTGTAATATTTTATCATAATTATTTTAAGCTAGCTGTGCCTCGCGGTTTCACCCGATCTTGAGGGTCTTAGCATGATGTTAAATAGCCTATAACCTGCCTCAAGAATTGGAAAAAAAAAACAAATCCGACTGGTAGTTCCTGATATACCCTCGTTCAGACAAACAGACTTTTTATTATCACTATTATATTAGTAAAGATTGAATGCAGCATTTAATACGACATTCACAGCTTAAATTAATGTGTTAACTGTTGTTTAATTTAGCTATAACGTTATGTGAACGTTGACGAATCCCGGAAGAGCCAGAAATACACTTGGCGATGACAACACTTAAGTATATTTTTTATGATATTTTATAAACTGAAAGAAGAATGGTGCTACGCCATGCTATTTTAATAATATTCATAACAATAACAAGACTGCATTCCTTATTAGCTATTTCTGTAAAGTGTGACGACACAAAAATAATATCACCTACCATCATCATCATCATCGTCTTGCCCTTATTCCAATTCCATTTGGGGTCGGCGCAGCATGTCTTCTTCTTCCATACATCTCTATTTCCCGTCCTCAGAAGTCACCTCCTTCTTAGCCATATCAACTTTCACACAATCCATCCATCGTTTCCTGGGTCTCCCTCTACTCTTGTAACCCTCTACATTCATACTCAAAACTTTCCTCACAACATGATCCCCATTCCTTCGCATTACGTGTCCATATTATGACAGCCGATTTCCACAAAACTTCTCTGTCACAGGCGCCACTTTCAGACTTCCTCTTATATACTATGATATGACCTACCACTCTTGGAAAATATAAATGCTAAATACGTGTGTGTCTGGATTAAATGATTTGAAAAAGGCAAAAACAAATGTTTACACAGAATTATGCAACCTACCTGCAGTAACCTAGTTAGTACTAATATCCGTCTGATAACTTATCAGCTTACCCTAGTAGCCCGTAAATATAATTATAATAATAATACAGCAGTCATTGTGCCGATAACCGTGACGGCCAATGGCATAATAGCCAACACCTGCTGCTTTCTGGATCAAAGGTTTGATCCAGAAAGCAGCACTCTTGGACACGGTGCGCAAAATCAGGAGGTTCCTCTCTCAAGAGCCCTGACCATCGGTAGCTTGGACCCTGTTCCGGATGCCAATGGGGTACTATTTTTTTATATTTATAATTGTTTTATTTTATTTGTGTAGTGAAATACTTAAAATTATAATTTAATAAGTAAATGTTACAAATAAATGAATTAATAATACCAGCCTGTTACTTCCCACTGCTGGGCAAAGGCCTCTTATCATACAGAGAAGGCTCGAGCATTAATCACCACGCTTGCTCAAAGCAGGTTGGTAACTTCAGACTTATCTAAACTAATATTATAAATAAAGATGAAAGATTTGAATGCTTGTATTGTTTGTTTGTTTCTAATTTACTAACTTAAAACTCCTTAACCGATTTAAAAAAGTCTTTCACAGATAGTAATATTATCAGCGAGTGTATTGGGCTTGACTATATTTTCAAAACTATCCTTTAAAGGGGACTTTAAAGGGTGTTAAATTTCGAAAGAAAAAAAACCAAATCCACGAGGATGAAGTCGCGGGTGTGTAAAAGTGCTAGTATGAATTATTATGAGTTAAAGTTTTCTCACGATGTTCTTCCTTCACCGTCAGTTATGTTCAAGGTAAACTTAGAAAGTACATGAGTGATTAAGTAATGAAAAGTCACATTGGTGTCCGGATTTAAACCTACGACTGCGTGCATGAGAGCCGTGGCTTTTACCGCTGGGTCATCAGGACAGTATAATATTGTTTTTATTGATAAAACATAAATCACAACACATGACCACCCACACACAAAACTGCATACACATAACATAAAGTACAAAATCAAAATTCATTCATTCAAATTAGGCTCAGAATCAGCACTTATTGATCGTCAAAATTTACATAAGACAGTCCCCAAAACGCCCACCCTTTACGACTTCCTAGTGTTTTGCTGGGAAGAAGAAGTGGCGGAACAAACTCCTCAGCAACACGTCTGTCTGATAAGTTCGAAGAACTTGAATCTATACAATATTTGAGGACATTAATCACGAAAGAATATCGATAAGTATATCGGTATATAGATCTTTTTTCGTCAAACCTTCGTAAACGTTCGTCCATGTGTACGCACCCTTACAAGACGCACGTCACTGTGGTTGTACTCAAACATAGACACCATTTGAAAGATTGGTTACTAAGCCCGCATCATTCTTAACTTGTTTCAAATTGACTGTTTAAAAAAACCACAAGGGGTCTTTCAAAAAACATTGTAATATCTAAAGTGTAATGTAAAATACACATTTTGTAGTTAATACTTTCCGTGCTCATTAAAAATGTAAAGTATTTGGAATACCTAAGTAGGTACCTTATCCATTAATCACCATTTTGATTGGTGGTCGTTAGGATAACTACTTAGAAGGTTAATTTCGTTTGTGAATGAGATTTGAAATTAAACGTGGTGATTAAAATGTAAATAAATTGTTAACGAATACTTTATGGTGAAGCGCCACCTGTCGGGAAGCAATAATGATAATTTATTGATTTTAAAATTCTACTTAGTAGGTATAATACTATCAAGTGGTAGTAGTGACTAAATAACAACAGCCGTACGGTTCCTTCGAAGGTTAAGCTACACATGCCAAGGGGGATCTGTGGATGGGTAACCACCCATTACACACCCCTCCGTTCCTCGTAAAGTCAATTAAGCAGGTATTTTCAACTGCCTGTCACGCTTCTAGTAGTACCAGCCTATTACTGTCCCACTGCAGGGCAAATGCCTCTTCTCATACAGAGAAGGCACGAGCATTAATCACCACGCTTGCTCAAGACGGGTTGGCGATTTCAGACTTTTATTAAATATATAAAGTCCAGGTTTCCTCACGATGTTTTCCTTCACCGATGTTAGTGATGTCCAAGATAAACTTAGAAAGTACATATGAATTGAAAAACTCTCATTGGTACTTGCCCAGGTTTGAACCCACAACCTCGTGCACTAGAGCCGAGGCCTAAACCACTGGGCCATGGTGACAGGTGTCATGATATGACACCTGTCACCATGTCACGCTTCTGACCCGTAATGACTATCAAAGATCTACGAATGACAACCGGGACCAATTGCTCTCCGAGGCACGTAGGGGTCTCGGTAAGTATCTAATGGATGGGCAGCCATCCTCAGGACGACCTGGGCAAGCGTAGCTTAACCTTCGATCGACCCGTGTGGCTGTTTGTGCGGTTATTCAGCCACAAGCCCAAGTATCATGAACTCACGATCACGACACATTATAGGTACATTAGTACTAGCCGGGAACTAGTTTGTAATAGCCTACAGTTACCAGATACTTATAAGTAGTGTACGATAGAAAATGCATTGACAGCCGAAGACGAAGAAGAAGCTTCGGCTTTAGTAATATATTCGGTCGAAAACAAAAATGATTTATACGTTAATTTATCATTTCTATAATTTACCTTAGTTATATATAGTTAAACTATATAGTAATAGTTTTATATAGTTAAACTATATAGTAATAGTTTTATATAGTTAAACTATATAAAACTAAGGTAAATTATAGAAATGATTTTTTTTTTGTGATTTAGTAATGCTTTTTTTTGTGATTTTAAAATATATTTTTTTGTAATTTGTATGGATTGATTTTATCTAAGATAAACTGATTTATATTAATTATTAATATTAGGTCTTTACCTATGAAATTGCCGTTCTGCAGTACTGGCCATTTCAAATCAAAATATTTTTTGTTTGGCTAAGAATTCTAATTTCAAATTAATTTTATTTTAAAAACATGGATTTTTTTTTCCAAAAGTAGTCATTTGTTTATTGATTAGTGTTACATTTTCATCGCATTTAAATCTTTTTCGTCATCATGGATACGTTAAAAATTCGAGTAATTATGGAATATGAGTACCGTCGTGGCAGCAACGCGGCACAAGCGGCACGCAACATCAACGACGTTTACGGAGCTAACACTACAAACCAACGCACTACCTGTTATTGGTTTGCTCGCTTCCGTTCTGGAAATTTCGACCTGAAAAATGAACCTCGCGGTCGTCCGAAGACTTTGGTCGACAATGACGAATTAAAGGCGATTGTGGAAGCTGATGATACACAATCTACGGCTGAATTAGCAGCAGCTTTCGACGTTAGCGTCAAAACAATATTGGTCCATTTGCGTCAAATTGGCAAGGTAAAAAAGCTTGACAAATGGGTGCCCCACGAACTCAATGATCGCCAGCGCGAAGTACGCGTCGAGACGTGCCTTGCACTGCTCAACAGACACACAAATGAAGGAATTTTGAACCGCATTGTTACCTGCGATGAAAAATGGATTCTGTTTGATAACCGCAAGCGCTCAGCAAGTTGGTTGGATCCTGGTTCAGCACCTAAACAATGCCCTAAACGAAAACTTACCCCAAGAAAAGTGATGGTCACTGTTTGGTGGTCTAGCGCCGGTGTGATTCAACACAGCTTCTTACCAAACGGGGTGAGCATTACTGCAGATGTGTACTGTGAAGAATTGAACACAATGATGGAGAAGCTGGCACATCTCCAACCAGCATTGGTCAATCGCTCGTCTCCGCTGCTCCTGCACGACAACGCGCGACCTCATACTGCACAGCAGACGGTCTCCAAGTTGCAAGAACTGGGGTTGGAAGCTCTCCGTCATCCGCCCTACTCACCAGACCTTGCGCCTACAGACTACTACTTTTTCCAGAATTTGGATAACTTCTTGGCGGGAAAAAAATTCAATACCCGAGAGGCAGTACAAAATGCCTTTGAAGAATTTGTTGCCTCCCGTCCAGCTGATTTCTTTAAGAAGGGCATCAATAAACTGCCACTGCGTTGGCAAAGATGCATTGATTGCATGGGTGATTACTTCGATTAATACAAATCAAAATACATGAAAAAAATTCATTTAAATTTTTTCATACAAAACGGCAATTTCATAGGTAAAGACCTATTATTATAGACTTAAAAAGAAATAAAATACACGATAATTACATTAAAGCATACAAAATTTGTATGTGTATTGTATTAACATCGAGCTTTATGAAGAAGGTAGGTACCCACCCACCCGTACCCACGCGACAATTCACGAATTGCTGATGTTCGGCTTGGTCGAAGCATCAATCACGATTTTTGATCCAAAATGGCCGAAATGAAAACGAAGATTCGGTCGGTCACCACTAATAAGCAACACTTGTGACTAGGGCATGCAAAACCGGAAAGTCATCAAAACCGGTTTTGAACATCGTTTTTTTGGGACCAAAACCGAAAACCGGAGCTAGGTCCGGTTTTAGCAAAAAAAATCGAATGTAGTATGACTTAAAAAGAAACACCGTTTTTTTTTAATACCCACTAAGTCTACAAATTGTATGATACATTTCTTTTGAATCCAAACCATAATAATTGTACAGATAACAATGAACTTATTAAAGATTAATTAACTGAGATCAAATCAACAACAAGTAAGTTTTTGGTATCTTTGGTACCTATTAAGTCTGCTATCAAAAAGGAGGCGTGTAAGTGGGTGGATGCAGGCTGTGTTCGGTTCCGATACATTTGATGCCTCAAAATTAATTATTTTTTGAGTGTTCGAAAAAAATGTTGATAAAAATCAAAATGTTAATTGTTACTCAATAATGGGAAAACCGGAGCTGAGCTCCGGTTTTGGCTCTCAAAACCGGTTTTCAAAAATCGTTAAATTTTGGCCGATTTCCGGTTTTGCGCAAAACCGGAAATCCGGTTTTGCATGCCCTACTTGTGACTTTGTAACCGGAGAAGGGACCTTTGCCTCTCAATAGGACAATAACTGACTGGGTATACGACTACATAGATTTTTGCAAACGACGATAAAAATTAAAGTAGAATATTGTGAGTAAATGTACCTTCGTGTGTTTTGCATGTAAAGTGCTCAGCGCCGGGGACATAAATTAGTGAATGGTTTACAAGGTAAGGGGTGCCACGAAGCCTAACAGAATATGCACATAGTATTTTTGGTGAGCATAGAAAATTTTACTTTCCTTGACGACCTATGTGGCGCGGTGGGCGAAGGTCCGCCTGCGACGCAGGAGGTTGCGGATTCGATTCCCGCCCTGGGACAAATGTTTGTACGATCTACAAAGATTGGTTACGGGTGTTCTGGGTATTTTATATGTAAAATAAAAAATATATATCCATGTAATGTATTGTATTAAGTATATCAGTCATCTAGTACCATAACACAAGCTCTGCTTAGCTTGGGGCTAGATGATGTTGTGTGAATTGTCCAGCATTATTTATTTACTTATTTATTATTTATCATATATACATAAGTATCCAGTCCAAGGCTTCTATATATGTAGATCCCATACAAAAGGGGGCGACTCTATTACCATCAGCCGGCCACAAGAGATTACGGACGGAAAGAAACCCTATAACGATTTGTTCGACCCGGTAATCAAACCCAGGAACTCCAACTTTCATATTTATATCAAAAAGGAGGTTGTATATATATATTGCAATATTAACTCTACATGATAGTAAATAATATGTTTCCAGTATGTAATTACTAGTTATAGTACAATATGAAAGTATTTTACTATGCCGCATGGTAATTCATGGCGTTTACGACGCAATAAATGTTTCTTGTATTAGACATGTCATCAAAGAAAGCTAAGTATTTGATGACAAAAAGGCTGTGCTTGATACCGCGGTTCTTAGTTACACTGTCACTGTTCATAGTCGTTAAAAGGTTGATTTTTTAGCTGCACTTCGTCCGCATGGGTTTTGTTATTTTTTCGCGATACCCTAATTAATTTTTATAAAACAATATGAGCTTAAGTAACGCCTTATAACATGAGCTATCTATCAGTGAAAGCTCGTTAAAATCTGTGCAGCCGTTTCGGAGATCAGCCAAAATAATAACAGTTAAAAAAAAAACTAAAAATACACGCTTCTATATACATATATAAATCCAACTAAAAATAGAAAATGAAATGTAATAAATTTGGATTACGAAAAGTGTAAAATAAGAAACAAATGTATATTAATGGAAAAGAACGCGGGGTGCCGTACGTTATAGTTTAAAGCTTTTTCTGCTCTGTGCCAACCCTGGTACGAGCAAAAACGGGCACCTATCCTGCTCAACGTAAAATAGTGAATAAAAATAAACGAAGAAACAACAATCACGAATACTGGAGGATATAAATTTTGTCGTGACTAAGGACGCCTACAGACGAACGATACGTAGCCAGACAATGTTTCCCAAACGGTGCAACTTTATATACATATAGCATCCGCCCGCGGCTTCGCCTGCGTGGTTTGTAGATAGAAAAAAGTAGCCTTTGTCCTTTCCTGGGGTGCAATCTATCTCTCTGCCAAATTTTATTGAAATCTGTTCAGTACTTTAGCCGAGAAAGACGGACAAACAGACATATACTTTCCCATTTATAATATTAGTATGGATACTTATAAAACTTTATTTTATGAATTTTATTTTATATTTAATATTTTCGGAACGAATTGATAATCCTACTCTGATCTGGGGTCACATAAACCACACATTGGCAACTAACGTGTGAGGTTGGTAGGCTCCGTCATCATCATCATCAGGTATCTAGGTAATTGCTATTGAAGATGTCATCGACTATCGGCGTCTCAAATTGAAATTTACGTGGGTGTTAAAGTATTTTTTCAAAAATAAATGTATTTGTTTACATGTATTAAGCTTAATTGCAAACGCAGAATACCTTCACCATCATCAGGCTATACTAGTCCACTGCTGGACATAGCCCTCTCCTAATGAGCGCCATAGCGCCCTGTCTTCAGCTTGCCGCATCCAGCATCTGCCTGCAGTCTTTCGCAGATCGTCATCTCACCTGGTCAGAGGGCGTCCTACACTACGTTTGACGAGTCACGGTCTCCACTCAAGAACACGTTTACCCCAGCGGTTGTCGGTTCTTCGCGAAATATGGCCAGCCCACTGCCACTTCAACTTGCTAATTCTTTGAGCTATGTCGATAAATTTGGTTCTCTGTCGGATGTATTCGTTTCGAATCCTATCCTTCAGAGAAACTCTGAGCATAGCTCTCTCCATAGCTCGCTGAGCGACTTTGAATTGGTGGACCAACCCTACCGTGAGTGTCCATGTCTCGGCTCCGTAGGTCTTGACGGGTAGGACGCACTGATTAAAAACTTTCGTTTTTAAGCATTGTGGTATGGATAACGAGAAGACTCGGCGCAGTTTCCCAAACGCTGCCCAGCCCAGCTGGATCCTCCTCTTGGCCTCCTTCTCGAAATTGTTTTTACCTAACTGCAGAATCTGCCCGAGGTAAGTGTATTCGGAAACGATTTCGAGAAGGTAGCCATGTACGACTACCGGTATTGGATCAATGTGGCCATTGATCATGACTTTGGTTTTATCCAAATTCATGCCAAGACCGATACGTCGCGAGGCTGAAGCTAGGCCGTCCAGCATCTGGTTCAGCTCCTCTAGCGACTCCGCCATTAAGACTATGTCATCTGCGAATCGTAGGTGTGAGATGTAGTCGCCGTTTATGTTGATGCCCTTTCCTTTCCAGTCCAGCGTCTTAAACATATGTTCCAACGTAGGCTCTGTAGGTATAGGTAATACCTAAAATACGTGCATCCGTGCTGAGGTTGTAAAAATAAGGATGTTGAGATTCTTTTTTGTTCGTCGGTAGATTTAAATAATATTCTTCGAGTATTTTTTTTTTTTTATTTAAGTAAACGTCGATACATGTATGCAGTAGTATATATAAAAGCTGTCATGACGTCTCGCGTATGTAGATTTTATACTTACTAGTGACGTAGCGAGCGGGGACTTCCATCTTTAATGCGTTTTATCCTAAGTATTATTTTATGAATATGATAAAGAAAAGAATGTCTAACATTTTTTTATTAACTTTCTGATTCATTTTTATATATTTTTTTTTACCCAGGGCTTCTTTGTTTTTTAAACACCCAGCTACTGATTTGCAATGCCAACTCAAATAATATGTCAAAGCATTAACTTGATTAATCGCCCCGCATCTGAAGGTCCGAATCCAGCCACTAAAAGTCCATCACAAGCAAAATTGCGGAATCCGCTGAGGTTTTAAGTTGTGGTGACTGGTCGCATTCTTGTCAGGCTACTGTAGCCTTAGCACGAATTTCTTCTGAAACGTTTACCACCGTAAACTTCAATGGTTTGTATTATCAAGCTATCCCAGCCTGTCATTTTTTCCCAATTGAAAATTATCCTTTTTTTTTTGTAGTAAACTATCAAAGAAATGTCACAGATCGGGTAGCTTGATGTGCTGGCCCCTGTACTAAGATTGAAACAGCGCCTCTACATTACGTACGAGAAATTAATTTCGTTTAACCAATAACAAAATAATTTGATGTTTTCGTTTGGCATACTTCTCGAAAGAGACTCATACTGGGGCTATTGACGGTCACTGTCGTTTACACTATAGTGGCCGATGTTAACCCATGTCTGGCAAAATGTCATTGTGCATTCGTTGTAAATTACCTTTATCAAACAAATGTCTTAAAATACTAAAGAAAAGCTGTTAATGGCTCCAATCCATTACAATTTTAACACAGCCAGATTATTTATGAAGTCTTATTGTTTAGATAAGAACTTGATACCAAGTTTTAATGGTTTTAGATGATAATAAATTCAAATATATTTGACAGTTAGAAGATACAAGCAGCCATTTTTAGCCCCGCAACACGCGTGGGTGGGGAAAGATGCAATAATGCAAGTAATAACAATAACTTTGAATAAACACATTACTTTAACTTATCTAATAACTTAAGAGTAACGGAAAGATGAACACGTGAGGTGGTAAGAAAATGGCTGATCAATAAGGTTGAGTTAAAAGTCAAGAAAATATCTATTTTTTTTTTCTTTTAATCGGTATTTTTTCTCGATATATATCTACACATAAAAATTAATCCCTGTTTTCCTTGGTCGCGTCATAACTTGAGAACGACTGTACCGATTCTCTAATACTTTGTAGAATGTTCTTACGGAAAGGAAACTAATACGGTTTAAAATTAATACGATTGCGCATAAAATTGGAAAGTTCCAGAAAACTTAGGGACTATTTTAACTTCGCGCACTTTATGAATGTGAATTTTAACTACGGGTAACACCGAGTCGCGCATCTAGTATTATAATGTTTTACGTATACCTACGTAAAACATTGATATAAAAAAAACGAATATCAAAATAGTATGCATATCGGAAAATAATCACCCTAGCTCGTCCGATACGTAAAAAAAAAACAGCACTGACTAATCTAGTCCAAAATTATCTACGTACATATGGATAGGTTTATCGTTATTTTATTTGAATAAATCGATAGAATTTCATTATATTCTCTTAAATATTTACCTTTTAACATTTCCGACATCTAGTCGACGTCGTAGGTACTACCAAAAGTAGGTTCTTGATAAGTGTAACTATTTTGTTAGTCCCTAATACATATATTATCATCATCCTCCTACCCTTATCCCAATTTATTTGGGGTCGGCGCAGCATGTTTTCTTCTTCCATACATCTCTATTTGCCGTCATCTCAAGGGTCACCTCTTTTCTAGCCGTATCATCTTTCACACAATCCATCCATCTTTTCTTTGGTCTTCCTCTACTCTTGTAACTCTGCACATATATGTCTGTTATAATGAATGTCTATCCCTTTAAAATCTGAACTTCAGTTCAATTAATTTTGAATCTTGAACTGACGTCACAGTTAAAGAAAATGTTGAGGGCCTCTGGACTGGCCTTAAGATAAATGCAGAGATGTGTGTGCCCGATAGGTCTTCAGATAAGGATCTGAACACATTCGTCCGGTAGCTCGTCTTCCTCGCTCGGTGTGACAACTGTCTTTGTAACATTGTAGTTCTTTATTTTCACAAGCTTTTTTTTTTTAATGAGGTAATTTCTATGGTTGTCCTTTTTGGTTACTCTTGGGTTCAATAGACTCTGTGGTCCTGCGGCTGTATAACTTTAAGTCCAAAGGTAGTCTTATCGTTTGGTAATATCACGTATTCTTTAAAGGGTGAGGCAGAGGTGTAGGTACCTATAGTATAGGTACTCAGATTTTGTCAGTTATGTTTAGGTGTCACGTAATGTATGCGAGCCTATTGCCATTTACTAGGCAAGGAGTCAGACTCCGGGCTGCTACTAAGAAACTACAGATGGAAAACCCCAACAACACTTTGCACGACCCAGGACATCATGCTCAGCAGTAGCATGTTCAACCTATTATTCAAAATAAAATCAAATCAAATATGTTTATTTGCAAGAATATGGTACAATAGGCGTTACAATATGGGTTCCAGCATATCCTGCCATTATATGGCGTACAAATATTTCTCTAATATCTAAAAATCGAGAATTATAATATTAATAACACTAATATTTTATTTATATTATGAATGATTTAATTAAGTATAATTTTATTCGAATAAATTTTCCTACTTTTATGTAATTATAATGATAATGGCTTTCGGTAGGATTTAGGCTACCTACCTTAATTTTGTTACGATACTAACGATTAATCCTCTAAATATTCTTTGACACTATAATAATTTTTCTCTAATAATAATCTAAACAATGACCTTTTGAACAACGACAATGGCAAATCTTGAATATTATTTGGCAAATGGTTATATATAATAATTGCCATGCAGTAAATATTTCTTTTAAATATCATTAACTTTATTTGGGGTAATTTCAATTTGTCTTTGTGTCGTGTTCTACTATTTATTTTATAACAGCTTTTTCCAAATAAATATATTAATAATATTATATATTAATAGTATAGTACTAGACCAAGAAGGAAGGCTAGCATAGATCTGTCAAGAAATTCTTATGAAAGCATCGACATAAGTAGATATATTTCCTGTTACTTAACTTCCATTCGATATGTCTATTCTTCTTTTTATGTCAGATTATGACTGTTACAGAGGAAGATAAACAAAAAGTTTAACTTTCATGTCTGCAGAGAGTGAGGTCCTGGGTTCGATTCCAAGGTGGAGTAAAGTGTTATTGAGTTTTTCCAACAGGAATTTTCTCATTAGCAGCCCGGAGTCCGGATTTGTGCCCGGTTGATAGTAATAGGCTCACCCCCTATTACATGGGACTTAGGTACACATGGCTGGTGAAATAGTAATAATAATAATAAATAATGCTGGACAATCCACACAACATCATCGAGCCCCAAGCTAAGCAGAGATTGTGTTATGGGTACTAGATGACTGGTATACTTAATACAATACATTACATAGATAGATATTTTTTATTATACATAGCAAATACCCAGAACACCCGAAACAAATATTTGTAGATCGTACAAACATTTGTCCCAGGGCGGGAATCGAACCCGCAACCTCCTGCGTCGCAGGAGGACCATCGGCCGCGGGACCACATCGGTCGTCAAATGTGGATGTTACTAGTACATCTGTGCATCTCTGCCCAACCCTTCGAGGAGTACAGGCGTAATGTGTTATTTAATGTCTTAATGTAAACTTAGTAAGAATATACCCGTCCTATAAGATACAGACAAGCAGTTAAATGCGATGTTAATAATATTATACAGTTACTTTGTACATGTACTGTTTAATGTGTTTAGAAAGGGAACAGATGGCGCCACCAATCACTGGACATGGTCTTCCACCGCAACGAATGCTAAGCGAAGATCTTTACGATAACACATAAAATATTACTGGTCCTAAGACTTATCTGGGGTACTATAAACAGAATATAGGCAAGGCTTGATTTTGTTGGACCGTAACCTACAGCCGATCGATTCTGTGAAAATGTGAAGGGTTAGCGAGCTGTCAGTGACACTCAGCTAAACAATTTGAATAAATATAAAACGATAATTCGTTTGTTTTGTATTAAATAAAGAAACACTGCCCCACATGAATTGAATGAATGAATACAAAAAAAAACAAAAAACATGAATTTCTCCTGTACCGTGGGTGCGTTTACAAAAATTTAAACTCGCATACGCAAACTGCCAGATCCGAAACAAGTACCTTTATACCATATAAATGTTTGTTCCGTACGGGAATCGAACCCGTGACTCTCAGCGCAGCAGCCAGTCGCTCACTACGCCAACCATGTAAAAAAAGTAGAAGCTGTAGTAGTAGGCAGTGGTATAAAAAATATTAGGTAATCGCGATTCTTAATAGGTATTGAATGCAAAAATGTAATTCTTTGTCATTCCCTACCACAGTGGCTGTCAGACTCACCACCAACCAAATAAATAAAAATCGCAGGTATCAATAATAATAATATGGATTTTTCACATAATTTGCAGTTTGGTGAGTTACCGCTGTGTGCCTTGCGGGACTTTGAAATATTTAGTTTTCGTAAATTCTGACATTTCTTTCCAAGAAAAATAAAAAAAGCTCTAGAAAAGGATGGTATCAGACGATGACAGGTAAGTTAGAGGTAGTTAGTCGTGTCAAATTGACTAATTTGACTTTTCTAATTTAGTTCTCACCTTGTCACCTTGAACGACGCCATGTTTTTGGTTGTTACGTTTTAAATGTCACCAAACATTGCATAGCTTTAGTTCAACTAAAATTGACAGCTCTTTATAAAAGTCCGCTCCTTCCTTGTTTCATTCCAACGCTTGTGAACAAGCAAATCACATTCCGCATCAGTGACTTGGTACCTGCCAAAC
Organism: Phlogophora meticulosa; assembly: GCA_905147745.2. Lineage (NCBI taxonomy): Eukaryota > Metazoa > Arthropoda > Insecta > Lepidoptera > Noctuidae > Phlogophora > Phlogophora meticulosa. Next base: position 3,093,272 of record LR990534.1, read on the forward strand.
ATTTCCTCTGATCACCATCTTAATGAAGACAGCAAACTGCGAAGCCATACCGTTATAACCTTCTAACCTGAATACTGGAAAGGGCTCAGTTTGCTCTGTGAGTAATATAATCAAATCTTCATAAACATCTCTGATTGCTATTAATTGCATTTCTCCGTCCACCATGTTTGTTTAATTACCGGTAGTTTCTTAATTACTACATGTGAAAACATGATGTAATTATCTATGAAATTATATTAGCAGAAGTTAGGTTGGTTTTCTCGTAAGTGCAGATAGTTATGTACACAGCTAACTTGGAGTTATTTGGTATAATTATTAAGGAATTGAGAAATAAATAATAATAAATAATAAATATTGCTGGGCAATCCACACAGCATCATCTAGCCCCAAGTTAAGCAGAGCTTGTGTTATGGGTACTAGATGACTGATATACTTAATACAATACATTAAATAGATAGATATTTTTATTATATATAGCAAATACCCAGAACACCCGGAACAAATATCAGATCGTACAAACATTTGTCCCAAGGCGGGAATCGGACCCGCAACCTCTTGCGTCGCAGGCGGACCTTCGCCCGCCGCGCCACATCGGTCGTCAGAAAAATAAATATAGTTAATAATTTCCTATACTTAAGTTCGTTGGTCTGTTGGTCATCAGCGCTACTGCTGGGTTCGATTTCCGGTTCGGGCAAAGTGATAGAGGGTACTTTCATTTGGAATTTCTTAGTAGCAATCCTGAGTCTGGATTTGTGCCCAGTTGATGGCAATAGGCTCGCCTCCTTTTACATTACACTTACCATGTGAGTACACCTCTGCCTAATACTTTGGGGAACACAGGCGTGATGTTTTGTAAGAAAATCCCTTTCTTCAACTTTTGGAGAAATAAGGAACATATCGTGGGGAAAGTTTTGAGTACGACAGTCGATGGTGTATAAGAGTAGAGGAAGACTCTTTAGTCTAACGATGGGTGGATTGTTTGAAAGATGCTGTGTGTAGGAAGGAGGTGACTATTGAGATGACGGTAAATAGAGATGTATGGAAGAAGAAGAAATGCTGCGCCGACCCAAAAGAAATTGGGATACGGACAGAAAGATGATAATGGCTTGAAGTTACATCTTTATGGGCTTTTCTAGTTTTCTGCAACCATGCATATGAAATAATACCCACTCGACGTAGCGAGGCAATAAAATCTAATTGTGATCGATTTTATATCTCGATGCGATCTCAGATGGATATCAATTAACAACCTCGTTACCATGGCAACTTTGTTTACGAACAACAATAATAGAGACCGTATCCCTTTTCTCTGCATTCAACTTTCAACTTTAACTTCTGATGCATAAAATTCATTATTGTAAAAAGTATGCATTTGATAATATATTGTATGCAAACACTCTATTGTAATTCTTATTTTGCTAACAATAAAGCTCAATCTCCCCTGTGGACTTACTCTTAATAGTAAAGTTGAGGATAGCGCATGTTTTGTAACTATAAGATTCAGTTAACGGTATCTGATGTTGCATTTTATTGCCCAAAAAAGGTCAAGTGACAACCCTACAGGCTTTTGAATAGCTAAAACGTTGTTTTCCTGCATACCCTCCGAGGGTGTTGGCGTGAGGATACAACATTGTGGCCAAGTGACAAATACAAATGAATGCGTTATCTTTAGGTTGGATCTAATTGCCACTTACCATTGTATTCCTTTTTAGCGTTCCGTACTAAAATCGTGGTGAAATGGTGAAATTGAAACCCTTGTGGTACGACTTAATCTATCTGTCTGTCTGTCACAGCTGTTTATGGAGAAACTACAAATGCTATCGACATGAAATTTGGGATGATAAGCAATGCTTGTCTACTTACCTAAGTGGAAAGGTGGAAACTTGGAAAAAATGGAAGAATTAAAGACTAAATGTTTAATTTCATTGCAATACGTTCCGAACGTGGGTTGAAATTTAAAGGTTCTCAAGGAAGGTATTATTATGAAATGGCGTTATTTACTCATTGAAGACCATTTAATTCACAAAACTTACGCATAGAATTTATGGTGGTTTATGTAAATATTACAAGAAAAATAAAATTATGTCTGTCGCTAGCACAGTTGTATTCAACATCAGAAACCCGAAAAAAAAGTGAAAAAATTACTTGGATAATTTCAATCTAAGGATATAATACAGAACCCTTGGTGAGCAATTCTAAGACGCTCTTTGCTCAATTTATGTTTCGTGCACTCGTTCGTGTTTTCGGATTATTTAGGGCTCGTATTTATTTTGTGAAAAACTAAAACACACAGGCCAAGCGATGGCGGGGTGAGATACAATGCAATTGATAAAAAGACCGCTGGTCAATAACCTTCTTATTATAATTTTCTTTCGGCACGATACAATTGTCTTTTCTATTTACCATTTTCCCTGCATATATGCGCTTTGGCTGCAAATAATTATTAGCAGTATAATCACTAACACACACAACGTCTTAAATGACATAAGACAGTCCCACAAAACGCTCAGTTCCTAGTGTTTTTGCTGGGAAGAAGAAGTGGCGCGTTCTTATCCTTACGAACTTAAGGAGGAGGATACAAGAGTTCGTGGCTAAATAAAAACAGCCGGGCGGGTTGTTCGAAGGTTAAGCTACGCTTTCCGAGGTCAGTCTGTGATGGGCGACCGTTCGTAAAATATTCAGACTCCTCCGTTCCAAGGAAAGCACGTTAAGCCGTTGGTCTCGGCTGTCATTAATAGATCTTTGACAGTCGTTACGGGTAGTCAGAAACCCGAAAGTCTGACAACCAGTCTTACCAAAGGGTATCGTGTTGCCCAGTAACTGGGTTGTGGAGGTCAGATAGGCAGTCGCTCCATGTAAAATACTGATGTTCAGCTGCATCCGGTTAGACTGGAAGCCGATCCCAACATAGTTGGGAAAAGGCTAGGCAGTTGATGATTTTTAAGGAAATTGTTAATTTGACGTTCAAAGGTGCCTTATTTTAACGGCCTTATTTAAATAAATTATTTCACTTTAGACTTCGACTTAGTAAAAAACTCTCAGCATTATGCAATATAAACATTTACCCAATACAATGTTCAGTCAAGAAGTGGCTTATTATTATGTTTATTTCTGTTTTTCAGTTCTAAAAGCGACACACTTCATTATACCGTGTTTATTAATACGTAAGTGAATCATTCATTCCACTGATACATATCTACACCGTGTTATATAGGTCGGGAGACTATTTCTAGTCATTTTGTTTGAGTGCAATTAATTGTCGTATGTCCAAGTAATGAGTAGACAGCGGTTGGCTTAGTTATTTATGGAGCGTTTAATTTATGAAGATGGCTGAGATTAAGCGAGTATGAATGTGGAGGGTTACAAGAGTAGAGGGAGAACAAAGAAACGATGGATGTATTGTGTGAATGATGGTATAGCTAGGAAGGAGGTGACTTTTGAGATGAATGTAAATAGAAATGTATGGACGAAGAAGACATGCTGCGCTGACCCCAAATAAATTGGGATAAGAGCTAGAGAGGATGATAATGGCTGAGATAAAGCGAGTCTCAGGATGCTATGAATACACTTACGTTGTACTTAGCATTTGAAATTGTTTTAAATTTTGTTTGTGGGTTGGTACTGTAACTTTGCAAAGTCTTGTGTTAGTTGAAATATCTCTTTTTATGTTGATATCTATTTATTTACAAGTGGTGGGTATTCCTCTTAAGTAGTTGATGTATTTAATTTATGATTAAGATATCTCATGATAAGTTGATTCTATTTTCTTTTTGGGAAATAATAGCCTGCGAGCTTTGTTAGTTCAAGCACGAGCGCTTAACGTTTTGTTTAAAAGAATCTTGGATCCTGTGTCTTGGACCACAGCAAAACAATAAAACATGGGAATATAAGTATGGTAACATTTTCTATGATTTACCATCGAATTTAAAAGTTGTAAGAAACAAAATAAGCATTATTGTGCAACATATTATTATTTATATTGATTCGTGAAATAATATATTACGGCTATTAAGACGGTAGTCTAACATTTTATATTTTTAAATTCCTTGCTTATTTATACATGCATCTTGATAAAGCTATGTAGCGGTCTGATTTAATTTTATGGTTTTTACACAAAGGTCTATGATGTATACTGTTTAGCATACGGCGGAGTAAATTGATACATTTCCATTAAAATAGAATTTATTTTTCTCTACAAAGCTTCGTGGGTCTAGTGGACGCAAGCACTACTGCTACAAGGTCTTAGGTTTGATTCCTGAGTCAGGCAGTACAGTCAGAACACTAGTAGTAGGCCGGTGGCTGGATTTTTGCCCGGTTGATGGCATCAGGCTAGCTCCCTATTATATGGGACTTAAACATAGGGAACTGGCAAATAGTGGATGAACATGTTTTTACTCATCCTTCAGTCTAAACCTTTGCGACATAACAGGTGTGATATTATTGTTGATTAATGCTCATGCCTTCTCTGTGTGAGAAGAGGCCTTTACCCTAAAGTGGGACAGTAACAGGCTGGTATTTATTATTTCCTTTATTGTTTTTTATACATATAAATTACATTATTAAATATTTCAAAGCAAAAATAAAACATTTAAAAATATAAAAATAGTACCCCACCGGCATTGGGAACAGGGTCCAAGCTACCGGTGGTCAGGGCTCTTGAGAAAGGAACCTCCTAACGATACGTGCCGTTTCCAGGAGTACCGCTTTCTGGATCAAGTCCTTGATCCATCTGCGTAACGAAAGCCTCCTTAGGTATTGGTCGAGGCTCTTGGCTATTATACCATTGGCCGTCACAACTATCGGCACAATGACTGCTGTATTCACATCCCACATGTCGACAACCTCGCGAGCCAGATCAAGATACTTCATCTAACAGGCTGGTATTATTGTTATATGCAGCATTTGATAAATCATTTATTTCAAAATGGCTGTTCGTGTATGTGACTTTAAATGTTTGTCAACGCACCCACGACACAGGAAAAATTCCTAGTGTGGGGCAACGTTTAAAAAAAAATAAGTCCTTCATATTGAGATAGAAAGTGTGATACATAATTAGGGTTCCGGCTTAATATGGATATAGTACTTTACAACAAACCTCCATTGCCAAGGTTGGTAGAAGAGGCGCTTTTAAAGTACTTCTGGTGTCTTGAACCATCTCAGGGTATTCAGGTCACCATGTATTCTATTGCCCAAGAAGTACACTTATAACTTCGCAACACTATTATCATCATCTTGCTGTCATTACTCCGGAATGAAGATTGCACCACTGCGTTTATCCGACTGCGCGGGAGTGAGTAATGCGTTTGAAATGGTCGTGCGAAAGTGTCATGATATGCGTAATAGTAATGCTAATGATCCTGGATTTATTGTAGTGGAAGATGTTTTTGCTACAATTTGTTAAGCTACATTTAACAATGTATTAATAAAAGGCAAGTTTTGAGAGATCTGAAGTAAGATGGGTAAGTTCTGAAACGATGGATGGATTGTGTGAAAGATGATATGGCCAAAAAATGTAGAGACGGCAATAGAGATCTATGAAAGAAAAGGACATGCTGCGACATAGGATACGGACAGGAGAATGATAATGATGAGAGTTCTGGAATCAGCACGAGATAGGAGAATAATCAGTAGTAGTAGCCTGACAAAGATATCAGCTTGCAAGGTTGGTAGGGGTATGGGCCAGCTGCCTAGGCCCCTCACTTAATATTACAATTAAAGAATAAGCATGAATACAGAAAAATATCTGACACCTTTCAACCTCCAGATTTGTAAATTATCAGCAGTCAGTCAGCACTCTGTTATTTAACGTTTCTGCCATATTAGGATGAATATATATATCTTTTTATACATCTTTTATACATATCTATAAGCAAATAAACAAAATGGAAGTGTCGGTTTGTAATGTCCAAATAACAGCTTTTTATTAAATGTATGTGTTGAAAAAAATTTCATCCCAAAAAAAGTTTTTTTTTTTGTGTCTGTTTGTTTGATGTAATCTCTGAAACGGCTGGTCCAATTTTGACGGGATTTTCATGGGCAGATGTGTTAAGGATTAACTGAGGCTAATTAAGTAAATAGGAAAAATAATAAGGGGTACCCCGAAAAAAAAATATAACCCCGTAATATTTCGTCAAATTCTGCAGGGACGACGTCCCGGGCACAGCAGCTAATGTGGTTATTTAAATAAAATATGAGAAGTGTCCATTGCGCTACCACCTGGCAGTAAGGCAGTAACAGGCTGGTAATTGTTTTTTTTTATCGTGAAAACTTCTTTAGGCGATTGGCACACTGCACCTGATCACGCAGCGTAGCCCGGGAGTGCGTGTTCTTACGTAGTGCAACACACAGAAAACGCATTCACGCGGAGTGTACATCGTTCACCGCCACGCCCCCGCGTGATGCGGTGCAGTGTGACAATCGCCTTAGCCGCGTCTAAGCATCTTTGGTCACAGTCAAACGTATGAGTTCTGGACCGACATCCAACATCGTGTTGCTTTTTAAGTTCACTTCTATTGGTAGTCCTTATCATCATCTGCCCAGCCTTTACCCAACTATGTTGGGGTCGGCTTCCAGTCTAAGCATACATGGAGCGACTGCCTATCTGACCTCCACAACCCAGTTACTGGGGAACACGATACCCCTTGGTAAGACTTTCGTGTAACGGACTACCCGTAACGACTATCAAAGATCTACAAATGACAACCGGGACCAACGGCTTAACGTGCTTTCCGAGGCACGGAGGAGTCTCGATATGTTATAAATGGTCACCCATCCACGGACTGACCTCGGCAAGCGTAGCTTAACCTTCGATCAAACCGTGCGGCTGTTTTTATTTAGCCACGAGCTCCTCTGTATCTGTGTCTTCTATTGGTAGTCCTAATGACTGCCTTTTTATTGATGTGAAACATCTACAGCCGGGGGTCAAACCGATTGCTGGCGTGTCGACGCATGCCGTGGCGACGTGCCGCCATTGAAACATTTATTATTGATATTTATAATCAGTATATTACTACAATATATTAATAAAATCGTTATTAATATATAAATAAATAAATGAATAAATATTGTTGGACAATCCACACAGCATCACCTAGCCCCAAGCTAAGCAGAGCTTGTGTTATGGGTACTAGATGACTGATATACTTAATACAATACATTACATAGATAGATATTTTTATTGTACATAGTAAATACCCAGAACACCCGGAACAAATATTTGTAGATCGTACAAACATTTGTCCCAAGGCGGGAATCGAACCCGCAACCTCTTGCGTCGCAGGCGGACCTTCGCCCGCCGCGACACATTGGTCGTAATATTAGGCATATCATAAGCTCAAGTGCCTACTCAAGTGGTAATTCATGAACTCTACACTAACATTCTACGTAATTAAATTTCCCAATAAATAAATGTTATGTTTGGACATAAAATTATCCATACTTATCTTGGGTGTCATGTGTGGGTCCCAGCTAAGTAAATAGTGGGCACTTAGATGTAGGTATGTTACGTTTTGTGAGATTGCGCAATGGTTAATAATATGCTAATCAGTTATAGGGATTGGGAAACTATGTAGGTATGTTGTACTGGTGAAATCGAAAGTGACTGACTCATATTTTTCTTAGTATTTCTCGCGCAGAGTCGTGGAGTTGTGGATATCGCCCCGTCAAACAATACAATAAGATCTAAATAAAAAAATTAAAAAAATCTCTTTAATAGAGTCACATCTCACATGTAGATCAGCATTCAGATGATTAATATTTTACGAGTGAAACTCATAGCAAAATAAAATCATTTCAACTGGATACTTCTACGCGTTCCCGATAAAGGGTCGTGCCAGACAGACAGATGGACGGCTGAAAACTAAGTGGTCCCATAAGGGTTCAGTTTTTTTTCCATTTGAGGTAGGGAACCCTAAAAAGGATACAAAGTCAATATTTATAGCAATAGAGTACAAACACTACTGCCGAGCATGATATCCAGGGTTCGATTCCCGGGTCGGACAGAGTGTTATTGGGTTTTTGAATCAGGAATTTCTCAGAAGTAAACCAGAGTCTGGATTTGTGCCCAGTTGATGGCAATAGCCTCGTCTCCTATTAAATGGGACTTAGACATAAATGATTATTATCACCTAATATTATACCATTCAGTATACTATTCGGTACACCTCTGTTTTACTCTTCGTGAAATACAAGCCAGGTGTTGTGTTTCTACAGCTTTCTCAAGACCACTTTCGTCATCGCCTGTACACGCCTTTCGATCGCTCTCGTAAATGGAGGAAGAGGTTCCAATGGAGTAACAGATACCGGTGCAACTATTGATATAACACTTATAAAGATTAGATAGTTGCCACGGTAACTTATGCCCTTTGTATGGATCTCAAGTTCCCACAGGCTTGTGCAAGAGGATTTGCTTGTGAGAAATATCTTCTTTATAATATGGGCATGCATGGGTCGTGGAAGGGCTTGTGGCTAAGTAATAGCAGTCACATAGCTCGATATTTAAGCCACGCTTACTGGGGTCTGTCCGTGGATGGGTAATCAATAAATTTATTAAATACCGAGACCCCCCCGTGCTTCGCTAGTCCCGGCTTTCATTCGTATATCTTTGACTGTCGTTACGGATAGTCAGAAGCCCGAAAGTCTGACGACCAGTCTTACCAAGAGTTATCTTGTTAACTGGGCTGTGGAGGTCAGATAGGCAGTCGCTCCATGTATAATACTACATCCAGTTGGACTGGAAACCAACCCAAACATAGTTGGGAAAAAGCTGGGTAAATGATAATGTAAGTTTATATGGGAATCTGGGAGAATAGAAGTCTGTGAGTTGTGGTAGTTAGGCTTACTGATTTAGTTGAGAAAAAGCTAGGCAAATGTAGACGAAGTAAGGAACCAGCGGATAGATCTCCCTAATAAACATACATGTGAAATAGAATGTGCAAGAACAGCTGGAAATTTAAAGCATTGCAGTTGGAGTCAAACTCAGGGATCACTGACAATAGTGTGGTGGGCGTTAATACTTATACTTACAGATAAATAGATACACTGTCACGGATGTATAAATTCCTAAATTAACCTCTGTGACTTGGGATGTCATTAAGATAAGTTGGCAAAATATTATTTATATACTAAGGTACTAAAATTATAATATGTTAGGTACATATTATAATTTTAATAATAATAGAAACTTGATAGTTATAACACCATTATCGTGAAGACTTGGCCTTTCTATATACATTTTCAGAACAAAACACAATCACGTCACTGCCTGCCTTCCTTTTCAAAAGATCTGTTCAAAAACATCCCAAATGTATGCGCATACGTTGACACTGACAGAACCTCTACATTATAACCTACTTAGTCTATCTAAACTAGTATAATAATAAACAGGAAACACGTGTTTGTATGTTTCTTTCTTACTTTTCTTTTCTCAAAAAATGTTGCCCCACACTAGGAATTTCTCCTGTATCGTGGGTGCGTTTACAAATATTCAAACTCTCATACACAAACAGCAAGACCCTCAAGAACTACGTTTGGGCCATACAAATATATGTTCCGTGCGTGAATCGATCCCGTGACACGCAGCGCAGCAGCCAATCACTCAGCCACTGCGTCAATCGTGTAGTCTAGCGTTGAACTGGCTTTGTAAAATTGTTTTTCATCTGACAGCTTCTTGGAAGGTTATAGGCTAATTTTCAACACGCTTCGGCCCTTAAGAGTGGGTGAAATCGCGGAGCAGTGCTGCAACCGAACTCTAGCATAAATTCCTCGTTGGTCTAGTGGTTCCAAGCGCAACTGCTGAGCGTGAGGATCCTTTTTGAATCTCAGGTCGGACAAAGTGTTACTGAGTTTTTTCCAATAAGAATTTTCTCATTAGCAGCCTAGAGTCTGGGATTGTGCCCGGTTGATGGCAATGGGCTCGCCCCCTATTACATGGGACTTAACACCTTAAACTCCAAGTGACCGACAAACAATACATTTTCTTTCTGGCAGTTAAGGTGTTAAAACATAACCTGGGGAGATTGTTCCGCCACTTCTTCTTCCCAGCAAAAACACTAGAAAATGGTGAAGGGTGGTCATTTTGGGGGACTGTTTCTCGTTTTGTCGTTCAAAAAGATGATTGATTCTCTTTTTTCGAAGCCTAATTATTTTAATAAATTAATTTTGATTTTATTTGATTTCAAAAAACTAGCGAATTGAGGATGTTATTACGGTGCACGTCTGCCCAAGCCTTCGGGGAGTAGAGGTGTGATGTTATGTATGCTAACATAAATTTGTTCATAAGTCCTAACTTTCCCAACACCTGATGCGTCGTGAACCTTACCTTTTATGGCTTTGTTTACAAGTTCCTGGATCCTGGCGCCGCCGCAGCCGCACAATCCTGTATTTCCTACCAATGTAAGCGTTGTGTCAGTCATTGCGCGCGCGCAGCTCCGAACGTTCCCAGTTCGAATGTAAACAAAAGCAATAAATAAACACTGGAGTTTATGGTATACTAAACTACAGAAGGAATCTTGCCGAATTTGGAGCCATTTGTTATAAATTAATAAACAATGCTTGTAGGGAAGGTGGAATAACATTGGTAACGTATTACCAATATCCATCGATGTTGGTTGGTTTATGGACCAGTTCAATTTGATTTCCTCAAACTAGTGTTGTTACTCGGAAATCTAAAATTGTTCAAATTCAGAGGTGCTTTCATACCTTATACAGTGGTTTTGCACGCCTCATAAGCGAATCGTTGAGGTGATGCTCTACTCCCGATATACTCGTATGAAAGTCAAGGACTTTTCGAAACTAAAAATGACTGTATTTTTCTCACAATGCACTTATAGGATAATATTATCATACATATATCAAGAAAAAACATTCGTTGCAACATATTTGATATTTAAAAAAAAAACAATTATTTTGTATAAAGTAGAAAAAATAATAATTACAAAAATGTTCAAGGACGTCCGGATGTCTGTCCGTATGGATCTGGCACTCTCACGACCGTAAAAATTAATGTATCGAACTATTTTCTTTTTTAAAAGCTTCATAATCGCAGCGCGTTGTTTGCTATTGAAAATCTCTGGGTAATTCGTTGTCTTTTAATTATCATTAATAAAAAGCTAAAAAAAATATGAAGAAGTGGAAAATGAGATTATTAGGCGTGCACTTTGGATTTTCTTTTTTTTTAACCGACTTTTAAAACATGAGTTGTTCGGGCACATCTCCTTTGCTTTTGAACCGATTTTAGTCATTCTTTTCTGTTACACTCTGTTTAATTGTCTTGTCATCTATCTTGAACTCAAAGATTTAATTGTACCTACTTATGGCATTCATAAAATTGGTCTCGACCACGTCTCGTAAGCCCAGTTTTTGGAATGAAAATAATCGAAACAGTTGACAGTGATGCGGATGAATTTTTCGATGCCCTGTGATTATTTATTTTATTTTATTTTTTCATGTATTAATAGTGATACCAAATAATACCTATATAAGTAACCTAATACTGAGTTGCAAATGACTAAATTCTAAGAAAACTTCAAATTCGCGGTCTGCCCTGGCGCATCCCCCTTAAGATTATAAGACAATGCTATTGACCACGGAAGACATAAAGTTCAAGAACGACGCAGGCGCCACGAAAGTCCGCGTTGTGTCAGTCACCGGCGCAAGCGCAGCTTACGTCCACAGTCCACAGTGCGTGTGTAAACAGACAGACGGACGGTTTCACCGCTAACGCTAATCTACTGTGTTTGTATTGTTTCGTTTTTTTAACTCCGAACCGTACGCATGTTGCAGAGAAAGGTGGAATTTTGGGGTTTTGAAACGTTCCTAATACATCAGTTCATTCGAAATTTTCTCTACTTTCAGTGAACGGGGTGTGAGTAGTGGGTGCTGGTAAATGATGACTAATATCATTCACTGTTTGCCAATCATGTTCGGGTTGGCTTCCAGTCTAAACTGATGCAGCTCATCATCATCCTCCTGCCCCTATCTACTCTTGTAACCCTCCACATTCATACTCCATATGTGAATCCTTACATACTCCTTTCATTTTCATTATTTATTTTCTGCGTCCTCTAATTGGAAAAAGACGTGAGTTTATTTACATATGTCTGTATCTGAGAAGCGTGTCTTTTGACGTATAGGCTTTGTTCAGCTGTTTCCATTATTTTCTATGTTTAGGCTGTCTTGACAAGATAGCGTCTCCAACATTTCTGATGTTATGTATTTGCCACTTAGTTATAACTTGGACCATTTAATTATACTGCCCTTTGTCGTGTATCCTGGCCATCTCCATGTCAACTATCTTACTTTCTATTAGCCTGTATCAAAGGCTAACAATAACTGATTATAGCGTTAAAAATATACTACGGACAAGTGAATGGGTCTGCATAATTTACATACGTACGCTTGAGTGCTTAAACTCATTAAATTGCTTCCTCGAACAATTCCTATATTGACTTCGACTCTATAATAGCATTTAGTAATTACTTTAACGATATTGAAAATAGAACACAGTTTTGTTGTGTTCCTGCGTGATCAAGACTATTTGGTACACACTTTGAAGTTCTTTTAGGATTATTTCTAACTAGCAGCCAACCGCCATTTCTTCCGCGCATGTATCTTTACAAATTATAGTCTATGTGTTATTCTGTAGTACTTACTATTTATTTTGCTATATTATTGAGCTTATAGGACACAGTTTTCTCTGTTTACTTTTCCAGCCTTTTTTGTTTTCTTTTCCAGACTCAATGATCCATAATTTAAAATAAATACTTAAAGGTTTTTTTTACTACAAGGTCGACTTTTTCTGCGTCTACCTTTATAAATTATGTATTATTCTAAATAAATAATAATAATTTATTTGTTTAGTGATATTCTAGTCCATAACATTATAAACAAACATGTTAATTATATATTATTATTAAGTTTATAAATAATACAGTAAAGTTTAATTAAAATCCATTCAGTAGTTTTTTGCCTGAAAGAGTAACAAATATCATATGTATACTCACAAACTTTTATTACACTTATAGTATTACTTGTTTTTGATTGCGGCTTCCTTCGTGATGATGTAGATTTTGTCAATCCCTCAAGAACAGTATTTTTTCCTAGATGAATGGTACCCTATACCTTTTTCTGTACCCCTGACAAAGTGGATGCAAAATGTCATGATGATTGTGTGAGTTATAAAAGCGTGAAAGCGTAACAAACAATCTAACATAATCATTTATAATATAAGTTAGGATAAAGAGGATTAGTAGTGTAAAATTTCCAAGCCGTTTACAAAACATTTAGGTACAAAAAATTGACTAGACAGTTTGTTAAAAGTCCAATTTCTCAATAACACCACAACATAGACCCCGCGCACGTAGTTAGACATACAAACACAAAGCGCGGAAGTACAAACAAAGCATGTTTTTAAAACATATGATTTCAACTAAAACCGGTTAATCTTTGTTAGGAACAATTAAATAATAAACTAACGGAAATAACTTTCGTTTCTCACGTAATAATTAGTTGTTGTGACGATCTTGAACGGTCAATGTTAAAGTGTTATGGCAACACTGAAAAAGCTTGTTGGAAATCGACGTCTAAACATCGTGGAAATATCCTGGTAACATACCAGGATATTTCCAGGATATTATACGTATGAAGATGCCTTAAGGGTGAGAATAGACGAAGGAATTTGTTCTTGAAGAGGAAGGAAGAACGAAAAAACATTTATTCAGCACAGGCTCAGGCACATTACATAGAAAACATAAAAAAGAAAAATAAATGAAACAGAAGCAAACTTCCTGCAATAAATTCGTGCTAGGGCTACCTGGTGTACCATCAGTTTTGGAATAACACCGCCCTTTATGCACTAAAGCTGATGTCGCCTGCTAATCTCCAATAGAAGAATCTGTTCAGAATCAAAATTCATCTATTCAAATTAGGCTGAGAATCAGATCTTTTTGTACGTCAAAACGTTTACAAAAGACAGTCCCCCAAAACACCCACCCTTCACCACTTCCTAGTGTTTTTGCTGGGAAGAAGAAGTGGCGGAATAAACCCCCCAGCAACACGCCTGTCTGATAGTTTTGAAGAACTTGAAGCTATACAACATATTTATGTCAAAAAAATAATTATTATGTCAATCATCTTTATACATAATTAAATTAAATAATTTGTTACATGTTAGCTAGCACACACCAATATGCCAGAATACATAAATAAAAACTATATACAAAACAATTAACTCAAGCAAAGCCTGCTAAACTGAATACATAAAAAGCCTCCAAGGCAGTCCAAGGGCGTGCCCGCTGACATGTGACAGAGAATTCAGAAGGAGATTTTCAGCCTGGAACCTTCCCACCCATCCTAGTAGAAGGAATGGGATGGTTAGGGAAGGACCAGATTGTCATAACTCTCGTCTTTCTTCGGATCGGTCTTCAGTGAGTATAGGAGCACACACTTTATAAAGATACTGCGGTTTTCACCTATTGCAGTAGTTACGAGAGAGGTTTCAAGCCTGATAAGTCTTTGATAAAGTACCAAAATCTTCAATGGCTTGTTGCTTTATTAGGCCATACAGAGGTGTTAATAGATACGTGTAGCTATGAACTTATGCGAATTAATTGATTGAATCAAAATCATGAATGAGAAATTAGTAAGCTGCTTTTTATGGCCTGTCGCGTTATAATTAAAAATATTGAAATCTACATATTTGAAAAACCTAGGTTAGGTTTCTTTTCTTTTTTAAAGGAAACGCTCCACACACAATAGGTTTTTGTTCTGTATTCTCCTATATTCTGTAGTCCAGAACTCGCGTCTTTCTTCAGACCGATCTTCAGTGAGTAGGAGCACAGACTTTGTAAAGCTTTACGGTAAGTGAGAGGTGCAGATGTAGGGTTCAAGCTTCGTATAGTTGCCGGCATTTAACTGAAGCTCTCGTTATAGTGGTGGAAGTTTGTGTGCACGTCGTATAGTCTCATTAGTAAGGTCCAAAATTGCTTAACACCTTAACTGCCAGAAAACGAAACACAATAGAAAATGCATTGTATGTGTATCACTTGGCGTTTAACGTGTTAAAGTATTTCAGAATCAGAGCTCAAGATAAATGCCGGCAACTGTAAATCTTGGCACAAGTACCTAAATTAGTAGCTTGTTATTTTAGTAGCTCATGCAGAAGTGGTAATAGAAACGTGTAGCTATTAACTTTAGCGAATCAATTAACTGAATCAAAATCAAGCACAAGAAATTATTTATGGCCTGTCGCGTTATAATCTAGGTTTGCCAAAATGTATATCGATATTTTTGGGCGATATTTGGATATCAAAATAACAACTATCGATAACGTACAAAAGTAAGTAATTTTTACTGGCTGTGATCGAATAAAAGTCTAGGGACCTGAACTAAAAATGACAACGCATTGATTATGTTTTATTTGAATATATAGTAAGGCTTATGTGTAGACCCCAGCACATCAAACTTTCCCAAACTGTAAAATTTTGTCAACTGAACATGAACCTTATTCTTTTGTAATAAAGTTGAAAAACTATCATAAAAGATTGACAGTTTGGGGTAGCTTGATATGCACCTTTTTATCAATTTAAAAATATCAATACAATTTGACAGTTCCAACATCGCTATCATAATCTAATCAAACCTTCATCCTCTGCGAAGGCGTCAAATTTAAACCAGTAGCATCAACCTGAGGTGCACTGATTATCATTTAGAACATGTCCGCCCACGGGCTCTGGAATAAATTAAACACTTTACTGTCACACTCAGACATTAATTGGCTATTAGACCACTTAATTCAAAACAATTTTTCAATAAAATGCAACCGTATAGCTCTTTATCGATAACAGCTTTACGTACCTTACTAAGATTAACTAAATCCCATTGCGAAACAGACATAAAAGCGTTATCACTCTAAACTCTTGGTAAACTAGTCTTCATTAATACTAATCCAAAGTGGTCCATATTATCTATGGTGGTTATAAATTAAGTACCTGAGGTTGGCCAACATCCCGACTTGGACTTATAAAGAGTTGCCGTGGCCCACACACGGTGCAGGAATAAAAAAAGTTTATTGACGCTTCGTGTGTTGTCTATGGCCGTTACTCCTTTGTCCTGGAGATAAAAATTAAGCTTTAATGTATTCATTTCAATCATGAAGTGAGCTTTATTTTTTAGTTTACCATTTAAGAATTGAAGAGCCTGTTAAGATAAGATGTGGACAAATTGAGACCGCCACACATCTTTAACATATTTATGCTTTGACAAGTTACTGCCTCGTGTCGTGCAAACGACTGCCTTGTTGGTCTAATGATGGCAAGCGCTACTGCTGGTCAAGAGGTCGTGGGTACAATTATCGGGTTGGGTAAAGTGTTATTGGGTTTTTTCATATGAAATTCTTCAGTAGCAACCCGGAGAAATTATCACACCATTTGCCAATGAAAATAGAAAAGTTCCATTTGTTTTTTGATTTTTGTTAGTCAACTATTTTACCCGCCTGTGACCTTCCCCAAAGACTGGCTGCGACCGCGCCTGACTTAGAGCTGACCCCAACATACTTGACAAAAAGCTCGTCAGATGATAGTTATGTTGATTTTTGATCCTATCTAGTGTAGTCAGTGATGATAACCCTTAATCAAATTAAGCAATTGCCTAGGGCATCGCGTCTCACTCCCACGTCACCAAAAACCCACACCAAAAAAGTTTCTAGAACTCATTTGAAAATTCGTGAATTTGAAAATGGTAAAGGTTTAAAGACCGATTCTAGTTGACATACGGATATTGCACAGGCGTGGATTGCTTAGGGCATCAAGTAGTCTTAATCCGTCACTGAGTGTAGTATGGTAAAAAACTAGGAAGTACTCAGCTGGACCTACATTAACTGTTAAGTTAATTTTGTACTATTGTAGTTCATAAAAACAAAACAGGCCAGGTTCTCGTAACTTGTTCAACTGAGGTTTTATAGCTAGCCCTGTCGTAATATGGCGAAGTATAGTGGGTAAATGTAAACAGCCGGCTATTGTTTCCACTATAATTCGTATTTAAAGGCTTTACGTAAAGGTTATAGTGTGCCAGTTGGTGTAATGTGGAGTTAGAGCCATAGACATAGGGAATGGACGTTAGGCTCAAAAAAGTTACGTGAGTGAGTGAAGTCTGTGCGGTTGTGTGTCTCTTTTCTGTAAGCCTGTAAACAACATTCCAGAAAGAAATAACAACTAGCCGCACTTTTGAACTATCACTTCTGTACGAGAGTGACAACTCAAATGTGCGGCTAGCACGCTACCCCAATCTGTCAAATTTCTTTGATAGTTTTTCAACTTTATTACAAAAAGATAAGGTTCATGTTCAATTGGAAAAAAATGTCATTTTGGTATAGCTTGATGTGCCAGCGTCTGTACTTTTCCTACTGTATTAACTGCACAACTGCATACGTAGCGCTCACTCCGTTCTCTATGTCTGTGGTTCGAACGGACTATATTTTGACAGTTAGCTAGACTTTTCTATGGTACGTATTTGAAGAGAATAGTCAAGGAGTAGAGTAGCGTTAGGTTTTATGGGATCAAGTTACTGTATTTAAAGATTTCTTAGCTCTGTTGTTGTGAGTAGTCTAAATCGAAGTAGGTTTATTAAGTATCAGAATAAGACATTGGTGGTAGGTACGCACATATGTTTGAAATCTAATGAAAAGTCACGTCGCATAATGGTTAATTGAATGTTTCAATTCATAGAAATTCTAGCTTTTAATAGCAAGTGTCAATTTAATTTTACTCGTATAAGCAACACGTTGCTTTTATAAAACTTGCAGGCGCCGATCGAGACAAATTCATAAATAAGTCACACTTCGTCTAGATCCATAATAATACCAGCGTGTTATTTTCCCGTTCCACAAAGTTTCACAAAGGCCTCTTCTCATACAGAGAAGGAGCGAGCATTAATCGACGGGCTTGCTCAAGGCGGATAGACGAGTTCATACTTGACTGGTCGCTCATAGGTCGAAATTCAATTGTTTTCGCTTTCTGCACTTACAACATAACATGACGCCTGTTATTCCCGAAGGGTCAGGCAGAGGTAGGTTACACACATATATTTCACCAGTTATGTTTAAGTCACATGTTATTGTGGGCGTGCCAGCGAAGTAGTCAATCCAATCAAATCTCAATCCAATCTCATCTGCCATATAAATACCATTTGTTATTCACCTTTCATTCATCCTCTCAATATGAATAATGTATTTAATAAGTCTAATAGGGACCTGCACCCTCCTTAGTTGTATTGAAAAAGACACATTAGGTGCTTATGAAATTCTTAAGGGGTTTCTATTTCCATAAATTGGCTGCACAGGTCTGAAAATAATTAAGTATGTAGGTATGGATCGTGGATCTCGATAATAGGGGATATGTACAAGGTAAAAATATATTGAGTCTATTTAGTCCGTCAGTAAGATTACCAAAAAATATTGGACTTATTTTTTTGCTTACTCAAATCAATAAAAAGTGACAATGATATATAGCAAATAAAAGTTCAGGAGAAGGGGCTTGTGACGTCACTGCAGTTACGTAAGAAGCGTAGCACGGCGTGACGTCACGCGCAATTTCAACGCACTATATCGTCGTCATTTTTGGTTTACGTGACAAAAGATAAAATACGTGTCTAGCATTTTTGAGCAATTCATCTTTCGGACCAATCAGAATATATAAGGACACTACCCTATTGTAGTACACAGGTGTAGGGGAGCGTATTGCTTACAAGCCACACTACTCCCAAACACCTAAATAAATTACCTATTAAATTAAATAAATAGTCACAAAATAGTTTGCAACGACCAAGACATTATTTACACAACAAATTGTTGTTTATTGTTATATTATTCTTACAGCATTATAAATAATAATACTAAGGATGCCTAAAATTCTGAATAGTACCTATCGATATTTTTTTTGTACATTCCGAAACCATATCGATACATCGATATTTTTGTACCAAGCTTAGTAAGTGCTGTATTTTTACGAATTAAATAACTCCGGTCTCTTGAGCTTTAGTGTTTCTTTTTTCTAAATTATTAAGATAATTATGACGGTTTCGGCACTCGTTATTTTTATGTCCACTCGTCATTATAATCTCATAAAAACAGCGACACGGGTTGATCAAAGGTTAAGCTACGTTTGCCGAGGTCAATCTGTGGAAGGGTGACCGTTCATAACATCCTCGGATCTTCCGTACCTCGAAAAGCACGTTAAGCCGTTGATCCCGGCTGACATTTGTAGATCTTTGGCTTAAATTGTGATATGTGAGACAGCTTACAAGCATGCACAGCCATTTTGTAAGCTAACACACGTTTTGATTGTACTTTATTGATAAAATATAACGGTAAATACCATGTTTAATACGTAAAACAAATAATAAATAAATAATTTGACGGTTCATTCACTATATAGATATACAATATGTTGAGTTAGAAAAATAACATCATGCTGGTGAAAACGAACATCAAATGCTGTTCCCAAGAGATAGCCCATCTCAGTTACCAGCACAGATCCTCAGCGCTAACCTTGAGTTGAGCAATAGTCGATTATAGTATAAAGTGCCTATGCGCGAACTTACCCCCGGTACTATGTCCAGCGCTCAAGATCCATGCCGGTGCTTACACCTTCCTTAAAAATGAGTTTATCAAATTCATCATGTGGTTCCATAGATTAGCGAGTTAGGTCTAGATTAGGTACTCTGATTTGTTAAATAATACAGGATGGGATTAGTGGACTGGCTAAGCAATTGATGCTTGCAGCTCAGACTTAACCTTTAGATATTCCAGAAAACAATGCTCATTGCTCAGTAGAAATATTTTGAAAAACATGCACCGTCATCATTATCCAACCGTAGATAGAAATCTTAAATAAAAAACTCCCATTCAGCCTTAACAATGCAGTTTCCTGGTTCATAGCGTTCTTTATTAACGCTCCCTGGACATAATGGAGTATTGTCGGCGGATCGTGGGCGATGCGCCTGACATCAGATTAGGTCGTAACCACCGCAATAATAAAGATATCTAAACATCTTAGTTCTCGTTCGAGAAATAGAAATGTCAGACTGCGTACTTAACTTTGGTTGTAGGCGTTGCTTGATTTAAGATAGGTACATGCCTAAGTACCATGGTAAATATGTTTCAATTACGTGACCATTAGTGGATCCAGGGGAGAGGGCTACTACCTACAGAATAGTTTTGAAGTTTCTCGATACAATTAGTACCTAGTTACTAGTTTTTAAGATTGCCGCTCCATATTTTCTTGAACCCTTCAAACATTATGGTCAACAGAAAATCTAACGTAAGAATTCAAGCATCGTTCTATTCGTAATAAAGAAAATTAAACTGTCTATTTGTAATGTCAAAATCAAGCATTTTACTTAATGAATATGAAAACCATTTTTTTTTGTCTGCCTGTCTATTTGTTTGAGGTAATCTCCGAAACGGCTGGCATTTTGACAGGACTTTCATTCAGATAGCTAATGATATATGATAAGCAATGACTTAGTCTACTTTTATTTTAGAAAAAAAAAAAAATTAGGGATCCGCGCAAAAAATGAAAACCTATGTTTTATTAAAATTTCACGCGTACAAAGTCGCGGGCACATCAGCTAGTCTGCATATAAGAGACAGAAAGGTTAGGTTTAGTTCCTAAAATTTATCCAGATAAAAAGATGCTGCTATTCGAGGCAGGGTACTGAAATCATCGCTTTTGCATGCATAGCTCGGCAAAGTTACTTTTGTATGAATACATAAGTGCTTGCATACATAAACTCACGCCTTTTTCCCATGAGATGGGCTCCAGTCTGAAATATAAAGTTTCTATTCTATTTCAATTTGATAGTCATAATACACGTTTACTCCAAATAAAATAACTATCAGAGGTGCTCAAATTGAAATACAACCGTGACATAATTCCGTAAAAAATATAGTTTTTTTTTATTTGCTTCAATTTACGGGACAGCAAACCTTTTATACCCAGGACACCTTTCGATATGAGAAAATGAGCACAAGCACGCCTCTGCTAGTGTTTATCTTGGCTTGAATTATAAAGGCTGGCTCAGCGAGGCCAAACCAAAATGCTGGATCTCGATTTTTTAATAACAACATTAAATTCCTATTACCTATCGACCAGGACGCAAGCCCATCTAATTAAAACAGGACTTACGTGGTTCTGCTGTTATTGCCCCATGTTGGAATCAAACTTCGTAAATGCGTTTTACCTGTCACTGTCATTGTTTTTGCTATTGACAGTGCCAGTGTCGTTCAAAACTGTGGAATAGTTTTTAGGGTGAAGTTAAAGTTCAATTTATTTTCATCGTATTGAACTACTGTATTTTTCATTCAAATGTATTTTGTATCCACAGGAATATTTTGTAGTTTACAGTTATAACTGAACAGTTATAATAAATATTGATTTTAATAAAACAGGATAAAATCACTTGAAACCTTTTTTCCGAACTGTTGTTATGAATGTCATTTTGGTAACGGATTTTCGATTTTCCCGTTCCCGTTCCATTCCTTTCAATTTCCTTCCTAAAGTGTTAATTTCCTCTAATTCCGTCTTTATTGATTTAATTTTTATTATATCACGACGTGCAACGCTATTTCAAGGTTAAATTATTCATGAGATAAGACAGACGTTCACTGACGCCAGTCTCAGTTGATAGCTCGTAAGAAAGAAACGCGTATTGAGCGCGCTTCTAATATTATTACGAATAATAAAATCTACGAAATTATGAAGTGAGTCATGAAATAAGTTATTTCCCGGATTCCCGTGCGTGAATAGATGTACTAATTGTGTTGTGTTCTAAAATACTGTGTTTATAGCTGAAGCTATAAAATTCTAATTACAATAGCCCAAAGTTCGAATATGATGGATAAAATCAAGTTATTGTGGTCTAAGACCAACCGGTGGCACAGAGGTTAGTACAATATTCTTATTATTTTCTTACAAATACCCATTAATTTTACTCAAGTGTAAAATCAATTAGCTTGCATAATTACTTGGCTGTAGACTTTTACTGCTAAAACAGTAAAACCTTAGTACTTATTGTGTTCGTAACTAGATAATGTTATCAATACCTATATGATATATGTATATATAATAATGATTTAAGTCTATAAATACATGCTAACATTTTTTTTAAAATAAAATCCTTAAAATAGTAGAGAAATAATTATCTGGTCAGAGGGTCATCTTAGTATTTATAACTGGGGGAACAGTTTGATTACATAATAATTATCGCTAGACAAAGGTCATCATCATCCTCATGACCTGATCCCAATTTATTTGGGGTTGGTGCAGTAAGTTTTCTTCTACCAAACATTTCTATTTGCTGGGTACTGGGCAAAGGTATATTCCCAATCTTATTATTTTTTTGTAGGTATGGTCAGGATTATTATAATAGTCTTTATTTACATTTAAACTCTTTGTACACTAAGTACTCAGTAATAATTGTTTATTTTTGATTACATTTAAGAAAAACAAACAGTATTATATTAAACATAAATAGTATTGTCTTGTAATTAAACTTAACAAATACACTACCCACAACATAAGCACACAATAAGCACTGTAAACTACTTACAATTACCATATTCAAGTATTTTAACAAATACAATAATACCTAATCAAATAATGGCGTAAGAACGAATAAATATGTGTAAATGTTACCTAATACATTCAACACTGAGAATAATTGTCATCATAGAACTTTACCAAAAGACTTATTAATTTTTCAAATATAATTTTAAATCCTATTCTATGTAGAATACATTTTTTTTTTTACTGAAATGTGGCCAGCTGACTCCCTAAAACTTTAAGTTGATCTGTTACTTATTTTGGATACTCTTCAATGGCCACACTACATTAATAATAATAATACCAGCCTCTTGCTGCCTCTATGCAGCGCAAAGGCCTCTTCTCATGCGGAGAAGGCATGAGCATTTATCACTAAGCTTGCTCAAGGCGAGTTGGTAATTTCACCACATTTTCTTTCATAATTTAGAAATGTCTAAGATAAACTAAGATAGTACTCATGAATTGAAAATGTCACATAAGTATTTGTCTGGATTTAAGTAACCACTGGGCCATCACAGCCTCAACTACATTAATATGCATAATTTGGTATGTAGAACTACCACTTGCCCACAACTTTGTCTGCGTGAATGTCTTTTATGGCAGATGCACACAAAGTCTCTGTTTGAAAACTATCCTAAGCCCTTCCTTAGGATTTAATCTATCTGTATATCAAATTTCATGTAAGTCTGTTCACGGGATTAAGAGTGAAAAGGTAACAAACAAGCACACAAACAGTTGCTTTCGCTTTTATAAATTCATTATTAATTTTAAAAGACATGCAAAGTTAATTTAGCCTTTAGAGAAGGTCCATGAGTGGCATAAATATTACATTTATTTCATAAACAAACAAATAAGTCACACACAGGATAATAAATATAGTATAATAGCTTATACTTTAAAATATAGTTGTTTGAATTCTGATAAAGTAATAAAATAGTAGCCTTAGATACAAAAAGATACAATTGTTGCAGTTTTTGTATCTTAGACTGCTTAGCTACTTAGAATTTGGAATATTTCTTATTGTACAGTCTTACACTACAGAGGATCTTCACCCCATTGACTGCTGGAATTTGTTTAAAAGATATACTAACACACAAGCTGCTAGTCGTGAATACAGGGGAACTTTAATCTTATAAAATGATTATAATTTCATACCTAAATTTTTGCTTACTCATAGTGACTATGAATAATGTACAGTAACACACAGTTGAGTCACTTATATTGTAAAACAAACTTAATGCTGCCTTTAAGGAAATTTCACTGTCATAATTTTTAGTAAGTAGTATTATTGGGTTTTCCCATCTGTAGTTCTCCAGAGTCAGAATTTATACCTGGTATTGTGGGCATGCCCACAGCACCCAGCTTATAAATTGTCAGTACATAAATTAGACACAGGAAATCAAATTGGACAATAAAACACATAAATATTTGTTGGATAAATCAGACAGAATCTGATCATAATATATGCTTCTTTACTGATATGATTATTATTCTCTGTATATAACTGTATATACAGTGTTTAGTAAAAGATAAGATATAAAGCTCAAGTAACAGATTACATAATGATAACATGATTGTGAGTATCACTGCCTTAGTGAAGCCAGCATCACTCTTAGATTATTCACCTCTGAATATTTTTTGTCTGTGCCTGAATAGCAAGTATTGAAGTATAAAATGTATACATACCTAGGTCTGTCATTGTCAATTTTTATCTTAATCTGTTTATGCATATGAGTAACCAAAATCTTTATATTCTTGTTAGGTACGTAAAAAAATGTGCAGATTTTATTATGGCCCTGTGGTCAAAGCCTCTCATACACAAGGTTGTAGGATCGAATCTGGGCAAGTACCAATGGTACTTTTTCATTTTTTTTAAAAACGTTGTATCGTGGATGCCTTTACTAACATTTAAACTCACATACACAAACAGCCAGATCCGGAACAGCTACCTGTACCCTTACAAATATTTGTTCCGTGCGGGGATCGAGCCCGCGACACGCAGCGCAGCAGCCAATCGCTCAGCCACTGCGCTAACCGTGCCGTCAATTCATAATGTACTTTCCAAGTTATCTTTTTCATCACTAACATCATGTTTCTATTATCCATCTACTCGTTTAAAGTTCATAAAAGATGTCACGTCTCATTAGTAATGCATTTTAAACTACTGAATGACATAATTGAAATTACCTAGGTCTCTTTATAGCTCGTGGCTAAATAAAAACAGCTGCACGGGTTGATCGAAGGTTAAGCTACGCTTGCCGAGGTCAGTCTGTGGATGGGTGACCGTTCGTAACATATCGAGACTCCTCCGTGCCTCGGAAAGCACGTTAAGCCGTTGGCCCCGGTTGTCATTTGTAGATCTTTGACAGTCGTTACGGGTAGTCAGAAACGTGAAAGTCTGACAACCAGTCTTACCAAGGGGTATCGTGTTGCCCAGTTACTGGGTTGTGGAGGTCAGATAGGCAGTCGCTCCATGTAAAATACTGGTATTCAGCTGCATCCGGTTAGACTGGTAGCCGACCCCAACATAGTTGGGAAAAGGCTAGGCAGATGATGACCTAGGTCTCTTTATGACGTATACAATAGTTAATAGGCTGCAAGGTCATCTAGATTATAAATATAGATAGGCAAAACAATGTATACCAGTGTTATTTAAAAATAAATACCTATGAAGATTAATTTATCATTTTAATTGAGATTAAAGTCCAACCTCTTTAGATCTGCTTTACAAATCGCTTATGCTCGTAGTAGCTGGGAAAAAAAAAACGCAGGGTTATCAACGTTTGATCTTGAGAGGTAAATACAGTCTTTTTTATTACGTAGGTAGGTAGTTAATGCTTTGAAGTTTCTAAAGTAATCAACAAAATCTTCATGCCTTGGCAGCAAGGTCCCTGAAGCGTATCATAATGCGCTATCGTACAAGTGCAGTTCACGATTATACGTGACGTGATAGTTATGCGGGGTTCACACCGTCCGAGGGGGAGGGGGGTCGCGGAAGTCGTGACCCCCCCACCCCCCACAGAAGTCGTCACGTCAAATTGAAAAACCTTTTAAAAGTAGACAATTACTTATCTTTAGGTATATACATATATACAATATAATTCTACTGTACGTGTGTACAGTGTACTGAACTGAACTCCTAAACGGCTGGACCGATTTGAATAAAAAGAATTGTATGAGTTTGGGTGGCGCCCTGGATGGTTTAGATTCACAATTGGACCCGGTAGGTGGAGCTGTAAGGGCAGGACGACGTCTGTTTGGTCTGCTAGTTAAATATATATTTTGTTAATAAATGATTAACTTACGGAACAAGATTGGTAAAAAAAAATATTACACCCATTTGTTTTGTGCTTTCTATTAGTCAACTATTTTGCCCCCCTTCCCCACCGCTGTGACGACCCTCCCCAGTCTCGACCACGCCTGGCCACAGGTCACTAAAGTCGCTAGTCTCAAAGTAGAGTACCATCCGACGTTTCTATATGGTCAGAAGCTGGCGATTACAGTAGACTGTGTAACTGTGGTGGCGGTGCGGCTTTGTGAATCAATTAGACGCACGGTGAAAATCGATCCGTGTAAACCCACCATTAAACATTCCGCATAAATATGGTCACACTAGCACTACGAAAATCACCCTT
The DNA here is from genome assembly GCA_905147745.2 of Phlogophora meticulosa. Classification (NCBI taxonomy): domain Eukaryota; kingdom Metazoa; phylum Arthropoda; class Insecta; order Lepidoptera; family Noctuidae; genus Phlogophora; species Phlogophora meticulosa. The sequence continues at coordinate 3,119,502 of LR990534.1, forward strand.
ACTGCAACGACATAAACGCGCTTTCAATGTCGTCTTGTTACCAGTAACGTGTGGTTTACTTCGTGTGTAGACGTCTTTTGGCTAAAATGATGAAAAGGGCGTAAATATGGCCCCTGTCGGGTTTTGGAAGGAGACTGTCAGGCAGGCAGTTTATGCAGCCGGACTGCAGGCTGTTGCGCCGGAGCGGTGCGGGTGCCGTACTGCGCACAGGCCGTAACTTTTTCCAAACGACGATTTTTTTTGACGACACGGTTGGCGCAGCGGTTGAGCCATCGGCTGCTGCGACGCGTGTTGTGGGTTCGATCCCCGCACGGAACAAATATTTGTATGACCTACAGGTAATTGTTCCGGGTCTGGCTGTTTGTGTATGTGAGATTAAATGTTTGTAAACGCACCCACGATACAGGAGAAATTCCTAGTGCGGGGCAACGTTTTTTTGAAAAAATAAATAAAAAATAACAGTTGTCGCGTTGAGAACGCAATGCAACGCCGCCGCCACGCACACGCGATTAGCATCGTTGTACGTACAGACGCCAGCACATCAAGCTATCCCAAACTATACAATTTTTCCAATATATCAGGACCCTTATTCTTTTGTAATAAAGATGAAAACCTATCAAAGAAATTTGGCGGATTGGGGTAGTTTGATGTGCTGGCGTCTGATGAGCCACGTGTTTAGTTTTTCTTCGTTTGAACCCAAGTGGCACTACAACCGTGGTGATACCACACGTCTAATTCGAAAGAGAACTAAATGTGAGCTTGTTTTTAAACTAGAGACGTGCCATGCTTTTGGACGAGTAAATTGTACAATCAAAGAATGACTAGGTCGAGCACCTGAAGGTCTATATCTGCCTGCACTTAATACGTAGTATTGCAAGTACGTATTTCCAACATTACGAATAAAAGATACGATGTAAACGGAGGTTCAGGACGCACTTAAGTTTTCCAAGAGCGACTGCCGAGCGTGAGGTCCTGGGTTCGATCCCCATGTCGGGTAAAGTATTATTTAGTTTTTCCAATAGGATTTTTCTCATTAGCAGCCCGGAATCTCGATTTGTTGTTGGTTGATGGCAATAGGCTCGCTCCCTGCTGGCAAATGTGGGTGTTACTATAGGTGTACCTCTGCCCAAAATTCGGAGAATGCAGGCGTGATGGTATTTAGTTACTACTTACTGCGAAGTCATTTTTAGCAAATTAACATGATGTGAACTGTATCTATATGTTCTTCTCGCAGAATTAAAAAATATAACGAAAATGTATTGAATTGACGAAGCTGACGAGTTTCCACGGATTGAATAATTGACGTTATTTTAAAATTCAAAGATATTCGTGAAAGACGACATCTAAAAAATTAACAGATCAACAAACATTATCTAGCTACTTATGAAAAGGCTTTATTTTTAATAATGCCAGTGACATTCATTCATTCACATCATTGCATCACACGTAATCACCTGCCACTGTTTGTCTCTGCATCACCCAAAGGTTGACTGTTAGAAAATGCCTATGGCATTAAGTCCTGTACATTTGTGTGCTTAAATTATTAAAAAATAAATAAATAATTAGATTTAAGATGTTTCATATTGATCTTAGTTTCTATAGATATAAATATTAATATACCTTGCATTCGGAATTTTTGTTTATGAGTTTTAAAAGGCGTAATGTTGCCGGCAAGTTAAAATCGAATGTGTTTATAAAAAAAAAGCTTCGCCATAATATTACCTTCATTGTACATGTAGGTAGGTACGCTAGGCTACACGTCAGTGGTAACCCCGTAGTCAAAATGCAATTCCAACCCTGTATTTAGTCGGGAATGTTTTTTAATGCTTCAATCACCATATGACCCATAATTACTGTCTCCTTGATCTAGTGGTCGCAAGCGCTACTCCCAACCGTGAGTTCTTGGGTTCTATTCCTGTGTTGGGTAAAGTCTTATTTGGTTTTTCAATCTAGAAAATTTTTGTAGCAGCCTGGAGGATTCCCTAATACATATAGGTGTATCAAAGGTACACCTCTGTCTTACCCTTTAGGGAATACAGGCGTGGTGTTATATTATAATTCATTTGTCAACAAAAAATCTATTGAACTTTTGTCTCTGTTTCAGCGTTCTTCATCTTTGCCATGGTAGAGTTCAAGGTCTTCCCTGCGGGCCAGCTGGGCTTCCAGTGCAACGACCCTGCGCTTTCACACCCCTTCACCGGAGACACCATCAGCTGGAAGCTGCTCCTGGCTACCACTGTGCTGCTGCCTTTAGTTTTTGTAAGTATTTACTCCTTTGGAACTCCTTGCCGGACTCCATGTTCACCACAACTGTCTTCAAGGCAAATTTTAGACTTATAAATAAATAATAATAATAATACCAGCCTGTTAATGTCCTACTGCAGGGGAAAGGCCTTTTCCGTACCTTCTCTGTTGGTTAAGAGGCCTTTATTGGACAGATATCATTATTCTATTCACACACATCAAAAAGTCTATGCAACATTACGGTACGGTTTTAAAATTTTGAACGATTTTTAATATTGTAACATTTATTTATTTTATAAATTATAACTAAAAAAAATTGATGCGTGAGTGACTAAAGCAACGAAATCTCTCATTCAATTGTTCGTTTAATTACTATAATTAACAATGTGTCCCGTAAAATACGTAGTATATAATAAAGTTAAAAAGAAATTAAACTTTTCATGTTTTACAAAATTAGAATAGCGTCATTTTTTTTTAAAATGATTTGGTAATTAAACACAAAGTGTGACCACCTGTGATGTTTAAAACTTATCAGCAACGATTTATCATTGAATTTATGAGATTCTTTATCTGATCCTGAGGCAATCGCTCCCAATGGAATTTAAAGAAGTCTTTTGGTTGTTGGGTGGTCGACACTCCGTCCAGGTTGAACTCCAAACACGTCTCTGGAGCATGTCACATGCGTGCTCAATGGGATTGAGGTCTGGAGATTTTGCATGCCACGGTATCACCCGGATGTATTCCATTGCCAAGTACTCTCTGGTCCTCCGAGCTGTGTGCGAACGCGCCTTGTCGTGCGTACGCCTGAAATCTGAAGCAAGACTTTGTGTAAATGGGTGAACATATGGCCTGAGGACATCTTCAACGTTTTAGCGTTTATGTTGCCATCTGCAAAAACGAGCTCCGTTCGTCTGTTCTTCATAATACCCACCCATATCATCACTGTGGAGCCACTGTAAGGGTGCACTTCCTGGACGTATCCCTTCTCGTATCAGGCCTAATTCCACCGGGACTCATCGCAAAATCAAATTGTATCCCATTGCTCCTGGGTCCATGTCAAGAGTTTCGTTTCGACGGGCGCGATTCAAATGGCGTATAGGTGGGCACCTAATTGGGCGCCGTGCTGATATGCCGTATTCATGCAGCCTATTTCTCACGGTTTGGCGGCTAACAACAACACCACTAGGTAATTGTAGCTTTAAACCTATCTCCCGGGCGTTTAACATCGGCTGACGTCTTGTAGTCGGTTGTATGTATCGTTTCTGTCGAGCAGTTGTATTCCTTCCACGTCCTGGATGCTGCTCTGCAGGATATACTGTATTAACGTAACGTAGCTAAAGACGACAAATCACTCTCCTATTGACATCAAAACCTGGGACTGATTTCAACTTGTACCATTCCTATAGTCTCTGCATTTCATCAGCAGTTAAATGGCATATGGATAAAAGTGAGATAAATACCAAATTTAAAAAGCAACGATAACAAATTAAATGGGTAAAAAATAAGGAGAATAGTTTCTATTTTAAAATCAGCCAGTATGTTTCCGAGAACAAAAAAGATTGTATACTAATATGATTTGTTAAGAAAAAATAAAGTATCTATTAAAACATGCATTTTGCTTAGGTATTTTTTACGTTTTTATTAGTAGCCCACCAATTATTTTGTTATTTTCCCAGATGTTGGTAGTAGAGAGAATATACCACAATGATAAGACAGTGAAACACAGGCAAGCAATGTGTTGGTTCAGAGAGTACCTGTTCGGGGTCCTGATGAACCTCGTCATAGTGCAGACGCTGAAACTCATCGTGGGATCTCCGAGACCTCACTTCTTTGATACCTGCAGCCCTAAAGAGGCGTTGACCTGTCAAGGGTGAGAATTTAAAGATTTATGTTTTGTCAAGTAAAGATCAATAACCAGAAGAGGTCAGGAGGCGTAAAATACAAATTTTATCAAAGCTTTCGTTCTGTCCAAATAAAATGTGCCGGTATCTACATGTAATAGGGGGCGAGCCTATTGCCATCAACCGGGCACAAATGCAGACACCGGGATGCTAATGAAGAAGTTGCATTTGGAAATACCCAATAACACTTTGCCCGACCAGATAATCCAACTTATTATCATGATGCTAAGCAATAGCGCTTGCGGGCATGAGGTCCTGGGTTCGATTCCCATGTTGGACTAAGTGTTATTGGGTTTTCCGCCTAGAATTTTCTCAATAGCAGCCTGAAGTCTGGATCCGGTTGATGGAAATAAGCTCGCCCCTTATAACATTGGACTTAAAACTGGCGAAATGTGGGTACCTATAGTTTCTATAGGTGTACGTCTGCCTATATCTTCGGATACTACAGACGTTATGATATGCTATGTTAAATGCTCTTGTCACCCAGTGTAGGTTTTTGTTTTAAACATAAGAATAGAATAGAATATATCTTTATTTGCTTAGAATACAGGTACATACAAAATAGGATGGTTAATAACATAATAAGATCCGTGTACAATCTGCCTTGTTGGCATGCAAATACAATAATTATTATACAAAGTTAGCTATAGGGCAAATAGGTTATTGGAATATATCATCTAGGGAATTCTGTACAGAATAATAACATTTATCTACGAGTAATTCTATAAAACATTTTTTAAATTCCATCAATGGCAAGTTTTTCATTGGATTAGGAATTTTATTAAAGATAGTAGGAGCCATACAGATCACACTTTCTTTTAATAGGCTAGTTTTAAATGTGCCTGTGCATAGTAAGTTCTGATATTGTGATCTTAATGCTGTATTTCGTTCCCTGGTTTCTGTTACCGTTGCAAATAAATTCCTTTTTGTTATTACAAATATTGCTAATTCGAGGAAAAATACTTACAAAGGTTTGACGGTAGTATCTCTTTTTACAGTTCTGAATACGTGGCAAGATACACGTGTACAAAGGCGCATTGGTTGAATCAGTCGGACAGGAGCTTTCCTTCAGGACACACGTCACTGGCGGTGCACACAGGCCTGTTTCTAGCCGTAAGTATTGCTAAGTAATTACTGGAGTTACAAAAACAAATATCTTGTAGGCTATCATCTGCCTAGCCTATTCCCAACTGTGTTGGGGTCGTCTTTTAGAGTAACCGGATGCAGCTGAATACCAGTATTTTACATCTAGCGATCTGGCTATCTAACCTCCACAGCCCAGTAACTGGGCAATACGATACCCCTGGGTAAGACTGGTTGCCAGACTTTCGGATTTCTGACTACCCGTAACGACTGTTAAAGATCTACAAATGACAGCCGGGACCAACGGGGCACGGGGGAGCCTCGATATGTTACGAACGGTCACCCATCCACAGACTGACCTCGACAAGCGTAGCTTAACCTTCGATCAATCCGTGCGGCTGTTTTTTTTTAGCAACGAGCTCCTTTAATATCTTTTAAGCTATATTTAACACTAAGTATTCAAAATTTAATATCTGTAGCCGAATTAGTTGAGCTACGCTATCTCGTAAATTAAAATAAAAGAAAACTATAAACCAAAAGATTACTTGGATGCTGAGAAAGTTTAGAATTAAGCTACCAATGTACCGTCAAGCAACAAACCATTAGAATTAAAAATAGTATTCTGAATTTAGATCGACACAAGTTATGTTAAATCAAATTCAAATTCATTTATTTCGTGAACACAGGGTACATACAATAGATGTTATAATAATTAGGATCCATGCTGTGTCCCGCATTAAAGCAAAAACTTTTAATATTTTGTAAAATATTAAAAGTTTTTTAAACAAATACTTACATTTAAGAAATTCAAAATAATTATAAATAATGTCAAATCAAGATGTCAAGTTAAATAAAATATATAAATAAAGTTAAAAAAGAAAACTGAGTGTAAATGTAAGGCTATACAGGCCAGACATATTGAGTCGTTGAGCTCCCTGAAATAGGGTTCATCTACACTATGACTGATGCATCCATGCCGTCTGTCGGGGCAGGTCAAAGTTTCATAATGAGCCAATTCCAAATAGCCAATGTGCTATTCCAGATATAATAAATAATATAATCTATCTCTGTGCCAAATTTCATCCTGATCCGTTTGGCCGTTCGGGCGTGATTGAGTGACAAACATCCATCCATCTAAACTTTCGCGTACATAAACTTTTTCCTATAGGGGTAGGTAAAAACTACAGAACGCCAGCTACGATACTTACATACTCCTTTTGCTTCGTTTACGTTCATACATCTGGTCATACACGCACGCCGGTTGCGAGTACTACGCACCTGACCTTTTTGAAGAACATCACCAATAAGGTCAGTGTATGTCCTAGGGCTTTTTGCCTCTATTAAATTTGTAAAATGTAAAGTCACTAGGTATACTTACTTACACAGTATTAGGTATATCTTTTTCTTTTATCTAAAACGAAGTAGATGGTACCTATAGCCATCAAATAGGTACTACCTACTTTAACCTTGAGTTAAGCTAATGAATGTGTCATGTTCTACTCGTACTATGTCCAAAAAAATGCCTCCTTAAATGATTGTAAACAAAAAGTCGCTCAAGGTTTTATTACGATCTTAAACCTATAATATACCTAACCCACAATTATATAAGGCACAAAATGGAATACCCATATTCCGTCTCGTGATTGCTATGGGCGATCATACCTCTCTTATAGGACTAACACTTCGTGTTACTATTAATATAATATAACATCACGCCTGCATTGGACAGTAGTGTACCTACAGTACACCCACATTTCACCAGTCATGTTTAAGTCCCATGTCCAACGTTAAAAATAAAAAGTAATAGGGGTTGAGCCCACTCCGGGCTGCTACTGAAAAAATCCTAATGAGAATCCTATTATTACATTTCTCGACACGGGAACCGAACCCAGGACCTCATGTTTAGCAGGCACGCTTGCGACCACAAGACCAACGAGGCGGTCGTGTTATTGTTACTCGTGGTAATATAGCTTCATATAGGTGAAAGTGGCTACCCAGTAACTGGGTTGTGGAGGTCAGATAGGCAGTCGCTCTATGTAAAATACTGGTATTCAGCTGCATCCGGTTATTAGACTGGAAATCAACCCCAATATAGTTGGGAAAAAGCTCGGCATATGATGAACTGACAATTTTCATTTTTTTTATTACAGTACTATCTCCAACGCCGAACGTCCTGTCCCACGACAAGCAGGATCATCATCATCCAAGCTCTGTGCGTGGCCACAGCAGTGCTGTGCAGCGTGTCCCGCATGACGGACCACCGCCATCACTGGTGGGACGTGCTGGCGGGGGCGGCCATCGCGGCGCCAGTGTTGTTGTGGACGGTGAGTTGCTGGCTGTTTATGTTTGGGCGGACTGGTGGCCCAGATGTAACCATCCCACACCGCTATATAAGTGTTCAAAATCAAAATTTATTTTTTCAAATTAGGCTGAGAATCAGCACTTTTTGAACTTCAAAACGTTTATAAAAGAGAGTCCCTCAAAACGCCCACCCTTCATAGGCAGGTCTCGGCATCGAACTCAGACAAGCCAATTTATTTGGGGTCGGCACAGCATGTTTTCTTCTTCCATAAATATCTAGTCACCTCATTTCTAGCCATATCATTATTTTTACAATTCATCCGTGATTTCTTTAGTCCGAACCTGCGATATTGAGATGAGTTTAATTCGAGATATTTGCTATAAGTATACCATCATAAAATGACGGAGCTGCAGATCTCGCCTTTTTACCATGGGGAACCCAAATAAATTGGCTTGTCTGAGTTCGATGCCGAGACCTGCCTGTGAAGGGTTTGCGTTTTGGGGGACTGTTATATTCCTTTTACTTCGCCTACGTTCATACATCTCCTCAAACACGCACGCCGGTAGCGAGTGGTTCGCATCTGATCTTTCTGAAGAACATCACCAATAACGTATGCCCTGCTTGGGCGTCCCCTTCCAGTGTTTTCACTTAAATATGAAACTGCCTCAAGTATAAATTTTGCTTGTCGCCTCTCATTAATAGATTAGTGTCCTTAAAAATTCTGATTGGTCCGAAAGTTGGATTACTCAAAAATACTAATCACGTATTTTTTCTTTTGTCACGTAAACCAAAAATGACGACGATATAGTGCGTTGAAATTGCGCGTGACGTCACGCCGTGCTACACTTTTAACGTAACAGTAACGTCACAAGCCCCGTCTCCTGAACTTTGATGTGCTATATCATTGTCACTTTTTGTTGATTTGAGTAAGCAAAAAGAAACGTGTCCAAATTGTTTGGTAATCTTACTGATGGACTAAATAGACTTAATATATTTTTGCCTAGGACACATCCCTGTTCTCTCATCGTGAACAAATCATCTAAGAAAGCAATACATGTTAGCGTCCATGCCATCACACCTGTAATCCCCGGAGAGTTAGGCAGAGGTGTACACCCACATTTCGCCAGTTATGTTTAAGTCCTATGTAACAGGTGGCGTTTTTTTTTTTTAGTAGTTGGCGAGCCTGCCCAGCCCTACGGGGTATATAGGCGTGATGTTTTACTTCGTACAAACCAATTAGAGTATTGAGTTAAAAGCACAATACAAGAACCAAAACGTTTTTTCATAGCCAACTTCGATAATTTAAGCCTTTATGCATTTAAAAATGAGTCTTATGTCCTTGAAATAAGATTTAATTTGCTTTGGCTCGAATGACGGTCAGTATGGCAAAATTCAGTTTTAGAAAAAAGTATCTATATTAATAGTTACTGAAATCGATTCAGTAGGCAATTGTAAACAAATTACTTTCAGGGCTTGCGTTTATTATCTTACACCTTGTATATTAATTTAAAAAATTTCTCTTCTAGATATATTCCCTGTGCGGTAACTTCGAGTGTACGAACAAGACGGTAACAGCAGACGGTCCAACGAGTATCGACGCAGGAGTCGCCGAGGCGCCTCTAATCAGCAAAGAGACGTAACTTACGTAGTAAGTATTATTAGTAACGACGCTAGCTAGCTGTAATTATTTACTGAAACAATGCTGTGTGTATCGGAACGAAATAAAAAGTATAAATATCCAAAATAATGGTATTTTCAAGATACTAGTGTCCAAAATGCTGGTACTTTTAAAAACCTAGTATCTCAAATATACTGGTAGTTTTAAAAACCTCGTATCCAAAATACTGGCACTTTTAAGAAACTAGTAGGTATTCAAAATGCTGATACTTTTAAGATACTGCTATCCGAAATACTGGTACTTTGCAGATGGTAGTCTCCAAAATACTGGTATTGCGTTTAATAATCTGTTATTCCCAATATTGTGGTAAGTATCAATGTCCAAAATACTGTAAAGACTAATACAAATATGCCTTCGTAAAACCTTCACAGCCTTAAATCCAATTGTTGTTAAAGTTCTACATTGTTGTGCATGTTTATAAGTGAAACTGAATAACATATTAACATAACATTACGCCTGTATTCTCCGAAGGATTTGGCAGACGAGTACCCCCTCATTACACTGATTAATCAGGTACATAAAATAAAAAAATGATGACAATGACGACTTCGTTGGTCCAATGGTCGCAAATGGGACTGCTAAGTATGAGGACCTGGATTCTATTTCCGGGCAATGTAATTTGTTATTGGGATTTTTCACTAGTATTTTTTTAGTAGCAGCCCGGAGTCTGGATGTGTGCCCCGTTGATGGCAATGGGCTCACCCTCTATTACATGGGACTGAAACAGAGCTGGTGAAATGTGGGTGTAATGTAGGTACATGTCTGCCCAACCCTTCGGGGAACACAGGCGTGTTGTTATGTAAAATATAAATAAGTGAAAAACCCGTTCTAAAATAAGAAGTTAACATTTTTATACCATTGAACCCGAGATAGCCTTTAGAAACACTGATGACGAATTTAAAACCCTCAATTGCCGTGGGTATAAATGTGTACCACGCTCACCAAACCGTTTTCCACTCTATTTGTATATCGTTACGGTTTAATTTAATTTAAACGATTTTGTGTGTGGGTTCTATGGTAGTCTAATAAAACTGCAAAATATTAGAAATCACACTACCAAGGTCAATATTGTACATTTTAATCTCATTAAAAGATTAAATCCTGTAACGTCGATCCCCTTATCCTTTATGGAGTAAAGTTATGTCATACTTAATCTGAGGATTATGCTGGTTATAACAGCTTATAACAGGAACCAAATACCAATATTAATTTTAAAAAAATACTGTGATTTTTGTCATGTCTATAAAAAATATAAGTACACCAAACTATCGTATTTTAATGTAATGTTTACATAACGATAGATTAGATAAGTGCTTATAAAGCAATGGCTTCTTTTTGCCCACACTTCGCACGCTTCACATTTTTCTTATCCCACAGCTGGGCAGAGTATAGAGCAGACCGCATAGATGGTTCACTTACCGTTGTCTAATCGGTGTCCATCATGAATGGCGCCAAACGTCGTTAATACGAGTTATACCAGCATAAACGCAAGACCTTTGAAGGGGTCATTGTACTCATCACCAAGAATAACTTTTACTATGATACTAACACTGAAATCGCGAAGAATCGACTCCCCAATAGATTTATGTGCACATAACTCAGCAAGATGTACTGCACGGCAAATTTGTGTCGCTATTTCGGGGTTGTTCCCATAGTAAAATTTGTTCATAGTGATGAGCACAATGAACCCCTTTTTTTAAGGATGGGAAGTCATTCAATGAGTTCTCACGTTCTGGGTGGAACGGGAGGGCGTGTCAGACTTTTACTGACTAAAACCCATCCGTGTTCCGTACTTGCCCTTTACGTTCCGGGGTCACGGGAACTGTTTCGAACAGCCCGCAACCTTGGCTTCGGCCCCCTATAGCCAATTTTGCTGACACGGCTCCATGAGGCGCGCGGGGAACACGGCGGGCCGTTGACTCAGGCCTGGTCTCTGATCGGACGGTGAGCTAGCACAATGACGATCGATTGATTAAGAGGTCTTGTGTTCCTTGTATTACCGTCTCTTTTTCGCACGAGAATATTGACAACTTCGACACTTCTTAGGGATTTGGGTGTAGTTAGGGTAAAGATTTATTGAAAAGATAAAGAGAGAGAAAAAGTATTTATCTTGCAATGCCGGTCGTTGTAGGTATTAATGTTGTAGTAGAATTTGTGTAGATAGATAATAACATTTTAGAGCATATAATTTATTTCTATTCATAAGAACTTTCTAGTATTATTTTGTGATCATAAAACTTGGTTTTCAGAGATTAATATAATATAATACATGACATGTAAAGTCATATATCAATATTTTAATTTAGATTTAATTGACAATCATGTAATTTTTTTTAAATCGGCTAAAATCTAAAACAAATATGATTTTTACTGTTACAAATTTTAAGTCTTGACAGCAATTATAGAGCACATGAAGTAGAACATGACATAGATAGTATAATGTCATTAACCAAACGAATACGTTATTGTTAAATTCATTAACAAAAAAAAACAGGCAAAATCTCAAATCTTGGTAAGAACGTCATGATTTTCTTGCCCTTATCCCAATTTATTTGAGTTCGGCGCAGCATGTCTTCTTTTTCCATGTATACCTTGGTAAGAACAACATATGTATATTTCCATTTTCCAAGTAAATTTATATTGTTAGTAATCGCAATAATATGTTTTTTTGAGAAAGATTTTTTGGTGATAGCTAAATATACTGCGCTAGGGGACATCGTTTCATTTTTCTTGTAATATTCACGTTCATCAACTAGATTTATTTCAGATTGTATGCCTTGCAAATTTTTAGCCCACTTTTACAATAAATTTAACCAAACTTTTTCAATTCCTCTACTCGTACTTGCTCTGCAAGACGATTAGCATTGTTTATACTTTTAACTATTCCAAATTTGAAGTCTGTAAGCAACTCTGAGAGACAGACAGACAGACACAGTCGCACCATAACGGTCCAATTTCACCATTCTGGTACGAAACTTTAGAAAGCAATAATAACGTACAAAGTAGACAAAGAGATGATTATATTTAAACTTCTATACGATAAACTTTAAACACTCAGAATAACTGAACTGTAAGTACAGAGGCCAGCACATCAAGTTACCCCAATGTGTCAAATTTCTTTGATAGGTTTTGAACTTTATTACGAAAGAATGAAGTTCATATTCAATTGGGAAGATCTGACAGTTTCGTTTGGCTGTGTGCTGGCGTCTGTACGTAATAAATATATCTTTTTCGCTGACATAAAGTCAGCTTACAGCATTTATATTTTACAAGTATTCCCCTCACTGCTTGTGGGGGATTACCTTGCCGGTTTGGAAACAAGCTCATTGTATAAGAAATCAAGCTTAAACCAATTGTACGAGTATATCACGCCAAATAATATATTCAATATTTACTAAGAAAATATGCAATGATCAATATTTTGTATAAGATTGAAAACTGTATTTTTTATCATGTGTGTATTAAAGGTGTTTTATTCATAATAGCTGTGTTTTATTTTATCGATTTAAGCATAACAAAGGAAACTTCTTAAAAATAAATTGTGTTTGAAGTATTAATAATACAATATGCCAAAAGTTTGACTAGTATCTAGTATTTTCAGCAATGCATTTAAACAACTTATCTTCTGCTTAAGTAACAGTATCATTCACAAATACTCATAAATTGCAAATTATACGTTTGTATAACTTCAGAACACAACAAACGGTATATAATTACGTAAACGCTAGATAATTACACACTCCATGCTCACTGACTCCATGAAATAAACGGTGAAACAACTGATAATTACGGTAATTATGAGCGGACTCGAATAAATCCGAACATTTCTTCGAAATTCTATTAGGAATTCAAACATTGTGTACTCGCGGATACGGGCTAACCGGGCTATAGCATTCGACACTATTGCCATAGTTCATTTTCCTATAATACTGTTTAACCACCATTTTAAGCACTTTCCCGCCATTCTTTATCTGTATTCTGACGATATTCAACATGAACGCGTTGTACTGGCCGTTTTTGCTAGTTTTTATTATGTTTGGAAAGGAGGTGTACTCCAAGGATCCTACTTGGGTTCACTTTATCAAAAGTTATGTTGAGAATGAAGGAAAACCAACTATTTTGATTTTTGGGGACCTCTGCTGGGATAAAAGTAAGTAGGATTGCGTATTCAGATTTTTTGAAAATACCCAGGGCAAAATATCTACTTAGTTGCTTTTTTTAGTCAATTTTTATCAACCCTATTTCTTGTGGATTCATTATTTCCGAAATAAAACTTATATTATTTCTAGATGTCATTGTTAGTTTGGCAAATGAAATATCAAGAATTGGAAGCAGATCCTCAACGTCACTAAATGAGGACTCAAAATATTATTATCACGACCTACTATACCTTATTGATCTTGACTGTCCAAGAGCTGAAGAAATCATTGCTTGGGTAATGGGATTTATTTTGACTAATGCATATTATATTTGGAAGACTTTAATACTCGTTTAACTGTTGGCGCAGTGGTTGAGCCATCGGCTGCTGCGCCGCGTGTTGTGGGTTCGATCCCCGCACGGAACAAATATTTGTATGACCTACAGGTAGTTGTTCCGGGTCTGGCTGTTTGTGTATGTGAGTTTAAATGTTTGTAAACGCACCCACGATACAGGAGAAATTCCTAGTGTGGGGCAACGTTTTTTTAAATAAAGAAAAAAAAAAAAAAAAAACTGTTTGCTGTTTTTTACCACTTAGGTTGTATGCACAGTAACTGGGCGTAAATATGAGAGATCGAGCCTCATGTATGATGTGCATCATCATCCTTTTGCCCTTATCCCAATCTCTTTTGGGTGGGCGAAGCATGTCCTCTTCTATCATACATACTTCTCCATTTTCTGCCATCGCAATACTCACCTCCTGTTTAGCCATATCATCTTTCACACAATCATTCCATCGTTTCTTTGATATTCCACTACTCCCATTACCATCCACATTGATACTCAAACCTTTCCTCAAACATTTCTCATGCACATAAATAATGCATCCAGCTTTAAAAACATACTGTCACAGAGAGACAGAGAATACACCCACATAACCGAACTTTTCTCATAAAACTCGCTAGCTGAACACCTCACCTCATTCACTGTGCCATAACATTGGGTCAGATTATTTTAAGAGAATCAGCCTACCGCACTCTAACAAAATAATCTTTATTTTCAAGGCATCAAAACGCAACCTGTTTAGTTCACCGTTTCGCTGGCTGGTCATCACCGCTTGGTCTAAGCGCGCAAGTATGGCTGCTTTATGGAACAGCCCCATATTGGCTGATAGTGATTTGGTACTTGCCGCTGGAACTGGGAGCTTGTTAAAACTAACGGAACGTAAGTAAAGGGTTAGGCTAACCGCCTTATATGGGAACGAGGTCATCCTGGGAAGTACTGACAACTATTTTGTCGCCAATGCGGCTTGCCTTACTGATCTTGAATCACGACCTCGTTGTTATTGGTTAGGTACAGTTTTTGGCAAGCAGGTCGTCCTGGGAAGTATTGACACCTATTATGTTACCTAAGCCAACGCTGCTGGCCTTACTGATCTTGAATCACGACCCCATTGTTATTGGTTACAGTTAATTAGGGCTCGCTTTACTGTGCTATACGAAATGGACTTAACGTATAAATTGGCAACCTATTTGATGTGTAATAGTGCTCACCACCTACGAAAATCGGTTCTAAAACTTCTCATGGCCGGTGCCCAATCTTTAATATGTGTTGGAGATATGGCCGTGTGCCTTGTGGTGCAAGGCTGTTATTGTACCACTATATAAAGAGAAAGACAGCAGGAGCATAAAAACTACTTACTCCGGCATTAGTCTTTTCAACTACGTAAACTGTATGCAAAGGGTTTGATTAAAAAAGTGATAGATAGAATGGAATATGAAAAATTATGGGGGCGGGGTTTAGAGAGGAATTGTGGTGCATAGCCGAAAAACATCTGGAAAAGCACAAGAATAGTTATTTGTGCAACAAGAGAGCAAAGATTTTGAATCCTGAGCAAGCGAGTGATTCTAAAGTTGAATCCTGAGTGTGGCGAGGGATTCAAAAGCACGACATGCAAAAAACTTTGCTCTCGTGTAACACATATAACTTTTTACTTCAGCAGCGAGAACACTTAAGGAGATAAAATAATAAACAGGAATAGATTGAAGTAACTATTTATTGTGAATCAAAATAAATAACATTGTAGGTAGAGGTACCAATTAAATAAAATGAAATTCATCATTTTAAAAGTTAAAAGTAAAATTACTGCAAATTAAGAGTAACAGATTTGTTTGGCAACGTATGTTTCAATATGCACGTTATGTTTTGTTTTTAAAGTAGCTTTCAACATTGAGTAAATATAAATATAAAAAATAAGATAGCAACACCGTCTCCGAAAAACTGCTTGCGCCCTTTTTAAGTCTCCATTCAAGGAAGACAGTCAGATATTTCTCGCGAGACTTCTCAGGTAGGAAACTTAATTCTGCTTTAATAACTTGTTGTTTTAACTCTTCCGGTGTTAATCTTCGCTAGTTTCACTCATATTTTGCGATTCTTTTAATATTTTTTATCTTATTCAACTCTTTACGCCAGCCACGAAATTTTATTCCCGCTTTTTTATTTAAACTACGGCGTGTTCGGAAATAGCACCCATGATATTCAAAATATAACATTATTGAAACTAGAAATAAATATTTACAGGTTAAATATCAGTTTTATTTGCAGTAAATACTTATTTTCGTTTAAATACAAAAATAAGTTAAAAATTCAATAAATTACATTAAAAGACATACCTAATTATCTTTATGCAAAATTTCATTAGTTAGTACGAAATTCCGAACGTCTTTGAGGTCGAATTCAAAATCGGAACTTTGAAAAGGCTGGTCTTTGTCTCTCTCTCTTTCTAATGGCAGGAAAGAGATAGAGTGTGTATGTATCGAATTGTATGATTAACCCAAGGCTGAATAAAATATTCGTGGCTTTCTGAAAACAAAAATTAAAAAGTTACTTTGTCTCACTCAGTGAGCAAAATCGCAAAAAATGCGATTTTGCTCACTGATTTCAGGCAGCAAAACCTACATGTTTGAGCTACTGAAGTGAAAAGTTTATTATGCTTTCGTTGACTTGTAGACGGCCTATAAAATAAGCCTAAGACAGTGTGTGGTGGGAAGAACTAGTCGATTATGGGCACTGATATTTTTCTACAGGGGTACCTACTTCTGGTTTTCGCTGTAAACAGCTTCGGTCGGTCAATATTTCTAAAGTTATAGTTTATAATAATGCGTTACTTATTCTATTCCTTGTATTTTACAACGGAACTCGGCAGTTCTACTTGGCGGCAGTAATAAGTGTGGTGGGACTTCTCCACCGGACGACGTCCTTCACGAAAAGTTACTCTTAGTAAAACTTATCTGTCGTTAATCCTTCAATTCCTAAGTTCACAAGCCTTCGCCCAACGGCTCCATGATATCCACCGTACGCGGCTACTACAACGGCAGCCTGGTGGACGTACGTCCTCACCGGGAGCAGTTCAGAAGACGACGTGACCTCATGGGCCATACCATTACCATGTCCAATGTCATACAAGATAGCAACACTTCGCAGTACCATTTGTTGCAGGAGGATAGAATGTGAGTGAGGGATTGATGTTTTCATAAATAAAATTTTCTTTGTTTTTTTAAACAGATTTTTTTTTGTATAGGATAAAACCGAGGTAAATGCCCCACTTTTTTGGAAAGGCCTTATAATTTTAAAACGATTAATTTACCATAAATGATTCCAAATAAATATAGCTTCACTTAAGGACCTGTTGTAATTGCCTTAACAATTTCTGACTGCGCAGAAATTGAGTTTTGCAGAAACTTTAATTTGGGGGTGCCTACGTGTATGAATAGATCCCCCACCATGAAAAAGGTACAGAAGTTAGATGCCTGAGTTGAAAATAAATATCGAGCGGACGGACTGACTTACTGATTGACTGAGCCTGAGCCTGAGCTGATCCTGAGATAAAAGGATCTAAGCGTCCGAACGGGAATAATAAACAAAGTAAGACAAGCAGAAACAGCAGAACAGTAAATCTCGCCTAAGGGCTGACCAGGCTCAAGTTCTTTGCCAACATCCATGGCACTACTAACAAAATCATCAGTCGGGTCAACAAGTTAGTTCGAAGGATCTTCCCCGTTTAATTTTGCTACTTTCTTTGTCGAAATGTTGTTTTTTGGACATTCACGTGAACGAAATAGTGGACACAGCTAGTATCAAGTGAATGTAGCGAAGTTTTTAACAGTTGATAAAATTTGTGTAGGGAACCAGAATATGACGCCTTACCAAAGATTTGCTGGATGAACGTGAAGCTAGCTTTCCAGATGTTGAACGCTACGCCTGGGCACGTGTTCAGTTACCGCTGGGGCTACAAGGTCAATGGCCAGTGGTCAGGTATGATCAATGACCTGTACTCTGGAAGAGCGGATTTGGGTAAGTACCAAGCCACCTAGATATTTGGGTTGACACTCGTACTTTTAGTGTAAAATATGTATACACTTTTTTTTAAACTTTGTCCCACATTAGCCACAGCCTGACCCGGAACAACTACCTGTAGGCCATACAGATATTTGTTCCGTACGGGAATCAAACCCACGACGCAGTCACTGCACCAACCGCGCCGTCAAATTAGCATTCTCTGATAATTTATAATTACTCCCATCTTTTTCATTATGAAAAAAAAACCATGCATTTCAAAAGCATACGACATTACATAGCCAGGAGAATTATCAAATATAAGTGGCAATGGGCGGGAAATATTGGAAAGTTTTGGAATGACGTCGACTGTGTGCAAAAGACCCTGTATACGAAGGCTGGTCCATCTTGTGGTGCAAGATGGACCAGTAACCTGTCGTGTGTCCTTCTGGTTTTCTATTGGAAGTGGAATACCAGTAGGTACTTAGCTATCGGTCATCGTGACTTTTCCTGGTGGAAGCCTAGCAGTGGACGTGGTTCAAGCTATGAATGGTGTAAAAACCAAAACTTCTCGAAACTGGAATCCAAATAGCTTTTACTTTCCAGGCACAAACTCCGTTGTATCAGTCATGGATCGCCTTGACGTGGTTTCCTACACGGACAACCTAGCCCCCTTCAAGGTTCGCTTCGTATTCCGCCAGCCCCCGCTGCCGTACGTGGCTAATATATTCTCCATGCCTTTCTCCGAAAATGTGTGGATAGCCATGTCTGCGTGTGCGGTGATCTCTACTGCGACTGTGTATCTGGCTGCGAAGTGGGAGCCTGAAGAAGGCAAGGTAAGGTGCTTACATAATACATCAGGCCATCTACTATCATGTTCATTTGGATTATCAAAATATTGGTTGGGTGTCAAGTGATCGGTAGATGTGCGAGTCCGTTTCCTATTTTTTGCATACTAATGTATAATGTGTTTTGTATGTGAAATATAAAAGGCGCGCCTTGGTTGTAGAATCCATCAATTTGCGGTCACGGCAAACCACATGACGCTCTCTCATGCCGTCATGCCCCCTCTACGCAACCGCTTTCGATTCCATTGTGTGTGTGCGCGTGCGTAGTAAATACACCGTTGATTCCCTGTATGACCGACCGAACGTTTGACTGACTACAACCACTAAAAACAACTTATAATTTTACTCCATAATTAAACTAATTTTTTTTTACTACCTATCAATTTTGATATTTCTCATCTGCCGGGCGTGTCGTGATGTCCAAATTTTTATTACATTCTATTTTTTTTTAATATGTGTAAGTATTCCTAGCAAAACTGGTGGCATACAGTGCACCCCTTGCTTTGTCCAGGGTCCAGCACAATTGAGTAGCGTATGCGACGCGATGCTGCTGACGTGCAGCGCTATTGGCCAGCAGGGTTGTGTCATGGAACCTAAGAGGCTATCAGGTCAGTTGCTAGAAGGCAGCTATGATGGTAGGTAAAATTTTCAATTTGAGGTCCTTGTGGCAAAATAATAACAGTAGCACGGGACGATCGAAGGTTGTGGGCCAGGGAATAGCAAGGGAAGATACTGACAAATTATTGTTTCTGTACGCTACGTTGATGTATCACAATGTGCAGGTCGTATGATGGTGTTCGTGCTGTTCACGGCGCTTATGGCGCTGTACGCGGCGTACTCGGCCAACATCGTGGTACTACTGCAGGCGCCGTCTAACTCTATCCGCAGCCTGCCGCAGCTCGCCGGGGCCAAGATCACACTCGCGGCCATCGATGTCGACTATAGCCATTTTATTTTTAAAGTGAGCTTACTATATATCACTTTCAGTATATGTACATCCACAAAAACCATCCTGTGCCCCTTATTTTACCAGCTATCCTGATCTCGGGTTGTTACGGATGGAAAAACCCAATAACACTTTGCCCGATCCGGGAATCGAACCCAAGACCTCAGGTTTAGTAGCACATGCGATCACAATATAATTTTTTTTTTTTATAATTTTTAATTTATTTATAAAAGTATTACAAAAATGTACATTTATGTGCAGTAGTGTTATTTCTAAAACAATGGTATAATTAACTAAAACTAAACTAAAACTAAAATATGTTTATTACAGGTGCAAGTCGGTAATGATAGTTCGAGATTACAATGTTAGATAGCGACCCGCCCGATCTAGGTTAATTCAAACCTGTGTTTCAGGCCATCACTTTACATTTAATTTAAAGAAAGCACTAAAATTTAAAGTTAAACTGAAATAAAATAATCTATAGAAAAAACTATGAGAAAAAAACCTAATTATTAGTACATTAATATCTAAAACT
This sequence comes from Phlogophora meticulosa, assembly GCA_905147745.2. NCBI lineage: Eukaryota > Metazoa > Arthropoda > Insecta > Lepidoptera > Noctuidae > Phlogophora > Phlogophora meticulosa. The sequence continues at coordinate 3,139,511 of LR990534.1, forward strand.
AAACCTATGTAAATTTACAAAAGTAAAATACTTACGAGGGAATAATATATCATCATGACAAAATTTCTAGAAGTTTTTCTGTGTCTGTGTAATTGAGTATCGCTAAATATTCTGTTAACAATATACTACATTTCTTATAGCTTACACTATAGAAGCCTAGTAACTTGTTGAGCCTATTATACAGAAAAGGTCCTAAAAACACAAAAAATCGATTAGCAAACGCATGACTAGTTTGAGGATTTATGCAAACCAAGTCCTTCCTTCTCTTGTCGGTAGGTACTGGGTCAAAAGGAAGTGCCGTGTGCTGGTGTAGTACTGTACTTAGTATAAATAATTGCCGTACTGTTAGTACATTACATGATTGGTAGAGCTCGTGCGTAGGAAATCTAAAAGGGCGAAAGGTAGCAACCTTTAGAATTGCTCTTTGAGCACGCTCTAGAGGGAGTAGAATTGTTTTTGCAGCCCCACCCCAAGAAGTTATGCAATATGTAAGAATGGATTGACACAAAGCTAAATAAACCTGTTTAATGAGTTTATAGTCTGCTATGTTCCGTAAATTCTTAAAGACATATATTAATTTGCGCACTCTAGTACATAGTAACTCGATATGTTTACGGAAATTTAGATTAGTATCAATAGTGACACCTAGGTATTTTAAGTGGTCAGCTTTTGCTAAAGTGGAGCAGGAACATGCGGTGTCAGCGTACGTGCCGCAATTATGCGCGTAAATTTTTAGATTAGTAAGCGGTATGTTAGTATTTCTCATTGTAAATAAAATGTATTTTGTTTTATCTGCATTTAATGTCAGTAGATTATTATGAAGCCAATTAGACACAATGTTAAAACCATTCTGAGCATGTTCATAGACCTCAACTCTTGATTTAGCTGAAAACAATAGAGCGGTGTGTATACCAACGAGACAGTCAATCCAAGGAATCCTCTTGCTATTCAGAATAGAAATAATACAAAAAATAAAACGGATAATACTTACCTACTTAAGCTGGTTCCTATATCAGACTTTTACTGATTTTTCCACCACGAGACCAGGTCTGGTCGAGGTGGCCCAGTCGAATGGTGCTAAAAGTACATTTTATATTAGGATGCTGTTGGGGCTTCCGCATTTGTACAGTGCTTCTGGAATGTTCGTAGAAACCCACATTGATGGTTGTTTAGCCACTAGGCAGGTCGCGTGGGAGCAAAATTATTAGTTGTGTAAATGGAGAACCCATTTATACCCAGACTCTGGGTATATCTGCATAATTATGTCGAATCGGTGTTCTAAACTAGAAACAATATGTACGATATAGAATTTACATACTAACATAGTTTGTCAAGTCTTTTTTGTTACTAACACTATGGTTTTTTGGCTAAAGTCTTTACGTCTGTCTAACCTCCTGAACTTTCACCAGTTGTACAACGATCCAGTTCGTGAGGTGGTGCTCAAGAGAATCGACCCAGAAAAGGGAAAGAAACATTTCTACGACCTCAACGATGGAGTTGAGAGGATCAGACAGGTAATAGACATCAGTTACTTTTTGAACTTCTATGTGGGAAAAAGCTACACTTTCCTCTGCATATAAGGACATTAAAACTCATAAAGAAAAAGCTGAAAAATCTGCTAACATTTCACCAGCTTTTATATGTATAACCTGGAGGAGATTGTGGTAAAAATAATAACAACCGCATGGGCCGACCGAAGATCAAACAACCATTGCCAGGATTTGTCTGTGTACTGTGGTTGGACGACCATCCATAACTCACATACCCCTAAGTGTCTATAGAAAAACACGTAAAGCAGAACTTATAGATTTTTGACAGTCGCCACGCGCAGTCAGAAGCCCAAAAGTCTGACTACCGCTTTTGTCGTAACCCGTATCGTGTTAAGCAGTAGGTAACTGGATTATATATATAAAATTTGAAGTGGTACAATATAAAATGTCGAGCCGCTCTTATATTTTGACGTCAAGTACGGGACAAATGTACCGCCTGTTGTATGTCCTACCCAAGTCCCAACACTGCTCAGCAGTAGCACTTACGACTACTAAACCAACAAGGAATTTATGATGTATTTAATTCTGTGTCAGAATGAATAGTCAATCCGATAAGCTTATCTCCCTCTCATCATCCAGGGTCTGTTCGCGTTCCACTCGATCGTGGAGCCACTGTACCTGCGCATCGAGCAGACTTTCCTGGAGCATGAGAAGTGTGACCTGATGGAGGTAGACTTCCTCAACACCTTTGATGCCTTCGTGCCTGTGAGGAAGGGATCGCCTTATTTGGAACTGCTCAGAGTCGTGTAAGCAAATAATGATGCTCGTTTTCACTAATGCTAGGTGACACCTAAATGAATGCCGAAACCAAAACGCTCTGCAGAATATTCAACGCTTAGCGCCGAGAGTTACCAGAAGACGCATCGTGGTTCCCTACAAGGTGGACCGTCGACCTGATGAAGATCGCAGGAAGCGATAGATGAGGGCAGCGCAGGATCGATCTTTGGGGGAGGCCTATGTCCACCAGTGGACGTCTTTGGGCAGAAATGGTGATGATGATGATGAAATTAAAAATCTCATCGGGTTAGGTAGAAATCAAGAATCATGATCGCCCCAGACGCGAGCGCTTCGCACTCTTAACTTTATAGCAGAGAAGGTAGAAATTTTTGCTTGTATGAACACAGGGATAACATTATGCGTAATCAGTTATAGATATAAGCTGTTAGTTTGCACTGGGTTGTGCCTGTAAAAATAGTTGTAAGTAATGATAAATAAATAAATGAATGATGGAAATCAGACATTTAAAATAATGAAATTTCCAGGTTCAAACAGATCCGCGAGTCGGGAATCCGTTCAGCGCTATCAAAACGCCTACAAGTCCCGAAGCCGCACTGTACCTCCAAGATGTCCTCCTTCAGCAGCGTGGGCCTGATAGACATGAAGCCAGTCTTGATCCTCATGCTGTACGGCATCTGTTTGTCTGTGGTCATCGCGGTTGCGGAGATTGTTGTGTTCAAGTTGTGAGTTTTTTAGTTCTATGAGAGATGCCATACCGGTACATTGCCTAGCGACCAACAAGCGTATTTGATGGTTTCATACAAATCAACATAATAATTTTTATCTGCTGAATTGTTTAATTAGTATTACTTACTTTGTATTGTTGAACCTATTTTAGTTAGGGCATAGTAGGTGGGTACTTAGTTTATATTCCAGGTACATTGTCGTCATGTAGGACAAAATATTGTATACTTAACACTATTTTAAACCCCCGACGCAAAAACGACGGGGTGTTATAAGTTTGACGTGTCTGTGTGTGTGTCTGTCTGTGGCATCGTAGCTCCCAAACGGATAAACCGATTTTGATTTTGTTTTTTTAAAAGAGTAAGTATGTAGTTATTTCCCATTCTACTCCATACGAAACACACATTTAAAAGAGGCAGTTTTTTTTTATGAGTGCGTGCCTTTTATAGTGGTCTAATTAAAATTTATTATTTGGCTTTGATGGTGTGCTGTATCGTCGTCCAACCACGGAACGCACGTGCAATGAACAAAGCGTCCAGATAGACTAGAGGGGAAGTTGCGGTAGGTATGACGTCGGAGACCATGGCAGCTCAGTGTGGTTTGGATTTATCGCACGTGTGGTTTGGATTCATTCGGTGCGTGAAAATTACTGCGTCGTGAATCTGCGGCGACACACACAACGCACCAGTGTGTGGTAACACGCAAACTTGAATTTTGTCTGTACCTAAGACATTTCCCATTTGGCTCAAGCGCAAAAACATAACATTCATTATTTGCTTCTACAGGACCACGAAGAGAAAGCTGCATGAAGTGAAGGATACCCATCTACCATACTCAGCTTGAAGACGAAAACAATGAGAAAATTAAATCCTGTTTTAAAAATCAATGTTTTTATGTTACAAAATAAACCATTGCCAGAATAAAGGTTTGTCAACGTATACTCCTTAAGTAACTTAAAAAAAAATTAGATCTATGTGTTATGTGGTATGAGCTTAATACACTTACGCATTGAACTTACGAACATAGTATTCTCGAAACTATACTTGTATGAAATAGATCTTTTCTCAAAGTTACAATCTTTATTTCAAGCCTTTGAATTTTGCTCGAGGTAATATATTTATGTTCGTGACCGTACCTACGTCGAGTCGTGGTTGCATAGTAGATTTACAGAGGCCAGCACATCAAGCTACCTCAATCTATCAAATTTATTTGTTGGTTTTTCAGCTTTATTACCAAAGAGTTTGGGATAGGTTGATGTGTTGAAAAAAAACTTTAGTAAGTTTGTGAAATATTAGATATTATAATAATATATAAAGCCTCATACATTTTTTTCTGCGTATGTTTCTTTATATGCCTATGTGTAATTCTAACATCTAAAGTACTATAATACTGTAAAGTTTAATCAAAATCCGTTCAGTAGTTTTTGCGTAAAATAATGACAATCATAAATACATCCTTTATTAGTAAGAAGTAGAATTGTATGTTGCTTATATGTGTATCAGGATTAGAATAAAAAGAAGTGTGGAATAAATAAAACAAACAAAATATCACGAAAGGATAATTTTATTGTACAAGCTAGGGTTCAAAACATTTTGAATGCTTCCGTTGAAACTTTAACCGTAAAAGCGAGTAACACACTGAAACTTACTATACCTCCCGTCTACAGCCTGGGTTATACTAGGTGAAAGGGACATCGACACACATCCTGATAACATGAGTTGTGGTACATAATTTTGGACCTCCGGAATAGAAAATTTTCGTCGGCTTTTCACAAATTTTTGTTTTTTTTTCTGTTTTTTTTTTTACTTTATACTGTATATAATCCATCGACACCTGATACCCATGGCTTCAATACATAATTCTGGCCCCCCGAATGGAAATTTACCGTCGGCTTTTTCCTAATATTGGTTTCTTTTTCTGAATTATCTTATTATTATTTTCTTATTATTAATATATATTTTATATCTTAATATATATATTTCTTGTGTGCGTGTGTATGTGACTGAACTCCTCCTAAACGACTGGACCAATTTTGATGAAATTTTTTGTGTGTGTTCGTGGAGATTCGAGAATGGTTTAGATTTACAATTGGACCCGGTAGGTGGCGCTGTACGGGCAGGACGACGTCTGTTCGGTCCGCTAGTATATATATATATAAATATAAAATTCCCGTGTCACAATGTTAGTTACCATACTCCTCCGAAACGGCTTGACTGATTTTTATGAAATTTTGTGTGCATATTGGATAGGTCTGAGAATCGGCCAGCATCTATTTTTCATACCCCTAAGTGATGAGGGTGGTCCACCCCAACATCTTGTTTGGCAAAACAACGTTTGCTAGGTCAGCTAGTTTTAATATAAATTGTATATTATCATCACGAGAAAATCATAAGTTTTATGTTACACAACGAGATTTTTAAATAAAAAGTAAATAATTCACTTCTTTCATTAAAAATCTCATCGGTTTACATGTAAGTACTGCTCAGTTTAAAGAAAAAAAGAGATCAGAAAATATAGTAGGAATTTTGAAAATTGAAAAGCTGACGAAAAATTTCAACGCTGAGGTATCCAGAATCATGGTTTCAGGATATGCGTCGATGTCCCCCCCACTCTCTATTCTATTTTTATACAACTCACTGCAGGAGAACATCCCTGACAATGAAAAGTAGGTGTACAGAAAAACTTGTGTTTTAAGAATTGCACCTGCCACTGTTTGTCTCTGCATCACCCAAAGGTTGACTGGTAGAAAATGCCTATGGCATTAAGTCCGCCTCTGTACATTTGTGTGCTTAAAGTATTAAATTTATAAATAAATACCGATACGCTGACTGCAGATAGCGACATAATTAGACAACTATTTCGGCAGTTTGACTGTCTTTTAATATTAAAGAACTTAATTATTTGTTTTAAATATAATACTAGTCTTTTTTTCAACCAAGTAATTAGCAAGATAGGATAGTGTTGCCATAATTTTGGCGCTAGCTGTACATAGCGATGATACAACCGTTGTAATGGTTAACTTTTAAATATCCAGGTTGTAGCTGATACAGTTAGTCAGTGTGGTACAGTTAAACTAAACAAGTTTGATAAGTTATAAATAAGTTACTAGGTGATGGAAAGGTACAGTTAGTGTTTATACTTTATAATATCCCACAGGTAACGTTTAGCAGCGAAGCTAAAACTTAAATTCACTCATAATAAAAAGTTTCTAACCTAGTCACCCACTGCTTGGCAAAGGATAGTAGAAAAAAAATAGTGCGTAGAGTCCCTCCGCGGGGAAGAAATGAAACTTCGTAATGTGGAAGTCAAAATAGGAGGGGGTAGAAATTGTTTTTGGGTAAATCATATTGATACCCCATCAATGGTAGCGTTAAACGTGTAACGCTACCTTGTTGGAAGTCGCATTAGAAGTTTCACTTCAAAAATATACTTTGGAACGAAGTTGTTTAACACCTCAACTGCCAGGCAGCGAGGCACAATAGAAAATGTATTGTTTGTCGGTCACTTGGCGTTTAAGTTGTCAACGTTCGACGTCTTACCGCTCAGTTCAATAAACTTTTCCAGGGAATTGAGTTCTTAGAAACTCAGAAAGTACATATGAATTAAAAAACTCGCATTGGTACTTGCCCAGGTTTGAACCCACAACCTCGTGCACAAGAGGCGAGGCCTAAACCACTGGGCCATCATGACGATCGAATTTAGAAGTATTGCTCTTAAAACCATAGCAGAATTAACTACATAACAATTTCAAATCATAGTTCAATTCTTTCTCTTTTTATATTTTTTTTCTTTTTTTTTGCGTGTATAACTTTCCGTTTGGTATTATTTTAACATTTATTCATAATCTAGTTTAACTTTTTTATATTATGTGGAAAATGTTGTTGCCGTTTATTTTCCCAAATAAAATAAAATAAAAACGTTGCTCGCGGTAGTTGACTGGTAGAAATTGTTATGCCCCCATGCGACTTTCCCTCTCTTTCTCTGTCTAATATATCTAGTGTGAGTGTGTGTGTGTGCGTGGTGAAGTTCGTACCTGACAGGGGGTCCATTGAATGCACACTTATTTTTAATTACTAGTTGTCGCTCAGTGGTCGAAATAAGACAGTCTTAGCTTTCTGCACTCCTCCATATGAACTTTAACTATGTCAAATCTCAAACTTCTCTCATTGCTCAATATTCTTAAAAAGGGATCCAAAATTTTGTTTCACATATAAATAACATCATTCTTGAAGTGGAAAAACAGAAAGTTCACATAGTACAGTTATCTTGAGCGCCAATCCTAATTACTTTATGCGATATTGGACCTTACTCTTGAGACAATACTACGCGCACACCAACCCCCACCACACCGACAAGAGCTCAAGTTAAATGCCATCAACTATAGTTGTTAAGTTTTTAATGGAATACTTTGCCCAGCAGTGGGCTGTCAAATGCCAACATAAATCGGTGACTTACATACTATTTAAAACTAACGTAGATCCACATAAGAATCTAGCTTTCTAAATAAATAATTGAAAACAATTCAGATAGTGTACACCACTTATTGTTGGAACAATACTTTTAAGTGTTCTATTCTCTTCTAGTCTATACTAAATAGGGATGGGCCGAACGTAGTTTCGATCGAATACGAACATTCGGTGATAATAAGAAGTTCGGCCGACATTCGGTTATTTTCATCGCGCATAGAACGTCGAATCTTGTTTATGCGGTCACTTGGAATTTTTGGTGCCCATCCCGCAGTATGCGACACCCTCGCTACTCTCCAGCAAATACATAATGACAAGTGTATTACTGTTCAAATATCATTTAATGTGAACAGTAAAGCACATTAAGTGATTTCAAGCTGACCATCGAAGTTTCAAGTAAGAAACTTTAAATATTTGCTAGTTAAAAATAGTGATTTTTGGCAATACAAATTAGTTCAGTGCTTAGATGATAAAATTCTGATGTATATTTCATTGCTAAATGAGAAATAAACAATAAATAAATACTTTTAATTGTGTTTTGTTTTATTATTTTAGTCAAACAGGTAAGATATCTTAATTTATCTTGAATGGATCGTTCGGAATTCAAAAAGCCGAATTTCGGTTAAACCGAATTTGAAACGATTTTGGGCCCATCCCTAATACTAAAGTGTTATTTTTGAATCGTTCATAAGGTCACACGGTCCTTGAAAATATTTGTCTGTTATAGGCCTTCATATTTAGAGCATCAATTATAATATCTTTTCATTCTAACAACCTAATTAAAATAAATATTAATACAATGAAGTTTGCTCACTTACATTCACATTTTCCTTGAGATATTTTTAGATTTTACTAAGACGAATTTTCAAGTCTTTGTGTTTTTACTCTTTGAAATCATTATAGGTCAACTCTCAAAGCGTAGTGTAATTATCTATGGGCCTGTTGTTCGGCATGGCGCATCGAATTGTAAAATCCTCACATCACACAACTCACTGCGCTTTTTTGTATTCAAATGCGATGCACAGCGGCCTGATGCGGATGTTATATGAGGTTAGATTACAAAGCCCTTCTTTCCATCATCTTTTGACATTATGAACGATTCGAAAACAGAACCCTTTTCAATTGCTATCTACTTGAGTAGTTCGCTATCTTCTGAGAGAGTTTTCTCCTTAACCAGTGTGTTGAGATGGTCGATGAGCCCCTGTACCGACATCTCGCCGTGCACCTTGTTGTCGCGCGTGCGCACGTTCACTGTGCCTGAACCCTTCTCGCGGTCGCCGACAACTGGAAAGAGAAAGTGAGGGTTATTAAGGGCTGATATTATCAAAGACTCTTCTCGATCTTTTTATCCATGGAATAATGTGTATACACATCGATCGTACAAACTGATACCATGAGGTCAGAACATGGTTCTGGAAACACCACGTTGAAATTTTTCTTCGTTAGTTCTAAATTTGAAATGAGGAAAAACCGACGAAAAATTTCAAAATTGGTAAAAAAAAACTGTCTAGAATTAAAAGAAAAGTTTGAATATGATTTTATTTTTCTTTTAATGTGCGTGATAGTTTTTTTTACAAAAAGTAATAATTTAATTACCTAATATGTAGTTGAACTGCGCAAGCTGTGCATTCCGTACTTTCTTGTTGAGCGTGTCGCCGGCGTCTGTGTCTACCTCCGACATGAAGCCAGCTGCGAACAGCTTTTCGTTCACCTGAAATAATAGGTAGCAGATAATAAAAACTGAGAAGCTTGTCGCTAAATAGTAACAGCCACTCGGTTGCCGAGGTAGGTCGGTAGACCCTTCGTGCCAGGAAAATGACGTGTGAAGCCTTTGGTCCTAGCTGTCATTGGCAAATCTTTGACAGTTGTCGGAAGCCCGAAGGTCTGACAACACCTTACAATTTAGTCACGAGCCATTCCGTCCAACTAGCTTTTTATAAATCCTTATATAGCTACAAGATAAGATAGCATAACATCACGCCTGTAATACCCAAAGGGTTCGGCAGAAATATATCTATAGTACACCCACATTTCGCCAGTTATGATTAAGTCTCAAGCAATAGGGGACGAGCTTATTGCTATGAACCGGGTGCAAATCCAGACTCCGGCTGCTAACGATCTGAAAATTCTTTGCCCAACTCGGGAATCGAACCCAAGACTTCATCTCAGCAGTAGCGCTTACGAACACTAGTCCAATGAGGTAGTATGCGACCCTGATGATGATCCTGTGTGCGGACTGCTACGTCCGCACTCCTTGGTCTGAACTGCGCAAGCTGGATTTATGCTATCCACGATGACATCATCGTGGATACCACAAATCCAGCCTCAGAAATTTCAGATGGAGAAACCCAATAACGCTTCGCCCGACCCGGGAATTAAGATATTAAAATATTTACCTGCTTGGCATAGTCGTCGAAGTGCGGCCCGACTGGCACTACGCACACCTGGCGCGGACTGAGCCAGAAGGGCCACTTGCCCGCGTACGACTCGCTCAGGATCGCGATCATGCGCTCCACGGAGCCCAGGATGGCGCGGTGGATGATCACCGGACGCTTCTTGTCGCCGCTCTCACTGAAAAGCAAAGAATACAGGTTATAACACTGACCATCGAATCATGCGCATCATTTATGACAAGATAAGATGACGTCACAGGACTATTGGAAAAAAGAGCTAAATTCGAAAAAAAGGCACGCCTGTATCTCCCGAAGGACAAGCCATAGATTTGTTAGACTTTTTGTGGTTCGTGTAAAAAGGTGCAGCCGTCAAATACCACCAAAGTTGCGGCCGACGGCCGACGAGGGGGCACCATAATGTGAAATTCCCGCCGGAATTTACATGACCCCCCCTTTAAATCACATTTGTAATATATGGTGCCTACTAAGAATCTTAAATATTGACGAAAAAATAAATACACGTGATATCTTACTTCACCCCCCACCCCCTTGTGATAATTCGTGATTTTTGCCACACCCCCTTTCGCGCCTTACGTGATTAATGGACGATGGCCCCCTACGGCGACTTATTAATAAAAATCTTCCATAGCAACTACTTGTGTACTCAGGTGGCAGAACGTAACGTCATTTCATCTTCGCAATTATTAATACAGATCTTTGACAGTCGTTACGGGTAGTCAGTAGCCTGAAAGTCTACCAACCATTCTTACCGAAGAGTATTGTTTTACAGTAACTGGGTTATGAAGGTCAGATAGACAGTCACTCCATGTAAAATACTGATATTAAGCTGCATCCGTTTTAACTGAAAGCTGACCCCAACATAATTGAGAAAAGGCTAGACAGATGATGATGTACTTTTTAAGTTTATCTTAGACATCACTGACATCGGTGAAGGAAAATATCGTGAGGAAACTTGGACTTATATAATTAATATAAGTCTGAAATCGCCAACCCGTCTTGAGCAAGCGTGGTGATTAATGCTCGTGCCTTCTCTGTATGAGAAGAAGCCTTTACCCTGCAGTGGGACAGTAATAGGCTGGTACTTTACTTTACTAGATGATGATGATAACCTCACCTGACATAAGTGAGATTGAATCTCTCGGGCAGCTGGAAATCCAGTTGTATGGTGGCACACTGGTGTGACCTGCGGAGTGCGTCCTGTATGGTGATGTCTATCTTAGGCCCGTAGAACGCGCCGTCGCCTGGGTTCAGTTGCCAAGGGCGACCAAACTTGTTCAGGGAATCTGCTAACGCCTGGAAATAATCCGTACTAATATTATAAATGCGAAAGTAACTTTGTTTTCTTTTCACGATTAAAGGGCTGACCGGATCGTAATGAATTCTGGCAAGGAGATAGATTATATCCTGGGGAAGGACATAGGATAGTTTTTAATCCGCGACTTTGTCTGTATCTGCGATAACCGACATTAACGCTAACGAAGTAGCGGGCGAAGTTTAGTTTGTAATTAGTATTTGATAAGACATAGTAGTACTGCTTGAACTTATTTTGACAGCTGTCCAGCATTGGTTTTTGCTCTCTTCAGAGAAATAAAAAAAAGCAACTGGAATCAGCTGCAATTATCAATTTGGCTTCAAATTTAGGCTGAGCTTGCTACAGTCAGTCCGTGAATAGAGATTCGTTATAACCTTAAACGCCATATGACCTACAAAATACATTTTTACTTTACTTTACATGGTAGGGGGTGATGGGCATGTTCACATCTCATCTATAGCTTTTTACATGTACGACTTGGGAAGCGAGTTCTGGGTAAATTAACAAACTTTTTTCGACCCGGACTAAAAGTGTTAAGTTGTTACACATCTCTAGGGCCGTGTAAGGAACGATTGATATCAATGAGAAAAATTCTATCCTTTTTAGGATAGAATTTTTCTCATTGCATTTCTCATTGGAGAAGTGCCCAAAAGGCTGGCATTGTTTTCAATGCCAGCCTTTTATGCCAGCCTCCCGATGATAACATAACATCACGACTGTATTCCCCGAATGGTTGTGTAGAGGTGCACCTATACTAAAACCCACATTTTGCCAGTCATATGTGTGTGTGTTTGTTATGCTTGTGTGTGTGTGTTATGTGTGCGTGTGTGTGTGTTTGTTATGCTTGTGTGTGTGTTATGTGTGCGTCATGTTTTCCCGATAATGCAAATTTCCAATATCGATCCTGTGTCTTTATAATACGTTAAAACTTCATACAAAGTCAGTAGTAGTTGGATTTTGGCAAGATAGGTGAATAGATATTGTACCTTCTCAGCCTGGTCCCATGTAGCCAGGTCTCCGAGGAATTTCTCCGGCCGCGTGGACAGCTTCAGTTGGAATGTGAACCCGAACGTGGTGTACACGCAGCTCAGGAAGTCCAGGCACGCCAGCTGAGGACAAATGTGTTTATTTTACTTACATTTCGGTATTTCAGCAAATTGACTTCTGTTTTCATGATCATAAAGGTGTGTGTTTTATAATTTATTCAATTGACAGTGAATGCTTGATAATAGTTAATACGGAACCCTTATGGTGCGGCTAAGAACCTTTTTCACAGGAACGAGTATGAGTTACGTAGGTCTAAGCACCCTTAGAGCTAGAAAAAGCAAGCTTCTATGTCAACGCAATAAAAATACGGCCATTTATGTGACATATTTTGTTACTCGCACACAAATCAAAGCCTGTATAGGGTATTTCCTGTTGACCTAGTACTAATCATCAAATTTGGCAAGAAGTCAGGTCTCAGGACAAATAACGGAAAAAGTCCGAAAATTGGAAATGACTGGTTTTAAAACCACCTCTTATTTTAATTAAAGTAGTTGAAAAATTGCCTAAGGTTTATACGGGACCCGGGGCGCGATTCCGACTCGCACAACTGTCCGGTTTTTTAATTATATATAAGGATTATGCGAGCTGACATGTGGCAAATAATTTAGTTCAATGATTTATATGTTCCAATTATTGTTTATAATTAAGTTCTTCTAACTAGTCAGACGTGTTGCTGGGGAGTTTGTTCCGCCACTTTTTCTTTTCAGCAAACACTAGGAAGTGGTTAGGGTGGGCGTATTGGGGGACTGTCTCATGTAAATTATGACGTTCAAAACGGTGCTGATTCTCAGCCTAATATGAATGAATATTGACTTTTAGATTTTGGATTGAAATTGATTTTTAAATTATAATTTTTAACGAAGACACTTGTGATCAGATTGAGTATCGTTACCATCTCCTGCTCGATGTGCTGCGGCGTGCAGAAGATGTGCGCGTCGTCCTGCTGGAAGCGGCGCACGCGCGTGAGGCCGGTGAGCGCGCCGCTGAGCTCGTTGCGGTGCAGCACGCCGAAGTCCGCCAGCCGCAGCGGCAGCTCGCGCCACGAGCGGATGCGGTTGTCGAACAGCAGGCTGCGGCCACAGGAACACCGCAGGGTATTGCAATACAACTTCGACATGTTTGATTTTAACAGATTCGAAATTACGTGATAGTTTTAAAGAACTAAAAAGTTTCATGAATTTTCAAATAATGTGGTCTCATGATTATGTTTCGCTGCGGGCAAAATAAGATGAAGGATGGCGGTTCGATTTCCGGGTCCGATAGTGTTATTGGGTTTTTCCATCTGGAATTCAAACTTTAGATTCCTGTCCGGTTAGTGGAAATACGTTCGCCCCTCTTAAATGAGACTTAAACATAACTGGCGAAATTTGGCTGTACTATATAGGTATTCTCTCTCTCTATCTCTGCCTAACCCTTCTGGTTTTACAGGCATGATGTTATGTGTTAATTGATCAGGGTGTGTAACTCACCAATGTCCCGGGCAGTTCATGGGTTTGAGCGCGAAGGTTTCCTTCTCGACGTCAAAGGAGAACATATTCTCAGAGTAATGCGCCCAGTGGCCTGATGTCTGCCACAGCTTGGCGTTGTACATGTTGGGGGTGACTACTTCTTGGAAGCCGCGGAGTCTGGATGGTAAAAAAGTAATATTAGATCATGCTACAAGGGGATGTGTGGTGTTACGCGAATGGATAGAATAAGAAATGAGTTTGTAAGAGGAAGTCTGAAAGTGGCGCCTGTGACCGAGAAATTGTGTGGAAATCGGTTGTCATGGTATGGACATGTGATCCGAAGGAATGAGGACCATGTTGTGAAGAAAGTTTTGAGTATGAATGTCCAGGGTTACATGAGTAGAGGAAGACCAAAGAAAAGATGGATGGATTGTGTGAAAGATGATATGGCAAGAAAAGAGGTGACCCTTGAAATGACGGCAAATAGAGATGTATGGAAGAAGAAAACATGCTGCGCCGACCCCAAATAAATTGGGATAAGGGCAGGAGGATGATGATGATGATGATGCTACAAGGGGATAAAGCACTGTCTTACATCACGGGTGTCATATTGAACACCGAGCGTAACAAAGGATTGGATGACGAGAATCCAGAATGCATCGAGGGATTCAAGATAGCCCAAGAGAAAGACACCTTTATCCCCAAGGTGACTACTCTAAATTTTACATCCTCTGCGAAATAATAAAAAGTAATTCGATTTTGAAATAACTTGTTTTTGGTGCCGAAAAAGGTTTTACTTACACAAACTTTTATTTGAGGATTCACATTCAAAACCTGTTATCGACCAGACAGGTATAATAAAATATTATAGCCTGGCTAGAATTAGTAATTACTTAGTTTGGTCAGGTTCATTCATACATTACACATATCATTTGACACTATCAAGCAATTGGTGAGAAATAATATTAATTGGATAACTTTATGGTACAAAACAATGCTTGTAGGAATTGTTTGACCAATACTTGCTATGTAATAGCTTGCGTGCTAGGTTTTGACCTAACGTCAACATAACCAGTGACTTTATTCTTTTCCGTGCGTTATGCCTTTTACAACAGGTGTCTGTTCGTCGATGAGGAGTTCTACTAGGGTCTCTTCTAAGTCCATGATCATATGGCTACGCATAGATAACTAACCATATTTTTTTTTAACCTTCTGTACAGACGCCAGCACATCAAGCTACCCCAAAGTGTCAGATTTTCCCAATTGAACATGAACCTTATTTCTATTAGGATAAAGTTGAAAAACAATCAAAGACATAGACACATTGGGGTAGCTTCGATGTGCTGGCCTCTTTACAATAACCAATTAATAAAATGCGTGTGTTTAGTTTCAGATGGGAATGTTATTTGATCTGCTTTGAACATGATTTTAGAAGATAATTCTTGCAGATTCTATTACATACCTGTATTGTTCCCTGACAAAGTTGACGAGAGTGTTGTATATGTGAGCGCCTCGCGGCTGGAAGAAGCAAGAGCCGGGTGACATCTCGTGGAAGAAGAATAGCTCTTGTTCCTGAAACGATAGCGGTCAAATTAGCATGCGTTTAACTTTTTCCTCAGGATTGAGTCAACAGACAATTTACTTGCGTCCTTAAGCAATATTAGATACTTGATAAATATGTCTTTCTTGTTCGAATATTTGAAAAGTGGAGAATAGTTCTAACATACAACTTCACTGCCTCGTTGGTGTAGTGGTCATAAACACTACTGCTAACCATGGAGTCTAGTAAATGTCAGCCCAACAGTGTTTATTTGTCAAGCATTGCAGCATTAAGCTGAGGTGGGAGCATTTTTGGCCTCACACAGGTAAAATAATCAAAAATCCTATAATAATGATCAACAACTTGGGTCGATCAAAACCACAAAAAATAAAAAACTTATTCAGACCTCTGAATGAGCTACCACAACAGTAACAATTATTATTAACAACATCCTGCGTATCCTGTATAGTCAAGCCTTATTTGAATGGCTTAATTTTTTGACCATGCTGCAAAGAGATTTAAAAAAAATATATTATTGTTTTTTTTTGAAAAAATTGATATACTTGGTTGATTTTTTTTTAAAGAAATCTTCGTCCACACCAGAAATTTTCTCCTGTATCGTGGGTGCGTTTAAAAACATTCAAACTCACATACACAAATAGCCAGACCCGGAACAATTACATGTAGGCCATACAAATATTTGTTACATGCGGGAATCGAACCCACGACAAGTGGCGCAGCAGTCACTAGCTCAGCCACTGCGCCAACCGTGCCGTCAACCCAATCACCAACTTATTCAGAAGTACATTACCCTGCCGATCTTCCTGTGGTCTCTCTTAGCCGCCTCCTCTTGTATGTGCTCCCACTCCTTGAGCTGCTTGGGCTCCGGGAACGAGACGCCGTACACGCGCTGCAGGCTCTCCGCGTCCGCCTTACCCTCCCAGTAGGTGGCGGAATTCTAATAAAAGCAAAGTATTATTCATAAGCAATTGCGATTGCGAGGTTATTTGTTATTGTCATGCTGTAGGTGTGAGATGTCAGAAGTGTTAACAAATATCGATATTTTTTAATTGGTGTTGCTGACGATGTATAAAAAAAACCTAAGTATATTATAGGCAAATCTATATTTTATGGACAGGCCAGGCATGTAATGGTGCTGTATTATTTTTTAAGTTTGGGCAAATTTTCTTTCTATACCTGTGAAAATGTTACTGGACATACTCAGATAACTAAATACTATTGATTTACTATATTTCTTCAAAAAAATCGATAGATCGAATCAAACATATAGATATTTTTTTGACAAGTGTCGCCTATAACACATTAGAATATAGGATAATCAGGCTCAACTGATAAATATCTCCCTGGGAAAAGGGCGTAACACTAGTGTGTCTAGGCATAGACAACGGTAGCGAAACCTGGCGCGAGAACTTAGGAACA
Source organism: Phlogophora meticulosa (assembly GCA_905147745.2). Lineage (NCBI taxonomy): Eukaryota > Metazoa > Arthropoda > Insecta > Lepidoptera > Noctuidae > Phlogophora > Phlogophora meticulosa. The sequence goes on from LR990534.1 coordinate 3,156,189, forward strand.
TAGCAAAAAGTTTGTATAGGAAAGCGCCACAGATAAAAAATAATAAACAACACATACCTTAGTAACCTTCAGAGCCTTTACTTTTCCCGTATGCCTCACATGGGGTCCCCTACATAGATCAATGAGCGGGCCACATCTGTACACCGTTGTAGTCGGAGTATTGACTTTCTCGTTCAAAATGCGCACTTTGAACGGGTTGTAGTCAAACATTTCTATTAGTTGCTCTTTAGTAAGCTCTAGGCGTTCAAACGGCTGCTTTTCTTTTGCAATTTTCTTTACCAGGCCTTCCAGGACGTGGAAATCGGTTGATGAGATCTGATGAAGAAAATTGTTTGTAAGAAAGAAAGAAAGAAATAATTTATTTGCACAAAACATGGTATACCATTCTGGTAAGGTAAATACAATTGTAGAACATATGCTCTAGGAACTCCCTGACACTGTAAAAGCTATTAGCAGATAGCCATTTGTGTAAATTTATTTTGAATAATCTTGTATTTAATGTTTTCAATTCATCTGGTATCTTATTATCAGTAAATTATATTTAATTATTACAAGTTTCTGAATCACTTATCTAAAAATGTGCCAGTGGCAGATTAATACCACTTGATGCCCTTAGCATGTGGATGCTGAGATGTGGAGATAAGCAGTCCGATAAGTTCTGTTTTAGTAGTGAATAGGGCTGGGTGCTAACGGCAATTTTTTATGCTTTTTAACACCTTAACTGCCAAACAACGAGACACAATAGAAAATGTATTGTTTGTCGGTCATTTGGCGTTCAACGTGTTAACAGTTTTAGTTTAAAAAAACAGCAGAGAAAACGTAGGATTTAAGAAAAAAACGATATAAGATTTGCAACGCTGTACTGAACTCATAGTATGTTCGTGGGTCGATGTCCATATCTCACGTAAATCGAAAACTTCGCATCCCTTTGTAAAAAAATTGAGTGTGAGGTTTGGCGGTGTTCAAGTCTATACAGAGAAGGAATGCAGCAAGCTAAAACGATCCGAATTTCGAACATATGCGACCAATTGTTATTATAAGTACTAATTCTTGGATGACTTCGCCGGGATAAAACGACGTTTTTTAAAAATGAAACCTAGCTAGATCGATTTATCGCCCCCAAAACGGATTATCGTTGGAGGCGTTTCTGAGATTCAGATTAAATATATACATATAAACAAGGTTTGCTCGTTTAAAGGTATCAGATTGAAAGTATAATTTGATTTACTTTAAATTTAGAATAATTTAATATCCTCTTTTTTCTCTTCCTGTCCATCCATTTGTGTTTATGTAACTAGAATATTGTGTCTTCACTGTATTAACCTAGGTAATCTGTGGAAACCTTGTAGATCGTAAATTTACCCACTTCCGATGTAATCTTATATGCAATATATAATGTACAATTGTTTGTTTCCCTAACAAAATTAAAAATAAATAATGTAATAAAATTTCAGTGAGTGACATTGTTTTAAGCTTCTTTTCCCCCCGAAATAACGCTGGTTTGCGAGAATATCGACGTAATTCTAAATTCTGTCAAATTGAATTCTGAATGCCAAACAATCATAAATCTCTTCTTGTCTTGGTCTTGTGACGTCACTTTTATGTTAAACGTGTAGCACGGCGTGACGTCACGCGCAATTTCAACGCACTATATCGTCGTCATTTTTGGTTTACGTGACAAAAGAAAAAATACGTGTCCAGTATTTTGAGTAATCCAACAATCAGAATTTTGAAGGACACTACCCTATTGTGTTGATATGAGAATTTGACAACCTATTTAGCTTTTGAAAAGGATGCCCACAATCTTGTCATTTACATGTCAACTTCGTATAGCCTAATGGCAATATGGCGACATTAATCAGCAGATAAATATAGCTACAAGCTGATAATATGATAATGAGCTTAAACTGACATTATAACAATAGTCACACTTTCCAGGTATTATCACACTAATATTATAAAGACCAAAGTTTGGATGGATATTTGTCACTCAATCACGTCAGAGCGGCTGAACGGATCTGGATGAAATTTGGAACTGAAATCGATTATAGTCTGGAATAGTATCTAGGCTACTTTTTATTCCGAAAATATGAAGGCCACGGCAGCCCAAGTTGACTTGTTACCCGGGTATCACTGTGTGGCCCATCTAGTTTCAGCATAAATTATAAAAATATGCATCGATGGCCGTGGTCGCAAACGGTGTGTCGGGAAATTCCACATAAAAACGGGTTTGTCTGTGTTTAATTTCTCAATAGCAAGCCGAGTCTGACATTGTGGCAGTAGGCTCCTTATTACATGTGGGCGTAGTATAGGTACACCTCTGACTTCGGAGAATTGGGGTGATGTCATATTATATGTTCAAAAAAGAAACTGGATTCTTACCCCCTTTTCAGGATAATACATGTCGTAGTAGAAGCCCTCGTCGATCGGAGGACCGTAGCAGAGACAGCCGCCGTAAACCTGAAGAATTATAGATAAACATAAGATTTTAGAGACAAGCGAATTACGAAAAAAATGTGTGAACCTGGGCTAATAAATTAATATAAGTCTGAAATCGCCAATCCGTCCGATTACTGCTCGTGCCTTCTCTGTATGATGATGTGCAGAGCTTATAATTTAATTATATGTCGGGTGCAGGTAAAAAACAAAGAATCTCAGCATTCCTATGCTCTTATGAACCTATAATATTCATACAACATTGTAGAGAGCTCAAGATAGTGCTTTCTGTGGCACGGAGGGGTCTCGGTGTGAAATGGATGGACACCCAAACTCGGACGAACTTCGACAAGCGTTGCTTAAACTTGAACATCGACCTATGCGGGTATTTTGAGATGATACAAAAAGAAACCTATTTAACACTGATATTGATCTATAACCAATTATCAATGAGTTTTCAATCATCAGAATCATTAGTTATTACTTTTTACTTACAATAAACTTGAAATTACTTTATAGAAATAGTCAAAAGAGATTTCAAATAAAAACTTATCAATCAAAAATACATTAAGTGCTTTTCTTTTTCTAACTTTAAAATACAAATATAAATTCGAAATCAACACTTACCCTCTCCATAGCTTCACCCAACATATGCGCAGAAGAATGCCAGAAGACGGCTTGAGCATCAGTGTTGTCCCACCGCAGAAGTTCCAGCTTACAGTCACCTTCTAATGGCCTGTCCAGGTCCCAGAGCTCATTGTTCACCCGTGCAATAATGGTGGCATCAGCCAGGCCCTGGCTGCGATGGAGGACAGTCATCATGAGGTTTGGATGAGGAATAGCAGGGTGGACCTGGAGTGGCTTTTTATGGATCGTTCAGATGGGTTTGGCTTTTTTCATTCAAAACCTCTTGTATTTTTAGCCAAAGTCAAAAGTGAAGGAAAATTTGCATTCATTAGGTATTTTTTTCTTACGCAGTGTTTTGATATTATTACATGGTAGTAGGTGTTAAAAAGCTAATGATTAATAAATAATTTCCATTATAATATTCATAAATTAACAGTAATAAAGCACAGTACATATATACAATTATATGCATGTCAGTATCCCAATTTATTTGGGATCGGAACACCATATCTTCTTTCATACATTTATATTTACCACAATCTCAAAAGTGAAAAAGCGCAGTATATACATATGTATAATATAGAGATGCACACAGTGTACACATAGCGGATACATTGTTTTAGGCATGCTTTAAAATTGTTATTACCCCTCATACATTTTCTTTGAAATTCTTGCTTGCAGCGCTTTCCGAGTCCGATGATATTATTATTATATACGGTGCAGAACAACATATTCTCAACATTAACCATGCTAGGCAGTATAGACATTAACCAGTTAAAGCCATCTCAATAGTCCACCCTTAAAATAGAATAGTACTTACTATTCTCTCCACCACTCGCTTGTGTGCAGGTAAATAAGTAATTAGTTATTATATACACAGGTCTAGCAATCTTTTGAAAAGAGGAGGAACTTGACAAACATCCCAATTGCATAACACACAATCAATGACAATGCCTTTCATTTTGACAATTATTCAACAACATTCATTGGGTCAAATAGGGTAGTGTCCTTAAAAAATCTGATTGATCCGAAAGTTGGATAACTCAAAAATATTGGATACGTATTTTATCTTTTGTCACGTAAACCAAAAATGACGACGATATAGTGTGTTGAAATTGCGCGTGACGTCACGCCGTGCTACGATTTTAACGTAACTGTGATGTCACAAGCCCCTTCTCCTGAACTTTGATGTGCTATATCATTGTCACTTTTTATTGATTTGAGTAAGCATAAAATACGTGTCCAATATATTTTGGTAATCTTACTGACGGACTAAATAGTCTTAATATATTTTTACCTAGGACACATCCCTAATGTTCAAACATATGAAGCAATGGATTAGGAATTTTTGGACTGTGAAAGAAAGTGTGTTATACAATTGGGGTGCTGGTTCTTCATCAAAGTTAACCTATGCAGTAGTGTTATTTGTTTGGTTAAATGTGTAGATAATGTTATTGAGAGTAGATTTAAGGACCTCAGAAACAAGAAATAATAATTTAAAGATTTATGAGAGTTTAACGAGTTTTTAATAAAAGAAATAATAATATAAGACATTTATCCTTACAACTAGCTGTTTCCCATAGTTTTATTGCTCTTTAGGGTTGAAGTATGATATTAAATGGCCTATAATCTTCCTCGCTTATTGGGCTATCAAATGTGAAAAGAAAATTGGAAAGTAGTGAGGTAGTTCCAGACATTAGACGATTGACGACCGATGTGGCGCGGCGGGCGAAGGTCCGCCCGCGACGCAAGAGGTTGCGGGTACGATTCCCGCCTTGGGACAAATGTTTGTACGATCTACAAATATTTGTTCCGGGTGTTCTGGGTATTTGCTATGTATATAATAAAAAAATTTCTATCTATGTAATGTATTGTATTAAGTATATCAGTCATCTAGTACCCATAACACAAGCTCTGCTTAACTTGGGGCTAGATGATGCTGTGTGGATTGTCCAGCAATATTTATTTATTATTTTATTAGTATGGACAAATCAATATAAATTTCAGTTTTATTATAGTAGTATTGCAGTCAGGATTATTTGTAAATTTAACCACTAAGTTAATTGTAAGAATAGGGAACTCCTTATTTATTTTTATTGAAATTTTAACTCAAACAACTGTGCTAGATTATCTAAAATATCAGTTATATCATTAATACATTATCTCTAAAGGAAGTAGACTACAGCTTTGATTGGAATCATCAATTTACAACAGTCGTAATATCTTGAGAATGCAATACTTAGTATTATGCCACATGACTCACTTCCTATGCATTTGAATGATGACATCTAAGTAAAGTATTGCAATTAGGAATTAAGACTAACAAAACAATGCACAGTAGTTCACACAACAATGTAATACTGAAAATGAATAATTTCTAGAACACCTTTTAATTCAATGATGTAAGTTGACAGAACAAATGTCACATAACCAACCTTTAAAAATGGATTATGGTGGTGCATAAATACATAACCAGCAAGGTTATTGACAGACGCCAGCAGATTAAGCTACCCTGTACAGTCAATTTTTCCCAATTGAACATTAGCCTTATCCTTTCGTAATAAAGTTGAAAACCTATGAAAGTAATTTGCCACATTGAGGTAGCTTGATGTGCTGGTCTCTGTACTAAACCATACTAGAATCTACTTTGTAGGTTATTATATTTACTGCACACCAGTTTTTTTTTTTCATATTTTAGCGTCTAATTAAAAATCAAACCATAAGTAAATATGTTTAGTACTTAAAATTGTGAGCTGTCACTTAATTTGCTTGATTTTTAGGATGCAAGTGCTTTGCTTTATTATGTCGTTGTGTGCCAGCCTTTGCTGAACAAGTGATTTTTCTTTTTTTCTTTTTTTTTTGGCAAAATTGTATGCAACTGGTATTGCAATTTATTGGAAACTTTGTAAGCTAGTTAGAATTGTCTGGAACATTTATATTTACGAGATCAATTTATTAATATTTAACATGTTACGTGCAAGACTATGAGCTATGTTGTGTTAACAGTATGTAGTAATCGCAACATTAAAATTATTAATGATTAAATAAATTGTGGTACAACTCACCTAATGCCCTTAGCAACATCATACGGACTAGTTTTCCAGGCTTTGGCTTCTACGGTTTTGCCATCAGGTAGGGTAACCACTATGCTCAAGTCCGGTTTGTTAGCAATCTGTTCATCATACTGGATTTTGAACTTGTCCCAGAGATTGATGCGTTTCTGTATGTATTCAGGCCATGGGTTCAATTCAGCCACACCTCCGGAACCCTCTTCAGGCTTCTTTTTCTTTTCCTTCATGGCTTTGGTTTTTGACTGCAAGGACAATTTATAAGTTAAGACCAAATTATAAGTTACTGTATTTGATAAAAGGCTTCTTAATAAAATTGGTACCCGGTGATAATTATTAAATAAATGTATTTTATATATTGCCACAATACTGCAATCATAAGTATAGTGGTCAAGTAAGAGCGATAGTGACAATAATACTTCAAATTTGATATTTGTGAAGGGTTCAGTAAATAATAACAGGGAGATAAGATGTGTATGATAGGGAGATTTATTAGTTTCATGATCAATGACACATATTGGACTATATTCTGATAAATAATTGAATAACAATGTATTACAAGGACACCAAAGTCAATATTTTATGCGGTAACTACGTAAAACCGTATTAATTGCACAGGTGTGTGTGTCAATCAAGTTTCTTTCTGTTTAATAACCTATGGTGTACTTTCTAATATAATCCCAGACCCATAAAAACACAAATCATAGTTTCTAACATGGGATACAAGTTTAAAGACAAAAATATCAACAAAATAGAAATATTAATGGCTACGATATAGAAAAATAAATGCATAGGCAAAGGAAACCGCATGATATCATTCCAGCAAAACACGCTGACGAAAGTCTTACAGACCCATGTGGAATATGCGTAGTCCTTGCAGCGGACCACACAGCCTCCACGGATGCCAATGAACTTTATCATGACTTACATAACGTACAAATATACTTTCTCAATTTAAATTATAATGTATTAAACCCTGCCTTGGCGTCAATGTTTAGTTTTGGAATTTCTTCAGCCACAGTGTCACCCATCATTGCAGAACGTGTATCTTTCGGATTTGACATCCGGACTATTGTTGCCAGCGTGCAAAGAATTGAATATTCATTTTATGCTCCGTTTCACGTAATACAAGTTAAACAAATATTATAAACCATTCAATTGAAAATATTATTTTATTTTTGCCAGAACCAGTACCGTTTCGTTCCATTACAGTAATAGTGGTGAAAAGTTTAACCATTTTAATGCACAAGGTTTGTTTCATACGTTAGCCTTAGCCACGGGTATATTCAATGTGTTTGAATGATAGAGATAGTCAAAAGTCACGGTTTACCAGCACAATGTTTCGTTTTATAAATTACAGAAGCTAGAATTGATATTTCTTTAAGCGTCCAAATAATTAAAATTTCCTCACAAAAAATTGTGAAGAAACCATTAAAGTAATGATTTTTTATTTCAGGGTATCTATTTGGGATGAAGCATATAACTGAGAGTGATCCGATAACCCAAAAAGTAATAAAATTCCACATACACACAAGGCTGGCACTCTGAGGGTAGAAAAGTTAAACTATAACATATTATTGTTAACATCCTTAAGATTAAGAGTAATTTAAAATAAAGGGAGCCTCCCTTCACGAATCGAAGGAGTATAAACCAAAGAGATTAATATTTAATTTTGATTACTTTTTCCACTAACCCTGTGCACAGAACAATAAAAACCTGAACCTATGTCACTAAATGACAACTTTGAGTGATCAAAATTCTAAATTACAAAGCGTAATGTTTTAATTTTCTAGTGTAGGTATCTATTACAGAAATTAAAATATTAAATAGATAAATATTAAAAAAATGAATAAAATGAGTACCCAGAAAACTCGCCCCATAGACGCTTTTCAGCGCATCATGACATCCTTCAAGCATTTTGGAAATAAACTGGATAAACTACAGGAAGATGTGAATTATCATGGACAGACCCTTTCAGAACTTCGTAATATGGTAACTAATCTCTCTGGGGGAGCAATACATGCTCCGATAACTGACATTAGACATGAAAATAAGCGTCTTCCAAACAAAACCTCGCCTCTGCAATACGAGGATAAGGCAGCCTATTTTGACGACCTTAAAATGAAAAGAAAGAAATCTGTTCCCTTGTCTGCGAAATCAAAAGTGAACAGTTTTCAAATTCATAAGTCGAAGCTCTCTCCTAAAACGTCACCGTTCCAAAAAATGGATATAAGTCCCAAAGGCATAAGTCCTAAAGGCACGAAGCACGCGCAAAGACACAGGAAAGCGGACGCTCTACGAAAAACAAATATACATAAAGTGATAGAAAAAAAACGAGCTGTACAAGCAAAATAGGATTTATACTAGAAAATTATTCTCGTTTTGGTGTGATGTTACTTTTAGAAAAGCGGAACTATCTGCAGTAAATAAAACAATAACAACATTTTAAGTCTATTTATTCAAATTTTCTTCGTAAAATATAACTATAGACTAAGTAGAAAGAAACTGATTGCAATTACAGCTAGCAGTGCCGGCACAAGAATAGCTTCAGGATGGAGCGAGATCTGACTATGGTGGCCACGGCTTCGCGGCTGTTTTCACTTGTATTGATAAATATTTTTTGGTGGTATCCATGGGTACTGCAGGGTAAGCCAGAATTATTCATCATACTCCGGTAAGCGGTCCTGTGTGGTATCCACTTCATCCATCCTGCTTTGGTTGCCAAAAATCGCGCCAAACCAGAGGCGGAAGAAAGCACCTTTGTTGTCATACATTTAAGTGTAGGTAAGTCATGTTTCGCTGTACGCCTTTGACTTTTACTGGCAGAATATTGTAGTGCTGTATAATCGGTTGCTGTTTTTATACCCAACCAATATATACAATATGCAGTGCACTTCACACACAGGAAATAGATTGCCTAAAGTGAGAGTACGTAAAATACGGTAATTATTTATACATAATAAAGATTGGATAGGATTTCTACTGCATTCTTAACTTTACACTTCCAGAGGCAGCAGCACCTTCCAAACAGCACCTTCAACGTAAAGTCTTTAACATTTGCACTTTTGAGATCCTCTTGTGACGATTCATTCTGAAATAAAAAATAATCTATTAGGTTTTACAGGCTAAAGCTTTCTTCACAAAGGCCCTGGCCTTTTGTTAGCAAGCTTTTCCCGTCCATGTCACGAAACAAGGCCGGAACCCGAATAAACTTAAATTCTTGGTCTCATCCTGCCAGGTGACACACGACGGCCATTTTTAGGGGTAAGGCTTCTCCAATAAAATCAAGTGTTTAACATGAAATGGTATCAAACTCACAGTTTATGCACAACAATCTCTACGATCACGATAATCACGGAGATGGCGACGCCATACAGCATGAGGATCAAAACAGGTCGCATATCTATTAGGCCGACGCTGCTGAATGAGGACATCTTTGTGATGCAGTGTGGTTTGGAGACTAGGTAACGTTTGCGGATCGCTGATTGGATGCCAGACTCCCGGATTTGCTTGTGGCTGTGAAGAAGCAAAAATAGTTTGGATCTTTAGAAGACAAATGAAGTATAGAGCAAAATTGACAGAGGTTTCCTAACAGCGACGAATTATATAAATAACACATCGTGCATATATTCCCCGAAGAGTTCGGCAGAGAGGTGCCTATAGTTCCACCACATTTTCCAGTTATGTTAAAGACCCAGACCAACAACTGGGCACAATACGACTCCGGGTTGCTACTGAGCAATTCCAGATGGAAAAACCCGATAACATTTGGTCAGACCTGGGATTCGAGTCCAAAACCACTAGAACAACGAGGCGACAACAACTTCAAGAGCATTTTGATTTTTCATTAGGTTACTAGGATATAAACCTCCCTGCATTTATATATTCAAGCCGAGATCTGTCCAGTAATATGTATAACTCCAAAACCAAATCTGTAAAACTAAAGCAATACTATTTTAACTAAAACAATATAAGAAACGTTTTCCCGTATCTGTAACTGTAAGTACAAAACACAAACTAACACAACTCTTATGAGCTCCAAATAAGGGGATCCCTTCCTGACAGGTGTGAAGGAGTCGAAGGTCACGAGGTAGTCCACTGTCGCGATGTCACACTTTTCACTCTCTAGGAATGTAGCTTCGATCTGACGGTAGACTGGTTCAGCAACCGAGTGGAGAGCGAAGAGACCCTGGGAAGGAAGACAGGTGATTATCGTGACCTAGGAATGATTATTTTGCTGCTTTTTGGCAGTCGATTCCTAGTTACAAGGAGAATGATTTACTATGGAGCAAACTGACAGCTTAGGCAATCCTTGTTTGTTAATAAAGTGCAATATTAGAGTTTAGGTTTATCATCTGCCTTGTCCTTTCCTAACATACATGGGGCGACTGCTTATCTGACCTCCAAAACCCAATAACTGACCAACACGATACCCCTTGGTAAGACTGGTTGTTCGGCTTTCGGGCTTCTGACTACCCGTAACGGTTGTCAAAGATCTACAAATGTCAGAAGGCACCACCAACGGCTTAACGTCCTTGAGATTATGATGATCATATTCATGGAAGAATAAACGTGTATGAGAATGGAATTACCTTTCGAATCCTTTCAACTCCTTCTGCTAAGCTGTAAAGTTTCGGTTTCCCATTTTCCGGAAAGATTCGGTTGCGTATTGAATTAAATAAGGGTCCCATGCTTTGGTTCTGGAAACAATATAATATAGTTACAGAGGCCAGCAGCTGCAAATCAAGCTACCCCAATGTGTTCAATTTTATCGCATATTTTTTTTTTTTTTTTTCTTTTTTTTTCTTAAAAACGTTGCCCCACACTAGGAATTTCTCCTGTATCGTGGGTGCGTTTACAAACATTTAAACTCACATACACAAACAGCCAGACCCGGAACAACTACCTGTAGGCCATACAAATATTTGTTCCGTGTGGGGATCGAACCCACAACACGCGGCGCAGCAGCCGATGGCTCAACCACCGCGCCAACCGTGTCGTCAAAGAATTGAAATAAGGGTCATGTTCTATTGAATAAATCTGACAGTTTGGGGTAGCTTGATGTGCTGGCGTCTGTAGGTACATAATAATTAGCTCATCTAAACAGTCATTCATAAGTTTAGATTTTTTATTTATTTATTATCATACTAGCTTTTGCCCGCGACTTCTTCCGTGGGGAATTTAAAGAAAAAAAGGACCCTATATTTTGAGTTAGTCCTCTAGCAATACATCAGAGAAAACTGCATTCAATTCGTGATGCGTGGACATATATATTACTACTGACAGACAGACGGACAACAACTCTAAAAACTGTTATTTTGACTTTTGTTGCTCTGACGAGGACTCCCCCATTTTAGTTTTTCTTTAATATCTATAATGTATAGACAACGGCTTGTTACAATTTTATTAAATGCATTTATTGATTATAAATATTTAGCACAGTAAACAGCCATTTAAGCCAAATTAAGTTTAACCTGCCCTTCCATCTTTTCACAGAACTTCAAACATTCTAACATTTCTAACATTATCGTCTCCCATTCATCAGCAAACAAGTCCAATCCAGGATTGATATCCACGAGCGCGTGGAGCATGCTCAACAAACGATGTATGGAGGAGGTGGATCGACAAAATGTAGGTGGTAGGTATATGTGACATAAGATTTACGTACAAAAACGAAATGGTTATAATCAACATCGTTAGCAGCGAGCGTGATTTTGGCCCCGGCGAGCTGCGGCAGGCTGCGGATGGAGTCGGAAGGCGCCTGTAGCAGCACCACGATGTTGGCCGAGTACGCCGCGTACAACGCCATCAGCGCCGTGAACAGCACGAACAGCATCATGCGACCTGCACATTGAGACACATCCCTTGTACGCCGTGTACAGTACTATCAGTGGTATGTACACGAACACCAGCAATGCACATTGCAACACATCAACGTATCCCACAGCGTACATCGCTATCAGCGCCGTAAACAGTATGAACACCATTTCGACACATTCATATAAATAGGTAAATAATTAAATAATGCTTGGGGCTAGATGATGCTGTGTACAGCATCATCTAGCCCCAAGCTAAGCAGAGCTTGCGTTATGGGTACTAGAGAGCCTGGTACGCCGTGTACTAGCGCAGTGGACAGCATGAACTATTGGGACACATCCACATACTACGCCATGTACATCGCTATCAGCGTAGAGAACAGCACAAACTACATCATGTGGCCTAAACAGTAGATTGCTAAGGGTGAAGATATCATGTTCTGTAATACCTGGTGCTCTTCTGGGTTCTATGTAACATCCTTGCTGTGTGACGGCGCTCATCGTCAAAAGCAGGGCATCGCATATTCCTCCATCCAGTTGCTGCTGTGTGGTAGTCTGGAACACGTTTTTTTGGGATATTTCTAATATTAAAATGAACTTCCTAGCCAATATAATTTACCATTTAAATACAATTTTATCCGGGCTTATATGTCATACAAAATTACGATAAACCTCTTACCTTCGTCAATACAACTTCCACCCTACTAGCCAGGAACAGAGTGACGGTCGCAATAGCAGTACACACGGCTATGGTGACCCATACCCTGGTGGAGAAGGGTAAGTAGAACACGTTGGCAACGTAGACTAGGGGAGGCTGTCGGTAGATAAAGAGCATCCGCATGGGGGCCACCAGGTCAGTGTATGTCACTACGTCGTAACGGTCCCGGAATATCACGCAGTTGGTGCCTATGAAAAAAGGTTAATCAATATCAGTATACATTTATTCAGAGGGTGAGAGTGTACAAAATATCATGATGGCCAAGTGGTTTAGGCCTCGCCTCTTGTGCACGAGATTATCGGAAAGTACCAATGTGACTTTTTCAATTAAATTATGTGATTTCTAAGTTTATCTTGGACATTGAAATCGGTGAAGGAAAATATCGTGAGGAAACCTGGACTTATAATTAATATAAGTCTGAAATCGCCAACCCGTCTTGAGTAAGCGTGCTGATTAATGGGCGTGCCTTCTTGAGAAGAGGCCTTTGCCCTGCACCCCCCTTAGAATTTGACACTGTTTAAAAAAAAATTAAGCTGTCATGTTGGTTGGTCCTTTCTGTGTATAACTTACCAACATCTGCCTTGTTGGCATACAGATCAGCGATCATACCAGACCACTGTCCGTTCACTTTGTACCCATATCGATAGCTGAAGATATACCGAGCAGTCGCGTTTATCATCTCGAAGCCAATCGTAGCAGCGGACCAGCAGGCTTTTGTAATGGAATCGTATTGTAGCTCCCTGAAAAAGGAAGTATACTGAATGGAGCTCTGGCTTGGTTTAAATAAAGAACAGTTTGCATTAATTTTAATAGCGTGCCTTTTAATAACTGGCAGTAAAACCGGTCAAGTGCGACTTTTTAACATGGAACAAGATTTAAAAAAATCATGTTCCCCTTAATTTAATATACTTTGATTATTTTTTGTCTAGTGGCAATAAAAATACACATCTTGTGAAAATTTCAACCTATTACGGTTTATGAGATAAAGCCCTCTGACAGACAGAAGAATAGATTGATAGCAGAGAGGCTTAGTAATAGGGACCCGTTGACACACTTTGTAACTATTAGGGTTCCTTAATAATAATTTAGGGGCTAGTTTCTCACCTATGTTGATAACGATGCTCTGGCAAGCAAGTGCCAATGTCGATAGTTGGGTTTAGTCGTAGCAATTTTTCACCAGTATGAAGCAGTAATAAAATACTATTTCTGCGTTTTTATATTTTACAAACCGTAGGTAACTACTGTAATTCTCAGTTCACTTTGTTTTTTCAAAGGCAAGAAGGCTTTAAGAATACCAAATCATGTATGAATCACTGATCAGCCAACGGCAAGCCCACCAAACTATTCCCAACAAAATTATGAAAGCCAGTCATTGAAGTCGACGAATCCCGGAGAATAGATTCAACTGTCTTGGATCTCGCAACGATATAACAGCTGAGGAGTTACAAAAGCCAAGAGCAGAAGGTTCCTGAGTTTATTTATAGAAAGTCTTACAGCCGATCGTTCCTGGGTAGATGTAACCGTGTGGTGTTACTGTCCTGGATGACGTTGGACATGACGATGGGGTGTCCCATCATATTCTTTCGTCTGCGATACAGTTCTCTGTTAGGACGTACATCCACCAGACTGCCGTTGTAGAAGCCGCGGATGGTCGATATCATGGAGCCTTGGACACCTGGCCTGTGCACTTGGGAAATACAAACAAATAAATACTCACTACAGATACGCCTACACATAAATACAAAAAATAAAAATGTTAATAATAAAATAAAAGAAGCGCCCAGTAAATGAATACCTCACCTTCTACTTATTGCATTAAACACACAGTGTTCTTCCTCCTCTTTCCTACTTAATCAATGCTGTGCCCTGTCAGGGTCTACAACGGCTTAAGAGCCGTTGTAGACCCTGACAGGGCTTTAAGCCTTTCATTAACATCTAAGTTTTACCTTGTGGAACGCAAATAAATATGAATATGAAATGTCAGTATCAGTTTAATACTTGAATGCAAGTCAATTGGAAGCTGCACTCTGTTTAATAGTCTGATGCTGTCAGCGACAAAAAAACTTTTCTGAACGTCTTAAGTCTGTTTGTAATTTTGCTGCCAAAAATGTAACATTTAACGCTCACACATAAAATTCATTTTTCGCTAATACTTTAACTACTTTTATGTCATTTTTAACATAACAATATGTAGTACGAAACATTGCTAAATTGACTAAATAACACTAGATTAAACTTGATATTTGTTTGGATTGAACTATCATCAATTGGAAAAATAGATATAAATATGCTCCATATTCGTTATATAGTCGAGCTCCATAGTCGTTTCCTATAGTTATATGACTCGTATGTTTCACGTGCTTTAAATATTAGTTGTTTGCTATCTATCTCTCCTTATCCATTAAGTATCAAATAGTTAAACTGACTTACTTTCCATCATCTTGAACTGGTCACCATCTCTCTCAGCGAGCACCAAGTCACTGTCCACTAGGACAGGTCCATTCTCCATTAGAGCCAGCGTTGACTGATGCAGTTGGGGAGAGCTGACCAGAATCAACCAGCGATAAGTAAACTGGAACAGTTCCTTGGACAGGGCCTGGATAAAATATGGATAAAGCTTCACTGGTTTTTGCGTGTGTGACAAGTAATTGCGACATTATCATCATTTCAGTAAAAATACGTCCACTGCTAGTCATAGGCCCCTGCTAAAGATTACCACAATGTATTGTCGTGAGCTGCCTTCATCATCCACCGGCATCCTGCGAGCTTCACTAGACCGTAGGTCTACCTTGTAGGGGGCTTACACAAGCTCCGTCTTCCGGCACGCGGTCACCACACGAGAACCTAGGCTTTTCCAAACCATGTTAGGATATCTATTAGATCCAGCCCGTCCCTTGCTGTCCTCTCCCAGCGACGTCCTAAGCCGAGGTTCGTACCCCGCAGGAGGTGCCCTTAGCGATTGATCGCTTAGCTTTTAAGTTTTTTACGCCCTGGCTGGAGGCCTTAATTTCTAATTAAGTCCCCACAACGAACGTTCGGTTAAGCAGTAGATATCCGAGATGCCCATTCCAAGAAATCCACAGTCTACCCGGATGCAGCTGAATACCAGTATTTTATATAGACCACCCATATGACCTCCACAATCCAGAAACTGAGGAACACGATACCCGTTGGTAATACTGGTTGTTATTACTACTTACATTTGTACTTTCAACCTTCTGACTACCTGTAGTCAAAAGCTAAGTACAGAGTTGACAGACTGTCAAGGATGAGTATGACCGCCGGGACTAACGGCTTAGCATGCTTTTCGAGACAAGGAGGGGTCTTGGTATGGAGTTAATAGATTGATTACCATCTACTAATTGACCTGGGTAAGCGTAGCTTAACCTTCGATGCCTCCATATTATTCCCCTCAAATTAATTGATTACTTACATACGAAATAACAGCTTTCGATTGAGCGCAGTCCAAATCTGTCAGGTACAGTATGGCATGATCTTGATACTTAGTCTTCGGTTTAAAAGATGCTGAGGTGCGCACACCTATACTCGACATTTCCATTACAAACTTGTTTATTATGTCTGCAATTAACAAAATGGATCAAGAACGTAAAATGTAAAAAATGTTAATTCGGAAAGGTGGAAAATGTAAATCCTAGAATAGGCTTGACGACTCAAATATATTATTATTTTTGTCCGCCAGGTAAACTTAAAAAAATAAAGGACACGTGTTTTTACTATTTTTACATAGATAATCAAAAGATTACGTCGATACATTCCATAAAAATGTGGCATGACGTCACGCCTATGTAGATTGTATACCTAGTTGTGACGTAACGAGCCTCGAATCCCCAAATTAAATGCGTTTAATTTAGCTCATTTTTCACTAATGTGGATGCAAAAAATACGTGTCCAACAGACTAAATATATATTTTTTTTAATCCATTGTCCCTATTTCAAATTTCTTTTCATCAGTAGATAATATTATGTCTGCCACTGCCGATGCCGTTTACAACGTTGTTCTATCAAACTGATCTAAATAAGAAAATTGCTTTCTGGGTGAAAAGAAGTAAGTAAAAAGGGGTGCATAAAAACGCAGAGGATCATCTAAACAAATTATATTAACATTAATTTCAACCTTGACAAAAAAGGTCTTCGTAGGCAAAGAGACGGACGAACAACAAATTGATCCTACAAGGTCCCGTTTTTCGTTTTAGGACGCGGAACCCTAAAAATATCTTTGTAGATATACAATCAAGAAAACTAATAGGTGACTATCTACTACCAGTAGGTAATAGATAGTCATAATAAAATACTAAGGTCACATATAGATAAGGGATCCCCATGAAGGGGATTTTCCTAGCAAGGAAAATCCCCTTCAAGGGGATCCCTTATGTTTAGATTCGTTTACTAATTATGCTTACTTTTCTTCCAACACAACCCGCCATAAATCAAATGCGTGGGTTTCTGATCATTTTGGATGAACTGCTTTATAAAATTTACAGCAGTCCCGTCTTTTGCATAGACGAAACTTGGTATCACAAGTAACAAAAATATGAACGAAATTTTATTCATATTGCTTGAATGAACATCAAGAGACAGAAGTAAAATGAAGACATGAAAAGCTTCCAGCCTTTTTGACGTCGGAAGACCTTGTAGATCTTTTTCTAGGTAAGTCAATAATGTTTTGTTAGGTTGAACTAAATGTGATGTCAGCTGTAATTGAAAACAATTGGAACTGACAACTCTTCAAACAAAAGCACTTACTTAAAAACAATTTGAGATAATAATACTGTGTTGTATAATAATAATACTAAATTGTTTGTTTGTCTGTTGCAAAGCTCAGTCATTTGTAGATCTTTCAATTAGTGTATTTATTAGTAGTAGTGCATTTATTTCAAACTCTTAGATCGAAACGTCGCAATAGAGAAATATGTGCTATTCCACACAAGACTGCGCTTTACTCAAAAAGCTTTTTAGGAATAGCACCCAAGTTATATAATAAGTTACCCAATTGTTTAAAAGATCTTGACAGCATACGCCATTTCAAAAAGGCTCTTCTTAATTTATTAGGCCAAAAAGCTTACTACACAGTCAATGAGTACCTAGCAGACAAATTGTAATTTAATGACATTTTATTTATTTCATATTATTTGTCAATAACTTAATTGTTTTATTTAATCTATTTAATTTTAATGTATAATTATCTGCTTAAATTTATTGTTATTTTAATTAATTAATTATTGGTATAGTTGAGTTCATTATTAATCTGACTGTTTTTATTATGTTTTTTATCAGTTATTCATTAGAAATTATAATTAGAAATATTTGTACGCCGTTGATGGCAAGACATAGCGCTCATTTATTAACATTGACATCTGTATTTTTATTTACCTATGTTCTACAAATAAAATATTTGAATTTGAATTTGAATCTTTGACAGTCGTAACGGGTAATCAGAAGCTCGAAAGTCTGACAACCAGTTTTCGCGGTTGCCTAGTAAATGGGTTGTGGTGGTCAGATAGGCAGTCGTTCCATGTCAAATACTGGTATTCAGCTGCATCCGGTTAGACTGGAAGCTGACCACAACATATCTGGGAAAAGGCTGGGCCGATGATGATGATGTCTGTAAAAAAGTACCAATTACCCACCCTTTCAGTTTAGAGATGAATCAGCGACTAAGTATGGCTGCCGGCATTTAACTTGAGCTCTCGTTGGAGTGTGGGGGTTGGTGTTCACATCGTATTATCTCTAAGGTCTAAAATCGCTTAATAAAAATTAAGGATCAGCGCTTAAGATAAATAGTACCATACGTATCTACTACTACTGTAGTAGTATTTACAATTTTATTTTACTTGTAATTTGACGTTCAGAAGTGCCTTTTCTAAAGTTCTAATAGAAATTAGTAATTTGATGTTTTAATCTTATTTTAACGAATCTATCTTGTTCATGAGGAACTCATCACAATATAGAATGAAGGATTCTTGTATTCTGAATTGCGAAGGATTTGTGCTAGTGTGCTAATCCTTACCGTCTGCCAAGATATTTATATTTCTGTAGAAAGTTTATTGCTTGATGGTCAATTGTTCATTAACGAAAAGTTAGTAACACTACTTTTGATCATATCAATTCACTCATTTGTCATCAATTAAGAATATTTTAAGTAACTACTTTATTTAATACTAGTTGTACACGCGGTTTCACCCGGTTCTTAGAACGGGGAGATAAATAACCTGAACTTTCCTGAACAATTCAAGTAAGTCTCAAATGAAAAAAGATTTTTTAATTCAGAGTTTCAAAGATTAGCGCTTGAAACAGAAAAACATACAAACTCTTCAGTTTTATTATTTTGTTATTTAGATTAATGGCTAAAATAACGAAATGAATCAACCGAATCCGGGGCACGCCGCCCTAGTCGCTTAAAATCAAGCTTAGGTTTTCGGTCACGGTAATTGGGCATATTTACTTAACATTTCCAACTGAATATTTCATGACAGGAGTCTTTTTGTTTGACAAACCATTTGGAATGGTGACGTCTGAATAATGAGACATTTCTGTCTCATTATGTATTAAAAGTGTAAAAAGAAATTGTAGGTTATGAATAAAACACAGAAATTTAGTTGTGTCTTTATTGTGAATATCGTTAGGTTCCTAATTAGCATTCTGTGACATTACGATAATGATGAAAAACTCATATAGTGGAAATTATGTATTTTTCTTACTCCTCCGCCGTTCTTTTCTGATTAATTTCGGTGTGGGATCCAAGACAGTTGTATCGTTTCTTCGGGACACGTCTAGCTTCATTGTCTCGATGGTTTTCTGATGGCCGTCACAGTTTATCCTGACTTTAAGGGTTGCAGTGGGTTGATGATAGTGGGGCTTGACGAGAAATTATGTGCTTTTTATGTTTTTTTTATTGTTATGACTAGAGTAAGTACTGGCATGATTGTCTGCCTCGTAGAGCTAGCATATATGGCACTGCTGAGCTACTGAGTCAGTTTTAGTTCATATGTAGCGAGATAGATGTCGCTACAAGTGCTATCGATTAAATAAATGATTTTGGACTTTTGGTTGGATTTAATAAGGAAAGGAGACAGACTTTTAGAGCTAAAGTTTTAATCACGTCTGTGTCTCCTTTAATTAAGAACCGTTGTTATTTCAGTAGTGGTCTCCTATGGCTTTCGCTTTGTCATACTTGCTATATGACGCTAACATCTAGGTGCGTTACATCGTGCCTGCTATGAACAGGTGAATAATTATCGAGAAAAGTTTCGTGATCGAATATCACGGTATTGCAATATTTTCTAGAAATCTTAGTCAGTGCTGGAACGGGATGTGGTCAAAGTCTGCAGATCTTCTTTTTTCCTGTCTGATCGTCATTCTGAAACAAATAAAAATTATGTTATTGAGAACAGCCAAATTTGTAGCTAAAAATTTCAATTTACGAGCTTCAGGAGATTTTATAAGACGAGACTAAGTTTAAAGGATACTTGCGGAATTCAGGAATTGACCTATTTATTTTTTATTGGTCCATTAAGTTTCATGTGACTAAAACACATAACAAACTCGTTTGCAAATGAATTAACAATATTTTTCTTATTCCAATATATTTCTCAACCACCAACACAGTAACCAGAAACACAGCAATAACATTGCAGGGTACCATGTCAGTGACGCCAAAACGGCTAAAGATGAAATTAGCCGACATTAGCTTGGACTCCAACTTACAATCTTTGATACATGATTTCCATTACCAGCACAGCTGGAGCTAGCAGCATGCCATACAGTGTCATCAGCATCGCGGGGTACATGTCTGTGATGCCGACGCTGCTGAACGTGGAGACATGGCCGGAACAGCGCGGACGAGGAACGGTGAGGCGCTGGTGGATGTTCGCTTGGACTCCTGATTCACGGATCTTGAGGAAACTGGGGATTTTGAAACAGAGTATTGTTAAAAACTGACTATGATGATATGAACCTGTGCATGTGCTGACTGCTAAATGTCATGGTGGATATAGTGTATTTCTATTTATCGCCAGGATGACATTATGGCTGTCCCTCACCCGGCGCACAAGGGACGAGCACCACTTAAAAGCGTGGTCAAGTCAATGCGCGCCTCTGTGAACATCCTTGATGCGCTACAGAAGCGGGGCAGCCCCAACACCGCCCGGAACGCGTTGTTTTACTGGTCACGGAGGGCACTATGCCTTTTAAGTGTAGTCAAGCCACAGGCTGCAGATGTACAGGGATTTACACTACGCTCATAAGAATGTGATCTTCATACCACCCGAACAACGAGCAAACCAGGTAAGTAAAACTCAGCACTAGGATAAGATCGCAGGTTACTTCTACCATCAACCTAATAGCAAAAGCAGGAGTAGGAGTTTTGACAGGACGGTTGGCGCAGTGGCCGAGCGATCGACTGCTGCGCCGCGTGTCGTGGGTTCGATTCCAGCACGGAACAACAAAAAAAAAGATCAAGTTTCCTTGTGAACTCACTTAATTTTGAACAGGTTCTTAAATGGCGATCTCTTCTGTCCCGGTACCCAAGGATCGATCTCGTTGATGTAGTCAATCTCCACCAGGTCGCACTTCTCGTCTTCTTGGTACGTCTCCTGAATCAGGCGGTATCCTGGGTTCAGCTCCATGTGGAATGCGAATAGACCCTGAAGGAGGAATTGAGAGAGGTGGTGTTATAATGCAGACTCATCATAGATTAGGTAAGGTTTTAAATTTAATTGAGTACAGCCATTGGTTCATTATATTTTTACCAACATGAAACATGTACCTACTGAAATAATTAATTAAAACTGATCTGTGATATAATTTAATTAAATTTAAAATGTACATAAATACAATTATAATATAAAACTAACTATTTACATATTTATAAAAACAAAATAAAATAAAAATCCGACCAAGACACTCAGGCGTCAAAGTAGTTCTCCGCATCGCTGTCCGCATCTAGAAACGTGCCCAAAAGACTGGCAGCATTGCCACTTTGGATGGCAATACTAATTCTTAGGGCAAAGAATGAGCCAGCCCTCTGGTCAGTTGAACTGATTGATTTTATATTGAATTATTTACTTGTAAAATAAATTAGTTTTTAATTTTACTTTTAATGCGATAGGTGGCTAGTCACACAAAAAAAATACCGAAATATCAAAATCCTAACGTTATCTTTTAAATTTTCTAAAACAAATCACAACTAAAATCCAATCAAAACATTCTTCGTAGTGATAAGATAATTTTATCACAGTTATTATCTTTTAAGTTCCAGTTATATTATTTCAAAACGGTATTCTAATAAAAAGAGCTCGACGAGGATGGGATTCGAACCCACGCGTGCAGAGCACATTGGATTAGCAGTCCAACGCCTTAACCTCTCGGCCACCTCGTCTGGTGATACTCAGTGCCAAATAAGGGTGTGGTATATATTATAAGTACTCATTGAACTATGTTTATCATGAAGTGGTTAGTGGTGCGATAGGTGAATGATACGCGTCATATACTCACGCCTTTTTCCTAAGAGGATAGACAGAAACTACAGAATGCCACGTGCTACAATCTTAACATACAGCTTTTAAATAATTTATTGAATTGATTTTATGTTAATATTCGAACTAGCACTTCGCTCGCGACTTCATCCGCGTGGATTCCGTACTTCTTACTTTGGCATCGACTCTATTTTTTTTTGGAATGGGCATCTCGCAGTTTATCGTTTAGGGATATCTACTGCTTAACCGAACTTTCCTGAGGGGGGCTTAGTTAAAATTCAGGCCTCCAGCCATACATAAAAACTTAAAAACTAAGCGACCAATCTAAGGGCACCCCCTGCGGGGTACGAACCTCGGCTTAGGACGTCGCTGAGAGAGGACAGCAAGGGACAGGCTGGATCAAACAGATATATTATTTAGGGACTTTTTAAACATTTACCGGCTCAGCTTCGCGGGCTGGCTCTAGCAAAGGGTCGGGGGGAGGGCATCGACGGGGTCGTCGCGACGGGCCTCGACGGCGAGGACGGAATGACGGCGGTCTGTGTTTTCTAACAGTGCTGGTGGCCCTATCGCTCTCTTGGAGGAAAGTGATAGGATCATCTGGCTCTATGAGTGTAACATCCCCTCCATCCCCATAAGGGACTACCTAGCTTATGTCCATAGAAAACAACAATTTTGTATGAAGACGCGTACGCATCCGTTCAGCTGATAAGACGCGTACGTATATCATACAGCTTCTGGTGTTTTCTATGGGCAAAAGCTGAATAGAACTGAATAAGTGTCGTTAGCTCGTTAAAGCGTAGTTTCAGTTAATATATAGCCTTTGTTACTTGCTGAAAATGTGGCTTTCTATAGGTGAAAGAATTTATAAACTCGAATAATTGGTTTTTAAGTTTATCCATTACCAAGAAACATAAAAACAAACAAATAATTGCTCTCTATTAAAATATTCGTTTAGATTTAGATATAAACTCTTGCTCACTTTTCGTTTGTATGAATAAGAACACTAAGAGCACAGCTTAAGGTTCATATTCGTATGGAATGTGTATTTTACTTTGCTAGGTAAAGTCAAAGACGTGTCTGTGAATTTTTTTGAGTTGAGGGAACGCAACAGTAATATGCACCATAGAGGCAAGTACAAACTTTTCTAATCCTTTCGACTCCATCCTTCATCGATTGGTAGTTAGGCTTCTTTCCTTTCGGAGCGATTTTCTTCTCATAAATCGCCTTGCGTATTGGATCGTTGAGTTTCTGAGAATTAAAAAAATAATTGGATTTTAAAATCACAGGGCAACATCAAAAAGAATCACAGGGCATCGAAAAATTCATCCGCATCACTGTTAACGGGAAAAGTGCCCAGAAGGCTAGCAGCAAATGCCACGTTGAATGGATTCTTGTTTTTCAAAGATTAAGGCCTTATTCGATTTCCAGGGTAGGTACCGTACTAAAGTTGTAGAAAAGGAACTCCGTGAGGAAACCTGGACTTATCTTAATCTTAATATATATAAATCTCGTGTCACAATGTTTGTCCTCAATGGACTCCTAAACCACTTAACCGATTATAATAAAATTCACACACCATGTGCAGTTCGATCCAACTTGAGAGATAGGATAGTTTTTATTTCGATTTTTGACCTTAATATTTTTTTAATTGCAAATTAAACGTTTTCCTCTAATAAGTTCCATATATTTCTAACAGATGGCAGTGTAACTCAACTTTTGAGGCGGGACGAAGTTCGCTGGGACAGCTAGTATAATTATGTAAATTAAGTGTCACGTTCTTTGTCCGGTATGGATTCCTAAACTACTGAACCGATTTTAATAAAATTTTGCACACGTTGTTTGTTTTGATCAAACTTAAAAGATAGAACAGTGTTTATTCCGATTATATTATTAACCTCAATTTTTTTGATTGCAAATTAAATGTTTTCCTGTAATAAGTTCCATACATTTCTAACAGATGGCAGTGTAACTTAATTTTTGAGGCGGTACGAAGTTCTCCGGGACAGCTAGTAATTAGAAATTGCCAATCCACCTTGAGCAAGCGTGGTGGTAAATGCTCAGGTCTTATGTGTGTTAAAAAAGTCTTTTGCCCTGCAGTGGGACAGTAATGGGCTGGTACTCGTATTAGTATCATTGCAAACCCGGTGTCTTAGGAATGTTAGGCTCCTTTAGTTAAAATCTTTCTACAAACAGACATTTCGTTTTTCGCCTTTACTGTTTCTACGGGGGCAGGACATGTCATCATCATCATCATCAGGCTATACTAGTCCATTGCTGGACATAGCCCTCTCCTAATAAGCACCATAGGGCCCTTTAGATCATGTACCAACCTTAAAAAAATACCGGTTGTATTCAAAGTCGCTGGCTCCCAACTTCAGGGGAGAGTTGAGCAGGTCAGGTAGAGTTCTGACTGAAGAGCTGGGGGCTCGCAGAAGCACCACGATGTTGGCCGAGTACGCAGCGTACAAGACAGTTAGAGCCAAAAAGAGGATCAGGGTAACGCAGCGACCTGGTAAATGTTCGATAGTATTAATTGGTTCCTGAATGGGGAAGAACTAGAGAAGCTAATTCGTGGTTCGTAGCCCAGACAATCCCAAGAAGCTGCAATGACTAAAGTAAGTCAAATTCAAATCACAACGCACCAATAAAAATTATAAGCTAGATCATGAGTCAAATGCCACCAACACCAGCAAATCAAGCAGTGGCGTAACTATAGGGTGGCAGGGCTGGCAAAATGCCATAGGCTCCCGACCCAAGAGGGCCCCGGCCCAAAAGGCCGCAAGCGCAGAAATAAATTTTTAACATTTGCACCTGAGTTATACGAGTATTATATCTTATTTTACTTAAAAAAATATCCATCCATCCAAGAATTCATTCCATACATCCATTAAAGAAGTTATTTAATAGGGTCCCATCAAAAGAATTTACCACAGGCCCCAAATTATGTAGTTACGCCTCTGACATCAAGCTACCCCAAAGTGTCAGATTTTCCCAATTGAACATGAACCTTATTTCTAGTGTTATAAAGTTGAAAAACAATCAAATAAATCTTACATATTGGGGTAGCTTGATTTGCTGGCTTCGGTACATAATTACCTTTTCAACTAACTTTGTAATTGCTTTTTTCATTTATCTAATAAATATACAAAAATAAACCTGCGCCATATCTTGGTTCCAAAGTGCATCCTTGTTGTAAGACTGCTCCTATGATCAATATCAACACGTCGGCCCAGGATCCGTCCAATTGTAAGGGATGCTGTAACATTAATAAGATATACAGTGTTGAGGATTGCATATCATTTGCGTGGGTTAAGATTGTAAATTTTAATTGCAATTAAAGGTCGTAGCTTATAATAATATGATCATTTCAAGCAAGTATTCAGAACTAATCACAATCGGGTATTAATAATATATTAATTTACTCATTCCTCAAGTAATCAAGTCCCATATAATCAATCAATTAACTACTACGCCAGCAAAAATAATAATTAATTAGACACTAGCTGCACCTCGCGGTGTTATCCGCAGGTGTAATTCACATCATCAAACGCGCGAAGTTAAAATAGTCGTTAAGTTCTCTGAAATTTTCTTATGTTCTGCACAATTGTCTTAATTTTTCTTTTAGTAAGAACTATCTATAAAGTATTAGGTAAATTAAAATAAAAAAAAGATACTTGACATCAGAAAGTCGTTCTCAAGTTAAAGCGTGACCAAGAGAAACAGAATATTTATATATAGATATAAGATTACAAAACAAACGCGTGTCCTGCAAATCACAGCCGTCGGTAAGTATGAGCGGTACATACTTCCTGAAATACAAGCAAACAAATCAGATCGTGTAACATTTCATCCGTCAAACATCCCTAGATGTTTGAAAGTATTTACTCGCTTTTCATGGTCAAGCCATTTAGGTTACGATTAGGAGTAGGTATAATCTTGTGCACTTACACGGATACTTGCATAGTCTCTGGGATACGCT
The DNA here is from genome assembly GCA_905147745.2 of Phlogophora meticulosa. Classification (NCBI taxonomy): domain Eukaryota; kingdom Metazoa; phylum Arthropoda; class Insecta; order Lepidoptera; family Noctuidae; genus Phlogophora; species Phlogophora meticulosa. The sequence continues at coordinate 3,182,330 of LR990534.1, forward strand.
TCTCACCTTAAACTCTTATCAAATCTCGTAATCACTTTGGCTACATAACTTGAGATGGCCAACCTCGCACATCAAAAAAAGACAAATCACATGACAAAAAGCAATCTTTTTTATTTATTTTTTATAAAAAAACGTTGCCCCACACTAGGAATTTCTCCTGTATCGTGGGTGCGTTTACAAACATTTAAACTCACATACACAAACAGCCAGACCCGGAACAACTACCTGTAGGCCATACAAATATTTGTTCAGTGCGGGAATCGAACCCGCACGAATAATTTAGAATCATATATTACGGTTTCCACTTACCATTCCCATACTAGCTTCCCACTTCGAAGCTATATACAAGAAGATGGAGCATCCCAGCACACAGATAAAGATGGCCAGCCACACAGCACCAGAGAACGGCAGCGTGAAGATATTGGAGATGTAGGAGAGGGGGGGCTCCCTGAAGACGAACCGGACTGCGGTGGAACCCACCATGGCAATGTAGTCTACTGCCATCATGCGCTCTTGAGTGAATATTGTCAGGGTACCTGGAGACATGATTATTATGAAGATCTATAACCAACATTTTTTGAAGGTCGTGGGTGCTGGTAGAGCAGGACTGAGTGATCCTTGTGGCAGTTCTTGGGGAGTGGGGGCTGGGCTTGGACGTGTTAAGTTTTCTTTTTTTTTCATCGCTGTTATCATCATTTCAGCCAAAGACGTCCACTGCTAGACATCCAGGCCTCTCCTAAATATTAGCATAACAATCGTCCAGCGCTGCCCTCATCCATCAGTTTCATGGGATCAGCAGATTGACGGTCCACCTCTAATATCTGTAATCTCTAAGATCTATTGTTATCACAAATACCAAATGTTTAAGCTGGGATAAAGACGTAACGGCCACAAAACTATTTTATAATAAACAAAATAACATCACGCCTTTTTTTCTCGAAGGCAGAGGCTAGGCAGAGGTCTACCGACAGTACACCCACATTTTCTCAGTTATCCTTACTTTTCCTGACCGGGAATCAAACCCAGGACCTCATCTCAGCAGTAGCGCTCGCGACCACTAGACCAACGAGACAGTTGTGAGAAAAATGTAGATTGTAAATGGGATTGTAGGACGTCTCATGTGCCTGTAAGGCTGCGCAGACGACGGTTTAGTAAAAACAAGTTTCATAACAGTGTACAGTTTTGACTAATCAACCGGATGAACAAGTATTTTAACTAGTCCAGCTTAAAATATTAATACAGTTATTTTTATTTGCATTTTACCAGCCACTAGTGATTGATCAACTATAATTTTCAAAAACTATTAGGGTCAATGAGCGGCGGAGAATTAAGTGCTAAATACATAAGGATTCTAGCAAATGAAATTAGCAGATTTAACGAACAAAATTAGAACATTTTTTACAAAAGTGATGCAAGATTTTGTCCTGAATATAATTGGTTTCGCGTAAGTTTTTAGTTTCTATTTCTATCTCTCTCTGTTAATATTACCTAGGTCAGCCTCCCCCTTCAGCAGCTGGTCGACGATCCCCTGCCACTGCCCATTCTTGTCTTTGTATCCCCAGGTGTGTGTGAACATCAGCCTCTCCGTCGAGTTTAGCATTTGGAAGCAGATCCTCACCACAGCGTACGACATTTTTGTTATAGAGTCCTGGTGGAGGTTCCTGAGTAGAAGATGATGCGTGATAAAGCAGCAAGCAAAAGTAGCAAGACTCTTTAAAATATACAGGATGGAAAGAACTTCGATACACAAACTGATACCATGACAGTCTGACCCAACGACTTAGAGATCAGGAAAAGCTAAGAGGAAAAATAATCTCGTCATAGATTTAAATAGAAATATCTATTATTACGACTTACTACGTCTTAAGGAATCTTAAAGATGTTAGTCAAACCTGAAATGCAAGTAAGTTGCGATGCAGGTGAAGGCTAGGTGTGAATATAACCAATATATGTTTTATACCTCTGTGTTTTAAGTAAATGTGTGGTCCATTAGCATATTTATGTGATAATGAAGAATATCTGACTGATAATTTACAATCACAATCTGGTAGTAAAATACATTTGACACACACGTAGCTAAAACACAAGATACGTAATAGTAATTTATCTATTTTAAAAGCGAATTTATGAATGTAGGATAACCTCGACGATCTAGTGGTCGGAAGAGCTATTAATGAGCACGGTCCTGGGTTCGATTTCCGGGTCAGGAAAAGTGTTATTCGAATTTTCCATCTGTAATTTCTCAGTATCAGCCCGGAGTCTAGATTTGTGCCCGGTTGATGGCAATAGACTCGCTCCCTGTTCTATGGGACTTAAACATAACTGGCAAAATGAGGGTGCACTATAGGTACGCCTCTGCCTTACCTTGCAGGGATTACAGGCGTGATGTTATGTTATGTTGTCATTTATCTGACACCTACGATGGAAGCTCAGCCTTTATCTTAGTGAATGGGGTCTAGGAGTTCTTTCAGTGGTTATTAGTACACGCTTTAGAATGCAAATGCCGATTGGACCAACTCGCCGCTAGATGGCATAGCATACTCATGGCATACTCGTATATGCTTGCTATTAATTACAGCGTGCTTTGGAAATGCGATAGCCTCAGTGATGAGGAGCTCAAAGCTGCTGCACGCAAACACACGAGAGAGAGTGCAAGAGCTGAACGAAAACATCTGCTTAAATTTTTTAATCAATACTTTGGGAAAAGAGTTCTTATAAAAAAACTACTCTATGTATTTAGAAAAAAGTAAAAAAAAAAAATATAGCAAATATATAAACTATGCTTATTGGATAATTATTTTGAAGTTTTCATAGATCTTTGGGAATCGTTACGGGTAGTGGAAGCCCGAAAGTCTGACAACCAGTCTTACCAAAGGGTATCGTGTTGTTAATGGGCTGTGGAGGTCAAATAGGCAGTCGCTCCATGTAAGATACTGGTATTCAACTGCCTTCCGGTTAGACTAGAAGTCGACCCCAACGTAGTTGAGATAAGGCTAGGCAGATGATGAGGATTTCGAAGTTTTCATACTCCTAACGGTTTTATTAACGTCGAAACGGTTGACGGTAACTTTGGACTTCAAAATCTTTTATTTTTATTTTTTGTCGATGGTACATCCTTGCACCTGTCTGCCTTTTCGCTTTAACAAAGTATGAGGTCGGTTGCACTAACAAATACACATGCGTAGATAAGACTCCTGGCACATAACAATAATAATGCACTTAATCTATTCATCGTACCTACTACATACATGACACAATTACAGCTTCTTCGAATCGTGCTGATCAGCACGAGTGATATTGCCCCTGTCATATTCGCGTCTTATTATGATTTTAATATTGTTAGATTCATGCAAAATTAAGTTTTATTATCGCGTGTTACTCGCGTTTAAAATTCACATTTATCAAACACGCGAAGTTAAAATACCAAGTCGTTAAGTTTTCTAGAAAGTTTAGAATTTTCTGCGCAATCCTTTACATTTTTTCGTAAAAACCTTGTACAAAGTATTATAAAACTAAACTAAAAAATTGAATGAAATCAGCTATGTCGGTCTCAAGTTATGGCGTAACCAAGGGGAAAAGGGATAATAGGGATGTGTCCTAGGTAAAAATATATTAAGTCTATTTAGTCCGTCAGTAAGATTCCCAAAAAATATTGGACACGTATTTTTTGCTAACTCAAATCAATAAAAAGTGACAATGATTTAGCACATCAAAGTTCAGGTGAAGGGGATTGTGACGTCACGCGCAATTTCAACGCACTATCGTCTATCGTCGTCATTTTTGGTTTACGTGACAAAAGATAAAATACTTGTGTAGTATTTTTGAGTAATACGACTTTCGGACCAAACAGAATTGTTAAGGACACTACCCTATTATTAGAACACTGTTTACATAACTTCTAGCGATCGAAAATAATTTGGTAATAGTATATCATATTTTAGAATTCTGTATTGTAACTTTTTTTTTTTAATTAATGAATGTAAATAATGCATGTTCAACTGTTACTGCTACAATTATAAGCATATATGCATGATGAAATTGCAATGCCCTAACAGGGCCACTATGTTCTAAGAACTGATATCCTCTGTTAAGAACTTTATTTATGTACACATAGTTAGCAATAAAGAATTTGAATTTGAATTTGTATTATGTTCCAAAAATACCAGGTAGGTACTAAATTTCGTTTGATTATTTATATAATTATACGACATTATATTTTAACAAAATATTACATCGATTTATTAAAAAGCTAGTAGCCAAAGGTGACCCGACATTGGCGACAGTCAAATATTTTATATTTGTTATGCAAATTACGTGGTATCTAAAACTTGAATATCTACTCTGAAGTGCCACGTAGTACACATTATTACGCTGATTTGCATAATAATACACAAACTAATAATAAAATTATAGTTAATGTTATTATGACAAGTTCTCATGACAAAATAAATTCCGTATCAAGAATTAGGTACAGAGGCCATCGCATAAAGCTACTCCAATGTGTCAACATTCTTTGACAGGTTTTCAACTTTAGTACAAAAGAATAAGGTTCATGTTCAATTGGGAAAATCTGACAGTTTGGCTTGATGTGGTGGCGTCTGTACTTATATCTCGTGAACGAGTAAATTTTTACAATGTCCCTTTGCTCCGAGAATTTTACTTGGAGCGACTGTGATATTCAGCTGCATCCAGTTAGACTGGAAGTCGACCCTAACATAGTTGGGAAAATCCTATTTGGTCAAGGAGCGACTGCTTATCTAACTTTCACAACTCAGTGAATGTGTAATAAGATATCCATTGGTAAAACTGGTTGTCAGACTTTCGGGCTTCTGGTGTAACGTGCTTTTGGAGGCATATAGGGCAAAAAGACACTTATCTAAGCCAAGAGTCACTTGTTATATATGGATAACAAGTGACTCTCGGCTTAGATAAGTGTGTATGGTCAAATACAATATTGTTATCAAAATATTGTATTTGACCTTACATGGAAACCTAGCTACATCATGATTAGAATAACAGGTGACACAAGAATGATTGAAAGGCAGTTGGCAGGCAGGAGCTCAGTATGTTGTAGCGACATCTATCTATCCACATAAACCCACACGAACTAAATCTAACGGATCATATATCGCGATATTAAAGTTATCTCCGCGATGAAACATATATACTAGAACCCGAAAACAACCGTCGGGCAGTAGCCCAAACCCAACACCCGTCTGGTCGGAGGATCCTCCATTTTCAAAGGTGGATGAGGAACTTTACACCCTGTTCCTTATACTCCCCAAATGAATGAATAATCTCCAATCCACGGACCAACCTCTTCAGGCGTAGCTTAACCTAGAATATCGACCGTGTGGCTGTTATTACTTTGTCAGGAGTCCCTCAGGTGAAGAATATATACTCACAATCTATCATTCATATGCAGTCTCGTGTCATTGCTATCAGTGATAACGTTGGTCATAGTCAGAGTATGACCTCTCAAGTCATATCTTCGGGATGACAGCACGTTGGAACTCCTGTAGTCTTCCATCCATCCATACTTATTAACTGTCACTTTTGACACTGACGTCTGACCTTCAAGTACCACTAAACTAGTATTATCAGTACTTAATATCTGGTTCTCCGTTACTGAACTAGTATTTTCGGTATTGTTAACCAGGATATTGTTTACTAAACTGGTATTTTCGGTAACGGAATGCTGTTTTGTTTTTGTGCTCTTCCATGTTGATCTTTTCGTGTAAATGACTTCGGAGCTTTCTGATATTTTGTATGCTGAAACAAAACATCGGTTATTTTAAAAATTGGTTTCTAATAATATTAAACTAAGGGTTTCCCGGTGGTCCAAATTAGTCCCCGGATTTCTGGACTCCATCTCAATAGTTATATAGTCATAGTTTCCGCACAGTTCATATTTTAGAACCCCATGAGCGGCTTCAAATCATCATGTCACAGCAATGGTCGTTATGACATTGGGTGGAATATAGGAACTTAAGTACTCTTTTGGGGTTCGTTACAAAGAATGCCAACGGGAACCTATTAATTACCCAGCCTCCGCAAGTGTCTGTCTATCAGTCTGTTAGCGGGCTCTAACTTACGAACCGTAATAGGTAGACGGTTGATATTTTCACAGAGTGGGTATTTCAATAATGGATACTTCGTGAAGTACACATTTGTTACAGTCGCAAATGACTTTTTTAATAACATACAACCTAATACTCAGCTGCTAGTTGTAAAAAGCCTAAGAAAATTTCAATTTCGCGGGCTGCCTTTACGCATTACCTTAGTATAATTAGCTGTGTCGCCCACAGCTAATAAATATTCAATAAGCGTAATATCACGGTACCTACACACGACATCCATATTAAGGAATTTATGATCTGACCTACGGTGACTTACGGACTACGTGAGTCTGATAATGTCTAACGCACATATTTTAATCCATATTTAAAAGTGACGGAAAGCCCCCGATCCGAACGTCAGACGACCATGTTAAATAATGTAATATCTATCTATGTAATGTATTGTATTAAGTATATCAGTCATGTAGTACCCATAACACAATTTATGTTGATTGGAAGGCTAGGCTATGGGTGAATTATTAATTATTCAGATGTCGAAGATGAAGATGATTAAAATAAAAAGTAAGGTTGGTATTGAACCATCAGGATCCCTGGTGTACCGATGCGTATCATTTGATCTGTTAGCCGTGGCAATAGTACGCCAATCTATGCTAATCTCTTTATTGATTATTTTCCACTCTCAAATAGTGAGAGTACCAAGAAGTATGTATTTTTTTTTTAAACGTTTCCCCACACTAGTAATTTCTCCTTTTTCAACATTCAAACTTACAGTCACAAACAGCTAGACCCGGAAAACTAGCTGTAGGCCGTACAAATATTTGTTCTTGAAATACGACTTCCCACGAATGACAGCATAATATGGTATGTACTGGATGCTCAGTCATCAGCGGTTCGACCTAGGATCTGTCTGTAGCTTTAGCCGACCAGTGCCGGTACATACATACATACATAAACACACACCTTTTCACATGGGGGTAGACAAAAAACTACAGATCGCCATCTGCTATGATCCTTACCACCGATCCTTTTGCTTCGTGTACGTTCGTATCTGGTCATACACGCACGCCGGTTGCGAGTACTACGCACCTGAGATCAGTGCATGTGTTATTTAGTCACAAGCCGCTCTAAGGAATGCTCCTGTTCCTATCTTACAATGACATTCAAAGAAATTTAAGCGTATCTTAAAGGAATGGACACAATCTCGCAGATTTATGCTCTCGGAAAAGAGCATAAATATATCTTAAAGACTTTAAAGACATTTTCTAGAATGAATAATGATATCTCACTTAAATCGTTCAGCTGTCTTAGGAAGACAATCATTCAGAACGTATAAGGTTGTACTAAAGCGTTATGATCGAAATCTTCAACTGTTTAATGTGGAATTCATTATAACAGAAGCAAAAATGTTCTGGATTATTTATCGTTCAGTTCTGACCTAAGTTATCCAGACATCTTTTTGACTATATTAAGAGTATATCTTGAGACCGAGAAAATGTCCGGATTTTTTTTGTCACGGTTAGGCATGAGATGCTGAGGAATAAATAAATAATGCTGGACAATCCACATAGCATCATCTAGCCCCAAGCTATGCAGAACTTGTGTTATGGGTACTAGATGACTGATATACTTAATACAATACATTACATAGATAGATATTTTCTATTATATATAGCAAATACCGAGAACACCTGGGACAAATCTTTATAGATCGTACAAACATCTGTCCCAGGGCGGGAATCGGACCCAAAACCTCCTGCGTCGCAGGCGGACCTATGCCCGCTGCGCCGCATAGTTCGTCAATAAGACGAATAAGAAGATAAATAACTTTATATGTAATGTTATTTTCATCTATCCTGTGTGACAGACAGGTGCATAGACATGATTTAATTATGTCTATAGATAGATGATAGATGTGAGTTGAGGGTGACAGTAAAGTGACATTGAAAGATATAAAAAAAGAACACTAAAATTAGGTACCTACCTAAGTTGATAAAATAGTAAGCAAAAAATATTTATAATTATATTACATTGTTAAGTCCTTTTTGTACTTATTTAATTCTTAAATGACATTACATTATACAGGGTGTATTAAAACGTGATTTTTAAGTGGAGATAGTTGAAGGGATGGAGAGTGACATAGGCTACTTTTTGTCTCTTTCTAACCTCTAAGTCGCGGGCAAAAGCTAGTTTATTGATATTTAAGGTGAGTGTGTGGTTTACCCGGCCTCAGCCCTTCTACGTCCGAAATGAGACTCTCCATGTAGATCTCAAAATACCCACGGTGAAACAGTTCATGAAGCGACTCACCCAGCGCTTCATGGACTGTTCTACCGCTCATCCTAACCCCTTAGTGTCATCGGCCGCCCGATACACTCCCTCGCGAATAAGTACAGTTCGAAGACCAAGACACACACTCACAGAGCCAGATGATCCTATCACTCTCCTCCAGGAGAGCGATAAGGCCACCAGCACTGTTCGCATACAAAAACGGACATTCCGTCCTCGCCGCCGAGGCCCGTCGCGACGACCCTGTCGATGCCCCCCTCCCGACCCTTTGCTAGAGCCAGCCCGCGAAGCTGAGCCGATTAATGTTTAAAATGTCCCTAAATAATGGAACAATCAGATCCAGCCTGTCCCTTGCTGTCCTCTTCAGCGACGTCCTAAGCCGAGGTTCGTACCCCGCAGGGGGTGCCCTTAGCGATAGTCGCTTAGCTTATAAGTTTGTATGCCTGGCTGGAGGCCTTAATTTTAATTAAGCCCCCCACAGGAAAGTTCGGTTGAGCAGTAAATATCCCTGAAGGATAAACTGCGAGATGCCCATTCCAAAAAAAAATTACCCGGCCTCATACCTTTGGTACTCTAACATACATAGGTTCATCTAAACTAATATTATAAAGATTTGTTTGTTAGTAAGCTTTTTTGTGATGGATAACAAAATAGATTTTAAAAATACTATCACCTAAGTATAGAAAGCTAAATTATCAGTGAGTTATTATACATAAACTGTGAAACCTAAGAAATTACAGATTTCAGACCTAAATCTGTAGGGGCCCAGCAGGGTCGATGCCTGCTGGGGCCAAGGGTCTGATTCCGGAAGGAAGACTCGGCCCTGGTACGAAAGGCAACGAAGGAACAGGAGTGGGTTTTTAGTCAGTAAAAGTCTGACACTATCTCCCGCCCCGCCCAAGAGCGGGGGACGTCATAAGATGATGTCCCACTGCAAAAAAAAGACCTAAATATTCTATGATATCATAATTCAATGGCCCATGCATCATAACAAGTCATATACACATTTTATCATTAATTGTGTGAATTTCCACAATACTTTTTGCACATCCTTATATATATTTTATCATAGAATACTTCATTCCTCAGTATGTCTGTCCGTCAATAGGGTTCCGGGGGTTTGATGTAAATTTCACCTTTTGTTTATTTAAAACTAGCAGCCACCGCGACTGTTTCTGCGCATGTCTCTTCATAATTAGAGCCTATGTGTTATTCTGATATACTTCAGCTATGATATTGTAAAGTTTTATCAAAATCCGTTAAGTATTTTTTGCGCGAAAGAGTAACAACATCCATACTTACATCGTTTTCAAATTTATAATAATTAGTAGGAAGCAGGATAATACAAACAGCAAAAATATATTACTTATATTATTTTTTTATGTGCTTGCCTCATGGTGTAGACATATGAACTTACTTTCTTTCTTATCTCTTATAACTTAAGAACCACTTATCCGATGATTGTGACCTTTGCCAGATTTTTCTTAAGCTCCAGTCTCCAAGGTTGAATTGAAAAGGTTACACAGTTGAATAACTTTCAACCTAATATTATGAAGATGAAAGATTTTTTTGATTTTTAAGTTAGTTTGTAATGGATAAAGTCAAAAAGTACATAACCGATTAAAAAAATCTATCACTTACAAGTTACAAGTAAGTAAGAGACATGTATTTTATTGTCATAACACGAACTTCAAGTCGTTCGTGGTGCGAGTTCCGACACACCATCTCGAGAAGTTCCTCAAGGAAGAGTTCTGGCCGAAAGGTGTTGTGGCCGCCTACATGACACTAGTCAGCGAAACACGACGCCGACACTTCGTGTGCACTAGTTTTAGTTATTATGTAATATATATTTATAGTATTTATAAGTTTTATATTGTTAATATAGTATTGTATATGTTTATATGGGCCTTGATGCCTGAAATAAATGTATAAATAAATAAATAACTACCTACGCTTGAAATGGGGTGGATAGAGAGGATGTCAAAGTTCGATGGGAAAACTACTAAAACGGAGCGGGTGAAGTCGCAGGCGAAGTGCTGTATAAAAATAAGTAAGAACCAGGTAAGTAGGTATTGAGAAAAAACTAGAATGTCCTTTCTTTGCCCTCCTATATGAGCGCTAACCAGCAGTACCCACTGTTTCAAGGTTATTTTTTGCTGTAGCTGGGAAATTCAGTTTTTGCTCACCGGCACTGAGTATGCAAACCACGTATTTTATTACTATTTCTTTGTTTAAATTATATACCTATCGATGCTAGATGATGCTCATGACAGATCTAGGTACAGACACAAAAAAAAATAATAGGTCTTTGTTCGCTGTCATGAATGAGATGCAAATTGCATGGTTTTTTTTTAACGATTTTTCCAACGATTTCTGCAATTGTTTTTAAGCGTGTTCTGACATGATACATATGCAAGGGTTTTTCAACAATAGATGAAGTTGTCACTAGCACTTCACCCGAGACTTTGTTCTCGTGGATTTCGTACTTTCCCCTTCGAACCCCATCTCCTTTAAAGCGTAGTTTTGAAAATAGCCTAGCTATTGGATTCAGGAATAATGGAGCTTTCGAACACTTTTTTTTTTTAGAATTGGATCATTAGTTCTTAAGAGCTCGTGGGTAAATAAAAGCAGCCGCACCGGTTGATCTAAGGTTAAGCTACGCTTGATGAGGTCAGTTTGTGGATGGGTGACCATTCGAAACATATCGAGACTCCTACGTGCCTTGGTCCCGGCTGTCATTTGTAGATCTTTGACAGTCGTTACGGGTAGTCAAAAGCCCGAAAGTCTGATAACCAGTCTTACCAAGGGCTATCGTGTTGTAACAGGGTTGTGGAGGTCAGATAGGCAGTCGCTCCATGTAAAATACTGGTGTTCAGCTGCAACCAGTTAGACTGGAAGCCGACCCCAACATAGTTGGGAAAAGGCTAAGCAGATGATCATTAGTTCTTGAGATTACACCCTTCATACAAATTTACAAACAAATTTTGTCTGTTTATACTCTAATATTAGTATAGAATCTATACTAATAATAATATAACTTAATTTATGAAGTTGTGTTACTACTTAAGGCTTGTCATGTTAAGAATTTGCGTAGGATAAAGGATATTACGTAGATTCCATGACAGATGGAGATAATGAGTAAGTTAGCGTGGGTAAAATATGTAATAATCATCACATTTCTAAGTACCACTAGTAATAGTCATGCAGTGATCAAAATTCAACCATTTTAGTTTTCTGCTCTCCATCTCCATATAAACTTTAACTAGGGGACCTAATGCAACATTCCTCCGAGCGCGAAATATTCAAAGTGATCCGAAGTTTTCGCTTCACACATTATGAGAAGATGGCGGGATACCTTGGATGGCTTCCTCGCGATTTGGCGAGAAGAGACAAACCATAGAGAAACGTGGAAGGAATGGAGGGAGGCCTTTGGCCAGGAGTGGGACAGCACAGGGTAACTAAAAAAAATGGTACCTACATAAAGTCCTACCAAGTCCACCACTGAGTATGGGCCGTTTCTATGAACGCAGGACCGTTTATTAGAGATCCCATAAAAAGCAGAAACATTCATGGAAAATATTTAGGCAATAAAACTATATACTATGTACATAATAAGAAATAGAAAAAATAGTCACAGGGCATCGAAAAATTCATCCGCATCGCTGTCAACGGTGAAAGTGCTCAAAAGGCTGGAAGCTTTGCCAAGAAAATGGATTAAATTGCAGAAACTTTAGTGAGGAAACTACAGCATAATCCTCCTCATGCCCTTATCCCAATTTATTTGGGGTCGGCGCAACATTTCTTCTTCTTCCATACATCTCTATTTGCCGTCATCTCAAAAGTCAGTATCTAGCCATATCATCTTTTACACAATAAATTCATCTTTTTTTAGTGAGGACCTACGGTCTGCGAGAAATATATTTTCATGATAAATAATTTCACTATTGAAAATTTCTGTTGGTCAGTTTTGTAAACGTTTTCAGCTTGGAGTCCAAGCTGAATACGTTAGCCAGCTTAGAAAGACTGAAAATGACGCATTTTTCGTTAGAAAACCTTTATTTTGAATTTCAGGATGTGAGTCAGAGCCTGGTGTACTTACTCATAATACAACATCACGCTTGTATTCCTCTAAGTGTTAAGCAGAGGTGTACCTATAGTACACCCACATTTTGCTATTTACGCTAAGTTCCGTGTAGTAGTGTGCCCGGTCAATGGCACACAAACTCCGGGCTGGTACTAAGAAGCTCCTCCACTTACCTTCCATAAACAAGTACTCCTGGTCATTGATCTTCTTCGCCACAACCATATCGCTGTCGACCAAGATACCTACGTCATTCAGCGCTGTTGATTCTTCTTCATAATTTAGAAGCAGCCATCGGTATGGTGCCTTGAAGTAGCCTTCTTTGCTTGCCTAAAAAAACAAAAAAATTGCTATGAACGTGGGACATCTGTCGTGGATGACCGTCTTTTGTTTTCCCTGATTTTTGAACCAAAAGAGAGCTTTGTAAAAAACCGCGAGCGGAAAAATTATCATCATACTCGTACCTACTCTTGGCTTTTGTCCAATTTAAGGCTCTGGCACATAGGCGCAATGCGACAATGCGACACGATTTCAAGATATATCTGTAGAGTATTTTTTGGAAACACGCTCGTGATACTACGTGTCGCGTTCTAGCGTCGTGCCTGTCTGCAAGAGCCTTTATTTGGAATAGGCTTATTGAAAACATAACCTAAATACACACTTCCATACATAAACCTTTTTTGCCCCACAGGTCCCAAGAGCAGGCAGAAACTACACAATGCCATCTGCTACGATTGTTACAAAACCTTATTAATATTATTTTTTTGGCCTTGATACCTTGCCAGGTATTTCATGATCGAAATGGTCGTAATGTACTCACTTTAATCAGAAATCTGGCAGTCCCGGGACATGATAAATCAGCAATGAACAATATATACTGCAAATCATACTCTGTTCTGTTATACTGTAGAGAAGTTGCAGTACTGAAACCAATACTGCTTATACTCTTAGCTAACGAGTTAATTGTATCTGCAAAGGAAAAAAGAAAAATAATTTTAAAAAAATGGTATATTTTGGGCTTAATTTACACATTATAAAACATATTTCAAATTATAATATGTCTTTACCTATGAAATTGCCGTTTTGTATGAAAAAATTTAAATGAATTTTTTTCATGTATTTTTTATTTGTATTAATCGAAGTAATCACCCATGCAATCAATGCATCTTTGTCAACGCAGTGGCAGTTTATTGATGCCCTTCTTAAAGAAATCAGCTGGACGGGAGGCAACAAATTCTTCAAAGGCATTTTGTACTGCCTCTCGGGTATTGAATTTTTTTCCCGCCAAGAAGTTATCCAAATTCTGGAAAAAGTAGTAGTCTGTAGGCGCAAGGTCTGGTGAGTAGGGCGGATGACGGAGAGCTTCCAACCCCAGTTCTTGCAACTTGGCTGTGCTGTGGCTGTGCAGTATGAGGTCGCGCGTTGTCGTGCAGGAGCAGCGGAGACGAGCGATTGACCAATGCTGGTTGGAGATGTGCCAGCTTCTCCATCATTGTGTTCAATTCTTCACAGTACACATCTGCAGTAATGCTCACCCCGTTTGGTAAGAAGCTGTGTTGAATCACACCGGCGCTAGACCACCAAACAGTGACCATCACTTTTCTTGGGGTAAGTTTTCGTTTAGGGCATTGTTTAGGTGCTGAACCAGGATCCAACCAACTTGCTGAGCGCTTGCGGTTATCAAACAGAATCCATTTTTCATCGCAGGTAACAATGCGGTTCAAAATTCCTTCATTTGTGTGTCTGTTGAGCAGTGCAAGGCACGTCTCGACGCGTACTTCGCGCTGGCGATCATTGAGTTCGTGGGGCACCCATTTGTCAAGCTTTTTTACCTTGCCAATTTGACGCAAATGGACCAATATTGTTTTGACGCTAACGTCGAAAGCTGCTGCTAATTCAGCCGTAGATTGTGTATCATCAGCTTCCACAATCGCCTTTAATTCGTCATTGCCGACCAAAGTCTTCGGACGACCGCGAGGTTCATTTTTCAGGTCGAAATTTCCAGAACGGAAGCGAGCAAACCAATAACAGGTAGTGCGTTGGTTTGTAGTGTTAGCTCCGTAAACGTCGTTGATGTTGCGTGCCGCTTGTGCCGCGTTGCTGCCACGACGGTACTCATATTCCATAATTACTCGAATTTTTAACGTATCCATGATGACGAAAAAGATTTAAATGCGATGAAAATGTAACACTAATCAATTAACAAATGACTACTTTTGGAAAAAAAATCCATGTTTTTAAAATAAAATTAATTTGAAATTAGAATTCTTAGCCAAACAAAAAATATTTTGATTTGAAATGGCCAGTACTGCAGAACGGCAATTTCATAGGTAAAGACCTAATATTTAGGCTTAGCAGTCCAAAATTTAAAAAATGTTTACAAATATATGTCTCTAACTAACACAGTTTTTCAGTTTTCAGACAAAATTAGTTATCCGGTTACAAAACGATAATAATAACGATAAGTAACTTTGAAGATGTTTTTTTTTTCTACCTATTAGGCGACCCGCCCTTTACTAGTTTCATGTTGTCTAACTTAGTTATTTCAATATATCACAACAGCAAACAAAGGTCATTTACTCATCAGAAGCTGGATCAGACTTTCAGAAAATTATTTATATGGAGAAAAGCTGCCGGACGTTTCTGAAAAAATCACTCTGTAAACTTGGGTGAAATTAGCTGTGAAGTGAGCTGTAAGTGCCTTACTTAAGCTGGGTGATACTACCACGAGTTCATCCCTCACCCCACCCGAGTTTTCACGGCGATATACTCGTATTTTACGGAAAAGCACTGCAGGTCATAGACAAATTTAGATGACTAAGATGAAAAATGAAGCATCCCCCATTTGAGAGAAAAGGGTACTTACGCTGACTCCAACACAGAAAGGGTAACAGCAGAGATGTAGGCCTGCTATCCATCGTCACGAACGACATAATCATATCGTTACATTTTACACTTAAAATAAAAGAGAAACTTATCAGAAGTAATGTTTGAAGCTTCATTTTTCGTCCGGTTTTCGTAAATGGACGAATACGAAGTGAGGAGAAGGTATTATATTGGCATTAGCATTTAATATGCAAGTAGGCTTTCATACCTAATGCGATGGTGGTACTGTCGCAGACAACAGCGAAAACCTTTAAAACAAAACCTTTTTTGTTAAACATTACGTACACCACTAGCAGCCTTTCGTGCCCGTTTGATGGTAGGCTCACCCCCTATTACATGGGACTTAAACATAACTGGCGAAATGGACTTCCCTTCTCCTTCTATTCCTCCGCTGTTCTTTTCTGATTAATTTCGTTGCGGTATCCAGAACAGTTGTATCGTTTCTCCGGGATTCGTCGGGCTTCATTGTCTCGACTTTTCTGGCGGTCGCCACTGTTGATTCTGGTTTTCAGGAGTTGCAGTGGTTTGGGAATAGTGGGGCGGGCTCAGCCCTTTGGGGAACACAGGTGGGATGTTATGTACCTTACTCGCAGGATAAATTAATTGACTTTTTAATGGTTTATGATATAATATGACTTCCATAACCTCAAACCTGTATTCCCCGAAGGGTCTGGCAGCGAATTACCTGTATGATACTCCCATGTTGATGAGGATTAATGAAGTATAGATTCAAGTTCTTCTGTGTAATCAGACAGATGTGTAGCTGGGGAGTTATTTTCTTCCCAGCAAAAGCAGAAAGAAGTGGTGAAGGACGGGCTTTTGGGGGACTGTCCTATGTATGTGATTATTGACACTGAAATAGTACCGATTCTCAGCCTAAAGTGAATATAGTATATGGTTTTCGATGTTCATGAAATTATTGAGAAGAACAAGTACTAGTAATTGTGGCTACGTGAGAATTTGTCATCCTTATATACGAGGGGAAAAAACATTATGTCATTCTTAAAACCTCATACGTCCCTTTTTCTTATTCAATTCCGATTAGTTCTGCTAAATCTGTTGGGTAAAGGGTTTTTAATTGAGGTTTCTTAGCTCATCATCTACTTACGTAGTTTTCTTGAAATGATCAGGCCCTAAGCGTTGTGTTAGGTCATCGAGTATAAACTATATAATTGCAATCATAGGATGAACATTTTTTACAGCTAGGTACTAATTACAAGCATTTTTCTTTCCCCTGTCCCGGTGTCTAATAATACCAGCCTGTTATTGTCCCACTGCAGGGCAAAGGCCTCGTCTCATATAGAGAAGGCACGAGCATTAATCACCACGCTTGCTCAAGACGGGTTGGCGATTTCAGACTTATATTAATTATAAGTCCATGTTTCCTCACGATGTTTTCCTTCACCGATGTCGGTGATGTCATATGAATTGAAAAAGTCACGTTGTTACTTGCCCAGGTTTGAGCCCATAACCTCGTGCACAAGAGGCGAGGCCTAAACCACTGGGCCATCATGACTTGCACATGTCCCGGTGTCTGCTAGTCTGTAAACAAGTCTTGCTAAGCTTAATTTGATCCACTTTCTCTTAAACTATGAAGTTGCAATGTAACGTATCGTGTTTCCCAGTAACTGGGTTGTGGAGGTCATCTAGGCAGTAAAAAATAAAATATTGTTATTGAGCTGCACCCGGTTAGACTGGAAGCCGACCCCAACATAGTTGGGAAAAGGGTACCAGGAAGCACGATAACCCTGGGTTAGACTGGTTGTCAGACTTTCCAGGTTCTGATTACTCGTAAGGACATATGCCCATAAATATTAGTTATAATAGTTCCTAGACCAACTTATCTTTACTAAATTGTCTGCACTGAATTTTCTATTTATATTCTATACTTACATAATTTAATAAGTTCATAAAAACTGCCTGCTTCTTTGGTCTGGTGGTCGCAAGCGCAACTGCTGAGCAGGTTCTGTGTTCGATCTCTGTGTCAGGAAAAGTGTAATTGAGTTTTTCCTTTTAGAATTTCTCAGTAGCAACCCGAAGAAACAAAAGAATTGAGGATAGTCCAGTCAATGTTGATAGTGCGACATGGTTGGCGCAGTGGCTGAGCGATTAGCTGCTGCGCTGGATGTCGCGGGTTCGATTCCGGCACGGAACAGACATTTGTATGGCCTGCAGGTAGTTGTTCCGGGTCCGGCTGTTTCTGTATGTGAGTTTAAATGTTTGTCAATTCACCCACGACACAGGAGAAATTCCTAGTGTGGGGCAACGTTTTTTTTTTTAAAAGAAAAAGAAAGAAAGAAATGAATGGTTATGTAATATAAATCTGTTTGAAGCTTTGTCAGTGACTGTACGCGTTTCTGGGATATCAAATTATACGCTGGCCTTAATGATACGTTCCTTGTCTATGATTACCATAATATTTTACTTTGTGGCTACACTTTAACATTGACAACTGCTAAGTTCAGGTATGAAAGATAAATTGATTTCTTTGCTTATTTATTAATCATCTAAGTATGTAGTGGTAAGAATTTCGTTTAGATGTAAAAGATTTTTTTTTCCATGAACAATTTTGTTTTGTTTTTCTGGTTTTATCTAATACTGGACTTTATAATAAATAATAATAATAAAATTAATGTATCTGAATAAGACGATGACAATCTTTATGTACATGGTGGAAGGAACATCGTCGCACAAACTGTTACCATGAGTTTAGTACAGGATTATTCGTAAACTTTTTTTTTTTTTCTTTTTTTTGCTGATGTGAATGGCGACGATGCGATCGGTTTGTAGGTTTTATTTTATTTTAATTTTTCAGCCAGTACAACGTCTGTTAGGTCCGCTAGTTTAATTCGAATTTTAAAATTATAATCCATTTCATAAAAAGTAGCGGAAAAAAAACAAAAAAATATTAACTTGTCAAATTTTATCGTTATCCAAACACGTCGAATATAGATATAAATGTTGAAATGAGATTCAATTGGACCAGTTCTGCGCATTAATTAGAATAGAATAATATTTTACATATCATACAAATATTATTGGAGACAAAATAATCTGAAAAAGTTTAATTTGGAACAGGTATAAAACGAAATACGTCAGTAATAAGAAAATTTAACACCATAGTTAGATAAACAATCAGGTATGGTTATATTGGTTATTTAAGACTAGCCGTGCCCCGCTGTTCAGCGGGTAGCGTAATGTTAAATAGTAAGCTATTTAACATTACGCTACCCGCTGAACAGCGGGGCACGGCTAGTCTATTTTTATTATCTTCCTTAAAAATTGGACTACCAAGTGAAAGATCTTTTTTTAAACATCGTGGCAGTCCCAATTATTACCGCTTTCAGACGAACAAACTCTTCAGTTTTATTTAATTACTTTAGATTTCTACATTGAACATTTAACATCATCATCGGCCTAGCCTTTCCCCAAATATGTTGGAGTGGCTTTCAGTCTAACCGGATGCAGTTGAGTACCGATGTTTTACATGGAGCGACTGCCTATCTGACCTCCACGACCCAGTTACTGGGAAACACGATACCCCTTGGCAAGACTGGTTTTCAGACTTTCGGGCTCTGACTACCCGTAACGACTGTCCAAGATCTACAAATGAGAACCGAGACCAACGGCTTAACGTGCTTTCCGACGCTGGAGTCTTAATATGGTACGAACGGTCACCCATCCTCAGACTGACCTCGGCAAGCGTAGCTTAATCTTCGACAAACCCGTGCGGCAGTTTTTATTTAGCCACGAACTCCTCGTGCATTGAACACTAAACATGACATTAAAAATCCAAAAAACGAAGATTAATTGCGTGAACAATTCATTGCGTGATTTATAATTTAGCTAAATATATTATTATTATCTTAATATATATATTTCTTGTGTGCGTGTGTATGTGACTGAACTCCTCCTAAACGACTGGACCAATTTTGATGAAATTTTTTGTGTGTGTTCGTGGAGATTCGAGAATGGTTTAGATTCACAATTGGACCCGGTAGGTGGCGCTGTGCGGGCAGGACGACGTCTGTTCGGTCCGCTAGTAATATATAAATTTAAAGGGAAGAAATCACTATAGTAGCTCAATGTCTTGTGAAACGATATTTTATGTTACCTTAGATATATTTCCAGTCCTAGTTGAGTGATTAGTAGATTCTTGAGCGTCTATCTCACTGAAGTATTTAGTCTGCCATAAAAGTAATGCGCAATCGTGGAATCCGTGGCTAATGGCTTTATAATTATGGGTACGCGTATTACTTGCTTGGTTTTTTTTTTGATTAATTAATAGATGGTGTCCGTTGTGATAACTTGGCAGAGGTTTTGTATTTGAAACTTTCTTATCTCTCGTCTACCTGTAATTTTTGGCCTCTCTTCTTTACTCTACTGCCTCAGTTTTTCTATCACCGTTGGTTGAACTATCTTTCTCTGCAATATCGTGGTGCATCTATTAACAAACATTAATTTACCCAATTAAAAAATACATGATAGTTTCGAAGATCGGTAGCAATACAATAAAAAACAACCGATTTCCGCAACATCACCATCGTTATTGACTTTTGCATCCTTTTGTTAAGCACATGTTGGCCCAACATGCGCCAATATTGGTCACAGAATGTCTTTTCAACAACGAATAATTTACCCAAATGACGGTAGATTAATGTTCTGATAATAGTTTCAGTATACTGTGGCGTACATTGGCTTACGTTGGCCCAACGTGTAGAGGAGGCTTTACACACACACATAATATAAATAAATAAAGAACGGTACAGTATCTGGGTATATTAATTCTTAATTTTGTTTTGAATTATACTATGTGTTTTGAATTGTATTGTTTTGTATTTTATATTAAAAACGTATGCCTCGTTCACGATATCCGAGGTAAATTGTATTTTAAATGAAAGGCCCGCCGATACCTAAGATCCAAGCTTGTCTCAGTTTAGAAACCAGGGTGTCAAAAATGAAATGTATTACCATCAGAATTAAATCATATATTTTTTTGAATATCGATTGTTGTACTATTTTTTTAGAAGCAAGACATTATTATTACTCTGTTGCTTTTGGAGGCCCATTACTTTTTTAAAATGTTTTATAGCCTACTTTTAGCTGTAGTAGAATATAAAACTTCTATCCCTTACAGATTCATATACCACTAATTACTAATTGAAAATCATCATCAAATTTAAAAGAAAATTGTTTGAATTCCTAATAAGCAAATGTTATTATTCAACAAAAGAATTCCTAGATGACAGAAATGTATAATGTATAAGAAGTGTATAATTCTATTGTATAAGCATAATTAGTTACTTAGGAGATTAGTTATTTAAGATCAAAAATTTGTACACCAGAAATGGTAGAATATAAGAAACTTAATATTATAACGTTAACATCTATTGTACTATATTCTGACAATTAAATCTTTCTTTCTTTCTTTCTTTCTTTAAAGACGAAGATTAAAAACCTAGTATTGCAGATAACTCTTAACTAAAACTTCGTCAGCGTGAATGCCGGTTATGACAGACGCAGTGGTTGTCGTGGATTAAAACCTTATCCTATGTCCTTCCCCAGGGTGCAATCTATCTCTCTGCCAAATTTTATCGAAATCCGTTCAGTGGTTTAGGCGTGAAAAGGTAACCAACAAAGTTACTTTCGCATTTATAATATTAAAGTTAGGAATTATGAATGTATTAAGTATGAATGTAATGATTATATAATGCGGACCATTTGGCGAGTTTCCTCTACAAAATGAAAACAAAAACGTCCATCGTCCCTGGAACCACGGAGGAATTCAATACCTATATAAAATAAAAAAATAAATAAATAAATAATGCTGGACAATCCACACAGCATCATCTAGGCCCAAGCTAAGCAGAGCTTGTGTTATGGGTACTAGATGACTGATATACTTAATACAATACATTACATAGATAGATATTTTTTATTATACATAGCAAATACCCAGAACACCTGAAACAAATATTTGTAGATCGTACAAACATTTGTCCCAGGGCGGGAATCGAACCCGCAACCTCCTGCGTCGCAGGCGGACCTTCGCCCACTGCGCCACATAGGTCGTCGAATATATATGTATGTACATGAAAAAAGTAATTTAAACAAACTGGCCAGTGGCACTTTCCTTCCACGATACCAAGAAAGAATAAGGATAAAAACAAATTCATTCATAAAAGTTCCATCATTAACAATTATAATTTTCAAAATAAGTAGACCACGGCGACCATGACCCAAAACCCTTTGAGGATAAATAACGAAAAATTGACGCGCCAAAAATGAATCAGCCATCTTTAATTCCTCGAACTCGATATACTACGTTTAATTCGTAGTACTATAATATTGCAACTGTATTTTGTACTTTAAAGTGCGGGAAACAGGGTTTAATATTGAGTAGAGTAGCAGTTTGTTGCTGCAGAATTGTTGGGTGAACGCGACGATCGCCAGGCGTCTGTTTTCTTAGGTTTATTTCTGGGTTCAAAACAATTGGTTGGTTTGTTTTGTATTATTTGATGTGTGTCAGTTTTGGTACGATTTTCATGGTTTAGATTCGATGCTGTAATATCCATTCGTAAACGCTTTAGCACTGTGAGACAAATTAATCATTCCTTTTACATATCTTTCAAACAGTCATATCTATATTAAAGAGTGAAATTAACGACTGTTTTAAGAGATCATAACCCTGATAATTAGTCAATAAGTGCTTTTTAATTTGTTCTGCTAACAGATAACTGTTCTGTAAAATAATCTGTGGGTATCGTCTTGAGTAGTATATTTGTTACTTTTATTATAAGCTTTTGTATTGTGTGCCTACTATGAAATATACTGCAGTTTGTTGTTACTTCTAAAGAAGGACATTGAAGGTGAAGTGTGTCAAATTTTGTCATTTTATTATATTTCATAAAATTTAATCATTCATCATCAAAATTTTGTCATTTTATTATATTTCATAAAATATAATAAAATGACAAAATTTGACTCACTTCACCGTCAATGTCCTTCTTTAGAAGTAATTCCATGTTTACGTCATGTTATCGACCTCTGAGTTGAATGAATCACTGACGTAGCGAAAACTAATGGACAAAATATGCCTGTACAACACAAAAAATCTCAAAATAAACAAAAGACTGTCTATTATTCTTCAACTTTCAAAAAAAGAATCTTAATAAAATATCCCACGTTTTACTAACAAAGCATGGTGTTCCTAGTTCCAGCAATGTACATGTGCAATATCCCTTGAATGCCCATGATTGCGTTCTCGAATGTGTGTCAAGAACAAGCGTCCTGTCCAATGGCCCATAAGTCATATTCCACAGTAATAACCATGCAAGGGTTTTCTCAGAAGACCAGTACAAAATAAATGACTTATTACTTAGTACCCTTAATTACATACGTTTATATTTATTAGTAACGTGTGAGCTATTTTATCATTACGACGATTTATCATGACGACCTATGTGGCGCAGCGGGCGAAGGTCCGCCTGCGACGCAGGAGGTTGCGGGCTCGATTCCCGCCTTGGGACAAATGTTTGTACGATCTACAAAGATTTGTTCCGGGTGTTCTGGGTATTTGCTATGTATAATAAAAATATCTATCTATGTAATGTATTGTATTAAGTATATCAGTCATCTAGTACCCATAACACAATCTCTGCTTAGCTTGGGACTAGATGATGCTGTGTGGATTGTTCAGCATTATTTATTTATTTATCATTCTTTAAGACTGAGCCTATTTGCGGCAAGCACATCACATACGGTTATATTTCTTTCTTTTATTTTGTTTAGAATGTAAATGATAAATGATATTTATTTATGTGAATAGGTTTTGACCAACACTTTATTACATCAACAAGTAAAATATTATTTTTAAACTAGGATAGTGTTTCCCTATCTGACTACAATGAGATGAAAGAAACAAAAAACTCAGAGGGCTCTTTTAAAGTCTAGACATTATCTTGATCAGATCATGTGATGACCATGCAGATTAGTGTCTGAGATGGACTATTGAGGAAAGGACCAAACAGATATGAACGGACCTGTCTAGTCAGTGCAAGCATTTTTCAGAAATTGTAGACGTCATCCCCGAACTAAAGAGCTCCACGGGTCAACGAACAATACCAAAGAAAGAACACTTAATACATAATATCACACCTATATTCCCCGAAAGGTCAGGCAGAGGTGTAGACAAGTGTCCTATGTAACGAGCATATATTGTCATCAACCGGACTCGAATCCATACCCCGGGCCGGTACTGAGCAATTCCAGATTAAAAAACTATTGGAATTTTCCCCCACCGTGGCATCAAACTCGGACTATGACAAGCAGGAGCACTTGCGAGCACTAGACCAACAAGGCAGTCAGAGACTAATTTGAGTATTTTATTAAATTAATGCGTTATTGGCGTTGCTATAAACTATGCGTGTTATTATGACATCGTCCATTAATCAGGATTTATTAAAGTAACATTGTAAATTATTTATTTAAAATCGATAGCGCATAAATGATGGTCCTGTATTGAAAAGCACGTCCAGCCTTTGATCCCGGCTGTGTTTGACAGTCGATCGATAGATTTGACAGTTGTTACAGATTGTATGAGTAGATAGGTACTTTCACCCCCAAAGAGGTTGTTAGTGTTTCACAAATAATTCTGTACACAGAATTATTAGACACATATGTAGTATGTGTATTATGTGTGTTTAGTGTGTGTGTGTGTACGTATGCATCATTATACCTATACTAGCTTCCTCCCGCAGCAATTCGCGCGTGGTTTGCTGATAAAATGTAGCCTATGTCCTTCTCCGGGATGCTATTCATCTCTCTGCCAAATATTATCGAAATCCGTTCTGTAATTTTGCTGTGAAAGACGGAAAAACAGACACACACACTTTCCCATTTATAATAGTAAATTATATTGTATTAATATAGTATGGGCGTAGATATAAGTGACTTCAGAATGTTTATAGCGGAAAAACATATAGGAAACGGTGTCACGAAATTAACATAAACTCTACTACCTGACCCTAATCTTAAAACCTCGTGGTTTTCCTCACACGAACAGGCAACACAGCTTGATACCCACATCCCCAGTACATCCATAGGATTTCCATCTTTATAATTGTCGTGTCTAAGTCTAAAATGCCATGAAGATTCATGCTTTTGTGGTGCGTTGTATTATGTAATACTGTGTCAATTACACGGTTAGTCAGTTAGGCCTGTAATCAATTGAACGTTTATACTCAAAAGCTGTTATTCCTTAGTGTAATACTATAAATTGTAATGGCGATCGTGATAGTGGTATTGTGGGATATTTCTAGCATTCACTTGCTGTACCAACCTATGTAATTATGGCTTTGGCATGCATTGTTTTGTATAAAAATCATTAGAATCTGTTTACGACAGAGGCCAGCACATCAAGCTACCCCAATCTGTAAATATCTTTGATAATTTTTCAACTTTATAACAAAAGTATAACGTTCATGTTCAATAGGGATGTATCGTGGTAAAAATATATTAAGTCTATTTAGACCGTCAGTAAGATTACCAAAAAATATTGGACATGTATTTTTTGCTTACTCAAATCAATAAAAAGTGTCAATGAAACGCACATCAAACTTTAGAACAAGGGGCTTGTGACGTCACTGTTACGGTAAAAGTGTAGCACGGAGTGACGTCACGCGCAATTCCGACGCACTGTATCGTCGTCATTTTTGATTTACGTGACAAAAGAAAGAATATGCGTCCAGTATTTTTGAGTAATCCAACTTTCGGACCAAAAAGATTTTTTAAGGACACTACTACCTACACTACTACTACTATGCTACTATTGGGAAAATTTGACAGTTTGGCATAGCTTAATGTGCTGGCGTATGTGCTCACTCATACTTTTTACGGCTGTTTGAGTACTTTATGCGACTTACTCAAATGGTTCGTTAGTTCGTTGAGGTCTTTAAATTCTGAGTTGAGTTTTAAATCTGTGTTGTTCCTCCTCATATTATGATCGGTCTCAGCAAGATATGGTGTGGACTTTATAAGAGACTGTCTGACTGTGACCTCTGACTTTGTTTCGGCGCGTCTATAAGAAATCATCGACCTCATCTACTTTAATTTATGTATTTATTTTTATTCTGTGACGAGTAAAAGTGTTTTTAAAACCCATTTACCGACAGAAAATAGAAATAAATATCGTTTATTAATACTTTTCTTTCAATAGACATTAAAAGAAAAGCTGCAGTTATTCGGAATATTTATTTAATTTTCATGGTTCTACCAAAAATAGTTCTAAAGGTTAGTCCGTGGAACTCAAATATTCTTACATCTACTTTTTATATCTGTGACTGTGGTGTCTGGATTTGTGCCAATAGGCTCTTATTACATGGAATTCGGCATAACTGGCGAATCGTGGGTAGGTGCACTACCAAACTATTCGGTGAACATAAGCGTAATGTTATGCACTTATTATTTTCGCGTTCTGAGAAGGTTCCATTAATGTGTCAGAATATGACACTGCGCAAGTACCTCATACTTGAGGGGTTTTTGCTGTCGTTTTTACACCATGACGATTAAGTCATCACCGTAGATTCCTCTGAATGACTGATGATCGTAGCCTCGTAGGCGGATCTAGTGCGCACACGCATGACTAACGCAGCCTAAGAATTAATTCTATTAGTAATGCGGTAACAAAGAAATTGGCCGAACATGGCTTGTTTTTGCTATTAATATTATTTATGAGTCAGTATGGTTTCTTTATGGGAACGGTCGTGGATGACTGCGCAAGAGTAGACATGGCGCCTGTCTAGTACATTAGACCACACTTTGACCTCGAGTTAGCTTAGCGTACTACAGAACTTCAGTAGAAGGCGTGTACCAGTTATCACTGAAGAGCTGGCTTCTGTAAAAGAAAGGAAAAACAGAAAGAAAATAATGCTTGGCAAGAGGTTGAAAACACGCACGGTCAATATCTAGAAGTTAAAATAACAATAAACACATACATACACACATATTATATTCTGGCTATTTGTTATGTATAATAAAAAATATCTATCTATGTAATGTATTGTATTACGTACATATAACAGTCATTTAGTACCCATTACACAAGCTCTGCTTATCTTGGGGCTAGATGATTAGCCAGCATTATGTATTTATTTATTTTATTCCACACATACACACTCACAGGTACCAACAAGTATATTTCATTTTACATGAAGCAATGTGGGTCACCCTTCGTGTTCTCATCATATCTGTTGCAAGTAGGGTTGCCAACATTTCTAGCTAGACAAAGCTATAAAAAATATTTACACACAAACACTTAGAACATAATGATAAATGAGCTGAAGATATTTTGTTACTTATTATTTTTTATAAAAACAAGTCAAAACTAGTCAAAAGTCAATGAAAAGGCACGTTCATATTTTTTTTAATTAAAGATTTGTTTGTCAGATTCGTTGTTGGAAATATAGTATTTCTGCTTACAATATGTTTCTACAGTACATAGTACGCAGACCCGAAATACAGTACAAAACAATGCAATGTAATTGCAAGGGTGGGTGGTAGGTACCAAAAGAAATCCTTTGGTAGGTTTTAGACACTATTTGTAAACCTACTATAGTAGGTTTACAAATAATTTATGACTCACTACAATTTCGCGCCACTTGTCCTGACTGCCAACAGTGACGTCATTATGTCCGATACCAAAATCATTCAAAGTGTCATTCTTCCTCTTTCGTATTTATTGTATTATAGTCATGACGTATTCAAAATTAGCCAAACAGTCAATCAAGGCAACGGGGATGCCTCCTCGAATGACGACATCACATTACGTCACTCAAGGTAAATACTTAAGTGCGCTGTTCGATTGTCAACGCTCGTCTCTGCGCTAAAAGTCGAAAATTCAACGGTGCAATAATATTTACGCATTGAAACAGGTGTCGCTTAGTGTTAGTGAAATCGGACACCAATTTTGACAAGTAGGCAGATACAGCTTGTTCAGATTAAGTGTACACTTGTGGGTGGCGCTGCTTGTCAAAGAAAAATGCAACGTAGTGAAAAAATCGTGCTTACCAATCATCACACAAAAGAACTTCGTGGTTCTCGAATCATACATTAAGGTTTAAATGGTTCATTAATTCATCATCATCATCTTCATTACCTGCCTTTTCCCAACCATGTTCGGGTCGGCTTACAGTAGCAACCGGTGTTCCAGATGCAGCTGGATACCAGTATTTTATTTCGAGCTGCCTATCTGACCTCCACAACCCATTAACTTGGGAACACGAAACCTCTTGGTTGTCAGATTTTTGGCCTTCTATTTACCCGTAACGATCTACGAAAGGCAGCTGTGACCAATGGTTTAACGTGCTCTGCACATAAGGGTCCTGGTACGTAATGGATGGTCAGGGTCACCCATCCACGGACTGACCTCGCCCAACGTAACTTACCCTTCAATCGACCCGTGCGGCTGTTATACTTAGCCATGATAATGATTCATCAGATTTAAATACATAGTACTCGCATTGCAAGGTGTGATTAGATTATCATAATTCTTTGGCATGGGATTACCTTTGTGGGGAAGCCATCTTCCGTATGCGTGTCTGTCGACAACCTGACTGTTATTAACATATGACTTAATAATGACTTACGTAGTATTCCACATTCAAATCTTTAATAAATGTGGAACTTATTTCCTTTTAATCAAATATCTACATTGTGTTAATGTTGATTAGGTTGAATTCATTTTCATTTTGTATGTATTTCGATTCAATCCAGTTTTTACATTGAGGGCAAATATATTAATCAAGAATCGTTTTTATTTTATTTATTATTAGTATTAATCCACTTCAGACATTGGCTGAATTGTTTACATCGGTTTTGCTAGACATATTAATAAATAAAATATGGAAAATCCAAAAGTGCACGCCTCATAATCTCATTTTTCACTAAAAAAAATATCCCTCGATACATTAATTTTTACGGTCGTCAGAGTGCCAGATCCATACGGACAGACATCCGGACGTCCTCGAACATTTTTGTAATTTATTTATTTTTCTAACAAAATAATAGTTTTTTTTAATATCAAATATGTTTAAATGAATGTTTTTTCTTGATATTTGTATGATAATATTATCCTATCAGTGCATTGTGAGAAAAATACAGTCATTTTTAGTTTTGAAAAGTCCTTGACTTTCATATATCTGATGTCTTTCATATGCGCAGTGGCTGAGCGATTGACTGCTGCGCCGCGTGTCGTGGGTTCTATTCCCGCACGGAACAAATATTTGTATAGCCTACAGGTAGTTGTTTCGGGTTTGGCTGTTTGTGTATGTGACTTTAAATGTTTGTAAACACACCCACGACACAGGAGAAATTCCTAGTGTGGGGAAACGTGTCTTAAAAAAAAAAAAAAAAAGTAACATTTTTGTGAAAGTTACAGGTATATTTGTTGGTGTAGGCATGTTTTCATTTAAAATACACAAGATTTTAAATGAAAAAGAGAACGTGCGTGCATTTTTCAGGAAATAAAAGTAAAAGCTCGCGAATTGCGTAACATTTTTTCAAATGTTCCAAAAAATAAATGAAAAGTGGAACGACGAGATCCTTCTCGTCCTGCGTGGATGTTAATCCTTTGTTTGTTTTTTTCAGGACTTTCTGTACTGGGCTACCTATCAAACTTGAAATTTAAAAGACGCGTTAAAGTGCCTACATATAGTACAGGTATTATACCTATACAGGTATTATACCTATTTATTTATGAAATATTCATGAGATTTAATGTGTTTTTTTAATAAATATTCTTTAAACCTAAAAAAATATATTCGATTTCGTGGCAATCATGTTCAAGGTGTCAATGATCTATTTATTGCAAAATTAATTAACTAGAATCATAATATATGTATACACACTTACTTACATACATACATACATTACACAAACCTGTTACCGAATTACTTTGGTTTTGGACCACAAGGTCTCGATCCAATTCGTTATTTTTGATATAATATTATCAAAAGCCAACCGAGATTGCCGCTGATACGTTTTGATGCAAGCGTGGGGAGTATGTACAGACGCCAGAACATCCAGCTACCCCAATCTCTCAAATTTATCTGATTGTTTTTAACTGTATTACAAAATAATAAGATTCACGTTCAATTGGGAAAATTTGACAGTTTGGGGCAGCTTGAAGGCGTCTCTACTTACTTAAAAACCCCAGTTTACTACTGCAACTTATAAGTTGCAGTAGTAAACTGGGGTTTTTAAGTAAGTAGAGAATAATCGTTGAAATATGAATAAATACTTTTTTATAGGATGATAGTTTATAAACTATCATCCTATAAAAAAGTATTTACTCATTAAAGTAACAAAGTCTTTCACAAAATATTCAATTTATTAAAAAAGACAAACCATTGGACATTAGAATAAAATAAAAATAAAATTAAGTGGCGCCGGTTTCCTTGTTGACAAGTTGCACAAAATTTAAACTAATTTAATCTTTTTTCCTCTTATAGAACAAGAAAGGGACAAAACCTCCGAACAAACATCGTTGACATTTAAAAGACATCAACCAAAAACATGGTCAAGTTCAAGGCATAAACTAATTTGACATCTCCAACTTAATACGTAACTGTCACCGTCCTTTTCTCGTGCTATCTGTTAGAAAGAGATGTCTATTTTATAATTTAAATTTAGTTTAAGAACAAGATAATAATTAATCTGTTTTATTAAGTAAATCACCAAACAGGACACACCCGCCATTTCCAAGACTTGATGGCAATGACCGATTTGGCCATGCCATGCCCATCTTTGCCAAAACCAGTTCACAAGAGATCGATAAAGGTTTCCTCTTTCGTAAATTGACCATTACTCATTCGCGGCGTGTTTTAAAAGTAAGTTTTATATGGCATTTTTAAACAGGTAATACAAAGTATCTTGGGGCACCTGGTAGGGGACCTTAACTGCCAAACAAAGAGACACAATAGAAAATGTATTGTTTGTCGGTCATTTGACGTTCAATGTGTTAACTATGATTATAAAGAGAAAAATATGTTTATTCGTATGTTTGTTTGTAATGGATAAACACGAAAACTAATTAGCGAATTTAAAAATTCATTCACCTATGACCAGCGGGTAATGTAGGCTATTATTTTATTTTCAAAATCTATAAATACAGATTTAATAGCCATATCATCTTTCACACAATCCATCCATCTTTTCTTTGGTCTCCCTCTACTCTTGTAACCCTGCACATTCATACTCAAAACAATAATATATGTATAATGTGTATGACATACCGTAAAACGGGGTGAATAGAAACGCAGGGGTGAGTAGAAACAAAACTTGGAAGCATTATCGCGTTAGTTTAACATTGTTTGTCTAGGACTCTTATTTTTTTTAAGGAATTGAAATGATTAATTTCAACACCTTGTCAGTAATTACTAATGTTGAATCAACGATTATATCTCATTTAAAGTTTTGTTTCGATTCACCCCGTTTTACTGTACCTATTTATCTGAAGGTATTCAGATTAGGTAAGTCATATTTATCGTGTACTTATCTACATTGCAAAACCACAATGCATTGTCTTAAAATAGCAATGATCATTATAACAGTTAGCAGATACAAAACTTATGCAATGAAGCACACGACTAATTGTGTATTAATTTGTACTGCGATGTTCGCTGTGTACATAATTACCTTGTGTGATTATGGTATTCTTTACTTTAGTGAAAAAAACCTGTTAGATGGCCATTTGCTAAGACACGTGTATTTCTTATTACTTTGTTTATTTTTAATATCTAAGGAAAATCATCATCTGCCTAGCCTTTTTTCCAACTATGTTGGGGTCGACTTCTAGTCTAACCAGCTGAATACCAGTATTTTACATGGAGCGACTGCCTATCTGACCTCCATAACCCAGTTAATGGGCAACCCGATACTCCTGGGTAAGACTGGTTGTCAGACTTTCGGGCTTCTGACTACCCGTAACGACTTTCAAAGGTCTACAAATGACAGACGGGACCAACAGCTTAACGTGCTTTCCGAGGCACGGAGGAGTCTCGATATGTTACGAACGGTCACCACAGATTGACCTCGACAAGCGTAGCTTAACCTTCAATCAACCATATTTTTATACCCGGTTTTTATTTTGCCACGAGCTCCTCCGAATGTATGGAAAAAAAAAAAACTGAAAACAACTACATCACGCGTATTCGCTGTGGGGATTGGCAGAGGTGTACTTTCAGTACACCCAAATTGCGTCATTTATGTTTTAGTTTTATTTTATAGGGGGCGAGCTCATTGGCATCAACCGGACTCAATAGTAGTTCCTGATATACGGACCTGTGTCAGAAAGACAGGCAGAAGAAACCGCACCTCCTCAGGTTTCCTTGAGATGTAATGTATTTAAGTCAAAACAGATTTTTCCTGAAATAAAATTGAAACACTTCATTGCTGCATAGGAATAAACAGGGTAGGTAGAGTCTGTTTTCCATAGCCTGGACCGCAAACAGATTTATAGACAATTTGCATTATTTAAATGGCCTGTATTTTTGTGGTCTGCGATTCCAGATCAACCATTTTATCAGTCACTCATGTCTAGATTAGATGTTTCTATGCAGAACTACGCAGGCTGCCATAAAAACTTTTGATCTCTTGCCAACGACCTGTCCGGATTTATGTTGGGCATTTTTTTCCAGCTGAAGATTTTTATTTTTAAAACTAGTTTCCGTTTGATTTGATGATAGTCGATCAAATCTCAAGCTATTTAGGTGGGCATGGGAAACATGTTGATTCGACTTTTTATTTATTGATTTGAAATCTTAATTCATTTGTAATAATGTAACTTTTTCAATTTGTGTGAACTTGACCTTGTAAAAATAATTAACTAGCTTTTGCCCGCGACTTTGTCAGCGTGAATGCCGGTTATCGCGGATGCAAAGGACTTTCTGGATTAAAAACTATCCTAAGTCCTTTCCCAGGATATAATCCATCTCCTTGGCAAATTTAATTACGATCTGATCGGCCGTTTAGTCTTGAAAAGGTAACAAACAAACCAACAACAAACAAACAGAGTTATTTTCGCATTTATAATATTAAGTATGGATACTTAAACATAAGTTTGGAATCGCCAAACCGCATTGAGCGATTCATACTACTGACTTCTCTGCATAAGAAGATGCCTTTGCCCTGCAGTGGAACAGTAGGTAGCAGACTGGAATTGTTCTTACTCCTCCGCTGTTCTTTTCTGATTAATTTCTTTGCGGAATCCTAGAGACTTAAATCGATTATCCGGGCCACTGTTGATTCTGGTTTTCAGGAGTTGCAGTGGTTTGGGAATAGTGTGGCGGGCTTGACTCAAAAAAAGGGATGTACTTAAGTTTCTTTTTAATTTCTTAGTAGCTGCCCGGAGTCTACATTTATTGCTCTCCCAGTCTAGCGAACTTTTGGTGAAGGAACATTACAGTACACCTCTAAATACCCCTACAGTACAGGTATGATGTAAGGTAACATAGTAACGTTATGTGAGCGGGTAGTAATAACATCTGATTGCTCTTATTAGTTCATTTGCGTAATCATTAGATACGTATAAATTTTTTCCTTATAGAGTCAAAATAGTGATATAAGTGTCAATGAACTTCGACACAAGGAATTATTGTTTAATTATTCTGTGTAGGTACTATCTGGTTGGTATTTATTTATTTAAAAAGGAATACATGGTACCTCTGTATGTATGCTTTTTCTATGGTATGCAGAAATTACAGAAGAACATCTGCCCTCTGACTAGGTGGGATGACGATCTGCGAAAGACTGCAGACAGATGCTGGATGCGGCATGCTGAAGACATTAGGAGAGGGCTATGTCCAGCAGTGGACTAATATAGCCTGATCTGCCACGATCTTGAATTGTATTCTTATGTTTACTAATTTTCACAAAATTATCGTGCCATTGTGTTTAAAAACTGTGTTTTGTTATTAGGTAC
This sequence comes from Phlogophora meticulosa, assembly GCA_905147745.2. Classification (NCBI taxonomy): domain Eukaryota; kingdom Metazoa; phylum Arthropoda; class Insecta; order Lepidoptera; family Noctuidae; genus Phlogophora; species Phlogophora meticulosa. Next base: position 3,215,640 of record LR990534.1, read on the forward strand.
CCGCCAAAATTACGGCTGATAAAACAGTCCGTCAAAACATAAAAGATACATATACAATAGGATCTTAATCACTTTGGAGTAACCCTATTACCCTTCATTGTTACCGTAAATAATAATAATACCAGCCGGTAACAGTCCGTTTGAAGCGCAAACGCCCTTTCTCATATAGAGAAGGCACGAGCATTAATCACCTCACTTGCTCAAAGCGGATTGAATTCTTACCTAAAAAACCGTAAATCATGCGTAAGAGTTGAGTAATCAGAACTATCATGCCTTCCATAATTCCTGTTTGCGTCAGAATTGTCACGATGCGATACTTTGTTAGTCATAAACGCATCATAGTAATAAGGACGAACAAAGTCCAAAGCAGGTTTTAGAGAATATTCTCCGTCTGTGGTCATCGGGGTAAAGTGCATGAAGGTTGTACGCACAATTCGAAGTGCTGACTTGATGTGCTTTGCGTCAGAGTTATGTTTCTTATTTACTTGTAGGATAGGAAGGAATTTAGAAGGAAGATTCAAGCGAAAACGCCGGGAGGGGTTGCTTGAAATGCGTTCTTTACAAAGTCACATACTTTGAATGTAGATCGAGGAATGATGTTATAAAACAACGTTGTGGTTTAAAAAAAGATTAGTGTCAAAATTTGAAAAGAGTAGGCTCAAATGATTTTGGTTACGTTGAGAGTATGATTGAAAGACAACAAACAAAAGGTATGAGGCAGATGTAAGTAAAAGGACATACACTGACCTTATTGGTGATGTTCTTCAAAAAGGTCAGGTGCGAAGGAGACCACATTATAATCGTAAACGAAGCAAAAGGAGAATGTAAGGAAATTGTGCGCACGAAGGTGGGTAAGATTTGGCATAGTTAAAGTTAATATGAAAAAAGAGTGCAAAGAACTAAAACGGTCGAATTTTGATCACTGAACGACCATGTAATATTATGTACAGCTTCAGCAATCAATCGAGAAAATCTTAACACAAACATATACACTCACATAGTAAAAATATTTCCTTTTTCTTAGGGCCGTGACTGTAACTTTACCTAAAAGGGGTGTATTACGCATAAAGACCATGATCCTGATGATATGGTGACGAGGAATTCCCTACTCACGTTACGAGAACGAAGTCACGTAGATAACTATTTCAAATTAATGCATACCTACGTATGTACAAGGAAATTTTGCGATGACGTTTTTTACATTGACCTATATAACATTTATCAGTAATTACGATGACTTTGAATTATTAATGATTGAACTCATAATTCGTGGGTTTTTTATTAGTTTGAGCATTAGAATTCTTTTTTCTTTTCGTATTTTTCCTTAAAATTTAGAACTATGTGCAACAGTGCACATAGTTCTAAATTTTAAGGAAAAATATCTCTTTTGTCTGCAATAAAAATGAATGAAAGGATGCATGCAGCTGACATGAGAATGCTGAATAGGATGTGTGGTGTTACGCTAATGGATAGAATAAGAAATGAGCTTGTTAGAAGTCTAAAAGTGGCGAATGTGTAAGACATTTTTTGCGGAAATCGGTTGTCATGTCATGGTATGTGCAGGGATGCTGAGTAGGTAATGAGGACCATGTTGTGAGGAAAGGTTTGTGTATGAATGTGGAGGGTTACAAAAGACGATGTACACCAAAATATCGATGGATGGATAATGTGAAGATGATATGGCTGGGAAGGCGGTGACTATTGCGATGATGGCAAATAGAGATCTATGGAAGAAGTAGACATGTTGCGAGTCTCCGAATAAATTGGGATAAGGATGATGAGTGCCTCTTTTATAGCTCTTTCTCGAGTAATCACTCCAAATATATATTACGGTATACTTTTTACGAAAAAGTGACGTCCCAAACCCCTTCCCCTGAACTTTGATCTGCATATTATCTTTGTCACTTTTTTTTGAGTTGATTGAGCAAAAAATACGTGCCCAATAATTGTTGTTAATCTAACTGACGACCAAAGATACTTATTATATATTTGCATAGGACACATTGTGGATGAACCGTAACACACGTAAAAATGTTTTCACCAGTTCTGCTATAAAGATAAGGCCATTTAAGTACATGTTTAAACAAACAAGGATATAAAGTAACGAACGACTTCTATAAAAAGACATCAAAACGTAAAATAAGTTCAATCTCAGAAATTGGAGCTCTTTGTGGACAGTCAAAATTAATCAAAAAACCTAGGTACTTTTTTTGGACATGAAAGAAAGAGAAAAAAAAAATAATAAATAAATAATGCTGGACAATCCACACAGCATCATCTAGCCCCAAGCTAAGCAGAGCTTATGTTATGGGTACTAGATGACTGATATACTTAATACAATACATTACATAGATAGATATTTTTATTATACATAGGAAATACCCAGAACATCCGGAACAAATATTTGTAGATCGTACAAACATTTGTCCCAAGGCGGGAATCGAACCCGCAACCTCTTGCGTCGCAGGCGGACCTTCGCCCGCCGCGCCTCATCGGTCGTCAAAGAAGAAAGAAAAAGAAAGAAAAAGAAAGAAAAAGAAAGAAAAAGAAAGAAAAAGAAAGAAAAAGAAAGAAGAAAGAAAGAAAGAAAAACCTTTATTTGGGCCACGCACAGGAAATATAACTAAATGAAACATAAATAAAGACCTGTGTGAGGCCAAAAAAGCTCCCATCTTAACATAAGCTGCGATATTTAAACAAGAATAAATACCATAGAACAGTAAACAATATATAGACTGTGTTTTTTATTTAGATTGAAATATATTATAAATATAAATTTAGATTTAGTTCTTGATATGTAGTTATTTGGCTGTTTGTATGAGTTTGAATGTTTGTAAACGCACCCACGACACAGGAGAAATTCCCAGTTTGGAGCGAAGTTTAAAAAATAATAATCAAGTTGTTATTTTACACTGCAAGTGATACTAGCAATTTATATTAAGTTAACTCATTAAAGTGTATATTTAAAAAACCACATTTAAAGCAACTTGGCATAAATAAAAACGAATTTACCTAAAGTTCGAGTTAGCGTAGTATAAATTGTTGGTGTCGTTAGTGGTTGGATTAAAATATCATGAAGTTAGATGAAGTAGATTAGATGAAATAAGTACCCTATCATTGAATTGAAGTTAACTCAAAATACACGCTACAGAACTTGACAAAAGGGCATGGGACCACCCCTAATTCCGTCTGTCTAATGAAAAATTAAGTATCGAAATAGAACCACACTCACTTCTGATAATAAGATTGGAAGTATCTTGTCCCCGTATACAGGCACTGATATCCTTAGCCGTTTCCTTGGAAAATATCTTCCCTCAAATCGTGCAGTTTCTGTCAACGTCTGTCTTTACCACTGATTACATTACGGTATTGGTAGATAATTTTTCAGGAATAATTAAAAAGAAGTGCGATGTTTTCCCTTGGAAATTCCCGGACACAAAAAAAGAACCTAACTCAATAATTCGTAGGTTAACCCCCCAAGTGGAAAACCACTCAACATTACAAATTCTATTGTCATTTTAACTGTTTTTACTCCAATTACAACCTAAAACGTCAATTCTACGTAGTGATGACGATTTAGATCCATGTGACCTCCACAAGGTTGACCTTTGGGAAACACTGGTGGCAGACACACATACACACAACATTACAATTGTAGGTATTAATAGCTATACATACCGTGAATTCGGTGATAAATATAACGTCAGAGTATGGGGGATATGGTTTTGTGGTTTAGTGGGACAGTCTATGGTTTATTATTTTTTCCGAAAATAATTTAATATATATTTTTTTTAATTCATTGTTTTATGTTGTCACGGTTTTGCTTTAATTTAGGCTATTATTTTTCATGGGTACCTGTGATAAAATATTTCGATTACCCGCCTGCGACGCAAGAGGTTGGGGTTTGGATACCCACCTTGGGACAAATGTTTGTATCATCTATAAAGATTTGTTCCGGGTGTTCTGGGTATTTGCTATGTATAATAAAAAAAACATATCAATGTAATGTATTGTATTAAGTATATATGTCATCTAGTATCCATAACACAAGCTCTGCTTAGCTTGGGACTAGATGATGCTGTGTGGATAGCATTATTTATTTACTTTACAAACAAACCGAGATTTATAAAGGAAAAAAAAAATACGGATAAATTGATTGTGTTACAGTTGTAGGATCATAATAATTATTTTTGTAACAATGAATACGTGCATTTATGATTTGTTCTAATTCTTTATTCGACATCAAGTTCTATCACGGACGTAACAGGTAGAACAAAAAAAAACGAACCAACAACCATTAATTTCGACGACACGGTTGGCGCAGTTTTTGAACGATTTACTGATTTGACATACAGGAGAAATTCCTACTGTGGGGTAAAGTTAATACAAAAAATAATGAGTATATCTGAATTAAAGTTCTAGGTTCGAAGTAAAAATAGCTTTGACGTGTAAGTACGTAGGTCAGGTAATCCTTGGTTTTCCCATGTTTTATTTATACTATTCCTAGAATCTGACTCGTTGGTCTAGTGCTCGGATGCGCTACAGCTGGGTTAGATTTACGGGTCGGGATAGTGTTATTAGGTTTTTCATCTGAATTTTTTCTTTAGCAGCCCGAAGTCTGAATTTGTGTGTAATTACAAAAAAAAAATTACACACAAGATCTAAACAAACTAAAATTATAGGTACATAGTAAATCATAGTAGCTTGTGCACAGTTTTTTTTGTGTATTTATAATCTATGAGTAATTTTATTTAGTCAACTAAGACCTTAGTACCCCAAACTAGGCAAGGTATGCCTGTATATTACATGGTACTTGAACAAAACTGGTGAAAGGTATGTGTTCAATAGTGTTACACTTCTATCTTACCTTTCGGCGACTACGCGTGATGTTACGTTTATTCCTAGAACATCAAACTAGACATTTAGTCACAGTTTCCCGAAATCGTGGAGCTCCTATCGTCGCCGGCGCCGGCCCTCGATCGCGGTCATATACATACTCGAGCGTTGACCATTTCACGCCAGTCGAGCAGCGCTTGCGCATCCTACGGGTTATTTTTTTAAATATATACATTTATTAATTTATTTAATATTGTATTAACGTGTTCGCGTTCCGACTTATTTGTGAGTGTTGTGGTATAGTGTCGTGATTAATTTTTTGAAGTATATTTTTGGAAGGTAATATTTTCAACTTTCTTTTTATCGTTTTCTTTAAAGGTAGCAATTACTATGACAATGTTTTTTTAGTTTTCTGTCCGTTAGCTGAAGTAGTTAGTAGTTAACTGAATATTTAGTTTTGTTCCCAAAAAAATTATCATAGGTATATTTATAGCCAAAGGTGACATGATATAATATATTTCTTGTCTAATCTAGTCGTGTGAAACGATTTATTTTGGTAAGGTATATAAATAACTATGAGTTAATGAACTTTCGCCGAAAAATATAATGTCATCTACTGAGTTGTTGTTATTTATTCACTACTTCATTTGAAATAAAAGTTGTGATTAAAATAATGAGAGGATTTGTCACTTTTATTTCGATACCGAATTTTTAATATTCGAATCCGAATACCGATACCGAATTTTAATATTAATATTCGGTATCGAGATAAAAAGATACCGAATATTAATATTCAATGGGTCTATTTATACAATGGGTCCACGCCATACAAATTATACAGCATGGATAAAAACGAATATAATTATAAAGTGGAGTAATTATTTTTAGGTATAATAATAATATATATTAAATAGTTAAAACTCATGGTTAGAAATTTTGACGTATTACAAAAAAAATCTTTTCGGTTATAACACGATAGGTTTTGTGCAACAGTGCTTGAAACAGCTGTCTTGAAACTGTTTACTTTGGGTGTCACGTCTAAAAATACTATCTCTGCAGATAGCGATTAGCGATAGTAAAAGAAATGCGTTGTTTTGAACTGTTGCTTATAGAACATGTTATAATTACGTAATGTGGTAATATACAGCCTTTTTGTTGTAGTGGCCGTAAGCGAGCATGAGCAAACACATTAAGTTAGAAAGAGGTTTCTTTCGCTCACAAAGTCTCTTGTGTGTACATAATAAGTGATGATTACCGCAGTATGCGGATTTTGCAGTTTCCAAACAGTAGGTGATAGTATTTTTGTGGGTATACCTACCTCTCTGTATTATCAACTCGTGAAGTCGCGACCTCTTGAAAGTTTTGGTACTTATCTACATCGTTATCAAAAGAATTTTTATAAAGTCAGACTTCAATTTACAAGAAAGAAAAATATAGTTACCCCTTTCAAAAGGTAGTTTTGTATGGAGAAGAAAATGGGCACAATACTCCTTACTTACTTACTCTTTTAAACTTACAATATCTTGTTAGAGGTACATTAATCAGATGTAACTTAATAAATTAGGTACTATAATAAAATAGGTACTAAGTTATAGACATTAAGTAATGACAGATCAGATAGGAAGGAAATTATGGGCATGTGATGCGAAGGGATGATGACCATCTTGTGAGGAAAGTTTTGAGTATAAATGTGCAGGGTTACAAGAGTAGCGGGAGACCAAAGAAAAGATGGATGGATTGTGTGAAGGATGATATGGCTAGAAAAGAGGTGACTATTGAGATGACGTCAACTAGAGATGTATGGAAGAAGAAAACATGCTGCGCCAGCCCCAAATAAATTGGGATAAGGGCAGGAGGATGATGGAGATAGGAAGGACATTAATTAGGTTGATAGATACATGGTGCTCACCTACTTAGAACTATTGCAATCCATGATGTAGATAAAGATTTTTTGTCAGTACAGACTTGAAGATTATGTACAAGAATGAAGTTGTTATTTCAATTAGTACCATAAATAGAGGTCGTTAAATTTTATTGAAAATATTATGTTGTTTAATTGGATTCACAAGGGTAATATAGCCAATCATAGTTTTTTGCTATTTTACCTTAAAACGGTCAATGAAAAACAAAGCTAAATTGATTGTACAATTTGAATAGGTAAATATTCTGTTTTGATATTTCGAAGCTTGTTTATCATAGCAATATTACTATTTTAGAGTTGATTTTTAGCTAAAGTTTACTTTAATTTGACAAATATCTTCTCTTGTTTAGCTTTTCTGGTGTTCAGCTTGCACGAATAAGAAGGGGTGACAAATAAGGTGGGGATGTGACTAGGAACAGAGGCCAGTATATCAAGCTACCCCAAAGTGTCAGATTTATTTGATTCTTTTTCAACTTTATAGCAATAGAAATAAAGTCCATGTTCAATTGGGAAAATCTGAAACTTTGGGGTAGCTTGATGTGCTGGTCTGTACATCAAGGTGAAGGCGACATGTAGGTATTGGGCTCACAATTCAAAAATGTAATACCTATATATAGATAAACTCTCGCATTTTTTCATGGAGGTATATATATACAACTGATTTATGAGAATAAATCTGTTGAAAATATAATCACAGAGGGTTTGAAAAAGCAATTAATGTCAGTCACAAAACTGAGAGTAATTTACTTGAAATCTACAAAGATTTGTTTCCGGGTGTTCTGGGTATTTTCTATGTAAAATAAAAAATATCTATCTATGTAATGTATTGTATTAAGTATATCAGTCATCTAGTACCCATAACACAAGCTCTGCTTAGCTTGGGGCTAGATGATGCTGTGTGGATTGTCCAGCATTATTTATTTATTTATTATTTTATTTATTTATTTATTATCAGGTAACAAAAGACCCAAAGATAAATACCTTAACCTAAGTATTATGCTAAGGACATTGTTTTTGTCGTATGTTAGTTATCAAAGGCGTAAAAAATGTTAGAGGCACCCTAGGGATGTCAAAAGTGTCAAAAAGCGTTGATTATAATTATATTGTATCGATATTAATTAATTGAATTGATACCGCACACGCACACAAACACGAGGGCGTGCGGGCGGGCGCAGACACTTGTATAATTGATTTTATTTTTATTCTGTCTATCCTCTTTTTTTTGTTATTTACATAGTTACAAGTTTATGATATAAGGGAGGTATTTTCTATGCCTTACTCCTCAACATGCAATGTAAACCAAAATGATATTATATAAACTTGTTTTTTTATTATAGCTAAGTAAAATTAATCGATTTATCAATACAACGATATGTTTTGAACAAGCCTACAGTGCTGTTATTTATTGTGACAGAAATATTACAGATTTTTGAGTAAAAGCGAGTTGTTTTTGATAGGTGTAGAATACTTATCGTTTTCGATATTTGAATACATCGATGTTTTGTAGCGTGGGCCAGCTAAGTCGGTGTTTGAGGTTAATATTCTCGTTTAAATATTCATACATTTACATACATTATTGTCTGGTAAAAAGTGAACAAAAGGCAAATGAAGAATCATCATCTACCAAGCCTTTTCCCAACTATGTTGGGGTCGGCTTCCAATGTAAACTGCAGCTGAATATTAGTATTTTACATGGAGTGACGGCCTACCTGAGCTTCACAATCCAGTAACTGGGCGACATGATACCCTTGGTAAGACTGGTTGTCAGACTTTCGGCTTTCGGACTACAACCTACGGCTTCAAGAATAAAGGTCACTTCGTCGATGCAACATCCGAGAATGGACTGAACAGCTGATCAATCGGCTGACGTCATAGATAGAAGTGTCAAAGCTTCCTGATTAATCACACAATCGTATGGATTCCCTTATTCGGTAACGACACTTAATTTAGGCTATTTCCATCTTTATTTCTCTTATAAAAAAAGGGAAGGACATTCAAGAGCTGAATTTTAGTTGAAGTTACTTGTGACTTTATACTTAATTATTTATTTAGAATTCCACGAATGTTTTATTTAAGTTTTTTTCTCATACATCAACTGGAATGGTTATGTAAAACTACTCTCCTGAGCCTCAAAATACAACAGCGCTAAGCCTGTGGCTTGATGACTAAGACAAAGTTGTACAGTACTTTTTGATAAATAAACATTATTTTTATCAATCTTGAAATTACAAACGCAATGACCGAAAAAATGGCGGACTGCAAGGCAAAAAGGAATTTGACATCTCTAACTTAGTCCTGATCTGTCACCGACGTCAGTCTCTGTTTTTCTATAAAGCTGATTAACACAAAGATAACTCGATTCTCTCATTTTAGATAAAACTAGCTGTGACCGAGACTTTATCCGCGTGGAATTTAACGAAACATGAGATGTCATGTTTAACGCGAAAACCTAAATCTTTTGCAAAAAAAAGTTTATCACATCAGCTATCTGAAAGCTAGTGAAAGTCCCGTCAAAATTGGTCCCGCCGTTTCGGAGATTACCTCAAACAAACAGGCACGCAAACAGACAAAAAAAAAACGATTTTTTTGGTATAGCTATCGTATATACTTTCATATGCATTTGGTAAAAAGCTGTTATTTATAACGTTACAAACAGACACTTCAATTGTATTTATTTGTATAGAAGATTTTGTACAAGGTTGCTGGTATGTATGTACAATTGTTAAACTAGCTCAATCATTTAATATCCTACACAGTCGAAGGTGAGAAGTCCGTACAATAATAGCGAATGATCACAATTGCATCATTGCAGCAAATAATGCTTAGTAGATTGAAATGATGGATGAATCGGTATGTATGTAACCGATATTTATAAGCAGATCCAAGATTTGGTTTCATTCGGTTGATTGGTAAACAGCTGTGACTAGATTTATTTTAGATTAGAATATTTTGTCAACGTAGGTAAGTAGTGGTATATGATCTCCATAAAATTAAAGGTAAAATTTAAGATCACATCACAACTTCATGCCTGTATTCACCAAAAGTTAAGGCTTAAGTACACCAACATTTCGAAACCCGAAAGTCTTGCTACTAGTTATACTAAGGGTATTGCATTACCCAATAACTGTGTTGTATAGGTTCAATAGGCAGTCACTCTATGTAAAATAGATACTGGTATCCAGCTGCATCCAGTTAGACTGGAAGTCGACTCCAACATAGTTGGGAAAAGGCTAGATGGTGATGATGATGTCGTTAGTGTGTTTTTGTTTGACTGTGGTAATCTCTAGAACTAAGAGTCAGTAACAGGATTTGAAACAAAAATATTCACTATTTTCATTTGATGGCTCAGTATTAAGCAGTTACATGCAGCTGAGACGCGAATGCTGAGGGGGATGTGTGGTGTTACGCGAATTGATAGAATAAAAAATGAGTATGTAAGACGAAGTCTGAAATCGGCGCCTGTGACCAAGAAGTTGTGTAGAAATCGGTTGTCATGGTATGGGCTTGTGATGCGAAGGAATGAGGACCATGTTGTGAGAAAAGTTTTGAGTATGAATGTGCAGGGTTACATGAGTAGGGGAAGACCAAAGAAAATGATGGATGGATTGTGTGAAAGATGATATGGCAAGAAAAGAGGTGACCCTTGAGATGACGGCAAATAGAGATGTATGGAAGAAGAAAACATGCTGCGCCGACCCCAAATAAATTGGGATAAGGGCAGGAGGATGATGATATTAAACATCATGCTCCGAGCCTCAGGAGCGGGTGAAACCGCGAGTCACAGCTAGTCACACAATATTTTCCTGTTTAACATTGAAAGCCATCCAAAAACATTTACAAAATGGTTCCCAGAATAATGTCCAACGGCTAATAAATCATATTAATAAAATTTACGACGTTATGTGCAATAGTTTACAAAACATACCGTAACTATGTGTTTTGGTTACTAAGTAAGTATTTCTGTGGTTACTTCGGGAACTGACATTGTTGATAAACCTAAGCCTTAGAACTATTTTTGAAATGGACCATGTAAATCTTGATCTAGCCTGTATATAAGGACCATATGAGATATTTTTGGTATGGCATTCAATTGATAGATCCCCGATTGATAGAATTTCTCGCATGAGTTTGATTCCAAACTATTTGGTTAGGATATGACCGCTCATTGTAATACCCTGTAGCACTTAAAGTTATTGTTCGTAAGTTTTAATGATGGAGTATTATATTCTGTTCTATTTTTCACACCCCCTCTCTCTCATAAACGAGGCTGTGGGTTGAAATCAAGTACCAATCTAACTTTTAATACACATGTATACTTTTTAAGTATACCTTAGACATCACCGACATCGGTGAAGGAAAACAGCGTAAGGGAATGTGGATTTTTACTTAATATAAGTTTAAAAGTGGCAACCCGTCTTTATAAGCTTGGTGATTAATGCAAGTGACATCTCTGTATGAGAAGAGGCCTTTGAGCTGCAGTTGTGCAGAAACAGGCGTATACTTCTCTCTCTACTCTGATTATAAGACACATGTCAGTCCTGTCAACTCCTGTCGCATGGAGTCCAAAAACTGTTAAGTCAGATATAAGAAGTCAGATAGATAAAAAATTACCTTGTAATCTTGCTAAATTTACTATGGATCACATCATCTGCCTACCTTTTCCCAACTATATTGGGTCGGTTTCCAGTCTAACCGGATACAGCTGAATATTTTGCATGGAGCGACTGACTATCTGACCTCCACAACCCAGTTACTGGGCAGCACGATACCCCTTAGTAAAAAGGTTGTCAGACTTTCGCGCCGCTGACTACCCGTAGCGTCTTTCAAAGATATATTACAGATGACAGTAAACAGCTACATTTACTATCGATATATTCTTTGATGGCGTGTTGTCAAGTCAACAACCTATGAGATTGTTTAACTATCGCGTCATCTTAACCTTTGGAACCATAATTGCTCATTTACATTAGCCAAAGTCTTGGTCAGTGTTAGCTAACCTTACCTACCTACCTTTACCCGACATGTCTATGGCCCTTATCTTCTTTTGAAGCTAGTGCTCTCGTAGAAACTAATCTTAATTCATGTTCTAGAAATGGTTTTGGATGTTTGTGTCAAATAAGTCATCAATTTAATTTTTTAACTTCTTATTTCAAAAAAAGAACGAGGTTCCAAGTTTCTTTATTTTTCCTTTTTTTTAGCGTACTTACGTTCTTCAATTCAAAGATGGCTGGACCGTTTTGGAACATAACTTTTTCTATTTAAAACTGACAATTAGGAAGTATTTTTATTGCTCTATTTTCTCTACCTTTAACCGGCATTTATTTAGTTATGAGGATTTGTTTACTCTGAATTATCTTACTGATGATAATCGTCCAGTGAAAGACCTTCCTGCAAGTAAGTGCACCTTCCCTGACCTAATGCAAGACGTGGTTGCGGAATCTGACGCATCTCATAGTCATTGCGTATTGACATCGACATACTATGTAAACGTCCAGCTATTTCTGGTCACGGCATGCGAATGCATTCGACATGTTTCCGACTATAATCAAATACAGTAATACTATTTAGTTCGTGACTAAAATGCTAAGCAATAAGTAGGTACTAAATAGTTATGCAATTTGTGGTTAAAATACCGCAGCTTTGCCCTGCAGTTGGCAACTAAAATATTTGTAGTAAGTACTATTTAAACATAGGTAGGTATGTACGGTAGTCAGCATGTCAGTGTAACAAAACCAGTATAAACATAACATCGCGACTTTAATCCCCCCCGAAGGGTTAGGTAGAGGCGTACCTATTGTACACCTAAATTTCGCCAGTTAATATTAAGTCCCATGTAATAGTGTGCCATCAACCGGAGTACTAATCCAGACTCGGAAAAATTCCAGATGGAAAATCCTAATAACATCCGATCCGGGAATCGTGCCCAGGACCTCGTGCTTAGCAGTAGCACTTTCGACCACTAGATCAATGACACAGTAGAACCAGTATAAATGATAAATAATTTTGTAAATGGTATAAAAAAGACTTTTAAAAGTTTTAAAATATAATAAATAAATAAAAACTAGGTTAGGTCGATGTTTCTTATCTGACTACTCTTAAAGGAAACACCGAAAGAAACTCAAAGGTCACAGTCTCTTTCAAAATTCAGACATTTTATCTTAGTCGGATCGATCATATGAGGACCACGCAGATGAATGTCTGAGTTGGTCTTTTGAGGACGCAACCACATTGATAGCTTATTATTCTTGAAACTCAAAAACTACTACGTTAGGCCAGCTCAAGATCAAATTGCCACCATGCAGTCTACTGTACCCACTATGTAGCAGCTAAATATTAACACCTTCACGCCAATTTCTATAATAGCGTGTTCCCAACTTCAAACAGTTTGAGAAATAATTGTCTGAACAATTTAAACACTAACGTTAGAATAATGACGTTATTCATTGATACAGCGTATTGAGGGGCTCGTGGCTAAGTGGTTACGTAGCTGTAACCACTACGTGTCGATCGAAGGTTAATCTACGCTTCCCGAGGTTGGGTTGAGAACACCAATTACACATCGAGATCCATCTGTGCCTCGGAAAGCACGTTAAGCAGTTGGTCTCCTGTCATTCCTCGATCTTTAACAGTCGCTAACGGTAATCAAAGCCCAAAAGTATGACTGCCAGTCTTAACGAGGGGTATCGTATTACACAGTTTTTAACTGGATTGACGGCACGGTTGGTGCAGTGGCTGAGCGATTGGCTGCTCTGCGTGTCGTCGGTTCGAATCCCGAACGCAATAAATATTTGTATGGCCTACAGGTAGTTGTTCCGGGTCCAGCTGTTTATGTATCTAAGTTTAAATGTGTAACACGATACAGGAGAAATTCCTAGTGTAGGGCAACGTTAAAAAAAAGAAGAAGGAAAAAAATTGATTGTAGAGGTCAGATAGGCAGTCCATCCGTAATATTCTGGTATTGAGCTGGAACTGGTAAGACTGGAACCTGACCCCAACATATGTAGTTGAAGAAAAGGATAGTCGTTTGATTAGCCTTTTCCCATCATCTGATGATGATGGCAGTAACAAGAATAACGCTATTCGAAGTTTCTGTAGAGGTAATCAGGAGAGGTTATAACATTATTTTGACTTTTACTAAAGTCACATTAAGCCACAAAATACCTAGAATCCATATCTGTCTGCGGTTACATTCAAATTCGTTAATGTTCAAAATTATTTGTTTATCAAGTGCGTTGTGTCGCATTAAACCACACAAATACATTTTTAGCAATCATTATGTACGACAAGTACTTTACTTTAACTTAAAAATTGATAAGTTATGAATATTTAAGCCGTATTATTATAGTAATAGTATTTGTGACGTCACTGATACGTTAAAAGTGTAGCACGGCGTGATGTCACGCGCGTTTTCAACGCAATATATCGTCGTCATTTTTGGTTTACGTGACAAAAGAAAAAATACGTGTCCAGTATAAGTATAAGTAATCCAACTTTCGGAGCAATGTGAATTTTTAAGGACACTACCCTCTATACTGGAAGCAAAAGCTTCAAGTGTCAGCATTATGCTCAGGTACCCTAGAGGGTCGCCAAGCATTAGTTATCAGCTTAAACCCTGGACTGTATGTAATAAAAAAAATGGGATGTTGCTAATTATATAAATCTGTTGTATTTATTAAGTTCTATAGACATACTGTTTGCATAAGGTTAGATAGGTAGGTACAAATTTTATTGTTTGTTTTATAAGTTGAATGTTATTTTAAGTAGATAAGGTAATTTTATTTTTGTGTATTATTTTAAGTAAATTAGGCATAGTTGTCGCATTAGGTTTATATAAAGTGCTACCTAAATGAATAAATACATAAATAAATGAATGATTACCGACCAAAGAGATAGAGAGACGATGCTGTTTCCAATGTTTATTTTGTGCTTAACGTTTTTCATTTGGTTTCAGATTTTGAATAAAGATGGAGCCACTTCAAGTAGACGTTGTTCACTTCTACCCGCGGGAAAATGCACAGCCACATAACACTGTCAAGTAAGTGTCAGTTAAATTAACTTACCAAATTAATGACACCAAATATAATCTCAAGTTCTAAATACACCTCTGTGTAGTAAATCTACTGACAATTAATAAGATGACAAAGTATTCTTTACTTTTCTTTCTGTTTTTTTCAAACGTTATTTTTACACATTAGAAATTTCTTCTGTATTGTGGTACCAACATTCAAACTCACGCGATTTGAGTAAATGACGTGATAAAATGCACGGGCCTTGTTTTTATGAGTAGAGGCCTTATACGAGAACATCCAGGGATGGTGAAACATACCATCAGGAGTTAGGATTCAGCAATCTGCTAGTAAGTGATAAAGGGCCCTGATACGCTCGCCCTTTCTTTCTTTTTGCTTTCTTTTGTAACTTTTGACTACTACTACTAGGTACAAACTTATTTAACGTCTGACGTTTGTATTAAAATTAAAGCAATCGTTTTAATGTATTTTTGACGTGATAACGTCTTATAAACTGATGAATACCAGCAACACTCATGAAAAATAGTAACGTTCCGCGTAACGTTCCATATGAGCCTGTGCGTGCAAGCGAGAGCGCGCAACAAGCGATAGAGAGGTACGATAAATAAAACAAACGATAGAGAGGCCCAAGCAGGCTTGTTGGCTTGTGACACATGTATCTCTCTTCTCGCGTGACGTCAGAGCTAGCAAAAATAATGATTATGACGTTATCACGTAAATCTATCGTCCGTAAACCGACTTTAAAGGCAACCAATTTTTTCTTTTTCTTAGATTTGAGGCGGTAAATGATGAAAACCCGACCACCACAATTGTGAGACGTGGTCAGCCATTCAGTGGTGTGGTGAGGTTCACGCGCCCTTACGATGAAGCCAACGATATCGTGCAGCTGGTTTTTTCTATCGGTAAGGGTTTTTTAAATATTTTAATAATAATATACAAGGTGGAAGTACATCGACGCACCACCTGATATCATGAATTTTGTACCTACATGAACTATTTGTCAAGTATTCTTAATTTCTATGTTTTTTTTCTGTTTTGTTTTTGAAACTGTAAAAAATCATGACTTCAAATCAAATCAAATCGTTTATTGCAATCCATAATGTAAAAAACAGGTGGTAAAATTTAAAATGTATAGAAACAATTATGGACCCTGTCGGGCACAGCAAATTTTAAATAATTGGAGAGAGGAAGAGCTTCTATCTAACCCATTGAGATTTTTAATAAAGACGTGGTTTGTTTACTTTTTAAGTCCAAATATCATAGGATTAGATAGAACTGATGGTTTTCTCGCGATCTTTTACAATTTAAACTAAATAAGCCATCAGAAAAATAAGGAAAAAGCCGAAGTGGAAAAAGAAAAGAGCCCTTTGCCCTTTAGTAGACCAATAATGGCTAGAAAGAAAGAAAGAGAAAAAGAAAAAACATTTGTTTATCACAGACAATTAGAGTTGAGAGTCGAGTGGTATACTAAAGCAGCTCTCCTTAAATCCAACATAGAAATCTATATACTTGAACTACTACTACAACTTGAACATATTATATACTTATTTATATTTGTCCACAGGAGATAAACCATCAATGGAGACCACAGGAAAGATGTTTGTACGACGTGACGTGGTGACTGATAAATATACATGGACTGCCAATCTCTTGGACGTGCAGGAAGAAAACACACTATCTTTTAAGGTAAGGCATATTTGGTATGAGGAGATAAAGGCTTGAGAAATATATGATGAACCGCTAATGCTCCTTATAAGGCATATCGTGCAATGACGAATGTGCTGTGGCCACTTAATTTTTCAATTCAATCACGTAAAAAATAAACTCAATAAGCGCCGTCTAGAACTTAATAAGCGCCGTCTAGAACTTAATAAGCGCCGTCTGGAACTCAATAAACACCGCCTGATAAATGATAATGGGAAACACAATTATTCCATAGAAATTCTTTTATCGTAAACGTTCACGTCAATGCGTTCGAGTTACTATACTTTCAGTAAGACCTCTGAAAATACCTGAATTGTATATAGAAAGTGAACACAACGTACGTCACACGGCGTCAGACTTCTGACCGCTGTTCTTGTTAGATTAATTTCGTCGCGGGCTCCAAGACAGTTTTTTTTTTAACTTTGCCCACACTAGGAATTTATCCTGTGTAGTGGGTCCGTTTAGAAACGTTTGAAGTCACATACACAAACAGCCAGACCCGAAACAACTACCAGTAGGCCATACAAGTATTTGTTCCGTGCGGGAATCGAACCTACGACACACGGCGCTGCAGTCGATCGCTCAGCCACTGCGCCAACCGTGCCGTCAGTTGAATCGTTTCTCCGGGAATCGTTGAGCTTTATTACCTAGACGCTGTTCTGGTGGTCACCACTGTTGATACTGGCTTTCAGAAGTTGCATTGGTTGGGAATAGTGTGGTGAAAGAAATATACATAATCGTAGTGGCGTAACTATAGGGGGGCAGGGCTGGCAAAATACCACGGGCCCCCGACCCAAGAGGGCCCCGGCCCAAAAGGGCCCCGGCCCAAAAGGCCACAATCGCAGAAATAAATATTTAACATTGCAACTGAGTTATATTACATCTTATTTCACTTAAAACATATATATCATTTTTAATGCTTAAAATCTATTTAAGAATGTATTTAATAGGGCCCCATCAAAAGAATTGACCACTGGCCCCAAATTATACAGGGTGTTAGGCAGAACGAGGGACATACTTTAGGGGAAGCTAGTAGTCATCAAAACGAGCCAATTTCACTAAAGGATCGACTGAAATTGTGAAAAAATCTCACATTTTGTTAAGTTATGCCAACATAAATGTATGAAGTAGCTGATTATTTTTTCGCGATTTTAGGGATTGTTTCATTGTCAAAGTTGTTCATTTTCATGAGTACTACACGCCGTTAAAGTATGTCCCTCGTTCTAACTAACACCCTGTATAGTTACGCCTCTGCTTAATCGGACATTCAATAATTCTTGCATATAAGATTAGCAGTTATGATTGCGAAGTCTGAACCCAAGTCTTATTGACGTAAAAAAACCAGTTCTTTTTGTGTAATGATATCTACATATGTCTAGTATACATAATTTATGCAGATATTAGCAATCTAGACACGAAATTATCGGTTATTTTAGAACTTGTTTGACTAAAATTGGTAGATTACTTGCTAATGCACGTACGAAATTGTATTGCGTCTGCGCAAAAAATATACCTAAATATTTGCGCGTACTAGCGAGCAATCTTCTATCTAACAGGGTAACTTTTAGTGCATCTAAAGTGGAATATTATTTTAATAGTCTGTTTAGGATACTTCGTAAGGTCAGCAACAAAAATGTAGTAATTCCAATTCATACAGTTATTTTGTATATTTTGGGAATGCAATGAATTTACCAAAATTTCTAAAAGGGAACTCATATGGTGCGACTTTCATTTAGGAACTCCTAAAGCCATCAAAAGCTGAAGAGATTTTTTATTTTATATTTTAAATGTTGGCCGTCACGGGAAGTTCGGCAGATGTGAAACAGCGAAATTGATAAGAAAGGGAATGCATAGTTTGCGCGTGCATATACACAACGGAATCGAGAGAGAGAGATGGAGGTTATGTGATGCAACGATCGCCGTGACGGCACGAGGTGCGCCAATAGATGTTTCACATCAAAAATAGTAGTTATATTGCAACTAAAGTACCATCGACCTCATCAGTGGCAACGAGCTTGACGTTGATCGATATTTGCGAAGAATACTAATACTGGTTTTGGTACCACCGACGTGCGGCTTACCGTACCACATACTAATCTATTTAATATAAAAGCAAAAGGATACCTTTATCAAGCCAATATCATATTTCTTATAAACGATGGTAATAGAATATTTAACGCTTAATTAAAACAAGTTATTTTAAAGGTAGGTAATTCGATACAAACGTGAATACTAATAAAATTTAATATTTATTACTATTGTTTGATAATTCAAGGTTCGAGTTTAAATGTTGAAGTTTTCGTTTTATTATTTTAATTATATTTCGCTAGCTGTGCGTAGCGGTTTCACCCACTCACTTAAAACTAAACTTCAACACTTAAAAAACACAAAACAAAAAATCTTTTTATTGCATGATCGTGCTTTAATTTTTGGAAATGCCAGTCAGACTTAAATAAATCTTTTTGCATTTTACAGTTCCAATTCTTGAAGAAGGTTATAGAACCTTCTTCAAGACACGAAGTGCTTTAATTTCCAAAAATTAAAGCACGATGATGCAACAAAAAAAAATCAGTTTCATTATGTAAATACAAATTGACCGTGATCCAAATATCTGCTGAACCTGCTGAACCACCCCGGTTTCTTTCAACTATTCAGAAATGTATAGTTAACATCTACATAGATACTTAAAGTATTATCATACCTCAATTAATCCTAATAACTGTATAGAAACATTATTATAAAACAATTTAAGACCATTGGACTGATGGTATATCTACGACACGTTTGTCTAGACAGCGATGCTCAAACTGCGAGCTGATCTAACTAACATAATATTATCCATACTAATATCATACATTTAATGCAAAAGTCTAACAGTCAGTTTGTTTGTCACCTTTTCACGACTAAACCGCTTATTGGATCGTAATTAAATTTGGCAAGGAGATAGACTATATCCCGGGGAAGGACATAGAACAGTTTTCAATCGGCAACTTAGTCAGCATAAGCGGTAACCGACATTCTTGCGGACGAAATCGCCGATTGAAAACTAGCTAATAAATAACTGAAATAAATTATTAGTGTCCCACAGACTTATGTACATATAGTCTGACGCACGTTTACTTATGTAACGAAAATGCCCAAAATGGCAAAGAACACTGCGTGGTTTTGAGCAGCAAGAGTCTGGGTCAGTCTCTTTGCGATGTTACCTTATATTTTACCTTAACGACCCCTAATGGCCGGGTCACAATTTGAGAACCACTTGCAAAATAACTTGCAACATTAAAGATGATGATCATAGAAACCTATGTTAAATACAGGTTTTAAACGCAAATCTAGGATTGGTTATTTATTATGGTGAATGGTATGTCCATTAATTTTACGCAGAACACGTGATGAAATTGAGCAATTATTAAACATGGCTATTTTATGGAAGTTGGTAGTTATTTTATCGTAATTAATAAATATTCTTCTGTATAATACATGGCTTAGATATCTTTAACCATGTTTGTTAATTACCATGTGGCTGCGTTTGGCAAATAAGCTCGGCTCGGCTAGGCTGTAAGTTTACTCAATGATGATTTCCCCCTCTCAAAGATCCCTTTCAAAACATCATGTTGGTAATAAAAAACTGGCCAAATGCGAGTTGAACACGAAGGGGATCGTACCATCGAGCAAGCTTTAAAAAAATCACGTATCTTGTATGTTGAACATACTCACAACAGGGTCACGAGATACAGCTGACGACAGACGCAAAACAGAGGCTGAGAAATAGGGTCCAGTTGGCACCCTTTAAGTACGGAACCCTCAAAACCACAGGAAGATTTCATGTTTTTTTTAGGATCACTATCCTAAAACAAACCTGGACTGTTTGTTTTAGGTTCAATCTCCATTCTACCCACCCTTACGATCAACTATGCTTATCCCACAGGTATCAACACCAGTGACAGCCCCTGTCGGTGCCTGGGTCCTCAGAGTCATCACCTGGCAGCGAGGCTCCCAAGAACGAGCGTACTATGACTTCGACCAGGACATCTACATCCTCTTCAACCCATGGAACCCTGGTAAGTTTGCTGATGACCGTATAAACTCGGCTACTGTTGGAACTTGTTGGACCTCTGACCTTAACAATGTACCTGAATGTGGAAGGCGGAACCATGGAAAGCAATGAAGGACTGACTAAAAACCACCTGGGTGTGAGATGGAACAACGGGGTAGTTTCAAGTCAGTAAGAGTCTGACAGACCCCTCTGCCCACCCTAGGGAAGAGGACATTCATGAGGATTGCCCACCTCAGGAACAAACAAACGCCAGGGTCATAGTCCAGTTGTACCAAAAAGGCTCATGTTAGATCGACAGTTCCGAGTATATTACAGAATAAAATATTTTAAAAACCAGTGCGCTTAGTCTTGGTTTTAATTCCGATCGATCGACATTGGAATTTGGACGTTTCGTACTTGTGAGTCCGAATTTATTTTGATAGCTGTGTATTTCACCAAATAATGTAATCACGTGACTGCACAATTAATATTGGAATGGTATTGGCTTTAGATCGGAGTTAAAATTAGTTTGAAGAGTAAGGCCCCAGTCACGAGCATACATGGTTACATACCTATAACTTATTAAAAAACGATTTTCTTCTAAAGTTTTGATGGCTTTTGTTTAGTATTACGAGCATAGTATTTTCAAAGCCATTCCAAAATGAAATAGGTCTCCATTTAAGCTAAAAATGTAAAATTTATAGCTTGTAAATTTCATCATACTTTGACTGCTAAAAACATAACCCTTCCTTTTGGCTCCGCCATAGTCGGGTTATTAAAAAAGTCACGCGTTGCCAGACATAAAAAATAAATAAATATATACTTACGTGACGAATTGAGGACCTCCTTTTTCGTTAGTTAAACAGAGCTGGTTACCAATTTCCATTCCTTTATATTAGAATGAAATCTTCTCAATTTAAACTTTAAATAAGTTGCAAACAATACGGAGAGTTGTACAAGATTGCCAGTGTAATTTATTTATGAGTTTGGACTTTGTTACAATGCAACTGTGATGGAAAAATAAAAGTTGTTTGCGTCCAGTTCTCGACTGTCTGGTCGTCGGGTGTTTCTGACCGCGACTATTAAGCGCAAGTTTCATTTCTAGGTGAGGCTTAAAACATGGAACCTAAAAATAACTGTCAAAATCAAACTACACAGTTGTCAAAAGAAAGATACAGAGGGTACAGAAGGGAACCGAGCAAACATTTGAATGGTCTTAATTCGTCTCAATAGGACCAGCATCAACCAATACTAACATCATCCTCATTTCAGATGACCAGACCTTCATGGAAGACAAGCCTCTGCTTCAGGAATACGTGCTGAATGACGTGGGCAAGGTGTGGGTGGGGCCCATCAAGACCACGCGTGGGAAACCCTGGCTCTATGGGCAGTTCGACGCGGTTGTGCTGCCGGCTTGTATGTTCATGCTTGATAGAGCTGAAGTGCCTTTTAAACAGTAAGTGAATGAGTAACGATAAATCTGTTTCTTCTTCTTGGAGTTAAGGTTTATTCATTGTTTGTCCAACTGAAGAGTTTTCTTTCTCTGTCGTTTTGGAGTTTTGGCCTGGTCACGGCTGACTTTGGCTAGGAACTCCTCAGTTTAAGCAAAGTACTCATTTTTATAGGGGCGGGAAAAATGTGGGATTATAGAAGCCAACGGTCCAGGTAGTAGCTTTATGTTGCGATAAAGTCTCCATTAAGTATTATGCGTACTGCGAATCTCTGCAAGGTCTCATAGTAGGAAAGCAAGTACTGAGCTCGGGATCCGATCGATTCCCAGATCAGGTAGTGTTATTGAGGTTTTCCAATTGGAATGTCTTAGCAGTAGCCCAGACTTTAGAAGTTTGTGGTGAAACACCCCCCCAACAAAGCCGTTGATGCTTCGCCTGATCTCTCCCGGTCGTATGGGATTGCGTTTCTATCGGAATATGAGAGTCAAGGAACAGAGATTCATCATTTGTCTAGCCTTTTCCCAACTATGTTCGAGCTGGCTTCCAGTGTAACTGGATGCAGCTGAATACCAAAATTTTATTTGGTGAGACTCCCTGTCTGGCCTCCACAGCCCAGTAACTGGTGTACACGAAACCCCTTGGTATGACTGGTTGTCAGACCTTTGGACTTCAGACTAGCCGTCACGGCTTTCAAAGATCTACAAATTGACAGAGAATGCACCTCTCGTAATCTACTTTGAGATTGGTTGCTGGGAGCGTAATCCGATTGGGAGGGTATTCATTGTATTACTATTATAATTAGTTACGGCACTATGACGAAACTACTTAAGCATTTGTACTAAATTCTGTTAGCCACAACCAAAAATAGATTTTACATAGAAAGCTAGTCACCGTACTACTTATAATTTATTGAATTGGCAAATCTTCAACCGAGTATAACACTATTTTATTGGAGAATAATTGCCCAGGGTTTACCTGACATAAAATGCAACTAAACAAGACAGGAATTGGCAGCATTAGAGAACCATAAGATTCAAGAAAATAAACAAAACAATGAATAAGTCTAAGCCTTAATGATATTCCTGGAAAACTATGTGTACTTCTGAAGACTGGTCTACGATTCTACCGTCATAATACGTGACCAGGGTCTTCAATTGATGACGTTGTATGAATACTGAGGTGAAAGGAAGCTGGCAATTCAGAGGCATCTGATGCGGGGCGTTGAAATATCGATCTGTTGTTGAGCATCTTGCATATTGCATAACAATTTGGTTTCCAATGAATTTAGAATCACTTAGATGTAATAAATGTTGATGCGTTTTTGTCTTTACTTGATTAGGTTTTGCGTTGTTCTTTGTTTAGTCAAATTAATAATTAATATATAAACAAGAGGACATCGAAAATCAGAATCGATTCTGATTTTCGATGTCCTCTTGTTTATATTTAAATCTTCGTAATTGAAAGAGAGTTTTGAGATATTTTAGAGTTTCTTTACCTAAATTGATAAGATCTGTACCTACCCGAAGTAAATAAGAATCTTCGAAAAAGAAAAACAATTTTTTCTGAAGTTTCTTACCAAATCTGAAGACTAAATTATACGTAGGCAAATTCCGATTACCCTTTTCATTTCGCACGACACTCAAAAGAGCGTTGCATCACTCCTACTGCATTAAGTACTAGTAGTTTGTAGCAATCTTTTTGATTGCACATTTGATAAATGATGATGATAATAGTTAATGGTAGGTATTCAATTTGTACATTGGTTTTCCATCACGTAAAACAACCAAAGTCAAAGTCAAATCATTTATTTCAATTAGACCATAAAAACAAATACAAATAAAAAACAAACCAAATGATCAGAGGTGTATTATAAAGTCCAGACCTTGGATAGATCATGTGAGTGACCACGTAGATTATTATCTGAGATGGTATTTTCACAGATAGTATTGTAACAATCTATGAACTATTTGCCAAAAAGAATACTTAAAACGTACTTAAAACTCCTTTCCTACGAAAAAAATCCTTATTGATGAATCTCAGCGGGATTTCTAACTAACTTAAATAAACCGTTTTCTTCCAGCCGTGGCGACCCCGTCAAGGTGACTCGCGCTATCTCTCGAATCGTCAACTCCAACGACGACGGCGGAGTGCTGGTGGGGCGATGGGACGGCGTCTACGATGACGGAACAGCCCCCTCGGAGTGGACCGGATCTGTGGACATCCTGGGGCAGTTCCTCGAAACCCAAGAGCCGGTGTCCTATGGACAGTGCTGGGTGTTCGCTGGGGTTGTTACTGCTGGTTAGTACCTAGACATAATTTATTTAGTGAGAAGGTCCAATCCCGAGTGGGAGCTTATCTATTTTGGGAGAAGACAACGATGACACAATCAGTTATGTTTTTCCATGTCTTAGGTGACATTAGATACCGTCAAATTTCTGCAGCTAGTTAAAAGTCCGACTATACAGCACCCACATTACGCCTATTACAAACTATAGGTACGGTAATTTCCCTTTACATTCTTGAAAGCGTCAAAGAAAAAGCAAAAGCTGGCATCACGCCAACGACCAAAGAGATAGGAAGTACGAAGGACGGAGCAAAACGTAACTGTTACTTTCGCGTTTAAGTTCAGTTATTATCTAGGAGAATCAGATAGTTTATCACCATTAAACTGTGCATTTAGTTTGGTATATAAATCATTTCAAGCAGTTTATTTCTACGTGGACAGACAGAAAATGTTAATTGTATAGATAAATTAATATTTGGACAGCTCATTAAGATAGACGGGTTATCTGCCTTCCATTGACTTGATAAAACGTTTCAAAAACAATATTGTTCCTTGAACCGATTTAACCTACCCAAAACAACAACTTTAGGAAGTCATAATCATAAATTACCGGCATCCTCTAAACCGGAACTCTGTTGCTTGCCGCTGGTTTGGAGGTATGAGGAATAGGGTGTAAAATCCTCATCCACCATTGAAAAGAGAGGATTCTCTGACCTGACGGGTGTTCTGTCCAGTGGGCTATTGCCCGACGGTTGTTGTTGGGTTCTTGTATTTATGGTTAATCGCGAGGATAACTTTAGTACCGCGATGTTGGATATGTCATATTTAGTTCGTATGTGGCGAGATAGATGTCGCTACATCACTCCCCTCCGAGACCGGAGGTTGATAACAAGTTGAGTCGTACATACATCTGTGAAGCACTGCAATATGCAATACAATATGCA
Organism: Phlogophora meticulosa; assembly: GCA_905147745.2. Classification (NCBI taxonomy): domain Eukaryota; kingdom Metazoa; phylum Arthropoda; class Insecta; order Lepidoptera; family Noctuidae; genus Phlogophora; species Phlogophora meticulosa. The sequence goes on from LR990534.1 coordinate 3,240,843, forward strand.
ATACTGCAAATAAAATATGCAATGCACTGCATTGCAATATGCCCGCACATAATTTCTAACCTACTCTTTCTTTCAGTATGCCGTGCCCTTGGCATCCCATCCCGCGTAGTCTCCAACCTGGTGTCTGCTCACGACGCCAACAGCACCCTGACCGTCGACAAGTATTACTCCGAGACCATGGAGGAGCTGGGCTATGACCCTAGCAACGCTGAACCTGAACAGACTGACTCTATCTGGAACTATCATGTGTGGAACGATGTTTGGATGGCCAGACCTGATCTGACAGCCGGTGAGTTGAAAGATTAGTTTATGGTATTCGCGCATCAAAGGTTGTTAAGAAAGAGGCGCGAGCGCCGTTGCTGTACGTTCGTACATGTCGTATGACGTGCGTGAGTGTTCAATGCAATCGGCTTCTGGCAAGGACTACACCAAAAGAAAAACTGATACGACTAGGAATAGCCTAGAAAATCGTGTCTTTCGCACCAGCATATATGTAGCTTTACCAGTATAAGGGACACTAGCCCACCCAACTTTACTTATCGTCTTTTTCGCCACTCGCCAGGTTATGGAGGCTGGCAAGCCATCGATGCCACTCCTCAAGAAACTTCCAAGGGCATGTACCAGTGCGGTCCAGCGCCCCTGGAAGCCATCAAGCAAGGAGTCATCGGAATGAACTACGATGTTGAGTTCATGCTGGCATCCGTCAATGCTGACCTGATGAGGTGGAGAATTGACTCCAGCGAGGAGACTGGATATGCTATGGTGGACAGCAATACTTACCAGTAAGTTAATTGTTTTTCTATGAACAATATTATCGAATGATTAAAACTGCGACATAGTTCGTATGTTTAAAAATTATCTATGTGGTATGCCTGCGTAATAAAAGAAAGCTTTGGCGGAAACCTTATGAAAACCAGGCTCTCTTGTAGGTAGGTACATCTGATTGGGCCCAATGTTGTGAGAAACGTGAGACAAGAGACGTCTTGTGGATTTCAACCAATGTGTAGTTTTTTGATGCCAACTGCTCCCTATACCACTTTGCTCTTTTCCACCTACAAAGCAAACACTCTCAACATGTCCTGTTCCATTTCATTCCTAACAATCAATTTTCTTTCTAGCATTGGCCGTATGGTCCTCACAAAGAAACCATACGTGTTCGACCCTAACGGCGACGAGGATCGGGAGGACATCACAGACCAGTACAAGTTCAGAGAGGGAACCGCCTCCGAGCGTCTTGCTCTGATGAACGGAGTCAGATTCTCTGAGAGGGCGAAGAGATATTACTCTGTGGCTAGTAACTTGCAAAATGATATCACGTTTAAGCTGCGTGATGTGGATACAGTGCCGATTGGCAAAGACTTCAGGGTGACTGTTGATATCGAGAATACTTCTAGTGAGGTAAGTCTACATTGTCACCTTTGTTATTTAGGAGCAGAGATAACTTCGTCGGTTATTAGAATCCCGTTCTATGGATAGCACCGAACTTCTAATTATTATCCAGCTATTTGGCTGCCTCGTTGGTCTAGTGGTTGCAAGCGCTACTGCGGAGCCTGAGGTCTTTGTTCCGATTCCCAAATCGTATTCAGTGTTATTGGGTTTTTCCATCTGGGATTTTTCAGTAGCAGCCCGAAGTCTGGGATTGCGCTCGAGTGATGGCAATAGGCTTACCCTATTATGTGCATGAGACATTAAAAAAAATGGCGAAATATTCCTGTAGTTCCGGGGATTACAGACGTGATGTTATGTTAGCTGTTTTTCAAACGAAAATCTAAAAAGCGATAACAAGAACAACGCATGAGCCTACGATCACCGGTTTTCAGTGTAGGGTTTTAGCGAAAAACCAAACATTGCGAATAACATTGCGGTAAGAATTGAAGTTTTAACTTATGTTTTCCGTTCAGGGTCGCAACATAAAGGCATCTCTATCAACAGCCAGTGTGTTCTACAACGGAGTGAGAGCTGGCATCGTCAAGAAGGTGGAAGGCAAGATGTTTGTTGGACCTGGCAAAAGTAAGTTAAAAACTTTGCACAGTAAAGCTCAACAAAAATTCACTTGACGTAAGCATTCGATTCTTTTTTCTCGTGTCTGTACTAGAGTAGCTCATGAGAAAGCGAGAGGATATGCTAGCCAGCAATAATGGAAGTGAGGCTGACAGCCTGGCTAGAAAGGGCCACTGTCATTTATTGGGCTACCGTTTAGATTTTTCACAGCCGGATTTTGTCATTTAGTGACCAATTTATAAAAGTCAGTAGGTACATTTATCATCTTGCATGAAATGAACTACGTTTACGACTCAGGCGATATGAACACGAAAAAAATTGTGGGATAAATCGACTTAGGCGGTAAATGGGTAAAATGACATGGTGCCTGAGGTAGCTGCGCGGTGCGGCAAGGATGTTGACGCTCGTAAGCGCGCGAATGGCGGAGCCCTCGTGACACGTCACCATAGCCTTCCGCACCTCTCTCAGTTGAGCAGTAGACCATTAGTTTACACCACGCAATGGTTTTGAGATGTCGCTGCTAGAACCTTCCTATTTATGACATGAATGGTGTTTTAACAGGCTGACTCGTTCCGTATCTCGAAGTGTGAAGGGTTTTTTTCTAGATCTTATTTTGAAATTTGAATCATTCTTTTTTGCAGAGGAACAGATCAGCATCCTAGTCAAATCAGACGACTACCTGCCGAAACTGGTAGAGTACTGCAACATGAAGATATCAGCGATGGCTATCGTGGATGAGACCAAGCAGTCCTGGGCCGATGACGACGACTTCCAAGTGATCAAGCCTAATATTATAATTAAGGTGAGTTGGGGACAAAGAAAAAAACTGTACAGCAAATTAATCAGTAGACCAACGACCTAGGGCAGTTCTACTTCATGTCGAAGTCGTCACTGTTTCAGTGTGCGAGGGAGATGAAGCTACACCAACAGAAATAATTATGGTTTTTACATGTCGTAGTGGGCATCTGGCGAATGTTGACGGAATCTAATGTGGATGTGAGCAGCAAAGGGCCGGGAGTTGTAAACAATTTTGAGGTGATTTAGGCGTCTATATGTAGAAATAATGATGATGAACTGCAATTTATTAAATTGGGAACGAATTTTATTAAAGGTTATAACAGATGCCAGATGCAACAAATAAAAGAGATTTCACAGGCTTTTACTGTTATGTCCTCTTTGGTCATAGTATAGAGGCCAGCACATCAAGCTACCCCAGTGTCAGATTTCTTTGATTGTTTTCTTAACTATATCTCAATAGAAATAAGGTTCATGTTCAATTTGGAAAATCTGATACTGGGGTAGCTTGATGTGCTGGCGTCTGTACTTCGACCCCAGAGTGCGCAGTTTTACGTTCTTATAAAATCTACATTTAGCTGGCACCCGCAACTTCGTCTGCGTGTCGGTATATTTATAAATATAGCCCATGTGTTATTCTGAAGAATAAGCTATACATTCTGAAAAGTTTCATCGAAAACCGGTCAACAGTTTTTGTGTGGAAGAATAACAAACATCCATACATCCTCAAAAAAGTTTTACATTTTATACCATTACAAGGATATAGGATAATTCCGTAGTTATGATATTAAACCGAAGAGTTTCCAACGGTGACGGCTTGATACCTGACAGATGTGATGTCCTGCTTCAGGGTATCAATTTCTGCAGTATACGCCTCTAAATTGGTCATAAAAGCTCCCATTTTCCTTCTTGCAGTTCAACGAAGACCTAATCCTAAACCAGCCGGCAGTAGCCTTCCTCTCGTTCACCAACCCACTGGAGCGTGGGCTGACTGGCTGCGAGTTCAGAGTGACATCATCTGGCATCGCGGGCCGCACGCTCAAGCTGCAGGCTGCTGATGCTGGACCACTGGAACCAGTCACTGTGGAGTTGCCTATCCAGCCTAATGTAAGTGGAATTTGAGTTTGAAAACTGCACATTGTATCAACGAGTAGATGATAAGTAGTGACTTAAATGTATTGCCATGGCACTCTGTACCCTGGGCACACTGGGTTAGGGTCCAATCTTGCTGACAGACACATATTTTTACCACAGCAAGGAACATTTTTAACAGTTCTTGTTCAGTTCACGAGTTCAGGCTGCCGGCTAGCTCGCGCTGCCTACCAGTCCAGCCATTGTATGGGTATACCAGCATAAATCTATCGGTGTCAAACATTTAAATTGAATTGATCTCAATTTTATATAATTACGATTCTGAGATTTTAATGTTGAGTAGGTATTTTATTTTTTTAACAATTTTAACTAAGTAACATGTTTTTATAATGGAGTACAAAATGTCTGACACAAAAGAATTATTATTATTATATGGCAACTTGAACTCAGCTGAATGACAGTTTGAACTCGTACATATGGCAATTTGTACACATACATATTATGTCAGTTCGAACTCATCCATATGGCAGAACTCATTCATATTGCAGATTGAATGTGTGTAGACCCTAATAAAAATTTCTTATACCGAAAATTGTAATTGCAACTCTGAGTTATAACAGTATGTTCTCTTTTACCTTACAGAAAATTGGAAAGATTAATTTCGTGGCGACATTCAAGTCGGTTGAACTGAAGGACATTAACGGTGCAGCTACTGCTGAAGTGTTTGAAGCATAAGCTACCTTATTACATAAGAGTCAAGGCATATTTTTTGTTGTACTATTGTTAAAATTTTGCGAGTATATTAGTCAGGTATGTTTAAGCATTTTTCTTGTATTGGCTAGTCCATATATTTTTTTATATTTTAAGTTTCAAAAATACGTAAGTAAGAATATTATTAAGCATTTGTGCATTTTCAGATATATTTTATTTTTCTTAAGATAAGCTTGTAGTAATATATTGAAAAGAGTTTTTTTAGATATAATGTGAGTTGTGAGTGCCAATTATTATACCCTGTGGGATTTCCAAATCCTATTATAATTAAACAATTAATAATAATCAACCAGGCAGCGCCGTGAAACGGTTAGTCTAGATATAAGTTTAAAAATCGAATGTTCTAAAGCCATATTTTTTTTAATTTATGAATGTACCATGATATTATGGAAGGCATTTTGTAGTTTGTAGGCTTAGTTAATTTTTTTTATTGATATCTCCGAAAATATAATTCGTCTATTTTGTATTTTTTAAATTGATTGTGTAGAAAACTATCTCTGTGAAAATCTATTTTGTAAGAGTTACGTTTTTACTATTTATATTTTTAAGTAATTAATTGCTTTTTGCTAAAATAAATGAGTTTTTACTTTTTATTAGACAGTATTTCTGTTGTTTTACTTTGTGGTAAAGGGCACCCGCAACACCTAGGTTATCTTTCTGCAAAACGAGTAAAACGGAGTGAATAGACACGCAGGGGTGACTTGAAACAAGACTTTAAATGAGATTTTCAAGTTCATTCAATATTATTTGCTGACGTCACGATCATTGGCAGTTACATCCAAGTCATTGCATGTAACTGCCAATGATTTACTAACCTATCCGTATAATTTTAAGTTACTTCTAATATGTAACACCTTAACTTCCAAACAACGAGACACAATAGAAAATGTATTGTTTGTCGGTCATTTGGCGTTCAACGTGTACACTTCAGGCACTTAAATCTAACTTTCTGGGAAAAGATGAAGCGTCAGGAAAAAAAAACGATAATTTGAAAACAAACTTTTATTCAATTCCATGCAGCTTCCACCATTTTCGCTTACAAACACAAACAGTTTGACATTTTGTTCGAAACCATGCACTAGAACTGAAATAGGATATGTACTAGGCAAACTTAGATTTATTTCACTTTGCAGTTAATTACAAAAATATACATATTATAATCCTCGAGTTTTGGAAGCTCAAGTGTCAAAACCCATGTAAGCTTGCGATTGGTTGAGCAAAATATTAACGCTTAATCAAATAACTGCCAATTTCAATAACGAATCTCAATCCAAATCTAGGGATCGATCTTTGCTAGTAACCAATCAATAGCTGAGATTGCTATCTGTAACCTTGAGGGGGCGAATCAGAAGAAGCAGTTTTAGATCGCGGATTGAGATTGGAATTGAGATAGGTCATTGAAATTGGCAGTGAGTCGACGATAAAGTTCGCCTGGCAAAGTTGTATTAGCAATAATCGATACTAATATTATAAATCGGGAAGTGTGTATCTGTTTTTCCGTCTTTCACGCCGAAACCACTGAACGGATTTCGATACTATTTGGCAGAGACGTAGATTGCACCCCGGGAAAAGACATAGGCTACTTTTTATATCAACAAACCATGCGGGCGAAGCCGTGGACGGAAGCTAGTCAGTAAAATATAGATTTAAGTATATTAATAAATCTATATTTTAATGGAATAAAGCCGGAGAGATCTTTTATTTTTTGTTTGAACGCGCTGATCTCTAAAACTACCAGTCGGATTTAAAAACGTATTTTTGCATGTGATAGCTCAGTATTAAACGTCAAGCTACGACCCTTAGGAGCGGGAGGAATTGCGAGGCACAAGTACTCACACAATATTTTCCTGTTTAACATTGAAAGCCATCCACAAACTTGAATCAAGATGGGTCCCAGAACAGTATAAGTTTTTACATACAAGTTTTGTCTTTGATAGCCCAATTCCTGAGGAGGGTTAAAGACTATTAGACATCGCGCTACGACCCAGGAGCGGGTGATCCCTCGAGGCGGGGTTTATATTTCGATTATTTTTAATACAACTTACGGAGTAGTAACCAAATGTTTCAATTTCGGCCATAACTTACATGTCTGCAGTTTTACAAGTGAAAAAAAAGCAGTCCGCTCAGAAGTATTTATTCAAATGATCTCATAAATCGCACTTGAAAACTAAATCACAAGGACAAGTAATTTTATGAAATAATTACAAGTTTCCCTAGCTAAAAATATCCTTGAGAACCATCAATCGATGCACCCAAAACCATAGGATATTAAACCTTAACCTATTTGATTAAACTAAGTGGAAAACACAACATCGCCATACTTACATAAATAAAACAATATTATTTTATCACATAATATTCGGTTAACTTGGTGCCAACTTTGTTAGTAGAAATGTCGCCGATATTATAAGGAAAAAATGAGTCTTTAATTTATTTTTCACACCACCTGCTAGATAATGTCCAATTATATTATGTCATTCAAACCTTACCCAAAGTAGGTCATAACACCTCTATGATCTAGCCGGGCAATAATTTTATATTATAACCCACTGTTCGATAATATGTATTGAATTTGGAACCTCAACTTAAAGTTAGTATAAAACCTCTTTATGTAACAAAAATAACTCATTAGAAAATCGAATTTATTTTTATTATCTCACAGAAGGTATACAAGTAGAGTATTCTCCTTGGGTATTCAGGTCTTGGGCAGGATTGCGACAAAATGGCGCCCGTGACGTCATGACACACTGCTTTATCCCCTTGGCGCATAATCTACTATTAACATAGCAACTTCAAAAGGTTATATGTGCCTAGTAGACAGATTTTCACAGTTAAGTCTTGATGTAATAGGCTTACCGACAAAAGGCTCAGGATAAACGGAACGCAAATCGGCTGTTTCTGAGAAATTCCTGATAGCAAAACTGAATAACACATAAACAATTTTGTTGTGTCTGATTCAAGAACTTTGACTTAATAGAGTTGACACCAAGCATATGAACATAATTTGATAGGGAATAATGTAGCAAAAATGCATTTGTACAAGGAACTTTAAGCTTAAGGACGGCCAACAAAACCACTGTATTTTTATTAACATACCAGTATTTATATTAAAACTATTGTTTAACAAATCAAAGGTAAAAAAAGCTTTCTATGCTAAACTTACAAAGGATGACATAACTCTTCAATCGTTTTATCAATTAATAATTGATATTATAGCATTTTGCCCAAAACCTATTTTCTTTACACGAGTAAGAAAAAAATTCATTGTCGTTTCAAAAACCAAATGCGACTAAAGCTAACATAAATAGCCGTCTGAATAATTTAGAAAAAAAAAACGAATAAATAATTTAGCATAATGACCTTTTTCAAAATAATTAGAATAATACTTAGTAGAGACATAAGCACTTCTTTTTCAATAAATTATCATTCACAATCATTATTATTCTTAATTTATAAACTTGGAAATATTGCTTTCGATCTTATCCTACACACGATATAGACTTCTTGGTAAACTGCTGTATTTAAAAAAAAAACAAATAATTTTATCCACACTTAATGACAGAACTAAATATTCCGCCCATTAATTTTGAGCACAAAATGAAATAAGCTAAAATTATTGCTATCTCATCAGAGCCAGTTAAAAAGAAAGGGATGGAAGACAATCATTGAGCTGTCAAATGACTTGATTCAATCAAATTTTTGTTTTAATCTTTTGAATTTCGAATAGCTTTGCATGCCGCTTTGAAAGATGCAGTTTAAGGTCAAACTACAAATCGAAAGACACGAAAAATTTACTCAGACTTCTTTAAATATATATATACTTCTATGCTTTACGGCTGTTAGAAAGAGATAGCAATATGTTTTTCTTCAAAGTGTTCTGCTAAATCGACGCCACTGTCAGTCAAAATCGTGATTTACTAAAACGACAGTATAATATGGTATCGCCATCTAAACCGTATCGGTATGCGACAATTTAAGGTTGTGCTTGAAGTTTACAACGTCACAAGTAGCTGTCAAATATTTAACTGTTAAACAAAATATATGTAGTCAATTACAATAACACCACTTATTTAGGTGTTGTTACAGTTTCAATGCGTAAAATAAGCATTTAGACAGTTTCCAACTGATATTTTGACACCTAAAACCAAATGCTCAGTGTTGCAATAATAATTTAATTACTGCAATTAATTATCAATACATTAGTTCACTTGAGTGTGAGAGGTAGCTCATAATTCAATAATATTTAGTTATATTAATGAACTAGCGAGCCGCCCCGGCTTCTCCCGTGACAAATTATATACAAAAACGTTCTCGTTTCTCACCCTTTCTATTGGTGAAAACCGCATGATAAGCCGTTCAGTAGTTTTTGAGGTTATCGCGTACAGACGCAGCTGGGTTACTTTGTTCTATACTATGTAGTATAATCACCGGCACGTAAGTTGGCAAGGTTTTGGCGTAGTGGGGGTAAGTTCGCGCATCGTGCACTTAGTGGAACAAAAAAGTGGTGACTTTTATTGATCGTCATTATTTTATGGTTATTGCCATCATTTATATTTAATAATATCTGATTAGAAGAAAGTTGAAGAAGGGAGTGGAATTCGTAAAGTTTATTGGGAGTTATAAATAATATGCATACGAGGAAAGTATTCGAAAAAAGGCATACCTTTTTTCGCCTTAATTTTTTAATTTAAAACAACAACAATAATATCAACTCGTGACAAAAACTAAATTTAAAAACAATAACAATAACTCTTTAACATAAACACAACAAAAACAAAGGGTACAACTTTCGTGCACGCAAGTGTAATCGGGAGTTCGGGAGGCTGTTGCACCAATCGCGCGCTCGGATTGACGTACCTCATACCCCGCGTCCCGCTTGACTACCAAAGAGACCTAAAAAACGACTTGTGAGCATCTAACGACTCTTGCCAAGTTACGTGCCGGGGACTATAGTGATAGTGATAAACAAAAAAGCAGAATATTTGACAGCTGTGTGTGACGTTGCTAACTTTTAGAATACACAGCCTTAGCTCATTTGGATCACAGTACTCTGGTGATAATAATATGATCACATGATTCGACTTAGTCAGAAGAGAAAACGTCCTATATATTATAATCAAACCATTCTACTGACAATAATTTAGTTCACCAGCTAGCAAAAACATAGACTGCTTTATAACTAAAAACTAATATTGAATATTATTCCTTCTCTCATAAATTATTTGTGAAAACTTATGCCTTAAATATGTTCAGTGTATTTTTCCTTAGACGCCGTATTTAATGAACAAACAGCACAACAATCACGAGGTTTTGAAATAATCATTTATTTTACGTTGGGTTTGTACTGATCAAATATCAGGACATACATTTACAGGAAATAACATTTTTTTTTTATTCAAGGCGATTTATTCTATTTAAGGTTGCACTATTCGATATTTTTGCCATTAAAATTTCGGGAGAGTAATAGTTTGACATTGTACACCCATAGTGAGACAGTTATGTTTATTAGTTATGAGACAACTAAGATCCGTTTTTCTTGATAAATCTAACGCAAGTTCGGGCGTAAATAACTAATAAAAGTAGTCTAAAATCTCAAAAGCAAAATTTGGAACCGGAAAATCTCAATTATGGAAGAGTTCAATAAACTTTTCTTGCGATTGATTTATGCTGTGATTTTTTCACACAACTCGATTTTCGTTGGTTTTAAGTTTCAGTTAGGAATGATGTTTGTGTACGTGCAGACTAGAGTCTAACTGTTCAGATCTCCGTCTGACACGATGCGAGATGAGACAGCGTGCTTTTTGGCCACGCTCACCAGTAAGTTCGAGCCCCTGACTAGTTCAACATTAACCATTGCAGTTAAAAATTCGGAAAAAAAATTGGTATTTGAAATGTCAGTACGCTATGTTTGTTCACCAAAACAGACGAGTAAAGAGAAACACACTTGAAATTAAATTGTTCAACACTTACGCACTAAGACTGACTTTTCCGTGGTGTGGGGAACGTGGTAACAAAGCATCTCTGATATTTGAGATGATAGACATCAATGTACTATGTACTATTACTATTCAATGTACAGAGGCCAGCATAGTTTTTCAACTTTATTACAAAAGGATCAGGTTCATTTTCAATTGGGACAATTTGACAGTTTGGGATTGCTTGATATGCTGGCGTTTGTACGATGGTAATCATATTCTAAATGTAAACAACATTGGAAAAAGCTGTTAAGTATTTCACTGTTTCGATTTATTTATAAATATTACTAGAGGAAAACGCCGATTATGATATTAACTTATGGTATTAGTCGATGTCTCTTCCATTTTGTATGGAATACGCTTGGTTCAACATATACCCATATTTTACATAAGGTCGACATTGTGGTAGGTACATAGTACAATAAATATTACCAATGACTTACATAGTCTCATATATCTTCTTTTCACGTAACGTGTTTGCACTAAGAATTATTTATTAAGGAAACGCTAGCTATACTAGTGAAATGTACATATATATATATTTTCAGACTAATTCGACATAAATACATTTATTCTGTAACAACACTTGAATATTTAAACCTCTTTTATTGAATAACCGTTCATTGAATACTTAGGTATCGATTTAAATCGTTAGGAATCGAGTTAATTGGCAACATTATCGTGTTATTGAGTAATACCATGTATTTATCAACACAATAATTTTCCTGTATTGCTTAATTTGTAATACTTTGTACCTGTTTTAGTATATTAGTTTTTTTTTAAGTTACATCGTTTCCACTTACAATTATTTTATTAATTTATACAAAATATTGGGAAAAACTAGTTTAAAAGAGCAAAAGTGGAGTTTCTTGTTCATTATTTTTCACAAGAAACTACCTATTGGAAGGGGCAACTAGAATAATTTAAGTATTTTATTTACTAGTAAATTTGTCCTTCAAAAGTGCCTTACTGATATTTGATTTTAACTTTTGATACGTGCTAGAGGCACGGCGAACCGTACGCGGCACATGAACTAAGAAAATCACCCTTACTGCTAGAGAATAAGAGCTAAACAATTACTATGCGCGTGCGCATATTGGAGGTCAAACGATTTAAATCGACATTTACAACTATATTCCCATCTTTCTCTACATAAGAACCAATCATACTAAATCTAGCGAGTGTCACAAACACATTTCACTAGCACAGCTACATTTAAAGGTAAGTCCACACTCGTCACACCACAGCTGACTAAGCTAGTGTACTTTGGCTTTACCTGTGACGATCTTGGCAAACTCTTCGTAGAACCGCGGGAACAGTTGAATGGCGAAGTATACCACGGATAGGTATGCGACGATTGCTAGTGTGAGTATTAGGTCGAATACAGCTGGTTTTACACTGTGGGAGAAGATAATACAATAGATGAAAAACGATATTTATTTCTGAAAATTGGTTTGAACACATTGACTACCATTATTTCTTAAAATTGGTTTTAACACATTAATTTGGCAATCACAGTGTTAACTATATCGTTATTTTGTGTTAAATATATATAATGTGTCTGGCACTTACGAAGTTTTTTAAATCAGTTTTAAACGTACCAAAATAAAACTAAATAAATAAGAACTGGATGAAGGTGATGTTTTCTAGCTGATTACTCTGAGGAGAGATATCGAAACAAACTCGGGCAGAGATGTACTACCACATTTCGCCAGTTTTGTTTCAAGTCTCAAGTAATGGGGGCCTCCAATCCAGACTCTGGTTGCAACTGAGCAATTTCAAATGAAAAAAGCCGATGGAACCTTGTCCGACCCGGGAATCGAAGTCAGGACCTCGTAGTCTGCGCTTGCGACCAATAGACCAACAAGACATTAAAAACCGTGAAGTCAGTCGTCATTGAAACGTACCTGTAGACGTATAAGGCAGCCGTGGTGGCCCCGTACAGCGTGTACTCCGGCTCGCGCTTGTCCACCGCGTGCGCGCTCACCGCCACGTCCATGTAGCGGGACAGCGCGCGCTCCAGCGCACCTGTCACTCCTGCACACAACGCACAACACGAGCTTAGAGAAAAACTTGGTGACCGCTAAAGTCGGATTTATCCGACAACTATTTTCGTGTATAAGTTCCAGCCTATTACTGTCCCACTGCAGGGCAAAGGCCTCTTCTCATACAGAGAAGGCGCGAGCATTAATCACCACGCTTGCTCAAGACGGGTTGGCGATTTCAGACTTATATTAATTATATAAGTCCAGGTTTCCTCACGATGTTTTCCTTCACCGATGTCAGTGACGTCCAAGATAAACTTTGAAAGTACATATGAATTGGAAAACTCACATTGGTACTTGCCCAGGTTTGAACCCCAACCTCGTGTTAAAATTTTCGTGTATATTCTGTCGTAATTCCATAATTTGCCTAGCCTTTTCCCAACTATGTTGGGGTCGGCTTCCAGTCTAACCGGATGCAGCTGAATACCAGTATTTTACATGGAGTGACTACCTATCTGACATCCACAACCCACTGGTGACTGGGTAACACTGACACCAATCGGTAAGACTGGTTGTCAGACTTTCGGGCTTCTGACTACCCGTAACGACTGTCAAAGACCTCCAAATGACAGCCGGACACAACGGCTTTACGTGCCTTCCGAGGCACGGAGGAGTCTCGGTATATTACAAGCAATAGATGGGTATCTACAGACTGACCTCGGCAAGAGTAGCTTCACCGTGGAACCCGTTTTTATTTAGCCACGAGTTCCTCAAAAATCTGACGAAAAATCTTGATGCCTTAGTTGTACTTTTACATTGTACCCAAAAATAGCTTGTTATAGCAATATAACATTTTACAGTTGACTAAGAAACTCACCTGCGCTAGGTAGTGTGGTGGTGATAATCTGTGGTGCTCTCGCTTGCGATGATAAGTATTTGTGCCAATGCCTTATTGATGATTCGTCTACATTCTGCAAAGTAACATTTAAAATACAAAATGTATGCTTATTTTATTAATTATAATAATTTTTGACATTTAACATATTTGGCCTGTATTCTTATAACCTTTTTTTAAATGTTTGTATGACACTGTGCAAAAATATTAATAGTTAAAAAAAAGATGGCAAGATTGAAACATCGAAATTGATGGTTAGTGAAAGAAGCTTCAAACGTTCGGCCGACTGACTCTCGCTTTCTATATAGTAAGCAGCCCATACAGAGAATGGACTCGAGAGCGGTGGCGTAGAGGGCGCATGGTGGCACGGCATAAAAAAAGATTTTACATACTCCTATTTGAACCAAATAGCACTATCTTATCTTATCATACAACTCACCAACGCATCATCGTAAAGAGCAGCATCGTCATCATTAACTTCGTCCGTCAAGTTATAAATATGAGAAGCTAGCGCCCTCGCCGTCACTGCGATGTTGTCGACTAGATTCTTGATAGACGTTTCCGTTGGGTGGTCTAGGACTGTATTGCGGGATGGGTCTTTGTGGCTCTGAAAATAGAAGTCATGTGAGGGCTTACCATAAACAAAAATAAAATAAAAAAGAAGCAGTACAAATCGTGTTGGACCGCGAAAAGTTGCGTAGTCAGAATAAATAACTACGCATGCACGAATTTATCGAGTGCAAAAGTAGATAAGAATAGAATACTCTATATTGTACACCATACCGCTACATGGGATGTAACGATTAAAATATGATTGTATTTCTCAATAAAACTATGGAAACCGTATTTATGTCTGCTGTTTTAACTTTAGAAGGGCATATACTATTAAAGTTCAACAAAAATATCACTTGTGCACTGATTTTTAGTTTTCATATCTCTATTATTTGCACAGGGAGTGCAACTCTTAATTATTTTTATCGTAATTTCACAACACTATTGTTTAATGTTAGATAGAATACAAATTTCTTCAAAATGTTATTGATATAGTGTCCAAAAAAAATGTGATGTGTAAGATCCAGACGGACATAAGAACAAACTGACAGATGGATGGACAGGACAAAATTATAAGGGTTTTCGTTATTAGCATTTGGTTACGGAACCCTAAAACCACACAACCAACATACCTGCAAAGAACTCAAAGTAAAAGCGGTCATCCTTCTGATACTGAACCGCTCATGCTGCCAGGCTAGCAGCTCGTCAGCCAGGTTGATCTTCTTGTGGTTGATGCTGACCCCCAGGCGGGACTTGATGCTGTGCGCCGCGCCGCCAGGCTTGGGGGGCTTCGACACGTGCATCGTCATCGTGGGAGACGACGAGATGGAGTCCAGGCACATCACGAAGGAGACGTCCTGGGAGATAGCGAAAGAAATTGGGTTTACGTAACCTGAGGCGGGACTGTGGGGGGGGGGGTAACATACAGTTTTTATTGGTAACATCATCATGCCTGTAAACCCCGAGGAGATTTGCAGAGCCATATTTATAGTAAACCCATATTTAACCAGTTTATGTATAAGTCCCATGTTATAAGGAGCAAGCTTATTGCCAACCGGTCTGGTGATTCATTGAAATAAAGACAAAAATGATATGAATATTAAAAAAAAACAACTTACTTGTAATAACGAAGCGTCAGTCGAATCCAGCTGCTCCTCCAACCACTTCTTAGCAGAGAAGTAGTTCAGAGAGTGTCCTAAGGAGGTGAGCACGAACAGTATGGATGGCGCGCCGCGGACCGCCGGACTGGAGTACAGGCGGGAGAAGATGCGGGCCAGCTCCAGCACAGCCACCGCGCCAGAAGCGTTCGAGTCCGCGCCTTGGGAGAGCTCCTGGTGAGCAAATACCAAATAATAATAATGAAAAATAATACTGGTGTAGCGACATCTATCTCGGCACATACGAACTAAATCTGACGTATCCCATTTCGCGATATTAAAGTTATCCGCGCCATTGAACATATACACAAGAACCCGACAGCAGGCAGTAGCCTGCCAGACACAACACCCGTATGATCGTAGCATCCTGCCTTCTCAAATGGTGAGATGAGGAACTTTACACCCTGTTCCTCATACCCCCAAACCAGCTTGTTACTGTCCCACTACAGGGCAAAGGCCTGTTCACATACAGAGTATGCGCGATTATTAATCACCACGAATTCAGTGTTCACGGGGCCGTGCAGAGAAAGCTCATTATATATAAAATATAGTTACATTATAATTTGCCAGAATTTTCCAAATAACAATGCCACTGAAAAATTATCTTATCAGAAGATAAGTAAGGCAAACATAGCCTAACCTGAGGTCGATCGGTAGATGGGTGACCATTTTATACATACCCGACCCATCCGTGCCTCGGAAAGCATGTTAAGCCGTTGGCATAGGCTGTTATAGTTTAATAGTTGTTACAAGTAGTCAGAAGCCCGTAAGCCTGACAACCAATCTTACCTCAGGGTCAACACATAACCATATTACAGTAGCTGGGTTGTGGAAGTCAGATAGACACTTACTTCATGTAAAATACTGGTATTCAGGTCCACCTGGTTGGATTGGAAGCCAACCCGAGATGGGAAAAGGCTAGGCAGATAATGATACTTCTAATAAAGTTTATCCTCTTTGCCATCAGGACATAATCAAGACAATGCAATCCAAATATCATAGTAACATGTATACTTACAGGAACAACAGCTGATGAGTCATAGTGAGCTGCAATGACGATGGTCTGCGCCGATCCGGAGCGACCGACCAGCTTACCGTGAAGAGTCACCGGTTTGGAGTCCAGCTTCTGAGGAGTGGATGCCGACACCACTGTGGAATTACATAAGTATGAATTTAGATGTTCACAATATATGCCACATTAATAATATAATTTGTTGAGCTCTGTTACACAGGTAAATATAAATATAACAACAGTGTTATATTAATATTGTACATGTACAAGCTTTTGCCCGCGACTTCATCCGCGTGAACGTCGGTTATCGCGGATGCAAACCAAGTCGCAGATTAAAAACTCCTATGCCCTTCCCCAGGACATAATCTATCTCTTTGCGAAATGTCATTTCGATCCAATCAGTTTTTTAGTCAGTAAAGTAGTTTGTTTGATACCATTTTCAAACAAACAGAGTTACTTACGCATTTATAATGTTAGTTGGATTCCTTTATCGTTTTATATCTAATACCTTTAAACGAGCTATTCTTGTATATATGTGCATACATGTACATATATGTATATAATCTGAATCTCCGAAACGGCTCTAACGATTTTCATGAAATTTAGTATGCGGGGGGTTTCGGGGGCGATAAATCGATGTAACTAAGTTTCAATTTATCCGAGCGAATCTCTGTCATCCAGGTACTATTAATTAATAAGGTAAGGGAAATCTTCGGATCCCTATTTAAGTATATTGTACTCACAGAGGAGTGTGAAACTTGACATAGTTTAAGTTTATAGGAGAGGGAGTGTAGAAAGCTAAATCGGTCGAATTTCATGAAAGATTTAAAAGATATGAATATTCGGGTCTATACGGCGACTGAGAGGTGATAAATCAAGACACATGTTACTTATCTATCTCTATGAAAAGTTTATACAAATAATAGTTATTTACATAACCCATGCTATTTGACAGACAGTCAGTTATCTTTTGTTTGTTTTGCGATCAAGAATTCTAGGCCATGTAGTATTAATATCTTAGAAGTTCTGTCCCATTTTAAAACCTACTTTTTATTTGTTTACGTGAAAAAATATAACATAGTTTTAAGACTTTCTTTACTTACAATATACGGACATAAATACTAGCCGAATTATAGACACCAGACGTGGTGGTCTTACTGTTTTAGGACAGATTGCCATGGTGCGGTGCAGAACAGAAAATTAGGATTGAAAAAAGTAAGGAACCTTACCAATTTGATAGCCATTGGAAGACACAGAGTTCATCATAGCTTCCAGAGCAGTTCCTGACTTGTCGTCAGTGATGAAGCTATGCTGCAGGTCTCGGAGGATATCCTCAAAGTCCGGAGTCCAGCGCGCAAAGTAGACTGGAGGGTTCACTTCCTGCTGGATCATAGCCATCTCCAGGAGTTGGATGTGCTGTGGTAAATTAAAAAAATATGTTAAATACTACTACAAAAATATGTTAAGAACTTCACTACATGTTTAGGAGCCCCTTCTCTTACACTAAAGAAGAATTTAAAAAAAATTGGTTGCGCTAGTTTACTGGGTGTTATTGTATACGATAATGGTTGACGACACGGTTGGCGCAGTGGCTGATCCATCGGCTGCTGCGCCGCGTGGTGTGGGTTCGATCCCCGCACGGAACAAATATTTGTATAACCTACAGGTAATTGTTCCGGGTCTGGCTGTTTGTGTATGTGACTTTAAATGTTTGTAAACGCACCCACGATACAGGAGAAATTCCTGGTGTGGGGCAACGTTTTTGAAAAAAAAAAAAAAAATATCAGATGGATAACCTAATATTACTTTGACTGACCCAGACTGGTAATCGAACCCAGGACCTGGACTTAGTATAAGTACTTGGGACCAGTAGACCAATGGGGCAAGCATTCTTTTTATGTGCAGATGAACGGCCATGCACTTGGAAAATTACAGGCTGATATTTTGAGAATATTTTTTCATAAACATCGCTTCAGTTCAAAATTATTGTCTCGTAAAAAGTGAATAAAGGCAAATAAAGAATCATCATCTGCCTAGAATTTTCCCAAAAATGTTGGGGTCAGCTTCCATTCTAACCGGAAGCAGCTGATTACCAGTATTTTACATAGAGCGACTGCCTATTTGACCTCCACAACCCAGTTACTGTGCAACACAATATCCCTTGGTAATACTGGTTGTCTATTGATCATAAGCCATAAAAAAATATAACAACTATTTTATCAAACCTCTTTCTCTTCAGGCGTAAGAACCGTATCATTCTTGGGTAAAACCAGCAGTAATGCACCAGCTTTGCTACGGATCTCCATAAACTGTTCTATGGTGATATCCTGTACCCTGGCCACTACGCAGTGACGAGAAGTGCTCCATGATGTTAGAGAACGACCCTCCAAGTTGAAGCTGGCACTGCGACATCCTGAATTTGGATAAATAGAAATTTAGGTACTGCTACTGGTCTCAGGAATGATTAAGTGAATAAATCTAATATATAAAATTTGCATGTTGCAATGTTTGTTACCAAACTCCTCCAAAACGGCTGGACCGTTTTGTATGAAATTTTCTGTGCATTTCAGGTAGATCTGAGAATCGGTCAATGTTTACTTTTCATACCCTAAATGATAAGGGTGACCCCTAATAATAGTTTTTTATATTTTGGATTTTTTTGGCTTAATATGGCAAAACAACGTTTGCCGGGTCAGCTAGTTATGATAATAAATAACTGCTTCATATTATTATTTTCAAAAATGGTCCAAGCTGCTACGTAAAATATATCTGCAAGATTTCATGTGATGCACAAAAAATACATTATGATGAGTTTATTCCTGAATTGCACAGAGATATAAAATTTATTTTTATAGAAAGTATTATTAAATGTAGGTATGGCAGTAACTACATGGGGTTACTTAATACTATTTTCATGGCATACTGTAAAAGATAAATAGTTGGTGTGCTTTACAAGTTTTAATAGAACAAGGAAAATTTCTTATAATAATCAAATAATGTAATAAATACCACAACAAGTTTTCCTTCTGATTAAAATTCACTAATACTGCCTTGTAAATTTATAAACAATTTAATTGTTTGCTATTTGCAAGATCAAAAATGTTTTAATTTATTTATAGTTGTCGTTGATAAGGTCACAGTCATAAAATAAACAGCCTAAGGAGTACCCTAGCCATATAACCTCAAAAGTATTACGAATCGATTTTTTGTTTTATAAATTACAACTTTAGCAACGTTACGAACTTACCATGGGGAACGGTGTGTAGGTCGTAATGTTGCATTCTATACACGGAAAACTCATGAGAAGCAGCGACCGGGTTCACAGGAGACATAATGATAAAAATAGGTAGAGCCACAAGCAAATAATACGGCAAATAGCCTTTAAAAATCTCGGCAAAGCCGTCCGCCTCGTCTAGCCACATCTTGGTGACTAATTGTATTTTCAGTTAACAAAATTAACACCAAATACGATTTTTAGTAATAACCATAATCCAATTAGAAACCCTACGTGTGATAAGTCGGTCAATGACATTTCTTGTGCGTGACACTATAGATGTGATACGGTGCAATTTTTTAGTATTACTAATAGTGATAGTCGAGTTGAGAAAATATCTGCCAAACATATCTTATTCCATACTATTGTGATTGTGACTGTTAGTGATCGATATAAGACATATTTAATTTCCATGTAATATAATTACACACACAGGTAAATGGTTGAAATAATAATGTATAAGTAAATAAATGTACTTTAATAATAATAATATATATAAAGTGAATAATATATATAATATAATATATTTAGACTATATTTTGAAAACAATATATTTTGTATATTTTATATATTTATACTTTTGCGTTTTGTTCTATGATTAAATATTACAGCAAGTAACTGTTCTTGCTGTAAATCGACTATTTCACGCATAATGTAGGCTCATAATGACTGTCAGTTTTAAACAATGGATGTTATTATAAAGATAAAGCTTATATTTTTTGGTATGTTGTACATAAAGTGAGTTAATGGTAACACTTTGACCTTGAGCACGCATGCACGGTTTTTGAGCCATCCAGGGCCGGATTTAGGGCAGGGCAACACGAGATTTAACCCAAGGAAGAGGCCTCCACACTCAGATATTTTTTAGATTCCAAAAATATAAGTTCATCAAATAATAAAAAATAGACTTCAAACTACAATGACACCTATCCGCCTAAGTATTGAATTTATCCCTACTGAGTATGAAAAATGTTTTACTCCGCGAACAATATTTCACTATTTCACCGAAATTTTTAGTCAAGAAAAGCTAGCAAAGTTACATTTGCTAAACATTTTTTTTTACATTTATACATACGTGCCTTCATGCCTTTTTTCCATGGGGGTAGGTAGAAACTACAGAACGCCACCTGCTAGGATCCTTAAATACTCAATGCAAGGATCGTAGCAGAACTTTGAAACAGTTGTGGCGTCACGTAACATGAGTATACGTGGCGTCACGTCTAATATGTATAAACATCGGCGCGCTGTCAAGTGGCAACACAATAAGGGATTACGGTTACACTCTAATGTAAAACTAACAGAATATATAGCAAACTTAATGTAAACCGAACGCGTGTCTCGCAACGGGCGACGAACCAGACTGTTGGTGCCTTGGGGAGAGTCCCTTCGTAATACTCAAACAGTGATAAAGTTTTATTCGTCTGTTACAAAATATACCGTGGGTACCACTTTTTGGTTGCCGGGCCCTGCTGCAACCAAAAGTGGAGGCCACGGTATTTTTTTACCCAGTGGCGTACCTAGCCTTGGGCCAAAATTGTTAAGGCCTCCAATACCTGCCGTTTTTTCTTGAACAAGCAATACTATAGTTTCGAGCTCGCTAGTAATCAGTACCACTCCTGCGGTAGCGAGAGTTCTTCCTTTTTTATCAGGGCGGCGAACCTCATAGGCCTCGTTTGCAAAATCTTTTAAATCCGGCCCTGGACTCACCCCACAATACAAAATTATATTATAAGTAGGATGCTACGTAGCTAAGATAACTCTGTAATGCTGTGTTTAGGCTAGAGATTGTGGCAATAGGTTCGCCCCCTATAATATGGGACTTAAACATAACTGGCGAAATGTGGGTGAACTATTAGATACACCTTAACTTAACCCTTCGGGGATTATTGTCACATGTATTCATTTCAAATCATAGTTCTATTCTTTCTCTTTTTATTTATATTTTTTCTTTTTTTTTGCGTTTATAACTTTCAGTTTGGTATTATTTTAACACTTATTCATAGTCTATGTACTTTACATCGCCCGATGTTCATTTTAGTTTTATATTATGTGTAAAATGTTGTTGGTTATACATTTATACTACCATTTCAGTTTTAAGTTCATAACCATATTGCTATGTATAACCGTATATTTTCCCAAATAAATTAAAAAAAATAAAAAAATATTATATTTTTTAAATAATTTGTGGTTTGTTTCTTTGTTAGTACTATTATTTATTCAGTAGTATTAGGTTTTGTCAGTATAACATCAGATACACTTAATTATATCTTGTTATAACGCCATTGTTATTGCTATATCATCTATTCGTAATAAATAAATAAATATTATATATATTTTTAATAAATTAATGAATTGTTTGGACTATGTAACACACCAGTCAACCGATAGACATACATTATTAAATATTAGGTGTGCCCGCGACTTTGTCCGCGTGGAAATAAATGAAAATATTTTTCCAAAGAAAAAGTAGTTAATTTTCACATCAGCTGTCAGCCGGAGAAAGTCCAAACAAACAGACATAATATCTACCGTATAAACTCCTCCTTCCTACCTGATCTATGCTGTGCCCGATAGGGTTCATAATTGTGACTAATATTATTTCCCTACCAACTATAATAATTATACATGGTACGCAATAAAAAATAAAAAAATTGAGAATTGAACTTTCATATGCATTTAGTAAAAAATCTATTATTTTACAAACAAACACTTCAATTTTATTTATTTGTGAAGTAGATACATAAATACCCATGGCTTGGGAGCAAATGCTCGTGCTCATCGCACAAACATTTGCCACTTACGGGATTCGAACCCGCGACCGCTGGCTTCGTAGTCTCAGCCAAGTTGCAGCCAGCATGTAAAACTGCAGTTATTTCAACAACATAAAACGTTATGTATTGATACTTTAGCAGTTATTTTTAACAGCAACTACTCAGTTACTGGATAACACGATACCCGTTTGTAAGACAGGTTGTCAGAATAAATAAATAAAATAAATTATAATATTTGTATGGCCTAGGTACAGGTAATTGTTCCGGGTCTGGCTGTTTGTGTATGTGACTTAAAATGTTTGTCAAAGCACCCACGACACGGGAGAAATTCCTAGTGTGGGGCAAAAAATAATAAATAGGGGTATCTAGATAATAATAAATGTATTTAAATAATGATAAAAAGTACAATACCTACTCAACCATTTACCTGCTGATATAAGAAGTCAAAAGCAAAGGTCAGGAGCGTAGTACTTGCGACCGGCGTGCGTGTATGACCAGATGTATGATCGTGAGCGAAGCGAATGGAGTATGTAAGGATCGTAGCGGGTGGCATTCTGTGTCTTCTGCCTACCCCAATGGGAAAAAGGCGTGCGTTTATATTTATGTATGTGTAAATTTGCCAAATTACTTTAACGGTTCGTTTTTAGTAAGTTTGTGGACGATGCTTGTGAAAGTGGTTTACATATAGATGAGGGAGAACGAATCAATAGTTTTATTGTATTTTTATTTATTTTTCAAATTTAGTGTCTGCTCTTAGAAACAATATCTTTTAAGAATATTTGTTTTGTTCCCACATACAAACCGTAAAAGATTCTTGTATTGTTACTTTGTTTTTAACAAATAAATAACATACAAAATATGATTGGTTAACCATCCACGGGCTGACCTAAGTAAACGTTGCTTAACCTTGAAGATCGACCCGTGTGTCTGTTGTTATTAAGCCACAAGCCCCTTCAATGTGATGTAACGGATACAAAATAGGAAAACATTTAACCTGGTGTGTCTGAGTTGGTTATTAAATTATATCTGATCGCGATATCAGATTCGTGCAATTGAGAGGGCAAATCTTATCGCGGTAACGGTCTAGAGCAGTCTAGAGGTCGGTATAGACAGCGCTACTGCTGAACATGAGGTTTGGGTTCATTTCGCGTATCAGTTAAGGTGATATTGGGTTTTTCCATCTGAGATTTCTCAATAGCAACCCGGAGTTTGGATTTGTACCCGGATGATGGCAATAGGCTCGCCCCCTGTTACATGGGGCGGAATTGTGCCCGGTTGGCAATAGCCTCGCCTATCACATGGGACTAAATCATAACTGGCGAAATGTGGGTGTGGTATACACTAACAAATGCTTGCATTGACTGTACAGGACTACTCATATCTGTGTGGTTCCTCAAAAGACCATCTCAGTAGTGTCTGAGATGATCTTTAGAGGGGGATCTGTACGGTCCTCACATGATCTGACCAAGATATCTGGACTTTAAAAGAGACTGTGACCTCTGAGTTTCTTTCGGTGTTTCTACTTATAGTATTTAGACAGGGATACACTGACCTAGTTTAAAAAAAAATATATTTTTACTTGCTAACAAGTATTTTTTTCTTAAAACCCATTTACAGGAATAAATACTTATCATTTACCACTCTGCCTAACCTTTCGAAGAATGCAAGCGTATATGTTGTGTATTATGATTATTTTTACTAAAACCTATTGTGATCGAAAGTGTATTACGCGATTGGCGTGCTGGTTTCCAAAGTTATTTCCTTTAACAACTCATCACTTTTTATTCCTATCTCCCTGAAGAAGAACCGATGCCTTAAATACATAAGTCACAAGGTAAATAGCCCAAGCAATATTTGTACATGAACATAAACTCACGCCTCTTCCCATGGGGGTAGAAAGAAACTACAGAACGCCAACTGCTACGATCCTTACATACTCCTTTTGCTCCGTTTACGTTTATAGATCTGGTCATACGACGACCTATGTGGCGCGGCGGGCGAAGGTCCGCCTGCGACGGAGGAGGTTGCGGGTTCGATTCCCGCCTTGGGACAAATGTTTGTACGATCTACATATATTTGTTCTGGGTATTTACTATGTATATTAAAAAATATCTATCTAAGTAATGTATTGTATTAAGTATATCAGTCATCTAGTACCCATAACACAAGCTCTGCTTAGGTTGGGGCTAGATGATGCTGCGTGGATTGTCCAGCATTATTTATTTATTTTATTTATACATGCACGCCAGTTGCAAGTACTACGAACTGACGTTGATGACGAACATCACAACTAAGGTCAGTGAATGTCCTACTAGGGCGTCGCCTCCCGGCGTTCAGACTGGAACTTGCTGCCTGCGTCTGCGTTTCCGAACTCCGACTCTTCAAAGTTAGAGTGAACAGGATTCTTCGGTAAGCTCACTCTATCGTGGACTTTGTCTTGTCACCTCTGACCTAGACTAGAGTCAAGAGCAAAACCCATCTCAAACAAGAAATAACTAGGGCGATATTCCTTTAGCAAAATCTGTTGTTTAACGATTTTCGTTCAATAATCAAATAAATATATTTTTCCAAAGACCAACAACATTAACATTTTTTCATTTACCTACCGTAGTTTGTAAAGCTATTCAAATACTGCGCAAAAACAAAGTAAGGCTCTGCAATTTTGTACTTTCCTGCACAATTTATAATAGTGCCTACGAAAGCTACGCCAGACTACGCTTTCGTGGGCGTGTGCTACGAGCTACGCCAGACGCTACAGTTTATTTAGCTATTTGGGCTGTGATTTAAGAGTGCATATAAAGTGAGAAAAATGCTCACCAGAGCAACCTTGCACACCCTCAATTTGTGAAATTAATAATTTGTAAAATATGCTTTGTAATGTCTTCCTTGGAATAAGAATATAATCATAAGTGCTGTAATCTCAAAGAAAAAAAACAAATTTACGATTACAAATTGCCTTAATACCTAATGCAGGACTTGTGATGACCAAGGAAATGTTACAGCATCGAAAACTAAAACAAAAGGGGTTTTTTTAACTCTGAAATGTTACTTTATTTTCAAAATAAGTTTATAATACAGTAAAAACACAAGACAGTTTTTCACAATATTTCTCGTAGACATTCGCTACGAAAAGCTACGAGCGTCTACGCGGGGTCTACGCTAGAGTGTAGAGACAACGACACAAATTGCAGCGCAAGTGTCTTACACCGACCGCAATTTATGTCGCCAGCGGACATTTCCAGAAGGTACGACACTAATGGGTAACAGTGGCTGCAATTCGTTTCTAGAGATGCTTCTACGAGAAATGGAAGATTTATATTGAAATATACGTAAGTAATAGTTTACCCTCAATAATATTTTGGTATGCAGCATAAGTAGTGTACAAAGAAAGAAAGAAAGAAAAATGCGTTTATTATTTGGCATTATAGCCTTAAAACCATATAATAGAAAGCGATGATTATAATTCCAAAAAGGTCTCAGCTCAGCATAATATCAGTTTGACAACACAAGATTTTCAGCTACAATCCACGAATGCTTTTCGCTAGAATAAAAAACACATACGGAAGTTGTAATAAAGTACGATAATTGATTAAAGGTGATAAAATGTAAAAACACGTATACAATTATTGTTTACAATGAAAACATACAAATAATATCTTTAAAAGATTCATTGACGCTCAATCTCATACCATAAGTTCAGTACAAGATTATGGACCCCCCAGCGTTGAAATTTTTCATCTGTATTTCCTAATTTTTACGTAATAAATCATGTTTTCTACCTAAATATGTGATATTTTTAATGAGAGACTTAAAATATTAACTTTTCAATTAAAAATTCTATTGAATTAAGTAGAAAGCTTCATTAAAGCAACATTTTACTGTTTTAAGTAAAAAGTAAAAAAAAAATACTTATAAATTAGGAAAAAGCCGAAGAAAATTTTCAACGCACGGGAGTCCAGAATCATGTACCAAACTCGCGATATAATCTTATATATAAAATTCTCGTGTCACAATGTTAGTTACCATACTCCTCCGAAACGGCTTAACCGATTTGTATGCAATTTTGTGTGCATATCGGGTAGGTCTGAGAATCGGCCAACATCTATTTTTCATCCCCTTAAATATTGTTTTTAGATTTTTGCTTAAAATGGCAAAAAAACGTTTGCCGGGTCAGCTAGTATAAATTTAAAAATTACACCAAATTACATACCCGATATACCAATTATCATGCAAAGCAGCGAACAGTTATATCACAAAATTTCAGATACTCGTGTAACAGGAAAGGATTACTGAAAATCTTCAAGTCGAAATGGATTAGGTTAGGTCTTGGATAATTTTCCCCATCTTGGACCACATCATTGCTTTTAATCAGGTTTCAAAAGCGAGCTTTTAATCAACTTCTTTTACTTCAGCATATATTTCAGTTTAAGTTTTTTGTCTACGCTTTCTCCATAAACGTGACTTGCCAGCATTTCAGCATTTAAAAAGACATAAACAAGCAAATTGAAATTTTTCGTTCAAGAACCTCTCTTTTATTTTATTTCCGCTAAATTTCGTTTCGCCATTACCTCTTGAATTTTATCTTTGCATCAAGATAGGAACACGAACGAAAAAACGGGTCGCAATTACTTACTAGGAAAAATCACGTTCAGTGTCGAAAACTGTAACGGGCCGGGAGACGTACATACCCGTACATGGAAATGTTTTGTACTGACTTGCCCTCCGTTACTTATTGTACTAGGTTATGGGCGAAAGCATTAATAATAATCATACCTTTATGTGTTTACATTTCGCGCATCAAAGGATCACGTTTAGATTAGGGGCGTCTGAAGTCTTCATTTCGGGGCAAAAAAATCTTCAATTATTTTAAAGTCATTGTACTGATATTTGGATTGTATTTGGATTTTTATAAAACTGGTCCTTCCACCAGATTGGGTATCCAAGCAAGATCGATACCATCTCGACAGTTAACCGGTATAATTAAAATATTTACGGAACTAATTTCGGGTAGTTACGTTAAGATAATTTGAAGTAATAAGGCTTTGGAGGAGTATAGTAGGAGCGGTTGTCGCGAGTCCCGGGGCGACGGGAGCCGGGGTTGCGTCGTAGAGTACGCGTAACCACTAAGTAGGGAGAGACAGAAGGACCGTTTCTAAAAGGGGGCGTCACGACGGTCTTTAAACAAAAGCCCTTATTGATAAGAATTAAAGAAAAAATATGTGACACAGTAGCAGAATATTACAAGTGATTTTTGCGTCCTTTGGGGGACTATGAAAAGTAGATTTTAGAATAGAGTGGAATTTCCTGAGTCTGTGTTTTCTGATTGCTATAACTTGGGAGTCTCCAAGTCCAAAGTGAATAAGTCTCTTCTTGGCAAGTATGCTCCGAGATCAAATGTAAACGAAAATTATAAACTTTTACTTGGTTATGTGTTGAGTGGAGAGTCTGTTCTTCTCTCCCCATTGGAAGCGGTGTGGTGTGCGAGGCGCGAGGCGGCGCGGCGCAGTGCGGCGCTATCGAGCGGGTCCGCGGGGGGCGCGGGGTCGCGGGCTGGCGGCGCGGGGCGGGCCGGTGCACGCGGCAGTGTGCGCTGAGCCCCCGGGAGCGCGGCATGGGTGGCGCGCTGCTGCTAGCGCTGCTGGCGGCGGCGCGGGCCAGCGAGCCCAATGTCACCGAACTCAGCCCCTCGCCGCCACCAGAAGAAGAAAAAACTCCGCTCTTCCCCATCGACTTGTTCAGCGAGGAGCAGCGGCGGTCCGGCGCCGTCCTCCTGCACGTCGTTGGCATGGGTTACATGTTTGTGGCTCTTGCCATCGTGTGCGACGAGTTCTTCGTGCCAGCGCTGGATGTTATCATCGAGCGGCTGGCCATCCAGGACGACGTGGCGGGCGCCACGTTCATGGCGGCGGGGGGCTCGGCGCCGGAGCTGTTCACCTCCATCATCGGCGTGTTCGTGTCGTTCGACGACGTGGGCATCGGGACGATCGTGGGCTCGGCCGTGTTTAACATTTTGTTCGTGATCGGTGCGTGCGCGCTGTTCTCTAGAACGACTTTGACACTAACTTGGTGGCCCCTGTTCCGCGATTGCTCCTTTTACTCTGTGAGCCTTCTCGTGTTGATATACTGTTTCCGGGACAGCGAGATATACTGGCAGGAGGCGCTGGTGCTGTTCTCGCTGTATGGGGCGTACGTGATGTTCATGAGGTGGAACAAGCCTGTGGAGCGGGCGCTGAAGAAGCTCATCTACAAGAACAAGGTGACGCGAGTGCGGAGTACTGATCAGCTGATGCCAACGGTGAGCTCGCCCGCACACACCCAAGCATGCATGTTGCAGTTTGGCGCAGATTTGGCAGGCGTTCAATTTTCTCCTATGCCAATTTTCTCTAATCTTTTTATCACCTAGTAACAAAAAAACTGTTCCTAACACGATGCTGCTCAAAAAGTAGCACCTTTCATTCAGAAATTCAGGGAAAAAGAGGTTCAAATTTAGTTCCCACCAAATCTGCGCCAAAATTTAGAGTGTCGACTTTCAATAGAGCCTGCGATGTGTTGAACCTTCTAAAAGTTAGTGAAAGACCTTTCCTATCCCTAATCTAAGAGTAAGCATCAATATTAGACTACGCGGTAAATAAAGTATCATCTGAAGTCAGAAGAGGAATAAAATTTCCAATATTATATAAAATGTAGTGGAAATTAGGGAAATTCTAACATTTGACCTCAATTTTAACTAATCGTTCCTTTGTATCGCTAACCACTACATTGTGTTTGCTTATTAGACTGTTATCGTGATCGCTTTCATGTTACACGCCGCGTAATACTTACTATGTTTCTCATTTTGGTCCTAGCGCACGTTTTTGTAGGACCATTTTCTTTTCTTCAGTAAGTATTTAAGTTTTTGAAAGAATGGTTAGAATCCGGTTTTTTATTAAGACTAATAATATATATTTAATAGTAAATCAAACAACTTTTTTTTAAACATTTAATTTTCATTATTTATCGTAAAATAACGGACTGGCCGCTTACCCGCCATAATTCAAGTTGTTCGAACCTTCTAGTCTCGAATTTCGATATTTGAAAATTTGAATTCCATTCGTCCATTGATTTGTCGGTTTTAGGAAGTTAGTCGGCTTATACGGATTGCGCAGCGTACAACGGAACAAACCTTTGAAGTATTCGTTTTCATAGGTATGTAGTAAAATGTAAGTGCCAATACGGGAAATCTCAATAAAATTCTTTACCTCCACATCGAGGGCGTTGGAATTTTAACTTCGTTTTGTGTGTCACTTTTGTTCTGTGGCAAACAAAATTTAATTTTGGAATGAATGTGGTTATTTTGAATTGAGTTTGAGCATCGATATTTGCGAAAATTCTATTTAGAATTGAATAGTAATGCACACTTGGGAGCTGTATTTGCTTTAAAGATCAAAGTCCGTTTCATAAATCTACGATAACGTATATTGTTAACGCGAACTTTATCAGTAAAAATTAATTAGCTATTAATAATGTTGTATGCAATTAAAATAGGTACTTACGTATTGGTTTTTGAGTATTACGAGCACACAAAGTTGCCTCTGCGTACATAAAAGGTACATTACCGTAAAGAAAAGTTCTGTGACACAAAACAGACAAAACACGCATATAAGTAATTTCCGCAAAGTAATAAAACAGGTCGTGTTTGAGCTGAAAACAGAGTCAGTGCTATTTTAGGGCATGATAAGCAATAAAAAACTTTATAACAAATCTATAAGTCAAAATAATGATTGAAAAATAGGTTTTCTTATGACAGGCCAGTAAAAGGAAACCAAGATGAAAAATAGAACTTGTTTTAAAATATCACAAGTGCAATTAATAAATAATGCAGGACAATCCACACAGCATCATCTAGCCCCAAGCTAAGCAGAGTTTGTGTCATAGGTACTAGATGACTGATATACTTAATACAATACATTACTACTACTTTGTAGATCGTACAAACATTTGTAACAGGGCGGGAAACGAACCCGCAACCTCCTGCGTTGCAGGCGCACCTTCGCCCGCCGCTCCACATCGGTCGTCAAGTATAGATATAGATATGACAGAAATTCTAGCGGCCGCTGTCAGTGAAGTTATTCGATTTGTCAATATATAAATAAATAAATAATGCTGGACAATCCACACAGCATCATTTAGCCCCAAGCTAAGCAGAGCTTGTGTTATGGGTACTAGATGACTGATATACTTAATACAATACATTACATAGATAGATATTTTTACTATACATAGGAAATACCCAGAACACCCGGAACATTTATTTGTAGATCGTACAAACATTTGTCCCAAGGCGGGAATCGAACCCGCAACCTCTTGCGTCGCAGGCACAACGGTCGTCAAAATAAATAGCACAACCATTGCGATGAATATTATGTTAACTAGATATTCTCTACCGCAATCCTATTAGTTATTGACATGAAAGGGTAATCAACTGAATACTATTATATCATCGATGTATACCTATACCGTTACATATACATAAAATCACGCTTGTATTCCCTGAAGGGTTGGGCAGAAGTGCAACAGTACTAACATCCGTATTTTGCCAGTTACGTTTAATTTGATTGCCATCAACGGGATAGAAGTCTGGACTCCGGGCTGCTAATGAGAAAATTCCTTTTGTAAAAACTCAATTTTGCCGGCGTGGGAATTGAACCCAGGAGCTCACACTCAGCAGTCGCGCAAAAACATAAAAACAAAAGCCGCGTTTTTTCATTCTACGTATTATCTCATGCAGAGAGTCTTAGCACGATACTTTACACCCTCATGGGTCTGACGTCATCTACACGCAACATAACCAGATTAGTAATATTTGTTCGATTATTGTCCGATTTCACAAACGTTTCTCAATTTGGAGATTGGCTGAGTTTGCAATCTTTAATCAGGGGGGGAGTTTGCAATCTTCTTGAACCAGGGGCAACAGTTTTAGACCGCAGATTGGAATTTGGATTGAGATATGTTATTGAAATTGGCTGCTAATCACCATCCTCCTCTCATATTAACTGAAAAGATTTTGCTGATGGAACTCATTTTAATTATAAGTGCAGTTTTCAATGTCAGTGATATTTAAAATAAGCTTAGAAACTACTAAGCTTTTGACGGCACGGTTGGCGCAGTGGCTGAGTGATCGACTGCTGCGCTGCGTGTCGTGGGTTCGATTCCCGCACGGAACAAATATTTGTATGACCTACAGGTAGTTGTTCCGGGTCTGGCTGTTTGTGTATGTGAGTTTGTATGTTTGTAAACGCACCCACGATACAGGAGAAATTCCTAGTGTGTGGCAACGTTTTAAAAAATAAAAATTAAGGTTTAGGATGGAAATAAGGAAATCCTTTTATTCTTTTTATCAGGCACGAATAGGACAACGTATACTCTACAATGTAAAATAGCATTACCAAATTCTGTCGACACAGCTCAACAGATCATGATGAAATTCTACAACCGAATGGAATGAAAACATGGGAAATAATACGGTACTTTTAATTCATTTGCATCTGGATTGAAATAGCACTATCTGTCTGGTTTCGAATGGAATTTTTCAGTTCGTCTGTTATTTCATTGTTAACACAAATGCATTAACAGTATGATACATTGTTGTAATTGTTTAATGGTTCGTGTTGAATTAATTATGATTTTTAATCGATAGATGACAACTGTTTTCATTGACTTATTGTCGTAAATGTAGTTACGTGATAATGGATGATTAATTTGATTAAAAAATTACATTTCTACATTAAGGCATGTATTTCAATGGTCCCGGTATGAAACACGCCATCATACTGGGACCAAGGGAAGCCATGCAAAACCCATGTTTTGCAGAGCTTACCTTCAAATAATTGTAATTGATACAATTAAATTAAAAGTTAAATTAAATGTTCGTAAACGCACCCACGTCACAGGATAAATACCTAGTGTGGGGCAACGTTTAATTAAAAGAAAGAAAAAAATAAGCAGAGTGTACCTCCACATTGCGCCAATTATGTTTAAGTCCCATGAAATAGGGCAAGGGGGCGATCCTACTCCCATCAACCAGGCGATAATCCAGACACTGGACTTCAACAAAAAAAAATCCAGACGAAAAATCGCAATAGCACTTTACCCGATCTGGGAATCCACCCCAGGACTTCATGCTCAGCAGTAGCACTTGCAACCACTAGACCAACGATTCAGTTATTATAAAAAAATCGAATACTTTATAATAGACTTTTCAGAATTTAAATATATAAATAAGGAAATCAAAATAAAACAAAGACTTAAATTAGGTACTGGCAACCAACATAAACATGCCAAAATGAAGCATAATCGTGTGCGCTGCAAACTTTAGCAAAACCAGTTGAAAAACTCAAAACGAACCGAAAGACTAACAAACACGACATCTTTAATATCTTAACAAATAACCTCCTATCACTCAACTCAAAAAGAACTCACAGACGACGTACACCAGGACTTTACCAAAGATATTTGCAGAGTTAAAACTCACCATCATCCTGCCTAGCCTATTACCAACTATATTGGGAACGGCTTCCAGTCCAACCATGCCTTAGGCTTCCAGTCTAAATGCAAGTATTTTACATGGAGCGACTGCCTATCTGACCTCCACAACCCATTTACTGGGCAACACGATACCCCTTGGTAAGTTTTAAACTTTAGGGCTACTGACTACCCGTAACGACTGTCAAAGATCTAAAAATGACAGCTGGGACCAACGGCCTAACGTGCTTTCCCAGGCACGGAAAAGTCTAGACAAAGACTGAAAATAAGTACTGGCAACTAATGGTTAGGCTTCAATCGTTTGAGCTGCACACTTTAGTTAAGTTAGTTGAAATACCCAAAGACTAACAATCACGAGATATTTAATATCTAAACAAATAACTTGCCATCACTCAACTCAAAACGAAGCCAAACATGACGTACACCAGGACTTTACTAATGATATTCGCGAAGTAAAAACCCATCTAGAAGTTATTGAAGAAACAAAAGCTAAAGGAAACACGCAAAAGTAGCCGAATTTTATGAAAATTGTTCTTTTGACTTCGGGCCCTACGTTGAAGGAACTGCGCTCAAATATTTTCTCATAAAATTCTTTCGAGACACGAACGCTGAGATTTATATTTATTTCGAAGCACTTTTACTTAGAAAGAACACCCAGTCGATAACGGAACGGAGTTTACGGCTTCAGAGAGGGCAAGCTTTACGCTCTATGTACAGTCACTACTACGTTTGCTTTGATTCACAAAGCTATCTGAAGTTTAGTTTTTATTTTGGTTCATTTAATATCGACTGCCTCTTTTATCTAGTGTTTGCAAGCTGTACTGGGGAGCATGAGAAATCCATTTGTTTTAGGGATGAGAAATCATCCAATGAGTTCTCCCGTTCTGGGTGGAACGGGAGGGCGTGTAAGACTTTTACTGACTAAAACCCATGATCCGTCCTTGCCCTTTACGTTCCAAGGTCGCAGTATTTCTTTCGAACATCCCGAAAGAGCATTAGGTCCTGTGTTTGGTTCCTAACTCAAACAAAGAACTATTGGGTTCTTCCATCTTGAATTTCTCATTAGTAGCCCGGAGTCCGGTTGAAGTAAAAGGTTCGTCTCCTTTTACACGGTACTTAAATATAACTGGAGAAACGTGGGTGTACTATACTGTCTAACTATTTGGAGGATACTGGTGTGATGTTTTTTGTTCTGTTGCGTTACGTAATTTTATATCGTCTGTAAGCTGGGTTTGTCCTCCGAAAATTACGAAGCACAGGTAGATGTTACCTCATTATGTACTGTCTAGCCTTTTCCCAACAAAATATGGAGTCGGCTTCCAGTCTAACCGGTTGCATAGGATTACCAGTATTTTACATAGAGTTTCAAGTCATGGCAAGCCGGAATCCATAACGATTGTTAGAGATCTATTAATGACAGCTAAGACCAATGGCTCCATGTCATGATGGCCTAGTGGTTTAGGCTTCGCCTCTTGTGCACGAGGTAGGGTTCAAACTTGGTCAAGTACCAATGTGAGTTTTTCAATTCATATGTACTTTCTAAGTTTATCTTGGACAACACTGACATCGGTGAAGGAAAACATCGTGAGGAAACCTGGACTTATATAATTAATATAAGTCTGAAATCGCCAACCCGTCTTGAGTAAGCGTGGTGATTAATGCTCATGCCTTCCCTGTATGAGAAGAGGCTTTAGCCTTGAAGTGCGACAGTAATAGGCTGGTACTAAGACCAATGGCTCAACGTGTGTTCCGAAACACGGAGGGGTCTTGGTTTGTAATGAATGGTCACCCATCAACGGATCCAACCCTGCGGCTGTTATTTTATACCCACAACCCGCAGGTAGGTGCTAACCGAAACATCAAAATTTCGCTCACGTTTTTACTGTTTGCTTACTGTTAGGATACACACACGCTTGCAATATCAATGTGGGTAAGAGCAAATATTACCAGGGATTGGTACCCGTCCTTGCAAAGGCAAAGTCGACCATCCACTTCTATACTGCTACGTAAGAGTTACATGGAAAGGTTGCCCATGTTAGATGTGCTGTTCATTTATTTTAACATACGTTGTGACCTATTTATTATACACAAGCTTTAGTACGCGACATCGTCCGCATGAATGTCGTTTATCGAGGATACAGAAGAAGTCACGGATAAAAAAGTAGGTAACCTATGTCTTTGTATGATGTAGTCTATCTCCTTGCCAAATTTAATTACGATCAGATCAGCCGTTTAGTCGTGAAAATGTAACAAACAAGCAGATTTACTTTCGCATTTATAATGTATGATTCTGCCTTTTTATACAAAGCTTAGCTTAGGACATGTGCGTAGTTTAGTTTTGGACTGCTGTAAAGTGCCGTACTACCGTATAATATAAATTCGCGGACAGCTGCTTGTTTTTCTTTATTAGTTATCTTACTAGAGAAAGATATATAAAGGTTGGGAAATAGCTCGTTAGATGATGAATTGTATCGTCAGGAATTCTAGTATAGATATCTTGTTTTATTGTTGAAGGGACGTTCATATAACGAGTATAGGTGGTGGATGGTTAATTATGTTACAAATATAATTATAGGCAGTGTATAGTATGTATAGTAGGGTAGTGTGTAGTATAATACCAGTCTGATACAATTACTTACTGATAGTAAATACTTTTTCACGAAACCTAGTAACATGTTTGTGACCTAACATAATTTTTGTCCTAAAAACAAACTCCAATAAAAACTTGGCAACACTAGTATTACGCAAGAATGGCGTGCTAAGTTCACGTGTGTAGACGATTTGATTTCAAACGATTACGTATATTTTTATGTTAACGTTTGCGTTTTGACGGCCACGCTCGCGTTTATGCGTTGCGATGACACGCGAATTAGGTTATAGGGTTATAAGTTTGCGCAGTAGTGAGGGAAATTAGTCGATTTTTCTTGACTTGACTTGACGTTTGTGGTGCAGCGGAAATGAGGGTTGTTAGAGCTGTGTTGTGTTTTTAATAGGGGCGGTTTTCACCTTACACCTTGAATATAATTATGAAGTGAGATTGCTTCACATGTACGAATCTTTAATTTAGTTGAAGGGTGTGGTTAACTTTTTATAATTAGCATTTATACTGTCGGTATTTTTTGACATAATAAGATTCTGAATTTTAATTGGTTATTCAATGATTCATAAAACAATAATAATGATCTGAAAGTGTAGCGATATTTTTTCCAGCACATGTGAACTAACGTATCCTAGATCGTGATATTAAAATTGTACGCGTGATTAATAAACAGGGTGGCATAGACGCATTAACTGATACCATGAGTTCAATACATGATTCTAGACCCCCCTTCTAGACCTAGGTTTGTAATTTTTTGTCGGTTTTTTCCAATTTCAACGTTTCTTTTTTTGGTTATTTTTTACTTTATACTATAAAATATCATGATATCAGCCTAACCCAAAAAAACCCAACCTGAGACTATGAATGAGACTTAAATATTTTTATTTTAAA
Organism: Phlogophora meticulosa; assembly: GCA_905147745.2. NCBI lineage: Eukaryota > Metazoa > Arthropoda > Insecta > Lepidoptera > Noctuidae > Phlogophora > Phlogophora meticulosa. The sequence goes on from LR990534.1 coordinate 3,277,134, forward strand.
ACTTATTGGATAAATAGTTCTAGATTCCACAATGCCAATTTTTTTTTTAAATCCACTAACTAAAATAATAGGCAGTCATAGGGACTTCCGACAAAATTGAAAACTTAAAACTAAACTTAACTTAAAACATATAAGTTTCTTACGAACATGTAATTTTCTTACGAACATATAAGTTTCTCTCGACTTAAGAAGTTTCCACTTCAAAAATCATTACAAGCACGAGCTGTTATTCTAACACAAACTATCCAGTATGAAAATCACGCTTTTTCTTTGCACCGTAATTGGATTACAGTGTAAAAGCTTGACCGTGTAAAAGCTTGGCTGTGTAATAACTAGTTTTGTCTGCATCTTCTTGTTTCCTGAACGAATCTCTGTAAAAGGAAATGAAACAATTTCACACAGCCTGTGAACTCAATTGTATCGTCGTCATGGGATCGAATTGATTTTAACCTTACATATTTACTCTTCGCTGGCGCACTCGCTCACACAACACATGGATAGTGTCGACAAGAAGGTTCTAGAAGCTAGTAACCAGTTCACCAGTGTTAAGAATGGTGATAAACAGTGTCTCAGAAAACTATGGCAATGGTTCCTCACAGATCCAGCCAGACTCCTGCACGCTTTGAAGAAAACAGCAAGATTTATTCATAATGAATAGAACTGAATAGATGAAGTAACTAACAATATATTAAAATATAAGCTGTTTCTTGCACAAACTGATGGGATGCGTTGAGCTATAAAAGTCTATAATAATAAATGTAAAGCTACCATTAAGTATAGTTAATTGATAATAACACTATTACAAGTATTCGTGTCCGTTCACTTGTTCAAAAACTAAACTTAATTCAGACTATTTCCATCTTTATCTCTCTTATATAACAAGAAAAGGACGGGACATTTATACGAGCTGTCGATTTCAGTTCAAATAAAGTTTCTAGGCAAACATAACATAACATCACGCCACGTATTCGCCGAAGGGCGAGGCAGAAGAACACCCACATTTGGCCACTTATGTTAAAGTCCCATGTAATAGGGGGAGAGCCCATTGCCATCAACGTGGTTTTGACGACCGATGTGGCGCGGCGGGCGTTGGTCCGCCTGCGACGCAGGAGGTTGCGGGTTCGATTCCCGCCCTGGGACAAATGTTTGTACGATCTACAAATATTTGTTTCGGGTGTTCTGGGTATTTGCTATGTATAAAAAAAAAAATATCTATCTATGTAATGTATTGTATTAAGTATATCAGTCATCTAGTACCCATAACACAAGCTCTGCTTAGCTTGGGGCTAGATGATGCTGTGTGGATTGTCCAGCATAATTATTTAATTATTTATTATTTATCAACCAGGCACAATCCATGCAAACAAAGTTTTACATTTTAAACAATAATGTCCAAGTTCAACACACGAACTAATATGAGGTGTCTAACTTAGTTCTTACCTATCACCGTGTCTCTGTAAGAGATGTCAATTCTCTTATTTTAGTTGAGTTTGAAGCACATAGGCGCCGTTCGTTCATCATCGTCATGATGGCCCAGTGGTTTAGGCCTCGCCTCTTGTGCACGGGGTTGTGGGTTCAAACCTGGGCAAGTACCAATATGAGTTTTTCAATTCATATGTACTTTCTAAATTTATCTTGGACATCACTGACATCGGTGAAGGAAAACATCGTGAGGAAACCTGGACTTATATAATTATTATAAGTTTGAAATCGCCAACCCGTCTTGAGCAAGCGTGGTGATTAATGCTCGTGCCTTCTCTGTATGAGAAGAGGCCTTTGCCCTGCAGTGGGACAGTAATAGGCTGGTACTTTACTTTTACTTTTTTATTTACTCTTCAAGATTGTTGCTCAGCCACTTGGGTCAACAAATATGGTGATTTAATTAGCTTAGTGAAACGAAGCAAAAGGAGTATGTAAGGATTGTAGAAGGTGGCGTTCTGTAGTTTCTGCTCCTTTTTTCCCATGGGGATACCCATGGGAAAAAGGCGTTAGTTTATGTATTTATATGTATGTGTAAATAGCAAGTCGTGATGACCATGATCTCATGCACGAGGTTGAGGGTTCAAATCCGGGAAAGTATAAACTTGACTTTTTCAATTCACTTTCTAAATTTATCTTAGACATCACTGATTACAGTGATAGATAATCTCCCATCCTCGGACCGACCTCGGCAAGTATTAAATAAGTTTGAAGATCGACCCGTAACTTTGAGCCCCTCCTTCTTATGTATTATTACGTCTATATGCTCTTAAAATGCTGCTGCAGTTTAATTAAAAAACTTTGAATATAAAGTGCCTTTAAATTGAGGTTCATTCAGTTATTGTAAGGAGGTTACACGAAGCACATTTAAATATTCACTGCATATTTATTTTTTAACTTCAACAGAGTTCGTTTGAAAAACTGTACACAATTGTACTATCAGCATCTGTACTGAATCTATTCAAGCCTATACGGGATTTTCTTCAATACCGCTACGGGCGGCTACGGGCCTACGCTCGTAGCACTCGTAGATAGGTCTACGGTAATGGCTACGCTAGCGTAGCGGCTATTAAAAATGATGCATTGTATTGTCGGCAACCAAATGGATGAAGGTTTTAAGGTTCCGCACCTTTTGTTTTCTTTTTTATAAAGCCTTTCCTCTTTGTTGTGGGGAGGTTTGAGGTTAATGTGAGGTTTTGGCGATGCAGTGTAAACTTTTTTTTACTACAACGTGTCAAATTATTATAAAAAAACCTTTCTCGCTTCTCACTCTTTCTATTAGTGAAAACCGTATGAAAATCTTTTCAGTAGTTTTTGAGTTTATCGCGTAGTTTCAGACGCGGCGGGTTTTTTTGTTTGTTTGTTTAAAACTATGTAGTGATAGTGAAGTGATGTCTCATATTAAAGAAAATGGGAATCAAAATAAAATTATGAAGCGAAATAACGTCTCCGTGAGGAAACATAACTATGATGATTATTTAAAGAAAAACAGAAATGAATAGTTATTTTTTATCGTCTACTAGCTGCGCCCACGGAGTTAACCGCGGCTGAAATTCACATTCATCAAACACGCGCGAAGTAAAAATAGTCGTTAAGTTTTCTGAAATTTTCACATTTTAAAACTTGTAACAAAAAAAAGTTTGAAATAGGTAAAGTCGTTCTCAAGACGTGGTGGGGTGACCAAGGGAAACAGGGATTCATTTTTTTTTCTTTTTATATACGTTGCCGCCCTCTAGGAATTTCTCCTGTATCGTTGGTGCGTTTACAAACATTTAAAGTCACATACACGAACAGCCAGACCTGGAATAATTACCTGTAAGCCATACAAATATTTGTTCCGTGCGGGAATCACACCCACGACACGCGTCGCAACAGTCGATCGCTGAGCCACTGCGCCAACCGTGTCGTCGTATTTTTAAATACATATTTAGAGAGATGGCCATGCCATTGTAATCGTAAAAAAAATATAACGTTCAAAAAGTATTAAAAGTGTACTAAAAACAATCAGTCAGAGCGGTTCTCTTAAGATTAAGAGACTTACGCGGACTTGAGAGTCGTTTACTTAATCCGGTCTCCATCCCACTGTATTTGAGGCTACATACAAAGTTTTACAACTTCATTAAAATATGTGACTAGACAACCCACTCCATCTTGAGTCCCGGCAGTAATCTATAGAGGATGCATATAACAATTCGAGTCTTATAAAATTTGCTGGCCTACACTACCGCATTGCTGGGCTAAAACATCCTTCAATTAGCTTTTTCTTAAGTCTATGTAGCAGCAGTATATGCAGCTGGATACCAATGTTTTACATGGAGCGACCGTACATCTGACATGCGTAACATCACGCCCGTATTCCCCTAAGGGTTGGGCAGAAGAGAACCTACAAACCCACATTTCACCAGTAATGCTTAAGTCCCATGTAACTGGGGGAGCCTATTGCCATCAACTGGGCACACATCCAAACTGCGAGCTGGTACTGAAGATTCCATTAACACATTGCTCAACCCGGGAATCAAACCCAAGACCTCATGCTTGGTAGTCGCGCATATGACCACTATACCAACGAGACAGTCCTCTGACCTAATTCTTCAGAAAACATTTTTTATAAAACATAATACGATAATAAAAGCCACTGATGACCCCACTTCAATATTCATTGATTGCTCTCTAACTACATGGACTGACCTTCACCGAACCACCGGTGCAATGTACGCTAGAGTCATTATAATGGTCATCAAAACATAATGTATTACTGGTTCATGGCCAATCGGACAGGTGGTCTCACTGTTGTTCACATACACACACACATGGACACGTAATCTGAACAAGAACATTTATTATTTATACAACCTCACTGGATACCAGTGGAAGTACTTAGATGGGCTTTGGGGCCTACTAGAATGATTAGATCGAGAAATTGACTAATTCGTTCGAGAACAAGAGGTCCTGGGGTCGATTCCCGAGTCGAGTAAAATGTTATTGGGGTTTTCATCTGAAACATCTCAGCGGGCGAGCGTATTGCCAATAACCAGGCTCAAATTAAGACACCGAATTTAGGCTACCTGTACCTTAGAAAATAATTTCTAGATTCACAATATCATCACAGCTGTCTTCACTGAAGGTTTAGGCAGAGTTTAATTTATAATACATCCGTATTTTACCAATCGTGTATTAAGTTGAAAGGTTAGTAAATGCACCCACGATACAGGAGAAAATGGCAACGTTTAAAAAAAATGAAATCCCGTGTAATAGCTTATTACCTTATAATAGCCATGAGCTTATTGCCCTGAACCAAGCAATAATCCAGGCTACTCAAGGCTGAAACTGAGAAATTCTAGACGGAAAAACCCAATAGCTTATCTTACTTATTTTTAATTAGGTTTGTTTGCAATGCGGTTTGCAGATTTATCTGTTAAGAAAACTATTATAAGTTTTAAACAAGTAGGCATTAGTAATCGGATGCATTACTTGCATACTTGCATATTTACTTGAAAGACCCATAACTGTATCCTGTGTTTCCCCGCTAAGCCGTTGGTCTCGGCCCCATTTGGTAGATCTTTGACAGTTTTACAAGGGGTAGTCAAAAAGCCTTAAACAAATGACAACCAGTCATACCGAGGGGTGTCGTGTTGCCTAGTAACTGAGTTGTGTAAAATACTGGTTGTATCGCAGCATATTCTGAATTTGGACCCTTTTTGGCCATGCGCAGGTCCTTTTTTTTTGTTTCTTTTGTTTTAGTTAATTGATGTTTTTATTACCTGTGCGTGTCCCAAATAAATTGTTTTCTTTCTTATAAATAAATAAATAAAATAAATAAATAATGCTGGACAATCCACACAGCATCATCTAGCCCCAAGCTAAGCAGAGCTTGTGTTATGGGTACTAGATGACTGATATACTTAATACAATACATTACATAGATAGATATTTTTTATTATACATAGTAAATACCCAGAACACCCGGAACAAATATTTGTAGATCGTACAAACATTTGTTCCAGGGCGGGAATCGAACCCGCAACCTCCTGCGTCGCAGGCGGACCTTCGCCCACCGCGCCACATCGGTCGTTATGTTTTTCTTTTGATATTCAGCTAAACCTGGGCAAGTACCAATGTGACTTTTTCAATTCATATGTACTTTCTAAGTTTATCTTTGACATCATTGACATCGGTGCAGGGAAACATCGTGAGGAACCCTGGACTTATAATTAATAACTCTGAAACTGCCAACCCGTGTTGAGCAAGCGTAGTGATTAATGCTCATGCCTTCTCTATATGAGAAGAGGCCTTTCCCTGCAGTGGGACAGTAGAAGGCTGTATTTATTATTATTCAGCTACATCCAATCAACATAGTTGGGAAAAGACAAGCGCTAGGTGATGATAACCTTTGTTAACCGCATTTAATTACTCACGAACAGACCAACCCACTTGAGCACCTTAAACAATACTATATAGAAGCAGTCTTAGCATTGCACACAAAACTCGGTCGTCGGTCCGCGGCCCCCACTGTACCACTAGACGGCCACCGACTGGCGAAGTGCCAAAGCGTTTGGATGCTGCAGTTTCAACAGTCCGACGTTATGCTCCCATTACTGTACGTTAGGTAAAAGAGGGTAATTAATTTTGTGCAAGTTATTTGGTTGTTATTTCATGGTTTTCTGAGGTAACGGCCTGGCTTCCTCGACCTGGTTTGGAATCCGGAGCAATGAATATAAGTTTATAAAATATAAGTTTTTCTTAGACATTTGCTGACATCGGTGAAGGGAAACTTTGTGAGGAAACCTGAACTCATAATTAATACTAGCTATGCCTGCAACTTCACCCACGTGGAATTATTTAAAATTTCTTTGCGCGGATCTCTAACTCGTATAAAATCAGATTTTACTTATAAAATAAAGCTCATCTTAAATCATTAAGAAAAAAAAAGTTATGTTAAGTTACGTATGATTGATGACGGCTTCCCCCAAGTTACTTATTAACACATCAACCAGGGGCCAGCTAAAGTCCCGTCAACATTGGTCCAGCCGTTTCAGAGATTACCTGTTACAAACAGACCGACAGCAATTTAATAAAATGTTTTTTTGGTATAACCGTATATTTTCATATGCAATTAGTAAAAAGCTGTTTTTTCAACATTATAAACAGAAAATTCATTTTTTTTTAGTTGTATTGAGTATGGATAGATCTGAAATCACTGACTTAATTGCCCCGTTGGTCTAGTAGTCACAAAGGCGAGTGCTTAACATGAGGTTCTGGGTTCAATTCTCGGGCGAGTACAGGGTTGTTGTTTTTTTTTTTATTTGGAATTTCTAATTAGCAGCCGGAAAATAGCACTCGCCCCCTGTTATATGAGTCTTCAACATTACAACTGAATGCCTTGTAATGTTACTTTTTAAGTTAAAATCCTAAAAAATCGAATTCTGATTTATACTTGTATAAAAAGAAAGTAGGTAGGAAAACTTCGCTGGCATCGCTGTCAACAGGAAAAAGTGCCCAAAAGTTTGGCAGCATTACCACGTTGAAATGCAAAATACGACTTCACATAATTTGTCTAAGATTCAAATATGACGTATATTTCGATTCCCGCCTTGGGACAAATCTTTGTAGATCGTACAAAGATTTGTTCCGGGTGTTCTGGGTATTTGCTAAGTATTATAAAAAATGTCTATCTATGTGAAATGTCTATCCATGTAATGTATTGTATTAAGTATATCAGTCATCTAGTACCCATAACATAAGCTCTGCTTAACTTGGGGCTAGATGATGATGTGTGGATTGTCCAGCGTTATTTATTTACGAGTACTCTTTTTGAGTTTTTTTTTGTATCTATTGCGTAATATAAGAACCTGGTTTGTTAAAACATGTAATTAGAACAAACTTAAAGTTAATTACACAAATGATTGCTCACGTAGCTTTAAACTAGGAATAATATCGTCTTTCATAACTTAAAATTAAAGTAGTAAGTAACTAAGTAAAGAATCTTGTCAAGTTTGAAGCACTTTCCGGCGCTCGTGTTCGTCGAGGCGAAGTGTGGACCGTCATCTGAGGTGCTTGTCACCTTTCGCCAGTTGAAAACGACGGGTTTAGAGGGTAGTTAGATCTTGCTGTGCATGTTACGTCAAAGCTTTTTGACTGCCTCGTTCTTCCCAAGCGCGACTGCTAAGCGTGAGGTCCTGATTTTGAGACCCATGTCCAGCAAAGTGATATTGAATATTTCCAAAAGGAATTTTCTCATTAGCAGCCCGGAGTCTAGATTTGTGCCCAGTTGACGACAATAGGCTCGCCCCCTATTACATGGGACTTAAAATTGTCTAAATGTGTGGAAAAATACAGTCGATATGTTTATTACGTCAAAGCAAGTAATGGTGATTTTTGTCAGTGACTTTTAAATCGTTTTCGAGTACGTAAGTGTATTACTTAAGACGTTTTTAATATAGCTATTTTTATTTGATTTGTTAGCCATGCCACTAAATATACTTTCTTTATAATAATCTAAACTTTTTTTATAAAAAGATTTGATTGTTTGTAATGGATAAACTCAAAAACGACTAAATTGATTAAAAAAAAGTCTGTCTCCTATACAAAGCTACAAGTAATACTGGCTAGATCTTATAATCCAAACTATGTCTTAAAGTGGGTAGAGAGTATGTTAAAGTTTGAAGAGAAAAATACAAAAATCCACGCAGACGAAATCGCGGGAGAAGAGCTAGTATATAAATAAAACAGACACTCAATGCTAATCTTGACACTGATTTATAGCTAGTTCTCGCAGTGTCACAGATGTCTTAGGTGTGACGGAACACCTGGCATTACGTAAATGTAGGAAGGGACACAATTTGAACGATCCTTTGTAAATGATCTAGACTAAAAGCGTTAGGCAACGTCTTGGTGTTGGTATAATATAATATTTGTGACGAGTTCGAAGTGGGAGTTTTGATCATTTAATTTGGGCGCTTTTCCCGTTGACTTTTTCGATGCCATATGATCCTTTTTTTTCTCTTTATGTACATATTTACAACACATACAAACATATTGTACATTTTCTTAAGTAAAGTTATAATGTATCGACCAACAAATAAAAGCTTTTTCAGTCTTTGTAGAATTCTTAACAGAATCTATACTATAAATAAATAAAACAGAAGTGTCTGTTTGTATTGTTGATATTTAATACGGTACATGTTCTAAAACACATTTTTTTAACTCCTTCACTGCCAGACAACGAGACGCAATTGAAAATGAATAGTGTTTCAGGCTTTTAAGGGGTTAAGAACTGTCTGTCTGTATTTTTGTTTGAGGTAATCTCCAAAAAGGCTGTACTGATTTTGACAGGATTTTCACTGGCACATAACTGATGACAGCTGTCATTTATAGATCTTTGATAGTCGTTACGCGTTGTCAGAAACCCGAAAGTCTGACAATCAGTCTTATCGTGTTATCCAGTAACTGGTTTGTAGGGACAGTAACCAGTTAGACTGGAAACCGAACCTGATGTTTGGGAAAAGGCCTAACCAGAGGCTTTACACGTGGCACAGTACCTGGGCCTTATTACGCTACTTTGAGCTTCAAAAAGAAGAACGTTTAGTTATGTGAGCCAGTGTAAGATAACACAGGTATCGAGTGACAGAGACTCCACTATACAAAGACGGCCTACGAAGCTGATCTTATTGTTAACTCGATGTGACTTAATTGGGACTGCTTCTCTTTTTTTTTTTTTTTTTTGTTAAAAAAAAACGTTGCCCCACACTAGGAATTTCTCCTGTATCGTGGGTGCGTTTACAAACATTTAAACTCACATACACAAACAGCCAGACCCGGAACAACTACCTGTAGGTCATACAAATATTTGTTCCGTGCGGGGATCGAACCCACAACACGCGGCGCAGCAGCCGATGGCTCAACCACTGCGCCAACCGTGTCGTCAAATCAGATTTTACTTATAAAATAAAGCTCATCTTAAATCATTAAGAAAAAAAAGTTATGTTAAGTTACGTATGATTGATGACGGCTTCCCCCAAGTTACTTATTAACACATCAACCAGGGGCCAGCTAAAGTCCCGTCAACATTGGTCCAGCCGTTTCAGAGATTACCTGTTACAAACAGACCGACAGCAATTTAATAAAATGTTTTTTTGGTATAACCGTATATTTTCATATGCAATTAGTAAAAAGCTGTTTTTTCAACATTATAAACAGAAAATTCATTTTTTTTTAGTTGTATTGAGTATGGATAGATCTGAAATCACTGACTTAATTGCCCCGTTGGTCTAGTAGTCACAAAGGCGAGTGCTTAACATGAGGTTCTGGGTTCAATTCTCGGGCGAGTACAGGGTTGTTGTTTTTTTTTTATTTGGAATTTCTAATTAGCAGCCGGAAAATAGCACTCGCACCCTGTTATATGAGTCTTCAACATTACAACTGAATGCCTTGTAATGTTACTTTTTAAGTTAAAATCCTAAAAAATCGAATTCTGATTTATACTTGTATAAAAAGAAAGTAGGTAGGAAAACTTCGCTGGCATCGCTGTCAACAGGAAAAAGTGCCCAAAAGTTTGGCAGCATTACCACGTTGAAATGCAAAATACGACTTCCCTATACAAAGACGGCCTACGAAGCTGATCTTATTGTTAACTCGATGTGACTTAATTGGGACTGCTTCTGTATCGTATTATGGTAATGTTAGTCGCCCCATGTATGATAATAGTATTCCACTGCATTGAATTGAACTGAAGGCTGACTCCTATATAGTTGGGAAAAGACTAGGCAGATGATGATGGTGACATAGTTAGGAAAAGGGTAGGCAGATGATGATGATTACGTTTTTACCAAAAACAATTGCAATGGTGAAAAAAAACACCAATGAGTTTTCATGCTGTTAAGTGGTTCTGCATATAGATATGGTCTCTGTGTGCTATTTTAGCGCTACTGCTGAGCTTGAGGTCCTGAGTTTGAATTCAAGATCGGGCAAAGTGTTAATAGGATTTCCATTGGAGTTTTGCAGTAGCCTGAAGTTTGGACTAATACCCAGTCGATGGCAATAGGCTCGACTTAAACATAACTGGCGAAATTAAGGTGTAATGTTGGTATATCTCTGTCTTAACCTTCATGGAACAAAGGCGTGATGTAATGATGTTATATAGTGTCTGTAAACAAGAAAAAATCCACGAGGGCAAAGAAAAAAACACAGCCAAGCTATCTGTGGTTAACATTCTTACGTATTTGCATGCCGTCACGCGAGTGCATACTGACAAGCGCTTACATGAATTGTTTTGTCATGTTGTGTGGTATTTAAAACTAGGTAGTTCAGTATGTTCTTATAGGTTTGTTATTTATGTATTTAATACTGGCTGTTGCCGCGACAACGTCCGCGTGGAATTAACACCTGGACTACCCGAAAACGAGACACAATAGAAAATGTATTGTTTGTCGGTCACTTGGCGTTTAAGGTGTTAAACAAAATTTGTGAAAGTGATTTCATTTTCTTGTGCGGAACCCTAAGTATTTTTCGAAAATAAAAGTAGCCTAAGTTATTCCTTCTAGCATTATGTATCTGCCAATTAATTTTCTGTCAATATTGGTCCAGTCGTTTAGGAGATTACCTCAAACAAACAGACGGACAAAATATTGTTACATTGGTTTTTCATATAAACGTTCGTTTTCAAAAGCTGTTATTTGTACATGAGAAACAGACACTTCAATTTTATTTGTTTATACATATAGAAGTGAATGCTGAGCAAAAGATCATGGGTTCGATTCCTAGTTTGGGCAAAGTAGGATTGGGCCTTTCCATCTGAAATTACTCAGAGTCGGTATTTGTGTCTGGTTGATGGCATTAGGCTCGCCCTCTGTTACATTACACTCAAACATAACAGGCACCTCTGCCTAACCCATCGGGAATTTCAGGCGTGAATTTATGATGTGTCAAAATTTTAGCTTCTTGAAAATAACAAGTCTCATAAACACCTGATGTTTGCTGGCCTGTACGTAAACTCACAACCACTCTATAGAGCTCCATAGAGCTAATATTGACGTGAACTTGCTGGCCCGGAAGTACCTATGTAGATGAGAAATACCTAATAAGCTCTGCCACCGTCTAGCCGCTGGTCTAGACTCGAGGAATTTAATAATTTGTATGGCCTGCAGGTTAGTGTTTCGGGTCTGGCTGTTTTGTATGTGAGTTTGAATGTTTGTGAACGCACCCACGACACAGGAGTAATTCCTAGAGTGGGGCAACATTAAAAAAAAAATCTATAACGACAAGTTGGAGATTGTAATAAGCTTGATAATAAAAGCAATAGGTACCACGGCAGTAATACAGGGCGGAAAGAAGATCGATGGTTTAGTTTTTAATTAAAAATAACATTTAACATTTATTTATTACGCCTCTTACTTCTTTAGTTGGTACGCCTCTGCCTATCCCTTCAGTTATAACAGGCGTGATGTTATATTGTGTAAAAATTATAGCTTCTTGAAAATAACATGTCTCATAGCATCGGATGTTTGCTAGTTTTTTATTTATTTACTAACTCATAATATACTATACTATACAATATACTGAGGAGGTAGCAACTAAATAAAAACAGCCGCACGGGTTCGATGGTTAAACTGCGCTTGCCGAGGTCAGTCTGTGAATGGGTGACCGGTCGTAACATATGAGACTCCTACGTGCCTCGGAAAGCAGATAAAGCCGTTGGTCCCGTTGTCATTTGTAGATCTTTGACAGTGGTTATGGGTAGTCAGAAGCCCGAAAGTCTGACAACCAGTCTTACCAAGGTGTATCGTGTTGCCCAGTAAATGGGTTTTGGAGGTCAGATAGGCAGTCGCTCCATGTAAAATACTGGTATTCGGCTGCATCCCGTTACACTGGAAGCCAACCCCAACATAGGGAAAAGGCTAGGCAGATGATGAATCATTACAAGAATTTCGTAATTCAATAGTGTGGCCATAATTACAGTTTTATTTCAGTAAAATAGTATAAAAATCTCAGTATGTTAGATGGAAATCATATTTTTCAACGGTTCTAAGTAAGATAATACATAAAAATCTCAGCATGTTAGGTGGAAATCATACTTTTCAACGGTTCTAAGTAAGAAAATACATAAAAATCTCATTATGTTAGGTGGAAATCATACTTTTCAACGGTTCTAAGTAAGAAAATACATAAAAATCTCATTATGTTAGATGGAAATCATACTTTTCAACAGTTCTAAGTAAGAAAATACATAAAAATCTCATTATGTTAGATGGAAATCATACTTTTCAACGGTTCTAAGTAAGAAAATACATAAAATCTCATTATGTTAGGTGGAAATCATACTTTTCAACGGTTCAAGTAAGAAAATATATAAAAATGCGATGTATTGAGATTCATATTGTAAAAAAAATCGTACCTAAATGGTTGTACATATTGCAAGTTTTGTTACTGCTACTTATTAGCATACAAAAAGAAGTCTTCTGATACACGAAATCCTATTAAACGTAACTGCGATTGCACTGTATTGATGCAAACGTACTCGTAGTACTACGAGATATTTTGTCGTTCTCAATAGAAAAGAGGTGCAGAATTTAATTTCACCAGTACCAACCTTCATGCATCACAAAATATTTAAAAATATTTGTTTCAATATCTCTGCAAGACCGGTGAGATTTTTACAGTCGACGGAAAAATCCGTGAGCAGTAACTTCACTGCATATTTTACACCCAATTTGCGCAGTAGCTGCTCCGATATTGATAACATTCTAGCATCGAAGATTTTGTGAATAGCAGTTTCTACGAATACCAGCATATTATATCATCATGCTTGAATTCCTGAATGGGCAGGTAGAGAACACACACTCAGCCTGTTCTTTTATGTCTAATGCAAAAGGGGGTCTGCCTTTTGTAACTAACCAGGTACATGTAGACTCCTGGCTGGTGCTGTGTTTAACAATACCACAATACATACTTACATCAGTTTTCATTGTTAAGAGCATATATAAATTGCTGAAATAGGCCGTACGAACATATAGAAACTTGCATGAAAACGCACTTATCGGTACTGATGAAAAAAAAATATGCTAAGTGTGTGTGTGTCCACGCACAGCCTAAGGTACTATAGTCAGGATGAATATTTACACAAACACAACGTTGGTTGTAGCGACTGCAAAATTAAATATGTAATCGAAGCGAGAAACAAACTTAATTTTGCTGTTGTAACGGAGAATATCACATAATGACTGGCTTTTTTGCTAACGTTCCTAATTGGTAAAGCTAATTAGGAACGTTAACAAAAAAGTCACTTAGAAACATCGGATTATGGATCATCATTTAGTCGCTTGAAATTTTCACTCAAATTTGTTTTTCCTCCCTCACTTATTTTTTGTGGGTACTGCCACCCCCTATTATTAAAAATTACAAAAAAACGTTTTTGTGTAATTTCACTACATTGTTTATCGGTACATACAATTCACCTTTCTCCCAAATTTCAACAATATAATACTGACTGTCTCCGAGTAAAATTGCTGTGCAACATCCGGACGAACAAACGACAGGACAGACGGACAAGCCGTAATTATAAGGGTTCCGTTTTTGCCATTTGGCTGCGGAACCCTAATAAACATTTGTGCCAACTGGAGTGGACAGTGCTCATCTTAAAATCATTTGTTGGCATAAACTTTATATAATACTTTATATTTTCTGGCATAATGCCAGAATTTAAACTGGCAGCCTGTATGAAGGCTCATAGGAAGTTGACTAGCGAGGCATGTGACGGGCACAAAATAGGCCTTGAAGTGAATGATATATGAATAATGTTTAAGAGATATAACAAGAGATATTTCATAAAAATATTTATATGTTTATCGAGGCAAGCCTTTTTACGAGTGACTACGCTTTTCCGTTTATGGATTTATTCATGAATATTTTGTGGGGTTCGTGGTTAAAGTACTGGCCGCATGGATAGTTTGATTTTAAAAGTGGAATGCTGTCCCCAGTCAGTGGCTATATAAAAGAGCGTAGAATAGAATAAACAACATAAAAACTTTTAAATAATATAATATTGCGTATGAAGTCGTTAGTCCAGTCCGTGTATCTCTCTCAAATGCTAGTACGTGATCTGGCTAGGAGAGCAGCGATTCACTCAACAACTTTCATGTTATTTTAATAATGCATACTTTGTAAGGAATAAATTATTGTTTATATTTTATTAAAGAATACGAAGGAATTAGGATCATGTTGTGGGGAAAGTTTTGAGTATGAATGTAGAGGGTTACAAGAGTAGAGGGAGACCTAGGAAACAATGAATGGATGAACTTCTGAAATGACGGCACATAGTAAGTTTACACTCTTGCATACCCACTATTTGTGAAATAAAAATTTGCTTGTAAGATGACTTAACTAACGTACTAAATGCTAAAAGCGCTTCACAGTAATAAATCCAAAATTGAAGGAATTTCTTGAAATGCGCAAAAGTTGCAAATAATTTCTGGGTAGTTTTACGTAAAATATTACCGAGTTACCAAGTTACCGCACACAATTCGTAATTCGTTTCAAAAAGGGGCCACACATATATAGGCTTTATTTCGACAGTAACAGTGCCTATTAAGGCTCACATATTCAAACGTTATTGGTGAGCCTATCTGCATTGATTGGTCGTAGTTTCAGCCAGTTATGGCCGTAATAGCCGCGCTTGCAAGGTGTGATAAGATGTGGCATGATTATCACAGGCCATTTTATAGCCATTAGTGACTGGCAGTTTGGGAAGTCATGCTCGCTCAATAACTGTGTTTGGTTGAGTTGTGGTGTGGAGCTCGTGGCTAAATAAAAACATTCTTACGGGTTAATCGAAGGTTTAGTTTTAGCTACGCTAGCCGAGGTCAGGCTGTGGATGGGTGACCGTTTGTAACATATCGAACATAACAGAAGCCTGCAAGTCTGACAACCAGTCTTACCTAGGGGTATCGTGTAGGCAGTTGTTCCATGTAAAACACTGGTATTCAGCTGCATCCGGTTAGACTGGAAGCCGACTCCAACAAAATTGATAAAAGGCTAGGCAGATGATACACACATACATACGTTCAATCCATTAAATGACCAGTACAAATTGACCGCATCAACAGCAATAATTATTATCTTAACGCCCTGATTAACGCTGCCCGTGTATCTAGTGTTCATCATTCAGTCACGCTTGAACCCACATGTGGGGTCACAGTTAATAAACAGGGGTGGAAAGGATATGGACACACAAATTGTAATAAATAAATAAATAAAATAAATAAATATTGCTGGACAATCCACACAGTATCATTAAGCCCCAAGCTTAGCAGAGCTTGTGTTATAATACATTACATAGATAGCTATTTTTATTATACATAGCAAATACCCAGAACACCCGGAACAAATATTTGTGGATCGTACAAACATTTGTCCCAAGGCGGGAATCGAACCCGCAACCTCCTTCGTCACAGGCGGACCTTCGCCCGCCGCGCCACATCGGTCGTCGTAAAGAAGGAAGTTCGTTTTAATCTTTACTAATCAAAAACACATCATGGGTGCTCAATACTCTCCTGACGACCAACCCGGAATGTGATGTGTTTGCGGACGAATGGAGTAAAATTAAGCTCGTATGTCTGATGTTCTGTGAGAGACAGTATGCAAGGGTGTACACTGTTCCATGTTAGTAAGTACAGAATAGTTGTTTTTGATTGGATTGTCTGCATTGTATAGTTTTTGTTTTGTTTCTATGTTAATTAATGTAATTGGTGCTATGCCGTGTTAATTAACTATAAAATAAATAAAAATAAATCTATGGGTACGTTTGTATATTTAGTTGTAAAACGTTATGGTGCCACTTGCCCTACGCATAAAGTCAAAAGTGCGTCCCTATTATGTAAGTGTATTCCTAGTGTGTGCCTTTAGCCGCAGCTGGTGATACACCCTTATAGGGATAAAAGAACTTGCGTTTAAGTCGCTCAGCTGCGTTACAAGGATGCAATTTTGTAAAGAGAGGGCGTCGGCAAAGGTGGGCCTCTAATTAGACTGAGCCATTAAAGAACCTTTTTGGTCTCTTGTGAGGAGGAAAGGGCGAGCTTAAGAGGTTACTTTTGTAGGGTATGAACTCAATTATGGAAAATACCAGCTTGTTACTGTCCCATTGCAAGACAAACGTCTATAAGAAGAGTATGTTAGTAAATGTTTTATAATATTTCTTTCTTTAGTATGAGCAAACACCACACCGGTGAGTTGAGAATTTCTGACTTATCTTGATTAATAGTCCAAGTATGCTCAAGATGTTCTCTTTCACTGCTGTCAGAGATGTCTAAGATAAACCTAGAACGTACACATGAATTGAAAAGTCCTTTTTAATCTTGCCCGGATTTCCCCACTTCATGAAGTATGATAAATAGTTAATTATTATAACATAAATCTTAAAGTTCGTTCCTGGAGACCTATTTAAAAGTGCCTTAAGGAATGTGCACGAATTTCTAGTAAATAATTAACTCAATAGATATTATAAAAAGTAAAAAGATATAATGTAAATAGAATAGAATTTTCTTAGTGTGCAGTTAGTCTTTTGTAAGATAAGTGTAAGGGTAGGTTTTTACAATAAAACGCCTGACGAAACAAAAGAAACGGCTTTTGAATAAAGAACGCGACCAAGGAGGTTTTGTTCTTATTTGTGAAAAAACGAACATTCTTGCAAACCAGTTACGTTTTTATAATTAATTTTTAAGCCTGGCAACATAATTGTTTGACTGCGCAACTGAAGAATAGACAAAAGACTTCCATAAAAAGTAAAGTTGCAAAAACTAAGCGTTGGAAACGGAAAGTCTCGCCATACTTAGTTAGTTGGTCTTGAAGCAATTTAGTTTGTTTTAATTAGTTATACTAAAGAATCGTACAGATCTTTTTAACAAGCGAAGTAGGGAAAGTTTTAGAAGCGGTGAAGGATGGGCGTTTTGGGGGACTGTCTTATGTAAACGATTTACACGTTCAAAAAGTGCTGATTCTCAGCCTAATTTGAATAAATGAATTTTGATTTGATTTGATTTGATTTGAAACTAGAATTAATGAAGAAAAAATCAAAATTATGAGTGAAGTTAACTTAGAGTTGGGTGCTACAATACAAAGAGCAATGTAGAAAATTATGAAAAAAAAAACTTTGTTCACGAATGGCATTGTCATTTAACCCTTTCACAGCATAAGTCGAATTTATCCAACATATACTTTCGAGTCCATCCCACCAGAGTCGTATTTATCCTACATAAAACCTTTGTTTGTCCAATTTGATTCTACAACAACGTGGTTTTGCTTCTACCCAAAAACAGCTCATTTCAGAGAAAACAATAAACGCATTGACGATTTACGAGTATATGCTAGGCATTGGGGGCACGGTAACTAAATAAAATCCGTCTGTTAAAACGTTAAGCAAAGTATGATAGAAACATTGCACTAGGCACAAAGGCCAGCACATCAAGCCACCCCAAACTGTCACATTTTTTCAATTGAACATGAACCTTATTGTTTTGTAATAAAGTTGAAAACTATCAAAGAAATTTGACACATTGGAGTAGCTTGGTGTGCTGGCTTTTGGACATACGTGTGCCATTCAGGAATAATTGAATTATTACACCCCTCTCTGTAAAATTCAGTCAATAATTGAGTTTGTGTCCGATAAATGGCCAGTATCACGATAAAATCTAATAACTTTATTAACAGAAGTGGACGATGCTCAGTCTACCGAGTGTACAGAAGCCAGCACACGAAGCTACCCCAATCTGTCCAATTTCTTTGATAGTATTTCAACTTTATAACAGTGGAATAAGGTATCGACACGTGATGCGAACGAATGAGGATCATGTTGTGAGGAGAGTTTTGAGTATGAATGTAGAGGGTTACAAGAGTAGAGGGAGACCCAAGAAACGATGGATGGATTGTGTGAAAGATGATATGGCTAAGAAGGAGGGGACTTCTGAGATGACGGCAAATAGTGATGTATGGAAGAACAAGACATGCTGCGCCAACCCCAAATAAATTGGGATAGGGGCAAGAGGATGATGATGATGAACAGTGGAATAAGGTTTATGTTGAATTGAGAAAATTTGAACTATGCCAGTTACCACAAGTCTGGTATACACACTAGTGGTACATAGCATAACTGTTACATCCACTTCTGTAGAAGACAAGTTCCTCTGAAAACCACCAATCACCATTTACAACCAAATTCACGGTTGGCGCAGTAGTAAAGCCATCGGCTGCTGCGCCGCGTGTTGTGGGTTCGATCCCCGCACGGAACAAATATTTGTATGACCTACAGGTAATTGTTCCAGGTCTGGCTGTTTGTGTATGTGAGTTTAAATGTTTCTAAACGCACCCACGATACAGGAGAAATTCCTAGTGTGGGGCAAAGTTTTTATAAAAAAAAAAAAAAAACTCGACATCATCCAAGAATGTACAAACATAGCTTACGTACGCTGAGCACCTACATTTCTACAGACGTACCAACTAGGTACCCTGGCCGGTTGCCAACCAGGGCCATGTATCTAACAGCCCGCCGATACGGGTTGACAATTGGACGAATATTTGGTGCTGTTTGCCCATATCGGCTTGTTATCGGACCTCCGATGTTTGGATTGCTCTGCGGTTTCTATTTTTCAGTTCGTTGGCTGTTTTGGCAACGAGTTTTATGTGGAGGTTTTGTATGGGGTGAAGTACCAGCCTATTAGTGTCCCAATGCAGGGCATAGGCCTCTTCTCATACAGAGAAGGTATGAGCATTAATCACCACGCTTGCTCAACATGGGTTGGCTATTTCAGATTTGTATGGGGTGTTTATACATAACTCCGCTCCAAATATGTTTGTACTATAGGTATCCATAGTACACCCATATTCGTTTAAGTCACATGTGATAGGGCGCGAGCCTATATCTAACTGGGCACACATCCAGCCTCCAAGCTATTGAGAATTCCCATTTTCCCGACTCGGGAATCGAACATAGGATGCATAGCTATAGCGCTTATGACTACTACACCAACGAGGTCGTGACAGATTTTTATACTCAATTCTTGGCCTCGCGTTTAGGCATATACCTAGATAGTTCCTTGGAAAGCTGCTATCTTTGATGCAGATCTTGCTGCATCAAAGATAGCAGAAACTGAAATAGGCTCTAAGTAAAAACAGGCTTCAAAAAATCATTCTTACCCTATGTTACACTGTAAAGTTAGGATCTATATTCAGTTACTGTCATTTACAAACTACGGGCTTTTAAAAATTAAAACGAAACCATAGAGAATCGCAAAAAGTTCCAACGTAAAAAAAAACACGAATAATTTAAAAAGCATACCACATCCATCAAGCTCAAGCGAAAAGTAAACATTTCAAGCAATTAACCCTTCGCTCGCAATAAAATGCATTAAAAGGCCGCGCAATCGGGCCGCAAGCCGGCCGCCGGGCCGTCAGAAGCGGCCTGCAGCTGACAGCCGTTGATCGGAAACTATAAATAACCTCCACACGTATCAATGTACCGCTTTTGAAGTACAATATAAAGAGTTACTTAATCATACTTCTGTTTTCGATATATTTGCTAGCGGTTTTTTTTGTATCAACCTTTTAACAAACGGGAAACGCCAGGAGGAAGGTTCTAGAAGGACTCACCTAATTAGTGATGTTCTTCAAAAAGGTCAGGTGCGTAGTTCTCGCGACTGGCGTGAGTGCATGACCAGATCATCATCATCATCTGCCTAGCCTTTTCCCAACTATGTTGGGGTCGGTTTCCAGTCTAACCGGATGCAGCTGAATACCAGTGTTTCACATGGAGCGATTGCTTATCTGACCTCTACAACCCAGTTACTGGGCAACACGATACCCCTTGGTAAGACTGGTTGTCAGACTTTCGCGCTTCTGACTACCCGTGACGACTGTCAAAGATCTACAAATGACAACCGGGAACAACGGCTTAACGTGCTTTCCGAGGCACTGAGTAGTCTCGAAATGTTACGAACAGTCACCCATCCACAGACTGACCTCTTCAAGCGTAGCTTAACCTTCGATCAACCCGTGCGGCTGTTTTAATTTAGCCACGTGCATGAGCGTGAACGAAGCGAAAGGAGTATTTAAGGATCGTAGCAGGTGGCGTTTTGTAATTGCTTTCTACCCCGATGGGAAAAAGGCCCGAGTTTATGTATCGTATCGCCATTTTTCGTATCAACCTGACCCCAGCCCAGCTTATAAATCATCACCACATTTAGACAGATGTTGTCTCTGGTGGCAACTGCACGACGTTTTTTTTTTTTTTTGAAATGGGCATCTCGCAGTTTATCCTTCAGGGATATTTAGTGCTCAACCGAACTTTCCTGTGGGGGGCTTAATTAAAATTAAGGCCTCCAGCCAGGCATAAAAAACTTATAAACTAAGCGACTATCGCTAAGGGCACCCCCTGCGGGGTACGAACCTCGGCTTTGGACGTCGCTGAAGAGGACAGCAAGGGACAGGCTGGATCAGATTGTTCCATTATTTAGGGACATTTTAATCATTAATCGGCTCAGCTTCGCGGGCTGGCTCTAGCAAACGGTCGGGAGGGGGGCATCGACTGGGTCGTCGCGACGGGCCTCGGCGGCGGGGACGGAATGTCCGTTTTTGTTTGCGAACAGTGCTGGTGGCCTTATCGCTCTCCTGGAGGAGAGTGATAGGATCATCTGGCTCTGTGAGTGTGTGTCTGGGTCTTCTGATAGCGCTAATACGCGAGGGAGTGTATCGGGCGGCCGATGACACTAAGGGGTTCGGATGAGCGGTGGAACAGTCTATGAAGCGCTGGGTGAGTCGCTTCATGAACTGTTTCACCGTGGGTATTTTGAGATCTACATGAAAAGTCTCATTTCGGACGTAGTACGGGGCTCCCGTGACTCTGCGCAGGAATCGGTTTTGGACGGTCTGAAGTCTATGAATATGATATGGCTTGGCGTGAGCGAACAGTGCGCAAGCGTACGTCATGATTGGACGGATGACCGAGACGAAGATCCGCAATTTGCACCTGAGTGACAACTTGCTTTTCTCGTTGGTCATACAATAAAGCCTACCGGACGCGAAGGCGGCACGCGAACGCGCCGCCTTTATGTGTTCGGCGAACGACGTACATGGCTAACGGACGAGAACTGCCCGACGGTTGCTGTATTCTTTATATATTCTAATCGCGCGGATAAATTCTGATAACGCGATGTAGAATACGTCAATTTAGTTCGTTAGGCGCCGTATAGATGTCGCTTCAAATTTAAAAAGATTTTTAGCTAGAAACCAAAATCCTACATCGCAATTCTACGTTTATTTAATCCAATTTAGAGCAATTTCATTTACAAATTTATGAGAAAACTCATTCATATCAGAAAACAAGACAGAAATCAGAAAACCAACAGATAATATAGTCCAACCTGTATCCACAGACTGCTTAAACATTAACTATATTCTGTTCTACTTCTCTATAGTAATAAAAAACATTGAAATATCTCTAGAGTGCAATATCTCTGGATTGCAATTTGCAAGCTAGACTTAACCTCTCGAAGGCTTTCTACTAACGACCTGAACTATTCATGCAGAATTGCTGGATATATTATTCTGTCTGTGAACTGGAAGTTAACCCAGTCGCTGCCCAGTTCAAAAATACGATTTAACTTATATGTCATAATGTTTGGCAAATTACATAATGCGTTCACATCTCATCTATTGCTTTTTACATGTACGACTCGGGAAGCGAGTTCTGGGTACATAAACAAACTCTTTTTCGACCCGGGAGCCGGGTGCAGGGCACTAAAAGTGTTAAAGAAAGAAGAATATTAGCTATGTACTTTTCAAATAATAATAATAATACCAGCCTATTCTTGCAGGGCATTTAAATGCCTCTACTCACATATAGAAGGCAGAAGCACTAATCACCACTATCAAGGCAGGTTGGCAATTTCAGACTTGTATAAATTCAAACCCGCTGGTATCCAGCTGCCTCCAGTTAGACTGGAAGCTGATCCCAACGTTATTGGGAGAAGGCTAGGCAGGTGATTAATCATAAGTCCAGGTTTCTTCACGATGTTTTCTGTAACCGATGTCAGTGACGTTCAAGATAAAATTGGAAAATAAAGGCGCCAGCACATCAAGCTGGCAAACTTTCCCAAGTGAATATGAACCTTATTCTTTTGGATTAAAATTGAAAAACTATCAAAGAAATTTGGCAGATTGACGTAGCTTGATGTGCTGGCCTCTGTACATTTGAAAAGGCCAAAGTAATAATAATTTATTTATTTTTCTTAGTAGTACTTGCCCATATTTATGTGTCTAAAATCGCCAATCCAACTCGAGCAAGCGTGGTGATTAATGCTCGTGCCTTCTCTGTATGACAAGCAGCCTTTGCTCTACAGTCTGACAGTAACAGGCTTCGATAATAACTAGAAGAAAAACAAGATCGTTTCTCGTAATGTTTATATAGGTAGTACTCCTTATTGCTCTTTATAAACAGATATAATCTAACAACAGCTAAAAGGTCTTACTCAATTCCACCGCAGCTGGTTCAATCCGGCGGCCGATTCGTAAATAACAAATGAGTCCGATTAACCTACCGGTTAATTGAACAACTGGGTAGCATTCGCGGGGTTAGTTACATTTCGATACAATTGCGCAACCCGTACCAATGGTAACTAATGATCCTCCCTTACCGGCTGAACGAACTGTTGACCGGGAGAATATAATTTGACCATTCTACTGAAAAACTGATTTGACTGCCTTATTGGTCTAGTGGTTGCAAGCGCCACTGCTAAGCATGGGTTCTATTCCGCGGACGGGCAAAATGTTATTGGAATTTTTCGTCTGGAATTTCAGTACGAAGTCTGGATTTGGGCTGATCGATGGCAATAGGCTCGCCCCTGTTACATAAGATTTAAACATAACTGGCGAAATGTTGGTATACTATAAGTACACCTGTGCTTAATCCTTTTGGGATTACAGGCATGATGTTATGTTATGTTCTACTAAAAAAATATGATTTTGCATAAATTTGTAACTTTAATATTAAGTCGAGCTAACACAATCTTGTTTTCTTAGGATTGGCTTTTATATTTTCTAATATATTTGCGTCCTTGTTACTTATCACAATAAAGTTGCATGAAAAGCCGTTGGTTCCGGCTGTCATTCACAGATCTTTGACAGTCGTAGTCAACGCCCGATAACCTGCTTAGATAATAATTTATAATCTCTCTTACCAAGGGTATCGTGTTAGCCATTTAAAGAAGATGATTTTGAAAAAGAAAAATGTATGGTACTTACTTAGATGTATATGGTTAGACTCTAAGTTGATAAAGTAGTTGGGAGAAGGATGGGTAGAATGATGAAGTATATCATAATAATCATGTTGATATACTTAAAGAACTTATGATGTAGTATATTTTTTTTTGTTTTAAGTAAAACTTTTATCTGCAAAAGGTCAACATATTTCACATATTAAGAACAACACACAATTCATAAACTGAAACATATCATAATTCATAGGTTAACACATAACAGTCGAACTCTAAACATATGTACTTTAACATTATACAACGAATCCATCCAAACATGTCGCGGGCAATTGTCTGACCACTCCACAGATTCTGATCACGCTGCGGCTTCTGATCATACGGCGAATTCTGATCGCGTGGCGGCTTCTGATCGACCTACTGATCAGTTGCTGTGCCCGCAGTTTGAACAATCACTCGCCAGTCGCCGACTCCCTTCTAAATACTGTTCTTATTTTCACTCTGCTTTACTCTGAAATGATTCTTCTATTACTGGCTTAACTGACTGAAGCCTGTTTTTACAGCACCAGACAGCTGCCCAAACTTTGGTGAGTGATTGCCTAATACAGCACTTCTTTTTTTTCCTTTTTATTACTGCACTGTTCAAACTGCGGGTTTATTCGAAATTTGAACGCTCACAGGCTGCATACGCTGCACAGGTCATGATAAATCTAACGGTTTAATTGCTGCAAACTGTATTTATTGATTCATCGGCGGTTTCATGAGGGATCCTTGTTGAATAACTCATCTAAACTCTCAATGGAATTTTAACAAACCGTTTGCACAGTTAAAACGGTACATTGCGAGTCTTAAATAAATGAAATAGTGCGGTTAAACCCTACGCATTCGCTAAAGCGTTCTCTCGCCCGCATTTTGAACAACAATTTCAAATTATTTCTTCATATTTTGCTTTTATTCAACTTGTATAATATATTCGCTTTACACTGACACTACTTAACTCAAAACACATTTTTACATTTACGCTTTTACGAAACAAATAGGTAAGGCAGTTTTTAAACTTTATTGCTTTTATGTTATTTTTTCTTAATTTATTTAACTTGCGAGAGCAACATATTGACATCACTGGTCATGACTTCCGAGGGTCGATGTGCATACTCTTTGCAAAGATGGCGGAGTATGGAAAGATTGAGAGCAGGAAACTTTAGCTGTTCGGAGGAATTTTCAATCTTTCGAACCGTTCCGAGTGACTTATAAGTTATTTGCGCCCCACAAAGCCCGACTTAACCTGGTGTAGTATTTTGCTGTAAATCTCTTGGCATGGCTTTCTACTTTATTACCCAGGACCTGACCTGCCCTCAAACCGTTTTATCTATGCATTTTGTGCAACGCGCAGCACCTTCATGATTTTCAGGAGACGTACCTGCTATGGCGTGGTGGAGTTATCACGGAATATACAAGATACTGGCACTGATAGCCTGCGTTATCCCACTGCTGGGCAAAGGCCTCTCCCCAAGACTTACAGTAGTTTCGATCCAGGGCTAATGTGGGCCACTGGTTTTGTCCAGCTCGTGCCAATTTACGATATGAAATGTTATCTATCTATATACTTAGAGCTTTCCAGACACTTACTAGTCAGTATATTGAAAATATTTTTAAAACTAGATAGAATTTCCTAGCTGATTGATCCCTGAGAAGAAATGCCGAAACTAACTCAGAGGTCCATGGGTTCTTTTAAAGTCCAAAGATAGTATTTAGATATTATGGAATCCAACAATGCAGGGCAAAGTCTGTACAAATACTTTTAAAAGAAAGCCATTACAGCATTTTAGTTGCCTTGAATACTATTTTAGGCAGCTCAGCGACCCGTCATACAACATCTGCAAGACATCTGCGTAGATCACATAAAAAGTAAATTTAAATATTGCTGGACATTCCACACAGCATCATCTAGCCCCAAGCTAAGCAGAGCTTGTGTTATGGGTACTAGATGACTGATATACTTAATACAATACATTACATACATAGATATTTTTATTATATATAGCAAATACCCAGAACACCCGGAACAAATATTTGTATATCGTACAAACATTTGTGCCAAGGCGGCAATCGAACCCGCAACCTCTAGCGTCGCAGGCGGGCCTACGCCCGCCGCGCCACATCGGTCGTCAAACTGTACAGTGCTGAAATCAGTAAAAGACTCACTTTAAATTCTATTGTATGTGTTCTTGAGGAGCTCGTAGCTAAATAAATACAACTGCACGGGTTGGTTAAAGGTTAAGCCACGCTTGCCGAGGTCTGTCTCTGGATGGGTTCGTAACATATCGAAACTCCTCCGTGCCTCGGAAAGCAAGTTAAGCTGTAGGCCCAGGCTGTCATTTGTAAATCTTTGACAGTCGTTACGGGTAGTCAGAAGCACGAAAGTCTAACAACCAGTCTTACCAAAGGGTATCATGTTGCCCAGTAACTGGGTTGTGAAGGTTAGATAGACAGCCGCTCCATTTGAAATACTGGTATTCCGCTGCATCCGATTAGTCTGGAATGGTTGGGAAAAGGTTAGGCAGATGATGATGTACAATTCCTGAAAAGTGTCAAAGTTCTACACGTTGCACAAATGATCGAATTATTAGTACAAGGAAAGCAAACTTCCATCCAATATTTTAAGTAATTACAATGAGGCGTGCATGGCCGTTTGACGGACTTTATCAGCAGATTAGACTTGACCTAAAAACGGTGCGGCCGATTTGACCGATTTTGGCACTTCGCCGAGCATGTTGGGCAGATGATACGCTGTTATAACTTTACGGGTTTAAATTGTTTTATCTCCATTGTAGGAGCCTCGTTGGTCTGGTAAGCGGAAGTGCTACTGCTGAGCACGACGTTCTGGGTTCGATTCCCGGGCCGGGCAAACTGTTTATTAGGTTTTTCCATGTGTACATTTTTCAGTAGCAGCCCAGAGTCTATATTTGTGGAAAAAAATAATAATTGGGACACGCACAGGTAATAAAAAACACAAAAGAAATAGGAACTAAAATCTTAATAATAAAACTGTGCGAGACCAAAAAGGATCCTATGTCAGCATATGCTGCGATATTTCAACAATGAGTACCTGCGCTGTGTTCCTGTGTGCATGGTTGATAGCAATAGATACATGGGACTTAAACATAACTGACATTATCTGGGTGTACTATAGGTACTGCCTAATCCTTCAGGAATTAGAGGCGTGATGTTAGGTGTGTATCTCCACTGTGTTACAGGAAAAACAGTAAGTTGACGATATTATTCTAATGGTTTAATATCTTGGTTTAATTTTGTGCTCTGTCGTTTCATCTGTACTGGGGACTATAATAGTAAGGCTATAATAAGCTTAACTTATTAGTGATAGTAGTATGTTGTTTTCAGTGCATCATGTATGTTATAGGTTAACCGAACTTATGGATAAAGGTTAATGGTTATAAGCGTCACCGAAATTACTGCTTAAATAAAAGTGCTCTGTTAGATTTTGATGGTATTTAGCAGACGGTTGGGGAAGCAGTACGATCATCAATATATCATGTAGGTATGTAAAGGTTTTATTTCTATATAAATTTAGGGCTGCCGTTCAAGTGAGGTTAAACGGTAGGCTTGAGTAAGCTATACACGTCATGGCTAAGACCAAACGCGATAAAAGAAAGTCCTTTTTTATATTGAAAAAAGTGTTTTTGATCATTGATTTTTTCAACCTGCTATTTTTTTTTTCAACACCTAAAGAGACTTACTTTAAACGCGTTTGGCCTTTTTCTTGATTATTTTACTTTTATGTAATATCGTGATGAATAATTATTATATAATGTCATGATGGCCCAATGGTTTACGCTTGTGCACGAGGTTGTGGGTTCAAACCTGGACAAGTACCAATGTGAGTTTTTCAATTTATATGTACTTTCTAAGTTTATCTTGGACATCACTGACATCGGTGAAGGAAAACATCGTGAGGAAACATGGACTTATATGATTAATATAAATCTGAAATCGCCAACCCGTCTTGAGCAAGCGTGGTGATTAATGCTCATGCCATCTCTGTATGAGAAGAGGCCTTTGCCCTGCAGTGGGACATTAATAGGCTGGTACTATGTAATATCGCCTCATTATAAGACAAACTCTTTTAAGTCGCTAAAAGTAAAAGAATGCTTCCCGGAATATGCATCATCTGCCTAGCCCTTTCCCAACCATGTTGGGGTCAGATTCTAGTCTAAGCGGATAGCAAGCATAGCTTAACCTTAGATCGACCCGTGCGGATGTTCTTATTTAGCCACGAGTTCCCGAAATACCTGATGTAATATTAATTAGGGAACTGTCCAAACTCCACGTTCATTTGTTCAGAAAACTATAACAGGAAAAGTCCATAACACGAGTTCACAACGAGGCGAGGACGGGCGAGTTGATGAAAAAAAGTTTGTCTTAAGTTATTTTGTACGGTCAGACGCACAACAGTTGTACAGCGACATCTATATTGCCAAGTTAGAACTAAACTGAAGTTTCCTTGATTGCGATGTCAAAGATATCAGCACTTTTATGTGTTATTGAACATATTAGTACACAGTACCTGGATGACCTAGCTTTGCCTGGATAAAACGACGTTTTATAAAAATGAATCCTAGCTGGATCGATTTATCGCCCGCGAAACCCCCTGCATATTAAAATTCATGAAAATTCAGGTTCCGAGGTTCAGAGTATATTATCCTAACTAACATTATAAATGCGAAAGTAAGTTTGTTTGTTACCTTTTCACGCCTAAACCACTGAACGAATTTCGATAAAATTGGCAAAGAGATAGATAGCATCCCAGGGAAGGACATAGGCTACTTTTTTTCAGTAAACCACGCGGGCGAAGTCGCGGGCGGTGGCTAGTACACACATATATACAAGAATTGCTCGTTTAAAGGATTTATTTTTTTTAATGAAAACTGGATAGATCCATAGATAAATATACATATATAAATATATTAGATACAGGGTGGATGTGATATCAACGCAAAAGCAGATACCATGAGCTCAGTCCTTAAATGGTTCAGGAGCTTTGCAATCAAAACCGTATAAAATGATGATTAGGTACTATCTGACCCAATGAGACTATTAATAAAAGAAGTGAATTATTAACTTCTTAATTAGATATCTAGATAGGAATCGTGATTTGTAATAGTTTAAGTAGTGCGTCCAGGAATCCGGCAACCACTGGCAGCCACCACCACACCGTCTGGTGGCCACCTAGTCGGAGAATTGTCCCTTTTCAATGATGTATGTGGAACTTTACACCCTGTTAATCAAATCAAATCAAATCGTTTATTTTGCAAAGAATATGGTATATATTTAATCATACCCTTAAACTCTGTCCCCACTTCATCATAAAGGCTTAGTCAATGTCAACCATTTATGTTTGTGTATTTCAATCTCCGTAATCCAAATCCAAACTACTTTTTAGGTCCCACTGTTATATTTAACTTTTGCAATTGCCGAGGCTTTAAGTACTGTTCTGTGTTCAACGCTTGTGGATTTGGTTCATTTTTCTGCACCGGAGTGCTCGCAGCGTTAAAAAGTTAAATCAAATGCGATTTTATCTGGCAACTTTGGCAACATTTAAATGCAAAATGTTTGCGTGAATGTGAGATGTAGATACTCACATAAATTGTCTATTCAAGTTCTAATTATTGAATAATACTAATACCAGCCTTTTAATGTCCTGCTGTAAGCAGTGTGCCAAAGTTAAATATAACAGTAGGAGCCGAAAGAGTAGTTTGGATTTGGATGACGAAGAGGACATTATGTATTTTTCTAACACCTCCGCTGTTCTTTTCTGGTTAATTTCGTTACGGGATCCAAGACAGTTTTTTTTTTTTAATGCTGGACAATCCACACAGCATCATCTAGCCCCACGCTAAGCGGAGCTTGTGTTATGGGTACTACATGACCAATATATATAATACAATACATTACATAGATAGATATTTTTTATTATACATAGCAAATACCCAGAACACCTATTTGTAGATCGTACAAAAATTTGTCCCAAAGCGGGAATCGAACCCGCAACCTCCTGCGTCACAGGCGGGCCTTCGCCCACTGCGCCACATAGGTCGTCAAATCGAGTTGAATCGTTTCTCCGGGACTCGTCGGGCTCCATTGTCTTGACGCTTTTCTGGTGGTCGCCACTGTTGATTCTGGTTTTCAGAAGTTGCAGTGGTTTGGGAATAGTGTGACGGGCTTGTCCCAATAACAAAATAACAGTGGGACCTGAAAAAGTAGTTTGGATTTGGATTACGGAGACTGCAATAAACAGACAGAAATTGATCGTACACTCAACTGTATCTTCATGGTACAAAGGCCAGCACATAAAGCTACCCCAATCTGTCCAATTTCTTTGATAGTTTTTCAACCTTATTGCAAAATCGCAAGGTTCATGTTCAATTGGGAACATTTGACAGTTACAGCTAGCTTCATATACTGGCGTCTGTACATACGAATTGAAAAATCCCTATTGGTAGTTGCCCGGATTTGAACCCATAACCTCGTGCGCGAGAGGCGAAGCCCTAATCCCTGGCCTTTTACAATATATCTTCATTCATTAAAAAGATTGCAACAGATAAAAGTGATAAAAATCGTCGAGTACTACAAAACTTGCATAACAATTGACCTACCTTGGCTTTCACTATCTGACTTCAGCAGAGTACTTTTGTGTCGATGTTCAAAGACTGGATTCCATTCAAAAGTTTAAGTGTTACATTTCAGACATGAAAGCTGCGACTAGTTTTTTTCACTCAACTGCTTTTTTAATAGGAAAGAATTTAAGAAAAACGCTTACTGATGCAATGCCAAGCTTTGAGGTAGGTTGCTAAATTAGGTCGCAACGGAGACCTAAGAAGGTCGTTCGTATTGAAAATCTTTGAAAAGGATAATTAATTGTGTGTGGCAAAAGGCAAATGAATTATTATAAATAAATGACTCTCGCCTTTCAATCTTATATATAAAATTCTCGTGTCACAATGTTCGTTCCCATACTCCTACGAAATGGCTGGACCGATTTGTATGAAATTTTGTGTGAACATCGGGTAGGTCTGAGAATCGGCCAACATCTATTTTTCATCCCCCTAAATTTTAAGGGTGGTTATTTTATATGGCAAAACAACGTTTGCTGGGTCAGCTAGTAATTATATAAAATTTTAGTTTTAAGAATTACAAAGAAAGAAAAAGATTAGAAAGTTTGGAGTATGAATGTAGAGGGTTACAAGAGTATAGGGAGACCTAGGAAACGATGGATGGATTGTGTGAAAGATGATATGACGGCAAATAGAAACGTATGGAAGAAGAAAACATGCTGCGCGACCCCAATTAAATTGGGATAAGGACAGCAGGATGATGATATACTTTTAAGAATTACTCTCACACGATAAACAAGAAAATAATTTTTAAAAGCAGGGTACGTCACTTTTTCCAATCTAACTGCTCTGAAAAGAAACACTGAAAGAAACTCAGAGGACACTGTCTTCTTTAGTGTCCAGACATTGTTTGTTTGTTTGTTTTATTAAAAACGTTGCCCCACACTAGGAATTTCTCCTGTATCGTGGGTGCGTTTACAAACATTTAAACTCACATACACAAACAGCCAGACCCGAAACAACTACCTGTAGGCCATACAAATATTTGTTCCGTGTGGGGATCGAACCCACAACACGCGGCGCAGCAGCCGATGGCTCAACCACCGCGCCAACCGTGTCGTCAGATACAGAAATAAACATTACCGGTAAAACGGGGTGAATCGAACCAAAACTTTAAATGAGATTTAAACGTCGATTAATATTATACTGGCAAGGTGTCAAAATGATTCATTTCTATTCCTTAAAAAAAATAAAGAGATCCTTGCAGTAACAAACAATGTTAAACTAACGCGAAAATGCCCTTCACATTTTTGTTTCTATTTACTCCTGCATTGCTATTCACCCTGTTTTACGGTATCTTGTTTAGATGATGAGAGGACCGTGCAGAGTAGTGTCTGAGTAGGTTTTTGGGGAAAAAACAACACATATAACAATAAATCGTTTATTTCACATACATATAAGTGGACTCGTTCAGTCACTGCATGCGTTTGTGAGTAATTGTGTAGCTCGACTCAGAACTTAAGCACCGCAAAGATCTTCTAAGTCTTAGTCTTGAACATCGTTGAAAGAAAACATCGTTAGTAAAACGGGGCTCACCTTATATTACATATATAAAAGTGAATCCCTGGAAAATTGCAAAAATTTCAGAAAACTTAACGATTTTTTTTATTTCGCGCCATTGACAGTTCTCGCCATTAAATAAAATAAATAAATAAATAATGCTGGACAATCCACACAGCATCATCTAGTCCCAAGCTAAGCAGATCTTGTGTTATGGGTACTAGATGACTGATTCAATATACTTAATACAATACATTACATAGATAGATATTTTTTATTATACGTAGCAAATACCCAGAACACCCGGAACAAATCTTTGTAGATCGTACAAACATTTGTTCCAAGGCGAGAATCGAACCCGCGGCCTCTTGCGTTGCAGGCGGACCTTCTCCCGCTGCGCCACATAGGTCGTCAACAGGACCAGCTAGTCAGGCTGATATCGCTATTCAACGTTAGCCCATTTGTTTCGATGTTTGTTCTCAGAGTAGTCAGATCGAGAAACACCGACCTAATCTAATTTTAATTTATAATTTATAAAACTAGGGCCATGGGGTCCGTGTGCCCATTTAGTTTTTCGAGAAATCGCAAAACGTTTGGTCGACTCTTCACGTGACCAGAGGGCTGGCCTTTTTTTTGGCCAAAAAATCAGCATTGCCATTCAACGTGGCAATGCTGCCAGCCTTCTGGGCACTTTTCCCGTTGACAACGATGCGGATGAATTTTTTGATGCCCTATGATTATTTATTTTATTTTATTTCTTCATAATTATATTAATAATTGTATAATTTTAATTAAATAAAAAGATTATAATTTACTAAAATTGTTTTTTAAACCTATTTACAGAAATAAATACAATTTCATAATTCAAGCAAGCGAAGTGATTAATGATTGTGCCTTATCTTTATGGAAATAGGCCATGCCCTACAGTGGGACAGTAATAAATAGGCTGATATTATAGTATTTAGCGAGCCCTACACCGCGGTTTTACCCGCTCCTAATGATGTGAAATAGTATATAACCTTCGTCACGAATTTGGCCCAATATCCAAAATAAATTTTCAAATTTGGCTGATAGTTCCAGGGAGTAGCCCTTTCAAACAAACAAACAAATGAACTCTTCAGCCTGATACATTAATTTTAGAGATAGATAAGTATATGGTAATAAATACATAGTGCATAGATTTACTACAGCAGCGTCTTGTCGAGCTGTGGCTCAGCAATAGGGTAGTGTCCTTAAAAAATCTGATTGGTCCGAAAGTTGAATTACTCAAAAATACTGGACACGTATTTTTTTTGTCACGTAAACCAAAAATGACGACGATATAGTGCGTTGAAATTGCGCGTGACGTCACGCCGTGCTACACTTTTAACATAAAAGTGACGTCACAAGCCCCTTCTCCTGAACTTTGATGTGCTATATTAGTTTCACTTTTTATTGATTTGAGTAATCAAAAAACACGTGTCCATTATTTTTTGGTAATCTTACTGACGGACTAAATAGACTTAACATATTTTTACCTCCCACACATCCCTATTGCCTCGTGAGCGGCGGTTCTACCACCAGACAATCGCAATAACCTTCAGTATTCCAAATTGGGACCCTTTCCATTAGCAATAGTGAAGGTTGGATTAATCATGTTTCTACAGGAAGTGCGTGACTTGCCATACGCTGATTATAAACAGTTGTGGGGCTAGCACGAACGGACGGCGTAAACGTTAAGTGAATTCGAACGATTTTAAAATTGGAAACTTTCGTTTTGCACTTAATGTTAATTTAGTGACTACCTCGTTGGTGTAGTGGTTGAAAGCGCGACTGGTAAGCGTGAGGTCCTGTGTACGATTCCCAGGTTGGACAAAGTTATTGATTTTTTTATCAGGAAATTCCCAGTAGTAGTTTTGAAGAGTTGATGGCAGTAGGCTCACCCCCTATTAAATGAGATTTCAACAAATATAACTGGAGAAATGTGGGTGTACTATAGGTACAAACTCTGCCTAACCCTTCAGGGCATACAGTCGTTATATTATGTGTTAATTAGTATATATGACGGCAAATAGAAACGTATGGAAGAAGAAAACATGCTGCGCGACCCCAATTAAATTGGGATAAGGACAGCAGGATGATGATATACTTTTAAGAATTACTCTCACACGATAAACAAGAAAATAATTTTTAAAAGCAGGGTACGTCACTTTTTCCAATCTAACTGCTCTGAAAAGAAACACTGAAAGAAACTCAGAGGACACTGTCTTCTTTAGTGTCCAGACATTGTTTGTTTGTTTGTTTTATTAAAAACGTTGCCCCACACTAGGAATTTCTCCTGTATCGTGGGTGCGTTTACAAACATTTAAACTCACATACACAAACAGCCAGACCCGAAACAACTACCTGTAGGCCATACAAATATTTGTTCCGTGTGGGGATCGAACCCACAACACGCGGCGCAGCAGCCGATGGCTCAACCACCGCGCCAACCGTGTCGTCAGATACAGAAATAAACATTACCGGTAAAACGGGGTGAATCGAACCAAAACTTTAAATGAGATTTAAACGTCGATTAATATTATACTGGCAAGGTGTCAAAATGATTCATTTCTATTCCTTAAAAAAAATAAAGAGATCCTTGCAGTAACAAACAATGTTAAACTAACGCGAAAATGCCCTTCACATTTTTGTTTCTATTTACTCCTGCATTGCTATTCACCCTGTTTTACGGTATCTTGTTTAGATGATGAGAGGACCGTGCAGAGTAGTGTCTGAGTAGGTTTTTGGGGAAAAAACAACACATATAACAATAAATCGTTTATTTCACATACATATAAGTGGACTCGTTCAGTCACTGCATGCGTTTGTGAGTAATTGTGTAGCTCGACTCAGAACTTAAGCACCGCAAAGATCTTCTAAGTCTTAGTCTTGAACATCGTTGAAAGAAAACATCGTTAGTAAAACGGGGCTCACCTTATATTACATATATAAAAGTGAATCCCTGGAAAATTGCAAAAATTTCAGAAAACTTAACGATTTTTTTTATTTCGCGCCATTGACAGTTCTCGCCATTAAATAAAATAAATAAATAAATAATGCTGGACAATCCACACAGCATCATCTAGTCCCAAGCTAAGCAGATCTTGTGTTATGGGTACTAGATGACTGATTCAATATACTTAATACAATACATTACATAGATAGATATTTTTTATTATACGTAGCAAATACCCAGAACACCCGGAACAAATCTTTGTAGATCGTACAAACATTTGTTCCAAGGCGAGAATCGAACCCGCGGCCTCTTGCGTTGCAGGCGGACCTTCTCCCGCTGCGCCACATAGGTCGTCAACAGGACCAGCTAGTCAGGCTGATATCGCTATTCAACGTTAGCCCATTTGTTTCGATGTTTGTTCTCAGAGTAGTCAGATCGAGAAACACCGACCTAATCTAATTTTAATTTATAATTTATAAAACTAGGGCCATGGGGTCCGTGTGCCCATTTAGTTTTTCGAGAAATCGCAAAACGTTTGGTCGACTCTTCACGTGACCAGAGGGCTGGCCTTTTTTTTGGCCAAAAAATCAGCATTGCCATTCAACGTGGCAATGCTGCCAGCCTTCTGGGCACTTTTCCCGTTGACAACGATGCGGATGAATTTTTTGATGCCCTATGATTATTTATTTTATTTTATTTCTTCATAATTATATTAATAATTGTATAATTTTAATTAAATAAAAAGATTATAATTTACTAAAATTGTTTTTTAAACCTATTTACAGAAATAAATACAATTTCATAATTCAAGCAAGCGAAGTGATTAATGATTGTGCCTTATCTTTATGGAAATAGGCCATGCCCTACAGTGGGACAGTAATAAATAGGCTGATATTATAGTATTTAGCGAGCCCTACACCGCGGTTTTACCCGCTCCTAATGATGTGAAATAGTATATAACCTTCGTCACGAATTTGGCCCAATATCCAAAATAAATTTTCAAATTTGGCTGATAGTTCCAGGGAGTAGCCCTTTCAAACAAACAAACAAATGAACTCTTCAGCCTGATACATTAATTTTAGAGATAGATAAGTATATGGTAATAAATACATAGTGCATAGATTTACTACAGCAGCGTCTTGTCGAGCTGTGGCTCAGCAATAGGGTAGTGTCCTTAAAAAATCTGATTGGTCCGAAAGTTGAATTACTCAAAAATACTGGACACGTATTTTTTTTGTCACGTAAACCAAAAATGACGACGATATAGTGCGTTGAAATTGCGCGTGACGTCACGCCGTGCTACACTTTTAACATAAAAGTGACGTCACAAGCCCCTTCTCCTGAACTTTGATGTGCTATATTAGTTTCACTTTTTATTGATTTGAGTAATCAAAAAACACGTGTCCATTATTTTTTGGTAATCTTAATGACGGACTAAATAGACTTAACATATTTTTACCTCCCACACATCCCTATTGCCTCGTGAGCGGCGGTTCTACCACCAGACAATCGCAATAACCTTCAGTATTCCAAATTGGGACCCTTTCCATTAGCAATAGTGAAGGTTGGATTAATCATGTTTCTACAGGAAGTGCGTGACTTGCCATACGCTGATTATAAACAGTTGTGGGGCTAGCACGAACGGACGGCGTAAACGTTAAGTGAATTCGAACGATTTTAAAATTGGAAACTTTCGTTTTGCACTTAATGTTAATTTAGTGACTACCTCGTTGGTGTAGTGGTTGAAAGCGCGACTGGTAAGCGTGAGGTCCTGTGTTCGATTCCCAGGTTGGACAAAGTTATTGATTTTTTTATCAGGAAATTCCCAGTAGTAGTTTTGAAGAGTTGATGGCAGTAGGCTCACCCACTATTAAATGAGATTTCCACAAATATAACTGGAGAAATGTGGGTGTACTATAGGTACAAACTCTGCCTAACCCTTCAGGGCATACAGTCGTTATATTATGTGTTAATTAGTATTGTTTAATTAGTTTCAAGATATCTATGGATGATAAATATAATAAAATAAATAAATATATACTAAAGTATATAGTTTTTTTTTTTTTAATAGACAAGGCAGTGATAGGGAATGCTTAACAACTATAACTGAAGCGACCACATAAAGCTTTAGAATAACCATCAGTCAACACCCATTAGCATGTCCGTGACGTAAACGCGTTTGGCCCCTACCGAAAATTGCTTAACGCGTCTAAAGAAGTTTCGACTTCTGAAAAACAAACAACAAACAAATGACAAATGTTTTGACAAATGTGTTTGTCAAATCTAACATTTCACTATATAAAATAGCTACTAAAAGTTACTACAGAAAGTTGCGCGATAGAAATAAGTTGGAACTCGAAGTGACCTATGGCAAAACTGCACTAATGAATAAAAGTACCTTCTGTATGGCCAAAAAAATATATAACAAACTACCTGAACAAATAAAAACGTTAAATCTGGACAATTTCAAAACACAATTATTAAGAATATTATTAAATAAATGCTATTACTCACTACAAGAATATTTGGATGATAATTCTATAATTTCTGCTTCAGAAAATTGTACATCACCTCATCAATTTTGAATCTTATTGACATCAGCGTTAATATTAAGACATGTAACCTAATATATTTGACATTTATTGAAATCGATTATATTCTCTATTTATACTGATTAATGTATTTGACATCTTTATTGAAATTGATATGCATGTACCTATCTATTAATTGATTTTATTACCAATGTGACATAATTTTATATTATTCTACCACTTTATGATAATTATTTTAAAAGTTAAATTGTTGCTAGAAATAAAGACAATGTAATTAAATATATTTGTACGCCTCTGGGCAAAACATAGAGGACCTACCTATCTGTAACACCACTATTATAAGTTGACCTATGTTTACAAATAAAGCATTCTGATTCTGATTCTGATTCTGAAAATATTGGATTAACGTCACGTTTAGGCCGTATGTTGATGCTAGGCCCACTGTAGATGCGAAAACATTGCTCTTAGCTATCAGGCCTCGCTGACAGGTGATAGAAGGCGCGGTAATGTTACAGCACACCCAGTTTAAGGCTGTCTGTCTCAGGAGCGGAGCGAGGCAGCGGAGCGGAAAAAAAGGGAAAATTTGAGTATATAATAGGATTGCATAAAATGTACGCTCCGTTCCAATGGACAGAGATTATTGGTTAATATATATATAGGCAGCCTTAGTGTGCAGTTCAGGGTGGCGCTGCTTGTCAAAGAAAAGAGTAACATAGTGAAAAAATCTGTGCATTCTATTTTAGTTCTTTGTCTTCCCGCCTGCATAGATATATTGGTTATACTCTACACTGTTGTCCGATTCCACGAACGTCAAGTTGACCCTTGTCCGTGGTTTTAAAAGTGAAATTTGATGGCTGAAAAAGTCCCATTAGTTTTTGCCCGGATTTGAACCCACAACCGCGTGCATGAGAGACGAGACCTTAGCCACTTGGTCACCAGGACATAATATTCGTTATTGTACATAGTTAACCATTACTGGTACAAAAAGACATACCTCGATTCAGCAATCAATTTTAGTACAAACGAGAATTGCTTGTCTATTCTATATTCAAATCTCTGTTTCCATTTAGATGTTATTTTCACTTAAACAAACATCAACTTTAAATAAGTGTAAATTACGTTGCTTTCAGAATGAGTAGTTTTATTCAAAATATTATAAAAATCTTTGTAGCTGTAACTCAAACCGAACTTACAACAAAACGTACGTTTAGAAATTAAATGGCGAATGCAAGATAAATTGTTTGCAACCAGAAACGTTACTAGTCGCTCGTGCTGGCCGCTAAAGGCCACAAGTGTCAAAGTTTGCGACATTGCAAATACGATTTCACCACACAGATGCCAAGTCTCCTCTTTCTAGGCGTAATTTGGCACCAAACTATAATCTATTTTATCTGTCTTGCTTGTGGTTAAGGTAAAACAAAACTGGTAGAAATGTTAGCGTGGTTAGATGATATGGCTATCAAGGATTGAGATGACGATAAAAAGAGAAGTATGGAAAAAGATCAGATGCTTTGCAAACCCCAAATAAATGGAATTAGGGCAGGAGGATGATGCTGATGATGATATAAATGTAGTAGTTAATGTAAATTGCTTTAGTTAATGTGGATGCATTTACGTTACCAGTAACACTAGGCGATACCAAAATCAAATCGTTCAGAAAGATTAGGTATGAAGATAAAAAAATAAATAAAATAAATAAATAAAGATTATTAAGATTAGGTCTAGTATCGTATACCTACATTTTGCTAGTTATGTTGTAGTCATCAACCGAGCACAAAAGTAGACTCCGAGCTGCTATTGCAAAATTCCAGATGGAGAAACCGAATAACACTTTGACCGACACAGGAATTAAACCATGTCATGGCTCAGCAGTAGTGCTGGCAACAATTTTTTTTTTATGCAACTACTAGACTAACGAAGCAGGTTATGCAAATAAAGTTTAAGGTATTGTTAATGGTAGATACGCCTGAAGGTCAGTTAAATCCAAATATAAATCCAATGTGAAAATAAAATGTGGATGAGTGACCCTTCGCAACATATCGAGACTCCTCCGTGCCTCGGAAAGCACGTTAAGCCGTTGGTCTCGGCTGTCATTTGTAGAAATTTGACATTCGATACGGGTAGTCAGAAGCCCGAAAGTCTGACTACCATTCTTAACAAGGGGTATCGTGTTGCCCAGTAACTGGTTTGTGGAGCTCAGCTAGGCAGTCGCTCCATGTAAAACTCTGGTATTTAGCTGCATCTGGCAAGAGTGGAAGCCGACCCCAATATAGTTGGGATGATGTATTTTTAACAGACTTCAAGTAAAAACGAGGAGGATCTTTGTACGACTGTGTTGTACGTTTTAGTTTTTTTGTGAATGTCCTCTCGGAAAGCAAAATTTGGTGAAATGGAACTGATGATGAAGATCACAGATGGCCAGAACTACACAATAATATTTATTTATTTTTATTTGCCACCAATTATAGCAAAATTACAGACACGTCCAATAAGATGCTATAGGTCACACAGCACAAACATATAAAATATGGAACAATTAAAATTACACCCAGTAAAAATATTAAATCGTATTTTCGACATCGATTACACCTCTTTCAATTATCACTTGTGCCGTTTAAACGAATCGCAGATAAAAAAAAAACATGTAACACGATGCACATAAGTATGACTAGTTGTAAGACTTTCAGGCTTCTATGAACTAGTAACTACCACTAGTTATTATTATTATTACAACTAAATGTGAGGCCATGAGAACCAGACTGGCCTAAAAACATTTTTATCTTAAGCTTAGGCTACTCTGTTTTTTTAACACTTTCCGGGACAGACCGCCTCATGACGGTATGTCGATAAATACTCGTATGTAATATGGCAGACCGCCTACAGACGGTACCGTCTGTGGCCGCATTTGTCATATCCAAATATTAAAAATATGTAATACGGCTGTAGACGGTATGACAAAATGTATGGGATTTTGAAGTGTCCCTATCAGACAGACGTGTTGCTGGAGAGTTTGTTCCGCCACTTCTTCTTCCCAAAAAAACTAGGATGTGATGAAGGGTGGGCGTTTCCGTCTTTTGTCAACGTTTTGACGTTATTTGAATAAATTAATTTTGATTTTGATTTTGTCATAATATTTGACATTTGCAAATAGTCAAGTGGCCCGGAACGTTTCAAAACACCAACCAGTAATCGTTATAAGCCAAAACTCTATTAAAAAAAAATTAGTCACACTACTCTAGTTCTTATGGCCTCATATAAGGGAGTAACAGAACACATTTTCCCGTCCGTCCGTTTGCCGACTCTCTAACGTAACAGATGTTCGTAGCTTTCACCAACAGTTGCTCGTAAACGGTAACGGTTGGTACGAGTATGACTCACATAGGAATGCTTTGCTTGACTTAGCTTTACGCTAGATGGAGCGGCTGCTTACCAAGGGTAATCGTATTGCGAAGTCACACACATACATTTCACATTTTCACTGACATCACGCTGTACCTATGTAAATTACATCATAATTTATTTCACATAATCATACCATACTATAGAACTGTTTTACGTCCGTGACATCTCACAATCTCAGGTCAAGTTGAAAACGAGCGTCAGACACTAGTTGTCTGGCATTTTTGCTGAACTGGACCCTTTTAGCACAGCTGAAGGCACATACTTAATAATATATACTTATACATATATGTTTTTGAGGTGCTCGTGGCTAAATAAAAACAGCCGCACGGGTTGATCGAAGGTTAAGCTACGCTTGTCGAGGTCAGTCTATGGATGGGTGACCGTTCATAACATATCGAGACTCCTCCGTGCCTCGGAAAGCACGTTAAGCCGTTGGTCCTGGCTGTCATTTGTAGATCTTTGACAGTCGTTACGGGTAGTCAAAGCCCTAAAAGTCTGACAACCAATCTTACCAAGGAGTATCGTGTTGCCCAGTAACTGGGTTGTGGAGGTCAGATAGGCAGTCGCTCCATGTAAAATACTGGTATTCTGCTGCATCCGGTGAGATTGGAAGCCGACCCCAATATAGTTGGGAAAAGGCTAGGCAGATGATGATGACATATATGTTTTTGATGTATTTCTTGTTACTCGTTTTTTTTTATGTTTTCCTATGTTTAGTATCTATTGTCGTTGTGTGCCTGAACCTGTGCTGAATAAATACTTTTTCTTTCTTTCTTTCAAGTCTCTATAACATAAAGGTTGGCTAAAAAAATCTACAATACATTTTTACAAGGACTATAAATATTGTTGATTACTAACACACATCCCGCCTGTATTCCTCAAAGTATAAGGCAGATCTGTGATTATAGTACACCTACGTTTTAATTCTTATATAATTTGAGGTGACCCTACTACCATTGACCAGGCGTAAGTTCAGATTCCAGACTCTCGCTGAGAAATTCTAAATGGTAAAACCAAATTACACTTTGCCCGGGAATCGAACCTAAGTCTTCATGCAAAGCGGTTCAATGGTTGCGTATGCTACCACTAAACCATTGACGAAGTCCCTGCCTCATTGATAACTACTCAACCTCGTTTTATTTATAAACTACAGAACACCACCTGCTGCGATCCATGCATACTCCTCTGCTTCGTTGACGTTCGCACATCTAGTCATACATACATGCACGACAGTTGCAAGCATTACGCACTTGACCTTTTGGACGAACATCTCCAATAACGTCAACTACGACCAACCAACCAACGAACTAGTCAACCCATAAACCAGTTTACCAACCAACTACCCTCCAACTAAGCAACCAACCAACCAACCAACCAAATAATCTGCCAACCAAACAAACAACGAACCATCAACCAGCTAGCCACCAATCAACCAACAAACCAGCTATGAATCGACCAACCAACCAACCAATTAACCAACCAAACAAACACCAACCTACTAATCTCAAACCTTATTCTACTCCAAAAAAACCTTCTTCTATTAATTAGATCCACAATCGAAGCTTAAGACAAACGGCCTCACGTTACCTGCTTACCCTATCATATTACTGAATAAACTCGCCACCTCCACCAACCACCCAAAATGAATTATTTACACAACGTCACCCAATCATATCAAATATAGGTACCCGTGAATGCAAAACTCCAAGACTCGCTAATACCAGAATGCCTTTTGTTCTCGAGTATAATTGCCTCCCCACCCTTTGATAAGGGGTTGACAGTCGTTACAATCGCTTTGGTGGCCAAGTTTCCACCTGAAATTGGTAAGACGCCTTCATTTTTAAGTTTTTGTGAGCATCTCGTGAAATATGGGATAAAGTACGAATATTAAGCCTAGGAGTTCCAAAAGCCATGATTTCTTATCGTACGTATAACTAGTGAACCGCCCCGACTTCGCGCTGGTGCAAAAAATACTTTAGATTTACGTTATATTTAGATAATTTCCGTTGGATTTTCCGAACTCAACCAAAAAAATCTCTCATGTGATAATATTGATTGATTTTTATTTATATAGATCAGATTAGGAAACATTAACATTGCTTCTGAAATAGAGATGAAATTATTTAAAAAACCCATAAATAATGTCATCATCTTTTTCCCACCTATGATCTGGAAGCCCACCCCGGGCTTCCAGTCTAACCGGATGCAGCTGAATACCAGTATTTTACATGGATCGACTGCCTATCTGACCTCCACAACCCAGTTACTGGTTTAAATTATTATTCATGATATAATCCATAAATAATGTATTATTAGCTAAACAAAAGCTGGTACTAAACCTAAAAGACTAGAAACACGCAATGCTCAATGGTGCAGACTAGTTCAAACAAAACAAAAGAAAAACAAAGCGACAAAGTTCTATACAGAAGGAAAAAGACAAACAGCATTGTTTTAAAGCGAACGCTAAACAGAAACAAGCCCGTTCATGTATGAAATGTATTTATTCTATCGCTACAGCCAGTCCAAACGTTTTGAGAATCAGTGAACTGAATCTGCACCACAAAATAGTTACGTTCAGAAGGCCCAGCGGAAACGGGTGCACGCACACATCGACGTTACGTTCGGCAATCGTGAACGCATGCACACATTGACGTGTATTTTTTTGACGACCGATGTGGCGCGGCGGGCGAAGGTCCGTCTCCGACGCAGGAGGTTGCGGGTTCGATTCCCGCCCTGGGACAAATGTTTGTACGATCTGCAGGCATTTGTTCCGGATGTTCTGGGTATTTGATGTGTATTACAAAAAAGAAATATATTTAATGCATTGTATTAAGTATATCAGTCATCTAGTACCCATAACACAAGCTCTGCTAAGCTTGGGGCTAGATGATGCTGTGTGGATTGTCCAGCATTATTTATGTTTTTATTTGTATTTTATATATTTTTCGGCAATCATGTCGGCAATCGTGAACCTATAAATGTCTCCACTAAAAGTAAGGTCAAGTGAGCGTGAAGTAACATAAACGTTACTTTTAAAAATATAAATAATTCAAAAATCAATATTCATTTATTCAAATTAGGCTGAGAATCAGCACTTTTTGAACGTCAAAACGTTTACAAAGGCCAGTCCCCCAAAACGCCCACCCTTCACCACTTCATTAAGGTTACAAGATAAGAATATGTTAAAAATAATGAAAGTATGTATAACACAAAGACTGCACACACACTAACACTGGCACCAAAAGTGTGACTCGCAATAACGGAAGATAATCTACGAAAACAGGTTGGAAAACAGCAAAGCACTACTGTTTATTCAACGTTTCACTTATTACTTTATAAACAATGTTCTAATATATGTAGATATCCGTCTGAAGTCGGTACTTAAGTCGTAATTAGTTCCACGATAATCACTTTATACTCGATACGAAGGTTGGTCGGTGCAGTGGCTGAGCGATTGACTGCAGCGCCACATGTCGTGGGTTCGATTTCCGCACCAAACAAATATTTGTATGGCCTACAGGTAGTCGTTCCGGGTCTGGCTGTTTGTGTATGTGAGTTTGAATGTTTGTAAACGCACCCACGATACAGGAGAAG
The DNA here is from genome assembly GCA_905147745.2 of Phlogophora meticulosa. Lineage (NCBI taxonomy): Eukaryota > Metazoa > Arthropoda > Insecta > Lepidoptera > Noctuidae > Phlogophora > Phlogophora meticulosa. Next base: position 3,321,577 of record LR990534.1, read on the forward strand.
TTTCTAGTGTGGGGTAACGTTTTAAAAAAAAATACAAAAATAACAGTAAATCTCTAGCATTAATAACAGCTCACTTCAGCATTCACTTCTCCTCTATTTTCACGGGGAGATTTTTACATACTAGCACTGCTGTACTCGGTATACGTATACGCGTGTCTATGTGTGCATACATTTACGGTCGTTGCATGAACCTGACCTTCTACATTTATCTGCGTTGTCTCGATACATAACTCGAATAGCTCCGGATCGTCACCCGAATAACAATATCGATTGTGTATGATTCATAGGCGGGAAGCACGCGATAGAATCGCGGATGTTTCGAATAGTAGCGATTTATATCGATTAGCAACGATTAATTTGTGTTTTGTTATGATTAGGGAAGTTATGGAAGGTTGTTTTATGAATTCCTATTCGTCGGGGGATGGAATTAGTGATTTTATAAGTTTAGATTGGACAAACGATTTCGGAAAAAGAGTCAGAAATGCAATAAGGTTTTTTTTGTGCTGATAGGATGCCTTAATATTATATAGTTATAGTTTGGGTTCAATTAAATTGTAAGAAAATATTGATTAGTGATCTGTTGTAATAGCATGAATGTTTTATCTAAAAATACTTTGAAAATCACCTTTTATAAATTACTAGCGGATGAGTCCGGTAGTAATTTAGCGAGTCCTATTTTTTTCGAGTCGTGAGCGACTCGAAAAAAATTGGAACCCGATAGTGCCACGAACCGGGACCATTTGCAGATTTAAACCACAACCACCGTCTAGAGATTCAAACACACACAAAAACCCCTCTCCAGCCCTTTTGGAGGAAGTAAAATGCAGATAATTTATATAAATAAAAATTAATGTCTTAATGTGTTGCTAAGTGCAAAACTCGAGAACGAGTGGACCAATTGGGCTAATTTATTAGCCCAATTGGTCCACTCGTTCTCGTTTTAATGTGTTTGTTATTGTAAGGGGACGGTTTTAATGTAAACAAAATTAAGAAATTTGCGCGGAACATTAGAAAATTTGCGGGGCGCAGTTTAGTTAGTAATAAATAAAAAGATACCACTCTCAAACCACAATACTAAAGAAATATTCACAAATTCAATCGAACTTTTTTATATACGTAACTACATAACAATACAACTTTCATAAAATATACCAACAAAACTAACAATAACCTATCAATATCATTTTCTGGCGGCGTCAGTCCAGCAGAATCTAGCGGGGATCCTATTAGGACGATCAGGTTTGACACCAACTGAATGAAATTCTTTCAATCCGCCGGCAACTTCTCCTCCTCCACTTGGTGGTTTTATCTCTATTGTTTCTTCTGACACTAATTCGGTAACTGCACTCTTACTCCTCCTGTATAATAGTTCGTGGTGAAGTTCTTCCTCTGAACTATAATCTATTTTACTCACAGCCACATCTTCTTCTAATTCTTCCAACGCTGATGCTTTAATTTGCGGTCTCTGCACGTGCTCTACTGCAGGAAGAGCTTTCTTCTCTGATTCACGAGTCTCTGACTTTTCTTCTAGTGCACGGAAATCCAATTTCTTTTCAATGCACGATATCCTTTCTAGAATTGTATCCAGCTTGCTTGTATTGCACTTTAAGATATTTTGCAGCCTGCTTATATCAGTGTTATTGTTGCAGTTGCTTATTTCTGACATGCATTCTCTGAGAGCGGTCAAAATCGGCGCTTTAATTCTGTCACTGAGGCTATTCTTATCCCTCTCGTTCATAAGATGTATTTTAATCTTAGAGTCACCTAAGTTCTCGGTCGCCAAAGCTTCGAAAGATTCCGAAACAACCAACTTTGGACCATCATTTAGTTTTTTATGGTGACTTCTTGCCTTTTTATGAAATTTCTTTTCCGATAATTCAGAAAGAGTGCAGCACAATGACTGGTTGACGTTCAAATCATCTAAAGTGTTACTTGAACCGTGACTCAGAGACTCTCTGACACTGAAAGACTCTTTCCTTACCTTTTTGTAGGTTTCAAATACTTTTTTAGGGTCCACCTTCTCTTCATGTGTGGCCTCGTGATGATCAAAACTAGTTTCGTGAAGTTTCTTTTCTTTCTTCCTGGGCTTTTTGGATGTTTTTATAGTATAAAACACGGGTACTTTTTCATCACTCTGTGGCATAACTAAGGGGACCAGATGTTTAGCAAATCGAATAGTCTGATCTAGTACATGATCATTGTTATTGCTGACTTTGTACGTCTTATTAGAAGCTGCAGTATTTTTCTCACCATTGTACTGTTGACCTTTATCATACGTGTATTTCTTTTCTTTTTTCTGTTTAAGTTTTTCTTTCCTTACTTCGGGATTTTTATAATCGTCTAAGTATTTGTTATGAATAAATACGACGGAATTGTATGAGCGTTGATGAGGGAAGTAATTAGCTAAGTTCACCCCATTGATTTCTTTGAGAGACGGTTTCCATTCTGTGGGCAAAAGAGTTGGGTTGATATTAACTTGGAAATTTTTCGGTTTATTACACGGTCGTGAACACGCTTGACTGAGTGGGTGTGACGTCATTAATAGCGTATAATTAGAGGCTAGTTTTATGATTACTGGTTGTAAAAAAGTGTGTTTGATTGATGAGACTGACTGACGGGTCGTGAGCATGTTGAATTTGATTTTGGTAATAATAAAGAAAATCATCACACTGACAATATTATAAACGCGAAAGTTTGTCAGTATGTGTGTGTACTTGTACTCATTCACGCTGAAACAGCTTGACGGATTTGGATGGAATTTGTTATGAACCTCGGCCATAACTGGGATAAAGCATAGGCTAGATTTTATCTCGCAAAAGTGAAGTGTTCCCATGGGGTGGCAACGGCATCTCGTTTTGAGTGCTGCGGGTAACACCTCAGGGCGCAGCTAGTATGCTATGAAAATATCTCGAATTTATTCTACTTTTAGACACTCGCAATATATTGTTTGTTCAGACAATCGCCAATCCGCCTTGAGTAAGTGTGGTGATTAATACTCGTGCCTTCTTTCTAAGAGAAGAGGCTTTTGCCCTGCATTGGTACAATAATAGGCTGGTATAATTTTTATCTCAATTAGTATAATCTTACCTGAAGCCATCCAGTTATATAATATACGGTAAACAATACGCTTCAAAGTAAATAGTAAATTAAAATTAATTATTTAAAATTCGCAAGGTAAATATTGACAAGTCGACAATGACACAAAGGATTTTGTTAGTCGTTGACAGTAGTAAAAAGTTTCATAACTGTATGCTGCACTGTGTTATTTGGCGACAAAAAAGTATCCATTATTTTTTTGGCACGAAAATATTTTTTTTCATTTTTTTTAAGAAAAACGTTGCCCCACATTCGGAATTTCTCCTGTATCGTGGGTACGTATACAAACATTTAAACTCACATACACAAACAACCAGACCCGGAACAACTATCTGTAGGCCGTACAAATATATTTGTTCCGTGCGGGAATCGAACTCGCGACACGTAGCGCAGAAACCAAAAGTGACGTCAAAAATTAAAAAATCGTCAAAATGTAATTGTGAATATGATGTCAATTCGTCATTCGTCCTGGCTGGAGGCCTTAATTTCTAATTAAGTCCCCACAGGAAAGTTCGGTCAAGCAGTATATATCCCTGAAGAATAAACTGCGAGATGCCCATTCCAAAAAAAAAAACAATTCATCACATCCGCTGTTTGGTCGCAATCCGTTTAAGTCTCATTCACTAATACGTCACCGTCGTATCTGGTCAGTTTTCTTAACTCGTTTCATGCTGTATTTTGACTCATTCCCAACTCATTCGATGCATTCTTGTACCTCTTCATGGACCGCCTCATTTTAAATCAGTTGCTGGCCCCCAACGCCTTACTTACAAATCGTCAGTACACTTATAATCTAAACGTGCTTTTCGAGGCACGGAGAAGTCTCGATATATAGACAAACGGTCCCCCGTCTACAGACTGATCTCGACAAGCGTATCTTAACCTTCGATAAACCCGTGCGGCTGTTTTCATTTATCCACGAGCTCTTTAATAATAATAAACATAACATTTGACGATGTACATATACAAAACATGACGACCTGTACGACAAATGTTTGTACAATCTACAAAGATCCGACGGAAAGTTCCGGGTGTTCTGGGTATTTGCTACGTATAATTAAAAATAACTATCTGTGTAATATACGCGTATTGTATTAAGTATATCAGTCATCTGGTACCCATAACACAAGCTCTGCTTAGCTTGGGGCTAGATGATGCTGTGTGGATTGTCCAGGATTATTTATTTTTTATTTATTTCATTGTAAACTGCTCATCATTAAAAACTGTAAAGTACCTAATACTACTACTACTTCTACATAATATCACTATTATAAAGCCGAGGACACAAACAGGGAAATTTTAATAAACTGTCGACTATGAATCCCCTCAAATGGAGTGACACGGGGTGTTGAGTGAGTTTTGTTTGGCAAAATCCCAAATTCACAAACGAATTGGCGATCCAAGCTCCAGTGTTCAGTAAGAGCCAGTGACGGTATTAAGCCTTAGCTGTTTATTCCAGGCAGTCGGCAGAGCACCGACCTAGGCGTTCTTTAATGTCAAACAAAAAATAATGCACGAGGTGTAAATACTTTCAAAATTATCGCATTGTCGGACTGTCGCCTATGACTTATAACCTGTTTGTTTTATTATATAGCCCCCTGAATATCTGGCTTGTCTTATTACGACTGTATGAGCTACTAGCACTTCGTCTGTGGGTATTTCCAGAGACGCTGGTCTCTGGAAATAGAGTAGTGTCTGTCAAAAAATTTGTTGGTCTGAAAGTTGGATTGATTAAAAATACTTGACACGTATTTTTTCTTTTGTCACGTAAACCAAAAATGACGACGATATAATACGTTAAAATTACGCGTGATGCCACCCCGTACTACACTTTTAACTAAAGTGTAACGTAAGTGTCGTCACAAGCCCCTTCTTCTGAACTTTGATGTGCTATATCACTGTCACTTTTTATTGATTAGAGTAAGCAAAAAATACGTGCCCAATATTTTTTGATAATTTTACTGACGGACTAAATAGACTTAATAAACTAAAACTAGACGAAAAAATACAAACAGACAACAATCTTCAGTATAATTTTATTAATAGTAAGTAAGGATAGATTTGTGTAAAATATATCTACACACTCCACGAATTCAATATTGAACATTGGAAGCAAACAAAATAATGAAAGGATCAAAAACATCAAACAAATATCTGGTTGCTATTAAAACGCAGACAGTGGACAAGGGAGGCAGACATGTACCTGATTCACCCTTGTGAGGGGGGTAAAACCGGTACATGTCTGCGTTTCCCCCCGTTATGTACATAGTAACTAATTAATATTGATAAAACCCGTCTAGACGGGGACGAACTCAAAATCAAACAACAAGACTGCAATGCAATGCATTTTCATCCTTATACTGTAAGCATAAATCCTGGTTTTAATATGGCAACCCTGGCAGGGCACACAAGGAAATTTCAACGTTATTGCTATGCCGTTAAGGTAGAATTTTAGTTGGGGGGGACGATTCTCTTTGTAACAAGCTAGGGTTGCTGGGAATCCCGGGCAGAGCTCAACTTCTACCTCGCTAGTGCCTCGATTGATCGATGTTCGGTCAGTTCGTTGCAGGACGCCGAAGCGATATGACGCGTTTGTCTTAATGGGCCAAAACTACTGAACATTTAAAAGGGGCTTTGGGACATTTGAAACGAGCCACGATGGTGTTTAAAGTAGCTGTGTCTTCGCGTATCGAGCTGAAGGTTCAACTGAAGCTAAGGTAGGCAGATACTGTCCTTTTAATTATTTTCTTTTGTTCTCGAATGTATTTTTTTTAAAGATTCAATTTTTATCCTCTACCACGGGTTACTCTAGATATGTATGTAAATACCTACATAGGTGCTTACATTTTCGGCGTGATAGAAAGACAGAGTTGTTAGAGTGGTGGGGTGCTTACTAGCCAAGGCGCGGTCGGATGCGCTGAAGTATTGCCATGCGCATAAACTAATATGACGTATACTTTAATTTTATTTAATTTTAATTAATCTTGACTGAATTTAACTAAATTTAACTGAATTTAACTAAATTTAACTGAATTTAATCTTGACTTATCCTTGTTATCGTCTTGGTCTCACATAGAACTACTACCACTAGAATAAACTCTCTCTTTTAGAGACGATGACCTCTGAGTGTATCACCGGCTTTTCCAGACAGCGCGCCGCCGCCGGCGCCATTTTGTTTTCGAGCATGGATTATTGATTGGCGAGTCTGAAAGGGTCTGAAAAGATACAGAAATAAATGTTATTTTATTTCTTCTATTTAAAAACATACTGTTATTTTCATTGTGTTCTTTAAAATCGAAAAGATTTTAACACTGCCATTTAAAACTTCTTTAAAAGGGCGCATTCAGAAAGTTGGCAACGTGGCTAATAGTTTTAAAATGTGTCGTTCATTCAATATTTTATCGCTCTCTAATGCAATATAATTTTGATCATGAATTGCAAATATTTAATATCGTAACAATGGATTCTAAGTTTTGTGTGCAGAATAATAATTTATAAACTCTTCAATTGTTTTCATACCGCTAAAACTGTTGTAACAGTTACTTAAATTCAGTGATTTTATTGCAAATCATATTCAATATTTTAGTGCATTACAGAGCAATAATTCGTAATTTAATTTAGTAACATAACATCACGACTGTATTCCCGGAGGATTAGGCAGAGGTGTACACTAATATACATCCAAAATCCGGGAAGTCCAAAGTAATAGGAGACGAGTCTATTGTCATCAACCGGGCACAATTGGGCTGCTACTGAGAAATTCCAGATAGAAAAACCCAACAACATTGCCCGACCCGGGAATCGAACTCAGGACCTGGTGCTCAGCAGTAGCGCTTCCGACCACTAGACCAACGATACACATTTTGTACACATCCTGTAGCATTTAAATGTATGTGGTAAACACAATTTATTATTATCAACCATAGATATGAATACCGTAAAAAAAAAAATATTCAAAACTAATATTTCCAATTTCAAAATCGCTCGAATTATCGTTACGTTTTCGTCAACACAATGATCACCTAGTTGAATTAATTACCTGTTTTTTTTTAACGGACTTACCGCAATAATTATGTGTCATTTTGTATTTCAATCACATAACATCAAGCTTGTAGCCATCGGAGGCGTAGGCAGAGGTGGGGGTGAGGGTGGATTTCAATTAGTTCAGCTAAGTTAAAATCCAATATTGAAATAGCGGACGGGCCTATTTCATTATCATAACGTCAAGCCTATTCTTCCCGTAGGATAGGCAGAGACTTACATTAAATCCAAATTTGGACGGTTATTTTAAAGTCTCGTATTTAAACATGGGCCTTGAATATATGGGAGTGAGTATATTACCATCTACCGGGCACAAATCCAAACTACTGGCTACTACTGAGAGATAACTAATGGATTATCCAAAAAATACTTTTCCCGGAATCTGAATCGAACCCAGTAACTGTTGGTCGGAAATGGCATTGGCGACCACAAGACCAACGAAGCATAATTCATAAACCGGGCTGTCTGTGGTGCTCTAGAGAATATCCTGATGCAAATCTCCCAAAACTCCAATAACTGTTAGACTTCGAAACCGGTCCGGTAGTCTCGTTTTCTCAATGGCCCCATAACAGTCTGGTATTATAGTTACAAGGTAATATGGAACATCTAAATTAGAAACGTTGACTTACTAAGCTTACACGCAATCACAAATCGTAACTTTCAGTGTTTCAGCGACCTTGCTTCAATCACGCAATGTCTCTTGAATCCTAAACACGAGAATTAGGTTACTTGTGGTATTTATTTCTTCTATTTGTGTCAAATTGAATCTAAAGTAAGTACACACACACCTACCCATACACAAATATTTATATTTATTTACAAACATCCAAATACGCGCGGCACTCGGCCAGTCCACTCCCACATACATCCCTCCGATGTATTAAATAAGTAGAGTTTTAAGGTCCTCGGTTAGGGCCAGGACACAAGCCGTGCTTAGTTTGGGCTCCTATCTATCTTCCAATTTTGTTTTAACTTTAAGTGTAATATGTTTTAAGGGAGAAAATAAATGAGTTATTATATCGATGCAAAAAGTTGCTAGAACTAATGTCACATAATAATACCAGCCTGTTACTGTCCCACTGCTGGGCAAAGCCCTCTTCGCATATAGAGAAGGCACGAGTAATAATCACTACGCTTGCTCAAGGCGGGTTGCCGACCTAAGACTTATATTAATTACCTGTTGTATCCCGCGGTATTACCCGCTCCTAAGTGTGGTAACGGGTTGATATCTTCTATAAGATTACTTGGGTTATAAAATGCAAAAAGATTTTTTTAATCCGACCGGTAGTTCCTCAAAAAACAAACTCTCCAACTTCATTATATTAGTATAGATTTTAGCTGAGGCTATTCGATCCCCAGACTAGTGTCCCCATTTATAACGCTGACAAAAACCAAAACTTTATCTCAAAAATGTTCCATCATTTCGTACCAAAAGTAGCAATAGGCTCCGTCCTAATTCTGGCAAGCAGCATTATCAACTCTTTTGGCTCGTCTCTCTATTAGCGAGAGTGGGTGCTTATCCCTTTTCGAGACACAACCCCTTTATGCATACGAGGGTATCAAGTGTAAAGCCTAGATGGATGATAGGATTTCGTATATTTGTCAATTTTATTCGATAGCTGAAAGTTTGTACAAGTATGTGTAGTATGTAAGTGTGTCTGTGTGGCAGGCGCTCCATGTAAAATACTGTTAGTCGGCTGCATCCAGTTAGACTGGAAGACGACCCCAAAATCTTACAAAACTAGTATTAGTACAAAGTTACATCTGGCAACTATATAATGATTAAAACAAGAAAAGATAAAAATAATCATTATGACATAATATTTTCCAGTATCTCAGTATAAGGCCATCAGTCCTATCGGCCACGCTATAAACTCACGCCTTTTGCCACCATGGGGGTAGACAGAAACTACAGAACGCCATCTACTACGATACTTGCATACTCCTTTTGCTCCTATTACTCCGTTTACGTTCAAGCCGCACGCCCAGAAAATAAAAATGAAATTAAGCATCTACGAGTATAATATTTTCTCATTTCGTTGTAAATGCAAGCTGTAAAACGAAAAGTTCGACACAAAATCATCCCTCTGATATTAACAAACGATAATAACGACTCAAAGCGATGCAAAGCTTTCCAATAGCCCCCCCACCCCGACCCTCTCCCCCCTAGGCTTCAAACCACCCCAGTCTGAGTCTGATGGGGAGAAAATTAATACCCGTTTATTAACTGGCTTCCCCTTTGACTGAATACGCGAACAGTAGCTAGACATACACTTATACCTCTGCTTCCTCTCTACACCACCCCTTGCTAATAAGCGGGAATTCAATATTGCAATGAGTGGTTTTTCCGGACCCCTCAATAATTTATGAACGCTTCGTCGCAATTTCTCAATCTGTTAAATGTATTTATAGGTGAAAGAATTCGAACGTTTATGACTTTAGTAATTTAAAACGTATGGAGTGCCTATTCCTACGTAAGTATACTTACACATATTAATAAAAAAAAACTGTTGAGTACTTTAGTAAGGAACCATTTTTTTTTAATTTCATTGTTGGTCCCATAATGGAAGATGTTCTGTATTCATGAATACAATGACCAAAAAAAATATGAAAATATTTCGTGTATGAATGGATAGAGACACCTTATAATTATTTAAAACTCTCTACTGCCTTAACGCTTTGAATATTTTTGTATCATGATATCATGTGCAAAATAGTTTGGAGCACGTGGTACACATGTCTACTGACGGTGTTTAACCGGTACTAAAAGAACTCAATACACCAGACAGAAAACCATATTACATTGTAGGAAATAAAATAAAAGCAATATTTTTGACCAACACAAGTACTACAATAATATCCTTTATCGTGAATAGACTCCCATCCGCGCCTCGAGCCATCGATCGAGCCGTGCGGCCATTATTACGAATTTCGCCACCAGCCTCTCAATTTCACTCTCATAAATTGCAACACCAAAATAACAGCCGGTAGCGCAGACAACTAACAAACCACCCTTAACCATATTGATTCGCCATCTGCATACATAGACAGATAATTGGCTCTCCCTAGCCAGACACATACCCCCCTTATGTGTCTGGCAGGGGAGACTAAATCTATACGCAGAATGTATGCATTCATCCGGTTTTCCCCTGTTCCCCCTGTATTCGCTCATGCAATAGTTTCACCTGCGGGGTTTCATTTCATTTTGGACGTACCCTAATGGACGGGCCGGTGATTCCTTTGTGTTCAATTTCGCTTTGAACTTGTTTTTAATGAAGGGTTTTGTTGTCTGGTGCAGATGTGTTATTTGTATGCAGTATTACTTTGGCTTATTTTTGGAACTGGGATTCATTTGGAGAGATTATAATTTTTGGAATACGGAAAGGAAGGGTATGGTTAGTGTGGGAAGCCGTACCTCGAGTATCACGCTAAGCCGTTGGCACGTGCTGTCAATGATATTTATCTCTGTAAATGAGTTTTTGCAAAAACTTTTTGACGTCGTTTTTTTTTTTATCTAGGTTGGTGTTTCTCTAGTTAATAGTTGAGAGATTAGCAAGCCGTCTGTATACTAATAAAGAGTTGATAGTTTAGCGCTTAAAGTAATTGTGGAGGTTTTTGTATTTATTCAATACAATGCGTAGCGGAACAAAAGAAACTACATTTGAGTAGGCTGCATTAAGTATTCAAAGTGCCAAATAGAAATTCAGAATAGAGAGAAAAATAATAATATCATACTTCACAAAGTGAAAATTCATGTCATATGGCATTTCAATCAAGGAAATGTCAAAGTGTATAAAAATAGACAATTTTAACGAAATTTTTGATACAAAGAAAATATAAATGACAATACTTGATGGTGTAAATTTAAATGGAGCATCTCAATCCCAGGCCTTTTTGTCCTCAATATAATCTTTTACAATATTTTAAGCTTCGCGACATAATTTTCGCATTATAAATTATTTGAATTTATTTACACTGAGGCTTCTTAGATCTGACCATTCATTCATTCATTCAGACTTTTGACAGTAGTTACGGGTAGTCAGAATCTTGACAGTCTAATGACTAGTTTTACCAATCTCATGTTATCCATTAACTGGGTTGTGGAGGTTAGATAGGGAGTCGCCCCCATGTAAATGACTGATAATCAGCTGCATTGGATTAGTCTGGTAGCCGACCCAAATATAGTTTGGAAAAGGGTAGGCAGGTAATGATGGGAGACCATCTTTGAGTCTAAAGATACTTAATACACACACTTCATGTCTATGCAGCTGCCTCTTGATCTGACAGACGGTAACATTTCTTTCAGAAATTTTACCTCATGTGTGTATTGAAACATGCTGCGCCGACCCCAAATAAATTGGGATAAGGGCAGGAGGATGATGATGATGATGATGATGTGTGTATTTAAAGACGACATGACATAACATCACGCCTGTATTGCCCGAACGGTTAGGCAGGGGTGTACCTACGCGCAAATGTGTGCAAAAACTAAAACCTAGATCTTATGCTTATGCTTAGCTTATGATCTAGAGTTAATTATTGGTCATATTTGTATGGTAGTGAATCTTTCTGGACTAATATTTTTATCTCTTTAACAATGATAAAACTAATACTTACATGAATAAATAAAATAAATAAAATAATCACCGGCATCGAAAAATTTATCCGCATCACTGTCAACGGGAGAAGTGCCCAGTAGGCTGGCAGAATTTGAACCCGTTTTCGCTCCGTTGAATGGCAATGCTGATTCTTTGGCCAAAAAAAGGCTAATATTGTAAAAAGGAAAGATTTGTTTATTTCTATGTGTGTAGATGTATGTACAAACATACATATGTTTATTTGTAAGATATTAACTCAAAACCCGTAAAAAAAATCTTTCACTTGTAAAAAGCTACATTATGAGTGAGAAACAGGGTATTTTGTATTTTTCAAACTGCGGTTTAAAGGGGGTGTTAAAGTTTGAAGGGTACGTACTACGTAATCCACGCGGACGAAATCACGGGCTAAGTGCTAGTTAGAAATAAACACCTCTACAGTCTTCAATACACTTTGCTCAAATCTGACCGCTACGCAAAGAGCTACTCATCTTCCACCACGTAAAAGTTTACTCACGACCGCTCTCACGTGCCCACCACAAAAAGTTATACCCACAAAAATATGTTTGCACAAACAGAACGCCATTTTAAATGAAATTCCACACCGACGTAAAAGGAAACACGGTAAACCACCTTTTAATAATAAATAAGCTAGGTGTTAAGCTCTGCGACGGTGTCGCCACCTGCCGGCAGCTGTCAGGCACTCCTTCATCATTAAGAAGCTCACACGGGTATTTAGTATCTACTTACGTAGTTATAAGGAGTAGTTAGTTAAGTAGTGGTACACAGTTAAGCTCTTTAAGTTTGATAGGCTTTCGTGATAGTTAGACATTTTGAAAATCTGAAATGTGACTGTGATAGGTCAGTGTTGCTCAGAAGGAACTCAATTCTAATTTATAAACCTTTTCAAGTTTTTACACAATTATGTACAATTATGCCATAAAACTAACTATATACATATTTACAAAAACAAAATAAAATAAAAAGCCGACCAAGACACTCAGGCGTCAAAGTACTACTCCGCATCGCTGTCATCTGGAAACGTGCCCAAAAGACTGGCAGCATTGCCACTTTGGATGGCAATACTAATTCTTTGGGCAAAGAATGAGCCAGCCCTCTGGTCACGCAAAGTGTGAATCAGACTAAGCTAACTTGGGTCAGAAAGGAACAAAATCATTTATTGTGGCAACAGATTTTGAAATACGTACAGCAAGAAGAAAAAATAAAATGGCAATCTTTAAAAATAATTTTTGTGTGACTTATGGCAGCGTCATTATGCCGGTAGTATTAGACAGGTGTTGTTTGACGCTGGTTCGCTAGTGAACCTAAATCGAATGTGTATGTGGGCAACCCCACAGAGAGAAAAAAAAATCGCCACGAAAGACAAGCCAGAAATAGTATCTTACAACGCTCTGCGTCCGAGCAATGGTCAGAGAGAAGTCATAACTGTCCCATATGGACACATGCCAAACCAGAAATAGGGCTAAAATGTATTTATTGTAATCCAGACATACGTATTAAAATATGTATTGTAGATATTTAAATAGTACACCACGAACTACCAACATTCATTTTCTCCTTCTCTATCAAGTCCATTTAAAGGTTGTCTGTAAGAGATCGCTTTTAGTGATAAGGCCGCCCATTGTTTCACACTATGTAGCTCTTACAGTCATTATTATTTTGTAAGTTTTCATCGTGTAAAATAAAGAGTTCTATGTTATTTTATTATATAAGGAAAATTAAATGTCTCAGTTAGGTGAGCCCGCCGTAAGCCCTACGTTTAATAATATATGAGCGCTGTGTAGCGACACGACAGTGCCGCCACCTGTCGGCATCACCTGTAAGCTTCTCAACCCATGAGACGTTCACACATTTATTCATGTTTAATGTAATTCGCAGTTCTTTAGAAAGCATTACAAGTTTTCTATTTAATTATGTGGGAAGTCTATAGTCAAAGGGTACAATCCATATGGCTAGCTTTGTCCCAACTATTTCGGGGTCAGTTTGCAGTCTAACATGATACAACTATTTTATAAGGAGCGCTTACTTTCCGACTACCACAACCCAGTCACTGGGTAAAGCGATATCTCTTGGCAAGGCTAGGTGTCAGACTTTCGGGCAGCTAACCACCCGTAATGATACTCAAAAGGTATCACTGCTTTCAAACGGTGAATGGTAAACTCGTGATGCATCCGGCATGCCTTAGGACCAAAAAATCTAAGGCGCAGGCCAGACAGCAACGACGTCGGGCAAGGATTGGGCGCGGACATGGTGTCTATTAAATGATCTTTCATAGAAAATGTAAGGAAGTCGCGCAATTGTGATATAAATATAAAGGGTGGATGGGGTGCAGACGCGAGGCTTCGTCGTCTTTGTCCTTTTGTAAAACGCACCGAGTCACAGACAGGGCGAGGACAAAGCACGGACAGCAGGGTGCGGATAGGGGGGGACGTGGGGTGTGAATGTGTGATACGTGGTATCGTGTTGCAGCCGTCGCGGATTGCGTATCAAAAGTGTAACGGTATAATTTGAAAAGTTGCGTCCGTGCCCCGTCTCTGCCCTGTCTGCGACTCGTCCTCGTCGTGTCCTGTCTGGCTTCCCTTACCCTTACTATAGGTACCCCTCGCAGAGAGGACGATGTCCTCTCTCTGTCCAAGCAGTAGAAACAATACAGCCCGATTATGTCACGTTACCACATTCAATTATCAGCACTCATTACTGTAACTCATATAACCCACCTACATTTTAATCAAAATCGTACCGTAACTACGCACCGTAAATACGTTGCAAAACGCGGTATTTTGTGTCAAATCCGAGTTAAATTACTGAATAATTCCGTCGGTACTCAGCAAAGGAATAAATTAACTTTCATGACATATACGTACCCATGTGTGTACATTATGTGTATATACATAAATACGTAACGTTGGGCAATTAATCACTCCTTGAAGGTACCAACTGTAAGGCTTTCGTGTACAGTCAACGTGAAAGGTGACATAATTATTTTACAAAATACTTTGAAAATTTCATATTAACATATTTTGTGGATTATTTTCCATGTGATGTTTGTAAGCAATAATTATAGATGTGATAATGTTTTTACCTTTTAAAGGACGTTAAACCGTTGATCCCGGCTGTCATCTTTAGATTATTGATAGTCGTAATAAGAAACACAAGTCTGGCAACCAATCTAATTATCGTATTACCCATTAACCAGGTTATGAAGGTCTGATAGACAGCTGCTCCATAAAAAATGCTGGTATTCAGCTGGAAGCTGGCCCCAACTTAGTAAGAAATAGACTAGGCAGATAATTATGCAAGTAAGTTGTTTTTTAGGTCCAACGGAGAAAAACCCGCTTTAACCCCACTAAGATAATATATATATATATGGCTGTTTGTGTATGTGAGTTTTAAATGTTTGTGAACGCACCCACGGTACAGGAGAAATTCCTAGTGTGGGGCAACGTTTTTAACAAAAAAAAAAAAAAAAGATAAAATAAAAAATTGGAATCAACATCACACTTGTGTTTCCAACTGTACAACTGGTACCACTCTATTGTACAAAGGCGAGAAATTTAACCATTTCGTGTTCAAACCCCTGGGTTGTGATTTTATTTTAGGGTTAAGCATATGGAAATGAAACGGAAACGTTGTAAGTGACTTGTCAGATTATTTGTTCCTGATAAATTTTAGTAAATTGTGTTTGGGTAAATGCTGTTTCTACATTTATACTTACTAATATTACGAAGCTGAAGAGTTTGTTGCTGGAAGGAACTACCAGTCGAATTCGAAAAAAATATTTTTATATTTGGTAGCCAAGTCCTTGAGGAAGGTTATAGGCTAAAATTGTTATAAATACAACTCTTAGGAGCGGGTGACGCCACAGGACACGGCTTGTAGCTACCAATCCTGTGTTTACGTAGTTTACACAGCTTTGGTGGGAATATAGATGGAGAGGGTAATCTTAGAAGGCAATGCAGTCTCTCTCTCTAGTCAAAACAATTGTTTCGGTAAATGCAGTTGCTATATAGTTCTATAATAAGCGACAAATATAGGGTATGATATTAATGCAGCTTTTGTGAGATTACCATTTTTGATAAATTATATTCTTTTATTTATTTCTGGGGAGTTTGTTCTGCCACTTCTTCTTCCCAGCAACAAGGCTAGGAAGTCGGGACTGTCTATTGTAAACGTTTTGACGTTCAAAAAATGCTGATTCTCAGCCTAATTTGAATAAATGAATTTTGATTGTTTGATATACGTTGAACCATCTTATAGCAAGCAATGGTTCACACGCTTTAAAGACGAGTCATTTTGGCCAAAAAGAGAGAAAATTTCCAAGGCAATGCCTTCTCTCTCTCTGTCTTTAGTCAAAACGCCTCAACGCCTACTTGTCTCAGCGTGCGAGCGACGTCCCTTACGGAGCCTTTATTCATGAGAACATCACAGGGTGAGGTCGCGAGTCAGACCTTCATTTTCTCCTTCCAAATTTCACCTACAGACAGAAATGAATAAAAACAACACCCTAAACTTTTATGTAACCGTAAGATACAGATACGGAAAACCAACGGAACTTTTTGTTTTTCACGTCCCATATCAGAAAACAGAGCAAAATCCCATATTTAGCGACGAAACCCGGACAGTTGTCTCTTTAACAGTGGGATATAAAAATGGCAGTCGCTGTGAGATAAGAAAGAGAAGTACCGCCATCCGTAAGGATTTTACGAGGTCTCCCTGACCCCGTGTTTGGGAGCCGCAAATGATGTAATAAATAACGGGTCCTGCCTACTATTTTTTAGTACGGTTTTTGGTTTTTGACGCAGGGCAATTTCTTATTGATTTGTTTAGGTTTGAAATTGGAACAAGAATACTTAGAGCATGAAGGAGAACTCTCTTGAAATATTGTAACAAGGGAATCTAGGTTCGAGTTTTCAGTTTCAGTGGTCGCTTTTGGGTTGATATGAGGTTACTTTGGTCTAGGTAGGGTTCATAACATACTCCCTCTACAGTGGTACACGTCTAATCAAAACAGCCCCTGAAAATATCGATATAATTCCAAGTATTTGGCTGTGGCCATGCCTGAGTTGATCGCAAGTGTAACTGCTAAGTATGAGGTCCTGAGTTTGATTCCCGGCCAAAGCGATATTGGGTTATTCCATCTGGAATATCTCAGTAACAGTCCGAAGACTATTTATAATATAATATAGCTGAAGAGGTTGATTGTTTTTATGTATGAACGAGCTAATCTCTATATTATTTATTTATTGCACATGATATTTCAATTCTCGAGGAATTTTATAGGCTTTTTAACAACACACTACAACCCTTAGGAGCGGATGAATCCGCGGGGCATGTCTAGTATTAACTATATATCTAAATTCCTCACGAGGTTTTCCTTCACCGAACCATAGAATCTTTTTCAATTAAGCTCCGACAAAATTATGTGATTTTCTTTGCAAGTCCCATATTTATTGTACCTATACGTCTGCCAACCCCATACCGTAACATTATATACGGCTCCACACAACAATTACAGCTCCTAAATTGGATGTCAATACGGGTGACAAATGGCTTGCCTATAAGTAAGATTTCATGTTCCATCAATTAATGTATTCCTTTAATTAATGGATTTTGAGGCTGTAACGCTGTTCGGCACTGATCTTGACATATTAATACTACACAAAGGCATACGACTATTATATGTTAGCAATTTGGAACCCAAACATGTAAACAAAAACGTGTGTTTAAAAAAATAAACTTTGCTAACCCCGTAAAGTTGAGTTTGCACAGTTGAACTCTTTTTGACTTTGACTCCGGGCTGCTTCTGCTTTCTCCGGGCTGCCCGACCCAGGATCGAATCTGAGAGAATGCTTTAATCTTACCGAAAACGTCAAAACTTTTGTACTAATATTGAAACAGCGCCTCTACATTACGTTCGTGAAACAAAAACCAAATACCGTTTTATAGTAAAATTACCCAATTCGACGTTCTTGGTTGGTAAACTTCTCGCAAAAAATTCGTGCTAGTAGCCCTACTATACTTTATAAATGAATTACTTCACCGATCCATTAATCGTGGCAAAAATATTACCTTCAAACTTACCGTAAATATCTTCGAAAGATAATCAACGTCTGACGTCGTCACTTACGCATTTTGTTCACTTATGCATCGTTTCTAAGTTCCACAAAGCACTTTTTCACGCTTAAATAACCCAACACAAACTGAAACCACGTTCAGCACTGCACACTTATGTGACACTATTTTTAATATAGCACAAATAATTTTAGTCAGTGTTGGAATTCCTGTCTGGTTGTTAAAAAGAATCCTTAATTAGCAATCTTCAATTCAGTCACTGATGGACAATGCAAAGCCTAATCCACTGTGTCCAAAGCCATGAAAGATTGCACGAGTTCTTCAGCTAACACAGGTAAGCAAAAAGGAAGAAAGATTGAACAATATTCCTCTACAGGCGTTAACTAGGGGATGAAAATTCGTCAGTCAAAATCAAATTTAAACAAAAATCATGTATTCAAAATAAGGTTGAGAATCAGCAATTTTTGAACGTTAAATAATTACATAAGACAGTCCCCCAAAACGCCCGCCATTTTAATGTTGCCTGAATCCATGGTTTTCAAATCCTTAATTTAAAATAGTCTCCTGAGAGGCTGTGACAAGTTACAAGTGTTACATTATGATAAGAGTGACTGATAAGAGAGTTTTGATGTATATTCGTGACAACAACCTCTCATTACAACCTAAAGAACACTCAGAAACAAATATACAAGCGTAAAGGCGATAAAGTAAAACACTTTGCCTCCCAACTCGATAACCAGCTCTCCGCGAAGACCATCAGCTCACGAACGTAACACTCCAGCAATACCAATTTGAATTCTGTGACCGCACAGCTAAGGGTCAATTTGCTTTGTCGCAATCGTGGCCTACAATACGAAATGAGAATTGAAGTGCCCGAAAGTTTCGGAATTGGGTCGCGAGGGCGGTTTAAAAATCGGCACAAGAGAATTCAAGTGAATTTTGGATAACTCTATGTATATAAATCGGATTTCTCCTGGCTTAATACTAGGACTGATGTTTTATTTTTATATTTGTGTTCCTTCATTTGTTTCGAACAAGAAGATTTTAAATTATTCAAAGGATGTATGATGGATATGTTGATTGTACTGTGAATATCAATAAAATTTATATTTGTGTAGCCAATGTTAGACTTACCTAATGGTATTTTTACTTTAGTGCGTATTCGTAGCGTGGTGGAACTTTTATTGACTCGTTCTACGAGTATTTCTATAGATATTATTAAAAAGCCAAGCTAGACTTAATGCATAGATGTCTATTGTTTCCTAGGAACAGAAAAAATACATATTATGTATAAAACACAATTGTCGCTTTATAAAAGATTACAGTTCCGCTGCATTGGGTGTTTTTTTTTGTTGTGGTCGTAATTGTTAGGGCAAGGTTTAAATGAAAGAAAATTTATGGGAAATCCGAAAATTATACTTGGAAGTTTTGGTGTTATTATTCTATATTAAAATCTCAGATTTTCTTGAAATTCTAAAAAGAAAATCCTACAAAAAAAAAAGAATTCATAGTACAAATAAAATATTGCATTCGTGGGAAGTAGGGCACGGTCCCTAGTATAAAATAAAATCCATTAAAAAAAGGTGTATGCTTAGCACCATACCATAGAAATGAAAACTTTAACAGTTTTCTAATTTAAAATTGTGCGTCGCCAGTCTGGTTTGGCATGTAGGTGACGCGTTTCTATCAACATGTCGGTGACGCGAATGTGGCTGCCAAGTTTCTACTTTAATTAAACAAGATTTCTGTTCATGCAAGTTCTGCTTACAAGTAAGTTGGTCTGTTATCGGCCCACTTATAATGACACAGGTCCCTTATCCCTCGTCAGTGTGATATCGAGCCCCGACCGTTAAGCCCTCTGACAGATCAGTGATACCAAGTACTCCAGGGACCTGACTCGTAAGTCTCTGCATCAACCCGAATAAGGAATTATCTTGCAAGATTTCAGAAGGATGTGTACTTGTGTAGACTTCCTCTTATGTCGTACAAAGATGAAACGGTTGGCGCAGTGGGTTTGATTCCCGCACGGAACAAATATTTTTATAGCCTAGAGGTGGATGTTCCGGGTCTGGCTGTTTGTGTACGTGAGTTTGAATGTTTGTAAACTCACCCACGGTACAGGAGAAATTCCTAGAGTTGGACAACGTTGGGCAAAAAAAAAGACTTTTGTGAAAAATTATTATGTAAAGTGATGGGCAGTAACGTCCGCGTTGTCCATATCGCTATTACGTATCGGTGTGTATTGATAACGTATCATATCTTCATAATCCTTAGCAAAAATGATCACTTATCTAAATTTCGTAAGAAACTCAGGTAAATTCTTTTTTTAATCCTGTATCTTCTCTACAGATTTCTGTTCAATTTAAAAAACCTGTCATAATGAATTTCATGTTTATTTATGATATACTTGATATCTAACGATATCAGACACTTGAGGCTAGAGATGCCTATGCATTCCACCAGTTACAATAAAAAACGTGATTCTTTCGGAGTTTTTTTCCTTTTTGCTCGAACTTAACATTAAAACTTAACATTGCATTAGGAATACAGAGATGTTAAGTCGAGGAAACGCCGCTTTTCTTAAACAATAGTACGGAACCCTTAATCAACGAGTCCAATTTGCACTAGTCCGGTTTTTATCTTAGCAACCCGCTAAAAAAGTAAGTTATGAAACTTAAGACAGAAACCAGATTAAAACTCACAAAGTAAGCCTGTAACTCGATTTATCTAGCCAGTCTCGAGTCACTTAGCTCGGCCCCCTGGAGACCACTCGTGGTACGGCAAACTTTGAACGTGAGCAACTATTAATACAGTCGACGACTCTCACTGCACCTTAATTGATTGGTTTAGCTTTTAACCGAGAACTAACACGGTTTAGCTGTTAGCTTGTCGAGTTAGTGGTGGTAACTGCTGGTAATCTACCTAGCCTTCTCCTAACTATATTAGGGTCGGTTTCCAGATTAACCGCATGCAGCTGAATACCAGTATTTACATGTTGTGACATCCAGAAACCAGGTTTTATTTTAATTTTTATTTAAGAAAAGTTATATAGAAAAATACACATATCTTCAGTCAAAATGCTCACACAGTTTGTCGGTACTAACACGATAGGATACCCTTGGTAGGATTGGTTGGCCTCGGAAAACGTATCTTAATAAAAGTTTCTTACTTGGCTATAGTATTTCCGAACCACACAACAGTGGAAAGACTGGGAGGGGATAGCCTAGAAAGACCTTTTTGGTGATGTTCTTCAGAAATCAGTAGTATTTAAAACCATGTATGAGCAGTGTCCCTATCAATAACAGGTGCGGTCGCAGTCAAAGACTTTGGGTTACAAGGGCGGGGTTAAGTCGGCTATAGAAATCATGGATGCTAATGGAAATATTCCAGATTAATTAAAATGTGGTGAAAATAAAATTTCTAACAGATTTTCCAATTTCACGTGACGATTTTGGGGAGAAGGAGGTCTCGACCCTTAGAACCCCTGGGACCGCAACTGGAATGCTAAAATCGTTCGAGTTGACATTACCTTAACGCCAAGCAAAAGTAGTATGTAAGAATCGTAGCGGACGTTATATGTTTCTCACTATCCCCATTAGAAAAGGCGTAAGTTCATGTACTAGCCTAGACAAAATAATAATAATAATATATTTATTTGCTTAAAACACGGTATAAAAAAGTCTTACACAAAAATGAGATCATACATGTTTAGCTTAAAAATAAAGCATGCAAAATTGTTAAGCACAAGCAAGTGCAAGATGCAAGTGTTGAATGTTGCTAATATTAGTGTTCTAGGAACTCCTTAATACTATAAAAATTATTTTCATTCAACCAATTGTACAATTTAAATTTAAATATTCTACAATTTAATTCTTTCAGTGTCATTGGTAACTTGTTAAATACACGTACACACATAGCTACACAGTTTTTTATTATATTTAGTACACCTAGGCAGTTCGTCAAGTATAAGTGTGTATTGGTCACGCCGACTTCGTGAACATACTTCTTCTGCTGTTTTAAATAATTCTTTGTGTTTCTTTACGAACATACACATCTCGTAAATATATAACGATGGCAATGGTAGCAAACCAAGCTTTTTAAATATTGGTCTACACGATTCATCGGACGGAAAACCTGACCGTCATTTATCATAGAAGGTGTGAGGCCTTAAAATCATAGCTAGACCATCCATTTCTCCATTTCCTACTGCGCAAAATCTAGGACAAAAACGTCATGCTATCCCGCATAAATTATCCAATTAGTTTTGTGGAAAAGAGAGCGTTCATTAAACCACAAGTGGTATATTTAAATTATTTGCGGCTGGAACCGGATTTTGTCAGAACCAACCGGATTTTGTCAGAACCGGGGCGAAGAGCCGAAGATAAGCTTGTTATGTAGCAAGGTTACTTGATGTGGACGGTTTTAGGCGCCATTACGGTAACGAGGCGCCGAGTGGTCTAATTAAAAAGTATGTCCTTTTTATTTATTGTGTACGATATTATGGTCGCGCGGAAATAAAATGGGTCTTTTTGTACTTAGGTTGGTTTAAAAGGTGTGAGATTTATTAAGTGTGCTGAATCGAAATGTTATGAGTTTGACGGTATTTTATTATATTTTTTTAAGAGAAAACCGTAATTGTTAAATGAATAATTGTCTGTAGTACGACATGTTTCTGTTGATATACGCCTCGTCGTGAGATTTTCTGTTTATCACTATTTTGTTTTAGGTTTAAGAACAACTTAATTTCTCGTAAGAATTACATAGATAATTCACTGACTGAGAAACAAACTAAAATTTAGATTTATAATTTGAGCGCACTGATTATGTGGGTACACAGATAAATAGTAACATATACTCGATCTTAAGTTTAACAAAACACAACATGGATTAACTTTGATTTTTACAAGATGTGGCATTGATGGTAAAGTCTGTTATTAGCAGGTTTGTTGCCATTTTTTTTCAGTTTATCGTCTTATTTATACACTATTGGGCCATACATGATTTTTGAAATATTTTGAGAAGGTATTGGCTGTTTTTCTATTGTTCTTAGTTATATTTTTTTAACAGTCTATATACACCATATTCTGTACATCAAACTAGGTATCGTTGAACCAAAATAATCACTGGGGTTTCCTAGCAATCATTTTAGTAGAATGATGACCCAGATAAAAATGATGACAGAGTGTAAGTCTTAATACTGCGTCTTGAAATTGTAATGTATGCCTATTGTCTACTAACCAGTGTTTTACATGTTCGCAAGTAAATTAATATGTTAATTATGTGTCATTTTCGATTTTTGATGGTGAGAAAAATCGTGAAATACAGCGTTTATGCAACGTCACACAGGGGTCCTAAAAGTATTTATATTTTATTTCATTTTTTAAACGTTGCCCCACACTAGGAATTTCTCCTGTCTCGTGGGTGCGTTTACAAAACATTCAAATTCACATACACAAACAGCCAGAACCGGAACAACTAACTGTAGGCCTTACAAATATTTGTTCCGTGTGGGAATCGAACCCACAACACGCAGCGCAGCAGCCAATCGCTCAGCCACTGTGCCAACCGTGCCACCTAAAGTTTATATACCACATTTTCTGTGACGAACAAAAAAAATACTTTCTCACTCTCTAAGTTCTTTTCAAATCTGTCTGTCTGTGTTATTTCCATCTCTCGTTATTTTAAAATATGCAGAGGTTAATTCTAACATTAAATCTAAAGATAACCTTCATAAACCAGCATAGAGGCCTAGATTACTCTTATTTATTTATTTATTTAATACTTTAAGCACACAAATGTACAGAGGCGGACTTAATGCCATAGGCATTTTCTACCAGTCAACCTTTTTACTCTTCAAGGCACATGACCTAAGAGGTTGCTATAAAATGTATATCTCGATTTGTGCGGGTATTCCCCTTACCAACAGTTACCTCACGAGTCTCACGGGAGGCAGAACTTACTCTTGTATTCACATTAATACGCGTCGGGATGAAAAGCAAGATTTACCTGTTGTATGGATAGCTCTTCTTTGTTTGTCTTTGTAGTTACGGAGAAAAGTTTAGAACAGTGAAGATGTTTCGTCTCCAAAGTTTTATAGTTGTGTTATTTTTTATTTAATACCTCCACCTAAACCACAAACCTGTATCGTGGGTGCGTTAACAAACATTTAATCTCCCAAGCTAATTGGAAATAATATGAAAATTAAATAATCCTCTGAACGGCGCACTGAATAATTTATTTATTTATTTTAATACGATATCATAGCATCATACAGCCCCAAGCTAAGCAGAGCTTGTGTTACGGGTACTAAATGACTGATATACTTAATACAACTCATTACATAGATAGATATTTTTTATTATACTTAGCAAATACCCATAACACCTGGAACAAATCTTTGTAGATCGTACAAACATTTGTCCCAAGGCGGGAATCGAACCCGCAACCTCCTGCGTCGCAGGCGGACCTTCGCCCGCTGCGCCACATCGGTCGTCAGTTTATGTTAACGGTTTCTTCTAAATCGATTAATTACAGACGACTGATGATATTATTGTATTGTTTATTACGTACGTGACACGAATTTCGTTTGACTAAATAACTTTTAGGCAATTTGATGTTTTCGGTTGATAAATTACTCGCAAGTAATTCGTGCTAGGGTCACAGATCCTATCGACAGAGGCAGTATATCCAGCCTGTGTTCAATTTAACTCGTGGTCCCCGGGCGTGCCACATAAAGTTTCAGCGAGTAAAACTATCAGTTCGTTGACAACTTGTCTCTCTCAACCATTAACTATTGAGTTTACTTTCACACGACAGTATCAGGAAGTTTCTTTATTTACCAATTTAACTTTTACGAATTTTCCAACAAATTTTTATTGTTCTGGCCTTGTCTCGAGTTGATCATCATCATCTGCCTAGCCTTTTTCCAACTATTTTAATGGCTGGATACCAGTGTTTTACATGGAGCCACTCCCTATTTGACAACCAGGCTTACCAAGGGGTATCGTGTTGCCCAGTAACTGGGTTGTCGAGGTACGATAGGCAGTCGCTCCATGTAAAATACTGGTATTCAGCCGCTTCCAGTAAGACTGGAAGCCGACGATAAAATACTAGTATTGATCTGCCCCTGGTTAAGCTGTAAGCCAACCTCAAAATATGTAGTTGGGAGAAGGCTATGAAGAGTAACAAAGGCGTAAATGTAACAACGTATTATTTTAAAACACATAACATTACGCCCATAATCCTTGAAGTGCTAGGCAGTGGTACACCGTATGTAGTATTTGAAACCACTACCCATATTCTGCCAGTAATGTGGAAGTCCCAATAAGAAGAGTCTTTTTTCAAACTGATAAAAGATTATTTTTTTCAAGACATCTGATTACTTATTTTCTTCTCATTATTTTAAGCAAACCACTCGTCATACACAATATATCTACACATATAACTTACATTAACAGTTAAGTATTCATTTAAATAGAAATTCCATGTATTTAATATAGAGTATAATTTACCATTTCAGTACTTAACATAGTCAAACTTATTTTAATACCATTTTATAATTTTAATTTCATTCTTATTGTGCATCCTAACTAATCGATTTCTAGATTATTTAAGACCTCTTACACAGTGGAAATGGCCATTTAGATAATGGCTACCGTGGGCCATTGTGTACAGGGGTCATTAGAGCATGGTCTAGAGTCTAACCTAGTGTTAACATTTGACATTAGATTGTTAGATAATCCTTTTATAAAAGCGGGCGAGCTCACTATTAATTATTATAGTATAACTAGATACATAATACTAATGAATTTACTGTGTGTATCTCTTTTTATGCTCGTCAACAGATGTCGCTTATCAAAAGGTATGGCGTGGCTGCGTATACTTTGATCTTAATTTTGATTTTCGAAAAAAAAAAATACGTTTTTTCTAGATCTTGAGAAGGATTTATTGCGAATCGTTTAGTATAATTTCAAGAGCACCACATACAATACACAACACACTACTGTACCCGAGACGAATATGGACGTAAGTACACATGCGTCATTTATTGTTTAAGACGGATAGATAATGTTTATCTTGTGGATACTCTTCTTTTATATATATTGTAACTAGCACTTCGTCCGCGTGGATTTCGGAATGATCCCTTTGAACTTTAACATCCCCGGCGGCCTTTAAAGAGTAGTTTTAAAAATAATGATAGCCTATAGCACTCAGGAATAATGTAGCTTTCAAACGGTGAATTAAAAACTAGAAATGGATCATTAGTTCCGGAGATTACCCTCTACATACAAACTTACAAACAAATTTTACCTCTTTATAATATTAATATAGAAGTAAAGATATCTAGGTTAACCAGCCGTTACAGTGTTAATATTTCAAACAAAACCTTGTGAAATTATGTTTTTAATTAATAATAATTACTATGAATTATATTATGAATTAAAAACATATAAGCATCAAAATATTGTGACTATGTCACAATTTGTCGTAGTCACGATCGCCTGCGTGGCTACTCGTTTGTACCCGCGCCGCCTACGCGGCTACGCGGCTACGCTGTCGTAGCAAAATGCGTAGCGACTGCGAGTTTTTACAGAATGAATTTAATCTTCTTATCGAATCGATCCCACTTCGAAATGTGTTGAGATTTTTATAAGACTAGCTGTGCCCCGCGGTTTAACCCTCTCTTGAAAATATTATTTTGCGTGAATGTTTCCAATGTTTCAATAGTAATTCTGTTATTCGGGTCGTAGACAAATCCAACAAATTAAAGATAAAAATCGGTGTAGCCATGATTTATAAATGGTGTAACTAACCCGACTTTGTTTTATATATCAAGAAGGTGTATAGGTATACGTATTTTGTATACTTGTCGCTAAATAAAATAGCCGCACGGGTCTATCAAAGGTTAAACTATGCTTGCCGAGGTCAGTATGTGGTTGGGTGACCGGTTCATTACATATCAAGACTCCTCTGTGCCTTGGGAAGCCCGGTAAGCCATTGATCCCAGATGTCATTTGTAGATCTTTGACAGTCGTTACGGGTATCGTGTTGCCCAGTAGCTAGGTTGTGGAGATCAGATATTCAGTCGCTTCATGTAAAATACTGGTATTCAGTTTTCGGTTACACTATAAGCCGACCCCAACATTGTATTTGACGACCGATGTGGCGCGGCGGGCGAAGGTCCGCCTGCGACGCTTGAGGTTGCGGGTTCGATTCCCGCCCTGGGACAAATGTTTGTACGATCTACAAATGTTTGTTCCGGGTGTTCTGGGTATTTGTTATGTATAATAAAAAACATATATCTATGTAATGTATTCTATTAAGTATATCAGTTATGTAGTACCTATAACACTTAGCTTGGGGCTAGATGATGCTGTGTGGATTGTCCAATGTAGTTGGGAAAAGAAAAGGCAGATGATAATATTGTTATACATATTTCGTATAGGTATCGTTAAAACAGGTAGGTGAAGCGTCTACGTGATGGTCCTTCAAAATTCACGGATATAAGCAATACTCGTATACTTTCAAAGGACACACGTCGTTACATCACGCCACGGTAAACCTAACGATATCTCAATAAGATGAATAACATCAAGTTGTTTGTCAAGGATGCTATCGAGAACATCAGTATGGAAACGCAAAATAGCGCGGCAGCGGTGTACTTTTTGTACTCTCAGATTTTGAGTTTTGAAGTCCCATGTGGTAGGCAGCAACCCAGACTTCGGGATGCTAGTAAGAAATTCCAGGTGTACAAACCCAATAATAGTCCGATCCGGGCACCGAACCGAGAACCTGGACCGAAAAATGGACCAACGAGGCAGTCACCCTTCGTTAGAGGGGTTTTGCATTATTTCAATTCACATACAGCCGTCATTACGTATTGGTATTTGTACTAGCCCAAACTGTCCCACTGCTGGGCAAAAGCCTCCATTCCTTCCATCGGTCGCGATTTTGCACGAACCTTAAGAATTGAAGGGAGGTGCCCTTCAATTCTTAAGGAAGATATCTGGATCATCCCGCCATCTCCTTCGTGGTCAGGCGCTGTTTTAGGGCACCAATTCTAGGCCCACAGCTCGTTCGCCATGCAGCCAACTTGACGATGTCTTGCCCAGTACTATTTAAGTTAAGCAGCCGTAATCACTACTATAGAAAAAAAAAAACATATTATTTTAGTAAAAAACATCTGAATAAAAAAATACTCCAATTTCTACAACGGAACCCATGGGACCCCAAAACAGTACCATTGAATTAAAAAATCGTAAACTATTTTTTATCGTTCACTTAATGGCCGATTAATGCGGTGATTAGGGCTGTAGGGCGGCTAAAGTGGCTATACCGGCCACTGGTACAGAAGTTTTTAGGGTTGCCAAAAATATCTTATTGACTTAATTAAATTCCTTTACTCTAAAAAATCCAGTAAAAAATCCAGTTTAAAGAAGGATATCAAAATAATAATACCTGCCTGTGACCGTCCCACTTCAGGGCAACGGCCTCTTCTCATACAAAGAAGGCACGACCATAAATCACTTTGCTTGCTCAAGGCAGACTCGCGATTTCAGACTTATATTGTACATAAGCCGTCACGATATTTACCTTTACCGATATCGGTGATGTCCAGGATGAACTTAGAAAGTACTATAAGAATTTAAAATGTCAATTTGGTATTTGCCCGGATTTGATCCCAAAGCTTTGTACATGAGAGGCGAGGCGTTTACCACTGCGTTATTACAGTATCAGGAAGGATTAAAATCACGCTAAACATAACTTCCAAAATGTGGGTGTACTATAGGTACTCCTCTGCATAACACTTCAGAAATTAAAGACATAATGTACATATTGTGAAGGATTTATAATCTGCATAGTAAATGTAATAACGAGCGTACTTGAAGAGTGTAGTTCCTTTAGGATGAGACCCTGTTCCTACCTCAAAAAATATGTCTCTGTAACGTTTTTACTTATGCATAAAAATAAAATAACTAAGGGTGAATAGCTCCAAAGTCAAACCTTAGACACAGTAATGACGTAAAAGAGGAAACTAAGACAGGGTAATGACAGAAAAATAAATAAATAATTCTGGACAATCCACACAGCATCATCTAGCCCCAAGCTAAGCAGAGCTTGTGTTATGGGTACTAGATGACTGATGTACTTAATACAATACATTACACAGGTATATATTTTTTATTATACATAGGAAATACCCAGAACACCTGGAACAAATATTTGTAGATCGTACAAACATTTGTCCCAAGGCGGGAATCGAAACCGCAACCTCCTGCGTCACAGGCGGACCTTCGTCCACTGCGCCACATAGGTCGTAAAAGTGCAAACTACCGACTAAGGGACAACCCTAGCTAGAGTAAACCATTATCAGTAGGCTTACACAGAATGTCAGCACGCGTAAACTGGGATAAATCAGTGGCCGAGAAATATTACTTCTTATCTTAAGAAATGCTTACGCTGTCGCACCCGGCTATAAAACGCGTAAGTAGACTTACAGCATTTTTCTGGGTGCATCTATCTTCTAATACTTATATGAAAATCAATGTTTGTTTTTGTGTTCGTAATACATGCACTGCCGTACAGTTCGTCCGAATTAAAAAAAATGTTTTTGTATTTATAAGCGCAATTTTTGAGGCATGTTATAAGCTATTTATAACACAAATACACGCGCGATCTGGTCTTCTTCTGCACATAGCTGTTTGTGCAATTTCTGTTAACCCTCATATTTATTATCTTTTTATTTTGTTTTTTTAATTTTTACATGTTTATAAAATGACAAGTGGAAGTGCGGAGTCTCCTAATTCAAGCAATTCCTTGCTTAACAGGAGATCTCCAAAACTATGTATCAAAATACTTATAGCAATCGAAATAAACATTTTTTTTATTTTTTATTATTTTTACTTATCATCACGCTAAGACCCTTAGGTGCAAGTCAAACCGCGGGGCACAGCTAGTACTAATATATAATAAAAAATGATGAGTTTGTTTTTTTTGGTTTGAACTTATCTCTGGCACTACCATTCGTATAAGAAAAGGTCTTTTTACATTTGATAGCCCAATTCTTGAGAAATGTTATTTTCTATTTAACATCACGCTACGGCCCTTAGGAGTAGATGCACAGCTACTATTTTACTAACCCCCGACGCAAGAACGACGCACAGTGTTCGGAATGATTATTTTACGAGCTACTTTTATTTTTATATGAAAATTTTAGTTTAAATGTAGGCGTGTGGACTTATATGAGAAATACACATATATTACTTAAGTATTGTTGTATTTATATAGTGTGAACATATTTATATAGAGTTTACTTTTTGACATTTTTAAATACGCGGCCCTGAAAAAGGCCTTTGGCCTTTGTCTACTCGCTGTCTGCCTCATCATCGGATGAGTGCGTCCTTTCAGGCGCTTCAGGAACTTTCAATAATTGTAAAACTTCTGGCGCCAAAGTACCCGATTTTCTCTTAGGCAATGGTCTGATGCTGGATATTAATGGATCGGAGGAGATGAGCAGAGCATGTAGCAGGTCTTCAATAGTCTGCTTTCTTCCAATTTTTCTCGTGCTATGCTCTCTATAATAGCGGCAGTCTTTGTGTCTAGACTCTAGAGCTTCTTCGCTAAGCTGACCTATAGGAAGCACAAGGGATCCAATGACATCAGCTCCGTGAATTAATATTTTATGTATACTAGAAGGCATTTTGTACCATTGGTACTTAGTGACGAAGAGTCTAGCCGTGTCCAGTGAATACTCCTTATAGGCTTCTGGCTTCACATCGTACGAGCACGAAAGCGCTTTGAGTATAACAGAGAATCTTGTAATGAGATCTTTGTCGACCCCAGTTATCTCAGCTGCGAGATCAGGGTCTTCAAAGAATGTTCGCGCAGTATTCCCATCATTGGTTGAGCCACTACCTTGCTTTACTGTATCGACAAGGAGCCCAGTTCGACGACGATATTCTTCTATAATGGCGCGCTTTTTTTCTTCCACTGCTTCTTTGATGTTTTTAGTCACGCGCCCTGTTTGGTGTTCCTTCCTATACGATATGTGGAGCACACACTCAAACAGTCGAATATGGGCATGTAATGTTGACAACCCATATGCATACAAATCTTTGTTGCATGGCCTCTGAATGACCGCATCAATATCATTCATATGATTAGGTGTTGCTTTGCATATGTTGCAAGTCTGGGAAGATTTATTGTCAGAGAGTGCATTGGCGGCTTTTCCATCTAGCATTGTCTCTATTAAAATGTGCTCAATGTTGACCGTTAGATCCCCGATTTCTATTTGCGTAGGATTCAGAGCAGCTATTTGTCTGTTGATGTAGTCGTCTTCATCTTTTAGAACCATGTGGCTTTCCTTCAACATTTGGTAACGTATCGGGCGGCAGAAGCGAGTGGAGGAAGATCTCGGGTTTTGCCAAAGAATTGTCTCACTTTCCTCTCTCTTCATCACTAGCTGTAGTGGAACTAGCGATGTGAGTAAGATATCTGCATCTGACGCTGCCGCATCTTCTGTAAACCGCTGCTTATATTCTGACTGGCTGCTGCTTCCGTCAAATCCCCACTTTGATTTAAGGTAAAGTTTGCTGTTTCCATCATCGATCACTACACCTGCTATTACATCTAGCTGAACTTTAACTAGTCTTTGTGCTGTATGATCAAGCAAACTCTGCAGCTTAACTTCGCCATTCGTCTCAGTTATTATTATGTCGTTTGGGTAACACTCTTTTCGTGCCTTCAGAACCCTATCATATGATGGGTATATATCACACCCTCTCTCTTTAGCTCCTCTGCGAATCTGTTTATACTGGTCCACGCTAAGTTTAGAATTTGTTATCAGAGCTAATGCTTCATCTGGAGTATATGGACGTATAAATCTTGGCGTTAGTTTCCTTCTTTTAATCGTCCGAAGTGATTTAGGTGACGACACAGTTACTGCCTTTATAACGTTGGCCATATTCCGCTTACCAATTTTTGTGAAACTTGTTTGAGTGGCATAGGCAAGCTCCTCCGGAGAATGTTCCGCCACCAACATTTTCGTCCGCTTTTTCTTTGCTGATGCACTTAAACCAACAAAATCCTTCTTTTGAGTTACAGCGGATCGAGCACGTGTAAATTCAGGTTGTCCGGCATCTTGATTTTGTACTAACCAAAGCTCTTCTTGCAGCCAGTCGTTGCATTTTAAAACAAACTTCTCTTTGTTCCTGATAGCACTCCATTTCTTGGTTAGCACAGCAGAAAACACCTTTATTTTATTTTTAATAACTTTTTCTGGAAGTCCTGGAATCTCTGAAGAGACATAGTCAACCATCTGAGCAATAGAAGATCCCTTATTCGCTTGATTGACCAGTTTATGCCGACATAAAAGGTCGAAAAGGTGAAGGCGTGTTATTCCTCGGGTAACACCTGGTGAACGAAAAATGACATTACTCAAAAGTCGAGGCGAGTCGAATATTGAGACTAGATTCATTCGACAGCTAGATAAATACTCGAGTTTCACAAAAAAACATGGACGGCTGGAATTGGCTGGGAAAAAGTTGGAGTCTATTGAACGTTTAAACTTTTTGCAAATTTCTTTATTTTTTTTCAATTTACATTTTATATATTTCCTCATAATACAAATTTATATATGATTAACAAATTGATGTATATCTTACCTGTGGATGAGGAACACATGATGAACCAAAAGTTTTATTAAAAAAACTCAAAAACTGTTGTAAGAACAGAACGTAAACACGTGCGATAATTAATTAGCGGCTAACAAAAGCGACTGACCGGTATTGTTATCGTGTGGGACTGGAGCAGTGCTGAGTGGTGAACATTTCTCGGAATCGGCAAATTTGGCATGGGAACGAATTGTATGACTAATAGTGTACCCTAATCACTTGCATATTTCAATTTATATTGCCATGATGTTTGTACCTAAAGTAGCTCGTAATATAATAATTCCGAACACTGTGCGACGGGGCGTTATAAGTTTGACGTGTATGTGTGTGTGTCTGTCTGTGGCATCGTAGCTCCCGAACGGATGTACCGATTTTGATTTTTATTTTGTTTGAAAAGTGAATTAGTAAGGGAGTGTTCTTGAGTTATGTTTGGAGAGGGAGTTATGTTTGATGAAAATCGGTTTAGCCGTTCAAAAGTTATCCGTATTTTACTCTTTGAATCTGTTTTATTTCGCAAGATAACGAGTCTTTCATATTTTTTAAACTTGTTTTAGGCTTTTTACGTTCATAATATTTTTATTATTTTGTGCTAAGAGTTTTTTTTAACACGTTAAACGCCAAATGACCGACGAACAATACATTTTCTATTGTGTCTCGTTGTTTTGCAGTTAAGTTGTTAATAATCCGACATTGCCACACCCGTCTTGAGTAAACGTGGCGTTATATAGTCTATCTTTTCTCAAGAATTGAGCTATCAAATGCAAAAAGATTTTTGTAAATCTTTAAGGATTTAGGAGCGTATTAAAAAACCACAAACTCTTTAGCTTTATTATATTAGTATAGTTATCTATACTAATATTCAGTTGTCCTTGGATTGTACATTTCCCTTTGAACTTGACATGCCGTCCACCCCTTTCAAAGCAGAGTTTTGGAACAAATATAGGTTAGACTCCTTGATAATGTAGCTTTCTATGGCTGAAAAAATAAGAAAATGGGTTAAGTAGTTTTTGAGTTTACTCATTACATACAAACAGTCTTTTACAATCTTTAACTAATATTAGTTTAGACAAAATTAGAAAATAAAAATAAAACTTAAAACTACACATTTAACTTTTTTGTCTACGTCGAAAGCAGAAACAGCCACTTCTTCTAACCCAGAGAGGGCAAAACTTTAAGTACTACACACTAGCATCTTAGTACTTACTCGAGGAAATGTTCTTGACTCGACATTGGTCTCCCTAAGGGTTATTTATTATGTAGTGTATATCTGTATACTGGAGGAGTGCCAGATGGTGCTATCGGTGACCTTCAGGCCTGATACTACGCCGAGCTGCCACATCACGGGAGACGGATTTACTTTGAGGCCGAGACAAACTCTCTGCGGGAAGCAACTGCAGGACTTCAATGCCGAAACACTTAAGTATCTCTCAACAAGAGAGAGACTTGTGTGTGTTGGAAAAAACACTTAAGTCTCTGTCTGGCTGAGAGAGATTTAAGTGGTTTACCAACGATCTGACGTGGTTAACGGAGTGCGGCTGCTGCGTGCAAGAAAACTACTTGACTAGTAAGTTTTTTTTTTTTAAACGTTGCCCCACACTAGGAATTTCTCCTGTATCGTTGGTGCGTTTACAAACATTTAAACTCACACACACAAACAGCCAGACCCGGATCAAGTACCTGTAGGTTATACCAATATTTGTTCCGTGCGGGTATCGAACCCACAACACGCGGCGCTGCAGATGGCTCAACCACTGCGCCAAACGTGTCGTTTGTAGGATATAAACTATTATATTTTACCTGAGCACAAAAAGAAAAAACCTCAGTCATGTACAATAAGTTAAGCAAACTTTAATATTAATCTAAATTCTCGTATTAATCATGGGCTGCATAAATTATATTTTTTTTCAAAGTCAAAAAAAAAAAAAAAATTGATCTGCATATATGTTGTCGGTGTTTCCCTTTGTTGTCAGACTACTCTAGGATGAAACAACGAAATAAACTCAGAAGTCCTTTTAAAGTGCAAACAGTATCTTGGTCAGATCATATGAGAACCATGCAGATTAGTATCCCAGATGGCCTTTTACGTATTTATATACAAAATTAGGTTTCCCATGAAACCGTTGAAAAACAAAAAGTAAATCCTTATTCCGTGCTACAAAAAGATCAATATCGGATCGTAAAACAATTTGCTTTTAAAGCGATATATACGATTTAAGAGGTGTTGAAATATCGGCTTCGGATTGGCGATACACGATCGGCGCCATGATTGCTTTTGTGAACCAATTTACGGTTATACGAGTATGATTGTGTTCCGTGTCTCGAACCAGGGGAGCTTTAATTACACAGCCTACCGTAGACTCGGTATTGAATTATTTTTCGGCGATTAATTAAAGCAATTACCATTTGCATATGACGGCTTATCCAACATTACATCACGCCCGTATTTCTTGGGCAGTGGTGTACAGTACACCACATTATTGTATTCTATTTGACGCTTCCTCAGTTTTGACGACCGATGTGTCGCGGTGGGCGAAGGTCCGCCTGCGACGCAGGAGGTTGCGGGTTCGATTCCCGCCTTGGGTCAAATGTTTGTACGATCGACAAAGATTTGTTCCGGGTGTTCTGAGTATTTGCTATGTATAATAAAAATATCTATCATGTAATGTATCGTATTAAGTATATCAGTCATCTAGTACCCATAACACAAGCTCTGCTCAGCTTGGGGCTAGATGATGCTGCGTGGATTGTCCAGCATTATTTATTTATATTATTATTTGTTAATGAGTAAGAGATATATGGTTTTCTTTTTTAATTTACGGAGTGTGATAAAGTTAAAAAACAAAGAAACCTACACCTTTTAACAATCATACATTATCATAGGAAAACAGTCTATTCGCACCACTTATTGGTATATTGTAGCCGGGCTGTGCTCGCGACTATGTCCGCGAGGAATTAAAAAAAAAACATGGGCTTTCATTTTTGAGCGAACATAAATCTATTTATAAAATCAAAGTACTTTAAGTTACTCCTTATCAAATCAGTTATCTGCCAGTGGAAGTCAAAATCCAGCTAGCCATTTCGGAGATCCCTTAAACAAAGTGACAGACAAAACGATTTATTTTTTATTTTTATTACTATTTATAAACTTTCAAAAACAAAAAACTTTCTTTATTTTACTAAAGTAAAAAGTTATTTTGAAATAACAAACAGACACTTCAATTTTATTTATTTGTATAGACGTGGGTAAGTATAGATTCTTCATTCTGAATATCAGAAAGACCCAGTGCTGTCAGTGTCAATATTCAAAAAAATTACATGACACTGCTCTTGAACCAAATTGGTAAAATTGTGGAGTCTCTTCCACAAAAGCCAGTCATTTTTCGTTTGTAAAGTTCGACATAAAATAGCTTTCACTAAGAACAAAATAATCCCACCGCGTTACCCCAAGACACCGACGTGATATAAAAGGACTTTCTACATTTCAAGGTAACTTCATAGTAGATGCGGCGAAATCATATTTTCATAGGCTTTTTAGTATATTAGTATGTTATTATAAGGAGCTCGTGGCTAAACAAAAACAGCCGCACGGGTTGATCGAAGGTTAAGCTACGCTTGCCAAGGTCAGTCTGTGGATGGGTGACCGTTCGTAACATATCGAGACTCTTCCGTGCCTCGGAAAGCACGCTAAGCCGTTGGTCCCGGTTGTCATTTGTAGATCTTTGCCTGTCGTTACGGGTAGTCAGAAAACCGAAAGTCTGACAACCAGTCTTACCAAGAGGTATCGTGTTGCCCAGTAAATGGGCTGTGGATGTCAGATAGGCAGTCGCTCCATGTAAAACACTGGTATTCAGCTGCAACCGGTAAGACTGGAAGCTGACCCCAAAATAGTTGGGAAAAGGCTAGGCCGATGATGAGTATGTTATTTAAAAAAATCGCAAACATAAAAAAAATGAATTTCTCACAGTATTAATACGAGTTTTTAAGATGTAGAGGTCTAAAAAGTGCCAATATTATAACAGACCTTATTGCGTACAGGTACGTAGAACTTTGGTTCAATTTGGTTTGAAATACTTATATAGAAGATAGTTTAAAAAAAAGTTGAGAAGAAGAGATACGAGTACGAGTATGTCGCCCGTGACAGGGAAGATGCCTATTTTGTAATGAAGTTAGTTATTCAATAAACGCACTAAAGTCATAAAAACCCTATTTTTAATAAAGTTTAATATCCCGGTCTACGAATTGGTTTTAATTGCATGAATATTATCCGATGCTTTATAGAATCAGGACATTTAAGCACAATTCTAATTTAGAGGGTTGTAATGTTGATTTTAGGGATTGTATTTTGAGAAATGTGTGTTTGTTACGGTCACGAATAACTTTTCCAATAACATATTATGAAAATATACAATATATGAAAGTTTTTTCAGATAAGTTAGAAGGGCCTACATTGGTTTGGTTTATCTAGCTACATGTCAGACATGGGACCTGATAAATCTTCCTCTAATTGGATGCTGTGTCTTTTTGTTGTGTTTTTTTTTGTAGACATGTGCGTCTAAGTGATATTAACATAGTTTTTAATTTTAATACTAACACGCTATGAGCCTTCGACGCCTGAAAATAAACGATTTTTATTTTATTATCTAATACGGAGTTGCAAATTGCAAAAACGCTAAGAAAATTTAAATTTCGACGGGCTACCGCTACGCATCAGCCTTAAACTAAAAACAATCAAAATACTACATCCAGCATAAATTACATCTCCTCTCCCATTAGTCTTGTCGCGATACAGCTCATTCATTGCAGTGGTTGTTCCTTACAATGACCGGCAAGAATAATAGAAGCGATTCCGCGTAATGACCGGGCTAAGTGCGTTTGTACATTTAAAGTTGGAATCATGTAAATTAATTAGACCTTCGTTCGTTTTTGTTTTGCTTAAATATAATGGTTTATAGAGACAAAGCTTTTGGATGTGTTTTCTTCGATACGCTTGAATTAATTAAATTTTTCAAGTAAATATGTAAATCGAACGTTACTTGCCCGGTGAGTGAGAACGGCTATTACAAACGAATTAATGCTTCTGAATAGTTTGTAACTAAATTAACCATGAATTATGTTGAATAGGTATTCATTTCGAAAATTAACGGTATTAAATAATAATATCGATGGCACGGTTGGCGCAGTGGATAAACGATCGGCTGCTGAGCCGCGTGTCGTGGGTTCGATTCCCGTACGGAACAAATATTTGTATGGCCTAGGCAGGTATAGGCAGTTGTTGTGGGTCTGGCTGTTTGTGTTTGTGACTTTAAATGTTTGTGAACACACCCACGATACAGAAGAAATACCTAGTGCGGGGTAAGATTTTTTAAATACCTATAATAGCCCCGTTACTGTCAATCTGCAGGGCAACGGCCTCTTCTCATACAGATAAGGTACGAGCAATAATCACCACACAGTCTTTGATGTCTAAGATAAACTTAGAAAGTACATACATAATAATAATTGAAAAAGTCATAATGGTACAGACGCCAATACATCAAGCTATCCCAAACTGCCCAGTTTTCCCAATTAAACATGAACTTTATTCTTTTATTTTAAAGTTGAAAAACTTTCAGAGAAATTTGATGGATTGAGATAGTTTGATGTGCTGGCCTCAGTACTTGTCAGAATTCAAACTACCGACATACAGTCAGTTTCTTCGTCAATAACTAAAGTAACAGTAAAAATATTAACTTTCACTTAACCTTTACGATACTACCACGCCACTACGCCGTATGTTAAATACGTTGTGACGTCAGAAACGAAACCTCACGCGCTCGCTAGTGAAGTAGTTAAGAATTGCAAAAATATTTCAATATCAAGTAGTGATAAACTTATCCTTTGTGTGGGTGAAAATGACTATGACATCAAGATCTTATCTTCACAACTACGTCAAATTCTTAATATTTTCAGTGATAGTCATATAATAGTTTTGAGCCCACTAAAGAATATGTATCTCGATATTTATACCTTGAACCAAACTATACGAAATATTTGCAATGAATACAAATATTGTAACTTTATTGACTCTAAACATAAATTGTACAACACATGTAAATTAATAAACCATGCTATTGACTGTTATGACTACGAAATGAAGTATTTGAATGTTAAGGAGCTAAAGAAATTAATATTGCGGAATCAATTAAATTGTAACCAATCTGACGTCAAGGGAAAAAGTACGTTAAGGGGTACAATCCCTTATTACTTTGCGCGACGCCAGACAGAATGCGATGCTGCAAATGGTCCTGATATGGTTTAAGCAAAAAAAGGTACTATTCCATATTATTTTAAAGTTTTTAACAAAAAACAGCTTTTTCGTGAATAACAACGGTGCTACAGGCAAACAAAAAACTTTCAAAATAATGCATCAAAATATCGCTAGTATTCAATCAAAAAAGGAAATACTGGAACTAACTTTGCTAGAACTACGAGACGAGAATAAAGAACCAGACATATTATGTTTGTCTGAAACCTTTATGCGTGCGGGGAATGAGAAATATTTAAAACTTAATAATTACGCCTTAGCAGCGGCATTTAGTAGAGACAAACAAAGAGGGGGAACTTGTATTCTCGCCAAGCAGGGTATAACATATAATGAGCCTCCTCACATAAAAAAATATTCAACACAAAATGCATTCGAAGCATGTGGTATTGAAGTCCCTTTGCTCAAATTGCTGATAGTGTGTCTATATAGAACGCCAAAGTCTGACCCCAATATATTTCTTAAAAAGCTCGACCAATTAATGTGCGAAACATCAAAAAGATATGGGTCACGTACAAAAATAGTTGTTACCGGGGATTTTAACATAAATACCTTGAAACCAAGTAATGTCACTAACCATTTAAAAGATTTATGTAGTAACTATAACTTAAAGATGCATATTAATGTTCCCACTCGGAAAGATTTTTGTATAGACCACATACCTACTTAGTAACATAAAAAATACATCTGCTGACGTTCTACCTTTGTACTTATCAGACCACGACACAGCACAGTTATTAGAGTTTCCAATAAAGGAACAAAGTCCAAGAACCAGATCATATTTTATTTATAAAAAGGATTACTGCAACGAAAACTTGAAAAAATTCAAAGACTGCCTTGCAAGTATATCGTGGTCAGAAACACACCTCGAAGCGGACTTAAACAAGGCATTCAATAAATTTCACGAGTTTTTATGCCTATTATATAATTTATGCTTCCCTAAAATTAATAACTCTAATGCAAATAAACAAAAATGGATAAGACAAGTAAGGGTCTTAGAAATAGTTGCAAAACTAAACGATCGTTACGGTATCTTTATTATAAAAATAAAACTCGGTCGTACTTAATAAGATATAAAAAATATTCATCGATTCTCAAAAAATGCATTAAGAAATCAAAAATGAATTCAAACATTAATTTTATACAAAACAGTCAAAACAAGTGCAGAGCAACGTGGTCTGTCATTAACCATGAAATTGGGAACATAAAATGCGACACTAATATTTCAGAAATAGAAGTAGATAAGAAAATACTGACTGATCCCACTGACATAGCGAATACGTTTAATGATTATTTTATTGACTCGACTAATATTGTGACATTTAATAACTTACAAGTTTATTATAAGTTTAATAACGCTTTAGTTCCAAATTCCATGTTTCTTAGTGCTATGACTGAAGATGAAATAAAAAAAGAAATAATGGCTTTAAATAATACTAACTCAGAAGGATTTGATGGACTTAGTACAAGAATAATTAAAGAGTGCAGAGTAGAATTAACTCCTATATTGACATATTTAATTAATCTTTCATTTTCGACCGGAACTTTTCCTGATGCTTTAAAGCTATCAGTTGTAAAACCCTTGTACAAGGAAAGCGACAAAAAAGACGTTCAAAATTATCGTCCAATTACCCTTATACCTATCTTGTCCAAATTATTTGAGAAATGTATGCACAAGAGGCTTATCGACTTTTGTAGCAAATACAATATTATAGCAAAGGAACAGTTCGGATTCCAAAAGCACAAGTCAACAA
Source organism: Phlogophora meticulosa (assembly GCA_905147745.2). Taxonomy (NCBI): domain Eukaryota; kingdom Metazoa; phylum Arthropoda; class Insecta; order Lepidoptera; family Noctuidae; genus Phlogophora; species Phlogophora meticulosa. Next base: position 3,362,129 of record LR990534.1, read on the forward strand.
CATTAGCCATATATAATCTTTTGAGCCATATTCTGAAGTCTTTAAATAACAATCACTTCACGACAGGACTATTTTTTGACCTATCTCAAGCATTTGACTTTGTGGCACATAATATATTATTGGGAAAATTAGAAAGATATGGAATAAGAGGATTAGCACTGCAGTGGATTGAATCTTATTTAAGTAACCGCAACCAATACGTTGCTATTAGTAAAGTAAATGAAGATTTACTAACCTCTTACTCCTCTGAGCTCAAAGTAAAAAATTGCGGTGTACCACAAGGGAGTGTATTAGGCCCTTTATTGTTTCTATTATACGTAAATGATTTACCACAGCAGGTCAATCATAAATGTATATTATTTGCAGATGACATTTCAATCATAGTGACATCTGATAAAAAGTTCAAATTAAAATCTGATCACGAAATTGACATAAATAATACTATTGACAGCATTTTAGAATGGCTACAGGTAAATAAATTAAAAATCAATCTAGATAAATCTTTGTACATACAATTTAATAAATCTAAACATGCCAAATACAATTTCAAACTTAATATTGATCGATTAGAAGAAGTTTCACATACAAAATTTCTGGGTATACTCATAGACCAACATTTAAATTGGAAAATACACGTAGATAATTTGTGCAACAAGTCTAATAAGTTCGTTTATGCTCTCAGGCAAGTCAAGAATGTGACGAATACAAAAACTGCCATTATAACCTACCATGCTTACATAGAATCTATTTTACGATATGGACTTATTTTTTGGGGTAACAGTACAGATAAAAACAGAGCGTTTATCGCGCAAAAGAAATGCATCAGAGCCATTTGTGGGATCCGTACTGATGAGTCCTGTAAACCGCATTTTAAAAGGCTTGGTTTATTACCACTTCCTTCACTGTACATCTACGAGATATGTAATTTTGTATATAATAATAAGGAATTATTCAAGAAAGTCGATCAAATATTCTCTCGTAATAGGGATCCATGTAGACTTGTATTGCAGGATACTCCTAAATCAGCCAAGTACTCTAAAAGGTCAAGTATGGTGATGTGTGTACGCATTTATAATAAAATTCCAATCGAAATAAAACTGATAAATAATATTAATTCATTTAAAAACAGACTCTATAAATGGCTAAACGAACATAATTTTTATGACATTAAGGATTTTTTTGACATTAAATTATAATTCACAAATAATGACATACTGGATCGTCGATAATGTTCATAATTTTATTTTGACATTTTAATTTTATAATTATTGATTTCCTTTTTTTTCCTTAAGTGATATTATATAACGTTATAGAACTGTTGCGAACAATGTTTATAATTATGACTTTTTAATTTTGTTCGTGGAGATTAATTTCTGACATTAAATAATATTATGTTATGATGATTGTATTGTGGAAAATGTTTTATAGCTTTGACATTTTATTTGTTACTAATTGATTCTAAGTATTTTGCATGCGATTGATACACGATATTGTATAGCTAAACATGTGGACTATATTATATTACCATACTGTAACACTTTATACCATGTTTAAGGCAAATAAAGACTATTCTATTCTATTCTATTCTACGGCAAATGTGTTTCTTCATTCAAGTAACAGCTAAAGTAAAATTCAAAAGTAAAATTCAAAATTTTACTTTAGCTGTTACTTGAATGAAGAAAATTTTTTATGATTTTCGATAGAGATAGTTCCCCACGATTGGTTGAGGCAATTAATCATAATTGCCTCAACCAATCGTGGGGAACTATTTCACACATGGCAGCAATATTAATGAGAAGGTTTTTCTAAAATGAATAACTAAGAAAATTGCGAGGAACATTAGAAAATTTAAGAGATCATAACGACTTTTGTAACATCACACGCTTACCAGTTCTGAAGAATATTGCGGGGCGCAGATAGTCTTAGTATAGATATATGTAGATACAGATTTAATAAAGACAAGAACCCCCAGTATTCCCATATTACCCAAACTTACCGCTCTTAACAAGAACACAGACGGCTTGCTAAAGCCTGGCTCTCAATTACTTCGTCCCGCCGTTGTTCGACGCCAATCTTCGTCGTTCCAAAACAAAGGCGCATCGGTCGGCGCGACTATTGTATGCCGTGTGGAATAAAACGTTTATTAACCAAAATTTTACTGAAAATCTGCATAAGTAATGCGTTACATGTTACATATATGTGTACAATAACAGTAATTATTTATTTGTCAGATAACAACCATCAATTTTAAAACGAAGAAAAAAAAGAAGGAGGCTCTCAATTCAACACGTTATTTTTTCTGTTTTAAGTACAACCACTCATAACACTTCATAGTGTAGTCCAATTTCAATGATTCTTCTTTAATTAGATGAAATAATGAATTCGTATCTCTAATTATTTTCATATTCACACAGTAAGGAGATGTAGGATCGTTAAATTTCTAATTAAATATAATTAATTTGAAAATTGTGTAAACATCTACATCAACACAACGTGGTACCAACATTTGCTTTTCAGCGCTCTTGAAATACACAGATGTTTATCGCTGTTAATTACCACAAACCTTGTGATGTCAGACAAGCCGGAAACTTTTAAAATTTACGAATAAAATCATACTACTCATCGTAACGCCACGCCCGCCGCCACTCCATGCAAGATACTTCAACAACACAAACACTACTGAAATAATTCATAAATATCAAAATGTCACCATCTACTTATGTATTAAAAAAAATTGGTAGTCTGTAAAGTTTGTTTACGGACGATAGCTTAACGTGACAACGTCATAACGATACATTGATGAAATGATTGCATGCTTTTATGAATTAACTTTTCACTTCACTTTATAAACAGTAGGCGAAACAGTTCACATGTCACTTCTTCATACGTATAGGCCAATCGAGTGGAAGAGAGATAGATGCGGCGCGTAGACAGGTGATAGAAGTGTACAATGAGCGTAACGGGACAATGAGTCATCCTTTTTCGTGCATGCAGCCGGCGTTCATCGATTTATTAGACGTCACGTCAAAAACGATATAACAATACTTTTTAGACAACCCTTAACAGCTCCATCAGCATCAGCAAACAGCAGTAAATGCGTAAAATTTCTGTATTATTTCAGCCCATTGTTGAATACATATCAATATTTCGGAATTATTTCGTCAAGCCTAATTCCTGTCACCTATTTTTCTAACCTTCCATCTTTGCCCACAGCACGGCAACGCGACGACATCCAGCGAGACGTCGGTGGGGACGAACACGGCAACCGCCGCGCCGTCCGCCGGCGGCAGCAAGGGTCCGCCACCGGCCGCCAAGTTCCGCCACGGTCTGCTGCAGCTCATGATTCACACCATCGATCCCATGCATGACGGTGAGTTAGGTACGCACGCTGCTTCGCCTACACTTAACACCTAGGCTTACCGATATTTTGGGTGGTTGATTATAGTTATTTTCCTGTGAAGTGTACAGGGTGACTTTTAATTAATTGGTCATCTGTAGCGATATCTATATCGTGACATAAACTGACGTATTCGAGATCGCGATTTCAAAGTTATCCGCGCGATTAACATAATACAAAATCCTCTCAACAATCTTGGAACACCAAACACAACTCCCGTCTGGTCGGAGCATACTTCCTTTTCAATGGTGAATAAAGAACTATACACCCTGTTCCCCATATCCTTATTACAGGGAGTGAAATTACTGATGAAAATTTACGTGATGATTAATGATACCATGAAAAATAACCCGAATCACAAAAAAAATCAGCAGTTCCCTTTATTTTGTTATTGATACACTTACGAGTATGTAGGAATCAGCTAATATTTTGATATGAAACATCTATAGTCGCCCTTCGTGCGTCGTGTCGTTTGAGAGGTTTACTATGGGTAAGCCTCCTCTCCACGGACCGATCCACCATCCGAATATCTGACTGATCCTACTCCTAACGACTTATAATTTTACTCTAGATTCATTAAGTGGTCTTCTGTAGTTAAAAAATATTTCTATAACTAATTCCGATGCTTCACATCAACAGGGTGTACCGTGACGGCCAACTTAAAAAAAATGTATTTCTGAGCAGATCCTAGAGTAAGAGTTGCTTATATCCATGAGTAGATTGAGTACTCGTACCTATGAAAGACTCCCAATTGATTAAAAGTCACCCTGGAGTGAAACCCGTTCCCAGTAATACTATTGGAGATTATTTGAATGCTTAGAGTAACATGAGTTAATAAATACCCTTTTTAAAAAACAAAAATTGCTTTTAATAAGACTGTCAATTTGTCCTAAAATCCAATCCTTTGAAGTTTTAAAGCCTTGAAAATGTTGTATGCTTTTGGTGGTTGTTGATCGTATTCATGTAAACATTCTTCAGCAAATAGAACAAAGAAGAACAATAGAAGTATGTGTGGTGTAACTGTGAATGTTAGATTGAGGAAATATATGATAAAACTTCATTGTAGTTAAAAAGAAGATGTAGAGGCAAACATTGAACTAGGCCATCATGGCCACACGTCATGATGAACGTCATGGTGAACGTCATGATGACCCAGTGGTTTAAGCCTCGCTTCTTGTGCACGAGGTTGTGGATTCAAACCTGGGCAAGTACCAATGTGAGTTTTTCAATTCATATGTACTTTCTAAGTTTATCTTGGACATCACTGACATCGGTGAAGAAAAACATCGTGAGGAAACCTGGACTCATATAATTAATAAAGTCTGAAACCGCCAACCCGTCTTGAGCAAGCGTGTTGATTAATGCTCATGCCTTCTCTAGAAGAGGCCTTTGCCTTGCAGTGGGACAGTAATAGGCTGGTACTATACTTTTTTTTAATATCCTATAAGGACATTCACAGACCTTATTGATGATGTTCTTCAGAAATTACACTACTCGAAACCGGCGTGCATGTATGACCTGATGTATGAACATAAGCGAAGCAAAAGGAGTGTAGTATATGTCAGGTTCGTAGCAGGTGGCGTTCAGTAGTTTCTACCTACCCGCTTGAAAAAAGGCGTGACTTTGTGATGGTATGCATACAATGTATGAAATAGAACCACTTGACAGTAAAACATCTTAAATAAGCAGTAAAAAAAACTGAATAGGTAAATAGTTAAAGCTATATTCAAGTTTTTGTTAAATCGGGCCAAAAATCCACATAAAAATTACCATAATTATCTACAGTCATAAAACTCAACCCCACTCTTTGAAACTCACTTGAAGAAATTCCAATACACCGATTCCTTACAAAATCCGAGCCCAATTAGTAAAAGGTATTGTATTAAAAATCCAATTTATCATCAATTACCCAAACTTAACCTCATAACAACTGCCTTACGTGAGCATAGTCTCGCCACGCAACCATAATAACTACAACAAAAACAATCAATTAATAAAAAAAAAAATTTTTCATTCGTGTGTCGCTTGCATTACTCACATAAGTAAGGAAAATTATTTTTATACCGATATTTTAATAATGGTACAAAAACGGATCCGGACGGCACTTGGTACAAAAACGGATCTCGACGGCTCTTAGTACAAAAACTGATCCCAATCAGGATTAATAACGAGAACGCACTGCGCTTTGCAATCACTAACGCTACTCTGCAGATATATGTATATATTTTTGGAGCTCCTTAACTTTCAATGGAGCTCTGAAACGGCCCAAAACGGGCCTAAATAGGGGCTTATATCGATGCAAAATAGGATCCCGCTTGATTCGTGTGCTAATAGAAGCACAAGCATCGACCATACATAACATTGCAATATTGTATGTTTTCTATTCATTGTGTTGTTTGTGTGATTGTTTATAGATTTTCAGGAAGAACCAGACAATTTCCTTATACTTATGTTTTGACAGGGTGAAAATAAAACAATTTTAGGTTAACACCTACCCGATGGGGGCGGGAACAAATAAACCGTTACTAGAAGACTGTAGCGATAAAAAGTCGCAGAATAGTTAGACCTAGTTTCTATGAGTAGCAACGAAGTCCCAAGAGAAAGATAAAACTTGAAATAAACTAAAGATTTGCAAGTCTAAAATACGCCTGGAATAAACTTAAGGTCAAAGTTAGACTCAAAATCAAGGTCAAATAATTTAATTTGTTTAGAGCATTAATAGACACTTTTGAACGTCAAAATGTTTTTTTTTTCTAGAGTAATTTGTTACTTAAATTTAAATTTTACATATAGACAATTATAATATAAAACTAATTATTTACACAAACAAAAACAAAATAAAATAAAAAACCGACCTAGACACTCAGGCGTCAAAGTACTAAGTAAATTACAATTAAAATAAAATGATCCTCGTTGCCCTGGAATATACCTAAGGATATATGTATGAATGGGCTCATCACATAACTGACGAAATTTGGATGTACATTACGTAGATACACTTCTGCCTAACCCTGTAAATGACAACAACCACCCTTGTACCATCTACCACATTGATGGATATACCCAAGTGTTCATGTTCACATAGGCACCGTTTTACAAATCCACCGATAAGTTTACGTGAGACTCATAGGTAATTTATTACAGAGTCTAGACCAGTGGCCCCCAACCTTTGTTAGTCCTGGGACCAATTTAATTCTTTTGTTGTAGACAGGGGCCAGAAGGTTCAAGAAAAATAAAATGTGTAATTCTAAAAATAATCATTAATAATTTATCATATTTGTCTAATTGCAATAAGAGCGTGAGTACTTATGTAACAGAAAACACATAATTTATATAAAAAAAAAATATTTCATCGGAATTCGAGTTTTACATATTATAAAATTACTAGCTGACCCAGCAAAATTTGTTTTGCCATATAACATGTTTGGGGTGGACCACCCTTATCATTTAGGGGTATGAAAAATAGATGTTGGCCGATTCTCAGACCTACCCGATATGCACACAAAATTTCATAAGAATCGGTCAAGCCGTTTCGGAGGAGTATGGGAACGAACATTGTGACACGAGAATTTTATATATAAGATAAATATTTATTTAATTAATTACAACGGTTGAAGAACCAATTACAGTAACTAAACACAAAAAATAAAAGTAAAGTTATAAACAACATAATATAGGTACTTAAATCACAGTACTTCTGACATGCCAATAAAATCATCTTCCATTCATCCGCAAACTGATCGCTTGTTGGATAAGAATGTGTTATGAATGAATTGGATAATATGTGGATTATATTCAAGCTCTTGTGGACCACCAGTGCTCCGCGGACCACGGGTTGGGGACCAATGGTAAAGACTAATACACCACATACATATGTGTGAATCTAAAGCTAAGGACAAATGTTAGTGGAAAAGGAGATTGTTCTCCATCCATACTTTATAAATTTTGCCCTAGAACCAACAGCAATGCCCATGAACGATAACGATGATTTTGAGGTTATATTCAGTAAGAAAGATTGAAAAGGAAAGTACGCAAGTACTCTTTACCTCGATGTGTGTGAAATGAAAGATTGGGCATCACTAACATGTGTCATGTCAAACCTATTTGTCAAAGATGAACAAGATGGTGGATTGTAGGCAGTTTTGTTGTGCACTTTTAATTTTTCATCATTGGTGTGTCCGTTTAACTTGGTCTTAAGATAATTATTTTTTACTAACCAAATATGGACGTACCTAGTCTGAAATAAACAACTTGGACACAAATATTTTGTGTCCAAGCATTTACCAAGGCCAAGGAGGCCAAGATGTGGTTTATTACATCAGCCTTAAAACAATAAATACCAGACTATTACGGTCCCACTGCTGGGCAAATGCCTCTTCTCGTACAAAGAAGGCACGATATCCATGTTTTCTCAATATGTTTTCCTTCACCGATGTCAGTGACATCCAAGATAAACTTATTAATTGAAAAACTTACATTGGATGCCCGGATTTGAACCAAACACAACCTCGTGCATCATAGGCGAGCTCTTTACCTCTGGACCATCATGACACTAAGCCCTAAAACGTGAAATTCTAAACACACTTGATTTACGTGGTGTGAGAACTTAAGCGACGATAAGCACTGTACAAGTAAATGTTCTGTGATGTAATCCTTCATGTCGCCTTCTCCATTTACATTCTATTCTGATCTACCATAGGTCACCGCAAAATCTACAGTCACGCACAGTCCCTATCAGCGGAACTAATTACAAATGGGGAATGTGTCAGCCTATCAGTCCATCAGTAGGCAAGATTACCTATCTGCCTATCGGAAGGCAGGATTGCCTGTCGGGCACGCAATGTGAGCTACACCGCACTGCAGCCGACGTATGTGGGGAATACTTTGTCTTGTCTTGTAGGTGACTGCAAAACACGAACTTGGAATAAATACTGCCGCGTTTGTTTAATTAAAAGAAGGAGATTTATTTTCGACTGATTGTTTTTTCGTATGATACGCGATATTTGAACAAATTTTTATCATTCGTATTTGATTTTCGAGGTATGCTCAATATTCTATATTTCATCTGTTTCGTATAATAAATTCAATTATTTATTCAAGTAACATAACTCATAGTATTAATAGTAACAAGTTACTTAAAGCCTACGTTAGTAAAAAATAATAATAATAATTTAAATTAATTCATTTTCATCACGCTGTAAGACCAGCAGAAATTTTGCAGCGCCGGTTAACGATCGCGCAATCCAGTCGGCTGGAGATCATTTTTAGGATGCTGTTGGTGATGTCCCGTACCCTCCGTACCACGGAAGCGCATCTCTTACGCATTACTGTATAAAAACAATAGTATAAGTTGATGATCAAAAACAAAATCAAAATCAAAATTCATTTATTCAAATTAGGCTGAGAATCAGCACTTTTTGAACCTCAAAACGTTTACCACGATGTTATAGTAACTTTTAAACTAACTTATTCTTCCAAGAATTCAAAAATAGAAGGTTACCAATGCGGTTGATTTGTTTGTGTTTGATTGACGGTGATTTTTTTTATACAATCCGTTGCAGGAAACATACTGACTCGCACTTCACTTAGAATTCAAGCAGGTACGTGTATATTAATAATAACGTCTACTTCGAATTCTAATCAAGTGCGAGCTAGTGACATCAGCAGGCAGCGTAACATAACTAGACAATCATCACCAGCCTAGCCTTTTCAAAAAAGGAGGAGGCTCTATTTTCTACTCTATATTTTCTTATGTACAGACGCCAGCACATCAAGCTACCCTAAACTGTCAGATTTTCCCAATTGAACATGAACTTTATTCTTTTGTGATAAAGTTGAAAACCTATCAAAGAAATTGGACACATTGGGGAAGCTTGATGTGCTGGCCTCTGTACCTCAGCGATTTTTCCTTCAATTGCGAATCAATTTTGAGAAACAAAGTTCAACCCACTCGGAAAAATCACGCAAAGGTGTAAAATAATTACAGTTTCCGGAGTAGGCGGCAGGTTTTGGCAGTCTGTTGATTTCTTTCTAGTCAAACTTTCGGTCTTCTGACCACCCGGTACATAATGGAAGCCGGGACCACCGGCTTTACGTGCTCTCAGAGGCGCTGAGGGGTTTCGATATGTAGTGGATAGTCACCCATGACCGACCTCCGACTGACCTCAAACTTAGCTTAACCTTCCATTGACCCGAGTCCCGAGCCCCTATCAAGAATGGATGAAAACTCAATATTCAATTTATAAAGTGTGGAAGGTACATCGACGAACTAACTGATACCGTGAGTTCAGAACATGTTTCTGGAATCCTAATAACATTTTAAATTAAAAAGTTAATAATTTACGTCTCTCATGAAAATCTGATTGGGTTACGTAAAAAATCATGATTTTTCAGTTTAAATGACAAAAAAAAAGTCATACAAAACATACGTAGAAAAAAAGTCATGATGGCCCAGTGGTTTTGGCCTCGCCTTTAGTGCACGAGGTTGTGGGTTCAAACCTGGGCAAGTACCAATGTGAGTTTTTCATCTGAAATCGCCAGACCGTCTTGAGCAAGCGTGGTGATTAATGCTCATGCCTTCTCTGTATGAGAAGACGCTTTTGCCCTGCAGTGGGACAGTATAGGCTGGTACTTTTTTACTCTATACGTAGAAATTAGACGACAAAGGATTTCATTAATTTTTCAGATGTGTTTTTTAACTTAAAACTTTACTTCTAGTTTTAATAAAATTCATGAGAAAATCATTATGTCTATCAACCCAATGTGATTTTATATGAGTGACCTAAACTATTAACTTTTTAAGTAAACGTCTCTTTTGGTTGGTAGAAAGAAATCATGGATGAAGCCTTGATGCATCATCACATCCGAATAAATGAAAGGAATGAGGAAAAAGCCAACGAAAAATTTCAATACTGCTGGGTCCAGAATCATGAACTAAGCTCAGGGTATCCGTTAGTGCGTAAATTATTATGTCCCTACTATGTATATTCTATGATCATCATCCTCCTGCCCTTATCCCAATTTATTTGGGGCGCAGCATATTTCTTCTTCCATATATCTCTACTTGCCATCATCTCAATAGTCATCTCTTTTCAAGCCATATCATCTTTCACACAATACATCCATTTGACGACCTATGTGGCGCGGCGGGCGAAGGTCCGCCTGCGATGCAGGAGGTTGCGGGTTCGATTCCCGCCTTGGGACAAATGTTTGTACGATCTACAAAGATTTGTTCCGGGTGTTCTGGGTATTTTCTATTTATAATAAAAAATATCTATCTATGTCATGTATTGTATTAAGTGTATCAGTCATCTAGTACCCATAACACAAGCTTTGCTTAGCTTGGGGCTAGATGATGCTGTGTGGATTGTCCAGCATTATTTATTCATTTATTTATTATCTTTTCTTTGGTCTCAATCTACTCTTGTAACCCTGCACATTCATACTCAAAACTTTCCTCAAAACATGGTCCTCATTCCTTCGCATTATATGCCCATACCGTGACAACCGATTTCCACGCAACTTCTCGGTCACAGACACCACTTATAGACTTCCTCTTACACTTACGTCTATTCTATTCTATGATACTTCCTCTCATGTCTATTCTATGATATGCCTAGTAAAAGTTATTTTGCTGGAAGTGGATATATTCATAGTTGACCTGATATACTACTTCTGTGATGTCAGCGTGACACTTCGTCGCAAATAAAGTTTTCACTACTGCCCAACCCTATAGATGGTAGTACGGGCGAAAACAGACTTGTAACACGCGACACGATTGTATGGCCTCAAAATAGGGATGAGTCCTAGGTAAAAATATAATAAGTCTATTTAGACCGTCAGTATTGGACACGTATTTTTTGCTTACTCAAATCAATAAAAAGTGTCAAAGATATAGCAGATTAAAGCTCAGTAGAAGGGGCTTGTGACGTCACTTCTACGTGAAAAGTGTGACAAGGCGTAACGTGACGCGAAATTTCAACGCACTATATCGTCGTCATTTTTGGTTTACGTGGCAAAAGAAAAAATACTTGTTCAATTTATTTTGGTAATCCAACTAAGGGACCAAACAGAATTATCTTCTTCAGCATTTTAAATCGGCCCATTTGTTTTGTAATAATTAGTACTTACTGACTGTTTCGTTGGTCTAGTTCTTTGCAATAGCTACTGATCCTGGGTTCGATTGCCGGGTCTTACAAAGTGTTATTGCGTTTTTCCATCTGGATTTTGTTAGTAGCATACTGGAGTCTAGATTTGTGCCCTGTTGATGGCAATAATCGCAACCCTGTTATATTTCCATAACGTTTCCGAAGTCCCATGTAATAGGGGGGAAATTTTAGTATAAGCTGACCTCTCATCGTATGGAAATCCTATACAATGAGAGGTCAGCTTATACTATTAAATTACAGCTTGAAATGTAGTGTGTACCACGAGTACATCTCTGCTTAAGCCTTAGGGTAACACAAGCGTACTGTGATGTTACAATATATAATAATATACGTTTGCTCCTGTGTTTAAGTTTATGTTAGGATTGAAGAGGATGAAGAAGATGAAGAAGCAAGTACTGTGTCATTTGAGATTTAGTAACTTCATATACTAAATGTTTTACATTCATTTGGTTATAGAAGTTACTAATCCTCGCGTGTCATTATTCATCAATCAAGAAAAAGAAGAGAAGCAACTGATCAATTTAATTAATTTTACTATGATTATTATTAATAAAACTGCCGCACGGGTTGATCGAAGGTAAAGCTACGCTTGCCGAGGTCAGTCTGCGGAAGAGTGACCGTACGTAACATATCGAGACTCCTCCGTGCCTCGGAAAGCACGTCAAGCCGTTGGTCCCGGTTGTCATTTGTAGATCTTTGACAGTCGTTACGGGTAGTCAGAAACCCGAAAGTCTGACAACCAGTCTTACCAATGGGTATCGTGTAGCCCAGTTACTGGGTTGTGGAGGTCAGATAGGCAGTCGCTCCATGTAAAATACTGGTATTAAGCTGCATCTAGTTAGACCGACCCAAACATGGTTGGGAAAAAGGCTAGGCAGATGATGATGATGATGTTTTATTTAGTTAGTATTTCTTTTTTTATTCAAATTTTATTTAAGTTGGTCGCTGTTTTTGCACGCGTCGCTTGAGGATCAAACCGCGCGATGTGTTAGCAATGCGTTTCCACCTCTACTGGCTATACGTTACACCCTCACAAATTTGCTATACTTATAATAGGGTAGTGTCCTTACAAATTCTGTTTGCCCCGAAAGTTGTATTACTCAAAAATACTGGACAAGTATTTTTTCTTTTGTCTCGTAAACCAAAAATTACAACGATATATGTAGTGCGTTGAAATTTCGCATGATTTCACGTCGTGCTACACTTTTTATGTACAAGTGACGTCACAAGCCCCTTCTCCTGAACTTTGATGTGCTATATCTTTGTCACATTTTATTGATTTGAGTAAGCAAAAAATTCGTGTCCAAAATTTTTTGGGTAATCTAACTGACGGACCAAATAGACTTATTATAATCTAGGACACATTCCTTTAGTACAGGAAGGGTCACCGCAGCCTGTCTAATTTTACCCGCAAATTATTTCGTCTATAGCCAGAAATATAATACACACCTATGTTTCTTTTGAAGTTCTATTATGAATGAAGAAGCTAGGTATTGCTGCCCTAAGAATTCAGTTCACTGTTTGATGATTGACTTTATTTTCTTAATTATTACCCGACCGACCAAGAACGAGGTGACGTTTTTTTTTTAATTGAGCTGTCTGCCTCATTGGTCTATTGATCACAAGCACTACTGCTAAGCATGAGGTCCTGGTTTCAATTTCCAGGTTGGGGAAAATGTTATTGGGTTTCGCCGTCTGGAATTTCTCAGTTGCTGCCTAGTTACGTGTCTGGTTAATGGCTTGCCCCCTATTAAACTAGGTCGCTGTTTCTCTTTTGTACTACTTTGAAAATAAACAAGAAGTCTGAGGGACTTTTTTAAATAAAACAAAACCCGGTCAGATCATGTAAGATCCCATATCAGACACTAATCTACATAATTAGTGTCTGATGATGATGGTAATTTGAGGAAAGAACTACACAAATATGAGTGGACCTGTCCAGACAGTGCAAGCATTTGTCAGTAATCATAGAGCTCAACTTAGAACTTAAGAAACTCAATGTCTCAACGACCAATACCAAGGAACGAACATTTGGGTACTGCCGTAATACGTTATAAATAGGTTTATAACGTAGTACGGCAGTACCCTTTCCATTAATTAATAATATCCTAAATTACTTCATTGATAAAACCAACCGTCGTCAAACTTACTTAATGTTAACCATAGGTATACATAATAAATAATTACCATGGGATAATTTACACATTCGATAAATATTTACCATCAATTTTAAGGGTCGTAAAAGGTAGGTACTTAAGGTAAATTTTCGTTTGAATTCGAAGTCATGAGGGCAACTGTGAATTTACACCGTCTTCCTACAAAACGAGTTCTATCTTTATTTATTTAATACTTTAAGCGCACTAAAAGTACCGAGGCGGACTTAATGCCATAGGCATTTTCTACCAGTCAACCTTTGGGTGATGCAGAGACAAACAGTGGCAGGTGCAATTTCTTCAAAGAAAAGAGAACAGAAAAAAAAAATGTTTTTTATTCGTTATTCAAACTTACTATATAACCAGTTATTATTTGAAATATCGTATCGTATTTTGAACTTCAGCCAAAGCTCCGTGAAGTTCAAAAGTTATACATTTCTAGCGCGTTATGCCTTTGGTCTCGGTTGTCATTTGTAGATATTTGACAGGCTTTACAACACGTTTACTCTTGATTTTAATTCAGATAGATCACCATTGGAATTTAGACATTCCGTACTCTTGAATTTGACGCTAGCGCTAAGTTCGGGATCGAGCTTGGCGTGCGCTAAACGCTAACTTTGAGTTTATTTTGACAGCTGTGTATTTCGCCAAATAATACAATCACGTGACAGCAAAATTGGCATTGGAATCGTATTGGCTATAGGTCAAAGTTTTCTAACCAGTCTTTACAAAGGCGTATTGTGTTACCCAATACCTGGTTCCTAGATGTCAGATAAGATGTCGCTGATTGTCTCTGCATCACCCAAAGTCTGACTGGTAGAAAATGCCTATGGCATTAAGTTCAACTCTGTGCATTTGTGTGCTAAAAAGTGTATAGTCGCTCCATGTAAATAGTTTTCAGCGGCCGATCCCAACATAGCCGGGCTAGGCTAAAAATAAAGGCTAAATCGACGACGAATATATAATATAACCTCAAAACGCATAGTCCCTAATGAATAATTATGAAATGTAATTTTGATGAATATTGTCACGGTTTATGCACCATCTCTTCCAACTAATTTGTAAGCCACGATATACGGCTGAACATGTTAAAACTTTTCTGTAGCCCATTAATATCTTGCATGCAATATATCATGTACACCATGTTTAAACAAATAAATACTTACTTACTTACTTACGCACGTGCAAAAATACCAATGCTACACGTTCGCCTCAAATAATATAAGCAATATGATCCTTATTATACAGCCAGAATTGAAACAGACCCCGTAAGTGGTCGGTGTACACGGAGCGGCGGCGCTGTTGACCCCACCTTGACCGAAAAGGCGCTAAGGTATCGATTCGACTGTTTTCGTAGGGCACACAAACACTCGGGTGTTAGTAACACTTTGGCTCAGGTTAGGGAGATTCTGCAACCCGATGTAAAATGTTACGATGTTTTTTTTTGAGTTTTCTTATTAATCGATTTTTTATTAAAGCCCCCGGTATGGAAGTTTTAAGAGGAGTGAGATTAATACACGCATTAACTTACGAAGGGGTATCGTGTTGCCCAGTAACGTGGGTTGTGGAGGTCAGATAGGCAGTCGCTCCATGTTAAATACTGGTATTCAGCTGCACCCGGTTTGACTGGAAGCCGACCCCAACATAGTTGGGAAAAGGCTAAGCAGATAATGATGATTAACTCAAAAGCGTTGTTTTGCGCCGGCAAAGCCGATGTTGCAATTTTTTTATAGTGTAACTTTTATTGACCTGTGGTTTCACGTTTTAGAATCGAGTCAATTATTTTTGGTGTACAAATAAGGGTATAGTTTATTATATTAATTTTAAGTAACAACATACCTATAACTCTTACCATGCCTACATTTTTTAGTTATCAAATGGGTATTTTTTGGGGTAGAATTCATTATTTTTAAGACCACTTTTTAATAATATTAGTTAAGGTTACTAACTTTACAAATGGATATTCCTTGTTCGTTGGTCTAGCGGTGGCAAGCGCTTCTACTGAGCATGAGGTCTTGGGTTCGATTTCCGGGTCGAGCAAAGAGAAATTGGGCTTTTCCTTCCGCCATTTCTCAGTAGCAGAGTCTAGATTTGTGGCTGGTTACTGGTAGTAGATTCTGGGACTTCAAAGGTAAAAGGTGTAACTTTACCTAACCTTACCTATCCCTTCAAGGTAAAAAGACCGTAATGCTACGTAAATAAAAACGAAACACGCTCCAAGAAAAAAACCACTGCTTTTAAATGAGAAATAAGAAAATGATTAAGTAAAGTTGCAGAATTGCCCGTGTTATACTCCAATATGTGTACTTACAGCCACTAAAACGTATATATTATGGTTCCCAGCACAACATCTTCTTATTAAACCGATGGCAGCGAAATAAAAGCGCTGTTTCGTTGAAAGTAATATCGGTACCTTCTGAAATAATATTGTGAGAATAGAATTGCTGTTTTTATATTTGTATCGCTTTATTTTTAATTAACAACATGAAGCATCACGCCTTAATTCCTCGAAGGGTTAGGCAGAGGACTGCCTTTAGTATCCAGAGCCAGAGACTTAAACTTAGCTGGCAAATGTGGGTACCTCCACATTTGCCAGCTAAGTTTAAGTCTCTGGTAAAATGGGATAAACCTTTTGCTATCAACCGGGCACTAATCCAGCCTCCGGGCTGCAACTGAGAAATTCTAGATGGAGAAACCAAATAGCTTATCTTACTTATTTTTAATTAAATTTGTTTGCAATGCGGTTTGCAGATTAATCTGTTAAGAAAACTAATATAAGTTTCAAATTAGTAGGGATTGGATAATCGGATGCATATTTTTTTGAGGTGTTGGCTTAGTATGGAATTAATGTAGTAACGATAAAATATGATGACATTTTAGAAGATCTACGAAAGTATTTAGTTGAGAGGATGAATGAAAGGCCACTAACAAAAGGCATTTATAAGACAAATGTAAGTGGAAACGTCGTCGGGAGGGGACGCCCTAATAGGACATACACTGACCTTATCGGTGATGTTCTTCAGAAAGGTCAGGTGCGTAGTACTCGCAACCGGCGCGCGGCGTGCGTGTGTGTGAAAAATAGTCCAGATATAATAATATGTACGTAAACGGAGCAAAAGGAGTATATAAGGATCGTATCAGGTGGCGATTTTATCTACTCGCATGGGAAAAGGCAAGAGTTTATGTATGTATTTGATGATATGACAAAATTAGTGTGCAGACTCTTTGAATTGATGAATCTATGTTTAGTAAAATTTAATGTTCATTCACATGATAACAAGTATTTTGAAAAAAACGTTATTATATAAATAATAATAATTAATAAAATAAATATTGCTGGACAATCCACACAGTATCATCTAGCCTCAAGCTAAGCAGAGCTTGTGTTATGGGTACTAGATGACTGATATACTTAATACAATACATTACATATATAGTATATTTTTATTATAAGTACATAGAAAATACCCAGAACACCCGGAACAAATATTTGTAGATCGTACAAACACATTTGTCCCAAGGCGGGAATCGAACCCGCAACCTCTTGCGTCGCAGGCGGACCTTCGCCCGCCGCGCCACATCGGTCGTCAAACGGATCGTCGGTCCGAGAACATAATACCATGGTAGTAACCATGGTAATATATTTTCGGACCGACGATCTGCGAGCTGAGCTGGGAGTACCCAGTTACGCGATATCGCAACTCTAAGCTCAGCTCGTTCCCAATGGTCCTGAGATTATGGGCCCGATTCACAGCTGTGGTCCCACGATAAGCTAACGACCTATAAATACTAAGTGCACTATTTGAGGTCATTTGTGGTCTTAAGCCCATAAGTTACGGTACCGAGTTACACAAGAACCGAATGGAGAATACATGTTTGGGGGTATGAGGAACGGGGTGTAAAGTTCCTCAACCGCCATAGAAAAGGGAGGATCCACCGACCAGACGGGTGTTGTGTCTGGTGGGCAACTGCCCGACGGTTGTTGTCGGGCTCGTTTTATATATACTCAGTCGCGTGGATAACTTTAATATCGCGATGTAGGACACGTCGATTTAGTTCGTATGTGGCGAGATAGATGTCACTACACATGTGTGCAACAATTAATTTGCTTAAAGATGATAAATGAGGAGCTCATGGTTAAATAAAAACAGCCGCACGAATTGATCGAAGGTTAAGTTACGCTTGTCGAGGTCAGTCTGAGGATGGGTGACCGTACGAATACATCGAGACTCTTCAGTGCCTCGGAAAGCACGCTAAGCCGTTGGTCGCGGCTGTCATTTGTAGATCTTTGACAGTCGTTACGGGTAGTCCGAAAGTCTGACAACCAGTCTTACCAAGGGCTTAGCGTCAGATAGGCAGTCGCTCCGTGTAAAATACTGGTATTCAGCTGAAATCCGGTTACACTGGAAGCCAACCACAACGTAGTTGGGAAAAGGCTTAGCAGCTGAAATGTAACTTCTACGTTCATCTTAGACATCACTGATATTAGTGAAAGAAACCATCGATTAGAAACTTGGACTTATAATTAATATAAGTCTTAAATCACCATCCCGGTTTGAGCAAATGAGGTGATTAAAACTCGTGCTTTATTTGATGATAAGAGCAGTAACAGGCTGGTGAGAGAAGGCTGGTAGTTTATCTTTAATCCTACTATTAATAAAGAATCTCAAATAACACTAAGGACAAGTAAGTTGAAATCACAAACGCTGGAAAAAATACACACGGACATACACCGACCTTATTGGTGATGTTCTTCAAAATGGTCCAGTGTGTAGACCAGATGTATGATCGTGAGCGGAGCAAAAGGTGTATGTAAGGATTGTAGCGGGTGGTGGTTAATTTTATTTAATTTTTATGTTATTTGGGAAACAAAAGATACGATATACAAAAAAAAAAACAAAACAAAGTAAATGACACATCATCCAAATCAGTTTCCACATTAATACAATGCACTTGCGCCAAACTAGAACAATATTTAAACATGTACTCGTATAAAAATAAAAACAAAAGTAGTATTATGAGACCAAAATCATTTTTAAGAATTAGGTGCAGGAACCAACAACAAACAGTCATAAACAATTTTTTTTAATTAAGGAAAAGAAAGGTGGTTAATATCCATGTGCATATTATTACTGGTATTTATATATATTACTGGTATGTATTATTTAGGTCATTGTACAGTCGGCAAGATCTTATGACAAATGTGTATTTTTCCATAATTAGTCCTTGCAGCGGGAATAAAAAAATAAGGATTTCTTACGAGAATTAATAAGTGGTATTAATTATTAATAAAAAGCTTATACATATATGTAGGTATGTATGTTTGTACTAAGGACAATTCTCTTTAACTTTTCCCAAAGCCTGTAAGCCCCGGTACTTTAAAATTTCCCCGTCGAAGTATCGATAAGCCGGCCAAAGAAGTGTGCTTCCCCTTTTTGACAGGGGATGATGTAGGTTAAAAAAGATACGCATAAGTAAGCAGGTTTGGTAAATTTAGCTTGGGATGCGGTAAAAAGTCGCATATTTGGAGCGCCTGGTAAATGAAAACTTGGATACAGTTTTGTTTATGAATCTTTTAACAGCCTGATTTTATATCAGTTACCGGCCTAGTTACCCGGTTAGCCCTCGGTGTCCAGCTTGTAAATCATATCGAACATTTATCATGTAGTCTGGAGAGAGCTATAAGGTAGAATGATAATTGATAAATTATATTTATTTCTGTAAATATAATAGACTTTTCAAACACTTTGATAACCTATGTGGCGCGGCGGGCGAAGATACGCCTGGGACGCAGGAGGTTGTGGGTTCGATTCCCGCCTTGGGACATATGTTTGTACGACCTATAAAGATTTGTTCCGGGTGTTCTGGATATTTGCTATGTATAATAAAAAAATATCTATGTAATGTATTGTATTAAGTTTATCAGTCATCTAGTACCCATAACACAAGTTCTGCTTAGCTTGGGGCTAGATGATGCTGTGTGGATTGTCCAGCATATTATATGATTATATATTCACGTCAACAAATAAAATATTTTGTAAACTAGGTAAGTGACTCGATCTGAATCCGAATGTAAAGTGAATGAAGTAGTGAGTGTAGGTGTTACTATAGATCCAGCTCTGCCCAACCCTATGGGGAATACAAGCGTGATATTATGTTACGTGTATGTAAAGTAAAACCATCAAATTGGACAAACGAAGGCGTTTTGGTCGTTTAAATACGACTCAGGCATGAATTCTGAGTGAGATGTGCGGTGTTACGCAAATGGATAGAATAAGAAATGAATGTCTAAGAGGATGTGGGAAAATGGCGCCGGTGACCGAAAAGTTGTGTGGAATTTAGTTGTCATGGAAGTATTTTATAGAAAGCAACGACAGTCTGAATGTCGACGGCATTCCCCCACAGCAGACTACCGTATATATTTTTTTTTATAGAAAAACTTTGCCCCACACTAGGAATTTCTCCTGTATCGTGGGTGCGTTTACAAACATTCAAAGTCACATACACAAACAGCCAGACCTGGAACAATTACCTGTAGGCCATACAAATATTTGTTCCGTGCGTGAATCGAACCCACGACACGCAGCGCAGCAGTCAATCGCTCAGCCAATACGCCAACCCAACCGTACCGTCGTATTTCCTCTGGGTTCGTTTCGATGACATTTCTTAGAGTAGGTAGTCACCCTATTTTAATCATTTATTTAGTGCCCAACTCGGTGAGATGCTCCTTAGACATAAACTGTATCCTCCACGAGCACCGACTGTCCTACACAGCATCTACAAATATTAAAATACAACATAACAATCTCCATTACACATAAAAACGAAACCACCCATTTCTCATAATATCAAAATGTAGCATTAAAACTCTAGAAGCACTCAGACTAGGTTGAAACTGCCACATGCATTGTGCTTGTTGATGAAAATGGGTCAGACAGAAGTACTCTGTGCACTAGTTGCGGCTCCCATCTACACTAGTCAGTACATGAAACAGATAGAATGAGATTATTTCGTGAACTGTTTGTAACTTTATTCAACTCGGACGCAAATATTTTGTTGAAGACGCGACCGCGGTCCATTGTTGGAGCCTCAAGAGTTGGAATAGTTTTTCTATATAAATGTTTAATAGTAACTGGTGAATGTGGTGATGGTCCATGTGTCCACGAGGTTTTGGGTTCAAATCCGGGCAAGCAACAATGTGACTTTTTCAACTCATATAATATATCCTTTCTAACGCTGGCCGAGGTCAGCCTTTGGATGGGTGACCGTTCATTACATAAGAAGACTCGTCCTTGCCCCGGAAAGCACGTTAAGCCGTTGGTCACGGTTGTCATTTCTAGACCTTTGACAGTCGTTACGGGTAGTCAGAAGCCCAACAATATTGTGTTGCCCAACCACTGGGTTGTGAAGGTCAAATAGGCTGCCGCTACATGTATAATACCGGTATTCAGTTGCATCTGGTTAGACTGGAAGGCGACCCCAACATGGTTTGCAGAGGCTAGGCAGATCATCATTGGCCTAGCCTTTTCTCAAAAGGCTGGGCAGATGAGATGAAATAGGTAGGTATTTCATCTCATCTGCCCAGTTCTAAGTTTAGCTTCTAAGTTTATCTTCACCATTTCTTTTTCTTTAAAATCGCTAACTCTCCTTGAGCAAGCGTGGTGATTAATGATCGTGCCTTCTTAGTATGACAAAAGGCCCTGCAGTGAGACCGCTGGTATAATTGAATTGTTGGTCGCTCAGGGGTCGACATTTTTCAGTTTTAGCATACTACACACTTTCTCCTCATAAACTTATTAAACTATGCTAAATCTCACAGTCCTCCGTGCGCGAAATATGCTTAAAAAGGAGAAAAGTTTTATGTTACGTACATACGTATATATGTAGACTAGATTTTTTGTCAATCTACAATTTTCATTGTGATACGAGTACATTGAATACATACATGTATAATAAAAAATATCTATCTATATAATGCATTGTATTAAGTATATCAGTCATCTAGTACCCATAACACAAGCTCTGCTTAGCTTGGGGCTAGATGATGCTGTGTGGATTGTCCAGCATTATTTATTTATTTATTTATTTATACATTGTTTTATGTACTGGCTGGCAATAGTGTACTTCGATATACACAAAAAAGAACTATTATTGTAAGAGAAAAAGCATCTTATGAACGTTATATTAAGGACCAGTTTATCCTATCCTCCGTCGATAAAAGTCCAAATTCAAAATAGCCACTCGAAAAAAAACACCGAACCACCAAAATCAACTCCGTTCTCCTTTTGTTGTCAGGCAAGGTAGACGAGAAAGCGACGCAGTTACATGCAATAGCTTCTCTCAAAGTCTTGCTGGAGGCTACCCGGCCGACTGCTGGAGGCGCCGGCGCTGCTGCTGCGCGGCATTCTGCTGCGGCTGCGCAGGCTAAGGAGACGCCCCTTGATCTGCCCAACGGTGGAATCGGGGATATCCAGTTAGATGCTATAGAAGAGGTAATAACATCGTTTAAATTATTTTATCTTATTGGCATTCTTCATCCGAGTCATCCATCCTTTTGCCCTTATCCCATGCCAGTATGTCTTCTTCTTCCATACATTTCTCATTGCCATCATCTCAATAGGTATTGTTGATGTGTTTATATGCTGTATTAGAGTTAAGAAATGTGTTAAATAATATGTACTCTCTTAAACTGTTGTCACACTTGATCACTTTATACATATTTCGTGTTGCAATTATTGTATTTCTTTTTGTGTGCCTGTGTAATATTTTAAAGTGTCTTTTGTATTGCCAGATGTATTATCATCATTCAAGGTTTTATTTTCGATAAGTTACTCTTCAGATTGGTGCTGTATATTGGAAATTCTATCAGTACACTTGTACTATACTATATTAGCTTTTGCCAGCAACTTCACTCATGTGAAATTCAAAAATTGTCCTATAATAACGTACCACCGGGATAATGAATTCGTTAGCATTACCAAATTCCCACCTAAATAAAAGCACCAAGTACTAGTTCTTAAATCCCAAATTGAAAACTAGCAAAATCATGGCCAAAATCCTGTCATATCAAGATAAACGCACGCTTTGTTCAATCCGAAAGATTTATAGACTCGGCAAGTCCGTCTCTCATTGTGTGGAACGCGGCAAATGATTAATTGACTCCACGACCTGAATCATAGTCCCAGTAATCTGCTTCGTTGGCACTGGAGTTTTTGTGGCAAGCGAAACCAATTTTTTGGTCACCTAACAGATTTATGTTGTTGACCCTGAAAACGTTACGTGCACACATGGCAGCTGCTGGTAAGGGAGGAGTTGTTTTTGCTGCAAAGGTCTAACAAATACCTCTTTATTGTATACCAAGTATGTAGACAGTAATTTACGAAACTGTTTATATAGTAGTATAAGAAAGTGTTGCATATCGGCGGTCATTAAACACACGTGTGAGCTGTTTATATTGGTATCATTCGAGAGTTTAAAAACCTAGTCACGTGTAGATTCATACTCTGATGTATCAAAACACAGTAAAATAATAAAATCGTAAGTTTGACATAGAAACAGTGCAGTACACAAATGCCTGAGCATGCCGACAGTGAAGGATGAGATCAAGACATTCGCAGGCAAATACAAAACAAGACTGGACATCCATCCTAACCAGCTCGCTGTCCAGCTCACATTACCTGACTGTCTAAATCGCCTGAACCGGCACAGAACATTGGATGTCGGCGGCGTTGACTAAGCCAATGTACTAAAATGGAAGATGTTCCTAGTAGGGTACATCTCCTCATGAAAAATAGCCGTTCAACACTTCTGCTCATAGTTAGAAGGACTGATTGCAAGTTTTAAAATATATAAAAAAATTGACATCTGAAAGTGCATCATTCCACCGCGTTGTTACGCGTCACAGTAGCCTCCACAAACAAAACACTAAACTAATTAAAAAATCTGTACTAAAATAAAAAACTTGAGAGTGGATAGAAGTTCCTTTTGTTATTATTATTTATTATATACAAGAAACCTGTATACACTCAACAAAAAACTTTAAATACGGTATATTTTGATTGGCACCCCGACAAGAATATATTCCCCCATTAAAAAAAATAAATTTAAATAAATAGGCATTACAATAACTATTAAACTAAAGAGATTGTACCTAACAAATATGGCACAAGAGGACTCATGGTTTAGTACAGTTTCGACTCAATAGATGGCGCTGTACAAATACGTCACGTTTCTGAATCGCGGTGTTAAGATTATCCGCCGATGAATAACGCTCTCGCCGTACTGTAGAGTAAAGAGTATAAAGTCTTCCAATTTAAAATAACCCCGGCATACATTTTCGATTTGTGTAAAACCTTGAATGATTATAATTGATGAAAGGCTTGTGTTAGTCTAGTGAGTGTGCCTTCTCTCACTGCATTATCCTCATTGACTCGTTCTTGTGTTCCCATTTCACATAAAAGAGCCAATGGCGATTGTTCGGCTGGGACCCGGCTTGGTATCTCATCTTCATGGTGTTCTTTGAAACAATTTAACTAGGAACCTGAGAAGAAGGAATTCTCATCGCAACGAATTACAGCAGCCTTCGTATGTCCGATGGAATATTGCACTATAGTCATTCTTCAAACAAAAAATGACTATAGTGTGATTTTCTGTCGGACTATTCAACATTTTCGACGCATGATCTACGTGAAGCTGACCGGCTGACATTGCAATATTGGTTTTAAAAATGTAACTAAATATGTAAAAGTATTCTACGAACGTATCCGCTCCAAGAGTTTTTGGAAAGAAAAAACGAGAAGATTAGCACAGTCTTTCCGATGGAATATTGCACTATAGTCATTCTTCAAACAAAAAATGACTATAGTGTGATTTTCTGTCGGACTATTCAACATTTTCGACGCAAGATCTACGTCGCGCAGAGCAGTATCAACAATGCAACGTTGCTTTTGAAAATGTAACTAAATATGTATAAGTATTCTACGAACGTATCCGCTCCAAGAGTTTTGGAAAGAAAAAACGAGAAGATTAGCACAGTCTTCGTCTTTCCGATGGAATATTGCACTATAGTCATTCTTCAAACAAAAAATGACTATAGTGTGATTTTCTGTCGGACTATTCAACATTTTCGACGCAAGATCTACGTCGAGCAGAGCAGTATCAACAATGCAACGTTGCTTTTGAAAATGTAACTAAATATGTATAAGTATTCTACTAATGTATCCGCTCCAGGAATTTTCTAGAAGATTTGTTAGCGTTTATTTTATAAAGAAAAAACGAGAAGATTAGCAGAGTCTTCGTCTTTCCGGTGGAATATTGCACTATAGTCATTCTTCAAACAAAAAATGACTATAGTGTGATTTTCTGTCGGACTATTCAACATTTTCGACGCAAGATCTAAGTCAAGCAGAACGGTATAAACATTGCAACGTTGGTTTTGAAGATATTACTGTGATTATGTGCATATAATCATAAATATTCCACTAAAGTACTTGCTCTAGAAATTTGCTATAAGAATAATAAGCCTTTATTTTGGAAAGAAGAAAAGAAAATATCACCAAAGCCTTAGTCTTTCCGATGGAACATTGCACTATAGTCATTCTTCAAACAAAAATGACTATAGTGGTATTTTCTGTCGGACTATTCAACATTTTCGTCGCAAGATCTACGTCGAGCAGAGCGGTATCAAGATTGCAACGTTTCTTTTGAACATATTACTGTTATTATGTGTATATTATATTCATAAATATTCCACTAACGTGTTTGCTCTAGAAATTTGATATAAGATTAATTAGCGTTTATTTTGGAAAGAAGAAAAGAAAACATCACCGCAGTCTCCGTCTTTCCGATGGAATATTGCACTATAGTCATTCTTCAAACAAAAAATGACTATAGTGTGATTTTCTGTCGGACTATTCAACATTTTTGACCCAAGATCTACGTCAAACAGACCGGCATCATCATTTCAACGTTTATTTGAAGATATAACTGTGATTATGTGCATATATTCATAAATACCCCACTAAAGTATTTGCTCTAGAAATTTGCTATAAGATTAATAAGCGTTTATTTTGGAAAGAAGAAAAGAAAAAATCACCGCCGCGCCGTCTCCGTCTTTCCCATGGAATATTGCACTATAGTCATTCTTCAAACAAAAAATGACTATAGTGTGATTTTCTGTCGGACTATTCAACATTTTTGACGCAAGATCTACGTCAAACAGACCGGCATCGTCATTTCAACGTTTATTTGAAGATATAACTGTAATTATGTGCATATATTCATAAATACCCCACTAAAGTATTTGCTCTAGAAATTTGATATAAGATTAATAAGCGTTTATTTTGGAAAGAAGAAAAGATAAAATCACCGCAGTCTCCGTCTTTCCGATGGAATATTGCACTATAGTCATTCTTCAAACAAAAAATGACTATAGTGTGATTTTCTGTCGGACTATTCAACATTTCGTCGCAAGATCTATGACAAGCAGAGCAGTATCAAGATTCCAACGTTTGTTTTGAAGATATAACTGTGATTATGTGCATATATTCATAAATATTCCACTAAAGTATTTGCTCTAGAAATTTGCTGTAAGATTAATCAGCGTTTATTTTGGAAAAGAAAAAATCACCGAAGTCTTAAGTCTTTCCGATGGAATATTGCACTATAGTCATTCTTCAAACAAAAAATGACTATAGTGGTATTTTCTGTCGGACTATTCAACGTTTTCAAGGCAAGATCTAAATCAAGCAGAGCAGTATCAAGATTGCAACGTTTGTTTTGAAAATGTAACTAAATATGTATAAGTATTCTACTAATGTATCCGCTCCAGGAATTTTCTAGAAGATTTGTTAGCGTTTATTTTGGAAAGAAAAAACGAGAAGATTAGCACAGTCTTCGTCTTTCCGATGGAATATTGCACTATAGTCATTCTTCAAACAAAAAATGACTATAGTGGTATTTTCTGTCGGACTATTCAACATTTTCGACGCAAGGTCTAAATCAAGCAGAGCAGTATCAACAATGCAACGTTGCTTTTGAAAATGTAACTAAATATGTATAAGTATTCTACTAATGTATTCGCTCCAGGAATTTTCTAGAAGATTTGTTAGCGTCTATTTTGGAAAGAAAAAACGAGAAGATTAGCACAGTCTTCGTCTTTCCGATGGAATATTGCACTATAGTCATTCTTCAAACAAAAAATGACTATAGTGTGATTTTCTGTCGGACTATTCAACATTTTCGACGCAAGATCTACGTCAAACAGACCGGCATCATCATTTCAACGTTTATTTGAAGATATAACTGTAATTATGTGCATATATTCATTAATACCCCACTAAAGTATTTGCTCTAGAAATTTGCTATGAGATTAATAAGCGTTTATTTTGGAAAGAGGAAAAGAAAAAATCACCGCAGTCTCCGTCTCTCCGATGGAATATTGCACTATAGTCATTCTTCAAACAAAAAATGACTATAGTGTGATTTTCTGTCGGACTATTCAACATTTTTGACGCAAGATCTACGTCAAACAGACCGGCATCGTCATTTCAACGTTTATTTGAAGATATAACTGTAATTATGTGCATATATTCATAAATATTCCACTAAAGCATTTGCTCTAGAAATTTGCTATAAGATTAATAAGCGTTTATTTTGGAAAGAAGAAAAGAAAAAATCACCGCCGCGCCGTCTCCGTCTTTCCGATGGAATATTGCACTATAGTCATTCTTCAAACAAAAAATGACTATAGTGTGATTTTCTGTCGGACTATTCAACATTTCGTCGCAAGATCTATGACAAGCAGAACGGTATCAACATTGCAACGTTTGTTTTAAAGATATTCCTAAATATATGTGTTTTTATTCATCAATATTCCACTAATGTCTTTCCTCTAGGAATTTTGTTTATTTTGGAAAGCAAAAAAACGAGAAGATTAGCACAGTCTTCGTCTGTTCGATGGAATATTGCACTATAGTCATTCTTCAAACAAAAAATGACTATAGTGTGATTTTCTGTCGGACCATTCAACATTTTCAACGCAAGATCTATGTCAAGCAGAGCGGTATCAAGATTCCAAAGTTTGTTTTGAACATACTACTGTAATTATGTGCATATATTTATAAATATTCCGTAAAAATATTTGCTCTAGAAATTTGCTATAAGATTAATAAGCGTTTATTTTGGAAAGAAGAAAAGAAAAAATCACCGCAGCCTTAGTCTTTCCGATGGAACATTGCACTATAGTCATTCTTCAAACAAAAAATGACTATAGTGGTATTTTCTGTCGGACTATTCAACATTTTCGACGCAAGATCTAAATCAAGCAGAGCAGTATCAAGATTGCAACGTTTGTTTTGAAAATGTAACTAAATATGTATAAGTATTCTACTAATGTATCCGCTCCAGGAATTTTCTAGAAGATTTGTTAGCGTCTATTTTGGAAAGAAAAAACGAGAAGATTAGCACAGTCTTCGTCTTTCCGATGGAATATTGCACTATAGTCATTCTTCAAACAAAAAATGACTATAGTGTGATTTTCTGTCGGACTATTCAACATTTTCGACGCAAGATCTACGTCAAACAGACCGGCATCATCATTTCGACGTTTATTTGAAGATATAACTGTAATTATGTGCATATATTCATAAATACCCCACTAAAGTATTTGCTCTAGAAATTTGATATAAGATTAATAAGCGTTTATTTTGGAAAGAGGAAAAGAAAAAATCACCGCAGTCTCCGTCTCTCCGATGGAATATTGCACTATAGTCATTCTTCAAACAAAAAATGACTATAGTGTGATTTTGTGTCGGACTATTCAACATTTTCGAAACAAGATCTATGTGAAGCCGACCGGTATCTACATTGCAAGTTGCAACTTGCAACGTTTGTTTTGATCTAACTATTATTAATGATTATGTATGTTGTTGTTGGTGGGGCTGCCCTCTTCTGTAGTGCGTCAGAAATTATCGTAGATGCGCATGTTGATTGCCTTCTACGCAACCATGCGTACAAAGGTGTTCTTCCTTGGCGCGCAGGGTGTGGGACAGCCCCAACAGTATCCTAAGTCATTATTTCGAGTCGCCTAGACTGTGTAACCGTGGATCGCTGTTGTGCCATCTCGCATGGGGTGAACTATTTTTATTTTTTATTTATTTAATTTGGTTTTCCAATTCCATTCTTAAAATTAAATTCCAGCGTAACAATTACTTATAGGTAAGCAAGACATGCACAAAAAAAAATTGGAAAAATAAGCTTATAAGCGCCAATATTCAATTCAATTAAACTAAAATTGACAATAAAAAAAAATAAAAAAATATTAAGTGGTAAAAGGTACAATTGATTAATTTTTGACAATATCAATTTGACTACCAATGCTTTTGTATTGTATGTTTTGTTTTGTTGTTCTCTGTTTAGTGCCAGTGCCTACTAACATAGTGTTAAGTTTTTGTAACCATGCTGAGTCTCGATACTCAAATGAAGATTTGTTATTATCATTATTACCTGTGGCACAGGACACCCTTCGTCCAACTCATTCACCAAAACACCTCTTTTAACATATAAAACTTTTCCTTTTAACTGCCCGCTCAACTATCTAAAGGTTTATGAGGGGGTCTCCATAATAGAATGCCAAAATTGGGTCCTCGTGATGGTTCCAACCCTTTGTAGTTGAATTTATTGTGTTCTAACCTTGGTCTGTTTCCCACCTAGCTTTGGGATAGTTTTGTTTTATTACACCAGAATTATGAGCTATTATTGTCCTTTTTAACTCATCTATGTATGTTCATTTATATTTTTTTAATAAATGCATTGTAATTTCCTTCTTTTCAGGTGTGTTCCACTTACGCCATATCCTAAAACGATTTCTTGTAAAGTACTGATAGAAATAATATTGTGTTACCAAAGTATTATTTTCGAAACCATAATTTTCATTAAATATGTCATTTTTTACAGTTGCAATCATCATTTCACATTTGAATGGTATTTATACTTACTATGACTATCTGTTCATCTATTTCTCTGAATCATTGTGTTATATGTTTTAACAGGGATATTGTTAGTATACTAATTGTTTTGTATTTATACACTGATTGATAAAAACCTATTGCAGCTATCTCTATACGAGTATAATATATGTGTGTGATGTGTGTTCCTACAAGTATTATTGTTATTTTTTACTTGTATCCTTATTGATACAAACATATTGTAACTATCTATATATAAACCTGTGTGTGATGTGTCTTTCAACAGGTATAATTCTTGTTTTTTACTTGTATCTTGATTGATACAAACCTATTGCAAGTATCTACATATATATTTACCTGTGTGTGATGTGTCTTTCAACAGGTATAATTCTTTTTTTTTTACTTGTATCCTGATTAATACAAACCTATTGCAATTATCTGCATATAAACGTATGTGTGATGTGTCTCTCAACAGGTTTTATTGTGGTTTTTTACTTGTATCCTGATTGATACAAACCTATTGCAAGTATCTACATATATACGTGTGTTTGATGAGTATGACAACAGGTATTATTATTGTTTTTAACTTGATACAAACCTATTGCAACTATCTACATATATATACCTGTGTGTGATGTGTCTTTCAACAGGTAAAATTCTTGTTTTTTACTTGTATCCTGATTGATACAAAACTATTGCAACTATCTACATATATATACCTGTGTGTGATGTGTCTTTCAACAGGTATAATTCTTGTTTTTTACTTGTATCTTGATTGATACAAACCTATTGCAAGTATCTACATATATATTTACCTGTGTGTGATGTGTCTTTCAACAGGTATAATTCTTTTTTTTTTACTTGTATCCTGATTGATACAAACCTATTGCAATTATCTGCATATAAACGTATGTGTGATGTGTCTCTCAACAGGTTTTATTGTGGTTTTTTACTTGTATCCTGATTGATACAAACCTATTGCAAGTATCTACATATATACGTGTGTTTGATGAGTATGACAACAGGTATTATTATTGTTTTTAACTTGATACAAACCTATTGCAACTATCTACATATATATACCTGTGTGTGATGTGTCTTTCAACAGGTAAAATTCTTGTTTTTTACTTGTATCCTGATTGATACAAAACTATTGCAACTATCTACATATATATACCTGTGTGTGATGTGTCTTTCAACAGGTATAATTCTTGTTTTTTACTTGTATCTTGATTGATACAAACCTATTGCAAGTATCTACATATATATTTACCTGTGTGTGATGTGTCTTTCAACAGGTATAATTCTTTTTTTTTTTACTTGTATCCTGATTGATACAAACCTATTGCAATTATCTGCATATAAACGTATGTGTGATGTGTCTCTCAACAGGTTTTATTGTGGTTTTTTACTTGTATCCTGATTGATACAAACCTATTGCAACTATCTACATATATACGTGTGTTTGATGAGTCTGTCAACAGGTATTATTATTGTTTGTAACTTGTTTCCTTATTTATACAAACATATTGCAACTATCTGTGTATATACATGTGTGTGATGTGTCTGACAACAGGTATTTTTTTTACTTGATACAAACCTATTGCAACTATCTACATATAATATATGTGTGTGATGTGTCTGACAACAGGTATTATTTTTGTTTCATAATTGTGTCCTGATTGATACAAACCTATTGTAACTATCTACATATATATACGTGTATTTGATGAGTCTGACAACAGGTATTATTATTGTTTTTAACTTGATACAAACCTATTGCAACTATCTGCTTATATACATGTGTGTGATGTGTCTCCAGTAGGTATTGTTGAAACAAGTGAATAACAGGGTCCTCGTATCACTTTGGTTTCAGATTGGAGACCTGGACGAGGACACGACTCCTCTGGACATGTCCTGGCCGTCAGGTTTCCGCAAGCGAATAACTTACTTGTTAGTCGCACCAATTGTCTTCCCACTCTGGATGACCCTACCAGACACTAGAACTCCGAAGGGTGAGAGTATTTTATTGATGAGTTCACCATCATGGTCATCATCCTTCAACTCGCAGTCAATTTTGTGGTCGTTGCACCTTCTCCTTTATACCTTAACATATCTTTTTGTTTGTCACTATTATCATTATCATCCTCCCAATTTATTTGGGGTCGGCACACCTTGTCTTCTTCTTCATCTTCTATAGATATCAATCAGTTGTCACCTTCGTATTCATCACCCTCATTCGAGTCATATTATCTCCCACCCGAACCCTCCACAGATACTTTGGTCTTCTGCCTCTGTTCTTATAGCTCTTCATTTTTTTTTGTATGATTATCATTCATACTCATTACATCTATAGTATGACTTTCTAGGTTTTTTTTTACTATAACATTGCTTTTCATTCGTCTTACGTTACTTCGGTGGCGTTTCAGGTGTAAATATTATCATTGTTCTGCTAAAAAAAAAGCCATTCATTAATGTATTGCTGATAATGTGCTGCTCCTTCTGTAGGCATAACGCCATCACCAACCACGCCTACATGTCAAAACCAGATTATTGTTTAAAAAACTCCGTTTTCTTTTACAGGAAAAGGATATTTCCCAGTAACATTTATAGGGTCAATAGTTTGGATAGCTTTCTTCTCGTACCTGATGGTGTGGTGGGCGAATGTAGCAGGGGCGACGGCTCAGGTGCCACCTGAGGTGATGGGCCTGACGCTCCTGGCTGCGGGGACTTCAGTACCTGACCTCATCACCTCCGTGATAGTCGCTAGGAAGGGGTTCGGAGACATGGCGGTGTCCAGCTCGGTTGGCAGTAATATTTTTGATGTTACTGTTGGGTAAGTGTTTTTTACTTATTTTGATTAAGAATTTGTAAAAAAAAAAAATATAAAGTTAGATTCGAAGAGCCATCCAATTTTAAAGTTCATGGATAAGCTTTTGTACAAAATTGGTCTGTGACCATCGAAAATAGTTCTGGTTGTGTGTTTGTAGAAGATATAATAGAAGAGGAATTCGAAAAAGTAGAAAGTGGAGACACATCTCCAATCTTAATACTTAAACTATTTCAGTTTCTAGAGAATACTCAAATGTTTGTCTAAAATAAAGTCAAAACACCACACGAAGAACAATAAGACATTAAATTAAACTTGAGTCATCGTAACGTCGCACCAAAAACTTGAGATTCCGCAGTTTTCAGCACTGCAGCTCTTCGCCCCAAGGGAAATAAAAACTATGTGATAAATAATATTTCAGCTATTGCAGTTGAATTTGATACTTAGCGACCAACATTCCCCTCTTCCGAATACTTTACCGAGGCATTCCTTTGTGAAACCACCGCATAGTTCATTCTAAATTTTGGCAACGTTGAGAGTTACGACTTTTTGAATGCGGATAAATAATGTTGTAATTAAAACATTTAGTCTTCCTTTTTTTGTTTCGTGCCCTTTTGCATTTTGTGGCTGCATTTTCCGTGTTGGAGTAATTTTAAATTAAATTTTATTTTGGCGTCCATAAAAGTTTACCACACTAGCAACTCGACTGCCTCCTTGGTCTAGTGCATGAGGTTTTAGGTTTGATTCCCTGGTGGGGCAAAGTGTTATTGGGAGTTTCCAGTCTAGATTCGTACCCGGTTGATGGCAATAGGCTCGCTCCCAGCATAGAACTTAAACATAACTGGTGTAAATGTTTATGTACTAGAGGTATATTTCTAAATAAACATTTGGGGAATACAAGGATGATTATAATTATGTTATACAGGGATGTTTCTATTGGTACCAAGTTGGTAGACAAACAGGATGGAAAGGACAGCATCCACGCACAAATACTACAATCCTTAAATACTCCCTTTGCTTCGTTTACATCAAACACACACGCTGGTTGCGAGTACTACGCACCTGGCTTTTTTTGAAGACTATCACCAATAATATGGCAGTGTATGTCCTTCCAAGGCGTCCCCTCCCGGCATTTCCGCTCACGCCTTATAAATACGTTTTTTTATTTGTCTTTCATTCATTCTTTCAACGTGACCAAACCATCTGAGCATTTATAAAGTTGTATGGATAGTGATGGTCTTCAAAGCACCCTCTGAGTACGAAAGCCTTTAAAAGGGAAGGTTTATGCGAAAGGCTCTACTGAACTACTGAACACAAAAACGAACGTGTTCATAATTGAGGGAAATAGTTCGTTAATTAGATTTCAACTCCCGACGGCATTGGCGTGATTATAATCCTTGATTGGCTTCGGGAATAGTCCGGATGTTATAACCAAATCTCATAAGCATTCTGATATTTAAGAGAATTCATTGTTTAGGTGAAAAAAAGATTTTCTTTATCCTGCCTGCAACATAACATCAGGCCTGTTATTTATTTTATTTTGTTTTGTTTATTTTAAGAAGGCTTACAGACTAATAACATGATAGGTAACAAAAATATATAATTAAGTTGCTAATAACAAGCCTCCACAGATATATAATAATTACGATTAACTAATACTTGAAAGTTGAAGTTATGGTTTTATTTTTTTTATATTTAATTTTACAGTTTCCATTGCTACATGACGTGTTCTTGAGTACCACCAGCCGGTGCTTCATTCGCAAAAAATCTTTTGGCTAAAAGTTTTCTTGCCACTTTCATCTTAGTACAAAACAAGTCAATATCAATATCAATATCATGCTCACGAGATAATCCATTAAAGCCACGAGCGCTTCTAATAACATAAGAATTACGCCTATAATTAGTGGAGGTAAAAGGCACACACAGTATGGGCCTCCGATGCAACCCAATAAGGTTAGTTCGAAATGCCAGTTTAGAAACGAGCTCAGAGCAGTCAATCGAGCCATTCGCTATGTTAATCAAAAAACATATATCATTGATGAGTCGCCTGTAATCTAGTGGTAGAAAATGGTACTTCTTGCACCGGTGCTCGTAATCTATGGATACTTGGTGCGCTTTGTAATCAAGATATTTAAGAAACTTTTACTGGATACCCTCAATGCGCAACTTATAGATCTCATATTGAGGGTTAGAGACTTGAGATGCATACTCTAAGTGACTGCGTACGAACGAACAATATAAAACCTTGATTGGCTTCAGAGAACGGAAACTGGCTGAGGAACTAATAATGAATCCCAATGCTTTCGCAGCTTTTTTTACAATACCCTCGATGTGTTGATCAAATAGTAATTTGCTAACTTGTATAATGCCTAAATCCCGGATACTGTTAACTGTACATAAGGTGTGTTGGTTGAGAGTGTAAGTTGAATTCACCGTAGACTTCTGACGCATGAAGGTATAGGACATATGGAAGCATTTAGAGACATTTAGCTGAAGCAGATTACGTGCGCAATACTCCTCGAACCTATTAAAAAATCCTCCCCAAAGGGTTAGGC
The DNA here is from genome assembly GCA_905147745.2 of Phlogophora meticulosa. NCBI lineage: Eukaryota > Metazoa > Arthropoda > Insecta > Lepidoptera > Noctuidae > Phlogophora > Phlogophora meticulosa. The sequence goes on from LR990534.1 coordinate 3,397,197, forward strand.
AAAGGCGTACCTATTGTACAACCATATTTCGCCAGTTATGTTTAAGTCTCATTTACAAGGGGGCGAGCCTATTGCCATCAACTGGGTATAAATCCCGACTCAGGGCTGCTACTGAGTAAATCAAGATGGAAAAACACAATAACACTTTGCCCGACCCGGGGATCGAACCCAAGACTGCATGCTCAGCAGTAGCGCTTCCGACCACTAGACCAACGAGGCAGGCCTTTATCTATTAAACTGTACTAATATAATAAAGCGGAGGAGTTTGCTTGTTTATTGTTTAAACGTGATAATCTCTGGAACTACTAGTGAGATTTACAAAGATCTTTTAGATCAAAGATTCCCTTATTCTAGTGGAAGGTTATATTCTATTACACATCAACACATCATCTACGACCCTTTAGAGGGGGTGAAACTCTTAAATTACATATTTTATGTAAGTTTCCAACATCTGCTAACCAAAAAACATAAATAATGTTATCAAATAAACTTCCCCCAAACTGTGCTCTAAGATAAGAATATTCTTAACTATGTAGACCTTAAATAACGGGCGCCATCTTAAATGCTTACCTACTCAGCTTGGAGCAGTGCCAAAAATGGGGTTAGATGTGAAATTGCGCGCCTTTTTTCTGCATACGTATAGCAGATGGCGGAGATTGTAGAAAGTAGGAACTGACGCAGTATTCCATCTTTTTATACAGTTTTTTTTTTTTTTTTTTTTATAAAAAACGTTGCCCCACACTAGGAATTTGTCCTGTGTCGTGGGTGTGTTTACAAACATTTAAAGTTACATACACGAACAGCCAGACCCGGAACAATTACTTGTAGGCCATACAAATATTTGTTCCGTGCGGGAAACGAACCCACGACACGCGGCGCAGCAGTCGATCGCTCAGCCACTGCGCCAACCGTGTCGTCAAAACAGTAAGGAGGTTATGGGCTGGGGCTCAAGGCCAAAGAAAAATAGCCGCACGGGTTAAGCTGCCGAGGTGATGTGGATGGGTGACCGTTCATTACATATCGAGACTCCTCCGTGCCTCAGAAAGCACGCCAAATCGTAGGTCTTGGCTGTCATTTATAGATCTTTGAAAGTCGTTACGGCTAGTCAAAAGCACGAAAGTCTGACTACGAGTCTTTCCAAGGGATATCGTGTTGCCCAGTTACTGGGTTGTGGTGGTTAGATAGGCAGTCGCTCCATGTGAAACACTGGTAGTCAGCTGCTTCTGGTTAGACTGTAATCCGATCTCAACATAGTTGGGAAAAGGCTAGGCAAATGAAATTAATATTATAAAAAGATCACCAGACAATTGAAAAAAACGACTAAAACTTTCAACGCTGGGGAATCTAGAACCATATTCTGAATACCCTGTATAAGGGTTCATATAGTAGATATTTCCTGAACAATACGGATTGCCCTCCCGACCTTGACTAAACACCCACTCTTGAACTTTGTAGACTCGAACCTACCTGACACCATCGGCCTTGTAACACTCATTTTATATCAAAACTCTTTACTAAAACAAAAGGTACGTAGGCAGCTTTATGAGGTGAGCTACTCACAAAAATAACTCGGTCTATGGCACTTGTTTCAATAAAAAGATGAAATTTGTCACTTCATCTTAAAGATCAGTAACTTTATCAATATACTAATATGATGAGGAAAGATTCTTTTGTTTGTAAGTTTTGATGTGCAGAGGCCAGCATATCAAGCTACTCCAATGTGTCCAATTTCTTTGATAGTTTTTCAACTTTATCGTAATAGAAAAAAGGTTCATGTTCAATTGGGAAAATCTGACAGTTTGGAGTAGTTTGATGTGCTGGTATGTGTACATGATACAATCAAAAACTACTTAACCGATTTCAAAACAAAAAAACCTCAAAGAAAGCAACATTATTAAAAATCCATACTTCAAACTGCTACTGAGACTTTTTTATGGCTAACTCGTTCCTCTCTAAAAGCCAAATAGTTCTGAAATAAGAAAAAAATGACACGTTACCATAATGTCGAAAGCCAACCGCCATGCTTACGAAACACCACCCGAACGAGGTCAAAGGATACGATATCTGACCCAATTTAGTAACCAGCTGAAGAGCGGATCACCCTTGAGACTCGAAACAATACAATCGCTTTAAACAGCCCTTATTTGAGTATCGATGCCAATAACCAGCTGCCTTTCCTTATTACTTTCCTTTTTCGGCGTCGTGCTAGGCAACTGGGCTTATCCTAGACTGTGCTGAGCTGTGCCCCGCGGTGTTAGCTGCGGTTAAAAAGACGACACGAGACGATTCGAAATTTCCCAAGGGAATACTTAACTTTTTCAGGATAACTAGTCAAAATGTTAATCCAGGGTATGAGCTACCTTCATAACAAATTTCGTCCAAATCCGTTCAGCAGCTTCAGTGTCGAGGAGCGTTACAAACATACACACTTAAGGACAAACTTTCGCATTTACTAAAGGTATTGGTGTAATGTGAATGTCCCTTTGTGCCTGTAGCGACATCTATGCCGTACATACGAACTAAACTGACATTTGCTAGATCGCGATATCAAAGTTATCATATTAAACATATAAACAAGAACCAGATGATTACAGACGAGTAGTAGCCCACAAGAAACAACATCTGGCTGGTCCGAGGATCGTCCGCGGATATCTACATACGAGTATTTGTGGAAATGAATTTTCTCCTCTCAACAGAGTAATCAATAGATTTATAAGTTTCATAATTGACGACCGATGTGGCGCGGCGGGCGAAGGTCCGCCTGCGACGCAAGAGGTTGCGGGTTCGATTCCCGCCTTGGGACAAATGTTTATACGATCTACAAATATTTGTTCCGGGTGTTCTGGGTATTTGCTATATATAATAAAAATATATATCTATGTAATGTATTGTATTAAGTATATCAGTCATCTAGTACCCATAACACAAGCTCTGCTTAACTTGGGGCTAGATGATGCTGTGTGGATTGTCCAGCAATATTTATATTTATAATTTGATTCCGCTATCCTATGTAAAAAACGCTTTTATTAACCTACTTCAAAAATGAGGAGGTTCTCAGTTTCGGAAGTAGGTGGCATAAGATGAAGCAAACGAAACAAACACAGCCACCGAATTCTCAAACTAAAATGATTTTAAACCTTTTAAAGTTTCTTAGTTTTTTTTTTGTAAAAAGTTTTTTTTTCTATCTTTTTAGTGGATCGCTTTGTAATATTTTTCTAAGATTAAAAAAGTAAATTCGAAAATTCGTTTACAGATTTTTTTTTAAGTGTACACATATTTATTTTGTTTAAGTAGGTCAATACTGCGAGAAATAAAAAGGAATGACTTTGAGTGTTATATTTTATCACAACCGACGCACAGGGGAAATACGAACTTGAAACGTTTGTAATCCAATATTATGTACAGCGAAAGACACGAAGCTTTCAGAAGCAATAACTTGAGCTTATATCATTGGAATATCCGTTCTAATATTATAAATGCGAAAATAACTCTGTCAAACTGTCTGTTTGGTACCTTTTCACGCGTACGGCTGAACGAATACGGTTTCTGTTTTTGAGTATCGCAGCATTATGCTGAGATGGCCTTTATGGCTTTGCACAGGTCCAGTTTGTGTCATGTTTCCAACCGTATTTAGGTTTAGTTTTTTATTCATTTGTTTTTACTGTGCGCGTCCCAAATTAATGATTTTCTTTCTTTCGCTCTTTATAAAATTTGACACGTGGGTAGCCCATGTCCTGTTTTAGGCTAAAGGATACTTTTTACTCGGGTTGTAGATTATTGCGGGATAGTAACCGACCTCCCACCGGGCGAAGCCACAGGCAAAAGCTAGTGTTCTAATAAAATTAAATCTTGTAACGTCCAAGACCGTGACTTTCACCTCCTGCCTTTTTTTAAACCTTTGTACACGAACAGCCAGACCCAGAAAAACTACCTGTAGGCCATACAAATATTTGTTCCGTGCTGGAATCGAACCCACAAAACGCGGCGCAGCAGTCGATCACTCAGCCACTGCGCCAACCGTGCCGGCGAACTTACAACTTACGATTATAAAATAACTAATTACTTTTCGAGTTTGAATTAACTGCAGCAGCATCCATGAGCTTAACCGCAGCACAAACCTCTAACAACAATGAATAATTACACCACTAATCTCCCTTCCTGGCAGTTTGGCATTTGGCAAAACACTTCATAATGCATTTGGCACTGGCCTCATTCGAGTTTGCCAAAATAAACTAAACTATTGTTGTAGGTGATTTTGGATGAAGTTTGTTAAGACTTGCGTGTTATGTACTATTATGGATACTGGAGGTTAACCACTTTTCAACCTTACTACTGAGGGCTTAAAGTCGAAAAGTAGCTCTCACAAATTTTTGTTTGTTTTTTTTGTTTTTTTTTAAAAACGTTGCCCCACACTAGGAATTTCTCCTGTATCATGGGTGCGTTTACAAACATTTAAACTCACATACACAAACAGCCAGACCCGGAACAATTACCTGTAGGTCATACAAATATTTGTTCCGTGCGGGGATCGAACCCACAACACGCGGCGCAGCAGCCGATGGCTCAACCACTGCGCCAACCGTGTCGTCAAATTACCGCGATAGTACCACTCTTAGGTATAATAAATAATGCTGGACAATCCTCACAGCATCATCTAGCCCCAAGCTAAGCAGAGCTTGTGTTATGGGTACTCACATAGATATTTTTTATTATACATGGCAAATACCCAGAACACCAGGAACAAATCTTTGTAGATCGTAAAAACATTTATCCCAGGGCGGGAATCAAACCCGCAACCTTCTGCGTCGCAGGCGGACTTTTGCCCGCCGCGCCACATGCATCGGTTGTCAAAGAACATTACGTCAATGCATTACTTAATTGGGTCTAATAGGCGTTCAGAAGTGGTGTGATTTACTTATACTGACTCTAAGTTGAGTTTACATTTTTGATATTTGCATAACTTTTTTGTTCGTTCGTGTGTACGAGTATGTTCGTTAGGGTGTAAAGTTCCTCATCCACCATTGAAAAGGTAGGACCCTCCGACAAGACCTTTAATATCGCGATGTAGAATATGTCAAAATGTAGTTCTCATGTGGCGAGATAGATGTCACTGCAGTACTAACGGACCAGAGCTTTTTGAAAAACATCAAAGAATAATAAATATTATGTAAGTGCAGTGGTTCACCACCTTATTTGACCAGGGGTCGCTTTGGTTTCTTTGTAAGAAGGTTAAAAATGTTTAAATCTAAAAATTTACATCAATTTTCAATGTATTTGTAAGGTAGGGTAAGGTACAACTACTATTTTTCAAAATAATCCCCATGTTTGCCCCAAAAAATATAAACAATTAATCTGCCTTACACTATCCTGCTGCCGACCTCAGCCCCTAGCAATTGTAGATCAAGAAACCGCAACATAAATCCTTAAACCCGACGTGTTTGGGATACCAAACCGTCTCAAATAACAATAAAGCTTGCTCCAATAGACATAAAGTCGTAATTTCGACAACATTCGGGCTATATATCAGGAAAATAAAAGTTATGTCGTAAACGTTGAGTACTTATAGGAGTCCTCTAATACTTAAGGGGGTATGGGGTACGGGGGAGGGGAACGGATATCGCAATGCAGTTTGGAACAATTTGCAATTTATCTTTCGAAACGGTATTTTGTATTTGGGTCATGCTTGAGAATAGTAGAGTTTAAAATTTATTTTTCTCCTTTCTTTGTAACTGACCTCGTTCTTATGTTTATGTGGCAGTACTTACATTTGTATTATTTAACATACATAATATCTCGCCTGTGTTCCCCGACGGGTTTGGCAGAGTTGTATTGTAATATGCCCACATTTCGCCAGTTATGTTTTTTCTTTCTTTAAACGTTGCCCCACACTAGGAATTTCTCTTGTATTGTGGGTGCGTTTACAAACATTTAAACTCACATACACAAACAGCCAGACCCGGAACAACTACCTGTAGGCCATACAAATATTTGTTCCGTGCGGCGACCGAACCCGCGACACGCAGCGCAGCAGCCAATCGTGTCGTCAATATTATTATAAGTTTTAGTCACATATTACATGGGACTTAATGGGGGCGAGCCAATTGCCATCAACCGGGCAGTTTTTATTATGTATAGGGATCAAATTCTCAGTCCTCACATTTTCTTCTTATTCTTTCTTAGTAAGTCTGTAAGTGGCAATGAGCAAATCATTAAGATTTCAGCCTTATATTCACAACTAGGATTTTCCCGCGACTTCGTCCGCGTGAATGAATTCGTAGATTAAAAACTACCCTATATCCTTTTCTCAGGGTCTCAAACTATGGAGATAGTTTGAGACCTAAAACCTAATACCAAATGGCATTTAGGTAAATCGATTCAGCGGATTAAGCATGACAGGTCGACAGACAGACAGACTTACTTTCACATGTATAAGTTTAGTATAGATAAGTTCAGGTTTCCTGACAAAGTTATCCCTTCACCGATGTCAGTGATGTCTAAAACAGACTCTATAAAACACATTTTAATTACAGTCACATCGATACTTGCCCGGATTTGAACCCACAACCTCGTGCATGAGAGGTGAGGACGTATCCTCTGGATCATCACGACATTTACTATACTTTTCTAACAGTTCAATAAATTATCATTAGTGAACAAAAGGTAGCGCCCATTACCGTCCCTTATCAAATAATCACCCTGTTTGTTGTAGAAGTTAAACATGAAAAATACCATTTCAGCATTGTAAAGGTTCCTCGAGACTAACAACCACTGCTTATTTTTGATTACATTAAACACGAATTCGCCATAAATGAAAGTTGGCCATTTTAAATACGATTTAAAATATAAACGTTCGTGTCGTTCTCCATTTTATCAAGAGATTTGTGTAAACTTAAAACGCGAACAAAATAAAATTGCTCAGGACGACCCCATGAATCAACACTTAAGAAACCTACCATACAATAGTTTCTAGTTTATTTTATGCTTCAGATATTAATTATTGTACATTTGTGAATGATACGAGTTATATGTTTGAGCTGTTTTGGGTTGAAACACTAGGGCCATGGGGTCCGAGTGCCCATTTAGTTTTTCGAGACATCGCGAAACGTTTGGTCGACTCTTCACGTGACCCCCTGGTCACGTGAAGAGTCGACCAAACGTTTATGCCGATTCTTTGGCCAAAAAAAAAGGACAGCCCCCTGGCTGTCCTTTTTTTTTGGCCAAAGAATCGGCATTGCCATTCAACGTGGCAATTTTGCCAGCCTTCTGAGCACTTTACCCGTTGACAGTGAGGCGGATGAGTTTTTCGATGCCCTGTGATTATTTATTTTATTTTATTTTTTTATTCAATAATAGCTTTATCAATGATAGGATTAATTAAACTATCTATTGAGACTACTGAGAGTCGCGTAGTACACAAATCGCATATAAAGTCTCGTGTGGAAACTAGATATTATATTATACTAGCGACCTCTCCCGGTTTCGCACGGATACAATCATTTATTTATTGAGATTTTTGTACAAAAATACTAATAACCATATTTTGATTAAGTCCTTGCTCCTCATTCACGAGTTCATGGGGTTCGTTTTGGGTTTAGAAACTGGGTGAGTACCACTGTGACTTCTTCAAAACATATGTAGGTACTCGTACTTCATGTCAAACTTCATCTTATCTGTGAAGGGAAAAATCGTGTGGAAACCCGGACTCAAAATTAGTATAAGTTTGAAATCGCCAACTCGCATTTTTTTTTATCCATTTATTTCAGGCATCAAGGCCCATGTAATCATATACAATACTGTAAAATTGAGTAAGCGTGTTGATTAATACGTGTGCCTTCTTGATACGAGAAGAGGCTTCTGTAGTGGAACGGTAACAGGCTGGTATTTTGACATTATCAGTCTTAAAATTACCTCCGTAGAATCAGGCAACCTTATGACCTCAGTTAAACCACCCCTATGCCCAAAATGACGATAAAAAATAACACCGTGATATTTATCAATGTAATTCGGTTCGACCTTGCTCCAAATATCGGCGGAACAAATGCCAACTATAGTTGCTGCTCGCAACTAAATGTTGAACACAACCGTGTTTATGTTACAACATTGATTTTTAGTGCCGTTGTGTTGTACAATGTTGTAGTTTAAGTTACCGGTGATTTATGAGCAAATTGGTTACCTACATTGTGGTAAATTGTTTTATATAACCTTTGTACTTACAATTTAGGTCGTGGCTTTTTATTTAAGTTTATGACATGAATGAAATTTTACATGATATAAGTACAGTTTAAAAAGAGCTTTATGTGTCAATAATATGATTTTACGCGGTTCGGGTATTTCTTGGGACATGCCAAAATAAATCTTGAAATGTAAAATCAAAAATTATCAAAAAAATAAAAAACTTGGCAATATCACACTTTTGGACACTTTTCCCGTTGACAGTGACACGAAGTATTTTTTTCTATACACTATGAGTCCTTCCTACTGTTTTTATAGATGGTACATGTAATTATTATTGTTTTTAAACTGTGAAGACATGAAAAATAAAAAAAACAACACAGTCCTTTGTTTCTTTCTAATCTGATAAGTATATTCATCTGCAATATGTTTAGATAACGAGGTCTTCTCAAGGCGATCAGTGGTGAACAAAATATTTGAACAGTCTCTGTTGTGATGAGTACGAGATCCTAGAACTGCAAACTATCAGGGAAGCATTACAATTAATTAAAACGTACTATGCTACAGTACTCCCAAATCTATCTCGCTCTATGGCTCCATAGAGTATTGCATAACGGTGTAACTATTTTAAGTCATTATCAATAAATGCGTATAATTAATAGTTCGACCTCATTATGGCAATTATACCGAACGAGTCCGCATGTTTCTACTGATATAATCAATTTTCGGTGAGACTTTGCTTGCAAAAAATATTTGTTAGCACGATAGCTTTGGGCGACGTTGAATGTTATTTAAATAATGATGTGGTTCGGAAATTCACTTAATATTTAGTGTACGCTATAAAAACGTATAATAATTACTTTAAGAGCCACATAGGATGTTACAATGAGCGCGCGAACCCTAAAAGTGACTTTTATTTTAAAAACGTTGCCCCACTCTAGGAATTTCTCCTGTGTCGTGGGTGCCTTTACAAACATAAAGCCAAATACATGAACAGCCACATGCCATACTAAATATTAGTTCCGTGCGGGAATCGAACCCAAACACGCAGCGCAGCAGTCGATCGCTCAGCCGCTGCGCCAATCATGCCTTCTATTTGACGAAGCTGACCAACTAGGACTAGAAACTATCGTGTTACCCGACCGTATTCCAACCCAAAGTTCAGTTATCCCCTATTATATAATATAAAACAACAATTGCAAAACTATAAAAAGTCTAAATTATGAGTAATTCGTTTTTATGGTGGCTCAACCCTGCAACAAACCATAACCTAGTTACTTGTAAAAGTTATAAAACTTTCAACTAATATTTTTACTACTGACATGACCTAGTTGAGTACCACACTAGCTACTTTGGACGACAATAACTAGAAGTTACTAGCGCAGTTCGCAGTTCGACCCGCATGAGAAGTTTTAATTTTGCAGAATGTTACTGTCCACTTTTAAGTGTACCTACCACTAGCAGTAAAAATGCAAGCAAAGATACTGGACAGATGGAGAAATATATAGTCTCTTTTATGCCCCTTTAAAGAGGCTAGGTTTTATATTACACACAGACACGCTCAGTCACACACACCTCTACATACACCAAGTTTTTCATGTATGAGCATTGGAGCCCCAAGTGGGCTGACTTATTAGTTAACTATGGAACAATGTGTACTATATAAAGATGGAAGGAATATCAACGCACAACCTGATACCATGATTTAATTACCACCAGAAAATCAGACAAAAAGAAAAAAAAACAACAAAATATATCAACGCTGAGACAGTGGCGGACTAAGCCCGTCAGAGGCCCGGGCGGAGCTTTAAAAAAAATGTAGTTTTACAAGCTTTTTATTCAGTTCACATTTGTGTGTAGTGTTTATGTTTATTTCGTTAATATCTGGCAAGTGAAATTAATTTCAAAGTACCCGCTACAAAGACGGGAATTCCCCCAGCGTATTGGACAGGTTCAATAAAGTTAAAAGAATATTAGTACCGTGTAAAAAGTCTAGATGGCTGTAGTGTTTTGATCTTGATGAAATTATGTAGGTTAGGTACTTAGCACATCTTTAAAGTCTTGTTTAGGATTTGATCAGGGGAATGCGGATGCATTTGGGGGCCCCTCAAGACCGGAGGCCCGGGGCGGGCCGCCCCTTCCGCCCCCCTGTTAGTCCGCCACTGCGCTGAGGGTACCAAAATCATCATGGTATCAGGTTTGCGTCGATGTCCCTTCATCGTCATCGTTTTCTTTTGTTAACAACCAATGGGCACAATAATGCCGATTGGTTGTGATTTAAACTAAATACCTTTTACTTTAAACTCTGAGTCAGAATCTGTCATGATATTACAGCATAATCAAACGAAATGTTTTACTGTTCCAGGCTGCCCCTCCCGTGGCTGCTGTACGGGATAATATACGGCGAGCCAGTCCAGGTGAACTCCAAAGGCATGGTGTGCAGCATAGTGTTACTCTTCGCCATGCTTATCTTCGTCATCATCAGCATCGCCTGCTTCAGGTGGAAGATGAACAGAGGACTAGGGTTCACCATGTTCCTCCTCTATTTCGTCTTCGTAGGAGTCAGTTTGGGGCTCGAGTACGGGTACCTCCACTGTCCGAGCGAATAGACTGGTCTTTTCGTCTTTTGGTCTTCTGAATTATTAAATAAGGTATTGGTGAAAACGATTTTCGATGTTCAGCGTTTGATAGTGACTGACTATTCGTTTTAGGAATGATCGGGTTTTCAAAGAAGAAAGTAATAGAAAAGCTGATGAAAAGTTTTTATTGTAGAATCCTATTAGAGGAAAATGGAACGCAGAATTTTAAAATAGTTTATGGTTAAGTAGTGGAGAGCGCTAGATTGCAGAACTGTTTACCTAAAACAAATAGTCGACAGTCAGACAGTAACATGTTGGTACTTCCAGAAAAATTGCGACTTGGTTGCAGCAAACTATGACAAGGAAAACATTAAAGAGGTCTTAATGTAAATTCAAAGTCATTTTGTATAAATGCATGTATACATTCTAGTGTTGCAAAACGCCAGAGTGTATAAAATACTTTTAACCTACATTTTATACAACGTGACGTCATGAATAGATAGTTTATTCATTTAATTATTCCCTGTGAATAATTAAATCTAATAGTCTATTGTTATTAAAAATTATTTAGCATAGTTTTGCTGCAACCAAGTATTAAGTTCTACATTATATTTAAAGACAGTGTAAGTATTATAAGAAGGTTACTTTAGCGTTGTGAATTATTTTATGTTTATATTTTAGTTGTCTAGTTGTCATAGCACAAGCAGTGATGTTGCTCAAATATATTCCTTTAATTTTATATTGCTTTGCTATGTAGTTTTGTTTAGGTGTTTTAAATATGGACGCTTGTAATAGATGTATTGATCGAAATGATGAGAGATAATGTGCACCAAATAAACATTTAAGTGAAACTTACGAAAATACAATTCCTATGAAATGCAATAATGAAAGCTTCGGATCATAATATGTAATAAGAATTTTTCATTGTAATTTAAACGAGGTACAACATTTTTTGTATCCAAAGTAAAGTTTAGCCATGATAGAGACTGTAGTTATTTATATGAATGTTAGTTGTTTAACTTGATGGCGCTTTTACGACGTTTTAAGGCTAAGTTCTTAATGTAGGTGTCGGTTGTTTTTGTAAATATTCAACGCGTTGTGTTGGACTTGTGTTTCTACTTTAGTTTATTTGTTCGGTCTCAGACCGTCGGTCCATGTGGATGATTTTAATGTGTCGTTATAATGAAAGATGTACTTAAGTGTGTGTGATGCGCACAAAACAGCTAGATTGTACATACACACGTAGTGGATGAAAGAGCGGGGCAAATGTAAAGGTTTTAATTAAAATCTCATTCCATAAAATGTGCCTAAGAGTTTATGAACTCAGTAACATTTAGCTTCGATTTTTATAAATTAACAGTAAAAAAATGAAAATGTTAAAAAAGTCATTTTATCATCTGTTAGCGGAATATGCTTACATAATTATAGTGTTGTAGACTATCCGAGGACGCATCTGTCCCGCTCTACGGTATAATACGGTAGTTAGAGTTTATACTATCTCTATGAAGTCTATCTATAATTATAATGAACCTCCATGCTCTTCGTTTCTTCATCTATTGACTTTTGGCAGAAGTGTTTGGATAGTGATATCTGGCTAGTCAATTCTTAATATTACGGCTATGTCTTCAAAAATCTCTTCTTCCTCAACATTTAAAAGGCACGGTTTAGTAAATTTAATAAAATTAAAACATCTTGTTGACCGTCCATAGTTTCTGTTTAATATTTACTTTCCGCTTCTGCACGTGATATCACTCTGTTATCTATGTCTCATGAGAAAGTTTAATAAAAATGATGGTAAGTTCAATTGTTGATACCCAAAAAGATTTATATTAATAACCCGCCTATTTGACATAGCAATAAATACTCTAGAATAGATAGTTAAATATTTATATTGTTAAGCTTTAACACTTCAGACCATAGTGTCGCTCAAATGATGGAGAAAGCATTATTGAACTTCAAGGAAACTGGTGAGGAGTGACATAAAAGGCTACAAAAAAATCTTCGATACAGTACAATACAAGTCCAGGGCCACTTCTCTAGCCACGATATAAAATGTACTTAATATACGCACAAGTAACCGACAGGTCTTAAAGTTCGCTTCGTACATCAACCAGAAATGTTTTAATAGAGTAGAATTTTTCATATAGTAAAGTTTATACTATGATATCTAAAGTTTATGAACTAAAACAACTGACGGAATTTAGTTTGGAATATTGGTTTGACGAAAGAAGTCTTGTTGTGGAATGTCATGAATGTACAAAGTCAATTAATTCTGGATTGATATTGACGACCGATGTGGCGCGGGTTCGATGCCCGCCTTGGGACAAATGTTCGTACGATCTACAAAGACTTGTTCCGGGTGTTCTGGGTATTTCCTATTTATAAAAAAAAATATCTATCTATCTAATGTATTGTATTAAGTATATCAGTCATCTAGTACCCATAACACAAGCTCTGCTTAGCTTGGGGCTAGATGATGCTGTGTGGATTGTCCAGCATTATTTGTTTTTATTTATTTATTCTACAATCTCACGTTGAGCTCTTGTTCCTGAAAGGCTAGTGTGTAAATTCATCCGTCAAGTGATTTTATTAGCTGCTGTTGTTTCCGTCAACCAATTGCAACAGCTCAAAAACAACTGGCCTTGAGTTTTAAGTAGACGGGAGTAGGTTAGTGTTTGACTTACCGGCGTAAAATTTTTAATTGTTCTGCAAACACAATATTCCAAAACTATTTTTGCAGCTTCAACTTTGTAAACGATATTGTTATATATATAAAGTACGTACGTTGTTCAGAGTAAAAAAATAATGTGTAAAATGAGGTTGACATATTTACGGAGTCAAAAAGACAATTTTTCTAAGTATGAATATTCCATATGAATATTCCACAAAAAATAACCTTTTACTCTGAACAACGCATCTAGTACCAATACCAATGCCATTGCTATAAGTACTCAAATATAAAAACGTTAATACAAAATCGTATTGCAGTAAGTAACGACATATCGGTAGCCACCGGACATCGTTTAGGTCATAATCTGTGATAAGGACATGCTTATGACGTATATACTGAATATTTATATATGAACATCATCTCTCTTCAAATTCTCACATAGTATTATGTATATATAAGCTTGGATTTGATAGCCTTCTGTAGTTCGCTTAGCGACGCCACTACTAGACAGTGCCTAATTTAAAAAAAAAAAACAAAAGATAACTACTTACAAAAAACTTGTCAAAAAAAATCCCACCCTGTTTATGGGCTGTTTGACTTTCCCTGTGCGGATTCTGTCCCAGTGCGAATCAATACTGAGCAATGAAATCAAAATCAGAAACAATGAAATGTAATATTTATTAAATAATCTTAAACATCCAAAATATCACAGAACTTAAATTAAGCAAAGCGGGCGTGGTGATAAAAATATCGGTCGTGATATCGAATGCTTCGGCAGTCGCCACCTAGCTGTCATAACACCATTAACACCGCTATTAATATTATTAGGGTGTATATATGCTTGCAATTTGCCCTGATAACTTTTTCACATGTCACATAAAGTACTGTATAGAGGCCAGCACATCTAGCTACCCCAATGTGTCAAATCTCTTTGATCGATTTTACAACTTTATTACAAAAAAATAAGGTTCATGTTCAACTGGAAAAATCTGACAGTTTCCTTAAGGGATAGCTTGATGTGCTGGTCTCTGTACTAAAACATAATTGCAGACAGAAATTTCTTTACAGTTTCGACTCCAAAATTGAAATATTTCCATACCCAATACTACAAAAAACTTCTCAAATATACAGAAAATCTGTACGAAGTAGTGGCCACTCTATAAAAATTTAAGAATTTGACTCTTATAAAGTAACTTAATTCGATTTGAATAACCTTTCCTTTACGATGATACAAGCTAGTTGTAGTTGTCAAAACTATCCTTAATATAATTATCAGACGCACCAAGTACCAAAAGTACGTTACGCCTATACTGAAAGTCCCAAAAATGAACTTCTGTACGTGTTGATTCATAAAAAGAACAGTAAGACGACGAAGTACAACAATTAGTACTTAAACTTTCAAAGTTTCATACGACATAGTGTCCAAGTTATACAGAATATTAAAATTCTTTAGCAGTACATTTTTGAGACTCTCACAAATATTCTATATGCTATTAAATTATATAACTATATACACTAGATTTCTATCGTATCTATCTCTTGTATTATGTACTTAATTAGGCTTTGTAAATTAACCACCCTTCCATTTGTTTAAAGCGGTTAATTATTGAACTGATAAAGAATATTTATAATCATATCACGAGGTTCTATTTTTTGACGTCAGAATGTAAAAAATAAGTTCTCTGTGTGACGTCAGATTGTATATTTGACGTTGCGTTTTCTACATTTTGAAATCAGAACGTCATAGTTAAAACTCGCCTTTACGCATGTCAAATCACGTAGTTACATTAAAATTGCATTTGTTCAGTACCAAATAGCACGAGCCGAGCTAGAATTCATTAAATTCCAACATTCGTTATAACTACTAGTGTCTGTAAGAGTTACAATTTATCAATATGAATCGGTATCGACTACAGATATCGATTGTACACATACAAATATCCTTTATAACCTCTTCGTAGTCTAAGATCTAGGCTTAAACGCTATCATTATTATAAAACAAAATGTTTATTACTAATAAAAATGAAATATGATATCCAGGTAGAGATTGTTACTAGAAATGATGGTTTTTATATAAAATTATAAAGTAAATTACGACAGATTATAAAAAAATATGTTTCATTCCACTTTTTTGTTACGACAATAAATAGTTAAATAGTGAAATATTTGACATGAACACCATTTTTACTATTCAGTGGAAATAAGTGATATAATACTTTTTGTTACTGTTTCAGCTTTAAAATGTAACGTAAAGGAAAAAGTGGAGTGACTTAAAATAGTCATCAGTTTCGTTTATAGCTGACAAGTCTCGATTTCGAATGACAATCGATAATATCAATAATTGTATTACTTTGCACTTGTTATGACAATTTATTTCACAGCTTTAAAATTTACAAAAATCAACTGTAAAAGCTTTAAATTGCGTTACAATGTAAAATTTACGTCAAATAACGTCAATGTAAAATTGACTACAAATCACGTTCTTATGATATTGTAACTGGAAAACTGATAAATTAATTATTAAAAAAAAAAAAAAAATTAATAAGTGGAGTCACATAAAGTCGTCGAAATCGAGATGACAGCGTAGGTTGTTAATAGTGATATTACAAATTAGGTAAAAGTAAAAAAAAAATGTTATTAATTTTTAAAACTAGATAAGTTTTAGAAATTTTCATCATGTTGTAACGAATAAAATGGGAGGAGAAAAAGCTCTTGTTGGATTAATTATTTCCATTCAAATGGTATGTGATTGTGGTTTTTTATAAAAGTTTAAGCAGTATTATGACTTCCGTAGTTTATTTGAGCGTGTTCATTTCATTGACTTTTGTGAATTTTTGCTGTGAATCTCGGTCGGAAAATTGTAATAGAGAACAAATAGAATATACATATTACTAGAATGTTTTAATATATATAGCTACGTATACGTACCTACATAGAGCACGTATTTAAATATATTTTTCGATAGATCTGAATATTTTACGCGGCGTTCAGAGATGGTGACTGAAATATACTTAGAACACAGAAATCCTCATTTTCAAGATAATGGTAGTACATATATAAGTGAAGCACACAATTATATGTTATTAAATAAATATAATAATAGATAAATATATATTCCGATCGAGTGATTGTTGTTCTATTAAAAGCTTCTATTGATTGTTGACTATTAAAAGATTGTGATAGTTTTAATAATTCACTCGTTTATTACGTATATTGTGAAATAATTTGTTATGTACCTATCAGTGTGTATAATTTGACGTAAAAAGAGCATGGCGTACCCGAGCGTCGCTGTCGACGGTATTATGAAAAATTACAATAAAAATAATAAAATAGTGAGTGAAAAAAATAATTTTGACTTTTATTATTTTATTTTAACCTCTTTTTACACCTCATTAACCGACTTTGTATGTATAATAGACAAGATCATCCTTTTACAGCCCCACTGCAAAGCAAAGACCTTTTCTCATGCAGAGAAGAGTGCTGAGTGATTAGCAGCGGCGCTGCGTGTCGCGGGTTCGATTCCCCTATTGATCAAAGATTTCTATAGCCCGCAGGTAGTTTTTCCGGGTCTAGCTACTTATGTGTGTGAGTTCAAATGTTTTTAAACGAATCCATGGCTTAGGAGAAGTTCCTAGTGTGGCGCAATGTTTTTTAAAACAAAAAAGGGTAGGCACGAGCAATAATCCCCACACTTGCTTGCTTAGTGGGCTGGCGCATTCAGACTATCTATACTAATATTATAAAGAGGTAAAATTTGTTTGGTTTATATGCAGTGGCGGACTAACAGGGGGCGGAAGGGGCGGCCCACCCCGGGCCTCCGATCTTGGGGGGCCCCCAAATGCCTCCGCATTCCCCTGATCAAATCTTAAACAAGACTTTAAAAATGTGCTAAGTACCTAACCTACATAATTTCATCAAGATCAAAACACTACAGCCATCTAGACCATTTACGCGGCACTAATATTCTTTTAAAATCAAAATCAAAATCAAAATCAAAATTCATTTATTCAAATTAGGCTGAGAATCAGCACTTTTTGAACGTCAAAGACGTTTACATAAGACAGTCCCCCAAAACGCCCACCCTTCACTTTTAACTTTGCTGAACCCGTCCAATACGCTGAGGGAATTCCCGTCTTTGTAGCGAATACTTAGAAATTAATTTCACTTGCCAGATATTGACGAAATAAAAATAAACACTACATACAAATGTGATCTGAATAAAAAGCTTGTAAAACTACATTTTTTTAAAGCTGGGGGGCCTCATTCAGCTTTGCCGCTCCGGGCCTCTGACGGACTTAGTCCGCCACTGTTCATATGTAAGGGGTAATCTCTGAAACTAATGATACAATTCTTAAAATTGTTTCACCGTCAGAAAGCTACATTATTCCTGAGTGCTATAGGCTATTATTATTTTCAAAACTTCAATTGATAGAGGGTGGAGGGGATGCTAAGGTTCAAAGGGAAAAGTACGAAATTCATGCGAACAAAGTCGTGGGCTGTGCTACTTACAAATCCGGGCAAGCACCAGTGTGACTTTTCAATTAATATGTCTCTCCTAAGTTTATCTTAGGCATCACTGAGATTGGTGAAGGTGAGCATCGTGAAAAAACCTGTACTAAGGCGATTGGCACACTAAACCGCATTACGCAGCAGGGCGATGAACGACGAACACTGCGCGTGAATACGTTTTCTGTGTATTGCACTACGCGTGTTTTCTATATAGATACAGAAACTTGCAAACAACGTAAGAACACCCATGCGGTGCAGTGTGCCAATTACCTTAGTAAGAGTTTCTTCACGATGCACACTTTCACCAACGTCAGCAATGTCCAAGTTTTGACGACACGGTTGGCGCAGTGACTGAGTGATTGGCTGCTGCGCTGCGTGTTGCGGGTTCGATCCCCGCACGGAACAAATATTTATATGGCCTACAGGTAGTTGTTCCGGGTCTGGCAATTGGTGTATGTGTGTTTAAATGTTTGTAAACGCACCCACAAAACAGGAGAAATTCCTAGTGTGGGGCAACGTTTTTCAAAAAAAGAAAAAACCAATGGCGTAGCCTTTTCCCAACTACGTTGGTGTCTGCTTCCAGTCTAACCGGATGCAGCTGAAAATTAAATTTCATCTGTGCTTTTCTAGCTAAACATTTTGTGTTTTTCCTTTTATGGACCATATTTTATGTCTTTTGGACCATGGTCCATAAAAGGTCCTAAAGGTCCTAAAACCTAGATCGTTGGTTTCCAACCCATTGGTTGGAAACCATCGATCTAGTGGGACCAACGAGGTCCTGGATTCGATTCCCGGGGCAGGCAAAGTGTGATAACGATAATTGATAATGACCGCCCCTTTGTACCTACACTTGATATCATCATCATCTGCCTAGCCTTTTCCCAACTATGTTGGTGTCGGCTTCCAGTCTAACCAGATGCAGCTGAATACCAGTATTTTACATGGAGCGATGCCTATGCGATGCCTATCTGACCTCCACAATCCAGTTACTGGGCAACACAACACCCCTTGGTAAGAATGACAAATTTTCTAGCTTCCTTCTTTTACCCGCTACCTTCCTTCTTTTCTTCTAGCTTCCTTCCTTCTTTTACCCGCTACCAATAGGCCGGCCATACTAGCCCTAAACCTGTAACAGTTAAGGATGACGAATTCCTGAACAAAAACCGTTAAAGGAACCCTGAGGCTACGTGGAGAACGATCTTCGCAGCATGTCACGTAGCAGCTGGATAAGAGCAGACGAAGATTGGGTAAAGTGACGTGTGATTGGAGAGACCTGTGTCCAGTTATAGACCAATGAGCACTTACTTTTTCTAGACAACTTTTGCAATAATAGACACATATTTCAATCAAAATATTTTAATAATCAAGAATTGGTGTAAGAAATGTAACACATAATACAATTTGGATGAAACCAAATGTTTAATATGGCTTTTTAAGCTAATTTGTGGCACACAATCTTTACACAATAGACAATAGGTACATACATACAAAAAAGTAATGCCTTTTTCCCATCAGGGGACAGAAACTACAGGACGCCACCACCTACGATTCTTAAATCCTCCTTTTGCTACGTCCAAAAGTATACATCTGGTCTTATACGAACACTGGTTGCGAGTACTACGCATCCGACCTGTCGAAGAACGTTACCAATAAGGTTTGCGTGTATGTCCTTCTTTGGCGTCTTCTCCCGGCGGTGTGTCCACTGGTAAAAAGTACAAGTAGTAATTTAAAACGTATAGCGTTATAAATAGGAATCACGATCACATTTACATAATTTGGACATCGATTATTATTAATTTCTAAATTAACTAACACAACTAACATTAAGTGGGTACATCACGTTTTCTCTCTTAAGGGATAAATAGAAAAATTACACATATTGTGTTTTATTGCTTTTACATTTTTACACTAGCAACATAACAGTTAAATGCGCACTGCGTAGGTACTGTGAGCATTGAAACCTTCTTGGATTTGTAAGTTTATGGTAAAAGAAACAAAAAGGAATTTGTAATATAGACGAGAGAAATGGCTGTCTAGCCATTTGCATCTGACAGGATTGTAAAATAAAAGTAGCTTCATTAAATCCTATAAATATCCAAATCCTATAATAACCAAAACTTGATAATGAATAATGTTATTACAGTATCTATATTGAACCTTAAAATAAACTCTTAGTCTTGCTGCTTGACAAAGCAATATCACAGTTTAAAAAAAATAAAAGTCACGTAAAAAATCTCTCCACTCTAGATTTCAAAACCAAACTGAAAAGTAGTTACGAAGTTACACTTACAGTTTGTACCGGAGCAAAAACAAATAAGCGTAACTACACATCTTAAAAAATCTAACCCTTAAAGGTGTTTACAAAAATAAAAATAAAATTGTGCCGAAAAACTCCTAAACATCACATTTAGACTTAATTAATTAATTTTACGATTAAGGTACTAAGTACGTTACATCACTGTCGATTAAGTACAGACATTCTGAGACATATTCTTACAATAGACACCTTCTCCATACCCAGACCTTGAAGCTTGGAGTAAGACCACGGAGACATTAGAATGTCGTTCGGATCTACCATCAGATCAATCTCCAAGTTGGGTCAGTTTCTTTAATCAGATCCAGCAGAATACTGATATTCCAGCTAATACAAATTCGCATCAATGATGGTTGTGATCTAGCCGCTTAAAGCGATTCAACTGATCCCGTGAGTGTGCGAGGGTAGTTTTACAAAAGCGCAGAGCGCAGGCGCGCGCGACAGAACAGCAGGAACGCCAGCAGGGCCGCCAGCGCCGCGCCCGCCAGCAGGGTGCTCTCGTCGCGCCGCGCGCCGCCCGCGCGCTCCACCACTGTGCTCTGAGGATACAAACAATGGTGATCATTAGATTTCGAATATGACGCGGCTAACAGATGGGTCACATTATGTAAGTGCCTATTATGATTTGCTTATAGAGATCGATTGTCACTCTATGCAAGCGGGCACCGTCCTGGAAGCTGGCCTGGAGATCTGGACTCTTCCGTCGGATAAGGCAAAGCGCAAATATAATTGAAGAAACAGAAGAAGACGATTGATTGCCCAGTGGTCGAACAACATAGCATGATCAAAAAAAATTAAGGAAAAAGTCATGATAAAAACATTAATGGCTGATGCCAATAGATTTCCAGTAAATGAAAACTAGATGGTTAAACACTAACCCAACCTTTTTCTTTTCTACATCATCTCTCTGATCTTGGTTGAGACCAATGCTCTTCATATCTCTTTTTACATTTAATTAAACAAAGTTTTAAGGGATCAAATTAGAAATGAAGAGATCCACAAGAGAACTAAAGCAACGGACATAGCCCGAAGAATTGCCGAACTTAAAATGCAGGGGGCGGGGCACATTGCTCGCAGAACCGATGGCCGTCGGGGTGGAAAGATTCTATTGTAGACGCAGCGTGGGTAGGCCCCCCAAAAGCTGTACGAATGATCTGTTGTATATCGCAGGAAACCGATGGATGAAGGCCACGCAGGACCAATCGTTGTGGAAATCTTTGGTGAAGGCTTATATCCAGCAGTGGACGTCTTTTCGCTGAAAAGATGATGATGAAAAGTTTTATTCCACTTCCTTACCCATCCGCCATGCCTGATGGCCCATGGTGTAGCGCACTGTGCCACGTGCTTGGCGGCCCAGTCCACTGCTCTGCACCAGCCTCCCACTCTGACGGCGCGTGCGCAGACTTCACACAGAAACGCTAGTACTACCAGCGCTCTATGTTCAGTGTGGACACAAGCCTGGAATTAATTGGAAAGATTTGTAAGGTATTTATTTATTTTCTACATTTTAGGAAGGCTTACATACTAATGACATACTTTTTGTATTTAATTGTGAAGCTTGGCATATACCTAAGCAGTTATATGTATTTTTATTTCTTAGTGTTTTTTTTTTATATTTTTATCGTAATAACCTGAGCTGTGGAGATCAAAAGGTTACTTTTATACCTATTTTATTAACTGAAAACTCGAAAGTCTGACAACCAGTATTACCTAACGGTACCTTCGTTGTGGAGGTCAGATTGGTAAACACTCCATGTAAAATACTGGTATTCAGCTGCATTATGTTAGACTGGAAGCTGACTACACTGATTATGATGATATTTTTCTGTTCTTCAATTGTAAAGGAAAGCCTTTACGACTGACTTCATATTGACTTCGTGCTCATTACCAGAAGCCATCATGCAAGCATATTTAGCATAGATCAATAAGACACCTTTCCCCACATTTCCCCAGCTATGTTTAAGTCCTGAGTAATAGGGGATGAGCTTATTTTTTTTATATATAACTTATCAACGAATTTAAATTCTTGCGATTTGACGTAACCTTTTTGATGTCCCTCGTAGCTTAAACTATATAGTTGAGAAATACCAAGTGTGGCTTTTCTACCTGACACAACTCCTGCATAATATCTTCAAACTCGACCTCATCGAGACACAGCAGTGAAATGTGTTCGGCCTCAGCTGCCAGTCGAGCTTGTGCCTTCGTTTCCCTGAACCTTCGTGATGCCCGCTCCAGGGACCGCCAGTCGCGCCAATACATCCACCATCCTCTGGAACATTATGTAGGAGGAATTTTAGACAGACTGTAATTGTAAAATGGTTGGACTAGAATTTCATAAATAAACTAACCAGCAAGGTACTGTACTAAACTGTACAAGAATCTACTTTGTAGGTTATTTTATTAATGGCACACTGGTTGTTTTTGTTTCTATGGTGACAGATCCTGTCAAGTTTAAGACTGCATCTGATTAATAGCCCGACTTTAGTGAAACACCAAGTGGTTACCTAACACACTGAAATTGGCAATGTCTTTCAATTTGACTATACAACAATATTCATTGCGTCATTTAAGTCGTCGAACAGACGAACAGTCCATACAAACAAGGCAATGGATTATAAATTTCCTCCTAAATTCTTGGGATTGTCACAGAAAGTGTGTTACGAGTTAGGGGTGCCGGAATGCAATCAACATTCCATCGGAGACTTCTTTCGTCGCTTTTCACTAAGCGAGATTGAAAGCAGGCCCATTTATGAATAAGTAGAAAAAGAAGAAGTCCTGTTACCTCTGATCAGGTTTCGCCGGTGCCACAAAGCAGGGAGGTGGCCTCAGATGCTCCAGCCTTAAATGCTGCAGCAGCAACGCCCGGAAAAGCCGCACTCCCCTCTCCTCCTCCTCTCCCTGCAGCTCAGGCCCTCGCCAGTGTCCCTGGCATTCATCTCTTCGCTCCTCGTCTAGGGAGACCTGGCGTAGAAGAGGGGCGCGAGGAGTGTCGTAGTCTTCCAGGCCTTGGACGCTGCATGCTGAGGAAAATGAAGGTGCGATAATGATTAAGGGGAATATGAACCCTACAGCGCCAAATGTGGCAGGTTTGGGTCATGACAGTGACAGAAATTGGACCAAACTGGAGTACTGTGTTACTGTAGTGGTTCTGGGATAGAAGTTCGAGACTGATGGAGTGTATATTGGGCGTTTTCCCATGGGAAAATGTCAATGGAAATGAAAGTGTCACTTGCTGGCCAGGCAGTATCCGCGAGGGGCCCCGTAGTACATGGGACTGATTATACTTCATCATCATCATAATTATTTGCCTAGCCTTGTCCAAACCATACTGGGGTCGGCTTCCAGTCTATAACTAAGTAACTGGATAAAACGATACCGTTAGGTAATGTAGGCTGTTCGATTTTCGAATTTTTTACTACCTATATGACCCCCACAGCCCGGTTACTTCGATCAAAATGCACAAAGAAATGAAAATACATACAACATCATCATTATCTGCCTATTCTTTCCCAACTAGGTTGTGATTGGCTTCTAAACTAACCTGATTCAGCTGAATACCGGTATTTTACGTGGAGCGATTTCCTATCTGACCTCCACCCAGTTACTGGGTAGTACGACACCCCTTGGTAATACTGGTTGTCAGACTTTCGGGCTTTTGACTACACGTAGGCTACTGCAAATGACAGCGGGTAACAACGGCATATCGTGGTTTTCTATACAAGGGTCTAGGTCTCAATATGGACGTTCACCCAGCCACCCAGCCTACTTCAAGCGTAGCTTAACCTTAGCTTGACTCAAGCGGCTGTTAACAGGCTTGAACCCCACCGCAAACAAACACGAAGATGGGACTGTGGGTGAATGTGAAATGTGGGTATGCTATACCGCTGCCTACCTCCAAAAACAAAGCTGTGTTGTTATGGTTCCTTAATGAAAAACCTTTTAGATTGCTAATTTCGTTATGGCATTATCAGAAGAACTCATAATACTATTGATATATGGTTGGTATATATTATTAAGTGGGCCAACGCTAATGGCTAAAAGCCCAACGCAGAAAACCTTGACACGGTGTCAACGCATAATAACAAAAGCTAGGAAGGCACAGTAGGTACCTACGTAATTTATACACGTGTTAATTAACCCGCTTTGTAAAGCAATTAAGATTATACACGCTCACTTTACACCACGCGAATTTGACGCGTGGTTAGTGTATATAAAAATTAAAATACTTTAGTTCTTATAATTTAGCATATCCAAGACTTATTTACACACCCATGAAAACGAATGAGTAATTTTTCTCGTAGAAAACGACGAAAACCTATAACAACGAGGCAGTACCACGTTGCTCTAGGTTTTCTAGTGGTTCCCAACCATTTTTTGACTATGGACCATTTTGATTTAAGATCTTTAAATATAAAATGATTATCTAAAAATAAACAAAATTTCAATGATATGCTGGTACTTCACACCGCTATTCGTACTTACGACCATATTTAAACTCTTTCGTACAACGGGACGGAACCAATGGTCTATTGGGACCAACGAGGTCCTGGGTTCGATTCCCGGGGTGGGCGAAGTATGATAACGATAAATGAGTATAACCGCCGAACTTATACATATGTATTTCAAGTGTATAATGGTATATTTGATATATAAGTTACGGAACCGTCGCGCGCGTCGGTGGGATAGGCCAATTAGACTTTATTAAAAAAATACGAAGAAAGTAGAGTGAGAGAGAGATAGATGGAGAGAGAGTGTATATAAAAATCAACTCACACATACCATACCAGCCAGCAGTCATAATTTTCCCTCACAGGACAAAGGATTCTTTACAATCATCAAAATAATCACTCCCCCATTTAACCAAAGATGGAGAGTTTTCAATCAAGAGCTCTTTGCTTTTGCTATCTACAGGATGGCTTTTAATTAATAGGCAATGTCCAGGGCATGGAATACTCATGAATTTCAACATCTTATCAGATCGACCCTGAAATCGCGAAAAATAAATCTGCTGCATTACTACATTTTTGACAAGTTTTTGACATTGATTGTCGCTGAGACGAGATTGTGACTAGATTTAGATTGTTATTAATTACGTGAATTGGTCTTCAGATCATTATTTAGGTGACTGTCAATTTGTTTTTATTGGAGTAAATTAATTTACAACTTTTTGATTGGCTTTAACAAGCTGAGAAGTTGTTTAGAAACTCAAATGTTAAAATTTGTGTGATTAATTAAAGTTCCTCGTTTGTCTAGCATTCGCAAGTTCTACTGAGCATTACGTATTTTTGATAGATTAAAATTTAGATTAGAATGCACGTTTTCTTATAAATACGAGCATTGCCCCTCATATGCAATTTATTTGAAATAAAACGAGCGTAAGCTTCCTTTGTAACCACCCCCATTTCATTTGTTTATTTAAAGTGAATAATACCAGCCTATTACTTTGTCACTGCCAGGCAAAGGCATCTTCTCATTCAGAGAAGGCACGAGTATTAATAACAATGGGTTACTCAAGGCAAAGTTTTCCTTCACCGATGTCAGTGATGTCTAAGATAAACTAGGCACACCAGTTTTTTTTAAATATTTTAGTGTCTTAGGTGACAAGATCCTATCCAGTTACTGCATTTAATTACTTTAGTACCAGTACCAGTGCCAGCCTATTACTGTCCTACTACAGGGCAAAGACCTCTTCTCATACAGAGAAGGCACGAGCATTAATCACCACGCTTGCTCAAGACTTACTTTAGTACACATTGTTTTAAATACACAAACGAAGAACTCTAAGAACCTCTAAGTCTACTTACCCCTCAAAAAAGACGACTGCGACCGGCCGTTCATGTTTAATGTAGGAACACTGAAAAAGAAACAGTAAAACTGTTCGTTTATGTATGTAATATAGATTTTAGGTAACCAAAATATCTAACAAAAAAATACTCTATATGACACAATGGGTATGCAAACACAATGTTTTTGTCTTCCGAAGTGCTTGAAAAACATACCCCGCGCGGGTGAAGAGGGGAAGGGTTTGTTCCATTTTCTACACAAAATATCTTATTATTCATCTAAAAACATTTGAATACGCAGGAGACAGCTTGTGTATGATAACTGTAAGGTTTTGTGTGCCATGTAACGAAACCCACGCGCAGGAGACATGGCTGTAGGTACACTTCTGCTTAATCCTTTGGGCGATTCGGGTGGGATGTTATTATTAAGTTAAAAAAAACAACATTTAGTGTTACAAAAAAACGGAATTCCTAAACATGTCTTTCATCACCCTATCAGGTAAAAGAAACACCCCAGATACCTGATAATTATTTTTAATTGGGACAATGCCACACTATTCCAAAACCAGAATCAACAGTGGCGACCACCAGAAAAGCGTAAAGACAATGAAGCCCGACGAGTCCCGGAGAAACGATTCAACTGTCTTGGATCCCGCAACGAAATTAATCAGAAAAGAACAGCGGAGGAGTTAGAAAATACATCATTTCCACTTCCCTCCATATCAAGCAGGAGACAGAACAGAGCTAGGCCAATGGGCACAAAGGGACGTTTACAACTGGGTTCGGCCCAGTTGCGCAGCAACACGGTTTAAAATGAACACTGATATTAATTGGTCCTAAATGATGACCTGTTACATTTGATTCCAATAGTAGGTACGGTAAAAACGTAACAGTTAATTAAATAAGAAAAAGAGCGGCACATACTCTTATATGTGATATAAGTACTTTGGGAGCCCGACTCTTTATTGGTACCTACAGCACCCGGCACATAAATATTCCGATTATGATACAGTCTAGACAACAACCAATTTATAAGTGTTAGGGGCAATCGTACTCAATCTTAGATTCTCTTTGATATGAGTATTTGCTATGCTAGATAGAGTACACTTTGATCAATATTGGAGCAGGGTTCACGGTTTTAGATCAGATTGAATTCATGATCTCAGAGAAGGAACTAATAATAAGCCAGTAAGCTGAGTATAAAAATACTAAAGGCATAAGTTAATTAATGTCATTCTAGATACACAATTAAATTTATAGTACGTATAATCGGATTAACTTGCGCTATTTTGCACGTAACTGCACTGACTTTGATTGTAGAGTTTTACACCATACATGTGGTGTAAATGTAAATATTCATGGAGATTTCAAACTCCAAACAAAATTTCATGTTACTTTTTAGTATTGGTACTACAAAATCTTGTCTTTTTCAAGCTTGTTAAGCTTAATAAGTAAAGCTCTTACATAAAACTAAATTATTATGCTAATTTCCATTATGTATTGGTAAAGAACTCTTCGTTTAAAAAATAAGTTTCAATAAAACTGTTGTATTCAATAACAGCAACTAGACTCACTGTAGACATTGCAGGCAAAGGCGGTTAAATATTCATAACCTCAACTTTTATAAACAGAACCAAATGAAATACCACAAAAGATTTCAAAATAAAAACACCATTTCTCCAAAGAAATAACAAAACCTCACACACACACAGACACACCCCCCTAAACAATGCAAAAGCGCTTAGCAACAGCCCCAATTTGAAAAAAGAACAACACTTCCATGTTCAAAACGTCAGCACGGCCATATTGGATAACAGATTCTTCACAACGTACCTGACATCACTTTAGAAGTCTGTGAATCCATTCTGAGGACCTGATTCCACCAGCGTGTGTTACCAAGAATGTCTGCGGACTGACAGTGAGTTAAACAGTAGCGACCTTGCAGCACGGGTCATGACCCTGACACACATTTGTACGCATGCGCGTGGAACTGGGGGCTTTGACGGAACTTCGAAGGGGCTGTAGTTCCAAGTATTTGACACGGTTATCGTACTACGTGTGTATTTCAGTGTCATATAACTGCGATTGATGTTGCATGGGGAATTATGTAAACAATTATTAATTGCTTGTGTTTTTCGCATCTAGCGTATTCCTGAGAACTTCATCAAGTCATATCGGTAGTTTTAATCATCGAGGACTTTTATGAGCTGAAATGAAGACGATGATGATTATATGTTATATTTGTAAAAAAGAAATTTAATATTTTCAAAGACATTTTTCTTTCAATTATAAGCACAAGATCATGCGAAAGCTTCAGTATTAAAAGGTATTATTTTTCATTGAAAAACTTTTTGATTCAATGCTTCAACAGAAATATTTTAACCTCTCATTGATTTTCCCTATCATAGAAAGAAAACTAAGAGAATAAAAAGTAAGATGAAGCTAAGTAAACAACAGGAGATTGTCTGATTTTCTAAGCTCGACTAAGCCCCGAAGGTTCAAGATCCAATGGCACGCCTTTCGTAGCCATTCTTTTAGATGTCGTCGAGTGTTAGTGAAATCAGGCAGAAGAGTATCTCTGAAGCTGAATAGTATAGATTATTATCAGCAAAATGTATAAGATAAGATGTAGGTACGTTATAACGCATATGATGAGATGTATGAACGTAAACGAAGTAAATGTAGTATGAAAGGATCGTAGCAGGTGGCGCTCTGTAGTTTCTGCCTACCCCCATGTGAAAAAGGCGTGTGTATGTGTATGTTTATAATACACAGATTCATAAGTATTTGACTCGCTTCATAAGTGGATCACAGCTTATGTGAAACACGATCCACATAAGCTCAATTTTCTGTAATTCGTCTATCTTGTCACTTGTCACACAGAGTTGATAAATGGATGGATAATGTATCGATTCTCCATTATTGTGACCTACACGTGTCGTACTCTTACTACTTACATTGTATAATATACCTTGATGACGAAGACGATATGAAGATATATCTAGGAAGGAGATGATTGTTGAGATGACAGCAACCAGGTCGAGGTGTATGGAGGAGGAAAACCAAATTGGAATAAGTGATGATAACAATTTATTTATTTAAATAGGCACACCAAAAACTTGATAATATGAATGCAAAATAAAATAAAATACACATTAAAAAAGAAAATATAACGTATTAATTATAACAGTAGGTACTTAAAAGACAGTTATAAATTATGGAAAATCAATAGATTTTTTTTTTTAACTTTGTAGATATTTTTCTTTATTATTTTACAACCTCCGCCTCCGCCGCCGCAAAAATGACCTCTGTTACATTCCTAATGTACAGAAGCCAGCACATCAAGCTACCCCAATATGTCAAATTTCTTTGATAGGTTTTCAGTTTTATTGCAAAAGAGTAACGTTCATTTTCAATTGGTAAAATTTGACATTTTGGAGTAGCTTGACGTGCTGGCGTCTGTACCACTAAACATAAAATAGTGTTATGTTAGTACTGGTTCCACGTTTTAATACAAAAGTTTCTATCTCCAAGGTGAATAAGCTCGATTCGCGTGTAAGACTGAATTAAGAATAAACTTTGTCTAGAAAGTTCTACTGAACAAATTAACCGCTGACATTTATGTGAATTTGATTTATTGTTATGGTTTTGTTTTAGTTAAAGAAAACTAAAACTATCGCGATAATGGAAGTAACCAAATCACAGTCAAATATAGAGGTCAAAATTCTAAAAAAAATAGGGGTAGTCTTTTATTTGGCCAAAGAATCGGCATTGGCATTCAACGTGGCAACGTTGTTAGCCTATTGGGCACTTTTGCCGTTGACAGCGATACGGATGAAATTTCGATTCCCTGTGATTATTTTTCTTTTAATTACGGATTCATTAATTCCATAGTCATGATATTTTTTTATAAATGGCAGGATCTAGTCATAGCTACTGACCTCATTTTTCAAAATAAGTCTAGCTCCCTTCAAAGTAAAATTAATGTCAGCCACATTCAAACGAAACACTGCTCCTACGCCTGTCGATCTCTGATTGAATTAGTTCATTGGTTTAATAGTCCGGGGCTCAATTGGTTATCGGCGGGCGTTGTGCAACCACTTATTTAGTGCCGGAAGATTCACATTGGTCAGGATTACGTCCAGATAACTCGTGTAGGGAGCACGTGTTACAAGCTCGAAGTTAAAGGACTCCCAAGAACAAAAAGGATCGAGAATTGAATAAAAAACAGTCGGAAAAGTTTGAAGAGTGTTTCTAGGCTCCAGTTTTGTGTTTAAGAACATGTGTAATCAAACAAAATGAAAAATAGTTCGAAGAGGAAAGTGTCAACGGCCCTAGAGCCGTTTTGCTGCAAAAAACTCTCTGTGATTGCTTGTACTTTCGCCATTGTGTCTTTGCTAGTGCATACTTACAAATATGTAGATAGTGTTGGAATGGACTTTGATATAGAAGCTAGGAAGTTAATGAAGAATGTTCTAGAAGAAAGGATAGAGGAGAAAATAGATGCGTATCTGATGGAGATCAGTGGGAGTACGTCTCATAGGCTAAAAAGGGAAGCAATGTTGGTAAGTACAAAATCTTTAGAGAGTGGAGGAAAGTGGAAGTTAATATTGGATGAAAGGTTCATCATTCCTTCTTCCTTCATTCCTAAATATTTAAAAGTGATTGAAGGGACGGCAAGACAACTTCTGACAGACTGTTGATTTGAATCTAAATAATATATAAGGTTATAATTAGGTATATCTAAATATAGTTTCAGTTGCGGTTGTAGTACGCAAAAACCCACATCTGAGCGCCCACGAGTTTCACTTCCTTATTCAATTTAACGACATAGTAAATACCATCTTGATACGACGGAAACAATTGGTCCTGGTCCTATAGTCCTAAGTCTATGTTTGAATCCTGATTCTGAAATAAAGAAATGTTCTTATCTTCAGAAACAAACAGTAAACCAGGAGGACAACACTGTCACTCCTCATGTGGAGTTCTTTAATCCTAAAATGCGGCCGGAGCTTGAAGATAAGGATGCTATAGAGATGAGAAGAACGGGTGCTAAGGGTCCCGCGCCTGGTGGAGACACCTGGGTTTGGCTGACCAGCTATTCTAGAGTCCCAGTAAGTTTTTTAAAAGATTTTGTCTTCTAAATAACCGAAAATGGCCTACAGAAAGTGTATCTGAAGAGTCTGGCACTCAGAACTATCTTTAGCTGTATCAATATTTATTTAATTCAGTGCGTCATTTCTCCGACGACCGTCTAATTAGGACAGCCCATGTGAACGCTAAAAGTATAAAATATTTTTTGTGACTATAAAAAATCGCCCCAGTTTTAAAGATCTATCTAAATCATCATTCCCCTGCCCTTATCCAAATTTTGCAGATTCGGCGCAGCATGTCTTCTTCTTCCATTCAACTCTATTTGGCATAATATTAATCACCTCCTTTCTAACCATACCATTTCATACACAATCCACCCATCGTTTTTTTGGTCTTCCTCTACATTTGTAATCCTCCACATTCATACTCAAAACTATCCTCACAACATGATCCTCATTCCTTCGCATCACATGCCCATTCCATGACAATCGACAATTCCAACACACAATTTTTCATTGACTGGTGCCAGTTTCAGTTATCCTCTTACATGCTCGTGAAGCATTCCTTCCTAATGGAAGGAATGCTTTACACTACATGGAAGGAATGCGTTACACTACATTCTTAAGTGTTTCCTAAATGATTTACTCGGTTTTTATTGATCGTAAAATCCGCCTGAAAAATACTAATTGAATTAACTGCCGTTGTCATCATTTTCAGTACAAAGTTGTGCAAGGTTTCTGCAAAGCGACGCAAGATTACTGCCCACCTGGCGTGCAAGGTCCCAAAGGACCAACAGGCTTGCCAGGACCTAAAGGAGAGAGAGGAGATTCGGGAGCCCCTGGAACACCAGGTCATTCTGGAGGCAGGGGACCTATGGGCCCACCAGGGCCGAAAGGTAATCGTGTAAAAAATATTGATCTAATGGGCTATAGAAGGATTGAATGTTACTGCCCTATTGAAGTAGAGTAATAGGGAGACAATTCCTGTATTTTTAAGAACGTTTGCATTATACTATATTTACTCAGTCTCTATCTGTCAAAAATATGTCTAAACTACCTACATTTTGGACATTTTTGTTGACATTGACTGTCGCTAAAATGAGATTGCGAATAGATTTTGAATGATTTGAATTACGGGAACTGGCTTTCTGTTAAGAGGATTAATATTAACATAAACATAATGACGTCACGCCTATAATCCCGAAAGGATTAGACTGAGGTGTGTATAGACACAAGTGCCCGAATATGCATGTACTAAAGAGTACATGCACATTTTGCCAGTCGTGTTTTTTAAGTTCCATGTAACAAGCAAGCCTATTGCCATGAATAAATCTAGATTCCGGACTGCTACTGAGATAATCCATATGGAACACCGAATAATACTTCGTCCGACCGTGGAATGGAACTCAAGACCTCATCATGCAGTAGCAAAAAGCAGTCAAGTAATATTACTAGGCACGACAAGAAATATTAAAGGAGAACTAAGTTGGGTAAAGCGTGTAATTGGCTTGAAAATTAAATCCTTCTATTAACTGATTTCAGACAAACGGAAATTCATGCCAAAGTCAAAGTAATTATACCTACTGTTGGTATCATTTACATCACGGTATGAATACCACTTTGTCTGCCGCACTGAGAATAGATTTGTGACCAATTAATCTCAATAGATCTGGGACATGAGACAGTATAGTGTCATCAGCGTAGTTAGTATGAGTATACAACAGTAACAGCATTTATATTTATGACTAGCTCAGACCGCGAATTTGTCCACGGGGAACATAATATTTTATCGCGTGAAACTCTTACTATTTTTCAAAAATACTTAGGGTTCAAAAAGGTCTACGTATTCCTTATAAGAATAGATATCTGCCACTGACAGTCCCGTCAAAATTGGTCCAGTGGTTTTGGAGATTAGCCATATCAAACAGAAAGACGGACAATACCATGTAAATGGACGGTTGCATGAACCCCTTACATGTGGATGACAAAGGTTTTTCGTTTATTTTGAACTACGATTTTATAAACCAGCGAAGGTAAGAACACCGTATTATAACGTATTTTCTTACATCACCAGGAGAAAGAGGCTTCCCTGGTAACGCAGGTCTAGATGGCCGGGATGGAGTACCGGGTGAACCTGGTCTCGATGGGATGTCAGGACGAAATGGTGCTGACGGCGCGCCAGGCAAGGACGGGCGGGATGGTGTACCAGGGAGAGATGGCAGTCCTGGCAAGAACGGGAAGGATGGGAAAGACGGTATGGTAGAATCCAAATAGATATTTCGAACGTCCTTGCGTTATGGTTTTATTTTTGTTTAATTAACCAGCTGCGCCCCGCGGTGTTACCCGCGGTTTCTTCGGAACTGTCAAACGCGTGGAGTGAAAATAGTCGTGTTGTTTTCTTAATTTTTCTTATGTTCCTCGCAACTTTCTTAGTTTTTAAGAACCTTCTCCGTACAACAACAAACACAACAAAAGAATAATTAACGATAATGGTTCAGCCGGTCACGCGTGATGCCGCGACCAAGGGAAACAGGGATTCATTTTTGTATATCATCATCCTCCTGCCCTTATCCCAATTTATTTGGGGTCGTTGCAGCATGTTTTCTTCTTCCATACATCTCGACTTGACGTCATTTCAAGAGTTACCGCTTTTCTAGCCACATCATCCTTCACGCAATCCAGCCATCTTAACTTTGGTCTTCCTCTATTCTTGGAACCCTCTACATTCATTTTTATATATATAGATTGTAAAATGGAACTAAGCGGCATCAGTTTAATTTTGAAGCTAACTTATTCTTAAGTTTTAATTTACAAACCTATTGCTGCCGCTAAGCATACTAAAAATCGAGTTTTGCTCATATTTGTCACACGATACATTTTTGTTTCACGATTATCTTTCAGTACGAATGATAAATTGACGAATGATGTGACAAAACAGCGTGATAAAAACCATGTAGTGATAAAAAATCGAAAGAGTATTCTTAGAAGGCCTGCTCATGTTGAGAGGATGGGTGGAAGGATAGTAACAAAAGGTATATAAGATGGATGTGAGTGGAAGCGATGGGAGGGGACGCCCCAGATAAATTTACACTGACCTTGATGTTCTTCAGAAAAATGAGGTGCGTAGTAGGTACTCGCAACCGACGTAAGTGTATGAAAGTTATCAAAGCAAATGGAGCTTTATGGATAGCAGGAGAAGTTCTGGAGTTAGTACTCAACATTCACTCGTCCACAGAACTCTCTCACACACAAAATCACGCACACACTCACATACTCGTATGCTCATCAGAATTAAAAAATAACACTTAAAAAAGAAACTAAAAAACACGCTTTTATAGAAAATCCAACTAAAAATTGAAAATAAAATTGAATAAAATTGGATAAAGAAAAGTGTAAATAAGCGTGTTTTTTAGTTTTTTAAACTATATTTTTTTAATCGAGTTATTGCATTGTCATCGGTCTTTGACAGGTGTGCAAAATTTAAATGAAATCTGACCGTTTAAAGTGGTTCCATATGGCGTCCAAAGGAGTCGGTTACAAACAAACAAACATACAAGTGAAGCTAACATAAAGCGTGTATAAAGCGATGTACTTACCATGGGGAGCCACTGACTTCTGTAACACAGATATTACCTAGCTTAGAAGTCAGTAAATAAATAATAAATTTATTTCACACAAAAAACAGCATTTACATCAAAAAGCTATGGGTTATATATAGCTAAGCATATAGGTTATTCAAAGTCACGAATATATAGGTAGGTACCCTGACTCTACAGTGACTTAATAGATTATTCTGTAATAGAATTATGAATGAATAATTTATTATTATTACTTATTTAGTATAGTACCTACTCCCTTAGCAAAAGACGTGAGTTAATGTTTGTATACAGGGAAATTCATATTTTTTCATTTCTTGCCTTACACACAAGTAGAAATACAAAAGAGTACATTTGGGTCATCTTAATCTGCCTAGCCTTTTCCCAACATGGTTGGGGTCGGCTTCCAGTCTAAACGGATGCAGGTAAATGCCAGTATTTTACAAAGAGTGACTGCTGATCTGACCTCCACAACCCAGGTGGGCAACACGATACCCCTTGGTAAAACTGACTGTCAGACTTTCGGGCTTCTGACTACCCGTAATGCCTGTCAAAGATTTACAAATGACAGTCGAGACACGAGTACATTAAACTAACTACATAAGTAACTTTCGTCTAAAACACAGGTAGGGCAGGGGCCCCCGGACCATCAGGGATGCGAGGCCTGAAGGGCGACAAAGGCCCTATGGGAACGAAAGGCCAGCGAGGTAATGACGGCCGTGACGGCGCCCCGGGCCGGCCGGGCCTCTCTATTTATAATTACACCCTGGAAAAGGAACTGTTTATACCACCAACTTTTGCACGTGAGTATTTTTATTTTATTTGATAGAAATAACGAACAGCAGTATTTTACTTAGTAGACACACAATATACAGACTTATAATAAATAAATAAATAATGCTGGACAATCCACACAGCATCATCTAGCCCCAAGCTAAGCAGAGCTTATGTTATGGGTACTAGATGACTGATATACTTAATACAATACATTACATAGATAGATATTTTTTTATTATACATAGCAAATACCCAGAACAAAACACAGAACAACTATACATAATAGCTGTTAGCAGAACAAATTAAAAAGCACTTATAAACTAATTACCAGGGTTATGATCTCTTAAAATCCAAGTATCTCTTAAGTCCAGCATTATTTATTTATTTATTTTATTATACACCCGCCGGCCGCCAAATTAAAATTATATTCAAAATTGTTAATTGATATATGAAACGGATTCATTTAAAATGAATTTATGCTTGTGTAACATCCTACCTTTTTATTATTTGTACGGCGTTCAGGCAAAACATGACTGTGACATAATTTTATTTAACATCTTGCATGCCAATTGTATGGATACTCATGTTTTGGACAAATAAAAACTATCTTTATCTTTCTGAACTCGATGAGTTAGATCTATAGCCCTAGCACGACAAACAACAAATTGAATGACAAAATGACGACTTAAAACGTCAAATTACATAGTTATTCTTTTTGTTCTCTATTTTTTATGTTGCCTCACTCTAGGCAATTCCCCTGTACCGTGGGTGCGTTTACAAACATTTAAAGTCATATACACGAACAGCCAGAATCGGAACAATTACCTGTAGGCCATACAATTATTTGCTTCCTTCGGGAATCGAACCAGCGACACTCAACGCAGCAGCCAATCGCTCAGCCACTGCGCCAACCGTGTCGTTAAATTAAAACGAAATAACTTTTACGTGCGCAATGTAGAAGCGCTGTTTCAATATTAGTGCAAATCGTTGACGTACGAATCGATTAGTAAACTTCTCGCAAGGAATTCGTGCTAGCGCTACTAAAAGAAAATTTAGACACGAGATATGTACTCGTATTAGTGAAATAAGCTTTTAGATTAATAACTATACGCTTACGTCATAACTTATGCACAATGTTCCTTATGGGTTATTAAGTACCTACCTATGTTTTGTTTTTCCGCACTAGGATTTCCTCCTGTGTCGTGGGTACGTTTACAAACATTTAAAGTCCCATACACGAACAGCCACACCCAAAACGACTACCTATGGGCCACACATATATTTTCTCCGTGCGTGAATCAAACCCACGACACGCGACTCAGCAGTTGATCGCTCAGCCACTGTGCCAACCGTGTCGTCAAAATATGAACTAAGCATACTCTAACTAAAGTACTGTCATAATGTCTATTCCCCAGAGGATCAAACTCGCGTGATAGTGCGGGAGGGAGACACAATGCGCATCAGCTGTAACCCCATGGGGCGCCCAGAGCCTGCCATCGAGTGGAGGAGATTCGATGGAACTGCTGTCATACAGGTGAGGTACATTAGAATCTGTGACGGATTGATCCTTAATCAAATTAAGCAATTGCCTAGGGCATCGCGTCTGGGGGGCCACCAGAAGAAGCACAAAAATAATCCGTCCGTAGGGCATCACGTCTCACTTTGGTGTGGTTTTTTGTGACGTGAGAGTCACAAAAAACCACACCAAAAAAAGTTTCTAAGACTAATTTAAAAAATTCGCGCGGTTTGCACAAGTAATGTTTTTAGGTGGTAAAGGTTTAAAGACCGATTTTAGTTGACATACGGATAGGAGGCCCACAGGCGTGGCTTGCTTAGGGTATCAAGTATAGTAGTCTTAACCCGTCACTGATTAGATTAGAATATAATATTTGTTTACTTGGGTAGGATGATAGATGTTCTATAATCTATGTCAATAAATAGAAGAAACCAAGTATTTCTTCTTGTGTCTGCGTTGTTCTTCTGAACTTCACTGCGTTTTGATGCGGTGTTTGCTTATATTTACAGATATTTTAACGAAAGGTTTACGCGTGACGTACGTCAAGCATTATCTTATCATCATCATCATCCTCCGATCTTATATTAAACTTAAATAACTAATTACAATCTAGATGTGTTATCATTATTTTGTCTCCAATTTTTTCGACGCATCCCGATTCTGCGCTACCTCTTCCCAGTTCCTAAGGAATATAACTAAGTTGTCCCGCTTCTTCTTCATCTTCTTCGTGGTCACCAATGTTATGTTCTATGTTCTACAACCATAAAGCAGTTGTGTCCTAGTGCTATAATGGCTCTGACTTACGACCAAGAGACCCATTGCGCGCACCAAACATTTTCCTGTCGTTACAGGCGGATCCCAGTAAATAAGAAGCTATGATGAATATACTAGTTATGTACAATAAGCCGCATGTTAATGGAAATACCAGTATTTTACATGGAGCAACTAAGCATGGCTATCTAACCTCCACAACCCAGTTACTGAGCAACATGATAACCCTTGCTAATACACTTTTGTGGACCATATTTAAACTCTTTCGAACCACGGGTTGGGAACCAATGGTCTAGCGGAACCAACGAGGTCTTAGGTTCGATTACCAGGGCAGGCAAAGTGTGATAACGATAAATGATAAGGACCGCCCTCTTGTACACTTGGTATCATCATCATCTGCATGGCCTTTTCCTAATTATGTTGGGTTCGACTTCCAGTCTAACCGGATGCAGCTGAATACCAATATTTTACATCTAGGGATTGCCTATCTGACCTCAGCAACCCAGACTCAGCAACAAAATACCCCTTGGTAAGACTGGTTATCAGTCTTTCGGGCTTCTGACTACCCGTAACGACGGTCAAAGAACTACAAATGACATCCGGGACCAACGACTTAACGTGCTTTCCGAGGCAAGGAGGATTCTCGATATGTAATGAATGGTTACCTACCCACAGATTGACCTAGGCAAGCGTAGCATAACCTTCGATCAACCCGTGCGGCTGTTTTTATTTAGCCACGAGCTCCACGAGATCGACATCTTTTTTTGTTATTTTTTCTGTAATTCTTCTTTCCTCCTTAGCTACACATATCTTAACTTGTTAGGACCAATATTTAGAACAATAATATTTGCATGCAATGCAAAGATGACCTTGTTTCCTGGCGCATAATTATCCTGGCGTGATGCCCACCACGCCCTTGTGCTACGAGAACATGTTTGCGTAGGCTCTTTATAGCCAACCGGATAGATATAGAGATCATTGGTTCTCTCGCCCGTTGATACACATATTTAGAAATAAGTAAAAGTCATGGTGTAAGTGGAAGAAATATAAAAATTGTGCGGATTACGAACAGTTTTCCTTATATCGTAGAAGATTTAAGTTGCTTTCTGCTGATTGCTTTAATAGGTATCTGCGTTCTGTTGAAACCAGCATACAAAAAGACGTACAACAATTTTGGTCGTTTATAAAAAGCCATAAAAGAAATACAGGTGTACCAAACACCATGTCATATAATAATGAGGAATGTAACGGGCCTTTGAATGTTTGTAAATTATTTTCTAGGTTTTTTAGCTCAGTTTATGAACCTACATCTAATAATAATAGAAAGTCTGATGCGACGAATGATAGCCAAGTAACTATAACGGATTTGTCATTATCTAAAGATATGATAGTTAAATCGCTGAAATCCTTAGATGCAACGAAAGGTTGTGGGCCAGATGGTATTCCTCCTTTCTTTTTAAAACACACTGCCGAGTCGATGAGCGTGCCGTTATTTTATTTATTTAATCGTAGTCTGCAAGAGGGTATCGTGCCTCAAGCATGGAAGACTGCTCATATCACGCCGGTATATAAAAGCGGCACCAAAAATGACGTTACCAACTATCGTCCAATATCATTGTTGTCTACCTTGTCAAAAGTTTTGGAGCGATTAGTCCATAATGCAATCTATCCCGTCTTACATAATATTATTATCCCAGAACAGCATGGCTTTGTTTTAGGTCGTTCCACTGTAAGCAACCTAGTCTTGTACTCTAATTTTTTATTCGAAAATATGGACAATCAGTTGCAGGTTGACACAATCTACACTGACTTCTGCAAAGCTTTTGACAAGGTGGACCACACTATGCTTTTGCAAAAAATCGAATTTAATGGTATCCGTGGGAGTCTGCTTCGCTGGTTTGCATCGTACGTGGAAAATAGAACTCAGAGGGTTGTGGTCCAGGGGTTTTCCTCCGATGTGATTAGCGTTACATCTGGTGTACCGCAGGGTTCAATTTTGGGTCCACTGCTTTTCGTTTTATTCATAAATGATGTAAATACATGCTTTAGAAACTGCAGGTTTTTGTTGTATGCTGATGACCTCAAAGTGTTTCGTAAAATAAGTACGACTGATGACTGTGTTAAATTGCAAGACGACCTGGATCGTTTTTCAGCCTATTGTCTAGCAAATAAACTTCAATTGAGTTTAACCAAGTGTAAATCTATCTCTTTTACCAAAAAAAATAATGTCGTTCATTTCACTTATTCGCTCTGTAGCACGAATTTAGAAAAAGTTTCCTTAATTAAAGACCTGGGTGTACTCTTTGACTCAAAGTTGCACTTTGATGCTCACGTTGATCACATCACAGCTAAGGGTTATCAATTTTACGGCTTTATAAGGCGGACCTGCAACCTATTTAAAAAACCTTCCACATTTTTACTACTATACAAATCACTCATAAGATCTCAACTGGAATATGCCACGTGTGTATGGAATCCACTTTATGATAAATATAGTGACCAGCTCGAATCAGTACAACGTAAATATCTTCGTTATCTAAACTACACATTTTTTAAGAAACGGTCCTCATATCATACTCTCCTTGATAAATTCTCTTTGTCAACTCTTAAA
This sequence comes from Phlogophora meticulosa, assembly GCA_905147745.2. NCBI lineage: Eukaryota > Metazoa > Arthropoda > Insecta > Lepidoptera > Noctuidae > Phlogophora > Phlogophora meticulosa. Next base: position 3,437,589 of record LR990534.1, read on the forward strand.
TCAAGGAGACTGTATCTTGATCAATCATTCTTATATAAAGTCTGTCGAAATAAATTTGATTGCATTAACCTCATAAACCAAATTTACATTCGCATACCTAGTCGTTCCCAACGTATTCGCGATACTTATACGCATAGGCTATTTGCCCCCAAGCCGTGCAGGACTAACGCAGGCGAACGAGCTCCTCTACGGCGTATTATGAAAAGTTACAACGATGATTTTGCTGATATTGACTTGTTTGCTTTGTCACCTGCACAATTCAGGAAACATATCTGTGAAAAAATTGTTCACACTTCCTCATAATGTCAATATTGCACAGATTTGCTTGTTTATTTTGACCGACTTCGAAAGTTTTTCTGATCGAATGGGTTTTCTCCGTAATGGACATTTTGTCTTGATCTGATGGGTTTCGAAGTCGGTTGTTAAAAATTTGTCTCACCTTTTAATAAGTGTTGTGTAAATCATAATAATGGTTAATTATTTTGTTGCTTAAGTTTGCTTGTACCTAATTAAGTTTTTACTATATTATTTTGTGGATAACGGTGCTGGTTGCGTTATTACCTAAATGTTCTATAATAATCTATGTAGTAGTATTAAGCATTATTACGCAATTGTTTGTTGTCCCAAAGAAATAAAAATAAAATAAATAAATCTAACCCTCTAACGCTTTAAAGAAAGATAAGTGACTTCTTAATTTTTACTTTAAATGTTATTGAGCTAGATAGAAAGTATGTTCTTTTATAGTTTCGAGTAAAAAAAAACCATCAGAGCATAAAGTGTGAGTCGTATGCGGAGGCCCACGGGCTCAAGTACAATGCTAAAAAGAGTGAATTTATGTTGTTTAAATCTGGTACCAAATGCTATACCCCCTATCACTCTTTGCGGCATTCTTTTAAAAAGGGTACAGCAGTTTAAATACTAGGGCCACTGGGTCTCTGACGACTTGTGTGACAATCTGGACATTGAGCGAGAGCGCAGAGCGCTGTCTGTCCGGTGTAATATGTTGGCTCGCAGGTTTGCGCGATGTAATACACCTGTAAAGGTGACAGTATTTAAGGCATTTTGTCAGTCGTTTTACACGTGCAGCCTGTGGGCCAACTTAACGCAGCGGGCGTACAGCGCACTGCGTGTGCAGTACAACAATGCTTTTAGGATACTGTTGGGGCTTCTGCGGTTTTGTAGCGCTTCGGCAATGTTTGCTGAGACGCGGACGGATGATTTTTTCGCAATCATAAGAAAGCGGAGCGCCTCTCGATTAAGTCGCATACGAAGTAGCTCAAACAGTGGTGTAGTCCGAGCGGTTTGACCTGTCCTTGTTGCAAAGGTGGATGCAGCTTCATACTAGTGTTTCTCCTCGTATTGTTTGACCGTATTGTTGTTACGTGTATTATATCATTTATATTTAATTTAATTCTATATATGACATTTTGTATTTGATTTAAATTGTATTTATGACATTGTATATTTAATTTAATTTGTGTGTGTCATTGTGTATGTAATTTTAATGTATATTAGTTGTAATATTTTATTTTAATTTGTGTAAGTACATAAAATATGGACAATGTCTGAATTAAATGAATAATAATAAAGGATAAGTTAGGAAACAGCCGACGAAAATTAAACTTTAAATTTGATTTTGAGCAAGAGTCCTGTATAGGGGCCAGCATATCAAGCTACCCCTATGTGTCAAATACTCGTAGCTTTGATGGGTTTTCAACTTTAATACGAAAGAATAAGGTACATATTTAATTGGGAAAATCTGACAGTTTGGGATAGCTTGATGTGCTGGCGTCTGTACAAAACGCATGGTATCAGGTCGTGCGTCGATTTTCCCTTTAATGAAGTCCCCTGTATAAATATTTAATTGCCCGAATTGTGTCCCCAGGGTCCTTGGCGCGACGCGTCAGTCAGTGGGCACGTGCTGAACATCCCCAACGTGTCACGGTGGCACACCGGCAAGTATGTCTGCTTAGCCAACAACGGGATGCTGCCCTCCGCTAATCAAACCACAGATGTTGAGGTCCATTGTGAGTACCACATTTGTTTATTATTTGCCTCAAACTTTGATCCCCACCGGGGTAGCAAGCACTACCGCGCAGAGAATGAGGCCCTAAGTACAATTTCCGGGTAGAGCACCGGTGTGTTTTTTCATCTAGAATTAATCAAAAATCAAAATTAGACTTCTTTTATTCAAATACGGCTGAGAATCAGCACTTTTAGAACGCAAACATTACATTAGACAGTCCCCCAAAACACTCGCCCTTCACCACTTCCTTATGTTTTTTCTGTGAAGAAAAACAGGCGTAAAAAACTCCCCAGCAAAGCATCTGTCAACTTAAAGGAACTTGAATCTATTAAATATACTAAGTAATTACATATAATATTAATGGATCGACTTCATCAATCATTCAAATTGGCTTAGAAGCAGCCCGATATCTGGAATTGTGCCCTGTTGATGGCAATAGGCTCGCCCCCTGTTACATGAGTCTTAAACATAACTGGCGAAATGTAAGTGCAGTTACTATAGGTAAACGTTTGCCTAACCCTTTGGGGAAAGCAGGTGTGATGTTATGATGATGTAAACTTTGAGGGAAGACCATAGATTAGCATTTTTTTTACACGCTTACCTCTTCAAATGTTCCAGGCTTATTGAATGATGCCTTCCGGGGCACGTACGCCTATTTTCACTAACACTGAGCGACACCTAAATAAATGCCTAAATATTATTGCACTGTTGGAGTTTCAACTCTGGGCGCTGAGCGCAGCATTAAAAATCCAACAATGCGTTTTTATTTAGGCATTTTTAGTGAACGCAGGCAGTCTTCACTGCCAGCTAACGCTTCGCCCGCGTCATTGTCCGCGTGGATGTCGTACTGTTCCCTTCAGACATTTAAGAAGTCTCAGTCCCCCTTCAAGCCTAGCTTTGAGTTTCTCCATTATTTAAAACACTTTGCCCGCGGATTTCGTACCTTTCGTTTAAACTTTAACACCAGGGGGTGTTATCCCTCCATCCCTTTTAAGGCATAGTTTGGAAAATTTAATATTTATCATATGTCACCCGCGGATAGCGTAGCTTTCCAACAGTGAAATAATTTTTCAAATTGGTTCAGTAGTTCCGGAGTTTTCAATGCAAACAAACAAACATACAATCAAATCTTTCCGCTTTATAATATTAAGTATCAGTATAAACAAACAAACATATGTACAAACAATAGAATCTTTCCGCTTTAATTTGGATGATAAACACTGAATGAAGCTTATCCGAAAAATTAACAAATTGTGTTCATATGCATGTTTCAGTCAGTCCTTACATAAGGGTGCCAAACAACGTTGTCTATGTCACCAATAAGACTGTCAAGATTGAGTGTGAGGTAAGTCAATCAATATTCATTTTCTTTGTGCACACAAAACATATACACAAACGGATACCGTGAGTACAGCACATGATCCTTGAATTGGGTATTTTTTTTTGCTTTAAACTGTGAAAAATCATGATTGCCACCTAAACCAATAATAATTTTAATGGAAGGCGTGAATGTCATCAATTATATAATTCACCATAATTTTGTAGTCAATTGTAACATAACCTAATTACCTATTACTGCATTCGCCGACAGATGCTTCTTTTTTATAATAAAAGAATAAATACTTAAAATTATACTAGTAGTTAGATTTTTAAAATGCAAGAATAATTAACCTTTATTGCCGAAATTGTTGTTGTAATAAGCAATGAAAACCACATTAATTTTTCACTTTACTTTATAAACAGTCGACGAAACAGTTCACATGTAGATTTAAGTTGTGTGCTGCCGCTGTCTTTCTTCTCCTCAGACGCATAGGCAAATCGAGTGGAAGAGAGATAGATGCGGCGCAACCGTACAATGAGTCATCCTTTTTTGTGTATGCAGCTAGCGTTCATCGATTTATTAGACGTTGTCACGTCAAAAACTACTTATTAGGACAAACTTGAAAAATATTATTCGACATATGAATAATATTTGACAAATGACATGCCAAATCAAATAATACAAAACTACTTTATCATTCCTAGATCCAAGCTTGGCCGGAACCAGTGCTAGCTTGGGAGATCGACGGCCTCACCCTCGAGGGTCTGCGGTACAGAACCGAAGTTGCTCCAACGAAGGACCCATGGCGTTGGATCATGAGACTTGAGATACCAGGAGTCCGGGACAGTGACTTGAGAAAGTACAGCTGCGTCGCCAAGAATGAGCTTTATAATCAGACTGTTAAAGGAGATATTACGTTGACGAGTGAGTTACAGCTTTCAGACTACATCATCTGCTCAGCCTTTTCCCAACTATTTGAAACGTTTTCCCGATCAGCGCCACCTACGAGGCCAATGATGATTGGGCCTAAACCATTCAAGGGTTCTCATTATACAAAAAAATATCATTCAGTTCGGTCGAACCATATTCGACTTTTTGCAAGACTAACGCACGGCAACAATTGAATTGTTGATTGAATCGATGAATGATTCGTACACCAATCTACAATGAGCCCTCATGGTAGAGTACACCCGTGCATAGAGAGCAGGCTTGAATCCCAAAAGTCAAAAAGACTGTTCATAGGCTAATTTTGTAATAAAAATCCATGACCTCCATTCAGATCCAGGGCCAAATGGCAAGGTGCTGGAGCAGCAACCCGTGGAGTACGGCTCCCGGCCCCCCACCCTGACTTCCTACGAGCAGCTGTGTGAGGTGCAGCGCTGCCCAACGTGCCCTCGATGTGACCGAGCCCTGCTGCTTATTACTCCCATGAATGGAACTGCTGGAGTAAAACCTAGGAGAAATACCAGTAAGTATTAAATCTCTCCTTAATCTTCTTTGAATGTCGAGGAAACCATTCGGATTAACCCTGATCTTATAGGTCTGAATTATACAATTAGTTAAACAATTGTTTAATTGGTTATTTACTTCTGAAATTTCTCAGTAGCATCCCGTAGTTTGGATTTGTACCCGGTTAATGATGATGGCCTCACCCCTTACTACACGGCCCTTAACATACAAATAAAACTGGCGAAATACAAATACAAGTACAACGTTATTTACTGTCACAATTAGCATCTTTACAAGGATAAGATGCGAGAAGACAATTCCAAAAAAACTAACGAAATAAACAAATGAAAAAAATAAAAAAACATCTTTACATTAAGACGTGTTTGGAGCCTCCTCTTAAGCAAGACTATGCCTGTATATGGACACTCCGCTCTCCCATATAATTGTTTACTCATACTCAGTCTGAGTAATAAATAAGTATAAACTTTATGAAACAAAAATATAATATGCGAGTATACTTTAGGTACACCACTTACTAACCTTTCGGAGAAATGATGATAATTAAATAATATTTAGTAAGTATAGCTTTTACACATTGTTCCAGCTGCAGCCGAATCACAGGCTGAAATAATACAACAGAAGGTTTATTCCACCATGATCTAGAGGTCTATATCATGATGGAATAAAACTAAAGAGTTGCCTTTGATCATCCAGGCGATATCTAGGTAGATATCACCTGGGTGATCAAAGGTAACTATTTAGTGTCCTCTGATCACCCGCGAATATAATCACCTAGGTGTCTAAAGGCGACTTCAAAAGCTAGACTAATTTGTCATTACATTGTTTCGTTCAAAGATTGTCAACTGTATGCGATTGGTAAGCCAGTTTACCATCGCTACAAAGAAGAATTGTTTGGAGCCTGGCTCAGAGACTCAAACGGCTCCGACGCTCAGGTAAGTTTACTCATAAATGTATGTATAATTAGTTTTGATTTCCATCGGAACCAAATATTGGACTTTAATCATAACTAGGAAGTCAGATTTGAATGATGGATCATGCATCTCAAAAAAATCCCTCTGAAGAGCTCTCTTAGTAATCGTTATATGGATGTAAAGTAATCGTTTTAAGGGCAAACAGTGTACCTCTTACACTGTTATATATTCCGTTGATGTATCTTCAAAACAAAAGACTAACAGCAAACCCATCGATCCTTATTTAACAATCTATAATGAGCTCTGTTCTGCCTCCTGCCTGCTAGATTAGAGGGTAGTGGAAATGATGCATTTTTCTAACTCCTCCGCTGTTCTTTTCTGAATAATTTCGTTGCGGGATCCAACGCAGTTGATTCGTTTCTCCGAGACTCGTCGGGCTTTATTGTCTAGACGCTTTTCTGGTAGTCGCCACTGTTGATTCTGGTTTCCAGGAGTTGCAGTGGTTTGGGAATAGTGTGGCGGGCTTGTCCCAATCTATAATTATCAATCTGCCCGAATGTGCTGGAATGATGAATCGTTTCATTCTTCCAGAGGGAGAAATTGTGGACTACCCAAGAAACAGACGTGGAGAGACTACGGGAATACAGAACTAAGGCCAGCTTCAAGTCAGACCACGTGGACGAGTACCACAAACTACAGAAACCATTTTTTGTAAGTTTACAGTCAAGTCAAGTTTGTAGTCCCTAAGGATGTTTATGGAATCCTAGCTAAGGGTCAAAACGTGATGCTAAATGTCCTATAACCTTCTTCAGGTATTGGGCTATCAAATGCAAAAATGTTTCTCCAAATCCGGCTGGTAATTCCATTTCCTGCTCTTTAGTTTATTATACATAAGAATCAAACAATGCTTTAACACTTCCCAGGAGCGCTAAAAGAATAAAGAGGTTGACTTTTGCAGGGCGCGCTCTCTACAAAAAGTAAATACAGCGCTGTGTTTACCGCAGCATTATGTTGAGCGATGTTCGTTTTGCGCGAATGTGACGCATACTTCTCTACATTTGTTTATGTTTAGTATGACAATAATCCCAGCCTGTCATTGTCCCACTGCAGGGAAAAGCCACTTCTCGTACAAAGAAGGCACGACCATTATTCACTATGCTTGCTTGGCGATTTCAGTATGTATTCACTATCAAGGTGTCCTCTCGGTGGTAACCTTCACCAATGCTAGTTATATTTGAGAAAGTACATGTGAATTGAAATGTCAAATTGGTGCTTTGCCGGATTTGAACCCACAATCTCGGGCATGAGAGGCGAGGCCCGAACCACTAGATCACCATGATTATTTTTTCATCTTCACTGTTCATGTTATTGCGCGCAAATAAATTTAATTTCTTTCTTAATTCTAGTTATTATCTTGTTATCTTTTAAGAAAAGTTTCATTTTTTTTTAATTTAGGCAGTAAACAGATTGTCTTTCTTTCTATTAACCTGAAATATCCTATTCACAGGGAAACGGCCACATTGTCAACAGCGGCTCGTTCTTCTACCAAGCCAATGAGTCAGGGAACCCTGGTGACATCATCCGCTACGACCTGACGCAGAGTCGCATCAAGTCTGTGAAGCTGCCAAACGCTGACGGCAGACTGTATGCTACACAGCATAATCAGGTAACGATTACTGTGTGAGTTGGTAAACAGGCCATCATTAAACGACTCAATAAATAAAGTAAATAATGCTGGACAGTCCACACAGCATCATCTAGCCCCAAGCTAAGCAGAGCTTGTGTTATGGGTACTAGATGACCGATATACTTAATACAATACATTACATAGATGTATATTTTTTTAATTATACATAACAAATACCCAGAACACCCGGAACAAATCTTTGTAGATCGTACAAACATTTGTCCTAGGGCGGGAATCGAACCCACAACCTGCGCCCGCCGCGATACATCGGTCGTCGTTGCTTATTTACTGCACTTTTAACCTGTCTCCATATAAACTTCTGTGGTAAAATGTTTCATGCTCACAACTTGGGGACCGGCCCAAGATACAGGTGCTGCCTATTTTGGGAACCACCGTATAGACTGAATGAACGTCACTTACAGTTACAGATAGATATTTATATATAAGTTAAGGTTATTAGAAGGCAACAATTGTAACAATGGTTCAATAAAGATTATTATTAAATACAAACGCCGAAATAATTCTGCATTTTCAATGTTTCTGTGTTAAATCAATGGCATACTAATATTTATATTACATCTAGCTGATTGATTTAAAAATTCTAATCAGTCATGTGGAATTATGCTAACAAAATTATTTAAAATTGTGAAAATATTAAACCACAGCTATACTATTTTCCAATATATCGGTTTAAAGAAAATTATTTCTCATAATAATATATGTGTATAAGTATTATTGATTTTGCACACATCGTGCTGGAAACAGTTCTTTTTCGCGAATTAAGTGCATAGACATAGAGAACAGGACTTAGCGTTCTCTAAACAGCTGTGAAATAAATACGGACAAGAAAGTGTGAGAGAGACAAAGTGAGCATCCATCTAGTAATTGCCCATCAAATCAAAGAGACAAGTATTGGTCGCACGGAATAGGGATGTCCTAGATAAAAATATATTAAGTCTATTTAGTCCGTCAGTAAGATTACCACAAATACAGGACACGTATTTTTTGCTTACTCAAATCAATATAAATTGACAGTGATGTAGCACATCAAAGTTCAGGAGAAGGGGCTTGTGACGTCACGCGCAATTTCGACGCACTATATCGTCTTAATTTTTGGTTTACGTTACAAAAGAAAAAATACGTGTCCAGTATTATTGAGTAATCCATCATTCAGACCAATCAGAATTTTTAAGGGCACTACCCTATTGTCTCATTCTTCAGAGAGTGACATTTATCTATGTAAAATAAAGTGTAAGTATTGGACTCCAAAAACGTTGATTAATTCATTCTTGTGTAAAAATGTTTCAGGTAGATTTCAGTGCTGACGACAACGGCCTTTGGGCGATATACTCGATAGAGTCATCCAATAATACTGCCGTTGCTAAGGTAATTAAAAGAATCGTTAGTTTTTGACCTATCATATAAAAGTACTTGTACAATTTAAGTAAAATAAAAACAAATGTACTTTGACTTTTGCTCTTCTGGCATTCATTGACGCTTAACACATATTTGACATTCTTAAGTATTGCTAAAATTAGTTAGGAAGTGGAGGGTTAGAAAGAGACAAAAATTAGCCTATGTCACATCCCTTCAACTATCTCCACTTAAAAAATCACGTCAATTCGTCGCTCCGTTTTGCCTTGAAACACTGACAAAAAGACACACACACTTTCCCATTTGAAATATTAGTAAGTATAGTAAGTATGGATAAACCCCCATAGTCCACAGACATTGTTTTCGACATTTCGGAGAAGTCACGCTTCACTAGCGCCTCTAGCGGCGAATTTATACACGAAAGCCCCTCATTAGATGCTCATTTTCAGCCCATATTCAAATAGTCAAATAGTTTACTGCTTTATTTCAGCTCAGTTTCGATGCCAACAAGGATGCCTTGAATATTGACTACATTTGGAATATATCTTTGAATCATAAACAAGTAAGTCAAGAGCAGCCTTTTTCACCTTATCAATATCTCTCACAAGCAAAGAAATCAAAGTAACATAACATCACGCCTGGATTCCCCTAAGGGTGAGGCAGACATGTACCTACGGTACTTCCACATTACGTCAGGTATGTTTCAGTCTCATGTAATAAGGACCCATTGCCACCAAACGGGCACATATCTATATGTGAACCTAAAGAAACTTTGCCCGGCCAAGAATCGAACCCAGGGCCTCAAACTGAACAGTAGCGCCTGTGATCACTAAACTAAGGAGGCACAGAATTCAGTTTCTCCATTTATTGTCATCATCAGTAAAGTAACGGGCCATATTTGTTAATTTCGTGAAATGTAGTATATTTAACATTCTGCCTGATTTATATGAAGATAAGTTTTGAGCGACGCTTTAAGTACGTGTTTTCGTTGCCCACATCATAATATACCCAAAAGTCTGAAAATCATTTAGAATAGAATATTCATTAAACCTTTAAAACTTATAAACAATGAGTTTAACAGCTACATAGGCTGTTACAATAGCCTATGGCCTTATTGCAAAAAGCAATCTCTTACAGACATCCTTCATCATTTATCTGTTTCTGATCCCCAGGTGGGAGAAATGTTCATAGTATGCGGGGTCCTGTATGCTCTGGACTCTGCAACAGAGCGAGAGAGTAAGGTGTCTGTTGCTATAGACCTGTATCTAAACAAGCAGGTCGAGGTAGCGCTGCAGTTCACCAACCCGTTCCGAAAGACCACACAGCTGGGATATGATCATATGCATAAGGTACTCTTCCTACATATTTTATTCCAGTCTTTCGAGCCGGATTTAAATAAATAAATAAAATAAATAATGCTGGACAATCCACACAACATCACCTAGCCCCAAGCTAAGCAGAACTTGTGTTATGGGTACTAGATGACTGATATACTTAATACAATACATTACATAGATAGATATTTTTTATTATATGTACATAGCAAATACCCTGAACACCCGGAACGAATATTTGCAGATCGTACAAACATTTGTCCCAAGGCGGGAATCGAGCCCGCAACCTCCTGCGTCGCAGGCGGACCTTCGCCAGCTGCGCCACATCAAAACAAATGCATTCAACGCGAAACTCAATTCCTTTTTTCAAAACGTTGCCCCTCACTAGGAATTTCTCCTGTATCGTGGGTGCGTTAACAAACCCGAACCCACATAGACAAACAGCCAGACCCAGAACAACTACCTATAGGCCGTACAAATATTAATTCGGTGCGAGAATCGAACCCACGACACGCAGTCCCGCAGCCAATCCCTCAGCCACTGCGCCAACCGTGCCGTCAAATTGATATGTACCTATCTGTCTCGTGTGGTAATTAAAAGTAAACCAATGGAATCATCAGTAATTAATATTTATGGCAGTGCATCAGATGCTAAAATTACTTGACGGGAACATGAATTCATTAGACCAAGTGGCGATGAATAGATTTAAACATTTCTGAGCCAAAGTAGCGTGCAAGTGAGCAAGTTGGTCGTTCTTGTGAAAAATAGACTTATTGAATTACTTAATAATTTGTTACAGGAGCTGTACTCTTGGGACCGAGGGAACCAACTCACATACCCCGTGAGATACAACGAACTGCCCTGATTTACTACCAGCTATTAGATAATATTACCAACAATGTGAAAATATTTTTATACCAACATTTTTGCAAATACATAATCTATTAATCCTTCTTTTGTTTGTATTGGGTGCTTTTGGTGGACGAAAAGCGACTTACGTATTTGTTAAAAATTGTACACGCCAATTTATCCTTTAGAGTCAGAGAGCGATTATTAAAACCATACGAATAGTCACTGTCACCAAATACCGAAACCCTCTAACGGAAAATGGTAGCACTACTTCAACCCTCAAGAGCAGTCGCACTGGTCCTAAGCTCCGAGTAACACTACTGCAACTTGTCTTCACTAGATGGCGCTGCTTTTAAACTACGCAACTTCTACCATAGATGGCGCTACGAGTTATCGTCATGAAAAGAATTTTACTATCGACCCCTCATAATTTAATCAAGGAACTTCACTGGAAATTATCGGCAATTCTTGAACCTAATAATTGATGACTTAGCTGTAAAGCTGTGTGTATAAGTAGTGATGGAAAAGGCCACGGGTATTATTATCTCTTTGAACTTTCGTGATGAACCCATTGCCCGTTCAAGCATTATTTAATTAGAGGGGTAAACAGGAATATCAGCTACACATACTTAGTGGTGAACGGTAAAAGTTACTGCGATCGTATGGAGCCTGAGTATATTTTAAGTAAATGTGGATCACAATAATGTATGTATGAGTAAACTGATTTTGTGGCCACGACGGTTGAGTGAGGTTACCTAGGAATACTCAATGGAGAGCTGCAGTTTGAGTACCTAAAAGCAAAAAAAAAGGTTAGTTGTCAAACGATTTTCTACAGTATCTTGGATCGGTTAAGTAAGAAGGATTAGTACCTACTTTTGTGCTACCTCGAAAGTTTATTGTCGACCAATTATCATCGTTTTGACTTTCGCGATAAAGTAGAAAAGTGTTCTGGGAACTTTCACAAGTACATGAGACGTACATACCTTGTTGGTGCTGTTTATTCGTTAGTGTTAAGGACTGAAATATACCCGTAAGTATTTGAATTGTGAATGTTCTTGTCTATTGTTCAGGAATACCCTGAACATGTCAACTACACGTATCAACAATGTTTTGACAAAATGTTTGCGGTCTAATTAATATTATTATGAGGCTCGTATAAAATTGAATTCACAATATAGTAGTTATTTTATTTTATTGTATTGGTACCTTTAGCTACTACTGATGAAATCATTAAATTAAGTGTTTTTTGTTATAATATATCGCCATTACCACAACCACATTTCAGGCGTCCGGTCCCAGTTCAATAAGGAAACTTGCTGTGTTCAATTTTAACGATGGACCAGTGAACATTTTTGAACATTTTTCAATATATTAGTAACTATATAGGTAGGTATAAACAGAATTATTGTGTCAGAAATCAATCATAATGAAGAAAGTAATAAGGAAAAAAACTTTTTAATTTGCGAAACCCTCAATTTTAAGAGTGTTCGATTGTTACCTCCATTCATATGCGTGAGTATAGTGACATTTGTATGTCAAATGGAACTTTATGGCATCCTGGCTCGTAGAATATTGGTTCTGGCTGGATTCAAATACTCAAACGAGATATAATCTTTTTAAATGTACATGGAACGTACCACTTGTTTATGGCAGATTTTTGTTGGATACGCTTATGTGTAAAGACATAGCTAAAATACCATAAATAAATTTAATTCTAATATCACTTGACCCGGTGCAGTTAGTAAGGTGGTGCCCCCAAGTGAACTGTCTTACAGCAATTAGGTATCTATAGTTTTTCAAGCATTATCATATCCTTGAAATATGTACTTCATACGGTGAGCTAGCACATCGGTACACAACACTAGTAGTTTCTACCATAGTTTATTAAATAGTTACAAGGCAAGTCCTCCCTCAATATCCCATTGGTAAAATATTCACATACTGTAATTGCCACGTACCCGCATTTCGGAAATACCAAGCCATATCCATATTTCAGTGCCTTTGTAATTATGTATCAGAAAGTGGCGTGTAAGGAAGGAACTACCTCCACTATGAAAATACTAGGATTTTATGTGTTTGAGTTTATGATAGCGTTTCTATGATTTATTTTTATAGTTGTGTGATAAAAGCGGATAGGTACGATCGTTTTGGTTTCTTATAGATAATATGAAACTTCACATTTATTATTTTCATAACATTTGAAACAAAAATTATTTAAATTTACAACAAATTTTATTTAAAAAAAAATGACTTAATTTAAACATAAATACCAGTTTGTAAGACTATCTAAACCATTATATTTCTATTTAATGTAAAACACCTGAACACTCATCACAACCAAAGAGGACCAAAGAGGCAGCAAACAAAAAGAATAGCTCACGCATAGTGACGGCGCGGCTCACATAAATCGTCGCCTTACACTAGGTGCGCCCTAAGCGCGGGCAGGCATTCCACGCTCATCTCAACCCCCCATTTTTCGCCACAATAGCTAGCAATACATTCCGTGACTTGGCAGAACCCGATGTCGAGATATTTGGCCCCCATCGCGCGATCAATACGTGCGCACAGCGCCATCTAACAGCCATCGCGCATCCAAATTGCAGTTTAATAGTTCATTAGATCCGGCAAAAATGGCGGGGACACGACATTTTAAATTCGGAACGCGGTATCGATTCGCGGGAGCGCCTTTATGGAACAGGTTATAAAATTTTAAGTGAAAACTTTTTTTAGCAGACATTGGCTGAAAGCCGGTTCGATTCCGGGTCAGGACTGGATACTGAGAGTTGGTACATTTTAGTCAAGTCAAGACACCGTGGTTTCTTGATAATGGTGATCGAAACGAATTCCTGCTTTTCGTCGGTACTCAGCTTTCTTAATGATAATAATTATTAAATGTAAGCAAAGTCGGTAATGTGGGACATAATTATACCAAGTTCTGTATGTGCTTTCGCTGTAGTAAATCGATCTAAACTAATGTTAATAAAACAGCCTGTGGCAATGTTCCTTTATCTAAATAATAAATAGAATAACTTTAGAAAATCACCGCATTCCTGTGTTCTTCTCTATTTACCTATCATGGAAAACCTAATGAAAACTATTTCACAAAAGGTTGGGTCGCACGGAGTTTAATTTTTAATTTTCCAAGAACGTATACATCCTATATGCAGAGCCGCTTTGCTGTCTCCATTTATAGTCTGTGGTGGTTTCGCGCCACCCGCCTCCTACCCCGACCGTTGTAATGAATGAATCATTCGCATTCAATTGATCACCGTTGTTAATTCGTATTTTCTACTTACTACTAATAGAACAGATTACCGTTTACTTGTTTACTTCGAACACATGAAGATTTTAAACGGTGTAATTGTGTTAATCATGCTTGTAATTTGTGGAAATTTTGTGCAAAAGTACTTCGTACAAGGCTGATTGATTGGTACTTTGATTTATTTATGAAAGTGCCATTATCTACATACAGCTGCAGTTTTCCCGCGCGATTTAAAAGTCGAATGTTATAAATGACTGATGGTCAATTATTATTGCCGCGATTTTCAGGGGGAGTTTTATTTAAGTTTTATATTGTTGTTCGATGTTTTGTATTCAGACTGCATGCTAGGGTTCATTTATACCTATGTTCTTTTTTTTTGGAAAGTCATTCCTTTTTCTTTCTTTACTGATTTGCTTCCTTTTTGGTTTAACGTTTTAGTCGTTTAGTATGTTTTACGTCGATGAAGGACCAACAAAGGTCGAAAACCGATGTTTCCAGTCTCGGAAGCAGCAGACTTCTGCGTACGCCTTGTCGTTATTTGAGGACTTCAAATGAAGATCGATTGAAAAAATAAATAAAATTCAGACTCAGGTATACGTAGGAAACAGACCTACCGGGTGACCAACGTCGGTACTCGGTAGTGAGTAAAAATGCACTTTTTACATTCATTAGCTTAGCTTATAAGAAATGGCCTTTGCCCTGCCAGTCAGTAACAGGCTATTATTATTATGTATCTAATAAAAAAAAGTCTTTTTATGCAAAAAAAAAACTAAATTTTACTAAAGAGAAAATTACCTCCAAGTTATTGTTTCGATTCACCCCATTTTACGGTGCTTACGTAAAAAAAATCCTATGCAGGACACGACCACGGACAAAATATACAATATAGGATTTTGCAGACATCAATATACCTCACATCTCACTATACCGGTGCCCACATTTCTAGTTAAACTCCCCTAATTAATGATAGTGTTTTGAAATAAATAAATTATTATAAATAAATGTATTTCGAACTATATAAATACATTTATTTCGAACTTAATAGGAAATCAGAACAATATTTCGTACTGTTTTGTTTACATCAAGTCATAAAAATAAGTTATCATTGACCGCACACTTTCACTGTTCCTAATGCGAGTATCCACTATTCCCCAAATTTCCATATAACCTCACAATTTCATTTTCCGTAAATCGTGCTAATTTTAACACACGCCTGTAGTCTATCTAAGCCTTTATGGAGCTTTTTTTATCTGTGGGCTTCGGTCCAAGCCAGTAGATTATGTACGTTGATGGAATTAGGACATGTTCTGAATTCAGCCGGTTTTAGGTCAAGATTCATGTTTGACTTTGAACATTACCGCTTAATTAGACCGTTTTGGTGCACCTGTGTCGCACACACTTATAACCTTAAAAGAAATAATAATACCAGCCTGTAACTGCCCTAGTCTTAGAGCAAAACCCTTTTTTCAAACAGAGAAAGCACGAGTATTAATCACCACGCTTGCTCAATGCTGGTTGACGTGTTTTATAATCTGTTGCTAAATACTTTATATTCTTTTTTTACTTTTTAATTCTGTTCTTTATCGGATTTTATTGCGGGCTATGGAAGCTAGAATGAAAGCGTAATTTGTAGCTTTTCCCCTGCGGATTTGAAAGCTCATACTTCTTGAGGTCGGAAGTTTATTCAATAGCCACACGCATCGATCGAAGGTTAAGCTACTAGCTTCTCAAAGGTGGCCCTTAGATCTGTGCATATCTATTGTATACCGACTATACCGAGACCTCTCCGCGCCTCGGATAGCTCGTTAGGCCGTTGGTCCAGGCTGGCTTCGGAGATGTTTGACAGCCGCTACAGGCAGTCAGAAGCCCGTTAATTTGACAACTAATCTTACTAAAGGACACCCTTGGTGTTTCCAGCAACTGGGTTGTGGAGGTCAAATAGGCAGTCACTCCATGTAAAATACTGATAGTCAGATGCGCCTGGTTAGATTGGAAACCGACCCAAACATAGTTGGGAAAAGGCTACGCAGATAATGTGATGGTGACCTAGTTACCTTGATATTTCGTTTTACCCGAAAAGTACCCATAATCATGCCTACACAAGGCCTGCATCCTCTAGCATCAGCATTATCCCAAAATTGACTTACCCTAATCAGAAGTACCAACAACAAAAAAGTTAATTCACTTTCAATGTGATCAGCTGACTGCTTACACATAAATCGACATAATAGCATTATGTATACACAGTAGGTATGTATTGTATACATAGGTATGTTCGCGTTCAGTCGGGATTTCCTCGTTGTCGTCCGAGACATGATAGCGAGGGCTTTCAGCGGATAAAGCGCTTTTTATTGTAATTCTATTGTTTTTGTACGAGTTTTTTGACGGTGTAATTTTGTTTGCGCTTAAATTAGATGAGAGTAATGATATTTTTGGGACGTGAATTTTTTCACTTGTTTTGTTATACTTAGGTTTTTTTGTAAATTTTAAATTTTTATTATTATTTTTAGTTACTGGAGCAGTATTAGGAATTACGACGATTGTCCTTTTTTTTAAGCTTCTGTCCTTGTCATAAAGGCATTGGCAATATAACTGCCATCAATGGAACACTATCAGCAACTAAATAACACCACTAGTAAAAATCGTAAAATTGTTAGTAGGCTTTACTTTTATTGTCACCCGACTCTCGATTTCCAAAACGAGTTTACAACAGGCCATCCTACCGCAGTTGCTAAGACAATACATTCTAAAACCATACTTTGTTTCCTTCGAGCGCGGCCGAGTGAGTAATGTTTACAAAAAAATGATAAACAAAAAGGTCAATGTACATGCGATGCAAGAAAGCGGCTGCAGCGCTGAGCGCCGCGCTCAATCACAGCTGAGCCAGCAGGTCGGACACCTGACGTCGGCGGCCCCGCCCCCCGCCCGCTCGTACCCCCCTGCCATCAGCTGTTAATGTACCCCCGCTCTCCCCGCCACACCGCACCAGCCTTTCCCCTTCGTTTGTGTAATGCGAGGAGCGTCGGCTATCAACGACACGCACCAACATTATATTTTTATGAGTATTGTTCTTATTTATTTCTGTACCAAGTTTTTGATGTTCACTGTTATGTTTCGAATTTCGAAATAGCTGAATATAAAGCTTCAATATCCACGGCAACATTTTGAACAAAAGTACAAAGTGCCTAACTCGTGAATAAATCGCAATCAACGAACGCTAAGCACTTTCAATGCAATTAATAATTTACAAATGCTAACCACAGTGATTCCGAATAGTTATGGATTCTATTTGAGACCACAGAGAACAACAAAAATGCCAACTTTTAATAATATATCACACATTATGCCTGCCAAATGAATAATTTATCGCAGTGTGTCGATTCGGGGCTCGCATCCCCGGGGTTCGCGGGGTGCCCCCCGGAGGGGGCGCGCGGCGGAGGGGCGAGCCGGCCGTCAGTCCGCGCCGAGCGGCCGAGCGAGCGCCATGTCCGCGTGTGCGCCGCGCGCCTGCTGCCGGCCGCGCGCCCCGCCGACGTTACTCGACATCACAGCGAAAATAGTTGCCGCCGCGATCCCATTCCAACGCATCGAAGAGCGCTATGAACGCATCCCGGAGCCGGTGCAGCGCCGCGTCGTGTACTGGTCATTCCCGCGGGATGAACGGGACATCTGCATGTACTCGTCGTTGGCGCGGGCGCCGCCCGACGACCACCGCAACATCGCCTTCTGCCGTGGCCTGAAGCTGCTGGAAGCTGGCTGCGTGGAGAACGTGCTACAAGTCGGTGAGTGTCGCTGCCGACGCGCCTGCGCCTGTTTACTAATATGCGCCTCGCCCACCCGCGCCGTATAAATAAAAACCTCGACGTGTGCGATCGATAGCTGCTCCTCTCGGGAATTATTCATGCGTCAGCTCGTAAAAGTTTCAGGAGATTAGGGCCTGCCGGGGACGGTGATGGTGACCCCACAACCTCCGCTGATCACAGAGGTCGGCCGGTCGTGCCGCTCACTATCCATGTGACGCAACTAATAGGCTTATCTCACTGCGATATCGATAACCCGGTAGTTGCATTGACGTTTAATCGATTAAAAGTTAAACATATTCACGATTTTCCAGCGAACACTGGACCGATAATGTCTCCCTGAGGCACGCCGGCCGACCGATAGGAAATCAGAGCACCCGTAATTAATTGGGACTCATTACTATGCATCGATTCCGTTCCGCATCCATAATCCATAAACCACATCAACGGCTTTATTTTCCTCGTCACAACATAGACACAAAATCGTTTGGTACAATTAATCGAACGCCTAATTAAGATCTACTTTCGAAACTTTACTGATGCATCGTGAAATTCGGCTGAGATTTACATAACTGGAAGTCCCGTTACATAGGGAATTACTCAACCGGATCGGCGTGGTGTCCGCGGCATCGGTGTCGCGACCGCGAGACGCGCTCGGCTCCGATGGCATTAATCTATGCAGACGTCGTTTGTTACTGTCGCCGCTCTGAATAACGGACGCGAATAAACAATATTAATTGCCTGTTTTTATTTTTATAGGGTCAGACCCGGTTTTATTGTGCTCGGTCGTGGGAGGACGGGCGTTACATATTCATTTGTGCTTATCTGCCATCAGAACGGCGATTACTGGTCATTTCGGGCCGTTTTGGGTCGCACTGCGGTCGCATACGCCACATTTTGTGGGGCCGCGTCGTTCATAACGCTGTCACGTCTCAGGAGAACTTCAGACGCATTAACGTAATAAAAGATATGGAGCATAAACACGAATTCATAGTTGAATCATGTCCGCAGTACGATTTTAGGCACTGGCTTACGTCCAACTTTAGGGCGGTGGAAGAGCCGCCTCGGCAAGATAGCGTTTCTGATATGAATCGTGTACTTATGTTTACAGATAAACGCGTTAGTGGTCGGCATGCTTCTCTTGTCCAAAGTGATATAAGTTCCCACACCCATATCATCTGAGTCATACAATCTACGATCAGGAGGAACCGCCCACTTGAAGTAAAAACAGGCTGAAATATGTTCCAAGAATTTAGTCGTAGCTAACAAAGGTTAAAGCCAAGGAAGGATTAAATTGTCTGCTATGTAAATTTGTAGGTCAGACGAGTTCTGGGCGAAAGAAAAAGCTCTGTTGAAATTCCTATTGAAAGAAACTCGATTTCTATTAAGTCTCCTGTTCGTGCAGTCTGCATTGGAACTTTTAATGGAGTATGAATAACTTATGAACGCTTTTAAATTTTTAATGCATGCATATCGAGTTCCATCAGTGACAGCGTACAGACATCACGAAATGTCATGTGAAGGAAAAAATATTCTTGTTGGCACCATTTGAACAACTCACCAAACGAGAATAGCCAGATTCGTGTGTATGAATAAAAGAACGCTGCGCCCTCGAGGTACCTACCTACATGCAAATGATCAAAAATGAACCCCACGTTTTAAATGTATTGGAGTCGAATGTACATATTTAATTGTCATGCAAAAATAAACGAGCGCACCCGGCACAGCTCTGTAAATATTTTAATTCAATGTTAATAACTTCATATCAATTCAGTCCGGACGAATCTCTGTGAGCGCCAACCGGTTCCCTTGCTGATCAAGAGCGCTGCTGTAGGGGTGTGTTTGATTAACCCATCGATACCACTCTTTGTTTGGATTTCATTTTACATAACACGAAATGCGGCACGTTTCTAATACCGCAGTTCATTTATAATTAGCAATTCCAAGGAAAAAGCATTTTCCGTACTGTGTCGACAGCGATCGTGGACTATATTATTCAATAGAATCGATTTTCACTGGCTAGCATAATGGATGCATTAATTTTTTAGTGCCACATCAACGTTCCCACTGGTTTTGTATTGATTTTCTGTGATATGCTCGTATTTTATAAACTATGTCTTAGGGTTGATTTTATTGGTTTATTTTTGTTCAGGTTTATTTTTATTGGATTTTACTGAAAATAATGTTTTGACTGAAACCAAAATACGGTGGCATGTCAGTTACGGCCGCAGTCTAGAATATTTATCTTCGAATACGTAGATATATCTACCGAAATTGCCACATACATCACGAACAAAACATGAAATACTGCAAACAAATATTTTTACAGTCTGTAAGCAATCACTCTTGCTCGTTCGGTTGACAAACGTGAGGCGTCCGTCATAATGCCAAAAAAGATACATGAAACATATTCAAATCGGGAATTGAAACAGAATGCAGATCATAGTATTATATAGTTAAAACAGTCTAAATCTGAATAACTAAATACGTAATAAGTATGGATTTTCATACCTATTGTTCTCCATGCAAAACTACCATTTAAAAGGGGCTACTAGAAAAACGTTATAATAGTACTAGTACTTTTCTTATAGTCTATTTGAAATAAACTATTTGACTTTGATAAAGTAAAAATAAATCAATAATGCTGGACAACCCACACAGCATCATCTAGCCCCAAGCTAAGCAGAGCTTGTGTTATGGGTACTAGATGACTGATATACTTAATACAACACATTAAATAGATAGATGTTTTTACTATACATTGCAAATACCCAGAACACCCGGAACAAATTTTGTAGATCGTACAAACATTTGTCCTTAGGCGGGAATAGAACCCGCAACCTCCTACGTCGCAGGTGGACCTTCGCCCGCCGCGCCATATCGGTCTTCTTATTCATGGTTGATTCAATCAAAACAAATGCATTCAATGCGAAACTCAATTCCTCTTTTTCAAAACTTTGCCCCTCACTAGGAAAATCATTATAGATCGTACATACATTTGTCTCAAAATGACGAACATATCCGAACACAAGTCGGTCTCACGGTGTTTCGTCACCAATTTAAGAGTTCACGGCATGACTGCAGTTCTGAGAAGGTCTGTAAGGCCGCCATTATTCATAAGATGTTCGTATGATATCCATTCTTGTGCATAACAAGTTTGGAGCTTAACGTCTGCGGTTTTTGTCGGGTCCTTTAAGATTTTTGGGGCATCGGTTCTTGTAATATGACCAGTTTTATTTGTGACCTTCCAGTACCGGCTTAGAAGTTTTTCTTCGTTTAAAGTCAGTATAGGTTTGTAACGTTTGCTACTCAAAGGAAGGAAAGGTCCATAGTAAAGCAAAAGGGTTTTTCCATAGTTACAGGACACATGTGTGGCTTACTAAAAATTCAACGATTGTCATAGATTTAGCGCACTATCATTATGAAATGTAGCAGCAACAGGAAAATCCTATATGGTTTATCTTGGTTTTTGTAAATGGCCGGACGTTATTTAACTAGCGTTAAAAATGACTAATTTCCTTCAATACAATTTTTATTCTCATTTATTAATTTGCACACATATCTCCTGTTGCTGTTTAAAACTTTTTCATAAAGACACACACACGCAAATAAGAGTATGTCGGTGTTGGCAGCAGGGTCCTACCTGCTGGTGGTTAATGCTCCAAAAAACCCTGCCTTCTCATACTGAGAGCTGTATTAAGGAGTTGTACTGCTTTCTAAATCAGGGCCTTGAATCAATCTCACAAGAACCTTAAGAGACGGTTATCGAAGCTTTCGGCTATCAGGGCATTAGCCATTACTACAGTCGATACGTTGACTGTCGAGCGAATTATTATATCTTCGAGTAACAGAACTCAAAAAGAATAGGAATCGAAAAGTATTAAAAACTCATTCAGCTGAAAGAAGTTCATTGCTGAGTATCAGGCCCTCCCGAGATCAAATTGAATCGAAATTCTGTATTAATATTGACTAAAAATACTTGAAGATTTAGATTCCCAGCTATCCACATGACTGTTATATTGGGACTCCATTAAGTCAATTGGGAAGCATGTTGCAGTAGCCATCTCACATATATACGTTGTAGCATCATATAAATAATAGATTTGTCTTCGGTTACTGCAAAGTAGACTATCTTGTATGGTCTTAATGGATGTTAAATAATAATTTGCTTCCATTAAGCTTAACTGTATATTAACATATATATAGAACACGAAATGGTTCCGTCTAAAAGAAAAACCAAAATTCTTTCTTCACGATTATAGCGTGCATATTACTGAAATTCTTGTCACTTTTTAAATGCCCTGGCTGGGGGCCTTCTTGTAAGGTCACCACAGGATCGACCGGTTAAGCAGTAAACAGCCTTATAGTGCTGAACTGCGAGTGGCCCTACCTAAAAAAAAAAAAAAAACACTTTTTAAAGCTTATAGGCACTTGAACTATAAACCAAGTATAAATTGTCAAAGCACACATTACATTATTTTAGTCTATGCCATCTTCTAATCCACTAAAATTAGCAAGAAGTGTGTCTGCTTTTGCTGACCCTGGCTTTTTATCTCCATCTTTTTCAAAGGATACAGTACTTAAACAGAAATCAACCTAATCACAGTCCGACAAGAATTTCTGCACACTGTTTAAATATATTACAGACATTGTTTGTTTGACAATGGTTTTTACAAAACCATCAAAATAGAATATGTCATTGTAATTACTTCTTATCGTAGTTTAAATAACCATAATCGTGATGTGTGTAATTGTAAAACAATCTGTGTGCTATTATGTCTGGTAGTAATCTCGTGGTTTCGTCCGCTAGCATAATTGCTTTTAAATGTCAAGATATACCTTTTGGTGACACACTGTTGCATGATAGTGTTAAGAATAAGCTTTTTTTTCATCCCTTTCTTATATTTGTATTCTGTCCAGAAATAGAAAGTTAGACAGTATTACATTTTTAAATAAGCTGCAAAAAAAAATGAACAGTTTTATGACAATTTGGTCTCTGTTCTTTACTTTTCTGATGCGTAAATCTCACGCGACGCAGTGGATCGTAAAACCCAAGGATTAGTGGAAGATGGCGGACACCATGCAAAAGACAAGAAACGAATAGTTCTTCAGAATTCTACAAATAAGCTTAACTCTCCGATTTAAGAGACAACGAGGCCATTCATATTGGCTAGCCTCGGTTTCCCTTTGCATTATTTGCAACAACAATGACTCAGTCAACTAAACCATATCCGTTAGTATTTCAACAACTAAGCATCTATTCACGAACACACCATCACATCCGTAAAAAACCACCAACCACATGTCAATACAATCGCGATTCATAGCTACAAAGAAATTACAGAGCAAACTGACAAACAGACAAACTCAATGCTCCTCTGTCCAATAACAGTGTTTCATAGTATCCACACAAGAACAGTTCTGTCGCGCGACCTCGCACCGAAAACTAAAATAACACGCTCCCCATATGCTCGACTTCACCCCCTCTAACACCTATATCAATAAGCAATGAGAAAGACGAGGTAGATCTCGAAATACTGGTCGCGCTCACAAAGACCTGCTTGTGAGTACCAAAAGCACCTCCGCATTTTAGAATCCAATTGCAAGTTTACGCGTGCAATTCGGGAGGTCCTTAATGTTCAGGGAATAGAGGATGTTTTGCAATGAATAGAGTCATTGTTGGTGAACGCATACAGTGAATCTTTGAAGGCAAACAAGCTTGTGAAGAGTATTGAATGCTTGATTTGATGGTGTAAAGATAAACTTGCGAGTACCTGAGAAATTTGGTACTGTTGGGAAGTTTTGTCTGATACGTTTACATAAATATTTCGTCAGAATTTGTTTAAAATTGAATTCCACACAACAGTAATGTTTTGTTAACAATAATATGTGTATTATTACTACTTTATTTGCTTTGGTTATTACCGAGTATGTGCTAACGTGTCGATATAATCTAGGACAGAAATTACTTTGTGGTACAGCACGGTTCACGCAAATACTGGTTTGGATTGTTCCATCGATATCCATCGATGTGGACATAATCAATTAGATGTTAACGAGTAATGGATTTATGACGTTGGTAATGATGGAGCACTCAATAGCTATTTATGGATTTCTTATGACAACAACGACACGGATTGCAAAAACTCCGCCCGTTAAATGGCTTCTCGTTTGTGAAGCACTTGTAGCTATTTAATTAAGGAACCTGCCAAATATTGGAAGTTGATATGGCTAGAAAGGAAGTGCCTATTAAAATGACGGTAAATAGAGATGAATGGAAGAAGAAGTTTAGCTGCGTCGACCCCAAATAAATTGGGATAAGGGAGGATGATGTCGATGATGTCTTAACAACGATTCAGGCGATGCTTTCTGGATGGATGATTCCATGCATCCATTAACCAATCACATAACCTAGTAATAGTCTTATTACTCGGAATTTTCTGTAGTATTAACAGTTAGATTGCGTATTAGTCTTAATACGCAATCTAGCTGTTAATAATACAGAAAATTCCGAATGCAAATCCAAGGTCTAACCAGATCCATATTAATGCATAACCAATTACGTGATGACTAAACTAAATGAGTAAATAATGATTCAATTTAACGTG
This sequence comes from Phlogophora meticulosa, assembly GCA_905147745.2. NCBI lineage: Eukaryota > Metazoa > Arthropoda > Insecta > Lepidoptera > Noctuidae > Phlogophora > Phlogophora meticulosa. Next base: position 3,462,231 of record LR990534.1, read on the forward strand.
GGAACTGCTAGTACATTTGGTGTTGTTAATTGATACAGAGTTCAGGGTCAAATATACTCAATTGCAAAGCTTTTGACCTTCGCGATCAAACGGGCCCAAATGGCTTCTTTATACTAATAGCTTTACTATCTGAATTGTGATCGATGATCTTGGCTGAGACTAGTAATGGCTAGGCAAGCAAGACTTTTATTTTGATGTATGTAACCCGCGAAATATAGCACATATTTTTGTCAAAATCGATTCAGAGTGTTTATCCTATAGAGCCGCCTTCGTTGTTCTAGTTGTCGCAAATCCTATTACTGTGCAAGAGGTCCTGGATTCGATTCCCGGGTCGGTCAAAGCGTTATTGGGGCTTCCATCTGGTATTTCTCAATAGCAGCCCGGAGTCTGGGTTTCTGCCCGGTTGATGGCAACAGGCCTCCTCCCTTACACGGATCTTAAACTTAATTTTCAAAATGTTAACATAATAGGCACACCTCTGTCTTACCCTTCGTGGAATACAGGTGTGATGTTATATTATGTTTATTAACTAATGTGTCCCAGATTTTTAAACCCAAACCAATCCAACCAACCAGTCCCAAAATGAGCATAAGACCCAAAAGTATTCGGAAGAAGAGAATGAGGGCATTGATGCGCCCTGTAAAATCTATTCAGTTAGAAGTTGCTTGATCAGTTTTCCAAACAAGTTTAGGTACTGTGTCGTGTTTTAAAATTTATTCAGGCCATATTTTGTAGTCAGTTCTTTGAGCAACATTCACATAAATATTGAGAGTCAGCTGCATATAAAAATTGAGTGTGTTCAATAATCGTAAAGCAGCTGAATCGATGGGTAATCATCGACCCAGTTCTACCACTTCGTCGTCAAAACTGATTTCGACAGCCATCCCATTTCTGATGAGTGTTTCGATGACATACCTACCGTGGCGACAACGAGTGACTCATATCCGTGTGTATTTTGTATTAATGTCATAAACAGTTGTACAATTTAAATACAATGATTTTATATGAGATCATTGTTAACAATCAAGATTACGTATCCTTCTGAAATATTTTATTTATTGCAGCTGCTTGGTTCTGCCTTATCGGGATAAGCTACATTTCCTGATAAGTCATAACCTTTGCTTATAGATATTTAGTCCATATTGCAAAGGACGTTGAAGCCATCAAGTTAACTTGATCCATTAGTAATATCCAGAATTTTAAAGGAACTTCCATGTTTAACTAGGAAACGTTAGAATTCAATAAAAAAAATGAGATTGAAAGCGATCTCCTGTTCTAGCCTCCTTCCTTTAAAATGTTGGTCTTTGGAGTCTCCCATAATTTGCATCCGAACCGTACCAAAAGGGTAAATATAACCATCACCAAATTCTCTGAAGCAGCCCGTATGTTAATCGCGGACTAACAATGAGCATTTTATTATTTTGTAAATAAAACCGGGACTGACATGACGCTACCGAGAAGACTGACAAAGAAAATGTTGCAACACATAATTATGTTCATAAGAAATCATATTATGTTTGTTTTGCCGTTACGAAATCATGCTTTTCTTGTGTTGAGAGGAAAATTGCAAGGAGGATATCACTTTATAATTATGCTGATAAGGCATAAAGAAGCTGAGTCGGCCTCAGTGGACACAGTGTGACTAATAGCTCTAACACGTGTTGTTAGATTTTCAGAACGAAGCTTCGACACGGCTTGCGATTAACGTGTACGTAGAACTTATAATACACAACCGGACTCCCAAACCCCACATTTTTTTAGATTAGTGTCTAGATAATTTTAAAATGGTCGTAGATGTAACAAGGATGACACCAAAATGGTGTCCATTAGGTACCTAGGTACCTAATGGACACCATTTTGGTGTAAAAACTTTTTCACCAAAATGGTGAAAAAATTTGATTTTTTTGAATTTTCTTGGTCTCATCATAATTTAATGTTTTAAGCCATATTACCTACCTACGAAAATGCACGGTGGTTTGATTTAACAGTCGGAGAGTGTATAATTTATTATGATTCATCGTCAAAATTGGAACTGCAACGACCATAACTGACTTGAGAAACAAAAGAGTACTAACCTAACCACCTAATAATCGTAACAAGGCTTGCTAAACGAAGTCAAAATAGTCCAATCTAAAAATAGTATAACATTAAATACTTTTATCACCACGCCTGGGTCAAATACAGTCAGGTCAGATCCAATTACCGGCACAAAGGGGCGAAAGGTGGGAGGTCGCGCAATTAGCTTCAATCAGACGCCAGGAAGACGGAATTAAGTTATTAGGGGCCAGGCTTTGGCACTGACCCCGGTGTGCGTATTGCTTGACATTTTTAGTAGTGTAAGGTTCAATAGTAACTTTAGTGGTGGCGTGAATTGAGAATGTTGAATTACTTGAGAGGATTTGGAAAAAAATATTTTTATAGACGACTAGCTGACCCAGCAAACCCATATAAAATGTTTGGGGTTTACCACCCTTATCATTTAGGGAGATGAAAAATAGATGTTGTCCGATTCGCAAACATATAAGGCACGAGAATTAATCAGCAAACTTGTTCAAGATGGGTTGGCGATTTCAGACATATAAGCCCAGATATAAATTGGAGAAGACACATTGTTATTTGCCCGTATTTCAACCCACAACCTCGTGTATGCTGGGAGGCAAGCACCTAACCACGACATACATACCTATAAAATAAAAGTATATACTCACACAATTGGTCTGCTCATACTAATGCAACCACAAAACGGAAGAAATCCCAAAGTTCCAATAGAGAAAACATAAAATCTGTCCAACTTTTGAATCAACCGAATGAAACATCAACAATATCCGTAACGACACAATATACTCTAAGATCCATCAAATTGTAGACAGGGAGGTTTTGTAATGTAGATATGTATCATTTGTTATTGTCAATTATAATGATACGAGCTTGCTTGAGCCGGCCTGGCTTGTACATTTATATCGGCGAACATAAACGGCTTGTGACAACGATTTACTTCGTGGGTCGTTCGTAGATGTTTGATCGTTTTTTGTTTGCCCTGATCTCGTTTCAATTGTTTGTAGGTATTAGCCATGTCTCTAAGTATCATGTACAAGTTGTCTTGTGTTATAATGTGCTTTGCGTGTGCAGTACATTTGTCATTGTCTGGACTCTAGTGCATTACGTATTACTGTATGTCTTTCAGAATCCTCATCCATTATTTCTATATCAGGTTTCTTCCGTCCAGTCTTGGCCCCCTTTTAGACTTTAAAATTAAACAATCTTGGTTTGATTTTCAACCATCGGCTTACCGCAAACCTTCCTTCACAATCATTATAACAAGCTCCGTTTCGTAGTTTACAAACACCTGTATCAAAAATCCGCCTTATTTGTTGACAAACCTTTCACTCACATTTCACACACTCTAAACACCAAAATAAGGTCAATACACTTGAAAAAGTAACAACTTTATCTAGTTTCGCAACTCCGGTCACAATCGGCCGATAGGCTCGCATGGTTGACCCAATATTCAATCTCAGATAACGCAAGTGTGTCAAAACATTTTGACAAGCACTACTAATAATGTTACAAGTACTATTGAATTTGGCGTGTACTGAAAAAAGTGCAGGTTACTGCCACATCTATTTGTAGATAGACCATGGTTTTGTTGCAGTACAGTAGGTTGCACATCATTGATGACAAAACTAGTTTAACCCCCCGGCCTAGACAAAATCCCTTCTCTGTAAGTGTTAACGCCAACGGAAATATCAAATTGTATGGAGTTGACATTAGCTTTAGAGATGTCATATAACTCCACGTCTAACGTCAATGCCATATATTTTGACGATAGCGTCTGGCCCTTTACAATACAGATTTTTGTGTAATCCTGCTGGTTACTTATTATATTTAATAGTAGGTATTACTGACGTGAGCAGTAATATACTATTCTAACTCCTGTAGTTGGTTCTTCGTAATAGCTACTGCTTTCAGTGTAGTCTTCAGTAAAGATATTTTTACGCTATACGGTGTCTAAAGAACATTCTTATGCTAACTTTACTTTTAGAAATCATAAATCATCTCATTAACACTATTAGTGCCCAGTACCCGGTTCTCTGGTCGAAAAAGAGTTGTTCATGTACACAAGAGTCGCTTCCCGATTCGTACATGTAAAAAGCTATAGATGAGATGTGAACATGCCCATCACCCCCTACCATATATCTACACGTTATGTAATTTTCCAAACATTATGACATACAAGTTAAATCGTAGTTTTGAACTGGACAGCGAACATACCTTTTCATTTCAGGTACTATTTACAATGTTAAGACCATTCAGGGTTCCTACCAGGACCCAACAGAATACCAGTATACCTTCGTTGGTACTAAACTCGTTCAATAGTCCTTCACCGATGGACACCAGAACCAAGCACTCTAACAGTCCAAGTCGTTTTTATTAACATGAAAAACCTTGTTCAACGAAACAATAAACAATTACTAACACTTCGCAGAAGTTCTATCATCCTTAGGTCAGTGCTATCATTAAGACTATTTAAAGGTTTCCTCTCACTAGGACCCTGTGATATATAAATAGCTATTCGTAACCAGTATGTAGTAAACAAAACTAGATAAAGCTTACGACCAGTGGCCCACATTAGTCCGGAATTGAAACAATTGGAAGTCATGGGGAGAGAGTCTTGATCCAGCAGTGGGATGACGCAGGCTATCAGTATCACTATGTAGATGTAAATCTCATCATCTGCCTAGCCTTTTCCCAACTACGTTGGAGTCTAATTCTGGTCTAACCAGCTGGAGCTGAATACCAGTGTTTTTCATGGAGCGACTACCTATACGATCTGACAACTCAATAACAACACGTTCCGCCTTTGATAAAACTTGTAATAAACCACTATGTTGATCGTACAGCATTACATACAACATAACATTACGCCTGTATTCCCTGAAGGATTAGGCAGAGTGCACCCACATTTCGCCAATTATGTTTAAGACCCACGTAATAGGGAGCGGCCCTAATGCCATCAACCGGGCACAGATCTAGAATCCAAGCTGCTACTGAGAAATTCCTGATGGAAAACCTCAATAACACTGCTCGGCACGGGAATCGTACCCACGACCTCAAGATTAGCAGTTGCGCTTGCGATCACAAGACCATTGAGGCAGTCAAGAGCGTTACACATCAGTATATTAGCACCTTTACCATGGTCTTGTACTCGGAACCGACCGGAAGCGAGTAGTTGAGAATAGCACTTTATTTAACTTTATATTGTGTGATAAAGTACATACCTACCCTCTTATTACGTATTCAACGAGTTTTTTATCTCACTTTAATTATCTTTCGGAAAAAACTACAAAAACGGTTCTGGAATCTGAAATAACAATGTGGGTTGAAGATCTTGGGAGTCTTTGTTCTAGATAGTTTGAGATTGGTCAGTATGTTTTTACTAAAAACACGTCAGAAAAAAAAAAAAATGAACTAGATGAGGTCGGTGTTTCCTAGCTGACTTTGAGAAGAAGCACCTAAACAAACAGAGGTCACGGTCTCTTTAAGTCCAGACTTTGGTCAGATCGATCATATCATATGATCATGGAGATTAGTGTCTGAGTTCGTATTTGAGAACAGAACCACACAGATACGAATGGACCTGTCTACTCAGTGCAAGCATTTGTTGAACTACAAAGATTTGTTCTGGGTGTTCTGGATATTTGCTATGTATAATAAAAAAATATCTATCTATGTAATGTATTATATCAGTAATTTGTACCCATAACACAAGCTCTGCTTAGCTTGGGGCTAGATGATGCTGTGTGGATTTTCCAGCATTATTTATTTATTTTATTTGTCAGTAGAAGTGTAGTTTGACTCGAGAATATGAGGTGCTCATTGGCTGTTTACTGATTGGAGAATGGAGTGGGGATGCTTTCTGGGGAGTGGTAGATTTGTCTCTGTGGTAGGTCCTTCATGTCTGACGATCGTGGTCCGCATTGAGTTGCATCTGGAGCGGAAGATCTGCCTCCACTGATTTCTGCCCAGCGCGTCTCTTTCAACCGTGTAGAATTTGGATGACAAGTCTTTAATTTGGTCGGTTAATCTTGTTGGAGAACGACCGCGTGATCTAATGCCTTCTAAGGAGTTGCAATTGTGATATGTTATGCAGTGTATATACACTACATAAGATAGGAGATATGGTCTAACATCCATTTAGAACAGCCACATGCGTTCAACGGATACAAAAGTGCCCGTCATACTCTTTCCAAAGAACCAACTACCTACATCTACCTTTTGTTTTAAAACCGACCGAAAAATCAGAAAACAAGGGAAGATCAATTTAGTAAACTCGACACAAAAACCAATCGAAACTATAAATAAGCCCGAGGCGACTGGGGCTAATCGTAGCAAAGCTCACGTAGGTACCGACCAATCATGTGTAATTTGGTACCACTTCGTACCAATAATAAAACAAATTACTATTGTAACGGCCCTTCGGACCCACAGTATACCACTCAGGTTATTATTGGTCAAATATTTTTTTATACTTTTTAGAGTTCCGTTCACAGTGAACCCTTATAGGATCACTTTGTTGTATGTCTGTCTCTTAAGACCGTTTTACTTAAGAACGTAGAGGTATCAAGCGTAAATTAATACCAAATACTGCCCAATAATCTCCGGTATTTGGTTGGGTGAAAAATTGAAGCTAAGTCAAGAGATACGGTGAATATTGTCAAACATTTTAATAATTTTGTCACTTTTCAAATCTATGGGTACATTCGGTTGACATAGCAGCATGAATTCTGGCAAGAACCAAGGTTTCTCAGTACAAATAAAAGCAAAAAATACGAAAATTGGTTACAAAAATATTAAGTTATTGTAATTTGAAGCTTACAAGAAAGGTAACATCGGGGAACAGTCACAACTTCGAGACAGAACCCTCAAAGTCGCGAGTCCTCCTCGCACTTGTCCGTAGGGGTGCTGAAAGTATCGAAAAGTATTTATATATCATGTATCTTTAATTCTTTATGGTATCTATAACCTTAGGTGTTAGTCAATAAATATTATGTAAAATATCGATAAATCAGCCAAATTTTGGCATCGTTTCATAATTTTGGCGGCTTTGTTCGACATAAGTCACCAAATAGTTATGTCGAACAAAGCATGCGGCTTTGTTCGACATAACTACGGACATAAAACGTGGAGAATATTAGCAATAAGATCTCACCATCTTCTGATACTACATTAGACCTTGCATCTATATAATGAAAAGAAAATTTGATGTGAAACGCTAACCTGGAACTTCTGAATTTTTTGCAGAAGGTAGGTACCGCATTCTTACATTTAAAAGTAATAAACTTTCTGACTGTCCCATGTGTAGGTACTGTAAAAAAGACCAATGAATAACTCACAAAACCTAATGTAGAACCACGCAGCTTCAGTTAAAATTTATTATCCAACTTTTAGCCATTCCGCCATCAGCTTAATATGCAAAAACAGAAATATATCAGTAAATCAATCAAGCGCAACATCGCCGTCGGTCGTAACAGCGATCGGTTTAGTGTTGCCATAAACAACAAAGTATGAATGTACTAATTTAACAATAACCCTATAACGCGGCTGGGGGAGGCAGGACCAAATTGCCTGCGGGGGTACTACCGACCCAACTTGGTCCGGTGTGCTTTAAAACTTGATGCCTCCCGACCATGGGGGGGGGGCTGTAACTCTTTGGAATTCAACTGATTTTTAATAGATGCGCGACTTTTTAGGGTTATTCTACTGCTATTACTGTCGTTGTGCATCGCTGATATTGTTTTGTTTTTGTGTATTACTTTTTATGCGTTATGGTCTTGGATACAGCAGATTTAGATCTTGAAAATTACTGGTTTGAAGAGTGGAGCAAAATAACTATAAATCTTACACAGAAAGATCATTATTTCTATCTATAGTCGAAAGGCAACTAACAACTTTGCTGCGGCCCTCTCAGGTAAATGTGGATGAGTAATGGTTATCATGACACATCCATGCACAAAGAAACAACACAGGTATCCGTACAGCATATATTAACACGACCAAAGGGGAAGAATCACAAAGGAGAGAGATAAATAATTAATAAGGTAAAAGTCCCCGGCTGCCTATTCGCATTAATAATCTCCTTTTAATAATGATAGGTACAGAATCTTATTTGGCGAAATTGGCTCCCTGCCCGCATCGAGAACGCCTAGAACGAGGAACTTTACATAATTTACTTTTGGCAAAAAATCTACGAAATTATTCATTCCCCGTTCGAAAACCAATATCGGGGCAGCCATGTTGGCTGAATCTGAAATAGGCTTCATAAATTTGTGTTGTGAAAAAAAGCAGAGAGATTTGGCAGTTGGCAAGGTACCTGGCACGCCGGCCGGTCGTCGGCACTTGGCAGCACCCTTAATTCGCCTGCCAATGTGCACTGCCCGGCCCAGAGATTTGGCAAGCTAACATATTTCGACACCTTGTAGGAAAGGATTTAGCGTTGTTTCCTTTGGCATGGCGGAGGCACCATCAAAGTGTAGTGTCAGCCACAGACTCACGAAGCCGTTCCTCACGCGCTAATACTTTTGTGGTGTAATTTTCTTGTTCGGTAACTCTATGAGGCAAATCTGATAATGGATTCGGTTTTTACCAGAACCAGTGGTTGCTCCGTGGTTAAAATTCGACCGTTTTAGCTTTCTGTACTCCTCTATATGAACTTTAACTATGCCAAATCTCTCACTCTTCCGTGCACGCAATAGAATAGAATAGAATATATTTATTGTAAAACATGAGTATACATCAAATAGTATGTACAAGGTCTTAAAAATAATAGGCAGATCTGCATGTTTTGCCATTAATGGCGTAATGTTAAATAATAAATTAATGGTCCCAAAGTTTTCGGAGGATACATCAAATATCTTCTCCTATCCTGGGCTCGTTAAGACCGCAAGCGGGAGCCAGTTAATAACTCCAGGCGCCGCACAAAACGATCTCCACTACAACCAATTAAAATAGAATTAGTGAAAACACAAAAAAGTTAAGAATTTCAACTCTAATTAACTGAAACTGTACAAAAAAATATCATATAAAAACGTCTCGCGTGTCATTAGATCCCTGCGTCCCTGTGGTATTGTATTACGAACACATTTTTCCATTATTCAACCCTATTCTAGGGCCACAAGGATCAGTTTTGCCTGGTATGCTCGTAGAAGTAAAAATGCTTTTACCCCCTCGGAGCGAGTCCTTTTTTTCTACAATTTTTTCGTCGTTTCGTACCTGTGGGCTCAACAAAAAGTGTTGCCGGGTGATGCCAGATGCCTGCACTTGTATAAACACATGCATGGATGTCCCATTGTGCAAAACGCACAGAAATGGGTTGAGAATCTTGAGAAGGCTACATTTTTGTACAATAAGTTTCACATTACTGTGAGTTGGTATTGAAATGTCAGTATTTTTATAATTTATGCTTACATGTGTTTGAAATTTTGGCGACTGCACGCCTATAAATTTTGGTAAGAATGTACAAACTGTGAGAAGTTATTTTGTTTCTGTGCGCTACGCCATGCGCCAGTACCAACACAAATAAGTTTTGTTATTTTACATGTTTCATCAAAGAGGTTATTTATCTCCAAGATTTATTCTTAGGGTGCGTTCATTTCATAGGAATGGAATCGCGCGCAGATCGTGTTCGTGCAGCGTTTGAATTGATTCGGGAAGAATATGATAACATTCCACTGTCGGCCTGGTATCTCAATGTTTTGATGCTTTTCATGATTCTAGTAACTACTTTTGTACTCACCAAGGGGCTGATAAATGGATCTGGTCAGCAGGTAATTACAGCCTCATTTTTGTTAATAATACAAACCAAAGTAGCCAACTTTATAAATAGGTTGTCGGTGTTTATTAATTATAGTAGTTAGGTATTACAAACTTACATAGTCAATTTATTGCATTTGCGATGTTCGTGAGCTACGAACTTAACCTAGAAATGTAACCTCACAACTTAACTTAACCCAGAATCGAGTAATTTGATGGTAATTTAAACTTCAGGATACCTTAGCAGCATGAAACTGGTGATACTAAGGTCCTCCAGAGAGTTAGTTAGGGCCGGCGCAGATCTGGCGTTTTCAATGGTTAACAAATTTCAAATTTGCCACAGTTCAACAAACTTCCATTAATCCGAGACAGTATCAATGCACGTGGTTTCATGTTTATTTTGAACTTTATCTTTAGAAACTTAATGGTGGTTTCGGTTTGACAAGGAAAATCGCGCTTTACTACTCAGCTACTCAACGTCTGCCCTTAGCAAAAAAACCATTTTGCATGAAAAATGAATTTTAAGAAGCTGTAAGACTTATCATGGTCACTCTTTCCCATAGTTTTTAAAATGTAAATCTTAATTAGTGATCTCCATTCTTAGAACGGTTAATTTGTTTTTTCGTGAGTCAAATATACTAGCCCGTGGCAAAAGTTGCAGTTTACTTCCCTATATGAAGATGGCGTGGGCGCTGAGCGATTGCAACGCGTGTTCTGCGCAACATAGACCCATCCGCGATGCGGTTGCGTTTGCGGCGTTTTAAGTACGTCATGACTAGAGATAGGCAAACAGTCTGAAAGTCTACCGGGAAAGAGCGACATGATCGGTTATCAAGCGCAGCATGTCGCGCCGAAAATATTCGCACTCGTAAGTATGTAACGCGGGCCGAAGTTATGTTTACTTTACGTTTTTCGCAAAACCGCTTATTCTTACAATTCTTTTAACACGATTGCTTGTTTAAGAACTGCCTTTTTCTTCCGGATGTTGTTTAGAGAACGGTAAACTTCGAGAAACGTTAAACAGCGCATGAACTGCGTATCAAAAACCTTTTCCGATTCTTTCCTCAATACCTTTAACATTAATCACAAAATTATGCCTTCAAAGGAACACTTGAACCACAAGCCGAATCTGACATTCAGACCACAATACAACCTCGCAAACTTACCCCGACACTCAAACAAGGAAAATTGACACTTACACCTACCACTTAAGGTTTGTGTGGCCTGCATGTGTAAGTTAGTTCACTTAACCCGTTGAACGAGTTCGGGCTATTGTTTTCAACGTATTTTTTTCTTTGTTTTACTTCCCAGCCCACCCGGATGCCTACAATCAATAGATTAGATTTAATCTTAGATTATAGCATGGCAGGATGCGTGGTGAACCACCTTGTACTGGCAGCCTTGGATGCCACTGACATGGAAATGGTTTTAGAGAAGAAATAAAGCCTGAATTGAGATGTGCTATAGAGAGATTGGGAAAGATACGATTAGAAGGAAATTAATATTCTGTTAAGGCGCGTGTGAAGTAAAAAGATTTCCTGAGCATAGACAAGTTAAAGAAAGAAGTACAAACGAAGAAAAAACAAAAAATAACATGTTAACAAGTAAAAAAACACCTATGCGGAGCCTAAAAGGCTAATCTTAGCATAGTGTTGCGATATGAAAAAAATATTATCTCGAAGAACTTATATATTGCACACACACAAACCTTCAGGGTTATAAACTACATAATATCAATAGGATGGCAAATGACGGACACGACACAGTTCCAAGAATAAATACGACCACTATTATTTTAAATATTTTCGCTTTTATCATGATCTCAAGCATCCACCCATTTTGCCAACATTACAAGTCCTTGTCAAACATTGCATCCTTACAAATAAAACCAAAGTAAATATGGCAGGTAACATCGTAAAGTTGGTATTACTTTACTTTAAAACTTGTGCAGTATAACCTCAACCTCGGAACACCCGCCATGACAACCAGTCTTACGAAAGGGAATCGTGTTACCCAGTAACTGGGTGGTAGAGGTCAGACAGACAGTCTATTGATATTCAGCTGCTTCTGGTTAGACTGAAAGCTGACGTCAACATAGCTGAGCAAAGGCTTGGCAGATCGTGCTGGACACATACAGAATAAACGGCATTTAAAAAAAAAAAGGAAAATATTCGATTCGTTTTGATTTCTTCTTTACGGTCTGCATACGTAGAGGACTGTTTTAAGTATGATGAAGATTACCACGATATGAATAGACGATAAAAGAAACCTTAGATGGATTGTACAAACAGAGCTAAGAAATGAATGATTGTGTAAATACCAAAGAAGTAAAGAAATCAATGAACACAGACTGAGGGTTGTTACGAAAGTATAATAAATACTAGCTTCCGCCTGCAGGTTTGCCCGCGTGGTTTGCTGTTAAAAAGTAGCTTATGTCCTTCCTCGGAATGCTACCTATCTCTCTACCAAATTTAATCGAAATCCGTTCAGTGGTTTTGCTGTGAAAGACGGACAAACAGACACACACACTTTCCCATTTATAATATTATAGTATGGATGTATAGTCATCTTGTGTACACCCTTACCTAAGTCACATTGATACTTAACCGGATTTAAACCCACAACCTCATATGAGAAGCGAAGCCTTAACGATGGCTTCCTGAGTAGATCTTGGACATCACTGACATCGTTGAAGAAAAGCATTGTGAGGAATCCTGTACTTATAATAGTCTCAAATCAGAAATAAGCAACCCGCCTTGAGCAAGCGTTGTGATTAATACTCGTGCCTTCCGTGTATGTGAAGACGCCTTTGCCCTGCAGGAAAGGTGACGATGAGACTGTCTTCTCATTCAAAGATTGACGGAGTCATACTTGACGTTAGTATATTTTCCTTACACGTTTAACTTCTGACCCTGATAGATTTATCAAACCAATAATTAAGTCCCAAGTCATAAACAATGATTAGTGTGTTATTAAAACGTGATTAACTATAATTGTGGGAGTGAGAGGCATGAGTGTGTAAGCAAAGTAGTTTTGTTATACGTCAGATATCGACGCTGTTGAGCTATTTTGGTGTATCTAGAATAAAATATGTTTACGATTTAACAATTAAATTATAAGTACATGATTCTAATTAGTCTCTTTTTTTAAAGAAAAGGATAAAACAACTTTGGATTTTTTTTTATAATTTTTGCGTTTTTTTTATTGGTGTGTATAGTTCCATTTTTGAGATACGACAAAATCATTTACCAGCGTCAATATACTAATTATATGAAGAATAATTTCCAGTCATTGGCGGTAAGAAATAATATAATAAAGCATAAATTAAAAATATTCGCGTACGCATCTATGAACAAAGTTGTCAATTTTTAAGCTGACAAGTAAGCTAGATGAGTGACTTACGTAGCAATCTCAGATTGCTAATTAACAATATTCTAAATTCTATGCTAAATTCACATTTTTGTTTTATCATACCAACATCAAAAAAACTGCTAAATTAACAAGTCCGAGGAGCACTTATTCAAATTGTCCATTAGTAGTGCATTGACCTGTTTTTTGAGTCATTGTTACAAGAATCGTGAAATTAGTGCTAACATTTTTTTCTTCAACTCAATCCTTAAGATTTGAAGAGATATTCTCAGAAATTTTTTGTTATCTTGTTTGTCAGGCGTTCAACGTTCGGTAGATCTGCCTCCACCGGGCTAACCACAGATGATAACTAGTTAAAAAGACTTTCGCTGAAGTAGACCTATACCAACCTGATAAAAATTATAGCATGAAAAAATATAATGTAAATTTAATTTAACCAATTTCATTCATTTCGCTCCTGTCAGCGCTCGAGACACTGAATACACACACTGAATTTTTGCCGCGTAAGTTCGGCACTTACGGTGTGTAATATCAACCGAATACGTCGGAACGTAAAATCTGCCGCCGAACTTCGGTCGCGTAACTTCGGCATAGTGTGTTTAGACACTTATAGGGAAGGGGAGGGGATCCTTAGTTTTCGCTTCACGTATTAATGTAATAATAAAATTGTATGAGTAGATGTTTTTTTTAAACCAATTAAATAGAATAGACACAATAGACAATATATCCTTCTGGATATATTTTCTATTGTCATATAATTACGTAGAGCAACTATGTGTGAGCCACCCATTGCATTATAAGCCAATAGGGAGCCCGTATAAGGATAACTTGTGGGTTTACACAGGCGGAAATGCGAACTTAATTATGTTTCAAGTAAATTATTTTACTTATAAAGTGTCAGTAAGCACGAAACCGATATGGGAAACAACCAGTTTATTTTAATTAAATAACGTTGAGCGTGATTACTGAATCATGGTCATTTTATAAAGACATATTACATTTATAAGACCTGTATCATAATTAAATTGCAGAAAGATTTTATCAATTCATTCCAAAATATTCCATAAAATAAGATTATATTTTTGAAATCATGTCGGAAGTTAGTTAAGTATTAATCGAGTAGACCAAAAAGCAAGTCACTCGAATTCGATTTTCAAATTTGACAGCGAACATCACAGCAGTCGTTCCACCCCAATGTCACCCCAACTCGTATGTTTTGCATTTGAAAGCGTTTGAGGTCCAAATATAAACAGGCCCAACCCTTCACTGTCGCTGACACGGTAATCTGACGTGGTAGTGCACGTGACATAACAGTTCATACTGTGCTATGACGTCAAAACTCAGACAGCGGAATTGGGTTTCTACTTTAGGATTATATATTTTAAGAATTTATCGACCCCATATTTTAAAGGGTCTAGAGAATAGGTGCGTATTTTATGCATTTCTTTCATGACTGCATCTCCAAGGAACTGCAAAAGCAATACAAGTCTATCGTAAAAAACCGTTATCCACTTATTTATCTATTGTCTTTATTCCCTCGCTTTCAAAACAGCGACAATCATAACCCTTCCAATTTTAAATCCAAAGCTCACAGTTTTCCACAAATTGAACTGTCATTTGTCTTGCTGATACGACAATTAAATCATAAAAGTGACATTAAACAAAAACAATTAAGTACTGACGGAACCGTTATTCAAATTAAGAAATATTTTTTGAAGTTTAAAACGTCAATTAGTTGGTATTGTGTCATGACAATCAGACATGACACTAGTTAAACTTAATCGATCGATTAAGTTTAAGCTAACCGTGATGCCAACATCTTTGGAATAAATTCAATATATATTGCCACTATTGTTAAGAAGCGAAATACAATTGAATTTAACACATTATTAACAATCAATAATGGTGCTGAATCAGCTCGGCGTATATTGGTGTCCCCAAAACTCGAAAAGTAGTCGATAAATAGACTTGATTTTTATTTGGATAGAAGAATGATTTTATATACTTCAGACTGAGCCACAGCAAAGCGTAGCCGGGTGAAGATAGTTCATTATACAATGAAATGTATATTAATAAATAATCTCAACCATATCTACAGTGAAATTTGCAATAGTCGAAAACTATTAAATACCAAAGGAGGTTAAACTTAATCTACTGCGCATATAATCCCAGGAACTAATAACATATTTACTTGAAGGTATGTATTTACACTGGGAACCAATAACGGAAAACGGGTAGAAATTAAATTAGACTAAGTTCGGGCCCTCTGAGCCTTAGATTAAGGTAGATTAGTAGGGCGTGCCCCTTCTATAGGCTTAAGGGAGACGTATGGGGAATTGGCTTATTCTATGGCTTCAGGATATTTGATTAGGCAGGATGAGATCTACGTTTCATGCAAAGATACAGCAAGATAGAAGTTTATGATTATATTAACGAAGTAGCAGATAGAGCGTTGTTTTAGAATCATTAAATAAATAAAAATAGAAAATACCTAGTGACATTTAAGCGCTGGAGCTTGACAGCTATTAGCATGTTGCCAGATTAAAAATAAAATCCATTACGACTTTTTTTTCTTAACAAACCAATGTTGGCTTTAGAATAGTCAGCCGCGTAGGTATGGTAAAATGTAAAGATCGCAGTATCCAGTACCTTGTTAAAAGCGGTCTAAAACAAAAAACTGCAGCTTGATGCAGCCGAGAACCAAACCGTCTGCAGTCCGGAAATGCCAGTGACTTCACACGGGTCGATGACAGACTGATGCATTGTACCTGAGGTACCTTTACGTCTGGGGCCAGTGATTCATTTAGTCGAAGATACTAACTTGTCATTTTTTTCATCATTTTAGGCTTACATTTGGCAACGGCTCTTGTCCATTTATAGCCACATTTCGCGAGTTATGTCATACGTCATTAAGGCGCTCGGCATTCGGAGAAACTTAAGTTTGGAATATTATCTTTTTACAACGTTTCGTTGACAGTAGCCAATTTCAACAACAACAGGCCTCGCATCTAGAGTTTCTACGTCTGCGTAGTTTCTCAAAACAAAATGAAAATCGTAAAAACAGCTAATTGAGAGTTTTTGGTTGCAGCAAGGAGCTCAATGTTGCTACTTGTGCTTAGCGCCTAAAAGGGACTAGTCTATCAGTAACGGGGCTCAAATTCTTATATCCAGTCAAATCCAAAAACAATAAAAGCTGAAGAATTTGTTTCTTTTTTTTTGTTTGATTGTATCTCTGGATCTTCCAGTCGGATTTGTAAAATGATTTTGGCATTAGGTAGCCCAATTCTTCAGAAAGGTTATTGGCTACTTAACATCACAGTACAACCCTTAAGAGCGAGTAAAACCACGGGACTGAACTAGTCTTTAAAATGTAGCTTATATAATAAGTTCATAAATTTGTTTTTTTTACGCTTGTATTTGGACTTACGCCATGTTGGCTCGTGCATAAGCAATGCATAAGTAGGACGAGGGTGCAGCACCCCTAGTGCCCCCACGCATGTCACTGCAACCCGTTACCCGCAATTAATGACAGCTTGCACCGAATGATAAGCTGTTGATAACACCTAGGGGTTCCCGGTTCGCAGCCAATCAGTGCCCTTTCATTCGTGAACTCACAATATGTACCCTGTTATTTACACATGTCCTAACCTAACTCTAAAATGAACTTGTATTTTGGAAATCCAAATTTTGTAAAGCTGAACCAGGGAACTTAGAAGATAAGCTATATTTATAGATAGCTGTATCATCGCTTAGTATCCTTATCCCAACTTCTTAACTAATATCATTACAGACGCGAATGTGAGTTTCTTTGTTTATTCGTCACCTTTTCACACCTTAACGGCTGAACGGTTTTGGATGAAATTAGGCACACGGATAGAATATGAACCGGCAAACGATGCTTTTTCCATCCCTGTAGGACGTTCCTGTGGTATAATTGACAACTTCCAAACGGGCGAAGTCACGGAAAAAATCTAACGCGTAAAAGTATTATTTACTACCAGGTTACTAAATAACATAATTTTTCAATTTCAACCACTAAAACAGACTTATATAGAATACTTAAATAGACTTACGCGTTTTTCCCGTTCAATCAGAAGATCGGATATAATTTCTGTTCTAAGGACTGATACACATTGCCTTTACGAACACTATCGCGCTAAAATTCCGCAAGAAACACGAGTGAAGCCACACCTTAGTACCAGCTAATATCCCAGTGGGGTTGGTGGGGGCTGCTACGTGGGGACCACCCCACACGACATATTGGAATGCCCACAGCTGACTACAAGTTTGTCTGATTAAAATTACTTTTCCCACACATTTATCTGAGAAGTTTGAGCTCGGTAAGTTCAGAATTTTCTCGGGAAATTCTGTACTTAGTTGGATTTTTGAGGGTTTCAAATATTTGGGTTAATTTTAGGTTTGTGTAGTTTCTGTAAGACACTTGCTGCATTTTATCGTCATCTCTTATTGTCAATTTGTAATTAACTTCTGCTAAAAATGTGTTAGATCTCAAGACATCCTGTTTTCAAATATTGTCATTCAACTTAACATTATAACCAATTTTGAGATAAAAGCTTATTATGATCGATTTTTAACTACTTTTCCAAAACGAACTTGTTTGTATTTGAGTATCATATTTATCAGATATATTATATTTATCTACTGAAGAAAATGAGACACAACACAACTAAAAACAGCAAAGTCTTTTTATACAATATTATTATTACTGATTTTGATTTACATAGAAAAAGATAGATTTCTGTAACGTCTCGAACTGTATCTAACTCAACGTAAGCTTTTTTTGCTATACTATCAACAAGAGAAAGACACGAGCTCCTCCCCTATAAATATGTATCAGGTTAGGCAAAGCCAAATGATCTTGACGTCCCCTTTTAGTTCATTAGTCCCCCCTTGACCCTTTCCTCTCAATAAATAATAAATTGTACACCGTCCCTGCATTACTTTCTCGTAAAACATGCATTTCCTACAGGTTTTATTTTCCTAGTCTCTGAACAAAACAGGTTGATTTATGTAACATTTTGAAGAGAAGTTTAGTTCGTGAATTCATAGGAAATGTTTTATTTTACTGGGAATTTAACATTTACGAATGTTTTAGTTCGGGGGATAAAAATCTTTCAAAGAGTTCTCCACCCCAATCGTGCAGAAAAGCCCTAAAAGTTTTCTTTCTGCCCCTGTGATTAAAAGTATGTAATTTAAAAGTTAATTAATATTGTTGATTAAGTTTAACACTGAACGTATTCAAGTAATTGTAAATTATTTCCAAATCTGAGGCTTTTCGTTAAATATCTAACTAAGTTAGGTAATTATTTTACTACTTTTTCTAAATTCGACTAATAACGAAAAAATGGCGAATAATTTCGAATATCGAACAGTGGCGGCTAATCAGGGCATCTGTACCCCACACATTTGAATCTGTGATCCATGTTAAGTCAAAACTATTTGGCCGATCTCCATATATTTTATCAACGTACTTGTACAGTCGGCAATATAAAAGCATCCGGGCGATAAGTCCACATCCTTACAGCATCCATCTTCAATCTTCATGAGTGTATTAATCTTAGAGCCATGCCTAAGTGGCTCACTTCCCATAGAAACTCGAGTGGTTCAGGGGCTACTGGGGCCGGCTATTATGCCCACATGTGGGACAGGGGGGGTACCAATGGGAAGTGAAAATTGAAAACTTTTACGTTTTAAAATTTTGACACGATATTTTTTTTATGATATTTTTGCATTGGCATGGTTTTTGTCGTTGTCAAATGATTGGTGGATATAGTCAAAATAAACAGTTTTAAATCATATGTTACGAGTCAAACTGGATATTTCCCAATCCAATAACGCTACAAATTATTCTTAAAATAAAACCCCTTCCCAGAATAATATAAATTCCAAACTGGAACTCACAGTCCCCACGCTCGCATCCATTGTTTTTAAATTTCATATTTTATGCAACATAACAGATGCGTCACGATCTTACACCATAAATGGAACGCACCCCGGTGATCGCCGTCATAAATTGAGCCCCTACTCCCCCCTCGCGTCTTTATAACTAAACGCCACAGGGGAATCGGTGTAGAATGTCAGAGTTCTGGCTTTAATGGCGCTTCTAGGCCGAGGGGGCCACACATTGGCGCCATTGGCACTTGATATCGATCTTTGTTCGAGCTCCCCCGCGTCTTAAGCCGTGCTCTCTAAATTAGGGCTAGAAATTTATGTTACTGGCTTACAGCAGAGGGATTGATACAGTTTGTAACTGTAAACTGGCTTAAACTTCGACGGAGACTAATTTTGTGATTCGCTAAAATTCGTATTTTATGGTGCGTTCCGCAAAACGGGTTATTCTGCAAACTATTGTTTTGATTGAGGTCGGATAGATGGGATGTCGCTGTAGCTGCTTTCAATTTTGGAATCATTACTTGGGTTCATATTTTCTTAGTAAAATAAAAAATACCTACTTAGGTAAGTAATTAGTTTTATATGCCACTAGGTCAATGTAGCAGGCGCATGAATCCGCAATCGACAGCAAATGTTCAGCAAAAACATGAGACTGTATTTTGCATGACAAAGCAGGCTGACGAGTTAAATATGTACAATCTTATCTCCCATTTATTTATCTAAGTACGGAACACAAGCGCAGGCCGCACGTTCATCACTGCTCCGCCCCCTCACGTTCGTTCGTGATGATACATAAAACCAGTCTGCGACATTACTAAAGGCGATTCTAACAAAGCAAAGAAATAAAACGTTCTCAATAACAATGCAGATTAATGAAAACAATGTTAGACACGAACAAATTTTTCCGTCGGCCCTGCAGCCGACCCCCGCAGACAATACGAACTTATCGCTCCGACTAAACAAGTTTTCGAGTGGGGATGCCGCCGCTTATCTGTTCGGGCACATGTGAGCCCGTGCCTTGGGGCCTTTAAACTAATACCACCATAAAAAGGCCCCCTCGGCCCCCGCCAGGCATCATAAAAGAGGCCATAGAAGGAAATGGGCGTGTAAACTCGGAGATCAGGCTACGCTGGTCGTTCGTATAAAAGCTTTTGCCCGATTACTTGGTTGGCTGGCTCGCGTGCGTTCTATTTTCAAACGTGATAATGATAACCGGATAGTTGGGACGTTGCGAGTGTACGCAGTTCGGTGTTTGAAAATGGAACGAAAAAGTATTCTTTGTTCTGAGGCGAAGGCATTGTATCATACAACCCTCTCGGCTGTTCTGATTTTTTTTCCTTTATTTAGGCTTTGAACTGTGTTTCATACTATTTCTCGATAAATTGCAGAAAATTTTTGTTTTATCATCCTCGAACCCAGTTATAAAGAACTGGATTAAAAATCGCTTTGAGCAAAACTCGTTTCCTTACAATCACTTCGTACAGCCGTTTTTTTGACGTGGCATATATTTCGTACAGATCGACATTATTAAAATATCTTGAAAGCACTATTTCTATAGAGAGGCAATTCTCTATATTGTATTTTCAACGCTGGCTGTGGCTGTGCGTGCCTGTGCCACAAAAACGAATGGAACTAAAGCGCGCACCCTTGTTTGTTGTGCAGATTACTAAGCTTAGTACCCGGGTGACCACACTTCGTGGTGTTGCCGATACTTAGAGTAGAAGGAACAATAGATAAAAAAGGATAAAAATACAGATATACTTTTTATGCTAAAAATAATAACGGAGACAAGAGTTCTGAGAACTTTGAAGAGAACCTTTGTGGTTTTTGCTTGGGATTAAAGTAATCTTTGCGACAAGCTCTACAGCCAATCCGCTTAAAAAACATTTTCAACGGATTTTTTAAGGACATACACTACTTTTAATTTTATAACGGATGGATTTGGTAAAAACAGTGGAATTTAGAAGTGCAACGAAAAATACAAGCACCACGTACAGAGGCCAGCACATCAAGCTACACCAAAATCCGTCAAATTTATTTGATATTTTTGCAACTTCATTACAAAAAGCAAGGTTTATGTTCAATTGGGAAAATTTCACAGTTTGGCCGTCCGTAGACATATTTTTAGACGCGCGAACGATGCAATTGTGACCACAACACGTCCCTCACATATTAAACAAAAAACTTCCTCCCATACCATCGGTAACAATGATATATCCCTACCGCATTGCACCGGTTCAAACCGGTACAAAATGCTCAAAAAGCAAAAACACCTAGGCGTGGTCTGCCAGACCATAAGTCCTGATTAAGTCTAATGGTAGAAATGGTCATGCTGCCAGGGAAGGGGGGAGGGGTTATAGCGCCCAGGGGAAGGGGGGCAGGGTACCATTAGATGGTCATCACTGGCCCAGGTAAACCTCGGTACTACGTAAACTCGCTTTTGTGTCCCAAAACGCGTTGTAATAGAAAATTGGTTGACATTATGGAAGGTCGTTTCACTGATTATGTTTTTACTTGTTGGGGGTTTTTGTGGATTTCATAATACATAATTATTTAAAATAAAAAGTTATTGAAATTAAAATGAATATGACGCCGAGAAGTTGTGTGGAAATCGATTGTCATGGTAGGAGCATGTGATGCGAAGGAATGAGGACCATGTTGTGAGGAAAGTTTTGAGTATGAATGTGCAGGGTTACATGAGTAGAGGAAGACCAAAGAAAAAATGGATGGATTGTGTGCCTATATATTACATCTACGTTGCGCCAGTTATCTTTTAGTCCCATGATGAAATAGGGGGCGACCCTATTGCCATCACCCGGTCACTGATCTAGAATCCGGGACACTACTAAGAAATTCCAGCTGACGAAACCCAACAACCTTTTCGGAGGTTGCGTATAGGTACATAGTTCAATTTGCAGATTTAAAAAAGGAATAGAGCTTTTAAGGGCATGAAAGACCACGCCAGATTTTATCTGAGTATTTCATTCAACCCTCTAATATAATATAGTATTACTTTAAGAAAGATCAAGTCATAGATCTCCCTTTTAATAGGAACCATTATAATGTTTCGTTCCTCAGGTAGAAGGCACATTTTTTTCACCATCATCGTTCGTACAAATTCTTGCCGCGCTGCAGCGGACATACAAACGCACGGACGTACAATTTATGTTTGCGGGGTGAAATTTTCGTTGTATTTTACGGAATCCCTACGTAGGATTTATGTGCGTCTGTGGCGTATAAAATATGAGTACGTTTTTACGATGCAGCGTTATTGATTGAATGAGCTTTAGTTAGTCTATTTTTGGCCTTTTTTTTCTTCTGGATTAATGCCAGTACGTACTGGATTTGTTAAAAGGTCCGTTATTGTTTGTGGTTTTGGATGATTTCTGATTCGTATTTTGAAAAGGTTTTATTTAGTAGTTTGTTAGTTGATTAGTCACGTGTGGTGAAATCTTGCAACTGAATTTTAAACCACTTATCCCAAACCGACCAGTACCAGCACCAGCCCATTACTGTCCCACTGCAGGGCAAAGGCCTGTTCTCATACAGAGAAGGCACAAGCATTAATCACCACGCTTGCTCAAGACGGGTTGGCAATTTCAGACTTATATGAATTATATAAGTCCAGGTTTCCTCACGATGTTTTCCTTCACCGATGTCAATGATGTCCAAGATAAACTTAGAAAGTACATATGAATTGAAAAACTCACATTGGTACTTGCCCAGGTTTGAACCCAGAACCTCGCTCGAATCCCAAACCGATTGAGCTGTAATTTTGTATACTCGTTCTGTTTGGATGACAATACATGTAGAAACAATATGTATGCATTTTCAAGGAAATTTCTCGCCAACTGATCGAGACTTCTCGTGACCAGAGGGCTGGCATATTGTTTGCCCAACGTGGCAATGCTGTCAGTCTTCTGGGTAGGTTTACAGATGACAACGATGCGCAGGAGTATTTTGAAGCCTGAGTGATCTTGGTCGGGTTTTTATTTAGTATTCCTCCTTTTTTGTTCTTGTCTATATGCATGTAGTTAGTTTTATATTGTAATTAGAGCAAGTAATTCTGTAAATATTACATATAGTTATGCAATATTTTATATTGTTTCGTATGGTCAATCATAATATCAGTGTATCAAATATAAAACCAAGAAGGCTGTAATGAGATACTAGTTTCGGTGGTAAAAAGAACATTTTACCTGTATTATAAATAGTATCTTAATAACAATATTGTCTGCAATACTGATTGAATAACCCAAAAGATCCTAAATTAAACCAGCCATCGAATGCAAACAGGAAAAACCTGCAGAAACCCAATTAGTGATCAAATTCAATCTAGCTCCAGCATCTAGTTGAATCCTCAGAGCTCCGTGTCAGAGCATAATGCGCCGTCCGTGGCTCAGCATAACGCTAATCCTCCAGCGGGTTCGATTCTCGAGCACGTACGACGGTATTTAGTTAGAAACCGTCCTTCACTGGTCACGTCTCACTGTTTGTTCTACGGATTCTATTAATTGTACGTTTTTATCTCCGCTCTCTATCGCCTCGCTCGCTTAGGTGTGCTCACGTTTTATGACTGTAACGAAAAGGACTGGTTCTTTGAAGCCTTTGAAGTTTTTCATCTAAATTGTTGGCTTTTTACTTTTTAAAGAATAGCCCATTAGCTGTAGCAACGTGTAGTGTTTCGTCTATTTAAAAAAATATCCACTAAAGTAGAAAATAATCAACTTTGCACACATGCATAGAAGTTTTGGAGTTCCTCTACACAGTCAACAACAGTGTTCCAAATTCACAGATTAAAACCCACCCTTCTTTACATCTGTTATAATTTAAAATAAACTGCGCAAATCGAATCGGCCATCTAAACCTACCCTCGCAAGCGGTGCAGTTACGAAACGCAGATTTCAATGTTTTACGACGCAGCCAACTTTTCGTGAGCCACCCTGCCTCTCTGAGCTCATACTCTAGAGGGCCATTGAGGGGGAGTGGTGGGTGATGTCTGGGATCATAGCATAATGGTCATGTTTTATAACGCGGCCCCCCCACATTAAGGCGCGGGCCGCGTATAAAACGCGTAATAGAATTTCAGTGACGACTGCCACCCTTGATGGCGCTTCACTTTACTGCCCATGTAACGATGTTAGCGCCGCGCATGCGCCCACCAGCAGCCGCGAGTTATGTCAAAGCCCAAGACGTGACAATGGCAACATTGTGACAAGGATTATAATTTTGTCGCGTTTCTAAGGAATACTTCGTGTGAACATATTGCTGGGAATTTCCGGCGGCAATTTGCTTGAGCGTATTAATTTTGGCAGATTAATGATCAAATTAAACTTTACTCCTTTTTAGTCTTAATCAAAATTTTGCAGAATCACCGCTATATAATTTTTCACCCTTTAAAATCTTACAATGCTGTATTAAAGGCAATAAGATGGGGTGCTAGGAGTTCTATTTTAATGTTTATCTAAACAAAGACAGCCAAAACTTCGCCACCCCTATTCGATTAAACCTTACTACCCGCACATTTCCCAAGAAACATCACACAAACAACTGTCTACACAAGATGACCGTTCCCGCCAATCAGCGCGTCCAAACTTTTCCCAGCAGAGGCGTTATGTCCAAACCACCAATGGGGGAGGTTGGCGCCCTCATTGTTATCCAATTACGGCCTCCCGCCTGATAATACGCCGCGAATTCAAATTAGTATCGGGGAGAGCGGTCGCCGACCCCGCTCTGATCAATCGGTGACCGCGCCCGGCATCGATATGTGGACTGGATCGTCGCACGCGATACTTAATCGGTTCCCGCGAGCGATTTTTGTAAATCGAACTCCGTTTTGATTGGGCTGTGATTTGTGAGTGTCGGACTTCCAAGCTGTTAAAAACGGCGGAGTTTTTTTTTATCTTCATATGGATTGAGAATGGAAATATTATGCGAGCTATGATTTTGGCCATGTTTCTTAGCGACAGGAAGTGTATGTAGTAGCTTCATATTAATATGAAAAGTATTGTGATTGATAGACCATTGAACGAAATATTTCGCCTTAAATTACTATGTAAAATCGTCTGTAAAATTTTGTCTTCTACTTTTCTTTGTATTTTTATTGGTAAGGATAAAAACGACCCTACGTACTGGGTAGGTGAATAAATAAATAATTAATAATTGAAAACGGCCGCTAAAATACGATTTTTTGCTAAAGTTTCATTAAAATATCTGGTTATAATTAAGCAATAATTTCGATACATCGAGTGGGAGCCTGCAATGGTGGAACAAGTTCGACTCTGAAATATTGGACAATGTAAACGAGAATTACAAGAAACGCCTACCTCCGGCTGTTATTTGGCCAAACTTCTTTGCGTCATGCCATTTTTGACTGAAGCTGAGAACTTGAGAAGATGGAGGAGTGATTTCTTTTTGCTCTTTATATTGAGATAATTATCTACTTATTTTGGACCGGAAATTATAAAGAAGTACCTACAGGTTTAATTTGAAAGCGATTGACAGTTTTTGGGTCTCAAAAAATTGGTACTTAGGACCCACTGTTCAGCAGTAAAAACTCATTAAACACACTTAAAACTCATTTAAAGTGATTTGATTGCGCCAATCACAGCAGCTTAAATAAGAATTGACGATTTGTCAGAAAACTGAATGATTCTCCAAAGATTTAAAATAAATTCAAAAATGGAGCAATGGAACCCACAGTCGCTGCCAATGATCCTATAGGTAGGTACAACAACCACAATATTGAAACAGTGATATGTCCAGAGTCCAGGAACGCATAACGGAACATTACGTAACCCGGGGACACTTCCCACGGCGACCTGCCATGGTAGATTACTGCGGTTTTTGCCGCCCGCCACGACGCCGCGCACTTTTATTATTTTTAATTTCACCCGTATTGCTGCCAGCCAGTAGCATCATTATTGGCTCTCGGAAATGGAATCGGTTTGAATTTATATTTCGAACGTAATCATTAATTTGGGGATGTTGAATTTATTTGTTCATTATTTCTGAATTCGATAAACGAACTTCGCTAATTTGTTTTACTATTTAGCATTGGCACAGCAGCTTTTTGCCTTGAGCTTGAGTCTTCATCATCATCGACAGCCACTCTTTACTAAGTAAAGGCTCTCTTCCTCTTGTGTATTCTGTGTGAAGCACATCCAGGTCTTAATGATTTGTATGGAATAACAACTCACTTCACCTTCACTTCACCAACATTTCAATGGGGAGATATTTACAGAACAGCACTGCTGTATTCTGGATAATACAACAAGGTTTCGTGACCAAAAATCATGTCAATCATCAAAAACTTTGGCAGAAATGCATAAACAAAACAAATGGCGTGCACCAAAATGCGTCGTATATCCAGTGTTTCCAGAATACCTACACTGTCAGGTGGCGCCACCTACCGCCGTTCACACACGTATAATTTATTATTAAACTTGCGGCTTCCCGCGGCACCTTCCATCACTGTTAGCAGCTAATGATAGATTTAAAGCTATATGAGTTTGTAACAGGTAGGTACGGCCCAAATTAGTGTAGTGTGGAGTATCATCTATTGTATGTTTTATTCTATTAAAATATGTATTGTCTGTATGTTCAATTCTTTGTTATTTGTTTCAGGTAAGTCGGGGTTTGCCAGTGAGGTCATAGTCCATAGTGGACATAGTCACGTCCTTCCTGTTGCTAAAACTGTTGGACTGCCGTAAGTATATTAAGATAAACGCGTGTTGGTTTGTGGTAAAACCTTATAGAGACAACGAGTGATGGGATGATGTACCACGAATGAGTAATAGTAGTAAAATAAATAAGTAGTAATGTATCCTGGGGTTTTGACCACATTGTACAACTCAATTACGTCAGCGACACCTTCTTACCTCAGGTCCAGTTGAACACCCGCGTCTGACTAGTTATCTGGCGTTTTTGCTGAACTGGGCCTATTACGCGCAGCCGCCAAGAACATATATTTATTTTATTTTTACTTTTTGCAATTTTTATGTACAAATACCGTTTTTGATACATTTTCGATACTTGTAGTTTTGATATCATTACATCAAAATATTATTCGTATGTACTACTAGGTTTTCCCCCTGACTTCGTCTGAATAAATGTTGGTTACCGCGGATGCAGACGGATACACGGATTATAAACTACCCTATGTCCTTCCCAGGGTCTCACACTATCTCCACCCAAAATTTCATATCAATCGGTTCAGCGGATTAAACGTGAAATGGTAACAGATGGACAGACAAAGTTACTTTCTCATTTATTATATTACTAGCTTACGCCCGCGGCTTTGCCCGCGTGGTTTTCTGATAAAAAATAGCCTATATCCTTCCCCGGGGTGCAATCTATCTCTCTGCCATATTTGATCGAAATCCGTTTAGTGGTTCAGGCGTGTAAAGGCAACAAACAAACTTACATACTTTCGCATTTATAACATTAAGTAAGGATATGTATCTATTCATCGCCAAAAACTATCGATATATAGATATATCGTTATTTTTCTGTTAGCCTACTAGATACCTCAACAATTTAGTTAAAATCCTCGTCATGTTGCTTAATGATTCTCAATTTCTATGGCGAGAAAAATATAATTAAGGCAGATAATTATCATACGTGTATTTTAATATTTTTTGTCTGCAATTTAATTGGTTTTACAAACAAACACCGACGTGTACTGTATACGTACAGATAAATTACTTACTTAGCACATACTTTGAAGAAATGAGAAAAAAGATAAATTATCTTTTTTTATGTTGCAATCAAAAGGAATATGGTACGGATTGTCCGATTTGTAGCTTTCTGATTTAGTTTTGGCTTATCCTATTGGAAAAACCGTGACTTTATAGTGTAATGTTTCTACAGATTGTTAGTTTATAACTATTTTTTAGACGAGAACCAGAAAAATACTAAGCGAGCGACTGGAGTCTCAGTTTATTTTTTAATCAAATCTGGCTTATCGAAACTATCTTCGCTACGTTGCACAGTACAAGCAGAACGAGACTTTGAAACATTTTAAGGAAAGGTGGATAGTTAATAATTATTTAAAAAGAAAATTCGATAGACGTAAAGTACGTAGTGGGAAATGTCTTTAGAATGCATCAGGACCGATAGGCCAGAGTCTTCACGCAGTGGTTACCAGAAGACGGGTTTCATCGCAGAGGGAAGCCTAGAAAACGCTGGCATGACGACTTTGACGAGTGTGCAAGAGATTGGCCGGAGAAAACCGCAGAGAGAGAAGACTAGGATATGGGGAGGCCTCTGCCCAGCAATGTGCCAATAAAAAGTAAAAGAAGATTTCAATAAAAAAAAATGAAAATTAAGCATTTTACGGTGTTGGTACCTACGTTCTGGGTACATAACGACTGTCAAAGATCTACAAGTGACAGGTAGGATCAACGGCTTAACGTGCTCTACGACGCACAGTTACTAACGGTCACCCATCCACAGACAGACCTCGGCAAGCGTAGCTTAACCTTCGATCAACCTGATCTCCTCTTTATTATAATTTTACCAAATTAAAAAAAAATAGTTATTTTTAGGAACCATTTTGCATAAACGGATACAGGGAAGGAACCGTAGTAGGAAAAACTAAAGTACCTAGTAATCTGCGCGGTAAACTAGTATACTAATTAATTAGTAGGTAAGCATCCTCTTCGGTACCTATTGATAGCAGTATACAATACAGGTACATGCCTACGCATGTACCTATCTACTTGTATTAACTTAAATGAACGGGTTCCGTCTGCCTATTCAATCGATTTAATTAGGTACATCAGTTCAAAATTACAATTTGTTTTGGTAGGTAATTTTTAGAACATATCAATTTTTATTCTCTAGGTACAAAGATATAAAATTGAATTGACTGTGTGTAATGTTTAAAGAACAGCTGTTTACTAAGAAAAAAAACAATATTTAACATTTTTGGCTGCCTGTCTGACCGTTTATCTGTCTATCTGTCCGTATGTCTGTTTGTTTGGCGTAATCTTCGAAGCAGCTGGACCGATTTTGAAGGGACTTTTACTGGCATATAGCTGATGTGTTAAGGAGTAACTCAGGCTACATTTTAGAAAAGAAGTGGCGTTCGCCCAAAAACTGAATACCCATAAAATTTGATAAAATTCCATTTGGACAAAGTCGCGGGCTACTAGCTAGTTTTGAATAGATATTAAATTAAAAATTCACTTTTGTCAATGTCTTTCAAGTAACATAAAGTTAGAAAATGTTTGTAAATATCTAAGTTTGCAAACTGATTATAAAACAATATTTTCCAGTATCTATATTAATCTGATGCCTAGATATATTCGTTTTAAAAATATAACTGTTTCAACGGAACCCCAATAAACATAACACATTAAAATACACGCAAATGTAATAAATAGGCAGTATACAGCGAGTTCATTGTCTCCAAAGTAAATAATGTGAACGTTGCCATTGCCTGCGCAAAAAAATCTAAGGTTATTTACGCAACTGGCAACACTTTTTATCTAAGCTCGAATGTTCGCACGTATTGTAAGCCTATCGATGGATTCAGACACACAATGATAAAATCTTAACAGTTAGGATGATTTATAAATTCGACAACGACACACAATACAAATTACTGGTTCTTTTGTTAGACTGCTTCGTTGGTTTAGTGGAAGCAAGCGCTACTGCTGAACATGAAATCCTGGGTTCAATTCCCGGTACGAGCAAAGTGTTATTATTGGTTTTTCCATCTGGAATTTCTTAGTAGCATTCCGGAGTCCATAATTCTACACTACACAGCTAGCAAAGTCAGAATCACCCCCCATTACATGGGACTTAAACATACCTAACTGGCGAAATGTGGGTGCACTATAAGGTACACCTCTGTCTAAACCTTCGGGGGTTATAAGCGTGATGTTGTGTCATGTTTTATTGATAGATTATCTTGTTTATGGACTGCAGAACTGATGTCAGTAGCGTCTAAGATAAACTGGGAAATAACTCCCAAGTTTTTTTCGACTTTACTTACATCTGCGAAGGATAGAGGGGAAACCAGGACTTTTAATTAATAATGGCTGCACCCCACGGCCTAAGAATCAAGACTTAGTTTTCGGTATAAAAAGAAGCCTGTGTGTTAATCCAGAGTTTGAGGTACCTTCGTAAAAGACGAAATCCAAAATCGTGCAGCCGCTTCGGCGTAAAGGAGTAACAAACATATACACATACCTGCAAACTTTCACATTTGACTTCATTCATTCAATTTTTCCAAAAAAAAAACGCTCTTCTTTTGTTTTATTTTTCGCTTTTTCTATGTCCGAAATCGCCAACCCGTCTTAAGCAAGCGTGGTGATTAATGAGCATTAATCACCGAGGCCTCTTCTCATACAGATAACGCACGCTCGTGCGTTATCTTTCCCTTTTGTCCCTTTGCCCAGCAGTGGGACAGTAACAGGCTGGTAACATAATTATGGTGTGCAGGAAGTAGATCTAACTTTGAACCACCAATCTGCGACCTACTTCCATAACGTAAGTTAGTACTCGTTACACAATCACTTTCATTTTAACAGTTCAATATATCAATTCTTCTTCTTCTTCTTCTTCTTCTTAAAAAAAAAACGTTGCCCCACACTAGGAATTTCTCCTGTATCGTGGGTGCGTTTACAAACATTTAAATTCACATACACAAACAGCCAGACCCGGAACAACTACCTGTAGGTCATACAAATATTTGTTCCGTGCGGGGATCGAACCCACAACACGCGGCGCAGCAGCCGATGGCTCAACCACTGCGCCAATCGTTTCAATTGAATTGAAATAAAACAATTGAAAAAAAAAAGTCAATTGAATTGGTTTTCTTGGCGCGGATTTTGCATGTTACCCACATAATCTGCCAAGATAATGTCTCAACTTTAAAAAGGACTGTGTCCGTGAGTTCTGGTTTTTCAATTCAGATAAGTTGGATAGGAAATACGGACCTCAGTTAGTTTTAAAATTCCTGTTTTCTTTTGTGACGTGCAAAATGTTTGTTAAAAACTTAATTACCAAAAATAAATAGGTATCATCATCTGCCTAGCCTTTTCCCAACTATGTTAGGATCGGCTTCCAGTCTAACCCCTTGGTAAGACTGTTTGAAAGACTTTCAGGCTTATGACTACCCGTAACGACTGTCAAAGATCTACAAATGACATCCGGGACCAACGGCCAAGGTACATAATCTGACGGAAAATGCGTCGCGTATTATCGGTCGCGTAACGCCAGAACAGACAAATATATAATAAAATATTCAACCTTTCACACTCAACCGATGATGCGTTAATAATAATTTAACCGATTAGACGCGACCAATAATACTCTCAACCCTTAACGTGCTTACCTAGGCACGGAGGAATCTCGATATATTACAAACGGTCATCCTTCGATCAACCCGTGAGGTGGTTTTTATTTCCCATATATGTATACCATATACCATAATGTTTTTATTTATATACCAGGTATAACAATAACAGAGTGGCTTGGATGATGTCAAGGGGTTAAAATGAAAGCGATTGGTATTAATAGAAGTTGGTTACGTAAATATACCGCTAAGTCCCAATCAATATAAAACTCCAGGGGACCCAACGTGACCGTTTCTACACAACGCGGCCATACAAATTAGCAGTACCTTTCCACAATTTGTCTTTGATAGCCTGCGGTTTGACGTCAGCTGCGACAATTTAGCGGCCTATCCCTTTTTCCAGTAACTAATGACGTAATAAGATACTATCATTGAAATAATGAGCTATTATGATACAACGGACGATGGCTACACGTTTCCGAGACGTCGCAAGTCTCCTGGACTTCGCACATCTGGCCCGCATTCGTACGGGCAGACATTTTTATTACTTCTTTTTTCTTTTCTTGGCCAGGGCCGCACTTAAGTTTCGAGTTTATTATAAAGTTTTGTGCAAAACTCAGGTCCGTCTGCTGTTGGAATCCTAGTCAGCTTAAATATAAATAAATAAATAAATATTGCTGGACAATCCACACAGCATCATCTAGCCCCAAGCTAAGCAGAGCTTGTGTTATGGGTACTAGATGACTGATATACTTAATACAATACATTACATAGATAGATATTTTTTATTATACATAGGAAATACCCAGAACACCCGGAACAAATATTTGTAGATCGTACAAACATTTGTCCCAAGGCGGGAATCGAACCCGCAACCTCTTGCGTCGCAAGCGGACCTTCGCCCACCGCGCCACATCGGTCGTCAAAATATGCTTGCAATATGTATTTACAGATCTGGAACTTACTCTTTCAGTTTAATATAGCTGGCTGAGTGCCTGACTAGTTCGCCGCATCTTATCTCTTTTACCTCTTAAAATAAGTTCGTAGTATCGTATGGTAGGGAAAACCGACCTCACTTGTTTAAAAAAACATTTTTGGTTCGACGTGTAATAGTGTTTGTAAAAACCCAATTTACAGAAATAAATGTGATTTAGTTATTTAGTACAATCACTTTCAAGCTTTAAAGTTTTTGTGCAGGTCAAGATTATATGAGATTATCAGACATATTAGAATTGCTAAATGACACCCAGAAACCGTACTTTTGTCTTGCTCATAACACATATTTCCTGTCCCAAGTGTTTTAGTTATCTTGCTTTAATTAAGGCTTTGGCTCCCTATACTATATACAGCTGTACAGACGCCAGCACATCAAGCTACACCAATCTGTCAAATTTATTTGATAGTTTTTTAACTTTATTTTAATAGCATAAAGTTCATATTAGATTGGGAAAATTTGTCAATTTGGGGTAGCTTGATGTGCTAGCGTCTGTACAAGTACTATTTTCTCTAAATACTTAGCTATGGCAACAGTCTATTGCACGATCTATGTGACAAGCTAAGCAAGATTTAGAAACGACCTCGTCACGAACCATGAAGCCACAAAAAACGAGCCTTGGAATTTAATACTAAAAAGACCATTACAAAAGGAAAGAAAGCTGAGGTTTGAATACAGTTAGCAAATTGTTTAAAAAATCTTGTCCTCCAAACGCAGTATTGTGTGTACTCCATTATTTAAAGGTAATAATTCTAATGACTTAACTGTCAGATACAATGTATGGCAAATACGAGGAATAATTTCGCCACGGGTCATTAACAAGTGCAAAACTCTTTCCGCCCTTGCCTGCGGCCCTTGACCGGCCGTTGCGTTGTAAAAAGCATTTGCAAGCAATCAATTTGTACATCCGGGAAATTATTTAAGCATGCGGCTAGCGTGTGCCTGCCGCGTTTTGCCACCATTTAATGTAAACGAATGTCACTAGAGGAAAAAATGACAGCTGTCATGCGGGCGCCCCGCCATGTTGGAAACACTATAAAAACGAATGAGTGACTCGTCAAACTCTGTCACTCGATTACCTGATTACACTCTTATGTTATTAAGAAGTCGTTAGGCTCAGAACATGTTCAGAACGGAGTAAAGCAGTTAATACTAATCGTAAACAACATTAGTAAATTATTTATTTTACTGCGTAGTTTTATTTTATGCACTCATAAATCCGAGTTTTGATTGGCTCATAAGTGCAGTTTAACGTAAATGTAGACGGTTATTGTGCTATAACACGGTTTCTATCGAATAATATTGCGTTTCGTACATCGATTCTACTTCGATTGCTTATAGCTGCTAACATTTTAAAGCCACACAGGTTTAACGAGTTTCCTTCGAAACTCGACATTCAAGTAAAGACAATATCGTCAATATCGGAAAGCAAACATGGCGCCCGTAAAGATGCGTTCAAACGTCGCGTCGGAACAAAGGGCACGTTCAGAATACGTGTTAAGTGCTAATAGATTTCCGGCACCTGTAAGGCAGGTGGGTTAGCGATTGCAATTCGGAACGCAACCGACACGCCTACACGCGATATTGGATTTACTGTGCGTAGGACGACTTTGATGTGAGTTTAGGGCGCGATAGTGTACTTTCATGTTTTTTTAGAGGCGTTTGGTAGGTTCATTTCTTTATTCAGCCATTAAAATAAATGTCTTTACGAACGCCTTTATAAACTAAGCACCATAGATCTACACTGCTAGCAGAAATTTCAAAGCATTTAGCACTAGGAATCACATTTATAGAGCGTAAAACTACGTACCGAAATTACTAAAAAGTTTATACGTGATCGTCATCATCATCTGACTGGCCTTTTCCCAACTATGATAGGGTCGGCTTTTAGTCTAACCAGATGTAGCTGAAAACTAGCATTTTACATCGAGCGACTGCCTATCTGAAAACCACAACCCAGTTACTGGATAACACGATACTCTTTGGTAAGAACAGCTGCACGGCGCCATTATTACTTAGCCACAAGCCGCTCCTAAACTATCTAAATGACTAATAAGTGGGTATATCTTATGTAGAACATTTCACTCAGAAGCAACATCAGTTATTCTGTGACCACACTGTTTTAACAACCGGTAGAATATGTATCAGATGCGTGGAAACATCCTTAACTGTGAGGCAACTTTCCAACAGCACAGAAGTCATCCAAAACGATCGTGCAGTTCTCGAGTATTGACGCCCAAAGTAACTTTCACTTTACAAAAATCTTATGTGTTAATTTAAATAATATACCAGTATTGCGGTGTTATTTATGATATATATTTAACCCACCGTTCAAGGAAATACTTTTGTGTGATAAAGCATGGCAAACCACAAACATCTGTCAGTTGCCTACATAATTCTTCAATACAATGTAAGTATCAGGAAACGGGGGGTATCCTTATTGTATTCAAATGTACCTTACTAGCGGAACCCTATAACTAAACTTCCGCATGTCCGTCCGTCAATCGGTCCATTAATAATTGTCAAAATGAAGACCATTATAATAATAATAATAATAATAATAAAAATCTTTATTCATACAAGAACCTTTACAAAGCTTAAACACTAGGTTACATAAATTTCAGTGAAAAAAGGTACATATAGATAGAGTATCCCTGACTCCCAAACTAGGGGATCCTGTGACTTAGGAGTCAGTGTATTATGATCGCGAAACGTTTTTTCTTGATCCATAGCAAGACACAATTTTTGTCAGAACGGCTTACTTTTACCCTTAACTCTTCACAGTTTGAGAGAGATGAAGCTATGCAAGACGTATAGCACCATCTCTATTCTACAACAGAACAACGATGCCTTTAACACGGCCCCTAAACTAATAAAAAGATCAGTTTTTGCTCGGATTTATCATGAACTATATTTTGTCCGCGGCTTCTCTAGCGTTAGTCTAGTGTAGATTTGGTCAATCCCTCGAAAATAGTACGTTTTTGTGTATAATAGGTAGCTTATGTCCTTTTCTGTACCCTTGACAACGTTTATGCAAAATTTTATGATGTTCGCTTAAGTGGTTTAAGGCATGAAAGCGTAACAAACAAACTCACATTTGCATTTTTAATATTACTAGCTTTTGCTGGACGGGCAGCCGAAGACGTGGGTAAACATTATACTATGTTCTTCTTAGGGTCTCAAATATTCATATAAATTAGTATAAATACAAAAATTCAGATAAATTAGTTCGGATTCAGAATGAAATGGTAACGGACAAGAAGGTCAGGTGCGTAGTACTCGCAACTGACGTGCGTTTATGACCAGATATATTATGAACGCAAACGAAGCAAAAGGAGTATGTCAGGATCGCAGCAGGTGGCGTTCTGTAGTTTCTGCCTACCCCTAAAGGAAAAAAGCGTGAGTTTATGTATGTATGTAGTGCATAATACACTTCTTTATTAAATGCCACAGTCGCCATTTTCAACACCTACAGGAATAAACCCCCATAGCATGGTGTAACGTGTGCCCATACTGTGTTATAAACTTGTTCTAACAACATGCTTGCATGCAAATCTGGATGTGATGGAGAACTAGATTGGCATTGCTGCTTATATTTCCACGAATGTTAGCCATGTTATTTAAAGGATTGGTATGTCTGGTATCAGCACTTTCTGTGGCGTGCGTGCTGGTATTTGGTAGGGCTCTTGCCGTTCTTGGGGTTTTCATTCGTTGCAGTTTGCAACACGGTGGAACACGCTTGAATTTTTGAGTTCCTTTGAACCGTGTGTCAAAAGTGTCTTTGTGACTGATCCGAACACTGACAGACGGTGTCAATGATACCGTTAGCAAAAGGAACAAATAATTCTAGATCGTTTCGTAAAATTTCTGCAAAATAATTTAAACAATTTATTTTTCTTTCATTCACAAAATCCGTTAAGTGAAATTCTACCAAACCTTGAAAGTAACATATTTTGCCAACTGATCCGACATTGATTACATATTGCAACAGCGACGTCGCAACAAGTTCCGGCAATTTTAATCCTTACGCTTACAAAACTCTTTTTTCGAATCCCTCGAACATAATACCCAGGGGATAAGGGGCAAAATCGCGTGGGAGGTTAGTTGGTTGGTCCGTAAAGATGATTTGGTAGGGTACTACCCCTCCCCAAGGGTCGGTCCCCGATGTCGCAGATGTTTAAGCGTTTACAAACACTTGTTACTTACAATACAACTTGCCCCAATACCCAACGTTGGTACCAAAGTGTTGGACGAACTTTTGGGCAAACTATGTTGAAATTATTCCTCAATTAAGTTCAATATTGTTTTGCGATTAAGTAAATGCAAAGACATCACATTCTTATTATTACATATAGTGGTTTTCGTGTTTTCCCTGAGTGGGATCAGAAGGGAAACTTCCTTATTCTGTCTTATCTTGGCGTAAACTTAATGTTAGTAAGCTATACAGCCTATTTTCAGAGTTGGTTATAATTTTCACTTGTTGCATCTATCTTCAGACCTCCACAGGTCATCTGCCTAGCATTTTCCTAACTATGTTGGGGTCGGCTTCCAGTCAAACTGGATACAACTGAATACCAGTATTTTACAAGGAGCGACTGCATATCTGACCACCACAACCCAGTTACAGGGCAACACGATACGCCTTGGTAAGACTACCAGTCAGAGTTTTGGGCTTTTAAGTAACCTAACGGCTGTCAAAGATCTACGAATGACAGCCGGGACCAATGCTCAACGCGCTCGCCAAACGCCGGAGGGGGGTTTCAAATCTCCACAGGTCACCATAAAAAAAATTGCGCAACAAAAACGCATAAGATTCCTAGAACTCTGCTCACCCTAAAATGCTACAAAAACCGTATTCCCATTCTATATTTGTTACACACTCTTAATCTTAAGACAATACACCGAATAGTGATTAGCAACTTGTGACTACTTAGAAAATGAAACCTCGCCTAAACCATTCAAATAGAGATGCATGTATACAGGACCTATAGCGTCATCCCTTTTTCGCACTGTCACAATGGTGACAAATACGGCCTTAGGACACTCCAGTAGCATTAAGTTTTAAGAAGTAGGGATTGTAAAAAATAAGGTTTATTGGTGACCTTAATGTGGGCAGAACCTTCGTTGTATGGTTTTTATCGATCATAATAATAAGGAGTTAAGAGTCAGGTATATCATAAATACGAAACTCTATCTTATGTATGTTTGTTTGTTACTAAGGAGTAACAAACGTTACAGCTTGAAGGCAAGCTGTAACGGCTGGACGGATTTGGATTAAATTTGTTAAGAAGGTAGCTTATACCGTGGAATATAAAGAGAGATAAATGCGATGATGGAGAAAAACGAATAAAACAAATCGACTATAAGATGGATATGTCAACTTATTGACCTATCTTCTGCAAACCTGACCGCAAAATAGATTGATTGTGATCTAGCAGTGGTCTGTTGACCCCGCATTGATGCAAGCCAACCGTAGCAGGTAGTAGACTTTTTTTTGTACAATAATTTCACCGTGATACTCAATTATTTTGCCAAGCTACACCATGAACACCACAAACCACCACAAAACCAAAAATCAACCACCATAAATCACCAGGTATCACTGTGTTACAATAAATCGGCATTCAGACACAGTTCTGGCTTCCCGCTACATCTGTAAAATCCGGGATATGCCAAACATTTTGTCCAACGTTTGGTCCAAGTACTGTAACCGGCAGCTAATTAATAATTATCTCTTATCAACTCATTCGTCCTTGTCATTGTCACCGAACGCTGTAATTGGATGCATTATCAGTACGACAATTGACACACATACTTACTGGTAATTTGACTAGATACGCGATATTAGAACCTGATGTTTCCTACTAGAACCTTCTGGTTCTAGTAGGAAACATCATCTATCAAGCCTTTTCCCAACTATATTGGAGTCGGCTTCCAGTCTAACCGGATGCAGCTCAATACCAGTATTTTACATGGAGCGACTGCCTCTCTGACCTCCACCCTGACGACGACCTGAACCCTGTAACAAGTACACATACCCCTTGGTAGGACTATTTGTCAGTCTTTCGGGCTTCTGACCTACACTACTTGTATATCCAGCAACATCTGACAGGAGACCACAAACCACAGACACATCATTGTTGGTTTTATGTGTACAGCAAATACCAATCGGGGAAGGCCAGTAAAAAAATAATAGAACGTGATTTTGCTTATGTTTAAACTTAATAAACGAAGGTTGTTCAGTTTATTCTGGGTTTACACTTACATTAAACTTTACATATCATTTGATTGCTTAAATTAAAATTCAATCACCATCACTCATCACTATTTTCTTTACCCCTATGCTGAGTTTTCAATTTAACTTCCGAAAGTGTAAACAAATATGTGTTTATGGAAACATAACTTTAACACCGACACATAGCGTTTAGTTTATGACTGTGTCTGAAGCCGGAAAGTCTGACAACCAGTCTTACCAAGGGGTATCGTGTTGACCAGTAACTGGGTTGTGGAGGTCAGATAGGCAGTCGCTCCGTGTAAAATACTGATTTTCAGCTACATCTGGTTAGACTGGAAGCCGACCCCAACATAGTTGGGAAAAGGCTAGGCAGGTGTGAGTTGAATAATCACAATAATTAGAAATCAAACGAACTTACCAAGTGAAGTTCGATGTTAATTGTGTGAAGGTGTTGGTCCAAGACGTCCTATAATTCTTGACTTGTAGTAGACCCATCGTGTCGCCCTACACCACGTATATTTGAAGCTAAGTTAAAAAATGAAACGCTTCTTACGTAGACTGGAACGCGCCCAAACTCATCTGTCATTTAGTTTGAAGTTCCTATTTCACGACCTGTAACTTAGGGTACTCATGCACTAGCATTAGGGTCCGGGTGGGAGTCTTGGACGTCTTGGACCAACACCTTCACACAATTAACATCGAACTTCACTTGGTAAGTTCGTTTGATTTCTAATTGTGTTTCTGTGTTGGTCCAAGACGTCCTATAATTCTTGACTTGTAGGATGTTCAAAGAGTCGTGAAATACAACAAATAATTTCTTTTTTATATAGTGTATTAATAAAAAACAAAGGACTCATTAATGAGTAACAATAAAAACTTAGATTTTAATAATTATTTATAACAATCAACTAATCAATCTTAATTAAAACTAAAATTGAGATTCATATAATCGTTAATGGATAACGTTAAGCACTTGAATTAAAAATAGTTTCTGCGAATAAAGTTTCTGATTGTACAATAGGTCTGTTGTAGAACCTGGCAAACACTGAAGAGGTTTCACCCCAACCTGCCGTTTTTCGAATGATATCTAGGTTAACTCCTAGAGCTTTTGCCTTCGATGAAGATGCATGTCGCGTGCTATGTGCTGTGAACATGTCGGTGTCTATGCCGCTCTTGGTCATCATATCTTTGATCCAACGGCTTATAGTTTGTGATCCTATAACTTTATATGGTTTTTTGAAACTTAAAAGAAGCCGTCCTGAATTACTGAGTCGTAATTTTTCAGTTATTTTGATGTAGTCAATTAGTGACTGCGCAGGGCAGATTTCGGGCCTTTCGAGAAAAAATGGAATGATTAGGGCAGGTTGAGTTGCACCTACTCGAGATGTTTTAATGAGATCAGTAATTTTTATGATAATTTTTTCTTTACAACATTTAATATTTTCTAATCTAATCAGACTTAAGGTTTGGACCCTGTGTGCAGTTATTAAAGCTAAAATAGTTACTAATTTTTTTTGATAACATTTCCAATGATATGTTATTATTAGGATATAAATTACTTAAGTAATTCAACACAGTGTTGGTATCCCAGGTAACATCGTACTTTGGGTTATTTGGTCTTAGCCGAAATACTCCTTTAAAGAACCTTTTTATTAGCTCGTTGGTACCAACTTGTGGACCTACTAATAGCGAAATTGCAGATCGACATGAGTTCAGACTTCCATATTTTGAGCCATTGTTGTACATTTTGGTTAAAAACTTTAATATATCTGGGATGCCAGCACTGTAACAATCTATTGAATTATCTAAACAATAAGTCCACCATGATTTTAAACATGTGTTATACTGTGACACAGTATTATCTGCTAAGGAAGCTAGCATGACGTCAATTGACATATCAGGAACACCTCGGCTCTCTAGAGCTTTCCTGATAAGACCCCTGCAACCAGGGTAAGCCGCTCGTGAAGAGGATGCGGCCTGACCATTGCCAAATGTCCTTTGCGAGTGTATTGAGATGATTGAACTGTACTCCTCCCATACGATTTATGTACGATATAGCCGTTGTGTTGTCTATTCGGAGTAGTATTTGACAATCTTTGAGGTTAGCTGCATAAGTTTTTAGTCCAATAAAAGAAGCAAGGAGTTCTAAGTAATTAATGTGTTTCTTAGACTCTTCAATTGACCATGAGCCTCCCAAAGAGTTATCATTGCACGCAACACCCCAACCAGTTAAGGACGAATCTGAAAAAAATTCTAATGCATAGCAGTCTGACCGAATATTGTTACTAGGTGCTTTTATGTTTTTAAACCACCAATCAAAATCTGATTTTAAATAGCTGGGTAATTTCATAGTTTTATTGTAATTTTGATTATTATTA
The DNA here is from genome assembly GCA_905147745.2 of Phlogophora meticulosa. Taxonomy (NCBI): domain Eukaryota; kingdom Metazoa; phylum Arthropoda; class Insecta; order Lepidoptera; family Noctuidae; genus Phlogophora; species Phlogophora meticulosa. The sequence goes on from LR990534.1 coordinate 3,503,237, forward strand.
AGCAAACTCAGGTATTTCAGTCTTTCAAAAGCTTTGGTATATACCCAGCCATATTTAACAGCGGGGCAAATGGAAGTCAGTAAACCTAACAAATGGGCAAACTCTCTTATTTTGCAGTTTTTCTTATTATAAAAAAATAATAATTCTTGCCGAATCTTTAAGCATTTTTCAGGTGGTAATTCTATTGTCATGTCTAGTGAATTTAACACAAAACCTAAAAAATTGCATTTCTGTTGGGGTAAAAGTATACACTTGTCATAATTAATTGTAAAACCTAGGTGTTCTAAAAGTCTACACACTTTTTCAATACCATCTTTTGCCTCTAACATGTTGTCAAAAATTAAAAGTATATCATCGAGATAAACAGAACACAAAATTCCTTGAGACCGGAGGTGTTCTATGACAGGTTTCATAATTTTAGTGAACACATAGGGTGCTGTGCAGAGACCAAACGGTAATACATTAAACTCATACAGCTTATCCTGCCATTGAAAACGGAGGTACTTTCTATAATGCTCATGTATCTGCACAGAGTAGTATGCCTCTTTAAGATCGATTTTTGCCATTAGGGAACCAGCTGAAAGTAATTTTGTGGCAGTTCTAATGTCTTCGAGTTTGAAATGGGATGTACTCATAAACTTATTCAGCTTCTTTAAGTTTAAAATGAATCTTTTTTCACCATTAGGTTTTGGGGCCAAAAAAATATGTGAAAGAAACTGATTATTACATGGCTCACATTCCCTTATAGCCTTTATGGTAATAAGATGGGATATTGATTTTTGCATTTCTTGGGCCTCTTTACCTTTTAATTTATTTGCTGGTGCAAGTGTTTGATTATGTATATTTAAAAATGGCGACCCAGGACAACGGTCATATCTTTGGTAATGGCTAACCAGTTATTATAGTGAGATGAAAGGAGTTTTACCTCTAAGTTTTTCTGTGTGGTGGGCCACTTCTCTGTTGAGGAGCTGGCCACCGCTGTGGAGCTGGCCACCGCTGAGGTGCTGGCCACCTCTGAGCTGCTGGTCGAGGCCTGGGGTTGTGCTGTTTGCCCGCGCTCGGTGTGTGGTGATGGTGATACTTCCGAGGCGGGCCCCGTGAGTTTAAATTTGTTGGATTTGCTTGTTTTTTTGATGATTGTGGTTGATTATATTTGATTTCTGATCCAGTCTTGTTAATAGCTTTTCCAGCTTTTAAATCCTCATGAAGGTTTTCACCGAATATGTATTTTCCCACTTTTGTTTGAATAACAATATCCTTTGTATCTTTATTGAGTGCAAATTGTAAAAGATATCTGCGAGATATTGATTCAGAATGGAATAAATCACACAGCATACGTCCGGTGTCGCTTACAATTTTTGTAACTTCCTTGCACTCGTTACTTTTAATTAAAATATCAAGTGCCTTCCCGATGCAAGCCGTAGCTTGGCCCAGGCAGTTTTGTTGCTGCTCCATTGCCCGGTATCTTTTTAGGACCTGCTCTGAGATAGCTGCCTTAATCTCCGGATTTATTTTGGGGGCCTCCAAGAAAATGCAATTGTCAGGGATTGGATACAACTTCAGGAGTTCTGTTTTGCTGTCCTTCTCCAATCCATTGGTAATTATATGATTCCATCTCATGGTGATGTCTTTGTGAATTGCTTCTGCATAAGTCTTTTTATTAGGGTCCTCTCCTAGAATACTGAGTATGTCCTCATCTAACGGCAAGGACTCTGAGGAATTTTCTGGTAAAATTTCAGTGGCAGGAAGCTCAGGAAGCTGATTCTCAGGAGCCAACTCAACTGTAGACTGTCTGGCTAAATTTGTTTCCTCTTGAAACTCTTCTACACTCTTTGGGCCTAAGAAATATTTTTATAATATTACTCTTAATATAGGAGCCTTTTATTGAGGTGAGAGATATACCACACGAATAGCACCAGCAGTGCCATCACACGAGTATATCCGCAAACCTTAAGGGGTTACGGTCGGGATGTGCCACACGAATGGTACTCGCAGTACCACCACACGGGCATAACCTCTAACCTTTATTTCCGGTCGGGATATACCTCACGAATAGCACTCGCAGTGCTACCACACGAGTATATCCTCGTACCATTGTTATATTTCTTTATAGAATTAGCCACATATTGCGTAATTATGATTCTAATTAGAGCAAACACCGAATTTTAAACAAGTATGGACTTGTTTTTTCACAACAAGCACCGCGTGCGTGAGAATAACGGATAGGCACATAAGTGATAACTATGATCACCAAATAAGAGTACGGTATGTTAATTATTTGTATTTACCTTGAATATCGTCCTGTATTTCGATTTCACTCGAAGTGGAAGAGTGTCTTTCTCTCATTCGTTTCTTAAACTTTTTAAATAACGAATATAATTCTTCATCTTCATTCCTCCTTTTTCTCTTATGTTTTCCCATTGTAAATAATGTATTTTAAGTAGTAAAATTTACCTGTAATAACTTTTTATAGGAGCAAGAAGAAAAAAACGTGGATTTTTGGCGCGCACGAATAAGTCGAATGACAGATGAGTTTGGGCGCGTTCCAGTCTACGTAAGAAGCGTTTCATTTTTTAACTTAGCTTCAAATATACGTGGTGTAGGGCGACACGATGGGTCTACTACAAGTCAAGAATTATAGGACGTCTTGGACCAACACAGAAACACAATTACTATCACTACATAGTATAAAACAAAGTCGCGCGCCGTCTGTACGCGATAAGCTCAAGAACTACTGCACGGATTTTCATGGGCTAATTTAGTAGGTAGGTACTGTGATCCATTCTGATTTCGTGATGGCAACATAAATACTGACTAGGATTGCCAGTGTGTGACACAAATACAAATTAATTTATGACTATTTACCTGGATCTGCGCACGAGTGTGTGTCGGTCGGCCATGTTAAATGTAAATGCGATTTTAGTATTACAGTCGTCATGCTTCTGATTTTAAAAGGGTTATGCAGATATAATGGCATTTTACTTCCTTAATTAAAACATAACGTCACTAGCTAGTGTCCCGCGGGTTTACCCGGGTCGTATTTTATCTAAGGGTCGTAGCGTGATGTTATAGCCTGTAAACCTCCTCATATTTGGGCAATTAAAAACTAAAAATAATTAAATAACTTATAAATAAAAAAAACTTGAGAGGTCTCAAGGGACACCCGGATGGAATGGAGTTCCTTTCGATTAATTATAGTGAAGGAATTGTAATAACATTTTATTTTAACCATTAATAAATAAATACATAATTAATTATTATAATAATTAATAATTTATACTACTGGCTTGCTTTCTATGAGAGAGAGAGAGAAAGAGAGAGAGAGAGAGAGAGACTAAACTAAAACTATAGCAAAAAGTGTCGTTACAACTTTTTTTCTTATTTTTTTTTGTCTAGCCCCCTTTGCCAACGCGCGATAAGGAACTTCGTTCCAATGAAATAAAATAATCTTTATTTCGGATAAGCAACATCCATATGGGTTAGGTTAGTAGTGTTATATGTTAGTAAAACTAATTATCTATCTAGAAACAGTAATGTTTGTTCGAAATACATCTTCGAACAACATCACCTAGTAAAGGAGACTCGTACCTCCTGCCTATGGTCTTTAGAATGTAGCGTGAGCTCTCTCGCACTCTGCAGAGAAAAGAGGCAGATTTCTGGCGAAAGAGGCAGACTTAGGCGATTGGCACACTGCACCACATCACGCGGCGTAGCGCGGGAATGCGTATTCTTACGTTGTTTGCCAGTATCTGTGTTTGTATAGAAAACACGCGTAGTGCAACACACAGAAAACGCATTCACGCACAGTGTTCTTCGTTCGCCGCCACGCACCCCGCCCGCGCCGCCGCGCCGGGAGACGCGTTGCAGTGTGCCAATCGCCTTATGCTATGGAAAAAGAACCCGATTGATAATTCCGGAGATTAGCAACTTCAAACAAACTCTTCAGCTTCATCATGTTAGAAATACCAGTAGATAGCATCATGCTATCGAGGAGCTCCTGGCTACATGAAAATAGCCACAATGGTTGATCGAAGGTTAAGCTACGCATGCCGAGGTCAGTCTGATGGGTGACCGTTCGAAACAAATCGAGACTTGGGTACGGGTAGATTGAGGTCCGAAAGTCTTCCTTCTTCCACTGGGTTGTGGATGTCATATAGGCAGTTACTCCATGTTAATTACTGGTATTCGCCTGCACCCGAATTTTCGTAAAATTCATGCTAGGTAAATATGGATAGTAAAATTAGTTTAGGACGTGAAAAAGAACAAAAAGCGTAAATGCGTTTGGCCAAGAAAACTTTCATCTAACATACCTACACTTGCAATGAAACACGGATTAAAGTAAATGACTCAATGTAGTTAAAAATAACTCGCCAACTATTTCCTCAGACGGTAATTATGCAAAGGACAAAGATTCTCAACATATTTGACGGTTAAGGTCACAAAAATGTAACATTGACTTGACGGTTGACACGCCCGCGCGCACACCGACACACCGTGCACGAACACGCCACCCACACAGCGACGGGCGTGACGAAACGACGTGACGTCACCCGCGGCACGCGAACACACCCACACTGGCGCGTGAATCGGCGTGACGTGTCCGCGCACATTATGAAACATGCCGCTGTACACTACGCACACTTACGTCGATGTAAACAAAGTGACGTAAAGACATGACTCACACAGGCATGTCGGCGCACACTATAGGCGCGCCTGTGAATAATGTAAACAAACCAGTCGCGTTCATAGCTCTTGCTACGCACACATTTACGCGCCCTTACAAAAGTGGGCCATCTGGATACTATGCTGTCTGTATATCTATACCTACCTATATACTGATATGTATTTATTGATAAACAAACAGAAATAGAACGTTTAGAAGATTATTAAAATACCGTTCTATTTCTGCTCATTTATTTGCGTTATGTAGTAATGAACTCGATCTTATTCTGCAGTAATGCTGTAGGACTGGAAGTTATTTATCCTTTGTATTTCAGAGTTAAGTAAGCCGAGCTTAATGCCATTTTTAAAAAAGCCGAAAGCTTCCAATTTCCACAACAAAGAACAATAAAAACCAACGGAAAACAGATAGCGTTATAAAAAAATTAAAATAAAAATCACAATACAGTCGCGCACAAAAGTTATAACCGGCTGAATGTGAAACAAGTACAGTCGTAAATAAAAACGAATAGCGCGCGGGCCGACGCGTACTGTTATTACTCGAAAATTTATGGCATTTACCCAAAAATTACCAGTTCCAGCCACTTTATGACGCACTGAATTCCGGCAATAACCGTCCTTTTCTATATAATATTCTAAGTTACTACGTAGTTATTAACTAAAACATGTTTTTTTCTTTAATACCGAACTTTTTACATCAATTCCTTCGAGCCGTAATCATAATACAGATATAAAAATAAAGAAACATTCCGTTTTTTTTTTGTTTTGTTCCATCCTGTTAGTCTTGAGATATAACTATAAATATACCGAAATATGAAGTCGTTATGCCGAATATAAAATCGTGAAAGCAGTCGACATTTGTAATTCTAAACCCAACAACTTTCTCAAACATCGGACATCCTCGAAATGAGTTCGAACATTAATAAACAAGTTAATTTGTTTTAAACGTATGTGTTTACATCCACAAACAGTGATATTTAAAAAAAAACACCATCCAGTTACCTCGCATGGTAAGTAGGCAGAAAATATACATTTGAATGTTGAAAGAATGTTTAAAGACAATGCAGCTTACTCTCCAAGCAATATTTATAGTTTTTCTACAATAATTCTAATCTAATAGTTTATAGCTATGTATATTATTCTTTATATTTATTCTTCAGCAACCATTATAGTCATAACGTTACATGCACAACCATGATTATTCATGAGTAGCATTGTTTGTTAATAATTTATTAAGATTAATTGGTAAAATTATATTGAATTTATTTCAGACTAATATTATGACGATGTACAGAGGCCAGCACATCAAGCAACATCAATCTGACAAAATCCTTTGATAGCTTTTCAACTTTATCGTAAAAGAAATAAGGTTCATGTGCAATTGGGGAAATTTGACCCTTTGGGGTAGCTTGATGTGCTGGCGTCTGTACGAATATGCATAGCTATGTATCAATTCAGCGATTAAATTAATTACATAAATAAGAAAAACACTACCAAAAGAAAACTAAAGAGCATGACTGGTTTTTCTTTTTTGAACATATTTAGTTTTAGAAGTGTCAGGTTTGAATCAATTATGTAATTTGGTAGCTTGTTAAAAATATTCGAAACCATGCAAAATATGCTCAGTGCATAAGGGCGGTTTTTTGACGCGATGCGTAATTTGAAAATGTCGATATGTTGGTCTTATATATTAGTAGTTATGCTCTGAAGCTCTTTTTAAATAAACCACGGTGTTCTTTACTTAGGTACAATGAGGTTTCGCAAATGTAAAGGCTAGTAGGTAAATATTTTGAGGGAAATACAATGCAGTTTGCAACTTTCTGTTGATTTAAGATTAGGACTTAATGCAACACTTTTGTGCTTTAAAAATGTCATGTTTTACACAGATGACTCCGTGATATAATGTGGAGTCTACACGACTGATAAATACCACATTTGTCACCCATAGTGGTGACACTGTGGACTGATTATGCTTATCATTAACTTTTTTGTCTATCCTGCTCTAAAACACACACTGTCTGACCATGGGATATTGTGTTACCCAGTACTGGGTTGTAGAGGTCAGACAGGCAGTGGCTCGAAGTAAAATACTGGTCCCGTGAGACTGGAAGCCGACCCCAACATAGTTGCGAAAAGGCTAGGCAGATGATGATGCTTCTTTCAAACACACATACACCATTCAAACTAGATTGCTAATACTATTAAATCCAGCTTCAATCACACACACACACACACACACACAAGAATAACTAATTCCGTTTACTCAATTGTTCGTTACACCTCCGTACTCGAGCGTACAGCTGTAATTTGACCTGGATAAATGTATCTAGGTCAATAGCGGGGTCAAGGCGCCCGCCATTGTTAGCTCGGCAATCAGCTGTAATTACACGTAATTGTGTTATTACCAGCCATGCTGATCTGCTGATGATAACATGAGTTTCAGATGATCGTCAAGACATCATCCCAGTTAAGAAGAACTGCTAAGGGACCCCCCTGCGCTGTTCCTCTTAAGTTGTTCATTAACACCAGTCACCTGTCACTGATGTCTCGACATGGCGTAGAACTGTATCGAGCCGGTCCATTCTGTAAAAAAATCCCCACAAAACGTTGGGTGAAGTGAGCGTGAATTGTCAATCCCTAGCAATAGTATGGGATGAAAACTCCACTTCACCTTATCCATATTTTCAGTGGGAGATCTTTACAGACCGGGCGGTCTTACCAGGGTGAGGGGGGGCCTGGCATACTGCTCCGGTTAGACTGGAAGCTAGGTAGATGATGATCTCCTCAGAATAGTACGGTTGTACACCAATAATTGACTACAACAAGGAAGTTATCTGACTGTTAACAAGGTATTAGAGACCGAATTTCGATCGAAGAGAGAAGAAAATCTCATAATTCGTGCCATATCCTGGAGTACTGCTTTAAGCGTCATGCTCATGATACAGCCGCCCTACAACTACGTTCTGGGATGTTGGTCAAGAACTGGAGCTTGATTATTGTGCCACTGACCGTAACGACCTTCGACACAATTATTGTAGAGTTCACGTCCCACATGTCAATAACCTCTTGTGTCTAAATATTTTTTCATTTGTTTATCTTTATCAGCGTTTCGCTCAAATTCACAATACTCCAGTGTTTATATGAGTATTTAGACAGTCGTTTTGACAATACTACCAACGTTAGGCTTGACGAGAAACTACTTCAGAAACTTAACCAAAGGGTAGAAACGCAACCATATTAAGTCTATTTAGCTTCACTAACATATTTTCTATTAACTTTAAAACAAAATAATAATCCCTGCCTGTTACTGTCCCAGTGGAGGGCTAACTACGGCCTCTACTGATACAGAGATGGCACGAGCATTCATCCTGCTTCCTCAAGAAGGCTAGGGAGCCTTGACAAAATCCCTCAGCGTTAATGCCGACGGAGAGATCAAATTGTAAGGAGTCGCATGACTTCTTTCCAAATTGTAATGTCATTGCCTGCCAAAATTTTTAACGATCTGGCGTTTTACGCTAAAGATACCTGTTTTGTCTAGGCCTGCTGGTGTTACGATGTTTTCCTACACCGATGTCAGCGATGTCTAAGCTAAACTTGGTCACAAGTCACATTGTTAAATATCAGGATTTGAACTCATAACCTCGTGCATTAAAGGCGATGCGTTTACCACTGGCCCATCAAGACATCTTCACGATCAACTGTAGCTCAATATAAAACCTGTAACATAAACGCTCTGCATAATACTTTTGACGCAGGCCTTAACGTCAGTCTTATCGCTTTCAATTTTTATAGTACCACATAATATAACCTCTTTAACTAGTAAATATAAAATCTGTAGGTGTGTGTTATTTATATTCTATCCAAAGGGCATATATGTACGTAAATAACAATAAAAATAATACCAGCCTGTTACAGTCCCACTGCAGGGCAAAGGCCGCTTCTCATGCAGAGAAGGCACGAGCATTAATCACCACGCTTGGTCAAGACGGGTTGGCGATTTCAGACTTATATAAATTATAAGTCCAGGTTTCCTCTTGATGTTTTCCCTCACCGATGCCAGTGATGTCAAAGATAAACTTAGAAAGTACATATGAATTGAAAAAGTCACATATAACCTCGTGCACAAGAGGTGAGGCCTAAACCACTGGGCCAGTTTATGTAGGTACATACTTAAATAAATATACATGCTGATTCCGCTATTTATGTGGATGATAATTCCAAAGAATATCACACAAAAGCTTTATACGAATTTGGACGAAGAAAAGAAAGAATACGAATCCAAAATATGGTAATATAACACACAATCGGTGGTAATTTTTTGGATGTTATAGCGTTATCTTTGCCTACTTGAATTCTGTACATCAGGTCATCATTCAGGTGACCAAACTGAATATAAGCGCCCCATTGCACAGCATTATGCTGAGTGGTTTTCTCCTTGTCACAGTCACGACGATTATAGTTTATTATTTAAGTTAAATATCAATAATAAATAAATAAATAATGCTGGACAATCAACACAGCATCATCTAGCCCCAAGCTAAGCAGAGCTTGTGTTATGGGTACTAGATGACTGATATACTTAACAGAATACATTACATAGATAGATATTTTTTATTATACATAACAAATACCCAGAACACCCGGAACAAATATTTGTAGATCGTACAAACATTTGTCCCAAGGCGGGAATCGAACCCGCAACCTACTGCGTCGCAGGCGGACCTTCGCCCGCCGCGCCACATCGGTCGTATAATACCACCACAATCCGTATAAATTGGAATGATGATGATGACGACTATAACTACACATTCCTAGAACAAAGTCTATCGTTTATATGCAGGTAGTTCTGTCTTATGTGGCAAATCAGAATTTATATACGTAATATATTATAAACAGAAAAGATTTGATTGTTTGTAATGGTTAAACTCAAAAACTCAAAACCTCCACAACCAATTTCAAAAAATTAGAAAGCTACATTAGCAAGTAATAAAGGATTTGTTTTTCTACAAAACTACGCTTTACAGGGGAAGATTGGAGGGGAAAACTTAAAGTTCGAAGGGAAAAGAGCAAAATCCACCACAAACAATATTTCTTACTTTGTTTCTGCTTTTATGCAGTCTAAAAACTGTCCATTTCGGACGAGACGTCTCAAATTCCTTTTTTTTCAGTAACTACCGCATATAGGAAGTTCTTTTGTAAAGGGTACATTACAACATAACATGCCAAATAATATATAAAGTAGTATGACTAGTATTATAGCTTAGTCACAGCCGCAGGGCCATTCAACAAGTACCATCAGGCCAGTTAGTCTGGTTTGCGCTGAGGCCAACAGGGCGCTATTGATTTCCTGATGTTTAGGATTGAGATGTATGCAGCTTTGTTCTGACCTTACGGTAAAGATGGCGTCGCTTCATCAACAAGACATGGCTTCTAAAAGGAATGAGTAAAGTTTAACTTAAAGCACGTTTCGGTATTAATGAGCGTATTTTTCCGACGAAAAACCGTTGTGTGTTCAATTTGACTTCTTGTTCCTACTTCCTCCTACCCAAAAATGGCTCATTTCAAACAAGATGATACATTTTGTGATGATTTATCAGGCTGGTGGTGCAGGCATGGTAATTGAACTGAATTAAATTAAAGGTCTGGACATGCAAAAATGGATTTAGTATTAAAAAAAAAAACACTAAACATTTTGTCTATGATTGTACTTGAAAAAGTTGCCACAACATAAAAAAAAATAGGTAGGTTGGTAATTTTATAATTCTTACATGTTTTTTACCAACACTGCGGCTTTACTCCTGATTGCATGCCACTTCCTCTATTAAATCGCAGGGCAAGGAAGCCTCATCTAATAACGAACGTGACTGTACGCGTGTCCGTCGCATCAGCACCGACCACGTTCCGAATTTGAATGTAATTTGCAAATACCGTCATAACACTAGATGAGAATTTTTACGTTACTAAAATGTGTGAGTTTGTCTTTTAGTTTCGATATGCGTATCATCGAAAGTAGTCTTGTTATGCCCACTTATAATATGTTTGTTTAATTTCACACATATACTATTTTTAATTTAGGCACGTACATAAAAAATAAGAAATAAGTAAATTACAAAAATTAAAAAATATTGCAGTTTAAATTTACACAGTTTTTAAAATTGGTTCCGAACTACATAGTACCAGATATCTAACGCCCTCCGTGCCTCGGAAAGAACAGAGCCCAGCACATCAAGCTATCCCAAACTGTAAAATTTTCAATTGAACATGAACCATATACTTTTGTAATAAAGTTGAAAAACTATCAAAGAAATTTGATAGATTTAGTTAGCTTGATGTGCTGGCCTCTGTACGTACAGCCGTTGATTCCGGCTGTCTTTTCATATTTCATAGTCATCACGGGTAGTCAGAAACCTAAAAGTCTGTCAACTAGACTTACCAAGGGCTATCGTGTTACCCACACTTTCCTATGAGTAAGCAAAAGATACGAATCCAATATTCTTTAGTAATCTAACTGACGAACCAAATTGACTTTATGTATTTTTACCTAGGACACATCCCTATTCTGGTATTCAGCTGCATCGGATTAGACTGGAAGCCGACCCCAACATAGTTGGAAAAGCGGGGCAAACTGTTACTATTTTCAGACTAAACTAAAATATCTTCCTTCCTTTATAAAAAGCCTCCACTGTGACAATTTATTTGTTCTGGGTATTTGCTATGTATAATAAAAATATCTATCTATGTAATGTATTGTATTAAGTATATCAGTCATCTAGTACCCATAACACAAGCTCTGCTTAGCTTGGGGCTAGATGATGCTGTGTGGATTTTGATTGTCCAGCAATATTTATTTATTTTTTATTATTATTATTTACAGGCTTGTAGTCGGTATGTTTTAAAAATGCATTTTTAAAGAAAGACACTATTGAGTCTTGTGCTCCCGTTGTGTCCTGCTGCCATTAACTCCTTATTACCAAAACCGCTTTGCGTTTCACTCAAGAAACTTGAATATGTATGACAGACAATATACAAAATTTACATACATATCCATACGGGTACTGTAAGTGAAGTAAGTTATACCAATACCAAAAGGAATAATATAAACCTATGAATATCATTAGTAATATTGTTAACTTCCTTTTGCCAGCGACTTCGTCCGCGTAAATGTCGGTATACTATGTCCTTCACAGGGTCTCAAACTAGCTATACACCAAATTTTATACAAATCGGCTTAGCAAATTAAGCGTGAAAAGGTAACAGACAGACAGAGACAGTTACTATTACATTTATAATATTAGTACGGATATCATGATGAATCAGACATCCGCCTAGATCGATAAAGGTTTGATAAAAGCTTGAGTTTTATTTTGGCTTGTTTTATATCTACCTAGTATTTGTATATCTACACTATACATACATAATTTTATTATATACTGATAAAAAGAAGCCTATGTCCTTCTCCGGGGTGCAAACTATCTCTTTGCCAAATTTTATCGAAATCTGTTCAGTGGTTTAGGCGTGAAAAGGTAACAAACAAACATACTTTTGCATTTATAATATTATAGTTAGGATTACTAATATAATACAGCTAAAGAGTTTGTTTGTTTGAAAGCGCTATTCTCTGGAACTGACAGTCGGATTTGAAAAAATCTTTTTTCATTAAATAGCCCAATTCTTGAGTAAGGATGTAAGCTATTTAACAACACGCTACGGTCCTTAGAAGCGGCAGAAACCGCGGTGCACAACAGGTATTTAATATCATAATAGAACACACTTTTTATTGTAATAAAAATGCTATGTAAGTATCTACAACGTACGGTCGCGCAGGGAAATGTATAGTTTAGCAGATTAACACAATTTCTAATGCTAATCAATGAGCATGCCTGATTACATAAATCATGTAATTTTGATACAGACTGTACCTACATAATAAAAAGCATGTTGTCCTTGTTGACGCATTGAATATTGTACTTAAAATCATATAAAATTGATTAGTATAGCAATTAAATAAACCGTAAATTGATATCAAAGTATGTGGTAGGTACTACGAGTATTAAGTCATTACTTTAGTCTTGTCAAAAATAATCCTGAATGATGCGATACGACGCCATGTTGACGATATATTGCCGTGCAGTAAAAACGTCCTTCCAGAGCAGCTGTGCAAACAATTTTTAAGTTTTTTGACGAAAAAATTACCTCCTTTTTCCCAAATCTTCTACAGTAAATATACAACTACAGAAACAGACGAATCTCAACCGTAGTGGGCCACATAATTTTGCGGTTTCTTAAGCGGTTCGACGCTCAAACGCTATCAAATGGCTTTTTTTTTCTTTACCAACACAATCGCCATTTTGTAGTCGCGATCGATTTCGCATTGATCCGTTGCGTCGCGATTTATCGCACCGAATACTCGAGTAATTGATTGTGTTTAAAAAAATATTCAATTCGTTCCCGATGCTGATAATCGATAATTGGCTTGGTAAGTTCTACTCAAACCGGTCGGTTTCAATTACACTTTTTAGATATTAATAAATCGACTCTAAATTATTCTTGTGTTCGCATTGGACATGCGTATTGTTACGATATTTGGCTTAATAACCAGTTTAATGAAAACTTTATATTTTATCTATAGTTACATCACTCGTTTTCTAACAGAAGTAACAGAAATTACCTACTTACCAACAATATACGAATTAGGACAAACATTGTGGCTGTATTTACCAAATGTATTTAAGGGCCTTTTTTCTTCAACTTCTACTCAATATTGGTAACAAAAAAAATAATAATAATTAATATCTTCAAAGTAACGGTAATTAGAAACATAAGAAGAGAAGGAGGAAGGTAGGTACCGCATATATATAACAATTCAAGTATACATACACGTATAAATGTAAACGAATATTTCATCACCAACAGAAATATTTAACACGCATATTAGTAAAAAACCGCTTTAAAATTGCGTTCCAAAAACGAAAATCGAAGTGAGAAAAAAAAGTTGCACAAAGCAAAAGGAGTTCGAATTTCAAAGCCTGACGAATCGTAATCGATTTGCTTTAGAACTCGATGCTATGATTACTCAACTCGAACAATTTCGTACCGAATCTATTCACTCCAGTAACTAGGGTGCCACTATATTGTGATCGAATGCACTTGAATTCGAAGTCTTTCTTCCGTGTTCGTGAGAACTCTAAATTAGTTTGGAAATCGGAGTATTATATAATTTGGTCGTGGAAGTATTTAAAATATTGTGTACCGTGTAAAATACACCGTGCGTTTTTTATTTAATAATGTAACCGTTGGTACGTGAGGCCTGAAACTCGGATAGACAAGCACAATTCGCAAAAGGCACCTTACTAAAAACTGCAGTTTTTGCACCGTTAACCGTGGGGCAGAGTGCTTAAGAATTTAAAATTGACAATCATTATCTTCCGTCTATCTCTCTCTCATTCATAACATGCGCAAGAGTGCGACTCGCTAACCCTAACATCATTTAATTGGGTCACAACACTCACCACCAAATTAATTACTATGTTTATTCGTTGATATAGGTTCATTTCAAAAATATCCACAGGATATGAACACTTAAGTTCGTTACGTTCAAATTTTAACAGCAAAGCCGTTAAAATATTAATGGCAGTCAGTTATTTTGTAAACTGTTGCCGCTCTAATGGGCTATTTACAAAATATTAAACAGTTTTGGAGTCGTTAAAGTTGATGCAAATATACTTTCTAACATGTTTTCCATACTAAAGTCGAAGGTACTTGCTGTATGGTATTTTAGGAACGAGTCTCGATAATCCATCAAAGTTAAGATTCCTATTAAACAATACCCGTTTAAAGATATTTAGTAGCGTTTCCGTGGCAAATTGAAGTTGTTAGTAAAAAGTAGTGTATCTGATCTTTTCTCTCACTCTGTCAGTAAGCGTGAGTGAAATCTTTGTGGAGTAGGAGGTGTCTCTGACCACGACTACCACCGTTCAGACGTAAAAAATATGAAATCTTTACCATATCGAAGCCTCCTTACTTACGACAGATACGTTCTTAAACAATTTTTAATACATTTATGTCCTACAAGCTGTGCCCGCTCTCTAGGGTCGTAGCGTAATGTAGAATAGCCTAAAATCTTCATCTGGAATTTTACTGGGCTATCAAATGCAAAATGATTTGTTCAAATACGACAGCTGCTTCCAGAGATATAGATTTATTTGGAAACTACCCTCCGTGAAAACATAGGTGAAGAGGACGCAATTTCTGCAGTGCTATTCTATTAAAAGCTCGCCGTATTCTACTGTCTTCCCAGCATTAGTGCTAGAGATTAACTGGCACAGTTGGTGCAGTGGCTGAGCGATTGACTGCTGCGCCGCGTGTCGTAGATACGATTCCCACACGGAACAAATATTTGTATGGCCAACAGGTAGTTGTACCGGGTCTGGCTGTTTGTGTATGTGAGTTTGAATGTTTGTGAACGCACCCACGATACAGAAGAAATTCCTAGTGTAGGGCAACATTAAAAAAAAAGATTGACAGTTCACTACACCTAACTTTTCTCGGTGAGACTTTTACTGAATAGACCGGCTGCTCTACAAATCAAGAGTATGAGTAACCTGTTTTCCATTGACTAAACACTGTGTCCTGTTTGCAGGTTTTCATCTGAGCGGCGTGGTCCGCGCGCCTGCCGCAGTGCCACCATGCTCGGATCCGGAACGGCTGTACAGGGTCACTGTCTCATTCGACAGGTAAGCGCCACATCGGGTTACGTAAATGAATAAATCATCATCATCTGTCTAGACGTCTCCCAACTATTTTGGGATCGGCATCCAGTCTAACCGGATGCAGCTTAATACCAGTATTTAACATGGAGCGGCTGCTTTTCCGACCTCCACAATTTAGTTTCTAGGTTACACCTTGTTAAGACTGGTTGTTCGTTTCGGGATTTTGATTACACGTAACGACTGGCGGAGATCCACGAATGACAGCCGGGACCAAGTGCTTAACGTGCTTTTCGATTACACGGAGGGGTCTCGGTAGGTCCCATAGGTATGGTCATCAACTGACGGGCCGGCCTGGTCAAGCACAGCTTAACTTGCGATCGATCCGTGCGATAAATAATGCTGCACAATCCACACAGCATCATCTAGCCCCAAGCTAAGCAGAGCTTGTGTTATGGGTACTAGATGACTGATATACTTAATACAATACATTAGATAGATATATATTTTTAAATGAATAAATAAAGACAGATTTATGTAATAGTAACGAGAATATAGCAAAGACTTACGTGGTAATGGAGGGGCAAGCGATAAGCAAGCAAATAAATAGTCGAAGGAGTCACAGACAACCTATCTTTGGTAATGAAGGTTCAAAAATACAGCCTGAACCGAATCCCTCGTGGGATTATCGCGCTCATATAACGTCTGAGAGCAAATGTTTGAACGTGAACAAATTCTACTTTTGAATCTTCAGGTAAACACGAAAGTACCTTATAAAAAGACCACGACCACAGCCACAAAAATCAATCATAGTTCACGCAAGCGAAATAAATAGTTTCTTCAACCATCAGCTTACACGAAAACAAAGAAGTTTTAATAGAAAGGGTCACAAAGGCCCTACTATTGTTTATTCTAAAAGGGCACTTTTTACCCAAAGGCCGATGTACCCGCATAATGGGCATTGTGTAGAAAACTTTGTCACTTCCAATAATGGCGATTGTCGTTTACTTTATGATAGTATTCTCCGGAGCTAAGTTGTGAGACTTTTTGAAATATGTCATGGATAAATAAACTCGGAGATTATGGAAAGATAAGAATCGTTATTCTGAGTAACGAGTTCGAGTTATGGATAGCTAGCTTATTTAAGACCAGTATTTATTATTTACCATTAGTATCGCTTTAAAGCGTCCACAAAGTTAAGTCAGGTAACTAATACCGAGTCAATCTAGAACCTAGGCAATGACAAGGTAACACATACGATATCACCGTCCTAATCCAAGCTTCTCAACAGATGCAAGATTACCGGAGTGACGTGCAGCTGCGAAGCTCGCGACATCTTCTGGTGCCAGCACGTGGTGGCGCTGGCGCTGTACCGCATCAGGAACGCAGACTCCGTCAGGCTGAGGGTGCCTATCTCAGGTTAGACTTGAAACCATCAAGACGAAGACGAAAGTCTTCCGTTTTTAGCTGTAACATGTCCTGATAAGTTGTAGTAGTAGCACAATCAAGAACAATGAAACCCTCGTTTTCCGAACTTTAATCAATATCGAGCATTAATAATTGGAACTCAAGATCTACAAGAACAACCACCTGAATTATGACACATAAGTTCACATATTGATCGAATAGATTTTACAAGACCTACAAACGTCCGGCCTTTTATTTACGCCAGAATTTTAACTACGATTCGGCAACCTTTGTGCAATATTAAAAGCCCTGATCAGCTTGTAATAAAACAATCGAATCTCCTTTCAGAAACCCTCCTGCAGATGGACAGACAACAGCTCCAAAAGTTCGTGCAGTACTTAATAGCGGAACACCACACGGAGGTACTTCCTACGGCGCAGAAGCTGGCTGATGAGGTCCTTCAGGCCAGGTCGGCTATCAACAGGATCTGTGGAGCTCCTGACCCTACAGCTGGGCCACCGCCTGATGCACACCATGCCTGGCACTTAGATGAACAGCAAGTACGTTCGAAATTTCAATAGTTTATTTTTAGTGGCATGAATAGCTTAAAAGTACTATCCGAGTACGTACGTTAGTTGAGACTATGCTCTGACTTCTATTTCTTGGGTTATCGGCCTAGTTTGTGACACTGATGTAGTAGTTCTAAGACCCATTTTTCAGATTTATTGCTTTTTTAAGATAAAGATATTCATTTATGGTGTTGAATGTTGCCACCAAGATCGAAGCACCGATCAAGTCTCTAAGGCATTAAAGATTTTTTTTCTTCTTCTTAAAAAACATTGCCTCACACTAGGAATTTCTCCTGTGTCGTGGGTGCGTTCACAAACATTTAAACTCACATACACAAACAGCCAGACCCGGAACAACTACCTGTAGGCCATACAAATATTTGTTCCGTGTGGGAATCGAACCCACGACACACAGCGCAGCAGTCAATCGCTCAGCCACTGCGCCAACCGTGTCGTCGATTATGACGATGACTTTCTTTAATTTTGATGTTATGTTGGTTTCAGGTCTGCGAACAAGTGAGAGCGTACTTATTACAGGGGACATATTACAATGCAAATAAACAACTTAACTCATTATTTTCTAAGGTAAGAGCTTCAAACTTTCCTTGCATGATACGTTCAGGCTGGGCTTCTCCTTAAAGAAAGCATTAGATGAAATAGACCTTCCTATTCTTAAGTGGAATCCTAAGGGAACCAGATTACTCACTTAATCTGATAAAAAAGTAGAAAAGATTTGGACTGTAACTCTTTTTATATTTTTACGAAGCCTTGCTTGAAGTATTCACTCCGAACCAGCCGTAGTTGGGTTTTAAAGATAAATGGAAGTCCCAAAAGCCTTTTAATGGAGATCACCTTAATCTTAACAATTCTTATACATTCTAGGTAAGAGAAATGCTCCGCGCCCAAGACTCCAACGGTCCGCGGATGCTAATGCTGATGACAGAACAGTTCCTATCAGACCCTCGGCTACTGCTATGGAGGAACCAGAACACCCCCATGACGGAGAAGTGCAGGCAGTTATGGGAACAGCTGGGAGCCCTGTGGGTCAGCATAGTTCTGGACCCAGGCAGTAATAAACACCATAGGATACAATGGAGGCATCTGTTGGAGAAATGGTCCGCTGTCGAAGTGTGTCCGACTGAGGATCCTGATTATCGGTCTTTCCCTTTGGTAAGTGTTTTTAGTAATTGCTTGTTTTATGAATGACGACCGATTTCAATAACACATCTCAATCCTAAATTAGAGATCGATCATTGTCTGTCACTAATTAGGTATTGTGTGAGTTTTCAATCTGCAACCTTAAGAGCGAATCATAAGCAGCAGTTTAGATTGCGAATTGAGATACATTATTGAAATTGGCAGTTAAATACTCTTCAGACGAAAGAAGTCTACGTTGATTTTTGAAATAAATAATTTTTGCTGCAAAGGAATTTGAATTCTGAATTCTTAATCCTCCATTTCCAACAGTAAATAATATTTTCGATCTTGTTCCACAGTACGCGAGAGAAAGAGAAAGAAACGAGAGGGATCGAGACAGAGACCACAGAGACAGGGACAGAGAGAGGCACCGTGACCGCGAGGAGAGGGACAGAGAGAGACTGCGGGAAAGAGAGGAGAGAGATAGGTGAGTTTCAATAGGGATTTCTAATGTTCGCTAACTCTTCATTAAGGAAGCTGGGGTTATCCTTACACTGAAACGTGTTCACGGTCTACTTTTCTCTTAATTTCAGTAGATTTAATTGATAAATTTATTTTATTTTGGTGCAGAGAAAGACATAGAGAGAGACAGAGAAGAGAAATGCATTCCCATTCAGAGAGTTCCGACGAAGAATCTAGGCCTAATAAGTGAGTAGCTGAACCCTTGTATCCATCGTATTCTTACAAATGTAGGTCTTAACATACAGCATCATCATAATCCATCTCTGTCTGTATATCTTGACTCTCATCTTCAAGACGCAGATGTTCAATGCTATGTATGCTTTTGACGACCGATGTGGCGCGGCGGGCGAAGGTCCGCCAACGACGCAGGAGGTTGCGGGTTCGATTCCCGCCCTGGGACAAATGTTTGTACGATCTCCAACGATTTGTTCTGGGTGTTCTGGGTATTTGCTATGTATAATAATAAAAAAACTATCTATGTAATGTATTGTATTAAGTATATCAGTCATCTAGTACCCATAATACACGCTCTGCTTATCTTGGGGCTAGATGATGCTGTGTGGATTGTCCAGCATTATTAATTTATTTATGTCCCACTCCCTACAAAGATCAACTATAATTACGATTGCTCTCCAAGCTTTTTCTAGAAATTTCTTCAGATTAGTAATGTTGATTCTTTTACAGTTATGAACGTGAGTACAGGAGAGCAAGCAAGAGATTAAGACTTAACAACCAAAGATCCCCACCGCAACTGACGCCACGGACTGTTTTTCATAAGTAAGTCTGTCTACAACCATGATCACTAGAGCATCACCTGCCTAGCCTTTTCCCAACTGTGTTGGGGTCGGCTTCCAGTCTAACCGGTTGCAGCTGAATACCAGTATTTTACATGGAGCAACTGCCTATCTGACCTCCACAACCCAGTTACTGGGCAACACGAGACCCCTTGGTAAGACTGGTTGTCAACCATTATTACTAGAGCAAGGAACGAAAATACAATAACAATTTTATCGACTAGTGTCAGTTGCACTGCCTGACGAAATGCCTACGTTGTGCAATATTGGCCATAGAAGGTCCGTATGCTTATCTGGGGATAGTTTTATTCCATATTCATGAGCAATAATATAAAAAAAAACATATTATTTATCAACTGTCATAAATATATTTAAAATCAGGTTGGATCGACCCGTAGAGTTGTTGTTACTTAGCCACGAGCCCCTCTTATAACCAAAGCCAAGTTACAAAAACCTAGAACGTCGGTCCAGAAAGGTTATTCCATAAAATACTCTTGTCTTCGTTCACTGACTCAGTTCATGATCCTAACTTATTCCCATCTGTCCAGGGCGCTGGACGCGGTAGACATATCCTGGGAGAACGAGCATCTGAAGAACATCCTGGGCAGCGACGAGTACGCTGACCCTGACAAGCCTGAGAAGCCGGGCAGTTCCACCACCACCACCCTGCTGCCTTACCCCAAGTTCAATGAGGATGGACAGCCCCTGTGGCATGGTGAGTGGGACGATACTGCATATTTGTATACACTATAATTGAAAAGAGCTGTTTCCATGATAGTCCATAATTCTAGATAATATAATAGTACTGAAGTTGGTGTTTTTGAAAAATCTTGGTAGCTTATATTAAAGAAACCCGATTGATCGTTAGCTGTATGCCCAAATCGGAGCACAGTCTCTAGACTCAGCTCCGATTTGGGCTATTAAATTGGCGGAATCTTTTATTGAACTGAAAGTGTTAAATGGGCCACTTGCACATTAACACGATAAATTCTCTAATGATGTTGAAATCCGCATGAAAATCCATTATGTATCTTAGAATAACTAAGATGACAAACAGTCGGACACAAATGGAAGATGACGAACGAACACACATGATTTTGTTTTATACATATTATTCATAGGTTTTCTAACCATCCACACTTTTGCTATTTGTCAAGTTACTGCTGGAAGCATCTAACGTCGTTGTTTTAATTGCAGAGCACTTACCAGTGGTGGGAGCTCGTATCGAGGCGCTGAGAGCGCACGGCCGCGCGCCTGCAGCACTCCGGCTCGCCGTCAGCGCCGCCCGCGCCATGCGGCATCGCCAGGTAATGTGCTCCCCATAGCTCAGCTATCATGACTACTGAAACGAATTCCATCTTTGGTATAAAACCACGGAGCTGTTTTATCCATCGTCAGTCGGCGATGACTACATCAGTTAGAACTTAGAATTTATATGAAAAGTGACTTCCAGACTTACGACGAAAGGCTAGGCGAGAAGTCTCGCGAGAAGACCAAATCAACAAACAAGGAGAGGGCGACAAACTATTATTACGCAAGTTTCTCGGGTGTTCTCGGGACTTCTCGGCAAGAGTCCGGAGGCCGCAAAAAAATTACATCGGTACTTTGCATGCTTGAACCCAACAAACCGTGGCTCAACTTTATAAACTAGCTATAGGTGCTCAAAAAGTAAACTCCGCAACTCTTGGCTATCATAAAATTCCATATTATTAAGAAAGACCGTGGGTCCACGAGTATTAACCGTTTTCCGTTGCAGGAGGTGTCCCAACAACGCTGGCAGTCCGCGGGCGGCGGCGAGGCGGGCTCGTCCAGCGCGGCGTGCGGCGGCGCGGACGCCTGCGCCGGCGCGTGCGGCGAGCGCGCCAAGCTCAGCCAGGTGTGCGCGCACATGGACTTCGGCTCCTGTCTCACCAGCGCCGCCACGTGTGCCTTGTCGCACTCGCAGAGGTGCATTGGTAGAGGTAAGCCAATTCCGGACTTTACACCATCGTTACAAGATCCTTTTGCCCGATCCTTTTATCGTTACAAGATACACTATTAAATTCACGTCAGAAACTAAAATCCACTCTTTTGCCCTACAGATAGCAGATGTTGGACAGGCTGGACGTTAGAGGCCATTTGGTGCGTTTACGAGTGTCTAGCGGACGCCTGCCTGGCGCCTGACGACCAGCGAGCGTCTCCTAGACTACACACCGCGTACCTAGACGAGGAGCCCAACACCGGCTTACCACCTAGGTAAATATAGTTCCTGGCAGTAAAATGTACTGTCCACTGCTAGGTAGGATCTGCACGGAGATGTTCAGTTGTTCAACAGTCACCCATTGTGAAGCATGGCTATGAGTCGCTAGATATATAATTCCGCCTACATTATCATACAAAGCGAAGCTAAATTAGGCGCTTTGTCATGGGTTGATGTGTAGCAGCACTTTGACATGATAAATAATTGCATTTAATTCCATCATAGGTATCAGCACGTCCCTGTGGCGGGTAGCAAGAACCCTGAGGAGACGTATCTAGCGCTAGCGCTGGAGGCAGCTCTTCTTGGGCTGGGTGTTCAGCGTATGCTACCCATGGGGCTGTATGCGCAGGAGCGACATTGCAAGCAGGTGGGTTTAGAAAAATCATCATGTCTGTTATCCCCAAGGGCTGTGGCAGAGGCATTATACATTTTTTTCATTTCACCGTTCCATTAATTTCCAATTTGCCATTGATAGGACAAGTCCAGAATTAGGAATATAACCGACAAATTTGCGATAGGAAACCCAATTTTGTTTACGTAAATCGTAAACAAAATTGGGTTTCCTATCGCAAATTTGTAACCTGGTAATTTAGTCGTCTGGTTTGTTTATAGTTTTCAGTTAGTTTGGTTTAAATTGAGTGCAGGAATAATAGAGTTGGTGTTGTCGTGCAGGAGGAGCGGCTGATCGCGCAGCTGCAGCGCGTGGAGGGCGAGGCGGCGGGCGGCGTGTGCGCGCGCGCGGCGGCGGCGCTGCTGGCGGGCGGGCCGGCCTCCTGCCTGGGCGCCCGCGTGCACCCGCGCGCTGCGCCCGCGCACACCTTCGCCCGCTTCCTGTTCCTGGCGCTGCTGCCGGCGCATCCTGACCTCGCGTACCGTGTTGGCCTCAGAGCTATGAGGTTAGTTGACCATCTAATACAAACTTTTGGTATGTCTTGGAAAAAACGGGAAAATTTCACACTGTAACAGGTTTGCAGCACCAGTACCTTATAAAAACCAGTACCTTCATTTTTCCTTAATTTGTCTACTAGATGAGTCAAACGTAAAGATACACTCTTAACGTTTGACCGGGCGTTAACCTCATGCGCCGATCATATGATATTTGCGTGCACGTTTAGTGGAAAATCATCCCAAGGACGCCAATAGCAAAGCGCGTGCATATCCACAAAATATATAGAAATGTATGTCTATTTGTCTACGCGTTATGTAATAATATTATTAGTTTATTTACGCAACGTTCGACCGATTTCGGCTTACGTTCTTCTCTTCAGCCATCCTGTAGGTATATTAAAAAAAAAAAACAAAACGCTGTCTGTGTGTTTCTAGACACTGTATCGTGTATAACCGGCCCTTACGTACCCGACGATTACTTGCCACTCCGTCCCAGAAAATCTGCATTTTAATTTGCGTAGTAATATTAATTTAAAGAAAACGACTAATGTGGTATATTTCGTCCAGGTTACCGATGGTGGAGGAGGCGTACGCGCTAGACGGCAGCAGCGCGGCGGGCGCGGGCGGCGCGGCGGCCGGCGCCTGGCACACGCTGCAGCACGCCGAGCAGCAGCAGGCGGCCCTCGCCAGCGCACTGCTAGGTAACATCACCACACTAACTAACGTTATCATCAAACCATCAGACCAGCAGACCAGCAGACACGCCACATCATCATCCCACTGGTCGACCTTATCAGTCAAGTTCTTCTCTTCATCGGCAGCTCTGATAATCCCACTTGTGACTGTGTGTAAAAACTAACGCAAAATTATAGGAGATATTCTACTATTCCTTCACCTACTATAGTAACATACCAGCCTGTTACTGTCCCACTGCAGGGCAAAGGCCTATTCTCATACAGAGAAGGCACGAGCATTAATCACCACGCTTGCTCAAGACGGGTTGGCGATTTCAGACTTATATTAATTGTAAGTCCAGGTTTCCTCACGATGTTTTCCTTCACCGATGTCAATGATGTCCAAGATAAACTTAGAAAGTACATATGAATTGGAAAACTCACATTGGTACTTGCCCAGGTTTGAACCCACAACCTCGTGCACAAGAGGCGAGGCCTAAACCACTGGGCCGTCATGACATTCCTTCACCCGCTCGAATAAAAAGTCGTCAGTATGGTGAGGTCATCATAATAGCGTCTCGTGAACCCCCAGGCGCAGCCCGCGGCAACCCGGGGCGCCTGCGCGCCGCGCTGGGCGCCGCACAGCGCCACGTGCGCTCGGCGGCGCAGCTGTTCCGCCTGGCGCAGGACGCGCTGCGCCACGCCGCGCCGCCCGCCGCGCCGCACCACCACCGCGACCTGCTGGCCGCCGCCTTCGAGCTGGGCTTACAGGTACCTACATCATCATCATCATCAGGCTATACTAGTGCACTGCTGGACATAGCCCTCTCCTAATGAGCGCCATAGCGCCCTGTCTTCAGCTTGCCGCACCCAGCATCTGCCTGCAGTCTTTCACAGATCGTCATCCTACCTGGTCAGAGTACGTAGGTACATACTGGACATCATCATCGATGATCAAAATCGAATTTGCCACTTTCGTCATAGGCATGTCTGGTTCGATAAAGCTGTATTTCTTCACCACACACATCGCCACAGCGGCAGCGCCATCACGTACAATTTTTGCGTATGGTATTTCGCTTTGCGCATGATGTAGACGCAGACGCAGCCAGAACTTTAAATATTAATATGGATTGTAGTCGTGAAGTCTTCTGATTTTAATTGATGACGTCATATTTAAAAAGTCAGTCGTACTTATTTTACACCGAATGTAACACAACTTACAACATGCTAGGACATTTCAGAGACTCACTTTGAGTTCCTTGAATAACTGCAGTTTTACACTAGTGGGATCCCTGGAGGAGTTTTGTTGTCACAACTAATTGTTGTTATTTAACCTGCAGGTGCTCAGGATGACGCTATCCTCAGTGAACTGGCGCCGGCGCGAGATGGTGCGCTGGCTCGTCACGTGCGCCACGGAACTGGGGCTCGATGCGTTGCTGTCCATCATGCAAAACTGGTCAGTATACTTTAATACTTTTTTTTTTGGACTTCCTTTACCAATTATCTCGTAATATTTGGACAAGTAATCAAATGAAATTTTAATACTTAATTTTAAAAATGGCCGTACAACAGTATATGTCTCAAAAGCGAATGATTATCGAAGCTATACAGCAATAGCTTGAATTTTATTCAGGGTATACCCTGAATAAAATTCAAGCTATTGCACCTGGATGTAATCATGTAAGACGGGTCGAGCTCGAATGTGGCGGTACTCTGTTATCTAGGTCAGAATGGAGCAAAAGCCACCACCCCCACTTTTCCACTGTTACACCAATGCTTGTTTTACCATAAGGTCATATTATTACTAAGGTAAATTTCCTATGTCCTGTAGGTACGAGCTATTTACGCCAACGGAAGCGACGGGTCCTGTGGCTGCAGCGGCGATGTCGCACGCGACAGCACTGCGGCTCGGCCTGAGTTTCGAGCAACAGGAGAAGCTGAGTGCCTGCGCGAGGACGTTAGCGCTGCAATGTGCTGCTAAGGTAATTGATGTGCCATCTAGATTGTTTGAGGGTCAAAAATACTGCTTTAAGTTACTGTTATATCATCATCATTCCACCGAATGCAATCGCGGCATTTACCGGATTCGTACCCCATCATCCGTCCTCCTTGTGGGAGGCCTAACCATGCTGCATCATACAGTACGCAATCATCACTTCAGAACATCAGTCATCAACTTCAGCTGCATCAGTTGTTCAACTCCACTACATCTACAGCTGCATCGGTTACCTTGTCGCACCTTGATATACGCAGACAAACTTCTGTGATTGACTTTGTGCCTTTTTATTTGGTCTAATCATTTAGTAACCGGTACCTGGAAACTGGTCACTGGTCGTAACCTGTTCAGAAAGTAATAGTTTCCCTCGGCCCAGGACCCGCCGGGCTGCGCCCTGAGCGCGCTGTCGGTGTGCGAGGGCTCTGCGGGCGCCTTCGAGGCGGCGTGCGCGGCCGTGGGCGGCGCGGCGGCGCGCGGCGCGCTGGCGTCCAGCCAGCTGTTCGCCGTGGCGCGCTACATGGAGCAGCGCGGCCAGCCCGCGCGGGCCATGCGCCTCGCCACGCTGGCCATGCGGAACTTGCATTTACATTATAATCAGGTAAGGAACAACATAAACTTGACTAATTAAACTTTCCCAGTGTATTTTTCAAATTCATCAAGAGGTACCGGAAGTACTAGAAGAACCAAATTACATTTCATACCAAAGGATGGATAATAGAATCTTATTTCTTTATATCACCTACTTCATGTAACTTTACTTTATACTCCATGTTAGCGTTTTATACAGATAAAGACTTTGTTTGAGTGAGACTGATACCATTTAATGTTTATATTCCGGACGGCACGGTTGGCGCAGTGGCTGAGCGATTGACTGCTGCGCTGCGTGTCGTGGGTTCGATCCCCGCACGAAACAAATATTTGTATGAAACTACAGCTAATTGTTCCGGGTCTGGCTGTTTGTGTATGTGAGTTTAAATGTTTGTAAACGCACCCACGATACAGGAGAAATTCCTAGTGTGGAGCAAAGTTTAATTAAAAAAATTTTTTGTATGTGAGGCTTACTTTACTTAGTCAGACAGATAGTCTAAGTGCGATGTGTCAAACTTCCCCTTTTTGTAAAATTTTATGAGCCGTATTAACGAGTACACTGTTCCTGGTTGACTGCATTTTTTTATCACAAAGTCACGACTTAAGCACTTACGTCACGCCACAGGATAGTCACCCCGCGATCGCGGACATTCACTGGGCAGTTGCGCTGGCGCACTCGCTGGGCCGCGCCGAGCTGCAGGCGATGCTGCCGCTGTTGGTGAAGAACGTGCAATGCGCGCCTGTGCTGGTGAGTCACATTCATTAAAATGCTTTTACATCCGTGCTGGAAGACATTTTGAGGAAACCATCAGCACATGATGTATTTTAAATAGCACACAGGGCCAAATATTTTTTTCTGAAGAATGGGACGCGATGTGTATTGATAATACAAAAAGATACAAAACAAAAAAAGACTTCATAAAGTTAAGAAACTTCAGCTGAATACACTTTTGAATAGTGACACTTTTTGCCCATTGTTTACAATCACCTTTTGTAAATCTTGGCACTGTTAGACTTTCTCAATCAACTCGTTACTATTGACAATAAGGATTACAATCAAATTGGATCCGCGTGATGGCACTACTGTCTAATACTACTAATATAGTTCCTTGACGCTGAAGCTGAAGTGTTTGGTCTAGTCACCGAATGGTTTGCATTACATTCCCTAACTTTGGACAAGTTTAGTGACACCCCCCCCCCCCCACTCCCGCCCCGCAGTCGGACGTGCTGCGGCGCTGCTGCGTGGCGGCGGCGGGCTGCTCGCGCTCGCGCGGCGCGCCGCCCCGGCCGCCCACGCCGCTGCGGCCGCTGCTGGAGGCGGCCCTGCGCGCCTACGCCTCCACCACGCACGCGCGCCTGGCGCACATCTCGCCACGACATTACGCTGACTTTGTCGAGTTTCTTGGTATGTATACGTTGATCCTTTAAATTTGTAATTATTAGTAAATGGACTCTGGAAGGAATGAAAGCTCGTGAGCTCGAGGCTAAATTTCTATAACGATTTCTATAACATAAAAAATGTCAGGACGCTTTTTGTTCATTAGTGCCTTTCAAGTTTCAAGCGACATCTTTCACTCATAGTGAAACGTCTGAACATAAAATGAAGTCATTAGACTATAGCAGATATCAGCACTCGAGGTCATTCTCGAGTTATACAGATATTTTTATATATACAGATGATTTTTTTATGGCCCTTTGATTATTTATTTTTATTTATTTTTTCATGTATTCGTTTCTTGTACCTATACTGGCTTTGAAAAAACATAAAATTATCAATACCATAAGCATAAAATATATATGATAAGGTAATCTCGACTCTCAATCATGATTGCAAGTCATTGCAGTCCCTAGGTGGGTCACACTGGCAGCTCGTTTTACCCATTTTTCGACGGAGAACCTTTTTCTGAATAGCACTGCATTTTGCTTGGCCCTATTTCACCCTGTGTTTCTCATCTGCAGGCAAAGCCCGTGACACGTTCGCACTAGCTCCGGACGGCCCGCATCAGTTCGCGGCCTTACTTCAGGAGATCAAGCTCAAATACAAAGGGAAGAAGAAACTCATGTTCCTCGTCAAGGAAAGATTCGGATGATACAGCAATGTTACTCGTTACAAAGCCCACCGAGCTAGCAACTGTTTTTCTAGATACGGCATTCCATATTGATAATAGTAAAAAGCATTTTTGTTTTGATGCGTGAAAATTTCGTTAAAAACTTTGGGGTATAGCATCGTTGTTTGTGCTTTAATAATGTCACAATGCTTATGCTCAAGGCATCAAGATATTGTTAAAGGCTGTTGATTTTTCTGGTATGCATAGATTAAAATACTGGGTCAAACGGAATACTTAAAAAAAAAACAAGCTTCTTGCACTCGGCCCGTATTCCTAGGCTCAATAGTCAATCAATATGTGCGGTCTTTCTCGATAGTTGTAGTAAAAAAAGGAGGTAATGTTAAACTCATGGCACGCTACATATTTGTTTTTGTTTTTTATTTTATTAAAATAGTGCAATAAGCTGCCATGATGAAAATACAAATTTAGCTTACGTTGTGCCTATAAACATTTGTCATAGGCTGTCATGTCGCATAATAAAAAATCATATGTCGTGGAAAATAATAAGTTCAATCACGTTTCGGATGATACACTTATTCACACTAATTTCCATGACTTGTCACGTTATGTCACTAGTGTGACAAATGCACATAAATACGAGAACATGAACCGTTTCGTTCCACGGTAATTTAGGCTCGAAATAGTTTTACCATTACGGTAAAAATCATTACCTCATGCAAGGTACACATAATCTCGTGTACCCGCCGTGTACCAAACCAGTCTATTCTAAAGTATTATTTTTTATTTAATAATTATAAATACGGCTGACCTCGTAATTTTCATTTTTTTTATAATCGTAAGAAATGATCTCAATAATTCCATTTGTGTAAATAGAAACGAGTTTGTAAATATAGTTCGAAGACAAGTTTAGTATTGGAAAATGTTAGTTAATTAATGTAATAGTTAGTTATGTGGTCTGTGCGAGGATTGCGTGTTGTACAAATTGTGTAAATGTCGGCGTGTTGTGAGATGACGGAGTATCGATGGTGTGGAGCGGTATTCGCACAAATTGCAAGTTGTAAGTAGGTAGGTATAGCGCGCCACCCGTATAGAGTCCAATAGCAATGGGATAATTCATAAAATATGACACAACACCAAAGAAATATATCGTAAGTCCAAGTGTGAGATAAGCAACGCCATCATATTTTCAGTATTCTTGAGTATTCTGTATCTGTAGATAATTGTTTATGTTACCTCCCTGGTTATGCTTTTTATCTTGAACGGCAGATCAACAATGCCAAACACGGGATGCATACTTTTAACACGAAATCTTGTTCTGTTTATAAAATATTAATAAAAAAAAGACGTTATTTAACTAATGATGCCGTATATCTTGTCTGTTTTCTATGTCGTTACACAAATCTTATTTGAGAGTTGTTTACTTTTGAATATAAGTAAGTTTACTTCAATCTACATCATTATTTCTATAACTCAGCCTTTTTCTTGTTTAGAGTAGAATATAAAAAAATAACAAGAAGTGCATTTATAAAGATAGAAATGATTAATATTTAAATAGAGATGATGTATGGATAGTGTTGAGAGAATAGTATGAATTGAATAGTATATAGACTTAATGAAGGACTTTTGTACTTTTTGTGGTGTGTATGAGGGTTGCGCAATAATTATTTTGACACTGTACAAAGAAACATACAAAAAAAAATTGTATCCGTTCACTATATCAAAATGTTGCCAACCCTATAATGTGTCAAACAAAAAAAACAGGACATTAGTACTCATTATAATATTGATAAAAATGTAAATATTAAAAAATATGATTTTTAGTTAGAGTGCTGATATTAGACACATCCAATATCTTCTTTATCAGAGACTTTTACACGAAGAGTAAGTAATATGAGATAGGAAAGTGATCAATAGTGACAGTAAACATATGTTATATAATATACCGCTTTATACATGTTACATAGATCGGCATAACATAGTTAAGTTTAGTTTCAATTTAGTGGAAGCATATTTAGCTTGAGAAAAATCTGAAACCAACATTAAAGGCAATAAAAAAAATAAAACACGAGATGTGTTTTAACTCTGTGATCTACCTCTCAATTATTAAAAAAAAAGTCTCAAGATAATTAAGTTTCCTAAAAAAGTTACAAAATATCAGAATAGGCGTGTTACTGTTTAAGTGTAAAGTGAAGCATCTCAGTCTGATTGCAACATGGCGTAAGTGGTGTTTATAAAATTATTTTTTGTATGAAAAGAGAAATTAATTTCCTAGGCAAATAACTTTTGAATATCAAGCAATAATTTGGAAGCCTTCGGCCGGTCTGCCGTGATTTTGTGTACAACTTTATTGGTTGTCGAGAACATGTGTCGTGTAGCTTAGTCAGTATGAGACAGTTGAAATGTGAATCGAGAGATATTTTCATTAAAGAAATTTATAGCAAAATTATTATTGTAAAGCTTTTTTATCATAATTTCTGTTCTTTTTCTAGTTACTTTTTTTATCAAATAAGTAGATTTTCCTAACATCGACTTGCCAACTTGTAACTCCAAGCTAATATTTGACCTCAAGTGCCTTCAGGCGAGTCCAAATAAGCCAGACCGGCTCTTACTTGGTTATGTTGTATTTTTATTTTGTACTCTGTCAGTGGTTATATTGTAATTGTGTTGTACGTCAAACGTGGACACCCTTCAGTGCTGGTATTATGAAGGTGATAATTTCAATATAAATAATTGAAAAATAATGTATCTTGTTTTATTTATACTAAGGATTTTTTCCAGCTTCGCCTGTCACAAATTGTATAGAAAAACTTACTAGTTTCTCATTTTTTCTATTGGTGAAAACCACATCCCCTTTGAATGACCATCCCATTCCTCATGCATGAAAAGCGAGGCCATAACCACAGGGTTATGGCCTCGCTTTTCATGCATGAGGTTATTGGTTAAAATCTGGGAAAGTAACAAAATGACTTTTTCAATTCTTCGAAGATCATCTTAGACATCACTGACATCGATGAAGGAAAACATCGTAAGGAAAGCTGCACTTGCAATCAATATTAGTCTATAATATCCAAACCGCCTTGAGCAAGTGTGGTGATTAACGGTTGTGGCTTCTCTGTATGAGAAGAAGCTCTGCAACGGGATAGTAAAGGCCTGGTATTATTACCTTTGACCCTTTGACCAAAAGTTCGTATCAAATGGATGGTATCATCATAGTCACCACCTCTGGATAAACTAACTCAAAGGTGGCTTTAATTTCCATCTTGTCATTAACTAAAGCAAGGATTAGCAAGATATACATACCTACATATAACTTATTATTTGTGTGTTTATAAAATGTCTACTTAATAGTATTTTATCCTTTTCTTTTCTACAGAGTGATGGAAATACTTTAAAGGAGTATAGCACACGTGAAAATGAACATTTTTATAGGGCCAATATTGAAATGATAAAAATAAATAAAACCAGCTGCCCTCTACATTTTATTAAGTACTACGAACATAAATGCATGGAGTAGCCAGCGTAGCTACATTAGGGACGGGCGGGACAGCGCCCCGGGGCCCCCAAGCTCAAAGGGCCCTCGGTCTCAATGAAAGACCGAAAAAGTTATAGAAGTAATATCGAATATTAAAAAAAAAATGGAGTTTTAGGCCCCTGGACCAAGAAACCTCAAAAGGCTCGAAATGAAATTACAAAAATTTCTCCACTTCCAAAACATAACAGAGTGGAACATGGGTTTAAAGGTATGTTTCCCTAACCAAATGCAGGCGACCGCAGCCTGCAGGCAAAATACTATTAACTAGTACTTCGCCCGCGACTTCGTCCGCGTGGATTTCGAACTTTAACATCACCTCCACCCCTAGTTTTGAAAATAAAATATAGCCTGTTAGGGGGCGTCCATTAATTACGTGAGGCGTTTTTGAGAATTTTTCGACCCCACCTCCCCCTTGGTGAGATATCGTAAGATTTTCCTCAATTCCCTCCCCTAATCTCAGAGATTCTTCAAAACTTCTATTTGGACTGTAAACGTTGACGTTGTTGTGTTGACGACACGGTTGGCGTAGTAGTTAAGCGATTGGCTGTTGCGCTGCGTGTCGCGGGTTCGATCCCCGCACGGAACAAACATTTGTATGGGCTACAGATAGTTGTTCCGGGTCTGGTTGTTTGTGTATGTGAGTTTAAATGTTTGTAAACGCACCCACGATACAGGAGAAATTCCTAGTGTGGGGCAACGTTTTAAAAAAAAAAAAAAAAAAAACGTGTAGGATTATTGAGAAAAAATGGAAATATCACCTCTTCTTGACAGCACTTTTTCGTCTTGTAGACGTGTCTTTTGACGTAAGCATTATAAAGCTAAACAATCGAGCGCCATAAAAAAATAATAATTACGCGATTTTTGCCAGGACGGGGGGGTCTTGGCAAAAATCGCGTAATTATTTTTTTCGCAGAAAACGGTGTAAAATTGCGTGAAAAAATATTTCTAGAATAAAATATGGCCAAATCTAAATCAATCAAATAGTATTTGTCGTATTCGTCCGAACTTCGCAGAGCAGCGAAATGGCGCTCCTCCCCTCACCACCTCCCACCTACGTGAGATTTGGAAAGATTTAGCTTGATCCCCTCCCCCCCCCTATAACACCTCACGTAATTAATGAAACATAAAACATTTTTGGAAATGGGATCATCAGTTCCGCAGATTACCCCCCTACCTACATACAAATCTACAAACGTATAATACAAATTTTACCTCTTCATAATATTAGTATAGAAGTGTAGATTAACTTAGCTTTTATTTGCGTAAAATTATGAAAAAATATGTCCAGATGACGTTAGGTTTTGAAGCTCATTACGTAAAAAAATAATTACGTAAATAAATATTTACGTAATTACAACACCGGCTGTGCACTAGGGACACCGTTGTCTCTAGTGCAAAGCAGGTTTTTTAGGTGAAGTAGCGTTGCACCTGTAAAGTATTAAGTTTACATGGGCCCCAAATCCAATTTTGCCTTGTTTGCACAGCTACGCCACTGGGTGTAACCTATTTTTTTTCGATTTGCACCGAAGTCAAAGTTGTTTTCATAAGAACTGCACTCCCCAGTTTGTTCATTGTTCTACCTACCGCTCTGTATAAGTTACACTGTAGTTAAGAAGTACTCATAACCTTAGATGAACTTACCTATCTGACAGTGACAGCTAAGTTTTGTCAAAATTATACGACACGCTGCACATAATTTGATTTTAAAACTGAAAACGTCATCACCGTCCGATAGGGTGCACGCTGAGGGCGGAGGCGAGTATTAGGAGACCGTGAAGCCAAGAAGCGTTTAGTTTATTATTTGCAGATGTGGCATGTATTAGCGTCGGGAGTCGCTGAGCGGTTGCTAGGCCCGACTTTAGGTTTGTATACCTGTGTCTACAATACAGGAGAAATTCCTAGTGTCGAGGTACTATTTTTTTTATTAAGTTATAAGTAAGTACTGTATATTTGTTGTTTGATGATTTTAATTATGAAGATAATAAGTAGGTTTATCATTTAATTCAGGTATCAACGACCTTAACATACATAGGTAGCTTAAATACACATACATACATACATCATTATAATACCTATACCAAATTTCACGTTATAACCTCAAAATACAACTACGATTATAGCGATGCGTACGCACACACTACAAAATGTGCTGCATCCACAGTAAAGCCTAGGTACCTCATTTTTTTACAGCTGAACCTACTTGATACCAATACAAAGTAAACAGACGGTTTTCGGTAACTTTTATTTTAATAATAAAATAATCACATCAACGCCTGATAGGCGTCCGGATAAAGCCGGACATAGGTAGGCTTTTTGATTAGGGGTTCGGCCAAAATAAATAAAGTCTGGCTTGTCCGGCTTTTGTAAGACTAAGCTTAGCATACTTAGACCGATGTTTATCAACTGCCCAACACGATAAGATAGATATTTCGTTTTTATTAGTAAAACAACAAACACTTAATTTATGTACATTTTTTTTGTCGTACCTATTAATACTGAGACAAAATCCTGAATAATGAATGGTGTCCGGCCTTTCTACCTAAATGTCCGGCCAAACTGGCTGGTCTGTCCGGCTATTAGGTTTGGCGACCTGGCCAACCTACCTAGCCGCGTAAAAAGAGGGGGGCAAGTCCCGTGTTTTTAAGCCAAAAATAGTCGTTGCGATGAGATTATGACTAGATTTGGAACGTTTTTAATTAAGTACGGGAATTGGCCTTAAGATTTCTATTCGTAACATAAGTTTCTACAATAGCGCTTGATCAACACAACGGGAACATCAGTAGGAATACAATTTAAAACAAACATTTATGGACAACCACGAGTATTCGCTGCACGAATTTGTTTCGCAAAATTTAATTCCTTGCTTATAATAGGTAATCATCGTAGGTCCTATTTGGTAGTCTAACACTCTGTTATGAACTGGAACGTGTGTCAAGCTCTTCGTGGACCAAAATGGAAGCAGAAGCTGTCTGAGGTAGTGAAAACAGTCGCACGCAGAGAATTGACAACTATAAAAGTTACCGAACCTTTATAAATCGCGCCCTCGTACAATCATAACTCGTTGTTTTGGTCGAGACTGCGAGGGGTGCGATGCCCGTATGCGGACTCGTATCGGCCAATCACAGCGCTGCGCAACTCTTGCTACTAACCGAATACAGAAACCCCGCTCAGACCGCGCAGCGGCCTGCATGCTCCACCCTCACTCAGTATGTCAGTTACCATGAGCGATTCAACAGCCGATCACGCTCACCAAAATAAAAAATTAAGAACTTATTTCACTGAATATGACATGTCAAGACTTGGGGACGTGTACAAGGAGTACGACTGCTTATGGAATATGAAGCACGAATTGTACAGAGACAATGAAGCAAGACAAGTCGCATACAGGGAGATTGCGGAAAAATTAAACATTCCTAACCTATTAGAAAAACACATCCCAAACAAAATTAAAAATTTAAGATCATCATATTACCAAGAGATTAAAAGGATCAGAAGAAGTGCTCGCGCAAATATGACTTATGTACCGAAAGTTGTATGGTTTGACACTGTAGATAGTTTTTTAAGACCATTCAGGCATGAACGGGACTTTATGTCGAAGGTAAGAAACAAAATACTGTTACAATATATTTAATATTTTAAGATAAGCAACTGGCAAAAACGGAACACTTTTCATTTCGGCTTGTCAGTCTAGATGTTTGCAGCCACTTTACCCGGAGGTTATTGACATTATATCGATTTCTATTGGAGTAAAGGTGTACCACTAAACAGTAGTAAAACTTCTTTAGTCGCTCTGAACACTAATTTTTGGGTATTGAACGAGACTTTAGCAGTCACGCTAGGCTACCTAACGCTCGTTCGGGTAAAGTCGGCTTGAGAATACAATAAGGGAGTGAGACGGTATATCTCTCTCACTCCCTTATTCGTCAACGCGTCACTGCTACTCGCGTTTGGCGAGGGCGTCACATTGTTTTAGACACTTGCGTTTCACTAGTAACGAAAATATTTCGCTCAGCTTGGTGGCTTAGAAAATAAACTTTAAAGTTTAGATTTAGTAGTTTAGATTTGGCGTCCATCAATTTTTCTCTCATGCTCATTCGATCTTATAGTCATTCGCACGCAGTTGGTAGTGGCAGACAAAGGATACAGTTTTTACGATGCACTCGCCAACGTAAGAAAGAACCATTACACGCACAGTAGGTATGTGTAACGGACGCCGCAATTTGTGTATACGCGCTTTGTAAATAGATACAAGTCACAATAAGCACCGAATGTTTAAAATAGAAATAAGTTAGTTTTAAACAAATTATTATGTATAGAATCTAAGGTAGGAAAGTCCTGTACCAGACAGGTCGAAACAAGTCTGAACTTGTCGGGGGCCGGACCCGAACATACGGGTATTTATTCTTTATTCTTTGTGGTTGGTGTTGGTGGGTTGCCATTTTGACGTCTGGGTGCACCCACAACTTGTATCCACGTAGCCGTTCATATAAAAGGGCGACCTGCATGGTTACGTAGTCGACCCTTTGCTAGAGCCAGCCCGCGAAGCTGAGCCGATTAATGTTTAAAATGTCCCTAAATAATGGAACAATCAGATCCAGCCTGTCCCTTGCTGTCCTCTTCAGCGACGTCCTAAGCCGAGGTTCGTACCCCGCAGGGGGTGCCCTTAGCGATAGTCGCTTAGCTTATAAGTTTTTATGCCTGGCTGGAGGCCTTAATTTTAATTAAGCCCCCCACAGGAAAGTTCGGTTGAGCAGTAAATATCCCTAAAGGATAAACTGCGAGATGCCCATTCCAAAAAAAAAAAAAATGGTTACGTAGAGCCGAGCGACACCCAAACCCACTTGTCGTCTCGGTCTCCCAATACTTCCCTACCAGAATTGGTAAGATTCGCCGCCCAAGGCATACCCTAGTCGAGCCAGACGATGAAACAACCGTCATCCAGGAGAGCAGTAGGGAAACTAGCACTCTTAGGAAATACACACACACAAACCGACCCACATTCCGGCCTCGCCGACGAGGCCCGCGACGCGCGACGCCCTAGTTAGTTAAATGTAAATTCAATCTTTAGATTCTACAAGGCCAGCCCGCGTAGCTGAGTCAGTAGTATAAAAACCCCCCGACATAATAATAACGAGACCCAGCCTTTGTTTTTGTTAAGTATTCAACGACGCCCTAAGCCGAGGTTCGAGCCCCACAGGGGGCGCCCTTAGCGAGCGGTCGTTTAAATGTAACTTGTAGTTAGCCCTGGCTGGGGGCCTTCTTGTAAGGTCACCACAGGATCGACCGGTTAAGCAGTAAAGCCTTATAGTGCTGAACTGCGAGTGGCCCTACCTAAAAAAAAAAAAAAAATGGTTACGTAGAGAGGCCCGTCGCGACGACCCCGTCGATGCCCCCCTCCCGACCCTTAGAGCTAGAGCCGGCCCGCGAAGCTGAGCCGATTAATGTTTAAAATGTCCCTAAATAATGGAACAATCAGATCCAGCCTGTCCCTTGCTGTCCTCTTCAGAGGTTCGTACCCCGCAGGGGGTGCCCTTAGCGATAGTCGCTTAGCTTATAAGTTTGTATGCCTGGATGGAGGCCTTAATTTTAACTAAGCCCCCCACAGGAAAGTTCGGTTGAGCAGTAAATATCCCTGAAGGATAAACTGCGAGATGCCCATTCCAAAAAAAAAAAAAAGTTACGTAGTAACATGGCAGTAGTACGGCAGTAGTATCGTAAAAGTTCTCTTAGAATTGAGAACGATCAATAGATCTGAGAAAACCAAAGAATAAGCGTTGAATTTCGACACCGAACAAATATACAGTCCATACCACAACAGTCTGGTCCTTCGAGCCGGATTTAAAGGATTGAAGAATCTCCGTTGAACATTCAACAGAACGCGATGGTCATCACCCGTAGTCAAAGTGATTTAGATCCAGAAGAAAGAAACCAGGCCCGTTATAATCCAGAGAAAGAAGCCCAACGCAGTGTACGCTATAGTTGAAGGTAGCGAAAAAGATAAATGACCTAGCTGCAACCAGAGTCACGTATTAACTCAGTGTCCTAAATACAGAGCGATTACCGTGGACCAGCGCTGGGAGCTAATAAAGGAACACAAGATCTGCACGAAGAGCACAGGCGCATAACGTGCAGGGCAAAGTTTTGCGGTGTGCACCAGTGCCACCGACCCCACCACGCCACACTGCATCAAAAGCCAAGAGAGTCGCCTAAAGATAAATGCTACTGAGAATAATTCTGAAGAGCACACAAAGGAGGAGGCAGTCATATCGGTAGCAACCCTAACAGCCGCCGTCGCGCCCGTAGACTGTCGCATCGCGGGTCCACGAGGGGAGGGGATGACGCATGCGGAGTGCACGAAGAGCACAGGCGCATAACGTGCAGGGCAAAGTTTTGCGGTGTGCACCAGTGCCACCGACCCCACCACGCCACACTGCATCAAAAGCCAAGAGAGTCGCCTAAAGATAAATGCTACTGAGAATAATTCTGAAGAGCACACAAAGGAGGAGGCAGTCATATCGGTAGCAACCCTAACAGCCGCCGTCGCGCCCGTAGACTGTCGCATCGCGGGTCCACGAGGGGAGGGGATGACGCATGCGGTCCTAAGCGAAGGAGTCAATATCACCCTCATGAATGATGATCTGGCTGCTAGCATCGGTTCAGAGTGTATGTCACAGCCATTGCACTTCTCGCCTAATTTCGCGCAGTATAGTTGCCCAAGTAAGCAACCTGCTGGAAAAGGGTTACGCAGGTTACGGCGCTTGAAGGTTCTGCGCCGTCACATGGCAATGTGACGGCGCAGAACCTTCAAGCGCCGTCTGCTGGTACCTGACTCATTTCGCCATGCAAAACCCGAACAAGCCCTGCAAACAGAGGTTGGTATTCGACACAGCGGCAAGAAGTCACGGCCTGTGCCTGAACGTCAGGCTACTGGAAGGCCCGAACCTGCTGCTATCGCTGCCGGGAATCATATTCCGCTTCAGAGAAAGAGTGATCGGCGTCACTGCAGACTTACAGGAAATGTTTTTCAAAATCAGATACGAAGATCAACCAATGCAGCAATACCTGTGGAGGGATAGCGACCAAACAACCCCCAAAGCCGCTACAAGATGATGCGCATGATCTTCGGCGCAGCCAGCTCGCCATAAATGGCACATTATATGCGCAATCACAACGGACATACACGCGCTTTAGGCTATCAAGAACACTGTATGGATGACTTGATGGCAAGCTATGAAGACGAGGAAGAATCTCAAGGCAATAGAAGAAACGAGAAAGGTGCACGCGGTCGCCGGGTTTACTGTGCGAGAATGGAGCACGAACGATGAAACAGTGTTGCGCCAAATACCCCGAGAGTTGCGTGCCATCGTGCCAACACAACTGGGACGAGAGAAACTCGCAAGTAAGATACTCGGGCTGTACTGGAGTGCTGAACGAGACGAACTCGGATTCCTACTCCGGTACCAGAGCGCAAACGCTCACCTACAAAGAGAGAAGCACTGCGAAGTCTATTTACGACCCCCTGGGTTTGCTGAGCCACTTCACGATACGGGCAAAAAATATCCTGCAAAGTTTATTGCACTCCAAATATCGTGGGCGAGCCAATACCAGAGTAAGAAAACGAACTCTTCGCATCTTTTTCTTACTCAACTCAACGACATCGTCCAGTTCCGACTACCTAGAAACTATACGTCGAAGAAATACAGAGACATAGAACCGAGCAAGCCTACGCAGCCGCGGCCAACTGGACAATAGTGAACGACACCGTGAGTAGTGCGACGACACCGTGAGCATCGTACTGGTTGCCGCCAAAGCTAAGGTAGCGGCACGACGGGCGCAGATCATTCTGAGGATGGAACTGCAAGCGGCAGTCATAGGGACCAGACTCGCTGACACCGTCCGCAAGGAACACCGCATCGGGGTCAGCAAAACAATATACTGGACGGACTCTTCCACGGTCGTGCATTGGATAAAGCACTACATGCGACGATATATGCCATTAGGCGCACAACGCCTGTGAGAAATCCTATATATGCGCACCAAACACAACGTAGCTGACGACGCCACCCGAATCACCAACTCGACAATCAGCGCGACCGATTGATGGTTCCAGGGGCTTAACTTCCTATATTCACCCGAAGAACAATGGCCCGGGAAAGTGACGCCCAACGAAGACGACGAACATAAAGTCCTGCACGTCGCTGAGGGTCCACCATACAGCTGGCTACCCGACCCTGCCCGCTTCTCCAAGTACGAGACACTGGTGAGGACCGCGGCGAGAGCACTGTCGTCGATATGTGTCGAAGCAACGCTACCAGACTGTATCGTAGCAGCTCTCTTAGAAGTAAGAACGATCAATAAAACTGAGAAAACCGAAGAATAAGCGTTTAATTTCGACACCGAACAAATATACAGTCCACACCACAACAGTATGTTTTAGTATTTTATAAATACTACATAGGTGAAGAATTCAGAGATCAATCTACATAAATCAATATATAGATATGTTGAGTATTTCTATTCGATTTTCTGATGCACTCGACTCAGAAATATGATTGTAAAAACACATTTTTCACAACAGTGCAAGACGTGTCCCGTAGGTACTAATTGCTTATTATATATTTTTTATTTCATCATTAGGTACCTACGCATAAACCAAAGCGCCACTTGTTGTTGGTTTGCCCGCTTCCGTTCCGGAAATTTCGACCTGAAGAATGAACCTCGTGGTCGTCCGAGAACTTTTGTCGTCAATGACAAAACAAAGGTGACTGTGCAAGCTGATGATACGCAATCTACTGCTGAATAATCAGTAGCTTTCGACGTCAAAACAATGTTGGTCCATTTGCGTCAAATTTGCAAGGAAAAAAGCTTTTTTTTTATTGGGACAAGCCCGCCACACTATTCAAAACCACTGCAACTCCTAAAACCCAGAATCAACAGTGGCGACCACCAGGAAAGCGTGATGAAAATGAAGCACAACGAGTCCCGGAGAAACGATTCAACTGTCTTGGATCCCGCACCGGAATTAGTCAGAAAAGAACAAGAGAAGGAGTTAGACAGGTTGGAAGAAAAGCTTAACAAGTGGGGTGCCCCACGAGCTCAATGATCGCCAGCGCAAAGTACGCGTCGCGACGTGCCTAGCACTACTTAACAGGCACAGAAACGAAGGAATTTTTAACTGCATTGGAACCTGCGACGATAAATGGATTCGGTTTGACAATCGCAAATGCTCAGCAAGTTGGTTGGATCCTGGTTCAGCACCTAAACGAAAACTTACCGCTAGAAAAGTGATAGGTCACTCTTTGGTGGCCTAGCGCCAGTGTGATTAATCACAGCTTCTTACTAAACGGGATCATCATTACTGCAGATGCGTACTGTGAAGAACTGAACACAATTATGGAGAAGCTCGCACATCTCCAACCAGGTTTGGTCAATCGTTTGTCTCCGACGCTCGCACGATATCACGCGATCTCATACTGCACAGCAGACAATCTCCAAGTGGCAAGAGCTGGGTTGGAAGCCCTCCGTCATCCGCCGTACTCACCAGACGTTGCAGACTACACTACAGACTTCCACCTTTTCCAGAATTTGTATAACTTCTTAGCGGGAAAGAAATTAATACCCGAGAGACAGTAAGTACAAGAT
This sequence comes from Phlogophora meticulosa, assembly GCA_905147745.2. Classification (NCBI taxonomy): domain Eukaryota; kingdom Metazoa; phylum Arthropoda; class Insecta; order Lepidoptera; family Noctuidae; genus Phlogophora; species Phlogophora meticulosa. Next base: position 3,544,680 of record LR990534.1, read on the forward strand.
GCTTTTGAAGAATTTGTTGCCTCCCGTCCAGCTGATTTCTTCAAGAAGGGCATCAAAAAACTGCCACTGCGTTGGCACAGATGAATCGATTACATGCATGGGGACTACTTTAAAATAATATAGACAAAAAAATTGTTTGTTTTTTTTTCATATAAAACGGCAATTTCAAAGGTCCTGTTAAAGATCGATTAAATGATTTATATATTTACCCTGAAACGATAACACGAATCCGCAGCAGACCACTAAGGAGAATGACAGCGGGATGACCTGGATGTCTTCCTTATGAATTGGAAAGTGATGTCGTGGATTTCGCGACTGATGAAAGGGATGGAGAGAGGGTTATGCCCTTCAGTGGGACAGTTTGGGCCAGAAATAAATGAAAATAACTTAGTGCTTTTTCTCGTTGTATGTAGGCGGAATAAGAATCTCTATCTTTAATTCCTATAATACTAGTATATAATGAAACTAAAATTTTTGTTTGTTTTTTGTTTGAACGCGCTCATCTCAGGAAGTACAAGACAGATTTGAAAAAATCTTTTTCCATTTATTGGACCAATTCTTGAGAAAGGCTAATTAACACCACGCTACGTACGACCTTTAGGAGCGGGTGATACTTTAGGAACGGCTAGTCTAATTATATAAAGGTTGGATTAGTATAACAAATACCTACTTATTTTTCTTTCTTACAGAGCCCAACGAACGGAATAGAAAATATTAATGTTTCAGCTCATAGAAACGACAGTGACCAAATCCAGAAAGAAAGTCCGTCAACAATGGAAGATGAGTTTGATAGTTTCGGAAAATACATCGCTTCCTCTCTGCGTTCGTTGCCTAAAGAGTTTTCTATTATCGCAAAAACAGAACTACAAAAGGTTATATCGGATATTCAATTAAACCTAGTAAGGCAAGTGAATGCTAGGACTACTCGTAATCACCAGACATTACTTGGCAGTGAGTCAACTCTGCGTGACATCGAAAATCGTATACGGTGTATTTCGCCCACCGAATCTTGCATTTCTACTATCAAGGTAGAATACGATTCTTAAGAATAGAAACATCATGATTTTGTATTTTATCGACACTTATTTAATAAACGTGATGAGAGAGTTTGTTTTTTTGTCAACGCGCTAGTCGCTGGGGTTACCAGTAGGATTAAAAAAAATCTTTATGTATTTAATTTTTGAAAACCCTGCACCTTCACCTGCGCTGAACCGGGAATCGTACCCAGGACCTCATGCTCAGCAATATCGCTTGCGACAGCTAGAGCAACGAGACAGTTCTCCCTTAGACTTAAATATGACGACCTTAGATTGAAATAATATAACGACATAACCACAATGTTACTCAATACTTTATTGCTTTCCATTTGTACATATAGGTCTTATAAAATATTGTTAAGATCATAATGGACCCTGTCGGGCACAGCAAAGTTAGGAGAGAGGACGAAAAACCAAGTTGCAATATTCATATTATGAAATTAATTATTTATTATTATGTGATGAATTAAGAATTATTTTGATGTGTATTTTAATTAAATTATGTCAAATATTTCAATTTTTGTCGTTATTATTGTTAAATCATGTCAGTTATTTTCCTTGTTTTGTCATCATTATTATAAAATTATGTTATTACTTAAGTTAATTTGTCTAATGTCTCTATATAGTATTCAATTTTAGGTATTTTTGTATCGTCATCATTTTAAAATTAAGTTTTTATGTATTTAGATTAATTATTTATTAACTTTTGTTAGTAGGTATGTGAGAAATCAACCGTGTGAGTTTTATCAAAAGTTTTTGAAGAAAGTAATATGGTTCAAGTAAGTTGAGTGTTTTCCCACGTATTTCTGCCAACCTGCTAGTTCCGATGGGTTGCTTGACGTTTTTATATAAAAAAACGAAAACCCTGTAAAATGGTTCTTTTATTGTACGTTTTTTAATATTGTTTCTGGATTATACTGTCAATGTCAACAGAGTAGGTAACCTTTGAGTTTTGTTTGCCATGCACCTAGCATTTCAAAAGCCCCCATGAAGTACAATGTGAGATAAAACATTTTGAAATTAAACTGCGTTGTAGGTTACAAAAAGAAGTTGTTGAAGGCTGCTAGTGTCGAGATTTATTCGAGTAAATACTCAAAATGGATAAATACTTAATAAATACCCGTTTTTAGATCCTACAGTTTGGATTGCGTTATTTAACTTAAATCTTGTTATTTGACCAACAAAAAGAAATAATAAAAAAAAATCAACTAAAAATTGAAAAATAAATATTGTTTAAAAAAACTTAAAAAACACGCTTTTATAGAAAATCCAACTAAAAAATAGAAAATAAAATTTAATAAATTTGGATTAAGAAAAGTGTAAATTAGAAAAAAATATATATTTATGGAAAAAAGCGAGGGGTGCATAGTGTTAATATTGAAGAATACACGCCGATACATGGAGCCCGCTGTGAATGACAGTAACCATGGAAAAATAGAAAATGTTTATAACTATTGACACTATGCACCATAATAAAACCAAAATAAAACATTCTATCCAAAGAGGAAGTTCTATCACTGACAGCGGGGCTCCTGATACAATTACAGCACTGGTAAGCTTTTCAGCTAGAGCAGATTGATCAACACCTGAAGAAAAACTTGTAGAAGGCATATTCGAGCTCTGGACGCTCATATTTCAATAATTATTATTTCTACTAGGTATTTCGTTAAGAACATTACAAGACTGATAATTCACCGGTGGCACGTTTTTTGAATTTGTTTGTAGCGGCATTTGTTTCAAACACGAGTTATTGAAGTGAAACTTCTTTATCGGGGTTGGAAAAAAATTTTGTGTAACATTTTTTCGTTACGCGTCACATTTTTCCGTTAGGCGCCATCTTTTTCTTATCCCTACCACGCGTGATTCGAAATATACTTTCTCTAGCGGAGTAGGGATTGGTAAATGTCTCCAATGTATTTTGCAGCCCGTTTTGAGTAGTTACATTTTTGAAATCCAGGTGAATAAATAACTATAATAAATAACGCCATAAAGAAGTTTCACTTCTTACGAGTGTACGCTAGTACACGCACACATTTTTTTTTCTTTATTTCTGTTCGAACAATTTCGGGGCACTTAAAGCATTTTATTAAATGTGCACACGTCCGGTTTACGTTTCCGAGTCTATATTTCATTTCACAATAATTGCATTGTACAGATTTCGAATCAACAATGCGATAGTATTTGCAAACGTTCTTTTTTTGGTCTCCCATGATACCTAAAACAACAAAACATTATAACACAGCAAAGCGAGTTAATATGATATTGCCATTTTATTATAGGTTTGTTGAAAGTTACAAGTTTTTAGCTCATTGGGACGCTACAGGTATGCTAAAAATTGGTAAAAATGATTAAAAACGTTTTAAGAAAGATGTTTTGTAATAAAAATAGGTTATCAATCACGTTAACATAGCTATGCCCGTAAGTACCCAAGTAACAATTTGGATTAGCACAAATTAATAAGAATAGTTAACTTACCTTGAGACGTTATTTTTTTTTTTTTTTTTTTTTAGGTAGGGCCACTCGCAGTTCAGCACTATAAGGCTGTTTACTGCTTAACCGGTCGATCCTGTGGTGACCTTACAAGAAGGCCCCCAGCCAGGGCAATTGAGACGTTATAACACAACGTCCAAATAAATAGCGTGCGTGCGCTCTTTATGACGCGTAACTGGGCACTGAACGACAGACACTATAGGGCGTGGGGGTGGAGGGTAAGATAAGCTAAACAAAACAAACAGGACAAAAGGAAACCGGGGTAGCGTGCATTGAGAATATAATTGTCATCAGAACTAATAAAATTAAGGTCAAGATGGCCCAAGGAGAGTCAAGATGGCCCAGTAGTTTAGGCCTCGCCGATTGTGCACGAGGTTGGGGGTTCAAACCTGGGCAATGACCAATGTGAGTTTTTCAATTCACATGTACTTTCTAAGTTTATCTTGGACATCACTGACATCGGTGAAGGAAAACATCGTGATAAGTCTGAATTCGCCAACCCGTCTTGAGCAAGCGTGGTAATTAATGCTCATGCCTTCTCTGTATGAGAAGAGGCCTTTGCCCTGCAGTGGGACAGTAATAGGCTAGTACTTTACTTTACTTTACTATCCATCACTTTGAGTAAAACGAACAAAAATGGGTAAAATGAGTATTTACTCATTTTGGATAAATACTCGATTATTTATCAAACAGCTGCTATTTGCATAAGAGTGTTTTTTTCTTTAAGTAGGTTGGGAGAAGTATATTTTTAATATGGCAACTGGACTTCATCATCCAACAGCTGTTTAGTTGCCTATCTACTGTGTGTGAAGGCAGTACTATTTAGACTGTGGTGAAGGCTGTCAAGTGTCTACCTTAAATGTCACTAATTGAAGGATAGACACACAACACAGCTTGTCTGTTTATTTACATTGGTCCTTGCTCTGTAATAAACTCTAACAAACATTAATTTAGTGAAACACTATTATCATTTGGAAATAAAAAAGAAGAAGCATTATAAAATTCAAACGACATAGATACACGGAAAACACTGAAGTGCGATAACTTCATCTCGGAATTTCTAGAATCTAAAATGATAAAGGTTTGTATATGATCGGTTTGATTAAGTTAGCTCTAACATATAGTGTGCTAATTTCCTTGATTTGAGACGTCTGTAAGATACACCTGCAGTTCAATTTACCATACTTTTCGCGGGGAGATTTTAAAGAATGGACCAGTTGGATTAATTCTACTGAATCTTCTCTACTCAATATAACTCTGATGCTGTACCTTTGTTTATCGCAAGTTGGGTGGTGACAGGCGCCGTGGCAGTGGGTCGCGTCCCCCCTCGGCTTCAATATGCTACTCTCCATGCTCAAGGAGAACTCACCAACAGTGGAAAAATATGCACAGGTATTAAGATATGGTTGAACTTGCCCGCAGCTTGACAGTATGCATTAAATGCTATGATCATCAAAGGACTACTTAGATATTTCTGCTCTGTTGCTTGGGAGTGTTAGTGTCCAGCAGTAGTGTAGCAGTAGGCTGTGTTTTACCACTCTATTAATAACTAGCTTCTGCATGCAACAATGTCCACAAGGACATTAATTATTCCTTGGAATATATCCTATGTCACTCATTGACAGTTATTGCGAGTGGTCAGAAGCCTGAAACTCTGTCAACCGACTGGTTGCATTGTACTTTACCAATGCTCATTGTGTTACACAGTAACTGGGTGAAGGAGGTCAGATAAGCAGTTGCTCAATATAAAATAAACATATTCATCTGCATCCATTGTGATGTAATAATAAAATAATGTGACATACAGTAATAATTTTGTTTGATAAGAAACTGTAAATTTGACTATGTATAATATTTTAATCTATTTAATTTTTAATAACTATGACATGAATTATAATTCTTCTGACATTTAATATTTAAATCCTTTGACATTTGTAGTAATTATTCTGAATGTATTATAATTAGCTTTATCTTAGCTTTAGCTTTATATAGCGGCTATCGAACATAAATATTTGCACACCTATTTAGGTAATGATACAGTGCACTTTTTTTCAGTTCAGTGCGATGCGCGCTCGGATACGGACGTGTTACCACAGTGCAAATAATTAGTACACGTGTAGCGCGGCAACAGCCGTTGCCCGTCATTGAGCTATGAGTTCACAGCAGCTTATAGCCAACGAGTTGTTGGCATTCATACAACATGCCATCGATACCATGGACGAAGTGAGCATCTTGCAGATATGCAAGTCGAGCTTCAAAGAAGATGAGATCAGCAGCAGCAAGTTGCTGCTATTCCAAACGCTTGGAAAGATCGAGGAGATGCCGTCTCGCAGGAGGGATGGGACGGAGAAGAGTATCCAGGACATCATCACCTTGTTGAAGGTCACTGACCCGGACGACGTGCCCGCTTTCGTGGCTAAGGACCTGCATAAGCTGCCCCCTGTCACATTCGACCACGTTGACGTCACCAGGCTGTTGAAGGACATCACATTCCTGAAAGCAAGCCTGGCCGAGCTGCAGTCTAAGTTGGAGGCGTCGGATAACACCATAGGTGAATTGCGAGCAGAGGTAGTGTTGTTACGCAAGGCTGCTTCTGTAAGTAGGACACCTGACGCTTCCAACGTGAACACGCGTCGCGGGGCGCAAAATGCTTCCTTCGGCAGTTTTGAATCGGCGAAATTTGATGCGTCACCGGCTGCCAATATTGTCTGCGATGCATCGTGTCCCGTCGCCGCCGTCCCCGCCTCAACACCAGCTGAGGTGACGACATGCGTAGGTGCGTTGACCCCTAAACGTGCCTACGCTGCAATAGTGGCTGCAAACAAACCAGCTGTGTCGCAAGTCAAGCGGCATGAAGTTAAAGGGGGTAAGCAGAGGCGCTGTGATACTACCTGCAAGGATCTGGCACAGCGTAAAACCGAGCAAGATACATGCGATAAAGATGGCTTTATCAAGGTGCAGAGGAAAAAGAGGAAGCCAGCTTGTCGCAACCAGTGCGGTACTGCACCGAGCGGGCCGAACTTCCTGCTGCGTCCTGCTGTACCAGTGACGCCATTGTACGTGTCCCGTTTGCATCACTCTACAAAGGTCGCGGAGATTGTAGAGTATATCAGCATCAAGACCAAGTTCACTCTGAGGGTCGAGCGGTTGGAATCTCACCACGGCGTGAGTTTCAATTCCTTCGTGGTGAGGGTGCCAACTCAACATCTATCGACTTTCATGAAGGAGGAATTTTGGCCGAGAGGTGTAGTGTTCCGGCGATTCCGAGGCCGGATACCCGACACCGCGCGACACACGACGCCGACTTTACGTGTCAATTAGTTTTTAATTATGTTTTTGATATGTATTAGTTTATTAATGTATAACTTTATTTTATGTATTTTATCTATGGGCCTCAGTTGCCTGACAATAAAATGATTATTATTATTATTATTATACCTATTTGCAACATCTTTTTTCTACCTGTATTATGCAAATAAATAATTTGATTTGATTTGATTTGATCCAATTAACCTAGAAGCCCACTCCAACTAGTGGGGAAAGGCTAGGGAGATGATGGAGTCATCATCAGTCATCAAGCAGTAGTGTAGCTTTCGATCAGGAAGATTTTTTTTGTAAGTGGGTCCAAAACTACCAGCAAAGAATTTGACCATTTTACAATATTAATGTGAGTAGTACCTACATCATCCTCCTGCCCTTATCCCAATTTATTTGGGGTCGGCGCAGCATGTTTTCTTCTTCCATACATCTCTAATTTGCCATCATCTCATGGGTCACCTCTTTTCTTGCCATATCATCTTTCACACAATCCATCCATCTTTTCTTTGGTCTTCCTCTACTCATGTAACCCTGCACATTCATACTCAAAACTTTGAGTACATACCTACATATAATAAATAAATATTTATTTGTTTCAGATAGCCAAAATCTTAGAAAACACAGAAGGATGTAAACATACAAACAGAATTTTTGTTTCTTCATCAAAAGATACATCAAATTTGGGACAGTTCACTGATGTTGAAAAAACAGACTTCAGTAAAAACGAAAATACTTTTACGGCCTATGTAGGTACAGTCAACCAGTACTTTATTCAAATGTACAGTAATTTTGTTTGTTATGTTTTACTCATCTGTCACTTGTCCCCAAACCGTCATTTAAAAACAAACAGCAGACAACGGCTGTCTAGCAATACCCCGCACGGTTGGCGCAGTGGCTGCGCGATTGGCTGCTGCGTTGCGAGTCGCGGGTTCGATTACCGCACGGAACAAATATTTGTATGACCTATAGGTAATTGTTTCGGGTCTGGCTGTTTGTGTATGTGAGTTTGATTGTTTGTAAACGCACCCACGACACAGGAGAAATTCCTAGAGTAGAGCAATGTTTTGAGGTAAAAAAAAAAGAAAAAGGACACCGCTGAAATGTACCTTTTGGTGTAGCTGTTACACATGCCATTTTTTTACATGTTTTGCGTGAAGAAAAATGAAGCAAGAATTGAAGTAAGTATTCAATAATTACTTTTTCTCTATCTTCATTCAATCATTTATTCAATTTCAACAATTCCTTTCCCATTACAATTTCATTGTATAGTTCAATAGACAAAACTTTTTTTTTTCAGATAAACAAATATGGAGATTTTAAATACCAAGAGTTTTCTAATAAAACTGAGTTAATTCATACTAATGTCAGCACATTTCAGGTGGGTTATAAATATAATATGAATGATTAAATATGATGAATTATTAATTATTGAATATGATTAATGCTCGTGACTTCTCTCTATGAGAAAAGACCTTTGCCCAGCAGTGGGACAGTAACAGGCTGGCATTATTATTATAAATATGATTACATGTTTTGGTACCCTATTGCTACTTTCTTTCTTTTTTAACCTTCTGGCTGTCATCGTCACAAATACGTGACAAAAAACGCGATGCACTCTAACTACTATAACACGAAAAATAATTAAATCATTACTTTTGTGTGTGTTTTTATTTAATATATATTGGAAAATGTTGTTAGTTACACATTTGGCCGCCTTTTTGTATTTTTTTCTACAAAATGTAATGTGTGACTGTTTGTTTTCCCTAACAAAAAAAAAAAAAAATATCTTAAAAAGTTGAAGCTCCCGTGTTTAATGAATTTTGTGAGAAGATTTACTATACCATAAAAACGTTACTCAGTAAAGTTGCTCAGTAAATTAATGGTAGTGTAGTGTTAATAAATTAGGGTTATCTTGTTCGTGAAATAACCTTGTTACCGAAAAAGCATATGAACATTTTTTTAAATACATGTAACTTTCGGTATGTGAGACCGTAGGTAAGTGGGTGTAGGTGTCACAAAATTTTGCGCGGGTATAGGAATGTTAAAAAAATAAAAACAATCTATTCTCCTTTTACAAAATGTATTTGCTTTATTTTCTTCCAGAGTCGGTGGCGGTTAAATAAGCGATCTAGTTTCTTAATGAAGACATACAACTCATTCAATTATGCGGACGATGTCAGATATGAGGGTAGGGTAAGTTACTTTATTACCATAACTCAGTAAATAACACTCACCAACTTCTCCGATAAAGACTACTTACTGGTGGGAACTTAGATAATAGTTTATTATGCAGCAAGGGGCTAAATCAGTGTCTTATTCAGGCTATCCCAAGACAAAGACATCTTTATTCCCATACGATTTTTAATTGACTGCTTTTCGGTACCTAAAAGGTTTATACAAACTTTTAGTTGAGATTCCAAATTCAAAACACATTATTGACTGCGGGCGATAATGTTTTTTTATTGGACGGCTAGACCATAGAGCTGTAATGACTTTCTTTTGGATCATATTATTTATTTGACATTATCGAGTAGGTAGGTGGTGTGAAAAAGACATTCTCCATACGTTGAGATAAGCCCTTTTAAATAGACAGATCTTACTATGTACCTAGTGATAAACTACATAATATGTGATCAGCATTACCTATCTATCATCTCATGTAGGTTAAAAATATTGTTTTGTTAAGATGCTTCGGCTAAAAGGGTTTTAAAATCTCTTCAATTACTTCTAGTTGATGGAACTGCCCCTCCGCTGCGAAGATTTCAAGCTTGTGTTAGTTCTCCCGAACGAGAGCGATGTGATGGTAAATACACTTTTCGCGACGCTGACCAATCAGGGCTTTGCTGCAGCCATTAGCAGCGTACAACCGCTGTTTACTGCAGACACTCCATTGTCGTCTCCTTTGAGTATCGATGTCAAATCAAGAGTTCAAATTAAGAAAGTATGTTTTAACATAGTATGCTTTTCACATGTCCAAGTACCGCACATCAGACCTAATACGGATGTGTCCTAGGTAAAAATATATAAAGTCTATTTAGTCCGTCAGTAAGATTACCAAAAATATTGGACACGTATTTTTGCTTACTTAATTCAATAAAAAGTGACAATGATATAGCACATCAAAGTTCAGGAGAAGGGGCTTGTGACGTCACTGTTACGTTAAAAGTGTAGCACGGCGTGACGTCACGCGCAATTTCAACGCACAATACCGTCGTCATTTTTGGTTTACGTGACAAAAGAAAAAAATGTGTCCAGTATTTTTGAGTAATCCAACTTTCGGACCAATCAGATTTTTTAAGGACACTACCCTATTTTCCTGCCCTTAAAGTAGATAGTCCTGGTGAAACGCAGTAGGTACTGCCAAACAATAGCAAGTATGACGGCTGTGAAATACAATCGAAAATTCTTTAACTTAACTGCGTGCATCCGTTTGGCGCTATCGCAGAATATGTGTTATTAATTTCACCTATATTGTCAAGTTGCACAATGTTGACAAATTTGTTTGCAGCGAAAATGCTTTTTAGTGCATTTTGTTTCGCCAGGTTTTTGGTGGCCTTAAAATAGTGTTGCCACAAATGTCAAAAACTAGGATTTGAAGTTGGAAAACCAGGAGACATCAGTTTAAAAACAGGACACGGTAATAGAGTAGCAATAGTTAGCTAGCTCAGTATGCCTATGTTAGCAAGGTGAGAGAGAGCCGTGTCACCACTCGTAAGTTCCAAAAGACGTGCGCGTATATTTTTTTAAATTACCTTATTAGGGCACTTTAAAATCTAGGACGCTGCTTAAAAACTATCCATGACGTCCGAGGACACTACAAAATTGAGGACATGTCCTTGGAAAACAGTACGGTTGGCAAGTCTACCCTAAATTAAACTAGATATATTAAATTACTACTTTGGGGCCGTCCATTAATCACGTGATGTTTTTTTTTCCTCCCCCGCTTGGTGGTACGGGGTAAGGTTTGAGACTAGCCCCCTTCCCACCCAAAAACACACGTGTCTTATGGTACCTACTAAAAATCTTGAATTTTACTAAAAATAAATACATGTGATCACTTACTACATCCCCTCACGTAATTAATGGACGGCCCCTTTTCAGAAGATAAGCGCTACATCTAATGGATTGATTATCCAGTATGGCACTATAGCAGTGTCCGACGATAGCACTCAAGTGAAGGTTCTCACTTGTAAGTATTTACCACATCATTGTAATATACTGTTTCTATCTTCTCCTTGATTAAAAAACGATATTCTTCAATATATCTATTACTTCGATATATTTATTGTTCAGCTCCCATTTTATTTCAGATAGTTACATATTTTGAAGAAACTAGGTATACTTAGATGATCAATTTGACGACCGATGTGGCGCGGCGGGCGAAGGTCCGCCTGCGACGCAAGAGGTTGCGGGTTCGATTCCCGCCTTGGGACAAATGATTGTACGATCTACAAATATTTGTTCCGTGTGTTCTGGGTATTTGCTATATATAATAAAAATATCTATCTATGTAATGTATTGTATTAAGTATATCAGTCATCTAGTACCCATAACACAAGCTCTGCTTAACTTGGGGCTAGATGATGCTGTGTGGATTGTCCAGCAATATTTATTTATTTATTTAAGTTAACCTAGTATGGTCTAGTTATCTAGTTGTGCTCTTCCACTGAGCTTTGCGCACACGTGCAATGTGTGTGTTTAGTCAATGTCAGTGATAGACTGACAGTAACTGTCAGTGTTACCATGGTTACCATTGGATAATCCTGACTTGTTGCTGCATTTGGACTGGTAAGTCCAAATTGGAGGCCATTAGATATGTAACACATTTGTTTGGAGCACAGGCCACCAAACAATGTTCTTACCAAATAATGTTGAAATTTTCAACAATCACAATAAATTCTTCTACCTTAGATGTAAGATTGTTGTGTAGAAAAGTAAACGTTTATCAAATTGTATGAATTGTATGAATCTGACCACTGCATTTATTTTCCAGGTCTAAATTTACCTGCGGAAACAGTAATTAATAGTGTCGATCATGTTACATTAGAACCTGGTACGCCACCGGCCGCACCGCCATCACCATCGGCATCACCGCCATTTTACTTTGCAGTAGTTTACAAAGACACACCTATTTATTACGGAGATTTTAAAAAGCGAATAGGAGCTCAACATAGTTAAGGAAAAAGGAGTTCCAATCAGAATGTATTCAACAGCATGTAGAGAACACGAAGCGGCCGCCATTTTGTTTTTGATACCCAAATGGTGGAACGAAGCACCCATTCACCTGGATGTGCCGATGGGTTACTCCGAATTTCTGAATATAGTGCATACGATGTAGGCATTATTGCCACAAATTCATTTTTTTCTTAATTCTTAATCTTTAAAATAAAAAAGTGAGTCTAAAATGTGTTTTAATTAAACATGCATGCGATAAATACATAGACTAGATGAAATTTTCGTTTTATATCCATACAACTAATTAAAATTGAAGTTTCAGTTTGTAAAGTCAAAATAACAGCTTTTTACCAAATGCAAATACGGTAGTTCATCATCATCAGGCTATACTAGTCCACTGCTGGTCATAGCCCTCTCGTAATGAGCGCCCTAGCGCCCTGTTTTCAGCTTGCCGCATCCAGCATCTGCCTGCGGTATGACGTCCTATGTGGCGCGGCGGGCGAAGGTCCGCCTGCGACGCAGGAGGTTGCGGGTTCGAATCCCGCCTTGGGACAAATGTTTGTACGATCTACAAAGATTTGTTCTGGGTGTTCTGGGTATTTTCTGTGTATAATAAAAAGTATCTATTTATGTAATATATTGTATTAAGTGTATCAGTCATCTAGTACCCATAACACAAGTTCTGCTTAGCTTGGGGCTAGATGATGCTGTGTGGATTGTCCAGCATTATTTATTTATATGTATAATACGGTATATATATAATATAATACGGTAGTTACAGCAAAAAATAAACCCGTGCGGACGACTACGCGGGCACCAGCTAATTATTAATATAAATAAAAAAGATAGGTACGCTTTCTTGATTACCTAAGTAAATTATATTTCGAGTAGATCTATCATAAATAACTTAAAATGAAGTCTTATTAATGTTTCTGATACTGATGACACAATTTTCACAAATTTTGATGATGAGAGCATCACAGATTGTAATGTCGATAGTCTTCAGGAAGACCCTGGCGCTGTTTAATTAGATGGCAGGTTGTACATTTAAAATTTTGCATGTTGATCATTTTTTTCCATTTTTTCAATATACTTCTATAATTCCTTCTAAAATTTCGTCTTCCCTTCGTGTCTATTATAATATGGCGTTGTGCTTTTTTCTGGACCTTTTGTTTTTTTTTGGCCTTAGCATCCTTCTTTTTTGCTGGAGGACCTGACTCCTTCTTTTTTGCTGGAGGACCTGACTCCTTCTTTTTTGCTGGAGTAGATGACTCCTTCTTTTTTGCTGGAGCAGCTGACTTCTTCTTTTTAGCTGGAGCAGCTGACTCCTTCTTCTTTGCCGGGGCAGTTGAGCCCTTTTTTGACGTTGCAGCTTTATTCTTTTTCGATGGTGCAGATTGTCCCTTCTTTTTCGCCTTAGCAGCCGGTTCCTTCGTTTTCACCGGTGTTGTTGGTTTGTTTATTTTCGGCGCTGCAGTAGTTTCCTCTTTTTCTGCTGGTATAGTTATTTCTACTTTTTCTGTTGGCGCAGATGTTTCCTTTTTTTTTGGCGGTTCAGATCTCATTTTCTTTTTTGTTGTTTTGCCGTCGTCCAAGAAGTCATGGTAAAGCTCATCATAACCAAGCACTAGAGGTGGCAGGACGACCAGACTCGCTCTGCGCTCCTTTGGTTCACTCTGAAATTATTCGTCGCACACAATTTAGTGCAGCTATTCAAATCAGGTAGGTACTCATCTTTCGGAGATTCTCTAGTGGTTTTCGAAACCAAATTGACTAAATTACTAGGTTACGTAATGAGATTGTATTGGAAACTACTAATGAACCCATTAGTAGTTTTAAGGATATAGTAAAATACTCGACTTAAGAGTTAATTTTAAATTGCATTGCATAACCTATTCAACTTAGAATTAGTATGAAAATAAGGCGTTATTATTGTAAGGAGTAATGTAGATAAATACGTCGTATCAGCCACTCAGCCCCGCTACCATCTTATTCAATATTTTGACAAAAGAAAGACGAAAAATAATCCGAAAAGTACTCACCAAAGTGAAACAAATGGTAACTGCAGTCAAAACTACAAATAAGGACATTGTAACGTAATCACTGGGAATTCTTTATTGTTCACACTTTATGGCGAGCTGTAAACTTTCAATTTACTTTTAACTAGCACTTCGACCGCGTGGATTTCGTAGTTTTACCTGCGGGGCACGGCGTACTCAAGACGTTAATAATGACGGTGGTATGCTACGGTTTTATCGCCCATACTGATAAAATGTGTTACTCAAGCCTGTCACAGTAAACCGTGCTCGCTCCGGTGCGAACTTTAACATTCCCTCTACCCCCTTAAAAGCGTAGTTTTGAAAACAAAACATAGCCTACGTTACGCTCTGATAATATAGGTAAAAGTTTTTTTTTTTAAATCTGTTAAGTACGTCTTGAGCTTATCCATTACAAACCAATCTTCCTCTCCATAGTATTAGTTTATAAAAGCAACGACTGAATAATTTGGCACGTTTTTTATTTTAATATCATTTGATATTGATCAATGAGCCACAGCTACTAGTACCTAATTAGTCAGAAGCTGCTTAAAATAACTCTGTTTTGTGATTATTACAATGCAGTTTTTTTACCACTATTATCGAACATTTGTCTACTCTGACACATCTTACAGATCTTAGGATGATCTGTAAGATGTGTCAGTGTAGACAACAGTCTCCTTCCGTCCGTGCGTCTTAAATTATAAAGAAAGAAAGAAAAAATATTTATTTAGCACTGACTCAGGCACACCATGCCAATACTAAATATGGAAAACTAAGAAAAAAACTAATAATAATGGTGACCGAAGTAATAACAGTCCAGGTCCAGCTCAGCAAAATTGCACGACATCTAGTGTCTGAAGTTTTCAATTGGACCTGAAGTTGTGAGATGTCACACAAATTATATTTATTTACACACCCACCGACTTCTTCCTCACACCAATATACCATCTAAACCTCGTCGGGTGCGAACTGGTCCACCGATGCACCTTCCAAGGCTGCTAGCTGGACTTCAGTATCAGGGAGAACATCTGGTGGTTGAGACAGCTCAGCCTCATGGATTAGCTCTAGTAGCGATACCAAAGAACTGGTGAGCTGGAAACATAGAAAGAGATCTTGAACCAAGAGAAGCTGGCATGTCTAAGGAAGTCAGAGAAACGTCGATAACCTTTACTTGAGAGAGTAGTGTGGATGACCAGCAGTTGTCTGTCAAAGGCTAGTTTCAGTGCATACCTAAATATTACAATATATTCGCCTGTCACTTTGTGCCCACTTATTTCTTAGAAACTCTTAAGCATAATAAACAAATTAGAGAAAGGTGGATTTACATGATTTATAAAACACTAACAATATTTCAGTGGGTGAAAGTACCTACCAACCCAGAATATACCATACGTTTCCAACTGGTAAACATTGCATTTTGTATAAAACAGCAGATTTTTTTATATGTAAGGGTTAGACTAATAGTAAAAGTTGATAACCATTCATACCTCCTGAAAGGACGTTACTATTTTACCAAATAACCCTGTATATTCTATGTAGACATACATACGACGACCCTGTTGTGAGTTCAATATAAGACCTTAAAAGTGCAAGTATTTTCGGTCGATCAACATAGACAACACATAATTTCGATGGTCGATTGACGAAATTAACATAGCCCAGCTGCTATGCACCACAAGGGACCGTTCTGAGCGGTTGGTCGGTCACTCCTGTATTGCAAGTACCTGTGCATCTGGCTTTTCCTCTTTGTTCAGCAGCGCAACTGTAACTTCGGCCTCCTGCATGGCCTCAGTCAGCCGACCAGCCCTGGCGTGCCTCCCTGCTACGTTGAGCCTGATGAGGGGATCGTCATTTGCAAGAGCCACTGCACGGGAGTACGCCGCGTCAGCCCTGCTATCCTCAAGGCGCTCCAGGGCTATGCCTATCAGCAGCACCTGTATGAAAACTTGGCTTATCTTGATGAAGTAATTGAAAGTGATGGAGTTTCTGATTTGAAACTGTAGCATGTCTATATGTATTCTTGCATTGTCATGCAAGGACCGACAAGAAGCTGGGCATAAACGGGAGAAGGAAAGAAGTGTTGTTTCCGGCAATTGCAAGGCAAATTTTTGTCAGATCTTTTAAAAAATATATATAATGGGACCCATGTTCAGAGCAATTTGAACAATATACAATTCGAAAATCCGCTAAGTAGGTCGTTGTCCCTACCGTGTAAGGCTGGAACGGCTGCAAGGCCGCTGCTGTAGCAAGTCGGCAGAAAGCAGAAGCAGGTCTTTTGCACACGAGCAGTGCTACCCCGAGGTCATGTGCAGCACGCGCACTCAGTGGCGCTGCCCATGACGCGCGCTGTAAACACGTCAGGGCCTGTAAGAGAAAACGGAGATTTATTATCAATCACACCCCCTACTTTCTCATTTTAAGACTCTCTCTCTGTACGTTCACGCGTTACACACAGTTTAAGCTCTATCTTCACGTTTTTAAAGTGGTTGGTTACAAGAGGAGTGTAGTTTTCTAGCTCAATCAGTTGGAAAACACGATAGATACGGGACACCCAATGTTCCTACCGCAATATACTTCTTCTTTGCCAACAATGCCATTCCCAAATTAGCATGAGCCGCCACGCAGGTTGGATGCGCTGTAAGGGCAGCTTTGAGCCGGGATAGGGCGGCGTCTAGGTCTTTATGCTGTAGCATCATGGCAGCGAGGGCCAGGGCGGCTGCGTGCTGCGTAGGCTGTTGCGCCAAAGCTGCCCCCAGGAGTTGGAAGGCGCGTCGAGGGTCACCAGCTCGGAGTCGTAGTGCGCCAGCTGCCGCTAGTGTATCTGCTCCGCATGCGTGTGCGCTGTAGGAATGTGATTTATAATAATACTAGAGATATAGATATTATACAACTCATTCAAAATTCGTTCATAATCTGCTGTTGAATGTACTTATAAGTTTGCCATTTCTAAGTTACGGTGCATATCTGCAGCCTTCATCGTCGTGAAATGGAACCATCAGCTGTTTATAATTGGCGCACAATCAAAGAAGTCAACTTTATTTTTGCGTATACTCGCGATTTTTACAAGAAAATAATTGTACGGTCTTACTAACATCAAAGCCTGGTCGTATGCCACCAACGCGCCCTGCACATCATCACAAGCCAGGAGTAATTTCGCCAAGAGAGCGCCCGCTCGCTCTCCGCCCCCCGCCTGTACCGCAGACCTGGCCCATTCCACGCCCTTCTCCAGCTCGCTTAAGTTCCACGAACATTCCGCTGAAAATATTTGTTGGCTAAGGATCCTCCATCATGAGACCTAATAACATGTAACGCCATCAAATCCATCAACCTATTGCAGTCTACTAGGCTAATATTAAAGGTCTCTTCCAAGTTGCGTCATAACACCCGGTTCTCCGGCTCACGTATCCAGTATTTCCCAACTGCTTATTTGTAGGACATCTGTACTATAGCTTGGTGATGGCACATGTTGCATTTGGTGACTCGCACTCTCCACACTCCACTCAAGGACTTATCTTCTCCAGGGCCCAAGGACCTTACAATGGTGGCCTTGGTACAGGCAGACGCATATTTTAATATTAATTGCCCAGGGCCAATAAGGTTTGCCGCCCCATATATTATCGAAACTACAAAAAACTATCGCTCGAAACGCCACTGGTACAGACTGGGAACTGGGTGTTGTGCAACTTGAGAGAGGCCTGTGGACTGCAACATCCTGAGTTGAGTTTACCTAAAGAGCAATATATATCAGGATCTGGATGTTTTGACAACTTGTCAGCCTCTAAATAGGCCTCATAGGATAGCTGGAACCGATGCTGCCGAGACCTGTAATGACAAAGGTTTAAAAATTGATTGTTACGTGAAAGAAACTGAAGCGTTGGTCTCGTGATCTCAAGCGCAAGTGCGTAGCGCGGAATCCTAGGTTCAATTACCAGGTCCAGCAAAATGTTATTGGGTTTTTCTGTTAAATTTATTTTATCCCGATCGTGATTGATATCCTTGTGTTTTATAATATCTCCTGCGTACTCAGGTAATATTCGTTGAGATTGGCTGCTGTGACCGAAATTAGATCCAGAGGATATTATTTAAGTTCTATATAAAACCGTTAGCTGAAACAATCAGTTAGGGCAGTTCACATTACCAACTGTGATGATGATGCTACGTACAAACATTTGGCCACTTGTTTTAAAGGCTCGGGGTCCTGAGGATGGAGTCGTATACAGCTGTGGTACCTCTCCAGGGCTTCCTGCAGTCTGCCAGCATCAGCCAACACTGAACCCTGGGTAGAATTTAACGTCAAAATAATTACTGAATTAGTTGAGTTTCTAGTTCATAGTATAAGAGTCATGTCGCAAAGAAGGATAAAGAAGAGAGTTCCTGAAGTTCCGCTCCAGGGTGTCAAAGAGATTCTAGTAGGCTAACCATTGTAGATCCTTAGAAGATGCTACATTTTGGCTAGCCGTAAAAGATCTATTTACCATCAGATTGTCTGCTAGTTAAAGAAGCAATCAAGTATATTGTGCCTAAGTAACTCTTATATTTATGTATGTACTCTACTTATAGGCAGTGACGGATTAACCCTTAATCAAATCACCAGAAGAAGCACAAAAAGAAGACCGTCCTTAGGGCATCACGTAACCAAAAAAGTTTCTAGGATAAATTTGAAAATTCGCGCGTTTTGCTCAACTAATGTTTTTAGGCGGTAAAGGTTTAAAGACCGATTCTAGTTGACATACGGATAGGGGGGCCCACAGGCGTGGATTGCTTAGGGCATCAAGTAGTCTTAATCCGTCACTGCTTATAGGTTTGTTAGGTAGGTAACACGTCAGTGGTAAAAAAAACAGTATAAGCTGGCTTTGTATTCTATTGAAACTCCGTACCAGGCTAGGCCAGCTCAGGGTCAAACAGTTACCACTGACGTGTGGCCCTGGATTAATACCTTTATGTAATGCGCATATCTATGTTTATTATCGTATTGTTTCTGCAGGTCATCGGCGAGGTCCAAGCATAAAGAATGTTCTCCTCTAACGTAGCGAGCGTGAAGTAACCAGTTACGAGAGCCAGTGATGAAGCCTGTTAAAAATTTACATAAATCATCATTACAACTATCGTAATCGTTATTATTATCACTTCCCTTTTTCCACTACATGTCGTGTTTGTCAGTTCAGTGGCCCGACATAATAGAAAAACAGGTACCTACCTACTATTGAATATGAGTCGGGAAGGATAGGTATGTACAGACACCAGCACATTAACCTACCCCAAAGTGCAAATTTTGCCAATTGATAATTAACAATATTCTTTTGCAATCAATCTGAAAACCCATCAAAGAAATTTGACATATTGGTGTAGCTTGATGTGTTAGCCTCTGTACCATCACAACGACATTACAACCAACTCATGTCAGCTCTCATTAGTGGCGGTGCTCGGTGGAGACCATATCTAAATAATATGTAATCTCCTACGTACTTCGAGGGGCCACACATTATGATCCCCAATCCTTTGAGTCACGTCAATGAGATGCATAGCCAAGAAGCAGAATTAGTCTTACCAACTCTGAATGTTATGTTCTAAGTAGGTAAGGCAAGCCGCCCTACTACACACAGATAGGGCTAGGTAGGAGCTAATTCATGATACAAATAATTTGTACTTACCATCAGAATTACTGTCTAAAGAGTATCGACGTTTCATCATCACCCTTTATTTTATGCTATTATTTTAATCTGGTTTGTTTGTGTCGGTACCGCCATGGTAACTATCACAGAACAATATTGTTCTGTGGTAACTATAGCAGTATCCAGTTGGTATACCTAAATGCGAAATCTAGGTATACCCTAATACTGAGTTATCCTTGATTCCTGATGATGAAGATTTGTACTTAGCTGATTTTTATAATAAATAGTTATAACAAAATGAGCTATTTTAAAATTATTAGCTTTTCTACATCTAAAAATACATTAATTTCCTACATTGAAAGTAATTAAGTAATTAGAGCATTTTTTTAACCCTTTACCGCATACTGTATCAAATATGATAGACTACGAGTTTTCACAGATAAATAATTTTTGAGCCCTATATACAACGTGTTGATGGCTGAAAACTAGACTATGATTGTATCCGAACACGAAAAATATATTGGCAGATTTCTATCTTGTCTGCGGTTTGTTATTTCCGTCACCGAATATTTCAAACCGCCATTTCTGACTGTGAGTGCGGTTTGTAGATTGGAAAAACCGATTTTTGCAAATTTTTGCTCTAGCTAAAATTATTTTTGTGTTTTGCGAGTGAGTAAAATGGATCCCAAGAAGTTTTACGGAAAAACATGTAAGTAATATCAAACACTTCTTGACGAAAAACAGACTAGAACTTTGTATCTGAAATGATACTATATGCAGGTAGGATAGTCATACGTTTTTCAAATATGATACTTCATGCATTAGAGTTTGTACCAGTGCTTGGTCAGATATGAGACTACATGCAATACGTACATCGTACAGTGTTACTAAATGTTTTATAATCATTGTTGGTGAGAAAGTAGAACAAGTGAACGAGTTTGTTTATTTGGGAAGTTTTACATTGTGGGCATTTGTGGGTACATCCTATGTAATAAAAAAATATGTCTGTTTGGAATTCTTATTTACTGCTGTTATAAACGTTTGGAGCATGTAGGTATTTAGTGTTTTATTTATTTTCAGGGACTCGGCATGCAAGCGGGCGTGATATTCCTTTAGATAGCGATGATGATGACCTGACCGATGATGAAGATTATGGTTTACCGCCCAAAGGCGTAACCATTGAAGAAACAGACTCGGAGTACGATTGTTCTGATAAAAGTGAAGATGAAGGGAGTGTCACTCAAGATGCATTGGAGGCAATATATGTCGAAGACGATTTTGAATATGAAAGTACGGGAAGTGTTGAAACTATGAATGACATCCTAGAAGCGTCAACATCAACGGGTATAACGGACAAAAACAGAAAAACAAAGAAACAAACAAAAAAAAAGACAAAAAATGATAAATTAACTTGGACCGACAACACAATTACTTATGACAGCGAAGATGTTGCATATTAATTATATATATTATACGCGATTGGACACTGGCCTAACTGGGGCGACAAACGGCAGAGATGCAAAAATTGTTCACACTTATCTTACATTTACTGTAGTAAATGCGAATGTTATTTTTGTTTCAACAAAGAACGTAATTGTTTTAAGAATTTTCATATGGTTTTGCATTAAATAATTATACTTAAAATATGAATCTTTTTCATTTAAAAAAATTAATACAACTTGATAAAATATATAAATATATAAACGAAAATACTTACCTTAACTGCATGTTGTATCATATATGACGTCGCATAAATCGTTACCTGGACTGCATGTTGTATCAAATGTGAGATTTTGGGTTTCGACTCAGTTATTTCGGAAACTACTGATTAAAAAAAAAAAAAAAAAAAAACTGTGGTACCTATCAGGCCGTAGAAGCATGTAAATCAATTTGAGCCAAATCTAAAAATCCATGCGGTAAAGGGTTAACATACCTTTAGAATTGACTTACTTAGTGGATCACAAAATTAAATAATCTTATTTTGTCATGAAAATGATTGCATCAAATCCTTGTCTCCGAATCAAATTATCGTTTCCGA
This sequence comes from Phlogophora meticulosa, assembly GCA_905147745.2. Classification (NCBI taxonomy): domain Eukaryota; kingdom Metazoa; phylum Arthropoda; class Insecta; order Lepidoptera; family Noctuidae; genus Phlogophora; species Phlogophora meticulosa. Next base: position 3,566,389 of record LR990534.1, read on the forward strand.
ACGAAAATGACAAATCAAAATTTGACATGACCATGCACTGTTGCTATGAATATGAATTTCATAGATCCGGAAATACGCCGATATTAAAACATTTTCACAAGTTATAAGCTTTAACCGTTCAGAAGAACATATTAAATTGAAAATGGAGGATATGGCGAGACTTGCTGTGGTAGAACAAACTCTAAGTAGTGGCGTCAAATTTCAGAGACTACTGTTTGAACTTCGTCAGTGCATAAATCAAATATTAGAAAATCCCCATGATAATAAATTGAGGACAATAAAAAGCGATGTTCTTGAAGGTTTATTTGACAATGCATCCTTCGTTGATTACTTGAAATATGTCGGCTTCCGAAAAGTAAGTATAAAAATAACATAGAACTACTTATTCCGATAAAGTCAAATTATGAAGGAAATAGTGATTAAAACCCCTCTTTGAAGATCATCTGACCTAGACCTTTAACTATATCAATATACAGCACTGTTAAACTCCTGTCTATTGAATATTTTTATAAAAATATGATAACATGTTTCATTGACTCATGAATCATTGTTTTCTCAAGTAACACACTTGTTATCAACATCAGTTGATATCAAACGTTATCTATTAGGTATTGAATTATTCATTAATATAATTTCATTGCCTACATTCTTAAAAATATTTTAAAGTTTCCCGAAACCAAAATAATACCAGCCCGAATTATTGGCCTCTTCTCATGTAAAGAAATTCATCAAACTAAAACATTATTTTTTACAGAATGGTCCTGAACTCTTATACCCAAGTGAGCAAACACTAAACAACTTGAGAGTGGCACAAGCAGCCATTGAGAGGAAAATATGTTTCTGTTACGGTGCTCTCAAGGAACACCCTAGTTTGAAAACCAGTAAATCTCCCAGGAGAATGTTCACCCATGCTAACATTCTGGTATAGTATGTTAATGATTTTGCTTTTTGTTGTGCTGTACCCGCATGTAAAGTTTACACAAGCTTAGTGGCTAATGCTAAAAGAATAATTGTCATTAAGCAAAAGTGGGTAAAGACCAATCTCATTTACTAAGTGTCAAACCAAAATGTAATATGTGACAAGTATGAAGCTTGTTTAACCAAGGCATGTATTGTGTATGTATGCATTGGACAATATCTTATTTGATCCACCCCATCTCCTAATGAAAAGGTAGCAGCGCATTGATGTTGCCCGCGATCTCCTGGAGGGTACCTGGTTTACCAAAGTATTTTACCCTGTATGCAGCAATCTCTGGGGTCTACTCCGCTGTACAGAGATTGATTGCATGTGCTGCTGTTTCATCCTCTTCCATACGGGTTCTGCATAGGGCTGTCTGTAACTCCTATGACAAGAGATGTAAGTTAAATGACCCATGGCCGGTTACGGCAGTTGTGACTGTATGCAGCCACTGCTTAGACAGTTAGAGAGCCTGCTTTATATAGTGGCCATCTAATATAGGAAGTGCCTCCCTGGCCTGCCTGCATTCACCTTGATCCAACCATACTATGTTGTGCTGATCTATAGTGCTTTTCCTTACCAGAATGTGTGAGTACCCCAAGGGAAGTGGTAGAACAGGTTCCAGTCCCAATCACTGTCGTACCAGATTGCTTTCTGGCTAGTTCGTCTGCAGCATCATTGATTCGAGAACTGCAGTGTCCTTTAATCCATTGAATGGTTATGCAATTGAAAATACAAGGCATAAAACATTCAAGAAATTTATCAGAATCCACTAAGGTCCTATGCAACAGATATGAGACTCAGAGACCTGTCATAAAAACTATGTAAATGGTTGTAATAATTTTGTTTTTTTTGTTCATATGTGGTGGTTAGGCCAGCCAATTACTTTTGATCATCACTGCTTTCATACTCCACTATCTTTCTTTGCAGAAAACAAATAAACAGCTACTAGTAAAGATACAGAGATTATTCAATGATGTACTGGTGTATGAGGATGAAGATTTATTACAACTTGCAAGGGATGAAATGCCTTTAATTAAACTGCAGCTTGTGGCTCTCGACAGAGTTCGTGAGAGCCAGAAGTTGATCAAAGCCGGTGAGGATCTTAGTTGCAATAGTGAAGAAGATTTTATGAAGTTTGTACATTCAACAAAATCATTTGTTTAGCACACCATGTCAGTTTTCTGTGTACCGTAAAACAGGGTGAATAGAAACGCAGGGGTGAGTAGAAACAAGACTTTGAAGAGCATTTTCGCGTTAGTTTAACATTGTATGTTTACTACAAGGACTCTTATTTTTATTAAGGAATTGAAATGATTAATTTCAACACCTTGTCAGTAATTAATAATGTTGAATCAACAGTTAAATCCCATTTAAAATTTGTTTAGATTCACCAGTTTTTCGATGCACCCCATTTTACTGTAATATATACCATTGACATTATGATTTGACAGATAACTTAGTTGATAGTAAATTTGCTTATCAATCAAGTTCACTGTCATTGCACATTGGCATATTTCAGTAGATTAAGTCAACTTAATCTACTGAAATATGCCAATGTTATTATTATATTCAATTATCTGGGAGCTGTTGCAGACCCATAAAACTACAATATATTTTTTGAAGCAGCATGCAGTTGAATACATTACATTTTACAAGCTGTTTATTGTTAACAGACTTTAAGAAAAGCAAGTTATGTATTCAACCCCCCACGGGTTAATATAGAATGTGTGGAATACAGAACCTGCTTTCCTGCAATATATTGTATGCATATTGCAAGGTCTGGTATTTTCTCGAAAATTACTGATCCGATTTTGATGATTTTTGGGGGTATAAGGAATAGGGTGTAAAGTTCCTCATCCACCATTGAAAAGGGAGGATCCGACAGGCGGGTGTTGTGTCTGGTGAGCTACTACCCGACGGTTGTTACCTGGTACTTGTATACAATTATTTTCAGACGCTCGGATAACAGTAAAATCGCGATGTAGGAAACGTTAGATTTAGTTCGTATGTGGCGAGATAGATGTCGCTACAGATTCTTTCACTAATTTACACATCTTTTGTGTATCACAGGTCGACAGGACTCCTTAGACCTACCGTTTGACAAAGCACTCCTGATGGAACTGATGTGCTGGTTCAAGGAAAAGTACTTCTTATGGTTTGACGAACCGTCGTGCGAGAAGTGCGGTATTCGCATGATTTTCAGTGAGACCGTTACTGTTACCATGGACGGGGAAACTTGTAACATGGAGGTGAGTAAGAACGTTGATGTCTAATTTTGGCGGGAGAGCAAGGCAATATATCCACCATTCTCGGGAAACATCATCATCATATGTTGGGGTTGGCTTCCAGTCTGACCGGATTCAGCTGAATACCAGTAGTTTACATGCAGCGACTGCCTGACCTCCACAACAGTTATTGGGTATCACAATACCTCTTGGTACGACTTTCGGGCTTCTCACCCGCAACGACTGTCAAAGATCTACGAATGACAGTTGAGCCCATCGGTTTAACGTGCTTTTCGAGCCACGGAAGTGTCCCGACATGTCATGGATACTCTTGCATCCGCGGACCGACCTCGGCAAACCTTGCTTAATCTTAAAGATCAACCGTACCCCAATTATTACTTTATAGCCAAGAAACGGTAAACTAATTTTTCTGCTAAGGTACGGAACCCGCCGTGGGGGTACCTGATTCTGTTTTTTTTATTTAATAATGTCAAGAAACTATGGCATGTTTACATCTGAGTATTGATATCTGTGTCATTGTCTTACTGGATATATTGAGGAGGCTGCAGCTGCACATGATCTCAAAATAAATAAAGGGTACATTACTATAAAAGGAAACAGTTTTTGTTATGTTGTAGACCAAATACTTTATTTCTGAAATAACTTTTATGCACGGAGATGACAGGGAGGGTCTCTTTAAGTATCTTGCTTAGTTAAGTATTGATGGTTTTGTAAATTACATACACAAAACATCACGGCTGAATTTCCCGAAGGGTTAGACAGAAATGTGGGTGTGTTAAAGAAAAACCACGTTTAACACACCCAAATAATATGTATTTTTTATGAGTTTTTCGTTACTCTATTAACTTAATTTACAGTAGTTCAAAGTTGATATATGTTTAAGAGGAAATATCATCGACTGGAAACAAAAATTTCAATAGACTGTCTATCTGTAGAAATTCAGGTGCCACTGTGGGATGGTGTCGGTTTTCCCGCGGTACAACGACCCGCGCAACCTGCTGCGCTCGCGCCGCGGCCGCTGCGGCGAGTGGGCCAACTGCTTCGCGTTGATGTGTCGCGCGCTCGGGTACGACACGCGCTACGTGTACGATACCACAGACCATGTATGGTGCGAGGTAAGGCCACAGATTAGATAATAGTTTTTTTTACATTAATTTCTCCACAACATTCCCAATATTCGTTTGCATTATGATTTTTGAAGTTTATAGCATAAAGAAGTAGCGAGGGAAGTGGGAGGAGGTTTAGATTGTAGTGTGGCTACGTTACTTGTTGTGCCGCTCATCCTGCCGAAAAGAAATATATCACCATCTATTTCTTAGCGCGAGTCAAAGGAGCGGTAATACGAGCGCTCGCGAGCAGCCACACAACGACTAGCGTTGAACGCATATCGCATCGAGTGCTCGTGTCGTCAGCACGTGACATAAATAATTTACAACATGACGTCGCCGCTCGCGCCGCCGTCCATCAATGAATGGTTCACCAAAGTTGTATAAATAGAATATTTCTTGAAGGTTTTTTTTTTCATTGAAGCTTTCGTTTATGCTATTTGGGGTTATTAAGAAGTCATAATATGAAAAAAGCGCAAACTCGGTCTGCCTTGAGTATGGGCTAGGGCTGGGAACAGCTGATATTTTCCAGCTATTTCAGGGCTGTTCTCATATTAAAAGTTGATTTTATACATTTATTTTATACATTTTATATTGTTGTCCAACTCTTGGGCAAAGGCCTTTAGGCCCAGAGCTTAAACAAGGTAGAACAAACAAAAAATAATATTGTATATTTGATTTGTTTGACAGATATTCGACTACGAGACCAACTCATGGATTCACGTGGACCCGTGCGAGGCCACGCTCGACGCGCCGCTGTTGTACTCGCAAGGCTGGGGCAAGAAACTGTCATACATCATCGCAGTGTCCCGGGATGACATCCAAGACGTAACCTGGAGGTATACCATGGACCACAAACAGGTAACCCCTTTGGTTGTAAACAGTTTACATCTTGAACTTTGTTTGAACCCTTGTTTGAAATTCGATAATGTGTTATTAATGATAATAATATACTCATTGATATCACTATTCTCCATGTTGAGAACCACTTGAAAGCTGAAAAAGTTAACATTCAAAAGCAAACACAAAATGTATCTCGATCTTGCTCACCCTGTGGTATACAACCTACACTCAAGTACGTATTGCTGTAGGTGCTAAATCGTCGCAAGCTGTGCACGGAGAAGGAGTTGCTGGATACGATCCTGGCGCTGCGCGACCATCGCCAGAGGCAGGTCTCGGAACCAAGGAGGCGATACCTCGCCAAGAGGAATCTGATGGAGCTGGTTAGCCTCATGATCGAGAAGTATGATAATATTATACGTATGCTAAGTTTCTATAAGACAAAATCTATCTCACCATCATCCTCCTGCCCTTATCCCAATCTATTTGTGGTCGGCGCAGCATATCTTCTTCTTCCATATATCTCTATTTTCCCGCATTTCAAAGGTTTCCACCACCTTTCTTGCCATAAAAACAAAAATCTATGTATAAGAAAACATTTAAGGTTTCTTTTTTATATTCATAGATTTTTGTCATATAGAACCTCTTTTTCTTTCCTTCATCAACCTCATTCGCATTTCTTATTTAAGTGCCGCCGACGATCTAGGAGCGATTAATCCAAAATATTAACATTGTACTTCTCGAAATAAAGTCGAATATAAAATAACCTTAACCGCGTACTGCGCGTTGATGCTTTTGGATTAATAGAATTAGTATTAATTTTTAACTTTATTTCAACCTACACAATGTGGTCAGGGTCACTTGACAGTGGTTAAGAAATCAGTCTTGTAAATGGTCAACATTATATGAAATACATCATCATCCTCCTGCCCTTATCCCAATTTATTTGGGGTCGGCGCAGCATTCATTCATACTCAAAACTTTCCTCACAACATGGTCCTCATTCAACTTCTCGGTCACAGGCGCCACTTTCAGACTTCCTCTTACATACTCATTTCTTATTCTATCCATTCGCGTAACACCACACATCCCCCTCAGCATTCTCATCTCAGATGCATGTAACTGCCTTTCATTCATGTATTCAATGTATTTCATATTATATGAAATACTTTTTCAGTCATTCACTGTTTTCTACTGTTATACCTAACGCAATCAAATCTTTGCTTAAAAGCTGATTTAAAAGTCTCAAACTAAAAAAATATGGTGAAGAAATAACCTTTTTTTTTGTCTTAAAATAAAACGTTGCCCCACACTAAGAATTTCTCCTGTGTCGTGGGTACGTTGACACACATAAACTCACATACACAAACAGCCAGACCCGGAACAACCACCTGCAGGCCATAAAAATTGTTCCGTGCGGGAACTCAGCCACTGCGCCAATAGACAAAAATCTCTTTTGTTTTTCATTCCACAGGAAACCATCAGACTATGAGACCCATGGCCGGATCTCTGGGTCGGTGGAGTGGCGTTCGGGACGCGGGGAGATGGGCACCCACCCATCGCGAAGCTTCGACTTCCCGATAGCGGGCACATACATAATTAGTTATTGCACAGCCAGTGACGTGTATCGTATACAGGACACCTATGGGCAAATTGAAACCATAAAACCCTGGTCCGCGTGCGTGTACCAGGTCGAGAATGTCTTCAGGAAAGTGGAACACGATTGGAAACAAGTCTATCTGGCTAGAAACGGTAATAACTGTTCATTTCTTTACAATTGATGTATCTATGCTTATTCAGACAAAGCGGCACAGCTGCGGCGCGGGCGCAACAACGTGAATTAAATACACAATGTCATAAATAAAATTAAAATTAAATACAAAAATGTCATATATAGAATTAATTAAATATAAATAAAAATAACTTTGGGGTCAGTGTAAAAAAAAAGATTATTTCAGAATGACAGGTACAGATGCCAGCACAGCAAGCTATCCCAACCTGTCTCATTATCCTAATTGAACAAGAACCTTATTCTTTTGTAATAAAATTGAAAGACTATCATAGAACTTGACGGATTGGGGTAGCTTGATGTGCTGACCTCTGTACAATAATATCTAATACCATTTATTAACCTGAAGTCCGGGCAGCTCAGAGAGATGATACATCTTTTTAAAAACCGATTTTGAAGTTAAGTAGAAGCTAAATCAATGTGGATGTGTAGAGGGTGCCGAGCACGGCAGCGTGGCGTGGCGCGTGTGCGCGGGCGCCGGCCTGCGCCTGGACAAGCTGCGCGTGAGTGTCCTCGCGCAGCTGTACGACACGGGCCGCATGGACTGGACCCTGCAGTACGACGATCAGCCACCGGAAGATGCTAACTTCACCGTCGAATCCTTGAGTAAGTAATGGATTTTATATCTACTCAGTCAAAACTGACTTAAGACTGCCTCATTGCCCGTCCACCATGCCGGCGTCGTACAAAGAATGTCTACAATAGCGTTTAGCGTTTTCAAAGGAGAATGAAGAACTTTTTAGATTGTTCCTCATACCTCTAAATTACAGTCAACTAATTTGATTTCATAGTGACTAGTACCTACTATTAAAAATTCAAAAAACATAAGTTACAGCGCAAACTAAACTTACATTTTTTTATTACAAATACCTATATTTGTTTACACGTTTGGAGATTAAAAAGAATCAATAATAGCGTGAAGTAAATTTGTAACTAACACTAACAGGAGTATCTGGCTTGAAATAAAGATTTCTTATTTTAGCGAACGCAGACAAAAGTTGCGCTTGCGCATCGGAACGTACCGAGCGTTGGTATTTCGTTGTTCTTCGTACAAAATGAAAACAGTTGACTATCTTGTAAATCCGTATGCTCCGATGCCGACAAACTAGAGAGTAAATTCTTGGTAATCTCTTTATGCACAGATGAACAATCTAATATCAAATCTAATCAATATTCGATTACATTATTGATTATGATATATATTCATGTTTCCACCACACTGCCAATATTTGTTTTTCTTCCAACGACTGTCAAAGATCTACAAACGACAGCCGGGACCAACGGCTTAACGTGCTTTTTTAGGCACGGAGGAGTCTTTAAATGTGAATAGAGGTCACCCATCCGCAGAGTGACCGCGTCAAGCATTAGTTAACCTTCGCTCCTGTTGCAAGTAAGCTGTGTGTTCCGTGCGCAGAGCGCGGCGTGACGCTGAGCCGCGCGTGCCGCTCGCTGGTGCTGCGCGTGCGCCTGCGCGGCGGCCGCGGCGGCGCGGCGTGGCAGCACGCGCAGCTGTTCCGCCTGCCGCTCTCCGACATCCTGCTGCCCGCCTTCGTGCTCAAAGCTGTCATCACTAAGAGCGAATAAAATATCATCATCACCTGCCTAGCCATTAATATTTAGTCAGAATACCATCAATGTTCATGGAGCGCCTGCCAACCTGACCTCCACTACCACTTACTGGTTAATTTGGAAAAATTGGTTTTCAGAGTTTTGGGCTTTTACCCGTAATGGCTGTGAAAGATATATGAATGTCAGCCAGGTTTAACGTGCTTTCCGAGGCACTGCGCATATAGTAATATATTTATATTTATTATCTAATAATTTTTAAAATTGATTTCGTAACGTTTCCATATAAGAATAAAATAAATTAAGTGGCTAAACCTACAGACATTATGGGTGCCTATCTAATCACGGTAAAACATAAAAGATTTTCTTAAATTAAAACAAAATAATTAACTACACTAGAGTAGAGCGAGAGAGAGAGATAAGACAAGAGTAATTCTATTTATTTAACCTTCTCTTTTGAACCTGTAATTAGATGTAATACTTGTCAGGTCTGTGAAGTATATAGGCCAGCACATCAAGCTACCCCAATTTGTCAAATTTCTTTGATAGGTTTTCAACTTTATAATATTCTAATATATTTATTTAATTAGACAACATTGGTCCACTGGTTAGTAAAAAACACAAACTTATTAACTAGGGGTTAGTATTTATTTACTAAATACACACAGCAGTTACTAATCATTGGCGCACGAGTAACCGGACAGAATGCCTCAACATTGGTGCTTCGTGTTGTTCAGCTAGGGTTTTCAAAATGCTGTTGCTGCTAGCCCTCATTCTTTTTAGCAAGGATGCGGTCTTTTTCCTCACAATGGCATAAAGTCGTCAGTTCCACAGCAAACATACTAGACAAACTGCCCGTGTAGACAAACCCTTGACAATAGGCTTTAAACAAAGTTATTTTGACCTTGTTATTACCAGCGAACCTGTGAGCCAGCATATCGCATCTGGCTGCAAGTGCTCTGCGATCACGATCCATATCTACCTGATCCTTGAGGTCTTCGATGACATAATGCCCCAAGTATTTAAATTGAGCGACCCTTTTAAGTTTACGTCCGTTGAGCGATATTCAGGGTTCGTAATTTAAATGGTTTCAAGGACCTGCAAAGATCAGATACTCACTTATAATTAAATTGTATACCAGGCCGTGTGCTGCCGCTAATCTTTCACAGACGCTCAGCATCTCCCTGATTGAGCCAGCCGTTGGACCCAGCAGCCAGCCCCATGTCATCAGCATAGCTTAAGTTATTGACGCTAGCACCACTTACTTTGCACCCAACTGGTCTGCTGCTGAGATCAACGATCAACTCATTTACATACAGATTGAAGAGCTTAGGCGAGGTTAACCTCTACTGTCTCACCCCACTCTCCAACCTGTAAGCTTCAGAGAGAGCTTATTTATAACGAAAGAATAAGGCTCATGTTCAATCCCAAATTCCCCATTATGACGTACGCTTGCGCAGTGTTCGCTCACCCCAAGCCTCATCATATCCATAAACTCCAGACCGTCCAGAACCGGTTCCTGCGCAAAATCACGGGAGCCCCTTTCTATGTCCGTAATGAGACTCCACGTAGATTTCAAAATCTCTACGTTGAAACAGTTCATGAAGCGAATCACCCAGTCATGGACTGTTCTACCGCTCATCCGAACCCCTTAGTGTCATCGGCCGCCCGATACACTCCCTTGCGAATTAGCGCAATTCGAAGACCTAGACACACACTAACAGAGCCAGATGATCCTATCACTCTCCTCCAAGAGAGCGATAGGGCCACCAGCACTGTTCGCAAACACAATCCGTCATTTCGTCCTCGCCGTCGAGGCCCGTCGCGACGACCCCGTCGATGCCCTCCTCCCGACCCTTTGCTAGAGCCAGCCCGCGAAGCTGAGCCGATTAATGATTAAAATGTCCCTAAATACTGAATCTATCTGATCCAGTCTGTCCCTTGCTGTCCTCTTCAGCGACGTCCTAAGCAGAGGTTCGTACCCCGCAGGGGGTGCCCTTAGCGATGGTCGCTTAGTTTTTAAGTTTTTACGCCTGGCTGGAGGCCTTAATTTTAATTAAGCCCCCCACAGGAAAGTTCGGTTAAGCAGTAGATATCCCTGTATGTATGATGTAAAGAAAAACTATAGGGCCAAAGTTAAACTGAGACGTCGCCTGTGGTAGCGGCGCGGGGCGGATGGTGTTGGCACGTGATGCCCCGCGCAGCTACCACACAGCTACCACACTGCTACCACACAGCTTCCACACAGCTGTCGTTCGTAGTAACCTAGATTATTATAAAATAAGTTATTCTATGCATTTTACACTTCACATAATACTTCATATAATCATACCTAATAATTTAGTTTTAGAATATACTTAACACCTTAAATGCCAAACAACGCGACACAATAGAAAATGTATTGTTTGTCGGACATTTGGCGTTTAAGGTGTTAAGCTAGCATAGTTTTTGTACTGTCACCAAAATAAAGACGATAATTTAAAATTACTTAAGTGTGAAATACTTTTCATTCCATGCTATCATAGAAAGTGTTCTACAGGGCGCAAACCCAGTGGCGGACTAACAGGGGGGCGTTAAGGGCGGCCCGCCCCGGGCCTCCGGTCTTGGGGGTCTCCGGTCCCACAAATGCCTCCGCATTCCCCTGATCAAATCCTAAACAAGAGTTTCAAAATGTGCTAAGTACCTAATCTACATAATTTCATCAAGATCAAAACACTACAGCCATCTAGACTTTTTACGCGGACTAATATTCTTTTAACTTTGCTGAACCCGTCCAATACGCTGGGGGAATTCCCGTCTTTGTAGCGGGTCTTTGTACTTTGAGATTAATTTCACTTGCCAGATATTAACGAAATAATCATAAACACTACATACAAATGTGAACTGAATAAAAAGCTTGTAAAACTACATCTTTTTTTAAAGCTGGGGGGCCTCATTCTGCTTTACCGCCCCGGGCCGCTGACGGGCTTAGTGCGCCACTGCGCAAACCATTTGTTTTCCCTTCGAAAACATTGAACATATTTCACGCGCGTTCGGAATACGAGTATTAACATCGAATCGGAAAACCGTGCGTGTGTTGCCAGCTTTATTATATTAAGGAGCATTAGGGACTAGTAACATTTATTCAGGTCCATAGAAAACACCAGTTTTGTATGATATGCGTACGCGTCTCCATATAAAATCGTTGGTTTCTATGAACATAAGCTGAATAAGTGTGAGCAGTCTCTGAATAATCATTCTAAGTCGTGATAATTTTCCATGGTTAGTCCATTTATTTTTCCAATAAGAATATATTTGTTAGTCATCCGTCGTTTATTCATAAAAAAATACATTGTATCTGAAAGTACATGGACAATTAAAATTCATCATGGAGAAAAGAAGAAAACAAAAAAACTAAAAAAATGTTGTTTGGTTATTTCATACAAATTCTTTTATTATATACTAGCTAACCTAGCCACGTAGTCTTTTGTTTTTTTTCTTTCAAATTGTGTTCATCTAAAATCTTAAACCGCTTGAAGTTCCCGAGATAACTTTGGGATACAGAGTATGGGTTAGATAAAAATACAGCAACCGTATGTTTTTGTCCGTGTAACTCGAAATGTAGTCGTTAGACGGACTTGAAAATTTGAGAGGTCATTGCATTTTTACCCAAAAGTATTCACTATATAATATACAGTTTATAGAATCATTAAAATAACATCGTTTATTGCAACCAAAGAATGTAACGACGTGTAATGTGTGTGCAGTGGCGGACTAACAGAGGGGCGGAAGGGGCGGCCCGCCCCGGGCCTCCGGTCTTGGTCTTGGCGTTCCCCTCATCTTCAACAAGACTTTAGAAATGTGCTTAGCACCCACATGATTTCATCAAGATCAAAATACTACAGGCATTTAGACTTTTTACGCAGTACAATTTTTTTTTTCACTTTGCATAACGCGTCCAATACGATGGGGAAATTCCCGTCTTTTTAGCGGGTACTTTTAAATTAAATATCACTTGCCAGATTTTCACGAAATGAACATAAACACTACAAACAAATGTGAACAGAATAAAAAGCTTGTAAAACTACATTTTGTTTAAACCTGTGTGGGGGGGGGGGCTCATTCAGCTTGGCAGCCTCGGGCCCCTGTCGGGCTTAGTCCGCCACTGTGTGTGTGTAATTACTAAATTGTTGAATTAAATTGACGTTTCATATAGCAACTCTAGACTTTATCTTGGTCAGATAATATAATAAATAAATAAATAATGCTGGACAATCCACACAGCATCATCTAACCCCAAGTTAAGCAGAGCTTGTGTTATGGGTGCTAGATGACTGATATACTTAATACAATACATTACATAGATAGATATTTTTTTATTATACATAGAAAATACCCAGAACACCCGGAACAAATCTTTGTATATCGTACAAACATTTGTCCCAAGGCGGGAATCGAACCCGCAACCTCCTGCGTCGCAGGCGGACCTTCGCCCGCTGCGCCACATAGGTCGTCAAAGTAATGAAAGGACCATGCAGATTACTGTCTGAGATGGTCTTTTAAATAAGTTTCACGTACGTGATATAGGGGCGCTGTTTCAATCTTAATACAAATTGTTGACGTTTTCGGTTGTAAACTACTTCTTGCTCATCAATTTTTTTTAGTACGTTAGTAGTAGAGCAATTTATAAAATTATGCCGCAGTAAAAGTTACAAATGAAATGTTTAGGTAGTTATATCAGCAAAATACTATGATTGTCTAATGTTATTTTGATAATGTTCAGTTCGAACACGGAATGCTTTGTCGAATTAAGAACAACAATGTATTTTAAAATATATTTCTTAGCTTGAAAATCGTTTTTCAATTAACCTTTTAAACGCTTGAAATTTTTAATTACTACATCTCAGTTTCCGTGCCCTTATAAATCGTCAGTACATTTATTATACATAACCTCACGCCTTTTACCCATGGGTGTAGGCAGAAAGCACAGAACGCCACCCGCTACGATCCTTACAAACTTCTTTCGATTCGCTCACTTACGTACATCTGGTCATATACTTTATTCATTTATTCATCAAATATAAGCTAACAGTTTACACCAAATCGCTTATATCTATGCTAATTCTACAAAACATTAATTTTTTAATTAAAACTTCTTAGGCTAAAAAATAAACTAATAAAATAAAACAATAAAAATGAAGTAACATAAAATTTGTAAACTGAAAACAAAAAACAAAAATAAATTATTTCTTCATATTTAAATAAATATACACATGTTTAGCGATTGTCCATTGAGAGTCAAAAAATAAATCTGCTTCAGGAATATATTTTAGAAAGTCATTAATTAACTTTATTGCTCTAGCAGTAGGAGTGGTGTTGGTTCGGGGAGCACGCCATGTAGGCGGGTAGTGGAAGAGTCTATGTTGACGTCTTACAACGCCACGCATATACTGGTCAGGAACATAAAAATTTATTGACTCTCGTAGAACGGGACTATCTATCTTACCTACTAATATTAAATAATAATTAATTATAATTGTGGATTCTCGCCTGAATTTGAGTGTGTCTAAGCCCGCCATTCCTGACACGAACAAAGAAGGATATAGAAAGGGGTAGTATCCATATTGACGTTTGTATAGGTATCTACAGAATTTACGTTGGATTTTTTCTATCATATTAGTGTACAATGACTCTTGAGGACTCCAAACGATTGCATTATATTCTAATTTACTACGGACATAGGCATTGTATATTTGTTTTACAACTTGAGTGTTCTTAAATTGAAATGATAACCTAATGATAAAACCAAGACATTTATTAGCATCTTTGCAAATTTTAAGAATATGCTCGTGAAAATTTAATTTGCTATCCATTATTACTCCCAAATCCCGGACCGATATAACACGGTCCATTGACGCGCCAGCAAGATTATAGTCATTTCTAATCGGATTACGGGATCGGGAGAAAGTTATTGTTTTACACTTCGAATTATTAAATGACAATTTATTTTTAATACTCCATTCAACCACAGCGTCAATATCATGTTGTAGAGCCTCACAATCCTTTGCGTCGGTTACAGACAGGTACAATTTTAAATCATCAGCAAACATAAGGCATATTGCGTTAGAGATAACCGTGGGTAAATCATTGATCACTATTATAAATTGTGTAGGACCAATGGTACTACCTTGACTTACCCCTGATCTAGTAAAATACTCTTCCGACTTATATCCTTCTACCTTAACAAACTGTTTACGATCTTTTAAGTAGTGGGCCATGAATTTTAAGAGAGAAGTTGAGAATCCTAGTAGTGCAAATTTATTTAAAAGCACATCATTATCTACAAGATCGAAGGCTTTTTTGAAATCAAAGTATGCGGTTTCCACCTGACAACCAGACTTAACTCTACTATTTACATAATCAACAAATTCTATATGATTACTCACCGTGGAGCGCCCAGGACGAAACCCATGCTGGCAATCGCTCAATTGTCCTTTGATTTGTTTACAAATGGCGTTATTAAGAATAGATTCAAATATCTTCCCAAACACACACAATATAGCAATAGGTCTAAAGTTTGTTATATCTGTGGACGACCCACCTTTAGGTATTGGAGTCACTCTGGACACTTTCCACTTATCAGGGTATAAACATTGTCTAAGCGAAAGATTATATATACATAGTAAAGGCACTTCTAAAGCCGACAAGCAATCCTTTATTAAGAAACCCGGTATGTTATCAGGACCACAAGCTTTTAACGCTTTTAGTCGGCGCACTGCTCGCCTAAGATTCGTAGCTGTAACTTGTTCAATAACCACTGTAGACAGCTGGCAGCCTGAACGATATACGCACGCCGGTTGCGAGTACTACGCACCTGACCTTTTTGAAGAACATCACCAGTAAGGTGTGTATGTTCTTCTAGGGCGTCCCCTCCGGGTATTTATCATCTTGCACAAAATTAGCTATTTTGGGTAGAATCTACAAATCCAATTGGACAAACATAAGTTTTTGTCGTATAAATCACACTTGGCCGGTTTAAGGCTGCACTGCACCGCATCACGCAGCGGTGTTCGTGGCGTCGAACAACGAACACTGCGCGTGATTGCGTTTTCTGTGTGTTGTACTACGCGTGTTTTCTATACAAACACAGATACTGGCAAACAACGTAAGAACACGCACTCCCGCACTACGCCGCGTGATGCGGTGCAGTGTGCCAAGCGCCTAACATATCCCGCTCCGGTCTGCGTTCGACTCCGTGCGGGCCCGTTGTCAGTGTGTTACATAATGCGTGTTTTATACAAACTTCGGCACTTACAAGCAACGCTAAAACAGGAGCTCCGCATCACGCTCCAGTTTGTCATACACCTAAGCATAACTGGCGAAATGTGAGGCGGCCCTAACCTCTCTGTCTATCCCTTGGGGCAATACAGGCGTGTTGATTCCAGTTCAGTTTCCACAGAAAACCCAGGGTTGAACCGGCAGGTAAAGTCAGACAACATACTTAACTGTATACGACCTTATTTTTTTATTACTATAAACTTCTTAGGGGTCATCGTGCTCATTATTAGGATCAACTTTTATTATGAGAGCAACACTAATCTCGCGAAATAAAATCAGCTGCTCCATACGTTTTGTCGATCTAAGAAACGGAATGTTCAGAGTTACTCCCTTAGTAATTATTAATAGTTATTAATTGAATCATGATGAGCACATGTACCCCTTGAGAGGTTAAGGGTAATGCAAAAATTAACCTTGTAAAGGTTAGAATCAGGTCTAAGTTTTGAATGCATTAAAATACATTTTTGCACACAACATGCTTTGAATGAACTAAAAAGCAACAGATTAAATAATAAAACTTACGTAAACATAAAACTTCCATGTTATTAAAAGCTCGAGACTCAATTTATGTAATGTAAGAAGGACGTTCACGCTCGTGCTTCTTCGCTGCCGGCATTATAATAAAGTCGGCCCAGAACTTAGGCATGAGTTTGCCGCCATCTGTACCGTCGTTCAAATACTGTAGAGTGCAAATGGGCGTGCAAGATGTTGTGACAAGAAATTATTGCGATGGTATGCTACGGTTTTATCGTCCAAACTGTGATAAAATGTGTGACTCAAATCATGTCACAGTAGCCGTGCTCGCGCAGCTGGTTTCAGGGGGCGTTGCAGTCTCCAACCCTTTGTGGAACTGCACCACCCTCACGCCAACGCATCACGCACTAGCTTTTAAGAAAATTAGAAGCAACTAATATGCTGACATACGTTTTATTTAGTATATTTTAATTCATCAAAAGCTTGTTTTATCACAAATTTTTACGTCGTTTGACCACAGTGCGGTAAAGCAATTACTAGATCGACTATAACTACGAATAATTAGTATTTAAAAAATATGTGACCAGAATCTAAGGATGAAAATAAAACAACATTATAAAAATAGAACCAAGAAATAGTTTTTTTTATTTATAGTTTTTTTTGGATAATACATACATTTTTGTTGAATGTTCAATAACTTTTTGAAAACAGGTTTTAGAGAGGCCTTTGAACTTGTTCAAGACAAGTTTTGTCAGACCAATTATTTTATTAGTCTGAGGAAGCCAATACGTCGTTAGAGATATGCCATGGACGAACGACTATAGGGTGAAGGCGGCAACAGTGGATAACCATTTTTACCAGTGACCAGTACTTGATTCTGAATAGTATTATTATTTTGACGACACGGTTGGCGCAGTGGTTGAGCCATCGGCTGCTGCGCCGCGTTTTGTGGGTTCGATCCCCGCACGGAACAAATATTTGTATGACCTACAGGTAGTTGTTCCGGGTCTGGCTGTTTGTGTATGTGAGTTTGAATGTTTGTAAACGCACCCACGATACAGGAGAAATTCCTAGTGTGGGGCAACGTTTTTTTCAAAGAAAGAAAAAAAGAATAAGAAGATTCGAAGATCACTAGTGTAACTTAAGTATTTTCATTATTGTATTATTGCTCTTTAAAAACCCGAATACGGAGTCCACTTTCGAGACTTCGAAGAGAGATAAATAGCCCGCTGTAATAATTTCTTACCAATGGCCAATGGGAGGTAATGTGCCACTGTTGCAGCCTCGATCCTTGCAAATTATATAAACGAAATCAACACTTTTAAACTTTATTGAACGGTGGAAATATAAAGCACACACACAGCAGCGCATAGCAAATTTGTGCCGGCGAAGACCTGGCCAAGCGCAGCACAGCGCAGTTTTCACTGCCAAACAAAATATCAACATTACGTCCCTAAAAGTAAAGTCCAAAATCAATCGACATAACTACGTGTCTCTGACCGCTTTGTGGAAGTTTATTTGTCCTCATTCTTAACTAGCAACCACCGGCGACTTCGTTTGCGTATATTAGGTTAGCTATAGATATCTTAATAATTATATAGGTATAGCCTAAGTGTAACTGTAAGGTATAAGCTATGATACTGAGCAGTCTCATCAAAATCCGTTCAGTAGTTTTACGTGGAAGACTAACAAACATTAATACATAACAATGTTTCACATTTATATCTAGCAGCCACCCATAAACCTGTTTTGGACGTTGCCAAACCTATAACGCATTACGTCGACTTAAACTGAAAAGCTCGAATGCAATTTTGTTTTATTACAATTTTGGAAAGAAAACCTCGGGACGCCCTAGTTTTACACAAAAAAAGCGTTTACACTATTTTGATGTAACTTTAACTATTTAGGCCGCGCACGCCACGGAAGCCACAGAAAGACCGATTAATTCGCAAATATCATTATACAAGTAGCTTATTTTCTCAAAATGTTCATATCTTTCTTTTAGTGGAAACAGTATGAAAATCCGTACAGGAATTTCTGAACATATACGCTCAGCGCGGCGGGGGACGTTAATTTATAATGTTGTCACGGAATAAAAAAACACGTGGAAGTGCCCACGGAACATGTTAATTAATAACAACCTCCGTCAGATGTAATAAGTCTTAATTTTGCAAACAAATGCTACGAGTACTATTCTACAAAAAACTTCCTATCAGGCAAATCACTGCTCCAATACAGTCTGCCCCAGTCATGATGCGTTCAGTAATGCGTATTAGCCCACTGATGTGCACTTGTTTGTTTTTTTTCTTTATTTTTTAATCTGTATAAAATTTTAATAATTTGGAAAAATATTGTATTTATGTATTTAATTCAGCTCCCATATAAATTAAAACAACTATTGTAGGTATGCCCTATGGGCGGGACATAGCTGATTTCAACTTAATTATTTAAGACCTGTTTTTTGTACCTACCTACCTATGATCCACAATAAAGATATTGATTCTATGATTACATATTACACTTCCAATTGTTTTTTTCTATTCCGTGTATGTAGTTATAGTGATGAAGTAGGATATTAGTAGGATTATAACAAGCACAATGTTGATTTTAGTTTAGAAGTGAAAACCACGCTGCGCTTCATCAGGTCAGCAGGTCTGCAATTATTAAGGCGAGGTGCCCTTGAAATTCAAATTTTCATAGGCTTTTTGCAATTCGCCTTAATCTCTATTCTTTTAATTCACCGGGGGCTTAAATTGCGCAACACCTTCATGTTGACAATTCAACAACTATACTATACTAGCGTTGTTAACATTGCTGTATACATTTTCAAACTTATGAAGCAATGGATTAGTTAGCTCCCCCAAATTTCATGTCTGAAAGTGTGATACGCAATTCGGATGCGGCTTTATCAAAGGAATGACTGAGGTATGTCTTGATTGAATGGGTAAGTGGGTGGTACCATACATGCTTAGTTTATTTAGAATTATGCCTTAGGCTTACAATTTCATGAACGTCATAAACATTGTTAAAACCTTAATTACCTGACAACGAGACACAATAGAAAATGTATTGTATATCAGTTACTTGGCGTTTAAGGTGTTAAGGTGTCATGAGCACTAACATTCAGGTAATTTAAAATAGTAATTAATTCTTAACAGGTCTAAAACTCAGCCAGAACTTATCAGAAGTATGTTGAACAGTTGGGTAGTAGACCAAAGTAGTCAATTAATATAAATGAAAAAAAAGTGGAGCTTGTTATTAAATAAGAATTGCCGCACGGGTCGATCGAAGGCCGACCAACGCTCGCCGAGGTCAGTCTGTGTATGGGTGACCGTTGATTACATATCGAGACTACTTTGTGTCTCGGAAACGCGTTTAGCCGTTGGTCCCAGCTGTCATTTTTAGACGGTTTGACAGTTGTTACGGGTTGTCGGAAGACCGAAAGCCTGGCTGAGGCTTGGCAAGGGATATCTTATTTCCCAGGGATAAGGCTGTGAAGGTCAGGTAGACAGTCGCTCCGAGTATATACTGATATTCAGCTGCATCCGGTAAGACTGGAACCGACCCCAACAGTTGAGTAAACACTATTGGTTGGTGCAACCACACAGGATCACAGGATGCAGTTAAAGCCCGCTAAACTTTAAATAAAATGAATATAAATCCAGCTCCTCCAAAATTGAGATCATGGTTCCTTTGACCACATTGCTCTTACTCATAGTTTTAGATTTAGCTGAAGTACCATCTAAAAAAACGCTGAGACTTACCTGAAAGCTTTACTGTCATATTTTTAACTAAACATGGCACCAATTTTGGTCGTTGGCTTTTGCGTTCAATTCCCAAGCAGTTGCGAATGTTATATGCATGTGCGCGGGAGTGGACAGTGGGAGCGCCGGGCCTAAGTAGCGCGTAAATCATGACCACGTAAATCTAGTCCAAAACTTTTAGAAACACTGATTTCCGTGTTTTGCATATTTTCATTTTACAATCCGCCAAATATACACAGCCAACATTTACAGTCAGTGTATATACGTAGATAGACAAAGATTGTGCGTAGTAGTCATGGCAAGGCATTTATCCCTCGCTCTCGCTCTCATCCAGGTGGTCAATCATTTCCGTAACACTGAGGGCGCCGTTCTGCACGCACTCGAGGATCGCGAGTAGCAGACGCTTCACGCTGTTCTTGGCCGCGAATTCGATCAGGTCGCATGCGTTCGCCGGGGTCAAGTCGCGCACCAGTCTGTCCACGCAGCGCCGCTCTAGCTCCGGCATGAGGTAGTACGACGACAGCAGCAGCAGCTGCTCCACGCCCGAGTCGGGCAGCAAGTGAAGGTATATGTACCTCTTCAAGTCTTTCAGAGTGGTCTTGGATGTGCCGGTGACGTCCACGTGCCCCTCAGCGGTCTCGCGCCACGCGCCGCCCAGCATGCGGCGCAGCACGGGGCTGGCAGCCGCCAGCACAGCGCGGTGCATGTGCACGGAGCCGTCTTGACCCCGCAGCTCAAAGTCCGTCAGCTCCGTGTCTGAGTACAGGCTCGCGAACGAGCTCGAGTTTTGGCGCAGATGCATCTCCACTGCCACGTCAAACGTGAACTGCTGCTTCTTGTTCTCGTGTATCAGGTGCCACGTGCCATCGTCGCTGTCGAACGTTTTGGCCACTATGTTCAGTTCCTGGCTGTTGAGCCATATCATGTAGGTGAGCTTGTCGGTGCGCCGCTTGGTGAATCGCACGAACAACAAGTTGTTGTACTCGTTGGAGAATCCGTTGTTGACCTTCGTGGAGATCAGTCGCACCTGGAACACCGCCACGCCGCTGATCACGAACTCGGGACTAGTTGTTGTAGCGTAGGGAGTGTTGTAGTTGGTTAAGGTCATCTTCGCGCTAAGTAAGTTGCCTTTATGTACTACATCTTTCGTTTCCATTCTGTGAAAAACAAGAAAATAACATTTTACTCCAGACAACTGGTATGGCTATTCCAAAATCTATATACCTAGTCTTGCCATAAATATTGTCACGAAGTTTTTTTTTTTACTGGAAATATATTATTGCTTTTGATATATGCTTTTTATATTTATGTATTAAACTAACACACTGTGTGTTAGTTTAATACATAAATATAAAAAGCTTATTCGAAGTGGTCTCCATTGGCTGCAATACAGTCCTTTAAACGTTGAGGCCAGTTATCAATAGAAGCACGCACTCTTTCCAAGGGAAAATTCTTCACTGCCAATCGTATGGATTGTCTTAGGCTCTACAAATAATCATGGCGTTTAGAGCAAGCCATACTCTCTTAAACTGACCATAAATCATAATCCAGCGGATTAAGATCGGTACTAGACGACGGCCTGTCTTCAGCTCTAATGAAGTCCGAAACGTTCACTTCCAAACAAGACTGCGTGGACCGAGCTTTATGACCCGGCGCCGATTCTTGTTGGAAGGACCATACTTGGTTATTGTTTTGTCTTAACAAAACCATGTTCAATAACCAAGTATAATGAGAAGTGAAATGACAAGTGTATCAAGCATGGCACAAGTGTATCAAGAATGGTATCTTGATACACTTGTGCCGATGTTTTGATACCTTTTTCACAAAAATATGGCTCAGTCACTCCTTAGCTAACACCCCATCAAACCATCACTGAAGTCGGATAATGCCCACGTTGCACTCTTCGACTAATTGGGAAGCTTCCTTACAGCTTTGAGCATAAATACGGTCATTTTGTTTGTAAAAATGTTGTTCAATTGTAAATATTTTCTCATCCGTAAACAATTTTTTTCGGTGACCTCCCTTTGCGTACCGTTTCAGTAATTGTTTCGATTTTACGACCCTATTCTTTTTTAAATTATCAGTTATAAAAATGACAAGTGCGTCTCTTATAGGCTGCAAGTCCTAAGTCATCTTTTGAAATACGCGACATGGTTCTGGATGCTATCTTCATCTCCCGAAATAAAATCTTTTGCTTTCGGACAGGATTTCTTCGAATCTTTCCCTTACTGCTTTGTCCACCTTTTTCGTACGAACACTACGTGGAGGACCAGATCTGTCACAAACAGAGGAGGTCTCATTGTACCTATTTATAGCCCGGTACACAAACATTTGACTAGTTACTAACCAAGCGTATGGAGAGTTTTAAAAATTTCATTTTTCTGCTCCAGTTTACATTGCTCCATACCAACTTTGTGTAATGCAATCACAGCGATTCGGTTGTCTTTATCACGCCACTCCATTTTATTTAATATCGCAAAATAATGTAGGTACAATGTATTGGCGCCAAAATTGCTCAAGACGGGTTGGCGATTTCAGACTTATATTAATTATAAGTCCAGGTTTCCTTAAGATGTTTTCCTTCACCGATGTCAGTGATGTCCAAGATAAACTTAGAAAATAGGTACTTACATATGAATTGAAAAAGTCACATTGGTACTTGGCCAGGTTTGAACCCATAACCTCTTGCACAAGAGACGAGGCCTAAAGGGCCTTCACATCTCACCGTTAGTTTTTTTTGAATATTTAATGTGGCTAGTAATTATATAAATGAAATGTGTAGACTGAATAAATTGAAATGCAATAGCAATAGCACTTAAAGCTTCGTTATTTAAAATTCACCCATAGTTAAAACAGGTGTATCGATTAAACTTACCACTAGGTACTTATATTACTAAGAAGATTTTAACTGGATATAAAACGCGGAACCGCCTCGTGCCCACAGACTGACTTATTCATGTAATGAATCATGGAAGACTTATAGCTTAAAAACTAAATTTTTAAAAAAAAGTCGCCAGGTAGCCAATAACAAGTACTGGCGTGTAGAATTAGACTGGAAATTCATAAGTGAGCATACAACAGTAACACATTATACATTGTGTTGTTACAAAGGTTGCATATTATGCTCCAGATGCGATTGAAACTGCGTGCAACAGCTGGGCAGGACATTTGCTACTATATGTAGGTATAGCTTACTCGCTACCTGCTTCCTTCTGTTGTTGTTGGTGTCAGGCGGTATCATCGTGCATTCGTGATGCGATAAGTGCTATTTTTTGCTATCCAATCAAAATCCGGTATACAACCGCGAACTATAGTTATCTTGTATGTTTGTAATTACCTACACCTATTATCTATAACAAAGTGATTAATATTGGGAAGTTTCCTTCATCATAAGTTAAATATAACATTAATAGCTTTTTAACGACCCAACTCGAAATTCTCGATTAATGCAGAATAATACATTTCAACATTTTATTTTATCACAAAATATGGAACTGTAAGGGTTCCTCATTTAAAGCGGAACCCTAAAAAGATGACAATTAAAGCTTTTATTACATCAATGTATGTAATGTAATATACCACAATCTATTCAAAGACGAGTGTGCAGGCTTTTGAAGTTGACTTGTGTTTTTGAAGGCGAAATAGCCTCGCCCCGCCCTACCACCTTATTTTAATTTTAAAATAATTACCAATCATGGCTCAAAATAAAATTTAAACCTGATTTTTGACGGTAATTCGTTCCGTTTAAGTCCCACGCGATAGGCGGCGATTCTAGAAGGGAAGTGCCACCAAACGGACCCAATTTGGGCTGCTAGTGAAACATTCGAGATGGGAAATCCCAACAATACTTTCCCCGTCCTGGATATCGAACCCAGGACCACATGCTATGCAGTAGCGCTTGCGACCACTACACCAACGAATTAATAGCATCATCTGACATTATTTAATATTACAGAAATGTAGGGAGATAAGGAGCTTGTGGCTAAATAAAAATACCGGGCGCCTTATATCAAAAAACCGATTCTTAAGGAGTAAACTCCAATAGGCGTATGGGTCGATCAAAAGTTAAGCTACACTTGCCGAGGTCAATCTGTGGATGGGTGACCGCTCATTTTATATCGAGAGGCCTGCTTGCCTCGGAAATCACGTGAAGCCGTTAGTCCCGGCTGTCATTTGTAGATCTATGACAGTCGTTACGGGTAGTCAGAAGCCCGACAGCTTGACAAGCAGTATTACCCAGGGGTATCGTAATGCCCAGTTACTGGGTTGCGGAGGTCACATATTCCTGTACCTAAGCTGCTGGTCAGTAGGGTACATGACGCCCCCCACCTCCAATTGAGAAACCTAAAAATGTACAATTATTTCATTAACTTCCTGCTTAAAACGTTCGAGGCGAAGCTAGACTGCGTCTCAAATATGATGACCCCATTTGCCAATAAGAATACAATACTTCCATTTTCTCGTGTCTGTTAGTCAACCTATTTTTGCCCATCTGTGACCCTACCCAAAAAGCCTTTAGCCATTGTAGGTCTACTTTCGACCTTCAGCCAATAGTAGCTACACGCGCATCTGTAAGATAACTATTGAACTTCACAGATAAAAGTAGGTACCTATTATGGCTACGAGTTTCACGATAAATGAATGTTATCTTAACAAAATATTTTTATTAAAATATTATTTTCATAATAGGCAACTGTTATTTTGTACTCAAGTACCTAAACCTTACAAGTACCTACCTTAGTTATTTATAAGGCCGGGGAGGAATGTTTTGAACGTCATTATCTGCCTCGCCCTTTAACAACGATGTTAGGGTCGAGTGTGTAGCTGAATACCAGTATTTTAAATGGAGCGACTGCCAATCTCACCTATCTGAACTCCACGGCTCAGTGACTGGACAAGCCGACCCCCTGCTAAGTCTAGATGGTGTCAGGCTTTCAGGCTACCCGTAACGACTGTCAAGGATCTAAGAATGACAGCCGGGATCAACTGCTCATTATGATTTCAGAAGCACGAAAGGGTCTCGGTGGGTATGTTATGAGCGGTCACCCATCCCCGGACTGACCTCGGCAAGTGTAGCTTAATCTTCGATTGACCCAGGCGGGTCCAAAGATAAAAAAGGTACCGTACCTAAGTCGATTTATAAACGCAAAATCTTGCTATTAATGCCGATAATAATCTGTCTTCGGTATACGTTAAGCAGTCTACATGATAATAATTATGGAGCAAACTAAACTTTAGGGAAGCAATTAGGTAGATACCCTTTTCCAGGCGCACATTTCCTTGATGAAGATCAGGCAGGTTATTCTTTAAGAATTAACACGGGCCACGCACGGTTCATTAAAAAAAATATAAGAGAAAAACGCTGCAGACATTTACAAAAATACGTGGTTATACGTCACCATACAAAACAATCTGGTTTCGATACTTACCTATATGAACTTGGCGGTTGCTACAGAGAGGTCAGTGTTGTGCGGAGATTCGGACTGACAACATGGCGAAACTACTCTGTCTACTAGGTATGTATCTAATTTGTTTGTTATGATAACATCCTCGACACCGCCGCCTCTCATATTACGAAATACTTTATTTTATTCAGACACCGGTATTATTAGGCTTCCTTAGTGACTAAATGGTCTATTGAACATTAAATCGATTCGAATTTTAAATTTGAATCAATCTGACTAAAATACTCTCTCGTTATTTATGATGATTTATAAAAAGAGAATTATATTTGATTATTTTTTAAGTTTTTAATTGATGACAGATTGTGTTTGAATGTCGTCATGCAGGTTATTTTCAAACTTGTGATGGTTGGCCGTGAAGGTTTATTGATTATGATATTTAATGACGCTGAGCTACACGGATTATTTATATAGTTTTTAATTACTTACCTAGTAAACCAATCTTGTTGTGTAGGTATGGCCTTATTATTTTGGTTGATAAAAATAAGTAGGTAATTCGTAAGAACTTACGTAAGTACTTAATGCGAGAGTGAAAAGTCCAGTATTTATTTTAAATATGATGTTTTTTTATAATTTCTCTATGACTTGATAATATTTGCGAATCTAAATTTCAAGTTATTATCCGTCGAGAATGGACGGTAGGTAACTAGACTGCACGACTTTGGAATGTAACCTACCTTCCTACTATTATTTTTATCTCAATTTACCCACGGTGTAGGTAGGTACTGTGACTTTTTCATGCCTAAAGGTAACTTATGGCATACAAGCTGGAAAAATATTAGTTCTGGCTGAATTCGAATACTCAAGCTATTTCAGTATCGTTTTAAATATAGAACATGCCATTTGTTTTGGGCGCGCGGTAAAGACGGAGAATAGGTACAGACCTACTTAATGAAATCAGCGGTGTCCTAACATTAATAGTGCTCCCAAGTGACTGCCTCACAGTAGGTTACTACCCGTGAAAGACTGAAACCACATGAAAAACTGGAAAACCAAAGAAAGCTCCTTTTTGAACTCATCATTAACGGAACGTTATTTCTTTCCTATTTAACTACTGACGCCAGCATATCAAGCTATCCCAAACTGTCAAGTTTTCACAATTGAATATGAACCTTAATATTTTTTAATAAAGTTGATAAACTATCACAGAAATTTGACAGAACGGGGCTGGGTAGCTTGATGTGCTGGCTTCTATACAATAGCTCGTGTACCACTACCTACACTATAAATTGTGATGATAAAAATCAGTTTGTCATTTTTGTTTAATAATTATTATTACTACCGTGACTAGAACAACAAAATACCGTTACAAAATAAAAATAATAGAAATGTTCAGCTCCCAGATGTGTAATAAGTTGGTTTGGTCACAAATATACTGAATATTGAAACTGTGATCATAAATAAACAGTGGCTGGAGGATGATGGTCATATCAACGAGAAATACGAAAAAATCTTTCACATCAAAGGTAGGAAACATACAGACTCCAACTGGCACTAAATTACTATGGTCATTTAGATAGTAATACAACTTAAATCGATTTATAATGAGCGTAAAACCTGTAACATTTACGTGTAAAGTTTATGATAACAAGTTTAAATCGATTACTGTTTTTACAATTCAAACATTACCGATTTTTATTATGGATTTTGATAGAAGTGTGTCTGTATGCAGACATGCTGCGCCGACCCCAAATGAATTGGGATAAGGGCAGGAGGATGATGATGATAGAAGTGTTGTTTAATTTTGTGAAAACTTTCCACAAATAAGTAACTTCAATACTAACAATTGTCTTTTTCTACAAAATCTATTTAGGTGCATATCTTTTTTATGCAATGGAATTGAAGGTGGTGCCCGTAACAATTTTAGTGCAAACAAAATCCTTCACAACGGCGTATGCGATAACTCTGTTGGACACTGAGCCCAATTTGACTCATGGTCCTTTAACATGAACAATACAAATTTAAATGATAGGCACCTCAGCGCGCAAACTAATACCATGAGTGCGTTACCGTTTACGTGAGTCTGGTCACCCCAGCGATGGAACTGTTCGTCAGTTTATTCCAAATTTTTAGGTTTTTCCCGATGTATATTTTATTTTAAACTGCATAAAGTATAACGTTCAAAAAACATCACAACACAACAGAAAAAAAAATGTACAAACAAGGAGAAGTCGACGAACAAAATCAAAATCAAAATTCATTTATTCAAATTACGCTGAGAATCAGCACTTTTTGAACGTCAAAACGTTAACCACTTCCTAGTGTTTTTGCTGGGAAGAAGAAGTGGTGGAACAAACTCCCCAGCAACACGTCTGTCTGATAGGTTTGAAGAACTTGAAGATATACAACATATATTATGTCAAAAAATAATATTAATTATGTCAATCATCTTTATACATCATTAAATTAAATAATTTGCTACATGTTAGCTAGCACACACCATTATGCCAAAATAAATAAATAAAAACTAATATATACCAAAACCTTTCCAGCGCGAATAGACTGTAGGAATGCTTCCTCATTCAATTCTTTATATGTATTACTTTTATCATGCAGTAGATCGGGTTGAATATGAACCCACCCGCCTTCAGCAAGGGTGGTGATTAATGCTCGTGCCTTCTCAGTATGAGAAGAGGCCTTCGCCCTGCAGTAGGACAGGCTGGTATTAATACTATAGTACCTATGTACTACCAATACCGTAGTTACTATCTCTAATTTTGTTACATCACTGTAATTTTTGTTTATATACGATAGGTTAAAAGGTCTCATTAGTTTTGACGTTTTTATTTCTAATACTGACCAACCCAAACTAAAAACATCTGAGTAGGTATGTAGATAACGTTATTTTGTGCGAAAATAATTATGTAAGTTATTGATGTTTTTCTGTACTAATTATTATTACCTATCATCTTTTCTTATCGTGTCGAGATAATAACCATTTGTCTTCTTTCTTTAGAAAGGTTATCTTCAAGACTCTACCAAGTAAAGTACCAGCCTATTACTGTCCCACTGCAGGGCAAAGGCCACCTCTCATACAGAGAAGGCATGAGCATTAATCACCACGCTTGCACAAGACGGGTTGGCGATTTCAGACTTAAATTAATTATATAAGTCCAGGTATCCTCACGATGTTTTCCTTCACCGATGTCAGTGATGTCCAAGATAAACTTTTTTATATATTTATATTTATATAAGTAGCTTATTTCTGACGCAAAAGGGATGAAACCAAAAATCTCCGGGAATAATGGAGATATGCACCCATTTCTAACAGTATACTGATACCTAAACTTTGACTTCCTTTTCATGTAGAGGAAAATCATGGTTTTTAGCACTTAGACCGCGACTTCGTCCGCGTGGGTTTACTTTTTTTCGTACCCTTCTAACTTTAACATCCCTTCCAAACCTTTTAAAGCGTAGTTTTGAAAATAAAATGTAGCCTATATTAATTAAGGATAATGTAGCATTCTAATGGTGAAAGAATTTTTGAAATCGGACCAGTACTTTTTGACTTACAAACATACAAATCTTTCCTGTACCTCTTAATAATAATATCAGTGTAGAAATTGTTTAAAGTTATAGTATGGTGTAGATGTAGATATGCCATCCAAGCCATCTGTCGTTCTTCGTCAATATAGTGTTATTTTGTTACACTGTTACGACTTTATATAAAAAATAACATATTGCAAGTTCCTTAGGTAACTATTTACTCAAAAAAAATTGGTTGTCTGTAAAGTCGGTTTACGGACGACAGATTTACGTGATAACGTCATAATCATTATTTTATGTAATACAAAGCCTCTCTATCGTTTGTTTTATCGTACCTCTCTATCGCTTGTTGCGCGCTCTCGCTTGCACGCACAGGCTCAGGTGGAACGTTACGCGGAACGTTACTATTTTTCATGAGTGTTGCTGGTATTCATCAATTTATAAGACGTTATCACGTCAAAAGTCACCGGTGGTAATCTCAATTCATTTTTTCTTCTCACCTCTTGGAGATCAACAATAAATTCCGATGATAATCCGTCCAGTACTTATAAGAATAGTTTCACTGGGTTTTTTGATGTCATTGCACTGGACTATAACGCAACTATTTTTTTTTATACAAACGTACGTAGGTATATTTTACTGTGTGTGTCCGTGAGTTTCTTGACCGAGAATTACACTTCCACGCCCAGTTGAAATAAGGTAGTTTATGGTTGCATTTACTTTTATTTATGGTATCATTAAAACTTATTGCTCATCGTTTGCGGCTGCGTGGCTGTCCCTCAACGCTCTTAGCTGCAATCCCCTACTGAATAGGAAACGAGCAAAATCAGTTTTATCTATGGTAACACCTTTTAACTGCCAGAAAACGAGATAATAGAAAATGTATTGTTTCTCGATCACTTGGAGTTTAAGGTGTAAATCAGACTAATTCAGCTGTTGGCTGATTAGATATTGGCTACCTAGTTCGTTCTTGTTCTCTGAAAGCCGAATCGTAGTTCAGTAGATATTGCTTTAAACTTAAAATTATACTTTAGAAGGGACTAACATGAAAAATTATAAATGTATGAACGAATGTATTCTGTTAGTCTTCCCAAGGCCAACAACGCAAAAAAAATATTTATATTCGATACTTTTCCTTGTTGGAGCAAAAACTATGAATGTTCGAGGTTGGCCTTATTGTGCGCGTAATGGGATCCCCCTATAGTAGCCAACGGTGACGTCATATCACAATGAATCTTCACGTTAACAATCAATCACATATTTTCCTTGTATTTTTTTGTAGTGACTACTCAAGGTCAATTATGTACGTACAAAGACTAATCAGCCCGTCTATTTCGTAAAAATCTCCCCGCGAAAAGTTAAGTAAAGTGAAGTTCTGTCAATCCCTAGCATTAGTAATTATTAGCAAAAGTAAGTAATTATTCTGTTTACTTATAATTACTTGGTTACTTAATATGACATCATAGGTATCTATGTCATATATTAAATAACCGAGTAGTTTTAAGTGGCATGAGTTAATACAATTTTGCAACCCATCAGGCAGAATGTATAAGGATCAAAAATATTGTAACACCTAGCAAATAAATAAATCTATCTATGGGATGACAGCTCACTCCGCCTTCACTTCGTCATACATTTTCGCGGAGAGATTTTAACAGAATCAAAAGCACTGCAGATTTCTACTATTCTATAAAAATCAACACGTCAATCAGCAAGTTACTAATACTGTCAGATTATGTGACAGGTAACGTTGATGATGACTTGCTAAATGATATTGCTGAGTCTAGGCAAGTCCGTTCCTACCAGCCCATTTTATTATATGTAAATAATGAATAACATAAAATAATAAACAGTAACAGGCTGGTATTATGATAAATAATAACATAAATCATCTACCCCTTCCACGCGGCCGTATCGCTTTTTCGTGACAGACAAATTATATCCTAATAACCCTAAAACTATACAGAAGTTTCACTTGAATAATTTTTGGAAAATAAATAAACCGACTGCCCACATGACGGTCAGAGATGCCAGGTACGGCAAATGCGTTGGTATCTAAAAAACCGGAATACATGTCTTATTTGCTGGTTATCAGATCACACCCTTACCGACTTACCCTTACTCCCGACCGAACCGGGAGCACTGATTGGCGGCAGAAATAAGAACGGCACCGGTACATCCTCGGATAAGACAAAAAGCACTACTAATACTAAAACCCAAACAACTACCGCCTAACTTTGAAAATTGTATAATTGCCTGGCTTCACTGCCTCGTTGGTCAAGTGGTAGTAAACACTACTGCTGAGCGTGATGTGTAATAAGTTTTTGAAGTGAAACTTCTTTATCGGGGTTGGAAAAAAATTTAGTGTAACATTTTTTCGTTACGCGTCACAATTTTCCGTTACGCGCCATCTTTTTCTTATCCCTACCACGCGTGATTCGAAGTATACTTTCTCCAGCGGAGTAGGGATTGGTAAATGTCTCCAATGTATTTTGCGGCCCGTTTTATGTCTATGATAATAAAAGCCTTTTATTAAACTTTATCTCATTTAACTTTATTTAACCAATTTCTGTAAAGTTGCATATAGTAAATTATTTTTTGAAAAATAGCGTCATAAAGAAGTTTCACTTCTTACGAGTGTACGCTAGTACACGCACACATTTTTTTTAATATCTTAGTAGCAGCCTGGAGTCTGAAGTTGTGGCAAAAACCTCACATGGAACTACTTAAAACCTAACTGGCGAAATGTGGGTGTTCTGCAGGTATACCTGTGCCTAACTCTTCGAGAATTAGAGGCGTGGTGTATTGTTATGATTTACTAATCAAGGGAATTGAACTGTAATCTCATAAAATACTTTAATAGTTTATTTTTATGTGCTCTTTAGATTTTTTGTGCTTTTTCAGGCCTGGCGACCATGGTGGTGGCGTCGCCTTTTGATTCTGATTACGGATTCGGATTCTCCGGCCCGCCTAACTATGTAAAAACTCCGCTTGGTGAGAGCATAGACAAGTCCACCATGAAGCTACTCAAGGTAAGTTTTTTTTTTTTGCGGTTACTACTTATTACATATGACCCATAATAATATGTAGGCTTAGGTAGAGCCAAAAAATATCGAGATATAAGTAGGTAAGGAAAATGCGAACATCTTCCTTTTGCGAGTATCTGTATTTTAAAGACAACGCCCAAAAAAGTTGGTGATTCTAAATAAAATTACGTTAATATTGTTTAATATCCTGCATTGTTTAATCTCCTCATCAATTAGCATCCGCATGAAAAAATTCACGAATAATTAACAGCACTATCAGCTACTAAGGACGTAAGAACTATCCACTAGCGTTTCCCGTGAGATACTAATTATAAACCGGGTGTGGATTACATTGTTCCCACATACAGAAGCTTCTGTATGTTTTATTTTATTTATTTGGGAAAATAAACAGTTACGCATTACATATTACATAGTATTTAAATAATTACAGAAGATGGTTACATTATGTAACCAACGGTATTTTCCACAGAATATAGTTTTTTTTTTAAAAACTTCATTCAGTCAATTTCATAACACCTACCTACTAAAAAGTAATAAAAAAACAAAAATAGGTACATCCATATAAATAAAACAAATTAACAACAACAATTTACAAAAGAAATAAGCAATAATACGGATTATTTGGTGAGAGTTTCTACGATATTTCTTTTAAATTGAACAGTGGAGTGGACAAACATATCAATGTGGTTAAAGTACTCGTTGTAGTTACTAGTTACGTCTGCGCAGAGGCGCACGTAGTCCTGCATTAATGTGGCAGGAAGTAACGGCAAACACAGGCCGCATGCGCACGTCACGACATACTGTGGTTCTAGACACTATGTAATTAATTTCATTCCGTATTTCAATACAGTCATATTCAGTATGTGGAAACAATGTAAAATCATCTATCATCATCCTCCTGCCCTTATCCCAATTTATTTGAGATCGCCAAATAAATTGCGTAGCATACCTCATTTTTCAATACATCTCTATTTGCCATCACCTCAATAGTATCATCACCTCCTTCCTAGCCATATCGTCTACCACACAACCCGTCCAACGTTTCTCTAGTCTTCCTATCCTCTTGTAACCCTCCATTCATACTCAAAACATTCCTCGCAACATGATCCTCATTCCTTCGCAACAAGATCCTCATTCCTTCGCATCACATGCCATCTAGTATTGTAAAATGGAATTATTTTGACAGGTGGCCTACGATGAGGCAGAAGACAAGAACGTGGTATCGTCCCCTCTTAGTCTCATGATGCTGCTGTCCTTGTTCAACTCTGGCGCTGGTCCCGAAACCAAGCAAGAGATTACCCAGTTCTTGGGTGGTACAGATTATCAAAAGGTAAAGTAAAATTTCCTTTTCTGTATAATTTATGGATCTTATAACTTCTGTAAAATAGTTGACTTACTCACATACTCATTTTTATCGAGTAGGTAGGTACTTTTGTGCCGATGAGACGAGAACTTTATGCGCACGCGAGACTTTGAAATAGGAAACAGTTATTATTAAATATTCCCCGTTCGTGAATTTTATAAAGAAAGAGAATTCAGACAACCTTGTATATCTAAGTATATCTATACTTCTATACTAATACTAGCTGACCCAGCAAACGTTGTTTTGCCATATAGAATGTTTGGGGTGGACCGCCCTTAACATTTAGGGGGATGAAAAATAGATGTTGTCCGATTCGCAGACCTAACCGATATGCACACAAAATTTCACGAAAATCGGTCGAGCCATTTCGGAGGAGTTTAATTACAAACACCGTGACACGAGAATGTTATGTATTAGAAGAGAGATTAGAAATATTATAAAGAGGTCAAATTTGTATGTAAGTTTGAGTTTGTAAGTTTGTATGTAGGGGCCCTGAAAGAATCTAGGGAACAAAAGATCCGATTGCAAAAAAAAATCTCTGTTAGAAAGCTGCATTATATGATGCATTATATTATATTTATATGATTAGCCGAACTGTCAAAATGTTAGTCTACCAAGTTGGCAACAATTAACTCTTCAAACCGAATTATTTGCATGCGCTGCCTTAACAGTTGTTTAAAATGGAAAACAATGTATTGCAACCTGGTCCGTCTTAAATAGTTCTACAAAAAAGTCTTCTATATTTTATTTTTTAGATTGCTTTTTTATGTTTTAATAAGTAATATTTCGATGTAGATACTTACTTGTCGATGATTATTTAAACATCAATGTAACAATCCTTATCAAGATAAATTATTTTATTTTGATAATATTATAAGTATTTATTATTTTGTTATCACAAGGTCGATTGATCATACAGTTTCAGAGATAATATAAAATTAAAAAAAAAATTGCAATCGCGCATACTCGTAGGTAATGCAGTGCGGACATTCTAGCTATGTACCCACATACGGCGTTATGCTAATCCATCATTTTCAAATTCATGGAATTAAGAATTTCCGCGAATTGATGACGCTCTCGATTTGTCATTTCCCTTTTGTTAAGTTGATAAATAGTTAGGATATCGTTGCGGTTCTAATATATTAATTTTATTTTACGGTTAAGAATTATCAGATTATCAGTCTTTTTATTTAAATAGTGAGGAGTTCATGCGTCAATGCGTGGTTACAGCCGCACGGGTCGATTGAAGGTTCAGCTACGATTGGCGAGGTCAGTCTGTGGATGGGTGACTGTTCATTACATATTGAGTCTCTTCCGTGCCTCAGAAAGTACTTTGAACCGTTGGTCCCGGCTGTCATTTGTAGCTCTTTGACAGTAGTTACGGGTAGCTAGGAGCCCGAAAGTCTGACAACCAGTCTTACCAAGGCGAATCGTGTTGCCCAGTAACAGAGTTGTGGAAGTAAGATAGGCAATCACTCCAACTAGGCAAGGCTAGGCAGATGAGTCGTTCATTTCAATCAGTTGTCAAAACTTTGTTCTCCTCTTCTTCGTAAATACGTTATTCTGTCTATTGTTTGTATCGTTGTTTATACATAAAACTGAGCATACTGTAGTGGTAATAAAAATCACTTCAATACAACTCGTATTGAAGTCATTAATCATAGAAAAAATAAAACAAAGTCCTAATGTTCTCTATGGTCCGTTGTGTTAAAATTTAAAATAGTTATAAAAGTTGAAAATGTTGGATTTCGTTCTTTTAATTTAGATAAAGACGAAAGATTTGACTGTTTGTTCGAAAAGGATAAACTCTTAAACTACATTAAGAAACGATTTAATTTAGATTTTCACTTATAGAAAGCTGTATTGTCAGCGAATAACATAGGTTATATTTTATTTTCAAAACTATGCTTTAAAGGGGGTTGGAAGAATGTTAAAGTTCGAAGGGAAAAAGTACGAGATCTACGCAGACGAATTCACAGGCGAAGTGCTAGTGTATAATATACAAACAAACTTACCTTGTTGTGGCAATTTAAGGTGAGAGCTCTGGACAATGCGACCACTGTGAAGTTATTTCAATACTGGACTAAGTAGAAGCTTCGTGATACACGATGACGCACGTCGCACACATACAAATAATGATAACGACGAAATTACGTCATGCAGAAAGAAGTATGTGACCAACGATATAAAATTATTTACTTTCAGGGGAGTACCCTTTTTATATCCCTAAGTTGTGAACATAAATTACTTATTTGCGGAAACAGGTCGGCTATTCTACCTGTCCCGTTCTTGTACGCGTCTCGTGAGGTATTTACGATTAATAAAAACCGACTTGGTCTAACTAATTGAATAACACTCTGAAAGGTTACAGTAACTCATACTAATGTAAAACACATAAAATATAAGGTGAACTTGATTTAAATCTAACGGGTATATTGCTACGGGCGACGAACCAGACTGTTCTGCCTTAGCCTTGGAAAGAGTCCCTTCGTTATCCCTCTTTAAGCTGCCACTTAACAGCGCGCTGATATTTATATTACAAGTAACACTACGTATACTTATGATACGTGACGCCACACGTACAAAGGATTCCGATCATATTCTTGAAGGTTTTAATCGGAGAATAAGTGGACTGTACCAATATTATAAAGATTTGTTTGTTTCTTTGTAATCGATAGACTCCGAAACTACTGAAATGATTTTAATAATTATTTCACCTTTATAAAGTTATTTTATTGTAGAAGTAACGTTGGATACTTTTTATCGATGGATGATACCACGTGAGCGAAACAACGGTTAAGCTCGTGCCTTCGTGGCAGACAAGTATTGATTAAACAAATATGTCACAATAGGTCAGTCACATTAGGAAACTGGCCGTCAATATTATATCTTGGAAATAACGACACTGTCGTACACACAGGAATAAAAAATGAATGACGCTCTACAAAACCGAGCCAAATTTATTCTGGAACTCGATGTAGATGAGCCCTGCACGGTGTAGGTATTGCGGTTAGAAAGAAAGAAAAAATATTTATTGGCAACAGGTTGTAACACGCACGGTAAAATGTTATAATAACAGTTGGAAAAAAATGGCATGCGCCAAGGTAAACTTAACTCTTTCCAACTTATGATCTAGTCTCAAACTAAACGTTAACTTCACGTATATTTCCAGACTTCAGACTCATACAGGGAGCTGAGTGAGAGATTCTCTCAATTGAACCCCGAGGCTCTGACAGTCGCCAACAAGGTGTACGTGTCCGACAAGTTCCGTCTGCAAGACTCCTTCACCTCTGCCGCTCGCTCCTACCGCAGCGAAGTCGACACCATCGACTTCGGTCAGAAGCAACAAGCTGCTGACATCATCAACCAGTGGGTTAGTTACGGCACTTTCATTGATCACAACATCAGTAGAAATCATGTTTGTGAATATGTACGGGCGAACACTCGCCGCAACCTGAATGTTGCAAGCTCTGCCATGCCATTTCTGTTCTCTCATACTTCGCTCGAGGCAGTAGCGTAAGAGCTCTTTACAATTGTACATTTCATCTCCTGTAACTAAATATCGTGGTTTTGATGTTTATAGGCCGACGAGAAGACCAAGGGCAACATTAAGACACCTGTCAGTCCCGACGTACTAGGTGATGACATAGCTGCTGCTCTTTTCAACGTCATATACTTCAAGGTACGTCATTCATGTTACCTTTCAAATGCTTAAAAACTCTTCTACATCTTCATGTAGAAGTGTGCACTCCTGGGAAAGATCTTTATCCTTCCCAGGAGTGGTGCGACTGGTTGTGTCATAGTTCCAAAGCATGTGTATGAAGAAAATTAAAACTGATCAATTGACAAAAGAGTTGCAAAGGTATTTTGTAGAAAATATGTTCATTTAGATTGATTCTTTCAAATAACTTCAATTTCCAGGGACACTGGCACGTTCCTTTCAAATCGGAGGAGACGAAGGACAAAGATTTCCATCTCAGCAAAAGCTCTGTAGTCCAGAAGCCGACAATGCACTTGTTACAATCTCTGTATTATACGGAGAGCCCTGAACTTGGTGCTCGGGTAAGCGTCGTCATTCACAGTAACTGTATCTTTTTGAAAAGCCTTTTACAAGAATTTATTTCTCAGCACCTCGATCATTTAATTTATTTGTGTTTATTAGATGGTTGAGCTGCCTTACAAAGAGACGGGCTTCCGCATGGTCGTGGTGCTCCCGAACGAGGTGGACGGTCTACCGTCAGTGCTCGAAAAAGCATCGGAAAAAGGCCTTTTGAATGAAGTGTTCAAGCTAAGCCCTGCTGGATCCGATGTGGAACTAGACTTGCCGAAGTTCGATATCAAAAGCAAATTGGACTTCAATAAAATCTTACCAAAGGTAAGGTTTTTAGCTTTCACGTACCTATAGACATAGGCGCGGTTAAGTTCTATTATATCCATACCCCATCATAAAATGATCCTTTTCATACACATAAATCGAAGAAAGGTAACTAGCCTATTTTACTTTAAAATACCGCTTTACCAGCTTTTCATTTATTTGAGTACTCTTTGCAATTACAGATGGGAGTATCCAAGCTATTCCAAGAGTCAGCGGACGGTATTGTGCAAGGCCAATCGGTGGTAGTGTCCAAGGCGTTCCAAGAAGCGTTCATCAAGGTCGACGAGGAAGGAGCCACTGCTGGTGCATTCACAGGTTCGTAACATGCAAAGCTTGGGGGCAGTTATAATAAGGTTTTCTGGCAATGCCTACGTATTAACACGTTTGAATTATGTTATTGGACTTTAATGCTTATGTCTTTTATAAGATACGTGTTTTGGTTCTCCTCCACAGGATCATTTACAATGCCAATATCTGCAAATTATCAACGACCACCTCCTTTGAAGTTTACAGTTGACCGACCATTCTTATATGTAATTCTCTTCGAAGACATAGTTCTTTTTGCAGGCACATACCTTCACTAATGAGGTAAAATTTAGATAAACGACATGTTTGCTTTTTATGGTGTTCGCAATGTTCGATTCCCGATCGCAGGCTATTAATGTTGCTTTTCCTGTTAAATACAGAGGGTATTCCCCGCTTTTATTAACTGGTTCCAATCACAAAAGTTGCATTAAGCGTTTACAATACAGGGTGGAAGGGACGTCAACGCGTAATCATATCAGGTTGTGCGTTGATGTACTTTCTACAATGTATATTTTTTTTACCTTAGACTCCCTTTTGTACTCAATGTGTCCTCTTGTTCATAGAAATGTCTTTCCAGACATCAGTATTGTTTGCTTCTTTCTGCATATATGCAGATCCACCTCAGAATTATCGGTAAGACTAAAACCGCACCCTAAAAATGAGGGCATATACGAACAGATTACGAGTGTAATTGCTTTAGGACACAGCAATTTATTTGTTTGATTATTATCATCCACAGGATTGGTATTAAGGGAATTGTCATTATCTTCCCAGCCGCCTTCGACACTTAAGTTTACCGTTGATCGTCCCTTTTTATATCTGATTCTCTCCGAAGACAAAATTCTGTTTGCTGGTACCTACACCAACTAATGCGAAGACGTAGGTACCTACTGTCTTAGTAAAATAGGATACGCATTTAGCTTTTGCTTATCAAAGGCACGTCATCTCTGCGTCTCCATGTTGGTGTAACATTTGCTTTCAGCCCTGCTTCTACTGAATTTCAAATGACCCCTGAGACTTCGCAAATTATTCCTTAATAATAATTCCAGCTGTAATGTACTTAATGAATTTGTACATTGATTGCTATCCACAGGAATGCTTTTTGCGTTTACGTCGGCACTATCTGAACCACCAAGGCCAGTCAAGTTTACAGTCGACCGTCCCTTCTTGTATGCGATACTCTTCCAAGACAAAATTCTGTTTGCTGGCACCTACACCAACTAATGCGAAAAGTATTAAGAATTACGTAGGTACTGCCGTCTTAATAGCATGGAATTTGCTTTTTGCATGCGAGAAAGAGTTTGTCATGTCTGCATGTCTATATATTCATTTGACATGGACCCTAAATAATACAAAAGTTTCAAACAAATTATAGTGCTACCAGTGAACAGTAGACATGGGAGATTTAATAACAGACCTAATTTAGGTTAGATAATTCGCAACTGTTGGTCCAAATAGGAGTTCGTTTTATTTCTACATTGGTTGTTTCACAGGATTGATCGCAGAACAGGTGACTTCATTTTCTCCAACACGTTTTCCAATACGGTTTACTGTTGATCGTCCATTTTTATATGCCATCCTTCACGAAGATAAAATTCTGTTTGTTGGCACCTACACCTACTGACACGTATAGGTATTGTGTTCGTTACACAGGAATTCGATTATGCTTTTGCTTTGCTACAACCTCGTCATCTTTTTACTTATCCATGACAACAGGATTGCGGCAGACACTAACCCATTTCTTTCTCCTCATTCATATTTTTATATTTTTTTACCGACTTCAGAAAAAGGAGGTTATATATTCGCCTATTTCTTGAAATGTAGGTATTCTATTATTTATATAGTTCATTTGAGAGGGGCTCTGCAGTCGTGGGTTGGTCCCATATATTTTTTATAAACTTTACTTGAGTGGTTTTTCTGTTTGTTTTTTGTTGATGAAGTATTTGTATTGTATTGTAAATCACTAACCATTCATTTTTATATTTTATCCTCTTGGATGACAACATTATATTTGTCGGCATCTACTATAACTGATGTAATAATACACCTCTCACACAACGTATTTTCTTTTGTCAGAATTTGGATTTTGCTTTTCCTTAACATCTTTTTTTCACTTAAATTCTTGTCACTATTTTTTATAGGCATTAATAAATAAATAAATAAATATTGCTGGACAATCCACAAAGCATCACCTAGCCTTAAGCTAAGCAGAGCTTGTGTTATGGGTACTAGATGACTGATATACTTAAAATATAGATAGATATTTTTTATTATACATACCAAATACCCAGAACACCCGGAACAAATCTTTGTAGATCGTACAAACATTTGTCCCAAGGCGGGAATCGAACCCGCAACCTCCTCCGTCGTAGGCGGACCTTCGCCCGCCGCACCACATCGGTCGTCACATTATTAAAAAATGTTAGCATTTATTGGTATTGTTTGTCATTTCCAGAATTAATTTTAGCAGAATCAGTAGATTATTCGCAGCCAGAGCTCGTGAAGTTCACTGTGGATCGTCCATTTTTATATTTGATCCTCTTCGAAGACATAACTCTTTTTTCTGGCACTTACACAAATTGAGGTGATCAATACACTTATTTCCGGCTCTGGCACCGGGAATCTGATTTTCTAGCTTTCCGTCAGTTGCTTTTACTGCTTCATAATAATGCGGGTTTTATTTCGCGACACTCGGCGCTGAGCAGTTCTATTCGGTGCAGGATTTTTAACTAACTTGCTTGCGCAGTTAATAACATAAGGTTATTTTTAGAGAGGGTAATGAAGGACCGATTTTATGTGTGGAGTTACTTACTTTCATGAAGAGTGAATGTAGGAAAAATGGTAGATTATAAAATGTGCATATCGTAGGAATTTGGGCACGGGATAGGTACGTTTGATTTTGTATGCATATATGTCTTGGTCCGTGTGTGTATGGTCTGTCCAATCGCCTAAGAATTTTCTACTAATATTTTGTCTTTTTACCCATTTTCGTTTTTTGTTCGTACCTGCCCATTCCGGAACAT
This sequence comes from Phlogophora meticulosa, assembly GCA_905147745.2. Classification (NCBI taxonomy): domain Eukaryota; kingdom Metazoa; phylum Arthropoda; class Insecta; order Lepidoptera; family Noctuidae; genus Phlogophora; species Phlogophora meticulosa. Next base: position 3,607,514 of record LR990534.1, read on the forward strand.
CACTAACATCATTATTAAGCGCTAGATCTTTAATTTCCATAACATTGGTTGTGTTCCACAAGAATCATTGTGTTGACATCTTTATACGAAGATGAATTTCACAGTTGACCATCCATTTTTATGTGTAATCCTCTGAGAAGACAAAATTCTTGTCGCTGACTCCTACAATTATGAGGTGAAATATAACATATCTAATTCTGGTTGTGGATTATCATTTAAACTTCCCTAACTTTACATCCATTTCGTCACAACTTGATGTTGTATGAATGTTCTATCTTAAACCTCAAAATCTCCCGGTTATTTTGGTTCATCACAAGGATCTGATTCCCATTCACTGTTTAAGGACCTGGCTGTAATTTCGTTTTTTAATGAGCCGATTAAGGATCTGTACCAAACAAGCCGAGAAGTATTTTGAGAAAATATTCCTATTTACTTTGTGGAACAAGGTCCTGCTTTTACAAGTTTATGATAGTTCACTTACAATAAACCGATTGTGATCCACAGATATTGTTGACATGGCTCCGTCTCCACAGTTACCACCGCCACCAGCAATGCAGTTCACAGTTGATCATCCGTTCTTGTATCTGGTCCTCTTCGAAGACAAAATACTTTTCGCTGGGACATTCACGAACTAAGGTGATTTATTGCGTTCCTACTTGGCTCGTTTAACACCATCTCGTCTAGGACGTTGTTCCGAAATGTTCTCTCCATCGGGGGAGATATATGATTGAAAGTCTTCTATAATGTCTGAATATTTATTATTCAGGATTATTATTCGGTATAACAACCCCGACTTCAGTGTATTAGATTAAAAAATCATCAGGAATTCCGAGAGAACGATCTTTATTCTGGATTTTTGCGATTTATTAAGTCTTACTTCGGTATGCCACCATTTTTCTGTGCGGCTTACGCTACCGTTGGCCACATGGTAACTTTTAAACATTCTGTCAAAGTAACTTTTGAACGTCAAAATGTATATAAAATCGAATGATTTGGTTGTATGCGATAAGTGGTTTAATTTAATTTAATAGTGTTTAAATTTAATTTATTAATAGATCGTTTTGATTGTATCTTTTGTTTTAAATGCACAGAGCAGTTAGAACAAAAGGATACCCATACTTAGTAGTATAAGCATTAGCAGAGTTGCTTCGACATACTCGTGGGCCTTATCTATGTGCAATATTGAATTACGAATTAAAGGTTTTCCTCATGGTCTAATCCGAAAATCAAAATGAATACGCGTGCTGTGTCAATCTTAAAAAATGTGAGCATTTATTCTTATTGTTTGTCATTTCCAGCATTACTTTTAGTAGATAGAGTTTCTACGCAGCATGCGCCCGTGAAGTTTACCGTGGATCGTCCATTTTTATATATGATCCTCTTCGAAGACAAAACTCTTTTTGCTGGCACCTACACAAAATGAGGTGATCAATATACTTATGTACAAAATATGTAATTCGAGCTCTGAAAACAGGAGCCTTTTCATTCTGCTTTTTTAGCTGTCCCTCAGTTGCTTATAGTGCTTGCATAATGATGCGGGTTCCGGTTCCTTATTCTTGTCGGTGGAGGAGTATTCTCTGAACGGGTAAGCAAAGGCCGAATACGAGTATGGCGCTTTTCATATAAAAAAAACGGTTGTCTGTAAAGTCGATTTACTGACGATAGTTGAACGTGACAACGTCATAAGAAAATACACTCTTACTTTCGGAAAGCCTCAATATAGGTACACAAAATTGGCAGCTAACTATTGCGACTGACGATGGCGGGAAGAAATCCGAAAGGGTTTAAACAAAGTTTTGCCGTAGACTACTTACTGATACTACGCAATTTATTCCTTGATAATACTTAATACGCGAAAAGTCACGTCTTCCGTCCTTATGTCGAATAAAAAACAAGTACCTCCCAAACTGTAATCAATTTGTTTATTGATTGTTCATATTCACAAGAGAGGTTTTAACACATTAAACGCCAGGTGACCGACAAACGTTGTCTGCCAGTAAAAGTGTTTGTTTATATCGTCACTTTCTCAACCTTCAAGGCCAGTCTAGTTTACAGTCGACCCATCCCTATTGTAAGCGATTCTATTCTAAGACAACATTTTGTTTCCTGACACCTACATCAAGTAATGCGAAAAGTAACATATTTTACAACCATCTCAATAGCATTGAATTTGCATTTTGCGTATTTATCAAGATCTGGGTATGTCTGCATTTCCATCAATTCATAATGACATCGACTGTCAATAATCACAGTTCCTGTGTACAAAAATATTTAACAAATTCTATTAGATACTACTGAACAGTACGCGTGGCAGATTCAGTAGCAGATTGAATTTGGGCTAGGAACCTTACAAAATCGCAAAATCCAAAATTGGGTGACCTTTTATTTTGATATTGATTCAGAGGACTTATCGCAGCACATGTGACTTCATTTCCCCCACTACCATTACCCAATACCGTTTACTGCTGATCGTCCATTTTATATATCTTCCTTCACAAAGAAGGAATTGTGTTTACTGGCACTTAAAAAAAGTGGAATTCGATGATGCACGTTTGCTTTATTTTTATTAAGACCTCGTCATCCTTTCACGTATCTATGTGGTTAAGCTTTCATGGGGCTTAAACAGAATTGGCCAAACGTGTTTTGGCAATACTATAGGTGGTACAGCCTTACCCATTGGGGAATACAGGCGGGATGTAATGTGTTGGGAATTCTTGGAATTCATTTTTAACATTATCGCCCATCATTTTACTCCTGCAAAATTTTTGTATATACTTTTACCGGCTTCTAAAAAGAGAAGAATCTATGCAATTGACGTGTCTTTATTGTGAAAACTTCTTTGGCCCAGACAAAACAGGGCTAAAAGTAATGGGTTGCTAATGTGGCGTGTGTTTAAAACACATTTATTGCAAATTTTCACGACTGTCAGTAATCCCCATGACTTCCTATTTTTGATTCATGTATTCATCATTTTATCTGTAATTACAGACTTACGTAATTCTTTCTTCACGTGCTGGAAAGCTTCTTACATGATCAAATAATATTTATCACTTTAAACCCAACAATTGATATATTATCACGATATGATGATATATTTAGTGCCTCATGGTCTAATCCGAAAATCTAAAAATCTGAATCAATACGAGTACCTACTGTATCACTCTTAAAAAATGTGATCATTTATTGGTATCGTTTGTCATTTCCAGGATTAATTTTTGTGGTAGAATCATTAGATTTGCAGCCACCAGAGAACGTGAAGTTTACTGTGGATCGTCCATTCTTATATTTGATCCTCTTCGAAGACAAAATTCTCTTTGCTGGCACTTACACAAAATGAGGTGATCAATATACATATCGCTGGTCTGCGAGAATATCGACGTAATTCAAAATTCTATCAAATTGAATTCTGAATGCCAAACAATCATGAATCTTTGATATTTTATCGTGAACAGAGACGCAACGCAATGCCAATTTCGTCCCAGCTTTCGTTGGAAAGAGACAGCGTCATTATTCATTTGAGACAAAAAAGGTTGAGATCAAAGATTTATGATTGTTTGGCATACAGAATTCAATTTGACAAAATTTTGAATTACCTACGTCGATATTCTCGCAAACCAGCGATATTTTCACATAAATGTAATTCGGGCTATGGAACCGGGAGTCTTTTCATTTTCATTTATCCATCCGTCAGTTGCTTATAGTGCTCGCTTGTTATGATCCTGGTTTCAGTTCCTCGGTGCTGGCCGGTTATGATAGGAGCAGGATTTCATTACTTCAGTGCATGCGCAGTTAATAACAGAGGGTTATTTTCGGAACGGGTGATCGGTTCTTGCTTGGACCCATTATTTAAAAAAACCCTTAGGGATTTTCATAAAGATCAATATAGGCACACAAAATTGGCTGTTAATGGATTGTGGATATCGTTGCCTTTATTATTTTGTAGTAAAGATATGGCCGATTTAGGCACGGGATAGGTACCTACGTCTAATTTTGTATAATACGGTCCATGTATGTCCATTCGCTTAACAATTCTTTTCTGATATTTTTTTCTGTCCCCATTTTCGTACTTTTGTTCGAAACGTCCATTACTTACCTACCCATAACGTGACTACTGAGCGTTCAATAGTCACATCGTTTCTATCGAAGGAGAAGATTTTTAACAGCACTGCAAATTATAATGGCTGGAGATGGCAGAAAGAATACCGAAAGAATTTCAACACAGTTTTGTCGTATGTTATAAATCGCTTCTAGATATATTTAAAAAGAACTATTAGTACTTACTTACCTATATTTTTTTGCTGTGTTCTTCACCACCGATACAAGTTTTTCTTAAAATATTTCGTATGATTAGATAAACCATATATAACCAGATTAAACTCAAAATTATGTATGTATTTTGTCTATAGAAAAATTACCCCACCACAGGAATCTTTGCTGTGGCAATATCTTCGTCCGTTCAACCTCCACCGCCGATGAAGTTCACAGTTGACCATCCATTTTTATATGTGATTCTCTATGAAGACAAAATTCTTTTCGCAGGCACCTACACAAAATGAGGTGAAATATTACAAATCTAATTCTGGTCGTGGAAGCTTATCATTTTAACTTTCCCTAACTTTCCATCCATTCAGTCACAACTTGATGTTAAAGGTAGGTTGACTAGGTTCTATCTGACAACTTAAAAAGCTCCGGGCTATCTTGGTTCAACTAGTTTCGCCCCAGTCCAACAATAGCCACTTTAGAAACTTGCAAAGTGTACTTTTTGTCAAGCGGAAAAGTATTTTGTGAATTTATTCCTATTTTCTTTGTGGAACATTATTCTTTAAAATTCCCGTTCTATGATAATTCACTTTTAATAAAACGATTGTGATCCACAGGTATTAATGTCGTGCTTCCGTCTTTGGATTTGAAATCGCCACCCGCAATGCAGTTCACAGTTGAACATCCGTTCTTGTATCTGGTCCTCGTTCGAAGACAAAATACTTTTCGCTGGCACCTTCACAAATTAAGATGATTTATTGTGTTCCTACTTGGCACCGTAGGTCTTTGTCTCTGAATAATCCGGTATAAACAATCATTAGGAATCGTGAGAGAACGATGTTTATTCTGGATGTCTGCAATTTTTTATTTAAATGTTACTCGGTATGTGAGAGAAATTCTAATTGACATACCTACAGTCAGAAAAAAACTGAACTCAAATAGTCGCATTATTTTACTTTCGAAACCCCAATCTACCAAGTCAAGACAAAATTCTCTTGTTGGCACTTACTCAAATTGAGGTGACTATGCTTATGTTCAAATGTGATTCAGGCTCAGGAACCGGGAGCAATTTTACTACCCATCCGTCAGTTACTTATAATGATGCTGGTTTCAGTTTCTCGGTGCTGACCGGTTCAGCTCGGAGCAGGATTTCTTTACTTAAGTGCATTCGCAGTTAATAAAAGAGGGTTATTTTCGGAACATGTAATCGGTTCTTGCTTGGGCCGATTACATGTTTGTCACTCTATATAAAAACCGTTAGGTATTTTAATTAAGACTCAATATAGTCCTAGGTACACAAAGTTGGCTGTTTATGGAATGTGGATGTCGTTGCCTTTATTATTTTGTAGTAAGGGTATGGCTGATTTGGGCACGGGATAGATACATCTGATTTTGTATCTTGGTTCATGTGTGTTTGTGTGTCCAATAACCTAAGAATTCTTCGCTGTTAATTTGTTTCTGATTACACATTTCCGTTTTTTGTTCGTATCTGTTTATTACGTTCCTCACCATAACCTGACAATTGAGAGCTCAATAGTCACGCCGTTTCTATGGAAATTTGACACAAGTTTGTACAAGATTTTGAATGCCACTGCAAATTATTCTAGCTGGAGATTGCGGGAAGAATACCGAAAGTATTTTAACACAGTTTTGCTGTTTGTTCAAAATCGCTTCCGGAAACTATAAGCATTTCCCGACATTTTTTTTTTGTTATGGGTTCTTTACCACCTAATAACGTAGTTCTTAAAATATTTCGTGTGTGATTGGATAGACCTCACATAACCAGATTATACTCAAAATTATTTTCAGACGGGGCTATGTAAGTATTTTGTTTTAGGGCTGATTTTATACGACTATACAAAAATTACCCCTTACGAATCTCTAAATTGTAGTGTTTAAGTAATTAGATAATATTCTATCACACCGGGTGTGCTTGTGTACCACAGGAATCATTGCTGTGGCAACATCTTCGTTTGCTCAACCTCCACCGCCGATGAAGTTCACAGTTGACCATCCATTTTTATACGTAATCCTTTATGAAGACAAAATTCTTTTCGCTGGCACCTACACAAAATGAGGTGAAATATTACAAATCTAATTCGGGTTGTGGAAGCTTATCATTTTAACTTTCCCTAACTTTCCATCCATTTAGTCACAACTTGATGTCATAGGTAGGTTGACTAGGTTCTATCTGACAACTTAAAAAGCTCCGGGCTATCTTGGTTCAACTAGTTTCGCCCCAGTCCAACAATAGCCACTTTAGGAACTTGCAAAGTGTACTTTTAGTCAAGCAAATATATCAAACCACCATTTTTCTTCTTCAGATAAAAGCTATCCGACTATAGAAAATTTACCCCATCTTGGTGTATTATGACTGAAATATCGAAACTCCAGTGTTTAAGTATTTAAACACTATTCTATCACATCGGGTGTGCTTGTGTACCACAGGAATCTTGGTCGGGATAACATCTTCGTTCGTTCAACCTCCACCGCCGATGAAGTTCACAGTTGACCATCCATTTTTGTACGTGATCCTCTATGAAGACAAAATTCTTTTCGCTGGCACCTACACAAAATGAGGTGAAATATTATAAATCTAATTCGGGTTGTGGAAGCTTAACATTTTAACTTTCCCTAACTTTCCATCCATTCCATCACAACTTAATGTTATACGTAGTTATACGTAGGTTGAGTAGGTTCTATCTGACAACCTAGCACCGGGTAATCATGGTTCATCTCAAGAGTTTTGATTTCTTTATATTGTTTTAGGACCTCCTGGCTGTTGTTTCGGCCTAGTCCAACAGTAGCCACTTTAGGAACTTGCAAAGTGTAGTTTTAGTCAAGCGGAAAAGTATTTTGTGAAAATATTCCTATTTTCTTTGTGAAACATTATTTTTTAAAGTTCCCGTTTCTATGATAATTCACTTATAATAAAACGATTGTGATCCACAGGTATTTTTGCCGTACCTCCGTCTTTGGATTTCCAACCGCCACCAGTAATGCAGTTCACAGTTGACCATCCGTTCTTGTATCTGGTCCTCTACGAAGACAAAATACTTTTCGCTGGCACCTTCACAAATTAAGGTGATTTATTGTGTTCCTACTTGGCACCTTAGGTCTTCTTGGACGTTCTGATTTGCACCCTCCATCGGAGTAAACGAATGATTGAGTTTTCTGTCATCTCCTGATTCTCTTTATAATTACTATCCAGCATAAACAATCATCAAAAGTCGGGAGAGAACGATCTTTATTTTTTAAATCTTACTTCGGTATGTGAGAGAAAGTTTGATCCAATAAGGTTCGGTATCAATATCCACCAGACTTATTTACATACAGTCAGAAATAAAAGAAAGTAAAAGTCCTACCTTCTTTTGTTTTTTATAAGTATAGGTATATATACCAGCCTGTTACTGTCCCACTGCATAGAAAATGCCTCTTCCCATACCGCGAACGCACGTGCATTTATCACTAGTCTTGCTCAAGGCGGCTTGGCGATTACAGACTATTGAATACAATTAATTTTAAAAATGAATCCAGGTTTCCTTAGGATATTTTCCTTCACTGATGTCGATGATGAACGTTTTTATTTTATAACTTAGTCTGTAATCATTTGTTTTGTTTTTGTTTATTTATCCAAGTATGATACAAGTATACTCTTCAGATAAGAAAGAAAATCTCACCATTAGGCTCTAGACTAAAGTTCATATCAACCCCAATCAAACGAGCCCGAACTCACAGGGGTGCATTATTTTACTTTCGAATCCTCAGCGCCATCTACCGATTCCATAATCAGTCACGGGAATAATTTTAATTAAGAGTATGATGTATGATCAAATTTAGTTTACGAGTTTCTAAAGCCACCTTCCGGTTTCATCATCATACCCTGGGCACAAGGTTATATTATAGGTTATAATCCAGCTTGATGGTATCATAACATTGAATTGTAATAATCATTCAAATCATTGACTTATATCGGTCATAAGTCTGCCAAATATCAGCCCAATTTTGACGGCACGGTTGGCGCAGTGGCTGAGCGATCGACTGCTGCGCCGCGTGTCGTGGGTTCGATTCCCGCACGGAACAAATATTTGTATGACCTACAGGTAGTTGTTCCGGGTCTGGCTGTTTGTGTATGAGAGTTTGAATGTTTGTAAACGCACCCACGATACAGGAGAAATTCCTAGTGTGGGGCAAGGTTAAAAAAAAAAAAAAAAAAAAAAAAAAAAATTGGGCGCTAGAAAGTGATAGACAGCCAGATTTCAAATTAGGAAATTCGGAATTTAATGACATACAAACGTTGCAAAGTTCAATTGCTTGAAATAAAATGTACGTAGTTATTACTCTACCAATTAATTTGCATTAAAAATAGCCCCACTTAATTGTTAAGTTCAGACAAAATGTTAGAAATTGCAAACCTGCGCCAACATGAATTCAATTCAATTTCCTTAATTTTCCCAAACCTTTGAATAAAAAAGAATATCTCTTGACGATGTCCGGGTTTGACGGCATTTCGAACCTATTCGTCTCAAAGTCTCAACGAACAACAAGTTCAGTATTTTCATGTAGGTTAAAAACTTTCTAAGATCTGATCTTATTTACAGGACTGGTTTTGGAAGCACTCTCTTTGGATTCTGAACCACCACAACCAGTAAAGTTTACAGTTGACCATCCATTTTTATATTTGATTCTCTTCGAAGACAAAATACTTTTTGCTGGCACTCACACAGAATGAGTCGATGTAATCTAAGGTTTGAAAACGTTTTTGTGACTTCGCTTGCTTTTATTTTATGACGCCATAAAATGTTTGTAGAATCGAATTTTTAATACGGGCTTCTAAAATGTGCCTCACTCAATTTACACAATCGCAGATTTGGGTCGTGTCATCTTACAGCCAGTTGATGGTATAACTCTACAGTCCCGACTCCTGGTCTGAACCTACGGTCATGTTAGTAAAGATTGTGATTCGTAGATCATACTAGATTGTTAGTAGATTGATAGATTTTTAGACTTGTTTATTATTTCTCTTATTGAAATAAGACATCCAGGACGGCCTATTTTTCTAGAAATAGTAATCGATCGGAAATGGTCTTCGTACTCTTCATCGAACATTAGTATATATACCTATATACATATGATCATGCCTGTTGTTCCCGAAGGGTTAGGTGTGAGATACGCCTACATTTCACCAGTTAAGTTTAAGTCCCATATAAAAGCGGTCGAGCCTATTGCTACCGGGCACAAATCCAGAATCTGAGCTGCAAAATTCATTTTTAAGACCCAGAAATCACTTTGGTTTTGAATTTAAGTAGGTTGTAACTATTTAATTCATCCTCTACTTGTCTTTGTTTACTTAGGCAAGTCCGTCAGGCATTTGTGAAACAGAACGTTGGCTATGCACATTGCACATGATTTCATGACCGCTTGTACTTTAGGTATCACCTATGATTGCTTAGCTTATCACTACACTTTCTACCATGTTTGTAGTAGAGGTTCTAGGTACGTTCGTTGTTGTTGAGATGTCGTTGCGTGTAGTCAGAAGTCAGAAAGCCTGACATCCAGTATTGCCAAGGGGCATCGTGTTACCACAATAACTGGGTTGTGGAGGTCAGATGGGCAAGTCGTTCTTTGTAAATGACTGAGATTTATCTGCATTCGACATAACAAGTCGATCCAAGTTGAGAAAAGGCTAAGCAGACGATGAAGTGTTGGAAACAACGCCTAGACATCAGTTGTTGATAGAAGAACATATTTTCGAATGATGGACGAACTAGCTAAAGGTTTATATTTGTTCCGCAGGACTAATTTTGCAGAATTATTCAGCTTATAGTAAACCGGAGCCCGCTGTGAAGTTCACGGTTGATCATCCCTTCTTATTTCTTATAATTTTCGAGGATAAAATCCTTTTCGCTGGCACCTCTACTCATTGAGGTGATGTTACAAAGCTTAATTTCTTCGTTTCATCTGTCATCATCATAAGCAATTGCCGTTATGTTATTACCGTTTACGAGATTTCTTTCTTACTTTATTTAATTTTTAATATCTAATATAATTATACTAATATAATTCCACCAATTTCTATTTTGTCTTTACTGCACATGGTTTTGGTAGTAGATATAATTTGTTTGATACCTACTATACATAGTTTTACAAGCACTGAGATTACATGCTCCTGCATGCGGTTTAATCTATGTATTAATAAACCACTTTCATTTCAAAGTTTCAGATTAAACTGCATACACTCAAGTACTTACATAAATGTTGTAGATAGTTAAAATTACAATTAACTGCCTGGAAATAGTAACAATTTAAATTCTAGCATTATGTAGCTATTTTCGTAACTCATGTGTTTCTATTGAAGTTAATTCGACCATACATACCTATCACTAGTTAGCTCCAATCGGATTAAGTCCTATACTTAATGATATTGGTTTATTAATGCGGATATAGTTCTAAGGCCTAAGGCTACGGGTCCACTTAGGCGGAGCTGTACGGAGCTTAGCGGTGCATAAATTAACCAATCACAATGTCTTATCTGAAGCGGAACGGATATTTCGAGCATTGCGATTGGATAATTCATGCATGGCTAAGCTCCGCTCCGCACAGCTTCGCCTCAGTGGAAACACAGCCTCAAGGCTCTGCTTGAAGAACTAGATGCAAGCATGCGAGCCGAGATGATTGGTTAACACAATTCCTTTATCTGTTCAGAGAAACCATTTGCTTTTCTTGATCGTTGGTTTTGCACGCATTGGCTAGCCTGCGATTTCTCGTCATTCATCTGGAGGTAAACAGTGGCCTCAGTGCGTTTTTATACTTATTCGATTATTTGTACTGAAACTGAATAATCGCCGTCGGGTGACAATAATGGGAACTAAATGAATCTATACAATTTGACGTAAGTGAACGGTACCACTAAGTCCTACAAAAAGTCGCACTAAGGCTACAGTATTACAGTACTCGGTCGTAAATATCCGGCTCATTGAGTTTGAGAAAAAGTTCAGTCTATACAATATGTCTGGGAGCGGACTGTACTGTAAACTTATATATAACACTCTACAAGTGGGGTGTAAACCCAACGCCCTCTGAATATCAGCCATTTTTGTATTTTGGTTGACTTTTTCGTAGCGTCGTTTAAGTGCTTTTTGTAATAACCTTGAATAATGTATAAACTGCTGCCATTCAGAGGGCGTTGGGTTTGGACCCCACATGTAGAATGGTTTTAGTGATAAAATAGAGCAAACTATCACCCCCTAAAGCTTGTACAGTCCGAACCCAGACATATTGTATAGCGTTGTCTCTCTCACGCATAGTACCTGAAACCCCGTCGTACTTGTCTATTCTCAAAGAACGAAGTTTCATATTTACACCCTATGACCCGGTCACATTATCTCTGCACCTTTCGTTTACCTACGTGTTGGTCAGCATTTTTGTTGCGCATGCGCCTCCCGCGCTGTTTTAACGTCATAGACGGTAAAGAGATACTGTGACAGTGTTATAACTGTTCTATGCCATTTCTAGCTGGGATAACGCACGCTTACAATCCGTCTTACTTCGGTCAGAACCAAAGAGAGCAGAAGTAGCAGAACTAACATATTTTTTCAATTTCACAGGTCTTATAGCCGTTCCTATGTCATCTTTTTCAAGACCACCACCACCAATGAAATTCACAGTGGACCATCCATTCCTGTATGTGATACTTTACGAAGATAAAATTCTCTTTGCTGGCACCTATGTACTGTAAAAGTTGAACTTATTAATTATATTAATAATCAACAAATGCTTTCTCCGCATTGCATGCAATATAAAACATTCTTGATTTAGTATGGTAGTTAATGTATGACAATTTATACAAGAAGTGAATTCCAATAATAAAGACATACAATATAATTGTTTACTGTTTTATTTAACCCGGTAAGATGTTTTTTTTTTTATCAAGCAGATTTAGATGCTTTCCATGTACCTAATCATGTCATGAATGCAGATGCCCACCGACTTGATGTGACCGGGTGAGTGCAAGTTGCGAAGGGGTAATCTAGAGGGGCATTACATTCCAGCACACATAGCAAGACCAATTTCTTATTTCTATTCTACCAAGAATAGACAACATTCTTTTTTTCCAACTTGACATCTTTTCTACCCGAGCATGTCACCCCATAGACTGCAGAGAATAGCAAACTTTACTTTACTCTTCAGTTTTAGGACGGTAGAATTCTTTCAACAATCTATCATGTTGTCTATTCTTCCATCAACAATACCTGTTTCTATGGTTATGGCTACATGTGCAGCGAGGTCCAGAGATAATGACGTCTAGTTGTACAACAATATGAATTAAACTTTTTGGGTCAAGCCCGACACATTATTCCCAACCACTCCAACTCAACAGTGGCAATCCTTAGTGAAGCACTGACGCTGACCGTTAAATGTTTTTCTCTATCAATAAAGATAGAAAAGTCCCAGAAAACCATTTAACAGTCTTAGATCGTGCACATGGATATTAATCAGAAAAGAACAGCAGGAGTTAAATAAACACATAATTTCTAGTCTTCAAGTAATAGGTAAGTTAATCAATTTTACTCTGAACTAAGAATTTTTAATACATCTAAATACGTGCAGAGTCTTGGAGTTGCGGATATCGGCCCCTCTAACAATACAAAATATGTTTGTAAAAGGTAATGGCTAGTAAGTACGGATCAGTTTAAAAAGAATTTCACTGTGAGAAAGCTACAGTAGTACATAGGATAACTTTACAAGCACCTTAGGGAGATGAGTTTCCCCGGAGGTGATTAAGAGATAGCTGTCGATGAACAACACTAACTTATAGTAGAACAGCAGCAGCCTGTGCATGACATACACATCGGGAACCTTTTCTTTTTGGCGGCAAACCTAAGACGGTCCACTGACCAGATTATTTAATTGTTTGTATAAAAACCAGCATGGCACCTCAACTTTGTGAATTTTAACCTGTGTGTGTGGTGTAAAACAAAGAACAGAGCTCATTACTTACTCTGATTTCACATTATTTTGAACCCAATACTTTTCTGGTATTGACATAAGTACTTTGATAACTTCTTGATTCACGTAAACTTTACACTATAATAAAATGAAACTAACTATTAAAAACTATAGCCGAAGTTGTTACAGTTCAAATGTTTGGTTCAGAAGACCTATCAGGAAAACTTGAAACACTTTCTTTGTTGTTTTGTTTTCTATTGTTATGACAGAACATTGGCAGTTGATACGGACAGTTTTTTTTAATTTTTTGAAGTTTGCTACAGTGTAATAAAAATTGTACAGGGGCAAGCACATCAAACTACCCTAATGTGTCAAATTTCTTTGATAGTTTTTTAAATTTATTGTAATAAAAATAAGGTTTATGTTCAATTGGGAATCTGACCGTTTGGAGTAGCTTGATGTGCTGGCCTCTGTTCTACTTACTAGTTTTTGAATTTATATTAAATTGTGAAAAAACGTAACGAAAAAAAGGAAAATCATGAAAATTGGGGTAATTCAAACAATTTATCTTATGTTTATGTTACTAAATTCAAAATTTAACGTATGGTATTTGGATGACGGAACCCTAGGAGGTCATGTGGACACAGTTTTGACAGAATTAGCTTTTTTAAAGGAAAAATTCAGTTCCATTGGACTAGACCTTAATCTTTCGAAATGCGAAATTTATCTTCCCCAAGCCACTGACAGGCACCTAACATCAAAATCACTGAGAGAAATTCTCTCCACCTCCTAGGGTCCCCAATTTTTGACGAATCCTTTCCCACTTTTATTGAGGAGAAAATACAAAATTTGAATGATGTTTCGGAAAGACTTTTCAAAATTAACATACATTCGGCTTTCACACTTATTCGATACTGTTGTTTTGGACCAAAATTTACTTATAGCCTACGCTCTTCCCATCTTTGGAAGCATCCACAACTTTTAGAAAAAGTAGACCAAATTATTAGAAACATCTTTCTACGATCCTAAATGTGGCCTTGGACGACCGAGCATGGCAGCAAGCCACACTTCCCATTCGCCTGGGTGGTCTCGGAGTCCGCAAAATTTCCAGGATAAGTTTACCGGCATTCCTCTCCTCGGTCCATAGCACTGATAGATTAACCAGGAATATTTTATCTTCCTCACTGGTTGATTTAGTAGTACCTACCGTGTTTGACCGATGCGTTGAACGCCTGGAAAATGGCTTGTCCTAATACGGATTTGCCCGACAACCTGTCTTCCCAGGCGCGATGGGACGTGCCGCTCTGCAGTACTATACGGATTTCTCTGTTGAACACGTCACCTAGTACTGCTGAGCGTGCCCGTCTGTTGGATTATATTATGTTTTATTATATTATCAATATCTTGTGGCTAAAGTACGTGTCCCCATCAGACATAACAAAGAACGACCCCCACCAAAAACCAAATGGCGTATGATAGAAAATGAGGAGTGCGGCAGATTGTTCAAGAACCAAGTCGTGGACAAAATGATTGAAATGAAAGATATGGAAGGGAAGTCTGTGAACGAATGCTGGAATGAGATGGCAGATTGTATAAGAAGAGTAGCAAAAGATATATTTGGAGAATCGAAAGGGAAAGGTATGATAGATAAGGATACATGGTGGTGGAATGAGGAAGTGCAAAAGTTACTCAAAGAGAAAAAAGTTGCGTTTAAAGAATGGCAGGGGGTGGAAAATGGGAACGATGGTTTGAAAGAAGAAAAGAATATAATTTACAAGGAATGGAAGAGAAAAGCAAAAAAGGCGGTAGCAGTTGCTAGGGCTAAGGCACAGGAGAAGTTGTATGACTCACTGGATAGCCCTAGAGGCCAGAAGGAGCTCTATCGGATTACGAAAGCAAGGGAAAAAAGGACAAGAGATATTACTCATATCAAATGTATGAAAGATGATGTAGGTAAGGTTCTGTGCAATGATGATGAAATAAAAGAGCGATGGAAGGTTTATTTTGATAAGCTTATGAATGAGGAGAATGAATGGAATGGTATGGTACGTGAGGCACCAGTAAATGAGGGTTTGGTAAGACAAGTTAGCATGGATGAAGTGAGGCAAGCAGTAAGAAATATGAAAAATGGAAAGGCCATGGGCCCAGATGATATACCAGTAGAAGTATGGAAGGAACTAAAAGAAGATGGATTTACGTGGCTGACTTTATTCTTCAATAAGTTGTTGCATGAGGAAGTGATCCCACAAGAGTTGTGCAATAGTTCACTAGTGCCCATCTTCAAAAATAAAGGGGATGTACAGGACTGCAACAACTATCGAGGGATAAAGCTCCTGTCGCATAGTATGAAAGTATGGGAGAAGGTGATAGAGAAAAGATTACGAGAAGAGAGTGAGATTTCCCAAAATCAGTTCGGGTTTATGCCAGGTAGAGGAACAATGGACGCCACCTTTGCACTCCGCCAGTTGTGCGAGAAGTATAGATGTGCACATAAAAACTTGCATATGGTGTTCATTGACCTAGAAAAAGCGTATGATAGGGTGCCTCGGGAAGTGTTGTGGTGGGCCTTGAAGGAGAAAGGTGTGCCTGGGAAGTATGTTGAGTTGATTCGTGCGATGTACAGCCGATCTAGTACCTATGTCCGGTCGTCTGCTGGAAACACTGACAAGTTCAGTGTGGCTGTAGGATTGCACCAAGGGTCGACCTTAAGCCCTTACCTCTTCCTGTTAATAATGGACGCACTGACGTCGGAAATACAGGAAGAGGCACCCTGGTGCATGCTATTTGCCGACGACATTGTCCTTGCCAGTGAAGATGGACCTGAGATCCAGGGTAGATTGGAGAAATGGCAACAGAAGCTGGAGAGTGTAGGCTTGAAAATCAGCAGAACCAAGACAGAATATATGTTTTGCGATTTCGGCGGTCTCTCCAGCCCTGAAGCCATCGCGCTTGATGGCGTGCTCCTTCCGATCTGCTCCGACTTTCGGTATCTCGGTTCACTAGTGCAAAGTGACGGAGGAATAGATCGGACTGTCAAGCACAGAATAAACACAGGGTGGATGAAGTGGCGGCAGGTAACGGGAACAACCTGCGATTCCCACGTTCCCCTTAAACTTAAAGGGAAGATCTATAAGTCGATGATTAGACCTGCTGTCTTGTATGGATCAGAGTGTTGGGCCACAAAAGGAATGAATGAAAGTCAGTTGCATGCAGCTGAGATGAGAATGCTAAGGGGGATGTGTGGTGTTACGCGAATGGATAGAATAAGAAATGAGTATATAAGAGGAAGTCTGAAAGTGGCGCCTGTGACAGAGAAGTTGTGTGGAAATCGGCTATCATGGTATGGACACGTGATGCGAAGGAATGAGGATCATGTTGTGAGGAAAGTTTTGAGTATGAATGTAGAGGGTTACAAGAGTAGAGGGAGACCCAGGAAAAGATGGATGGATTGTGCGAAAGTTGATATGGCTAAGAAGGAGGTGACTTCTGAGATGACGGGAAATAGAGATGTATGGAAGAAGAAGACATGCTGCGCCGACCCCAAATGAAATTGGGATAAGGGCAAGGGAATGATGATGATCAATATCTTGTATAGAGATATGAAAAGTGTTGAAAATTATCGATTTCTATTGGAACGATGTTTCTAACATGTATACTATACGCGATAGCTATACATTGTATAGCTATCGCTTTAGATAATTATACTCCAACAAAATATTGATACACCAATAATGACATCGATATCTTTTTGTGATGGCAACATTATTGCGAATGGTGTAAAAATCTCGAATTTGATACGTTTTCGATAGGTACTTACCCCATAAGATGATATCGTTTTATTTTATGACTAGCGGACCGTCCCGGCTTTGCACGGATGGACATTTACATTATAAACATTTTGCGATAAACGAAGAGTAAAATATGTATCTGTACGGAAATCATAAGTAAGTTGCTTTTTTCCAAAAATTGCAATAAATTATTTTATTCATTTTTGGCTATTTTTTTCATCTTGGGTTAAATAATAGAAGTATTAGTGTAGGGATCCCTTATTTTTTCTAGAAATAAATGGCCATGCCATGCCCATGTCACTCAGTGATATTGTAGCATTCTAAAGATGGAAAGATTTTTTTAAATCGGATCAGTAATTTTTGAGTTTATTCGTTGCATACTTACAAAATACAATTTTTTCCTCTTAATAATAATAATAATGTAGATAGGCCGAAATACTTTATAATTATCTCCAAATACAAATTGATATTCCACATATGGATATTTATTGAGATTGCCACAAGATTATGTTACAGATAATTTCTTTGTCAGAATATTGATAAGAGACATCTTTAAATACCTTATCGAATATTTTATAAAGTTTCTATATGTAATCGCTTTCTAAAAAAACATCGATTGTAGACAAGACCAAACGTGTTCTTTTGTAAACAGCCATAAAAACGCATAATTTCTTAATTGATGTGCTTTTTTGTGGAGACCTCCGTTTTATAAATATTTATTTTTTTTAATCGAAAAGTATCGATATTTTGTTACATCTATATTTTTGCTCATGCCTAGCCTAAACTGTGCCGGCTGCCCTAACCTCAATTTGATGTATTGAATGTTTGTTTCATTATAATTGCCGTCTTTTTTAAATAACTGCACTATTTTCCATGAAAAGAATGACTGCGTTAAGAAGATACATTGGTTAGTGTAACTTCTTACTACATTATCGAAGCAAAGACTTTTTGAGAGTTTTGTTGTTGTCAATTTGGTCTATCATAGTATCTACTTACGTGATATTGGCAAAATTGTGGTGTCTGTTCCACAAAAGCCATTAATAAAGAGTTGAAATTGTTGTCAACAGGTATCATAAAGATCAAGTTTCATTGTTTATTCATCAACAGGTTTGCAACTAGTCAATAAACTTGGTAGATATTTTGTTTTATTTGACAATATTCATTACAAAAGTAAACAGTAGGTACCTAGCCCGTAAGTCTGTGGTAATAAAACCAGTATAATGTGGCCTCAGATTCTATTGCAACTCCTCTAATTACTTATACATTAAAAACATAAATATTTCAGACATTGGAGCAAATCTAACAGATGACATGTACCAGGGTACATACCATGGTTCAAAGAAACATGAGCCTGATTTAGACATAGTGATGGCTCGTAGCTGGTCTGCGGGACTGGATAAGATGATCATCACTGGAGGCTCGGTGACAGATAGTTCTAAAGCTATTGAACTGGCACGTTCTGATTGTAAGTCAGATTCCAAAAATATAATAAAATGTGTTTCAAAAAAGAAAACAGCGCTGCCACTTGATATGACTATGACAATAGTTGTAGTTATTCTGAAATCATCTTTATGGAAACATGGATTTAAATATGGAATAGTTTGAATAGAATAAACCACAATATTCTATTCCATATTGAAGTTGTTGTTTCTTAATGCAATAATTTAAGGGTGAAATGGCTGAGCAATTTGTCATTGCACTTCATGTTTCAGGGTTGAGTATGATGCTGCATGGAGCAGTTCATACTCATTAGACCTACAATCCTGATCAACCAATAGCTTTGCAGGGTTTGAATGTTTTCAAGACAATTTTTGGTAAATGCACCAATAATACAGGAAAAGTTCTCTGTGCAAGGCAATATTTATAAATCTGTTTTTCTATTTCTGTAACATTTAATTTCAGCCAGGTTGTATGCAACGGTAGGCTGCCATCCCACCAGGTGTAAGGACTTCTTGCCTGATGCTGAAGGGTACCTGCAGAGCCTCCGAGATCTAATTACAGAGAACAAAGACAAGGTTGTGGCTATTGGAGAGTGTGGACTTGACTATGACAGGCTAAACTTCTGCGATAAAGATATTCAACTTAAGTAAGTTCTTTGATGTTTTTAAATTAGTAAAATCAGAAATTAATTACAAATTTTTTTGAAACTAATTGATTATTATTACAATAATTTACTGAAACAAAACAGGATCACAATCAAAGCAGGATTGGTAAGGATTTTTATTGTTAGATATCAGACATAGTGTTGGCAGCTTAATGCGTTTTTGTGCTATGACAACATACTTGGCTTTATAAACTGCAGTTATCAAGCAATCGACGTTTCAGACTAAAATATACTCGACGCGACGTTTGGTTTCGACTTCATTTTTTTTTTGGAAAATCGTTTTCTAAAAAATTATTAAGTACGAATCCAGTAGGATGTTAATCATAATATGTAAGGTAAACGAAGTAAACTCATCATCATCTTTCTGCCCTTATCTGAATTTATTTGGGGATGGTGCAGCATGTCTTCTACCATACATCTCTATTCGCCGTCATCTCCTTTTTGCCATATCATCCTCCATACCAACCATCGTGTTTGGTTTTTCTCTACTCTTGCAATTCTAAACTAAGTTACAATATTTCAGATATTTTGAGTACCAGCTGCAACTGAGTTGTGAATTTAATCTCCCGCTGTTTCTGCACTGCCGCGCGGCTGCTGACGACTTAGTCGCAATACTGGAGAGAAACCGCGACAGTGTCGTAGGCGGAGTCGTACATTCGTTTGATGGAACCGAAGATGCTCTGCAAAAGATACTTGACCTAGGGATGTACATAGGTATTAATGGATGGTCAGTTGACGAGTATGTAGATTGAAGAAGCATTTACCTCATGCTGACTTGCTTGAAAGATAAAAGGTTTCAGCTCATTAGTATGGTACCACTTTGAAATGCCAATGCCTTGTACAAAATACCACTCTCTAATAGCACCTTAAAACCAAATAATGGAATATTTTTTTGGCTTCTCACTGTATTTTTAATATTCTTATTTTGATTAAAAAAACTCAACTTTTCACAGCTCCTTGAGAACAAAAGAAAATTTAGAAGTGGCATCAAAGATACCAAAAGACAAGCTCATGATCGAGACCGACTGTCCATGGTGTGAAGTGAAGCCGACCCATCCTGGCTATACCCATGTGGTGACCAAGTATACTACAGTTAAGAAGGAGAAATATTTACTAGGATCTGACAGTCAGGTGAAAGGCAGGAATGAACCAGTTAATATCGTGTAAGTATTGTGTAGAGGGGACTGCCTCATACGTATTGGTGAAGGTCGCGGAAATCACCTGGGCGCAGGGAGTGCAGAACCAGTTGTTGGGACGAGAGCTTAGGGGGGGGGGACATGGGACACTCAAAGAATATAAATGTTTGAACTAGGGCTTGCATTCGAATATTAGAATTATTCGAATAATCAACTGTTTCAAATATTCGAATAGAAATTTTACGATATTCGAAAATTCGACCGATTCCTAGAAAACAAAACTCAACAATCTAATGTGCACCAAAATTCAACGTTCATGCACGCCGTCCAAACAAGGTTACGTCGTTCGACGCGCGAGCGTTACGAGTGTTACTATACAGGATTCGGCAACGATCGGGAACATTCGGAAGATGCGGCCGGCGCGCGTTCCGGCGGGTGGGGGTGGTTCGCCATTGTGCATTTGTCCACCATTTGCACGCGTGTTTGATTGTTATTATTTTGTGTTTTATTTTGTTTAGTGTGCCCGTTGTTTTATTTAATGTATAGTTGTATACCCAAAGACAATCCAGTGAATCAGTTACGTGCTTTAACGTAAGTAGTCTAAGTTGCTACTAGCTACTATAATTGCATTTCTGACTTATGATAATTATTTTATTACAATACTAATTATTCTAACCTCAAAAATGCAGCTTTTTTACTAGTTAACTTAGCTAAAGCTTTTATTTTGTGAACTCGTTTACTTCTCATTTGTGTTCTTTTATGATTTTTTAAAACACTATGATGTGTGTGTTGACGGTTAATTTTTCGACATTTCAGGTATTAGATTAAACATTAAAACATGGAGCAACTACAAAACAAATTAGAATTTAAAGAGTACACCAAAGGTACGCGAGATAAGTCGTCAGTATGGAACTTTGTTTTGAGAACTTCAGATGGAGTTCATGCGCAATGTAAGAAGTGCAAGAAAGTGATTAAATGCCGAAACACAACTACATGTCTGCATAACCATATGAAACTTCACCCTGTTGAGAGTACTAGGGTTACTGTTGATGAACTTTCGGTGCCAGGGACATCGGGCACACACACGAATCTACAGGAAAATGAGCCAAAGAAGAAGAAAGTTAAATTGATTGACGACTTCTTTAAAAAATCGGATAATTTGGAAAATATAGTTGCAAAAATGACTGCTTGTGATGGTCTTCCATTTAGTTTGTTTTGTACATCTGATTCCTTGCGAAATCTTTTTAAAAAAAGTGGCTATGAAGACTTACCGAAATCACCAAATACAATTAAAAAGATCGTGGTAGAAAAGAGTGAGCAATTAAAAGGCGAACTTAAGGAAACATTGCAGAAATTGAAAGCCAAAGGACAGAAGTTTTCCGTCTCTTTAGACGAATGGACTTCAGCCCGTAACCGACGGTACATGAACGTCAACATTCATTGTCCAAACTTTGCAGGCAAGAGCTTCAGGAATCTGGGACTAGCAAGAATAACTGGCCGGGGAACAGCAGAACGTTGTGCCAATATTTTGAAGGACAAACTAGCATCCTATAATCTTTCTCTAGAAATGGACATAGCATGTGTGGTGACTGACGGAGCAAGTGTGATGTGTGCTATGGGTCGACAATTGCCTTCGTACCATCAATTATGTTTTGCACATGGCATTCAATGTGCAGTGTTGGATGTAATTTACAAAAAGACGCAAAATGCCCAAGAAGAAGAATGGGAAGAATCTACAGAAGACACAGGGGCGACAGGACAGGATGATGACTCTGACAGTGATGAAGAAGAAGGTGGATTTGTAGTTGGGACTGGAAGACAACTGAACAGGAACCAATATGTATACGGGGATGTAAATCTAAAAAATGTTATAGATAAAGTGAGAAAAATTGTTAAATTTTTTAGGAAATCACCCACCAAGATTGAGTGTTTCTATAACTACCTTCCAGAAGAACAGAAAAAAATGGGCTTGATCCTAGACTGTAAAACCAGGTGGAGTAGCTTGGCTGATATGATCACAAGGTTTTTGGTACTAAAAGAACCTATCATGAAGACTCTTATTGATTTAAGGAACGACATCACATTTAGTTCCTCTGAGCTAACTTTACTCCAAGAATTGTCCACTTCTCTCAATATTGTAAAGGTAACAGTTGAGGCATTGTGCCAAGAAAATGCAAATCTGCTTACTGCAGAGACAGCTCTACAATTCATGGTTGCGAAACTTCAAGCGACAAACAGTTTTACAAGTGATCAGCTACTCCAGGCTCTGAAAAGAAGAATAACTGAGAGACGCCTACTAGATCTAGTGTGTACGTTAAAATATCTACACAATCCCAGAACATATTACGCAGAGATACCTTCGGATATTTTTCCATCTCCAGGAAACGACACGATTGCTAAAGTTATAACTGAGATTAACGACAGACACTTTAGTCAAATACTAGACTTTGATGACAATGAAGATAGATCCTTAGTTGATCACCAGCAGCAGCGACAGCGACAAAATGAAGTAATTCAGGAAACTGCAATAAGCTTCAAGGAAGAACTACAAAAAAAGATCGATGAGACCGTATTAGCAACTTCTTGTACATCTACCGCAAATTTATCATGCAGAGAAGAGTTGGAAACGTCAATCCTAATGCAAATGGCGCTATTTGATAGAGGAGGTCCTAGACAAGTAAATTTGAGCCAAGCGTACGACTTTCTGCAGTGTATACCACCTACAAGTGTAGAGTGTGAAAGGGTGTTTTCTTCCAGCAAATATATTTGCAACCATCTAAGATGTGCCTTAAACGATGATTCCATGGATGCTCTAAGTTTCCTTAGGTCCCACTTCCAGGGAAAACGTTGAAGGACACGACAAAGGTATAAGATAGGATTAAAAACGTACTGTAATTTTCTGTACGAAATGTAGCGTGCTACTTAGATGTGATCTGATCTCGTGATTGATTATTTTTGTTTTCACTAAAATTTATTGTTAAATTATCAATATCATCACACATTGTTAGTGTGACATTGACAATTTACCATTAAGAAAACGATTTTGCATCGAAGTTTTAATTGCGTTACTTACTTGTTATTGTTTTGTTTGATTTTATTATATTATTACAATATTCATAACTGATTTTTATAAGACTGTGTTGTGTTTGTGTCCAAGGTTGAAAAACAAAACAAGATTAGTTTATTTTGATAACTATTGTTTATTTTAAAACATTTTAAGCATTTGTTTCTAATTTTTGCGAATATTATATTAGAATAACATTGTGGTGTGTTAATATCATCAGTACAATATTAAGTTCACCATTAAAAATCGTCCAATTTTACGTTGATTAATTATTGTGTTAGCTTAGCTATGTTATTTGAAGAAACAAGTTGATTATTTGCAGTTTAATGTTAGCTATTCTAATCCTTCGTGTTCTTCTAACAGAAAAAATGTTATTTTAATTATTTTTGTAACACTGCGTTAGCTTTAAATAATATTATTTTGATTTAGAGAATAAAGACTATTTAGAAATTAAAGGACATGATTTCTATAAAACTTAATTTTTTTATTTAATATTCGAACAATATTCGAATTATTCGAATATACCTCACAAAAATATCGAATATTCGAATTGCAAAATTGTCGAATATTTGCAAGCACTAGTTTGAACCTAAGTTTAATTATTGTTTATCTGACTCGGTATTGCCAACATTTTGAATGAATACTAGTTCGAGAAATTTATATGAAATTAGCTTAAAATTGGCATTCCTTCACCGTACAGCGGTAGTTAAGAGCATTGTAACGGCGTCAGGGTTGCTAAGCCAGCCAAATATCAGATCTTTCAAGTAATTTCATCAGAAAGCATTTATTGCCGCAAAAAGCCTTATTCATACTGTGCATTTTGGACTTGTCGAGTGAGATGTACGTATTTTAGTAAAGAATTAATGCCACGAGTTTGTTCCTGTTCCACATTGTCAAATAGAGAACCTCCTCAATTTTTTAGTCTTTAAAAATAAGCTTAGAACCGGCTTTTTTTTCAGGCACGTTCTAGAGATTTTAGCAGCAATACGGAAAGAAAATACAGATGAGTTAGCAGCGGCCATTTACGAAAACACGAAAAAGTTATTCTTCAATAAATAAACTGTACATATTTATAGTATTTTTAAGTTTTATTTAATATAGTATTGTATATGTTTATATGGGCCTCGATGCCTGAAATAAATGGATAAATAAATAAAATAATGATTTATGAATAAGTGGAAAGTTTCTGTTAAAAATGTTTTTTTTTTGTTATGGTCTTTTTGTTCATAGAAATTTGAACTTGAAACTTGTTTAGCAACTTTTATGTGAAATAAACGTATAAAGCGATTGATGACCCCACAACCAGTTTTTGCTTAATTGTGGTTTTTATCAGTAAATCAAGCTTTGGAGACCGGTTTAGCCATTGTGGGTATAGTTGCTATCAACTCACTGTTTTCAACGGCATGTGCCTTTATTTTTAAATATTATTATTAACCTTTTCGACGCCATTTTCACATGCATGACAAGCGAACGCATGCCCTGTACGCGTTTTTTGTCAAAAAAAATGTACCTAATGTAAAGTAGTTAACACGAAATAAACAATTAAATCATCACTTTAGTGTTTATTTATATCTTCAAAATTGAAGCTCCGCATTTAATTGCATGAAACAAATTAAAATACACCATGGATATTGATAAATTCATGACAACAAAGAAGAAATTAAACGTTTTATAAAAAAGGATTCGCGTGGAGTGCACGAGCGTGACTTTAAGTCACGCTCGTGCACTCCACGCGAATCCTTTTGAAGCTCTGGCGTTCAAACATGATTTTCTTGTAAAAGATGTAAGTTAATTATTTATGTATTATACACAAACCTTTTGGAATAAATAAAATAATGTTGGAGAAAGTCGGATGAAAATCCATTGCGTAGTTTTGAAGAACGCGGTCACACAGGCGGCCAATGCGTGAACTCGATTAATACCTACTTCTTATGTAGTTATCTACGATCATCGTCGCCTCTTCACGTCGCTTTCTTATCAGCAGTGTATGTTACACTACTAGTAATGTGCAATTACAAGCTAACAGGATCTGATCACAAATTAAACTCTAATTAAATCACTAACAATATTTAATTGTGATTTCTTACAATTATTTCGTACAACACAACATTTATCATCTTATTCAGAGGAACAAATATCTAAATTAAATTTTGATGACCACCGGATCCATATTTCATTCACTCAAATAAATAGCTTACAGACAGGATTCTAATTTGTGTAATATATTCTATTATTTTAAAATACATAGAATCACAAGAATATAAAGTTGTTTTCAATAATGGCTAATGGATGGGTAATATTAGGTATGATTTGCATTACATAGATATTATGATCCAAGTTATTAACTGCAGGATGTTAAAGTTTAAAGCGACTTCTACTTCGCTTTCATCAAACAGTAATTATTATTGCTAAGGGAAATTGCTCCGGCGAAATATTACAGATAATCTACACAATGCAATTTAAAGTTGATCCTCTATCATTACCTTAAAACATCTTTTAAAAACACGATCTCTCAACACAAAATAAATATACTACAAAAAGCTTATACCCCTATTATATCATTTGCTACAAGATTCAATATTATATGAACAATGAAATTATTTGACAATAAGAGGTAACTTAATGATTCATTATGAAGTGATACCAGTCTGACAGGTATTTAAATGCATAATCGGGAATGTATTCAAATACTGGATGTTGATTTAAAATAAATACTAAAAGTTCAATAGATAGTTGTCATGGATTTTTTTTGTAAAAATATATTCTTCAATGATATGATTTAATTATTGCATGACTTAATAAATTGTTTGAAATAAAGAAGATTAAGTGAAGATTAGAAATAAAAAGGTTAGAAGTACCCGTTTTTTGGCACACAATGCTTAGACATGTAATATGTTAATTAATAGTTATTTATCGATAGTAGTAGTTGACATTAGCAGCAAGATGTATGGGATGGCGACAAAACTGCCAATCTTATAATTAGATGTGTTGTTAAGACATTCTCATGTTCCTTTTTAATCAATGTGTGCCAAGAACTGTTTGTCTCATAGTTGTAAACAGGTCCGATCGTTGTTACAGTTACTGGCTGTGTATATTGTACTCGATTTAAATTTTTCTTCATAAAGGAAACAGATAAATAAATAATAAAACATTTGATAAGGACACGTTCAGGCAGAGGACTGTGTTCGTTTTGTGCTGAGTCCATCTTTGTATAAAGTCGGATAGTTAAATGGAAATGTAATGTATATGTTGGTGAATTTTATTTGATGATTTTTGATTTGAACACAGACAGGTAAGCATCATGCTTTACACAAAATTCACCAAATAAGTCTTTATAAACGTCGTATTAATTAAATTGACCGAACTCACGTGTTTGACCATAGATTATAGACATTATTGCTTCCATGTGCGCCTTGGTGGAAATGGCCACGATTCGGTCAATGAAAATAAGTTAGTCTAAATTTAGTAAATATATATTGAACACTGTCACAAAAAGTGTAAAAAACGAACACAAATAACATGAAAAACTCAGTCCTCTGTCTGTGTAGCACAGTTATCACTACGGTGGAGGGTTACTCTTCAGGGTATCTTGGAGTAGATGTGCACCTGTTCCCGGAACCAGTGGAAGTATGACGTCACGTGGAACCGGGTGACGTTGAGAGCGGATTCAGTTTTATTCTGCAGGATCTCTGGCGCCCATTCACCTCTGAAAACGTGATAGCGTAATAGTTAGTGCGGTTTGATCAAAACCCATTTTTGTAAGTGAATACCGTTGCATAAGAGTAATGGGCGTTATAAATGTTTCTGTATCAAAAACTGCTTTGGTTATTGATATGGTGATATTTATTCCTGTGAGTTGTTTTAAAAAAAAACTTTTACACGCCAAACAATAAAAAAAATGTGTTGTCCGTCACGGGCACGCCTGGCAGATGTGAATCATTGAAAAAATCAAAATTAAGGCTATTGAATGAGTTTTTAACAAAAA
Organism: Phlogophora meticulosa; assembly: GCA_905147745.2. Classification (NCBI taxonomy): domain Eukaryota; kingdom Metazoa; phylum Arthropoda; class Insecta; order Lepidoptera; family Noctuidae; genus Phlogophora; species Phlogophora meticulosa. The sequence goes on from LR990534.1 coordinate 3,634,800, forward strand.
ATACTTAATAAAACACAGCCCAGTTACTGGGTTCCAGAGCTGCTTAAATTTAATAAATTTAACGAAAGACTTTTTCCTAAAATGTTTTATCATTAAACGTTACACATCTTCGAATAGTTTAAATAAGTTAGTAATTTGTTACGTCTCAAATGACCTCGGAATTTAAACGAACACAATAGGATAATGACGGAAACCGGCATTCTTTATCTAATGTCCTATAAGATTGTACACAAAATAAATATTGGATTGTCGCGTTAAAGTCACCTGATAATAAGTTCCTCGAAAAGACAGTTCTCAATATGTATCAAAAAGAACGCAACTTTTAAGAGTAAAAAACATTCATACATTCTCAATAACTTTCATAATTTCTAATATTATAATTAACCAGAAATAGAACTCACACAAAAACTTTAGTCGTCAAGAACTGTGAAGTCTGCGTGCAGAAGTTAAAGCAAAACTTCTGGACTGCTTCAAAACCGCTCTCCGTGTAGCTCTGCACATTGTCTACTAGGCCGGGTGCGTACTGATCTATAGTTGCTACCACTACTGGGGTTTTTTCAGCCACATAGTCTTTAGTGTTAGTGTATAACAGTCCTGCTTTCTTTATGGCTACATAGCCGAACTCTCTGAAGAGCAGCGCGTAGGGTGTGCATGCTTCCACAGTCTGTGTGTAGTACACGGGCGCGTTGGTCTCCAACCAGAGGTACCCGCGTGCTGATGTCGATAGAGTCTTCTGCCATGCGAGCTGACTGTGCTCCAAAACTCCGAGGTCGTTCAGTAAACGGCCCGTTGCGCTTTCTGTGTACAAACGTGTTGAGTTAAGATTTTTTAATGTATTTTTAGATATATTATTAGCTAGATGAAAGTGCCAAGGTAGCCCGCGAAATTCTATTCATACGTTTTCTATAATTTGCAGCTTGATAATAAAAGAGAACGAAGTCCGTAGCAAATAGACATTTGCCGGAGTCATCTGCCTGGATTTCCCAACTATGTTCGGGGTCGGTTTCCAGTCTAACCAAATGTAGCTGAATACAAGTATTTTACACGGAGTGACATCCAATTTGACCTCCACAACTCAGGTACTGTGTAATATCATGCCCCTAAGTAAGACTGGTCGCTAGACTTTCGGTCTTCTAACTCCCCGTAACGACTGTGAAAGATCTACAAATGAAAGGCGGAACCAACGGTTTTAATGTGATTTTTGAAGCAAGGAGGCGCCTCGATATGTGACGAAGTCACCTATCCACAGGTTGACCTTGGCAGGCGTAGCTAACCTTCAACCGACCTGTGCGGCCGTTATTGATTAGCCACATGCCAGGTATTTACCGAAGTCTAATCATTAAAATACACACACATTCTCGAAGTTAAAATTGGCCTAAAATGTCATGATTGCAAGCAAGAATTATTCAATGGAGCATTTGCACTTGGAGGGTAGTTAACTTGTTATTTGTTGCTAAATTTATTGCAAACAAAAAGAATAGAGTAGAATTTGAATTTTGCGTGTTTTTCAACATGAAATACAAAATGGAATGCATGCAATGGTCACGCAGCACGACCAATTTCTAGAATGTCCGGTTTAAAGTAAACTAGTAATTTTGCGACTGGACCTTTGGTTTGCGTCACCGCTAAATGCGTAGATACAAATGTTCGATATTCAACATCCAACATTTTACATGTGAGAAGTAAAAGCTTACAACAGCAAAAGTATCTGATAAGGAACAACAAACATAGTAATGAATAGTGACGTAATTTGTACACATCGCTGTTATTTTCCATTGTTCAATTGCCATGGATCGACAAAGGTCATAGTATATTAACTCTACACCCAGTTTACTTTTTAATTGAATGTTTAAACGCATACAGATAGCAATTAATAGAGATTTTAATTAGACTTAATATCTAGCGACCAGGAATAAACATGAGTAAGTAAAATCTATTAGTATTTGACTACCTACTACTACTAATAAACAGGAAAATAAAACCATTAATTTATATTCTCTGTAGGTATAAGGACATGAAGCCATGTATTAGTTATGTAATCAATATCCACTCTTTGAAACCGACATCGTCTAATATCATATACCATACCAACTTATTATTACTAAAGAAAACACCGGACAGCTGCGAGTTGGACTCGCGCGCTGAGGATTCAGTCTTAAAGCAATGCCCGGGTGCCCTCGCCTTCACTTAAGTGTCACGGCCTTATTACTCAATTCAGACTTGAAGAACGAACTTAACCTAACAGTTAAATTGACATACACTTGCATCAAAATACACATTTTGATGCAAGTGTGTGCCAATTTAACTGTTACGTATAACTTTAAATACCACGACCGAAATGAATTACGTAGATCTTCTCATTTGGGCTCCTCTTCAGCGGAACGGAATATATCGGGCACAGCATTAAAACGGAATATATCGGGCACAGCATTAAAACGGAATATATCGGGCACAGCATTAAAACGGAACCCTCAGAGCGCGAGTGCAACACGTACTTGCCGCGTTTAAAAAAATACAATGTCAAGTTGAAGGTTAAAAAGATTAATGGACTATCAAAACCTGTTTTCTTTCTTAGTTATTCTGAGATTATAAGATATGCAACACAGGCCATAGGTTATTGTATTTTATAACACGGTCTTATCAATACAAACAATGTTACATTTCAAAACATTCTCTTATCTGACACGATAACACAGTCATTACTGCCATGTGACAGACCATGCCATAGTCGTCGTTATTATGTCTACCTATTATAAAATAGTCTACAATTCTCGTTTGGGAATAAGTACCTAGTAGAAAAATCATAGGGATAGACTTAATTTAGGAGGCGCGGGAAAAGAATACTTGGAAGGACTTGGGAGAGGCCTTTACCCAGCAGTGGGACTGTATAATCACCGGCAAATAAGATGGCAAAAGTCGTTAGATGCGCACAAGTCGTTTTTTAGGTCTCTTTGGTGGTCAAGCGGGACGCGGGGTATGAAGTAGCGTCGATCCGAGCGCGCGATTGGTGCATCAGTCGACCCTTGCCTCCCGCACCGCGCCTTCGTCCCGTTCGCTCCCGATTACATTTCAGTGCACGAAAATTGAACCCTTTGTTTTTGTTGTGTTAAACTTATGTGTTGTTATTGTTTTTAAATTTAGGATAGAGTTCCTGAAAAGGCATAGCATACGAGGAAAGTATGCTCAAACCAGAGTTATACAAATTAATAAAATTGGAAAAAGAACAATTTAAATCATACAGCATTGACCAAACACTTGCAGAACACAACCATAGTGTTCTGCGATTGCGACTTTCAATATGATGCCAAGGGTAGTTTTATTAACGGATAGTGACGACGACTAGTTATTTTTTTTATTTTTTTATATAAACTTTTTTGAATTTTAAATGCACGTTATTTATAAATTCTAATAAACTTGAATTCCTCTCCCTTCTTTAACTTTGTTCTATACAGACATGATTAAATATAAATGATGGCAATAACAATAGAATAATGACGATCGATAAAAGTTACCACTTTTTTGTGCCACTAAGTGTACGATGCGCGAACTTAGGCGTAATGGGGCTACGCCAAAATCTTGCCATCTTACGTGCTGATGATTATATAGACTAATATAAAATTAAAATAAAGGCGCACTCACAGTGTCAACTGGTGCCACCACAGTGCGTAAGGTGACTTAGGCAAAGGTTGACAAATCTCGCCATACTTACGTCTCGCGAATTGTGTTAATACTGAGAAGTGCGAGCTCACACATCCCGTTTACGAAGTAGGCATGCGACATTTTGTCTATAGGTTTCAAAATTGTGTAAACAATGAAACAGAAACGCGACTACCTTTTGAAACGGAAGGCCGAATCTTACAACTCACATCTTTCGAAGAAAGTAACCTATCAAGTTAGTTGAGCTTAATGGATAAGACAAAAAAACTTTTCTTTTATTAATAAGATAGAGATTATATTTTAATATGATTATTGTTTACCACTAGCAAACACCATTATATTGAGATCTTGCATCTGACAACTTGCGGTACTAGCACCACTACTAAAAATGTTCGGAAATTTCTATTTTTTATAACTAGTGAATTTCATTACATTATGTTAAACATAACTGGAGAAATGTGGGTGAAATATTAGGTAGACTTCTGCTGAACCCTGCAGGGGAAACAGGTATTTTGTTAGAAATCACTTTGCATGATTAAAACTTCAACATTACACTATTGAACTATAAAAACAAGATATCTTGGGTTGTTGTTTGTCTGACAGAGCTGCTGACAGAACACCTGCATTTGTTTTTCTTTTTAATTTATTGTAATGGCATTGTATTCTTTCTGATAAAGCATATTATGTGTAAGGAGTATTCAAATGTTTTTTATTCTTTGCAACCAAGAGTAAAACAATGTCACCTATGGTTTTCTGAACAAATAAACCAGGTGGGTTATATTATGCAGAAACCTTACACATTTTTATAGATATGTCATCAATAAATAAAATTATTCTCAAAAACAATAATTTTTTTTTTTAATGAAGCTGAAACTATCACCCTCCCAAGATACTGCTAATTTTCACTAGACGCTGTTTGTCACATATTATTGTAGTGTCGGGTTTTAGTGCTGAGCAAGGTCCAACAGTATGCCTAAATTTATGAATGAATTTTGATGTTAGTTAAAATAAGCATTCATAAAAAAAACAAAGAAAAAACGTTTATTTGCCACAGAGGATGTGCATATTGTAATAAGACAAATACAAATGTTTAGAAAAGTAATTCTATTGAAAGTGTTAGTAAATAAATTTTGCGTAAATTATGCTGATGTTGTTGTGTACTTCCATGATTATGGAGAATTTAAGCTTACAACATCCATTACATATTTATAAAAGTCAGGTCTCAACTATAACTTTCCATCAGACAAGATTGAGGTCAAAATAATGTATTAATAAAAAAGACACTTACTTGGGAAGTTGCCACCTGCTTTGGAGACATCAAGCGAGACCAGCGCGACTATGCCAACCAGCAAGAAGAAACTGGCCCAGATCCAAGGGAACCTTCTAGTGCTTGTCATTCTGTCTAGAATATCCTGGATTGGAACAAAATAACTATTTAAAACACCACTAAGCAGGGTTAAAAGAAGCACAGGGGTGAATAGAAACTAAACTTGAAGGGAATTTTCATGTTAGTTTAACATTGTTTGTTACACAAAACTCAAGGAGACAAGATGTAAGATAAAATACTTTTATAAATTTGAGTAGAAAATAGCTGCCGACTGTTTAAGGTTAAAAATAAAAAGTCTATCTGTCTGCCACAGAGTATCAAGGTCTCCCTATGTATGTGAAAGCTTATGCAGAACACCTATGATTGGTGGTAATTATTTGAGATTCACTGACTAATTAAATAGCCCGACTGAATGAGACTAAACCTAGTTTCTGATAGACTAATCAAGGTGCTCAAATCATCCAGGCTGTAATGACCAGAACAAACTTTTAATTAGACTTTCTCAAATTTGGAACAGGGAGCCAAACAAAACATAAGGATAATATAAAAAAAAAGTATATTCTTTCCACCAAAAATCATCACAGAAGTATCAATAAATCTTAAAAATGGTACTAATTGAAAAGTTACACTTATAAGCTTGTACAAATCTCTTAGACAAGCCTGTGTTACAGAACTGTTTGACAGTTGTGTAAATAGGTAGTTATTTACTAGCTTGCTGTTATGGAAAATAAATAATGAAAACAAGGATTGTGTTAGATTTTGTTGGTTATGTTCCTGGTTTACAGAAAGTACCTATTTTTTCCCTTGAATAAACACTAGGTAGCACTGTCACAGTCTATCAATATCTATACTAGATTAATAAATTAACCCAAGGGATAATGAGAACTCATGAACTAAAACACAGTAGGAGCACACAGGTTTCACAGAAGTCCGCACTATTATGAGAATTTAGAAAATGCACAGAAACGATGTTTGATTTTACCTGGATTTTAAATACAAACACTTAAATTGAAATAGCTTGCACGAAATGCCTCCCGCAGAGAAACGGATGTAACACATCAACATTTACTGTTAGCACTACGCCGCGTACACTACACAACGCCTAAAGTAGTTTTTCAACTTCCATTCACGAGCTAACTGCGCGATTCTTTGAATTGATTCACTATTGCGCACGGATGGGTACCACACTACATTTATAAAACTCCACGCACAGACCGAGCATTATCTGGGTCTTTACAGATTTTTTTTTTATAATATAACAGTTTTCTCATTATATTTACCTTCAACGAACGATGAATACGCTATGAAAATTAAAATAGATTCGAAAGTGAAAAAATATGTCGCCCACGAAACTCGTTTTTTTTTCTACTGCCAAACTTAGGGTGGCCACCATTTAGAAGAAGTTAAATACCATATTGTTAAAAAAAAAACATATTTGAACTGTTTACCCCTCATTAAAAATAAAAAGCTTGGCACATTTAAACTCTTCGTTATGGATTTACGTAATTACGACGAAAACTTTATATAATTTCGAATAAGTCCAGCAAAAACCCAAAACCGGTTGTTTTTGTACGTTTACCTTCTGACTTTTTCGGACATACTAAAACAGTATAAATAAGTTATTATATTTCTATTTCATTATCAATAAATCATGAGTTTAAATTACGCAAGAAATACTAAATTTAAAAAAAATGTCTAGTGGCAACATCCCAAAAAGACAAAGACGTGACACGACATTTGACCTCAATAGTGTAGTGTACGTATGCATCAGAGTTACGGTTCTTTTTAGTCGATTTTTCTATGTGTCAAGCGTCAAGTGATTTTAATAATAACACTCCATGGAAAAAACCTAAGCGGATTTTATTTGGTTTTATATGGACTCTGTCGATAACCAGTCTGTAGTTAGATATATGTGATAATAAAATAATACAATGCTTTTTACCTGGCATATTTTATTTGTTCTTACAACAGTCTCATCTTTCCTTTTGCCTTTCAAAGCCTCGCCGCAAACTTCTTTGTATTGCAAGACAGACATTTTTAACGACTTCTGCCTCAACTTCTTGCTGACTTCAGCCCAGTTTGTGTCTGGTAGGAAAACAAAATTACTATTTACATAAAAATCCTCTTGATCTGAATAGTTGACATAGTATTAATTCCCATTTTCCAAATAATGTTAAGCATTTATTTTGATGTCTTCTTAAGAAGTTCTACAGAGCATTTTAATATCACCATAAATGAAGGGTTAAAAAAATATAAACTCACCAATATAATCCAGCAATGTAGCAGACTGTTTGCTGCACCGATGGAACAATTGTCTCCAAGTAGCATTGCATGAGTCGTCTCTTACAAGGCAATCAACCAGGCAGTCTACAAGAACTCTATGGTACGGGTCCAGGGAGGGACCACTCAAATATTGGTTGGGCAACTTTTTCATTAGCTGATTGAAAGTCACTTGGAGCTTATTATTGCTTTTATTGAAAAACATATCCTGAAATAGATATTTGTGTTAGTGTATTTGAAAAAAACATTTATTTAGTTTTTATTTTCTTATGTGCCAATGCAAATATGTTTCAAGTTACCAAAGTCAACATACCTTGTATTTACTTAATTGCTTGACAAGGTCACCTGACAGGTCCTTGGGCAGTGCACTTCTCTTGTTATTGATCATATCGATCATGGCAAACAGCTGATCTTGACTAACATTATTGTTCTCCATGGTTTCGTGGTTGTCTAGAAGTGTCGACAAGTACTCTACAACGTATTTAGAGTAGTTCTTCAGCTCGATGATGGGAAGGAACAGTTCTTGCCAAGCTAGAAAGGGAACAGTAAGTTAAAATTTATAAAATGTGTTAATATTTAAGTGTTCAGTTAAATAAATGTTTTGATTACAACCAGATATTTTTATCACTTTGTTATCATGTTGTTATGTGAGCTGGGTGGATAGGTAATTACCCAAAAACTGTTTTTTTTATAAAACTATATTTTTCCACACATATATGATTCAAACTGTACAAATGGTATAATTACTACACACAGATGGAGAAAAAACTTACTGCCCATATAAATAGTAAATAAAATTATGATTTAAAGTAAGTACAGAAACATGTACCTACCGATACTTCTGATGGATAAATTTAGACTTATCTCATCTTTACCTTGGGATGTGTCAAAATGACACGAGATAACATAATCTAAACAATTTTTGATCCGAAACAGTATCTTGGCCTATGCCTGCAGTAATTTCACTTTTATGTCTTTTAATGTAAACCAATTTTGCAAATACATAACAATGATTACTAAGTTTTATTAAAACAATGGACGGGATTTGACACAGTGATTCATTTAAAAAAGGTTTGAGTATGAAAATGGGTCACAAGAGTAGAGGAAGACCAAAGAGAAGATGCATGGATTGTGTGAACGATGATAGGGATAGACAGGAAGGTGGCTATTGCAATTATACTTATTTTAATGTATGGAAGGAAAAGACATGCTGCACCAACTCTAAATCAATTGAGATGAAACCAGAACAAGGATCAAAGATGATTTATTTTAAAAAGGTTGTCACCTTTTAGACCAACAGCAAAATCCTTGTTACCACCTTGACCAAAAGCCCATAGCAAGGATAGGCCAATAGGAGGCCTATTTTGGTAGGAGTTTCGGAGACTAGCATTCTTCTGTATAGACGTGATACAAAATTCTGGGTGGTCTTGCGCTAACATTTGCAGAAGCAACCTGTGACCATTCACTGCTTGACCTGCAAAGGGAAAATTTTGTATCAAAATGATTATTATGTATAAAATAATATATGTATTCTTTAAGCTAGTTTCATTTTCTCTCTGTTAAATAGCAAACTCATTCAACAAAACAGCAAGCAGCCAAGCAGATATGTTGCAACTACTTTTAATCTATATTGTGCTACAGTGGTCAGTAGTCATGACTGATAATATTGCTGTTTTAAGCGTTTTTAACAAAACAAGTACTAAGCACACAAGAACAATAAACGTTGCAAATTTTTAACTGTTTACCTTTTTTGTGGACTGTAATATTGTTATGTCACAAAAACCACCAAGCATGAAATTCCGACAAAAGTGAAAGTAAAAAAATAAAAGTATATTACAAACACAAACCTCTGGTCATATCATTTGCAATTGATGTAAGAGTGCTATCAAAGAACAGCTGAGCAGTTACTTTGCCACCCTCTCGCAATAAAGCATATAGTATGTCCGTAAGCTCATCGTTGAGCACAGACAGCGGATATGGTTGAAGGTATGAAGAGAATGTAGGGTCATCTACATCTATCTGAGTCTTGGAGTTAAGGAAAGCTGCTACCTCTTTCATCCATACGAGAGGAGCATTGGTGAAACGGATCTTATTGGAAGTTATTAGAGTGACTAAATCAGCAATGTCAATCTGAAACAAGGAAGGCGGATGGGTGTCATCAATGTGTTTGCTGCATAGTCATCAGTTTAATAAAATGAAGAGCTAATGGCGACATGAATTTCTAATGTATGTCCTACACAGTACACAGACATGCAAGACAATAAGAAGACAGTTGTTATATTATTGGACACTAAAGGTTGCCGTGTTCTTTGCCATGATCATAAAGAGTGTTATTATATCTATCTGAAAATATAAACTAGTCTGCTACATAATTGTTGACATGATACATTGATCAGCTGCATGCAAAACTAACTACTGCAGTAGTAACAAATGAAGCAAAGAAATGCCCCCAGCAGCTACAATTCCACAGTATGACATATAAGTGCCTAACTTGAATCTTTTTCTACCTAACAAAATGAGTATTAATCTTCTTTATGTACCCTTATTCAGAAATAGAAACCCTCCGTCGACTAAACCTATGCACTAAATTTTAAGATTTACCATGACTTTGAAGTTTAGGTGAATTTTGAATGAAAATGTAACTATTATTACTTGACCTCTACCAGGCCTATGACCTTAAAGATGTGGTTTGCCTTATTGGTTTGATAAAGGGTAATTTTCAATGATTAGCATATTTTTGGTTTGTCGTTGGCTTTTAGGTGGGGTGGTTTTCAAAATTACAATATAAAGGGCTTGCTATATTATACATTTAATAAGAAATTGCACTGTTAATAAATGCAGGCCTGATTGTACATTGGTGCTGAACTAATTTAGCATCCGCATAAATCATCTCTTAGAGTGAGAATTGGAAATTTTTACACAGATCAAAGGGTTTCAAGATCATATAGTTTACGTTTCTTGATTCACGATACTATATCTTCTGCAATACTTTAAGTTACTTACAGCTTCAAGAGCTTCAGATAAGTTCTTGGGAGGTTTAGGTTTAGGAGGCTCAGCATTTTTCTTGTCTTGTTTCTTTTTCTTATCACCTTCTTTCTTTTTGTTTAAGGGCTTCCTCTCATCATCGATCTCCATGCCGGAATAGAATGACTTTATTTGAGAGTGAGGAACTGAAAATTTAAGCTTTATTTAGTTTTATTTTTTCTTTAGCCACTAACTGTGACTGTGACTTTGCCCATGTGGAATTTGAGTTATTTCATTTTATATTTTTTATTATTATTGCTAAACCCTAATCCTTTTTTTTTAGGTCGCCTAAGTTACTCCTTAACATATCAGCTACCTACCAGTGAAAGCCCCGTCAAAATCCATCTAGCCGTTTCAGAGATTACCTCAAACAAAGACATAGATAGACAGACAAAAGTTTTGTTATAACTACCATATCAACTTTCTTATACATTTGGTAAAATCCTGTTTTTTTGACCGTACATTCAGACACTTCCATTTTATTCAATTTTTTTAGATGTTTGAGTTCTTACTCAATCGTCTAAAAAAATTGAATAAAATGGAAGTGTCGAATTTAAAGCCGTTATGTCTTCATAACGGCTTTAAATTTGAAATGGTAGGTAGTAAGTTTATTTACAATTTACATTTGCACTTATTTTGGATTTAATATTTAATTTTAATTGATGAAGGTGATGAAAATGTTTATTTGCCTCAGAGTGTGCATATTATTCAAAAAGACTTGATAAAAGAGGAAATTGTAATAATAAGTGTTAGTAAATATTTTTCTTTAATAATGCTAGTGAAAATGAAAAAATTAAATATCTATCATAGAAAATTGGAAACAGTTGCAGGTCATGTCTGTGGCCAGCAGGATACACCACTCGGCCTGATAATGTGCCAAGAGTAGGTTTCTGGTTTTCAGTGGACACCCTTCTACACTGTGAGGTATGGAAATCAAGTGTGAAAGCATTTAAGCATATGGGAATAGATTAAAAAAAGAAAAAGTAAATAAACAACAACAACTTAACCCTTTCGCTGCGCAGTTCAAAAATATGATTTAACTTGTTTCCTAATTTTTGGTAAATTACATAATGCGTAGGTGCATGCCCATCACCGTGATGGGCACGTTTCCTATATGTACGACTCGGGAAGCTAGTTATGGGTACATGAACAAACTCTTTTTCGACCCGGGAGCCGGGTGCTGGGCACTAAAAGTGTTAAATATGAGACACTACATAAACTGAGTACCAGAAAAAATTGAGTGGGTCAAATCATTTATGGTAACAATCTTGTTATTATGATATGACGTTAAATAGTTTCCTATCACGGCATTGTGTAGGAAATAGTTACTGTACTTGTCTGAGTACATAATATTAATATTTTTAATCAATAGATCAGTATGCCTTCATATGACTTCATACAATTAATCGCTAGTCGCCTGGTGCGGTGCTTACCCGGCTTGCTTCTTTAATAACAATATGGCAATTTATTTTACAGAAATTATACTACGAGAAATTATAATTTAAAACCAGAACGTATAAGTTCCGTATAAAAATTGTAGTATCCTCATAAATGAGGGAAATAGATTAAATTGCTAAGTCAACAAGTAAAAAAACTGTTGTAAGCAAAATTAAAGTTACAAACCGACATCCTCCAATTTCGGCCCATTTTTCACAACCTTCTTTTCATCCTCTTTAGTTTTAATTTTACCATTCTGCGACTTCTTATTCTTCCCAACAACTTCCCATTGACCACTCGACATCATTAGAGATTTTAAACAAATTGTTACTCTATTCTTTGTAAATAAAGGGAAAGCATCAAAGTAATAGGTTACACGTCAAATCCAAACAAATCACAAAAAAAAACAAGTCCCGTGTTAAGATGTTGGAATTTCTTTAGCATAAACAAAACTTCACACCGTATTAAATGTGCTTGGAGTGAAATATATTCATGCTCTGAATCCCAAGTTTGCGGATGTTGGAATAGAATAAAAAATCAAACTACTTTCTGATTGGTTAAGAAACTCCACCTTGGACAAAACGTGGCAGGCAGGATTTAGAAATAATTCATTTTTGTTACATTGCAACGTAATTCAATTCATTTAATGTACAAATTATTTCTATTTTGTATTTTAAACAACGAAAGGTTGTAAAGTGTCCTAAAAATAAATAAACTTACCTATTTGAACACAATAAATCAATAATTTATTTCAAAAGTCCGGTTTTCTGTATCTGTGGTAAGTGGTGCTGCACCCAATGTGACTTTTATGAAATCCTCTCCTTGGATTAGAGAGTCATTGGCTTCAAAGTACAAAATCGAATTTGCTGTAATAGTCGATTCAACGTTTGAATATTTGTTAAAATGGCGCAGCTCAATAGGTAGTGATTAGTTGATATATTTTAGTCATGCTCACTGTTACATATACAATGCGCAGCACTATTCGTCAGTTTTTCATTTTCTGAAAAAGTTGACTTGATATAATTTTGCTGCTGAGTTGTTTTAGAAATTTATCAATAAATAGACATACGTGCCCGTGTTGTGTTGATAAAATAATACTGTGTGTTACAAAGAACAGTGGCTAAATAATGGAAGACAAATTGATGTTAGATGTGACTAGCTCCTTGCGAGAACGGGTGTTTTTCGCTGCCAGAGATGGAATGTCTTTAACCCTTTACGCTTTATTATACGAGAAAAACACAGATGAAATTGACGACTTATTAAATAACGTAAGTACTGAAATGCACCCCTAATTCATGAAGTATCATTAAAAGTTGTATCAAGACTTTGTTAATGTCATTTATTATTTCTGATGAGAATGATGATAATCTATTTTTATCATTCAAATTCACGGCGCGTTACCTTTTGCGCGTTACATACAGTCGGTGTGAATTATTAATCCATTTTTTATGCGTCGCGGAATGCGATTTTGCGTCGTACCACACATATCGTCTTCGTAACCTTGGTACCACTTGCCAGTTTCATTTCCTTGAGTTCGCACGGTGGTTGTTGCAAAAGTCTCCGGCGCTCGGGGTCGCTTGCTCGTCTATTTAATTAACATCATAATTACTGCACACATTGCCTTGCTTTGATTGTTATCATGATGATATTTCAAAAATATGTTTACCTTATTTGAAACAGTGTTTTAAAATTCATTGGCACTGTGTTATTTCGTTCAGGATTGGAACTATATTGTATATGTATATCTGGTTTTATAGTAAAAGTGGTTGATGTTTATTTTGTGATATTTCATCATTTTCATCAGCTTGTCAATCAGCTGTCTCAGGCAACATAAACAAATACTCAGACAAATAATCAAATCCACAATAAATATGTATTTACATTCCTATCAGTTCTCAGGACTCATTCGCTTAAAAATCATAAACATAATTATTTGTCCCATAAATAAGAATGCAAAGTTAAAGAAGATAGATAGAAATGACTAAGTAATAGTCTTTAACAAGCTGTATTATTATAAAAAAATGTACCCCAGAATTAAGGCCCAATGAAGCATCTATTACCTATACTTTTATCTGTAAAATTTCTAGACAAAATACCAAAGTATGTTATATAAACAAAAAACACATCCCTTTGTTGTTTTTACAGCACAAAGATGTGGGTTAATGACATGTCGATGAACTTGGGAATGGCACGTTTTTGTGTGAACAACAAATAAACACACAACATGTGTCTTTATGTAAACATGTCCCTTGGGTTTATTTTAAACCTGGGATTTTGGTATTTTATAATAGGTAAACTATGTCCATTACATAGTGCTGGATAAAATGGATTAACCCTTGGTAACTGGCATAAACAAAAAAACCGCTTGCTTCTGTCTACAAACCACAAAATTTATTCAGAATTAGACTTCAGATTCAGAATTAGACTTCAGATTCAGAATTAGAATTAGACTCAACTATCACCTTTAGTTCCCAGCACCCAGCTCCGGGCTTGAAACTCCTGTCACGTCCTTAGTTGTACACGTAGCCATATATGACATGTCACCGTGTAAATTTGACAAATATTATGGCATGCAAGCTATTACCCTAAAACTGTATTTCTGAACTCGGTAGTGAAAGTAACAAGTAAGTTTATTTAAACAAACTGAATGTTTTAAAAATATCAACACAACATTTAAATAATTGTCTAATTCAAGGTTCAGGTTTTGTTACATTTATTTATTAATTAAATACATAATGTATAGTTAAATGTGTGTGTGTACATAACTGCTTTGTTTTCTTCACTTTGACCTTAATTAAAAACAAAATCTGGTACAGGGTTGCCACTTTCATCAATTTTCAACTACTGTCTATGAGTAAAGGCTTTTTTCTTCAGTCGTAATGGTTTCACTATTTCAACAGCAAAAAGGTTGGAGATCACTCGTAGCATATTGGGTTTAACCTAGGTCTTAAATATCTTAAATATAAATTAAATTATTTAACTTGAGCTCTCAGTGGAGGTTGGTGTGAGCACCGTATTGTCTGAGGAGTAAGTTCCAAAATCGCTTGAGGTAATTAAAGATCAGCACCACATAAATTCCAGCAACTATAACCAACAAATCATTTGAAAGCAATGGCTGTAAACAATATGAAAGTGTATGATGTGTTTATTCATTTATATTTTCACCTACACAAATGTAACAGACATGAAATAAAATAGTAATGGATTAAAAAATAAATATCTCCACACAAGATGGCCAGTGTTGGGTCAATTTGGCTATGGATTTTCTTGCCCTTTCTTTGTTTACGTAAGTTAACTGAGATTTAAATATTTAATAAAGGCAAAACTTGCACTACGAAAACCATTTTGTAGTTCAAGTGTTACCATACTTACGACGGACGCGGCCACCATGTATCTAGTGCCACTATCCTAGTGCCAAAATGAATCCAAAGTTTTCAAGACATATGCCTTGTTGGTGGTTGCAAGTACTACTGCTGAGCATGAGGACTTGGGTTTGTCTCTTGGCTTGGGCAGTGTCATTTGGAATTTCACAGTAGCAACCCAGAGTCTGGATTAATGCTGGATTGATGGCACTAGGCTCGCCCCTAAAACGTAACGTAAACGTAACAAACCCTTAAAAGGGACTTAAACGTAACTGGGGAAATGTGGGTTTACTGTAGTTAGGCCTATGCATAACCTTTGCATGATATAATGTTTATGAAATTATAAATATCAAATGATTTAGCATACATTTCTATGTTCGCAGGACGTATGCTGTGATGGAGTCAAATGTACACCTTTAATAGCAGCAGCACGACACGGCCGCGAAGGTGCAGTCAGGATCCTCTTAGAGAAGTTCCGACCACCGGTCAGATTTGAAACAGAAGGCACAGTTAAATTCGACGAGTATGTTATTGAAGGTTAGTAGTAGTGCCAGACTGGTCGTCGCGGTTCAGACCGGCTCCTAAAGTGCGTAGCGTGATGTTAAATAGCCTATATCCTTCCACAATGATTGGGCATCAAATACAAAAAAAGAAATTTGTCATATCCCACTGGTAATTTCGAGGGATTAATTTGATCAAACAAACAAACTTAAACTTTATGATATTAGTATAGATGAAAAATGACAGAAAGAGAAAGGCAGAGAGGCAGTGAGGCTGAGGGTGAGGCAGAGAGTGAGTCAGGGAGGCAGAGGAGCTTATGGCTAAATAAAACCAGCCGCACTGGTCGATCGAAGGTCAAGCTACGCTTGCCGTGGCCAGGCCGTGGATGTGTGTCCGTTCATTACATATCGAGACTTCTCCGTGCCTCCGAAAGCACATTAAGCTGTAGGTCCCGGCTGCCACATGTAGATCTTTGACATTCGTTACGGGTGGTCAAGATGTCTTGGCATGTCTGACAACCACTCGTACCAAGGGGTATCGTGTTGCCCAGTAACCGGGTTGTGGAGGTCAGGAGGCAGTAAAAAATACTAGTATTCTGTTGCAACTGGTTAGACTGGAAGATACAACGACTGGATCCCAACATAGTTGGGAAGAGGCTAGGCAGATGATGGCGATGGAAAGAGACGGCTAATATTGTACATTTTCATTTAGCAGGCTTTGTAGAGCGTCGTCTTTGTACCTGAGTGGCAGTCTGTTGTTAAAACTCGGACCTCTGTAGCAAATGAGCTTTTATAATAATAAAAGCTCACTCAATACTAGTGTAGCGACATCTATCTCGCCACATACGAACTAAAATCGACGTTTCCTACATCGCGATATTAAAGTTATCCACGCGACTGAGTATATATAAACGAGCCCGACAACAAGCGTCGGGCAGTTGCCCACCAGACACGACACCCGTCTGGTCGGAGGATCCTCCCTTTTCAATGGCGTATGAGGAACTTTACACCCTGTTCCTCATACCTCCAAATTGGTGACCCCGAAAATGAACGTCAGCGCAGCCTTCGAGCAGAGCTACCTCAGCGTGACGTCATCATCACTTCCTCAAGCTTTCAAGCAGAGAGTCATGCAGCCAGTCAGCAACTACGACTTCTACGGGTATCCTGACCACTAGCATGCAGCGAACGCGCATGCCTGGTCATCACCCACAACCTTCTCAGCAACCTTGGCACCGCACGCTGCACTTCGGCCGGTCAGCAAGCAGAGACGCACTTCCTCTCCTGGTCGACCCTAGCAGCCAGCCAATACGCAGCACTGCACCACGACTCCCTGGAGCCTATACGCAGTACCACCGCAGACAGTTCCGACTCACCGCGAACTATGCGGCATCCGGTTCCGACTCACTGGAACACTCAACTGGCCCGGCAAGCATCACAAAAATGACTCATCAAGCGATCGACCTCCGGTCTCGGAGGGGAGTGATGTAGCGACATCTATCTCGCCACATACGAACTAAAATCGACGTTTCCTACATCGCGATATTAAAGTTATCCACGCGACTGAGTATATATAAACGAGCCCGACAACAAGCGTCGGGCAGTTGCCCACCAGACACGACACCCGTCTGGTCGGAGGATCCTCCCTTTTCTATGGTGTATGAGGAACTTTACACCCTGTTCCTCATACCTCCAAACTAGCATTAACTACTAGACTGGTTTCAACCAAAGAAATGGCTCTAACCAGTTTTAAGGAATACCTGGTTAAAGCTTGAGTACTATCACTAGCAAGACAGCATTTGCTGGAGCTGGGTTTCTTTACACCATCATCCTACTGCCTTGATCCAAAGGCCCAAATCCATCCAAAGGTTGTCTGTAAGAGATCGCTTTTAACGAAAACAAAAGTTTAAAATAAACAGCCACACGGGTCGATCGTTAAGCTACGTTTGCCGAGGTCAGTCAGAGGTTGGTTGACCGTTCGTAACATATCGAGATTCCTACGTGCCTCTGAAAGCACGTTAAGCCGCTGGTACCAGCTGTCATATTTTGTAGATCTTTGACAGTCAGACTGACTACGTGATTACGACTGACGTTACTACCCAGTCAGAAGCTCGAAAGTCTGTCATCGAAAACAGATTTATGCTAGTTATAACTCCTCCAACTTCACCGGTGTCAGTAATGTTTAAGATAAACATAGAACGTACATGGAATAGAATAAGTCACATTGGTCCTTGCCCGGATTTGAACCCACAACCTCGTGCCTGAGTGGCGAGGCCTTAACCATTGTGCCATCACGACAAAATAACTACTTCAAACAAGTTGTTCAAACGAATCAGTTTTGTCGTATCGTATTCATGAACAGGAGACTGACTGTTCATGATGATTCGAGGGTTCCTGAATAGTTTCGCTCCGAAAAGGAGTTCTCTATTACTATATTACTTATTACTATATTATACTATACTATATTATATACAGACCTTTCGATGATTTGTACCTAAAGCAGTCCCACTCGCGACCTAGGGCCATACTTTGATGCGTAAAAGCCATCTGCACCAGTTTGAGAGAGAGAAAGAGCTTTGTAGGACGAATAGCACTATCCCTTTCTCACAACGGAACAATGATTGCAGCCAAATTTCATTGTTCCGATACATACAGGCTTTTGACTTTTATTGTTTTAAGTAAAATACATATCAGAAAAAGAACAATGACGAAAAATTTCAATGCTAGAGGGTAAAGATAATGTATTGAACTTCGTAATTGCAGTTTATGCGTTGATGCCTCTTCAACAAAAACACTGATATAAATTTATAATATACATAGTACCAATCCAATAGATTAATAAACGCTGCTATCTGCTGATTTATCCTTTGCGTGTAAATAAACAGGGTGGTGGGACATCAAGGAACAACCTGATACCATGAGTTCAGTTCATGATTCTGTACCCCCCAGCGTTGAAAATTCTCGCTAGGTTTTTTCTACATTTTCTGATGTTTTTTTTTGACTTTATACTAAAATATCACGATGTTTCTCTTCTTCGCCTTAAATAAAAATCACATTCAAGTGTCTTGATTCGTATTTTCCATGTTTCCTTCATTTATAAGTATTTATACTCAGTTGCCGCTTATAAAGCTTAAACAAAAGCTTATAACTCTTACCTCAGATAAAAAGGTACTTAACTCATGTCCCTAAAACATCGAAAGCATAGCAGAATCATATAAAAAAAACTATGTCGCAGTATATCAATAACTGCCCACGACTCCGTCGCGTTTTCAGAACGCGAATTTAATTCCTTGCAACATAATTTTGCACCAATGTCAAATGTTATTTCCCAAATAAAGCATCGGGCTCGTCATTGGGTACACTGGCACGCAAAGCGCCTTGCAACGTGCTCCTGCGTCGTTCAGCGCATTGACTCTCATTTTTTGTCTAAGTCGGGAACTCACAGTTTAAATATAGAATGCGTGAAAGTTTACACACAAAGAAACTGAAAATCGTCTCTCGGAACGTTTTGGTACGTATCTGGCCGGCTTCCAAACCTCTTTGTTTCCCCGTATTTATGATTTACCAGCATTATAAAGGATTTGCTCGTTTGGCATCGTGTAGTGGTGTCTAGATGCAGTTCCTACATCGTAATAGTGATAAATAATTACACCAGCTTTTGTTTATGGCGTTCGCATTCTAAGAAGTTCTTATTCAGTATTTATTCTGAATTTTAGCTTCGAGTGATTCAAGTTGTTGGTCTTTATCATGAGTTGTTAATAAAAAATTCGTTGCTTGACATTGAAATGTATTTTTGTTAGCAATAGTGATTAATAAAAGCTAGTCATGGTTGAATCGTGGGTGTACCAAAACTGCCTAGCCAATCAAGAATCTCGTACGAACTAGGGATATGCAGATGATGAATGACGGTTCAATAAAGTTGTCAAGGAACGAGGCAAAGCATGTTTTCTTCTTCCTTACCTCAAGAAGTATGAAAGAAGAAGTACACCTCGGCAATTTAAATTGTAGTTTTATACTGTAGTATTATAAAACATCTGAAGAGTTTTTTGTTTGAACGCGCTACTCCTGGAACTACCAAAAGGATTTGAAAAATTCTTGTTGTATTTGTTTGCACAATTATTGGGGAAGGCTAGGCGTAAGACGATTAGATGCGGATGAAACTGCAGGACACAGCTAGTTCGAGGACCGTAGTAGGAGGATGATAATGATTGTAAATGTATCATCTACCAATGACCCGGCACGGATAAATCATTTCCTTTATGTCGATATATGGATTTATGGAAGCGTCAAATAAACCCTTCGGTCTAAACTATTTACTTGAGCTATATTACCTTCAGACATTTAGTATTGGCGACTAGCGCTTAAGTCCTTTGGAAAGCTGGTAAGCCGCTATCCTTAGCCGTAGAAGTTTGATACCGCACTGAAAGTGACCTAATGAGGAGTCGCCAAAACGCGCTACAGCACAGAACTATTTGCAATATCGACGTTCGCCAATGCTGAAAGTATCGTGTTTGCTCTGCTAATATGACCTTTAATGCATAGACGGAAATAGTGCTTTCTATCTCGGACACAAACGTGGAAACCCCGTAACAGCAGTTTTGGCTATATAACATTGCAAATATTGGTAGACAGCTCACATTCATGAACTTGGCATTTTGTAGCTTATCCATCTACCTTGATTTCTGTCAAAATAGTATCAGGAAATGTACTTCCAGGGCAATAAGAAACGTACAAAATGGTTGGAAAAAGCCGTTATACTATTAACGAGTTTTACGTAAGCGCTAATGTAAATATTTATGGACATACATTTGGCTTATGTTTATTGTACGTAATTGTGTATTGCTAACGTCTTTACTTCATGCTAGTCGTCCCGTATGGCTTTGTTCGACAGCTCTTTCATCTTTCGTAAAATAATTCGTCTACGACAGGAATAATACGGAATAATTTGACGGCATGGTTGGCGCAGTGGCTGAGCGATTGACTGCTGCGCCGCGTGTAGTGGATTTGATTCCCGCACGGAACAAATATATGTATGGCCTACATATACATAGTTGTTCCGGGTCTGGTTGTTTATGTGTGTGAGTTTGAATGTTTCTAAACGCACCTACGATACAGCAGAAATTGCTAGTGTAGGGCAACGTTTGTTTATGTTACCTTTTTTATACCTTAACGGATTACGATACAATGTAGACATGGATAGATCTTGACATTTTTGTTTTGCCTTGGATACCCTCCGACTGAGGAGAACGGAGGGTTAAGTCTGATTCCTGCCGACTAACACCCTACGGTTCTTGACAGTACCATGAGTCGGGGGTACGGTACACGTGCATTAACAAGCCCTCCCGATCGGCATCAGCCCCTCATGCCTAGAAGTCGCCGTCACCAAGTGCGGCCGATCCCACCGCCCATCCTCCATAAAGGCGTGCATGGAACACTACGCGCCGGCTTTGTGGCTTAGCAGCCGTAGTAGGTCATAGGTTAGGACATAGAACTTTTTATCCCAAGTTCCAGTGATATAATCTTCGACCTACACGCGGGCAAAAGCAACTGACTTCCCGCTAGCGCTTTTACATTATTATTCAGTCTCTTCCAGTAGTATTGGCACAAAACGTATAACAATGCATCATGCCTTTGTAAATTAAACAAGTGGCTAGATAGTAGCAGGTTTGACTACCGAAGATACATTATCATTCACCCGAAATACGTTCTTTGTTGGACATAGGTCTCTCCTAAGCGTCTCTGCAACGACGGGTTCTACCCTGCCGCATCGACTGTATCATTTTACTTTTATTTGGCATTTTTATTTTTTAAATAACCCCTGTTTTTCAGGAGCCACAGCTATATGGTGCGCTGCGGGGGCTGGCCACCTAGGCATCGTAAAGCGCCTAGTCCGGGCCGGAGCCAACGTGAACCACGCTACAAAGACACTAAGCACGCCCCTCAGAGCCGCCTGCTTCGACGGACGACTGGATATTGTCAAGTACTTAGTGAGGCATGGCGCGGACATACACAAAGCCAACAAGTATAATAATACTTGTTTGATGATAGCGGCATATAAGGGACATTTGGATGTGGTAAGTGTCTACTATTCTCAGGTCACAGAATAACAAGTACACCAAGTAGCTGACTTATTGTATTGGATTTCCATACAATGAGAAGTCAGCTTATACTGGAAAATTATAATACATAATATAAAAATAATATTATTTCGGACATTATACATACATATATTGTTAGTAAACATGAAACTTTAAAAACTATGTTAGTAAAACATGTAGGTTCGTCAGCTAATGCATAAAAGGGCAATCAAATTTCCCCGCAATGATATTCAGGAGGCTGTTCGAGCTGCCCCGGACCCAGCAGCGATGCAGCACGCTTACGTCTGAACGCGGGGAAGCTATCAGTATAATCAGCAAACATTCCCGACGCACTGCAGAAGCGTGGCAGCCCCAGCAGAATCCTAAATGTATTGTTATATTGAATTCGAAGAGCATTGATGGCTTTCTGCGTACAGCTTGTCCAGGGGTTACACTTGTACTGTGTCTGACAATATGCTTGATATGTAGCCGTGTGTACAACGAAAACAGGCGCAAGTATACGTATTCATACGGCAATCTCTTACTATCTCAAACAAATGCCAGTCGCGAGTACGCTTGCACTCGCTGTACGCAAAGCGTGTCTGTGTGCATACCTTTTTGGTCAGTATATGTAGCCAGCCGACCTTCTGTTTTGTGCTTACGCTATGTTAAAACAGTTCTTATTATCTGTCAGGAAAGATTGATATTTCTTTGTACAACTGTTCTAGTTTGGTACTGAGGAAACGGCAGGAAATTGAGTAGTTTTGCAATGCGAAGCCCGATTGGTTTTGGCAAACTGTTTTTCGGTTTCTAATTTAATATATTTCATATTAACCAAGGAGGAGGAACTTGTGGCTAAATAAAAACAGCCGCACGGGTTGATCGAAGGTTAAGCTACGCTTGCCGAGGTCAGTCTGTGGATGGTGACAGTTCGTTACATATCGAGACTCCTCCGTGCCTCGGAAAGCACGTTAAGCCGTTGGTCCCGGCTGTCATTTGTAGATCTTTGATAGTCGTTACGGGTAGTCAAAGCCCTAAAAGTCTGACAACCAATCTTACCAAGGAGTATCGTGTTGCCCAGTAACTGGGTAGTGGAGGTCAGATAGGCAGTCGCTCCATGTAAAATACTGGCATTCAGCTGCATCCGGTGAGACTGGAAGCCGACCCCAACATAGTTGGGAAAAGGCTAGGCAGATGATTATTAATCAAATACTTAGTTGAGTGGATGAATGAAAGAGGTCTAACAAACGCCGTAATTGGAAACATCAGAAGTGGATACCCTAGGAGGACATACGCTGACCTTATTGGTAATGGTCCATGAACGTAAAAAGTCATGTATATACATGATACATACATACATGGGTTTTAAAATATTTTTATTACAATAAGTTAGCCAGTAGGCTCGCGTATTTGCACTTTGGACGCGACCTATATTTGGCAGTGCATTGACACAGACATATTGCATTGTTCTGTGCATTATATATATATATATAAAACTTGCATTTTCATTTAGATTCACCCATCACAGCATGAGCATTCACTGACATTTTCTGCATTTAAGTTTCAATTAGACATTTTACATCTGCATTGACATTACATATGTTAGGGAAGCATCCTACAGGTCAGGTGCGTAGTACTCATGACTGGCGTGGGTGTATTACCGGATGTATGAACGTTAACGAAGCAAAAAGAGTATGTATGGATAGTAGCAGGTGGCGTTCTGTAGTTTCTCCTACTCTATGGTAAAAAGAAGCTTGAATGAGTTTGTATGTATTTTTGTAGCTTTCGAATGTGAAAGCGCTAAAATACGATTTCAGTAAATGTTATGAAATGCATCACTCCAAAGGAATACCTTTTGAGTGATATAGCAGCAGTTATTATCTTGAGTATGCATGATATTGACATCTCGACTGGTTAATCTGTGATAGAGGTCTATAAGGAGACATACATTACATGTTCCGTGACAGCACACAGTCACAAAAAAAAACAAAGTCATATAGTAAATAATCTATTTTTATAATTAACGTATTCATAAAATGAAAATGTAACCACGTTTCATCATACATATCAAGGGTTACGTTCTTGGGTCATTCATTCCCCACTTATCACTTACTTTGGCTTCACAATTACTTGCAAGTTCAGAATATAATCACATAGTATATCTATTTATAGTAGGTATTCTCATAAAATGCGCGCAGTTTAAAGGTAAAGTGAGAAGAAATAAAATGACTCGGTTGATATAAAGAGATAGTTGAACTCCAGAAAAAACCGGCTTAGAATGATGATCTTTGGACCGACTCTGTAATATCTAAAATCGATATCATCTGTTTGTCTGTCTGTTGCATTTTGTTCTAAGATAAACGAAAAGTTATAAAGCTGCCTGTCGATTAAAGCGGAGCACGGCTACGGAACAGAGAAACGGAGAAATATTAACCAATAATCCCTGTGCACTGGAGCGAAGCGGACATTTTATGCAACGCTATTGGTTAAAATTTCTGCGTTTTTCCGTTCCGCGCTCGGCCTTAACGAACAGGCAGTCTAAATGAGACTGAGCCGGACACGTCTGCCGCATGTAGATCGAGTCATCGGCTAAGACAACCTGAGTCCCGGAAACATTTGATGACATCGTGGCAGAGCCAGGTGAAGATGGCAGGTCGAGCTCGACGCCTACAGACAGGGTCGGTCCCCACTAGCTTAGGACAGGGAGACAGGAAGGCATTTGCCCTGTAGTAGGACGACATAGGCTAAAATATTGAGTTCATTTCAGGTTAAAGTGTTTCAAATATACCTGGTCCACTGTGGTCACGGCCGGGTTCGGTATAGGTAACTAGCTAGGTCCTAAGGACAAGACCAGGACCGGCGTACCACTTGCTATCAAAATCCGAAGGATTAGTCCGAAGGGAATTCGCGATCCATTGGTGCATATGTTTAAAAAAATGGTCTGATCGAAAACGTTAGTAACGCAATAAATATTGTTGAATTGTCAAAATGAAATCTATTGCTGTTTTAAGTGTTGGCAATCAGGTTTAGTACCGGTCTTTGTGGCGATGCTTGGGACACCCATGTCCAAGCAGAACATGTGTTTTGGCTTAATAACGATGATATCAATCTCTTTTCTAGACATGTTCAGGAGTTTAGCAAAGGATATGCAATTAACCAATTGTTTTTTTGTCTAGGTACAGTTTCTCTTAGACAGTGGCGCCCACGTGGACGAGCGCGCGCTATGCGGGGCGACGGCGCTGCACTTCGCGGCCGAGTGCGGCCACACGGCCGTCGTGTGCGCGCTCATAGACAACCAAGCTAAGATACTCACTAATGAAAATGGTAAGTACGCCTCTTCAATACATGTGTACCTACGTACGTATAAGTGTATGTTTGTAATGTCCAAATAACCGCTTTTTATTAAAAAAAGATAAAATAAAAGAAAGTTCAAGTTTATACGGTACTTATACCATAAACCCATTTTGAAATTGTTCTGTCTGTATGTCTGTATGAGGTAATCTCCTAAACGTCTAGACCGATTTCAGAGTAACGATCACTGGCAGATATGTGGTTAGGCTACTTTAAGAGAAAGAATTAGAGTTCCGCGAAAAACCCGTGTTTTGTTTTTTATTTTAAATTCCACGCGGATAAAGTCGCGGGCTCAGCTATCCTAAATTCTATCAATATCGACCAGCGAATATTTGTTTTTTATTTTTTTTAAACATTGCCCAACACTAGGAATTTCTCCTGTATCGTGGGTGCGTTTACAAACATTCAAACTCACATACACAATCAGCCAGACCCGGAACAACTACCTGTAGGCCATACAAATATTTGTGTCGTGTGGTAATCAAACCCACGACACGCAGCGCAGCAGTCAATCGCTCAGCCACTGCGCCAACCGTGCTGTCAAAATCAACAATAATATCAATATTGATCGCCTTGTAACTAATAAAGATTGAAATGGACCATAGTTGTACTGTGACATTCTATCTTCCTCAGGTATGACACCATTACAATGCGCGGCGGAGCGAGCGCGGGCTTCAGTAGTAGAAAAGCTGGCGGCGCGACCCGAAGTGACTCGAGCGCAGGCCATCGAGGCGTACGAGCTACTCGGAGCTTCCTTCGCGAATGACAAGGAATACTATTGTCTCAGGGTATGTATCTGTGTACGGGGGGATACCCACCAATAGAATTACTTCATTTTTATAGCCTAGCACAGTACAGCTCTGGTAGACAAGACCTAGAGGAGGAGAAATATTGTACATATGAATCTGGTGACTCGAGAAATGCGTGCGAGGAATACGTGTGGCCTATCTCGAGTCCGTTTCCACGCACAGCATCGGTGGAAATTTCGCAGCTCCGTTACGCCTCCTCGCATCACTCAGCTTCCTGGCATATGTCCGTTGTAAGCCTGATGGCCTATTGCAGTGTCCACATAGCTTATCCTGTATATCCTGTGACCTTTACCTAATGGCATATATTATCTACCATTGCACCTACGCCTTGGCCAAAATAGCGTAAAATCTTCAAATTAAATTATCTGCTAGATGTGCCGTAAAACTGACCACTATAATAATCGTTCCCAACAGATGGCGTACCAGTACCTACGCGGAGCGATGGCGATGCGGTACGACACTCGCTACGGCCTCCTACTGAAGCAACCTGCGGACCCTATACCGGCGTATGATAATTGGAAAGAGAGCACTACAATGGAGGTGAGCTGTTTAG
Organism: Phlogophora meticulosa; assembly: GCA_905147745.2. Taxonomy (NCBI): domain Eukaryota; kingdom Metazoa; phylum Arthropoda; class Insecta; order Lepidoptera; family Noctuidae; genus Phlogophora; species Phlogophora meticulosa. The sequence goes on from LR990534.1 coordinate 3,661,174, forward strand.
GGATATGAGGAACAGGGTGTAAAGTTCCTCATCCTCCATAGGAAAGAGAGGGTCCTCTGAGCAGACGGGAGTTGTGTTTGGTGGGCTACTGCCCGGAGATTGTTGTAAGATTCTTAAATATAAGGTACCACTGCACCAACCGTGTCGTCAAACCTTACCTGGTTTGACGACACGGTTGGCGCAGTGGCTGTCCGATCGGCTGCTGCGACGGTGGCGTGGGTTCGATTCCCACACGGAACAAATATTTGAATGGCCTTCAGGTAGTTGTTCCGGGTCTGGCTGTTTGTGTATGTGAGTTTAAATGTTTGTGAACTCACCCACAACACAGGAGAAATTTCTAGAAACAACTTCTTGTAGTCCATACAAATATTTGTTCCTTGCGGTAATAGAACCCGCGACTAGCAGCGCAGCCACTGCGCCAACCATGCCGACACATATAAAGTGGCCAAGCGCGTATACATTTTGCGGGAACTAGAGCTTTCACAAGGATATTTTAAATTAGTTTGGTAGTGAAACTTGGTTATTGTTTTGGTCAACAAATCGTAGTATCCGAATTGTTCGTCGTATTTGAATTGTACGGTAGTATTGGACTGTCTATTAAGTTTTTTGTCTGTTTCAGGAAGTGGAACAGCTAGTCGGTAACGCGCACGCCCTGCACATGGAAGGCCTGGCAGTGCGGGAGAGGGTGCTGGGCCCGCGCTGCCCGGACCTGCCGCACCCCATCGTGTTCCGCGGCGCCGTGTTCGCGGACGAGGCGCGCTTCGACCGCTGTCTAGCGCTGTGGAGGCACGCGCTCGCACTGCGGCAACACAACGAGGTGACGTCACACTATGTTACACCCTATTTTTTTTGTTATTTTTTATTGACGGCTCGGTTGGCGCAGTGGCTGAGCGATCGACTGCTGCGCCGAGTGTCGTGGGTTCGATTCCCACAAGGAACAAATATTTTTACAGCCTACAGGTAGTTGTTCCGGGTCTGGCTGTTTGTGTATGTGAGTTTGAATGTTTGTAAACGCACCCACGATACAGGAGAAATTTCTAGTGTGGGTCAAAGCTTTAAGAAAAAAAAATGCCGCACCTCATCTGTTTTGTGTTCTGTGGCGCCGTGTTAACATTCCCTAGTTCAGGGCTAGTGAAACTTTTTGGCCATACCTTGTTTTCAAAGAATCTTGAATAAATGAGAGATTTAATGGACAAAAAATAAAAAATAAATCTAGATGCTTTTAAGTTATAACTCTTTATTTTCAACCCTAAATATGTACAGCAATTGTAATGTTTACCGTTTTATGTTTAAAAAGAGGACTGGTATTGAAACCTTTTTTGTATCAAGTACATATATCATCACTTGTAAGCGCTATTGGTTCGCCATCCCTGCCCTAGTTGTAAATACCAAAATATCAAACTTAACCCTATCTAACTTGTATTGATAACTCTGTTAGTCTTCTACGGAAGTATTTAACATCATCATCCTCCTGCCCATATCACATTTATTTGGGGTCGGCGCAGCATGATTTCTTCTTTCATACATCTCTATTTGCCATCATCTCAAGAGTCACCTCTTTTCTAGCCATATCATCTGTCCCACAATACATCCATCTTTTCTTTGGTCTCCCTCTACTCTTGTAACCCTGCACATTCATATTCATACTTAAAACTTTCCTCACAACATGGTCTTCATTCCTTCGCATCACATGTTCATACCATGAAAACCGATTTCCACACAACTTCTCAGTCACAGGCGCCACTTTCAGACTTCCTCTTACATACTCATTTCTTATTCTATCCATTCGCGTAGCACCACACACCCCCCTCTGCATTCTCATCTCAGCTGCATGTAACTGCCTTTTATTCATCCCTTTTGTGGCCCAAACCAAAGCATACAGTAGTAACAAAGCATTTAACAACAATGTTGAATTTAACGTTTATTTCTGTTTTTTCAGGTTTCAGTAACAAAGGATTTGCTCAGATTTGCTCAAGTGTTCTCGCAAATGATACACATAGGAATTGAATTACCTATTGCTCAGGTGAATATTATTAGTTTATAGTTTTTTATCATTGCCCCATTGTACAGTCAGTCACGAAAGACAGTAACACGTATTTTTTTTTAATAAAAAAAGTAATCTTTAAACAGTATGACGATAACATAAATCTTACGTTATGTTATCATCATACGTCTGTATTCCCCAAAGGATTAGGCAGGGGTGTGCCTATAGTAGATCCATATCTCGCCAGTTGGATTAAAGTCCCATATAATTGGGAGGGGACCTATTCCACCAACCTTGCACAGATGCAGCCTCCGGGATGCTATTATATCACTATACCCGACCCGGGAATCTAACTCAGACTGCTCACCAGTAGCACTTACGACCACTTGTCAACGAGGCAGTCTTTTTGTTCATATGGAACTATAATCATTTTTGTTCAGCAACTAAGTAATTTAGCGTTTTGTTGTCTAAACGATTTTGCCACAAAAAAAGGTCCTAATTACGCAAAATACGCGCAGAGTCGTGGAGTTGCGGAAATCGGCCCGCCTAACAATACAAAAGGCCCTAAATAAATTTCGATGGACAATGGAATTCCAACTATGTCGTATCGTCATTGACTTTGACCTGAGATTCTTAACTTATTAAATGATTTTGATTTTTTGATTTTGATTTTAACCCCATTATCATTTTCAGGTGTGTTTCGTGCTCGAAGCGTGTGCCGAAGAGCTCCGGAGAGGCACGAAGCGGCTGGAGAAACCACAACCGAGCCACGACCCGGAGTCACTAGTAGTATGTTGCTACACTGTAAGCTTTATCACGTTGCTTCTCATGTCACATGGCCGCCCAGGTTTAGATACCGGTATTGGTGAACCGGGCTGAATAGACACCTAAACTTCGAAGGGAGTTTTCACGTTATTTCAATATTATTTGTTACTAAGAAGCTGTCGAAATTATTAGTATGTACCACACAACGTTTAATTTACCCCCTATAAAGTTTGGTTTCTGTTCACCCCTTTTTTTGAAGTACGCTTAGTAAATAAATGTAAATAAATTATATGATGTTGTGTGGATTGTCCTTGCTGGACAATCCACACAACATCATCTAGCCCCAACCTAAGCAGAGCTTATGTTATGGGTACTAGATGACTGTTATACTTAATACATTAATTAATGGTGGAAGAACGCTTGTTTGGAGTGGCGGGCGTAACATATTTACGCGGGTGATTGACGTCGGTTTTAAAAATACTTTATTTGACGACTATCAAAAATTTACTACAACGATATTTTTTTTTTAAATGGTCTCTTGAATATAATTTTGTCAAAAATATGGAAGGAAGAAGAAGGAAATGGAAAGTTGCACGCTGATGTTTTTCATCCATCCTTGTCAGGCAGAACGGTCTTTGTACGGAATGGTACGAACTCACTATGGCGTTTCTGTCTAATGACGTCAGAGGCTACCAGTGCTGTCTCTTTTAAGCATAGATTTTAAAACAAAACTTTAAAGTAACTAAACGAAATATTTAAAAAAAAACCTTTTTTATTTTTTCTGTTTTCTCAGGGTTTTACTATTTTTTCTGTGTCGAGAAATCTTTGATAAAAAACTTCAGACAAATACCCTATTTAACAAGATTAATTTACGTTGTCCACGAATTTTTCAAATAAATGAATCAAAGGATTATATATTGATAGAGAGTGTGTTACGTTGGTGTGTTGATAATTATTGACAATTGCTAAGTGCATTTTTATAAAAAATACGTGATTGCGATCTTTCCTGTATAGTAAATAGCGATCGTGGATTACTTAGAAATGCGCACACTGATCTATCGATAATGGTGTCTGATGCTCCCGCGTTATCATATCGCTTCCAAACATAATCGATCATTGATATCGATTTCAATGACATACAATTTATTTAAACCATAAAAGGCACTTTGTATGTCAGTTTTTTTTAATAAAAAAGAAATGTTTAATTACCCCTTCCGAAAACGTACGTATGGTGAAGAATGGGTATGAAACTCCTGATGTATTATTTTTCTTACAATATTTTGTTAATCAGATATGTGAAGACGGTGTATCTAGAATAAAAATACTACTACATTAGAACAGGTATAAATAAATAAATAATACTGGAAAATCCACACAGCATCATCTAGCCCCAAGCTAAGCAGAGCTTGTGTTATGGGTACTAGATGACTGATATACTTAATACAATACATTACATAGATAGATATCTTTATTATACATAGCAAATACCCAGAACACCCGCAACAAATATTTGTAGATCGTACAAACATTTGTCCCAAGGAGGGAATCGAACCCGCAACCTCTTGAATCGCAGGCGGACCTTCGCCCGCTGCGCCGCATAGGTCGTCAAATGAACGATCTACCATCTATGGATCACAATCGGACTGTCAGTAAACACACTGGATCTATCTGGACGGTCGATCTCAATGATCAGCTCCAATCCAGTTGCAACTAAATTTTATACTTATAGGTCGGACATATTTTTTAACTCACAAACGACAATCATTGGCTCAGGGCTATCTGTTCCGTGTAACGGAGTAAATATTATCTGTCACAGTCCTAAGTAATATGATAAATGCGAAAGTGTTTTTTGTTACCTTTTCACGCTTAAACCCCTGAACGGAATTCGATAAAATTTGGCAGAGAGATAGATAGCATCCCGGGGAAGGACATAGGCTACTTTTTATCAGCAAACCACGCGGGTGGAAGCTAGTAAGAAAATAAAGAAATGAAGCTATAGCCATCCCTTTTTCGCTTTGGCATGCGTAGTTAAACGTTGTGACGTCAAAAAGAGGCGAAAATGCGTAACGTAAGAGTTGGGTACTATAAATTAAGGGTTGGCCACTGTAACTTGACGGTTGGTTACTGTAAGTTATTGGTTGAGAACTGTAACTCAACGGTTAGGTTCTTTTCTTCGGTTGATTACTGTAACTTGATTGTTGGTTACTGTAACTCGATAGTTGGTTACTGTAACTTGATAGTTGGTTACTGTAACTTGATAGTTGGTTACTGTAACTCGATAGTTGGTTACTGTAATTTGATAGTTGGATACTATAACTTGACAATTTGGTATTGTAACTTGATGGTTTGGCGCCGTAACTTAATGATTACGTACTGTACTTTTTGGTTGGGTACTGTAAGCTTCTTTTACACGTTGGGCCAATGTAAGCCAATGTACACCGTACCAGCCTATTACTGTCCCACTGCAGGGCAAAGGCCTCTTCTCATACAGAGAAGGCACGAGCATTAATCACCACGCTTGCCCAAGACGGGTTGGCGATTTCAGACTTATATAAGTCCAGGTTTCCTCACGATGTTTTCCTTCACCAATGTAAGTGATGTTCAAGATAAACTTAGAAAGTACATATGAATTGAAAAACTCACATTGGTACTTGCCCAGGTTCGAACCCACAACTTCGTGCACAAAAGGCGAGGCCTAAACCATCATGACAGTCAATGTACACCTTAGTATACTGAAATTATTATCAGAACATTGACCTGCCGTCATTTGCGTGAACTTATTGTTGTAATATAGACAGTCTGTGGCCAATATTGGCGCATGTTGGGCCAACGTGTAGAGGGATCATTAGATAACACGTGGATGCTGTTAGTTACCGGCTGGGTACTGTAACTTATCGGTTGGGACTGTTAGTTACTACTTGGGTGCTGTGACTTGCCGGTTGGTAGCTGTACCTTAATGGTTGGGTTTTCTTAGTTACCGGGGCGGGTGGGGGGGAGCTGCAAATCATTCTTGCTTATTTCACTCACAATCCACAATCATGGCTATCTGTTCCGTGTAACGTAGCGAGTATTGATGCGTAGAGTTTGGTGCGCACGTTCATGTTGCAGGATGAATACGAGGGCAATGTGCGGACCGCGTTATACCTCGTCGCTGTGGCCGGCAGGTTGCTTGAGAATCAAGGGAACAGTGAGGTCAGTATATCTATCTATCTGCATTATTATAATCTTATTAGTTAAATGCGACGTGGAAGAGCTATGGTTAAATAAAAGAAACCGGACTGGTTGAGCGATGGTAATGCTACGTTTGCTGAGGTCGGTCTGTGGATGGGCCCCTTCATTACATGTCGAGAACCCTCCGTGCCTCGGAAAGCACGTGGAGCCGTAGGTTCCAGCTGTCATTTTTAGACCTTTGACTGTTATAACGGGTAGTCAGAAGCCCGAAAGTCTGACAGAAAATCTTGGCAAGGTTTAAACTGTTTGTGTTACCCAGTGATTGGGTTGTGAAAGTCGGGCAGGCAGTCGCTCCATGTTAAAACATCATCTGCCTCAGCTTCCAGTCTAACCGGATGCAGCTGAATACCAGTATTTTACATGGAGCTACTGCCTATCTGACCTCCACAACCTAGTTACTAGCCAACACTATACCCCTTGCTAAGGCTGGTAGTCGGACTTTCGGGCTTCTGACTACCCGTAACGACTGTCAAAGATCTACAAATGACAGCCGAGACTAACGGCTTCACGTGCTTTCCGAGGCACGGAGGATTGCCGATATGTTAAGAACGGCCACCCATATACAGACTGACCTCGGCAGGCGTAGCTTCGATCAAATCGTGCGGCTGTTTTTATTTAGCCACGAGCTCCTCACTCCATGTCAAATACTTTTATAGCCGACCCAAACATAGTTGGGAAAGGCTACGTAATTAAATAAATAATGCTCTACAATCCACACAGCATCATCTAACCCCAAGCTAAGCAGAGCTTGTGCTATGGGTACTAGATGACTGAAATTTGAATTGATATGACGATGGAGATTGATACGAGTATAACTGATGAAGACAGCCACAATTTTCTTTAAATATAGTTATGAATATGTAAATGTCACTTTGTATAAATTGAATAAAATTATAATAAAACTACTGATTTTTTATAATTATTTACAGGAAATGACAAGTTTAATTCGGCGCGCTATCTTCAGGCTTCGGAACGTGCGCTTACGCAGCGGACAGACACTGCTACACCTCGCGGCAGACAGGCGGACGCCCGTAGACGACTTTCATACAAGTGATGTGTGCCAGTGAGTGTACTTAACACTTACATAAAACAGTCTGCATATTAGGGGACCGGACTGCTATAGAAAAAAAGAAAATGTTATCTTATTTCAACGATCTGACAAAAAAACACGATGTCCAAAAAAGTCGAATCGATTTAATAAAAAACCTAGAAAAAACCTAGGTTAGATATTTTTGGTGGGAGGCTTTTTTTATCTATGTCACTATGGCAGTCATACAACATTATCTAAAAAAAAAACAAAATTAAAATCATTTAATAATTTGCGAATATGGGTACAAAAGAAAAGGTGTTAAACATATAATAGACATATTCGCCATATTCTACCATAAGTCGTGCAAATAATTAACAGATGGTTTCTATAAATTGAATTTGTCAAAAATAAAAGAATCAATGGGTAAATGGAAGAGTTACACACTTATGAAGCATTTCTTCTGAATGATGCGTCACTTTGGCGCTTTTGTCTAGTGACATCAGATGCCAGGACTGCAGGACTGGACTCTCTTTTCACCATATATTTGAAATTCGCTATTTTGTGAGATATTCAAAAATTTCTCCATATAGGTACCGAGGCTTTTCTTTTTTAAATTTCGAGAAATTCTAAAAACTTCTTCGAAGCACTAGCTGTGCCCGCAGTTTCACCCGCTCTAAAGGGTCGTTGCGTGATTTTAAATAACCTTAATTGAAATGGGGCTATCGAATGCAAAAGAATTCGAACATAGTTTCGGTTCCAGACATAATCGCGCTTAAGCAACAAAAACAAACTCGACAGATTTATTATATTAGTATATAGATAACTAGCTGACCCAGAAAACGTTGTTTTGCCATTTAAAATATTTGGGGTTGACACCCTTGACATTTAGGGGGATGAAAATGTTGTCCGATTCGCAGACCTAACCGATACGCACACAAAATTTCACGAAAATCAGTCGAGCCATTTCGGAGGAGTTTAATAACGAACACCGTGACACGAGATTTTTATATATTTGATTTGAGTAAACTGTAGCCAAACTCCTACATGTAATCTTGTTCGCAGGTTTCCGTGCAGCAGAACGACGCGGTTGCTCCTGGAATGTGGCGCGGAAGTAGACGCATCAGACGATTCCAGACGGACCGCCCTGCACGTCGCACTCATATCATACCAACTTATACCTGGTTAGTTTTGTAAAGAAAGAATGAAAGGAAACACGTTTATTTAGGACATGCACAGGAAACACCTAAACAAGTTAACTAATAATAAAAACTGGACCTGTGCGATGCCAAAAAAACCCCTCATATGCCTCATCACTGCTAGATATAAGCCTCTACAGAATGGGTAGTATGCGTGTAATTATTTCTTCCACTTAAATAAATTAAAGACGGTAATAGAAACTAGGCAAGTATTAAAAGTCAGTTCCAAGAACTGCTTGTTTCTTAATCAAATATAACTCCTACACTTTTCAACTACAGTTGAAACATCCATTACTGTCGCGGTCATGATTTCCTACCGAGGTAAACAAAATAATGAATTTAAATTTTAACTGTTAACGCTACTTAATTTTAACCAAAACTTAGCTATTCTCACGTATTTCGTCTCTGTTGAAGGATTATGTCCTGTAAACATTGATATACAAAACACCAATGAAAAGGTATATTTTCTTGCTAAGCGAAAGCGTGATACGTATTTTTGATTTTGTTTTTGTGATTTGTGGTAACTTATATACCATCCGTATACCAAGACCTGTATACCAAGTTTTCGCCTTTACGGAAGTAAGGAGTTGAAGCCAGTTTTATTTTAATTTTATATTATCATAGACTTTGAAACTGAAACGGTACTTCTATTAGTACTATTTCTACTATTTTAAAACATTTCCAGGTTTTACTTCAGATATAAAACAAACAATATTCTTAATCAAAAAATATGACATGCTGATAAACAGCGGTTATGAAACCGAGGTTTTTGTATATAGTGCCTAGTAGCCTAATATAAGGCGGTTTACAGACGAGCGGGACCAGTGGAGCGAGTCTCTATGCGCTGTGGTTTGCGAGTTGATCGTGAACGGCGCGCATGTAGACGCAATGGACGCCGATGGTATCACGCCGCTTGTGGCTTCTATTGGTGGTGAGTGCTTTATTTAATCTTCGTTCGTCGGTTCAAACCTGTTCCTTGGGTAGGCAGAAAAACAGAATTTTCGATTATATTTAATCACAAATTAATATACATATGCTATGGAAATTAAATATTGACTTCCGTTCATTTTTTTCCCCCCATAATAAAGTTTAAAAGTGGAATATATATGTAGCGCCCGTTAGAAAGAATATTTCTTGGCGGTAGCACGCTGATTATTGTTTTCTGCGAAATCTTTATGGTACATTTTATTGCAATTTAGCGTACAATTTTGACATTAGAAGTTCGTATAAAGTCATGTCACCGGTAGAAATTATGGCATAATTACATAGCGGAAATGTTACCGCGAAATTGCGATCTTCTGAAAGTAGACGAAAAGTGGTAAGGCCGACCGCTTAACTGAGACGTCACTAGCAAGAACTGCGCGGTGCGAGAGGAGTGTTGTCACGTGATGCGCAGCTGTCACTGGCCCGCTGACAGCAACACGCCTCCCGCACGGTGCCGTGTGGTGCCGTGTGGTGCCGTGTGGTGACGTGCGTGTGTGTGCGTGTGCGTCAGGTCCGGCGGAGGGCGTGGTGCGCGGCTCGCTGCGGCCGCGCCTGTCGTGCCTGGCGGCGGGCGCGCTGGCGGGCGCGGGCGCCACCTACCGGCCGGAGCACGTGCCGCGCGACCTGCACGCCTTCCTCACCATGCACGGCGTGCGCCCCGCGCGCTAGGGGCCACGCTACCAGCCGTATACTGCAGCCTGAATAACAATACTATATAAGGTTTATTTCTCATATACTTTATATTATTTTTGTGAGACATTCTTGTGTTTGAAACCCTTATTTGTTTGTGAACTTCGATTCTAAATCTCATATAACTATCATATTTTGGAATAACTGACTCATACATGACAAATTTGACTCAAAGACCAAACCAAAGATTGTTAAGAACCTTTTTTACTACATATGTTTACTCAAAAATCAACGTAGAATACTTGATGCTAAGGTAGATAATTGAGCGAGCACTGACGGAATATAAATTATCTGAGATTATGAATTGAAGTCGGTATAATATGTTATACCAACCTGCAGATTTTTTCGAATTATTGTTATTTCGATGTAGATAAGTATCAAGTTATCGCTAACTCGATTTGATTCAAGCTTAAAGAAGTTAAGCCATCGGTTTTCATGTCTCACATTACCTTTCCCGATTAGTTGACCGTAATAACCATAGCCAGCCCAACAAGATTCGACAACCAATCAGATTGAATTGGCTTTCAGTATACGGGGATAAGTATCACGCAGAATAAGTTTTAGGACTTCGATATACAACGAAAACTCTACAAATCCGCTCTTTACTCTATAGCTGTTCTTCCATCACTACTTCATAATAATACTAAAACTTTTTCTACGTGAAACGACTACAAGACTCTTCGCATATCCACTTTATACTTGGCATATAATAAATGTGCGTTGTTGACGTCATACCCACAACAACAACAATCAACAACTCTTCAACTATAAACCGGACTATGATGGTCAGATAGAATGCGGACTCGATGCCCGCTTAAGGCAAAGTCTCCTATAATCGTCATTCTCGGCATACAGCATCTTCTTTAAGCGTTTATTCTAACAAGGGGTCGCCCTGTTGTTGAAATTGGACCGTTTTTACTTTCTACTCTCCCTCTCTGTATACATTTTAACCATACCAAATCTCACAATCTTCCGTGCGCGCAATATACTGAAAAATGAGTGCAGAGTTTTCAAATATAATATTGATGTATACAATTACAGAAATGGTTTAAATACTTATTTTTGAATTATCAAAGAGTTGCTCGGAAGCTAAATTTAACATCAATTTTGGAGATCCACTTAAACAAATGTCAAAGTAATGCTAGTATGAAATAAGTCGATTTCACAGTGACAAGAACTATGGATTTTTTTTTAAAGTTGTTTATGTTGCGGGCCAAACTAAATTTTGTGTGCGTGTGTTAAAGTTGTTTTTTCAAAAACACATGTTTGTGCTAAATTACAAACGTAGTACAGATGCCTTGTCATGGAAATATATAGAGGTGGCCTCTTTGAAATGCAAGTGCAAACGCCAGATGTCACCGATAGCGGTTACTAGGAGACTAGCCTTACCATCCGAAGCCTTGCGTTCGTCTGCCCGAGTACCAGTGACAGTTGAACTTGCATGTTCGGTCAGTACATCCTCATTAACGCCCGGATATCACGCTGGCATGAATATCATCTTTAATATCTACTACGCTCTATGCTTATATCATATTACCCGGTTTAAAACTTCAAATTGGTTCAACTAGATAAAAACCGTAAACAGTTCCCGGCACCAAGGTTTTCCGCTCGGAAACTAGATGCGCACTTGTTTAAAGATGGGTACTGACCGATATTACGGGCCGTAATGTACCATTCGCAGCGAGCATGTTACGTTACGCCGTGTAAAATGCTCGTGTCGCACTCTTTGTTCGCCAACACTCAAAGGATTCGCCGAAAATCTGACACCGGGGTGGAGCACTCGCTGCGAGGAACGATCCGCTCGTTGCTCGTTACGAGCGCCATGTTTCCCCTTACCGACTGCACGCACGCTCGCTGTGTAACACGTTACATTACGCCCCGTAACGCTGGTCAGTACCCAGCTTTGAAATTGATACTGACAATAGTCACTTCAGACTTGACTCCTGACTGTGACGCTAAATGAAGCTATGTTTTTGAACATACTATGCTACATGCCAAAATAAACAACATGATTTTCACATATGTATACAGTGTGGAAGGGATATCAACAGACACACTGATACTATGAGTTCAGTATATGACTGGACCCCTAATGTCAGCACTGAACTGCTTCAATCAATCCTTCCAGCCTGTATAATATAAGCTAGGTACTTACTACATTTATTTCTAAAAACTCAGCTAAAATATAGTGATGATATCAAAGATAGATTTGTTCAATATGGTGTGATACACAAAAGGTAATAAAAAGTCTAGATTAAAAACTGAAAGTTTAATTTTGTTCAACTATTGTTCTCTTACTATCCTACTGATACTTCAGAAATATACGCTTCCATTAAGCCTGAGCAATAAAATAAACTAAAAATATATATTAAAAGTATGTAGTTCAAAAGAACACAGGGCTTAAATGTGTTCAGACGATATTGTCCAAAGCGTAGCTCAAACTATAGAATAGTGGAGAAACGATTAAATGAAATGAAATCGATTAATAAAAATCGACTTATAAGGATCCGTCATTATAATCGAATCGTAGGGGACGGCGTATTGTGATAATAAAATAGAATATTAGCTTTAAGAATAGAACAAACATGGCCAATAATGCCTTGTTGAGGCAGCCTATATTGGCATGTTACCTTGTCTATAATGTTAGAGAGAGACAGATATAGAAACGACGCGTTTATTTACAGACTTTGTATATAGTTATTTGTTAATGTGAACGCACATTATCGATATAAATTGACGAGAGAAGTTTTCTTTTTTATTAGTTTTGACTGATTGTTAACATACTGCTGAGTTGACGAATCGGCTGAACATTCACAGAGATTGGCGGTATAGTTCCTTCTTTTATACTTTTCTTTTTATTTTCTAGTTTCTTTTTTTGTAAATATAATTGTTTTGAGGAGTTTTATTTTTATTAAAAAAAAAACAAATAATGATATGACTAAACACTTTTAACATATTTATTATGATTTCTAAATTATCTTTTTAACCGCTGAATTAACCACCACTGAATATCAAAGATTGCTTTTAAAATATTTAGGCAAAGTCATGATTAATATAGCCGAATAAAGTTTAAGACAACCGGTCAAAGAGATTGGTATTTTAAACGCCTTTCACCAGGCTTCTAAATCGAAATTATTGCAAAAATAATGTGCCAAAATTTTCAAGGGCGCGTTGACTGCTGGGATTGGTTGAAAATAAACCAATCCGAGCACTTGACTAGCGTTTAATTTGTGACGCGTCGATAATTTCTTTCCAGAAGCCGGGTGTCAATATCGCACAAATTATCACTTAGTATATTATGGCCTATAGAAATTCGTTAGACGTATTCCTTGAAGTAGGGAAAGTAGTAGGTCATTGTATAGTGGTTGATTTAAATTCTAGTCAAAAAATATACTTGTTAGCATTTCTGTAACATATGGAATAGAAAACTATACTAAACGTCAATCTTCGCTGCAGTAGCGGTCATGAAACGTGTGAGCGCGACGATACGACTCTTTGATTACAGTTTATAGTTATCCCGTGCTAAATATTCAACGTCCCACTCGCACGTTTGAAGATCGCGAATACCCCGAGTATTGGCGTTTAATATAAATGTAGCTACAAAAATGTTGATGTCTAATTATAATAATACAGATAAAAAAAAAAGATTGGAGTTGCATTTTTAGGCGATTATTCTTAAAAATGTTATTGCTGTTACAATGTGACCTTTGAAAATAGGTGTTTAGTTTTCATTGCGTCTGTTGTCGCTCGCTTTGCGAACACTCGATGAGCATATCTTAGAAATTACGCAACGGATAGAGAAATACATAGTGTTTTTGTTAGTAGCTGATTAATATTATATTTACTACCTCTAAAGGAATTGTCTCTCAATTTAATCATTTATCATTAAAAAATAATAGGCTGATATCATTGATAGAAACAACAACAATATTTAAATATTTATAATCTTTCAATTATTCGAATAATTAAAAAAAACGATAAAGATCGAGTCAGATTCACGCACCCAAACCTCCGTACCTTGTTTAGGAAAATATTTTTCCTTATTCACAGTTAAATTTTATTTGTGTGTGACCAACACATACCTACGTTTGGTAAGGGCTTTTTTAAATCATATTTTATTCTTTCTTATGCCCCATTCAGTGTCCATTTTTAATGAAGGTCCGTAAGAACACTATTCCCCCTTTTATCTTCGCAGTTTGAAAAACGGCTTTTAGTTTAATGGAATAATATTTTCCCTGCCAAAGTACTGAACCCGGTGGGAGAGAGCGTTGTACTCTTCGCTGGTTTTTACCAGTACGATTGGAACCCTAAAAATAATTATTATAAAAATATGACTATAGCAATAGATTTGGCTTTATGTACTTGACATGTTATCAAATATTCATTTGATCTATATTTTCTTACTCTTTTAAGTATATACGGGTGATTTTAATTCATAGGAATTATTTCAAGGGGTAAAATACTCATAAAATATGAACAATTTTTGAAATATGAAAATAATTATCAGCTGTTCTGTACATTTGAAAACGCTGACTCGACAAAATGTAGGAAAGAAGTTGATCACATTGTCAAAGTTGTTCAGGTTCATGTACTTTCACCCCTTGAAATATTACCAACGAGTTAAAACTCACCCTGTGCTACGAGGTCACAAAAAAGAGTCGAGAGTATCCTCCTAAATAGATATAATTTATTTTTATATCAACCGAATTATATTTATGATAGTACTATGTATACTGTGTATAGTATATTATTTTTCTACAAATTCAGCTATTTTCTTAATGCCATGATAATTGTACTTACCCTATGTACCTGGTTTGTGTACAATCTAAAGCCGGGAATTCACTAGACGGACTTGTCTACGGACCAATAGGATTACGGACTAAAGGGAATTATCAACAGGCGTCAGCTTATCTTAGATTGTCTTCGCGGATACACATACACAAATTTGATTAACAACGTGAATCGCTACAGGCAAATCAGCCAGACCGCTGCGACGGTGACTCACTAAAGACATAGGACAGATCCATTGTAGCGAGGACCGGTAGACATGTCCGCGGGCAAGTCCGTTAGTGAATACCACGCTTCAAGCAATATTTTAAAAGGGATAGTAAATACAATGACGAGCATAAAAACACACCCATGTTCACTATTTACAAAGCATTATTTTTAACACATTATTCTGTAGGTGTGTTATTTTGCTTGCCACTGTACGTAAAGATAATAAAAAAAAACCTGACTAAAATGTAATATTGTACAGCTTATCATAAGGTAGCTAAGCCACTATTTTATGCTAATTATTCTTTGATTTAAAACACACATTAAGAAATTATCGCAGCGTGCCAAATGATATTCAATTTATCATAAATAACCAAAACATTGATATTATTGCCATAGACATGAAAGCAGGAATTCATCCATTCATATTCTTCATGTTGCCTTTTTCCAAAAACGGAAATGAATGACTTAATTACTGTATAACATGCATATCTTTCATTTTGTGTTCAATTTTGTTTTGTAAGATTAATATAAAAGTAAGAGTTATCTTTACAGTGTAATAGTAGTACATTTTGATGCAAGGATGCAAAGTTTTTTTATTGCACTCAAGGCGCGATTGCAGCTTGAGGCAAAGGCGTAGCCGAGCACAGAGTGTAAATATTAAATGCTCTCGCGTTTCAAACGACATTTTTCAACACACTTGCGAGGAAAGAAATATATTTTGATACTGTATTTTAATTCTGAAGCCAGTTAAAAGTGTCTTTCCACAATAAAACTAACCACCGGAATATTAGACAGAAATATTGTTATAATTATTTTGTACACGTGTCATGCAAACTTTCATTGCGCGTTATATAAATTATTTTGTTGTTATCTGTAGCATACAACATTCACGCGTTTTAAAACACTGCATAATGTACCTAAAGTAAGTGCCTAAAATAAAAGCCAGTTTTCGATGAAGTGTGTTGAAAAAATATATTGAAACAATGATCCGCATTTACAGTAGAATAGTAGAGTAGTTGGAAATTTGAAATTTGTAGTACTTTGCAGTCAGGATATGAGCAGAGGACGTATAGGGAAGTGTCAAAGCTATATAGCGCCCTGTCTTTTGCGCATTCTGCTATTTTCTCTGTAATGGCCTTTTCCAACTACTATATTAAAGCTAGATGGAATGTACTCATGTGAATTAATTTCTTACTTTTACCGCATTGTGCATCCAAGTTTTTTGGAATTAAAAGAGCTATAAGTAAATTTAGGTAGACCAATTTATCACAATAAATATAAAATTCATTAAAAAACATACTGAACCATGTGTCTTCTAAAGCAGCTCACAAGCGAAGCCGGCTTCAGTTCCGATATACGCTTTACCAATACAATAAAATACGTTTAGAAACAATAGCTCTTACAATATTTATAGAAAAAAATACTCGTCAGTATGTCTGTGTTGAAGAACATCTGTCATTGTTAATGATATTTTTCAAGATTGAGCTTTATGTGAGAAGAAAACAAATATAAGTTGGACTAATATAAGTACAGCGGCCAGCACACCGAGCTACATGTCAAAATTCTTTGATAGTTTTTCAACTTTATAATATAAAAATAAGGTTCATGTTTAATTGGGAAAATTTGACAGTTTGAGGTAGCTTGATGTACTGGCCTCTGTACCAACTTGCTGTCAAATAGTCTCCATAAATAGACTATAGTCTATAGTCCTACTTATGTTTTTTTTTATGGAATTGTATAGAAAAGGATTTAAGACTATGGGGCCCTATTTTAGTGGCTATTCTAAGCCAGGTATAGAAGAATGAAGGCTATTATTTTTAATGCAAATTATCTTTGTAATTATAATTACTTGAAGCAAGCAATGTCGCGTGCTTAGACTAGTCACAAACGTAGTGTGATGGATGTGGGCGTCATCTAATAACCCGTTATGTATATTATTGTAAATAAGATTATTTATCTGGAGTTTAATATAGTGATATTATTGTCAAGACAATTCGACAAATAAAATGTTATATTGATTGTATATGTTTTATTTTGTTTACTTATAGGTAGGCCAACTCCTTGATCCCTGGATTTCCTTGACTGAGCGATTGGCTGCTGCGGTGCATGTCGCGGGTTCGATTCCCGCGCGCAACAAATATTTGTTTGGCCTACAGGTAGTTTTCCGATTCTGGCTATGGTTGTATGTGAGTTTAAATGTTTGTAAATGCACCCACGACACAGGAGAAATTCCTTGCATGGGGGAATGTTTAAAAAAATAAAACAGTAATTCAATTAAAACAACTATTATCTCGACCCCCCTAACAATGGTACCGGCTGTTATTAGTAGACCTTTGACGCTACGGGTAGTCAGAAGCCCGAAGGTCTGGTAAATAGTCTCACCGTGAGGTATCGAGGTTACCCAGTAACTAGGTTGCAGGTCAAGTCCGGGTGTCACAGCTCCAGTAGCTAAAGGACGAAAAAAGTTGAGATTGAGACTTCGTGCGCTATCACTCATCTTTAGTCCTGTTTGTACGCAATATCGTAGCGGCTACTAATCTCCCGAGAACCCGACGATGACGCCGCATGATGGAGAATCGTAAATAACCCATGATCATGATGTATGCACAATCAACCAAGGCTCGATCTGATGATTTTGAAAACAAAATCCCTTGAACATGTTTCCGCCCTTTTTGCGTCGACCATTATCCTTTAAAGGATCCTTTTTAAGTTAACCAATAGTAGATATAAGAACAAAAAATCATGCTTAATATTTCGTTTCAACTACCAATTCTCGGGTTCAGTCGCAATTTGCAATGCGATACTGAAATTCTATTGGTTGATGAGCTTAGGTAAGCGTTTCTGTAGCGGCCGAGTGCTGCAAGCGGGAAATAGTCTTTACGATGGTCACAAAGAGGTTAGTTCGATAGTACAGCCAACTCAATTTGTGCGTTTGGTGTTGTAGCAACATGATCTGTACTATTCTACATCGCGTTGTCAAAGTTACATTTACTTTCATCCTGAAGTATTGCACTACCGTATTTTGTTTTTATATAGTTAGTACTTTCGTTCGTAATAATGACAGGTGGGAATGATTACAATGGCAGTGTAAGCCACGACTAATTGACAATGAGACATCCGTGTGAATCTCTTAGAACAATGTTGCAATTGAAAAGGATGAAAAAATATGTTATGGCTCCGGCGAAGGCAGCAAGGTATAGTCGGCTGCACGTAGGTGGTGGCCTTGCTAAGTACGGAGTTTTACTAGAATGAGAGGCCACCTTATAATGGTCACGTAAAGTTATCACTTAACTGTTTTCGACAGTGTACTGTAGAAATTCTGTCGAATATTTCGCTTGCGAATATGTCGCTTGCATGAGAAATATTTCCCGGCGCCTTCACCAATATGTAGAAGCTGGATTCTTACTTTTTTGGTGACGAACTAGAAAACGTGCTGTAAAGACCTACTCCTAATAAACGTGTATAAATCAGCGAAACCGACGACACGGTTGGCTAAGCGATTGGCTGCTGCGCTGCGTGTCGCGGGTTCGATCCCCGCACGAAACAAACAATATTTGTATGGCCTACAGGTAGTTGTTCCGGGTCTGGCTGTTTGTGTATGTGAGTTTAAATGTTTGTTAATGCACCCACGATACAGGAGAAATTCCTAGTGAGGGGCGACGTTTAAAAAAAAAAACCCTAACATAAGTAGCAAAAACTCCTGATCCGGTGTTGTAGCAGAGTCCAGCTTCTATAGTGCCTACGTAATAAACTTATGCCAGGTTTCCGAGTTGCGGTTGCGCTTCTGCGCATGCACTTTAGATGCGGAGACTGCTCTTTGCGCTGATGATTACCATCGGGGTGGGTTTGGTGCATTAAGGATCCCACATTCTCATCGTATGCCATTCTAAGATTTCTCTATATTTCAATCTGAATCGGTCCCCCACTGAGGTCACTGGAGACCTTTAAGCGGACAATCTGCCTCCATCGCCTCCGGTCCAAAGTTGTCATCTCCACCTGCTGCAATTCAATTGAGGACATAGCTTCTTTCACTGTGCCAGACTATCGTGTTGGCGATAGTCGCCGGACTCGTTCTCTCTCTTCGATATTGCCAGCAATGACAACCTTTTCGAGACTGCTATCTCCCTATTATGTGTAAAAGTGTTTTTTTTTTAATCCTATTTGCAGAAGTATAATATATTATTTAATTTTCCCTTCGCAATTCCCATTCACGATTTATTTACTCCCAAAACATTAAAGGTATGTAGGATTGTAGGTACTGCTCACTACCAGGAGCCACCACCAATTTGTAAGACAGTTCACTTGGAATAATTATATTTATTTAACGTACGTCTTAACACTAGCGCGTTCAAAACAAATCTGCTACGCCCTAAACAAATGGTACATTCTATATTTGAAGCAATTCTAAAATCCCTTAAGTGTTCGAATCCAGCCACAACTAATATTCTTACAGCCTGTAGGCCTTAAGGTTTCATTTAGCATACCTACATATAAGCGTCACAGTACACACTCGCCTGCTTAGAGGGTGCAACAGATTTAGAGAAATTGCGAACTTGCGACTGTTCATATCACTGTTCCCTAATGTTTTCAGCAGCTTTCTAGGTGAAGGTTATAAGTGTATCTATGTGGTCGGCGCTTTGTTAGAATGCGGGCTGTGGTAAATTATTAGGTACTTATATCTGTGTTTATGTACCTACATACTAGGCAGAGTCCTGAGCTAAAACCTACTAATATTATTGGAATCAGCTGATTTATGCATAAATACATGTTTACACTAAGTGCACACCTCGGTCTTGGGGTCACAAGCGTTACAGCTGAGTCTCATATCCTGGGTTAGATCAAGTAAAGCGTTTTTGTATATTTCCATCTGGAATTACTCAGCAGCACGTGGTCACAGAATGCAGAAACGTGGTCAGGGAACGGGCACGGATTCTCCACTCACTCATCTCTCCAAGAAGCTTGCAGCATTCTGAAGACGCTGCTAATGTTTTGGGATGGCCTGGGCTGGTTGGACCAAGAAGACAAAATAAAGCCCAATCAAGAGGCTAAGTGGGGACAAAGCCCATAAAACCTTAGCCTAAACTCGCCCAGTAGCAGCACGGACGTCTCTCCGTCTCCGTTAGGAGTCTGGATTTGTGCCTGGTTAGTGGCAATAGCCTCGTCCCCTATTACATGGGACGTAAACATAACTTGTGAAATGTGTGTGGTGTACCTACACCACACACATTTGACACACAGATGTGTACCTATAGTAGGTACCTACCTACTATAGGTACACATCTGTCCGACTAATAATAATCCTTCGGGGTATACAGTATACAGGCGTGATAATATTTTATGGTAGATACTAAACGTACGAACAATAAACAAATCTCCTACACACTAAAGTAATAAATAAATAATAATAAATATTGCTGGACAATCCACACAGCATCATCTAGCCCCAAGCTAAGCAGAGCTTGTGTTATGGGTACTAGATGACTGATATACTTAATACAATACATTACATAGATAGATATTTTTTATTATACATTACAAACACCCAGAACACCTGGAACAAATCTTTGTAGATCGTACAAACATTTGTACCAAGGCGGGAATCGAACCCGCAACCTCCTGCGTCGCAGGCGGACCTTCGCCCGCTGCGCCACATCGGTCGTCATAATAACGACACATTCTATATTTCAAACGGTTCTAAAATCGATTGAGCGTTCGAATCCAGCCAGAACTAACATTATTACAGCCTGTTGTGCTGTGAGGATCCCTTTACAGACAAACCTTGCAGTAGGTACCGACCTACATAGATAAACAAACTAATCCTTACGAAACACGAATATTTTTTTAATAATATAAATGTATACGGCACGGTTGGCACAGTGGCTGAGCGATCGACTGCTGCGCCGCGTGTCGTGGGTTCGATTCCCGCACGGAACAAATATTTGTACACAGATAGTTGTTCCGGGTCTGGCTGTTTGTGTATGTGAGTTTGAATGTTTGTAAACGCACTCACGATACAGGAGAAATTCCTA
This sequence comes from Phlogophora meticulosa, assembly GCA_905147745.2. Taxonomy (NCBI): domain Eukaryota; kingdom Metazoa; phylum Arthropoda; class Insecta; order Lepidoptera; family Noctuidae; genus Phlogophora; species Phlogophora meticulosa. The sequence goes on from LR990534.1 coordinate 3,682,081, forward strand.
GCGTGGGGCAACGTTTTTTTTAAAGAAAGAAATATATAAAATAGGTTATAAAATAATAGATTGCAGAACTTTAAACGCAACACCGACATTGTCTACGAAGCATCAGTTATCGTCCGCAAAAACATCGGATGTAGCTCTTATAGAAATGGGATTAAATGGAAATATCTCGGTGTTGCCTAACCACGGCAGTAGTTACTAGTGATGTGCCTTACACATACTGTATAATTCGGATTCCACGGATATTCTAAAGAAAATTCGGTAAAATGATTCTGAGGTTTAGTATTCATGTCAAGAGGAGTATTTGTGGGTTTATTCTTTAAATTTATGGGCCAACTAGTTGCGTTTCCAAAATCTCAGATGGTTTAATAATTTTAAACTTGTTCTAAGGGAAGTCAGAATAACATTGTTTTTAATTTCTAGGTCAACTGAGTATTTATTCGAAACAATTGACAAATAATAACTTTTTGAATTAAAGTATTAGCAAGTAAATAACTGTCGAATCTCTTGTTAAACTCAAACAAAAGAGCAACAAGAACGCGGTTAAGTATTTAAAATTATGCAGATGCCTCACCAGTCGCGGATTACCGCACATCCCTTGCAGCAAGACGATCGTCTGGAGCCCACTTCCACTTTCAGTTTCTACAAGTTGGTCGAACGGCAAACACGCATAGCGCCTTACGCAACTTACCGCGCCCGCATGCGTCTGACTGGCACACTTAAAAAAAAACATTTACAAAATTCGAACGCAGATAATAGAAGTATTTGCTTATCTGTTTGCGCCAATCGTGTCAAATTTTCGCCACAGATTAACACATTTTTCGCGGCATTTTGTATTTTGTAACTTTGTTTGGCGGGAATTATTTTCGGTGTTTTTTTCGCAATTATTAAATAGTAATGTGTTCGAGGATTAAGTGTTATGTTGTTGTGAAATACTGTGATGTGTTTGTTTCGTGAAGTGGACCATAAAAAGGCACCATCTGTCGAAAAGTAAATATTTTTTATTATTTAAAAAGCATGTTTTTCAGGTTGATCGTCATGTTGGTACCTTTAATTATTTCCTGGTAAAAATGTGTTGGAATGAAAGTGCAAGTGTACCTATGCATTTTAATGTAACCCTTTATAATAATGAGACAAAGATTAATGTTTATGATGGTACCTACTTAGATAGGTAACGTACCTAAGCTGCATTCAAACAAACTCTGGTTCGATTTTAGTGTCTATAATATTTTTGACATTTTTTTTTATATTTTATTAATCAACAAACCTTCGCAAACAAATTAGGTAGGTATCCTCTGGAGGCTTTTCAAATAGTTGAATAGTTCCATTTACCTACTTAGGTATGCGAAATAATTAAAATTCAGGTCATTTTTTGGCATTAAGATCATACATTCTCAGTTAAACTTTGTTTTCTCTTTGACCTAAGCTAAAATATGCATAGGCCGGGAGTCAGGAAGAGGTTCATTAGAGGTCTAGAGGACAATAGGTCAACTATGACCCCTAAGACCTTTTATAATGTATTGTACCTATAATTTGCGAAAGACGGTTCTCAGACGATAGCACGATATTGCATTGGAGTTTCCGTGTTAAATTTAAGTAGGTATCTATATTATTTATTTTGCACACATTGTGCAGTTAATTTGACGTGTGTCATGGAAACCTTACAAAGAAAAGTTAAAAAAATACATGTTGGTAGGTTATAGGTATAACACTGCGGGTAACCATCAAGTAGTGAAATGCAGCTGAATAGAATAAATTATCCAACGATGGCTTACATAGCCGTTTGCAAAATCAAAGAAATTATTCAATAGGTTACGCACGACAGTCGCAAGTCGAAAATCTTGGTCAAGCCTTTAATGCTTTTTTGTATATACCTCTGTAGGTATATCATACTGTTTTATGAAACATGTCTGTACATGTTTCACAAAACAGTATGGTATGTATAGTTGTCGGCACGAGTCGATAGCAAAAACTCTACTCTTAAACCTAACGAATCTTAATTCCTATCACGACAGGTTACACACGGGAGGGAGCAATCAAATTAATATATGACCATGCGTATAAAAAAACACATATACCTATACACATAGAAAATAGAATACAAGAGCACGCTAGCGAGGACAGTTAAAGTTAAGATGGAATTTGTGCTCATTACTCGTGCCTTCAAGTATTACACGAAGTAACATTCATAGTAGTAGTAGTAGATTTCATATTCTAAACATGAAATTCAATTGAATCGAGGCCAATCTGTCTTAATATTATTGTAAGATGCCTCTGATTTGTCTCTACCAAATAAAGTACAAGCGGGTTTTTACAGATTGAACTTGTGTAGGAACGGGTGCTTATTGTTTGAAATAATGTGTGACTTACCTACTACCTAGACTCGCATTGTCCTATCTGTTTGTCCGGGTATTCCCAGTTGTAGTAAAATGTGGCTAGTTCACAGTTAATCAAATCTTTAATGGATTGGATTTTGTTTGGAATTTTGGTGGAAAGATAAAAATCTTTTGATACTGATTGGTATGCGTATGACTACAAACCATTGCATCTCCAAGTGTCTCCTTATGTGATTGCAGACTGGACAAAGGACGAGTATCGTATGTTTACGGTCAGTCAGATACCGATATTCCTTCCCACCTTTCTGGACTAAAGAAACGTATAAGGATTTCTATGTGTGTAAAAGACAGGCCACAGTATGAATCCTTGGGGAACTCCACTTTTGTTCCCAAGCTTAGTTCAACATTCGGACACCGCTTTTACCACTGTGCACTCTAAAATGGATGAATGTCCGTCCTATCCACCTACATACACACCTACAGTATATTTTTATGTCTGTCCAGATTAGGACCATGATTTTGGCAGTGGTACGACGGCGCCTGCCTAAATCTGACTTAGTCCACCCACTACGTACATAATTGTGTCGCAATTGATTAAACTTCGTTTTTATTCGGAGTTTTACATTGGATACCTACATGTTCATACTATCAAACATATTTCATTCTACATATATGTAGGTATAGTATAATAAGAATTATGATGAGATAGAATATAAAACGTAAATATTGGGGGAACAACAAATAAGAAATTAAGGACTAAGATGACGACAGAATAAGCCATACTTACTAACTGCACCAACTTTACGTTGATTAAAGTTCAGTGTACGAGTACTAAAAACAGTATAATCATGATGGGTAGGAATGAGGTAAAAGGCAAAAGGAATACTTATTACTGTTTACCGGCTCCTAATGTGCAACTCGAGAAAAGTTTGAAGTGATAATGTTGTCTATTCTATTTTGAATATAAACTCTCAGCGTAAATTCGAATGGCATTACGAAAGAGCTACCACCTTAAAGAGCACTGAAATTATTATAATCTAAATTACATTTACAGCTATCAGCACTTATTCAGACGGCAAAATCATCGCAAACAAGTTCACAAACATTAAAACGATTTCGTAATAATGAAAATAATAATTATTCTTAAATTCGGCCTAACTTTCCTCCATTATGCACGGGTAATGGTATTTCGTAACGAATTTGACGCACAATTTGGCTCGGAAGATGGTTCGTTTCGCACACCGTGCTTGCATCCGTGTCTTTCATTAGTAGGGCTGGCAGAAATAGTACATTGTATAGTCGTCTTTCTGACGTCAAACAAAGGTAAAAAATGATGGCTGAATCTGTAGCGACATCCATCTCGCCACACATGAACCAAATCTGACGTTTTCTACATCACGATATGAAAGTTATCGCCGCGATTGAACATATATTATATTAGAACCCGTCAACAACCGTCGGCCACCAAACACAACATCCATCTGGTTGAAGGAGCCTCACTTTTCTATAGGGGATGGGAACTTTATATCCTGTTCCTCATACCCCCCAAAAACCACAACAAATATGTTTACTTTACCTTTACTTATGTGAAATAAATTTCTCATAACAAACGATACCAAATTATGAAAACATCACCTTATGTTTGGAAATTAATAACAATAACAATTTAAGAATATATTGTTATTAATTAACAGCTGTGAATTAAAGTTACCATACCATAGGCATGGTGATATTAGTAACGTATACTCATTGTCAAAAACGGGAGAATTTCGAGTACTCGCAATCTTCCTCTCAAGTATTCCGTTTCAAAGCTGTGCCCGGCTGCGCTTCACTTAATTTACACTGCCTACAACTTCGGATTGAAGGACAAACTTAACTTTGTAGTTGAAAAGAATTTTCGAGAGAGTACAGAGTGGATCAACTTGATTGAAATGCTCCTTCCGCATCCAGTCTGTCACAAACACCCGTTATAGGTCATCGCCTCATCGGTCCAAGCTGGGGCGCGTCACACACTACGAGAACCTATAAGGGTTCCGTATTGCCTTTTCCTTAAAACCACAGTAGCCATTTATAAAAATATGGAAAGGAATTCAAAACGGAATTCTCATTGGAACTCGGATTTCGATTGTTATTGAAACTAAAACTTGAGACCTGACAGCCCTAGTGACAGTGAAATTATTCACAAGACTGTTACTCAGAGTTTGAATGATCATTGAAATAAATTCTTAAACGCACATACACTATAATTAAGTAAGTCGGTAATAAAAGTACCGTCTATTTGTATTCATAAAGACTGGCTGCCGAGTAAAAGGCGTCTTTTGTTTGATAAATAAATAAAAGTAAATTGCCATGACTTCATGAGATAATAAAGTAGAAAGAAACCACGTTTTTAGTGATAAAGGCGCGCACGTGGGCAGTGCTGGTAAAATTATTATCTAAGAATTATTATAAACTGTCACCTGCTCTAAGAGAGAATGCATCGTGAGAAGGTCATTTTTAATGATAACACCGTAAAACGTTTACGGACACCTATGTCACAACTACGGCAATAGATAGGGCATGAACTTAGAACAGGTGTTGATATAGAAAGAAGCAACTATTCGCACTAGAATAACATATTAATTCAAGGTGTCTTAGGAAATACGGGAAAAAATAGTGGGCTCAAAATGTGACCCTGTGGGACATCTAACATACTAAGGAAAAAAAAACATGTCATTAATTTGTGAGCTGAAACTAAACGCCACTGTTGATTATAATTACATAAAATATTCGGAGACGTAAAGACTGTAGCCATTTGGGTTCACCTTTGCAAAAATAACACTTGTTAACTAATACAACTTGGTAATAACAAAAAACTGCTGCAAGGCATTGATTATTCAAATCTGTATAATAAAAGAAAATGAACTTAGCTTATATAACAAAAACAATGCAGACCAGCTGAAATAACGGTAATTAGTACTTGCTTCATTCTACGGATATTAAAGGTCAAATTCACACGGTAACTTTTTATCAGTTAAACACAATAGAATTAAGAAAGGTGTGTTTTTAGGCACTTTACTTGTTCAAATATCAGATATTAGGCTCGACAAATGGACCACTATGAAAAAGATAACTCAATTTTTCCAAATTATCACAGCTAATCTTAATTGTTGTGATTAATAGGAAATCATCATTTGCTTAGCCTTTTCCCAAGTATGTTGGGTTTGGTTGACAGTCTAGCCACATGCAGCTGAATACCAGTATTTAACATGGAGCGTCTGCCTATCTGACCTTCTTGGTGAAACTGGTTATCAGACGTTCGGGCTTCTGGGTACGAGAAAAGGCTGTTAAAGAACTATGATAGATAACCAGGACAAACGGCTTATCGTGCTTTCCGAGGTACGGAAGGGTCTCCATAGTTAATGGGTGGTTCCACCCATCACTATTTTATCACATTATTACACGGACCTAATCTTGGATGGAACCCTGCAGCTGTTGTTATTTAGCCTGCACTAGCGCTTCCATTGACTTAATCCGAAATATTTATAGGAAATGATAATGCTGGTTTCAGTGACGTTACTGACACTTGCAAGAACCTCCATAATAAAATCAGATTCACATACACATATGATTACTACATTCACCATAAGTACATTATCATCTACTATTTACCACGTTCTTTCTTTATGCGCTTGTAATGATTACGAACCTATTACACAGCTTCCACATCATTTAATTTCTTCATCGGTTTTGAATCTGAATAACTAGTTTACTTAAAAAATATATTATAATACAAATTGGAGCTATCAAAAGTCGCTTGACACACTTTTCTATCTCTTTTAGACGAGTTTGGTTTCAAGTATATAGGCCTAATATTCTTTGTTTCTCCATCATTGGCCAAGGCTTTGGCAAGTAATTTTAACTCCCCAAGTTTATTTATTTGGTTAAGGCTTATTAAATGCTCTTTAGCGTCCGTGACGGAAAGTCGTGAGGTTTCCAAAGGCTTGCGGTTGCATTACTCAATGGCGTCAGTGGTAACTGTCAGTTTTGAATCAGTTTCCCTATCTCAATTGAAAGAAATAGTGTCATGATAGAAGATTAGCGGTAAAGGTCAGTGTTAAGCAATGGGTGTTAAGAATAATTTGCATCTAATTTGATGAGAGTTCGATCGTTTGAGAGTTTGTCCGTTCGAATAGTGGCTTCCTCGCATCGGTGTGTATAGGTAGCTTGAAGTCTTGATTTTGTATCTAAACGTTTTGATATTACAAGCTTACATACTTAAAAACATAGTAATATGTATGTTATGTATGTACATGTATAAAAATTAGGGAAAGGCCATGGCCTTTCCCTAATTTTTATTAGTCCTAGTGTTTCAACCCCAAACGTCTCGAAAATAAAAGACTCTAAATAAAGCGCTGTTTAAAGTTTTATAGTTCTTTTTAAAATCAGTTTCTGACACAAGTTTTATAGTTCTTTTTAAAATCAGTTACAGTATAGTTTGACTATACTAGTTTCTGAACGAAAAATGCATTTTCAGCCAAAAACGATACCGAAAAATGATTTTCGATTTTTTCATTAACGTCTTATTTTTCGCCGTAACGAAAATTGTTTTACTTAGTCTTCTATTAATATTTTTGCTGAACATCATCTTGGTTTTTTTACACCTAAAAAGAGAAAGAGGGAGAAAAGCAAAGGGCCTTATAAGAAAAGAAACATGATAATTCGATTAGAGTACACAAAATAAAGGCCGAATGACGCACAAATATTCAGCTTCTGATACTTAACCCGGCCAGACCTTCGGCAGGTTTATGGCTGATAACTAAATATAGCTCCAGTCGGTGGCTACGATAAACCAATTCTAAAAATCGTAATTTGACTTCGAAAATAACTGTCTCTATGTATCTACCTGTTAAATCACAAAAGTGACCTCAACACTTTTGGATCACGAAATACTTGAAACGTCTCGCCTAATTAAAATGTTTGATTGCTAATCAGTAATCACATAACATAAAACTTTTCTCATCATGCATGATATAATACAAAACGACATTACATTAAATAATAAATATGTATTATAAATGTTTAAAACGGTCATTTCAACACAACGAAGTCAATTTTGAAAAGGTCGACTGTTATTTTGTTTTTTTTTGGGACATGACGGAAAACTTAAAATTTATAATTAGGTATTTCGCTAATTAAAACTCTTTCTATAATGAGTTGGACTTCGGGAAGTAAGGGGTAAACGTATGCGTCTAGATAGCTAGCCCATTTGAACATTTCGATTCTTTGTACACTGTCATATTCTATACTTCCAAAATTATCGTCGCTACCCATTCTTGTTGAATTTTCTAATTCTTAATACGTTACACTTATATTGAATAAATAAATAATGCTGGACATCCACACAGCATCATCTAGCCCCAAGCTAAGCAGAGCTTGTGTTATGGGTACTACATGACTGATATATTTAATACAATACATTACATAGATAGATATTTTTTTATTATACATAGCAAATACCCAGAACACCCGGAACAAATCTTTGTAGATCGTACAAACATTTCTCCCAAGACGGGAATCGAACCCGCAACCTCCTGCGTCACAGGCGGACGCCTGCCTGCAAGAATTGGTTGCTAAAGCTACGACCACGATAAAAATCGTAGTTTTACTTACAAACCTTTTGCATGCAGCTGATTTCACCCGCTACCTAATGCTTTAGTCAGTTATAGTATCTATTCATATCTAATGCCTACCTGCTAAAAATACTGCAATACACGTTTAACCCGATTCACAACTCTACTTTTAAAGGCTTAGTCTTAAACCAGCTTATCCCCCATTAAAATGTCGTGTGTAAAGGATTATCTGGCTATAATACCCTGATAGCATCCTAAAATGGTAGCGAGCAACTTGTACACTTTTGAAATCAGGAGATAGGCTTAGAATGTGTGAAGTGTGAAGGTTATATTGTAATTTGCTACAATGCAATTATATTAAACTTATCATACAATTACCCATTCTATTGTCTGGTTTATTTTGACGCTGAAGTTAAAATGTTTGCCTGTGAAATTATTTCTGTTTTGTTTATTAGAAAAAAAATACGATGAATTCTATGAACGGCGACGCACCTTGCCTTTGCCTTGCATATAACAGTGTCAGTGTATCTGTGCTTTGCAGCAGTTCCTTCTATACTTAAACACCTGCAGTAAGAAAGTGATTTCTAGAAACAATCAAAAGGAGAAGATCAGAATCACTAAAGAAAAAGTTATGAGTGAAAAATTCAGTTCCCATTGATTGTGTAAAGCAAATAAGGTGGCGGTATCCAAAATAATTCCACGGCTGTCATCGAACCTCAAGATATGTATACAGTTTCGTTGATATTTGAGATGGTGTGTAATGAAACTGATCCCCTTGCCTTGATTCATGTTTAGAGTGGCTAGAGATTAGTGTTAAGCATCAATTTTATTGCCCGACTTTGCAAGGCTGTTTGGCAAGGAGTTCAATTAATGTTGGAATAAAAGTGACGCCTATTTCCGTAGAAGTAGGGAATATCACAATATCCATGTTTACGGTAACACCTAATGTAACGTAACGTTGTTAAGTTTTATTGATAACACCAAGATTAACACGGCACCTATTTTTGCGAATACGACCACTGTTTCTGATTAGCTGATCTATTTCCTAGGCTAGTTATCAAAACATCGATCATATTGTGTGATGTTTGTCGAAACTCGATAGATGAGGTGGAACAGTGCACCTGTATTTACATTAAAGATGACCTATGTTTTCAAAATCGAGTCTTGCTTATGTTAACCTACCTGTCGGGTGTCCCATATCAAAACCTAGTCCGTGCTTCTTATTATAAGCGATAATAATTACTTAGAGTAATATCAACGAATATTATGATAGCACAAATTTGATAATAATAGTGTTATAGCAATGTTTTATGCTTTGAATTGTGAATTAGTTATTTGATTTGTTTAAAAATTGGCAGAAAATACACAAAAATGTTTAACTATTTTAATAAAATAAATCCCGTCTCCATGTTTTTATGTAATTTCAAAACCTAGTAACGCAATGAACTGGCTAGGTTTGGAAATAGTCAAACTTACTGTCTAGCATTTTTAATGGTTTTGAGGGAGTTGTGGAGCATCATGACTTAGTTTGCTGTTATTTGTTATTACATAGCTTAGATACCTATAGAGTTAAATAATGCTCAAAGTATTATTGTTTGAGAGCTCCTTTTTACTTACTGCATCTCAAAGGTCATCCATATTGAATTTTGTTAGTGACATTTGAACATTGATTTATTTTGAAGGTTGTCAACGCCGCATGGACTATCAATTTTTGAATAAACTTCACCATCACATCTTTCACATTCGGTCATAGATTTCTCTTACCATGTCATTATGTCAAAACGATCTTGCAAGAGTAATATTCAAGTTATTCATTGGGATATAAATTCGAGGATATTCTTACTTAAACAGTTGTATTATTTTATATGAAATATCAAAACTAACAGTAAATTATAATATGGAGTCGAAAAATTCCTTCACATCGTTGTCGACTGGTAATTCCCTTAAGACTGACGGCATAGCTACGTTGTATGCCAATGCTCAGCCTCTGGCCAGTGAAGAGTAGAGGCCAGCCTTTCGATCACCGGGAGTGTCCACCAAGTATTTGAAATACCGTAACTCACTAAGATTTTTTAAAACTCCAGCCACAAATTCAAAATACTGAAATCGCAAAACTACATGTTTTTCTTTTAAAAAGATATTCGTTCGCACTCGTTCGACAGATGCAACGGCCGGCATTCGCGGACGCCGAAATGAATCGCAAGGCCGGAATGTCGCAACCTCTTATACATTTCACCTAGATTACTTATGTTTGTTTATCAGCCGACTGTCAACATCGTCTGTGCGGAATCCGGTCGCGGATCGAGATCAAAAGTATTGCTAGATCTTTTTGCATGTATTTAAGGTAAATAAGTCGCATGTTTTGGTTTGACATTCCACTGAAAATTTAGTAACGGACATCTTTGCAGAGCAAGATTCAAGGAAGAAAAAGATTTTCACTGTCAACGCATTTACGACGTCACAAATTTTATTAGGCTGTTGTCCAGAGACTGCCGGTGAGACCATTTTGGGTTCTGTGGTAAACATAAACGGGGCCTGTGTTGCATGATCTTGTGGGTCTCTATTACTGGCTTTATGTGATGCTACTTCACCGACACTTGCCGATGAGAGTTGAGACTAGAGACGATCATATCTTTGGGCTATGTTCTCTTAGTCTTTTAACGTTCCATAAACGTTAAAATATATAGTTGAATACTTTTTGTTGCAAATCCAGCACTAAAGCCTTGCTCAACGTTACACTAAGTGTACAAAGAGCTGACCCTTCCTTGTACCACATTGCAATGCGTTAGTTTGCTACTGTTATGAAACGTGACCCGGTTACTGTACAGTCTAAACGCGGGTCACTGCATGTCACTTGTCACTTTTGGTAAAGCCAGACGAACGCAGTAAAATGTTGCAGAAGGCAATCACCAAGCCTTAAAGGGGGGCTAGGTGAGTTATCTGCCTAGCCTTTTCCCAACTATATTGGGGTCAGCTTGCAGTCTAACTGGATGCAGCTGAATACCAATATTTAACATGGAGCGCCTGCCTATCTGACCTCCACAACCTATTTCTGGGCAACACGATACCCCTTGGTAAGACTGGGTCAAAGATCTAGCAAATAATAGTCAGGTTCTACGGCTTAACGTGCTTTCCGAGGTACGGAGGAGTCTCGATATATTACGAACGGTCACCCATCCACAGACTGACCGCGGCACTGACGAGCATCTTAACCTTCGATCGACCCATGCAGCAGTTTAATTTAGCCAAGAGCTCCTCCCTGCTAGGTGAGTACTAAAGCTAATCTAACTGTACTCTTGAATAGAAAGCATTTAATAAGATACTGCACCCCAATTGCGTTACTCAATTTCTACTATACTTCGAAGGATTTTAAAGGGAATTCCTAAGCCATTGCTACATTATCTATTATGACTTACCTAATGTAGATAATAAAGCTAAGGAGTTTGTTTCAACACGCTTACGCCTGGAATTAACAGCCGTATTTATTTATTTTTTTCGATATAACTTTCCTCAAGAATTGCCCTTGCGGAAAGTTATAGGCCTATAACATCACGCTACGACTCTTAGAAAAGGGGCGAAACCACGGAGCACAGTCATGTTTGAATAGTTCGTCTGCTTGACAACACAAATACCGCAATTAATAGTGTTAATTTAATTTTGACAAAATTAACGGCATAATTACCATTGTACCCTGCCGATTATTAGCTTCGCTAAACGTTAAGCACGTATAAAATGACCATGTTTAAATGGTGCCAGAATTCTAACGTATTTTTATTATCCTATACTTCGAAAATATAAAATTGTCTATCATCAATCAAATCAGCTTCACGAGATGTATCGAAACGCCACTTAAGAGGCAGCTGTCAAATTATTTCTATAGATTCCTTGTAGACGTTTTTAAACAATGAGCTCATCAAATTGCTCGCAATGTATGGTACACAAACAGTCACAGTTAGATAGAATATTACTTTTTGTAGCCATTATCATCATTATCCTGCTGCCCGTATGCCAATTTATTTGGGGTCGGAGTAGCGTGTCTTCTTCTTCTGTACATCTATTTACCGTCATCTCAATACTCACTTCCTTTCATGGATGCTGCTTGTTCCTTTATCTCTCAGATCTTCGTAAGATTATTAACTATACGCAGGTTGTATACTGTTTAATATTTATTTATAATAAGCTGCATCGCTCACATGTCGCGCATGCGCTCTGCCTATCCCCATACGTGGCAAGTAGGAAGCACCTATCCTTTTTGGGGGACTGTAATTAAGGAAACTTGCTCTATAATTACAGGGGATATTCTTTCACACAATCCATCCATGGTTTCGGCCTTTCCACTCTCCACTTCTATATTCAAAGCTTTCCTTACAACATGTTCCTCATTCATCATCATCAGCGTAGTCGTTAAACACCTGTAGCTAGATAGAGCCCCCTCCCATGCCTCCAACTCCCATAGATAAAACCAGTAAAAAATTCGAACCTAATATTTAAAAGATAATCCTGCTGCATCATTATCGTGTATCGTATGCGCACCATAAGAACGCGGTCAGTCGGTCTCAATGTCGTTTGTATAATATGCTGTAATCCAGTGAAAAGTGTTGTCGGTACGTTGCGTCAGCGCAGGATGAGTTCAAGCTACATGCACAAGTTAATTAATAACAAGTATGGCGTAGAACGTTTTAAAATATAAGCTCTTTATCTTCTAAATTAAATACACTAAAGAGTTTGTTTGTAAGCACGCGATAATCTCCGGAACGGGCAAACAGATTTGAAAAATAGTTTTTGCTTTCTAAAAGAAGTATTTAACATTGCATTTGATAGCCCAATTCTTAGGGAATCATTTAACATCACGCTACGGCTTACGGTTAATGCAAAAAAAAGCTAAATGCGCGGGTTAGCAACCGTCTAAATAATAATAAGATGATCGACCGATCGTGAAGCGTGTATAAAGTGAACACGCCTTCAATAGAGTTTTAGATTTTGATCAACATGTACATACACGCTATTAGTAAATTAATTTTTGATGAGCTACGTTCATTTGACGACCGATGTGGCGCGGCGGGCGATGGTCCGCCTGCGACGCAAGAGGTTGCGGGTTCGATTCCCGCCTTGGGACAAATGTTTGTACGATCTACAAATATTTGTTCCGGGTGTTCTGGGTATTTGCTATGTATAATAAAAATATATATCTATGTAATGTATTGTATTAAGTATATCAGTCATCTAGTACCCATAACACAAGCTCTGCTTAGCTTGGGGCTAGATGATGCTGTGTGGATTGTCCAGCAATATTTATTATTATTATTATTTATTTGAATCATACAAAAAAAAAGACAGATAATTTTCCTAGTCTTTTTTAACTATGTTGGGGTCGGCTTCTAATCTTACCGGGTACATCCGAATACCAGTATATTAAATGACGCGACTGCATATCTGTTCTCCACCCTAGTTACTGGATAACATGATACCCTTTGCTAAGAATAATAGTGCAAATAGTTAAATATGCTTGCTAAACGATCTTTTGCTTGCATTATAGACATCAATCAGCGATTTAATGAAGCTAAACATCATAAGGAAACGTTAATTACTCCGCTGAAATACTAATGTTAGTTAATAGACATTTATACCTCCAATACAGTGGCAGACACTAAACTTGATTTAGATTATAACCGGCATGAAAGAAAAAAAATGTAAAATCATACATAATTATGTAAAATCCTTATTCTGTCTTGATAGTGTTGGTAAATATTTTCCTTGAAATATGTTAGTGGAAATTAAAAACAAATCTAAAGTAAAATGCAAACTGTCGGCAGTGGCAAGCCGTCGTTACCGTCATCTATGACAGGAGGGATACCATTTATAATGAAAATAGAATACATAAAACAAGCCTAAAAAGATCCTGTGACACTTTTGTTATTTAATTTAATTTAATTAGCAACTTTAAATTACCATCATTCTTCACTAACGTATGAAGCCGTCCCGTCCGGAGTTGGGGTCGCCATGCGTGCGCGCAGCTTTCTCCTCTTTGTTTGACGCACACCGAAATTATGCTCAGATGATTTATTGACGTTCATATTGCCCATTTTTGTGTAATTCGTTATAATGACAGATGTTACAGGGATTTGGGAAGGGATCTTGATTCAATTAGACTGACGTATGTCTTAATTTACGGAGCTACCGAACCAGCGGAGGTTGGTATGTTCGACCCAGATCGGGGCCCGCTTCGAACAATAAGGTTGATTACGTTACGGAGCAAATATTTCCACTAATGACCCAAATTTGTACTGATTCATTCTAAATAAATCGTTTTACGAAGAGTTTACCTACATCTTTTGAAGAAGATTTCGGTCATTAAAATATACTTATAAGTATACCTATGTTTTGTTTACTTATATAGAATATATCAGCCACAAATAAGGTAGGTATCTACGAGTATTTGCCTACCTTATTTATGTTTGAATTGGTATACATGAGTAGTAAGTCATCATCATCATCTGCCTTTTCCCAACTATGTTGGGGTCAGCTTCCAGTCTAACCGGATGCAACGTAATATCAGTATTTTACATGTAGCGACTGACCTGACCGCCACAACCTAGTTACTGGGCAACACAATACCCCTTGGTAAGATTGGTTGTCAGACTTTCGGGCTTCTGACTACCCGTTACCTTCATGAGTAGTAAGTACGAGTATTACTTCAATAAGTCGGTCAAAACTCCGAGTCTTTATTAAACGCGTTATTGTATAAAATTAACATGCATTATTGTGTTTAAAATTAATGTGTACGTAACTAACGTAAGATCGTAGATTTCAATATTAACTAGCATTGTATTAACAAAACCTTGTATGAATATAGTAATAATCGTTCCTTACTTCTTAAGTTATATCTATGACCATAATAATATTGTTGGATTTAAGATAAAAATAAGTACTATGGGAAAACGGATGCGGGCTTCATTCAAATGTTTCTGTAATAACATGATGATTATCTTCGTATGTTGGTACCTACAATGCGTTTCTGTCACGCCAGTTCGTGTACCAAAGTTATTTTGACTGTACCTGTTCGTGCTTATATCCATTGAGAATTTAGGATGCTGTAAAATAATGGCAATATTGCGATGTAACTTTTGGATCTGTGTCGTGACGATATGACAGTCTTCCTGCTTGCTTCCTGTTTAAAATCACGTGGCTTGTAGTTCGACAGAGCTGCAATGCCATCCATACTATACTTATATTATAATTGGGAAAGTGTGTGTGTCTGTGAGTCCGTCTTTCACGGCAAAACCACTGAACGGATTTCGATATAATTTGGTAGAGAGATAGATAGCATCCCGAGGAAGGACATAGATACTTACTTTTTATCAGCAAACCAAGCGGGCGGGAGCTAGTTCTGTATAAAACTTGTATGAAGTGAGCGATGTACTTACTGGCATTGTCACCGAACTTAAGTAAGACACTGAAAGCTAACTTCAGCGCTCATTCACCAAATACTTACACATATTTATGTATGACAAACTGTCACAGGTCAAGTGGTTTTAGCTGGCTGAATTTGACTTTATTTTTCCTGCGACGCAGGAGGTTGCGGGTTCGATTCCCGCCCTGGAACAAATGTTTGTACAATCCACAAATATTTGTTTCGGGTGTTCTGGGTATTTACTATGTATAATAAAAAATATATATGTATTGTATTAAGTATATCAGTCATCTAGTACCCATAACACAAGCTCTGCTTAGCTTGGGGCTAGATGATGCTGCGTAAATTGTCCAGCATTATTTATATTATTTATCTATTTTTTTATTAAGTTTTGATAGCATTAATAATGGAAGAAAAAGAACAACGGATGATTGTATGAAACGTAGATCTCTGATGGCTATGTATTATGAACGGGTTTCATGAGAGCCTCCTTGAGTCCGTTAACTAGGCTGTCAGCGTTCGTGACATTGAAATATTTTTCTTATATCTGGTTCGGGGCAATATGCCGAAAAAATAACACCAAGTAACTACAACAAAAGAAAATCCTACCGCAAAATTAATATGATAAATAGTCCAGTGCTATAACTGCTTTTCCTCAATTATCAACATCCAATCGCATCACTTGGTTATTGACGCGTCGATAATTTCGTTCCAGAAACCGGGATAAATAAACGATGGATAGATTATGTGAAAAATGATATGGCTAGGAACGAGGTGAGTTTTGATATGACGGTAAATAGAGATGTATGAAAAAGGAGGTATGCTGCGCCATCCCCAAATGAATTCGGATAAGGGCACGAGGATGATGATGAAACCAGAGATGAGAATGAACAAAAACAAAATTCTTTTATTCAAGTTAGGCTGAGAATCAGCACTTTTTGAACGTCAAAACGTTTACAATAGACAGTCCCCCAAAACACCCACCCTTCACCACTTGCTAGTGTTCTTGCTGAGAAGAAGAAGTAGTAGAACAAGCTCCCCAAAATATTTTATAAATTAGCTTATTAGCTAGTACCGTAGCACTACCACAGGTATATGTAATGACTAACTACTTACTGAACATACAGTACCATTTTTTTATCAACCTTAGCATGGAAACCAGACAACAACATATCTCATAAGTCACAGCAGTCTTGCGAAACTTTTGATACCCTTCAAAAAATGATAAATGACCAATAAATAACATGATTAAAGAAATATACTATAAAATAATTAATAACGTTTCACTAAATGTCAATTAGCGATTGTTAACGATTTATATTCGTCTATTATTTAGTAGTATTCAAGGTTTTTAGCTAAAAACCGAATAGTTGTAAATATTTGGGTCAGCGTATATATGAATAAGGTATAGAGTATTGTGGTAACATCAATTTGTAATATAATTGGCTCTTTAATCGATGCGATGGGAATGTTAGGGTGTGGTTTAAGTGATAAGCTTCTGACGACTGAAACTTAGGGGCAATTCTCGTATTTTTAAGAAAGTTTGCATTGCAATCTCAGTCTCAATCTGTCAGAAATACGTTTGATTGTCGCTGAGATGAGATTGCGACCAGATTTTTGAAATTATGGGAATTATTCTTCTGATTATTACTTTGGTAATTCAAGATAGTCCTTATTGTTTTCCCGGCTGTCATACGAAGATCTTTGATAGTCGTTATGGGTGGTCAAATAGACGGTAGCTCCATGTTTAACACTGGTCTTCAGCAGCATCCGCTTGGACTGGAAGCTGGCCCCAACATATTTGGGAAAAGGCTAGACAGATGATGAATAGCTTTTTTTAAGCCGTTTTGTCTGGGGTCAAGAATTAGTAATATTTATGGAGAAACCCTTCAAAGCTTTATAACGCATAAAGAACAAATATTTGTATGGTCTACAAGTAAGTAGTTGTTCCGGGTCTGGCGTTTGTGTATGTGATTTTAAATGTTTGTAAACGCAGACTTTCAGAAATTTCTCCTGTGTTGTACAGGAGAAATTCCTAATGTTTAAAAATATATAGGAGTAAATAGCTCGCACTTAAAATACAATCCGCTTATACCTTACTTCTTGACACCTGAGAAATAATTGTTAATGTCGTTTCTAACTACAACATCGGAAGCCGGGGTCAGAAGTCGCATGACATCATACCGGACAAAACACACATTTTTATAAATATAAAACTATATTGTTTCAATACATTTGTGCCGAAAATTGAACGATCATGAACATTGTTATAGCTGAACTGACCTGTATTAAAAGTTAATATAAACTTACAATCTAGTAAACTTTTACTAAATAATGATTTGCTGTTGTGATTCAGTTTAGATTGCCAGGTGCTATGTCCCACGTGTCTTTGGAAAAAATTTGCAAACTTCCTTACGTTTTCCCCGAATTTTCCAAAAAACACGTGGAACTCCTCATGCATTTATAATAATGAATAATAATAATAATATTGGTAGACAAGAAAAGGTTCTTCCATACCAATGTTAATTACATGATTTTTATTTTGTCTGTCAGTTTGCATATCTATATATTTAATTAACCTGTTCTATCCTACTGCTGAATAAAGGCCTCTCCCTCTTCCTTTCTTCTCCCTCTCCTTCTCTCTTTTCCACACACGTCCGTCCATTGCGAGCCAGTCTTATTCGAAGAAGTCAAGTTCATCACAAGTATACATAGGTCAAAATATATTGTTTATGTACTCGTATGTACTCAATAGTTTCTAATAATATTTTATTAGAAACTATTGAGTACATAATACAATGTAATTGAGTATAAATATTCCTATATATGTTTATAAATAGTTATGTATTTTGTTTTTAATATTTGAAATGTAACTAACATTATAAACTTAACATGAATATTTGAACTACGGAATAATATCTAGTATAGTATATACAGTATATAATGGGCGTTCATTATTGTTTTACTGCTGGGAAAAGGCCTCTTCTCATACAGAGATAGCAAGAGCAATATAGCCACCATGCTTCCTGGTTGGTATTTCAGACTTATTTTTAATTATAAGTCCTGGTTTCCTTTGATGTGTACCTTCGACAATATCAGATTTACTTAGACACTCAATATGAATTGAAAAGTTCATTAGTCCTTACCCAGATTTGATTAACTCCACGCTCCATGCTCTATCCTTCATACTGTTCATGATCGCTTTCGATTTCCCATATAAAATGATCTAATGATAATGAATTTAATTGATATTAAAGTTTATTACAAACTTACTTCATTCATTTATGTAATACTAATCAGACAATGTAGTGGACATAATACTTCAACGATTACAATACGTGGCATTCCTCACGATAGTGTGTTCATGGCCTTTCACACGCTCACAAAACACACTTTGTTCATTTTTTGATAGCTTCCTTATCCATTGGTTTAGTAAGGTCCCTTATTAAATACGGACTTTGGCCTACGTCCAGGTCGAAAATTATCCCACGGGAACTTACTACCGGGCCAGTATTTACTGGCTTTGGCCTGCGTTCAGATCGAAAATTATCCCACGGGAACTTACTACCAGAATTAAAGTACCTTACGTCCTAACCCAGATTATGGTCTATCCGTGTAACAAATTTCATACGTATCCATTTAGCCATTTAGGCGTGAAAGCGTAACAAACAAACAAACTCATTTTGTATTGAAAATATTTGTTAGAATAGGATTATTCATGTTATAGATGTTATGATTATTAGGCTAACGCCTATATCAGCCGCACTTGAAGACAAATCACTCCCTTCCTTCTTATTTCATAGTAGGAACTCGGAGTCTGGATTTGTGTCCAGTTGATGGCATTAGGCTCGCCCCCTATTAGGTACATGGGATTTAAACATAACTGGGTAGGCACTCCTCTGCCTAACCCTTTGTGAAATACAGGCGTGATAGGATGTTGTGTTAAAAATAGAAGAAAAGCAAGTATTTCAGATTACGACACTTGGTATTTGATCTCTGAAACTCCGATAAATCTCAAAATCGGGCGTATAAACGGCAATTGAACAGATCTATTAGTTAGAAACTAAATTAGAGCCCATAATCAATAAATACCATAGCTACTAGATCGTTTAAATTTACTGCAGTAGATTCAGACTTACACAATAGATCACTAGGCTAAGGTACTCACGATCGAACGCAAACGAATACAACGCCTAGTTAAACTCTGGGGCTATAATATTTACAGCAAAGTAGGTAGGTACCACAGAGTTGTGGACCGACAGTACGGCTGTTCGTGGATGTGCCTCGGAAAGCACGTTAAACCGTTGGTATCGGCTGTCATTTGTAGATCTTTGACAACTACTCATACCAAAGCATATCGTGTTACCCTGTAACTGGGTTGTGGAGGTCAAACTGGCAGTCGCTCCATGTAAAATACTAGTATTCAGGAGCATCCGGTTAAACTGGAAGCTGAACTCAACGTGGTTGAGAAAAGGCTAGGCAGATGATGATGAGGATAAGGTACCACAGAATAGGGAACCGAAACACGGGCAGCATCTAGAGAAGGCTATATAATAAAATTCGTATCGCCGAAAGTGCGTCGAGCGCACAGTTTTTGTCACGGACCGATCATAGCAGTCAGTTTCTGCCCGTCATTTATGTTGTATTGCTAGTAAACGGTGACACGCAAGGCTCTGAGGTAGGTACTGAGCTTCTATGAACGGGAAATTGCATCTTATGATTTATTTATAAGCCCGTTTCTAAAATACCTGATAGCCTAAACCTTTGACCCTTATTGCATCAACTATGTCTACTACCTACAACATATAACTATTAGAAATAAGTTGGTTTATAGTACCTAAGCCTTGTATTATCTTGCCTTGATATTATTTGACACGCCGTTCCCTGAGTGTTCTGGGCTTGTTGATTTGGTTGGGTGGAGACGCAGCTTTTTGACGGCACTGTTGTTGCAGGCTTCAGTATTGTTTCTGCAGTGTAACAATAAATCCGACTAATTTAAATAGACAGAACTGTGATTATCCTTAACTTAATAAGTAAGTACCAACTTATAGGAGGTGGAGACCGCGACTTGGCAAACGTAGTGTAGGACGCCCTCTGACCAGGTGGGATGACGATCTGCGAAAGACTGCAGGCAGATGCTGGATGCGGCAAGCTGAAGACAGGGCGCTATGGCGCTCATTAGGAGAGGGCTATGTCCAGCAGTGGACTAGTATAGCCTGATGATGATGATGATGAACTTATAGGAACTATTAACAGCAGCGCTAATCTGTAAAAATATCCCCGTGAATGTAAGTGAAGTGAAGGCGAAGTGAGCTGTCATCCCATACTAATGCTAGGGATTGACAGATCGCTTCACGCTCGTTTCACCTATCTTGTCGTTGGGTGATTTGTACAGAATAGATCGGCCGAGCTCTTCTCGACTTGTTGGTTCAGTATTAGACCCTTATTGCACGCCTATATTTATTAACGGTTTAACAAATATCGAAATCAAAACACTTCAACACCAAGGACCAACAAAACTAACCAACATATCTTATCGCCTTGTACATCACCACCCAGCATCATACCCATCCAAAAGTTGACTGTAAGGGATCGATTTTATCCCCATGGTTGCCCATTGTAACACCCTATGTTGATATTAAAGTTATTATTTGTAAGTTTTTATGGTATACAGTAAAGAGAATTCTACTCTATTGTAATACCTGTTTTGTTTAAAAGCCCTGCTTACATTAAGGACCACAATCGCTCATCAGATCTGCCATTATGTCCTACAGAAATTTGTAAACAAAAATATTTAGGACACTTATTGAAAATGCCATAATATGTTTTAAAACAATTTATCGTAACCGAAAACGTACTTAAGCATAAAGAATGCACTGTAATCGGACATTTTCAATTATTTTAAAAAGATATAATCAATCCGCTCTGAAATGTAAGGACTGCTTCACACTTGTTCGAGTCGAAACATTCGATTCGGCAGTATTTGTTAAACAACAAAGTTGACCGAAAGCATTTACACACACATATTTGGCTCGTGCCGATCAATGTGAGCTAAGCCGAACAGCTTTTTCGCGGACATTACCTATATCCACATAATATATTCAGTTTTGCCGCCCAACTGTGCTAAATCATGCCGAACGAGTGTGTAACAGGCCTGATCCGCCATGTTGAATTCTTTTGTGACAGGGCAGGACGTAGTATTCTTTTATTTTATTTGATTGAAGACACTTTATCAGCTGAAGACTAAAGTTAATTTATCAAGTCTTACTTTGTATGTAAGTTTGTCTTGATTGGTTATCGTAAGTGCATTTATGTTGATCGTTACCTCCAATCTGAGGGGAAAATAAATGAAGTGGTCTTAAGGTCAGAAAAACTTTTAACCTACATCGTTGCTGAATACGAAAATTATATGGTATATGAAAATTATATTCTGGTGAAAAAAAAATTAGACGGAAAAATCGAAAATCAACACAATATTTAACCGTTTCTGTAAAAAAAAATCTACGTTTTAAAAGAGTTTACACTAAAGTTAGCTAAAACAGAGCTATACGTATGTATATAGATGCGGTTTTTTAGTTGGAATGCATTTAAAAGATAACGGACAATTACTCACCTTGACTAATCTTAAACATATTCTTTTAAAATACTTAAATACGATTTTCGCATTCAAACCCCAGGTCAAGGCATTCTCATTATGTCGTTATCATCGCCTTGATGTCAATTTTCAAATATTTCAAGTTTTTATCGATTTAAAGAATAATGTATTATCGATTATCATATCGATTTAATGTCGAGTCACGAGTTAGACATCTGTATTATTGTTTGCAGATAAGGTCTTGCACATTTAATATTTATATTTGTTGCACTGACATCGACAATGCTAAGACCTTTTAATTTTTCCTTTTAAATTAATTTATAATTGTTTTGTTGACCTCTAACGCTAAAATTAGTTCAATATTAGCGTATTTTATAATTAAAAGCGTCTTAATTTTGCTAATCAATTCTCTTGGTCACGCTTTGACATCACTTACATCTTTTGTCTTAAGACTTCGTCATTCGGTGTACAGGTTGTCAGGGAAATTCGACCTATTCCTTTAAAGAGGTAACAAGAGGTCAGGCAACCAGCATTTCCGAATAATTACAATCATTCGATTGTATAAAAGTTATACCAATCCTTGTAACGAAAATTCTTCCATGATAATCACAGTGTCATAATTATGGTTGATCTGGTGATAGAGACAGAGAGTGATAGATAAAGGAGAACGTATGTTAACTTCCACAGTTCATTAAATTATGCTTTTAATTCAAAAGTAATTACTTTTTATACTATACAAAACGTTAATTCACCATTATTACCGAACACATAATGCATGTATTGTGCAAGAGTCGGAATGGCTTGTTTGAAAAGATATATTGTGCATTCATTTTTAATCTACAATCGGTAATGCTCGTAAATATAATAGTAATAGGTGGTAAGATGGAGCTGATGTCCTTACTTAACACATTAATATGAAATATGATGTGCGCAAATTGAACTGATTATATCGCCGAATACTGCTGTATGTTCGAATGTCAGAGTAAATGATTACGTTCCCTTGTGCGAGTTAAATAATAGATTTCTTTTGTTTGGTTGAAAATCAAGAGGAAGTATTAGTGGAGGAGCTCGTGGCTAAATATAAACTGCCACACGGGTTGAACGAAGGTTAAGCTACGTTTGCGGAGGTCAGTCTGTGGATGGGTGACTGTTCGTAACATATCGAGACTCCTCCGTGCCTCGGACAGCACGTTAAGCCGTTGGTCCCGGCTGTCATTTGTAGATATTGGACAGTCGTTACGGGTAGTTAGAACCCCGATAGTCTGACTACCAGTCTTACCAAGGGGTATCGTGTTGCCAAGTAACTGGGTTGTGTAAGTCAGATAGGCAGCCGCTCCATGTAAAATACTGGTATTCAGCTGCATCTAGTTAGACTGGAAGCCGCCCCAATATAGTCCGGAAAAGGCTGGCAGGATGATGATGATGAGTAATGACTAGAGTTTTTTCAGTCACACTTCCCACTACTGCTGGGTATGAGATCCTGAGTGTGATTTCCAGGCCGGACAAAGTGTGTTTTGTTTTTCCATCTGGGATTTCTCAGTAGCAGCCCGGAGTCTGGCTTTGTGCCCGGTTTAACATAGGTATTAAACATAACTGGCAAAATGTGAGTATTCTAAGTATAGGCTGTTTGTGCTAGGAAGTGGTGAAGGGTGGGCGTTTTGGGGGACTGTCTTTTGTAAACGTTTTGACGTTCAAAAAGTGCTGATTCTCAGCCTAATTTGAATAAATGAATTTTGATTTTGATTTTGTGTACGTGATTTTAGTTTTTTGTAAAGACTCCACGATACAGAAAATTCTTAGTGTAGAGAAACTTTTTATTAATGATGAGAGGTGCACCTAGCAGCACTACCTGAACCTTCGGGAAACATAAGCTTGATATTATATTATGTCTTTAGACCTCTTTGAAAAGGTTCGGAATAGTATCACCTCCATTATTATCTATTTCTGCAGTCAGTATTATTTTGTTCCCGTTTGAAGGGAATGGATGTCGAATTGCGGGCTCATGAGACATCTGTCAGCTTTGCATCTGGTAAAGAAACGCAGGCGAAGCCAAGGACACCACGTTCCGATTTATTTGACCGAATAGGTGATTAGCTTAGGCCATCATGATCCCACTGCCCTTATCCATATTTATGTTAGATAAGCGCAGGATGTCCTCTTTTAACCATACATCTCTATTTGCCGTCGTCTCATAAGTCACCTCCTTCCTAGTCATATTATCTTCATAACAATCTATTATCCGAAATGTTGGTCTTTCTCTACTCTTGTAACCTATCATCATGCTCAAAACTTTTCTGACAACTTGATATCCTGATTCCTCCGCATCACATGCCTATACCATGAACGTGTGTGTTTATCTTTCACCAACTCATATGTATGGATAAACGGCCCATGCAACAATTGCATAAAACAGAACAATAATTTATAATTTCATCTGACATGAGACAGTTATGTTTAATTTAATTCGATACTGTAAATTATATACACATTGCACAATTGTATTGTATTTCAAAACGTACAGTCACGCACTAATTGTGTTTGTCCGATCACGAATCGATTTACAATCGAATAACACCTCTCGATCCATGATCGATAACGGCTAATGTTTACGAAAATGGAACATCTCAATTATTCAAACATATTTTTTATTCGATTGATTATTGAGCAACTTAAAATTCTATTGAAATATACTGCGGTTTTGTTCTCTTGTAATTAATGTTATTTTTTAAATTACTTATTTTTCTAATGATTTTTTAATGATAATGACTTTCATTGTTAACCTTCAGTTTTGTTTAAGATAAAATAATGAATAACATATGAAATATCGATATGCATTCTGCATAATGATTAATTAATTATGTTAGATTCATTTTGAAATAGCTTTTTATAACAATCTTGTAGCGAGCATGTAAAATCAGTTAGTTTATTTTGAAACATATTATTTGTACAGGGTTTTCGAACAACTCGTAACATTCTTAAACAATTAATATTTGGAGCCTTGTCCGAAGATTAATTGTTTGCCATAACATGGTCTGATCACTTTAGTCGATATTTATCTCTCACATCATATCTAAAGTTAATGGTAATGCCTTTCATTCTGACAATTCAACAACATTCATTGCGCTATTTACGTTGTCGAGAATACGAATTCTTCGGGCATATGAAGCAATGGATTTCGGATTTCCTTCAACATTCTTTGGTTTGTGAGAGCAACTGTGTTACACAACCTTTTCACATTGATAGCACGATTCTATTTTAGGTGTAATCTAAATAATAGCAAACCTCATATTCTCATAGACAAATCCATTTTATTACCTAAAAGTTAAGTCTGAGTCATACATAAATCGCCCGGCTCCTTAACTGCTCCCAGACAAACGTGCCAGTAAACTACATTAATTAGATAAACAAATAAAAACATCAAATAATGATTAATATTTGTATTCGTTCCAGGCAATTAGCAGATTAAATAATCAAATGGATTTCGATCAATATTGACTAGTGATCTAATCTCGGATGCGACTACTAACTTCAATCTACTTTATGTCTTGATTGATGTGGTTCCTCGAAATCAAACAAAAAAAAATCCAAGAAGGCATTAGTGAAATCGATTTTTGTTTATACAAAAATCTCTAATCGATTTTTAGTCATTGACGATCGATTTGCGGCACTAAATTGTGTATGTGGCCTTATATAATATAAAAGAATATATTAATGCCATTGCTATTGACATTGCAATTATGAAATAAATCAAGCATGAAAGAATAACATAACTTTTCCTTATGAATAAGACGAGTGATTACATGATTTCTGTGTACAAAGCTACAAATGCAAACACTTAAGTTTACAAATGAAAACGATTCAAACATACCTAATTCACAAACACGTTACATGTGTTGTGCAGTGTAAACAGAGACAATAAGTAATTTCTTAACAGTACCCATATATTAAATGTTACTTAATACTGTATTTCCACGGTACAGACAAGTAGAACGAGGGCGATCTGGCTAGTTGATCTCACAAATTAACATCCGTTATAAGCGACAATAATTGTATAATTGTTGTGTACACTTTTCTACGCGCCTGTCCTATTTTTCGGTCTAAAGGACACAAGCGGGAGACATTATTTGACCCAGTGGCTTTTGCGTCCTTATGTTTCGTTCATTCTGTGTTTGAGATGCTGTGCAACTGTTAGAAGCTTGGTTTAGCGTATGATTTTGGCTTAAACATTCATACATACATAAACTCACGCCTTCTCCTAAGGGGGTAGGCAGATACCACAGGAGTTTCCGGCTCCGATCCTTAATAACTCATACACGCACGCCGGTTGCGAGTACTATGCACCTGACCTTTTTAAAGAACATCACCAGGATTTTGGTTTAACGATTGACACATTCATACATTGAAACTGTAAGCTGTGAAGTGAGCTGTCAGCGTCTTAATCAAGCGGGGTGCTAGCTCATGAGCTAGCAAACTTGGGGAGGCTATTTATAGAAAACTATTGTTGGACCTAATTTATCTAATATGTCTAACCTCCTGGGCGACTGTGGGTTTCATCTCGTATATGAAGACAACATCTAGGATCGATTTTCAGGGATACATTAAAGTAGCATTACTCCAATATAATATCTAAAGATGAGCCCTAGGGTGCTATTTAGTGAACATACTGATTGAGATAACGAAATCAAAGTAAACATTCAAATTGTGTAAAAGAATGCAGTGACGGATGAACGAAATTAGTGGCTATTGTTTAAACTCTAATCTCGTAGCGTTAGCTTGTAACAATAAACAACCATATCTCCAACAACCACAAAAACTATAATTCTATCCTTTATATTCGATAAAATTCAAAGTATAGTGAAAAAAAAAACAATACGTGCAGCACACTTCCGAGATTCTTCAAGAATTATTCAAAGTTAATGCGATCTGTGAGTAGATAACAGAGTAAATAACCGGATGAAACAGATGGTACACTTGATAATACGTCAACAGATTTTCTGACCAACTTAAAATGCTGGTGTATGATGAATTTGAATCTGTGAAGTTTGAATGAAGACGTTATAAAGCCGCCGTGTATGACGGCCGGTAATAGTGCGGAAAGCAGCAACCACGGAATATATTTATAAGTTTTGTAGTTCTTGTTTTAAAATTCCTCCTGTATGTACGCTGCTGGTAAAGGATTATTATTACAAGTATCCCTGGAATAGGATGGAGCTATGCTGACGATGTCTATAACCTGTCTACAGAAGTAGGCACAAAAAAGTGTACGAGTAGGCGAATATGTTAAGTGTATTTGGTCATCATTATCATCATTTAGTTGATAGACGACCACAGCTGGACATAAATCTGCCCCAAATATCGCCACAACGACTGGTCCAGCTTCTCGCTACAAACGGATCGCGTGACCTTCGCCAGATGGTCAGTCCACATTCTGGGCAACACGCTGCGCTTTTAGATGAAGCTACGTGTAGTGTACAGTATCTTAATCAGCAATAGACTTGACCACTCTGAACATATCAACATTTTATAATCTATGCTCAGAGATTGTATCAAGAAGGTGCACTATGAAACAATGAGTGTATTTCTTTGTTTGGCATTATGTAAGTTAAACTAATTGTCTGTGTACCAGCTGCCTAGAGCCTTGTAGGCATCATTATGATGATGTTGATATGCATTTATAGACTCATGTGAGATTGCTTGTGTTGCATATATGGCATCTGAGTGAATGATTTGATTTACGGCTTTGTCGGCAGTTATTGGATTTTTAAGTTATCACTTAAGTTGTTGATTATATTTCACTTGAAAATCCTTCATAAGTTACGATACTTAATTCATTAGAGCAGACTGGAGGATAGGGCTTTTTAACTTTTTACTGCAGTATGCCTATTTTCAGTACAGCTCGTGTCTTGACTGCTCTTTTATTGGTTCCATAAGTAGCACTGCAGAGTCTATGTGCTACTTCTCTCTTCTGTGTCTTCTTCTGCTAAGTTCAGTGATATTGGTCAAAAACTTTTGTGACCATGCACAACTGCAGTTTATTTAAAACTAAAACTAAGAAGACTTTTTACGGCAGGATTCATCTAATTTGATAATGGGTAGGTACATCAATACTTCTCCCTTTCTATTAGAAGTAGCTCTCACGGGTATCATTACTTTTAACTATGCATTTGTCGTGTCTTCGATTCGTCACACGACAACGATGAAAGATTATAAGGAAGTTAACGATATTGAGGAAGCTTGCAGTCCGGGAAATAACAGTGGCCAAGTTTTACTGTAAATCAAATAGAAGTATGTTAAGATTGATCCTATAAACCATTGTCTATTCCTGTTATCCAGCTCTAACTTCTGTTTAGGTTTAAGATTGTAGTCATGACAACGAAGACCTTTTTTGGTTTCAAAAATGAAACTCTTGGACCTGTGCTCTTTTTAACTAACACTAGAAAACATAAATGCATACCTTAATATTATTACACTGTCAGGGGACGCCCTAGAAGGATATTCTATGCCCATAATCTGACCTTTTTGGTGAATTTCTTCAGAAAGGTCAAGTGCCGACGGTAACGTTAACGAAGCAAAAATATTGTTTCAGGTAGAATTCTGAAGTTTCAGCCTGGGAAAATGGATGTGAGTTTTTGTATGTTAGAATTTCAACTATCGGCACTGAGCCAAGAGTTGAAAATCCATCGATGTCGGCCAGTGTTAGAGAAAACGGGCAGTAAGCTTTTCCGGAACTGTGGTTAATAAAATAGTAGCGATGGCCACTGTCAACAAATGGTTTGTCGATCGATGTAACATTTCAGTAGTGGAAGCTAAACCTATATTTTTGGACTATTCGACAATTGTTATCGCTGAGAGGATGACACTTTCTCTTTGCCCTCGGCTGTATGAAATAACTTTATTTCTATTCATTATTAAAATACTAATCATCTGTTTATTATTATTTCTTTCTTTGTTTTCGATATTCAGTATTGTCATTGTGTGCTTGAATTTATGCTAAATGTTTTTTCTTTCTTGTTTTTAATCTGTTTATAGTAGTCAACTCCATTCTCGGTCACTCTCATGCTGCTTTTACCAACCAAACTGCGAAGATCTTCCAACTTATATTAAATTCTGTTCTTCCTCCTCAGGGTGGAGGGCGACGCGAGTGCGAGGAGGCGGCAGGGTGCGCGTGCGGCGGCCGGCGCGCTCCGCCCGTGCCTCCCGCGCCGCCTGTGCATCACCCGCTGCACGCGCTTGACCAAATGCCGCCGCCTTTACTCAGGTACACTATTTCTAAGCCTCAGCACTATTCCCTATAAGTTTCCAACCTTATTCTACTTTATTTCAGGTGTATGAGATGTATCGGAAGAAAAAGACATGCGGTTGTTGTGTGACATGTTTTTTCTTCGGATACATCTCTGTTTAGCCAAGTCTATCTCAGTAATCTTCCACAGGCGTTTGCATTGTTCATTCAGTTTAAAGGAAGAACGCATTGTTAAAATTCCATACTGTCACTGTAGTACAGACTATACGTAACCGCAACATAACTAACTGAGCATTTCCAAACAATACCTAACTTGTCAGGAAATATCCAGGAAATTCTGACTCATCGAGGACCCTAACACAACAAGTTTCCACAGCCTTATCCAAAGGACATAAGGTTGATTTTAGCTCGTTTCTATTTCTACGAAAAGTTCAATGACTTGTAGAAATTTTACATTCATAAAGGGTATCTAGATTGTGTGCGTGATTATACTTAATTTTTCCACTATAGGCGCATATGTTCATGTGACGGTCAAGGATAGAATGAACTATTACATGTTTTTAGTTCTCTGTTAGTACGAATTATGTCATCAACTCTTTGGTGAGCGCACACCTCAGATCCTGGTGCCTCATAATACATTGATATTTGCAAATAAATACTATTTATGTACTTGGTGGGTAGTTAATTTTGTAGCTCTGGTGCATTCACCAGCTATTTAAGGATATTTATACATAAACCTGTTTAATTGAACTTTAAAATGGTCTGCAATTTTGTGTCACTACAAGGAACTGAATGTCTTCGAATCGTGTCTCCGTTAAGGATATATTGAACCACTTATGTACTACTAGTTTTAACTCATAGCCTCTTGTATAGTAACAAGTAGAGTAATATTTTTTGTAAGTATGAAATGGACGATCTTCAACATTTAAGTAGGGTACTGTTAAGTTTGTCTACTGAAAGGAACTTGACAGCATACAGGCTGACAGAATATTAGGACTGGCTGGATTCGAAGCACTATGGCGATTTAACAATTGGTTTGAATATAGAACGTCGCCGCGTCGCCGTCATTTGTTTAGTATGAAGCAGATTTGTTTTGGACGCACATATTAATCGCAGGAGCCCTATTATTGATAGGTGATAGCTCTCAAAGAGTAGAAAAGAATGGCCATGGAGTTTTTTTCCCGTTCTTCTCCATACGTATAATCACCGGCAAATAAGATGGCAAAAGTCGTTAGATGCGCACAAGTCGTTTTTTAGGTCTCTTTGGTGGTCAAGCGGGACGCGGGGTATGAAGTAGCGTCGATCCGAGCGCGCGATTGGTGCATCAGTCGACCCTTGCCTCCCGCACCGCGCCTTCGTCCCGTTCGCTCCCGATTACATTTCAGTGCACGAAAATTGAAACCCTTTGTTTTTGTTGTGTTAAACTTAAGTGTTGTTATTGTTTTTAAATTTAGGATAGAGTTCCTGAAAAGGCATAGCATACGAGGAAAGTATGCTCAAGCCAGAGTTATACAAATTAATAAAATTTGGAAAAGAACAATTTTGTTCTGCGATTGCGACTTTCAATATGATGCCAAGGGTAGTTTTATTAACGGATAGTGACGACGACTAGTTATTTTTTTTTTTTTTATATAATTTTTTTTTGAATTTTAAATGCACGTTATTTATAACTCCTAATAAACTTGAATTCCTCTCCCTTCTTTAACTTTGTTCTATACAGACATGATTAAATATAAATGATGGCAATAACAATAGAATAATGACGATCAATAAAAGTTACCACTTTTTTGTGCCACTAAGTGTACGATGCGCGAACTTACCCCCACTACGCCAAAATCTTGCCATCTTATTTGCCGGTGACTATACCTACGCTTTGGAATGGGCGACTAGCTTCATTTTTCCGATTCTTTGACAATACAAAAGCACCTGTAATTTTTATTTGAAATAAATGCTTTGACTTTGACTTTCTCAACCTAGTGTTGGAAGCCGTAATACCTTACAGTACTAGTAGGGGATTTAGTGTCGTAAATGATATTTTATGTAAGGCTTGAAGGTTAGATAGTGTTCAAGAGTTAGTAGTAGTACCATTCTGGTGTATGACGTGATTGTATAAAGAACCCCTCTTAATAAACTTAATTTAGCCAGCGGAGCCCTGTTATTGCTAACAATAACCTCCTGATCTGGTGAAGCTGACAAAGGAAGTAAATAATACTTAAAATGCGAATCGAATAGAGTATTGGAAAGGTTTGTAATTATTGGAATAATAATATTTTGTGATTTAATGTTTTGTGATTTTGGTAGGTCGAACCCTATATATACAGAAGAGGAGGAGCAGGAGGTAGTCATAATCGTGGACTCGCTGGACGAAGTGCCGGTGGGCGAAGCCCCGGAGCCACCGCGGACGCCTCGTCGGGCGCCCTCCACGTCCTCAGGTCAGTAACCGAGTCCCTTTACAAGAACAGATAAAGTACTCACACACACGTCACTAGAGAAATATCAGTCTAGCTGATCTGTCGGTTAGACCGTTGATTTGATCAGATCAAGAAGGCAGATTTAATTAGTAGAAAAAATGTGGAGGTTTGGTTAAGTAAGGTTAGATAAGAAGAAACTCAATCGTCACCATGTGCATTTTTTAAATCAAACGTAACCTAGTCGGCATTCAGATGTTAGACTTATTATCAAAAAGGTCAATCTTATTTGGACCAATGTATTAGAAAAAACCGCTGTACTGCATCATCGTTAGACGTAACATCGAGTCATCATTCGAGACATCCACGAAAATAAAGATGGCGACCATGGGTAATACTGAACTACATGTTGTACTATTTCCCTTCCGCCAGGCTACGGCAGCGGCGGTGGCAGCCACGGCAGGGTATCCCCCAACTTACCAAAGAGCGACCAGTTTGAACCGCCGGCCCGCCGGCTGTCCGACTCGGACAAGAACGATGGATCTCACACTACTTCGGACTCCGATGCCAGTCCGATTTGCACTCTTAGCAGGAGTCTTAAGGAGGATATCAGGTCCTGTTTAGGAGTTTGCAGGTGTGTGATTAGTACTGATACGGACACAGATTTTTTGGGTATTTCGAATCTGTGTCTAAAGGCTGACAAAAGTCTACGAAAGATCTTGGATTGCTTTGAGAAAGGACTATAATTATGTATCGCAGTAAGTAAGCGGTAGCCAGTAGATTAAATTATAAATTAGTTCCGCGTGTATTATGTGGGTTCTCTTAACCATTGCAGACAATTTCATAACGATAATGCATTCAATTAAAAGTAAAATAGCTCTAACATGGACCATGTTGGCGTTTTACTGTATAGCCTACGGCGCGGCAGCTTGTAACGCTCTCTCTCCTGTCGCACGCAGCGAATAATGAAATAAATCAAGTGACTTGGCTCCTACTTCCACTTAAACATTGCAACTAAGTTAGATCGAGCGTTGCCCTCATCTAGGGAAAAGACTAGACTGAAACTGACACCTTTAAGATATAATCTTTCATTTCCCCCTAGTGCCCAGGTCAGAGAGCATACGTTAAATCGTTGTTCGTGGTCAGATTTGCTTCATTAATTGTTAAGATCAATAAGAAGCGGCTGAATATCAATGTTTCCAGGAAAAGCCGACCCTGCACTCTAAGTGAGGCGGATAGCTGATGAGTATCATTCACTTTTTTTGACTGAAGAAAAAGGGTGTTCGTTTCGATACCGGGAATTATACGGTCCATTATCAAAGCATGTGCCACTTTCGCCACGGTTTCATCAACGTTAAGGTTACAAATTAACTCCCGGAAACGTATTTCCGGGATAAAAAGTATCCTTTATCATGTTCTATCCATTTCTTAGATTTCATCAAATACTGTTCAGCCGCCGAAGTCTGGCAATGTAGCAAACAGATATACAGAGTTACTTCTGCATTTATAATATCAGTTTCGATTCTATGCAACTTTCCGCATCACCAGATGGGAGAAAGACGTGAACGACGTCGTGGAGGCCGCGGTGAGGGGGGCAGGCGGCATCAGCGCGGCGCGGGCTCGTCTGCACGCTGCCCTCCTGGCCCTACACGAGCCTGCGCGACTGCCCAACAGAGGACCCTCGCTGCCATACTGTGGACCTGGCGTCAGACCAGGAGACGTCACCATGATGCCTAAGAACACCGAGATGTCGTTGCTGGTAAGTGATTCACGATTTTTATAAAACTATTGGTAGAGCAAGCACCGTAGGAAGAATGCAAGCCCCTCACAAGGTGGACAGACGATCTGGTGAAAATCACAGGAAGCCGATAGATGAGAGCAGCGCAGGATCGATATTTGTGGAAATCTTTGAGGTTTTAATCCCCTTTTTTCTTTGGTGTACATTTGTGACTAGTATCAAACAACGGGTATTAGGAATGCAGAGGTTAGCGGGTCTGTACATTTCAATGTATGTAAATGGTAATAGAATAAGAACTTAAAATCAAAAATTCATTTATTCAAATTAGGCTGAGAATCAGCACTTTTTGAAAAGTTCGTTTACAAAAGACAGCCCCCAAAACGCCCACCGTTCACCACTTCGTAGTGTTTTTGCTGGGAAAAAGAAGTGGTGAAACAAACTCCCCAGCAACACGTCTGTCATAAAGTTTGAAGAACTTGAAGCTATACAACATATGTCAAAAAATAATAATTCAATTCAAACTAATCATCAGTGATCATTTCACAATTAATCGCCTTATAAATGTAGGCTGAGATTGCTAATATAACATTTTATTACACACAGTCTGACGAGAGTGTATCATATCATCGTAGTGGTTTCACTGTCATAAACTCTCCGTAGTGAGACCACATTTTTGTCAAAATATGATCGAGTAAAAAATAAATTATAGTATACATTTCTTGGTGGTCAGTTTCATCGATTTTACTGTTTCCTGATATAAATCTACCACCAACTTTAAAAGGGAGAGTGATATTAGAAAACTCAGGTATGGGTCAATTCCTCCAGATAATTTAAGATGATGCAGTTAAAGATGCAGCATCCAGAGCAAAATTTCAAATGTTGCAATCTTTACACTTCGGCCCCCAGCCATTCTTGAAAGTACACAAATCCTTTATATAGCGTTCATTTGGTAACCCTATTCGGCACTGAAGTGTAAAGATTGCGATCACAACTTTGTAGTAGACCGCAGTAAGGAAGCAGTTAATTTGTTAGTTTATTGCGTAAAATTAGTACATGCGTGTAGGATTTTTTTGCTTGGAATTAGAATCTTTTGAACTTATTAGGCGTGTCCACGCCATCATTGGACTCAAGTTCCCGTGGACAAAAACAAAGACACATCGTTCAGTCCCGTGGGGTTAGTACGTAACACACTTACAATTACATATATATATAGCATAGCTCAAAGAATTAGCCAGTTGAAGTGGCAGTGGGCTGGCCATATGTCGCGAAGAACCGACAGCCGCTGGGGTAAACTCGTTGAGTGGAGACCGCGACTCGGCAAACGTACTGGAGGACGCCCTCTGACCAGGTGGGATGACGATCTGCGAAAAACTGCAGGCAGATGCTGGATGCGGCAAGCTGAAGACAGGGCGCTATGGCGCTCATTAGGAGAGGGCTGCTGGACATACAGCAGTGGACTAGTCGAGCCTGATGATGATGATGACACTTACAATCGCAACGCCATAAATTTATTAGTTGACCAGACGTATTTTAGGAATTAACTTCATAGTCTGTTCTGTTGTCATTCAAAGTGTGATTCGCGATTGGGTTTTGGCCGACTGCTATCATTTCAAAGGTCTCTCATACCTATTAAATCTCATACCTATTAACGCTATGATCAGATGGTGCCAGCCAATTATTTTAAAATGCCACCATGCCTGCCATTGAAAATCCCTTCCAAACAAACAGACACACAGACAGACTATCAATTTTTTTTTTTGTTATATTTATTTGTATAGATGTATAGATATGTAGATAGAAGATATTAGCTTTAAATTTGAATTTGATTTGAACACTATTTTTTTTACATGGCATGTATAGGCATAGATACCTCATACATCTTGTTCGTCGGGGAGCTGTCAGTCTAAACGTGGGCGTGATGTGTCATGGGCTCATTAGACAAGGAGCTAGCCATGTTACTTGTAAAAATATCTACAAAGTCTTTATTGATTTTCAAAACATAAGCTACATAATATTTTGAGTGTACTGACGAATTGTGATGTTTTCTGACGTTATTCTTAATTATTTGAATGTTCTTCAAACACTTGTTTAGAGCCGCTTGTCAATCATCATTGCTGGTCCCTAAATAATATTTTATAGATAGAGTTACATTGTTTAGTTGTTTTAGATTTTACGTTTTTGTTGTACGGCCTTAGATATTTTTTTTATTTAATCGTCGGATAGTTCGTAGTTAGTCTGCGAATGTACCGTGCCGAATGATTGTGAAATTTTTAATAGGCATGGAACAACTTAGAGACTATGCACACGGCGTATTTTAAACGCGCCGACGACGACGACGCGCTGATAATGCACGTTAACGCGCTTGAAACAAAATCCAGACGCCGATGACCAAAATTCTGTAAACCTGAATAAAAATATTGAATTACCCGAATGATATATTTTGACGGCACAATTGGCGCAGTGACTGAGTGATTGGCTGCTTGCACCCACTATACAGGAGAAATCACTTGTGTGGCGCGTGTACACGTTAATAAAATGAATAGATTTACATAAATAGTAGGTACAAGACATGAGGTATCAAAAAAAGTTGTGATACAAATGCAACAATCTGCTTTTTGGTCATCTACAGCGCCGTGAGCGCGCGTTCCTAAAACGTGCGTCATCGTCGCGTTAAAAATATGCCGTGTGCAGGCCCCTAACCTGCAATTTTTTTGTTCACCAGACCTATCATCATCATCATCATCACCATCATCATCACCATCATCATCATCACCATCATCATAATCACCATCATCATCATCACCATCATCTTCATCCTCATGCCCTTATCCCAATTAATTTGGGGTCGGCGCAGAATGTTTTCTTCTACCATACATCTCTACTTTCCGTCATCTCAATAGTCACCTCTTTTCTAGCCATATCATCTTTCACACAATCCATCCATCTTTTCTTTGGTCTCCCTCTAAAATCAAAATCAAAATCAAAATTCATTTATTCAAATTAGGCTGAGAATCAGCACTTTTAGAACGTCAAAGACGTTTACATAAGACAGTCCCCCAAAACGCCCACCCTTCACCACTTCCTAGTGTTTTTGCTGGGAAGAAGAAGTGGAGGAACAAACTCCCCAGCAACACGTCTGTCTGATAGGTTTGAAGAACCTGAAGCTATACAACACATTATGTCAACAATAATAATTATGTCAATCATCTTTATACGTCATTCAATTAAATAATTTGCTACATGTTAGCTAGCACACACCAATATGCCAAAATAAATAAATGAAAAGTTATATATACCAAAATCGACAATTAACTCAAGCAAAGCCTGCTAAACTGAATACATAAAAAGCCTCCAAGGCAGTCCAAGGGCGTGCCCGCTGACATGTGCAATGCTGAATTATATCAATACAACTCATTCATACAATGTAATGAGAGGATCATGTCAATAACATAAAAATAAGGTTAGTAGAAGAAACATACACAAAAATAAAGAACTATTAAACAGTAAAAGAACATAGTAACATTGTCCTGCGTTCAACAAAGCGACCAACTATTCTTGTCTTCTAAATAGTCGTTGATCGAATAATATGCTTTAGAACAAAGGTTTGATTTAACTTTAGCTTTAAACGCGTTAAAAGGTAAATCCAGCAAAGAATGAGGTAACATGTTATAAAAGCGGATACCGAGCCCCACAAATGAGCTCTGGACCTTCTGAAGCCGGTGGAAAGGAGCGTACAGTTTGTGCTTATTTCTGGTATTAAAATTGTGGATGTCACTGTTTTTAGTGTACATATGTATATTTTGCCTAATGTATATTATGTTGGCAAAAATAAATTGAGAAGCCACTGTGAGAATACCAATCTCTTTAAATAGATCTCTTAAGGAGACTCTGGGCCCTAATTGGTATATTGTAACCCTCTTCTCTTGTAACCCTTGTAACCCACATTCATAAAGTTTACCAGACCTATCGCTCAATGATTTAAACATGCACCATTATTATGAAGTCCGATACCCAACGGTTTGGTTACGAGGTTTGCGTGTCGAAGTAGCGTCTAATCTTAATTACATGACGTTTTGTCTGAAAAGTGGCAAATTGTAGGATGCACGCAGAACAGCACCAAGTTTTTGTTCCTCGCCTTTGTACTGTTTCGAAGCTACGCTTAGCACTGTAGGTATCTATTTCTACACGCAGGTAATTTACTGTGTTATTAAAACATTATTTTGAGTTTGGATATGGTCTGGATCGTCTTTCAGGGTTACTAGGTACTGATCACGATCTTTTACGTGTCCTACAATCAATGTCTACTAGTACCTAGTACCAGAAAGTTTTAGTCAAAAATTGTTATAACCGGGTTATAGCGTGTTAAAGTCCCCATGGTTGCGTATTGAAAAGCTCGCCCCTACACTAGAACATATTTAGATGGCTTTCATTTGGCAAATTATCTCAATGATTACATAAGTGATTTAGGACAGCCCTACCACACTCGTATTATAACTTTACAGAACTAACAATCAGCAATATCTTAAAACGCCTCGTTGCAATCACAAAGCATGCACTGACATACGAGCAGTATTTCAGAAACTGGAGGAATATTGATGAGTGGTGCAGTCGGAATACCAAGCACTAGAGGCAACTCGGTCATTGCTACGTTGTGACGTGATAATAATGTATAATAGAATTCGTGGCGGGTTCAGACGGGGTTAGAAAGAAAGATTGAAAAAGCATTTATTTAGCACCAGGATCAGCTGCACAGTACTAAATAAA
The DNA here is from genome assembly GCA_905147745.2 of Phlogophora meticulosa. NCBI lineage: Eukaryota > Metazoa > Arthropoda > Insecta > Lepidoptera > Noctuidae > Phlogophora > Phlogophora meticulosa. Next base: position 3,720,182 of record LR990534.1, read on the forward strand.
TAAAAACAAATTAACGAAACAAAGAAAAATTAAAAATAAAACAATTACGTGTGTTGGCTAATCTCCGTTAAGATTGATCACCGAGATCGAAATTCAGTCGGGAGGTTATTTTTTTTTTTTGGCTGATGGACATATTGGTCTTAGCCTTTAATGCAACCTGCTTAACGGCCAGCAGAAACTGAGTTGGTAAAGTGAAAATTATGGCAATACTTTGGTCATATACGGTGGAATTTTTTAACGGAATGGTCAACGTACAGATTGTCTTCAAAAGTTTATCTTAAAGACGAGAAGGAAGGCTGATGGTAAAGATCAGCCTTCCTTCTTATAGAGTCCTAATCGAGGGCGATTCATTGAGGATCTTTAGCTGTTAAGATAAAAATCAAAGGGCATCTGAAATTCGAAGTAATTATACATTAAAACTGCCTATTACTTCGATCAACTACACGTATTATGGAGGATGTGTTAAGTATTTATGATGGAAATTAATGGGGCTTGGAAAGGCCACCTCAGTATAGATATAGTACATTCAGTTTTAACATGACAGTTCGGCAGCTGTTTTAGTCTTGAGTAAACCTGGATTTATAATGATTATAAGTCTGCAATTGCCTACCCATCTCGAGCAAGCGTGGGGCTTAATGCTCTTGCCATCTCTGAATGAAAAGGCCACTTTACCCTGCAGTCGGACTGTAACAGGCAGGTATAAGTGTACCTACGATAAATCAATTGCTTACTTCCTCTGAACACAGCTTAATCTTGAACTTTATTACTCCACAATAGACAACAATGAATTGATTTATAAATGTGAACTAATTTTTATGGACTTCTTACTGATTTTAAGTAGTCATGGCTCACGATTTACTACCATTATCCGGGGCACAGGGCGTCCTTTCCTTTTCCCACTTGGATTTACTAACTGTCTTCATCTTGGTCATCTGTGATTTTGAACCAATTTATTAAAAAAGAGTTTATATTATAGCTCATACCACCATCTCTTTATGAGCCTGCCACAATGTCTATTTTCCTGGTGTTTCCAGACTCTTCATACATATTTGTATATGCCAGTGTTGTACCGTAAAGTATTGACAGTTATTTTCAACAGTTGCATAGTTAGGAAATCATTTACCTATGTTTATTCATATTATATTTGAGATAATTTTAGCACTTACAGCCTTGATATTTTACTGGCATATTTGTAAATGCTTGTAACATCTTGAATACTAATGCAAGTATTACTTTGTCGATCTTTATCTAAATGTCCATTTTAATCATTTGCGTAAAAATGATTAAGTGTTAAAAAGACGTCAGTACTTTAGTATTTTTGAATAAAAATACATTCTTACTTATATCTGCACTAATGGTAGATCAGTCTAAGTTTTATCAGCTGCATGCTGTTCAAAAGGGATGTGTGCTTCACTCTCAGGATCAAATGTCTTGATGGTACTGCTTTAAATGCTTTTTAACACTACAATGATAGGGTCATTGTAGTGTTAAAAAGCATTTGACCTAGCTGTGCTGTGTGTTGCTGTGGGAACCTCTCTCTTTTCCATGGAGTTGGGAATAGATGTACCCCTTTCATATTACATATATATTATTATTTGTCAGGAAATACCACTCAGGTGTTCTTCTTCACTAAATATCGCTTTAGCCGTTGCGTTGTCTATAGAAATGTCTTCAATCGTTTTAACGACACGGAAAGCCATGAACATCATATCTACCATTTACAGTATATAATGAACTCAAACCATACTCAAATCGAATGATATATCTTAAATACCCGATACCTATCTGTAGCATTTACAGTTAATACATGGCTAATACCAGTAAAAAAATTGACCACAATAAATCAACATCCATTAATTTCAATTGGAGAATGTTCAAATATGTTAGCGCCATTTGTAATCGAGTTACGAAGTATTTGGGTCCGAAGAACCGATGACCGATTATCACAACTGCGATCACTATCACGAACTGTGGCATTCAAACTGGTTTCACATATTCTTACAACATATTATCTTTCGGAATAGGCAGCGTCCAAGATACTTCGCATGTTTTCTTAGTAAATTACTCAATTACTGCTTATAAAGAAGCTGGTAATGCCAGGTCCAGAAGGAGCTTTATGGTAGACTCCAGGATCACCAAATAGCTGTGTTCCCTGCGATTGCTAATTCAAGCCACACTACACTACTCACTACATTTGCGTTATGTGTTAAGAATTACACATCGTGACTAAATAAAAACAGACGCTGGTATCGATCGCGGCTTAAACTACGCTTGCCGAATTCAGTCTGTGGATGGGTGACCGTTCATTACATATTGAGTCTCCTCCATGCCTCGGATAGCACGTTAGGCTGTTGGTCCCGTCTGACATTTGTAGATCTTCGACAGTCGTTACGGGTAGTCAGAAGCCCGAAAGTCTGACATCCAGTCCTACCAAGGGGTATCGTGTTGCACAGTATTTGGGTTGTGGAGGTCAGATAGGCAGTCGGTTCATGTAAAATAGCCGACCCCAACATAGTTGGAAAAAGGCTAGGCAGATGATGTTAACAATTACACAGCCGTTTAGGTATCGGATGGCTGAATCTTGATTGATTTTTCCATTTGTTTTTTGGAACCTTTTCTTTATTGCTGGTTTATCGGCTTAAACTATATTTTTTGTCCTGTGACAGTATCTATACCACCACATTGGAACTCCATCTCGACGCCACAAAATTCCTGCATCGCGCAAGCAAAGTTATCCTCTAACTACAGTAACAGCCCGACAACATCACACCAGAACACCACCAGATACAACAGTCTGGTCTGGTCGTTAGTTCTATAGAGCATGAGGAAATTTTCACCCTGTTCCTCATACCTCTAAAGAGTCTAAACTCCATTTTGTTCCTCTCTAGCACTTGATGAATAATGTAATATCATGCAATTTTGTTCAAGCTTAGTTTTTCTGCTATTTGCATTCTTCTAGGACCCTTGCGGTTTACTGTTAATTTTGTTATTTTTATTTTTGTGCGTGCATAATTAAATATGTATTCGCTATTTGTTTAGATATAAGATTGGTAACATTTACAGTGATAGAGGATCGCAGCGAGTGCTACTAGTTGCTCAATTCTCGCCACCAACTTTATTTCCACTACATTTGCGAGTGAACGTATATAGTTCAAGATCGCTGTAGCAACACTGGCTTGTATTTTGCATATAACATGGCCAATTTATTTCTACCATCCATAACAACCTTATCTCAACGTATTAAAATTCATTTTCAGATAACCGCGAACTTTTGGCTCAAGTTTCGTGGTGTCAATTCGCAAAATATTTTTTTCGGGCTTCTTGAATCTTAATTATATGGTATTAGTGTGCATAATTGATTGTGATTGATTATTTTCGCCACCGTTGGTAGCAGTCGTTGGTTCATTTAATTTTTGTTTTTTTCATTACGTTATAGTATGCTTATGATCGGTTGCTATCTGAAAAAAGACTACTGATTTATATAGGAACTTGATTTTGAATTGTTATTTTTGTGAGTGAAATTCATGTCTCTCTGCTGTCAGTCTATGCCTATGTAATCATAAGTTTATTTTTATAGTAGTTAATGGATGGACCATCTTCCTAGCCCCATACGTATTTACATTACGTATATATATTTTAGAAGTTCGGCCTTATAGAAACGGAAGAATTCTTCCTCAACATTACCTAAATAATACATGCGACATTGAACATAGAAATTATAAGCATTTAAAATATCCTAACATGAAACAATAAGTAAAACTAAATCATTAAACTATTCAGTTGACATATTACTCGCGATAAAAATCGATATTGTTATTGGCATACGATTGACGATTGTCGATCATAATCGAATAGACGTCAGAAATGTTTCGTGACATTATAGTATCGATAAAGTCTAATCGATTGCAATGATTGATGTCTCGATTTAGCAATACGTTTGTGTTATTATCGAAAGATATCGTCGCGGCACAATACACAATACACAGCCAATTTACTCGGAGACTATCGACAGTACGTCAGTGAAATTTAGGCCTTGTATTCTATGTACCACTTAACAATTATGTAGCGAAATAACATAAAACAATGTAAGGGGTGACTATTTGGTTTACGTCATTATTTGGTGAGATTGGAGCTTCTTTGAGAAATACAAACTTATTTTTGCAGTGGGCTAAATCAATACTGTACATACGTAAATTTTCATTCAGACTACAGAACCCTTCACTGTGCGTGGTCTAACACATGCTTAGGCGGTTTTTTTTTACTAACTATGTGCGAATAAATACATCATTTAAGGAACGACTCCCCATATAATGTGACATATTATTTGCCCTTATCGCAATTTATTAGTGGTCAGCGCATCTTTTTCTTTAATACATTCCTATCAGCCGATGGATCGTTTCTGGTTCCACATTACAGGTTGGAACGAACATCGATGCACCACCCGATAAATTATTCTGGACTCCTCTGAACATTTGTCATTGGGTTTTTCCTAATTCTTACGTTTTTTCTGATGGTCTTTTTACTTTCAACTGTAAAAAACTCATGATCTCTATTCCCAACCCGATTAGATTTTTTGTAAATAATTCACTTCTTTCATTAAAACCCTAATTAGGTTAGATAGAAACCATGACTTTTTGGGGGGTCCAAAATCATGGTCCATATAAGGTTGTGCGATGATATTACTTCTACGTTGTATACTTTTATTTTTCAATTGAATTTTAAACTTAACGCGACTAAATATTTAGCTCAGTCTTGGTTATCCTAATCTTGCCTAGTATCCCAATGAGCCAAGAGCAAATTCACGGACAAAGCAGCAATCAATCTTTATACACCGCGGAGCAATTTATTGTATAAGCCGGAGTTATGTACATTGTGACGTATGTACATATATGTACGTTATTACACGACTTACATGTTGTTACATAAACATTACCAATAGCATTGTGCAAGTGATCCGATATGTAATGTAATTGTCTAAGATTATATTAACTTTCTTCTTGTGGTTATTATTCGTGAACTTTATATGCTTTATATACAGCTTTATTCAAGATAGTGATATAAAATATACAGATAAGATATTAAAGATAGTGATGGTGATAGTGATAGATACGAGTAGGTCCAGTTAGAGCCACTTTCTTCTAATCCTGAATTTGAGTGACATACTGGTAACATCGAACCCACGACACGCGGCGCAGCAGTTGATCGCTCAGCCACTGTGCCAACCGTGCCGTTTACACAATCTTATCGTAAACGTTGGCAGACGATGGAATCATCGCCAATCGATATTTTGACAATTGACTTATATGTGACGTAATCAAGCCGGACTGATGATTTCAAAAAGAAGTTAATTATGATTTGGTTTGATCGATCCATATTAAGTAGATTATAATTGATCTGAAATATTATTAGATTTTGTAAGACACTTTACTCAAAATAGCAGGTGTTTTTTAGTACATAACTTGTTTCTAACGAACAAAAATGTATGGAGCAGTTGATTTTTTATGCGATTCCAGGGTTGGTCTCATATTAGAGGATGATCGTAATAATGAGCACAATGATCGCTTAAGAGGTTTGCTGTCAGCTAAAATAAGGTTCCATACACGAAATAAAGTTGAAGTGTTTGTTTGTTTCTTTATTTGAACGCCCTTATCTTGGAGTTATGCCCAGTTGATGCCAATACGCTTTCACCCTATACCATGGGACTTAAACATAACTGGCGAAATTTGGCTGTAAAATAGGTACGTCACCGCATAACCCTTCGGGGATTACAGGAGTGATGTAATGATTTTTATGTTGAACGTGTTTATCTCTGCACTCGAATGTCAAAACTCTTTTTGCAGTGCTCAATTCTTGAGGAAGGATTTAACATCAAGCTACCACTCAGAGTGAGAAAAACCGCGGGGAACAACTAGTAATTTTTATTCATGAAATCAAAACACTAGGAAGTGGTGAAGGGTGGGCGTTTTGGGGGACTGTCTTTTGTAAACGTTTTGACGTTCAAAAAGTGCTGATTCTCAGCCTAATTTCAATAAATTAATTTTGATTTTGATTCCAAAAACAAAATTTATTACGATTTATTCGTAGTATTTTGGCCAAAAACAAATGAAAAGCATCATGTGAGACAAACAGCAGATGTTTGACCGTAAAAATCGACACCGTATGTATTGCATATAAGTACGTAAACCATCTGCACAGCCACAGCTGAATAGTGAAGTCATATGATCACTGACCGGCAAGCTGCCTTGCCGCGGGCGAGGCCGGTCGCGCTTGCGAAGTTGCGACAGAGCGCGGCGCTGCGCATAGGCATCGCCACGGGGTAATGTTTGCTGTTCCATAGTATAACATCACGCCTGCGTAAGTGGCAGAGGAACCTATAGTACCTACACCCACATTTTGCCAGATATGTTTAAGTTCCATGTAATAGGGAGCGTCAACCCGTCTTGAGCAAGCCTGGTGATTAATGCTCATGCCTTCTCTGTATGAGAAAAGGCCTTTGCCCTGCAGTGGGGCAGTAATAGGCTGGTACTTTTTTACTTTAATAGGGAGCAAGCCCGTTGCTATCAACCGAGCATGAATCTAATATTGACCCGGGAATTGAACCTAGGACCTCACACTCAGCCGTAGCGCTTGCGACCGCCAGAACATGCGATTTGATTTGTACTTACACTAATGACCGGATCTGACATAACTATCTAAGAAAAGTGTATAGTGTTATAAGTTAAGATGTATCAGGTGGTTCTAGACAGGCACGTAGAAAAACTCTTTATTCTGCGTTAATTTCACGAGCAATTTTCCATGAGCTGTTGGAGGGTAGGTACTCTTTACACCAACATAATGAAAATTGTGGGCAAATAAGAAAAAGTTTCTCTGTATAATAAGAGCCCTGAAAACTTATTAAGATTTCTGTCTAATGTAAAAATACCTTTTATAATATCCTTCAGTTCTGGCAAAAGGCACTATGTGACCGATTTTTTTTCCTGTCTGAAATAATAACAGTTTTTCTGTGCTTAGCCTTGTAGGTATTTTTATTAGGTATGTGCTCATAGACACTTATCTCATGTATTTATTTAGATTGTAATATTGAAATTCTACATGCGAGAATATCAATAATTTTCATAAGCTACTGCCTCAATAAATACATAGGTATGTAAGTACCTACCCACAGTTAACTATCTAATGGAATTGTAATTTAATATTTATAACATAATGTATTTGAAACAGTAATGGAACTAAAGCGAGAGGAAACCTCTTGGGCTAAATTATATCCAGATTACCACAGGATGATCAAAAAACCACATAAAACTTTATTCAAATCAGTAAATCAATTTCACTGTGCAGTACGGTCTCAAAGAAAAATGTAAGTTTGATTCTGGGTACCTATAAATGGGAAATTATAAATATCCACTCCACTTCTTTGCGAACATGAAAACGCAGGATATCTCGAAAAACTTATCAAAATCAAGACTACATGACCACACAGACGGACAAAGTGGCACCAACACTTATGGTCTTTTAAAAAAAATTGGTAAGAGACCCAAAAATACTGAAACGCAGTACAATAAATACCAAGGACCCTGAAATATAAAACTTATAACGATCCTCTGTAATATTTAATTAGAAGACGCTACGCACCTTATAGATAATCAAATACCACATAAAACGGTACCAAGGCACGTCAATTAAATACCAGTAATAATAAACATGAACGGACAATTTACGACCAATATTAATACCAAATTGAGATCCCTGCATTACTGGCCACAAAATCAGAAGCCATTAAAACGTATTTGTGGTCATCATTACCTAAGATTTAATGTCCCTAAGTTATTAGATTTCGAAACATCTTTGTACGGTTGGTTCGAAGCAAATTACTAGACAATCGAGGTCTGGAGAACGGATGGATGTGACAAAATGAATGAAGGCTAAGCGCGGAGCGGTCGGTGATCGGTGAGCTGTAGGGTTGCCAAAGGTTCTTTGGCTGCGATAAATAATTTGTTGCTGTCGGGGATATAAGCGCCTGCTACCACGTCTTGAATAAAAAAGAAAGAAATTTCTTCCTCAACTCTTGAAAGCATACCAAATGCTTGGAAGAAGCTCTATGATTATAATAGTCAGGTAGATCTTGTTTCAAAAGTGAATAAATATACTGAACGCCTTCGAACCTGTTTCCTAATCCTAAGTATGTACTTAGGATTAGGAAACAGGGTGTACTGACTTGGTTTCACCTGCGCAGCATACAACATAATTATTATACAAGCTACAGATAGGAAAAAGAACTTATTAAATTTAATTTCCATTCAAGCATCAATTTCATTTCTTTGGATGCTTCGAATGGCTGATCTGAGTCGACAGCCCTATTTTAGTCCAAGATGCGCACACAATAGGAAAATATGTACTACTGTGTTGCAATATTTGTTTGTTCATTGTTAATGCATTATATCGTCTGTACCATGTAATGACGTTGGTTTAGCAACGCGAGGTGGGTTTTGTGGTCGCTGCTATTGCGGTCGACTGCTTGATCAGGCCAGTGTGGTGTGCCTATTTTGAACTTATATCATTGTCATCAACATCTGTCTTGCATTTTCTCAACTATATTGGGATCAGCTTCCCGGTCTAACCGAATGCACCAGTACTACGTAGTAGTACACGGAGTTACTGCCTATCTGACCTCAACAATATAGTAGCTGGGTAACACGATAACTGTTGGTAAGACTGATAATCAGACTTTCGGGCTTCTGACTCACCGTACCGACTGTCAGAGACATGAAAATGTCAGCACTTCATCGTACGGTCACCTAATATTAAAATGTTCTTACTCAGGCTCTTTGTATAGTATTAGATTTTTTCGAAAAATTAGGAGCTTAGAGAGCTTGACCTATTTCAGGAATAATTATGCTATGTACTGTACCTATGCCAAGGCTATTGGCCTTAGTTTTAAATTAAGTCCCCACAGGAAAGTTTGGTTAAGCAGTTAATGACCCTAAAGGTTAAACTGCGAGAAGTACATAAAAAAAACTGTACCTATGTGAAGTTAATTTGTACCCACGATGCAGGCAAAATTCGTTGGAAAGCCTTTTGTTTTAAAAGAACGTCTTTGACATCATTTTAACCTTCATGCTACTTTTCTTCATCCAATTCTTTGAGTGTAAATGTACAATCGTAGTCTTGTAAAATGTAGTCTCTGTACTGTGCTCTGTATATCTATTTCTAGTATTTTTATTTCTATTGATGCTGTCTACTCTACGTTAGTATCTAGTACTCTTGCTTAGTATTTAGTTAACTTCCGAACCTTCTTACTTCCACTTCCTTCCTGGACTCACAATTCAAAACCTGCCTAGCCTTTTCCTAACCATATTGGGGTTCGCTACCAGTCTAACCGGATGCAGCTGAATACCAGTGTCTTACATGGAGCGACTGCCTATCTGTCCTCCACAACCCAGTTACTGGGCAACACGATACCCCTTGGTAAGACTGGTTGTCAGACTTTCGGGCTTCTGACTACCCGTAACGACCGTCAAAGATCTACAAATGACAGCCGGGACCAACGGCTTAACGTGGTTTCCGAGGCACGGAGGACTCTCGATATGTTACGAACGGTCACCCATCCACAGACTGACCTCGGCAAGCGTAGCTTAACCTTCGATCAACCCATGCGGCTGTTTTTATTTAGCCACGAGCTCCTCCTCTGGACTCACAATTGAAGTATTCGTCAATAATTTTGTTTTGTGTCGTTAATACATGAATGATTACAGATAGGCTGGACTCTTTCATTCTGGATCATTAGTCCAGAATTTCGGCTATACAACTGAAGGAATGTTTATTTATTTATTAATGTATAAATATCTTAATATTGTTACCAACACAATTAGAGTCTCATAGCGACTCGTAATAAACAATTTATTGTAATTAATGTATAACAATAACTGTAGTAGGTAATCCGTGACTTAGATTTGTCTTATGAATTGTCTTCGTAATTATCATGTTTCATTTTAGCTCGTATATTAATAATGATGTACATTGCAATTTAGTCGTAAACTTAACTACTAGCGATGTCATAGTTACGTATATACTTTAATGACTTCAGTATACTAATAAGACGAATTATCAAATAGTTTTTTTAAACTTTGCCTCACACTAGGAATTGCTACTGTATCGTGGGTGCGTTTACAAACGTTCAAATTTACATACATAAACAGCCAGACGCGGAACAACCTGTAGGCCATACAAATATTTGTTCCGTGCGGGAATCGAACCCACGACACGCAGCGCAGCAGTCAATCGCTCAGCCACTGCGCCAATCATGCCGTTAATGAGGCTTATGCTTTGCATGAGTAATTACATATCCATAGTTATAGATTTAGTTGGTTTCTGTACGGATTATTATCATAATGTGTTCAAGAAGCAATATCAGCTCATGTGTTTTGAAAATTATTCGTAGCAGTCTAGTAATTGAACGCCAGTCGAAAATAGTTAAGAATAATAATAAAGTAAAATTTACCATGGCTTCCTCTTCACACACACACACACACACAGACACACCACTACCATAATCAACACACATCACATTCATACTTATTCTTTTGGCGTCACATGCGTTTCGTAAAATAATAATATTTCCCAATAATCACAGCACACGCAAAACAGAAATAATGTATTACAGTGTTTCATTAAGAATAATTAAACACTACAGTACATTCTTCTTGTAATGCTACATAACTAAGTTCATACATAACACAGTTTAAGTCGGAATCCTCGTGCCCACAGACAGTTTTCTCGAGCTATTCGTCATAGTACCGTAAAGCTCGGTATGCCGGTGATGTAACCAGTAACTATACTTCCGTAGTCTAGGTACCACTTACAACCTACTGGTTTGGTGCACTGCCATGGTGTAATGATTATATTCCTCTTGTTTAGTCATCATCTATCTAGCCTTTTCCCAACTATGTTGGAGTCTGCAGTCAGTTAGATTGGATGCAGTTGAATATGACCTCCACAACCCGGCTGGATAACGCTATACGCTTTAGTAGGACTAGTGGTCAGACTTTCGGGCTTCTGACTACCGGGAACGACTGTGAAAGATCTATAAATGACAACCGGGACTGACGTCCAGCCTATCATTAATATAATTTTCACTCTTCCTTTTAAGCCGTTGGTCTTCACGTGCTTTCCAATCAACCCAGCCACAGTCTTGGCAAGTGTAGGTTGACCTTCCATCGACCCGTGCTGCTGTTTTTAACTAACTTCTTTTTCAGCTACGAGCTCCTCATTCTTTTTAATTACTGTAAATAAAATCAGTTTTTAAAGCAAATTGAAAGTTGAATCAATCAAAACTAGTAAGTGCTTCGTTTAAAAATATTTTGTGCATGATCTAAATAAATTAGATTATAAATAGAGGCTACACAACATTGACCGTAAGTGCAATAAATCTTGCTCCGCGCGCCGGCGCAGTTCCGAATGCATAGTTTACTAAGTATGTGGAACAAGTTTACATGGTACAAGCGATGATCATACGCATGAGAAAGTGGCACGAGTTTTAATTATACAGGGGATTTAGATACCATAACATACGGATAGAGTACCATAATTATAATATTTTTTATGACGGGTTATTTTAATATTTACTAAACATTGTCGTAAGGAACATTTTGAGTATAAACGTGAAGGTGCACACCTAAGAAAAGCTGCATTTAAATAAATACATAATTTCCACTTCCCTTATCAAGCAGGAGATAGAACAAACTCATCGGAGTTTGTTCTACTACTTTTTGTGCCTATCGAGGCACAAAAAGTAGTTTACGATTTGGAATAGCCCAGTTGTTGGCTTCCCTTGACGCCCAGTTTGCAGGTCCTCAATTGTGACCAGTCCTAAATTGTGAGAGTAACATTTGATTCCAATAATTATAGGTATGACAAAAACGCAAGGTAAATTTGTCTAGTTTCAATAGTGGACGCATTATGTACCTATATATTTATATATTTGAAACATTGTAGGTATGCTGGAAATAAATTGGGATAAGGGAGGATGATAATGAAAAAGACAGCTAAGCGAAAGTTTTTGGTCAAAACCGTGATCGAGTAGGTACTCTTAAGTTTGGGGATGTCCTGGAAACCAGGAAGTACGAGTTAATACACCAATGCCACCGTAAGTGGTAGAATAATCTATACTATAATAACATAAACATCTTTAAATAAAGTGAATGTAGCGCAGGCAGACATTTTACTTAATCTAGTAGCTATATGGCTCCACCCAATAACTAGATAAAGAAAAATGTAATAATATAATAATATAATTTAGTGATGCACTGTTCTCCATCATACAATTCTAAAACAAAATAATAACTCGCATCATCCTCCTGCCCTTATCCCAATTTATTTAGGGTCGGCCCAGCATGTCTTCTTTTTCCATACATTTCTATTAGCCGTCATCTCAGAAATCCCATGCTTCATAGCCATTTGGATGTTCTTGTAACCCTCCACGTTCATACTCAAAACATTTAAATCAATATTAACTCTACTCGTATTATTATTCATTTGTATCTTTACCGGCTTAGCTTTTTCCCAACTATGTTGGGAGCGGCTTCCAGTCTTACCGGATGCAGCTGAATACAAGTATTTTACATGGAACAACTGACTATCTGACCTCTACAACCCAGTTACTGTACTATATTATTGTACAAAAGTATCATATTCTATACTTTCTTCATTTATGACTTAAACGTAAACCAATAAAATAATACATAGCCAATTAATGCTTGTCAATCTTCATAAGTACTGTAAGTGACTCGATTATCAAATTGCTTTTAGTTTTACTATAGTACTATCATGGCAAATTGAATTCCTCACGCGATACCAAAGTAAACACACTATGGTTACGCCATATTTTTACTGGTGATCTTGACACGGCGTTTGGTCTTGGTCATTTTCGCAATTATTTAATTAGTTATCACATTCTCGAATACGACGACGACACAAGCTTAGGGTGTGATATTAGTAATTAAATAATTCATTTAATTCAAATCATTCAGCTTCTGCGTTTTTTATACGTTAAACCAGGTTTTTGCTCCCATTCTTCCCTGCTAACCGTTACGCCGTTATATTTTGCCTCTTTAGATACCTCACACAACAAATCCATTATTTTTAAGGTCTTCCTCCGTACATCAATATTTGTATAAAGTGGTTTTCTTATATTGTCTTGTTTCATCCCGCGAAGTCTATTAACTTGGCATTACTACGATCTGATTTCATCAATTAAATTTTAGGAGTTCAGAGGAAAGGAAAGAGTACCCTGTTTTGCCATTTCCTAATCATATTTCACAACTATGACACACGTCTATTGATTGATTAATCCTGCTCCCATTATCCTGATTTATTTGGGTTGAGCACAGCAAGTCTTCTTTTTCCATATATTTCTATTTGACATCATCCTAGTAGTGACCTCCATCAAAGCCATATCATCTTTTACACGATCCATCCATCGTTTCTTTGGTTTTCTTCTTTATTTGTAACCTTTCGTACTCAATACCTTCCTTATACCATGATCCTCATTCCACCAAATCACGTGTCCATACCATGACGACTTCTCAAGGGCGTGACTTTAAGATAGACTCCGTTCATTGATTATATTATCATTTATTATTGACGATGTGCATTATTTGTTAACTAAAATCCCAAAAACCACGGACCACGGTTGCGGCAACTACATAGATATTCTGATAGCTTGAGATAACGTTATCTATCAATTCAGATTCAACTAGTCCAAATTCTCGGCACTACGCATCGTCAATTCATCACTGCTTTTCATATCATGTCAGGGCCCTTTTGACATATGTCCGTCAAACGCCATCTCAACTACACGCGTTACGTCACAAACGTCAAGACGCAGTTAAATTAGGGTTGCGCTTGCGCTCATCTGGTGAAAGCTAATTGGCTAATATTGTCCGTTAACTTGTGACATAAATTTATTGCGTTAGTTTTGATGATAACGGCTTATGTGATTGATTTATTTGGGAATGTTGTAATGTTCATTAGTTTATTTGTTTAGTATGGTAATCGTAGATATAATAAAGGTGCATTCTTAATTATTAACCGTTATCTTAATAAAACGCTGAAGTACCTCGCAACCACGATAATTGCTGTTTTAATTATAATGATGCTAGGATGAAGGAGGGTGCATTAGACTGCCTCCTTGGTTTAGTGGTCCAAAGCGCGACTGTTCGGCGTGAGGTCCTGAGTTCAATCTCCAGGCCGGGGCAAAATATTATTGAGTTTTTCCTATAGAAATTTTCTCATTAGTCACTAACCCGTACTCTGGATTTGTGCCCGGTTGATGGCAATAGGCTAGCCCCCTATTACATGGGACTTAAACATAACTGGCGAAATGTGGGTGTTACTATAGGTGCACCTCTGCCTTACCCTTCGGGGAATGAAGGCGTGATGTTATGTATGTATGTACTTCTGTACGCGTTAAAGGATATATGTCTGTCACTGAGAGAAAGACACAGCAAATCAGAAAATCGCCTACATAAGTTCAATAAGTTTTTCAAGTATAGATCACCAAATGATAAAGAAAAAAGAAAAGGTTATTTTAATCTACTTACCGTTATACCGTTACTTTTCTATCGGTTCAATACTCTCATGTAAGTTTAAGAAGTGGATTATGATAATTTCCTAATTTGTAATGGTACAGCAGGCCCGTCGCAAAATCAGTATAAGCTGACCTCTTCTTCTATTGAATCTCCGCACTACTCGAGGCCAGCTCGGTCTATCCAAACGCTATTGGTTAAGCTTCTGCGAAGATTTACCTAATGGAAAATTTAAACCTCAAAATAATTTTTCGTCGAGTCGAGTAGGCCGTAGCATACAAAACCTATTTGATTCGACAAATCTCAGTCGTATTTTAAAGCAAAGCATTTTCTTGAAGGTTTAACTTAAAGTTGCCAGCCAGACAGTAATCTGTTTTACAATTAATTAACTTCCAGGCTTCCATACATTTTGTAATCTCAATTAAACAGCCGTCAGTTAAACTCTCAAAGAACCATTTGCATCCAAGTTCCAAAACCTAGCACCAATGTATAATAATAAAATGCATCACATTAAACACTCAGTGTTCTTCCATCTATCTCCTAATTGATCGATGCTGGGCCCGACATGGTCCATAATTATTGTGACTAATATATGCATATAACTAGCTGCGCTCCGCGGTATTACCCGCGGGTTTTTCAGAACTGTCACTCACCTGAAGTCTAATGTTCATGGTTTTTTCTTTCAGAAGAACCTTCTCCGTACAATAACAAACAACAAAAAAAATATTTGCGAAAATGATTAAGCCGTGCCGTGACCAACGGAAATAGGGATTCATTTATATATAATTAGAAGATAGAAGATTTCCTTAGCAACTATATAAATTATGGTACGTAAAGTATATAGAATGTCCACGCAACGAAGGTGTGTCGACATTTAAAGACAACAGGTCCCATACCTGCACTCAATTACAACCATACAACAAAAGGGTACGAACACAAGAAAAATGTCCATGTTGACCATCAACAGACACACGATTATTATAGACAAGCAATTTGCTAAAACCCACACTAACAACGTAGATTTCATATTACACTGACATATTACCTCATTAGTTCGCAAATTGTTTTGCATAACTGCAGACCTTATATGATTTATTATGTAATAAATAAAGTTTGTCCGTTGAACGTGGCTTTGGGCGCAATCGTAGCCAGCATTTGGTTACATTGTTATTTTGATCTGTGTCTCTGCTTAGTCATCGTTAGGCTTTATCTGGTATCTGCTATGCTTCTTTGATCTATTGTGTTGATTTAGATGTGACGGGACATTTCTTCGACACGATCAGCTGATAACCATGTCTTTGTAGGACAGATAAAGACTTCGGAAATCGTATGTTTCTTGATCTTCTTCGTGTCCGGCTTTAAAACCAAGCCATCTTTGTGCTGTCTACCTTATTACCTTGATGTGATTTTAGCTCTTATAACAATGTCAAATTAACTTGACCACAGTAATCTTTCTAACTAATTACAATTCTATTCAAATACGAAACAATTTGTCAAACAATACAATCAATTTGCACTAAGCTGTCTGAAAGGTCAATAGTGTCATTGATGATTGTCTATGTTTTTCAACGCCTCAGGTAAGCCCAGAGTCTTTGGTAATAGCTTTCAATATGTCATCGACCAGTTGAATCGCTTGGGGAAATAATTCCATGGACACGAAGTAGATAAAAAATAATAGTATCGTGGCACTGATGAGATGGGATTCGAACTTGACTATAGGTACTGTTAGACAATTTTAAAGTTAATAGCTTCACAAGCTTATGTACGAGAAGGCATTCAGAAAAAAAAACCCTTCTTTCGTTTTGTTTTTGTTTTACATCCGAATAGTCTTACTTCCTTATACTTAGCCTACTTTAAATAAATGAGTGATGATTCTGACTGCAGAACCACCTGAAAAAAACATCTCTATGTATTGATAAAAAGTCTCTTTCAGTCAGTAATCTTTTTAGCAATCAATGTTAATCATGAGTCTGTCAATAATTATCAAAACTTTAATCAAAATGAATACAACTCAGCTACCTGGTGATCCTTTCAGTAACAAATCCAAGGCTTCAAATAAATAATTCAGTGTGCTATAAATTTAAATAGAATCCGTTAATGCAGTCGTGACGGACCGTAAAAGCAGATGTAACAATGACGATTGGAGCCAAACGATTATATTCATTATAATATATTATATTGAATGACAGCTGATCCGATCTTCAATTCAAACTAGTGTTTATTTGCGAGTTTACTTGCTCCTGAAATATTTTGGTTATCATAAAGTGCACATACGAAAGACGTTTCAACTATATACGCAGGTAATTAATATGACAAATAAAGGCCTATATCTACTCAATGATATGAAGGGCTTCTTTGATGGTGATTTGAATAAACGATGTAATTAAATCCATCTTAGCGGAGGCAGAGGTATAGAAATAGAAACATGAAGACTAGTTAAACTGGAAAAAACTTAGCAAGCTAAGATGACACAAGAGACAACATTTTGAAGGGGAAACTAATTTTCACAAAACCAGCGAGTTTCCCACCTTTTGGGTGATTTATAAGTGGTTCATACAATAAATCGACTCCACCCAAAAGTTAGTTACTCACTTGGTACTAAACGTGCCGGCGGCGCGGCGGCGGTGGTTTGGGAGCCAAAACATGGGATTTCTAATTACATCTGTTGTTCTAATTTCATCTTCCCCACTGTTGAAGATTTCTTTATTAGATATCCTTGAAAACTTATGAAGATGATATTCTTGCGGAAGTCCCGCATTCGCGTTTCGTAACAACCCTAATTTGATCTTATACATATTTATGGTTTTGCACAATTGCATACATATTCAGATTTATGTTCAGTCACGCAGCAATATAAAACTGACATAGATTTATATTATTAATAAGATTGATTTAGAATTGACGTGCATGACAATGGAAGGAATCCTGTCTCAAGTAGCTACCGTGCAGATCAATCTGCGAGGTTAAATCACTCTTGCCAGGGTCGAGTCCTGGATGAATTACTATTCTGTACTCATCGTTCTTCTCTTTTTTTTTGATAATGTTCAAATAACTCATATATGAATAATGCTTTGGATAGATTTTTATCAAACGCCTTATATTTCTGAGAGATTTTGCGATTCTATTGGAGACTGCGTCTGTCTTTTTCTAACTTTAGCTTTCCGCGATTTTTTGCTATAAGTACAATAGCAATAAATTTCGTTGTATCCAGCTATAATTAAGGCTTCGTGCGAATATGAAACCACTAAGCAATTTAAGCATGGAGTTTACAATTATTGTCAAAGTTTGCCCAGCCCAGATAATCAAAAATTGTCTAACTTAGTCGTTAATTATTGGTACCTACAAGAGGATAATAAACGGGCTTGGCCCTTGTGGAGAACGTAACCTTTTGTAATGAATTGGTTATTTCATTTAAGTAGACATTCAGAAAATTGTAAACATTCTGTTAAACTTTTGTTATTAATTTAGGTAGATATGTACCTATTATCTATACCTACTGTTTCGTTGTTTTTCTTTTCTAGTTTAAGCTTATCAAAAGTAAAAGGACCATCGAGATGACTATATAAATACATTATTATTTTTGAAAATTCAACCTACATTATATTTTATGTATCAGGCTTGTTCAACCTTCAAATCAAATCAAATCAAATCATTTATTATCAGGTAACAAAAGACCCATAGATAAATACCTTAACCTAAGTATACATATTTATAACCGTACTAAAACTACTGCACACGAAGAGCCGGTGTCGTGTTACGCTGCGAGGTGTCGCGTAGCTGGCCGCGAAAACGCCGATACAGCACACCTTTCGGCCAAAACTCTTCCTTGAGGAAGGTCATCAAATGGTGAGTCGGAACGCGCACCATGAATGACTTGAAATTGGTGCTATGGCGCGCCTCCAACTTCTCCACCCTCAAGGTCCAGTTGGTCTTCACCCGTAAGTACTCTACGATGTCCTCCGTCTTCGTAGAATGATGCAAACGGGAACCTTCAAGTCGGGCACATTAGCTGTAGCTTTGAATGTGAAAACTGCATTATTAAGATCCTTTATCATACTTTCAACGACCTCACTCGAAACCTTGGCTCCTGAGACATCCGGTACACTTTTACAAAGCAAACTCAAGTATGTTGAAATTACGTCATAATCATTCATCATTCTCTTGCCCTTATCCCAATTTATTTGGGGTTGGCGCAACGTGTCGTCTTTCCCAGACTTCTCTTTTATTCGTCATCTATTTCTATGTATATTACTTTCACACAGTCCATCAATCGTTTCTACATTTATGTATCCATCGTTTCATTTCATTTCTTCGTTTTTAATCCCAAAACTTCGTTATAAAAAATGCTATGGATACGAGAAGCAAACGACGTACATTTTCACATGCGTTTCGCACCGTGTATCCATTAGCGATCGGTCGCTTAGTTTTTAAGATTTTACGCCTGGCTGGAGGCCTTAATTTTAATTAAGCCCCCCACAGGAAAGTTCGGTTATTCAGTAGATATCCCTAAACGAATAACACCGACTTCTTCGGCACGATGACTCTCCAGTAAACTCACTGTAAGTTGTCTCCTCAACTCGTGTACCGACTCACACGCATCTGCGGTGATCTATCGATCGTAATTATCTTGAATTACTTCATTGACACCCTTACCTCGCAGTTGGAATAGCTCACGAGATTATTTTTACGAGATTGTTTACACAACAAGTCATTAATTTAGCTTTAATTGTTTTTCGTGATAACGTGTATTGTGTAGCAAACAATGTTTTTAATAGACCAGTGTGTTATTGTTCTCTTACTTTCAAAATATAAGAACAACCCCTCAGTTCCTCATCTATTTCTTTATTTTGTGCGAATAAGCATGAAAGAGCGTGCTCTCTAGTTACTGTTATTATGGTTTTCTGAGATCATTATTTTAACATTTTTAATTTATATTCTGTAATATTTCAAAGGAAAATCATAATAATCAGGCATGAAGTTTGAAATTTCAGTATTGTAAAATAATTTTGTAAATGCATGGAATAAAAGGCTTGTATATTTTATTCATTTTATTTTATAAGATCATTAATTGGAGGTTAAGTCCGTATTTACGCATTGAAGCCGTGGTTGATTAAAGCAGAGTACTATTAGTACACCTCTACCTCACTTTTTGGGGAATGTAGGCGTGAAGTTATGTTAATTTATTTGTATACCTATACATATAACTTGTTTCCGAGCAAGTTGGAATAACGGCCAGACATGTTCACCGAATAAAAACACAGCTTTAAGCACACAAATACCTTTTTAACGATGTTAGTTAGCTTGTTAATTAAAAGTTATTATTTTGCAAGATCTATTAAATTTTAAGTACTTCAATGATTGACCTACTGACTCGAATCGATCGTCATATCAAAATATGTTGACGATATTATGTGTTGTTAAATTTAAGAGGTAATAAATATATTATCGCACTGATGTACTTAAGATAATATTGACAAATATAATAATAAGTAAGTGGTCAAGAACAATTAATGTTTCAGGGTAAGATTAGCCACCCTGTCTCTTTTTGAAGGTAAAAGGGCTGCCAAAATTGGGGTTTTTATAGCCGATAGATGTACTTTTACCTCCTTACATAAAACTTTGGAAAGGGGAAGGGGACGCCCTTGAAGGACATACACTGACCTTATTGGTGTTGTTCTTCATAAAGGTCAGGTGCATAGTACTCGCAACCGACGTGCATGTAATGTGTGAATGTAAATGAAACAAAAAGACTATGTAAGGATCGTAGCAGGTGGCGTTCTGTAGTATCTCCTTACCGCCATGGGAAAAAGGCGTGGGCTTATGTATGTAAATATTACATAAAAATAATATCGTTGGTTAGACTTTCAAATGAGCGTGAAGACCCTCAACAGAAATGTTACATCTTGGTTATCTAATAACTTTTGATGCGAGAAAAATCCTATTATCTTGAAACCATTTCTATGTTATAGCTACCTCTAATAACTCTAATATCTACATTCTCCCATTATAAACAAATAAAGAGGTTCACAGTTCATAAACTGATTGAAACCTTATGCAATCTGTATTTCCCTCTCGGTATGTTCTTATGTCTTTTTAATTACATACGTACATAAATAGGCGTAGGCAGAGTGCCACCAGTTACTATCCTTACAAACTCCTTCTGCTTCGTTTACGTTCATACATCTGGTCATACACGTACGTCAGTTGCGAGTACTACGCACCTGACCTTTTTGAAGAACATCACCAATAAGATCTGTGTATGTCCTTCTAGTGCGTCCCCTATCTGCGTTTCCGATCTCTCTAATTCATTCCCCTAATTCTCATCTTTTTAATTATCTTATAGTAATCTCTTCCTCCTTCACAGGCTGCCAGTGCCCTCTTCACCCTCGACGGAGCGCGAGGCGAAGCCCTATCCCGTCGCCTAGCCCGCAGCGAGCGTCGCCGGCGCCGGTGCAGGGCTGCCCTGGCCATCTTAGCGCTGCTGCTACTCCTGGCAGCTGTAGGAGCCGTGGAACTCCTCATGTCGAGGGGACAAAGAGTGTTTGGGGCTGTATTACGCTGATAATTATCTGGTGAAGGATATAAACTATCACGATAAGAGAAGAAACTACTGTAGAAGTATATTCATGGCCCATTTTTGAAGTTCTTTTTAATCGTAGTTTTTTTATGCAATGGACATATTATTTCATATCTTTGTTGAATTATTGATTCAACAAAGATATGAAATAATATGTAATCAGAACCTCAGAAATCGGGCTTCTTCGATTCATACGTTCGTTAAAATGGAGTAAGTTATACCTATAATTATGATTCTGTATGTATAGTTCGATCGACCACATCGTCATTACATTACTTTTGTATTAGCCATGTATTAACCGTTGAATATTTCCTATTAAGATGTGTGACTGGTGTACCTTGTATGTAGGTACGTCCCTACATTACCGATAACGCAGTCAGTAGGTATAGCATTATTATACCCATACATACTGGAGAAGTGCCCAATAATGCATCTTTGCCCTTAGATAGTACGATGTCAATAGAGAGTATGCATTAGGTGTTCAATTACCCGTTTTCGATTTTCAACTCTCGGATCTATGGCGAGAGTTGGAAATCCAACAGCTCGCTTTTATTTAGGCATTCAATTGGGAGACGGGCAAAACTCCTTCACTGCTTTATGTGTCTCCTTATGAAATATCATAAATTCCTGCCAAGACGTTGGCACCGGCAAAAGCTGTTTGGAATGTTGGCACTCATATCTTGTCCTTATGCATTCACGACACGGGGATTTGAGGCGTGGGAAGGTATATTTAGATCTTGGTTTTAGAGCCAGTCCTGATAATATTACTAAGGACACTCCAAGCACCTTGTTTCGTCCAGTATTTGAACGTGAATCTCCTTGGCTCGAACTGCCACTAACAAATTGGCTTTTGGTATGCCTTACATCATGTCAGGGTTTGTACATTGCTGGCTCAGCGTCCCGTCAAGGATGGTAAAAGGATGTCTTGTTTTTGGCTGATTGCCTTATCATTGATTGTGGTTTGGCTTTTGATGAATTCTGAGTAACTCGTGTTTTTGTACTGAAAACAGAATATGTTGCAAGTTTGCTCGGAAATAGTCTTACACTGACTAGACCATACTGCTTTTCACACGTATAAATTTGTACTGAAATATATGTACATATTGGTGTAGCTTCAGAGTCGTAACACATAACTTAGCACACAAAAGTAAGCTAAGTTAGAAGGTAAGTAAGCTGTCTCAAGATCTATTAATTAAAAGTAGATAAGTTAAAAAATTCCATGCTTAAAAAGCAAACGATTTTGATTCCACTATCGAATATAATATTATTATATTACATTTAAGTAAGCATTAAGTTAAAGTTTAAGTAGTTAATTTTGTAAATATTTGTTCCTTATTTTATTGTTATTTAAATATACGTGTGCCTTCCTACTTAGTTCTAGGATAAAACAAACATAAAATAAAATGTGAACTTGGTACAGAGGTTTCTTTTGGGTTTTCTTTAATTCACATGTCATTTAAATTTATTTGCTAAATTATTCGGAGTAAAGGGTGGTTTTATTTGGTCATATGAACAGTAGACGATTTTAAAACCTAATCATTTATCTTATATATAATTATTGGCATAATTTATAATCTTTGTAACAAAGATTAAAACAAAAATTGAAACTTTTATTTTTCTTCTTCCTTAAATTCAAGGATTCAAGAGAAACGAAATGTATTAACTATGACTTACCGATTCAATAAGACTCCATTTTGATTCAGTATTTCTGTTGTAATGAATATTAAAATTTAATATTTAAGGTACAGTCAATAGAAAGAGATTAATAGCTTAGACAGACGCCAGCACATCAAGCTATCCCAAACTGTCAATTTTATTTATATTTTTAATAATTGAACATGAACCTTATTCTTTTGTAATAAAGTTGTGATACATCAAAGAAATATGACAGATTGTGGTAGCTTGATGGCCTCTGTACTTATTAAAAACTACGCTTTGCCGACATAGAATATGAAAAATGAGTTTTAAAGGTTTTCAAATAAGGAATGTCAGACCATCCAACTTATACTTAAGAAGGTTTATTGGTAAAAAAATACCAGTGGCAATAATTGCATCACAAGCTAAAAGATTTAAGGTGTGCAATATTGATGTTAGTTTAAATAAACATAAATATTCATTATCTTTGCACTCGGAGTTTTTAATTATTAGTTTTATTGGCGAGGTATGGGATAAATTATGTTTCAAAAAATTTCGAACTTTTATTACTTTTATTACTGTAGGCTGTTAAGAAAAGCCATGTCAATAATGTCAAGGAAATATTCTCCACCACACTTTTTTATATTAGTCCCATAAAATGTTAAATACTGGCAACATTAATTGGCATTACTTCACATTGCTCTACAAATCCATACTATAATATTGTTATATGTGTGTCCGTTTATCTGTCTTTCACGGCAAAACCACTGAAAGGATTTCGATAAAGTTTGGCAGAGAGATAGATAGCATCCCGAGGACGGCTACTTTTTATCAGCAAACTACGCGGGCAAAGCCGCGTGCGGAAGCAAGTAATACATAAAAGAAGGGCTACATGTCAAATGTTGGATATCTCTGTACTTAAATTTCACTTAAGATTAATAATATTGTTTAAATTAATTAAGTAAGTAATTATTTAAATAAAATTATTTGCTGTAATAAGTTTTATCAAAATTATATGTATTATTTTTATCATACATAATAGTTTATATTGTTTTAATTTGAAATTTTGATAGTGGGATACAATCTGTTTGACTACTTATATATAAGTAATTTTAGGATTTTTTTATGTCAGTAAGTAAGTACCTAAATCTTTTTTCTAAATAATCCGTACCGTTGTGGGAGGAGAAAGTTATCTAAATATTATAAAAATATAAATATTAGC
Source organism: Phlogophora meticulosa (assembly GCA_905147745.2). Lineage (NCBI taxonomy): Eukaryota > Metazoa > Arthropoda > Insecta > Lepidoptera > Noctuidae > Phlogophora > Phlogophora meticulosa. Next base: position 3,744,198 of record LR990534.1, read on the forward strand.
ACTGCTTTCCTCGCTTCATACTTTCTTCTTCTCTTTATCTAGGGCTGTTTGGGACTAGACTAAATACTATTTCTTTCTGTAGTTATATTACGTTACGTTAACATTTGTAGTTTATTTGTTTTATTCTTGTTTTTTTTTTTATTCTGTCAAGCTATCAAAATGGCGTATAAATGTGGAATAATCGTAGGTCGCCTTCCTAATGGCTAAAAGTATTATATTAAAAAAAAACATATCATCTAAATGTTCTAATTGAATTAAAATTAAAATGCAAAAAAGATATTCTGTTAAATTACGATGAGTGAAAATTAAAATGATTATTGGATGTTTTCTGTCGGTGCCATAAAATATCAAAACTATACAAAACCATAAAAAATATTTAATTTAGATATTTACTAGTTTTTCTTTTTTATTTACTGGGTATTGCTGAGTGTGAATCTCTGCCCAACCCGTGGAATACAAGCATCATGTTATGCGTTCTCCATTCCTTCGATATTATGAAAAATCCATAAATAACTATTAAGTATCAGTTTAGGTTTTAGGGTAAATAATAATATGGCCACATACAATGTAAATAAAATAATGAGTAATGAGTATCTATCTAAATATCTAAAATGCATTTTTTTTGTTTTATACATTAACACCTTGTTTCTGGAACGAAATTATCAATTCCTCACATTTTAAACGCAAGTCAATTGTTGCGGTTGGCTGTTGAAAATTAATTCAACCAATCACAGAAATTAATGCGGATTTGACAAATTATCACATTAATTTTGCGTTTTTTTTTTATTCAAGAAACTTGGTCTTAGTGACCCATGGCCATAGAGCTTACAAAACAGACAATTTTAAGTTTTCTCCTAGTTCTAGCTTATTTTAAAATTGTGTTACCATTCTATCAAATAATAATAGTGTCAGCAGGAACAACACCATTGCCATGTCAAAAAAATGCTTGTATTGTGGCCTTTTTAAAATCAAATTGAAATATTTGTGATCGGAATATGTGATTATTGTACCTTTTAGTGTATTTCTATAAGTATTCGACTTTCGTTATTTGTATTAGTGACCATTTTAAATGTCTGCACCAAGTGCGAATGTATTTTTCATTAAAAATAATTTAAATAAAAAATGTATAATTTCTTTGGTTTTTTATTTAAAATAAATACAAGATAACAGTAACTGCTTAAATACTATCAAAAATATCATTTGGCACAAAAATTATAAATACGAGATGAAATTATATAACAAACATAGTAGGAACGTAGAATGAGACAAAAAATAATTATTTATTTTTGCGAGTCTTACGTCGCTTAGTGAAAGAAATGGTACCTAAGTACTGTCAAGGAATTATTCTGTAAATATGACTGCGTCTACTTTCTGGTCCTGTTCGTTGGTGGGCACCTCGTCCACTACTTGACACGAGAAAGCAACTGCCACCACCTGGAAATATCGTTTAGAATAAAATATGAGTAATCAGTAATCAACAGATTCGATGGGCTAGTGGTCGCAAGCACTACTGCTGAGTATGGGGTCCTAGGTTCGAGTACCGGGTCGACTAGTAGATAGTTAGCATAGTCTTAGGAGAAGTATAAAATATCTGGAAATTCTATGTAGCAGCATGGAGGTTCGATATATATGACCGGTGGATTACATGGGACTCTAACTTAGCACATCAAACTTCTAACAAGGAATCCTGCCATCAGAGTGAAGTGATGCGAGTATGAGGTTGGTTTACTCAATGGACTCCTAGATCCCTGTAACGTCTTAAAAAAACCCTTAAATATAGCTGGCGAAATGTGGGTGTACCATAGGTACGTCTCTGCTTAACCTTACTGGGAATATAGTCGTGATTTTATGGGTGTCTTCAAAAACATACCTACCTAAACCTGCCATCTATCAAATAATAATAATAATAAATAATGCTGGACAGTCCACACAGCATCATCTAGCCCCAAGCTAAGCAGAGCTTGTGTTTTGGGTAGCTAGATGACTGATATACTTAATACAATACATTACATAGTTAGATAGCAAATACCCAGAACACCCGGAACAAATCTTTGTAGATCGTACAAAAAATTGTCACAGGGCGGGAATCGAACCCGCAACCTCCTGCGTCGCAGGCGGACCTTAGCCCGGCCAGCTACACCGGTAGTCAATGTACACCAACTACATCAATTAAATATTAAGATTGAAACAGACAGGACGTCAAAGAAAGAGATAGACATCACATGTACCTTAGGTGCAGTCTGAGGGTTACTCCTGAGATTGGCAAGGAACTTGTCATAGTAGCCGCCGCCGTGACCGCATCTGTCACCAGACTTGGAGAATGCTACTCCTGGGGCTATCACCAGATCCAGACCTCCTGAAGAAAAGAGTAGATATTTTTTGGTAATAGTGTAAATAGCCTAGCCCAGGTTACTCTCTTATAATGTAGCTTTCTAAATATTTATTTAAATAGGTTTAATATTTTGAGTTTATCCATTACAAGCAAACAAATCTTTAATCTTTTTATAATTTTAGTTAAGATATAAGTCTGAAATCGAAGTCGCCAACCCGCCTTGAACAATGCTCATACCTTCTCTGTATGAGAAGTGGCCTTTGCCCTCTAGATAGTGTGTAGTGATAGTGTGTGTGTGTTTGTGTGCGTGTGTGTTTGTGTGCGAGTGATAGTGTGTAGTTTTCATGGTCAACAATAAAGAGTATTCTATTCTATTCTATAGTGGGACATGAATACGCTAGTACCTAGGTACTATTTATTTTACCTACCGGACTCAATAGCATTTTCTCTCTTCTGATCTTTAGAGTGCTGCGCAATGCCATGTCTGGTAACAAACATGTTCTTCTCATCATCACTTTCGAGGAGCAACATCTTCATGACGCCACCAGCGTACTGCGGGACGAAGGCTGAAGCCCCTCGTGCTTTGATGTGGCTGATAATAGGAGCTGTGTTAATTTCTTGGTCAGTGCTCATATACAGAGATATGCGCTTCGCCGACTTGTACCAGGGATGGTTGACTATCTGGAAGATTAAGAGATGATTCTGTTAGTAAGTTTAAGTGCGAGTTTTACGTATATAATGTAAATTAGAACACAATACGACTCACGACGCGTATTGACGTAACGGGTAAATAAGTTTTACTTTTGTTTAATTTTCAATTTTACAAAACGTTCTAGAAGTTTGGAAGCAAAGTCGAACAGTCAAAATTTAAGCAAACTATGTTCCTGACGAATGCTAGAAGAGGACTAGGTACCTAATACATTTATTCAGGAAAGAAAATACGGGGTGGCAGGGTTGATTCAAGAAAAAACGGAAGACTGCGACGAGCGGCTCTGGCCCTAGGGTAAATACACATCGCATGCATTTCGAACAAAGACTCGGGACTCGTGAGAGAACTCGAGTCTTTCAGCGATTTATACTGTTTCAAGGCCGGATGCCTGGCGTTGGATCGCGTTCTTTGAAGACGGGATAAGGCGAGTTGATTAACAGTCAATTTCAAAAACATATCCCAATCCGCAATCTTGAATTGCTGTTTCTGATTCGCTCTCTTAAGGTTTTAGATTGCAAACTTGGTTATTGATTGGTTACAAACAAAGATCGATCTCTTTTCAGATACGTCAATAAATATAATACGTTATATATTTTAATATTATTATTTATTTACTATATATAAGTAATTAGTTATTAATTAACTTATGAAGAGCCACTCTATAATTAATGATCTAGGGCTTTAGCTACCTATGCCTCTGACAAAGACCGTTTGCTTCTGACAAAAACAATTAAAACTATGTCAGACAAGAGGACTGCTACTTAGTTGAAATGTTTTCCATTTCCCAATTTCCTTACCTTATCGTACACAATCTCCGACTGTCGTTTCTTGTCTTCAGTGGACAGTGCTGCAATGCGCGCTGCTATCTCGGTCCTCAGCAGGGCTTTAGCTGGACACGGTGTTATTTTCGACATTTTGCAGAACTGGAAAATAAGTTATAAGTAACAGTGACTAATTAGATGAACCAGTATTCAGAAGACCCTCCACGGTAACGAGCGATTACTTCAAATGCGTTCGACTTGCTGCATGTTAGATTTTCAACTGAAGGAATGTTTGGAATTAGGGTTTGCAACATACAGCACATGACAAAGACAATTGTATAGTGTTATCTATAAGGTAATTGTTACTATGTTAATTAGTATGGAAATCTATTAGTACGGTACCTACTTAGATTACGTGTTAATTTTCTATGGCAACAAGAATTACAACAGTTTTATTTGTTTTTTTTAATAAGTACAAACTGTGAGAGATTTTAATTTTAATTTATTAAGATATAACGTTAAGCTACGCTTACCGAGGTCAGCCTGTGGGTGGGTGACCGTCTTACCAAGGAGTATCGTTTTGCCAACTAACTGGGTTGTAGAGGCAGTCGCTCCATTTAAAATACTTGTGACTGGAAGCCGACCCCAACATAGTTGAGAAAAGGCTAGGCAGATGATGATGATGATGAGTAACGATACCGCTAGTCAGCAAGGTGGCTAACGGGAAGGGTATAGAAGCAGCGATGACTATCCAGGATGTACTGGACGAACCGCTCACAATGCCACCGGCATTCATTTTGTCAATTTAACAAAATTCATTGCGTTATTTACGTCTCTATGCTAACGACTTTGTCAAACATAAAAAGCAATGGATTAAGATTTTCTTTAAAATCCTTCGGATTGTGATTGGAAGTGTATTACGCAATTAGAGTGTAAAATGAACCTATGTTTATTGAACTGAAACTTCTCTTGGGATTTTGTGAATTGGATTTTATGAAACGAAAAAGTGTGACGAAAAAGAGACGACTATAGATGTTTCTGTCACTCTCTCTGTTTATCACCTCCATGGTGTATTCATCTCATTCTCTTACAAAAAAAACAGAATACAAAGATTCCCTTCTACCGCGTGTAACTCACACTCGTTTTTTTTATTTATATTTTGATTACCTCTTTGTGCTAGTGGTCGCAAGCACTACTGCCGATTATAAGGTCTTGGACTTGATGCCCTGGAGTGTTATCAGGTTTGTCCTTATAGAATTACTCAGCACGCAGCACCACTATAAGTGACTCACGTCATAAGTGAATGCTTTCGCAATTATTCATTCATTCATTCACGTGGGTGTCATATATATACACCTCTGGCTAAGGCTTCAGGGTATACAAGCACGATTCGAGATGTAAAGTGGTGACGGACAAAATGTCGGTCACCAAGTCTAACGGAGACTGCTCTAAATACCAAAGTTTTAGGGCTCCATATATCGGGCAATATAATTTATTGGGTAACTCGATGGGCAGGTTAAGAGCACAGGTCATAATTGGGTATAAATTTGTTAATGATGATGATGGATGCAGTAACTATTGAATTATGGTCCAAAAATTGAGGTTTTAAGGTCAATTCTGAAATTATGATGGTAAATTATCGATGGTTTTTATGACTTCTACTTATACCGATTAATAGGGTTTAGTAATTTATTGAAGAGTTTTGTAGGGCTATCGGAATTTGACGTAATTAGTTAAGTATCTAGCATGGGATCGTGGATCCCATGTGTGTGGATCCATGTGATGTCCATGTGTGTGTCCCGTGTGGTGTCCATGTGATGTGGATCCTACACTTGAACCGGGGATCATGGGAGCTAGTGCGCCCACTAGCTCCCATGATCCCCGGTTCAAGTGTAGGATGTGAACACCGGGGTGGTTTTTCGTCAGTAAGAGTCTGACAGATCCCTCCGCCCGCCCTAGGGCGGAGGACATCCATGAGGATATTCCACCTCGGCAAAAAAAAAAACCAGGTGAGTATGCCCTGCAGATATGCCTATACTATAAGAACTTATTATATTCCTCGCCCATTTTTCTTTTTTTTTATAACAAAAAAAATGAATTCCTTCTTATTAAAAGCTAAAGTGATATTGAATTTTACCATCTGCAATTTGTGCCCGGTTGATGGCATGAGGCTCGCCTATTGATTGGAAGTATTTACTTCAGACCAAGCACACGGTAATGACACACAAACTGAACTTGCTAAATTTGGGTGTACTATAAATACTTACGCTTCTGCCTAACACTTCGAGGAACATGTAAGTAAGTACAGCGTGATGTTCGTGTTAGATTCGTTTTATTGGTAAACATTAGACATGCACTTTATTTTGGAAGGTACTTACTTACCTATTTTAATAGTAAGTTGATTTGGTGCTTATCTACATGAATAGTTACCAATCAGTTAATTTAAGCAAGTTATTATGCATAGATCAAGTATGTGCCTACGTCCTGCGTTTGCAATTGAGCTTCCAAAAATATTAACAATGTGTTTTTTTTAAATGACTTTCAAACCCACTCATAAAGTTCAGTTTTGCGCAACAACTTCAAAAGTTTTCATGATTTTCTAATTGTTATTTTGAAATCGACTAAATTTGCACCTCTGTAAAGTTGATATTTGTTTAAATGGAAATAACATCAATTGGGAATATGGATATAAATATAGAATATCTACGTAAGTATAGGATTACAAGTATTAGAATGCAAGCAAGCAAGTGTTTACCTATCTTAAATTGGTTATTATCTGATAATAGAAACTCTTTTCCTGAACAATACTGGTTGCCGTCCTAAAATAAAAAACCGTACATTCAAATTTGCCTAGTTTTTTTGTAAGATAATAATAGAATAAGAAACAAACAAACCTGTGACGATTTAGTAGACGATATTACACCATTCGAAATGTAGTTTGTTGAGGGAAATTACTCAGAAAATACACTAACAATAAGGTCAAATGGTCGACAGATTAGAATCACGAGTTGTTTGTTAAGAACGAAAGAACAAATTCATAAATGATAACGCAAATTAGACTTACCGAATGACACGACAAAATACACAGTGAGTAAGGAGCAGACTGATATGAAATCAAACGATACGAAATGATAATAAAACTTGAGACTGGCGCTAACCAAAACAAACTGTGACATTATTTTTACACGTGGTCATACTAGTAGCGCCATCTATTGGAGCGGCAACAAACTACGAGGCGAGCTATCACACTAAAAAGAGAGGTGCAATGTAGTGGTATTTTTTGAAGTAGTTACTGCTTTTGACACTAGATGTCCCTTTGAAGCAATATTTAGTTTTTTATTTTGTAAGTGTATTACATGCCGCAGGAAGTTCGTTCGTAGCAACCATAGTAACTTCTAACTTACGCGAGTTATGTCTAAGTCCCATAAAATAAGCAGTGAGCATGTGGTCCATCTTGAAAGAATTCACATGATTCCAGGTTTCTAGATTAAATCCTACAAAACTTTCTTGTTAAATCCCATCATTAATTCATCAGATGACATTCTGAGGTATTTCCCCTTATAATTATTGTTGTGGTAAATATAATAAATATCAAGCAGGATTCAGGATCAAAAATATTCATGTTTGATTAAAGATAGAGTAGCTACTTATAGCGAAATGATTACAATATTGAGATTGATTACCTATAACAAGATAAAAAACATTTATTTGAAAGTATGTATATTGAAGATATATAAATAGTAGACCTGATAGGCTCATTCACACCTATCGAGAACAGGGTTCAAGGTAGGAGATAGAGAAGGCCTGGCTTAGGGCTGTAGAGAGAAGAACCCACTAAGCACTCCGTCCGCATCCCTCCTAGATCAAGTAAATGGATGTGACCACATTCTGGCTCACTCCACATGAAGGACAGGTGGCACTCAACATCCATTTACTGCATGGATGACAGGTGTGGATGGTCTAAACGGCCATTGATAGAACCGTCAGGCTGCGCAGCTGACAGACCCATTACGTTATCACGGTGTGTCGATGGAACGAGACCACGGAATGGGGACAGACGATAACGGATAGATATCTGGGCTGGCAATAAAATCAGGATCCTGGAAGTTTCCATGGCAAATTATTTAAATGTGTTTTTATTTGAATTTTTGTAAGCTTTTTAAATGTCTTTTATTAGTATTTTAACGTTGTTTGCTTAGATGTAAGTATATTATGCATGCTGTGGTGTCCTGTAAGTGAAGGAGTACACCTACGTGATACCTTTGTTGCCTATAATTTATTTCCCATGATTAGTGTACATTCTTTGTTGGAGATCCTAAATAAATAAATAAAAAATAAAAAATATAAAGGCTGTGTTACACATTTTCCACTTGTCCTTAAATGTCATTGGTTCCCAACCTGTGGTACGCAATAGGCAAAATATGGTCCACAAAAGGCTTAAGATTTCATGTTATTTTTCCACTAGAAATGTTGTGTTTTCTTTTACAAAATGTAGTAGTTACTGTGTAGTTGCACTTTACTTTTTGGTTCTGTAAATAATGTGTAAGTTTCAATTATATAATTAATAAATTCAGTATATTTTTGGATTTAAATAATTTATTTACTTCTGAGCCCTGGTATCAACAATGAAATCTAAATAGTCTTTGGTCAGGAAAAGGTTGGGATCCACTGCGGGTTAATTTGATAACCAGCGTCAGACAGCACCTGTCTGACAGTATACAGTTGAAATGGACCTGTTGGTTTTATTTTATAATAAATGGAAATATGTATTAATCGATTTCTATGGTATGGTATGCGTAGGAATGAAGGACATTTCATGAGAAAAGTTGTGGGATGGCTATAAGAGAAAGGCAATACAAAACCATGAGGGATGGATTATGTAAAAGATGATATGGGTAGGTAACGAAAGGGTGGTTGAAAACGGTTGACACTGAGATGACAGCCAAAAGGCTGATAGAGATGTACCTATATGCCGCAGGATAATAGGAATAATATTCTTATCGCGGATTATTGTAAAATAATAATGATTTTCGTACATATGCTAGAAGATATGATAAGATGCTGTAGCGACCCCAGATCTAGATCTGATGATGAAGGATCTAATGAGTAGGTAACTCATGAAACTTTTATTCAGGTGTGGTATTTCAGGACAAATAATGATAAGTACCTTTGTCCTTTGACCTACATAGTTCGTTCCGTAGGTTCTTTGTGTTAAATTTTATTATCTAGGTTATGCCTGTCAATATTTCAGACCTGGATTGGAAATGTTTCTTTATGAATCACAGACGATAATGTAAGAATGCTAGCGATTCTGTGCGAAGAAAGAGTAGCAGGAAAATTTAAATGGCTATTTATCTGTACAAAATATGTAATAATAATATAGTACCAGCATCAGACACTAGTTGTCTGGCATTATTGCTGAACTGGACCCTTTTAGCTCAGCCGTAAGGCACATAATTAATAATATATTTTTAAATTTATTACTACTGTTATCATACACCTAATTATTTTTTGTTTTATTACATGTTTTCTATATTTCGTAGTATGTCGTTGTGTGCCTGAGCCTCATCATCCTCCTGCCCTTATCCCAATTTATTTGGGGTCGGCGCAGCATGTTTTCTTCTTCCATACATCTCTATTTGCCGTCATCTCAAGGGTCACCTCTTTTCTTGCCATGTCATCTTTCACACAATCCATCCATATTTTCTTTGGTCTTCCTCTGCTCATGTTACCCTGCACATTCATACTCAAAACTTTCCTCACAACATGGTCCTCATTCCTTCGCATCCTGCCTGCATCATTGCCTGAGCCTGTGCTGAATAAATGTTATTTTTCTTTATTTTCTTTCTTTACCTAAATGCCGGTTTCCATGAGATGTTTTCCTTCGCGTTTATAAAGCTGCTTATAGTAATATAACAGCTAAGTAAAGGATCCTTAAAACAAAATATGTTTGGAATAAGCGAAATGTGTCGGATACTGTAACTAGAGATGATTGATATGCAACAAGAACGTGAGAGCGATCCTCATCTTACGTAACGTGTACATTATAACATCGTTTGTTTTATTATATTATCATCCGTTTTGTTGCCATGAAGGGCATTTTAATTGCCAATCTGAATCACAATATACATGCGATATTTTGTTTGTAAGTGTGTGTGTGTGTGTGTGTTTGTTATCATCATGCTGAAACGTCTAAACGTATTTGAATGAAATTTGTTATTAAGGTAGATTATACTCTGCATTAACACATAGGCTACATTCTATCGCGAAAACCTGAAGCGTTTCCGCGGGAAAAGAATCTTCTCATGTTGACTTTTTAATCGCGGGTTACACCGCGGGCGTAGCTAGTATAAATGTAAAAATACTAATGCCCTGACATGCACTTGACGGCACGGTTGGCGCAGTGGCTGAGTGATCGACTGCCGCGCCGCGTGTCGTCGGTTCGATTCCCACACGGAACAAATATTTGTATGGCCTACAGGTAGTTGTTCCAGGTCTGGATGTTTGTGTATGTGGCTTTAAATGTTTGTAAACGCACCCACGACACAGGAGAAATTCCTAGAAAAACGTTTTCTTAGAGAAAAAAAATGCAAATCTTAATTAGGCATAACAGTTATATTTGGGTAGTTAGCTCCATTAGCTTACACAGACAGCCCCACTAAAAAATTGCGGTTCAAAAAGTGCTGATTCTCAGCCTAATTGGAATGAATGAAATTTCATTTTTTAAAAAGAAAACAAAAAAACTATTGGCAACAGATATAACCACGCACGGTAAAAATATGTAAGAAAAAAACAAAAAAATGGCACTAACTTGTGCAGACAGCCGGAAGCCCCACTACATAATTCCAGTTTAAGCAATTATTATGTTTGGGCCCGACAAGTTTTAGTTAGTATTATCATCGGGCCCCACAAGCAGCGGGGCCCTACGGTAGAGCGAGAGTACCAGGTAACAAGGGGCGCCGAAATGCCAAAAAAAAACAAACACAATTTCAAGTTTAAAATATGATGTGTCAGCATCGACCAAAAGCCAACGAAAGACAATCTCGCACTACCTTTACTATAGGATAGTTAAGGCCAGAGTTGCCTAGGATAGAAGTTACATCGGTATTTCTTCTGTAAATCACCATTGCTTTGCATTAGTGAAATACTAGCGGCCCGCTCCGGCTTCGCACGGGTATAAAATATATATATTATACATATAAACCTTCCTCTTCAATCACTCTATCTTTTAAACCACATCAAAATCCGTTTCGTAGTTTTAAAGATTTAAGCATACATAGGTATATAGGGACAGAGAAAGTGACTTTATTTTATACTATGTAGTGATCATTTCAGCCGAAAGACGTCCACTGCTGGACAAAGGCCTCCCCCAAGGATTTCCACAATGACCGGTCCTGCGCCTTCCGCATCCATGCCCTTCCGCGAAACTCCGAGCATAGCACGCTCCATCGCCCTTTGGGTGACCTTGAGCCTTCTTATGAGGCCCATAGTATAATGCATGGGAACTGGGCAGCAGCCCGGAGTCTGGATTTGTACCCGGTCGATGGTAATAGGCTCGCCCTCAATAGGGCTTAAAATGGGCTGGGGAAATGTGGGTGTTACTTTAGGTGCACTTCTGCCCAACTCTTTGGGGAATACAGGTGTGATGTTATGAACTGGGCACTACACTTTGTGCCTATTCGACAAGCTCTGTTCTGTCTCCTGCTTGATATGGAGAGAAGTGGAAATTATGCATTTTTCTAACTCCTCCGCTGTTCTTTTCTGATGAATTTCGTTGCGGGATCCAAGACAGTTAAATCGTTTCTCCGGGACTCGTTGGACTTCATTGCCTCGGTCGCCACTGTTGATTCTGGTTTTCAGGAGTTGCAGTGGTTTGGCAATAGTGTGGCTGGCTTGTCCCAACTTAGCACATGGAAGTATTCCATACATACAGAAAACCTAGTCAAGTTGGCTCTAGTCGTCGGAACACTAAAAACCGTGTCTTTCCACATATTTCTTTCATGACTAACATTGTGATAAGCCTAAGTAAACTAGGCTCTGTTTGTTTGTTCCCTGGTACTCAGTGTACAAACAAGGAGTTTTCTTTTGAAATATTTGTTGCCTCTTTGTGTAGACTCTAGGTATTGTGCACAGCTTTTATACTACCTATATACAAAACAAATTGAAGTGTCTGTTTGTAATGTTAAAATAAATGCAATTTGCTAAATGCAGATGAAAGTTTACGTATACGGTATTTATCCAACAATAACAGTTTTTTAAATAATTGTTTGAGCAAATTTTCGAAACTGCAGAGCCAAATTGAGTTAAAAAAATGAGAGCCCATGTTTCGTTAAATTCCACGTGGACACAACAGATATTATTTTTGTGGTTTGTTTAAGCAATAACAGTCTATCTTCAAGATCAAGCATTACTTGCCAAAGTCGGCCCTTGGATGGGTTTAAGTAAGTATATACATGTGTAATACATATCTATGCCTGTTATGTGCTGCAGATAAGCCCGGCGACTCATCGACATCTCCTTTACATGCAAATTAGTTTACTCTCGGCAATGTAAAGACGCGGTCGCTATGTATATAAACATATAGGCATGTACTGCTTATGTGCACAGAAAATATAAAGTAGGTTACGTTCAAGGATGCCTGAAGAATATCTTGTAGATTAGTCTCTGAAATAAGAATCTGCATGTTTTTAAAAATTTAAAAAGAGCTCGGTATAATATAGATTGACTTGATTTTAGACTGCTTTGAGTGGTGGTTGAGTTGGTCAAGGTTCGCCAGCAATACTGCTGAGCATGAGGTACGAGGTTCGATTTCCAGGTCGGACAACGCGTTAATAGGTTTACCATCTGCAATTTATCATAAGCAGCCCGGAATCTGGATTTGTGTCCTGGCAATAGGCTCGCCCTCTATTACATGGGTCTTGAACATAACTGGCGAATCATAATATGTGCACCTACTATATAACAGAGGTACACCTATGCCTTACCCTTTGGCGTATACAGGCGTGATGTTATGTTTTTCTTTGATTTTAGACCTTATGTGCGTTAGACCAGTGGGGTAAAATTCTGACTCTAAACTCTTTACTTAATACATCTCTACAACCTTAGATCTAAGATCAGTAAGATAATCAGGATATCAGCCTGTTACTATCCCACTGCACGGCAACGGCCTCTTCTCATACAAAGAAGGCCATTAACCACCACGCTTGCCGTAGTCGGATCGGTTTCCACACGATTTTTTTATCACCGGTGCCTAGAATAAGCTTAGAATTGACAAAGTCACTTTGGTACTTGAACAAATTTGAACCCTCACATCTGGTAAAGTCTTAACTACTGGGCCATCAGACAACACAACTCGTTTTACGTCAATTTTATAATATAGGTAGTTACGTCATAATTCTATGCCCTGCTTTTAACTATTTCGGAGTCGGCTTCTAGTCTAATCGAACGCAGCTGCATACCAACATTTTAAATGGTGCTACTGCCTATCTGACCTCCACAACCCAGCTACTAGGCAACACGATACCTCTATTAGTAAGACTTTCGGGCTTCCGACCACCCGTCACGACTGTCAAAGATCTACTAATGACAGCCGGGACTAACGCAACGGTTTATCGTGCTTTACAACCTGGCAACACGATACTCCTTGGTAAGACTGGCTGTCAAACTTTCGGGTTTCTGAATATTACCTACCCAATGATATTTTAAGAATGTTAGGAATTTATAAATAAATAATAATGCTGGACAATCCACACAGCATCATATAGCTATCCCAAGCTAAGCCACAATGCTCCAAAACTATTGTATGTATCTTTATTTACAACCCACCACCTAAGTTCACATTGTGGAATGTAATAAACGTATTGAGTATTGAGATTTACGCTTGAATTCATTTAAAAGTATAGTTTGATGAAAGATAATTTATCTATCTATAATCTATACACAATACACATGGTATGGTCTTATCTAATCAGTTATATGTGACATAATCAGCTTTATCAGTAATTTCTTGTTCAAAGTCGGCCACTTGAAGAAAAACGTTTAGGAAAGTCGGCCAATTGATAGATTATCTCACGGAATAGTTACCTTGATATACAAAGTGACTTTCCATTAATTCGCTAAAACACTTATGAATATCACGCTTGCAGTACGTGAAGGGTACCAAGGCAGAGGTAATATATATGTTATGTAATATATTGTGTTTTATAAGTCCGGTGTCATAGGGGGCGAGTCGTCTTTTAGTCAACCGGGCACAAAGCTCGACTCCAGACTGCTACTGAGAAATCCCAGATGGAAAAACCCAATAACACTGTCCGACCCGGGAATTCAACTCAGGAGTTTATGCTCAGCAGTAGTGAGGAACTCTTGAAGCACTATGGAGCTTTTACTATGGAATCCAAAATATGACTGAATAAAACAGCCGTTCAGTACATTTTTTCATTGCTTTATCTCGAGACAAGTAGGGAACAGGCCTTAGAGCGAGTAACGCTTGGACTTTCTTTGAATTAACTGAAATTCAATTATCTTTAAAAGAACTTGAGCCAGTGACATAGCTTGCTGAGTTGGCAAGCTAAAGTAGCACTGAAACTCCTGAAAGTCAAAATCTACAGTGGCCTGCTTCACCAATTAAGCATCGACTCAATAGAGCTCAATAGAGAGTAAGGTTTCAACTGTCTTGGATCCCGTTCGAAATTATTCAGAAAAGAACAGCGGAAAAGTTAGAAAAAAATATAATTCCCACTTCCCTCCATATCAAGCAGGAAACAAACCAGAGATAAGAGCTAGGCCAAATGATTAGGTACTGAATTAAATAAATAGTAAATAAACAAATAATGCTGGACAATCCACACAGCATCATCTAGCCCCAAGCTAAGCAGAGCTTCTGTTATGGGTACTAGATGACTGATATACTTAATACAATCCATTACATAGATATATATTTTTTATTATACATAACAAACACCCAGAACACCCGGAACAAACATTTGTAGATCGTACAAACATTTGTCCCAAGGCGGGAATCGAACCCGCAACCTCCTGCGTCGCAGGCGGACCTTCGCCCGCTGCGCCACATAGGTCGTCAAAATTATTAATCGCAATTAAGTTAATCCTACCATTCTGCCTTCTCACAGAACCAATCAATTAATATCTTCATTGTGGATCATAGGTAGGTACATAATACAGATGTTAAATAATTAAGTTGAGATCAGCCATGTCCCACGCATAGGGCATACAATAGTTTCTTACATCTACATTGGAGTTGAATTAAATACATTATGGTTCCAAATTATTAAAATTTCAGGTGTCAGAGTCATGATGGTCCAGTGGTTTAGGCCTCGCCTCTTGTGCACGAGGTTGTGGATTCAAACCTGGGCAAGTACCAATGTGAGTTTTTTTCAATTCATATGTACTTTGTACTAAGTTTATCTTGGACATCACTGACATCAGTGAAGGAAAACATCGTGAGGAAACCTGGACTTATATAATTAATATAAGTCTGAAATCGCCAACCCGTCTTGAGTAAGCATGGTGATTAATGCTCATGCCTTCTCTGTATGAGAAGAGTCCTTTGCGCTGCAGTGGGACAGTAATAAGCTGGTACTTTTATTAAAATTTCATAAAGAGAGAAACAAACACAAGTACACATCAGTGGGCTACTGAACGCATCATGACTGGGGCAGACTGTATTGGAGCAGTGATTTGTATGATAGGAAGTCTTTTGTAGAGTAGTAGCATTTGTTTACTAACAGATCATGGAGATTCTTTTAAATTTTGTTATTTAGAATTATTCTGATAAGCCCCGGGATATTATTAAAGATGCGTGTTTAAAACCACAAACATTGTAACATTATCGTCTGCCAACTAGTTCAGCAGTGGACTGCGATAGGTTGAGTTGGTTGAAGAGGAGAATGCAAGACAGAGAAAGATATAGGAAACATGTTCCCATGGAGACAGTCATCTTGTTGACCTAATAACGATTGCGTGTATACTTGTGACTAGAAGGGACACGCACAATGATTATCACTAATTGATAGTTAAAGTCGTCGTCACGTAGAGCACGACTTAATGTATCAAGTAAATCTTGTAGAATACGTTCACACAGTGTCGTACTAGACTTGTTACAGTTAGTAGTGTAGGTACTGTTGAGAGTTGAGATAAATCCTAGTATAAACAAAAATAAAACAGCTTAAGAGTTAGTTTTTAGGGCTCTCTACTTATTTAAGGTTTGAGGTATCAAAAGAGGAAGAATCGGAACACTCACTTCAATGCCCGTCTGTCTGTCAAGAGTCTTTCTCAGGAATGCGTGGAGGTATCAATTTGAAATTAATATCAAATACGGAGATCTACGATCTTTTGGAGCTCTACAAAAATCAAGCTTCTAAGCTAAAGCAAAATAAAATAAGGCCCTTTATACGACATACTTTGATAATTGCAAGAAAATTAATTAAATAATTAATTAAAACCTATAGGGTAGGTTCTTCCGATTTACCTAGAATCATGATATTGGGCAAGAAGGAAGGTTTACAAATTTGTGGGTACTCTGGACCCTTCGAAACTTTATGTATATACTATAATAAGTTAGTAGCTTAGTATCAAGACAAAAGATAAATATTACGAACGAAAGATATTCGTATTTAGAACTAGCTGTGCCCACAACCACGGCCACGTGGAGTTAGTAAACACAACAACGACACATCAAGGGTTTTAAAATTTTGTTGTGCGGATATCTAATTCGTTTATTCTAAAATGAAGTACAGTAAAACGGGGTGAATCGAATCACCAGGTTGAATCGAAACAAATCTTTAAATGATATTTAAACGTTGATTCAACATTATTAATTACTGACAAGGTGTTGAAATAATTCATTTCAATTCCTCAAAGAAAATAAGAGTAACAAACAATGTTAAATATAGCCCTTCAAAGTTCTGTTTCTACTCACTCCTGTATTTCTGTTGACCCCGTTTTACGGTACCTTAAGTTACTCCTCATATAGTTAGCTATCTACCAGTGAAAGTCTCGTCAAAATCAGTGCAGCGGTCTCGGAGATTAGCTCGAACAGATAGGCACAGACAAACAAACAGATAGGCAGACAAAAGCACAGACAACAAACAGACAAAAATTTAAAAAAAATGTTTATTTTGGTATTCATATGCATTAAGTAAATAACTGTTATTTTATCATTACAAACAGACACTTCAATTTTATTTGTTTGTACAGATGTTTAGATAAGCGGAGGATAGTCTGACAGCCGTTGGCTGAAAGGCGGTTAGCTTCAATATAAAAGTACCTAATCTATTGTACTTGATCGATTCTAAACGTACTATCAATTAGCGATGTTATTTATCTATACTATCTACTTATACTATTATAATAAAGCTGAAGAGTTTGTTTGTTTCAATGCGCTAATCTCTGAAACTACTGGTTGGATATGATAAATACTTTTTGCATTTGATAGCCCAATTCTTGAAGAAGGTTATATCATGATCCTCAGAAGCGGGTGGAATAGTTAGTTTATATAAAAATTGCTAAAATGAATTTTGGGCTTAAGAGCTTACAAGCTCTATAAGAGTCGGATAGCAAAAGGTCGCATACTTAAATAACAATTACATAATATATGTAGTGGATCAAGCGGCTGAGCATTATCTGTCTACGTTTATTAATTATTTGGGCTAATTATTATCTGGTAAACGGTATACGTGCTACCTGATTCTACCTACATGCAAGTAATCATCGAATAATTACAGTTTGAGTCTTGACACCCAAACACATATAAAAAAGAAAAAATGAAAAATGACGCGTTACTAAAATATTTTGATATTAATTCATAATAAATAAAAATAAATATTGCTGGACAATCCACACAGCATTATCTAGCCCCAAGCTAAGCAGAGCTTGTGTTATGGGTACTAGATGACTGATATACTTAATACAATACATTACATACATACATATTTTTTTATTATACATAGCAAATACCCAGAACACCCGGAACAAATATTTGTAGATCGTACAAAAATTTGTCCCAAGGCGGGAATCGAACCCGCAACCTCTTGCGTCGCAGGCGGACCTTCGCCCGCCGCGCCACATCAGTCGTCAAACAAATAGAAAAAAAATAGAGCTACAGAAGACTACTGACGGAGAAAGAATCCTGGAGGGAAGTTGCCTCCTTCTGTGAGACCGTGATGGTCCAGAAGGAGGCCGCCGAGCGGGACCGTGAGAGTGCACATCCTGCTCGGAGAAGAAGGCGTGGAGGAGGCAGCCACCTTGATGCCTAACACGCCAATACCCCACCTGCATCATAATGCGGGTGGGATTCTGGGGTTCGCCCACCGAGTGACCTAAGGGAAGATGGTGGCATAGTGATCACGTGTCGACGTGCACAGTGAGGTTCAGGGCAGACCCCTTTACCGTCTCCTCAGTGATGTGCCCTAACAGGCACAGAGGGGGTCCCGGAGTGGTCTCTTAAGAGGTAACGGGGCCCTTTCTATGTGCAGATGATGTTGATTACCGGGCTGGTTTTAGTGAGGTAAGAATCCCACACTCCCTGGTCTTTTCCCCTAAAGTCCAGGCGCCTTAAAGGGGCTATAGAAGACGGCTTGAATACGGAATATTCCTCGGTATAAACTAATTGTAATAGTCTAAAGTCGACAGCTTGACAACCAAGACACATTATAGCGCATATAAATAGAACAGGAAAACTATAAATAAGTATGTTTGTAGTAGACACAGCATTCATCTATCTAGGGAGTGTTATGTTATGGACTTCGAACACAATTTGTTTATTTACGAGTATTTAATAGTATACAAATATACAGAGGCGGACTTAATGACAAAGGCATCTTCTACCAGTCAACCTTTTAATTAAGTATGGTCATAAAACATTAACAGCTAATTAATGTTTTATTGAAATTTATTACAGGCAAACATATTATTGCAACTGCCTTGTTGGTCTAGTGGTTTCAAGCGCTACTGCTGAGCATGAGGTCTTGGGTTCGATCTCTTTCCTATTTGGCACTCCTAACGGCCGTCAAAGATTGAAGGCACAGTCAAGTTATTAAATTATAACATAACATCATAACATCAGGCCTGTATTCCCTGCAGGCTTAGGCAGAGCTGTACCTATATGCTCCCACATTTCGCCAGTTATATTGAAGTCCCATGTAATTGGGGATAACATAATATGTATTTCAAACGATGTTACACATAAATAACTCAAGATACTGAATATTTTTGCCATATTTAACTAAAAGATGGAATGAAAGTCAGATCAGACCACGGCACCTAAACCCAGGAATACACACACCAGTAAATTGAATAAAAGGAAGCAAGTAGCTTGAATACCACTTGGGTAATCACCAATCAGAAGTTGTTAAAGCACAATGGCATGTCAAGCTACTTACATAGTTTAGTACAACTTACTGGCATGTTTATTCCTGGCTTAATTTTAGTGTAACTTGGGAAAGTTTCTTGGAGTTTACTTTGTTAGTCTCTTCACAACGTCATCATCATCATTTTATTACATTGACGACCTACATATGTGGCGCGGCGGGCGAAGGTCCGTCTGTGACGCAGGAGGTTACGGGTTCCATTTCCGCCTTGGGACAAATGTTTGTACGATCGTACAAAGATTGGTTCCGGGTGTTCTGGGTATTAATAAAAAAATATCTATCTATGTAATGTATTGTATTAAGTATATCAGTCATCTAGTACTCATAACATAAGCTCCGCTTAGCTTGGGGCTAGATGATGCTGTGTGGATTGTCCAGCATTATTATATTATATTCAGCTAAAAAACGTCCAATGCTGGACACACGCCTCCCTCAAAGATTTCCACAACGATCGATCTTGCTCATGCCGTCATCCATCGGCTACCTGCGTCAACAACGTCATATCACGACCTAATATTGTGATTACACCACTTATGAAATACCAAACGTTGCGGTTACTATATTTACCCAAAATGTATCGTGGTTTTTAGGGTTCCCTATCTGAACGGTGCCAACGGAGCCCTATTATTTAACAGTCCATCTGTTTGTTAGCCGTCTCATGAACCGTATTACGTAGACAGTTGGAATTTTCATAGAGTATGGGTGAGTGTATGTGCATGTGTCTGTGTGTGTGTTTCTATTGCTACTATGTCAAGTGGCAAAATATAAAAAAATGCCCCCATAAATACTTACGTGATTTTTTCGGCGTTATTTGCTCAACTTTAACAATCGCTGTATTTTTCAATCTAGTACGATGGTGCGGAACCCTTCTTTTGTGTGTCCAACTCAAACTTGGCAGGTCTTTTTATAAGTACACGGTCGCGGGACTTAACTGATTTAGTATTTGCTCAAATATGACTTCCTAAAGATCTTATTCTTTAATCAATCTGTTTGCTGTGTGAGCACCGTGGGAAATCCAAGTCGAATAAATATAATGCAAATATTTCAACTACGAACTGCAGCATTTTAACGTCTACATTTATTCTCCAGGAAACCACTAACGTCTCTGGGTGCATTTCATAATTCGTTTGGAAACTTCAAAGAGAAACTGAACTGTGCGCCGAACAAAAGTTCAGTAACAAAGGGTAATTTTGTCCGATTGTTACTGTTTGTTCATTGCCCAGTTTGAAGGGGCCCTTAACTCAAACGTCACTTCATTACCTATCACTTCGTCGACTTCCCCACGTTTAATGAGAAACATAATCCACCTTATGTCCACGTCACATGGACATTGGGATGACGTCACAATGTTTGCACTCTTGCAGTTTAAGCACCAGTTCAAGTTCAATGATTTGTGTGTAGTTTTTTATAGGTGTGGCTGCATTCGGTCTTTGTCTCGCTGTGACCGGGCACCAGGGGGCGCTGCGGCGTCGCCAGCTGTGTTCACGCCGGTCCGCAGTCGCGGTCCGTCAACGGGCGAAGTACCACGTGGTTACTCCACGTCCCGTAAATCCAAAACTTTCTTACGTCAAATCAATGGATATAACCTAACACGCGCGTTCGGGAATTAAGAATAAGATGTGATTTATTTGTGTTTACGTCGCGATGGCCTGTTAGTCACTTATTATTGTGTGCAACAGTGACGTGCTGTGCTGTGCCAATGATGTGAATATTTTTTCTGTGTTGTGTTGTATAAAAAAAAGGAGTTATGAGTATCCAAAAGTGTTTGCTGGATAACTCCAGCAGGATGATAAAGGCGATGTCGACTGCTAAGTCGAGTACCAGCGAAGTGAAACTGGTACGTACACTTTAAACACTAGTTAGCTGTAAAGCGACCTTGTAATGAAAAGAAAGCTGTGTTTTTAGGTTATTAGTGAAGAAAACAATAGTTAGCATTTCAGTAAGTTCGTTATCGCACCGTCAGAGTTTAATGTGAAGTGAATTCGTGATAGTTGTGCATTGTTTTGGTGCAAATAAAACGGTTTAACTTAGTTTGTGTTTGTAACATAATCTGTATAACTTAGAAGCGTGTTTATATGTGTAATAATTACGTCACAACGAGATACGTTTCCATTACCGCGATGGATGCAATATGGCATAATTAAAAAACAAAACACTATAAAATTACTTTGTCATTTAAGGAAAAATTATGTATTGTAAATTTTAAACGAGGTTGAGTGATGTTTTTTCTCATTTCAGTCGTATAAGAGGACTCTTATTCGACTTAAATAGCTCTTCTCTATGTAAGAGTCAAATATGTTAGTTGTTAATCAGCTGGCGGTCTGTGTTTATGTAAAATACATATTTACTTATCTATATCAGTTCATAATTGACCACGACAAGTTAGCATAAGTGCTAATTGGTCTTATAGTGGTTTTTGTAGACAGGGGCTAAAAGGGAACGGCTAATGGCCTAAAAGGGAACTTGAGTATTTACTAAGTGTTGTGAAATAGTCAGGATGGAATTGTACCTATATTTATAGGTATATTGGCCTTCTAGAAGGGTCTAACGTCCAGGGTGTTGGACCAGTTAAAATGCTTTTTTGATTTATAATACTGTGAGTGATAACAAAATATTTCTTTCTGCATACTTCTGACCTTTAAAGTCAGCGATGCGTGATTTGAAACCTAAAGTGTCAATACTATAAGCCACAAAGCCTTTGTTAACTCTCCTCATATTTTTGAGACTGGTCTTAATTTTTAACCGGCCAAAATAAGGTTTGATATTCGCCATTTTTTTTTATTTTGGTTCGTTGAAGGTTTTCATGCCGAAATAATTTGAAAGGACAGTATTACATACAAAACGACATCTTACCGACATAAAAAGACATTAAAAAAATAACAGTATCCAAACTGCGTAATACATTTCGAAGGATTTTATCCATTGCTGCATATGTTTTGGAAATTCGTCTGTTCGACAATGTAAATAACGTAATGAATAAGCAGTAGTCGAATTATTCACTCGAAAAAGGTGTTACGGAATAAGGCTGCCGACAGAATAACCTCTGATTTATTAAATCTTTGTTACTCTAACTTAATAGAAGAGGTTTTAACTTAACCAATAGGTACACTTTACTCGCCTGAGCGTGATCCTTTCTATTGTGATAACGCTAATTAAGTAATGCATAAAATACTTGCACGCTTTTGCAAATACCTGATAAAATCTCGGCAGAAATATGATTAAATTATGAATTGTATTGTGTAACCAACATAAAGTCAGCCACGGATGGTTCAAGCTATTTTGCACATCTTTTGGTTCATTTCTAGTGCTATTTGCCATGGAACTCCATTGGGGAACTGCTATCCACGATAGAATCAAAATCAAATATCATTTTTTCAAATTAGGCTGAGAGTCACCACTTTTTGAACGTCAAAATGTATATAAGGCAGTCCCCCAAAACGCCGGCCCTTCACCACTTCGTAATGTTTTTGATGGGAAGAAGAAGTGGCGCAATAAATTCCCCAGCAACACATCTGTCTGATAAGTTTGTAGAACTAATTGACTGTGTTGTATAAGTTACGACCAATTGACAGTGGTGTTATAAAGAACGGTTTGAACGGTCTGGCTACAAAAGTCCCCAAGATACTTATTTGGGGACCACAGTCCAAAAACCCCGAGTTTTAATAGTTGCAAATAAATTAATTTTAAATTTCATTCATTTAATTATTTGTGACATTGAACAAAGAAATAAAATGTCTCCAAATCGAAATATAGCAATGCTGAAACACTATGCATTGCAGATGTTAATTCCATAAAAGTTAGTGCCTGTTTTCGACTGGTTATCCTCATGTAGCCCTTCCCTATTTGCCATACCCATGCCATATTTATACCCTTCGTTTAATTACGTGCCTAACCCTCTATCAAATAGTTGTGATCTAACAATAGACACTGCTCATTGAAGTGCCGCCAACGTTCTGTAAGAATTACCAAGCAAATTATTTTGTTGGCCTAACATCCCATAAAGGAACTAAACTACACGAGGAGATATCTATCAGTATTTTAATTACAGTAGCCATAAGTACCAATATCTCTGATCATGACTGGGGAACGCGCACTATGGATACGCGCCATAATCTAATAATACCTAATAAATAATGTTGGACAATCCACACAGCATCATCTAGCTCCAAGCTAGGCAGAGCTTGTGTTATGGATACAATATCAGTAGGTAATAAGAACACATATGTAATAATTCAAAAGAAACACGAATTGGAGTTATGGGCGCAATAGACTAACGGATATACAGAATTGTTCCGTTTTATTACAGTAAATGCTAGAATCGTCAACGATTGAGAGGTCAAATTCTGTTATGGACAAAGTAAACGAATGCTAATTGCTTTACCCCCATAAGCGGTATAAAGTTACGCAATACCTGGAAAAACTCTGTATACCTAAGATTATGGATATACATATTATCCCTTACGTGTAAACGCAAATTTTGGTTAGTTCATTGCTCACACGAGTAAACCAATAACAGTGACTAAACATGCCTGTATGGACTGAAAACTGCCTCGTTGGTCTAGTAGTCCCAAGCGCGACTAATAAGCGCGAGGTTCTGGGATCTATTCCTCGGTAGGGCAAAGTGTTATTGAGTTTTTGCAATGGGAATTTTCTCATTAGCAGCCCGGAGTCTAGATTTATGCCCGGTTGATAGCAATAGGCTTGCCCCCTATTATGGGTCAGTATAGGAGCACCTTCCCAACCCTTCGGAGAATACAGGCAATACAATAAACTTACACGTGTATGAGTTAACAAGCCTTTAGCCTCATGAAGACTTGTGCCCCATGTATGGGATGCACGTACAGTGAGAACCTTGAAATGCCCCATCGATGCATGCACCGTAAACGTGGTAATACTGGAGCTTATTATGTATATTGTATCTTTACTCTGCATTTATCTATAAAGTTCTGTCACATAAGGTTGAGTTAGAATTATCATAGAACCACGGTTACTAACTACGAGTATCATCATTGCTGCATTGCCGCCTATCTCATCACGTAACTAATCGCCAACTGACTTATAAGGAAAAATAGTTTTAAATCTACTATCCGTATATTTCAGCAATTACAGTTTAGGTACATTTATTATTGTACTCGATACTTTTTCCTTGTTATTACATCTTCCTCTTCCTGGCAACACTATTTTGTGAATGTTAGCTTGTCCAAATTATTGCACGCCTCTTTTCGAAACTAAAAATGACTGTATTTTTCTCATCATGCACTTATAGGATAATATTATCATACATTTAACAAGAAAAATCATTTGTTTAAACATATTTGATATTTTAAAAAACAATTATTTGATTAAAGTAGAAAAAAAAATTACAAAAATGTTCGAGGACGTCCGGATGTCTGTCCGTATGGATCTGGCACTCTCACGACCGTAAAAATTAATGTATCGAAGTATTTTTTTTTAAAGCATCATAATCGCAGCGCGCTGCTTGCTATTGAAAATCTCTGGGTAATTCGTTCTCGTTTAATTACAATTAATAAAAAACTAAAAACAAATAATAGGTCTTTACCTATGAAATTGCCGTTTTGTATGAAAAAATTGAAATGAATTTTTTTCATGTATTTTTATTTGTATTAATCGAAGTAATCACCCATGCAATCAATGCATCTTTGCCAACGCAGTGGCAGTTTATTGATGCCCTTCTTAAAGAAATCAGCTGGACGGGAGGCAACAAATTCTTCAAAGGCATTTTGTACTGCCTCTCGGGTATTGAATTTTTTTCCCGCCAAGAAGTTATCCAAATTCTGGAAAAAGTAGTAGTCTGTAGGCGCAAGGTCTGGTGAGTAGGGCGGATGACGCAGAGCTTCCAACCCCAGTTCTTGCAACTTGGAGACCGTCTGCTGTGCAGTATGAGGTCGCGCGTTGTCGTGCAGGAGCAGCGGAGACGAGCGATTGACCAATGCTGGTTGGAGATGTGCCAGCTTCTCCATCATTGTGTTCAATTCTTCACAGTACACATCTGCAGTAATGCTCACCCCGTTTGGTAAGAAGCTGTGTTGAATCACACCGGCGCTAGACCACCAAACAGTGACCATCACTTTTCTTGGGGTAAGTTTTCGTTTAGGGCATTGTTTAGGTGCTGAACCAGGATCCAACCAACTTGCTGAGCGCTTGCGGTTATCAAACAGAATCCATTTTTCATCGCAGGTAACAATGCGGTTCAAAATTCCTTCATTTGTGTGTCTGTTGAGCAGTGCAAGGCACGTCTCGACGCGTACTTCGCGCTGGCGATCATTGAGTTCGTGGGGCACCCATTTGTCAAGCTTTTTTACCTTGCCAATTTGACGCAAATGGACCAATATTGTTTTGACGCTAACGTCGAAAGCTGCTGCTAATTCAGCCGTAGATTGTGTATCATCAGCTTCCACAATCGCCTTTAATTCGTCATTGTCGACCAAAGTCTTCGGACGACCGCGAGGTTCATTTTTCAGGTCGAAATTTCCAGAACGGAAGCGAGCAAACCAATAACAGGTAGTGCGTTGGTTTGTAGTGTTAGCTCCGTAAACGTCGTTGATGTTGCGTGCCGCTTGTGCCGCGTTGCTGCCACGACGGTACTCATATTCCATAATTACTCTAATTTTTAACGTATCCATGATGACGAAAAAGATTTAAATGCAATGAAAATGTAACACTAATCAATAAACAAATGACTACTTTTGGAAAAAAAAAAACATGTTTTTAAAATAAAATTAATTTGAAATTAGAATTCTTAGCCAAACAAAAAATATTTTGATTTGAAATGGCCAGTACTGCAGAACGGCAATTTCATAGGTAAAGACCTAATATGAAGAAGTGAAAAACGAGATTATGAGGCGTGCACTGTTGGATTTTCCAAATTGTATGACCTGCACGTATAGTTTTGTTAATACAGCAGTAAGAGCTCTTTCTTTTCTATTAAAAATAGTTACAGTTAAGAAATATACGAGTATGACATTGTCAATATCGTCATCAAGGTGGTAGAAGGAATAAATTCATAATAAGAGCCCGGGCTTTGCCGGAGCCACAAGTGTTTAAAGTAGCCCCTCTTTCGGAATACTAATTCGCTTTAATGGCGATAAAAACTACCACTTGCTGACTACAGATGTCGCTACTATCACTAGTCCATGATTTTGACTGCCACTGGTCGCTATGCAAACATTCTTCATAGGCAAGGTGCTTCCTTTACAAATAAATATGTAGTATTTTTATTGCGTTAGCACGGAGATACCTTTATTTTAAGAAATGTTAGCAGAAGATAACTGTGGGAGATAGCTTGGACAGCCAGGAATGATCTACTAAACCTGATCTTTTCGCAATAGCAGACACATTTCTTATCCTAAGCTGAACTTTTAATGGGTCACTCTACAAGTCGCACTTTACATTTTTATCGTTTAATTACAATTTAATCTAAACAACAACAGAAATACAATAACAGCTTTAGTTAGTAACATACAATAGTGCTGCCATCAATTCAACTTTTAGTTCTGAACCCCACGCAATTTCATGAAGCCATGGAGCTTATTTTAATTTTAAGGCACCCTAATCTACACAATGGTGCCGGATTTAATTTTGAGAAAACATGAATAACTTAAGATCACGGCTGTATTATCCGAAGGATTAGGCAGAAGTGTACCTATGTCAATCGTACTGCGTCAATCGTTCGCGAGGTAAACAATGACAAAAATAAGGATAATGGTCTAAAACCAGATCATCATTGTCGACGGCACGGCTTGGTTGAGCCGTCGGCTGCTGCGCCTCGTGTTATGGTTTCGATTCCCGCAGGGAACAAATATCTGTAAAGCCTACAGGTAGTTCTTATGGGTCTGGCTGATTGTGTATGTGAGTTTAAATGTTTGTAAACGCACCCACGACACAGGAGAAATTCTCAGTAGCCATGTCAATGTTATTTTTAAATAGAAAAACTATAGTAGAGAGTAATCGTAGTGAAATATTTCCTATTAAAAGCTGTATTCACTTCGTCTCATTTTCTATAAAGCAGCAAGGCTCACAATTACAGCCTCTTAATAATATTTTATATAAATAAAATATTAATAAGAGCCTAGAATATGAACTTGCGTTAGAAGGTAGATATTACTTGACCTTATCATTCCTTTGACCGTATCTTCCATTATTCACAGACATTCCTAACCTGTTCACATGGTATAATATTATTGCGTATAGGAAGACGAAATAACTACCACTGTCTCATTAGTGTAAGTAGTGGTCACAAGAGCAACTGTTGACCTTGAGGTTCTGGGTTCGATTTCCATATTGGGTAAAGTTATTTGGATTCATGATCTGGGATTTCTAAGTAGCGTCTAAGATTCTAGATTTGTAACTGTAATAAATAATAGCAACATGAAATTGATGTACATTCTTATACATCGTACGCTACAGATTTATTTTCATGACTAAATATAGATTTTAGAGTTTGGTGGTTTTATTTCTGTTTTATTACTTGATGTATGTCTTTATGTACTTATCACTGTCGAAAACATTGTGAAATATGTTGGGTACAGAGATGAAAAAGTATTGAAGATTCGTATTATTGTTTTTTGTACCTACTTAACTACTTTTTATAAGGTACTGCACGCGGAGCAAGACCACCATAGATACGGGTTTGTCGACGGAAGAATAGACAACATGATATTTAATAATAATAATAATGACGGGAACCTCGTGAAAGACGAGACAGATAAACAAATCAAGTATCTTGACTTGGCTCGCGAGGTTGTCGACATGTGGGATGTGGACTCAGCAATTGTTGTACCGATAGTCGTGACAGCCAATGGCTTAATAGCTAAGAGCCTCGATTAACACCTAAGGAGGCTCTCGTTAGGCAGCTGGATCAAGGGCTTGATTCAGAAAGCAGTTCTTCTGGACACGGCGCGTATTGTTAGGCGATTCCTCTCTCTAGAGCTTGAACCCTGTTCCCGATACCGGTGGGCTATTTTTTTGTATTTTTAAATGTTTTATATTTTTCTTTCATATTGAAATATTTGAAAATGTAATAAGTACTTAAGTAGGTTTATGGAATAAAGGAAAAAATAATACTTAATTCATTTATTCATTCAAGTTACTCTAGGGTTCATACACGAATTCAATAAATAACACAAATAAAACATTAAATACACACAATACATTAAAAATTTATACTAATTTAATACTCTTGGGTATTGACAACTGATCAAATTATACCGTTGTCTTTAGTTAGGCTAGGCAGTACATAGTATCGTAATATAGATCGTACGTGCCGGCGATCCCCGGCGTAGGTAGGGATGGAACACCGGGGTGGTTTTTAGCCAGTAAGAGTCTGACAGACCCCTTCGCTCCCCCAGGGCGGAGGACATCCATTAGGATTTTCCACCTCATATAAAAAAGGCAGTACATAGTATGACCTTTAGGTACGAAAACCACAGGAAAAAAAATGGTATTCATTTAAACTTGATACCTTCAAGCGTTCCTGAGAAATAGGGTCTTGATAGAAAGACAAGCAGACAGACAGCGACATGATCTATAAGGATTCCGTTTTCCATTTTGAGAAATGTTACCCGAAGAAAATGATCAAAATACTACAAACTCACAAATTGTACGTTCCAAGACAACTTTCCCACGATTTCTGATTGTTAGGTACTAAAATATATTGATACCTACTCAATTCTTGTTTGTATACTATCTTGAAATATGATCGACAAGTGAAACTAGAAACTGGGTAGGTGTCATACGACTTTACTTTAGAAATTATATTTCACTGCATTGCAAGAATTGATTTGGGTTAGTGACACGAAAAGTTGATGACATGGCTTGACCATTTGACGTCACAAGCGTCAAGGTAGCGTGATTTTGATTAATTAATAGCGCCCCAAGTACAGACGCCATTATATCAAGCCATCCCAAACTGTCATATTTTCCCAATTGAACATTATTTTGTAATAAAGTTGAAAACTATCAAAGAAATTTGACAGATTTGGGATAGCTTGATGTGCTGACCTCTATACATACCTTCTCATTTTTCGTATTAAAAATAATGCAAAATTATTTAAAATAAAACTAGCCTCTTACAGTCCCATTGCAGAACAAAGGCCTTTTCTTGTACAGAGAAGGCTTGGTTGGCGATTTCAGACTTAAATTTATTACAAGCCCAAGTTTCCTCACGATATTTTCCTTCACCGATGTCAGTGATGTCCAAGATACGAAGAAAGTACTTACATAGAAATTACCTGGATTTGAATTCACACCTTCGAGCTTGACATGCGAGGCCGTAGCCTATTAAGACATATTTTATAATTGAATTATCTACTTCATCAAGAACAGGTCCTGTACATAATAATGATTTAAAAACGGAATGAGACATAAAAATGTCTCATTACAGCTTCAGATCCCCACAATGAACGGTAGAAAAACATTAACACCACTGCGAAAATTAACAAAATTTGGCGGACGCCCAAACGAGTTGTTACCTAATTAATTACCTACAGTTTGTTTCATAATCGTGAAAAACGAAGCTGCTGCTCATATTCTTGACATATTATCTCGTATTTTATGGCATTGATACTCGAACGAGTCTGGCTGATGACTGAATTCTTTAGCTCAGTCTGGAAGTCTTACTTCCTGTATTCTCATTAGAAAGATAAAGACATTAGAATAGAATAGAATAATCTTTATTGTACACCATAATAGCTTTAAGACCTACATAGGGCGTTACAATGGATGGCTTTATCGCTATAAGCGCGAGCTCTTAGGTACAGATATCCTTTCGATGGACTTGATAAGGAAGGAGGAAGATATATTGGTAGTTTGTGTTTGTGGATTAGTCATTTTCATAGCTGACAGACGCCCACTGTTGCTCTAGCATTTCCCTAACCATCGTCACAGTTAACGATCACATGTAGCGGCTTCCACCGACTAACACAATCCCAAAAACACACTAAGGATATTAAAATGAAGATTCTTTTTAAAATTTAACAAACAAACTAAATTTCAACCTAAATGGGTCTTATTCGAATTTTCAAATGTACTACACAATATCAGCTGAAACCGAACGCCTGATCGATAACAATAGCAAAGAAACACGTTAAAATGTAAGTGCTATTCAACCTGATCTTTCATTTTTCGTTGTCGTATCTATTTCACAGCGGTGAAAGAGAATTTTAATAGGATGTCACGTTTGATAGTCTTTTGTTTACTTCATTATTTTGTTAAAATGAAGAAGGATTTCTTTTGTACAAGATTTAATGTAGGCAAGGATGGCTTAGATATTTTATTACTTTCGTTTTTCCTATTACACTTCCTTTGGCACACTGCAAACAATATCAATGCTCTATGTTTGAAATAACATAAAATGCCCATGCATAAACATGACGCCACGTCTCTAAAGAGGTAAATAGAGGATAAAAAAAAAATGTACATAATAATATATCTTGATTTTTTCCATTACCTACGTTGTACGTCCCATATAATAGAACACGCTATTACTAGGGCCTAAATCATAAATAAAACACTCTCTGTCTACCCCTTCGAGATATACAGACTTCATTTGAAATGATAAATCTTACTTTAAGTAACGATACTGCGCCCTCATAATACAGTAGGCTTTATTTCAATCTCGTAGGAATTGACGGCAGATTATGAAGAAGAGGGTTCACGCTTGACGCTTTAGTTATAGTGAGCTCGGTAGTATATAATCTTTATGGAGATTTTTGTTGAAATAATAGCTTTAAACTTTTATGGGTCCAGATTGGTTTAACTATTTACTGAACATACTTTTCATCATCTGCCTAGCCTTTTCCCAAACATGTTGGGGTCGGCTTCCTGTCTAACCGGATGCAACTGATTACCAGTATTTTATATTGGAACGACTGCCTCTTTGACCTCTACAGCCCAGTTACTGGGCAACACGATACCCCTTGGTAAGACTGGTTGTCAGACTTTCGGGCTTCTGACTACCCGTAACGACTGTCAAAGATCTACAAATGACAGCTAGGACCAAAGGCTTAACGTGCTTTTCGAGGCACGGAGGAGTCTCAATATCTTACGAACTGTCATCCATCCACGAACTGACCTCGGCAAGCGTAGCTTAACCTTCGATCAATCCGCGCGGCTGTTTTTATTTAGCCACGAGCTTCTCTTAACTAAACATACTTATATTTAAATTAAATAAAATGATATAATATTTCCGTTAGTACTCGTGGATCTTTCCAGACAATTTTACACGTGTATAAAGACACGATATAATAGCGTTCTCAAGGGATGTAACTCACATTACAGTTGGATGAATACTGCGCCTGTAATCAACTCGCCAGCTATAATATTTAATTAATTATTCACGCAAGCCCTGCTCGGTCGACACGACACCTCTCGTGCGGTGGTAACATACGGCACAATATTGCGAACGGGGAAGGAGAGTTTTTATATTTGTGTTCATGTAATTTTGCTGGAAATATTTGTCCAAAATAAATTTAGTCATAACGCATTGTGTCTCTTCAAACTATACATATTAATTACTCTTAATTTCCTAGACAGCTTTACTGAATCTATGACTTTAGAAGTATGAGGAAATTGGTCCTTGGCAATATCACAATGTTTTAAGTAATGCCATGTCGAAGAGAAAAATATTTTTTGAGGTTGGTTTCCTATCTGACTATTCCGAGCAAAAACATCGACACAAACTCAGAAGACACAGTATCTTTTAAAATCCAGGCATTATCTTGGTCAGATGAAAGCCATTATAATATCTTGCAAGGCACACTTTTATAAGAGGTTACTAGACTATGCTTGTCGATTCAACGTCATGTCTATCCACTACTCTAAAATAATTAACAACATAATTACTACTAAACAAAGGCTTACAACATAAATCTCCTTGTGTGTAACACGCGAAATCAACTCGACAGCAATAATTAAATTCAATATGAATAATTTACGTAAGCCGTGCGCCGCGCCTCCAGTGTAATGGAAACATACGGATGGACTAACTTGACGTCAACGTCACGTCAGACGTTTAGTTTGGCGTTTGTTAAAATCACTGGACAAAATAGCTGCTAGACGTCGAAGATTCAGTTAATATTTTGAATACTCAATACTCAAATATTTATTGCATTCCACAATGTAAATGATTAGGTGGTAGGTGAAAATGTTGGACACAATCGTGGACCCTGTTGGGCACAGCAAATACAGGACTTATTCTACTTATAAACTAACTTATGCTACTTAATAATTAACTTATTCTAAGAACACTTTTATTAAAGATTTATTACATTATATAATTATTATTATTTATTACATTACAAAATATTGTTTATTACATTATACATTATTATTTATTACATTACCAATAATAAATAAATAAATAAATAAATAATGCTGGACAATCCACACAGCATCATCTAGCCCCAAGCTAAGCAGAGCTTGTGTTATGGGTACTAGATGACTGATATACTTAATACAATACTTTACATAGATAGATATTTTTTATTATACATAGTAAATACCCAGAACACCCGAAACAAATATTTGTAGATCGTACAAACATTTGTTCCAGGGCGGGAATCGAACCCGCAACCTCCTGCGTCGCAGGCGGACCTTCGCCCACCGCGCCACATCGGTCGTCGATATAACGTATAAGTCTTAAACATCGTACTGGTACTTAGTTGCGTTCCAAAATGGTTGGGAAAAGGCTCGGCAGATGATGATAGTTGTGTGTAGTTGCGTTTAATGTAGGTATTTTCACAAAAAAAACACTTTTATCGTTATTTATAACGCATATTAAAATCATAGATTATGAATTCAGCTAACATGATTATAAAACAAACCTAAAATAGTTTGCACACACCGTGCAAAGTCATTTAGGCTTGTGTCGTGCAAACCGTTCTTGCACGATTGGCGTGTACAGCTGCACAGTTACATATTTGAAAGATTTAATAGTAGTAATCAATAACATAGAATCTCTTGCTCTCATCACATCATAGGAACGTGTCAGTACTTCAGTAGCACATAATATTATAAGTTTTACGACATTGACTTCATCACTTATGGCCGTTTTTACTCACGTTGACCGACACCTAACATATTATTGCGCTGTTGGATTTTTAACTCTCAAAGTTGAGCCGAGGGTTGAAAATCCAACAGTGCACTTTTATTAATTTAGAAGTCTCCTAGTGATGGTGAAAACGCGAATTTAATGTTACTCGTGGCGCTGAGTGCTTGTAGGTATGCCGTTTTGAGTAGAGGTAAAATATCTACAAGTTTATTACATATAGTACTTACTTACCTGTTTTTTATGTGCTTATCATAATATTATCCTTCCTATATATTGTTCATTATGTACTAAAATCTTCAATTCATTTGCCAAGTACCTACTATTCATTTTGTATGGAAAAGTATAGATTACTAGCTACGCCCCGTGGTGTTACCCGCGGTTAAAATTCACGCGGTGAACTGTCAATGGCCTGAAGTTAAAATAGTCGTCATGTTTTCTGATATTGTCTATCTTTTGCGCAATTGTTTAAATTTTTCTTTAGTTAAGAACCTTATACAAAGGATTAGGAAACTTTAAACAAAAAGATGAATGAAATCGGTAAAGACGTTCTCAAGTTATGGCATGACCTAGGGAAACAGAGATTCATTTTTTATAAATATTCTATTCTATATTTATAAAAATAAATCTATTAGAAGATACCTACTTAAGCATATGGTTTTTAAAGATAATGTTACAAAACTTCGTTGTAAAAATTTGCTGTTTACGCTGGTAACACTACTATTTACTGAAGGTCTCAAATTTTGATAAAGTGTTTGCACTTTATCACACCTTTTTGCGCATTTAGTCGAAACTAGAGGTCGCTCAGTGGTCAAAATTCGACCGTTGACTTATATGGAGAAGTAGCGCAGTAAGATACAACGCGTTGTATCTTACTGCGCTACTTCTCCATATAAGTTGTAACTATGCCAAATCTCACACTCCTGCGTGCGCGCAATATGCTTAAAAAAAAAGGTTAAAAGCCATCCTTGCCTTTATTTTTGGAAGGGTTACGCATAAGTGTACCTTAATATACCCACGTTTGCTAGTTCTGTTGAAGTCCCATGTAATATTTAACCAATCACCATCAATTACACAGCACAAGTGTAAACTAAGAGCTGTTACTTAGAAATTCTAGATGGAATATCCAATATAGCGTCGTCCTTATTGGCAATCGATCGAAATTGGACACTTAAAAGAGATCTAGCTAGTAGCTTTTATTGCACGATAGCACAGTGCAGTAGCTGAGCGATTGGCTGCTGCGCTGCTTGTCGTGGGTTCAATTCTATTTGTGTGGCCTACAGGTAGTTATTCCGGGTTTGGCTGTTTGTGTATGTGAGTTTAAACGTTTGTAAAGGCACCCACACAGTACAGCAGTAGATTTTGTAAAACGAAGAAAAAAAGAAAAGCATTTAAGCATTCATGTGCTCGCGCGATGACTTGCGAGCTTCAATTACGACACTCTAAAGGGACTTGTGTATTTAATCTTATCGTGCGACGAAATTGCACCGTTTGCTCGTACGATCGTGGCTAATTAGGACGACGCCTAACACTATGTCCTACTTGGGAATCGCACCCAGGACCTCAAGCTCGGCATAGCTCTTGCCCCTACACTAACAAGGCAGTTAGTTTTCTCTTCAAGTGTTAATATACATATACTTAGGGATCTACTTGGTACTTATTTGTTTTATGTTTAATTTAGATACGGCTAAATATCAGTATTACACCTACAAAGGGACCGACATATACCTCTCGCAGCCCTATTAGTGAGATACCTACGTGATCAGTTTGTTTTATTGTTTGACATCGATAACACTTTCATGTTTTCTGATATGAGGAATGACATTAATTGAGCGCGGTCTGACGTGTGACGTCAGCAAAGCAGGACGCTCTTAACTATTAACTAGCTATCTGTGCCCGCGACTTTGTCCGTTTGGAATTTAACAAAATATTTGTTTACAGTAGCCTCGTGGAAGTCCCGTCAAAATCGGTTCAGTGGTTTCGGAGATTAGGCTAAACAAACAGACTGACAAAAATTAAAAAAAAAATATTTTTTTAGTATTCCTACTAACACTTTTATATGCATTAACTAAAATGCTGTTATTTTAACATTACAAAAAGACACTTTAATTTTATTTCATTGTATAGTTGCGTAAATGGTGCGGCTGTGTGAGGAAATTCGTGAAGCGATTAGCCGCACGACGAAAATCGACTCGTGTAAACCCTCCCTAACAAAATACCGTCGTAGAATAAATCCCTAAATGAGGCTTAAAAAGTTTTTCTTAGATTTCGTTTAGATTCCTTACTTGAATTTCCTGCCTAGCCTTTTACCAACGATCTTGGGGCCGGCGATCTTTGCCGTCTTACCGAATGAAGCTAGATACCAGTATTTTACATGGAGCGACTGCCTATCTGACCTCCACAACCCAGTTACTGGGTAACACCTTTGCTAAGACTGGTTGTCAGGTTTTAGGGTTTCTGACTACCCTACCTACGTAAAGACTGTCAAAGATCTATAAATAACAGCCGAGACTCACAGTATAACCTTCGTGCCTCTTTCTCGATATTTAATTGTCGCCCATCCACAGATCGACCTCGGCAACCATAGGTTAAACTTTAAACGACTCGCGCGTATGTTTTTATTATGTAGTCTCTCCACCATACCACCATAATATACCTGTTTATCAATATAACTAAATATGAATGTCGGTAGGTGTATGGTTTAATTTACATTTTCCTCATGCTGGTGGGACTGATAAGAAAAAGTTTCCTCATTACTGAAATTCTGAAACAGGTTTTTCTAATGATCACGTATTATTACAGTTAACTGGGTATGCACTGAGACACATTGAAAACTAATAACTACTTTATGTATAACTAATCAGCCCCGCGGTTTCTCCCGCTTAAAGGCTTATTAAAATCTTATAACCCTCTAAGAATATGGCTACAGATGGAAAAATAATTGTTTGAATCCGACTGTTAGCTTCAAAGATGAGCTCGTTCAAACAAACAAACTCTTTAGCTCTATGATTTATCCTCCTCTTGTCCTTATCCCAATCTATTTGGGGTCTGCGCAGCATGTCTTCTTCATCTATACATTTATGTTTGCCGTCATCTCAGAAGTCACCTAGCCATTCTTTAGCTGTTCTCTAATTAAATGTAGTCAATATACTCGCTATTCACACATCATTCATAAACTGTACTTCTTGTATATCTCACATTAGGCCAACTGAAAATGTTTCCCTTCAATGTGAAGATAGCTCGATGAACTGTACTCCTTCGTTAGAGACTGGTCCTGAATAACCCTCAACAGAGAGAAAAGTAAAAAGAGCTTTTGCCCTGCAGTGGGTCAATTCCCAGTCTAGTAACTACCATAACATAACAAGTCGTAAGCTCAGAATCAATTAAAATAAACGTTGTATCTTCAACACTCAAGATGTCAGACTTAGTAGTGAGTATGTTTCAGACAGCAATGAATTATAGTAATATTTATTTATTTTTTATTACTTACCAGAACTGTCCCGCTGCTGGGCAAAGGCCCACTCCCTCCATACCTTTCATCTGTCGAGGTCCCGCGCCACCTATTTCAAATTCTTAAGAAAATTGAAAGAGGTGAATAAAAACGATAAATAAAGAAAATATTGTTGTATATATAATATATATGTACACAACATAAAGTAAGAAACGAACATAAAATACGACATTTTCTAAACAATACAATAGTTTACGGTTGTTACCGCAGTGACGGGTATATTCCATCACTCATTGATTTTTCACCCAATAAATATCTAGGTAATATTATTTTACGATGTTAAGCAATAACTTACAACCACCTAACATGTCAGCGCTACAGTTTCTAGTCATCAAAAGAATGATTAACGATTTTCTAAAAAAAGAACAGAT
The DNA here is from genome assembly GCA_905147745.2 of Phlogophora meticulosa. Taxonomy (NCBI): domain Eukaryota; kingdom Metazoa; phylum Arthropoda; class Insecta; order Lepidoptera; family Noctuidae; genus Phlogophora; species Phlogophora meticulosa. The sequence goes on from LR990534.1 coordinate 3,781,333, forward strand.
TTATTGCGTTCGGAAATGGAACGTTTATTTTTTTTATTTTTTGCGTGTTACATTCAACATTTTTAGATGTTGTGATCGATTTGGTACCGGTAAGGGGGATATCACACTAACGCATACCGGAGCGGTATGCCAGGCACTGGTTTTAGCGTCGCTTGTGTAAGTAACGAAGTTTGTAAGTATGAAAACACGTATTATGTAACACACCGACAACGCGTCCAGCCCGTACCGAGTCGAAAGGAGACCGGAGCGGGATGCGGTCCAGTGTGAAGTCCGCCTAAGAATGTTCTTTTACAGTACACTGAATGCCACTTTAAGGTAGTTGTTGTTTTTATGAGGCAGTCTATTTTAATTTTAATGCTTAGGACGTGTAGCAGTAATTGTTTTCAGACGGACTATAAGAGACACGTACTCGTTAGTAGAACTTATATTGTTTACCACAATCATTCGAAAAGTGGCTCTTATTGAACTTCTTTTAGGTTCGCCGCCATGCATTTTATTGCACTTTATATGTGATTTTGACTGCGCATTCCCGCGCTAGTGCGGGAAAGTGTGCCACAGATATACTACTACTTCACTAGTCAGAGAGGTGCCTGTTTTTCAGAACAAGACCTTTTTATGCCAAAATAACATTTACAAATTGACAAATTTTATATTTTTTTTCAAAGATTTAGTTTCTTCAAGCTCTGAAGAATTCTATCACTAAAAACATTCAGCGCGCTTACTATTGATGGAATTTATACGTTTCGTACTCTTGAGTTCGACGGTTACTAACGGTAGCGTCGAATTTAGCGAAACAAACGAATTCAGCGATATTCGGGATCGGGTTTGGCGCGCGCTAAACGCTATTCTTGAGTTTACTTTGACATCTGTGTATTTCGCCAAAAAGTATAATCAAATGACTGCAAAATTAACATTGGAATCAAACTGGCCCAGTTTTTAACATCAGGCTGTTGGGCGGCTACGAGTTAGTGCCAAGAACCAGCGCACAAAAATATATCTTCCGTATTTTCTACAAATGTTTGTAAAAATATTATAAGTATTTTTAAATAGGTATCCGTTGTTTCCTTACGAGTCTGTTGAAAGATGTCAATTGAAACGATAGAACATTTGTCATTGCACGTAACTGTACTATTGTTAGGTACGTTTCTACTGGCACGTGCGTGCATAATTGAAGCGTGTTTTCATAAATTTTCCGTTTATAGTACGTAAGTACATGTTAGTTAAATATAGAACTTCATTTTTTAATTTAGCCTTTTTTATTTTGTTTTTGTATAATTGTTCATGTTATATAGTTTTATATCATAATTGTATATAATATGTAAATGAATAATCGAAGTTGAATAGTCAAAGAAATAGAAATATCGAATGTTTAATTGCTAAGGGAAATAATTGTTTTACTTCGTTGGACGGGACGGAGTTTTTCTACCGGGACGTTTTGGCTATTCGGAACTTTAGATCCAAATACCTCGTGTGAATCGACCATAATAAATAAAGAATATGCGTACGTTCCCGCATCACTATCACTGGTGAAGGAAAACATCGTGAGGAAAACGTGAATATGTAATTAATATAGCTCTGAAATCGCTAGCCCGGTACCCCAGCAAGCGTGGTGATTATTGCTTGTGCCTCCTCTGTATTAGACTTGGCATTTGCTCTGCAGTGGGACAATAACAGGCTCGTGTTATTATTCTATAATACTACGTACAGACGTTAGCAAATCTAGCTATCTCAAATTGTCACGTTTTCCCACTTGAACATGGACCTTACTTTTTTGTTATAAAGTTGAAAAACTATCAAAGAATTTTGACTGTTTGGCGTAGTTTGATGTGCTCTGTACATTGTTTTCTTCTTATTCAATATTTTAGTTAACTTAATCCCCTGAGAACAATGAGTCGTTAATTAGAAGCTTCATAATTTACTTTTTAGAGCCTAAAAATTAGCATGCCATCCTCCATTTTAAAATTTTAATTTAAAACTGTCCAGACATGTAAATTGGATGTGAATAATATAAGCCCCGAATGTGGGTTTTGGGCTTAAAGCACAGAAAGGCCTCGGCGGCGGTTCCGGGCTGTTTTAGGCCAAACGCATTATAAAGAGATTACAAATTAATGGACATTCATAAATCTTGCGAAAACGTTGCCATTTTGAAAAAATATTTTTGTCATACCACCTGCTCGCCAATTATATCAAATTAAATATCATGCAACTGTAACCTAGAGAAAGACGTTATAGACCTGGGAGTTTTAGACCTAACTACATGTACGATTTTTCATTCCAACCCGCCTGTCAATAACGTGATTTGAATTTGGAACCTCAAATATAAAATCGTATCAACCAAGCTATAAGTCGGTTATCGTAAAATCTAAATGTTACAGAAAAAAATATCCGGATTAATTTTATGGATAATTGGGCATCAAATGGTATTTTTTAATGTTGTGAAATCAAAATAGAGATATCTAAGATAAATAAAACCCAGCACTTTAAGAGTGTATGAAGTCAAATATACTACAACAAAAGTGTATGTCATTGTATCTTCCTAAATATCATTCGCAAAAATGAAAAGAACCATGGAAACCGAATTTTTCACATTATAGAAAAGAGTCAGTAAAAGCTAATTACCTCTTTATTGGGTGAGTCGGTATACTGTTTACATACGATACAACCATAGTGAAATATACCAAAAAAAAGAAGTTCGAAAATGGAGCTGGCCATCAGGAGTAAATGGCAAATTGAAAAAAAGGCGCGAATACTGAAAATCGCTGTGCTGTTACTAAAATAGGTGATTGATGATTATGAATGATTGAACAAAAAACTCTCTTAAAATTTAATAAATAAATAAAAACATAAGTTTGTATTTCCGCAACTGGATTCATGTATTAAGTTTCACCTTAAATCTGAATGAACATTTATTAGTTTAAATATGTTTTATATCTGTACTTCTAACTTTCAGAAGTTATTTGATTCTAGTACAAAGTATTGCTTTAGCTTTGATTTAACTCTGAACTACTATGTACTTACGTATTACCCATATTTGCAAATAAATCCTATTCTATTCTGCACTATTCTAAAAAAAAACCCCTCGTTCCACTTTGGATCGCTGGAATCCTTCATTGCGTTCGGGATTCAAAATGGCGCCCATGACATTAGACACTGCTTCATCCCCGTGGTGCATAATCGATTATTACATACGTTAGCAAGAACCTAGCATTTATGTTTCGGTGTTTATCTGCACACTCTGAAAACTGGTTTTAATGAGGTGTTCGCCAAGCCAGTTAACAAGTGGCTGTCAAAGACTATCGTTATCCCAAAACTTCAAAAGGCTGATAGCTAACCTACTCGTATATACCAACAATGGTCTATCTAAGTACGTATCTATTATCACTATATAGTAATGTAAATGTATTATTCAGTTCCTTAACTGTAACGAAAAGTTCTTCTACAGACAAGGGCCACAAGAACGCAGGAGCATTTTATCCCTTTGGCAAAAATGCACTATTCAATTGTTTGCTTTGCAAAATTTTACCAACAAATTATGTAGCTACACTGTCCTCATCGGTGATGTTCTTCAGAAAGTTCATGTGCGTAGTACCAGCCTATTACTGTCCCACTACAGGGCAAAGGCCTCTTCTCATACAGATAAGGCACGAGCATTAATCACCACGCTTACTTAAGACGGGTTGGCGATTTCAGACTTATATTAATTATATAAGGACTTATATAATTATAGTCTATAAGTATATATAAGTCAAGACGGGTTGGCGATTTCAGACTTATATTAATTATATAAGGACTTGGAAGGACGCACATGAACTTGAAAGGAAACCTGGACAGGTTTCCTCACAATGTTTTCCATCACCAATGTCAGTAATGACCAAGATAAACTTAGAAAGTACATATGAATTGAAAATCTCACATTGGTACTCGCCCCGGTTTGAACCCACAATCTCGTGCACAAGAGGCGAGGCCAAAACCACTGGGCCATCATGACTCTGACAGGTGCGTAGTACTTCGCAACCGGCGTGCCTGTATGGCCAGATGTATAACTAAGTAATAAGAGTCAGTATGCAAGGATCGTAGCAGGTGTTGATAGCTCCTCATAAAACTGAGGCGCTCTGGTTCCACAAGCTGCCGAGGAGCAGAGAGCCACCCAGGTCGTCAGTGACTGTTGGAGATGCACAAGTCCAGGTAAGTGGATACATGAAGTATCTTGGCCTAACGCTGGACGGTCGGTGGGGCTTCGAAAAGCACTTCGAGCGCCTGGTCCCTCGCGTTGAAAAGGCAGTGGGTGCTTTGCACAGGCTGCTGCCCAATCTCGGGGGACCACGGGAAGAAGTTCGCCGCCTCTACGCTGGCGTTGTGCGATCGATGGTCCTTTATGGGGCACCTGTTTGGTCAAAACGACTGTCAGGTGTCCGCCGCTGCAGGACTAAAATCAACAGCCTGCAGCGGAAGATAGCCATTCGCATCGCACGTGGATACCGAACGGTCTCCTTTGAGGCGTCAACTCTCCTGGCGTGCTTTCCGCCACTAGATATCCTGGCAGATATGGACTCAAGGGTATATAACCGAATGCGTGCCATCCGCCAAGGTGGCGAAAGCTTGCCAGAAATCGCTATCGTGAGGCTAAGGCGGCAGGAACGGCGACACGCGCTCGAGTGTTGGCGCGAGCGGCTACAGCAGCCGCAGTTTTCGCGCAAGCGCGTTGTCGAAGCCGTTCTGCCGCACTTTGAAGCCTGGTTGAAAAGAGGGGAGCGCATCTCTTACAGGCTCACGCAGGTGCTGACCGGACACGGTTGCTTCGGTGAGTACCTGAATAGGATTGGGCGTGAAACCACGGCAAGTTGCCACCATTGCGGAGGTGACCTAGATTCTGCACAGCACACGCTAGAGAAGTGCCCTGCGTGGGCCTCCGAGCGGCAGTTCTTGGTCACCGAGATCGGGCGAGACCTGTCTCTGCACGCAGTAGTGAGGGCTATGCTGGCGGAGAGAGAAAACTGGAGGGAAGTTGCCTCCTTCTGTGAGACCGTGATGGTCCAGAAGGAGGCCGCCGAGCGGGATCGTGAGCGGGCCGATCCCGCTCGGAGAAGAAGGCGTCGAGGAGGCAACCGCCTTAACGCCTAACATGCCGAAACCCCACCTGCATCATTTAACGCAGGTGGGATTTTCGGGTCACGGGTGCTCAGAGTGGGGACTCTGATCGCCCAACGAATGACCTTAGGGAAGGACGGCGGCATAGTGATCACGTGTCGCCGTGGATGGGATGTGCCTTAACCTTAACAGGCGTTGCACAGAGGGGGTCCCGGAGTGGTCTCTTAAGAGGTAACGGGGCCCCTTCCATGTGCTGATGGTGATCACCGGGGTGGTTTTAGTGAGGTAAGAATCCCACACTCCCTGGTCTTTTCCCCAAAGTCCAGGCGCCTTTTGAAGGTTTAAGCCCCGTTCCCGTTAGCAAAAAAAAAAAAAAAAGGTGGCGTTCTTTATTTCTGCTCAACCCCCTGGGATAGAGACGTCGTTGCCATGCCACTCGCTGAGATCCCTACATACTCCTTTTGCTTTGTTAAAACGTTCAATATTAAAAATGGCTATTTTACTCAAAACAATTGTTTGTCCCGGTGTCAGATCTAGTTGCGTCTAGATCATGCGCCGTGTCCGGTACAGGTGGCGTGCGCACGCGTCTCTATCGCGATGTTTACACTGCGCGGATCCATTGCGTAAACATTGCTCTGGGTGGTCGACGGATTTATAGATAAAGAAATGGAGATTAAAGTCTGTAGGCATTTTTGGGATTAATAATTGAATAATTTAGTAGCTTAGTCAATAAGTTTTTATATCCTAGGACAGGATAGTCCGATTAAGCAGCCGACAACGTCCTGGGTTGACCTGCGAGAAGTCATTTAGAAAAAAAAATCCTCTTGACTTTCATGTTCCTTCTTTTGTACTTACGTACTCTGCTCCTATAATTTTCAAAATTTTATTTATTTAATTAGTTATGAATTTATGATGAGTTCACGAGTGATTAGCACAAAAAATATTGCTATTTTCATGGCATAAATAATCTGTCAGTTCATAAATTAAAACTGTCTGATGTAACTTGTTGAATAAAATTTACAACAAGCCCATAATAATAATCATAATTCAGACTTGTTTAGACAACCGCGGAGGAATAGCAGACGCACTCCGGCGCAGGTGATCGATGTTTTTATTCGAGATTAGACAAGTGATTAACAAAGAAGCCATAGGCAAACAATGATTTGTGTCAAAAGCTGATGAAGATGAACATGTGTTGTTTTCATTTAAAATTGAATGAGTATTACTGATATACTGAAAAGCTGCTAAGCTTTTAACTAGCTATGAGATAGACAACACCACAGAGCGGTACAAGCTAGGGTTGGCAACATTTCTTCAACGAAATAAACTATTTTTTAAACGAAACTACAAAAAATATAGTAGGTACAGTAAAACGGCGTGAATCGAAAAGCCGGGGTGAATCGAAACTAAAATTTAAATAAGATTTAATCGTTTATTCAACATTATTAATTACTGACAAGGTGTTGAAATTAATCATTTCAATTCCGTAAATAATAAGAGTCTTTATACAAACAATGTTAAACTAACGCAAAAATGCCCTTCAAAGTTTTATTTCTACTCACCACTGCGTTTCTACACACCCATGTATACATTCATATAGTATTTCATGGAAAACGCAATAAGTAGATGAAGACATATTTGTTACTTATTATTTTTTATATATCAAAGTCTCGTGTCACAATGTTGGTTCCCATACTCCTCCGAAACAGATCTCCGAGGCAGGTCTGAGAATCGGCCAACATCTATTTTTCATACCCCTAAATGATAAGGGTGGTCCACCCCAAACATTTTATATGGCAAAACAACGTTTGCTGGGTCAGCTAGTTTTTTATAAAAAATATTCATAATTTAAAAAAATAAAAGGTTAGTTCGTTAGATTTCGGTCTTAAAAATAAATATAGTATTTTTGCGTGTTAGGCGTTTCTTCAACAGCATACAGTACGCAGATCGGAAATACAGTACAATAGGTACTATTGTAGTACTGTTTGCAACCCTAGTGCAAGAATCTGTTTAACCACCTAAATACATAAAGAAAGAACATAAACGAAAAGTGATTATAAGCAGTAGAAAACATTTTTGCACTTGTGAAAAATAACTAAATAGTTAAACTAGGTACTAAGAATGTATATTGATAGTTTTAGTAAATATTTTGCTTAAATTATATTAGTGACGACAAGACACAAAACCAAAGGTGTAACATAGAAAATTGTTCTTCAGTTACCCGTCGTGACTGTGAATTTGATTCCACAAGGTGTGGACAACAACTGATCCCTAAGATTTAAACCGTTAGATTTGGTATAAATAGAGTATCTCGTGGCTTCATAATAACAGCCACACGGATCAATCGAAGGTTAAGCTACGCTTGCTGAGGTCAGTCTGTGGATGGGTGACCGTTCGTAACATGTCGAGACTCCACCGTGCCTCGGAAAGCACGTTAAGCCGGTGTATTAATCATCAGTCCAGGTTTCTGCATGATGTATTTACCTCACCGATGTCAGTGATGTCCAAGATAAACTTGAGAAAGTACATGACATATGAATAGATATAGACAAAAATGTACTTTCCTTGGATTTAAAATAAGTAATGCTGGACAAGGCACACAGCATCATCTAGCCACAAGCTAAGCAGACTGATATACTTAATACAATACATTAGATACATAGATATATATATTTTATTATACATAGCAAATGCCCAGAACACCCGGAACAATTTTTTGTAGATCGTACAAACATTTGTCCCAGGGCGGGAACCGAACCCGCAACCTCCTGCATCGCAGGCGGACCTTCGACCGCCGCGCCACATAGGTCGTCTTAACCCACATAACCTCGTGCACGAGAGGCGAGGCGAAAATCACTGGGCCATCACGACATTTCATGTACACTTAGCGCTAAGTAATGGTATTGAGTTTACAAGAAAAAAATAAAATAAAAGACGTATGTGATGTTTCGTATATTCTGCTTTCAGCCATACCTACATGCATGTGAGATATAAGTATTATATATATATATGTATGTATTTATTAAGATATTTATTTTCTCCTATTTTTACCTACAGGGCGTCCATAGTGGATTGAAAAGAGTTGGGCTGGCAATGCTGTCACTATCCGTTCCGGTCCTTGAGAAAAATAAAGTCAGTACCTACTGCGCATGATCAAACTGATCATCATGGGGTTATTAACAGCTTGACATACCTACTTATAGAAATAACGAATACTTTGATTGATATTATAAATACTCACATTGACACTTTAACATCTTAATTTGGAACTTTTGGAAGCATGCGTTTTGGGGGTGCATTGGTGAGGTTTTTTAGCACGATTTTATCGAATTTGGTTGAGCCGTTTTGTAAAAAATGAAGTCGAAATAGACTGCACTATTTATCTATCTGACTTTGAAATATGAAGGGGCCATGTACAATCACAAGCTTAAATATTTAACATTGACGCAAGATACAAAACAGATTTTCACCTAAAGTATTGATTTAAATTTTAAGTGTTGCGAACGTACTACTGTCAAAACCATATTACTATAATAATATCAAATTTAATTCATTCATTACTTTAAAAAAAAGAAGCCAGGACATGCATTGTCGTGCAAAACAAACGTGTATGCAAAATTTTAGATCAATCGGTTGGTTTTAAATTTAGTTTCAGGATTTGACCAACACATAGTAACTAACATGGCAATTTATTTAAAAACTTGTAAAAATGTAATTTCTCGTAGTCAAGAAAGTCGCCTAACTGTAATGCATTAATGATCGTGACTGTACACTGTGCATTGCGCAGAAATCCATTCTGCGTTTTCACAGAATAAAAAAGATGTGCATACGCTGTGAATACTTAGGTACTATAAATAAACTCGATTTCTTTTCCACTCCCAAAATTTGGCAGGATTTTATTTCATCTAGCAGAGTAGTCCATCTGTTTAAAATACCCAAAACAGGTTACTGTGTAACCCTAGATTTGCTGTATCTTACGACCCTTGACTACTTAATCCTTAAAGAGTGCAGACCTTTTTGAACTAAAAAGGTGTTTACAAAATCTGTTTTCATCAATCACTAGGGACCCTTAAATCTTGCAAAGCGACGTTTTCAAATTAGGAGGACTCCAGAAAGGTGGAAAACCGGCCACATTGGGATTTTCTCCGAGATCGGGACCCGAGATAAGAATTCGACAAATAATGGTGTAGTTCAACCTTATGTCAGTTATCATGTGATTTGGACTCTTTCAGAGTAGACGAGCTCGTGGCTAAATAAAACAGCCGCAGGGGTCGATCGAAGTTTAAGCTACGCTTGTTGAGGTCAGTTTGCGGATGGGTGACCGTTCGTAACATATCGAGACACCTCCGTGCCTCGGAAAGCACGTTAAGCCTTTGGTCCCGGCTGTCATTTGTAGATTGGACAGTCGTTACGGGTAGTCAGAAGCCCGAAAGTCTGACAACCAGTCTTACCAAGGGGTATAGCGTTCCCCAGTAACTGGGTTGTGAAGGTCAGATAGGCAGTCGCTTCGTGTAAAATACTGGTATTTAGCTGCATCCGGTTAGACTGGATGCCGACTCCAACAAACTTAGGAAAAGGCTAAGCTGATGGTATTAAGTATGTGCCTTACGGCTGCGCTAAAAGGGTTCAGAAAAAATGCCAGACATCTAGTGTTTTCAACTGGACTTGAGGTTGTGAGATGTCACGGACGTAAAACAGTTCTATAGTATGATGGCAATAGGGCAATAGGATTCGCTCCCCATCACACGGGACCTAAAAAGTACTGGTGAACACCTGGGTTCATTACCTGGGTCGGCAATGTTATTAGGTTTTTCAGCTGGAATTTATCAGTAGTACCTATCCTGGAGTCTAGATTCGTGCTTGATTGCATGATCGAAGATAGTACTTTAACTGGCCAAATGTGGGTGTACTGTACAAGTAGGTACATACGAGTATACAGTAACTTACCCAAATTTCGCGAGTTTGTCTATCCCTTCGACAAACTCGCGAAATTTGGGTAAGTTCAATGCGGATGTGATGTCATGTTTTGTGCTATTTTTCAAACAACTTAGAAATATAACGATGATAGTAATGCTTAATTTTCCGAGTGAGTGTGTTTTAAACGACATTTCTGTGTTTGTTTTTAATATAGGTACCTACAACAGAGGAGTTTTACACAGAAAATTGTTTTATTTCTAACTGTATTTCATTGATATTAAGAGATCAAACTAACATTCTGTTTCATCGATAAGTTATAAGTTAAACTTAAGATACCCAGAAGGTAACCTTCAAAGTTCTCGAGAATTTTTTATCAAAATAACCATGAAGAATGCGGAACATATAAAGAGGAAAGTTTGAGTATGAATGCCTCTACGTTCACACTCCAATTTTCCTCTTCACATAACAAGAGTAGAGGAAGACCAAAGAAACATTGGAAAGATTGTGTGAAAGATGATATGGTGAGAAAGGAGTTGTTGACTATTAAGATGACGGTAAACAGAGATGATGGTCCGGTGTGGCACGGCGCAACAGGTCTTCTTCTTAGACATGACAAGACATGTTTCGCCGTGCCTAAAATTAGAATAAAGGCAGCAGCATGATGATGATGACCTTGTTATCCCGTATTATGTAGGTCACAAGAACACATGACTAAGTAAGTTGATGATCGTGAACAGATAATAAAATCACTGTAGGTGCGCAAGAGTTGATTGCGTGGCTTTCATCAGAGTTAACATGCTCGTGATAAAATGGCAGTAGGTATCGGTGAATTAAATTCAATTGGCACTCGCTCGCAAGCGTTCTTGTTAGCGATGTCCAATGCCATTTTATTGTATTAGTTATAGTTTTTATTGTTTTAGTATGGCTTAGGACAAATGATTGATATGAACTGCTACTGCTGCTAATATAAATTGCATGGGAGTTTGTTTTGCTGGGGAGTTTGTTTTTGCTGGGGAGTTTGTTCCGCCACTTCTTCTTCCCAGCAAAAACACTAGGAAGTGGTGAAGGGTGGGCGTTTTGGGGGACTGTCTTTTGTAAACGTTTTGACGTTCAAAAAGTGCTGATTCTCTGCCCTGAATTTTGATTTTGATATTGATTTTGAACAGCATGAAATACAAATAAAAAAAATGGCCGTAACAGGACGCCCAGCAGATGAGACGTATCGAAATGTATAGTTATTGAAAGCATTTTTACTTAATTAAAGAAAACGAATAAATAAATATTGAGTATGGTTATAAGTTTTTGTTATTAGTCGTAGTCGGTCAGACGTAAGTATATAGTAAGCAGCTCATATAAAGAAGCAACGGTGTGTATTAGAGGCGTGCGCACACTCACAAAGGAGTCGAGAGCAGTGGCGGTAGGGGGTGACGGCACGGGGTGCGCCTATAGATGTTTCACATCAAGAAAGTTTTTTCCGAAGTATGTGTGATGTAATTATTGATGATTGATTCAGGATAATATAAGACAATATTTATTGTTTAAAAGAAGATGGAATGACAAAAACATTACAGAGTATGCTTAAATGGTTTGTTGAGAGGATGAATGAAATGCGAGCAACAAAAGGTTATATCTTAATATATAATATAATTTACGTGTCACGTTGTTTGTCCGCTATGGACTCCTAAACTACTGAACCGATTGAAATAAAATTTTGCACACAGTGTGTTAAAATATAGGACAGTTTTTATGTCGATTATTGACCTCAATATTTTTTTCATTGGGGGTCCCCGGACTAGACAGACTGACTTTATTGGTGTTTTTCAGAAAAATCAGGTGCGTAGTACTTACCTACTCGCAACCGGCGCGCATGTATGATAAGATGTATGAAATTAAACGAAGCAAATGGAGTATGTAAGGTTGCAGGCGGCGTTCAGGAATTTCTCCTAAAGCCATGGAAATAGTCGATGTGAAAAGTTATTTGTGTTCAACTATTTCTTTGCTTATTTAACACTTTATGTAAAATGGCGTTTCCTTTAAGATGAGACAGATTACATGCATCAGTCATCTTGGACAGTGTTTGTGGAGGCACTTGATGTGACAATGTGAACGATCACTATCACACATGCTGCATGTGAGTGATAAAACGCATATAATTAGACTGAAAAATGTGCATCTTCTTAGATAATTACGAGAATTGTGGAGGATAATTAGTCTTCATGATATTTACTTAGTATTTTGTAAATCGATTAAACAATAACACGTACAGAGGCCAGCACATCAAGCTGTGAAATGTGTCAAATTACTTTGATAGGTTTTCAACTTTATTACGAAAGAATAAAGTTCATTGTGTAATTGGGAAAATCTGACAGTTTGGCGTACACGTCAATTTTTTTCTTAATCTTGATTGCTGGTTTTTCCTAGGCTATTGTATTTGAAATTCATGTGTGTACCCTTTATTAAATGAAATTAAAACTAAATTATACAATTCAAATAGTAATAAAAATCAATCATGTAATAAAATAAAATGGGGAGATAGAAAAATTAATCAAATTGACATTTATACAAAATTTTGTAATGATAATTTAAAATATATTGACTTTCCTAATGAATTAAGTGCATGTTGTGACTATGTTTGTAATAAATTGGACCACAGAATTATTATTGATAAAATGTATGATGACATTGTTAATATTTTGTGCCAAGCCGCTTCTGACAGTAACGAGATAAATTATGTGCGAAATAGGAAACCGGTAATGGGGTGGAATAAGCATGTGAGTGATGCTCACAGGCAGGCCAGGCAAAAGTTTGAGCAGTGGGTGTCGTATGGCAGACCACGTGAGGGTCGGGTTTGGACTGAAATGCAAACAAGCCGAACAATTTTTAAGTCGCGCTTACGTTGGTGCCAGAACCATAGTGACCAAATTAAAATGGACAAGTTGGCGTCGCACCATTCTAGGGGCGATTTCCGCAGTTTTTGGAAGTCCACCGATAAACTCAATAGTAGGCCGGGCCTGCCTGTGAGTGTTAGCGGCGCTGCTGATGTCACTGGAATTGCCGAACTATTTAGGCAGCACTTCGCTGTCTCGTCACCATTGGGACCGTCACAGTTCACAAGCAGTCCTAGTGGTAGTGGTCAGGAGTTCAGCGTCCGGTTTACGGCAAAAGAAGTAAGACATGTAATTAGGTCTATGTCGAGGGGTAAGTCTCCTGGCCACGATGTTTTAAGTATTGAACATCTTAAACATGCTGGTCATCATCTGCCCAGGGTCTTATCGATGTTTTACTCCTTCTGTATAGGACATTCTTACCTGCCTGAGCGGATGATGAGAACTGTAGTGGTGCCAATTATTAAAAATAAAACCGGCGATGTCAGCGATAAGGCCAACTATAGGCCCATTTCATTGGCCACTGTAATATCAAAAGTGCTTGACAGTTTGCTTAACACACAGCTGGATAAATATCTAACTTTGCATGATAACCAGTTTGGTTTTAAAGCCGGTCTCTCTACAGAAACAGCCATATTGTGTTTAAAGCAGACTGTCAGGTACTACACTGATAGAAGTACACCGGTGTTTGCTTGCTTCCTCGACTTGTCGAAGGCATTTGACTTGGTTTGTTATGACCTGCTGTGGCAAAAACTGCAGCAAGCGGCAGTGCCAGACGAACTGATTCGTGTGTTCCAATACTGGTACAGCAATCAGGTCAATGTTGTTCGATGGTCGGGGGCTTACTCAACCCCGTATAGATTGGAGTGCGGTGTGAGGCAAGGGGGGCTAACCTCACCGAAGCTCTTCAATTTATATATTAATGCACTGATAGAGAGGCTCAGCAGCATGCATGTCGGTTGCCATATTGGAGGTGTGTGCCTTAACAATATTAGCTACGCAGACGATATGGTGCTGCTGAGCGCCTCTGTCTGTGGAGTGGCAAAACTGATTAGCATTTGTGAAGAATATGCAAAAGAACATGGTTTGCTGTATAATACGAGCAAGAGCGAATGCATGGTCTTTCAGGCCAGGGGGAGTCCAAATTACTTACCAGCAATTAAGCTCAACGGATGCCCACTTAAAAGAGTTGACATGTTTAAATATCTTGGACATTTATTAACCTCTGACCTGAAAGATGATGCAGACATCGAAAGGGAACGTAGGGCGCTGTCTGTTCGTGCAAATATGATCGCCCGCAGATTTGCTCGGTGCTCGAGGGACGTCAAAATAGCCCTGTTTAGGGCATTCTGTACGTCCTTTTATACTGGCAGTCTGTGGTTGGATTACACGCAGAAACAGTACGGAGCCCTACGTGTCCAGTATAACAATGCGTTCAGGGTGCTCTTGAGGCTGCCTCGCTTCTGTAGCGCGTCGGGGATGTTTGCCGAAGCTCGTGTGGATTGTTTCCACACAATCATGCGCAAACGGTGCACATCCCTGGTGCGTAGGATGCGGGGCAGCCGCAACAGTATCCTGAGCGCATTTTCTGAACGTTTTGACTGTCAGTACGTGAACCACTGCTGTATGGTTCACGTAAAGACTAATGTTATAATTTTATTTTAAATCGTGAATCCAATTTCGTGAATCCTATTTAATTTTGTAATATTTATTTTGTGATTTTTGTGCCTACTAACATAGTTTATAAGTTTCAATTGTTACTAACCATTATGGATCATTGTTTTCTGACAAATAAATAAATAATAATAATAATTTATTGTTCTTTAGGATGTTTTTCAAGGCAGTAGTGGGTATTGACATCGTTCTTGCATCATTGTCATCATCAGGACAAGAACGTCCTTCATTGTAGAAATTTCATAAGAAAATGAGCAAATTAATAATTTCACGATTTTTTTTTTACTCTTAATATCATAAATAAATAAATAAATAAGAGTTATTTAATAAAAGAATAAGAGAGAATTAGACGGCACGATTGGCGTAGTGCCTGCGTGTCGCGGATTCGATTCCCGCACGCAGCAAATATTTGTGTTGCCTACAGGTAGTTGTTACGGGTTTGGCGGTTTGTGTATGTGAGTTTAAATAATTGTAAACGCACCCACGATACAGGAGAAATTCCTAGTGTGGGGTAACGTTTAAAAAAATACTTAGACATTTTTATTGACAACACTGTCGTATCGATAGCTTCCGTGTGAAATATGAGCTTGTTATAAAATATGAAACACTTACCGTGTTGTGTAAAGTTGTACAATAAGTTGCGATAAGGAAGTCGAAGGGAACGCTCGTGTGCTCACTCCGCTCAAGTTGTTGCCAAGTAAGTAATCCTCACGAGAATGTCACACGCATCGACGCAGACGTGGAGCCATGAGAACAGCGGTAATACATTGTTATCTGAAAAACCCAGTATATTGTTTTACAGGCATTTCAGTTAGTAAACATTTATTGTTTTTATAAGGATTTTGTAAATAGTCGGGAGGGAACGCTCTCAAAGGACATACACTGATTTTACTGGTGATGTTCTTCAGAAAGGTCAGGTGCATGCAATTGTCGTGTGTGTACGACCAGATATACCGTAAAACGGGGTGAATAGAAACGCAGGGGTGAACAGAAACAAAACTTTGAAAGGGATTTTCGCGTTAGTTTGACATTGTTTGCTACTACGAGTATAAGTACTATAAGTACTATTTTTTTAAGGAATTGTAATGAATCATTTTCGACATCTTGGCAGTAATAAATAATATTGAATCAACGTTAAAATCTCAAATAAACTTTTGTTTCGATTCAACCTGGCGTTTGTATTCGCTCCGTTTTACTGTACTTATAATAACAAATGAACAATAATCTTTATTGACTATAGTGAACGTAAATGAAACAAAAGGAGCTTTACCCTATTATTATTATTAGGACCCCACGTAATGTTCTGGAATTTCTAACTATGCTTACAAAATCTGTCTATATGTTTCTTGAGACGTACCGATTCAATCTTTGTTAGAACTTTGCTATGCTTATGTTATTTTATATTGTAATTAATCTCACGACTCCCAATATCTTTGCTAATGCATTTTATTTCGAAATTCTTTTTTAGCTTAGACTTCTGTAAGCTCAGCTTTTCGATTCCGTAAAAATCTTCTATGAAAACCTGGTTGAGTTCAGCGGTGAAGAGGGCTGTCTGTATCTAACTTAACCTGGGTGACATTGCCAGTTCACTTCATCACTCACCAAAGTTTCCACGGGCAGATCTTTAGCACTGCTGGTCAGGATTATTAGAAAAATAATAAATTTAATCGGAATCTACATAAATTGCCTCATTGCTCTGGTGGTCGATCGCGCCACTGCTGAGCACGAGGTCATGGGTTCAATTCCCAGGTCAGGCAGTGTTATTTGGTTTTTCCATCTAGAATTTCTCAGTGGCAGCCTAGAGTCTGGATCTGTGCCCGGTAGATGGCAATAGGCTCGTCCCCTATTACATGGGACTTTAATATAACTGGCGAAATGTGAGTGTACTTACAAGTCAGTACGCCTCTGCCAACCCTTCGGAGATCACAAGCATGATGATATGTATGTTATGTCTACATAAATAATCATCTTTAATTATTCCAAATTTTATACATTCAAGAAATTCATTGAACCATCAATTTTTCCATTCAATGAGACTAACAATTTGTTCTGTATACGTATTAAATTCACCTCTCCTCGTTACAAAGTTTATACGCTGCAGAGCTGCCAAATCGTGATCATTCATTGAAACAAATGCTTGTTTATACAATTCTGTCTTCTGCAGTGTATTCGGTATTTTTTAAATAGTCTTATGGCCTCTAATAGTTATGTCTGCATCTGCAACGCTGCCAAACAAATCTACGGATGCAAAGCGCAAAAGATTATCCACAAAATAGTGTTTTTAGTGTTGGTATTTTTACATTATCTTACTATGGGTTTATGCAGTTATTCAGTTTTTGAGGAGATACTTATTTTGTACGATTATTTAGTTTTCTGTGATGTCCATGGCTGTAAGCTGAAATAAGTGTAGTTTAGTCATTGCATTGCGCACTATACCTTTAAGTTATTAACTTTCTTTCTTTCATAAGAATTAAAATAAACATATACGGATAATATTTGTAATATCCGTAAAACGGCCATGGCCGAATATAATTCTGCAGCTCATGTGCGAGGCAGTCAGCGTTGAATGGTTATTTTGAATACACACTTTATGTACATTTGTTTACCATAATATTCAGATTCATTCCAATCGGAAACAAAATTATAAAATGTACATCGTTTAAGCTCTCTACTGAAAAGTCGCCAGTTTACGGATAACACGTTTTGCTTTTCATCAGTCGAAATGTAGACGTGATTAAGATTTCAATAAAACACAACGTATTTATTTGAGAGTTTACAAATTACCAGGTTGCTCAATTCAATATTTATTACTCGAATTTACTAGCTTTCCAATGTTTTAAGACTGGGATTCTTTCTTAATTTATAATTAAAAAATAATTAATAAATTTAAGATTTGGATTAGGCTTCTTTCAACTAAAGATTTAGGCCTTTTTGGAAGAGTGTGCCTACTTAATTTGTCATAGAAATTTGTAATCAAGACGATCAGCAGTTTTGTAACCCAAAATAACATTTCTGTTACCTTAGCTTGATTACTTTAAATACGGCCACCTTTCCTACTTCATGACGCTTAAGTTTCGTACTGAATTTGAACAAGCTTTACTATCCTTCAATTAATCCCTAGTCCCGTGGCCCCATCGCTCCACTTAGCAACAGCGTCGGCTTACATGATGAGAATGTCAGACGCACAGGTAGACATAAGACTCCTTTGTATAAACTTTGAGTGATTATTGTGTTATCTGTACTCCTGAATGTTAGGATAAGCGCGAGACTCTAACATAGTACTTAATAATTCCATATGCGCGAGCGTGTGATCGTGTGACGTGAAACAAAGCAATCTATTTTTAAACGAGGTTCTTTATTTGAAATTAACGTTTTCTTGTTTTATTTTTAATGGCTTTTTGTAATACAAAGAGTTTCGTAGTTTGTGGACCTTTGAGAAACAAATAGTCGTTAATCCTTTTCGTAGATGCCACTAAAATATGCATGAATTTACTTATCCATAGATCACTTAATACAATAAGTGAAAAAAAATATTCTTTGTAAACTGGTACTTAAGGTAACACGGTTGCAAACTATGTCACATGGTAGGCCTTTGACGTAGTTCGGCTAAAAAATCCAGTCCGCCAGACCACTGCAACTTCTGAAAACCAGAATCAACAGTGGTCAGGGCCGAATGAAGCTCGACGTGTCACGGATAATCTATTCAACCGTCTTGGATTCCACAAGGAACTTCATCAGACAAGAACAGTGGCGGATTTATAAAGAACGTGACTTCCACTTCCCTACATAGCAGGCAGGAGATAACACAGACCAAAGATTATGACAGAGAAGGTCATATAAAAGTTTCATAGTAAAGGCTAGCTTAGATTTGCATATTATATGACAGAATCCTCCCGACAGTAAGTAAGTATGCATGAAAAATCTAGAAAAAATATAGGATTCGAAATATTTTAAGTTATTTAGGCTATGTCGAATCGTTTTGGGCGAATGTCAGCGGCTGGTTGTAAATCTCAATAGGCTTATGGAACGGAATCGCGAAATGAGTTTTTTATCCGTTTATTTGGTACACTGATCCGAATATTTTATCAAGATCCGATCTTTGGCGGGATTTATTTCGAATTTTATTTTGTTTATTCTGTTAAGTTTCTCTACAATATGATGGTTATATACATATCGATATTTTTTATTCAATACATAGTTATTGTTAGGGGATATCTAAACTTTCTAAAAACACATAAAAATTATGCGCACTCATATGTAAGTACGCATTTGCTGTTTACAGAAGCTAAAAAACCAATGTAGCTTTAAGTCTTGTCCAAAATATCAAATATCTATTGAGACTTATCGATACCTTTTTATTGGATAATATCGGAAGCGATATCAATTTATTTTCAAATAATTATCGAAACTTTTTAACATTCCTGACATCCCTAACTTGTGTACCGATTACGATCTTTTCCGCAGTGTATGTGCGGAATTTAACATCATACATATCGGTCTAGCTTCATAGTAGCGAACATAATTTCTCGTAATTATTTGTGATCGGATGCATTGCGCAAACGCACTAAGGATTGTGGAGGTCGAGCGACAGGGTCAGGCGTATGATAATGAAACATCCTATTCCTTTGCACATATATCATGTTGATTAATTAGGTTTGACACCCGTGAGCGTTGAAATAAAAGACGCTTAAGTAAAACAAATGACAGTAAAACTGAAATATTCGTAGAGTTTTTGGTCTTTTATATGAACATAGTTTACCTTAGCTTAGGGCGACAAGTTTCATACTTACTAGCACTTCGCTCGCGTGGATTTCGTACTTTTGTACTCTTCGAACCCTCCCCCTTGAAAGCATAGTTTTGAAAATAACATATAGTCCATGTTACCCGCTGATAATGTAGCTATATAAGGTGAAAGATTTTTAAATCGGTTGAGGACTTTTCGAGTTTATTCATAACTAGCGGCCCGCTCCGGCTTCGCACGGGTATAAAATATATATATATATATAAACCTTCCTCTTCAATCACTCTATCTATTAAAAAAAACCGCATCAAAATCCGTTTCGTAGTTTTAAAGATTTAAGCATACATAGGGATATAGGGACAGAGTAAGGGACTTTGCTTTATACTATGTAGTGTCAAAGAAAGAAACAAATATTTCCTCTTTTTAATATTAGTTTAAATTACGATATTTTTCACAATCTGTACGGATTAAAAGACAAGAATGCTGTTAATATGCGACTTCACTCAGTTGTTTTTTTATAAATTTTAAATTTATTACGCACTAGCTGCGCCCCGTGTGCGAAATTCCCACGGGACTGCCTAATTTTTTCGGAGTAAAAGTAGCCTGTGTATTATTCCAAGGTATGTATTTAAGAAACACACACACATACCGACAATCTTTCGCATTTAAGAATAATATTAGTGTGATCTTTATCCCGTTACGAAGTCTCTTGGAAAGTAGATCCGATCTTGTATTTTATGGCATCTTTTCAACCGCCTTGTAGATTATAAATAGCACAAACAAATCGCTTTCAACAAACAGATGCACGAATGGTTAGATATCAAGAACATATCAGATTTCCGTTGACGACGCAATCGTCTATAAGATCCTAGGTCAAAGACAAGGTCAAATACTAATGGGTCAATAGTTTAATTAGTGACTAGCACTTCGCACGCGACTTTCCCTTCAAACCTTAACATCCTTCCCACCCCTTTTAAAGCATGATTTTGAAAATAATAAGTAATAATAATAGTAATAAGTTTTTGGTTTTGGATCATTAGTTCCGGAGATTATCCCCCTACATACAAACTTACAAACCAATTTTACATATTTATAATATTAAGTATAGATATATGTACATACATACTCGTAGTACTTGTGTACTTTCTAGAATCAGAGAGGCGATTCTCGTATTTTAAAGACCGTTCGCATTCTAAAATCTGTCTCAATCTGTTAAAAATATGTCGTTCTCTCTGTCAAAAATCTGTCAAAAATAAGTCACCAACATTTTTGACAAGTTTTTGACATTGACTGTCGCCGCTATGACATTTTGATCGTTTCTACTTATGGGAATGTTTTTTTTAACACCTTGACTGCCAAAGAAGGATACAGAATAGAAAATGTATTGTTTGGTTTTAGTCATTAACTATATTTACTATCTTTCTGTATGTTGTTATAAAAATATTCTCTGATAGTATCTCCAGCGTTTGATGGTCTATCATAGTACCTATGTGGTATTATCAAAATTGTGGTGCCTCTTCCACAGAAGCCATTCATGAAGAGTTGAAGTTGAATTACGGGAATAGGCCATCTGGTGATTACCGTTGACGACGCAATCGTGTGACAAGGTCCTAGGTCAAAGATAATGTCAAACGGTTATTTTAAGTGATGGGTCACCAACTTGTGATAACTAGTACTTTCTAGAATCAGATCTTTGACCTTAAAAGAAGTACCTAGGTATCTCTTTGTTGATTATGCTGTGTGCTACGATCTGTATTATTTATATACTTATGTATATACTTATCTTCTATTAATATAATAAAGCTAAAGAGTAAGTTTGTTTGCACGTGCCGATCTCTGGAACTCCCAGTCGGATCAAAAAATATCTTTTTGCATTTGATAGCCCAATAGAATGATAGCAGGATTCTTGAGGAAGCTATTTAATACCACGCTTCGACCGTTAGGAGCGGGTGAACCCGCGCGTCATATCTATTGTAAAATAATAAAGTTGTTTCGTTTGTTTGTTTTCTCGTTTGAACGCGCTAATTTCTGGAACTGCCAGTAGGATTTGAAAAAAAACTAGCCCAATTCTTGAGGAAGGTTACGACCGCTACGAACCTTACTAGTGGGTGGAATCACGGGGCACAGCTAGTAAGTAATTAATAATGTGGTGTGGAACTTTCAATTACATTCTACTTTATTAGGTGCGTAGGTAGGAGCTTCAAAAATATGACTCGGTATACTAGATACATCTTTCTAGATATAACACAGATCTCTTCATTACTTTCTCGCTCTCAGAAGTTCAATCGACGTCGTAAAAATCTCGTCAAAAGCACTTTACTGACAAACGAATGCTATAAATTCGATTATATATATAGCAGATAAGGAAACTTTCAATGATTTTCGACGTCGAATTTTCTAATAAATACTATAATACATAGGTATGTATATATATATTTGAATGCATACCAGCTTGTTACTATCCGGCAAATTCATCTTTTCATTCAGAGAAGGCACGAACATAAGGCGGGATGGCGATCTCGGTTGTATATTTATTGCAAATCTAGGTTCCCTCACAATGTCTTCAAATGAGCACTTAGAATAAAGTTTGCAATGTAAAAATTATAATGTTATAGTGTACTCATTGTTAAGAAGGCTACTAATAAAATAAGTAAATAAATAAAGTTAAAACTCATCATCTTCATCTGCCCTACCCCAACTATGTTGGGTTCGGCTTCCAGTCTAAGAAAATACAGCTAGAGAATACCAATATTTTATATCTGACCTCCACAATCCAGTTATTGGGTCCTACACCTTGATAAGACTGGGTGACAGATTTTCGGGCTTCTGACTACTCGTAAGGTCAAAGATCATCAAATGACAGCCGTGACCAACGACGAACAACTTTCCGAGGCACGGAGGAGTGATTGTTCCGAACGGGCACCCATTCCACCTTGATAAGACTGGGTGACAGATTTTCGGGCTTCTGACTACTCGTAAGGTCAAAGATCATCAAATGACAGCCGGGACCAACGACGAACATCTTTCCGAGGCACGGAGGAGTGATTGTTCCGAACGGGCACGGGGCACCCATCCACAGACTGACCTCGGCAAGCATAGCTTACCTTCGATCAACCGTGCAAAAACAAATTGGTACTTGCCCGGATTTGAACTCACAATCTTGAGCTGTGGAGCGAGGTCTCTGGGCCATCGAGACACTCAAGACAAGTATATATTTATTTACATGTAAAACAAAACTTTCCTCCCACCATTATCACTAGATATCAGTGATCTACCTGTCTCTACGTCTACCAGTACAGTGTACACGCGTATCTATATGTACTAACACACAGCAGTAGCTCTGAATACACAAATTTGTTTGATTGTGGTACCCTTATTTACACGCGCTTGATAACTTAAGTCGGCGGGTGAATGAAGTATGCTTGTAGCGGCGGCGTTGAAATATTTTTTTTGTATGTGGTGAGAAATGTATGTTATGTTTTGAGATTTCAAAATTGACAGTCTAGGTAGGGGACTTTTGACAGAAGTTAAAACTTAATTAAGAGTCTACAGTCCAAACTTGAACAAACGACATGAAAACTGGCAAATATTTGAAAAGTAAATTATTTTTAAGTATTACAGATTTTACAGACCAAAAATGTATCTTCCTCGAAAAGAAAAAGCTACCATATACCAAATAGCTGCTTTAAAATGTAGAAGCGCAAAAATCCTTTTTCCTTAGAATATGACATTCAGTTATTAATTATTGTAAAAGATACAATTAAGTGAGACTCATTATATATATTTATGTATAAATGTGATAGAAAGTGGGTTGTGTGACTATGTATAAGTTTATTACCCTTTGGATAACAAGAACTCCACTTAGTGTTCCACTAAAATGGAAACCAGCTCTTTCAAATTTCTTAAAATGAAAATATGTATTGAAAGAGCTTTTGAGATTTTCCATTTGTTGGCAATTTTTTTTTATTGATACGAAGGATTTTGACTAGGTTTTAAAACTCGCTCTATCACACAATTTCCCGTACTTTATATGTTTTTAAATAATGTAATTCGTACAAGTAAGTATCTATCTTGATATATCGAGATAGATACTTGTACATTTCAAATCAGTCAGATCTATATATATTAGGTCTTTACCTATGAAATTGCCGTTCTGCAGTACTGGCCATTTCAAATCAAAATATTTTTTGTTTGGCTAAGAATTCTAATTTCAAATTAATTTTATTTTAAAAACATGGATTTTTTTTTCCAAAAGTAGTCATTTGTTTATTGATTAGTGTTACATTTTCATCGCATTTAAATCTTTTTCGTCATCATGGATACGTTAAAAATTCGAGTAATTATGGAATATGAGTACCGTCGTGGCAGCAACGCGGCACAAGCGGCACGCAACATCAACGACCTTTACGGAGCTAACACTACAAACCAACGCACTACCTGTTATTGGTTTGCTCGCTTCCGTTCTGGAAATTTCGACCTGAAAAATGAACCTCGCGGTCGTCCGAAGACTTTGGTCGACAATGACGAATTAAAGGCGATTGTGGAAGCTGATGATACACAATCTACGGCTGAATTAGCAGCAGCTTTCGACGTTAGCGTCAAAACAATATTGGTCCATTTGCGTCAAATTGGCAAGGTAAAAAAGCTTGACAAATGGGTGCCCTACGAACTCAATGATCGCCAGCGCGAAGTACGCGTCGAGACGTGCCTTGCACTGCTCAACACACACACTGTTTGGTGGTCTAGCGCCGGTGTGATTCAACACAGCTTCTTACCAAACGGGGTGAGCATTACTGCAGATGTGTACTGTGAAGAATTGAACACAATGATGGAGAAGCTGGCACATCTCCAACCAGCATTGGTCAATCGCTCGTCTCCGCTGCTCCTGCACGACAACGCGCGACCTCATACTGCACAGCAGACGGTCTCCAAGTTGCAAGAACTGGGGTTGGAAGCTCTCCGTCATCCGCCCTACTCACCAGACCTTGCGCCTACAGACTACTACTTTTTCCAGAATTTGGATAACTTCTTGGCGGGAAAAAAATTCAATACCCGAGAGGCAGTACAAAATGCCTTTGAAGAATTTGTTGCCTCCCGTCCAGCTGATTTCTTTAAGAAGGGCATCAATAAACTGCCACTGCGTTGGCAAAGATGCATTGATTGCATGGGTGATTACTTCGATTAATACAAATAAAAAATACATGAAAAAAATTCATTTAAATTTTTTCATACAAAACGGCAATTTCATAGGTAAAGACCTATTATTTGTATAACATAGTATTTTATGGAAAAAACATACTTAACCTAAAACGTTGTCAAAAGTTAGAACATTTTAATGCTTTTTCAGTTTTTTTTACTGAAAGTGGAGATTGAGCGAGGACTTACAATAAAATTGACAAAAAGAATCTAATTAATTCATGGAATTTATTAACGTTTCGTATTATGTAGGTACTGCGCTAGAAGATTGGATTTGAAACATCACAAAATCACTATCCGAGATTGAATTTCTATTACACTATAAAACTTACGTAGCACGTAAAATTTTATGTTGACTTTAGCATAAAATATCGAGTCCCGATATAAATTAATGCGCTTCCTCATTTCTCCCGAGTATCGTGAAAATTGGATACTTATTGAAATCGATTTTTGAATATCGAAAATTGGATTTTTAAATCGATTTTTAATACACTTTTTTATAAATCTAAGTGTTTTAGAAATATAGTCGATGCATGAGGTCCTGGGTGTAATTCTCGGGTAGGGTATTGTTATTGGGTTTTTCCATATGCAGGGTGAGAATGACATCGACGCACATCCTGAAACTATGAGTGCAGTATATGATGCTGGACCCCCCATTATTTACAATTTACTTAAAGTAAAAAAAAAAACATCAGAAAAAATACATGAAATTAGTGTTCAGAATCATGGGCGTCGATGTCCTTTCCACTCTGTATATGATTTTTGTGCCCGGTGGATGGCAATAGGCTCGCCCCCTGTTACATTGGCCTTAAACATAACTGGCGACATGTAGGTGTACTAAAGGTTCTCCACTGCCTAACCCTTTGGGGAATACAGGCGCGAGCCTGTTTTCTAATAAAAAAAAACAATATATTTTCCCAAATTGGTCACCTATTTCGTTTCTTATTGTGCTAAAGGAGCTTCATAGACATCGATGGCCGTCTAATAACACCATGTCACGGTAACTTCACCAAAAACCTGTCAGATTATATTTTAAAGCCTTCACTGCATTATATTCTCGTATCGCATTAAGTAAAGTATACTTTAAGTGTCTAAACACACTATACCGATGTTACGCGACCGAAGTTCGGCGGCTGATTTTGCATTCTGACGTATTCGGCTGATATGACACACCATAAGTGCCGAACTTACGCGGCAGAAACTCTCAATCGAACCGAACTTCGGTCGCGTATAATGTGTGCTCACAGAATAAGTTGCCGGTGAACTTACGCCCGACCGAAATTGGGCTGTACGCTATGACGCGCCGTAATTTCGGCATGGTGTGTCGTCAGTACTTCAAATAGCATTGCAGGCGTAATGATGCTGAACTTCGGTCGCGTAACTTCGGCATAGTGTGTTTAGACACTAAGTGATTTAGCATCATTAATCTTGTCTATTCACGTCACTTTCGTTCTTAATATTGTATCACGTAGTCTGGAGAGAGTTTTTGAGGGTAGAATATATATCTCACCTTTGATATTTTTAGGGGTCAGAGAACTAGGCTTAGCCAGACTTATTCTGTAGACCGAACCCATACTCACATCACGTCACTCTCAATCTATTTTCACTTAAAAACACACAATAACTTTCAGAACTCGCGAATAATACGCCTACGTTTTTTACCAGGTGGTTGTGTTTTACAGAATAACACTACGAGGGTTTGTTTGTGTTCTGGTATTCTTGTTTACGTAAATATAACCGAATGAAATATGAATACAAACCAGTTGTACATTATTATCGTGTAGGTATCAGTTTTTCCCTAGTAAAGTTATTAAACTTTTTAATATTTTAAGTTACTTTGTACTAACATTCTATGGATTTTAAACAATCTGAAATAAACGCTTTTTATTTTATTTTTATTTTATTTATTTTAATATATTTTTTTATATTAAAGGGTTGGTACCACACTGAAAGTTGTTCGTATTCATAGTAACAGAGACCGCTTAAACTATTACGTGTAAGAATAGATATAGTATTGTGTCGTTGAGATTTCCTGTGACCCAAGGGCTGGCTTCTACTTGGCCAGAGGATAAGTATTCTCATACATATCGCACACCTAGATCTAAACTGACACAACTCCACAAAATGTTTTTTTCAGTACTTAGACGAAAAAAACGCATTTATCTATAATTTGTTAGAGAAGTTATAAACCGAGTTTTATATTAGCTCATAAATATGTTACAGAATATAACGTTATGTTAAATGGGGCTAGGAATCAATACTAACTATCGATGAATTAGTATTTTTGAGCTTCTGTCTAAACAATCTCGAATTTTGAGTTGTGTCAGTTTTAATCTAGCAGTGCGATATGCCAATATCTACCTACATAATTATTGTATGCCTATAAGGCAGGACATATTGATGCTTTAATATATTGTTAAGACCTTTAACTGACAATAAAGATACTTTGACTTTGACATATAACGTGACGTGGCAATGTTGCCAATCGACAGCAAGTTTGGTTGTTAAGTTCACTCAACAACGTATAAGTATACGTAGGTCATATAGCGGGAAATGCTCCCTACCTAACATCACACCCAACAGAAGACCTCTATACTTAAATCAATATTGTACAGTGAACACAGTAAGCCTCTATACTTGAACCAATCTTGAATAAACGTACCTACGTACGATTTTGTTTTTCATCTGTCTGAAAATTTATATAAAAATATAACCCAAAACCGTTTTTGTAACCATCGTGTTTCTTTGACAGCTAAATAGAAAATCTCAGCTTTCATTGAGTTTTATTATTTTCAAGGAAAAGAAACGTATTTGGTGCTCACTCATATGTTTTCCTTTTATCCACCGAACTTGAGTTTTTCCAATAAAGCATGTTGTAGATATTTAAGGGGCGGCAAACGTGTGATGGGATTTTCATAAATATTTGTTTTTGTAGATCAAGTAAAAGCTAGTAGTAGTATATTTCTTTTCCCTTCTCTTTTAAGAAATTGCACCTACGACTGTTTGTCTCTGCATCACCCAAAGGTTGACTAGTAGAAAATGCCTATGGCATTAAGTCCGCCTCTGTACATTTGTGTGCTTAAAGTATTAAATAAAAAGTGGAGTCCATACAAACAACAAGTTCTAAAATTTGGTCAAATTTTGACTGCAAAGAGCTGGCTGTTAAGGTAAATGGAATAATTTTTCTTTGAATTTATTGATGTTCATAAATGGGTTATGGAAACACGGTAGTGGTTTTTTTGTACTTTTTCCTGTGAAGTTGTGTAAATCCGATTTTTGAAAGATTGTTTTAACTCTTTAGCTATTCGTAATCATTTTTTCCTCGATGAATACATAATATTTTGTATCTAAACTTCAGTAAATTCCACAACAGGATTTTCCGTTACCTACCCTTAAAACATGAACCGTTGTGTAGGTAAGTATTACATTTTAACGTCAGAGTGAATATTCAAAGGTACCGTAAGTTCTGACTGCCTCGTTGGTCTAGGGGTCTCAAACCCGACTGCTGAGCATGAGGTCTTGTGTTCGATTCCCAGGTCGGGCTAAGTGTGTTTCAGTTTTCCAATAGGAATTTAATCATTAGGAGTCTGGATTTCTGCCTGGTTGATGGCAATAGGCTCGCCACCTATTACATTGGACTTTAACATAGCTGGCGAAATGTGGGTGTCACTAAAGGTGCAACTCTGCCCAACCCTTCAGGAATACAGGCGTAATGTTCTAAATATAAAAAAAGTAATTTCAGAACAATTAATATTATTGTGGCGTTAACGTTTATTACTTCTTTGAATTGAATAACGAAACATTTTTGTAACCATTATTCGAAATTATTTTTCCAATGAAGATAATACGGCCTTTTCAGGAACCCATTTGTAATCGCTCTGATTAGGTAATTTCATTGTATTTGCAACCGAACATAACGATAAAGCTTGCCATAACCGGGGTTAAGCAAAAGAAAAACTATACAGAAAAAGAAACGATATTACTTTCAAAAGTGCACTTGCACCGTTTTATTAATCGTCTAGCAAAAACTCATTTCAAGTTAGAAGAAAAATTGAAATTTTCATTTTTCTCTTTCACGCTACGATAAGCAGCAAAGCATAGTGAAAATTGAAAAAGGAATATAAAAGAATGAATTGAGCTAGAAACACGAACAGAAAACATTAATTAAAGCCACAATAAGTGTGGTAATGGACTTGGAAAATGTGTACTCATGGACCTAACTGTAATACGTGTGGATGGAAGAAATAATACCACACACTAAAAAGGCTGGCTGCCCAGAATACAAAATCAAAGCCGCTAATTAACCAATGTTTTTTGCCTGCCTTTGGTAACTAATTTGGGGTCAGCTTCCAGTTTATCCGTAAGCAGCTGAATAGCAGTATTTTACATGGAGCGAGTGCCTAACCCTTACAACCCAGTTACTGTGCAATACGATATCCTTTGGTAGGTAACAGTGGTTGTATGACTTTCGGGCTTCTGACTGCCCGTATCGACTGCTTAAGATCTAAGAAAGACAGCTTAACGTGCTATCCGAGGCAAGGACGGGTCTCGGTATGAAATCTTCGCTCGTAAACCCTTGGAACCCATCTAACTAAAAAATTAGCCACGAGTCAAAAGAATACTGATACTGTTAGCATGTATTGTGTCATCCCACTGCTGGGCAAAAGCCTCTTCCCAGGACTTCCAGTTGTTTCGATGGCCACTGGTCGTTTATTTTGTCCAGCTCGACCCCGCATCTTCTACGAGGTCTGCCGCCCCAAAAATATATGGAAATTCATTTAATCTAAACCAAGGTCAACGAATTAGAAATGAAACTCATCTTCTTCTCTGTGTCAATAGATTTGTCAACTAAATTGCTATTTTGGCTTCCATAAAAGCTCACACAAGATTTTCAGAACGGTCAACACTATTGTCGCCGGTAGTCAATTTTCGCATGATGTCCCAACTTTCTGGGGTCCTATGACCTTTGGCGAGGCACTTTGCAAGACCTTTAGGGCTCGCTTTTGGCGCTGTATTTTTACTTAATATATTATATATAAGGGACGAGTTAAGTCCCTAAACGGCGTTGTCGTTTTTAGTTTATGAGGAAGTAGGGTCAGACGAACTAAGTATTTGTGTGGCTTGCGATATCTGGCTAGAAATATGAAGGTCACATCGAGGACGTAAAACGGT
This sequence comes from Phlogophora meticulosa, assembly GCA_905147745.2. Taxonomy (NCBI): domain Eukaryota; kingdom Metazoa; phylum Arthropoda; class Insecta; order Lepidoptera; family Noctuidae; genus Phlogophora; species Phlogophora meticulosa. Next base: position 3,811,006 of record LR990534.1, read on the forward strand.
TTACGGAATTGCGCTGGTTAGATAGGCGCTCTCATTACATAGATGGGGAGGTTTTCGTACCGATTGCAAAGCTTATTAAAAGGCTACGTCATAATGTATAAGGTGTAAAGATACCGTCTCGTAATGACGAATTTTATGTATCGTCATCAGACCATACATGTTTCAAAAAGCTTTAACAATGAATGTGTAAAAATTACTTGCAATACTTAATGTTTAAACATTTTGTTTCCATTATTGTCTATCTATCCATCTATCTTTTTGTCAATTACCTACTTCGTGAAATACACATTTGATACGGTCGCGATTGACCTTTTTAGTAACTTAGAATCCAATACAGAGTTGAAAATTGCTATTACCTATGTTTTTTTTTATATTCTTTCGCTCCCACTACGCATGCACTTAAAGGAAGTAATTTGGGGAAGTGTGCGAGAGTGTGAGACCGAGCAAGAAACACTGATCTACTGTGATGAATCAGGGTGGATCAGCCTTACTCTAATACTATCAACTATAGTATTCAAAAGAACGGAGGTCAGTGCGAAGCAAGCTCAAACAATGTACCTAGGTTTCTATAAACCGAAAAATATTATTTGGATTTGTGTTAGGTTTTTTTTTTATGGACCATCCACACAGTATCATCTAGCCCCAAGCTAAGCAGAGCTGGTGTTATGGGTACTAGATGATTGATATACATAATACAATACATTACATAGATAGATATTTTTTATTATACATAGCAAATACCCGGAACACCCGGAACAAAATCTTTGTAGATCGTACAAACATTTGTCCCAGGGCCGGAATCGAACCCGCAACCTCCTGCGTCGCAGGCGGACCTTCGCCCACCGCGCCACATCGGTCGTCAAATGAACTTTAGTATTTACTAATATCTATTCCTACCCTTCTGCTATTGCTGCAAGGCAACCTACATTTCTTAGTTAATTATAAGCTTGACTACTTCTTAGTTAATTATAAACCAACGTGTGCAACAAATACTCAACATAGGCAATAGAGAACAAAAACTCCTTCATTCGACTGAAGAATTTAATCGAGAATCTGCACAATGCAGCAGCTAAAATAAGACTAAGAATGTTATAAAATGCTAGTAATTAACATTCTTAGAATTTTAAATTAATATTTTTACTCAGAGACCTTTATCTAAACTAATTTTGTTTTAGAAAAAAATGTTCATTTGTTCATATATTAAAAAGTAATCTCTGGAAGTACTGAACCGATTACAAACGCAAAATCTTTCACTTATAGAAAACTAGATTATTGCTGAGTGTCATGGAGTATAAATTATGTTAACACAATATTGTCGACGAGGGAGAGTCGAAAAATAAATTGTTGATTGTCTGTTTCGTCGCTGTGCATTGACCAAACATCATCGTCATCATCATCATCAGGCTATATTAGTCCACGGCTGGACATAGCCCTCTCCTAATGAGCGCTATAGCGCCCTGTCTTAAGCTTGCCGCATCCAGCATCTTATATCAGTAGTTCTAGTAAAAAGTCTACGACGGAATTCTGCTTAAATTTAATTTAAAAGTCAAGCGATTATAATTTTAATACACTACGGGTTATTTTTTCCTTAAACCCATTTTTTTGCCTTTTTGCCCCGTCATAACGGGCAAAATATACGACAGGCCCGCCCACAAAATAAACAACGAAAAGAGTCTATGCTAAGGTTTTAACGTTGACGTTTGACCTTCTCATCCTGGAGTTTATTTTGAGTAGTGTTGTGACCCATTGTATCCTTCAGCCCACAGAACAGTAAAAGAAAGTCAGCCTTTTGTAAGGTCGTCTTTGGAGTAGTCGCTTTCAAAGTAATTACACTTTAAAAGAGATTTTTGTTTTGGGATTTCGTTTGAAATATCGTGGTGGTTTTTGTCTTTTTGTTGTTGATCTTTTGGGGATCTCAAAATCAATTGCTTTGATGTGTTTTGTTTGGCAAAATGTCAATGGTCAACCATATAATAGTACCATCTCGAAAAAAAACAATTTCCGTATTTTGATGAGAACTTTGCGTGCTATATTACTGTGCATACATATAGGTACATACATGGAAGATGAAGTCTGCCTTGGTCCTACGTTCGTAAACTCTACTACTGAGCATGAGGTCCTGGGTTCGATTTCTGGTAAAAGTGTTATTGGGTTTTTTCATCTGGAATTTCGTGAACAGTCTGGATATGAGCCCGGTTGATGGTTCGCCAACTATTTCATGGGCCTTAGAACTGGCGTGATGTGGGTGTTCTGTGGGTACATCTTTGCCTAACCCTTTGGTGAATACAGTCGTGACGTTACGTGATGAAGTTAAGGTGATGAATTAGAATTATTTAAGACTAGCTTCCGCCCGCGGCTTCTCCCGCGTGGTTTGTTGATAAAAAAGTAGCCTATGTCCTTTCCCGGGGTGCAATCTATCTCTCTGCCAATCTGTGACTCTTTTATCGAAATCCGTTCAGTGGTTTAGGCGTGAAAGACGAACAAACAGACACACACATTTTCCCATTTATAATATTATATAATATATTTATTAAGTATGGATACGAGTAGAAACTTCAGAAGATTTCATGTTTTCTCAAAACAAGAATTCGATGTTCAATTATTCATGTATGAAAATTTAGATATGGACATACCCTTTAAGTCCATATTTAAATTTTAAAACATCATTATTTGAGATACATATTATTTTACCTTTAGCAACGAAGGTAATAATTGAAGCTATTAATTTATAGCACTAGTGTTATTACCGCAATGATTAGTAATCAGGATCAGTTAAATAGTCCCTGAGGTCGTCTTATTTAAATGCATTTAAATTCAGCGTTCAAAAACCAATTTGTGAACGAAGGCATCATGGAAATCTTTTCTAGTCTTTTTTCAAAGGTTTGCAACTGAATTTTAAACCAGTTATCCCCGACCCATTGGTTTTGTACAACAATGCATTTTAAAATAAAACATATTTTTCAATGCCATTGTTATATCGTCATCTCTTGTGTGGATTAATAGTTTTACGCCAGAGCTTAATCGTTTTTTGTATTTTTATGTTAAATTACGCTTATTATTTGACCGCTTTACATCAGATAATAATGAGTTTTTCCTTCATCGTTTATAAATTAATTATTTATCATGAATTAATGGACGTGGTAAATAATTCATTGATCAGACAAGACAATTCAATAAAACAATAATTACACAAAAGTATCGTAATCGCGACACAATCTCAAAAGTAAATAATTAAAGCGGTCCGCATTACAAGGTTACATCGTCACGTCAGCAAGAAGGATGCCGTTTATTTAAACTGTAGTTAGTCTGATTCGTTGCGTCTGAGCATTTCCAGTTTTGAATTTGTTCCATATTCAAATATTCGGGAGTGTTCTTTTTGTGACCGTTATTATATTTGAAATGTGTTGGTTTTTGTGAAAGTACGTGTGTAAATGTGACGGAAAATATATTTAATACAGTTTTAATGTTTAGCTAGCTATTTAGTTTTTCTATTTTACAGTAGGTACTTAGTTACCTTACCCGATTAGCATAAACCCTTGTTTGATAGGTATTCGTTTGAAGTGGCTACATCCATTTGCAATTCATAACAAATTAATGGATGCCTAGAATAACCAGTAGCTAATTGCCTGAGGCTTTGGTATATTGTAATGAGATCGTTTTATTTGTTGTAATTTTAAGGTGAAATCTTTTTTAATATATTTTGAAGAGACAACTTTTAGTAGTGGCCAAGGGTTCGCGTTAATGATTGTCAAAAGCACAGTTATTCAAAAGTTTTTTTTTTATGTGAAATGAATGATGAATGAGTATGAAATGTCAGTGAGAATTAAACTTAATTCTTATACTCTAAATGGCGTTTTCAATCATAACATTATATTGAGCCCACGTTCGCACGCACACCACGCACACAAGTTGAAATATAGATAATTTATGTATTTATTCAGACATCAGTCTATTCACAAAGAAATGACAGTGGCCCACAAATGATTTCTGTATTATAAATACATTATAAGAAACCTGAATATTTCCTTATATCAACTCACCTTTACATTACTGAGCTCTAACGCCTTTTCATACTTATTCACTTAGCTAGGTACTAGGAGTGATCAATAAACAAAGTTGAATTGATGATCGCTGTCCATTGTCGGTCACAAGTTGTTCTTTTTAATTTAGGAGTTGAATAGTGATAGTGCATTAAACTTGATGAGTAGTTAAGTGAAACATGTGAGGATGACGTCACTGGGGATCCCCACCGAGGCTCCTGTCCACACCATATTGTTCACGTCTGCGTATACCCAGAAAACTGTCAAAGTTGTGCCGAAAAAGGTAAGCACTAATCTACTACTAAACAATAATAGTATGAATACGAGTTTACCGACGTTGCCGCTATTGAGCGGTTAACAGTTCCAAAAGGTCGCATGCGATTTTGATTAGTAACATAAAAGCTATTTTTAGAAATGTGTTGAACCCATTTTTTAATAAAGTACCTAGTAAAAATGTCCTGGAAAACTACCAAACGACAAATTGATTAAAATCTTCAAATCGTTTGCAAACAATCAACTTTTATTGACAACCCATTTTAACGGAAAAAGCTTTGTTTTCGTTTATTGCTGTAGCTACCATCACCAACGCTACGGGTTGTTATAACATAATTAGTGTTCACCGAAAACGGACTTTCAGCCGATAACAAATAAAAGGTTTCGGCTTTCGTCTTATATTCGGCCAAAACAGAAAATGATTTAGACATTTAAAAATATTACTTAATATTATTTCTGCTGTTGCTGCACTGAAAACCTGTCTTTTTTACACCTAGGGAGAAAACACCAATTATAATAAGGCTTTGAAAGAAAGAAAACACGATAATTCTATTAGAGCATACAAAATTTCGTACAGCTATTTCCATGTATAGTATAAATTATATTATATAATCAATCTAATACAACACTGACCTTTACGAAGTAGGCCGAATGACACGCGACACTTTACGATTTTGGCTTGGTATAAGGCCGAAAATGTAACCTTCACGATATCGGTTTGGTCGATGCTTCGGCTTGGATAAGGCCGAAAACGAAAACATATGCCTGAATCTTGATTTTTTTTGCCGACAATGGCCGAAAACAAAAATTAAGTTTGGGTCAGTCACTAAAAATAATCAACATACAAAAATAAATCGAAGGGAAAACTATGTGGTTGACTATTTCTGTAGTTATTGTCAGATGGTATGATTGATGGATTATTCAAAAGCCATTGTTTCTATAAACATAGCTATACCGTTAATACCTACAACACCATTACAAGTAAACCTAAAGGTACACTGTGCGCCTGTATGCAATTAAGAACAAAAAGTAGGTTTTGTTTTGTATTTTTTTTTAATGTTACCCCACTCTAGGAAAATCTCCTGTATCGTGGGAGCTTTTACAAACATTTAAACTCACGTACACAAACTGCCATGTATGTGTTTTTATTCCTATGGTATAATCGTGATGGCCCTTTACATTTTTTAATCATTCTAAGTTTATCTTAGACATTTCTGACAGCGGTGAAAGTAAAAATCATGAGGAAACTAGGAATTATTTATTTGTTTATTTACTTAATACTTTAAGCACATAAATGTCCAGACGCCAGCACATCAAGCTAGCCCAAACTGTCAAATTTCAATTGATTCTTATTCTTTTTCAATAAAGTTGAAAAACTATCAAAACAATTCAACAGATCGGCGTAGCTTAATGTGCTGGCCTCTGTACACAGGCGGGCTTAATGCCATAATATGCATTTTCTATTAGTTAGCCTGTGGGTGATACACAGAAAAACAAATAATAGATGATTATGTAAGTCAAGAAATCGCCAACCCTCCTTGAGCAAGAGCTTGGTGAATAATGCTCGTGCTATATTTGTATGAGAAGTGGCCATTTCCCTACAGTGGGACAGTAACAGGCTGGTAACATTATAATTTAATTTCTTTTTTTTAAAACAAGCTTCACTCAAATACCTTTATAAGACCCAAATAACGTATGGTGCGTAAAATTTTTGACGGTAAACGATTATTTAGGTCACGCAACCCCAAATAGACGTCATTGTCGCGCCGTGGAATTAAAAAGTTATTATTCAAAGTCCAGTGTTTGACAAGAGATTTATGAATAATTCTTTATTTATTTTGATTCTATTGATAAGAACGTAAAATAGAAAACATTCGTTGGTATGACGTACACATGACAGGAATATTGATTAACTATGTTTATTAAAGTTTATATTTTTAGGGTTCTGCAACGAAAGGTTGCCAACGGAACCCTATTACTAACCATCCAGTGTCTGCCCGTCTGTCTGTCTGTCTGTCTGTCAGCAGGCTTTATCATAGAACCAAAGCAACCGACATGGCCCAAAGAATTGCCGAACTTAAGTGCCAGTTTGTCGGGCACACTGCTCACAGAACCCATGGCCGTTGGGCGAAACGGTTCTAGCTTGGCGACTGCGCATCGGCAGACGCAGCGTGGACAGTCCTGGAGTAGTCTACAAGCAATTTAAGCAATTGCTTAGGGCATCCCGTCTATGGGGGCAACAGAAACGACCGAGAAACTGAAATTGAATCTTAGGACAACATGTGACACCATGGTGTGCCGATCCCACCTAGCATGGAAAAAGGGCAGGAGGACTACACATACATATTCCACCTACGAATACGTATTATTATTATCTCCTTTATTCATTTTTACATTTATTAAATACATTTATTATCATTTAAAAATATAAAAAATAGTAGTCCACCGGTATCGGGAACAGGGTCCAAGCTCCAGAGAAAGGAATCGCCTAACAATACGCCCGTGTCCAGAAGAACTGCTTTCTGAAGCAAGCCCGTGATCTAGCTGCCTAACGAGAGCCTCCTTAGGTGTTGGTTGAGGCTCTTGACTATTAAGCCATTGACACGACAGTCAGTACAACGATTGCTGAGTCCACATCCCACATGTTGACTATTAGAAAGGGGGCTCACAGGGGAAGATTGCTTAGGGCATCAAGTTACCTTAATCCGGCACTGAGCATGGGTAGCTCTCCCACAAGGTGGACCGACGACCTGGTGGAGATCAGTAAGCCGATGGATGAGGGCAGCGCAGGATCGATCGTTGTGTAAAGTTTTAGGAGAGGCCTATGTCCTGCAGTGGACGACTTAAGGCTGAATGATGGTGATGATGATTATTTTTCTGAATTATTTGAGGACCAATCAAAGACATACTTTACTAACTATACTAACTGCCTATTTTCTTCATAGATACAATGTGTAGTTATCACCGCTTGATCTGTGATAATGTTTTATTTGCGTATGCGCATGTAAATGATCCTCAGGTGTTTATGGAGCATGCGTACCATTTTAATAGAGTTGTTGTTTATCTATGAATAACTATGAAGTTTGTAGTTGTTTTATTAACTAGTAACATCTAACGTCAGCTGATTTCTCTATTTCATAGACTATCTACTGAAGTATGAATTGTGTCTCTGGGAAGTTTGTTGCGTCACTTATTCTTCCCAGTAAAAACAACAGTGGTGATGGGTTGGCGTTTTGGGGGACTGTCTTACGTAAATTTTGACGATCTAAAAGTGCTAATTCTCAGCCTAATTTGTAAAAATGAATTTTGATTTGATTGAAATATGGTGAGCGTAATCCATGTATCCTTACACCTATGTATAAGTACTTAAATTCGTTTGAAGGAAATTCCTCAACCCAGGTCGCCTTGAAAGCCGGGACCACCCGCTTTACGTGATTTCTGTCGCTCGGAGTAGTTTCGATAAGTAACGAACGGTCACCCATCCACAGACTCACCTCGGCAAGCGTAGCTTAACCTTCGATCAACCCGCGCGGCTGTTTTAAATCAGCCACGAGCTCCTACATCTGGCAGTTGAATTATTTCAACCGTACGTAACGATAGAAGAAGAAAACCTCCTTATTCGTCCCTGAGCCGTAAAACACCAACACGGTACATTAATTTGTAAGTTACCTACCAATAGTAAATACATTACAAGGATTAGTTTAACGAATTGATGGCAACTCAACTGGCAGCAAATAAAATATATTTACGCCTACCACTTGGGACCAACCATGACTTTTTTATAGGGTTTTTACGACGCCATAGAATTGATCGTGTTTTTCCTATGGTATCGACATTCGACAGCTCTGACATTTTGTAAAGGCGGGTTATTCTGAGCTGATTTACTACGTCTTTTAGACACGCTTCTTATAGTTATCTGACACTAGCTTTTGCCCGCGGGATCGTTCGCATAGACGTCACAATGCTATAAAAAATACCACACGACACTAGGCACTAGCTTTGCTTTCGAGTTGTGAAAGAATTTTCGAAATTTTCTAAATAGATTTCTGATGATACTTACTTCCTACATAAAAACTTACAATCTTTACTTCTAGATATGTTATTAGTGTTGACTATAAATTAATTGTAGACACGTCAATATATCTATCACAACCCGAAAGATACCGAAGGAAATTCCCAATCCATTGCTTCAATATTTGGAGAATACCTCTGTTCCATAGCGTAACTTAAATCAAAGTTGTTAAATAAGGATGTGTCCAAGGTAAAAATATATTAAGTCTATTTGGTCCGCCAGTAAGATTACCAAAAAAAATTTGGACACTTATTTTTTGCTTACTCAAATCAATAAAAAGTGACAATGATATAGCACATCAAAGTTCAGGACAAGGGGCTTATGACGTCACTTTTACGTTAAAAGTGTAGCACGGCGTGACGTCGCGCGAAATTTAAACGCACTATATCGTCATCATTTTTAGTTTCCGTGACAAAAGAAAAAATACGTGTCCAGTATTTTAGAGTAATCCAACTTTCGGACCTCAAACGTGTCTCTAGGGTGGCCATGGCCTTTTACTGTCTAGAAAAAAAAAACAACATCTATACCAACACTGAGCATCCATAGATCTAATTCTTGTAAGGAAAAAACCTTCTCGTTTAGTAGTATGATGATTTTATATCAGGCTTGAGACATCAATAAGGTGCAAGAAAGAAAGAACGAAAGAACATTTATTTAGCACAGACTCGGGCACAATGAAAATAATAGATATCGATAACATAGAAAGAAAAAATTTGGAAAATCCAAAAGTGCACGTCTCAACGCTCATTTTATGACAAAAATGACTTGATTGAATTAGACGGTAATTTTCAATAGGCTATTACTCAGAATGATACTGAAGCGGATGAAAAAAAAAATGACTCAAAAAGTGAAGTTTTTTGGGCGATATCGTGACCACATACATCATCCGCACATACAGACAACCCGACGTCCACTGAAATAGTTTTTCAAAACGGTTTTTTATTTACTATCTAGCAAAAATGTGTTTTTTAAAAGTATCTACTGTCATAAAAAAGTGTTATTGTTGATATTTGTCAACTCATTTAATACTCAAAGTCCAAAAGGATCGGATGAAAGCAATTTAAGCCGAGATAATTGCTTGACCTTGAGAGAGTGAGAGTAAAGCACAACTCAACGCTTCGCGTTGAGAAGTGCAATACAATTAAAGATGACAGAAGCAATAAAACAAAAAAAAATTGAGTATGTGCGTTACGGCTGCATCAAATGGGTCCAGTTTAGCAAAAATGCCAGGCATCCGTCTGAGGCTAGTTTTCAACTGGATCTGACAATACATTAAAACATACCAGGAAAACTGCCTTAGAGCAGTCTTATTAAACTCACATCAAGATTAAACGCAATCTCAGTTCAAAATCAACTTAAATCCCGTATTCGCATAACGAAAACACGCTTTAACTGTCAACTGAATCAAAACAATATTTATGCACAAATTCACCATTTAATAAACAGCCTTAAAGCACGACGGTAGCGTTTAAAATCGTTTGTCATAGGAGCATACTTGTGTCGTGTTTGCTTTGGCAGATGGTGTGTGAGGTAATGCCATGCAATTTGTTTGTGATCAATGGGAGTATGACGTACATGTCTGATAGCCCTGAAGTGTTAAACGAATGATGTCTGGATGAAATTCATACCTAGATTTGATTACTAAGTACTGCAGAGTAATTTATGATAAAAGTGTTTGTTTTTCAGACGAAAACACGTGTTTGGTAATAACTGCAAAAATATAGTTGTACCTAATTGACGTTTTGTAAGGCTTGATAGACTGTCTGATAAGTTTTGTGGGTGAAGACGTTAAAAACTTATGGGTCGTCCATTAATCACGAGATGGTTTTAAGCAGCTTTTGACCCCACGGTTGTACGTGGTGAGCTTTTAAACGTGTTTTTTTTTTATCAGAATTCTATACTTTAGTAAAGGTTAGAAATCGTGCGTCCAAAGAGAAAATAAATACACGTGATATCTCATTACTCCCACCCCGCCCCCCTTGTTATGTGATTCTTGATTTTGACGTTTTGCGTCAGTTACCAAAATACATTTATTAATAAACATTATCGTAGTTCATCAAACTCCACCCAAGGAAAAACTAGCTTCTCATGAAAATATCAATACCAGCTCACTTATCGAAGAAATGTCTGTGATGTTTACATTAAAAATGTTTATTCGGAACAAGCAGGGGAATTAATGAAATTACATCATTTGTATCGAAGAACTGTACTTAGTTCACAACCATTGCGTTGTGGATATTGATGAAGTGGGAACACACTGAACTAACTGCCACTAACCGCACAAACTGCTTGAAAAGCCATAATGTTTTTAAAAAAATTGTCGTTTTTTTTGTAGTTGGACTTTTTGATTAAATTAATTTTTTTAGATGGTAAGTATAGCAATTGGTTTCCTTTAAAAAATTGCAGGAACCTGTTTACTATCAAATTATTGGAGTTATTTTAACAATTATTAAATATAATATTTTTAAACAATTATAAATCGTAAAAATAACACTCATGGGGGTGTAAGTAAGGCTAAGCTCAACGGCGTTATGCAGGCCCTTAAGAGGCACGGCACCTACGTACTAAGTTACGTTTTAAGTAGAAGGAACTTTCGTAAAACTGTACATGAAAGCACTGATGAAGGCTTACAAGTACATAAGTAGGAAAGCTTAAACTTAATGATTCTTGCTTGGATGAAGCAAGTCAAGTAAGTTAAGTTTCTAAGTAGTGATAAATCTCTGGTAACTATAAACTTACTAAGTTTTAAAGTGGGGTATGGTAAAATTCACTTGGGTATAGGCTTTTAACATTGGAAAATTATTAATATATAAAATTATAAATGAACCCCCCTCAAACTTAAGGGGAAGATTTATAGAACAATGGTAAGACCTGCTGTCTTGTATGGATAAGATAGTTGGGCCAAAAAAGGGAATGAAAGGCAGTACCCAACTTACCAGATAGGCATGCTTTCAAAGTACATAGGAACACTACTAATTTCCCCACCTTTTGTCCTTTGGGAAATATGTTTCTTTGCCCTGTCAATGGCTCAAACTGTCAAAATGTGAAGTTTAAATAGTAGTTTTCTGAAAATTTCCAATTTTCTGCCTAACTATGTAACTATGTAAATTTTCCTTACCGTAAGAATTTTGTACAAATACTTAATTAGAAATTTAAAAAAAAGATTCGTTTTATAGCGATGGCGTGACCAAGGGAAACAGGGATTTATTTTTATATATGTAGATATATATACATTGTATATTACAGTAGTGTGAAACAGCCATAAACGTTTTGTTTGAGACACACCACTCTCTCGTCTTCTCTTAAACGAATGCAGGAAATAAAGGTAATAATCCTGTAGCTTCTTTCTGATAAAAACATGTGATCTAATTTCAGCGAGCGTTTTTACGTTTGAATGGTGAGTCGAACAAGTTATATGCGACAGCGGGAGTATTTAGTTCTCTCTCTCTCCCTGTCTTTTTGTCTTCGTATTAGAATATCTTTCATATTTATTTAGCCATTCTTGTAAACTATGTAAATATATGTAGATACAAGACAAAAAAGGAACAGAAAAATTAGCAAAAACGTGATGCTTATTCTTTTACCCCTCACCCTCCTTTCCTCTGCTTTTACCCATTTCCGGCGAGGTTATGATGATTTTGACCGACAAGTTTGTTTGTATGTCTGTTTCCTCATAACTTCTAAACTTTTTATCATAATTTCTCAGAGTGGTGCAACATTTAACTAAAAAAAAAAATGACAAAGGAGATTTTATTGGCAGCGTCTTGATTGTCTGATAAGGCTAAATTGTGTCGTCATATTATATTGAATAGGCGGCCGCGGCAGCTCTTAATATTTTCTTGTTCTATATTTGAAGGGCATTTTTTTCAGCAATCTGGTTTTAGTTTTTGAACTTACTTTTTAATAACTTTTCTTTTCGTAACAAATTCTAGACTGAAATTCATTTAATTTATTTGAAATTCTTAAGTGAAGGTATAGTTAACTATACCGAATATTCTACTCTCCTTATAGGTAAATATAAAATATATAGAGAAGCAAGCGTATTGCAGAGAATTTATATAGAGAGGTGACAGTTAATCTTTAATTTATGGAGTCTGAGATAGTGAAGAAACGAGCTGGACGCCCATGGAATAATTTATTACCACTAAATAAGACACATTGCGGGATCACACCGTTTTAGTATAAAAAGGTCGCATCTCTAAAAGACGCGGATGGAAATTGAAAGGTATTATGCCCACAAAATAGCAGCACTGCAGTGTTAAAAAGTATCGGCATAACTTTTATAAATATGTTTATTGTCGGACCTTATGAAGAAAAAGCTATTCAAGAGGCCGAACTCGCTCATTGAAAGTTTCGTACCTTAGTAAGGAAAATATTATACCACGTTAAACATTCTAAGATATTGGTATCGCAAATCTTACTTTGTATGTGAATGGTTTTTGCTGATAACTAAATAACTGTGTTAGTTAGAAACGTCATATCAACTAGATTAGAACGAGATATATATCAGATATTTTTTTAAAGACAACTTTGTCAGGTTTTCCTATGTAGGACTCATCTATTAAAGATTAATAACACGTAGGTAAGTTACCTACGTGTTTTGAATCTTTCTAGAAATATATCTTTCTTGATAGAAATATATGCAGCGTTGATTATAAATGTACTTAGGTAATGATTTAAGGGCAGGAAAATTTTGATCGATAGAGGAACAGAAAATATTTCGGGAAATAGCTCGTATCTTGCTACTTGCGCCAGCGCCGTGTTCATGCGTACTCAAGTACAAGGTTGGCTCTATTTTGAGAATTATATTGGTACAGTCGTGTTCATATTTTTATGACCATAAAATTGAACAGCATGCCAAAATGATGCTTATTCTTACTATGTAAAAGATAATAAAAATATATTTTCCCATATCTTTACTCTTAGTTCGGGAGTTATTGGAAACTGGTGATCATAATAATAACTAATCATTTATTTAATGTGTGTGAAGTGGAAATTTCTCTAGCCTGGTAAGTGATTTTTGGTTGGGGCAAAACTTTAGGCGTTACCGTCACCGACATGCTAATGTGACAAGTGTAAAAAACACAGTTAATTCAAACATTTCAGTTTTCACTTCTGTTGGCCGTCCCCAAAACAGCCTTTTTTTTCGTTAACATTCGTACAAAAAATATAGATCTTTTAGGTTAAGTAAACAATTACATAGTGCTGTGGTAGCGTAAAAATATGGAATGCAAATCTAAATGAGCGCCACATCGGTCGTTTACTGACTAAAACCCATCCGCTTTCCGTCCACATTTCAGTCTGAGATTATTATTTATGAATCATATTTGAGTATCAATAAATCGAGTTTCTCATTCAGCCAATTTAATTGAATGAAGCTAAATGTTTAATTTACACTCTTACACGTGTATTAATGTAGAATGTTTAAGTATAGCATGAATACTTACCATTGTACAGTTACATTCTATAGTTACGTTTATACATATTATTATACATACGTATATCCATATCGAACCTGCAAACTGGCTGGAAAACGAATACGTCTGGCTGGATTCGAATGTGATTTTAGAATGGTTTTTAAATATACAAAGTTTCATTTGTTAGCAGATTTGATTTGCAATTATATTTATAAAAAAAAACTTTTATTTACTGACGGACAACGCACAGCAAGCCAAGAGTTCCATACAAAAAGAAGGATTAATAATTTGTTCATTCATCCCCTGAAGGGGTCAAAAAACAAGTTCTCAAGATTTAAACGTGAGTATATAGTATAAGACCGTTGTTCAAAAGTATACGTTAATTGTATTACCGTTCGTTTTTAGTAAACTCATTCATGATTATAGGACTTGAATCCTATTAATACTAGCAGCCACCCGTGACTTCTTCTTTACATATTACATACTATGTGTTATTCTGAAATATAAGCCACAATACTGTAAAGTTTCATCGAAATTGGTTCAGTAGTTTTTGCGAGAACGAGTAACAAACATCCATACATCCCCACAAACTTTCTCATTAAAATATGTGTAGTAGAATAGTAAGATTCGCATATTTTAGTGTTTGATCACAATGTAATTATGAAAAGTGAAACTTTGTAAAACCCACGAAAGTATTCATTCATTAAAATAAATTCATCACTTCACACGAAGAATTTATATACATAAACTCAGGCCTTTACGCCAACCAATTTACTTGTTATCCTAAAATATACGTAGCGAACTGTACCTTGAACAAAAGTAAATATTTAGGAAGTTTGCTCACCTTTTTACTGATTCAACGGGAATTTCACACTGAAATTTTAAAATAGGTTAAAATCCCCTATTTTAGTGAGAGCGCGGCGCGGGCGCATGTTGCCGTGTTTCCATTCAAAAAGAAAAAGGAAGTTATAACGAAGGGAATGTGAGAATTCTAATGGTTATTTTTTGGAAGTTCTGTGTTGTATTCGTTTCTAAAATGCTGCAATATGTGTTGGACCCTATTTTGATGCAACCGGTGAACATAAGTCATGTGTATTGTAAGGTAAGATTTAGAACACGGCTGTCTATGTGTATTTCCATTCTCATATAAACTTATTTTTTAAGATAAAATAAATAAATAATGCTGGACAATCCACACAGCATCATCTAGCCCCAAGCTAAGCAGAGCTTGTGTTATGGGTACTAGATGACTGATATACTTAATACAATACATTACATTACATAGATAGATATTTTTTATTATACATAGGAAATACCCAGAACACCTGAAACAAATATTTGTAGATCGTACAAACATTTGTCCCAAGGCGGGAATCGAACCCGCAACCTCCTGCGTCACAGGCGGACCTTCGCCCACTGCGCCACATAGGTCGTCAAGACACATGTAATCATCTTCTTACTTCCCATCACTGGCGAAATTATATAGTTAAACGCTTATAAATCATCTTAATATCTTGAAATCTAGATAAGTCATCAAAAGTAGGGTGTTGTTAGGATTTCTTCAAACAAAAGGTAATCGAGGCTATTAGAATTCGCCCGCCTAATATTCTGCTCACTCTTAATTTAGGCTAAAAGGAATGTTACTATTAACTAATCTTAAGGCCGCACACCACCGGACGGACGGACAGCGGAGGCTTAGTAGGTAATGGGGTCCCGTTGGCACCCTTTATAATAATAATAATTTTTATTTGCTGCAAAATGTGGTAAATACATTTGATGGTAAACATTTTGATATAGAGCAACACATCTTTGTCAGTTTGTTGACATGCCAATAGTAGGTACTGTCATATATTATAACAACACGTACACAAGTTACACAACACAATAATATTAGTTTAAGCAACTGGCATAAATATAATTACTTACTTTAATTTACATACACGAATACAATTAAATTAATATGTATTATAGCATTTAAATATCAGTATATAATTTATACATTGTTTTAGATTATTGTTTATATAATTTTAGGTATGTAACCCTAAAAACAGACATATTCAAGCTGTTGTAGCCAGTTTGAATATGTCTGTTTTTACGATTTTTTTACGATAGTTACGATTAGTTAAAAACACACAACCATTTCTGACGGAGTTTTACCAACTAGTTCTAGTATTTATTTTACCGTCATTCTCACTAAAGGAGATTGTTCTACGCCCATACATTGTTCGCCCTGGAGCCAACAGCATAGAAAAAATCATTTTCTATTTGTAAATTGCCCTTAGTAGCCCATAAGAACAAAGTTTCTTGACGGACACTTTAGAGAACAGCTTTATTTAAAAAAAAGAAACTGATTTTGAGGTTATTTTTAATAAACAAAAACTTAAGTAAGTAATTCCTTCTAAAATCGCTATTTCTGGTTTCTACAAAGCATTAAACTTCAAATACAGTAAAATACTTAAATATTTTTTACCAACGCCTCTTTTGAACTAATATTTTCTCACTTGACAGAAAATCCCTCGTCATTCGACTAGTAAGTACATTTTGTGAGTTTGTTTTGTTAATTATATTTTCATCATAATCGTGCTAGGCCATATTCATCATAAGTTCCATTAAAATGTTCACGGAACTAATTCCATGAAAAAAATATGCATGAAAAACTTTTATGTTGCACATTTTCAATGTTTTGGAAGTGATAAATATCGAACACCCATTATTTATCACTAGATAGTATGGACATCGTCGTCGATATCGATATTTATGTAATATGAGCGAGAGCGACACTATCAAATCTTTTGTGACATTCACATTGACAATTCCTTGAAAGATGGCGGGTTTAGTTGGTAATAAAATCAATGAGCTCACTTTTAAAAACCTATTAAGAATTAAACAGTGTCCGCTTGAATTTATTATTTTTACAAAGCATATTAAAATATAATTAAAATTAACGTACACGTCAAATGTTTGTTGGTTATAGGGCGGTCTAGAACAATCTCCTTTGCCTGTAAAAATTAGAAAAATAAAAGTATAAGCTATTCCATAAATTACACGAGAACCAATAATCGTTAAGCTTACGACGCTTGTGTACCTAATCCTTTACAAACAAAAAAGAAACGTTTTCATTCCTCTTACCGGATCCCAATTATCAGAGGCAGGCAAATAACACTTCTTTTTTTTTAATTTTGAACGTTATTTTTAATTGGTTACGGTTCATAATTGAATATCTTAATTCGTATAAAGCTGACGTTACTGTTTTTTTTATTACTTTTCATGTTAAAGGTATTTTCATGAAAAGTCAAAAATAAACACATTTACGACAAAAAGGTGAGAAGTACGAATAATACTCAAAACTGAGTATGTCAAATTAGTTTGTTACCTTGTTACTTACTTTCAAGGTATAAGCTGATTTACTTAATTCTTTTCTGCCACAGTCCTTTTATCGAACTGGCTGTCAGAAAGAGGTAAATTATATTTTTATTTCTTTGAATAGGTTTTAAAACACTTTTACTCGTCATAAAATAAAATTAATAAATTAGCCATTAGGTCGATGTTTCCCAGCTGTCTACGCCAAGACAAAACACCGAAATAAACTCAGAGGTAGGTCTTTTTAAAAGTCCAAATATTACCTTGGTCAGATCAATCATATGAGAACCATGCAGATTAGAGTCTGAGATGGTATTTCAAGAGACAAAAACCACATAGATTTGAGTGTACGGAGATGTTAATATTCTAATTTTACTTCAACTTGTAAACAATTGATTGAATCATAGCAAAAACAAATCTGTTGTCCAGCATTATTTATTTATTTATTTAAATCCCTAGTTTATCACAGTCTCTGTATTCTTTTAGCTTTGCGTAACGTGCCATCACATGTCTCACGTAATATTAGTAAGAAGACCACCTTCCAATACATTACAAAAGAATATTAGCAATAGGCTCGCCCCCTATTACATGGGACTTGAACATAACTGGCGAAATATGTGTGTTACTATAAGTGCACCTATGCCCCCAACCCTTCGGGTAATAGGCGTGATGTTCTGTTTTGTGTTTTTATGTTAAGGTGCATCCAGACTATATAACATAACATGTTATATAGCATGTTATGTATGTGTGCTAATTGCAAAACGTTATATAACTATCTTTATGACATGTTACGTTATACAGTCTGGACGCAGTTACGTAAGAATAGCTTATAATTGAAACCCTTAACACCTTTTCTTTGATGACCCCCTTAATTCTAATACGAGTGAAAAGAAGAAAACCAATATCGTTGCATCCTGTTATTTGGCTTCATAATTTCTTAGCAGATTCTATCTGTAAACATAGTTCACATAGAATAGATCGCGATGCTTATTCTATGCGATACATCATTCGAATTGTTTACATTTATTTGATTTATGGTATACTTCGGTTTCGGTTGCCGTTAACCCGACCGATTCGTTACAGACGTCAGGAATTTATTTATCTTATATTATAATAAAATAATAAGATGCATTCCTTGGAGCATGGTTGCTTGCAAACGAACAAAGTTGGTCTTGAATGAAGTATGGGTCTAAATTTAATTGACTTTGTTCCTACTGATTGTCTCTTTCTTCTTCTTCTTTTTCAAGCCTTGTCCCATTTGTAATTGAAGTCAGCTCTGCTAATCGTTGAACTTCTCCAGAGATATCGTTTCTGGGTCATCAGTGGGTCTATCTTTGGGTGCTATCTGAAGCGAGGTCTTTCTTAATAACTGACATCCATGTTAGTTGGGTTCTGCCTCGGCTTTTTGGTCCTGGGTCTAGCTGTAGCACTGTTTTCTTATGTGTTCATCAGGTATTCTCATACTCATAGACTTCCAATTTGAATAATCATCATCTCATGGTCATCATGGTTTCGATGTGTCAAGAATTGCTTACGGAACCACTGCTGCAAGCCTGCATGTCTGTAAGGTTGAAAGGAATTAAAATAACTTGGCTTGTAATTTATAGCAAAACTAAGAAGTGTCAGTAAAAATTTATCTAAACGAATATCGATAGAATAAATATCTAATAACAAGATATGTGCACTCAATTATTCCGAAAATAACACAGTGAAAGCAATTGGATACCAAGACTGAATTCATGTAAATGTTATTTTCTAACCGAATCAAAAATTAAATGGGACCATAACAGCAAAACTAGAGTTTTACTATCAGAGGAGGCCTAACGACATCCAAAAACCTCTTATAGCTCTTGCTACGTTCTGTTGCCATCCATTAGAAGAAGGCTAAGTCCGGAGATTGGCTGCAGAGGGCGCTAATACCGCACGTGTGAGCGCGGCGCATCAGAGTCATTTGCCGGTACCGTCAGCAAGATGAACAGATAGGCATTACACATTTATGGAGCAAGTTTTGTTTGATATTGTGCCTAATTTGTAAGGAATTCATTTTAAAGGTTTGGTTAGTTACTTCGTTATAGAGCCGTTGTTCGTTTAAAAACGGTTTTTACCCGCGGATTCGGCGTCGTAATCTGTCGTGGAGACAACAGAATAAAGAGAGAGACGGAGTATTCTATTCTATTCTAAAACATAACATTACGCCTGTATTTCCGAAGGATTATACAGAGGCCTCTCTGTAGTATCTACCCACATTTCGCCAGTCTTGTTTAAGTTCTATGTACTTAATGTAGCATGACCACCATATCAACGGGTTTTGTCGACGAAAGAATAGAAAACATGACAGATTGCTGAAAATTTTCTACCGTCCTAAGCATGGCAATGTTAAAATTGAAGAGAAGAAAATTGTCTATTCTCTACAGTATCTGGGAAGCCCCGCGCTCGGGTAGTAGAACTGTCAAGTTTTAAAGAAAGAACGTTGTCTATTCTTAGTAGAATAAATAAATAAATAAATAAATATTGCTGGACAATCCACACAGCATCATCTAGCCCCAAGGTAAGCAGAGCTTGTGTTATGGGTACTAGATGACTGATATACTTAATACAATACATTACATAGATAGATGTTTTTTTATTATACATAGTAAATACCCAGAACACCCGAAACAAATATTTGTAGATCGTACAAACATTTGTTCCAGGGCGGGAATCGAACCCGCAACCTTCTGCGTTGCAGGCGGACCTTCGCCCACCGCGCCACATCGGTCGTCAAATAGAATATACATAGAATTGTTCATGCTACGCGTGATGGTACAGGTAAAAAGGGCGTATGAGGTTTGGGTTTTAGATGGACATCAAGACGATTAGTTTAATCAAGTATTGTGTACAAACATAAGTAAGTAATACACGTCTAAGGAGGTGATCACCTCAATGATCACAATCTCCTCAAGATAGGAAGGTAACTACAAACCCGGAATGTAATCGGAACGAACAGTAATCGCGTTTGTTTGAAGACGAGTTCTCGATTGTATTTCGATCCCTGTATAATAGGATCCATGCTTAGTGAACTAGATATCAATCATTGAATCTTCAATTTATCCCCATATGACAATCTCATGTAAAATCAAAGGATGGTTTATGAAATGGCGGCAGGTAACGAGAAGAATCTGCGACTCTCATATTCGCTCCCAACTTAAGGGGAAGATTAATAAATCAATGCTACTTAAGACATGCTGTCTTGTATGGATCAGAATGTTGGGCCTCAAAAGGGATATAAGCCTTCGGCTTGCAGTTGAGATATGGATGGATGAGAGGATAGAGTATGTAAGATGATGGACAAAGTATGTATGTAAGAGGAAGTCGAATGAGAAAAGAAGAAGTTGCATGGAAATCGGTTGTCATGGTATGGGTATGAGATGTGGACGAATGAGAATATTGCAATGAGAACAGTTTTGAGTATGAATGTGGAGAAATAAATGGAACGTGTGAACGATGATATAACGACTAGAAAAGAGGTGACTATTGAGATGACCAGAAATAGAAATGTTTGGAAGAAGAAGACATGCTGCGACCATCCCAAATAAATTTGGATAAGATCAGGAAGATGACAAAGTAAAATCAAATGTTACCAACAGTATTTCAATCAAACTGAGGCTGTTGTCGGTACATCTGAGATTGCTTCTCAGCGTCTCTGGAGATTACTGCACGCTGCACGTAATGCGTCATTTCAGCGTTTAGCGTTGAGTATTGATTTCAGTGTTTTGGGATTTAAAGGCCCCGTAAACACGGCAATGAACAGTGCGCAGCATTATGCTGAGATGGCAGCATTATGCTAGGATGGCAGCCTTTTTAATATCGCCTGGTCCTTTTTGATTTTCCTTATTAAACTTTGTTAGTGAGTTAGTTTCTTGTATTACCTGTGTCTCATAAAATTGTTTGTTAGTTTTTCTCTCTGCCTTTTTAGTCTCGCACAGGTCTTTTTGGGCTTTGTTTTGTTTCTTATACCTTTTAGTTCTAGTTTTGTCGTTCGTGCATGTCCTAAAATCAATGTTTTTTTGTTTCTTTCTTTTTTATATAAATTTAAGTTAAGTCGGTTTTATGATGACCTGCTATTAAAAAAGGTATGAAATATGGTTGAAGTTGTTGCGCAAACTATTTTTGTGTAGGTATTAAAGTATTTTTTCCAAGTATGAACATTTATTTTCAATTTTAGCAGCTAAATAGGTTGATGTAAGGTATAAACTTTATTATACTTTGATAAATACTATTTAGATCAAATAGGTTGTGATGTAAAAAGTTCTGTTGAAAATCCTGCAAGAAGTTGAAAACTTGAATGGGCGAATCAGTGAAAACAGCTGAAGAGTAAAAACCTGTTTGGTTACATCTTGAAAATAAGACAGGCACAAACTATTTAAAAAAAGTATACTTTACTTTCGGTATTCAAACCACAAAGGGCTCCCCTTGCTTCAGGCAGCAACGTTTGGAAATACAACTATTTCATTGTTATCGTTTGCGGCTTACATTGCTGCCAGCGTTGAAATCGATAAAGTGCCTACTTCAAATCCACCGGGACTCGATTCCAAGTAAAAAGCAAGTTGTATTGGTTGTGAGTCACAGTCGAGCTGGTTTCAGAGAAATTGTGAGTAATGGGCGAACAAACGAGGTGAATTTGATTTATTTTCTATTTATATCGATTACGTAAGACGTTTACAAGAAGGGTATAATAGGATATTTCAACAATGTAGTGAAGGTATTGCAAGCTTAGCTTCTAGGGAGGAGAGATTTTAACTTTTTAGAAGCTTTTATTTAGTTTCACCCGTCCTGGTCTAGCTAGACACACCAGAACAGGTTTACAGACAGTCAGTAATCAAATCTTGCAAGTTAAATTTGACCCACTTCCTGTTATGCTACGGAGTTGAAATTTTACACGTTGATTCTATTCCAAGGACAAAAGATTTTTGTACTAAGCCGGAACTGATTCTGCACCCAGGATTGCCTCCATAAGAAAGAACTCTTAAATGCTAGCAGCAGTTTTGTGTGCGCATTTAATCATGATATTCCGTTTTGATGATAAAATATGGTTAAGAAAGATCATTTTTCAAATTGAGACTTGTTTTGGATTTTAGAAATGGCTGATAGCGGGTCTCTTGCGTCTCGGTATCAGATTTCAAATGTGATCACTACAGGGGCAATTGAATTAAATAAGAGGAAGTTAATGAATGGCTTCATTTAGGATAGTGTTTATGAAGGAACGCAGAATTACGACCTATGTAAGGAATAGCTAAGCAGAGGCCTTTGTTCAGCAGAGGGACAATTCAGGGCTACTTTTATGCACTTATACCAATTTATTTAAGCTTGGTACATCACTTCTTCTTGTAATCCTCGTATATTATAACTCCACGCTTGTAATCCTCGCAGGGCAAGGCAGAGGTGTCTATGGCACTACTAGACTAAAAAAGCATAAAGGTTTTTTGAAGATCTTTTTTATACTTTGTACATAACAACCAGCCAACCTTTGTTTTAAAATACCGTGTAAAATAAACATTTCCTGGAAAGCTCTAGTATTTTACTATGAAGTGAAGAATTTACAAGATTATGAGGTAATTAAATTGTTCCGCGATGAGTCAAGACAAGCAATTACTCCAGGAATACTTTTGTGGCAGCATTGCGGAACATTTCTAACTGAAACGGAGAAATGCATTTCACCTTCTAAGGAACGGAGGCGTTAATATCTTCCTTAACAAGTAGAATTACGAAGAATTTATTTGGCTTCGCAACTGTTTTTGTCAGACGTAGGTTTTAATTTGTCTTCCTTTAACTTTTCCGGCTTTTGTGAACTAACTTGGATTATGCTGTTAATATCTGATTGCTACGTTGGTCTATTGATTGCAAGGGCTACTGCTGAGCATCAGGTCCTGGGTTACATTCCCGAGCCTTTTGCCGTGAACCGGGCACAAATCCAGGTTCCTCACTGCTACATTGAAATCCCAGATGTAAAATCCATCCATCCACCATTCATTATTGTTATCTGTGAAAACTTATAAAATGAAATAAATACAAAATATAGTACAAGAAAACAAATTTTTGGAATATGTGGAACAGGGTGAAAAGTTCCACATCCACCATGGAATAGGGAGGATCCTAAGACCAAACGGGTGTTGTGTCAGGTGGGCTACTGCCCGACGGGTGTTTTTCGAGTTTCTATATTTATATGTTTAATTGCGAACTTTAACTTTTTCATTGAGAACTTTAACATCGCGATGTAGGATATGTCACATTTAGTTCGTATGTGGCGAGATAGATGTCGTTACAAAGTCAGTTATAGTAGCTTCAGAAAAACTATCGATACAAGACGTCTCGATTGTCCTAAAGAAGCTCTATTGACTGATCACAGACAAGACAATCGACAAAGCTAATCAAAGCAGTACTTCACATTTGAATATAGCCATTGTTATCCATAGAAGCGGATCGAATAAGAATTGCGAACGACATGATCTTGAATGTCAAAGTAGCAAGTACTCGTAGATAAGTACAGAAGGCTGGTTCTATACGACAATCGAAAACAGGCGCCGGACGCGTAAGTACAGCGATCTCAAAGGAACGCTGGCATTGGATAGGCTTGTAAAAAAATATCGTTGTATCCAGTTGCATTTCATGTAGGTATCGGTTTTATTCGATTCCAAAATTGAAAGTTAAAAAAAATATATTTTACACCGATTACGAATATTGCACTCTCTACCAAAAGGCTGGAGATTTGACTCTTAAAAATACCCCTCGTGTTGATATTATATTGATATACCAATATATCAAAATAAGAAATTTCGAAAACATATCAATACCGATATTTTTACACCCATCGAAAAAATTGCACCCTCTCACAAAAGGCTGGACTTCGTTGCCGTAACAAAGAGCACCCGCTTGTCTAAAAATAGTGTTGTATCGGAATACCGATATTTTTTTCGAAATATATCGGAAGCTATATCTATTTTAAAAATACATACAAACATAAACTTCCTTTTTTTCCCAATGGGGTAGGCAGTAACCACATAACGCTACGAAGAATAATTAATAACAATGCAATTCAAAAATATCGATACAATATTTATATCGATACTTTTAGACCTTCCGAGTCTGGAGTCGGGAGTGCGCTTGCACTCGCTGTACGAAGACGTACTTACACGTGCGCGTGTCTAAGTATGTGTGCGTATTTTGTGCAAATAGAGTGCAAATAGTCGGTTGTTTGTCGGCCAGCATTATCATCTTAATAAGTGGCATAATAAAGGAGTAATAAACGGGATAATAGTCTCTTTACGCGTTATGTAGATCAACATTGGCAACGCTTTTATGATATGGTTTGATTGATGGGAATTTCTTGGAATTCAGGGCGAGTACGGGCCGTTGTGTTTCATAAACAATTTTCCTTGTGAATATAATAAATAAATAAATAATGCTGGACAATCCACACAGCATGATCTAGCCCCAAGCTAAGCAGAGCTTGTGTTATGGGTACTAGATGACTGATATACTTAATACAATACATTAAATAGATATATATTTTTATTATACATAGCAAATACCCAGATCACCCGGAACAAATATTTGTAGATCGTACAAACATTTGTCCCAAGGCGGGAATCGAACCCGCAACCTCTTGCGTCGCAGGCGGACCTTCGCCCGCCGCGCCACATCGGTCGTCATATTATAAAGCATTATCAAGGACAGATAGCCATAGCATTTTCATAACCAATTTTGTGACACTTCAGAAGCATTTTAAACAATTCAGAATGCATGTCGATATTATTATACCCTTTGGTATACCACGAAACCCTTTGTATGTAAACAAAATTTAGTGTGTAAAGCAATTTGTGTCACTTTATTTTATAATGTATTGCCAGATGCGGTTAACTAGTGACCTCGACAATTTGTGTGTAAATAATTGGTTATTAATTTATTTAACTGTAAATCAATTTGTGTCAGTTTGGTTTTGTTTTATTAACATAATCCTTTTATTTTATAATGAGTTGTATTGCAATATGTTGTTAAGTAGCGATCTCGACAATGTATTGATTTTCTTACTTAAGAAACCGGTAGTAAATTCGTCATGCTCGCTATATGTCACTGCTAGCGGTTGGATCGCAAGTTGGGTTACCCCCTTTACTCAAATATTGCGAGAGGGGTAATGGCTGATCTTTGCGTTATGCTCGTGAACGGGTGTTGTTTGTGGTGACTGGTCTTGTTGGCCATCAATAGGTTATTGTTTTATCAATTAACTGTTTATGAATTTGACTACGATGGTAAACTAAGTTTTATTATTTGAAACTTCGAGTCATAGCCCATACACATACATCCAGCGTGGCACATGTTTGTATGCCCTTCATACCTGGAGGCCTCCAGGTAGCCTCCTCCTCCATTTTTAATGATTTTTTGTTGCGCTTGAGTTAAGTTGTCAATATACATATATACTATATATACCATTTTTTTGGTGTATTGGCGTGTGTATTGTGGATAAAAATGATTTATATATTAATTACTCAGTATTTTATTGTATTAAAGAAATTATTCCTACTTATCAGACAGATATGTTGCGCTAGGAAGTGGTGAAGGGTGGGCGTTTTGGGGGACTGTCTTATGTACCTAGTTGTTGATGTTCAAAAAGGTGTTGATCCTCAGCCTTATTTGAATACATGAATTTTTATTTTTATTTGGGTAAGACTGGCTGTCAGACTTCCGGGCTTAAAGCTTAAAGAACCAGAGTAAGGTTATGTACCTATGCTTCAGAAGTTTTTAGAACGACAACCCAGATGTTTCAGTTTCTTTCATGGTTCAGCAAAGAGCTCACTGAGGAATGTTCTTATTTCCTTTTAGAGATTTATTTACCAAGCTGAAAGTAACGACGACGGTAGGTTAGAGCCATTCTTTATATAATTCAAGCGCGGATTCCTTTCCCTTTGGTCCGTATCCCGGTTTAAAATCTCAAGGGACCCGTTACTAAAGTTTTGAGTTGAGTTTAATCTTACTCCGCGGAGGTTTTTGTTTACATTTTGAAGATAGCTTTAATGTTGGGCTGTTTGTAAGCGAATATCTAAATTAAATTTTAAAGGGATTTCATATTGTACTTATGTAGGTTGCATTTTGACTTTGTTACCCCTGGTTGGCGTACTTGTAATTGTTATCTCCTTTCTAACCATATCGTCTTTCACACAATCCATTCATCATTTCTTAGATCTTACTCTACTCTTGTAACCCTGCACATTCTTCCACATCACATGCCCTTACCATGAAAACTTCTCCATCACTGGCGCTACTTACGAACTTCATAAATGATAAAATGATGAATGATATTCTGTAAATGGGTTTTAAAAAACACTTACACGTCACAACATAAAACAATAAGAACTAGGTGCTTGAGGTCGGTTTTATCTAGCTGACTACTCTGAGAAGAAACACCGAACTCAACTCACTGTGTCTACGCACAACAGACAAAATCCTAGCCAGTTCACTTCATCGCTAACTTCACCCAAGTTTTGACGGGGAAATATTTACAAAATAGCACGACTAAACTAGAATATATTGGAGTCGCAAAGTCACATCCATCATCCTTCTGCCCTTCATCATCATCGGCCTAGCCTTTTCCCAACTATGTTGTGGTCGGCTTCCAGTCTAACCGGATGCAGCTGAATACCAGTGTTTTACATGGAGCGACTGCCTATCTGACCTCCACAACCCAGTTACTGGGCAACACGATTCTCTGGGAAGACTTGTTGTCAGACTTTCTGGCTTCTGACTACCCGTTACGACTGTCAAAGATCAACAAATGACAGCCGAGACCAACGGCTTTACGTGCTTTCCGAAGCACGGATGAGTCTCGATATATAATGAACGGTCACCCATCCACAGAATGACTTCGGCTAGCGTAGCTTGACCTTCGATCAACCCGTGCGGCTGTTTTTATTTAGCCACCTCCTCCATCATCTTTCTGCCCTTATCCCAGTTTATTTGGGGTCTTCGCTAACTACACCCAAGTTATGACAAGGAGATATTTACAAAATAGCATTACTAAACTAAAATATTGAAGTCGCAAAGCGTCATCCCTCTATAAATAATAGGCTAAGCTGTAAACAGAGACTTAACTCGAAGCCCGGCTTCCATCAGTACCTACAGTAAATTGAACACACGTTTGCGACTGCACAATGCTTTGATAGACCAACTGTTTTTCCTAATCGGCTTAGTAAAGTACTGCAACAGCAAATGGGTTACTTTGTAAATCCTTCGGGTAATTCCTGTCATCGTTGAGTTTGTTGGTAATGAAATGGATGTGATTCAAGCTTTTATGACGTTACTGTCTAACAAAGCTTTCTAAAGCTCGTTGCTCTGAGTGTTGGGCCTGAGCAAAGTAGAAAAGAATCTACGAGTATATGTATGCTAGTATATACACAAAGCTTTTTTTTATTTAAGCATGGAAAATCATTCTATGTCTTCTCTAGTTCTGGGTGGAACGGGAAGGCGTGTCAGACTTTTACTGACTAAAACCCATCCGTGTTCCATCCTTGCCCGTTCCAGGGTCACGGTTACTCTTTCGAACATCCCGCAACCCTGGACGCAGTATAAAGAGTTTGTTTGTATGAAAGCGCTAATTTGATAAAATCTTTTGAAATTTGCTGGCCCAATTCTTGAGAAAGGTACCGACTAGCCTATTTAATATCGTACTACAACCCTCAACTGCACGGGAAACCGCAAGGCACAGCCAGCTAGTGTAACTTTGTAAATGTAGAACGGATTAGTGAAACATTCATTTATACAGATTACTTTTAATTTATTGGCTATCTTTTAGGGGTGAACAGACTCGTGAATATTTACATTTTTTACTATGGGATCAAGTCGGAGTGGTTTGCATTCATGAGTATACGTACACCTCCCGAAAGATTTCTAAATAATTAAAAGTCACCCTCTGTTAATCTTTAAATTTGTAGTAGGCATTTTTTGTAATTAGTTGGGGTTAGAGTTTTTTTGCCCAACTTCTTCTGAGAAAAATTACCGACTCTAACCTGGTCGGTAATCTCATTTAAATTAACTATTGTGGACCTATGCGTAAAGTTACCGGCGCGGATTTTGAGCGCTGACCATGAGTTGCGCAGGAATCGATTTTTAGTAAAACGTGCCTATGCGCGAACTTCTTCCTACTATTGCTTTCAGCGCTCAAGATACGTGCCGCTGCTTAAACCATTACCTGCCTAGCATTTTGTCAACTACATTAGGGTCAGCTTCCAATCTTACTGAATGCAGCTGAACGCTACCTAACGGCTACCTATCTGACCACCACAACTCAGCCACTAAGTAGAACTTTTGGCAAGACAAGACGTTAACTTATCTGGATATCAGACTACCCGTAACGACGTGTGAGATCTACAAATGACAGCCGGGACCACCTTTCAATCATTATTGGTAGTTGCATGTCATGACTGCGGCAAAGGGGATGCCCCTTAGCATGATGCTGTGCCATGGGCCACAGCACAACGCCAGTCTTCAGTGGTCGCCCTAGAGGATGTAGATGGTGGCTCTAAATAATAGTGTACCTTGTACCTTGGCAGACACAATCTGTCGCTCGATTAACGATGTTACAGCGGCTTCGGTCGCGGAAGCTACATTATAATTGCAAATGGCAGTCAGTATGCATTTGTTTCTGCTCAGTTACGCAATGATTTACATCTGAGCTATAATACAGAACCAGTATGACTTGAACGGCTACGTAACCAGTAACCATTTTGTTTTGAACTAGGAGCAATACACGACTTCGTCAGCGCATGTATCTTTATACATTAAAGCGTATTTGTTATTGTCAAGTTTAAGCTATAAGTAATACTGTAATGTTTCATCAAAAGAGTAGCAAACCTCCATACGGCATCCTTCAAATTACCTAGAAACAAAGAAATCAGTTATTTTGCTGATAATGTAGGTTATACATATAAGTTGGAATATTTATTAAGTGTCCCGATACATTTTACCTTACGGCATGCAACGTATTTTAGGTTTGAATTCATTAGTAAAACGTCTTCTCGCAAGAAATTTGTGCTAGGGTTACTGAATGTGAACGTTCTTTAAAATACGGGAATTGGCCCTCTGATGTAACGTCATGACATCAGAACTGTAGTAATTAGGTACCTACTAAGTTATTGTACGATGTGAACAATGATGATGAAATACGTAATAAATAACAGGAAACCATTGTAAAGTGGGCAGTGTTTACTTAAATAATATGTGGCCTTTGAAGCGATGCACGTTGAGACAAGATGGGGCATGTAATCGGAAATACTGATTGCATCCACTCTTCGCCTTGTTAGCGTGTCGATGGCGATCTATGCGAGTTGGAAGGGACATGAACACACCACTTGATACCATGAGCTTAGTGCATAATTCTGGACCTCCCAACGCTGAAATTTTTCGTCGGCTTTATCTGTATTTTGACTTATTGGAAACCTCAGTTCCATTATTTTTCTGTCCCTGTACGAGGCAAAGGCGTCTTCTCATACGGAAAAGCCACGACCTTTAATCACCACGCTTGTTCAAGGCGTGTTCAGGTTCCCTCATGATATTTTCTTTGACATAAAATGGCATTGTTGTCTAAGATAAACTTAAAAACTTAAAAAAATAAATACCTAAATACTTATTTTAAAATTCTGCAGTTTTGGTTAAGAACAGTGTAAATATTCTGGTAAAACTAAAATTTGGCTCACAAAATATATAAAATTCTAGGATAGCTTTTGGCTTAAAAGACTGTGTTAAATATTTAATATAGGTAAGATAGGCTTCCATTACACTGAAAATAGCCCGCAGGCGTAGATTACGTACTAGGCTCAATTTAAGAAATTTTGTGTCATATTTTCCGTCGCTTCTCTTTTATTTCCGTGAAATGTTAAGTAAGGAATTTCGTACAATACCTAAAGCTTCAAGTTTTCAGTTCTCTGTAGAAACTATTAGCAGTGATATAAAAATAAACTGAAACTCTGTTCCATGCACGAATTGAATTCAAAATCGCACACTCAGCACAATACCATTGGGTAAGTCTTGTGTGGTTTACACACCACGTAAGTTAGTGCGAACGCCTGTCGTTATTTATTGAGCACAATTTCAGTCTCCAGCTATTTGTTGTTCAGAGATTTTCCCGCTGAAGAATAAAACGACACAGTCGTACGTTGCACTTGTATCTTGTCTTGTGAGTAGCAACGGGCAATTTAAACGTGATGAAGGGTATTGTAGTATGACAGAATTGGCTTAATTATTATAAATACATAACTTTACAATTTTATTATATCTTTATGTCAAGACACCACTATCGTCATCATCATTTTAGCTGAAGGCAGTCTACTGCTGGACATAACCTTCTCATAACTTCTCACGTCATATGTCAAGATACCGATGAATGTTTGTTACTCAATTGACTACGCAACAATAAATGTTTGTAATACCAAAGAAATTTGTATTTTGACACGTCTCAACAGAAATTACAAATATGAATTCTATTTCAAATATAAACGCTAGTCTCGGTCGATTCCGTTATTTATAAGGATATTTTCAAGTTTATCCCGCTATCTCCAAACTCAGACGCGACTAGACAGGAATACTTAAAATTAAATCCACTGTGCGTTAGCTATGAAACGTCAAAATGCCAAGGTAAAACAAAACACGCAGTGGACATAAATCATTGTCTGGAAAAAGTTTTCAAGTTAAGTTACTGAGTGGCTCGTTAGAGTGTGAAGGAATGATAACCAGAATCAGAGATGCTCAACCTTGTTTGGGGCCACATAATGTAAGGCACTTTATCTTCGTACTAAATTTTCCAAAATTACGAGCTTTTCCTGTATAAATAATACTTTATTTACACAAAGTAAAGTAAAAATCCTTACATTCATACCTACTCCTTTTGGTTCATTTAAATTCATACATCTTGTCATACCAGCACACCTTTCTGAAGAAAATCACCAATGACGTCAGTGTGTGTCTTTCTAGGGCGTCCTTTCCTGGCGTTTCCACTTAGGTATATCTACCTTATATATACCTCTTGTTAGTCGGCTTTCATTCGTCCCCCTTTTTTCTTTTACGGGGGGAAACCTTCAAAAGGCGCCTAGACTTTTGGGGAAAAGACCAGGGAGTGCGGGATTCTTACCTCACTAAAACCACCCCGGTGATCACCATCAGCACATGGAAGGGGCCCCGTTACTCATTCGTCCTCCCTACATGACCAAACCATCTTAGGATACTATTGACATTCTTTGTCTTTAAATCCCAGTACGATTTAATCGCCTGTGGCATACCATCAGTCGTAACAGCAATAAAAGCTCTGCGTAAAACAGCTGAAGTACCAGTGACTAGTCATACTGAAATGACGTACCTTCCTTAGTGATAAACCAGAAGCCTCGATACGATCTGACCGCGGTTGTAAATCAACCAGCTTGGCGCAACACTCTGGATGCTGGAGGATTCAATTTCCTGAAACTACATATCGGGAATTTATGTTTTCGTTTGTTCTAGAATATGTTGATTTTTTGTGAAAGGTTTTTATTAACGACTGAAGCTTGAGCCTGAGCCTGAAAAGGACGACCTATTATATCGATTTGATCGATTTTTACACCCAAGACACGTTTTTTATCGGTTTTTCTTTCAACAATTTTCAGTTCTATCTCCAAAGTACCATAGGTATATCTCTCTCTACTCACGCCTCTTTACCATGACGAAAGAATGCTACCTGCTACGGACCTTATACTCATTTTGGTCCTCTTACATTCATACATCTGGTCACACACGCACGGCGGCGGCGAGTACTACGAACCTGACTTTTTTTACCCTTGCCCTTGAATAACTTACGACGCCGCCACGCAATTTTATGAGACTTTTGAGACAACTTTTAGAATGCCAAAATGAAGGTATATACGAAAATTCAGCTTATTATCTCTCATTCCAAGGTTGATCTCTAATTTGGCTGTACTACAATACGGTCAGTGTATGTCCTTCTAGGGCGTCCCTCCCCACGTTACAACATACATCTGCCTTATTAAAAATATCTACATATATACTACACAATGGCTTGAAAGTTGAAAAGTATCGTCTAAAAAATACTTATCACTTCTTTGCGTTACGATTGTCTCTTAAGACCGTTTCCTACAGCGGTTACGGTATCTGCCCTTCATGCCACAACACCGTATAGGTCTGTCTAGACTAGATTTAATATATTTTCGAACCATTACCTTTACATCGCCTCGCTGAGACAAAACAATTTACTTTTAAGGGGATGAAAGGATTTCTGAGGGCTGAGTGAAGCACAGATACTCGTAGGTAAAATAAAATAAGAAATGAGTATGTATATGTAGGCGCCTCATCGCCTTCGTACTCGGAGACAGACATATTGGTGGTTTGTACCAATATATAAATTATTATTATTTATTTATTTATCATTATTAATAGGCCATATCCGGACAGTGTTTACGAAGAGTATATAAAAAATACTTTACGTCAATGAAGGTATTTATTCCAGGAACAGCGAACAAAGAAGGGGTCGTCCATTCGCAATTCAACGGTATTTATAAACAAAAGTAACGCCAAACTTTAAGGCCAAGTGGAATTATATAGATCAAGCGGATCTGTCAAGACAAATCCTTAATACCAACATAGAAACAACCATACACCCAATAATCAATCATATAACGAATACACTCAACCAGAAACTCGCAATATTTTAAATAAATCTAAAGGAAGTAAATACATTGAAACTTAATATAAATTCAAATGGAAAGCACAATATTTTGAAGACTTCATCATTTCAGAATTTTTACATCAAAATACCTAAAAGCTTACCATACATTTAACCGGAAATACGTAAGTATTAATTTAATCAATAACACGGAAGTCAGATTAACAACAGTATACTCAAATCAAGCTTAAAATGAAATGTTTTGGCGCCGATGTACCGCCCCGTAACGACTATCCAAGATCTGCAAATGATTGCCAGGACCACCGGCTTAATATGCTTTCCGAGGCACGGAGGAGTCTTGATATGAAATTAACGGTCACCCATCCACAGACTGACCTCGGCAAGCGTAGTTTGACTTTCGATCAACCCAAGCGGCTGTTTTTATTTAGCCACGAGCTGGTGGTGGTCGAGGTACTAATATTTATTCAGTGGCTATGGGGTGGACTATTGTTAGCCGAGACTACACGCAACGAAACACATTAGGAACACGTAATGTTGGACTTCTCTAGGGAAATATGTTAACGTCTTGGAACGGTGATGTAGCTTTATTAAAATACTGATGTATATTTCTTTACTGCGGTATATTTCGCTGTCAGGTTGTCAGCATACCTTTATGAATGCTGGCAGCCAACAAATATACTTGCAATAGGTTAGTGTCCGACCTGAGATCGAGAAGTTGTGTGGAAATCGGTTGTCATGATATGGGCATGTGATGCGAAGGAATGGGGACCATGCTGTGAGGAAAGATTTGAGTATGAATGTGCAGGCTTATAAGAATAGAAAAAAGGATGGATTGTGTGAAAGACGATATGGCCAGAAAAGAGGTGATTTATGAGATGACGGCAAATAGAGATGTATGGAAGAAGAAAACATGCTGCGCCGACCCTAAATAAATTGGAATAAGGGCAGGAGGATGATGAGGTTAGTGTCCTTAAAAATTCTGTTTGGTCCGATAGTTGGATTACTCTAAAATACTGGACACGTATTTTTCTTTTGTCACGTAAACCGAAAATGAAGACGATATAGTGTGTTGAAATTTCGCGTGATGTCACGCTGTGTTACACTTTTTACGTAAAAGTGACGTCACGAGCCCCTTCTCCTGACTTTGCTTTTTCTCATTACAAAATAATTGATTCTTTAGCCAATCTTCTCAAGTACATATGTATTTTTCTTTTTCAGGTAAGTCTAATGAGCAGTTTCTACATGGTTGTTGGTTTATATGAGTGAACTACCTGAATGCACTACAAGTATCTCTGTAAGTACTACTCAATCATAAAGCAAGGATAACTCCTTGCTTTATGATTGAGATTTTGATTTTTTTATTTGATTGGAACACTGGCTTTGACGCATCATAGTGTAATCACTATGATGCGTCAAAGCCAGTGTTCCTGTGTGAGCTAGCTATACCGGACGAAAAGCACTATCCCGTTTTCAAGAGAACAGTGATGGCTTTTCGTCATCACAGTACAGATTGGTAGTAGATTGGAGCCCCCTGGCACAGATTGATAAAACGTAACTTGCGATGAAACACTCGTTGAATCAAATCCGCTTAGTTATCGTGTTATATCTCATGTTTCGTTTTGTTGGAAACTCGTTTCAATTTTGAACCTTATTGCCATTTCAGGAATAAGGTTCAAAATTAGTTTTACTGTTAAACAAAATCCTTAGCGATACACTTTGGTCTTTTCGACGACTGCATCAATCCAACCCATTGTTGTGTGTGTGTGTGTATGCGTGTGTGATTACATATTATAGATGTGAAAGGAACTCTGTTTGTTTGTTTGTATGCTTATTCCGAGTAAATGACTGATCGGATCGTAATTAAAATTTGGCTAGGAGATAGATAGATATCCTGGGCAAGGAAATAGGTATGTTTTTAATTTGCGACTTCGTCTGATTTCACATTAAAGCCTCGCTTCGCAAGCATGAGGTTGTGGGTTTAAAACCGGGTACTTAAGTAATTCAATTAATATGTAAGTACTTTTTTCTTAACTAACAATTTTCTAATATCAACAACGCTCCTTGAGTGATTCATTCTCGTGCCTTCTCTCTATGAGAAGAGGCCTGTGCCCTGCAGTGGGACTGTAACAGGAATGCAAAAATGTATTTTTAGCTGGTGTTAAATAATAGAACCCATAACATTAATGGCCACAATCATGTTCAAACCTGCCCCACGTGGTTGACTCACTATTACATGATATAATATTACCCACGTAATCTATCGAAATGATGATTTTTATTTTATGTAGCTAGCTGCTATCAATACATTAAGTCCTATCACCCAAAATATAAGTTTGAAAATCCTGTGTCACAGTAACAGTTTTCACTGCTATTCTCAATTCGAACATGTATTCTGTTTGGGCCTCAAATCCCCTTGTCCCTTGGATCTGCATGACATCTGTCATCTCATAGAATCGGT
Organism: Phlogophora meticulosa; assembly: GCA_905147745.2. Classification (NCBI taxonomy): domain Eukaryota; kingdom Metazoa; phylum Arthropoda; class Insecta; order Lepidoptera; family Noctuidae; genus Phlogophora; species Phlogophora meticulosa. The sequence goes on from LR990534.1 coordinate 3,846,320, forward strand.
ACTTTTATCTATAGTTTTATCCCCTTTCGACGTAAAATGAAAATAGTTTTCAGCTCTTTTTCGTAGGTAAAATGAAAACATTTTCTAACAAAAATGATCTGTATTTGTATTTTTATTTGTATAAAACAATAATTATAAATAAAAATAGTCGATAGTTCGTAAATCTTCTTAAATAAATGCTTTGCCTTTATTTCGCCATAAAGGAAATTAAGAATCGGTTGATTCAATATCGCATATGTGGCAATCGACGTGTTGAAATATATTTCGTTGTGTGACTTTTAAAAGTGTCCGATAAAACCAAGTTCCAGAAGTAGGTGAATATAATTTATCATCATCATCATCATTATCATCCTCATCATCATTTATAGCTGAAATAACCCAACAGTTAACGTTTCTTAAAAACAATTTAATTTGTTTAACAATAAAATAATCTAAATTGATTTAATAATACTCAAAGTGGTAGATAAGTTACAATATCGAGTCCTTATCACAATGCTAATACATTTAAAATTACTGTTATAAAAAAATATCTTAACTTAAATAAAATGCATTTTCAAGTCTTGTAAAACACTTAGTAGGTAAGTAATTTCAGAATTAATTAGGTCATACAAACATTTTTATTTTTCATTTCTTACTTGCTTGAGTACGTGAGGCCCAACTTACAATAAGAGGGCGGTACATAACAAGTTGCATGATAAGTTTAATGAATAAAATGATCTCACAAGTGCCATGATTACAAAGACATAATCTTAGATACAACTTCAAGACTAGATTATTTCTCAAATTGCACTAAAGTTCGAAGATTTTTATTAATTTTGCCGTCGTGTAAGATTTGTCTTCGGATATAACTTGAAGTTTATCCAATATAGCGACCAAAGCAGTTCATTATATTCGTTGACATTTCCCCAATTGGCCACACGCATTCGCATACAAAATTCTGATAAAAAAATGAACATCTTAATAACATGAATCAAAGCCTAAACGTATCTAAAATAAACGAACAAAAATTTGGCACAGCATAACAAAGAGGATACAACTGAGAGTGGCACTAGAAGAATTTGCCCGAGGAGCTACGTAGTACTTAGAGTAGATAGTACCCCAGAATGACGTACGCTGGATGTGGGGGTTGAACCTGGGCTCCTCGACGTAGATCATGGTGTTGTTGACAGTCGGACCGCCGTTGCCGCCATAATAGAGGTAGTTGGTGGTGTCCTTGTTGATAGGTGCCCATGCAGCGCTCCTTGTGATGTTAAGGGTTCCGTTGGTCCTGAAAGAAAGAGAGAAAACGATATAGAAGTGAAAGCACAAACGTATTTGATAGTCTTAGGAAGATTGTAATTATTATCTTTAAATAAATTGGAAATATATAAGCTACTAGTATTTTGCCCGAGACTTCGTCCCCGTGGATTTTGTACTTCTCCCTTCGAACTGCAACATCCCCTCAACCCCCTTTGAAACGTAGTTTTGAAAATAAAACATAAAATTTGTTGATATACTCGTAACTTGCTGATAGTATAGATTACTATGGGTAAAAGAATTTTTGAAATCGGTCACGGAGTTTTTGAGATTATCCATTAAGTGGAAATAAACATATAAAAAATCAAACCCTTCCTCTTTATAATAATATTATATCAGTTTAGATTATTACCAGTTGTGAGCGAACGCGCTGAACCTTCCCACAAGTGACTTGCTGACTGCTTCATCTTCAGGACGTAAGTCATCATCAAACAAGTAATTTATGAAGGCTCCATGTGAGGCTCCACTCAAAGGAATCTGGTTGTGAATCCAGTGAGAATTCCTCGTTCCCAAATAAGCGAACTCCAACAACCTGACCTCGCCTTTAGAGGTCAACGCTCTTTCTTTAGCTGCTCTGATAGTCGAGAGAAGCACAAGAGTGTCTCCTTGAAATTCTAGGAAGTCTTCAATCAACGCCATACTAATCGTACCATTGCTGAAGTAGAAATCACGAATGGACGCTGCCACCAGCGTCTTATTTTTACCAAACTGCAAGTCAACTGGAAGGAAGCTTGTAAAGTTTGTTTGCATCAATGTCAGCCAGTTTCCAAAGTCTGCCTCGTCTGCTCTCATTGTTCCTTCCCTGTTGGTATACCCGTATATGACTGGAATCTGGGCGTGTTTGCCTGATTTAAGAGTATCAATAGGAGCTTCACTAAGAACAGTAGCATTAAGGCTTATTTTAGGATTCTCGATGCAAGGCGCAAATAACGGTGTGTTATTGACGAACTTGAATTCGTTCAGCCCGGTATGCAATACGTTAATGTCAGTTTCGACTAGATGTTTTGCTAGTGATGCTGGTTTCTTGCCTCCGTACCCAAGTTTAATTCCCAAACGTTCTGCGTAACCAATAGGATCATAGGCTACAGCCCATGGTGCCAAGCTAGATCCACTTAGAACAATAGCTTTGTGCGCTAGGTTTTCTATTTGAGGTGACAGAGTCAGCAAATCTACAATAGCTGCTCCGGATGCGTGACCCATTAGAATAACGTTGTTCCGATCGCCTCCAAAGCTGGCAATATTATCTTTAATCCATCTCAGTCCTTGGATGATGTCTTTCAAGCCAGCATTGCCTGGTGCTTCCTCAACGCCCAGACATAGAAATCCGAAAACGGAGAGTCGGAAGTTCATTGATACGAAAACAACATTTTGTTCAACCAATCTTTTCACAGAGATTAGTTGAGTATTGGAATTGGTGTATTCTTCTGCGTTGAGCCAGACGACGACTGGTTTCGGGATGGTACTGTTTTTGGTGAAGATGTTGAGGGTCAGACAGTTTTCAACCCCGACGAGCCCCCGAGATGTGGGCTGAGCGCAGAAGATGTTGCTGTCGGTGGCACGGAGTAATCCATAGGATGAAGGTGGAGTCGGCGCCTGGAAAATATTACAAACATAACTTTTACTTTAAATAAGATACGGTTAAGGAGTGTCCGCCATTTAATAGATAAGGGAACGCAAACGACTTTCTTACAGCGTTGATTAAATACGGCCCTACCTTTATAGAAGTTTTATCAATAAATTAATTTCTACTTTTTACTATCTACCTTATAAACAAACATTGAATGAAAACGTTTTTTATATGAAATACTTTCAGTAAATTCCACTTGTAAAGATTTGCCTCCCTGTTACTACTGGACCCATTATCATTCTCACGGAGTGTTTATAAATTCTATCTAGCGGTACCGTATTGTACCTCAGTTTCTTGTATTGCCAAGATGGACGTAAATCTCACAATAATATTCATGGGAAAGGTTTCCTGACAAGCACCCACCCGCGACTCTTTTCTTTGTATATTTATTAATAATAACCTAAGTGTTATTATTTTGAAGTGTAAATTATTATACTGTAAAGTTCCATCAACGTTCGTTCAGTAGTTTTTGCGTAAACGAGTAATAGGCACACTTGAAAATGTAGGTGAAGTGAGCTGTCATTCTTTATTAATGCTAAGGATTGACATGGATTGAGTTCTTCTTACTTTACGCTCACTTCACATATTTTTTTTAATCAAGCCTCATCGACTGTTGTCTCACTGAAGAGAATCCTGTTATCACAAGGTTGTCAAACATAACATTCACCAGTACATCAGGCATGATATTATTTATTGCATCGTTTGTCTTATCTGTGGTGAGTATTTGAGTAACTACTTACAAAAAGATAGGACATTCTGTCATTGATAGACGATATAAGGCTGAATCATTACCTATTGATCGGTTAACTGTAGTAAAGTCAACTAAATTACCCAATTGACCATTATTATTTTCAACACTTACACGTCATAAAAGTGATTCATTTCGAATCTGTTATTGACTTGAATTAGCTTATTTATACTAATATTATTTTATATTTTTCATCCAGCATTGAACATAAAAACAGAGTATAAGCTTGTTTTTAATGATCAAGGAGATGATATTAGCATAACACTATGTTTTCATGCCTTTGGATCTATATTATTTTAACACCTTAAACGCCAGGTGACCGACAAACAATACATTTTCTATTGTGTCTCGTTGTTTGGCAAAATAATGCGCACGGAGGAGTGTGAGTAAATTTGTATGGAGAAAGAGTGCTGGGACCTAAAAAGATCAAACTTCGACCACTGAGTCACCACCAGTATTTCATAAATTATTGTTTCAAACAAAAGATCAACTACCAACTATAAAATTGGAAGGTTATCAAGATGATTTGTCCATTAAGCTATTATTTAATTGAAACATTTAACTGATCACTAAGTGCCTAATTAGTTTATCAAAGTGGTGTTTCATTACATTCAAGCGATTGGTTTTAATGGCCGAGTCGATTTAGAAGAAGCTGACCAACAAACGAGACCAACTTGACGTCGACATCAAGAGATTTTGACGTAGAGTTTTATAAATTAAAGATGCAACATTCACGTCTGCATTCCGCTTTTCGTCTTATAATGTTGACGTTTTTCCCGTCCTCGAACACTTTAACATCATTCTCCTGCAATTCATCATCATCATCCTCCTGCCCTTATCCCAATTTATTTGGGGACGGCGCAGCATGTTTTCTTCCTCCATATATCTCTAATTGCCGTCATCTCAATAGTCACCATTTTGTAGCCATATCATCTTTCACACAATACATCCATCTTTTTTTTGGTCACCCTCTACTCTTGTAACCCTGCACATTCATACTAAAAAATTTCCTCACAGCATAGTCCTCATTCCTTCGCATCACATGGCCATACCATGACAACCGATTTCCACATAATTTCATTCGTCCCAGTGTGAATCAAGCTCATGGCCAGTTCAAGAATGTCTTTAGATTCCTACACACAATACTGACTTCTATTGTACCGAAGCATTGTTCTCGAAGAACGTGGTCTTTTGAACTTAGGTTCCCTCATAGAGAGGTTGCTTTAGTACGTTTAGCCTTAGCAGTGGAGAAATTTACTGGTTCATTGCGTGATGAATTATATGGTCATGAGTACAATTATTATGATCAAAGGTAAAGCTCTTTACGCCTGTTATCCTCTGCTCTGAGTATCGGAACTGCAATCCAAACAGTAATTGCGTTGACACAAATCAAAGCTACATTTAATGGAAACTAGGCTAGTTACTAACATCTTACTCTCATCTTCTTCTTAGCGTAATTTAGACCTTATTGCGATCATCGTAAGGTGTAAAAATGACTGTGTTTGGTGTTTAATTATTGGGATTGGTATCGAGTTAACGTTTCAGTGCATTGGCAGGGCCTATGCACACATTCGTAGCTAGTGTGTTTGTGTGTGTGTGTGGGATGGTTGAGTGAATTGAGTTTACCATGTTTATCGTCATTATATTGAGGGATATTGGATTACCACGGTTCAAAAACATTATCATCATTCTCTAGCGTTATCTCATATTATTTTTGTTTTTAATTTTTCAACATAAATTTTTGTTAATAAGTTTATTACTTAACTGAAATATTTATTGTATTGTAATGCATTGTATATATGTCATGTCTTGGTGATATAACGTTAATGCTACGTATAATCTTTACGTATAACAGTTATTCATTGATAGATAACTATACACACGTTTCCTTGAAAATGTTATTAGGAGTACCGTGTAATATAATATCAAAAGTATTTAATGTATACCCGTAATATCTTCATTACAAATGAGATTTTCCTCATTACAGAAATGTAGAGAATATTAGCTAATTAATTCTATGTGATCATTATGATGGTAATTAAGCACCACTTGGTAATACAATCGTAGGTACAGTAAGCAACACGTCAGTGGTCACAAAACCAATATATGCTGGCCTAGCATACCATTGAAACTCCGTAAGTACTATGGTAGACCAACTCAAGGTCAATGAGAAAACAGACGTAAAAACTAAGAGTCTTGGTGTTAGAGTTAATAATTAGTCAAAGAATATTAATATTGATGAATGAAAAAGGATACCAAAGAAAAAGGAATGAATGGATTGTGACAGAGATGATATGAATGAGAAAGGAGCGAATGATAATGTGACGTCTGACAGGAGAGAATGAAAGAAAAACAATTGGCGCGAATCCAAGTTATTTGGGATGAGAGCTAGCAGAAGAGAAAATAAATGATAAAGATACGGATATGTTATTGGAAGTAACTTAGACGGTGGACAAAGGACAAAGGACTAACTAGTACAATATTGTTTGAAATAAATAATGTAACACCTTTTGAATAATACTATTGTCTTTTTATGAGTCACATAATACAAATCGTTGCACAACATACAAAGGCGTTTACTCAGATTGGGGGGACTTACACTGGCCACTGAATAATTGCTCAATCAATTTTTTATCTGAACGGGATTTAACACCAATCTTCTTGCCAAAACACGTGATGCCATAATATACTCCAAATAAAGTAAACAAACATGAACTCTTTAAACAGCAAAATTCCATAACCATCTATTTTTAGACATCACACAAGATTCACCAATCATCTTATCAACCACATACATCTTAAGGTAGACACTACCTGAATGAAATAAGGTCTTGTGTTTCGCTCACCTTAAACCGGTTTGCACCCGAAGTCGGTCCAGCGTAAGGTACACCATAAAATGCATGATATTCACCGTCGGCTACCTTAGCTCCTTCTACAATACCTTCTGTAGTATTCACTCTGAACCCGTGCGCGTGCGCAAGCAAAAACACAAACAATGCGCACACTAACATGACTATAAACACACACAAAAATAGGTTTTTCTTTAAACAGGAGCGCGCGTGCGCTCTCTTCTGTAACCCGTGAGCGAATGACAGATGATGTATAATTTTTATCTTCGCCAGACCGTATCGGTATTATCAATGCCTGCGTTTATCAATGAGGTCATCGCACAGATTATATAATTTACTTAGGAGACAGTTTAAATATGGAATCTTCGTTATTTTTCTGTCTTTGTTTGCCAATGTTTTAGCGATCTATTTTCTAGAGTTTATGGTACTACGTCATGTATGTGTGTTTAGGTAATTGGCTGGATGCTTGTGATCGTGTTAGTGCGTGGGCGCAGAGGTGATACTAATAGCTCATTTTATATGTTCGCCTTTGTATTTCTGGAGTTCCTTTATTTAGTAGTCAACGAAGGAATAATCATCATTCCTATCCGGTATAGGACAAATCTTGAACGAAGGTTTCTCATGACGACAGCAATGAAGGTCGAAAGGAACGCTTGACTGACGTATTGGTGATTGCAGATGGACTAGAAAGTATTTATCATGTGATCGGTAGGTACTTTAAAGTTTGTTTGCTTAAGGGAAACTTACATCATACAAACTAACAGAATTATAGATCTGACTAGATTACTGGATGGACACTCAAGCGTTTTTAGAATAATTTAAAATATAGAAATATGAAATATAAAACGTGTCAAATGATTAGTATGTGTTAAATCTGTTTTGGACGATCTAGTGTAAAAATGCAATTAAATAAATATATGCATACAATCAAGGCGCGCTGCCGTCATTTTATAACATTTTGATAAACACTGATTTATATTTAGAATAGGAAACGATTAGAAAGTCAGCACCGTTGGCGGTCATACCGTTCAAAATGTAATGAGAATATAGTTTGATTCTGGGAATTAATACGAAAATCCTAACCTGTAGTCCCTTGTATCTTGAAATACAGGCCCCGACTTAGTTTAGGCACTAGTCTCCCATGGATATATTGTTCCATAAATACATAAACTAACCTTTTCTCCTCTATGGGTAGGCGAAAACTATGGAACGCCACCTGCCACGATCCTCACATACTCCTTTTGCTTCGTTTACGCTAATATGTCTGCTCATACACGCACACCGGTTGCGAGTAAGCTGCGCACCTGACCTTTCTGAAGAATATCACCAATAAGGTTGGTGTACCTATGTTCTTCTAGCGGTCGCCCTATAGGAGTTTCCACTTACATCAGCCTTGTAAGTTATCCTTTGTAAGTTTGTAAGAACAACAACAGTTAAGAACCTACCTATAGGATTTAGGCCACTTTTCAGCTAGAGATGTTCCAGATAACTAAGCAGTGAGCGAGGTCTAAGCTAAGCTAGGCACTATGTGACGTTGCGGAAGGATCGTACATTCCCGCGACCCCCGGTGTAGGACACGGAACACTGGGGTGGTTTTTAGTCAGTAAGAGTCTGACAGACCTCACACATCCATGAGAATTTTTGACCCCGGATCAAAAATGAAAAGGCACTATGTGACCGATTCCACTAACGCTTAATAGTGTAGCGTAGCGGGTAAGATGTGTTGCGCGTGGTTGCAGTGCAAAATGCACGACTCATGCAACGACGTACTTCGTCGTAAACTCTGCTCTACACACTTGAAAAAAATCCGGAACTTAGTAAATCATCTCTGGTGGAAAAGCACCCTTTTTCCATCTTTGAGGGGTGTATTAAAATAGCCGGCACGTGAAGCATGCTCGTCCATTGGAAAAAAGACGAAGAGAAGCAAGGAGCTAAGGTAATTAATCAATAACATTCCATCAAGGTCATAATCTCAGCTCCACTTCAAGGAACGAAAATGTTAATTAATTTTCAAACAAATTTCTTTGCCTCATAATGAACTACTGATAATTAGACTGTAATTTACACAAAAAAATGGAAATACGTATTTGGATAAATACAAAGGCTTAATTGACGAAGAAGATGGCGATCTCGCGAAAACCAACTATTAGTGGGCCAAATTAGCCCTGGATCAAAACAACTGGAAATCATGGGGAGATGGCCTTTGCCCAGCAGTGGGATGACGCAGGCTTCTTTCTTTAAAAAAAAACATTTGCCCATACTATTTTCCACGGAATTTCGCCTGTATCGTGGGTGCGTTCACAAACATTTAAACTCACATACACAAACAACCAAACCCGGAACAACTACCTGTAGGCCATACAAATATTTGTTCCGTGTGGGAATCGAAACCACGACACACACCGCAGCAGTCAATCGCTCAGCCACTGCGCCAAGGCTTACAGTATCAGTATCAACTTAACCTTAAGATGCTTAACATTTTATTTCCTTGACAGTAAACATGATTGTCTCACGACATGAATAACAATTGAATACAACCGCATGACCTGTCACTATTGCCGGAGTGACAATTCCGGTTTTTTGTTGAAGGGTAGGTGTTGTGGTTTTGTTTCTGTTAAATCTATTGTCTGTGGCCGATATAGTTTATGCAAATAGTTTAAATAGTAATGGTTTGATGATGATTAATCGGTGCCCTTGCTGACTCAGTTTCGTGGAGTTACTTAGGGTATAGTAAAATTATTATCAGATGACACACATAGTGACAACTGGTAGACATAAATACATAAATTAACGTCCATTTTCAATGGGGGTAGGCAGAAACTACAGAGCGCTACCTGCTTCATTTCTTACATGATCTATTTGATTTGTTATTAATTAAATTGCCACTAGAATTGAAATCACTTTAATTGCTGTTTCTTAAGAATTAACATTATGTTGACGGCTGGTTTTTTCAGGCATCATATATCTTTTATCCTAGAAAACTCTATTTCAGATACACAGGGCTGGAAGCTGTTATTGCTTTTAGTAGAGAGGCCTCTCTACTAAAAGCAATAACAAAAATTAAAAATGCCATTAGAAAATCGTTATTGCGTCGTCATATGACGTTGTATCATCATATTTGGGAATCTTCATACGTTTTTAATATCAGTACTTACCCACAATTTAAAAGAAATTAAGATAAAAGTCATGTGATACATAATAGTTTAAGCTATCAAATTGTAGTTGACAAAGCACACAAACAAATACACATCCCACACTGCTACGATGCCGCCGATACTCAAGTAAGGAAGCAAAGTCTTTGCCCCAACCGGGCAGTTCAGTAGTCCCGACTCCGGGCTGCTAAGTAGAAATTCGAAAGGAAAGAACACTCAGCAGCTGTTCTTGTGGTTGCATGAAGTCTAGAGTCTAGATCCTGCCCGCTTTATGCCATTGATCTTGCCTTCAATTACTTTAGACTTCAGCATCTGCTTAGCTTTTTCCCAACTGTGTTGTAGTCGGCATCCAGTCTCCAGTAAACCGGACGCAACTGAATACCAGTATTTTACAACGAGCGACTACCTATCTGTCCTCCACAACCCAGTTATTAGACAACACGAGACCCCTTGGTAGGACTGGTTGTCAGACTTTCGGGTTTCTGACTATTTAGGGACGAGCTCCTCAATTACTTTAGACTTATGAGGCAAAATGTAGGGATATACACTTTAAGGTTGATTTTCGGATCGTGCCCAGTTTATGACATGTTATGAGTATGCCGTGCCTTCAATTACGAGTACTTTAGACTTATCGGCCGAAATATGGGTGTACAACTATACAGTCAAAGAATGAAAATGTTGAGCACCTTAAGATTGATTTTTATTTACGTACACCTTAATATTTTGGCGATTACGTGCGGTCTAAATATCATTATGACAGTTCGCGATAGGCGTTAGCTATCTGGAATTATTTGAAAATTGCTTAACCTTGTTGCTTATTGATCGTACCTCTTCAGGGAATATTAGGTATTAGAAGTGTGAAGGTATTATATGTTGCTGGTTTAGTTACTGAGTTCAAACACTTAGAATTTCTAACCTTATTAGCATCTTAGCCTAGCACTCGAGATTGCCGACATGTGAAATGGAGACTCAACGAGTTTGAACTACGCCTTAGGCTGATAAATTTCTGAGGAGACTCTTGACAGATCTTCACGAGGAGAGCTACCTATACCTACCAGATCAAAATACAATACCTATAGGTATTATAGTAGTAGAGGAGCTCGTGGCTAAATAAAAACAGCCACACGGATTACTCAAAGGTTAAGCTACGCTTGCCGAGATCAGTCATGGACTGACCTCACGGTCACGGTGACCACGATGACCCATCCCCATGGATGGGTGACCGTTTGTATCAAATCGAGACTCCTCCGTGCTTCGGAAAGTTCGTTAAGCAGTTGGTCCCGGTTGTTATTTGTAGATCTACGACAGTCGTTACAGGTAGTCAGAAGCCCAAAAGTCTGCCCACCAGTTAAGACTGGTGGGCAGACTTTTGGGCTTCTGACTTGACCCCTTGGTAAGCCAAGGGGTATCGTGTTGCCCAGTAACTGGGTTGTGGAGGTCAGATAGGCAGTCGCTCGATATAAAATACTGGTATTCAGCTGCATCCGGTTGGACTAGAAGCCGACCCCAACATAGTTGTGAAAAGGCTAGGCAGATGATGATGATGAGGTATAACTGTAGTATTTTACACATACACACGCCCATTCACACACACACCCACTAATACACACGCACCCACTCATACACACACAAAATATACATTCACACAATCATAAACACTATTTTCATTTTTCATTTTATTGGTTTTATAGAAAAATATGTAACTTATACCTAATTAGCACAACGAAACAATTGTTAATAAATCGAGGAAGAGCGAGGTTTATCCCATCACAAGTATCTTCGGATTACTTTCTGGGAAGCCCCGGCAACTTAATTGTATATATTTAAGATAATAAACACATTTTTTTTTAAATACACAATACTACACACAATACACGTGATGATATGTTATTAATACCAGCCTGTCACTGTTTGCAGGACAAAGGCTAGCGCAAGGCGAGTTGGCGATTTCAAACTTACGTTTATTATAAGTTGAGGTCTCCTTAGGACATTTTTTTTCACCGATACCAGTAGAGACTAGGATAAACTTAAAAAGTGTTAAAATAAGTGTAACCTTTTATCGACCTTTTATACGACGGCATGGTTGGCGCAGTGATGAGAAATCGACTGCTGCGCTGCGCGTAGCGGGTTCGATTACCGCACGGAACAAATATTTGTATGGCCTACAGTTCCGGATCCGGGTCTGGCTGTTCGTGTATGTGACTTTAAATGTTTTTAAACGCACCCAAGACACAGGACAAATTGGTAATGTGGGGCAACGTATTTTTATCAATAGAAAGTAAAAAATCTACTTTAAATAAGTAGCTTTACATAGGAGGTAAGTAAACATAAATCAGACTTTAACAAAACCAACAAATTACTCTGAAATTAGTTTGTAAGTAAGGTATAATGTTACCATAATAATCTCTATTTAAAGCCAATAAACATAGTGTTTGGACTGGAATCGATTAAACCTGGCCTTGGCTATAAATTGCGCCTTCGTGCTTGCATAAAGCAGTGATTTAAAAATCCGACCATAATAACTTCTAACTAGGTTCTAAGCTAAGCAGAGCTTGTGTTATGGGTACTAGATGACTGATATACTTAATACAATACATTACATAGATAGTTTTTTTTTTTTATTATACATAGAAAATACTCAGAACACCCGAAACAAATATTTGTAGATCGTACAAATATATGCCCCTAGGCGGGAATCGAACCCGCAACCTCCTGCGTCGCAGGCGGACCTTCGCCCGCTGCGCCACATAGGTCGTCGAAATTTGTAATGTTATAATAATAGCTCTGTTATTGTTGGAGACTGGTGCCTAAAATAGTCTGTAAGCCTGTTTTTCAGGACAACAGGACTCCGCCTTTTACACGGTAATTATCTCAAACATTAACATTAGGTATTGAACAACAAACGGTGAATCCGAACATAATTATTATGGACAAATTTTAGTTAGTATGTATGAATGTATGTACGTGGGCATATAAGTATGTGTGTTGTGCATGGAAGTGTGTGTGTGTGTGTTTTTTTGTTTCATTAAGTGATATAAAGGTACGTGTAAGAGCAGATTCGTACATAGCAATAGCATGCTGACATTGCGCAGCGAATTGAAACAAATGTACTTAATTCGTGTTAGTAGCAGCAGTATTGGTATAGCATTCGTTTGAGCTAATATCAAAAGGACTCTTTCGCCGCAAGGCGATCATTTGTCGTTATTTATGTGAGCCATTAAGAATGGAATTATCAATACAAGAGTTCAACTCTATCAGTTTAGCATTTCAGTGTATCTTACCTGTACAATATGTTTATATTGTTTGATTACTATTGTTTAAGTGCGTTGATGGCTACTGAAAAATGCATTTTTTTTGTTTTTTTTTTTATTGGAATGGGCATCTCGCATTTTATCCTTCGGGGATATCTACTGCTTAACCGAACTTTCCTTAAAGGTAAGTGACCAATCGCTAAGGGCACCACCTACGGTGTACGAGCGTCGGCTTAGGACGTCGCTGGGAGAGGACAGCAAGGGACGGGCTGGATCTGAAAGACTGACGAATGCGTGCACTAACTGGACAGTGCGTCGCGACGCGACAAGCGTCTGAATTGGTCTTTTACGGAAAGACATAATCTTGGTCAAATATTCAGATCGATTTATAAGTATATTATGTTTGGATTTATAATATTATCTCTGGACGTTAAACCAGACTGTTTCGGTGTTTTTTTTTTTTTTTTTTTTTAAATAAAACGTTGCCCCACACTAGGAATTTCTCCTGTATCGTGGGTGCGTTTACAAACATTTAAACTCACATACACAAACAGCCAGACCCGGAACAACTACCTGTATTCCATACAAATATTTGTTCCGTGTGGGGATCGAACCCACAACACGCGGCGCAGCAGCCGATGGCTCAACCACCGCGCCAACCGTGCCGTCCAAAACCAAAAGTAATAATTGAACATTTTCTGTTTTGATACTATAATTTAATTACTGATATCGGTCATAAAAAATGCTGATAATTTTATAACTAGATAACCCACTAACCATTGCGAATTTGAGACCGATAAGAAGACAGTAATATTAATGTTATCGTGGTCTATTTTTCGCTGGCAGATTAAAAAGTCTAGCGAGTGTCGAAGCTAAGTACACTCGCAGAAGGAAAACGATATGCAATTTCCTGTTACGTTTTAGTAGGTACAGTTACGGGCATAATTATGTATGGTCATGACTATACCTAGTTAAAATTATAATCGCTTTTGAATTACTATTCTAACTTTGAGAATATACCTTTTTCATAATACATCAAATTTGTTGTTATGGTTCCGTACCTCAAAAGGAAAGTACGGAATCCTTTTAAGATCGCTTCTTTGTCCGCCTGTCTGTATGACTGTCTGTCTGTCAAGACCATTTTTCTCAGGAACGTGTGGAGGTATCATATCAAAATATAATTAATATCAAAAAGTAATTAAAAATTGAAAATGTTACATTATGCTTGCCCGGATTTGAACCCACAACCTCATGCATTAGATATGAGTCCTTAACCACTGGGCCATCACATGGGAGATGAAACCCTTTTCACGTTAGCGAAATATTATTTTTAGCGTATACCTAAGTGGATACTTTTTTATGAAATTGTAATTAGGAAAACAACAATTATTTCAATACATACATATCATCAATACGCCTCAATTCCCCGAAGGGTTGAACAGAGGTGTACCTATAATACACCCACATTTCGTCAGTTATGTTTAAGTGCCATATGTGCGACGACCGATGTGGCGCGGCGGGTGAAGGTCCGCCTGCGACGCAAGAGGTTGCGGGTTCGATTCCCGCCTTGGGACAAATGTTTGTACGATCTACAAATATTTGTTCCGGGTGTTCTGGGTATTTGCTATATATAATAAAAAATATCTATCTATGTAATGTATTGTATTAAGTATATCAGTCATCTAGTACCCATAACACAAGCTCTGCTTAGCTTGGGGCTAGGTGATGTTGTGTGGATTGTCCAGCAATATTTATTTATTTATTATTATTATATGCGTAATGTAATAGGGTGCAAGCGTATGGCCAATTCGCCATCAACCGGTCACATATCCAGACTCCAGGCTTACTCCAGGGTTACTGAGAAATTTTAGATGAAAAACCCATTAACTTTTATCCGTACCCAGGAATTGCACCCAGGACATCATTCTCATCAGTAGCACTCGCGGTCACTAGACCAACAAAGCAGTCAAGTTATTTCAATACCTTTTTAGTAATACATTCTATTCAATCAACGTTAAAAAACATTTGAAAGTTTCGGCCCAATTTACCACTGCATAGCTATTCACCCCATTTTACTGAACTTTCGCGGTATTCCGATGACATGTTGTCAGTCAGTCACGCGAACAAATTGTAACCCCTTTTATAATTACCTATTTATTTATGCACATACAAAAGTTGGTATTTGCGTGTCGGCGTATTAGGGTTGAGAGGTGAACTACTTTTGTACTTTGTACAGAATTTGTGATACATTTTTTCTTTGTTACAGAAACGGGTTGTTTTGGAAAAAAAATGTAATGTTATGTGTTACAGTTTGACGTAGGAATTGTACATAATTTATTAGTACATCTCGCCAGCATTCCCTAAAGAAATAGGCCTATAAACAATATGGTTCATGAAACAATAATGCCTTGGAAATGAATACTGTCAAGTTCATTCAGGTTCATAAACAAGTCGTTACACGTTCACAATTACGTTATGTTCAGCCCAGTTGACAATGTTCCAAGTATGCCAAGTTGTTTGGCCACTTATGCCAAATTGCCAGATGTTTTCATCCATGTACTTAACTATATCGTAAATCTTTCCTACTACTAGATTACCTGTAAGATATTCTCGTTAACAAAAAAAAACACATTTATTTTTTTTAATTATTGTTCGAATAACTTATAATTGTAAATAAATAACGTCTGCCTAGATGCATAGCAGACATAATAAAAAAATTGTATTAAGCAGCATTGATGGTCGATTATAAGTTATCACAGGTAGCATAATAACAAATAGGTGAACCTCTGCCCAACCCTTCAGGGAATACAGTCGTGAGGTTTTGTTATGTTAAAGCCTACAGTGCTACATTTGCGTCTTTAATATACGTACAATGCAAAGGCTAGCCCAATATGTTGTCCAAGAACTGATTGCAAAGAGCTTATGCTTGGTATTATGCATCTATACTTTTGTACTAAGTTGATGCCACCAGAGGCCATAGCACGAACCCGAGATTTCAGTGTGAATTAGAACGATTTTGGATTAAAAATACAGGCCAATTCGTATAGCATTTTAAATTAAGTCTTAAAACTGTTTATCCGGCCACGATTCACCGTGGTTGTTTTATGTTTTTCAAAATAGTTTTATCTAAACCTCTTTGGAATACAATTATATAAAAAACACTTTGCATTTCTATTAAAGTACAACGTTGTTTAAAAATTATGTCTGCAAAACTCTAAAAAGTCAATCCATCGACTAGTTTTCGAGTTCTGAATTCAATTAATCCATCGATTTAAAAATCGTTCAAAAATAAGTTGCCTTTACTTCGCGCGTTCGTGCTTACAATATAAACCACTCTCATGAACTCATCATCTGCTAGAAGGTACTAAGTTGATGTTGGTTGGGTAGGTTGAGTGTAAGAGGGTGAAGCAGAATACTAGTATTTGAAGAGGATGATTGCCCAGAAGTCTGACCTCCACAACCCATTTAATGGGATGGTCAATTGGTGACCTATCCATGGACCGACCTCGGCAAGCGTTGTTTACCCATGAAGAGTGGCTGTTATTACTAAGACACGCGTCCTTTTAGGTTGTAAAATAGTAGCAAAAATTATAAGCAAAAAAAATGTTGGTTGTTGAATTTTCTAAAATGCTCGGAATGGGAAAATATTCATAGGTAATAACGCCTTTTTCCCATGGGTAGGGTGGTCATAAGTTTAAAACAGATATAAATTAAAATTTAAACATAACATAACATTTAACAGTAAGTACCCCAACCATTTATGTTGTGTACCAGTGTTCATTTGTAAAATGCAACTGTTTTTATTGTATTTACTGCTACACCTTTATTCAATAAAGTTTTTATTAAATTACATATATTACAGACAACATTTGGATGACCCATTAAATATTCGGATTATACATATATAGGGTACGTAAACCCTATATAATTCTGTGAATCTACAAGCTGTGCCATTATACCATTGTGTTGATTGGAAACAATAGCGCTACAATACCCCGATGGTCCACCACTGACCGAGTGAGAACCAATTGAAGGATAAATTATTACTCTATACCGAATCCGTCGATAAAGTGGGACTGTAGATAAGGACGCTAAGTTTTGCTTTGTTGGAAATGTACCTTATGTTAATTATTATATACTACTGACTACTTCATAATTTACAGCATATAGAAGATATTATATGGGTCCGAATTGCTGCTTAGCAATTCCTCATAGAAAAACCCAATAACATTTTCCTGACTCGAATAACTCAGTAGCGCTTGCAACCATTCGACCAAAGAGGCCGATTTTTTCGTTTTTTTTTTCTACATAGTATTACGTAGGTGAATCTCGATAAGTTCAGGTTCAGGCTCAGATAGACGTAAAATGTACGTTTTACGTATTTTTAAAGTAACATTGGTACTTGACCGGGTTTGAATCCACATCCTTGTGAGAGCCGAGACCCTGACCACTGGACAACAAAACACAACAAAAAACAACCACCTACTAAAATCTCGACTACAAACTCCGAAAATGTTATTATAGACGCCAGTGATACCTCCCGAACAAAGCTCTCGTAATACTTAGGCTTTACTAGACTAAGCTGGATAACTAGATTTCCTCTGGTGTTCCGAAAACAAGCCCGTTATGAAGTTATCAACAGTTTATTGTTATTGTATTTTAATGGTCGGGCTTCAGGCTTATTTATGGTAATAGATAATTTTCAGGTGATATTGCAAAAGCTATGTTGCTTGTGGTACCTAAAACATGGCGTTTTGTGGTGTTACTTTATCTTACCTTGGGTTAAGTCATGATTATCATCATCGTCTGCCTAATTGTTTTTGTCAGCCTGTGTTGTCCCACTCCTGGGCAAAGGCCTCCCCCCATTCCTTCCACATCTCTCTATGGTTTCCTTCTTCTCGCCAACTCGTGAGGAAGCCATCCAGGGCGTCCTCTTCTCCACGTTCTGCTGCGACCCTGTTTAGCTATCTCAGGAAGAACCCTGAGATAGCTCGATAGATATCAGATAGATAGCTATCGAGCTATCAGTATCTGTATATCGATACCAGATACTGTATCTGGTATTGGAGGTCTATCGGAATAGAGGGATTGATAAAATGTTGTGTATATGTTTATAATTTTGTCTCTATTGACTTGTTTATTCCCGCTACCATGTTTTAGATTTGTAGATCCACGATTTACTACTTTGTATTCCTTGCACGGCTATTTTGAGGGCACGGTTCTTTTCTAATGTATTTTGTACTATTATGTTGTTATAATTTCTAACATATTTTCTGATGCTAACTTTAACTTCTCTATGTTTTAATCTGTTGTTTAAATCTCTCTTTTCTGTAAACACAGTAAGTCTCTGATATACGTTGTAAAGTGTCGTGTGATATTTTTTTACTTCTACATAAGATTTGCTTAACGGTTGTTAAGCAAATCTTAGTGACATCATAAATAGGCAAATAAGGTTTTATTTGCCACTATACTGTTGGCTAATATCATCATCTCATCGTTTGCCTAATAGAACCTTTTATTAGCTGTATTGGGATCGGCTTCCAGACTAACCAGATGCAGCTGCATCTGGTATTCAGCTGAATACCAGTGTTTTAAATGGAACGACTGCCTATCTGACCTCCACAACCCAGTAACGTATTATCTATACATCTATACAATTAAATAAAAGTGGCTGTTTGTAATGTCAAAAAACAGTTTTTTACTAAATGAATATGAAAATGTAAACGGTAGTTATACCAATAAATCAATTTTAAAATGTTTTGTGTGTCTGGTAATCTCCGAAACGGCTGATCCGATATTGACGTGACTTTCACTGGCAGATAGCTGACGTGTTAAGGAGTCAGTCAGGCTAGACTTTTATAAAAAAAAGAATTAGGTTTACCAAGATATTATACTTAAAAAATACATATGAATTTTAAGAGTCGCATTTATACTTGCCCGGATACTCCCGGATATAACTACTGAGCCATTACGACAATGCTGTGTACTTACTCTTATTTAAAAGCTGTAAGTATTTAACATAGAAAAAACCTAGGAAAATTGTTCTAAGTTCTATTAACTCTAAGTGGGTAGTAGGTAACAATACCCTTTCACCTTGTTTTTTTAGCGTTAAGTAAACTCAATTAACTAAACCTGCCTTCCAGGCAACTTATATTCTATCCTTATTCTCAAAGAATTTTGAACCTTATTACTAAATGCTTAAGATTTTAAGCTTGAACTGTAAGCCATGGGGGTTAGAGGTTTAAGGGAGTTAGGACTATATTTATTAGGTGGTAGGGTCCTAAGTAAAGTAAGAATATGTCGTGTCTTGCGTGTATGGAAATGAGGGATTTATGTAGGTACTTATGTTTTAAGATTCTGTGATATGAAAAGTGTTGTGTAGGTATAAAATATTTTATTTGATGTTAAAATTCTAGTTTTAAATATTATTTAAAATATTCAAGATAAGAAGCGAATGTTGGGTGTGGTAAAAGAGATATAAAAGGAGAATATATTCGGTAGAAATGCGTTCCTTACGAAGTACCTATGTGTGGTGTAACGCTGAATGATATAATAGGTCTTTACCTATGAAATTGCCGTTTTGTATGAAAAAATTTAAATGAATTTTTTTCATGTATTTTTTATTTGTATTAATCGAAGTAATCACCCATGCAATCAATGCATCTTTGCCAACGCAGTGGCAGTTTATTGATGCCCTTCTTAAAGAAATCAGCTGGACGGGAGGCAACAAATTCTTCAAAGGCATTTTGTACTGCCTCTCGGGTATTGAATTTTTTTCCCGCCAAGAAGTTATCCAAATTCTGGAAAAAGTAGTAGTCTGTAGGCGCAAGGTCTGGTGAGTAGGGCGGATGACGGAGAGCTTCCAACCCCAGTTCTTGCAACTTGGAGACCGTCTGCTGTGCAGTATGAGGTCGCGCGTTGTCGTGCAGGAGCAGCGGAGACGAGCGATTGACCAATGCTGGTTGGAGATGTGCCAGCTTCTCCATCATTGTGTTCAATTCTTCACAGTACACATCTGCAGTAATGCTCACCCCGTTTGGTAAGAAGCTGTGTTGAATCACACCGGCGCTAGACCACCAAACAGTGACCATCACTTTTCTTGGGGTAAGTTTTCGTTTAGGGCATTGTTTAGGTGCTGAACCAGGATCCAACCAACTTGCTGAGCGCTTGCGGTTATCAAACAGAATCCATTTTTCATCGCAGGTAACAATGCGGTTCAAAATTCCTTCATTTGTGTGTCTGTTGAGCAGTGCAAGGCACGTCTCGACGCGTACTTCGCGCTGGCGATCATTGAGTTCGTGGGGCACCCATTTGTCAAGCTTTTTTACCTTGCCAATTTGACGCAAATGGGCCAATATTGTTTTGACGCTAACGTCGAAAGCTGCTGCTAATTCAGCCGTAGATTGTGTATCATCAGCTTCCACAATCGCCTTTAATTCGTCATTGTCGACCAAAGTCTTCGGACAACCGCGAGGTTCATTTTTCAGGTCGAAATTTCCAGAACGGAAGCGAGCAAACCAATAACAGGTAGTGCGTTGGTTTGTAGTGTTAGCTCCGTAAACGTCGTTGATGTTGCGTGCCGCTTGTGCCGCGTTGCTGCCACGACGGTACTCATATTCCATAATTACTCGAATTTTTAACGTATCCATGATGACGAAAAAGATTTAAATGCGATGAAAATGTAACACTAATCAATAAACAAATGACTACTTTTGGAAAAAAAAATCCATGTTTTTAAAATAAAATTAATTTGAAATTAGAATTCTTAGCCAAACAAAAAATATTTTGATTTGAAATGGCCAGTACTGCAGAACGGCAATTTCATAGGTAAAGACCTAATATTAAGGAATACTAACTTAATATTATAAATGCGAAAGAAAGTTTGTTTGGTACCTTTTCACGCCTAAACCACTGAACGGATTTCGATAAAATTTGGCAGAGTGATAGATTGCGCCCCGGCAAAGGACATAAGCTCCTTTTTTATCAACAAACCACGTGGGCAAAGCCGCGGGCGGAACCTAGTTATGTTATAAAACATCGTTGTGGTTCAATGAAGATGTAGTGACAATAATTGAAAAGAGTATGCTCAGATGGTTTGGTAACGTTGAGAGGATGAATGAAAGACGACCAACAGAAGAATTTATAAGGCAGATGTAAGCGGAAACGCCGGGAAGGGACGCCCTAGAAGGACATACACTGACCTTATTGGTGAAGTTCTTTAAAAAGATAATTTGCGTAGTATGAACGTAAACGAAGCAAAAGGAGTATGTAAGGATCGTAGCAGGTGGCGTTCTATACTTTCGGCCTTCACCCATGGGCATGAGGTTATGTATGTATGTCAAGATAAGGATAGAAAGATTTTAGGGTCTCAGTGGGAACTGTAATCGTGAACGCAAGTGTAATTGGCTTACCTCATGTTGTCACAGAGTGTAATGCGTAGGTACCCATATTATGAATTATCAATCAAAATTTGCCCAGTTACAGTAAGGCATTTATTTGAAAAAATTTGCAATGTACAGAAATTCTGACAGTTTGGGGTAGCTTGATGTGCTGGCCCATCAAGGTACCCCAAACTGTCAGATTTTCCCAATTGAACATGAACCGTATTTTTTTTGTGATAAAGTTAAAAACCTACTAAAGAAATTTGACACATTGGGGTAGCTTGATGTGCTGGCCACATTCAAATCGTTCAGTCGCTTGAAAATCCTTGATAGAAAATATGATGTGAGGGCAGTTAATTCTATGTGGTGAGTTAAATGCTCAAGGTTTTCTATAAAAACTTTTACAGTACGTACTAATTAAACACGTACTGTTTTGAAAATCCAATAAACAGCCAGTTACGGAAGAAATAACTACAGAAGGTTCACAAAAAAAAAAATCATCAAGCTTAGATGTATGTGTTTGGCTGTGAGGAGAAAAGAAAGCTAAACAAAAGACAAATGTCCTCCTCCTGATGGATGATCCTTTAGCTCTTATCACAATGTATTAGGGGTCATACCATATAAATCATTTATTAAGCAGTATTTATTTTCCGTCCATGGCGAAACTAAACTATGATAAACGAGAAAAACTAACCGAGTGAGGTTTGACGTAAATGAAAAAAAACTAAAACAAAGTGACAAATGTCATTAATTTAGCATAAATAAGGCTTTGTGTATTATTTTTGCCACCGATTATTATTACATAAAAAATACGCCAAATATGTAACCTCCCTTTTATGAAGTCGGTTAAAAAGGAATCATCATCTAAACTGGCAATCAGAAGTCCGTACCGAATATCAAAGATCTACAAATGACAGCCGGGACTAACTGCGTTACATGCTTTTCGAGGCACGTAGGAGTTTGGAAATGTAATTAACGGTCACCCATCTACAGACTGACCTCGACAAGCGTAGCTTAACCTTGGATCCACCCGTGCAGTTATTTTTTATCTAGCCAGGAGCTTCTCTCGGTTAAAAAAGGAGTACCTTATGAAAAATAAATAAATAAATATTGCTGGACAATCCACACAGCATCATCTAGCCCCAAGTTAAGCAGAGCTTGTGTTATGGGTACTAGATGACTGATATACTTAATACAATACATTACATAGATATATATTTTTATTATATATAGCAAATACCCAGAACACCCGGAACAAATATTTGTAGATCGTACAAACATTTGTCCCAGGGCACATGATAATGACACACATGGGTTAGTTTATCACTAGTTTACGAATAGTGAGTTTAGTCACTGTCCTATATATCTAATCCAGCATTGCACATGTCAGCGGGCACGCACTTGGACTGCCTTGTAGGCTTTTTATGTATTCAGTTTAGCAGGCTTTGCTTGAGTCAATTGTCGATTTTGGTATAGAGTTTTATTTTGGCATATTGATGTGTGCTAGCTAGCATGTAGCAAATTATTAATGATGTATAAAGATGACTGTCATAATTATTGTTTTTTGACATATGTTGTATAGCTTCAAGTTCTTCAAACCTATCAGACAGACGTGTTGCTGGGGAGTTTGTTCCGCCACTTGGCAGGCAGAAACTATCAACATTCTTGTTATTTGCACATTTGCACAAAGTTGTTCTTCTGTACGTGTACTTATTGTGGTACCGCATGGTGTGTCCTTCACTGCAGTTATGAAGGTTGGCCAAGCACGCCAGGCCAGGGCTTGCGGAAAAGGGTCAATTATATCTGGATTTATATTGCGTCGGCTGCACGATACCTCGTGTTTTATTTAAACTGACTACTTAATACCTACAGTCAAATAAATATAAGGTCTAACACTTTAAGTTTTATTTTTATTTGCACGTGTTACAAACTATGTCAGTATTTCTAGTAGTATAGTAGGTATAGTAATTCTAACTCGTGCGTGGTTAAATAAAAACAGCCGCAAGGGTTGATTGAAGGTTAAGCTACGCTTGCCGAGGACAGTCTGTGGATGTATGAGCATTCATAACATAAAGTCTCGATATTTGCGTGCCGCTCGGCTATCATTTCAGAAGCCCGAAAGTTTGACAACCAGGTCTTATCAAGGTGTATCGCGTTGCCCAGTAAGTGGTTTGTGGAGGTCATAGGCAGTCGCTCCATGTAAAATACTAGTATTCAGCAGCAGATGATGTAATAGGGGGTGCCCATGTTATGCCCGGTTAGTGGCAATATCTTCGATAATGCCACTAACCGGACACAAATCCATACTCCGTATTGCCAATGAGAAAATTCCTGCTGGACAAACTGAACAACACTTTGCCCAACCTGGGAATGGAACCCAGGAACTCACGCTCAGCAAAAGCGCTTGGGACCACTAGACCGATGAGGCAGCACTGGGATAGACTAGAGGTTAAATGACGACTACCCCACCATTGTGCATAATATGTCAATAAGTATAAGTATTTCGTAAATCAAAATCCACTTAGTACAAAATAGCATCAATCGCTTTAAAAGCAGAATGTTACCTGCCTCAATATAAATTGTGTTCTGGACTGAAGCGGATTGTGGGGATTAATACCGAGACGTCTACATGAGCAACAGGTCTTCCATTCATTAATAATGCCTTGAATTGAAGCGACCGCAGCGCTGAGAGAGCGCAACAAGGCGAGACTGTCGGATCTAATTGAGATTTCAAAATCAGCGCTGCAGCGTTTCTGCAACGCTGCACAAATTGTATGAAGTAAGATTTGCGATAGAATAGAATTCTCTTTATTCTTCGCCCTCCTGTCTTTAAGCCAATTTATTTAGGGTTGGCGCAGTAACTTCATCTTCCATATATCTCTAAGTATTTGCCAACAACTCAATAGTCACCTTCTTTCTAGTCATACATTATTTCACACAATCTATCCATCGTTTCTTTGGTCTTTCTGTAAAGAAATACCAAATAAACGTTGATAAGAGTAGTCTTGTAACCCTCTACATTCAAACTCAATGGAGTTCTCTTTATTGTTCTCCTAAAGTAAAACTTAAGAATAAGATTGTTACTTTGGGCAGCCTTTTCTTTAATAGGCTACATCCTAATTAATATATCACCAGACAGGTTAATTGGTCAACCACTAACAAATATTATTCTGCAGTTTTACAGAATATAATGAATTACATAATTATACACCTAACCAAACAGGAGTTAACGGAGGTTTTGAATTAAAATTAATAATCGAAATATGATTGCACTGTAATTATACTTATTAAAAAAAATAACAAAAAGTAATCACGAAAAGGTATCTATAGATAGGAATGATTTTCCCTTAATACGTAACACATGATTTTCGAATTATAGATCAGATATCTGTCATTTTTTTTTATATTGCAACTAGCCCGCCGCGCCCGATACCTAAACTATTAAAAAAACCCCGGCAAAAACCTGGTAGCACTTGCTCACCGTGGCAAGTAACTTGGTAGAAAAAAAATCTATTCATTTTCAAAGTGAAAAAGGTAATTATTCAATTATTTAGTTCTTAAAGCAAATACGTGTACAGAGGCGGATATAATACCATAGAAGTTGTCTACCTCTGGGAGATGCAGAGAGACAGTGGCAGGTGCGGTTTTGAAAATAAAGATTAAGAAGATGGAAGTCGCACCATGCATAGGAGCTAAGTTTTTACCACTGTGATATGGAACCCTCAAAACGTAGAACTTACACTGGTAATATGGTCAAAGCTAAACATATATCAGCGATACCAAAAGGGTAGTGTCCTTAAAAATTCTGTCTGGTCTGAAAGTTGGATTACTCAAAAATACTGGACACGTATTTTTTCTTTTGTCACGTAAACCAAAACTGACGACGATATCGTGCGTTGAAATTGCGCGTGACGTCACGCCGTGCTACACTTTTAACGTAACAGTGACGTCACAAGCCCCTTCTCCTGATCTTTGATGTGCTATATCATTGTCACTTTTTATTGATTTGAGTAAGCAAAAAAATACGTGTCCAATATTTTTTGGTAATCTTACTGACGGACTAAATAGACTTAATATATTTCTACCTAGGACACATCCCTATTGAGGACTGCACGCAATCACCTACCTCGGAATCCAATCTGCAGACAATTATTGGCAGACCCCATCCAAGAATACTAATCGCTTCGCCATTAAAAGCTATCGTGTAGTTTTTAATTAAATCATTTCATTTTGTTCGTTTAATTGGGTTTCCTTTATGACTAGATTTACAGGTTAACCTGTTGTTATACGCTGGAGCTGTTGCTGGGGAAGATCATGTAGTTAGCGTTGGTAATTTAAGAGCTTTAATGTTCATTAGTTATCATATAAATGTTGGTAAATAATCACAACAGCACGCGTATCATGACAACCATAGAAACGGGTTTTGTCGACGGAAGAATAGACAACATGACAGATTGTTGAAAGATTTCTACCGCCCTAAGCATGGCGATGTTAAAACTGAAAGGAAGAAAGTTTTCTGTTCTCTACGATCTACGGGGCGCCCCTTGCTTAGGTAGAAGATATATCAAGTTGGAAAGAAATTATGTTGTCTATTATTGGTAGAATAGATATAGAATTGGTCATGCTACGCTTGCAGGCACTGTTTCACTCCCAATGTCTCAACCTCTAGGAGTTAGGCAGAGGTGTACCTAAATCGCCAGTTACCTTAAAGTCCCATGTAATAAGCGGCAAGCCTATTGCCATAAACCGGGCACAAATCCAGACTGAACTGCTACTGAGGAAATCCTAATTGTTAAATCCAAGAACACTATGCCCACTCCGGGAATTGATCCCGATAAATAAATAAATAAATCCCAGGACGCTAGTAACCACTAGACTAAAGTGGCAGTCTGTCAGTATTAATATTCTGTTTTTTTCTTTTTCAGGTAAGGCATATCAAACTAACTATTGGAACATCGTTTTCGTCATCCGTAAGTAAATATACACATCAATTACACACGAGAAGGTCTCTCATGCGACCCTCTATTCATTCATACGGTCCAGTACATCAGAATCAATAAGGTTGTGCTTTTGTGCCAATACCGTTAGGGGTGTCTAATGTCTATCACGCTAGTAGACTATGTAGGGAATATAAATTTCTTACATATTTTCGTTCGTTCATATGGGTTTTTCAACCAAAGATGTACTTAATGACTTGTTTTTTTTTGTTTCCCGCGCCATCCCACGCCCGGGCAAGTAATCCTTATTCTCATTCTCACCTTACGCGAGCTCTCCTTCGAGATTTGACTAAACCGATCCATATCGCCCCACCATCTCCTTGGTGGCCTGCCATGACGCCGTCTCACAGTATTTTCATTCAAATTCGAAAAGCACAAGCAATCGTGAAAGTATACACTCCAAGTAGCCACCGTTGACTTCATCTGCGTATGTGCGAGTATATATTTAACAAATTATACTTTTTGTGTTTATTCTGAAGTATGGTAAGCTAAAGGTACTGTAAAGTTTCAACAAAATCTGTTCAGTAGTATTTGCGTGAAAGAGTAACAAACACCCAATAAGTTTGTGGGGATGTATATCCCCACAAACTTACACATTAATAATATTTAATTAAATATGAGGAATACCTTGTCTTCACGACCCTATTGCATTGCCTAAAGCACAATATTTGGTTGAAAATAGCACCTTTCGTCAACACCGTATTGGATGGATGTGGGAATTAAAATTAAGTTATAATTGGTGTAGTGATGAATTAAACTTAGTCTAAGATAATATTGTTCTCAAGTAAGTGAATTTTTATGAGAATAAAGTTCTTTAAACCTAAAACCAAAAGCTCAACTAGATTAATTTAAAGTTCTACTTAAGATTTGTAAAAGAAGAGGTGTAAGATTTCTACACTAAAATGAATTCGTAAAACACAATTAGAATTGTTACTCCAGGAGAGTTGAGTTGCCATCTTCTTGGTTTTTAGAGCTAAATCATCATCTATCTAGCCATTTCCCAACTATGTTGAGTTCAGCATTCAGTGTAACCAGATGCAGCTGAGAACGAGTATTTTATTTGGATTTTAGTGCTGAATGCCAACTGTATTTGTCAGCAAATTGAATTTGTAAAATACTTTGGAAACCAAACTAGATGAGACTTCTAGATAATTTGAAGGCAAATCCTTGCAGTACCGGGAAAACGAGGTTACTTTGAGAACTGGGGCGACTTTGATAATTGTTCAGAAATGAAAGCCCCATTTTCAATATCAATTTAATGAATAATATAATTTTATTAAAATATCCTTATTTATTTATCATTTAAAGAGCCCTCAACCGTTTTATTTTTTCCGACTTTTTATTTAAGAACTTTAAAAGATACATGGGATTTCATTTCAAAATTAATCAATCTAACCTCGTTTTACGGTACTTATTTAAAGGCAGAATAGGGAGCATTCTGCCTTTAAAAAAGTACGTACATATAAGTAGACTAATATTATTTACACGACTTTGTCCTCCTGACATTGAACAAAACATGGGGTTTTTTTTTTGCGTGGAATCCTAATACTTTCTCTAAAGTAAAAGTAGCCTTAGTAACTCCTTAACATATCAGCTATATGTCAGTGAAAATCACGTTAAAATCGGTCCCGCTGTTTCGGAATTTACCTCAAACAAACAGACGGACAAAAATTGTTTCTTTTCGTTTTGTTACCGTATAAACTTTTATATCCGTTTCGTAACAATCTGTCATGTTGACATTACAAACAGACACTTCAATGTTATTTATTTGTATAGATGTGCTAGTTTAGTAATGGAAGATCCATCGAACCATCCACGGACGTGATTATTTAGCCATTAGCCAGATATTATATTTACCTAAAATAATTGTACACGGGCCGGTCCGTAGTCCCACCACAATGTATGCATAGTGCTTACATTTTATGGTGTGATGTTGGTGGTGACAAAATGTACTGACCGCACTTTATATTACACAGTAGCTGTTCACTGTTGATAACAAAATAAATGCTTTGTTTGGTAAAGCTTTCAATATGCTGAAGTGATTCAAAATCTATGCCATTGTTGGTTTCGTTCTTGTTGACATCCAAGCCACACCACTTTGCACTGTAGTATACGGACTTCACGCTTATAAAGGTGTTCTGATAAAGATGGAAACATTTCGCCCAGGCTGGAGGCCTTAATTTCTAATTAAATCCCCACAGGAAAGTTCGGTTAAGCAAGAGATGCCCAACTAAGTTCTGAAAGTATTTAATACCGTCATGTTCAACATTTCGATCATAACATTGTTTTTCACATGAATGAATAAGATGTGTGTTTTGTCTGAGACTAAAAAATGTAAAATATATATTTTATTTTTTTCATTTCACGGACTAGCTGACTAAGCCTTTCAACACCGCAAAAGGCTTAGTCAGCTAGAGTCTACGTTATTCGCAATACAATTTATTCAACGCTGTTCACAAAGGCTTTTTTCACCTCACTTCAGGATATGCTTGACCTTCTTTCTTGCCAAGAATGCACATGTATAGCTGTCCAGATGCCTACATACTAGTTGGACAAAATCTACTCGACAAGAAAACGAGCAGAAGACTTTTATTTCACATACTGACATCTTAGTTTACAATTGATTTACTTCCGTGACATCTCGCAACCTCAGGTCCAGTTGAAAATCAGCGTTAGACACTAGTTTAGCATTTATGCTGAACTGGACGCATTTGACCCAGCCGTATGGCACCTAATTAAATATTATTTTTTATGTTTACTTTTTATTAGCTAGGTTAGGTAGTTAGTAGTTTATTAGATATTTGTGTTTTATATTCTTTTCGAGCCGGTAAATATTTTTTCCGTGCGCGAATCGAACCCGTGATACGCAGCGCAGCAGCCAGCCGCTCTGCTACTGCACCAACCACTCCGTCTTTCTTTTTGCTTCCTACCAAGCTTATATAACATGTATTTTTATTTATTTTTCCCTACCTGTATCAGGCGTACCAACCCTATTTGCTCAGGAAAAGGACAGCACAAGCACCCTTTGATCTAAATACAGCAGCGGTCAGTAAACACGTCCAATTAACTCTGGAATGGATGTTTGTATGAACGTTTGTGCTTTGGTACCATTCAAGAATCTATTTGTCAAATAAGAACCCTTTTTGTTGAGTTCTACTCACTTTGACCATTGAGGTTTGGTGATATACAAACCGGGTCAAAGGTGAGACTGGATTTAAGAGTGAATTTTATTCGTTAAATGTTTTTTTCAACACTTGGAATATTCATAAGCAATTATCAAGTATTATTTAGTATTGTTTTACGTTGCCTCGTTTGTGTAGTGATTGTTAGTGCTGCTACTGAGCATGAGGTCTTGGGTTCAAAACATAAGTCGGACAAGCATTATTGATTTTCTGTCTGAAATTCTTCAATAGAAGCCCTGAGTCTGGTTTTTGCCCGGTTACTAGCCATAGACTCACCAACTATTACATGGGACATAAATAACTAGTGAAATGCGTGTGTACCACCGATACACCTCTGCCTAACACTACGGGGACCAAAGGCGTGATGTTATGATGTTTGCGTCGATATAAGTGTCTTCAGCTTATTGCAATTAAGACCTACCTTTTTGGATATAAGAATCTCTCTCATTGATCGTATTTCCTCGATAAGCAGTTCAAACAGGGCAAATTGTATCTATTCATCCTTTTCTCTTCTCTGTTGATAAACAACCACAAAATACTTACAAGAAACCAGAAAGACTACCTGTCTCTTTCGCCCTGACATCTTCCACTCCAAATGTTTTGAAAAACAGCTCCAGATTCCAACCAAGCTTCTTGTGGCTAATCATCCAAGTGGTCCTTACAGATAATTACGAGACCTCTCAGTAGATTAAACTCTTGAAGACGACGGCGATTTAAATAGAGCATACAAATTGCCCACCATTTGCCTCAACGACCCGATCCTGACGGTAAAGTAACTATTTATACATCAAGGCTCTAGATAAGTGGCTTTTAGTTTTGCTTGTGAGTGTCAAAAGGGATTCGTATTATTTTATTTCAAAATTCAAATTTTTACGTGTCTAAATCCGTCTGTGGATGGGTGACCATTCGCAATTTATCGAGACTCCTCCGTGCCTCGGAAAGCAGCCGTTGGTCTCAGCTGTAATTTGTAAAACTTAGACTAACGTAACGGGTAGTCAGAAGCCCGAGAGTTTGACAGCCAGTCTCGCCAAGTGGGTAGCGTGTTGCGCAGTTACTGGGTTGTGTAGGTCCATGTAAAATACTGGTATTCAGCTGCATCTGGTTATTTGGATTGGAGGCCGACCCGAACATAGACCGGAAAAGGCTGCGCAGATGATGGTGATGACTTTAAAATGTGTATTTAAAATGGTACAATGAGGCTGGCCTATCCGTGTAGATAAAAGCCCCTATAACGTATTTCAAGATAGTTAAGACTAGACATGTTTATAATTAATGTGCCAATTAACTAAATTGCGTTTCAGTACTTAGACGTAATTGAACCAATTAAGATTATTTCAATTAAAAGTACTTACATTATGGACGTTTAATATGGATATGATTGTGAATAATCCCCAAAAATCCTTAATGCTTAGTCATTAAGGATTTTTAACTCGATTCGAACTATGCTTTAAAGTTTAAAGGTTGAAAAATATAATACCTGTGCGAGCAACGACAGATGTGGCGCGGCGGGCGAAGGTCCGCCTGCGACACAGGAGGTTGCGGGTTCGATTCTCGCCTTGGGACAAATGTTTGTACGATCTACAAAGATTTGTTCCGGGTGTTCTGGGTATTTGCTATGAATAATAAAAATATCTATCTATGTAATGTACTTATTGAGTAGATCAGTCATCTAGTACCCATAACAACACAAGCTCTGCTTAGCTTGGGGCTAGATGATGCTGTGTGGATTGTCCAGCATTATTTTTTTTATTTATTTATTTAAAAGCCGAAAACCGCCAGTAGAAAAAAAATGTCTATGATTTGATTGCGATTGTGTGATTGGCGTTAATTTGCGCTTTTGTTTTAGATTACTTAAATAAAATATTATTTATTGTGTGATGTCTTAAAATATTAACACTAGTGGTCTTAGGGCATGAAGTCTGCCTTTGCACGGATTTTTACTTGTGCATGAGTTTTAATAAATAAGTTTATTATCCGGGCTCCGACACACACTCTCTTTGAGTTTTGTTTTTACTTAATAATAATTAATAATCACTGATGTATTAATGAATGTGCCATATAAAACTGCTCGCCACGCAAAGCAATGCAGTCAACCCAAAAGTCATCTCCGTTATACATATTTTTCATTCCTATATTTCGTGATCAGTCTTTGATTAAAATTAGTTACCAACGAAATTAAGGGCCCGCAGGCTGCCGTCCTAATAGTTTGTACGGAACACTACTATATTTATTAACATAATTAAAAAGCTAAATAGTTTTTTTCTTTGAACCCGCTCAGAACTCTGGAACAACCAGTGAGATTTGAAAAGTTCATTTTAATAAAAATATAATCGTCCTTGTTTTTGGTTTACGTCGCAAAAGAAAAATACGTGTCCAGTATTTTTGAGTAATCCAACTTTCGGAACAAATTTATTTTTTAAGGACACTACCATATTAATGATAACGCTACTTCCCTTGGGAGTTGGTGAAACCGCAGTTAGTTTTTAAATAATTTTAACTTGCTTAGAGAAACGTTAGATGCTTAAGCCCTTAATATGTAAGCAGGTACCTACCCTGTTACACAGATCATTTTATGACACCCTTCGTTGCCTTTGTTCACCGCCTTTTAATTCAAAGAACCCCTAGCCTTGATCCATTTGTTACAAAACTGCTTACAAATATAACAAACCAATGACACAAGACCCCTTGTATTATTGACTTTGTAATATCAAATGTTAACATTAGGTAAACCAGGATGTGTCTAAATATATTGGGCAGTTAGTGAGAAAGGGACAATGGAATCATTTGTGGGGTGATGAAAGGGAGAGGTATATGTTCGAATTTATTCGCATCGGCGGTGCTTGCGTGTGCGCTGGTTGTATGACTGTTCCTTCTTTATAAATAAACATAAGTATTATTTAAAAAGTTTTAAACAGTGTTATTAATAAATGTGGAAAATGAGTGCTAAAGTGAAGTGATTTCAAAGTGTGTTTCTGTTTAGTTTTGATAAGAGTTATCGGCGTCATGTGTGCAGTGGTCATCAAATATATTAAGGTCAGACGTCTATGAATAATGATATCTATGTGGTATTTAAAAAAAATGTGGTTTAACACGTTAAACGCCAGGTGACCGACAAACAATGCATTTTCTATTGTGTCTCGTTTTCTGGCAGTTAAGGTGTTACTAGTGATAATGAATTGTTAAGATCACATTTTAAATTAGTCGTACCTCACGACATACTACATATTGTATCCTATCCTCATCGGGCCATCATCACGCCTGTATTCCCGAAGGGTTAGATAGAGGTGTGCCAACAGATTTCGCCAGTTAAGCTTAAGTTCTGTGTAAATGGAGGTACTGGTAATCAGCTGCATCCAGTTAGACAGGAAGCTGACCACAAAATAGTTGCGAAAAGTCTAGGCTGTTGATGACGAGGATATCATTATTACTGCTACTCTATTTGACAACCTATGTGGCGCGGCGGGCGAAGGTCCGCCTGCGACGCAAGAGGTTGCGGGTTCGATTCCCGCCTTGGGACAAATGTTTGTACGATCTACAAATATTTGTTCCGGGTGTTCTGGGTATTTGCTATGTATAATAAAAATATATATCCATGTATTGTATTGTATTAAGTAGATCAGTCATCTAGTACCCATAACACAAGCTCTGCTTAGCTTGGGGCTAGATGATGCTGTGTGGATTGTCCAGCATTACTCTTATAACATAATACATAAACTCACACACTTCCCATGAGGGTAGGCTGAAAGTACAGAACGCCATCTGCTATGATCCTTACATACTCCACTGCTTCGTTTACCTTCATACATACACCAGTTGAGAGTACTACGCACTTGACCTTTCTGAAGAACATCACCAGTAAGGTCAGTATATGTCCTTCTAGGGTGTCCCCTCCCGGTGGAATTTCGACTTTCATCCCAGTCACCTGTCATTAATCCTCTCAACGTGACCAAACCATCAAAGCTTACTCTTATAAATTTTTGTCACTACATCTTCTTATAGACCACATTACCACAACGTTGTTTTATAACATCATTCCCCAATCTATCATTCATAGTTATGCCTTCTTGTTCACTTCACTATTCTTATTACATGAAATGATTGATACCGGGGATTGATCACTCTCATTTTTTTGCAGCCATTAAAAAGAGGTTCTTAATACTTATGGTACCTTTTCATTTGAGGTAAGTCGTTAAGTATATTCACCGGTTAACCCAGATGAGGCAAGCCATGTCAAAGTCTAATTGAGCGAATCTACCCTTTCTCTGGTCACTTGTAATTATATGGGTAAACACGAGCATAAATATTTTACACTCACGCAAAATTCAAAACTGATTCTCTTGATTTTGAGTTAAGACCTTTTCAGTATGATTTGAAAAATATTATGTACGGAATAAGATAAAATTGTATTCAAACTTTATATAGTCTTTGAATCTTTTTATAAATGTTACATATTTGTGTTAGTCAGTTAATCCAGCTATTTTTGTAAAGATAGCTGACATTCTATCAAGAACCACCACAAGCCACAACTATTCTTACCAAAGGGGTATCATGTTACCCAGTTACGGAGTGTGGAGGTCAGATAGGCAGTCACTCCATGCTAAAATGCTGGTATTTAGCTGCGTGCTGGACTGGAAGCAAGCTACAACCTAATTAAGAAAATGCTAGGCTGATGGAGGTGACATTCTGTCAAGCTGACTTTGAATATAAGACAGACAGAAAATTACGTCAGGGTTCCGATATTTCCTTCTAAGGTTCGAAACCCAAAAAAACAAGTGACCTATGTCATAAAGAAAATAAGTTCTCAGAGGATGTAGGTCTAAAATATGAGACCACAGTAAAAGTCTATTTGTGTACCATAAAATATAGGCTCGCTGGCTTGGCGAGCCTCCAACGTTGCTATCTGTATATCACCCTGGTACGTACCCTCGTACATACCAGGGTGATATAGCCCCTCGGCTACGATGAGAAAACATAAGCCAAAAAAAAATACGTCTATTTATTATTGTTGAGGTTATTAAGGTTATTCGGTTATTATAGGTTCTTTTCCTCGCTATGTCACCATGATTGTAATTTCTGCAGGGTCGGTGCAGCATGTCTTTTTTTCCATACATCTTTATTTGCCGTCATTTAAAAAGTCATCTCCAATCTAGCCATATCATCGTTCACACTATCCATCCATCGTTTCTTTGGTGTCCCTCTACTCTTATAACCCCCCACATTCAAACTCAAAGCTTTCCTCACAACATGATCCTCATTCCTTCGCATCAATAGCCCTATTTCCACACAACTTTTTCACACGACTTTTCCCAACTATGTTGGGGTCGGCTTCCA
The DNA here is from genome assembly GCA_905147745.2 of Phlogophora meticulosa. Classification (NCBI taxonomy): domain Eukaryota; kingdom Metazoa; phylum Arthropoda; class Insecta; order Lepidoptera; family Noctuidae; genus Phlogophora; species Phlogophora meticulosa. Next base: position 3,881,134 of record LR990534.1, read on the forward strand.
GTCTAACTGGATGCAGCTGAATACCAGTATTGTATATGGAGTGACTGCCTATCTGACCACTACAACCCAATTACTGAACAATATGATACCCGATTTCCACACCAAATGCATTTCAATATGCAAAACAGATATTTCCTTATAAAGTCCATATAAAACAGCATCTTCGCTCAGCGAAGTCTCCTTCGACTTGCCACAACTAAAAACTTTTACTTTTAAAAAACTCCGCATTCGTGCACTTTATGATCTTAAAACTCAGGTAAAAGTAATGTATTTATCTTGTTGGAAACTTTTAATGGGGTCGCAAGACGAGATGTTCGCAAAGTCGAAAAATATTGTAAGAGACTTGTACTTCGAAGTCAGTTTTTTCTAGTGGCAATGAGTGTTTTTCAGCAAGACATTGGCACTAATTGGTGAAGACTGCCACTCTAACATCATGGTAGCAAAATTGAAAAAAAAACAAAGAATGTACTTTCTTGTAGATAAACATTTAATGACCAATTACGATTCTTGTCAACTGTCGAACTTGGCAAAACCTGCCTAAACTTGAAAACATGTTACTTGGTGGATCAATTTCGATTTCTGATGGCTCGGTTGGCGCAGTAGCTGAGCGATTGACTGCTGCGCCGCGTGTCGTGGGTTCGATTCCCGCACGGAACATATATTTGTATGGCCTACAGGCATTTTTTTCCGGGTCTGGCTAATTGTGTATGTGAGTTTAAATGTTTATAAATTCTTAGTGTAGGGGCAACGTTTTAAAAAATAAGTGTTTTTTTTTAAAAGGCATACAACATAATGTGAGACTAGTTATATATTACCAGGTAAGTAAAAAATTAAACAGACGTATACATATATAAACAAGATTGAGGTTTCAAAGCTTAACGTATGAACATACAAAATCTCGACAGCTACCATCGGGATCGAGGATCGGGCTGGAAGATCCTCTCATTTCTATGGAGGACGAGGAACTTTCTACCCTGTTCCTCATACTTCCTAATACGTTACAGATAACGTAGAGGCCTGTTTCTCAAGAGTTTGTAACACCATTTCTTCTCTCCAGCTTTTACACTAGCAACTGGTCAAAGATGGTTTATTTCGAAGTCCCACTTAAACTAACTTTAACAAATGTTATTGACTTTATACTGTTTACTTTAAATAAAATAGTTCTAACAATAGGTCGATCGAAAGTCTAAGACCTATACCAGTATTAAGAGATCAACTCAGGCTAACAGGCACTTAGACAGTCGCTGAAATCCCGCAAGATTTAGCTTCGAGCGAGTACTTAGTACTGTAATCTTGAGCCAGATGCCTAAGATACATTTAATAGAATGGGATGCATTGTGTTTGGCTAATGCTCTACATAACTATGGCCTTAAGGCATACACGACTCCATTGGCGTATTGATTGAATTATTAGCTTAAAGGGGGAATAGTTGCGTGATTCAGTACTTGCTGCATGAAATAAATATTTGGAGATTATTTATATACGAGTATACCATTTATTGCAAAAAAAGCAATAAAACTATTATGTACATAAAATGAAAAAAAAAGAATCATAAGTCATGGAAAAATTCAACCGCATCGATGTCAATGGCAAAGGTGCCCAAAAGGCTGGCAGTTTTGCCATTCTTTGGTCAAAAAAACAAAAATACGGCGAGCCCTCTGGTCACGTGAAGAGTCGACGCTTCGCTATGTCCCGAAAGTCTAAATGGGCACACGGACCCCATGGCCCTAGTCTTTCAACCCGAAACGGCTCAAATATATAACTCCCAATTGGGTTGTTTTTTCTCCGTTGAAAAGAGTAAGTTTAGATGGTTTCCACACGTTCATAGGACGAATGAAAGGCTACTAACAAAATGGTGTAAGTGGAAACGTAAGGAGAGGAAACCCTAGAAGGACATACCTTATCGGCGATGTTCTTCAGAAAGGTGAAAAAAAATGAAGCAAATGGAGTATTTAAGGAGTTAAGCTGGTGGCATTATGTAGTGTCGTGAGAGAAAGGTGTGGTTGCATGTATTATGTATGTAAGACATATGAACATACATAGTCGTTGGAATTTTTGTTCAAGATTCTTTTAAACGCCCAAAACGAGACGTAGTAAAGTTTAATGAAGACATAGAACATTAATTTTCACGCTTTCTTGATATTTCTAGTACTTCAGCTATAGCCAAGACCTGCAAATTCCTTTGCATGTATCGTTACACAGCAATGGGTTAGAGGTCCATATTTGACTAGGTAAATCTCAGACATTCCAAAATTGAAATAGGAAAGCTGGATCGGCGGTCAGTTGTTTTATTTGTTCCTAGTTTGATAATTAAAATATTCACTCAATATTCGTCCTAAAATTGCACCAGTGCAGCTTCGAGATCCTCATATATTCTCTTGTTAAAATACACTTTGGTATCATCCGTAACCATGTTTTCACAGCAATGTACGCTAAAGCGCGAGCGTCACATAAAATCTTCACGGCTGCTAGATGTAACACAAACACGGTCGCAAACACTTGGTCGGTACATACAGATTAATCAACGACGCCATGTTGAATTTACATTATGTGAAGTACAGTCGCGGCAATAAAAGGTTGTGCGCTTTTAGGTGCGAATTTCGACTTGATATTTAACATGGTATTCAACTAATAAAGCTGAAGTTTGTTTGTTTGAAGTCATGATGGCCCAGTGGTTTAGGCCTCGCCTCTTGTGCACGAGGTTGTGGGTTCAAAACTGGGCAAGTACCAATGTGAGTTTTTCAATTCATATGTACTTTCTAAGTTTATCTTGGACATCATTGACATCGGTGAAGGAAAACATCGTGAGGAAACCTGGACTTATAATTAATATAAGTCTGAAATCGCCAACCCGTCTTGAGCAAGCGTGGTGATTAATGCTCGTGCCTTCTCTGTATGAGAAGAGGCCTTTGCCCTGCAGTGGGACAGTAATAGGCTGGTACTAGTACTAGTTGTTTGTTTGAACGTGATACGAAGAACTATCAGTCCGATTTGAACATTATTTATGAATTCGATAGACTTAGAATTCTCTAAAAAGGTTGTAAGCTATTTAGCATCACGCTACGATCCATAGGACCGGGTGAAACTGCGGTACACAGCTAGTTAATGATAATCAAAGATGGTGGCTCGGTTCTTTCTGTCGTGGAGTTTCAATAAACACGTAAAACCAAGTAAAAACACTGCTCACGTATTTAGGTACTGTGATTTTTTAGATTGATTTTAAATCACCAATTTGTCACGTTCAGCGCCTTCGTGGGATTAAAATAATATCAAAAAATAAATCTGTTTCTAACAAAATACAATCCTACAAGCGATTTATTTTTATTGTCACTACCATACGATGATGGTTTAGTTTGCTGAGGCCTGCTGCCTGCGGCATGAAGAAATGAATTCGTAGAACCTTTGTACTGATAGTGATGTGCTGACACGGGGTTGCGCTACTTTTTTATGGGTTATTTAGTGAAGTTTGACGATCTCAAAGAATTGATTATCAACCTGAATCGGATTTTAGAAAAAAAATCATCGTCAAGTCCTGAGGACCATATAGGATATTAAATATCATACTACTACCCTTAGGATCGTGAAAACCACGGGGCACAGCTATTGCCTAAATAAAAGTGCACTGATTTGGTCTGCGCAAGAGTGCAAAAAATATGAATGCATGACTTTTCGGCATTACTTGGGCAGGTCTTCTATCTTTCAATTTCATCTTCATCATCTGCCTAGCCTTTTGCCAACTATATAAGGTGAGCTTACAGTCTACCTGGATGCAGCTGAATACCGGTATTTTACTTGGAACGACTGCTTCCACAACCCAGTTACAGGGCAACATGATACCCCTTGGGAAAACTGGTTGACAGACTCTCGTGCTTGTGACTACCCGTAACGACTGTTAAAGAACCACAAATGACAGACGGGACAGACGGCTTAGCGTGCTTTCCGAGGCACGGAGGAGTCTCGATAAGTCGCGAACGACCACCCATCCACAGACTGACTTTGGAAAGCGAAGCTTAACCTTCGATTAACCCTTAATCTTAATTTCATATATTATATCATCAGCAGATTCAAATCGAACAAAATATGATCAGTAATATAATAATAATAAAAATATTATCTGAGATCCAAAATCTCGATCTCTTATATTTATCAAAAATTTTGAAATGTTGCAGTAGGTACTTTAGAATTGTACGTGCCATATTGCAACTGGATTTCATCGTTATTATCATTTTCGTCGCAGAATAGAATAAAATACAAGAGTATTATATTCTATTACAATTCTAATACTACAATAAAGTTATTGATAAAATTAAAGATTAAAGATGCTTCATCTTTTCATTCCGGGACTGTACATAATTATTTGTATTATCAGCATACCTAACTCTTTTGCTAATTGTACTCGTGGCACACAGTAAGAATCTACATAGACTGTACACAGTAAGAATCTACATAGACTGTAGTCATTTTTTCTTCAAGTAAATTACTGTCATAAACAATTGAACCTGCTATCAGTATATAGATTTAATTTACACAACAAACCTTTCGCTACAAAACTCCACATAAAAAGAATTCACATAAACAAAAGGTCCAGCCGCAGTGGTCCGTTGTCTATTGTCTACAGATAATAAATGGTTATCAGCTACGATCACTTGCAGCCTCCGGAATCCTCATCATAACTTGTTGAGCCTGTCATTGTCTACAGATGCCAAGAGATTATGACCCCTGTGGCAGGCAAATAATGTTTTGATGTACAGTCTGGGAAACTGATTGTTGAGCAAATTAACCGGCTACTTTTTTGTCCGTATATTTGTAATACGAGGCATGCCTTTTAAGTTTGTGTTTGAAGAATAACAAAAAAATAGAACCTGATACTACTTTTTAATCTTTTTCTAAGTATTTGTATTTAATACACTTTTCCATTCACTCGAACCAACTCAACTCCCGAAAAGGCCTTAACACGTCATCATTCGGCTCTTCAGAACTTAACTGGCGTTATAGAATTGAACTGTGACAATGAAAGCTCTTATGAGTTTTTTTGCAAAGAAAAGGCAGCTGTATAAAAAACCAAAATGCACGACTTGTACTGTACAAAGTAATTCCAACAAAACGAAATCGCGTTGTCGTGTAAATTCCCACCCTTTTGTTGACATATTTGCCTGGAACGCTAAACTCAGCAGTATGTTCAAACATTCACTGATAACATACTATCATGAATGCCATTCCGTTTTATACGCTCGATTTATCATACAAAACTGCAGTCGTATGTGTCAGGGGCGCACAACACGTTAAAAAAAAAGAAATTACCAATTGTCGGCTCTGTCAAAATGACACTTCCATTTTTAATTTTGATTCATGATACCGTGGGACTTTCGTGTTGAAAATAAAAGAAGAACCGTGCTAGTTTGTTCAGCTTGCAATTTTTTTTGCATACAAAATGAGATGAGCTTGACGGGATGAGTTTTTTGAACCAAGTTTCAAATGGATTGGCGTTAAAAGTTGCAAGAGTTTACGAATGGCCCGCCGCCTTTAAATCCCACCTGTGGAACTTCACTTTTATGAGGATTAAACTGAGCAACTTGCTTCATACGAAGAGATTATTTATTTGATAGTATTTTGTTTTTTAGGAGGTAAACCACCAAATAAAAGTACATACTTGGTCATACAAACACGTTCAACAGTGATATTGAGAATAGGAACAGAAACATGAAACCACAACATATCTTGTAAATGTATTGGCTCTATTTGCTAATACTCTATGTGTGGCGTGAAATATGTCTTTCTTTCAAGAAAGGGACAGGTGTGGTATAAGTGTGGGAAGGAAAAGGTTTTGCACCCCTCACAGCCCCAACAAAGAGGTAAAGTACCGTAAAGCCGAATGAACCGATAAAAACAGCCATTGCCATTAAGAATACCACAAACCCATTAATTCGCGATAATTTAAAACTCCATTTAATTTACCACGTGGACGCTTTTTCATGTACAGTCAACAAAACAGCCTAGTTAATGGTAACGTACCAAAATGGTTGAAATGGCTGTTTGGTGAGTTGTATCTACAAGTCTTCCAACCTTCCAATCTCAATCCGAAGGATTTTCAAGAAAAATCATAAATCCATTCCTTTGTGTTTGAAAAATTCATCTGATCGAAAGCGTTAATAAAGCAAATAATATTATTGAATTGTCAAAATTAAAGACATTGACATTGTAAATGAAACACATTTGTCAATTAGACTTCTGGTACACGGCTACATTTCAAGCTATACAATTTAAATCCTACACAATGCGAGATTAGCTTATACTGGAAATGTATAGGTTGATTTGTAGCCGTTTGTACATCCATCTTATTCTTATTATAAACTATCAATAAAAATAAATAATAAGCCTGATAGTTGGTAGAAGTAAAAAACTTCCTAAACATGCTTAATCTTTTCATTCCGGGACTGTACATAATTATTTGTATTATCAGCATACCTAACTCTTTTGCTAATTGTACTCGTGGCGAAGTCCCATTAGGGTTGGTACATTACGTAGCTCGCACAATTTTACACAGTATAAATTCAAGGTTGGTTATCTTCCATCGGTGGTCGGTCAGGGACGCGAGGATTATACGATTACGTGGTCCAATGGTTTATAAAAGGTGCAATTTGAATTTTACGTGAGATCTGTGGCGTCCCTAATAATTTGTGCGGACAAATTGTGAGTTTGCTGTGTTTTATTTGTGCGGGTTTGTCTGATAAGGTGTGAAAAGGATTTTACATTAATGCTAGTTATTTTACTGTATCATAATTTGTTAGTTGATTTGTCTTCTTTCACAATATGTCGCTTGGCAAAAGCTTCATTCTGTTTTTGTTAGGTAAAGTCACATACCCCTATTCGGCTGACACGTCAGTGATTACAATGCTTATACATATAGAGTGGTAGTGACATCGACGCACAAAAATAATGATTTATGTATACAAAAAGATTTTGTCTGCTAAAGTCAATAATTCACTTATTTAATTAAACATCTTATTCGGTCTGATAGTAATCATGTTTATTTACAGTTTTAAGTAAAAAGAAAGGTAGAGAATAGGAAAAAGCTGTCGACAAATTTAAACGCCCTGGATCATGCACTAAACTCATGGGTTCAGGTTGTGCAGCGATGACGCTTCCACCCTGTACATGTAGATATATCGACGCTTCTGCTTGATATTTATTTGATATTATTGACGACCGATGTGGCGCGGAGGGTGAAGGTCCGCCTGTGATGCAGGAGGTTGCGGGTTTGATTCCCGCCTTGGGACAAAGGTTTGTACGATCTACAAAGATTTGTTCCAGGTGTTCTGGGTATTTGATATGTATAATTAAAATATTTATCTATGTAATGTATTGTATTAAGTATATCAGTCATCTAGTACCCATAACAGAAGCTCTGCTTAGCTTGGGGCTAGATGATGCTGTGTGTGTTGTCAAGCATTATTTATTGACGACACGGTTGGCGCAGTGGTTGAGCCATCGGCTGCTGCGCCGCGTGTTGTGGGTTCGATCCCCGCACGGAACAAATATTTGTATGACCTACAGGTAGTTGTTCCGGGTCTGGCTGTTTGTGTATGTGAGTTTAAATGTTTGTAAACGCACCCACGATACAGGAGAAATTCCTAGTGTGGGGCAACGTTTTTGTAAAAAAGAAAAAAAAGAAAAATTTTATTTGATTCTTTACGCTATTTCCGACATTCACATGGCTTCGCACACTTACTTTTATTAACTACCGTTTCAATCAATTTTGTTTTAGTATGCAAACGTTATATGAAATCCTACCATTCATTCATTTCCTTTTCATTCAAAGTCATTCAACTTTATTTGTGTTCGTCAATTTCCTCATGATGACGTAGCCAAAATATCCCGGAGACATCCGAAGTATTCCGAAATAGACTCAAAGTATTAATCATGTTCGAAATACTCATTAATGTTGGGACAAGTTCTTGTGCCAACAGTGATTATACTTGTGGACTGTCGACAAGAACCCAAGTTTTTTGATTACGCTTCCGAATATACATAGATTGTGAAATGGTAATACAAAGAAAATTTTCGAGCCTGACATGCAAACGATATTTAGAAGGAAGAATGCGTTGGAAAGCACACTAAGCCGTTAGTCCCGGCTGTCATTTGTAGATCTTTAACAGTCGTTACGAGAAGTCAGATGCCCGAAAATCTGACAACAAGTCTTACCAAGTGTGCTTTTGCCACAGATACGTGCATATTTTAAGAAGGAAAATAAACTTAATACAATGCTTTAGTTAAATCAATATTTTTCTTTAATTACGAGTATGTTAGTGAAGGCCAAACGCAAATTAAATTGTAGCACAAAAACTTGTAGGTAATTGCACTTGGTGACTGGGACAAGGAGGATACCACCCAGCATTATGCTGTGAAATTATTTGAAAAGACTTATACTTTATAAGACGACTACTTGACAATCAAAATATGAATAAGTATACAAAGCTGGTACCTGCTATGTAGTTTGTTTTTATTAAATTTATTGCGTTTTCGTTGCCACACTAAATTGACAGTTTAAAATAGTAATAGTTTTCTTATTTTTAACATTTGATAGATATTGTTGCAGTAAGAAAATGATTCAACCTTCTGCTATAGTTTTAATATTGTTCCCAATTTTCGTACGCAATTCAATTTTAAAATTTTAATTCGATAAACGATAATAAAAGATCACCGAAGCATCTCTTTTATGAATTTATATTTTAAAATTGAATTTCGAACACACTGCACGCCGTTTAACTCGACAATGGCGTCGACGGCGACAGTTAACCAAAATTGCATCGTAATACAAAACGCCATATTGTGAATTCACCGACAATTATTGTGTGGAGTACAATAAATAAATTCTTGGAAAACACGGGAATAAGGCAGCTGGGAAAAGAAATGGCATTCAGTAGAACACTGTTTCAAAACAGAATTGCTTAGTGGATTGCAGTGGCGCAGTTTTCAGCCCATTCAAGGATATTTTAAAGACATTCCTTACATAATTTCACCCCTGTATTCACCAAAGGCTTAGACACCCACATTTTGCCAGTTAAGCAGGCATATTTAATGTTTAACAAAGTCAATTGTGGCGTTTTGCGTAATTCAAGTAAATTAATAAATTATTATTTTATTAATAAAAAAAAATAAAAAAAAAAATATTGCTGGACAATCCACACAGCATCATCTAGCCCCAAGTTAAGCAGACCTTGTGTTATGGGTACTAGATAATAATAATAATACCTAATAATAAATAATAAATAATAAATATTGCTGGACAATCCACACAGCATCATCTAGCCCCAAGTTAAGCAGAGCTTGTGTTATGGGTACTAGATGACTGATATACTTAATACAATAGGTACATTACATAGATAGATATTTTTTATTATACATAGCAAATACCCAGAACACCCGGAACAAATATTTGTAGATCGTACAAACATTTGTCCCAGGGCGGGAATCGAACCCGCAACCTCCTGCGTCGCAGGCGGACCTTGGCCCGCCGCGCCACATCGGTCGTCAAAAGATAAAATATAAAAATAACCCAACAGAATTTATATTCTAAAAGTACTCTTTTAAGAAATTGTCTACTGCTTTCTTTTGAAGCTGAGGCTAAGTTCAAGTTAAGTATTTTTTTTACAATAAAAAGGAACTTGGAATATAAAGTTCCAGAGCGGACCACATCAATAGTCGAAGCAAAATGTTAAAAAGTTATCGGAACTTGGTCGTTCTATATTTGGATTTTGTAAGTTTTTCGATATTGGAACCTCCAGCTTCAGACGATACTTGGAATTTTCGCTCAGACTGAGTTTCAATCTCCTTTTTCAATTATAGAAAAATGTGTAGACTGAAAATAATTTAATTTTCTGTAATAATACCATATATTTTCTGCAAATGTAAACGAAGCACCTAAACGTTTTTTATCTAAATAATATTTTTAATTTGCGAGTAAGAGAGAGATGCAAACGTAGCTACTCATTCAAAAACTCTTTACACTGGCTGCAAAAACCAATATCGAAATTTTTATTTCGTCGTTGAAGTCAAATCGCCTGGAGAGGTATTTGCCATACTGGTTGAAATTGGCGATTCAATCCACCAGATATAGGTTTTATTGTACTCTGACAATCTGAAAAAATCACAATAAAAAATAACATTTAGAGTCGCTCGTGGCTAAATAATACCAGCCGCAAAGGTCGATTGAAGGTTAAGCTATGCTTGCCGAGATCAGTTCCTGAATGGGTGACCATTAATTACTTAACAAGACCCCTCCGTGGCTCGGAAGTCCTCGCTTTAAGTCGTTGGTCTCGGGTGTCATTTGTAGATCTTTCGACATTCGTTACAGGTAGTCAGAAGCCTTAAGTCCGATAACTAGTCTTGCCAAAGGGTATTACGTTAGTCAGTAACTGGGTTTAGATTTCCCACTGCTGAATTTCTTGAGCCATGTATGTGTGAGTCTTTTCTCATCTGCCTAGACTTTTACCAACGATCTTGGGGCCGACTTTCAGTCTTACCGGATGAAGTTCAGGATCTGACTGGAAGTCACATAGGCAGTCGATCCATGTACAATACTGGTATTGTAAATATACATCCAGTTACCCTAGAAGCCAATCCCAAAAAGTCGGGATGGTTACGCAGATGGATTCAACATTGAACATTACAAGTACCGGATTAAAATTGGTTGATGTGATATTTTAACAATTTCCACAAATCTGTTTCGTGGAGCATACATTCATTAATATGAAAGTGGACCGCAAATATCTCGAATTCACATTTTAATATCCAATATGCACGTTTCATGCAGACATTAAATCATTTTAATTGCAAATGAATATTACCACCATGTTCTCATTTTCTCTTTGCGAAATGTAATAACAAAACATCACGGCTGTTCCCGGAAAGGTTAAGTATAGGTGTACTTACCTACACGCCATGTGGGTGTGGTATACCCACATTCTACCGAGTTATGTTCCATGTAATAGGGGCGAGCTTATTGCCATCAACTGGGCACAAATCTGTTTTTCCATCTAGAATACATGTTTCTAGATTAAGTAGGTAATAAATAATAAATAAATAAATAGAGTACATTAGACTACACCAAAATTTTGACTACTGCCCTTCTCTCTGCCTGACCCTTCAGGGATTACAGGCCTGATGTCATGTTTTGGTTATTTCTTCTGTATGTTCGAAAGAGTAGTTTGCAGTTTGATTTCCCTGCTAACTTTAACAAAAGAGGTCTCCTGCAATTCCTTCTAACCGTAAACTTTAAAAGGAGTTAATCCATAAATACCCAAGCAGCTGGTACCTCCTGTTCTTTATTCAAACGTTCAAGCCGCATTGCTCCTGTCTGGATTTTCACTCAAGTTTTCATGACGCTCGATTTTAGCTAAAACATTCGGAGTATGTACATACAGCTTATAGCTTGTTTCACTAAGCTATGCTTTTGCTTGAATTATTTTGCAGCTTGGAAAATTTCACTTGGATGACTTCTGACGAGTTCCGATTTTCGTCTTTTGTGAAGGATGAGTTTGTAGAGCTCATTTGTTTGGTTCACTGAGCAATGGAGAGGTGTTCAAGATTATTAAAGTGTTTGTTGAAAACAGAGATAGAGTAAACAAACTATGTACTTGCACAATATTATGTTAAAGCTGCTCACAGATAATTAATTATTGGAAATAGTTATAGTTTATTTTTATGATTCAGTTTATAATAATTATGATTTAGTAATCACTCAGCTACTGCGCGAACCGTGCCTTCAAAGTAAGTAAAAGTCTTAAATAATAATAAGTCTACAATCACCAGCCCACCTTTAGCACGCGTGGTGATTAATTGTCGTGCCTACTCTGTATGAGAAAAAGCCTTGGCCCTGCAGTGGAACAGTAACATCCTGGAATTAATTTTCGTATAACAAATTTAAACGTTTAAAAAAAAAAAAAAAAAAAAAAAAAAAAAAAAAAAAAAAAAAAATAATCAACGTATACTCAACGTAAAAGAGCGCTAAAAATGGCAAAAAACCTTTTTTTTAAATTTTAGGGTTATTTTGATGAATGTTCTACAAAAACGATATGTGAAAATACTGTTCTTTTAGGTAATTACTTTCTGCAGAGTCGTTTGAGGCATAAATATGTAATGTTATTTATTATTTGACTCCATTGAACTAATTAGTTTCCTTAATTCTAACATATTATAAGTACGCTGTCCCGTTAGATTAGTGGTTGCAAAGGTAACGGACTTACGGCTGAGCATGAGGTCCTGGGTACGATTCCCGTATCGAGTAAAGTATAATCGGGTTTTTATCCATATGGATTGTTTTAATAAAACTCGAAGTCTGGATATATGCCCGGTTGATGTCAAAACGCTACATGGGACTCAAACATAACTGAAACCTGTGTGTAGGTACTACAGGTCTGCTTTAGAGGTAACGGGGCCCCTTCCATGAGCTGATGGTGATCACCGGGGTGGTTTTAGTGGGGTAAGAATCCCACACTCCTCACGGTCTTTTCCTCAAAATTCCAAGCGCCTCTGAAGGTTTCCCCCGCAAACAAAAAACAAGGTCTGCTTAACCCAACGAGGAAAACAGGCTTGAAGTTGTGTGGAAGTAGGCCATCCTCCTTAACATCACATCAAGCAAACAGACATACAAACACGAATTAATTCCTAACGTGTCTCCAACTATCCTCGACATATCGCTGGAACTTGCACGATCCATCAAGAAGTGTTTAATTATGTTTACGTATGGCGAGCCGATAACATCTCTAGGGATAGTGATGGGAAAACACGGGACGTGCAGTGCGGGACTGTGGGAATAGTGCATGCAAATTTGCGAGGTTAGGAACGGTGGGAACTATGGTTGGTGTGTGTCTTGTGATCCTGTTTAGTTTTGTGGCTTAAATGTCCTGAGTGACCCATAGTTAAAGCTTCGCCTGGCATCCATAAGGTTGTGGGTCAAAATCTAGCCAAGTATCTATTACTAACGTCGGTGAAGAAAGCCATCGTGAAGAAACCTGAAATTGTGTATAGTCTTATTTTTTTAATTAGTTTTTATCGTTGCCCCACACTAGGAATTTCTCCTGTGTCATGGGTGCGTTTACAAACATTAAAACTCACACCACATAGACCCCGAACTAGTTCCTATAGGCCACACAAATATTTGTTCCGTGCGGGAATCGAACCCACGACACGTGGCGTAGCAGTTAATCACTCAGCTACTGCGCCAACCGTGCCGTCAAAGATAGCAAAAGTCTTAAATAATAATAAGTCAAAAATCACCAACCCGCCTTTAGCACGCGTGGTGATTAATTGTCGTACCTTCTCTGTATGAGAAGAGGCCTTGGTCCTGCAGTGGAACAGTAACATCCTGGAATCACGTAGCTTTGAAGAACTTCCCTGCCTCTACAGTCGTTGTTTGCTCACGTGTAAGGTAGGATATGGTTAAAAACCTTCTGTTAAATGTATCACCTTCATATTCAAACAAACAAATATAGCTGGCCTTTTTTTTGGCCAAAGAATCAGCATTGCCATTTAACGTGGCAATGCTGCCAGCCTTTTGGGCACTTTTCCCGTTGACAGTGATGCGGGTGAATTTTTCGGTTCGTAAAAATAATAATTATTTGAATGAAAAACGGCAAAAAAATCATGTCTGTTGTATGGGAGCCCCCTTAAATATTTATTATATTCTGTTTTTTAGTATTTCTTGTTATAGCGGCAACAGAAATACATCGTCATTGAAAATTTCAACTGTCTAACTATCAGTGTTCATGAGATACAGCCTGGTGACAGACGGACAGTCAGACAGACGGACGGACTGCGGAGTCATAGTAATAGGGTGCCATTTTACCATTGCGGCACGGAACCCCAACAAACAAAGTCTCAACGTGGGTATAAAACTATTCACTTTAAAAAACTGCTTCAAATAGGTTTAGTTTCCAATACATTGCCCACGCAATAGTCCTTTGAGATTTCAGTAATTGGGGTCGTTTGAAACGTAGACCCAAAGGTCCAGCCATCGAGACGTCTCGAGAGATCTCGGGACCAAATAGCACTATTTAATAGCACCTACGCAAATGTAACATGAAACGACGCAGGGCATAGTCGTTTCAAGTTACATTTTGTGGGTAATAATTTACTTAGATAAGTACTTGAATATCCTTGCCTTAAATAACATCTAAATTATATTTATTTGTTCAAAATGTTTATATGTTGTTTGACTCAAATGACGGTATATAATTATTTCAATGTAATATTAACTGTACACATAAAAAAACAATGAGCTATCGTAACTTAATAAGCCTTACCGCCATATTATAACAAGGCGTTGAAAAATTCATCATCATAGCTGTGGATTGGTAAAGTACCTACCCAAAAGACTGACGGCATTGCCACGTTGAATGGTAATGCTTAGCCGAAGTAGAAATTGTTTTTAAAAACACCTTTTACACGTCAATTCATCATCATCATCTGCCTAGCCTTTTCCCAACTATGTTGGGGTCGGCTTCCAGTCTAACCGGATGCAGCTGAGTCCCAGTATTTTACATGAAGCGACTGCCATCTGACCTCCACAACCCCGTTACTGGGCAACACGATACCCCTTGATAAGACTAGTCACGACAACACACACACGGACACGTCAATTAAAATAAAACATAAGGCCGGTGTTTCCTATTTGACAACACCGCGTCGCAACACCGATGCAAATTCAAAAGTCGCAGTCTTATTTAAAGTCCAGACATTATCTTGGTTAGATCAAGTGAGGACTATAAAAGAGGTATTTTGAGAAAAAAATGAGGCAGCCAAGCTTTAATGAAACTGGGCTGGACACGTCTCCGGCGTATCGCACAAGTCATGGGCTAAATTTAAATAAATAAATAAATATTGCTGGACAAATTCAATCATTTGATCCACACAGCATCATCTAGCCCCAAGTGAAGCAGAGCTTGTGTTATGGGTACTAGATGACTGATATACTTAATACAATACATTACATAGATAGATATTTTTATTATACATAGCAAATACCCAGAACACCCGGAAAAAATATTTGTAGATCGTACTAACATTTGTCCCAAGGCGGGAATCGAACCCGCAACCTCTTGCGTCGCAGGCGGACCATCGCCCGCCGCGCCACATCAGTCGTCAAATTTATCACAATGACATCGTAGAAGAGCCAGGGCAAAGGCCTCTTCTCTTACAGAAAAGGCACGAGCATTAATCACCACGCTTGCTCAAGACGGGTTGGTGATTTAGACTTATTTTATTTATAAGTCCAGCTTTCCTCATGAGGTTTTCCTTCCTGATGTCAGAGATGACTAAGATAAACTTGTTTTAAAACTAAAAAGAACCAAAATATTCTGCATAAGACGTTTATTTAAAATTCTAGTACAGAATCGGAATTTATGTTTAAAATTCTTTGCATTTTCCTTTCGTACTGCATCATAATAATAAAAAGAAAAATAAGCGTAAAAGCATGAAAATAAATTATCAAGAATGCGGCTCTCAAGTATTATTCCCGGAATACCGCGGGATATTTGCTACAACTACAGCACTGTAATGGCTGTGACGTAGATGTAAGGCGGATCTCCGGCGAGCGATTAATTTGGGTCGAGTGTGCTGCGACGCAGGCCCACTGCAGACAGGGTTACCATATCTAAATGGCCTGTCTGGATAGTAGAAAATACCTTACTTACCTTATTTACCGAAAAAGTCCAAGTATTGTAAAACAGTTTGTAAAAGATATTAAAGCCCAGAGCCTCGACTATTGGTCGAAAGCCTCCTGAGATATTCCCCAGGAGGCTTTCGTTAGGCAGCTGGATCAAGGGCTTGATTCAGAAAGCAGTACTTCCATACACGGCGCGTATTGTTAGACGATTCCTCTCTCTGGAGCCCTGACCGCCGGTAGCTTGGACCCTGTTCCCGATACCGGTGGGCTACAATTTTTAATATTTTTTTTATTGTTTTTTTTTATTATTGAATGATTAAAAAAAATATAATTAATAAGGATTATAATTAATAAAGAAGATAATGATAAGATAATACAGGGTGGAAGGGACTTGGACGCGTAACTTGATGCCTGAGCATGTTTACACATTATGAACCTCCAAGAAGAAATGTTGACTATCTCATGTGTTCTTTACAGTTTAGACTAAAGATGGAAGATTGGGATGAAAGATTATCGTTACGAAAACGTGAAAATTGGGTAAATCCGACGGTTAATTTAAACACCATTACGTCCAGAATCATTTACTGAACTCATGCTCTATCAGGTTGTGCGTCGAAGTCTCTTTTTATCCTAGGTAAAAATATATTAAGTATTCGTATTATTATTATTATATATATTAGTATTAGTCGGTCAGTAAGATTACCAAAAAATATTGGACACGTATGTTTTACTTACTCAAATCAATAAAAAGTGACAATGATATAGCACATCAAAATTCAGGAGAAGGGGCTAGTGGCGTCACTGTTACGTTAAAAGTGTAGCACAGCGTGACGTCACGCGGAATTTCATCGCACTATATCGTCGTCATTTTTGGTTTACGAGACAAAAGTAAAGCTACGTGTCCAGTATTTTAGAGTAATCCAACTTTCGAACCAATCAGAATTTTTAAGGACACTACCCTAATGCGAGGCTTTAAAGGGGTGTGAAAATTACTGTCTCAGACCAATGCTGACTATTTAAACTTAAAAATACCTGTCAAATGAAGCAAACGCCATTCTTATGGTAACCCTAACTGCACACGAGCCAATGGGCTTGTCTAATACGTCTGTCTGTCTGTGATTAATTAAGACGGAGGCTGAGAGGGGCCTTAAGTTTATGATGAGTTCTAAACTGTCGTAAAGTCGTGTTGGTTGAAGTTTACTGCATTGAGTATTATTTGCAACTAGCTGCGCCCCACGGTGTTACCACACGGTGTAATAAGTCAACATGAGACTATTCGAAATTCCCATGGGAATACCTACTCCACTTTTTCGGAATAAAAAGTAGCCTTTGTGTTAGTCCAGGATAGTAGGTAAGTAGCCATCGTACGTTCCAGCGACCCCCGGCGTAGGTGTGAGATGGTACACCGGGGTGGTTTTAAGTCAGTACGAGTCTGACAGACATCCATGAAGATTTTTCAGCTTGGATAAAAAAAAGAGCTTGCCATCATAATAAATTTTATCCCGATCCGTTCAGTAAAGGAGTAACAAACATACACACATACCGAGTAACTTTTGAATTTACAATATTAGTGTGAAGACTGATAATAGTTCATAGTAGAAACTTGACTACTGATTGAAGGTAATTTAACCTTTATGTGGATATGCTTAAGTATAGTATTCGCGGGGAGATGTGCTCCATATTAAAGTGAAATCAAAGATAAAATTATGGTTCAATATATATGTGCAGTATTGGAACCAATTTCCGTTTGTATTTGTAGTAGGTGAGTAAGTAATACATCTGGATTTTTGTTTTGGATTGGATTTTGTTTCTAGAACTTTCTAATTGGTAGGTTGTTTCTTTACGTTAAAAAAAAGTAGAAATAAAATCCACGTGTTCCATATTCAAATCCGTGCTTCGGAATCATCAACAACACAACATTTTTTACTAAAAGAATATAATAATTATGCCAATTATTACTAGCACTATTTAAAATTCATATTATTTAATTTGAAGTAAAATGAACTTTATAGGCGGCTGTTAAAGTTATTTTTCCAAAAGCACATAATTGGAAGTTAAATAGGAAATACAAGATTGTTAGTTTACAACTTTAAACTTGAATAATTTATTTCCACAAAGCAAAGGCTACGCTCGCTACGGTCCCAGCCTAGCTTTGCTACGCGCGGAGCTACGGCGTAGCTTGCACTCGTACCTTTGGTAGCTTTTTGTGTTAATTATGTTTGCATGTAACTATATAAATCGTATGTAAATACATTTCATATTGCTCTAAATTGGTCTGAATTACCATAATTCAGCCTGTAAAATCTTGTCAAATTCTTATAAATATTGATTGTAGTTAGCTAGATAATAGATTATGTTTTTACTTACTCTAATTACAATATAAAACTAACTACACACATATATACAAAAACAAAATAAAAAAGGGATGAATTAACCCGACCAAGATCACTCAGGCGTCAAAGTAATCCTCCGCATCGCTGTCATCTGGAAACGTGCCTAGAAGACTGGCAGCATTGCCACGTTGGACAGCAATGCCAATTCTTTGAGCAAAGAATGAGTCAGCCAAAAAGAATACTCAGAGACAATTAATATTCACATGAATTCGACAAGATTTAACAGGCTCAAATCCCATTTATTCTGAGATTTTAATTCCAACTGTGTGACAAATTCCTTCATTGCGGAAATTCATTTCCTGAGGGATAACTCGAGTGGTGTGCTCTTCCCTATAGGGGGGGGGATAAGGCTAAATATTTAATTTCTAATCCTACGCCCGCAGGGCCCCGAGCAGTTAGTAATTTATTAAATCATACCTGTGGAAATAATTGGATAGTGTTGCCAGAAAGATTACATGAGGGCCAGTATAAGGAAAGTAACAAAGAAGTTTTCCCTGGTAAAGATAGATGACCTTGTTAAGTCGACTAGAATAGTCAGGATGAGGCAGGTGGAGAACCAGATGTTGTGGTCTACATTTTGATAGGGTTTTGCCCGGCCATGGACTAACAAGTAGGGTGCCTTTTTTTTGTTAACGGGGGGAAACCTTCAAAAGGCGCCTGGACTTATGGGGAATAGACCAGGGAGTGCGGGATTCTTACCTCGCTAGAACCACCCCGGTGATTACCATCAGCACATCCATATGCTGATGGTGATCAGGGGCCCCGTTACCTCTTAAAAGATCACTCCGGGACCCCCAAGTATGGTGCCTACCAAAAAACAATTTTCGCAGCTGTCATTTCAATATCTTTGACAGTCGTTACGGTTACTCATAATCCCGAAATTCTTTCGTGTTTCCCAGTTACTGGGCTGTGAAGGTCAGAGAAGCAGTCGTTTCAATCCAAATCATTAAAAAGAAGTTGGGCCCCAATCCGATAGACAAAAAAATATAATAAATAAAATCATCTTCCGTAACTTTAGCCCCATCTTATAGAAATTTCAAAAACCAATCTTGAAGACAAGATAATCTAATGATTCCTTTTAATATCTAAGAATTAGTAACGAATCAATCGTGGCCCTCCCGTTCGCGTGATGGGATTGATTCGCATCAGAATCGTCCGGGCGTGCCCGTTCGTTCCGGTCCATCTCACGGCAATTTGACCCGGATTGACGGTTTAGTGACGGCTGATTCACGGTTTTACAGGAAAATGTTGTGGAGGTAAGCAGTGGTCACGAGCTGAATTATTCGTTGATGATAAAAATCTATCTATATATGCGAGAAGTAATAAGACGCTTCTTGATCTGCCATAATATCCAAATCATTATTATGTAAAAAAGCTGAAGAGTTAGTTTTTTCGTAACTGCCAATTGGATTTGATCAATTGTTTTTGGATTTGATAGCCATTTTCCTGAGGAAAGATTGTTATTAGTTATTTAACATCTCGCCACGAACTTATGGAGCAAGTGAAACCGCGGGGCACAGCTGTACATTACGGTAGCAGTTGATTATACATTACGGTAACTGAAGGACTATTTTATCGTATATTATTTATTTACAGTTTATAAACTAACCTTATTTTAGACAGTAAAGCCATTAAAGCTATTCGCTGGGATTAAACATAAAACACACATCGCTAACTAGTCTAAAGTTACCTACGACGCACTTGGGCGCAACGGCAAAATTAAAAAGCACGAGTGTTATAAACACTGCATTGTAAACCCAAAGGCAGTGCGTTAGGAATGACTTCTTGAGCGAGTGTGTTGAAAAAGTACTTAACCTCAAGCTAACTTTTTGACTTGAGGATTATTTATAGTTCCCAAGAGTTACTGCCATTTAACTAAGTAGTCTTCAACTTAGTTAAATTATAAAGATAAACGGTTTAACTATTAGCTTTAATTGCTCTTTAGCCCCAGATCAAAGTGCCCGCGTTTTCTAGAGTTATTTGCTCTTTTTCTATCTCAATCTTTCATGGAAATTCATCTGACCGATAGGTCTAAAGATCCCAATTAACTTTCATGACATTTTGCAACATGTTTTGATTTTGACCATGAAATACCGGTACAGTCAATATTCTTTTGTCATTTGGTTTACAACAACAACACAACAACAACAAAAACACACAACAACAAGAACAATTGTCAACTTAGCTTAAATTTAGTCTTTTGTTTTGCTTCTTTTTGGTAAGTAACATGAAAAAAAAAATGATTTAGCGTAAAGCCTAGGTTACACAGTGCGAGCTGGCATGCGAGCTGACCGAGTCAGTTACTGAGGTGCAGTTACTTGCACCGTGTGACCGCATCATACGAGTTACTGTCATGTGCGAGTGGGACAGTAGCTCGCGTCCGAGTTACTTCAACATTTTTTGTTTTTACTCGCTACTTGCCTTCCCCCACCACGCCACTCGCACGCCGCTCGGTCGTCAACTCGCACGATTTTGCGAAATGACAGTAGCTCGTACGCTCGGGCCCACGCTACAGTGTTTCTTGTTTCGGCGTCAAAATGGCGGAAAGATGGACATCCGATCAAAATATAAAGTTTGTGGAGCTATACAAAGATCAAACGAACTTATGGAATTGTTTGGATCCTAATTATAAGAACAGAGATTTGCGTAAAGCGTCGTTAGAACACATCCGCATGGAATTTAATTTACAAAACACGAATGAAGTTACAAAAAAAATCAAAAATTTACGTTCTACGTATAACCAGGAGTTATTGAAAATTGAAAAAAGCAAAAAAAGTGGATCTGGCACTGATGAGATCTATAAACCATCTATCAAGTGGTTCGATTCTATGGATTATATTATGAAAATAATAAATCTAAAAGAAAAAGAAACACTAAGTAATCTGGTAAGTATTTTATTTCTAATTACACAATCATATCATTTTGCCACGTAACTGCTCCCTCGCCATTGAAATAATTTTTATATTTATCACGCATTTTCTCTGCTATTGCTTTCGATCTATTATTGATTCTCGAGCGACGAATACTCGGTAATTCATTAATTTCGGACCTCCACTGCCCCAGAATGATTTGAAAGTTTATGATGTCTTCATAATCTGTAGTTCCTGGTGGTGTATAAGTGCTTGATGCAGTGGTACGTAACCAATTGTGTAATGTACATGCACATAAGACGATCTTTATCGTAGTTTCCTCTTTAACTTGAATTGGCTTTCCCAAAACACGAAAACGAGATGCTAGAATGCCAAACCCATTCTCCACAATCCTTCTTGCTCTGCTCAATCTATAATTATATATCTTTTCTGCGGTAGTCAATATATTTTTGTAGGGCTTTAGTAAATACGGCTTCAAAGGGAAGGCATCATCTCCAACTAGAATACCATTTTCAGGCAACAATAAATTGTTTTCTAGATACGGATACAAAGAGCAGTTTTGAAATACCCCACCATCTGCATTACGACCGTATGAGCCTATATCTACATATCTGAAAGTATAATCGTGATCTACGACGGCCATGAGCACTATACTGTTTGTTCCTTTGTAGTTATAATATTCACTGCCACAATTTGGTGGTGCTTGAATTGTTATGTGTTTCCCATCAATAGCTCCACAGCAATTCGGGAAATTCCACCTCGAAGCGAATCCTACTTCTATATCTTGCCATTCTTCCACATTGGGTATCTGAAAAATAAAAGAGTAACATTAATTTCAGGAACCAAATCATGCGTCAACGTCAGGAAGCAACGTTGGATCAATGTCAGGAAACGAGGCCATGAATAACGAGGACCTTGATGCTAGTGTCAATAGCAACAACGCCGTTCCTACAAAAGTGATGAGGCCACCAAAAACTCCAAAATTAAAGACGAAAGTATCATCAGAACGGTCTGAAATTCAAGCAGCTGTGAATGAGCTCAAAGAACTAAATAACAGTTTAGTAAACGTGTCTGCAGCGATTCCAAGAGAATTAGAAGATGAATGTGATGTTATTGGAAGACATGTAGCACTGCAGCTCAAACAGTTACCTCCGATTGATAGAATTGATGCGACAGATGAAATACAGGCAATACTCTCTAGATACCGTAAAAGCGCCCTCTGTGCTAGAATTGTGTATACACCTTCTGATTACAGTTCTGAATGTACGCCATCACCACAGCCTGCAGTAAATTATCAACTTGTTGGACCTACAATATCTGCACACTCTACACAACTGGAACAATCTTCACAATCTATACTCCATAATGAATGTACGCTGTCATCACAGCCTGTAGTGTTCGCAGCTCCAGTAAATCCTTCACAAACAATGTCTGTAAATTATCAACCTGTTGAACCTACAATATCTGCAAACTCTACGCCACTGCTGGATCAATCTTCACAATCTATACTCCGTAATGATATACTTTCTTCAGCAATATCAATCTCTAAAATAACGAAATAAGCTATGTAGTACTGTAGTTATTAAGTATTACTATGTTAAGTTCACGTTTAATATGTGCAAAAACTTTAACAAATCCGTTGTGAATTTGATTAAGAATAATAAAAATTACTTACTTTGATATAACCTTTTAGACTTTCATTGATAGCAGCACACACTTCTGGTATTATTTTAATTATGGATGCTTTTGAAACTCTGAAAAATACCGACAATAGTCTATACGATATCCCAGAAGAAAGGTATACCAGAGTTATTTCCAACTTCACCCTTGCAGGTATCGCATCCCTCATCAGTGTATCATCACGTTGAATTTTTGGAGCAATTAAATTTAAAAGTATTTCCACTTGTTCAGGTGTCACTCTCATAACCGCTTTATATTCTCGGGGATCTTCATCATATAGCTCTTTAAATATTGTATGCGTTGCCCCTTTTTTTTGCAACCAATCCCTGACCCAAATACTTCTTTTCTTCTTCTTTTTTTGTATAGCTCTTTCAATTCTAAGCATTTCAACACAAAGTATTTTCGTAACCGCTTTTATTGTGGTATGTACTGTGATTAAACGTGTATTTTGCGACAACATTGCAGACGAATTGCCATTGACGAATATGCCAGTACACTGGTGCAGTAGCTGTCTTCTGCGAAGCCAGCAGCTTGCATAGTGTGACCGTGCGAGGCGAGTCGAGCTACTGTCATACGAGTACATAGGCACAGTAGCTGTCTACTGCCACATCAGCAGCTCGCACTGTGTAACCTATCCTTAAGCCCCGAAATGAAACAGAAATATTAATACAAACTAGTGACGGAATACTTGAAGTATGTTATGATCAATTTTCTATTATTTGATCCATTAAAATTATTACATTTCTTGTTTGTTACGAACTTAAAACTGTAGGCAATAATTTCTGCTTACTTACCTAATGGCTTATAAGCGCTATTACGAGGTAGAAACGAAAAAGCTAATCTTTGGCCAATTGGGTTCTATTTATGTCACGTTCGTGATCCCACAGTTTGGGATACGCACGCGAAATACTATTTAACCCTAAAACGCTGCGTGATATTCGCGGTGCCGGGTTTAAAGGGCTTTGAGCTGAATTACTTATTTAGGATCATTCGTGTTCAAATTGTACCGATACAAAACCAAACACGTTCTTGTAGGTGAATGTGTGTTGTTGAAAATTAGACCTTAACTCCATACAATTGTAGGATTAAGATCATCATTATCATCCGGTTCTTATTCTAAATTAGGGGTCCCACACACTTAACATCACGCCTGTATTCCCTGAAGGCTTAGGCAGAGGTCTAACTATAGTAAACCCATATTTCACCAGTTATGTGTCTTCAATACATTTGTATATCTTCATATTTTAACTAAGATAGGATATTCTGAAAAAACAAACTACTACTTAGTATTTGTACTTATCAACTTACGAATATACAAAAACAAAAACGAATGTATTTTATCTAAGTTCTATTAACTAAGTATAAAAAACTGACTTTCTTATAAGAAAGTCAGTTTTTGCGAAAATCGCCCAAGCTAGTAAAGTTGTGTAGTGGAAGTGCGGGGGTTAAAAATATCCGAATTTCGGTCAGGTTCCGTTGCGAAGGTTAGACCGATAATATCCGAGAATGCTTTGATAATGGAAGGCGATATGATTAGTGGTCTGTCAGTGAGTTCCCGCGATTTTCCTTAGATACCATTACTGTTTCATCCAAGTTGATTTATTTACAGAAATGTGAACGTAATATTTTATGGCATCTGAAGTTCTGGTAATATTTATGTTATCCATCTAAAATAATTCCTGGTTATGCTTATTGCTACCTGAAGATTTTTTAGTTATAAAAGGATGTATAGTAATCAAATGTTAAAATTGGTAATAAAAATACATATTTTTTAGTCATTTATTGCGATCCATACTTGATAGGCTTGCGCTTGATCACTGAGGTCTAGGATCGAGCACGTTTGCGTAGAAAAAACTGATTCACTCTCGCCCTGAAGACCGCTGGATTGTAGGTCGTGGGGAACATGGATTCCGGCAAGGAGTTCCATCAGGAATGAACTGCCGGATAATGAAGCACGATCATTGTGCCTAGAACGAATGCTTGACGTAATCGTGACGTCAATTCGAACAATATTTGAATTAAAAATAGAACTATCCTATAAACTGAGGCAAACACAATTAGTATCAACAATAGATATAAAATAAAGTCTTATAAAAAAAACAAACCAGTATTTTAAATTTTAGTACGTACAATCGGCATTTTTTTATTTTATTTTTACTTAGCCTATATCGTCCCACTGCTGGGCAAAGACCTCCCCATAGCCTTCCAGTCCTCTCTCCGTGCGGTATTCTCCAGCCAATCTTTTGCAAACACTCGGCATCCAGAGGAAAAATAAATCTTCCGACCTGTATTTAAAAGCTAGATACATTCCGATATTGGCACTACACTAAGGTACACTGTAAATGGAACCTACAACAGCTGTAGGTAAACACATGTTCAGAAATGAACAAACGGAATACGATACGGGTATTAATAAAACTGTTCATACATTTCACCGGGTCGGTACACAATATTCTCACGTGCATGATCCGAAATGGCTTTGTTAAACGAGGCAACTTTGGGTGTAATACATTATGTACTAGCAAAAATAAAACAGGAAAGAACGAGTCAGACTCGCCCACCGTTGATTCCGTATGCAGGAGTCATTGGTAGGAAAAACATAATAATTCCATTTGCTTATAAATTATATTTATTTCTGTAAGATTTATTTAAGTTATAACTTTTAAGTATTTACATATATATACAATTATACCATAAAACTAACTATATACTATACATATGTATTTACAAAAAACAAAATAAAATAAAAAGCCGACCAAAACACTCAGGCGTCAAAGTACTCCTCCGCATCGCTGTCATCTGGAAACGTGCCCAAAAGACTGGCAGCATTGCAACGTTGGATGGCAATACTAATTCTTTGGGCAATTTCAATGTAACGTTTTGATAGTTCGCTGCCGCATTATTGAGTTTGTGTGTACGGATATTTTACATCATAAGCCAAAACAAAGCGGCACAATTTTAAATTATAAATGTGTTTTTCAATGTGTAAAAGGAGCTATCATATCATACCCACTAGACCTAGTTACCACTTCAAAATTCTGATACCATATTTCGGCTACTATTGCAATAAGAAAAAAAAAATATTTTCAGAAAAAAATCAAATGGACAGACCGTGTCACTGTCACTTTTTGTAATCGTTTTTCTCTAATATATATATATATATTTTAATGTGTACAAGTTGTAATTATATTTCAAGTTGATGGTATTAGTGGTTCCGGAAATAAATTGCTTTTTGACCATTTTACTACGGAACCCCAGAAAAGCGAATGTTTTTCAGACCTTTTACAAATTTACTGTAATATTATACTGCTGCGGAAATTTAAAAAGTTCAGAAGGTTCAATTTCGAAGACAATGGTGTATTTTCCTTTGTGTTTTAGACCTCTGCTTTGTTCAAATACCATGCAAAACATTTTTGTTTGCAGGGAGTTTAGCGTGAGATAGACTCATCATATTCAATTCTACAACACGTGTTAAAGTGTTTTTAAAACCTATTTCCCTGTAATCATTTCATTCCATAGTTTTATTTCATTTCATCTGTTAATATCATCATTTCACTTCATTTAATTTAACCAGCTTTTATCACTCATAATACGTCGATTTTAAATATCCACTACCATGGGCACCACCCGTCTATGAGTAATTGTCAACTTACACATTAATCGCACACCTACTATCTATTTCGACGACACGGTTGGCGCAGTGGTTGAGCCATCGGCTGCTGCGCCGCGTGTTGTGGGTTCGATCCCCGCACGGAACAAATATTTGTATGACCTACAGGTAATTGTTCCGGGTCTGGCTATTTGTGTATGTCAGTTTGAATGTTTGTAAACGCACCCACGATACAGGAGAAATTCCTAGTGTGAAGCAACGTTTTTTTTTTTAAAAACAAATAAAAACAAAACAAACAAATTTCGCACTTAACATGAAATCACGCCTGGATTTTCCGATGGGTTAGTCAAAGGTGTGGGTGTCCTCCTACAGAACACCCACATTTGACCAGTTATGTCTAAGCGGAGTCTATTGCCATCAACTGGGCATAAATCTAAACTCCCGGCTCTTATTAAATTCTTCGTCGAGTCCATTCATATAAGACCGCCCTTAGTACCTCTTAAAGTTATTATTTTTAAGTTTTTACGGTGGACCATAAAGATTATATTATTGACGACCGATGTGGCGCGGCGGGCGAAGGTCCGCCTGCGACGCAAGAGGTTGCGGGTTCGATTCCCGCCTTGGGACAAATGTTTGTACGATCTACAAATATTTGTTCCGGGTGTTCTGGGTATTTTCTATGTATAATAAAAATATCTATCTATGTAATGTATTGTATTAAGTATATCAGTCATCTAGTACCCATAACACAAGCTCTGCTTAGCTTGGGACTAGATGATGCTGTGTGGATTGTCCAGCATTATTTATATTATTTATTTATTATAGATTCTATTCTGTATAGTAAAAAAAAATATCAAAAGAACAAAATCAATGAATGAAAATTGGGTTATAAATTATTTGACTTTGCCGTTGACTTTTGTATTAATAAATACAGGGTGTGCAGATTGAATTATTATCAGAACACTCTGATTTCTATCCTAATTATTATAATGGAAATCACATGTAAGTACCAACCAGCTTGGTCAAATAATATTTATGGAACACGCGATTTTACGTGAAACTAAAATATGCTTTTACATGAAATTCGGGCGTATTTTTTATTTATTTAATTAGTAGGAAGTGGGGCATTTGATAAGAATGCTCGTGTAAGTCACGTTTTTATTACTTGTTTTAAATAATGTGAAAATGTGATAAGCACCTTTGTTTTTTTAGCTGATGTGGGTTGGTTACGGAAGCAATAGAGACTTCAGGGACTTTTCACGAGTTGAAAAGGAATAAGGTCATAAGCGGCCTTTATCATTTTCCGCACGCATTATGTTCGTTTTAATTGTTTATTTAAAAAACAAATGGCTGGTAAACAGAGTTTTCCGGTGTTAATTCGACAAAGCAAAACACGCGATCGTATTTAAATAAACAAAAAGTTATCAACCCTGGAAATGACTAGTCTAGTAAACACTTATTCTGCCGTTAATTACGTTTAACATTGTCCTGTTAAGCAATTATAATTTTTACCCACTCAACAATTAAGTCTTTATTTCTTTGCAGTAAATGCAAGTTACACGTTCTGGAACGTTTTTAAATTGCCTTCGAAATGTCAAAAGTTCAAAGATTGTTTGTACAACAAACTTTTTGGTAATGGATGCCCATTGAAATTGGCGCTTAATGAATTTAAAAGGGTGTATTTTCTTCCAGATTGGGCTATGAAGAGTTTTTGTGTTGTTTAGCGGGAAGTTATTGTAATAATTAATTGATTGATAAAATATTGCTTTCTCTGACTTGTAATAAAATTGCTTTCACAGGCTGGTTATAAACTACGTTACTCTACGAAAAATAAAAGGTTATCAATATAACATCAACCAATTCGAATTGCAAACCCATTTTTAAATTTCGTGTGTTTCCATGTTTTTCTTAAAATGAAAGGAATATATCTTGAAGTGTGAAAGTTTCAATCTTCAGTCAGTTAGATATGAATTTAGATACTCAATGCAAATGAAATGCTTTTTATTGTTAATAAATCAATAATAAATAGGTATCCTACATAACAGTGCTTAAATAGGTACAGTTTTAAGTACAAAACAGAAAAATAATAAATTAGACATTAAACAATATCACATGAAACACAGTTGGCTTTCATATTTTACATACATAATCGAATTACGTACATAGATACCAACAGTAAAAAATATATACATAGATCAATTTCGTTTATAAGCGATAGAAAAGAAACAGCAGAAATTACCAACAAATACTTAGAACAAAGATGAAAAAATATACTTTTAAAAGCAGCAAACAAAAAACAAATATAACTAAAACAAGCAGTTACAATAAGATTAACAACTATTAATTAAGGAGACGCCGGAAGATCATCATTATTATCCTAAATGCAAATTGCTTAAATCGAGCGAAACATAAACTTGGGTTAATTGCGACACTTACTCAGTTCGGATCGTTCCCCTCCGTAGCATAACTTACTATCGAATAATCGAAATTTCAAAGGTACTTTTTTGCTTTCCCTGATAACTCTTACATTAAAAACTTATTTATAAATTTCGGAAAAACTTAATGTTTTATGGTCGCACGATGAGATCCATACTTTTTAACAGCAAATTATCACTAAGAAAACTAATACTATTTCGCCAATCTACAATAACAATATATATAGATTTTCTTCTGTCGCAATCGTCGCCATCTTGTTCCGTTTACAAAATATTTACTGCCATGAGTTTACTTCATCCTCGTACTTCTTGGTGTAGACCTTTTTGGGATCGTACTTTTCTACTGCTTGCTTCCAGTATTCTGGTTCATACTTGATAAGGTGCTTCATCACCTTTTTTATGCCCTTGCGTTGGCGGGCAGAGCATTTGGAGCATCCGGTCTTGAGGGCGTCAGAAATGTAATCTATGGTAAAGGAAGTGACGTTGTTGTGAGTAATCAGAAATTGAGGTAAAATAGTGTTTGTATTTGTGGTTACATCTGCTAGTCAACCCCACACAACCTAAGTATTGCTGAAATAGGTTACTATTTTCTGTCCAAGATTTGCTAAAGCGCCTTCAAAGCGTATAACTGTAGTAGTATGTAAGAACATGATATACACATTTCGTGTTTCTATACTCGTACTTGCTTTTTAAGTTACGGAAGAGTGGAGTGTCCTAATACAGGCATTTAGGCACTTCTAAGGCTAGTTAAGTTGCATAAAGTTGTGTTTTGTATTTTGTATACTTACATATTAAATACACACGTGAAGTGTGCCGTGCGTGAAGTAAACTGTAAATCCCTAGCATCAGCATAGGGATGCAATTATTCTATAAAGTTCACTGCACCTGACATCCTATGGGACATCCGCTCATATTATGGGATGTCAGCTCATTTCGCCTTCACTTCACCAACTACATGGGGACAACACGGGGATACTTTTGTCGGTGTACTTACATTTAAGCTCCTTGCCCTCGGCAGTGCAGGGCCCCTGGTCAAGGGTACACTTCATGTAGCCATTCAACAGCCTTTTGTTACGTAGAACCTCGTCCAAGTTCATGTTGTCGTACTTGCTGGAGTACTCCTCGGCTTGCACACAGGTCAGGGAAATGGCGACGGCTATTAGTATGAGTTTCATCCTGGAATCTATGACAGAGTGTGGTTAATTTTGAAAACGATTCTGGTTAATAAGTAGGTGATGTTGCATGATTCATTTTTTATCTTTTTCTGTTTGAAAGTCAATGAAAATTATTCTGGCCTGGTATGAGGCTGGATTAGTGAGGCTCAGGACCGGTCGATGTAGCGACGCTTGGGGAGGCATCTTTTTAACAGTGGTCGTATTTTGGCTGAGATAATGATGATGATTATTATCAACAATGGGCGTCTTTTAGCTGAGATGATTATGATAATGATGATGACGAGGATCATGATGCAATTCAGCATAACTAAGTTAGTTATAAGATAGTCTGATGAGTTCCTAAGCTCGTGAAGTAAAAGCCTTGATCAATGTCTCTGTTTCTGTATATAACTCTGTTGTTATTTTTCTGGATAGATACAATAAAGCATACTGTATTATTGTATTGTACTACTGATCAATTCAACTAAAGTAAAAATGAAGGATATTTTTTTGTTTTTTGTTAGAAAGCACTTTATCTCTGAAAATACCAGTCGAATTTGAAAAATTATTTTTGCATTTGATAGCCCAATTCTTGAGCAAGGCTATAGGCTATTTAACTTCACGCTACGACCCTTAGGAACGAGTAAAACAGGAGGGCACAGCTAGTATTCTAATAAAGGATTATTAGACAAAATGAAACTGTCAAAGTATCTTTATCTTCCAACTGATGTCTCATAACTACCATCTGGTACATCTACATTTTACAAACTTACAGAATTCAATTCGAGATTCTACAAAATATGATCTAGAGTAGTCTAGTATATGATACCAATGAAAACAACACAGCTGCTCTTAATAACTTTTGTAAAAGAAAAGGTGATTCTCACAGGGACATAGACTAAGTGTTTTTGTACTAAAAGTAAAATATTGTTGTATAATGTGTTTATTTCTTCATTTCAGGTAAGTTTTACGCGCACAACGAAAAAATAGATGACGTTATAAAGAAACGGTATTATCTTACGCAAGTAAGTAATTTCGTTGGCAAGAAAAGAAATAAGAACATTCTCATTCTTCGTGGTTGTGGGTTCAAACCCGGGCAAGTACCAATGTGACTTTTTCAATTCATATGTCCTTTCTAAATTTATCTTGGACATCACTGACATCGGTGAAGGAAACGTCGTGAGGAAACCTGGACTATTTAAATTAATATAAGTCTGAAATCGCCAACCCGTCTTGAGCAAGCGTGGTGATTAATGTTGGTGTTGCTTCTTTGTATGGGAAGAGGACTTTGCCCTGCAGTCGGACATTAACAGGCTGATATTATTATTTTAGAACATTCTCGTAATGTTTTAAGTGTTTTTCACAAACACTTTTCTGTCAGTATGTAAAAGATGAAAAGTTTTTAGTACCTATTTACCCGACGACAGTAAATACTGAAAATACATGAAAAAGTATTTAGCTTCATAATGGTAACTGAGCTAAATGTTTTATGTCCCAAGTGGGTGCAGTGTTGCGAAATGAAATATTGTTGCCAACTTTTTTATTTAATATACTAAAATTTAAAGTTATAATGGACATTTTCTGTACGAAATGTCAGCATAATAACATTTTTGCCTGTTTTTAAACGTTTTATAAAAGGAAGGATTTTTCAAAACTGTTTTTTTTTTTGCGTAATACTACATAATACTACATCTTTCTAATATATGAAATTCTCGTGTAGCAATAATTGTTACCAAACTCCTCTGGAACGACTGGACTGATTTGTATAAAATTTTGTGTGCAAATCGGGTAGGTCTGAGAATCGGCCAACATCTATTTTTCATACCCCTAAGTGATTTTTTGGAACTAGAAATGATTTATATGGCAAAACAACGTTTGCCAGGTCAGATAGTATACTTTACAATTAAAAGAGTGTGGGCACAGATATTACAGACAATATTAAAAATTGCAATGAAATTCGTATTTTATTTAAATTATGTGTTTTTAGTCCATTCCATATTCAAATCCAGATTTCCAACTGATGTTAATATATTTCAAACAAATATGAGCTTCGTGCTAGTTTAATTGAAGTCAATTTCACATTGACTAATACAATTTAAAAAATAGATACAAATTTTTAAGTTGTATCGTAAACTGCACTTTGTGTGTGGATGTTAAAGTTGTCAATCCAAAAAACACATATTTTTTTATTGTTTTTGAAGCTAAATTGAAAATACAGGATAATTTCTATCCTATTTCGTCAGCATGTCACTTGTTTTCTCAGGATTCGGACAAAGTTATCTTAGCGAAGGTCCGCGGTGAGCTTTGTTGATGGAAACCCTTTTTCAAAAGCCTGCAGCTACAAATGTAACAACGTCTTTGAACTGTGAAACGTATCTGAAAACATCTGTCATCCAATTCCGTAAAGTTTACTCTGATCCTCGCTCAGGTCGATAGCGTTCGAATTTCAAAGTAGTCTTTGTAAAATATCCATATTCGTACAGATTTATTTTGAACTGTTACTGTTACCCGCGACTTTGCCCGTGTCAAATTCATCAACATTTTATGGGTATTCATTTTACCGCGGAATCCTTACTATTTTTCTTAGATAAAAGTAGCCCAGTAACTCATTATAACAGTTACCTGCCAGTAAAAAATCGTTAAAATTGATACAGCCGTTTTGGACATTTACACAGTGAAACAACAGACAGCGGAGACAGTTAGATAAAAAATATAAAAAAATAGTATTTCGGTATAACTAATGTATTAACTATCATTTAGCAAAAACTGTTATTTTACCATTCCAAACTAACACTCCAATTTAATTGATTTCCAGTTGCACTACCCATAATTTATTTTGATGTTTCACATATATGAAAAATGTTGTTACGTATTGCCTTTTTTCTTTTGTTTTGTATCTTTCTTTCTTTAAATATCGTACCTCACTTACTTGTCGATTATTATTTTCACAATTGAACTCACTGATGACACTTCAATCCACAAGATCGAGCTGAACTGTGTTAAATGAAACGCCTACTATCATTTTATACTAGTAAAAATAATTTATCCTTAAACGAATCTCCTTGCTTGTAATTG
The DNA here is from genome assembly GCA_905147745.2 of Phlogophora meticulosa. NCBI lineage: Eukaryota > Metazoa > Arthropoda > Insecta > Lepidoptera > Noctuidae > Phlogophora > Phlogophora meticulosa. The sequence goes on from LR990534.1 coordinate 3,914,015, forward strand.
CTTAATAATTATCAGCTATTGGTATGTATCATTGTTTGATTATAATCCCTTTGAACTTGACCATTATTCCTTCTAGTCAGCTGACCATTGTATCTTTTGTCTCCTAGTTGCCTCTGAATTAAGGTTTTGATAACCTTACAAAATATTTTCTACTAGTTACGTCCCGCGATTTAATGTATACATTAATCGCGTAAAGGAGCTACTCCTTATCCCTCGAATAAAATGATGATTATTGTAATATAAATGGATTTATTGCTTACTTTTTATTGTTTGCTCGAATGACGAATGCCTTCATTTTACCTCGCTTTCAAACGTAAAAAATTTTATACAAAAGTGTTGTCATAATCAACTCTGATTCGATACAATTAAAAAATCGATTTAATATTTCATAAAAGTAATGATAACTACTATTTTCATATCTACTAAATTAAATACTAATATATCGTATGCTAGATAAGATTTTATAAAAATACAATAGACTAAGGACTAATAGGCTAAGTAACCTTACACGCGCGAACTGTCAAAAGCGCAAAGTTAAAATAGTCGTTCAGTCTTCTGAAATTTCCCAACTAACTGCAGAGTTGTTTTAATATTTCTTTCCGTAATAACCTTCTACAAAGTATAAGAACACTAAAAAAAAGATGAATGTAATGGTAAAGTCGTTCTCAAGTTATGACCTGACCAAGGGAAACACGGATTAATTTATATCTTAATATATATATTTCTTGTGTGCGTGTGTATGTGACTGAACTCCTCCTAAACGACTGGACCAATTTTGATGAAATTTTTTGTGTGTGTTCGTGGAGATTCGAGAATGGTTTAGATTTACAATTGGACCCGGTAGGTGGCGCTGTACGGGCAGGACGACGTCTGTTCGGTCCGCTAGTATATATATAGATCATCATCATCCTCCTGCCCTTATCCCAATTTATTTGGGGTCGGCGCAGCATGTTTTCTTCTTCCATACATCTCTATTTGCCGTCATCTCATGGGTCACCTCTTTTCTTGCCATATCCTCTTTCACACAATCCATCCATCTTTTCTTTGGTCTTCCTCTACTCATGTAACCCATAGATAAAGTAACAAAATGTCGTGATGGCCCAATGGTTCAAGCCTCATGTCTCATGCACGAGTTGGTGGGTTCAGGTCTCGGCAGGTTCGAAAGCAACGTTTTCAATTCAGGTTTACTTTCAAAGTGTATGTTGGACTTCACTGACAACAACGTGTGGAAACCTGCACTAAAAATATATATAAATTTGAACTCATTAATATGTATGGATGGTCACCCATCCACGAACCGCCCTCGGCAACCGTTGCTTAACGTCAGAGATCGACCCATGTGGCTTTTAATTGTTAGTCACGATATAATAGTTTTCCTGTAATCACATCCTACTACAAAAAGTGGCCTGAATCCATTAACACCGATTTATTAATTATTACCTTCTAACCAGGTTGCATGTGACCTTCATTTGACCCTGTGGTTAAAATTACCACGACAATAGTTAATTACCGTTTTACCGAGATTTACCATTTGTGGTTCTTATGACTAAGTTCCATTGTCTTTGTTGCAATATTGCAATCTATTTTCCAGTCATTTGTAGTATTTAAATTAATGGACACTCGTATTGTTTTTAATTGGCTGGCTTGTGTCTAATTCATGAGCCGCGTATCTTGGGTCAATTCATGGGTACAAATGTTTGTATGGCCTTTAGGTAGATTTTCCGGGTCCGGCTGTTTGTGTATGTAAGTTTGAATGTTTGTAAACGCATCCACGATACAGGAGAAATTCCTAGTGCGTGGTAACGTTTTTTTTAAAGAAAAGAAAATAAAAAGAATAAATCAATCCAGAGTCGTACCTATTATTAAGATCAATTTTGAAGTTGTATTCTTTCCCTATTTATTTAATACTTGAAGCACACTTACGTACAAAGGTGAGCTCAAAGCCATAAGCATTTTCTGCCAGTCAACCTTAAGGTGATGCAGAGACAAACAGTGGTAGGTGTAAGTTTGAAATTAAAGGGAAACAGACATGTTTCCAAAAAAATATGGCTGCCACGGAACGCCTGGCAGAATGTGGAACATCAAAACTGATGGTTAGTGAAAGAATGTTTAAATACAGGGTTTTCCAATAATAGGTGTTATTTTGATATTCAAAGAAAAATGCCATTTTTTAATATAAATGATCGGATGTTTATTTCGGTATTAAGGTCTAAGCCAACAGCCCAGCGTCGATTCAAGACCTCAAAGATGGAATTCGTGGAAACCCCATATAATAAATAAATATGTAGTAAAATTATAAGTTTTTGTTAGTAGCACATTCACTGAATTCTGAGGTTATCGTGTTTTTAACTGCACTCCAGGAACTTTGCTATCTCCATTATCTCCGATAGAAAAACCTCAACCTTTTCTTTCTTTTCCTGGAAAATACAATCGTTTTTCATTCCCACATTAGCTCCAAACACCCTTCTTCAAAATCCTCCGTGAAATCCTCGCGACGCCCACGGCCTTTACTTCACAGATATATCTTCATTAACTCCCCCTTTTTCGACTATTTCGGTACGTGAGCATCGGGAATATGTACCCTGTAACGACCGACGCAGGCTGAAGTGTCACTAAGGCAGAACCACTATTTAAAAAAGAAATGATTGATGACATTACACTAGATATGAAATGCTTTAAGTTTTAGAGCCTATGACTATTGAAACACGATACATGATTTACACGATGATTTACTCAATACTAGTTTACTTAGATGGTAGGTTTTACAAAGTTATGATCATTGTGGACGTCGGGCACTGCAATAGTAGGAGAGAGGAAGAAGGCTTTTATTTAACTATATATTAGAATAATCCTAAATATTTAAACGTATTATTTATAAAGCAATCTAATTATCTATTAAAATATGTATTTACATATTTAATTTTAAATTTATCATGAAAGTATTCACTGAGATTATAATAGCATTTAATTAGTAGAAATTGTTTTAATCTATTTATGAATATATTATTTTTTTCTACGTCTTTTATTTAAAATCATCACGCCTCTATTTCTCGAAGAGTTATGCTAGACTGCACCCACATTTCACCAATAAAGTTTCAGTTCCATGTAATAGAGGGCGACACTATTTCCATCAACCGTGCACAAATCCAGACTCCGGCCTGTTACTGAAAAATGTCATATGGAAAAACCTAACCCTCCTGGATCCCCCTGGTTCGATACCCGGGTCGATCAAAATGCTATTGAGATTTTTCATTTGTTTTTTTAAGTAGCCCTTATTACATGGGACGTAAATATAACTGGTGAAATGAGGGTGTACTGTAGAGACACCTCTGTCCAACCCTTCTGGGATTACAGTTGTAATATAAGTTACAATAATAAATCCATTAATAATGAAATGATGACAATAATAATGTAAAAATGTATCTGTAAATAACTTTATATAATAATGCATGCAATAATAATTTAATTTATAACTAAGAAACATAATGTTTTATTCATTATTGCATTCATTCATGTCGTTTACAAGGTCTTGTTACAAATATTTTAATAATCCCTGATCCTGCTAGGGCTGCGGTGCCCTAGCAGGGGTCATGTACGAAACTTATATTTGTAACAAGACCTTGTAAACGACATGAGTGAATACAATAAATAAACAAATAATGTTATGTATTTTGTACATCAGTTTGTTATACAGGAAATATTTCATCCTCACTGCAGGTAACACAAGCAGACATCCATATTTATTCCCTCTATTTCACAGTATGCTCAGTAAATACGAGCAGAATACAAGGGGGTGACTGCTCACCCCGGGGTAGCGAACACCCACGAACAGCCCCGAATAAATTCTGAACTATATTTTAATAATTTATATTCGGAGTGTGCCACCCCTGCTGTTATGTGTCGCTTCTTTCAGCTGAAAGAGGTAGTTTAAAATTCTGTTTAAATTTTTGGGGAAGAATTTACTTACACTCATTTTATAGTCGTTTACTTAAACTCTTCTGTCTGAATATGTTTTAGGTTGAAAATGAATACTGGAACATTTGCAACTGCATTTTGCAAAGGCATTCGAGCCTAATACCTCCGATGGGTGGCCGTTCATTATATAACGAGACTCCTCCGTGCTTAGGAAAGCACGTTAAGCAGTTGGTCCCTGCTATCATTTGCAGATCTTTGACAGTCGTTACGGGTAGTCAGAAGCCCGAAAGTGTGACAACCAGTCTTACCAAAGGGTATCAGGTGTTGCCTGGGTTGTGAAGGTCAGATAGGCAGTTGCTCCATGTAAAATACTGTTATTCAGCTGCATGGGGTTAGACTGGAAGCCGACCTCAACATGGTTGGGAAAAGACAAAGTAGATGGTGATTCGAGTCTAATACCAAAACTATGAGGAACGTTAACCTTGATCACATCATACGACTTACTTAAAAGTCGAAAACTTGGCGTATGCGCATGCCTTGAACGGGCGTGGTATTACTACTCGTGTCTTCTCTATATGAGAAGAGGCTTTTTTCTTTGCAGTGGGATAGTAACATTAGTTTTTTCTCCACAATACCATCTCAGGACACTCATCATCAGTTTAAGGAAAACACTATTTTTAACGGATTTGCAAAATAAATATCATTTAACAGTAAATTCTGAAATGTATTAGAGAGCTTTTTTTAAGGGAATTCTGGGAGTAACACGGACTTTTAGTTAAGTTTTCTCTTATTGAATTTGGATTGTTATATTGTAAGTTAAAATATATCTTTACTAGCTAATAGACTTATAATAATAGTAACGCATACAAAGATGTGGATTAAAAATAGTTTTATTAGAAGCATGAAGAAATTTTTAATACAAAAATGCTACTACGAGTATAATGTTAACGAATATTTAAATGATGTAATATAGACAATTGCATTATGATTTTGATTTTTGTACTTTTAATTTTAATATTATTAAATAAATAAATAAATAATGCTGGACAATCCACACAGCATCATCTAACCCCAAGCTAAGCTGAGCTTGTGTTATGGGTACTATATGACTGATATACTTAATACAATACATTACATACATAGATATTTTTATTATACATAGCAAATACCCAGAACACCCGGAACAAATCTTTGTAGATCGTACAAACATTTGTCCCAAGGCGGGAATCGAACCCGCAACCTCTTGAGTCGCAGGCGGACCTTCGCCCGCCGCGCCACATCGGTCGTCAATGGACGATTATTGGATTATGTATTTGTACGCCTTTCTAGGCAAAACATGTTGAAACTTTTTTATTTTTGTAATCGTTCCAACTGATTTTTATGTTTATATAACTACACATGATTTTGACAAATTTATCTTATTTCATCTTACATAAATATATACGTATGTATGAAAAGAGAAGGAGGGAATTATAGGTCATCAAAAGATTTGGCCGCACTACTGTCTACCAGAAAGATAATAATCAGGTCTAATGACCTGATTATTATTTTTGATTACCTCGTTAGTCTAGTGGTTGGAAGCGCTACTACTGCTCGTAAGGTCCTAGACTTCGATTACCAGTTCGGACAAAGCGTTATTGCGTTTTCCCATCTGGAATTTTTCAGTAGCGGCCCGGAATCTTAATATTTGCCCGGTTGATGATTATAGACTCGCTTCCTGGACCTGGAACTTAAATATAACTGGCGAATGTAGGTACGATAGATACACCTATGACGAACACGTCGGGAAATTCAGGCGTGATGATGTTTGTACAAATAATTAATAATCAATCAAGTCATCATTGGTACTATGTAGTCGCGTATGTATGTAAACTTCTAAAGTACAAGTTATGATTGATGTGGCTTCACAAAGCCTTCACGTACAGGTTGACGCGAGTTACAAATAACCCTTAATTGTAAGTTAGTACAACATAATGACGAGAACAACCCTTTATCTCGGCTGTGAACCGTCTGCGCTTAATTTGGAAAACCGCAGAGTCATTACTGCAGGTTCTGAGGCAAATTGCGGTTTTGTTTTTAGCTCAATTAACAGAGCTTAGGTGTTTTTTGTTTGTTAAGAATATGGGGTGTTTTATGTTTTGGATAGCAAAATTTTGTTTTATTTCATAAAATGTAGTTTAAGTACTGTGTTTTCTTCCAATTTCGATGATTCTGTTTTTATTGGATAAAAATACGTGACCAGAGGGCTGGCCTTTTGTTTTGGCCAAAGAATCAGCTTTGCCATTAAACGTGGCAATGCTGCCAGCCTTCTGGGCACTTTTCCCATTGACAGTGATGCGGATGAATTTTTCGATGTATTAATACTTGTATCGTTTTAAAGAAATAATAATATTGGATAGGGTAAACGTCACAGTTGGGCCTATTTAAATTGTATGTGTAGAAAATAGGGGAAAATTGATTTTTCACCTACTGAATTTGTATGTTTAGTTTTTGATTTGTGTCTCCTGAAAGAATACTTGATTTGTTATCATGCCCAATCACTTCGGGAAGGATATGGACTTAGATACGATGATAATGTTACAGTGGCACTAAGCGACACCCGACCACTGTTTAATTTTCAGAAATTTTTTTTTGGTGTTTCCCTACCCTAGGAATTACTCCTGTATCGTGGATACGTTTACAAACATTCAAAATCACATAAACAAACAGCCAGACTCGGTACAACTACCTATAGGCCATACACAGATTTTTTCCGCGCGGGAATCGAACCCGACGCAGCAGTCCATCGCTCAGCCACTGCGCCAACCGTACCGTCAACATTTATTTATCTACTTCTTATGAAAAAAGGCTTTTGTCTCCTTTTCTTTTGTTTTTCTTCACACTTGAGAAAAAAAACCTTGACGAATAAAATTTCGCTGTCAAAGAAACTCGTATTGTTAGTCACAAGATTTGGACAAAAGACACTCATCGTCAAACCACAACAAATGTTGTTGGTCACAAAGATGAAAACACCGCTGCTCTCTTGCAATCTCGATAATTAAAGAAAGAATGAACTTTCATTCAGGAGGGGACAGTGTACTTACACCGTCCCCTCCTCCGCACCTCCTATCACAAACTGACGAAATGTGGGTGTACTATGGCTATGACTCTGCATAACCCTTCGAGGAATACAGGCGTGATGTCATGTTTAGTTATGAAGCAAAGTAAATCCTAGAAATATAAGACAGCTTTCCGATACCATAAACTGAACAAATCCAGACAAATCCTTCTGAAAACAAGGCCAACATCAATTTTAAACATGTACTCGTATATCTATACAAATAAAAAGTGTCTCTATGTAATGTCATAATAACAGCTTCTTACTAAGTGTATATCAAGTATGGTGGTTAGGGTAACCTGAACAATAAAAAAACCTTTTACTAGTTTTTGGATGTCTGTATGTTTGAGCTCATCTCCGAAACAACTGTACCGATTTTTACGGGGCTTACAATGGCAGATAGCGATATAAATGTTATAATAATAATCAAAATCAAAATTCATTTATTCAAATTAGGCTGAGAATCAGCACTTTTTGAACGTCAAAACGTTTTCAAAAGACAGTCCCCAAAAGCGCCCACACCCTTCACCACTTCCACATAACTTATGATAACTTTATTTTACACAGAGAAAGAATTAAGGTTCCGCTAAAAAAATAAAACTAAAATTGTACGCAGACAAAGTCGTGGGTAACAGCTTGTTTACAATAAAATTGTGTGCAATAAAAGTGTGCGGGAAATAGTTGTGGAGTTGGTCGACAAACAGATGTCCACAAAGTTTGTGCAAACATTTTGATGTTGGCCCAACACGAGATTTGGTCCGTATTTTATGTACTAGATATATTTTAGGTTCTGATGCGAATAACGTCACATAAATTTTATATGTTGCTCTATATTTTGAGGTTGTTATGACTTTTTTGTAATATTTCACCTAAACTATAACATTTTATTATTTTATAGACTACAGTATTATATATATATTTATACTATATAATAGGAGCTCGTGGCTAAATAAAAACAGGCGCACGGGTTTATCGCAGGTTAAACTACGCTTGCCGAGGTCAGTCTGTGAATAGGTGACCGTACGTAACATATCGAGACTCCGACGTGCCTAGGAGCTTTCTTAGGCACGTCGGAGTCTCGATATGTTACGTACGGTTGTCATTTGTAGATCTTTGACAGTCGTTACGGTTAGTCAGAATCCCGAAAATCTTTCCCGAAAATCGAAAATTGACAACCAGTCTTACCAAGGGGTATCGTGTTGCCCAGTAACTGGGTTGTAGAGGTCAGATAGGCAGTCGCTCCATGTAAAATACTGCTATTCAGCTGCCGGTTAGACTAGAAGCCGACCCCAATATAGTTGGGAAAAGGCTAGGCAGCTGATGATGATGGACTACAGTATTATACTTTGTCTAGTGCTTCGCTATTGCTGAGCTTGAGGTCCTGGATTAAATTCTCAGTTAGGGAAAAGTTAGGTTCTCAGTTTAGCAGCCCGGGGCTAAAGTTTGTGCCCGGTTAAACATAACAGGCAAAACGTAGTACACCTCTGCCTAACCCTTCAAAGAATAGAGTCTTGATGTAATCTTGATCACAATAAATGACTTTTTTCTTCACTACACAAAACAATGTACGCTGAACCTTGCTTGTTATAAATCTTAAGTTGCATTTTAAGTGTCATCAAAATGAAGGTAAATTCAAAAATCAAAGCTACCTATTCAACTTGGCAATGCTTTTTAAAAGCCTTCTGGGCACTTTTCCCGTTGACAGTGATGCGGATGAATTTTTCGATGCCCTGTGATTATTTATTTTATTTTATTTCTTCATATATTAATAGTTGTATCGTTTTAAGGAAATAAAAGCCAATTGTTCTGTAGTTGTTCACTTAACACCTTAACTGCCAAACAACGAGACACAATAGAAAATGTATCGTTTGTCGGTCATTTGGCGTTTAACGTGTTAAAACAGCATTCCGCCATTATTAAGAACTAAACAAACCATTTCTCTACACTCAACAAACACGAACAAAAGAGAACTATGCTTCGAAAAGTCAATATGGAGTGAGATTGCGGGTTTTCACATTTCGGCTGCAACGCCAGATGTCTGCGGAACCCAGACAAAGTGTTTCCAGACGTTGATTAATACTGTCAAGAGTAGGTACCTACTACAGACTGCTGGAACCTTCCAAAATAACGTTGGAAGCCGAACATATGAAAAGTGCAAAGAAATAATGATGATTTATGAACGTTTTCATCAAACCTACCTATTTTAAATATGTAGTTGCTAACTGCCACGGTCAAATGGCCCAGTGGTTTATCTCGCCTCTTGTGTACAAGGTTGTGGGTTCAAACCTAGGCAAGTACCAATGTGAGTTTTTCAATTCATATGTACTTTCTACGTTTTTCTTGGACATCACTGACATCGGTGAATGAAAACATTGTGAGGAAACCTGGACTTATATAATGATTATAAGTCTGAAATCGCCAACCCGTCTTGAGCAAGCGTGGTGATTAATGCCTTCTCTGTATGAGAAGAGGCCAGTCTGGAGCCTAGATATGTGCCTGCTTGATTGCAATAGGCTCTGTCCCTATTACATGGGATTTTAAAATAACTCGTGATATATTAGTGTACGAAGGGTTACACCTGTGGCTCAACCTTCGGGGATTAGAGGGGTGATGATATGTATTACAGTTGCTAATGTCAATTTTCGGGAAAAAAAATGAAACTGTTAAAACCCGCTTGATTATAATTCAGCCTCCAAATACAGGAGCAAAACTAAAACGAAAAGGCTTCTTAGCAATCAAAATTGTTAAAAAAGTTATGGAAGAAACCATTTCAAGTCAAATCATAACCGTCTTCACCTATTCGATGTTCAAATCCTTCTTTCCAATTTTTGTTGTGATGTTATTTTCTACGAAATAAATATCAGCTTAGTAGCATGTGAATTAAGAAAGATTTAGAAAGATTAGTACTATTGAAAAGGTCATAAGAGTTTTTGAAGTGGCAGCGCAAACTAAACTCGATGAGTGGATTTAATTTGTTCTTACTTGTACTGTCGATTTAAATTACTTTTCATTATTTGCATACCCATGTGACGGTTAAACATGGACATTTTATTACTCGTATATATAATGTATATTTTTACCCATATTTTGCAAATAAATACCTAAATGATTTATGATTTCTGAGTGGATTTTAAAGTTATTTATCCAAAATAGTACATATATTTGTTTACCTTTTTGGAAACTAAATTGCGAATGTACTATAACTAGATCGTCATTACAATTACAGAACAAAGAATTCCAATTATTACCAATTCAGTTAACAAACATTTTCTAGAACCTTCTGGAGAATGAAATCTAATCTTACAACCCACATCGAGTCTGAGCATCTACTCAGCGATTGCCTATTTCAAAAGTTAATTAAACTTTTCGAAAAGGTCAAGCGTCTGAGGTAGGTACTTTGTTAATTGATCTGTTTTTTTACTAATAGCCACTTCTGCTAAATAGAGGTTTTGCCTGTTAAAATGTTTTTCTGAACATCAAAGGCTTTATGTCTAAGGGCTCTTTTGGATAGTCAAAAATCTAGCTTAGCCAGCAGATGTTCATCTAAAAATCCCTTAAGACCCTTATGTTTTTCTATTTTTGTTTGCTTTTTTGGTTTATTCCAGAAATCCTAAATGAGATAAATTCACAATCGCGGTTTACGTGGTCCTGTAATGTTTTGCTTGAATCTAGTTAATTGTTGTAAATATTTTTGATTTTCAAAGTTTATTATTATATTGAAATAATTATTTACATATCTCATTAAACGTATTGATTATCGCATTTATTGTTTAATGATTAAGAAACAACAACACTCCGGTAAAATCCCCACTAGGCCAAGTTTACTGAACCATGAATTAGTCGGTGGGGATTTCTGGAATATTTTTTTGGCAAAACATGAATTATTTGAAGTAAAGAAAAAACGACGGCCAATAAGACAAAAGCACGACTGAATGCGTCAGTTTTCATGGCAAAACAACATCATAACAGCCTGGTTATATGAGAAAAAATCCCTTAAAATTTTGAAAAAAATCCTATCCATATATCTGTTTTTTGTCGCATTTTACTTAACTGTCATTAGTAGTTTGGAAGTATGAGGAACAGGGTGTAAAGTTCTTCATCCACCATAGAAAAGGGAGGATCCTCCGACCAGACGGGTGTCGTGTCTGGTGGGCAACTGCCCGACGGTTGTTGTCGGTTTTTTTTTTTTTTTTTTTTTTTTTTTTTTGGAATGGGCATCTCGCAGTTTATCCTTTAGGGATATTTACTGCTCAACCGAACTTTCCTGTGGGGGGCTTAATTAAAATTAAGGCCTCCAGCCAGGCATAAAAACTTATAAGCTAAGCGACTATCGCTAAGGGCACCCCCTGCGGGGTACGAACCTCGGCTTAGGACGTCGCTGAAGAGGACAGCAAGGGACAGGCTGGATCTGATTGTTCCATTATTTAGGGACATTTTAAACATTAATCGGCTCAGCTTCGCGGGCTGGCTCTAGCAAAGGGTCGGGAGGGGGGCATTGACGGGGTCGTCGCGACGGGCCTCGGCGGCGAGGACGGAATGTCCGTTTTTGTTTGCGAACAGTGCTGGTGGCCTTATCGCTCTCCTGGAGGAGAGTGATAGGATCATCTGGCTCTGTGAGTGTGTGTTTCGGTCTTCGAACTGTACTTATTCGCGAGGGAGTGTATCGGACGGCCGATGACACTAAGGGGTTAGGATGAGCGGTAGAACAGTCCATGAAGCGCTGGGTGAGTCGCTTCATGAACTGTTTCACCGTAGGTATTTTGAGATCTACATGGAGAGTCTCATTTCGGACGTAGAAGGGGGCTCCCGTGACTCTGCGCAGGAATCGGTTCTGGACGGTCTGAAGCCTATGAATATGATACGGCTTGGCGTGAGCGAACACTGCGCAAGCGTATGTCATGATTGGTCGGATGACCGAGACGAAGAGCCGCAATTTGCACCTGAGTGACAACTTGCTTTTCTCGTTGGTCATACAGTAAAGCCTGCCGGACGCGAAGACGGCGCGCGAACGCGCCGCCTTTATGTGTTCGGCGAACGAAAGTCTGTGATCGAGTATCACACCTAAGTATTTGGCTCGCTTATCCCAAGGGATAGGCTTGCCGTACATGGCTAACGGACTAGGCGTGGGGACATTGCGGCGTCCGGGTTTCCTAAAGAGAACCGCTTGACTTTTGTCGGGATTGACCTCGACTCTCCATTTCCGGAACCAAGCGCCTAAGACGTTTGCGGAGGTTTGGAGAGTGCGAGCTATGGTGGTAGGGTTGTGACCGGTATAGTAGATGGCCGTGTCGTCGGCGAAAAGCGCCAACTGGGCCTTTCTACCCCTAGGGACGTCGCTAGTGAACAGCGAGAACAAGAGAGGAGACAGCACGGATCCTTGAGGGACGCCCGCGCGGATAGGGTGAGGTGACGATAGCGTACTGTCTACGCGATATCTAAACGTACGATTCGACAGAAAATCTCGCAAGATGAGCACGAGACGATCTGGCACATCGAGTTGGTATAGCTTGTATAACAACCCGTTGTGCCAGACCTTGTCGAAGGCTTTCGCAATGTCGAAGAAGAGGGCGCCGGTGAGCGCTCCTCTCTGAAAGCCCGCGCTGACGTGTTCGACTACGCGGTGCACCTGTTGAACACACGAGTGTCCCGGCCGGAACCCGAACTGTTCGTTCGGTATCAGGCTCTTTGCCTCGACATAGTCCTTGAGTCGCTTATAAATAAGCTTCTCGTAGATTTTGCCGAAAACATTGAGCAGACTGATAGGTCGGTAGCTCGTGGGCTCAGACTTGGGCTTGCCAGGCTTGGGGATGCCAATAACCACGGCTTCTTTCCACGATTGAGGAAAGATATTGTTGCTCAGAGCGCCATTGAAGATGGCGGTCATGAGCATAACGAGTTGCGCGGGGAGGATTTGAAACACCCTATTGGTGATACCGTCCTTACCGGGGGCTTTGCGCGGTTTGAGCCCTTTAATGATGTCTTGCACTTCGTCCGGAGTGACGGGAGGCAGAGGATCATCAGGGTTGTCGACGGGAGGGAGCGAGGACCTACGTTCGACTTCGGCGTCTACCTTTAAGAGGTGAGCTTGGTCGAACGGCTGGGGGCTAAGCGAGCATTGAGTCTCTAAGCTTTCGGCTAGGCATTCGGATTTTTCCGAGTCGTCGAACGCGACGCTCTTATCTGGACGAGTGAGGGGAGGCATGGTAGCCTCTACGGTGGACCGGAGTTTCCTCTGGAGGTTCCAGAAGGCATGGTGGTTGGGCTCTAGCTCACTGATCATCTTGTCCCAGCTCTCCGACCTATGCTCCGCCACACGTTTGCTGACAGTACGCTGTAGCATTCGCATGTGGGCTTTGTTCGCAGAGCAGGGAAAAGCGCTATAGGCACGGACGGACGCGTTCTTCTCGGTTATCAGAGCCCGTACATCGTCCGGTAGGTTCCAGCGCTGGGCATTCAGCGCCGGAACCCGCCTTGAACAGTCGTTCAGGACTGTCTGTACGTGCTCCGTAAACGAGTCGACTGCGCCCGTGGTGTCAGCGACTGAGGTGATTAGATCGGGGATGGAGTCGAGTAGAGGCGACGAGGAGGATTTCAGCTTTTCGCTTACCTTCCTCCAGTCGGTAACTAATTGAGTCGGGGGTGGCTGATCAGGGTCAAGCGGACCCGTACGGGGAACTAGCGTCATCATCACCGGACGATGGTCGGAGTTAAGCTCGTGGAGCGCCTCTATCGATTGTAAACGAAGGTTTACATTCTTTAGGAGCGCTATGTCCAGTATGTCAGGTCTATGGTCAGGATCGTGGGGAAAATGGGTATGAGTCATCGGGGCGATGACGTCATAGTTAAGGGAGGCGCCCAGATTGAGGACAGCCCTCCCTCTGGCGTTGGTTACATTACTATTCCACGCGGGGTGCTTGGCGTTGAGATCGCCCGCTATGATAACGGAGTCACTCAAGCCGAGAAGAACCGAGATATCGTGGGATAAAGCTGGGATGTCGTCCCTCCCACGAGCGGGAGGGCAGTACGCGGATACAACAGTAATTGGCTGATGGCCAGTCATGCCGAGCCGACAGATAGAGTACTCAAGGAGCGAGGTCGGGGGAGGAGAAGTTAAAGGGACACAGTGCAATGAGTTTTTATAATAAATCATTGTACCGCCCTTGTGACAGCGGGATCTATCATTGCGCACCATACGGTAGTTTGCAATTTTGGGGTCGCGGTTGTGCGGTTTGAGGAACGTCTCCTGTATGAGGAGGACGTCCGGTTGGTGATCGCGGAGGAAGTTGGCAAACTCAGCCCGTTGCTGGAGTAAGCCATTTATATTGACGTATCCTAACTTTAGGGATCGCGGTTTCAAGGTTCTGGCGTTAACGTACCTATCCATTGCGGTTATTAAAGTGGGCTTCTAGGTCACGGAGCACCGAGGGGGCCTCCATGAGCGCTTCGATGCGCTTCTTAGGGTCTGTGGTAGCCTCTAAGCGATCGGCTAGACGATCGGCTTCGCGGTTGCAGAAGATTAAGTACACTGGCAATATGACGTTCATATTGCGCTGTGTACGGATTTTAGCGTCGTAAAGAGCCTCCGTAGGCTGAGCACGGAAGGCGGAAACCTCAGCCTCTGCGGTCTGGGTAGCCTGAACTGCAGGGGCTGGGGTCGGCGCCGGGATGGGTGAATCCATCAGCGCCGGTGGGTGGCTGCGTTTAGCCGCCAGGGCCGGGAAGGCCTTCTGGTGGTTCAGCTTGTTCCACGGAGATGACCTCTGTGGGCTAAGGCGCTCAGGGAGCGCAGACGATGGCGGGGGTGGTGCCCTAGTAGAGGGGCATTCCCTTTGTTGACGAGCGTTTGCACGTCTCATCAACCTTTGGGAAGACGACTTTGGGGCTCGCGGGCACCCTCGGAAGTTCGCGGTATGACCGGACTGTCCGCACAGAACACAACTCGGTGGTTCAGTGCACTGAGTGCGGTCCTTGGGTCGGTCACATTTGCCCGTGGCGTGGTCGCCCAGACACTTGACGCATCTGGGCCTGGCGAAGCAGTTTCGCTGAGAGTGGCCGTACAATTGGCAGCGATGACACTGGCCAATTAGATGGGGACGGTACGGTTTTTCGATCTTAATACCGGACAGGGCACACACCGTTTTGATGTTGAATATGGGGTGGTGCCCTTCTGTGGGGTCGCAAATAACTAGGACCATATCATAAACTAGCCCACCCCGGGCCTTATGAAGGCGGTGGACGGCGGACGCGGGGACACCTTGGGCGCGGATGTCGGCCAGGATGTCCTCCGTTCGGATCTCCCTGGGGATACGCCTGATAACCACACGGGTTGGCGTCTCCTCAGGGAGGGAATAGGTGTGGAAGGAGATGGCCTTCCCACGTGAAAGGGATACTATTTCCCTGTAGTCATTTGCTGACGGCAGGGTTACCTTGATACCCAGAGGGGTAGCTCGGGCGTTGGTGTAGTTGATCCTGCGATCAACACACATTTTGGAGACGGCCGTCCACTTCGCCTTGTCTTGGATGAAGACAGGGGGAGGTGGTTTCGCCTTACGGGTGGCGGTGCCGTTAGGGCCCGTACCGGAGGCCTGTGCCAAGGGTACGGGGGAGCGGGGGGGAGAGGGCGCGGATTCGTCTACTGAGGACGGGGCGCCGATTTTTTTGGCCTTGGTGGCCTGTGAGGGAGCTTTAGAGGGCTTCCTCTTTCCTCCTTTTCCTACGACTTGGTAGTCGTCGTCGGACGAGGAGGAAGGAGACTCCTCTGCCTCTGAGCAGCTGCGCGAGCGAGGGACAGTCGTGTCCATCCTATCTAAAGATTCATCGGAATCGTCATGCGCGGGGGCTGGCTTTCCGAGAATCGGACTTTTGATGCACCTGGCGGTAACAGGCACAAAAGCCGAGGCCGGACGGGTCGCGGGTTCCGGGTATTTCGGTGCCTTTGTCTTTTTGGACAAAGGCGCCGGACTACCTGCGTTCGTGGAAGAGGTCGGCGATAAGGGGCTATCGACCAACGGACGGGGCGCGGGTTCTGGGTATACCGGTGCCATTGTCTTTTTGGACAAAAGCGCCGGATTACCCGCGTTCGTGGAAGAGGTCGGCGATAAGGGGCTATCGACCAACGGACGGGGCGCGGGTTCCGGGTATACCGGTGCCATTGTCTTTTTGGTCAATGGAAGACTACCTGCATTCGCGGACGGGGACGGCGACGAGTGATTATCGACGCGAATAATTCGCTCCGGTTGAGCGGCCAGCCTGTCGAAGGCTACGTTTTTACCGCCATATTTGGCGCGGATGTCCGGGTCCTTTAAGAGGACCTCCCTGACGAACGCTAATAAGTCAGCGTCCGTCATGGCTGAGAAAAAGTCCCGTTAGGAAGTAATTTTGGGGCCTACGCCTAAACCTATCTCTAACTCCCCGGGTGGGTACGCCCGGGGATGTGTGACCAAACCCTCCCTGCCGGGTGTAGGCAGGGAGGTGAGTACCTCGGGTGAGCCCTAAGCTTGTGATCCCGTCGCAAATCTTATTGTGCGAACGGGGCCCTGACCAGTCTGGTGCGAAGGGGTAGACACACCCAACCGACACCAGGTGAGTTGCTGGGGAAGGAAAATAGAGACTAGAGCTGACTAGGAGATCCCCCAAGGCCAAGCTTCTAGCTCCCTGCCGACTTGACTGCCTCACCCTGAAGGGGCTCGGCCGGTGTATCGGGTCAACACCGCACTCGGCTTCGTTGGCACCGTAAGGTATCCACCGAGAGACCACGAAACTGTGGTTTTAGCCCTGAAGGGGCCAAAGACGTTAGACGCACGTTTCCGTTAACGAAATAGCGAAATCAGTAACCCCCTGTCTTGAAAAAGACGGCTCTGATGCACGGGATTCTTCGTAGTCGGCGACTACGGCGGAGTTGCGCGGAGGCGCAACAATGGCGGAGCGTGAAGAGTCACGCAGCGAGCGAGGAGCGGGAGCAGCGAGAGCGGCACGTCCGTTCGGGTCGAGCGCGTGAAGCGAAGTCGGTTGTTGTCGGGCTCGTTTATAGGTATATATACTCAGTCGCGTGGATAACTTTAATATCGCGATGTAGGAAACGTCGGTTTTTAGTTCGTATGTGGCGAGATAGATGTCGCTACAGTAGTTTAATTTTAGTGATAGCAGTGTTATGGCGAATATGAGTACCAATACAAACCAATTCTGGTTTAATACTCGTAGTACAAACCAAGTAACCTGTAAAGCTTCTGTATTTAAAAACAAAAAAAAGTATACATCCAATGTAAGAAAAACGACCAGGTCAGGTTGGACGATCCACGGTGGTACATCTTCTCTTAACAAAGCGAATGAAATCACGGGCACAGCTAGTATTAACCAAAAAATAGTAAAAGAATATTAATAAAAATAGTAAAAGTCCCTTTCAAAGTTATAACGTCTAATAGTGGCGACGACAGCTTGAGCAAACATTTCTGATTAACTTCATTACTGTGTAGTATTATGTTTTCGGCAGCACAAGACTGCCTTGAGTGATTCAATTTAGTGGTAATTTTGTTTCGACGGTCGACGAACTGTAAGGGGTTGGCTGATTCAATTTGAACGAAACATGAGTATATGCAAGTGTAATGTTAGTGTTTGAAGGGTAAATAATAACGGTGTGGCTGTTCATGTTTGTCCAGACGTGTTGACAAAGGAGTGAAGCTACCTACGATAAACATTAACAGAACGCCTGTGACCCCTGATGGGTTAGACACACGATTAACTATTGTATACCGACATTTCGTCAGCTTGTTATTGGGGGTGAGCCTATTGCCAGTTGCCTTTAAGGGACAACTCACACATATTCAGCTTATGTCCATAGAAAACAACGATTTTGTATGGAGACGAGCACGCATCTGTTCAGCTGAAAGGACGCGTATGCATATCATACAAAACTATCGTGTTTTCTTTAGAATAAAGCTGAATTGAGGTTAATAAGTGTATGTATTCTCTATTTGTGCACAAATTCAGACTCAGTCTGCGACTGTGAAATTTCAGATGGAAAAACCTCAATCATCAATTTGCGTTATATTATGAGATGTCAAATGCAGTTACGAAAAACTGGTGTTCGTTATTTTTCCAAAAAAGTTTTTATTGTATTCCTCTAAAATTTAAACCCTTACTTAAACGAAGAACGCGAAACGTGGCTGCACTATAAGTGCACCTCTGCCCATCCCTTTGATGAATGCAGGCGTGATGTTATGTGATGGTATTAAAATGAGACATACTTAAGTACTATCTATAAAATAGCTAGTATATAATTACTGCCCATTCACTAAAATAAACTTTAAAAAAGGTACTCGTTACCCTTATCATAGCAATAGAAAATTGAAAAACTTTTAACAATCCAATTTCTTTTTTAACGACTAATAAAATAAACCAGATTTCTATCTATGCCAATTACAGGCCAATTGCATAGTCTAGACTCTAGAAAGCAAAAACTTCTCCAAAATGGCCCCCAAACTTGTTCGAAGTCATTGCATCTTTGAAGTCAACTTCAAGTATTTCTTTTACGAAGTCTTTTGTTGAAGTTTTCGAAACGATCGTAGTTCAAACACATTATGTGAATTGGTTTTCTCAGATTTGGTAAGAGATTTGGTATTTAATTAAAACAAAGCATACGGATAGAATTAATGTTTTTGTGATCACTAATTAGTATAAATAGTGGCTGCAATAAATATAGGTAAGACT
Source organism: Phlogophora meticulosa (assembly GCA_905147745.2). Taxonomy (NCBI): domain Eukaryota; kingdom Metazoa; phylum Arthropoda; class Insecta; order Lepidoptera; family Noctuidae; genus Phlogophora; species Phlogophora meticulosa. The sequence continues at coordinate 3,932,733 of LR990534.1, forward strand.
GGTTGACAGACTTTCGGTCTTCTGACTACCAGTAACGACTGTCAAAGATCAACAAATGACAGCTGGGACCAACGGCTTAACGTGCTTTCCGAGGCACGGAGGAGTTTCGATATATTATGAACGGCACCCATCCGCAGTTTACCTAGGCAAGCGTAGCTTATCCTTCGATCGACCCGTGCGGCTGTTTTATGAAGACACGACCTCGTTATATTACCTACCATGTAATAAGGAAAGAAAGATTCAATCAATTCCTAAGTTTGTTCTTTTTTTGCATATTTGGCGTTTCTTTGAAACGTCGTCAGGCAAAATCTCGCTTTCGCAAACAAAGCTTAATAATTTTCAATTAAATGGCTTCCAATTATAAAGAACCAATCAAAAAACCGGACAAGTGCGTCAGGACTCGTGCCCTATGGGTTCCGTCTCACAGCTATGGTAGGATGCCAGCTGCACGTGACTTCATTCGACTGACACGGCTTATGAATTCAGTAATTATCGTACAGATTGCATCTCGATTCATAACATGTTTTTGGCAATATCAAGGGAAAGTACCCCTTAGTCTCTGAAAAGTGGGATAATCATTTAACTACCTGTGATATAATTGACCGTATCTTTTGACTGCATTGACTTAGAAGCTATTTCACCAGTCCAAGTCCGCAGATTCTTTTTTGTTATATTAATTTTTGATAATAATAATAATAATAATAATAATAACATTTATTTCAGACCATAAGTCCATAGAAAAACACACATTACAATATTATACACAAAACATCAATACATATATGAAAACACAATACACTAAATCTTATTTTAAATATTTAAATGAAGCACGATGACTGGTCATCCATTGCCACATCATTGGACTATCCATCCTGTCGGCTACTATAGCCACCAAGCTGTTAGAGCTGTCACGCACTCGCCGCATCAGGGATGCTATCCGTGTCCGCATCAGTGCGTAAAAATCTGGTACGCCATTCTCCGCAAACATCCCCGATGCACTGCAAAAGCGTGGCAGCCCCAACATCACTCTGAAGGCGTTATTGTATTGGACTAATAATGCTACCCGATCCGTGATTAAGGATCTTGACCGACGGATTGACCGTCAACGAAGTGTTCCTATAAGGATTCAGTATCTTTTAAGGTACGGAACTCTAAAAATAACTAGATATACAATTATTAATATTCTGATCGAAACGATCATTTTAATAACTTCAAAGATCAGCGCTAAATTCCATTGCAAGAGGAAGAAAATTGAAAAGCGTTCATTTAAATTACGATACTAAGCTAGATTAAAATCTGTATGATGACGCTTGTGCTGTTGAAAATAACTAACCTCCACTGCTTATCTAACCTGCACAGCCTAGTTACTGGGCAAGACGATACCCCTTGGTAGACTTTCAGGATTCTGACTACCTGTTACGACTGCTAAAGATCTACAAATGATTGCTAGGACTGACAGCTACACGACTCTCCGAGGTACGGAGGAGTCTTACGTACGATATGTAATGAAATCCACAGACTGACCTCGGGAAGCGTACATTCGATCGACCCGCGCGGCCATATTTGGTGGCTCAACCAGTATACGTGAATTATTTGTATTACATTTTTCTTACAACAGCTGACGCTCAGATGCATTCTAAACAAAAGAATATTTTCTTGCCAAGATGGCGATGCCCGAAGCGATCTATAAAATACCAAAACCATATTTCTTCGCTTGGGTCGTGTGTATCTGGATATTCACGGCACACTCCATTTGCTGCCCACTCACGAAGATTTTTCTCCTTGAAGAAATTTTCAGCTGAAATTGAATTGATTTGTGTTTTTGATGTCGGGACAGCATTCAGGTTTTTATAGTTGAGATGTGAGACAGAAAATTGGCTGCGGCCGTTGTGTTTTTTTTAATAAATAGAAATAAGAAAGTATAGGTACAGAGGCTGAACTGTCAATCTTCCCTATTGAACATAAACCTTATTCTTTAGTAATAAAGTTGAAAAACTATCTAAGAAATCTAACATATTAAGGTAGCTTAATGTGCTGGGCTCTGTAGGTACATAAAGTTTTGGAATGTAAATAGATTTATATCAGTAATCGTTTTAGCGTTGTTTTTACAAAAAGTAATGTCTTGATGTCAAGAGAACTGAACGAATTCCTTAAAAATAATCTTTACAATGACTTTATATTACTCGTACTGCGAGTAAATATGATTAAACATCTTTTTTATCTTAAAGATACGAAAATACCTACCTAAGTATTTTTATTAATAATTCTAAGGACCTATTAAAATGGCCCCCATGGCGACGTACTGGCCGTCGGCCCACAAAACGTACAATCATCGTAAACAAGCTCAGGGATCTAATTTTGAACTTCATCAAAGTACAATGAGAGCTCGGCCACTCCTTGATATATATTTCAACATTAGCACAGCTCTTTAAAACGATACAAAACGAACATTTATTTTCATGGTACGTAAAACACCTACGACGGAAAAATGTTCACAATAAAACAAGCAATGGTTTTGAAAGTGAGTGAAAGGGTCGCTGTTTGCGTAAACAAGGTAGATGTCACAATTAACGGGCATGTTGAACATGGGTGCTCGTTTGATTCAATATTCAGGATCATGTAATTTAACAAAATTGAACATGTTATGTGGAACTTTGTGAGTGGGATGGGTGTTTAGTTAGGCGGTAAACTATGAATTTGTAAGGATTATTAAAATATACGGTAGGTTCGCGGATTTTTAGCTTTTCTTTCCGCCATCTTGGAATTTGGTACACGCTCCCTTTTTCCTGTTATGGCTTTGTGCAACCGATTAGCTATGGGTTTAAAAACGTGTTATGGACAAAGGACTTTGATCAAGTAAGATCGAATTATGCTCACTACACAAAGAAGCGTTATTTATATTTTGCCAGGGGTATGTAACCTATTTGAATAAAATATAAATAAATTGTATTTATCATCTTGGTTATATCGGGTATTTCTTTTGCAATTGTGCACGTAAGGTTAGATCAAAGGGATTGAGTAAGGTAATCAATTTTAACGAAAACACGTTAGCACGAATTTTGGGCTACGCGAAATAAACGCCTAAATAAAAGCGCACTGTTACATATTGAACGCTCGTCTCCGTGCTGAGAGTTGAAAATCCAACAGCGCAGTGATTCTAAAGCATTTAGGTGCATGAAGCACCACCTGTTACGAAGGAAGAGTTGAGCCTGTGGTTCAGTGTCCTAAGTAAGAGTGACATCCACTTAATAAAGGAATGAAACTCGATAAGAAATATACGTCCTAAGCCGAGGCTCGTACCTCGGTGGGGGTGCCCTTAGCGATTGGTCGCTTAGCTTTTAAGTTTTTACGCTCTGGCTGGAAGCCTTAATTTCTAACTAAGCCCCCCACAGGAAAGTTCGGTTAAGCAGTAGATATCCCTGAAGGATAAAGTGCGAGATGCCCCTTCCAAAAAAATAATAATATTAGAAATACTATTTAACTGTTGATTTTATGTTGTGCAGCCGAATTAGACTGCGGATCAGCAGTTCGCTGACTATGAGGGCTAAATACAAATAGGCCAAAAATAATGGAGACTGAATTTTCTCGTGACAAATTCTACGTTTTCTATCCACGTTAACATCATCATCATCATCATCGGGCTATACTAGTCCACTGCTGGACATAGCCCTCTCCTAATGAGCGCCATAGCGCCCTGTCTTCAGCTTGCCGTATCCAGCATCTGCCTGCAGTCTTTCGCAGATCGTCATCAACGTTAACAAAGAATGTAAATAATTTGAGTTAACTTGATGCATAATTTTGTTGCTACTATTAGCAAACATACCTCAGAAATGTATCGCCATAGAGTAGAATTTACCCATCGAGAAAAAAGCACTTGTTCTTAACCAAGTTTCAGTCTGGCTACATTTATTTTGGCGAGCCATAAACCTTGAATCTATGAATATCAAGTCTGCAAAGGACATCAATCGTGTCTCTTACCCTACTTTTGTTGAGAAGATGAATTGGCTTGGAGGTTTCTTTTATTCGTATTTTGGGAATCAAAGAAATAAAAATTGTACTGTTTTGTTTCTTTCAAGGTGTATTAAATAGTAAAAGAAAGAAAAAAAAACATTTGATTGAGACACGCACAGGTAATAAAAACACAAAAAAGTATAAACTAAACAAACAAAATATAGATAAAATAAAAGGACCTGTGCAAAACATAGAAAATGAAAAGAATATGCTCATGACTGACACACGGATTATCTTAAACCCATTGTTCTTCTTAGGAGAATCTCATGGTAGTAGAGCTTAGTGTATGTGCCTAACACCTAGCCTAACCTAACACGATAAAAAAAAAAACTGGTTTTAAGTGTCCATTTTATTTTCTCACGTTGTCAAATTGGCAACCAACGGGCTTGTGAGCCGTTAATAATATTAATACAAAAAACTACACAGCAAACATATACAATACTATAACAATACAACACAAACAACAACATCAATACAACACAACAAAAACAACAATTACAATTATTTATTTTTTTTGCTTATAATTATTTATTTTTAAGACCTCATATACAATGTACCAAAAATCACACCAATAAACGAATTTTGAATACATTTTGTCATGACGTCGTTAAGACTTTATTATACTTATTCTTTTACTTCGTATCTATGGGTGATGTTTATAAATTTGTGTCTCATAAACCAGAATACTACCGGATATGTATATTTTGTTGTATTATTGTTGTGTTTTCAATTTCAAAATATTTCAAATTGTCGCTACGTTCACGTTAAGGATTGGTGCTAGGCACGCTGAATAACCATATCTATCGTACATTTAAACATTGCTTCCTCGATCATCGACTGCCTCAGACCAGCCCAGGGTTCGATACTCGGGTCAGTTGAACAAAGTTTTATTGGGTTTTTCCATCTGGGATTTCTCAATGGTAGTCGCACCCGGAGTCTGGATGTGTGCCCGGCTGATGGCAATAGGCTCGCCCCCTATAACGTGGGACTTAAACATTACTGGCGGAATGTGGGTGTACACCCCTGCCTAACTCTTTGTGGAATACAGGCGTAACGTTATGGTATGTTTTAAGTTTATTTCAGTATCGTCACCTGTAGAGACTAGATATTTTAATACACACCAAAAGCTTAGTTAAAGTCAGCTTACTTGAAAGTTCAGATCCATATTCATAGAGAAATAGAATAATGAATTATTCCTGAGATAATTAAGAAACGGAATACATGAAAAGGTCTTTAATGAATATTTAATGTAACAGGTAGTAGTCAGCTCCATGTTCCACTGTTTCAACAACTCTCGCGAACTTTGGGAATTATTGTACTTAGAACTTTGTAGGCTCTTGAGAACTTTGGAGCAGAATGTTTCTAGCATTTCCTGCGATGTTCTTACGTGAACGTTTCCAGTTGTAGGAATATAAATATTATACGATATTTTCTGTTTTTGAAATGTATTTAATTTAACATAAAATCATCACATCACATCGCAACCGGCGACATGTATGAACGTAATCGAAGCAAAAGGAGTGTGTATGGATCGTAGCAGGTGGCGTTCTGTAGTTTCTGCCTACCCTCATGGAAAAAAGGCGTGAGTTTTTGTATGTATGTATCCCAAGTGTATACCCCGTAGGCCCCGTAGGGCAATAGTTATATACCGATCTGTAGACCCACATTTCGCCAGTAATGTTTAAGTTCCGGTGGCGAGCCTAATGCCATAAACCGGGTATAAATTCAGACTCCGGGCTTGCATGACCAAAACCAGGTGGTGAAACCAAATTACACTTAGTCCACCCGGGAAATCAAACCTGGGATATCATGCTCAGCATTAGCGCTTGCGACCATCTAGACCTCCGAGGCGGTTAGTAATTTAATTCGGCATTTATTTTGTAAAAGTTATTGAGTCTCAATAATAATTGGGACAAATGTTTGTACGATCTACAAAGATTTGTTCCGGGTGTTCTGGGTATTTGCTATGTATAATAAAAAAAATATCTATGTAATGAATTGTATTAAGTATATCAGTCATCTAGTACCCATAAATCAAGCTTTGCTTAGCTTGGGGCTAGATGATGCTGTCTGGATTGTCCAGCATTATTTATTTATTTTTAATTGCAAAACATATAATATTATATGTTTTGCAATTAAAAATAAATAAATATAATATATACACGTAGAACCATGGACGAACAGCGACCATTCATTGCTGACGTCCATTCTATGTCCACCACACCAGAAGAACACGCGATCCAGGGTACGCACAGGATGAATTAAAATGTATTTTAATCGCGTAAATGTCATTCCACTGAGAGGATTAATAAACAAATAAACAATCAGCCTATAATGCACTCTCCTCTGGGACTCAGGCTCTGGGAGGAAGACATGTGTCACTAGCAAAAACTAAAAACTTGGATGCCTGCCCCGGCTTAAACCCATGACGCCCTTGTTCATGGTATCAGGTTTGTTGTAGCTATATGTTTTCCTTGCCTATACTATTTTAGCAATATTTTCGTTTTTTCCCTAGTTTATCTCGTAAAAAACCTGCCACAAACTTAACGGATTAGGTACTTAGTGTACACAATACTGTATCGTACGTTCTTAAACGACTACAAGTACTTATTTCCACTCAGTTTGGTCCCAGTCTCCACTATCTCAACCGTTTTTCTAGTCTGAAGTCTCTTAAGTAGTTTTTGATAACAAAGCGTTGTGTCATGCTGTCGTGTCTCGAAACTTTCTCGTAATATCTCGTAGTTTTTGGTATCATCAGTGTCTCCGAGAAATATGATTAAATATTTCTTCGTATTTCCTTGTGCTTCTACTAGATTTGAAATACTTTTTGCTTCCAACTAAAGTACATTAAACTGCCATTCTCAATCCCAATCTCTATCCGCGATTTAAAAACTGCCGCTTCTCTCTCAATCTTGCAGACTGCATATTTGGCCATTGATTGGTTACAAACAAAGATCGAAATCTAGATTCGGATTTAGAACTATTTTTAAAATCGGACGTAAATGGGCTGTCTCCATGTGGATTGAATTACTCATTTTTCTAATGGCTTATGCTGCAGACATCCTACTGAATCCAAAGTTAAGCCCAAGAACCCTGCTATCTTCAGTAAGTTGAATTCATCATCATCATTTCAGCCAAAAGACGTCCACTGCTGGCATTGGCCCCCAAGATTTCCACAACGATCCTGCGCTGCTCTCATCCATCGGCTTCCTACGATCTTAACCAGATCGTCGGACCACCTTGTGGGGTGGGGAGACCCCCCACCCACACACGCTGCAAGTTAAATTAAATTCCTGCTAGTAGGTAGAATAATCTAAAAGTAATTTACTCCTGTGTTCATAAAAGTATAACGAAGTACGAGCCAGTTATTACACAGAACGGAAACCGGGTTTCCAGGGCTGTGATGCCGTACACTGCACTGTTCTGCAATGTTAGCGGTACTAGATGCAGTTTCATTTTCTGCCCAGCTACTATCGCAAAAAACATGCATCACAATTAAAACATGTATTTATTTTGTAGTGTGTATAGAGCTGGTATGCGAAATTCCGAGATCAAGCGCATATTTTTTTTTTTGTTGCATACGGGTGGGAAAAAACCTTATTAATTACTTAAAGTGAATCGAGTTGCAATCAATGTGTTTTCCATGTTCAGGTGGCATGGAAAATTGGGTAGTTAGGCAGTATTTCAATAAAATAACACTCACACCACTTATGATCCTCAATAATTTAATGAAACACTTCACAGAATAATTATTAGGTATAGACCGACTAGATTAAGAGAGCATTCAAGATATAATGTCTTCTACGTCTTCGTCGTTCTCGAATCATAGTGACGAGCACGTGATTGCACGCGCTCTTCACCATGATTCAAAAGTCAACTGCTCGATTTACAAGATGGCTGCCTCACCAGTGCTCGGTGTTCGTTCTTGACATTGACAGTCTTGTCAGAAGTCAATTGACAGTCCAGAAAAGCGGAGACGTCCACATACTTATTTACTACCTTACTAATTTAATCAGTAGACGTAGTTTATCTTGAAAGTGTACAGTAGTATAAGACACATCGGCAGGACCTATAAAAAAGAAACTCTCCTGAAGTGCGCAGTTTTAAATAAAGACAAAAAAGAAGTTCTGGTGTAGATAAAAATATGGATACTGCACGAGCGTAAGCGGTTGCAACAAAAATAAAATGGTAACACGACGTCAGAACTTTTCCGAATGAATGAACAATTCTTTGAAGAGTTGGGTGGAAAAAAATATGGATACTAGGAATACTGGAGAAACTAACAATGAAAAAATAAATGAGAGTTTGGATTTTCGAATTAGAAATTTTAAACGTACCATATTTAAACTTTGTATTTGCCGACGGTATGAGAGGAGCTCGTGACTAAATAAAAACAGCCGCACGGGTTGATCGAAGGTTAAAGCTACTCTTGCTGAGGTCAGTCTGTGGATGGGTGACCGTTCGTAACAGATCGAGACTCCTCCGTGTCTCGGAAAACACATTAAGCCGTTGGTCCCGGCTGTCTTTTGTAGATCTTTGACAGTCGTTACGGGCAGCCAGAAGCCCGAAAGTCAGTCTTACCAAGGGGTATCGTGTTGCCCAGTAACTGGGTTGGGGCGGTCAAAGAGGTAGTCACTTCATGTAAAATACTGGTATTCAGCTGCATCCAGTTAGACTGGAAGCCGACCCCAACATAGTTGGGAAGAGGGTAGGTATATGTTGATGATGATTTGCCGAGGATATGCAAATTTAACAGATGTTTACGTTATTATGGTACAAAGAATTTATTTTGTTGAAACCATATGTATATAACGAAACCATAGCTTTTTTAATTTTGTCTAAAACATTCCATTAACGTTCTCTATCAAGCTATCGGACAAGTTTGGCTTATTGTTTTCACATTCAAGGATCAAGCATACACACATACACACAAAAACTCACGGCTTTTTCCCTTAGGCTGGCATAAACTACAGAAAGCCATCTGCTACGATCCTAACGTAATCCTTTTGCTTCGTCTACGTTTCTACATATGGTCAAATACTCAAGATTTTTTTCACTACACAACATAATCAAAAAAAAAAGTAAAGTAAGTAACGAACGCATGCCTGTTTTCTTTAACACTAGGCGACAGTTAAATGTTGCCTAAATAGAAGCGTATATTCAAGAACGCTTCACGCCAAGAGTTGAAATCTAACAGTATAATAATATTTAGGAACTCGTTTAGGTGCTAAACTGAGTGTTAATGAAAACGGGCATAAACTGCATCTAGAGGACGTTAAGTCCATTCCAGACTATCTTAAAAGCAACAGTAACAATGATTCGTATAAAAAAATTGACATACTCAAATCCAGCCCACGTTTAGCTGTCTTGAAAACCAGCGTCAGACACTAGTTGTCTGGCATTTTTGCTGCACTGGAACTATTTAGCGCAGCCGTAAGATAATTAACTATCATTATTTTTTTCTTATTACTTCTGTTTCATATAATTATTATTATTATTTGTTTTTATTTTTATGTTTAGTATTGTGTCGTTGTGACTCTGACCCCGTGCTGAATAAATGTTTTTTTCTTTCTTTCTCTTCTGAAGAACCAAGTTTTACCGAAAAATCTCATCTAGAAGGTTCTACACCCATCACCCTGACCTACTTCACGTGGCTTGGGCGGCTCATTTGTCATGCTACGGTAAATGGTTGTACCAGGATGAACCGACTTAATAAAATATTAATGGCTGGCCACGCATTACTGGCCATGATCCCAGGGTAGATGGAAGATTATACAATATAAAGGCGAAGGAAGTGAGTAAGCATTCTGCGGTGACTGAGGTACGCCACCTATCCCCCTGAATGGAATGTTACTTTAAGACGTGGTTTATAATTTCTCTGTCGCTACAATACTCCTTAAAGTGACAGAGACAGCATGAGGATTAATGGTGACTTTTAGGTAACACCTTAACTGCCAAACAACGAGACACAATAGAAAATGTATTGTTTGTCGGTCATTTGGCGTTCAACGTGTTAAGAGAGCGAGAGAATGATGCTTATTAAAAATGCCCAGTTGCAGGATTTTGGCCCTTTCAATAATAAATAAATAAAATAAAATAATCTTTATTCCGGATAAGCAACATCCATATGGATAAATAATAAAAAAGATAAGTTATACCTATGCTAGTAAAAACTAATTATCTACTTAGAAACAATGATATGGTTCGAAATACATACATTTTCGAACAACATCACCTAGTAAAGGAGACTCGTACCTCCTCCCTATGGTTTTTAGAATGGAGTTGGAGCTCTCCCGCACTCTGCAGATCAAAGAGGCAGATTTCTGCCTGACGATTGCCTGGAAGCCATCGCAGTGTGCTTGTACAAACATACCTGATGCACTGCAGAATCGGGGCAGCCCCAACAACATTCTGAACCCGTTAGTATATCGGACCCGCAGGGCGCTGATAGCTCGCTGAGTATAGTTACGAGTTTGATAAAGAACAGAATAAAGCAATATTTTGGGAATGATTGTTATATTCTACAAAGTAATTCTTCATATGGATGATGTTCCTTAGGAAGGTTAGATAAAGTACTCGCAACCGCCTCCGCCGTGCCCTGCGTAGTTCTACAGTTTCTGCCTACCCCCATGGAAACACGCATTACTTTAGCGTATGTATGTATGTTTGATTCCATTTAATTTCTTCCGTTGTGTTTCTATCAATATGTTGGCTTCCGATGTCAGATATATTGTTTTCCGCTTTATGCAACATACTAAAATAGAATACAGCGCATCCGCGTACAAGCTTGACATATTTCCTTTCAAAGGCTCCATATTAAAAATAGTTCAGTTTTGAAACCAACTTCATATGAAGTTGGGCCATTTGAACTAAACGACTAGTGTCCGCTGAATTCCAAACGCTACGCCCGTTCAAGCACGTAGAGCAGACGCCATTTTCCTTTTCGAACTAAAGCCAGGCCTTTTTGGTTATATTTTTAATTTATTTAGGTATCGTGTTTCATTTTACAAGTTTCAGATGCTGTTTTGTTTTTATACATTTTACTTTCTTCATTCTGACTTCATTTTTGATATTCGATTGTTAGTTCTTATCATCATCATCATTTAGCTGGAAAACTAGCCAAGCCACTACTGGATGTAGCCCTTGGAAAAGTCAGGTTACTTGACTTGGAAAAGACAGGTGTTCATCGCATGCTCTGCATTCTTCCACCGGGAGCTGGGACCCTATCAGACGCCAGAGGTGGTGGCTCTATAGGCTACTGCTCTTGTTATCACGACAAACAAGTCTTCTGGAGTGGCCGTTTTGCACCGTCACAATCATCAGGTTCATGTCTTCTGCAATCAGGACATTTCGGCCACCGTCTCCAATTCTTCGGTCCTCAATCTTACTACCCACGCTAACTTGTCTGACTTCTGAAATTATAATAATCTGATAATTAACTGAAAATTCTGCCAGTAATTATCGTGCCAACTTTTAAAAAGTAATTAATTTTTCTAGTCTCTTATATACAAAGACTTAATTTAGACAGGAACTGGTGTTATTAAAATTAACATTTCTTCGTACTTTTTGACCTACTAACATCGCTTTAAAGATAAAAAGATTTTTGGCTACTAAATTATTTGGGTTTCCAGTGCAAATAAATTTTAATTAGAGCATGAGCAGAATAAATATGAATGAGGGACCAGGGAATTGAATTGAAACATAAATTAGGATGTGACTAGATACACGGAAAGAGCTTCATGATTTATTATTCCAGTCTTAAATCTGTCCTGAATTACACTAAATATTCTACAAAAATGGTATTTAACTGGCAATGTCCAGGCCTTTCAAATCTTAGAGTCTACGCAAAAGAGTTTTCATGGGAACTGAAGTTCTATCAGCGATAATGACAGTCGAAAATTTGATTGCAAGGAATTGGTATGTGCTACCGAAATGTCAGTTGGTTTTCCGAATAAGAAAACATCGATTCTTCTACTTTTCGGTGCATACGCAGTCTTTCACCGAAATATGATAACGTAACCGCATTAAATAAAAGTATAGAAGAAAAAAAAGACTAACGATTTCTCCGATAAAACAAGTGACACAAAATAATAATCCATTGAGAACGTAGATTCTACTACAGGCATTAGCGACGTTCTGTGGTTTTTAGAAAGAATAAAATATATTTTCCTGTAACGTTTCGTGGTTCCGACGTCAACGCATCCAGACAAAATTAATGATCCCGCATTGTGAGACAGATCTATATTCTTCAACCTGTTGGATTTTTATGTATTTTTTATTCTGCTTTGGTGAGAGTTTTATGAAAGAAGGGATATGGTTTATATGGGCCATGAGATATGAATACTGGGTTGTTTTTCGGCGATGCTGCTCGTACAAGTGTTACGGGTAGCTTGAAAAGTTCGGTCACTGTGGATAATGACCGGTCGGTTATGTATACCGACCGGTCATTATCCACAGTGACGCGCATCAAATGGGCAATGTAAGTAAAACTGCAAGACTAACAAATGGAAAAATGGAAATAAGGAGCATTGCAAAAAAAAAAGTTTTGAATGAGTCTGGTTGCAAAAACCCAGTAAGTCCTTAGCAAGGCTGGTTTCGGCTTCCAGTCTTACCAGATGCCGCTTAGTATACATTACTTTACATGGAGCGACTGCCTATCTGACCTCCACAACCCAGTTACTGGGTGATACAATATTCCTTGGGAAGACTGGTTGTCAAACGTACGAGATTCTGACTACCCGTAACGACCGTCAAAGATCTACAAATGACAGCCGGGACCAACGGCTCAACGGGCTTTCCATGATACGGTGAAGAGTATCAGTGTGTAACGGATGGTCACCCATCCATGGAATGACCTCGGTAAGCGTTGCTTAACCTTGAAGATTGACCCGTGCGACTGTTATTACTGAGCCTTTCTCGTAATACGATACACAAAACGAAATAAGCCGTTTTCTTTTATGACCTCCACTACTTTTCGCACCCCAGTTCAAAGGGTACCTAAGTACCACGCAGTGTAAACGCATCGGCCACGCTTGTGACCTCACGTAAAAGCATTTTGTACGCACGTGAATATTTTATGTCAACATCAAACAGGCCTGCTTACCATCGCTCATTGTTAATTCAAGCAGTTTGGCCGTTAGGTTTTGTGTTAACATACAAACATTTGGACCAACTTTTTCATTGTTAATTTTGTTGGACTTCAAGGCGAAAATGGCCTATGACTCATTGCGGGGAAAATGCCTCTTCTCATATAGAGAAGGAATTGATGAATCTCTCAAGGTACAGTAGCGATTTCAGACTCCATACCAATTTAAATTGACGGCACGGATCTTGTGTGCTGGACGTAGGTAGTAGTGGATGTATGTTTGCGCATAAGAACTTCTACTTCACTTATACTACCTTAAATAAATTTTGGTTAGCCAACAATAGGGTAGTGTCCTTAAAAATTCTGATTTGTCCGAAAGTTGGATTACTCAAAAATACTGGACCCGTATTTTTTCTTTTGGACGACGACATAGTGTGTTGAAATTAAGCGTGACGTCACGCCGTGCTACACTTTTAACGTAACAGTGACGTCACAAGCCCCTTCTGAATTTTGATGTACTATATCATTGTAACTTTATATTGATTTGAGTAAGGAAAAAATACGATTCAATATTTTTTGGTAATCTTACTGAAGGACTGAAGAAGACGTAATATATTTTTACCTAGGACACATCCCTATTGCTTACACAAAACAATATAAAATTGTGATTGACAGATATACATACATTTGCAAGTGTAACTACCACTAAAAGGTTAACACCGCATGCACAAAAAACGGCTTAAATAATAATAATAATAATTTATTTATTTAATTTGACAACACTGGTCCAATGGTTAGTACTACAACAACTTATTAACTAAAGATTAGTAGTATTAATTAAATTAAATTAAATCAAATCACGTTAATAAAATAATCAAAAATAATATTATCAAAAAATGTACAGAATGAATTATTTATTACTGAAATCGACTAATGTGCAACTCAAGCCCAGCGATTACAACCTGTGCCGGCAACTATAATAAAGCTGAAGAGTATTTACTTTTGTTTGAACGTGCTTATCTCTGAAACTACTGCATTTACTAGCCCTTTTCTTGGGGAAGGTTATTTATCAAGGCTATTTGACATCACGCTACGACCATGAGGAGCGGATGGAACCGAGGGGTACAGCTACTTAATTGTATGTCCATTTATCCTCACTATGTTTTTCTTTTTTTAAAGTACATATGAACTGAAAAGGACACATTGATATTTGCCCGGATTTGAATCCACAACCGTGCATATTGACTGATACACTGACCCATCCGAAAATGGGCTGCCTAAAAATGAAGAGACCAGATTTATAAAATAAAATAAAATATGATTACGTAAAATGAGACACATTAATGAAATCATACACATCGAGATAATCGTATTTGTTTCGCGATGTTTTTATGTTATAAGATTTAATTAAGTATTGACAAAAAACTCTTTGCTCTAAGGGTTGTTTTATTATAATTTGATGTTATTCCAAAGTCCCCTTAAGTCATCATTCTCCTGCCCTTATTTAAATTAATTTGGGGTCGGCGCAGCATGTCTTCTTCTTCCAAAGACCCTTAAATATATTTAGTAAAACTTTTATTTCAAAAATACTGTTTTATTAGTTTTAAAAACTCCGAAAAAAGGAGTGACTTTACAATGAAAAAGGAGAAAGAAAACCATGTCTAGGTACCTACTTAAACAATATTATTTGGTTTGCGTTGCCCGGTAATTAAAAAAAGGTTTTTACAAATGAAAGGTGGAGTTGAATAAAAGCTTATCGGGTCCCGAAGCAATGAATTGAAGTGATGGATGCGGACTCGTGGAATGGAACAATAAAACTACCAAACCACTAACTCGTAACATTCGTCACGCGTGACATACCGAGGCCACGTTCTCGTGTGACATAACTAAGGCTATGTTCTAGACAGTCCGGCCTTGATTACGATAGTTAGATTGGTGTACGGAGAAGCTCTTGAAACTTGACCCATATGAATGTATTACTCCGTTAATAGGATTGAAATTCCTGTACCACGACAAAACATGCGGGTGACAGCATTCTTAATTGTTATTTGGTTTAATCTTCATTAAATTGTTACTGCTCTATTGAACATGGCTAAACTTGACTTATTTGAATTCTTGGAAATAATGGTAATTCTCTATTCTTTTCTTTTTCTTAATATGGCAAGCCAAACTGACGTCTATCATTCTGTCAATGTCAAAGTAAGTTTATTCACACTTGCTTATCCAATTCTCCAATAAGTCCTATCAATATATCATGATACAATAAGTAACCAAAAAAAAACATACTTCATCTGAATAGCTTTTTCCCAAGTCTTCAGTTTCTAGTGTCGCTGGTTGGAGCTGAATACCAGTATTTTACATAGAGTGACGCCCTATCTAACCTCCAAAACCCAATTACTACATCCCTTGGTAAGACTGGTTTTCAGGCTTTCTGACTTCTGACGACCCGAAACGCTTAAGCTTTCCGTAGCACGGCGGAGTATCGTATATATGTAACGAACGGACGATCGGACCATCTACAGACTCACCTCGGCAAGCGTAGCTTAGCCTTCGCTCGACCCGTGCGGTTACTGTTTTACAGAAAAAAAACAACTGTTGGCACAAGTAAAAACAAAAATCTTCGATTGGTTTACACGCACTCAATTTAGATCAGACAGTATTTCATATAGGTATTGCAAATCTGTAATGTGAGTCGTCAGTGTCACTGATGTAAAGGAAAAATAATACTATTTTTTTTACAAATTCTCTGGCTCCATAACAACCCGCAGCCTGTTGAACATTACGTTCTAGCGCACGTGTACCTTTACCCTGGCCTCACGGGTTGCGACCTTCCAAAACTGTTGATAAAATATTCAATCCACTCTTGTAATCTTTGGGTAAAATTTTGACGAAACCTGCAGTGTAGAGTAAAAACAGTGGAATTTAAGTTTAATTCCTTTAATAAAATGACGACACGGTTGGCGCAGTGGCTGAGCTATTGACTGCTGCACCGCGTGTCATGAGTTTGATTCCCGCACGGAAAAATATTTGTATGGTCTACAGGTACTTATTCCGGGTCTGGCTGTTAGTGTATGTGAGCTTGAGTGTTTGTGCACACACTCACGATACAGGAGAAATTCCTAGTGTGAGGCAAGGTTTTTTTTTGTAAATAAATGATAGAAAGAAGAAAGAAAATGCTAAAGCTATTTAAAATTTGGTCCTTAGCTCATTGGGCATGTCTGTGAATGGTTTGATTGAAATAAATGCCTTGAGCTTGAGTTTGATTGTTACCTTACCATGTTTTTCTACATTGATTTCCCAAAACTTATATCCATCATTTCAGTCCATCCAATAGGTGCGGCAAGAACACCCATTGTACTGTTCTTTTCTAAACTTTTGCCGTGTTTTATTATTTTTTGCACAATGAAGTATGTAATAAATAACGTAGGTACCATAACTGCTCAGAAAATTCAGAAAGTGCCTAAAATAGTAATAGATTGAGAATGATATCTATGATTCTAAGCACACAACTAAGGTACAAACCAAAAATGAAAACATGCACGTTGTGTTTCATTTTTACGGTGCCGTAACTTAAAAGGAAAAACAGTACCGTTACAAGATCATTTTTTGTAAATATTGAAACTCCCAGTATTTTTCTAACTTTCCAACACAAACAAACGAGCATGTGCGGACTAAGAGTTAGTTAACGTATGTACCCATTACACGAGCGTCTAGCTAAGTCCTTGATTTAGCACCGGCACTGCAGCAGACTTACTAATTGAGAATTTATAAGGTAGTCTTGAATATACACCTTTAATAGTTGTTTGTTAAGTTTTAAAACTTTGTTGTTTTAGAAGCTTTTGCTAAGCTGAAAATAAATCAAAAGTGCCATGCAAATAGTCTACTACTTTGAAATTTTCTGATGTTTACCCAAAACTTACATTGCTCCAAAATTAAATAAATAATAAATAAATAAATAATGCGGGACAATCCACACAGCATCATCTAGCCCCAAGCTAAGCAGAGCTTGTGTTATGGGTACTAGATGACTGATATACTTAATACAATACATTACATAGATAGTTATTTTTTATCATACATAGCAAATACCCAGAACACCCGGAACAAATATTTGTAGATCATACATACATTTGTCCCAGGGCGGGAATCGAACCCGCAACCTCCTGCGTCGCAGGCGGACCTTCGCCCGCTGCGCCACATAGGTCGTCATAAATTATTTAGGCCTAATGGGCTACTGTGATGACTAATCAATAAAAATATAGACAATTTAAGGGACTGTTTGTAATATCAAAAGAACAGCATTTGACTAAATGCACATGGAAGTTTATACAGTAGTTATACCAAAAAAAATGAGTATGTAGGTCCGGAGCGAGGAGGAGTGGCAGGCGGTCGCCTCCTTCTGCGAAGCAGTAATGCTAGCAAAGGAGGCGGCCGTCCGCGTGAGGCAACGGTCCTCACGCCCCAACCGCCGCCGAGATCCCGATCCCGATTACCGGCCACCGTAGGCGCGGACTTGCGGACGGCGAGCAATGGGTGGCTCGTCGTCCGACCGTCCGGTAACCATCCGGACCGAGCCCAAGTCGTCGATGGCGCGTACTGTTCCACGCGCCCCTCAAGGAGATGTCAGCAACTGTAGGGACCCAGTAGGGTCGAAGCCTACCGGGGCCAAGGGTCTGATTCTGAAAGGAAGACTCGGCCCTGGTACGAAAGGCAACGAAGGAACAGGAGTGGGTTTTTAGTCAGTAAAAGTCTGACACTATCTTCCGCCCCACCCAAGAGCGCCACCAAAAAAAAAAAAGAGGAAGTCTGTAAGTGGTGCCTGTGACTGAGAAGTTGTGTGGAAATCGGTTTTCATGGTATGAACATGTGATGCGAAGGAATGAGGACCATGTTGTGAGGAAAGTTTTGAATGTGCAGGGTTACATGAGTAGAGGGAGTACAAAGAAAAGATGGATGGATTGTGTGAAAGATGATATGGCTAGAAAAGAGGTGACTCTTGAGATGACGGCAAGTAGAGATGTATGGAAGAAGAAAACATGCTGCGCCGACCCCAAATAAATTGGGATTAGGGCAGGAGGATGATGATGTCTTCCTGTCTGTTTCTTTGAGTAAATATCTCCGAAACGGCAGGACCGATTTGGACAGGACTTTCATTGGCAGATAGCTTATGTGATAAGGAGTACATTTTTGCTCAATACACGTTTTTTACCTCGATCCACACCTTTAACAAGCATATACACACAAAGAAACATACAATGTAACATCACTATCACCAACCCTAACGCATACAGGCGTGATGTTATATGTTACATAACTAAACACTACAACAATAATCTTATAAAATCGATCTATTTTGTCACCAGTTCTTCCACGTTCCCGAGTGTAACTAACGACTACTATAATTAATTATTTACGTGATGTGTATCTAATATCTTTCGAAAATATTACTAATTAATTAAGGTACTCGTATCCATTATACGTCATGTCATAATATAATTTACATTTTAAGTAATGAATCAAGTACTTAGAAAGAATATACGTTTTCTTGGAAAATTATACCCATCGTAATAATTATTATGAAAAGTTAATAGCATTTCCGTATCATACCGGTGTTGAGTTGTTTTTTTCCTTGGGTTTTTTCCACCTGGATTCGTGCCCAGTTAGTGGCGATAAGCTCGTCCTCTTTTATATGGGACTTTAAGATAACTACGTTTCCGCAGAGTCGTGGAGTTGCGGATATCGGCCTGTCTTACAATACAATACAACATAATTACGTAATGTAATCCCCAGCGAGACAGAATCTAGTACCCCTAAAAATCACATTCAATAATTAGTATTAGTAGCTTTTGTTTAAATTTCAATAATTTTAAAATATAATCTATCTATTTTTATTTTATTTATTTATTTCTGAGTGTATGGTACATTAAGGTCTTAACATAAAATAGTTTCACGTACACTACCGTTGCCGGTGTAGAAATATTAAAAAAAAGTTATTTAAACTAACTTACAGAGTAAAAGGTCTAGCCAAATTTCACTAATAACATAATATCAAATGTTTAAAATAATAATAATAACAATAAATAAAAATTGAAAATAAAAATAAAAATAAAAAAGGTATCTACACACACAAAGTATTGATATATAGTAATGTCAAAATTTAAAATTAATAAAATCATTAATTGAATAGAAACAATTATCTAACAACCAGGCAAATATTGTTTTCCTGAATTTATTAGTGGGCAACACTCTGATCGGTGGGGGTAAACTGTTAAAGATTTTGATTGCCATACAATTGGAATTCCTGCTATACAAGTGTAGTCTCTGGTTAGGTGCAAGTAATTTATTGGGGCTTCTGTTTCTTACTCTTGTAGAAATGTGTTCATACAATGGGAAAATGTGCGAATACCTTTTTACAAACATACAAATTTCAAAAATATATAGGCAAGGAAGTGGAAGAATTTTTAGTGCTTTAAATAATGGCTTGCAATGCTCTAGGTATTCTGCTCCATACACAGCTCTGACACATTTCTTTTGTGCAATGAATGCTCTGTTTAGATCTACTGAATTTCCCCATATCACGAGGCCATAACGCAGCACTGATGCAACATAGCCATTTGCATTATTTTCGTTCTTATCCACCATACTTGTTCTCCCACTCCCTCACTCTTACACTCACTCACTCAGTCCTAAATATACGTTCCATACGCTCTAGAATTACTTATTAAACCAACAAATAAATAATAAGAAAATGAAAATGTAAATATATACATCTATAAGAAAATCATTTTGAATCAATATAATAAAGTAGATTCTAGCCTGATATAACCGGGTTCCAGTGGATTCTCCACATTATATTTAGATACATAAGATAAGCGATTTAAAGCTCGCTAATTTATGTAGCTGTTCAACGTCGGGAGGAGGTCCGGAATCTTGTTCTAAACTCATGGTATAAGTTTGTAACTCGATGTCACTTCCACTCTATATTTTGTCCAGTTATGAAAATCTAGATGTACTGAACTCCTGTTTTTTTTTTTGTATATTTCAGAGTTGATCCCTAAGTAAAATTTGTCACTCACCATTAAACTTGTCTTGAATGGAATATACTGAAATATGACCTATTGCTAATGTGGTAGCACCTAAATTCAGCTGGCTTTCCCTCTATACGGAGGACACAGGTTCAGAAGGCAGTACGAGTACATCAAGTCACCCTAATCTGCCAAATTTCTTTGATAGTTTTCTACTTTATGGCAAACGAATAAGGTTCATGTTCAATTGAGAAAATTTGACTATTTGGTACAAGTGCTGGCGTCTGTACAAGAACTCCGCATTTCAATAGACATGGAATATATTCCAGCATCAAAGCAAAACATGCAGCTTCCCCGTATGCCAATTTCAAGTGTTCTCTGTGCATCTGACGCTGATTGATGCTACCTAACGACTGACATCATTCTACCATCCGACTTGCAAATCCAAACACTCCTAGCCATATTGTTCTTTGCCAAGTGCACCTGTGATGGATGCATGTGTGTATATCTTCTGCAGCTGCACTAGAACATTTACATAAAGGTATTACGAGTATATAACAAAAAGTATTTAAACGAAGAAAAAATAAACTCGTCGTGATGGCCTCGCCTCTTGTGCAAGAGGTTGTGAGTTCAAACCTGGGTAAGACTTACCAATGTGACTTTTTCAATTCTTTAAGTTTATATTGGACATCACTGACATCTGTGTAGCAAAACATTGTGAGGAAACTTGGACTTAAAGTTAAAACCAAGACAGACCTGTATTCCGTAAAAGGTGAAGCAAAGGTTAAGTACAAACTTATAATAGGTACACCCATATTTCGCCAGTAATGTTATAGTCCCTTTGAATATGTGTGCGTGCCTATTGCCATCAACCGGGAACAAATTCAGACCCTAGGCTTCTACATAAAAAATCCAGATGGAAAAACCCAATATCATATTGCTCGAGCCGGGAATCGAGCCCAGGACCTGATTCTCAGCAGTAGCACTTGCAACCACTAGACCAATAAAGCAGACTGACGTTCCTACATTTAAATATCGCTCAAAATGTTAAGACTTGCTGGTCCAGACACTCCTGGTTTAATAAACATGCTAATCTTGGAGTTTATTAACATTTCAGGAGCATTCTATGATATCAAAATAATTTCAGATGCTGTACACGAAATGAAACAGTTACATTAGAGAACGAAATGTTTCTAGTTTGTGTGTTTTTGTTTCGACTCTGCGCCTACACGATAATTAGATATTATTGTTGTTTGCTTGGTTTTGTGTTTGTTAATGAGGGTAAGAACAGACTTCAATTAAGTAAGTAATTATTAATTTGGGTGAGAGAACTCCATTCTGTTTGTATGTCTCAAAATTCAAGGAAAATTTCAGTGTTATACATAACATTGACTATATGTATATTTAAATTCTTATTGTAGTCTTCGTGGTCTTATTCATATTAATATATAATTTATTATTTAATTCTCGATTAACAATAATAGACTCCTATTTTTTTAATAACAGGCTCACAAATGTAATGAAAATACTAACTGTACAAAAATTTAATCACATATAAGTACCAATATTTAGATCCAAACGTCGCGTCGACGCATTTTAGGGCCGCTTTGTTATATGATAAACCATAAGTAGCTAAGTTATATAAAATACCTTAACACCTTAAACGCCAGGTGACCGACAAAGGCGACAAACAATACATTTTCTATTGTGTCTCGTTGTCTGGCAGTTAAGGTGTTAACTAGCTATTTTGAGCTGTGGATGCGGAACTGGAAGGGATGATGCCAAACAGAAGTGGGTCATTTTCAGCAGTAATGAAAAGAAGCTCTTATTTAAAATACAAGTATAACTACAGTTACGTTACTTACGTTTTTGACGACCGATGTGGCGCGGCGGGCGAAGGTCCGCCTGCGACGCAAGAGGTTGCGGGCTCGATTCCCGCCTTGGGACAAATGTTTGTACGATCTACAAATATTTGTTCCGGGTGTTCTGGGTATTTCCTATATATAATAAAAATATCTATCTATGTAACGTATTGTATTAAGTATATCAGTCATCTAGTACCCATAACACAAGCTCTGCTTAGCTTGGGGCTAGATGATGCTGTGTGGATTGTCTTGCATTATTTATTTATTTAGTTAATAGACAGAATAATTAGTGGATTTCTTCGGGGCCACGTTCATTGCTGTTTTACTTTTAAGAGGTATTTTTTTTGTGTCGGGGGGCATAAAATGAAACAACCACCGACTTCCGAAACTATTAAAATGATCTATTTTACACGTTTTAGTGTTCTTTTTTGGAGTAGGCTGTTTTTTTTTTCCATATCTTTATTCAGTTTTCAGCATGTTAAATAAACGATTTGAATATTTACCAGACATCAAACAGATTCAATCTAATGGAATCAAACTGTAGAGCACTTCGAATATCAATGAGTTCAGAAATATTGAAATGCAAATACTTCTAACCGTTTCTTAAAAGCTAATAAAAGTACCCAAGTGTCTGTCTAAAAGGTTATTCTAGGTGAATCGTTTTTATAGATAAACTACAAACAGTAGGAGACGTAAAAAGTAAACGAAAATTGAGTGGAGGTATTAACGGTTGGGTAAAGACGACGTTCTATTTCCACTCTCTTGAGGTATCTTAGAATCAGCTTATACTTACCTTTTTATACTTTTTATTCATTTAATTCGGTACACCAACAATTGGTCACACTGAATACAGTTGTACATAACACATACTTAAAATTAAGATCCAGCGCAACAATTACTTATAGGTAAACACCACATGTACAATAAAAAAAACATATAGAAAAATAAGCTACTTAACTTATTATGTAATAAATGCTAATTTTCAATTAATTAAACTATAATTGATAATAAAAATAAATTCCCGATGCCGCCGGTGGGGTACTATTTTTTATATTTTTAAACGTTTTTTATTTGTTTTATATTAAAATATATAAAAATATAATTTATATGTATAAAAAAGAATAAAGAAAAAAAAAACGAACGAACGAACGTTAATTTTTGAAAATAGCAGCATGTTGATTCACTTGCACAAAACTATGAAAGTAACTTGCACGCCAATATTGTATTTTTCAAGAAGAAGTGGATAAGGCTACTTGCATATTTTGTGGAATTTACTGTCATTTTGGCTTTATAGTATTCTCAAGTGTAACTTAATAAAAGAGAAAATTAATAATGGCAACGATCCATCATCGCTGAATGCAAAGTGCAATCTAAAGCGCTTTTGTTGCTTGCAGTTTTTAAAGCGAATAAAGCGCTGAAAGACTTCTTTCGGCAGACCGATACCAAGCTTTAAGCCAGTTTCGTGGTAAGCACACAGATACGCAGAAAAAATCAAGGTAAGACAGAAGAAAAATAGAAAATAAATTTGTTCAACCCTGAATACGGTGCACAATTTATGTACTATACTCGTATAATCTTTCAACATTTATTGAATTATTGGTATCTTTAAAAAACTGTCTGACTGACTGTCTAGTAGTCGGATTCACTACTATTGAGCATGGGGTCCAGGGTTCGATACCTGGGTCGGGCAGAGTGATATTGGGTTTTTCCATCTGGAATTTCTCAATAGCAGCCTGGAGTCTAGATTTGATGGCAATAGGCTCGGCCCTTATTACATGGCACTAAAACTTAACTGTCGAAATGTGGGTGTACTATAGGTATACCTCTTTCTAACCCTTGGGGGAGACAGACGTGATGCTGTGTGTAAAAATAAGGATAGGTTGGCCAGATATTTTTGTCGCCAATCGTTAATGTCTTTGACTTACGAGTAATATGCCCCTAGGGTGAGTAGACTAAAAATAAATTAGTTATAATAATAATAATACGTACGTTTTAATTTTAAAGAAAAAAAAAAAAAAAGAAAGAAAAGAAAAATAATATATATTTATTTCAGACATACGTCCATACATTTTTAACAAATAAAACGTTAGTAGGGTTGTTAGTAGACACATAAAAATACAAATAAACAGAGTGTTAGTAATTTGTTAGTACAAAATCAAAATCCAAATGAGTAGGTATGTTGGTCTATTTCTTATTACTGAGTAAGTGAACACTCGCCCAGTAAACAGTAAAAGGACCGTTTATTTTGCACGCTAACGTTATATGCTAACTGTAACATGATGCGATTCATATAATCCATACAAATATCTGCCTAGATTTTTCCCAACTATGTTGAGATAGGCTTCCAGTCGAATCGGAGGCAGCTGATTATTACTAGCTACCGTCTATCTGACCTCCATAACCCAGGAGCTGACTAATACAGTGATACCCTTTTGTAAGACTGGTTGTCAGACTTTCAGGCTTCATTATGTCAATATCCATACGAAAACATATAGTAGGTAATGAGAATTGTCGTACCAGCTTGTTTGAAGACCTAAATGACATTCATTTTCTAAATTTTTACAAAAATTTAGTTTTACATAAAGTTTTTCTTGTTGTTTTACTGCAATTTATTCGCATTTTATGGATTAAAATACCTTTTATCTTTTCATGAATCACTCATTTCAAAAAACTATTTTTGGGGTTCCATACCTCATAAGGAAACACGGAAGCCATATAGGATCACTTTGTTGCTCGTCGGTCTGTCAAGAGCCTTTTTCTGAGGAACATATGAAGTATGAAGTTTGAAGTTGAAATTACCCTAATATAATATTAATACCAACAACGTAGGCTTACCGTACTCTGAACCTCTAAAAACATCAAGTTTCTACGTCAACGCAATAATTTATGTGACATATTATGATACTCGCAAATAAATCAAAACCTATAGGGTACTTCCTGTTGACGTATAATCATGACATTATGCAATAAGCAAGGTCTCACAGCATACGTAATGTTGAAAGTCCAAAAAATTATCATATTTTATTTGGCAATTACAAACTAACATTTGCTGTGAGTCGACCATGACGAATTGCGCCGTGATTAACGGTACGGGACCCGTCATGTGTGAGTTCGACTTGCACTTGGCCAGGATTTTTTATCATATTTAACTAACGTATTCCGTTCATTCCTTAACTAAAATACCGTTTTCTCCAAAATGCCACAACAGGAACTGTTTATACAAATCCCACCATGTCCCTGGATAAAGCTGCCTAACTCGTCCCCAAACAAGTCAAAATTCGCCGAAAGCCACGTCACTCGGTTCTGTCTGAAACCCTCTTACACCACCAAACTGTTGCGCTAAGTCGCCCCCTTCCCCATCGGGGGGCGGGTTCACCCCTTACTCTACCCTGTACAAATTACCATACGAAAGTCCGCTGTGAGTACTTTACATATTTTCTTTGCATACGGCTGAAAAGAAATGTGCGTATTGGGGTCAAGTTTTCAAAGAAAATTGGGGGTGGGTTTTTCTGCTCGTGTTGATAATGGGTTTATTGAGGTCATTAAACACCGAATACTTAAATCGCACTCAATTTTAGGACGTTCTTCTATTACTTTCTGTCACTACGGTACCCCTTAAAGTGGCAGGGACGACTAGACGAGATGTATTTGGCGAATTCAAATTCAGTTGCGGTAAGATCACGGCTAGCCACATGTTACTGGTAACAAAACGCTTATAAGCTGTCTTGGCATTCAATCGAGATGCCGTCCCGGTACAACGGGGTTAATAGAAACGCATGTCAAATAAATCAACACGTTAAATTCGATTTTTCGTTAATTCAATCTTGTTTGTTACTGACATGGTGGCAAAACTAAATTAATTTCAGTTGCTTTAAAATATTGTAGTCCTTGTTATTACAAGATGTTTAACTTACTTGAAAATCGCCTTCAAAATTTTGTTTCCATTATGGTTGTCGGCATTTAACTTGAGCTCTCGGCGAAGTCGTGAAGGTTGGTATGCGCGTCGTATCGTCTTTAAAGTAAGGTCCATAATCACTTAAAGTAATTATGGATCAGCGCTCAAGACAAGTACCGGCTACTGTAACCCATTTTACGGTACAACGTTAAGCCAGCTCAAGATCAAACTGTCAAAAAGTGTTAAAACTCACGTCCAGGCCAGACGTCAGTTGTATGACTGTACCGTAAACCTTTTAGTCACGAATTTAAATTACTTTTAATTTGGAGCTCAAAAAAAACATTGGATTTTGTAGTTAACGTTTCTGATTGGTTCACGGGTAGCTTCTCCATTCGGGATTGGATTTAGCAAAAGTTTAATTGAATTTTTAGCTAACTTGTCACTCAGTGTTGGAATTATTTCTCTGAGTCGTTCAAAGAGTGAAGCTTTGCAGTTATTTAATCATTTATCTTGCTGTTTTAGCACAAGTCAAAGCTTGTTTTATCTTGGGAGTAACTTAATAACCTTTTACTTTGATGACATTATTGTTTTCACTGGGTTCCTGGTAAAAGCCTTTCGACCTCTAAGGATGTTTTATGAGCTAATAGCATGGCTACCTACTAATCGTTCTCATGGAGTTCGTGCCTAGACAACAGAAGAAGACCTCTAATAATTTTATAAAAAAACTAGCTGACCCGGCAAACGATGTTTTGCCATATAAAATGTTTGGGGTGGACAACCCTTATCATTTAGGGGTATGAAAAATAGATGTTGGCCGATTCTCAGACTTGCCCGATATGCACACAAAATTTCATAAGAATCGGTCAAGCCGTTTCGGAGGAGTATGGGAACGAACATTGTGACACGAGAATTTTATATATAAGATAATAAAACAAAATATCTATTAACACTATCATTACAAATTCTTAGTACCTAAGTACTAAGTTTCTTTTAGATACATATTACCTATGCTCGTATGACTTCTGTCGCAAAAAAGATTAGAGTAGAATTAATCTTCCTTTAATTGACGACCTATGTGGGGCAGCGGGCTAAGTTCCGCCTGCGACACAGGAGGTTGCGGGTTCGGTTCCCGCCTTGGGACAAATGTTTGTACAATCTACAAACATTTGTTACGGGTGTTCTGGGTATTTGCTATGTACGAGTATAATAAAAAGTATCTATCTATGCAAAGTATTGTATTAAGTATATTATTCATATAGTACCCATAACACAAGCTCTGCTTAGCTTGGGGCTAGATGATGCTGTGTGGATTGTCCGGCATTATTTATTAATTTATTTATTGATCATTAATACAATCAAATAATCGTCCTGTTATAAAGGCCCTGTTGAAAACCAGGATCGAAACTTTTTGGTTGGCATTTATGCTGAACTGGCTCTGTACAGCATAGCATTTATCATTCTTGCTCTTAAAACAGGTTCGTTTTATCTAAAAACAGCCAATCAATGAAAGTATTACGTTCGTTGTTTTGAACTCGTGTCCATCAAAATGTCGGTCGTGGATTGCGACACCGAGTTATGATCCCAATAAATTCCAATGGCTTCACAAGGTTTTTAAATCCGTCAATAAAATGTTTTAAAGCCATATTATTTCTGTTTATTTTACACTCATTGTTGCTTGTTTCAAATGGGCATGTGATGCGAAGGAATGAGGACCATGTTGTGAGGAAAGTTTTGAGTATGAATGTGCAGGGTTACAAGACTAGAGGGAGACCAAAGAAAAGATGGATGTATTGTGGGACAGATGATATGGCTAGAAAAGAGGTGACTCTTGAGATGACGGCAAATAGAGATGTATGGAAGAAGAAAACATGCTGCGCCGACACCAAATACATTGGGATAAGGGCAGGAAGATGATGTTGCTTATTTCAAAACAAGTTTAATGAAAACCTCGTTACAAAAACATAGTAAACTAATCTCTTGAAATTCCCTTACAGCAAAAATACCGATATCAGTTACTTAAAAATAACAGTAACTCATCATATTTGTATATGTCGTGATGGCCTAGTGGTTTAGACCTTACCTCTCATGCATGGGGTTGTGAGTACAAATACGGGCACCTCGCAATGTGACTTTTTCAACTCATAATAATATGAAGCATCCTATTGTCTTCCACCGGCCTTTGTTACGGCGCTTTTCCACTTGTGTTTTGTATAGCTATCTTTATTTCTAAATATACCATAACATGGCACAAAAAAACCTTTCATTGTTCTTTCTATGGATATAATTCTTCTTTAACGTGTTGCCCAGTGACTGGGTTGGAAGGTCAGATAGGCAGTCGCACCATGTAAAATACTGGTATTCAGCTGCATCCGGTTAGACTGGAAACTGATTTCAACAGTTGGGAAAAGGTTACAGATGATAAATTACTAGGTCCTACACTCCCTGTGTCGTGTATACCAGGTTCTTCTTAACCCTCAGTAAGACCTGGGACTAGTTACTTTTTTTCTATTTTACAAATAATAAAATCTTCTTTATAACAAGGTTGTACATAATTTATTAAAGGCCGCTGAATAAGCTCAAATAATTGTACGCAACATTTTGGGGTGAAATAATTCATATCTTGACCCTGGCGAGACATTTTGAGAGATTTGAGCGGCAGGGGTGCTGAATGCTGACAAAGGGTGGCTGATTGTCGTGGATACGCGAGATAAACCCTTTGGAACAAAGAAAGGGGGGCTTCCAAAGTTAATGAAGATATTTTAAGTTTATTTAACATAGAAAATATATAATACCTTTAAAAAATGAAAATATGTTTTAGAGTACAAGCCATTACAAAATTAAATAACTAAAAACTAAGTAGTTTCTAGAATAAAAGTTTTTGTAAAATTAATGTGACAAACTGTCAATTTTCCTACTTGGTTGTATGAATTTTCAACAGCCAATCACATGACTTGACTTGCCAATAACTTGCGACGCATTGATCATTTCTTATCCTAAAATTAATGCGCAATGACCAGTGAATTTCCTTCTGTACCAATTAAAATTGGACATTGCTATATAAACGGAGTATTATTAATTAAAAGATCTGCCTTGGCATAAACCCATCGGGACAATGGCTGAATAGGGGATACGTTTACAGATAAAATTGAAAAGCGCGCACATTTCGTACATAAATGCCCCACAGATAATTAAGGAATTAATACCATTCAGCCAGCACAATGGGTCGCTTCAATTATTTGGCTGAATTGTTTGTATTGAACCTTTTTCGGCGACTGGCGGGAAACGATGTGAATGCCGCGCAAAGTAGCGATGTCACTTCGCTGTCAAATTGGCAACTGATTAAACGTTTTTATGTTTGTTAAGTAATTAAAACAGAAATAAAATGCTTTCGGTCTTTTGTTCTCTCACAATTACTTACCTACCTTAAATGTTTTAACGTTTTTCATGTTCGAAATATTTTTAGCAGCGGTTAAGAGCAATCAAATTAAAGCTTTTAAAAAAAAAACGATGGCCAGGCACGAGTGCTTTATAATTATAAATGTGACGTAAATTAGAACGTGTAATTGTTTAACGCGATGCGCTATCCGAAAAAAACCGGATATTGCAGCACGTTAAAAATATTGACGAGCAAACTTCACTAGCGCGATTCAGCAAAGCCACTTAGCACAACGCCATTTATGAAATATTAATGGAAGATTAAACTTTCAACAAACCCCACCTGTGCAGCCTACTTAACAATGTAAGAGGTTAAGATTGTTTTAACTGAATAAACAGTAGAATAATGCCACAACAAAGTGGAACACAGCAGGGATTATGATCTGCGGTTACCTACTAGTTCTTGATCTCCTTTGAAAGATAAGTTGACTTACCTTTGTAGGTAATTAAATGCGTATTAGTTTGGCTGCGTATTAATAACTGTTTGATATGGCTGCCATTGTCAGAGGCTTGGTTCGTATTAGTAAAGGTAATGTCTTACTTCAGAGGCTTTGGTAGTACTGTGCTTCTTTTATTAATGATTTTTAAACTCAATCACATCTACGTATAACTCATTTATACAAGTTAAAGTTAAGAGCTCCAGAAATTGAAAAAAATAGAGATCACTCACACTCAGATCAATCACAATTTTTTCAATTTAATACTCCGTCAATTCTGAAAGTGTATTAAAAGATATTGATTAAAGTCATCATCATCAATTGCCAACTATTCCCAACTATTTTGGGTTGATTTCTAGTCTCACTGGATGCAGCTAAATATCAGTATTTTACATGGCGCGACTGACCTCCATTTAACCCACTGGGCAGCACGATATTCCATGAAAGACTGGTTGTCAGACTTCGGGCTTCTAACTACCCGTAATGATTGTCAAAGATCGATAGGATAGGATGGGGATTAATTAACTTCCATTCTAAAATGTATTATGTAGATAAGAATAGTTTAACTAAAAGCTAAAAGAAAGCGTTACCCACGTAAATAAATCTTTTACAGCACTGAATTACACAATCTACTACTACAACTTCACAATTTTATGGGGTGTAAGTTTATCATAACTTTACTCCACGTTTATTAATATGGGGAGAAGAGGGGGGGGGGGGATGTATACATAATAAGGCTCTATTTTGACAACCACACTTTTTCGGTTTAATACCCTCAATTTTGCATGCCCAAGTACCCTCATTTTTGCTCAACAAACCTGTCAGCGGGCTGGGTGGTGGAGGCTTTGCGTCCCGGCAGGTTTCCGGATCCGTTTCCTCATTTCCGGCGTTTCCGTGATGGAGCGTTAATTTTCGAAGTGAGTTCGTGGAGGGTGAGCAGAGTTGTGTGACGACGCGTTTTATTGTGACGGAAATTAGTTTAGTTCACTGAAGTTGGAATGGAGAGGAAATCGTGTATGGGGAATTGTTGTACAAGCTGTTGAACTTGGTATTCGTAATGATTGTAAGTTTTTCGTGACTTTGTAATAACAGCCGCGCGAGTCGTTCTTCGATCTAAATCGATCCATGAATGGGTGACTATCCATTTTATACCGAATCGTACGTTAAACCGTTAAACCTGACTGTAATTTTTAAATCTTCGGCAGTTGTTATGGGTAGTTAAAAGCCCGAAAGTCTGACAATCAGTGTTACCAAGGCGTATCGTGTTACTCAGTAACTGAGTTCTAAAAGCCAGATAGGAATTCGATTGGAGAGGAATTCACCGAAGAGTTTTTAGTAAATTCTGTGAAAAACATAATTGAAATGGTCAAACTGACATACATTGCCATTGACGGTAGATATTAGTTTATTTGAAAAAGAATAAAACCAGAAAAACAGTGTTTTCAACTACGTTATATGTTTTTTATTTACACTGAAATTTATAGAAATTTTTCACTTTTATATTCCGGTTCGGACTGGGGATTTAATAAACTAAAACTGACTGTAAATGTGTACATACAGTTTTATTTAACAATTCAACTTATATAATAAACTAAAGTGTAAATAATGTAGTAACAAGCCTGTTTCTACCCTGCCCTGCAGTGCAGGGCAAAGGCCTACTCTCATACAACAAACTCATGAGCATTAATCACCAAGCCTGCTCACCATGTGTTTCTTCACCCATGGGTCAGTTGGTTCACATCAATTCAACACATTAATTGGAAAAATCACATGGGCACTTTTCCGGATTTGAACCCTTAACTTCGTGAATGAGAGGCGAGGTCTTAACCATTGGACCATCACGACAATAATGACTAAACTATTCTACGAAAATATTCTATTGTTTGCGTTAGAAGCAAATATATAATTTGAAAATAAATAGAATGGCTCACTTACCAACATTAGGTCATAAAATAGGTTACTTTAACACCAAAAGGCAGATAAGAGCTGACAGATACTATCGCTCCCAATATACTCGTAAAAACATATCCGATCCAACGAAGCGAAACCTTCTTTTTGCACCCTTCTGTTGGAAACCCCTTATCCAAGATCAGCACTAATCCTGATACATTATTTATAAGCTACTGTATCTTTAGATAAAATATTGTACATACAGGGCAGCAATGAAAACAGTTTGATTTAATTTTCCTTTCACGCTCAGAAAGAAAGATATATTTTCAGTGGTGTAAAAGTATTTATTGGATATATTAAAAAATTGACTGGTTCATTGTACTCATCACTACGAACAACTTTGACTATGGGACCAACACTGATTTCGCGAAAAACAAACCTACTCCCCCATACATTTATGTACGCATAACTCGGAAAAATGTACTAAAAAGCTGATTTTGTTTTCCCGATTTCGTGTTTGGTCCCATAGTAAAAAATGTTGATAATGATGAGTACAATGGTCCCTTAAGAAGTAGTGTGATTATTCTGTTACTTACACATTATATAAATCCAATGAACTACAATTTACGCAATATGAAATGTAAAATAAAGGTAAAACCGTCCCTTAATAAACTTCTAACATATTATAACTTAGTTTGAAATATGTCGACATCTCGCCTCTATTCCCCGTAGGGGAGGGAGATAGACCCTACTTTACCAAGTATGTTAAGTCCTATTATATATATAGTATTAGGCCAGCCCATTGCCATCAACTGTGTATTGATGTAGACTCCGGGCTTCTACCGAGAAAATCCAGATGGAAAAACTCAACATCACTTTTTCCGACCCGGGAATTAAATCCAGGACCTCACACTCTGCAGTCGCCACTAATAACACCAGCTTATTATTTTCCCACTGCAGGGCAAAGGTCTCTTCTTCCATAGAAGGAATAGTCACCACATTAGCTGAAGAGGGTAAGCGACTTCAAACTTACGAACATACGTAAATTCACGCTTTTTCCCCATAGGGGTTTGCAAACAGGGGTATGGACCTCATGCTTAGCAGTGACTAACTCAGTAAATCACTAGACCAAGGAGACCTTCAGTTTTTTACAAAGATTTCTGAAACAGTATATTTCAATTATAGTTCAACTAAAATGTACTGTAGTAGCCCATATCCTTCGCATACTCAAGCTTTTTAAATCTATATAGCTTTAGTAATCTGTTAAGGATCTTCTTGTAAAGTAGACCCGGTTTCGGTCGCCGGAAGCTAGAACCCGGAACAAGAGGTGGGTCCTGATGGGTCACGAAATTGTAAAAGATTAATTTAATGGGTTTAGGGAAACCATTACAAAAGTGAAAGCTTTGAAGTCCAGCATTTTGAACATAATTTCTTACTCCTCCGCTGTTCTTTTCTCATTAATTTCGTTGCGGGATCAAAGACGGTTGAATCATATCTCCGGGACACGTCGAGCTTCATTGTCTCGATGATTTTCTAGTGGTCGCCACTGTTGATTCAGATTTTCAGAAGTTGCAGTGGTATGGGAAAAGTGTGGCGGGTTTGTCCCATTAAAACAAGGAAAAAGTGGAACATAAAGAAAATGTGGGTAAGGCTTGTCGTCTTCTTGAAGAATAAAATACGCTCACGTCTAAGAAATGCACACTCATTCAATACATCCAAAAGAGAGCGCCTATAGATATGTTGTGGTTTCAAATCCAGGTGGGTATCCACTGTCTTTTTCAATTCATTTATACTTTCTTTTCTTTTTCTTTCTTTCTTCTGTCTTGATGGCCCAGTGGTTTAGGCCTCGCCGTGCACGAGGTTATGGATTCAAACCTGGGCAAGTACCAATGTGACTTTTTCAATTCATATGTACCTACTACCTAAGTTTATCTTGGACATGGACATGGACGGTGAAGGAAAACATCGTTAGAAAACCTGGAACCTAGTGAAATACTATGGTAACCGATTTCCTCACAACTCCTCGCCACTTTCTTCATAGAAACGCTTCCTACAGAACTCAAGTTCCAGCGGTTCGAAACAACGCGGTACCGTAAAACGGGGTTAATAGAAATGTAAGTGGTGAATAGAAACGAAAAGTTGAAGGGTTTTTCGCGTTAGATTAACATTGTACTACAAGGAGTATTTATTTTTTTGAAGAAAAAGAAATTAAAAATTTCGACATTTTTTAGTAATAAATAATATTGAATAAATGTTAAAATCTCATTTAAAGATTTGTTTCGATTCACCCCGTTTTACCGTACAGACGTTAAATACACGCCGATCTTAAACAGTTAAATATTAACCCAATCGCACCCTTAACTGGACATCATTATATATGGGGGTCGGTTTCGGACCTTTAGGGGCCGATAGAGCTGTTTGGGCACAAAGTGACCTTTAACTAAGGTACACAACATAATTAGCAAGTTTATGGAGCGTGTGTATCGGTTAGACGGTTATGTCGGCTGGCATAAATTGACTGGAGTCGATCCGGCATTTATGAATTATTTTAGATGGTTAAAATAATAAGGAGAGATGCCTGGGTTAGAGGAACTTGCGGCTAAATAAAAACAGCCGCACGGGTTGATCGAAGGTTAAGCTACGCTTGCCGAGGTCAGTCTGTGGATGGGTGACCGTTCTTAACATATCGAGACTCCTCCGTGCCTCGGAAAGCACGCTAAGCCGTTGGTCCTGGTTGTTATTTGTAGATCTTTGACAGCCGTTACGGGTAGTCAGAAAATTGTGTTGCCCAGTAACTGGATTGTGGAGGTCAGATAGGCAGTCGCTCCATGTAAAACGTTGATATTCAGATGCATCCGGTTAGACTGGAAGCCAAACATAGTTGGGAAAAGGCTAAGCAGATGATGATGATGGTCAAAGTAATATAGGAGTATTAGTAGGAGGCACCTCGCTACTAAAACAGACACATGTGGCGTTCAAAGGTTAATCTATGCTTGCTGAGGTCGGTCCATGGATAGGTGACCATCCTCCAGTTCCGTCTGAACCGACCTCAATATTGTTGGGAACAGGCAAATTGCGATGAAAAAGCTTGCTCCCAGAACTATGGTGTTTCATGACAAGATAACAGAAGAAAAATAAAATATTTTAAATTTTTATATAACTACGAAACCTTCTTCGTTTATCTCAAAAGCCTTCGTTCTAATTAAAGTGGTCTGGATAAAAACGATCGATTGGACTAAGTTGTAATAATGAGGGAACGTGACGGTAGCGCCGACTCGAGATTTGTAATCCATTGTAGACACATTCGTATCGGTAATCGATATTCTATACGTACTCGTATATACACTGATCGTTCTGGTGCTGCTCAGAAATTTTTGATAACATTTTTAAACCTCTCAACCACCACAAGCAAATTAAACCGTAATCAAAAACAAATAGAGTCTAAAACAGTTTAAGGTACCATGATACCATGAGTTCAGTAGACAATTGTGGAGCTTTGAAATTCGTCATCGGCTTTATCCTCATTTTGACGATAACTTTTTGACTGGTAAAAGGTACTGGGAAATCATCTTTTCTTTTCAACCCAATGTGATTATTAATTACAAGGTGAAATACACGTCTTTCATTAAAAATCTCATTAGGTCAGGTAAAAATCATGATTGAAAAAATAAACATCGCATCGTATCAGTGCGTTGTCAATGACCCTTCCACCCTGTATATACACAGTTTGAAGCAAAATAACCATGACAGTTTAAGTTCCTATAACTAAAACGAGCTACATAGTTTTGCCTCATGCGCACGGGCTAAGTATCCAACGTTCTGTAAACTATTGGCAACTTGACAACTATTACATAATGTACTTAGTGCAGTTTGTTCTAAGTACACTATGTACTGCCTGAATTGTTACCCCATTGGCTGTAATATCCTCCATTGGCAACTTAATAAAATAAAATAAAGTGATACTTAACCCTGTCAAAAAAAAAAAAAAATTTGTTTCTACTACTTAGAGATAAATTGTTACTGCTGTCTTAGTAGTAGAAATTCAACCTACGAGTATTTAGCTTTTTGCAGGTCTTCTATAAAAAGAGTTACTATGCCAAATCTCACAATCCTCCGTATGCGTAGATAATATGCGAAAAAATGGGAACAAAGTTTTCTCTGCACGTAACCTCCTATATATTTTTCTGTACGTTTTTTTTTTTTTTTTTAAACGTTGCAATTTCTCCGCACTAGGAATTTCTCCTGTATCGTGGGTGCGTTTACAAACATTTAAACTCACATACACAAACAGCCAGACCCGGAACAACTACCTGTAGGCCATACAAATATTTTTTCCGTGTGGGGATCGAACCCACAACACGCGGCGCAGCAGCCGATGGCTCAACCACCGCGCCAACCGTGTCGTCGAACGTGTGTGTGGCACTGAATCCCTATACGGCTGGACCGCTTATATTGTTTTTTTTTAATAGGAAATTAGCCAACGACTGTTGTGTCTACTAGTCTAGGTTATAAATTTATTATAATACAATCGTTCTTCTGTTGCATTTTACCAGCATGATCTAAAACTCATTAATTATCACGATTAGTCTCTAAATTGCTCTTAAACGCAATAGAATCGCTAAACTTTTTTGTCACGTTCATCGTCTATCAGTTAGAACAGTGATTCTCAAAGTTTAACTTCTAGCCCCCAGGCGCTTCAAGTTTTCTTGGCGCTTCTCGACACACTTCGCAAATCTCTTGGAACTGTTAAGAGCTAATTTAACTAAACACCTGAAACTTTTCTCCAACTGAGGTGATAAAAAGCTATTAAGAGTCAATTTGAGTTAATATTCCAAAAAGTTTGGAGCCGGTAATCTTGGATATATGTATACCTACTTCTTCTGACTGAATTTTGGTCAAGGCAGCTATTCCAGGTACACTGATACTGTATATACACTCTTAAATTTCGATTGAACGGCCATCTAACTGAAGAGCGATATTGCGCAACTTTACGCCTTGAGGCAGGGGTTTTAAGAAAAAAACCCACTAAAAATATATAAAAAAAAATTTGCAATAAAAACACACAGTTTTGAACATTGGTCCCAAACTAGGCAAGCCTGTATCTTGGGTATCATTACAGACCGCCAACTTCCGAAGTCTGAGCTAACACTGAAAACTTCCTATTGGAAGACCCAAAAGTACTTTGCACGACCTGGAAATCAAACCGAGCCGCATTTGAGACAAACACCAATAATGGGCGGCTAATTTATAATACAGTATGGCAAGGGAACCATTACGTTTACTTACTAAAACTCATGTTTTGCGTTTTACGACAACAACCTCAATTTCAGTGACTTTTCTAACAGAAAACATACTAATTCAAATGAGAATTGTAATGTAGGGGTGAAGTTTCGTGGTTTGTTTGACTTGTTGTATTTTTGTCATAATTTGACATTTGATTATATTTTGTTATTCTACTTGTCTAATTTAATTGATGTTTGAATTGCTTATGCTGTACCTATATCATATACAAATGTAATTTATTGTAATCGTTAGCACATTATTTTAATTAGTTGTATTTTTTTGTTTTTTATTTTACTTTTTTATATGTTTAGTAGTGAATAATAAAATTGATCGAATGTTATTATAATACATATTTGTAAGCCGTAAAGATTAAACATGACTGTGATCTCTTCTGCAGTGTACTTAACATCTTGCATGCTTTGTGTGTGCATACTCATGTTTCTAACAAATAAATAAACTCTGAACTTCATGAATATTGATAATTTAAGCAAGTTCACCGCTGATAGTAGTTACTAGCTCATGTGGACATTTGGAACACCAGAGATAACGTAAGAGCATTGCAAAACCAGAGACTAAAATGTCTCACGTGTTCGATAAAATCCGTTATGTCACCACACACTGGAAATAAACCCAATAAGCCTAACAACATCCATTCCTATCTGTATCATTTTCTCCAAGATCCTAACAACT
Source organism: Phlogophora meticulosa (assembly GCA_905147745.2). Lineage (NCBI taxonomy): Eukaryota > Metazoa > Arthropoda > Insecta > Lepidoptera > Noctuidae > Phlogophora > Phlogophora meticulosa. The sequence goes on from LR990534.1 coordinate 3,970,349, forward strand.
AAGCCACTACCCGCAAAAGTCATAACACTTTGAGAAACAAGGCCCATAATATGAATTTACGACCTCCATGCAGGCCGGGGGGTGCTATCGCTGGCAATTCATTGTCGATGTCAAGGGGCATCACTGCTCCGTGCCAATAGCTTTTATATGGTCTCTCTAGCGTAGATATACTTAGACACCTAATAGGTATGAATATACATATGTGTAGCTACGGGCTTTTGGTAGAAGCTTGAAAGGAAAACCGAATTATTTGGTCAGGCCCGTAACGTAATGCCTAGGTTTGTAAGTGAAATCTATAATATACCAGCCTATTCAAAATAAAATCATAATGAAAATTAATTTATTCAAATTAGGCTGAGAAATATTATTGTCTCAATGCAGGAAAGTCATGAACATTAATCACCACGCTTGCTCAAGGCATATTGGTGATTGGCAGATTATAAGGCCAGGTTACGATATTTTCCTTCACCGATGTTAGTGGTTTCTAAGATAAACTTAGAAAGTACCTACGTATAAATTAGATAAAGATATAGATAAAGATATATTTATTTGAAGGAGTAACATTGGTACTCGTCCGGATTTGAACACAAGCTCGTGCATGAGAAATAAGGCCTAAACCACTCGACCAACACCATTCTATTGGCACACCAAAATTATATGATGCCCAAATCATTTCACTAAATAATTCGAGCAATATCCATATTCAATTTCCCTCAATTCCGTGGCATGTTCCGACATATGCTAATCAAAAATATAATCCGCTGAATCTAATCTAACCAATTGTTGGAACAACCAACATTGGACATCACTGTTCGTGAACAACGGCATATTCACAATCAGCGGGGGAATGTAAAAGCATGTCAATTCCAACGGATACTAGACACAAAGGGTTTGAGTGTACTCCACAAACTGGCAAAGTAATTGGGACCAGCTTATTAGAACCGGTCGCTTTGTGAATGACAGAAAACTAGCCTGACCTTGAAATATCACAATAGCAAACAATTGAAAATCGTTGGAAGTTCTTTTATTTCCCCCATCATCTATGATCTGTTTAGCTGACAAATTGAATATTTCACATGCATTTCTGAGTATTTTTCAACACTAAAAATGGCGATTGCTAATTTATTAAAAAAAAAACTAAATAAGTCGTGAGACCCACATCGATACTCATAATATTAAGACTCGTAAGTCAGTACACCTTACAGCAGGTTGAGAGCTAACTGCTATTAATATTAGGATTCCGCTGATTATGAATATTTACCAAACGTACTTCTTTACATAAGTAAAAAAAATAAAAATAAAATAATGCTGGACAATCCACACAGCATCATCTAGCCCCAAGCTAAGCAGAGCTTGTGTTATGGGTACTAGATCACTGATATGCTTAATACAATACATAACATAGATAGATTTTTTTTTATTATACATAGCAAATACCCAGAACACCCGAAACAAATATTTGTAGATCGTACAAACATTTGTCCCAAGGCGGGAATCGAACCCGCAACCTCCTGCGTCGCAGGCGGACCTTCACCCGCTGCGCCACATAGGTCGTCAAGTGCTTCCAAAACAAATCTCTTACACAGTAAACAATCGACTCGTTAAACATTTTATATTTCTCTAGCTGTACCCACGGTTTTGTCCACGTGGAATTTAACAAAACGTATTTTTTGTTTTCAGTTTTGCGTGGATACTAATTATTAAAAAAAAAGTAGCCCAAGTTACTGCTTAACACATCAGCTATCAACCAGTGATAGTCCCGTCAAAATTTGTCAAGCCGTTTCAGTAGACATACCTACAGACAGAAATAAAAATAAAAATTGGCTTTTTGGTATAACTACTATATTAAATCTCATATGCACTTAGTAAAAAGCTGTTATTTTGTCATTAGCACAATCTGACACTTCCATTTTATTTAGTCGTCTATAGATGTATAGATATTTCGAGCGTAAGAATGCAACCAGGACGAATATTCTGCCAGTGTGTGTGCAGTATAATAAGTTCCGTTCAGTATATAAACCTTACGGTATTATCTACATTTCATTAAAATATCAGAGGACTCACTGAAACGTGAGTAGGTACCTCTATGCAACCACTGCGGCGCACAATAGTTTCCGGACACATATATCCGGACAGGGCCGAGTGCTGCCGGAATTCGGCACCTGTGGGATTGCACCTCTGTAATTTTAACTTAATGACGACAGAATTTCCAAGTGGACGGTAGTTTGGTGATATTGGAGTAGATAGGCACTCGTATAATTAACGCAATGACGATGTTCTATTTTGATAATGACGGTGTATTGTCATTGTACTGAATACGTTTTAAATGTTTGGATAAAACGTATCAATACAACAAACTACAAATAAATAATAAATAAATAAAATAAATAATGCTGGACAATCCACACAGCATCATCTAGCCCCAAGCTAAGCAGAGCTTGTGTTATGGGACTAGATGACTGATATACTTAATACAATACATTACATAGATAGAATTTTTTTATTATACATAGCAAATACCCAGAACAACCAGAACAATTTTTTTTTTTTTTCAAAAAAAATAAAAAAAATGCTTGAATAGAAAGTATCGATACAACAAACTACAAATAAATAATAGGATGTTTCTGTTTTTAATGTCAAAATAGCAGCTTTTTATAAAATGCATATTATTGTGAAAGTATGTTCGTTACTTTTACAAAACATTTTTTTTCTCATTTTTTGTTGGTCCTTCTGTTTGTTCCAGCTAATCGCCTAAACGGCTATACGTTTTTGGCGGGATTTTCACTGGCCTACAGCTGATGTTATAAGGATTGCTTAGGCTACCTTTAATTTAAAAAAAGATATAAGGTTCAGCGCAATAAAAACCCATTTCGTAAATTATGCGATAAAAAAAAAATTGTTGAAATATACGCGGGAAAAGTCGCGGGCGAAGTACTAGTAATTTATACAGAACTTGCGGACCCAACAGACGTTCTCCCGATATGAATGTTGGCTTCCAACCAGATTGCAGCGCCATCTTCCTCCACACAATCACACACAAAAAAAAACATTTAAATCGATCCAGCCCTTTATACGAAAGTTATACGTAGAATAGAATTATAAATAAAGACTAGCTGACCCGGTAAACGCTGTTTTGCCATTTTAAGCTAAAATACCCAAAACAAAATTTGGGATGGACCACCCTTAACATTTAGAGGGATGAAAAATAGACGTTGTCCGATTCGCAGACCTAACCGATATGCACACAAAATTTCACGAAAATCGGTGTAGCCATTTCGGAGAAGTTTAATTACAAACACCGTGACACGAAAATTTTAAACATTAGATAAGAATATTCACACAGCTGTAGTAAGAATATACACTGCCACAAGATGATAAACACTTTTGTCCCAGCAAAATTACAACATTTTAGCACCAAGATAAGACTTTTCACAAGTAAAGTGAAACTCAATACTTCTACCAATGGAGTTATTTCATTCCGTTTCAGTATAAAAACTTATTAACCCTGTTTATCCATCAATAAAATATGTAGGGATATATGCGGAGGGATCGTACGGATGTCTCATATATTCCGACAAGCATTTATCACTCCTGTTTTGATCCCCTTTGAGGTGAGCAGAAATGGTCTTATTTTGGTATTTTTTGAACATAAGGTGAACTAGTGACAAGTAAGAACAAATTTATCCAACCTAGATTAAGGCAAACTCTAGAATAAAATAAATCTTAACTTTAAAAATGGCCGCTCCAAATAAGCCCAATTCAGCAAAAAAATCCAGACAAGATACTAGGCTTGACTCTACTCTTCATTTACGATCCAAGTTTTTAAGCGACTTCAAAAGGAAGTAAGTTCTACGTTCGGCTGTGTGTATGTTCACCGATTACTCCGTCAATTGCAGCCAATTTTGAAAATTATATTTTTTGCTACGAGTTTGTGGGTTCAAACCTGGGCAAGTACCAATGTGACTTTTTTAATTCATATGTACTTTCTAAGTTTATCTTGGACATCACTGACATCGGTGAAGGAAAACATCGTGAGGAAACCTGGACTTATGTAATTAATATAAGTCTGAAATCGCCAACCCGTCTTGAGCAAGCGTGGTGATTAATGCTCGTGCCTTCTCTGTATGAGAAGAGGCCTTTGCCCTACAGTGGGACTTTTTTGCTTAAAAGGGTATACTCTCCATGTGTTTATTTAATTGTCACCAAGTCAGGATTTGATGACGCGATCTTAGAAAAATCGAGAGAACACTTCAAATATTGTAGTAAACTTCTATTTGTAGTGAAACTGAAGCAGGGCCGTCTAGTGGCAACAATGGAAACCACAACTATTCCATACAAATTGACTTAAGTAAATGCTAACGTTACCGGGATCGAATAAATTATACGAGTACTCGCACGAGACCCTCAGATTCTGATTTACATGACCACTTTTCGCTTACAAGGACTGAACCAACTTCCTTGATAACTTCAAGCAAATAAAGAACTTGTGCCAAGTAACTATAAAGTTTGCATTTGCTTCAAAAGTTTCAGCATACTTCGCGAAGTCGGGTAGCAATTAAATAAAGGACGTTTGTGTGTTTAAGTTGAATATTTACAGAGTTGATGGAGAAGTAAGAATAAGTTGACACTGGGATATTTGAAGGAGTTAATTATTTGCTTGAATGTTTAATACAAAGGAAGTTTAAATACTCGTGTTAATTATCTGGAAGTTTAAATCCCGCGGGAGTCCTCTCTTTAAAACTGTAGTTACTCCATTTTGGCTTTTCGCGGCTGCATGGACCATCGACATAAATTGTCGGTACAGTTGGCGCAGTGGCTGAGCGATTGACTGCTCCGCCGCGTGTCGTGGGTTCGATTCCCGCACGGAACAAATATTTGTATGGCCTGCAGGTAGGGGTTTTGGGTCTGGCTGTTAGTGTATGTGAGTTTGGATGTTTGTAAACGGAATGGAAGCGTACGCTTTTGTATGGAGACCATACAAAATCGTTGTTTTCTTGTGAGAAGTCGCTTAATATGTTTTTTTTTCTAACTAATTGCCTAATTTGTGTTTTATTTGTTTGTTTGCTGTGTAGCCAAACTGAAAATGATAATACATGTCTATTTTAACCAAAAAATATATGAATAGAGTTACAAATATCAACACTATAAAGTTCTATTCTAAATCTCCTGTTCGCGTGCTATCGAGTACGTAATAAGATGAGCGTACGAAACCGCTACGCTGTTCAGGAAATCGAATACTGTCTACAAAGAACTCCTTTGTAGACAAACACACGTGTCGTTCACTATGTCTTTGACAAAATACTTCAAGTGATCAAACAGGATTATCTTGCTAAAGAACTACCTTTTTTATACCAATATTTTTTACGAAGTCTCCACTATAAAAATCGAAGATTTTTCGAGCTAGTGGTCGCAATCGCTACAGGACCTCAAATGCGCTTAGTACAACGAAACCAGAACAACACGCGCTGAGCACGAGGTCTTAGATTCGATTCCGGGTCGAACAACTTATTCTTGAGCTTTTAAATTTGAAATTTCTAAGCAGCCCGTATTCTGGATTTGTGCCCAGTTGATGACAATTTGCTCGTCCCCTATTACATGGAACTTAAACTTAATTGATGAAATATGGGTGTATAATACAATACACTTCCGTCGTCTAGATGATTATTTATTTAGTGCACACATATCTACCATTGCAGTTAAAATAAAAGAAAAACGAATACGATAAAAATGAGGTTATATCTACAGAATTCTCTCCACATTTAGTCTCTTTTCGTTTCCCAACTCTTTTACATAAATACATTGAGCTGGAATCTCGGTTCTGTAACCAAACTTCGGCGAAACTCCGAAATATGTAAATGAAAGACATTTGCGATAAGCACTGCTCTTCCTGAATTTCAGTTCTCGATTTATAGGTATTGCCTACATTTTGGAATGTGAAAATTAAGCATAAAGTCTTTCGACCGTTATCAGAATTATGAGACATGTTCAGGTAGGCGTGGGTTATCGGGTAGGAAGACAGTATTTCAATAAAATAACTGTTGCTATAATCACTTCACTTATACTTCTTGATATTACAATAACTATTTTCACAATTTAATTATGAATTGTTAAGATTAGGATAGATTAGAACTTTAACGTCCACCGAGCACGTGGTTGCGTGCGCGCTCCTCGACGGTACGACACCAAGAGCTACTTTTTACAATATGGCCGCCTCGCCAGTGCTCGGTGTTCGCTATGGGCTTTGACATGTGACATGTGACCTCTGACAGTGACGTTTAGCATATTATAAAATGTCATCAGATATACTGAGTAGCGGATGCGCCGACAAGCATTTTGATATGCAGACTCAATCAACGGAGCGATTTCATACCATGCTTTGGGAAGTGCGGTAGCAGAACAGTATGATATCACATAACATAACATCGCGCTTGTATTCGCCAAAGGGTAAGGTAGACGTGTATCTATCTTTAGTATACCCAAATCTCCCCAGTTATTTTTATGTCCATGTAGTATGGGGTGAGCCTATGACATCAACCGTGCACAAACCCAGAAATCCCGACCACTACTGAGAAATTTCGAATGGAAAATCCGGTAATCGAACCAATCTAGAACCAACACTGTGCTACTGAACAGTGGTGGTTCTGGGTTGGTTCGTGACCGCTGCCGAGCCCAAGGAGGCTATTTGACATTGGTATAAAAATTGCATTTAAGTGATATTTATAGAACACAAGTGCCCGATAGGGTTTCCCATCGACAAAAATGATGAACTTACACATGTACATCCTTTCCATATTTCCATCTGACCTCTTTAGGGTATGAATATTCAAAAAACAGGTTTAGGTTCTCTATCGCTGTATGTTTAGACAATTTTAATTTGGCAACTCAGTTATTCTTTGCTCACAAACCTACATAAATCGATTTAAATATCATTTTTTTTTCAAAGATTTACACACTCACTTTAAAGAGAAACCAAAGGTTTAATAATAATAGAACTGTTTAGGTCACAAGCACATCACACTTAGTAATTATAATATTTGTAGAACACACCTTCCAATTAATTAAATAAGGATGATAAACGCATGCTTATTATGGAAATCCTTAAAACGGCTTTCCTTCGGTGACCCTCTTTAACCCTAACTTAATAAATCTGGTGAGTAATCACTCACATGTATGTGATTTAACGTATGCATGTATGGTGAGTAATCACTCACCAGATTCGATTTCGATTCTATATATTACGATATATCGTAATATATAGTAATAGATTATACGAACGCGCGCGACTATATACAGAATAATACCAAACTGTTCTTCTCTGAAATTTCTCATAACGTCGCTTTTTCTACCCTCGAAACAACCTAGCTTCCCCAACTTACTTCCACTCACTCTGAGCGACAATCTCCGGATCAGTCCCGCAGTTCAAAGGACTTCAAATTGCTTCCCGGCAGCGTATTGTAGGAGTACCTAATATTTAAAATCGAGTTATTCCTTACTCCTGAAAATTTCTCAAAGGCAGAAATAACAGCCAGATGGCGTTTTGCCAAGGTTTAAGATTCACGTAAATACGCGGACAATGGTGCCTAATAAATTAATTGCCTATGAACTATATTTTACTTGGACCTAGCTTGAGAGGTTGATTAAAGAAAATATCTGGGTTGAGGAATGTAGCGTCTTATTAAATTCCTCAACAGCAGGCTTGGCTTCCAATTCTAATCAAACTAGAAAATGATGAAACCTTGTAATCATATCTTCATAAGCTAAACATTACATCATACCTGTATTACCCAATATAGTACATTCCATTTTTAGTCTGTAGTAGGGGTAAACCTATTGCCATCAACCGGACTTAAATCCAGAATCTAGAAAAAAAAGTAAAGCATTATTGGGTTTCTCTATTTAGAGAAACCCAATAATACTTTGCACGACCCGGCAGTGCAACCCAAGAATCATTCCTTATAAGGAAGAATCATTTCAGCCAAAAGACGTCCACTTCTGGACATAAACTGTCTCCAATGATTTACACAACGATCGGTCCTGTGGTGCTCTCATCCATCGGCTCCCTGCAATCTTCTCTAGATCGTCGATCCACCTTGTGGGAGGCCTACCCAAGAAGAATACGTTCACACAAGCTATGATTATGCCCATAAAGTACAGTCGTGAACAAACACTTCATATCGTCGAAATTATAATCTTCTGACATTGTCTCTTGCTCGCTTCAAATAAAGAAACAATTGAAAGAGCTATAAACGAAACTCTGAAGATAAAGCTCCAGACAGGCAGACGGGTAATTTCATACACCAGTATATCTTGTTGAATAAATCTCAGGGGTGTCGTGAAATGTTTGCGTGTTTATCATTATTCCTCAGAATGTTAGTTAATAAAGGGTGACTTTGAATTCATGATCTTTCAAGGGGTGAAAGCACTTGTAAATATGTAAACCTTAATTATGAAACAAATCTTGAATCAGACGTCCTCCACGTTTTGTCGAGCAATGCAAACGTAAATGTACTGATTTATTTTTCATATATATGTTGTTCTAGAAAGGACATGCTCTCTCAACATTCTTTTTCATTTACTCTTCATTCAGAAAATGGCAAAAATATGTATGTGTATGGTAGAAGAAGACATGTTCCGTCGACTCTTAATAAATTGAGATCAATTCAAAAGTTACCCTGTATTCACTAATGTTTGAACAAGGGCTGTTAAAGATATATTAATCTTTTGAAATTAATGTTTGTGTTCTGCAGTTGATTGTATTTTTGATGAATAATCGAGGGGTTTAGATCGTTCACAGCAAAAGTCAAAATTGCTTAAAACATTCTAGATTGAATAGTGAAATTTTGGTCTGAATGGAATGTGGGCGGGTGGTATTAGGAGACTGTTTCACGTTCAATATGCGCTGATTCGCAGCGTTATTTGAATAAAATGATTTTCAGCTTTATTGCAGTTTTTTAAATCGTAAATTGCTTGCCAGATGGCTTTCTTAGCGGCTGGACTTTTGGGAACATCATAGTCTGATTATGCTTTATGAAGGCGAATATTTTTTTGAAGTGTAACTTGTTTATCGACGTATGGGAGAAATCTTATAGCAATATCAAAACAAAATCGTCACACTTTCCGACGCCATCTTGAAGAAAATCGTCACATTTCCTGTCACTTCGGACCTTCACAGCGCCATGCGTGTTTTCTTAAATTGAGGAGTGAAAAGAATATTTAAATGATAACAACACAACTGATACTATAAATGGACTTATTGAAATTCATTTAAATAAACAGTGAAAGTGAGAGATTATTTTTTGTATTGTTTTGAAAAAGTTTCACTTCACACGTGTGTACATTAATAAACACACATTTTTTTTAATAACGCCGCTATTGACATTAAAACCTTTTGCTATACAATTCATATAGACTTGTTGCCTTTTGTATCCATCAATCATGCCATCAATATCGCTTCAGCGAGTGATTATGAGAAAGGTACGAAAGGAAACCGATAGAGGTCATCATTTGTCAGAGGGGCGCAAATTACAGGCTTGACGTGATTCATCGTGCGCCAATCATTTTTCACATAACACGAAGGGAGGGGTTACGGATATTAATCTGGAAATTATGATAATGCTACAGTATTTTTTTTACCAAAATCGCTGCCAAGTTGGTCTTGTAGTCGCAAGCGCTGCTGCTGATGGTGAGGTCCTGGATTCGACTCATGGGTCGAGCAGCGTTATTGGGTTTTTCCACCTTCAATTCTCATTAACAGGCTGGCCTCCTATTAAATGTGACTTAATCATAATTGGTAAAATGTGGGTAGACTATAGACACATCTCTACCATCAGGTAATACAGACTTGATGTTCAGTATAAAGATTCAAACCTTTTAACAGAACAGTGGAATCTAGTTTTCATTACATTAATTTTTAATCTAGTAGACTACCCGTAACGACTGTCAAATATCTACAAAAGACGGCCGGAACGAACCTGTCACGAACGGCCACCCATCCACAGACTGACCTCAGCAAGCTTAGCTTAACCTTCGATCCCGTGTGGCTGATTTTATTTAGCCACAAGCTCCTCTTTAGCTACGAGCTCCTCCTTCAGTGTTTCTCAGTAATGTCTGGAAAAGACCTGACCAAAAGCCAACCCAAAAAGTCCGACTTCGGTAAAATTGAAAGCATTGAAGACGTAAAAAACGTGTTCCTCGGGCCAAATGAACTCCCTTCTAACTTTTTTAATAAAATAACGAACCTCAATTTGATCTTAATGGGGAACATAATAGGCTATTATCAGTTTGTCGGAAAAAAACTCCCGGAATTGGGTAATTTTAAAGATTACTTTCGCAATATTGTTCCTCCTTCGCGCCTACGCTGTTGGTTACCACACGATAAGATTTTTAAGTAAAGAAGTTTTGAGAAAAAAATCTTGCTTTGGTCTGCTTCATTTGGCCTTGCAAAACTGTTTGATTTGAACCTGATGTATTCAAAAGTATCGATTAATTAATTAAATTAATTGATTAATTTAAAATATTATTCAAACTATCTGCTGATGAGAATAAAAACGAAACTGATTTATTTAGTGTCATCAAGAAAACCTTACATAGATTGTTTTAAATTTAGGAACACAATGCTTTATTATCACTTGCCTAGACTTTTCCCAACTATGTTGGGGTCGGCTTCCAATCTAACCGGATGCAGCTGAATGCCAGTGTTTTACAAACAAGAATGCCCATCTGACCTTCACAACTCAATTACTTGGCAACACGATACTCCTTGGTACGACTGGTTGTCAGACTTTCGGGCTTCTGACTACCGATAACGACTGTCATAGTTCTATAAAAAATACTATATATATAGCTTGTGAAAGTTTTATATTCTCGGTTACTTTATATCTGTATCTAGTACCTGGATGACCGAGCTATTCTCGGATAAAACGTCATTTTCTAAATATAAAACCTAGCTAGATCGATTTATCGCTCCCGAAACCATACAAATTTCATGAAAATCATTGGAGCCGTTTCCGTTTGTACAAGAATTGCTCGTATAAAGGTATTAGATATATGTATTAAGAAAAAACAATTGTCGTGTATATTTTCTTTAAATGATACACTTGAGAATGGATCGACCGATTTGGGTGATTATTTATTTATTGAAGTATTAATTATTTTTCAAAAATACCATGTCCTGGTAATCATAGTTACCAAATTGCCAGGAGAAGTTTTGTTTGAAGGAAAATAAATATTAAATTCATCGGAAAAGTCTAAATATTTGCTGGGGAGTTTGTTCCACCACTTCTTCTTCCCATCAAAAACACTAGGAAGAGCTGAAGGGTGGGCGTTTTGGGGGACTGTCTGTGGTAAACGTTTTGACGTTCAAAAAGTGCTGATGCTCAGCCTAATTTTAATAAATTAATTTTGATTTTAATTTTTGTATTTTCGAGTGAAAATCTCAACAGTTAAAATGTTGTTTTCACCAGTGCGTTCAGCCATGGTGGGTCGCTAGCTAAAAATAGAAACGTTCAATGCAAAATAAAAAAGTTTTAATAATAAAATATGAAAAATGTAAATCAATTCACTTGTTTAATATTCGACTGCGACTGTCCTCGCGTACTGTATTTATGTCCTAAATATTTCGCACCGTGTGCTGAACCCATTGCTACAATATTGCAATGTAAAGTATTCATCGTCTTTTATATTGAATCCGTGAAATAGGGACTGTTTTATGGACTGGCAATGTATTGTGTTTTTTATTGTCCTGGATATATTCTCAATTTTTGTGTGAAAGGGTGTAGATTCGTTATACTGGTGATAAAGACTAGGGGCGGTAATTTTATTAGGTTATTTCTTACTTTTACAATTCATATTAACTTCCTAATATTAGACACGCCACCGGTGAAGGAAACCTGGATTTTATTTATTTATTTAGTATTAAGGCACATCAACATCATAAACACAAACAGTAAACTTATAGTTAATATAAGTTTGCAATCGCCAATCCGTCAGAAGCATAACAAAGAAGGTCGTGGTCCTGCAGTGGGACAGTAACTGGCTGGTATTATCATTAATACTTACTTGCTGCGCCGATATATTTTATTTGAAAGTAAAAAAATAGCTAAGGAGGCAAACTCCAACTCATGATTTAAGTAAAATAAATAATAATACCAGTCTGTTACTATCCCACTGCAAAATACAGAGAAGGCACGAGCATTAATCACCACACTTGCTCAAGCTGGGTTAGCGATTTAAGACTTATATTCATTTCAAGTCTAGGTTTCCACACTATGTTTTGCTTCACCGACGTTAGTGATACCCAAGATAAACCCAGAAATTACATATGAATTTGAAAAGTCACATTGGTACTTGTCCAGGTTTGAACCCGATGCCTAAACCACTGGGCCATCACAAATTAATTACGCAACAAAAATCGGCACAGTTCTTATAAGAGTGTATGGTAAATGCTATGCCAAAAAATTAAGTAAACTAGCCCCATTGCATAACATCATGCAATATCGCGGATGACTTTCCCGTTTCCATGTATAACATGACAGCATTAATGACGTCACTAATGTCAACTTGTCAGAAAAGTGACGGACCAATGTCGGATTGTTAGGAAATTAAACAGCTTGACGAAAGAGTATAATGACCCGTAGCAAGAGGGGAGGTGACGTAGGTCAACCTTGATGACCTATGACCTTTAACTAATGATGTTGTTTACTTCATAGAAAGGTTTTGAGGTTAGCTACCGACGTGTAAAGAAAATAACATCGTTAGTTACATAATTGTCTACAGAGGTCAATGTACCACGATTCTTGACGAGTTAACTTACGAATTAAGGTAATCATCGGAGCAAATCTATTGGCATTCTGTTAAGAAGACATATTTTTATTGCTGTTATTAGAACCTCATCTGTCTAGCCTTTACCCGAGCACATTGGGGACGGCTTCCAATCTAACAGAGCTAGTATTTTACCTACGTCTAGGAGCACAAAAATATACTAAATCATAATCTCAAAAATATTTTACTAGAAACAGTGACATCAATAAAAAGATCCATTACATAGAACCCATCATCTACATCATCTGCCTAGGCTTTTCCCAACTACGAGTATGTTGGGGTCGGCTTCCAATCTAACTGGACGCAGTTGAATACCAGTATTGTACAAAGAGAGACTGCCTATTTGTCCTCCACAACTCAGTTGCTCACTAACACGATACCCCTTGGTAAGACTTTTGGGTTTCTTACTACCCCCCAATAACAGCCGGTACCAATAATTTAACCTTATTTTCGAGTCACGAAGTTGGATGGTCACCCATCTACAGACCGACTTTGGCAAACCATCGTTGCTACTGCGGGCCGGCAATTAACTTATAGGTTGGAAATATATTCATTCTGGTTCACAGCACGTGGCATATTGTATTTCCAGTTTTATCCCATGGGAAAAAGGTAACAATTTCTATGTGAATGCGCTGCTTTATAAGCCCTTCTAACTCTGGGTACTTAGCTTACACACAGGTCAGGTCCCCGTCAATCACGTAAGCAATTTAATACGACCAATGTGCGAATAAATACTTAATTGATTGATTACTTGACCTCTGGCCTGCCAGTGGCCATGGCAGCAACGTTGTAGCTGTGAGTGAAGTGTCCATAGAGAGGAAAAAAACAAGAAATAAAGAGTTCTACCAGCCTGTATGCAACAAGGTCTGTTATAACATTAATCAATCAATCAATATCTTTAGTGTGGATCATAGGTAGGTACATAAAACAGGTCTTAAATAATTACGTTGAAATCAGCTGTATCCCGTTCATACATAAGTTATTTACATGCGAGTTGAATAAATACATTATTATTCCAATTGACTAAAATTTCATGCAGATTTAAAAAAAAACACAAGTACACATCAGTGTGCTACTGAACGCATCATGACTGGGAGAGACTGTATTGGATCAGTGATTTGTCTGATAGGAAGTCTTTTGTAGAGTAGTAGCATTTGTTTACTAACAGATCATTAAGAGTTTTTATAATTTCCGGAATTATTCTAATATATATATAATTAATATTATAAATAAAGATCCCGGGATATTATTAATAAAGATGCGTGATTAAACCTCTACAATAGCGTAGAATAGTGTCTACTATTGCCAAATAATATTCCACGTTAGTTACACTAAAGGCATATAAAACACCATATTAATCTCATTCTCATAACAAAAACTAAATGATTACTAATAAGTGCTTACTTTTTTCTTCGTCTTACGAAAATTGACGCCTGCCATGGTAGTGTCAGACTATTAATTTTCAATTAATACGCTGAGCAAATAAGGCGAGGAGCGTTTAAGTTTTCATACCTCCATTTTTATTTTATCCAAGATATTAACTGGCTTCGGCAAACTTCCAGCTTTCATTATTTAGGTCCGACTTCCCTCGAGATAAGTTTTGCCGGGTAAAATGGCGGTCGAAAGCTAGTAGTAAAACTATTTACACTCCAACGGCCGTAGCACAAATGCCGGTTATAGTTTTGACGAAACTCCTGGGAGAGGAATGTAGGTACCTAGTCGGAGAATTAAGTTTCACTGACCGAAATACCAAATTAGAACATGTTCATTATTCTCTGTGAATAGAGAGAGTAAACTACAGGCACGCACAAGTAGAAACGATTATAAGTAAATTCATAAAGCGTGTTTTATTAAATTCTAGGAGTTAAATTGAAAGACAGATCCACAGCGCTTTTTTATGCAGTAACCGTATAATATAAAAACACGAAAAAAAATATCGACCATAGCATGGATGTTTTTTTCGATTGTAAAGATATCTCACTACTTTTTAGTGATGCTCATTTTTATACCTTTTGTATTGAGATCACTAAATAAATAAAAAATCCGTTTCCCAATTGCCAAGGGTAGGGTTCCTTCTACGTAGAGCAGCCTCAATCAAAACATTTTTTGTAGCCATTTCAAGCAAATTTCTTGCAAAATACACACTAACAAAAATTAAAAGGTAACACTTTTGGTTTCGTCAATTTGAGGTTACGAACAATCGTTTGTCAAATCTATAAATTCGTTCGTGACATATACGAATTAGAGTAGGTTAAGAGAATTTAAATGACAAACATATATCGTTCGTTCGAAATTGCGGAACGAATGGAGTTGTGGTAGCGAACACGCGAAATTACGATTGAAACTTAGATTTTCGTTGAATTAGAGTAGACCTCCTGTAGTGTCTTTAGCATCGCAGATGCGACCACTTACTACCATACGTTAACACTTTACCTGCCAAACAACAAGACACAATAGAAAATGTATTGTGTGAAAGAATACCTGTATCGGTCATTATATTCAACCTAGATTGAACCTTATGCCACAAATTCTATTTGACCACTTATTTTGCCATTTGATCGCCAATCCATGTTTACCTATTTACTCAAACTAAATCAAAATGTTTGTTTGTTTCAGAAAACAACTCGCAGTTGGATAGAGAGCACGTTTCAGAAGAGAGACTGCAAATACTTCGTGCCCAGCGCCAAGGACGAGCATGTGTGAGTACACACCTAGTTTATTTAGGAGAGGAATGGATAAGCAGCGTCTTCTATTTTGTAGAGTTATTGGGATTGGCTCAGGTGTCTTGGAATACGAGTACATTGTAGATAACATGATGGGACGTTTTTGTCGTGACACCGCGCACAGCGCTTAGAATATCGCAGGCCGTGATTAAATATTAGCCGTCTAAGGATCTGCATAACGCTGTTGAGCTTGTTCAGACAAATGAAGGTCGCGCTCACACCGGCAGAGGGTAGTATTTACGACTTTATAAACGCAAAAAATATTATCTGTATAAATAAAACAAAATCGGGTTAGTTACACAATTTATAACTCAAGAATGGCTGGGCCGATTCTATTCGGGGTGTGGGACAAAGGCAACAAATCAATGATCACAAATCTTTGATTTGTTGCCTTTGTCCCACACCCCGAATAGCAGAGTAATTATTAAAACATCGGGAAAGATACGAAAAAGTTTGGAGGTACGAAGCTCGTCGGGTCAGCTAGTAGGTACCTAATTAAAGGGGAAGTGTCAACACTGGACTAGACCCTTAACCTGAACTTTTATGTGCTATATCTTTGTCACTTTTTATTGATTTGAGTAAGCAAAACATACGTGTCCAATATTATTTTGGTAATCTAACGGACACACCAAATAGACTTATTATATTTTTACCTAGGACACATCCCTATTCTTTTATATATATGTATGTACATATTGTATATACGTATATAAAATCTGAATCTCGGAAACAGCTCCAACGATTTTCATGAAATTTAGTATGCAGGGGGTGTCGCCCCCGAAACCCCCAAGTCCGATCCAGCTAGGTTTCATTTTTAGAAAACGTCGTTTAATCCGAGTGAATCTCGGTCATCCAGGTACTTTCTAATAAAGAGTGTTGATTTGAGTGAAATTATTTCATTAATGAACAGTACATCAGATGAGATTTCCGTCATTTTTATATACGTATATGGACCACTCTGTTTAAACAATAAAAACGCCGTAAGGACTACTTTTATTAGCTTTTTTCAGTTCAGTGAAAATAAAACATCTAACAAGATTGTTAGCGAGTGCCCTACATCTACGAACAGAATCATTATGTTAGCTCAAATATAAATTCTCATTGTTTCGCGATTCCCTAGGCTCAGGTACAAAACAATACCAACGTAATTGAACGACCGCTTCAATCTAACATAGGGCAATGTTATTCTCCAGAGGTCTGGACACATACAATTCAATACAATATGGACTTAATAAGCAGCATACATTAAATTATATTATCATTAAAACGCATCGACGGAAAGACGCATTATAGACTTGATTGTGTCAGGGATATGCTGCCAATGAATATGAAGATTTGACTTTGATAAATTATGGAAGGGTCCTTATTATACATATATCGAAATAACCTAAGACTTTTAGTTCAAACTACATTATCAATACCTTCCTAATACATGACTATGACATACATTCGGTAGGTAATACATAAGATATGTATTTGTAAAATATTGTATTTTGTAAGCATCTACTCCATTAATTTCATTTATCCGTAAAAGCACGATCATTCGTAATTTAATATCATCTTTTGCATTTTATGTTATTTTCAATAAGTCTACTCATTTTGTTTCAACAATAATGAAACTGTAACCCATCCTTATAAGCCGTAAATCAAACTCCAATGAATATTAATTACCATCTAAGCAACAGAACTCGTCATAAATATTAATTTCCTACATTCAGAGATGTCGTCGCCAACAACAAACTTTGGTACGAAACAATTAGGTGAGACAAAGAAGGATATAATCTCTTTAATTAAAACTCAAACGAATTGAGGATTCATGTACAATTGTATGAGCATTTATTTTAAATGAAGAGTTATAATATTCAGAATTACATATACTCGTATATATATTACTTAGATTGCTCGTTCCCTTACATGGGACTCAATTGTAACCGGTGAAATGTGGTTGCACAATAGGTATACCTCTGCGTGATGTAATGTTACTTAGATTGAATAAGCTGCTCTAGGAGTTAGCACACTGAGCAACAACAAAGCATGCGTTTTGCTACCGCGTAGCACACACTTCTCACACCTTGGCTCTAACCTTACTACAGCGTAGAACACACCGGAACTATAGTGTACAGGCTACGCTGCTACGTAGCACACAATGAGTTACTACGCAACTCTTATTTTCAGAACATACTCGGCTTCGTGTAGCTTGAACTTCGATGTAGCGTTCACTGACATACAGCGTAGCTTGAACTGTGCTACGACGCAACGTACGACGCTACGTAGGACACACTAGACTCCAGCGTAGCTTAAACTACGCTACGAAATAACACGCACCTGGCTACTGACAGCGTAGCTTGAACTATGCTACGACGTAGCACGCACTGAGCTACAATGTAGAACAAAAGATTTTTTTGAAAAAAGTTGAGAATTATTTTCTTACTGAACTTTGACTATCACTTGTAACTTTTAGAGTGTAGGTATAAGACTAATATATGTACATATATCCTCCATATGTATAACTGATTGATCAAGCAAAGTTACGATAGTTTTCTAAAGTAAGCCAAACTGTAACCCCAAACTAATGAGGCCGTGCCTGAACAACGTGCAGCGCAGTCTAATAAATCTCATCGTGTAGTGCAATGGCAGCGAGCGCCACCTGGCGGCTTGGCATGAAATACTGATGAAACGCGAACACGGATGCTGCCAAGTGCTATTAAATAAGTTCTGAGATCAGTAATTCAATTTCAATTCAATTTGACATACCGAATTACTTATTAGATGTTATCGTTTTTAAAATGTAAATTTTTATTCGTCATTAACTTTGACATATTTAGTTGAATGTAATTTTTTTTCTTGGTTATTTTATTCATTAACATTTTAACGTAAAATGTTTCATAGCCTGATTTACAGCAAATTATAAAAGGATATTATTTTATCATGTACCTACAATCAAATAAAATATATTCTAATCTGCATTACATCAGCAACTATATATTATACAATAAGAAACGCCTTTCTATCTATCAATTTATTTTCAATACACATTTTTGAACTGAAAATTACAAATAACACTTTTTAAATATCTCGATATAATGTTTTTGGCCAGTATTCCCACGCAAGTGGAACAGTGGGCTCAGTTTGTGAAATAAACCTATATGTTAATCATACTAAGAAAATTACATTTAGTGGAATCAGTAAAATAACCTATAACTGGCCCACCACAGGGCAATAACCTCTCATACAGAGAAGACAAGAGCGTTAATCACCATTGCGGGTTAATGATTTCATATTTATATTAATTTTAAATCCAGGTATCCAACGACCGAGCTCATTGATGTCTAAGATAAACTCAGAAACTAGTAATGAGTTGTAAAAGTCACATTGATACGTAGCTGCATTTGAGTCGAGAAACTCGTGAATACCAGGCATTAAATTATAAGTAAATTTATATGAAAAAGCCAATGCCTTTACGGTCGTGAAATATGCTAGGCAACCAATTTATGAAAGGTACCTCAGTTCTAATAAATGGAAAGAGGAGCTCGTGGATAGATAAAAACAGCCGCACGGGTTGATCAAAGGTTAAGCTACGCTTGCCGAGGTCAGTCTTTGAATGGGTGACCGTTCGTAAGATATCGAGACTCCTCCGTGCCTCGGAAAGCACGTGAAGCCGTTGGTCCCGGCTGTCATTTGTAGATCTTTGACAGTCGTTACAGGTAGTCAGAAACCCGAAAGTCTGATAACCAGTCTTACCAAGGGGTACCGTGTTGCCCAGGAATTGGGTTGTGGAGGTCAGGTAGGCAGTCGCTCCATGTAAAATACTGGTATTCAGCTGCATCTGGTTAGGCTGGTAGCCGACCCTTACTTAGCTGGGAAAAGGCTAGGCAGATGATGACCTCAGTTCTAATAAATGGTGAAACTGGTATTTAATAAATCACATCTTCGTAATATTCCATTTAATATCCAAACAACAATGATACATCAGAATGCTGGTTATTAATTACCATAATGTACACGCAAATATGGATACAGGAATAATTAAATGTAGTTATAATAGTAATGGAAACATGAATTGTTTAAGCGAACGCTTAACTAAATCACTGTTGACAAAATATTAATATGAGCTTCAATCTAGTACGGGATTATGATATTACTCGAGTTAATAACAGATAGAGATATGATATAATAATATTGTGTAGGAGAAACACATAAATACGAGTATAACAATTAGATGTACAGAGGCCAGCACATTAAGGTACCCCAATGAGTCAAATTTCTTTGATAGGTTTTCAACTTATTACAAAAGAGGTTCATGTTTAATTGGGAAAATCTGACAGTTTAAGGTAGATTGATGTGCTGGTGTCTGTACCTACTAGTCGGGAAAGCCAATTTGTAGTCGGCCACTAGTCGGCTTTCCTTTATTCATTGTTTATGCTGAATTATTGTGATTATAATGAAATCATAAACTGCATCATTCATATTTTACTGATAAACAAAAAAATCCTACATATCCCTACACGTGGCAGGTGCAGTAGAAGCAGTAGCACGAAAATTACCGATACCACCCGAACATCTATCGGCTTGGCCGAAAAATCAGCCTTTTTGGAGCCAACAAATCGGTCAGTCGGTTAGTTGGCCAAACTGATAGTTTGACCATTTCTAATCATTTAATATCAGAGAATTGGCAGTTTATACGGAGATGGAGTGCTGAAATCTAAAACGGTCTAATATCGACCTCTAAGCGATCACTAGTAGATATAAAAAATTTGGAAAATCCAAAAGTGCACGTCTCAACGCTCATTTTATGACAAAAATGACTTGATTGAATTAGACGGTAATTTTCAATAGGCTATTACTCAGAATGATACTGAAGCGGATGAAAAAAAAAATGACTCAAAAAGTGAAGTTTTTTGGGCGATATCGTGACCACATACATCATCCGAACATACAGACAACCCGACGTCCACTGAAACAGTTTTTCAAAACGGTTTTTTATTTACTATCTAGCAAAAATAGTGTTTTTTAAAAGTATCTACTGTCATAAAAAAGTGTTATTGTTGATATTTGTCAACTCATTTAATACTCAAAGTCCAAAAGGATCGGATAAAAGCAATTTAAGCCGAGATAATTGCTTGACCTTGAGAGAGAGTAAAGCACAACTCAACGCTTCGCGTTGAGACGTGCAATAAGCCCTTAAAGAATAGTAGTGAATACAATAGGTAACTGCCCCTTTCCATATCCCAAGAATTAATTCCAACAGGAAGGGAAGTACTACTTCACAGTTGAACAAGACTATAATTTCCAAACTAGTAACTAGTTCAGTGTGTATGGCTGAGCGAGTTAGCCGTCAACAAGTTACGGAGTTACGTTCAATGTTGTGGTAGCGTTAACGGTAACTAACAAAGTTAAATGCAACCGTTTTCGAATAGTTTTAAACTATTTGAAGAGGAGTTATAAATTCAATTACTCACTTTTACATGGGACTTAAACATAACTGGCAAAATGTGGTTGTTACTATAAGGACACCTCTGCCCAACTCTTCGTGGAGTACAGAGATGATGATTCTGTTATGAGCTGAATACCATTCACAAAGAGTATGTTAAAAAAAATTGGAAAATACAAAAGAGCCAGCCTCATAATCTCATTTTTCACTTCTTTATATTTTTTTTAGTTTTTTTTTAATTGTAATTAAACGACATTATACTCGACCGAAGTTCGGCCGCTGAACTTACGCCCGACCGAAGTTAGGCTGTCGATAACGACGTAATTTCAAATAGCATTGCAGGCGTAATTGTGCTGAACTTCGGTCGCGTAACTTCGGCATAGTGTGTTTGGACACTAATTGGTGGTTTATTGAAACTAAGAAATACGAGTAGGTTGAAATATCACGTCATAATTTTAGGTCATTGGGCCCTACGAGGTTAATAAGCCTTCAGCCGATAACTACCGCACATAGCTAATAAAAATAGCGTAATATCTGCCAATTAGTTGTTTCCAAGTCTTATTATTGATTGCCATATTCCTTACAGGTAAGGGACAGCTTGTGGGAACCAGAACAACTGTTCGTTCAACTTTGTTTCTATGCTGTTGTCAAGCTATTAAAATTTACTAGAAAATTTAACATGCACACAATATGCAATTGCGAAGTAACTTCAAAGTGACCAATCCTGGGACTCGTCTAGACAATACGGTTTTATAATATGTTCGTTTAGTGACATTTGGGGTAGTGTTCCCTTGTAGAGCTTTTGTGAAAATTTTATTTCAATTACCTAAGCCATTGACAGACCCTTTTGTATGACAAGGAGTCGATCAGTTAGACTGTAAAAGAGAGATTCTGTAGGAGAGTAGACAAGAAACTTCATGAACACTATATTAAATAATTTAAATCATGTTATGACGTAATTCTTAATCTTATACTTTTAAATGAGCAATTCTTGTATAAACGAGTATGTATGTACATATATATATATATATATATAATCTGAATCTCGGAAACGGCGTTTTGGGGGCGAAAAATCGATCTAGCTAGGTTTCATTTTTAGAAAACGTCGTTTTATCCCGGCGAAGTTCGGTCATCAAGGTACTGCTTCTTAATGTGAGAACAATTATTATAACTGCATCGTTGGTCTAGTGGTTGAAAGCTCTACTACTGAGCATAAGGTCCTCGATTTCTCAATGCCTGGAATCAAGATTTGAGTCCGATCAGTAACGATAACTTCGCCCCCATTACATGGAATTTATACATAACTGGCTAAATGTGGGTTGTACTGTAGTTACACCTCTGTTCTAACCCTTTAGGGAATACAGGCGTAATGTTATGTATTAAAAATACCGAAGAACTTACATCGTTCCTACTAGGATTACAATTCATGTTCTATGGGTAAGCAGCACTGTAAGATTAGGTTTGTAAACTACAATTGCCGGTAAAATACAAGATACTTAAGTCCTTCAACTTTATTTCTTGAAAAAAGAGCGATAGCCACATTGTCCACCAGAAAGTCTAAAGGCACCATTGTTTTTTTGCTTTATCTTTTATATGCTGTGTTCCAGTTCTGTAGAGCCTTTATAGTTCATTAACCTCTGTGTATAACACTTTTAGAGCAAAAATAACACTAGGAATAACAAAATATTTTCATAAGAAACCTTCTTTTTGGCAAAGCATCTTGGAGCGCGCCGTGTTATCTCATCAGCGATAACTTCGCAAATGGTTCGTCGTTTTTACGATGTGCCATCAACGAAGTTGTACGAAGATGGACGAATATTTTACGAAGTTCCTTGTGATAGGCTGTCTTTAAACCAGCCATGAGAATGCTTGTTTAATGTGAGCCTTACAATATTTTAATGTATCTTACAATTTAAAATTGCAGAAGTACTTATAGGGATGACGACTAAAAATTGTTTAAACCGTAAGCTAGATTATTAAAACATATTGGACAGGTACCGTAAAATGGAGTGAATAGAAACGCAGGGGTGAGTAGAAACAAAACTTTGAAGGGCATTTCCACGTTAGTTTAGCATTGTTTGTTACTACAAGGACTCTTATTTTTTTAAGGAATAGAAATTATTAATTTCAACACCTTGTCAGTAATTAATAATGTTGAAACAACGATTAAATCTCATTTAATGTTTTGTTTTGATTCACCCCGTTTTACTTTTTTTCTTTAATCCAAAGTCTACGTCGATACAATATTGGGTTAAAATGTAGCATGACGTCACGCCTATGTAGATTTTACACTGGCTTGTGACGTAGCGAATCCCCATTCCCCAATTTTAATGCGTTTTATCTCAGTCATTTTTTATTAATAATAATATGATAAAGCAAAAAATACGTGTCTAAAATCTTTTATTATCTGACCGACGGACTAAATATGATTTCTTTTACTCATCATCCCTATTCTAGGATTCTGGTATTCTAAGATTTTCACACCAGGCAAATTGCTTGAAGATTATATTTTTAATGGTGAACTAGAGATACCTGTTAGCCTACAGTTACTGAACTTCTAACGCCCTGTCATGAATACAAGGCTCCCTGGTCACGTTGGTTGGTGACGACCAACCAGCACTGGCCCTCTTATGAGAGAGACCAGATCAGAGCAGTTATAGTACCACCACGTAATCAATTATTTGCCGTAAATAAACGAGATGTATCCGTGAAAATTTTAACTAGAAAAGTCTTGTTTTATTACAAAATAGTGTAAAAGCACCCTTACTCACAATGTTGGCGTAAGGCCGACTCCAAAATGAGAATATAAACCTCCTATATTAAGAGTTTATTTGCTGCAAACAGCCAGGTCAGGCGAAACTGTGTGTTAGTCTTGTTACTCGTTTATATACTTCTTATTGTGATATAATACAGTGGTTGTCTATGCTCATCTAGAGGTTTAAATGGTTTTTAATTGAACCATAAACGAAGCAAATGGAAAATGTAAGGATCGCAGCAGATTGCTTTCTGTAGTTTCTGCCTAGATCCCAAGGCAAAACGGCGTGAGTTTTTATATGTAGGTATGTGTAATAGAATTTTAATCTTAGAGTTTCTGCTCCATTATTATTTAGGAAGAAATAGATTCGATAATATCACTCCATTTGCAAACTGCTGGGGGAACCAGCCAATACTCAAATAAAAAATATACTTAGTTTAGTAGGTACCTACTAGGATTTGCTTTAAGTATTGATAACGGCAAAATATTAAGATTATTGCGTTAAGTTATCACACTGTCAGCTAATTTTCTGTGGATTCTTTCACAGTTCTTCACTTCTTTTAATTCTTCTGTGTATACTTTGACAATGGTGTGGGTTACATTTTTTGGGATTTTACTGTGTGGCCTGATTGTATTGTTTTAGCATGTAACTGTTTGTTCGTCCCCAATAAATAAAGTAAAATAAAATAATGTTTTGTGTGGATTTCTATAAGCTTTTGTAATTGTACATCCAGCAATACTATACTTATCTTTTACTTAACTTATATTATTCTACTATACGTGTTTATGTCACAGAACTTCTGCTAAACGGCTGGACCGGATTGAATGTTTTTTTTTATATGCGTTTGGGTGGCGCCCTGGGTGGTTTAGATCCACAATTAGACCCGGTAGGTGGCGCTGTACGGGCAGGACGATGTTTATTCCGTCCGCTGGTAATATTATAGATGTGAAATGAACTCTGTCTATCTGTTGCCTTTTCACGCCTAATCGGCTGAGCCGAATCGATTTATATGGAATTTACTATGTTGTTGTATGAGATAGTTTCAAACCCTGGGAAGGAGAGTTTTGAATCTGTTTTTGTCTCGATCCGTGATAACCGACATTCCCTCGGACGAAATCGCGGGCAAAAGCTGGTATAAAATTATAATCTGACTAGCTCACTGAAATGTTTTACTAGTGACTTTTTTAACAGTAAAAAATACCATTCCATCACTGACTTTTACTTAATTTTAGACATCAACAAACAGAAAATCTCTTGAAAGTTATTTTCTCTTTTTAATGGAGTTCATCTTGTTCAAAATCTTAATATTGTTGCTGATAAAATAAGGGTAAAATTGAGACAACCCCTATCGCTGAACTTTTGAAAGTAATTCTAGTAGTTTTTTTGTTATATTTAATATTCAGTGTACGTAGTCGCATAACTTATCTAAGATTATTACACATAAGAGGACGTTCCCACCCTACTAAATGAAGCTTTGGCACCAGAAAATTAAAGTCACGTTCCATGAATGAATTTTATTGTAACATAATGCTCTCATATATTTGAGGAGAAAGGTAATTTGAAGCTTATTTATGCCTGCGTATAATATGTGGTAGTACGGAAAAGGGGGGAATTTAAATAAAGGTATGTTGTACCTATGATTGGATGTGCACGAAGTTAGAAAATGAAAATAATGTTGATCTGCATAAAACATTTATTTTTTGTTGTCAAGCTTTAGTTTATGTTTTATATTTACTGGTGCAACTATTATGATTAGACCTGCTGTCCTGTATGGATCAGAGTGTTGGGCCACAAAAGGAATGAATGAAAGGCAGTTGCATGCAGCTGAGATGAGAATGCTAAGGGGGATGTGTGGTGTTACGCGAATGGATAGAATAAGAAATGCGTATATAAGAGGAAGTCTGAAAGTGGCGCCTGTGACAGAGAAGTTGTGTGGAAATCGGCTATCATGGTATGGACACGTGATGCGAAGGAATGAGGATCATGTTGTGAGGAAAGTTTTGAGTATGAATGTAGAGGGTTACAAGAGTAGAGGGAGACCCAGGAAACGATGGATGGATTGTGTGAAAGTTGATATGGCTAAGAAGGAGGTGACTTCTGAGATGACGGGAAATAGAGATGTATGGAAGAAGAAGACATGCTGCGCCGACCCCAAATGAAATTGGGATAAGGGCAAGAGGATGATGATGATTTACTGGTGCAACTCCACAAACTTAATGATAACATCAAACTCGTATTTTCAAGTACAAAAGGGGCCTTTAACCACGTGATCACCTGAAGTAACTCGAAATCAAGCGTTAAGAAAAAAGACATCCGATTAATTTTCATTTTATCTAATGAAATTTGACCTTGTATTTAAGTTAGAAAAGATTGTATGAAAGATGTTAATAGCTAGGAGGGAAGTAAATAAGGTGTAAAATCTATGGTGTGAATTGATAGAAATCCAGTACGTGTTTGACGACCGATATGGCACTGCGGGCGAAGGTCTGCCTGCGACGCAGGAGATTGCGGGTTCGATTCCCGCCCTAGGACAATTTTTTGTAAGATCTACAAAGATTTGTTCCGGGTGTTCTGGGTATACGCTATGTATAATAAAATATATCTATCTATTTAATGTATTGTATTAAGTATATCAGTCATCTAGTACCCATAACACAAGCACTGCTTAGCTTGGGGCTAGATGATGCTGTGTGGATTGTCCAGCATTATTTATATAGTAAAGAAAAAAGATACAAGTAAAAAGACAGTAAAGGTATGCTATAAATACAACCATTTTCTAAGCATTACATAAACTATCAATTCGTGCCAGCAACGCCGCATTACTCTTGAAGTCTTCGAATTCCTCTGAGATCGTGAGGTATGTGGCTTTGAATCCCTCGGTGGGATTCCACGTCAAAGAGATAAACTGCGAATCGATCCTTTGGAACTTGTTGCTTGATAGATTTTGATACAAGTAATAAACTTCAGGTCCTATTTAGGTTCCCAATAAACATTAACCCTCTTATCATATACAATGTGTAACAGAATACCTCTTCAGGGGTCAATGTTCTCATGTATGTATCAATGTATTATCAACATTTTTTAGTACGGGACCAACACTAGAAGTCGCGAAAAAAAAATATCAGCTGTTCCGTACATTTTGTCGAGTTATGCACAAGTGTATGGAGGAGTCGATTTCTTTTTCGCGAATTCAGTGTTGGTTACACAGTAAAAGTTGTTCATAGTGATGATTACCCTTTAAGCGGTATTGCGTTTATTCTGTCACATTTTTATAGGTCTACACGTGGATTCATCATCATCATTTCAGCCAAAAGACGTCCATGGCTGGACTTGGGCCTTACGCAAAGATTTCAAATTCAAAATCAAAAATGCATTTATTCAAATTATCACTTTTTGAACGTCAAAACGTTTACAAAAGACAGTCCCCCAAAACTCCCACCCTTCACCTTTCACAGCGATCGAGGATTGATCGCTGTGAAAGGTGAAGGGTGGGAGTTTTGGGGGACTGTCTTTTGTAAACGTTTTGACGTTATCCATCGGCTTCCTGCGATATTCTTCAGGTCATCGGTCCACCTCGCTGCATCTACCGGTACGTGGATGCCACATGAGAACCCGTCGATGGCAATACGCTCGCCCCCTATTACATGGGGCTTGAACATCACTGACTAAATATGGGTGTAATTTAGGTAAAGTTTACTCCTCTGCCTAACCCATTGGGGATTACAGGCCTGAAGTTATGTATGTAATAAGAGAGGGGCTACTTTTCTTTATCATAAACTGCTCGGCACTCAACAACTGCCCGGGGTATTAAAATAAAACAACAAGTTTCGTTCTAAGCGAGTACCTACTAGAGATTTTTTTTTTAGGTAGGGCCACTCGCAGTTCAGCACTAGACAGCTGTGTGCAGTACACAGCCGACATTTCTTTAGTACTCGCTTTGAACGAAAACTTGTTAACCGGATGACTAAAGAAAAATATTTCTTCGGAGAATCTTAATAACGCGATTCAGAAAACAAACAGAAAAAATGGAGCAACGCCATCTATCGAGCCTGGAGGAAGTTCGCGATCGGCCAGTCACTATTAAAATTAAAATCACAAATTGATATTGCTATAATATTCACTAAATTTTATTAGTAGGAAAGGGTAAAAGTAAATGAAACTTTCCTGATATTTGAAGGCTGACAGTAATTTCCATCAAGTCAGAATATTAGGTACCCATGTCAAACAATTGGCGAAACCCTCGAGACAGGGGTGCCGAACATGAAACAGAATAATTTATTAGCAAGTGTGAATTGAAAATGAATCAAAATTGGTATTTCCGCGTCATTTTTCTAGATCAAACTGAATTTCCCACGTAATTGGAATGTAAACATTTTAACACAATTCAGACAAAAACAAGGTCATCATCTAAGTAAAAGATAAACGAATACCTTTTATACCCTTTCTATATTTGCCCTTGGGCCGAAATTTGTTTGAACGTCGATGCTTTTAACAGATTTTTATATCTCTTGACGAAAAAGAGGGTAGTATTAAGGGTCTAAATTACAATCTTTTCAACCCCTCTCTCGTCTCAATCGTAGCTTAATTAGGGATTATCGCTATAGATAAGTTGGCGGTAGTAAATTAATTACTTGTCCATAATCCTCAAGAAGCGAATCCATTATCTTCAATTCAAAGTATTAAGACCTTTTTAGGTTGTTTTTATAACATCTAATGGAGTACTAACCTGACAATTTAGCTATCAAACACCGCCTAACCATTTTCAAACATCGTCCACCAAGGTTTTAAAAATAATTAAGACCTCCAAGATATTACCACGATAGTACAAAATAACATTCAACTGTCGTTTTGTCAAGGTGGTGGTGGTAGCAAAGGTTGGTTGGTACTGATTCTCTGGTTCACAAAGTAAACTTAAATAAGAGAATTTATTTAAAATAAAATAATATATTTCTCCTGTATCGTGGGTACGTTTGCAAACATTCAAACTCACATACACAAACAGCCAGACCCGAAACAACTACCTGTAGGTCATAAAAATATTTGTTCCGTGCGGGAATCGAACCCACGACACGCGGCTCGGCAGTCGATCGCTCAGCCACTGCGCCAACCGTGCCGTTGCATTAGAAATGACATTTGTTTCTGATAAACAGCTTGAGAAAAGTACGGCGACAGATGCGAACTAAGCTAGACATGTCAAATCAAAGTCAAATCAAGTCAAAAAATTTATGCCTTGAACTTGTTTTCTATCGACGCGTTCTGACGTGTCAACTAGGCTTGTATCAATAAAATTAACAACTCTCATTAATGTCCGTTCTTTTTTGGTTTTATTAGTAAGAAAGAGAAAGAAATAGCCTACATTATGATTGAATTGCGATTAAAGGACATAGCAAATACATTTTTAAATGAGGTCATCCCCGAAATTGAGCCCTCTTTCAGCGTCTGACGGCCCTTCTGGACTCTCTTTTCGAAGAGCCTGAAAAAGAAACTATGGATCAGCAAAACAGTGCTTTTTGTGAAGGCAGGTTTGTGGCTTAAAAATATAGTTGCATGGGTCGAACTGAGGTTAAGCTACGCTTGCCGAAGTCAGTCTGTGGATGGGTGACCGATTATTATATATCAAGAGTCCTCCATGCCTTGTAAAGCACATAAAGCAGGTGGTCCCGGTTGTTATTTGTAGATCTTTGACAGTCGTTACGGGTGGTTGGAAGTCCGAAAGTCCAGACAGCCAGTATTACCGTGTTGCCCAGTAATTGGGTTGTGGATATCAGATAGGACATCGCTCCATGTAAAATACTGGTATTTAACTGTATCCGTTACACTGGAAGCCAATCCCGACAAAGTTGGGAAAAGGCTAAGCAGATAGGCGCCCCCTAGACATAACTGACGAAATGTTGTTGTACATCTGCCCCCTTCAGGAACACAGGCGCGATTTTATGTGACCATGAGTCAGAGTGGATGATCCGACCCACTTTTTACCACAAACCGAAGCTTACTACCCATACGTGCGTAGCTCAGCTGTGGGTCGCTGTGGCCTAAAAACCTTACCGCTTCCCTCTTCGGTAGAGGTTTCAGTGTGTCAGCGTAGGCTTTCCAGAACAGGGTCACGTGGTTTTCACTAAGCTTGCGTTGTTCCAGCTCTCCGGCCAGGGACCAGCCGTCTTCGCTCGTCCGCATAACGAAGCCTTGATACAAAACAATAGGTTAATACATGGCACACTAGGCTTAATTTCTCCAGCGTCGTGTAACATTTGAACTCACAAACACTAACAGCCAGACCTTTTAAAATAATTAAGACCTCCAAGATATTACCACGATAGTACAAAATAACATTCAACTGTCATTTTGTCAAGGTGGTGGTGGTAGTAGCCAAGGTTGGTTGGTGCTGATTCTCTGGTTCACAAAATAAACTTAAATAAGAGAATTTCTTTACAATAAAATAATAAATTTCTCCTGTATCGTGGGTGCGTTTACAAACATTCAAAGTCACATACACAAACAACAACTACCTGTAAGTCATACAAATATTTTTTCCGTGCGTGAATCAAACCCGAGACACACGGCGCAGCAGCCGATCACTCAGCCACTGCGCCAACCTTGCCGTCGAGAATAGAATATGCAAAATATGATTGTATTTCTCTACTCCACATCATCATATCCCTTTTAGGTATATAGCCTTTTACTGTCCTAGAAATACAATATGGTAAGTTGGTATAGGCACAACTCGCCAACATGCTTCAGGACCATAATCATCATGATCCAACCGAAATATATCCACTGCTACTGTTACTGCACGAAATATATCTACTGCTAAATACTAGTGGGAGACCTGTGTTCTATACACAGGCCTCCTTCTAGCATCGTTACAATGATTGGTTCCAAATAACACAGCACACCAGCTCGCGTAGCATAACTAATTCTATATCTATTCTACCAAATAGACAACGTTCTCGGCACCTGTTCTACCCGAGCACGGGTTGCCCCGTAGACTGTAGAGAATAGAAAACTTTCTTCTGTTCAGTTTTAACATCGCCTTGCTTAGGGCGGTAGAAATCTTTCAACAATCTCTCATGTTGTCTATTCTTTCGTCGACAAACCCCGTTTCTATGGTGGTCATGATACGCGTGCACAGTTTTAAATATTTATAATAATAATGTAGCGACATCTATCTCTTCACATACGAACTAAATCTCGATATTAAAGTTTTCATACACAACCGCACGGCAGTAGCCCACAAGAGTCAGAGAATACTCCCTTTTCAATGGTGGATGAGGAACTTTACACCCCGTTCCATACCCCCAAAATAATACCAGCCTACCCCAACATAGTTGCGAAAAGGCTAGGCAGGTGCTGATGATGATATTCAGTGCTAATATCTAAGCTCGCTGCAAATGCACAAAAAGAGTATACATATGAGGAGCCATGCCAGTTCGTAGCACGGAAATGCGGAGTCCGACCACGTCTGACCGAATGCAATCAGTTTTGTTACCACCTCACTGGCTGCGGTCAATCTAGTTTATTTTGCTATCCAGCAGACAGAATACTCTACACTTGATTTTGGAGGAATGTGGTTTTGATTTAAAGATTCTACTTTTACGTTTTTTGTTACCTAGTTAGCACAGGAATAGCGAGTGCATGAAAAGATTTTGTTTTGTTCGGTGTTAACTAGACAAGTTTAGAACAGTAAGTCACGTGTGTGTGTGTGTGTGTGTGTGTGTGTGTGTGTGTGTGTGTGTGTGTGTGTGTATGTGTGTAAAGACAATGCGACATGATACGAAAACATAACAATTAAATAATTGATGATAGCCACTAGTGCTGGTTGCTGCTATTTGGTGTTGATCAGGCGCTCCAACAACGGTCAAGTGTGTGATGGACCACCTACAGTGATAGGTACCGTCGTCGGAATTAATATTTACGCATGCACACAGCACAATATTGATTTATCGAAAGGAAAATGATTAATTATGAATTCCATCATCCACAATGCATTTAGGATGCTGCTGGGCCTGCCACGATTCTGCAATGCGTCGGGAATGTTTGCTGATGCGCATACGATAGCTTCCCAGCGATCAGACGTAAGCGTGCTGCATCGCTGCAAGCCTGCAACAGAGGGTCCGGGGTAGCTCGAACAGCCTCCTGAATTTCATTGCGGGGACATTTGATTGCCCTTTTATCTATTACCTGACGAACCTACATGTTTTAATAATATTTTTAAGGTTCATGTTTACTAACAATATATGGATGTATAAAGGTCCGAAATAAAATGATTATTATATTATTATTATCATCACTTGCCTAGCCGTTTCCTAACTATGTTGGGGTTGGTTTCCAGTATAACCGGATGAAGTATTTTACATGGAGCGAGTACCCATCTGACCTCTACAGCCCAGTTACTGGGCAACAGGATACCCCTTGGTAAGGCTGGTAAAATTGACTGGATAAATGATAAATTATATTCTGTAAATTGGTTTTAGCAAAAACTTTGACACGTCAGACTGGTAAACCATCATTAATATTTGACACAAAAACTATGAAAAAATTCAAAAGCCGGGACCAACGGCCAAAAGTGCTTTCCGAAGCGCGGAGGGGTTACGATATGTAGTGGATCTTCACCAATCCACGGACCAACCTCGGCAAGCGTAGTTTGATTTGCGATCGACCCGTGCGGCTGTCATAATTTTGCTAGCAGGCCCTCTAAGTAGATATCTGAAAATTGGTCTATGTTAAAATCTTACCTACAATAGACGCTATTCTTAACTTTTCCCTTAATTCTATGGATAGCTCATCCTCCACATTGTTCACTGGGTAGTTTCTCTGAAACAAACACACAAAAAATATAAAATAAAATTTTAATAAATATTGCTGGACAATCCACACAGCATCATCTCGCCCCAAGCTAAGCAGAGCTTGTGTTATGGAAACTAGATGACTGATATACTTAATACAATACATTACATTGATAGATATTTTTATTTAGCAAATAGCCAGAACACCCGGAACAAAAATTTGTAGATCGTACAAACATTTGTCCCAAGGCGGGAATCGAACCCGCAACCTCTTGCGTCGCAGGCGGACCAACGCCCGCCGCGCCATATCGGTCGTCAAATATAAAGGATTTTTTTTTTTATCAACCGTGTCACACTAGTAATTTCTCCTTTATCGTGGGTGTCTTTACAAACATTCAAACTCACATACACAAACAGCCAGACCCGGAACAACTACCTATAGGGTGTGCAAATATTTGATCTGTGCGTAGCAGCCAATCGCTCAGCCTCTGCGCCAGCCGTGCCGACATATAAAGTGGCCAAGCGCGTTTAAATTTTGCGGGAACTAGAGCTTTCACAAGGATATTTTATATTAGTTAGATAGTGAAACTTGGTTATTGGTTTGGTCAACAAATCGTAGCAGTCAATTGCTCAGCCACTGCGCTAACCGTGGCGTCAACTTGAACTAACTATTGCTAAATTAATTTGGAATTCTTTCCGACTGATCCATTCATCATACTTTATCCCATTAGAAAACGAAGTGGAAGCCATCAAACAGCGAATGCAAATAAATATAAAATGGCAGAATTTTTCTGTAGTCAGCGCGCGATCTCTGAAAATACGAGCTTGGCACTCAAGTGGCTCTTTGTGCCACCTTCATGTATACCCTTTCCCCTTACGCTACTTCACCCCTTCCAAGTCACGGAATAGATATTAACAGAAGGTCAGGTGCATACAACGAGTGAAAGCGCACGCAGACATACAGCCGCGGTCTACAAATGTTTATCACTTTAAATTAAAAAGTCTTAAATAAAATAAAACTATGCTCTATACCAAATCACGTCACATACATCGTCAACCATGTGACATAGATTTTTGCATGAAATCGTAAACCTGGTGGTAGGCATTTTCAGACTTTGGCTGTACACACCGTTCACGTACAGGCGGGTATAAGCATACTCGTGACTATCATTCCTTTGAGATCGCCGTACAGTCGCAATGATATTGATAGTTGAATATCATTAGTAACAATTTGACATTGACAGCGCCTTTGAATAGTATCAGTAATGTGAGCGGGATGCATGAAAGTGTTGTAAACTTTTTATTGTTTTGATATATTTAAACCTCAATTTTTTCTTTAGGTTTTTCTTCTGTAAATTATGTATTAAACTGTGTCTTTAATTATTACTATTGGTTTTCAACCGTTATTATAAAATATAACACAAGAATACATAATTAAGGGTGATTTTTGTAGTGTATAGTTTTATGACTAACCCTTGTGCCTGTCTTCTCTCGTTGAATTGAGTTGATATTCTGAATTACTTCTTTTGTGTCCGAGTCTTGGCAAAAGTCAGCAAACTTTAAAATTTTATGTGGGACGCCCCACCGATGAACAAAAGTAGACTTTTCCGTGAGGGAATATTTTAATTAGAAAAGATTTATTATTTCCCGTTTGGATTTTTCTGTGCTCTTCCTTATTAGCAAGAGCAAACAGAAATTGTGCAGGTAGCTCGGTAAAGGATGGAAATTTTGCTTTATTTGTAGCGCGAAGGTCTGAGGCCAACATTTTTGCATAATAGCACTACGGCCACATTATAAAATCGAAAGATTCGAATACTCTACTGTCCATACTGCTCAGGCTGTTATAGCTCAAAATGAAAGCTATAAACAATACAGGTAGTATTCTCTTCTTAGCAAATATTGAAATCAGTGTTCAGCAGGACATAATGATGATGATGATGCCATCTAACTAATTTCGAGCACAGCGACTGCATTCGATGGCTTTCTAGGGTGGTTGAGAGCTATGGTATGCTGCTCTTTCATGTGCTCTCAAATGGCTAGCATATCCAACTTTGACCGAAAAACTCCGAACAGGTCATATCAGAACATAATATCGTCCTACCCAAAAATAATTTCAATCTGTTCTGTAGCTTAAAAATATTTATTTCAAACACAACTCCCATACAAAATAACAATTCTGCCAATCTTCTTCTTATTTCTTACTAAAAGCTCAATATACTAAACTAAAAATAAAAATACAAAAGGCATAGAGCGACCTGTATTAAATATCCGCTACATATTCGCAAATGTGCACAATAGATCCGGCTACATATTGCAGTCGGATATCATTGAAATGCATGCTCCAATGGAATCCACGTATAGCTGCACTAACACGTTCATATTAGGATGTCCAATCATGCATAAATAGAGCACGTTACATTTCAAAAGCTTTACAGGGTGATTCTTAGAAGTACCAATCTCAAACGTCAAAGGACTGAATTCTAAGTAGCCCAAGTACTTATTTCTGAGGATCCGAATAAAGGCGTAGACATACCATATAGTCTACCATATACTACCATATAGTTCTTTAAAAGAGGGCAGAGTTAAATTTGGAAAATCTATGAATGCAGTTTTTTTTAACAGTAATATCAATGACGTAGTTCCTCAGGACAAAGCCTTCTTTAATGCTCTTCCAACAATATTCAATACTTTAAAATATATATACAGTGAGTTTGGCAAAACGATGCACAAACTTTAAAGCAGTGTAGTACTCATAAAGTTTACTACTTTTACTATAGGGCTATAGTATAACTGGCAACCCTGAAATCGCCATAATAAGAACAACCCTACATTTTCATGAAGTAGTTGATGTTCATTTCGCGATTTCAGGATTTAACGATCAGGATCATAGTTTTAGCTGTCCATTGCCATGAGTACTGCATTGGCTTAAGATATGTCTATCGTTGTACTTAACACTTTAAAGTGATACACAAACAATACATTTTCTATTATGTTTCTGTTTCTGGCAGATAAGGTGTTAACACTCTGAAAATTTTAAATATGTTTCAGACACGTCTGCGAACATAGCAGTCTGCACTCCTATACACCATTGCAAACCTTTTGAAAGGATTTGAAGGAGTGAAAGGTTGTCTAACATGCAATATAATTAACTAAGCAACCTCAAGTATCATTTTAAACTGTATAATACTCACATTTATAGTAGTTTTGCGATTCAATTTACCTTAAACGAATTTAATGTACGGCTTTACGGCATTTGGGAGGTCCAATGTGTTACTACTGAATTTGGCCCAAATGTTGCCCAAAAAAGCGTGGAGTGTATAGTGTTAATATCGAAGAATACACGACGATACATGGAGCCCACTGTGAATGACAGTAACCATGGAAAAATAGAAAATGTTTATAACTATTGACACTATGCACCCCACGCGATTTTTTCCATTTAAATACACTTGTTTCTTATTGCACTTTTCTTAATCCAAATTTATTAAAATTTAATTTTCTATTTTTTAGTTGGATTTTCTATAAAAGCGTGTTTATTTAGTTTTTTAAACTATTCTTTTTTTTTTTATTAATAGGGTAAAGCAAATAATACGTGTCCAATATTTTGTTATTATCTGATTGACGGACTAACTATAATTCCTTCGTTTTACCCGGGCTTAATCTCTATTAGGCTTAGTTGAGCGAAAATGTATCAACCCACAATCCATTAAATTCAGTTATTTGCGTCAAACAAATCCAATATTCTAAATGTGGTGGGTATTATTATACGTCAAACAAAGTCCAATATATGTACATCCCGATATCATGATAAGAATAGATTAAAATAGCTTTGAATAACGGTGTTTTGCCATATTGATGTTGCTGACAGAAGGGTGGAAATTTGAAGTGTATGTATTTTTGTATGCTGTATCATAAAAAATAAAAAAATAAATTAGGGTGGGACCACCACATTTAGGGGGATAAAAATAGATGCTGTCCGATTCGCAGACCTAACCGATATGCACACAAAATTTCACGAAAATCGGTCGAGCCATTTCGGAGAGGTTTAATTACAAATACCGTGACACGCGAATTTTATATATTAGAATATGTACATGACAAATTTTGATGTAAGTTGGTACATTTTGGTAGAACTTCGTTAATTATAAGCCTGCTGGACTTAAACTGCCCGAATTACGAATCCATATGGTAATTACTCCTATTTATACATATATACTTTACATCCTAATCAATGTCATCCGCCTACACTATACAGGGTGGAATCATCGACGCAGAAACTGATACCATGAGTTCAGTAAATGATTTTGGACCCCAGCGTTGAAAATTTTCGTCGCTTTTTCCTTTTTTCTTTCTTTCTTATTATTTTAAACTGAGGGAGAGAGATGATGAGATTTTGAACGAAAATCATGATTTACTTAATTATTTTTTAATTCAAACTCTTATTGGAGAGAGAGATGATGAGATTTTGAACGAAAATCATGATTTACTTAATTATTTTTTAATTCAAACTCTTATTGGAGAGAGAAATGATGAGATTTTTAATGAAAATTGTGTTTTTTTTCAGTTAAAAATTATTAGAGAGAGACAGAAATGAAAATTAAAAAAAAAAATAAGCTTGAAGTAAAAAATACATTGGTAAAAATAGGAAAAACCGGCGACCATTTTCAACGCTGGGGTCCAAAATCATGTACATGGTATCAGTTTGTTCGTCGATGTCGTCTCCACCCTGTAGAGTTCTAAATTGAATGAAAAAAACCAAACACTAATGACACCACTTTCCAACGCCTAAAGTTTCTTTCCTAAAAGCTTATTAATCTCAATCGAATTGCCTTCAAATACCGAACGCCCAAACTTCTCTGTATCGCGCGGATTATTAATTAGTATTTCAGAAACTCCTCCAATATCAACCAGTTAAGAAGTTTATTATTAAATCGTTTGCTATATTAAATGTTAAATGTTGGGATGAATTGTAATCGGCTTGCTGTTACTCATTAGAAGGATTAATAAGCATTATGTCATGAACTATATATTTTAAGTACGTACGTATGTTTTGTTATGGTTGGCGCATTGGCTTAAGATATGTCTATCGTTGTACTTAACACTTTAAAGTGATACACAAACAATACATTTTCTATTATGTTTCTGTTTCTGGCAGATAAGGTGTTAACACTCTGAAAATTATAAATATGTTTCAGACACGTCTGCGAACATAGCAGTCTGCACTCCTATACACCATTGCAAACCTTTTGAAAGGATTTGAAGGAGTGAAAGGTTGTCTAACATGCAATATAATTAACTAAGCAACCTCAAGTATCATTTTAAACTGTATAATACTCACATTTATAGTAGTTTTGCGATTCAATTTACCTTAAACGAATTTAATGTACGGCTTTACGGCATTTGGGAGGTCCAATGTGTTACTACTGAATTTGGCCCAAATGTTGCCCAAAAAAGCGTGGAGTGTATAGTGTTAATATCGAAGAATACACGACGATACATGGAGCCCACTGTGAATGACAGTAACCATGGAAAAATAGAAAATGTTTATAACTATTGACACTATGCAACCCACGCGATTTTTTCCATTTAAATACACTTGTTTCTTATTGCACTTTTCTTAATCCAAATTTATTAAAATTTAATTTTCTATTTTTTAGTTGGATTTTCTATAAAAGCGTGTTTATTTAGTTTTTTTAAACTATTCTTTTTTTTTTTATTAATAGGGTAAAGCAAATAATACGTGTCCAATATTTTGTTATTATCTGATTGACGGACTAACTATAATTCCTTCGTTTTACCCGGGCTTAATCTCTATTAGGCTTAGTTGAGCGAAAATGTATCAACCCACAATCCATTAAATTCAGTTATTTGCGTCAAACAAATCCAATATTCTAAATGTGGTGGGTATTATTATACGTCAAACAAAGTCCAATATATGTACATCCCGATATCATGATAAGAATAGATTAAAATAGCTTTGAATAACGGTGTTTTGCCATATTGATGTTGCTGACAGAAGGGTGGAAATTTGAAGTGTATGTATTTTTGTATGCTGTATCATAAAAAATAAAAAAATAAATTAGGGTGGGACCACCACATTTAGGGGGATAAAAATAGATGCTGTCCGATTCGCAGACCTAACCGATATGCACACAAAATTTCACGAAAATCGGTCGAGCCATTTCGGAGAGGTTTAATTACAAATACCGTGACACGCGAATTTTATATATTAGAATATGTACATGACAAATTTTGATGTAAGTTGGTACATTTTGGTAGAACTTCGTTAATTATAAGCCTGCTGGACTTAAACTGCCCGAATTACGAATCCATATGGTAATTACTCCTATTTATACATATATACTTTACATCCTAATCAATGTCATCCGCCTACACTATACAGGGTGGAATCATCGACGCAGAAACTGATACCATGAGTTCAGTAAATGATTTTGGACCCCAGCGTTGAAAATTTTCGTCGCTTTTTCCTTTTTTCTTTCTTTCTTATTATTTTAAACTGAGGGAGAGAGATGATGAGATTTTGAACGAAAATCATGATTTACTTAATTATTTTTTAATTCAAACTCTTATTGGAGAGAGAGATGATGAGATTTTGAACGAAAATCATGATTTACTTAATTATTTTTTAATTCAAACTCTTATTGGAGAGAGAAATGATGAGATTTTTAATGAAAATCGTGTTTTTTTTTCAGTTAAAAATTATTAGAGAGAGACAGAAATGAAAATTAAAAAAAAAAATAAGCTTGAAGTAAAAAATACATTGGTAAAAATAGGAAAAACCGGCGACCATTTTCAACGCTGGGGTCCAAAATCATGTACATGGTATCAGTTTGTTCGTCGATGTCGTCTCCACCCTGTAGAGTTCTAAATTGAATGAAAAAAACCAAACACTAATGACACCACTTTCCAACGCCTAAAGTTTCTTTCCTAAAAGCTTATTAATCTCAATCGAATTGCCTTCAAATACCGAACGCCCAAACTTCTCTGTATCGCGCGGATTATTAATTAGTATTTCAGAAACTCCTCCAATATCAACCAGTTAAGAAGTTTATTATTAAATCGTTTGCTATATTAAATGTTAAATGTTGGGATGAATTGTAATCGGCTTGCTGTTACTCATTAGAAGGATTAATAAGCATTATGTCATGAACTATATATTTTAAGTACGTACGTATGTTTTGTTATGGTTGGCGCATTGGCTGCTGCGCTGCGTGTCTTGACCATTTTTTATAGTCGTTCATTTTTGGCAAACAATCCAGAATCAGTATAGGATCTGGGTCATGATTATGGTTGCATGTTTTGAAGTGAAAACTTCTTTAGCATCGTTGTGATTTGAAAGTTTATGAAACGAAAAAGCGACCGTAAAAAGAAGCAGACACATACATTTATAAGATACAACGTGGGAGAAAATGAGATAGGAAGCATTATACAGTGTTTCTTATGTCGTTATCAAACTTTGTATCACTATGATCATTACTAAAACCTATAATTATCCTCTTCCCAATATATTACATTCGTCTCATTATCTTGAAGCCAAAAGCAATTTTTGATGGTTTCAATTCTACCACGTGTGAATTGCACACATGTTTTCTTTTTTCTCATTATTTCTGTAAGTAGGCACATGAGCTGCCGTAGACGCCTATGAACTTACCACAACTAATAAATTAAGTTTCGCTGACAATAGAAAAACAACTGTAAATATCTCCGCCGAATAAATGTGTGTTTTTGCTTCAAGAAACATTTCTAGGCGAGACTTCTTTGTTCTAACTGTGTAACAACACATATTTCACCCTTTACGACTTTGTTTACTCCCTAGCTAAGATCTAGATTAATTTTCACAAACATTACGTACAACAGTACCAACTTAAGAGATCGCCTGATCTCAGCCAATCACAGCAAAGAGCTTGATTTCGCTTCACGAGCTCTTATCATGCAGATATCTTGCATTGCACGAAAGACTCTCAAACCTAATTGATACTCGAAACATTACCATTTGAATTCCAACTCTCTCCTGTTTTCTACAAAGTGCACTGTTCTTTGAGGGGTTGGTTTTGTTTTTAGTGTTCCGTTCATTTGTTAGCTCTGTTGGGTCCCCAGTCAATTGGCGTGCAATTAAAAGTGCAGTGTCAAAATATTGAGTTTTTACTTAACTAAGAATCTTCATTTGAAACGTCTACAAGTTCACAACAGATTTAATGACTTTGTTTGATAGAATGATAACCTAATTATAGGTACAAATATAATAAGTAAAGCTAGAAGATTGTTTGTTTTTAAATTTGAACGCTCTTACGTAAGCTAAAATTAATAAAATAGTAGTTAATTGTTCTAGGGAAATCTAAAAATTGAAAAGAGTATACTCATTTGGTTTAGTCTCGTGGTGAGGATGAATGAAAGACGACTAATATCATCTGCCTAGCCTTTTCCCAGCTGTATTGGGGTCGGCTTCCAGTCTGGTTAGACTTGAAGCCGACCAATACCGTAATAATGCATCTGGTTAGGTGCAGCTGAATATCATTATTATATAGAGCGAATGCATGACTGACCTCCACCACCCAGTTAATGGGCAACAAGTAACCAACCCTTTGGTAAGACTGAATGACTTTTGGGCTTCTGACTACCCGTAACGATTGTCTAAGATGTACTAATGACAGCTGGGACCAACGGCTTAACGTGTTTTCCGAGGCTCAGAGGAGTCTCGATGTGTAATGAACTGTCACCATCCACAGACTGACTTCGGCAAGCATAGCTTCTTCGTTCTACCCGTGTAGCGTTATTTAAATACGAGCTTCTTTTTAACACTTTACCTGCCAGACGACGAGACACAATAGAATATGTATTGTTTGTTGGCACCTGCGTTTAAGGTGTTAAGATTTTGGTATGGAACTCTAATGAACCAACCTTAATATATTCCAAGATGAGATCCGTCTGGACATCTTGCTTCCATAAGTTGAGGACACACAGGGATTCGTAGATCATCTCTGGAGACACCTGGAGAAGAAAATTTCTTTAATTTGTTACCTTTTGCCCAGTTATTTTTATGTCTATTGAACTGTTAATAAACTCCAAAATAGCTGGGTAATATGTGCCCGGTTGATTAACAGGGGACATTTTACCCAATCTCTTCTGCCAATAAGCTGTATTGGCAGAAGAGATTAGGTAAAATGTCCCGACCTCATCTGCCAAGGTTTTTCCCTCATTACATTGGGGTCGGCGTTCAGTCTCACTCTAAACAGATGCAGCTGAATACTAACATGTTCCATGGAGCGACTGCCTGTCTCTTTGGAAAGAGTGGTTGTCAGACTTTCGGTCTTGTGACCACCAAGATCTACGAATGGCTGCTGAGACCAAATACCTTAATTACCTTACAATTGGGTGCGATGCTATTGCCTACCTAGATATTAAATAAGGTAAAACCTAATAGCACTTTCCGGGACCCGGGACCCAATCCAGGACCTCATGCTCAGCAGTAGCTCTTCCGACTTCTAAACCAACAAAGCAGTATCTAGCTTTATCTTTTCTTGATTTGTATAGCATAAAGGTACTAACCTCACAATACGTTTGCATCGGTAGAATCTCTGCTTCTGGAGTAGAGTTTGTGTTTATAAACAGAGGCGATAACATGTTGCTTCGGGAGCCGGTCTGGATCTGCTTTGAAAAAGCTGTAAATATTTAATAATATTTACACAACACAACACAATTAACAGAAAAACACAATACAACACAACACACAAACTTATAGACAACACAACACACACATATTCATACGCACACATATTTTAACACAAGTTATTAGGTGACCTACTGACACTTGCTATGTTCTAAAGTTGCCTTGCAACGCCCACATTCGTATCAAGGATCATAATTAAACCACCCTGTTTATGCTGTCAGTAAAACTCGTAAAGGATTCATTTTGCTTAATATTATGATTAACATTTAGTAAGAAACCCACCCTGAAATCGTAAAAATAAATCAGTAGTGCTATAGATTGTGTCGATCTAAGAAACAGGAAATGTATGTACCTACTGAACACCTGTTTTTTTATTCAGTGATTGTGCCTTGGTAAACGTTCGTCACAATGATGAGTAGAATGACCTCAAAGAGTATTGCTGTCAACAAAAGATTAAGGTTGTATATTATTCCACATACCGAAACAATATTTTTGGAAAATAACCCTTCGTTTACCCCATCACACTTAACTACAAAAGGAGAGCGCCATTTCCCATGTTTCGGTATAAATTTGAACACCCACACTTTAAATTCCCGCTCAGACAGTTCAGCACCCGATCACACCATTTAACACATAATAAGCATCAAAGACACACATTACGGCTTTTCAAAGCCATAACACGGAATTAAACACTCCATCACGCAGTTGGTTTAAGCTTCCATTTCCACCTTTTGG
Organism: Phlogophora meticulosa; assembly: GCA_905147745.2. Classification (NCBI taxonomy): domain Eukaryota; kingdom Metazoa; phylum Arthropoda; class Insecta; order Lepidoptera; family Noctuidae; genus Phlogophora; species Phlogophora meticulosa. The sequence goes on from LR990534.1 coordinate 4,013,284, forward strand.
CGCCACAGTTTAAACACTGAGAACAAAGGGCCATCAAACCTGATGCAAATAGGCACTAGCCCAAACAGGCTCACACACAATGTGTTGACAGACGCTCAAAGATTTTAATGGATATGCCTGACGACCACTCTCTGTAGCAGATTTGTTACAGGATCTTTCTCGCTGTTTGCAGGCCATTTGTTATAATGTTATTTTAGTATCCTAACCTGTAAACGGTCGTGTGAAAAATTTTACCCCCGTCTTTTTCTTCAACTTTTTAGCCCCCACAATCTGCTTTTTGGGCATTCTCCTGTTTCTGTGTCTTCTGCACGTGCATCTCCTCCTTGCATACCACTGTCTGACGACTTCATATTCATATCTGACGACAAACCGCTTCGCTCTAACTCAGGGAATTTAAATCAAACAATGTTTACAAATAACAAGGTTTATTTTCAAATCAATCCGAAATCCACTATACATTTCAAAACACAAATTTGTCTACCTTCTGCGGCAGCAGCGGTGTCCACAATGAACACAGCCAGGCGATCTGGAGCCACTCCGAGACGATACCCTGGTGAATATGGTTGAAACTGAATGCTCGCGGATTCTTCTTTCCTCTACTCTGCCATGACGTATTGCTAGTTTCCTTCGCATGGGGGCTCTCCTTACCTGACGTCGACTGTAAGATCGTCGTCGTTTTTCAACTCTTCCATTTCTTCTTCCTCTTTTTCTCCTTTCAGGGGCCTTGGCTTCTCTTTTACCGAGGGTCGGTTTGGGCGGTTCTGGACGGGAGTCCGCCATGTCCAATCGACTCCTCGCGGAGTAAGTGGCAGACACCGATGTTTCACTGTTCGACACACCCTCATCGTGTCCCCTATCATCATATAAATCATTACGAGAAATTGTCCTCTGACTGTCTTTCTTACTTGTGGAAGGTTGGTTGTCCTCCTTCGTAGTTTCCTCTTCCATTGCCAATAGTTTCCAGAAATAACTGGTAATTTTGTATTTAGATATAAAAACCTCACATAGAAAACGCTTAAAATGTTTGCCTGTCAAAAAGTCAACCAAATACTCACTTGTTTTGTTAATATTCTTTTTAATTGTGTCATAATGAACAATGTATGAAAAAGTTTGAATGACAAACACTTTGACCATGACATAACATCACTCCTGTATTCCCCGAAGGGATGGGTAGAGGTGTACGTATAGTGAACCATTTCGCTTGTTAGGTTTTAAGTCGACGACACGGTTGGCGCAGTGGTTGAGCCACCGGCTGCTGTGCCGCGTGTTGTGGGTTCGATCCCCGCACGGAACAAATATTTGTATGACCTACAGGTAGTTGTTACGGGTCTGGCTGTTTGTGTATGTGAGTTTAAATGTTTGTTAACGCATCCACGATACAGGAAAAATTCCTAGTGCGGGGCAAAGTTTTCAAAAAAAAATAAAACCCATGTAACAGGGGGTGAGATTATTGCCATCAACCGGGCAGACATCCAGCCTCCGGGCTGCAATTGGGAAATTCCTAATGAAGGAGCCCTACTTCCTTAGGATTTTCAGGACCTCATGTTTAACGGGGGCGTTTGCAACCACTAGAACAAAGAGGTAGTAGACACTTTGAAACATTTTAGAAGTCAAGAAAATACACTTAGACTAACTTAGACTTAGAAAAGAACACAATGTTCAATGTACATATTGTCGTTATAATTACTTACCATTACAATTTCAATGTTGTATTAGAGTAGCTGTTTCATGACGCGGTACCAATTAATATTCGGTGTAACCTCGTCACGCCGCAGTGCAAACTACTATACCATGGTGAGTAAGAGCGATGCCCCATTAGTGCGTTGCGTCGCGTCGTCGCAACGGAACAACGCATTGTATGCCACACCTGTGTTGAGTTGACTCTGCGACAAAGCAACGCAAGAGGGTATGCACGCCGACGCAGCTGCGTCTCAGTTCAGCCTTTGCAATGGATAGATACAAACAACAGTGGATCACTGTCCGTCGTCGCAGCGGAGCTCCGACAACGGAGCGCATCACCCTCCCTCCCGCTTCATCTCTTGTCCGTCGATCCGTTGAAACGTCGCGCGCGACGACGCAACGGTCTAATGGGGCATGTCATAAAAAATATATGGAAAACGATGCGGCGACGACGCTGCGACGACGCAACGCAGCGCAACGCACTAATGGGGCCTCGCTCTAATGAGAATCAGTTAGATGCATTTTTCGAATACGGTCTGTTATGCGGCGTTTGATATTAAATTGTAGACTGTAGTAGACCACCAATAGAGATGTGCCTTAGGTAAAAGTATTTTTTTTTTCTATTAAACAACGTTGCACACTAGGAATTTCTCCTGTATCGTGGGTGCGTTTACAAACATTTAAACTCACATACACAAACAGCCAGACCCGGAACAAATACCTGTAGGCCATACAAATATTTGTTCCGTGCGGGGATTGAACCCGCGACACGCAGCGCAACAGCCAATCGCTTAACTACTGCGCCAACCGTGTCGTCAAATTATATATTAAGTCTATTTAGTCCGTCAGTAAGATTACCAAAAAATATTGGACATGTATTTTTTGCTTACTCAAATCAATAAAAAGTGACAATCATATTCGCACATCAAAGTTGAGGAGAAGTGTAGCACGGCGTGACGTCACGCGCATATTCAACGCACTATATCGTCGACGTGGCAAAAGAAAAAATAGTATTTTTGAGTAATCCAACTGTCGGACCAAACAGAATTTTTAAGGACACTGCCCTATTGTATAAATGCAACATTGAAACACAAACTACGAGTTAATTTTAAATAGTGTTTTTATTTTCACAAAAATATCTGGTTATATAGCATTATCCCCGAAGGGTTATTCAGAAATGGTACCAGTAGTATAGGTACTCACATATCTCAAACTATGTTTAAGTCTCATGTAATTGGGGCGAGCCTATTGGACCCGACAGACATTGTACTACTCAATCGCAGCACCATCTACCGGGTCAAACTGTGAATCCAAACTATCTCGGGTTCTCAAACACACTAAAAATTTCATTCAAAGCAGTCCAGCTATTTCTGAGTTTTTGCGAAACTGACGAACGGCAATTGATTTAGAAGATCACAGCGGTACCACAAGAGAACGGAATTGCACCGTCGTTGTATTATATTATTTAGCATAGCGGGATGCGCATTTAAATTTATAAAAAGATGTTTTTGGTCTACAACGCGTTTTTGGCATGTAGCGGATTTGAACATCATTTTTCTTTGACAAGCAGCGCCACCCCTAAGCACACATTAAAACTGGGCGTGTTGTACGCGGTTGTCAATACGTCACCTCGATTTTTCCCAAATGTTCTGCTTTGGTTAAGTGGTGCCTCTGTCACTATGCTTTTGAGACAGTTTAAGTCAAAAACTCAAATTGAATAAGGGTACAAAGGCATCACCACTTCCTAGTGTTGCTAGAATGAAGAAGTGACTCAACAAACTCCCCAGCAGTACCCCAGTCTCTATTTAACCATTAATATCAATGGACGCTTAAATTTTACCGCAGTGCACGATATTATTTACTTAAAAAATCCTTTGTTTTCAGCTGCTGGTGCGGGCTTAGCAAGACAGCGCACGGGTCAAACACTCAGACTGCCAACGCTGGAGAAGCATGGGTACCAGCACGGCATACGCAGACAGCTCCGACAGATGCTTATGGAACTGTTGAGTTCCAGGGCGGGCCACATCCAACCAAAGCTCAGGTAACGATCAGTCACCAGTAGGGCTTATTAGATTATTTATTTGTTTAACTTTACCAGAACATGAAGCTATCCCACACTGTCAAATTTTCCTAATTGAACATGAACCTTATGCTTTTGTTATAAAGTTGAAAGACTATCAAAGGAATTTGACAGATTGGAGTAGCTTCATGGCCTGGATGTATTAAATATATCAGTCATCTAGTACCCATAACACAAGCACTGCTTAGCTTTTGGCTAGATGATGCTGTGTGGATTGTCCAGCATTATTATTATTATTATATCTATCATTCCTTTTCCCACACAGTATGTCCGTCTCTCTCACGACACAAGACCTGAACTTATAGTCCAGCTGCTTACACGAGAATGGGCCCTCGACCGACCGAAGCTCCTAATTACCATCCAGGGTGGCAAGGCTAACTTCGACCTGCAGCCAAAGCTCAAGAAGGTGCTCAGAAAAGGACTGCTAAAAGCCGCGAAGACTACTGGAGCGTGGATCTTTACGGGGGGCACTAACACAGGTAACTTATTTACTTAAAATTATATTACATGGCAACATTAGCGAGAGATAGAGATACCTATAATGGGAAAGGGCTGGTCAGGGATGAAGGAAGGGTAAAAACGGATCGATAATTTTAAATTGCCATGACAACGCTTTCGACAGATTTACCTACTCCAAAAAATATACTTAGTTCTTTTTGGAAAAGCTTAGTAAATGCTGTATCATTTTTAACTGATGTAGTAAATGAAATATATTGGTAAATATATCGAATGAATAAAACCGATATTTTTTCGAAAAGCCTAGGTCTGGGACGTGGCTTCTGGGGATCCCCAGGATGTTCCCCAACTTTTATGTCAGTAGCAATATCTCAGTAGCAGCCCATCTAGATTTATGCCCCTTTGGTGGACTCATCCTTGCCCCGCTTACGTGGAACTAAAAGTAAACTCGCCAAATGTGGGTGTGTACACGGCATACCATTCCCACCTTCTTGGAGAATAATCAGGAGTTATTCTATTTTTTTTGTCTATGACTTTTTATTCGAAGTTGTTATAACAGGTGCTTCAGTGACACATTACCAGTACACAGTTTAATAAAAAAAAGTTATATGAATACTTTAACGACATGATGGTGACATAATCGCCTTTTGGGGGTCGAAAGCACTCGGAAGTGCTATTAGTAAGTTTAATTTACTATCTACATACAGACCCCACAGACCTAATTAAAAAAAAACAAGACAGAGTCTGACTCGCGCACCGAGGTTTCCGTACAAAATCTTATGTAGATAGTTTGTCCATTGTGGGAATCGGTGGATTGGTGAGATATAATGTGTTGCTGAAGTCATTGGTGGTCCCAAGAGTGGAAGGTCGTGACCCCCCCGCTATAAATCGTAACGTCAAATTGAAAACCTCCATTTGACTCTCATTTTATATAAACTTTTATTAATTTCTTATCTAAAATCGGGTCGGGTTATTTCGTACCTTCATTTTCCAAATGTATGCAGGCTCATCGCATAGTGGGTGTAGCAAGCGCTACTGCTGAGAGTATCTCGAGGTCCTGGGTTCGATTCTAAGGTCGGAAATAGTGCTATCAAAATTTTTCCTTGTGAAATTTCTCACTTAGCAGCCCAGAGTCTGAATCTGGGATTGGTTGATAGTCATAGGTCGGATAGTAGGTATTAAGTTACATAGGACATAAACAAATCTGGCGAGATATGGGTGCAGTAAAGGTTCTCCTCTGCCAAACTACTCAGAGATAACAAGCGTGATTTTGCGTTTTAACGTAAAGTTATATATAGGACCGGGATGTCTATGTAAACAAAGAACCCGACTTAGTTTCTCCATCCCCAAAAGTTTCATTATCTCTAATGAGTGCAAGTTCGGCACTAAGCGTCTTCGTAATACATTAGCTCTAGAAGCACTGTAACTAAATTAAATACGATAGGCTGGCACTTTAGCACCTGCCGCGTGTAAAGTGCAATGTTCGACGGCACGGTTGGCGCAGTGGCTGAGTGATCGACTGCCGCGCCGCGTGTCATGGGTTCGATTCCCACACGGGACAAATATTTGTATGGCCTACAGGTAGTTGTTGTTCCGGGTTTGGATGTTGGTGTATGTGAGTTTGAATGTCAGCCGGGACCAATGTTTTCCGAGGCATGTAGGAGTCTTGATATGTATTCAGATTGTTGTCTATCTGCAGATTGATCCAAGCAAGTGTAGCTTAACGTTCGATCGGACCCTTGGGCTGTTTTTATTTAGCCACGAGAGCCATGGACCTTCAAAATAACTGGCGTAACGTGGTTTTAAGCAGAGATATATGTACCTATGGGATACCCATAGTTGGGAAAAGGCTAGTCAGATGATAATTCTTACGTTCCGTGTCATAGGGTGTGAGCCTATTGAAATGTGCGTGCTTATAGTATGTAGAGTTTGCCTCTAGTTGACTTATACATACCTACAAGACTATCCAATTATCGGTCCTCCTAACTAAATTATCATGCCCATTGTTCATAGAGACTCGATTTATTGGACACAAACACGTGTGTTGACTACCTTGTGCTACTAACTCAATTATACAAGCTATGGACTGTTGAGCAATCAGCGGCATCTACTCTGCATTTGGGAGTGTTGATTTTGGCATCTCATACTTTTAGTTTTGAGTATGAATATGGAGGGTTACAAGAGTCGAGGCAGACTAATGATACAATGGATGGATTGTGTGAAACATGATATGGCTAGAAAGGAGGTGACTATTGAGATGATGGCACATAGATATGTATGGAAGGTGACATGCTGCGCCGACCCCAAATAAATAGGAAATAAGATTTACATAGAATGGTATAATTGGCGGCCTTATCGCTAATAGCAATCTTTCGAAGACAACATTTGGATAGACTTGATAGAGAACTAAGTGTGCGGAGGAGGTGACTATTGAGATAACGGCACAAAGATATGTATGGAGAAAAAAAACATCTGCGCCGATCTTATATAATATTAATTGAAATTAGGGCAGGAAGATGATGATAATAGACAACTGGTTTTTTACGTTTGAAACGCAATAAAAAATAGTAAACAAATCATTTATTTCCTTTCACACTGCCCAGTCGTTTATCATGGGTATAACAGCGTTGTTTTGTGTAAAAGTTTGCTTTCGTGCTAAAACATTCCACACTTAAACAAAACTGAGTCCGAACACGAAGCATTTATTCTCATTGTTAGACTCAACAGATGCAACGTAACTACCTTATAATTTTTCCAGAACATTCTCACGCTGCGGGGCACGTTTGCAATGCAATTACATGAAAACAATGGCTGTTTGGTGTTATATTATGAGTATATTGCCTTTTATATCATTATTTTTGTTATTTTTCGTGATCTGCGTTCGACTTTATTGGTTTATCATTTACCAATTAACATTATAATGCATAAGCTGTTGGAGTAGGTACTTAGTCAAATCTATAATCTAGGGATAGGCAGAGGTGTACTTGGTCAGACAGAAATACTATGTTACGTACTGCCCGTCGACCGAAATGATTTCGACCCAGTCTTTTTGGTGTATCACATCAAAGTTTTCCAAAAGATACATATGTCAGTTCATCGGAGTAAAAGATATGTCAGTTCATCGGAGTCTGGATCTGTGCCTGGTTGATGGTAATAGGCTCGCCCCTTATTTCATGGGACTTAAAACATAACTGGCGAAATGTGGGTGTTACTATAGGTGCATTGCACAGGTGTGTTGTTATGTTATGTCAGTTTATACACTAAGCTGTTCTTCTTCCACAGGTGTCACCCGTCAAGTAGGAGACGCGTTGCAGCTGGAGCGGTCACAGCGAGCAGGCCGGGTGGTCAGCATCGGCATAGCACCCTGGGGTATCGTTGAGGGCGCCAACGAGCTTATAGGCAGAGGGAGAGACGTACCGTACCATGCGATGGCTTCACCAAGGTAAGAACATTTTTTTACTTAGGTACCTATGACGAGACAGTACCCTCAATTGAGGGTCTAACAGTCGCCATGCGCGATCTTACTAAGGTACCCCTTTTAACTTTAGCTTAGCCTCAGTAAAACCCCATTGGGCTTTGTTAAAAGAAGCAACAAAACCTAACATAGACAATATCTATACAAATATAAAAGATTGAAATGTCTGTCTGTACTCTTAATGTCAAAATAACAGCTTTTTAATAAATGCATATGAGAGTACTCGCACGGTATCTGGTATATCAGAAAAAAATGTTTAGTTTGTTTATATTTTTCGGTTAATCTCCGCAACCGCTGGAACGATTTTTACGGGACATTCACTGGCTGATACGGGATACGGGATAGCTGTAGTTATATGGAGTCACTTGGACTTTAAGAAACTATTCACAATTATTTACCTCTATTCACCTTATTTTCATACAAACATGCGTCACATCATCTCATAAATCACTCACTCCTCCGCTGTTCTTTTCTGATTAATTTCGTTGCGGGATCAAAGACCGTTGAATCGTTTCTCCGCGACTCGTCGGGCTTCATTGTCTCGACGCTTTTCTGGTAGTCGCCACTCTTGATTCTGGTTTTCAGGAGTTGCAGTGGTTTGGGAATAGTGTGGCGGGCTTGTCCCAAAAAAAAAACATCCATACAAAATCGTTATTTTTTATGGACATAAGCTAGGATAGAGCTGAATAAGTGTCAGTAGTGTCTTATTTTAAGGTTCAACCAAAAATCCTATGAAATCCACGCGGAGGATGAAGTCGCGGGCAACGCCTAGTCTAGACTAGAAACAAACACTGTTAGGTAGTTCTACAAACATTTGGTCGGAGCGAACCGCACGGGCCGGCCGGTGCTCGCTCCACCATCCAATGTTTACATAGGTATTTATACTGTTAACACGGCGGCACATATTTGCTGAATATCGCGTCGACTGCTTTTATGCTACGATGCGTAAAAGATGCGCATCCCTGGTGCATAGAGTACGTGGCAGCGCCAACAGCATCCTTAGCATGATCGCTAGTCGGTTAGACTGTTCTTACGTCAATCACTGCAGCGCCATTTGTCATGGAATGGCGCTGCAGTGATTGAGCATGTCAAGATAATGTTTTTATTTTGTTTGTGTTGACAGTTTTTAAGCATTTATAACACTTATTGTTAATAACAAAATGGACACCACGGTCTGAATTAATAAAGTATATTATATTATTATTATATTATTATATTTGCTGTGTATTTTACTTGAACTTCTCTTTTCTATTTGGTTATTTCTAAGAGCAGTAACGGCAGATGATGATAATACTTAATACCTCAGAATAGAATATAATATATTGTACACTCGAAACCGGCGTGCGTGTATTTATTTGTTTAAACGTTGCCCCACACTAGGAATTTTACCTATCCAGTCTAACCAGATGCAGCTGAAAACAAGTATTTTACATGGAGCGACTGCCTATCTGACCTCCACAACCCAGTTATTGGGCAATACGATCCCCTTGTTAAGACTGGTTGTCAGACTTTCGGGTTTCTGACTACCCGTAACGACTGTCAAAGATCTACAAATGACAGCCGAGACCAACGGCTTAACGTGCTTTCCTAGGCACGGAGAAGTCTTGTTATGTTACGAACGGTCATCCATCCCCAGCATGACCTCGGCAAGCGTAGCTTAACCTTCGATTAACCCGTGCGGCCGTTTTTATTTAGCCACGAGCTCATCCTTTAAGATAGAATATGCGCCAGAATCCTGGAACATTGGGGATTCCTATCACGTGGGCAATTTCTGCAAAAGAATTCACACACATACTTTAGCTGGGTAGCTGTGATATACCCATTTTGTCCACGTTTCCTCTTTATTTTCTCTCTATCTTCGTATTTAGGGAGGCGGTCGGTGCTTATATCTTAGTATGTTGGAGGTCCAGAATGCGAATCGACTTGTTATTTCTTTGTTTTTACGATGAAAGATTTGGCTGTTTGATTGTGACTACTAAAAATGCAAGGAGCAATGAGTTACATATTATAAAAAACCCAAATCGTTATAGGTATCTTTGTCGTGTCGTTTGTGTCTTTAATATTTGAAGAGTTCCCCCGATTTCTCCAGAATTCCATCATCAGATCCTGACTTAGTGACAATGGGACCACCTAAAGAATATAGGGTAAAAACAGAAAAAGAATTTCCAAAATCCGTCCACAATTGTCGAAGTAATCCGTGAGCATACAAAAAAAAGAACATACATACAGTGGAACTTAAAACCTACTTCTAAATGCGAAATAAATGAATACAATGACAACAGTGCCAGCTGCTTTTTGTTCCACTGCAGGGCAAAGGAGCGTTGCTGTAACAGCAGAGGTGGTGTTACTGGCAACGAGAATTAATCACTGCGTTTGCTTAAGCCGAGTTGACGTTTTCAGACTTTATTACAGGCCGTATTAAATATAATAATAAAAAAAAATATATATAAAACCTTAGTAAAATCGTGACTCGTGACTAGCGATATCATTTTCCCTCTAGAATTTATATCTATCTATCTATATTCTCTGTAGCAGCCCGGAGTCTGGATTTGTTCCCGGTTGTTGACAGTAGGCACGCCCTGGCACGTCTCCTATTATATAGGACTTAAAGATAACTGGTGAAATGTGAGTGTACAATGAAACACCTCTGGCTAGCCCTTCTAGGTATACAGGCTTGATGTTGTTTTTAATCCATTGTAAAGTAATGGTTTCCTTTACGATACCTTAGTAAATTAGGTTAGACATTAAAAAAAAAACATTTTTCTTTCTTGTTTAATTCTTCTTTTATTAAACAAGACAAGTCTACACAAATATCCTTAAACTATATGTTATGCTAACCAAATAACATTAGTACAGTATTGGTCTCGGTCGAGACCGTTCTACGACGGTTAGATGTTGAAACGCAGATTAAGATTTCAGGGTCAAAGCAAGATGTGTTTCTCGTTCTGAGCTGATGAGCTCAGAACGAGAAACACATCTCCACATCATCATAATCCTCCCCCTGCTCTTATCCCAATTTACTTAGGGTCGGTGTAGCATGTGTTTGTAGCATCTCTGTTTGCCGTCATCTCAATAGTCACCTCCTTCCTAGCCATATCACGTTTCACATCTCCACCCTGTCTTGAAAAAAATCAAAGCACGGCTTCAAATTCTTGCGAATGCATGAACTAATTACGTAGTTGCGCCCATTAGTTTCTGATGACTAATATTGATTGACCTTGCGTCTAAGTTTGATTATACTTGTTGGTGCATTTTATTCTTTATTTTCTTGTTTTTATAAGTACTACAGATCGCTCAGAAGTCGAAATTCTTATAAACTGTTATAGCTTTCTGCGCTCCTTATCTATATAAACAATAACTATGCCACGGTAATATTATAATACAGTATTCCAACTTCATACAAACGGACGAAACGAGAGCTATACCTACGCGCCTTGATCTTGGGTTGCGCTCGGGGCGCAGACAGTCACGGCTGTACCGCAGTGTCGAACGGACGGTGCGTTGTTTTTTTAACAATAACCGCGCGATTTTTTCTGTAAAAATCAGTTAATATGACAAGTAGGAAATATTGTGCTGTTTTTGGTTGTATGAATTCGTCAATAACGCATCCAGACATAAGTTTCTTAAAATTACCTGGAAACTCTGAAAGGTAAGACTATAAAATAATTTTACTTACTAGCAGGTAGGTACATAATGTGTGTCTTTTTAATGAATAAGTATTTCCTTTTATCTCACGAAAACAAAGGTGTTTGGTTTAATAAATAAAGCGAATTGTGTAACGGAAAGTTATTGAGACGAGTGAAATAGGTAGTTATATGCGGTTCTGAATGAATCATGATATGGTAGGTACCTACCTACTTACGCTTGTGTTAAAACTTCGGTGCATTTGTGTTTTTGTTAGTTTGCATAATGCTGGAGACAGGCAGCCCTAACGCATGTTTACGTACCGCGCGGATGTAGGCATTTATTTCTATCATGCGGCCGAGTTACACTACTGTATTATAATATTACCGTGACTATGCCTAATCTCACACTCCTCCATGCGCGCAATATTCTTAAAAGGAATCCAAAGTTTTCATTTCACGTATTTTGTTTTTAAACGTTACTTCACACTGGGAATTTTTCCTGTATCGTGGGTGCGTTTACAAACATTCAAACTCACATATACAAACAGCCAGACCCGGAACAACTACCTGTAGGCCATACAAATATTTGTTACGTGCAGGAATCAAACCCACGACACGCGGCGCAGCTGTCAATCGCTCAGCCACTGCGCCAACCGTGCCGTATATAAATAGTGTTTTCCGTTTTATCTATTTGAATGGATCGGGTGTATGGATAAAGGTAGAATTAGTCAGTCCGTTCGTCTGTGCTTGATATAACACGTCATTGATCAGCTTCTCAGCCAGGATCCTCATGTTGCCAGGAAGGTTGCGCAGTTTTGCAGCTACGTTTACACCTGAAAGACAAAGTTTCATTAATTTTAAAAGCTTATCGTATTCTCAAACACGAAATATGGGCTTTAAAATGTAAGTTGCTAGCCAATATACCTAGACAACTTATAACGTCGTCATTTGCCTAGCCTTGATGTTGGGATACGCTTCCAGTTTAAATGGATGCAGCTAATTACCAGTGCTTTACATCTATTTCTGGGTATTTGCTATGTATAATAAAAAAATATCTATCTATGTAATTTATTGTATTAAGTAGGTATATCATTCATCTAGTACCCATAACACAGGCTCTGCTTAGTTGGGGGCTAGATGATGCTGTGTGGATTGTCCAGCATTATTTATTTCTTTTTTATCAAGCGGTTTATTTGACTTCCACGATCCCGTCACTGGGTAACACAACACGTAACACGTAAGAAAATACAAGTTGTGAAACTTTCAGGGTCCTGACTACTCGTAACGACTGTCGAAAATCTTCAAATGACTGCCAGGACCAACGTGCTTGCCGAGACAAAGAGGTTTCTCGCTCTTTCGCTTCAAGTATGAATATAATAATTTACGTACACTATCGTAAGAATTTACTTCTACTAAGTATGTTTTTTTACAATGTGTACGTGTGTCCTCTGTGGCAAATACACATTTTTTCTTACTTTTCTTTCTTTCTATATTTTACAAATTGATGTGCCTGCGACTTTATCTGCATGGAATTTAACGAAACATCAGTTTTCATTTTTATCGCGGAACCCTAATTAATAAAATTCTTGTCGTAAAACCAAAGTAGCCCGTGTTGGTTATCATATCAGCTATCTACCAGTGTAAGTCCCGTCAAAATCGGTCCAGCCGTTTCAGAGATTAGGTACCTGAAACACACTGGCAGATGATAATGTTTCTAGGTCTAGCTCCCGTATAAGCTTCCACAATATACATTTAGTAAGAAACTGTTATTTTGGCATTACAAACAGACACTTCAATTTTATTTATTTGTATAGATGTCTAGTCACAGGAGGAATTGATCAAAGGAGCTAATGTATTTTCCTTCAATTCACATACTAGTTCATTTAGAACTAATTTCTATATGGTTACACATATGAATAAGTTCCATTGATTATGTTTCTGGGTTACTGTTATCTTAGGCCCGGGTCCATTCTGTCTTGAAGTTCATTGAACCGTGTCGTCTCAGTCCAATTAACTACTGAGTCAATTGATGTGAGTAATTGTAGCTTAAATTGTGTGTTGGAATCGTGTTCTCTATTCACTGAACTAGATTTGTATGGTCATGAAGATAAAATTTAACGATCCCTTCTTTATTTGAAAATTGTAAATGAGACTGTTAGCCAATAGGCTCGTAGCGACATCTATCTCGACACATACGAACTAAATCTGACGTCTCCTACAAGTTATCCACGCGACTTAGCGTACATATGTATATTTAAGAACCCGACAACAACCGTGCGTCGGGTATTTGTATTGGATCTAGCCCGTCCCTTGCTATTCGTCGACGTCATAAGCCGAGGCTCATACCCCGCAGGTGGTGCCCTTAGCGATTAGTCCCTTAGCTTTTAAGTTTTTTACTTCCTGGCTAGAGGCCTCAATTTCTAATAACAAGCCCAAAAGTCTGACAACCAGTCAAGGTAAGGTTGGCAGTCGCTTCATGTAAAATACTGGTATTCAGCTGTACTCGGTTAGATCGGAAGCCGACCCTCAAATAACTTGGGAAAAGCTAGTCAGATGATGAATAGCTTATCTTAGAAACTTACCTATAGCATCGTATTCATCATCCACTTCAGTGCAATGTCGTTTGTTCTTATCTTCTTCCAAGAATCTTTTGGAGGAGGTAGGTAAAGGGCCGCAGGTACTCTCAGGCACCTCAACTATGTTGGTGGCGATACTGAAGCCGACTGATGAGTAGCTGTCTATGTTAGCGTCGAAAGGTACATCGTCAGTGTCGAGGCCTTCGTCGTCGGGGTCTGATTCCTAAAACAAAAAAACAAGAATTAACATTGGGAGTAACAACCTAATTGGGAGTTATTGTTATATGTTGCAACGTATTAATTAAAAAAAAAAAAAAAAGTATGTTAAAGCCGTTTGGGGTTGAAATACTAGGGCCGTGTTCCCATTTAGTTTTTGGGGACATCGCGAAGCGCTTGGTTGGCTGAGACAGAGGGCTTAGCCGGGGGTAGCGGCAGGATCGTACGTTCCCGCGACCCCCGGCGTAGGTGTGAGATGGAACACCGGGGTGGTTTTTAGTCAGTAAGAGTCTGACAGAACCCTTCGCCCCCCCAGGGCGGAAAACATCCATGAGGATTTACCACCCCGAATCAAAAAAAAAAAAGACAGAGGGCTGACTTTCTTTTTGTGCCAAAGAATCAGCTTTGCTTCATAAATAACTTAGCAATAACCAAGTTATTTTCTATTCTTTCACAAGTAACAAGATACTTATTTTATATCGGCAATGCCATCATTTTCTCTAGTAATACACCGTTCTGTACAAACATTAGCTAATTACCTGAGCAATTGGTCAGCTGCTTTCACCAAAATAATAAACAAAATAAAAAAAAAGACTGAAGAAAATATTTTTTCCATTTCGGACCTTTTCCTTTACTTGCGCTATGAAACTTTGCTTCTTGCCAAATTTAATAACTGTATGTCAACTGGCGTTCTGTAGTTTCTGCCTACCCCCGTGGGAAAAAGGCGTGTATGTATGTACGCCTGTGTTAGTATAATGGTTATCCAGCTGCAGATGTACCGCCACAGGGCACATCACGGAACATGGTTATAAACTGATAGATGTGAAGATCTATGAATAACCTATGGATATATATGTATGAAGTTTCAAGTTACCTCATACACACAACACATTTTAGCTGTATCTTGTCTATAGTCTTTAAACAGTTAAGGCTTATGCACTCAGATTGTTTCAGATGAAACGAACTGCCTTGTTGGTCTAGTTGTTAGAAGCGCTGCTGCTGAGCACGAGGACCTGGGTTCGATTCCCGGGTAGGGCAGAGTGCTATGAATTTTCCATCTGGAATTTCTCATTAGCGGCGTTTGGATTTGTGTCTGGCAATAGGCTGCCCCCCAATCACATGATACCTAAAATAACTAGTATTATGTGCTTGTACTATGGGTACACTTCTGCTTAAACCTTTGGGGACTAAAGGATCACGCCTTTGGTCCTTTGTGTTAAGTGTTCGTGTTATTAAATGTACGTAAATGCATAGACTTGCCCAATAAATATTACCTATCATTGCGTTCGATTCGATTCAAAGATTATCTTCGTTGAAAAAATCTTCACCATGTCACATACTTAGGTACTTAGTTTCTTTTGTGTTATCTACGAGTACATGGTCTGTTTCATTTAAAAAGACAGCATTGAATGTAATGTGAGTCTAAAGTGTCATTTTTTTTTACTTGATTAAATATTGCAATTGGTTTTTTTCTTGGTGTTAAATTAAATTAAATCACAATATTTGCGTGCTGGTAACATTGTACATCTTAGTGCCGAACGCGAAATCATGCCCTATTTCTTTTTTTACCATTTCTTTTAGATTTTGTAAACCTTGTTTGCTTGATAAATAAAGTCCCTCTACCTTTTAAAAAGGATCCTTTTAAACAGCTTCATTAGTGCTTTAACACAAACGTTATTCATCCTCTAGTTAGTACCATCTCATTAAAACTCTCTCACGGAATATTTAAGCTAATAACAAGTTGTGGCACGTCACAGATATCACGGAGCTCAGCGAGTGTCGCGCGAATCGCGGTGGGCAAGTTAAACATGTCATTTAGAACGAGATTGCTCGCTGCATTGAAAGAGACGCATTTGTATGCGGCAGATACTGCGTTTTAGACTTCACGGGGAAATGGGAAAGTTTTAATTATACACAAACTACGGGTATTACACTTTAATTAGCCTATATGTCTTCATAAAATAATAATACCAGCCTGTTACTGTCCCACTGAAGGGCAAAGGCCTCTTCTCACACAGAGAAGGCACGACCATTAATCACCACGCTTGCTCAAGACGGGTTGGCGATTTCAGACTTATATTAATTACTAGCTGACGCGGAAAACTTAGTTTTGCCATTTTAAGCCAAAAAAAAAACAAAAAATAAAAAGGTCCTCGCATCATGGCTTGGTAAGATCATAGTTCTTCTAAATAATTTATGGTTTTGGAGATAAGCCAAAACAAACAGGCTGCAGGCAGACAAAATTATTAAAAAATATTTCCTGATATAACTCCCTACCTATATATTTTCATTTACCTTTAGGAAAAAGCTGTTATGTTAGCATTACAAACAGATAATTCAATTTTATTTATTTGTATAGATTGAGTCAGATTAGCTATTTAAACTAAATTAATCCTACCATTACCTACGTCTTGCCACAGAACCACAGATGAAAAAAACTGTATTACCAGCATATTATCATTATGATAAGTAAACATAGGTCAAACAAACAAAAGAGGACGATACAAGAGAGTATTTAATTGAAATACTAAAGAAGTTACTACAGGTAAAAAAATAAAAGTCCATATTATTTTATTTAGACGAGCGTGCCCCAGGCTGATTAGTTTATTACTTAAAACCTAGCCGACGGACAAACAAAAGATAGCAAAAGGTAAAAAGATTACAGAAGAAACAATTTTTCATCCCGAGATTGCTCTCCCGTGCATTCAAAGTGAAACATTTATTAACGTCACTCAAACTACCTGAGTCCAATCTAAAGGATTTTTATTCAAGAGACTGAAGAGTAAACACGCCTGCTCTTTTATTTTCATTTATCATAAATGACAACATTGGGAGGTAAGGAAAATATTGTTAAGGAAGTTTTTTTTATAGATCACTGTCACAGCCGAAAACATAGACAGTGATTTAGCATACTCGTAGTTCTTTTTTTCTTTCAATATTTTTTTATAAACTTTGCCCCAGACGATAAGTTGATAATCTTTAGAAAATCATAATCACTATTGTCTTAACAAGTTGAACGTCAAATGACCGACAAACAATACATTTTTATTGTGTCTCGTTGTTTTGTAGTTAAGGTGTTAATTAATAGTACCAGGATGACGAAGCTTTGCTCGAGTAAAACGTTTTCCACAAATGAAACCTAGCTAGATCGACTTATCGACCCCTGTATACTAAATTTCATGAAACTCGTTGGAACCGTTTCCGAGATTCAGATTATATATATATACATACCAACAGCGCGTGTTAATTTAGGCATTCATATAGGTGTCTCGATCATCAGACTCAGCACTTGTGCACTCGAACGAGAGCAATATTTGAAAACATCCCACAGTGCAGTGCCCATTTTATTTGTAAAAATCTACAGTGTGTTTGTGCAGCAGATGGCAATTCGTTTAGCTGATTGGTCCGCTGCGGGAGTGGAACGTGTTTGCACTAGTCTTCGTGTCTTGTTGTTGTTTTAATCGATTCTGTTGTAAATAAAATACACTGACGAGCAACATGCTAATAATATAAAAAAGCCAGTAATATTAGGTCTTTACCTATGAAATTGCCGTTCTGCAGTACTGGCCATTTCAAATCAAAATATTTTTTGTTTGGCTAAGAATTCTAATTTCAAATTAATTTTATTTTAAAAACATGGATTTTTTTTTCCAAAAGTAGTCATTTGTTTATTGATTAGTGTTACATTTTCATCGCATTTAAATCTTTTTCGTCATCATGGATACGTTAAAAATTCGAGTAATTATGGAATATGAGTACCGTCGTGGCAGCAACGCGGCACAAGCGGCACGCAACATCAACGACGTTTACGGAGCTAACACTACAAACCAACGCACTACCTGTTATTGGTTTGCTCGCTTCCGTTCTGGAAATTTCGACCTGAAAAATGAACCTCGCGGTCGTCCGAAGACTTTGGTCGACAATGACGAATTAAAGGCGATTGTGGAAGCTGATGATACACAATCTACGGCTGAATTAGCAGCAGCTTTCGACGTTAGCGTCAAAACAATATTGGTCCATTTGTGTCAAATTGGCAAGGTAAAAAAGCTTGACAAATGGGTGCCCCACGAACTCAATGATCGCCAGCGCGAAGTACGCGTCGAGACGTGCCTTGCACTGCTCAACAGACACACAAATGAAGGAATTTTGAACCGCATTGTTACCTGCGATGAAAAATGGATTCTGTTTGATAACCGCAAGCGCTCAGCAAGTTGGTTGGATCCTGGTTCAGCACCTAAACAATGCCCTAAACGAAAACTTACCCCAAGAAAAGTGATGGTCACTGTTTGGTGGTCTAGCGCCGGTGTGATTCAACACATCTTCTTACCAAACGGGGTGAGCATTACTGCAGATGTGTACTGTGAAGAATTGAACACAATGATGGAGAAGCTGGCACATCTCCAACTAGCATTGGTCAATCGCTCGTCTCCGCTGCTCCTGCACAACAACGCGCGACCTCATACTGCACAGCAGACGGTCTCCAAGTTACAAGAACTGGGGTTGGAAGCTCTCCGTCATCCGCCCTACTCACCAGACCTTGCGCCTACAGACTACTACTTTTTCCAGAATTTGGATAACTTCTTGAAGGGAAAAAAATTAAATACCCGAGAGGCAGTACAAAATGCCTTTGAAGAATTTGTTGCCTCCCGTCCAGCTGATTTCTTTAAGAAGGGCATCAATAAACTGCCACTGCGTTGGCAAAGATGCATTGATTGCATGGGTGATTACTTCGATTAATACAAATAAAAAATACATGAAAAAAAATCATTTAAATTTTTTCATACAAAACGGCAATTTCATAGGTAAAGACCTATTATTTATACTAATATTTCCGAAACCACTCAAGATAGGTTATTGAAGTGAAAAGTAACATTCAAATGTATTTTATAACGCATTCAAAAAACACAAAATTGAATCAATTCAATGTGTTAAAGAAAGACAACACAAAATAGGGCCTTAGGTTTCTTAAGTCACTTGGAAGTTCGATTTGTTTTTGTGTTTGACCTGCGAACGCGACGAAGTATTTTAGTTTATTTTATTTTTTTCGATCATGGTATTATTTTGGTTTTTTGTTTATTGAGTTAGAGATTATGCTGATTTTTTTTTAATGTGTTATTTCATGAACTATGTTTATTTATTTGTCGTTGATACTATACAATATTTAATATAATAATTCTAAAGAATTTGTTTGCTTTTTTTTTGTTTAAACGCGCTTACCTAACCCAGTTGGAATTGAAATGACGACACGGTTGGCGTAGTGGCTGAGCGATCGACTGCTGCGCCGCGTGTCGTGGGTTCGATTCCCGCACGGAACAAATATTTGTATGGCCTACAGGTAATTGTTCCGGGTCTGGCTGTTCGTGTATGTGACTTTAAATGTTTGTAAACGCACCCACGACACAGGAGAAATTCCTAGTGTGGGGCAACGTTTTTATTAAGAAGAAGAAGTTGGAATTGAAAAATTATTTTTGCATTTGATAGCCTAATTTTTTTTGAGAAAGATTATAGGCTATTTAACATCAGGCTACGATGGTTAAAAGCAGGTGAATCCGCGGAGTCACAGCTAGTTTATGTAAAATATGCGCAGAATCCTGAAATACGCGGTTTTAAAATCCGATATATATCCGATAATACGTGCAAATTTTTTGTATGTCAAGCGAGTTCAATTTTCCGTGCAAAATTCAGTGTTTATGGTACGCATACAAAATATTGTCCTTATGCACATGCAACGATGCAGGGTCAGGTAAGTTATTTTGTAATATTTAAAACTCGTCTAAAAAAGTTGCAATAATTGTCCAGAAAAAAAAAGCTCACGTCATTACGTAAAAAACAAGTGACTCTCGCCTTCGTGAAGCTTCTTATTACAACCGTTACAAAGATAAACGTGTAGGTAGACCAAATCCATTTAGGAACTAGTTCATACAAAATAATTGCGTGAAGGCCCAATTACATCAAATAAAAGGCTCTTTTTTGTAAGAAAAATAAAGCTTTTAATGATATCTTACACGAGTGAACACGACCCTTATTACCAGAGGTACCGAATTTTGTATATAATAATAATTACCCACGAGGTGACAGTTAGTTACGTCGAGTATTTCCGAGTTACTGTTTAACTTTTTTGATTTATGTACTTTAGGACTCATAAGTATACCATATTCAAATCCTTGCTTACAATTTTCAATAAATCAAGTTAAATAAATATCAACCTTGTTGTTGTGTAAATTAAGTTGATTTTAAAATGAGTGGTACTTTTTAAAACATCATACAAAAATTTAAGTTGTAACGCATATCGAACTTTGTGTTGAGGCTTAAAGGTTGCATTTCCAAAAAAAATGAGTTTTTTAAAATAGCATAACATCACGCCTGTATTACCCGAAGGGTTGGGCAGCAGAGTACATCCACATTTCAGCAAATATGGGTATAGTTAGTTTACATTTTTGGAAAACTATGTCGTAACGAACGCGAGATACATGCTCGTCTGGGTGGTTTGCCATCAGCCATTCTAAAAATAAAATAAGTTAGGTACCACAACTACCACATCGTCGGCAACACTATCCTATTGTAAACTTTACCAATTGTATTTAAGCTAGGTTAAAAATAGCACAATCAAATCGGGATTTCCAAAACTAATTGTAGCATTGACTTAGCCGTGGTTAGAGTAGTTTAATTTATTAGCAAAAACAGCCCCCGAGAGCCGTTAATAGTAATTAATCTGGGAATACTGAGAGCATAAGCCCATTATGACTAGCCTGTGTAATTGTAACTTAGATTTATCTAAAGATTTACAATACACCAAGGGAAAATGTAAACTGTTGTTCTGCAATATTAAAATAAATAAATAATAACATAAAAGAAAAACCTGCAAAGAGTAAGTTTGATTCGCCCAATAGACGTTTAAAAATACAGGGAAGAATGTTTTAAAGTAAAACTGGATACTTTTGCGACTACAAAACTAAGTTTGCTTGTAAATGGTTTTTGCTGTTTATTAAAAAAAAACTGTGCTATTTGGAGACACTGTTTTGTTTTTTCTGTATTATTTACGTGAACGTTCACAGACCTGACAAACGGACGGATAAAGTCTCACCATATGTGTTACTTTCTACCATTTTCATACGGAACCCTGAATCAATGGAAAAGTACCCTTAAGTGGCTGGAGGTAGAGGAAAGCTCCAAATAAAATTAAAATTACCGATATTTGTTGGTGTCTGACTGCATGGAAGGTTAGATTACATACCTTTTTTTTGTAAACGGGGGGAAACCTTCAAAAGGCGCCTGGACTTTTGGGGAAAATACCAGGGAGTGTGGGATTCTTACCGCACTAAAACCATCCCGGTGATCACCATCAGCACATGGAAAGGGCCCCGTTACCAAGCAGCATAATCCCACAAGGAAAGAGTTAAAACCATTTGAGGTAGTTTAGTGGCGTTCGATTTAGAATTTCTCTAATTACTGCATGTTAAGAACTTCAGACAAGCTTCCTGACTGTGTGGTTTAAGATTCGGAAACTTGTCTACCAATATGTTCGGGCTTATCTCGAAACTTTCAGAGTTTCATACCGGATTCCACAAGTTTTGCGAGAAGTTTTGAACGGATATATCTAGAATATTTTATAGTATCTACTGACGTCACGCAAAACAACGTCTAGTTAGATAATGGTGACAATTACTCAATCGACTAGCTAAACTAAATTTGGGCTATTTCCATCTTTCTCTTTGTTATAAAACAAGAAAGGGACAGCCATATATGAGCTGTCAATTTAAGTGGGAGTGTCCGTACAAACATAGTTCACATTTTAGATCGCATCCACTAAAAACACGGCAAGGCAAGTTCAAGGCATAAACTAATTTGACGTCTCTTACTTAGTTTTTATCTATAATCGTCCTTTTCTCGAAATGTCTGTCAGAGAGAGATAAATAATAAATAAATAATGCTGGACAATCCATACAGCATCATCTAGCCCCAAGCTAATCAGAGCTTGTGTTATGGGTACTAGATGACTGACTGATATATGTACCTAATACAATACATAGATAGATATTTATTATTATACATAGCAAATACCCAGAACACCCGGAACAAATCTTTGTAGATCCTACAAACATTTGTCCCAGGGCGGGAATCGAACCCGCAACCTCCTGCGGAAATTCTCTCATTTTAGTTACATTTGTATACAAGGGATGGGCGCCACTGTCTCGTCGATGCCTTTTAAATGTCAACTATCTTTGTTTGGAAGTTTCAGTTCAACGAAAATTTACAGATCTTATAAATGTCCGTCCCTTTCTTCTTTTGTAAGAGAGAAAGAGATAAAGGTAGTCTAAATTAAGTTTAGCTTGTCAACAAGGGAATCGACACCGTGCTATCTATATGTCTAATTAACCTGACTTAGCTGAACGAAGCAGTTCAGTTTTGTAGCACAGCTCTGATTTTTTCTCTACTTGTAAACTAAGCTGACTGACTGTCTAGGATAACGGCGCAGTTATCAAACAATCTCAAAAATGTTGGGGGAACCGTATCGGTTCATAAGACCTTGGGTAGACGGAACATTTTTTTTGTTGCACTTGACAGGATACAAAATAGCCCACCAGCCAAAATACCCATCTGGTCGGAGGATCCTTCCTTTTCTATGGAGAACGATTAACTCTCCACCGTGTTCCTCATTACCCTAAACACTTATCACTTATCTTTGACGGCACGGTTGGCGCAGTGGCTGACCGATCTACTGCCGCGCCGCGTGTCGTGGGTTCGATTCCCGCACGGAACAAATATTTGTATGGCCTACAGGTAGTTGTTCCGGGTCTGGCTGTTTGTGTATGTGACTTTAAATATTTGTAGACGCACCCACGACACAGGAGAAATTCCTAATGTGGGGCAACGTTTTTAAAAAAAATAAAAAAAACTTATCTAATGATTTATGTATGATTTTGTTTGTTTGTTTCAGATCAAAATTAGCAGTTCTAAACAACAGGCACGCTTATTTCCTTCTCGTAGACAACGGGTCAGTCGGCCGGTACGGCGCGGAGATTGTACTGAGGCGGAAGCTTGAGAAATACATTGCGGCGCAGAAACTACATCCATGTGAGTATCGTTGTGTGTAAGCGGCAATGGACAGCAGCTGATTTTTTAGGGTCGTTATATTTGCTGCCAAATTGTAAAATTAAGTTACACTCAGATAAGTTGAACACGCGTTGATCTTACAAGCACCGAAGTAGAATTCGTGTAACATAGTGTCATTTTTTTTTAGCTGTTGCTTGTTAGACTTGTTTAGCCATTCGCTCATCATCATATGGACATGCAAAAATAGTTTGAATTATTTTTTATAATGCAACTTGGAAAACTTCAAATTTCCAATAAGTTCCCCAGATATTTACGTGCGAACAAAAGCAGACACGAAACCCCTATTATAATTTTAATTGAGTTCATTTTATATTTAATAAACGTGTATTAATATTATTCTCCATTATTAATTAATTTACAAATTATAGTTTTGAATATTTCAATATAAAAGAAAGGAAAAAATAAAAACATTTCAAAGTATACAAAAAATAGCAGCCCACCGGTATCCGGAACATGGTCCAAGGTCAGGGCTCCAGAGAGAGGAATCGCGTAACAACACGTGCCGTGTCCAAAAGAACTGCTTTCTGAATTGATCCATCTGCCTAACGAGCCGATTAAATTTGAGGATTGATTCCAGGGTGACAGTTTGAGTCCGCTTTGGTTTTGCTTATTATAATTGTTATTTATTAATACAAAGTAAAGTTGAAACCACCATTAACCTAAGATTGACCATACATCTATCAGGTACTAAGTTTGGCATAAGTTTACTTCGCGTTAATTAATAAGGGGGTAACAGTTTAAACCATTAAGAGTTTGAAACTTAACTCCAACAAGTTATCAATCAGCGGCAGCAAAAAATCTTGGTACTTTCAAAGTTTACCCAACTTTGGTAAAATTGCTTGCTTTATCTCGAACTTTATCCTTCAGTGTTCAAGTTGAAGCCGTTCGCGATTTATACATCTCGATGGTACAAATGAATTTCAACTTTGTTTAACCTCAAAGTTGGGTGAAAACTTCCTTGTTGGGTTAATGCTTCTGCACACCTGGCTATGAACCCACAAGATTGTCAGTACACTAAAACTTTAGGGATTATGTTTAGTGATGTGTAAGTTCACAGAATGATGGGTGTCGATAATTGTGGTAAAGTTAAAATCTAGTAGAGAAACTTACGTAACGATGTCCTTGTTTTAAACTTCAAAAACTATGTTATATACTAGAAAATTAACAACTCTCAACAACTCGCTCACGACTCTAGAACATGACGGTGACTGACTTTTACAGATAAGAACAAAGTTAGAGATATCAAATTGCCTTGAAGTTCACCAAAATTTTGGTCGATGCGTTTGAAATTTCTAAACTAGGATGTTTGTGTGTAAGCTTTTGTTCAACTAAAATTGGCAGCTCCTATAAATGTTCGTCCCTTTCTCGTTTTATTACAGAGAAAAGGATGGCAGTAGCCTGATTGAGTTCAGCTTGTGAACAAAGAAATACGTTATATTTTGTACGACTATTTTCTTGTTTATAATTTTCTGTTACATCATTTACATCTAATATTTTTCTTATTCCCAACAGATACAATACCAACTCATCCGTTTAGTAAAATGTAGATTTAATTCTTATAAAATAACATGTCTTATCTCATACACACCAGCGTCGCATCTCTAAAAAGGGTTAAAGGGACCCAAAACATACTGCAACTCGTCCGAACCTCCAAAAGCACTCTCGTGTCAGTCTTCAATCTAACCACATGCGGGTAATCTGTAAAGTACAAGTTACCCGCACTGCTGCCTTACCTGTGTAATCGAGCCGGTTCTGTCCATGCCTTGAAGCTTTAAATGTTGGAACGATGGCTTCCAACAGCCGCAAAGGTCGATCGAAATATAAGTTGCGATTGTCGGAGTCAGTCCGTGGATGGGTGATCATCCTTTACAAATCGTGACCCCTTCGTAATAAGTAAATCTTTGAAATTCGTTACGGGTAGTCAGAAGTCTAGATTTAGATTTGTAATATTCGATTCAGATTATTTTTTTAATATTCTACCCCCGTGTAAGCAGTTGCTGCTTTTTCCTTGTTTAACAAGGCCTATATTTTCTATTTCTTATATGAAATAAGTTCAGAACGAAAGCCTGTACAAGTTTCAAACAACATTACGTCCAGATACAGATTGCTTGAGCCTTAGGGTGCGATTTCACAAGGAATAAACGAGTACGAGTAGCGCGGGATGTGTGCGAGACTTCATTTTCCTAGAGTCGCAAAGCGCAGCTCTAGTGAAAGACAAACATTTCTCGACAACAAGTTGAAACATGCTCGGTAAATATAATATAGATATTAAAATAAAAACATACTCAAAATTGCATGTTTCACGGCTGCGCGGTAAAATTCAATTTTATTTTCGGTATGCCAGATATCAGACTTATGAACGTAAACGAAGCAAAAAGAGTGTGTAAGGATCGTAGCAGGGGGCGTTCTGTAGTTTCTGCCTACCCCTATGGGAAAAAGGCGTGAGTCATTTTGTATGTATGTTGTTATAAATAAAACAAATAAACAAGGTTTGATATAAACAAGGTTAGTAGATATCAGGGCTTAGCGGAGGTGAGGTCTTGTGTACAAGACAGCTTCCTCCACTACGCATCGACGCTCCGCTCAGCTTCCGTACAGCCGTGGCGGAAAGCGTCATATTGTTTCACAGCTCCGCTACGTCGCCTCGCACATCTCTGGTGCAAACGCACCCTTATAATCTTGCCCTAGTTCTGTGAACTTTTGGCTGGATAAACGGGTGTCGTTTGTATTTCTAACTTTTATATTATTAAATAAGAATTTCCTTTTTAGAAGTTGCTGTTCCTTAAACTTAAGACTGAAACGATAATTACTTGATTTAATCATTCTTCATGTTGGATCGTGGGGACTCGGGTCGGTCAAATTGATATTGAAATTTTTCATCTTGAATTTCTCGGTACGAGAAGAGAGAGCTTCGCTACCTATTAAGAGTACATGAGACTTAAAAATAGGGTATAAAATATAGGAAGACCTCTGCCTAACCCTTCAGAAGTACAAGCGTAATGTTATGTTACACCTAAAACGTAAAATATTTCCGTACGCTAGTGAAGCTCTAGTCGCAATTTCTGTCCACCCGCTAGTTGATTTTAGAATACTTATTTAAGTATTTTTACTTTTACTGAAATGTTTGTAGTTTGTTGTAAAGCTTCTTTTATTTGAAGGAACTTGTAACCGTACATTTGCGTTCGTTCGTCGTTGTATGTAACATACCGGTTGTTAAGCCGGCCGACAGCACACGAGTAGATATATTTGCTTACCTCAACAACGAGCGGAGGCGAGCCAGTACTGCGTTGTTTTGTTTTATTATACTCTTCATTCATCTCATCGGTCTGGAACATGAATGAGAACAGATCGTAGTACCACAGATGAGGAGTGTAGATATCTGCCTCGTTCTCCGCAATCTTCTTACTGTGTTGCACTCTCTTGTGTTCCCTCCTCACACAAGCTCTAAGACTCTCAATTTTCCTCAAAACATGTACTCTTGTAGCACTGGGGTCGTATTCTTGAACAAGCTGCGTCAATTTCGTAATTGCTTCGTGACGTTTGTGCTTCATTTTGTATGAAATGCAGTGTTTGTCCCAAAGGCATGGTAGATTCTGGTAGAGAGTGACAAATTCCTTGACGAGTTTGCGCGGGAAGACAACGTTTACTGCATCGGCCATTTTGTTGGCGGGCACGCGTTCGACGAGCGGCGCGGCGCGCAGGTCACTGAGCGTGTTGGGTGGGGCACTGCGCAGAATTGCCTCCCGCACCCCGCCTGCGTTGCTTCCCTCCCGCTTTGGCCTGTCTGACGGACTATGCTATGTTACATTTTGTACGCCAACATGTTTGTATGCACGGTCGATACGCATGCTTGGCTCACTGGCCCCGGGAACATTAGCGGAAGCGAAGTGTTCTAGAGAGATTTGTTGATGATAAAAACTAACCTTTTTAAAACAAAACCGTTCGTCGTACCTTCGAAAAGTAATTTAGAAAGGTTATTGTTTCACATCTCAGAATCTATATCCATCCACTTGATCTGATACCCACCGAAATTAACATATCCCATAATTATAATTACAGTACACTAGGTACTTACAACACAGGCGAATTGCTTTGAAGTCAACTCAATCAAATAATGAAAAAGTTATTTCTCGCTTCCTTCCTTCCCTGATTTAAAAAGTAAAATTAGACAAGGAGGTCGGACCACGGTCGGACATAAATATTTACGTCATTAAGACCCTGTCCTTGGGTACAAAGAATGCAATTTACAAGCATTTTAACGAGGGATCCCTTACTCCTGACATTTGTCGGTAGCTGGCCAACATTTTAGAAAAAAAAGGTCATTTGTTCAAGAGGAAACGGTTTTATTTAAGTATGTAGATTTTTAATAACGTTGGCTAAAATGTTGGGTAAGAAAATAGGATAACCTAGCATTTTCGTAAAGATTTCTACATCTCTTTTTATTATGTTTAATCAAAACATCAGTGACATCGGTACAGGAAAACGTCGTGGGGTTACCTGGACTTATAATTAAATAGCTTTCGCCGGCTTCACCCGAGTTTAGGTCAAAAATCCCATAGGAACTTTATTCTGGGAAAAAAGGATTCTATGCCCTACCCCAGCTTATGGTCTGTCCGTATACCATATCTACTTACAACAAATCCATTCCACTGTTAAAGTGTGTAAAGGTAATAAACAGACAGACAGAGACAGAGTTTCTTTCACATTTATAACATTTGTATGGAAGCTTGGATTAGGTATAGTTTTTGTTTGGTATTAGTATGAATATAAGTCTGAAAACGCCAACCCGTCTTGAGCAAGCGGGGTGATTTATGGTCGCACCTTCTATGTATGAACAGAGGCCTTTTTCTTTGCTTGACAATAAAAGGGTAGTTAGATAAATACTAACCTACCACTGTTTGTCTCTGCATCACCCAAAGGTTGACTGGTAGGAAATGCCTATGGCATTAAGTCCACCTCTGTACATTTGTGTGCTTAAAGTACTACATTTTTTTTTTTTGTTGGAAAATCCAAAAGTTCACGCCGATAATCTCATTTTTCACAAAAAAAAATTATCCCTCACTGTGTAATTGTAATTAAACGACAACGAATTACCCAGAGATTTTCAATAGCAAACAGCGCGCTGCGATTATGAAGCATAAAAAAATCTTCGATACATTAATTTTTACGGTCGTGCGAGTGCCAGATCTATACGGACAGACAATCGGACGTCCTCGAACATTTTTGTAATTTTAAACAGAATAATTGTTTAAAAAAATATAAAATATGTTTAAATGAATGTTTGTTATTGATATTATATGTATGATAATAATATACTATAAGTCAGTATAAGTCATTTTTAGTGTCGAAAAGTCCTTGACTTTCATAATATATCGGGAGTAGAGCATCACCTCAACGCTTCGCTTATGAGGCATGCAATAATATATAAATCTCCGTGATAAGGAAGGTTTAGGCTGAGAAACACGAAAGTTTTCTAAAATAGAAGTGTCACACCTACGGAACCTACTAAAAAGGGTCGGGTAGTGTTATCATAACTCTGAAAGGTAATGACAATGC
Source organism: Phlogophora meticulosa (assembly GCA_905147745.2). Taxonomy (NCBI): domain Eukaryota; kingdom Metazoa; phylum Arthropoda; class Insecta; order Lepidoptera; family Noctuidae; genus Phlogophora; species Phlogophora meticulosa. Next base: position 4,042,063 of record LR990534.1, read on the forward strand.
CTTAACAGGTGCATGACGTTGTTTAAAACTAAAGCTAGGTACATGACATGTGAAACTTGTTTAGCCACGTCATGAAGATGTACCTAATAAGGGTTGTAACAGAATGCCGCATCCACCTCCGCTAATGTAGAATAGGGTAGTGTCCTTACAAAGTCTGTTTAGTCCGATATTTGGATAACTTAAAAATACTGGACACGTATTTTTTCTTTTGTCACGTTAACTAAAAATGACGACGATATAGTGCTTTGAAATTTCACGTGGCGTCGCGCTGTGCTACACTTTTTACGTAAAAGTGACGCCCCTTCTACTGAACTTTAATGTGCTATATCTTTGTCACCTTTTATTGATTTGAGTAAGCAAAAAATACGTGTCCAATATTTTATGGTTACCTAACTGACGGACCAGTAGTCATGATGGCCCAGTGGTTTAGGCCTCGCCTCTTGTGCACGAGGTTGTGGGTTCAAACCTCGGCAAGTACCAATGTGAGTTTTTCAATTCATATGTACTTTCTAAGTTTATCTTGGACATCACTGACATCGGTGAAGGAAAACATCTCGAGGAAACCTGGACTTATATAATTAATATAAGTCTGAAATCGCCAACCCGTCTTGAGCAAGCGTGGTGATTAATGCTCGTGCCTTCTCTGTATGAGAAGAGGCCTTTGCCCTGCAGTGGGACAGTAATAGGCTGGTACTGGTAACTGACGGACCAATTAGACTTATTATATTTTTACCTAGGACACATACCTATTTCCACATTTTTCGTTCTTCCGCCTCCGCAAGTTATCAGCGGAATAGTAATGAAGGTTTCTTTACGTCTTGGCACTACTTGCGACGTGATTCATCATATGCCTAGCTTTATCCTAACTTTGTTAGCAAAAACCAACGTGCATTTCGAAGTACAAAGGACTCGTATTTTTTTTTATACGTTGTCCACACTAGGAATATCTCCTATGTTGTGGGTGCGTTTACAAACATTGAAAGTCACATACACGAACAGCCAGACCCGGAACAACACTGTAGGCCATTCAAATATTTGTTCCGTGCGGGAATCGAACCCACAACACGCGGCAAATCAGTCGACCGCTCAGCCACTCTAATTTAATGGAAGGTCACCTATCTACGGACTGAACTCGTCAAGCGTAGTTTTACCTTCAATCGGCCCGTGCGGCTAATATTGCTTAGCCCGCTACGCGAACAATAGTTTTTTTCGTATTTCGTACATATTTATCTTTTTTACACCTCCGCCTTCCAAGCTGTTAATCTCTGCCTCCACTAAGATGGACTCCGTAACATCCCTAAACATAATAAACAAAGGCTTATGTTACATTGTCTCTCCTGATGGATTATCCAACATGTGGCAAGCGGGTCTAAAGAATAAAAGTGCTTGTCATTCACGATACAGTAAGTACAGACGCCAGCACATCAAGCTATCCCAAACTGTCAAATTATCCCAATTGAACATGAACCTTGTACTTTTGTAATAAAGTTTAAAAACTGTCAAAGAAATGGAGTAGCTTAATGTGCTGGCTTTTGAACATGGCACCACATCCGTGGAATAAATAACAAACGATGTAGAAGTTCTTTCTATTAGCTCAAGGCCTGAAGCCGCCTTCTGGTGTAGTTAAAAAGAAGTATTTCATGAGCTGGGTAAGTACTTAAAAATAATCTGAGAATTAGTAATATTGTCTACTTAAGAGAAAAAAATCTTTTTTCAACATGAATGCCAAAATCTTTAGTAAATAAAAATTTAAAAGTTTGCATCAACATATTTTCTGTAAGTTGATGAATATCATAACATTTTTTAGACTATTGTATACTTTTAAGACCACCCTACATAAATTATGATATTTCTACAAAAATGAGACCGTCATCAGAACATACGAACGAAATAAAAGGTGGAACGAAAGGTTTTCTTTACTTAAACATATAAACCGTATCTTATGATATCCCAAAAACACACGGTAGACAACAAAAGTTACGCGTTATTACTTCCCATGTTCCATTATATGCTCGCCATTCATATTCAGTACAAAATCCATGGGAATGAGTCCCCTATACTTCTTCATTATAAGTTATGTATTTATGAACTATAAGCTCCTGAAATGTTGTGAGAAATGTGTAGTAAAGTTTCTAGTGGTGGAGCCATAAAATAACTCTTGAATCATTTTATGATGGTACCTGTGTAATATCTATGCTAGGAGCTAGTGGCTACATAAAATCAGCCGCACGGGTTGATCGAAGGTTAAGCTACGCTTGCCTAGGTCAGTCTGTAGATGGATGACCGTTCGGTACATATAGAGACTCCTCCATGCCTCAAAAAGCACGTTCAGCCGTTGGTCCGGGTGTCATTTGTAGATTTTTGACAATCGTTACGGGTAGTCAGAAGCCCGAAAGTCTGAAAACCAGTCGTGTCAAGGGCTATCGTGTTGCCCAGTAACTGGGTTGTGAAGGTCAGATAGGCAGTCGTTCCATTGTATTGTTTGTATTGTTAGACGGGCCGATTTCCGCAACTCCACGACGCAGCGCGTATTTTTTATTAGTCGTTCCATGTAAAATACTGGTATTCAGCTGCATCTGGTTAGACTGGAAGCCGTCCCCAACATAGTTGGGAAAAGGCTAGGCAAATGAAATATGTAGTCAAAAAAAAAGATATTTCATCCAAGATTAAAACAACTTTAGATTTAAAGAATTGCAATTTGAACATCTTTTATGAACTCAACGAAGCGGCAAGTTCTATTAAAAACAGTTTTTCAAAGAGATTACAATTTAATTTAGTTCTGTCATTTTCCAATTTCAGTAGATAGCAGGATCTAAGCTCTGGGTTAGGGCTTGTCCGCAGTATTGAATGAATTGCATTAGATTTATTTTCACGTAGGTTCTACAGATACTTGACGACCGATGTGGCTCGGTGGGCGAAGGTCCGCCTGCGACGCAAGAGGTTGCGGGTTCGATTCCCGCCTTGGGACAAATGTTTGTACGATCAACAAATATTTGTTCCGGGTGTTCTGGGTATTTCCTATGTATCTTTAAAATATCTATCTATGTAATGTATTGTATGTATGTATATCAGTCATCTAGTACCCATAACACAAGTTCTGCTTACCTTGGGGCTAGATGATGCTGTGTGGATTGTCCAGCAACATTTATTTATTTATTTACTGTGCATGTTTAATTAGAAGCTGTAAGTTAACAGTGTTATTTATTATTATCCTGTATCTTCTCAAGTTACTAATTTGCTCCTTTACTTATCTACTAAGCTTCCCAGGTTTCTGTACCCCATGGTTTCTCCTGTTCCTGAGAGTTCTAGAGTATCCTAGAAGAATACCGTGGTCAAAAATTGGGCTATCATATGCAAACAATAAGTTCTAAGCCTGACTGGCTCCAGAGGTCAGGTAATTCAAACTGGATAAGGTTTCTGTACAAACGTTAGGTTATTGTTCAGCTACTATCACCTAAAAAGGTTATTAACATAACAGGAAAAAATGTTATACGTATGATAAAACCACAAATTTACGATTAGCGACTTTTTCCTTTACCTTTATGACGACCGATTCGGCGCGGCGGGCGAAGGTCCGCCTGCGACGCAAGAGGTTGCGGGTTCGATTCCCGCCTTTTGACAAATGTTTGTACGATCTACAAATATTTGTTCCGGGTGTTCTGGGTATTTCCTATGTATGATAAAAATATCTATCTATGTAACGTATTGTATTAAGTATATCAGTCATCTAGTACCCATAACACAAGCTCTGCTTAACTTGGGGCTAGATGATGCTGTATGGATTGTCCAGCATTATTTATTTATTTACTTGTATTGTGAGACCTTGCTTCTTGTCAAATTTCATGATTCTATGTCAGCGAGAAATACCCAATAGGTACTGATTTATGTGCGAGTATCAAAATATATCACATCATCATCAGGCTATACTAGTCCACTGCTGGACATAGCCCTCTCCTAATGAGCGCCATAGCGCCCTGTCTTCAGCTTGCCGCATCCAGCATCTGCCTGCAGTCTTTCGTAGATCGTCATCCCACCTGGTCAGAGGGCGTCCTACACTACGTTTGCCGAGTAGCGGTCTCCACTCTGGAACACGTTTACTCCAGCGGTTGTCGGTTCTTCGCGAGACTATATAAATAAATAAATAAATAAATCACATAAGTGGCTGTATTTTCTTGCGTTGACTAAGAATATTGATATATTTAATATTAATTTCAACTTAATACCTCCACATGTTCTTGAGAAAAATGGTCTGGACATACAAACAGACATACGGACAACAAAGTGATCCTATAAGGATTCCTTTTTTTCCTTTTGATTTTCGGGACCCTAAAGACAAATTAACTCTTCAGCTTTATTTTGTTAGTATATTATATTAAAATGTTTACATCACTTTTCACCAGGTGTGAGACTCCGGGCTACTGACAAAATCCTACTGAAAAATCTCAATAACACACTGCTCGACCCGGGAATCGAACCCAAGGCCTCATGCTTACCAGTCGCGTTGTCGACCACTAAAGCAACGAGGCAGTCAATTAATAATAATATGTTTGTGGTTCATAAAACCGGTTAACTCGGTTAACCCTTTCAACATCTATTGAAAAATAATAACAAAATGGCGCACAACAATACAGACGAACCTTTACCACTCCTTCCAATTTCATAGGCTCGTGATTTTAAGATTCAATTTCAGATTATATTTAACTTATAAGAAACAGTTTTGTTATCTTTCAAATAAACTACTAAAGTGTCTATTCAAGCGTATGAACTCGAGAATTTTATTATAGTCATGAAAAAGTTCGCATTTAGCTGCAAACAAATAAATACTAATACTTTGTAAAATATATAAGTAATTCCTATGCCGCCTGTTTTCCCCGAAGGGTGAGGCAGAGGAGTATCTACAATAGTCCCACATTTTGCCAGTTATGTTCAGTCCCATCTCACATCTACGTCGGGGGTCGCGGGAACGTACGATCCTTCCGCAACCTCCACCTAGTGCCGGCCCGCCTCTGCAGGCCTCCTCAGGTCGAGGGGGGCGTGAGGAACAAAAAAACTCCTGGACCAGCTCAGCAGTAGCACTTGCGACCAATGAAAAGCCGTGCAATTTTTTTTTTATTTTTTTTTAAAACGTTGCCCCACACTAGGAATTTCTCCTGTATCGTGGGTGCGTTTACAAACATTTAAACTCACATACACAAACAGCCAGACCCGGAACAACTACCTGTAGGCCATACAAATATTTGTTCCGTGTGGGGATCGAACCCACAACACGCGGCGCAGCAGCCGATGGCTCAACCACCGCGCCAACCGTGTCGTCAAAATTGAAAACCTTCAAACAATCTTGGGTCAGACAACCTAGCTCACGTGTGTCTCCATAAAACTGAAAACTTCAGTGATAAATAACTTAGCTATTTAGTTACACCATAAGCTTGAAAGTGCGAATGTCACATGGTAAATATCCTCTTAGATTCGGCAGAGCGTAAGGTGGCGCTCCCCTAAATCCGGCAGAACGGCCATAAAGAAAGATTTAAGGTGAATTTCTTTGTGTGCCGAAATTGATAAAATACCGATAAGGCTGACCGTGTGGTTTGGTTTGATAAAAATTTCTTTGAAGTCACATAATGTACTGAGCAAAGCTGGTTATTAGAAATTTTGGGCACTATATACAATTACAGTTATTTTGGTGCATTATTCTTTTCCAATTGGCACTTTTATAAATATCGACTTTACGGGAGTGTTAATGAAGTCGATTTCACAATTTCCATTTAAATAACCTTCAAAAAATTTTAGTTGTGACGCGAACTTAACCTTTTCCAAAAAGGCCTTTTTTACATTTTTTGGTATGATTTAAGAATCGTAACTTGATTTTGTTAGTTTATAAGTTTATTCAATAATTGTTTACAGTGATACACATATCATATAGGCTGTAATTTCTTCTCACAAATGAATTAGACATCTGTAGCCGAGCTAGGCGAAAGCCTGTATCTCGGCTATCAGCGCACAAACCGTGAAATCATAAATACTTAAAAATAGCCATCAAGTAGAGATATTAACATTTTGTAGATATGAAAGAAAGTTAAAGGAAGTTGTACCGATATATTGATTTCCCTTTTGTGTATAAACGAATATTGGTAGAACAAGCTAGAGGCTAAATAAAAACAGCCACACGGGTTGATCGAAGGTTAAACTACACTTGCCGAGGTCAGTCTGTGGATGGGTGACCATTCGTATCATATCGAGACTGCTCCGTGCCTCGGAAATCACGTTAAGCCGTTGGTCTTGGATATCATTTGTTGATCTTTGGCAGTCTTTACGGGTAGTCATTCAGTCAGTCTTACTAAGGGCTGCCCAGAAACATGGTTGTGGAGGTCAGATAGGAAGTCGCTCCATGTAAAATACTGGTATTCAGCTGCATCCAGTTAGACTAGACGCCGATGCCGGCAGATGATGGTAGAACAACTTGAGTGAGACTATTTCTCTGCCACTGGCAAATTTTAATATATCGCAGTTTTCATAGTAAAATAATAAATACTTGATAGCTTGGTGTACACGAAATACTGAAATTATGCTCAAATTTTTTTAGTTGTTCTATCACATCGTAACCTCAAAACTTTCATTTCTATCCACAACTATTTTTGTTCAGATACATCTATTAATGTCACATTCAAAGAATAAAATAAAACAACATCAACAATAATACTTCCATTCCTTACAAAATATATTTCTATTACAGGGATACCTAATATATTGTCGGGTACACAAGTAATCTAACTTTAGAATCCCTGGAGACATACTCACATATCTATTTAGAGTAACATGTTCTAAGTGTAATATAAACTTTTTAAATATCTTTTGACATTAGTAAACGGTTTTTTCTATTACCTACCTAGTATATGTATACCAGTATATATTTTCTAGGTAGGGCTTATACTTATCTTACGCAATTTTGCTGTTTCTTTAAAAGTTTCTTTGGTATTGGTCCCCAAGTTTATAACAAATTACCAGATTATGACGGCACAGTTGGCGCAGTGGCTGAGCGATTGACTGCAGCGCTGTGTGTCGTATGTTCGATTCCCGCACAGAATTAATATTTGTATGACCTACAGATAGTTGTTCCGGGTCTGCCTGTTTGTGTGTGTTAGTTGAATGTTTGTAAACGCACCCACGATACAGGAGAAATTTCTAGTGTGGGGCAACATTACATAAGAAAGAAAAATAAAATAAAGATGTAATTAAATGTATACCAGTACAAAAGTTTAGAACGGCCTCACACCAGCTGCTATTATACAATAGACGAATATCTAAATGACCATATTTATAAAAAAATATTATTTAAACTAATATTCACTTTTTATTTGTATGTCATTGTTGACAAAGCATCGCGCACTATGTACTTTTTCACAAATAAATGATTTCTGAATTCTGTTTCGTAAAGTACTTTCAAAACTAAGATTATTCAAACCTTCCTTTAGCATTGAGTTTATTATAGAATTAAATGTAAGCCTACATATATTACGATCAACGACGTAAATCTGTCCCGCTACGCGACTAGCTACGGCGTAGCTCGCTTTTTTGCTACGATCGCGTAGACTCACCATATAGAAAGATAGAATATCTTGGTTTGATTTTCAATTCTTGCCTAAACTAATCGCAGTCACTTGAGGTAATCCTTTTTATATAATCTACATTGAATACACTTTGATAATTTTAATACACACCTGTACAACATATAAAGTCAACATTCTTTCATCATCTGCCTAGCCTTTTCCAATGTTTGGGTGGTTTCCAGTTTAACCGGATGCAGCTTAATACCAGTATTTTACATATAGTGACTGCTTATCTGACCTCCACCACCCAGTCACTAGGGTGATACGAAACCAACAAGACTGGTTGTCAGACTTTCAGGCTTCTGACTACCCTTAAAGACTGCCAAACAAATAGTAACCGGTGCCATGAACGGCTTAGCGTGCTTTGAGAGACACGGAGGAATCTCGATACCTAAGTTATGCATGGTCTCCCATCCATTGACCGACCTCAGTAAGCGTTGCTTAAAATTAAATATCGACCCGTGCGGCAGTATTTACTTAGCCAAACACAGTCAAAATAAAATCGTTACTTCATTAAAACTATTAAAAGGTACTTTTGAATGTCCAAATTTACCAGAATAAAGATGAAATGAATCGACGAGTTGCCCCTTAAAAAACCTATTTTTGTAAGGAAAAAAATGAGCGAGACACTCCGTAACTAGTTATTTTTTGACAATGATTTCACGCGTTCCAAAATCACCCGGTTTCCTCTTGACCTACAAGGCCGACGTCCTAACAGTGTAGGCTTACCGCAACGTGTCACCGGACGCCTGCGGTCAGAAGCCGCGACACCCATGCACAAATTGCGTCGCACTCAGTGCCCCAATATTGCTAATTGCGATTGGTGGCTCGTTAATGTATAAACAATACATTTACATAAACCTGCATCAATAGCAAACATTACTGATATTGACGCATTGCTAACTTCGTAGATCAGGATTGGAATGTTGGTAAAAATAATACTTGGGGAGAACTTAACCTCAGGTAAAAATCACAATAGTATCTCCACAGATACTATTGTGGTTTTCACCTGAGGTTAAGTTTAGATGAAATGTAATGGAGAAATCATAACGCTCTTCATTTTCATCTGTGTGACCGCGTCATACTTCTAAGCTTCGCATTGGATTTTGACGTGGGTATCACCATCTTTTAGAGAATTGATACTTTCACGGTTTATGAGTTAAAAATATAATAATACAATACTAGTTTACACTACTACACAATACAATACACGATATACCACTGCAACAATACAATTCACGACACACATAATACAACAATACACACATAGGTACATAACATCTCGTCTGTATTCCCTATAGTAACACCCACATTTCGCCAGTTATATTTTGAAGTCCCATGTAATAGGGGGCGAGCCTATTGCCATCAACCGGGCACAAATCCAGACTCCGGGCTGCTAATGAGAAAATTCCTATACAACAATACAATACACACAATACTACACTAAAGTTATTTTATTGATGATGGGGTAAAGATACTAGTGTCATGGCGTAAGACTCCCCATCTAGTTTTTCGAGACATCGACAAGCGCTTGGTACGACTTTTAACGGAACCAGAGGGTTGGCAGTTTTGGCTAAAGTATCAGGATTGCCATTCAACGTGGCAATGATGCTAGCCTGTTGAGGACTTTTCCTGACAGCGACGCGTACGAATTCTTAATGCCCTATGTTTTTTTCCTTCTCATTATATACATATACAAAATAGGCTATTATTATTTTAAGTTTTGGGCTCGATTTTCAACGCTGCCGCGCTGCTGAATTAAAGAATTCAGCATTTACAGCAGCGTTGAAAATCGTAATTTCAAGATAATTTGTACGTTTAATCCATATCTGAAATCAAATTCAGTTCTTGTCCTTTATAAAAAATTCACAGGCTAACTACTTTTGGGACACGATGTATATCAGGTCTCACAATTTGTAAGACGAGACTAAATTAAGTACATAAATCTTGTCACAGTTTTTTCGCTGAAGATTTATTAACACTTTACGAAGTCAAGTACCAGGGATAGATTACCTAATTATCTAACATAAACCAATTAATCTACTTTAGGCAGAGGCTGCCTAGACTGACGCCATTGCCATTCAACGTGGCAATGCCGTCAGTCTTTTGGATAGTTGACCAGTCGAACGCAACGAGGATGAATATTTCGACGCTTTATTAAAAACGACGTTTTCTAAAAATGAAACCTAGCTAGATCGATATATCGCCCCCAAAACTTCCTGCATTGTAAATTACATGAAAATCGTTGGAGCCGTTTCCGAGATTCAGATTATATTATGTATATGCACATATGTACCTATATACAAGAATTGCTCGTTTTAAGGTATAAGATTTACTGTTATGTTTATTAAGTTAGGATAGTTCATTGTTTTTTTTTATTATTTATTTATTTAATATGTGTATACATACATTAGGCTTTACTTGAAATAAATAAATCCTTATAAAGTTAAAATTTATTTGTCTTCTAAAAATCTTTTTCTTAACTCAGATTGAAAGCCACAATAAGCTCAGAACGACATCTCCCCGTCTCAGTCACCTTCCAAATACACTTAAAGAAAACTCCTATTCATCCGAAAGCCGTAAAAATTACATAAAAAGGCTTTACGGCTTCAAATAAAAGCTCCTTTTTGACATAAAACCTAGTACAGGTGTGTTGTCACTGAAAGTTTTATTGGATTACAGTAAGCAGTTTATAGCTGTATGATCCTAGATATTGACAAGGTATTTGCAAACTTTAGCACGTCGTGAAGGGCACCTTGACTTATCTATTTTAGTATTTGAGAATTTGCAAGAATATAAGGGTTTATAGTGACGCTAGCTGTACCCCGCGGGTTCACCCTTTCCTAAGAGCCGTAAGGTGATGCCAATAACTTTCCCCAACAATTGGGATATCAAATGAAAATGGAAACAATTTTCGATCAGTCAACCTTTGGGTGATGCAGAGACAAATAGTGGTGCAATTTCTTATGGTATTAATTCCGCCTCTGTAAGTACATTTGTGTGCTTACATTATTAAATAAATAATAAGAAAATTACAACAGACTTTTCGGCTTTAAACAGTATTTTTGATTATTTGCTCATAATGTATTTGTGGGTATATTTAAGTGGTGGCAACTGCTTGACATAGGCCTCCCCAAAAACTGCGGTATAACACCTCCACCCAGAATCCTGTGAAACAAACTGGCATTTTTTGTTTTAAAATAGATACATTTTAACTATAGTTAGTAAGACAAGGTTGGCGCAATGGCTGAGCGATCGACTGCTGCGCCGCATGGCGTTGGTTCCTGTACGAAATAAATATTTGTATGGCCTACAGGTAGTTGTTCCAGATCTGGCTGTTTCGTGTATGTGACTTTAAATGTCTGTTAACGCACCCACACACACACACACACACAGGAGAAATTCCTAGTGTACGTTTTTTTTTAATATTGGTATTACAGGTCGACATTATTGCTTAGCGATAAGGCCCTCGAAATAAAAACAAAAATTAATTAAATCGTAGCTTAATTAACTGAGATTTAGATCTAACAGTAGCTTAATTCCTATTTCATAAAAGGTGTGTGTTACAAGAGGGAACAGGTGTTAACTTAAAAGGTCGTAGGTAGATGTGGCTTGCAGGCACATTATTTTCTTTGTCGCTTCCTTTGAAGTCGAATGGTCCTTTAGCTTTACCTGACTGAAACAACTTTCCTGTGTTACCGCTTATTTCTCATCATTATTTTTACAATAGACAATATATATTGACAGTGTATATTTTTTTTGGCAATAGGCTCGCCCGTATTACATAGGATTTTGACATTACTTAATAAGCGTCATGTGCATGTTACCATAATTACACCTCTGCCCGACCCTTTGGGGAACACAGGCGTGATGTTACGTTTATTATTTTAGTATTAAATTTTCTCAGTATCTCTTTAGGTTTTTAGATTTACCAACACAGTAAACTAAATTACGGTAAGGAGGCCGTGAAATTAAATATCTTCTTTATCTTAATAAATAAAATAAAATAAAAAACTGTGGAACTACTATTTTTTTGCATCGATGGCCCTGTTTTTAAGGAAGGTGATAGGCTATTTGCTATCACGCTACAACCCTTAGGAGAGGGTAAAACTGCAGGACACAAATAGTGATATAATATATTTTAAAGGGTTTTTATAAACCTCACAACGTAGATATTTAAAGGTAGGTTATTAAGAACTTCTTCGTACTTAACTCTTTATCAACCCAATTATCTATAAATCACAAACATTTAACTCTAAACTGATTTAAACTTTAATTGCAGCTTTAAAACATTCAGATAAATATCTTATCTTTTAAACTGCTCAAAAAATTAACAAGCATTCATAAAGTTAAGATTGGTACAACTGTGAGTTAATCTAGCTAAACTTTGAAGCGTGTTGGAAGTCACTAACTGTTCTGTAACTTTGAAAACCTACTAATTAACCTTAGGGGCCATCCATAACTTACGCCACTCTTATTTTTATGAGTTTTGGACCCCTCCTCCCGTTCTGGTCACAGGTGGTAACAGTGGTCACATTCGTGAAACCTCCCCCCTGGTGTGACGTCATATATTTTTCAATTTAATATTTAGTAGATAATAATTAAATAAAAACTTCAACTTTTTTTGTTTTTAATTTTTCTTTGAAAAAAACCAACACAAACCTTATTAATATTATTGAGTTAGTAATATTTTTAAGTTTTTTGTTTACATATAAAGTACGAGTTCTAATGTTTAACATTTTGACATGTGGCGACACAAAGCATTTGACCTCTCTCTGCTCCTTGTCACACAATGTAACAATTTCCCTTAACTTGTGGCGTAATTTATGGTTGGCCCCTTACAGGTATATCTCGAAATCATTAATTGAAATCTTAATTAAATGCAAACGAAGTTAAGGAGACAGTTGGGTATTTAATATTGAAAGAAGCGTTTTGACTTAATTTTTTTTTAATATGTATTAGTAAAGGCGATGTTCTGATAGCCAAGATTTTTAGGGCTCGCCTTTCATGCACGTGGTTGTGTGTTCGATTCCAGGCAAGTTGCATCAATGTTACTTTTTAAATTCATACGTAGGTACTTCTTAAGTTTATCTTAGCCGTCACCGGTATGGTGAAGTAAAACATCGTAAAGAAAGCTGGACGTGTATCAACGACATGACGAGTGAGCCTGGTTATAAATAAAGAAGAAATCTTTACCGACAAATTGATGAAATATATCCGTAATCATTTAAAAAGACTTTATAATAAATACCGTGTCATTGTTACAGACACACACTCTTCCACACCTGTGGTCTGCCTGGTGATAGAAGGCGGCACCAACACCGTGCGCGCCGTGCTGGAATACGTCACCGACACTCCACCAGTGCCCGTGGTCGTCTGTGATGGCAGCGGCCGAGCGGCGGATCTCATCGCTTTTGTTCATAAGTAAGTATTGCATTACATAGTAATCTGTTGTAGACATCAATCCACAGAATGCCATCATCTACGATCCTTACATACTTGTTTTGTGTGTGTGAGTGTGTGTGTGAGTGTGTGTCAGTAAGTGACATCTATCTCGCTCAGATGAACTAAATCTTAGGTAACTTAATATTAAAGTTATCCGCGTAATTGAACATACATATATACAAGAACCCGCCACCAACCGTCGGGCAGTAGCCCAGCAGACACAAAACCCGTCTGGTCGGAGGATCCTCCCTTTTCAATGGTGGGTGAAGAGCTTTACACCCTGTTCCTCATACCCCAAATACTCCTGTCCTCTACACTGCTTTGCTTACGTTCAAACATCTGATCATACACGCACGCCGCGTCCGAGTTGCATTAGGTGTTGCATTCATACATCTTCATTACCAGTTGGTATAGACTCTGCGCTGAATCTTACTGGCTGATAACGAGAACCATGGTTATTACCTAAATGGAGAAGAAGATGATGAAGAGGAGATGTGGTACATACTAGTGGTACAAATGTGATAACCAATGACACAAACTTTGACAACAGCCATGATTCAATTCACCTCTAGATACAAGAAACCGACCATAACAGACATATGTACATTTCTAGAAATATAATTACTATAATCACCATTACGACTCTCGAAATTAGAATTGTGGTGATGGTGTCAAGAAATAGTAATTCTGTCGCACAGTTTGAACTAAAAAGTTGTATAACTATTTCAATTATTAATACGTTGTAAAATACAAATTTGTTACGATCGTAAATGACTTTTTTAATAACATGCAACCTAATAATGAGCTTTTAATTACAATAAAACCAATGGAAATTTGAATTACGTCGGCTGCCACTACGCATTCACCTTAAGTACCTTTGGCCGGGGCGGTGCGCTGGAAGACTTGTTCCCAGGTCGAGCAAAGGTTAATTGCGTTCTCCCATCTGTAATATCTCAGTAGCCAACCGGAGTCTGTATTCGTGCCCAGTTGGTGACTCGTCCCCTATTACATGGGACTTAAACATAACAGACAAAATGTAGGCAGACTACACGTCCACCTCTACCTGTCCCTTTCGGAAATACAGGCGTGATGGTATGTGACAAATAACAGTGTATTTAATTTCAAAAACTCATCCCCATTCTGCTAGAGTTCCTCCACACATAAATTAAATCATTAAACTTCAACCATTACTTAATTAATGCCCACCCTGGTGGATTATTTTTCAGCGAATTGTCTCTTTTTTGTGCCGAGCACGAACTGGTTTGTGTAGATGTGGACAAGTTAGGTGTGGATTCAGGCTCCTATACTTTTATAAGTGACGCTCATGGGACGTCAAGCTGGTTAGACCATTGCTTGGTCACAAAGTCTGCATTTAAGGCTGTCATTGATGTTCGTGTTAACTATGATACACTGTGGTCTGATCACTTTCCTCTACACCTAGAGTGTAAGTTTGACGCCATTAGTCCTGTATCTAACTTGTATGATGCTAATAAATATGATGTAAATAGCGAAGTAAGGTGGGGCAATAGGAATTTGAATCAAATACATGATTACAGGGAATATTGTCATAAACAATTGAGATTTATTGATTTTCCACATGACTTTATTAAGTGTGGGGACAAACAATGTTGTAACCAGAATCATAAACTTTTACTGGATGATATGTATTGTAATATAGTGGCCGCCCTCCGTGAATCTGCAAGGGCTACATATCTGGGAAGCAGGCAACATAGAGGTAGGTGTGTAATGGGGTGGAACAGGCATGTGAGTGAAGCTCACGGGTCGGCCAAGCTAATGTTTCAGGACTGGGTTGATCATGGCAAGCCAAAGTCAGGAATAATATATGAGGCGATGTACGGAAGCAGAAAGATTTTTAAATCACGCTTGAAGTGGTGTCAAGATCATAAAGAACAAATTAAAATGGATAGGTTAGCGACATCGTGTACAAATAAGAATTTCTCTAGTTTTTGGAAAGACACTAGAAAATTGAACTGTAAGCCTGGCCTTCCCGTGAGTGTTGGGGGCCATTCAGATCCTAGGAACATAGCTAATGCGTTTAAAGAGCACTTCTTTGTTAGGTCACCACTTGGTCCATCAGCGTCGGTGCTCAATACTGAGTCCAGGGGGGTGGAGTTGAACCTAAAGATTTCAGCGAAAGTAGTAGCTCAAGCGATTCGACAAATGAAAAGGGGAAAGTCTCCTGGCCACGATGGACTTAGTATTGAGCATTTGCAGCATGCCGGACCACATATTACACGAGTACTGGCTATGTTTTATTCGTTATGTATAGGTCACTCATACTTGCCGGAACAGTTAATGAAAACAATTGTAGTGCCTATCGTTAAAAATAAAACTGGAGACATCTCCGACAAAAATAACTATAGGCCGATATCTTTAGCGACTGTGGTGGCTAAGGTGCTTGACAGTGTGCTGGATGCACAGTTGGCTGAATCTATAGTTCTGCATGACAATCAATTTGGTTTCAGATCACAGCTGTCAACGGAAACTGCCATATTGTGCATGAAGCATACTGTCAGGTACTATACCCACAGGGGCACACCTGTGTATGCCTGTTTCCTCGATCTGAGCAAAGCTTTTGACTTAGTCTGTTATGATATTCTGTGGAGAAAATTACAAGAGGCAGGTCTACCTTGTGAACTAGTGAATATCTTCAAGTACTGGTATAGCAATCAAAGTAATAATGTACGGTGGGCGGGCACCCTTTCAGATTCATATAAATTGGAATGTGGCGTTAGGCAGGGTGGCTTGAGCTCTCCCAGACTCTTTAATTTGTATATAAATGCCCTAATTGAGGGGCTCAGCGTCCAGCATGTCGGTTGTCGCATAGATGATGTATGTGTTAATAATCTGAGTTATGCGGACGACATGGTGTTGCTGAGCGCCTCGGTTTGTGGCATTAGAAAATTGTTACAAATTTGTGAAACTTACGCAGATGGTCACGGCTTAATGTACAATGTGAAGAAAAGCGAGTATGTTGTCTTTAAGGCTGGTACTAAGTGTCCCTCTAGAGTGCCCCCTATAAAACTGAATGGAAATGAGTTGGCTAGAGTACATCAGTTCAGATACTTGGGACATCTTATTACCGAAGACCTTAAGGACGACACGGATATTGAACGTGAACGTAGGGCACTGTCCGTTAGAGCAAACATGATTGCTCGCAGGTTTGCGAGATGTACTAATGAGGTAAAAATCACTCTCTTCAGAGCTTTCTGTACATCCTTTTACACCTGCAGCCTGTGGGCAGTCTATACTCAAAGAGCGTACAGTGCCCTGCGCGTACAGTACAATAATGCGCTTAGAACGATGTTGCGGCTGCCTCGCCACTGTAGTGCTTCACGTATGTTTGCTGAGGCGCGCATCGATTGCTTCTACGCTACTCTGCGCAAGCGGTGCGCGTCGATGCTGAGCAGAGTGCGGGCTAGTCGCAACAGCGTTTTAAGTATGATAGCCGGTAGACTTGACTGTCGGTACATGAATCGATGTATTACTGCTCACATGACTATTGATACATCGATTCATGGGTCGGGCAGGGGGCGAGTAGATTAAGGTTGTATTGTTACTAACACTAGTTATAAGTTATTGTACTACTAACCAATTGGATCCTAGTTATCTTAATAAAAGTTTTTATTATTATTATTATTATTATTACCAAACCACATAAGTCCTCAACAACCCACATATTAAGGAATACGAATATAACCAGCCCGAGTACTACAGAGTTATTTGTCAACCCCAATACTCTTTGATATTGGTTCGGTAGAAGTATTTCACTAGCACGAAGACTTAGTTTACAAAATAACTTTGTAGACGGGTATAAGTTGCTTATTTGTATTGGAAATGTGTTTGTTAAAGGATTTTACGTCTACGTCGGTATACTTTAAAGACTGATTTACATTGATGGAGTATTTCAATCCAGCGTTTTATACCAGTAGCACTCGATCAGCCATTGAAGAACTAGCAGCCACTCTATTTAAATCCAGCACTGGTTACGGAATGCCTGACTGTATGTCAAAGTGTTTACTTTGGACTAATATCGATCTAGTATCATTCAATTCAGTGTTTGAGAAAGACATACACAGTCGGTGAATTTCTGATATCGATTAGTCTTTTAACATGATGAACATCATCATCTGCCTAGCGTTTTACTAGTCTAACTAGATGCAGCTGAATATCGAAACGAACAAGAAAAGCCTGAGCAGAGTTTCCCTGCTTCGATTAACCTGTGTCTGAAGACTATGAGACTTCAGGGTAACTCATGATCAGGGGGAAGATTTTGAGCAGGTGGAACGAATGGGATGGGTAGGAAAGCACTATCTCTTAAACTTGTTCAGGTGGAGATTATAATACCACTCCAGTCTTTGTGTAAGACGTGTGGTGGTGTTCCACAGACGATGGGGTCCTGGTACCTGCATTCTGCAGGATTTGAAGGAGTACTACTGATGGCGCTAAGCTAATAGATAAGTTCTGGGAAGATTCTACTTGGATAGCCACTCTTCTCTCACTCTGACTCTTACAAGAAGAGGAACCAAAATGAAGGACAGACATAAGACGGCACGGTTGGCGCAGTAGATGAGCGATTGGCTACTGCGCTGTGTGTCGTGGGTTCCATTCCCACACGGAACAAATATTTTTATGGGCTACAGATAGTTTTACGAGTCTGGCTGTTAGTGTATGTGAGTTTGAATGTTTGTATACGCACCCTGATACAGGAGAAATTCCTAGTGTGGGGAAATGTTTTTTTTTTTTAAAAAAGGAAGAAAAAGATTATATTTTTATGTGGAATAAAATAGAATAGCATAAAATACTCTTTATTGAACACCATAAGAACTTACAAATAATAAGCTAAAAGCTACATAGGGTGTAAAATACTGGTACATATAGGTACTTTGTAAAATATCAACTGCAAAATGGTCTGACTATTTCAGAAGCACACTTTGGGATTAAAATTTATTTCTGGGAACAAAATTTCATTTCCATGGAAGAGTAGTTGCATCGAAAGGATTGAAATCTAGTTGTCAGAAATTCAATTTCAGTTCTGTGTCAGTCATATTGCGCCAATATTTTGTGGTTTTGCTTTAGATCTTCTATAAATCTATACAAATAAATAAAATTGTAGTGTCTGTGTGTAATGTCCAAATAACAGGTTTTTACTAAATGCATAATTATTATTATGAAAGTTTTACGGTAGTTATACCAAAAAACTGTTTTATTTTGTGTGTGTGTCTGTTTGAGGTAATCTCCGAAACGAAAACCGATTTTGACGGGAATTTCACTGGCAAATAGCTAATGTATAGAGGAGTAACTTAAGCTTACTTGCCAATGGCCACTGGGCCTATTTGTGATTATTTTAACAACACAATTCGTACGCTTACCTGAGTAGGGATAAGAAGATTCCTTAGATGTACTCAAAGTAAATATCAAGAACTGCTTAGATTTGAGTGTACATTCCCTTGAACTTGAGTACTTTATGATGCCTTATCAGCTTGAGTTCCATTGCAAATATTTTCAAGTTATTCGTTAGTAAACTTTCTATTAATGTTTGATTTTATTATAGACTAAGTAGGCGTGCCTGCGACATTTTCCGCGTAAAATTTAACAAAAAATGAGTTTTTATTTGTTGCACGGAACCCCATATCTTGTTCTAAAATAAAAGCCTTAGTTACGCCTCATCACATCAGCTATCTGCCACTGAAAATCCCGTCAAAACCGGTCCATCTGTTTCGGAGATTGGAGTCATTTTACAAAAACAACTAAGCACCGTTTAACATCTTCACTTATCATTATTATTTATTTTGTATGCGTCTTTTTGCTTTATTGTCCTTTTCATATTTTTATACAAATATTTTAAAACTTAACAATATAATATTGCAACTAATTAAGCCGAACAGTGCATTAAAATATTCTCACGAGGTTTCCCTTCACTGATGTTGGACGGCACGGTTGGAGCAGTGGCTAAGCGATAGACTGCTGCACTACGTGTCGCGGGTTCGGTTCCCGCATGGGACTATTATTCGTATGGTCTGCAGGTAGTTGAACTCACAACCTCGTGCTTGATAGGCGAGACCTTAACCACTGGGCCATCACGACATATCAAAAATTCGATAAAGTAAGTAATTATAAAAACCCTTAACTCCCACAGGTATGCATCAGAGACAGGTGAGCAGACGGTCCTGGAATCCATGCGGGACTACCTGATCAGCACCATTCAGAAGACCTTCGAGGTCGGCTTGCAGCAGGCAGAGCTGCTGTACGGGGAACTGCTGCAGTGCACCAGAAAGAAGAATCTGGTAAGGACCTGATGATTATCTTATATTTTCAATGGTACTAGAACAGTCCCTTGGGATGTGGTGGCTTTGCCTATAGGTATCAAAGAGTTTGACGGTGGCAATTTAAATGGGTACTTATTTGAAAAGCTTTGCCACTTAGTATCAAATAGACGCAGTACTTTACAAGGATATTCATTGCACAGGTACTGTATCACTCGAATTGTCGCAGATATTTTTTAGATAGTGTTTATGGTTTATGAGACATACGCTTATTTGTAATTTAGAAGAGATTAGACACATAAAACAGTATCTTTATAGGAAACAAGCCTATTAATAATGTCTTAAAAGCCTTCCAATTAACATACTCCGATACCTCTTGAAGCAGCCAGCTTCTGCAGTACCTACCTACTTACGTACCTATATGGTTAATCAAATCCATCCTTCATGGATAAAAACTTAAACAGTATTATGATCTATAATCGAATAAGAAAAATCCGGTAAACAAAGCAGGAATTACAGTCCCATTAATAATTCCCTAAGAATCATAACATCAACAAGGTTTGTTTGTTTGTCTATAAAAGTATTTAATAAATAATGAAGACACAGATATATGCGTGAGTGCCGTCTGATCTGCAAATAATAATAATAATAATAATAATCTTTATTGACATAAAAGTATGGTACATTATTATATGGAAACCCTGACTCCTGCGCTAGGTAGTTACCTGTGTTACAGGAATCAGTGTCCTCTCCCAGTAGTTTTCACAGAAATTATGCAATAAGATTTAGACAATTTTACATTATACAATATCTGCTTAAGGCGTATGGGTGGGGGGTGTATGAATGAATGTGTGTGTGTGTGTGTGTGAGGGTGTGTGCGTGTATGTTTGCGTGTGTATGTGGTGTGTATCGAGGTATTTATATATTTATCGTGCATGTTTATAATGGGCAGCTCTAATTGCCGGGTTTATGTTATTAAGTTTTGTGTCTGTATGTAATCTAGTGTTTGTAGATAGGTGTTTATTTTATTTTTTATTTCTTTTTTAGGAAATGGGTTAATATCTAGGGTCTTGTTTATCTTATTATAGATACGCGTAGCAAGAAAAAGATGTTGCCTTCTGGCTGAGGCAGTCTTGCATTTGACGTATTTACAAACATTAGCGACTGTTCGTTTACTCTTGTAACTGTTGTTTATAGGTGTGATTAGGTGTTGCTTCAATGTGATATTGAGAACATACAGCTGTCTCACTGTGAGTACTGTGCAGTTTTGGTACAATGTTACGGTCGGGAAGCGGTATGGTTTGAAGGTCATGACTTTGAGCAATGATCTTTGAGCTCTTTCAAGGTGGATCATAATTGTTTTACAGGCTCCTCCCCACACCGTAATACAGTAACCAATTATCGATTGGGCTAAAGAGAAGTATAAAGTGCGAAGAAGATCAAAATCAGCCACGAGTCGAAGTTTCTTAAAGGCCCAAATAAGTTTCCTCACTCTAGAGGCAGTTAATTCGACTTGGGGCCGCCAATTCAATTTTTCGTCCAGTACTACACCTAAGTATTTTATGTTTGTTGTTTGTGATATTGTAAGACATGAGCACTGGAGCCTATTTCCAGGAAAATTGCAAGAATGTACCTTAAGGGTTACTGGTACTGGCTTGGTACTGGCAAACCTGAATTGCAAGAATGATGTTTTGGCAATGTTAAGGGTAAGTAGGTTTTCTTCCAGCCAGTTACTGACTTTACAAAGTCCCAGCTCAGCCACACGCTGCGCCTCCTCCCAAGTCTCTCCGTGGAATATGAGCGCGGTGTCATCAGCGTAACTAAAGATTCTACCCTTAAAAAGTTGTTGCTGACACAGATCGTTAACATACACCAGGAAGAGACTCGGGGAGAGGGCACTGCCCTGCGGTACACCACATGTAACGTTTGCTTCACTACTGACGATTCCACCTATCTTTACCCTTTGTGTCCTATCACTCAGAAACTCCGTAAATATACTGAGAGCTGCTCCCCGGATTCCTATGTGGTCTAGTTTCGTCACAAGAGTGGGAATAGAGACGGTGTCAAAGGCCTTTGCCAGGTCGAGAAAAACTCCTATGCATTTTTGTTTAGCATCGACCTTCTCAGCGACATGATCAACTAGTTGACCAACCGCCTCTTCTGTGCTTTTCCCAGACCTGAAACCGAACTGACCTTCTGATAATATATTGTTTTTATCTAAAAAACTAACGATTCTAGTATTCAATATCTTTTCTAGGATTTTTGACAGTGTCGGTAAAACTGATATGGGTCGGTAGTTCTTAACTTCGTCACGATTCCCACCCTTGTGAACTGGCGTGATAAGAGATTTTTTGAAGACTTTAGGGAAGACTCCCTGCTCAAAGCAA
Source organism: Phlogophora meticulosa (assembly GCA_905147745.2). Taxonomy (NCBI): domain Eukaryota; kingdom Metazoa; phylum Arthropoda; class Insecta; order Lepidoptera; family Noctuidae; genus Phlogophora; species Phlogophora meticulosa. Next base: position 4,063,786 of record LR990534.1, read on the forward strand.
ATCCTAATGAGTTTTGTGATCTGGGGTATCAAAATTGCTTTGCCCGCTTTAAGTAATTTTGCTGAAATACAGTCCCACCCTGTAGCGCAGTCTGTTTTTAGATTGTTAACTACAGATTCGACTTCAGCCTCGTCAGGGGATAGTAGAACAATCGAGTTAAGTGCTGACGGTGAATTTAATTTATATGTGGCGGGTTGGGATCTTCGGTTTTGAGTGATAGCATCTGCAAGTTTTTTACCTATACCAGAAAAATACCTATTTATGGTCTCAATTTCTCTCGATGCATCCTTTGTAACAGGCAGTAATTCAGTCGCTACTGTTTTTTTTTCAACTTGGTTTGTAATGGATTTGATTATGCTCCATGTTTCTTTGCTTGTTTGTGACGATTTTAAAGCAGATTTTTCTTGCTGTATTCGTAGCTTTCTAAGTAGCAAATTGCAGTAGTTACGGTATCGTTTATAAGAAATCTCCATAGTGGTATTTTTTGGGTTTTTTAAAAACTTTCTATGGAGATTATCCCTATGTCTAATGCACCGTAACAAGCCTGGTGTTATCCAAGGCTTAATGATTACCTTGCGGTTGGGCACCGTTATAACTTTTGTGTGTAGTGAGATTGCAGTCATCAAACAATCTACAAATAGTGAAGCCGCCTCATTTGCATCGGAGTCACTTGTTATAAATGAGAAATCCGCATTTTTTAGGTGTTCAACAGTAGCTTCAATATTTAATTTTGTAGTTGATCTAATCTTATTAGTTTTACAGGGCTCCTTATTTAAGCATAATAGTACAGAGGCGTGGTCGCTTACAGTGGAATCCATCACCACCACGGTCGCATCAGTAGAGGCATTTATCATAAAGTGATCAAGACAGTTGTGTAGTCTTGTTGGGTACGTATGACCGGGTAGGAGGCCCAGTTCTGCGGTTAGGTTAAGGTAGGATGCACTATTTCTGTCTGAGTTGTTCGGTTTTATGTCAATATTTATATCTCCAGTGAGAATGATGGTTTTTCTTTTTATTTTGCTAATTATGTTTTCGAGGGAGTTTAGAAAACTATCAATACGGTAGGTTGAGGGAGACCTATAGGCTGCTAGTATACATATATGTGTGCCTACTTTTAATAACAGAAAATTAGCACCCTCTGTATCTGGCTCCTCAACTGTACATTGAATGTGATCCTTTGTGTAGATTACAATCCCGTCATTTTGATTGAGACATTTTTTAGAAGAGTGAGTGACGTAATTTTCTATGGCGGGAATTGGTTTGTCTTTACTAAGCCAACACTCTGTTAGGATTATAATGTCTATTTCGAATGCTAGCCTCGCTAGTTGTGCCCGGAAGCCATCCAAGTTTTTATAGATGCTCCGAATGTTTTGTGTTATTATTTTAAGGGCCGCATTAGAATTTCCAACAACTACATTACAGGTGTCTGTATCACAATGATGTGATGTTGCGATTTTGATGTTGTCTATATGTGTTAAGATATTGCTATTTGTATTAGCCATTTGTAGTCGATTTTATTTTATTGCTGCCAGTAGGTTTCTCTAGTTTTAATCTATATCCTTTTAGACAGTCGGGCAAGACTTCAGTCTTTACTAGTACCAAGCCAAACCCAGATGTGTGTGAGTGAATGTAGATTGCCGTTTGAAGGTGTAGTTGTAGTGTGTTTTTGTATTCTGTGTTGTTTTTTACGTAATGTACTAACTGGTGTTTTATGTGTTTAGTTGTGTTGTGTGTATACATTTTAGGAACAAAGTATAACTGCAGATATAAGAATAATAAAGTTAACAAACAGTTATAGGAGTAATATTCAGCTTTGCCCAGTCATTGTGATAGGTTTATCTTGAGGTCGGCTTCACTTTTTACAAGTATGTGTTTCATCCCTTCGATTTGGCGCAGGAAAACTTTCCCATGTGAAGTCCAGCAAAACTTAAAGCCGTTGTCGGTAGCAAATTTACGGGTCAGGTAAAATAAACGCTGTGATTTTTGTGTCAGGCACTCGGATATATATATTTGTTTTGTCTCACCTTTTAGTTTGATATGAGCTGTGTTCAACTTGTGTTGGTTATTGTTGCGGTTGTACTGGCGAACTTTATCCAGCATATTTTCTTTTGTGGTGACCGAGCCGAAATCAACGATAATCGAGGATGGAGTTCCATCCTTTTTATACACGCGGAAGATATCTTTAATATCCTGGCGCTCGAGTGTGACTTGAAGAACACTTGCTGTCTCCGCAATAATCTGGCGAAGTTGTTCTTTATTTTCTCCTTCTTTCTTTGGTATATTTCTCACTTCCATTTTTGTGAGACAAAGCATACGCTCCAGGTTTTCCACCTTGTCTTCAAGCTGGTTTATATAACTTCTTTCGGCTTTCTGTTCTATTTCCATGTGATTCATTTTAGCCTTTATCTCATCGTATTTCTGAGTGACGAAATCTAAGGAGCTTTTTATTACGGCGTTCTGTGCTATTATTTCTTTCATTGAGTTTTGCAGTGCCAGATACTTAGCATCAGATTGTGCAGTAGACGACTGTAATAAATCTCTCATCTCCTGCATAAACGAGGATAATTCGTCCTCGCGTTTACGTTTACGCGTATTGACGTTTTCTGTCTCAATACGGCTTAGGTTAGGCGCAGAACCGGACAGCGTGATAGCTGGGACGACTTCACCGGGTGTGTCAGGTTCATTAGGTTCGCTAGCAGCAGGCGAGGCCGGCATTTGCAGCCGCGGCGGCGTTCGTCGAAGAGGCATGTTATTTACTTGTAGGTTCAGATGTTTGGAGAATACCTTGCGTATCGCTCTGGTGTGTGCTGAGCTCCAAGTACTAGGCGCGCAGGCGGCGTGTGGAGTAGCAGCGACGTCCCACTGTGGCCGTTGTGACGCAATGTTGCGTGACAGATATATCACTACAGCGCTTGATGTGGCAGGTACTAGGAGCGCAGGGGTTCAGCGACGTCGCGCGGCGTGCGAGTGAGTAGAAATAAATAATAAATGTAGACAAAAGAAGGAAACGACAAAAAGTAATGTTCCTTCCTAGGATGCGAACTCGCGACGCAGCGCGTACGCCTATCTGCAAGCGGTACTTGTGCCACTAGACCGTCCGGGCTTGTACAAATCGATCGAATTAGGCGATGTGTTGTTAAAGTTCATCCGTGAATGTCAATGAACTTTCTATAGCTGTGAAGGTCATTCACCGTGACACCGCGACACAAAGAAATAATTAACGTTCACTTTTTAAATGTTTTAAATGTTTTCGTTAATAACTCACGCAACTGTTTGTGCACTGTTATAATTTTTTCACTGTTTTATTGGTTGTAATGTTAGTCACATAACACTTTAGTTTTAAGACTGTTTACTGAACCAGAAACTACTTATTTTGAATAAAATGTACGGGAGGTAACAATAACACGTCTGCTCGCGACAACGTCCAGGGAGGGGGGTGCAAAGAAACGAGGATGAGGATATCCATTTCTGGAAGTCAGCCAAAGAGCATCCCATCTGGTTATAATAAGGGCTATTATTGAAAACTCGGGAACCAGTTAGTTATCTGAGGCTCTTAACCTACAGAGGCCAGCACATCAAGCTACCCCAACCTGTCCAATTTCTATGATAATTTTTCAACTTTATCACGAAAGGATAAGGTCCATATTCAATTGGTATAATTTGACAATTTGGGGTAGCTTGATGTGCTGGCGTCTGTACATAAACGTGAGGTAAATTCGAATGATTTTTGAATTTAAAATACAAGTATCTAAAGGTAAATTCTACTGCAAGTTGCGGTAAGTACAAGTATCACCTATATATTGAATAAAGTCTTAAATATAAATAAATGTTGTACACCAAACGAGTATTTTCAGTTTTAATCATTCTAATGTACGTAGACTACGTCAATGGCTCGCTCTAGGAACACTGCTAATCAAAACCAGTCTCTAAAAGTAAAGCTAGGCTAGCTACTTTAAAGATTGTTGATGAAACAATTTCACAATAGAAACTCGCAGTACTTCATAAACACCCATTTTCTAGAAAGATCGGACATTTTATTTGCTCTCAGACATTACTTAAATAGAACTTTTCAAGCTCTAGATATTAGCAGACCTTGTGAGACCCTAATACTGAACACAATATCACGCCTATATTGCCCGTCGGGTTAGGCAGACGTGTATCTAAAGTACACCCACATTTTTCCAGTCATGTTAAGTCCCATGTAATACAGGCAAGCTTATTGCTATCAACCGGCCAAAAATCCAGATTCCGGGAAATCCAAGTGGAAAAACCCAATAACACTTCATCCGACCCTAAACTTGACTGAGTGAATATCAAAGACAAACAACTCTCAAATTCTTTTACCAAACATTTATCTTCTAGTTACGAACAAATCTTCCTACATTACGGCTCACTTATGCCTTTTAGCTTTGAGAAAACATTCGAACCCTCGCATAATAAGATGGAGACGGTACATATAATATGATTACGTTGTTTCCTTCACCGTTATGTGTACGTATATTATGAGTTTATGGGTGTATAATTATGCTCGTAAATACACAGGTGGCTTTGTTTATTTTCGCTAGTAAACAGCGGGATGAAAAAATAAGAAGAATTAACTGCATCTACGGATGTTTTTAGAAATAGAGCATGCAAAAAAACTCAATAACACTTTGTCCGACCTTTGAATAGAACCCAAGACCTCAAACTCAGCAGCAGCGCCTGCAACCACTAGACCAACGAGGTAGGAAGAGATTTTAGAGTTCAAATTGTAGATGGACTTCATTATTAAGGTGGTCCGTCGACTACGCCTCACCTACTCAAAATCTGTCTGTAATGATACGAGGGTCACAATAAAAGTCCGCTTGTAGACTTCCAATTTATTTACCGTACAACGCGATATCGGTGATAAATACGGTCGTGTAAAAGCGGTTAAAAATGTCTGAATCTGGTTAGATCGATTCGGAGCAGGTTTTCACATTAATCTTTCCATGGCATAATAAACTCATAAAGTATTATTTATTGTTCTAAATTACATATCTATTTACTTTTATAATTCTTAGATGTGCATTAGTGAGCCATTCTACAAGTACCAGCTGCCAACGATATTATCAAAGTTGTGTTGAAGAAATTAAATGTATATAGGTTTTTGAAAACAATTTTGCACGATAAATATATAAATTAGAATAACTCTAAGTCGGTGTTTCCCTATCTGACTAATCTGACAAGAAACACCGAAAAAAGACCCAGAGTTCAGTTCAGTCTCTTTTAAAGTCACATTATCTTGTGATGACGCAGATCTGTGTCTGAGATGGTCTTTTGAGGAAAGAATCACATGGATATGAGTTAACCGGCCTAGGCAATGCAAGCGTTTGTCAGAAATTGTACGCTCAACTCAGAACTAAGGAGCTCAACGGGTCACCAAGAAATACCTAAGAAAGAATTGCAACCACACATTTGTCAATAATCATAAAGCTCAACTCAAACGACAAGAATATTTCGTTTTACTTAATAAATCCGCGACCTTTCTTATTAAATGAGATGTTCTTGCCTGTGATTACATGAATCTAATATAAAACATTAATTTGAGTTTGATCCCGGTTAAGAATAGGCGACCCTTTCCGTGAAATGATTTATGACAATATCATCAAGAAGATTAAGGTCAGTGCCTTGTTTGTCGTGATGTACTATGTGATCAATATTCCATAAAAAGCTATGGAAAATTGATTGAAGGTCCTTTACCGATTTAAGTTAGGTTATTGCCTCCCCACTATTCATCATTATTGTATTCTACTAATATTGTAAATGTAAAACTTTGTAAGGATGTTTGTTTTTTCACGCAAAAACGAATGAACGGATTTTGATCAATTTTTCTCTTTTTCTTTCTTCAGATTAACACATATGCTATCTCTATCTTATTACATATACATTACTCTATGGACTCCTAAACTAATGAACCGATTTTAATAAAATTTTGCACATAGTGTATGTTTTGTTCAAACTTAAAAGATAGGACAGTTTTTATTTCAATTATTGACCTCCATTTTTTTTTTATTGCAAATTAAATGTTTTCCTATAATAATAATAAGTTCCATACATTTCTAACAGATGACAGTGTAACTTAACTTTTGAGGCGGTACCGAGTTCGCCGGGATAGCTAGTGTATGTATAAAAATGAATCCTTATTTCCCTTGGTCACGGCATCACGCGTAAACGGCTGGACCATTTATGCTAATTCTTTTTTGTTGTCTTTGTTATTCTAAGGAGAAGGTTCAAACAGAAAGAAAAATTAAGAAAATTGCGCAGATACTTTAAAAAATACAGAAAACTTAACGATTAACTTTAACTTCACACGTTTGACAGTTCGCGCCATTGACTGGACAACTTCTGTCGGGTCAGCTAGTTGTTTATAAAGATACATACGCTGACTAATTCGAAGGTGGCTGCAAGTAAAAAATAATAGTAGGATAGTGAAAGTGGCACCGGTGACCGAGAAGTTGTGTGGAATGAGGAACATGTCGGGAGGAGAATAAGAGTAGAGGACGACCAAAGCAACGTTAGATTGTATGAAAGATGATAGGGCTCGAAAGTTGTTAACTAAGATAACAGTTCATGGAGATGTAAGGAAAAAGAAGATATGCTGTGCCGACTTCAAATAAATTGGGATAAAGGCAGGATAGTATTCTTATCTCCTTCCAGTAAAAGGATAATGAGAACGTTTAAGTTGTTACATTCATACTAATATTATAAATGGGAAAGTGTGTGTGTCTGTTTGTCCGTCTTTCACGCCTAAACCACTAAAAGGATTTCGATAAAATTTGGCTGAGAGACGGATTGCACCCCGAGAAAGGATACTTACTACTACGAGTACTTACTTACTTTATACTTTTTTTGTCAAAAAACCACGCGGACGTAGCCGCGGGTAGAAGCTAGTTTCACAATAAAAGCACATCTACTGCAGCGCGTATCTAAACGTTAGAGTAAATACAAGAATTGTGAAAACCCTATTCACTCCCTCGGTTTCGTTAGATATTCTGAAAGACTTTTTTTTAGTAGCCTATGCTGACCCACTGCTGGGCCAAGGCCTCTCCCAAGTCCTTCCAAGTACTCTCTTCCAGACAGACTTAAATTAGTACATTTTGTGTTGAGTTTTTGTTTAGAAAACTGTGATAATCATGTTTTTGATGATGAAAGCTTTGATATTTAAAATCTAAAATGGATCAGCATCTATTCTCTTTGTACAGAGGCCAGCACATCAAGCTACCCCAATCTGTCATATTACTTAGATACGTTATCAACTTTATTACAAAAGAATAAGGTTCACGATCAATTTGAAAAAAATAACAGTTTAGCATAGCTTGATGTGCTGCCGTCTGTAATTAAATAAAACTAAAAATAAGACATGGTAAATGAAGACACGTTAAAGACAATACCGGGAACTTTCCCCAAGGTAGAATAACCCAACTATAAAGAGGTCTTGTATCCTTTGTAGTAAGTTTTTTCTTAAGGCAATTTCCATTTCAAGATTCTTTCGACGATAAAAAAACAATAAAGACCGAGGCGTACTAGCACAACGGTTGTTTTTGCAATTGTTGTGCTTTATCTTAAAGACCACTAGACTTACCAGGACCAAATATTTAACAAAAAAAGATATATTATGAATCCATAAAGAAAGTGTTTTCGAATGATTATTACTAGACTATTTTTTCTTAGGATCGATCTTCCCGGGACTCTTATCTCCGAACTTTGAAAAACGGAAATTATTATTATTATTAACGGAATTTAGTCCCTCTACCTACTAAATTTATTTCAAACCGGAATTTCTTATGTAAAAAATATAACGGGAAACATTTTACGATGATCTTAAAAAAAAAAAAAAAAAAACTCAGTCACACGGTCACAAAAACTTACTATCATAGTATTTTAGAAATAACAAACAATAAACAATGAATGAATAATTCATAATGATTTATATTGTATTAATGTATAACTTTGAAAATCGAATATCATTTTTCTACCAAGGTACCACCTTTGGGCCTCGGTTGGCAACTCTGACGCGATTTTTGGCGGTTCTTTCCTGTTCTTTTTCTTGTTTTTTTTTAACACGTCTTCTAACGATTGTTCAAACAACTTGATTTAATAGTAAATATTATATAGTTGCTATTAGATACTTAGATATCATTATGTTGGCAAGAACGCATTATAATGGCTTATTCGTCAATCATACGCGATCATTATTTATTATGTCTCCCATGGGTTTCATTAATCATAGGATATTTCCGCCTTCCCGCATTCGATACGGAATGGTTTCATTACGATATAGAATGGTCCAGAAGATCGGCAAAATATAACGCTCAAATATAGGCACGCGTACACAGAAAAACGTAAAGAAAGAAAAGAAAGTAAATCATTTCTCTCAATTTTATCCTCATTCACGCATCACATGCGCATACCCATGACAGTTGATATCCACTCAACTTTTCGGTCACCTTCGCCACTTTCAGACTTCCACTTATATGCTTATTCCTTATTATATCTACTCGCCCAATCTCACCCCCTTCAGCATTTCTATCTCAGTTGCAAGCAACTGCCTTTCACTCATCCCTTTTGTGGCCCAACATTTTGACTCATACAAGACGTTAGCGCGCTAACTCTTGATTCTGAATTTAGACGGTCAAATAGTTTTTTGACGTTCAAAAGTGCTTTTCTAATAGACTGATTGAAGTTAGTAGTTTGTCTTTGACTTGACGTTTTGTATTCTTCGACGCTAACGCCTAATTCGGGTTCGGGATTGGTGCGTGAGTTTATTTTGACAGCTATTTATTTCGTCACGTGACTGCAAAATTAACGTTGGAATCGTATTGCCTTTAGATCGGAATTAAAATTACTTAAGAGTAAGGCCCCAGCTTTACCAATGTTCTACAAAATCATATCCTTAAGGTAAAGGGGAACGTGAGAGTATTTACTGATAGTAATATTTACGCTCTGAAACTGTAATAAAATAAATGTCATAAGTAACCACTTATGACATTTATTTTAGACAGACAGAGTGTTAGACAGAGTTTTTAGACAGAGTGTTTAGACAGAGTGTATCTAACCAGATACACTCTGTTATAAGTAATGCTTGGTTATTTGTGCGCGCCTTTTCAGTTTTTCACTGTTTAAATAGAGCCTACCTTCTGAATCTACCTATTGTGTGCTTTTAGTATAGAACCTTTTCCTATACATTTACTCTGTACCTGTTATGTCTATTTGAACACTGATAATGTAGACATCATCATCATTATCTTTTACGGCGAAATCATAGGGTGGACACAAATAATTACGATCCTATCATATCTATCAGATTCATGTGTCAGTAATTAGACGTTGATGGAAGGGGTTAGGGTTCCATACATCAAAATGAAAAAACGTAACCATTAAAGGATCATTTCGTTGTCCGTCTGTCTGTCTATCTGCTAAAGTTGTAAATTTGTTGTTTAATTGCATAGATAATTATGTTTTGCTATAATAATTATTTTGGTCAAAGTAGCTGAACAATTACTTAGCGGTTGTGTGGTACCCGTATTGCGCGAGTCAGACTTGTCTTGATTTTTTCTTTTGAGATGCGGAAACCAAAAAAATACAAAAATGATTGTTCTATCATGGTGATTCAGGAGTAGATACTACTTAGGTACTCATTTTTATAGATAACAAAGGCTCATATTAATATTTTATTAGCCTTCGCTAATAACTATGGTATGAAATTCATACTACAAAATTAATTATGCTTTTCCAATTATACTAAAATGAAACATTTTAAACCTGTAGTCTTTGCCAATTAATTAATAAATAATTCGGACGAAATTAACATTTTCATGTTCTGGTTTTAATTATGTTTCCGGAAAATATAATATTAATAATCCAAATTATTATTATATTATACATACTAACTAGCTATATTACTAGAAGAGATGCGAATAACCTGAAATGTTATCAAAGTTAGACTACCTACCTGGACTCTCACATATCCCAAACAGAGTTGACGACACGGTTGGCGCAGTGGCTGTTACTCTGCGTGTCGCGGGTTCGATCCCCGCACGGAACAAATATTTGTATGGCCTATAGGTATACAGGTAGGTAGGTATTCCGGGTATTGCTGTTTGTGTATGTGAGTTTAAATGTTTTTAAACGCACTCACGATACAGGAGAAATAAAAAAGAGTCACAACAAGATTAAGAAAAAAAAACACAAAACATAATTATAGTTTCGAGAACAAACCTTTTTAATATAAGCGCAACATGTAAATAGAATATGTATGTAAATAGAACATGTCGTACAATTAATATTTTAGTTCTTTGAACGACGTCAGAGAATGTTAAGCATGATATTAATAAAGAATTCAGTTTAAAAATATCATTTTCTTCTCCAGAGATAGTTTGCCATATAATGGAAAGGTCCAATTGATGGGCGCGTCTCGTTAGCACATTTAATGGCCGACCCGGGGCGGCGGCAAACGAAGGCGTTTCACAGGGAGACATTCTTGGCCCTGCACTTTTTATTGCCACTCTTGTTAAATTTCGCTTTGTGTTAAAATGTTGAGAGCCTCGCCGTTTTAACAAGCTTTCTTGTTTAAAGTTCTACATATATTGCAGATTCTTTGCTTCTTTGTATGTATTATCAAAAGATGCCTTTTTTGGAATATAGTAGGCACATTTTGATGCACGTGTGCAAAATATTTCATTGTACTCGAGGAAGGATTGCAGCCTGAACTAATTTAAGGGTGTAATGGACCGGGAGTTAAAAATCATGCGTGTTAAATGCATTGTGAACCTAAAATCGATGGAATAAGAGCCACTTTTGGAGTAAATCGGTTGAAAAACCTCCGAAAACCCATGACCTAACTAAAAATGAATGAGTTTTCCTTACCCTTCTTGCTACTTTCATTTGATTACCAAACCACGGGTAACAATAGTAGTAGTTTCTATTATTTTCCCAATTACTGTTTGAAATTGGAACAGTGTCCGAATCATAGGGATGGGGACACCCGTATCAAATTAACACCTCTGTGGTTTAGAGAGTATATGAGACCTTTAGGAATATATTTTCAGTAATATCAAATTGTATGTAAGTACCAGCCTGTTACTGTCCCACTGCAGGGCAAAGGCTCTCATACAGAGAAGGCACGAGCATTAATCACCACGCTTGCTCAAGACGGGTTGGCGATTTCAGACTTATATTAATTATATAAGTCCAGGTTTCCTCACGATGTTTTCCTTCACCGATGTCAGTGATGTCCAAGATAAACTTAGAAAGTACATATGAATTGAAAAAGTCACATTGGTACTTGCCCAGGTTTGAACCCACAACCTCGTGCACAAGAGGCGAGGCCTAAACCACTGGGCCATCATGACTAATTGTATGGCATCGTTTTAACTACGCTTTTTATTTTTTAATAACATTCATATTTCACAAATGTAAAAGCCACGGTGAAAAGAAATGTATGCGCTGTAGTGTCGAGTTTTACGATCTCATTTTACTGTGAAATAATTTCAGAAATTACTGTCTATGGAAAGGGTTTATGGACGCATTCACTACTGCATTTTATTGTATATTACCTTCACTATGAAATTGGATGAGCTTTTATCTAGACCGTAATTTTATGTGCCTATTTTTGACGACATGGTTGGCGCAGTGGTTGAGCCATCGGCTGCTGCGCCGCGTGTTGTGGGTTCGATCCCCGCACGGAACAAATATTTGTATGACCTGCAGGTAGTTGTTCCGGGTCTGGCTGTTTGTGTATGTGAGTTTAAATGTTTGTAAACGCACCCACGATATAGGAGAAATTCCTGGTGTGGAGCAACGTTTAAAAAAAAAAAAAAATACCGTGGTTATTTGATTTACCCGTTCCAGATTTCGTTTTGTTTTGAAAATGTTATTCTTGTAAAAAAAAATGAGACGATTTTTTCGTCAACTGTAAACTTGATTGCAATGTTTAAGATAGAAAGAAAGCAAAAATAGTTTCTTTTGTGTTTGGTTGGTCTCCGTCTATACATATATCGGTTACATACTGTTCTATTTAGTTAAATTACACCTACTGGTAGTAAATTGCGCATTCAGTGTAATTGCATTTTAAATGACCTACTTACAAGATAAATAAGTTTAGAGTTAACAGACGTTTTTATTATTTAACCACGTGTAATATATGGCCAGGAAAACTACAGATTAAGTGAAACAAAGTTTTCAAAGCATACTGAACACGTTCCAGCAATAAATACCTGGCTCTTACCTGTTCATAGTTAAGCTAGCGTATACGTACGGCTCTGCCTGTGGAATATAAACGCATTTTTGTGTGACGTCTTTGTTCTAAGTTAAAGCTTTTCTGTATTAAATTTGCAATTGTTTTCTTATTTGATATTACAGTTTAGTCTCGTTCTAGTGTTACATCGATTGTAAATAGTTCTGGTTATGTTCTTCAATTTTATTGAATTACTTACTCAAATATTTTAAGAACATACAAAGTTTTAAAACGTTAAATTCTGACGAGGTCTGGGTATGTGCCCTGTTGGCAATAGGCTCATCCTTTATTACATGGGGCTTCAAAATGAGTGGCATAATGTGGGCGTACCTCTGTTACCCTTAAGTATTAAAAACTTGCTAATGCTTTTATAGAATCTTTGAAATATAATGCAGTGCAATTATAAATTATTAGTAGCTCTCTAAAGTAACAATAGCAAGTAATACAGTACGACTAACATATCTATGCAGCCGGGAAAACACAGAAGTAAAAAATAAAATGCACTCATTTATTCGCAATGAGCATTTTTCTTTGACAAGCAGAACCACCCTGAACTGCACACTTAAACTGGGCATGCTGTATAGATGGTCGTACTTGTAAAATCGAATACCTTTAAACGAGCAATTCTTCTAAATATGCACATATGTTTATATATAATCTGAATCTCGTAAACGGCTCCAATGATTTTCATGGAATTTAATACGCAGGGGGTTTCGAAAAACTGAAAAAACTTTTCAAGTACTTCATTACAAAAACCTTTTCAGGGTGACATCAAAAGGATCAAGCCTACAGAGGCCAGCGCATCAATCTACCCCGATGTGTCAAATTTCTCTGATAGGCTTTCTACATTCATGTTCAATTGGGAAAATCTGACAGTTTTGGGGTGCTGGAGTCTGTTCATCTAGAAGCGTCATATATAAAATAAATTAAATTATGCCTAGACGCGCAAAGATGGCGGTAGTATCCACACAATTGAACGACACGCATCAGTGGATCAATCTTTGAATATTGAAACTTTTTGGTTCAAAGGATGTTTAGGACCAAAACGGGTGTTGAAGAAGTTATGCTAAGAACGTGTAATTCGATTGTTGAATTTGACAAGATATTTCGTTTGTAAGCTTCTGAAAGACAACAAATAAACAAATTAAATATTTTGTGAAAAACGGTCGCCAAATACTGAGTTGCAAATGCTAAGGGGAAAAATCTAAGATTTTTAGTCATTCACTTTAACGTAATTGATCTATACTTATAAAATTGTTTGTCCTGATGACTATCAACGCACAGCTATTATATATTCTATGCTTGATCTTAAATTTTCAATAAAAAGATATTATTGCCTCCGTCCGAAGCTGGGACGATCTGTAGTTTAATAACAATATCTGATAAAATTATATTTATACATTTTGTAAATCGGTTAAGAATTACACTTTTATATACGTTAGAGCCTCCTAGCCGTCTACCCTGAGAAACACCGAAACGAAATCAGAGGTCGCAGTCTCTTTAAAAGTCCAGACCACAGCTTGGTCAGATCGATCATATTGGGGACCATGCAGATTACTCTTTAGATGGTATTTTGAGTGTAATAGTTTCATCAAAACCAACGCAGCCTATTTTATTGATCTGAAGGTGTAAGTAATATTTTAACTAGGACATGCCTCAAGCGAAAGCCGGAAAAGCCCGAAGTCTTCGGTTCAGCTGAAGACTTCGGGGATGGTCACAGCGGGGAGAGAGGGGGGTGATAAGTAGACTACCAGAAATCACAAAAAAATGGAAGTATTGTATTCTTATTGGCAAATGGGGTGATAATATTTGGAACGTCGGTCTTTCTAGGAGATTTTTCAATTACTCGTGACGTTTTGGGGAAGGGGCCCCAAAACGTCACGTTAACAAATTTAAACTCCAAATGGCCAAAAGCAATGGAAAACTAATTTTCAATTTATGTCACCTGTGACGGACATTCCGTATCATCCCGGTGTACGTTGTTAATTAATACTTCGATGATTGACGGCCAATTAAGAAACACGATTGATTTTATAAAGGACGGCAATTTCGGGTTACAAATGTTGGTGCAATATTGTGTCACTGTACTCTGCGCGTTTATTATACGGAATCTACAATACCTACTCTTCTGTACACTCCTTTAAAAAAAAACACTATCCATAATGCAAACTTGTTCAAAAAAAGAACTGAATCAAAAAACAACTAACAACCAACTTTGTGACTGACCTACAAGTTTTTATTGAGGAGCTAACAGAAATAACATTGATCCTATCCCACAAAATCAAAATCAAAATATCAAAATTCATTTATTCAAATTAGGCTGAGAATCAGCACTTTTTGAACGTCAAAGACGTTTACATAAGACAGTCCCCCAAAACGCCCACCCTTCACCACTTCCTAGTGTTTTTGCTGGGAAGAAGAAGTGGAGGAACAAACTCCCCAGCAACACGTCTGTCTGATAGGTTTGAAGAACCTGAAGCTATACAACACATTATGTCAAAAATAATAATTATGTCAATCATCTTTATACGTCATTCAATTAAATAATTTGCTACATGTTAGCTAGCACACACCAATATGCCAAAATAAATAAATAAAAAGTTATATATACCAAAATCGACAATTAACTCAAGCAAAGCCTGCTAAACTGAATACATAAAAAGCCTCCAAGGCAGTCCAAGGGCGTGCCCGCTGACATGTGCAATGCTGAATTATATCAATACAACTCATTCATACAATGTAATAAGAGGATCATGTCAATAACATAAAAATAAAGATAGTAGAAGAAACATACACAAAAATAAAGAACTATTAAACAGTAAAAGAACATAGTAACAGTGTCCTGCGTTCAACAAAGCGACCAACTATTCTTGTCTTCTAAATAGTCGTTGATCGAATAATATGCTTTAGAACAAAGGTTTGATTTAACTTTAGCTTTAAACGCGTTAAAAGGTAAATCCAGCAAAGAATGAGGTAGCATGTTATAAAAGCGGATACCGAGCCCCACAAATGAGCTCTGGACCTTATGAAGCCGGTGGAAAGGAGCGTACAGTTTGTGCTTATTTCTGGTATTAAAATTGTGGATGTCACTGTTTTTAGAGTACATATGTATATTTTGCCTAATGTATATTATGTTGGCAAAAATAAATTGAGAAGCCACTGTGAGAATACCAATCTCTTTAAATAGATCTCTTAAGGAGACTGGGCCCTAATTGGTATATTGCACGAACAGCTCGTTTTTGTAGCACAAATATATTTTGAATATCTGCAGCTTTGCCCCATAACAGCATACCGTAAGACATTACGCTGTGAAAATAACTAAAATAGACTAACCGAGCTGTGTCCACGTCAGTGTATTGTCTCACTTTCCTGACAGCGTAGGCGGCAGAGCTGAGTCTCCCTGCTAGGGTTGATATATGAGGGCCCCACTGCAGTTTGGCATCCACTGTTATGCCCAAAAAGACCGCAGAGTCCACCGTATCAAGCACCTCACCACCAATGCTTATATTCGGTCCAAGATTTCTAACATTAGGTAAGGCGAACTTTATACATTTCGTTTTCTTGGCATTAAGAACTAGGTTATTTGTCGTAAACCAATCCGTGACCATTGAAAGTGCACAAGTTTTGACGACACGGTTGGCGCGGTGGTTGAGCCATCGGCTGCTGCGCCGCGTGTTGTGGGTTCGATCCCCACACGGAACAAATATTTGTATGACCTACAGGTAGTTGTTCCGGGTCTGGCTGTTTGTGTATGTGAGTTTAAATGTTTGTAAACGCAACCACGATACAGGAGAAATTCCTAGTGTGGGGCAACGTTTTTTTTAAAAAAAAAAAAAAAAAAAAAAAAAAAAAATAGACCAAAAATAAGAATGGACCCAGTATTGAACCTTGAGGTACACCTAATAGAACTGGTAGCCCGGAAGATTTCACACCATTTACATCTACACATTGAAGTCTATTAAGTAAATACGAATCTATTACGTTAAGAGCTTCGTTTTGGACACCGTAATGAACTAGTTTACGCTTAAGTGTGTCATGAAGTACACAATCAAAAGCTTTTGAGAGATCACAGAAAACCCCTATTGCATTTTGCGAGTTCTCCCATGCATTAAATACGTGTTTCAACAAAGCGACACCCGCATCAGTAGTTGAACGACCTTTCGTAAAGCCATACTGTTCGGTATGGAGGAGGCTATTTAAATTGAAGTGTCTTAGCAACTGCTTGAGTATTAATTTTTCAAATATTTTGCTGAAGGCAGGTAAGATAGAAATAGGCCTGAAATTGCCAATGTCATTTCTGTTACCTGATTTAAACAGTGGAATGACTTTACTATTTTTCATGAGGTCAGGGAAAGTACCTAAATCAATGCATCTATTGAAAGTAATGGCAAGATAGGGGGCTACGATGTCTATTATATTATTCAAAAGTTTAATGGAGATGCCCCAGTAATCACCAGTGTTTTTAGACTTAAGAGAGTTAAATACATTTACTATATCACGTGGTGTTACATGTTCGAAACTAAATAAGCGGCTACATTTAGGTACGCTAGTGAGTAAAAGATTCTCAGCTTTAGACGGGGATGAATTTAAGGAGCGAGTCGTGGTTATAGGTATATTGGCAAAAAACTCATTGAAGGCCTGAGCTACGTCAGCCGCGTTACTAACTAATTTATTGTCGACAATAATCTCAAGTTGATTTACTTGTTTTACTGATTTACCCGTTTCATTGTTAATCATTTTCCAAGTAGCTTTTACTTTGTTAGTAGATTTTTTAATTGTTTCGCTTAAAAATTTAGATTTAGCCGTCATGCAAATCTTTTTAAATAATTTCGAATAATTTTTGACATACTCTAGAAAGGGAGTATCAAACCTGTATCTTTTTAAACCATATAACTCGTATAGTCTCGCTCTACTTTTATAAATACCAGGAGTAGCCCATTGGTTGAATCCAACGGAGGTACCCGAAACGTTAAAGGTTTTAGTCTTGAAAGCGGATTGGTACTCCGAGTGAACAACTTCAAAAAGGGCTTCATATATTCCATTTGGATTCTCGTTTTCTACTAATGCAGGTGTAATTTTTAGAGCTACATTATCTTTAAACTTGTTGCAACGACTAGTTGTATACGGCCTACATTCCATATTAGTTAAATCTCCTTTTTGCAACTTCATGGCAAAATTAACTTAGACAAACCCTGAACTTGATTAAGTAGACGCAAGTAATAATCCTAAAAAAGTTGGACGGGAATTCTGCCTTCTTAATTAATCCAAGCTTATTAAATATTTACTTCGAAATAATTTACTTCGATTCTATTATATTTTTAAATATGGCAATATTAACCGATGCAGACCTTTCTGCCAATGTCTATAGCTAATTAGAAATGCAAGTGTATATGTAAAATTTATTAAGTAAATAAAACGCAATTTGTAGTCTAGATACAAAATATTAATTAAGAACTCTTGGGTTGTTACTGTATCTGGGATATAAGGTAACGCGACTGAAAAAAAAAATTACTTCAATTTCGAGAATCATATTGAGTTTTTTTTATGACACCAACACGATTAACAACTATTTGGACATTTAAAAAAAAACGATAATCAGCTATCTGCATTTTTAAGAAAAAATGTTTAAAATGTTGCATTAGGGTCAGCAATCGATCAATCAATGGCAGTCTTGTTGGCCGTACCTAATAGCCAAATATGAAGAACACTATTCTTAAAACTAATAATAAAATTATTTACTTAGATTATAAAAAAAATGGAAGCATCCTATTTAAATATGTCCTCAAAAACTCCGTTGTGCCTCTATGGAACATTCCGTTGCCCTTAGCATAGAAATTCGTTAAAAACTATTTTTCAAATTTGCGCGCCAATTTTCTACAATCGTGTTACTTGGCCGCAGAATAGGTTAGTTCCTCGGTGCCATTTAGTGATGGCTTCCATTCGAAGTTTCCAATTTCAATTTGCAATTGGGTTATAGTTTAAGGCCAATCAATACAATGAATTGATATTGGATATTCTATGCTTACCATAATATTCAAAATACAATTATCCAAATCCTGGTTATAAGAAGTAGAATCTAACTCTCGAATCAATACAAACCTATGGAACGTTATTTAATTATTTTTGAAAATAGAAGCTTCTTAGTTAAGTTCTAAAATTGTTTTCAATTGTTTAAACCATTCGATATTTTATTTATCATTTTTATTATGATGGATGGATTGTGTGAAAGATGATATGGCTAGAAATGAAAGAAGAAAACATGCTGCGCCGACCTCAAGTAAATTGGGATAAGGGAAAGAGGATGATGATGATGATGATTTATCGTTTTTATTATAGTAGCGTGGTTCTCTGCAAAAAAATGTTACCATAATTGGTAATTGATTATTTGCAACAAAATCAGGTAGTCATGGTAAATCACAAAAAAAAAATAGTTTGACATCGATCAATGTAAACAGCAATTCTAAAACATAATCCTATCAGAAGGTCCCGATTTTTCGTAAAAAAAAGTCTGACATCTGTGGTCTCCGATTGTTATTTGACCTGGTTTTAAACATACTTATTTTGTGTGTAAGTTTTCCCCATGTCATTTTCCGCCATGATTAGATTTTCGTGTCCAAATTTCCGTAAACAACTGTTTGTTAGGTCCATGAACCGTGATAATTAAATGGCGGGCATTCAAAATGGTTGCCGTGACATTTTGGCTGTGTATTGTTTTATGTGGTTATCAAAATATGGTTGTGAACGTAAATTTTGCGTGACTGAAATTTTGTCGTTATTTATAGCCGCCGTTATGAATTCAAAATTGTCAAGTTTGTCACGTATTTAGGACAAGATAATTGTTAGGAACTCTTTTCTTTTTGTAAAAAAAAAACGTTGCCCCACACTAAGAATTTCTCCTCTATTGTACGTGCATTTACAAACATTCAAACTCACATACACAAACAGCCAGATCCGTTACAACTACCTGTAGGCCATACAAACATTTATTCTTTGTGGGAATCCAACCCACAATACGCAGCGCAGCAGTCAATCGCTCAGTCACTGCGCCAAACATGCCGTCAAACTCTGTCTGTCCGTTACGCTTTCACGGCTAGACTACTAAACTGATTTTGATGAAATTTTGTACAGACCAAAGTTGAACCACTAAAAAGGGTATCAGCTACTTTAAAGCACAATAAACGACACTCACGCGGGCATAGTCGCGGGCGGAAAGCAAGTGCGTAATAAAATAATCATGAAACAGAGATGCACAGATGGGTCACCTTACCTACTATCCTCGTGATATATCAAGACCTTCGACCTTTTGTTTATGAGAGCCAATTCCACCATCGTATCCCATCAATAAAAATCTATTACACTAATAAAATTCCAAGGGACAGCCCAATTTGTATCAATTTCTTAAGGACATCGGCCGACTTCTAAGTAGGTATGTACCTATAATACTGTAGGTATTTTCTTAAGGTCAACCACCGACCTAAGTAAGCCCTTTAAGTATCAGTAATTAAATGAGGTTCGTGTCAAATTCTTTGCGTTTCACGAGGTTATTAGAATAAACCATTAAAATTCCGAGGTGATTAAGGTTTTTTTATATTAAGGTTGTGCTTTGTGAAAGTTGGCAACGTCGCATTTAATAAGTATCAAGTTTTTTTATACATATGTAATACACGTAGCTAAATATATTCTGTGGCAAATAAAGGTTTCTGTTTTCTTCTTAAATGGCTGTCAAATATTTCACTGTTTTGACCAATTTATCAATAGTACTAAATTGAATAATGAAATACCTCGAGGGAAATAGCTGTAATACTGGAGATGATAAACGTTTATTCTATTCTATTCTAAAATATCGCTCTTTAGTGCATTCAAATATTGATCATGAATTGCAATAATAACCAGAGGTCGGAATTAGGTAGAGTTATTTTTATACTTGCATCGAAATGTTGATATTAATATGGATCTTCCCGGGATTTCCCGGGATTTATAATACAATACCGTGTGGCTAACAATATTACAAATAAATAATAATAAAAACCTCAGAGATAGATAAGACATTCGGACATCCGATGTCGGATGGTTTAAATTGTGTAAAATTAAATATTTTTTTTATTTTATAAATCACGGGATTTTTCTGGTCTTTATAATTAATCGCGGGATTTGAGGCATATCCGTTTTATCTTTCGCTGTATGAAATCAGTGTAAGTACATAAATACCTCTACCTAATTCCGACCTCTGATAATAACACATGAATAAAAACGGGTGCTATATTGGTATTGTAACCGTTTCACGTACCGTGTACCGTTTTTTGTACTGCAGTAGGCTGCAGGTATTGTAACACTTTTTATTCCAAGTGCATGCTATGTAACTATTCGTACACATTAAATTTAAATAAAAAAAACAAAGAGAAGGATGGCTCTTTGTTTTTTTTATTTAAATTTAATTTAATTTAACTTACTAAAAAAAGGCGTCGAAAATTCATACGTATCGCTGTTAAGTAGATAGTGCCCAAAAGACTGGCAGCATTGCCACGTTTAATGGCAATGCTAATCTGGCCAAAGTAGAAGCCAACCCTTGGATCTCGGGAACGTCATCTAAGCGTTTAGAGATCTCTTTGAAAAGAAAAACAGTGCAACAGTTTTGGGTGTTGAAACATAATTATGTTGATAGCTGCAACTAATTATGCAGTGGCACGATACAAATCTAAAAAATCTATTTCTCTACCAAATTAACATAACTGAAATAACATCACGCATGTATTCCGCGAAGGGTTGGGCAGAAGTGCACCTTTAGTAACCACCAACGTTTCGCCAGTTATGTTTACGTCACATGTAATTGGGGGCGAGCCTATTCTCATCAGCCGGGCACAAATCCAGACTCCAGGCTGCTAATGAGTAAATTTCTAATAGAAAAACTTAATAACACTGTGCCCGACCTGGGAATTGAACCCAGGACCTCGCGCTCAGTAGTTGCGCTTGGGACCACTAGACCATCGAGGCAGTCTTTTTTTTTCAACCAAATTAGTAAACATTAAAAAGAGTAGACTAAAATTAACCTACGTGCCGAACGAGTGAACAAACAGAATAATTATTAAAATTCTATACCATAGAAAACCAGAATGTACAGCCTTAAGGCTAACTCTGAGGTTGTTGACCCTTTCGCTTTTACCTGAACTTCCGATAAATGAAAAACAGGAGTTCAATATAATGGCCATATTTTCCTTTCAGGCGTTCATTGAAAATAAAAGCCTTTTCATTCAAACTGAATAATTTGAATTCTACACACATACATAAACTCACGCCTTTGTCCCATGGGAGTAGGCAGAAACTACAGAACGTGCTACAATCCTTACATACTCCTTATGCTTCGTTTACGTTCATACATGTGATCACACGCGGACTGGTTGCTTGTACTACGCACCTGACCTTATTGAAGAACATCACCAATAAGTGTAATGTATATTAACAAAAGACTAACAAAAGGTATTTATGAGGCAGATGTAAGCATCTGCCTCATAAATTCATCCTCTCAACGTGACCAAACCATACGAATACATCATTTGAATCCCAAAAAGCGTAATTCCTTTCAAAAGTCTTTTATACGTAAGTATCGATTTAAGGAAAAGCGGGGAAATAAGATAAGCTGATAAATTAAGTGTAATATTGCGTCATAGATCCAATGGTTGCAAAAGCTACCGCTAAGAATGAGATCTTGGGTGCAATTCCTGGGTCGGGGGTCGGGTAAAGTCTTATTGGGTGCTTCCATCTGTAACAGGTGCCACAGTTAATGGCAATAGGCTCGCCCCCTATTACGGGGGACTTTAACATAACTAGTGAGATGTGGGTGTACTGTAGGTACGTCTGTGCCTAACCCTTTGGGGGTATACATGCTTCTTGTTATGTTATGCATTAAAGATAATAATCGGCTTAAGCTCCTAAAACAGCCGACTGCGTTATTTCCGTGGCGAGGAAATCTTCATAGATACGGTTTGTCTGGAGGGCCATGTTGGACTCCAACTGACTAAAGTTCCACCATCAGCACCTCGGTACTGTAGACTGGGTTACTCGTATATTACAGTTTTAAATAACAGGGCTCCGCAAATTTAATGGCGATTATTAAATATATCCAATCAGTTTACATTCAAGCGTATTCTTCAGATGAGCGACACCTTTCTTCATCTATTAGCATCTTTCTTGAGTGGTAGAAAAGTAATGTCCTACCAGCCTGTACACAATAAGGTATTTTATTGCATAGAACCTAATCATCTGGCTAGCCTTTTCCCAACTATGTTGGGCTCGGTTTCCAGTCTAACTGGATGCAGCTGAATACCAGTATTTTACATGAAGCGACTGCCTATCTGACCTCTACAGCCCAGCTACTGGGCAACACGTTACACTTTGGTTAGACTGGTTGTCAGACTTTCGGGATTCTGACTACGAGTAACGACTGTCAAAATAACAGACTGTAACGCAGCTATGGCAGCTTAACGTGAATTCCGAGGTATGGATGACTGCCTCTCTGACCTCCACAACCAAGTTAGTGGGCAACACGATACCCTTTAGTAAGACTGGTTGTCTGACTATTGGCCTTCTGACTACCCGTAACGACTGCCAAAAATCGATTGCTTTCCGAGGTGCCGAGGAGTCTCGATATGTTATGAACAGTCACCCATCCACTGATTGACCTCGGCAAGCGTAGCTTAACCTTTGTGATCAAAGGTTAAGCTATACCCATGCGGCTGTTTTAATAAGCCACGAGCTCCTCCATGTAACTTCTACTACCAAATGCACTGTACCCAACTTAAAGTATAAGTATTAAAAGATCCACTTAACAGTATATTGAGATAAACCTCTTGTTTTCTCAGGCGTGAACGACTTTGTACTTAACGGTATTATCATCTTCCCCAGATCACGGTGTTCCGAATCCAGGAGCGCGCAGAAGGTGGTGAGGTCCAAGAGTTGGACCAGGTCATCTTGACGGCGCTGTTCAGAGCACAGCACCTGTCTCCAAGCGAACAGCTTTCTTTGGCCCTCACATGGAACCGAGTCGATATCGCCAGGTCCGAGATTTTCGTTTATGGACAAGAATGGCCACCAGGTAAGGAAATATACAATGTTTTTCTATTACAGAATAAACTTACTTTAAAAAGGTATGTCAAAGTTACAAATCGAAAATCGGTAAGTTTTTTTGAATATTCATCTATTCAAAATTGATAATAACCATTTAAAAAATAGTTACGTTAGTAAAAAGAGGTGATGAAACACAGGGGCTACAAAACAGTCAGTCTACATATTTTGACATGTACGAACCGGTTTTTTTTACGAACCGATTCTTAAACTAGCTATACCCGCGACTTGGACCGCGTAAAGATTAACAAAACATGGATATTCAGTTTTTGCAAAAAACCCTAATATTTTTCTAAAATAAAAGTTACTAAAGCCTAAGTTACTCAATAACATGTCAGCTATCTGCCAGTGAAAGTCCCGTCAAAATTGATCTAGCCGTTTCGGAGATTACCTCAGACAAACAAATAGACACACGGTCAGACAAACATATTTTTTTTGTTTTGTACCGTATAAACTTTCTTATGCATATAGTAAAAAGTCGTTCTTTTGAGAATACAAACAGACACTCCAATTTAATTTATTTCTTAATTCTCATTAAACTTAACAAATAAACTCATTTACCAAAGTCATCCTGAATACTGTAAATAATCCCTTCACAAAATTAATACATACCAAACTAATATACTTAAATTAGTCGACAGTTCAAAACAGTGGAATCAAACTTTAAAGGGTATATTCATTAACAGACCCTAGGCTGGCAACTCGCAGCGTTCACAAATAAATTACATTTGGACCTTACGGAATAAATTCATGGATTTGTGGACCCTTATTGGGTTTTGGGCGAGCAAAATGGTTTACCGTCATATTGCCATTTGAATTGGACGAAGGGAAATTCACGCAAATATTTTATTTGGAGTTATACGAGTACCTAATGTAAATGTGGGCTGTATGATAATTTGGACAAGACTTTTTGTATGAATAAATAGGCAATCTTTCTGAAGAAATGAATATTTTCAATTATTTTTCTGTTGTGTTTTTTTAAACTTAGTATTTTATTTAGTACTCACACTTATAGTAAGTAGTAGTAGTAGTGGTAAGCATTGTATTGTTGTATTGTTTGACGGGACGATATACGCATCTCCACGACTCTGCGCGTATTAAGCATAAGGAAATGATATGGAAGTACGGAGTCTCCTAATACAGGCATAGTTTTCATTAAAAGGAACCTCTTAACACGTCTGAGAGTAAAGATGTTTTTTCACACTAAACTATTTTGTATTTCATATTTATATTTGTAAAAATATAAATATAAATACGTGGAGCTCGTGGCCAAATAAAAACAGCCGCACGGGTTGATCAAAGGTGAAGCTACGCTTGCCGAGGTCAAACTTATTTTTTTTTATTTTTGTATGTATATGGAGGATTGATAAGCTACTATAAAGGTAGGTATAACCCTGATATATACCTGAAAATTAGCAAGTCTCACTCATGCTTATCCCAATATTATTGACCCTTATACTATTAAGGGTCTGTGCCACCTGCCATCGCTATTTATTCATAAGACACTGCCCGACCTTACTAAAAACTATTATTCAACCTCCGACATAAAATTTGACGTTACAGAAATACAAATCAGTATGAAATAGTATTCTACAGTAACAACATATCACAAAAATAATAAACACAAAAATGAGGGCATGAAGCCGGAAATATTCGTATTTTCACAAACAAATATAAATCACTCCACTCCTGACCATGTCTGTCGCGTCGGAATGAAAAATAACATGATTGGATTGACATCGTGTGATTTATGACAAGTTATGTTTTATTTTTCACTACTAGGTAGTAAGCACCTTCTTGGACTTCATACAATGTGTCAAATTTTACCAATTGAACATGAACTTTATACTCTTGTAATAAAGTTGAAAACCTATCAAAGAAATTTGACGCATTAGCAGCTTGTTGTGCTGGCTTCTGTACTTGGCGCTTTGGAAGGATATACAAGATGGCAGGGATATCGACACACAAGCTAGCACACGGGTTCAGTACATGATTCTGGACCACCCAGAGTTGATATTTTTCGTCTGCTGTTTCTAATACGTGACGTTTGTTGAGATTTTTAATGAAAAACGAAAACTATTTACTTTTTAATTAAATATCTCCGTGGGTTAGATGGAAATTATGGCTTTCGCATGACTGAAAGTTCAAAATAAAAAGAACAGACGCCAGCACATCAAGTTACCCCCAACTGTCAGATTTCCCAATTGAAGATGAACCTTATTTTTTTGCAATAAAGTTGATAACCTATCAAACAACTTTGACACATTGGGGTAGCTTGATGTGCTGGCCTCTGTATATCAGTAAAAATGTAAAAATTGGGAAAAATCTGACGAAAAACGATTAAGAGGTCCAGAATCATGTACTGTACCTTCTCATTGTATCAGTTTGAGCGTCGATGACTGTTCCACCCTGTATAGGAGCAATTATCAACCCAACAGGCAAGTGAGATTACTTCTATCAGCCATAGAGGAAACGGTAACGTTCATGAATAGTTAGGTCGTGCTTACCTTGGTAAGCTTTTCCTTCCTTTTATTTTGAAATACTTCCTCTGGTTAGGTTTATGAGGTGTGTACAGACTGGGCAGTTCCATTCGTATCTGCGAGGTACCTACTTTCCTCAAAAACATCTCAAAAACTGATCTGCTTGGTCCTCGCAAGATATGACCACGATAATCTATGTTGATTTAACTTTAAAAGAGACTGATTTCTGAGTTTTTTTCAGTATTTTCTCTTAGTATAGCCAGATAAAAACACTGACCTTATCTAGTTTAATAAAATAAATGCTTGTTTGAAGTGTTTGCCACAACCAATTTATAATCATCACCACGTAAGATGGCAAGATTTTGGCGTAGTGGGGGTAAGTTCGCGCATCGCACACTTAGTGGCACAAAAAAGTGGTAACTTTTATTGATCGTCATTATTCTATTGTTATTGCTATCATTTATATTTAATCATGTCTGTATAGAACAAAGTTAAAGAAGGGAGAGGAATTCAAGTTTATTAGGAGTTATAAATAACGTGCATTTAAAATTCAAAAAAGTTAATAAAAAAAAAATATATAAACTAGTCGTCGTCACTATCCGTTAATAAAACTACCCCTGGCATCATATTGAAAGTACCCCGTCTAATAGTTCTTTCTGACGTTTTAGTAGCTTCTGCAGTCCGATTTACCGTCTCTTTTTCTGATTGAGCTTCTTTCTCCATGAAACTACACATCGTATACCATTTTTCTGGCATGTCTCCGTAAAACGGTATTTGGTCCTGGCATAGTAATGAACTTAATACAAACTAAATTTTAAACAACAACACTAGCATCAACTCGTAACAAAAACTAAATTTAAAAACAATAACAACACTTAAGTTTAACACAACAAAAACAAAGGGTACAATTTTCGTGCACTCAAGTGTAATCGGGAGCGAACGGGACGAAGGCGCGGTGCGGGAGGCAAGGGTCGACTGATGCACCAATCGCGCGCTCGGATCGACGCTACCTCATACCCCGCGTCCCGCTTGACCACCAAAGAGACCTAAAAAACGACTTGTGCGCATCTAACGACTTTTGCCATCTTACTTGCCGGTGACTATACTTAAATAAATATAATTTGCCATCCAACGCGACAATGCCCAGTCTTCTGGACACGTTTCCAGATAACAGCGATGGGGAGGAGTACTTAGACGCATGAGTGTTTTAGTCGGCTTTTTATTTTTGTAAAACAATTATAAATGATTAAATTACTTAATCTATTACAATATAAAAATAACTATTTAGTTTAATATTATAATTCGATTAAGTGATTCTGTGAATATTGTATAATAAAAATAATTTATGTTTAAAATATATTAGAATTGAGGATATGAATCATACGAAAAAACATTTTCTAGACTGTTTTACTGCCTTAATAGCCACTATGTCGAGAGAGCTACTCGTACGATATGGCCACAATATTATTTCATCTTTACTTGTACCAAAGGAATTGGCATTGTGTGTCAGTAATATCGTCAGTCTCACATGAATACGAACGCGCATAAAAGTAATAGAAAAATAAACAATCATATTGCTGTCAATATTAGAAAAACATTTCCATTTTAGTTAGCTTTTGGCATATTACCCATGTGGAATAAGATATTTAATATTAGAGCACGTGGAGCGCGCTTATCGGCAAAACGAAATAGCTTTTGTTGTGGAATCCCTAGAGATAACTGCTATTTTCCGGGATGGAAACATTTCTATGTTTTTCTATAACGCTGTATAGAAACTAAATAACAAGTTTTGAACTATGATTATGTGGTGACAGGGCCGTAGTCTGTGTTTGACTGTTATAATAATTAACCTTTCTGAGTTTCCTATTGCCCTTTTAACTACAATCAACATCTCGAAACCTTTGCTTTGAACTACGAGTATATTTAAAGGTTCTTGATTGACGTTGATAGCTTACGGAACAGGCAAACATCGTAATATTTCACAAATTAAGTTTCTCCATTGTATTTCAAATTGAAGACGAGATAGTTTTATTGAATAACTTTTTTAAATATTCGAAAACAGACCAAAGCAACCACTAATTCTATAGCTTTTGTTTTTATTTAAATCTTTGATCCTGGCTGTTTGACCTTTGATGTATCAGCGATGGAAGGTGCCAAACCTTTCCCAACCATCATCACCTGCCTACCTTTTTCTCAATAATGTTGGGATCAGCTCCGAGTCCAACCAGATGCAACTGAATACCAGTATTCCACCACTAGGTCCTTACCATCCGTAGGTGTAAAAACAATACAGTTAAATACACTGAAATAAAATTGCGACATACTATAGTATCTGACTGTTACTATATTGTATTGTGTAAATTATACGTACATATGTAGCATTTCGCCAAATAAGAACATTCTGTCCCCCAATTGTGGTAAGCCTGCCTACGTCAACTTTTTTTATTATTTCATGTGCTGTAAAAGATTGTGGTTTTGCAATTTTACTTTTTATGAGTCCTAACAATGTGCTAATGGGTTAGACGCTGCCAATTGGCGAAAGCTCATACATTTGGGATATAGTAGATTTAAAGATACCAGTTACTGCACTGTGTGCTGAGTTTCTTGGCACCGAAAGGCCACTTAATATTAACTCCTTAGTTTCCGAGCTAAACGTGTACCTATAGAGAGAATTAGAGATAGTAATCAGCAGAAACCATTTATTGACGGCATGGTTGGCACAGTGGCTGAGCGATCGACTGCTGCGCCGCGTGTCGCGGGTTCGATTCCCGCACGGAACAAATATTTGTATGACCTACAGGTAGTTGTTCCGGGTCTGGCTGTTTGTGTATGTGAGTTTGTATGTTTGTAAACGCACCCACGACACAGGAGAAATTCCTAGTGTGGGGCAACGTTTTTTTAAGAAAATAAATAAATAAAAATAAAAAAATGTACCTATCTACTAGCTGTACCCGCGACTTTCTCCTTGCGGAACCCTATTTTTTTTCTAAAACAAATGTACTCCAAGGTCAGTTACTCCTTATTACATTAAACATCTGCCAGTGAAAGTCTTGTCAAAATTGGTTCAGCTGTTTCGGAGATTAGCCCAAACAAACAGACTTACACATTAACATGGGGGTAGGCAGAAACTAGAGAACGCCGCCTGTCACGATCTTTATACTGCGATGTGGAGGGAAGGAGGGGTTAAGTAAATACCATGTCGTGTACTTGTCCATGAGTCAACTGGAGACTGAAGACCCCAGACTCCCTTTATTAGTGTAATATATACCTAGTCCGTACGTGACATATATCATAATATAACTATGGACATAGCTTATCTACCTTAACTTAAACTAAGATCTAAACGTGACGTACGTGACACACCACATCACCCTTCCTAAAGTAAAAAAAAAAACTTAGTTACATTGTTTTTTTTTTTTTTTTTCATCTCTTTACATTTTTAAACTTACATTCTAAGTCTTACAGTATAACTTTGTCCTATTTTTATGTATTACATCTATCTTATTTTTATATTTAACTATTACATTTGGTGACTCGTCCTTTACAACTACAAATGGTCCATTATAAATACACTCCAACTTATTGCCTACTTCGTTTTTTACCAAAATCAAGTCACCTTCCTTATAAGTTATAGAATTAAGATTCTTATCATAACAATGTTTCCTTGATAACTTACTTGATACCAAATTTTCTTTTGCATCATTTTGAGCCCTTTGTAACCTGTATTTAAATTCTAAAGGATAATCATCAAAATTATACAAAGGTTCAACACTTTCACCTTGAAGACTACTTGGTAACCTACAAATTTTACCATAAACTAATTCATAAGGCGTATACTTAGTGTGTTATAAGAAAAACACCAATATGGAATCCAAGAACTCCACGATGATGGATTATTATCTGTTTGTATCCTTAAATAAGCACCTAAAGTTTTATGAACGTTTTCCAAAGACCCTATACTTTCATGATGATATGACGTTGATAAGATTTTATTGATGCCCAAGACATTACATAGCTCTACCATTACTTTCGAAATGAACTCAGAACCCCTATCCGTAGCAATTGTTCCCGGTATCCCATATCTCAACACAAAATTTTCTGCCAACGCTTTTGCTACCTCATTTGCGGATTTATTTTTTAGTGGATAAGCCTCCACAAACTTCGTAAGTTCACATTGAAGAGTTAATATGTAAACATTATCATTTTCGTCCCTATCAAGTGGCCCCACTATATCTAAATAAATCTTTTCAAAAGATGAAGATGCAGTGGTAGTAACTGTCATTGGTTCTTTAGTATGTTTGGAAAACTTTTGTTTTTTACACTTATCACATTTACCAACGTACTCCGCTACATCTTTCTCAATTGACGGCCAATAATAATATTTCTTTATATTATTCACCATCCTGCGTATTCCTGAATGACCACTCGTAGGTAAAATATGAAAATCATTTAAAACAATTCTCTTCTCATCTGCCCCTTCTATTTTCCGTACACCCTTCACTACACATATTCTAAAATCTCCACATATCGAATTACTATTTTCCTTCAAATATTTGGCCATTTTTGTAATAAAATTAACGTTATAACGATTTTTCAAAATAATAACTTCTTTTATGCCCTTTTCAATACAAAAAGTGACTATGTCTCTCGACAACTCGTCTCGCGATGATGCCGATAAAGATTCATAGTTTACGTAAATACTCGAGTTTTCTGGCACATACATTAAATTGCGCGACTTTGAAAATATTTTTTCACCATTAGTGTTACGTAACATCTTCTCCCACTCATTCAAACATATCTCAATGTCATTTCCTTGTTTTTTAAGAACTTCCACGATCCTAGGGTGATCAGTCCTAGATACCACAGGGTCCGTATCACAAACATTTGGTTCTTCCAACTGTTTGTACTGCGCTCTCGTCATTACGGATATAGTTTTTTCACTGGATATTTTGCACATATTTGCTCAACTGATAACCGTTCCTCGGCATTCAAATAATCAAGATTAAGCAAAGAAAATATTTTCTTAACACGTTCAACACTTACTTCTGTTTCCGCAAAACTACAACAATTAAAATCACTTAACGGATAGACTTCTACATCGGACATACTACACACAACTTCCTCCGTGGTTGTGTTTAAAATCCTAATGGGCATCATCCCATTCTTAGGTCTAGCTACTACATTTGCTAAGAAAACCCCTTCGCGCAACTCTTTCCTAAACACTACACAATCTTCTGCTCTATTAACGGGCAAATACTTAACCATTTCACAACGCGGAGAAATAGTTAAAGAATAATTATAGGATTTAAGTGGCATCGAAACCGTCTGCTGCTCACGGTTCTTTAGAGATAACCTGTTCCCCGAAAAGTCTATAATACCACTATACGCCTGCAAGAAATCCTGGCCTAATATGCCAACTGACCTACATGGCAAATCATTGAATATATAAAACTTATGCACGAACGAACATTTTTCGTATTCCAACGTCAAATAAACATAACCTATAGCCCGTAAACTACCCCCTACACCATTAATCACTAATTCTTCCTTAACTACTTTACAGCACAAAGCATTATTCCTCAAGAAATTACTTTTTATTGCCGATATCGACGCACCCGTATCGACTAACCATTCCGAATCCACATTATTTGCTAGAAAATTCACCCAGTTAACACTATTGCAAGCTAAAATATGCTTAGCCTCGAAAAAACTGCGTTTCATTCAATTGTCTGCCTTCGCTACTTCGTGACACTGCACTTGAGTCAGCATCGCCCCGCACGTGCTCTAGACACGCTACGCGCTGTCGACCTTGCTGAGTCTGCCGTCCACGATGAGTACTATTGCTACGACCGCGCATTCCACTACTATACCTTACGTTTCCATTTTGGTACGTACGCCCAACAGCTGTTTTTTGCTGCGCGTATCCATTACCTACAGCGTGCCGCCTATAGTTATTTCCACGACCCCTATTTCCCGTAGAAAAACTACCACCCGCGGACCACCGCTGGAACGTCATGACTTGACCCGACGAAGCACAATTTTCGTCTTCCGCTACCCTGATAGCATCTTTCAAACAAGTCAAGTTCCGTGCCGTAATAATTGTACCAAGACGCTGATTACGAAGTCCGTCAGCAAACTTTTTAACTGCATACTTCTCATTTAAAGGCCGCAAAATTTTATAAGCTTCCGAATTTTCCCCGGCTTGAGAAATAGTCAAATCTACCATTAACTTCTCTATCTCTGCCCCGAAATCCGTGACCGACCTATCATTTTGCCTAGCGCGAGCAAATTTGGCTTGCACTGCAACGTCTGACTTAACCGTCAACAAATGCTTCTTCATGTCCGTTAAAAGACTGTCTACAGTCGTATAAGTAGAGGACAATCGCATCTTAGCCCCCTGGGTAAGTCGTGTAGTTAGCACGAATCTAATTAAATGAGCATTATCAGCCGCTTCTAACATAGAGCTGTATAAATCTATGGCATCAATCAAATCTTGGGTTACCTGCTCATCCCCATTCATTTTCGGGAGTAAGCTAACCGCCGTTTTCAATGAAAACCTTTCCAACGCCATCTCTGTATCGGTTCCGGTACCGTTTTCAAACTTAATAGTGTCTACATACAAATTTTCCATTTTACTCACTAGCTGTGCTAATTCCTCCGAAAATTTGCTACACTTAGAAACTACACACTTAAATTTACAATACAGGGCTTTTACCTCGCTTATCTTTCCATCAAAATTTTTGCCTTTCCGCCTACTGGGACCTAACTTTACAATTGATTCCCTCAATAACTTAAGCTGTACAAACAGTGACGTTAACTCCACTTCCATTTAAAATTAATGTCTCTAACTGATAGATGACCGAAAATACTCGTCACTACACTTAAGTTCAAATCACATCACTTACTCCTCTTGTCGCTCCGCCAGCTCCTGGTCAGGCCATCTGCACAGCTCGCTGCACCTCACGCTGATTGATCTTCTCTTCGATCCAATTCTGATGACACCTCCTGTACAGCCGGACTGCCACGCCAATGATGACAATCGCCAAACACACGGCGATAAACAACAGCATCGCGTTGATGGTGGATATCTGCTCTTGTGTTACTGTCGCGGTATTTGAACCACCCGCTGCTGTCTGGGCTATAATAACCTCTTCCTTGGATGACGTGGTCCCCATGGCCTGTGACTAACCAACTGTCGAGAAACTGACTGAAGCCGACTGAAGTGACTCCGATGAGATCCCGGTCGGGCAACTATAACGCCGTCCAGTCGACTGGCAGGGTCGCCATGCGATGTGGAGGGAAGGAGGGGTTAAGTAAATACCATGTCGTGTACTTGTCCATGAGTCAACTGGAGACTGAAGACCCCAGACTCCCTTTATTAGTGTAATATATACCTAGTCCGTACGTGACATATATCATAATATAACTATGGACATAGCTTATCTACCTTAACTTAAACTAAGATCTAAACGTGACGTACGTGACACACCACATACACTTCGTTCACAAAAAACTCACGATACGACAATCTTCTTTTTATTTTCTTCAAAGTTGTACCATATTTAAACAACAATATCTTCTACAACTACAACTCGCATAACACTTATCTTTTATCTTCGACTTACACGTTACAACTTAAAATAATGTTGCAGATCAAGTACCAACCTAAAAAAGAAACACTAGTTTGTACAACAAAACTTTTAACTTCACAAATTCTGCTCGTTCACTTTTAGGTTAAGTGCTCAACGCGGCATGATTGCCTGAAATCATGAAACATACAGAAAATACTTACAGGTGTTTCCGCTGCGTTCCAATAAAAGTATAGTTATGATTCTAGTAATTTGACGACCGATGTGGCGCGGTGGGCGAAGGTCCGCCTGCGACGCAGGAGGTTGCGGGTTCGATTCCCGCCCTGGAACAAATGTTTGTACGATCTACAAATATTTGTTTCGGGTGTTCTGGGTATTTATTATGTATAATAAAAAATATTTATCTATGTAATGTATTGTATTAAGTATACCAGCCATCTAGTACCCATAACACAAGCTCTGCTTAGCTTGGGGCTAGATGATGCTGTGTGGATTGTCCAGCATTATTTAAATATTTATTTAATTTTCCATCTACAAAATTTGGATACTTAATCGAAAAAAAACCATTACCCTTGTAACCCAGTGTGTTCCAAAATCGAAGGCGTCCAACATTTGCAAATAGAATGTGAAAAGAACCGGATAGAGAGAGAGAGAGAGTTAGTGATGCAGCATTTAATAATTATTTAGTGTGATGAGTCAGTCGCTCCATGTAAAATACTGGTATTCAGCCGCATCCGGTTCGAATGGAAGCCGACCCTAGCATAGTTGGGAAAAGGCTTGGCAGATGATGATGATGACAGTGTGATGTGTCATCTGCCCAAAACAGGCGAGATGTTAATTTATGTTGTCTATGATATTAGTGCTTTCATTCATTAAGATATTATCTATGTCTAGTGCGGGGACAATCGAAACTGATATACGTAATGGTTGCCTCATCGCTATCTCCCTCGGTTGCACAATAATGGATAACCATTATTAATTGTTTACTAATTGATTAGTTTATGATGAGGGCGACATACATTTGTAAGGCTCTGCGTTCTCAATACCGAAACTTGTTACACACTGGAAGATATAAGACTGCTTTGTTGAGGAAAAATATTTTTGGAATGACACCCTCTATCTTTAACCACATTCCTGACTCTATAAAAGAGGAACCTTTAAAAAGTTTTAAAAATAAATGAACTGCACTTTTATTAAATAAATGTTATTACTCCGTATCTGAGTTTCTAGCTGATAAGCTTTAGCTGGACCAGTATGTGTGATGATGAACTGCATCAATATTTGCATGCCAAAATGGTAGAATGTACAAGGATTCTTCAACATTTCTGTAACCACCTTATTGTAAATACCTACATTCTGAGCAAATAAATGAATATTGTATTATAAGGTTAAAGCCTCTAACCACCAGCACCATCTCTTCCTACCAATTTGTACGCCTGAACATGTTAGAACGTTTCTGTATCCCATTAATATCTTGCATGCGATATATCATGTACACTATGTTTATTCAAATAAATACTTAATTACTAAAAAAATAACAAAAGTCAAAAATCCCGTTTAAAGTTTAAGACCTTGTTTTGATCTTTAAAATAAACTTACTAAAGATTTTTGCTTTTAATTAACCAATTCAGCCTTATCGCAATTCACATAACAGAGATATTCTGAGAGAAGTTTATCCTGTTTTTAGTTAATCTGTAAAATGTTTTACAGGAAAACCATCGTAAAGTTACATATTACCTTTTTGAAAACATCACAATATTTACCTATTTTAATACTAAATTCATCTATGTACATACTTTTGCTATAGTGCCAGAGATACCCTCAAAACGACTCAATTCTCGGCACGATTCTATTCCATTTTATTACGTCTATATTTTACGACGTTCATAAACACAATATCGGGCCGTATGTGGCGACGAGATGCGTAGATAGGCATCAGGTGTCCTGTAAATAGATTCATAGAAGCCGAGCCCCTGCGTACTGAGACCATCAAAATGTATACTGCAAAAGACTCAGTCTAAACAAGACGAAAGTATATAGAAGCGTCTATGACGAGATGTTTGAACGTGAACGAAGCAAAAGGAGTATGCAGGTGGCGTTATGTTTCTGCTTACCCCCATGGGATAAGGTGTGAGTTTATGTATGTATGAAAACAGATGGATGTGACCTATGTGTTGGTTTGTTTTAGAACTTCCCCAAAAGAGACTATCTAAGTAAAACCCAAATGCAATTTGTATGTTTTGTTAAACTGACCCAGTTTTCAGTCAGATACATCGTTTTCAGTTTCGACTGTCGTATCGTATATTTAGGCTTCGTGTCCAAGCATGCCACAGTTACTTCGTCGACAATTCTCAGTTCCTAAGTGTGGACTAAGTTACGAGTATCAGTGACTTCGGCTGTCAGATCCAATCAAGCTGAGGCTGAAAATACCATACTCAGTGGTCTATTTCCACGTGCTCTGTTCAGCTCCAAAGAAAGACTGTATCGTGGAGGCTTTTGGCTGTAGAATAATTTACTGACGTCGCCACCACCTGCCTGTTAGGGACTACTCTCACTTATTCAGCTCTATGCAGCTGATGTCCATAGTCATGTTTTGACAACCTACATATGTAGCGCGGCGGGCAATGGTCCTCCTGCGACGCAGGAGGTTGCGGGTTCGATTCCCGCCTTGGGACAAATAACATTTATTAGGTATTTGCTTATGTATAATAAAAATATCTATCTATGTAATGTATTGTATTAAGTACCTATATCAGTCATCTAGTACCCATAACACAAGCTCTGCTTAGCTTGGGTCTAGATGATGCTGTGTGCATTGTCCAGCATTTTTATTATTATTTTATTATTATAGAAAACATCGATTTTGAATGGGAACGCGTACGCATTCGTTCAGCTGAAAGGACGCGTACGCATATCATACGAAACTGGTGTTTTCTATGGACAAAAGCTGAATTGAGCTGAATAAGTAGTTAGTCCTCTAGTGTTGCCGTATTTAGTCATTAGGAACAGCTACCTTATTAAACCTACCTACCTAATTAACAATCTTTCAGAATTTAAATTTCGATACTGTTTTCGCCACATATTCTTCTTCCAAAACTCCAACTCATCTTAACGTCACTCAATTAATTTGAGCCAAAAATTTTGGTTTTGGTTTTGATGTGAGTTAGATTTTTTTTTAATATGTTAGGTACTTCATTAATTATTTATGATTGTTTATTTATTTTTTCTAATTACTGCTTTTATTTTTCAAACACAATGTACATACATATATTGTCATATCATGTATAAATTGAATTGAATACTTGGACAAAAACGTTCGCTCGTTACAATTAACCTTCTATCTCTTTCTACAGAGTGGCACAGAAACAGGTCACGTCTAGGGAGTAAGGATGTTGCTTTTAAACACAAACTAGGGTTGTCTCTCTTGTACAATGGATTGAAGCTCTCAGTGGAATCCATTGTTGCAGGATTATGGTGGGAGGTACTGGAAATTGTTTGTGTACTTAATAGTTTGAAAGCGAATTGCGAAATAAGATTCTTGGATAAAAGGTATAGTGCGTGTTGTCGCAGACAGATATTTAACGTCAAGGCTTGGAAAGATCCTTTATCTACTTTTTGTACGCTGAATTTTTAAACACAAAATGTTAACACTGTATAGAATAATAAATTTCGGGAAACTTGCTTGCTTAGACGTCGTTTAAGGGTTCCGTACCGAAAGGGTACCAATCGGGACCCTATAACGAAGCCTACGCTGTCCGTCCGTGCCGTCCATCTGTATGTCAGCGGCCTGTATCACATGAATCGTAATAAGTAGACAGTTTTTACAGATGTTTATATATTTCTCTTATATATGATGACCTATGTGGCGCAACGGGCGAAGGTCCGCCTGTGACGCAGGAGGTTGCGGGTTCGATTCCCGCCTTGGGACAAATGTTTGTACGATCTACAAAGATTTGTTCCGGGTGTTCTGGGTGTTTACTATGTATAATAAAAAAAAATATCTATCTACGTAATGTATTAAGTATATCAGTCATCTAGTACCCATAATACACGCTCTGCTTAGCTTGGGGCTAGATGATGCTGTGTGGATTGTCCAACATTATTTATTATTTATTTATTTATTATTTTTATTTATATTACAATAATAATTAAATTCAATGTCTTGTACGATGATACGATACCATTCGAGCAAGTCAGACTCGCGCAGAGTCTGACTTGCTCTACGCAGGTTTCTTTGCAATGTTGTACCCATAACACAAGCTCTGCTTAGCTTGGCGCTAGGTGATGCTGTGTCCTCAGGGATGTGCCCTAAAAGGCGTTGCACAGACTTAAGAGGTAACGGGG
This sequence comes from Phlogophora meticulosa, assembly GCA_905147745.2. Classification (NCBI taxonomy): domain Eukaryota; kingdom Metazoa; phylum Arthropoda; class Insecta; order Lepidoptera; family Noctuidae; genus Phlogophora; species Phlogophora meticulosa. The sequence goes on from LR990534.1 coordinate 4,101,573, forward strand.
TCCCTTACATGTGCTGATGGTGATCACCGGGGTGGTTTTAGTGAGGTAGGAATCCCACACTCCCTGGTCTTTTCCCCAAAATTCCAGGCGCCTTTTGAAGGGTTCCCCCCGTTAACAAAAAAAAAATATGTGTGTGCATTGTCCAGCATTATTTATTATTATTAGATATTATCTTAGTAACATAGTTTTTTTTTCTTACTTTAGTCTTTCTTTACGACAATACTTGGTCTGCAATCTAACGTAGATGGCAAGAAAAAATGCAAGGAAGATGGCGACCCAAAACTTTTAAATTGCCTTCAGATTCCACTTTTTTCTTAGGAAAGTATTCCAAAGTCGCCTCGTTCACTTCATTACGTCCGTGTCAATTAGAAAAAGAGCGACAGTTTCATTACGGTGTAGTTTTGAGGCAATTATTTTCGGGCTAATTAGTGTATTCGTTAAAATTTTAGGGCATTTTCTGGTAATATAAATGTCAGGAAAGCGAAATAATGGTTGCAGCCAACTGTTTACAAATGTTAATGTATTATTCTAGAATACAAATAAATGTTGTTTGTTTCATGAGATGAATGTATGTACTTTACAATATGTTGGCGTGAAATAACTACTCACCAGTAGCGCAGTGTCCACACAACTCGAGTCCTACCAGCTTCCCTCCGGCGGTTTGGACCCTACCGCTGTTGATTATGGCACAGAGAGTGCTATTCGGTCACACATCTACAGACTGACCTCGGTAAGCGCAACTTAACCTTCGATCAACCGGTGTGGCTATTTTTATTTAGCCACGAGGATTGAGATACCTACGTTATTGAACTTGGCAGTTAGTGTAAGCAATAGTTTGGACTATTGCTTACACTTACTGCCAATTTCAATTTCTGCGCTTACCGAGGTCAATCTGTAGATGGGTGACCGGTCGTAACATATTCAGACTCTTCCATGCCATTTCGTTAGCTGTCATTTGCAGAGATTTGACAGTCGTTACTCGTAGTCAGAGTCGGTATCGTGTTGTGCTAGGCAGATGATGATGATCTAAATCATAATCTCAATCCGCGATCTAAAACTGCTGCTTCTGATTCCCGCTCTTAAGGTAACAGATTGCGAACTCGGCCACTGATTGGTTACGAACATAGATCGATCTCTAGATTTGGATTGAGATACATGATTGAGAGTGGCAGTTTCGTCGGCTTGCCTCTTACGAAAATTTACCCCTGCCACTGATCCAAACGATTGTGTTTTAGATTTTTTTAACTAAATTAATTTCCAATAGTTGTAGCCGCGACTTCACCCACTTGGAATTTGACAAATTTAGTGGGTTTTTTTCGCGGATCCCCAATTATTTTTCTTTTACAAACAGTAGCCGGAATTACTCCTTGACACATCAGCTATCTGTCATTAAAATTCTTGTTAAAATTGGTCCAGCCGTTTCGGAGTATATTTCAAATAACAGACAAATTTTTTAAATTGTTTATTTGGTATGACTACCGTATCTTGACATCACAAACGTACACTTCAATTTTATTTTATTGTGTAGATTAAATCACAGCAACTGTCAAAGCAAGCTTACAGATAACTAATTCTCTAAGGAAAATAGATGCCAATTATTGTAAACAAGGGTTCTGTCATAATTTATGGAACACAATGCTGATTAGGCTACATTTAGGCTTAATAAATACGTATAATATAACATCACGTATGCCTGTATTCCCCGATGGGTTGGGCAGAGGTAGTGCCTACTGTAAACCCACATTTCACCATAAATATGTTTTGAAGTCACATGTAATAGGGGGTGTACTTATTATCATCAATCGGGCCTAGATCCAGACTCAGGGCTGCTACTGAGAAAGGTCACTGGGCATATCTGACCCGCTTTGTGAAGAGTGTCGGACATTAATCAAAATACTTTCAAACTAAGGGGAATACTTTCACTGAATATAGTTATTTAATTAAAAATCAATGGAGAAAAATGTATAGGACCGAATAAAAATAATAATTTCAAAGGATTTTATTCCATATTATAAAGACATAAAAAGAATTTCTATACTATACGGCATAGTGTACGGATGAACCAATATTCAGAGACATGTATACGCTAGAGTACTTCTGCTCGTGTATACACGGCCGCCGAACTGTAGGGAGCTGCGCCCATATCGCTAGCATAGTGTATTATCTGTCTTATGCCAGAACAGGAAGCAACAGACGCACCTGCTGCCTTTTCAAATGGTCTTATGCTTGATTTGGATCAAATTGAATAAAAATGATTTTAATGAACGAGCATTTTATTTAAATTCAGCATATCAGTTTATAACACTTGTTTTTTCGAGATTCGCGTGGCTCACATTAATGCGACTAATGCCATAGTAAATCAGAGCCCTACATCATTACACACTGCTATATTTCGTTTGTGTCCGCCATGGGTATGATTTCCATACTAAGGTGCCCAATGATCTTTTTAATGAAAAATCCCGATAACACATTGCTCAACCCGAGAATCTAACCCACGACCCCATGCTAAGCAGTAGCGTTTGCGACCACTAGACCAACGAGGCTGTCAAATACGAAAATTCAGTAGAAAATGATAAAAAATCAGTAGAACACACAGACTTAGAGAATAGGGTAGTGTCATTATAAAATATGTTTGGTCCGATAGTTGGATTACTCAAAAATACTGGACACGTATTTTTTCTTTTGTTACGAAAATAAAAATGACGACGATAGTGCATTGCAATTTCGCGTGACGTCACGCCGTGTTAGACTTTTAACGCAGAGTGACGTCACAAGCCTTCTCCTGAACTTTGCTGTGCTATATCTTTGTCACTTTTTGTTGATTTGAGTAAGCAAAAAATACGTGTCCAATATTCTTGTAATCTAAATGACGGACCAAATAGACTTACTATATTTTTGCCTAGGACACATCCCTATTGTATGTACCCAAAAGCTTTTGTTACCACCACGGTAATAAAATTAAAACAAATGCAGCAGTAATGTAAAATAAACGTAGCGTATTAAGTACTATCTAGCACCACCATTTCGGTCTGAAACCCCAGTATATTTCGCGGAATAAATCCCACGGAGATAACTGCAATGTTTTTCTCTGTAAAGCAACTAATGTGGTTGCCGGTACTCCTCTAAATGCTTGAAAGAAGTGGGTTTTGTTCCGGGACCCTGTGTATTCAATGTTTTTGAGGTACCTTTGAGAATGGAAGCTTCTTGTAGAATGGCGTACCTGAGAAAACGAATAAAAGTCTAAGCGAGAGTTAGTCATGCAACGGTGTATGTTTTTGTATTTTTGTATTGTGCTGTAACATTAACATCAAGCCTATATTCCCCGCAGAGTTGAGCAGAGGTGTACATATAGTGCACTCACATTTTGCCTGTTATGTTTCAGACCCATGTACTAAAACCCATCATCAATCCTGACCCTGGAATCGAACTAACATCCACATGCTTAGCAGTACCGTTTGAGACCCTTTAACTAGCAAGGTAGTCAGACTAACTAGGCATTCTGTTGGTAGTAACAGTCATTTTCTGCATGATACCTGTACTGCATTTACAGTTTATGTTTAAAAATCTAAAGAAATATGTGTTTTTGGAAAAGTAATTTTGCCACCCACTCATAAAGTTCAGTTTGTTTTTTACTTCAACAAATTTTATGAGATTTCAGTAGTATTACTCGTCATTGTGAAATCGACTTATGACACAGAATAATAAAGTTGATATTTAAATTAGAAAAATACGGATTTGAAAATAGAATATTTTTTTCTTTCGAGCAAGTGACCAATGATGACCGAGGTCAATCAATTCAATGGCGGTGTTTCATTTCCATGACGTCATAATTAATTTCCTTTCGTTTCTGAGCTCTTTCCTTTAATTTGATCCTATATAGTACATAGTAGTATATAGTAGGTTTAGTAGCTGATGTGATGCCAAAATGAAACAGGATGTATTTATGACTTCATGTACATAAAGTTTATGATCAGTATACTTATTATTATGTATATTTATGTATGACCAGATGTATGAACGTAAACAAAACAGAAGGAGTATGTAAGGGTCGTAGCAGGTGTCGTTTTGTAGCTTCTGCCTGCCCCCATGGGAAAAAGGCGTGAGTTTATATATATTATATTATATTTGCATATATAATATATTATATATTATATTATATTACATATTCACATAACGTTTACTACATAATGTTCAATATTTCCTTTATTTTTAATAAGCAAGAGAACAACAGAATATTTAATACCGTACGTACTAAAAGTAAGACCAACGCTTTTCCAAACAATAGCTACTAAATCAACAAAACTCGATAAACGTACAAAATTTAAAACACCAGTGGGCCTCGCACCAAGACGCGGCGTAAACGTAATGTAAATTCGTACGAAATTTGAATTGAAAATGTTCGGTTGCACAAAACATTTATTTAGTTTTAAGACTTGCCTTTTAAGTAGGGCCTATGTGCGCTTGCTGCATAAATTTATACAAAAATGGGAAAGAATAAATAAAAAGTCCGCCACACTATTCCCAAACCACCGCAAATTCTGAAAACCAGAATCAACAGTGGAGGCCACTAGAAAAGCGTCGAGACAATGAAGTACGACGAGTCCCGGAGAAACGATTCAACTGTATTGGATCCTGCAATGAAATTATATCAGAAAAGAACAGCGGAAGAGTTAGAACAATACATAATTTTCACTTCCCTTCATATCAAGCAGGAGACAGAACAGAATATTCTAAAGAATAGTTGCATTTTCGAGTCGAGTTTACGTAACGCTAACTCCTCGCGTTCATGATAGGGCCTATGTTGTTACCTTGCACCGGTATTACCAAAGTTTTAATTGCAGCTTTCATTGTTATTGCAGTATACAGGATTGATAGACATAAAATATTCAGCGTCGTTGAACAGGCGACCATATTGTTATCTTAATTTACTTTATTATAAATATCAATGGTTTAGCAGTTCAACAAATAACTGTTAGCACAGTAGAAACCCGATTTCTATAAAATGATAAATGAGTAAAGAGTAGAGTTTCTTGCCCATTCTTCTCCACACGAAGCTACCTTTTGGAAAGAGTAACCAGAACAATTTAAATTTGACTTTCCAAGATGCCTTTTTCATGGTTTATAATAAATTATTTTTAAATAAATAAAAATACATTTATTTCTCTTCCACAAATAAATACAAAGAAAACTTAATACTTAAAATAAAAATATTAACAATTATTTATTTGTGGGAGACTGGTGCCTAAACTAAGCCGGAGCCTGTATTTTAGGACACCAGGACCCCGACATGAAAGTTTTCATTATCAAGTGCATAAATGAAGAGTGAAAGAGTGAGTGGACATTGTGACAGTGTATGTGTTGTGTGATGAGTATTATGTTTATGTGTAATATGTGTGTGTGGTGAATGTGCGGTGTGCGGTGAATGTTTGTTGTGTGTGATATGTCAGATGTTATAATATTACTACTAAACGTTTTGTATGATTTTATTTACAATTTTATTTCTTTATTTCGAGGAGTTCTTCAGTATTTGACTTTGAATTGGTTTTAACAAACACCCATCATCATTTATTTGGGATCTTCGCATGCCTTCTTCTTCTATACATCTCTATTTGCCGTCTTCTCATTAGACCTCATCCACATTAACTTTTACACGATCCATCCATCATTTCCTTGGTCTTCCCCTACTCTTTAACATTTTTAAACTAGAGGAGGTTGGTGTCTCCAATCTGACTACTCTGAGAAGGAACACCAAAACAAACTCAGACGTCATCTGTCTGGACATTATTTCGATCATATCATGTGAGGACCATGCAGATTAGTGTCTGAGATGGTCTCTTGGGTTAAGAACCATACAGATATGACCGATAGAGATGATTAAATGAAATTGCAGGGCATTCTAACGAATAAAATAGGTTTTTATTAGGCGAGTTTTCATACGCGTATTCTATTTATTTTGAATTTGTAATTTGTGCCTTAATATTAAGTGACAGGCAGACACCACCTGCTGGACATAAGTTTCTAGCAAATATCGCCACAACGACCTCGTCTTGCACTATGAATTTGCGAACTATCATTAAATTGGCGAATCTAATACAGTACTTCCGTATTCGTAAACTCTCCCAAATCTAAAACATACATAAATTGGGATACGAAGCTCGAGATCTCGCACATACGCCTCTAAATCAATTTATAACTGCATCTACGGCGTGGTAGTACTTTGAAAGATAAATGGATCCGATTCACGATTGCAAAGTTGCAGTTGCTGCGATTGATGAGATTGTACGAGACTTTAGGATTACGTTAAACTGCACTGCGAAGCTTTCTTGCTTTGATTATTTGTTGAACTACTTCAGTTTCTAAAGCCGTTTTAAATTGGAGAAAGACTCAACCGGGCGCGCAGGATCTGAAATCTGAGATTTTAGCTATCCGTTTTACTTGTGAATAGCTGTTGCGTGGAATTTAAACAAAATTTCACTATACCAGTCTTTTAGCGCAGAACCCTTCTTTAATAAAAAGGAGTCTAAGTATCAGTACAGTACTATTAAAATTAGCTATCTTCCAGTGAAAGTCCCGCCAAAATCGGTCAACGGTTTCGGAGATTGGCCAGAACAAACAGACAGACGGACGAAATTAAAAAATATAAAAATTGGTATAATTTATGCGTTTAGTAAAAAGCTAAAATTTGACATTACAAACAGACACTTCAGTTATACTTATTTATACATATTATATCTTGTCTGTATAGATATCCCATTGATCAAAATATTGACAATATTATGTGCTTCTAAGTCATTTGTATAGTTACATCGTTAAAGTAAAAAAAAATAATACTAAGGTATCCCATTTTTTTTTTGTAGCAATTTAGTGATTTAGATTATATTTATATTCAACTCTGCAACAATTAGTACGAAGATTGGACCTAAAACAAATTGGAAAAAACAAACTTGACTGTAATATTTATTCTAGTACATTCCCGCGCAGGTTTAAAAAGTCACAGATAATTGCATGGCTCCAAGCTAAGTATTTCTTGACTACATTCAGCCACAATTTTATTGCCTTGCGAAGTTGAAGATATGAAGTAATTCTACTCTTATATTTTTCTTTTGAGGATGCCAGTTCAGGGACCTTTGCCGTCGAGAATTTTTATTAGGGCGTTATGGTTACCAAGGAAGAAAAAAACTCTTAAGGAATAATATTCCTACTTATCCGTTATATTTTGAAATTCAACAGTTATAAAAAAATCTTTATAGAGAGAGATTTTTACACAGAAGAGATATCAAAAGATTTTTATATCTCTCTGGGAACACAATCATAACGGTCCAACATTCATTTCGCCGGATTAGGGAAACCTCAGGAAAACCAAATCAATCAAACCAATTCACGCAGTTGTCGAACTTTGAAACCTGTGTACTTGTTTACACATTATTTTACTTCTCACAACTTGTAACTCAGATTGAAATATGCGGCTACACGTGTAATTTACTCCATCCCAGATAACCAGGTGCATCTCAAACTAGTTGGTCTATAACAAGACAACGATATATTTAATCGCCAGTACTATCTCTCCTGTATAATATACGGGAATGTAAGGTTTAATAGGGACGATTTTATTCTAATTGAAGTAAAATTCCTGCACGGATGCATGGAGAATGTATATTGTAATTGGTTGCTCGTTAATACTAGTTCAATTACTTGTATAAGATAATCGTAAAATACTTCCATGTAGCGACCGATGTGGCGCGGTGGGTGAAGGTCCGCCTGCGACTCAGGAGGTTGCGGGTTCGATTCCCGCCCTGGGATAAAAGTTTGTACGATCTACAAAGATTGTTCCGGGTGTTCTGGATATTTGCTATGTATCATAATAAATATCTATCTATGTAAAGTATTGTATTAAGTATATCAGTCATCTAGTACACATAACACAAGCTCTGCTTAGGTTGGGGCTAGATGATGCTGTGTGGATTGTCCGGCATCATTTATTTATTTATTATATATAATGACTAAACATACCATAGTAGTAAACATAACAGAGTCTTGCATAATATTATCAAAAGATCTGTGTGGCGTTTGCTAATCCAAGATAAAATCATCGAAAATATGTTGGAGGAATGCCTAAATTCCATGGCATTCGTCCATCTATACAAATAAATAAAATAGAAGTGTTTGTGTAACGTCCAAATAACAGCTTTTTATTAAATGCATATGATAGTTTATACCGTAGTTACACCAAAAAACAATTGTATCTATTTTTGTCTGTATCTCTGTTTGTCTTTCTGTTTCTTTGTGGTAATCTCTGAAACGGCTGAACTGATTTTGACGGGAATTTCACTGGCAGATCTTAGAAAAATATTTACGTGCCGCGCAAAAAAAGAAATGTTTTTTTTCTTATTCCATGTGGGCGAAGTCGCGGCCACAGCTAGTATTTAATAAAAATGCAAGTACTATTTTTATTATTTTTTTCCAGGTGCTCTCGATGAGGCTATGATGCAGGCCTTAGAACACGATCGTATAGACTTCGTCAAACTTCTTTTGGAAAATGGTGTCTCCATGCGCAAATTCCTAACAATACCTAGGCTTGAAGAGCTGTATAACACCAAGAGCGGGCCCAGTAATACCTTGAGGTATATTCTGAGAGACGTCAGGCCTCACTTGCCCAGGGGATACGTGTATACCCTGCACGATATTGGGCTGGTTATCAATAAGCTGATGGGTGGTGCATATAGGTGAGTAACCAAAAAAATAAACAAATTCTAAATAGACACAGTAAAATGTTGAACAACAATGTCATCTGCATAAAACTTAGCATGATGTTCAGTGTAAGTGTTATTCTTATTATTTTAAAACTTATAAATAAGTCATTTTAAAGTTACTTGAGTGAAATACAGAGCAGAAGCTCAAAGCTTATTACTATTAGTCTAAACGTCTAAAGAGTTGCTACGAGCTTCATAACTTCGTGAAATTGTTTGACAGTAACAATGTAACAAAACTTATAAGTTTTGTACTGCTGTTGTTTTGAAGCTTGCTTATTTTCATGGTATTATTATGTGTAGGATTTACAGTAGTTAAATATTTTCATTAGAATGGTGGAATATTTTAGAAGTGAAACTTCTAATGCGACTTCTAACAAGGTTGCGTTAAACGTTTAACGCTACTATGGAGGGGGTTTGAAAGCACTGTTGCGTTAAAAGTGCAACGCTCTTGGGGAGGGGGAATAGAAAGAGACAGAGCGAGAGTGAATGCGTGGCACTCGAACACATGCGCGTAGTACACAACACATTACGAAGTTTCACTTCTTCCGCGCGGACGGACTCCACGCACTATTTTATTTAACGTTACCTTTACTACTTCTTTATAATTTTCTATATCAACTCCAAAATACATCCAGAAATTGTAATCTTTCCTTCTCTTTCATTAAAGAAAGGATTCTGATCTAGTTTTATCTGCCTCTGTACCAGGTGCTACTACACAAGACGCAAGTTCCGTCCGATCTACGCGAAGGTGATGAACAAGAGTGTGAACGTCCATAGGAACAGTGCCTCATTCACCAGACACAACGCCGGTGGCCTGTCCCTCATCACTGGCTTCATGCCTGTCACCACCGAGATGGCGCTCTTCGACTATCCTTTTAATGAGCTTCTTGTAAGGCATCATTATTTTTACTGTACTTTTTATACTCTATTTCTGTCTGACGTCAACGCCAAGTGACCAACAAACAACTACTACTTTTTCTATTGTGTCTCGTTTTCTGCTACTCCTAGAAGTGGCCTATGTGAGCCCAAATATAAATTAAACTATGTGTAATCTGCTTGCAAGAAAACTCTCTCTGGCCTTACTAATCTTCTTGAATTGCTTTGCTTCTTACTAGTAGAAGAAGTTATATGTTGAAGGAGTCTTCTGGCAAATTAATAAGTACTAGTTATTCTAAGCTATTTCCCTTTAACACTAGATGTGGGCAGTGTTAACAAAACGTCATCAAATGGCGTTGCTCATGTGGACGCACGGCGAGGAGGCGCTAGCCAAGTCGTTGGTGGCCTGCAAGCTATACAAGGCGATGGCTCACGAAGCTGCTGAAGACGACATGGAGACTGAGGTTTATGAAGAACTCAGGCACTACGGCAAGGAGTTTGAAAATAAAGGTAATGATTTTGGTGTTTCCAAGTATGATTATGTAATAGGAATTCTGAAAGTGGCACGTGAGACCGAGAAATTGTGTGGAAATCGTAAGGGCATGTGATGCATCCCTATGCATCACTTGCCCATACCATGACAATCGCACAACATAGGCCTTATTCCTACGAGGACCGTGTTGTGAGGAAAGTTTTAAGTATGTATGCGGAGGGTTACAAGAGTTGAGGGAGACCAAAGAAAAGATGGAAGGATTGGTTTTTTTGGCTAGAAAGGAGGTGACTTTTGAGATGACGGCAAGTAGAGATGTATGGAAGCAGAAGACATGTTGCGCCGACCACAAATAATCTTACTCTAGTATTTATTCGTAGAAATTGGTTCAAGTGAACTCTTGTATACTGAAAGATGTAAATTTCTCCAGTATTATATCTTCTACCTTATACCCACACAAAACTGTTATATTAGGTTGTAAAGATTTAATACCTTAAAGTTTATAAGGTCGAATAAATCATATCTAGGTCGTCTCGTTAAGCTAAGAAATTGAATATATTTTATCAACATTAAGTACACAGTCTAAAATAATCGATAAAGTTGCCGTAATCACCAAAGTTAGAATCGCATTTAATTTAAAACTTTGCAAATCATAATATGACGAACTCATTTCACTGAGATCACAAGTAAAAACGTACGTACGTAAAGGTGAGTAATCACAAAGTTATCTAAAGAAATATTTGTGATTCGCAATTTTGAGAAAAAATATTTGTATAAATTAAAACTTTAACACGGGATCTCTAAAACGGAAATAATGGACGTGGGTGAGAAGGCTCAGAGGCTGAACGGGTCACGTGACCGTTGGGCAAAACTCTTCACACGATGGGTGCCCGACGATGGACGGCGCCACCGAGGCCTGGCAGGTGGTCCGGGAAAAGAACACTTGGAAGGACTTGGAGGAGGCCTTTGCCCAGCAGTGGGACAGTTTAGGCTAATAGAACAAAATAACTTTAACCAAGTTCTCTTTCTTTAAAGACCACGTCTCATTAATGGCATTTTAAAAGTTCACGTTGAACGTTAAATGACAAACGTTTACCCGTTGATACTGCAAGCTATTATAAAGTTAACAGCGTCATAAAACTAGAGACGTGAGGGCTAGACACCTAATATGTTGGACCGTAACCTTTAATTAACGACTGTTCTACAACACTCATTTTGAATTTCATCGTCTTTATCTAGCCTTGGAGCTTCTAGACTACTGCTATCGTCAAGATGATGATCAAGCCCAACAGCTCCTGACTTGTGAACTCCAGAACTGGTCTGGTCAAACCTGCCTTAGCTTAGCCGTTGCAGCCAATCATCGTGCGTTACTCGCTCACCCTTGCTCACAAATCATACTAGCCGATCTATGGATGGGAGGACTCAGAACACGAAAAAACACAAATCTAAAGGTAATTTTAATTTATTTCTATTTTTTTATCTCTTTTCTTTTAGTCATTCATCTTATTAACGCACAGACTTGTCATTCGCACATTTCAGAATGCGAAAATAAAGGAGACGTGTTTTTTGTAATATGGGGAAATAGTGGTAGACAGAGTCAGCAATAGTTTTTCGCGTATATCGGGAATTCGCCCAATGAGAGAGCTTCACTCTATGTGTGGGTAAAACATAAATATAACACGTCTCCCTTGTTAGTAGTAAAGGGCACGATCAGTAGATTTCGATGTTAGACTATAACTTAGACAATAACAGAGGAACTCGATTGTAAAGATATATAATTTTGATGTCTGTGTGTCAATGAGTCGCTTTATATATTACCTATAATCGTTTGGAAATTCGCATGCACTTTGTTTAAGACGCCGATTTATGCAAGTGCAATTTGATTGTTCAGAAGTTCATATTTGTTTTGAAGAATGTGTGTCAAATTAATGGCAGATTTGAAATCTTTAATTCGACTCATAGACATGCATACAAGATTTTAATGTAAAAAAAAGATATTGCTATCTCACTTGCACATAATCGGCGTCGAAACCCCGTTTCAATTAGAAACATAGCATGTACCGCTTAAGTCAAAGTGAGTTAGCATCGACGAGCATTTCCTTTGCCACATCGGCTTTGTCGTGATGTGTGAAGGTAATTCTGAGCCTGCTGTGTCCGCTGTACATTCTCCAACTGGAGTTCAAGTCGAAGGAAGAACTGCAGCTGATGCCGCAGACGGAGGAGGAACACCTCGAGAACGAGAGCATCGAAGATGACAGGAGTACCAAGGACCCCACTGACGCTGAGGTAAGAGTTCGTGTTCTGTTGCTCACCATCTTAGTTTTACATTTCACATGGGAAGTATGACGTCACGTTGGCCATTTATTTATTTAGACACTTTAATATCAAATATAATACACATTTCTCAACAGGGATTATTCAGTAGTCTCTTTGCTGTGTTTTCAATTAATTACATATCTGCTGAAAAAAAGCTTTCTTTATCAGAAAGCTGATTATACTACAATAACTTTATAAAATTTCTGTTTTCTAGCTTTGAGTAAAGAGACTAAACCATTTAACTATCGGTGATGGAATTATTTGTGTTCACACATATTCCATATTCACTCACACAGTATATGATAATATTATGTGTATTTTACGATTTCAGAGCTTAGATATAATGTTAGAATAAACTATGTGATTGTTGCGTATGTAGATTGGAGTTGCGAAAAGGCGCACGCTATCTATCAAGAAGATAATTCCTCCTGGACAGCCGTATAAAGTTCCGAAGGTAGACGAGTCTTTGAGACCACAGTGGTCCACTGTGATACGAACACAATTCGCACCAAAGTACTACACATTAGTTGAAATGTAGATCGTATATATTGAACAGAGTAACATTCCACTGGACACAATATTTCCAGACTGCACTACCTCTATTATGTTCGTGTTTATCTAAAAGAAAATTAGATCTGAAAGACATCATGATTGGCACAGTCATATTTGTATGTCCCTTCTTCATGAGCTCTTTACACTCCACACGATTATACCTCCTTGTGTTCGTATTACATCAAAGTGCACACACAAAACGACATCTTTGTTGCCCAGTACGTCGATGGCTTTGCGTGGTAGTAGGCTTCCGTGGCGCTCCATGTACTTCCAGCCTCTCAGTTCACCCCCTTTCTGTCTTTACGGCCCGTCTTTATGGGCTATGTCATTCGTTTATAGCTCACCTTGAATTTTAGCTCTCCAAGAACATTTTCGTACTAGACGACCCTCTAAACAAGCTCAATTTACGACGCCTTTGTAATTTACTCAGAGACATCGATATTAAAATTGCAAGGAGACATTTTTCTAAAGAAACCGGTTGCTTTAACTCGAAACATTCGCAGCGGTTTACTGCCGCCATAAAATATAATGACGACACTAATTAAAATGGTTTTAATTAAAATAAATCCAAGGTGAAGCTTAAATGGTGACAATAAACCTCCTTGTACTTATTTAAAATTTCAATTTATGTCGATGTGGACCGTAGTTAGATTTTGTTATTATTTTTAATTCTTATTCCAAGCTGTCGTCTCAATATTTCAAAGATATATTTCAATTTAATGCTAGCTTATCGTTCGAGGCTTTAACGTTTACATATTTTTATAACTGTCTTTATTCTCAAAATTTGAATGATTTTATTAAGATTCAGCTTGTAAACGTTGATTCTTACACTTGATGTGGTGTCGTGAGCTTATATTTGGATATTGTATGCGTCGTTATCAATATTCTGCTTAATATTGTCATGCTTGCGTCTTGAACCCTGTTCTAACGTACTGTCATCATAGTCGTTCTCATCTCAGCCTTGGAGAATGATGCCGCAACTGCCAATCTCTGTTTACTGTTCAATTCAAGCTTACTATGATTGTTTTTATTACCAAGTCTTGTTCTATTTTATTACTGTGTGAACATATTGTTGTAACGTTTAAATACAATTTTGTCTGGACTCAAGCAGGCGTTGATTGGCTCAGGGGCCGAATGCGAAACTCGTGTCGATCAGAACGGGAAAGTTGGTAAAATAGGCTGGGAACCCTCGTACAGAGAGCTGCCGGAGCCTCACTCGCCTGAAGACAAGATGATGAGGCCGCTGAGGCTCAAGAAGAAGATTTATGAGTTCTTCACAGCGCCTATTACCAAGTTCTGGGCCGATTCGGTGAGTGAGAACACACTTAAATAAACTGTCATGGTGGTAGCATGTACCAACTGGTGTTTATGTCACTTAAATAACTAACATCGCTAAAATTACGAAATTATTTACGTAGAGAATCATCTTCACTGTTGTTAGTGAACACTTCTGTAGAACAAATTACTCGTTCAAATCACTGGATTGCGCGATCGATAACCGGTGCGGCAAAATTTCTGCTGGTCTTACAGCGTGATTAAAATGTAAAAATGAATTTATTTATATTATTTATGTTTTAGTTTACTAACACAGGTTTTAAAGTAAAATTGATACTATGAGTTATGTTACTTGTATATAGGTATAATTGAATTATTATATGTATAATTATTAATAAAACATTAACACAGGGAAAATAGAGCACAATTTTAACACAATGTGTAAACAAAGGTTCCTGACAGAACTTTTCCTTGTTTTTCATGCATTCTATTATAATAAAGAAACAATGAAGATATCTCGTATTACTCCATACCCGAAAATAATTATTTCGTAAAATTGCCGACCTTTGCCTTTTAATTTTGTAGGATTAGCATAATTTTGTCTTCGTTATTTTAATTTGCGCTCTTTTCTCTGATTTCACTTTTATTCTTTTTGTTATTTATTCTTTTGTTGTCTATGGCATTCCGCCATTGCTTTCGAGACATCCTTGGTTTCTTTTATATCATTTTGTGGCTACAGTTTTATTAAATCTTCTTGTTAAAATTAATGAGAATTATCCTCAATTTATTACGAACATTTAAAATTGAAAAAAAATCCACTCCAAAATTGTACTGAATTCCGTAATTTTGTCAGTGACTGCTTGAGTTCAGTTGAGAAACTTCTTTTGGTATCTACATGAAGCGAAGTCGTAATTGCAATACAGTTTTAACTTAGCAATTGCAGTTAACTCAAAAGGCGCGTTAAATTACATTTCTCAAAGCTGTATAATTTTCCGTTAGTGACGCGAACTAAAATGCATGTATTTACATTTCACTTCCAAGTTAAATTTGTGAAGGAGGTAGTAAGTTTAATAAGTTCTGATTTACTTCTCTGGCAGATAGATTCATGTGAATTTGGCACCATTAATAATCTATCTGGTCGATACTGGCTATAGTTATGATTGATGTTTACCTTACGATGGTATAATTAGCAGCCATTTCTTTTTTTAAACTTTTTTAAACTTAGTCCCACACTAGGAATTTCTCCTGTATCGTGGGTGCGTTTACAAAAAATTAAACTCACATACACAAACAGCCAGACCCAGAACCTGTAGGCCATACAAATATTTGCCAGTGCGGGAATCGAAACCACGACACGCAATGCAGTAGTCAATCGCTCAGCCACTGCGCCAACCGTGCTGTCAATTGGAAGCTTGTGAAAAATGTGCATAATGTATTATTATACGACCATACCGACCCAACGTTTATTAACATTACCTTATTGAATTTGAAACTCATACGGTATAATATTTATGAATATTCATGGCTACTTAGTCGCAGTGCACGCTAAATGTGAATTCGATATCCGGCCATTTTGATTGTTTCACAATTCCGTTCCGCAGCACTTTTAATTAATTTTACTATTTGTCTATAGTTCATTATGTTGCCATATTAAAAATTCACACTACGATTCTTTGTTCTACAGTAAAGATTCCGCCGGGCTTACTCTTGATTTGAATTCCGACCAGTCACGTGACTGCAAAATTAACATTGGAATCGTAATAGCTTTAGATCGGAATCAAAATTAATTTCAAGAGTCAGGTCAATGCATATTTTTATGAATACTAGAATTGTGTATCCTGCAACCTTCCAATTTTGAATGTTATTATCAATTAGTTCTAATAAAAGAGCTAACTTTAAGATTTGAATGCACACTTATGTCTATTTAACAAAAAAATACATATTTAAAACGTCAAATAAACCCTTTTTTCGTGTGTAACGTGACTAATTTATGTGTTCTTGTTTCCAGATAGCCTACATATTGTTCCTATTGATGTTTACATACACAGTATTAGTCAAGATGGACCCTACGCCGTCTTGGCCCGAGATATATTCTATATGTTATATATTAACGTTCTTATGTGAGAAGATAAGGGAAATCATTACGTCCGAACCTGTTGCTATTAGGTAAGTTTATTGCCTCTTTGTTTCCATAAGAGTAGCGACATCTATCTCGCCACATACGAACTAAATATCAACTCGTATAAGAACCTGACAACAACCGTCGGGCAGTAGCCCGCCAGACACAACACCCATCTGGTCGGAGGATCCTCCCTTTTCAATGATGGATGAGTAACATTACACCTTGTTCCTCAGTCCCCAAAATTAGTATGGGTATGAAGGGGTCTGGAAGGGGAGATGGGGTATCAAACCCAACATTATTACAAGATGGTTCATTAATCAGTCATGAAGTAACCATCCAATATTTTCTAATTTAATATTTTGCTATTTTATTAAATATTTGAAATATTTTCTATCTTTGAACCATCTCATCTTCCTAGTCTTTTCCCAACCATGTTGGGGTCAGCTTCTAGCCTAGCATGCAGCCGAATACGAGTATTCTACATGGACCGACTGCCTATCCTCCACAACCCAGTTACTGGGCAAAACGATACCTTTTGATAAGACTGGTTGTCAGACTTTCGGACTTCTGATTACCCCTAATTCACAAATGACCGGAACCAATGGCTAAAACTTAGAGGAGTCTCGAGTCTCCTCCGTTCCTCCATGTTACGAACGGTCACCCATCCACAGACTGACTTCGCCAAACGTACCTTCGATCATCCCGTGCGACTGTTTTTATTTAGCTACGAGCTCATTCATGGTTTAATACACATGTAATTTCGCCATCATAAAGTTGCCATGTGCAAATCGGTCAGTGTTATTTTTGCCATAAATCAACAATAAGTGAGACCGAAGCTCGTGAATATTTCAAAATCGAATATAATAGCTGTCAAATCAAAATCATATCACAAACTTTCCTCTTCCTCACAGTTTAGATCCCCTTCCTTAGTTTATATTGAAGTTTCCTCCATCTCAATTAAGATGAGAGGTCATTAATCAATCTGTTAATTTGAGGATCACCGTTGGCAAGACTATCAATAACAGTACGAACTTCGATGTTATTTGCCGATGACCCCTGAATTTAAGCTTAGCTGCTTATTAAGTACGACATGCCTATTTTATGTAGCTTGGTTCTGAGATTCGATTATTAGAGTATTTGATAAACTGTGAAAAGTATAAATAATCCTTAATCCAAACCATATGGTTAGATGGTAATACGCAAAAGATATAAAAAAAAATATCCACACCGAACTACCAATATCTTCTATCTCAAAAATTTCAACTTTACAGGATTTTATTTGGCAGTTGGAAGTATACCGTACCGTATTAGTGTTTAATGGGTTAAATAGTTAAATTTCGTTTTAGGAAGTTTTGCCAGTACACGCGAAATAGCATTTTATTTCAAGCATTAAAAACTTAAAAACGATTTAAAGGTAGATAGGAGGTATTGGAGTTCATCGTAGTTATGGGTAGGGTATCCCATTTGTATGAGAATTGTTAAATTAATTACATGTATGTCATTGTAGATACGATATATGTAACTCAATATTTCTGGCTCCGGCAAACTTTATTGCAAAAACCATAAAATACGTCTGTCCTGGGTCCAACTCTCGGCACGGGCAAAATTATTTTGGGGTTTTCTATTTGGAACTTCTCAGTAGCAGCCCGGAGTATGCACTTGTACCCGGCTGATGGCAATAGTCTCGCTCTACATACATGGACTTTACAAACATAACAGGCGAAATTCGGATGTACATACCTCTGCCTAACCCTCAAAGGAATACACGCGTAATGCTATGTTATGTTATTGAAATCCGTCAATGTCTATACATCCAGTATGTGTGTGTGTGTGTGTCAATGCTACTGTGTGTGTACTATCAATCATGAAGCCTGGTAATGTCAAATGAGAACTCTATTGCAAAATTTGTGGTCCACGCTAATCTGCGGTATGTTCACATTTGCTAATGAAACGGCATATTAATTCAGTTGCAGTCATCATAGCTGGCTGGAATAATATTTGTCTATGATTAAATACCACACATGAATAAATTAAAGAAAAGTTTGCATTATATTTACGTATATGTGGTTAATTTTACTAGTAATTGAATTTATGGAACTAAAACAAAGTAAAAATATGAATTCTATATTATTTGGAATTTGTCCTACAAGCGTGTGGTTACAAACTCATATATACAAACAGCCAGAATCGGAACAACCTGTAGACCATACAAATATTTGTTCCGTGCGGGAATCGAACCCACGACACGCCGCTCAGCAGTCAATCGCTCAGCCACTGCGCCAACCGTGCTGTCAACCGTGTTGTCGTGTGTCATTTATTATTGAAAAAAAGCCTTTATGTAAACCTGAACTTTTATAAAATGATAAATGATATTTATTACTGTAAATGGGTTTCAACAAACACTTTTACACGTCAACAAGTAATACATATATTTTTAAATTAGGGTGCTGTTTCGCAATCTGACAACTCTGACAAGAAACACCGAAAGAAGCGAAGAGAACACAGTCATACATGTTAGGAAACTTTACGCGGTAGTTAAACAAAAAATAATTAAATTCGATATTTGGTTAGTTTGTCCGTTGGTTTGAGGTAGGTAAGTTGCTCTCAGAAACTTCTGGACAGATTTTGATGGGACTTTCACTAGTTAATGTTTTAAGGAGTAATTTAGGTTATTGTGATTTTGGAAAAAGAACTAATTATTTTTTAAAATCAAAGTAGCAAAAAGGTTCCGTACAAAAAAATCTCGTTAAAATCTACGCGGATAAAGTCGCGGGCAACAGCCATTACATAATAAAACAACCAGCTGCCTTTTCATCTGTTTCAGACATAAGTTCAGCGTATGGGCGTGGAATCTATGGAACACGTACGACGCGGGTTTTATCATATTCTTTCTGGTGGGCCTGACCCTGAGGCTGAGATCCGTGTCCATGGACGTGGGCAGGGTCATCTACTGCGTCGATATTATTTATTGGTACTTAAGGATATTGAATATATTGGGTGTTAATAAGTACTTAGGTAAGAATTGTCTTCGGTGTTAAATTTGTGTATTGTTCTCTTACTGTCTCTCTCTCTCTCTCTCTCTATCTCTCTCGCTCTCTCTCGCCGTCTCTCTCTCTCTCACTCCCTCTATCTCTCGCTCTCTCTCGCTCTCTCTCTCGCCCTCTCTCTCTCTCACTCCCTCTCTCTCTTTCTGTCCCCTCTCTTGCTCTCCGTATTATAATCTCCCATCATTCGCCAGGGTGATAGCTAACATTATGTCGGCCACAAATTTGTCATTCTCACCTATGACATGTATTCAACCTATTTTATATTCCTTGACAGGTCCTCTAGTCACAATGATGGGTAAGATGGTAAAAAACATGATATACTTCGTGGTGCTATTACTGGTGGTGCTAATGTCTTTCGGCGTAGCGCGGCAAGCGATATTGTATCCAGACGAGGAAGCTAGCTGGCATCTCATCAGAGAAGTAAGTTTGACCATTTGTTTGCTATACACTGGCTACTAAAGTTGAAGTTTTTTGTAGAATTTAAAACAATGAACAAGATACTAAAGTTTTAGATCACATGAGGGTGCAGATAATGGCCAAGATTTAGTTTAAACATGTCTGCATTTTCTGGTCGATACCAGAACAAACAATTTTGTTTAAAGCCAGCATGGATATAGCTCTTATCGTATATTATTAATGGCAATATGATGATTTATATGATATGATTTTTGACTGAATGACGTCCAAGAGTCGTTAAATTCAGATTTATTCATATTTCACTATTTAAAAACTAACAAGATCACAAACCATAATCAAATATATCATCCAAATCTACTAACATTTGCAGGTATTCTTCCAACCATACTTCATGCTATACGGAGAAGTGTTCGCCGAGCAAATGGCGCCCCCTTGCGGGCTGCCCGGGCTTGAGGAGTGCCGCGTCGGCCACTGGGTCCCCCCGGTGGTCATGAGCGTGTACTTGCTCATCGCCAATATCTTACTAGTCAACCTTCTCATAGCCGTCTTCAATAATATCTTCATTGAAGTCAACGGTGTGTCGCATCAGGTTTGCGGCAACCTCGTTATCTGTCGTAGCTTCGATGTTGTTATGCCTGTTGCGAGATTTGATTACGTTATGGTTGGAGTTCGAGGATTTATTTTGTAGACGGTAGATCGTCACTCTGTATTTAGAATGGTTGCTTTTATTTAACTTGGACAGTTTCTTTTAA
This sequence comes from Phlogophora meticulosa, assembly GCA_905147745.2. Lineage (NCBI taxonomy): Eukaryota > Metazoa > Arthropoda > Insecta > Lepidoptera > Noctuidae > Phlogophora > Phlogophora meticulosa. Next base: position 4,122,170 of record LR990534.1, read on the forward strand.
TAAGCGAATTTTAATCTCATTCTAGTTGGATTTACGGGAATGAAGTCTAGTGAATGTAAAAGAAACGCTTCTGTAGTACAAAGTGAAATGGTCGACTGTATATAGTAGTAATTTGTTTATCCTCTTGAGTAGATTAGCACCTGGGCAGTTTTAGTTTATTAAGTTGATAAGTATTTAGTTTCCCGGTATATTGAGTTGGATTGAATATTATAATACTTTTATTTTAAATTTTCCTTTTTTTTATAATTTATTACGCATTTTATTTTGAACGCCATTTTAGTTTGAGCTCCCGTTGTCCGTAGATATTCTTCCAACCATACTTCATGTTGTATGGCGAGGTGTTCGCTCCTGAGATCGACCCCAAGTGCGGGAATAACCCCGGAGAGCCCAAGTGTGTGACCGGCAGGTGGATCACGCCCGTCGTCATGACCATATACTTGCTCATCGCGAACATTTTACTCATAAACCTACTTATTGCCGTTTTCAACAATATATTTAATGAAGTCAATGAAGTCTCGCATCAGGTTTTTTATTTTATTTTTCTTTATTTGCTTTCTAGCTGTCTGTACCAGAGTTTAAACAACTTACTTGTACTTACACATAAGTTTTTCGGCATTTGTTAAATGCCTGCTGATTACATTTTTTTTTCTATTATATTACGAGGATATTCTATTATACAAACAGTTTGTGATATTTGTACAAGAATGTGTAATAGTGCTTCAATGTACATTATCGAATAGTATTTGATTGTACAATATTTTGGGAAAAGCTAATTTTAGTGTAAATCTAATATAAAAAATAACTGTTGGTACGGAACGCTAATGTCGCAAGAATGATTTGCATTTTGTCTTTTTCGTATTTTGTTAGAATCATATCCCATTTACCAAACTATTAGTGATTCTAACAAAATTATTTGCATGAATTTGTAAGTAAATATGTCTGTAGTTTTGTCTTTGATGTTGTTACTTTATTTTAAAACACTTTTTTTTTTAAATCACAAACTATAGGGTTGGTGTCCTTAAAAAATCTGATTGGTCCGAAAGTTGGATTACTCAAAATTACTGGACACGTATTTTTACTTTTGTCACGTAAACCAAAAATGACGACAGTACAGTGCGTTGAAATTGCGCGTGAAGTCACGCCGTGCTACACTTTTTGTTAAAAGTGTAGCACGGCGTGACGTCACAAGCCCCTTCTCCTGAACTTTGATGTGCTATATCATTGTCACTTTTTATTGAATTAAGTAAGCAAAAAATTCGTGTCCAATATTTTTTGGTAATCTTACTGACGTACTAAATAGACTTAGTATATTTTTACCTAGGACACATCCCTATTGTTTAACTATTTACTTTTTTTGAAGATACCATTACAGATTAAATTAAAATGATCATGGATTAATTTTAACTTCAAAATGAAATATATTGACTATTACTGAATTTCCCCATCCTAAATCAGCTACCCAACCTTCCAGGTATGGATGTTCCAAAGATTCACAGTGGTGATGGAGTACGAACAGAAGCCGGTTTTACCGCCTCCGCTGATAACTCTATGCCACATATACGCCATAGGCAAGTGGGTGACAAGGAACGTGTCACACCAACGGTTCCAGTACGACAATGGGCTCAAACTATTTTTAGAAAAGGAGGATATGGAACGACTGTATGATTTTGAGGAGGAATGTGTTGAAGGGTATTTTAGGGAACAAGTAAGTAATGAAATAAATACACAAACATAAACAGATAAAAATTCTATCCTATATTAATCCAAAAATGTTTTGCAGGAAGTTAAATTGTCAAATTCTATAGAAGAGAGAGTGAGAAACACAACTGATAGGGTAGAACATATTACGACCAAAATGGAAGACTTGAATCAAAAAGCTAATTGCCAAATACAATCGGTTCAGGTAAACTATTTGATAAAAACTTTTCTGATTTAAAATTTTCGCAAATTCAATCATCAATCAATCAGTCATCTTTTTTTTGAATAAATTTAAATAAACGCTAAGAATGGAGAATATTCAAAATAAACTCTACTGATCATAAAACAAATTAAAAATTCTCAGGTATATAAAGTTACAACACAAATAAAAAATAATTATATGTTTCCAGAGTGTAGAATTTAGGTTAAGAAAGTTAGAAGACGTGGCTGAGCAGACAATGAACCACTTAGCAGTTATCCATCGGTTTATGGCGACACATCCATCGCTGGTGAACCGAGGGTCTACCGATACCCTGGGACCTCCACCACCCACCTTCCAGGCTGGAGCCGCCAGGCTAAGGACTGCAAGTGATCGTTCTGAGGTAAGTAGTATACTACTTGGCAAAATTAAGATCATTAAACATAGTTTTTTAGACTTGGTGGTAGACAATTCCATCCTAATTTAACTGTCAAGCAATTATATCGTTTATTGTTACCTACCTTCATTCTTTATTCCGTTGGATCGACCGGAATAAAGAATGTCAAAAAAAAAAGTTGTCAAAATTGGCAAGTGATGAAATGTTTGGCCCAATCCATTACAATACAATCTTCATCAACTTTTGTTTTGATGTTTCTATTAATTTTTATTATGTGTTAAATGTCGACCTCAACAAGAATGCTTGAGAACACTAATTGCAATGTTTTATGTTAATCATTAGCATGATTATTATATCGATGTTTGCGTTTATGCTAATTTTTAACTTTTGTCTTTCATTCAATGTTTGTGATCCCCACCTAACCTGCAGATTGTGAGACTCTTGAACCTTTGTAATTCCTTTTTTACAACAAATAATCTTTCAGTTTTTATTTCCTTAAAGAATACTCATAAATTCTTGTGTCAAAAAACAGTAAAAGTTTAAAAAAGACGTCTCATAATCTGCATTCGCTTTAGTGTATTTGGTTCAGCGTCATTTGGAGATTTACACCCAATCAATATGCAATGTAGTAATACTCTACATTAATATGCAATATGCAACATGAAATTATGCTCATACAGTTCAACTTAGACCAATAGGACGCCCTCAATTCCCTCTTGCACTAACAACTTCAAGTTCGACAAAACTGCGGCTAACTTCTACAAATTATAATGATATTGTATTCTATACCGGTGTTACTTCACAAGTTCTCGTTTGCCTACCTTGAGAATTGTGGCTGTAATTTCAAAATGGAAACTGAAATTAGTTTAAGTAATATTAAATTTGGCTAAAAATATTATTTGCCTTTCCCCGTAGTAACTAACCTAGATTTTAATTATGAAATTGGAGTATTAAACAACTTTGAAACTATATTCCGATTTGTAAATAGTTCCATATATATTTTCAAAAGCAAATAAGACCAGTCTACACAAGTCAAATACGTCTATCATGTTCGAACGTCGAGTTCAAATTAAACCCCTGAGGTCCAATTAGTATTCCAAATCAAGTTTTAGTTTAGTAACAGTGCTCAAACTGGATTAGGTATTTGCTCTCCTAAAACAAAGCCATATTTCGAATAATCAAAGCATTTCTGTTGTCAAAGTCCACAGCTGTGAAATATAATTATTTGATTGGTAAAAGCTTTATTTACACGAGTATCAAAGTATATCCCATTGCTTTCATTGCCGCTCATAGCAAGATCCATTTAGATGTTCATGGCCTGTCTGTGTAGTCTCCATGTATCAGATAAGATGGATCTGATTTTGTTTATAATTATTTATTTTCCGGGACTTATGCAGGGATATTAAAACTGACCAGTAGGTTGACGAAATTCTTGGTCTACCAAAATCTCCAGGTGACATTGTACCAAATGCTAGTTAGGTAGCTATGTGTGACGTCACGACAGGTGCTGTCGGACAGCGACACGGGCGTGGCGCGGTTCGCCGTGCGCCCGGTGCAAGAGGAGGACGAGCGGTCGCGACCCTCCGATGTAAGCACCCTTCTCTGCCGCGTAGCTGCCCGAACAAGCTGCACGGGTTTCATAGGCCTTGACAAAGAACCAATGATTACTGTAGATGAAAGTGTAAGCTATATGAATGAACATTAACCTGTCATAACATCCGCGTCTGAAGAGACTATAGGACTGTATGGTGGATCTGTCTTTATATAGATTGCTTGAAAAATCATAACGCCCATCAGATTTCTACACTTCGCCTCCAAAATTTCTAGAACATCTGTCTTACTATCTCAATTCAAAATTTTACTTGGTACTTTAAATTATGTTGATGATTATTATCTGTTTCGACCTTAGGACGACGGCGAAATATCAGTTGTACATCAGGCAAGTGCAAACTATTTGGTTGACACATTTTAGTGCACCAAGGTGGAGCTTCTTATCTTCTAGAGTTCCACCTGAAGCTTAAACAGGATAATCTCCTTTGCACAAATGCAATATTGTATGAAAGCTTTATATTTATCAGGTCTGGAATAGCCCCTGTACCTTAGCATATGTTCTAATTTATATTTTGCTATCGAACTTTCCTCTAATTTTATTGGTCTGCCAACTTCCTAGGTACGTGTGTCCCACGTTTGTTTGGGCAGCCAGCGAACTAGCTGTAGATATTATTAATTCGCTATTAAATTAGTATTCAGCTATAAGAAATTGAAAGCTAATCGAGTAAAAACAGAACAAATGCTTTCGTGTCGTGTGGGACAGCACCGTGAACCGTTCTTGTTTTAGTTTTTGTTGACCTTTGTTTAATAATTATGCAACTTTTTAATCATATTCATCTCTGCAGATTCATAATCTTGTAGTGATTGTAATTCACGTGAGACCATGAGTAAATTTTGCGTATTACTCACTATGTATATGAAGCAAATTAGTTTTAATTACTGCATAGCACTAAAGCTTATCGGAATCGTTGGATCATGCGTTAACAATGTACGCACTTATGGCTTTCTAATTTGGCTTATCAGCGCAATCTCACTTGGCTTCTTCATTTCCACCTATGAATTTAATTTATACCTCGATTAGCAATATTCATTATTATCTAGACTTATATCATGAATTAGAGCTTTGTCTAAAATATTTCCGTAGAAATCTGAAATCATGAAATTGCCAGTTGAAACTCAAGACATTATTAACATTGTTTTCTATGCTTACCAAACTATTATTATTCTTCCTTCTACATCTGCAACGCTAATCACCAGGATGAAATGCCTCAATCTGGGCCCGAGGTCGCTGTGGAGAAGGAGCCGGAGGCAGACTCGATATCAACGTCATCTGGGGAAGGACACGGGGGTCCTAATATAACGGTGGTGAAAGTACAGCCGCCCATCACTCCGGCCAGGCAGAGGTCTTCTGATAGCAACAGAACGGAGCCTAGTGACGAGAAGAAAGGTCAGTAACAGTACTTAAACACTTGGCACATTATTGTAAAATTTACATTTTCACCGTAACGGTCAAACGTGGTGAATCGAAAACCCAGGGTGAATCGAAACAAAACTTTAAATGAGATTTAATCGTTGATTCAACATTATTAATTACAGACAAGGTGTTGAAATTAATCATTTCAATTCCTTAAAAAAAATAAGAATGCTTGTAGTAACAAACAATGTTAAACTAACGCGAAAATGCCCTTCAAAGTTTTGTTTCTACTCACGGTACTCCAGATGTATACTTTTTTCTCCAAATTGCTCCAACTCTCACTGCAATGGTTTTTTAGATTTCTACCCGCATCCTCGTCTAATAGCGTCGTCAAACGATGATGCTTTCCTGCCGGAAGTGCGTGAGGTACCAACAGATCTCCAAAGCTTGCGCCCGCGCACCACTTCGGCTGGAACCAGACGTACTGCCAACACGAGACGGTAAGCTTCGCAAATAATTAACTTTGGATTATAACGTATTTCACCATTTGAAGTTATAGGCATAACAGTATGCTGAGATACCAACACGTCTTTGCAAAGCATTCGAAATAGTTCACATACGCCAATTAAATAAAACTACAATTGATTTCATTTTAATCCTAGTTTCAGAAAGATTCAGGCCGTACTTTGGAATAACTTTTCACTTACAATATAAGTAATTATGTAGGTCTGTGTGTATATGTAAATAAGCCCATTCTAAAGAATAACATTAACCAAATATCACTAAACATGTTTACTGAGTATAGTCTGGGCACTAATTCCATGTCACTAAAGGTAAGCGAGAAATGGTAGAAACATCAGTCACGCAATGAATTCAAAAGAGCATGTGCAATCATTATCACAGAAGACCTGTATTACGACCGAGCAATTACATGAGTTTCCCAATATATAAGTATAGGAACTAGGCTTGTCGAAGAAATATCGATGTATTGATATGACGTTTTTTTGCCATTCGATATCAAAATCCCTAACTCAACAGGGTGAAGATAAGATCAATAAACAAATACGGTATCCACTATTAGGTGGTCCAAAAAATATTGTTGTATTGATATGTCGATATTTTTTTAAGGACAATTCGGAAGTGATATCAATAATTCTAAAAATATCGATTTGTCTTTATCTTTTTAACATTTCCGACATCCATAATAGGAACAGCTTAACAATGGAAATTTAGATAGCCTTTCCATTGTAAACCAGATGGTCCAATGTATCGTCAAGCATGACCGCGTTACCTTTTGTTCTTGATTGCCATTCTCATCAACCATTACTATATTTGCTCTGGAAGTGTTTTATTTGATGGAGTTTTGGCCGCTCTGGATAAAAAGAAAAACTTTTTGATGTCTTCGAAAATAAAAAATATTTACAACAAATTTTCTGGTAGATATAAAATATGTTATATATTTTATTAAAATTGGTTTTCAATAAAGATAAAACAAAAAGACTGGTTTTATACAAAAATCTCGAGAATCTAAACAAACGAGTTGTCGATTTTCGGGAATGCAATCATCGTTCACTTTTTTAAAGTCAAGAGTTCAATCTAGAATGTATGTATATGATCAGTATGATCATACAATTGCATTTACCACAGCCTCCAAACCTCACTCATTTCTATATCCTTCATTCACAAAATCGGCAAATACCGTGTTTATTTGTATAAAACCAAAATTATCATCGCCATAATTGTTTTTAATTTTATTTTTTGTTACCTTCTTGCATCTGTTAGGAGACGGTTGTGGAAACAGTAAGTCAAATAGAGTCATTGGCGATTGGCTTAGCTTCTTAGCGAATGTAGTTAGAGGTAGTTGCCTTACTGTATAATAAAACATTCACTTATTTACAGCTTGTGTACACGCTCGGTATCAATATGTATAGCATTAACAAGCACTACTATGGACAGTCACACACAACACGGTTATAATGTGACGCAGTTTTATTTGAGCATCTGTCTATGTATTTTCTGTACATCTCCACACAAATCAGTTTTTACTTCAGCCATATCAACATTTGATCTTTCTATTTGGCTATTTATATTGATAAGCTGTTATATTTCCATGAAATGCCATATAATGCGAACATGGAAAGTATTTACTGCAATTTTATGGCTATCATCTTCAATATTTTCATTTTCTGATGTAATTACAATGATTGCTATAAGGTAAGCTTAGTCTAAATTCCAAATTTCTTAATTCACAAACTATACTGTATTAATATTATTTAATCTTCTAACGTCACTGTTGTTCTCTGTTGTATTTTCAATTGTCTTGTCTTCACATTACTTACTAATCTCAAGATTAAAACCACTTTGATTATTTTTCAACAAAAACTTCTACATACTTCTACGATACTGCCACTGCACACATACTTCTACCACTTCCTTGTGGGAATATTATTATTTTACTGTTCAATGAAGATGGGCTGACTTCGGAGTTTAGAAAAAGTACTTATTCTGTCAAAAAAAATGCAAACAGAACCTAAACAAACTAATATAATAGACCTTTAAATCCACAAAGAAATCGATTGACCCATTCAGCACATCTTCAAACGTCGGACTCACTAAATAGTCGAACGTGTAAAACGAGTTCGTATTACCAGGCGTTCGGAGGGAGGAAACGACTGTGGCATGGGTGGCCACTACTCGGCACAACACTTGGCGCCGCGCCGTCAGCACAGTCAGACGCACTCCGAGCCTGACAACTCCGCCGTCGACGCTGGTTCCGTGCACAACTCCGTCACCGGGACAAGTACGTACATGTACAATAACTGGCTGCTACTACATCACATAGCTTTAGAAATAGATCGGCATTGCAGAGCGTCGTCTTTTCACACATTCTTAAATACGCAAGTCTTTGTCCAATACTGTGTACTGTACTGATGATGACAATCTACTACTACTGTTCTGTTGTACTGTTGTTAATCGTTCGAAACAGCATGACCTTATCCATCTCAATGTTCTTTTTTTCCCTCATCACACCTTCCAACACTGTGTTGTGCCAGGTCGTCAGTCCGGTTGGGAGGCGACTGGTGGTGCTACTGGCATCCCTTCAGGCCAGAGGCGAGTAGGTGGAGCACCGCGGTCCCTGCTTCTAGCCATGCACGAGTATACCAGCATCACTGATGAACTAGAGACTGTGTATGGGCTCTTCTCACCGCCACATACGCCGAGGTAAAAACACTAGTGCAAGCATCCGTGACTTGCAGGGTTAGTTTTGAAAAAGCATGAAAAAAAAAGCGCAAGATGCACGCGTATTTGAATTATTCGATTCTAAAATGGATACGAAATCTTTTGGAATTTTGCAATTCTTGAGGGTCATTCTTTTCCACAGGACACCAATAACGTCTCGTCTCCTATCACCGGCACGAGCGGCCTCGCCGTCAGTCCGTCGACGCCACGCAAGTGAAATGTCCAACCCAGAGTTCGCACTATTCATGGAGAAGGAACACCTTCGAGGAGCAGAAGAAGATGACTACATCATCATGGAGAATCTTATCCAAAGGCGGTGAGTGGTCGTTAGGAACTGAGCAGAATTGAGCATTGCTTGCGAAGAAAGGTCACATAGATCATGAGACTATGGTGGAGGTCATTTGCATATATGTGTATTGCTGTTAAATCACGTGATGAGCCAGCTGAGCAGTGCGTTGTGCCAACATTAGAATAGAAGAGTTTTAACAGTTGCGGATAACGTAAGAAGGGTAGTACTATATCTAAACAGCGTGTTGCTCAGCTAGAACATTGCCTTACACTTTTATAATAAAAATACTGCATAATTATAACAACTAAAATAAAGCCTTCTTAAAAACAATACTCTTTAAAGCAAGAACGACGTGGAAGATGACTTCGAAGAAATACAAAGAAGATCTGGAACCTTTACCCATGGAACGTACTCGTAAATTCTTGTCCTAAGTTTGTATCCCATACAAAAGTAATATAGCCAAACGAGATCAAATGTGCCAATATGTATCAATCTACAGATTAAACTGTCTCGGGTTCAATACTCAAATCATAATTAAATACAATCTCATCGCCCCAAGAAACTTTAGATGTTAAGAGACAGTTATTGGTCTTAATAATACCGTCCCGACAAATTCCAAACTCCCGTACAGTTGGCCGTCGATGTGATATTAAATCTCATTGATCAAACCCAGACTTCCCCAAGTGGAAAACTATTTGTAAGTTTACGATGACGCAGGAAATTGTTTGTTTTTGCTCCAATAATTTCATAGAAATTAAACGTTTTCATTCTTTTATTAAAATGGAATAGTCTCCCCAACCAAATGAAAATAGTAAAACAGGACAAAATTTATGTCCACTAATGAATACGAAAATATTAAAACATGCCTGAGTAGATAGATCAAAAGGAGGGGTTTGACCTATGTCGGTCTAAAATCCGACATCAGAGACCGTATTATGACATTTTAGAACTATTGTGGTTCCATTGTGGGTGAGAGATATTGACCGGCCCAAGACGATCTTGATCTCTTTTCGCAACGGAACAAGGATGGGTTCAGTACTTTATAATATGCGGCACCCCAATCAAACGGAACTGCACCGCACCAGCAAGGCATAGCACGAAGAGCTGAGCTTGCTTCGGCTTATAGCTTTTGTGAGCGTCCTGAACTTGATCCTTACTTACCAGCCGTTTGTACTGTAGCCTAGAAATGGGTGGGCTTGGCAGATACGAGGAGGAGGAGGGCGAAGGGGGCGACGGGGTAGGGGGGGGTGAGGAAGGCGGCGTCAGTGGCATCAGCATCAGCGTCTGCGTCAACACCAGCGGAGCTGAGGAGCACGCTGTGCCGCCGCAAACTAGCTCGCATCTTACCGTAGGGGATAGGAGGCTGTCGCATCAGAGGTAAGAAATAGATAGGTGGACTGTTTTATTTTCATTGTGTTTTGGCCTTAACTAGGTTCTTTCAGGCTTACGAATTAATAAGTGTATCTAATAAATCCTTTTCTTTTCTATTCTTAACAACCTTAATTTTCTTTTACCCCAAAGCTACTCATTATTATTGAAATTTACAATCATGCACCAAAAATGAAATCAAAAATAATTGATACATTTGTACATACGAGTAGTATTCCCATAGGTACATTTGTGTTGCAAGCAACAGTCGGTTCTTTTAATTGATTTGATTGATATAATGTTGCATTTCTGGTAATACTCTTCTTTTAGTCGACAAAAATCATTTATTTGAATGTTGCAACATTCAGATGCATTTTTCTTTATTTATTTCTCCTTGAACCAAAAAGAAATTACTTTTACTTACTAAACTCTTTAATATTTTTATTTTAAATAGTTATACCTTCCGTTCTTTTGTAGTCATTCCTTGTTCCCTTTATCTTCCTTCACTATAATGATCATTTCATCCCTATTTTTTTCTTCACCATAATATAATATTAAATTTCCCGCTGCTATAGGCACTCCTTGCGAAGGTCGTCAGCTATCGACAGTCGCGAGCTGCCGTCACCGCTGCAGCCGTTGTTAAACGACGAATGCGGAGAAGTGTTGCTACCCGTCCCGAGGCAACCTTCTGGTAAGTGTTGTAACTTCTATGTAAAACTAAAACAATATGTTCAGCTCTCACCACCGTATTAATGAGCTAATGCTTCCCCAAATAGATTAGTTTGCAAGTAGATTGATTCTTAGGAACACTTTTGCTTTAATGATCGTCATCTAGTAAATGTTTGACAGTCGCTTTTTAAACCTCTGCGCTATAAATTGGTATGAAGTTATTGTTTCTCAAAAACGTTACAGTTCGTATAAAGTAAGTGCAATCCTCGCAGATCACAGGAGTAGTATAAAATGAAGTTGAATAATAAAAACGTCCGGCTATCTCCATATATTGTAATTTAGCTTGTTGAGATTGACTATTTTATCTTGCGCTTTATTTCCTTAGGCGACACCAACGCCTCAAGCGAGCTATCCCTCTCGCACATGGTGAGCGAGAACCTCCCGCCGCGGCCTTCCATAGTGCTGGACTCCTCACAGCTGCCGCGCCAGCGCTCCGCGGACCAGCCGCCCACGCAGCCGCCTGCACCTGCCAGACCTGAGACCATGTGCTAGGACCCGGTAATAATCATCAGCAGGGGATTCAGACCAGGATTCCAGTATATTTCTTGATATTGATAACGAACCCCAAGCAACATTCATTTTCTTAAGCCATATTCCATTTAGAACATAGGCTGCTCCCTTATTTTCTCCCTAAACACAGTGGCTCATCTTCCTAGCTTTTTCCAACAGCATTGTGACCAAGTTCCAGTCTAACTGGATACAGTATTTTACATGGAGTGACTGCCTATCTTGTTACAATTGCACCTCTTCAATTAGGTCGCGTAATACTGGTATGTTATGGAAATAGCTGACAACAGCTGGAAATATCGTGTTCTGTACAAAGGCCAGCTTTCGAGTTTATAAATCAGATCACGCAGTGTTAAACAAAATTCCTAACGGCATCCACGGATAATAAAAGTCGGAAATGCATCTCCACAACCCAACTGGATAACACGATACCCGTTGGTATGAAAATCTTGGCAGAGCATCAGGCTTGCGACTAATCGTAACGACTGTCAAAAGTATACGAATGAATGTAATGTTGTGGCCAACAGCTACACTCACTCACATCACGGCTACATTACTTATCAGAGAATAAAGTTACCGTTGTAGAATGGAACTCACCTGCACAGACTGGCCCTCCTTCCTTCTCTCTGTGTGAGAGGAGCGCATCGTTTGATAACTAAGAGCAGCATTTTTCTTCAGACGCGTTTTTCATCAGGACAAAAACCACCCTGTGAATTCTCCCAGAAACACAACAGCAAGTTCTAATCAATAAATTTCCTTACAGGTAAACACCAATAAAGTCACACCTCCAAAGAAACCAGCTACTGAAGGTGACAACCAAATAAATTAGTAAATTACAGAACAGCAGTGAAGGACTGACCTAGTGAAGTATTAGCCATAATAATTGTTAACACCAAATACTTAACGTTAGAGTTTCGACGACTTGTAGAGCCCTTTGTAGGCCTTTTGGGACCCTTTTCAAATGTTACCTAGTTGATACTCTCGTCTTCTGCGTGATGCTAACAGACTGAATTGAACACAATTCTAAAACGAATCATATCGGACCTTTTCAATTACTATAAGTTTTGTAAAAAATAGGATTTAGTTTGGTATTGAATTTGTAAAGTAAATGCGAATCCGTTCATAATATTCAACATATAGAAACACGGTAGTCGTTCATGATACTTATATGTTTTTATATCCATGAACAATATTCACTGTAACGGCGTAACTTATGGATGGCTTTGGACAAAAATTATTCAAAAATGAATATTGTTCGCAAATTATCAAACATCATTATCAAGAGCTTCATTTAAAACATTCATCACGACGCTTCAATGACGAAGACTGTGAATTACATCTTATTTATTTTTAATCATATAAAAGTGGGCCTTGTGCTTAATATTTAAAGTTCAGAATCACTTCAAGCGTTCTATCTTTCTTCTTCGTTGGAGGGAATTTATATTTAGCTGTAAATACGCCAAGTGTCGCTATTTAATATATCGTCTGTAGATACATGGTCCAATGCATGTCATTTCGTACTCGTTTCACTTAGATCGAATCTAAGGAGTGGGATAATTTTATACTTACCTACTTTATAACTTGAACTAAGGAGCGTATTGGAGATTTAGCATAATGTTAAAAGTGCCGAGGGGACAAAGTACTTCAAAACAAGTTGTCCTACTCTCAAGATTTGTACATAGATTTATAAAAATATTGTACAGAATAAAAACGGTTCAGAAATAAGAACTGAGGGAAAGACAAACGACAATACTAGTGCTCACGTTGTAAATACTGTTGTCAGAGTTAAAGGATTTAATAAAAAGGTACTGAGATTTATAAATTAGGACATAGTAGTTATAACAATTGGGACACATATAATATGAACATGTTGAAACTTGAGAGTTTACGCTTCTTCAAAGCTTAACGAATCAGTGAGCACTAACAAGCGCATCTCTATTGTTTCAAGTACCACTTTCTACCATTTTAAACATATCAGACACAATTACTATAAGGATTTTATGTTCTGACAACATTACGTAGATTTTTAAAGTTTTATACTTGTGTATTTCATTTGGAATACCTTCATTTTATTTATTCATTGTTCATTTTATTGTTGACCAACTTATGTGAATGTACAACGCATTTTAATAATTATACACTTAACATACTATTACAATCAAATGGGTTATGAAATATAGTTTGAATAATCACCCCCAATGGGATGACGTCTTTGACAAACCACGAATAATGAAGCTAATAGTATGTATATTAATTATTTCGCGTCCCTGAATAAATAACGGTCATCACAATGTGTTCAATTATACCAAATATTCTGTGCAAATTTTACCATTTTTTATTATATTTGCAGTACAATGAAATAAAATACATCTTTGTATATAATTGTAGAAACTTGAAATAATATGAAGGTGATTATTGTATATTTAATAGGAGGTTAATAATACACTGAATATTATGATATAAATTAAGCATCTATGTACTGCTAAGGTGAACAGATGCAATAAATTATTTTACTTTTTAGTAGACAATGACTAGGGGTTTTATTATATCTCAAATTCGCGTTTAGTCGGGCGATATTAATAAAGCAATAATTTTTGTACGTACAACATTTATTTCTATATTCTAAAGGCTTTGTAAGTGCTGAAAGAGTAACAATAATTAAGTAATATTAGCTTTTCAGTCAAGCGAAGCATGAATTTATACTGTCGTATACCCGGATGACCTTTTGTAAGTAGGTACGTAAGCTCACGGTATCCAAGCAAATATTTTCCGTACAGTGAGTCGGAGAAACTTTTGGGAGACATAATACGTAGTTGGGGCAATAAAAGGGCGGTGAACGGCCACGATGCTCACACGTCTAGCTCCTGTAACAGTTATCTCTGCGGACTTCTTACTTTTCCAATAGCAATTAAAAATGCCTGTGTCAACGTCTTTGAGAGACCAGAGAGTGTTGTGGAAACAGAGAACGTATGAAATTAATATATTGATAAGCTACTTTAAAAAGTGTTTTCGCCCTACATCAAAACCCATACGTAAGACGTCTTGAAAATCACTCTCCAACTACCTTATAAAAAGAAAATCTCAAAGCAATCAAACTGTGTAACTAAAATGTCTTTCTTGTTTTCCATTGGAAAGGAAAATTACTGGTCAGTATGTCAATGTATCACTACAATACAAACCAATGTATCCAAGTCATGTATTGAATTCATACAACCGAGGAATTGAGACGTCAAGTTATATGTTCCGAATAGTCCAATTATATTCCATATAGTTTTTATTAATAAGGAATATTTTACAGAGAATAGCGAATAATGTAATTGTACATAATGTGTAAATGTTAAAGATGTTATTTTATACCAAAATCAAATGTTGTGAGAGAGCGAGACGAACGCTTCCAACATCCCGATGCTTCATCAGCACAATCTTTTAATCATAACTTTTAAATCTTTGAAATCATCTTTGTCTTTAGCACAACGTTTTGATTATTCAAGAGAAACGACTTGTCCTTATTGGGATATTTTATTCTAGACTCGATTCATTAAATATTTTTCAGAGTGATAAAAAAAACTACTTCATCTGAGTTATATAAAGTATGTACAATGGTAAAATAAATATTATATTTGTGATATTACAACCTGTTTGTTTTATTGTTTCCCATTTGTAGTAATCCTTTTACTGTCTTTCAGTACGTTACCTCATTTTTTGTGATCCAATAAATAATACGTTAAAAGGGGAATATACCTATACTTAACGTAATATTTGCTGATCGTCTATAAATTACTGTATCGACGGTTTATTGCTCCTCGTAATAGCCGCTCGATTTCACTTCTTAATTACAGACGCACCAAGAATTATTTATTGGATCGCTGGGTCAACATCTGCGTCACTTTGTCGATACAGTCATTATTTAGTTTTGTTATTTATTTGACGTACTGAAAATTGCCTTGAGGCTACTTACTTTTAAAACTAGTCTATAGACTTTATTAATTATAAGTTCTCAAGCTTTCACGATTCATATTGTACGAATTGAAAAACAATGACTAGGTTTTGCTGTTATACAACGTGCAACAAACTTTCTTAAAAAGCAGCTCTTGGTATAAAAGCAATAGCACAGAAAGCTATTTTCTAAGAGCAAGAAATACTTTTCAGCATGCAGCAATGGATTCAATATAGGGTAAGCTACGCCATATAAGCCCAGGCTGATCGCACAAACACTGCGACTACTCGAGATAAAATTACCATTTCCAATAAATGTAATGAAAAGCAAATATTGGATGAAAGTCGTGAGGGAAAATAATTTGCGTAACTCTCCGTAAATGATGTGGACTTTCCTCGTACACTGGCGCTTCTATTCAGGTTAATAAAATGATTAACAAATTCTATACAAATCTGATGCCATTGAAACTTTGAACAAAGGATAATTGTGGTATTTATTGAAAGTGATTTGCTTTAAGATTTGGTTAGAAATACCAAACAGTATTGAATTAATGGAATAAATTAATTAACATCCATTGGTAACCGAGGGCGAATAAGTTAATAATATAGTGTGGCTGACAGGATTGCGTATTATCCTGCGCTTAATCGAACCAAGGAGAGCCAACAAACACACTTTTGGCACAGAATATTATTATAGTGATACTAGGTTTATCTTGAACATCACTGACATCGATGAAGAAAACCTGAACTTATCCATACTTAATTTTATAAATGGGAAAGTGTGTGTGTCTGTTTGTCTGTCTTTCACGGCAAAACGGAGCAACGAATTGACGTGATTTTTTAAGTGGAGATAGTTGAAGGGATGGAGAGTGACATAGGCTACTTTTGTCTCTTTCTAACCCCCCACTTCGTAATGCGAGCGCAGCCGCGGGCAAAAGCTAGTAATTAATATAAGTCTGAAATTGCCAACCCGTTTGAACAAGCGTGGTGATTAATGCTTGTGCCTTCTCTGTATGAGAACACGCCTCTGCCCTGCAGTGGGACAGTAACAGGCTGGTATTATTATACTACGTCTCTTGGCGCGTTTTAGAGAAAATGTTGCTATCTTATCTTACAAATGTAGGAACTGAAAATGGCATGCAAGTAAGCAACGCTACGCAAATAGGTCAACACCAGCCTGAGAATGCTACAAAGGAGATTGCGGTTGGTACCAAGGAGCTTGCAACACAGCACGTCAGAGTAATGGAAATGTAATCCTTTATACGTAAGTAATACGACTGTACTAAGCTCTGTGTACGGTCACGAGCAAAACTATCTTACCCTGAAACAAAATTAAAAAGCGATTCCCTCGTGAAATACAGATTAAAACTTTGAGGAAAGCCCTTTTTCATAATAGTATGGTTTCGAGAATACTGTTTTTATAACACCTTAATATTTCTATCAATACTTTAGTAGAACATCGCTTTTTAATCCTGCGTTATTGTAATGCATTTATGCTCGTGACTGTACGTACCACAGATATTTTGTTGAAGCACTGGTCTTGTCGGCTACCGTGTTTATTAATATTGCAACGATAAGAAGCTTTAACTTGAATGTATTCCCTTTCAAGTGAATTCGCTCGACTTAAAGCTGCAGTTTACACATACATAACACATAACACCACGCCTGTATCCCCGCAAGAGTAGGGTAGACTTGACATTTCGCTAAAATTCATGAAATAGAGGGCGAACTTACCGACTGTGGTCGACGAGCGTAGTTTTCGCGTAACCTACTCTCACATTTTGTCAAATTAACATTGCGTTATTTACGTTGACAAGCAGACTAATTTTTCATACACATTTTGAATCAATGGATTACAGAGTATACTTCGTATTGTGAATAAAGTGCTAAGCCCGTGCCATTGGGGTGAAAGCAGAATTCCAAGCTCCGGGCTCCTGCTAAGAAATTCATAGTAGTAAACCCAATACCGCGCTTTCGATCTGAGAGGCGAGCACGAGCTACTGTGACATGGCTTGAGTCACACATTTTATCACAGTTTGGGTGATAAAACAGTAGCATGCCATCGTGATCTTTTCTTGTGGCCAACGTATTGTACAGCCGTGCTCGCCCTGCGAGGAATCGCACCTAGCGACCAAGCTCGAACAGATACATAATTCGCTTTTCTTCTATTCTAATGATTTGCCTAATATTTGAGTTTGTGTTCGATGGAAGCTGGACTATAGGGTTGCTCCTATTTTTCTATCTTATAATTTCCCCCCGTTCCCTTGTATTCCTACTGACATATTTCCGCTAGTAGGGATATTTGGAGTTTTTTTTTTCCAATTATTAAAGTCATTTTTGTGATTTTCTTTTGTTTTTCATTTTAATATTTTAAATATCAAGTAATTCAGGAACCCCTAATTAATCATACATATAAAGAAACCGTTGAAAACTTATCCCTTGCGATAAATGTAAAGCAACTATCCCCACCAGTGCGGATCAGTAAGGATATAGGTATGGAATAGAAAGTTCCATATACTCTAACCGGTAGCGATGGTTGGAAAAAAAAACCAAATATCCCTGCTAGCGGGCATAAGTCAGTAGGGATACATAGAACGGGGGATAATTTAACTAGAACACAAAATTTTACATGGCACAAGAAAGTTATTCAGGGTACAAAATTGACGCGGCTTTTTTCATAGATCCTAGCACGATGTACATAAACAAATATATTTTATTGAGCAGATGTTAGATATTATGGAACGCATTATCTCTGAGCTTAGCTACCTCACAGCGTAGTGACGTAGATATCTGCTACAATTTCAGCAAATAAGATTAATAAGACCAACTTGACGACACGAGACGTTTTCTTAATGCAGTGTGAATTACTCTCTAACAAGCATATTTCTACGCCCGACATGAGATCATATTTTTTGTTTTGTTTATAATATCTATTAATCTTTATTTTCTTTTTAAGTACCTATAAATTGTTATTTTTAAGGTTGTTATTGATGCTGGAAATGTTTTTTTTATTATTAGAATACGCTAGAATTGACAAGGAATTTAAATAAATGCTTTTTATTAGAAAACGCTAGTTTTGCCAAGGAATTTTACTAGGACGCGACCTGCATGCATTGCAAAATGTGCATTGGTCTGGGGATAAGTAAAAGTTTTCCGATTACGTGTAGGATGGAAGGGATATCGAAGCATAGCCTGATACCATGAGTTCAGTAGGTTCATGATTCTGGAGAGCGTTGAATAGCGTTGAGCACTTTCCCCTGCGTTTAAATTTTTTATCGTCCTAATTCCAACTGTTATTTCTGATTAATTTAATCTGGACAAAATTAGGATAAGGCAGTAGCAGCTCGGAGTCATGTGTGCCCGGTTGATGACAATAAGCTCGCCCCCTATTATAGGGGACTTATAAACACATAAATGATGAAATGTGGGTGTAGTTAGGTACACCTTTGCCCAACCCTTTGGCGAAATACAGGCGTGATGTTATATTGTGTAAAATAAGGATTTTTATCTAACTCAATGAGATTTTTAGTGAAGGAAGTGAAATATTTACGCATTAATAAAATCACATTGGGGATTGTCTCATGATTTTTTTCAGTATAAAGTAATAAAATAAACATCAGAAAAAGACGTAAAAATTTGGAAAAATCCGCCGAAATATCTCGAAGGTGGTAAAAGGCAAGGAATGCATACCTTGGTCCATAGCGGCAAATAGAACACAAACGTTAGAGTAGATAATCTAGTAATATCTGTATGAAATAACCCGTTACTAACAAAAACTGTCCAATAGCCCATAGAACAGCACAGAACACTAAACAGTGGTCTTCAAAGACAGTATCACGTTTCCAAGGGATATAATAATTTATTATAAATATATAATGACATCACTAAACAAAAACCATTATAACACACATGGCATTTTACCCAGAATTGAATGTTAAAGGTTTACAAATGCATGTTCGATCCAGGCGCAACTGTACCAATACAGCAGAGATTCAAAAATCAACATCTAGCTATTTTGAAGTAGGAATGACCGCAGTGAGGACACGATGTGTTCGACTGACAGGAGTCCGAAGAGCCGTATAGACTGCGGTCGTTTCTGCGCACAACACTTAGAGATTTTGTCTTCAGCTGTCGAGTTTTCTGCTTACGCACTGTCCGCTTCTTCGGTTTGTTTTTCGTAATTATAGGCTGAAACGTACTCTTAAGTACCGTCCCCTTAGCGATGTTCTGCAGCATTTTGTAAGCCTTGCTCTTTGACTTCCTCGGCAGATGCGGACGGAGAACCCTGAGGAACTCTTGTATCTTTTCCTTCTTCATGGCTGTGCTTACGCTGCTGTATTTAGTCTTGCTTGATGACGCGATTGGAAACTCTAGTATTGGTATTGCCAGAATGGCTTCCCTGTGCGGCGTCTGTTCAGAAGCTATGTCTGTAACTAGATCTTCTGTAGTAGGCAGTGTGGCTTGATTTTTCTCAGAAGACATTTCATTTATCACCTTGTCCATATTCATGTTGGGAAATTCGTCTACATCCATTTCTTGGAAATTGATAATAATCAATATAATACTTATAAAAAACAGTAAAACTAACAATACACTTTTACAAATAAGCTGTCAAAATATCGAGTAATTGAACGAACAATAAAATTTTGTTGTTTCAACATGACAATTTGGAAGAGCAAAAACAATTTTTCTTCTTTCGTTGGTATATGGCTTTTTGACTATATTTTACGGACAGATAGAATATGACGTGTCGATGTGGAGCCAGTTTGTAGAAACACAAAACCTCATTGTAAATGTACCTGCCTTCTCGCTATTCCTAACATGGAAGAACTCTAAATTACTTCACTACATAGTATAAAACAAAGTCGCTTTCTCTGTCCCTATATCTCTATGTATGCTTAAATCTTTATAACTTCGCAACGGATTTTGATGCGGTTTTTTTTAATAGATAGAGTGATTGAAGAGGAAGGTTTATACGTACAATAACATCCATTAAATCACTACAAATTCACTACACTGTCAAATTATAATAAAATATCCTCGAATATCTAGTTCATGACGTATAGTATCGAAAGGAGTATGTACAGGGTTTCAAGAGTAGAGGAAGACCAAAGAAACGATCGATGTATTGTGTGAAATAGGATAGTGTGGCTAGGAAGAAGGTGACTATTGAGATGACGGCAAATAAAGATGTATGGAAGAAGAAGAAGACATGCTACGCCGACCCAGAATAAATTGAGACAAGGGCAGGAGGATGATGATTGTGAACCTACAGAATTGGGTTATGAATAAGCTCATTTTTGTAACTATTAATACAGCAAAAAAAGCTTATAAGTGTCAACTCCTCGAGGTGTATGGAAGAAGAAGAAGACATGCTACGCTAACCCCTAATACATTAGGATAAGGCCAGGAGGATGATGATGATGAACCTACAGAATCGGGTTGTAAATTAGCAAACTCTTGTAACTATTAATACAACAAAAACAACTTATCAAGTGTAAACTCTTCGAGATGTATGGAAGAAGAAGGAAACACTCTACGCCGACCCCTAATAATTTGGGATAAGAGCAGAAGGATTACGATGATGATGAACCTACAGAATCGGGTTGTAAATTAGCAAACTCTTGTAACTATTAATACAACAAAAACAACTTATCAAGTGTAAACTCTTCGAGATGTATGGAAGAAGAAGGAAACACTCTACGCCGACCCCTAATAATTTGGGATAAGAGCAGAAGGATTACGATGATGATGAACCTACAGAATCGGGTTGTAAATTAGCAAACTCTTGTAACTATTAATACAACAAAAACAACTTATCAAGTGTAAACTCTTCGAGATGTATGGAAGAAGAAGGAAACACTCTACGCCGACCCCTAATAATTTGGGATAAGAGCAGAAGGATTACGATGATGATGAACCTACAGAATCGGGTTGTAAATTAGCAAACTCTTGTAACTATTAATACAACAAAAACAACTTATCAAGTGTAAACTCTTCGAGATGTATGGAAGAAGAAGGAAACACTCTACGCCGACCCCTAATAATTTGGGATAAGAGCAGAAGGATTACGATGATGATGAACCTACAGAATCGAGTCGTAACAATTAATACAAAAAAAAAACCTTATAAGTATCAACTTTATTGCATTACCGTTAGATCTTAAATCTAAAAATAAAACTTATAACAAATCACACGATTGAAATATAATCCACATTGTATACAGAAGCTTTGTACAATTCAGTTATTTGAACAACAAACAGATTTACAACATCAAAGCTTTGACGAATCATACATTCGACAAACCATTGAACGGTCTCTTTTATATTAATACAAAATGGTACCCGACGTACCTAAATACGTTATTTTTATTTATCCCACGCAATGATTATTTTGGGCTTGTTTGAAAAGGTGTTTTTTATTTAGATGAGAGTAGAACTGGATATGTTACAGGTTAGTTTTGTGTTACTGACTAAACGTAGACGAAATCTGGGTCTATTTCGAAGTGGTTCCTCGTTGATAGCTCCGTTGCTATATTCGATGGAATTTTATCTGTGAATTGAAATGGTTTAATTTAATAAAAAAAAATGTAACTAATCGGTAGAAACTGATTTATCCGACAAGTTCGATTAATCGTTCTGCGATTACTCCCCCAACCCTGGCGCTATGACCATTATTTCCATCTATATACACACATACTTCGACTCCTCGAGGATCGCCATACTGTTACTAATGGCGGGGAACAATCTGTCATTACGAAATCATAGAGGGCTTGCTTTATGTAGTTATAAGCTGTATGCTTTGATAACATGAGATGGGTCGTTATACAAGTTTTGCCAAAACTATACGTCCACGTACCTCACATCACATGTTGCCACACTTATTAAACACACACACAAACCTGCTCACACATTCACAAACATACACAATTACACACACACATATACTCACACACTCACACAAATATTGTATGTTTAAATAATAATATTTGATATGGAAGAGCGGAATCTCCCAATACAGGCATTGTTTGCTTAAAGGAAGGCTCCAATCACTAATTCTTCAGTTCTAAAATACTTATGCTGAAGAAATAAATGATTTTTTGATTTCATTTGATTTGACGTAATCATCGAAGACTACAATGTGCTGTGATGACAAAGAAATAGCAATACAATCAAAAACTGAGTTCAGATCACCAAAATCACTTACCATTACACCTATACACGAGGTTGGACCAGATGATCATCTCCTGGGAGAAGCAGAACACGCCGAGCCTGCCTCCCTTAAGCGTAAAGTCGTACACGTTGCCGGAATCAGCCACCAGGCGGTTGTTCTCGTACACCTTATGACATTAAATCCACTAAGTATTTCACGAGTGTGAGGACACGAAGGTATTGAATTAAGAAAAAATCCTTTATTTATCGATATGAATGCAGATGCCCTGAAAGCACCCGTTTTGGAAAGGATGTTAAACGTTATCCCGTTTTTTATTTGCGAATCTTTGGCATTCGTTACGGGTAGTCATTAGCCTGAAAATTTTATCCAGTAACTGGTTGTGGAGGTCAGATAGGCAGTCGGTCTATGTAAAATATTAGTTCTGGTACAATTGAGGTGCATACGATTAGACTAGAAGCCGATGACATAGATAGATGAAGGATGCAGATGTCATCAAGAGAACACCTCAGACATTGCCTTCATAGTTCTTATATGTATGATTCGATTATTAAAAGCCATTGCATGGACTTTAAAAGAGGCTTTGACCTATGAGTTTGTATCGGTGTTTCTTCTAAGAGTATTGAAGGCCAGAAAACACTCAACACGTGCACAAAAAATAATTTCTCGCGTAAAAGTATTAGTGCTGTGTGTGTATGCAGCGTGTAGTGTGTGTGTATCTGTGTATTGTGTATGTGTGCGCGTGTAGTGTGTGTGTATCTGTGTAGTGTGTATGTGTGTATGTGTGCGCGTGTAGTGTGTGTAGTGGTTTTTATGGAATATATGAAATTGCGTCAAGTAAATTAAACAAGTCTCAGTAAAAATTACCTTGAGTCGGATGAGTCCAAGCTTGGGGCGGTGCAGCAGACGCCAGCGGTAGGCCGTCTTCTCGCGCCAGCCCACGTTGCGGGGGTCTTTCCAGAGAAGTGTTACCTGGTGGGATAGAAGAAGGGGTATTGAAACTGTTGGTAACGAAAATGGCGACGAATGCAGCACTGATTTACCTAAATAGTGCATTAGGTAGTTATTCAACCGCGGTCTCCATTACTTACATCGGACACAAAGTTTAAATTAATTTAGATTATACGAATAATTTTTAAATTAAAGAGCGCTGTTAAGATTATCGAGGGTTTTCAGTATACGTTACGAATATTTCGATGTGACCTTGTTCAATTATTTTTGATGTGAAACTTCTTTTGGGACGGTGTGAATTGGATTTCATGAAACGAAAAAGAGAAGTATAAACGATTTTTCTCCCTCTCTGTGTACCACTTCCATAGTGCATTCATTTCATTTTCTTATAAATATGTGATACTTACTCCACTCGTCCTGCTTGTGAGCTCACAGTCGATCTTTTTTCGTTTTAAATTTTATTTAATCACACACACACACATATACACATATCTAAACGCAATTACACCCACACTTACACACACCTCTTTTAACGCTCGCGCACGCATGAAAGAAAATTTTCCATTCGTTTTTAATTATTTCTGTTTTTATTTTACTTTTGTTTTTCTCACATTGTTAAGTAATTCTAGAAATTATAAGTGCTTGGAATCTGGTGTGATATTTTTAGTTTTTATAGGGGAATGGGACTGGTATCTTTAACACAGGTTACTCTGTAATCTAGCTAAGATGCCAGTTGCGATACGTACTGTGACTATAAAATCACGATCACTGTTAATCTGTAACATTCTAGTCTTAAGGTTTTATACTGTGAGAACCAATAAAGCTTATTATTATTATTATTATTATTAATCCATAGATAAAAAGTAGGTAATTGAAAAGCATAAAAGTTAGTTTTGCAATAAACTATGACAAACAAAGACACGAAACGTGATAATCGACGTGAAGTGACGTGATTTGAAACGTCGATAATCCATTATCGACACGGTTGGCGCAGTGGTTGAGCCATCGGCTGCTGCGCCGCGTGTTGTGGGTTCGATCCCCGCACGGAACAAATATTTGTATGACCTACAGGTAGTTGTTCCGGGTCTGGCTGTTTGTGTATGTGAGTTTAAATGTTTGTAAACGCACCCACGATACAGGAGAAATTCCTAGTGTGGGGCAACGTTTTTAAAACTAAAGTATAAAGTATAAAGTATTAGACCTAGAGTTACTCTTGTCAACACATCACGAATAGCGAGCAATCAAACACGAGCTCGTCAAGACTTGACCGGGCCTTGATCATACAGCATACAATTCACACTAGATTAAATTACCAGTCCCCTTTCTCTCGTCACGTATACCATCGTCATGTCAGTACACAGTACCAGTAATTTAGTTAGTAGTACATTAGAACACACGGCACTTGACTATGTTGGCGGGTAAGTTAGTCTAAACTATTTTTTATAAATTAAGAGGATAGATTTGTTTGTTCGTTTGTTTATTTGTAATGGATAAACTCAAAACGTGTTTACCGAGACTCGGAAGAGTCTCGTTGTGTTATGAACAGTTACCCATCCACAGACTAACTTCGACAAGTATAGCTTAACCTCCGTTCGACCCGTGCAGCTATTTTTTATTTAGGCACGAGCTGCTTTTTAACACCTTGACTGCCAGAAAACGTGATAGAATAGAAAATGTATTGTTTGTCGGTCACATGGCGTTCACCGTGTCAACCGGTGAAAGATGGGCGTTTTGGGGGACTGTCTTTTATTAACGTTTTGACGTTCAAAAAGTGCTGTTTCTCAACCTAATTTGAATAAATGAATTTTGATTTTAGAACCGATTAAAAAAAATCTTTCCCCTATAGAAAGCTGCATTATCAGCGAGTATCGTAGGCAATATTTATTTTCAAAGCTACGCTTTTAAGGGGGTGAAGGGGATGTTAAAGTCCGGAGGGAAAGTACGAATTCCACGCGAAGTGCTAGTATCTGTATAAATAAAGCTCTGTTAAATTTTGTTTGAACTTTCGCCAAAGATTTCTTTTTTTATAATATATTAATGTTTTATTGATACTCAAATATATAATCTTAGGATAGGATTACAGGAAACGATTTCTTTGCTTGATATTTTTTCGGTATTAAGTCTCTGAAAAAAATATTGTTACTATTATTTGAAATCTTTGCGTTCTACCATTGACAGTAATAATATTTTTAACGACATAAGCTGATCATAACAATGCTCAATTCTCAATTTATTTATTGCTTCCACATGTGAACTTAAGTGGTAGGTTTTACGAAAACATAACCTTTTTTGGACCCTGTCGAGCGAAGCAAAAGTAGGAGACAGGAAGGGGGCTTTTATATAAGTATATTTTTTAGTCTCGTCACATACACGAACAGCCAGACCCGGAACAACTACTAGTAGGCCATACAAATATTTGTTCCGTACGGGAATCGAATCAACGACACGCGGCGCAGCAGTCGATCGCTTAGCCACTGCGCCAATCGTGCCGTCAAACTATGTACTTAGTCGTTGGTATAATGTAATTATTTTATAAAAAATCTAATTTAAAATATGTCATTTAACTCCTTCAATCTACGCAAGACATTTTTTGACTATGTACCTACTTATGTAGGTAGATATTACTCGAGCAAAAGTAACTTAGCACACAAGGATAAGTTCAACTATATGCTTAGTGAATTAATGTTAAAACTTAATTTTCTCCGATAAGTACCTACAGGTATACCACCGAAGTCGAGATGAAATTTTGAGATTACTTTCGTATTAATTTAGTAAACTAACCTTAGAAAAATCTTGGATTTCTTTGAAGAACATAATGTTTTATACTTGAAATTAGCTTCTCAGATCCCAACTAAAGACCCGGCCATCCGACGAAAATTAGTTTCTAAGTTAAACATAACCAAGTTCAGACTTTATGAAGTACACAGGTACCTTTATTACATCTAATCTTCATCAAGCATATCGTACAGAAATTTATTTCGTCTACGTGACAAGTTTTGTAGATGGAATCTTGTGTAAGAGGTGCATTTATTATTAAATACGATATTTAAATATGTGATGAAATGATGAGGAGCTCCTGGTTAAATAAAAACAACCGCATAGGTTTTTTTTTTCTCCTGTGGGAAAATCATCTTATGACATCCCCGCTCTTGGGTGGGGCGGGAGATAGTGTCAGACTTTTACTGACTAAAAACCCACTCCTGTTCCTTCGTTGCCTTTCGTACCAGGGCCGAGTCTTCCTTTCAGAATCAGACCCTTGGCCCCGGTAGGCTTCGACCCTGCTGGGCCCCTACAGTTGCTGACATCTCCTTGAAGCGCGCGTGGAACAATACGCGCCAACGACGACTTGGGCTCGGTTACCGGACGGTCGGACGACGAGCCACCCATTGCTCGCCGTCCGCAAGCCCGCAACCGCATGGGTTGATCGAAGGTTAAGCTACGCTTGTCGAGGTCAGTCTGTGTTTCGTGTTGCCCAGAAACTGGGTTGTGGAGGTCAGATAGACACTCGCTCCATGTAAAATACTGGTATTCAGCTGCGTCCGGCTAGACTGGAAGCTGACCCCAACATAGTTGGGAAAAGGCTAGGCAGATGATATTAAAAAACTGTCTGCCTAACCCCTTGTATGCCTAATCCTTCGGTTTTAAGCCTGCCTCGTTGCTCTATTGGTCCCAAGCGCGATTGTAGAGCGTGGGGTCCTGGGTTAGTAAGTGTTATTGAGGTTTTCCTCATCAGCATTCTGGAATTGTGCCCAGTCGATAGCAATAGGCTCGCCCCCTATTACATGGGACTTAAATATATCGGGCGAAATGTGGGTGTTACTATAGGTAGGTATATCTCTACCCAACCCTTCAGGGAATAAATGGAAAAAATATATATAAATGGAACCCTTACAATTTCGTCCTGTACATTTGTCTGTCTGCCATACGTGGGAAAATGAGGAAAAATATTAAAATGGTATAACTTAAAACACACTTTCAATTAAATTTGTTTTAAAGAAAAACCGCAAAATTTTCTTCTTCTCGGCTGCTTTGAGAAGTAGTCACAGAGGCCATTGTAGATACATCAAGCTACAAAAATCTGTCAAATTTATGATTTGATGGTTGTTTAACTTTGTGTCAAAAGAATAAGGTTTATGTTCAATTGGCTAAAATTGATAGCTAGGGATAGCTTGATATGCTGGCGTCTGTACTAATAAATAAAACTTACCTGATCAGGAGTGGTATCAGTATTCCACAGCGCGTTCCTCAGCGTCTTGCCAGGCCCAGTCTTAGAGTTGACGAGTTTCAGTTGTATGCCAGGCTCGGCGACCGCCCTGAACGGAGTGGTCTGCCAGTACGTCTGTGTGTTCTTCTTCCACATCACTACGTAGAAACGCTTGTTGTTTTGATATCTAGAAATTGTATGTATATGAGTAAGGAATATACATATACACTAGCTTACCCGACGAACTTGAACTTAACGGCGAATTTCATTACATCCAATATATTTAATAAATATTTTGTATATATATTAATACATAAAAAGAAAAGCGCTTTCATCCTCTCTCCTATCACCAGCTAACTTAACTTTGCTGTGCTCGACAGGGTCCATAATTGATTCTATTCTTACCACACCATCTGTTTTATATAACATTATGGAATGCAATAAAGTATTGAGTAACTTCGTACCACCTCAGAAGTTAACTTACACTGCCATCTGTTAGAAGCTTAGGGAACTTATGCGTTACTAAAGCGTTGGTCCCGGCTGTCCTTTGTAGTTTCTTTCACAGTCGTTATGGGTAGTCAGAAACCCGAAAGTCTGACCACCAGTCTTACCAAGGGGTAGCGTGTTGCCCAGTAACTGGTTTGTAAAGTTCAGGTAGGCAGTCGCTCCATGTAAAATACTGGTATTCAGCTGCATCCGGATATGACTGTAAGCTGACCCCAACATAGTTGGAAAAAGCTTAGGCAGATGATTCATTTATGGTTTGCTAGAAGCCTTTTTAAAGAAAAGTTGTAATTGAAATCGAGGTATTGGATTGCAAAAAAACTACCTATTTTATACATTTAGTTTTGCATGTTTATCTAAATAAGCTGAACATTAGTCTCTAAATAAAGTTTATTCATAATCATTTTAACTATCAACCTCTGGAAGGACGCCAATAAGTTCAAAGTCAATCGGTATATCTGTTGTAAAATCTTATGTAAATTAATTTTGTTTGAGGTTAGTATTGTTGAGATTACCCAGCAAATTAGAGACTTGATTAGGCTATTAAGAGCACAGAGCAAATTTAATTGGCACATCCAGACTACATAATACTTTTAGTCTCTGCAAATAACAAAATTAATTTGCGGTCCGTTTGATGACACTAGTGAAATTGGCAAGCTTTATGTAGCTGAATATTTGTAAAGGCTAATCCTTTATTCTGATGTAGTACTCCAATTTAATGAACAAATATAAATTCAGCCAACATAAAAAGATATCGCACTTTTGCGGCCATTTTACTTTTTTATGGGATAATGAAACAACATCATATCGTCTAAGTGAACAGAACTAAAAATCGTACGCAAAATGAAACAAATTTAAATTCAAGTGGAATTAAAACAACTCTCGCGCAACACGTATTGTTTTCATTATCGTTGAAACGGTTTAACTTTTTTAAACTTAGCGTTTATGCAGTTTAAGCACAGACCCCTGTCAAGTTTTATTTGATAGAAACCTTTTGCATTCTGATTAAATTCTTACGTTTTCGTATTTGTTTGAACAATGCGTGATTATTTTACATTGGTATAGACAAAGGGTTTCAGATCTAGCTACTGTGCACATATTTTACATAGATACTTTACATATTTGATCACGAAATTACAAAACTATATTAGAGTCAATTTCGCTTAACACACACATCTAATAATACTACATACTAACCCAAATATAAATCCGACGTAATCATCATCGATCTGTGTGTCGACAAACAGCGTCCCTTCGAAGTCGACTCCGCTAAAGCTTTCGAAGCCCACAGCCAGGCCAGGGTCTGAGTTCAAGGTCTGAAGTATCTCAGCGCCTTGGTTCGCTATCTCCCAGTTCGGATCTTGTTGGGACTCGCCCTCAGGGTCGAGACGGACTGTCATGTAGTTACTAGAAAGGGTTTGTTGATAGGTTAAAAGCAACACATGATGATGATAACGATGATGTTTAATAATACGCCACTTCGAACTATGGGCAGGCAAGCCAAGAATTTCAACATTATTTTCTTGTAACAGATTTTAACCACATATTTTGTTAAGATTGTGGACGCTGACATACACTATATAAAAACACCTTTATAGAGTAAAAATAGTTGTCTAGTAATGAGTCATTTCTTATCATGGACGACTAAATTCAAGTAACAAATCTAAACTCAAATCGTTGTGACCTTCTCATTGTCTTCACGCTGTAACCTTTCCTAAAGAGTTATTCTTTCAATAATGTACACAGTACAAGTTCAGCACGATAAAACCACTTTACCTGAAGTCAGTGCGATAAATCTTGGAGTTGTTCGGGCAGTTGTCGAGCTCGTCCACCACATTGTCACCGTCGTTGTCATTGGTGCAAGCATCGCCCACGCCGTCATCTATTTTGTGGGTAAATTGATGATTAAGTAAACCACAAGAGTAATATACTTACTTATAATATACCATTATTTAATTTTAAATACTTGACAGAGATAATACATCTTCCTTGTTCTGTCTCCTAGACTCTGTGCAAGTTTGAACGAGATAGGTACAGTGTTGATAAGCAAAAGTACGTCAAAAACTATTACAGTTTTGAGCGACCCACTTTGGGTCGTCAACAGATGGGGCTTTTTCAAATTTTCACCGACCCAAACTGGGTCTTCAACAGACGGGGGGATCGATCTCAATGATTCTTAACGGACATTTGTTTACTGACAAAGTTAGCTTGTGGGGACTTAGCGCACTGCGACACTTCAGTTGGACGACCGGTCGTGAAGACCAATTTTATTCTTAGTCGGAGCTTCTGCTGTTAAGACTCGTCAGTCGTGGTTATGGCCTCGTAGTGTACAATGTTCCAATCTCAAGATTGTTGTTAGACGGGCCGATTTCCGCAACTCCACGACGAAGCGCGTATTTTGCGTAAAGGATACAGAGAAAGAGAGAGATACAGGGACACCTAGTTTAGAAATCCAGGTTTCAATATAACTATCCAAAGGTCCTTGCCGTCTATATCTTGATATATGTGTGTAGGCTTCAGTTCAATAAAGATTTTTTTAAAACCAAATTCAAACTTTTGTCTTTTAGATAAAAACCCTCATTGCAAAAACTCTATGGCACTTACTGTTAGAATCTTTCTGATCCTTGTTCTTGATGAATTGACAGTTGTCGTCCACGTCGGGCACGCCGTCGCCGTCGTCGTCGTCATCGCAGGCATCCCCATCACCATCCTCGTCGACATCCCGCTGGTCACTGTTGGGCACTGTCGGACAGTTGTCTATACCGTCCTGGATACCGTCCCTGGAAAATATTCATGAGTTACTTTTATAGAGCTGAGCTGAGCTTCATTTTTGGCTAAAGAATCAGCATTGCCATTTAACGTGGCAATGCTGTAAGCGTTTTGGGCACTTTTCTTGTTGCCAGCGATGCGGATGAATTGTTGATGCCCTATGTGTCTTTCCTTTTCTTTTTTTGGGTAATTGTAGAGTTTTGGAGTGATTCGTAACTTTTTGATGAGAGTTACCTTCTGGGTAACTTGGGGCCACTTCAGTTACCGACAGCAGCAGACATAAATGTTTCTACAGTCTTCTGTCTCTGCATCACCGTAAGGTAGATTAGTAGGAAATCCCTAAGGCATTAGGTCTATCTTTAATTAATTGAATAATAATTTAGTTTAATTAAATAATTGTATGGAGCAGCTTTTTTTTAGTCTTGTCGCAAAAGTGGTTCTTTACGATGATAAAGAGGATTTCAGTTATTTCAATAACACCTTGTATGAGTACCATGACATGTTAAGAGATGTTTAGTTAATTTAAGTGGCAATGTTACAGCTTGTATTAAGCATAATATTGTGACATTGATTTGCAAAATGTATGTCAGGAATTAAAGAGCTATCTAAGAAAGTTCAATAATCGGCAATGGAGGAAGTACGTGGACATCAACGCCTATGAACACCTGCAATGCCAAAGACAAAACTGAAATACTCATGTGCGTCCTCAAACCGATGTGACGACTTTCTACTTACTGGTCTCTATCAATATCGCTGTCACAAGCGTCGCCCACGCTATCTCTGTCGGCGTCCTCTTGGACAGGGTTTCGGATTCTTGGACAGTTGTCACACGCGTCCCCTATGCTGTCATTGTCCAAGTCTTCTTGAGCCGGGTTGTACCGACGTGGACAGTTGTCCATTTCGTTTGGTATGCCTGAAAGAGATAAACGATACAGAAGAAAATTCAAAATATTTTATAAAGTCTCCGTTGTTTCATAGTCACACTCCAATTCGTTTAGGTATAGGGTTAACGCACAAATTCGCTTACATACTTCAGAGCCTCAAAACCAATTTTGGAGCAAAACGATTCATAAATTCAATTATATCACCGCAATCTGTTGCTTTGGTATGTGTGAGAACACATTTTCATTAAAGGTAAATTAATATTGTCAGCTCGGGTGAATAGATAGACAAATTTTGTCGTAGCATCGGGAGTACTGTAGTCAATCGCAGGACTTTCAAATAAATAAATAATGCTGGACCATCCACACAGCATCATCTAGCCCCAAGCTAAGCAGAGCTTGTGTTATGGGTACTAGATGACTGATATACTTAATACAATACATTACATAGATAGATATTTTTACTATACATAGGAAATACCCAGAACACCCGGAACAAATATTTGTAGATCGTACAAACATTTGTCCCAAGGCGGGAATCGAACCCGCAACCTCTTGCGTCACAGGCGGACCTTCGCCCGCCGCGCCACATCGGTCGTCAAAAGAAAAAAAGCATATCTTCAATTATTTCTTAAATTCATAATTACTAATTTGATGTGGTGATAACTTACCTTTCATATTTGTACGCCGTTAAGGCAATACATGACTTTGAATTAATTTTATACTAACATCTTGCATGCCATGTGTGTGTCTCTGTCTTTCACTTTTATCTCTCTTACCATCATTATCCATGTCAGGATCACAGACGTCTCCGACCCCATCTCCGTCAGTATCCTCTTGTCCAGGGTTATACCTTCGCGGACAGTTGTCACAGGCGTCACCTCGCTTGTCACTGCGGTCGTCATCGCGGTCCAGTTGGTCAGGGTTCGGAGTTAGGGGGCAGTTGTCCTAATAATATATATTTTTTTATGTTTTTATTTGTACACAAAAACCAAACAGTACAGATACTTATAATTAAGTTGTACAATAGTGGCACAGTTGGAAGTCGAACATTTGACTCTTAAACTAGGCAAGAAGCCTGTGTCTTAGAAGCCAATGTCCCCCGAAATTTCAGTGACAGACAACTAATAAACAATAACCGTGCAAGTACTTATTTACATATGTTCAGAATACAAACCAAATTGTTTTGTGCATACAGTATAAATTTAAGTCATGAAATTATTTTGATTAGGTCTTCAGCTTCGTCATATGATAACTCTTGCAACCACTTCGTATTTTGGGTGGGTATCAATCAGTAATACTTTATTTATTTTATTATAGATTCGGGAGCTTGAAGCAAGGAATTGGCAACTGGCCTAATATATATACTCCCGTTAAATATAGTTACACTATTTGTGCAGACTTAGCAAGTATTGATACACATATTTCAGCCGTCCATTGAATAGTTTTAGAATTTACAACATATGCAAAGTACTTTTAAATATTCTACTACAACCCTCGCTTATGTCAGCTACCTAAAAAAGTAGTGGAGAAAGCATATAAGGCTGTGTTAAATAAGTACTCTAAACTGAACTATTTAAATAATGGATTTCGCAAAAAATTCAGTGTTTCTGCGTATTTTTGCGGGATTAGCTTTAGACAAAGCATTTTAGCAAAATTGTCTGGGTTGCAAACGAGCTCATTTGAATTTTAGTTTTTAATCTCGAGCTTTAAAAGATACCGAAGCGAGCTGATGATGATGATGTTATGAAGGTGCAAAGGGGGACACGCCGTCAACGAACCAACAAGAATCGCTGCTCGGCTCGAGTCTTGTGGAGGGTAACTTGGCTGTGCAAACCGTGAAGCCGAACAGTCTGTACATCAGAGTGTATGTAAAGAGAAGAACATCGTGGAGAACGTGTGTCAGAAGAACAAGTACGCGCCGAGAGTGCTGCTGAGTCGCACCACATCGTCAACTTGAAGGCGTTCGTGGTATAAACACCAACGTGTTTTCTGCACTCCGTCTTGGTAGAAGAATTTTGGCTTCAGGGTGTTGTGTTCCGTCCATTCCACGGGCAAGTGCTACATGATCGCATGTGACTTAGTGCTGTTGTTGTTTTACTGACAATGAAGTTTTACTAATATTGTGCTTAAGTTTTTAATACTAACACGAGTTGTTTGCTTCAATGTATGTTTAGGTTAACGTATCTATCTGGCCTGCTATGCCTGATAGAAAAAAAAGATCAACGGAGTCTTTTCCACGTGCTCGCTACAAAACGAAAGCAGTAATTAAATATCCTCGTTATGGACCAGACAGCGGTTATTGTCTGCCCGTAATTAAAGCCATTGACTCTTAGAGTTCTTTTATCTCAGAGCTTCGTGAAAATGAGAATAATTTAGAACTTTAATATTCTAATATATTGTAAGCCAGGAATTTTATTTGAGCACCGTTACGCTTTTGAGACAAGTCTCAATTATTAAGATGTAGTCAAGTTATTTACATAAGAACTTCATGTAACAAATAAGAACAAAGGCGTAGACTCGTATGTCTAGCCATCTGCCTAAGCAATAAATAATAAAAGCTGAATATTTTTCAGGGTATCTAAATCTTGGAAGAACGAAAAAAAATATTTTGTATCAGATATATCGTTCATCTTTAATGGGTAAGGGATTATGTTAGATTTATGTGTCAGCCAGCCTAATCTTACGTAACGGCATTTTAAGGGGGTTTTCATCAGGAGAGAGTGTCGGTATATAATACAGATTTCGTTTACAATCAGAGCATATCTCTCTATCTTATAACTACTTATGATCCTAGATATTAGGTAGAGTAATCGAACGAATACTATACAAATTTTAATGTATTCAACATCAGCTTTTTTGTTTCCGTCAGTCACAGTATCTTGCACCATTATACTCACCAGCCCTAGACAGAACCTTCAAAATAATGGTTATTCACAGTAACATGCACTTGCTGTAGATAAGCACTAGCCTCACCATCAGCATCTGGGTTACAAGAGTCTCCTATAACGTCCCAAGCTGATCCCTCAGCTTGACATTGGAATTTAGACGTTTCGTACCCTACTACCCTACCCTATTTAGAGTTTATTTTGACGGCTTTGTAATTTGTCAAATAATATCATCACGTGACTGCAAAATTAACATTGGAATCGTATTGGCTTTAGATCGGAATTCAAATTAGTTTGAAGAGTACGCAGCCTCAGGACAGTTATTAGCAAACCAACGAAAAGTCTTCTATACTTTCACTATATTTCTTAACCTCATAGTCACTCACCGGTAGATTAGCAATGCCGTCACCATCGGCATCAGGGTCGCAGGAGTCTCCAATACCATCGCCATCAGCGTCCTCTTGCCCTGAATTGGACACCTCGGGACAGTTGTCAGCCTTGCACCGAGGTTCGGTACAAGCTAGCTGGTGGTCTGGGTAACCATCCAGGTCCTTGTCGAGACCGCAGACTGTGCCGTTTCCTGCCCACCCAGTCTGGAAAAGACGAAACCGGGTAGATTTTACTTTTTTTCATTTTAGATGGATTTGCATGACCTTGAATATAGCTTCAAGTAGAACACCTTTCCTTGAACATCGTTGTCTATCCAATAAATAAAGGGTCGCCATGTTAAGCTTCGTCTGACAACAACACGGGCTGTTTGTTTAGTTGCCAAACATGTGGAGCGTCACGTTTTGCTCATAAATGTTTGGCTAGTGCAACATAACAAAGCTTTTCGGTAAGGTAAACCAGAGAAGCTCTTTAGGAACTCGTCCGGGGAAGAAGGTACTAGAGACATTTCATTTTTTTAAACGTTGCTTCACACTAGGAATTTCTCCTGTATCGTCACATACACAAACATCCAGACCCGGAACAACTACCTGTAGGCTATACAAATATTTGTCCCGTGCGGGAATCAAAACCACGACACGTAGCGCAGCAGCCGAACACTCAGCCACTGCGCCAACCGTGCCGTCCTAGGTTAAGTAACTAGTTAGGTAACTAGGTTCCTATCTCTGCAAGAAAAAGCAGCGTAGCAGTCTGCTAGCCTGTGAAGTTCCAGCAGTTCCTGTGTGTGGTACGTACCGCGCAGACGCACTTGTACCCGTAGTCGCACACGGCGTTGTACCGGCGGCAGCGCGCGGGGTCGCAGCGCTGCACCAGCTCGCCGGGCCCGTAGCACGGCCGCGTCGTGTTCACGTAGTAGCCGCCGCCGCACGGCACGCACGTGAACGAACCCTGCGACGGGTATAAAGTGACTCTTACTGTCTTAAGACACTAGCATCCTTTCCCTTGTCCACATACTAATCATAAATGAGAGAATTCACAGTTGCGCCGGTTCCCTTGTCCAGATCTGTCAGAAAGAGATGTCAATGCTCTAATTGACATATCTTTGCTGACAGATAGCTCGAGAAAAGGACGGTGACAATTACAGTACTGAGCTAAAGATGTCGAAGAAGACAACTTAGTTTATGCCTTGAACTTAACCATGTTTTTAGTTGTTTGCCTTTTAAATGTCAATTATGTAATAAATTCAGCTTCAACTCTTCATTAATGGCTTTTGTAGAAGAGTAAATATTGTTTCTTTGGAAGTTTCAGTTCAACGAAAATTGACAGCACTTAAAATTTAAATGTCTGTCCCTTTCTTTTATTATAAGAGAGAAAGAGATGAAAGAAGTCTTGATTTAATTAAGATTGTCAACAAGGTAATGAATGAGATGGTTAAAGCCGATAATGATGCATGTATTGCGAGTATTTGCATTAGTAGCTATGAAGGTATGTTACCGGAGTGTTAACGCACAGCCTGCCCCGGGGACAGTTGGCCCGGCCGGCCGCGCACTCGTCCACGTCGCGGCAGCGCTCCCGGGCGCGCTCGCCGCCCGCGCCGCGCCAGCCCGCGCTGCCCTCGTACCCGGCGGGGCACGCGCCGCACGTGAAGCCGCCCTCCTCGTTACGACAGGACACCATCTCATCGCAAGGGCGGATGAGGTCGCATTCATCTATGTCAACGCAAGCAAATCCTGAAACCCAAAGGATTCATTGAGATTTGTTGTTCTCAATCGAATTGTTACTGTTGGAGTAGTACCAAGATTTCAATCATCATTACCCAATGAGTCTGATGATGGAGTCTGGATTTGTGACCGGTTAATGGCAATAGACTCGCCCCCTATTACAAAGGACATGCAATAGAGGACATAGGAAATTTTGGGTGTACTATGGCGTAACAAATAAATATAAATAGGTAATAGGATTTGGACGTTATTCCCATGGTCTTCTATAGCATTAATCACTTCGTAGACTTTAAACACATTTTGAGTAAAATGACATATTGGTATCACTAGTGGCACTCACCATTCCAATCGAATCCTTTAGGACATCCTTCACATTCGTAGTAGGGACTGCTGGACTTTGGGCTACACCGCCTGGTTCCGCAGGGTCTATGAGAGTCACAGACTTGCTGGCATTGTTGTGATTCACCATTCCAATCATATCCTTTAGGGCATCCTTCACATTCGTAGAATGGACTGCTGGATTTGGGACTGCAACGTCTCGGACCACAGGGTCTGTGGGTATCACAGACGTGCCGACACTGTTGTCCATTGCCGTTGTACCCGTCAGGACAGCTGCCGCAACGAGGACCTGCTTCTGTCTCCGTGCATTCTACTCCTGAAAATTTGGCATGGGAAATTGTTGATGATGGCTTCAGAACTTATGCAAGACGACGAATAATTTCAAAAATTCTGAGCACATAAATGATGATTCTTGGAAGTTCAGATACAGAACAAGAATCATGATATGATATGAGTACCTATCAAACCAAATAACCACTGGTTGGTATAGGTATTTTTAGTCACGAAAAATGTCTCCAAATACAAGAAAAAATGCTAATAGCGAGAACCTATTCATAAACTGCTTACCTTGGTAGCAAGAATTCTGACGACAAGATATTCTGTAGCATTTTTCTCCGTTCCCATGGTAACCCTCTGGACATGCCGCACACCGATAGGTTCCATCCGGTAAATCTTGACATTGTACACCTACCAAAAAGCATTTCCTCATTGTTTGCAGTATAGGTTTAGGTTTAAAGAACTTTATTCTCAAAAAATAGTCACTTACTTGAGAACAATATTATCTTAGACTAAGTTAATACATCACTATACCAATTATAACTTAATTATAATACCCACATCCATCCAATGCGTTCAGTGTTGACGAAAGGTGCTATTTTCAATCAAATGTTGTGCTAACTGAGTCTTAAATGCATTAAATGAATGTAAGTTTCATATACAAGAGGGTATTTTGTTATAAAACTGTGCTCAGTATATTTATATCAGAACATACAAAGAGTGAGAAGGGCATCAATGCACCAACTGACACCATGAGTTCAGTACATCATTCTGGATCCCTCAGTGTTGTGATTTGTCGTCGGCTTTTTGTAATTACTACGTTTTTTACTTATTTCTCTAAATATTTAATTAAAACTATAATAAACAGGATTTCTATCTAACTCAATGATATTTAATGAGACGTAATATAATAAATAACTTGTTAATTAAAAATCTTATTGGGTTATATAAAAATAATGATGTTCTCATCACTTAATTTTACTGTTTTAAGTACAAATACACATCAGAAGAAAAACGTAATAATGACGAAAAATTTCAACACTTTTAGGGGTCCAGAATCATGTTCTGGACTAATGAAATCATTTTGTGATTCGATGACCCTGGCATCCTACATTTCAAATGTTGCAATGCATCATACATACGAGTTCTTTAAATATAAAATGGTAAACGATTTCATCAACATTTATATAAGCAGCAGCATATAAACTAAATGAAGACAAAGCACTCACGTCCTCCGAAGCAAGGGTTGGTACTGCAGGCAACGCGACAGGTCTGGCCGTCGCTGGTTAGTCGTCCTGGACATCTCTCGCATCGGTAACCCTGCTCCGAATCCACGCATCGTTCCACTAAAGTACAAGTGAAACTTATCAGGCATGGAACGATACCTTATCGGGCCTTTAAATCTGCCCTACAATAATTAGACACATTGACAAAATAGGTGAGCCAGTGGCCAGGGCTGGGCAAAATACATGCTTCGCTTTAATTGAAATAAAAATGACCAAACAATCTCGCAAGTATTTAAAATACGAAATACAAAATATCTTTAATTAATGTATTTGAAACACAAAATACAGAATACAGTTTTTTAGCTATTTTTATTTAGAATAAAAAATACGAATTACAAAATACTTTTAACAATAAAAACTAATCTAGCCCAGCATGGCTAAGCAGAGTAAAAGAAGTAATCAGTAAAACCAGAGTTTCCTTTCATGAACATTAGATTTTTAAATGTACCGTCAGACAAACCACCTCTTGTTGGATAATTAATAAAACCAGCTAAATTATAATTAATACGACCGCTAAATGAAGGTTAAATGTATTTATGTTAAAATGTATTTAAGCTAAAATGTATTTTAAAGCCATAAGTATTTGAAATACTAACTACAAAATACATTTTAAGCAAGTAATTGAAATACAAATACCAAATACGTATTTGTATTTCAATTACTTACGTATTTTAATTACAAGTAGGTAATTCAAATACTGCTCAACCTTGGTGATTGTAGTACTAGAGATTGAGTTTTTCTCCATCAACGTACTATTTTTTTATCTCCCGACTTCGTTTTTATTTTAAATACAGAAACATACACAATGTTTCTGTGTATTTTACTGGAGTATACTTATTTTCAAGTTTTTAACCTTGTTGCACCTACATCATTT
Organism: Phlogophora meticulosa; assembly: GCA_905147745.2. Classification (NCBI taxonomy): domain Eukaryota; kingdom Metazoa; phylum Arthropoda; class Insecta; order Lepidoptera; family Noctuidae; genus Phlogophora; species Phlogophora meticulosa. The sequence continues at coordinate 4,161,748 of LR990534.1, forward strand.
CTGTCTCTGCTTTACCCACTGCACTGGAAAATGCTTGAAGTTGCCCTTGTACGATTATTTTACTGGTTCATATAGTTTTCATATATAAATAAAAAATATACTACAGAAAAAAAAACTAAGCGATTATGTGTAAACACAATCTCTTCGCCTTCTTTTAGCGCAAAAAAAGTTGAGCATGACTCCTTTTCTTTTTTAAAACCCCTGTCAATTTCTCCTGTATCGTGGGTGCATTTACAAACATTTAAACCCAAAACACAAACAGCCAGACCCGCGACAATTACCTGTAGGTCATGCGAATTTGGTTCCGTGTGGGGATCGAACCCACAACACGCGGCGCAACAGCCGATGGCTCAATCTCTGCGCCAACCGTGTAGTGACTGTTATAACTGTAGCACTAGCTAATATGGATAAAATGATGTGTCGATGCGAATATGGCCCACTAAACAACACCGGAAAGTACGTCACAATAGCAGTTAATGGTTCTTTGAACCCAATGTGGCAACTGCTAGTAGCTTTGCCAACATGCAGTTTGCATCTGAGTTTGGAGCTTAGCCAAAACTTAGTAGCGATTTATATTATTGAATAATGAACTGAGTTTTGATTTATCAGAGAGGAAGAATGATTCTCCTTTTCTGAATATATAGGTAGCTATGACGGTATTTACTTCGTTAATCAAATTTTAGGTTTATGACTTTAGAATAAAATAGAATATCATTTATTTGCACAAAACATGGTATACGGGATATAATTGTAGAACATACATGTTTTGCTTCATAAATATCGCTTATATTTGCAATTTTAAATGCATTATAATCCAATAAAACTACTATCATCGTCGGATTTTATACTCTAGGAACTCCCTGACACTGTAAAAGCTATCAGCATTATTTTTTCGTTCTTAACACATTCTATCAATAAATTCCGGAAGGCCTACGTAACTACACTTCACGAAACATCTTATAAGTATATCCTATTTTCAAAAGGCTTATTCATTTCAATAGCTCATATAGATAATAATACCGACTCAATACGTGAATGAAAAATATAACCTCATGACCCTACAATCCCGTCGCACCTTACTAGAAATGATGACTCTGTTTAGTATATGCCGCAATCAATTTGATTGTACTGATCTTGTGAACAGTTTGTGCTACCTGATCCCTCGTACTGTGAGCGGTCGAGAGGTTCGTTCGAGACGCCTATTTGCTACTTCGTTTTGTCGAACTAACTCAGGCGTTCGCTCGCCGTTACATCGTTTGGTTGACACCTATAAACAGTTTAGCTCTACTGATATTATGTTTCTCAGCAAAGCTATATTTAAAAGCGAAATTACGACTATTTTAAGAGATCATAGCCCTGATATAATAATATAGTGAATAAGTAAAATAAGTGATTTTTTAAATTGGTCTGCTAACAGTTAGCTATTTTGTATAATAATTTGTGGATAACGTCTCGAGTAGTGTATTTGTTACTTTTATTGCAAGATTTATATTGTATACCTACTTTGTAATATACTGCTCTTTGGTATTCCTATCAAATAAAATAAAATATAAAATGAAACAATGAATATATTATCTGTGACTTACCTTGTGCACAGGGTCGTCTGCTACAGCTGATGGGTCTACATCTCTTGCCGTCTCCCTCCATGCCTTGTGGGCAGGATCCGCATTCGTATCCAGTCGCAGTGTTACGGCATTCTACGCCTGTATCACACGATTATAATACTTCATTATTTGAACAGTTTTGTCACCGTGATGTTATAGGGGATAGGAATCCTATCCCCTATAACCGTGCTACGCAACTGCCATGGTGGCCCAGTGGTTTAGGCCTCGCCTCTTGTGCACGAGGTTGTGGGTTCTAACCTGGGCAAGTACCAATGTGAGTTTTTCAATTCATATGTTCTTTCTAAGTTTATCTTAGACATCACTGACATCGGTGAAGGAAAACATCGTGAGGAAACCTGGACTTATGTAATTAATGTAAGTCTGAAATCGCCAACCTGTCTTGAGCAAGCGTGGTGATTAATGCTCGTTCCTTCTCTGTATGAGAAGAGGCCTTTGCCCTGCAGTGGGATAGTAATAGGCTGGTACTTTTTTTAACCGTTCTACGCATCCTATCATAGGATGCGTAGCACGTGGTGTTCTGCAATTTCTACCTACCTTCATTATTACATTAGGTTAATGGAAGGCGTCACTTTCAATTCTTAGTGTTATTAATTCACTTCAGACTGTCAATGTCTTTTATCAGGATCTTTAAGTTTAGCTCGTTACTTTGCCTTATTCTTATAAAGTACCTAGATGACCAAGCTCGGATAAAACAACGTTTTCTTAAAATGTAACCTAGCTAGATCTTTAACAAAACCCCCTGCATACTAAATTTCATGAAAATCGTTGGAGCCGTTTTCGAGATTCAGATAATATATATACCTACTATATACAAGAATTGCTCGTTTAAAGGTAATAGATAGATATCCATACTTAATATTATAAATGCAAAAGTAACTCTATTAATTTATTTGTATGTTTGTTAAATTTTCATAACTAAACGGCTGATCGGATCGACATGAAATTTGGTACGGAGATAGTTTGATACCCTGGGAAGGACATAGGGTACTTTAAAATCCGCGACAACTAACATTCACGCAGACGAAGTCGCGGGCAAAAGCTAATCTATTATAAATGTTGACACTACTTATTACTTTTTAAAATTCGAAGTACCAGTAACACAATTTTTTACGATTTGTCTTTTAAACTGTAACTGGATAGTGGCGTCTTAACAGATTTTTTTTTTTTTTTTTTAAACATTGCCCCACACTAGGAATTTCTCCTGTATCGTGGGTGCGTTTACAAACATTTAAACTCACATACACAAACAGCCAGACCCGAAACAACTACCTGTAGGTCATACAAATATTTGTTCCGTGTGGGGATCGAACCCACAACACGCGGCGCAGCAGCCGATGGCTCAACCACCGCGCCAACCGTGTCGTCAATTGTTATTGATTGATAATCTTTCTATTATAAAGTCTTGTCAGTAATAATAGTAGATCGAGTTTCAACAGCTTTCAAACTGAACCAAAACAAATGGTATCGCTTCTACAATTTCTCAATCTACAACATCAAAACAAAAGTTATAAATAGTCAGTGGCGGACCAACAGGGGGCGGAAGGGGCTTCCGGACTTGGGGGGTCCCCAAATGCCTCCGCATTCCCCTGATCAAATCCTAAACAAGACTTTTAAAGCTACATAATTTCATCAAGATCAAAACACTACAGCCATCTAGACTTTTTACGCGGTACTAATATTCCTTTAACTTTGCTGAACCCTTTCAATACGCTGGGGGAATTCCCGTCTTTACAAACACTACATACAAATGTGAACTAAATAAAAAGCTTGTAAAACTAATTTTTTTTTAAAGCTGGGCCTCTGTCGGGCTTAGTCCGCAACTGTAAATAGTGTCAACAAAAACAACGCAGAAAGTCTACATTAAGGGACATCCAATATATACCATCTCAAGGAACATAGTCACCCTATCGTCTACAGAGCCACCAATCATACCGGCCATCATTATAATTTACTAATCTAGTTATTCATTCACAAATATGAATAAGGTTAATCAAGCAACTTGGTATTAGGTGGGCGAGACTCGCAACTCTGTAGGCAGATATTTAGATGTTCTGACACATGTGGACTTAGTACATACGATGATATATCAAGTTATATATATCCATTATAAGATGACCTGTTATTGTATGGAAAATCTATACCATATGAGGTCAACGTATACTGGATTTTATAGCTTTATCACTCGTCGTGCGTACTATATGAAATAAAACGCGATTTTCAAAGAACACTTTTAATAAAAACCCACACTGAATACAAAAGTTGCTCGATACACCGTAAGTGAGATTATGATCTTGTGATACGGCAAGAACTAAACGATACTAAAGTTAATAAAGCTCACATTTTTAGTGATTATAATGAAAATGTAAATATAAGAGACGTGTTAGTAAAAAAGTACAAAATATTAATGGTAGTAAAGACGACTAATGAAAATCATTCATCACACTGCTACATTGCGACTAAAACCTTAAATTCAAGTCTAAATGACGAAAGATTCTAAAATTACATTTCTATTGGCTACCTATTTACTGAAAAAAACAAATTTTACACACATAGATACAAAACCATTTTTTTACGATTCTACTTTTTAACTCCAATAAATGCAAATCTCCTGAAATATTTTCAATAGCCTACTTACTCGTCTTAACTAAAACTGGCAAGACTAACATTAAATTGTATATATTTTTTATAGTAATGTTTAATAACCAGGATAGCAGGAGGATCCAGTGCATCTGTCAACAGGAGGCTGAGCGGGCACCCGGTTGCAGCACTGGCGCAGCTGCGTGCGCAGGCCGTCGATGGTAATCTTCTGTTCGCCGACCTCGCGCCGAAGAAGCTCGATTGTTTGACGAAGCAGAGTCAGCTGGCGGATTACCTCATCTGGAAGATGAAAAGGAGAGACAAGTTGTTACAGGAGTGTTACTTTAATTGAATAGGACTACCCTTAAAATGTCTGTTTTGTCAAATAGTTGGATTACTCAAAAATACTGGACACATATTTTTTCTTTTGTCACGTAAACCAAAAATTACGACGATATAGTGCGTTGAATTTTCGCGTGAAGTCATGACGTGCTACACTTTTTACGTAGAAGTGACGTCACAAGCTCCTTCTACTGAACTTTTTTGTGCTATATATTTGTCAGTTTTTATTGATTTGAGTAAGCAAAAAATACGTGTCCAATATTTTTTGGTAATACTACCTAGGACACATCCCTACTGAATGACGATACTTGGGGAAAGGTTATCATACATATCTACTGGTGAACAACTTTCGATTGGTACGATCATGGTGATGATTCAGTAAGACTTTAGGGGCCAAAATACAACCTCCATTTTATTTATTTATATATTTATTTTCTTAGGGATTTTAAATCGATTTAAACTGTTTTATGTACCAACAGTTGTGTCTAGAAAGTTTTCTTATAAAACTATTCTGTATCAACAGTAAAAATATAAATATCCTCACCATCACAAGACTCAATAGCATTCGAAGGTATATCTCCTCTGTTCGGAGGTTGCTGCGTCGGATTCACATTAGGATCAATATAGTTTCCTCTATATTCGTCTCCTTGCATCTGTTCCTCTCGCTTCCTTCTCGCTTCCTTCGCCATAAATTCTCTTACTTCTTCAAAGTCAGTTTCTTCAACTGTTGTGAGAGCTGGAGGCCTCATGGTATCCTCATGGTGGTTACAGTTGAGAGAATCCAGAACTGCTCTTTCGCTGTTGTATACTTCCACCGGTGCGTTTTCTTCGTGGTACTGTAAGAAGATAGACATACCTTCTTGAACAATTTGTTTTAACGTCTACATACATTGAGACAGTTAAAATGAAAAATAATATTAGTATGTTAATGTCCCACTGCAGGGCAAAGGCCTCTTCTCATACAAAGAAGGCCACGAGCATTAATCATCACGCATGCTCAAGACGAGTTGGCGATTTCAGACTTATATAACTTATAAGTCCAGGTGTCCTCGAGATGTTTTCCTTCACCGATATCAGTGATGTCCAAGATAAACTTATAAAGTACATATGAATTGAAAAAGTCACATTGGTACTTGCCCAGGTTGAGACAGTTTTCTTTTTAAAATAATATTATGCTAAAATACGGTTTCCTATACAAATATATAAAACCTGTTAGTAACAAAATTAATAATTTAAATAACAGCTTTTTACTAAATGCATACGAAAGTATACACGGTAGTTAGAAACAACAACATATTTTTACCGTCTGTCTATCTGTTTGTTTGCGCCAATCTCCGAAGTCGTTGAACTGATTTTATTGGGACGGGACGGGATCACTGGTAGATAATGCTATAAAGAGTAACGTATGCTACTTTTTTTTACGAAAAAAAATCTTCTCAAATTCATAAAATAGGATAGGGGTAAATAAGTTTATAAATAAAGTACTAGAAATTTTGAAGCACACTCTGCTATCGTTAGATTGGGCCTTGCTCAAGAGTCCTTGAGAATAAAACGCTGCTAACTCGTTTATTTATGAAGAAGCCTCTTATTGGATAGCATTTAAATATTCCGATTTAATCATATTTTACTTTTAAAATAATACTTCTTAGGTTGCTATTGAGTGTAAGTGAACTTTTAATTGAAGATTGGAATTCTTCGAACAGAAAAATAAAATCCTAAACGAAGATCTTCATAAAATTCATGAATAGCTTCGAACTACTCGTACCTAGATACCAGCAGCGGTATACTACATCATATGGTTATAACATTACAGTAATTGAATAATCACGTTAAGCCGTTGGTGGCTATCATCTGTAGATCTTTGATAGACGTCACGGGCAGTCAAACGCCAGAAAGTCAGACAACCAGTCTACCAAGGGGTATCGTGTTGCCCAGTAACTGGGTTGTGGAAGTCGGATAGGTAATCGCTCCATGTAAAATACTGATACACATCTGCATCCGGTTACACTGGAAGCCGACTCTAACATAGTTGGGAAAATGCTTGGTAGGTGATGATGATTATTAGAGTCCAAAATTTGTATCGTTTTACAACCCACCAGCTAATGTAAACTTACAAATGTACATTTTGGAACGCAATAAAGATATTGAGTATTGAGAGTATTCGAAAAAAACAATAAAACTTTTACTTACTAATTTCATTTTCTTATTCGACAACATCGCCAGCATATCGTGTCTGCCGGACATAGTATGCCAGTGCAGGGGTTTGCAACCCACAACCAGCTTCACTCTGCTAGGAGTGATGACCAAGGCCAGGGTTCCTCGGGGCTGTTCGCCCAAGCCCCAGGATACGTACTTCAAGTTACCGCCGTGTAGGCTCTCCAATGACACTAGGATAATAAAATTGAAATAAATATAGAAACTTCAACAAAATAAAAGCTTAAATCCAGTAGGTTATTTGTTAATATTTTTAATGCACTAAGGACCTTTTTCCGCTGTAACATGTTGGCACGCAGATTTGCAAGGTGTAGTCTTGAGGTAAAAATCACCTTGTTTAAAGCGTTCTGCCAAACTCTCTACACCTGCAATCTGTGGGTCACCTACACGCAGCGGGCCATCAACGCTCTCCGAGTACAATATAATAATGCGTTCAGGGTGCTGGTGGTGCTCCCGCGTTACTGTAGCGCATCTGCGATGTTTGCGCAAGCGCACACAGACGGCTTTCACACTGTGCTGCGGCGCCGCATCGCATCGTTGATGTTTCGTACGCGTGGGAGCGCCAACACCATCCTGAACGTACTCAGCCACAAGTTGGACAGCCCCCTTCTGCGGCACTGGGTTCAAGCACAAGTGCGTGTGCCTGGGGCCCCAGAGGGCGGCAAATACCTTAATTAATTTTTTAAACAATGTAACTAACATAGTTTTTAAGTTGTATACTAACAATATTATGGGTATATTGCCTGAAATAAATAGATTTTATTTTATTTTATTTTTTATTTTATTTTTTTAATTTTTTTAACCATTTTATCATCATCCTCTTGCTCATGAGGATGACGATAAGGACCTTTTTACCCTAATAGATAGGCACCATATCTCTTCCCGATAAATTGAAAATGATATCAGAATTTGTAGGAAATTATCCGCTAGATAAGTTAAAGTGGCGAAAAAGGCCATGAATCACGAGTAGGATTCATCGATCTTACTATAACCACGCTGTTAAATTGACTTTTACAAATGAACGAACTGAACTATAAGTTATCTGATTAGTGTTTAACCAATATCTTATTTACCTATAGAGCACAATACATCCATAATTTTTATTTCACAGCTTTTGTCACGTGATTTTCAATGTATTCAAAGATATCATTTATTTTTTCAAGATCATCCGTTGTTACATCTGGATATATTTAATTCTCTTTTTTCTTGCTCAATTTGCTCATTGAACAAGAATAAAAGTGGGTACGAGTACGTAATACAACTGAGTGGTTTAATTCGTTACGGCACATATGTTGTGGAAGTTTTAGCACAAAATGTGGCCGTTTAACACATTATGTGGCCACTCTAACATTAATGCTTTTAGGCGTTACTATAACATAAATTGTACACTTTTTCTTTCTTATCCGAGCGGTATTTTCGGCTTAAATTTACTTTATTTGGCTTTGGGAGTATTTTTTATGTTTTTATCGTAGATACTGGCACATACAAAGAAGCGCTAGGACGTAGGCACGTAGAACGATGAATCCTTTACCTAATATTATAAATCCAGCTAGAATTCATTCATTCACTCACGCACAGGCTAAACCACTAGGTCTACATGCATTATTTTGGCGCAATAGTTCTATTTATAATGTAGAAGTATGAAGTTCAAAAATGACGAACTTCCATACAAACTGTCATAAGTTTGTATCGAAGTGCGTAATTTATGCTGATAGAAAATCCCATCGGGCACACGGCTTGTTATAATTAATATGCATTGGAAATGGCTCACGAGTTCATTCAGATATAAAATGTATCCTGCTTCCTTTGCCTACAGCAAACTCGTACGGTTTCGAAGAAACGCTCAAGTTACCACATCCTCTGCATTTATGAACATTTAAATAGCACAATTTTAATTTATTTAGATAGCACATCATTCTCACGCTTTCTCTCTCAACATTACTATTAGAGTAACTATGTTTTCATAGTTATCAACTTGTCTCTATTACTACGTACACCTATTATTTTGCTCATTACCCTTGGCTAGACTCTACTCTGGGGGCCAGAGTTCATCGAAAACACTCTTTATTTTAGTTGTTACGCTGCATAGTATTTAGTATTTATGTACAATGGAAGATAATAAAAATATATATATATATTTTTGAAATGACGACACGGTTGGCGCGGTGGTTGAGCCATCGGCTGGTGCGCCGCGTGTTGTGGGTTCGATCCCCACACGGAACAAATATTTGTATGACCTACAGGTAGTTGTTCCGGGTCTGGCTGTTTGTGTATGTGAGTTTAAATGTTTGTAAACGCACCCACGATACAGGAGAAATTCCTAGTGTGGGGCAATGTTTTAAAATTTTAAAAAAAAAAATGTGAAGCCTTGGCTCTTGCCTCGATACATCCCGAAATATGTGATAAATTGAACGTACCTCTTGATTGTGTTGATTTAGAAGCTTGAATTTACACCTTACTCCTATTAATTTCAACTTGATACAGACTAAAAATGGTCCTCTAAAATATTATGGAACCCTAACAATAACCTAATTAGAAAAGTCGCGATATATCCATCTGTCGGAGGGGTCGCTCATTGAGAAACTAATTCATTGTACTGTGTAAGTACAAAAGCTTTCGTAATGTCACCTTATTTACAAAAAAGACGATGAAATTCTACTAAGTGGAATAGTCCCTTTACTCACCCTTATTACTCTTCCCATTATAGTAGAGTGAGATAGCAACATCCTCAGCTCCCTTCGCATGCAGTAGTTCCTCTCTCCTGGCACTGCTGCCGTGCAGACCTCGTACCAAGATGGCCAGCTCCCCTCCATCACGGGCTGTGCCAGCTGCTGATATTACGCTGCCTGTTGCGTCTGGAAAGATGTTTGCGATATTTTATTAAGGGTTTAAATGTCTATATAGTATTACGTAGGTACAAACTATATTGGAGGATATTGCAGGGTACAGAAAAAAGGCCCGTCATTAAATACGGAGAAGATAAAATTAACAAGACCATCAAATGACTTCTGAATTGTAATGGAAAGCACCGAGAGACGTATGAGACTTATACTTTTCTCTCAAGCGAGCAAGAACTGTTTCTCTTTCTATTTTTTTAAACATTGCCCATACAATTAATTTCCCCTGTGTCGTGGGTGCGTTTACAAACATTTAGTACATACAAAAACAGCCAGACCCGGAACAACTACCTGTAAGTCATACAAATATTTGTCCCGTGCGGAAATCGAACCCACGACACACAGCCAACCGTGCCGTCATCGTGCGTCATTGTTTCGAAGTTGGAAACACATAAAAACTCAACCAAAACATCAATTTATGGTAACTGCAACCGGTTTAATGCTTTAGTTCGTCATTACTAGAACTTAAATAATAGTTTACGTAAATCCGTGTCAGTATTTTGACATATTTTCTATTCTATTACTATATGGTATGGCTATTAGTATATGGTTATTCTGAAGGCTTTCCTGGGTATACCTTTACTCCTTGTTTAATGAGGAAGGGAGTAAAGGTTTTTAATATTCCTCTGATCGTACGATCTTTTCAAATACGAGTGGCAAGTCCGATTTAAAAAAATATTTTTGCATTTTTCATCGTTCTAACTTTGTACCAAACTAGCTGACCCGGCCGCGCGTTGCTGCGACCCGTTTAATTTCCAATAAAAAAATATGTATAGTATAGATTAACCGGTATGACGGAGCCTATAGTTTAAGTCGGACCTCTAAAAATACATCGGTGAAAACTGCATTCAATTCCATGCAGGATTCCTTTCGTGATGCGTGTGGAAACACACAGACTGACAGACCGACACAATTTCTATAAACTGTTGTTTTGGCTCCTGTTGCTTTAAATAAGTTATTAAATATACCATATTAGTTTTTCTTTAATATCTATAATTTACAGACATCGGCCGATACCAGATTTATTATATGTATAGATACAACGTTAAGACCAGCCCTAAGTAAGTGAAAACCTTTTAAATGGTACAAGTGGTAAACTAATTTATACATTTATTTACGCAAGGTCGAAGAAACGTCCCGAAGGTCAGTGGACTCAAAAGCTCTAAAATCTTACATCAAACGAATTCCCTAAAAATAATGGCACTCGTTCTTATTGCTCTTATTGAAAACAACTTAAGAAAACGTTCGAATCGTTTACTTAAGTCAGCAGATTTGGATCGTAATGGGCTTTTGTGCCACGAATCACTGACTGCGCGTAATTGGATTACTAGAGGATTAAATCACCCTACTCAATATTAATTAATTATGAATTAATTCTTTTGTATTAATTATCAATTTATGTAATGTATTGTATTAAGTACCGCAGTCATCCTGTACCCATAACACAAGCTCTGCTTTGCTTGGGGCTAGATGATGTTGTGTGGATTGTCCAGCATTGTTTATTTTTTATTAATCATTACTTTCAGCCTGTAGTACTTGTATCTACTATCATATACAGGGTGAAAGGGACATTGAAGCACTAACTGATACCATGAGGTCAGTAAATAATTCTGGTCCCCCAGTGTTGAAATATGTCGTGGGATTTTCCTTATTTCAATGTTTTTTTACTTTGAACTGTTAATAGTCACGATTTCTACTTAGCCTAATGATATTTTCAATGAAAGACGTTAATTATTTACTTTTGAATTATAAATCTCATTGAGTCTGATAGAAATGATGATTTCTACAGTTTCTTTTCTTTCTTTTTTTCTTTTTCTTTTTTTTCTTTTTTTTTTTTTTTTTTAAGGAAAACGTTGCCCCACACTAGGAATTTCTCCTGTATCGTGGGTGGTCAGTTTAAGGTAAGACAAACAAAAACGACGAAAAATTTCAACTCTGAGGGGTCAGGAATCATGACCTGAACTCATGGTATCGGTATACGTCGATATCCCATCCACCCTGTAGGTAATGTTGTATTATTTCTAACTACAACTATTAATATATGAAGAAATGAAATAAAATAAATTATCACAGGGCATCGAAAAATTTATCCGCATCGCTGTCAACGATTCAATTTATAAATTGAACCAAAAGAATTCAAGCTCTACTTGTCCATTGTTGCGATGCAGCACAAAGACGCTGTAACCCATGTCAATGACTCCAAATGATATAAACTCATTTTGAAACCACTGAAGCTTAGGTATATTCCAAAAGCCAAAGGTAACAAATTATTTTATTCATTCGCTTAGGTTGATAACAAAGAACTTTTGTACCTTCCAGTACTAGTTACATACTACATTTCATTTTATTAATGTACAAAGATATTAAAGAACTTCCAGTTTTGCGATAACTTTTAATATAATACCTTCAAATTATTCAGCAAAATTCTAGTGATTTACATAAATTCTTAGAACTTAATTCAGAATAAAAAACCTCTCGAGATAAATAAATTCGTAAAAGAGAGCAAAGTTTTATGTAAAAGCAAGATAAGAAATCTGAATCTTACTTAAACCGAGCGAGCAAGATTGGCAAAAGTTTTTTCTACAAAAGAAGCCCACGAAATGATCCAAGTAGAAATTTGTTGAAATTGTCACAAAGATCACAAGTTCAATAGATAAGAGTACGTACCTATTGTATAAAATTCTATTGGATCCGTAGTTGTGAACGATAACAGCTCGTCAACCCATTGAACCAAAAGATAGGCGGATATTGTTGCTAAATCGAATAGTGAGTATATACCGATATTTCTTAATTTAGCATTGAAGACCAGAAATATCAGAGAACGAAAAAAATGACAAGGTAAGACAAAGTTTTGCTACGCCTTAGGTAGTTACTAAAATACTATTCAGGAATAGTTATTGGGAAATGAAACATTCTAATTATGTTGAACGTGTAAAAGATAGCGTTCCTTACGAAGTATGTGCGGTATAACTATGAATGATATATTGAGGAAAGATTTTTTAAAACAACGTTGTGTTTTAAAAGAAGATGTAGTGGTAAAAATTGAAAAGAGTATGCTAAGATTTTTTTTTTTAAACTAAACGTTGCCCCACACTAGGAATTTCTCCTGTATCGTGGGTGCGTTTACAAACATTCAAACTCACATACACAGACAAACCCGGAACAACTACCTGTAGGCCATACAAATATTTGTTCCGTGCGGGAATCGAACCCACGACACGCGGCGCAGCAGTCAATCGCTCAGCCACTGCGCCAACCGTGCCGTCAAAGATGATTTGGTCACATTGAGAGGATGAATGAAAGGCGGCTAATAAAAGGTATACGGCAGATGTAAGCGAAAACGCCGGGAGGGGACGCTTTAGAAGGATATACACTGACTTTATTGGTGATGTTCTTCAGAAACGTCAGGTGTGTACCTACTTGCAAGCGTCGTGCGTGTATGACCAGATGTCATTCTCGTAAACGAATTAAAAGGAGCATGTAAGGATCGTAGCAGGTGCCGTTCTGCCTACCCCCATGGGAAAGAGGCGTGAGTTTACTATGTGGCCCAAACTAGCATCTCCGTGCTCTGTAGCTCGAGACACTTCCACGGCTGTTGCTAAAGGTGGCATTGTCAACCCTTTCGATTCAAACCAAGCTTCACCGTTAAGTCACAATACGACATAAATGAGGCATAGAAACTGACGGCTTTGAAAGCGGTCCGTGACAGAATGTGTGCGCTCGACGCACTTTCAGCCGTCTGTCTGCAGGTATTCCGTGCTCTGCGATATCAGTAACACCTGTCACCTAGGCCTAAATTAACGGTGAGAGATTAATACAAACACCTGGTTCTGGGTATTTACTGTTACGAATTTATATCGTCAATAAATCATCTTAGTTTTGGCTTCCACGCTTGGTTATGCTCAAATATTATTGGGCATGAAATAATATTTAGGACCGCTTTCAACACAAATTGCTTGAAATCTTATACATACCTACTTATAAATCAGAATGTTTTAGGACTAGGTCGTAACTCAAAACCCATGAGGTATAATAGACCGTACTTTACTTTACGCCCGTAGTAACACATTGACCTTAAGATGGCCTAGCGTAGTGGTTAAAATAAAAGTCCAGCTGTATACTGACTTTGTTACCAACTAAGTAGTGGCCTACCGTACTTACTTATAAATATAAAGTGGTTTTCACTCCATACCAGATTCAGAGCTAAATAAAACGTTAAATATGTAAAAGATATTAGTCTTACTAGGATTGGCTTTGAACCTAACTAGAAGTAAGTTAAGATTAGGATATAGTATGTTTTTTTTGTATGTTCATTTAGGACGATCTGCGAAAGACTGCAGGCAGATGCTGAATGCGGCAAGCTGAAGACAGGGCGCTATGGCGCTCATTAGGAGAGGGCTATGTCCAGCAGTGGACTAGTATAGCCTGATGATGATGATGATGTTTTTTTTTTAGAATGTAGACTAAGGAAATTGCATGTAAGGCCACACTATCGCATTGGATCGCAGATCTGTAATGATAGTTATAGGTAGGTTTTAAGTAAATAAAAAAGTTCGTCATTTCGACGTCAGTAGCAGGATCTTCAAAACATTAAAACACATGTATTCAAAAAGCAACAAGAGCGAGACAGGCAGTTCTTCGCAGTCGGTCGCTCCCAGGAAAGTTATTCTGGACCGTATGACACAACCGTTGACTCACACGAGACGGATCACTGTTTTTACTTGTTTCGTACTTATTTTCTTATCTATCGTGTACTTCACTTCCATACAGACTAAAATTTCATTACTTGCTTCTTTTCACAATGTACTTAAATAAATAGGTAATAGCGTAGGTACCTACACAATTTGTCTATTAAGAGCATATCATCATAATTGTATTGTAAGAGGAGCATGTGGATAAATAAAAACAGCCGCACGGGTTGAACGAAGGACAATCTACGCTTGCCGAGGTCAGTCTGCGAATGGGTGACCGTTCGTAACTTGTCGAGACGTTAAGCTGTTGGTCCCGGCTATCATTTGTAGTTCTTTGACAGTAGTTACAGGTAGCCAGAATCCCGAAAGTCTCAGTAACTGGGTTGTGGAGGTCAGATAGGCAGTCGCTCCATGTAAAACTCAGGTATTCAGCTGCATCCAGTTTGACCGGAAGTCGTCCCCAAACATAGTTGGGAAAGCGCTAGGCATATGATGATCATAATTTGATTGTGTCTCTTATCTTAAGGAGAGCACAGATGCAGACAGTAAGCAAGGTAACTTTTTAATACCTTCTTCTGTGTATACGTGTAACAGAATAAATGCAATACCTCTTAAGGGGCATTGTACTCATCATTATCAACATTTTTTACTGTGGGACTAACCACGAAATCGCGAAAAAAAAATAAAAACCATTTTCAATAATGTTTTACAACTGGATCCTGTAATTTTATAAATAAAGTAAACAGTAAAATGTTTACAGGGTCATATTAAATTAGCTAGTGAAATTCTACTAATGAGGATTAAACGAAAAACAGTTTTTATAAACTCAATTTCACAGCTAGGCTAGGTTAGCCAGAACATTGACTTAGCAAAGCTAACTTAAACACGAAGATTCAAGATCCTTTTTTGACCAAAGCTCCCACAGTGATGAGACGTATTCCATGAGAAAGCTTTTAGTATTTTGGCACATTTTTATGTAAAATATTTATGGGATGGAAATTAGTAAAATTTGCCAAAGAAAAATCCATCATGCACACACGTGGTTTGTTTTTCAATAAAATAACACACTAACCGTGTTATGGCGACTTAAACGCGTACATGACAATGTGGGATGCGACAGATTGCGTCGAGAATAATGCCCAAAAACCTGTCAAGATACGATTTTAAGGTGAAAGCTGAATAATTAAAACAGATAGTTGGAAGAAGCTTATTATCTGTTAGCGAGCATGCGAATTTTATGAACCTGATTCACTGCAGCCTTTAAACATCATAGGAGTTCCCGTTACTTTATTCCAGATGACCGGTGATCTCAAAGCCTCTCACAGTTAGTAATCCCGGCGACATACCTAGTGATGTCACAGAGAAGCCGATGGCGTAACGGTACGAGATAAAAAAGTTCGCATCGCCTTGTAGGGCCTTCCTGCTGGGCGCGCTGCGCGATCCTGACCCCGTTGCAATTCCATAGCATTATGATTTTTTTCTTTGAAGACGTTTATTTGGTATGGCTAATACTGTGTTGTGGACAGCAAGGATGCTTTTTTTCATATAATACCACATGTCCGTGGTTAGTACCTTTATTAACTACAAGAAGGCGATAGTAGTGGGTTTGGTATTTAACATCAGAATTTGGTAATGAACTGAAAAGAACAACCATGAAATGGTAAAGGTTTATCCAGAGTTCTCCTAATTACCTCTATCTCGTCTATTCCTGCCCACCAGCCACATGGCTTATAGGTACACAGTGTAAAGTACAGTGATCGTTTACGGGCAGACGTCTATAAGGATTGTAATGCATAAGGAAACTTAATTGATCGTCAAGTGTCGTCAATCAATGTCGGTAGTGTTTACTACTCCATCCGATAGCGACTTAGTTTACCGACAGGTTGTTACTGTAATTATCTGAGCTGTTACGGCATACTACTTATATCTTCTACAGATATATGTATCCTGGTGAACGAGAAGGTATTATCCATACTTACTGATATTATAAATGGTAAAGTGTGTGTGTCTGTTTGACCGTCTTTCACGCCTAAACCACTGAACGGATTTCGATACAATTTGGCAGAGAGATAGATTGCACCCCGGAAAGGACATAGCTACTTTTTTATCAACAAAACTCGCGGGCAGAAGCTGGTGACTTCATAAAATGGAAGTCAATTCATCATACACTACAGATTTATTATGCTAATCTGTGAAGATCAAATGCTTTACCAGTGACCAGTGAATGAAGCATATTCTACTAACAGAATGGTCCGAGGTAAGAAGATTCTTTCATACCCAAAAATACTACTGCTATATGCAATAATCTGATAACATTACCAGGGTCATTTTATGTGTCTGTCATAGTCAATTGCTAGTCTGGCTGCATGTAATTAATGATATCATTTCTATAAGCATTTGTTTTTTCTAACAGGAAATCACTATACATATCTACATAATACACAATGGTATTACCTGCATACTGTCACAAGGCTCATGGACAGTGAAGGCGGTACAAATTGGGCTATCATGATGGGGCGTGGGCAGTGTTAGGGTCCGCCTTGCCTAATACAGTAACGAAGCTTGGCGGATGCATAATCAGCTGTTCATACCGGTTTTTGGGCTGACAAATAACCTACCCGACAACGTGGTTACTTATAAACTCGTAAGACACCAACAAAACCCCTTTTATCAGTACAAAACGTTGTTCCTCTTTACATTTTGGAGACACTTTACAAGATTGGAGTACCTAAAGGAACTTTTGAAATAAAATTGGGTGTTTTTTCAGCTGGTCAGACAGTTGGAGCATAGCAAAATATTCGATCCAACGACACTCAAGATTAAAATTTCTTATTAACATTCTGTTTTCTTGAATACCTTTGGAGGCATCCCATGGCATTTTGAAGTTCCGAAGAAATTATAATAACAGATTGTATCGGCTGTTTCAAAGTAAAAATGTATTTTTAATACAAAGATTATGGAAATCAGCAGAGGGTATTAAAATGAGGGGAATACTTAAGTTATTATGCTTTATTCTTTTTAATAAAGTTATTTTATACGTCGGAAGCCTGAAAGTGCTACCTGTGACCTAGAAGTTGTGTAGAAATCGCTTGTCATGGTGTGGACATGTGATGCGAAGAAATGAGAATCATGTTATGAGGAAACTCTGAGTATTAATGTGGAGGGTTAAAAGAGTAGAGAAAGACCAAAGAAACGATGGATGGACTGTGTGAAAGATGATATGGCTAGGAAGGAGGTGACTTCTGAGACGACGGCAAATAGAAATGTATGGAAGAAGATATGCTGAGCCGACCCCAAATAAATTGGCATAAGGGCAGGAGGATGGTGATAATACTGTACGGGTCGATAGTTAAGGTTAAGCAACGCTTGCCGATGTCTTTACGTGGATGACCATCTGTGACCATCCATTAAATACTTCCCGTTAAGCTGTTGGTCGCGGCTGTCATTTACAGATCTTTGATAGTCACTACGGGTAGTCAGAGGCCCCAATGTCTGACTAACAGTCTTACTTCAGGGATATTGTGTTACTCAGTAACTGGGTTGTGAAGGTCACAAAAGGCGGTGCTACATGACAAACTATGAGAATTAAGTCAGACAAGCTGCATCTGGTCTGACTTAAGTTTCATTTATAACTCTCCCGTGTAAAATATGCCAAGAACCATTTTCAGTTTGTCTCAAAAGCATCAAAAATACAAGCATTGTTTAACCGTTGACTCTACATAATCTGGTCCTTCGAGCTGGCTTCTTCTTTCATTATAATCATTAACCTCATAAATTATTCGATCATTGTTAAGAACCACCGAACATAAATGACTTATATAGGATCTACTAATATACCAATCATAATTTACTGCCCACATACCTAGATGATTTCATATTCAAATTTCGTAACCGTTCATTTTTGCATGATGCATTAGGTGCTAATTCAATTATGATGTCATTCTTACCTAGTAGGCTAAATGAAGTTGTATTACATTACATCTTCATTTAGCCTTAATTTGGTACGGTAATTTCCGTATCTTGAAAATAACATTTTTTAATGGGCAATGGATTAACAATCAAAATTTTGTAAGAGTTTATTTAAGGTAAACTAAACAGGAATCAGCGACATGAACTTGCATTATCAGATACTGCACCAATTTAATGCAGCAAAGGTGAACCTTTGCTGCATTAAATTGGTGCAGTATATTGCAGTATACTGTTAATGTTTGATGATAATGAATTATCATCAAACATTAACAGGCTTTATACACAACACTCTTAAAGTTCCAATGTAAGTAGGTATACGAGTGGTATCAGCTGATTTCTGTCACATTGACATTGCGAATTTAACTGAGGAAATGGCTACGCCACTTGCAAGCGATGTACAATCAACGTCTGCACGACTTCCTATCATAAAGTCCATCCAGTCGTTAAGATAAACGCTTGAGCTTACTGCATGATGACGATATAAATATCTCGATCAAATACGGTGGGTACTCATCATTTAAAAGTCTTTAAAAACTTATTATTTGTGATTAAAATACGTAATATCTATTTCCACAGAAAAAATAATATAAATCGCAAGAAGTTCTACGCCTTATCAATAATTCAAGGAACAATAACTCTTAGGCTACATAATTAAACTTGTAGGACCCAATTCCCGACAAGACGCGTAGGCGCAGACTCGTAACTAACCGCGCCGATGAGGTCATTGTTGCAACCTGCTCACTGCTGCATTTTATTAGCAAACCTTAATTCGTATTTGGTTGAAAGACATTATGCCTAAATAATCATTATATATAAGTAAACTTGTATAAGTATATTCAGTCATTCGGATTTTGAATTTGCTTCGAGAGTGTCTGCCTTTTTACCACGTTTAAGGAAATGAGATTTGTAAGTAAGGAGGTGACGGTTGGTACTTAAGACATTCTAGGATGACTAGGGTCGTGACAGATTTATTGGATCATCACATTAATCACCAATAATATTAGGTCATTATTCAGTGTTGACTCAAGTTTCCTAGATACCTAGACTACAACTGGTTACCATCGCTTGAAATTCCACTAAATAAAATAATATTGCAGGAACGGAATTTATAATGAATATCTATGATGCACTATTCCTCAACTAGGGCCGCGCCGTATATAAATTCAAAAAAGAAAGGGTAGGTATGTTGAGTAGGACAGGTACCTAATTGACGACACGGTTGGCGCAGTAGCTGAGCGATCGACTGCTGCGCCGCGTGTCGTGGATTCGATTCTCGCACGGAATAAACATTTGTATGGCCTATAGGTAATTATTCCGGGTCGTAGTAAGTAAGTCTCTTTTTTTAACATTTTCTTGCTTCTAAATCAAGTGGGGTGCCAAAATATGTACAATTTATTGTGTTTAGACTTGATGTAAGCTCCGAGCATTTTCCAGAAAGAAAAGGACCAAATTATGCAACATTCTTATAAATTCCCTCTAGGAGAAACATCAATATTTGTAATAAGAATTATCCTTGATATTAAATTTGTAGGTACGTGTCTGTTCGATGAATGTTCGCCACCTAAAATTTTCACATAAGAATACAATTGTACGTCTTAACGAAATAAAAAATGTTTAGGGTAGTGTCCAGTAAGACTAAAAATCTATATAAAGTCGGACATTTTCCTATAAAACTGTTCCGAACGTATTCAAGTTGTTCTTGTGAATGTGTACGGTAAAAGATATGTCCTTGAGCCAAAGAACCTATAAACCTACCTATTCCTATTAATTTAAAAAAAAAGAATATGTATCTATCCTTAAATGCTGCGAATTCATAAATAAGGCACCACTCTCGATTTTGTCTGAGTACTGAGCACCGCCTAGCAACCGATGTATTTAAAGTATTTATGCAAGCTCTGCATCTAGCTCATTATTGTTAATACCATTAAGTATCGTACACATCTGTGAACCTAATCAAACGCCAGTTCACATAGTTGCTACGTAATTCAGTTAATATTTCGTAAGTCCTTTTTCATCTGGGCTTTGTAAACAAAATGTGGAGCCCAATAAATTATGTTTAATGTACTGAACAGATGTGTTGCTATGGTAGCTGTTTGAAACGGCTTCTAGTGGCTTCTATCCAGTCGCGACCCTAGAGTAGAGCTCTAGGTACCCTGGCGCCAAAATGCTAAAACTTTTTAAAGCGAAAATTATAAAACATAACGACCACCTATCGTTATGGCGCCTTTTAATAGGCGATAGCCTGGACCGAATGAAATATTAAATATAAAAATGGAATTCAAGAAAATAATTCGCAATAACATTTTTTTTTTGTATTATTTGCCGCACCCCGTTTTGCTCCCAAAATATAGTTTTTTTTTTAAATAAGGTGATGTATAGTTTGAAAGCGTGACCAAAGGGCGCCGATAGATAATCTCGCTCTACCTTGATTGAGACAACTTGCTCCTAGCTATTGAAATTTGGGTATGCTGAGATTGGTATTTAATCAAGCAGGCAACCACCACCTGCATACTAAGAAAGGACCTAGACTCAACAGTGTATTAGTTTAAGGCAACGATATAGATTTACCTTTGTTGACTTTCCGTCCATAGAATTCTCGGAAATTACTGGCTAGGGTTGTAAAGGACTACTACATATATGGCGCCTCAATAATTAAATACGGTATCGTATTTGTTTTTGTGGAAAGGTCAAAAGACTTGCTAATGCAGGGAGGTGTATCTCCGTAACGTAGGTTATCCCGCCACACTATTCCTTAACATCTACATCTCCTGAAAACCAGAATCTACTGGCAACCAAAAGAAAAGCGTCTAGTCAATCCTGACGAGTCCCGTAGAAACGATTCGACTGTCTTGGATCCCTCAACGAAATTAATCAAAAAAGAACAGCGGAGGAGTTATAAAAACACATAATTTCTACTTCGTAACTTAGGTTAATTAAATTATTTACAAGCAAAACTAGTTGATATAACAGGCATAAAGGGAGGAAGAAGGTTTGATGTCCCGTTGAAGTTAATACCACCCGCTCCATCATAGAATATTAAATACATTATTTTTCGTGAAAGCCTCGGAGGAAAAACCTAGAAAATTCCTCGTTGAACCTCCAAGCCGAACTTATTAATATTAATTTACGATGTAAACGAGCATCAAGTGGAGTATTTTGAAGAAATAAACAAGCTTCGTACCTAATTTTGTAAGTGCTCGTGTAAATCGTCTGATTTGATCTACTTTCTTCAAAAGGTAAAAACATAAATTTTTTCCGGCTATGTTTATCTAAAGGAGTATTCCCCAAATTACTTAAAAAAGCGGTGGTCACACCTGTCTTCAAGTCTGGAGACAAAAGCTGTGTGAATAACTATAGACCTATTTCAGTGTTAACAGGCCTCTCTAAAATTATAGAAAAAATCATTAACAGCAGATTGATAAAATATCTGGAAGATAACAAACTACTTTCAGATAGTCAATTTGGTTTTAGGCCCAAAAGATCAACCAGCCAAGCGGTACACAAATTGACTAACTATGTTACTACCAATCTAGATAAGGGCATGCACACAATAGGGATCTTTCTAGATCTTGCCAAGGCCTTCGACACTATTTCATGTACTTTACTTTTGCACAAGCTTGAAACACTTGGGATAAGAGGAGTCCAACTTCAACTATTATCTGATTATCTTAGCGATCGTCAGCAATGTGTAAAAATAGATCATTATACAAGTTCTGAACTTAAAAAGTAGTGGTTTTGGAATTCCACAAGGTAGCATTTTGGGCCCTACGTTATTTTTAATCTATATAGATGCACTGTGCCGCCTGTCACTCCAAAGTGGTGTCATAATGTCTTATGCGGATGACACCGCTCTATTGTTTTCAGCTAAATCAAGAGTTGAGGTCTATGAACATGCTCAGAATGGTTTTAACATTGTGTCTAATTGGCTTCATAATAATCTACTGACATTAAATGCAGATAAAACAAAATACATTTTATTTACAATGAGAAATACTAACATACCGCTTACTAATCTAAAAATTTACGCGCATAATTGCGGCACGTACGCTGACACCGCATGTTCCTGCTCCACTTTAGCAAAAGCTGACCACTTAAAATACCTAGGTGTCACTATTGATACTAATCTAAATTTCCGTAAACATATCGAGTTACTATGTACTAGAGTGCGCAAATTAATATATGTCTTTAAGAATTTACGGAACATAGCAGACTATAAACTCATTAAACAGGTTTATTTAGCTTTGTGTCAATCCATTCTTACATATTGCATAACTTCTTGGGGTGGGGCTGCAAAAACAATTCTACTCCCTCTAGAGCGTGCTCAAAGAGCAATTCTAAAGGTTGCTACCTTTCGCCCTTTTAGATTTCCTACGCACGAGCTCTACCAATCATGTAATGTACTAACAGTACGGCAATTATTTATACTAAGTACAGTACTACACCAGCACACGGCACTTCCTTTTGACCCAGTACCTACCGACAAGAGAAGGAAGGACTTGGTTTGCATAAATCCTCAAACTAGTCATGCGTTTGCTAATCGATTTTTTGTGTTTTTAGGACCTTTTCTGTATAATAGGCTCAACAAGTTACTAGGCTTCTATAGTGTAAGCTATAAGAAATGTAGTATATTGTTAACAGAATATTTAGCGATACTCAATTACACAGACACAGAAAAACTTCTAGAAATTTTGTCATGATGATATATTATTCCCTCGTAAGTATTTTACTTTTGTAAATTTACATAGGTTTAGTTTTAGATATTAATGTACTAATAATTAGGTTTTTTCTCATAGTTTTTTCTATAGATTATTTTATTTCAGTTTAACTTTAAATTTTAGTGCTTTCTTTAAATTAAATGTAAAGTGATGGCCTGAAACACAGGTTTGAATTAACCTAGATCGGGCGGGTCGCTATCTAACATTGTAATCTCGAACCATCATTACCGACTTGCACCTGTAATAAACATATTTTAGTTTTAGTTTAGTTTTAGTTAATTATACCATTGTTTTAGAAATAACACTACTGCACATAAATGTACATTTTTGTAATACTTTTATAAATAAATTATTATTATTATTATTATTATTATTTTGAGTTCTTTATTTTTCTTCTCTTTTTAAGAGAGTTTACGACCTTGCACACGGGCCGGAACCAAGTGTGTAAGGGAAATCTAAATTAAGAAGGTGGATGACAATGTAGATGAAGTCAGGAATTTTCGGGTAATGCGACAGGTGTTGAGAATGGTGGCTTTTTGAAGCATGTGAAGTGTGTGGGAAGGCATGTGTAGAGTGTTAAGGCTTTGTGTGAGAGCCTTTGGTACTACACCGGTAGAGGACAGTACTATAGGGACGATGTGTACGTTCTGTGCTTGCCATTGGGTTTTTATTTCTATGGCGAGATCTTGGTATTTACTAAGTTTTTCGGATATTGTAGTTTGGATGTTGTGTGAGTTAGGTATGGCTATATCTATTAAGTAAACTATTTTATTGGATTTGTCGTGAACAGTGATATCAGGTCTATTATAGTGTATAGTTTTGTCTGTAATTATTGTTCGGTCCCAATAGATTTTCTGATTTCTGTTTTCTAAGATGGTTTCAGGTTTGTATTTATAATATGGGACCATCTCCCCTATAAGTTTGTATTTGTGTGCTAAGTGTTGGTGTATGATTGCGGCAACTTGGTCGTGTCGATGTTTATAATCTGTCTGCGCGAGTGATTTACAGGCCCCTGTTATGTGTTGTATGGTCTCAGAGGCACTGTTGCAATGTCTGCATGTGTCAGTCGGCTGATTTCGGTCTTTTATAATATACTTTCTGTAATTTCGTGTAGCTATTATTTGATCCTGGATTGCAAGCATGAAACCTTCAGTTTCAGGAAACAATTCGCCTCGTTTGAGCCATTCGTTCGACTTTATTTTATCGACGTGTGGCTGGCTCAGGTAGGCTCGGTGTCTTCCGTGTAGGGCTTTTTGGGCCCATGCTGCTATTTTTTGTTCTGTACTTACAATGTGTTCATTTGTTAGCGTGTTCCTGTTTTGTAGGTTTAGTGGTGTAAGTTTTATATCTGTCTCCGTTACCTGTTTATGTAATGATGAGTTTTCTGATTTTCCATGGAAGTACGCTCTGAGTGTAAGTATCTGTTTGTTGTGTAAATTGTTTATATCTATCAATCCTCTTCCTCCTTCTTGGCGTGGCAGTGTAAGTCGTTGAATGCATGATTTTGGATGGTGTTTTCTATGCTTTGTTAGGAGTGTATTGACAGTTCGCTGTAGTTTTTTTATGTCAGTCTTCGACCATCGTATTATTCCGAAAGAGTATGTGAGAACAGGTATTGCAAATGTGTTGATAGCTTTAATTGTATTTCTGGAGTTTAGGCTGCTTTTGAGGACAAGGCTTAGACGGTGTGAGAACTTTTTGAGCAGTTCTTGTTTTGAGATCTTTTGTTGTATTTGTCTGGACTGTTTAAAACCTAAGTATTTATATGTACTTTGTTCATCCATTGGCTCAATCGATTCTCCTGATGCGAGTGTGTAATTATTATTTAGGATTTTTCCTTTTTCAATCGACAAAATTTTGCATTTGTCTACGCCGAAAGACATACAAATATCGTCCGAAAATTGTTGTGTTGTGTCAGCTAGTTGGAATAGTGATTTTTTGTCAGCTGCATATAATTTTATGTCATCCATGTACATAAGGTGTGTTAACGTGTATTGTGTGTTATTGTTTGACAGTATGAATCCGGCGTCTGTTTTGTCTAGCAAGTGTGAGAGTGGGTTGAGTGCCATGCAAAACCATAGAGGGCTTAGAGCGTCTCCTTGAAAAATCCCACGTTTTATACTGATTGGTTCAGTTGCTACAGTCGAGGAGGATGAATTAATTTTTAGAACAGTTTTCCAATTTTGCATTGTTGTTTCTAAGAATTGTTTAATTTTTGGGTTAATTTTGTATAAATTTAAGACGTGTGATAGCCAGCTATGCGGGACTGAGTCGAAAGCCTTTTGATAATCAATAAACATTGTGTGGATATCCTTCCTACTTTTAACAGCGCTGTTCATTATTATTGCGTCGATGGTAAGTTGTTCTTTACATCCTTGGCTATTCTTACGACATCCTTTTTGTTGTTCAGAAAGAATGTTATTTTTAGTTAAATGTTCATATATCACTTCGCTTACGCAGGCTGTTAAGATTTTGTACAAGGTTTGTAGGCAAGTAATTGGCCGGTATTTTGCTGGGTTTATAGTGTCGTTCATGTCTTTAGGTATCATATAAGTAACTCCGTGTGTTATGTATGTTGGAAGTAAATGTGGTGATTGGATGAATGTATTTAAATGGTTATGTAAGAAAGGATGTATGCTGGAGAATTTCTTATACCAGTAGTTGTGGATGTTGTCAGTACCTGGAGATTTCCAGTTGTGTGCGCGTTTTATAACGTCTATAAATGTCTCAACTGGTATAAAATCAAATTTCATTTCTAATATTTCTGGTGATGCTTCGTTAACCCAGTCTGCGTGATTATTATGGCATACTGGATTTTCCCAAATGTTGGCCCAGAAATCTCTTAGTGTTTCAGATGAAGGTGTCTCTAAGCTTTGATTAGTGGTTTCCATGTTATTCGATGTCAGATTCCTATAAAATGTCTTTTCATTGTTAGTAAA
Organism: Phlogophora meticulosa; assembly: GCA_905147745.2. Taxonomy (NCBI): domain Eukaryota; kingdom Metazoa; phylum Arthropoda; class Insecta; order Lepidoptera; family Noctuidae; genus Phlogophora; species Phlogophora meticulosa. Next base: position 4,187,717 of record LR990534.1, read on the forward strand.
TTTTGTGTTTTGTACTTTGCGATTAGTGCATGTTACGTATCTTTTAAGTCGGCTTGCCGCTGCGCTTAGTTTTTGTTTCAAAGTGTCCAAAAAGTGTTCTATTTGTGTATTTGAATTTTCGTGTTGAGCGTGTAGTTGGTATTTTATCTTTATTTGTTCTACTGCTGCTATTAAATGTTGACTTCTGCTACCATTAATGAAATGTGTCAGCCTGCCAATGTTCGCTCTTAAATTTTTGATTTTATTCTCTAATCTAATTTGCCACTTTGGTTTTCTCTGCCTAAACGTACCACGTTCATTTTGTGCAGAGATTTCGGATATTTTAGCGCCGTTGCATGTAGCTGCCGTCCATGCCGCACAGTAAATTATGGTCTGCAATTTGATGAATTCAGTATCAACATTTACGTGCTTAGGCAGAATGACAGTATTTAGATATGATACTATGGTAGAAAATTTTCGCGATGTTTTTTGCTTGGGAATGTATGGCCTGTGAGTAGGGTGTGTGTTAATAAAATGTTGTTGAGCTTGATGAAATGTGGCTTCTATTTCTGGGTTGATTTCTGGCGCTGCAGGAAAGTTAGTTTCCGTAGCTCCAAATAGGTCATTATCTATGTCGTTTAAGAAATGAACTTCCTCTGTATTTGGTGTATGAGTTGTGGTGACAGTATTTGGGTTATTACTTGGGAGTATATTTGTTGTGAGGGTATTTGGGTCAAGGTGTTCCAAGTCGATCTGTGATTGTGTGTTCAAGTAATCGCTATTTGTGTGTTCAGTATTTTGTGTGTCAGTGTTACTATTTCTTAGTTCTAAAGCTACCTGGTTCTTAATTTCTGCTAATCTGTTGATGTTTATATATCGGTTATTTATAATGGCTCTGACTTGGTCAGATAATCTTTGTTCTGTTATATGTGCTAATTCTGGATATATAGTTATGAATCCCTCATGTAAATATTTCCTATAGGCTGTTTTATTTGTTTCTAATTGTGTGGTGGTATAATATATTCTGATTATTGCTTCGTTATATTCGTTCGTCCATTTCATGCGCTGACCGAATTGTGTATTAGATTGTGTAGAGTGTTGCTGTATTTGTGTGTGAACCATTTGTAGTTCGGCTCGGGCTTCTTCATAAATCTGATCTATTGTGTCTTGTGACAATAATTTCTTTTGTACTATGGCTCTACGCTGGTCACCTATTCTTTGCCGGCTAACTTGCATAGCCGGGTATTTTTCTAAAAACTTGGTGTGAAGCGAGGGAAGGTATGCATTTTTGTCCGTGTCCATATTAGTGAGATGAAGATATGTGCGTAGGATGAATTTATTCATTTCAATGGTCCATTTCCTACGACTTGTTGCATTTCTAGCGATGGGTACAGTATCGTCGACAAAATTTGTCTCCTGTACAACATCTGCTGACTGTATACTGAAAGATGATAAAGATGGCGTCGGAGTGATGCGAAATGATTGTGATGATGATGGAATTGATGAAAAAAGAGATGAAGGTGATGACGAAGATAGTTGTGAAGTTTCGTCATCAATTTGAGGCTGATTTGCCTGAAGTTGTTTTTTTGTTTTAGATCTTGTATTCATTTTATTCCCACGATTAGCTAGGGACTTAAAGTCAACCACAGCAGAGCCCTGCGTTCACTGTGGCAAGGGTTGATAAAACTGGAGGTCCCCGATTATCCAGAGTTGGCACACTAGCGACTAGCGCATACCCCTAGCCACGCAGCCCTCGGCATGTGCGACCTTGGCTTAGATTGTATCTCTCTTAGTCTGGCTCCTCACCCTAGACCTATCCCGGCAAAGTTAACTCTATCGACACAGACCTAGAGCTCATTGAAACACGCAAGCCCCACCACGTCGTCAACGTAGAGATACGGCGGTGGGGTTATTATTATTATTCTCTTTATTTTTTGTATATACATATAAATTACATTTTTAAATATTTCAATATAAAAAATACAAAAACATTTAAAAATATAAAAAATAGTAGTCCACCGATGGCAGGAGCAGGGTCCAAGCTACCGGCGGTTAGGGTTGCAGAGACAGGAACCTCCTCACAATGCGAGCCGTATCGAGGAGTACTGCCTTCTGTATCAGGCCTTTGATCCAACCGTGTAACGAAAGCCTCGACAGATGGTCGTCGAGGCTTTTAGCCAGTAGGCCATTGGCCGTAACGACGATCGGCACAATGACAGCCGAGTCCACATTCCACATGTCGACAACCTCGTGTGCTAAGTCAAGATATTTAATCTGTTTTTCTTTCTCGGCTTTCACGAGGTTCTCGTCATGTGGGATGGTGACATCCACTATCATTGCGCGGCGCGCTAATCGGTCTATCACTACTATGTCAGGCTTATTGGCAACAATAGTCCTGTCAGTAATGATAGACCGGTCCCAGTACAATGTGACACGGTCATCTTCGAGAACTGGGTCGGGCACATACTTGTAGTACGGTACCTCAGATTCCACAAGCTTGTACCTCAAAGCAAGTTGCTGATGGATAATCCTGGCCACTTGGTTATGTCTGTGCAAGTATTCGCTGTTAGCCAGACGAGAACAACCAGAAATAATATGTCTGATGGACTCACCCGGACGGTGGCATGCCCGACACATGTCAACCGTCCCGTCCTTCATTATATGTTTTCGGTAGTTGTTCGTCAGAATAACTTCGTCCATAATCGCACAGACAAAACCTTCAGTTTCCCCAAAGAGGTCACCGAATCGTAGCCAGGATACGGACGCTAAGAAATCCACATCGGGCCCATGAAGAGCCCGATAGAAGCGCCCGTGAAGCTCCTTGCTTTGCCATACCTGCTTGCGGTCATCGGTAGTAAGCACTACAGGTTTGCGCCAGTTCTCTTTAGCCATGGACAGCGGGGTGAGTCCCTTGTCCACTGCGACCACATCCCGATGCATACCCACTTCGGTTTTTAAAAAATAATCCCTGAGGTTGCACACCTCGCGGTTGTGGAGTGTCTTAGCATTTAAGAAGCCTCGACCTCCGCATTTCCGCGGGATGTACAACCTCATTACCGATGATCGTGGGTGATGCATCCGGTTTGCAGTTAGCAGTGTACGGACCCTTCTATCCAGGGCGTCGAGTTCGGTCTGAGTCCATTTGAGTATGCCGAAAGAGTACATTAAAACCGGCATGACCCAACCGTTGAAGGCGCGCACCTTATTTCCACCCGATAAAAGGCAATTTAATACCTTTTTCAGGCGGCCAAAGAAGCGCTCCTTCAGCGATTGCTTCATGTCAGTAGCATTAATGCCTAACGCTTCCGACATACCCAAATACTTATAGTTTTCGGATGACGAGAGGGATCTAAGGTGTATGGAATCCGAGAGTTGAATCCCTTCGGATTCCACAATCTCCCCTCGCTTTACATGCATGACCGCACATTTGTCCACACCAAATTCCATCCTGATGGCACTACTGAAACTTTCAGTTATTTTCAGTAGCTCCATCAGTCGCAAATTGTTGGGGGCAAAGAGTTTTAGGTCATCCATGTAAAGGAGGTGGGATATGACCTGACCACCTCTTTTCAACCGATAGCCTAGACCTGAATCCTCCAGCAATGTGCTTAGCGGATTCAGGGCTAAGCAAAACCAAAGAGGACTCAAACTATCGCCCTGAAATATTCCCCGTTTAATCCATATAGGTTCATCGTTCTCTTGAATTTGCCGACATCCTGGATATCGAAGGACCGTCTTCCATTGCCCCATACATGACGCAAGAAAGGTGCGTAGAGTTGCATCTATTTTGTACAACTCCAACACCCTCGTGAGCCATGCATGCGGCACAGAGTCGTACGCCTTCTTGTAATCTATCCAACATGTCGACAAATCCTTGCGGGATCGACGAACCTGTTGGCTTATGGCCATGTCGATGAGGAGTAGCTCCTTAGTACCACGGGACCCGTTCCTACATCCATTTTGAGAGGCAGACATGATAGAATTGCCAACAATATGTTCTGTTATTTTAGCTCTCAAAATGGATGTAAGAAGTTTATAAACCGTCGACAAACATGTGATCGGTCTATAATTCTTGGGTTCCGTGGTACTACCTGACTTATAGAGCAGGTGAGTAATACCAGTTGTGAGAAACTGGGGTAGCGACCCAGACTCTAGACATGACTGGAATTGCGATGCCAAGCGCGTGTGTGAACTACTTAGCCATTTTAGCCAGAAGTTGTGCAGTCCGTCCGGTCCCGGTGATTTCCAGTTCGGTACCGGACGAACTGCTGTGGCCACGTCTTCTGGTGTTATTATTATTTTTTCCATTTCTGGAATAGTTTCACACACGCTCTCGTAGTCGCTCATCCAGTGAGCCTCAACGTGGTGGGCGGGCACCGACCAAATGCTACGCCAGAATGCATTCGTGGCGACATCATCCGGGCGGTGCTCGCCCGCCACATCCTGTTCAGGTCGCTCCCAAGCTCTGTATACCCACCTCTCATCGCTCTGGAACATACGATTCTGTGAGTATCGGTCAACCCGCCTTTTATACCGCCGAATACGGTTTGCCCATGCACAAACTTTCTGCTTCAGGAAGTCGATGCGCTCTACGATGCGGGACATGTATTCGCGAGGACTGATTCCAGTCCCCGAGAATGCTCGCCTCACAAAGCGCATCACTCGTGGTCTTGTGTTGCCCTCCCTGAAGCAGTATAGTTTGCCGATGAGCACCCTGGCCCCATCGATACGACGCTCAATCCTGCTTTGCCAGGCTGGTACAGCTGGCTTTGGTCGTATAGCTAAGTCATTTTTTGGAAACTTGACGTTAGCTAAACGACATGCCGCAACAGCCGCGCAATACAGGATTGAGTGTGTATCGACGAGGTCTTCGCTGCTCTCAAAGAAATTCTTAAGCAGCGAATCCAAGGCACACACCAGCGCCCTATTTTTTCTGTGCATGGGTAACCGTGGTAATCGGGGCCTAAGTTCGGTCGGTGTTGACCTATACTCACGAAGCGCATCCTCCAGTGCGCTCCTCAATCGATCATTGTACTGGCTACATACTGTATCAACCCTATCATCTGCCTCATTACTTACATGATTGGACCGCGGAAGGATTGCATTAAAAGCAGGCGCTTGTACCGCGGTCTGTGTCGAAGTCAAGACGATATGGTTGCTCAGCATCTCTGAGCGCAGCCTATCAAGTGCAGCATCGTCCAACCTATGGTTGCGTTGGATGACCCGCACCTGATCCGATAATCGTTGCGCCGAGACGTTTACGGTTGGTTCAAATCCCTGAAACAGAGACAGCATCCTAACACGGTACGCAGTGAGGTTAGTTCCCCCCTCTGTAGACCCGTAATATGCGCGCATGACGTTCTCGTTCATGGACTGAGTCCATCTCATGCGCTGCACACAACCACCGGTAGCGGGGACCTGGCTCGGGGCCGGTTGGCCCCTGGATCCCAAGCTCTTCGGTGGCCGGCCTCTCCCCTGCCGACGTACAGGTGTTGGCGACGTCGGCGGGGAAAAATACTCGTCGCTCGAGCTCGACGCGGCTGCAACCGCCGGTGTCACTGGTGATCCGAGGTCCGGCGGCGGCGAGGCGGAGCTGAGCGGCGAGTCCGGGGATGGTGGGCGTGCGCGTCGCGTAGCTGCTCTTGTTATCATTGTTTCGTCGACATTTTACTATATTTTCAATTTATTTTTGTGACAGGTGTCACAAACTGTCTGTAGTGGACTCGTCATTCTGTTCATAATTTTGATAATTTTCATGTTTATTGGTATTCTGTATTTTCATGTAGGTAATGCTATTAATTGTTTGAAATTTTACAAAACTTTCGATATAATTATACTACTAAAAACAATGAAATTGGAAATTGAATTATAGAAATTTACGGACGACGTACAATGACATCCAGAGTTGCCATATCATTATTATTATTATTATTATTATTATAAATATATAAACTGTTAAACGTAATATCAAATTTACAATATCCCTTCCAAGACGGAAGCTTTAAAAGACTGCGGGTAATAAGAAACCTTACAAATTCATCACAATAATATCCGTCAGAACATCTGTCACTTTATATCTTTAAACTTACTTTTGTACATTTTCTATTTAATCTCTCCACTTAATAATATATTTTAGTATCTTAAGCAAGCATTCAAATAAGTTCTGATGATGATTGATTGGTCGGACAACCTCTGTGAGCCACTTTAGTCGTCCTCATTTCGTAAGACGTAATTTAATTATGGTATGAGGTAACCCAGTACCTACCATTTATTAGATACTAATATTCTTTGAATGATTGTGGTTCATCCATGTCCTTCAGTAAGTTCTTTTTCCTCAACAATAAATAAATTCCAGTAATTTTGACTCACAGCTTGGATTACGACACTCACAACAATATTTGTAACCTACAAGATTGTAAAACATTATGATGCGCTTGAGCATTGTGTGAAACCTGTACTCCCTATATGGGCTACCATATGTCCCTTGACCTGATTATAAGATACTTCAGCTTTATTCGGACTTAAAATATAATTTTGTTCTGTCACTTTGCACTTATAGATGCTGGTGACATTTATGGGCAGTAACAAGAAGCTTGTATGAAAGTAATGTAACAATTTTGTATACGGTACGGTCTGATAAAATACAAGAGCGACTCTTGGCGATAGATATTGTTCTTTAAGGTATTGCGATATGGTCATGTGATGTGGAAGAATGACGATACCATCACTCGGCGTTTTATGATTAAAATAGGAGTGGAGAAGATCATGTCTTTCTACCAAGATAATCATTAAGATCTAGGTAGATATCTACCAACATTTTGTAGGTAGCTGTTTCTCTTACAACAGACTAATATTCGTCCATGTTAATATCATTTAATCCTGAGGTCACACGACGTAGCCCCGACTAAGCGTGACAAATAGATTACGAGATGGTTTGTTTACCTCGCCGGGTAAATTCGGTGGCTTTGTCTATCAAAATACCGTGTCGCTGGAGCTTTAAGGACTTAGGGTCCTTTTAGTGCTGACTCATACCGATATAGAAGAAGGTTTGTTGCTACACAGGGTATATGCATAAAGGTTTTATCTTTTTATGTTACAGACCGATCGTCTACTGGCAACACCTAAAACATTCAGTATAGCTGTAGGCTTGCACCAAGGGTCGACTTAAGAGATACTTCTTCCTATAGATATTGGACGCTCTAACATCTTCAGACATACAGTTAGAGACATTTTGATGTGGTTGTTTGCCGACGACATTGTTTTGGTCCGTGAAGATGGGCTTGAAATCCATTGTAGTTTGGAGGAAAGGCAACAGATGCTCGAGAGTCATCATCGGCCTAGCCTTTTCCCAAATATGTTGGGGTCGGCTTCCAGTCTAACCGAATGCAGCTGAGTACCAGTTTACATGGAGTGACTGCCTATCTGACCTCCACAACCCAGCTACTGCTCAACACGATACCCCTTGCTAAGACTGGTTGTCAGACTTTCGGGACTTTCTAATCGAGATTAAACTAAATCAGTGTACCAAATTACTTGGTGCATTTAAAAATCTGTCTGACACGTTAAGTATCAACTACACAACAGCCAACTGAACGAAAACAATCTTCGTTTAGCAGGCTCGCATCCAAAACTAGTAGTAAGTACAGTCGTTGAACTTCCAGCTCACATCCTAAGAAAATTCCTGAACTTCCGCTTCTTGTAATTATGCCATTCTGTGTGTGCATTCGTTCTATTTCTCTTCGGCCGCTAATGACCCCGAGAATAGTATCGCGGCTGTCCTAATGGGAATTTATGTTTACTTTGACTGATGTATTTCTGTGACCTGGGGTGCTCATTTTAAATTGTGAATCGTAAAAAGCTCGTATTTAAATGGGGGAAGTGTGTAAAAAGATGGGTTGTGGTCCATGCTGATCTAAATTCAAGTTGAATTCGCTTATAATCAATTAAATTAAGAAAGTTGAAATTTCAAATTTAGATCCTTTGTTAACGTCTTTTCAAACAATTATAGAGCTGTTCTTTGAAGTGCGTTTAATTGATTAACAAAAAAATTAAATCGGTATTGCCGATTGATCGGTTAAATTAATTCTTAAAATAAAACACTACATTAACCAACCCATGTTGAAGTGTTAACACCAGCTATAAAAGATCATAAATTACTTAAGTAATTGCATGCAAACCAATAAAAAGTAGCTAGGCCGCCACCCACAGTGTTCCGAGTACTGTTTAATAGGTACCAAGTAGTAGTAGAAGTCAGATTCCTTCAACTGACTCCTACGCCTAGTGATAAGATAGAGTCGCATTGTTTATTTTTAGTACGTTTTCTATCTTAACGACCTCTACCCTTTCAGATTGAGCAAAATTCCAACAAAAACGACTTGAATGAACTCATTATCATACTAATTAAAATATGTTGTAAGTTCAGCCTTAAGTCTTCGAAAGAACTTTTACGAGTCGATGGTAATTTTTAGAATATTTGGGCCAATTCGACCCTCGAAGTTGTAGGCGTTTTACACCTGGGGCATTTTAACACAGCATCCACATTGGGTGTCAGGCGGGACCATTTAGGCAGGTCATATTCACAGCGACCACTGAATATATACCTAATAGCAATACAGCGACGTACCCAAGTACGTATATGTAAGTGATTCGAAAGAACTGAAACTCAAATTATCGTTATTCAAATGTTTTAAATAAATAAAAATAATCGACTATCATATAGTGAACAGTGTCCTATATTTTATTGTCCTTATAAAGATAAAAAAAAGCTTGATTTCACTGTTTCAATTCGATAGAAATCCTGTTGCCCTGAAAGTAAACCCGAACATAGTTAGGGAAAGACAAAGCTGATGAGGAGAATCGCTGTGAAGACGAAATTTTACGATGCTTTAGATTTTACTATTGAACAATTACTGTAATTCATTGATTTTCGTGAATCTCATTGCGTATGTTGTTGATTGTTGGAAAAACAGAGATATAAATAGAAAAATGAAAATAATTTCTGCTCTATAACATCGGTGATTACATGGTGATAAAAAGTTCTTACGTAAATAATTATATTCATGCATTCATTGCACTAACCTTCATCCATGGTGAGTGCTTGTGTGCCGACCACCACAGCAAGCAGCGCCAGGGCTCGCGCGCACATGGCCAAAGAAGCCATGTCTGCTGAAACACCATACTTTTTTGTAGATCATGAATTAAATCACTGTCAATTAAATAAATTATTAATAATATTAATTGTTTCTCTTATGTCCATTACAATAAAATGTTTTCTTTTTGCTATGGAATATCAAATATGCCAGTTCTTTTTTATTTTTTACTGTTATAACTATTTTGCAGATGAATGACCGATAGGCATACATAAATTAAAAAACCGCAGTAACCAGGTAGGTACTTCGATATTCTACTATTTTATTTATTTAGAAAACGTATGAAATATATTTTCCGTATTTTATTTACCGCGTTTTTATAAGCTTTATTGGAACACTATTTTCCCGCGTAAAGTTTCGATTGTGCGCAAGCTCGGATGGACAAGTGCGCGTGCGCGAGCCGCTTACGCGCTTTTCAACTGCCGCGATCTCGGGTCAAACGCACGTATTACAGTTTCATAATGAACGAGATATCTCGTATAGCATTATTCATGGTTAAGTAACTGACTACCACTTGAAACAAATAAAATACTAAGGATACAGTAAATAAACGATTAAAACTGAAACGAGAATGCAACGATTTGTGATAATTTACATTAAAAATATAGATTACTTTTTATTCTTCTTCTTACTTGTTGAAACGGAAATTGAGAAAGTCAGACAATATACAAGCATAAGCAACAAAAATCTTATTATTTAATCAATCGCTGTTGGTATTTTACATAGTTTTCATTCACCAAGGTATTTAAAAGACCCGCCATAATGTTACGTCAAACTACGTCAATCATACGTCACAAAATAAGCTCTATGGTATTTTCTATCACAATCGTATTCTTCGTAGATAAGTCGAATCACGCCATTTTTAACCTGTGGTAAAACTCAATTTCTTTTTTTTATTGTGGCAATAACGTTGTTCTGCCGTTTGTCGATGGTCAATGTTTGAGTGATTTGTCGCAATCGCAAATGTCATAGTATTTTTTGAGCTCAATAATATCAGGATGGCAGAAAACAGAGAGGAAACTCTAGCAAATTTTCAGGTAAGAGTGCCTTTATAAGTTAGCATCATCCTAATTTTCCTATCACTACTCTTTACTGTTGCAAAAAGGTTATGTAGTGTATAACAACAGTGACTCTTAATTCTCGTTTATCTCTTTGTGCTCTGGTCTTATCGTAGTTTTCAAAGATTTTTTCAAAATTTCTTTGTCCCTTTTGTGTAACTGCATAGGTTTTTCAATCGTGTATCGTAATTTGCACACGTGTTATACGTTTCAAATTATGCCTTTATCGTTTCTTTGTGCATCGTTTTGTCGTTAACTTCCTTGAAGTTACTGATCTACAAGGTAAACCTAGTGGTTGGTGTTTACTGCGTTCTTCAATTGCGTAGTATATTTAATTGAGGCAACTTTATACTTCGTTTATATTAATTAAACAAATAATTCTAGGGTATAACAGCCATAGAAGATGTTGCAGAAGCTATATACCACCTAGAAGAAGCAAATTGGGACTTACTTGTAAGTACACTTCTTTTTCATTCTTATTTTAAACTGTAGAAACTATAAAACATATAATAGGATAGTATAATTGGATGTCATTTTTATGCAATTCATCACACTGCTAAACATTTGCTTCATACAAAGGGTTTCTAACTTTCTATTGTGTCATGTCCTTATATGGGTTTGTTTATATTTTTATTTCATTCATATGTCACATTTGTCACTGGTCAAAATGGTATGCTAGTTGGTTATCAATCTAATTTTCATGTAAACATTTGTAAAATTTCAAATGAAGCATTATTTTCTTAGTTGTGAAAAATATGGTTGTTTGACCTTCTCAAAACCTGCATGTCATCACGTCTCAGCTATCATTGATTACTCATAGATCAGCACTATTAAATTAATGTTCAGTGTTCACTAATATATTCACATAATATCATGCCTGTAATCCCAAAGGGTTAGGCAGAGCTGCATCCTTAGTTTACCCACATTTTGCCAGTTATGTTTAAGTCCCATTTAACAGAGGGGCCAGCTTATTCACATCAATTAGGCACCTGGGAATTGAACCCAGGACCTCATGCTCAGCTTGCCTAGTGTAACCAATAGACCACTAGACCTTAATTATATGGCTACACCAATATTTTTTGTTGTTTAAATTATCAGGAGACATCTCTCTGGGTTGTCAAGTGTAGTATTCCATTATTTGCTTGCAATTTTTCCTCTAAATTACCTGAATTCAAAACTGTCAACTCAGTTTTGAGTTTAGGTAAGATCTCAAAACTGTGTTGGATATTGGGCTAGTGTACCTACTGTGGGATCATGGAAGGCTCACTAGTTCCCATGATCCCTGGTGCAAGTGTAGGAAATAAACACCAGAGTGGTTTTTAATCAGTAAGAGTCTGTCAGACCCTTCCACCCGCCCATGGTGGAGGATATCCATGAGGATTTTCCACACTGGCAAAAAGAAACTGTGGTGATAGCTGCATTGCTTTCTATTGTAATTGTGGCAATATGCTGTGTTTCAAAATAAACACTTTTTATTAAAATTTTGTAACAACTTACATAAGTTCAAGTTCATAGAGGTCAAATAGCCAGTTGCTATTTATATAACACTTGTGTTCAGCTACATCAGGTAAAATGGAAGCTGACCTCAACATTGGGAAAAAGCTAGACAAATTATCAACTTCCAGCATTATACATATGCACTGCAACATAACTCCCCACTCTTAATCATATTTGATTCTCATAATTAACAAGTGTGCCACTGTAACGTTCCACTATGAAAATCATTAATTAATTGCTTGAATCCTGTTATTTGCAACACTGATAGCTATCTGCAACTCCATGACTGAGTACATGCTTTGTGTTGTGAGACTATTTCCCAATCTACTAACTATAAATAAGCTTAATAAACATAACATCCTGTATTCCCCGAAGAGTTGGGCAGAGGTGCACCTATAGTAACCGGTTCATTCCACCTGCATTTCGCTAGTTATGTTTAAGTCCCATGTAATAGGGGTGAGCCTTTTGCCATCAACCCAGCACAAATCTAGTCTCTGAGCTTCTAATGAGAAATATTCTATAGGAAAAACTCTATAACACTTTGCCCAACCTGGAAATTCAACCCAGGACCTCACACTAGGCCGTCGCGCTGGGGAGATTAGACCAAGGATAAGCCTCGTTGATCTAGGTCCCCAGCGCGACAGCCTAGCATGAGGTTCTGTGGATTAAGTGGATAATTATATCTGTCCACTGGCTATAGGAAGGTGTCATTCAGGAAACTTTAGTAAAACATTTAATTGTGTTTTTAGGGTTCCCTACCGAAATGGTAAAAAGTATCCCTTATGGTGCAACTCAGTCTGTCTGTCTGTGTACTCAGTAGGTACACCTCTGCCTAACCCTTAGGGGAATACAGGCGTGATGTTATGTTTCTGCAGAAAAAAATATTATGATAGTGTAAGTGTAGTGTAGTGTGTGTGTGTGTAAACAGCCACACAGGTTAATCGAAGGTTAAGCTACACTTGCCGAGGTCATTATGTAGATGGGTGACCGTAACATATCGAGACTCCTCCGTGCCTCAGAAAGCACGTTAAGCCATTGTTCCCGGTTGTCATTTCTAGATCTTTGACAGTCGTTACAGGGGTTACTTCTTACTCCTTACCAAGGGGTATCGTGTTGACCAGTAACTGGGTCGGATAGGCAGTCGCTCTATGTAAAACACTGGTATTCAGCTTAATCCGGTAAGACTTGAAGCCGACCCCAACAAAGTTGGGGAAAGGCTAGGTAGATGATGATAGCGTAAGTATAGTATGGTATATCGGCCTGGTATCCGTAAACCCACGCCGCGTATTTTGCGTACGGGTGGGGAAATAGCTTATTAGATCCTGCCTAACTTACCTAAGTATATAACAACACAATAATAAGGTTCTATTATAAATACTCGTTCAAGTTATGAAATGAGCGTCGACCTTTGTTTCTGACATTACTTAGTTTTACGCTGAAGTCCAATTAGTAATAATGAGTGAAGCCAATTATTTCTAATCATCCGCTTTCTCGAACCACTTGTTGTATGGTAACGAATATATTATAATTAAGACCAATGTATAAGCCTACATATTGCTGAAAATCATTACTCATTCAAGTTAACCAATTTACAAGAGTCTCAACAAACAGCTAAGGTACCTCGACTCTTAGATATAAATAAACATTTCCTTGTTTTTTGCATTTGCTAGGTTTCGAGAGAAAAGATGAAAGAGGACCATTATTTCATTTTAATTACCTTTTTATACCTTTGATTTATGAAATTGGTTTAGTAAGCCGTGTTAATCAAATAATTAACTAATGGTCAAAATTCGTCTGTTTCCGCTTTCTGCACTACTTCGTCGTATAAACTTTGACAAAAAAATATAAACTCCATGCGCGCAATATTCTTAAAAAGGGATCCGAAGTTTTTGCTTTACTCATTAATACAATACTAGTGGTCGCGCCGTGGAAGTAATTCGGCTGGCTTCTGCATTCCCTCTCAATGTAAACTTTAACTACGCCTAATCCCCGGTGCGCGCAATATTCTAAAAAAAGGATCCGATTTTGCTTCACGCATTCATTTTTCGCAACTTTAACTATACCAAATTGGACCGGATCCATTTTTAAGAATATTGCGTGGATTTGGCATAATTAAAGTTTATATGGAGAGTGAGTTCAAAAGATAGCCGAATTACTACCACTGATCGACCACTTTTAAACTGGAATCAGAACTTTGAAGAAAAAACTTATTTAAAAGAGTAAGTGCGGAGTTTCTGGCCCATTCTTCTACACACGAAATTACCTTTTAGAAGGGGCAACCAGATTCATTTAAGTATTTAAAATGTTTTAAAATTTAAAGTTAACGTTAAAAGCGCCTATTTAATGGTCTAATTGAAATAAATGATTTGACTTAGAAGACAAACCATGGTATGGAATATGCTGATATTCTATGAATGTGTATAGAAAATATTTTACAAGTTCAACACGTAAGTGTGTTTAAGAAGAAGAATAGAAAGAAAGAATTTTTTTTTTCTGGATTCTTTCTTTTGTTTATGTTACAAGTACAGAAGCCAGCACATCAAGCTACCCCAATGTGTCAAATTTCTTTGATAGTTTTTCAACTTTATCGAAGAAGAAATAAGGTTCATGTTCAATTGGGGAAAATTTACAGTTTGGGGTTGATGTGCTGGCGTCTGTACTTGTTTCACTCAATAAAATTTAAGTAGTAATAAAATCTTGTATAATGTGAAAACGATGTTTTCCCTGCGTTCCATGTATGGAATCGATATGTTTACATGTTGTATGTACAGTCTGGGAATTTTATTGTTTTTCTAATTGACACGCGGCAATTCGCCGTTTATAGCCATTTTATACAAGCGGCAAAGAATAACCGTTACTTTGCTTTTTCCCAACTATGTTGGGGATACCAGTATTGTACATGAGGTACAATAAATAAAAGTGCTGATTCTCAGCCCAATTTGAATAAATGAATTTTGATTGCCAAAGATCTGCAAATACTATATCCGGGAGGCACAGAGAAGTCGCGATATGTAATGAACGGTCCCCATCCACAGACTGACTCCGGCAAGTGTAGCTTAAACATCGATCGACCCGTGCGGCTGTTTTAATTTAGCCACGAGCTCCTACTGATATCTTTCACAATATGATGCCATCTCACTCACTCTCACTAAATGATTGTTACAGGCAGCCATCAACCGAGTGATGCCACAGGATGCGACCAGCTCATCAGCACATGACAACGATAGTCATGATGTTGAGATGATAGACGATGATATATCTGTGATAACTCCAAAAACTCACCCACCAGGTATGGACTACATTATTATTATAATAACTTATCTTATCATTTTCCAATTCATCGTGATTTTATTCATAAAATTGACAAATTGTATTATTTTACTTTAGACTAGCGAGATGCCCCTTTTGTTTCTTTTGATGGATTTTATGACTCGTCAAAACATCAAGATTTTTTATTTTATCAGTAATCATAAACTCTTAAACTAAGAACTCACACAGACACCCGAAAAGCAACTTTTTTACTTTGTATGTGTTTATCTTCCTGTGTCATGTACGATGGATAAGAGCAACGCAGGACCGATTGGGGAATTTGTTCCGCCATTTCTTCTTCCCAGCAAAAACACTAGGAAGTGGTGAAGGGTGGGCGTTTTGGGGGACTCATATGTATAATACGTTTACATATGAGTCCCCCAAAACGCCCACCCTTCACCACTTCCTAGTGTTTTTGCTGCGAAGAAGAAATGGCGGACGTTCAAAAAGTGCTGATTCTCAGCCTAATTTGAATAAATGGATTTTGATTATAGTGGGAAATCTCTGGGGAGGGTCTTTTGACGACCGATGTAACGCGGCGGGCGAAGGTCCGCCTGCGACGCAGGAGGTTGCGATTCTCGCCTTGGGACAAATGTTTGTACGATCTACAAAGATTTGTTCCGGGTGTTCTGGGTATTTGATATACGATTCGATATAATAAAAAAATATCTATCTATGTTATGTATTGTATGAAGTATATCATCTAGTATAATCACCGGCACGTAACTTGGCAAGAGTCGTTAGATGCGCACAAGTCGTTTTTTAGGTCTCTTTGGTAGTCAAGCAGGACGCGGGGTATGAGGTACGTCAATCCGAGCGCGCGATTGGTGCAACAGTCGACTGTTGCCTCCCGAACTCCCGATTACACTTGCGTGCACGAAAGTTGTACCCTTTGTTTTTGATGTGTTTATGTTAAAGAGTTATTGTTATTGTTTTTAAATTTAGTTTTTGTTACGAGTTGATTATTATTGTTGTTGTTTTAAATTAAAAAATGAAGGCGAAAAAAGGTATGCCTTTTTTCGCATACTTTCCTCGTATGCATATTATTTATAACTCCCAATAAACTTTACGAATTCCACTCCCTTCTTCAACTTTCTTCTAATCAGATATTATTAAATATAAATGATGGCAATAACCATAAAATAATGACGATCAATAAAAGTCACCACTTTCTTGTTCCACTAAGTGCACGATGCGCGAACTTACCCCCACTACGCCAAAACCTTGCCTACTTACTTGCCGGTGACTATACCCATAACACAAGCTCTGCTTAGCTTGGGACCAGATGATGCTGTGTGGATTGTCCAGCATTATTTTTATTTGTTTATTTATGTGCAGCAGAAGAGGTCTTTTAGCTGTATGATGAACCCAGTTTCCTTACCAATTAATGTTTGTTCCGCAGACCGGGAAGACCGTAATCAAGCATCAACCTCGACGCCTTTAAATTTTACCCCCAATCCTATTGCTGAACTACAAGTTCATTGTAATAATAAAATACATGAAGTTAAAATATCTGTGAATGCGACAGTCGGTGAGTATTACTTTATTTATGGGCAAAACACATCACGCCTGGATACCAGAGGGGTAGTATAGTACACCCACATTTTGCCAGTTCATGTAATATGGAGGCGAGCCTATTGACATCACCCAGGCACATATCCAGACTCCGCGATGCTACTGGGAAATTCCGGATGGATAAAGCCAATGCCACTTTGACCGACTCAGAATCGAATCCTGGGCCTTATGCTCAGCAGAGTAGTGCTTGCGACCGCAAGACCAAAGAGGCAGTGATCTAATAACATGAGTAATTAGATCAACAAGTGACCGCTTCCATATACAATGGTAGTAAACAAGGCATTATCTGCCAATTAACTTCTATCTTTCTATTCTAACATAATCAAAGGGTTCTGAATTCTGTTTTGTTTCGCATTATAAAATAGTTCCTCTTTGTCTTTCTGTGTCTACTTTTTACTTACACAAGCTACCTATTCCATATTTCCAATTGATGTAATTCCCACTTAAACAAAAATCAACTATAAACTAGTGTAATTAAGTCGAATTTTGCATGACTAGAACTATGGAAAAAGTCATAAAAATTGGTGAAGCTGTAATGTAAACTGAACTTTATTTAGGGAAGTTAAAGTCGTTTTTATAAAAACATATTTAAGTTTATTCTTTTGGTAGCTAAATTGCAAACGCTCTTTACGTGAGGTTGTATAAATAAAATACGGCTTCAATTACATTCATCCATGTAATAACTGATCTCATAGTGGACCTGTTATGTGGTTTACAGTTACAAAACCAATTTCAACACATTTATTTAAACTAGCAACATTGCATGTAATGTAACCTCTTTTATTGTCTAGGTGACTTAAAAAAGGAGTTAGAGAGCAAATGCGGCGTGCCAGTCTGCAGACAGCAGCTGTCGGGGCTGGGCGGCTCGAAGGCCACCAACAACGCGACGCTACAAACGCTCAACCTACCACAAAATGCCGTGTTGCGACTTAAAGCTGCCGAAACTCTTATGACGGATGATGAGTGCGTGCTATTTCGAAATATGCTTGTTTTCATGCCTTTTGTTTGTAAACTGATAATGTGTGTGAAGTGGAACCGCGTAACAAGGTTAATGGAAAATCTTAATAACATTTTGACGACCGATGTGGCGCGGTGGGCGAAGGTCCGCCTGCGACGCAGGAGGTTGCGGGTTCGATTCCCGCCCTGGAACAAATGTTTGTACGATCTACAAATATTTGTTTCGGGTGTTCTGGGTATTTTACTATGTATAATAAAAAATATCTATCTATGTAATGTATTGTATTAAGTATATCAGTCATCTAGTACCCATAACACAAGCTCTGCTTAGCTTGGGGCTAGATGATGCTGTGTGGATTGTCCAGCATTATTTATTTATTTATTTTATTTTATTTAGACGACCCGGAAATCACACTCAGTGATTATGATTATAGATGGACAGTATTTTGATAAACACCTAATATACAAACGATTTTCTGGGTGTTTACCAAAGCACCGGGTTCAAACCCGGTGGATTGACCATCTATAATCACGGTCTCTAAGTTTCCGACCTCTTCTTATTTAGATAACCCACCCCATGGCGTTGTGTAAATATTAAACTATAATAATGCTTTATTTCAAATTTTACAATTTTGCAGAATAGTGCTATGTCGAACAGACTATATAAACCTAAAAAAATTATACGAATACCACTAAGTTTAACCTCTGGCACCCAAGCAAAGATAAAAGTTGTGTTATGGGTGTCAGGGCTCTCTCTCGAAACATTTACCAAAAAAAAAATATAATCCAGTTCGGAGTTACAAATTAATTAATGTCACTAGCGATTGCCTGAGCAAGCAAAACAAAAATACGAGTTAAATTATAAATAAAAAAACTATGTATAAAAACTGAAGCATTCACTGTCTGCTACACCCTTAACTTGTGCCTTTTAATCAAAGGGAATCAATTTAGTGTTGCCATTCAATGGCGCAAAATTCACGTGGTGATGGAGTGCATGTTTATAATAGGGATGTGTCCTAGGTAAAAATATATTAAGTCTATTTAATCCGTCAGTAACATTAACAAAAAATATTAAGACACGTATTTTTTGCTTACTTAATTCAATAAAAAGTGACAATGACATAGCACATCAAAATTCAGGAGAAGGGGCTTGTGACGTCACGCGCAATATCAACGCACTATACCGTCGTCATTTTTGGTTTACGTGACAAGAAAAAATACGTGTCCAGTATTTTTGAATAATCCAACTTCCGGACCAATCAGATTTTTTAAGGACACTACCATATTATTTATATATAAAAACAATCTTTTGTATTTATTTTGTATATTTAATATGCTTTAATGGGTATATGTGTGCATGTAAATTTATTTAACCTTCTAACAATAGTCCTGTATAGTCATCGGCAAATTAGATGGCAAGATTTTGGCGTAGTGGGGGTAAGTTCGCGCATCGTACACTTAGTGGCACAAAAAAGTGGTAACTTTTATTGATCGTTATTATTCTATTGTTATTGCCATCATTTATATTTAATCATGTCTGTATAGAACAAAGTTAAAGAAGGGAGAGGAATTCAAGTTTATTAGGAGTTATTAAATAACGTGCAATTAAAATTCAAAAAAGTTTATATCAAAAAAAAAATTAACTAGTCGTCGTCACTATCCGTTAATAAAACTACCCTTGGCATCATATTGAAAGTCGCAATCGCAGAACACTATGATTGTGTTCTGCAAGTGTTTGGTCAATGCTGTATGTTTTAAATTGTTCTTTTTCCAATTTTATTAATTTGTATAACTCTGGTTTGAGCATACTTTCCTCGTATGCTATGCCTTTTCAGGAACTCTATCCTAAATTTAAAAACAATAACAACACTTAAGTTTATCACAACAAAAACAAATTTTCGTGCACTGAAATGTAATCGGGAGTGAACGGGACGAAGGCGCGGTGCGGGAGGCAAGGGTCGACTGATGCACCAATCGCGCGCTCGGATCGACGCTACCTCATACCCCGCGTCCCGCTTGACCACCAAAGAGACCTAAAAAACGACTTGTGCGCATCTAACGACTTTTGCCATCTTATTTGCCGGTGATTATATCTCTTAGTCTAACCCATACTAACACACCTTATTTTTAAACTACACGTTTTCTTTTTCATCAGTACTATTGAATCCACCAGGGTCGCAGAAAGGCTGACCACTACATATATACTGCACGTAGTAGCGGGCGATAAGGAGTTCACGCTCAAGTACCCGGGTACCAAGACAGTGCAAGAGGTCAAGAGAGACATATACTCGCTCACAGACATACCCGTCAGACATCAGGTCAGTGATACCCAGTTGCAACAGCGCATTTCTCTTCTCTACCCATCATCCTCATCTTGCCTTTATGCCGATTTATTTGGGGTCGGCGCAGCATGTCTTCTTCCATACATCTCTATTTGTCGTCATATTTACTGTACCCATATTCCGGCAACAATATGATTGTGAAACTTCCTCACAGTCGTCCATATTGCCTACCTGTAAGCATTATACAGTCTGGGAAAGAAGGTGGGTTAACATCGGACTCCCGACATAGAACTTCACGGTCCCTTCTGCTTCCAAGATTCTGAAATTCGGAGCCCGTCGCGAATAGACATATCCATGTTTAGACCCCTCATTCATTTCCTTTCATCAGGCGAGATCGTAGAAAATGAAAGTCGTCCCACAAAGTATGTTCAAGTTCGTTTTTTCTTTCTGTTTCCCACAGCTATGGACAGGATGGCCCGCAGTAACAGGTCTGGATGAGATGGTGCTAGCAATGGCTGGTCTTGAACTTCCTCAACACAGGCTGACCGTAAGAAGCGCGACCGGCAAGCAGAAAGAGTATAAGAGGGTAAATAGTACGGTACTGCACCCTTTACTAACCTATTTGTGTTGTACAGTGGCGGAATCATAAGCTAAAGCAGCTGTGTCTGTATTCTATCAACAAATAACGGCTCAAAAAGATGCCTCACTGAGCTCTTGACGTTCTATGTTGAAAACGAAATGAACAAATTGGTCAACCTTTTAATTCCGCAAAATAATCATTATTAACTAACACACTATTAAAGATTGTGACTAATGGCCATCCCTATTTTTCATAGTTCCCGATGGATGATTTGGTCCTGTGTGTCTCAAAGTTTACAAAATAATGTATTACTTCCAGATTATAGTTGAGAGCTCGGACAGTGAAAACAGTTCGGTCGAGGAAGTGGAAGACACAGCTGAAGGGTACACCGGCGAGGATGAAATGTTTGTTGACCTCGTGCAGTCTGAGAGACTGCAGCCGCTTAGTGAGTATACACTTAAACTAATTTAATAATAAAAACAGTTCAGTTTATAAGCAAATTGACTATCAACAAGTATCCACAAGTCCATAAATTCAAGACTCTACTGCAATTTTCCGTCCCATATGTACATACTTAAAATCACGAGGCAGAAACTACAGAACGCCATCTACTACGATCGTTACGATCCGGGCAAGCCTATTGCCAGATCCAGACTCCAAGTTGCTAAAATTAAAATTTCTATTGGGAAAGTAAGTAGTAAGTAAGTAAATTTTTATTTGTTTAAACATGGTGTATATGATACATTGCATGCAAGATAGTAATGAATACAGATTTAGTTCCTACATGTTCAGCCGCATATCGTGGCGTACAAATTGGTAGGAAGAGATGGTGCATCATAATTATATTTCATCATTATTCATTAAACATTAGATATCATTACAAGTCAATAAGCATATTTAAAAAAAACAATTCAATGTCAAAGTAATGTATAAAGCATTGTCATATTAAAAACAAAGAAACTTGTCTTCCTTCATAAATTCTGCTATACTGTAATATGCTCTTTCAGTTAGGAAGCTCTTCATTTTACTTTTAAGAGCAGAAATATTTAATGATTTCCATGATTTGGGCAATTTATTAAAAATGGTTGAAAAAAATGGCAAAACTCAATAACACTTTGCCCGACCTGGGAACCGAACCCAGGACCACACCCTGAGCAGCTTGGGACCACTAGATCAACGAGGCACTCCCAAAACATTATTTTCGCCCCTATTTCACTTGTGTTTATTATTTATGTTATAGTGTCAGACAGCGTGGAAGATGAGGCTTTAGGCTGCATAGAGTTCTCTCAGCGGTTCCGGACCCGGTACGGGCCCAACACGCCGCTCTTCTTTGAGGGCACTTTACAGGACGCTATCAAAGAGTCGTGTCTCAAACCTGCCAAAGAGGTGAGTCCTACTACCACAGAAGGGTTTTATAAAGAAACTAATACTTCGTCCGCGTGGATTTCGTACTCATTTCCCCTTCGAACTTTTAACATCCCCTCCAACCCATTTAAAGCCTAGTTTTGAAAATAATATATAGCCTATGTTACTCGCTGATAATGCATCATTCAAAAGAAGAGGTGAAAGAATTTTTGAAATTGGTAAGTAGTTTTTGAAACTTTTAAACTTTCCTCTTTCTAAACTTTCCGCTTCATTAGTTTATTATTAGTTCTTGTTTAGAAGAAGAAGTATTATTAGTTTAGAAATCGCCGGGTATTTATAACTCCTAGACTAATACTTCCCCAATGCCTTCAACTTATATTTGTTGTGCTTGTATCTCGATTGAAAGATCGATCTGTAGCTTTGGATTGAGATATTTTATTGAAATTGGCAATTACTTGGCCGACAGACAACTGTTGTTTCCAAACCTGACTGCTTATGCATGTATATTGCTTGAAATCATTACCTACAATAACTCTTTTTCAATACCTATAATATTAATATATAGTTATTTTCGCAGCGGAAACTCTTAGGCGTATATTTGCACCACGAGCAATCGGTGCTATCCAACGTGTTCTGCGCACAACTGCTCGGATGCGAAGCAGTGCTTCAGACCCTCGCCGCCAACTTCATAGTTTATGGCTGGGACCTCTCACACCCCGACAACAATAATATGTAAGATACAAGTAATTAATAGACCCCAATGGTAACACTTGTAGGATTATAATCCAGGAACACTGTTCCCTGTGGGCCCTTCTACTTGGGTAGCTGGCCAATTTCAAAATGACTTACGTTATTTGCGAAATCAAATTAGTGAATAAAATTTTTTGAAAATCTATATCGTCTATTTATAGTTAGTATTATTTAAGCAATGGAATCATGTTCCTATGACTATCAATGATTAAGCTTCGGATCTGTTCTGATGTTAAAATATCTTTGATGGACAGCAGTGGCGTGCACACAGTTTTAAGACAGGGTAGGCAGAAAATTTTACTCACCAAAAATACTGCACGTTAGTTTTGGTTCGTCGTCTTGTCGATTGATGATGTAGGTAATTGCGAAATGCCAGCTCAAATATCCATAGATTGACTGATTTTATAGACATATCAATTTACGGATATTCGAAGTGGCCTTTCGGCGCGTTTGTTTGATGTTTTGTAATGTTTATGTGATTTGCAAAATTTTAAATTATACGACTTTAACTTAGACCGCCTTATCAATGAGCTCAAATGCGTTTATAAATCTGCCGAATTCAAAAACCTTAGTATTTACAAAATTATAGAACATTTTTACGAAAATAACATAAATACAGTTTTTCCCGAAGTGCTGTGTTTGGCAAAATTAATTGTTACAGTTCCCGCGAGCAGTGCGTCAACCGAAAGGTCATTCTCGTCGCTAAAACGTATACACACCTACTTAAGAAATACACAAGGCCAGCAACGACTTACAGATCTTTCCATGATTTCAATAGAAAAAAACCTTCTTACGGAAATAAAACGCGTTCCCAACTTTTACGATTCCATATTGCAGACATTCTTACAGAAAGATAGGCGTGTAGATTTAATATACAAATAAAACAATCTTATATAGTATACTCACACCACTATCTTTTCACTGCTTTTATTTAAATTTTGCAAATCACATAAACATTACAAAACATCAAACAAACGCGCCGAAAGGCCACTTCGAATATCCGTAAACGCATCATGTTTTATTTTCTCAATACACACACCATCTGAACAAGTTTCACAGACAATATTATCCATTTTACACTCTTATTATCAACATTAAAATTCTAAA
Organism: Phlogophora meticulosa; assembly: GCA_905147745.2. Lineage (NCBI taxonomy): Eukaryota > Metazoa > Arthropoda > Insecta > Lepidoptera > Noctuidae > Phlogophora > Phlogophora meticulosa. The sequence continues at coordinate 4,211,325 of LR990534.1, forward strand.
TACATCGGGTATTTAGAATTTTAATGTTATTGTAGCGTAGTCACAAACATAACACACATCAAACAATATGGCGATTATTGACTTTTGAAAATAAGTAGTAAAAAGAGAAACATAATACGACAAAAAATTATGGTCATCTACTATATTAAAACTTTCGTTCGGAAATGTTCGGTACGAGTCGTAATTCTTCGTTAATATTACAAAAAGACACTGGCTTTTCATGCAGTTGTGTGCGTGATTTTTGTCGTTGTGTGTCAGCAAAACCCACGTAGCTATAGGAACGCACACACATTAAATCCGCATGACCATGACAGCACACATATAAGTCACTAAGAGAGTAATAATTTGTGTCTTTTGCCGTGGCAATGGCGAGGCGCTGCTAGTGCAGCGCGAATCGATGATGCAAAATTACGTCTTAGTCTTAATGATACCACCGGCACTCGATAGGTGGAGCTGATTTATGAATTAGGTATTTTTATCTTGTTTTGTTTATTGATAAAATAATATTAGATCTATTATCAGAACTAGGGTAGGCAGTGTCTTTCTGTCTTTATGGGCCGCACGCCACTGATGGACAGTGATATTGAGATACGGCTGATCCTACTCCAAAACGAAAGGTAGCAAAAAGTCGTTAGATGTGCACAAGTCGTTTTTTAGGTCTCTTTGGTAGTCAAGCGGGACGCGGGGTATGAGGTAGCGTCAATCCGAGCGCGCGATTGGTGCAACAGTCGACTGTTGCCTCCCGAACTCCCGATTACACATGCGTGCACGAAAGTTGTACCCTTTGTTTTTGTTGTGTTTATGTTAAAGAGTTATTGTTATTGTTTTTAAATTTAGTTTTTGTTACGAGTTGATATTATTGTTGTTGTTTTAAATTAAAAAATTAAGGCGAAAAAAGGTATGCCTTTTTTCGCATACTTTTTGAGCATACTTTCCTCGTATGCATATTATTTATAACTCCCAATAAACTTAACGAATTCCACTCCCTTCTTCAACTTTCTTCTAATCAGATATTATTAAATATAAATGATGGCAATAACCATAAAATAATGACGATCAATAAAAGTGACCACTTTTTTGTTCCACTAAGTGCACGATGCGCGAACTTACCCCCACTACGCCAAAACCTTGCCAACTTACGTGCCGGAGACTATAAAGCTAATGCCTTTAAATGATCTAATACGGATCTGCACATTGCAAAAAACATATGTTTCCAGGTTATTATCATCAGTAGCGAACGCGCTAGGGCCGGTAGCGAGCATGACGATACGTAACATCCCGTTGGACCGTATGCCCGCCCTCGTCATCATCATGCGAGTCCGGTCCAACACCGAGATATACTCTGTTATCAACGGTGAGTACACTCTAACTCGTAGCTAATCTCTAGGCCGGTTCTATATAAATTACCATCGACACGCTAATAACAGTGAGTGATAATGTTTTTGTAATTATTGTAACGAGCTCATATATAGTAAGAGACTTTATTGTATTGGCAGAACCTTGATTCTCTATGTTTTCGACCACTCAAGAAAATGAGAATAGTTTAGACGATGAAAGATGTAGTTCGTCTAAGAGTAGATTCTTGATTATGATATAGTGAAATAAGGTTCGTTATTTAACACCTTAACTGCCAGAAAACGAGACACAATTTAGAAAATGTATTGTTTGTGTATCACTTGGCGTTTAACGTGTTAATAAATGCCATAACATCAGTGAAGCCCTATCATTTTCAATAGTAAAATATCCCAGTCTTCGCTATCAACCGTAAAGAATACAGTTCATTCCCCAATGGATCTGGCAAGTTGATGCATAGCTCACATACATTTTTCCGGTTGTTTTAAAGTCAATAAACAAGCCTATGTATCTTGACTCTACATTCCTAGCTCCCTAGGAACCCGTCCCCAATTCCTAATATTGTATAGAATAACCCATCAGTTTGTCCGAACCGAGGATCCGGCCTAAGGCCGACTACATATGCAACGGTCGTGCTAAATAAAAAGAATCGTTAATCGAGTCTACTGCTAATTTAAAAAAATATTTCATTAAAATAAGACAAAATCAGCACTTTTTGAATTTCAAAGTTACAAAAGTCAGTCCCTCAAAACCAAAAGCAAGCGAGACTAGACCAGGAAGTCAGTCAGACCACCACTCATATAGGCCCAATTTCCCATCGTCATATAACTTTTACATGAGGAATTAATATGGCGTTTTGCAAGCTTGTATTTGTGAAAGTAATATGTCAATCCGCCATTTTTATTCCATACAAAAAGTGGTGCCTGTGATCGAGAAGTTGTGTGGAAATCGGTTTTCATGGTATGGGCATGTAATGAGAAGGAATGAAGACCACGTTGTGAGGAAAGTTTTGAGAATGAATGTAAAGGGTTACAAGAGTAGAGGGGGAGACCAAATAAAAGATAAATGGATTGCGTGAAAGATGATATGGCTAGAAAAGAGGTGACTATTGAGATGAAGGCAAGTAAAGATGTATGGAAGACGAAAATATGCTGCGCCGACCCCAAATAATTTGGGATAAAGGCAGGAGAATGATGATGACAAAAAGTTTATCTGACTATTCGTAAGTCGTAATCTACTTTGCTACTTCACATGTTTACAGGTAATGTCGGCGTATCAGAGTTACTAGGTGGTCTCGTTGAAGCACTAGAACGGTTTAGTTCGGCGCGAGAGGACGAGGTCAAGCTGGAGAGGGAAAGAGACGCAAGACAACGTGTCAAGAGGGAGCAAGACGAAGCATACCAACGCAGTTTAGAGGTCGATAGGTAGGATCAACAATGTTAAAGTTCTTATAGTATGTTGGATATGACAATCTTTTTACTTTTGATATTCTCAAGTCTCTAATTAGCATGGCATTATTCGTTGAAGGTTCAGAAGCGATTCTCAATTGCTGACTATTGCTCTTTAAATGGTGAAGAAAAACATCCCGAGGAAACCTGCATGTCACCTACAAGTATATCTTACTAACAAAGGTCACATATGAAAATCCCAAATTTTTTACAGGCTAAATATGTTATAATTTGTGAGGAATATGTGTTAACAATACTATTTCTTCATTGTAGAGCTAAGGAAGAAGTAAAGAAAAAGATAGAACTAGAAAAAAATCAAGAATTGGAACGAGCAGAGTCAGAAAGACAAATGGAGGAAGCTAAGAAAGAGGTAAGTTTATCTATAATTATACTATATGTTCTCTATGATTGACAGATTCCTTTCTCAATAGCTAGTCCAGTCAGTCTCGCAATTTAACTTTAAATATCACCTTTATAACGTTGTAATACGGTTCGTTGTACAAATCCACATAGCATTAATGCGTGAAATGTCACGGGTGTGGCTTGAGGATTGTACTTTCTTTTATAGGATGAATGTCCCAGCTCAAAATAAATGTGTGCGTGTGTATGTGCAGGCGGATAAGGCCGTGGCGGCGGAGCGCGTGCCGGCCGAGCCGCACAGCGCGGCCGGCGACGTGGCGCGCATCCGCGTGCGCCTGCCGCCGCCGCACGAGCGCGCGCTCGAGCGCAGGTTCAACGCGCACGACACGCTCGCGGTGCGAACACTCTACAGCTGACACCATTTTATTATAATGCTTAATATATTCAATACAACTATATTACTTAAATGATTGCGTAGATGCACTCCCTATACCATACATTATTTAAGAAGAGCACAAATCTCGAAACTTAAGATTGAAACTACTCGCTGGTGGGCGTGGCTAAAAAGCACGCTGTCTCTCCTCGCATCAGAGATAGTATTAATGATAGCAGTGAGATATGTCACACACGTGTCAGACAGTCTAGTTCGCATACACGCAAATATATCGATCGACCGGTCGAGATCCAAAATGGCGCCGACGAATTAGCTAATTTTATGTCATGGATATTAGTTGTATGTAGTCTTCCTGAGTAGCTAATAACCATGATGGGTTAAGTTAGCAAATCAGAACGTCAGTGATCCATTTCGTCACATAAGTATGTTAAAGATTGTGTCGGTCAAATAAACACAACAAACCTGTTCCCTGGTTCCAATAAAAAAGTTTTTCTGCTTTCTAAATATCTGTTAAAATAGAATATGTGCTTATATGCTGCCATCTAGCGATAAGTGTATATATATACAAATATATATTTCTTTTCACTTTTCTTTTAAGAAATTGCACCTGCCATTGTTTGTCTCTGCATCACCCAAAGGTTAACTGGTAGAAAATGCCTATGGCATTAAGTCCGCCTCTGTACATTTGTGTGCTTAAATTAAAAAAATAAATAAAGAGGCTAGGAGATCATAAACACCTTAACTGATTACATAACTGCTTAGAATCAATTTACCTCCCCTGTCTAAAATTGTAATAATGATCCAAAATGCTTCAGCCAAAAGACACATTACTTGGTCGAAAAATAACCAACGCAACGTCTAAAAATTACAAAATATTTTCTTTTGTTTTTTGTTCCAGGCATTACTAGACTTCCTCGCGTCTAAAGGTTATCCACAAGAACACTTTAAGGTCATCTCCAGCTGGCCTAGGAGAGATGTTAGTACTAACTCCGTACATTTCTTTACGTCCCTTATTTCTTAATATAATGTCTTTGAATATTTAATCTATGCCCAAATTCTACTAACGCCAAACGACAAACAATACATTTTCTATTGTGTCTCTTTGTTTGGCAGTTAAGGTTTTAAAAATAAAACATAACTGTGTGACAGTATAGCACATTGCGGTTAGTCACACCCCCCCTCCCACCCCACCCCTACCCTCCAGAAGCTCAACCAACTAACTGGTGAACATCGCGGGAATCGGCTGAATACGAGCACCCCAGGACCAGTCGATGAGGTACAAGCATGTGTCCAGCAGTAGCAGAAGGCTTGATAGCGGAGGAGAAGAAGAGGAGTGGAATGCCTCGTTGGTCTAGTGGTGGCAAGTGCTACTGCTGACCATGGGGTCTTTGGTTCGATATCGTATTTGGATCGTGAAAAGCGTTTTTCATCTGGATTTTATTATTAACAGTCCGGGATCTGGATTTCTGAACGCTTGGTGGCAATAGGCTCGCCCCCTATTACATGGGACTTAAAACATAACTAGAGAAATTTAGATTTACTATAGGTACACCTATGTACAATCCTTCAAGGACTTCTAGCGTGATGTTATGTTTAGCAGAAGACCTTCGACGGAACGATGATGATAAAAAAGTCTTGATACTTAGCTCTTTGTTGCAGCTCACATTGGAATCTCCAAACAGCACACTGAAAGCTCTGAAGCTTTATCCGCAAGAAACCGTGATGCTGGAGGAACGGTGAGCCACACCGTCCGCTCCGCCGCACGCAATACACTCCCGCGCAACACAAATATACAACCTCATTCCAGTAACAAAAGTCAGATAGCTTAATGAATGTAGAAAGGTAGAAGCCACCTGATTCAGATCCTCGTTACAACTTAACCCTTATAAAACCCTCGACTAATAATACTCGGTTGTCCTTGGCGGGTGTCGAAGGGTTAAAAATAAAACCCTGTTTTTGAATATGTTATTAATTTGTATCATCTATTTACAATCGTCGCGTCGTATCAACTGTTAACTTGTCGTCTTGTACGACTTTTTTAAATATTCCTTTACGTTTTACCATGATTGCGCCTTCAGTATAGTGGAATCGTAAATAAGAGTCTAAGACGAGGCAGATGCAGTTTTCTGATTTGATTTCCTTATTCGGGCACCCAACATAGCCCATACATTCTTATATTTTCTATTCGGATACATTTTCTGACGTTGAATTGTAAGCGAGCGAAACGACTCATTAAACTTATGCAGGCCTAAACTTCTAGCGCAAAAATAATAATATAGCCAAAACTGGTAGTACTTATTTTTTCAAAGAACAAAGTATTATTCGCCATTACTGAACTTTATTATACATTACCAGTTAGATTTTGCAATAGCATCTGTAAATCATCAGACGATATACGATACGCATTTCAAAAATGTTAATTCAAGGGTATAATAAGGATTTGCAATCTGTGGCTTCAATAGACAGAGTTTTAATCAGTAAAACTTCCTTCAAGGCTGCCTCTTGACTGTATTTAGTTATATAAAAAGAAAAACAAATGTTCTCCATAGTTATTGAAGCAGCTACACGATGCAGAAACGAGGCAGTCTAAAAAGAAGTATCTATGCGACGTGTAGCATACGTTGCTTGTCTATGCCTTAGCAGGAATATATCGCTATACTTACTGTTTAAAACAAATATGGTATCAATACCGAAAATTAAAACTGAAATGAACAATAACCAGATTATATATACATAAATTCACATTATATGTGTGTTGTGTCTTAAAACCAATTAAGTTGAGATTGAGGGTTTTAACATTGGTTGTTATTCTACCATTCGAGTTTGAATCTTATTGTATATTAATAGTGTTTATATTGCGTTGCGCACCCACAGCGGTTAACGGAGCTCCTTGCGTTTGTGAGCTTTCTAGCGAACAATACTGTCAAATGAACGGACACTAGTTTGTATTCAGTGCAGCGTTAAAAATCTTCATTTATACTAATAAATGATCGTTAGCTTAATATTGTACATTGATTGTTCGACTGCGTTCAAGGGGCGGGGCTTTAAATACAGTGTTGTGACGTCATTTGTTTGTTAACAAGAAACGAAATAAAAACATCACAAATATTTTAAATTATAGCCAAAGAGCTGCGTTTAGACATTGTATATGTTGCGACGTACTGTAAACAGTGTGTTTAAATTCCCGTCTCATAGTCAGCCATGTACTGATCTTATGTAAACTTCATTCGACAAATGTGGCCGACTGAAAGGTTCCATGTTTAATCCCGATGTTTCTGGTATAAAAATTATCGTGCTGTGATTGGTTGAACGAGTTTTCAACCCCCAATGGCATTACTTAACTTGCGTTTTAACACTTTTAGTGCCCAGCACCCGGCTCCCGGGTCGAAAAATAGTTAGTTCATGTATCCAGAACTCGCTTCCCGAGTCGTACATGTAAAAAGCTATAGATGAGATACTTTTACTTTATGACATACAAGTTAAATCGTATTTTAGAACTGGGCAGCGAAAGGGTTAAGTTACGCGTCGATAATTTCTTCACAGAAACCGGTTTTAGTCAGCCACAATGCCGTGTATTATATACATCATGATAATAGCATAAATTATTATGGGCGTGGATATCCGTACAGTTTTGGATGATGTTTGTAATTTTTTCACGAATCCACTCTGGAGTGTAACTGTGTAACGCGAGGAAGATATGTACCCAAAATAATAAAACAGATGGAAGATTATTCGTTTATTTTTATTGTATTGCCTGCTATTTTAACACCATCACGGTTTACTACGTCACTTGCAATCTAAGCTTTGTCATATCACTATTTTAGCACTACTTAGCAACATTAACATCGATTTATCGTCGCCTTAAGAGTGAAATCTTCATAAATGCGAAAGAGGTAACTTTACAGGAGGAATAAAATAACTGCCCATTAGGGCCAGCGCAGATCTGGCGAGGCGCAGCGCTGTTTTCACTGGTAAACAAATATCAAACTTCCAATAGTTCAAATAGAGTAGAAACTAACTTAACTTCCCTTAGTCCGAGGCAACATCAATGTCGACAAAGTACGTGGTTTCAGATCTTTACTTATGAATTTAACTTTAGACACTGATGGTTTTGGTTTGGCAAGAAAATTGCACTTCACTAGGTCTGTGCCCTTAGACTGACACGGGACTTTTTACAACTTTCTTAGTTTCTCACTCGAGGTTTTGTTTCTAATTGTTTAGAAACAAAACCTCGAGTGAGAAACTAACATACATTACACATAACAAAATAAATAATACATAACATTACACAACAAAATAAACATGAAAAATATTGTGTATTCCCAATCTAAAACTCTCGAGGCGACGCGACGTTATGTAGATATTTATACATAACAAAAGAATGTTTTTGGAATATCGGCGACTAAATCGAAAACCTACCTACTAAAGTCTACTAGGACTATAATCAGTCAGGATTTATCTAGCATGGGGCCTAAAGCATATTCTACTAACGGCCTTGGTAGAACTTTGTTTGTTTTAAGATTAAAATAAAGAATACTTTTACAATTAATAAAAATACTACAGGTAATCTCGTCGTAGGCTCGTGATGCTTATCACCCAAGAAATCAAGTTTCTTGGGTGATAAGCATCACGAGGATAAAACGTGTCATCCATCACACGTACATTCCTTGAAAGGTACCTATAGTATTTTTATTAATTGTAAAAGTATTCTTTATTTTAATCTTAAAACAAACAAAGTTCTACCAAGGCCGTTAGTTTAGTTACCCAATTGCTTTCTGCTTACAATCAATACCTATGTAATAATGTATATTATTGATTGTTCGCTGAAATGGTGCCTGTAATGATTTTTGTAATAGGACCTTGGATACTAGAGCGAGCTGCGCGATCTTAAACATTTTGATTATCTCTGAAAGGAACTCGCTTGAGAACTCGCTTGAAAAAAGGACCATCTTTTTTTACCAATTATACAGAAATAAAAATAGCTTAATTTGCAGTGAATGTATTTAAGCGCGGGGCGTCCCAAAGCCTGACCATTTACTACACCTGTTACGAGACTAATCCGGCCTTGACACTTAATCTAAACCTACTCATCAGCGAACGAACTAAACACTACTAAATCAATGCCTAAACTCTCTTACTCCGCTCCTAACCACCCTATTCACTGTAATTTCGCATACAAGTACCAGTACTGATGTCATCATGCCAACTGAGAGAGCTAACAACGGCGTAGAGAACTCTCTGATGCCGACACAGAACACGCTAGAATCCGGCGTGTGCGCACACTCCGGCATTCGCTCATCGATCTCTGATTGGATGCGGGGAGGGAGACCTACTTCGTACATCTTGCGGATTCTGAAAAATTATAATATGTCCCTATAGTTAGTAAAACTGCAAGTTAAAGGTAAACGTCCATAGCAGTGTTTCCAACTTAGGGTATTTTACCCTATATTGACCCTAGATGAATAGTGAGAAAATTACGTATGTCTAAAATAGTGAAATTACAATTTAAAGAAAAAAGAACCACTAAATGACTGTGCGCCATTTTGGTATTCAATTATAATACTTACGCATAAGCAATATGTTCCTTATAAGGAGAGTTCTTCCTAACAACGACGCCCATTCGCTGAAATGGATACATTTGCACCAAATTCGTCTCGCAGATCTCCCTCTCAGTGAACGTCGCCTTTATCAAGGGGAAGGCGAAGGTAGTCTCGACGTGGAAAGCAAAGCCTCCCTTCTTCACCAGAGCTATGCCTTCTTCAGGGGTAAAGAAGTTGTAGTGGGTTGCAGTGACCACCTTTTTGTGGTAAAGTTCTATTGCTACCGAGTCCGTTGTGCGCTGTGAATGAAATAAGGCTCAGTTAAGAATGGTGTTATTCAATGTAGTGACATCTACCTCACCACATAAGAACTAACTCTGACGTAGGTACTCATCCTACATCGCAATATTAAATTTATCCGAGCGAATGAACATATATATAGTAAACTGTCCAATTTCTTTGATAGGTTTTCAACTTTATTGCAAAAAAATAAGGTTCATATTCAATAGGGATTTTTTTTCAGTTTGGGATAGCTTGATGTGCTAACATCTGTACAAGAATCCGACGAAAACCGTTGGGCCCACCTGACATAACACCCTGAGGAACTTTAAAACCAGTTCAAATATACCTACATTTCATCAGATGTCTTGATAGACATATATCTTCTTATACCCAGGTCCCAATGTAAAAAAGGCGTTGCTGTGCTGATCTAAAAAACATTTGGTTACAACAACATCCATTATCAAGTTGATATGCTCGCAAGTAACATACCTTAAAATAATCACTATCATACACAATATCATGTGAGCCGGCTTTCAAATCGCTGTCCAATAAATCCTTCAGTGTCCTAATGTTCCTGGGCGCTTCTAGAAGCAGCGACGACACTATCGTCGCGTTGTAATACTGGTACAAAGTCACAGCATACACGAACGTGGTGAAGATCACCAGCTTCGTGGAGGTCGACTCACGGTTTATTGAGATGCCTAGAAAATAAGCAAGTTTTGAGTAGGTAGGTACCTACTGATGAACTGCACGACAAGATAAAAAAGCTAAAGAGGCAGACCAAAGCAAAAATACACTCGTGAAAGATGATGAGAAATGGACATGTGACAAAAATATATAAAAGGAAAAAATGTATTTACTCACTGTGCATACTACAAATGAACTGGCAATCAAACATATTCAGTATAATTAGCACACAGTTGAAACATGTACATTACATCACATACATCATATGATGTATGTGATGTGATACAAGAAACATGTACGCAACAAAATAAGCCGGTTGTGGAGGTCAGCCTCCACAACCGGCTTACTTTGTTGCGTACATGAATACCAACTGCTTATCTGAATAGGCAGTCGGTATTCGGCTGCATCAAGATGGACGGGAAGTCGACCCCAACATAGTTGGGATCAATAACATCCGTATTGGTTCTGTAGATTCAAGTGTATCTAGATTGGGGGTTGGTAATTTGGAGGTATGAGGAACAAGGTGTAAAGTTCCTCATCCACCATAGAAAAGGGAGGATCCTCCGACCAGACGGGTGTCGTGTCTGGTGGGCTACTGCCCGACGTTTGTTGTCGAGCTTGTTTATATATACTCAGTCGCGTGGATAACTCTAATATCGCGATGTAGGTAACGTCGATTTAGTTCGTATGTGGCGAGATAGATGTCGCTACATCACTCCCCTCCGAGACCGGAGGTCAATAGCTTGTGAGTCATTTTTGTGGTGCTTGTCGGGCCAGTGGAGTGTTCCTGTGAGTCGGAACCGGATGCCGCATAGTTCGCGGTGAGTCGGAACTGTCTGCGGTGATACTGCGTATAGGCTCCAGTGAGTCGTGGTGCAGTGCTGCGTATTGGCTGGCTGCTCGGGTCGACCAGGAGAGGAAGTGCGTCTCTGCTTGCTGACCGGCCGAAGTGCAGCGTGCGTGCCAAGGTTGCTGAGAAGGTTGTGGGTGATGACCAGGCATGCGCGTTCGCTGCATGCTAGTGGTCAGGATACCCGTAGAAGTCGTAGTTGCTGACTGGCTGTATGGCTCTCTGCTTGAAAGCTTGAGGAAGTGATGATGACGTCACGCTGAGGTAACTCTGCTCGAAGGCTGCGCTGACGGTCACCAATTTGGAGGTATGAGGAACAGGGTGTAAAGTTCCTCATCCACCATAGAAAAAGGAGGATCCTCAGACCAGACGGGTGTCGTGTCTGGTGGGCAACTGCCCGACGATTGTTTTTTTTTTTTTTTTTTTTTTTTTAGGTAGGGCCACTCGCAGTTCAGCACTATAAGGCTGTTTACTGCTTAACCGGTCGATCCTGTGGTGACCTTACAAGAAGGCCCCCAGCCAGGGCTAACTAAAAGTTACATTTAAACGACCGCTCGCTAAGGGCGCCCCCTGTGGGGCTCGAACCTCGGCTTAGGGCGTCGTTGAATTCTTAACAAAAACAAAGGCTGGGTCTCGTTATTATTATGTCGGGGGGTTTTTATACTACTGACTCAGCTACGCGGGCTGGCCTTGTAGAATCTAAAGATTGAATTTACATTTAACTAACTAGGGCGTCGCGCGTCGCGGGCCTCGTCGGCGAGGCCGGAATGTGGGTCGGTTTGTATTTGTGTGTTTTCTAAGAGTGCTAGTTTCCCTACTGCTCTCCTGGATGACGGTTGTTTCGTCGTCTGGCTCGACTAGGGTATGCCTTGGGCGGCGAATCTTACCAATTCTGGTAGGGAAGTATTGGGAGGCCGAGACGACAAGTGGGTTTGGGTGTCGCTCGGCTGATTCGAAAAAGCGCCCAGTAAGACGCTTCATGAATTGCTTGATGGTGGGGATTTTTAAATCTACATGGAGTCTAACATTCCTAACGAACCATGGGGCTCCCGTGGCTCGACGGAGAAAACGGTTCTGTAAAACCTGCATCCTATGGATATAGGAAGGCCTTGCATGTGCGAATATGGCACACGCGTAGGTCATAATAGGCCTGATGCACGTGGTGTAGAGTCGCATCTTGCACCGAAGTGACAATTTGCTGCGTGCATTGATCATGGGGTGTAACCTCCCTAGAGCGAATGCGGCGCGCGAGCGCACCGTCATTATGTGCGTCCGGAAGGTAAGGTGTCGGTCAAGGATGACCCCCAGGTACTTAGCTTGCACCCCCCAGGGGATCGGCTTGTCATACATGGTGATCGGGGGAGGAGGGGATGGGTCTTTACCCTTCCTGGAGTATAAAACCGCCTGGCTCTTGTCGGGGTTCACTTCGATTCTCCATTTCCTGAACCAGACGCTTAGGGCGTTGGCAGAGGATTGGAGGGCCTTTGCTATGGCTGGACACTTTAAGCTAGAGTAGTAGATGGCCGTGTCGTCAGCGAATAGGGCAATGTTTGCCTTAACTACTGAGGGGAGATCGCTGGTGTACAGCGTGAATAGTAATGGGGAGAGAACTGAGCCTTGCGGGACTCCTGCGCGGATGGGACGAGGCGTAGAGTACGCCCCTTCTATGCGATACCTGAAGGTTCGGTTCGACAAATAGTCCCGTAGTATGAGTACGAGACGTTCTGGCACACCGAGCTGGTACAGCTTGTATACCAGCCCGTTGTGCCAGACTTTGTCAAACGCTTTCGCGATGTCGAAGTAGAGGACTCCTGTCATCAAGCCGCGTTGGAAGCGGCCACTGATGTGCTCGACGATTCGGTGCACCTGTTGTGGACACGAATGCTGGGTTCGAAAATCAAACTGTTCCATCGGAATTAAGCTCTTTGTTTCGACGTAGTCCTTGAGCCGCTTAAGAATAAGCTTTTCGTAGACTTTGCCGAGAACATTGAGGAGACTGATTGGGCGATAGCTGCCTGGGGAGGTCTTAGGCTTGCCCGGTTTGGGGATACCGATGACGGTAGCTTCTTTCCACTTCTGAGGGAAGATATTATTGGTTAACGCGCTATTGAAGATAGCGGTCATTAGGATGACTAACGGGGCGGGGAAGAGTTTGAATACTCTATTGGTGAGCCCGTCAGAGCCAGGGGCTTTGCGAGCTTTGAGGCCGTCGATTATATCCTGCACCTCGTCTGGAGTGACTGGGGGCAGGGGATTTTCGGGGTCCTCTGAAGGAGGGAGAGAGGTCCTTTGCTCCACTTCAGCGTCTACCCTGGCTATAAAAGCTGGGTCTGCTGGCTGTGAACTGGGGGAGCATTGGGCCTCGAGACTGTCTGCTAGGCATTCTGCCTTTTCCTCGTCGTCAAAGGCTATGCTCTGATCGAGGCGAGTGAGAGGAGGCATCGTGGTTACATCGGAGGCGCGCAACTTCCTCTGTAGTTCCCAAAATGCCTGGTGGTTGGGCTCGAGATCCCCAAGCATCTTGTCCCAGCGATTGCAACGTAGCTCTTTCATACTATTACTTACATTACGCTGTAAGTAACGCATGTGAACTTTGTTGCTCTCGCAGGGAAAAGCGCTATAGGCACGGACGGCCGCGTTCTTCTCGCTCACGAGTGCACGCACGTCGTCCGGGAGCTTCCAGCGACGATCACTCGTCGCCGGTATCTCCCTTGAACTTTCGTCCAGGACGGCTTGTACGTGGCCCGTGAGCAAGTCGATCGCAGCCTCCGTTTCCACAATGGTCTCTATCTTGTCGGGGATTTGGTCCAAGTGGTGGGACGTGATGGATTGCAGCTTATCGCTTACAATCCCCCAGTCCGTGATCACCTTTGGAGGGGGGGGTTGACTAGGGTCATGGAGGCCTGTTCGAGAGATGAGCTCCATGATTACCGGTCGGTGGTCAGAGTCGAGTTCGTCAAGCGCCTCTATAGATTGCAACCTTAGGTTAACATTCTTAAGAAGCGCGATGTCAAGTACGTCGGGGCGGTGGTCCACAATATGTGGGTAATGGGTCGGATGCATCGGAGCGATGACATCGAATTTTAGTTTATCACTAAGGTCGAACAGGGCTCTACCCCTGGGGTTAGTCAAGTGACTGTTCCAGGAGGGGTGTTTGGCGTTCAGATCACCCGCCAGTATGACGGAGTCACTTAAGCCGAACAGGACCGATAGGTCCTTTGAGATAGCCGCGTTGTTCTCCGAGCTTAGGGCTGGTGGGAGATACGCGGAAATAATGGTTATGGGCTGATGGCCCGTGAGGCCAAGCCTGCAAATGGACACTTCCAGGTGGGTTGCCCGACGATTGTTGTCGGGCTTGTTTATATATACTCAGTCGCGTGGATAACTCTAATATCGCGATGTAGGAAACGTCGATTTAGTTCGTATGTGGCGAGATAGATGTCGCTACAGTAATAAAAATTATTCATTTCTATCTTTTAAGCTGGCCAGGCAATGAAGATGTAATGCATAGTTTAAGGCTAAGCTATTCAGGTAGCAGTTGTCTTACCTTGTTGACAAATTGCCCCCCAAATAATCAGACCAGCCAGACTCAACGAAGACTCTTCTTTTTCGCCCTTTTTGTTTTGCACCTCCAGCATGGCCCACAGAGTTACGGCGGTCACCACCAACATGGTGATGACGCAGTACCACACGACGACGCTCAGAGGTCGGGTGTAGATCGTGTAGAAACCACCTGGGTACTTCGGGTGGCGGAAGATGAAACTGTGCCTATGTAACAAAGAGGAAAAAATCACGACTTGCATAAAATTCTGACTCTTTCTACCTTCACTTGAAGAAATCATGATACGAGCTCAACATTCAGCCAGTTTGGCAGCTTAAAAAGACGAGCCGCGGGTACCAGCTGGCAAGGTTAACAGACTTTCAAGAAGGCCTAAGTACTTTACATATCCTTATTGAGTTTCAGAAATCATGGAGCTAGGTACTAGGTAAACAGTGCCGAGGCAGAACTAACCAAGTAGCGTAATTTATTTTTACCCTATTTCGAAGGTAGTAGCAGATATCTATAAGCAGGAACCTCAGGAGAATGGACGGCACATCCCCCTCAAGATATCAATTTACTCCATTACTCATGGCGATTCTGAAAATGACTGCTGATGTTTGAGCTCCTGCTAACTGCAATTTTTACCTAGACATCCAGACCTCCGAGATGTACTGCACGTGCTGCCCTCTGTCAATGCGGTAGAAGATGGGGGCTCCACCAATCTCCGCCATACCACTGTACAGAGCATTCACCATACCGTCGAAACTGCCGTTGCGTTTGTACCCCCATGTACTGACTCTATGCAAGTCGTAGCTATGAAGATAAACAATACATATTTGACAGCGAGAGGTATTTATTTATTCAGTAACATCAATGGGTACAAAGCAGCTACTGCAGAACAATAACTAACATTATAGCTTCCCAATGCGATAGTGCAGTTAATATTTTTTGCAAATAAATAAAAATCTCCGCAACATAAAGGTTTACAAACGACATATCACATGTAAGAAATGTTATCCTTGCGAACTCGGTGAGAGAACATGAGCATGAGTCTATGTAATCTGTCAGCAACCAAGTTTAGTGTAATTAGGCATTGTTCGCGTGAGGGGTGCGTTTTTCAGTAATTTGGGTGCATTATGAATGCACTTGGCGACAAGAGTGGCACCAGGATCATTCATAATGAAACTTTGGCTTTTGACTAAAGCTTCTTTGAACTTAAAACTTGGCGGCAAGCTAATTTGTCGATGTCGATCACGCAAGGGAGAACGACCAGCAGAATAACTAATTACGGTCTAATGGATAGATAATAGGACAAATGATATTGCCCGGTGGTTGTTACGGAAGCTTAGTTCCCAGCACCACCACAAAGTCCTAGCTAGAAAGCAATGAGTACACACGTAGTTCAAAACTTACCTAATATTATACATATCTCGCATAAACTTCAAAATTGTGAAAAATTTCATTCGATGTACCGTGTCTACGGAAATCTGCGATCTAATAGGCTTCTCCATGTACTGCTCTACAGTCTGGTTGACCAACCGGGGCGAGTCGAGAATAATTACGGCTGTCTTGACGAACGCGCCTTGTAAGTTCCATCGTTTCGATTCTTTGATAATTAATGAAGTATCCCAAAGTCCTACCATTCTAAGGACATATTGGCCCTTGTAAGTAGATCCTGTGTTGTAGACTTCATACAGATTGAACGTTTCATTCAACTTATAAGCGACGATAACATCCGAATCGACTTCTACTGGGTACCGAGATAAAGTTTCCACAGTTACCGACAGATGTTCAGTGATTATTATATAGGAATACCCCTGAAAGGATGTGGTGCTAGAGTCCAATACTGAGGTCCATCCTTCGCAGGCAGTGTCTATCACTAATCCAACTCTAGGATATGACTTCGTGACGTCATAAGTAACATTGTAATCAATTTTAGCGCTAGCGATCAGGATATCGTGATCGTTGAATATTTTATGCATAGCATTCACGAAATAGTTATCATAACAATGAAATATTACTCCGTTTTTAATATTTTTATGTTTAAGAATATCGATTATAAAGGGAACGTCTGTTACCGAAAGAGTTAGTAATACGTTGCAGAATAAATTCATGTTGAAGTTAAGACGACCGTGGTCACTTTTATGTTCACTCCAGTGGACTCTGCTAAAGACTGGTATCTAACAGCCATTTTGGTGATCACATCGATTAGAGTTTAAAACGCGACTGACAATAAAATGGGCGCGATTATAAAATACCTCTAATAAGGCCACAAAGCCATTGCGGCGTACTGACAAGCGATCCTCAAAGGGTTCTGGTAGAAGTTTTGCACGAGCACGACTAGCACTGTGTAGACTGCAGCATATTCATTAAAAGCTGCACACTGGGTAGGTACAGATGTTCTGTCTTATGCACTTACACAATGTTCTAGGTGTGCAAGCTTGAGAGCGTTCAGTATTGGCCGCTCTCGCTACGGGTAGGATGTAAATGGTATATTTATGAGGTACCTACTTGTCGTATTCGTGGTAGGCAAACAAAAGGTTGGAGGCAAAATACGAATATCGGAAACAGAATTTAGGAACTGCTGAACAACTTTTGTGATGGCGATGTTGATAAGTGACATATTTAAGTTTTATAATTAATTTGTATACATACAACTTCAAGTTTTATTTGTACCTATGCTGTATCATGACAAAATAAAAACATTTTTTTTTGTCTAAAAATAAAAATTTAGGGGTGGACCACCCTTAACATTTAGGGGGATGATAAATACATGTTGTCCGATTCGCAGACCTAACCGATATGCGCACGAAATTTCACGAAAATCGGTCGAGCCATTTCGGAGGAGTTTAATTACAAACACCGTGACACGATACGAGAATTTTATATATTAGATAATATTGCGCCGCAATGATGTGGCGGCTTAACTGTCAGCATGTCAACTGGAATTATGAATACAAAATGAGGGAAGCTTCTGTTGACGTTAATAGGATCCCTATTAACGTCAACATCATGTCAACTTTGATAAGAATAACTATCGTGATTTTCAACGGAAAGAATAAATAATTACAGTATAGCTTTTAGGTATGACAAATTTTATCAGGCCATGCAATAGTACCTATATTTGCTTGCTATATGCAAACCTTCCCATAGCATATCCGGTAGCTTGTTGTATACAGTTGTACTTTGTAAATAAAGAGTTTTATTACCAGAAACAGTTTAATAAATATTAAATAACTATTCTAAATAGTACAAGCAAAATCAACATAGTTAGACATATTTAAAAATCGTAAGAAGAAAAAATATCCTGGAACGGAAACTCTGCCTTATCAGGCATAAGGAGATCTGCTAGGAAGCAGACAGTACCAGCAGTGCCTTCATACAGACTCTCTGGATTATCTGGTAGCCTTGCATCTCTATTAAACTCTTCTGTGACCATGAAATCAGCAAACATTTTGGCTCTGTGCAGGTATTTCTGCTCGCCAGTTATTCTATGGAGAAGTAGGAACACATATCCATTGCCACCGACTCCATGGCAAATGCCAGGGCCCTTACGTAACAACCCTTTCTGCCACACCAGATTACCAGCCTTGATAATGGCATCATAATATCTCTGATCTTTGTAAACTAAGTATGCTTTAGCCATCACATAGATGACACCAGGTGCACCATGACACCAATGCACGAGCTTATGGTCCATCAGTTCAGTTTCCTCCATAGAACAAGGCCAGTTTCCTTCCTCAGTTTGCAATGATGCTAAGTATTCTACTGATTGTTTAATGTCATTGGCAGCATTCTTGTTGAATGTTAAATATCCCGGAACAGATAGGAGCATTTGTAATATGAAGCTTATTCCATGTGCGGCTCCTAGGTACTGCGTGTTGTAATAATGGAACATCAAGGGGCAAGGACTTTTGTGTTTTGCAGAGTACTCCCTCCCCGAGGCGACTATCACATCACAAATCTTGTACAGCTCCTCATTCGTAAATACTGGTGTTTTAAGTTCACGGGTCATCCACAACGCCCCTGCAAGGTAGCCAGCGCGCCCAACAAAAAACTCATCTCCACCACATTTGAGGAACTTAGGGTTAAGGTATGTGATGTACAGAGATTTGTAAGAATTGAGCATGTCAGAAGATTTTTCATCTCCCATTTCATTTAACAAAACAGTGGCTAATGCGTAAGTACCGGCGTCGCCCAGTAGAAATGAAGTTTTATCACCAGCCGACGTTTCCAAGGCTGGCTTTAAGTATTCGAGCGACTTTTGTAAGTATACAGATTTATTATCCGACAGTAATGGGTTTTTAGAAAGATAATAGAACATGTATGAAACGCCGGTGACGCCGACGTACAGACCTCCATCAACATTCTTCTGTGAAGGGTGCAGGCGTTTGGTAATATTATTAGTGTGGTCATGTATTTGAGTAGTCACCTCGTCTTTGTCAATCGTTAAAGAGTCGCCTGGCTGATAATCATCGTATGTGTTAAGAAAAAATCGTACCATTTTTTCTTCAAACGTAACGGGGGACAGCAAATCTACTGTCAGCAAACTCTTAAATGCACGAAGGACAGTTGAAGAAATCTTTTCGAAGCTTCTACGCATCAATGTAACTTTTAGTAAAATACCTTTGTTAGAAAATAAAATAGAGTAGCAATAATTTTTCTAGCAAACCTTTCTTTCGCTACCGAGCAAGATCAGTCAAGATGCGATTTTGTTTTGTTTTTATAAATTTGACAATTCATTGACATCAATACAATGTTGCCAGCCAAACAAAACAACAGCATGAAAAAAAAATCAGTTGCGTTCATTTTCTTAATTTTAATATTGGACATGTGATTCGCACTGTAGACACAGATCAGTGATAAAAACGTCCAGTATTAGCTAGCCTATTATTCTATTGGATGTCGGTATGACGCTATGCCAGTTCAAGGTCAAGATGTAAAAACCGAAGTGCGGTCGACTGTACACATTATGTAAAACCAATAGTTTCAAAACTATATATAATAGGTATATATAATAAGTAATACTTTAAACTTTGAGTTTTAGCATCATAATTATTTTAATAGTTGACTTAACTATATTTATTAAGACGAGATTAAATAACTCTTGCTAAACAGATTTGTTTAATAGAAGTAGTAGTAGGCGAAGGCTGTTTTATGCGTTACTAAGCAACCTGAAAATAAGTGTAAGTGATAAATTGAAATGGACCAAAACTGTCTTTTGTACGGATTTATTTTATATAATAAAATAAAATTGTACCAAATGGGGCCAACTGTTTCTGAACTCTTTTTGTAACGTTGTTGTTATAATATATTTTAAAATAATGCCTATCACGTATAACCGTGGAAATGTAAGTAACTAGGACAACGAATTAAATTACATAAACTACATCAATACCTACTTTAATTAATTATATTTTTTAATTTTCATCGCCATCGATCGTTTTATATTGATTCTTAAAGGTAAGGAAGATCGCTTTCCGCACAAGAGGCAGGTCAGCACAGTCTCTTGATGCTGGTGGGCCTCGAATAGACTCTGGTGCTGGTGGTGACGGACGTTTATTTTTGCAAATCAGACCAGCGCTACCAGATCCGCGAGCTGCCCTAGTTCAACGATCTAACACAACGCTGTCGGGGTAAGTGGCAAAAACTTAACTATTCCATTTAAATCTAAGAATCAACTTATAATTTCTTCCTTTCTTCTTTTAAAAACTCATTCTTTATAACTTACTAGGTATTAATGTAACGCCCCCGAAATAAAGATTCTTCATTTTATTTTATAAATGATGTTCATTTATTAAATCGGTTTTTAAATAAAACTTTTATTCGTCAGTTCGGTAACACCTCATGATGACTATTCCCTTCAATCTTTGAAACTTATACTATGTACTTTATTTAACTCGCCAATAACGATATCAATTTACAGCAATGATTTCGTGCTCAAAGAAGAAAGCAAAGATGAAACAATCAATTTGCAAGCTGTGGGTGAAGGAAAAGTTCAACTTTCTAGAACACCACAAGAAAAAGACCGACTACCCGACAGGATCAGCCTGGATAGGTACCTATATGTTCTAATTTAAACTAACTAACACCAGTAACACGGTTACTTGTCTGATATTGCTTCCTGTTTTATCCTTAAACTCGTCATCACATTTATTCACGCTTTTATAAGGTAACTCGAGCAAATTATTCACGTAGTTTTTTATTAAGGTTAAGCTAACATTTCTCCAATATATTGTTCTTGACACTTTTTTTTTTATTTCTTAATGAAATTGTTTTCAGGAGAGGCCTTTCGTCAATACCACATATAGTCGGAGAGCCTGGATTACGGCTTTTGTCCTTACAGCACAATCTTATTAACAGTTTGTCTGGATTATCTCCTTTAGACTTAGGGAAACTGGTGTTTCTGGATGTCTACGATAATCAAATTGACAAAATTACTTCTTTGGAAAGACTGTTTGGCTTGCGAGTGCTTTTAATGGGCAAAAACAGGTAACCAGCCCTCAACATGACTAGCTAATGTATTATTAAAAATAGAAACATTTTTCATTACTATATCATAATGTTACAGGATAAAAAGGATCGAAGGCCTCACAAACTTAATAAAGTTAGAAGTTCTAGATTTACACGGAAATAGGATAGGAAAAGTTTGCGGCTTATCTAACTTAAGTGAACTGAAAGTGCTCAATTTAGCTGGTAATCAGATCAAGTGTGTCGGACAAATGGATCTTCAGGGTCTTGTATCTCTGAGGGAACTGAATTTAAAACGAAACCGCTTGAGAAAGCTGCTTGGATTTAATAACACGCCAAAATTACAAAAGCTGTATCTTGGTAATAATGATTTACAAAGGTATTGTATCAAAGACTGTATTTCGTGTCCACTTCTTGACGTTGTACTGTTTTGAAATTTACTTAATTTATAATTTCCAGTGTAGAGGATATGTCGTCTCTTGCTGAAGCGGAATCACTGGTCGATGTATCTCTAGACGGAAATCCTGTGGCTTTGGGTGGGGATTGCGTTCCGTTTCTTGTTTCATATCTGCCTAATCTACTTACTTTGAGTAACATGCATGTTACTGAACAGGTAATAAAAATCGAGTGGATAAAACGTAAATACTATCTGAGTTTGATAGTGTGCTAAACGATTTATGATGAAAAATTCATAAATTTGTTCATTTGCTATAGGTGCGTAAGGCTGCAATGGCTTGGCGAAACAACAAAGAAGCAGCACACGCAGCTTACTGTGCATTGGGCGGATCCGCGCAGCAAGAAGCCAGGCGAGATCAAATAATTAACAATGCTCGTACTAACTGGGAATTACTTAGGTACTCATTTCATTTGTATTATTGACCTTTGAAAATTAAAAAAATACTAAATAAGATAGGTACTAGCTAATTTTGTATCTTGTCTTCAGATCGGAAAATAAATGCTTTGTCCCCGCAACTAAAAATGTAGACAATGAAAAAGAATTCGCCATAGAAGCGACAACAGTGATCTCACAAAGTGGTGGGACTCAAACATTGGATGTGGCAGCCCTTCCAGATGTAATTGCATCTATGCATCAAGCCGAAACCGAAGACTCCGATTGTAAAATGAATAGCGATGCAAATACTAAGACGAGCACAAGCCATGTGCCGAAAGCGTCGCCAATGAAAAAGTTGCAAAGAAGCTCAACAGCAAGAAAACCTTCGGAGAGGAGGGTCAACTTTTCGGACAGAAGTGCCTCCCAAGACACAGACGCGTCTCATTCCACATCCACTAGTAGTGATTTGAGATTACCACCTATATTATTACCGATAATCTCTTCTTTGGAAAATGTTAAACTGGCAGATGGCTCAGAATCGATACTAAAACGTTGGGAAAGTATTTCAAGTGTCGAACCTATAGTTGATTCTTCGTTCAGCTCACTGCCATCTTCCAGTAGTGAAAGTGAAGAGGAAACAAAGAAAAGACCTATCCGACGCATGCCAACAGCTTTGAGGCGTCGAGAAAATTTTAGTACCATGCGGTCAAAGTCAGTCTGCGATCCAGAAAGTCGCAGGTCTAAATCCAAGAACTCAGATATAAGTGAAAACGCTAGCAATATATCAAGTAGTACAAATGTTGGTTCTGTTGCCAATTCCTCGACTTCAGGAAGTGATCATAACAGTAAGGTATTGCGACGAGAAGGCTCCCTAAATAGCAGAACGAGTCGAAACATAAGAAGTGCAACAATATCGCGGAGAAATGAAAGGGCATCTTCAGCAAATAGAGCATCCACTGCTAGAGCAAAGTCGGTTAAAAATATGAATTTAGCTAACTTCAAATCCTCGGAACCTGTGCCGAAGACATTGCCTGCGTCTAAGGACAGAGAACAAGGTAGTTCGGTTCTTAATAAAATCTTATATTTCTATCTACACTTTTATTTATTTATTTATTTAAGGAAAAACAAACAGTAGCACAATAAGATAAAATATAACGAAATAGGTATACATTTTAAACAATTATGCTGCCCACTACGTTCTCCACAGATTACAATTTAAAATAATTTAAAACTAGCTAGTAACACACATAAAAAATCCATAGAATACTTCATAATGACCTCATTTTTGTACAGGAGTTGATTATCTAGTGGAAGTCTGTGACGGAGTAGTAAGCGCATGGGGAGCCGGAGCTGTCAGACGTCTCGCTCGTGATTGGGACTGGGAGCGTGCACGCACGGTCACTCGTGCTGCCTACCACTACATACACTATAATGCAGTCGCACAATCACTGCCCGAGCTAAAATCCAAGTAATATAAAAAATATATTGTGGATAGTAAAAAATATCTTGAGTTAAATTCAAACTAATAATTTGCTTCATCAGGTTTCCAAATGTCAGCCACATATCAGTACGTGCAACGGGTCTACAGTGGCTTGGACAATTGCATGCTTTAGCTGAATTACGAGGCGTCACCGGTCTAACAGTACTACCGGAGGGTAACCCCATTTATGGCAAAATCTGGAGAGAATATGCCGTCTACAGGCTTGCTCATTGGGGATTGAAAGAAATCAATGATGAGCCGGTAAGTAATTTTATATGTAGGTAATATTATACACTAAAGTATTGGGCAGTTAACAAATTGAGTATCCTATACAGGTTACGGATGAAGAAATAAAGTTGGCAAATAGAACTTATGGAGGACTTAGTGATATTGTACTTCGAGCTATACCAGACGCTCCATTACAACCTCTTTTGTCGAGACTGGGAAGAAGTGGTAATAGCGCTGCTAGTGCTAAAGCCTGGTTAAGAGCTGCTGATCCAGCTTTAAGGGACGTCATTGCAAAAGAAGCATTGCAATATAAAAAAGGAAATGTCTCGCAGGTAAAATAATCTGATCAATAATAGTGAATTTATGCTCGTAAGTTCCGAAGATATGTATGAGCTTCAAAAATATATACACGTAGTAATCTCTCTCTGTCACGAGACATCTATCACATGATTTATTCCACAGGACGACATGAGCTGGCGTGTTCGTGGCCGCGGTCAATTATCTCACGCAATTGATTTAGCTTGTGGGGCTGCGCAAAGACTTAGAGCCCTCGAAGTACAATGGCCGACAATATTAGTTGACATGATTGAAGACATTCTGAGGGACTTTGCAGACATGGAAACACACGTGAAGGAACAAATGAAAATGCTTATGGACACTATGTGAACTAATTAGATTAGAGAAGAAGCGGCCAAGTGCATATTTTACCACGCACAGTTAAGAGTTCCGTAGTCGGTATGGAAATACGCATCCACAGTATTGATTTTACCAACTGCTAAAATAAGTTTAAATGTCATAGTATTTCTCAAAGTAACAATGAAAACCAAAGTTGTTACTGCTGTTGCTAATTTAGAAGCGCACATCTCATCAACTATTGACGTAAACAAAGGGTCACTTAGGAGCATCGTATTTTTTCAATTCTGGGATCCAACGAAACCTCTCATGTGCACAATGTTTTTAACCCTCAATTACACCATTGCTTAGCGGTATACAGAATAAACGGGTAGGTATTCTATGTACCACAAAACAATGATGTCTCCTAAATTTCATCGATGTTGCCAATAGTCTCCCGAGTAAACGCGAAACATCCGGACGGACAGACGGTCAGACGGACACAGGAACAGACCTAAATTATAAGAGTTCCGTTTTTGCCTATTTGACTACGGAACCCTCATATAGCTTTATTTAGACTAGAATTAGTGTCAAATGTGGTGCCGCCAAAATCTAGATTATTAAAAAAGTACGATAATTTAACAAGGAAAATTATTCACATTTAGTAAAATTTTCACGGGCTAGTTAGTTAATAATTTAGTTATGCCACGAAAATGATTTATTTTATAAATAAATAAATAACCTTACCAATTGTTATTTTTATAAGCTTTGTTTACTATTAGATTATAGTATAGAAAACAATCGAAACCCAGTAACTTTGTCGACTGAACAGTATTGTAATTTGCTCAATCTAGGTAGGGAATCAAACTGATCAATTAATAGCATGTTTACTGTTTTGTAGTAACCTCAGATGTTAGAACCATTTGTAATGTACTAGTTTAATCGTGTTTTAGTCATAAGTTATGTAGTTTTAGAATAACAATAGTACTAGGTGATGAACTGCCCTGCATGTGCCTCCTTGATTTTAATAATAAACAATTTATAGATACTGTTTGCATTATTTTAATTAATGTAACATCTACTTAAGGCTAAGCGCGCACACGAGTTTTAATCGTTGCGAATAATAATCGCCATTCTGTGATCAATACAAGAGTGCACTGCGAAATGAAATCGATTGCGATTCCAAATAACAGATGCTTTGACTTCATTGCATTTTAAAAATCGCAACGATTACATTTCGTAGCGCGCACTTAGCCTAAGAGTGTGCATGCCGCTACGTTCACCTCGCTGGTGATGCTATGGCATATTCAACCAAGCGCGCTATGGCGCTATGAGAAAGAGATAGGCCCAGCAGCAGCTTTTAAAAGCTGCCGCATGTACACGCACAACGAGGTAAATTGTGATATTGTAGAGAAAATAAGCACGTATAACATTCTGAATAGGTCTTTGGGAATGGGGTTCTCGTATAAAACATACT
This sequence comes from Phlogophora meticulosa, assembly GCA_905147745.2. NCBI lineage: Eukaryota > Metazoa > Arthropoda > Insecta > Lepidoptera > Noctuidae > Phlogophora > Phlogophora meticulosa. Next base: position 4,236,880 of record LR990534.1, read on the forward strand.
TAATGTACTTTTACAAAATAAAGTTATTTGAACTTTCAAATAAACAAGATATGCCAATTTGGTTATTTATTTTGGAGTATTCTTCTTACGATATTTATCTACTTTCAAATTACCATTAAAGTATCATTTCACCTTATCTATCAAGCTTACAATTTCCGAATCAATTCTCAAAAATCCATTTTCTGTTTAGCGACGAGCCGATATCATGATTAATTTTAGGCGTAAAACATCAAATTAATACTTTGTATATGGGAACCGATTACCATAGCAACGAACCCAATAACCTTACATCTCTTGATGGGAAAAAATGAATGCCGGATTAACAGTGCATTATTTCGCATTTTATGGTTATTAATTTTTTATTTTGTTAATTAACGCAATAAGTCTTCGATAAATTGTGTCAAATGAAGAGGAAGACCTTTGCAAGGGGCAACACACGCCGAAAATCAATTGTTAATTACTCCTAAGTTGATTTTTTAAATAAAATGCTACGAGATGAGAGTTCTACCAACCAAACAAACGAAAACATATGCTGACTGTCACTTCACAATTTGACACATGGCAAGCCTGTCACTTGTCAAATGCAAATCTGAAAAAAGCTTATTTACTCTGAAAATTGAAAATTACTATTGATTATTATTCTGAAAATATACTATTTATATTTTTCTTGAGCACTATAAAATGAAGCATTGATTGTTAGGAAATACGAAATGGACGACACTGAGAGCACTACAACATCGGCTGATGAGAATACTGGGAACTTGTGCGACAACCCGACAAGGGATACTTTAGCGGAAGGCTTGCTCGGGCTTCTGAAACCCACTGTGGACCAGTTAGACGAGAGGGTCAGAGCTACAAGGTAAATAATCATAAATAATATCTAATTATAAGGCCGTCCTTTCGTTATTATATTTATAAATAGATCCAATTTTCTTAATTCGTGACATTTTGAAAACAAATCATCCAATTAATACACTCCAACGAACTACATTACTATAACCTCTTTGTACTTATGTACCATTTTTTTGACTTATCAAAATATTAAGTGTATTCAATATCAAACAGTATACCTAAGCATAGATGAAGGCTATAGACACAAACTGACAATAATCTTATAACTAAAAACTAGGTCACTATTATCTTAAGAGCTGATAACTACCGCCTCCCCTACTGAGACATGTCTCATGATTAAATAAATAAATAAATAAAAATATAAGCCTATCAACTTGTACATCATCAATTTTCAGGATATCTCAGTTAGAACTGAAACAACAGATAGAATCACTGAATGAGGAGCTGCTGAATGTACGAGAGGCTTTGAACAATCACCCTGACTTGGACCCTTATGTGAAGAAACTGATATCTTGCAAACACAAGGTCACTGTAGTACTGAATGTATTACAAGCATCACAGGTGAGATACAACTTCAATAATATCTGTCTGTCCCATAAATATCTGACCAGCATGACCAATTCCTCGGTTATTCTTCCAAGAATAGACAATGTTCTTTTTTCCCAACTTGAGATACATCCAGATCAAGAGTAGACAGTCTACAGGGTTGTCCATGCTCAGGTAGAAGACTACCTGAGCATCGACAACCCTGTAGACTGTTCTAGAAAACTTCCTTCTCTTCAGTTCTAATATCGCCATGCTTAGGACAGTGGAAATCTTACAACAATCTTTCATGTTGTCTATTCTTGAGTCAACATAACCGGTTACTATGGTGGTCATGCTACAAGTGCCTAGACCATATCTATTATCTGTAAATGTTAATGCTTAAAAAAAGATCAAATTGTATTGAGTTACCATTAGCTTTAGAGATGTCATGTGACTCCTTTCCACATTTGTAATGTTATTGTCATACTTTGACGTTAGTGTCTGGCATTCTCTGGCATTCATTGTCTGGCATGACGACCGATGTGGCGCGGCGGGCGAAGGTCCGCCTGCGACGCAAGAGGTTGCGGGTTCGATTCCCGCCTTGGGACAAATGTTTGTATGATCTACAAATATTTGTTCCGAGTGTTCTGGGTATTTCCTATGTATAATAAAAATATCTATATATGTAATGTATTGTATTAAGTATATCAGTCATCTAGTACCCATAACACAAGCTTAGCTTAGCTTGGGGCTAGATGATGCTGTGTGGATTGTCCAGCAATATTTATTATTATTATTTATTTATTCTGAACTACAGAAAAGTATTTCTCTAGGCCTGAAGGTCCACTCATATCTGGGTGATTCCTTTCCTCAATAGACCCATTTACACACTTTTCTGTATCATCATGTGAAAACCAAGCATCTTCACATGATGTGACTAGGATAATGTCTGAACTTTAGAATAGACTGTGACCTCTGAGTTTGTTAGTCTCTTCTCAGAATCATCCTGTAGGGAAAAACCGAACTAGTTTCATTTTTTTTCTTGCTTTACATATAAAAGGTTTTGTAAAAATCAATTGACGGATATAAATATTGTTTATCAATCAAATATAATATTTCCTGCTGATAAAATAGTTATAGAATTCTTTTATGGCACTGGCATGGCATGTTAACATTACAAAAAAATATGATTACTTACCATATCCTTATCACCATTACAGGACAGACTCAATGAAATAAGACGTATGGTGAGCAAGGAGAAGACTGTACGCACAGCTGTACTGCCTGGACCCGGCCCCCAAGAGCCTGAGCAGGGTACAAGTGGTGTGGTGACAGACAGAGGAAGCATCAACTAACAACATGGAGACTCCTTACCAGAACCATATTGACAAGGCTGACTATGACCATGTGTACGAACCAGCTGAGGACAGCTTCCTACTCATAGATGCTTTAGAAAAAGACCTAGAATATCTAAAGAAAATAAACCCCACATTCTGTTTAGAAGTTGGTTCTGGTAGTGGTGTAGTTATAACAGCATTTGGTGTGGCATTCCCGCAAACCTTCTGTCTGAGCACAGACATCAATTTTAAAGCTTGTGTAATGTCTAAGCAAACTGCTGCTTATAATAAAGTTCAGTTAGATTCATGCAATATGGACTTGGCTAGTTCCTTTACTGATAATGTTTTTGATATTATCATCTTCAATCCACCATATGTGGTGACTGAGAGTGAGGAGTGCGGTGGGAGTGACATTGTGGCTAGTTGGGCTGGTGGGGCTAAAGGCAGAGAGATTACCGACAGACTACTCAACATGATACCAAAGAAACTAGCCGATAATGGAGTCTTCTATCTCCTGCTTATTGAAGAAAACATTCCTGATGAAGTTGTTCAAATCATGTCTAGTTACGGTTATACATCCGAAACTGTGATTAAGAGGAAAGTACGAAATGAGCAACAATTAATTTTAAAGTTCTTTAAAAGTTAAGTTGATATTCCTAATTTGCAATATTGTTAAGACAGGTTGGTAGAACCACAATGTATTTTGCTTTGGTCTGTTTATGCTAGAAGTCAAATAACACAAGTCTTTTCATATGTTGCAATCATTTAGTTGTATATTTTTAAGTTTAACAATAATTTATAATATATATGTAACAAAACATATTTTGTATGAAATAAATACATGATTTTTTTCAAGCAAGATTCTTTATGACAGCTTCTCCGAAAGTTTTAGCACCTGCATCGTTTTCTTCAGCTCCTGGCAATGAGGAGCATTGCTGCACCCATCTTTCAATGTTTGGGAACCTTGAGATGTCCCAGCCAACAGCCTGCAATACAAAACAGTCAGGTTGTCAGAATCCACCAATACATTAGGTTGCTAGAATGATCTATGAAAAAGCAAATATACATAGTTTATCTCTAAAATAGACCACATCACTAACATGGGTGGCTACTCCTCTGCTCTGCGCAATGTGGTATACAGAGAGGTAATTTGTTATTATGTTAGAATAAATATAAAGAGACATGCTATCATACAATAAAAATATTTAAGCCAATTCTCGGATAAAGAACATCTTGATTCTGAGTGACCCCAAGGCCAAGAATGTAATATGAGATGTCATTCGTGTGAAGTTACAGCCCTAGTTATATGACGCTCAGGGTTACCACACAGCACAAAAGCTGGTACTAAGAAAAATAAAGATCGTATAATGTTCTTACCATAATGCTGCTCAGAGATGCATAAATAGATGTGTCTGCAATAGTAGCATGTTCACCAGCAACCCATTTACTGTCACTGAGGAACTCGTTTAGGAAGCCAAGAGTATTGTCCAGGTCATCTTTCAGTGGCTTTTTTATTTCTTTCTCTCCGAGGAATAATATTGGGAACTGGAAAATTAATTGACAAATCTTTGAATTTAAATGTAATGGTCACATATTTATTTAATATATTTAAGGTTTTCAAAAGCACAGGGACACACAAAATTATACATGATAATGTTAAAAAAAGACTGCCTACTCTAATGGTCCCAAGCATAAATGCTGAGTGTCTGATGTCGGGCAGTGTTATTGAGTTTTTCCAATAGGAATTTTCTCATTTTCAGCCCAGAGTCTGGATTTGTGCCATGCCAGCCTATTGCCATCAACCAGGGTTGATGGCAATAGGCTCGCCCCCTATTACATGGCACTTATAACAAAACTGGCGAAATCTGGGTGTTACTACAGGTGCACCTCTGCCCAATTCTTCACGGAATACAAGGCGTGATGTTATGTTAATAAAGAAGGTTGTCAATGGGCGTCTGGGAGTTGGCTTCAGTCCCTCTGACGCCTTCCAAATATCCCGGTATAAGAGGGAGAAAGTTCCGAGAAAAGAAAACTCCAGGTTGTAATAAATATATCAACTTACACAAATAGCCCTAATCTTCACATACAAAGAAGAACTATCGAAGTACAATCTCTGATTGACCAATGCGCGCTGTTTCAAATCTTTCGGATAGTACTGATCATCCTTCCCATATTTATCGGCCAAATAACACGCAATAGCTCGACTCTCCCATAATATGAAACCATCTTCGTCGAGTGTGGGGACACAGTGCTGAGGATTTATTTTCAAAAAACTTTCCTTCATCTGTTCCTTTTGGAATAAATCAACAATTTCCACTTCTATAGGTACTTCGACTGCTCTAGCTGCAAGTAAAGCGCCACGTGAAGGACCACTAATAGGAAAATGATAAAGTTTCAAAGACATTTTATCAAAAATAAAAACAAGCAAATTTAAAAATACGAAAATTTAGTTTGAAAGTTTCTCGAGTTATCAAGTTCAGTTCAAGTGAGTGACAGTCAGACGGTCAAGAAAAAGGTCAGTGAACTGCAATACTTATCGAAACCAGTATACATCACGTATATAATATGTATATAATACAGTATTGGTACATTGACTCGCCAGAATAAGTTTTTTTTTTAATGTGCTTAACCGAACTTTCCTGTGGGGACTTAATTAAAATTTAAGGTCTCCAGCCAGGGCATAAAAAATTAAAAGCCAAGTGACCATTCGCTAAGGGCACCCCTGCGGGATACAAGCCTTGGCTTAGGACGTCGCGTCGCTGGGAGAGGACAGCAAAGCTGGGTCTGATTGATATATTATTTAGGGCATTGACGTGGTCATCGCGACGGGCCTCGACGGCGAAAACGGAATGATGGCAGTCTGTGTTTACGAACAGTGACCGTGGCTCTATTGTTTTCCTGATATGTCATCAGGCTCTGTTAGTGTGTGTCTTGGCCTACGAACATTGCTTCGATGATGTTACACAAAGCATAAAGTCATTTTAGATTAATCCATTTCATAACAATTTAGATTGTAATTTTTTTTTTTTTTTTTTTAAATACGTTTGTTTGATGGAACAGCTGTGCATGATGCGCTGGGTGAGGTCCTTGATGAACCGTTTTACCGTGGGTATTTTGAGATCTACATGTAGTCTCATTTCGGACGTTGAAGGGGACTTCCGTAGCTTCACGTAAGAACCATAAACCTGGGGTCTTATTAATTTAATTTGTGCGTGAACCTAACTCCTCAATCATCGATGATTTTAAACTGTTTACGTGATACTCACTCGTACAAAAGATTTTAACGTATACCCATAAACTACATTTCCTAACAACCGCACTTATACTTTTATCGTTTTGTACTACTAGGCCATCCCTATCATTGTTGTGTCAACATAGTTTGTCACTATCACACTGTCAAACGATCGAATTATGTCAAATTGCCATTGTTTTTATTTTGCCTCTGCCTATATTTTGTTTGCTAAAACAATACATAATGAATACGTGTTTAATTTCGTAAAATAAATTACATTTGTACACTTAAGATGACGGCGAATATTTGCAGAGTCTGTTTAAATCAAGAATTATTAGTAGATATATTTAAAAAGACAGGATTTCTTATGATATCTACGAAATTAATGTCTATAGCGAAAGTACACGTGAGTATGATAGTATGATATATATGTATGATAGTATGGTTTTGTCATTTGAATATAGAATAAATGCTTGAAGGCCCTGGACACCGAGTAGTCAGACCATTTCTATCAAATAATGTACTACAGAACGCACATTGGGCTCTACCACAACACAAATTAATTGTATAGGCTAGAGTAGGACTGGCCATACCGCAGCATGCCTACATTTAATCCTGACTTTTTTTGCGGCCGAATTATTACGTTTTTTACTCAACTTTGGGAATCAAAATGCTTAGCACAATAATAGAGCCTATGTTTATTTAACACTACATTTATTTCAGATAGCACCACAGGATGGCCTTCCAGATGCAATATGTCCAAAATGTGTTCAAAAACTAGACGACTGTATAGAATTTATTGAGCTATGTGAAACATCTGATGTTAAACTGAGGGCCTTACTAGAAAATAACTGCATGGAAAACAAATTAATGTTGGACAATACACACATAGAAAATGATAACTTCTTATCTGAAAATGATATTTCTTTATCACCCAAAAGTGAGGGAGAAAAAGTGTTGTTTATCGATGAGAGGATTGATCATAGTATTATGGACCATACAACTTTCACTGATGATCTTATGGTACATGAAACAGTTGTGGAAACAAACAAAGAATTTAATTCAAAACTAACAGATAAGAAGACTCGGAAACAACAATGCTTCACTTGTGGAAAAGTTATGTCATCAAGGCAAGTACATAAAAATAGAACAATAAAATAGAATCATCAATAAATTGCCATCGCCATGATCCACATCTGCCCCGTCTTTTGCCGACTATGTGGATTCGGTGTCATAGCTATCCAGATGCAGCTGAATACAGCTGTAACAGTATTTTACATTAGCTGACTGCCTGGCTGCTGATGTTACCACTGTATTTGTGCCATCTCATGGTACTTCTTAATATGATGCTTTTTTTGAAGCATCTCTTGACTGTTTAGGAGTCCCACTTGGCATAATAAAGGCTGTGACATTAGTCCTTGAGATGCTAATCATTGTTGCACCACATCATTTGTTTGGACATTTATGACAGCATGGTTGGCGCAGTGGCTGAGCTAATATTTGTATGACCTACGGGTAGCTGCTCCTGGTCTGGCTATTTGTGTATGTGACTATAAATGTTCGTACCACGATGCAGGAGAATTCCTAGTGTTGGGCAATAAAAAAATATTCCAGGTACTCTAGACTTCTATTTTGACTACAACTTCTAATGACTATCATTGCTCTTGGTCTTTTCAGATTTCGTCTCAAGACCCACATGCGGACTCACACTGGAGAGCGGCCATTTTCCTGTCCACACTGTAATAAGAACTTTTCACTAGCACAGAGCCTAAAAGTACATCTGAGAACACATACAGTAAGTAGTATTTGATACATTGGCTTTCAGTCTAAGTAAACATTATTTATATCATTTAATTTTTGGAACGAAGTTCCTAATCGCGCGTTGCGAAAGGGGACTAGACGGGAAAAATTAAGACGAAAAGTTGTAACGACACTTCTTGCTAAGCCGTGCGGCGTGCGCGTGTTTATCTGTCTGGCTTGCTCTCTCTCTCTCTCTCAGAGAGAGAGAGAGAGAGAGAGCAAGCCAGTTATTTTCGTTTCGTCTTTCTATTTCGCATTGAACAGTGTTGTGTCGCGACGATTATTTTTGTTGAGTCTATACAGGTTTTTTGTACATAATAAATAATAAACAATGTGTTGTCGCGACGATTATTTTTGCTGAGTGTATACAGGTTTTTTGTACATAATAAATAACAAATGGAACTTCGTTCCATCCGGGTGTCCCTTGGCACCCCTCAAGTTTTTTTTTTTTTACATTACATTCTAGTACATATTGTATGAATATAAACAAAGAAAAAGGACCACGTAAGGATCGTTGCAGGTTGTGTTGTTTAGTTTAAAGAGATATTCATTAGCAGACTTTTGTTTCTCAATCTAGTATTAAGGATCTGTTGAGCGTAATAACGACAACGTAAATTGTTATCATTTTAAGGGAGAGAAACCTCTACAATGTCCAATATGTGGGGACGCATTCGCTCAGTCAGCAGGATTGGCAGCACACAAACGCAAGCACTCTGGCATACTGCCGTATGAGTGCAAGCTATGTCCGCGCTCTTTCCGGACTATCGGACATCTGCAGTATCACACACGGTAGGCATTGATTTATCAAATAATAAAAAAGAAAAATATCTTTCAAATTAATTCACATTAAATACAAATATGGTGAAGATATTTTTATTTCAGTCAAAATTGTATTCCCCAAAAGGTAACACAGAAGTACACTTATAGTAACACCCACATTTCGCCAGTTATTTTGAGGTCCCATGTAATAGGGGGCGAGCCCATTGGGCACAAATCGAGACTTGCTAATGAGAAAATTCCTATTGCAAAAACTCAATAATTCCCAACCGGTATTAAACCCATGACCTCACGAAAAATACTACTTATTTAAAATAGGTTGAAGGTAATTTAACCATGTTGAAGTTAAAATAGTGACATCTTCAAAATGGCATGCTCATGTAATAAAGAAGTTCATAATTAGTGTTAGATAATTAAATATTGGAAGAATAGGATGACTTAAATAAAATCTTATGTTTATCTATTACAGAAGACACACAGGTGAAAAGAATTTCGAATGTGACACCTGCGGTCGAGCCTTCATCACTCGCAGCGATTTGAAACAGCACTTACTGACGCACACAGGAGCCCGACCCCATGTCTGCTGCATCTGCGGATTGCGGCTCACCCGCGCTTCACATCTTAAGAGACACATGCATCTGACACATGACAAAACTGTATACTCTTGTGATCATTGCCCATTGGAATTTGTAAAAAAAAGCGAATTAGAAAAGCATATTAAAACTCATGAGGACTAGACCGTATAAGAAATAATAATATGCTATTATAGCTGTGTATATTTTATAGTAATATTTGTATGCCTGTAAGTAAGCTATTTATAACTAAAACTGTAGAAAAATAATGTAATGAACTAGTAGCATGTAGGCATTTTTAAATAGATTAAGTGCATTAAACCTGTATGACAGTCAAAAACTTTAAAACTCACAAAGACTTAGATACAAAGTCTCAAGTATAAGATAAAGACTATTAGTTAAATACTAGTTTCATGTAATAATACCTAGTATTTCATAATACTACTGTAGCGACATCTATCTCTCCACATACGAACTAAATCGACGTTTCCTACATCGCGATATTAGAGTTATCCACGCGACTGAGTATATATAAAACGGGCCCAAAAACAATCGTCGGGGAGAGGCCCGTCGCGACGACCCCGTCGATGCCCCCCTCCCGACCCTTTGCTAGAGCCAGCCCGCGAAGCTGAGCCGATTAATGTTTAAAATGTCCCTAAATAATGGAACAATCAGATCCAGCCTGTCCCTTGCTGTCCTCTTCAGCGACGTCCTAAGCCGAGGTTCGTATCCCGCAGGAGGTGCCCTTAGCGATAGTCGCTTAGCTTATAAGTTTTTATGCCTGGCTGGAGGCCTTTATTTTAATTAAGCCCCCCACAGGAAAGTTCGGTTGAGCAGTAAATATCCCTAAAGGATAAACTGCGAGATGCCCATTCCAAAAAAAAAAAAAAAACAATCGTCGGGCAGTTGCCCACCAGACACGACACCCGTCTGGTCGGATCCTCCCTTTTCAACGGATGAGGAACTTTACACCCTGTTCCTCATACCTCCAAACTACTATTTCATTACTAGTCCATTTTATAAAACAGTTTTTTTTATAATATAATATAAAATGTAGTCTGCACGCCAGTAGTGACACTAGAATTGTAAAAACCGGACTTACTGCTACGACATAAAGGCAGTCAGTATCGAATTATTACGGGATATGTTTTTAACGGTTCCGTTCCTGATATTATTAAAGTGATTATTTCAATGCTGGCCGTGAAATTGCAACGCTTTTATGTTGGTCGAAATTAATATCCTGTACCGAACTTATGACGAAATTTACCATTTAAAATAGGTTACTTATAATTATAAAATAATATTTTTAGTAACTTAGATACATATTTCATTCCTTCCTGTGATATGAATCGGCAAACTTGTGTCTTGATAATAAACTACTTATTGCTACGGTTTTATTCGAAGTATCTAATCAACACCGCTAAATAAATGTTCTATGATTTACATTTACACCCAATGATTTCCGCTAACCACTCATTTTTCCACCTTTTGACTCTTCAACACCAAAGCATCCTCTGCATCCGTTTTTTGAGTTGAGAAATTTGAAGTTGCGATCTTTTTTAAGTTGGTTTAGATAATTTCTCAGATTTCAATTCTCATTTTAAAAACCGGGTGCTAGATTTTTACCCTCTTATTATTATAAGATATTACTATGAATATATGTACCTACTACTGTGAATGTGAACAGTATCGTGTGTGAGGAAGTATCTCGAAGGTCGTTACTCTTACTGACGAGTGGTGAACACCCTGAGTATTCTCTTGTTACCCGCCAATGTTTCTACTAATAGATCTGAATTCCAATAATAATAACGTTCATTGTTATTGTATGTGAGCAGGACAGTGGCTCTCAAGGCCTCACTTTTTTATTAGTTGACGTTGGCCTGCCCCCATGGGCAAAAGCGTGAGTTTATTTATTAAGATTAACTTTTTACTGTACTTTTTATCTATGTGTACTTTTGTCACAGCCATCAATTGAAACAGACAAGTAAGGTCCGGTGCAGCGAGCGTCATATCCGCCACAATAGACAGGTAAATAATAATAATAATAATAATAAAAACTTTTATTAAGATAACTAGGATCCAATTGGTTAGTAGTACAATAACTTATAACTAGTGTTAGTAACAATACAACCTTAATCTACTCGCCCCCTGCCCGACCCATGAATCGATGTATCAATAGTCATGTGAGCAGTAATACATCGATTCATGTACCGACAGTCAAGTCTACCGGATATCATACTTAAAACGCTGTTGCGACTAGCCCGCACTCTGCTCAGCATCGACGCGCACCGCTTGCGCAGAGTAGCGTAGAAGCAATCGATGCGCGCCTCAGCAAACATACGTGAAGCACTACAGTGGCGAGGCAGCCGCAACATCGTTCTAAGCGCATTATTGTACTGTACGCGCAGGGCACTGTACGCTCTTTGAGTATAGACTGCCCACAGGCTGCAGGTGTAAAAGGATGTACAGAAAGCTCTGAAGAGAGTGATTTTTACCTCATTAGTACATCTCGCAAACCTGCGAGCAATCATGTTTGCTCTAACGGACAGTGCCCTACGTTCACGTTCAATATCCGTGTCGTCCTTAAGGTCTTCGGTAATAAGATGTCCCAAGTATCTGAACTGATGTACTCTAGCCAACTCATTTCCATTCAGTTTTATAGGGGGCATTCTAGAGGGACACTTAGTACCAGCCTTAAAGACAACATACTCGCTTTTCTTCACATTGTACATTAAGCCGTGACCATCTGCGTAAGTTTCACAAATTTGTAACAATTTTCTAATGCCACAAACCGAGGCGCTCAGCAACACCATGTCGTCCGCATAACTCAGATTATTAACACATACATCATCTATGCGACAACCGACATGCTGGACGCTGAGCCCCTCAATTAGGGCATTTATATACAAATTAAAGAGTCTGGGAGAGCTCAAGCCACCCTGCCTAACGCCACATTCCAATTTATATGAATCTGAAAGGGTGCCCGCCCACCGTACATTATTACTTTGATTGCTATACCAGTACTTGAAGATATTCACTAGTTCACAAGGTAGACCTGCCTCTTGTAATTTTCTCCACAGAATATCATAACAGACTAAGTCAAAAGCTTTGCTCAGATCGAGGAAACAGGCATACACAGGTGTGCCCCTGTGGGTATAGTACCTGACAGTATGCTTCATGCACAATATGGCAGTTTCCGTTGACAGCTGTGATCTGAAACCAAATTGATTGTCATGCAGAACTATAGATTCAGCCAACTGTGCATCCAGCACACTGTCAAGCACCTTAGCCACCACAGTCGCTAAAGATATCGGCCTATAGTTATTTTTGTCGGAGATGTCTCCAGTTTTATTTTTAACGATAGGCACTACAATTGTTTTCATTAACTGTTCCGGCAAGTATGAGTGACCTATACATAACGAATAAAACATAGCCAGTACTCGTGTAATATGTGGTCCGGCATGCTGCAAATGCTCAATACTAAGTCCATCGTGGCCAGGAGACTTTCCCCTTTTCATTTGTCGAATCGCTTGAGCTACTACTTTCGCTGAAATCTTTAGGTTCAACTCCACCCCCCTGGACTCAGTATTGAGCACCGACGCTGATGGACCAAGTGGTGACCTAACAAAGAAGTGCTCTTTAAACGCATTAGCTATGTTCCTAGGATCTGAATGGCCCCCAACACTCACGGGAAGGCCAGGCTTACAGTTCAATTTTCTAGTGTCTTTCCAAAAACTAGAGAAATTCTTATTTGTACACGATGTCGCTAACCTATCCATTTTAATTTGTTCTTTATGATCTTGACACCACTTCAAGCGTGATTTAAAAATCTTTCTGCTTCCGTACATCGCCTCATATATTATTCCTGACTTTGGCTTGCCATGATCAACCCAGTCCTGAAACATTAGCTTGGCCGACCCGTGAGCTTCACTCACATGCCTGTTCCACCCCATTACACACCTACCTCTATGTTGCCTGCTTCCCAGATATGTAGCCCTTGCAGATTCACGGAGGGCGGCCACTATATTACAATACATATCATCCAGTAAAAGTTTATGATTAAAGTAAAGGGGATGCATCACATGATATATTCAAAATCTCATTGGCGTTCGGATTTCCGAACGGTGTAGTTATTAAAGTAAATCGTTTACTTTTAAAACGGCGTCCTACTTTTTTGTTTTCAATAAAGGATAACGGTGCTATACAATTAACTTAAACCTATTTTAAAAAGTTGGCTGTCGCGGTACGCTAAGAAGATGTGCAACATCTAAATTGATGTAGGTAATGCTAACTTTTAGCAATTCTTCATTGCTAAAAACGAAAAGATGGATCGGGCGGCTATGCCCTCAATGCCTTCGCCCTTGACACTACAAGTAAGTTCTCACCACCGTGTCTAATACCAAGAGGACTAGCACACCTATACTAGGCATCATCGAATCGTACCTACCTGTTGGTAATACCAGATTGGGATAAGGTATTCTAGACAACAGGTCTGGCTGCTCGCTCTAAACGTCCTCGACGACCACAAGTCCAATTGAATTTGAAGATTTGGTTAATACAGGGTCACAGAACACTATTATGCTAATTGCAGGGTGGTCGTCAGTATTGGATGCTTGCCAGAAAGATTAGGTACAAAAGAATGATGAGAATGAATACGGTGATGTGAATGGTCACCAGACAATATTGTGGATACTATAGAACCATCTCCTACTTGTACTCCTTGGACGACCTATGCGGCGCGGTAGGCGAAGGTCCGCCTGCGACGCAGGAGGTTGCGGGTTCGATTCCCGCCTTGGGACAAATGTTTGTACGATCTACAAAGATTTGTTCCGAGTGTTCTGGGTATTTGATATAAATAATAAAGAATATATATCTATTTAATGTATTGTATTAAGTATATCAGTCACCTAGTACCCATAACACAACCTCTGCTTAGCTTGGGGCTAGATGATGCTGTGTGGATTGTCCAGCAATATTTATTATATTTATTTATTATCTCCTGAATAAGTGGCTAGATTACTTTAGTAATTATGTTTGATATCAATTTTATTTTTCGTCTCCTTTTCATGCAAATTTATCGACGACTGCTCAACACTTCGCGTGACCTGAAGGCTGGCTCATTCTTTGCCCAAAGAATTAGTATAGCCATCCAACGTGGCAATGCTGCCAATCTTCTGGGTACTTTCCCAGATGACAACGATGCGAAGGATTACTTTCACGCCCTCAGGCGTCATAGTACCTAATCAAAATAAATAAATAATGATGGACAATCCACACAGCAAAATAACAAAATAAAATAAAATCAAAAGCCAACCAAAACATTCATGTTTTGGTCGGGTTTTTATATACTGTATATAGTTAGTTTTATATTTTATAGTATAAAACTAACTGTATACATACATAGAATATTTACAGAATTATATAATCTATATATTTAGATTATGTAATTCTGTAAATATTGTATAATAAAAATAAATTATTTTTAGGTAAAATTGTTCTAACGTTTAGGTTACGTTAGTAAATCAGGACTCCTTGTACCATTCTGTTTAGTATTTTTTTTAAACCCTATTAGTAACAATTTTGTACAACGTTAATTTCGTCCTCAATGTTTCGGTACTGTTCGGTTTTAGGATATTTTGTGACCTTCTGGCAACACTCAGAATTTCGAATTTTAAAATCGTTAACGCTTCCCTGTCGTGTTTGCTGTGAGCGCAAGTTTTCTTTGTGATTTTCTAAAAAACTGGGCATAGTTATTGTTTTGTAAACATCGCTGTTGTACCATTATCAATAGAACGTTTCTGAGAAGTATTGTGTGTCTTATACAAAAGCGAATTGTTGCTGTTTCGGCAGTTTGAAATATTGTGACTGTCATCACCATGTCGGCGAGAGAAATTTATTACTCTGAGAAATATTACGATGAAGAACACGAATACAGGTAATGGATTTACTATCTAGCACTATTCAAGGTCTTAATATGTATTAAGACCTTGAATAGTGCTAGATAGTAAATCAAACTATGACTATTGTATGACTATTGTATGTATGTACATACAATAGTCAAGTTTTACCCAACTATTTAAAATTTTCACCAAGTTCAAAAAGTTCTCACCAAGTTCATGGGGGTTAATTTCTCAGGTCGGCGGTCTTTTTGCTCCAGGAAGACCTGTACCCGGCCTCACCAAAAACGTTTGATTTGAAACATCCCTTGATAGGATGCCGAATTCATAAAAACTTGCGCGAACCCAACCTAACTTTGAAATTATTGAATGGTTTGATGAGTTATCATGGGGTTGATGGACATTCTGGAGAATTCTCGAAGATTTTTGTATTGTTCGTCTTGTTTACGTAAACTTGTAATCACACTGAAGAACTGTTTGTTCATATTGTTTTCCTAAACCTGTCAAGGTATCTCCTTGTGCTAGTGAGTTCTGAAATCATACATTTTATTTTATATGTGATTGTATGCAATGAAAACAATACACAACACAAAATGTATTAATTAGAATAGTTTCATAACACCACCTTATAAGTATTCAGGCTTTCTACACTAAAACTACACAAACATACAATTACTTTTAACTCTGTATGTATTGTTACCTAGTTTTTGTCATCACACAAATATTGATATTTTCAGGCATGTGGTTCTGCCAAAAGAGATGGTGAAGCTGGTACCAAAGAACCATTTGATGACGGAGCAGGAGTGGCGTGGCATCGGAGTGCAGCAAAGCCAGGGGTGGGTGCACTACATGACGCATCAACCTGGTAAGTGAATTATTGTTCTGCAGTCCAAACTTGAATTAATCGAATTGGACAAACAAGGATTTTTGTTGTATAAAATACTATTCAGGCGGAATGGACACAAAAATATATGTTGGATAAATCCGACTTGGGCAGTTAATATGTTGGTACATGCCAGGCCTTTGCCCTGCAGTGGGACAGTAAGATGCTTGTATTATTATTATATCTGATTTACAGCAAACTGAATCTGTACAAGTTTTCCGTCAATGTTTTTTTTTCAATGAAAAGATCTTTTATTTGTAGTTCTGCTTATATGCAAGATTGATTTACTGTGTGAATAATAATGTTTTCTTAAAAAAATGTTTCTGTTCCTTCCAGAGCCCCACATCCTGCTATTTAGGCGAAAGAAAGAAATGAAATGAGAACAAACAAAGCAAGTGGTGCAAGGTGTAAATGTATAGTTTTTAACTGATATTAGAATTAATGCTAGCTTTAATCAATGTTGTCCATCTCAATCAATGATGAATCTCTTGCTTCCATTACTAATGATCAAAAGAAAAATATGAAATGATTAATGCTTTTGTAAGGTTCATATGAGACAATGAAAAAACAAACACATGATAGATGAGAATCAAAGACATAACTTCGGAGTAACTCCCAACAAATGATAATCCTATCAATTAATATAGGAATTTTGTACATATAGGGGATGAATGATCTTCTAAGCTCACTGATGATGAGCAAGATAAAATAGGTGAAACCAAGTTTTTTTTTATGAAGAATGTAACACAAATATTCACAGAATCACATTATATTAATAGTCAAACTTCAATGCTCAAATCAGAGAAAAACCAAATAACGAATTTGACCTGGGAAAATGTGGCCAGGGGAATATAAGCCCTAACCATGAACTCCTTTGGGAACTACTACTGGAACATAACCTTATGCTCCTTGACAGTTTGTACAAGAAAACCATGAAGATACTTTTTGGTTGGTTATCCCCCAACAGCAGTTATAAAAACATGATTGACAACATAACAACTCAATATCTGAGAACCCAAAATATAATTTACACTGAAATGTTAAATGTGAGTTACATTTATTATTTTAGTGTTAATTATGATGGTCACCCATCCACGGACATGCCTCGGCAAGTGCTGCTTATATTTTGATAGACCTTTGTAACTGTTATATTTGTAATTAGCCATAAGCCCAACATTTACTAGATATTTCATATTATATTTTTTTGGTCAATAGTAACAATAGGTTCTGATCTAATGAAAATAAATTGTTACTTGTTGTCTGGCACTAGCAACTAACAGTATGGTAAACCTACTATATTATTTGATGGGCTTTACTGATCTTCATTCCATAATTATTAAGTTTTTTTTTCAAAGGAGCATGGATTCAAAGCTATTGTATCAAAAATTTAATAATTGATTATATTTGGTAAACATACAAAGGTAGATCTTTTGTTTTCATTCATAAGTTCTGGATCAATGCTCACTTTAATTTCTTAATTTAGTCATTAAATGTTAAGAAAATCATAACTGTTCTTGTCATGACTTGAATTGTATTTTACTAGTTATATGCTGCACCTATTTTTAACAATTTGCAACTTGGCATTCATCTTTATTTTGTTTTAATAATATCTTGCTGTTTCAACAACACACGTTATCTATTAGGGTGTAAATAACAAAATGAAAGGTTAGTGTCCTAGCAATAATACATACAATTTAGTAAAATCTTCTAACAATAATTTTTGAATTCATGAGTAATATATTTTTAGGGATTTTCACATAGTGCCTTAGTATAGAATTTATGAGAATATTGTGATAAATGTTTTGACTTGAGAATGTAAAATATGGCAATGAAATCAGGTCTTCAACAATGGACCTTTTAATGTTTGACTGCCAAGTAATTGTTTGTGTATAATCTGAGACAATCATAATTATTGCATGTTGTATATACAGTGATGTAATTATCGGCGTTTTGGCAGCACGTATTGTTATCTAACACAGTAATTGGAATAAATTATTTGGTGCTATGTTATTAAGATGTTTTATTTTAATCCTTTGCCAAGTGTTTGTCACTGATATACAGAATGGAAAGGACATTGACGCAATATCTGATACCATGTTGTGCGTCCTCTGTTCAGTATATGATTCTGGATACCCAGCATCAAACTTTGCTTTACCCATTTTTTTTATTTGTAACTATTTTAATGATAAATTATGTTTTTACAAACACTTTTACATATCTAAAAGTTTAATATTTCCTGTAAAATAATTAGGTATAGTTTTATTTCTTCTTTTTTTATATTAGTAAACAAAGATTTACTGCACTGCAGTCTTAGTCCTATATCTCACTAGGAAACCAGTGGCAGTGCAGCCAGACTCGCTACTAGCAAAGTGTAATTATTCAGCTGTATGGATGGTCATCACCTGGTGTCTGATTGTTTGTAAACCAGTCATACCGATTTTGGTAGTGCAACCATGGTGTTCCTAAACATCTTAAAACACCATGATTCATGGTACTTGTGCCTGTACATGCATGAATATGGCCTCTGCAGGTAATTGTATAACACAATAGCAATGCCTTTCATTTTAATCATTCAACAACATTAATTGCTTTATTAATGTTGTGGAGATGGATTTTTCCAACATTTTAAGCAATGGATTAGATATTTCCTTCAGAATCCTTTATATTATGACAGAAAGTGTGTTTCACAGTTTGGTGGACAATTAAATATCACAAGCACACACCCCACTGAGTACAGTGGGTGGGTGCAATATTGCAAAAATGAAGGAATGACCACCAAAACAGATAGTTGTAGGGAATATGGAAAAAAAAAACAAATAGAACTTTAGAGCAAAAAGAGCATTTATTTGATTCAAGAACTTAATTTACTATTATATATATATATAACTTTATTTCATTTAGTTACTAAGTATGTAGCAGTTAAGATAATAATTATTTTCTTTTCTTCTTAGCACTGGGTGATAAACTAGGTAGTTTTGCAGTTGTCTCTGGCTGCGAAAACTCCATAGGTTCCATTTTTATATCTTCTGTTGATACAGCATCCAAGAGTTCCAACCCCTGCAGTTGTTCTTGCTCTAAGCTATGCAACATTTGGAAGCCAGGTTCCAAAGATGGTGTAAATGCCCCATCTAGGGCAGCGGGAAAGTGCAACTCTGGCACTTCTTCTAATTTCAACTGTGGAGTTGTATCCCTTATAGCAAGTGCTTCTATCTGAGATCTTAAGTCCTGACATCTTTTCTTAGTCTTTGCATGATACCTCTGCACTTTGTCATCATAGAATTCGTGAAGATTACCAACATTGAGTTCTGCAAATACTTTTGTAATGGCATCTGGGTATCCTGATTTTAAGCCACTTGCTTCTTTATCAACTACTGTTCTGAGTAATTTGCACATATTGGTTAAATGTAGGTCTAAAGTGTCAGCTAGGGCAGTTAAAACAACATTAGTTGTGGTTGAAACTCCAACATGGCCCAGGGCGATGGCTGCACATTGACGCAAAGCTCTTTTGTGACTTTCTGGTGTAAAAGGCAGAATCATAGGACCTTTACCTAGCGAAAAGTCACAGTATTTTTTTTCGAGGAAATTAATCGGCGGGACTGCTTTGTGTCCCAGTTTTAAATCTGGTTCTGGCGGCTCTATTGGTAAACTTACGGGACCCAGACGAGCGCCTTCATAGACAGCAGCTTCAGATTGTTCCAATATAGCTGACAGCTGTCTCGCGTGAGAATGAAGCTGTATCGTATGGGTTATTAAATTCGGCTTCGGTAGTTCGATTGGCGAAGATTTTACTGTGATGGATATTTCGGGAATGTTTTGCATCCCCAACTCTATTATGGGATGGAAATTGACATTTTGCAGTAATGTTTCGTCCGTTCTTTCGTCTTCCGTTTCACCCCAGAGCTTCCTTGTGTTCATTTTTCAGGAAAATAAATTAATAATAGTCGGTTATTTCGTTAATCGCTTTGTTAGTGCAAAAAACAACATGACCACAATCAAAATGCAATCAATAAATTGTCAAGATGTCAGTTCTGTCCATTGGAAAACATTTTTAGCATAAAGCATTAAGTCTTTCTTTCCTTATCTATGCCCAAGTAATGCTTTAGAAGAAATGAACCTCTATTTTAGGCCCGAGGATGGGTGTGCGTCCAATTGAATAAAAACTGCGCCCCTTCTGTGCCTCGGAAAGCACGTTAAATGTTTTGACTTTTGTCTAAAAAGCACTGTTTTTCACCTGTAATACCGTAAGTACACACTCGATGAGTGGCACAAATGTAGTGTGGCCATTACATGTCATTTCGCTCGTCCTGCCCGTCGCGTCGATCCATTTTTTGGTCGGTTTTTCTAGCGCAAGTCATAAGAGCGGCAATACGAACGACCGGCCACAAACTGGTGAACGCAGTTCAAATCAAATATACTTTGGTTCGAATTGACTGCTCGTGTAATTGTTAGTAAGGAATTTACAACTTCATGTCGCCGTCCGCGCCGCCGCCTATCAATGAATAGTTCACTATCATTATTTAAAATATAATATTTCTCGGAAGCTTTCGAGTAATTATAGAGTTACAATATGAAAAAATCTATTAAAAGATTCAATGTTGCCGTGTGAACTTCACAAAAATTAATTCCTAAGTCGCCACAACATTTCATTGTAAACAAAATAGTGGCTGAGGGGTTAGGCCCTTCATGATAGAAAAGGTGCAGAGACGACATACTCTCTATGGTTTCCAAATATTAAGTCCTTTCATTACAAATTTCACAGCGACACAGGTACACGCACAGCAAGACTGAGACTTTATTTTGTCAAGTAAAGTTAGTTATTCACCCGTGCCCTGACACACCGTGAAAGTCAACGCCAGGTTTCTACTATTGTGGCAAGGTAACTGTTTTGATGTCCCAGTGCATCACACATGGAGAAGTGGAGGGCCTAAGTAGGGAGCTCCATGGCTTCTTGGCTTCAAGGTAGTCGGTCTAGGTACTGCGGGAAATCTCACTCTCCTAGTAGAGGTTAATTCGCTTGTCGAAAGCGTGTCCTAAAGACGGGGTGACGGAGCGTACCTTCAGCGACGGCCCTAGGTAGAGCGCGTGGTGCGCTCTACAGTGGCGCCAGAATGCGCTCAAAATGAACTAAGTAATAGAATATACTGCAGTTCTATTTAATACAATATTGTGCCTATCAAACTTAATTCAAGTTTTAATATTAGCTTAACTAACCTTATTAATGCCATAATACCAATAATTATGTACTATTATAATTACAGTAACTTACGTCATCAAAATTAAGGTAGGTAATTGCATAATTTGGGTAATTAGATAATTCCTAATAGGTTAACGATCATACAATAGTGTTAAAAACGAGTTCTAAGAATACGTAATTCAATTATCGTTAAATAATTTTTTCTCGATGTCATTGAGTAGGTATATTTATTTTATTTAATTTAGTAATGTTTCTCCAAAATAGAGACACCTCTCGGCAAAATTACAAGTTCATAAGCCCATTGGTAACCCCTGTAAGTATAAAATTTAGTTCAACCAGTTCTTAAAATTACGTAATTTTTTTTTAATAAAAAAGCCGCAGCTCTCACCGTATAAAATACAGCAAAAACGACAAAAAAATTTGTACAACAGCCACCTAATTAAGGATGTAACAGTTAATACAGCGGTTTTGAAGATATTTGGATTTATTACTTTGGCGCCATACAATTTTATTTAATTTAATAATTTACTTTACATGTATATATATATATAGTTAGTTTAATATTATAATTTAAAATAAAAATAGATTCACTGTACGGCGGCGTTGTCCATCTTCACTTTACAAAATAAACAATATATTTTAATTTTTGTGGCCACCCCGTTATGCTCACTAGAAATAGTTTCTTTTTTTAATAATGCAATTTATGGTGTCGACCTGCACCGTAGAAACGGGTTATGTCAACGGAAGAATAGACAACATGACAGATTATATTATTGAAAGAGATTATATTATTGAAAGATTTCTGTCGTCCGTCAGTGTTCTATCTAGAGCAAGCCAGACAGGGCAGGGGTCTGTCTTTATTTTGTCTGCGTTTATGTTGACTTCATAGGTCATCATCATCCTCCTGCCCTTATCCCAATTTATTTGGGGTCGGCGCAGCATGTTTTCTTCTTCCATACATCTCTATTTGCCTTCATCTCATGGGTCACCTCTTTTCTTGCCATATCCTCTTTCACACAATCCATCCATCTTTTCTTTGGTCTTCCTCTACTCATGTAACCCTGCACATTCATACCCAAAACTTTCCTCACAACATGGTCCACATTCCTTCGCATCACATGCCCATACCATGACAACCGATTTCCACACAACTTCTCGGTCACAGGCGCCACTTTCAGACTTCCTCTTACATACTCATTTCTTATTCTATCCATTCGCGTAACACCACACATCCCCCTCAGCATTCTCATCTCAGCTGCATGTAACTGCCTTTCATTCATGCCTTTTGCGGCCCAACATTCTGATCCATACAAGACAGATTATTATTATTGACTTCATAGGTCAATGTATGAATAAGTAATAGTAATGCTACAAATAAAACGCAAAAAAAATGAGTACAGTTTTATAGTAACTTTAAAATATAAATCTTCCGATCTCCCGAATCATCAGTTTTGTCATAGTCTGTCAGTCAAGACTGTGTCGCAACAGAGGTTGAGGCTCTACAGTGGCAGCTTTGATTACCTGTAAGGCCTCTGCCTCGAATTTTGCGGGCAGCGCGGCGGCGGCGGCGGCGGCGCGGCAGCGGGGCGGGCAACGCATACCTGTTCTCCAAACCAGCGGGCAGATCGCGTGGCACTATAGCGGTTTAGAGTTGTGTTCGTGGTTGTGTTGTCGAGATATTTGTTTTTATTCGCGAACGAAATGTCTGAAAAACGGCGATATCTTTTTGATTCAAATTTATTCTTAACGCTCGATTTATTGTGGGTCTTTTGCCCACACTAAATAGAGCGTAGAAGTGGATCCCTACTATAGGGCAAGGAAAATAAATGGCGAGTTTTACCGACAATAACGAATACAACACTATACTACAATGCAGACGCACAACGCGGGCGGTCACCGCTTGACTGGAGTGCACCGCTCGTTGCCCGCCCCCGCGCCGCTGCCACGCCGCTGTTTTCGAGAACCGGTCCATTTGATTTTACGCATAAGATCCTGCCGCTCCCGCGCCGCTGCTGCCCCCGCACCTAAATTCGAGGCAGAGGCCTAACACCTCTGCGCACAGTTTGCCTCGTATTGTTTTCGAGGCCATTGGTCAGAGGATCAGATGTTATAATTAACTTGGGTAATAAGTCTCTGTTCATGGCCATTAAGTCTCTATTCATGGCCATTCGTGAGCGTTTCCTGGTATTAGGTATTATGACTTCGGAACCTAGGATAGTCTTCTTTTCTAGCTTCCTGAACTTCTTTAGAAAACTGTCCAATCGTCACTATTATACTATGTACCCGAGTTGAATGTCAGCAAATTCCAACCAGCTTTTAATCAAACAACTTTTTTTTTAAGCGTTGCCCCACCAATAGGAATTTCTCCTGTGTCGTGGGTGCGTTTACAAACATTTAAAGTCACATACACAGAAATCCAGACCCGGAACAACTTTCTGTAGGCCATACAAATATTAGTTCCGTGTGGGGATCGCTAAGCCACTGCGCCAATCGTGTCGTCAATTGAAACGGTCCTATATTTTAAATTCACTAATTCACGTACTCGAAACTATTAAAAAAGTAAAGTACATATCTTAATACCCTAGGTCCACTACTAAAACTTTCACAAAAATAGGAACTGCCACAGTGGGATGCTGTCGAAAGTGTGAAATAATGTGGACTGTATAAAAAGGCTTGGTATATTGCTACCTAAATTTACAAAAGTAACTGTCCCGGACAAAACATATATATTTAAATAAAAGTTTGGAGAATATCGTCCGTCGCGGTGGGCTCCGTGAAAGCGAGTTCGAAGTTTTCTTCCAAAATCGATGTGAAGTTGGAAAGAAAGAATATTGTCTATTCATGGTAGTATTTATATACATGACCAATTCTATATCTATATATGCGTGGCATATTTATGTATATAATAATATATAGAATTAGTTATGCCTCACGCGCAGATCTCTCGTCGACCATAGGGCGCATAAAGGCAATCTCGCTCTACTTTTATAATGGGCTAAACCCGGCGCTCGCGTCTTAACATCTGTCGCGTCTTTTCCCATTGGGTGTGTTGCTGCCAATGGCCTAGTTAGTCCTAGGCAAATTTGAGCATCCTGATTGGGAAGGTAATTCTTCATCAAAAGACTTTGGGGGTGGTCACCGCGGGGGGGGGGGGGGGTCCAAGCGGGGAGGGGGGGGTCCACGCGGGGGAGGGGTAGAAGTAGACCAGAAATCACTTAACAAATGGAAGTACCTATTCCATTTTCAAAATGGGGTAAAATATCAGACACTGCAGTCTATTTTCTAAAAAGTAGTAAATGTTTGCCCAGTTTTAAGGAATTCTGTATTTTACGACCCACTCGACTCCCGCCACTGAACTCGAATCATTAGGAAGTTGAGGTGCTGAAGCTGAATGCACTGCGTAGGTATCCCGACTCAGGTAAAAGTAGTTTGAAGAATTCAGTGCGATTTTTGTTTGTAAGGGTCTGAGAAAGCTCTCTGTCCATGCCAGGGCATAAGATATTTAAGTAACTGGTAACTCTTTCACGCAAAAACTACTGACCGGATTTTTATAAAACTTTACAGAATTATACCTTATATTTGAGAATAACACAGGCTATAATTTATAAAGATGCAAACGCAGACCATGTCACCCAGTGGCGTAGCTACCGTAGGTCTAGGCAGGGCAGCGCCCCGGGGCCCCCAAGCTTAAGGGGGCCCTTGGTGTCAATGAATGACCGAAAAAAATATATAATATTGTTGATCAATAAAGAATTTTCGAGTTTTAGGCCCCTGGACCTACAAACCTCGAACGGTTTGAACTGAAATCACAAAAATTTCTTCCACCTCCAAAACATAACAGAGTGTAACAAAAGGTTTAAAGGTATGATTCTCTAACCAACTGCAGACCGACCACAGCAGGCAGATTATTTTTTATTAATTTATTACATTTATTTGCTTAAATTATGAGTAAATATATACAGAGAACGTTAGGTTTCCATTTTGGAGCTGATTACGTTTTTAGGTGAACTAGTTTTGAGCCTGTACAGTATTTAGTTTCGGGGCCTTGGTTACGCCCCTGATGACACCTTAATATAACAGGCACTGCGTAAAAACATATAATATATATGGTCGGCCGCATCTGGATTGACTTAAACCAATCATAATCTCGCTGATAAAAGGTTAAGCGGAGGTTTTAAACTTGCGAAGCCAAAAGTGAGAGTTATTATATTTTGTTTGTTCCACAGCGCTTTTATACTACACAAGCTCTAGACGTGAAGACATGTTTTTTTTTTTAATTGTCTGTCAAGAATTGGCTGTCAGATAATTATACTGTTATTTATAATCATTGTATTTAGGTATAAGTCTTTAGATAAATTAAGTGTAAATAAAATAAAAGTTACGCCCTTTTTTATTCTTCGCCGCAGTCCGGTAAGAAAACAAAAGCTCAAACCAATAACAAATTATTCGAGAAATATAAAACAAAGATGAACAACAAATTATCCGAGAAATATATTTAAGTAAGCGCAGATAGCTGAGTGTAGTTACCGGTACGGATCTAGAGCGCTGATCTTGATTTGTGCAGTAGTCGGCTAGGAAAAAGTGCTTATATGCGAACTTACTCCTACTACTGTTTGCAGTGCTCAACATTCGTGGCGTCAATTGTAGCATAAGTAAATTATTAAGGCTCATTGTTATGTTTAAATTGGGTAATAATTCGGATTTTATTGCTGGGAAATTATACAGATATTAGGCCAGCGTTTAGCCTTATTAGGCAGGAACCTGGCTCAATACCTATACATGCTATGGGTACTAATATACATAGTTGTTAGTAAAACACTCGATAAGGTTTTTTTTTTTTAAACCCATTCTGACACATCTATCTGTCAATGCCCTGACACAGATCTATTCTCTTAGTCCAGCGGTTATGGCTGACACCCACGGTTATCGCTAAAGTAACACCAGATGAACACGTTAATTACCGGTCGCCAAAAATTCAGCGTTTCAGGAAACCAGCGAATAGTTTCATGAATTAGATCCGACATTGAATACAATTAAAATAAGTCGGATGTACTAATTATGGCGGTTAAGGTCGTCTATTAAGCGTTAATTAGTTTTAATAGAGTGGCGACAGTGTTGGGTAAATAGGTATTTGGAGCGAGGTTGTTATATAATACCTATTTCAACCCCATATACATTAAAAAAAATAACTACTTCTTCCCTCATATTTTTTTGACGACCGATGTGGCGCGGTGGGCGAAGGTCCGGCAAGGACGCAGGAGGTTGCGAGTCCGATTCCCGCCTTGGGACAATTGGTTATACGATCTATATAGACCTGTTCCGGGTGTTCTGGGTATTTGGTATGTATAATAAAAAAATATCTATCTATGTAATGTATTGTATTAAGTATATCAGTCATCTAGTACCCATATAACTATATGATATTGTTCACAACAATTTTGATGCCATAGATCTCACGAGTAGGCTGTGTTATTCGGTCCCCCGAACTATTAATGTGCGCAGAGTCCGTGCTGGTACCCTGTTTGCAGTAAATGCTTGTCAGACGAACTCTGGCCTACGCTGCCCTATTCATAGAATGTTGGAATCATACAATGCAGATTTTATGGATATTGATATATTTGCATGCACAAAATCTAAATTTAAATCAAATGTTATTAAATTATTATTGTAATTAAATTTAATTATAAATTATTTTTGTAATTAAGTTGAATAATTATTTTAAATGTTTTGAATTGTATTTTATTATTGTATTGTTAAATTTATTATTGTGTTGTAATTAAATTGTAACGAATGTTTAAATGAATTAGTATAAAATTGTTATTGTTATGGTTATTGTATTTAATGAAATTGCGATTAATGATAAGTCAATTAATTTTTTCTTAAGCTCTAATTGAACTGTGTTATTGTTCTTTAGTGGCTCACTGTGTCTATAAAATAGTTTATATGTGGATAATGTAGTGGGCCGCAGGATTGTTTTATAGTTTTATATATTTTATGAATGCTATATGTATGTTGTAGCTGTTTGTTATCCCTTTAATAAATAAAAATAAAAATAACAAGCTCTGCTTAGCTTGGGGCTAGATGGTGCTGTGTGGATTGTCCAGCATTATTTAATTTATTTTTGCCTCGTTGGTCTAGCGGTCCCAAGCTCGACTTCTGAGCATGCGGTTGATTCCCAGGTCGAGCAAAGTGTTATTGAATTTTTCAAATAGGACGTTTCTCATAAGCAGCCAAGAGTCTGGATTTGTGACCGGTTGATGGCAATAGGCTCGCCCTCTATTACACGGGACTTAAACATAACTGCCCAACCCCAGGGAAAAACAGGTGTGATGTTATGTGTTAACCATTTATTTTCGTAAGGAATAGAATTTGGGAAGAACATTTCGCCAGTTACATTTAACTACCATGTAATAGGGAGTGAGGTTATTGCCATCAAAACGGCACTAATCCAGACTCAGGGTTGCTTTAAAAAATACCCTTACCAGAAAACTCAGTTTGCCCGACTGGGAATCGACTCAAGGAGCGCGTACTCATCAGTCGCGCTTATGACCACTCGACCAAAAAAAAAAAGGAAAATAGTATATCAGCTGTTCTTATAATTAATAAATAAATAAATATTGCTGGACAATCCACGCAGCATCATCTAGTCCCAAGCTAAGCAGAGCTTGTGTTATGGGTACTAGATGACTGATATACTTAATACAATACATTACATAGATAGATATTTTTTATTATACATAGGAAATACCCAGAACACCCGGAACAAATATTTGTAGATCGTACAAACATTTGTCCCAAGGCGGGAATCGAACCCGCAACCTCTTGCGTCGCAGGCGGACCTTCGCCCGCCGCGCCACATAGGTCGTCAAAAATTAAACAGTTAAAGTACGAGTATGCCGCATATCTATAATTTGAATGGATGGAATAAATCTGATGTTTTTTTTGTTACATTCGTCTATTACTACATTCTATTGCGCGGATAAATAAAATAATAAAATAATAAAAAAGAAAAAAAAACAAATTCTAAATAAATTAATGATTTTTTTTATCGGATTAACGATATTGATAATATCAACCCAGTTGTACTCCTTCAATTTCTTTTCAGATGTACACCTTGAGCGAGCCACAAATCAAATCAATTCCTTGAACTTAAAAATATTCTTGTAAACAATCGTTATTATTTTCCTATAACATATTTTATACCTTTAGAAACCTTTTCATAATTGGCTACAATCATTGAGCGTAGCGTATTCGTAGCTTCCGCCTACGGAAAGTATTACCTGTCTACGTCACTAAAATTTCGTAGCACGACGTCGTAGGCGTGTAATAAGTCTTAGCTACGATATTTTCGGTTTGATAAGTTTATTGAAATATTTTATTTTAGAGATTTGACATAAAACTAATAAACAAATAACTTGAATTAGATATGTAAGTACTGCATTTTAATATGGATTTCTTGGTAAATTGGTTAATAATTTAGAGTATTTTCTTTATTACTTAGAATGAGATTCAATCATCTACAGTGCCTTTTCCCAACTATGGTAGGGTCGTCTTCCAGTATAACCGGATGCAGATGCAGCGAAATATCATTGTTCTACACGGAGCGACTGCCTACCTGAGCTCGACAACTCAGTTACTGGGTAACATGATACGCTTTGGTAATACTGGTTGTACGACTTTTGGCCTACTGACTACCCGTAACGACTGTCAAAGATTCAATACAAATAACAGCCGGGTCCAAAGGTTGACATATAATGACAAAAAAAGAAGTTTAGTACTGATATAATTAGATATTTTAATTAAATTATCTTTGCAAAACAAATATGTCAATTGCAAAAGCAGTTAAGTAGCAAACAACACAGATTTCAGGAAACAGGAAGCTATCATAATATTGTGTCAAGTTTGTAAAAGCCTTTAATATAATGAAGCCTGAATATAATGCAGAATATACATAAGTACATATACTCACTAAAGGCTAGGCAGAACCTACATAGCCACCTGCTACGATCCATACATACTCTTTTTGCTTCGTTTAAGTTCATACACGCCGGCTGCGAGTACTACGCACCTCACCTTTTTGAAGAACATCACCAATAAGGTCAGTGTATGACCTTTCAGGGTATTTGCAGCATTTCCACTTATATCTGCCTTTTGTTAGTCGTCATTTATTCATCCCCTTAATGACCAATTCATCTGAAGTCTTGTAATTTCTTGCTTTGCATGTCGTCATTAGAAATACGTAAGGATCACGGAAGAGGTTCAGTCGTAAGTTTTTAATTGTTTGAATATTGCTTCGAGTTAAAGCTTTGATTAGTCATGGTTACTTTTATTTTTCTTCTATTCTTTAAGTTTGGTTAATAATAAATATTGTCCTTGTGTCTACAATTTCCACAATTTCTAACAAATACTTGCACTGACTGAACAAGTTTCAGGTCCTCACATGATCTGACCATGATAATGTGTGGACTTCAAAAGACCCTCTAAGTTTTTTTCGGTGTTTCTTCTCATATTAGTCGAATTGGGAAGTGATGACCTAGTTAAAAAAAAAATATACTTTACTGGTTATTTAAAACTGTTCGTAAAAAACCATTAATTAATAGAGAGAGACTCATAGCTTAATACCCAAGTATATAACAAGCAATAATAACCAAGGTGCACACAATATCATTGTGTGTAAAGTTGTATGTGTTTCAAGTAAAGTGGTATCAATGAATCTGAATTGAATTCTAAAAATCAAGAAACCAAAATACAAAGCTTCAACCATCTGACATTCCAACGTAAGCAATGAATAATTCTTTGTTGCCATCGCTATCATAAATCTTGCCAAATTACGAGTTACACCAAACATAGGACAACCGCGACTAGCGATACGCGGGCGGCTTTCCATTCAGGACATGGAAGTGCAGATCAATCGTCACGTCCCCCCCTCCGCTCCCTCCCACTGTGATCCCTGGCCTGGAGGATATCCAGACAGTGTGGCTTGTCAGTGAGGTCCCGACTGCCGATCGCGACGCATGTGACGCCCGCACCGTCGACCGCTCCGAAACGAAAGTGATGCGGTGTACAATTAAAACTAACTAGTGATTTGTGAAAAAAACTGTACAGTAAATACAGCTGTTTTTATTGCTAACGGTAAGTACTGAATTTTTATTATTCCAATATTTTGTTTATTGTATGAAAGGCTTTATATTTTGGTAATGTATTTTTTTTTGGAAAATGACGCGGGTATTGTGAAGTGGAAATTGCGTTCTTTCTCAATGAAAGTGCGTCATAAATTTAATTTCAGTTTTAATCAAATGACTAGAATGACACGTAATGAATGAAAAGTAGTAAAAGGCTTTTCGGTCATTATCAACGTTTAAATAAGCAGTTAATATAATATTAATATTGGAAATATTTATCCGCAATAGAATACGCTTCGGTTTTGGGATTACGCTTTGTAATAAATAAATATTGGGGTTTTTGTCGTGCTATTCATCAATAAAACTTACATTTAGTAATGAAAACCTCTCCAAATTTATATCATCTATACCCAGATTACTTATAATTCGATAATTTTTTCTTAACAAGCAACATTAAGTGTTCCGTTTTTGTCCGTATCAAGTTGCGCGGGAAAATCGCCAACTGTTGTGATTTTGAGCCATTGTAACGCTTCCAGATCCATTATCTTTGTTTACGTTAATTAACTCATTTATTTACCTCAATGGCTTACTGTATTAAATAAATGATTTATTCAAATATTCATGTATACTTAGGTATTTTAAAGTGAATTGTTAAAATAATCCACTATGCTTGATTGATTGGATTCACCTGGCAACCGTTTATAACTTTGATAAAAAAACTATTATTTGATTTATAATATTTTTTATAGAACATATTTATTCATTTGATTTGGGATGCATGAATAACATATGGATATGATAAATATAGCTTAGATTTAAGGACGATTAGTCTTGGCCCAATAATGCTGCCTTGGGGAATTCTTTTAGAGAATACAGGTACTCAGAAAATTTATTGGTGAGTACCTTTAGGCAATCAGTCGTAGTATTCCCTATTAACATGGCTAGTTTCCGTAAGGTATAATTGTATCTGTTGACCAATATTTCAAGTCATATCATATCATTGGTAAATGTTACTTTGTTCAACTTTTCTCCCAATGCCTTCATTGCAGAGACTGGACAGATGATTCACTTTATTTATTTATTTATAAATAGCAGAACCAACAGCTATAACAGATGGATAACAGTTGCATAGATACCCAAATCTATTAATTTGTACTTCTTCACTAGTGAAGTTTTTATATTACTAAACATGATCATCGTCCATCTATTCATGCACTGTATTCGTATTAGAGTCAATCTCATCTTTGTTGAAAAGCATAATCTAAAAGCGTTATTATATTAAATCATTTTAGCTAGTAGCTATATAACTATTCTGGTATGGTCCATAACTGCTCCTTATTACATACCTAGGTATATTAAAAACTCCAGCCAGAACCTGTTGTAAAATATGTAGATCAGATCAGTTCGTATTATTTGTGCAGGAAGAGCACAGTGCTTCCACGGAATTGGCCACTTCAACTGCGTATATCAATAAATAAAACAAGTGGTTTCACTGCCGGATAGAATGACAAATTCAATCCCCCCTATTGGTCTATTTTTATCAATCGCCAGGCAGCTAGTTTGCGAGGGACCGCTAATATACTTAAATATTTCATGTCCGCCTGTTTCGCGCGGAAAAGTTTTGATTTGATATTAACAATGCCTTTATGTTTTATGCATTTAATGTAAATGGGCATTGTTTTTAATATCAAGATAGTTACTATCTATTAGATACTAATGTAGATATACTAATAGGTACACCTCTGGCTAAGGGGAACACAGATTATCAGACCAGTTAACAGGATCTTGTTAAGAAATAGTGGTATTTCTATGACATCCAACGATGAACCCGTCTTAAGTATATTTGGGTCAATGGAGAGACCCTTTTTAGTTAACTTGTATTGTCCCAACACTGGTCAAAAGCCTCTTTTTATTCCTTCCACTCAGGAAAATTGAAAAAGAGCCGTAATTGTATTAAATGTATGTGCGCTGTTTCCATTTGCCAAGTTTTTACAAAGAATTCGAACTTACTCTCATCTCAGCCAATTGCAGAAATTCAACGTATTCCAACGGGCTTTTTAGACCTTCTGTCCATTTTTCCACATTAAAAAAAAGTGATTTAATTTATGCCAACCTCGTTTTAAAAATAATAATATTTCTTAGTTTTGTATCTTGTGGAGAACCGCTCTTTTCACTCAGAAATGTTTCAGAACTCTGTATTTTTCGTTTATCAATATTACAAAAGGTAGGATACTACTAACAATCTCCCAACGTTTAGTCTATTGTTCAATTCAAAACTCCTGAACGAAAACAAACGGATGTAAAATATCCTTCAACACAATAAGGTTCATAATACCCAGACAAGAGAAGTATTAGTACATTCCTTTTAGAACCCTAAGGGAAATGATTTGAGAGTGTCAGGAATCCCCCCGCAAGTGGTTGAGTGTCAATTGTATAAAAATAGGTCACTGTGCTTAGTGGATGCTGCGGCTGGCTGAATGCTGAGAAAAGCGATATTAGAGTCGGCAATCTGTCAGGGGAGGAGACGCAAGTGAGGTGGAAGACTGACCCTCATTTGAAAGGCGCTGACTTCATGTCGGATTCGCTCGTTTTGGATGTCGTGGGAAGTGTGGATATTTCCCACAAGAACGCCTTGCCTCTCATGGACGAGGTTGTTGGCCACATCATCATCTCATCTGTCGGTCTCATGGTCGGCTTCCAGTCTAACCGGATGCAGCTGAATACCAGTGTTTTACATGGAGTGACTGCCTATCTGCCCTCCACAACCCAGTTACTGGGCAACACGGTACCACTTGGTAAGACTGGTTGTTAGACTTTCGGGTTTCTGACTACCAGTAACGACTGTCAAAGATCTACAAATGACAACCGGGACCAACGGCTTAACGTGCTTTCCGAGTCACGGAGGAGTCTCGATATGTTACGAATGGTCACCCATTCACACCTCAACAAGCGTTGCTTAACCTTCGATCGACCCGTGCGGCTGTTTTTATTTAGCCACGAGCTCCTCCTCGAGCTATGTTTTACATCCACATGAAGTATATTTCTGGTGGTCCCGTCTATTTTTAAATTAATAGCTCATCAATTCATTAACCTTTTTCTAACCTGTCAGCTAGCCATCGAATCAATCACCCTTACACATTATAATCTAGATAAGTGAATAAATAAATTGCAGTATCGTGCAGGTCTACATGTTGACACGGCGGCTTTACCTTGGCACTGAGCGGAAGTGCTCGTTGGCGCAAATTGCATTCGCCATACTTAGTTAGGATTACCGCCTGACGCATACAAACACGGTCTGATGATGGAGAGCTTTTATTTCCGGGTTTGTTCGTTCTTGTAGTTAGATTCGACCCTGAGATTTGTGTGTTAGTGAATTACTTTTAGGTAAATTTCAGTGGTGGTTTTCTGAAATTGTTGGTCTATAATTGGCCCATAGTAGTACCTTTTATCTTTTTTTTTTTTTAGAGAAGTTGTGTGGATATCGGCTGTCATGGTATGGACACATGATGCGAAGGAATGAGGATCATGTTGTGAGGAAAGTTTTGAGTATGAATGTAGAGGGTTACAATAGTAGAGGGAGACCCAGGAAACGATGGATGGATTGTGTGAAAGTTGATATGGCTAAGAAGGAGGTGACTTCTGAGATGACGGGAAATAGAGATGTATGGAAGAAGAAGACATGCTGCGCCGACCCCAAATGAAATTGGGATAAGGGCAAGAGGATGATGAGTAGGACCTTTTATCATACAGAGAAGCCGTTGGCCGGATGGCACTTGAACAGCATAGTCAAAAGAATCGCTCATTGAGACATACAAAATATTAATGATGCGCAGACCACAAGACATATTTGCAAGGTCTTTCCCTTGAGGTATGGGGAAATTCATCAAAGGAAGGCCTTTGAAGCAATCCTTGCATAGCCGAGTTGTAAAAGCATGGAATAGGCTCCCAGAAATTGTTGCCTTCTACACTTTACTGCTTAAATAAATGACTGTACAGATGAAATATCTCTAAGCTAATGGAAAAAAACGGATCAGGTGATTAGTGGCTAGCGTGTCTTACCAAATAATGGTTGGAGGTTAAGCTGGCCAAGATTGGGTAGTGGATGGGTGACCATCCGTTACAAACCGAGATTCGTGTTTCGGAAAACACGTTTACCAGTTATTGGTCCCGGCTGCCATTTGTATATAATTGACAGTCGTTATAATTGGTAGTCGAAAGCCCAAAAGTATGTAATGACAACCAATGAGCTTGAGGTCTTCGGTTCGATTACCGAGATTGGACAAAGTGTTATTAGATTTTCCAATTGAGCTTTCTCATCCCGAAATGTTTACTTTATCACATGGGACTTTGACGAAATGAGGGTGTACTATAAAATACATCTTTGTATAACCCCTTGGGATTAACGGGCGTGATGTTAAATGTTATTTCATTACTAGAATAGTATCGGACTTAATTAAACAAGCCATCCCAGGGTATCAAATAAAAGGGATGCTTTGTTTGATGTCCGGGATAATCCGAGATTCGTTAAAGCCGAAGGGACAGTGGAATCCAGTTTCCTTAGTGGAAGCGTTCTCCATTTCGCGTCCTATTGTTAGTGACTACTTTGCTTAGTTTTGCTGACTTTATCTTGTTACACTACTTGATGTATAGGGTTATCGAGTTACAGCCGATTTTAATAAGTTAGCTCCATCTAGAGATCGATCTTTATTTGTTACACCTCAATTTCCGAGTTTTCAATCTGTAAAATTGAATGGGCGAATCAAAAGCAGCAGTTTTTAAGATCGCGGTTTCCGATAGGGATTGAGATATGTTATAACCAATTATTCACACCAATCCTTAAGAATTTGCAGCAGCAACAAAGCGCCTTAATAAGGTACTTTCTTCAACGTAGCGGCTCTGAGAGGGTATTTCCCACACAGCCTCCGTAGGGCGGGTGGCCGCGGAGACGGGCGGAATCAACAAGTGCCCTTCA
Organism: Phlogophora meticulosa; assembly: GCA_905147745.2. Taxonomy (NCBI): domain Eukaryota; kingdom Metazoa; phylum Arthropoda; class Insecta; order Lepidoptera; family Noctuidae; genus Phlogophora; species Phlogophora meticulosa. Next base: position 4,272,043 of record LR990534.1, read on the forward strand.
AACCACCTGACTTTCCTTTGTCGCTGTGTGTGTATATGTGTGTGTGTGTGTAAATAGAGCCTTCTTTAATGACGACCCGGCCTGTTGCTAGGATCCCATCGGAAATTCTAGATGGGGGTGTTTTAAATAAACCTTCACAATACTCCAGCGAGTCAGTATGTACATATATTAATACTTTGAGTAAGGCTAAGGACAGACTGTAAACAAAGAAGTGTGATTATTTTGTTGGAAAGTGTCAATTTACAATATGTTACAATAGAACAAATATGTTTTTTATTTGCTACTAGCTTTTGCTTGCCACTTCGTATGCGTGGATTTAGAATCAAGTATCTATAATGTAGGAGTAGATCCTGCGTTAAAATGGAGCCTATATTGTAAGATACACCTCTAGCAATACATCGGTAAATACGGCTTAAATTCCATGCAGTAGTTTTTGCGTGATATATCAAGAAACATACTGACTGACAAAAATTCCGAAAACTGTTGTTTTGGCATCTTTTGCTCTAATAAAGACCACCCATATTAGTTTTCCCTCAGTATCTATAACAGGGTAGTTGTCCTTAAAGAAACTGTTTGGTCCGATAGTTGATTACTCAAAAATACTGGACACGTATTTTTCTTTTGTTACGTAAACAAAACATTACGACTATATTGTGCGTTGAAATTTTACGTGACGACACGCCTTGTTACACTTTTTACGTAAAAGTGACGTCAAAAGCCCCTTCTGAATTTTGGTGTGCTATATCTTTGTCACTTTTTATTGATTTGAGTAAGCAAAAAATACGTGACCAATAGTTTTTGGTGACCTAACTGACGGACCAAATAGACTTATTATAATTCTACCTAGGACACATCTCTATTTACAGACATCGGCCTGTTGCAATTTTATTGTTTATATGTATAGACACGAAAATCAGGTGATACATATACGATAGATACAATGAAGTATGGTTAGCGTCGTGATGACGTGATCGGAATCTGTCGAGATAAAAAGATAGTAGGAACCGTAAAACAGGGTGAATAGAAACCCAGGGCTGAGTAGAAATAAAACTTTTATGGGGAATTTCACATTAATTTAAAAAAAAATGTAAGAGAAATATAAATCGTTAGTTTTGTATACGGAGTCTAATTATATTAATAAACTAGCTCTGCCCGCGACTTTGTCCGCGTGTAATTAAAAAAACATGGGTTTTCATTTTATGCGTGCAGTCCCTATAACTGCCTATGTTATTTTGATTCCGTATGTTTATTTTTCTATTTTGTGCAAAACAAAGTTATTGCGTCATGCCATCGTTATGGAAATCAGAAACGTTCAACCATGGTAAAAAGGCGCGAGTTTATGTATGTATGTGTGTGTGTATGTATTACTCCTCCATCCTCTTGTAAACCGCAGCTGGCAGTACCCTAAGACGGAGATATTAGCTACAAATCCCGCTCAAAATACAGGTCGACATCAGCTTTTTGTGGAGAGACGTGAAACGGCACAAGTGAGGATTAAGCTTACATACGGGGACTTGCAACTTTTCTTTGTAGCAACTTTTGTATCGCCGGATAAAAAACAGAAAAATACATGAAAAAAAAGGAATTAAAATTCGTCAAATTTGGTATATTATATACATATATATGTTTCGTCTGATTTTTGTACCTACTACTACTGCTACTTTTATTTTAGAAAAATAATGAGGGTACCGCGCAATAATCTAAATAAACCCTGTTTTTTTTTTGTCAAATTCCACGTGGATAAATTCGCGGGCAAAGCTTGTTTCAAAATCAAAATAAAATTCAGTAATTCAAATTAGGCTGAGAATCAGCACTTTTACGTTTACATAAGACAGTCCCCCAAAACGGCCACCCTTCACCACTTCCTAGTGTTTTTGCTGGGAAGAAGAAGTGGTGGAACAAACAAAAATAATACCAGACCCATTCAGCTGGATTTTTTTAGCACCGAACTCGTCATTCACTATAATCTACTGAGATATATTATATTTTACAAGAAAAGCAACATTCTATCGTCAGCAAAGACCGACAAACGATCTAAGATCTTTCGTAGGTATCCCTTTGATATACGGAACCCAATTTTAACGAGATAGGGACAAATACAGGGCACGAGCGGAGGCCCTGGCGGCATATCTATTGTGCTGGGGGTCACGCACGTAATCGATTCAAGGGACAAATATTTGGACCCTACGAATATTTGCTTACAAATATTGGGTCCAAGTTTGAGAAAGTTACGTGTATCTAGGAAAAGGGCATTAAATTTATTTTCTCTTCTTCCAGATGGTTCGATTCGGATTACGCCTGTATTCCCCGAAGGGTTAGGCAGAGTCATACCAATATTATACACACATTTAAGTCCCATGTAATAGGGGGCGAGCCTATTGCCACCCACCAGACAAAAAATCCAGATGGACAAACCCAATATCACTTTGCCCGATCCGGGGATCGACCCCAGGACCGGATTCTCAGCAGTAACGCTTACGTCTACTAGACCAACGAGCCAGGTGAACGTGGTTCTAGGGAAAACGCCATTGAATTGATTGCCGTTCGTTTCAAATGATTGATAAAGGTCATTTTTCTCTACAAGTCTATGTAAAAGTGATCTTACAACTCATGGTATCCGATTGGCTATGATAATTCAGTCAATAAATTACTGTCAACTAATTCTGGAGATGATTTTTGTATCAGAGGCCACGAAAGATTGATGTAAACTCAATGAATAGAAAATGCACTTGACGGCACGGTTGGCGCAGTGGCTAAGGGATTGAATGCTGCGCTGCGTGTCATGGGGTCGATTCCCGCACGAAACAAATACGTGTATAGTCTACAGGAAGTTGTTCCGAGTCTGGCTGTCTGTGTTTTTGAGTTTGAATGTTTGTAAATGCAGCCACGATACAGGAGAATTTCCAGTGTGGGGCAACGTTTGAAAAAAATGACATGGTTCGCGTTTCGGTTTAGATTTATGAGGTAACCACTACGTATTACATAGATATGAATAAAGTCTTGAAAATTAACAAAAATATTGTGGGCGAAACCAGTACATTAAATTTTAAAATCATTCGAATTGACGTTTTGTTCACGTCAAGCATTTGTGCACCCATGCTCGCAACCCTAGCACGAAGTTTACCAACCGAAAAACGTCAAATTCAAAGGTAACATTAAAAGTGTGGCAAAAATCCGGCTTATTTCAAAATAAATTAAATTTCGAAATGGTACCTAACCCTAGGAATACAGGAACGTCGTTGTTATCTTAAGCTGTCATCATTGAGTCGCGCCTATGAATAAATGTTGACTAGCAGATTAATCCTATTTACGTCGGAGACTTAATGCGAAAGATGACTATGGAGTGATGCTAATTTAATTTATAACTACCGTTTTTAGTCTAGAAATATCCTTAAAACGATATTTTGTGCAAGGAGGGTGAGTAATAAAAAAAATACATTAGGGTTTAATTTAATAATACCGGACTATTACTGTCCCACCCTTGCAAAGGCCTCTTCTCATACAAAGAAGACACGAGCGTTAATCAAGACTGGTTATTTCAGACTTATATTAATTATAAGTTCAGTTTTTCTCACGATGTTTTCCTTCACTGATGTCAGTAATGTCTAAGATAAACGAAGAAAGTACCTACATATGCGTTGAAAAAGTTGCACTGGCCAGATTTGAAGAAACACACAAAAACCTGGTGACAGGCGAGCCTTTAACCAATGGGTCACTACCCATTACCAACTATTCGGGTGCGTACGTGACTTTTGTATTCTTACGTCACAGATTACTAATACTTACCTAATTATGGTTAAATTACAGTAACATAACGACAGTTTTTTGTAATATGTATGCAATGACGACATTTCCTTCGCACGTTCTTGTTTTAAGCCCCGACGTAGAAACGACGGGGTGTTATAAGTTTGACGTTTCTATGAAAGGTGAACTCTTTGGGAGTGTTCTTAGGTATGTTTGATGAAAATCGGTTAGGCCGTTCAAAAGATATCCGTATCCGTATATCTTGTCGTAAATTTGTTTTGCTTTGCTAAAAGTTAGTAGTAAATAAATATTTACTACTAACTTTTGCACGCGCCTTCGCTTGCTTAGTAGTTTAAATTTAATCGTTTTTTTTTAACATTTTACTAAATAATCGTCATTTAACACGCTCAATATAAATCGCGAAATAATATTTAATTCAAATCGATACATTTTCGCGAAATTGTCTTATTTCAGCAAAATTGTCCTAAATTATTATTATTTCGTAATGCCCCTAATGTAAATGTAATGATCAACATAAAAAGTAACACAGCACTGTAATTTGCAAAATAACATGAGTTTTTTTTTAATTTCGCGGGCCATACTAGAAACCCTATAAAAAGGATCTACGATTGACAGTTCTTGTGTACTTCCGGCGCACCCTAAAATAGGTAATCAGCAGCCTGATTACGTATCACGACACTTTGAATGTCAATGCCTTTAATTTTGATTCTACAACATTTATTGCTAGAGTAATTTTGTCGAGCAAACGATTTCTATATACCACGATTTCATATTTCATATTTCATATTTATTTATTTGCATACCATAATGTGTATAATAGGTGTTACATAAGGCTTAAAGCTAAAGTACAGTTATGGACCCTGTTAGGGCACAGCAATATCGTAACATCTTAAATTTTAACAAATTGAACATAACATTACATTACAATTAATTGTGATTTGAAATGAAATGATCTATATGCTATGCTAACACTTAATGTTACTGAGATCAATTTCCTATTTTAATTTATATATATTCATTTAAATTTCTCTTTAACAACTATCTATAGTTAAATTTCCTAATACTTACAGCGTGAAAATTCAATGGTTATTTACCCGTAGCAGAATAATTCCTTTTTTTAATACCTGGTAATAAAGGCAATTTTTCGCACAATGCAACAAACGCAGAATTTGAAAAATTGTGCTTATCGCTATGCATAAGCACAATTTTCAGCAGTAGTGACAAGCAGCGAGTCGTGGGTGTATTTAAAGTTCATATCGTTGTAATAATAAATTTATTTTTTTTATTGAGGCACAACATGGGAACCATTTTAGTTAGTACACCTTATATACTACAACTTAAAGACTAGGTTTAGTAACAACATTATATAAACTATTAATAATTCATGTACTTAAGAGGCATTTCATGCGGACAATGATTTCGCATGAGATGCCTCAGCACAGGAGCTCTCGGGTCCTCTGCCACGACTTTCAGGATGCTATATCCACTCCCTCGAATCCTCCTCACAAGTGATGCCACCTCACATTTGAAACTTGTTTCTGTAAAAATGGCAAAAAACATGGATAAATTCCATGTTTTTTGCCATTTTTGCTTTCAATATCTCCGTAGCCTGAGGATTCCGGTATGGTCTAGTGTTTAGTACAATCAAAATTTCAGAATGACGTTAAAAACAAGTGACTCTCGGTATCCGTTATATAAGGAAAATCCTACCTATAGCATACTTCGAGCTGTGATAGGGTAGTGTCCTTAAACAATCTGATTGGTCCGAAAGTTGGATTACTCAAAAATACTGGACACGTATTTTTTCTTTTGTCACGTAAACCAAAAATGACGACGGTATAGTACGTTGAAATTGCGCGTGATGTCACGCCGTGCAAAGCGTACTTTTCGTTAAAAGTGTAGCACGGCGTGACGTCACAAGCCCCTTCTCCTGAAATTTGATGTGCTATATCATTGTCACTTTTTATTGAATTAAGTAAGCAAAAAATAATCGCGTCCAATATTTTTTGGTAATCTTACTGACGGACTAAATAGACTTAATTAATATATTTTTACCTAGGACACATCCCTATTGTAAGTGTGTTCCGAAATAAGGAAATATAAATAAATAAATAAATAAATATTGCTGGACAATCCACACAGCATCATCTAGCCCCAAGCTAAGCAGAGCTTGTGTTATGGGTACTAGATGACTGATATACTTAATACTATACATTACATAGATAGATATTTTTATTATACATAGGAAATACCCAGAACACTCGGAACAAATATTTGCAGATCGTACAAACATTTGTCCCAAGGCGGGAATCGAACCCGCAACCTATTGCGTCGCAGGCGCACCTTCGCCCGCCGCGCCACATCGGTCGTCAAATCAATATGATGTTCCTATAACAACCTTGTTGACCGACTAATCTTTTAGCCACTTAGCATTTGGCTTTCTAAGTAAAGCTAGATGATTAATACCTTTCTACTTAGGAATGCCTACTTTATAAGATTTCATATTAACGACTTACCTCGTTAGTGCTGTGGTTGTAAGCGCTACAGACTGCTGAGTATGAGGACCTGGATTTGCCTTCCTTTCCTTTAACTCCTTTGATTCTCGGGTCGGACGAAGTGTTATTAGGTTTTTCGATCTTGAATTTCTCAGTAGCAGCGTCGAGTCTCGATTAGTGCCCGGTAGATGGCGATAAGTTGGCCCTCTTGTACATTTTGTTAGTAGATGCATAACTAGTAGTAACTAATTACAAACGTCTGTCAGTCAGTACAGTCGTCAAAAAAGTTTTAGTGTAAACGATATTTGAAAAATCTTTTTTGGAGTTGGTGTTGTGCACCGGTGTATGATATAAGTGTAATAATAATATCAGAAATCCTATTTTGTGACAATCGTTTACCAACTTGTTTAGATAGAGATTAGTGGATAGTGATGAATACATCTGGCAAATGTACCTACATTTAAAAACCACAACCATAACCCACAGAAAAATAAGACGGAGAGCATCTCTAGTATACCCATACTAGAGATGCTTACCGTCTTATTTTTCCAGAGATGTCCTGGTTTTTACAGTGTCCTAGGATGTCCAAGATAATTTTTAAGCAGCGTTCTGGGTTTTGAAATCGCCCTTATAACCGCCACTTTTGTAATCCTTACTTTACGAGCGGTCTCACGACTCGTGAGTCTGCACGCTACCCGGATCCGTGTTGTTTTTAAACAAAGACGCAACATGCAACTCTGTAATGTCTCTTTCTATCGACTATTTCCGCGTAGTATTTTCTCTTTCTTACTTCTTTCTAAATTACTGCATCCTGTTTTTATACTGTTCTGTCCTCGTTTTTCCAAAATTCAAATCCTAGTTTTTGAACTTTGCGGTTGACAACCCTCGGATATACTATAGGTACACCTCTGCTCTCCCTTCGGGAAATACAGGAGTGGCTATACGCTATGTTGAACCATTTGAAAACTACGCAACAGTTAGTTGTTAAAGTTCGTAGTAACACGTAGGTATGGATCAGGACAGGCTGTTAGGCGGTTCGTGTGAGCGGAGGGGGACGCGGATTGATAGCGATACCGCTAAATAAAGATTTCCGCGACGACATCCGTGCGGGGGGTCCCGCATGCTCCCACGTGCGCCCGCGCATCGCACCGCGACACGACGCGAAAATGGATGCTGTGATTGGATGTAAGTTTCCACGTCAAAATATTGATGTATGTATGTAGCTAGGCAAGTTTTCAGTGATAGTTTTGAATCGAATACCGGATGTGACGGATATCGAAGAAATACCCAAAAATTCTCATTGTTTTTTACAGTTCGAGACAAAGGGAAAGCGCTTTATAAAAGTCATCAATACCAGACTAAACTAAATTAATAATAATTAAGCCGTGTTTTAATATAACTGAAATTCGACGTATATATATTTTCATGACCCTTACAAAATTGTCGGATTGTTGGGTCTAATGTAGCTTTCTATGAAAAAACTGAAAAAGGTGAAAAAAAATTAAGATAAAGATAAACAATCAAAGCTTTCCTCTTCATTTATAACTACACGGTTTTCCAAAAAGAGTTCGAAAAAGACTTCGGACATGTGGAATTTCATGGGCTGTAATATTTTTTGCGCAGAAACATATTAGTTTTTCTAAAATAAAATTAGTCTACGTTACTCCTTAATACGTCAGCTACCTGCCTGTTAAAATCCGTCCAGCCGTTTCGGAGATAACCACAAACAAACAGACAGACAAAACATTAAAAAGAAACATTTTTTGGTAAACTACCGTATAAACCTTCATATGCATTTAATAAAAAGCTACTCTTTTGAAATTTCAAAAAAAGGACACTTCAATTTTATTTATTAGTATGTATAGAAGAGTAATTTAGGTTCTTCAAACGCTCATACCAACTGACTGTTCCAAACACAGGCTGGGTGGGCATTTTCATAACTGGGCTCCTGTCCAGTAATATAGCAAAATAGAGAAATCAGATTGAAAAACTCCTGTTCTTCTATTTAGAGGCGTCTGTATGGGAATTCTGTTAAAACGTCCGCAATGACATAAGTATTTTAGTGTTTTGTCATATTGATCATACTCGTACATGACATGAGGAGCTCGTGGCTAAATAAAAACCCACACGGATCCCGGATCGTTGTTTCTGCTTGTCATTTGTAGATATTTGACAGTCGTTACGGATAGTCAGAGACCCGAAAATCTAACAACCAGTCTTAACAAAGGGGCTGCTTAAAAACAATATCGTGGTGCCTAGTGACTGTATTGTTGAGATCGGAGTGACAGTCGCACTATGTAAAATACTGGTATCAGCTGCCTCCGGGTAGACTTGAAGCCGACCCCTAAAAGCTAGGCAGATGATGACGGTCACGCATGACATACCGAAAGGATATGAAGTTTATCACAGTGCATACCTAATGCGTTCGATCCCATCCCAGGCCCGCTTCCTACTACATGCGGGCAAAACGTGGGATGTGGGTCCTGTGAATACAGACATGAAGGTCTGTTACGTTGAGCATAAGTTTCCGATTACTCATCGTACAAACACGAGTGCATCAATTTATTCAGTGTTAGTACTGCACGTGGTTAGGCCACGACTACAATAGTTCGGCGTGCTCTGCCAAGAGATACTCCTAATATTAACCGAGGAACGCAGCGCGGTCACGGTAGGGCGACCAGCTGTGCTGCGTCATCAGGATACGTCCTAGTTTAATGCCTATATTCATCGCACGTTTTGGTAACTTTCTCGTTATGTTTTTGTACAGCTTCACGCGTCTTTAATAATATCCCGGGGTCTATTAGGATAATTCCAGTAATGATAAAATTTAAAAAGAATCTCCATGATCATTTAGTAAACAAATGCTACTACTCTACAAAATAAGGAAGTATTTTGTAGAGTAGTAGCATTTCATTCATTTGCATCAGACAAATCGCTGCGCCAATACAATAGTATCCCCCAGTCATGATGCGTTTAGTAGCTCACCGATGTATCGATGATTGTAAATGTTTGAGCCGTTTGGGGTTGAAACACTAGGGCTATGGGGTCCGTGTGCCCATTTAGTTTTTCGAGACATCTCGAAGCGTTTGGTCGACTCTGCACGTGACCTTGTATTTTGGCCAAAGAATCAGCATTGCCATTTAACGTGGCAATGCTGCAAGCCTTCTGAGCTCTTTTCCCGTTGACAGTGATGCGATGCGGATGAAATTTTCGATGCCCTGTGATTCTTTATTTTCATTTTTTCTTTTAATTTATGAATTATTTTAACATAGGTAAAAATAATAATGCTACAAGAAATGTAACAAGAGAGCGCTATGTTATGCCAGAAGGCTTATACACGTTAATAATAATAATAAGCTTTATTTCATAAAAACAGTACTTAGATTACATTACATTTCAGTGCTATGTTATAACAAAAGTAGGTACACAAAAGTTTTAGCATCTGGAGCCGAACTAGGAGGAACCTGTATTTCGGCTAACAGCGCCAATCCCCTCTAGTTACATTAGATTAGAGTTCTTAAATGCTAGCATTTTACAAAACAAAGGAATACGTTAAAAATAAAGGAATACGTACGTTTGTAATCAATCAAATAAAGTCTGATCAATAAAAATCAATCATAAAGAATGACATAAATAAATAAATAAATAATGCTGGACAATCCACACAGCATCATCTAGCCCCAAGCTAAGCAGAGCTTGTGTTATGGGTACTAGATGACTGATATACCTAATACAATACATTACATATATAGATATTTTTATTATACATAGGAAATACCCAGATCACCCGGAACAAATATTTGTAGATCGTACAAACATTTGTCCCAAGGCGGGAATCGAACCCGCAACCTCTTGCGTCGCAGTCGGACCTTCGCCCGCCGCGCCACATCGGTCGTCAAATACATAATACAATACAAAATACATAATACAAATAAATTAGTAAAACATATCAAAACAAATGAATGTCAAGGCGCAGATGGTAACGGTTCTTATTTATCTTCAAGCCATAACGTGAACAGTTCTTAAGTTTTAAATAAAAACTAGTTGAATTAGCCCTTACAGTTTTAAAAAATTGCATTCAGTAGAGAAAGTTTTGCAGTGAATAAATACTGTAATAATTCAAATAAAATGTCCGAAACCAATATCAAATGTATCCCCCCTACCCGACCTGATTTCATCCGGAGCGATAGGCATTGTCTTGTCATTTTATCAGCGTATATTATGATTTATAGTCAATCTTCTTGCCGGACATTCCCAGGAATCTCTGATAGTCTAGTCTAGACCAAGTTTAAGAACTAATTAACAGTTTGAGCTAAATGACTATGTTCTATGGTAATGAAGCCAAACGCTTTGCGTACGAAACAAATAAATAGATTCAGTTATGGCTAGTTTTCTTGTTTATATTTCCCAAAATGTGCCATCTAGATAAACTAAACTAACTACCTCGTTGGGCTAGTGGTCGGAAGCCCTACTGCTGAGCATGAGTTCCTGGGTTCGATTACTGGGTCGAGCAAAGTGATGTCATTTGGAATTTCTCAGATGCATCCCGGAGTCTGGATTTTTGACCCTCTGCCTAACCCATCGAGGAATATAGGCGTAATGTTATGTTATGCTATGTACATAAGTAAACTATCTTTGGGTTTATGTTCACGATAGACAGCGTGACTATTACAAACACATTTACCTCGGAAAGCACGTTAAGCCGTTGGTCCCGGCTGTTATTTGGAGATCTTTGACAGTCGTTGCGGGTAGTCAGAAGCCCGAAAGTCTGACAACCAGTCTTACCAAGGGGTATCGTGTTGCCCATTTACTGGATTATGGAGGTCAGATAGGTAGTCGCTCCATGTAAAATACTGGCATTCAGCTGTATCCAGTTAGACTAGAAGCCGACCCCAACACAGTTGGGAAAGAGGCAGATGATGATTTACACATATTCATATATACATATCAAATCACTGATCATACTTACCTAATTCAACACCACTGATTTATTTTCTTCAATCCCCAGAAAAACCAACCAATCACCATGCCGCTCCAAATCCGAAGAAACCGCTGCGCGTCGTTCGTGAGGGACAACCTCCTGACGCTGCTGACAATCATCGGCGTGGTCTCCGGCACTATCCTGGGCTGCGGGCTCCGTGCCTCGGGCCAGGAGTGGTCCCGCCGTGACGTTATGTACTTCCAGTACCCTGGGGAGCTGTTCCTTAGGATGCTGAAGTCTCTTATTGTGCCGCTGCTCGTGTCCAGTATCGTATCCGCCATTGGATCCTTGGATTTGAGTTTATCTGGCAAGTGAGTTGGTTTTTTTTTTGTTAGTATTTTTATTTATATTACTATGTTAAGGATTTTTAAGGATTTATCTTTTGAATAGTCATAGTTATAGCTGAAATTTAAAAAACTGCCATTGCCTTGCAAAAAATGAGTCATACTGGTTTATGTCAGCTGTAACTTGCGATATCGTTCTAAACATCTGCAAGTGTGTTAAGGTCTGAGACAAATCCCGCGCGGGACGTGAGACGCGACTGCGCTTGTCGATTGACAATTATTAGCAGTGAATTTCTTCCCGTATTGCGCAAGGAATTAGTTTCAATTTGGGCAGAGCTTTAGTTGGCAATCAGCGTGAGTGAATTTTTTCCCACATCCCGCGCCACAATCGCCCCCGTTTGACAAGAGATTTAAAAATGGAAAAACAGTTTTTTTTGGGCGGGAAGTTTCCATAGTAATTGTCATAAACGGTTCGTCATATTTCTCGTACTGCAACTAACTCCCCATTACCTCCAGGGTTGGTCTCCGCGCAATCATCTACTACATGACGACAACGGTATGCGCCGTGATGCTGGGCATAGCCCTGGTCACCACCATCAAACCTGGCAAGGATCCGGAGGCCTACACCCAGCCCAACGCGACCAAGCTCATAATGAAGGATACCCTGACGTCGGATACACTGCTGGATTTGATCAGGTTAGTGGCTACCTTGAAGATAGTTTTTAATCCTTAAAACACAGATTTCGAAGACTTGAAGGCTTGTAAGCCGCGCATTTTAGCACAAACCGGTATCGTCAGATTTAAAACATTAAAGAAAAATTACTCTTTGGTTTGGTTACAAGCGCAACTGAACAACATCGATCAGTTCAATTCCCAGGTCGTACGAAGTGTTATTGGGGTTTTCTCATCTGGAGTTTGTTAGTTGTCCGGAGTTTGGATTTTTGCCCAATTGATGGCAATAAGCTCGTCCCTATAACAAGAGACTTATACATAACCCGCGTAATGTAGGTGTTCTATTGGTACAGCTCTGCCATACTCTCCAAAAAATATTAGCGTGATGTTATGATGAGGAAAAAATATGAAATAAGTACATCAACCTACATACTATATTGCGATAAAAATATAGTTAAATACTTACACGTGGCTGGGAAAATTAAACGAACCACAAATTTATAAGGGCTTCTTAGAATTTCTCTCATGTTGCCATGGTGAATACCAATACCCGTGGGTTGCAAGGCTGCCCGCTAATATTTTCCTCATATTCCGGGTAAAAGGAAACATAATATGAAAGGTGAAAGGTATATTTCCGTATTAAAGTGGAAATGCGAAGGCAAAGCCTTCTTACATTACTTCAGAGGGACATATAATACAAAATGGCGCGGGATTATCCGGAGCAATTTTGTAGCTGTCTTTTTTTTTAATCATCCCTGAATTAACACTACTGATTTTGATTGTTCTTTTTAATCTGTGGAGGATATTGTTTCTCTTTTCTTGATTTTTTTTTAGTATTTTTTTTTCTAATGTAATTGATTGTTTGACGAATAATAACGTTAATGAGAGTAGATTATGACCAAAGAAACGATGGGTGGAATCTGTGAAACATGTTATTATTAGGAAGGAAATGACTATTGAGATGACGGCAAATAGATATGTATGGCAGAGGAAGACGTGCTGCGCTGACCTCGAATAAGTTGGTGTAAAGGCAAGAGGATGATGATGATCATTGTTTGGCAGATAGTAGATAAGAAAGTCTTGCCTTATCTTAGGCAGAGTGACAGGATAAGAGTCTATGTGCGATTAAGGAACAAATATTTGAATCTATGAGCATATACATGAGTACATGAGACACATAATTGAAAATCGTAATCGTAATCGATAAGAGTTCCTTCGTTTTATGTAGTTTTATTTTATTTACTGGGTGTGATTTTAATTTTTATGTATTTTATGTTATTGTACATTGTGACTTATAGCATCGTATTGGACTTGTCTATTATGTTTCTATTATTCATGGTAAATAAATCAGTACATATTTAAAGACAAATATTTACAAAATTATTTTACCAAAATAAATATTTTATACACGTTGAAATTTTACTTTATTCACATTATTTAGGAAGAAAATACTGGTTACCTAAAGAAAATTAAAAAAATGTCTTCTTTCAAATCATAAGGTTTAATTTAGCCCTGCTTTCTTTTAGCCGGGACTGCAGTTCTGTACTTAGGTACCTATAGGAGAAGTTTTGAACAATTTTCCAGCTTGCCTCAAATACCTATCCAAAAATGTCTATCAGCTTTCGAACTATCCATCTCTTGCACTGTTAAATTCTACACCATCTATCTATGAAAGTTTATACCAAAAAACCCAATTAAAAATAATCGTCTGTGTGTCTGTTTGTTTGATGTAATCTCTGAAACGGCTGGACCAATTTTGACCGGATTTGCACAGGCAGGTAGCTGATGTGTTAAAGAGTAACTTAGGCTTTTATTTTAGAAAAATTAATAGTGTTCCGCGTGAAAAAAGCAAAACCCATTTTTGTCTTCCACAAATTCCTTCAAATTCCTCGTGAAGTTTTGGGCACAGCTTAGTTTAAATAATAATAAAAGCGCGCGATATTTCTAGAACATATGACAGTCGTGTTAACTAGACCGCGTCATACAATTCGTATAATATGATACAGGGTGATTGGCTTAACACTCTTAATAGGTGTTTTACAGCGGGTAATTTCGCCATCCGGCTGACCTGGGCCAAATTACACTGTCAAATGATATGCATGATTTTAATATGACGTGTTTAGAGATAACGGTTTTGAATTTTCCGGTTCCGGTTGCGAATGACGTTGTTGTCATCTACCACGATAATTATGAACACGATCTTGATCATCAGGTTACCAGCATTTGGAATATTTGCTCAAATAATTATTGTAGTGCCGATAGTCGTACCAGATAAAAGTTTGATGGCCAACATCTAGAGAAACTATCGTTAAACAGATGGGTCAAGAGTCAGATGCAGAAGGTCTTGGACACGGCACGCATTGTGAGGAATTCCTCAGTCTAAATTCCTAGTCACCGTTCGCTTAAGTTCTACCATCTCGTTGCGGGCGGAACACTATTTCCATACTTAAAAAGAAATATTTTTGTTTTTTCTTTTTTGTGAAAATATGTAGAAATAAAGAATAAGGAGAAAAAGTAAACTCGTAATAATATATAGACGTGATGTGTAACTAAAGCATGTGTGGTCGTGTTTCTTGTTGGCAACTGAGGTGTTTTCATTACATAGATTTCGTTGGTCTCGTGGTCGCATGCGCTACTGCTGAACATGAGTTCCTGAGGTCGATAAATAGGCCGGGCAAAGTGTTATTGAATTTTTCCCTCTGGAATTTTTCAGTTGCTACTGCCCGAAGTCTGGATTTGTGCCAATCCAATTGGTGGCAATAGGCTTGTCCCCTATTAAATGGTGGGACATCAAAATAAATGGCAAATAGTGGGTGTACTACACCTCCACCTAACTGTTCAGGAATATAAATATAATCTTACTCATATATATATATAAAAATAAGTTTATTTGAATGGCCAGTCCAAAGCTGTGCGCTTAAAAATATTGCCATCTTTGGAAAGAGAGACCTTCCACCAAAAAAAGACCTTTTGAATTTCCCCAATCTTGATGCAAACGAGTGATTCTGTGAACCACCTTTCTGAATAGATCCTTAAAGGCGTCTAACGTCTAACGTCTAACTAAAAAGTTCAGAAGTAATGCTGGCTTAAACCACTAATAAAATAAAAACTAAAACTATTTAATGGATCAATTGTCAGCACGGCTCTCCTGTGGCATACAAAGATCGGAGGTCACCTGTCGCGCTGTCGGCCATAATTGTCTATCACCTGATTAATCACAGCCTGCTCCTCGACACCGTAACAATATGTCAATTGTTTCACATCCTTCTGTTGGCTTACATATATATATACAGAAATACATAAAATCATACCTTTTTACATGGGAGTAGTCAGAAATTACAGAATGGCACCCGCTACGGTACCTTTTTTTATTGATGGGTTATCATCCAATGACTTCTCCCGTCCCATAACACAAGCTCTGCTTAGTTTGGGGCTAGATGATGCTGTGTGGATGGTCCAGCATTATTTACGAATATTTATTTATTTATTTTGCTCATGTCAAACATGTTTATTTCATTATATATCAAACATTTACACACAAAACTTCCTCAAATCACCGAAAACTCGTAAGTCAAGATTTAGAACGCCTTTGTCATTATGTTATGATAAGTAACACTCCAGTGAACATAACGTGTCCATGTATATTAATATGACGTCACAAGTCATTAGAATAACTGAACTACAAGTTATTTCAGAAACTACTGAATTATTAACTGCTGAAGCGTTAAGAGTGCGTACAAACAAAATTTTGACACCTTTGCGCACACAAAATTTGACAGATTATAATATGTTTGTAGTTCCCGTGTCAAAATGCGATGAAAGATGTTATCTTCTCGGAATAAGAACGTACCTGGTACTCGCTGAAAGTGTTTTAATATTGTTATAAAACAAAAAGATAGTTCAAGGATTTTTTGATGTCCAATAGAACCCTTTGGTAGTGTATTGATACAAGTACATAATAATATAAATATAACATATAACGACATTTTCTATAAATGAAATAAAGGATAAAGCGACATTTTCTAAAAATGAATCCTAGCTGCATAAATTTCATAAAAATCGTTGGAGCCATTTCCGAGATTAGATTATAAATACATGTACATAATACAAGAATTTCTCGTTGAAAGGTATAAGATCGATAGATAGATAGGGACATTACTATACATATTGTATTCGTCTCAATCATAAGCATATTATGTATAAATCGAAAATGTATTGAAATTAGGTGAGGTTAACTTCGTGATAATTTACTATTGAGGACATGGTATGTCAAATATACATACGATGGTCAATATTGTTCCACTTTGATTCTTTTTTATATTGTGGAAGATAGAGCTCTTGGCTATATTAACGTAGGTTAGCAATCGCATTCAAGAAAACTTCATAAATATAAGCTCAACATCACGCCTATATTCCTGAACGGTTGGGCAGAGATGTATCTACAGTAAACCCACATTTCACCAGTAATGTTTTTAAGTCCCATGTAATAGAGGTTTTTAACACATCCACACTCCAGGCTGCCACTCAGAAATTCCTTCTGAAAATCCGAATAACACATTGGTCGACCCGGGAATCGAGCCCAAGACCTCATGCTCATATATTTTTTTTTAATTTTTATTTATTTCAAGGGGTTTTATCACTTAGTGATCATGTCACCCCCATAACAGCTACATTTAACATTTAAACACTAAACTAAACAATGGGTTTTACTTATTATTATACTCGTACTTATGACATCTAAATAGGTCTATTCGTTTTGGTATATAACGAACAACATTGGACACAACTTAGCCTCCTTCGATAAAGGGTATTCTAAAATGTTGCTACATGGCCCCACTTTAAATTCCTCGCCAGGCGAATATTGTCTGTCGTGTATGTTCCGGTCACATTCCATCAGCACGTGATAAATATCCTCAATGATCCCACAACCTCATGCTTAGCAGTTGGACATGCTTTAGGAACAGACCAACGAGGCAGTCTTATTTCATATTTCAATAAAGACTTGTGTACCTGTCTAACGTTGGTGACACGCTATGCGGGACAATCATACGACATTCAACGCTAGTATGTAGCTTGTATTTGTGATCATGGCGACATACTCGGAGGTAATTGTCAATTGCAGCCGGTGTGAGAGGACAGATGCGCGCCACAGCTCACGCTTGTCACTTATTTATACTGCGCCCTACATATTGGTGCGTAGGGCTGTCGACACTACAGATTAGCTAGAGCTAGATACTTCTGTGGGTTAGTGCATCACGAAAAAGAATCAGGACTATTCTGTGAGTGTACTTTGAATCTTACATCATGGAATAAACAAGACCAGAACCAGGACTTGGGCTGCCTCGTTAGTTTGGAGGTTACAAGCGCTACTGTTGAGCAGGTTCGATTCCTAGGTCAGACCAATTGTTATTGGGATTTTCCATATGAAATTTCTCGGTAGCAGGCCGGAGTTAGGATTTATGCCCGGTTGATCAGAATTAGAGTGAGAATCAATATCAGAGTCTTTATTTGTTGATGGCAATTAGGCTCGCCCCCTATAACATGAGATAAAAACATAACTGGTGGAAGTATAACATGGGACTTAAACATGATTGTCGAATCTGGTTGTACTATAAGTACAACTCTGCATAACCCTTCAGGGAATGTAGGTGTGATGTTATAAATATAAATACATATATTAATATATTGCTGGACAATCCACACAGCATCATCTAGCCCCAAGCTAAGCGGAGCTTGTGTTATGGGTACTAGATGACTGATATACTTAATACAATACATTACAAATGTAGATATTTTTTATTATACATAGGAAATACCCAAAACACCCGAACAAATATTTGTAGATCGTACAAACATTTGTACCAAGGCGGGAATCGAAGCCGCAACCTTTTGCGTCGCAGGCGGACCTTCGCCCGCCGCGCCACATCGGTCGTCAAACTTTATATTATGATATGTTATGTATGTAATGTTAGAACTTGGTAGTCACTGGTATAATATCACTATTTCATCGACCTTATAGATCAGCTATCATGAGCCTCGGGAATGTAGAATAGTACTCGCATCCGTCATTCGCTGTTTTGTCATTCACGTTTTTGGTCCTTTGATTTTTACGACATGAGAAGAGGTGAGGAGTTCGTGGCTTAGTAATTACAGCCACAGCCAGACGTATGATCCTCAAGGCTAAGCAATGTTGCCAAGCCTGGTCCATGCATAGGTCCTAAACTCATCGGTGTGTGTTTTATGTATTGTTTGACGGGCTGATATCCGCAACTCCACGACTGCGAGTATTTTGCGTTTAAAAAAAAGTTAAATCCTTAGTCCCGGCTGTCATTCATAGATCTTTCACAGTCGTTACGGGTGGTCAGAAACATGAAAGTCTCGCCAAGGGGTATTGTGTTATTCAGTAAACGGGTTATGAAAACCAACTCAATGAAAAATACTGTTATTCAGCTACATACGGTGAGACTGGAAGCCGACCTCAACATGGTAATAACGATAATTTGCACAAGACGTTGTCTTGGTATCCTTAGAGTTCGTCACTATGATAGTTACTATTAACTGTGCTTGTTATTAGGGCTGTCGCCGGAGCCGTACTTCTTGCTAGCCATGATCCTTTTCAGCTGTCATTTTATATATTCCATTTTCAAAAATTCTTCTGAAGTCCCTCGTTCTTCTTCTTATTAGCGTGTCGATGGTAATATATATAGATGTGGATTTAAATGAACCATGAGGTTGGCACCATCGGAAGCGGCCATTCAATCCCACAGCGTGCAGGTCTCAGGGCACACAGGACATGTTATCAGTTATCCAATTACACGGTTGGCGCAGTGGTTGAGTCATCGGCTGCTGCGCCGCGTGTTGTGTGTTTGATCCCTGCACGGAACAAATATTTTGATGACCTACATGTAGTTGTTACGGGTCTGGCTGTTTGTGTATGTGAGTTTAAATGTTTGGGAACGCACCGACGATACAGGAGAAATTCATAGTGTGGGGCAAAGTTTAAAAAAAAAAAAAAAAAAAAAAAGTCCCATTAAAGCTGATATTTGCGTATTTCAACGTCTTGCAGTGCTATCCTGTCAGAAAAACTCTGCGAAAACTTGCTAGGTGAGCAATGAAGTAAGATTACAGTGTCACTCACCTGATGAAAAATAATTGACAACGAATCACATCATCACAATCATAATCGAGAATCGGTATTACCTAATAGTATTTTGTATGCTAATGTCAATGATAAAATTATATTATTTCAAAGTCAATATTGAATTTTCTAATCACATAATATCACATCACGCCTGTATTTCTCGAAGGGTTGGGCAGAAGTGCACCCATAGTAACACCCACATATCGCCAGTGATGTTTAAGTCCCATGTAATAAGGGGCGAGCCTATTGCCATCAACAGGGCACACATCCAGACTCCGGGCTGCTATACTGAGAAATTTCCTATTGGAAAAACTCAATAACAATTTGCTCTACCTGGGAATAAAACTCAGAACCTCAAACTCAGCAGAAATGTCTAATCATTACTATTCAAGTTTGGTGATACTGACAGCACACTTCACCGGAAATTTCACACGAGTTTTACAGAATCGATCGGCTTGTCGCGATATACTCGCGAGCCCTTTCACCTTCGAAGTAACACTATTCCAAAATAACAAGGTTGCTATACTTCTCAATAGGCAGTTACGTAACTAGTTAAATAGCGTGAGTCCCAAAGGACATGAGTTGTTAATGAAAGGTACTTTATTGTGCTTTCTACCGACAGACGTAACTTTGGCAAACTTCATTTGTTATGTACAAAGGTTGGTACGGAATGGTTTACAAACAATTACCTACGTAATGTTGAGACGATTCATTTATTATGTTAAAAGAGCGAGATTATGCTGTTGAAAGTGCTGTTATTTTATAGTAACTTCGCACGCGACTTCGTCCGCGTGGATTTTGTACTTTTTCCTTCGAACTTTAACATTCTCCACACTTTGAAGCGTAGTTTTGAAAGTTAAATACGCTCATGTTACTCGCTGATAATAATAGAATAAATTAAAAAGAAAAAAATGTAAAAAAAAATACAAAATGAAAAATGTTTAATATCGGATTAGGAGTTTATCGATTACAAACCAACACACAAACAATCGAATCTCTTTATAATATTTATTCAGAAAATAAAATAAGATTTTTCTTTAAGGTTACTTTCCGACATTTTTCGATGATTAGTTTATTCTTTAATGTGAATATTGCATCAGAATTAATGAAGATTAACCGCTGATGGTTTTTCCAGCCCGACAGAGCGAAGTAATAAAATTCATGATTCAATTATTTTCATGCAGCTTCAACCTTGTGCTAAGGTTTACACAGGGCACTGCTGTTATCCAAAATTTCCTGACCACAGAGATGAGTTCAAATTAATATCATCAGCTATGTAATCTAATGGCTGTAATATTCGTACTGTAAATCATCCTATAAACCCAGTGGGCGCTGTAGGCAGCCCTACGTACCGCATCAATCAAAATAAGACAATGGTCCTCACGCGACTGATGGCAGGAACATCAGGTATTGTGACGTCACTAGATCGAGATCACTGGCCGACTCACTAACTGTTGAGCGTGGAAACATACGCATGATCGCGGCAGACGGAACCGCCAATGGGAATCCATAATTTTGGTAATTGTGCTACTGTGAACCGTAGGTCGTTAAAGCAACTGTACATGGAACGATCCATTTCAGGACAGGTGAATCTAGGCCAAGTCTGTTTGGTCAGGGGGCCTAGACCAAATTCCTTTTATGTAAGTGGTAACGCCAGTGGAACGATCAAATTGTATAGAGTTGACATTAGCTTTAGAGATGTCACGTGACTCATTTCCATATGTAACGTCATTGCCATACATTTTGACGTTAGCGTCTGGCGTTTTACGCTACAGAAAGGATTTTTTCTAGGCCTGCAAATCATATAGACTTAACATAACATCACGGTTGTATTCCGAGAAAGGTTAGGTAGCGGTATCGATTACCCACATAACGTCAGTTTTGTTTTAAGTTCCATGTAACAGGGGGCGAGCTTATTGTGACTAACCCGGCACAAAACTAGACTGAGGACTGTTAATGAGAAATTCCAGATAGATAAGCCCAATAACGCTTTGCCCGACCCGGAAATCGAACCTAAAACCTAATGTTTAGCAGTCTGTAGCACCACCGACCACAAGAACAACAAAGCAGCCAAAATGCATGGACATATGAAGCAATATATTTGCTGAATATTTGACGACTTATGTGGCGCGGCGGGCGAAGGTCCGCCTGCGACGCAGGAGGTTGCGGGTTCGATTCCCGCCTTGGGACAAATGTTTGTTCCGGGTGTTCTGGGTATTTTCTATGTATAATAAAAAGTATCTATTTATGTAATATATTGTATTAAGTGTATTAGTCATCTAGTACCCATAACACAAGCTCTGCTTAGCTTGGGGCTAGATGATGCTGTGTGGATTGTCCAGCATTATTTATTTATTTAATATACTGTTCAGGGAGTGTCACACTCACGCGTTAAACTTGAGCCTGTCGAACACTGTACCAATTTTGATCAGGTCGGCCGATTTTAAGGGTAGAGTTTTTTATTGATCTTTTAGTTCTGAAGGCCCAAATGTTTCCACCCTATAACCATATTTACCCGCGGTCGCCTCCAGGCGGGTGACACTCCACTTTTCGCTGTTAATAGAATGATTCGATTTTCCAGAAATTCTGTTGGCCCACTTAATTTTTACGCCGGTTTTTTTTTGCACGGCCCATTTATTTGTGTCATTTTATTTATTGAGTTTTGTAAAAAGCAGTTTTATTTTGAAGTCAGATTTCAGGCTCGTGGTCAGTAGAGTTTACGGGTTTCAAAATTCTTAAACTAATGAATTAACTGAAAACGTTTGCTTATACGATCTGTTGATTCAAACGACTAACTTATAACGATCTAATGGGTATAGAAACATGAAATTTTGTACAAGTTTTTTTTTAACAAAAGTGAGCAAAGTATCAAGGATTTTTACGTCACGCCGTGCTACACTTTTCGTTAAAAGTGTAGCACGGAGTGACGTCACAAGCCCCTTCTCCTGAACTTTGATGTGCTATATCATTGTCACTTTTTATTGATTTGAGTAAGCATAAAATACGTGTCCAATATTTTTTGGTAATCTTACTGACGGACTAAATAGACTTAATATATTTTTACCTAGGACACATCCCTATTATTGTGTACCATTAACGCTCAAATTAATTTAATACCAATAGCAACATGAGGAAGGAAGGACAGTTTATTTTGATTGTATCAATCATTCGTTATTACTCATTTTACGAAAATGTAGATTTTTCTGGTAGTCACTTATTTCTGATATGCATAGTACTAATGGTACTAATTTAAGCTATTACATACTGTAGGTATACCTATGTACAATTCTTTAATTCTTTAATAAACATATATGTTTATTAAGGAATTGTACGTCAATCGATACTTTAAGGAAATTAAAATAAAATGAAAATAGGTCCTCTTTATTTATCGTGTTCTACACTCTCTGCACTTAAATTTATATGCCCGTTGAAAATGTGTGCTGCCAGCCTGTTACTGTCCCACTGCAGGGCAAAGGCCTCTTCTCATACAGAGAAGGCACGAGCATTAATCACCACGCTTGCTTAAGACGGGTTAGACTTAAGCTTCGCTTGCCGAGATCATTCTGTGGGTGGACCATTCGTAACACGCCAAGGTTCCTCCGTGCCTCGGAAAGCACGTTAAACCGTTGGTCTCGGCTGTCTTTTGTAGATCTTTGACAATCATTACGGGTAGTCAGAAGTCCGAAAGTCTGATCACCAGTCTTACCAAGGGTTACCGTGTTTTCCAGTAACTGGGTTGTAAAGGACAGATAGGAAGTCGCTCCATGTAAAATACTGGTATTCAGCTGCATCCGGGTAGACTAGAAGTCGACCCCAACATAGTTGGGAAAAGGCTAGGCAGATGATGATTCTGTCAATCTTTTGAAGATAGCAGAGACAGAAATAGCACTGGTAAGAACGGTTGTCAGACTTAAAAAAAAACTCTCAAAAATTAAATCAACTGTTTCATACAAAATGCAATGTTTACCTAATGAAAATATTATGTACTAACACTTCGCCCGCGACTAAGAACTTTAACATCCCCGCCAACCCCTTTCAAGCCTATTTAAAAAAATAGAATATAGCCTATGTTACTCAGGGATAATGTAGGTTTCCAATGGTACGCCGCAGTGGGTGACGGGGCCCGTCTGACCATCTGGCGGGCCAATACCCGTCGGGGGGTAGCGACCAATGCTTCGGCGATACCCGCCCCTCCGACACACGGGTACATGAGGAACACGGGTTGGTTTTTAGTCAGTAAGAGTCTGACAGTCCCCTTCGCCCTTCCCCGAGGGCGGAGGGACTCCATGAGGATTTTCCAACGCGACACCAATAAAAAAAAAGGTTTCCAATGGTGAAAGAATTTTTGAAATCGGCACAGTAGTTTTTGAGTTTATTCATTACAAATATACACAAAAAATACAAATTTTTCCTCTTTACAATATTACTGTACATGAAACAGCCGATGATTTTTGGATATTTCAGTGTTGATCTACCTAATAGTAAAAGTCATTTCTAATCATGAGTACTTTCACCCTGAAAGGTTACCAGGGTTAATAAATGACCCCGTATATGTAATGTGTGAGACTAAGCGTAAACGGGCCTCAAAATCTCTCGTTAATATAGAAAGACACGCACGTCAAGAAAATAGGTTAATCATGAATCGTGTCTGGTCTCTGGCAGAGGGCCAGCGACTATTGTCCACTTATGCACTTTTGCAATCTGAGTGGTGTTATTGTGGCCGGTTCAAGGGCAGTCAACGAACACACGTGGTCTCTTTAGATGTAATTTTTTAAGAGTAATTGTAATTTAATATTTGTATTTTTTTGCTATGGATAATTTATTTATTTATTCATAAAACAATTTGCAATGACTTTCAATTATTTAAAAAATGAAAAGTAAAAAATAGTCCTACATCAATTCATTTATAATATATAGTAAATTTGTAACACTGAATAATTAACACAAAAAATGCAAAACAATCATGAGAGTTAGAGATTTTCGAAACTTATTTAGAGTAAGAAGAATTGTTTTATAATTTTCCTAATATAACAATAATATTTGCACACGTCACATGGTTATAATACAGTATGTTTATTTTTCTTTAAAATGTTGCCCCACACTAGGAATTTCTCCTGTATCGTGGGTGCGTTCGCAAACATTCAAACTCACATACACAAACAGCCAGACCCAGAACAACTACCTGTAGGCCATACAAATATTTGTTCCAGGTTTGAACCTTATGAACCTCTCCTCTGAACCTGTTATATGCAAATAGATTATTGATTTGATTTGATTTGATTTGATTTCGATCTTTGCTTGATTAAAAGGTTTGCGAGATGACTATCGCGGGAGTGGTGATAATGATTTTCATATTATAAAAAATGTAAACACAAGAAAATAGTAAAATATAAAAAGAAACGCTTAGTAACAATCAAAGAAAGGAATAAAGATAAAATATTACATGTTAAAAACGCTACCAATCATAATGGTACAATAAACTCACCTTTCGTTCTTCATCTCACAAAATCTCAAACAACATTGCAAGGCTATGTGTACTAGTGAGATACACCTCAATAGTCAACGAACAAAACACGACAATAACATAGGCAGTGACGAACTCTTGCCATTCACGACACATCTGACCACTGTGCACCTTTTAATAAGTTTAATGGATCCGTCCTTCACAAAACCTATTCCGATTTACCTAGCATAATATCATGCCTAATAGATTTGGCAAGAAGAGCTAAATAGTACCTCCACATTGCGCCACTCATGTTTAAGTTCCATGTACTAACAGGCGAGCCTAATGCATCCAAATCCTTACTCCGGGCTGCTACTGAAAAATTACAAATGAAGAACCCAATAACACTTTCCCGACCCGGGATTCGAATCCAGGACTTCGCGATCACCAACGAGGCTGTTACAAAATTTTTATTTTGTAACAGCCTCGTTTCTTTCTTTTGAAAGAAAAACATTGATTTAGGACACGCACATGAAATTGCAGAAAAAACTAACAAGTATACAAGTAAAGGAGTCTGGATTAGTATTTTGTTGATGGCAAGATCCTTTATCCCCCTACAAAAATGATTTATCATTTTTCTTCTTCAAGTTAAGTCTTTATTAATTATAATAACATTGTCTGTTTGTTTCAGAAACGTGTTCCCGGAGAACCTTGCGCAGGCGACGATCGCTTCCTACCGCACGAGGCTCGTTTACGACAAGAACGACACTAAAAGTCGACTAGGTAGATTTATGGTTTCTCTCCCGATCATTTAACTTCCTATAAATTTAGTTTTAAATGTTGCACTTGCAGCTTGGTACTCTTCGACAGTCATTAAAATAGTTTTTTTTTGAGGTTTTGTGCCGACTACGCAATCACGACCCCTGCCTCACGTTAAGCTGCAGCCTACTGTTTTGATTTAAAGCTCTTTGGCAGTCGTTATTGGCATCAGAAGCTCAAAAGTCTGAAAAATCGTCTTACAAAAGGGTTTCGTGTTACCCAGTTTCTGAGTTCTTCATTACTGTGTTTGTTTTGCTATGATTGTTAAGGAACTAATTATTTAATCATGGGCCCACTGAAAATCACAAGAGGGTCAAAATTTTAGTCGTTTTCTTATTGCGCATTATTCCATCACTTACCAATAACGCCCCACTGTTAAAGTGTAACCGAACACTGATTTAAGAAAAATCTAAATCATACAGCATCACTAAACGACCGCGTGTGCAGACAATTTGTGAACAGCTAACTGAACAATGACTTTTATTGCAAAATGATGATGAATGGACTCTTCTATTCGTGAACAAAAGATTCAGGTCTTTGTTCACAAATAGAATAGTCAGCAATTTGGGTCTTTGCGTCACTTGGGAGGAATTGTATTCATTATAGCTGTGTTTATCAAATGTTAATGAACATTTGAGCAAATATTTGTGACAATGAGTCAAATATTTGTAGTATGAAATGTATGTCTGGACACGAAAAAAGATGGTCTTTATGGTCTTTTTTGATATGTAACATCTTTCCTGTCGTTATCCTGCAATCTGTAGGAGTGATTTCGTGAAAAGGGACTGAATTGTGTAAAAGGAGACCTGCAAAGCGCGCCCTATTTGATTTGACCAATGAGCGCGCGCGGTTACGTAAAATCATTTCAAATAATAGCTTAGTAATTTAGTAGTTGTTTAGTTAATATTGCTTTTATTACCAAGGCGAGATGTTACATGTTGCACATCATATGCGACCACTGTTAGGCTCACTCGTTTTTATTTTGGAAGGCATTGAATGTATTGTTTTTCACAAACACGTACAAAATGTTTATATTTGGTGGTTGTATAGTTGTATAGTATAAAAAAACCGTACAATTTTGAAAAAACGACGAAATATTACAGTGCTTGGGGGTCCAGATAATCATGGTATCAGGTTGTGCGGCGATGTTCTTTCCACCCTGTATTATCATCACATTTTATCACCCTACATTTCTTAGTAATCTCGGGCTAACGAAATAATTAAAATTAATAAAGATACCAGGACGAAGCATGGAATTTGCCGACGAAGCGAAACTAAAATGAAAGAGTAATAATATTGTTTTAACTTAATATTTCTGAACTGTCCAGGTGAATTGGAGACGTATCAGATCACGGGCGACTACCAGAGCGGCAGCAATGTGTTGGGGCTGGTGTGCTTCAGCATCGTTCTGGGTATCACTTTAGGCAAGATGGGCGACAAGAGCAAACCGCTACAGGACTTCTTCCACACTCTGTCGGAGGCCATGATGATCATCACAGGATGGGTTATTTGGTAAATTTATATATATATACAAATAGGTATAATTGAAGTGTCTATTTGTAATTTCAAAATAATACCATTTGGCCAACCACACTCACATGTACAAAAAACATCTTGAGGAAACCTGGACTTATATAATTAATATAAGTCTGAAATCGCCAACCCGTCTTTAGCAAGCGTGGTGATTAATGCTCGTGCGTTCTCTGTATGAGACGAGGCCTTTGCCCTGCAGTGAGACAGTAATAGGCTGGTACTGGAGCTCACATGTACATGTGTAGTCACGAGCATAAATATCTTACCCTTACAGAAAATTCAAAAGTGATTTCTTTCTTTCTTTTTAGAAAAAACGTTGCTCCACATTAGGAATTTCTTCTGTATCGTGGGTGCGTTTACAAACATTAAAACACACATACACAAACAGCCAGACCCGGAACAACTACCTGTAGGTCATACAAATATTTGTTCCGTGCGGGGATCGAACCCACAACACGCGGCGCAGCAGCCGATGGCTCAACCACTGCGCCAACCGTGTCGTCATTTCCTAAGCAGAGCTTGTGTTATGGGTACTAGATGACTGATATACTTAATACAATACAATAACATAGATAGATATTTTTTATTATACATATCAAATACCCAGAACACCCGGAACAAATATTTGTAGATCGTACAAACATTTGTTCCAAGGCGGGAATCGAGCCCGCAACCTTCTGCGTAGCAGGCGGACCTTGGCCCGCTGCGCCACATAGGTCGTCATGAGATTAGATCTAGTAGATTTATGAGATTGTTTCAGTGTTTCTTATCTAACTAGATAGGTAATACCGACCTCATCTGGTTACATATTACCTGTAAAACTGTTTGCAACAGAAGTTTTATATTAGAAATTATTCTAAGTTTTACCGTGCCAACTTCTTTTGTTCCAGGTTATCACCTCTTGGTGTGTTCTTCTTGGTGACAGCCAAGATCATGGAGATTGATTCATTTGCGGAGTTGGTGGGCCGGTTGGGTCTGTACTTTATGACGGTACTCCTGGGGCTGTTCCTCCACGGATTCGGTACCCTGAGTATCCTATTCATCCTGGCCACTAAGAAGCTTCCATGCAAGTACATTGCAAAGATGGGACAGGTCATGGCTACTGCTTTCGGCACTGCTTCTAGGTAAGATATAAAACATTATCATCTTTTAAAATGGTTATTTTAATCACATTTATAATGACCACGCCCCTGTCGTGCCACTCAAACTCAACTATTTTATTGCACTGGTGTGGTAAGTAGATGTTACATACAAAGGGTCCAGTACTCCATACATAATGTACAGACGCCAGCACACAAAGATATCCCAAACTGATTTTTTTTTCCAATTAAACAGGAACCTTATTCTCTTGTTATAAAGTTGAAAATCTATCAAAGAAATTGGACAGATTGGGTTAGCTTGATTGCTGGTCTCTGTAGATGCAAAGCAATTTAAAAAGCTGAAGGTCAGTTATAGCCATCTCATGATTTAAAATGAACCTGTATATACACCGTTAATATATCTGAAACTCGGAAATAAAGTTCAGTTACTAACTTCATTAGCTTGCAGGCTTTGACATCACAGTTACCTTAATCCTGAAAAGTGTAGAGATTTTTAAACTATTGCAAATATTTTCAAAAATATTTTAGTAAGGATTGGGATACCTATCCTTTTTTATATTCTCTATATCCTTTATTTTCGTTTACTCTCGCTTACTGAAACAAGCCCGCCACACTATTCCCAAACCACTGCAACTCCTGAAAACCAGAATCAACAGTGGCGACCACCAGAAAAGCGTCAAGACAAGGAAGTCCTGGAGAAACGATTCAACTGTTTTGGAACCCGCAACGAAATTAATCAGAATAGAACAGCGGAGAAGTTAAAAAAATACAAAATTTCCAGTCTACTGAAAACTAAGTAATAGATTCCTGTCTCCCAACTTTCAGCTCAGCGACTATGCCAATAACGATCGGCTGCTGCGACGACATGGGTCTGGACCCGCGCATCACGCGCTTCGTGATCCCCATCGGCGCCACCATCAACATGGACGGCACGGCGCTGTACGAGGCAGTCGCCGCCATCTTTATAGCGCAGCTCAGGAAGGTCGAGATGTCGTTTGGCAAGATTATTGCTGTCAGGTGAGACTGAATTGAGAATGTCATTTAGGTCTAGATATTCATATGCCCTGAACTACATCAGTGGTTAAAACAAATAAGCGCGTTTACTAACACCTGAGGATCCTCTAAGGGTAGGTGTTAGAAAATGAGCTTATTTGTTTTTTTCTTAGGTACTCATTAGAAAAAGGTACTCTAAAACATATATTATGTTGTCTTGTAAAGTTGAGAATACATAAATCTTCTAATATATAAAATTCTCGTGACACGACCGATTTTATTGAAATTTTGTGTGCATATCGGTTAGTTCTGTGAATCGGACAACATCTATTTTTCATCCCCCTAAATTTTAAGGGTGGTCCACCCCAAACATTTTATATGACAAAACAACGTTTACTGGGTCAGCTAGTATCTATAAATATCTCTAACTGACCTACAGATATTTCAAGAGAAAATGTTAAATGCATTTCATTAATTAACAAAAAATGAATAGATTGTTATCAGCGTGGGTTTGGCATTGACACGATCTACTAATAACTTATGCCTTGTTATATTTTTATACATTTTCATGGATTTAATTAACAATACAACATACCTAAACTTGTGTACCTACATTAGTTTACATAATTATCTGAACTCAACTAACTTATTTGCCAATATCACCAGTGTGACCGCCACGGCAGCGAGTATAGGCGCGGCTGGCATCCCGCAGGCAGGCCTGGTGACCATGGTAATGGTGCTGGACACCGTCAACCTTCCCGCTGAGGACGTCTCCATCATCCTGGCTGTCGATTGGCTGCTGTAAGTCTTTAGTTTTTATTGTCCAATGAAATGTCTGCATTTTAGACTAATCTTTCCCGATTCGTTAAATGTTTCCCAGCTTACTTCTTTCATACTTTCTTCGTTTATTTGAACTTCAAGAGTTGGTCTACTCTTAATCGTTCTTCTCTGGGGTGGCCCTAGGGTAGAGCCAGAGGTACGGTAGTTCTAACCGTCAGCTAGGCGTCAAATTTCAAAATTCGAAAAAAATGGAGCTATAAATACCTATATATTTTTATGGCGCCATTTTGATGGGTGAAAGCATCAACCAAAGGGTGCAGAAAGACAACCTTGATTCAGGGCTATCGCCGACGCTGTGTCTTCTTTCATACAAAATAATGGATGGGTGTTTTGTACTATGTGGGCCATGCTTTAAATGGGCTAAAAATGTCAGTGTAATTAGTGGGCCGTGTACTGCAACTGGCATAAATACCTACATTTAAATGAGGATAAAGTTACAAGTAATTGATACTTTATTATTCACTGGCAGCTTAATGAATTGTGTCATCAGGCCATTTTGTTAATATTGACGCAGTATAATCAATTGAAATTACGTCATTCGTGGAATGGTATACTGGCATCCTATATCATCAGACATCTTTCATTCATGCAATTGTTTTTTTTTTGTGTGAAATATTTTTAGCATTTTACTTTTTGCCGAATCCTTATCATATTCAAAGAGGACAGGCTATCCACGCATGAATTAATATCATGAGTTCAGTACAAGATTATGGACCTTCCAATTTTTCGTCGACTTTTTCGTAATTTTTAGTTTTATTTTAGATTTTTTGGAGAAAATCATAATTTCTATCTAACCTAATGAGATTTTTAATTCAAAAGCAAAGAATAGACTTCTTTATTTAATAAGCTCATTGGGTTAGAAAGAAATTATGTTTTTAACAGTTAAATGGAAATAAACATCATACATAAACGCAGGAATTTGGAAAAGTCGATGAAAATTTTAAAATCATATATGTCAGATTGTGTTTCGATGTCCTTTCCACCCTTTATTACTGTATTAAATGAAATTTAAAATTTAATTCCAGCGACCGTTTCCGTACAACGATCAACGTGGTGTGTGATGCTTTGGGCGCCATTATAGTGACGTCACTATCCCAGGGTGATATAGAGAAGACCCGCGCAATCAACAACGACAGGGATGGGGCGCCCTCCCACGAACTCACCGAACTAGAGAAGGGCGAACATTGAGCTACATATCACAAATATTCGTCGTCCTCCACTGACTATTGTGGACAGAATAAGGAATAACGTCAAGATTGGTTGAATATTATCTACATACATTTAAGCTTAAAATTCTAATCATATCGTATTTCAAAATTACCCGAATTACGTCAATGTAACTAAAAAATGTTTTCTTAATGTCTGAGTTCCAAAAATCGAAATTCAAATATCTGATAAAATTAACGTAAAATAACTCGTTGTTCCGTTGTGTTGCAAAAACTGTTCTGTGTTCAAATAAAGTTATAGTTATCGTTACTTTTAGGACAATAACGTTGCAGCTTAAACTGATAATAAGTGATGGGATGTATGATTATTTTATTTGTGTAAAAATTTATTTAGGTTTGAATTATAATAATTTTAATTTGATTGCAATATTTATAAACCCTGTTTTAATACAAATCCAATTTTATTTCAAAAACTGGTTACCTACCTACGTTTTAATTTACGCATAAGATTATCAATGTTTATTTAAACAATTGATAAGGCTCTCTATGCACCGTATTATTCACGTTTCAATGTATAATCTCTATCATATTTATCAAAAGTTGGTTACAGAAATTATGTACCAATACAATATCCAGTATTTATTATCAAAATATTGGTGTAAATGTTAGGAGCTTATATAATGTGTCAGTGTGTTCTATATGTGCCATTTTATGTAGCTTTAAAGTAGCTGTCGTGGTGATGTGTAGAATTTTCGACTCTCTATACCTTTAATGTTCGTATCTGCATTAAATCAGGGCTTGAATATGAATTCGTATGTAACACAAATGTGTACATGTCGCCTAATATATATTCTCATTTAGAGATAAAGTAAAAGCTGTAATTTCGGTAAACTGTATGAAATGTCGAAGTGAATATTTTCAGCTATTTTGCTACTACAAAATTATTCATGTCTTTTTTTGGAGACAAAATTTTAAAAGAACTTTTTAAACTTTAAATAGTTTAAGTCCTGTCTAATGGAACAAAAGAAAACTACGCACAGACAAAATATCTTTCGAGACATTAAAATAATTGCTGTATGTAAAACTTTCCATCTATTTTCGTATGAATGTATATTAGTGGAGTCGAATGAGTATGTAACGTACCTAGGATGTGTTTTGTATGATAAGTAAGTACTCTTATTTGCGCCAAATATTGATTTTACCAACTAAGATGTTAATTTGACATTGTTTTACCATTTTATTCAATGTTTTTAATTCATTCGTTAGTACTTTTCGACATGTTTTGACATTGCGATATTGCAAATATATTGATTTGATATTGCGAATATCATGTCGTTGCGTTAAGTGTTGCCATCTGTATGGATTTAAATTAACATGGAAGTTTTGGTAAAATCAAAAGTGTGGTTGTTAAATATTCAGAGTGCTAATATTAAAGACAGCCTGCATTCCAGTTGTTTGAAACAAATGCATGACACTTAGTGTTGTGTGTTTATTTATTACATTTGTTATCGATTGTTTTTATCGTTACAAACGAGATCAATTTTACCGTTGGTAGTATAAAAATGTATTTATTTTCTACACTGTTTCACCATTAATTTGATAAAACTGTTCGGTGATTAATTCTTTTCTCATTTTTAAAACATAAAAAAGTATATGCGATGATCAAAAAACAATTGACGGGTAAATTCTCCATTCTCGCCTCTCCATTGTAGTAGTGAGTTCAGTTTTTCAAACTTAGAATTGGTGAAACAGACCGTAGTAGTATATGAGTTACTAAGTGATTCTTTAAAGCAATTTAATTTAGTAAACTATATAGTTATTTCAAGTTACGACAAATAAATTATATTAAAATAATTTATGTTTACGACCACAGCAGAGGGAAAGTCATTTTAATTGTGGCCAAATATTAGCTGTAAGCTATAAGGATTATAGTAAGATATTTTACCGATTAATGATATTATATAACCACATTTATGTACGTAGGCGTAAAGTTCATAATAGTCTCTAGTCCGCACTTTAATTATTGTTAGTCCGTTATTTTTATTATGATGAAAATTAAATACTATCAAGAGACGAAGATATTTTTAATGGAAGTCTATTAACACCTATTTGGTCTTTACACGAATATCTTTTACGTGGTTAGGAATAACTTATTTTGTTATATCTATGTGTATGTACTGTCGCACTAAGTCTTATATTACGGATTTTAAAATAATACCAAATATTGTAATTTAGGAGTACAAATTATTTATTGATGTCGGCTCACGATTCTCTGTTTTTATTTAAAATGGATGTTATTTTAAATAAATATTTGTGTGAAAATTGTTTATTTTACTACGCAAGGTGTCTTAAATAATGGAACAACTTGATTTCATTTTTTATTTAAAAAATTAGCTCTGCATTAACTTAGGATTAAGATTTGGTACAAAAAATTCATATCTCTTTGTATGTATAGAGCTGAGTCTCTATCACCTCACAGCCAAGGTACACATCTACACTTCTAAACAAAAAATAAAAGAATCTTTACATTAAAACTATATTTTAAACAAAAACAACCTTGAGAAAGAAATAACAATTAGTGTTTGGTACCAAAATACCTACTAAGGACTTATCGTCTGTCAGTCAGTCTTATTGAATAAATATATACGTAAGTAATAACTTAAGCGTGTTCTCATTGGAATGTATCAACTTTACATGCTGGAAAGCCATGAGTATCCTAGTTGAGGAACTAGAGAATCAATTTCGATTGTCAACCGTAACGAGTAACAATATCAATCGATGAAGCCTCATTAAACTAGTTATCAGCTAATAATTAAGGGCTATATTTATAACTAAGTCACTTATAGGAATGTTACATATCAGTGCGTAACACTCAGCAATTACAATAACATTAACCTACTCACAAGGCATGGCACAAACCGCACGAACCGTAGTCTTTGTGTAACTTATCGCGACCTAGATATGTTTTCAAGACTCCACCTTAAAGCTTTCTTTTACACACATAGGAATTCAACCCCATTTCAACGAGCTATCGCGCTCAGATAAATAAAAAATAAATCGTTGATAACGTTTTTTGGTTAGCGTTAATAACCGTTATTTGTTGCCCATCACTGTTCTGTCAAGAGCATAAACAACGACTGAATAATCTTGATCAAATAATCGACAGTTACATTTTTTTTATCTTATTGAATTAACATAACGATACAAAAAAGCAACAAATCTAAGGTGGTATCTCTAAGTGCATCGTCCACCATATAATCGGCAAACGAAAAAACTTTAAAACAAATGTCCTTCAAACATCGAATAACCATTTTTTTAAGCGAATCAAATGATTTGTTGTCATTTTCCCAAAAAGGTATCTTCTTTATTCTTAGCACAATTTTAAGGCGACAAAGATTGTGACAGTTATACCATGCCATTGCTGACATGATTGTTGTTGATTGTGTTCCAATGTTTCTGTGATCCATTCTGTGTGTTGTACGGGGAGTCCCGCCGGCCGTTCCGCTCGCTACCCATAGAGTTTCGTGCTCTAGCCAGTGTTGCCGCTGATATCTCCATAGATTCCCCGTAAGGGAGTCTTGAACCTCGTCTCATGCTGCCGCTTCGACATCGGACGTTCTGTAAATTAAGATATTTAACTTTTATATTCAGGAGATTTTCTATGTTTGATTTAAGAATGAGTAAGCAATTAATTAAAAGCGTGGTGATTGTGTTTTGTTGTAATAATATATTTCTAACTCTAGAGCGCTAATGTCATAATCTTGCCATAGACACACACTTGGTTGGTTAAATCGTCCGAATTTCGGGTACTAGACTTGTGTTAACTTAGAAAAGAACCACGATCTTAAGATAACACTATTTACAAGGAAAACAGGTAACTATTTGATGTTCAAAAAAAGGTGGTGCCCTCCCCCCCAGACTGATGCCCTAGGCAATTGCTTAATTTGATTAAGGGTTAATCCGTCACTGGTGCTACGTGACCTGATATGCAGGATTTTATAGACGCTAAACATGTATCTAAGTTCTGGGCCAACTTTACATCTATTTCCATCCACGATACGCTAAGAACCTTCTTACGTAAATACTCCATCTTAATATGTATAAATAAGTATCACGTTATTTGTCCGCTATGGACTTCTAAACTACTGAACCGATTTTAATAAAATTTTACACACAGTGTGTGTTTCGGTCAAACTTAAAAGATAGGACAGTTTTTATTTCGATTATTGACCTCAACATTTTTTTTTTAGTGTTGTGAAATGTTTTCCTATAATAAGTTACATACATATCTAACAGATGGCAGTGTAACTTAACTTTTGAGGCGGTACGAAGTTCACCGGGACAGATAGTTGAAATATATAAACAAATAGATAGATGCAGTGAGACTTACAAAGTAACTCACCCGTCCGGCGCGCCACGTCCACCTGTTCCGGTTGAAGACGCCGTACACGATGGGGTTGGCGCACGAATTGGTGCACGAGAATAGCCACATTGCCTTCTGGATAGCCGGGTCCAAGCTCTTCAGAGATTCTTTGTCGATCCAGTACCTGGGGAGAGCGGGGGCTTTTAAGAGACGTTTCTTTTCTTTTACTAGTGTACCTTAAGAGTACGAATTGTCAAGACGTTAGGCCCGCGATTTCGAATTAAGAAGAATTGACAAAACCGACATTACAGCGACTTATATTTGATAGAAATGTTTAGGTACAGTTCAAGTCTGGTGTCTGTAGTTCTTCTTTCATTATTCTTTGTTTAAAGTTCATGATGGATTTTGTCCGGAAAAATGTTGTAGAGTTTTAAAGATAAAGCTAAAAGGAATGAGGCTCAGGGCCTGTACTATGTCGTCTTAAAGACATCAGTGTTCTGTTGTGAAAAAGGGATACTGCTACTTATTCATTATAGCTCCATCTCTCTCTCACACTGGAACAGTGACGGGCCCTGATATAATAGAATATAACTTACCACAAACAATAACAGTAGTAAGGAGACCAACAAGTAAAAAAGACTAGAACTATGGTGACTGTCATCTTCAGCGTCCGCGCTCGCGCTCGACCCAAAATCCCCACGCCGCTTCGACGCATCTTATCTGCAATCATCATAAATAATAAAATTAGTATTTTTTTTTAAACAAACACGTTCACGTGAAACAAATAAAGAATTTGTCAAACTAGGAGAGGTCAGTGTGGTCTATCTGACTACTCTAAGAAGATGCCCCGAAACAAACACAAAGGACACAGTCTTTTGAAGCCCAGATATTATCTTGGTCATAAAATGTGAGGACAGGCAGATTAGGGTCTGATAGGTCTTTTGAGGAAAGAATCACACAGATATAAGCTCAAATAAGAACATATTATATACGAGTACATATAAATATTTCATCTTATTACATAATACATTGCAATTCTCGGGCCGTTATATCCGACTGTGTATATTCATCACGACGAGATCTCGGAAGAGTTGGTTGACACTTTCCGTAGTGATCCAAGAATTGGATTCTACCTTGGCATAGAACACAATTGTTGTAAAATATGAGGAGAAGGGTTTTTAGGTACACCTACTGGTGGAAAGCGGCACTAAAGGTGCGGAACATTAGATTCAATGAATTACCATGTACAATTTTAATTGTATGCAGCAGTATTTAACCCTCAACCCTAAACACAAGTTAAATCTTACACCATTGTAAGATATCTGGTAGCTCAAGTACCAGGGCTCATCGAAAGCACTTTTTTCTCTAGTTGTGACGCTGCATAGTGTCTAGACAATTATTAAAGGATTTTTTTATTTTTCAGCTTTGCAGCCTTAGACGCATCTGCGTGCATGTGAGATACCGTAGCTCCTTTCAGTACATAATGCTTTAGAAATGGTGTGATAACAACAGTGCGCTTACTCTTGATTTTAATTCCGATCGATTGACATTGGAATTACGACTTTTCGTACTCTTGAGTTCGAGTTTATTTTAACATTGGAATCGTTTTTAACAAGTAATTTTAAAATATTTTTTTTTTATTATTGTGTACCTGTGTAAAATTAATGGTTTTTCTTTCTTTCAGTGAAGCAAAATCCTAAACCTATGTCCTATTTTCTCATTACTTACCATTAGAAGTATTAGCCCTGCGGATAATCTCGAGCAGCGCAGCGGACGAGCAGTACAACGTGGACAGCAGCGGGATGACGTACATCAGGATCATGTTGACCAGGAAGTATGCGAACTCGTGGCACTCCGTCGGCAACGAGCCATACGACACGCACTGGTAGTATCTGGAAATTCAAAAGAAACTCTTTGAACCTTCTTGGACTTGATATATCTTTGTAAGTAAGAGGGGCAGGGATAGATTTCCTTATCCTTCTTTGAGTAGGGAGGAACCTTCAATCAGACGAGTGTTGTGTCCATTGGGGGGAGTCACGTCAAATTGAAAAACTTCCTAAAATAGTAATATCAA
This sequence comes from Phlogophora meticulosa, assembly GCA_905147745.2. NCBI lineage: Eukaryota > Metazoa > Arthropoda > Insecta > Lepidoptera > Noctuidae > Phlogophora > Phlogophora meticulosa. Next base: position 4,309,712 of record LR990534.1, read on the forward strand.
TCCATTTGCATATGAGAATAGTATACTTCCGTCTGGTTTGAGATTTTTGTTAGTCGACTTGCGACTGCGACCACGCCTGTGTGGGCAATTGCCAAGCGGTTGTTGTAAATAAATAATGCTGGAAAATCCACACAACATTATCTAGTCCCAAACTAAGCAGCACTTGTGTTATGGGTACTAGATGACTGATATACTTAAAAAATACATTAGGTAGATAGATATTTTTATTATGCATAGCAAATACTCAGTACACTCGGAACAAATCTTTGTAGAGTTTTCGTACCAAGGCGGGAATCGAACCCGCAACCCCCTGCGTCGCAGGCGGATCTTCGCCAGCCGCTCCACATCGGTCTTGTCGGGTTACTGTATAGATGTAAAATCGGGCGTAAATTCTTATATCCCGATTAAGTTCAGTTTGGTTCTTATGTGGTGGTATAGATGTCACCACATAGCTAAACCCAATTTTTCTGTATACTTACCAAACTGTTTTAACTCAGTAGGTGAGCCCATATTTAACTTTGATGGCAAAGGGTGAATGATTTGGTCCAATAAATTCATTATCAATCAATTCTTTGGGCATTCCTGTATTTTTAAGTACGTTCACAATTTAAATCTCAGTCCGTCAAAATGACGTCTATGTAACCTCCATTTTTGTCAAATTTTTGACATTGATTGTCGCTGAGATGAGATTGCGACAAGATTTTGAACGATTTTATATTATGTTTTTTGTTCTTTCAGTTACATATTCTTTCTGTATTTCCTATGATAGTTATATCTAAGTGAATAATAAAGACTGATATAAAGACTCATCATCCTCCTGCTCTTATCCCAATTTATTTGGGGTCAGCGCAGCATGTTTTCTTCTTCCATACATCTCTATTTGCCGTCATCTTTTCTAGCCATATCATCTTTCATACAATCCATCCATCTTTTCTTTGGTCACCCTCTACTCTTGTAGCCCTGCACATCCATAATGATATAAAGAGTGAAACCAATAAGCCCAACATACAGCAGTATTGACAGACGTAGCCAATATAGACCCACACTTGTAATCGTATTAATATACGATCAATCACTGTCGAACTTTTAGATTGAACTACATTAGGGAACTCGTAACTTTTTAGGGTTGCGTACACAAATGGTGTTTACCTATTACTAGGGGGTATACAAGAAACGTCTTTTTATCTTGTACGATGGTACGGAACCAGTCGGGTAAAAGTCCGACTGGCACTTGACCGGTTTTATTTTGACATTGACAGACGACTATCCAACAATCCGACAATTCGTCAAGTCGCGAAACTGTAATCTTTCACATATTTAGACAATAGGGATGATGCCATAAACATAGTTTTTGTTCTATCCAGTAGATTATTTAAAAACATTGGACACGTATTTTTTCTATTCTTACGTAATCAAAGAATTACGTCAATACATTGAGTTAAAATGTAGCGTGACGTCACACGTTAGCAGATTTAATACCTACATGTGACGTAGCAAGCCTCCACTCCCCATCTTTAAGGCGTTCTATCTAATTCATTTTTTATTAATTTGATAAAGCAGAAAACATGGTGTCCAATATTTATTTATTATCTGACTTAACCATACCTTAAACATAACCAACCGTGTGTGGGTGTGTGGGTGTATGGGTGTATGTGGGTGTGTGGGTGTATGGGTGTATGTGGGTGTGTGGGTGTATGGGTGTATGTGGGTCAGTGGGTGTATGTGGGTGTATGTGGGTGTTTGTGGGTGTGTGTGTGTATGTGTGTTGTGTATGGGTGTAACGTAACCCTTCAAAGATAACAGGCGTGCTGTCGGTTCCTACACATGAGTAATGCACGGCCAGAAGGCCTGAATATAATAACAGTGAAATAAACATCAAAACCACAATCCACTAACGATGAAACTATTTCAGTATCACCAACTATTTATATGAAACGGAAACTCCCGCAATATAAATAGAGTTCTAAGCCATGTTTATGTAAATAAACGTACTCAGTATTATTAGTCTGTTAGTTGCAAGCTCAATAACCTATTACATCAATCTAGGTTTACGATTGGCGTCCATCGGCTGCCTGCGAGCGTTCCTTTTACTTAAGGAACGCCATGAAATGTATGGTTATGCTGATTGATATCGTAAAATATGCAAATTTTATTACATTGGTGTTAGTTGATGGTAATGATGGAATTTCACTGAGGCCGTCTCCTACTAGGGGCATGACACAATCAGGGATTTTAGTAAGCGCTAATGAATTTGAGATCTTTTTTTATGATGCGTAGAATTCATATTTCCGGATGAACGTGCTTAAGGATGCTAAAGCAGGCTGTGACGTATCAATTAAATGTGAGTGTTAACAGTGTTGAATAAGATTCAATATCATCTGTGTTACAAATATTTCTTGTCGTGCCGTGCCGCCAGTGCCGCCGGACCTATGGACTCGTTGGTAGATGGAATAAAGATGCTGGTCAAAAAATGTAGAACATAGAAAGACGACTACACTAGAAATTTCTCCTGTTTCGTGGGTGCATTTAAACTTACATACAAACACAGCAAGACCCGGAATAACTACCTAACCTGTAGGCCATGCAAAATATTTGTTCCTTGCAGGAATCGAACCCGCAGCGCAGAGCAGTCAATCGCTCAGTCACTGCGCCAACTGTGCCGTCTTTGACTTCTGAGGCTGTGGTTGAACATGTTCATTTTATATGCAGTTCTTGACTCTCAAAAGTGTCTTTAATTTATGAAGTTATCAGAACTATAAACGAGGTCTTACCTGTAATACGAAATGTATGACCTAGCACATCTTGCTTCTCATGCACGAGGTTGTGTTTTCAAATCCGGGCTAGCACCAGTATGACCATTTCAATAAATATGTCCTTTCTAAGCTTATTAATTATTATTAGACATCAATAACATCATTGAACGGAAATATCGTGACTCTTGTTCAAGCCGGGTTGGCGATTTCAGACTTATATGTATAATGTAGGTAGGCTACATATAAGTCTGAAATCGCCAACCCGGCTTGAACAAGAGTGGTGATTAATGTTTTGCTTCTGTGTATGAGAAGAGGCCTGTTAAAACAGGTTTTACTAACATTTCTACTGTATATACTATATGATAGTATACAATACAGGGTGGAAGGACACATCGACGCACAAACTAATCCCATGAGTTAAGTACACAGTAGCGCAATAAGATTTTTGATCAATAAGTTAATAATTTTGACTGATTAAAGAAAAATGTCTCTCATTTATGTATGATTTTTTACAGTTTAAATTACAAAAAACATCAGAAAAAGACGTAGAAAGTCGGAAGAACTGACGAAAAATTTCAACGCGGAGGGGTCCAGAATCACGTACTGGCCTCATGATATCCATTTTTTCTTCAATTCTCTTCCTTCCTGTATAATTTTGATCATGTAAACAATATATGGGTCATTCATATGTTCCCCTGAAACACTAACATCCGATTCACAAGCTCTAAAGAGCACAGATATTCTCTATCATCGCCCCTTAGATCAGCATCATAAACATTGTTATCATCGTCTACAAAGATTACTAGCTCAACTTTAGGCGCAAATGTAGAACAATCTAAATAAGTGCCAATATTATGCCGGGATTCCTTCCTGTTAGTATGTCTTTATGATCAAACGGAATGGAGGATATTCTTGTATTGATATTCATACAAATATCTTTAAACAATCATTGGTTTGCATTTGTATTCTAGTGAAAATTTCGTGCAAAATGAATATCTTTAAAATAAGTTTTGATGCGAAATTAGGACAAGTAATCTGATCGATGCGATTTAAAATCGTTTGGGACGACATACATTGGTGGTAGTAGAAAGCACGGATGGGATAATAATTTATATAGATTTTGAAGGAGAAACAATTATATTTCGATAATGATTTCTAAAACATTTTGTTTCATAAAACCACTGTAGTGGTTCTTTTAAGTTACTTACACATGTAATGCATAAAAAGTGCAATCATATAAGGAATACGGCATGCCAATACCAATTATCAATTATTAATATATAATAATATAAGACATGGATGGACAGGGATAAAAAAAAGACAATTTAAAACGTACGACGCAGGGCTTTCAGTGGGCTCAAATTTCTAGTGTATATATTCAGAGGAAGAAGTAATTTTCCATCGCATGGTATAGAAATTACAAGCGTATTGTATTCTCACAAATCTGGAGAGTGAACAACTTTTCTATATTAATTTTCCATCTTGAACAAAGCCATGAAACTGCAGTGACATTGGGAATGGATCATGAAATACCGTATTTTATCCACAATTATATTTGTCGATTACAATGTTTCACAAAGGTATTGAAAATAAATTCCTACTTGTAATAATGCCCTAGCGTTCGGTATATACTCATTGAATGGTAATCTTTGTCGTTAATACCTACTGAAGCACTCATCTGTTAAATTATAATCTTTATAACATCGTAGATATTACATATTGATATTTTCCTACAAGTACATCAGTACCTACATATCATATATTCAAGTAAGTAATTTTTTTTTTCCTTGGCAGTTATTTTTTTTTACAAGTAGGTTTTATCCACATGACAATAACAAATGGAACTAATCGTCGGTAAATCTTTGAAATAGTACCATATAAACGAACGTGAAAAGGTCCAAAGAATAATTTTGGAAATAATAACAATAGAATCCTGATTTTGAGAGTTTCGTACCACGGTGGCCGAGTCCGATTTGAAGGGTGAGTCATACTGGCCTACTAAGGGTATGTACCAGTAGGTACCATAGTATACCATATTTTCAAAGTTAAATTTAAGTTGTTCGAAAACGCAAAACTATATTTGTTTGTAAAGAGTTTTGGTTGATTACTAAAAACTGTCCTCAACTAGATTTATTTCAGATTTTTCGCTTCGAATACTTCGGTGATAACTTCCATAAAATGCTTTCATAGCAGCGGGGGCAGAAATGGTGGGTTCAAATTATAAAGTCGGGTAACTAGGTCAAGACAGACAATCAGATAGTAGACATCCACTACCATGAGTTCATAACATTATTCTGGACCCCAGCGGTCGGACGATGCCTTGCTTCATACATCTCTCCGGTAGTTACTCGTCAAGTTACTTTTTGTTATAATTAATTAAATACAGCCTACAGATTTTTAAAAACGTCTGGCATAAAAACAATTGAAGAATTCCTAAAGGATTTAATAGGTCAAAGTAGTTCCAATAACTCCTGCAAGTCCTTGAATCAGGCACTTTACTCTCAATTCCAAATCTGGCAATGATCCGCTAGCCTTATCAAATGCGTAACCGAAGTCCCAAAGCGGTTACGCTGACCTTATTTCCAATTTGATCCACACACGTAGTATTCACACAAGTTTCAAATAACAAATATGTTTATAAAGTGGCTTTTTGATAGGTTTCATCAGTCTTAAATACTCAATGAATATTAATATTGTGTCAACGCACTGGTGAAAAAACTGAAGAAAAATTAAGGCATATTTTTCTCACAGCATGTCCTGTGACTAGAGTTATCTTACAATGGAAAACAGTACATATACACACACACATTACTAACTCACGCCTTCATTCAATCGGGGTATGCAGAAACCACAGAACGCCACCTGCTACGATCTTCACAAACTCCTTTTGCTTCGTTTACGTTCATAAGTGTCATACACGCACGTCTGTTGCTCGTTTGACGACACGGTTTGCGCAGTGGTTGAGCCATCGGCTGCTGCGCCGCGTGTTGTGGGTTCGATCCCCGCACGGAACAAATATTTGTATGACCTACAGGTAGTTGTTTCGGGTCCGGCTGTTTGTATATGTGAGTTTAAATGTTTGTAAACGCACCCACGATACAGGAGAAATTCCTAGTGTGGGTCAAACGTTTAAAAAAAAAAGTACTATGCACCTGACCTTTCTGAAGAACATCACCAACAAGGTCTATCTATGACTTTTTAGTTCCGCTTTTTGTTACTCGCCCCTCAGTCATTTCCTCACGATATAAGCATACCAATTTAAATGTATGTCTATATTATCTTTAAAAAACACTTCATCATCTGCCTAGTCTTTACCTAACTATGTTGGGGTCGGCTTGCAGTCTAACCGGATGCAGCTGAATACCAGTGTTTTACATGGAGCGACTGCCTATCTGACCTCCACAACCCAGTTACTGGGCAACACGATACACTACACACTTTAAAAAAAACACTTATAAATGTATAAAAACATATATTTGTAAGCATCTGCAATCGTATATATTTATATGCGAAAGTACGAGTATATTCAAAACTTCTTCAAAGTTAACTGAGGAGGGTGTATGCTTTATAATTTTTCGTTTAATTACAAAATTCGGAAGTCACGGAAAGTCTTTGTATTAAAAATGCTTCATTGAACTAAGCTGTTTTATTGAACTTACGCTTTAATAATAACGCCTTTTGGAAGAAAAAATATCTCATTGCAACGTTATATATTTAGTTGTTTACTTTACGAACTTTAGAAGTATTAAAAAGATTAACCAAATTTTATTTTATTCACAATGAACATGCAATTTTTGACTAAAAGGAGTTGATTGTGACTGTACATACCAGACTATGTAGTCACAATATCACTTAAGTTTAACTTTCTTTATTCAGATAAAGAGAGCTCAGTCAAGTTGTGTAGTGGTATAGTTCGGTATAGTTACAACTGATACTACCGGTAAAGATGATTAATTCTAACACAGGTGTAAGCATAGCTTTGTCTTAAGGCTATCTGGCATCCACAACCGCTGGTTGCGTATCGAACTTATCGATAGTATCTTTTATATATACTGTTTGTAATTAATTACACTAGTAATATGTGGAAACGTTGTTGATTGTACGTTAACCTACTTAATTGTATACTTAGACGTAAGAAAAAATGCACAATTGTTTGTTTTCCGTAATACATTATCAAAAGAAAACCATAACATCACGCCTGTATTTCCTGGAGGGTAAGGCAGAGGTATAACAGTTATATTTAAGTGAACATGAGACTTAAACATAGTTGGTGAAACGTGGTATTATAGGTACACCTCTACCTAACCATTTGGTAATTAAAGGCGTAATGTTACGTTTCTTTGTGGTCGCAGCTTCCTTGGTTACCTAACTATTTAGTATGGTGCCTTACCCCTTAACATCGGGATGCTCCTCGACGTGGAATATAAAGCTCTGCGGCAGACTGGCGAGGCCGGCGCAGACCCACGCAATGATCAGGGCCCTGCGCACGCGCTGCTCCCATGTCACGTTCAAAGGCTTCAGGATGGCGTAGTATCTGGAATGTGAATGCAAATAATAGCATTAATAATATACCACCATTTTATTTTAGGCCTAATGTAGGTCAAGCTATCCCAAACTGACAAATTTTGCCAATTGAACATGAACCTTATTTTTTTACAATAACACAAAATTTGGGTATCTTGATGTGCCTGCCTCTGTACCTACTCTTAATTTTAGAGGCACGAAAATTTTATGCGCATTAAATTAGACATTCATTAAAACAAATACAAATTTATTGATATTTGTTTTCATTTAATTAATATTAGGATTTGTTCTTACGTTTACCGCCTGACAGCCAACGACAGTCTGTCTATTCTTTTGTTTTTAATATCTACGTACACAACATTACGCCATTATTCCCCGAAGGGTTAGAAAGAGGTATATTTACAGTACCTTTTGACGACCGATGTGGCGCGGCGGGCGAAGGTCCGCCTGCGACGCAAGAGGTTGCGGGTTCGATTCCCGCCTTGGGACAAATGTTTGTACGATCTACAAATATTTGTTCCAGGTGTTCTGGGTATTTGCTATATATAATAAAAATATCTATCTATGTAATGTATTGTATTAAGTATATCAGTCATCTAGTACCCATAACACAAGCTCTGCTTAGCTTGGGGCTAGATGATGCTGTGTGGATTGTCCAGCAATATTTATTTATATTTATTATTTACCTAAAGAACACCCACATTTCGGCAGTTCTGATTAAGCCCATGTAATAGAGGGCGAGCCTATCACTGTTTACTGAGAAAAGACCCAGTAACACAACGGTGCAAAAATCAAAACTCATAAAATTGTGAACAAAATCCGATTCACTCTTGGACAAAAATTCGGGTAAGAGAAACTTATTTGATATCTATAAAGGTAACACAGTACACTACACATACATAATGGATTCCTTGGAATATTCCAACACCTATTCTTGAATAACCACACAATACTAAAAACCCTGACAAAAATAAACCAAAAACCTTGAACCTTTGATAAACCCTGAGAGGTTTACGTTGTATGGTAAAAACAACTGTAACGTAGATTAAATAGAGTCGAAATTAATAAATAATAATAAAATGGTATAAAATAGTATGGGCATGTAATGCGAAGGAATGAGGACCACGTTGTGAGGAAAGTTTTGAGAATTAATGTTACAAGAGCAGAAGGAGACCAAATAAACGATGGATGGATTGCGTGAAAGATGATATGGCTAGAAAAGAGGTGACTATTGAGATGACGGCAAGTAGAGATGTATGGAAGAAGAAAACATGCTGCGCCGACCCCAAATAAATTGGGATAAAGGCAGGAGGATGATGAAATAAATAATAATAAAAATAGGTTTAATCCTACATTGTAACCTTCATACGGAAACTTCCTATACACAGACTCTTGTGGCAACAGGTTTTTGTTTAAAACTTCTCATATTAATTTTCCGCATACTCCCGTGACTTGACTTTGGCAGGCCGTTAATTGCTTCAACCAGAGTTTCTCAAAGTTGAAGCTCTACGTACCCCCCCGTTACACTTTCAAGACGACTGTGAATATCTTAAAAAAACACGCCCTCTGCAGAGTTAGGAATTTAAAAAAAAAAATTACCATTGATTAATAGAAATGTTGTTGTCAATTAATTAATTTAACAGTATTTTTTCGAAGATTTCGTCATCATGGTAAGGTGTGAAAACTCACTGTAACATGTCATAAGTAAATTTAATGGAGAACAAAAGAAATTGCACCGCTTTGTCAATTAGCGGAATCGCCGCCATTCCGTAAATTTTATCACGTGCCCAATCCAGACGCGTACTCCACTTTGAGAAACCGTGGCTTAAACAACAACCAAAAGTAGATACACGTGATTCTAATTTAAAGTTTTTCTATTATTAAAACAACTGAACTAAATTGGCTAAGAGATAGATTAGGTTTGAGATTAATAAATAAACAGACACCCACCTAATGGAAAGTTGTTTTGATCCGTTTTAAATTAATATCCACAGAAAATAATTTAAAACGGACCAAAACAATTTTGACAGCACACAAAAGACACATCTTGATGGATCTTGGGTTCAATTCCCAGGTCGAGTAAATTGTTATTGTTATTTCTATATCTAGAATTTCTCGGTTTAAACCCGGAATTAGGATCTATGCCCGGTTGATGGTAATAAGCTGCCCCCCTGTTACTTGGGACTTAAACATAACTGGCTAAATAAAATATAAAAATAAATAAATAAATATTGCTGGACAAACCACACAGCATCATCTAGCCCCAAGCTAAGCAGAGCTTGTGTTATGGGTAACTAGATGACTGATATACTTAATACAATACATTACATAGATAGATATTTTTTATTATACATAGCAGATACCCTGAACACCCGGAACAAATATTTGTAGATCGTACAAACATTTGTCCCAAGGCGGGAATCGAACCCGCAACCTCCTGCGTCGCAGGCGGACCTTCGCCCGCTGCGCCACATCGGTCGTCGAAATGCGAATGCGAGTGTACCAAGCCTTCTGCCTATCCCTTTGGGGAATACAGGTGTGATGTTACGTATTACTTATGTAAATTACCTCACATGAGTCTACGTACCAAACTTAACCCGATCATTCTGTGTGACTTATACTCAGTCAGCAATTGAGGTTGTTCTCTCGTAAATTTGCTCGGATTTGGTCGTGTATATAATTATGTATTAGTGTACTGATTGCCACATCTTATAGTGATAATACCAGCCTGTTATTATTCAACTGTAGGGCGAAGGCCTATTGTCATACTGAAAAGCCACGAGCATTAATCATCAAGCTTGCTCAAGGCAGGTTGCCGTCATTGTAAGTCTAGATTTACAATGATAATAAGTTGGTAGAAAACAATGTGTATCAGTGATGACGTGTACATGTGAAATTAAAAATTCACATTGGGAACTTGATTTGAACCCGCAACTTCGTCCAAGAGAGCTTAAACCACAGGGCCTTCGTAATATTTTTCATATCATTGTTTTTTTTTAATATTGTTGTTTATCCAACTTACAACTAACATTACAGGATTACAACCTGATACGACAGTTCGAAATGCATATCCAAACTTATCCAACTTATTACAAACATGGCATTCTTTGTGAATTCACTCAAAAGACTATATAATTGGTCTGAGTATCATTAGCTATGAGGTTGAGAGTGCGGAGGTAACGTGTCAGTGTCGTCTCCCGTAAAAGATTGGTCCGAGCGCGCGGCTCCGCCAAAAGCCAGGACACACAAACCTACCTGCCTTAATATGTTTAATACTGTATCCCTACTGTATGGAACTTTTGTATTTTTCTAACACCTCGCTGTTCTTTTCTGATTAATTTCTTTGCGAAATCCACGACTGTCGAATCGTGTCTCCGGGACTCGCTGGGCTTCATTGCCTCGACGCTTTTCTAGTGGTCGCCACTGTTGATTCTGGTTTTCAGGAGTTGCAGTGGTTTGGGAATAGTGTTGCGGGCTTGTCCCATAAGAATAATCCCTATCGTGTATGGTAATAGTAATAATACGTTTGTATCTCGTCATTCCGAGCAGGAACAACCTTCGCATTTGATTTGGACAGCTGATTGATCGATCTCGTTCGATGACCCGTCTCACGCCCTCATATTTAGGTACGTCATTACGTTGGCGGGGAAGTGCTTCCGTGGTCAGATTAAGTGCGTATGTTATTGTTTCATATTTGTGTATAAGCATGGGAAAAAGTCACACTAGTGTCATAATATATAAATAGCACGGTTGGCTCAGTGTCTGAGCAATAGGGATATGTCATAGGTAAAAATATAATAAGTCTATTTGGTCCGTCAATTAGATTAGCAAAACATATTGTACACGCATTTTTTGCTTACTCAAATCAATAAAAAGTGACAAAGATATAGCACATCAAAGTTCAGTACAAGGGCCTTGTTACGTCACTTCTACGTAAAAAGTGTAACAAGGCGTGACGTCACGCGAAATTTCAACGCAATATATCGTCGTCATTTTTGGATAAGTGACAAAAGAAAAAATAAGTGACGAGTACTTTTGAGTAATAAATCTATCGGACCAAACATATTTTTTAAGGACACTACCCTATTGGCTGCTGCGCTGCGTGTCGCGGGAAAAAATTTATTTCGTATAGCCTACAGGTATTTGATTCGGGTATGGCAGTTTGTGTGTGTGAGTTTTAATGTGTAATCGTACCCACGACACATGAGAAATTCCTAGTGTGGGGAAAAGTTTAGAAAAGAATATGTATTCCTGTATATATTAGTGTCACTTTCAATAAAATCTTATTCATATATATTATTTGACAGAAAATAGTATACAGATTAAAGATAAATTATTATTAAATTAATATAATATTTTGTTTAATTAAGCATAATTGCAATTTTTGTTACTTATTTGTATAGTTTATTACCACTTATATTATGTCCATTAATTTAAGCCTAAGTTATCACTATTATGTTTGAATTGTGGTTCACCTGTTATTGGCAACTGTATAAGCCTATTATTTATTACTATTTTGTTCGATATTTTATATACAGAAGCTGTTGGTGTGCCTTTATTAATAAATAAATAAATAAATAAATCATTCTAAAAGCTTTCAGAGCTTTACAAGAGATGTCCATTTAGTTACTACTTATCTCTGTGGACCTGTTTTATATCAAACAAAATGCCTAGCAGTAGGTTTACGGGAATTAATTATTTGTAGAGGAGATCGTTTTAGACACTAAACAGTCAGGCTACATTTGAATTTGCTAACGGATCAGTACTTGACAAAAAATTGTAACGAAAATCTTCTTCCTATTTTAGGGACTAACTACTACAGCTTTGTATAATATGGGTAAGCGTCCATTCAGCTGAACGGATGCGTACGCGTCTCCATACAAAATCGTTGTTATCTATGGACATAAGCTGTATAAGTGAGAGTGGTCCCTAACAGGCAGTGGTGATGGTGACGTCAGTTAATTATTCTACAGCTAACAGCCTCCACGAAACAGTCTATCTTTGGAGCTAGACAAAGAACGTGGAAAAAGACCACTTCATATGGTATATTCAGCCTCAGGCTGAATGGAAAATATCAGTGCATATCTTACGAAACTGTTGTTTTGTATGGACAAAAGCTGAATTGAGCTGAATGTGTAGTTAGTTCCTTACTCTTCAAACTAATTTCAATTCCGATCTAAAGCCAATTGGAATCCAATGTTAACTTTGCAGTCACGAGATAAATAATTTCGTGAAATACACAGCTATCAAAATACATTCGAACTCAAGAACTCAAGAAGACCGTCTGTTTAGAGCCTTATTTCAGCCACCACGCAACGTAGCTGTTCCAAAAATTTAAAAACATGATTGCCTGTGTAATAAATAAAAGGCGCATGACATATTTAATTTTTGTCGAGACAGACCATGACCTTGGATTTGAAGGCAGCTGTGTTCGATTGAAATTAGCCTTGGCCGGAATCCACTTTCCAAAAGCCCTCTGTTTCTCAATCATTGTCATAAGCAAATTTATACCGTAATAACATACTTATACATTACTTTTTCCACCCCGGGGGGTACGTCCTTGTGTACTTGGAGATTCTAAATTCAAATACGAACCGCTTTGCTAATATTTTTATGATCAGATTAATTTGTGCACGTACGCAAAATTAATTGATCATGATTTCTTTGGTTTGATTCCCGGGCCGAGCAATGTGTTCTTGTGTGTCCGGTTGATGGCAATAGGCTCACCCCATATTACTTGGGGGTTAAAAATAACTGGTGAAATTTGTGTGTACTGTGGGTACTCCTCTGCCCAACCCTCGGTAAATACAGTCGTGATGTTATGTTAAAACATTAATTATATCTATGGTCCATCCGATGGTGCGTTAGTAGCAGCGGCGGCGTTTTGTCTGAAGGTAATTTTGGCAACCGGAAGTGCTGAGATCAATATTTATTGCATTTTTGCCATATTCACAAGAAGTCAAAACAGTGTTCGTAAAAACACTTGAAATGTTTTTTTGTTTTCTTAATTATATGTACGAGTATATCTAATTAAATTGCAATATTTGCACGGAAGTCAATGTAATGTCCGTTAATGTAAGTTAAGTAGTATATATAAGTTATGCGATTCATTTGATCTGACCAAGGTTATGTCTAGACTTTGGAGACTGTTCCTCACGTGATCTGACCAAGATAATATCTGGACTTTAAAAGGGACTGCGACCTCTGAGTTTGTTACGGTGTTTCTTTACAGAGTAGCCATGTAGGGAAACACCGACCTAATCTAATTCTTATTTATTTATTCCATTAAATGATACGTAAAAGTTTTTTTAAACCTACTTAAATAAATAAAATAAAAAAAGATTGCTGGACAATCCACACAGCATCATCAAAGCAGAGCTTGTGTTATGGGTACTAGGTGACACAAACATTACATAAACGGAAGAAATCTTTGTGGATCGTACAAACATTTGTCCCTGTTTGTTTTTGACCATCACGCGCCGCGCCAATTCGCGCACGCTTAGATACATTACAAGGATTTGTTACCGTTTTGTAATATTCAAGTACTTTCTTTCGTAAGCGGGTGCTCTATAGAAAAAGTTCACACACATCTCTCTCAAAATCTTGACATTCACTGTAATTTTATATAATTAGTACCTACTAAAGTTGAAATTAATTGTATATAATAAGTATGCATAATGAGTTAGTGAACAATAGTTATCTAAGTGTAGTACCTTTGGATGAAGTTGTCCTAAAATAAATAAATTTGAATTTGATTAATGTTCGATCGTGGGTACTGTACAACAAGATGGTTGTGATATTGAAGTAACTTAAGATCAAGTGCCCACATCCGCCTGGATAAGAACGCTTGATCTACCTATTTCAGGTCTCTCGAAAATTTTCAAAACAATTGGTCGTTGAGAGTTCAAAGCCGTCTTATAATTTGCAGTTCCTACTGGGCTCTTAAGAGTAAGCCAAAAGCTCTTCTTGTAATTTGCAGTTCCTACTGGGCTCTTAAGAGTAAGCCAAAAGGTCTTGTTTCGCGCAACAAGTGCGCTCTCAGACCCAATGTAAAGTCTAGAATATTTATTTCAATATAACATCACGCCTGTGTTCCCCAAAGGGTTGGGCAGAGGTGAACATACAGTACACCCATATTTCACTAGTTGCGTTATTATTAAAGTCATCAATCATGCAAATGGGGTTGAGCTTATTGCTATCAACCGGGCACACATCCAGACTCCGGGCTACTATTGAGAAATTCCTAATGAAAAAATGAAAAAAATCCCAATAATCCAATATTTATTTCATGGAACGTTTATTCCAGTTTTGTTTTTAATGATACTTTGGAGATAAGCTGGTATTGGATATCCCCTTATGAGTGTCCGTAAATTTTAAATCTATTGTATTCCATATTTCCAATGTATGTTATTTCCATATATGCAAATATCAACTTTATTCCAATGCTGAATAAGTGTATTTCACAATGACCACGAAAATTATTTTAGAAAAAGTCGTTAATTCTTAAAATTGTAGCGTAAACTGGACTTTATGAACGCGTGTTAAAGTTATTTTTCCAATAACACACATTTGTTAACGTTTTAAGCAGTCAAATAGCGATCTCAAGATAGATTTACTGCGTGTACTATTTTATTAATTAATTATTCGATCCTTAAATTTCGGGTTCGATTCGTATTCAATGTGTAATTCAGTTTTTCCAGCTTGATTTTCTAAGGTGCAGCCCAGAGACAGGATTTGAGCCCAGTTGTTCGCCCCCTTTTACATGGGACTTAAAATATAACTGGCGAAATGTGGTTGTACCATATATACACCTCTGTCTAACCTTTCGAGGATTACTGGCGTCATATTATGTAATGTGTTATATTATTAAGCCGCTCGATATTTGAAGGCTAGATAGAACAGTCAGACCTTCGGTTTCCCCAAAGAGGTCACCGAAGCGTAGGCAGGAATGGACGCTAATAGGTCTACATCGGGTCCATGTAGGGCCCGATAAAAGCGTTAATGACAAACATACTAACCAAAAAAGCGGCTAGTAAATTCTGGCGACATGTTTAAAAAAATAGATTTATTTCTTTTCCACAAATAAATACAAAAAAAAACTTAATAATTAAAAATTAAAAAAAATAATTATTTGTGGCAGACTGGTGCCTAAACTAAGACGCAGCCTGTATTTTGGGAATATTACATACGGGCATTGGAAGTCAATGTAAAGCTTGTAATAAATAAACATCTCCACTCACCTATCAACAGCGATACAAATAAGGACGAAGCTGGACAGATAGAGGCCGAAGGTCCGCGTGAACATCATGACCCTGCACATTAGGTCACCTGCCATCCACTGCACCGTGCCCGCCCACGCGATCTCCAACGGCATCATCAGGAATGTCACCTGCAACAACACTGCTTACCGTTTTATTGGCTGTTGTGGAATAGTGCAGCGAAGGTTTGCGCTTGAAGCAAGTTTAGCTAGAGCAACTGCTCTTATACGTCACGGGGGGAGTCAGATACCTCACTCCCCCCCTCGACCTGAAGAGGCCTGCAGACGCGGGGCACTAACCGGGGGTTCTGGAAGGATCGTACGAGTTTAGTCAGTTAGAGTCTGACAGACCTCGCCGACCCCCCAGGGCGGAGGACATCCTCGAGGATTTCCCACCCCGGCAGCAAGAAAATTAAGTTACTGTTACCCTTAAATCTAAATAATTTAACTTTTGACACCTAACCTACAATATGCACATGGAACATACAGTTATTCCAAAGAATAAACCAACGATATCCCACACCGCATTTTCGGTGGACGTAGAATTAATTCTGCGTCCACTGTACAAGCGCTATCTGATATCCTTTTCATACCATAGTACGTGTCAATATTGTTATTCATCTCACGTGGCAGAGAGAAGATACGTAGGAAAACCACATGAAGGAAAACTTTGAAGGACACGAAATAATTTTGGTCTCTAAAAAAGAATATAAAAATTTGCGGCTCTCGTGATGAAAAACACGAACAGGAAGAAATTATTTTGGAATTTGATTAGACCACCAATGTTCTTACTGCATCATCTTTCGTCTCGCTTTTTCCCAATTATTTTCTGGTTGGCCTCCGGTCTAATCGGATAGAAGTGAATAACATGTTTGATTTTATTTACATATTCCTGTGGCCAGGGCCCTGTTTAATAAAACTGACGATGCGAAATATTTAACAGAGAACAAGCCTATTAGTGGCAATAGGCTCGTCCCCTATTACATGCGGCTTAAACATGAATGGCAAAATGTCTTCTTTATTCTATCTTATATAACCGATCACCTCTGCCTAACCCTTCGGGGAAACAGGCGTGGTGTTATGTTTATGATTTTTTATTTATTTACTTTTTTCATATAAAACGTTGCCCCACTCTAAGAATTTCAACTGTATTGCGGGTGCGTTTACAAACATTAAAACTTACATACACAAACAGGCCACACAAATATTTGTTCCTTGCGGGAATCGAACCCACGACACGCAGTGCAGTAGTCAATCGCTCAGCCACTGCGCGAACCGTGCCCTATTATTATGTTCAGAACACAATTGTCACATATTCAAGACAGATGGTATTTACCTAATAAACCAGATAAAAAAATAAAAGTAACTTGACTAACTATCGGGCTATCGCTTGTCGGTTCTATTAAACAGGCTTCTCTACACTGTGTACCACTAATAAGATCTCTGCCTATCCCGATAACGAACATTCTTAACATAAACAAATATTTTTTCAAAGGAAACCGCCAAGTGTTCAAACACTGGCGAGCTGGCAAAATACATAAAAGATGAGGTGGTTATAGATCGCCGCTATTTACTCTCAAGACTTGATATTCTAATGCTGGGTAAATTATCTTACGATCTGCATTAAATGCTTCGGTCGGTCGCTGTGTAAATCATTATTTAAATAACCAATCCGGAGGTTAAACTTTGTGTAATTAGTTGACAATTTGTTCGTGTTTTGGTAATGTGTGCATCTAGATTCTAGTATTGTAGCATCATCTGCCTAGCATTTTTCCCCAACTATGTTATGGTCGTTTTCCAGTCTCAGCGGATTCAACTCATCTTTTTTAAATAATAACGTTGTCTTATCACAACATTACTTTGTTATTCACAGTTAAACTGATTTATATATAAAAAGATTTTCTCCATTTTGTTACAAAGTTTCATCTATGTATTAAAACAAACTTGTACCGCATTCCTTACTAACGCCAAAGAGATAAAAGCAGATAGTCGGATCATCTAGTCATAGTGTGACGTCTACTCGTATCAACTCGACGACACGGTTGGTGCGGTGGTTGAGCCATCGGCTGTTGCGCCGCGTGTTGTGGGTTCGATCCCCGCACGGAACAATTATTTGTATGACCTACAGGTAATTGTTCCGGGTCTGGCTGTTTGTGTATGTGGGTTTAAATGTTTGTAAATGCACCCACGATACAGGAGAAATTCCTAGTGTGGGGCAACGTTTTAAAAAAAAAAAAAAAAAACTGGGTTAGATGAGATACACAATTATATCTAACGTCGGCACTCGGGCTTTAAATTATAATAAGACCATTTTTATAAGCTCGCCACTTGTTATTTATAATTTAAGAGTATTAAGGGACCTTAAAAGCTATTGGTCTAAATATAAAGTACGTCTGCTGCTGGACAAAGGCCTCCCCCAAAGATTTCCGCATCAATCGGTTCTGCGCTGCCTTCATCCGATGCGTAGGATGTTCACCAGATCGTCGTTCCACCTTGTAACACGAGAACCTTTTGGCCCTAACGGCCATCAGTTCTACGAGCAATTTGCCCCTACCCACTGCCATTTAAGTTGGGAAATTCCTTTAGGGGTTATAAATCATCATCATCCTCTTGCCCTTATCCCAATTTATTTGGGGTTGGCGCAGCATGTCTTCTTCTTCCATACATCTCTATTTGCCGTCATCTCAGAAGTCACCTCCTTCTTACCATATCATCTTTCATACAATCCATCCATCGTTTCCTAGGTCTCCCTCTACTCTTGTTATCCTCTACTCATAACTTTCCTCACAACAAGGGGTTATAAATAAATCATCACAAATAGACATCAATAACCGCTTACCATAAGATCAGCTACAGCCAGATGCATCAGCAGCACATCAAGCCGGCTCGCCCTCCCCGCCCGCTTCCTCTTCATCAGCTGCGACAGCACCGTCAGATTCCCGGTGGCAGACACCACCATCAACACACTATACACTGTCATAGACACCATGTGGCCATGGTTGAACCTCATGTCTAGAGGCAGTTCATCACTGGTGTTCAGATGCGACCAGTTCTTCTGCGAGGCCCCGCCGGGCCCCGATACTTTTTCGTCTATGTCCATTGCTGGTGTGGGAACTATTTGGTGTGAAGCCAGGTGGCTGATGACATTTTCGATTTGTGTGTTGGCATTCGTTGTTGTCTGTAACAAAAGAGAGAGATTTTTTTAGCGGGGTCAATTAATAAACTGTCTGCGTGAAAACAAGTAGGTACACAAGTTGTAAAATCAGATAGGATCATCATTTATTTTTCGATTTACCGGCCATAGGAAAAAGAATGTAGGTATACATGTGAGTTGTTATAAAGTATGTTTGGTTAAAGGTAGTAAAATAAAAACTGTAAAAGTACTGTACTGTAACTGTACTGAAAGCGAATACAAATAAAACATTTTTTTTTCTTTTTATCTATTAATAGTTTTATCATTATTGAAGAAAAAAATGTTCAAAACATTCTAAATTCCAATAAAACTAAAGTAAAAATAAAAGTAATAAAACACATCAAAAGTTTAATTATTAATTAAAAAAAAACTTTGCTGTATTTCATCTGCCAAAAAAGAGTAAAGAAATTGATTGGCATAAATAATATTAAGCTGATTCCAAAGACAAGATTAAAGATACGCGTGTCAAAAAAAGGTGCAGGCTTGTCTAGAAAAGTCAATTATCGTAAAGGGTTACTGCGTCATCGGATTGCCATTTTTTGTCTACGCCGCGGTTACGGTGCTACGTCGTAGCTGACGTAGCCTTAATCCGGCTACGCAGCTACGCAGACATCATATTAATGGGCATTGGATGGTTTTATATTATTACTAGATGACCCATCAAACGTTGTTTTGTCATAAAGAGGTTAGTGATAGAAGGGTGAAAATTAAGGGTTGTATGTATTTTTATATGCTGTATCATAAAAAATAAAAATAAAAAGAATTGTCTAAAAACTTAAAAATTAAATGTATGGGGTGGACTACTTTTAACATTTAGGGGGATGAAAAATAGATGTTATCCAATTCGCAGACATAACCGATGTGCACATAAAATTTCAAGAAAATTGCGGAGGAGTTTAATTACAAACACCGTGACACGAGAATTTTAAAGATTAGAGATCTCTGTATTAGAACGAGTTGTTTCCATCACATAATAAAGTTGTTATATAACGCATTAAAGGAAATATTCGACTACGCTGAGTGAGATACGACCATTTGCCTCATCATCCCCAGCCATCTGCATCATGCCTAGCCTTTTCCCAAGTTTTTTGGGGTCGGCTTCCAGTCTAACCAGATGCAGTTACATACCAGTATTTTACATAAAGCAATAGTAATCACGGAGGAGTCTTGATATGTAATTAACGGTCACCCATCCGCAGACTGACCTTGGCAAGCGTAGCTTAACCTTCGATCTTGACTAATATTGCATTCACTGCTGAACTCGCAAGAAAATTCCTTCGTCTTCTCATTGCAAGAAGGAAATTGTTCAAGAAACAGTTTCTTCCTCTATATATTTTTAGTTATTACGGGTATTTGCGCACCGTGAGGTACGTCTTAAAGAACTTTTGTTAGATAATGTATCAACACATTTCGTATTGTCGTGAGGACTTTTTCATTGTATTTTATTTTTATTTCTTCACGATAACAAACAATTAAACACACACGAATACATAAATACACACGTAAGTAATCACGCAACCAACACCGCTAGCCAAACAACAATGTACAAAACAAATAAGTTTCGACGACCGATGTGGCGCGGCGGGCGAAGGTCCGCCTGCGACGCAAGAGGTTGCGGGTTCGATTCCCGCCTTGGGACAAATGTTTGTACGATCTACAAATATTTGTTCCGGGTGTTCTGGGTATTTGCTATATATAATAAAAATATCTATCTATGTAATGTATTGTATTAAGTATATAAGTCATCTAGTACCCATAACACAAGCTCTGCTTAACTTGGGGCTAGATGATGCTGTGTGGATTGTCCAGCAATATTTATTTATTTAATTTATTTATTTATTTAAATAAGAACATACAAGCAACTTTAGAAAACGAGGAAGAAAAACTAAGTATGTACGTAGGTATAGAGGACATGTTCACACAACTGCATTGAATATTACATAACTGATGCATTATGCTATACTGTATAGCAAAATAGTTACTGAAATAGTATAGTCTGAACCATGCTTAACAGGTCAGCCATACCTTCACACTTTCATAGGTACAGTAATTAAATAGGTAAAAACTGTATACTCACTATCTGTGTACTGTTATTTTGTTCTCACGTAGTTAATTTATTTAATACTAGCTGTGTCCGCGACTTTGTCCGACAAAACATGGGTTTTTCATTTTTTGTGCGGAACACTAATTATATATCTAAAGTAAAAGTAGATACTTCTCCATCACATCTGCTCTTTAAAATTGGTCCAGCCACTTATAAGATTACCTCATACAAACAGACTGACATACAGACATATAGACAAAATTAAAAAAAAATGTATAAACTTTCATATGCATTAAGTAAAAAGCTGTTATTTTGACCTTCCAAACAAACACTTCAATTTTATTTATTTGTATAAATCTGAGCCTTCATTGGCACAGTATTCAACTGAATACTTAATAGGCTGTGTTTCAGATAGTTAACCACAAAGCCTGGTAATTAGTCTCTGGCAAGATTATCTGACAAGATATGTAAGGTTAATTGAAACTTAAACTGAAGCCTTGAGTAAGGATTTATAGTAATTTACATAAATAGCACGATTTAACGACATCTTACAAATTATCTCTACTGCCACGTTGGTCTAGTGGTCGCAAGCGTGACTGATGAGCGAGGTCCTGGGTTCAATTCCCGGGTCGGTTAAAGCGATATTGGTTCAAACCAAACCAGGTATTTCTCAGTTGCAGCCCAGTGAGTACGGAATAAAAAAGAAAGAAAGTGAAAGAAAAAGGAAAGAAAGGAAAAAGAAAGAAAGTGAAATGAGAATGAGATGATGTGATGTGTGTATACGATGAGTGAAGTAAGTGAGAGAAAGTAGTAGTTATTTTTATGCCTGTGTCCTAACTACTAACTAAAGTCATAAAAATTACCAACACTTTCCAATTTCAAAATTGACACCTATTTCACACCACATCAGCCTACACGTTACTCTTTTGGAATACCTTCATACATACATAAACTCACGCCTTTTTCTCATTGAAACATAAGCAGATACTACAGAACGCAGCCTGCTACTATCCTTACATACTTTTTTTGCTTTGTTTACGATCATACATCTGGACACGCACGCCGGTTGCCAGTACTACACTACGCACCTGACCTTTCTAAAAATATAATACACATATAAAGCGACACGACACGGTTGGCGCAGTGGTTGAGCCATCGGCTGCTGCGCCGCGTGTTGTGGGTTCGATCCCCGCACGGAACAAAAATTTGTATGACCTACAGGTAGTTGTTTCGGGTCTGGCTGTTTGTGTATGTGAGTATAAATGTTAGTAAACGCACCCACGATACAGGAGAAATTCCTAGTGTGGGGCAACGTTTTGAAAAAAAAAATGCCGGTGTTTCCGCTTACGTCACGCTCACATAATACATATATATGTATGTAAGGGAATAGCAGGACCACGCACACATCATAGACGACTTCATCATAGAGCTCATCATTTGATGGCACAGTTGGCGCAGTCTCTGAGCGATTGGCTGCTGCGCTGCGTGCCGCGAGTTTGATTCCCGCACGGAACAAATATTTGTATGGCCTACATTTAGTTGTTTCGGGTCTGAATATTTGTGTATGTGAGTATAAATGTTAGTTAACGCACCCACGATACAGGAGAAATTCCTAGTGAGGGGCAACGTTTAAAAAAAAAAGAAAACAATTACAGCGCCAACGCCGGGTGTGCGCACTGATTTATAGAGAACTCGCCCGCGATTTCATCAACGTGGAATACGCACCTTTTCCTTCGAACTTTAATATCCACTCTACCCCCTTTAAAAAATGGCCTTTATCACTCAGGAATAATGTAGCTTTCTAACAGTGTAAAAATGTTTAAAATTGGATCGTTGGTTCCAGCGATTACCGGTAAAACGAGGTTACTTTGAGAACTGGGGCGTCTTTGATAATCGTTCAGAAATTAAACATTTCCTTCAATTCACCCGTAAAAGGGAACGCACCTGAATTTTGGTCGAAAACGCATTCTAGATAGGGGTGACTTTGAATGGCAATGAAATAATTAGATGTTATCAAAGCAGCCCCATTTTCAATATCAATTTAATTGATAAGTTTAATTTCTTTTTCCATGGAACTATTAATATTGTTTTATTAAAATATCGTTATTTAGTTATCCTTTAAAGAGTCCTCAACCGTTTTATTTTTTCCGAATTTTTATTTAACAACTTTAAAAGATACATGGGATTTCATTTCAAAATTAATCAATCTAACCTCGTTTTACGGTACCTACACACAAACTTACAAACAAAAAACACGTGGACCGCTTGAATCTGCGACGTTTAAATACCTTCTGTGAATCGCCTCCCATTCATCATCTAAACATAGTCTTTTTATCTTTCAAAACCAATGCTTTTTATTCTTTTGTATAAAAATAAAAAACAACAAAAGTCATCAATATTTATGCCAGTGTTCTTGAACATTACGTTTGAGAAGTGAGCTCCCAATTAAAACAAACTTCAACAAAAAAATGTTCTGTAAAACGTAAATTTTCTTCCGAGTCTTTAATAACCGCTTCAGTCAAACTTCACGAGGGCAGGCTTTTAATACTAGGTCTAGCAATTAACTGGTATATGTATTCCAAAATACTGTCGTGGTTTGAATTATGTAATAAACATAACATCACTCCTGTATTACCCGTAGGGTAAGGTAGAGGTGTAAAAACAATAATAAAAAATATTTTATTCAGACACACAGCCCATGTAACAATAACTTAACCTAATTTTACTAACGAACGTAGTAGTTTGTGTTATGTTTTACATGATAGCGCAGCCTCATTTCGCCAGTTACGTTTAAATGTCGTGTAGTAAGGGGCGAGCCTATTGCCATTAACCGGGCATAAATCGAGACTCCGACGAATTCCAGAAAGAAAATCGAAATTACACAATTACACACACACACTATACACACACACACACACACACACTATACACACACACACACACTATACACATACACACACACACTACACATTACACTTGAATTGAACCCTTGACCTCATGCTCAGCAGTAGCACTTTCAACCACTAGACCAACGAAATACTTATGTGATTTGACTTATTATTTGGAGTGCCTAACATAGCTTTAAGACCGTTTTCATTATTTTTTTAAAGGTTCATTAAGTTGAAATAGAAATACGTCAAATGAAGTCTGCAATATGGAATACAGAAAAATATGTCAAGTTACTAATTCACTCTCTTTCAGAAACCGTAATTTGAACATTTACAACGTATTTTAACAGTCACAAAGGGAACTCTTCATCACTACATAGTATAAAATAAAGTCGCTTTCTCTGTCCCTATATCCCTATGTATGCTTAAAACTTTAAAACTACGAAACGGATTTTGATACGGTTTTGATATTTTATACCTGTTCGAAGCCGGAGCGGGCCGCTAGTATGATATGTAAGTAAAAAAATGTTAAATTACGAATGATGAAATTAAAAAAAAAAATGAGCAGGTGCGAGTGGGAGCCGCGTGCTAAGGGTTCCGTCTCAAAGCTGTGGCCAGCTGCCCGAAACTTCAATCATATGACACTGCCAAGGCAAACTTAACTTTGCAGTTGAAAATGACAACTTTCCATACATCGTTCCACTTCATCGTTCGATATGTTTTAAAACTCAGATAATCATCAAAAAATGTTTATATGCGACACAAAACACTTTTCTCTTGATTACGTAGGTCAAATTTTCACCCATCTCAGGGACTGCAGACATTTGTAATTGGATTAAACTGATATTTGATATTAATTTTAACTTCTTGATACCTCTACCCGTTCCCGAGAAAAAAGTTCTTGACAGACGGACGATCGGGGATCTGTTTTCACCTTTTGAGGTACGTACCCCTAAAAAGGAACAACATAAATATTACAAATAAAACGGCCTTCACTACTTTACATAAAGTAACTTTTAATTATTTAAACGCCTTTTAATTTACATAATTAATCACGCAGGCTCGCTACAAGCCCAATCATCCTTTTTCCTGAGAGACATCGTCTTAATTCACCCCTTGATGGCTCTGTTATCGAGATAATGAATGAATAGGGTGGACAAGGGTCGAATTATTACCGGTTGAGTATTTAACTGGGAGGAATCAAGCAAAGCTGAGTACCTACATAACGTCAAAACAAACTGTCAACGGCGCGCAGTTTATTAATTCACCATTTTCAGCTTAGCAACATCCCTATAAACTTAAATGTAGGTATAACAATACCAAAAGGTAAAATAATGGCCCAAAAGTATTTTAAACAAAATTTTATTGTCATATTTAACAACTATAGCCATTGTTCCCAGCTGTCATTTGTTTTTATTGATTGTCGTTAAGGGTAGAGAAGAAGAAGCCCTGACCAGTCTTACTAAGTGGTATCGTGTTGTGTTGTAACAGGGTTGTGGAGATCAAATACAGTGGCTTACAGAAAAATAATTTATGAAAATTTTATTGTAGAAACACGGGTCACTATGAACAAGAGTTACCGACCACAGATGACAGACGAAGTCTGAAAATCAAGTTTTTCTGTTTTGCTAGGTTTCAAATTATAGTGTTATGATCCCGCTAGCGGATAGAATTGGCAGTCAGATTCCCTCTTGATTATCCAGCAGTGTATGTCCGTAGGTGTGTCCCAAGGTGAGCCCAATCAAGATATCAACGCTGCGTTATTTGTTTTTAAACATCACAGCAATAAGCTGAGATAGGAGCCTTTTTGGCCTCGCCTAGGTCCAGGTATTTATATCTTATTTTTATTGTTATACTGTGTGTCCTTAATAATGTTTTTCTTCTTTTCTCTTTTTCTATTGATGGTTACTTACACTTATTACATGGTACTTAAGCTGCAACAATGTGGGCGTACTTAAGGTACACCTCTGCCTAACCCTTCGTGGAACACAGGCGTGATGTTGTGCTACAGATTAAACCAAGCCTGATGACGTCAGAGTCCGGTTAGCAGAGACGTTGTTTGAAAGTTTAAGTGCTTTCCCATGTTTGAATAACTAAATGGATCAGTAATATAAGGCAATGTTCCTTTGTTATTTTTAGTCAATTTCCCTTTTGTTTTAAAGCGATAGTGATAGTACAATTTTGACCCAGTTTTATAAATATAGCAGACCTAAATATTAGTGTCTGATCGAGTTTGAATATTCCGCCGAAAACGAAAACGAAAAAGAAGGTTTGGCTTTAATCTCATTGTCGGCCGAAAACGAAAATTATTTAGACATTAAAAATATGTTTCCGCTTTACACTGATTTCTTTTTTCACCTAGGGAGGGAAAGATTAGTTATAGACTTAACAAAACAAATGGAACACGATAATTCCATTACAGGATACATTTTCGTGTATGAAATACACATGAAAATGTATCGCCGTAATTGTTACGCCGAGATTTACGATGTAGCCGAATGACACGCGACATCTCACAGATTTCTGATATTTGGCTTGGCTGAAGCTTCGGCTGATTTACGCCTGGAAGCGAAAATACGGCCGAATTAAGACTTTTTGTCCGAAAATGGCCGAAAACGAACACGAGGCTTCCATCGGTTACTACTATAATATGACCTTCTGTTTTAATATTTATTATTTTTAGCTCTCACGATGACAATATTTATTCAGACAAGTAATTCCTGTAACAATCTTAACACAATTATTTTCGTGATTAAATTCTACGCCGTGGTATTACAATCAAATTATTATGAAAGTCATGCATAACAGGCTTATGTTATGACCAAAAATAGGAACAATTAATACAGGGATTTTCTTGTATTAGTGGTCGCCAAGATGGTGGCTTTTGAGCCCTTAAATTAACATTTATGCAACAGCCTGGCCACAACCCTTGAAAACAAATACAAATAATACCAGCCTATTACCATCCTACTGTAGGGCAAAGGTCTCTTCTCATACAAAGAATGCGAGAACATTAATCACCACACTTGCAGAAGGTGGGTTGGAAACTGATGTTGATTATAAGTCCAATTTTTCACACACAGTGAATAAATAGCAATGGTAAAAAAAAACAAAACAATACTATTTGAAAAAAGAATCCTTTTGGTTTGTATAATTGCCAGTATTTAAAATGAACTCTCGGCAGAGCGGTAGGCGTTGGTGTGCGCGTCGTATTAGCTTAGGAGTAAGGTTCAAAATTGTTTACAGTAATAAAGGCTGCGCGCTCAAGATAAATGCTCAATTGTACATATTTTAGAATGCCAGTTCTGGGAGTTTGGATCTCTCCAAGAAGGAAATTTAAAACCTACGTACTCTCTGACATATAGAGTATAATTTTATTTTATTTTAAAATTACCAGAGGGAGGTATGGCCGAACCAACTTAATTTTTAAATGGTAGTTATAAGAACTAAATTTTCGTATCAGACTTAAGGTCGTGATTTGTTTAAGTCTTACCTTTTTGTTACCAAGCAGCATTGTCTCACAAATAAGTTGGGAGTATTCTAACTATTCAACGTAAATTATATTACATTTCTATATTACGTCACCTTTTCAGCCAACCGTTTACTTTCGTAGATGGATACATATTAAATTAATTCGATGATTTCGTACGTGCGTATTTACTAAGAAAGGGCTTGTGTGGACTAGTGGGAAATGAAAACTGAATAAAGGTTCAAGACACGGGGTGTATATAACTACCAATTTCCATACTCCGGGCTGCTACAGAGTTAAACCTATTGGAAAAACAATGATTGCCTGACCTGGGAAACGAACCAAGGATCCCCCATGCAGCAGCCACAAGACCGACTCAACGACGGGGCAGTTACCTGCTTAATATACAGTATAGGAAAATTCGATAGATATATTCATATATTGTGTTCCACGATTATTTCTAATTGTACCACGTACTGCATGCTATGTGCTGCCATCATAGTCTACAGATTATGTAATATGCAATCGGGTGACGTCACATTACAATGACCTGATAAAACAATAAGGCTGTTTTTGCCGTTGATTTTACTTTTATCAGTGGAAATTAATAAAAATTGCATCAATTTAATATGAACATCTAGACCTGCTCAGCCAGGAGACTTGATTTGAGAACGGATTGTGGCAAATGAAATCTAATGATTATGAAATAATATTTGTCTGTGGGTAGGTTTAAAAAAAAATACAAATAAAAAGAAAATTACTTAATT
Source organism: Phlogophora meticulosa (assembly GCA_905147745.2). Taxonomy (NCBI): domain Eukaryota; kingdom Metazoa; phylum Arthropoda; class Insecta; order Lepidoptera; family Noctuidae; genus Phlogophora; species Phlogophora meticulosa. Next base: position 4,337,607 of record LR990534.1, read on the forward strand.
TTCGTCATAAAAAGAATTAAATCAATTAGATTCAGATTAGGTCGGTTAGATAGGTTTGCTCCCATAACACGGGACTTAAACAAAACTGTCGAAATGTGTACCTATGTATTATAGATACACTTCTGCCACTCTTAGGGGAATGCAGGCGAGATGTTATGTTAAATTGATCTGTAAATATTTTTTCTTCAAAACCTCACGCATAATCAGGCATGCAATCAATGTTTCATAGTTAATTCCCATAATTCAAAATACCCAGAAACACAATATTATCTTTCCCACAAGACATCTTCAATCTAAAGTTGAAGGACGTCGAAAGATCCGTCATTTAATACCGACACCGGACTTGGCGGGTGTTCCTAAACTAATTGGAGTGATTAAAGGTTTCGGTACCGGGAACCGGTCCCGGTTTTCGTTAAACAGTTCACGGGATTTGGATGACGGACATCCAAGTGATCTGTTTTTCCTTAAGATTAACAACCTAAAGCTCCCTGGCTGTAGGTTGTCAACCCCAAATAAAATAGTATAAGGGCAGGATGATGGTCATGATTGTCTTAGTATCATCAGCTAAAAGACGAAGAGATTTTGTAGAATATGAAGTATACACCTACCTATCTTCTATTCTTCTTCTGCAAAAAAGTTTAAAATGTTTGGCTCAAAATTCAGCACCGCGAATCCAGCTCACTGATCGGCAGTCTTTAGATCATCAAGTGAGTGCACTTGATGATCTTAAGACTGCCGATCAGTGCCGTGTGCTCTGTCTCCAGTGGGACAGAGCACACGGCGTAAGATGGCCGACTGTCTATAGAGCGGATAGACTATAGTAAATTTACGTCTAATTATGAGTGTCTCTGTAGTCAGTAATAGTCTGTTATTTTAAGATCTTTCCTTTCCGCCTCTGATTTAAATAAACGGTTGGATAGTCTACAGTTTGCAAATCAAGTTTGTGTAGCCTAATATACACTTGTAAATGGGAATATGAAATTTTTACTTAAACCACTCGTCTGTTATAGAATTTTAGTCCAACTTACAAAGAAAAATGTGCTTATAAATACCACCTAAATAGATATGTACAGTGCGTGCGTTTAGGAGTTGTGAAAACAAAGACATAATGAGTTATTAAATGTAGCCGATATAACAAATACGTTCCCTGCAAGATTTTACGATATCAAGGTACGGAATCTAGGTGCCTAACAACATGTGAAGTGGTTTGCTGAGGAAGCCTTCTCAACTATAGACATACTTTAAATCTTCACAGTCAACCAAACATCCGCCGGAATGACCTTTCTTGCATAAATTAAAATTTCTCCGAACTTACAACACATACAAGCTCTAGTAAATTATTTAGACGAGCCACATCAAATCAATCCTTCTACATGTATATATATACAAATTAAAATGCATGTAGATATATCGATACCAAAATACCCAGTTTCGACAAATAAAAAATAATCACAAGCATTTGTACTAATTGCAAAAAAAATTCAGATTCGCAAAAAAAATAAAGCATCTTAACTTGCTATGAAAACTACGGATGTACCGTTTTATTTATTGGAATATATCGAAAGTTATGTCGATATAATTATTTTACCAATACCAATACAATCTTTTATCGATACTTTTTAGCATTTCCGACATCTTTGTACACTGCGTGCACTCAATATGGTGTCACAACAGACTGACTGCTTCAATTGTAGTCTGAGTGAATTCACACGGGCCGCACTTTATAAAATTACTATTGGTTGTGGAAATAATAAAGTTGTAAGACTAATCTTAGTACTTAAGTCAATGGCTATAACTACACTATTGTATTAGGTAAACCTGAGATGATAGTGGCATGTGTGTTAAAAAAAACATATAATATTTACAGGCAGCTGGACGAGGCAGTAATGTGCGCTATGCTTAATAAATAAATAAATAAATATTGCTGGACAATCCACACAGCATCATCTAGCCCCAAGCTAGGCAGCTAAGCAGAGCGTGTGCTATGGGTACTAGATGACTAATATACTTAATACAATACATTACATAGATAGATATTTTTTATGATACATAGCAAATATCCAGAACACCCGGAACAAATATTTGTAGATCGTACAAACATTTGTCCCAAGGCGGGAATCGAACCCGCAATCTCTTGCGTCGCAGGCGGACCTTCGCCCGCCACATCGGTCGTTAATAAATAAGGAATTTCAAGAAAATTCTTGCGATATTTATGAACTTTGGGAACGGAAGGTAGATATCTAAATAACGCTTATTATATTCTACTAAATCAGCAAAACCAATCAAGTCAAAAAATAGATAAAGTTATCACCGATTCGTTCATTATATTATGTGTGCCTGAAACATTATCTTTCCGCTCTGCTTCACTTACAGATTGAGCTGTATTAACTCGTGATGCGTAATATTTCAAAGTACGAAATAGATAATACTATTTTATTTTTTTAAAGCATTCTAATGCTTTAAAAAAATAAAATAAATAGTAGCCTACCGGTATTGGGAACAGGGTCCAAGCTACAGTCAGGGCTCCAGAGAGAGGAATCGCCTAACAATACTCGCCGTGTCCAGAAGAACTGCTTTCATACTTAAAGGACCATTGGTGTTCCTATCATACACGACACAGGGTATCCTAGTGTGGGGTCTAGAGGTACTCTACTGCACATAAATTTGCTTTACAATTTTACATTCTTCTTTACATTCTTGGTGTTTTTAGATTTATTTTTGTGCTTATTATGTCTGTAAACTTGTTCTTAATAAATTCATATCTATTATAAAATTCTATTCTTTTACATGAGGCAGACGGCGCGCGGCGTACACAGAGGATCTCTCCCTCCCCCATTATAAAGGACAAAAATTAATGTCACATATTTCCCGCAGGTTTTCTTGACGTTTGTACGGCTGAAATATTTATTTTCATATTTCCTTATTTCATTTGCCGTCAGATGGAGTGTAATAATAATATTTTACAGGGATTAGGAGCGGGAGGAGCTCGTGGATAAATAATAACAGCCGAACGGGTTGTTCTAAGGTTAAGCTACTCTTGCCGAGGTCAGCCTGTACATGGGTGACCATTCGTAACATATTGAGTTTTTACTGTTCTTCGGAAAGCACGAAAACCGTTGGCTTCGGCTGTCATTTTTAGATCTTTGACAGTCGATTTGATCAATGAGCGAAACGCACTACCCATTTTGTATTACATAGCGGTTGAACGGGACTACTTCGATAAAGACTGATCCTAAACGGCGCTAGAGAGACTGATTTGGAAAAAGCAATTCTAGGTTAAGTATAAGCCGACCGCCTAACTGAGATGTAGCTGTGGGGTGCGAGAGGGGCACCATCCGTCCCATAAATACAATTCTCAATCTTTCATAGGTTTTTACAGATCGCAGCTCAGTATTGGGTTGTACGTTATAGAAATAGTCATTCGTAACCGTAACAAATGTATATTTCACGAAGTAATAATAATGAAAATAATTTTACGACTTTTAAAGTTCGAATTGTGGGATTGTATGAATATTTCATGAAATGATGACATTTGTGGCACAATTCTGATTTACAGAGTTGTAGTGGTAATTTTAATGATTATATTTAGAGAAATGTATGGCTTGTTACCGTCGCCACTTACTTTTTTAATAGCTTATTACCTAATAAATAGCTGCAAATTCCAACAGACCTAAGAAAATTGGAATTTTGTGGGATTTCGCTACGCATTACCCTTAAGCGGTTGACCTCTACTGACATAACATAAAAACTCACACATACAGTAACTGTACCCAGGTATAAACAATAACCGGGAGTAATGACCCCAGCTAGATTATGATCCTTGAACTAAAGATGCTTAGGAGTCTTAAGGAACTATTTAGAACACATTTCTGTTCAGTACAAGACATCAGGGTCGTGTGAGGTGAACCACAGTCAGGCTAAGATCAAGTAAATGAAGACAACCTTAGCTAACCCCAAATATGTAGGGTAGACCCTAGCTAAGCCACCGATACCATATTAGTTAGAACTCGGATCAAAGCGTGTAGCTTAAAATATCCTTAGATTTATGTGCGGCTCAGCCCAGTAGTATATTAAGCTAACAAAAAAATGCTTAACACTACACCTTCCTCCAGTCTTGATTTTTATTCCGATCGATCGATATTGGAATTTTGACGTTTCGTACTCTTGAGTTCGAGTTTATTTTGACAGCTGTGTATTTCGCTAAATATTTCAATCACGTGACTACAAAATTAAAATTAACATTGGAATAATATTGTCTTTAAATCGGAATTAAAATTATTTTGAAGAGTAACGCCGCAGGTGCGTTAACATACTTTCTTTCTTCCTTCGGAGTAAGCAGAAACTGCAACTGCCAACTGCTACGATCCTTATTTATGTACTAAATAAACTGAAGAAGGTACCATCAGACAAACTCTTTTGATCATTTTCACAAAACTTAAGGCCATGAAGTATAAATACCAATCACGATGACTGTGCTAAAACTATCCGCATATAATATTATTAAAATATAAGGTACGTTTGTTGTAACCTGAATCGGGATCACTATCGCTGGGTTCGATTCCCACGTTACGCAAAGTTTTATAAAGTTTTAATGCGGGTATACTATAGGTGCACTGTGCAAACAGTTTTCATAAAAATTTCAACGACGTAAAGTTTCGTCGTTTACATTAAAAAACCATATTAGCTGGCTTCATTTCAATATTAATATTCGACTCGTCGCAAGAATTGCGCCGTGAACTGAGAAACGATACGATTCCGTTGAACACAATTTTTTTTTTTTCACAGAGTATTATATTTTCTTGCTGTACGTGATACGTCTACACTTCTTGAGTATTCTAGCAAGTCTTAGTTGGTAATAATACTTTAAGTATCTCGTTTTCTTCTTCTTTTTATATCCGTATGTGCTGCTGGTGAGCACGAAGTTCTGGCAAAGTGCTATTGGGCTTTTCCCCTGAATTGTCTCAGGATTTATGCCCGGTACCCCGTCACACATCTTTGCACACATTAAACACATTAATTGTTACTTAAAAGTAAAGAAATCTTCATCAACATCATCATTTCAACCGAGAGGCGCCCCTGTATGTAGACGCCAGCACATCAAGCTACCCCAATCAGTCGAATGTCTTTGATAGTTTTTCCATTTTATAACTAAAGACTAAGGTTCATGTTCAATTGGGAAAATTTGACAGTTTGGGATAGCTTGATGTGCTGGCGTCTGTAATATTTTTCTTGACATCCCCTTCGTCGCTCGTGAGTATTTTCTTTGAGTAAAATTAGCATGGCCATAAATAGGTATCTGCCAAGTCAATTGAAAATGATTTAACCCTGCGGAGCCAAACACGTGCCACCGTTTTCCTTATAAAAAGGGAAATTTGCTAAGTTTATTTTACGTTACTTAAAATGTATCCGTCATATGTTCCTTCTTTATTGAAATGCGATTTAATATGTGGGCGTCTTCGCTTTTCTAGACTGTCAAATGAGTTCTTATACGACTGTCAATGTCAAGAAGGAACACCGAGCACTGGTGAGGCAGCCATCTTGTAAATCGATTGGATAATGGTGAAGAGCGCGTTCAACCACGTGCTCGGTGGACGTTATATTTTGAATGCATCTCTATTAATCTAATCGGTCTGTAATTATTTTGTGAAGTTTTTCATTCAATTACTGAGGATCATAAGTGATGTAAGTGTACCAAGTGTTATTTTATTGAAATACTGCCTTCCTACCCGATTATCCACGCCTAGCTGAACATGGACAACACATTGATTGCAACTCGATTCACTTATAAATACTAGTACGGTGGACTGTGCAGGTGCGGTTCCTGCAGGTGCAGAAAACCTCAAACGGTGAAAATACAACAATCTAACTGTAAGTTATATATTTGAGCCGTTTGAACCCCAAACGGGTCATGCCCAAACGGCCATGGGGTCCGTGTGCCTATTTAGTTTTTCGAGAAATCGCGGAGCGTTTGGTCGTCTCTTCACGTGACCGGCTGGCCTTTTTTTGGCCAAAGAATCAGCATTGCCAATCAACGTGGCAATGCTGCCAGCCTTCTGGGCACTTTTCCCGTTGACAGCGATGCGGATGAATTTTTCGATGCCCTGTGATTATTTATTTTATTTTATTTCCTCATATATTAATAGTTGTATCGTTTTAAAGAAATAAAAGTTCTCTAATACCTTATAAATTCACAAGAAGAGCTATTTTTTGTCAACAAACTGGGCAACATGGTACCAGGATTGCATAAAACACAAATGGTACAAAAAGTTTTGTATAAAAATAGTAAATCTACGTTATTGTTATGACCGTACTTCTGCCCTCTTGCCGAAGGTCCGTACCTTGTTTAGTTTAACAAAAGATATAAATACAACCTCTTAAATTGTTTGCGTCCCTATTCGTATTATTTGGGACCTTATTATTTGGATCAACACATTTGGAAAGTAATAGCAAGATAAAGAGATAGGAGATTTTCTTCGTATATAAAAGAAATAAAAATAGACGGAAGTGAATGAGGATTTGAACTTAATAAATTAAAAAAATAAATAACATTATCTAACCTCACCTATGAGCATGAAACTTTTAAATATCCCCCATTAATAAATATGTCGTAGTTGTATGTTGTTGATGTAAAAAAAAAAAAGCTTCAAAGTTCTTCGTTTCTTTTTTTGAAAAGTCTTTGCCCACAATAGAAATTTCTCCTGTATCGTGGGTGCTTAAATTACAAACATTTAAACTCACATACACAAACAGTCAGACCCGGAACAACTATCTGTAGGCCATAGAATATTTGTTCCATACGGGAATCAAACCAAGCACCCAATCGCTGAACCACTGCGCTAACCGTCCAGTCAAAATATGTGTGGTGTTGCTTTTACTTATCTGCTTGCAGCGTATTAAAATGCGCGTAAAGTATTTGATCTGACACTCATTGATCACGTACAATGATTTACATTTAATTTATCTGTACGCATGCGTCCGTTTCTGACATTTTTTATCTATCTCTGATCATCACACACATACACTTAACGTTTTACTGACATAACACTATACCAAATATTAATTACGTCATTATTTTTTTACATTCTCACATCATACTATTTATTTAACTAATTTACTTCTATGGCATCTCACAACCTCAGGTCCAGTTGAAAACTAGCGTCAGACACTAGTTGTACTGGCATTATTGCTGAACTGAACCCATTTAGCGCAGCCATTTAGCCATTACCGTAAGGCACGTACAGGCAGTAAACATGAACCTTATACTTTTGTTATAAAGTTGAAAATCTATCAAAGAAATTTGACACATTGGAATAGCTTGATGTGCTGGCCTTAGTATTTAATTTTTTCGGTTGCCAGATAATTCTTTTTTGTTCTTTTTTATGTTTTCTATGTTTAGTATTGTGTCGTTTTGTGGCTGAGCCTGTGGTGAATAAAAGTTTTCTCTTTCTTTCTTTCCAGTTTAGGTCAGTTTTCTTGTTATTAGTTTTTAATACTATTATTTATCACTCCGGCTCTCGAAGTTAGCTCATAGTATTACAACTTGTAATACTATTGCGAAATAATACAAACTTCTCCATGGGAAGTACTTAGTTACCCAACCTTGTGAGAATGTCTAGAACTTGGTAAGCTTGTAAACTATGTTATAGTATTAACTAGTAAATAATAGCTTTCATAGAACATGGATAGAGAACATTAATTTCAGTTTACAACTTCGAGAACTTATTTAGAAGTCCTTTAGTTTAAAAATAAAAGTGGATAGAGATAAACTTGACTGCTGCGCCGCGTGTCGTGGGTTCGATTCCCGCATGGTACAAATATGTGTATCGCCTACAAGTAGTTGTTACGGTTCCGGCTGTTTGTGTATGTGAGTTTGAATGTTTGTAAAAGCGCTCACTATACAGGAGAAAATCTTAGTGTGGGGTAAGGGCAACACTTAAAAAAAAAGTCCTTCTATTCAGAGGATCTTATTACAAATGAAGGAAGAACAAGATACTATTTAAACATCGTAAACATCGTGAGAGTACCTGTAATTAAAATAAGTCTAAAATCACCAACTTGACTTGAGTAAGCGCGGTGATTAATGCCAGAGCCTTCTCTGTATGAGAAGAGGGTTTTGCCCTAAAGTGAGGCTAACATTATTAGATATTATTTTATTTTCAAAAGTGTTGTAATAGTCTTTGTCAAAACAAAAAATAGTCAAAAAAGTAAAATAATTATTTGGAGATATCAAATGCGCGACATTCAATTTCTTGGAAGATGGAATCGACACCCAATTTCATGGAGATCGACGTAAAATAATTATGGAAAACGTTTTCAACGAAACTCGTCTCGATTCTTAATTTATGGACTCACTTTCACTATCAATCACAAATAAATCTCTCTTCTCAATCGATTAAAACAAAATAAGAACATTGTATAACATAACGCCTGTGATTCCCTAAGAGCCTGTCCAGAAAGTGCGATTTACGCGCGTGTCGACTCGCGCGTAGGCATTCGCGCGTTCTCGAGTTACTAGAGCAACATACATTCCGTCCAGATGAGCATCTGGACGGAATGTATGCGTTTTTCGCGCGATACCTCACACGCGCGTAAAACGCTTGCAATGAGCGGGACTCTCGACGCGCTCGTTTTACGCGCGTGCGCCGCGCGAGTCGAGGTACTCCGGCGCCATTGCAGCGTCCAGTAGTACGCGCGTGTCCGTGGAGCGTGAAAACTTTGACACGGAACTTTTTACTGACGAAATTGAGAAAAGGGTAGCTATATATGGGATATGGAATCATCAGATTATTCTAATAAAACCATTAAGCGTAGGAACTGGGAAGAAATACTATAATTTTTTTGTGAAGCTTGTGATCTTTTGTCTCGATCGACGGTATGCAAGCCACAACACAACCGCTGTATCCGAGTCCATGTTTATAACTAACTAAATCCGTCTCATCACATGCGCGCGTTATTTCGCCGCATCTGGACGCAATACAAATCAAAACGCGCGAGTGGACGCGCGTTTATATCGCGCTTTCTGGACAGGCTCTAAGGGTTGGGCAGAGGTTTACCTACAGTACACCCTCATTTCGGTAGTTAGGTTTAATGCCCATGTAATAGGGGGGGTCTATTGCCATCAACGGGACACGTTTCACAAATCCCAACTCCGGACTTCTATTGAAAAAATCTTAATGGAAAAACAAAATGACATATTTTGCCCGACACGGAAATTGAACACAAGACCTTATGCTCAGCAGTAGTGCTACCGACCACTAACCCAGCGAGGCAGTAAACGAGGAAATTAGGCTCCTTCCAACCCGTATAGGTTAGTATGTATGATATTTATTTATTTTATACTAAGCACACAAATGTACAGAGGCAGCCACCAGTCATCATTATATGTAATAAGTTTTAGAAAATAAGTTGTTATTATTAAGTATGCTTCACTATTGAATTGGGTTATACCTGTAAAAATAGTTGTAAGTGATTATATAAATAAATAAATAAATAAATAAAATTTGTCTAAAGAATCAGCATTATCATCTAACGTGGCAAACCTTCCAGTCTTCCAGGTGATCGCGATGCGGAGACGTTTTTCCTCCTGTTTTTATTTTACTTAGTTTTTTTATGGTATCCGGCCGGCCTTGTCTGCCGGAGGAATTTCTCCTGTGTCATGGGTGCGTTTATAAATATTTAAAGATTTAAAGTAACATACAAGAACAGCCAGACCTGGAACAACTACCTGTAGGCCATACACATATTTGTACCGTCCAGGAATCTAACCCATGATACGCAGCGCAGCACCCGATCGCTCAGCCGCTGCGCCAACCGTACCGACAGTTCGAAATTCGTTCCAGATTTCAAGGAAGTCTTCCGCATCAAGGAATATAGGGCAGTAAATAACTTTAAATTAACTATCCTGGAAATATCTTGTACAGAGGCCAGCACATAAAGCTACCCCAATGTATCAAATGCCTTTGATAGATTTTCAACTTTAACTCAAAAGAAATAAGGTTCATGTTCAATAGGAAAAACTTTGACATGTCGGGGTAGCTTGATGTGCTGGCGTCTGTACCTACATAATTCTCTTCTGAGAATATTTCGCACAAAGATCTCGCACCCTAATTTTAGCAAACTAGCTTTTTGATTAAATAGGCGTGACTTTCTTCTATTTTGGTTCGAGATCTTCAATTAGTCATATGCCAATATCTTGAGCTTGTAATTATGACGTGGCGGATATTTAATTGCTATTTGGCTAATAATTAATAGGGTAAACACTATTGTAGGCCTTTCACAGTGGCCCGGTCTATGCAGCTTTACTTCATTAAAAACTTTTAGATAGGTTCTTTTGCCGCGTACAAGTGGATCCCAAAGGACTTATACACATCATCATCATCAGGGTATATTAGTCCACTGTTGGACATAGCCCTCTCCTAATGAGCAACTCAGCTTGGCGCATCCAGCATCTGCCTGCAGTTTTTCGCAGATCGCCATCCCACCTAGTCAGAGGGCGTCCTCCACTACGTTTGCCGAGTCGCGGTCTCCACTCAACACGTTTACCCCAGCGGTTGTCGGTTCTTCGCGAGACATGGCCAGCCCACTGCCACTACAACTTTCTAATTTGTATAATTATACACATACTAACTGATATAAATGAAGAAAAGAATATGTTTCATATGTCCGTATCAATGTCCTGTGTGCCAGGGTTCATCCAAATCCGCTCAGCCGCAAGCAGCAATGCGTGATTATTTAACAAACATTCAAACATACAAAAAATACATATTTATAATACAGGGAGCAAAATATATCGACCTAAGTTGGTACCACATATTCAGAAAATGATTCTAGTCTTCCCAGCGTTTCTCCATCTTCCATCCTCCATTCGACGGAGGATCAGCGCTCGAATCGAGCGGCTCAGCTCTCTGCACTGATTACTGTATACTGTTACGCGTTACAAACAAGAGCGAGTCGGAGGTTCCGTACCGTTTTCTGAAAAAGTGTGCTATTAAGAGACATCGTTTTATTATTCCTGTTATTTTAACATACAATTCTATGAATAATTCCAGATTTTTCTCTATTTAAACTTCGGAGATCAGGGAGACCGGACGTCATTTTTTTATATTATTCGTCAAACGTCTAAAAAAATTAAAGTCTAAAACAAAGCCACCTAAAAAAACAGAATGGGACTGCGCAAATAGCGCTCTTTCATATAAAACCACATATGCCCTAGTACCCAACTTAGGAGTTATAAGACCAACTTTCAGTCACTGATAAAAAAAATACACATATTTTCTTTATCATTAGCAAACGTTTTAGAACATATTTCAAAATTTAAAGTTGATAGTACAGACGCCAGCACATTAAGCTACACCAAACTGCCAGATTGTTCCAATAGAACATGAACCTTATTTCTTTAGCAACAAAGTTTAAAACCATTTAAGAAATTTGACACATTGGGGTAGCTTGTACACTGAGTCACGGGTCAAGTTCCCTTTGGCATAAAAACGTAACAATATCAACTTGGACTTGCGCAATTCCAACACAATAATACCTACTTACAGCCGTTTGCAATAAGATCCTTCAGTAATCGAATATAGGCTTCTAATTAGTACCTTATAATACTGAGGATAAACGTACAGAAAACCACAATCAAATATAATAAGGACCAAGCCACGGTGGTATTGTATAACAGGAATATGAAACAGATACTTATTAATTCTCGGTACAGTTTTCAGTATCTTAGTACAGCCACCAGCACATCAAGCTACCCTTAACTGTTAGATTTTTCCAATTGAACATGATCCTTATTTCTTTTGCGATAAAGTTGAAAATCTACCAAAGAAATTTGACACATTGGGGTAGCTCAATGTGCTTGCCTCTGTACTTTAGTAAAATGTGATATTAAATATTAAAAACGAAGACGGTTATAGATAGGAATATGAATTATTTGTACTTTTCTCTAGGGATATAATGTTTTATAACTATTTTTTGGAAAAAGGAAAAATAATTACAGCCCATTCATATGTATACAAATTATTACTGAATACACATCGAGTAATATAACTAAGTTCGTCCCAGTGGATGCAAAACTAAAAGTATCGATGCTAAAAGTATAGCGAAGATTTATTACAAAGGAAATTACTTACACAATACGTGATAAGTCAATAGTTTTTTACTTCTCTTTGTATTGCCGCCATGATAAATAAAGTTAATGAGGATGATAAAACTCACTTCACGAGTATAAAACAATTCAATCTGCAAGGTCCTCAAGCAATCGAACTGTCTAAAACAATATCTGAACTTTTAAAGAGTTGTCTGATAAGAAACACATCACCATAACTTTTTTTTATTTTCCGATGGGAAAATCATCTTATGACATCCCCCGCTCTTGGGCGGGGTGGGAGATAGTGTCAGACTTTTACTGACTAAAAACCCACTCCTGTTCCTTCGTTGCCTTTTGTACCAGGGCCGAGTCTTCCTTTCAGAATCAGACCCTTGGCCCCAGTAGGCTTCGACTCTGCTGAGCCCCTACAACGTCACCATACCATGGAAAGTACGTTAAGCCGTTGGTCCCTGCTGTAATCGAATCATAGATAATCATCATTTATTGCATTCATGTAGTTTACAGGTTGTTACAAATAATTATAAAGGTTTCATACATGAACCCTGCTAGTAAGGCATAGTAATGTAAATATTTTAAGTACTGATGTGTCATAATAATAAAACCAAAAATACTTATTTTAACATGTATATTGCGGATGAATTTTTCAATGCCCTGTTATTATTTATGTATTAATAGTTGTATCTTATTAAAATACTTTGGAAATAAACGTTAACATGTATATCAGGTGTCCACCGTTATAAAATTATTGGCTTCCGCCATTATTAAAAGCTAAGCAAATTAAAAATACGAGCATAACAAAAACAGCCTAGTGTTAAATAATAAAACAAAAAAATGACTTTTTAGGATATTTGTCCAAATTGTAGCACGGTTTTACATTGAGCGGGAGTAACTGACAAAATATTACTTAATGATAATCATTTTTAAGATCAATACAGCTCTCGAAATCATAGTTGATAAAAATGAAAGTATTTCGTAAAGATATAACGATTTGAAGCAAATATTATACTATTGAATTTTGGGAGTAACATCGGAGTAATCAACTTAATCAAAAAAAATATTGTTCTACATAATATAGTGGTTCCATGATGACGTCATTCAGTTTACTTTTTTTTTGCATGTTACCACTCTTGTAAATCGTTTCAATCAGTTTTGTAACCGAATTCTGAACGACATTTCTGATTCGCCTAAAAAGGTTTAGGCAAATCTTTTTGTCGACCTTTAAAACCTGTTGGAGCACGTTATTTGTAAGAAATAGGATCGTTCAATGTGAGTACATCGAGTTGAGGTTTCGTGTACTTAAATGTCGACGGATTTTCTTGTGAGCGATTTACCTGTCTATTCTAATATTTTATGTCTTTTTTTTAAGTAGAGGGGCGAGCACATGAAGCCATTGCAATGTGTCAAATTTCTTTTGTTCATCAAATCAAATCAATCAAATTAAAAAAAAAAAAAATTGCTACAATATGGTACATAAGGTGTTACAGTAAATTACTTTCATCATATCCTGCCATATAATGGCGTGCAAATGTTTTCACAAAAAGCGATGTCAATTTGTCTAACTTACAAATTACAGATTCTATTGACTTGTCGCCTAAATGGTCCTTAACGGTATAATATCTTTTAATTAATAACAGCTTGTAAAGTTTTTTTGTAAATATTGTTAGCGGTTAAGTCTTGATGATTTTAGTTTTATTGTTACTTTTTCAACTTTATTTTAAAAGAAAATGGTTCATGATCAATTGGGAAAATTTGACAATTTGCGATAGCTACTAGTACTTGTCGTGATGGTTCATGGGTTACTAGATAATAATATTTTTTTTATTTAAAAAAAAAAAAACGTTGCCCCACACTAGGAATTTCTCACATACACAAACAGCCAGACCCGGAACAACTACCTGTAGGTCATACACATATTTGTTCCGTGCGGGGATCGAACCCACAACACGCGGCTCAGCAGCCGATGGCTCGACCACTGCGCCAACCGTGTCGTCAGATATAGTAATACTAATTATCAATAAAGGGTCTACACCCACAGTATCTTTCTATCTTAAGCAAACACAACAAAAATAGATTTAGATACCCTATTTAATTTAATAAACTTTTATTTACAAAGATAGAGTTTACTGTGATGTCTGTCTACTGGGTCTTTCCACGATTTATCTAGTACTTTGCACAAAAATGTAGATGAAAACACTAATTTTATATGTCTTTTTTAAACTTTGTCTCACTCTAGGAATTTCTCCTGTGTCGTGGGTGCATTTGCAAACATTTAAAATCACATACACAAACAGCCAGGACTCGGAACCTGTAGGCCATCCAAATAATTGTTTCATGCGTGAACCGAACCCACGACACGCGGCGCAGCAGTCGGTCGCTCAGCCACTACGCCAACCGTGCCGTCAGCTATTACTTGGCATTATTTTGTATAGAATCAAGTTCTTTAATCTTATCAAGCAGATGTGTTGTTGGGGAGTTTGTAGCGCCACTTCTTCCCAGGAAAATAGCTATTTGTCACTGTTCCGTTTCGAGAAAATGTATATATAATTTTTGACGTTCATTTTGACGACCGATGTGGCGCGGCGGGCGAAAGTCCGCCTGCGACGCAAGAGGTTGCGGGTTCGATTCCCGCCTTGGGACAAATGTTTGTACGATCTACAAATATTTGTTGCGGGTGTTCTGGGTATTTCCTATGTATAATAAAAATATCTATCTATGTAATGTATTGTATTAAGTATATCAGTCATCTAGTACCCATAACACAAGCTCTGCTTAGCTTGGGGCTAGATGATGCTGTGTGGGTTGTCCAGCATTATTTATTTATTTATTTAATAGAAAATTCTTAGCCTAATTTGAATAAATGATTTTCGATTTTAATTTTTAATGGCTAGTTAATATTATGAAATAGTTAAATACTGTTTATTATAATTGAACCTGTAAGAATGTACACACACGGTACTTGTTTCCGGTACGTGTCAGCAGCACTCTTAGCTTTTTTTTCTCTAAAAATACTTATCGAACGTTTCCTGAATCGTTAAAATCCATGTCAAACTGAAAGGTCACGCAGTTACGTCATTAACGGTCTTTGACGGCAAAAGTAATATCTATGATTTACGGGTCGTACAGTTAGTGTTTTATAGTGTTTTGACTAAAACTTTACTATTGTTTTAAGTTACTTAAAAGTGTTCTTTCTAATTTTCTTACAAGCAAAACCAAACATCTGTTTTTATATTTATAAATAAATAATAATAAATAATGCTGGACAATCCGCACAGCATCATCTAGCCCCAAGCTAAGCAGAGCTTGTGTTATGGGTACTAGATGACTGATATACTTAGATAATACAATACATTACATAGATAGATATTTTTTATTATACATAGCAAACACCCAGAACACCTGGAACAAATCTTTGTATATCGTACAAACATTTGTCCCAAGGCGGGAATCGAACCCGCAACCTCTTGCGTCGCAGGCAGACCTTCGCCCACCGCGCCACATAGGTCGTCTTATTTATATAATAACGTTTGATATTTAAAAACATAGGCAGTCGTGGAGACTACCGACAGAAGTGAAAACTTAAAACATTGGAATAACGGTGATTTTGACACACGTCACATTAGCATGTTGGTGTCGCGGCTACACTAGCCAGTCAGTGACCCAGTTTTGCCCTAATCAAAAATCGCCCAAAGCGGGTAAAGTTTTCACTTCGGAAATAAAGTATTAGCTTCCTAAGTCATTACCTCACCCACGCTAAAGTACCTCTCATAGTTTTTTATTGTTCGTACGGATTTCAGGGACTTGCGCGGGTTGTACACAAATATAGCCTTTTCTTTCACTGTGATTCTGTTATTTTAGGCTGTAGCCTTTCAAACTATTTTTTTCTATTATTATTTCTATTTAAGCTGAAATATTTCTGTATTCCAGTGTCCAGTTTTTGCAGAACCAGTACCTATAAGGTCGTTTATAAATAATATCGTACTTCTAGGGGAAGGGGGGAAGGGGGGTCAACAAAGTGTCATTTTGTAACAAACAACCCTAATACATGGGACTTAAAAACATAACTGGCCAAATGTGGGTGTTACTGCACACATCTGCATCTATTTATATATGCATCTCTGCCCAATGGCGTGCACTCCATACATGCAAATAAGCACTGCATGATGCACCCTGTGATCCCATACATATGTATATACATACATGCCCCTCTAAATGATAAATAACTATAAAAAAACATGCTAATTTAGCCTACGTACTTGCTTGTTGCACCTACCGTAGGTACAACAAGCTAAATCGGATAAGTTTTTATTTTGTGCATATCCTGTCTAAAATCTTTGCGCACGCCACTGCCTCTGCCCAACCCTTTGGGAAATACAGGCGTTATTTTGTGTATATTTTAATTTAAAAGAAATACATATTTTTTTAAGTTTTTAGTAAATAAGCGTAGTAAGTAACAAATTGGGTGAGCTGCTGTCGTTCTTGCTATTTTGCTGATCATATTAAGCAGATACCTACCATTTGCACCACTATTTATTTTTACCAATATGCTACTTGTTAATTCAATAATATTGAATTAAAATTTAAATAATTTCCCATTAAATTACTAAGTAACAAATAGTATATTCAGCATTATTACAAACCTTAGTTAAAATTAAGAAAACTGTAACTTATTCCGTGGCTTTGTCGCTACTTTTGAACGAGCGATCAAATAAATAAAAATCAAAGAGAGAAAAAAGAATTATCTTGAATGCGAAGATATCCATGTGTAAAGACCGGAAAATGCGTCATCCGAACGGAATTAGGAAGATCCTAATCTGTTACCCGTGTCATTTGCGTCATGTATGAGGCTTCAAATGTCACCAACAGACACTTAGCTAGACCCTAATCAACGAAGCGAAAATACAAAAGGTAAATACGCAACAAAAGGGTTTTTAACTTACATGGATAAACTATTTTGGTTTAAAGAAGTTTATCTCTCAAAAAGAACATACATAGTTCACTTGGATATGAGAAACTTAATAAAGAGTAAATAATATTATTATAAAAATAGTGGTCGTTCGATCTATCGTAGGTACATACAGTGGTTTATTATCTTTGGTTGGCTAAATACAACTAAAATCTATTCTTAAAAGTGTTCATTGATGAGGAGTCTCTTATTTCTTGAGGGAACTTATTATAAAGCTGCGCTCCCTTAAACTGTACGGTTCTCCTTCCGTACAAAGTTCTAACTGAAGGCAGTTCTATACTATCCCTATTCGTAGCGTAGTAGTGGTAAGTATTTAGGTTGAAAAACCTTTTTGGTATTTTTGATAAAGGTGAATTTGTTACAAATGGAAACTTTATGATGCTACTTCGTCTGTCTATCTGTCACAGGTGCTTACTTCAAGAATTACATATAGTTTTTTTAATAATCAGCTAAATCCTTTTAGAAACAAAAGAACACGTTATGGGCCAAAAGAAACATAATTTTCCTGTCGAAATGGTAAATATAACTCCCACCAAGCAGTTACGGAACCCTCGATGAGCGAGTCCGACTGGCTCTATTCAAAATCACACCAGTATTCTACGTGTGGTAAGACAGGGTGTACCAATGGTAGGTACACGGCACGTTTCCCAATTCCAAATTGTCCTATGTAACAGTCAAAATGTCAAAATTGTGTAAAAATGTCAAGATGGCCTAGTGGTTTAGGCCTCGCCTCTTGTGCACGAGGTTGTGGGTTCAAGCCTGGGCAAGTACCAATGTGAGTTATTCAATTCATATGTACTTTCTAAGTTTATCTTGGACATCACTGACATCGGTGAAGGAAAACATCGTGAGGAAACCTGGACTTATATAATCAATATAAGTCTGAAACCCGTCTTGAGCAAGCGTGGTGATTAATGCTCGTGCCTTCTCTGTATGAGTAGAGGCCTTTGCCCTGCAGTGGGACAGTAATAGGCTGGTACTATGTAAATCTATGTAATATGTAATGTATGTCCTTCATAAACGGTAATTATTTCTGTAAAAAAAATTGTTTCCGTTTGATAAGTTCGGACTTGGCTGTGGAATGGGTAGGTACGTATGTAATGATGCGTCTTTGTGTCTCATACAAGTGGCCACTAGCCCACATAAGTCGTTGAACTAAACATCAGCACATTTCCGAGTTTATTTACCTCTTAATTAACGAGAGAGGCCAATGAATTATTTCCCTTGGGCATTCACATTATTTCAGGAAGTTCTTTTTCCTTTCAACTCAGTTTTACTTGAGTACGGCGAAGCCAATAAGGAAGGGTTATATTATAAGCAGAAATTATAAAGATCGTGTGTCGTCAACTACAAAAGTCGACAGCGATGTGGATGAATTTTTCGACGCCTTGTTATAATGTACGGTTAGGTTTATTATAAAGTCGAATCATTTTCGTTTTCGTTTTCCGGTGAAAAGATCACTACTCATACTTATTCAGCTTATGTCCTTAGAAAACAACGATTTTGTATGAAGACGCGTACGCATCCGTACAGCTGAAAGGACGCGTACGCATGTCATACAAATCTGGAGTTTTAAATGGACAAAAACTTAATGTAATAAGTGTGAATAGTCCCTGAAACTGAAGCTTAATTTTCCTTTTTTGGCTAAAAACTCATTTACGGTCTGACTCTACTATTTTTCCTTTAATTATATTATTTTCTCGTAGTAGGGCTTGGTTTAATAATACTTATTCCAAATCCTCATATTTACGTACTACGTTCAAAAATACAATACTGCTTTTTTAACATTTTTTGATTTCCTTTTATTGGTATTCAATCTACCTAAAAGATAATCAACAAAACTTTTCCCGTTTGGCATATTTGATTTATTGATTTCTTTCTCTTCATTTCCCGATATCCCTTATTCATATTGTTATAAGGATATTATGTGGTTTTGTACTGCTAAATATATTATTACTTGCCCGTTAGATATCTCATAGAAAAACTTCCAGGAATCACGCTTTTCGTCAATATCTACGAGTGTCACTACTTGAGGGAAAAATGGTTTAATTGCCTTACATTAGTCTGTTCATCATTCATTTCAACCAAAAGACGTCCACTGTTGGACTTAGGCCTCCTCGAAAGATTTCCACAACGAACTATCCTGCACTTCCTCCTGAGTTCGCCAGATCATTGGTTTATGGTGGTCTGTTATGGTGCATATTAAATTGTAATTTTAAATAAATAATGGTATATGGCAATTTTAGACACTTTTGGGGTAAACATCATCATCATCAAGAACAAACCGCTAAAAGCCGGGAAAAGCAGCGCCTTGTGCACTACCGAAATTGCGTAAAGGATAGATTCATTTTCTTACACTAATTTATTAATGGTAATAATAATGTTGTTAAAGAAAGAAAACAAAGAACGAGCATATTCGCAAATGGTTGAAACACGCGCGGTAAAAATGTTAGCAACATAATCGATAAAAAATTGTAAATGGAACGTCCAATGGCTGCGCCAAAAGATCCACTTACCACGCATTTATTTTTAAAAGACCACGCTCTTGATTTGGGATAACCTGTTGTTAATAAAAATAAATCATGATTATCATCATCACATCAGACTGGAATCACCCACTTTTTTGTATGGGTATACTCACTTCCTTTCCGATTCTGGGCATTCCTATTCCAGGTGTTTTCAGCAAGTGTTAGCTTTGATATGGTCTTACCTAGGCCTCAATTCAATCAACATCTTACTCCAGCGGCCATGTCCTCGTCCTGGTCTCCAGGAAAAATTACTACATGTCAAAAAGTTTATAAAAGTAAAACTGAGGCATCAAAAATGTAGATACCTTAATAATTGGGAATTTTAAGAGACAAAATATTAAGGGTTCTTGAGAATGCTTTGAAAAATTCGCCAGAACTTGAGATATTTAAGATTAAAAATATCAAGATGGCGTAATTTTACGTTACCGGCTCTGTTCGTGATAATTATAATAAGTTAGTAGTTAGTAAGTTACAGTTTCATGAATTTTACTTACAAGCTGATGTGACTAAGGTAGGTCCCATCTGATGAAGGAACTGGCCGACTTAAAAACGTATTGATGGTATAATCTGTGCGCGATTAGACGGGATCCGGCCTTTTGTAACTGAGACACGCCCGTTAGCAGTAGCATCGGCAAACTCACGTTATTATTTGTACGGTGCGACCGCATATTGCATAATTGCACTTCCATCAAAATTCATTATAAAACGTCATTTTACATGAATTTCAGTTCACATTCGGACCACGTCATACCTTAAATACATCTCATTTATCATTAGTTAAGGTCGTGTACTCGATGCACGTATCAAGTATAATACAATCAAATAAATATTGCCCAAAACGGAAATATGCGTCACTCATCTGCCTAGCCTTAACACAAGCTCTGCTTAGCTTGATGCTAGATGATGCTGTGTGGATTGTCCAGCATTATTTATGTATTTATTATTTATTTAGGTACGTCTCTACCTAAACCTTCGAGGATTATAGGCCTTATGTTACGTTATCCCAGTAAAAAGTAATACAAGAATAATAATTAACGTGTCGACAACGAAATGCGCTGTTATTTTGTGCTAAACGTTAAGTTATAAACAAGCAGACCTCATGACTCCATCACGCATTAATTGCTCGATAAAGTACACTACACCTAACGACATTTACACTATAACAATAACTATGCAGACGATTACCGACCCTAAACTTGTAGTCATAAGTTAGATAATAGCGTCAAATTGTAATGCTATTGATAAAAGTCGCGTGGGAGTGTCCGCTTGGGTCTCATATTTTATTAAAATTATCAGACAACAATAAAATTAATAAGCTTCAATGTGGATGCGACTATGTACTCAAGGAGAGACTCAATGGCAAAGACGTAATTAAATGCAAATTAATATAATCGCGTAGGATCTTTATATTGTATTTATTTTTTCGAATGAATTCAGAGTTTGGCGGAGTTCCCGTAAACAATATTTATTAGATTCAACATTAAAACATAACACCACGCCTGTATTTTCTGAAGTGTTGGGCAGACGTGGCGTATAGTAACACCCACATTTCGCTAGTTACGTTTAAGTCCCATGTAATAGGGGCGAGCCTATTGCTTATCAACTGGGCACAAGTCCAGACACCAGGCTGCTAATGGGAAAATTTATATCGGATCAATAATACTGCCCGACCTGGAAATTGAATCCAGGACTTCACGCTCAGCAGTCGCGCTAGGGACACTAGACCAACGAGGCAAGATTTTAGATAAAAAGGGTCGAATTTCGACCACTGATGAAAACTAGAACAGAACACTTTTAGGTAAGTTCTAGTATTGATTTATTTTTGTCGTACTTACCACATTCAAGTTTATGTGTTAGTGTCTGTAGATTTAATCCGACTTCCAATACTAATTCAATCGACAGTCCCTAACCACAAATCTGTGACTTTGAACTCTGTGACAAAAGGGAAGGATTTTCGGATTATCAGTATGTACATAACTATTATGATGAATATGAAAATGTCATGATGGCCCAGTGGTTTAGGCCTCGCCTCTTGTGCACGAGGTTGTGGGTTCTAACCTGGGCAAATACCAATGTGATTTTTTCAATTCATATGTACTTTCTAAGTTTATCTTGGACGTCACTGACATCGGTGAGGGAAAACATCGTGAGGAAACAACCTGGACTTATATAATTAATATAAGTCTGAAATCGCCAACCCGTCTTGAGCAAGCGTGGTGATTAATGCTCGTGCCTTATCTGTACCTATGAGAAGAGGCTTTTGCCCTGCAGTGGGACAGTAATAGGCTGGTACTGGTACATAACTATTAAGCTCGGTGTTATACACCGGTCTTATGGCTTTAAAACAGTCGAGGAAAATTCATGTTGATTTTAAAAGTTTTCGAGAAATTGCGAAGCGTTTGGTCGACTCTTCACATGACCAGAGGTCTGGCCTTTTTTGGCCAAAGAATCAGCATTGCGATTCGAAGTGGCAATGCTGCCAGCCTTCTGGGCACTTTTCCCGTGGACGGATTGCCGGATGCGGATGAATTTTTCGATGCCCTGTGATTATTTTTTTTATTTTTTCATGTTTTAAAAGAAATATTGTTATCCCAAAATATACATATATTGACCTCATGTTTTATCTATCCAGCCGTAGGGATGCGACTAGGATATACATAAATTCTGAGGAATATAGGGTTACTCGTAAAAAACTTATATACAGGAGATGAAAGTACTTCTGATTATACACAATTTTTATTATGATGCCAACCCTGAAATTTCATACAAAAAATCTGCTGTTTTATATATTTTCTTCGGTTAAATATTGCATTTTGTTAAGAACAACTAATATTTTACGAAATTTTGCTTACACACGCGTGATAAGCAATATTATTTAATTGTCCGTCAATTTCATTATAAAAAATATTGGAAATGTATTTTTTCTTTTTTTACCTAATCAAAACTCGTCAACAAAGTCCGTCGATAAAGCAAAATATACAAGTCTTATATATTTTTTTATTATCTTGACCAGATGTATGAACGTTAACCAAAAGGAGTATGTAAAGATCGTAGCAGGTGGCGTTCTGTAGTATCTGCCTACCCCCTACATGTGTGTATTTTACTGTATTTATAATGCATTTTATAATGTATTTTGTAATGTATTTTATAATGTATTTTATCATTTATTTTATAATGTATTTTATTTATATTTTCTATGTATGTATAACTGTCGGACAAAATATAATTTCTTTTTTCTACCCGGGTGCCATCCCTAGCCTCGAAACCGACTACGCAACACGAGAAATTTAAACTAGTCAATTTATCGCCGAGCGCTCGATCAAAGTCAGGGTCGAATTACACAAGATATTGGTTGGTTACTACTGAGTAGAAACAAAAGGGGGCTAGTGAGGTCTGTTATCCCACTCCGCGGCATTTCTAACGTAACATCATGCCTGTAATCCCCGAAGGGTTGGGCTGAGTTGCACCTATGGTAACACTTACATTTCGCCAGTTATGGTCAAGTCCTATGTAACAGGGGGTTAGATACTAACCGGGCAAAACCGGTTGATGGCAATAGGCTCACCTCCTATTACTAGCCCAGAGTCTGGATATGTTGCGGGTTGGTGGCAAAGGTAAGGCTCAACCCCTATTATATGGGATTAGGTAATAGCGCGGAAGTCTGACAACAAGTCTTACCAAGGGGTAGACTCAGTACAGCGGCGGACTAACAAGGGGGCGGAAGGGGCGGCCCGCCCCGGGCCTCCAGTTTTGGGGGGCCCTCAAATGCCTCCGCATTCCCCTGATCAATTCCTAAACAAGACTTTAAAAATGTGCTAAGTACCTAACCTACATATCATTCATTTCATTCATCTAGATCAAAACACTACAGCCATCTAGACTTTTTACGCGGTACTAATATTCTTTTAACTTGGCTGAACTCGTCCAATACGCTGGGAGTTTCCCGTCTTTGTAGCGGGTACTTTGAAATTAATTTCACTTGTCAGATATTAACGACATAAACATAAACACTACATACAAATGTGAACTGAATAAAAAGCTTGTAAAAGTACATTTTTTTTAAAGCAGGGGGGCCTCATTCAGCTTTGCCGCCCCGGGCCTCTGACGGGCTTAGTCCGCCACTGACTCAGTAACTAGCTTGTGGAGGTCAGATAGGTAGTTGCTCCATATAAAACACTGGTATTGAGTTGCATCCGGGTAGACTGGAGGCCGACCCAAACATACTATGTATTATGGTTTGGTTATGGTTATTTAGAATTAATTTTAATTTTGTTTCAATACTTATTTTAAACTTTTTGGTTTGCCCTACATGGTCCGTAATTGTAACTTAGCATTAAGCCTATTGTAAGATCCCCACACATTATGGAATGCAAAGAAAGATAAGAATATGAAACTGAATACTTTGGAAAAGGCTAGGCAGATAGGCTAGTTGAGGTAAGGAATAACCTGAAACTTCTTTGATATAACTACAGCAACCCAGTTTTGGTTAAAACCAATTCGTGCCTTACATTGTTCAAGATTTAACTGTTGTTTCTAGTTTCGATAGCTTTATTCATGAGCTTCTCCCGCCGCGACATCGGTAACACATGTGTGAAATTGTAAACAAAATTACAATAAACAGCCACTTTGTAAACGTGCGATGTACATTTACGTTGTGTCTGTCATGTTTACGTTGATTAAATTATGTGAAGTGTGTAAATTCGACGTTAAAACAACCCTGTTTGAGGTTAACTTGCGATCTCGATACTTTAGGCTTTCACTTTATATATTTTATTTGTACGCACCACACATGTTCCTCTTCCACAAGAGTTAAACTTCGTCTCCGTCTTCGAGTTCGGTTTTGATTTCGAGGTCGACTTTAAGTTCGACTTACCGACCGGATACTAAACCCGATACTGCGCTCCAAAACGCAAATAGCTGACGTCACACAAAAAGCAATCATCGTCAAGTCGTCATTTCTCAAATCCGTCTGTTAGTTCCAGAGACTAACTCGTTGAACAAAAAAACAAAAAAACCCCTTTAGCTTAATTATATAGGTATTATAGAATAGATAACACACCATAATCAAACACCATAAATAAGAACTCGATAAACAAAAAACAGTATTCTAAACGAGTCAATAAAATTCTTTCTTTACAGGAAAAGTCTAGTACACTATAAGTATTATTTCAGCACACATCTCACTCACGAATACTCCCGATGACATATTCCGTAAGTCTAGCGTGAACTAAACACTAAAATATACAGAATATCTAGTGTATACAACCGATATCACGTAGGTAATCAAGTCGCCAATAGTTTAATATCTACTAATGAGGAATTAATTAATTCAGTGGTTATGAGGATAACAATATAATTACTATCATGTGTAGGAATCAAGTTATCTTCGCCGCATTTTAATTAAATGTCATCTTGTTTAAAAGAGCCTTACGAACAGGAATATTTATGTATTACTAGTGGACCCAGCAGACGTTGTGCTGCCTGAACAGCACCACCTACTGGGTCCAATTATAAATTTTAACCATCCAGGGGCCCAGTCAAACACACACAAAAAAAGACATTAAAATCAGTCCAGCCATTTTCGACTTTTTGCGTTCGACTAACGAACAGCATTTGATTTTTGTATATAAGAGAAGATTGAAGATAGATGGATGGATTTGAATGTCTTGAAAAAGAATGAATGATGATGATGATGATTATGACACACAGCAGCCACTCGTACTGTCCCACTGTAGGGCAAAGGCCTCTTCTCATACAGAGAAAGCAAAAGCATTCATCACCGCAGTTCCTCAAAGCTAGTTAATTCCAAACTATATTTTTTGTTACAGTAAGGTGCCCCCGAGACTTCTCTCAGGTAACCAAGATTGTTGTATCTCCACCAGATACTGGTGAAAATAAGGATTTGAAAAGCTAACATACAGCAAACGATTTCATAGCAACAAAATGTCGCCTTCAATACGTTCACAATAATACCAACCTATTTCTATTCCACTGCAGAGCAGAGCTCTTTTCATACAGAGAAGGCACTTGAATTAATCAATACACTTGCTTAAGGCGGGTTGCCAACCCGCCTTAAGCACCTTTTCACCCATTTCAGACTCATATTAATTTTAATTCCAGGTATCCACACGATATTTTCGTTTACCGATGTCAGTGATTTCACAGGTAAACTAAGATAGTAAGATAGTAGTACTAAAGAATCGAAAAATGTCACATTGGTACTTGCCCAGACTTCAACGCACAACCTCATGCCTGAGGGGCCACCATGACGTAGAAAATAAGTGCAATACAACTGGAACAAGGACAGTGTAAAGTCATGTAGGTAAGTGAGGTAAGTATAGTATAAAGTGGTGGTGTTTCTATCTCCAACAGACCATCTCAGACACTAATCTGCATGCTCTTCACATGATCTGACTAAGAAAATGTAAGGACCTTAACAGAGACTGTGACCACTGGGTTGGTTTTGGTGTTACTTCTCAGAATAGTCATGTAGGGTAACACCGACCTAATCTAAATTTAATATTATGTCGTGTAAAAGTTTTTTAAGCGTACAGAAATAAATATAATTTCATTTCATTTCACAGATGTCAGTGATGTCCAAGATAAACTTGGAAAGTATTTAATGAATTGAAAAGTCAAGATTTGAACACAGAACCTCGTGCATGAGGCGACCCTTAACGACAGTACACGCTTCACTACGTTCAATCCTTATCAGTCTCATACCGTCTAGAATCTTCGCCGTAGTTGTCCTGCAACTCGTGCGGGGTCGCCGCGACCCCAAAGGTCACTCGTGGCAGGTGTCAGCTCGTTAGGCATATCGGGACATCTTGACATCGGGCACAACATGCGTCTACCGGCGGCCTGCTTACTACGACACACTGTGTAATATGGTACATAGATTTGTATCACTAATACTGATTTACGTTGAAGGAACATTTCAGCAAGACATCATGACAACAAGTATGGAAACCTGTACTTTACATGTGTCGCGCTCTCAAAAACCGCTTTTATTGCTCTCGAGATACGGTGTAGACATACACATATCTGCTTGAATTTCACTGGTATCTTTAACACAGGTTGAGCTGAGAATCAGCATTGTTTTAACATTGACAATTGCGTATTTCTTACGCAATTTTCAAATTCATATCTTTACTGCCAACTAAGTGTACAGATTTAGCTGCCAGTCTAACCGGATGCAGCTGAATACCAGTATTTTAAATGCAGCGACTGCTGATCTGACCTCCACAACCCAATTACTGGGCAACACGATACGCCTTGGTAAGACTGGTTGTCAGACTTTCGGGCTTCTGACTAGCCGTAACGACTGTCAAATATATACAAATAACAGCCGCGACCAACGGCTTAGCGTGCTTTCCGATGACGCGGTCTAATAGTATCAGTATAATATTATTTGTATCAGTGGTCGCCAGAGGACGAAATTCGACCGTTTCATCTTTCTGCTCTCCTTGTCCATGTTAACTTTAACTATGCCAAATGCCAAAGTTCTCCGCGCTCGCAATATTCTTAAAAAGAGATTTTTCGCTTCACGTATCCAATACCTTTAAACAAGCAATTCTTGTATCTATGTACATATGTATTTATATCATCTGAATCTCGGAAACGGCTCCAACGATGTTCATGAAATTTAGTATGCAGGGGGTTTCGGGGGCGATAAGTCGATTTAGCTTGGTTTCATTTTTGGAAAACGTCGTTTTATCCGAGCGAGCGAAGCTCGGTCAACCAGGTACTTAATCTTATATATAAAATTCTCGTGTCACAATGTTCGTTCCCGTACTCCTCCGAAACGGCTTGACCGATTCTCATGAAATTTTGTGAGCATATTGAGTAGGTCTGAGAATCGGCCAACATCTATTTTTCATACCCCTAAGTGATGAGGGTGGTCCACCCCAACATCTTATATGGCAAAACAACGTTTGCTGGGTCAGCTAGTAATATATAGATTCCATCGGATAATACGCAAGTATTTATGTATTGTAGGAAACCGTTGTCACAAACTGGTATTGTATGCAAATAATGGTAATGAGTAAATAAACATACTCCTACCGTCCGTGTTCGATGTTGAGGTAGTTCGCTGACCACAACGAGGGTGTGGGTATGTTCGTGAGTACCTACCTACTTGTAGTTCCTTGTTTATATAATTGTTATTAGTTAAACGATAGCAAAACTTAAGGCTCATAACATCAAACATCAAAGACCGAAGGATCATCCTAAACAGGATGTGTGTAGTACCCTCAAGTTATTTAAGTCCCCTGAAATAGTGCGATAGGCGAGCCTGCAGGCGAAATAATTTGTAGAACATATAAATGTAATCTGTATTACTTAAATAGGTTATCTGCAAAGTCGCCAATCAGTATTCAAGTTTCTGATCATCGTATATGTTTTTTGCAAACATCCTAAAATCATATCATAATTATGATTACGATTTATTTTGTCGAAGTCGAATTAAGTCGAAAATACGTTTTTTTTTTACTATAATGCGAAATATGGATCCATTCGCCCTTTCTTAGAGACACAATTCGAACTTCGGAGTTGTAATTTTGCTTTTTTTTAACACTGACGAAACGACGAAACGACGACTTCAGAAACGAAAGGCTGCGCCTTTCGTTTCTGATTAATTTCGTCGGACTCGTCGAGCTTCCTCGCTTTTCCAGTGGTTTGACTGTGGACTGTTGATTTTAGGTTTCAGGAGTTGTAGTGGTTAGTAATATTGTGGTGGACATGTCCCAAAAAGACACAATTTGGCCTATATGTAACACAGCACGGGGTTATTTAAATTAGTTGGGGCCGGGTAGAGGCCCGACGCGGATTGCTAAGAGCTGTTCCCAGAATCATACATGATTTCAAACGCAATTACCTACAGTATGTGTACAGATAGCAACAGAATTCACTAATTGCAATTACCGATTTTCTCGCTTTAACCTTCATTTAATTGGCGGTCGTAAAATACATTATCTAATAATAACATTTAAAATAATAAATATAATTTGGTTACTAAGATACCAAGTTCTAATCAGGATCATTATTTTGCTCTCATCATCACTATCAAAATAATAATACATTAAAAAAAAGTCAGTAAAAACATTAAACTTCGGACAAAGAATCGCACAAAAGTCAATAAAATTAATTAAAAACACAACATATAATTGTTCCCCTACTCGGAGAGGTTTCTCATAATGCACGACCATTAATCACCATACTTGCTCAAGGACGGTTGGCCATTACAGACTTTTATCAATAGGATAGTATCTTTAAAAAATCTGTTTGGTCCGATAGTTGGATTACTCAAAAATAATGGACTCTGATCTATGATCTCTCTCGACTCTATCAAAATGTAGTCGCATCAGCGACAATCCTAAAACCTCTTAAAAGCTTAGTTACCTTGGGGAAGTATGGAATGGAGGCATGCGTGTTGGTTCTCAGCCTATTAACATAAGTGAGTTCAGTCTAAAATAAGCTTACAGTGCACATAATCTTATCTAAGAATAGATTATGTAACGCTGTCATGTAACAAGAAAACTGAAAATTTTGATAAATTAATATACGAGTATATGTAATAATAATAATTTAATACCATCCTGTTACTGTTCCACTGCCGGGCAAAGGCCTCTTCTCATACAGAGAAGGCACGAGCATAAAATAAATCCTTTTTTTTTTTTTTATCTATGTCAAAATCTTGTCAAAAATGTAGGTGTAGATAAGAATGTGAACGTTCTTGAAAAATAGGGATTGCCCCTCTGGTTTCCTCACAATGTTTTTCTTCACAGGTAGCTGATGATTCTCAGACACCGTACCGTCGTCGGCTGGCACTCCGGTCGACATCAAAAGAAAAATGTAAAGATTAAACAAACTTGAAACAGTAATTCATTCAAGTGGTGCTTTTGGTTAGAATTTGGCAGACCAAGTAATTGTAAAAAACCTTCTAAGTGCGAGTCAGACTCGCGCACTAATGGTTCCGTACCATTATCTATAAAAACGACAAAAAAATCGTGTCGTTGTATAGGAGCACCCTTAAATATTTATTTATTTAATATTTTATTCAATTTTTTAGTATTTGTTGTTATAACGGCAACAGAAATACATCATCTGTGAAATTTGGACTGTCTAACTATCACGGATCATGAGATACAGCCTGGTGACAGACAGACAGACACACGGACAGCGAAGTCTTAGTAATAGAGTCCCGTTTTACCCTTTGTGTACGAAACCCTAAAAACATAAGAAAAACTGAATTTCGCAGAAGACTCCGCGTTTCCACTTTCTTCTAACAGAGAAGGATTTGTGAAGATTAATATAAACCTTGAAACTGAATATCTGTCTTCTTATTTAAACAACATGATAATTACTGAATGAGTGTTTGTCAACGTTGATTACTCCATATTTCATGAGTCCCTCAAGAGTCTTTTAATATAATTATTTAGGTTGAGGTCACAGTGAGAAAAATTCGACATCCGATTTCGTTTCTTGTAAAAATAAAACGTTGGCCCACGTTAGGAATTCTCATCTCACTCCTGTATCATGGGTGCGTTTACAAACAATCAAACTCACATACACAAACAGCCAGACCCGGAACAACTACCTGTAGGCCATACAAATATTTGTTCCGAACGGGAATCGAAGCCACGACCAGCGGCGCAGCAGTCAATCGCTCATCGCCACTGCGGCAACCGTGCCGCCATACGAACTAAACTGATGTCTTCTAGATCGAAATATTAAAGTTATCCGCGCGATTGAAAATGTATACAAGAACCCGACAACAACCGTCGGACCTTTTCAACCCTTCTCAACTGGGATTAGGAACTTACCAATCAGTTCCTCATACCCCTAAAACTGTAATTAAGAGTCATCATCTGCCTAGCCTTTTACCAACTATGTTGGGGTCGGCTTTCAGTCTAACTGGATGCAGCTGAGTACCTGTATTTTTCATGGAGCAACTTTTTATTTGACCTCCGCAACCCAGTTACTGGGTTAAACGATACACGTCGGTATCCTTGAACCATTGGCGAATAGCAGGTACCGGGTTCGATTAACCGGTCTGACAAAGGAGTTTTTCAACCTGGAATTTCTCAGTAGCAACCGGGAGTGTTTGTATTTGTGCCCGATTGATGAATTTAAACATATCTCGCGAAATGTGGGTGTACTATATGCTCACATCTGACTGACTCTTCGAGTAATACAGGCGTGGTGTTATGTTTGAAAATATACCACCATACTGTTTCATGACTATTGGAGTCCCTAGCAACAGTCATTTTTCCTACCCCCATTTTTCATACACCAGTGTATCTCCTTCCTAACGTTACTTAAACACGGCTAACTTACCGCCTCGCAGAGAGCTCTTGGAGAGGTATTAAATACAGCCATTTTTTTCTTCAGGTACTTACAAACAAGAATATTCAAGACATTGTTTTCCTGAAATTAACTAGAACAAAGGAGAGCTTTTTTACTTAAAAAAAATACAGCGGGACGAGTCTGTCGAAGGTACGCTACGCTACGCTTGCTGAATACGGTAAACGGATGGGAGATCGTTAATAATGTACCGCGACCCCTGTGTCAGTCGGAAAGCACGTTAAACAATAGTTGGTACTAGCTGTCATTCGTAGATCTTTAACGGTTATTACGTGTTCTCAGTAGTACGAAAATGTGACAGGCAGTCTTATCTAGGGGTATCAAATTATCCTGTAACTAGATTTTGGAGGTCAGAAAGGCAGTTGCTTCATGTAAAATACTGGTATTCAACTGCATCTGGTAAGACTTCAAGCCGACCCTTATTTAAATTGTAAAAGGGTAGGCAGATGATTATTATGGAATTTTCAATGTCACTCCTAGCCATAACCTACACTTAAAGTTTATTTTATATCATAAAGAGGAAAGATTGGATTGTTAGTATGTTGGGTTGTAATGGGTAAACTCAAAAACTACTAAACTGGTTTTAAACATTCTTATCAGAGCGTGACATAGAATATATTATTAAAAAAGGAGTAAAGTAAATATTGATTTGCAAAAATATGGTATACATGGGTTTACAATGATTACAATAAAGAGCATGTTTTGCCAGAATTGTACTTAGCATGCATATTTTTACTTCAAACTAACAATTATGAATTGGATTAGGAGGAGATGTAAAAGTCCGAAAGGAAAAGCACGAAATCTACGCGGACGAAGCCGCAGGCGAAGTACTATAGTTAGTTATAACTTGTATCATAAGAGTCAATTAAACTTCCCGCTAGCCGACATCCCATGGTCAGTACCCAGGTCACCCCCCATGGGGGTTGGAAGTTGCAACTAATGGTGGCGATTACTCATTAATACTTATCTGTAAGATTATCAATACGTAATAGTGAACGATTACGGATAAGATGATACACAGGGCTTTAGATTACAGCGTGCCATCGGTGCCGATTGATTTGTTGACAAGCTCAACTAAATGTAGACTGCTTTCATCTCTTTCTCTCTTATAAAACAAGACAGGGACGAAAATTAATACATAAGAGCTGTCAATTTTAGTTGAACTGAAACTTCCAAACAAGCATGGTTGACATTTCAAAGGCATCGACCAAAAACATGTTTAAGTTCAAGGCATAAACCAATTTGACATCTCTAACTTAGTACATAACTGTCGCCGTCCTGATCTGGAGCTATATGCCAGAAAGAGATGTCAATACTCGAATTTATGTTTGGTTTGTGATCATGATCCGGCACTATTGTCAAGGATGATGTGGCTGGAAAGGAGGTGACTTCTGAGATCACGGCGATCAAAGAGAGGTATGGAAGAAGAAGACATGCTGCGCTGACCCCAAATAAATTTGAATAGGGACAGGAGGATGATGACGATGAGATTACTCCATGTCTGCACACAATGAAATCTTTGCTGAGTCAAAATGTCAGATGTTTCAAACACGCCTCGCGGGCTAGTGGTCACAAGCGTTACTGCTGAACATGAGGTCCTAGTTACGATTCCCAGGTCTGGCGAAGTGCTATTGGGCTTTTCCATCTGGAATTTCTGTAGGAGCGTAAAATCTCGATATGTGCCCGGTTGGTGACTCACGTCTTATGACACGGGACTTAAAACATAACTAAATTATTAAAATAAATAAATAAATAATGCTGGACAATCCACACAGCATCATCTAGCCCCAAGCTAAGCAGAGCTTGTGTTATGGGTACTAGATGACTGATATACTTAATACAATACATTACATAGATAGATATTTTTATTATACACAGGAATACCCAGAACACCCGGAACAAATATTTGTAGATCGTACAAACATTTGTCCCAAGGCGGGAATCGAACCCGCAACCTCTTGCGTCGCAGGCGGACCTTCGCCCGCCGCGCGACAACGGTCGTCAACTGGAGAAATATAAAGGTGCATACCACACACCTCTGCCCAACCCTTCTGGGAATTCAGGCGTGATGTTATGTGGAATTTGACCGGAACCTGCCAAACTACAAAAAGCGAATTCTTTCGTTTCCCTATTCGATATCTTCCGTGTTATCCCTATGATATGTCCAGCAGCCCTATTCTGATATATCTCTCCGTGAAGATATAGCCGAAGTGTAGGTGAGGTGAGCTGTCATCCTATACTAATACTGTACACGTATGCAACACACACATACACACACTCACACGAGAAGCTGGTGGCTAAATTAAAACCGCCGCAAAGGTCGATCGAAGGTTAAGCTTTGCTTGCCGAGGGCAGGTTTGTGGATGGGTGACCGTTCATTACATATCGAGACTCCTCCATGCCTTAGAAAGCACGTTAAGCCGTTGATCCCGCTGTCTTTTGTAGATCTTCGACAGTCGTTACGGGTAGTCAGAAGCCCAAAAGTCTGAGAACCAGTCGTAGCAAGGGGTATCGTATTCCCCAGTAACTGGTTTGTGGAGGTCAGAAAGGCAGTCGCTCCATGTAAAATACTGGTATTCAGATGTATCCGGTTAGACTGGCCCGACCCCAGCATGGTTGGGAAAAGGCAAGGCAGATGATGACACACACACACACACATAAACACACACACATAAACACACCCACACACACAAACACAAGGATACATACATAGGGCATACAGACCATTTCACGCTCACTCCAACTAACGCCGCGTGTATTTTTTTACAGAATAGACCGGCTGGATTTATCAGGCCAATCCGCGACCTACTCACGTTCGTCCAATCAGATAGGCGGGTCAACGCGCGACCTTCCGAATTGCGATAACGTCAGATGTTCTTGTTTTCATACATATCCCACGATGATGCGATGTTTTTCTAGTACATAATAATACTGTTTGTTATGTGTGTTTGTTCGTGTGTAATTACGATTTAGTCGAGCATCGTATAACCTAAACAAAGCATATTGGTATCTTGTACTTGCTTGCTACATATGTATATATCTATACACCAATACAATTTGACGGCATGGTTGGCGCAGTGACTGAGCGATTGACAGTGGGTTCGATTTCCGCACGGAA
Source organism: Phlogophora meticulosa (assembly GCA_905147745.2). Classification (NCBI taxonomy): domain Eukaryota; kingdom Metazoa; phylum Arthropoda; class Insecta; order Lepidoptera; family Noctuidae; genus Phlogophora; species Phlogophora meticulosa. The sequence continues at coordinate 4,371,686 of LR990534.1, forward strand.
CAAATATTTGTATGGCCTACAGGTAGTTGTTCCCATTCTGCCTGTTTGTGTATGTGAGTTTGAATGTTTGTGAACGCACCCAGAATACAGGAGAAATTCCTAGTGTGGGGCATTTTAACTAATAAATTTGACAGCGGTACTGATGAATTTTTCGATGCCCCTTGAATATTTTTTTCTTTTCATGTACATAACATTTTTATTTAAGTCATAACTGAATTTAAATAAAATCGTTGTTGAAAAAAAAACAAATAAATAAAAGTTTAAGCAAGTATATGCAAAAATAAACATACTTTAAAAAATTTGTGTTGTCTGTTAGTTTGAGGCTACTACCCGACGCTTATTTTCGGGTACTTGTGTGGACGTTTCAATCGCGCGGATAATTTTGATACCGCGATGTTGGTCACGTCAGATTTAGTTAGCACGTGGCGAGATAGATGTCGCCTTAGTAATATCCTAAACTACAATTATTACTAACTATTAATAAGTAACTAAGCTACGATTAGTTTAGAAAAAAAAGGGTTACGAGCAAAAAAATAATAATCTGCGAAAATTCTACGCGGATGAATTCGCGGGCAACTCCGGACTAACAAGCTTAACGTCTCGACGAACAATACTAAAGATAGAACATTTGGGTAAGCTGCATATAGTACTGAAACTGCCGGACAAAAATTCAAGGTACACGTGAGGCTCAACGTACTTTCCGAAGCACGGAGGGGTATCTTTATGTAATTAATGGTCATCCATCCACTGTCTAACCTAGGCAAGCGTTACCTTAAAGGTCGAACTGTGAAACTGTGATAACTTAACCAAGAGCCCCTCAACTTGGGGTGATCGAAGAAAGCAAAACATTATTTTGTGGGGACCAAAATGAAGTAGGTACTTATCTGAAAGAATATTTCACGACGCAAATTGCCACTTACGTTTCAGAGCTCACAGAATATTGACATTGAAAAAAGCTTCATATCAACTTTTTAGTCCACTGCGTACAAGGGATAACCCTTCTACGCAGTCGACTTACCGCGCGTTTCTATTTAAGTGTCGGTAATACTATTTATTACCTCGTAACATCGACCCCCACTGAAGAAAACCATTTACAAAATACAAGATGACTTTTCAAGCGTCATGTTGCATTGAGTGGAGGAGCTCGTGACTAAATAATAACAGCCGCACGGGTTGACCAAAGGTTAAGCTACGCTTGCCGAGTTCAGTCTGTGGATGGGTGACCGTTCGTAACATATCGAGACTCCTTCGAGCCTCGGAAAGCACGTTAAGACGTTTGTCCCGGCTGTCATATGTAGACCTTTCGCAGTCCTTACGGGTAGTCAGAAGCCCGAAAGTCTGATAACCAGTTTTACCAAGGGGTATCGTGTTGCCCAGTAACTGGGTTGTGGAGATAGGCAGTCGCTCCATGTAAAATACTGGTATTCAGCTGCATCCGGTGAGACTGGAAGCCGACCCCAACTTAGTTGGGAAAAGGCTAGGCAGATGATGATGATGTTTCATTTAGTGGAAGTTATTCTACTTAAGGTCATTTCCAGATTTGATGCTACAAACTGCGATAGATAGCTTGAAAAGGCAACATTTATAGGTTCGCGTCACCGACATGCTAATGAGACGTGTGTTACTCAGACAGACAGTTACTCCAAAGATTAAGTTTTGGCTTCTGTCAGCAGTCCCCATGTCTGCCTATTTTTTTTTTGCAGTCGAATTTTTCGGTACCTTCAATTTTTTTGTCGCTCAATTCCGAACAGATTTTTTTTCAGTAAACTTGATTTAACATTAGCATATCCATGTGGCAAGGTGAAAAGTTCGGTAAACAAAGGCACGTATGCTTTCAGCCAAATTGTTAGGCATATCACACTACTCAAGGCTGTCTGTAACAGCGGCTAATCTTCTACATTATTCATGATTTGTTAAATCAAAAATGTGTGCATAACGCCTGTGTTCCCCGACGGGTTAAGCAGAGATTCACAACCACAGGTGAGGTGTACATATACCCACATATCGCTAGTTTTTTTTTTTAAACTTTACCCCATTCTAGGAATTTCTCCTGTATCGTGGGTGCGTTTACAAACATTTAAACTCACATACACAAACAGCCAGACCCGGAACAACTACCTGTAGGTCAAACAAATATTTGTTCTGTGCGGGGATCGAGCCCACAAGACGCAGCAGCCGATGGCTCAACCACTGCGCCAACCGTGTCGTCAAAGTCAGTTATGTTTAAGTATCATGTAATAGGGACGAGCCTTTTGTCATCAACCGGGCACGCCAGACTCCAGGCCACAACTGAGAAATTCCAAATGGAAAAACCCAATAACACTGTCCGATCCACATTTCTATCCTTACACAAAGTCATTTAAAGAAACAAATATAATTTATCATTATCACAGTTTCGTTAATTCAGTAATCAGTCCTTTTAATGATTCTGTCTTATTAAGTCTGAAATCGCCAGCCTACCTTGAGCAAGCGTGGTGATTAACGATCGTGTCTTATATATATGAGAAGAAGCCTTTGCCCTGCAGTGGGACTGTCATAGGCTGATCTTATCATATTAATCTCCTTTATTGATTTAACTTACTTACTAATTATATTTTTCAATAAAAAAAAAAATGCTGGACAATCCACACAGCATCATTTGGCCCCAAGCTAAGCAGAGCTTGTTTTATGGGTACTAGATGACTGATATACTTAATACAATACATTACATAGATAGATATTTATTATTATACATAGCAAATACCCAGAACCCCCGGAACAAATATTTGTAGATCGTACAAACATTTATCCCAGGGCGGGAATCGAACCCGCAACCTCTTGCGTCGCAGGCGGACCTTCGCCCGCCGCGCCACATCGGTCGTCATTATCACGCAGAGATTCACATAAAAGGCAAAAGAACGAATAAAAGACTAACAACACAAACGTTTCCACAATCTTCCTGTAATCCAAATCTTTTATCCCCGCTCTAGAGACATTTTACTATAAATTTACAATTAAAGTTTGCATAAATCTTATGCCTGCAGCATCACGCAAGCATTTACCATTTATAATGTACCGCAATTTTCTTTTTCCTCAGAGAGGTTTTTTTATAGTTAAGACCATGAGGAAAGAAAGTAATTATTATAACTTGGTGACAGCTCTAAGACAGAAAGCTTTTAAAGCACCATTATATGATAAAACGTAATACAATTTTACAAATAAATTTTCCTTTTTACTAGCCGAGACATCGGTCAGATCTCTATGGGAACGTATTGTTTGACACTTTCTATTTTCAACACTTTAAATGCCAGACTATGAGATAGCTCGTATTAGTAATAGTTTTTCGATTGTTTTTACCATTCAATATGTTAACTTAATTTCAGTTTACGTAAAAATATTCCAAAATTGCGGCTTACCAATACGAGTCCCAACAAAATCAGTAGCAGCAAGAACAGCTTTCCGGAATTCTGAAACAAAAGAAATACAGAAATATTACTACCACATACTCGTACATACCATAAAAGAAGGAAACAAAAGAAGGAATACAATGCAATTTCATTTTGTGCGACAAAGGTATTATAGGCTTGGCCCCTAATCCCTTTGTCGCAGATAATGATGGATAGAAAAATCTTTTGTAAACCACAAACTGCGTCCCCTAATCTATATGTGAAACAGGACATGGCAATTTATTTCTTTGATAGATCATGAAGTTGTCATTATTTTTTTTATTTTTTTACAACGTTGCCCCACATTAGGAATTTCTCCTGTATCGTGGGTGCGTTTACAAACATTTACCTGTGGGTCACACAAATATATGTTCCGTGTGGGGATCGAACCCACAACACGCGGCGCAGCAGCCGATGGCTCAACCACTGCGCCAACCGTGTCGTCAAAAATTATGAACTTCATGTTCAGTAAAAGTTTTATTACATGAGAGCGACAGGAATAACATAATCATCACCTCGACCCTTACCATGACGCGTTAAAGTCGTCAAAGTTCCAGTGTGAGATAGAGAGAGATATAAAGCTACACAGGACGAACAACGCTATCTCTATTTTACGTCGGAACAATAATGGTTTTAACACGTCATTGTACGGCCCCTGGCTAGTCTTTTCCCACTATTTTTGGGTCATCTTCCAGCCAGGTAGAATGCAGCTGCGTCAGTAGGAACATGGAACTACTCTCTACCTGATATCCAAAACCCAGTTCCTGGGTATTATGATAACCCTAGATGAAATCAGATTTCATCTAGGGTTAGGTCTAGTTTATAGATCATTGATAGTTGTTACGGGTAGCCACCCGTAACAACTATCAATGATCTATAAACTACAGCCAGGACCAAGAGGACTTAATATACTTCTGAGACAGGGAAGGTTCGGTATGCAATGATTGGTCACCCATCCATGGACTGCGGCTGTTATTATTTAGCTATGAAATAATATAACCTTAAGGTATACTTAAATAGTACACTACGAACTACCAACATATATTTTCTCCTTCCCTATCAAGACCATCCAAAGGTTGTCTTCAAGAGATCGCTTTTAGTGATAAGGCCGCCCATTGTAACATTCTATGATTACAATGTTACAATGGGCGGCCTTATCGCTAAAAACCATCTTTCAGTATCATCTTTCAAAACTTACAAATAATGACTTTCAGAGCTACAGCGCTTAAAGACATTATTTGTAAGTTTTCAGGGTGTGTTTTAACATTCTATTCAATGACTTAAATTGGTAGAAAACAAGTAAAACAGTTCGACATGGTATCAGATAAATATTTGCTAGAGGTAGTTAAGTAATCAATTTTGTAATTAATAACTCGGTAAATCACACGTAGTGAGAGTACAAACATACAAACTGTATTATATAATTACATTTTAAATGTAAACAGATACCTGTTAAGGTTTTCAAACTTTAGAGCGAATATTATGTATTAATTAGAACTTTTAATTGTTTCAGTGGGGGTTGTGTAAAGAGATGTTAAAACTAATACTACTATGCAAATTCTGAGAACGTGAAAACACAACACCAATTAAAATTTAAAAAGAAATCAAATAAAGCGTAAAATAAAATTGTTTGTGAGCTCAATTTCCACTCAAGCTATAAAGATTAGAAAGATATCGTAGGTCTGTTCGTCTCCTTGTCAGAGGAGAATCAAGACATCTCCAGGAAGACCGGGTTGGTATGATTGCTACTGCCCAACAGCTCGCCACAATCTGTCCAGCTGCTTTGTTATTTTTATTAAGGTTAACCAGATCTCGTACCATAAACTGAAAGAATTCGATTATTGTACATTCAGTTTATAAATAAAGTGTACAGCAAACCTTATTTTTTTAAAAGTAATTAATAATATTACTTATTAAAACATTTCGTAAGATTTCTATTTTAAACCGATTTCCGAAACTTGTTTTTTTAATAGTCAGTTGTATAATTTTGAAAAACAGTTTACTTTTTAATTTTTAATTTTTTAGATAGGGTAGGGTATCCCGATAAATTCTTGGTATGTATTTTTTCACATAGTAAGTGGTATAGAAGGTATTATATCATCATCAACATATCAGAAGCAGACAAAACTTGTATTCAGAATATCTCAAAAACTACGTGTCAGACAAAAATTCTATGGGATTAAGCTTCCACAATATACCCCTATTGTGGAAGCTTAATCCCATAGAAATTTTTATAATATTTCGAATGTGTGATTTTATAATATTTCGTCTCGAAGTAATTTTAATACATAATTAAAGGAGAATTCGCAAGATTCCGTAATGCCGTGAAAGGTTGAGGCTAAATGATGTAACACCCGTACGACATCCTTACAGGATACCTGGAATATCAGAAATCTGGTGAAGAATATTGGAATACACAGGACTCGTTCTATATTTTGAACCATTCGAATATTGGTTGACTTTTTGAAACCAGAGAGAACTAATGTACTACCAGCCTGTATACAATAAAGCATGTTATTACATACAACCTCTAAGTACAATACCTCGTGTGAATGTCAGCGAAGATAATGTAAAAAATATGTTAAAAGACGAATATCGATAAATAAATGAAATACTTGGTTACTGTGTACGACCTGTTATGTAAAATTGGTTACATGAAGTGACCTTTCTGTTGCAGCAACAAAAAAATTAGAATAATTAGGAACAGTTCATCATCTCATCATCTGCCTGGCCTTTTCCCAACTATGTTGGGGTCGGCTTCCAGTCTAACCGGATGCAACTGAACACCAGTGTTTTACAACGAGCGACTGCCTATCTGACCTCCACAGCCCAGTTTCTGGGCACGACACCCCTTGGTAAAACTGGTTGTCAGACTTTCGGGCTTTTGACTACCCGTCATGACTGTCAAAGATCTACAAAAGACAGCCGCGACCAACAGCTTGATGGGCTTTCTGAGGCATGGAGGAGTCTCGATATGTTACGAACGGTCACCCATCCACAGACTGACCTCGGCGACCGTAGCAATTAACCCGTGCGGCTTTTGACGTGATAACGTCTTATAAATTGATGAATACCAGCAACACTCATGAAAAATAGTAACGTTCCACGTAACGTTCCACCTGAGCCTGTGCGTGCAAGCGAGAGCGCGCAACAAGCGATAGAAAGGTACGATAAAACAAACGATAGAGAGGCCCAAGCAGTGAGGCCAGAGTCGAAGCGTTGGCTTGTGACACTTACTTACTCACTTCTATCTCTTATCACGTAAATCTATCGTCCGTAAACCGACTTTACAGACAAGCAATTTTTCTTTTATTAAGCCACGATCTCCTCCTAATTAGAAACAGTTATTATCATAAACATGCTACAATTGCGCAACATTTAATTGCGACTTTTTCCTAAATTTTATACTCGTCTTTTCTCAAAGTTAAAATCTTTATTTCATGATAAAACCTTATTGGTGATGTTTTTCAAAAAGGTCACGTGTGTAGTACTCACTACCGCTTGCGTGTATGACCAAGATGTATGAACGTGAGCGAAGCCAAAGAAGTATGTAAGGATCGTAGCGGATGGTGTTCTGTGGTTTATGCGAAAGGGTTTTCGGTATGTATGTATGGCAAATCGCTTTTGAATTTAGCTTAAGCGTGAAGCAACCATATACGAGTATATAGATGAACCATTAATAAATAAAAAAAACACGTCTGCAGGATAAAAGTACTAGTGTATATCTTATCTCAAAAACATTTTTAACCCGATGTAAATTAGGCCATCGACTTGTAAACAACTGTTACTGTTTTTTTAGATAAGTTTATATTTTCGGGAACTGCGCACAAACCGATAATGATGAACTGCATAGGTGGTCTTGTTGTTAAAAATATTTGTAATAATCCCAAAAAGAACACAGACTTCTGGATGTGTGATTTATTAGTACTGCATAGTATCATGTTTTAACATACTTATTTATTTATTTAATGCAACTTCAAAAAAGGAGGAGGTTCTCAATTCTCTCTCTTTGTATGTATGTATGGTGCACGATATAAGTATCGTGCACCATACATGGGTACTTCTCTGATTTTGTGCAAATCGCATGTCCGTGAATATTTTGGCGAATCTAATCGTCCTAAAAGCCCACCAATATTCAATATTCAGAAGAATCACGCATTACCTCATATTTTGATGATTCTGATGATGAAAATATTTTTTAATTTACCAAACCCAAAGAATTGACATTGTTAGGAATGTAGAACTAAGAAGTTTTTTTTTGAGCATACTTGTGGCTTTTTTTTTGTTAAATATTTTTTTATTTTATATTCATAAGAGAAATTATCTGCTCTGTTTTAACAATAATAATGTTAAAAAAAAAAAATATGTTTTTTAATATGTTTCGGCAGGAAACAAGAGCTTGCTATAACTTTAGTGATTTTGAATAAGTATGTTATTTAGCAGATATTACTCGTATTAGGCAGGATAGTTATGTTTCATAATTTATATAATTACGTTACATTAAGTAATTATAATTTTATATTTAATTCAACTCGTAGCTTCTTAAGACATGACTGATTAGATAACGAAACTTAGTTTGATTTGTGATAGGAGACTGAATATTTTTTTTTTGTTATATTTTAAAGAATAAACTCTGATTGTGTAAAACTTACGAACTTTTATTTACTTCATCTAATTATATAATTCAGCATTTTTTTTACTTCTACTATTTATTTATTATATTATTTTATTTATTTATTTTAACTTAACTTAGACTCATTTCATTACCAGTAATTTTTTTCATTCCCTTAGTCTCCAATTTCATTACCAACTCCACTGTTTTCATAACCATCAGCAGTACAGAATTTCATCAGTCAATATCTACTTATGTAATGCGTATAATATTGTATAAATTACATAAATAGTTTATGTTTTTGATACCAATTCTCGTGAATATGAAAATAAGGAATTGAAAATTTTCTCACAGTTCTGTCAGAATTGCACTAAATCATAGAAATACCCACATACATACAACACAATAATTTTTTTATCACCTTCTTGGCGAGGATAAGTCCTCGCCAATGAGGTGATAAAAAAAGGTTCAAATAAAAAAAGCTTATGTTGTTACAGACTTCCGAAACTACAGACATTTTACACAAATTAGATTTTTTGAAGGTGCTTGATATTTTATTCTATAAAAATCTGTTTTTATGATTCACTTTACGAATGGATATCTAACTTGTAACATCCGGTAATCCGTACTAAGGCTTACATATAACGATTTCAGGAACAAATTTAAATTTGACTTAAAGTGGCTCCATCCGTATCCAATCGAATAATAAGGAAATACATTATATATTCCCCCGGTTCAGCTTGAACTTTTCATTAGATCGATCTGCGAGAAACCTATTAAATCACAGGCCACACATTCAGCAAGACCCCGTACTCCTGTGAGTAACTAATCGGAAAATGAACCTCAGCACTAGGGTGGAATAATTCTACAAAACTTTAATCATCAACTTCCTAAATACAGCGAAAATAAATAAATAATGTTGGACAATCCACACATCTAGCCCCAAGCTAAGATGAGACTGTGTTATGGGTACTAAATGACTGATATACTTAATACAATACATTACATACATAAATATTTTTATTATACATAGCAAATACCCAGAACACCCGAAACAAATATTTGTAGATCGTACAAACATTTGTGCCAGGGCAGGAATTGAACCCGCAACCTCCTACGTCGCAGGCGGACCTTCGCCCGTTGCGCCACATCGGTCGTCAAATATCGCAATATTGTGGAACATATCCGTAATATTGTTTGTCCTCTGATTGCATTCCCTCGCGGGGTCTGCGATAACATTTTGAACCGTAGGTAACTTTATTTTGAACGGACGATAACAACAAAGTTGTAAAGATAAAGTTAATTGGAATAACATCGATAGAAATAGGCTAAAATGAACATTCAAATTTTGCTATTGTTTTGTTGTTGTTTTTTATGTTTTGCGATCCACACTGGTTCCCGTGGTGTATTAATAATTCCAGCCAGTTACTGTCTCACTACAAGGCAAAGGCCTCTTCTCAAACCGAAGGCACGAGTTTCAATAGCCACACTTGCTCACTTAATTAAATAAGAACTTTGACGCCTGAGTGTCTTGGTAGGCTTTTTATTTTATTTTGTTTTTGTGTATACATATGTATATAGCTAGTTTTATATTATGATTGCAAATATGGAAAAAGTGTTCTTACTGGCTTTAAATTCAATAAGTAAGTGAGTGAGTAATTTATTTACCAAAAAGCGTTTATAGGTACATCAGTATAGTTCAATATGTTAACTACAGTTCAGTAAGACCCCTGTCCTTTGAAGCAGGAGAATCCTATATATCGAAGGACACACACACACAGGTTCTTCAGCGAACTTGATAAAAAATATAATTCTGATGGTAACATATTTTGGAGGCTGATATATTTAGTGAGTGTGTTGATTTTGGGTTACTTGTGGGTGAATGCAGTCATCAGTCCAGATTCCCTTGCAAAGTTTTCCTCTACCAATGTCGTCAGTGATGTCTAAGATGAACTTAGAAAGTACTTAGCCGGTACGTGCCCGGATTTGAACCGACAACCATGTGCATAAGAGGCATCTCCTTGGTCGAGTGTTTTGCGTTACGGACTACGAAACCAGGGGTCGCGGATTCGAATCCCGTAAGGGGAAATGTTTCTGTGACGTACACGAGCATTTGATCCCGAGCCATGGATATTTATATCTTGATATAAGTATGTCTTTAGACAGCAGCAGCAGCTCGTGGCTAAATAAAAACAGTCGCACGGTTTGATCTAAAGTTAAGCTACGATTGCTGAGGTCAGTCTGTGGATGGTTGACCATTTGTAACATGTCGAGACTCCTCCGTGCCTCAGAAAGCACGTAATCCGTTGGTCCCGGTTGTCACTTGGAGATCTTTGACAGTCGTTACGGGTAGTCAGAAGCCCGAAAGTCTGACAACCAGTCTTGGGTTGTGGAGGTCAGATAGGCAGTCGCTCCATGTAAAATACTGACCCCAACATAGTTAAGAAAAGGCTAGGCAGATGATGATGATTTTTTAAGTATGTCTATCCGTTAACTTGTCACCATATGATAGTACAAGCAATGCTTAGTTTGGGGCGAGTTGATTGGTGTGTTAGTCCAAACAATTTATTTATATCTTTATATAAGAGGTGAGGACTTAACCACCTGGGACATCACGACATGCCCGAGGTTTATCGCGGACCACTTGCCCTCAACGGGAGGAGGCCTCACTCCCAGCTATAGGGACATAGTAATCTAACTATGTTAGGTATTCAATAAATAATGCAGTTTGTTATCAAAACAATATCTCATTATCTTATCAAAAAAACGAATACTTTTTGTATTAAATGTTGATATTGTGCTGATCTTATCGGTGTTGTCCTTCGGAAGGTCACGTGCTTTATTGGACTTGCAACTGAAGCTCGTGTGTGTCCCTCGAATAAATTCGAGTTATAATGATTTAAGCACGTGGGGTGGAGTCTCAGCCTACCCTTATGTTAGAGATCGCTTGGAATAGTAATATAGAGAGAACAAGCTTTTGCCCACGGTTTCGACCACGTTAATGTAGATTTCGCCAATAAGGATGTGTCCTAGGTCAAAATATATTAAGTGTAAAAAATATTGGACACGCATTTTTTGCACATCAAAGTTCAGAAGAAGGGGCTTTCGACGTCACTTCTACGTTAAAAGTGTAACACGGCGTGACGTCATCCGCAATTTCAACGCACTATATCGTCGTCATTTTTGGTTTACGTGACAAAAGAAAAAATACGTGTCCAGTTTTTTTAAGGACAGTACCCTATTCCTCGGAAAAAAAGGACTTTATTTGGATGGGAGACACTGTGTCTTGGAGGAGAGGTAACGTCCTTTTCTGTACCTCTAACAACGTATATGCAACATATCATAATGATCGGTTTATTATTTAAGGCGTGAAAGCGTGACAGACAAGCACACTCACTTTCGCGTTTATAATTCATATTACTAGATACCACAGATTCACGCGGACATTTCCGTGACTTTATCCGCATGAATGTCGGTTATCGCGGATGCAGATAATGTCGCGAATTAAAAACTATGATAAGTCCTTTCTCAGGATATTATATATATTATCTATCTCCTTGCCAAATTTCAATATGATACGACCAGCCGTTTAGTCTAGAAAAGGTATACAAACAAACCAACAAACGGAGTTATTTTCTCATTTACATTACTAGTAGTGAATTATATCGGTGCTCTAACCTACTGAGCTAACGAGTCTAAACGTAATGTAGGACGCCCTCTGACTAGGTGGGATGACAATCTGCGAAAGACTGAAAACAGTGCTATGGCGCTCATTAAGAGCGGGCTATGTCCAGCTGTGGACTAATATAGCCTGATGATGATGATGACATTATTGATATGTACGGATGGATGAATATGTACATAGTTCAGACTCAAGTGATTCAAACCGACAAATCTATTGTTTGTGTTCAGTAGGCCAAATGTTGTTGGTCGTAACGCTTTGAACTTTCCTAGCGTAGTGAGTAATTTCAATCGAATAAAAGACCACACCTACACTCGACATTTTAAGTCTTTTTCATATTAAGAAATTTGCCTTTGTGTTTTGTTTCATTTTGTAAGCTTAAGAAGATGGATGCCGCAATATTGTGAAACTTAAATAGAGAGTCGAAACTGTCTCTCCGAAATACAGACTCCGTGATCTAGCTACGGAGCAGAGTATCCTGTATAAATCTCCCCGTGCCAATATAGGTGAAGTGCGCGAGGTGAGATGTCATATCATACTAATGCTACAGATTGACAGCTCACTTCACCTAACTTTTTACGGGAATATTTTTGAATAGAGAAAACACTGGCAGCGCTTTACTGCCAATTTCAATAGCGTATCTCAATACAAATGTAAGGATCGATCTTCGTATGTAACCAATCAATGGCCAAGTTTGAAATCTTTAACTTTGACGGGGTGAGTTAGAAGCAGCAGTTAAAGATCGCGGGTTGAGGTTGAAATAGATTATTGAAATTAGTTACCTAAGAATTCGTGTGTACACGTTTGTTATTATAATAATTTAATACTTACTTTTTTTAAAAAAGGCCAGCTTATTCAGCATTTGCTACCACTGAAGTGTGACCTACTGTACCCTTAATCTCATAGTGTACGTACTTACGTAATGTACGCGTAAATTGTCACATCGTGATTCCATATAACACGATCGAATATAAAAAGAAATTATTTTCTGAAGTTCCACGGGATAATGGAAAACTTTAACGCCCGTTTTCTTTCAAAAGAGATGAAAGGTTTTCTCCTGTCAAGGAAGACATGAATTACCATAAAAATAAAGTAATAGATAACAGAGTGAAAGAACGCTGACTGACAGCGAGTGCTTTTTCCCGTGAATTATCTCACGTCCTACATCTTTGTTGAAAAGAAAGATTACACACCGATGTTTTCCTGTTTCTGTTTTTTTGTAACAGGTGAAATAAACCGATATTTTGGACTAATAGGATACTGATTATTGTCAGGAATATGGTGAGGGCAGGATGCGCCAGACACAGTAGGTAAATTCGACATCATAATTGCGTTACCATCGTAAGGCATGTCGTCTACAGCAAAAGACCGCGATCAAAATACGGTAACACAAATAAATAATATAAATAATGCTGGACTATCCACACAGCATCATCTAGCCCCAAGCTAAGCAGAGCTTGTGTTATGGGTACTAGATGACTGATATACTAAATACTTTTACATATATACATATATATTACATAGATAGAAAACGGGCAAAACGCGATTTTTAAACATGGGTAAGTCATTGAGTAGGTCACGAAGCTATATAGAAAGTAGGTGCTAACTTCCATTCAATAGAAATAGTTATGAAGGCGCCATTGATACTTGCGTAGTTAAAAGCCTGTATTGTGACGTCATAATAGTACCATGGTGTTTTTGTTCGCTATGTGATTCACTTTAGTGCAGGTCATGTTTGACGGTAGAGGGCGCGCGGTGGATTACGTCATAATATAATATCTGGCTGGAAAAACACTAAACACTTTTTAAGCGGAGACTTCTTTAGTCGCGTTGAGCGATTCTTAGTAGGTGCAAAACATGGTTTTGGTCACCGATATGCTAAAAAGATCTGCTGATCCTGCCCAGATCCCAATTTATTTATTTAGCGGAGCAAATCTTCTTCTTCCATATAGGTATCTCTATTTGCCGCCATCCCAACAGTTACCTTCTTCTTAGCCACATCATCTTTCACACAATCCAGCCATTGTTAATTTGGTCTTCCTATACTCTTGTAAACAAGGGAGTTTAAAAATATGTAGGTATATAATATATTTTTGCTGCGTCATATTTTCACGGTCTTATATACAGCAAGTATAATACTGAGGTCTAAGAAGCATAGACAAATCAAATTGAGCTTTTTACTAAATGCACATGCCTTTAAACGAGCAATTCTTGTACATAATATATATACACATATGTACCTATATATATAATCTGAATCTAGGGAACGGCACCATTTTCATGAAATTTAGTATGCAGGGGGTTTCGGGGGCGATAAATAGATCCAGCTAGGTTTTATTTTTAGAAAACGTCGTTTTATCTGAGCGAAGCTCGGTCAGACAGACATTTAATGTTAATTACGGTAGTTATACCAAAAAATACCATTTATTTTTTATTTTGTGTATCTTTGTTTGATGTAACCTCCGAAACGGCTTGACCGATTTTTACTGGCAGATTACTTAGAAAAAGAATTAGGGTACCGCGCCAAAACTGAAAACCCACCTTTTGTTCAATTCCACGCGGAAAACTTCGCGGGCGTAGCTAGTTATAAAATAAATGTACAATTGCTTATCAACAATTAGTTTTTAGTTGAAAACTGAGCTTCTATCCAATTATTTTAGTAACAGGAATCACGAGAGTATTCAAAACAATCTTTCCAACCGTGAACTGTTCCCATTTAAATTCAATTGATTAGTAAATGTAGAATTTCTTAACAATTAAACAGTAGAGGGTCAATGAACTTATAATGGGGTACTTTATTCCCCGAACAATGTTTTGCGTCCAAGGGAATTAATGTGTACAGACAACAGCGAAACCAATTTAGAAGTCGGTGACTTTGGTTTAGTCTGACCTACATGGTTGGTTACAGGAAAGGTGTGTAAAAAACCACTCCTTTTGAAGTCGATTAAAAGTTAGTTAACTTTTAAAAAACCTAATAAAAAGATACAAAGTTCAATTTTAGCAACCAACAATTTTTTTATCTTGGCTATCTTATATCCATAAAATCGTTTGTCCTGACAGACTATCAACTTTACTACCTACTATCTGAAATTGAAAAAAAAAATGATAACAATACAAATACAAATATTTATTCATACAACAACGGAATTCGCGAAAAAAAAAATACTCATGACATTTGGTCAAAGTCCAGAGAGAGGAGCTCGTGGCTTAATAAAAACAGCCGCACGGGTTGATCGAAGGCTAAGCTACGCTTGCCGAGGTCAATCTGTGGATGGGTGACCGTTCGTAACATATCGAGACTCCTCCGTGCCTCGGAAAGCACGTTAAGCCGTTGGCCCCGGTTGTCATTTGTAGATCTTTGACAGTCGTTACGGGTAGTCAGAAATCTGAAAGTCTGACAACCAGGCTTACCAAGGGGTATCGTGTTGCCCAGTTACTGGGTTGTGGAGGTCAGATAGGCAGTCGCTCCATATAAAATACTGGTATTCAGCTGCATCCGGTTAGACTGGTAGCCGACCCCAACATAGTTGTGAAAAGGCTAGGCAGATGATGATTTGGTCAAAGTCCGCCTGGACGAAGTAAAAAATATGATCACAAAATAGAAACCACTGATCTCAGAGAGCTCATGATATCATTAGTCATTGGCACGTAAGCCATCGATTAAATCTCGTCGCTATGTGCCTGTAACCGCCGATTTGGCACTAATTGTCTTTGGTTAATCCGTTTCTCTACCAAGGATACCATGTCCTCCATTTCCAAGGTTTGAAGGGTGGCACAGATGTTGTAAACAGTGGAAATTGCCCATTTCGAAGGTGAAACGTTAGCCTTGCGTGCCTTTATTCTCAAATTCAAGTGACACTTCGAAATTTCTATCCCTATAGCCGAAAATAAAACATAAATAAATCAGTATAAATAAAATAAAAATACTGTCTTTCACTTTCTATAAATAAAAATGTAATTCGGTTAGTAATCACCGATTTGGTAATTTATTTTATGTTCCGTAATATACCGAATAATGTTTTTTAAGGAAAGTTGAAAATTGGAAAATATGGGAAAACATTAAACTGCTTTTATCGATGGGATTGTTATATTAATCGAAATTTGAACTAGATAATGCCTGTAGGGTCAGCAAGTCTATACTAATATTAGGTCTTTACCTATGAAATTGCCGTTCTGCAGTACTGGCCATTTCAAATCAAAATATTTTTTGTTTGGCTAAGAATTCTAATTTCAAATTAATTTTATTTTAAAAACATGGTTTTTTTTTTCCAAAAGTAGTCATTTGTTTATTGATTAGTGTTACATTTTCATCGCATTTAAATCTTTTTCGTCATCATGGATACGTTAAAAATTCGAGTAATTATGGAATTCGTGGCAGCAACGCGGCACAAGCGGCACGCAACATCAACGACGTTTACGGAGCTAACACTACAAACCAACGCACTACCTGTTATTGGTTTGCTCGCTTCCGTTCTGGAAATTTCGACCTGAAAAATGAACCTCGCGGTCGTCCGAAGACTTTGGTCGACAATGACGAATTAAAGGCGATTGTGGAAGCTGATGATACACAATCTACGGCTGAATTAGCAGCAGCTTTCGACGTTAGCGTCAAAATAATATTGGTCCATTTGCGTCAAATTGGCAAGGTAAAAAAGCTTGACAAATGGGTGCCCCACGAACTCAATGATCGCCAGCGCGAAGTACGCGTCGAGACGTGCCTTGCACTGCTCAACAGACACACAAATGAAGGAATTTTGAACCGCATTGTTACCTGCGATGAAAAATGGATTCTGTTTGATAACCGCAAGCGCTCAGCAAGTTGGTTGGATCCTGGTTCAGCACCTAAACAATGCCCTAAACGAAAACTTACCCCAAGAAAAGTGATGGTCACTGTTTGGTGGTCTAGCGCCGGTGTGATTCAAAACAGCTTCTTACCAAACGGGGTGAGCATTGCTGCAGATGTGTACTGTGAAGAATTGAACACAATGATGGAGAAGCTGGCACATCTCCAACCAGCATTGGTCAATCGCTCGTCTCCGCTGCTCCTGCACGACAACGCGCGACCTCATACTGCACAGCAGACGGTCTCCAAGTTGCAAGAACTGGGGTTGGAAGCTCTCCGTCATCCGCCCTACTCACCAGACCTTGCGCCTACAGACTACTACTTTTTCCAGAATTTGGATAACATCTTGGCGGGAAAAAAATTCAATACCCGAGAGGCAGTACAAAATGCCTTTGAAGAATTTGTTGCCTCCCGTCCAGCTGATTTCTTTAAGAAGGGCATCAATAAACTGCCACTGCGTTGGCAAAGATGCATTGATTGCATGGGTGATTACTTCGATTAATACAAATAAAAAATACATGAAAAAAATTCATTTAAATTTTTTCATACAAAACGGCAATTTCATAGGTAAAGACCTATTATTATAGAGAGATAAAATTTGTTTGTAAGTTTGTATGTAGCGGGTAATCTCCGGAACTATTAATCCAATTCTAAAAATGTTTTCAGCGTTTGAAAGCTATGTTATTCTTTTAAATTGCTAGGCTATTATTATTTTAAAGGCGGTGGAGGGGATGCTAAAGTTCGATGGGAAAAGTACAAAAATCCACTCGATGGAAGTCACGGCCGAAGTGCTAGTAATCGACCGATGTGGTGCGGCGGGCGAAGGTCCCCTGCGACGCAGGAGGTTACGGGTTCGATTCCCGCCTTGGGACAAATGTTTGTACGATCTACAAAGGTTTGTTCCAGGTGTTCTGGGTATTTTCTATGTATAATAAAAAATATCTATCTATGTAATGTATTGTATTAAGTATATCAGTCATCTAGTACCCATAACACAAGCTCTGCTTAGCTTGGGGCTAGATGATGCTGTGTGGATTGTCTATTATTATTTATTTATTTAATAAAAATAAAAAAAACTTTTAAATAAAAATATTATTTACATCAAGCTTTTCGACACTGCAACATGGTTAAACAGCAACACAAGAAGTTGCTGCAACATTGTGCTCTAGTTTGGTTTAGGTAGGTAGAGGCATGTACTATGAATAAATGAAAGAAAAAAAAATAGCACAAGCGCAGGCATAAAATAGTAAAAAAAGAAAAAAAAACATGCCAACAACTTCTCCTCTAGCTAGGTCATGATAACTTCTGAGATTTTTTATGACACCAACACACCAGATCGACAGATTTTTAACACCATGTGACCTTTTAGGTCATTGACAAGACCATGACCGTATCGTCTCTAAGACTGCAACGTTATCCCATGGCTTAATTGTAATTATCAAATTATCATAATAAGGCTTATAGGGATGAAAAGGCATATAATAATATCGATATTGTAAAATTGATGAAGGTTACATGTATATCGATATAAATTCAGATGATAAGCGTTATTAACTTCGAAAGTTATGTCAATAAACAAATATGATAACTGCTACTCCGAATACTGATGAATGAGTTCTTTCGTTATTTAAAAGTGTGTATTAAGACTTCTTTTTGTCTTAATATACACTCCCGATTTGTGTTATAAAAAATATAGTTTAAAAAAAACTAAAAAAAACACGCTTTTATAGAAAATCCAACTAAAAAATAGAAAATAAAATTTAATAAATTTGGATTAAGAAAAGTGTAAATTAGAAAAAAATGTATATTTATGGAAAAAAGTGAGGGGTGCATAGTGTTAGTATTGAAGAATACACGCCGATACATGGAGCCCGCTGTGAATGACAGTAACCATGGAAAAAAAGGAAAATGTTTATAACTATTGACACTATGCACCCCACGCTTTTTTCCATAAATATACATTTTTTTCTAATATACACTTTTCTTAATCCAAATTTATTAAATTTTATTTTCTATTTTTTAGTTGATTTTTTTATAAATGGGTGATTTTTAGTTTTTTTTTTTTTAACTATGTAATTTTTTTTCGAATTATTGCATTGTCAGCGGTCTTTGACAGGTGTGCAAAATTTGAATGAAATCTGACCGTTTAAAGTGGGTCAAAATAGCGTCCAAAGGAGTCGGTTACAAACATACATACATACATACAGGTGAAACTAATATAAATCGTGTAAAAATATGCTTGAAGTTCCCGCAACATACTCCTCTCTTTGTTATTCATTTGGCTCTCTCTCTCGCTCATTCATCACTCTCCACATACACGCACACACACTATACAGTTATACACAATTAGTGAAGGAAATTGTCATAGTGGACACCACCATCATCTGCCTAGCCTTTTCCCAACTATTTTGGGGTCGGCTCCCAGCCTAAATGGATGCAGCTGAGTACCAGTGTCTGCAGCTTCTACTGTACTGTAAAGGTTGTATGCAATAACAGACCTCATTGTATATAGGCTGGTAGAACATTAGTTCTCTCTGGTTTCAACTACTTAAGAAATATAGGTATAGTTTAGAAGACGAAATATTGTCCAAGAGAAGATTCTTGAATGTAATAAAGTGATGTACGATTTGTTACTCAATAAACGCCATAACATTAGCGGAGCTCTATTATTAGCAACATTAATATAACCCGGTCTACAGTACCTACGTCTCTGCCTAACACTTCGGGGATAACATGCGTGACGTTATGATGTTATGTTAATTAATATGTAGTCTCCTGTAAACCAAGGGTTGCTCCTTGGTTTATAGGAGCAAGTAAGGAGTACAGCTACTTAATACTGTACCCACAGACATAGATCTACATAGATAACGCAATTATTACGATTTGTATTGAAACCAAGCGTGCCGACTTTTTAATACCTACTGTGACGTCACAACTGCAATTTAGTGACGGGGCATCCAAACCGATTCAAAGCTATCGATGCCGCCGATGCCCCTTCGCCTAATCGATCTAAGTTCCGTTACACGCTTTCGATCATGTTTTCCACTTTTACTACTAGCTTACATTATACCGTTAGTCTTTTTTCTTATCTTATGTATGTAGGTCTTAATATATATAACTTACGTGTCACGATGTTTGTCCGCGCTGGACTCCTAAACTACTTAATCAAAATCAAATTTGTACACCGTGTGCAGTTTGATCCAACTTGAAAGATAGTAAAGAAAAAAAAAATTACAAAAACGTTAGCCATAGCAACGCGTGGCCGGGTCAGCTAGCCAAGTATATATTTACATGAAAAATATATACTAAACCTGTTCTAGTTTTCTCTTCCTTGACAATGATGAAGGTTCTTGTGGTGTATCTTTATTCTGTAAAGCACAAATGAGTGTATGTCAGATATTTTTATACACGATTAAATAAAAACACTGTAAAACATTAATTCACTAACCTCGTCTTCATTGTCAATGAGTTTTAGTATATCTATAGTGGGGCATGCCGTTTTTTTCAACAATCTCAACTTTTTTCCTTCAATGAAACTAATATTTTCAAAATGTATAGAACAAATATGTAGTACTGTGTTTAGTCGGGAACCAGTCTTTCCGTCCCGTGGCCGCAATCCATTTTTCTTTTATGATTGGATCATGTGGGAAACTAAAAATAAATATTTTTAAATGCAATAGAAAATAAACACATTAAATATATAAAAATAGTCGTATAATGTTGAAAGGATAAACAAAAACACATTAAATACATCAACCCTAAAAAAATATCCTGCTTTTTATAGCTGTCCTGTAAAATTAGGTCATGCATATGAGCTATATCTACTAAATTGGCTTTTTTAATATCATTCGTCAGTCCGATATCAATTAAAATCGATTATTGATTTATGTTGTAGAACGAACAGCACTAGTTGCTAGAATTGACAGACGAATGACAAATTGACTGTATCACGAAGTCGAAGCGATGCGCGACAGTATCGCTTGTGCGATATTCATCGTCTCCTAACACACAACGTCAGATCAAACGGCCAAAGCAAACACGGCAACGTAATGTGAATAAAGTTTACTTACGGTAATATATATTTAGGAATATTCTGGAACGACACGCAGCTTGGAATACTTAAAAATAGTTTTAATATGAATTTACGTATAATATAATTTTAAAATAACTTACCTGTGATAGGAAATATGTTCCTGCCTTTGGGTGCTCGAAATTTTTGGGCTATTGCAATTAATTATCACGCAACGAGGCATTTTTTTAGTTTTTTGCGGACGTTCGGCTGCAACAACGGACGCGCGGGGACTGAAGTTAGCGGCAACCAACCTCGACGCTTGGTCGGGGTTAAGACACGCGAAGTACATGCATTTGCGTTATCTATGTAGATCTATGTCTGTGGGTCCAGGAGTGAGAGGCCTCGTTACCTCTTAAGAGGTAACGAGGCCCTTCTAAGTACTGATGGTGATCACCGGGGTAGTTTTAGTGAGGTAAGAATCCCACACTCCCTGGTCTTTTCCCCAAAAGTCCAGGCGCCTTAAGAAGGTTTCCACCCGTTAACAAAAAAAAAAGAAAAGGTACCATCTATCAGAGGATCTGCTTGTAACACTACATACTGTACCCATGTGTCATGTATTTGTTGGAGATCCTAAATAAATAAGTAAATATTTAAAACCTCGCCTTAATACCAATCTCTCAAATCATTTAATCTTGGGAAACACTTTGAGCATTGTTCCTTTTCCTATTGACATACTCAAAGTTGTATAACACGCCTCTAAAAAATCTGATGGGTACATAGCAACTCTCATGAGGAAAACTTTGCTATACAGCCACGTCTTGTAATAAAGGTACAATGTACGGAAATTAGATCATATTGCCGGGATGATATTTCTGTATGATACACGTAGTATTACAATGTTTATTTGAGAGTAAGAAAGAACAGAGAGGAAATTGTGATACTCGATCAAAATATTTACACATGATACAATTCATGACACACATTATTATTACCTGCCTGTTGCTCTCACACTACAACAGTGCAAAAGCCTCTTCTCATATAGAGAAGGCAGGAACATTAATGCAACACACTTAGAGATACCAGACTTATGTATATTACTTGAAGTGTATTGTATATCTATTTCCTCACCGTGCCTAATCTTTTTCCAAATATGTAAGTGTCGGCTTCCAGTCTTACCCGATGCAGCTGAATATTTTACATTGATGACTGCCTATCTGACCTCCACAACCCAGTTATTGGGCCACACGGTACCCCTTGGTATAACTGATTGTCAGAATTTCGGGCTTCTAAAAATGCACTAAAGACAGCCGAGACCCTATTCCGAGGCACGGATCAGTGTCGATAAGTACTCATCCACGGGTCGTCTTTGGCAAGCGTTGCATAAACTGATGGACTCGTAATGCTGTTATGATATAGCCATCAGCCTCTCAATTTAAACAAAGTCAACTTGTTGGGTACACGAAGATTATTTTATATCTTTAACTCAATGTCTCCCTTTGATCTCTTTTCCTCACGTTTTTTTAGAATTACATAGTTACGTATTTTAGTATATACGGGTAGACCACGTAGACGTGATCAGAGGCACGTAAGCCTTGGACATAGTTTACAAAAGAGCTTTTATCTGTTACAGGGTCAAAAGGCTTGGTATTTACTGAGCTTTTCCTTATATTAACTCGATCAGAAGTTTTGGTAGTTTCATGTGCAAGAGCCAATTGGCCAGCTGTGTTAGCAGTTATCTCACGAAAAGTAGACCAAAAAAGTTAGCAGAGTAATTGGTATGGGATGAGCCACTCTTAACGTAAGTTGGCAAAAAAGTGTTTGCGTCTAAGAGAAAATGTTAATATTATACAACATTCAAATTTCCTTTATTCTGACACGAAAAATCCATAGTAATAATAGATAATTAACATAGTAGAGATCTTTATAACTAGCGTTAGTAATCTAAATACATGAAAATGAATCCGTGTTTTTCTTGGTCACGTCATAACTCGGGAACGACATTACCGATTTCATTCATCTTTTGTTTTTAAGTTTTATAATACTTTGCAGAAGGGACTTACGGAAAGCAAAATTAAAACAATTGCGCAGAAAATTGGAAAATTTCAGAAAACTTAACGAATTATGTAACTACGCGGGTTTGGGAGTTCGCGCGTATCATGATTGTGAATTCTAATCACGGGTAACACCGGCGGGTGGTGCTAGTTTATTAATAAATATAAGTAGTATGTTAGATTGCACAGAAAATGAACCAGTAAGATACTAGTTTGTCACTCGGCCTCTCCATAAACTGCCTCAAAATCGGAGAATAGACAATATCTGCCAGTTACCTATAAGTACAATATTTATGTTCAATATAGCACATTTTATTTCTTTAAAACGATACAACTATTAATGCATGAAGTAATATATCACAGGGCATCTAAATATTCATCCGCACCACTGTCAACGGGAAAAGTGCCCAGAAGGCTGGCAGCATTGCCACGTTGAATGGCAATGCTGATTCTTTGACCAAAAAAAGGCCAGCCCTCTGGTCACGTGAAGAGTCGACCAATTTATGTTACATGTTATGTGATACTTATCCGTGACTTGTCCTCAATTGTCATTGGAAAACCACCGTCAGACAGTACCTGGCATTACCGGTTAAATATACCTTATGATGCAACCTTGAGATATGCCATTTTTTTATTGTTATCTTTCGTTTCATACTGTTGCCCACTAATAATTTTTCTGTATTTCTTTGTTATCAGAACTATCCCTGTTATAGTTAATAACTAATAAGGTGTAAAGTGTCTAAAGGTATGTTATCCACGAATCAAACGGCGTGATCTTCACGATGTGGGTCAACGAACAATAGCTCACGATGGGACATTGTTCAACGATGTTTGTAATCTGCACGATATGATCGATCGAAAGGGTGAGTCTTCAATGAATGCCGAAGCTGTAAGATTTTGCTCAGCGAATAATTTTATCGTGTTTCAGCCTGTTGCTCCAAGCATATACTACCTTTTCGCAACTATGTTGGGGTCGACTTCCAGTCTAACCGGATGCAGCTAAATACCAGTATTTTATATGGAGCAACCTGTCCGACCCCCACAACCCAGTTACTGGGCAACACGACACCCCTTAAGGTAATACTGGTTGTCAGACTTACGGTCTTCTGACTACCCGTACTACTTAAAGACTTGGAGGAGTCTCGCTATGTAATGAACGGTCACCCATCCACAGACTGACCTCAGCAAGCGTAGCTTAACCTTCGATCGACCCGAGCGGCTGTATTTATTTAGCCACGAGCTTCTCCAACCACATACCTAGTACTTAAAGCAAAATGTTCATAACTCATACATAGAACTAGTTAGTTTTGAGTTTTGGAACCGAACTCATAAAGCATTTCTACGTAAATGAAGTCTGCCAAACTACACCACAGAACAGTACATGAGTCTCACTAAAACATTCTTGTGACAAGAATATTTTGTACGATTTACAAATATTTGTTTCGGGTGTTCTGGGTGTTTACTATGTATAATAAAAATATATATCTATGTAATGTATTGTATTAAGTATATCAGTTATCTAGTACCCATAACACAAGCTCTGCTTAGCTTGGAGCTAGATGATGCTGTGTGGATTGTCCAGCATTATTTATTTATTTATTTATTTATTTATATTATACTGGCGTCTGTACTTAGCCATTAAATCGCGTAATTTGAACTTAGAAAGCCGTAATTATGATATTTTTTTATTATTGACTAATTAATTAAGATAATAATAAACGTAATTATGATAATTATTTACGATCGCGAATGACTTTTTTAGTAACATACAATACTGAGCTGTAAATTGCATAAAACCTATGAAAAATAAATTTTCGTGGGTTGCCTCCACCTCAACTGCCAGTATTTAGATCCAGACGATAGTCTCGTAGCAATTTAACGATTGACGTCACAATACTATGACAAGTGCGGGGGCGCGTCACAACGTCATCAGATACTGACCTGGCCTATTTAATTGACACTACTTGTAACTGTTTATGTTGGGATTTTTTTGGTAATATGTGTATTGTTGGATCGGCCTCTTTGGCCTAGTCATCGGAAAGTGTTATTGAATTTTCCCATCTGGTATATCGCAGTAGCAGCCTGGAGTCATTTTCAGATTGGTGCCAATTGGCTTAAACATGTATAGGTGTATTATAGGTACAACTATGCCTTACCCTTACTGGCGGACTATAGGAGTGATGTTATCGTATCGACTGTGTATTATGCAGTATTAAACGGCTTTATATACATAATTTCTCTGACATTGCGCGAAACTAATTCCATCAAAAAGTTTATTCGTGTTTTTAATCATAGGTCTGGACGCCTGAAAGTGAACTACATAAATTCGACTTTACTAGACATTCATGAATATACATCAGGTGAACTCAAGCCATTTGCGTAAGTAGAGAAACATCGAGAAAAATTACAATCTCTCACGCGTTTCTCATTAGGAAGTCACGCGACGCTAACAGGTGGGCAAAGAGTAATGACAGACAGAAGTAGAAGGTACACCTTAGCGTTTGTAAAAGGGTGAACATTACCGCGTTACCTATTAACCTTATGATAAGTAGTTATCTGACGACCGATGTGGCGCGGCGGGCGAAGGTCCGCCTGCGACGCAAGAGGTTGCGGGTTCGATTCCCGCCTTGGGACAAATGTTTGTACGATCTACAAATATTTGTTCCGGGTGTTCTGGGTATTTCCTATGTATAATAAAAATATCTATCTATGTAATGTATTGTATTAAGTATATCAGTCATCTAGTACCCATAACACAAGCTCTGCTTAGCTTGGGGCTAGATGATGCTGTGTGGATTGTCCAGCATTATTTATTATTATTATTTATCTTGAAGATGATGCGCCAGGATAACCCACGAAATTAATATTGCAGTTTTTATGGTATTAATAAAGCGACTGTTACAATCATGAATATAGTGTTGCACATATTCTGCCCTATCGCTTTGATCAAGGATTCTTCGCTGGGCAGTCATTGTTCAAAAGCAAGGGATTTAATAGGATCCACTCAATCATACCTCTCCTTGCCGTGGTCACCAGAGATTGGTAAATAGGTATTCGATGAAGTCTTCTGTCAACGGTGTACCTATGTAAGGCCGTGTAAATAATACCTTGAAGATCAACTTTGGTTGATTATTATCTGTGAAAATATAAAGAAGAAACCTTTTTATTTTTAATGATGACAAATCATCCAATGACTTCGCCCGTTCTGGGTGGAACGCGAGGGCGTGTTAGACTTTTACTTACTAAAACCCATCCGTGTTTCGTCCTTGCCCTTTACCTTCCAGGGTCACGGTAACTTTTTCGAATATCTCGCAACCCTTGCAGATACGGGTTTGACGACACGGTTGGCGCGGTGGTTGAGCCATCGGCTGCTGCGCCGCGTGTTGTGGGTTCGATCCCCACACGGAACAAATATTTGTATGACCTACAGGTAGTTGTTCCGGGTCTGGCTGTTTGTGTATGTGAGTTTAAATGTTTGTAAACGCACCTACGATACAGGAGAAATTCCTAGTGTGGGGCAATGTTTAAAAAAAAAAAAAATGAAGAACCCTGCAATTACTATGTTGATACATGTAACAATACGAGTGTCTGGTCAACTTTGTGCTCGGAGTTAGTCTTCTGAAGTTATTCTTATTCTGTGGCACTCTGAATAGAATGTTCCAGACAGTTCTGTCAATCAATAAGTATTTGCTACAACTACTTACGTGTATTATATGTATAAAAGATTAAAAGATATTTTTTTCAGTACGATTTATAATAGGTCTTTACCTATGAAATTGCCGTTTTGTATGAAAAAATTTAAATGAATTTTTTTCATGTATTTTTTATTTGTATTAATCGAAGTAATCACCCATGCAATCAATGCATCTTTGCCAACGCAGTGGCAGTTTATTGATGCCCTTCTTAAAGAAATCAGCTGGACGGGAGGCAACAAATTCTTCAAAGGCATTTTGTACTGCCTCTCGGGTATTGAATTTTTTTCCCGCCAAGAAGTTATCCAAATTCTGGAAAAAGTAGTAGTCTGTAGGCGCAAGGTCTGGTGAGTAGGGCGGATGACGGAGAGCTTCCAACCCCAGTTCTTGCAACTTGGAGACCGTCTGCTGTGCAGTATGAGGTCGCGCGTTGTCGTGCAGGAGCAGCGGAGACGAGCGATTGACCAATGCTGGTTGGAGATGTGCCAGCTTCTCCATCATTGTGTTCAATTCTTCACAGTACACATCTGCAGTAATGCTCACCCCGTTTGGTAAGAAGCTGTGTTGAATCACACCGGCGCTAGACCACCAAACAGTGACCATCACTTTTCTTGGGGTAAGTTTTCGTTTAGGGCATTGTTTAGGTGCTGAACCAGGATCCAACCAACTTGCTGAGCGCTTGCGGTTATCAAACAGAATCCATTTTTCATCGCAGGTAACAATGCGGTTCAAAATTCCTTCATTTGTGTGTCTGTTGAGCAGTGCAAGGCACGTCTCGACGGGTACTTCGCGCTGGCGATCATTGAGTTCGTGGGGCACCCATTTGTCAAGCTTTTTTACCTTGCCAATTTGACGCAAATGGACCAATATTGTTTTGACGCTAACGTCGAAAGCTGCTGCTAATTCAGCCGTAGATTGTGTATCATCAGCTTCCACAATCGCCTTTAATTCGTCATTGTCGACCAAAGTCTTCGGACGACCGCGAGGTTCATTTTTCAGGTCGAAATTTCCAGAACGGAAGCGAGCAAACCAATAACAGGTAGTGCGTTGGTTTGTAGTGTTAGCTCCGTAAACGTCGTTGATGTTGCGTGCCGCTTATGCCGCGTTGCTGCCACGACGGTACTCATATTCCATAATTACTCGAATTTTTAACGTATCCATGATGACGAAAAAGATTTAAATGCGATGAAAATGTAACACTAATCAATAAACAAATGACTACTTTTGGAAAAAAAAATCCATGTTTTTAAAATAAAATTAATTTGAAATTAGAATTCTTAGCCAAACAAAAAATATTTTGATTTGAAATGGCCAGTACTGCAGAACGGCAATTTCATAGGTAAAGACCTAATATCTAAAGTAATATTATGAACAGGAAAGATTTCTTTGTTTGTGATGGATAAACCCAAAAGTACATAATAAAAATAGTTTATTTATTTGCTAGAAACACCCTACAAAGTTAGTATATTATAGGGTGCAGTTCATAATATCTCGCTGACACAGCGGCATGCAAATTAAACAGTTAACTTAAATTAAATATTTTACATAAATCATCTTCAAGAAAATCAATAATTATTGAAATAAAACAAAAAAAATACTTTACCAAAATAACTGACTTAAAAATTATTTCAGCTTAGAAAATAAATTAGTAAAAACATTCATTTAGCACAGAATCAGGCATGAAAAGAATATAAAAACAAAAGAGATTTGTAATTACAGAAAAACAAAAAAACTTAATCCTGGGCTGCGCTAAATAGGCCCAGTTCTTTAAAAATCTCAGACAAGTAGTGTCTGACGCTGGGTTTTAACTTGGCCTGAGGTTCAGGGTTAGGATCAGTTGAAATGATAGCTACATTATTAAAGACATACAACATAAGCTTTTTTTTTTCAAAACTACGCTTTTCAGCCTCCACTATGTTAAAGTTCGAAGGCAAAAGTACGAACTCCACGCGTAAGAAATGGTTGTTACGAGATAATATTGAAAGTTTCTTTTCTGAATACATTGTCTTAAAGAAAATGTCATACAAGTAGTTTCCGTATGCCAACCCAAGTTTATCTTGGACTTCACTGACATTAGTGAAGGACCTGGACCTGGACCTGGTATAATTAATTTAGGTCTGATATCGTGAACTCGAATAGAGCCAACGTGGAGATCAATGCTAATGCCTTCTCCGTACTTATATTTTATTTTTTTTCTTTTAAAAAACGTTGCCCCACACTAGGAATTTCTCCTGTATCGTGGGTGCGTTTACAAACATTCAAACTCACATACACAAACAGCCAGACCCGGAACAACTACCTGTAGGTCATACAAATATTTGTTCCTTGCGGGAATCGAACCCACGACACGCGGCGCAGCAGTCGATCGCTCAGCCACTGCGCCAACCGTGCCGTCAAATATATGAAAAAACCTTTGCCTTACATAGGAACAATAGGCTGGTCTTGTGGTTTATTATTGTTATCATTATTGGAATTTAATGTCTACGTATTATAATTTAGTAAAAACATCCTAGCCGCGTCTGTGTATTCCAAATTTTTTTTTTTTAAACATTGCCCGACACTAGGAACTTCTCCTGTATCGTGGGTGCGTTTACAAACATTTAAACTCACATACACAAACAGCCAGACCCGGAAGAACTACCTGTGGGTCACACAAATATTTGTTCCGTGTGGGGATCGAACCCACAACACGCGGCGCAGCAGCCGACGGCTCAACCACTGCGCCAATCGTCTCGTCAAACTGTCGAATGGGTGAATCTTTTTCAGGGAACAAAATCCTTTTGTAATCCGATTATCACGTGGACAATCGGGCCGGGGATAATGACAAAACAATGATGAGATAACAGAAAATAAAACCGCCATTGTTGAAAAATATAAAGAAAGAATTTGGCAGAGAAAATAATAGATTTTCCCTAATCATAACAATGTGGACAGATGTAGGTCGATTGTTCGACATTTGTTGGTCTATTTGTGGCGGATTGACAGGCAAACTATCAACATCTGCATGGTCTTTTCCCAACTATGTTGGGATCGGATTCCAGTCTATCTGTATGCAGCTGAATTCCACTATTTTACTTGGAGAAACTGTATGACCTTCATAACCCATTCACTGCTTTATACTCTCAGACTTTTGGTCTTCTGAATACGTGTAACGACTGTCAAAGATCTACAAATGATAGCCGGGACCAACGTCTTAACGTGCTTACGTAATAGATGATCGGGTATCCACGAACTGCCATTGGCAAGCGTGCCGTAACCTTCGATCAACCGTCCTATATACTCGTTAGAATACAGCCACAAGCCCAGGCAAACTAGTCAGCTCAAATGTTTATGAGGTCCTTTTTTCTTTCAAGCGGTATTGTCAATTCCAGCAACAAATAGCCTCGCAACTGAAGTTGCTGCGTCTGCGCAGTTCCTTAAAATTATATGAAAATCAACTGGTACCTAAAAGTTGCTACATATGCTAAGCGCCGAATATATAATACTTGTCCAGTTAAATAGTGGACGCGGAAGAATTCAATAAATATGTATTGCAGTTTCCATTGTAATAGGAACCGTAGTAGTGGGTTAACATTTTAAAGCGAGTTACAAAGGTCAGGTGAAGTTCATAAGAACTTCATTCGCGCATTACACGCCGAATAGATTTGACTTATGAAGAAATTGGGAATTTTTTTAAATGTCTCCCAATCATCCAATATAAAATTTTTAGTTTTGTCTATTCTAAACGAACATAATAGTATATCAATTCGGCATCGTCCTGGATTAACCTACTCTTTGATCTTAAATCTTAATCTGGTCTTTACTAGGACTATTACATGTTTGCAAAGCGAAAAGTCGTTCGTAGTTTATAGTTAGATACATAACTAATAAAATAAAATAAATAATCGCCTTGTTTTATTTTTGTTTGTTTTAATGTTCAAAACCACAAATGTAAAACAACAATAAATAATAACATAAATAAACAGTCGTACAATACTCTGATGTATATTTAATATTCAACATTTATTAGAATTGAGTTTTGAAATACAAGAAGCACGCCATATTTTTATTAGTTTTTTTTTTATACAAAACGTTGCCCCACACTTGGAATTTCTCCTGTATAGTGGGTGTGTTTACTCACATACACAAACAGCCAGACCCAGAACAACTACCTGTAGGCCATACAATTTTTTTTCCGTGCGGGCATTGAACCTGCGACACGCGGCGGAGCACTCAGCCAATGCGTCAACCGTGCCATCAAAACTTCAAATTAACTTTGTAATAAATAAAAGTTGGACAGTTCCTAGATAAGCGAATGAC
Source organism: Phlogophora meticulosa (assembly GCA_905147745.2). NCBI lineage: Eukaryota > Metazoa > Arthropoda > Insecta > Lepidoptera > Noctuidae > Phlogophora > Phlogophora meticulosa. The sequence continues at coordinate 4,402,302 of LR990534.1, forward strand.
ATTTATTAAAACAGTCAAAGCTATTCATAAAATCTTCTAAGTGGAAAGTTTTCAATACCGTCTACACAAAAAAAATACAGGTAAGCTTTATCGTAAGTTTAAGTTTAATAATTAATTATAATTTGGGGGTATGAGGTACGGGGTGTGAAGTTTCTCATTCACCGCCTTGGGAGGATCCACCCACCACACGGCAATTGTGGGGTTCTAGTACCTATTTATGTTCAATCGCGCGGATAACTTTAATATCGCGCGATGTAGGATACGTCAGATTTAGTTAGTACGTGGGGCGATAGATGTCGCTACAATAATTTCTGGAATTGATCCTTAGTTATATTTCAATTATTTTCCAAGGAATACCACACAACTATTTAGGGTTGAAGTTAAGGCTGTTTTGTATCAAATTGTTTGGGCTATTCAATGGAGAATAAATCATTTATAGAATTTGTCTCGTCACGTCTGTTAAGCATGAGGTTGATTCCCGGGTCGAGCAATGTGTTATTGGAATTTCTCAGTAGCAACCCGGAGACTGGATGCGTGCCTGTTTGATGGCAATAGGCTCACCCCTTTAACATGGGACTTACAAATATAACTATTGTATTGTTGGTGTTCTGTAGGTACGCCACTGCCTAACCATTCAAGGAATACAGGCTCAATGTTTGTGATCCAAAATAGCAGTAAGAGGGTTATAATATAGCCTTCGATTGAATTGGCTCGAGCGAAGCGCCCGTGGGCTACTTTACAACTATTTATAACTAAAGTTTTCGGACAGGAAAAGCTGCAGACTATTGACAAGTGAAGTTATTTATAACTGAAGATCTTTTAACTATATTTTCGCCATAATTAGCGCCTATTTCAGCATGAAAGGACACAATGTTATAGTTAAAAAGAATAGGGTAGTTTCCTTAAAAAATCTGATTGGTCCGAAAGTTGGATTACTCAAAAATACTGGACACGTATTTTTTCTTTTGTCACGTAAACCAAAAATGACGATGGTATAGTGCGTTGAAATTGCACGTGACGTCACGCCGTGCAACATTTTTCGTTAAAAGTGTAGCATGGCGTGACGTCACAACACTTCTGAACTTTGATGTGCTATATCATTGTCACTTTTTATTGAATTAAGTAAGCAAAAAATACGTGTCCAATATTTTTTGGTAATCTTACTGACGGACTAAATAGACTTAATATATTTTTACCTAGGACACATACCTAACAATTATTAGTTTCTCAATTCAAATTTGTTTATGCGTGTAAGTTTTGCATGTTTTAATTTTAAAACGTGTATGATCTCCTATGCTATAATAACACCTCTGTATAGACTGTATACCACGTTTTACGCAAATAAATTATCTTAAAATTGAACCTTGTATTTTCGACCTGGTTTCACTGGCTCTAGCATCTGTTATCCGTAGCTTCAATTATAAGTCTTTATGAATAGACAAACGTAGACTCAACTTATCTAAGACAGAATTAAACATTTTCACGTTCGCTTCGTTTATTCTTAAATTCTAGGTTCTCTTTACAGGTAATTGTGTTAGGAAATAGCATAATGTTTATTTGACTGTTAATCTGACTACAGGGCCAGATTTTAAACCTATTTTCGTATACAAAACATACCTTTAAAGTATTTTAACAGCAAACGGGCGCTAAAGCCGCTAGAGGTAAACCTTGAATCTCAGACATCTTTCAAAGCATATCTTTGTATCTTTATTGGCTGCAAGAGTGTATGAGTCACGGAATTATTTGCTAAATGTATTACGAAGATATTGCACCTTCATAACGATAAGATCATGTCTTTTGTTCTACAATGAATACTATACTTAGTGTGAAGTGAGTGGGCGTTTTGAAGGACTGCCTCAGCCTAATTTGAATAAATGAATTTTGATTTAGATTTCATATTTATCATTATTTTATACCGATGCTGATTAAATTGTCATATACATATAAAGGCCAGCACTTTAAGCTACCCTAATCTGTCGAAATTTCTTTGATAGTTTTCAACTTTATTACAAATAGATAAGGCTCATGTTAAATTGGAAAAAAATGACAGTTAGGGATAACTTGATGTGCTGGCGTCTGTACTATGATCATGGAAATTTAATTGTGTGTTATCCCCCTTATGAATGAACTCTTCCGCCAATATTATTTGGAATGTTGGCACCACTAGTGGCGCAGACAGTTTTAGCGCAGGATATCATACACAATGAATGGTGACATTAATGGTTATGACAGCTACTCATCGCTTGCAAACATTTAAATATATTTCAGTCGGTATTTCAATTAGATTGTTAAGTCTTAAGACCGCGGCCATTGAGGTACGGCCGAAGTGAGTAGCATACCGTGTTTAAGCCATGGCCATTTTTTACAACACAAAACTTTTTTCAATATTGGTACCAAAATAAAAATGTTTATTGAAATAAAAAATATGGATGCAGTCAGTTTTAACCTTCTGGCACTGAACTAGCGTAAACTGTAATAAAGGAGCCAGGAAATAAACGGTTACTTATTGAACAGTTGCTGTATCATTCAATTGGTTTCACAGTATGAACGATCGACTGCTTTTTTTTTTTTTTAAAAACGTTGCCCCACACTAGGAACTTCTCCTGTATCGTGGGTGCGTTTACAAACATTTAAACTCACATACACAAACAGCCAGACCCGGAACAACTACCTGTAGGCCATACAAATATTTGTTCCGTGTGGGGATCGAACCCACAACACGCGGCGCAGCAGCCTCGACGCATCTTGTGGGTTCGATCCCCGCACGGGACAAATATTTGTATGGCCTACAGGTGGTTGTTCCGTGTCTGGCTTTTAAGTTTAAATGCTTATAAAAGCACCCACGATACAGGAGAATTTACTGGTGAGGGGAAAAGCTTTAAAAAAGGTTAAATTATCTCACTCACTCTCAATTACTTCATTGCAAGACGATAAAAAAGGCTCAGTCATAATATGATAAATCTGAAGAGTTTGTTTTTTTCTCTGTTTCAAAGCGCTAATTTCCGGAAATACCACTCGGAAAAGACAAAAAAACTGCTAAAGCAAAAAAAAAAAATGCTAAAGCATTTAATAACCCATTTTGTGAAGACAAAACGCTAAGACCCGGGAGGGCACGGCCAGTTCATCAATAAACATTATAACTATCACAAATTCTCATTGTAAGACGATAAAATTTACTCAGAATATTTAACAAACAATCAACGCTGGCTCTGGCTCCAATAATCCGATGCGTTTGTTTCAAACTGAACATCAACTCACTCCCTTACTTTCAATATTTGTCGTCCCCTTTACGCCACAAGCTCCCAGTACACATACACCTATCACCGCTCTCATACATCAAATAGTATTAATCATGAAGAAAATAACACGACTAATCTCAATACGTTATCAGCAACATAATTACATGTCACCGACTTCCGCGTCACTTATATTTATCACATTATTATAATGAATTCCAAAGTAAGACGCTACAATGCTAAGATTATTGCGAAGATTTCTCGATTGTAAACCGACGAAATAAAAGGAGGAGTTTCTCAATTAGATACATATTTTTTTGTTATGTGTAAATTTTTATTGTAAAGTCCGATTTCGATAATTCTTTTTTTACTGAGAAAATATCTTAAAGTTGGCCCCTTTAACATAAGAAATCCACCCCTAATTGTTGTACATGTACACCTTCTGAATGTTTGTAAAAGGTGTTGAGCATTTGACATTAGGCTATTGTAGCTTCAATAAATAATTAACTGGTGGGACAGTTAATATTTTATTAAAAAAGAAGATGACAGATCATTTCGATAGTCAAAAGATTTTTCGCATAAAATTCAAACGAATTTAAAAAAGTCGGTAGCAAAAATGAATAAAATGAAATAACCAAAGCAAACGACTACCGAAATTACAGTTATTTTACACTTTTTATTGCTTTTCAATCGAGATTCGAGATCGGTTGAATTTTATGCGAAAAAGTTTTTGACGATCGAAATGATCTGTCAGTTTCATGATCGTCAAAATCATAGTATTTTTGTAAGCAAATCTGTTGCTTGCAAAAATAAGATGTTTATCGACTGTTGCTTACATTAACTCGATATTGTTTCATCCCACGTTGGTCAGGCATAGGATCTTTACAAGAAACCAAAATATGCAATTTTACTGACTGGTTGAGATTGATTCCTAAACTATCGACCGAGCCGGTCGATACGAGTGAGCGATGAAGTGGTTTGTGAATATCACCCGCTAAAGTAAAACACAAACAACTCAGTTCCCCGGTCATTTCACCCATATTTTTGAGGGGAAAATACAGACATGCACTACTGTCAAAGAACTACTTATTTATAGCATCACTACCTTCTATACAAAAACAAAGTAAAATAAAAACGGGAGGAATACTAACAAGCGTCAAAGAACTCCTCCGCGTCGCTGTCATCTGGAAACGTGCCCAGAAGACTGGCAGCATTGCCACTTTGGATGGCAATACTGATTATCTTCCCTGAATGTGCTGAACACGCCGTACCTAAGTATAAAACGTAAATCACATTTGGATTAAGTTGTTGGGCTTTACGAAATACCCACACTCCTCGATGAGTTCATCGTAGTTAGAAAGCAATTACCTAATATAATTTGGTCGTCTATAGGCGCCAAAGTGAAGAGGAACGACAAAGCTGCTCGTGCCACAAGATTAAATCGATCGCGCCTTCCCTAACTATTTTGAGGTACGTACTTGTACCTACGGGGACATAAGTTCGAATAATATAATAAAAACAGTATTTTTTAATTGGGACAAGCCCGCCACACTATTCCTAAGCCACTGCAACTCTTGAAAACCAGAATAAACAGTGGCGACCACCAGAAAAGCTTCGAGACAATGAAGCCCGACGAGTCCCGGAGAAACGATTCATCTGTCTTGGCTCCCGCAACGAAATTAATCAGAAAAGAACAGGAGTTAAAAAAATACATAATTTCCACTTCCCTCCATATAAAAGCAGGACACAGAGTAGACAAAGGGCCTCATGCTTAAAACCAGTCAGCTACTGTCTCACTGCAGGGCAAAGGCCTCTTCTCATGCAGAGAAGGCGCGATGACTATCAATCACCACGTCTGGTCTGGAAATGCCCAGCCATTTCTCACAATATTATGTTGTGATGACTGAATTTAGTATTTGTTTGAACTATTACATATACTTACTCTGATATGAGTAATATCACACATTGCGTACTAAACGATAAACATTTGATTTCGTCTCATAATATTTGTATCGACCCGTTTGCGTCACAGTTTTTGTACTTACAATCTATTACTTATATTAAATGTCCTTAGACATTTGACGGATACTTAACCTGATAGTGCTTTTACATGTAGGTATCTATACACTAATACAATGGTTTGATTGTTTGAATGCGTTAATAGCTGGAACAGTAGTATCTCCAGAAATTAGCGCGGGAACGGCAAGGTAAAAATATAAAAGTGTACATTCATATTTGGAACTATCTTACACCACAAAATGATATTCTTTTTTTAAACAATTATTCTTTTCTTTCTTGTTTATTTGTCGCCAGAATAAAATCTTGGTAGTGTTTCCACTTTTTGATGAGATATTATAGCGTAGTCTAAACTTACTTATTATCCGAAACAGACAAAACTTCGCTGTCATTTCCAAATTGAGAAGGTGAAAAGGTCACGAGTGACTGACTATTTTATAATACGGTAAGAATAAAGGACACAGGGTTCATGCCACGGACGTGTACTATCCTACTCTTAAAGTTTGTGTCTATTCTATCACATAACATAACACCACGACTGCATTTCCCCGTAGGGTAGGGCAGAGGTCTAACTACAGTACACCTACATTTCACCAGTTATGTTTTAGTTCCCATGTAATATCCAGACTCCGCGCTTCTACTGAGATATTCCTTATGGAAAATCCCAATAACAGGTTGCTCGACCCGGGAATCGAACCCATGACCTAATGCTTAGCAGTCGCGCTTACGACTACTAGACCAACGAGGTGGTTAACGGCGGTCTATTCTAGAAATAACGAAAAGAGTCCGGAATATTAAATCAGTCGGAGTCATATGCCCCCGGGATAAGAACACGGTAGGATAGTCGTGAGAACCATAGTTTGACGCGCCGTTTCTGGGTAGGCAAGAGGGAAAAAGAATAACATGACTTTACATAGTCAATGAATGACATGATAAGTATTTGATAAGCAAAGAGGAATTAGTGCTATGTGTGCATGGATGCAGCTGAATACCAGTATGTTACATGGAGCGATTACTTATATGAGATAAGGATAATCCTTCTTAAGACTGGTTTTCAGAGTTTCGTGTGTGGGGTAGGGTAGGGTAGGGTAGGGTAGTCAACTACCCTTAACGACTGTCAAAGATCTACAAATGACAGCTAAAACTAGCGGCTTAGCGTGCTTTCCGAAGCATAGGTATCGTGTATATGTGTGTGGGTCACCCATCTACGGACCGACCTCAACAAGGGTTGCTTAACTTTGAAGATTTACCTGTGCAGCGATAATTACTTAGCCACGAACCCCTGAGATTATTCAAGTGCAATATTTAACTAACGAACATCTTTAAGACAACATCTTTAAGCTAAATTTTTGAACCCAAATTTATCAAAATGGAAAGTTGATTCACCTATCTTGTAAGTATTATAGCCGGGATCATCAAACTGTCATGAACTCTCTTATAATTAACAAACTGGCTTAAATTGTTTTTGTCATATAAATATCGTAATTAAACAAAGCGATGAGACCTCCACCTTTTCACGGACACAGTATAACACCTCGCCTCTATTCCTCGACGGTGTCAGCAGAAGTGTCACCTCTATTGTTTCACCAATATAGACTTTATTGAAACGTTAGTTATAATAGAAAAACTTATATGACGACCGATGTGGCGCGGCGGGCGCAGGCCCGCCTGCGACGCAGGAGGTTGCGGGTTCGATTCCCGCCATGGGAAAAATGTTTGTACGATCTACAAATATTTGTTCCGGGGGTTCTGGGTATTTGCTATGTATAATAATAAATATCTATCTATGTAATGTATTGTATTAAGTATATCAGTCATCTAGTACTCATAACACAAGCTCTGCTTAGCTTGGGGCTAGATGATGCTGTGTGGATTGTCCAGCATTATTTATTTATTTATTTATAATATAATTGGTACATTTTTTTAGTATGGATCAGAATGTTGGGCCGCAAAAGGCATGAATGAAAGGCAGTTGTATGCAGCTGAGATTAGAATGCTGAGTGGGATATGAGGTTTTAATAAGATTTGAGTATGAAAGTTGTGTAAATAAAAAAAACTGCTGTAAACGTTGGCGTTTCCCCGATACGAGTACGTGGCTTATTTTTTTCTTTTTGTGTATTTAGTCAAATAAAATGCGATGTATCGTTATTACGTAACAAATATCAAAGGCACAAAACATACAGTTACAGGTAAATCACTATTAAAGCCGAACCCGTGTAGGTATGTACCTATAAGTAATCTTATCAGTGTCTTTCAACGTAACTGTTCCCTATAGAGAAAAATATTCTTTGATGAATAATGTATCAAACGTCTGAGATCGCGACATTCGAACGCTGGCCAATTTGCTGACGTAATCCATTTGTAACCCATGACTGACGTAACCAACTTTAGTCTAGTTACTTTTACTTTGAATTTAAAACGGCCAGAATACAGGAATTTGTGAAGACATTCCTGTTTCCTCAAGCTTTTCTTTTTGTGAGACCACAAACCACCGGAGATTAATAATTACGCCAGATGATGACGAAAGTACCTTTTTTATTTTTACATTTATCTTTTTTACCTTTTCAGTAGGAATTTCTCCTGTATCGTGGTGGTATCTATGGGTTACACTTATTTTGGCTGTTTCATAAATCTAAACTGAAACGGGATCTACGTTACCCCTTACGGGGAATTGGTCCTGTGTCGTAGGTAGATTTACAAACATTCAAACTCACATACACAAACAGCCAGACCTGGTACAACTACATGTAGACCATACAAATATGTATATGTTCCGTGCGGGAATCGGACCCACGACACGCAGCGCAGCAGTCAATCGCTCAGCCAATGCGCCAACCGTGAAATTGGTTTTCAGCGTTCCGTACATCAAGAGAGAAAAGCAGAACCCTCATCGGATAGCGTCGCTGTCTGTCCATCTGATTGTAAAGACCCTGTTTCTCAGAAACGGGGAAAGATATCTAATTGAAATTATTAGTAAATGTAAAAGGTTTGCGATCTCTTGGAGGGGTGAAAATTACAACTCCTAAGTAAACACTATGAAGAGATACGGTTAATTGTATCAGATAATTTGATGATTTTCTCACTTTTCGAAACCTTTTTTTGATCTATCATCCTGTTGGCAAGAAGCAAGGTGTCACTGTACAAGTAAAAGTTGTAAATAAATAATTACATCACATAAAAATATTTGTTTTACAATTACAAACTTACATTTGCAGTTGGAGCATCTATCGTGATGTACAACAATGTATCGGCGAACATTTTTTTGAATGCAAATTTAATGTTCTCTTTCAATTTTAAATAAGAAAGTCTTATGTTGTATAAGTATTGAAGGATTTAAATTTGGGTTAGTTGAAATTGGTCGGCTCTCACACGTTTAAAGGTTTTGTTATCAACTGCAATGTTATGTTTGTCTTTCAATCCGGAATATTATATAAAAAAAAGGCTGTGAGTGAAGGCACGGGCAGCTGGTAGAGTAAACCTGAACCTTCAGTTTTTTGGACTACATAACATCATGCCTGTATACCCTGAAAGGTTATGCAGAGGTGAATCTATAATGTAGACACTTATCCACACACGGTTTTGTAAATTTCAGCAAAAAATTGAAAAAGATAATTTATCCGTTAACACGTAAAGTGATGTGGTGAAATTAAACTAAGCAGAATTAAATAACCCGTTTGATTTGATGTCGCAACACGCGAACATTTCGCCGATAAATCCGTTCAATCCAATTTGCCTACAAATTGATTACAACTTCGGATTCATTGCAAACTAATTGGATTTTTACATTGCTGAATTTGTTTTTGAATTATTTTTTGTAGTGTCTTCTCGATTGTTATTTCTATTTCAATTATATATGTATGTTTATTATTAATATGTAACATTTAATAGTGCCAGCATGGCAAATTTAAAATTCCTTTTTTAATCGTATATTATGGGTTAAAGACCTGAAATAAATGAATTTAATTTAATTTCAATGGGTTCATTGGGAATAGACTTTTCAGTAATTAAATAATAAATGTTTTGGTGTTTAGATGCTGTCGTTCAAGCATTGCGAAAACAACATCCTATCTTATTATTCCCCCATCCCTATTATTGAAATGTCATGTTCTCTGAACTTTTATTAAGTTTGAAGAACAATACAATTGTTGATTTTTAGATAAAAACCAATGTCTCTACACATGAACTAACCAATTGATCGTGTACAGTAACCACGTTTAGTATTAACACTAACTTGAGGTGTGTCATTGAGGTTACATTTTTAATGTTCTGGAAGATATATTACTAAGGAACCATTCTGACGACCGATGTGGCGCGGCGGGCGAAGGGCCGCCTGCGACGCAGGAGGTTGCGGGTTCGACTCCCGCTTTGGGACAAAGATTTGTTGCGGGTGTTCTGGGTATTTGCTATGCATAATAAAAAATATCTATCTATGTAATGTATTGTATTAAGTATATCAGTCATCTAGTACCTATAACACAAGCTCTGCTTAGCTTGGGGCTAGATGATACTGTGTGGATTGTCCAGCATCATTTATTTATTTTAGTTATATAGCCAATGAGGGTGCAACTGCATTGTATTGTATTGAAAAGGAGGATACATACAACCATTGTTATGACTCTTAGATCGTTGGTCCCTTTCGTTGGAATTTACTAAAGGAAAGCATTAGCAAGGCAAGCGCTAGAAGACTTATTTTTCAACAAAATAAGTCTGCTAGCGAAACTACGTAGCTGTTAAATTAGTTTAGAAATTTCCCAACCCGGTTCGGGTTGTATTACTTCGATGATTTAGACTACTGTTAGATTAATGGTCGAACTCCCGAAGGCAACTTAATTTTGACGACACGGTTAGCGCAGTGGTTGAGCCATTGGCTGCTGCGCCGCGTGTGGGGGTTCGATCCCCGCACGGAACAAATATTTGTATGACCTACAGGTAGTTGTTCCGGTTCTGGCTGTTTGTGTATGTGAGTTTAAATGTTTGTAAATGCACCCACGATACAGGAGAAATTCCTAGTGTGGGGCAAAGATTTTCTTAAAAAAAATAAATAAACAAATTTAAAACTTCTTTTGTTTTATTTTACGCTACGCAAACTGTCTTAATATATTTTGATGATAGTATCCAACCACGAAAGCGTTTTTAGCTCTTTAATTTTTTTCATATTTTCTCTTCGTCGTGTTTTTTCTAAGATTTTTGAAATAATAAAAGAAATAAATAAATAATGCTGGACAATCCACACAGCATCATCTAGCCCCAAGCTAAGCAAAGCTCGTATTATGGGTACTAGATGACTGATATACTTAATACAATACATTACATAGATAGATATTTTTTATTATACATAGCAAATACCCAGAACATCTGGAACAAGTATTTATAGATCGTACAAACATTTGTCCCAAGTCGGGAATCGAACCCGCAACCTCCTGCGTCGTAGGCGGACCTTCGCCCGCCGCGCCACATTGGTCGTCGAAAATTGTTCGACATTTTCGTTAATTTATTTTAATGTGATAATTATCATCTGCCTAGCCTTTTCCCAACTATGTTGGGGTCGGCTTCCAGTCTCACCGACTGCAGCTGAATACCAGTGTTTTACATCGAGCTATTGCCTATCTGACATCCACAACCCAGTTACTGGGTAACACGATACCCCTTGGTAAGACTGGTTGTCAGACTTTCGGGTTTCTGACTACCCTTAACGTAACGACTATCAAAGATCTACTAATGACAACCGGGACCAACGGCTTACGTGCTTTCCGAGTCTCAACATGTTACGAACGGTCACCCATCCACAGACTGACCTCGGCAAGCGTAGCTTAACCTTAGATCAACCCGTGCGACTGTTTTATTTAGCCACGAGCTCCTCATATTTTGAATGTGATAATGCGGTTCCTAATTACACGTTTCTTTTGAAATTTCAGTTTTCGTTTTCTTTTTACTTTACCGACATTCGGTTTTCTTTGACATTTTTAACATGTTTTATACAAAAGAAAACACAAAAATACATTAAAATGTACCTAAGTATATCCTGTGATCGTTCTAAGAATTTGATCTCAATCTCTCCAAAATCTTTGTTTAGGCTTGTCTTTGTGTCCTTTTGTAACATGTAGGCTATGTAAGCCCTTTTGAGGTTGGCAGAGATCCTCTACGAAATGCTTATTTGGTCTTATAATCCGGTTAAAAAACAGAAGTTACCGGAAAAAAGTAACCGGTTCAGTCCTACTTAAGTAGTACCTACGTACCAGAGGGCGGGCCTTTTTTTTTGCCAAAGAATCAGCATTGCCATTCAAGGTGGCAATGCTGCCAGCCTTCTGGGCACTTTTCCCGTTGACAGTGATGCGGATGATTTTTTTGATACCAAGTGATTTATTTTTATTTTTATTACTTCATGTATTAATAGTTGTATCGTTTTAAAGAAACAAAAGTCACTTTATATAAAACAAAGTAGTACGTAGCTATCTACACCGACCCACATAAAGTACGACTTTTAATTCGATGCAGTAAGATAACAGAACTAACGTTAATCTCGTCTTAAGTGTAGGTTAAGATATGTTTTCCTCAGTCTTGAAAACAACCTAGTTCTCAGAATAACGTTCAACTTAGCATATATTTTTCTCGAGCCACAAACTAAATAGATTATATGGATTAATTGAGAAATAGTAGATAGATTTGATTGAACATTTTTTTGAAAACAAGCCTGTTTTAAGTGTTTGTCTCATGTCAATTAAAGCCTATAGATACCTAGTTCAAAATTGGCAGATAGTGTAATGTGTCAACTAGTCTATGTAGTGTACACTGATTGCTTGACAAAGGTTTATATATCCAACCTCTTAGGAAACTTCCCTTAGGGGATTAAAAAGCTTCGGTGGATCATTTTAAAACTTTATTTACTTACTTAAATTACTGCTTCAATTTCTATTTTGTTTTTGTTTAGTCTGTTGCCATACCTACAAGATAATAAACTAATAACAAAAACACTTTTTAACCGACTTCAAAAAAGGAAGAGGTTCTCAATTCAACTGTAACTGTGTGTGTGTGAGTTTTTTTGTATGTTACTCGATCCTTCCGCCAATTATGAATGGATTTTGATGAATCCTTTTTAAATAAAATTATGTTTGCACACACATACACACACACGGCATATACAATTTTTTTTTCTTAAAACGGCGTTATTTTACAGATTCCTCATATTCGTATTCAAATTGATAAAAATAATAAAATAACTCAAGGTTAACATTACAATAAGAAATTATTGGATCACTTAAGTTTGAAAATAATTATACATTCAAAAAAATACCTCATAAGATTTGGAGAGAGGCCTCTAAGTACTTAATGAAAAAATAATTCAATCAAATAATACATAAAATATACGGTTTAGGAAGACGTGATATTACATAAATTGGATATAAGAAGGAGAAATACTGTATTTATTGGACACCAATTTTATATATGGCTGAAGAAGAATCTGAGGCAATGACGCCATATAAAATCAAAGCTAAAAATAATAAATAATCAATGAAATATGTAAGTTACTGGTTCAAGGATAATTTCAGATTTAATTTGATATAATGAGAATTAAGTATAACAAGAGAATATAATTCAAGGATTTATTTTAAACGTACTGAATGTTTTTTCTTCTGTTCTTGAAGAAACATTCAAATAAAAATAAAACTACTTAACTATATTTTAGTTAACTAAGGTGTACTTTCTGTTATAAATCTAAAATATGAAAAAGGTGTTACCCCCATTTAGAAAAACATTTCTTTTTTTAATTTGATACTTAACTTTTACGTGATAAAAATGGTTCCTATGTAAGAGCTACCTTCATAACAAATTTGATCCATATCCGGATCCGTTTCAGCCTGAAAGACTAACAATCAAATACACACACACACACACTTAAACCTATGTACATATTCCGACAAATTTCATCACATTTTTCTAATTTCATTTGGAGAATCTATTCTTCAAAAAAATAATTAAGAAATACGAAATTTTATTTTTTCTTACTTCTTAATACCAAACAAAACTAGAGTGACCAAGTAGATTGAGTGAAAACACTTTTTGGGAACATTGAAATTGTAAAATCCTTCTTCTTGATCAAATAAATCCTAATATCTAACACGGTTTAAATCTTATTTTCTTAAGAATAAAGCTTATAATCGCAACACAGACTCGTGGTTAACACGTGATATTTCCAATAAAGTATCGCTTTCTGTTAAAAAGATATTCGTGGAATTTGATTCGTTCCGCCAATACCCGTGGCGTACTATAGGGACATACACGCGGCGTATTGCGTTTATTATTTAAAAGGTTATCTTGAGGGAACGCCGATCGCCTTAAATTTGATTTTATTTATATATATTTTTTGAAACTTTTCCCCACAATAGGAATTTCTCGTGTATCGTGGGTGCGTTTACAAACATTTAAACTCACGTACACCAACAGCCGGATCCGGAACAACTATCTGTAGGCGAAACAAATATTTGTTCCGTGCGGGAATCCGAACCCGCGACACGCAGCGCAGCAGCCAATCGCTTAGCCACTGCGTCAACCGTGCCTTTAGAATTTTCCTCTAAAATTCCGTTAGAGATGAAATCTGGGTACCTTTTATCTTATGAGGCAGACAGAAATCACATAGCACGTAGACGCCTCGAGCTCCGGAAAATCCTAGATCTGTGAAATGAACTGTTGCACGTTCTACGCTTATAAATACTCCTATAGCAATCCGTTAGTCAGTCGCAACATACTCATTGTTTACAAACACACACGCCATACTTATTACCGTTATTTAATTAGCGCCTGCACACAAGAAGTGGGACAGACACGGACGTGACATGATTTGAGATTTACTAAGTAAACAATAAAATTCGGTTTCAGTGGTAATTGGATTATTAGTGTCTGAACACACCATGCCTAAGTTACGCGAAGTTCAGCACAAGTACGCCTGCAATGCTATTTTAATTACTGACGGCACACTATGCCCAAATTACGTCGCGTCATAGCGTACAGCTTACTTCGGACGGGCGTAAGTTCAACGGCAACTTATTCTGTGAGCATACTGCCCGCCCGTACACATTTCGGTTCTGTCAGCGCTTCAGCGCTGGAGACACTGAATACACACACAAAGTTGCCGAGCTGAATTACTGCCGCGTAAGTTCGGCACTTTTGGTGTCTCATATCAGCCGAATACGTCGGAACGTAAAATCAGCCGCCGAACTTCGGTCGCGTAACTTCGACATAGTGTGTTTAGACACTTAGTCTTATCGATGGACCCGCTCCTGCTTTGCCAGTATTGATCTTAAAAAAGATTTAACATGCTTTACGTGTCACGGGGGAGTCTCAGTAAGTAATGTATGGTCACCCATCTACGGATCGACCTCGGAAAAAAAGGTCTTCGACGATTGATCATGGGCCGATCTTTGAGCCATGAGAACTTTTAGAAAACTGATTATTATCAGGAAAACAAATTGCACAATACAGCTGTTATTGTTGAATCATGAGATTCTTAGGAAATCTATACAAACAAGAGTTTTCACAACAACATGTGACTCACATTACCTACCAATGATGACTCAATTGTAGTCGGTAAAATTCTTATAATTTTGTTTCAAAATGCATAATCATTATTCGGTTAAGGAGAATTTCTTAAACAAAATAAAAAATGAGTTTTTGTAAACACTTGAGGGTCTTTCCTGTAGGGTACTTAATACATTAAGGCCTCCAGCCATGGCATAAAACTGAAATAAAACCTAAGTACATGCTAAGGGCACCACCTGTGGGGTACAAGCCTCGGGTTAGGGCCTCGGTGGGAGAGGACAGCAAAGAATCAGGCTGGATCGGATCATCATTATGTGGGGACAAATTTAAAGCCACAGGCATAGCGGCACGAACGGGCTCGAGGGATGGTCAGAGAGAGCATAGATGGGGATAAATTCCATTAAAAAACCGTCCCTATTATATTATTAGCATTAGTCACCCCGAGAGAACTTGCGCTCAGTCGCGTGACAGATCCGCATAATATGACCCGCCGTGACTCCGATATCGGTTTCAAGAATTGATTTATGATTTAACACTTAATTATACGCTGTTTACCGCTATCTAATTAACGGTAATTTATGATGCCGCCTGCCTGATACGACTGCAATAAAATTGTACTAATAGGGGACGTGGATAAGGAAGGTGGTATAAATTGAGCAGGACGGTGTCGGAAGTCGGTGGCTTTGTTGTTTTATTTGATTAATTTTCTACCACCGACTTTCGAAATTGAATAACTTCAATTTCGGAAGTTGGTTTTACACTTTTTAGCGTTTATTTTTAAGTCGGCTGATTTTTTTTGTGGAAAAGGTTTTATTTATCGCTTTTTAGTGGATCAGTTAATAATTAATTTGAGTGAAAATAGCTTAATGTCAACTGTTCATCACCTTTTATCGAATCAGCATTGCCATTCAAGGTGGCAATGCTGCCAGCCTTCTGGGCACTTTTCCCGTTGACAGTGATGCGGATGATTTTTTTGATACCAAGTGATTTATTTTTATTTTTATTACTTCATGTATTAATAGTTGTATCGTTTTAAAGAAACAAAAGTCACTTTATATAAAACAAAGTAGTACGTAGCTATCTACACCGACCCACATAAAGTACGACTTTTAATTCGATGCAGTAAGATAACAGAACTAACGTTAATCTCGTCTTAAGTGTAGGTTAAGATATGTTTTCCTCAGTCTTGAAAACAACCTAGTTCTCAGAATAACGTTCAACTTAGCATATATTTTTCTCGAGCCACAAACTAAATAGATTATATGGATTAATTGAGAAATAGTAGATAGATTTGATTGAACATTTTTTTGAAAACAAGCCTGTTTTAAGTGTTTGTCTCATGTCAATTAAAGCCTATAGATACCTAGTTCAAAATTGGCAGATAGTGTAATGTGTCAACTAGTCTATGTAGTGTACACTGATTGCTTGACAAAGGTTTATATATCCAACCTCTTAGGAAACTTCCCTTAGGGGATTAAAAAGCTTCGGTGGATCATTTTAAAACTTTATTTACTTACTTAAATTACTGCTTCAATTTCTATTTTGTTTTTGTTTAGTCTGTTGCCATACCTACAAGATAATAAACTAATAACAAAAACACTTTTTAACCGACTTCAAAAAAGGAAGAGGTTCTCAATTCAACTGTAACTGTGTGTGTGTGAGTTTTTTTGTATGTTACTCGATCCTTCCGCCAATTATGAATGGATTTTGATGAATCCTTTTTAAATAAAATTATGTTTGCACACACATACACACACACGGCATATACAATTTTTTTTTCTTAAAACGGCGTTATTTTACAGATTCCTCATATTCGTATTCAAATTGATAAAAATAATAAAATAACTCAAGGTTAACATTACAATAAGAAATTATTGGATCACTTAAGTTTGAAAATAATTATACATTCAAAAAAATACCTCATAAGATTTGGAGAGAGGCCTCTAAGTACTTAATGAAAAAATAATTCAATCAAATAATACATAAAATATACGGTTTAGGAAGACGTGATATTACATAAATTGGATATAAGAAGGAGAAATACTGTATTTATTGGACACCAATTTTATATATGGCTGAAGAAGAATCTGAGGCAATGACGCCATATAAAATCAAAGCTAAAAATAATAAATAATCAATGAAATATGTAAGTTACTGGTTCAAGGATAATTTCAGATTTAATTTGATATAATGAGAATTAAGTATAACAAGAGAATATAATTCAAGGATTTATTTTAAACGTACTGAATGTTTTTTCTTCTGTTCTTGAAGAAACATTCAAATAAAAATAAAACTACTTAACTATATTTTAGTTAACTAAGGTGTACTTTCTGTTATAAATCTAAAATATGAAAAAGGTGTTACCCCCATTTAGAAAAACATTTCTTTTTTTAATTTGATACTTAACTTTTACGTGATAAAAATGGTTCCTATGTAAGAGCTACCTTCATAACAAATTTGATCCATATCCGGATCCGTTTCAGCCTGAAAGACTAACAATCAAATACACACACACACACACTTAAACCTATGTACATATTCCGACAAATTTCATCACATTTTTCTAATTTCATTTGGAGAATCTATTCTTCAAAAAAATAATTAAGAAATACGAAATTTTATTTTTTCTTACTTCTTAATACCAAACAAAACTAGAGTGACCAAGTAGATTGAGTGAAAACACTTTTTGGGAACATTGAAATTGTAAAATCCTTCTTCTTGATCAAATAAATCCTAATATCTAACACGGTTTAAATCTTATTTTCTTAAGAATAAAGCTTATAATCGCAACACAGACTCGTGGTTAACACGTGATATTTCCAATAAAGTATCGCTTTCTGTTAAAAAGATATTCGTGGAATTTGATTCGTTCCGCCAATACCCGTGGCGTACTATAGGGACATACACGCGGCGTATTGCGTTTATTATTTAAAAGGTTATCTTGAGGGAACGCCGATCGCCTTAAATTTGATTTTATTTATATATATTTTTTGAAACTTTTCCCCACAATAGGAATTTCTCGTGTATCGTGGGTGCGTTTACAAACATTTAAACTCACGTACACCAACAGCCGGATCCGGAACAACTATCTGTAGGCGAAACAAATATTTGTTCCGTGCGGGAATCCGAACCCGCGACACGCAGCGCAGCAGCCAATCGCTTAGCCACTGCGTCAACCGTGCCTTTAGAATTTTCCTCTAAAATTCCGTTAGAGATGAAATCTGGGTACCTTTTATCTTATGAGGCAGACAGAAATCACATAGCACGTAGACGCCTCGAGCTCCGGAAAATCCTAGATCTGTGAAATGAACTGTTGCACGTTCTACGCTTATAAATACTCCTATAGCAATCCGTTAGTCAGTCGCAACATACTCATTGTTTACAAACACACACGCCATACTTATTACCGTTATTTAATTAGCGCCTGCACACAAGAAGTGGGACAGACACGGACGTGACATGATTTGAGATTTACTAAGTAAACAATAAAATTCGGTTTCAGTGGTAATTGGATTATTAGTGTCTGAACACACCATGCCTAAGTTACGCGAAGTTCAGCACAAGTACGCCTGCAATGCTATTTTAATTACTGACGGCACACTATGCCCAAATTACGTCGCGTCATAGCGTACAGCTTACTTCGGACGGGCGTAAGTTCAACGGCAACTTATTCTGTGAGCATACTGCCCGCCCGTACACATTTCGGTTCTGTCAGCGCTTCAGCGCTGGAGACACTGAATACACACACAAAGTTGCCGAGCTGAATTACTGCCGCGTAAGTTCGGCACTTTTGGTGTCTCATATCAGCCGAATACGTCGGAACGTAAAATCAGCCGCCGAACTTCGGTCGCGTAACTTCGACATAGTGTGTTTAGACACTTAGTCTTATCGATGGACCCGCTCCTGCTTTGCCAGTATTGATCTTAAAAAAGATTTAACATGCTTTACGTGTCACGGGGGAGTCTCAGTAAGTAATGTATGGTCACCCATCTACGGATCGACCTCGGAAAAAAAGGTCTTCGACGATTGATCATGGGCCGATCTTTGAGCCATGAGAACTTTTAGAAAACTGATTATTATCAGGAAAACAAATTGCACAATACAGCTGTTATTGTTGAATCATGAGATTCTTAGGAAATCTATACAAACAAGAGTTTTCACAACAACATGTGACTCACATTACCTACCAATGATGACTCAATTGTAGTCGGTAAAATTCTTATAATTTTGTTTCAAAATGCATAATCATTATTCGGTTAAGGAGAATTTCTTAAACAAAATAAAAAATGAGTTTTTGTAAACACTTGAGGGTCTTTCCTGTAGGGTACTTAATACATTAAGGCCTCCAGCCATGGCATAAAACTGAAATAAAAACTAAGTACATGCTAAGGGCACCACCTGTGGGGTACAAGCCTCGGGTTAGGGCCTCGGTGGGAGAGGACAGCAAAGAATCAGGCTGGATCGGATCATCATTATGTGGGGACAAATTTAAAGCCACAGGCATAGCGGCACGAACGGGCTCGAGGGATGGTCAGAGAGAGCATAGATGGGGATAAATTCCATTAAAAAACCGTCCCTATTATATTATTAGCATTAGTCACCCCGAGAGAACTTGCGCTCAGTCGCGTGACAGATCCGCATAATATGACCCGCCGTGACTCCGATATCGGTTTCAAGAATTGATTTATGATTTAACACTTAATTATACGCTGTTTACCGCTATCTAATTAACGGTAATTTATGATGCCGCCTGCCTGATACGACTGCAATAAAATTGTACTAATAGGGGACGTGGATAAGGAAGGTGGTATAAATTGAGCAGGACGGTGTCGGAAGTCGGTGGCTTTGTTGTTTTATTTGATTAATTTTCTACCACCGACTTTCGAAATTGAATAACTTCAATTTCGGAAGTTGGTTTTACACTTTTTAGCGTTTATTTTTAAGTCGGCTGATTTTTTTTGTGGAAAAGGTTTTATTTATCGCTTTTTAGTGGATCAGTTAATAATTAATTTGAGTGAAAATAGCTTAATGTCAACTGTTCATCACCTTTTACAAAATAATCCGTAGGGGAAAAATCAGTGATCCCCTATATTCGCTCACCTCACACTTAGGGGTAGTTTTTCATTTTCAAAATTAAATGGGTCGCACTTTAAAGTACACCCTATCAAATAAAAGAAAAATTATCGAAATCAGACTAAACTGTAAAAAGTTATGCTTGGCAATACATAAAAAAAAAATACGTGTTGAATTGAGAATCTCCCCTTTTTTTCGTTTAAAAAGTTGAAATAGATATTTCATCCCACGAAGGGTTGCCCTTTGAGTGCGAGAAACATCTATGGAGAAAAAGTTTTGAACCCATATTAGATTGGAGAGAATATTTGTAGAAATCAAGTTTACTACATGCGCGGATTTAATTCAACGTCGACGATTGCCATAATAAAGAGATTAGAAAAATCCTTACGCCTAGGCGGTTTTTTAAGTACAAATAATATTCTTTTACGTATTCAACCATTTTTATGTTTTTTTTTATTTAATACTTTAAGCACACAAATGTATAGAGGCGGACTAAATGCCACAGGCATTTTATACAAGTCAACTTTTGTGTGGTGCAGAAACAAACAGTGGTAGGTGCAATTTCTTAAAAGCACAGGGTACAGAAAAAAAGAAATTCGTTTACCTACAAATAAAATACCTACATAGAATATATACACGGCTATAAATAAACAATTAAAACAGTTAATGGGAAAACATTAGCGCTGTGACGACACTACTGCCAACTTCTTACGAATGTGCTCACGAACTTTAACTTTAAAGGGATATTGGTTGGTTGCCACCCCATGATGATATCGTTCCAAAATCGAACGCCCCCACTACACCCCCGAGCTGGGACCATGTCGGTCATTTTTTTATCCACATACCGACATTCGGCTGGTCCCTCTTACACTCAAACAATCAAAGCAGCACGTTTATCCTGTACATACATTAAATATACACATAGGCATTTTATTTACTCAAAATATTTCAGGGCCACAGTAACATATAATAAAGGCTTGAAGTTCGTCGATGTACTTACAAAATAATTCGCATTACGAAATTCGATAAGAGGGATCAAACGAAGAGTTCTTTACTCATTAGGAATTTGCTTTTAACCGTGTAAAGACTGCGTGGGGTACATTTTCACCCCTGTCGCTAAACAAAACAAATGTTTGATTTTCCATCGAAACTAGCCACTTTTTCTTTTATATATTCTCAGTTTGTATTTTTTTTATTTTATTATTATTTCAGCATAAACAACCAACAGCATCCTATATATGGTAGACAGCAGGCTTGATTGTAAGGTTGTGAACCACTGCTGCAAGGTTTCTGCTGGGTCTGTCATCTTGCAGCAATGATGTCACAACCTATTTCTGTGTTTTTGTCTATGTAAGTGTATAACTAACATAGTTTGTAAGTATATACAAAAAAAATACAAAATCTTTATTTCTGTATCAAAAAAAGTTTTACATAAGTTGGTGATTGGAGCCTCCTTTTAAGCAAGTAATGCCTGTATTAGGACACTCCGATATAGTTACTAACACTATGAGTCTTGTTGGTCGAAATAAATGTTTTAATAATAAAAAATAAGAAAATGTTAAAGCATTATGTGGATAAAATTGAGTATATTACGCTTCTACAATAAAAAATGAAAAAAATATAAGTATTTTTTAAGTAATCTTTCTGTAGGTTACTTATAAAATAAGTTTATTTTTATTTGCTATTCGTAATACAAATGTTTCATTTTATATTTTAAATGACTTAGTGGTAAATAAATAAATAAATAAATATTGCTGGACAATCCACACAGCATCATCTAGCCCCAAGTTAAGCAGAGCTTGTGCTATGGGTACTAGATGACTGATATACTTAATACAATACATTACATAGATATATATTTTTATTATATATAGCAAATACCCAGAACACCCGGAACAAATATTTGTAGATCGTACAAACATTTGTCCCAAGGCGGGAATCGAACCCGCAACCTCTTGCGTCGCAGGCGGACCTTCGCCCGCCGCGCCACATCGGTCGTCGAAGTAGTACCAATAAATAAACTTGTCTGTCTTCGTCAAACGTCTTTGAATACTATACATTTTTTTTTCTACTATATACATTTGAAAGACTCAGTGTTTATAGTTTTTAGGCAATATATATTAGGTCTTTACCTATGAAATTGCCGTTCTGCAGTACTGGCCATTTCAAATCAAAATATTTTTTGTTTGGCTAAGAATTCTAATTTCAAATTAATTTTATTTTAAAAACATGGATTTTTTTTCCAAAAGTAGTCATTTGTTTATTGATTAGTGTTACATTTTCATCGCATTTAAATCTTTTTCGTCATCATAGATACGTTAAAAATTCGAGTAATTATGGAATATGAGTACCGTCGTGGCAGCAACGCGGCACAAGCGGCACGCAACATCAACGACGTTTACGGAGCTAACACTACAAACCAACGCACTACCTGTTATTGGTTTGCTCGCTTCCGTTCTGGAAATTTCGACCTGAAAAATGAACCTCGCGGTCGTCCGAAGACTTTGGTCGACAATGACGAATTAAAGGCGATTGTGGAAGCTGATGATACACAATCTACGGCTGAATTAGCAGCAGCTTTCGACGTTAGCGTCAAAACAATATTGGTCCATTTGCGTCAAATTGGCAAGGTAAAAAAGCTTGACAAATGGGTGCCCCACGAACTCAATGATCGCCAGCGCGAAGTACGCGTCGAGACGTGCCTTGCACTGCTCAACAGACACACAAATGAAGGAATTTTGAACCGCATTGTTACCTGCGATGAAAAATGGATTCTGTTTGATAACCGCAAGCGCTCAGCAAGTTGGTTGGATCCTGGTTCAGCACCTAAACAATGCCCTAAACGAAAACTTACCCCAAGAAAAGTGATGGTCACTGTTTGGTGGTCTAGCGCCGGTGTGATTCAACACAGCTTCTTACCAAACGGGGTGAGCATTACTGCAGATGTGTACTGTGAAGAATTGAACACAATGATGGAGAAGCTGGCACATCTCCAACCAGCATTGGTCAATCGCTCGTCTCCGCTGCTCCTGCACGACAACGCGCGACCTCATACTGCACAGCAGACGGTCTCCAAGTTGCAAGAACTGGGGTTGGAAGCTCTCCGTCATCCGCCCTACTCACCAGACCTTGCGCCTACAGACTACTACTTTTTCCAGAATTTGGATAACTTCTTGGCGGGAAAAAAATTCAATACCCGAGAGGCAGTACAAAATGCCTTTGAAGAATTTGTTGCCTCCCGTCCAGCTGATTTCTTTAAGAAGGGCATCAATAAACTGCCACTGCGTTGGCAAAGATGCATTGATTGCATGGGTGATTACTTCGATTAATATAAATAAAAAATACATGAAAAAAATTCATTTAAATTTTTTCATACAAAACGGCAATTTCATAGGTAAAGACCTATTATTATTTTTCCGTTGGGGTGCATTTATACCCCGCCATGTCAGTAGTGTAACAAAAAACAAAGATGTTAGTTCAGGGTTAAGGTTGAAACTGGTTCGATTCAGGAGCAAAAAGGAATTTCAACATAGCTATTATAACATATATTTAAAGGCACATGATAAATCTCGTAAAAGTTGTTATCGTCCAAACACATATTACGAATATATTTGTTACAAGAATGTATTCGTAGCCCGATATCAACACGGAAGGTAATAAATCATATATTAAAATACTCTCTTCCATTGATACACACAAATTGAATTCTAGAGTGCGGCTAAATATAAATCCTAAAGGTTAAAGTAATTTGGTTGGGAAACACTCAGTTCCCAATCACGCATCCATTTTTGATAAGCCATCGTACAAAGGAACGTCAAACACGAAGAATTTTCTATTATCATGCTGCGTATAAGGGAATTCATTCAAGCGATGTTTGCTTTAATTTTCAAGTTTGCGACATTTATTATTTGTTTTGTTTCAAGAGTAAATAACTCTCGGACTACGGAGCTTATTAACTTTTCAAAAGACTTTTCTATTAGGATTGTTTAGATGATTGTCTGGAATAAAGTGGGCAATGTTTTAATGGAAAGATTTACGTAACTGAGGGCCGATTTCAATCGTCAGATAACTTTTAACCACAGACTAAGTATGATACTTTTTTTAGTAAATAATTTTTAGATTCTATACAGCAGCTGTCCAACTGTTATATTCCACAGATAAAATACATCCGTCCTAAAACATTTTATTTTCGGGGCTCTTTTCATTAAAAATCTTATAACATGTTTCGATTTTCTAAACCACTATCGCTATTCTCAACAGCCACCTTTTAGGTCTAAAATTACTAATCAAGAACACGCTTCTAATTCTGACATCATCCGAAACTTCTTCAAGCAAACATGAAAAGAATCTAAAGTCATTTTAAATTAAGTACAGCATCAAAAAAGGTTTTGATCGACTCTTCACGTGACCAGAGGGCTGGCCTTTTATTGGCCAAAGAATCAGCATTGCCATTCAACGTGGCAATACTGCCAGCCTTCTGGTCACTTTTCCCGTTGACAGTGATACGAATGAATTTTTCGATGCCCTGGGACTATTCATTTTATTTTATTTCTTCATTTATTAATAGTTGTATCGTGTTAACGAAATAAAGAATTATAGAACATCAAAAAAGGTCATATCGTGTTTTACCAAAAATGCTTTATTTCTAGAGATTCGCCTCTGTCACGTACACCTAAGTAACAGATTCTCATATAAGAATTCTAGTGAAACTTAGAAGTGTAATATTTATCCGACGCCGCCGCCGTATCAGGGTACAGTATAACCCTTTGGCCACTAAATACACAGAGACTGACAATCCAAGTATTGACGTAGGACAAACTACGTTTACTACAACCTACTTGGCATGAGTACACACCCACATTACGTATTAGCGTTGTCTGAACTTTACACCGACGCCAATGGCCGGCAACCTTCGCGATGAGTTATGACAATCAAATTCGCGTGCGGACACACTCATAATTGACGCAATTATTGTGATTGACGACTGATGGTGGCATATTGACATACTAACCGCCTATGATGAACTGTTTTATGTAATGTTTCAATAGACTTTTTCGAGCGAAGTACACGTACCGAACTCTGTTAACCTGTCTGGTAGATAAAGCTTTGATAGATTACACTTGTTATAAGGACTTAAACCTTATAACACACTTGTTATATAACTAGAGCTTTTTTTTTATAACACGGTTACCTCTCAAACTGCCATTCAGATTCGAACAAATCTTTTTGTTTTTTAACCTCCGATAAAAGGAGATTTGAAATTAGACACATGTGTAGTCCAATTACGACGATTCTTTTTTATTTGAGAGGGTATACCTCAAAGAGGGTCTCATTGAAATTTGTAAAAATAATCCACCCTTGAGTGTATAAAATAGGTGATGATTAATTTTTCACCTACTGAATGAAAGATAGCCCAGTTCATGAGGACAATTTTGACCCTTAGGAGTGGTTGAAACCACGGGGTACAGCTATTAAACATTATTTCAGACTGAATGCGGAAAGCGGAGTACTGGGCCTGTGTTCAAGCAACAAAGAACCGTCTCAAAAATACTGTCGTTTTTCTAAGATTTTTTTTGATGAATATGAGTCTGTTGAAACACTGTTGTTCCAATGTTAAATATGGGGCCTCGATCTTCTAATCACTGTACCCTCATCATATTAACATAAAATTACGCCTGTAATCCCCATAGGGTCAGGCAGAGTTGTACCTATAGTACACCTACATTTCATGTTTAAGTCCCATGTAATAGGGGGCGAGCCCATTACCATCAATCGGACACAAATCCAAACTCCAGGCTGCTACTGAGAAATTCCAGATGGAAAAAACCAAATAACGGTTTGCCTGTCCCGGGAATCAAACCTCATGCTCAGCAGTAGCGCTTACAACCACTAGACCAACGAGGCAGTCTCGTATAGAGAATATGAGACCACCTCGCCTGCCTCAATAATATGTTTCCAAACTTTTATGGCATCGTGTGTATTTTCAGCTTGTGTGTTTATATCCAGTATGAGTTTTTACTACGCACAAAGAGGCTATTGGCACATCAGTGGTAATAATTTGACCTTGATTCGGCCTAGTGCAGTACAGTATTTTTATATATTAACTAGCTACCGCCCGCGGCTTCACCCGCGTGGTTTGCTGATAAAAAGTACGCCTATGTCCTTTCTCGGGATGCTATCGATCTGTCTGCCAAATGTTATCGAAATCCGTTCAGTGGTTTTGCCGTGAAAGATGGACAAACAGACACACACACTTTCCTATTTACAATATTGATATAATTAGTATTAGTATTGCACAATCGTGCAGCCTACCGCACGATCTTCACAAATGGAGTTTACGAATTAAATTCGCTTACCTACGAAGATATGATACCAACCTAAAATTACCTACTCAATTTTTCATCTAATTTCAAAAAGTGAGTAGGTTCTCAATTAGTCTGAAACTTTTTTGTGTGTTCATGTTAGCTCGTTGGTCTAGTGGTCCCTAGCGCAGAAACGCGCGTCCTAAGCGTGAGGTCTTGGGTCCCTGGTCGTGACAGTGTTATTGATTTTTTCCAATACGATTTTCTCTTTAGCAGCCCGGATCCCGGATTTGTTGTGTTGATGGCAATAGTCTCCCTTTCATAAGTGCACCTCTGGCTAGTCCTGCGAAGAATTAAGGCGTGATGTTATGTTACTCAATATCTCCGCCAGTTGTGAACACAAGCTGTAAAATAACTATGGTTTCGCAAGTCGGTTGCCACAAATAAAATGAAACATAACCAAAGACACCGACTTCTGAAACCGAAGTTAGTGTTACACCTTGTGGTATTTTATTTTTGTAGTCAGTTGTCTTTTGTCTTAAAATACATTCACACATAAACTCACGCCTTTTTCTCATTGGGATAGGCAGAAACTACAGAACGCCATCTGCTACGATCCTAACATAGTCATCATCTGCCTAGCCTTTTGCCAACTATGTTGGGGTCGGCTTCCAGTCTAACCGGATGCAGCTGAATACCAGTATTTTACATGGAGCGGCGGCCTATCTGACCTCCACAACCCAGTTACTGCGCAACACGGTACCCTTTGGTAAGACTGATTTTCGCGATTCTAACTACCCATAACGACTGTCAAAGATCTACAAATGACGATCAGTATTCTACTGGTCCACTGCTGGACATAGCCGTCTCCTAATGAGCGCCATAGCGCCCTGTCTTCAGTTTGCCGCATCCAGCATCTGTCTGCAGTCTTTCGCAGATCGTCATCCCACCTGATCAGAGGGCGTCCTACACTACGTTTGCCGAGTATTACCTTAAAATAGTTTCTGTAAAATAAAAGTTAAGAAGGTACGCTTAACTGTTCCTCACGGCTCAAAAGTACATTTTAATTTTCTCAGTAATCTTTTTAAACATACGCACGTGCTTAAACGTTTCCTACATCCATTACACAATATTGACTAAACTCACAACTCAATTTAGTTTGTTATACAAACGGTCAGTTTCAAGCTGTGTTTTAGTTCCCTATAGTGTGTGTATAAAATCACAGTGACGTAATTGAAAACACACTGAGGCTGACGCACGAAATTCGACGAGAAAACTGTGTGTTTTGATCGTGTGGCTTATCTTATTTAGAATACCTACCAACCTGCAGTTTTATTAGCCATAAATCATTATATTTATAACTGATATTTTATGTGTTTGTTTCTATAATCATGTGATTATGAATACAGAATCTCATGTTGGGTAAATCGACCACATGTTTTGGTCCTAAAATATCATTTGTGACTTTGTGTCATAAGCGTTGTACATGTAAGCTTATTCAGTATGGTTGACGTTTTATTTTAAGCTTTATCTTGCATAGTTGCCAAAGTTTATGCAACTCATATCGTATTGACCAACTGTTTTATCTTCTAATTTATAAAATTATCGTGTCGCAATGTTTGTTACCAAACTCCTCCGAAACGGCTGGACCGATTTGTATGAAATTGTTTGTACCTATCGGTGAGGTCTGAGAATCGGCCAACATCTATTTTTCATACCCCTAAGTGTTAAGGGTGGTCCACCCCTAAATTTTATATGGCAAGATGACGTTTCCTGGGTCAGCTAGAGACAATAAAAATAGCAGCCTATTATTGCCATACTGCAGGGTGACGACCTGTTTACGTATTGATCACTACGCATGCTCAAGGCGCGTTGGCAGTCCAAGTTCCCTCACGTTGTCAGAGAGCCCCAAGATAAAATTGGAAACTTCATTTTTATTGGAAAAGTCACATAAGTTCTTGCCCGGATTTGAACCCGCAACTTGGTGCACGGGAGGTAAGGCTTTAACCACAGCCATACAATTGATAATTAATGTCAACATTTTTTAAGATTGTTTATTCAAAAAAGGTCCCGCAGCCTCCGGAAACGTTTACCAACTCTCCATTCTATTATGAAGTCATTAGCTTTGCACATCAAAACTTCTTTCCTTTGTACCGTCAAGGGCTCATTAAAATACCATTTTGGTGCTCCGTTTGAAGAAAAGCATAATACATATTTTCAGGTACTGTGTACATGTGTACATACATATATACGTGTATCACTACAGGTATGAACGTGAGCAAAGCGATAGGAGTATGTAAGGATCGTAGCGGGTGACGATCTGTGGTTTCTGCTTACCTCCATGGGGCAAAAGCGTGAGTTTGTGTATACATGTATATATTTATTATTATCTATGATTGCGTTGACAATTAGGTACGTGCTAAGAGACCCCCCGGATGTGAGCAGTTTCTCAGTCAGTGCTTAAGACAATTTATTTAAAAATAAAATGCAGGAATGATACATTTTGACGGCACGGTTGGCGCAGTGGATGAGCGATCGACTGCTGCGCTGTGTGTCATGGGTTCGATTTCCGCACGGAAAAAATGTTTGTATGGCCTACATATAGTTGTTCCGTGTCTGGCTGTTCGTGTTTGTGACTTTAAATGTTTGAAATTCTCCTGTGTCGTGGGTGCGCCCACGACACAGAAGAATTTCAAACTTTTTTTGAATTACAAATTTCCAGTGGTGGGGAGTGGAGTGGAGCACTGTTTTTTTTTCAAAAAAACAAGATATAGCATTATCATTAAATTATAATCATATTAATCACAATTTGATTTGTTGAAAATTTGTGAAAATATTTATAACCATCTGCAAGAAAATTTAAATTTCGAGAATTTAGTAATGATTTAATCATAATTGCCGCAAAAACATTTTTTAATCAACACACATCGCGAAACTCGCAATAAAATATAACAAATTAATTTCGCAGGAACCGAATGAATCACCTTTACATTATACCAATTTGATGTCACAACCGAAAACATTTCGCGGGGAAAACATTGAAGAATTCTTTAACCTTCTTAGAAACCAGATTGATATCTCACTCGTTGAATCTCTTTAAGGCTTTCAGTGAATGTTTTCTGAATACTATCGCTTTCGCAGTATTCAGTAAACTCGAACGGAACGTTATTTGTTAAAGCTTTCATTGTTTCCTTCTATCGATTTAACACGTTGAACGCCAAATGACCGACAAACAATACATTTTCTATTGTGTCTCGTTGTTTGGCAGTTAAGATATTAAGTGATGACACGCATTATTACCTGTTAACGGAAATACCAGGCTGTTACTGTGCCAATGCAGGACAAAAGTCTCTTCTCATACACAGAAGGAACGAGAATATAACACAATAACCACGCTTGCTAAAGGCGTGTTGGCGATTTGAAACTTATATTAATTTCTCGACTGCATCGTGTTCGCCGCGCTTAAGACCACTGTCCTACGCGCGACTTAGGACCACTTAGGACCACTAGAGTAGTCCTAAGTGTAACTGCTAAGCGTGCGTGAGGTCCTGGGTCCGATTCCCAGGTCGGGCCAAATGTTATTGAGTTATTGCAGTAGGAATTCTGGATTTGTGGCCGGTTGATGGCAATAGGCTCGCCCCCAATTACATGGGACTTAAACATAACTGGCGAAATTTGGGTAATACTATATAGAAGTGCACCTCTTGCTAACACTTATAGGAATACAGGCGTGATATGTATTTATTACAAGCTGTTGCCCGCGACTTTGTCTGCGTAAAATTTAACAAAATTTAAAGGATTTTTTATTACCAGCCTGTTACTGTCCCACTGAAGGAAAAAGGCCTCTTCTCATACAGAGTAAGCACGATCATTAATCACCACGCTTACTCAAAACGGGTTGGCGATTTCAGATGAATATTAATTATGATGGATTAAATTTTACATAAACTTTCATTTGTTTTTAATTAAAATCTGTTATTCTGACCTTAAAAACAAACACTTAAATTGTACTTATTTGTATGGATGTAAAGATACATTTGACGACCGATGCGACGCAAGAGGTTGCGGGTTCGATTCCCGCCTTGGGACAAATGTTTGTACGATCTATAAATATTTGTTCCGGGTGTTCTGGGTATTTCCTATGTATAGTAAAAATATCTATCTATGTAATGTATTGTATTAAGTTTATCAGTCGTCTAGTACCCATAACACAAGCTCTGCTTAGCTTGGGGCTAGATGATGCTTTGTGGATTGTCCAGCATTATTTATTTATTTATTTATTTATTTATTTATTTATTTATTTATTTATTTAATTATTTAATTATTTAATTATTTAATTATTTAATTATTTAATTATTTAATTATTTAATTATTTAATTATTTATTTATTTATTTATTTATTTATTTATTTATTTAATTCCAAATTTTTCCACGATTTTGTTTTCCACCGATATCAGTCAGTTTACTCAAGTCTCTATTTTTGGAGCGATTCTGAATCAAGAGTGTGGTTTCTGCCTAATTCCCTTCGCTCACTCATTGTGTTTGTTTTTAGATAGATACTTAAATTAAATAACGTTATGTTCCCAATTAACAAACTTAAGAAACATCTATTACTTAAGTCTATTTATTCTTTAGGTTTACTTAGTGATTTGAAACAAAGAACACGGCTAATTGGTGTTTTTTTTGTTCGTATTGAACAAAGAAATGGGAGACTAATTTGTGTCCTGCGTTTCCACTTTTGCTGCGAAAACTGTAAACAAATAGGTTCTTTTTGAAAAATAACTTTAACGCTCTCTCACTTAAAGTTTATTTTGCGTTACAACAGTAAAACCAGCAGCAGCATGCTGGTATTTAGCTGCATCCGATTAGAGTGGCAGTTACCTCGGGCAGATTCTGCAGTAAGGTAAAAACAATTTCGAGAAGGAGGCCAAGAGGAGGATCCAGCTGGGCTGGGCAGCGTTTGGGAAACTGCGCCGAATCTTCTCGTCATCCATACCGCAATGCTTGAAAACGAAAGTTTTTAATCAGTGCTCCTACCCGTCATGACCTACGGATACGAGACATGGACACTCACGGTAAGGTTGGTCCACCAATTCAAAGTTGCTCAGCGAACTATGGAAAGAGCTATGCTCAAAGAATTAGCAAGTTGAAGTGGCAGAGGGCTGGCCATATCTCGCGAAGAACCGACAACCGCTGGGGTAAACGTTTTCTTGAGTGGAGACCGCGACTCGGGAAACGTAGTGTAGGACGCTCTCTGACCAGTTGGGATGACGATCTGCGAAAGACTGCAGGCAGATGCTGGATGCGGCAAGCTGAAGACAGGGCGCTATGGCGCTCATTAGGAGAGGGCTATGTCCAGCAGTGGACGAGTATAGCCTGATGATGATGATTAGAGTGGAAGCCGACCCCAACATAGTTAGGAAAATGCTAGGCAGATCGGTTCCTAGATCAGGATATTTTTTACTGAGTTTTTCCTTTAGGAATTTTCCTATAAGCATTCCGAGGAAAAAGGAGCACTTTTTTTAAGAAAAAGGTGCACTTTTTAGTGTAATCTGGTCAGAAAATCGACCTAATCCAGCAAAGATTTCTTTTTAAGTTGACATTTGTTTAAGTGGAAATAAAGAGTATTTAATAATAGGATATATGGATTTGAATATTAAATATTATCATTTGGATGTAGTGTGTGTAGTGTATCCTGAAAAAGATAGTAGTATTAATTTTATTAATCACATTAAAATCACTCGTTTTTGGGTTATTTGAAGGCAAATATTACGCTGACATCTAATATCCTTGTAAATACAATGTTAGATAACGAAAGAAACGATCCGTCTACTTTTATTTACAAACAAATAACTCGTTGAAATACACAAAATTTGTGAAACGTACAAAAATATATCCAATATAACAGAACATCTAAGCCCCGTTTGATCGTAAATTGTGCTTACGATAAAAAGGTCATGTGTTCATGCTAAATCTCCTCCAACAAAAGCCTTCAGCCATATATCGTTTCAGATACTTACATCTTCCTGGTTGTGAATATTTTTAACATAGGGAGCCCAAAAAAGGCAATAGGCTCTCCCCCTATTAATTCCCCTACGTCCCCTATGAAATAAATAAATAATGCTGGAAAATCCACACAGCATCATCTAGCCCCAAGCTGAGCAGAGCTTGTGTTTTGGGTACTAGATGACTGATATATTTAATACAATACATTACATACATATATATTTTTATTATACATAGCAATACCCAGAACAGAATGAGTGTTACATAGCCGAGCCTGACGGTTCAGTCACATTCAATACCCACAAAATAAAGTGCTCAGCTCAAATAGATACACAAATCACTCAAAAAAAAACAAATTCGTCTGGTTTACTATATTACTAGAACACCATAATATAGTAACTGTTTCAGAGGAATCACATTAAAGGCTAAAATAATACTTATTGCTTTTGTAAGTTTGATAGATCTTCTAAAACACATCACAAAAACTGTCTATCAAAAACTGATTTCCTTTTCTTCAAACAAAGCGGTTAAGGAGTTTCTAGTCATTAAAAGACAGATAGTATTATAAAATTAATTGAAAATAGAAAGAGAATCTAAAAACGACCTTATGGACAAATAATAAAAGCAGCACGGACCGATTGCAGGTTATTTCTTAATGCTGCTCAACACTAGGCATTACTCCTGTGTCGTGGGTGCGTTTATAAACATTTAAACTCACATACACAAACAGCCAGACCCGGAACAACTATCTGTGGACCATAAAAATATTTGTTCTGTGCGGAAATCGAACCTGCAACACCGCCAACCGTGCCGTCAAGTTCCGTTAGCCGAGCCTCCGGATTTCTCTATCACCGTTATCACTTCTAGAAGCTTCTGAAGAGGCTGATAATGTTCTGGAATAGCCTGGACTGGTTGGAGTAACAACACAACACAAAATACATACAATGGCCCAATCAAGAGGCTAACTGTGCATACTGCCCAATCTTAACTTAACTGAAACATCTAAATATTTCGATTTACGCTCAACACGTGCAGAAAAGCAAGGTCCACCCTTGGCAAGCTCGCGTCCCGGTCGGACCGCACGTGTCAAAATTTCCAAAGGTCGCATTCCATTCTGTACTCTTGAAGATAATACCTACATACATATATTTAGAATAGTTGTCTATAAATACTTTGTTATTTTCGTCTAGACACACTTTACCAATTTCGAAGTTACTAGAAACGTACATATTTTATTTTGGCTATAAAGACCAAGGAAGTCCACATAGGTATATCCTATCTAAACTATGTCAGTTACTAATACATCTTCGACCCTCGTTGTCTACAAAACGAAGCCACGGTTTTTGGTGGCGCCGTTGGTGCAGTGACTGAGCGATCGGCTGCTGCGCTGTGTGTAGTGAGTTCGATTCCTGCACGGAACAAACATATATGCATGGCCTACAGGTAGTTGTTCCGGGTCTGGCTATTTGTGTTTGTGAGTTTAAACGTTTGTAAACGGGCCCATAATGCAGGTGAAATTCCTAGTGTGGTGCAACGTTTTTAAAAACAAAAGAGAACGAACAAAAGAGAAAATTATACCAAAAAAATGATTTTTCCGATACTTTTGCATGAACACATAATTTGAGAAGAACATTTCATATGTTTTATGAAGATTGACTTCGGCCTTGGACCAGGAAGATTATAAACAATAATATTGAAAGATAAAGGAAGAATACGGAACCGGATGTCTTCTTACCTCTGCCTGAGGTTAAACACGCTCAAGGTAACTGGCTTTTCCAATAACAAAATAACAGTAATTGAAAAATAATGGTTTATTTTATGACGGTGTTACATTAACGCATGGCTTCAAGATATTTGGCGCCCTTTAGACTCCATTTAATGGTAACAACTATGACATAAATATTAATGGAGGGAATAGTTTGCGTGCTAAACTTGCCTAGCATAAATAAATTCGTAGCTACTAAAATAAAAGTTATATGCCTTCTTCAAATTTTTCACTCAAACCCGTTGTCATTTTTCATCGATATTTATTATACGAGTATATTAACATACGATCCGATACGATAAGATCTTTTCAAATACTCAATACTCGTATGTCGAGAGAACAATGACCAATGCTTTTTATGGCAGTAACGCGCGGTTCAACGAAATTGGTTGAAAAGTACGTCTATGTTGTATTTTTAATCAAATCTTGCTCATAACAGACTATGCCATGAATGCCATATCCAATAAGAATCAAACTACATCCATGTTTGTGTTTTGTTAACGTATGATCGAGTTTCGGTTATTATTTATCTGTGTACCCACATAATCTGTGCGCTCTGATTATAAATTTTAATTTTAGTGTGTTTCTCAGTAAGTGAATTAACTATGTAATTCTTATGAGAAATAAAGTTGTTCTTAAACCTAAAAATCTTTACGCGATTCTATATAGTTCTCCATCATCATTTCAGCCGAAATACGCCAACTACTGGACACGAGGGTCGTCTTTGCGACCGGTCCTGTGCAGCGTCCAGCGGGTTTTCGCGGCCCTTACCATGTCATCGGTCCCCCTCGTGGGAGGCCATTCAACGCTACCCCTTCAGGTACGTGGTCGCTATTTCAAAACTTTACGACCCCATCGTTGACTTGGATACATAATCATCATGCCTGTATTCCCCAAAGGGTTGGGCAGAGGTACATCGATAATAACACCCCATTTCACCAGCTTTAAGTTCCATGTAATACGGGGCGTTCCTATTGGGAAATGTCAATAACACTTTGCCTGACGTGGGAATCGAACTCAGGACCTTACGCTCTACAGTCGGGCTTAAGACCACTAAACCAACGAGGCAGTCAATTCAGGCGATTTGGTTGATTCGTCAAAATTAGAAGACAAAAGCGATCATGTATGATTGGCTTATTAAAATATAATCCATATTGAGTCCCTGAGCTTATTCACACTGAACACTTTTAATTTTACGCCATGGATTAATATGGTTATTAAAAGCGGGGATTTATGATCGGAATAAAGACCGGTAACACTTGTGATTTATGCTGAAATTCAGTCAGTGAATGGAAATAATGTGTATTACAATTTTATTGGTCTATTCTGTTACATTGATATTTGATGGTTTTGTAATTCGGTTATAACTGTTGGGTTATGTTGTTAAATTATATTTATTTAAGTAAATTGGCACTATCAGTACCAAAACAATGCATTTTTTATAAAATACAACTACATATTTATACTAAAACTTCCTATAAGTATACAAATATACTTACAAAAAATAAAATGCAAAAGGGAGAAATACTAAACAAAACCAGGAACACTTAGGTGTTGAAGCACTCCTCCATATGGCATACGGAAACGTAGTACTGAGAAGACAAACAGCATTGCACGTTGAATGACAATGTTATTTGTTTAGCCAAAGACACAGCCAGCCTTCGGGTCACTCGAAGTGTCGACCAGTCGACGGAAACAACACACTCGGACCCCATGACCCGTACATTTAAACCACAAAACTTTAATTACCAATTTGGTCGACTCTTCACATGACCAGAGGGCTGGCCTTTTTTTGGCCAAAGAATCAGCATTGCCGTTCAACGTGGCAATGCTGCCAGCGTTCTCGGCACCTTTCCCGTTGACAGTGATGCGGATGAATTTTTCGATGCCCTGTGATTATTTATTTTTCAGTAATTGTAGTTGTATCGTTGTTAAAGAAATAAAAATTACCAATTAGGTTTTAGTATTTGCGGCGCTTGAGGGCTGTTGTATGTATAATATTTGTGCATTGTTATGGACTAATGTCGTAGGCAGTTGCAGACTGATGGCTCGAAAACGAACGGACGTTATTCTTGAGCTCTGAATGTGTAATTTTTAGTTGAAAAGAGCTCAACTCCCCACGGTTTCACAATAATAAAGAGAGTGCTTAAAAAGACCCGGTAAACAGGGAATTATTTGAAATACGTTAAAGTTTGAAATATGTTACAAACAACAAAGGACTGTCAAAACAAAACAAAATAAACATGTGAACATTCGTCGCCATAAAACCGATAAAAAATATAATTCGCCGTATTCATTTATCTCCTGCTCCTTT
Source organism: Phlogophora meticulosa (assembly GCA_905147745.2). Lineage (NCBI taxonomy): Eukaryota > Metazoa > Arthropoda > Insecta > Lepidoptera > Noctuidae > Phlogophora > Phlogophora meticulosa. The sequence continues at coordinate 4,438,548 of LR990534.1, forward strand.
TCAGCCAGTAAAAAACATTTTGATAAATAGTTACATCGGTTGCTAAACGAAATGTTTCAATAGCTGTCTGAGCGATTGACTGCTGCGTTGCGTGTCGCGGGTTCGATTCCCGCAAAGATCAAATATTTGTATGACCTACAGGTAGTTGTTCTGGGTCTGGCTGTTTGTGTATGTGATTTTGAATGTTTGTAAACGCACCCACGGCACAGGAGAAATCCTAGTGTGGGGCAACGTTTAAAAAAAAAAGTTCTTCGATGAGCACCTTGGATCAGAGTTGATTTCTAAAATCTATCTTTAAAAAAAACTGTGATCTCAGAGTTTCATTCAGTGTTTCTTCTAAGAGTTGTCAGATAGCAAAACACAAACCTAGTTTCAAAAAAATATTTTATTACTTGATGTCGTGTAAAAGTGTTTGTAAAATCAGAAATAAATATCATTTATAAACCGTCTAGTGTTAACGTCCCCCTTCAAAGATATTTGAAAGTCACGTTACCTCTATTGAACTAATATTTAGTCTCGAATTAAATAATAAAATAACAACACATTTACAATTTTTTTAGTTGGGCGTCACTTAACTTAATTTTTGATGCACAGACACGATCTTAGAAATGAGCATCTGATTTACAATAAGTAGGTGATTGTACTAATAGTTAAGTATTAATAGCACGTTCAGTCACGATCATTAATACCTAGCACTTACGCAACATTCAAAAGCAATTTTCTCGCGAGCTTTTTATTTATTTAATACTTTAAGCACACAAATGTACAGAGGCGGGCTTAATGCTACAGGCATTTTCTACCAGTCAACCTTTGGGCGATGCAGAGACAACTGTGTGTGTGGTAGGTGCGATTTCTTAAGAGAAAAGGGAACAGGAATAGAAAACAGGGGAATATATACACAAAGAAACATACATACACGACTACAACATAATATTATGAAAGAAAAAGTAAAGCTCAATGGCATTTCCTATTTTTTTTGACCGCAAATGGCCAGTACTGATTCGTAAAAGTCAATGAATATGAATAAGTTAGAACAAAAGAGTTTACTTTTTTATTTAATTATTTATTTATTTAAAATAGATTTGAATTGATTTAAAACTTTCAGCCATAGACAAAAATCAGACATTCTAAACGTTACAGAATACAATCCTATTGAACCTAAATAACTTATAACTACAAGAAAATGATGTAAAATAATACCACATTTAACTCATTTCAACAACGATTATTACACAACAAACCGCTAAGTATTTTCAATTAATCCTATTACGCTTTATGGCATTTTTATGGAGGCCACTTTACGCCAGGCTGACCCAAATTGATTCAAGGGCAGTACGTAACTTTTTAATAATAAAAAAAGTTCTGTCTTGCCTTTTAAGATTATGAAGGGAAGAGAAAATGGTTTTATATCTGATGCCTCTCACATAGTACACACTCAAAAGCCACACACGGTACTCTTGTTTAGACTGACAGTCTCAACATGTCCGTTATAACCTTTACTGTCCTCGGGGACTTTAAGGCCTGACATTCCTTTAGACAGGTTACTATTTAGCGTCTAGCGAGGATGTCAGAACTCCATGTTTGTTACAAACAATGTAATTCTTAGAGAACTACGAGTATATCAATGTAATGTAACAAGACTGTATCTTTTTATAAACAAAAATGATTAAAGTAATTATGAAATTAGGACTTTTTAGTCTGAAAGTGGCGCCTGTGACCGAGAAGTTATGTGGAAATCGGTTGTCATGGTATGGGCATGTGATGCGAAGGAATGAGGACTATGTTGTGAGGAAAGTTTTGAGTATGAATGTGCAGGGTTACATGAGTAGAGGAAGACCAAAGAAAAATGGATGGTTTGTGTGAAAGATGATACTGGCTAGAAAAGAGGTGACTCTTGAGATGGTGGCAAATAGAGATGTATGGAAGAAGAAAAGATGCGGCGCAGACCCCAAATAAATTTTGATAAGGGCAGGAGGATGATGATGATAATAAAATTAGGTTTTTTTATTGTAAATTAAAACCGGCCTGCAATTATCCAACTGCAGGGCAAAGGCCTCTTCTCAGAGAATAAATAAATAAATAAATAATGCTGGACAATCCACACAGCATCATCTAGCCCCAAGCTAAGCAGAGCTTGTGTTATGGGTACTAGATGACTGATATATACTTAATACAATACATTACATAGATAGATATTTTTTATTATATATAACAAATACCCAGAACACCCGGAACAAATATTTGTAGATCGTACAAACATTTGTCCCAAGGCGGGAATCGAACCCGCAACCTCCTGCGTCGCAGGCGGACCTTCGCCCGCTGCGCCACATAGGTCGTCATATAGAATGCAAGAGCATTAATCACCACGCTTGCTCAAGGCGGATTGTCAATCTCAAACTTATATTAATTATAAGTCCAGGTTTTCTCATGTTGTTTTCCTTCACCAATGTCTGTGATGTCTAAGATTAACTAAAAAAGTGCATATGAATTGAAAAAGACATATTGGCACTTCCTCGGATTTGAACTTAGAACCTCGTACATGGGAGTAGATACATAATAACTGGCCTGTCACGATATAAAATAAAAATAGAAGGTCTTTAAAAATGTATATCCGTAAAATTCGTTAAGAAGTTAACATTTTTATTTTTTTAATAATATTACACACTCACACACACAAACTCACACACAAAAACATATCTACTCAAATTGGTACAATGTGTATTTTTCACAAACGCAGATAACACAATGAACTTTGAACAGCCAATCACATGCGAATAATCTTATGCGCAGTTACCGAGAACGATTAATGTCACTCTGTGTTATAATGCACCTATCGATAAGTATTTCAATTCGAAATTCAATTTGAATGATTCCGAATGGAATTGAAAGTGTCCAATCGCCCGATGCTGTCTTGTTCAGAGATGTCAACGTACCTAGTCGAACGCGTTCCTACAGGGTATATTGAACTCGTTCATATTTCTGATACCAACTTCTTGAAGTCCTTCTAAAAGTCGTAGTTAGGCCAATCAAAAATAAAAAACTTCTATCGATAATTATAATACGTTCGAACCTATTTGCATTTGGCTGTCTAGCTGACAGTTTTTAATAAGTACAACTCAAATATGCTGACTCGTCGTGACGTGTCAAAACTCATGTTAGATGTTGGAAGTAATAAATTATACCAGCCTGCTAATGTCTCAGTGTGGGACAAAGCCCTCTTCTTAAACAGCTCACCACGCTTGCTCATATATCCATTTATTAGTCCAGATGTCCTCATAATATGTTCCTTTACCAAGGGCAGTATTGCCTAAGATAAACTTCGAAAATACAGAGGCCAGCACATCAAGATACCCCAATCTGTCAAATTTCTTTGATAGCTTTTCAACTTAACTACAAAACAATAAATTTCATGTTCAATTGGTAAAATTTGACAGTTAGGGTTACCTTGATGTGATAGCGTCTGTACATATAGGCTGACCATATGTACAGACGCCTTTTATCCAAAGAATAAAAATGTCAGCTTGACATATTTTTATACACAAGCTGTCAAACCGTCTTTTTATTCCACAGATAAAAGTTTTCGGCAGATTAAAAATCGGTGCGAAAACACCACATTTTTAGGATTTATCTATTTGAACATGTTTTGATTTACAAAAGCACTCTATCTATCTAATTCTGTTCTCAAAATCTCGTTGAAAAAAATTTGGATGACATCAGAATTAGATGCGTCTTCTTCATTAGTACTTTAACCCTTGAAGGCTGAGGCTAAGATTGAGAATCATCATCATCACCATCAGGCTATACTAGTCCACTGCTGGACATAGCCCTCTCCTAATGAGCGCCATAGCGCCCTGTCTTCAGCTTGCCGCATCCAGCATCTGCCTGCTGTCTTTCGCAGATCGTCATCCCACCTGGTCAGAGGGTGTCCTACACTACGTTTGCCGAGTCGCGGTCTCCGCTCAAGAACACGTTAACCCCAGCGGTTGTCGGTTCTTCGCGAAATATGGCCAGCCCACTGCCACTTCAACTTGCTAATTCTTTGAGCCACATATGTCGGTAACTTTGGTTCTATGTCGGATGTATTCGTTCGTTAGATTGAGAATAATAATAGTATTTTAGATATTTTTAATAGATAAGGAATATTTAAAAATCAGCTCTAACTCAGAACAAACCAAAACAAAGGATTTAGGATAAACCTATCGCAGACGTAATACCAACATCAGCCCAAAATATAGTACTAATGTACGAGTAACTATGTTTTTTCTTCACTAATTCAGTGTCACGAAAACTACCAGTACCTTTAGACAGCTCATGCCTCACGACGTCTCAATATAATATAATTACAGAGGCAACACTAACTCGGCTCGTAGTAACTGAATAATTAACTTAGTTTTCGGCGACTTACGTAAATCCAAATATGCCAGGCGTGATTTAATTAACTTTATTCACTGGAATACTTGTACAATATAATTAGTAGTAGTACCAGCCTATTACTGTCCCACTGCTGGGCAAAGGCCTCTTCTCATACAGAGAAGGCACGAGCATTAATCACCACGCTTGCTCAAGACGGGTTGGCGATTTCAGATTTATATTAATTATATAAGTCCAGGTTTCCTCACGATGTTTTTTTCCACCGATGTCAGTGATGTCCAAGATAAACTTGGAAAGTACATATGAATTGAAAAAACTCACATTGGTACTTTGCCCAGGTTTGAACCCACAACCTCGTGCACAAGAGGCGAGGCCTAAACCGCTGGGCCATCATGACATCATCATGACAATATAATTATTACTAGCTATACCCCCCGGTTTCACCAGCTCCTTAATATCGTTGCGTGATACTCCTCAAGAATTGGGCTATTAAATGGAAAAATATTTTTAACCGACTTCAATAAAGAGGAAGTTCTATGTTCGATTGTATGTATGTTTTCCTTTTTTTGTGTGTTGACTGATTTCTCGGAAAATTAATTGCGAACCGATTTTAAAAAATATTTCAAAAATATGTCACCAAATTAATATCTGATAGGATCCTGGAGGAATCGGGGGAACTCTTCAAAAATTATGGGCAAACCAATATCATCTGCCTAGCCTTTTTCCCAACTATGTTGGGGTCGGCTTCCAGTCTAATATGATATTTATGCTCTGTGTCTTCGTTTACACGAAATCAAATACTAATCATTACCAGTTATTCAAATGCCTACTCGTACCTACCGATTAATAAAAAAAACAATAATTAATTAAAAAAAAAAACTTTTTTTATTTCGCTTTTGATCTTCCAATTTCGATTTGTAGTTTTTACATTTATAAAACTCGTAATCTATCTTAAAATTACTAAATAAAAGTTCCAAGGCCAGGACTTAGAATTTCACGGACCTTGAAACTGGCCTCATTCAATCCGAGTCCTTCTCTTGTTGAAGAGTAAAAGGCGAAATTCCAAGTATTCTTTAAATTTGCGCACATTTTTCAAACCTTAGCCAAACGTATATCCGCAATACCCCACGCCAAGAAATATTATGAAGTAAAATATATAAATTTTACAAAGCTGCTATAACTGCTTAACGTTTGTTTACTATCTCGGGTGCAAAGAAAACACACACGTAACTATCACCCAGTACGAGGCGATGACCAAAGTTACGACACGGATTCATCAATGCGTAATGCCTATAAGATTTGCCATTTTATCCATTAATGTACCCTACTCTATTTATTCTGGGTATGGTTGGATATAACGAGTTGAGGGTCAGGAGGGATCTCGCACTCAACTCATACCTATTCAAAATACTTAGAGGAAGGGTGCATAACGCAGATATATTGGGGTTGATGGGTTTGTGTGTGCCGAATAGGTATGTATGGCGGCGTAGGCGGCCGCGGCTGCTGGCGGAGCCGCGCGCGCGCACTAACCTCCTGAGCGAGGCGCCTCTGACGCGCGCACTGCGCACTCTCAACCTTATAGCAGGGGACATAGATCTATTCAGCTGTACTCTGAATGAATTCACAAAGGTGGCAATGTTTATAATTTCTTACAGAAGTGTGTAATATGTGTACCTATGTGTTAATAGGGTATGTTGTACCTAGTGAAATGTAGAATATTATATGTGAGTGTGTATGTTTAACTATCGTCTTGGGTTGCCTGTAAAGATAGCTTAAATATGGTTAAATAAATAAATAAATAAATAAGACAACTCTAACAGGTTACCTGAAAGTCCTACCCCTTGTCATTAGTTTTGTTCGAGGTGGAAAATCCTCATGGATGTCCTGCGGCCTGAGGTGGGCGGAGGGGTCTGTCAGACTCTTACTGACTAAATATAATAATTTGACGACCGATGTGGCGCGGCGGGCGAAGGTCCGCCTGCGACGCAAGAAGTTGCGGGTTCGATTCCCGCCTTGGGACAAATGTTTGTACAATCTACAAATATTTGTTCCGGGTGTTCTGGGTATTTCCTATGTATAATAAAAAATATCTATCTATGTAATGTATTGTATTAAGTATATCAGTCATCTAGTACCCATAACACAAGCTCTGCTTAGCTTGGGGCTAGATGATGCTGTGTGGATTGGCCAGCAATATTTATTATATTTATTTATTAAATAGCACCCCGGTGTTAAATCATCCGTTACATATCAAAATTCTGAGGAACTTGTAAAATGATAAATTGGGAGTCGTTGGTTACGAACCTGCTTACGTTTGGCATTCAACATTGCATACTTGAGTCGACCCCTCATAAATTATGTAGAATCTCCAATTTACCAGAATTAATTGGACCAATACTTTATAAAACAGTCGATAATTTAAGTTTATGAGTAGTTGTTTTTATTTTTTATGGCCAGTACGAAGTACCGTCTATTTTTGGCCGCAAAGAACTGTATAAGTTTTTATTTTAATTAAAATCACGCTCGTATTCCCCGAAGGGTAAGGCACAGGTGTACAGACGCCAGCACATCAAGCTACCCCAAACTGTCATATTTTCCCAATTGAAAATGAACTTTATTATTTCGCAATAAAATTGAAAACCTATCAAAGACATCTGACACATTGGGGTAACTTGATGTGCTGGCCTCTGTACCTATAGCACACCTACATTTTGCCAGTTATTTTGAGCCCTATGAATAGGGCACGAAGTTAGTGTTCAAATCTGGGCAAGTGCCCATGTGAATTTTCATTTCATATGTATTTGGGGGTATAAGGAACACGGTGTAAAGTTCCACGTCCACGATTGAAAGGGGAGAATCCTCCGACCAGATGGGTGCTGTGTCTAGTGGGCTACTGCCCAACGGTTGTTGTCGGGTTCTTGTATGTATGTTACTATTGATAACTTTAATATCGCATGTGGGATACGTCAGATTTAGTTCGTATGTGGCGAGATAGATGTCTCTATATGTACGTTCTAAGTTAATCTTAGACAGCACTTAAATTATGCGTGTATGTCTGATGTTTTGTAAGAGACAGTAGAGCAAGTATTTCCATTGTCTCATATTAGTGGTAGCTAAATTGTTTGTTCTCATTGGTATCCTGTCCCGTTAGGTAGTTGTTTCTATGTAAATTATTGTAATTGTTTTGGCACCGTTTTAATTAACTTTAAATAAATAAATACTGACATCGCCAACCCGCCTTGAGCCAGCGTGTTGATTCATGCTCGTGTCTTCTCTGCATGAAACTTTCTGACCCACTGCAGGCCACTGCTCTGTAGTGGATCCACTGCAGGGCAGTGGCCTACGGTTTATTTAAATGATAGAGCTTTTAGAATATCGCTATATGTTGTTTATAACTTTACTTTTATTTTTTGTGTTTAGTTACTGTAATTGGTTCTTCAACCGTTGTAATTAATTAAATAAATAAATAATATAAATAATACCAGCCTGTTACTACACTGCAGGCCACTGCCCTGCAGCGGACCCACTGCCTACCACTGCTATTTTTATCCTCATCCAGACGATATTCTAAAAGCTCTAACATTTAAATTAAGATTCACTGAACCAACAAACAAGTTCCTAGTTGTAACAAGGGAAGTAATAAAAATTACGATCGTAATATTTCAGAATCTATAGATATAAGACTATTAACTCCTTAGCAAGTAAATAGATTTTTGATTGTATTTCCTCATTCTTTTATTGATGCAAACCGTATGAACTCACCATCTACCTAGTTTTTTTTTCCATGTAAGTTGGGGTCAGCTTTCAGTCTGACCGGATGCAGCTGAATACCAGTTTTTTACATGGAGCTACTGCTAATCTGAGCTCCACAACCCAGTTACTGGGCAGTACTATGTATATCGCTTAGTGAAACTGATTGTCAGGCTTTTTGGCTTCTGGGTACCCGTAGCGACTGTCAAATGTCTACGAATAACAGCTGGACCCAACGGTTTAACGTGCATTCCGAGGTAGAGAGGGGTCTCAGACCTAGTATGTAACGTATGGTCACTCATCCACGGGTCGACCTCTGCAATAGAAGCTTTAACTTCGACCAACCGCAAACCGAGGAGTGTCACCGCCTTTCGAGCAGCAACACGTTGATTTTGTCTGTAAAAATGAGTTTATACGATCTCAAAGTGTCATGATGGCCCAGTGGTTTAGGCCTCGCCTCTTGTGCACGAGGTTGTGGGTTCAAACCTGGGCAAGTATCAATGTGAATTTTTCAATTCATATGTACTTTCTAAGTTTATCTTGGACATCACTGACATCGGTGAAAGAAAACATCGTGAGGAAACCTGGACTCATATATATAATTAATGTAAGTCTGAAATCGCCAACCCGTCTTAAGCAAGCGTGGTGATTAATGCTCATGCCTTCTCTGTATGAGAAGAGGCTTTTGCCCTGCAGTGGGACAGTAATAGGCTTGTACAGATACAGATACAGACGATCTCAAAAAAAAATTGATAAACCTGCCGGATGCTGCGCATGCCTGTGGTCTGGTTTGGATGCAAATCTGCAGCGATGTGGCATGACGCCTAGAACTGTTTATGAGGTAGCGACATGTTGGATTCTCCTGCCACACGCAGTAGCCGAAGGAATCATAAATTCAATGTGCTTATAACAATCCATTGTATTCAAATCGAATAATTTTGAGTATGAATGTGGAGGGTTACAAGAGTAGAGGGAGACCAAAGAAAAGATGGATGGATGGTATGTAAGATTATATCGCTAGAAAGGAGGTGACTTTTGAGATGACGGCAAATAGAGGTATGGAAAAAGAAGATACACCTGCGCCGATCCCAAATAAATTGGGATAAGGGCAGGAGGATGATTAACAATTTATCGATATTTTGCTCTGTAAAGATTTTAATAAAAAAAACACTTTCTACAATACTACACACACCTCGTGACCTGGGGTCGTGGGTCGGCTCGTCTGAAATTGTCCAAATTGAACGTTAATGGAGCTTAAAACGTCCGCGATACACCCTTTTAGCGCACCGGCGACATGTGGGCACACGATTCATCTAACAATGTTTATTGAATGTTGCTATTGACCTATTGAGAGGCTGATAAGGCTGGTCTGGTTTAGTAATTTTTTTTTTTTAGAAAATAACGTTGCGTGGGGCAACGTTATTTTCTAAAAAAAAAAATCCTAGGATTTTTTCCTGTATTGTGGGTGCGTTTACAAACATTCAAACTCACATACACAAACAACCAGACCCGGAACAACTACCTGTAGGCCATACAAATATTTGTTCCGTGCGGGAATCGAACCCACGACACGCAGCGCAGCAGCCAATCGCTCAGCCAATGCGCCAACTGTGCCGTCAAACATAAGTACGTACACAAGGCAAAGTTTCTGAAATGAAAACATAACTGCTGTGATTGGTTGAATGAATTTTGAATGAAAACAGCTGATCGCATCACTTGACTTGCGTTATTTCTGACGCGTCAATAATTTATATCGAAATGGGGTGTTCATTTCTCTAGTTTGTAATTAAAAATGTTTTATTTTTGAGTTTGCTTTTTTCTACCAGTAGAATGAGTCTGAGATCTCATTGAGATTTTTAATTAAAAAGTTGGTAAGTAATTTACTTCTTTAATTAAAAACTTCAGTGTGTTAGACAGAAATCATGTTTTTTTACATATAATACACAACCCAGTTACTGGGCAACACGATGCCCCTTGGTATTGCCAGAGTTTCGTGCTTCTGACTACCCGTAACGACTGTCAAAGAGTTACAAATGGCAGAAGGGATCAACGCCTTAACGTGTTTTCGGAGGCACGGATGAGTCTCGAAATGTTACGAACGGTCACATGTTTTGAATGTGTGTGTGCTAGGTGGCCATATGTGAGTACTGGCTAACAGAATTGAAGTAGAGTTCTAAATAAATAAATAATGCTGGACAACCCACACAGCATCATATAGCCCCAAGCTAAGCTGAGCTTGTGTTATGGGTACTACATGACAGATATACTTAATACAATACATTACATAAGTAGATATTTTTTTATTAAACATAGCAAATAGCCAGAACAGCCATTACAAGCCAGTGCAAACATTTGTCCCAGGGCTGGAATTGAACCCGCAACCTTCTGCGTCGCAGGCGGACCTTCGCCCGCTGCGCCACATCGGTCGTCTAATGGATTCAACGTGCGATGCATTGGAATCGTTACTACTCACGTACTGCAAATGCAATACCTATAAATCTTATGATACAATATCTAATCTAATCTCTATTGTAACTCTGACCTTCAAGGTCATTTCAAGTTATTAACATAAGAATATAGCAGTCGTATCATTCTGCCATTCATGGTGTGCCAATTAAATGAACAAATTGCTTCCTAAGAAATAATTATTGTTTAACGTAGGTACAATAATAGACAAAATACTTTACATAACATTACGCCTGTATTCCCCAAAAGACCAATCCTTCGGGCAACGTACTAACTTTTTAACTTACTTTTACTTTAGGCACAACTCTACCCAAGTAGAGGTGTGCCTAAAGTATACCCAGATTTTAGTAATTACGGTTAAGTCCTTAAAAAATCTGAATGGTCCGAAAGTTGGATTACTCAAAAATACTGGACACGTTTTTTTTTTTTGTCACGTAAACCAAAAATGACGACGGTATGACGCGTGACGTCACGTCGTGCTACACTTTACGTTAAAAGTGCAGCATGGCTTGACGTCACAAGCCCCTTCTCCTGAACTTAGATGTGCTATATCATTGTCACTTTTTATTGAATTAAGTAAGCAAAAAATACGTGTCCAATATTTTTTGGTAATCTTACTGACAGACTAAATAGACTTAATAAATTTTTACCTAGGACACATCCCTATTGTAATAAGAGCCGAGCCTATTGCCACCAACCGGGCACGCATCCAGACTCCGGGCTGCTTCTGAGAATTTCCTAATGTAAAACTCCAATAACACATTGCTCGACCCAGGAATCGAATACTTCATGCTGCGGTAGACCAACGAGGCAGACGAATTATTTTATCTAAGAAAAATACGTAACTCTTCCTTCATGTTCTAGTTAATAAAATTACATCAATTTTTATTGAAAAAAATGGCTTCCGGGAACACATCGCCAAAACCAACACCCTCATTAAAAATTAATGTCTTTTCATTAGAAAAACATACATGCCTGAAGATATTTTAAATCTTATTTCCATACAGTGAGAGGTCTCCTTATACTGGAACACAACATGATATGTTGCCGTGTGTACAATCAACAACGTTTCCACAGATTACTTATGAAACTGTACATTATTAAAAAGATATCTCCATATTATCTTAAACTCAATACATCAAAGGAACTCCGAAGACATTGCTTTACAATGAACAACATATATTACATCCTAAATATGACGAGGTCTCATTATAAACTTGACAACGGAGTCCTTCACAAAAGATCTTTTTTAATCGACTTCAAAAAGGGGAGGTTTAAGTCGACTCGTGCTTTAACGGTTCTGTACCTCAAAATTTAAAAATGGAACCCTTATAGGATCACTTCGTTGTGTGCCTGTCGATCTATCCTCAGACCCTTAGTCTCAGGCACGCGTGGAGGTTTCAAGTTGAAACTTCTTCCCAGCAAAAACACTAGGAAGTGGAAGGTGATGGGTGGGTTTTGGAGGACTGTCTTGTAAACGTTTTGACGTTCAAAAAGTGCTGATTCTCAGCCTAATTTGAATAAATGAATTTTGATTTTGACTGCTTATCTTTCCTGACAGAATTTCTCTGACGAGTAATTTTCGGTGCTTTCCTAGTAAATAAACTTCCTGAAGTACAAGGTAATATTAATCATTAAGGCGACAGTAGCTATACCATTACCAAACATTTGTACGGAACCATCGGTGCGCGAATCAGACTCGCACTTACCAGTCAGTCTTTTTATATAAGGTGTCTCATTTCTCCTGCATTTCTATACCAAATAGGACAACTCTTCTTTTATTTAAATGAACGGTTATACTTGAAATATGGTCACATATTAATTGGTAGGTGTTCCAAGAAAGACCTTCATTTGGGATACTCTATGGAATTTCTAATAATGAACAGTTGTATTGTGGTTTGGTTATTGTACTGAAGATCAAAGAAAATGGCTGATCATGACCGTGACCAGCCTAGCGTTGTACAGAGATTCAATAGGATAAGAGGTCAGCCTATACTACTTTTATTACCTCTGACGTGCGGCAGACCGTACTCAACAGTGGTCAACTGATCATGGGCTTTGAAGTTATCCTACGGAACTCCTCATCGACGAACTGTATAGTGCTGTGATCGAAAAGAGGGTTACAAGAGTAAAGAGAGACTAAAGACACGATGGATTTATTGTGTGTATGATGATATGGATAAGAAGGTGACGTTTGAGATGACGGCAAATAGAAATGTATGGAAGAAGAAGATACGCTGCGACGACCCTAAATAAATTGGGATTAGAACAGGAGGAGGAAGATGAGTTTTTGTACAGAAAATGTTTTGTTTTCCACAAACATTTTCTGTACAAAAACTCATCTTCAACATCATCTTCATCGTCGCTGGTCAGAAGGATAATTCTCATAATTAAAAACGTTCAAAATCTAGTCGCAATCTCATCACAGTGACAGTTAAAATCAAAAAGAAAAATATATGTGTCGAATTGAGAACCTCCTCCTTTTCTTTCGTCGGTTAAAAAACTTACAAAAACGATGAATGAAAGAAAGAAAGAAAAATATTTATTTGGGACATGCAAAAAAAAATAAAAGTAAACAAAGTAACGTGTAACGTAATTAGGCGTATTTTTGACAGATTGAGACTGAGATTACAATGCAAACGTTCCTAATAATACTGGAACTGTCCCTCAGGTCTTAATATTCGGATAGCAAGTAGTAGTGTTACCCTAAACCGCACGTGGGGTACGTGCAGTTTAGACTAGGAATTTCTTCTGTGTCGTGATGCGTTTACAAAAATTCGTTACGAAAATTCGCTTCGTTTCCGTTCCGCGGCAATGTAAACTGAGCCTTAGCTAGGTTACTTGTGGTAGAAGAGTAGCTATTGCAGAGAATCCCTGCCCATTGATTTGTGAAGACAGAAATGAGTAGAATTCAAATAGTTAAACGTTTTCCTAGATCGGCACTTCTTTGCTCCCGTCCACTCGACTGGACAGGCGGCCTTGTGATACAGTGGAGTTTCCCAAAAATCGTCTACCTTTGAGTTTTTGATTAAAGAAAAATGAAAAAAATACTCCTCTTTTGAAATGTATAAAAATCAGCTGACAAATACATATTTGTTCGTGAGTTAAAAAAAATCTGCTAAATCAGTTTAAATCAGCTGACTATTACTTTTTTTTTGCCGATTTTGAAATGACACTTACCAAAATTTGTTACAAATCACCATATTCAAATTAAAATTTAAAAAGCTATAATAACTTGACAACTACAGTTTTGAGCCGTTTGGGATTGAAACGCTTGGGTCATGGGGCCCGGGTGCACGTCTTCTTTGCAAGGAAATTTCTCGTCGACTGATCGACACTTCACGTGACCAGAGGGCTGGCTCTTTCTTTGCTTTATTGCCCAAAGAATTAGTATTGCCATCCAACGTGGCAATGCTGCCCGTCTTTCGGATAGTACTTTGACGCCTGTTTCTTGGTCGGCTTTTTATTTTATGTTGTTTTTATATTATAATAGTAAATAGTTAGTTTTATATTATAATTGTATATATGTAAATTATAGTAACAATAAATTATGTTTTATATGAAAGCTATAATTAATGTTTGAAATTATTATAATTTAGATTATTATATTTTCATTGTTTCTGCAGAATGTATTTTGATTAACATAAACGTAACACAGCACTACAATAGGCAACAAAAAAAACGAATTTATTTTTTCGACTTTATTGACTGATTCCTCTTAATCCCTCTGTAATGCTTAAGATTAATGGGTTCGCTGGCTACTTAGTGATACCTACAGAACATTGTCTATTTATACCAGGCTTCGTAACGATGAAGAACACAAAATCAGTAAATTAATAATTTTAAAACCCAACATCAAACCGGGTAGGTTAGACGGACCATAGTTCGGACCATAAAGGCTATACCCGAAAAGCAAGATGATGTTTTAATTTAAAACGAGTAGGTACTTGATATTGATAACAGTCCTGTATAAATTAATTTTAGAGTTATCGATTTTTTAATCACGCATCTTATGATGATATTCTTCAACGGTACGATTGGTGTAGTGGCTGAGTGATTAGCTGCTGCGTTACGTGTCACGAGTTCGATTCCTGCACGGTACAAATATTTGTATGGCCTTCAGATAGATTGGGTCTGGCTGTTTGTGTATATGTACTAGTCATTTTGAAATCAACTAAATCTACACGAATGTAAAGTTGTTATTCCTCTGTCTGAACTCTAAGATACACCTTGTTTAACAGTCAGGGTGTCTATATGTTGTACCTAGCCAAAGCCTCTTAGTCTATGTAGCTACTTTACTATTTGTGTTTATATGTAAGATTTACTTCAAGAAATATTTTTTTTGTAAGTGGAAATAAAATCAATTTGGAAACAAGGATTTTAGAAATGACTAAACTAGAAATATTATTGAAAAACTGTTAAAGATCACAAAAACAATTATAGATAATATTTTATTTTGTTGAAAAACAAAACGTTCAAATGGAGACTTATTGGTATTTTTATTGTTCCAATTCCAACAAAAGGCTACTCACAAACTGAAAACAAAAGAAAAATATTTAAAAAAAAATGCACATGCAGTTTCATCCTGCTCTTATTCTAATTTATTTGGGATCAGCGCAGCATGGCTTCTCCTTCCATACATTTTTATTTGCCGTCATCTCAATAATCATCTTCTCTCCAGCCATGTCATCACATTCACACAATAAATTAAATAAATAATGCTGGACAATCCACACATCATCCCCTGACGCGTGCGCTTCGCACTTTTAACCTTGTAGCAGAGGAAATTGATATTTTTGCTTGTACACGGAGTGAATTCACAAGGATAACATTATATGTAATAAGTTTTAGAAAATAAGTTGTTATTATTAAGTATGCTTCACTATTGCATTGGGTTACACCTGTAATAATAGTTGTAAGTGATTATATAAATAAATAAATAAATAAATAAATAAATCTAGCCCCAAGCTAAGCAGAGCTTCTGTTATGGGTACTAGATGACTGATATACTTAATACAATATATTACATAGATAGATATTTTTATTATACATAGCAAATACCCAGAACACCCGGAACAAATCTTTGTAGATCGTACAAACATTTGTCCCAAGGCGGGACAATCCATCCCAGTCTACTCTTGTGACCCTCCAAATTCATCCTCAAAACTTTCCTCACAACATGATCCTCATTCCTTCGTATTACATGCCTATACGATGATAACCGATATCCACACAACCTCCAGATCATAGGCACCACTTTTAGACTTCTTCTTACATACTTATTTCTTATTCAGGATTCTTATCTCAGCTGCATGCAAACTGCCTTTCAATCAACCCTTGAAGGCACCATAACAGTCTATTATCAGTTTCAAATTGTGGTAATATACTTAGGTAACTTAATATGCTCATTTATACTACGAGTTATGTCTATTTTAATTTTTTTGGTTACGTAACTTAATTAATTTTAGGTATGCCAACACAAGCAGTAAAAAGGTTTACACGATAAAAGCTTTATTTACTTTGGTATGGAGAGAACCGACTTGAAACTACAGTTGGCAACATTTTTTATTTGTGATATCAAAATGAATTGTTGTGCTGTATAATATATTTTCTCTTTCTCCATCAAGTCCATCCTAAGGTTGTCAGTAAGAAATCGCTTTTATCGATAAGGATTTTAACACCATATGTAGCTCTTAAAGTCATTTTTTATAAGTTTTGATGGTGTACAATAAATAAGGACATGACTTACTAATAGTTTTTATAATGTTATTACTAACTCTAGTCTATAAGTTGTAGTATATAAGGTGTGTACTAACTAAAATGGTTCCCATGTTGTTCCTCAATAAAAAATATATTATTATATTATTATTAATAAAGCCTCCTCTATTCTGTTCTAAAGCTTAACACGTTAAACGCTAAGAGATACACAAAGAATTAATTTTCTATTGCGTCTCGTTTTCTGGTGAGTTTAGCTGTTACTGAACTTAATCGTAGAAACGAGCCAAAAATATGGAGTGTATTTCAGAGAATTCTTGCGCATTCGTTTTCATGGTTTTTCATGGTGTAATAATATTTATTGTTTATTGGCGTGGTCACTGTTTTAAAAACTTTAATTTTCTAGAAATTGGAGCTACCGGATTGGCCAATATTCATGATGCTGGTAAACTGTTTATCTATCTATTTCATGTAAACTCATAAATATAAATACCATCGACAAACATTATTGGAAACACTTTTTTTGGATTTCATGTCAAAATGGTAAAATTTTAACTCTTTGTCTGCCTAACAGAAACACACAGAACAGTTCTAAAAAATGCTTAAAAGTATCTACTTGAATATCAAGTGAAATAATTGATATTTTTTTCCTATTCTCATTGCAATGGGAGTCGAAATGGGGGTTGAAATCTTAAAGTGGGGTAACTAGGTCAAGTGGGGGTATCATATAAAAAGGGGTTTGCAAAGTGAAACGTCTCGAATCAATTTATTTGATGGAGGTTTATGTAAATATAATGGGAATAGTAAAATTTTGTCTTGCATTTTTTTGTAATAATCTGTAAAAGCTATTCACATGCAATCTAAATTGTTTTATCAAAAAGTTTCCTGTCTGAATAGACAGCTATACACTCAACTTAACCCATAAGTAAATGCAGCCATCCTTTATTTAATCCTACTTGAGGCATTTGGGGTTGAAATACTAGAACCATGGGGTTCGAGTGCTCTTCTAGTTTTTCGGGATGTCGCCAAGTTTTTGGTAGACTATTTTTGAACGTGGCAGCCTTTGGGCACTTTTTTCGTTGACTGCGATGCGAAAGAACTTTTAATGCCTATGATTATTTCCTTATCTTTTTTAGATACACATAATACTCATCATCTGCAGTCTAACCAGATGCAGCTTCCAGTATTTTACACGGAGCCACTGCCTCTCCATCTGACCTCCACAACCCAGTTATTGGGCAACACGATACCCCTTGGAAAGACTGGTTTTCAGACCATCAGGCTTCTCTTTCCGAAACGACTGTCAAAGCTCTACAAATGACAGCCGGGACCAACGGCTTAATGTGCTCTTCAAGACACGGTGGAGTGTCGATACGTTACAAATGGTCACCCATCCACAGACTGACCTCGAAAAGCGTAGCGTAACCTTCAATCAACCCGTGCGACTGTTTTTATTTAGCCACGAGCTCCTCCTCCAATCAATCAAATCTCCTCCAATCTGTCAATTAAATTCATATTGTTCAATAACGACATCAAAAAATACTTTTTCCGCCGTAGAAGATAAGTATTTATCGTGAAGCGTGGGCAAACTCGAACGCTCAAATAAATGATTACAGAAAGTACTTCGTAACATGAAAGTACTGGCGTATTTTAATGTCAGGTACAAAAACAGTTCTATTATAGCCACAGCTGGAGGCACCATTTTAAATTCCCATGGCAACGGACCCGCTATCTACCCATAAAAAGACATAGCGATGCTCTATTGTTATCAAACGAAATTACCTTCGCCCACGTGACGCGTGATCAAATCATTGATGTCACCGAGTGATAAAAAAAACTTGTGCTTTGTGTACTGCATACGCAGTGTTTATTTTTACGGTAACCTACTGATTCTTTTCAATATTTACCTAGTAGGATTTGTTTATAGATTGCACATAGACATACTAGTGTTCGCTCAGTGATTGAAATTCGATCGTTGTAGCTTGCTGCACTACTTCAATTCAGTTTATTTATTTTGTGAACACAGGGTAAAATTTTAAAGGTCATACGAAGAAAACAATGTTTTTGATCTCTATATCCAGCCGGAAGGCATACAAAATTAATATAATAATTAGGAAATAGGTAGTCACAATTTTACTAAACAATTTCAAACAAGAAAAACATGGCCATTCCAAAAAGAAGTGAATATAACAGAATAATACACTTTTTCAAGATTTGTGTCTCTCTCCATACAAACTTTAACTATGCCAAATCTCATAGGTACTTCTTCGTCTGCACGAAAAAGTACCTATGAGATTCTTTATTAATAATGCCTGCGCATTAGTATAACCAAACTTGAAGTAAAATACGGATATCTTTTGAACGGCGGAACCGATTTTTATCAAACATATGAGTAGCTAAGAACACTCCCGACTAATTCGCCTTTCATACAAAACTAAACAAAATCAAAATCGGTTCATCCGTTCGGGAGCTACGATGCCACAGACAGACACACACACACACACAGACTCGTCAAACTTACCCGTATAACACCCCGTCGTTTTTGCTTCATGGGTTAAAAACGGATCCGAAGATCTTGCTTCACGTATGACGTATGTATTATAATAATACATTGAAAAGCATCGTATCTTTTCTCGTCGAAAAATTAATGAACCCAGTGGGTACGTGACTTTTTTACTGACGTAGCTAGTCGATTTGAAGTAGTATATAAAACCAAATCGAAATTAATATGAGAGAAGATTTATTTTTTCAGAGAAAACTACCTCTTTGGTCTAGTGGTTTGCAAGCGCTACTGCTGAGCATGAGGTATTGAGTTTGATTACAGGGTCAGGATAACTGTTATTGAGTTTTTCGTCTGGATTTGTTCAGTTGTAATCCGTACCTAGAAAGCAGTATCAAGCTAATGGTAATAAGTGGGGTGACCCCTATTACAAGGGGCTAATACATAACAGGTAAAATGTGGTGATACTCCTCTGCCTAACGACCTTTGACGACCGATGTGGCGCGGCGGGCGAAGGTCCGCCTGCGACGCAAGAGGTTGCGGGTTCGATTCCCGCCTTGGGACAAATGTTTGTACGATCTACAAATATTTGTTCCGGGTGTTCTGGGTATTTGCTATATATAATAAATATCTATCTATGTAATGTATTGTATTAAGTATATCAGTCATCTAGTACCCATAACACAAGCTCTGCTTAGCTTGGGGCTAGATGATGCTGTGTGGATTGTCCAGCAATATTTATTTTCTAACCTTTCAGGGAATACAGGCGTAACGTTTTATAAAACAAATGATAAAACACTCAACATTTATTGGTTTTAATATCAAGACGATTTAATACTTTCTAAATCTAACTAACCAAAGACAAATCTGAAACAGGCGTTCCTCACATAATATATGAACTTTGACGACACGGTTGGCGCAGTGGTTGAGCCATCGGCTGCTGCGCTGCGTGTTGTGGGTTCGATCCCCGCACGGAACAAATATTTGTATGGCCTACAATTAGTTGTTCCGGGTCTGGATGTTTGTGTATGTGAGTTTAAATGTTTGTAAACGCACCCACGATACAGGAGAAATTCCTAGTGTGGGGCAACGTTCTTTAAAGAAAAAAAAAAAAAAAAAAAAAAAAAAACTCCGCAGTATCAGTCAAACTCTAAATATCAAGTTTCTAAAGCCATTGCACATACTCATATATAACCGAGTCTCCTTATATTACGTCATGGCCTTCCCGAGGTAATACGACCACAGATAACTAACGTATATCCATGTCGTCTGACAGGATGAATGAACACCTACCTTTGCCAGATTTTAAGGTTTCTTTAAGTTACTGGTTGAAATTCCCCTAATTTTAAATAAAAAATATTACTAAACGGAATACGTAGTAGTCCATTTGAGTACCTTTAAGATTCAAGAACTTGAACTTATGAGACGGTATAAAGTTAAAACTCAATCTAAATATATTTAAACTTTTGTAGGAATTGGAAGTTTTAAATATTGAAGTTTCAAATACTTATGTTAATGCAATAATGGTTATGCTACCTTTTACAAATAATAATAATATGCTGGACAATCCACACATCATTATCTAGCCCCAAACTAAGCAGAGCTTGTGTTATGGGTACTAGATGACTGATAAACTTAATACAATACATAACATAGATAGATATTTTTATATTAAATACGTACATAGCAAATACCCAGAACACCCGTAACAAATATTTGTAGAGCATGCAAATATTTGTCCTAAGTTTTTAAATCTGTATCGTAAGATGTTGTGTAGCAAGCCCTAATATCTTCCTTTCGATAGTACAACATAGTCGGTTAGTAAGGTCATTTCACTCCATAGATAAGTAAACGCAGACCTTCTGCGTTCTCACTGCGTGACGTCCGTGAAGGCGTAACTTCGCAAAAGAAACCTAACCGTGAAAGATTCGACACCTCCATCAATCATATCTATAACGTAATACTGAAGGATACTGAAGGACAGCATTTGCTAGTGTCTAGCGGCAACCAAAACTTACTTGTTAATTAAAACTTTGATGCGTATAAAATAAAATATTTATTTTATTTGCCTAATCAAAATAACAACCTTGTACAGTTATTTAAGCATAGTTGCATTAGCTAGTAAATATAATATTGTAATCTAAAATTGATATACTCGTACTGCGCTCGTTTTACAACTACTGCTAATGTTCAACTCATAGGTGAGGACGCTGGCACCCTAAACACAACCACAAGTTAAATCTTACATTGGGTGCCAGATGTTAGCACTGATTCGCTCTGGTCTCCGTACTAGTATAGACTGTATTACGGGGGATTTTTCCTCGATCTCCTTTATTTTATAAAAGGTAGCGTATTTGTGACAATTTAATCAATTTCATATATTAAAGAATGTTAGGTAATAGAAACAAAGCAAAATTACAATATAACTTAAACTGATTTTTGTTGCGTTGTAGGTAGCTGTAAAAGTTGACATAGTATATGCAAAATATTAAGATGCTTAGTTTGTTTATATTGTGTTTTACATTTGATTACATTTGATTACATTTAATTACATTTAATTTAATTTATGTATAATTTACATGTATAAAAAAACATGTAATGTTTTGTAAAGGCTACGCTGCTACGAATTTGCTACGAATTCTCGTAGCGTTGCTACGAATTTCCTAAGTTTGCTACGATTTTTATCGATTCGTTTTAATATTGTTTTTCTTGGAGGTTTCTAAAAATATGAGTATAATTTTCTCACAACCTTGCGAACATATTAGGTACACGTTTATTTAATGTCGCAATATTTTAATAAATAATAAAGCTTAGAAATGGGAACATCTCTTATGTAATCTTTAATTTTTTCGTCGTCAAGATTTTTCCAAACATAGATTCAAAGTGTGGTCTTAAATCGTGATGGCGCAGTGCTTTACGTCTCGCCTCTCATGCACGTGGTTATGGGTTCAAATCCGGGCAACTATCAATGGACTTTTTTTTTCAAGGACTTTTTCAATTCAAAGACATTGATGAGAAAAACATTGTAAGGAAACCTGGACTTATAATTAATGTGAGTCTAAAATCGCTCATCTGCCTTGGGCAAGTGTGGTGATTAATGTTCGTGTCCTCTTTGTTTGAGAAGAAACCTTTACCCCGTAGTGGGACATTACGTCTCATGAGTTTGTTAAGCAATTAGGGCGATTATTTTTTATTGTAAGGCTCGAACGATGAACCCTACTATCGATCATATAGGTACTACTGTCGGCTTTATCGTTTTACTTGATCAAGTTTCAATCAACAAACCGACTACCTGCCGATGTAACTGCGTCATTTCGGCACGTTGCCTATCGGTACATCGCAGGAAATTAACCAGTTTTGACGGACTACGGTCCATCACGCCTGTATTTCTAAAAGTGTTAGACAGAGGTGTATCTCGATAGTACACTCATATTTTTCCAGTTATATTTAAGACTTGTGTAATAGGGGGTGGGCCTATTGCCATTTACAGTGTAAAAATCCAGACTCCGGGCTGCAGCTGATAAATTCCAGTTCCACCCTATTGCTCGACCCGGGAATCGTACCCGAAATGTTAAAAAATAAGTTCTAAATGTAAAAGTCAATGGTTTTGGTACACTGGCCGTTTACTAATTCTTAGTATTCTGTAATTTATTAACACCAAACACAATAACAAACAAAACAAACGACAAATACATTTGTTTTTTGTTTTTTTTAATTACCCAATGAATTAGTCAAATTAAAAAAAAGTTTGTTGGTTGATTAAAAAAAATATATAATTAACAGACAATACATCAGTGTCTTATTACAGCTACACCTTGTATAAAACGCGAATATCATATATATGACATAATGTATGATGTTACAATTCCTATGTAGTTTTATCATTAGATAGTAAATATTAATTACCATTATTCAGCAAAACATTTATATTTTATCGGCATGAAAACTTCTTTAGCCACGTTCGCCAATTTTTGGTAGGAGCAAAACATGTTGGCTCGCGTCACCGACATGCTAATGTGACGTGTGTCCCAAATTCGTCTTCATCGACAATTCCTCAGTGTATGTAAAAGTCCCAGTGGTGCTAATTCTAGACTCCAGGCTGCTCTAGATAATTTTCGATTGAACCTTCATCTTAAACGCGCTGAGTTTTGTTAGTTTTTGTTAATAATGAAACGTTTGACCCGGATAAACTTAATTTGACTCGATTCAAACAAACGTGCCGTTATCGATACCTATGTACTTAACGAGTTAACCGAGTGTATTTTTAATGAGCGAGTATGATAAGATTGGTTACGTACACCTTTTAAATCATCAAAACAATTGCAGGATCGGATTGAACTAGTACTACGAGTAGTCTGATCACTGTAGGATCTGAGCACATGTCTGATTTTTCACGGATTTTCCAAGCTAACAACGTTCAAAGTAGGTACACGTTCATATATTTTTTAGCAGTAGCTTGGGAAATATTATTTTAAATCTATTATGAATCGTTGATCTATTTCTGCATTTACATTAAAGCTTTACTCAGATTACACAATTTTTTTATTCCCATAATCTGGTTCAAGGTCTAGCCTCAAACGCTTCAAAGATTCAATTGAATTTTCTTCACGAATATTCCGAAAATTCAATACCGGTTTTGTGAAAGACATAAGGCAACATATCCACTCAAACGTAACACTGATGGCTCCAGCGATGCGAACGGAATAAAAAAATATTGATGTGAGCAAAAATTGTTTTTGTTTTGAGCGCGCGTGTGAAATAGTGACGAATATCGGATGACACGCCTCAGTGGATCGACAACTTGAGATAAGTTAATAGTTGTTTACGTCGGCAATTTTTTTCATGAACATAATAACACCCTTATGTTTAGAAATCGGATACAAAAAAGCATTTAAAGTTAAAAACCAGTAATAGGGATGTGTTCTAGATAAAAATATAATAAGTCTTAACTAGTCAACTTATTTATACTTTAGAACTGACGGCAGTTAGATTACTATAAAATATTGGACACGTGTTTTTTGCTTAGTGAAATCAATAAAAGATGACAAAGGAATAGCACTACAACGTAAAAAGTGTAACGTGGCGTGACGTCACACGAAATTTCAACGCACTATTTCGTCGTCATTTTTTATTTACGTGACAAAAGAAAAAATACGTGTCCAGTATTTTTGAGTAATCCTACTATTGGATTAAAAAGATTTTTTGAGGACACTTCCCTATTGTCCTTACGTAACAAATAATATCTGGAGTTTTCTCGTTTCTTCTCATACTAGGAATCATCGACCTCACCCAATTCTAGATTGACTGTTTTAATTTTGTGACATGTGAAAGAGTTATTATTTTAAACCCATTTTCAGAAATAAATGTCATTTTATCATTAAAATCTCAAACGGTGAAAATATGAATTTCTAATTGGGAGTTATATATACATATTATATGTTTGAGCCGTTTGGGGTTGAAAGACTAGGGCTATGGGGTCCGTGTGCCCATTTAGATTTCGAGACATCGCGAAACGTTTGGTCGACTCTTCACGTGAGCAGAGGGCTTCTGGGCACTGTTCCCGTTGACAGTTTGTTTGATGACAATTCTTTGATTTTCATGTATTAATAGTTTTATTATTGTAAAAGAAATAAAATTTTAACATAACGAAAAAAAACATTTTTTAAACATAAGTACTGTCACTTTTATAATATGTTCTTTATAAAATTAACAGTAATTATGTTTTAAAATATATTTTTTCGTTATGTGTAAATTATTTCGAACTTAATAAGTGGTTCTGGAGTTTTAAGCGCACCAACGAACAGACGAGAAGCGTGACGCGGATCAAGTGAGACTGACAGCAAAAAAAAACCTTTTAATACAATTAAATAAAACAGAAGCATCTAGGCAAAGAGTAGTAAAACATAAATAAATCAATCGAGATAATTATGTTGTATGATGACCCGGTAATATAAAGCAAAGAGTGTATCAGTTTTGTTATCTCTGTCGGTGCAAGGTCGAGAGAGGGAGACGGATTATTGTACCGCTTGTTCGATTGATTGATCGACTAACACTCGGTTTCTGGAAGGGAACTATCGACGCATCACAAATTAAACTTAAGAAAAGTGATGCGATTGGCTGTTGATTATTCATTCAACCAATCAGAGCACGTGACATTAATTATTCGATAATTTTAAACATTTTTAAAAACCTTTATAAGTCTGTCCGGATATTAAGACACTTGATACACTAGAGTACCTAATCAATTAAAAAAAAATAACATAAGGGCTGAAACATATTTCATAAAAACAGAATTGCAAGTTAACTATCAAATAACAAGTTTTTTTTTGCTTTTGCTAAACAAAATATTCAAAAGGCAAGAACTGTAACTTCCATACCCCGTCTCCCCTATGTATGATAACAGTCTGTTACTTGGCCAAAAAGTTAAAGTAATTTGAAGTTTAAAGATGGTGAATAAAGGTGAGTGTAGACAGTTGAAACTCCATAGCAAATAACAACAAGAAAGTACAAACTGCAATTTAAACAGCAATTAAACCTTAAGAAACCCTTCTGGATAGCTTAATCCCCCAAGTTTAAAAGTCTTAAAACACCGAAGTAAAGTTGAGCGCGTATCATTACCATATTGAGAGTTTTGCACAAACAAGACAGCCCTATGTTACACCAAATTAACTTTTCGAACTTTTACAATTTCCACTCAATCAATACAAATAGTACTAAAACCAAAAAAAAAAAATGAAATGAAATGGAATGAAATGGAATGAAATAAAATGAAATGAATGACATAAAAAACACGCCTGTAATCCCCGAAGAGTTAGGCAGAGGCGTACCTACAGTACACCCACATTTCACAAGTTATGTTATTTTTGTCAAAAGTAAATGTAATCTATCTATTCTTCTCTCTGACAACCATATTCTACGCACGACGACGAAAAGAGATCATTAATTGTATTGTAGTTTTATAAATAAATCATTGTTTTTATTTATCAATATTTTTGTCTGAAATCGCCTTTCCGCCTTGAGCATGTAAGCGTGGTCAATACTCATGCCTTCTCTGTATGAGATAAGACGTTTGCCCTGCTGTGGGACAATAATAAGTAGGAATTGTTATTTTATTCAGACTGCTTCCTCGACCACTTGACCAAAAGTGGTCGGAAGCATTACTACTTACTACTTAGCTTCGATTCCGGGGTCGGGCAGTATTACAGGCGTGATGTTACGTGACAAAAATATTCATTAAAGCTTTTTTTAAGAATAAATAGTGGGCAAGGGATACATTGAGTAGACTACCGTTGTAAGACGATAAAAATACTACGATTTAACCTTCAATAACACACAAATATACGTAGGCATAACCAAAAAATCTAAGTGGCTATATTGAAAAGGTTTAATGTAATTTACCCGTTATTTAATTTGACGTTCCTAAAATGTAGGTGGGAGTGTAAAGGATATGGGCCAATTCGTTATCTGTGTTCGTGGAATATTGGGTTAACTCTCTGCTGATTGGATAAGGGAAAACGGGTTATACTGTATTACATTGTAACTTAAGATAACTTAAAACCATAGTGTGGGGAGCTTGTGGCTATAAAATACAGCCGCACGGGTCGATCGTAGGTTAAGCTACACTAGGCGATATCAGTCCGTGGATGGATGAGTTTACATTACATATCGAGACGCCTCCGAGCCTCGCACAGCATGCTAATCCGTTGGACCTGGCTGTAATTTATAGATCTTTGACAATCGTTTCAGGTAGTTTGTAGCCTAAAAGTCTGACAACTAATCTATTAAGTGGCTTCGTGGTATCCAGTCACAGGTTTGTGGTGGTCAGATAGGCTATTCTATGTAAAATACTGGTATTCAGCTACATCGGGTTAGATTGGAAGCCGATTCCAATAGAGTTGGGAAAATTCTAGCTATGTTAACTTCAAGCCATGTTGTATGGCAGTATTGTTTATGAAATTGAAACTGATTACATCCACTACTTACATCACTGAAAATAACAGAGAAGTCATTCAATTTATTTCTATTTCTGACCCGTGGAGGAAAAGCGTAGACCAATCATAATGGGAAATTTAGAAAATCCCGTTCTATCTTACTTCCAATTTTTTTCATATTTTTAGCCAGGATAATTTATAATAATTTCCAAGGTTTACCCAAAGAGGTTTTCGTTAATCCCGGATTAAAGCGTCTAAGTAAAATGTCTCATTTTTCATTACCAAAATCCAACGATTTATTTTAAATGTATAAAAATATTTTTATATTTTCACTTCGTGAACATTTTTCGTATTTACTTTTAAGAAAATTGGAAAATGGTAGCTGTATAAATTTTATCTGTGATTTTTGCAAAATATGTCATTTTCATTTTGTAATTTCATGTACGGTAATTATTTAAAAGGAAAACGTAAACGTAGCAAAAGGAGTATGTAAGGTTCGCACCAGGTGGCATTCTGTAGTTTCTGCCTACCTTCATCGAAAAAGGCGTGAGTTTATGAATCTACTTATGTATGTAGATAAAAGGAAGGAGCATATTGTGACCGTGATACTATAGATACCTGACCTGATATGATATCGATAAAAGTTACTTCATACGGGTCAAGAGGTCTCTAACCAAGACTCACTAAGGGAGATGGACCAGACCGCATCGAATATACTTTACTGTTGACATTGAATTATGAACTTTATTTTCAGCGTCTTAAAGGGTACCCCACTAAAGAGGGGAAAATTGCTGTCTGTTCATTCTTTTGTTTTTAAACGTTGCCCCACTCTAGGAATTACTCCTGGATCGTGGGTGCGTTTACAAACATTTAAACTCACATACACAAACAGCCAGACCTGGAACAAGTACCTGTAGATCATACAAATACTTGTTCCGTATGGGAATGGAACCCGCGACACACAGCGCAGCAGCCAATCACTCAGCCACTGTGCCAATCGTGCCAGCAATTTTTTTTTTATAGTAAATAGACAAGATCTATCTAAATTTATTAGTAAGATATTTTCGAGGGCCGTCATAATAACATTTCCTTGATTTAAATTTCATGACAATCTTACCTCAAATTTCCATTCCCATCATCATATGCATTATTAATACTTAATAATACTTGTGGGGTAAAAAATAAATTTGACGACGGAGGCCTTTCAATGGGCATTTCAATCAATTCCTTCCAATTGTCAGATTGATCACGACAAAACACTTTTAACACGTTCTTATCCAAATTCAATCTTCAAGATTTTTACATTTACATAGATCCTTACCAATTATGTATCCCATGCTTAGAACATAAACATTAAAACGAACTCATAATCAGCCATTTCAAGAAGGTCTGTTACAAGATATTACAGTAATGTAATTGAAGCTCAAAAACGGTTTTCGGATTAAAATACACAAATAGCTAAAAATAGAAGAAACATATTATTTACGTAGTTCATAAAATAACAGAGGCCCTATCACAAACGCTTAACGTAAACTGGAACGAAAATACGACTATCCTGTAGAGTTTTGGCGAGGACTATTAATGAGCACAATTACTATCGCCCAGAAATATAAGTAAAGACTTAAAAGTTAGTAATAATACTATCTGTATAACGAGTATTTTTTCCATAGGAGTTACAGACAGCCCACTATGTAGAGCCTGCATGGAGGAGGACGAGACGGCAGCCCACGTGCTCCTCTACTACCCTGAGGTCACTGCATACAGGGCAAAATACATTGGTATACCCAGTTACTCTCCGAGAGATCGCCAGCAACGTCACATCGCTGCTGGGCTTTCTCCAGGAACTGGTGTGGATTAAATAAGGTATTGTCCCATCCGAAATACGCGTAGTCGTGGAGTTGAGGATATTGGCCCGTGTAACAATACAATACAACGAATTTACGTGAAGCAAGGTGCTAGGCACATAGCTAGTAAATTTCTGATACACTGCTTAAGTATTTCAGCAAGAGTAAATACCACTTAAACAATCCTACAAATCAGAACAATGATGCCAACCTCGTTAATGATGAGTAATGATATTATGACACTTATTACAACAGACTCAGGGTCGTATCAGCGAAATTGACGTAATACTTTGTGCGCGAAATCATAAAGAAATACAGATTGCCGGATAAAATAACATGATTAATTGGTATAATGGATATTTCTATATATCGAGAATTGCAACTAGTTGAAATACATTTTTTTAATTAGGTAATAACGAACCGCTTATGCTTTACACGGGTGCAATGTACAAATGTCGCGACATATCAAAACATTGAGATTTCTCTTCTATATCTAACTGAAATATTATTGTATTTTACACAATCTTCCGGAATAAATGCTCAAATTGGTGTTCAATATCGCAGCAAAATCTACTGTACATTAAAGAAGAAATCGGCGGTCACACAGACAGAAAAGCGATTTTGTTTTAAGGTGCGACGCAACAATGCAATGTGACCATGATATCCATAGTACGTTACTTATATATTTCAATTTAATTATATAGGAATACCAATTACAATAATTAAGGACAAAATAGAATAAACTGACTAATTTCTGTCATGCCACTAGAATCTATTATATTATCATTTATTACAGATTAGGCATTCTACAACATAAACTGGTGTTTTTTGTGTGTATACGCGTGTGTACCAAAGTAGTCGTACACACCAAAAAGGTTTGTTTAGAGAATAAGTACACAGCAGCGGTTTCTCAAAGTACGACAGAAATAACGACTCTTCAAACAATTGCTTTCGAACACCGTCGAGTATTGTTTCAGTAATTGGACCTCTTGTCTGACTTAATAAACCAACTATTCAGGATCGTGTACAGATTTACTGTTAAAATCAAATTATAAAGTTTAGTTTGAAACACAAGCGCTCAATAAATATTTCAGCAGTTTGTGCTGATCGAGTTTGCTAAGAACGCACTCGGTGCCAAGTTGTATGACAACTGACTTATTATCGTTTGTTTATAGAAGAGAGTATTAATAAATCTCCCGTCTGGCAATTAGTATTTAAATTAAATGTCACTTCAATATAATTGGAGTCATCTTCAAAACATCTCAATCAGTCGGTACTTGTTATCGTTATAATAACTACATATCCGCGCAAGCAATGTGTGTTTTTTCTTTGGGAAGTTTTTATTTTCAAATAAGTAATAACTAATTTGGTACCTCTTCTTTTTTGTGATATAACTCACAGATTTTATATTACATTTTGACGTTAAATGTAGTCAAAAATAAGCTGCGCAACTATTTTCAAAAATTAAATATTTATTACTTAAAATCTAAAACTGAAAGAAAGTAAATAAATATCTAGCCTAAATACTTACAGAATTCCCGGTATGTGTATTCCTATGTGAAAGAAAACGAGAAAAATAAAACTACTTACAAAAAAGTTTTCAAATCCAAACTTTTTCCTCACCAACCAGCACTTCACTTCACTTTTTAATTTCTTTTTTAGAATCACATCACTTTTTTATTTCAATAGTTGATTATTTGCTGATGACGATAAATTTATTCGATTATTTTCACTAGTGATGATTTTGAGATAGTGATAAGAGATGATTGTCTGTGTACGTTTGTTTCGAACGCGCGCGGTCTTGCTACTGGTCGTGTTGTCGGGCGGGCGGCCCGCCCAGATGTTATCTCAGAAGTACCATTGGACGCGCCGCGAGCGATGAGCGATAACCGGGATTTTGTTGTTTTGGTATATTTTTATTTAAATAATTGTTTGGATTTGCGGTTTTTACATTTTACTTTTTTGTGATCAAAGACTTCAGTTTAAAAATCAAGGAAACTTTCAAGTACGGGTTTGTTACCCAAATCATAACTACATCTGTATTGATTACATTGTATATCGTTGCCGCCTTAAAACCTTTTAAAAATAAAGCATAAAACAATATTTTTAATGCTACGGTGCTACGTCACCGCTACGCCATAGCAGTGACGTAGCAACGTAGCTGCAGCGTAGCATCGTAGCAAATTTTTACTTGTTTATTTTTATTTTAGAACGGCATTTTTTGGTGTTTATTATTCGTTAACACACGTCGTCGTCCTTGTTCGTTCGTTACATTTCACATTTATTAAATGCCAGTCATATAATCCTTAGGAAAGCCACCTTCAATATTAAAGTCGTTTTCTCGATTTTTTATTATTGACGGAATGAAATTCCCACAGAAATAAATACTAATAATTTCAAAGTCTACTCTAGTACTACACTATATGGATTTTAGAAAATAAGAAAATTCACTTAACTCACTTTGCCTGCTAACTTTTTTATTCAAAAGTATGCATTGGTGTAATTATGTGTCTTATGATGTCTACTAAAGAACGACTTTTATTAAGATGCAGTAACTTGACAGGATCTTATATCAGCTAAGACACTAAAAAATAAAAAAGCTGGTGCGCCGTATATAAAATAAACTACGAAGTGGATTCTAGTATAGTTTAGCACAGTTGCTAGTTATTTTATTTATGAACCACCATTATGTATTTTTCAGTGTTATATGTGACTAAAGTTCTGTAAACTTACTGCAGCTAGTTTACATTGGTACTTTAGTAAAAAGATCCCCGCTACCGCTTGTGCTTCACACCAAGCCGTCCCACAGGACACCCCGTTGCCGTCAATTGTTTCACTCGTTAAGCACTTCGTAAACACGTCCGTTTTAATGATGAGAGCTGCAAAGGTGTCTGCAGTTTTTATACCTACCCCCTAAGTGTTTGTTTTTTACGCGAACTTCTAGAACAATTTGATAAGGTCTGATAAGGTGAGTCAAGTATTTGTGTCACTAGCTGTGCCCGCGACTTTATACGCGTGTAATTGAACATACGTTTTGATTTATTGCGCAGAACCCTGATTCTTTTTCTAAAATAAAAGTAGTAAGTACTCCTTATCACATCATCTATCTGCCAGTAAAAGTCCCGTTAAATCGGTCCAGCCTATTCAGAGAAACAAAATACAAAACGATAGTTTTTTTGCTACAGCACCGTATAAACATTCATATGCATTTTGAAAAAAGCTATTATTTTAATATTACGAACGGACAGTTCAATTTTATTCAATTGTATAGATTTGGATTTGTAAACAGAGTAGTATGGTGGACAAAGTGAGTCTTCAGCGTAAGTCCCTACGTATTTTATGACGTACAAAGGCCAGCACATCAACTTACCGCAATTTGTCAAATTTCTTTGATCGATTTTCTACTTGATTGCAAAAGGAACAAGGTTCATGTTCAATTGGTAAAATTTGACATTTTAGGGTAGCTTGATGTGCTGACGTCTGTACATGCACATATAGTATATATTTATTATATAGTTGTAGTATATTTATTATATAGTTTATCTACATAAACTCACGCCTTAAACAGCCACCAGCTATAATCCTTACATACTCTTGCTTCGATCGTTTACGTTCAAAGATCAGTAGCCCTAGCAAGAATTTCTTGCTAGAAGTAGACCAACCGAAAAACTCAACAATAAGTACTAATATTGAAACAGCGCTAAACATATTCTTAAACTTATAAACTTTTAACTTGATAACTACGTAATTTGACGGTTTTTGTTGGTAAACTCTCCCAAGAAATTTGTGCTCGGGCTACTGTCTCCAGAGCATAAATACTTGACGTAAACGTATCCTTACGTCAATTCGAACGATTTTAAAATTGAGACTTTTTTTTTGTTTCTTCGTTAAACGCTTAGCATACGCCTTCTAGTCTAATCAGATGTGCTCAATACTGGTAAACACTACTGGTGAACAGGAGCTCGATTCCTAGGTCCGGAAAAGTATCTTTGGTTTTTTCCATCTGGAATTGCTCACTGGCAGCCCGGGTTCTGGAATTGTACTTGGTTGGCAATAGTCTCGCCCCCATGTCATGGGACTCAAACATAACTGGCAAAATGTGGGTGTACTACAGGTACACCTTTACCGAACCCTTCGGATAATACTGTCGTAGTGTATTGATAAATCCATGCGTCCCCAAATCGGTTTCCTATTGAAAACAAACTCCAAAAAAACTGATTATTTCCAATAGTTTAAACCCAGGTCAAGCCGATAACACGAACTCGTACATAACTTCTACGAATGTGCATAATTTAACAGATAGACGCTTTACAGACAGTTGCTTTTCTGCCGTCAATTACCAGTGTGTATGTTGAAGACAAGCTTCGTAGTTTTGCTGCTATTGTACCAGACAGAATATATTATAAAGCCACCTTTAAAGATTATTCCCCTAATAATAGCATATCGCCTCGTTGGTCTAGTGGACGCTACTGCAGAGCCCGAGATACTGGGCAAAGTTAGATTGGGTTTTTCCATCAGAAGTTTCTCAGGCTCGGAGTAGTGTCCGATTCAGGGTAATAGGCGCGCGACCTATTGAATGGGACTTTAGATAACAATAAAAATACGAGATATAAGAAGTACCTTGTCGGGAAAAGAATTTTATTGTGATGTTTAAATATCTTGTCTCTTTTTGAGCTTTTAAAGTTACCCAAACCTAGATATTTGGGTAACTTTTATTTGACGACCTATGTGGCGCAGCGGGCGAAGGTCCGCCTGCGACGCAAGAGGGTTCGATTCCCGCCTTGGGACAAATGTTTTTACGATCTACTAACATTTGTTCCGGGTGTTCTGGGTATTTGCTATGTATAATAAAAAATATCTAACTATGTAATGTATTGTATTAAGTATATCAGTCACCTAGTACCCATAACACAAGCTCTGCTTAGCTTGGGGCTAGATGATGCTGTGTGGATTGTCCAGTATTATTTATTTATTTATTTTCTCAACAAAATATGCAGTTTATAAATCTGTATTTATGCAACGAGTGCCGAATACAAATAGCCTCAATACTTTCGCCGAAATTCACATTTTTCTTTTTTAAATGTAGCCCCACTCTTGGAATTTCTCCTGTGTCGTGGGTGCGTTTACAAACATTGAAACTCACATACACAACCATCCAGACCCTGAACAACTACCTGTAGGCCATACAAATACTTGTTCCGTGCGGGAATCCACGACACGCAGCGCAGCAGCCGAACACTCAGCCACTGAGCCGTCGTATTATAGATTGTCTTCTTCATACTCTCGCTCTGACAACTGAAATCCCCGAAAGGGACAATCCTTTAGACATTGAACACGACATTGCAATTAAGTAGCAGTTAACTTGTCAGTTTCAGTTGTCTTGTTTATTGTCAGCATAATTGGCATTGTGGATAGTTCTGTCTTCAGTTGGACACTTTTTAATAGATAATAATGTAGGTATTAGCTTTGTGTAGTTCTTCAGTCACAACGAACTAATACTGTACCTAACTGAAAGTACCAAGCCATGTGTTTGAGTCTTGTATGTTTTTTTTTCTTAAAATAATATAAATGTATATATATCTTTATATATTCTACCGTACGTGTGTATGTCACTAAACTCCTCGACGGACCTGAACGGCTGGACCGATTTGAATGAATTATTTTGTATGCGTTTGGGTGGCGCCCTGGATGGTTTAGGTTTTGGTTCACAATTGGACCCGATAGGTGGTGCTGTATGCGCAGGACGACTTTTGTTCGGTCCGCTAGTGTATATTTATTGTTTAACGTTCTACAATGAAGTTTGTTTGTGTACTTTATTATTTTAATTAGTATTGCCTTCCTAAATATTCTTTCTTTGGTATTGTTTGTCGAGACATTGAGCTCCTTAGTTCTGAGTTGATCTCTAAGATTGCTGACAAATGCTTACACTGACGAGACATGGTCCTGTTTATTCAGTGCAAGTATTTGTCTCCCATATCTGTGTGATTCTTTCCACAAAAAGATCATCTCAGAAACTTATTTGAATGGTCCTCACATGATCTAACCAAGATAATGTCTGGAATGTAAAAGTGACTGTGACCTCTGAGTTTGTTTCGGTATTTCTTCTCAAAGTAGTCAGGTATGGAAACACCAACGTAATCTATTTATTTATTTAATTGTATAACGTGTAAAAGTGTTTATTTAAAACCCAACCTACTGAAATAAAATATAATTTCATTTTATTTCAGAGCGGCAACATCTTACTAAATAAGTGGATGGTCAGCGTTGTCGTGAACTTGGTCCAATCCAGCCTGTCCCTGGCTGCTCTCCCCCGAGTTCCGTATTCCGTAGGGGTAAATATGAGCCCATATTAGTTAAGTAGCAACTATTTCTTAATACATATTTACCCTCGCCACGCAACTTCGTGATGTAATAAGCTGTAAGTAGGTTTCCACAGGAAGCGATCTGCATTCTCAGAAGGCCTACATATCCAGGACATTAGGTTCTTTTTAGTCTGGCTAGACCCCTCAATTGATGAGCACCGAACTCGGGTTCAAGCCGCAAAACATATAGAAAATGAAAAATTAATATAAAATCGAGAGATCAAAGTTTTCCAATAAAATTCCTAGAAAATATAATGCGACCCAATATACTCTCGCCACTTTGACTGGTCTGTCCTTACCTAACCTTTGTCACGTCTTCTACAAAGCAGCTTTTACAAATAAGTCAATATATTTTGACATAACATCAAATCTGTACATATTTGAGGGTAAAATATATATGTATTGATAAGTAAAGCTTGGTGCCCCTTTTTAAGCTAATTGCGCGCACGGGTAAATGAGAGATTGGAATACATGGTTTTGGAATGGAACGGTTTTGAATTTGGAATACAAAGGTTGAATTTAGACCTCTGGGAGGCTACCGGCGATTTATAAAAACGCCAGTTAATGTAAAGTCTAGTTAACTAATATATGTATTTGACATGAGACAAATGGCAGCATAAAGTTTTCATTGTATACTCAGCCGGCTTCAACGACTAAGGAGGGAAGGGACGACCTAGAAGTGCATACACTGACCTTATTGGTGATGTTCTTCAAAAAGGTCCGGTGCATAATACTCGCAACCTCCATGCGTGTATGACCAGATGTTTGAACGTAATTTTTTTTTTTTTTTTAGGTAGGGCCACTCGCAGTTCAGCACTATAAGGCTGTTTACTGCTTAACCGGTCGATCTTGTGGTGACCTTACAAGAAGGCCCCCAGCCAGGGCTAACTACAAGTTACATTTAAACGACCGCTCGCTAAGGGCGCCCCCTGTGGGGCTCGAACCTCGGCTTAGGGCGTCGTTGAATACTTAACAAAAACAAAGGCTGGGTCTCGTTATTATTATGTCGGGGGGTTTTTATACTACTGACTCAGCTACGCGGGCTGGCCTTGTAGAATCTAAAGATTGAATTTACATTTAACTAACTAGGGCGTTGCGGGCCTCGTCGGCGAGGCCGGAATGTGGGTCGGTTTGTACGTGTGTATTTTCTAAGAGTGCTAGTTTCCCTACTGCTCTCCTGGATGACGGTTGTTTCGTCGTCTGGCTCGACTAGGGTATGCCTTGGGCGGCGAATCTTACCAATTCTGGTAGGGAAGTATTGGGAGGCCGAGACGACAAGTGGGTTTGGGTGTCGCTCGGCTGATTCGAAAAAGCGCCCAGTAAGACGCTTCATGAATTGCTTGATGGTGGGGATTTTTAAATCTACGTGGAGTCTTACGTTCCTAACGAACCACGGGGCTCCCGTGGCTCGACGGAGAAAACGGTTCTGCAAAACCTGCATCCTATGGATATAGGAAGGCCTTGCATGTGCGAATATGGCACACGCGTAGGTCATAATAGGCCTGATGCACGTGGTGTAGAGTCGCATCTTGCACCGAAGTGACAATTTGCTGCGTGCATTTATCATGGGATGTAACCTCCCTAGAGCGAATGCGGCGCGCGAGCGCACCGTCATTATGTGCGTCCGGAAGGTAAGGTATCGGTCAAGGATGACCCCCAGGTACTTAGCTTGCTCCCCCCAGGGGATCGGCTTGTCATACATGGTGATCGGGGGAGGAGGGGATGGGTTTTTACCCTTCCTGGAGTATAAAACCGCCTGGCTCTTGTCGGGGTTCACTTCGATTCTCCATTTCCTGAACCAGACGCTTAGGGCGTTGGCAGAGGATTGGAGGGCCTTAGCAATAGCTGGACACTTTAAGCCAGAGTAGTAGATGGCCGTGTCGTCAGCGAATAGGGCAATGTTTGCCTTAACTACTGAGGGGAGATCGCTGGTGTACAGCGTGAATAATAATGGGGAGAGAACTGAGCCTTGCGGGACTCCTGCGCGGATGGGACGGGGCGTAGAGGAAAGGAGTATGTAAGGATCGTAGCGAGTTTTTGTGTTTATGTATGTAAGTAGGTACTCTAAGGGGAAGATAGGTCGAGGTTTAAAACATTACACTACCTACGTCATACCCCCAATTTTAGTAGTACCTACAGAGAAGAAGTCTATTCTTACCCATGCACAAACCCCAGGCTGCTACATAGAATTTCTTAATGATAAAACACAATAACATTTCCAACGCTCCTTACACGCGCTTGCAACTTGACCAACAAAACCAATGTTTACAAAAATAATAAGGTTCATTTCATAATAAAACAATTTTTACAATTAATTGAGTTTGAAATATTTTTTTATCATGTTATGTGTCTACCTGATATAAAGGTTAAAAGTCATAATAATGTATCGTGTCTTCTACTGTAAATTGGAAGGTTCACAGCTTAAGGTGGCGGAATATAACTATGCATGTACAGACGCCAGGACATCAAGCTATCCCAAATTGTCAAATTTTCCCAATTGAACATGAACCATAAGTATTTGTAATAAAGTTGAAAACCTATCAAAGAAATTTGCAGATTTGAGAGATCTGTACTTATGGTAGCGAGGAAAGCTGTACAAGTGTACATTTATAGGCTGCAATGAAGAAACGTGTTGGTACCTAAATAGATTAGGTATCTGATAATCAAAACATGTAGGTACCCGAACAGGTAAAGTATCACGAACATTCTTTTTGTGTTTTCATCATCCGTATCTATGGTTTTGAACCAAGAATTCCTCAACCGGAAAGGTTTAGGAAACCATGGTTATCTGGGATAGACTCATCTTAAAGGCGTGTTAATGTAAAAACATGCATTAAAATAATCGTTTGTTTATTCATGTACACACGTAACATAGCATAATAACCATTAAATATAAATATTGTTACCATTAAAATATGTCTTTATAAGTCACTCCTTAATTTAAGTAAACACGCATGTCGCCGTGACGGTTCAAAGTGACAGAAAATGTGACTTTTTTTTTTTATATTGCTTTATGAATTCTCCCATAAGTCGATAAAGAAGTTTCATTTCAATAAATTTCTATATAATCAGCGGAGCCCTATCATTGGCAGCAGTAAGCTCCCAACTATGTCCTATAAAAGCATACAACTTCTACAATGCTGTAAAATCAAGTGCAAGCGTTATAAGTAACTGTCACAACCAGTACATTGCTATAATCACAAACCTACAAAATATTGTGTTATGATGACCCGAGATAGCTGACAAATCGAGGTCAAAAGGCGAGCGATTCCTGGAAGCTACAGAACATTTTCCTAGTGTAAATTTAGATGACTGCCTCATTGGTCTAGTGGTCGCAAGCGCTACTGCCGAGCGTCTGATCCTGGGTTCGATTCCCGGGTCGGGCAAAGTTTATTTATTTATTATAAATAAATAATAAATAATGCTGGACAATCCACACAGCATCATCTAGCCCCAAGCTAAGCAGAGCTTGTGTTATGGGTACTAGATGACTGATATACTTAATACAATACATTACATAGATAGATATTTTTATTATATATAGCAAATACCCAGAACACCCGGAACAAATATTTGTAGATCGTACAAACATTTGTCCCAAGGCGGGAATCGAACCCGCAACCTCTTGCGTCGCAGGCGGACCTTCGCCACACACATACACACCATAATCACAGTATTGACCAATACAATAGTGGTGTCTACAGCTATTACAGTACGCAAACCAAGTGAATAAAACTAAACTTACTGCTAACAAACGAAAACAAAACAAAACGGAACTTTAAAATATACAACACTTAACAAATCAATCACTTTCTTTTATCCTAATAAATAATTCTTAACACTATATGTACAACGAGACAAAACAATATATATATATATATTTGCTAACTATAACTAATAACATTTAACAATACTATTGCAAATTCACTTAAATTGCACGAAAATATATCAACCAGTTTTGGGTTATTCATCAGGAATTTCTCAGTAGCAGCCTGGGGTTTGGATTTGTGACCGGATATTGACAACCTAGACCCCTATTACATAGAAATAAACTTAACTGACGAGATGCTGGTGTATGTACCTACTAAAGGTACACGCGTCAAGTTATGTCAGTTAAGTTTATGGGCAAGAACTTTTAAGAAGAAGGTATTATCGGATATAACTCGTTAGAGGTGAGGCGAGCAAAATACCAGCTCGCCATAGCCTGTAAAATGCCGCCTCCGTGGCACTATTGACGCGCCTGATCTACATGCTGTGCTGGCTCGCTTCTTTGTGCCAGACGACTACCGCCGTGGTAGAAAGCACAGGCTCTTTGCTGTGCCTCCATTTTGCACAGTTGCGCGTGCTAAGTCGCCAGTACCACGTACTCTGGCTGCTCTTAATGACCTCTTGGGCTCTAATCCAACAAACGATCTGTTTGCGGACTTATGGACGATGATTTTGTCGGCATGTCAGGAGTACTGTGAGAGGGATCTATACAAGTGTTATTAACTTTTTATTTGATGTTTTATCCTTTATGTGTACAAACTGACTTTAATTTTTTTAATTGGTTTCAAACCGTTTTAATTAAAGAATAAATAAATTATAAGACGTGTCCATACTCCAGGAATTCGGCATCAGGCGGCGTTTGTCGGGCGTAGTACAGTCGCGCATACTACAGTACTTTGGGCATGTCAGTACTCTGTATACAGTACTCTGGTCGTACAGGTATAAAAGTGAAGAGAATCAGATCTCACGGCAGGTCTACGCTGGACTGACCAGGTAAAATCCGCATATCTTCCTGAACTATACAGTCCGCCAACAGGGAGAGATGGCATTAGATCGCGCGGAGAGTTGTCTCTACATCTACGATCTCAAAGTGACTACGACCGCTATGCCAGGAGCGAAACGGCAGAGAATATGTAGATTATAAGGCATATTTTATATGGCATGTATCTGAGGGATTACCTAAGTTAAGAGGTAATCCTACCTAATGAAACCCAGCTGCTTCCTTTTATCCGCTATAAGTCACCACATATACCTATTCGATGACCAAAAATGTCAAGAAAAAGCAAACACTTTTAGGTAACTTTGAGAGGACAAAACGGATCCATCACGGCAGGTCAAGAGATCAACGTGTGCAATTTCTTAAATTCGTTAATTAGCCAACGTGTTTGTCTCAAAAATTAAGTGGTTTATTATTTACAGATAGACACATACATAATAAAATGTTGTTTGTGTGGTGATGTGATAACCCTCACTCGACCTCGGCTATTGAAGCCGATAGCGCGTTGAGGGCGCGCGGGAAACTAGACGATTGAAGAGATGTCTGAAAACGTGGTGAAAGGAAAATGTAATGCAGTCAGTTTGCATTAAAAATATAATTTACTTGAATTCCATATCATACCTCGTGGATATTTTAACTGTCCCAAACTCAGTTTTAATCGTCGGTGTGTTACGAGCTTAAGTGCTATAACTTCTCGTCATTTAAGTGCTAGTGTTAACACAGGAATATTAAATTTATGCCAGTCAGACATAACGACTCTGTGGCCCATTGTACAGGTAGGACACTTCAACAATGGGCCACAGAGTTAACAAGAAAACAGGTGAAAATCTAATCAGTAAGTGTCTTCGTACACATCGTTATACACGTGCCTTATAAGGCAATTGGAGGAACCCAGCTGCACCCAACCTACGATGACTCAGTAAGTCCAGTCCACAGTCCGTCAGATATCAAAAGTCCCGCTCTGAACATATGGCCAGCCCGCAGTAGGTATCGCGGCGCGGCATATGACCGCGGCATGAATATCGACTCTAGCGCACGTGCCCGTCACGCTTACAAACAGCGGACGATCGCACCGAGCCCCTTACGCAATGCTCCCGGAAGCACTTGGGTTATGGATTTATTTATCATATTGGCATTATCGCACTATGCAGGATGCAAGGAAATCGTCGAATGACCAAAATCATTGACAGAACACTTGGTGTCAGATTGTGCGTCAATGTTCCATCCACCCTGTACGACATAACCCACTTATGCTTGTCTCCATAATACAAGTTTGATCCGAAATTCTAAACTTAAAAACACTTTGGAATGCTTTTAAAATATAAATACCAATGTTTAGTTATTAGGTGAAACTTCGTAGAATTCAACTCAAGCTGATTGATTTCAAAAATAAATTCTTCGAATTTCTTAACTAAGCAAAACAAACTAAATTTTCAATTTAGTTGAAATTGGTTTAAAGTTTTTTTTTTTGTAAACAGTCCATTAATAGACAAGTTATTTTGATGTAACTTTTTTAAATAATGCAAAAGATTTGTTGAATGGAAAAATAGTATTTATTTAATCTTTTAACTTAAAACCATTTACATTAGCATTTAATCCTATATTGTTTTGCTCAAACAATTTACCGAATAAAGAGCTGTACAATTCATTCTTACTGTCATCAGTCCACAAGACAGATTTCTCAGGAGCCATAAAATTCACCAGCTTATTATGAACTACATACTTTATTTTCCTTCCTTTCGTGGCTTTTGTATCCACTTTCCTTTTCATCTTGCTTCTCATTTGCTGCAACGCTATCCATTGACGACTCAACTGTACAGGGTCGGAAATATCTGCAGACTTGCATTCAATTAGTTCTCTAAGCAATTGATGATAGAAGTCACTGTCATCAAATATTTCTGGGATATACTCGTCATTGTCTTTACGGTCTCTCGTTACTGGGTTAACTTCAGCATCTTTAGTATCTTCCTTTTCTTCAGGAATATCTTTTTTGTATCCAATAATTTCATATTCGGATCTTTTCAGTTGCGTACGTCTGACTAACTTCTCTCTGTCAGACAGAATATATGATATCTGTTGCAAAACTGTGTTTGTTGGTGCATTTTTAATGTTTGTGGCTGTTGCCAAACGTGTTTTGTCATT
Source organism: Phlogophora meticulosa (assembly GCA_905147745.2). NCBI lineage: Eukaryota > Metazoa > Arthropoda > Insecta > Lepidoptera > Noctuidae > Phlogophora > Phlogophora meticulosa. The sequence goes on from LR990534.1 coordinate 4,480,394, forward strand.
CCACTTTTGTATTGAGGTGTCTCTGAACGATTTGAATGCTTTGTGGGACGTAGAGATGTCAGTTTCATACTCTTCAAGTTTACGTTTCTTGGTTTGTCCTGTTTTACTTTTAATTTTAGGTGTACGGATTTCTTTTACGGCCTCCTCTTCTGCATCGGTGTCCGATGGTATCTCCTCATTGTCTGTATCACTTGGTATTTCTTCATCGCTGTCTTCTTTTGCAGTCTGTTTAGCATCTGCCTGTTGCTTGCTTAATTTCTTATTGCAAATGCTTTTTGTCTCAGGATATTTGCTTAGAAGTGAATTCTGAAGGGATAATAATCTGAAAAGATGAAATGAGATGGATTAACAATCATATTTGAAATCGTGAAGCTTTTGGTTGACTCTTCATGTGACCAGAGGGCTGGCCTTTTTTTTGGCCAAAGAATCAGCATTGCCATTCAACGTGGTAATGCTGCCAGCCTTCTGGGCACTTTTCCCATTGACAGCGATGCGGATGAATTTTTCGATGCCCTGTGATTATTTATTTATTTTATTTCTTCATATATAAACAATCATAAGTCATTAAATATTATGATAACTTCACTTCAAAATATGAAAGAATGAAACTTACTTGTCCAAAACATTAGTGACATTGGCCTTAGTTGCATTAGTCTCTTCAAGAAAATCCTTATCTTCCTTCAAATCATTATAAGCATCAGGCAGGGGCATCTGATTTGCAGTATTCATACATCTTTGAAGATGAATCCTCATCTCCAGCAAACTCTCCCATAGTAACAACTGATTCCTAACACAAATACCCTTCTTAGCATCTTCAGATAAGTTCAGTTTCTTAACATGTTCAAAGTTTTCTTTCATGGGTTTCTCCATTTGACTGATGTCATATCCTCCTCCCTCATCATCACTGCCTTCTTCATCCCCGCTGCCTTCTTCGTCGTCATCAGAATCAGCATTCAATTGTTTTTTAAATTGAGTAATGCTGTAATCTTCACTTTCGGCATCGGAATCAGAGTCTTCTAAATCTGATGACTTCTCTTCAGTAACTTTTGTTTTAGATATGTCTTTCTCTAAGTCTGACCCATCTGAGTCGATTGAGGAGTCCTGTTTGCTCTTAAGAGATTGTTTTTGAAGCGACAAATCTTCGTCTGAGCTACTGTCTTCTTCACCAGATTCTTGGAGATCTTTCCGAGATACGACTTGTCCCTCGTACTTTTTACTGACCTCACTCAATAAATCCACGTTTCGTTTCCGGAAATCGCTAATAGCCGCCTCAACTTCGCTGTCTGAGGAACCCAAATCATCGCGCGTAACTGTTTTCGGTTTTGTGCCAAACACTTGGTCATCTTCAATGTCAGCACGTGGCTTTACTGTTAGAGCATCTGCTATTTTATCAGATAACAGCTTCTGTGGTGTTTTCTTCCGATTCAACTTCATTTCAGAGTTATTTTGTAATTTTAACCAATAAATACTTTTCCAATGTTCACGTGTTTTTGAGTTATGCTGACATTTTGCTGATTGCCTGTCACACTGACAATGACAATTTGAAAGGATGTAATGTCAATCTTGTTCTCTCCACCAACGTTTAAGAATCGTGTTATTTTCTTACTAAGAATTTATACTTTGAAAATAATAAAACGATCAAACTGTTATATCTGAAACACTGAAAGATTTTAGAAATAAAATTTTACGTATATTGTTTTGGAATAAGTTACTTAGCTAATAAAAATAAAACAAGAATGTATAGCGTGTGAAGATGGATGTCGTTTAACAGCTCTTTAAACCCTTAATTTCTTTCTACGCAATATTGATCTAAATTATTTCCATATAAACAGTTAGTTATAATCTGGTATTATAATGACATGAAACTCAAAAAAAAGTTGAATGGCAAATTCAAAGATATTTCTAATACGACTGTTTTATGAAGTAATTAAAATTACCCTAGAATGCATACATGTATATGTGACATTACATTATTCAGTATTATTTCCATGGACCGGTTAACCAGTAAACAGCCTTCTAGTGCTGAACTGCGAGCGGCCCTACCTAAAAAAAAAAAAACAGTCCGACCCGGTAAATGGGCGCGAAAATTGACATTTCATTAAGCGATCTACTTGGATTCACAGATCTCTGCCGGTGAAATAGGTAGTATTCCGAAGTTCTACTATCAAAATGCCTAGAAGAAGAGTAATGCCGAAAACAGTGACATGGTTGAGTGAGGAAATAAATGAACCACAAAGTTTAACCCCTTCGTTTCACCATTACGAGTAAGTTAACCTGCAAATTCAAAACAAATAACAACTTTTTTTTTTATTTCTCCGACCTATAAATTTTATTATTATTCGTTATTTTTGACTAGGAAATTTCAGTTTGGAAATATTATAGCTGGTATTGGAGATAGTGTTCTTATTTCGAACGCTGATGCGGCAGAACCGGACACGGAGGCAGGTTGTGATGCAGCACGCATCATTTCATTATATGAAGATGCCACTAACACCAGTGATCCATTCAGAGCCAAGGTCCAGTGGTACTCGAGGCATAGTGACCTGCCCAGCTGGTGTTTTAGTAAAATTGAACCTATTAATTTTTATGTAAAAGAGGTGAGTTTACAAATTGTGATATTAATTTTAAAGAATGCATTGTACCTAATAAAAAACTCTCGTGGTTGTAAATCAATATTTCAGTTATGTTAATAATTTCTATTTTTTCAGAAGATAAATAAAATAATGAAATTTAAGGAATAATAGTGAGTCTTCGATAATAAATTTTAAACTTTTACCAATGAATGTACATTGTATGAGCGGTTGGTACCTATTTGAAATAAACACAATAAATTAAAATACCTATAAAATGTACTTCAAATGTTCATTAGTCTAGCTTTTTCTCAACTATGCTGGAGTTAGCTTCCAGCCATACCAGATCCAGCTTAATATGTAACTTAACTGTAAAACATTAAAACCTTTACAGGTAATAGAAGACCATCGTCCCTTCAACCAAGACGTATCAATAGAAACATTCTTTAGAAAATGCTCCATCACTCTCACCATCACTAGAGATATGGACGAGATTATTAATGAGCCATACCATTACATATGCAGATACCGCCTCATGGCCATGACCAGACGCAAAGTACAAATAGAACCCGTGCTTGAACAAGAACGAAAAGCTATAGCATTGTTACGTACGCCAAATAAGACACCATCAAAAACCACCACACCAAAAACTCCAAGTAGTCTAGTCAAAAGAATGAGTAGAGTATCCATCTCTGAAAAGAATTGGAGTGTCAGCAAAAATGATGGCACCAAATTATTGCTCAAAAGAGCTATATTAACTGACAAAAATGAAAAGGATTCACCAAAAAAGGTAACACCAAAATCAACTACAAAGGGTTCCAAAAAGTTGTCCAAAAATAACATAGAAGATGTCTTGTCTATGGAACTGAAAGAAAACTCTGATGATGAGCTCCCAACCCTGATCATAAGGCAGCATGTGCCAACCACACCTAAAAGGAAGCAGTCAATAAATAAAATTATTAGTGAAGAAACGCCGAAAATGGTTTTAGTGTTTGAGGAAAGTGATATAAGTACTCCTACTACACGACGGGGAAGAGCAAAAATGACTATTAATTACCAGGAACCGGAACTTTCACCAGTAAAGAGGACTCCTAGAAAGGCTGTACATAAAATGTCAGAGAGTGACGATGACTTTATGCCAGCTTCTGGGATACCGAAAACACCAAGGACCCCTAAAACGCCCAGGACTAGGACCCCAGCACAAACTCCTAAACGCAGTGTAACTAAACGAATTCTGACTAGTCAGCTTACACCAACTTTACGTAATAGGGCCCATTCTATAGATAATATTGATGGTAAGTTTGTCTTTTAACACTTTTAGTGACCAGCACTCTGCTCTCGGGTCGAAAAATAGTTTGTTCATGTATCCAGAACTTGCTTCCCTAATCGTACATGTAAAAAGCTATAGATGAGATGTGAACATGCCCATCACCCCCTACCATATACCTATGCATTATGTAATTTGCCAAACATGACATACTATTAAATCGTATTTTTGAACAGGGCAGCGAAAGTGTTAATATTTTGAGGTACTTATGGTGAAATGGAAAGCCATACAGGTCGGAAGGGACATCAATTCAGAACCAAATACCAAACATTCAGTGCATTATTCTCAACCATCTAGCATTGAAATTCAGTATGCTTCTTCCTATTTCCTATTTTAATGTAAAAAGATTTTTAACTGTAAAAAATCATGATTATGTTTCAATCAAAAATCTTTCGGGTTACACAGAAATAACGACTTTTTACTGTTTTATGTAAAAAAAACAACATTAAAATTGAAAAAATATGTACTGAACTATGCTATGCCACGAAATCTCCTTCCCAATCCAGCCTAATACTGTCCCACAGCAAGGTAAAGGCCTCTTCTCATTCAGAGAAGTCATGATTGCTTAAAGCAGATTGGCGATTTCATTCTTATAGTAATAATAAATCCAGTTTTCCTAATAACTTATTAGTTATGAAACTACTACTTCGAAAAAATATATGACTTGAAAAATACAAGTATAACATTTTAAAATGTTACTATTTCAGATTTTCTTAAAGGAAACAAGTCACTCCCTGGCAGAGAGGGTCAAATGGAAGAAATACTATCATTTGTTAGATCAAAACTTCTGGATGCTACTAGCGGGTAAGATCATTGCAGTTATATATTGCATTTTTTTAGTAACAAAAATAGATGTAACCACCACAATTTGTGTGTGCACACCTTGCAAATAGAAATAGATATAAGTCACGACAAGCACCGAACGCTGTTAATAGGAATAAGTATAAGCAAATTTGCTATGTATAAAAAAATCTAAGGTAAGAAAGTCCTGCACCAGACAGGTCGAAACAAGTCTGAACCTGTTGGGGGCCGGACCTGAACACACAGGTATTTTGTTGGTGGGTTGCCCTTCTGTTCTCTGGGCACGCCCACAACTTGTATTCACGTAGCCGTGCATAAAAAAGGCACTATGTTCAGTTACGTAGTCCCCTCCCGACCCTTTGCTAGAGCCAGCCCGCGAAGCTGAGCCGATTAATGTTTAAAATGTCCCTAAATAATGCATCATATATGTAAATATGCATGCATAACAATCAGATCCAGCCTGTCCCTTGCTGTCCTCTTCAGCGACGTCCTAAGCCGAGGTGCGTACCCCGCAGGGGGTGCCCTTAGCGATAGTCGCTTAGCTTATAAGTTTGTATGCCTGGCTGGAGGCCTTAATTTTAATTAAGCCCCCCACAGGAAAGTTCGGTTGAGCAGTAAATATCCCTGAAGGATAAACTGCGAGATGACCATTCCAAAAAAAAAAAAAAAAAGTTACGTAGTAGTAATCCAGTAGTACGACAGTTCTCTTAGAAGAAAGATCAATAAATCAGGAAAATACTGACCAAGAAGAGTTTTATTTCGACACGACTCACACGACCCAATATACAGCCCACACCACAACAGTAGCAAAGCACCTTTGATCATGAAATCTCATCTTATTATCAACTGCTAAAGCCAAGCCTGCATTATAAACATGTCGTGTAATTTTTTACAGGTGTATGTACATATCAGGAGTACCAGGCACGGGAAAAACTGCAACCGTCAACTCAGCGCTTAAGTACTTGAAGGAAGAAGTAGACCTGCCTGACTTCCAGCTGGTTGAAGTCAATGGCATGAGGATAGCTGAACCCAGGCAAGCTTACGTGCAAATATACAAACAGCTGACAGGTGAGAACAAGTTTTTTTGTGTAGAATTATTTATTTCTTATTATTTTATATATTATTTATAAAGACCTATCAACATAATACTTTTTTTTATGTGAGACGTCTATTGGCGCCCCTTTGCCGTCACGACTAACGGCATGACGCTCTCTCATGCCGTCATGCTCCCTCAGCGCCACTGCTCTCTCAAACCTTCATGCCATGTGTGTACTCTGTTGCATCCCTATATGACCAACCAACAAACTGCTAATAAGAATTTTTAAATAAAGAAAACCTTTCATCAAAAATCGTTGTTTTCGGTATTTTATATCTATCGGGCGTCCCGTGGCGGCCAAATTTAAACATTGGCAGCATTAATCCAAAAAAAATGTCTTAATAAATTATGGACTATAATTTTATTCTGCAGGTAAATCAGTGGTATGGGAGCAGGCCTGTGCACTATTAGAGAAACGTTTCACAAATCCTGGACCCAGGAGAACACCAACAGTATTGTTAGTGGACGAGGTAAATAAATACGTTCATACATAAAATCATCTGTTGTTCTTTTTTGCAGCTAAAAAAGAAAAAGCATCCAAAGTATTAAAGAAATAATAAATAATGCTGGACATTCCACACAGCATCATCTAGCCCCAAGTTAAGCAGAGCTTGTAATATGGGTACTAGATGACTGATATACTTAATACAATACATAGATAGATTTTTTTTTTTATTATACATAGCAAATACCCAGAACATCTGGGACAAATCTTTGTAGATCGTACAAACATTTGTCCCAAGGCGGGAACCGAACCCGCAGCCTCCTGCGTCGCAAGCGGAACTTCGCCCGCTGTGCCACATAGGTCGTCATAGATTAACAAAAACAACTAATTTGTATAACGTTACTTCCAGTTAGACGCCCTCTGTACCCGTCGCCAAGACGTCCTCTACAGTATAATGGAGTGGGCTGCCCACAACACCGCCCTGCTCACTGTGCTCGCTGTAGCTAACACTATGGACTTACCTGAGAGAGCTCTGGCCGCCAGGGTAGCGTCCCGCCTCGGTCTGACCCGGCTCACCTTCCCCCCCTACACTCATACGCAGCTGCAGAACATCGTGGCTTCGAGGCTGGCTGGCGCTAATGTTACTGCTGATGCTGTGCAGCTCATTGCTAGGTATGTATCTAAAGCTGCTTAGCTGCAAGAACAGGGGCGGATCTATATAAGGGCTTTTTGCCCGGGCCCCGTGGATAATAAAAGCCCCCAGCCCTCATTGAAGACAATGAACTATTATTCACCTGCCTAATGTAAGACAACATTTTGGTGTACCCGTCTTCTTACAATAAAAGTGAACTGCGCGTATCCCGACACGCAAATGTTTTCCTATATCGTGTACCTAGACCTACATTTGCGTGTCGGGATACGCGCAGTTCACTTTTTAGAAAACAGGTTTTTGTCATAATTGCAGTAAGTTCATGACTTTAGTCAAGTAATAACCAGTAACAACGCAAGCCCCCATTAATGTTAGCCAAGAAACACCCAGTCCTCCTCTGTGCAAGAATGTACAGAGCAGCACCTTACGAAAGCTTCTTAAGACATGCTTGAAAAATATTGCGTCTGACGAGAGATGCGACCTGGAGAGGAACAGATGTTCTTCTTCACACTGGAAATGAACTGCAGTGGCCAGTCTGGCAATCCCTTAACCGATTGGGAATCAAGGTTGGCTGCTGTAAAAATAATCTGGACATATGGGGTATTCCCGATCCCAAGTACTAGTATCACCTGTACATCTGTAGCACTATTTTGAATGGGCTTGTGCTCGATAGGGTGTCCCATAGGGAAAATTACGAACTTCCGTGCAAACCTACCATGCCCAATTAAATCCCTTCAGATGATGAATTTTCTTAAATCCTTCATATTTGCTTCTAGATCCAGCAGCATGTACATTGTCTATTAGTGAATGAATTAAGATAGATAAGACAATATTTTTTTAGATTAAGTCGCTTTTATTGGTGTTTTCTATGGTGAAAAAACCCCTGTAAAATATCCATCAATCTATAAGTTTGCAGTCTCAAACTTAGCAATGTCCACTGGCCTATCAAATTCTAAATTACCACTAAATGCAATAAACTTATTTCTTCCAGAAAAGTAGCAGCCATATCCGGCGACGCTAGGCGTGCGCTCGCTCTATGCTCCCGCGCGCTAGAGCTGGCGGGGCCTGCGGGCGCAGGCTTGCGGGAGGTGCAGCTGGCGCTAGGGGAGGCTGCCTCGAGTGCAGCCGTCCGGGCTATAAGGAACTGCTCGCCTGCTGAGAGGCTCATGTTGAGGGCTATCGCTGCAGAGGTGAGGTTGATAATGACATATAGCATTAGCACAAAAATCTCGATGCTTTGACATGTTGCATCCGTACATAGAACCTTTGCGAAGCAGGAGCTTGCCGCTAGCAAGTGATATTTTAGAAATCTTCTAGTCACTAAGAAAGCAGATACATGTGAAACCACATATATTTTTATAAAAATAAAAAGTAAAACAAGCGATTGCTTGCAGTGGTACGTGTCTCATATCATTCTTGAAACAAAACGATATTTTTGTATCTAGGTGGAAAGAACAGGCTCAGACGAGACGACCCTCTCCCGCGCACTACAGACGGCGGCCGCCATAGTTTCTCTCGACGGGCGTCCATACAAGACGGCGCCATGCGTCCGCGCACCCACGCCGTCGCAAGCGCAGGCCATATGTACCCGATTGGCGGCGCTAAGACTGTTGCTGTTAGAACCAAAGCCGACTGAGCCTCGTCTGCTGTTAAATATTAGTGCTGATGACGTGCATTATGCTACGAAACAGATTATTGTTGATTAAAATATTGCAGTATTTGTGATGAATGTCTGAAAAAATGAATGATGAATTACATAGTCGTCATATTTTTAAGTATGTCCAGTGTTGTCCGCCTCCACGTCCAAGAGTATTGTTTATTGCTCTGAATATAATAGACAGAAATGTAATAGTTATTCAATTGTTAAGTACAATATTCTAGAAATAAGCGTAAAATTAACGTAAAAAGCTGTTGATATAAAGGAAATTATGAACATAATAAATAAATAAATAATAAATCTTTATTTATAAAAAGGTAGATTCAACATGTATTGGTTAAATAATTATGAAGTTTGTAAAGTACATATTTCTAGTGTTTTTTCTTAACATTAACCATCGATGCAAAGATCTATTACTTGACTGATAGTTTAATTTAGTTTTAATTATATAATAAATTATTACAATATTTTTAAAGAGTTATTTCATTGTGGAGTCCCCAAGTTGAATAATCTTGATAAGTGCCTCTATATTATTGTCTTGCACTGCTCTTCTGCTTGCTGCTACTACCGCTTTGCCATACTTACCAACTGTAAATAATTGAAGGTTTTATTTCATGTTATCCTTAAGCACACTCTAAAACCTAAAATGTATGGCAGTATAAAAGCTTGGGATTCCTAAAAACGGATTAACGAAACCTACCTCTTAACCTAACAGCCTGTTGCAAAATTGTGTGCAAACTCTTCAGAGCTACAACTGCTTGCTCCTGAGTGGAGCGTCTAATAAAGCATCCAGTGAGAAGTTCTTCATTCAGCATCACCACTTCTTTATAACGGTTCAGCATCTCCTTCCTAGAAAATATGTTTGAATGAGTTATTTATAATTAGCAATTATGTATCTACAAAAGAAACAATGTTAAGTTTTTGAAGATCATACAAATCAAACGCTGCCGCATCTTGTGCCGCAGGTAGTAATGCAGTTATGAGTTGAGCTCGCTCCGCAGTCTCTGCAGCCAACCGCGACCTCATCTCTCCTATTTGCGATACATGCTCCATTTCCTCGTGAAGCATCTTTTCAGCTTCGGGAAATTGGGCCACGGACTGAAAGTTCACAATAAGTTTTAAAAAATCCCGCCAATCTCAAATTGGTCTATGGTGAAGAAGAATTATTTTTCCACTGAAATTTAGTCGATTTTATAAATAGTGACATCTCTACCATTAAATGGCGCCGCGTCAGTTTATACACTTTTTACCGGCGTGGGGAAGTTGTAAAATTCTGTGAATCGCTGAATCCGGGTTTTTGTACCTTTTTTTGAGATAAATTCAATAAAAATGGTTGAAAACAATGATGTTGAATTGTCTGAAGCAGAGGCTGAACAATATGACCGTCAGATCCGTCTATGGGGCTTGGAATCTCAGAAACGGCTACGTGCATCGAAAGTTTTAATCATCGGGTTAGCTGGCTTGGGCGCTGAAATTGCTAAGAATGTTATTCTATCCGGTGTTAAGAGCGTATGTTTGTTAGATAATGAGAACCTCAAAGAAATTGATCTGTATTCCCAGTTTTTGGCCCCTCCAGACAAAATAGGGCAGAATAGAGCAGAATCTTCAATGACGAGGGCGAGGGCTTTGAACCCAATGGTAGAAATTAAACCGGAGACGAAGTCCGTTGACAATCTGCCTGATAAATTCTTCCAAGAGTTTGATGTTGTTTGTGCAACTGGCCTGAAGCAAGAGCAACTTGAGCGCATCAACAACGCTTGCCGCGACAGCAACAAGAAATTCTTATGTGGCGATGTATGGGGTATGTACGGATACATGTTCGCCGACCTCGTCGACCACGAATACTCCGAGGAAATAGTACAACACAAGGCCGTGAAACGGGGATCAGACGACGCGGAGAAGAATGGTCGCGAAACTGTCAGTATTACCGTAAAACGCCGGGCAATATACGTCCCTCTTCAAAACGCTCTTTCTGTAGACTGGATGAAGCCAGAGATGCGTTCTAGACTACGTCGCGGCGACCCCTCGTACTTTGTTATGAAAATTCTACTGCGTTTTAAAGATGAGTACAACAGGAACCCAGATCCCGCAAAGAGAACAGAGGATACCAAAATTTTGCTATGCATGAGAGATGAGCTGGTGAAGGAACTGTCTCTTCCTTCAGGGTTCATTGAAAATGCTTTACTCCTAGATGTATTTGGTACAGTGTCTGGAGCTGCAGCCGTTATTGGTGGTGTAATCGCACAGGAGGTTATAAAGGCTGTGAGCCAAAGAGAGCCTCCACATAATAATATGTTCTTCTTCAACCCCCTCAAATGTGTAGGTTTTGTTGAACTGTATGGTCAGTGAGATTCATAATTATTCCAAGTAGAATGTAAGCAATGTCGATTTAAGTTTAATAAATTATTTAAGTACACTTAAGGGATTTCATTTTGTTCACTGTTTAGTTTGTTGCAATGCAGAAAATAATCTGTATTTGTATGATTTTATCATGTACATACAGTAAGTACCTACTTGTGATTGACAAAAATCATTATGCTTCATTCTATCTTTGAAATTTTAAAAACATTTGAAACATACCACATACACGTACCTGCAAATCGCTCAAATTCAAATAAACAGCTAAACTCTGTATCAGATCTCCAGCCAGCTTAATATCATGGGTGCTAATCTTCACTTGGCCATCAGCCCCAAAGTCCATGATCAAAAAAGAATGATCTCTCAAACACACAAAATTAATATGAAGCTCCTTAGTTTCTTCTGTTTCAAGGTCCAACTCTTCATCAAGAAGAAAGTTCTGGTTCACCCAGATACAAATTCTTTGCACCCTTTCGGTGATACGGAATGTGACGAAGCTGTTCCCTTTGTTACGTATTTCTTTGTTGATTAGCTGGTACATTGTAAATCTTGGGAGTTGTTTTGTCAGTTCGAATATGTGGAACTGTTCACTGTCTGGGTAGCCAATGAGAGCCTGTAGGTACCAAAATAGTCAAAATAATAAATTGCTTGCTCAGCTGTATATGCCTCACATGCAGCCATCTTCTGAAAAGAGACTACCAAATATTATGCCCATCAGTATTGCTGTTTATTCTTGGCGGTGCTTTTGTGTTAAAAAGAAACAAAAAAACACCATCTCAAAAGTATGATGTTAGGGAGGTCATTTTATTTTACAGTGTTTCAGAAATAGACCCCCAATTGCATAACATACTTGCAATCACAATTTGAAGGATTTTGAATGAAATTTCTAATACAACTTCCGTACATATACTCACACCCAAGGCAGAAACTACAGAACGCCTCCTGATAAGATTTCTACAGTATGTATAATCATCAGCACGTAAGATGGCAAGATTTTGGCGTAGTGGGGGTAAGTTCGCGCATCGTACACTTAGTGGCACAAAAAAGTGGTAACTTTTATTGATCGTCATTATTCTATTGTTATTGCCATCATTTATATTTAATCATGTCTGTATAGAACAAAGTTAAAGAAGGGAGAGGAATTCAAGTTTATTAGGAGTTATAAATAACGTGCATTTAAAATTCAAAAAAGTTTATATAAAAAAAAAAAAATATTAACTAGTCGTCGTCACTATCCGTTAATAAAACTACCCTTGGCATCATATTAAAAGTCGCAATCGCAGAACACTATGGTTGTGTTCTGCAAGTGTTTGGTCAATGCTGTATGTTTTAAATTGTTCTTTTTCCAATTTTATTAATTTGTATATCTCTGGTTTGAGCATACTTTCCTCGTATGCTATGCCTTTTCAGGAACTCTATCCTAAATTTAAAAACAATAAAAACACTTAAGTTTAACACAACAAAAACAAAGGGTTCAATTTTCGTGCACTGAAATGTAATCGGGAGCGAACGGGACGAAGGCGCGGTGCGGGAGGCAAGGGTCGACTGATGCACCAATCGCGCGCTCGGATCGACGCTACCTCATACCCCGCGTCCCACTTGACCACCAAAGAGACCTAAAAAACGACTTGTGCGCATCTAACGACTTTTGCCATCTTATTTGCCGGTGATTATAAGGACCTTTGACTTCGTTTACAGCGGTCATAAATCTGAGGGCCTAGTGCGAGTTTTCATACCTATTCGATCGCGTTAGCGTTCAGCTAAGTCGATTTGTATGGAATAATTATGTTTCCCATAACCGTCACCAGGTGGTGCTTATACAATCTCAGCACAAATAGAATAGTTTTCAAAACTCGCACTAAGTTCACTGATCATACACTCACGCCTGACCTTTCTGAAGAACAATAAGGTCAGTGATGGTCCTTCCTGGGCGTGTGTTTTGGCCAAACTTAAAAGATTTTATTTCGATTATTGACCTCAATATTTTTTTTATTGCAAATTAAATGTTTTCGTATAATATGTTCCATACATTTCTAATAGATGGCAGTGTAAACTAACTTTTGAGGCGGTACGAAGTTCGCCGGGACAGCTAGTATGCATATATTTTTTAAATGTTGACCCACAATATAATGCAACCTATATTACCTTGATGTGAACATCAACCGGCACATCGCGCGGTGGTTTTAGCGGCACATGAAGCAGGGACCTCAACTGACTTGGGTGAGGGTGTCGCACAAAGGTTTCTCCGCTCTCAAAGATACCTTCAGCCAGTACGAGAGCTGCACGGACTATTGTGTCGTTGTTCGTTGATACTGCTAGTTGTATGCTGCCCTAAAAGTAAAGCGTAGATATAAAATAATCTGAGGAAATTTTGAGATCGACTCTCAATACAACCGGATGCAGCTGAGTATCATTATTTTACACGCAGTGACTGCCTATCTGACTTCCACATTCCTGTTTCTGGGTGATAACCTGTGGTAAGATTTACTGTCAGACTTTCGGCTTTCTTACTACCAGTAACGACTGTCAAAAATCTACAATTAACAGCCATGACCAACGGCTTTATGGGCTTTTCAAGCCAGTTATAAAAGAATCTGTATTCCGAAAACAATAATAATAATGTAGCTTAGGAATTGTTGTTTCAAGTTCAAGGCGTACTTATCGCAATTTCCCCGATGAAAAAACATGCACCTTAGCGATTGCCCCGTGAGACGCGGCCCTATTCGGTCACCATCCGTAACCTCTTCCTCCCTGACTATTTGTCCGTATTATGTGGACCAAACTGTTGAATAGTGTCGATCACCCTTGATGTGCATACCATGTACGAACTTCAACATTAAGACATACCTCATCAGCTGTATGCATTACAGCCACCTGCAGTCTCGTGTTAGTAGGCATGGCTGACGCAGGTCGCTCCAGACTCTCCATGCTCGCACTTCCACTGGCAGCGTTCGCCTCATAGTGCTGTAGTTCTACCATGAGCGCTTGCTTCTTGTTGAATAGCTCCGTGATGGCTAAACGGTCTTCTTCTGATGCCAAGTTCTTGGACGCTGAGTTGAAGCCGGTGTTTTCTTGATAAGGTGGATATCCTAACACTGTTGAGATGATCAATTATTGTTTTAAACAACATCTTTAAGGGCCTTATGGTAAAGGACTGAGAATCTTCTATATGGCCACTAGGGCTAGAATTGAGAAAGGTGACAGCAATCTACGCCATGAAAATCGAACGATCATCTGTGCAGCATCCACTTGCAATTTCTTTTACGAAGCTTGCATTTCAATTGCCATGTTAGTTACTAGGTACGTGTGGGTCAAATCTTGGAACAGAATTTTAAACCAGTTATCCCCAACTGATTGAGCTGATATTATGCATACCTACACGTTTGGTTTGGCTGACAACGCATTTTTTAAATAACTAATTTTCATAACTATGCAAAACCGGAGCTCGGGGGAGATGGTACATTGTAAGTATCAAAATACCAACTTGTTTACTTACCCTCGCCCTTATCTGACACACAAACAAGATCTGGGGCGCCAACGGACCGGTAGTCTGCCAACAACATGGCTGCTGCATTGGCGCGCATCTGCACCCGTCGTAACACGTGGCCTGTAGTGCCTTCGCGCCAATCTATGCGACCATTTGCCCAGCAGCACGCCAGAGTCTCGCCTGACCACTGGAGGGCCAGTGCGTTTTGCTTCGACTGCACGAAAAAACATCAAATCAGAGTATGTTTGTATGAGTCACCTCTTTACTACCGTCTCTAGACTCTAGTCTCTACTTACATACCTTTACTCGCCATAGTCGAATCTCTTCTTCATATATTCCGATGGTACCGTTAGTAAGTCCATACGCGAACCTTACTTCACTGACCGGTGACAGACACTGTATCGGCCCAGTCTCTGCAATTTCAACTATGAACTGGTTGTTCTTCAGAACTCTGATAAATGAGTCGTCACACCCGATGAGAAGCTGGAAAGAAGAAAAGCCACAAATGTGTATTAGGTTCGTTAATTTAACAAGTTAAAGTTAACTCACCGCCCTCCGAGAAGGCACTGTAGATCAAAGGTCAAACATCGATCACTTGGGAATGACCATCTAGATCAGGAATAGGTATCACGCAGCTGATACCAAAAGGATGCTATACCTAGGTACTATAACTACCTATTGCATTAACAAACAAAAGAAAAAAACTTCTAGGATAACGCTGCATAAACTAAAAAAAGTCCCCTTATCAAGTTACGTTTTAAGACAATGGAGTTAAAACACCGTAAATTGATGCTGACAAACCTTGATAGACATTTCTGTCTTACTTACCTCGTTCTCTCCATCCTTATCAAAGTCGAATGTGAGCATAGCACAAACTTTGCCGCTGACGACATTCCAGAACACCTCATTTCCCTCCCAGTCGATGGCTTGCACAGAACTGTTGCCGCCGACGATGGCCAGAGTCTCCGTGTGCTTGCCGAAGAAACCAGCTATGATCACGTTGACGCCATCAGGAGCCTCCTTGAAGAATAGGTCCGTATTGTCGTGGACATCGTATGCTGGAAATGGTTATGACAGAAGTTGGAACTATGAATAAGACATTTTGCAAGGGATTTAGATAGTGGTCTCGGCATAGACATGTTTGTAGTTTTGTGGAAGTTGCGTTTGTGGATGCTACTTATGACCCCTGTAAAAAAGAAGAGTAAATATGTCCCATCTAGCCCTTGTAGATAAGAGGGCTTGATTTTCTATAGAGATAGAGAAGTCAAAAATAAATAAGAGAAGCAGATCAACATCAGTTCTCACCAAGTATCTGAGTAGGTGATCCAATGAGCAGTATATCTCTGCCACTGTCAGGCCGCAGAGGTCCAGCCGCCAGGGCTATGATGGCCTGGCTAAGGTTTAGTTCTGAGACCTCGCCATGTGCTTGTGAACGTTGAGCTCGTCCGCTGACCACTCCTCCATGAGGGTGGTGGATTATGATCTGCGGATTTAATAATATTTCGGTTATGGATATTTTTTCATCAACTGTTTGTAGGACAGTAAATGCTAGATATAGAGTATGCTAGATTTAATGCAAATGATTATCATAATAGTCTCTTCTACTTGTGACGAACGGATTGCGATTTTTTTGTAGCATGAGTTATTTGACGGCGCTTCATCAAAGACCGTCATTTAAGAAAAAGTTGTGTGTCGTATGTATATTGCATGTAGGTGAATATTAACTTTGTCGAATCCAGCAGATGCGGTAAGACAGGGGTGCGTTCCGTCATACTTCGCAATGGTCACCACATTAGGCGTAACTTTATGATTCAATTCCAACTTGAACACAGGCTGAACTGTTGATAATTGCATTTTGTTGACGATGGTGTTTTGTTTAAATCAACCTATTTAGGTATTCAAGTATTTATTTTTTCTGTTTTCCTATTCGTTACCATGGTAGCGTGCCGTATGGCATCATAACGAAATAAATAATTTTGAACAGTTTTGCGATTTCTACCGATAATTTCGAAATAATGGATTATATTTATATGCATTGTATTTCTTTTTAAAAATCGCCGCAGTCACCTTTCGCTTCGATTTGAAGTATTCACAGTGCGTTCAAAATACTATTGCTTTAAAACTAAGCGCGGTGTTAAATATACTTATGTAGTTATATCATAAACAGTTGATATATACTGAATTTACAAATATGAATGAAAACAAAAAAACAACAATCCATAAAACAAAAGGTTACAGGAAAAATTAGATATAGTAAGTTGAACGCACTATAGAAGAACATGTTAAACGACAACGTCAAGTTGACAGTCGAATTTGTAATGTACGTCAACTGTCATTCTCTGTTGTCAATTTATTTTTTCGGCATTTTGTGCTACGCATTTATAGAATTATCATGCTTACAACTTGAGATCGTGCCGATACGATAACGAAAATACATATTCTTAGACAAATGAAAGTGTTATGTGTTTTTTGAATTAGTACCAGTGAACAAATGGGTAGTGAATTGAATCTAGAGTCGGAATCCAGGTATTTATTAACATTTTAATTTTGATCTGTATCTCTTGTATCTCGAGTTATTTCCGCCTACAAATATTGCGCAATTGCTTCATAATTTTCGTATCGAGCCGCCTTTGCCTCAGCTTTTATTGTGTTTTTATTTAATGTTTGAGGAATTCATATTTTTGTAGGTATTCATCAGTCCGCACTTGATGCCTTTCGTCTGTTATGCCAAGAATTCACATTCCATGTTGTTATATTTGGACTCAATATCTCATGCCGTTCATTTATCATGTCATTATTGGCTTCCTAAGGTAATTGTCATAGTCATAACATTATTTACTACTTCACATAATGTCGATGAAATTTAAAAACTGCAGTTGTATAGAAAAGTTTCTCTCATGCATTTCTGAATTATACAACTTTTGCATATAACTCTAAATCTACTATCATCAAAATCTTCCATCTTTCTGTTTGAAAATAAATAAAATTAAGTTGGATAAGTTTTTGCTCTCTTTGGTCTTCTCTTCTTTCTTCTCTTCTTCTTTATCATGTTGTTTTTTTAATTCTTTTATTTTATAAAAAAATCTAAGAAAACATGGTAGGAATCAAATTTCACTCTTGATATTCTCTGTCTTATTAGTAAATATTTTATTTGTAAAATACTAACCAACTTGGTACTTAACTTTTTTTTCAATTTACATGTTAGAATAAGTATTAAATCATAGCATAACCAAATATCTTGTCTGTAATTCTTGAAGAGTAAGGCAGAAGTTTGCCTATAGTACACCTATGTTCTGCCAGTTATTTTTAAGTCCCATTAAATAGGGGTGTGCCATCAACCAGGCATGCATCCAGGCTCCAGACTTCTACAGAGATATTCCAGATAAAATACTGTAATAAAACTACCTCTGACCTGGGAATTGGACCCAGGACCTAATGCTTAGTAGCATGGCTTGTGACCATAACACCAATGAGGCAGCCAAACTGAATGAATGATAAAAAATGTATAAAAAACATGCAATTTGTTATCTTTATTGTGCAAACAATGCATCAAACAATTCTTACTATTTTTCCCTTACACAAGATTACAGATAAGGAAACACAAATGTCATGCTTATTAGGTGTAAATAATTTGTAATATAATTCATGTGGCAAGAAATAATATACATTATGAAAGAACAAGTTAAAAATATTTATGACCTTGCCATTTTAATTTATTGATAGGTGTAAATTTTAATTTGAAATTTATTTACCTATTAAAAAATTTAAATATACTAATATAATAACATCAATACTTTTAAGTAGTAAAACTAATTGAGATATGAAATGATGAATAAGAAAAACCTTTTTTAATGCTAAAAAATCACTGAAACAAAATATCAATTGGGAATCATTTTCATATAAATATTATAATATTAAGTCATTTTCATATAAATTTAATTATAATATTTTTATGAAAATGATTCCCAGTTGATATTTTGTTTATAAAAAAAGGAAATTATTGATGTAATAACATCATGTTATACTTTTTCAGATAATTTTATAACTCAGCAAGCACCAATGGTGTTCGACAATAAGCAAGTTATCTAGCTTAAGTGTTGTGACTTGTGTTTAGTTTGTGTGATTCCTTTTATTATCTGTGAAATTTGTTGTTTTTACGACTCCTAAACATATAGGCTGATATAGAGGCATTAATAAAAAAGGTGCAATTGCATACAAAAACGGGTAACTTAAAAAAAAAAAAACCGATGAGATAAATTATTCTCCCTAGTATCAGTCCAGACATATTTAATTTGACACTATTTAAAAATTTGTAAATAAAATAATGTAGGTATTTAATCTTATAAAATGCCACCCCTACAGTGAATAGCAATCAAATTTATTGTAATTTAAAATCGGAACATTACTGAACTTAAAGGGGGTTACCCATATAATTTTATTGATGTTTTTCAATCGGTGACTGCACCTATTTAATGCAGCAGTTGACAATAGAGGCCATTGTGTATAGGAGTCTTATTATGCATTTGTGTGTATGCATATGTGTTGTCAGAGTGTGAGTTTGCATGATTGTATAGATGACCCACATTGTTTTGCAAGCTACTCTGATTCATCACTGTCCAATACCAGAACTGATAAAGGCCCACTGGCGGCACGCCACGCCAAGGGATTTTTGTAAGCGCAAATGATTTGAGAACTTATTTTATGATGCTTAGCATTCATATTTCGGTATGCCAGTACTTGCCGAAGGATGCCAAAGCAGGCTGTGACGTATCAATGAAATATGAGAATTAACAGTGTTAAATAAGATTCAAAATCATCTGTATTACAAATGTTTTTGACGTGCCGTGCCGCCAGTGGGCGCCAGTTTGAAGTTTTTTATGTTTTCCTTCAATTTAATGGATTTAACAAGATACTAATCTTAGTAATTGCACTCTCATGATAACATAGCACAAGTAGGCACCTATTACTAAAAAAAAAATGTTCAGTTTGGAATGATCCATTTTCCTTATTTTTTCTCATTCTTATTTGCCAAGCACTCCTCAGCTGTCTTAAAAAATTATCTATGAAATAAATATAAATATTGCTGGACAATCCACACCGCATCATCTAGCCCCAAGCTAAGCAGAGCTTGTGTTATGGGTACTAGATGACTGATATACTTAATACAGTACATTACATAGATAGATATTTTTATTATATATATAGAAAATACCCAGAACACCCGGAACAAATATTTGTAGATCATACAAACATTTGTCCCAAGGCGGGAATCGAACCCGCAACCTCTTGCGTCGCAGGCGGACCTTCGCCCGCCGCGCCACATCGGTCGTCAAGTATGAGTTTGAGTGTCGTAATGTACAAAGACCAGCACATCACGCTACCTGAATCTGTCAAATTTCTTTGATAGTTTTTCAACTTTATCACAAAAGAATAAGGTTCATGTTCAATTGGGAAAGATTGAAAGTTTGGGATAGCTTGATGTGCTGGCGTCTGTGCTTACCGACTCCTTATAGGCCTTATACTCATATTTACGTCTTTTGAATTGAATATCAATGGTTTTTTTCTTTTTAAATTTCAGTACAGTTAGCAGGACATGGATTGGAACTGTTTTATCCATTATATGGAAGTAAGATTATATTTCCAGTTGATGTCACCATTTTAAATGCTTTATTTTATTTATTTTCGGGCTATTTCTTATTTATTTATTTAATCAATTATACTAATTGTGGGTTTATTCTCTTAGAGTGAATGTAAGAAAAAAAATCTACTGTAACACAAATGTCTTCTTTACATTGTAGGTATTTCTTAATCAGTTTGTCATTGCATTTTGAAAATAATTAATAATCTTTAAAATATAAATATTTTTTAAAGATTAAAGATTAATAATATAAAAATATGACAAATAAAATACACATAATCAGCAAAGTAGGTTTAAAAAGATAAAAGCCTTTTAAAAACAAATATAAGTTCAAGGAATAGTTTATCTCAAAATAAAAATTGTTTCTAAGCTCTCATCATAAAAAATAACCTTGCTTTGCATATCGCTTCCGTTAAAAATTATATCAAATTGAATGATTAATTCTGTAAATTATATGAAAAACTTTATCTTTGCCTTTGTAGTTAGTCCATGCTAAAACAAATTCTCCAGTTTGGGGCTCGGAGCATACGGGAGCGTATCCCGAACTCCCGACTCCTGGTAGCAGGAGAAACACCGTGGTGTTTTGATTGGCAGGAGATTGACGTAACGCTTCGTGTTCCGCGGATAGGGCTGCCATGTCCTAAGACCGGAAAGCCGTACAGACCAGCGGAGCTAGCACGGCCTACTGTGACATGGCTTGACTCGGCCTACTGTGACAAATTTTATCACAGTTTGGGCGATAAAACCGTGGCATACAACCATATTCAATTCTTGTCAAAAAAGTCTTGGGTACCCGAGCTCGCCCCCCAAATTTCTGGATAAAATTGGGTAAAAAGGCTGAATTACTTTTGAAAGATTATGATTGTGTCTTACTTTTAAAATTATAAACATTATTATTTGTGAATCCAGGTTAATTTTATCTTTTATCTTGAAACTTGTTATCTTCTAATGAATAACAGCAAAATTTAAAGAGCAAAATAAAAGCTGGACAGCTCCGAACACACTCAAATACATAACTATGTCCGGCTTTATTCGTACGCCTGGCAACCCTATCCACCGGTGGAGGGAATCTTTGAATATTTCGAAAATAGAAAACAAAAAGTCGAATTTCCCTTTCAAACAGACGTGGATAGACCACGTCTGTTTGAAAGGGAAATTCGACTTTTGTGCTTTTGACTTGGCTTGACTCGGCCTACTGTGACAAATTTTATCACAGTTTGGGCGATAAAACCGTGGCATACAACCATATTCAATTCTTGTCAAAAAAGTCTTGGGTACCCGAGCTCGCCCCCCAAATTTCTGGATAAAATTGGGTAAAAAGGCTGAATTACTTTTGAAAGATTATGATTGTGTCTTACTTTTAAAATTATAAACATTATTATTTGTGAATCCAGGTTAATTTTATCTTTTATCTTGAAACTTGTTATCTTCTAATGAATAACAGCAAAATTTAAAGAGCAAAATAAAAGCTGGACAGCTCCGAACACACTCAAATACATAACTATGTCCGGCTTTATTCGTACGCCTGGCAACCCTATCCGCCGGTGGAGGGAATCTTTGAATATTTCGAAAATAGAAAACAAAAAGTCGAATTTCCCTTTCAAACAGACGTGGTCTATTTTTTGTACTACCAATGACTATACTAAATCATGACGCGGCATAAATTTTTCAAACTTCGCTCTGTGAGTCACCACTCATAATGACGGCCAGTTATAACCTTGGTCAGCGCCTAGTCTTGACCTTCGCTCGAATGGCCGATTGGTACAAGGACAATGGAAAATATTGATCATTGTAACAAAATATAACAAGTAATACTGGTTGCTTGCATTATTTTTTTTCCGACCAAAAATTTTGTTTTTTTTTCCCCCAGATTATTCATAAGTATCGATAGTAAAATGTAATTTACAGTCTAGGATGATTTTTAACATCTACTTTTTTATGGGACATGCCCGCCACACAACTCCCCAACCACTGCAACTCCTGAAAACCAGAATTAGCATCTAATCATAACTGTATAATAGGCTGATTCCTTCACTTCTTGTAAACAAGAATGTAGCGCGTTCGTACCTACTGAACTACTGAATAATGCTTGTCTAGTTTCTTTTACAATCTAGTTATTCAGCTAACACTAATTAATCTTAGTCTAAGAATAAACCTAACCCAAAATACTAATTTACGTTTTAATTTGCACTTTTAATTGTTTTAATTTGAATAGTTTAGTTGTTGTCTTTATTGTTAAATTGAGTGTGTGTCTGACCTGTTAGAACCAATTGTTTATTGAGCCAACTGTCAGTGAGCTAATTGATACCACAATCCGTAGATAGAAGTTAATCTTTTAGATTGTTTTCTTTTTATTTGGGTTCCGTACATTAAAAGGACACGTAACTTTTTGTCCGTCTGTTACAGAGGTTTTTCTTGAGATCTATGCAGTGTTTTAATTTTAATTATGACATAATTTTGGTGACGATGACGCGCACACAGTTTGTTAATTTAGTTTAATAAATGTATGGTGTTAGGGATCATTTAAAATAGCTTTCTTTGGGATAAAAAAATCTCTTAAATTTAAATTAAATGGCTTTGAAATGTGTTAATAAAGCACTAACTCATTCTTCGTGGCTCAATAAACAAACATGTATGTATCTTCGATGAAGTTTATAATGTACGTCAACAGCAAGTCAAGCTTTAATTTTTATGTTTTTCTTCTAGTTGGACCGGTGGGTGGTTCAGCTGGACCCGTCAGTCGGATGCGATGCTACGTAATGCCGAGAAAAAAATATTATCATGTAAGAACATTTCTTTGTAATCTATCTTTTTGAACCGTACATTCTTGTATGCGATTAAACCCCAACACAACAACGCGTGTACGAAAACGAAACACGTAAACGAAGCGGAATATATTTTGACGGCACGGTTGGCGCAGTGGCTGAGCGATTGACTGCTGCGCCGCGTGTCGTGGGTCCGATTCCCGCACGGAACAAATATTTGTATGGCCTACAGGTAGTTGTTCCGGGTCTGGCTGTTTGTGTATGTGAGTTTGTATGTTTGTCAACGCACCCACAATACAGGAGAAATTCCTAGTGTGGGGCAACGTTTTTTTTAAAGAAAAAAAAAAGATAAATATCATTAAACGAAATCCTAACATATTCTGTAAGGATCGTAGTCTTTGGCATTCTGTAGTCTCTTTCCCACCCCGATGGGAGAAAGACGTGAGGTGAAGTATGTATGTACAAAAAACACATTTGATCCGCGTGGGAATCGATCCCGCATCCCCGCGACACGTATGTACAGCGGCCACCGTCAAACGTGAAGTAAAATTTTATAGGAAAAACGGTGCATTGATTATTTATAATTTACCGCCCAGCAACATTACTCCGTTTCAAAAGGTATCAATTGCCGGAAAAATTACATACACAAAAGACTTTGTCACCATCCTCCTGCCCATCATCATCCTCCTGCCCTTATCCCAATTTTATTTGGGGTCGGCGCAGCATGTTTTCTTCTTCCATACATCTCTATTTGCCGTCATCTCATGGGTCACCTCTTTTCTTGCCATATCCTCTTTCACACAATCCATCCATCTTTTCTTTGGTCTTCCTCTACTCATGTAACCCTGCACATTCATACTCAAAACTTTCCTCACAACATGGTCCTCATTCCTTCGCATCACATGCCCATACCATGACAACCGATTTCCACACAACTTCTCGGTCACAGGCGCAACTTTAAGACTTCCTCTTACATACTCATTTCTTATTCTATCCATTCGCGTAACACCACACATCCCCCTCAGCATTCTCATCTCAGCTGCATGTAACTAACACAAAAGACTTTGTAATTTTAACTATTTATAGTTATGCCCGTGACCGCCGCAGTGTAACACGCAGGGCAAGTTCATTGGATTTATTGCTGTAATAAGCATTAGTTAACCGTTCTAACAGCATCAGCAACCTAACAATCGTATAGACTCGTAAAATCGTGGAAAAAAAGTATGAGAAGTTGTGGCCAAAATCTCTTTACCATATAAGTATCTATCACCAAATATATGAACGTAAGCGAAGCGAAAGGTGTATGTAAGGATCGTAGCGGGTGGTTATGTTGTTTCTGCTTACCCCCATGGGAAAAAGGCGTGGATTTATGCATATATGTTTGTATCATCAGGAACTATCCTGATCGTTCAGCTCGTCTTTCCGAACACTATGCTATCACAAATAAATTTTCTGATTCTGATGCGCTCTTTTTTTACCTCTTACGCAAACATAGAGGTGTTATTAGTTTAACGTGTGTTTCTGTCCGTGGCACCGTAGCTACCAAACGGATGAACCAATTTGTCGTAGATGTTTAAGATTAACCGTTGCGCATGCAATAGCAGAACTTATTGCATACAGCATGGTTTCAATCACTCAAGATGTATCATAATCGTCATCAAAATCATTTCAGTTGAGGGATTCTTTAATGTGAAGTTATTGTAAAATGTTCTCCTTTTAATAAATGTAATTAAATCATCGGAGCCCTATTATTTATAACAGCAATCTCCCGACCTGGACCTGTAGAAGTTTACTTTCTACATTCATGTGTTCACTACCTACTTTAGAGCGGAAAACTGATGACGCGAACGCTAACTATCGGAAAATAAATCACACTATAATGACACGTACTCTTTCAAAGTACCTGAGCAGAACAGAATCCTATGTATTTAACACCCCTCCCTTTACGTCACGTTCCACCGGAATCAAACCATTATAGCACGGTAACATCTCTATTACTGAGGGGGAGACTGCATGTACAAATAAGATTAATAGCTTGAATGCATGTATGTATCACACACTTCTTTAATGTAGCTTGATCTTGAACTACATTGAGGAGCTCGTGGATAAATAAAAACAGCCGCACGGGTTGATCGAAGGTTAAGCTACGCTTACCGAGATCGGTCTAGATGGGTGAACGTTCGCAACATATCGAGACTCCTCCGTGCCTCGGAAAACACGTTAAGCCGTTGGTACCGGTTGTCATTTGTAGATCTTTGACAGTGGTTACGGGTAGTCAGAAACCCGAAAGTCTGACAAAAGTCTTACCAAGGGATATCGTGTTGCCCAGTAACTGGGTTGTGGAGGTCAGATAGGCAGTCGCTCTATATAAAACACTGATATTCAGCTGTATGCGGTTAGGCTGGAAGCAGGTGCTTGAAGCTAGGCAGATGACGATATTGAACTACATTGTGGGAGATTTGACGGAAGTCTAATCCTTCCGCTTACAAACAAATGCCAATATTATTTCTCCACGAATTAAAAAGTGATTTGAACGTCTTTTGAATTTGATGTAGTACATATGTAACTAGGTGTGTCCCTCGGTTTCAATTGCTCCGAAGGTTAGCGTGGTATTAATACCTATATAACCCTATCAACAGCATATTTTTTTTTTAATCCGACTGGAAAATCCAGAAAAAAGCGCGCTCAAACAAACAAACTCTTCAGCTCTATTGTATTAGAATAAGGAAAGGATATGCCTAATTCCGTAGTAAACTGCCAAATCAATACGCTCTTGCATTGAAGAAAAAGAGAATTCCTAAAACGCAGTATTTGTACTTCAAGCACAGTGTTATCATTTCAATTATTTTCCGGGATGTAGTCCTGGTGATAAAACATTTCATATACGTACGGAACACACAAACCTACGAGCTGATAACAATCAGGAGTATGCCGTGTTATCTGCGGGATAAGTGGCACATACAGTATTGCGAGTCATTTTAGTTTTTTTTTATGTATACGTCCAACATTTATTTAATTTATTGAGGGATAATTAATACGGTTAGACTGGAAGCCGACCCCAACATAGTTGGAAAAGGCTAGACGGATGATGATTGAGTAATAATAAACAGTTACAACAAAGCCCATAATAAATAGGGATGTGTCCTAGGTAAAAATATATTAAGTCTATTTAGTCCGTCAGTAAGATAACCAAATAATATTGGACACGTATTTTTTGCTTACTTAATTCAATAAAAAGTGACAATGATATAGCACATCAAAGTTCAGGAGAAGGGGCTTGTGACGTCACGCCGTGCTACACTTTTAACGTAAAGTGTAGCTCGGCGTGACGTCACGCGCAATTTCAATACACTATACGTCGTCATTTTTGGTTTACGTGACAAAAGAAAAAATACGTGTCCAGTATTTTTGAGTAATCCAACTTTCGGACCAATCAGATTTTTTAAGGACACTACCCTATTGTGTCACCAATTTTAAAATTAATGTTGCAGTCTACTATATTATTCGCATACTAACATCACGCCTGTGTTCCCTGAAAGGATTGGGTAGAGGTGTACCTACAGTACACCCACAGTCCAGTACATCCGTATGTTCAACATAAATAATAAAAAGGGGTGCCACCAAATGAGCAATAAAAATAACTAAAATAAAGAAAAAGGTATACAGTACTACTATACTATAGTTAAAAAGAAAAGAGAATTAAAGTAAGCCAAATAAGTAATCTCTCTAATACCTTTAAACGAGCAATTCTTGTATACATCTATGTACGTATAATGTGAATCTCTGAAACGGCTCCAATGATTTTCATGAAATTTAGTATGCACATTTCATTTTTAGAAAACGTCGTTTTATCAAAACAAACCCCGCTCATCCAGGTACATAAACATAAATAATAAATAGGGGGTACCTCTACATGAGCAATAAAAAGGCATACAAGGCAATACAGCAAGCCATAGTTAAAAAGTGAGCTAAATAAGTAAGAGTAATTAATAGATATAAGAAATTTAATAAACTGAATTACAAAATGACGGGTTTTTTTAATATCAGGTCAAATAACCATGCCCTGGCAGAGGATCCTCCCGTTCCAATGGTGGACATAGTGGTACATCTTCTCTAAGCCATGATGGCCCAGTGGTTTAGGCCTCGCCTCTTGTGCACGAGGTTGTACAAAACTCACATTGGTACTTGCCCAGGTTTGGGTTCAAACCTGGGAGTTTTACTATTCATTTGTACTTTCTAAGTTTATCTTGGACATCACTGACATCGGTGAAGGAAATCATCGTGAGGAAACCTGGACTTATATTAATTAATATACGTCTGAAATCGCCAACCCGTCTTGAGCAAGCGTGATGATTAATGCTCGTGCCTTCTCTGTATGAGAAGAGGCCTTTGTCCTGCAGTGGGACAGTAATAGGCTGGTACTACTACTTCTCTAAGCGACACATTCTTTTTCTGCGGTACATAATAAAAACAAAATTTAACTCTGACCATGACTCGCTCGTAATCGGTATTTTTTTTATTGATTTCCTACTATAAATGCAAAGATTAGATTGGCTTTATAATATCAACATTATTCATACAGTAGATGACCTTAGTTGGCTTGCTATTACTAATCTTGTAACAACTTCTGATCTTGTACAACAAAAGACCTTCACATGAAATTTTGATCAAATATTATTTCCATGAAATAACCTCAATGTAGGTATTAACAGAGGATAATTTATCTCCCGCAAATACTGTTGATGCGATTCAAAAGTCCAAAGTTAAGAACCTGAACCAATAATATTCAGAATTAGAAAGAAACGTTTGAAAGATAGATATTTAGAATGGCATGTTTTAATAATAATGGATCATAAATCTCAGCGTAATCAGTGTACATACATAAAAAAAACAATCGAATTGGGAACATACTCCTTTTTGAAGTCGGTTAAAAAGGTCAATTTTAACGGTTATGTCAAACAGCGGTGCCGACTGCTGTCTGACGCTAATTCTATAAAAGGAAATACGCGAAGGCAAAGTTCAACTTAAAGCCTACAGTACATCCATATTTCACCAGTTATATTTAAGTGCCATTTAATAGGGGGTGAGCTTTTTGCTATCAACCGAGCGGACATCAGAATCCGGGATGCTAAAAAAACTGCGGGCTGGGCTGTATACATAAAATATACAACTAAACAAGTAAGTTCCGATAGAACTGAAGTGAGAACATATTATTGTATAGAAGATTCTAAAATAAAATACATAAGTAGTCATATTATAGAAAGTGATAAATATCTATTCATTACTGAAGAATCTAAAATTTAAAACTTAAAGACGGTCGCTCATAACAACAGACACAAATTATATAGTTCCATTACGGTAGCAAAGAAATTCTATGATTCTTATATAATATCTGACGTCTTCTGTACTCTCCCAGTAGTGTTGATTGGACATGTGATGCGAAGGAATGAGGATCCAGTTGTAAGGAAAGTTTTGAGTATGAATGTTGAGGTTTACAAGAGTAAAGGGAGACCAAAGAAGCGACGGATGGATTGTATGAAAGATGATATAGCTAGGAAGGAAGTATACGAGGTAAGTATGGGTGAAGTAGATTGCGCCGACCCCAAATAAATTGGGATAGACGCAGGAGGATGATGATGATGAGTTTCACCTAATTTGCCAGCATAATTTTTCAAATGATATCGAACTTGCACAAATTATCTGTTACCTACGAAGATATTACGAGGCGTTCAAAGTGCGTAAAGGTTTTGCGTGCGACCCACTTCCGTCAATTAATATTAACATGTCCTTGAAACCAATCTTGCATATTCGCACTTTGTTGACATGTCGACGGTACTCCTGCGTGGGACTCCCTGCTTTCTGGGGTACGCTTGTTACATCTTCCATCACTTTTCATAAGGCGATATAATCGTTAAGAGCGGCCATTTCGGTCACGAGCCCACGCCTGACGCAAGACTACATCGAAATTACAACTTGTCATTTTGGTATACAAGATTATCTCTTATATGTCTAGTGCAGTAAGATTTCTGCCTCACCATCGTGACTAGACACTAAAAAGAAAAAACTTGAAAAATGCGATTTCAAGCGAATCTGCTGAGAGATTCCAGTTCTTACGGGTTTAGATATAGAGACTGCGGATTTAAGACTACGCTCGCGTTCGATGGGGATATGCTTTTAATGCTGACCTTTAAGCTTATGACATTGCGTTTGCAGCCAAGTGTTAGCGTTTTGGCGCATAGTTTAGATGTTAAGGTACAATAAACTCCGTCTAGGAGTACGAGTTCACGCTTCCGAAGTTTGTATGGAACATGTTAAATAGTCTATTCCAAAAGGACCATTAGTCAACTTGCCCTTTGATACATTACACCAGCATTTACCTAGCCTTTCCCAACAATATTGGGTTCGGCTTCCAGTGTAACCGGATACAGCTACCAGTATATTACATGGTGCCTGCCTATCTGAGGCCCACAACTCGGTAATTGGGTAGCACGATACCTCTTGATTAGACTAATTGTCAGACGTTGTTTGTCGACTAACCGTAAAGACTGTCAAACATCTACGGATGGCAGCCGAGACCCAAAGTCTTTACATCATTTTAGAGGCAAAGAGAGGTCGAGATATGCAATGAATATACTTGGCAACCTTTAAATATTTTAGTACTTGCAATTGTAAAATGCATGATGAATTAAACCTCAAAATATTTGTACTAAAATGGCAAAAGAAAGGAGTAATTATTATTTTTATTATATTAATTATTCTATACAAAGTGTATTTTTTTCTCGCAGTTTACATTTTTACATTCTGTTTCTATTACAGACTTGAAAACAGCATACAAACGTTTCTACGTGGACATAGGCAGCGTTGTGGGGCAAAGCGACAAGATATGGACGATATCGTTAAACGACGAATCCCCCAAGACTCCGCTGGTGCTCCTACACGGCATGGGCGCAGGCCTAGCGCTCTGGTGCCCTAATCTAGACTCCTTTGCTGCGACCAGACCGGTTTATGCTATTGATTTGCTAGGTAAGTTGCTTATTATATTGTTTTACTGTAAGTTTCAACATGAAAAACTGTTCTTCAATTGGACTTCTGCCTCGTTGGTATAGTGGTGACAAGGGCTATTGGGCATATAGTCACGGAGTTTTTCTCCAGGTCGAGTAAAGTGTTATTGAATTTTTTATTAATAAGTACTACTTTTTATTTTTTTAATTTTATCTTTTGTTGCTTTATGTAACGTAAAATTGTATAAGGGCAAACCCTCCATATTGGTACCCAAGACTCAGGCTTGCCTAGTTTGGAACCACTGTTCAAAACTGTGTGAAACATATTATTGCAATCAATTTTTATATATTATTATTATTAGTTCATTAATTTTTCATCCACTGAATTTTTGTAACTAATATTTTATAATAGCAGCTTGAGATTTGAATGGAAATAGGCTCGGCCCTTATTAAGCACCTGGTACAATTGTTTTAACACATTAACACCTTAAGCGCCAGGTGACCAACAAATAATATGTTTTCTATTGTGTTTCGTTTACAGGCAGTTAAGGTGTTAAGTGCCAGACAACGAGTTACTCGTGTTGACAATAGTTTATCTATGTGTTTATGGCGCGGTAATCAATGAAAATTTGCCGACCAATGTGGCGCGGCGGGCGAAGGTCCGCCTGCGACGCAGAAGGTTGCGGGTTCGATTCCCGCCTTGGGACAAATGATTGTACGATCTACAAAGATTTGTTCTGGGTGTTCTGGGTATTTGCTATGTATAATAAAAAAAATACTATCCATGTAATGTATTGCATTAAGTATATCAGTCATCTAGTACCCATAACACAAGCTCTGCTTAGCTTGGGGCTAGCTGTTGCTGTGTGGATTATCCAGCATTATTTAATTCGATAAACACCTACACCAACCAACACACACATCTTAAACTCTTCGGAGAAAACATTCGTAATAGTATTTTACAAAGAAACCTCGAAATTAATAGTTTCCACGTGTAAACCTGTTATGCGGAACGTAAGACAATGGGACTCGAGCCAAGTGTCACTCACCCAAGTAATACGCCAACAAACGACACTGCACCATTGAGAACTAATTAGTCCATACAGTTCCGGATATCCGGGTTCGGGGGGCTAAGACAAAATCTATTTTCTGTAAGCGTTAATGCCAACGGAAAAAGTGCAGATGATATGGCTTTGTAGAGGTCACGTGACTCGTTTTCACATTTGTATTGTTATTGCCATAGATTTTGAGGTTAGCTTTTAGTCAGAGTTAGATTTTTGTCTAGGCCTGTAGGATCTGTGTCGACATATATACCTCCAGATGCGGGCTAGACTGACCTATCCTCGATTAACATTTATATAGATGTACAGAAACCCTTCAACAACCGTTGGGTAGTAGTGGTCCACGAGATCTCGAGATTTTGGTCTCTCTGATCACACGTCTCAAATTCTTACTGTGCCTATTGAAAAAACATGTAAATTAACCCATTGGAAATTAAAAAAGCAAGATATCTCGACGGACAACCTAATGACATTTAAAGCTCACCTTGAATGTTTATCTTTCTCGGAAGTATGTAATGCAAAAGAGGCCCATGAGTCCTATGATAGGTTCATGGATGATTTCCTAATGCTCTATAGACTTTGCTTTCCGGAAAAAACAGTCACCATAAAGACTAATAGGAAAGCTAAATGGATATCTCGTGGGATAAAAATCTGCAGTAGAAAACAAAGACAACTACTTTGGAAATATAGGTGCAATCCCGACATAACCAATAAACAAACTTTAAAAAAATATACTGTATTATTTAAAAAAATAATACGTTTAACCCAGAAGTCGCAAAATAACCATTTTATAAAGAACTCTAAAAATAGATCGAAGGCAGTTTGGAATATAATAAATAAATCTAAATCAAGTTTGCCACATGATACAATAACTGCTATAAAAAAAGATCAACTCTCTGTAACGAATCCTATTGACATATCTAATGAATTTAATAACTACTTTGTTGACGAAATTGAAAAAAATATACAAAATGACATGAAGTTGACTAAGGAAAATAATATTGGAAATTTGACAGCGCAATCCCTATTTATGTTACCTATTTCGACGACCGACATCATTAAAATAATTGACAATCTAAAAAATACAAATACAATTGGTTATGATGGTGTATCTACTAGAGTTATTAAATATGTTAAAGATGTTATAGCGCCACCTCTCGCACATATAATTAATTTATGCATCACTGATGGCATATTTCCGAAAGGTCTAAAAAAAGCTATAATTAAACCTCTATTTAAAAGAAACGACAAAACAGATGTAAAAAAACTATAGGCCGATAGCAAAACTCCCAGTACTTTCAAAAATATTTGAAAAAGTAATTTACAATTCAATTTATATGTACTTTGAAAAGTTCAACCTATTCTGCAAGGAACAAAAAGGATTTCGTAAAAATCATAGTATTAATAGGGCACTGTACGATTTATTATCTCATATTTTGACAGCAGTTGACAAAAATAATCCAGTATGTGCAATCTTTACTGATATGACTAAGGCATTTGATTACGTAGATCACAAGATATTACTGCAAAAATTACATGGATATGGCATAAGGGGCAATGTTCTGAAACTCATTGAATCATACCTTAGTGACAGATATCAATTCACGGAAATATCTAGAATATGTCATAAGACTAAAATGCAGATCATATATAAATCAAAACCAAGACACGTAAGATATGGCGTGCCCCAAGGTAGCGTGTTAGGGCCGTTATTATTTTTGATATATATAAATGATCTGCCAAAAATAATACGACACAAAATGATCATATTTGCCGATGATAGCACAGCTGTTATTAAATGCAATAATGTGACAACCTATCAAAATTACATTAATGAATCCCTACTCAATATTATCCGTTGGATGAATACTAATAATCTTGTAATTAATTTAAATAAAACTAAGGTGATGCACTTTCATCAGCAGCAACCACATCCAAATATTCATGTAAATTATAATAACGACAAAATAGAAGAAGTTTATAATGCTAAGTTTTTAGGTGTTACCATCGACAGTAAGCTTACTTGGAAACCCATGATAGAAGAACTTTGTAAACGCCTGAGTAAATCTGCTTATGCACTCTTTCAATTATCAAAAAAGGTGAATAAAGATACGTTACTGGTAGCATACCACGGACTTGTAGCTTCTGTTTTGCGATATGGCGTAATTTTTTGGGGGCAGTCGACTGACCGTGTGCTTATATTTAAGATGCAAAATAGATGTGTCAGAGCAATGTGTAATTTAAAAACAACGGATAGCTGTAGACCCTATTTTAAGTCTTTAAAAATACTTACCCTTCCAGCATTATACATATTGGAAACTGCGTTGTTTGTGAAAAGAAACACGGAATTATTTGAAAAAATATCTTCTTCTAAAAAAACTCCATTGCGTGCCCAATACGTAAATAAACTATGTCATCTAAAATGTAAGACCGCATTGATGCGGAAAAGTTTTTTTGGTATGGCACCTAAAGTGTTTAATAAAATTCCTGATGACATAAAAAACATGACATTAAATAAGTTTAAAAAAGCTCTTATCAAATTATTAATTGACAAATTTTATTATAATGTAGACGAATTTTTGAATGACCAATTATTAAAATAATGCATTTTGTACCTTTTGATAAGAAGTACATACTATGACTATTTATTAATTTTATTGTATTTGATTATTTTTTATTTTTATTTTTTTTAATGACATAGTGTAATGACACCTAATGGGTCACTTATAAATTTGTATGTCTTAATTATGACAAAACATAGCGCACCACCTATTTATGTAACACCTATGTAATACCTATGTTTCACAAATAAACTGATTGATTGATTGATTGATTGAGATTCAACACCCGTCTAGTCAGATGATCCTCCAACTTTTGAAGAATGATGAGGAACTTTTCACTCTTTTCCTCAGACCTCTAAATACCAGATATCTAGTCCTTATTTATGGTTACAGAAACAACTAAGTATTAAATTATCACCATTGCCTTAGAACTTTCCAGCCCGTTAGAGGTATAACCTCTAAATACCTCAAATAATATCTGATACTGTTTTCACCGTTTTCCTTAAGGCTCAAAATACCAGAGATCTAGTTCTTATGGTTACCGAAACAACTAAATATTAAATTATCACCATTTCCTTAAAATTTTCCACCCGGTTATAGGTAATGACCTCTAAATCTAAAGTAATATCTGATCCTACTAATTGTTGAATGATCACCATTTCCTCAGGTTTCGGCCGCAGCTCCCGGCCTAAGTTCGCATCAGATGCACAGAAGGCAGAGGCTCAATGGGTAGAGTCCGTGGAGGAATGGCGGCGGGAAGTCAACATCGGTCAGTTCATCCTGCTGGGTCACAGTCTGGGCGGGTATATCGCGACGGCCTATGCCATCAAGTATCCTGAAAGGTAATTGAATTCTTCTCAAACTGGCCTTTTTTACACGCTTTATATTAGCTTCACTTGTATGTTTGTTTGTTTGTAACCGATTCCTTTAGACGCTATTTTGACGCACTTAACGGTCAGATTTCATTCAAATTTTGCACACCTGTCAAAGACCGATGACAATGCAATAATTCGATTAAAAAAATATAGTTTAAAAAACTAAAAAACTAGCTTTTATAGAAAATCCAACTTCTTTATTTAACGTTTGATCGACCCATGCGGCTGTAGTTCGATTCCTGGCTCAAGCAACCGCTTTTTTACTTAGTTTTGCATAATATCCAATGTTTCGTTTGAGTAAAAACTGTTAACAACAATATTCAGGGTACTGTCACCCTGTATAGTTAAAAAGGAAGTGGTTTTCAACTTCCAGCAACAGCTTGGAACTCCCAAGGATCCGGAAGACCTTTCCATAACTCCATAAATTCCATAAACTCACGCCTTTTTCCCATGAGCAGAATTCCATGGTAAGCACGAACGACAGAACGCCACCTACTACGATCCTTACATGCTCCTTTTGCTTCGTTCAAGTTCAAACATCTGCAATGGTCATACACACACGCCGGTTAGTTACCCTAAACCATTCCCTTTCAGAGTCCGCCACCTAGTCCTAGCCGACCCATGGGGCTTTGCAGAGCGTCCACTTCACCCATACGAAAAGGCTCCATTGTGGGTACGGGCCATCGCCACAGCCATCCAGCCCCTCAACCCGCTGTGGGCTGTCCGCGTGGCCGGGCCGGCGGGCAAGTGGCTGGTCAGTAAGACCCGCCCCGATATCTCCAGGAAATACCTTAACTTTGTTCCTGATGCGGAAAAGGTTATACCTGAGTATATTTACCAGTGTAACTCGCAGACGCCAAGGTGAGTTTTATTGCTTTTAGGCATAAAATGCTGCTTTTAATAGAAAATTATTGATGGTGGAAATACTGTCATAACTAATACTACCAAAAAACCCCTCTCCTAAATGTTTTAATTTTATAATTAATATTTGACTGCGAGACTACTAATGGGAACTCATTAGTGTGTTTTATCTTTCCTAATCATCATCTGCCTAGACTTTTTCCCAACTATGTTGGGGTCGGCTTTCAGTCTAACCGGATGCAACTGAATACCAGTATTTTACATGGAGCGCCTGCCTATCTGACTTCCACAACCCAGTTACTGGGTAACCCGATACCCCGTAAGACTAGTGGTCAGACTTTCAGGCTCATGACTACCCTTAACAACTGTCAAAGATCTACAAATGACAGCCGGGACCAACAGCTTAAAGTGCTTTCCGAGGCACGGAGAAGTCTCGAAATGTTACGAACGGTCACCCATCCACAGACTGACCTCGGCAAGCGTAGCTTAACCTTCGATCAACCCGTGTGCGGTTTTTATTTAGCCATCTCTCCCTACGAATGTGTATATTTATGCAATGGACGATAGACGACCCTTGTTTTTTGTGGCAAAATGACGAAAACTCCTATTTAAATTGTCTTAAAATGATCAGTTCTTAGTAGCTCACAAAAAACACATATTTAAACAGTAATATTTTACCGGTCATTTTTTGAATCTTGTAATAGGGTAGTTTCCTTAAAAAATCTAATTGGTCCGAAAGTTGGATTACTCAAAAATACTGGACACGTATTTTTTCTTTTGTCACGTAAACCAAAAATGACGACGCGACGGTATAGTGCGTTGAAATTGCGCGTGACGTCACGCCTTATAATGCTTATTAAATTAAGTAAGCAAAAAATACGTGTCCAATATTTTTTCGCAATATCTTACTGACGGACTAAATAGACTCAATATATTTTTACCTAGGACACGTCCCTATTCTATATACACACTTTTCACAGTGGTGAAAGTGCCTTCCACTCCCTCATGACGGGTTTCGGCTGGGCCAAGAACCCGATGGTGCGGCGCGTGGCTGAGATAGACCCGGCGCTCCCCATCACCGTGCTGTACGGCTCCCGGTCCTGGGTGGACAACACCACTGGACAGGTGCTGACCGAACATCGAGGACCTGCAAATACCACTGTTCAGGTAAATATTTCATATTTTTTGTTTTCGTTTTGATTTGGTAGAGAATTCGGTTGGAATCTGCGTAGGCCTTTCAAGATTGCGATATTAAAGTTAACCTCACCATACAAGAACCTGATTGTTGGGCAGGAGTCCATCAGGCACAACACTTTTCAATGGAGGTGGAACTCTACACCCTGTTCCTTATACCCCTATGAGTATTTAATTTTTGATAGAAGAAATTACATACAAAAAATATATGTTTCTCAAAAACCATAAAAAACGGAGTCAGTATGCCTTTTTTGGCACTATGTGTCCGCTTAATACCGCGTTCACTCTGCACTTCGACCACTGAAAATAATAATCTAAAAATATAATCCTCTCCCTCTCTCTACCCAGGTTATAAACGGCGCGGGCCATCACGTGTACCTAGACAAGCCGGACCTCTTCAATAAGTTCGTCCTGGAAGCTTGTAAGGCCGCAGACGCGCACGACCCGCGCCCCGCGCTGGCGGCCGCGCCCCCCGCCCCCGCGCCCGCGCCCCCCGCGCCCGCGCCCCCCGCCCCCGCGCCCCCAGCAGACCCTCCCGGGAAGACGCAACCCGCCTCGGAAGCGCAAACCTCTTGATAATAAAAGTACGTTAGTTCTATTATTAGCAATTGTTACGCACATTCGATTATGTATAGCTACAACTCGTTTGTACTGTTTTGAGTTGAGCTTGTGTTCATTGTGAGGTAGTAAATGGAGGATAAGGGGTCTTTTAAACGGATATAATTTAAAAATATGTCTCGTTACCAGATCAGCATGCTTGTAATTTGTGGTTTTGTGTGAGAATAACGCCTTTTTTTAAATAATCGATTAAATTAATTGGTAACATTACTTTTCGATTGGTGGACCTAGTTATTAAACCGTAAATTGAGTGATTTGAGTTTTAGGAAAAGTTTAGATTGATGGAGAAGCTTTTTGCTACTTATACCGCCATGACTCTTTCTAACGCTCGATACGTCAAGTACTAGTACAAACAGGGCTAAAATTAGGCGAGAAATTGTATTTCCATGCTGATCCTCCATTAACTACTACTCCTTGCAAGAATTGTTATTGTTCTTTTTTAAGATATCTATGAACATGTGTCATTAAGTCGATTTTGTGTAATCGACTAAAATTGTCCAAAATGTTGTCACATAATGTGGCAACACTAAGATAGGCTTAGAGTGGCTCGATTGTCGCAAGAGGTAGATGGCTTAGTACGAAGCAAAGTATTTAAGTAATTGAATCTTTAAGAACCTTCTAAAACTATTTATATGCTTCATACAGACTACTTAAAAATTAATTTAATTTCAAACCCTTGCAATCTATTCTACATATTTGAAAAGTGTCTTTGATTTAAGACGTCAACATCCTTTTAAAATAGAAAACATATATTGATTAGCTATGAATGATTTATGTTAAAATATATTTTCAAAGAATTTGTTTGATGTATAATTATAACTATAGGTTACGGGTAAAAGCTATGATTTTGTTGAAGTTTGACTATGTAATGAAATGTTTTAATTTTGTTTTACTGAAGAACTGTATTTTATTATTAGTCAACAAAGTTTTAAACACGACCAATATCCTACAATGTAATGTTAAGTATGTAAACCTCCATAATCTATTATTATTTGTTATCTATTGGCAAATATAGACTAGACTTTTTCCTCTTAAACTCTTTACAAAAATATTCTTCAAAGTTTTGTTAATTTTGGCGTTGCCTCTTCTAATGTAAGGTTTTTTATACTTGGCTTGTGGAGCTACCGAGTACCTGCTTTGAACAGATTATAGGGATCACAAAATAATGA
Source organism: Phlogophora meticulosa (assembly GCA_905147745.2). Classification (NCBI taxonomy): domain Eukaryota; kingdom Metazoa; phylum Arthropoda; class Insecta; order Lepidoptera; family Noctuidae; genus Phlogophora; species Phlogophora meticulosa. The sequence continues at coordinate 4,518,527 of LR990534.1, forward strand.
GACTACTTCTATATAACTCTTTTTACTTTGTTAAGATGTTGAAAGTATAAATCCGATGGTTTGTATGTGCTACAAAGCCAATGTACAAATAATTGAAGTGCAGTTGGTAAATGCACGTCGTTAGGTGATAGCTAACCAAAATAATAAGACGAACGGGGGGTTTACACGGGTCAATTTTCGCCGTGCGGCTAATCGCCTCACAAGGCCGCATCGCCACCCCATTTACACAGTCGACTGAAATCGCAAGAAATTGACCATTTACATGTTCAATTTCAGTCACCAGCCGCATGTAGGCGGTCGCTGCGAGGCCAAAAGTCGGATGGTACTCTACTTTTGGGCTAGCGAATTTTAGTCATCTGCGGCCTAGTCGAATTGTCATATAGGCTCAAGTCACCCCGCATAATGCGGCGTCCGCCCTCGTAACATCTCAGGTCCCTATTTCGTTTTAGTACCAGTAATAGGGACCATAAACATATATTCGCAAATGATTGCCAAATGTATTAATAATATGATCGGCTTGTAACCCGATACAACTTTTTATGTGATTGGCCCATCCAAGTTCAGTCTCTAAAGAGGTTAGGCCTATTTGCACATTTATATGGGCGGGCCGCACCGCAAATCCTGCAACATTACTTTCATAAATTTTGTTGATTGGAGAAGCACGTGACCAGTGGATGTGGTGTAGCTGGGGGAATGTCCACCCGTGGGCGCGTCTTCGGGCAGAAGTACTGATGATCTTTTTGTAGAATATCTATGCTTGTTACTATATTAACCATCGCATATTACAAGCGGGTCGCATCAGCCCGTTTATGTATTGGATACGATGCGTTGCGCCCCAATGCGGCTGTTGTATGTGCTTGCCTTTATAGAGGCAACACAACATATTTTGTTAGAGATTTCATTCATCTTAACAAGCACAACGGTGTTGTTTGACTGTGTAGTATTGCGAGTTCGTTGAGTATTGTTATTTAGCCACAGGCTTTTTGATACACGGAATGAAATATTGTGTAAATAAACATAATTTATTGATTTTTGGTGTTTTCTTTTCAAAAAAATACATGTAAATATGATTTGCCTACTGTATGTACTAAGTCGTATTTTGACGAGAACCTTAATGCCAAAAATGTTGCTAATTTGTTTGTTAATCAAGTAAACCAAAAATAAACTACTGCTATCTCTTACAACAATTTTGTAAGCTCTAAATAGTACTATACTGACACCAATCTGGGAGGTTATGATAATAAAAAAAACTAAAAAATACCACCGAAAGTACGCGACTGATGTCGGCATAGCTTTATACCCAACCTAAATGGGCATTAGCCTAATATTCTAGATGGTACAACTGATCCAGCGCAGAAACGTCAATGATTTACCATATGATTTCAAGAATGTAAGTATGGAAAGAATACAAACAAATGTTTACAAAATATATGGCTTATATTTAACAGATTACGAAATGGAACATAACAATTTAAATCAACGCGGTGGTACTCAGATCAACATAGTCGGAGGTGGGTGTGGCTGACGATTGTCACTTTGCCTTCGTCTTGCAGGTCGCGCAGTGCCTCGTCTAGCTGCTCTCTGGATACCGTCTGAAAGATGAGAAGAAATTAGTACTTGTAGGCTATTTTCATGATGCCTACACCAATGTATGGAAGCGAATGTTGGGTGTGGCAAGAGACACGAAAGTACTAATAAGTAAGTATAGATAGAGGAACGGTGTTATAAAACTATGTGCTCTAACAGAAGATGTAGTGACAAAAATTTAAAAGAGTATGCTTAGATGGTTTGGTTGATGGCTGATATTATAATTATGTATGAACTTTTTATTTGATATCCTCTCTGCATGTGTGTTTGTTTGGAGGTTTGTGGCATCGTAACGCCTAGTACGCTTCCGATGTTGATGAATAAGGGACTCATCGTTTTTTTTATGGTCCGTGTAGCAACATTTTTCGTTATTTGTTGACCTGAACAACAACATGTAAAATTTGGAACTCCGTGCTTGCTGTATGGAGTCCCACATTTTACATGTTTGGTATGTAATTGAAATTAAAAATTAACTCCACCACATAGCTTGAATATTCCACATTTACAGATAATGTAAAAACTATACAAGGTAAAGTACTCACAAGTTGCGAACTAGTATTAATCTCCTGCAGCAGCTTGGAATGTGTGATGGTGTGTGGCTTGGTGTAGGGCAGTATGAGTGCCTTCAGCGCGGCCACCAGGTCGGCGCGCCGCCGCCGAGCCGCTGCGCCCAGCCCGGTGGTCAGGATGCCCACGTCGATGCGGCCTGACGCCGGGTCTGTCGCAGACTGCTTCAGGGCTTCGCGGTGTAGTCTGCAAGTAAAACATTTAGCACGTTAATCAGCTGCCTGTTCGTTGAGTCAATTAGATAACTTAATTCTCTTTTTTGTTGGTTTGAGTATTTTGCAAAATAGTGCGCAATAGTGCCACAGGCAAATGCAACGAAACGGGTGCTATATTGTTGGAGATGCTTAGCATCTCAATGGCTCCAACAATATATCGCACCTTTAAAGACAAACCGTTACTAAACGAAAATATAAAATTTTACACAGGAGCTTAAATTAAAAAAATGCAGGGCTTTTTCAGGGCAGGGCATTAGTAACTCAATTCTTGAAAAAATTCGTTTAGTAACGGTTTGTCTTTAAAGGTGCGATATCACCCGTTTCGTTGTAACAAAAAACTATTACTTCTTTTTAAAAACGTTGTCCCACACTAAAAATCTATCCTGTATCGAGGGTGCGTTTATACACAAACAACCGCAGTTCAGTGTTCTAGACAATTTGAATAAGAAAGAAAATTTGCGGGTAAGTTGTATGGCACGCCGCATGTCTTGGTATGTCATGGGTAAAAAATACATCACTAAGGAACGCTTTTAAGAAGTTGTCCTTCATCATCATCTGCCTTGTCTGTTCTTAACTATGTTGGAGTCGGCACCCAGTTTAACTGGATGCAGCTGACGTCCCAGAAGAAGCTCTCAAAGCTAAGTAGTAAGGCAGTAAGAGTAGTTTTTGCATGTCATACCTGGACGCTTCATCAACATCAGATATTTCCACGACGGGTGAGAGCCGCAGCCGCGCGTGCGCCTCGGCCAGCCGGATCAGAGACTCCAACTGTCGCGGGTACGCGGAGATCTGTCCGCGACCGCTGCCTACACGTCTGGGAACAACACAAAGCAGTTATTAATGTATTGGGCTGGACTGGACTGGTATATTGTGGAGTGAGGACAGTAATGCTGGTTCCATGTTGGTTGCGCTGCGAACAAATGTAGTTGAAAGAAAAAACACTTATTCAGCACATGGTCAGACATGAAAAGAATATCAAAAACAAAAGGAATGGAATGTTATTCTACCTCATATCGACGTAGGAATCAATGAGCCTCTGCTGCGCGGTCTCGCTGAGTGTGGGCTGCACGTGCTCCTTCGCGAACGCTATGTAGTCTCGCATCAACGACATGTTCTGTAATACAGAGGTTAGAAATCAGTACAGTAGTAACATTTCCTTTGTCAACCTTTCTATACAAGCTTCATTTTATTAAGGTTCTATTTTTTTATGTAACCTTTGCCCCACACTAGGAAATTCTCTTATGTCGTGGGTTGGATTACAAACATTTAAACTCACATACACAAACAGCCAGGACCCGCAACAACTACCTGTAGGCCATATAAATATTTGTTCCGTGCGGGAATCGCTCTCGCGACAGGCAGCACATCAGCCACGCTCAGCCACTGCGCTAATCGTGCCGTATTTAGTCGACAGAAGCAGTGGGATAAAAGACACCGACCTCGTTTGCTATTAAAATATATTTTTGTTTGTGTAAAAGTCTTTTACAAACCAATTTACAGAAAGTAGGGCTGATTTAATTTCGAATAAAATTTTCATAAATACATTTACTGACAGACAATTCAAAGACTAAACGTCCAGGTCCAGGCCAGAAGTATCGAATTTTGCGCAAGAGGTCCTTAGGTAGCTATAGCGTAGGTGATCACTAAGGAAGGATTTTTGAGACTTCGACCACCCTAAAGGGGTTATATGGGGGATGACAGTTTACGTGGAAGTTCGTAATTGTTGTTGATAGGAACACTAATTGGGCAGTTTGCTTGTAAATAAATAAATTAGTATAAGATGAGACCCCGCGTCACTTCGAGTCAGCACACAGCCATACTTACAACAATATCCTCATCATCCTGTGAGTTGGTGAAGTCTTTGTAATAAAGTGACACAAGATGCGAAGCTAGGCGTCGGTCAAACACCTCGTCTTGTGGGTCCAGCACCAAGAATATTAGATCGAATCTGTAAGACATATATAACAATAATCAAGTTTGTGGAAGTGGCTAACTATTTTAAATACAGAGTTTTTATTTAGGCAGCGTGGTTAAGTTCTAAACTACAAGATAAAGAGAAAAAGGGTGAAAAATCCGAACTGATATTCAAATCAACTATTTTTTTATTATTATTATGCTCTACATCACATTACAAACTAAATCATGTAAGGAGCACATACTATAATAATCGTGTTTATAGAATTATTATTAACTATATAGAAGACTTTTGTGGGATTCACAAATGCCTTTTAGTCGTGGTATTACTAATTAATAATACCAGCCTCTTACTGTGCAATTGCAGGGCAAAGGCCTCTTCTCATACGCAGAAGACACGAGCATAAACACTACGATTGTTCAAAGGACGTTGGCAGTATCATAGCAGTTTAAGAAAAAAATACGAACCTTGACATGAGTGTATGCGGCAGCTGCACATTCTCCACAATAGTCTTGTTCTTGTTCCACTGCGACTCGGCCGGGTTGGCGGCTGCCAAGATCGACGTGCGCGCGTTCAGCTGACAGATGATACCCGCCTTCGCAATCGATAGGGTCTGCTGTTCCATTACCTAAACGAAAAAATATTATGTTACGATCGTTGTATTATACTGGGTCGGTTTGAAATCACATGAATCTTTTCTGGGTAAAAAAAAATAAACAGTAATACAGGAACTATTCTAAAATAACATAGCATCATGCTTATATTTCCCGAAGGTTTCGACAGAGATATACCTATTTTAACACCCACATTTCACCCATTATATTTGAGTTCAATGTAATAGGGGCGAGCCTATGGCCATCACCTAGGCACAAATCCAGGCTACGGACTGCTATAGAATTTCTAAAGGGAAAACTCAATAACACTTTGCTCGACTACGAATAGAACCCAGGACCTCACGCTCAGCAGTCGCGCTTATTACCGCTAGACCAATGAAGCGGAAATTCTAAAATATTTATTTAAAAATTAGCTATTTCACACACCCATTACTCACCTGGACAAAATGTTTAAATAGTCGATTATATCTCGCTATTTATATTACACAAAAGAATAATTATGTGTGTGAATGCTTACCTCGTGCAACACACTGCGCGTAGAATCATTCATCTTGTCGAATTCATCTATACAGCATATACCGTTGTCTGCCAGAACTAACGCACCACTAGAAGAGTAAAAAAACGTTATGAAATTTGTAAATATTATAGTAGACAGTATAGATAATTTATTTCACGAAGGCAGGTTGGCTTTCAGTGTGTGTGTGTGTAGGATGTTATCTGCACGGTTATGTTGTTTCGGTGTGCGTGAAGGTAGTTTGGCCTTGAAGGAATACGGATGTTAGGCAGATGTATACACCCACAATGAGCCAGTTTTCTTTAAGTTCCATGCAATAGGGGGCGAGCTTGCTGCCAACAAACGGGCAGAAACCCCGACTTGAGCTGCTACTGAGAAAATCCAGATAGAAAAAACCGTGTCCGAACCCAGGGCCTCATGCTCAGTAGTAGCCCTTCCAACCACTATGCCAATGAGGTAGACAGAAGTACTATGCAGAAATGGTTCAATGGACTATTACTCACGTCTGCAGCACCAGCTGGCGGGTGTCCGGGTCCTTGGTGACGTAAGCAGTGAGCCCGACGGCTGAGCTGCCTCGGCCGGACGTGTACTGAGCGCGCGGAACTAGCCCGTGCACCCAGCGGAGCAGCTGGGACTTAGATGTTCCCGGGTCGCCGCAGAGGAGGATGTTGATCTCAGATCTGTAATAAGGACAGTGAAGACCTAAGAAGACTTTCAACCGTTATAACCACTGAGTCATCATCTGCCTAGCCTATTACCAACTATGTTGGAGTCCGCTTTCAGTCTAACCAGATGCAGCTGAATACCAGTATTTTACATGGAGTAACTGCCTATCTGACCTCCCACTTACTGGGTCACATGATACCCCTTTGTAAGACTGATTAATTATCAACCGGCCTACCTGTCTGATTGTTAAAGATGTACAAAAGTCTGCCACAAACAGCAATTTTTCGAGGCATAAATCAAAATCAAAATTCATTTATTCAAATTAGGCTGAGAATCAGCACTTTTTGAACGTCAAAAACGTTTACATAAGACAGTCCCCCAAAACGCCCACCCTTCACCACTTCCTAGTGTTTTTGCTGGGAAGAAGAAGTGGAGGAACAAACTCCCCAGCAACACGTCTGTCTTGGTTTGAAGAACTTGAAGCTATACAACATATTATGTCAAAAATAATAATTATGTCAATCATCTTTATACGTCATTCAATTAAATAATTTGCTACATGTTAGCTAGCACACACCAATATGCCAAAATAAATAAATAAAAAGTTATATATACCAAAATCGACAATTAACTCAAGCAAAGCCTGCTAAACTGAATACATAAAAAGCCTCCAAGGCAGTCCAAGGGCGTGCCCGCTGACATGTGCAATGCTGAATTATATCAATACAACTCATTCATACAATGTAATGAGAGGATCATGTCAATAACATAAAAATAAGGATAGTAGCAGAAAAATACACAAAAATAAAGAACTATTAAACAGTAAAAGAACATAGTAACATTGTCCTGCATTCAACAAAGCGACCAACTATTCTTGTCTTCTAAATAGTCGTTGATCGAATAATATGCTTAAGAACAAAGGTTTGATTTAACTTTAGCTTTAAACGCGTTAAAAGGTAAATCCAGCAAAGAATGAGGTAGCATGTTATAAAAGCGGATACTGAGTCCTACAAATGAGCTCTGGACCTTATGAAGCCGATGGAAAGGAGCGTACAGTTTGTGCTTATTTCTGGTATTAAAATTGTAGATGTCACTGTTTTTAGTGTACATTTGTATATTTTGCCTAATGTATATTATGTTGGCAAAAATAAATTGAGAAGCCACTGTGAGAATACCAATCTCTTTAAATAGATATCTTAAGGAGACTCTGGGCCCTAATTAGTATATTGCACGAACAGCTCGTTTTTGTAGCACAAATATATTTTGAATATCTGCAGCTTTGCCCCATAACAGCATACCGTAAGACATTACGCTGTGAAAATAACTAAAATAGACTAACCGAGCTGTGTCCACGTCAGTGTATTGTCTCACTTTCCTGACAGCGTAGGCGGCAGAGCTGAGTCTCCCTGCTAGGGTTGATATATGAGGGCCCCACTGTAGTTTGGCATCTACTGTTATGCCCAAAAAGACTGCAGAGTCTACCGTATCAAGCACCTCATTACTAATGATTATATTCGGTCCAAGATTTCTAACATTAGGTAAGGCGAACTTTATACATTTCGTTTTCTTGGCATTAAGAACTAGGTTATTTGTCGTAAACCAATCCGTGACCATTGAAAGTGCACAGTTAACATTATCAAAATCTTGTCTATTCCATTCTACTTTAAATATGAGAGAGGTATCATCTGCAAACAATACAACATCACAGATACCGTTTAAATAGAATGGTAAGTCGTTAATATAGACCAAAAATAAGAATGGACCCAGTATTGAACCTTGAGGTACACCTAATAGAACTGGTAGCCCGGAAGATTTCACACCATTTACATGTACACATTGAAGTCTATTTAGTAAATATGAATCTATTACGTTAAGAGCTTCGTTTTGGACACCGTAATGAACTAGTTTACGCTTAAGTGTCATGAAGTACGCAATCAAAAGCTTTTGAGAGATCCAAAAAAACCCCTATTGCATTTTGCGAGTTCTCCCATGCATTAAATACGTGTTTCAACAAAGCGACACCCGCATCAGTAGTTGAACGACCTTTCGTAAAGCCATACTGTGATATAAGCAAGATCCATGGACTGACCTAGGTAAGCATAGTTTCAATCTAACTGTCTAAATTGCGAATTATCTAATTAGGTATAGCCAGATGTCTTGTGACGTAATGTTGCTTTTAAGATAAAGGAGTGATGAAACTAGTCATAACTTGAAGACTGACCTGACAATCTTAGGACTTACCTAAAATGTGTCCGTCCAGCGGCATTGAAGTTCTTTTTGGTTCCTCCCAGCAGTTGCAGAAGACATCCCTTCTTAATATCTAAGTTCTCATAGATGGAGGGAGCGATAGCTCGCGCCAGACGTTCGTAGCTGTCTGACTGGGCTGCTAATTCTTTGAATAGCTCGATACGTTCGGGCGGGAAGCGATGCTCTTTACTGTGGAGAAAAAGAGATGGTATTGTATGAAAATAATAGGCAGTTTTATTGAAAATACTGACTTAGAAGCTAAATAACAATGTTAATACTGTTTTTGTATGTAGAGTGTTAGTATATTTAGTTAGAGCAGGGAGAAACTAATATTTAACAGATCTAAGAAATTGAACAATTTTGTTTTATATTATCTAATATTCTAGAATTTCTGTAAGCCTGCCTCGTTCTAAGCACGAGGCTCTGAGGTAGATTCCCGGGTCGGGCAGTATTATTGAGTTTTTCCGTCTGGAATTTCTCAGTAGCAGCCCGGAGTCTGTATTTGTGCCCAGTTGATGGCAATAAGCTCGCCCCCTTTACATGGGACTTCAAATTAGCTGGCGAAATGTGGGTGTACTATACGCCTCTGCCAAATCCTTAGCCTTAAGCAGACCTTGAATAAAACCTAGAAGTTTTCTTAGTGTGCTCTTATCAATTGTGCTACATTAACCAGTTGCAGCCCACTTTCATCCCGGTATAACACCGTCAACGTCACACTGACGTAAGCTGGATCTGAACGGTTAAAGTTTGTGTACGCACCCCTCCTCGGTCTCCAGCAGCCGGTCGCTGTGCACCTTGCGGTAGTGCAGCGCGTCCACGTGCGTCCGGTGCAGCGCCTTGAGCGTGGCCTTGCGCGGGTGCACGGTGGCGGGCGCGGCGCGGAACACGCCGGTGACGGCCACGCGCTCGCCGGCCGCCACGCCCTCCACCAGCGCGCCGTGCGCCAGCACGCTCACCGTGGCCGGCGTGCGCCCCGCCGGCATGTCGTCTGCGGAGTGGATGCTATTCAATTACATCGACCGCCGGAACTTCTCATCGACTGCTAACTATAACTTGTAATTTTACTCCATTTTTTTAAGTTTAAAAACTGTTCAATAGCTATAAATTTCTATATTTTACATCTACCGGGCGTCCCGTGACGGCCAAATTTATATTTCTGACCGACCGACATACTAAACATAAATTCTTGTTTAGTTACCCGGCCATCATATCTATAATCAGTTATTATACAATGATATACACACCAGGTGACTCCTGCAACTTCACCAGCTGCTTATCACTGAAATGCGAGCGGTTGTGTATCAGGTTGTAAGAGTGCGCCGTGTTGCAGTGCGCGCAGTGCGCCGGCTCGGGCACGCGGCCGCGCTCCAGCTCGGCGGAGGCGGGCGCGCCGCACACCGCGCAGCGGAAGTACGCCTCGCGCATCTCCGGCACGATGCTGGACGTGCGGATCACCATGCCCGACAGCGTCACCAGCTGGTCGATGTCTGCGGGACAGATGCAACAGCTTGTTTCAATTTCATTGTGGCTCAATATTTTTGGTAAGTGTTATTGAGGTTCTAGAGTCTAGACTATAGTCTAGATATGTAAGTGTTACTGAGTTTTTCCATTAGAGATTTTCTCATTAGCTGACTAGAGTCTAGATATGTCAGTGACCGGTTCATGGCAATAGCCTCACCCCCTACTGCATGGGACTTAAAAACATAACTTTTTTTTTATTAATAAGAAATACAGGTGCCATGTTATGTTAATTCAATAAAATTGAGAATATCTTTTTACACTTTTTGCTTATTCTGTAAATAAAGGGATAGCTAGTATTAGTATTTCTATTCTATACAAACGTTCAATCTATGCTGGCGCGTTTTATAGACTCTTTCATACCAAGTTTTCTTTACAAGTCCTTAAGTGACAAACTCCAGTTACCTTCAGGGTTCAAGTCCCTCATGTGTCGTTGCGGCGCGTTGAAGGGTCGCACCTGTATCTGATGCTCCAGCACCGCCGCCGGGTAGCGCTCGAAGAACAATTCGTTCACAGCTGCGTCGAATGCAGGGACCACCTACATAAGAAAGCACATTCATAATACTTATTTAAAAGATAAAATATCATCCTTTTATGAGATCCCAAGCAATCCATTTCAAAACTTTAACTGTTGGACATGTGCCTCCCGAATAGCACCCTTAATTTTTCAGTAGAAGACTTAATTGTAACATTTCACGTGGCGTATTTGTTCAATTATTTCGCGTTACGAAATATTGCAACATTTGGATAACCCTACTAATATTATAATATAATGTGTAATCGGCCTGTTACTGTCCCATACAGACAAGGCATTGATCACCACGCTTGCTGAAGGCGGATTGGCGATTTCAGATTTATATTCGAATATTCGTGAAAGTTCGTGACGATTTTTGTTACTCTTTCACGCAGAAACTGTTGAACGGATTTTGAAGAAACTATACAGTATTATAGAATAACACATAATCATAAAGATATGTGTGTAGACGAAGTTGCATGCTCGTAGAAATTAAACTTTATATAATTTCAGCCCGTGAGTTCGTTCAGTATTCACTACAGGCTTTTCTTTTGGATAAACTTACCTCTTGAGGATAGCACACAAGCTGACGATGCAGTTTGGAATCAAATGCTTTTATGTGTTCACAGTCCACATCGAGGAACGGCTCTTCTAATGTATTTATCTGTTGAAGGAAATATAGTTTGTTTAGACATTCTATTTATTTCTGTAAATTAGATATTCGCATATAAACAATTATACCATAAAACTAACTATATACATATTTAAAAAACAAAAAAAAAATTGCCGACCAGGACACTCAGGCGTCAAAGTATTCCTCCGCATCGCTGTCATCTGGAAACGTGCCCAAAAGACTGGCAGCATTGCCACGTTGGATGGCAATACTAATTCTTTGGGCAAAGAATGAGCCAGCCCTCTGGTCACGCGAAGTGTCAATCAGACGTTAGACGTTAATTAGACATTCTTATTATGCGTAATATAAAGAGGTGTATCTCATGAGTCATTAAATTCTACAAGTGCTGGTCTAAGTGTATTTGTACCTTCACAGACTATCCCAGGGCTGGTAAAATGACCAGTCCGAAAATATTTAGAAGCTTACAGCAGCCTTGTTGTGGCAGCCGGCTTACGTATATGACCAGATGTATAAACCGAACAAATGAAAAGGAGTATTTAAGGAGCGTAGACGTTCTGTTTGTTTAGGATTTTTTGTATGTTAGTATGTCATACAGCAGCCTTGTTACCTTCTGGTTAAAAGGCGTAGAGCAGCTTACGTAATCACATTCAGAATTCACATGGAACATATCAATATTGTCCTCTAGTGTATCTGGTATTGCAGATGTTCGTAGCGACAACCACTTATCAGGTGAGCCGTCACTTTGACGGGGCCCACTAGGATGCAGAAGCCAGCCCGGGTTGCGAGATGTACAAAAGAGTTACCGTGACCCTGGAATGTAAACGGCAAGGTCGGAACACGGATGGGTTTTAGTCAGTAAGTCTGACACGCCGCTCAGAAGTCATTGGATCATTTCCCACCCTTAAAAAAAGAAAAAGGTGAGTGTTCGCTACTTTCATAAATATTTTCTTACCTCTTCAAGCTTCTGTTCATATAAGGGCTCGTTGGTCAATGCGGTGGGCTCAACGAACCTCTGCAAGAACTTGATGAACTTGTCGCGACACTCGGCGATGGCCACGTCTGTGCCCCACACTACAAGTTGCGGCTCGCCGGATGCCACATCGGCGCCGGTGTCGCCTATCTGTTGGGCAACGTTTGTTTGTACTTTTTTCAGGATTATCGGATTTATTGGTTCTTAGCGAAAATCGTAATATTTAGGCCTTTAGATTTCAGGCTTAAAAAAGTGGGTCGCTTTGTCATTTATCTACGAATAAAATCACAGGAAAGCAAAAAAATGACGTAGTTTCGTTTATTTGAGGAACCGAATTGCGAACCTCTTCCTTTTTTTTAAATCTGTTAAAAAACCATTTTGACTAAGGTTAATTGCAAACAACGAAGACAAGTTTAACCATGATTGGTTGAGAATAAGCAGTGATACATACACATATCGACACGGTTGGCGCAGTAGTTAAGCGTTTGGCTGTTGCGCTGCGTGTCGCGGGTTCGATCCCCGCACGGAACAAATATTTGTATGGCCTACAGATAGTTGTTCCGGGTCTGGTTGTTTGTGGATGTGAGTTTAAATGTTTGTTAACGCACCCACGATACAGGAGAAATTCCTAGTGTGGGGCAACGTTTTAAAAAAAAAAAAAAAATTGGTTAACAGTGACATTCGAGCCATTATTTAACCAAGCAGAATAAATCCCGATTTTAGCTTAAACTAGCTGTGCCCGCGAACTTCGTACCGCCAATTTTTTTTTTATTAGGAAAAATAGATGGCCGATTCTCAGACCTACTCAATATGCTCACAAAATTCCATGAGAATCGGTCAAGCCGTTTCGGAGGAGTATGGGAACAAACATTGTGACACGAGAATTTTATATATAAGATGTCTAACATTCAACCTATTTTCCTAATAAAACCTCCAAAAAACTGTTGACATCACGCAAAAAAAAAGCAAAAATCAACTGACGTCTTTACGGAATGAGTGAATCATTCCGTAAAAACATGGAAAAATAGAAAAAATAATGTAAGCAAAGGAAATCAAATAGAAAAAAATGCGCGATTCCGGATGTGACTTGCAGGTGAAACCCTCATATCCTAGAAGCGAATTCGAGTCTGCTACAAGCTTGGCTCCTTCTATTATCAGCAGTTGCAGAATCTGCCTATCTTCGATCTTAGATCCTGCAGCGTTGACCTGCGGTCACAGGTTTTGCGAGAAATGCTTAACGCAGTACTGGCGAATACGGGAGAAGCCGGACTATATTGTATGTCCGCTGTGCCGGGCTTGCGCATTTAACGTGGATTTTGCTAAGGTAAGTGAGTCTATGGCTAGCTAACGACTGTATTGGCTGGTACAGTTACTTCAGTAACTGTACTGTAAGAAGTAGTGAAGTTTGTTGGAACTAAAAAAAAGAATCATCGAAATCTGAATACACTGTAAAAAGTTATATGTTGTCAAACATTAAAAAAAAGTGTCTAATTGAGAACCCATCCCTTTTTTGAGTTAAAAAGAGATTTAAAATAACTGTCCAACATTTCCTTTAGTGCTGAGTTACTATGCACAATTACTGAAAAGTGCATGCACTAGACAGGCCTCTGGCCTCTCAAATCTGTATGGGTATTTTCTTAAAAGAACATCTCAGACCCAAATATGCGTGGTATGATCGATCAGACCAAGATTATATGTGGAATTTAAATTACACCGTAACCACAGAGTTTGTTGTGTTGTTTCTACTTAGAGTACTCAGATAGGAAACACTAACCTCGTCTAGCATTAAAATATATTTGTTTTATTTGAAGAAATTTTAGGAAAACTCTAGTTGCTGGAATGCTGAACTCTTTAGTACTGTTTCTAAAATAGAACTGTCGGTTTTGTGCCTACACTGCATCTGTTAATAACTGCAGATTCTATTGAACATGTTACAAGTAAAATCTTGCATTTCCAACAGAGAGAAAAAAGACCATCAACTGAAGACTTCAGAAAAACTTTCACAGAATTGACCAACATGAACGAAGCAGACGTAAACAATGCAATGGTATTGTGTTTCAAGATCAGTGTACTTATTCCCGCTTTGTACTGTTTAGTGAAATGGCTCAAGATACCTCTTGCTGACCTATTCACAAGCATGCGTAACAATCTGACAAATTGAATTTGTGAATACATGTTCAGATATTGTAGTATGTAATAATTAAATTAATATTTATACTAAAGAAGTAAACTTTTACAACATTTTTTGTTTTGTTTTAACTTTGAGCCTTTGAGGATTGCAGCCCACTTATCTTATTGTTAAGCCAGTAACTGTGAATTGTGGCTAAGTAGTAAGAGCCACACCCCTTCTTATCTCGGAAAGCATGTTAAATAGTTTGTTTTGGCTGTAATATGAAGATCTTTGACAACTATTGAAGACAACCAGTCTTACCAAAAGCTATTGTATTGTATTACTGAATGGTGGAGGTCAGATAGGTAGTCACTACATGGAAAATACTGGTCCTATTACTTAACAAAATGTTGTGTGATGTAAAGTTACTGAAACCCAAAAAGAAGGAAAACAGCTAGGCAGATGATGATCATGTCAAGAAACTCCTTTGCTACTTTTTACCACCATATAAATAAATAATGCTGGACAATCCACACAGCATCATCTAGCCCCAAGCTAAGCAGAGCGTGTGTTATGGGTACAAAATGACTGATATACTTAATACATTACATAGATAGATATTTTTATTATTCATAGCAAATACCCAGAACACCCGGAACAAATCTTTGTAGATCATACAAACATTTGTAAGGCGGGAATCGGACACGCAACCTGCGTCGCAGGCGGAACTTTGCCCGCCGCGCCACATCGGTCGCAATATAGGTAGAATCTGCAAGAAACTTTAAAAGTTACCCTTGGTATGTAACACTTACCTGTCTAGTTGGTGTAGGAGCCGGCACACTGCGACCATGCTGGTTGCTCTTCAGGTCAGCTCTCTGTCTGGCAGGAGTCATGACACCACGTAAGTTGGAGCGAGGAGTGCTCAGGGAACTAGGAGTGCCGTAGTTGAGTGGAGAACTCATATCTATGTCTGTGCCTAGATAATGAACAAGATCCTTTGTATAGTTATTTGTCTAAAGTTATTTACTATTACTACACATTATTTTCTGATTTTTACATACAAGAAGTGTTAATTTAAGTTTCAGCTGACATACAAAGAAAATAAAAATGAAAGAGATTTGTTTTGTACTTAATCAATTTTGACTGAGATAGTGGTATGAAAGCACAAATAATAAAATGCTTTGTTGACCCTCTAAAGCTACTGTTTTAGAGGGTCAACAAAGCATTTTATTAAACAGTAAATGTTGTTGAAAGCCTACAGGCCTTTCAACAATATTTACTGTTTAAACATGTTTTGAGGTACTCAAGCTAAACTTACTAACTTACTCCTCAATAGCTCAAACTTTGTAAGAAATCAACCATTGAATCCAAGCCAGAATTCGTTGAAGACAGCTGGCTAGCCAGCTATTTACAGAATATCATAGTAGAGTTAGATTGTACAAGGATCACCACTATTTCTCAATATCTTATGTCATATGGGTACCTTCAATTGATACAAATGAAATCTACTCTATTCTACTCTATTTCATATTGAAAAATAGTAGTGATCCTTGTACATCTACACTAAATGAGGCCTGCAAAAATTGTATTGTTAGACGGGCCGATTTCCGCAACTCCACGACGTAGCGCGTATTTTGCGTAATCCAAAAAAAAAGAAAAAAAAATTGTAAGGCATGTTCATGAATGAAATAAGTCAGTCACTGCCAGCCAGACCTAGTGACTCCCAGTTTTCAGACCTACTGAGGACGTTTGCATAAGGCTTTTGTGCAGCTTTTAGAATATGATAGTCAGTTTTATGCGTAATATCTTACCAAGTGGGCTGGAAGCTATGGCACGAGCTGGTGATGTGCCTGGTGCTTCACCGGGAGTTCGCGGCGTCCTCCTAGGAGTGCCGGGAGTCTGTGGGGTTCCTCGCGGAGTACCGGGGGTTCCATCTGAAAATACCATTTGTTTTTTTTAATGAAGTCTTTACGACACAGTATCCGTCAGACTTAGTAAGTTTAGTTAGTAATACTTCACCAAAGTTGGAGATATGGTGAACAATTAAAGAGAGAGAATTCTTAATGATACTTTACATACAGAACGTAATTCCAAGTCAATAAAAGTTATATCTAGTGAATATTATCCTCATCAGTACAAATACCTCTAACAATGAATGATACATTGGAGTATCTATACGTGAAACATACTTTTCGAAGGAGTGCCGGAGGAACGCTGTGGTGTCTCGGGAACAACAAGTTGTTGCGACGACCGGGTCCTTCGCGACGGGGTTGGAGTATCCGACGACGCCTGTGATGCTGGGCGCTTGGATGGAGTAGACATTTTTTCTGTTCACACTAGCCACAGAAGTAAATATTACGTTGTTTTCAAAAATGTGATAAACAAACGCGGCGTACGCGCAATAGGTTACTTTTCATTTGGCGCGAAATATTGACATCCACTGTCAGTGAGTGGCATTGTTCACAACAAAAATCAAGTTTCTTAACGAATAGTAACCACATTTAATTATTATTGAATATTTTGTTATTTTATTTGAATACATATATTATATTAAAATAAAACTAAATTAAAACCTATAAAAAACTGTCGAAATTCGTTCATTGCGTTTGTGAGGTATAACTATGATGATAAATTGAGGATGGGAATGATACGACAACACAAGGTTGCAGATTTAAATATGTAGATTCAAAGAAAAAATGCTTCGGTTAGATGAAAGTGATAAGGCAGATAATATAAGATTAACCGAGATTAAGTTTAAGTTGAAACTTTCTTGATAAGATTTTCTTCAGAAAGGTCAAATGCGTAGTACAAAGCACAAAAGTATGTAAGGATCGTAGTAGGTGGAATAGTTTCCGTTTACCAATTGGAAAGACGTGGAAGTTTATGCATGTACGTGTGTAAATTTAGTTTCCTTAAACAGAATCTCTTTTCTTGAAACTTCCAAATCCTCCAAAACCAACTTTGGGTTTGTTAGTTGATGAAAACAGAAGAATTTATCGACTAAATTAGATTGTCTCTGGATTTAGTGACAACTCTATTGTTGTCAACTTTCCATAAGCAAGAGTAATATCTTTTTTAAATCAATTGATCGTTCATTCACCGCTGATGTTTTTACGGTGTTATTTTATGATAATAAATAAATATAACGATAATTGCGAAATAAAAGCGATTGTGATGCTCAGCGGCATTTAAAATTAGTGCAATAAAATTATCAGAATCAATGTTCCATGCTAAAATATTGATTGGCGTTGTAAAAGCTATCTTTGTGCAATCTACCTGCATCGTAGAAAATATTTTCGTGAATAATTATCTTTGACGGGACAAATAAGATACTTTTTAAATAGTCACTGTAAAGTGTGTACGCATTATTGCGTAGTACGTATGTTTACTTGTGATTCAGCGGTTCTCCCACAAGGACTGAAGATATTTTGGTAAGTATCGGTAGGTACCGCGATGATTCATTTTATCTCTGCGTGCATTTCCATTGTAAAGGTCCTGGATACGGTGCTCGCGATTAATATTTAACTAGATGGGACTCCGCGCATGATATACATTAATCACACTTTGTAAGTATAACATGCGTAACATGCAAATTAGGGGGTACATTTTTTGTCTACTAAAAATAATAATAGTAGGGTAAAAGTCTAGAATTAAGAAATCCCAGCTTGTCATTGTCTCAAGAACAGATAGGGTGGTAAACTACCCAGCTATTGTAGAAAATGCAATGTTAAAAAAGGCCGAAATAAAATAATTGTTATTGTTTATGTATGAAACAAGAAAAAACATTTTTTCATCATAATACTGATTGTTTAGGAGTCAGAGATTATAATATATATTTTTATGAAAGTATTCTTATTATAGAAATGAGTAGTCAAGTTATGGTTTTAGTTTTATGTTAGAAACATTAACAACATGGCCTTTTCACTTTCCCTCTTCAAAGTTCAAGGTGGAGTTACAATATTGATCTTGAGTGTTGAGGTTTTCTTTCTTAGTAAAAAAAAACTTGCTTGTCATTGGTTTAGCAGCAACCCTCTTACATTTTGTTTTTGAAAACCACATGTCTATTTTAAATCTAAGTTTAACTATTTTTTATTTTTACTATGGCTTCCAATTTCAAATAGGTAACTGAAATCTATAAAAAGAGTACCTTCCCATTACAAATATACACTGTTTTTTTCCTTACTGCTAACAATCATCCCCTTATTCCAATTTCAAATAAAAATAATTTTACCCATTCATGTTTGCATGTTGAGCCATTGAGGTGAGAGGTCATTGACCCCAGTTGCAAGCCAATGCACAATTTTTAATAACAGACACATGATGAGATTTGAGTAGTCATCTTTTTAACATGTTGTTGATACAACCTCTAATAATACTGGTAAGTTAAAAAAAAAAAGTTTTTTTTTTGTTTAAAGATAAATTATAAGTTTAATAGTTTTTTTTTTCTTTTCTATCAAGTTAAATCCAACCTCATTTGTGTAATTCATATTTTACACACTACTTATACCTGAGTCCAAATTATTAACTGATTTATTTTTATTTCTAAATTTTGAAGGTCTTTTTAGAAATATCCAATGTAAATTAGAAGTCTAGCTCCAATATTGAAACTTGAGTATTCAGTTAGATCTGTACAATCATAAATTGCTATACAAGAGAATCAATGACCTCAGTGGGTCAGTGCAAGGTCTTTCAAGACTATTGCATTGCCATGTGAGTCAGGCAATTTAATAATATAATGAAGATTTTATTCAATTTGTGATGTTCAAACCTTTATTGAAGGACTAGTATGTTTAAAATAATAAAGTTTACTGTTATAAATGATTAAATTCACTTAAAGAATATGAATGTAATTTTGACTTAGACTTGAATGAGATAGATGTTAGACCGCCAATTGTTTCATGTAAGCTTAATGAAATGAACACAATTTTATTGTGATATGATAATTTATCACTTACTTTGTTTACTTTATTACAGCTTACAGTACAAAAAGTAATAGTAAAGTAAATTACAAGAAGCCATTCGCATACAAGTCTCCACAGTTAACAAGAGGTTATTGGTATTACTGCACTAATAAGTAGTGGGTGTAGGTACTAAAAAAATAATCCTAACAGTGTAGGTACCTATTGATTAACCTAAAAAATATGTTTAGTTAAAAAGCATTTCTTGAGCATACAAACGAAATCAACTCCATAGTTACAAGGGTTATTGATTTAATAACTTTTAACAAATGTAACAAAAACAAATCTTTATTGTTTGCCGAAATTTACATCAAGTCAAAATTTTCGTAAAGTACTTCATCCCCATGGAATCCATTTAAAACAAAAAGGTAGCTTCAGGCGAAGTGTTGATTAGGGAAAACTATTGATTTCCGTAGCTCTGTGTAAGGGGGCATATTTCTCGTAATCTCGAGCAAGGTAATCCTGCCTACCCTCCGGGATGCGAGATCGCATGCGCCAAGCGCTGTTCACCCCTCGTGCGGACTCCGCAATTATATGTACATAAGTATATTGCCGTACTACGCATCTACGATTTCTTCAACGCTTGATGCGTAGCGTACGTATTGTATTTGTCGATGTTTTCGTTTTAAACTAAGATACGATTTGAAGAGTCGTGTGGAACTCAATGTTTCAGTCTTGTTACGCGTTTTTGGAGTAAATTACTTATTATGGACGTGGGTATCAGCTGCTTTCCATCCCACGCTCGTAGAAAGATCTATAAACAGGAAGGGTAACTAGGATACACTAACGCTATGTACTGCACCCCTCTGATGTTGTCTATTCGTAGAGAGAGACGGCTGTATGTTTCATTATTTATGAATTAACAAAAGCCCAGGAAATACTGTTGATTTTGAAACGAAAACCTCCGTGTATGTTTATTTTTTTTAGCGAAAGACCGTAATCAACGCATAGTTTTCGAGATGATTCTATCAAACGTAAAAATTCCGCCATGTGCTTATTCTATTACATGTCGCGATCATTTGTTACAAACGAGTAAGGAAAAATCAATACCATAGAGGGCGCAGTTTTTTTTTTCGTAACGATTCTGGCAACGCACGGTGCATTACTAATGTTGCTGTTGACCCTACCAATTAACTCAAACGCGTGTGTGAGTAGAAGCATAGTTTGACGCACAGAATGGACAGACGGACAGTATGAAACCTTAGTGCGATCGTGAAACCTTAGTTCGGCTTTTGAATAACGTAGGTAAGCAATAATTTGTTAAACTTACATAGACAAAAGGTCAAGTTGTTTGAACCTTAATAGTTCTGTACCAAGCACTTTTTACTTAAAAGTTCTACTTGTGTATCTGTTAAGTTGAATTTACCCTTTATAAGTAGATTTGTGTTTCATTTATCAAGTAGTGACTGTAATAAGTAGATAATAAGCTTAAAAATTAGCGTTGCGTTCGAAATTTTAGCCAGACTCATTTTTGCACGGGGCAGTCTGGCCGCTTTGGTTTATGCAAGCCACGCGACACAAAGCTCTGGCTGAGGAAGGGAAGATTTGATATAGCTAGTAGATCGGAAAATAAGGGTGCGCTTTCACCAGGGTTGTGTAGCGAGGGACGGGTGCGATACCCAATAGGATCACGTAAATTTTCTAACCTCGCACTGCGCAGCTATGGTACAAAAGGGTTCAGCTGAGGCATGGTCTTGTACATACAAAATAAGTGACGAGAAATGAGTGCGAGGGACGCGTGCGAGAAATGCTTGCAAGGGATGTGTGCCCTGTCTCGAATAATTTGTTTCCTTTGTAGAAGACCGCTTCTTCGCACAAATGAGTCCACTACACATCTACGCACCACTCAGATTCCTCGTAAAGCTTTAGTGGAAGAGTGACACAGAAACACAGCTTCGCTACGCCTCCTCGCACATCTTCAGCGGAAACGTACCCTAAATTTTGTTTCTGAATGTCAAATCTATTTTTAAAAAGATTTGACGCAATCAATTAGTTAGGCTTGGAACCATTGGAGGTAAACAATAATTCATAATCTATTTGTAACTTGAATATTTCCCACCACCAATTGCCACCACGATTACTTCTTTTCCCCGAAATTCCTCATCAAGGATCTTCAAGAAAGCTCTTTACGTACCTATGTACGTATTACGTCGCAAATGTCCTTTGTTTGATAAACAACGAAAATACCGATGATATCAGTGGTTTTGATAATCGATTATGTTGTTATTTAAAGCTGATTCATGACTCGATTTCCATAGTTTTACATCAGAAAATATTAACAAATTTAACCTTTTTTATACGTCGAATTAGGCACTTAAAAGATAATTTAAAGGCCTATAATACTTCTTTGTCATATTTCATCATTATGTATAGGTAAAGCTGAAGAGTTTGTTTGTTGTATTGTTTAAATGCGCTAATCTCATTTACTAACAGTCGCATTCAAAAAAACCTTTTTTGCATTTGGTAGGCCGATTTTTGAGGAAGGTAATAAGCTTTTTAACATCACAATACAACCCTTTGACCGAGTAAAACCGGGGCACATCTAGTAGTATAATCTTATACTAGGTTTCTTAAAAACAACTTCTATACCCAAATCTAGTGAGACTTTGTTTGACGTTTAGGTTAGCGTATATAGAGCGTTAACGTAGCGTAACGTAGAGAAACCAAGATTCAATCTCGGTGGAAATCGGTCAATTTCCACAAAATCTTGTCTCATAAAATCACAGTTGCTCAAAGAGAACAGTTTATCCCGTCGGGATAACTGTCGTTTCCTGTTCCGTCAAATCCTTCCCAGTAAAATTCCATCGGATTCCGGAAATTCTGATCTAAGCCCTTAGGCAATGCTTAGAGCAGTATATCCGGATTTATTTATAACACAAGACTTAGGGACAAGACAATTTTCAATCTATGAAGTAGTCCCAATACCCACAAACCTGGGGTTTATGTGAGGATACGATAACAATCACCTATATTATTCTGTGGAACTATGGATCCCAATTTGATATAAGTCATTAGTAGATACACAGATGGTTGGTGTAGCTTGCCTTTTACGACACCCGTAGGACGTGATGGGACGGTACTCGGGACCACACGGCTTTTTTATTTATTAGCGTTTTGGGTAGTTCGCATTTAAGTTTTATCGAGGATAATGTAAAAATCTCAGTCTTCTAAAGACTTTAAGTTGAGAAACTTAAGTTTTAAAGTTACTTCAGTAGGTCAGACTAGAAAAAAGTCTGAAGTGGTTGAACTTTGCAGACATGCACTTTGTGTACAAGCAATGTTCCATGAACAAATAAAACATGACCTGTAATTTTACCTGATCATACTAATTAGTAGTTCTCCTAATTTCATTCATCAGTGTTATAGGTCAAGTTCCTATTACTTAATTGCTATCAACACTTTTTACTTTTGCGACCTATCCACTACTTCCTACGTTAGTCATGTTTCTAGAAAGCGTTGCGAAGCTACGAGTATCATATTTCGTTTACTCTTGAGACCAATCACCTGATGGATATGATTCATATATCTGAAATATATATTATGTCGATTGCAAAAATACTTGTGTAACGTTAGAAACATTGCCTCTTGGCAATCTTATTTGTTTTGGATTAAAAATATACTGTAATATCTCAATGTTTTTCGTATTTTGATAGGCTTTTAATTTCGGCAACTAACACAATGGGTTTAAAACAAAGCTGCTCAATGTATTGAGTATAATTTTCATTTGTTGTAATGTTCAATGAAACTTGGTTGGCGAACGGTCCCACAGCTAGTCGTTCATTCAGGTAGATTTCTCCGGCTCCGTACAGCGATGCTCAATGTTTACGATTTTAGATTTGCTGACTAAATTGTATTATTACGAACTTGTACTTTTGTTACTTTAATCATTTATGGTAACAAAGATTTTCATCCTTGTTAAGTTCCCTTCGAAATATTATTATGGTTAAAGGATTACTTTTGGAGAAACAATTTTGGTTTCGCTAACTCAAGGGCAAGATTGTTCTACAAAAAATAGCGTCTAATGTTTCAGAAGGTACATTAAAATGTCAACATGGAAACAGTAAAATTCAACCGAATGTTTGACATACTTTTAAACTTTTTCATTTGTAGTGCTTCTTTGTAAATAACTTTATAAGCCACGTGCCTGCTAACAAACAATTTCGCAATGTTAGCTACCACTGCGCTATTAGGAAGGGCGGTGGGCGCGGAGCACTGGAGTACCGTCGTAACATGCCCGATCTGCGCAAACCTTTTGTTTCACTTCAACTCCGTAGGTACGCACAAAAAAAAACGCCACCTTTCATTTTTTCTAGTGCCGGACCGAAATACTTTTTTCAGCCGAAACCGATTATTAGACTCCACTTATGGTTTCGGCTGAAACCGAAACTTATTTGTTCTATGTTAAAATTTTGTTATTTTGACATCGATCGAAAAATCTTCTCTTTAATCCGTTAAGATTAATGGGTTGATTTTTCTATCGTCGGATATCTTCAATTAAATTTAACGTATGACTGATTAGCGCTTATAACATACAGAGGAAAAAATATGTACCTAACTGTATTTGACGAAGAAAGTTACATAATTTAAAAGTTAACCCAAACGCTAGCAGTAAGACTTCTTTTAAACTCGGCGATTATGCCATTCCTTAAATGTTTAATCGCGTTTTCATTCAGTCGCGATGGCAAGATTCAAGCTTCAGATTACGATCAGAAGATTTCAGTGATTACGATGCTGCATCACCACTTGCTGGCCGAAACCAACATTGCCGATAACCGAATTATATGCAGAAACCGAAATCACGGTTGGGCACAATTTTTTACTGCAAATTTGTAACAAAGAATATTACCTGCATTTAGAAAAAGGTGTATGTCCGTAATGAAAGGTATATTGTACATATTTACAATTTCAATGCATTTCTTCCACCTGTATTATTTTATTGGTGTGCGTTGGGCATAAGTAACCTTTTTGTTACACAGATTTCTGTTTTACAAAGTAACGCAGGTACATTTACAATTTATGACTTTTATCACTGTTATATTGATTATGATGGTAAGGACAGGTTTCAGTCATATGCTTATTCGAAGAGTCTATAGTTAGGTATTATGTGTACGTGAGTGAAGCGTCACTTTGAGTGTTATCTTATGCGTAAAATGGCGTCAATAGTCCATAGTCTACGTTCTCTATTCCAAACAGTCTCCTTCAATCTGCGCACTATTTAAGATGGTAAAAACCCGAGAAAATAACATTTAAAAAACTCGGTTCTTATTTGTCAATTTTAGAAAAGTTGGTCGACTTCTACGTTGACAATTCTCAAAGCAGGTAAAGTGCATTAAAAATACCTAAATTATTAGTCATTAAAACCGAAATAAATATAACAATGGCACCTTCAAATTGCCGCCGCACGTAATTAGTGTTATTTATTTCGTTTCTTCGTTCCCAAGTCATTCAAGAATCTTTTCAATTGAAGCTGATTTTATTTTCATTGCGTCTTTATCCACCCTGCATTATTGTTCGTTAAAATATCTTACCCCTTTTAGCCCTTAGGGGCTGAAATGCAAATCCCTTCGTTGTAGGTAAGAATCTTAATTTGTCTCGTCAGCGCTTTCAAGCGTCACATTTAGTTTTAGTACAAGATTTGATTTGAGATTGTATGGTCTAGTTTATTGTTGACATTGAGAATTTGATTGATTAACACCCTGTCCGATTTTACTTAAACTAAACAAAAATATAGTGCCTTGAATGGTTATTTAAGGCAAGGCTTAAGCTGTTTAATTCTAGTTGAATGTATTGCTAAAACTGAAATTATCGAGGAATTCTTTCGAAATTGGAGCAACATATTTCTGTGCTTTACCCCACAATCGGTAGCACTCTCAAACGAGTATTTCTATCGTGATATTATTACAGAATTTTTATCCGCGGTTTCCCCTCCGTTGAACGTAAGGGCAGCTAGGGAAGGCATCGATTTTCGGCACCCTAGTGCGTAGTACGCACTTCTACAAAGTTCAGGGAGCGCGGGGGCGTCAAGATGGCCGCGGTAGGGTCTACCCAGACCTGCCTCACGCGCACTCGCCTCACAAGGTCACGATACATGTGGTGCCACTGCTGCGCCTCCCAAAATACAAAATCTCGATAATAGGAAATACTTTGTGTCCCTTTCTTTTCTATGACAACTACGTGTTGTCTCTGTTCCACATCCGCTCTATGATTTGTGCTATTGGACTGTAATAGATTGCTCCTAGGGTTGATTTTGGTTGTTGTTATAGTAAGTTCTGAACTTGAATCCGGGTTTAGTTGGGTTAAAATTATTTCCATTAGACATGCAATTTTCGGCCAAAACGAATCGCACTCGCACCAAGACATTGTAGAAAACATTAAAAAAAGTCTTCATCAGATTCTACAAGGCTACGTAACAGCTCATAGAAAAAAAAAACATCAACTTGCGAAACTCTCTTTGCCTACCGCGTCCATAGTCCCGTCCCTTGCCAACCCTAATCATAGCAAACCTCCTTATCTAAATTATGGAAAATTTTGGAATGCGACACATAGAGGTTCTCTATCGCACCCTCGTCTATTAAAATGTTTCTATCTCACTCTCTCACTACCTACGATATTACGAGGGGTAGTGGTAGGGCGCGCACAATAGATTTTGGGATGGATTTTTTTCGCAAACTGCACCATATGAAAAGATTCAGTGCAAGCATCAGCTCATCGCAGAAGCATCGAAAGGGTCTGCGTCCATTTTGTTAATAGTTGAATAATTTTTTTTTAGTAAAATATATCAGTTGTTGAGTGTTAGTGATAGTGACAGCAGTTTGCTGTGTATCAAACAACATTTATAATATGTTTTTAGTGTTATTTTTTATTAATGTAAGTATCACAGTTTTTAATTGCCACTGATGTGTTAGTGAGTGTCGTGAAGGTGGAAATTTTTTGAGACAGTGGTGTGGTATCTTCTGTAGAATTTAAGACAGCCGGTATCTCGTAACTTATTAGATTTAAAACTTATCTTTGTAGGAGAACCATGTGGTATTTTACGTACAAAAAATACTGAAGCACTTCCCAATCTCCAAAACCGTCATGATTATTAATATCTCCCAGTGTTTCACGAAAATAACACTCCGGTTTGTTTGTTACAGTTCTGATGACGTAACGAAAGAAGCGGAGAATGACGTCGTTCGCTAACCTGACGCAGTCGTTAGCATCGAGCCTCCCATCGACGTCGACAGCCAGCGGTTCCGGTCACAGCTCCAACGACCAGGAGGATCCGCTAGCCATGACGCACATCATATGCAACCTTTTTGAGAACATGAACAAACCATCGAACCTGCAGACCCCAGCATCCACTTCGGCATCGTCCAGCGCGCCATACGACATTTGGTCGGTGCCGGCGAGCTCTCTTCAAAATCCACTTGGACCTATAAGTCGTGAGTACAACGTTACCTCCAATAATAATCACAATCATCAGCATCAATCCAAAGAAGACAATTCGAGCGGCTCTCCCGGCACGTCGTCGTCCGTGTCCATCACCTGCTTGCGCTGCGAGGACCGCACACCGACGACTCGCTGCGTCGATTGCAACGATGCATATTGTCACGAGTGTTGTCACAAACTTGCATCTGAGTGCCAAATGAGAAATCACAAGCTGCTCCCTCTGCCAAGCCAGGTATCGCCCGTAGGGGTCAGGCCTAATTCAGCGAACGAGAAAGATGGCTTGGTGTGCGAAATACACACCGAAGCTATTCGATATTACTGCGAACCATGCATCGTCTTCATATGTCAGGAGTGCACGCTGTGGGTCCATAAAGATCACAATTATACGCCCATTAAAGGTGCCCTTGACATGTGCCGCATTGGTGTTTTTAGAGCGATTGAAGACACTAAGACAGGGACGAAAGCAATCAAAACTGCCATAGATCGCGCTGTAGCTATGTCGAAAGCTTATGAGAAAGAAACCGCAGAAGCGAACATGAAAATCAGAAAAGCGATGCGATGCTATGCTCAGGCCATCGAAGATCGTGAAAAATATTTATTGGATAAAGTCGAAAAGATGCGTCAAGCTAAAATGAATGAATTAACAGATCATATGAATACCCTAAGAGGCATATTAGCTGGATTAGCTCATACAAATGAAACTCTAGTGCGTAGCATGGACTCTGAAGGAATCGATTTGTTTATGGCTAAAGAAAAAGGAAGGGCTCAAGTTGACTACTTTTCTTGTATGTTTAAGAACATGTACGTATCAGAGGAACGAATCGTGTTCATACCTCCCAATTACGACTTAGTGGACCAGTTGAAACGACAGTGTGACGTGCAGTCCGCGCTGTCAAGTTCATTGCACTCGCTCGGTTCATCATCCATACACTCCCGTCAGGCGTTGCTAGCGTTACAGTCGGTTCAGAATTTTCAGCATCCAAATTATAACATGTCAGGATCAAACAGCTTGAGATCATTAGACTATGGCGGATCACACACAAGATCGGGTAATTATTATGACCACAGCATTGCATCCAGTCTGGCTCTGGATTCGAACCCCGGCCGCGGGATTGGTCAGTCGATACCAGGATATTGGATGTCTGTGTCAGTGAGACCAACACGAAGCCTTGTTCCTGGGGTTCCAATGTTCTCATTTGCTCGCGAAGGGCAGGATGAAGGACAAGTATCCAGACCGTGGGGTCTTTGTGTAGATAGAGAAGGGAATATCATTGTTGCCGATAGAAGAAACAATCGCATTCAAATATTTAGCAATAGAGGTGAATTTAAGGCAATGTTCGGATCTAAAGGCACTGGGCCGGGAGAGTTTGACCTCCCGGCGGGCATCACTACGGATACTTACGGACGCGTCATTGTGATTGATAAGGACAATCATAGAGTTCAAATATTCACATCTTCTGGTAACTTCATTCTCAAGTTTGGTTCATTTGGTAAGGAATGTGGACAATTCCAATATCCTTGGGATGTCGCTGTAAATACATTAGGCAATATAGTTGTAACTGATACGCGTAATCATCGTATTCAGCTGTTTACCAGTGACGGAACTTACATAACCAAGTTCGTGTTTGAAGGTGCGAACCCGGCCAAGATGCTGAAAGGACCTACGACTCCTAGAGGTGTGTGTTTTACGACATCGGGCAACATTATAGTGTCGGACTTTGAGAATCATCGTCTGTTAATGGTGGACCCGACTTTGTCTAAAGTGCTGCACTGTGTGGGACGCGAAGGTTCTGGAATCGGTGAACTCAATCGCCCATCAGGGATAGTGACTGACGATGACGGACGCATCATAGTCGCCGATTCTAAGAACCACCGTGTGTTAGTGTTTACCTCAGAACTGCGTATTTTGTGGGCCGTGGACCTGAAGAGCCCCGGCCTGGACGACAAGGACCGGCCGAGCGACGTGGCGCTCACGCCCGAGGGCTGCCTCGTGGTACTGTTCGAGACGCTGCCCGACACCGCGCGCGACATCTCCTCTCACGGCAAGCAATACATCAAAGTATATTAATATTATATTATCGTATCTAGTGTTAAGGCCGACTAAGTTCGTGGACCTAAGGTCCACTGTATTTTATTTTGTTTCGTTTTATTTGTGATTTATTTGACAATGTGCCAATTTTATTATTAACGTTTGGAAAAATTCAATCGAGCATAGCTTGCGCGGAGAACTTTAGCTTGCCCATCGACCTAGACGTGGATGTGCGAGCCATGTTCTCCATGAGTCCTGATGTATTTTTCGTTACCAGTACTTTGATTTTCGTTTCCGTATTTGACTAGTCTCTAAGGACCAAACAGTGGTTGCAGTGTAACTTACGATGTAATTTAGATGCCGCAATTATAAATAGCTGTCATTAATCTGTATAACTGTAGAACACACCAAACTCATAGTCGGTGCACTAAATATTTAATGTCGATTACTTATAAATGTACTCTCCGGTCCGATCCCTGCGATGTATCGCTAATATAATCGAATAGAGAAATCGTAAAGGTAAACTATTATAGAGTATCACAATGTGATGTAAAAGATGTTTTTATGTGAGATAAATTAAAGGATAACTTGAAAAGTATTTTTCCACAATGTTACATTTTTGCGTTTTTTAACTTGGTTAATTAATTGATGCAGACGTTGATATGTATTTTTATGATAAGTTATTTTGCATAATGATTTAGGTGCATATAATTTTTATTTTATTTTAGTTAGGCGCGTGTTGTGGCAGTGCGCGCGCTCTGCTAGAATTATGTTCGTATTAGTTCCTTCTTATCGCTCGAAGGCTTCTTCAGTTTTTTTCGTGGCTCGATACGATGGGATGTGAAATGTATGGATGAGCAAAAGAATCAATGCAATAAAACTTTAAGACTGACTTTAGAAGACTGTCTTAAAGATGTTGAGTTGCGCCGGCGCCAGTTACGACCGGCGGGTGGCGGCAGTCGCGGCTTGCGGAGTCGCGCGATTAAACCAAAATTCTAAGTATTATTGAAACACTTGGCAAATATACAAACGCACCACGTTTGGTATATAAGCTGATGATCTTATCGTCATATTTGCTTATGAGACGTGATATTTTTATTTTCATACGTAAAATGTGAAAGCTTTTTTTTTTAATTTTATTTCGTAATTTCCTTTATGTCGCAAAACTTTGACTGCCGGCTTGCTCGGGTTTATTAAAAGTATCTAATGTTAGGAATGAATTAGAATTGAGTGTGAGGATGGCATCGCGTTCTATTAAACTGATTTATTTATTTTGATAATTGAGTAGTAGTAGAATGCCTGTTGACGATGTAATGTCAACGTAGAGTTACCCCGCGTCAACATACTGGTCGGGTGTTTCGGCGGCGTGCATCCACAGGCTAGTTCTTATGTTTGCACTTCAGTCTTAGTAGCTAATTTATAGATAATCTTAATAATGATAATTTCAATTAGTTTTATTTGCGTGGTAGTATACAAAAAAAATCGTATTAGTTCAAATATTATAGTGAAATTCTTTTGAATAAAAAAAAAAACAAAAAATCGATTTGATATTTTTCAAAAAGTATGTGTTAGGTGACTTCGAGATAAATCCCTATGTGTTCAGTCAGTATGTGTTCACTTGATATAATTAATTGTTAGATAAATAATTTAAATCTAGTTTAGTTGCATGCGAGACGGTGAAGTCGACACAGTCAGTCTCCAGGATCGTTGTGTTGAGATTGTGTGCACTGGTTCTCTCCCGTCATGGTTTTCAATAATTTGACACATTTTATTACCCTAGCATGAATATCTTATGTATTTTATTATTTGTTTTCTAACGTCAAGTCTCAAAAAACAAAGTCTGATCTAAGTTATCCTACAATTTATCGTTTGCAAACAATTTGCGCAGTTTTTGATAAGATGTAGTTAGAGAATTGTTCACTTAAGGCAGATTGTATGAAAACCATGTATAATATACGGGATTTAATCTTATATGGTATAATATGTAATGTCATCTTGATCATCCTCGAAAGCTGCGTTGGAGGAGGAGCATTTGTTCTCAATGTAATGTTGTGTACATTTATTCCTGTAGGTTTGATTGAGGCAGGCAAAAGCCTTGCCTCGCGCCTTGCCCCGAGGCATCATACGTTTGAGTCTGTTTACTTTCCCAAGCAGGCCTCAAAATGAGCAAGGGGCAAATTTATATCAAACACAGCCCCAACGTATATTCTTCCTATAGCATTCCGCTGTTATTTTTTTAAGCAGAATCTTTTCCTCCATTAAGCTTTCGATTCGTGTATTATTATATAATACTGTTACAGCTTAGTAGTACCCAAAATATGTATAAGTAAATCAAATTTATAGTGAATTGAAAATAAACTTAGCTTCGATCAATTGAGGAGGCTTACGTGGACAAACTATACTTGCGATAGTTACTGCTTCAATGTACCCTCTTGTAGCTAATTGTATAAAGCGTTCATATTAGTCTCTCCAGCACTCGCAGTTCCACTGTGTTGCTGGCTACTTGGACTTGTAATACTATTATTGCTTTCGGTATGGGCAGTCAATAATTCTCATACTCCTAATTAGTACTGAGTAATTCGTGCGTGGTGTAGTTTGTCCGTTAGCTGTATTTATCCCTTAGCGGTAATTAGCTCGTGTATATTGCGTAATCAACGCCTAGAAGTTTCTCCCGATAAAATAAATAAAGTAAAGCATAATAAAAATTAGTGTTAAGTTACTATACGTCTAGTAATACATTTTCACGTTTGTACTTAGGATTATTCTAGTGTAAGCCTTCTAAATTATAAATGTGGTATTCCTAAAAATTCGATGCTTCAAACAAAAATTTTCTAGTTACGGTGTGGACAGTAGACATAAATTAAGGTAGGTACTGATATTTATAGATAACATTGACTGGAATATGAGTCTGAAATTAATTACTTAAGATGGGAAAATTATTGTTTGAAGTTTAACTGTGTCATTACCACAAGGCATTGGTAGATTTAATGTCGGGTACGTTTTATTTATTCGTGGTGTAAGAACGCTCGTGCTGGTACGGTTTTCGCAATTATTATCAGTCTTTCCCTTAATAGAATAAGAAAACAAATATATTACATAATATTCTTATTATAAGGTGCACTATGTGTGTCGCCAGCGCTTTAAGCCATATCTAACAGTACAATTTTGTAATAGAAACTCTGTCCGACCCGAGAAGGGCGTTTTAATACTTCTATAATTAAAAATAATAAAGGTAGGCACTGTTCCTTCCGCGCTTGTGTCAAGTAGAGTAGAAGCGCGGGAGGCAATCAAGATGGCGTCTACTTATATAAATGTTGCCCACGTGGAAATCTCGCTGTGTATAGTAAAAATTACTATCCTTAAATTTGGAATTTATTCATTATATATACTCAATGCATTAATAAAAAGAAATGAATTTTGTATCGAAAACGTAGCATAGTTTCATAATGGTAGCACGCTTTTTGACTGGGTCCACTCAATCAGTGTGACCACGATAATATAGGTATATTTTTTAGCCGCATTAATATCCGACTTTATAAAGATCTCAATTACAACCTTCATCGATCGGACAGGCTTTTTTATCACAAGCTGTTCATAGGAACTTTACAAAAACCCAGAAACATTACAAAGTGAATACTTCTGGTTATCTGGTACAACTGTGTAGTAACTTTTTATACTAATTATTGTAATCACATTTATCCCACTTAAAGTGAATGTATTCTTATTCAGCATCTCGTAGTTTTGAAGCAAAGCTTCTCTTAGGCTAAGTACAGTCTCTTGTAGCATGTAATGTTGCACTGGTTAGCGTAACGACGTGACATGGATCCGCGTATTCCATACAGATTAGACGATCAGTCATACTCGTGTTATGGAATACTAAAGTACCCAAACCAATGAGTTTCTGTTCACTGCCTTAGCATAAGTTTCGTTGTTTGTCCAAAGTCCGCTGAACGTCCATGGAACATGTTACAATACACCACTGATTACATTACACGTTACACAGGAATGTATCCACTATAACTTGTCACAGTAAACGCATTTGAAATGTACATAAATAGACTTACTTTATTTTCTTATACAGGAATGTAAATATAATAGTGTGCATTGTTTACCTTAATATAATAAGATATTCGCGTAACACCAGGTTAGTTGAAATAGTTGTAGCGAAAGCCGTGCCGAGCTAAGCGTTATAGTTAGGTTAATATGTGCAGTGTCTTGCGTCTTAACGGTGTTGACGAATTCCGCATATGAAATAATAATTGAATATTTATCTTTTCCAGTAAATAAGTAATTGAACTAACGTTTACTTTTTGTTCAGTGCCATTATTAAAGTATTACGTTATTTTTAAAATAATGTGTTGCATGAAATGCATTTTTTTATCATTATTATACTTTCAATATTTTTCTTGATTTTCGAAAACAGTATGTATTTTAGCCGACAACGAATCTCATAATTATAGTAATAACTGATTCAATTGTCGTTTGAGACTTAGGTAACGGATTTGCAAAGCATCTCCCTCCATGTAGGGGCTGGTGCATTCGTAGAGTGCCGCCGGCGTATCGTGAGCCATGTTTGAAATGATCCGTGTGAGTGCTGTCTCAGAGCTCCTTGCAGGGAACGGAATAGCAGGTGACATCTGATGAAAGGTATTTTACGTGCTGATCTTTGAACTACCACAAAACTACCTACCTACCTACTAGTTACCTTTGTTTAAAATTGAACATTTTATCATTTCATCAGACAAGTCCAGTACCTATTGGTAACAACTAGACCCGAGGTCGTTATTGTACAACTGAGCTAAAAGCTGCTGAAGCATTACTTAATTTTATGACTGCATTTAATTTTGATATAGTTTGGTTATGTTATTTAAAATTATTTTATTACTCAAATGGTTCTGTGGATTCCCAAAGTATGTTTACTTGTTTTAGGATTGACAATGAAAGTAAATTGAAGCAAAAGTCACGTTTGATTTAATATTCTGCTGAATATGTCAAGCACAATATTAGACGAATGCCGACCTTAGTAAACATCTTAGGAGATGATCACAAAATCAAAAGGTCTATTTTGTCGTGAAGCGATATGTACTTTGTGAGATCTGCTAGCTGCTAGCAGTATAATTGTGGTTTTGTGATAAATACAATAAAATTGAGAGCTAAATAATATTGGAACTTAATGATAATTTTTGTACAAGTTTTTGATGTCTATCACGACGATTGTAAAAGCATTCGGAACATTCAGCAGTTAGTTGAGACACGTCACAATGTTGTGGTGAGAGTGTGGGAGCGAAGTGAGACGCAACACTAAAACTGCATAATAATAATGATACAATTATGAGATTTTAGCGAATGTAATAAGCCATTTTCGTGCTATTTTTGTAACTTTAACTAGGAGCTTGTGTTGTGTTAGTCTTAGTGTAGGAATTATAAGCATCCATCTCCCCTTCGCGAGGGTCCCTGCAGACAAGGTCGCTTCTTACAAAAGATGGCGCGTAGGCAAGCCAGACAAATGTACGAAACATAACAGTTGACAGCTGCTCAAATGCCACGTGGTCCGACAGTGACAAACACAAACCTGTCTTTTCTGTTCGTTATCGACACACCTAATACACCATGTTTACTTGCAAGATTCATAGCACAACTTTAGTTCCGCAGCTGACTTGCACTAATACATTACCGGCATGTCCACTTACTGCGTGTTTTATTCACAAATGCTATCATAACGTCAACTTGCCGAGTTCGCAAATCTTGTCAGTAGGCACTTTGCATTAGATTGTTTGAAGCGTTGTCTGCTTTGCTTCTTAAACCTCGAGAGGACACGCAAAGGACCACTTCGCCGTCAGCAAAGGGTGGATGAATGATATTGTCAATATCAATGTGTAACAGTAAGTAGTATTTTTGTACACGTGACTCGCTGGGAGTCAGGACCAGTTCCTTTTGGTCCTTATACCCCGCGAGGCGCTTAGTGGTGTTCAAAGATCAACCATAACCTACCTCTTTTTTGTAAAGTTTTTAAGACTGACGGAATTAAGTAACCATGAATGGTGGAATGGTGGTTTGATCACCGCTTTAGAAGCCTGTTGTCTACTATTTTATTTAATTTTTAGTTTTCTCTAGATTGTAATCTTAGAAGCGTCCATAACACTGTCACATTTAGTTTGACTTGAGCAATTGCATATACATATATTCATGTAGTGTAGTCCAGCTTTCAAATTATCCTAGCGAGTGGACAACAGTCTTGTTCTATTATAAGTGCCTAGCGGGAATAGCTGGGGAGGTGGCTGTCACCCGCGTCGCCCAATCAGCGGCAATTAGTGGGTCAACGTGGATGACAGGTGTAACTGGAGGTAACATCCACAGATATTCCCGCTAGATTATATTATCTACCTTAGCTTACGTAATTAATGTAATCATCTCTAATGTGTGTAATGAGACTGAATTTTTTTATTACTTAGTGTTCCTATGTTTTAATTTAGACATACTTTATTGCCTACCGTATTTCATTAACTTAATTTTTTAACTTCAGTACATATTCATGCATCATTACATAACATTACATTCATCCTTGTATAATCCTATCAATTTATGTAAGACGCTATATAATGTCAAATTTTTGAAATTTTTTAAATGAATTTTGTATGAGAAATTAATCAAGTGATTGATAGAAAATGGTGTTTTATTTTTCGCCACATACTTACCCTTCACTACACAACCATCATACAATAAGGACGCTCTCGTCTTTTCTTGATACTATACAGCTGAGACTTTTAATTTATTGGCAATCTCTCAGGGGCGGGGGTAATAAATATTCTCTTAAATATTGACTACTTATACAACGGGACATACCCTAAAATCGCGGGAAAATAATCAGCTGTTGCCTCGATTTTGTCTTTTTTTTATATTTCAGAGTTGAAATAAACAATTGCCATTGAATTAAAAGTCAGCCTGTACAATATTTTAGAAAGCTGTACGCAGCTACACAATTTTTATAGAAATTTATTTAGTTAAAATGTCTTTGATAAATATTTCACTCATGCAAACCTCAGAATGCTCGCTTACCGAGTTCACGTACTTAATATATATTTAAAAGGTCTAAATTAATCATAATTAGTTCAACTCCGATTTTTTTTTTCAAACTCTGAATTCATTTTTTTTTACTATGAGACCATTACTGAAAAATATTTAGGATAATGAATTATCATTATACTGTTTCGTACAAAAATAACGTATACAATAAAAATGTAGGTATAAAAACTTTATTTGCAAAAACTTAAATAACTTGTCTATCCTACTCAAACCAAGTACAAGACGCTAGCACGTCAAGCTATCCCACTCAGTCCAATTTTCCCAATTGAACTTGAACCTTATGCTTTTGTAATAAAGTTGAATAACTATCGAAAAATTTGACAGATTTTGGTAGTTTGATGTGCTGGCCTCTGTACAAAGTTATATTTTTTTTTACAAGATAGGTAAATGATGTCTGTGCTTATAGTACAGCATACCCAGTTTAAGTTTGCTGTTCAAGGATGCGCTGCTTGTCAAAGTAAAATGCAACATAGTGAGAAAATCGGTACAATTTATTTTAGTTCTGTATTTTCCTGCCTCAAAAGATAAGTTAGTCGTACTGTATGCGGCCTGTTACAGACGAGACATTTAGGCTGCCTGTCCATTGAAGCGTAGCGAGGCTGCGTGGCGGAGAAGCGAAGAAATTTTAACCAATAGAATTGCAGAAAATCTTAGGTGGACAGGGATTATTGGTTAATATTTCTCCGTTTTTGTCAATGGACAGGCAGCCTGTATAATCACTGTTGCCTGGATGTGATGCTCCGTCTAAACTTTATAATAGCCACCATAACCAAATTGATTTGAAAGGTCTGGTTGTCAAATCTGTTTGACATATCAATACCAAAAGTATTAGAAGACGTTAATACGTATAATTTCCCAAATAAAATTGAGGAGACTCAAAATAATATTTTATACTTTAAATACGTACACAAATATAATATTTGAGACCGGCGATGGGTCATCAAGTCAGCGCGATGTTCTCCAGTTTGGGCAGGTTCTTCGAGTATCCTGTGAAGCGGAAACCGATCTGTTTCTACAGACAGGAGGACTTTAGTGCAACAGGTAATTAGCCAATCGAGAAACTGCGATCATACGATAAAGCGCGACAGGTTCGATTCCCAAGTCGGCAGAGCTTTTATGGTAAAGAATTCGTCATTCTAAATATGCTTATGACTTATGAAAAGTGTCTAAAAACGATCTACTTACAGTAATAAATATCATTTAATTTTACTCGCCATCTGTTAAAATGTGTATTTACATAAGTGTGCACCTCTACCCGATCGGGTAGGCACAGGCAGAGGTGCACACAAGAGGTGTTATGTGCTCAGTATGAAGAAACTGATGAAAGTGCCCGCTGCCAAGTCTTAGGTCATCTCAGTTTACAAACCTAAGGCCTAGGGACCGGCTCCACAAACGTATCATTCAAAGAAGTCTGTTAAAACAAACTATTCTTATTTTAATTACCCTGTTCTTATGGAAATGCACCTAAGTAGGTACTACTGTTTGTCTCTGTATCACCCAAATATTGACTGGTGCAAAATACCTAAAGCATTAATTCCTTCTATTTATTTGACACTTAAAGTACATTTGTGTGCTTGAAGTATTGTTCAAATAAATAAATAAACAATAGGTGAAGCTCATAGAAAAGGTGCTGACCAGCAGAGGAATATCCAGACGGACTACGACAAACTAGTTGATCTGTTCTACACGAGACTAGCGGAGCAGCGCCAGTACAACCACGTAAGATGCTTAACGAGAACTTACTTAATTTGGTGGAAGAAATTATTGATACCTAGGTACCTCTTTGGATAATGGCGGCGCTCGTCTGGCGCACTATGGTCAACCCGACGTTTTTGCAAACAATAGGGTGCATTTTAAAAGTTCGTAACGTCGCAAATAGCTGTCAAATATATCGCTGTTTTGATTAAATTATCAATGCAGTAATATAATTTAATTATTAAATAAAAAGTAAATTAAATCTAAAAATATTTCTCTAATTTGCACTGCACTGAAATCATTTATTGTTTCCCTATTTCATTGTACAAACATATACCTACTTAAATTACATTTTTAAATATTAAAATACAAAAAATATAGAAAAGAGTAGCCCACCGGTATCGGGATCAGTTTAACAGGGTCCAAGCTACCGACGGTCAGGGCTCCAGAGAGAGGAATTGCCTAACAATACGAGCCGTGTTCAGAAGTACAAAGAAGTTCAGAAGTTGTACCTACTACTTTCTGAATCAAGCCCAAGGTCATCAGTATTTTTGTTATTATTACCTACCCCGAATTGTCCCACTGCTGGGTAAAGATCTCCCTCAATTCCTTTTATCGTTCGCGATTCTACGCTACCTGTTTTCAATTCATAAGGAAACAACCATGTCGTCTCGCCATATCCTTTGTCGTCTACCGCGGCCGCGTGTCGCTGTGTCTGGGCACTAATCTCGTATTTTACAAGCACTCAGCTCATTCGGTATGCGACAGACATATACCTACCCAGCCCCATTTCAAATATTGACTATAATTTGCAATTATTATTATCGGAACACTGAATATTTTGTTTATTAAAATGGTTCATTTACACATAGAATTCGTGCGATACTTCATTTTCTACTATTATTGCAATTAATTGTCCATATTTTTGTGCACTATAAAGCGTGTTTCATCATTTAATTTAGCGATAATAATGAAAAATATGATTCAATTAAATGATGAAATGTCGCCCAAGACAGCGAAACATTTGACAGCTACCTATTTGAGACGTTGCCAACTTTAAGAACCCACAGACATATTTTTTACGGCAGCATTAGTTAAGAACTTTCATTAAGAGCAGATATTACAGAGAACGATCTAGTATTTTATTCCCTCCTGATATTTTATTTACTGACCCCAAGCTTGGGGTAGGTAATCGATTGGTTATCGCAAACTGACTGCGAACGTAAGCCGAGTGAGGTCGCACACGCCCCCTTGTGACGGCCGGACGTTACGTCAGTGCGGGTTTAGGCGTTACTGTTTTTTGAGTCAAAGACTACTAGAAAACAGTAGCGCTAGCATGAATTTCTTGCGACAAATGTACCAGTCGGAAACGTTAACAGTTTGTACTGAATTGAAAAAGTGCCTCTACATTACGTGCCTGAAACTAATTTCGTTTGACTAACAACTAGGTAATTTGACTTTTTTGGTGGGTAAACTTGTCGCAAGAGATGCGTGCTACATACACATATATGCGTACAGCTTTAGCGTGTTTTCTGTTGTCATCAGTGCGGTTTACACACGCTTGAAGTCTTACTGTTATTCTATTTCCGTGCAGTTGAAATGATCGTCGAGGCTTAAGAACATGCGGTCCACCTTTTTGCAACATTACTAAATAGCCATCTAGATACAGAGGCCAGCACACCAAGCTACCCCAATCTGTTATATTTCTTTGATAGCTTTTTAAAATTACTACAAAAGCATAGAGGTCATTTTCAATTGGGAAAATTTGACAGTTTGGGATAGCTTGAAGAACTGAGAGTGAGGTCCAAAACAAGGCCAAGACCTGCCTTGTCATACTTATGGTTATGGTAAATGTGTAAATCTGATATCGCAGGAGATGAAGGAAAAGGACCGCAGATGGAGTATGCAGAAGGTAGTGGAACGATTTCCTGGCTGGAATGAAGTCACCATCGCCAACCTGCACAGCTTGTTCCTTCTCTTCGACAACCAGTCCAATGGCATGCTCGGATTTGATGATTTGTTAGTTTTATCTTAAGTCTGGGTGATAGAAAAACTACGTTGAAGGAATCAAGTTTAAGTTTCTATTACCACGTTGTAAGGAATAGAGACAAAACTTTTAAGTATTGGGGGTTGGGGTATTTTAGGTTGGTTAATTGTATTGTACCTACAGACGCGAGCACATCGAGATACCACAATCTGTCAAATTTGTTTGGTAGTTTTTCAACTTTATTGCATTATGATAAGGTTCATGTTCAATTGGGAAAATCTGACGGTTGGGTATAGCTTGATGTGCTGGCATCTATAAAAAGACTCCAATTTATTAAATTAATTGGAATTAATAATTTCGACACCATCATCTGCCTAGCCTTTTCCCAAATGTATTGGTGTCGGCAACCAATCTAACCGGATGCAGCTGAATACCAGTATTTTACATGGAGCGACTGCCTATATGACCTCCACAACCCAGCAACTGGGTAACAAGATACCCCTTGGTAAGACTGGTTGTCAGACTTTCGGGCTTCTGACTACCCGTAACGACTGTCAAAGATCCATAAATGACAGCCGGTACCAACGGCTTAACGTGATTTCCGAGGCACGAAGAAGTCTCGATATGTTACGAACAGTCACCCATCCACAGAGTGACCTCGGCAAGCGTAGCTTATCCTTCGATCAACTCGTGTGGCTGTATTTATTTAGCCACGATTCATAGTCATTTTGACACCTCTTTGAAGTGAAAATCCATTTTAAAGTTTTGTTCCGATTCACCCCTGCATTCTGTTCACCCCAGCATTATATTCACCCCATTTTACCGAAACTGCTTCGTTGGTGTAGCGGTTAGAAGCGCAACTGCTGAGTATGGGGCGTTGAGTTCGATTGCCGGGTCGCGTAAAATGTTATTGGGTTTTTTTTTATGGTGCATGTGACTATAACATAACTCGGGAAATTTGGATGTACGATAGGTATAAGTACTTCTGCCAAACCCTCTGGGAAATACAGGCGTGATATTATGTTTATTATAGGAAAAAAAAAAAATAGAAGGTTCTTGGGTACCAGTGTTTTAGACATAGCCGGCGTCATCAGTCATTGAGTTGCTTTGCTATAAAATAAAAAAGAAACGTCGCCAAAAATAGACAGCCTCTAAGTAAAACGTCTGCTTTTTGTAGGTTTATAGCCTTTTAGTCGAGAAAAGCGTCTGGGGCACTAAACTTTTAAAAAACAAAATCAAAATTCATTTATTCAAATTAAGGTGAGGATCAGCACTTTGTGAACGTCAAAATTTACATAAGACAGTCCCCAAAACGCCCACCCTTCTCCACTTCCTAGTGTTTTACCTTTTTCCTTTGGCGATTGCTCTATGGTCAGTAGTAGTCAGTACTGTACCTGCTATGACCAAGGATCAATCGAGCCATTAGCAACTAATCATAATACAATAAATGAGAGACAGGCCGTTATTGAAACATTAGTGTTAGAAACGAATATATTTGGATTTCCGTCTTCACCATCCAGCGGGGCAGTGCTGGAGAGTCTGGGTGATGAGAGCAGCATGGACGTTCGCAAGGAGAAGTTCAACATTGCAGACACGGACAACGATGGCTGGATCACTTATGACGAATTTCTATCGGTAAGTACATTAATAATGCACTTTCAATTTTTGGCGATCGTACACACCTACTTATACAGATGTTCGTCGAACGTATTCGCAGTGTAGACGCCGGGCAAACGCCTGTTCTATTTCCTTTGACTGATTCTGTTTGAGTAGCGTTCACCGCTATACAGTAAAATTACAAAACGTCTACGCTGCCGTAACGCCTACGATACGTCTACGCCACTACGAAGACGCCTACGATACGTCTACGCTGCTACCATGACGCCTACGTAACATCTACGCCGCTACCACGAAACGTCGACTACGATGTGGTCTAGGATACTTCAGCGACGCTACCCTACGCGTCGTCTCCGGAACGTCTACGCCGCTACGACATCGACTACGAATCTTTTTGAGTCTTGTAGGTTACGTCAAACGGACGTCTGCACTGTGTATGGACTACGTTGGACACATGATGGCATCAAGTCAAGGTGCCGAGGGTAAACTTCCAATTCAGCCGTAGGTACATCAGTGAAACATCTTTGGCTATTTATTCACTACAAGATTTCTTCACCATGTTTCCAGTTGGTGTACAACTTCAACCCGGGAGAAGAGGGCCATGTCATTGGTCTGGCGGCTCTTTGTAATGACATTGCCGAGAACATACAGTTTGTCAGTAACCTCACTGTCGGCGAACAGCTCGAGTATGGATTGTTTTAGGTATACTTAGTAATATATGATTAATATGATTTTTAATGATGTTTTATTTAGTACGTAGATTAAGGCAGCTGTCGCAGTAACCGAACTTAAATAGATCCTATTTAATCTTTACAAATAAATAAAATTTAATTATCTGTTTGAAATGTCCAAATAACAGCTTTTCACTGAATGTATGTATCTGATAGTCGTATTTTTTTTTCTGTCTGTTCGTTTGTTTGAGGCAATCTTCGAAACGGCTGAACCGATTTCGACGGGAATTTCGCTTGCAGGTAGCTCATGTCTTAAGAAGTAACTTAGGCTTTCTTACTTTAATTAGAGAAAAACAATAAGCGAGAGTCGCAAGATATCGAAAAACCCATGTTTATTTAAATTACACGCGCATAAAGTCGCGGGCGCAGCTATTAATAATATAATATATGAATAGGAGGATTGTTTGTTGCGCTTTCAAGCCTTAACTACTCAACCAATCGTCATGAAATTTCGAATACACAGAACAACACGAAAACGAACGCACCTTCATCCAGAAAAAAAAATACTGTTTCCGAGGGATTGACAAAATCTACATTTACGCGAGACAAACCCCGGGCTCAAGCTACTATACTACTATATTATATTTCACGGATGGCAACAATGCTGTCTAAGGAGATGCTGAAACAAAGGAAGCAACCGCACGCCAAACACGTGGTATACAACACGATGCTTAGGTACGAGACTGTCAAAATTTTGAAGATGGATCAATAGTTTGTCGACCTCGGACCTATGATCAAGCGGCGGCACTGAAGGACGCGTTACCAAGGGCAAGGGCCTCGTCGCCACAGGGGAACACGCGTTACCCGCGAGTTTCCTCTGATCCCTTAGATCACACCCTTCCCTTTATACCCCTCGGAAATAACCGGTCAAGCTTGCACGCGGCACCGCACCCCTTGGCGCCGAATACAATAGTATTTTTTTTTATTTTACTATTGTGAGTTACTTTTGCTAATGCGCCAGTGTTCGAATATTGAGCTGTGAGTCAAAATAGGGTCGACGAAACGTTGCACTCCCCCAAAAGTTGGATAGCGTTACGAGAACTTCCCTGGTATAGACGCCAGCACATTAAGCTATCCCAAACTGTCTAATTTTCCCAATTGAACATGAACCTTACGTTTTTGTAATAGAGTTCAAATACGATACAAGAAATTTGACAGATTGGGGTAGCTTGATGTGCTGGCTTATATACATTATTAACTGAAAAATTACGTAAATATGTTTTTTTTTATAAATGCTTCTATGACATCAGACTTACATGACATTAGCAACTTTAAATTTTAATGCCAACTCTTCAATACAGCTTTTGCGGAAAAGATATCCATTAAGATTTGTAACAGTCAAAATTATAGTTATGTTTGGTACCTACAAATAAGTTTTATTTTTATTTATTTAGCTTCTTTTCTATCTTGTGAACGCGAGATCGTGTCTGTCCTGTAGGCCTTGTATAGGCCCATAGATAAGTAGGTACTTCAATTTACGGTTTTGTGAATACATACAAATGTAACTAAAACTCATGCCTTTTCCCCATGGGGGTTGGCAGAAAGTACATAACGCCACCTGCTACGATCCTTACATACTCCTTTTGCTCAGTTCACGTTTATACACGCACACCGGTTGCGAGTACTACGCATGTTTTTGTTAGGTACCTATTTATTAACAGGCCTACAATGTACCCTCATATGATCTCTTTAAAAAAAAAAAAAAAAACGTTGCCCCACTAGGAATTTCTCCTGTATCGTGGGTGCGTTTACAAACATTTAAACTCACATACACAAACAGCCAG
This sequence comes from Phlogophora meticulosa, assembly GCA_905147745.2. NCBI lineage: Eukaryota > Metazoa > Arthropoda > Insecta > Lepidoptera > Noctuidae > Phlogophora > Phlogophora meticulosa. The sequence continues at coordinate 4,561,913 of LR990534.1, forward strand.
ACCCGGAACAACTACCTGTAGGCCATACAAATATTTGTTCCGTGCGGGGATCGAACCCGCGACACGCAGCGCAGCAGCCAATCGCTCAGCCTCTGCGCCAACCGTGTCGTCAAATTGTATATGAAAATATTAAAAAAAACAGTTATGTTTTAAAGCACGACCCGAGTTCCTTCTTATCAATGTCAGCTTCTGACATTTCATAGGTGACAGGTGCGAGTCGGATTCGCCTAACGAAGGGTTCCGTACCATCGTTATTAAGGTCGAGAAAGTAAATAAAAAGCATTTTTTTTGTGGCATCCTTCAATTTTTAATTTCCTTTTACTTTTACTATTTATCGTTGTAGCGACAATACACACTTTGTGAAAACTGCATCTCTCTACCTATTACGGTTCATATGATACAGTTCTATGACGGACGGACGGATAGAGCAGGCTTATTAATAGGGTTCTGGCGTTGGCGCCCTTTGGGTACGAAACCCTAAAAATGAATTCGAATTTAAGCGATAGTTGAGCTAATTTTATAAATAATGGTCTTCGTTAAATAAAAGCCGTTGTATAGCATTGAAATGTGAAAATAAAAAGTTTGCGGTAGTCAATAAATATTTTAATCTTATACAATAATCTACTTTTGTACAAATATTATATTAAGTCTCTGTGTGAGTAGATAACTGGCCGACCTACTTAAAGTTATAAAAGATACGGAACCTGTACCGACCCTTAAGTATGCAAAACGTAGGTCTATCGTCAGTATTGGAGCTGATCATCGTCGCTGAGAGAGTCCACATCGCTGAGTTCGTTAAGGCTGGGGTCACACGCTAGGCACCGCGCGCCCGCCTCCTTCCAGCACTCCGCACAGTAGACGAACGGACACTTTGGCACGCAGCAACAGTGCCAATGGCTTGATGATTGTTGCCCTAACATTATGATAGCAACGTTATTACTGTGGTTTCTAAAAGGTCATAAATTAAGTTAACAGTTCACTTCAGATCCAATTTGTGCAATGGGTCATACAGCTTATTCTCCAAGTAGCTCGACTTGCTACGCTATTTTTACCCACAAACCGTAGAAAAATAAATCGTTTATTCAAATAAGGTTGAGAATTAATTTTTTAACGTTATAAATTATAGGTTTTTGGCTTTTATCCTTAATTACTTTAAGCGATTTTGGACCTTACTCCTGACAAAATACGACGAGTTATAATTAATAATACGAGCTGAAGTTAAATGTCGGCAACGATACATAGGAAAGCCCCCCAAAACGCGGCCCTTCACCTATAGGCAGTTTTGGCGCGCACTACAATTTTCTCACTAACAGTTAATAGTTACGTTATTACACATTGTTATGGCATACAGCAATATACATTTTTATTAATTGGTGCGGACAATAATCCTCGCATAAACAATCGTGTCCGGAATGACTTTTAGTAAAAACCATTTGCAAAATTGTAGACAATGAATCTGACTAACCTCTCGACACTCGACTATAAGCAAAAACAATGCGTGCTCCAGTTCCCGAGCGTCGTAGGGCCCCTACCATCTGGCTACTTTCCGAGGTTATTGACTGAACCGTGTTTAATAACTTAAAATAACACGTAAATAAAGTATTTTACTTTTAAGTGTTACTATGGAAACGGTTGTCTTGCACAAGAGCTTTACTTAAATCATATTTGCAATACCTAATCTACAAACAACATTTTTTTTTCGGAATAAAATCGTTTATGGTATCCGACTAGGTGAAAGGTACGAAAGTTTTGTCGAACCTCGGCCGAATGGCTTTACTCTAATTATCTGATGATATGGCGATGGGGATACATCATCAGATAATAACGGTTATGGGAATTACTGTAAGAACAACAAATTACTGTTAAGTATCTTTTTGTTTTGATTACACAAATATGGTTGTGAATTCAGATTCTAACGACAATCAGAGTTAATAGCAAATCGTTGAAAACTAGCAACATAGATACAGAACTACTTCCTCACCCTCATCGATCCTAGGTTCCGTCTCGCCACAAATGAGGCAGGTCATTCTTGCAGCGGGCAGGGCGTTCAACCAGCCCAGCAGGTAAGGAAACTTCATCCTCAAACTAAGGAGGTTCTCGCCAGAGAGGTAGTGTGCTCGCACAGCTTGGACCGCTTTCCTGAATATACGCACACACATAACATCACACCTGTATTCCCTGAAGGGTTGGGCAGAGGCGAACCTGGTCATAGAAACTGGCCAAATGTGGGTGTAACTATAATAGCAACACCCACATTTCGCCAGTTTCACTTTCCTGAATAAATGTAGAAAAAGAAACTTAAATCATGATAATGATAATCAAAACATTATGTTTCAAGAAGTATCAACAATCGCTCGGACTTCGTTTAAATATTTACATCAAACTACCCAGCTAACCTCAAGTTATGATTACTCATCTGAGGAGTAAAACCCCACTTTTCTCCCCAGTCCCCACATATTTTAATTTTAATTTTCACATCTAACTGGCTGGCAGGCCCGTGAACCATACCTGCGCAGTGTCTTGTCCATTTTCATCCGTTTCTTGAGGATATCATTGTAGAGATGCAACACGCGCTGCCTCTCACGACGAGGATAAAAGTAACTGCAGATTTGCCTGAAATATAATTATAGTTGCACCAATTACAGTCAGCAGGTTCTTTTAATAATAAAGGCGAGGCCATACAACTGCAAGAGTCATAGACAAAGACGGCGAAAGCAGCACCAGGACTCCTACTAAAAAGTTCCCAGCTATAAAGGGACACCCGGGAAGAAATGTCTTTCGCCAAAAAAAGAGAGACAAGTTAATATTCCTTTCTTCTTCCTCACCTTCTCAGCCTCATTGTGTACGGGTTCGCGTAAAGCAGTAATAGTATCCAAACATATCCTCCGTAGATTTTGAAGAAATAAATAGGTGGCATGGCGCGAGGGTGCGGTACACACAGCTTGTTCGTGACCTCTCGATGTACCCCCTGGGTTGACGAGAGATTGGAGAGCAGTTTGCGGAGAAGAGTGGCTAGCACACCTGTCCCTTCTACCTGTGTGGGAGATGAAATAAAAGCTTGAGCTTGAATTGAGTCTTGAGTGATAGGAACCTGGTTCTGGATGAGTTTGTACCTATATATCTCCGTCTACATAAATAAAAATCAATTGCCGCATGTATTAAAGATCATCACTTGAGAAGAGCTCGACGTTTTGTGTCGTGTCCATAATTTTCAATTTGGATTATTTTTGTAATATTAATATATATGAATAAATAAATATATATAATATTAATGATTTAGTATTTAGTACTAAATATTATTTTGTAGTTTAGTATTTTTGTATGAAAATATAAATACAAAAAAATGTTTGAACTCGTGTGTAGCCAGGTCGGGTCGCTAGTATTTTAACACGTTGAACCGGGTGACCGACAAACAACCTACATTTTCTATTGTGTCTCGTTGTCAGGCAGTCAAGGTGTTAATAAACCTACAGCAAGAATGCAACTAGCCGCGGATGATTTTTCAGCTGACGGCAAACTGTAAGATGACACGGAACTTGACATCTACTCAACACTAAGGAGTAGATACTTCCTAGTAGGTCCCACTACTACCTAAGTGTCCTACAGTTAAAATCTGAGCAGTTCGTCACCTCAATTTTGAAGTCCTGCGTTCCCTGCTGTGCCCCTTCAATCTGAGCATGCTGCCGCACCACATCCAGAGCCTCGTAGAACAAGCGGTCCAGCATCACGAAGGTGGTGGCTGTCACAACCTCGAGCATCACCTTCAAGATCTGCGTCACAAGTTTGCTGTGCGGCGATGCGCTGTACCATACCATTGAATGTATATCTATGTATTTGTATCGTTCCATCTGAAAAAACAGAATTGTTCACCGCTAACTGGAGGTGAACATCGAATGCCAAGGTCAACCCAATACTAACGTTAAACCGACTGACTGACTGAGCCTTCTGTCCGAGCCTTCAGCTTTTTTGACTTCTTCTTCTTATTTCGCGAGATTAACAGATACGTTCCTGTGCACCAACAGGGTCGATCCTAAATATCTCTCAAGATGTTAAATCCCACTTAGGGCTGGCCGGGGCCGAGTTTATTTAATGGCAACATTCTTAGGCCGGCGGTTCCCACTAGCCTTAGGAAAAATTACCTGGCCAGGTCAGGTGGATAACTCTCCCGTTTAAACCATTTCCTGACCTGAACTGACATGAACCTAGGGCGCACTCACATTTTGCGAGTTATGTTTAAGACCCATGAAATAGGGAGGCGAGCCTGGAGCCATTAAACGGGCACAAATCTAGACTCAAGGCTGCTACTGAAAAAAAGCAGATGGAAAAACTCAATAACAGTTGGCCCGACCCAGAAATCGAAACTAGGACCCAATACTGACGCTGTAGCGCTCGCAACCACTAGACTAATACACATACCCTCCAAATTATCTACCTTCTTTAGTGGCAACAACGTCACCTCACCCCTCCTCTTCCTCTTCCCATCCAACCTCTTAAAGTATCCCGTAATGTACACGTTGTCGAAGTTGATGCTGGTTAGGTACATTTCGTGATACGTCACGGCAGCCATGACGATGCGTAGGAACAGTAGGGCCATGCAGACGTTGAGGGCGACGAAGACCACTCCCATTATAATGTGCTTCTCTTCGAACGAGTGTAGGACGCGCTCACCTGTTTCTTTTGCGTCCTGGAGGATGTGGTTATGGTTATGAAACGATTGTATTACGGGTACCTATTATCTTAATATAAATAAATTACGTGTCACGTTGTTTGTCCGCTATGGACTCCAACTACTGAACTGATTTTAATAAAATTTTGCTCATATTGTGTGTCAAACTTAAAAGATAGGACAGTTTCTATTTCGATTATTGACCTGAATATTTTTTTTATTGCAAATTAAATGTTTTTTTTTGTAATAAGTTCCATACATTTCTAACAGATGGCAGTGTAACTTAACTTTTGAGGCGGTAGGAAGTTCGCCGAGACAGCTAGTCATCATCATCCTCTTGCCCTTATCCCAATATTTCATTTGGGGTCGGCGCAGCATTTTTTTTTTTTTTTTTTTTTTTTTTTTTTTTTTTTTTTTAAAAGAATATGGCACTCCAACGACAAAGTCACAAAAACATTCGTACATACAGGATTTCTTAAATAATACTATAGTGACTTTGTCACTTAAAGGTGTGCACAGCTTTTATATTGTGATACAATGTTAATGGGATAGTAGTGAAAATTGTACACAAAGCATTGTAGAATCATTAAATGAAATCATTAAAATATTTGAAATATTACCATACACGATTAAAATTACTGTATAAAATTAGATTATAAAATTAAGAAATTAAGTTAATTTATAACACTAAATTAAGCTATTATATAAAATTTAAATTAAATTAAATTAAGAAATTATAAAATAAAATACAATTATTGCATTGACATTACGTTTCAGTAAACATGGTGACAATACGGGTTAATTACCCATCTAAACACAACATGAAAATAAAAATAAAAATAAAAAAATATATAATGAATTGAAGAATAATAATAATTTTAATAACAATTTTAATAAAAGAGAAATTAATAATGACAGAAGAGAAATTATCTAGACCAGAAAACACATTTATGCCTAGGACAGACTAGCATCTGCTAGATGCCTACGGAATTGAGCCAGAGTGTCGCAGAAGATGTCGATACTGTTAGTACGCGTTTGAGTTTGATTGTAGGTTCTCAATAAACGGTTCATTGGGGCTGATCGACCCAGGTTTGTACGAGTGCTGCAAGGTGTAAATACGTTTAAAGCGCGCTCACGTCTGAGCAGGGAGCAGCGGGGAACTGTTATGTTAACTTCATCTAGAAGTTTCGGCACGTCAACAAGACTATTAACAATTTTGTATAGCAATATTTGGTCGGTGACATTGCGACGATGTTCAAGAGTTGTCATTCTGAAATGACTGAGTCTTTTTGTATAATCAGCTTCTAGGGGGCAACTTTTACATCTGTAACGTAGGTATCTAGTAAAACTTTTTTGTACTCGCTCAATTCGATTTATATGGACTCGGTATGATGGATTCCATACAGGAGAAGCATAGTCCAAGACACTCCTGACGAGTGTGCTGTAGAGCAATTTTAGAGTACGGGGAGACTGAAAGTCTTGGCAGACACGTTTCATAAAACCGAGCATTTTAGCTGCCTTGGTGATGATAATGTTGACATGTGGTATGAAGGAAAGCTTAGAGTCGAGGTGTACTCCTAAATCTCGAATAGTGTCGACTTTCTGTAGTGCAATGCCATTCAGGGAGTAGGATGAGGGTAAAGTTATATGCTTTTTAGTGAAAGTGATAAGATAGCATTTTTCGACATTAAGTGACATCCTGTTCTCATTGCACCAGCCAAGCACTGAATCTAGATCCTCCTGGAGTAGAAGTAGGTCACTATGACATTCGATTACCCTGTAAAGTTTTAGGTCATCCGCAAAGAGTGAGCATTTGCTATGTTTTATGTAGTCGACTATATCGTTGACGAAGATAGTAAACAAAATCGGGCCCAAATGAGAGCCCTGTGGGACTCCAGAAGTGGGCGTATATGAATAAGAATTATGCCCTTTAACCACAACTCTTTGTTTCCTGTCAGTTAAATATGATTGGAACCATAGGAGAAGCTTGCCAAATATGCCCATATTTGCTAGCTTTTGAAGCAAGATTTCATGGTCCACTTTGTCGAACGCGCTACTAAAATCCGTATAAATAGCGTCCACCTGTTTTTGCGAATCCACGAGTCTGCTAATATCGTTGACATAGAGAGTTAGGTTTGTCGTAGTAGATTTTTGAGAGCAAAACCCGTGTTGCTCTGGGGCTAACATTGACTTTGAATATGACGTCAGAATGGGACAGACAAGGGACTCAAACACCTTTGAGAATACTGATAATATCGATATTGGCCGATAGTTTTTAACATTGTCAGTTTCTCCCTTTTTAAAAATTGGAACAACCTGGGCAGATTTCCACTCTGAAGGGAATTTTGATGTTTCCATAGAAGTGTTGAAGATGATTTTGAGTGGTAAAGCTATACTGCCTGCACATCTTTTGACGAATAAGGGTGGCAGACCGTCTGGTCCTGCGCCTTTACATAAGTTAAGTCTTTTCAAAGCTGTAATTACATCCCTTTCAGTGAACTTAACAGAACTTAAGGAGTTTTGAGGATACTGACTAGTTTCAGGACATAGGCCAGTTTTTGGGCCTACAGATGAAATGAAAGTCGAAGAAAAGTGTGTAGCAAGAAGATTACAGATATCAGGACCTGAGGCAGCTGTATTGCCTTCCAGTTTCATCTCGGATGGAATATCAATAGATTTGGATTTTTTTGCTTTAACAAAAGACCAGAAGAGTTTTGGGTTGTGAGTGATGCCCCTCTCGATGCCAGCAACATATTCTTTGTAACTACCTTTAATAATCTCCTTTGTTCTTTGACTCAACATTCTATACTCGTAGTTGTCACGGGGATTTTTATATTTTTTAAAACGTATTCTTATTTTTTCCTTTTCGTTTAAGAGCCTAATTAGAGATTTTGGGAACCAAGTTGGATATTTATTCGGTTTTTTTTTTTTTGTTTTAGGTACGGTCTCCTCTATGATAGTACTGAGGTTTCCATACAGAATTCTCAACATAGCATCGACATCATGACAACCGTAAAAGCTTTCAATCCAGTTTATTTGGTTTAATCTTTTGTTAATTAGGGCATAATTTGCGGTTCGAAAATTGTACCTGGCCGAAGGTTTACATTTTAGGATGAGTGGAGAGCTATTTGTTATTACAATTTCTAGGGGTAGTCTTCTTCTTCCATACATCTCTATTTCCCGTCATCTCAGAAGTCACCTCCTTCTTAGCCATATCAACTTTCACACAATCCATCCATCGTTTCCTGGGTCTCCCTCTACTCTTGTAACCCTCTACATTCATACTCAAAACTTTCCTCACAACATGATCCTCATTCCTTCGCATCACGTGTCCATACCATGATAGCCGATTTCCACACAACTTCTCTGTCACAGGCGCCACTTTCAGACTTCCTCTTATATACTCATTTCTTATTCTATCCATTCGCGTAACACCACACATCCCCCTTAGCATTCTCATCTCAGCTGCATGCAACTGCCTTTCATTCATTCCTTTTGTGGCCCAACACTCTGATCCATACAAGACAGCAGGTCTAATCATTGACTTATAGATCTTCCCTTTAAGTTTAAGGGGAACGTGGGAATCGCAGGTTGTTCCCGTTACCTGCCGCCACTTCATCCACCCTGTGTTTATGGTGTGCTTGACAGTCCGATCTATTACTCCGTCACTTTGCACTAGTGAACCGAGATACCGAAAGTATTATTATAAAATCAATTCCAAATTTCAAGTCGATGGCCTAAGTAGTATTTCTAAGCAGCTGTGACAGACAGGCAAACGAGGCCGCACCTTTCGTGGAAGGGTTCCTTTTTAAGGTTACAGGAGTCATTATTTATTCCATTCAAATTTTAGGGGGAATATTACCCCACAGTTAGACATTGTACGCAGTACGTCCAAAATTAATCGTTTCGTTTCGGTATCGTTTTGTCTCATTATTAATTTTGTGTGTGTTCTCACAGACAATAGTAAAATAAAATACAATTAAAAAGTTATGAGCCAAAAAAGATTCGTTTTTCTTGCTACGAGTAATTCTAACGCAACTTTGTCCGTAAATAACTAATATTGTAGTGTAAGTATTGTAAAATCTCAAAAACCAAGTAAGTAACGACACGGCTCAAGTATAGAAAAGTTTAATGAACTTTATTTATAATTGATTAATGCTGTGGTCTTTTCATAAAACTCGATCTATCAAAGGACTTTTGCGGCCGAGCGACCAACGACATAAAACCATCAATTTCGATGTTGTACATCTGCCGGGGGTCACGTGACAGATAACTTTTTTTATGAAAGCAAGCCCCCACCCCTGTACCGTCGCATGCGCAGTGCACTCATAAGCATAATATTTTTCGTGCGATAAGCTGTTGATAATTCATTCAACCAATAGCAGCGATTATCGCGCGTTTGACAATTGGTCACATAAGTCTTAAGAAAATTCTCGTTCCAGAAACTGGGTATTACTTGATTTTATTGTAGTTATGATGATCAACTTTGTAATGAAGTTTTTTCACCGATTACTATGCAGAAATTCTCATGAAGAAATGACGCCAATTTTGCACGCCTCATAAGCCAAGCGTTGAGGTGATGCTCTACTCCCGATATATGAAAGTCAAGGACTTTTCGAAACTAAAAATGACTGTATTTTCCTCACAATGCACTTATAGGATAATATTATCATACATATATCAAGAAAAACATTCGTTTAAACATATTTGATATTTTTAAAATACAATTATTTTTTTAAAGTAGAAAAAAAATTGAATTACAAAAATGTTCGAGGACGTCCGGATGTCTGTCCGTATGGATATGGCACTCTCACGACCGTAAAAATTAATGTATCGAAGTTTTTTTTTTAAAAAGCTTCATAATCGCAGCGCGCTGTTTGCTATTGAAAATCTCTGGGTAATTCGTTGTCGTTTAATTACAATTACACAGTGAGGGATAATTTTTTTAGTCAAAAATTAGATTATGAGGCGTGCACTTTTGGATTTTCCATTTTTTTTGTAGTTTATTGAGACATTTCATTACCTGGATATCATACAAGTTGCGTTCGAATGTAACCTTGTATTTCAAATTGGCATTCTTTAAACTACTGCCTAGTTTCCGTTTAACTTTTTCTAGAGCGACGTAGCCTTCTCCAACACCTTTGTCCATCTGAAAATGTTGAGGTGATTCATAATATTTATAACCGGATTACGTCGAAGCCAACAAGTACTAAGGTTCTTGGCTTATCAGACGGGACTTCATGACTGAAGCCAGGTTAAGCTTTAAAAGTATCGTCAGACCTCGCGCTTTCAATATTCTCCGGCAGCCAATTATACAGGCTGTTAAAGAAATTGCGTGCCATAGGCGTAAGTTCCGTATCTATAAAAGGAACCAAGGAAAAACAAATTGCATCATCAACCTAATTTAGTACCTATTAACTTAATATAGCAATAGTTTAGTTTTGGAATTATTTTATTCGTTTAAATGCTTAAATTACTTACATACTATCGAACGCGTTGTCATTTTTGCATAGGTACTATCGAACGCGTTGTCATTTGACGACCTATGTGGCGCAGCGGGTAAAGGTCCGCCTGCGACGCAGGAGGCTGCGTGTTCGATTCCCGCCCTGGGACAAATGTTTGCACGATCTACAAAGGTTTGTACCGGGTGTTCTGGGTATTTTCTATGTATAATAAAAAATATCTATCTATGTAATGTATTGTATTAAGTATATCAGTCATCTAGTACTCATAACACGAGCTCTGCTTAGCTTGGGGCTAGATGATGCTGTGTGGATTATCCAGCATTATTTATTTATTTATTTTGTCCTTCACTTCTCTCTCTTCTTTATTAATAATAATTTAACTAAAAATAAAATAAAATGATTCCTATTTTAAGTAAGTATAATTAGGTTGATGTTGCAATATTTTTTTTGTTTTTTCCTGGGTTCCTTTATCGATACTGACCTACTCCTAAGCTATGGCACGCATTTTCTTTAACACCCTGTATATTGTCGGACTGTTCTGTCATAGACAGGTTATGAAAATAAAAAAAATGCAATCAAATAGACTGAGAATCAAGACTTTTTAAACGTCAAAAATACATTAGACAGTCCTTAAAACGCCCAGATTTCACTACTTCCTAGTGTTTTTGCTGAAAAGGTGGCGCAACAAAATCCCCAGTAGCACATCTTTGTGGTTACTTGAATCTATAGCGAGAGAATGAGAAACCGGTCTTTTATAATTAGCTACCTGTTTAATACTATCACACGTATCGTTCTTCTGGAAGGCCTGCATGAAGTTGCAGATGTAGTCGAGCTTCAGAGGCCAGCACAGCATCCACGCCGCGGTCTGAAGCATATTGCGAAAACATTTCTCGTACGCGGATCTAAAGGCTTCAATGCACACGTCCGCCGCCTCGGTCAGCTGGTATTGACATCTATACTCCAGCTTCTTTTCATATAGCTTCAGATAGTGATCGTCTTTGTTCTTTTCTGGTATTTTTCTAAAAAAAAACAAAACTGGTTTTAGTTGGCTTCAAACCTGGCCAGATCAACGATGCCCCGGTAGGTAGGGCTTCGTTTTCCATGCACGAGGTTGTGGATTAAAATCTGGGCAAGTACCAATGGGACTTTTTGAATTTATATGCACTTCTAAAGATTTTCTTAGACATTACTGATATATGTACATCTGTGAAGGAAAACATCGGATGGACACCTGGACTTGTGACTGACGACTTGGTCTGCATGTATATCTTTGTAAATTATAGCATATGTGTTATTGTGAAGTATAAGCTATAATGCTGTAAAGTTTCATCAAAATCCGCTCAGTATTTTTTGCGTAAACTTCATTTTTTTTTACATATTATTAGGATATGTCGGAAATCGCTAATGTGCAATGCCAATTAATGCTACTTTACCTACCTACCTTCTTTGTATGAGAAGAGGCTTAAGGTAAGGAGGTAATATATGATAATACTAACTGATATTTGTCCTCAATATCCTTGGAACGTGAGCCTAGCTTCAGCAAACTGTCCAAGTGATCGTTCTGTTGTCGTTTTATTTCAATTTCTTTTGTATCTTCCATCTCATGCTCTATAGGAGCTACAATGTCGCGAAATGATCTAGAAATAAATCAATATCAAAGTCTATTAGAACAAAAAGGATTGTCGCAAAATAGCTGACATTTCAACCGCCAATCTCATCATTGACTTGAGTTTGTGAGGCGTCGCTAATTTCGTTTCACAAACCTGGTGAAAAAAAAAGTGTGTTTGTGTATTAATGTGTACGTATAATGTGATTTTTTTTCAAATAATAAAATAATAATCTCTCACTTTCACTAATTACTATATCACTTGTTATCAATAAAATATTTATTTATAAGTCACTCCTCAATTTAAGCATGGCGCCGAGCCGCATGCCGATACAAAGTGACAGAAAATGTGACGATTTTTGTCAAGATGGCGTCAGAAAGTTGACGATTTTTTTTTAAATTGAAGGGTTTTTTACAAAAACAGCACAACTTTTTAGCAACAATTTTACATGAAATAAAAAAAATGTTCTCCAATCCATATTTTTCGTTTAATAACTTAGAAATTTTAATCATTTATTCATGTTACTGTATTGCATTGAATATATAACATTTTTTTATTATTTATACCTACTGTTATGGAATGAAATGATAAAATGTAGTTTGTATCTACTAGTGTTCTTTTTGTAAAAAAAATGCATTAATGTTATTTTTGTAAAAATAAAAGTAAAAGTTTTGCAATGAAAGACATCTAATTAATCATAATTAAGTGGTTTATTGCCATACAAAACACCCTTATTATTTATTCTTCTCCTCCACTTACATCTTCATTATCAATATCAATATCTTCTCCTTCCTCTGCTACAATTTCACATATTTTATCATAAATAATCATCTTGTGGGGTTCACTCAAAAAATGTTTCAATCTCTGAATATCCTTAGCTTTATTAGGATTTAATGGAATTTGAGCCTTGTACAATGGACTAAAATTCAGTTCCAAAGGCAGTGGACGCTTTGTCCGTACATGGATTCTTGTCCATTCTCCAGTAAAGTTATACTTAACCAAAACAAGTGGTGATTCTTGATCTATTTTAATCATTCTTGCAGCTTTAATTTTCATTGCTGGTTTACAAGTTTTTAAAAAATAAGGCTCTAGTGCCTTTTTCAGATCAAAAAACATATCTTTTCACTTCAAAAGGTGATGGGTGTTTGCGTGCCGTTTTGATTAGGTCTTCCCATTCTTCTGGAGTTTCTATTGTGTGTTTATTTTTCAAATTGCCAATCAAGGCAAAATCCTGGTCATTTGGCAGGTAAGAGTGGCCACGTATAGGAAATACGTATTTTACAGATTTAAACAAGCGAAATACATGAACAAATACATATAAAAAATTAATCATGAGGTAGTTTTTATTTTGACCAGGACATCCATCACTGAAGATTATAAGATGCTCATTGGTAATACTGTGTTAATTAAAATATTTTAATAAAAGAGATGTGACTGACGTTTTATTTTTTCACAAAAACTACTTAACTGCGTTCACATACGTCGTTTTTGTAAAATTTGCACGCAGTTGTGTAGTTTTTGTAAAATATATGTTTTTTTACAGTGTGATTCTGTGCTAAATATGCTGTTTTTGTAAAATCGAATTAAACTGTCTAGTGTAACTTTTTCCATAGATCATATTGCCATCATTAAAAAAAACCCTTAAAATTGTTAGTTACGCAGTTTTTGTAAAAAACCCTTCAATTGCTATAAGATACTCCTATATGTTTATATTAATATTTTTCGATCTGGTGCAAGTTAAGCAAAATTAATAAATTTACATAACATCATGCCTGTATTTTCCGAAGGGACCTATGTGACGCGGCGGGCGAAGGTCCGCCTGCGACGCAGGTTGCGGGGTCGATTCCCGCCTTGGGAAAAATGTTTATACGATCTACAAAGATTTGTTCCGGGTGATCTGGGTATTTGCTATATATAATAAAAAATATCTATCCATGTAATGTATTGTATAACCTATAACACAAGAGCTGCTTAGCTTGGGGCTAGATGATGCTGTGTGGATTGTCCAGCATTATTATTTATATAGAGAACCAGGAAACCATTTACTCTAGTTTTATTCAGTAAACACTACTTTATCGCTAACATTAAAAAAATATGCCACAAGCCTGTCGTAATGTAACCACTCATCGCTGACCCCTGGCTGTCAACTACAGCATTATTCAATGGCACATCACACGCACGGGTGGTCATATAGGTTCTGTGACGTACGTAAGTCGAAGGCTATCCTGTAACCTAGCTAGATAGAAACGGTTTCAAACTTATGTTGGATAGCAGCTATTACTTTTTTTAACGTTAAATTTTTCCAGACCACGTTCCCTTTTTAAACGCCAAATGTCCGACAGACAAAACATTTTCTATTGTGTCTCGTTGTTTGGCAGTAAGATTGTATGGAGTTGACATAAGCTTTAGAGATGTCACGTGACGTCAGGAGTTTTACGATACAGAAAAGTTTTTTGTTTACGCCTGCTGATGAATGAAATTGTTCTAGTAAAAGAATTGCGTGATTTGAAACATCCCGCCTGTATTCCCCAAGGGAGTAAGTGGAGGTACAGGTTTAGATACTTACGACTCGTGTAAAACTAGCAAACAGCCACCCGCGACTTCGTCTGCTTTAGCTAATGAAAAATTATTAATGGAAAAACCAGTAAATTTACCTTTATCTCTCTTGATTTTGTATTTTTTGGTTATAATATAAGCATTTCTAAAATTTATTTAATAAAACTATTAGATAATGGTGTGAAATTGTCGGGCACCGAAAGATAGTCTCACTCTACTTGTTTATGGGCTAGGGCCGAAGCGGCCAGGTGTTTGTGATGGATGTCAAACCTTAGTGCATCCTTCATTTGATCCATTTCACTTTGCAGACTCAGCGCAGTCCTCTGGAAGGGCTCCACCATCACGTCGTACCTCTCCTTAGACAGATTGAACGACAGTTGAGTGCTGCAGGCAAACACTCGCACTACCTCCCTTGCGTTCAATCCCATGTTTGTGATTGGGCCTGAGGGGAAAATGTTAGGCTTAGACCCAGGTTAAAGCTATTGAACCTTTGAGCCATTTCTGAATATCGAACCCTTCGACTACTAAATCGGGTTAAACATAAACATTGGTCACAACTTTTAAGGTATGGAGAACCTGCTAGGTACCAACACTAGGGATCTTTTTCAAAGAGTCCAGCTCATCCCGCCTCTCCTCCTGGGCCTGCAGCGATAGGTCCGGCAACAGATCTAACCCATGGGATCGGACATTTGGTCCACTGATCGTCTGACATGCGGCAGATTTGATTCCCATCCCACTCTGCCTTTACAAAGTTAATTTATATATTGATAGTAGACAAATACGCTATTGTTTCTCACCGGCCACAACATAAGTCAAGATAACAGCCTTCAGAACACCTCGCCCAACCTTGCCACAATACATCGGCAGTATAAGCAGGCATATACATCTTACTTGTATAGATATCGCGTTTCCTATACCTGTAATAAAGCTAATGTAGTTTTGGTCAGGCAGAGGGTATAGTTGTTTAATAGTTAACAAGTCCACTATAACCACCTAAACTCTTTTCTTTTGTTTTTTATTATCCTATATTGTCCCACTCAAAAATCAAAATTAATTTATTCAAATTAGGCTGAGAATCAGCACTTTTTGAACGTCAAAACGTTTACATGAGACATTCCCCCTAAACGCCCACCCTTGACTATTTCCTAGTGTTTTTGCTGGGAAGAAGAAGCGGCGAAACGAACTCCCCAGCAAGAACTGCTGCAGGGCAAAAGCCTCCCCCAAGTCCTTTCTAGTATTCTTTTGCCGCGCCAGTTCGTGCTAGCCCTTATTGTATGAGTCCAGGTCGGCTCACCACTTCTTACTGCGCCGGCCTCATCGCCATGGTCCATAGCCATAAATATTTTTTTCTGTCTTGTAATAGTCCTACAACAACTGGGGAGTATGCTTGAATTCACTTGCATAGGGCATACAAGAATAGTCGTTGGTTGGTGCCTCATTCCTTTTTAAGTATTTAACGGGCCTCTGCGATTTCGCTTTGACCCCTCGTGAGCCTTCCAAAGGTCCGGGAACCCAGGCCGTTGAGTTATGTCAAATACATTAAAAAAAGGCTATTCATATTTAAATCATTGTTTACAATTTTATTTGTTTATTCCCCACCTAAAGAAATATCAACTTTATTCTCCTGTAAATTAAGTTGATTTCAGAATAAAGTTGTAGAGAAAAACTGATATGTTTGTGTGGGTTTAAAAAAATGTAGTTTTTTACATTTTTAGAAGCTACATTGCAAACGCAGGATAGATTTATAGCGCGGCATAGGCATAAGGTTCAAATGCCTACGAGAATTTGGCTCCATGATGATACTTTTAATTATTTATTGTACATAACAATAAAAGGATACTAAGATCATCATTATCATCCACCTGCCCTTAAATAAAATGCAATCAAAATGACTTAGATATCGGGTTTTAGTGATATTTTGTTGCCCCACAGTATGTGTTCCGAGCAGGAATAAATATCGTAACCCGTACCGTGCAACCATTGTTCATATTAATTATTTTTGTTGCACTCAGAGTAGGTGTAATAATTATATTGTATCATCAATCATCATCAATTAAACCACTTACCGAGCAGTACACTTAAAACTAGGGACAAATAAAACCCAAAATTATTAGGGAAAGGTATCCTCTTCAACAGATAATAATAATAAGCTTGTCCTAAAAAGAATCCAGCAAAGAAACTTGTGCATCTCAAGTTGCTGGTTTGGTTACAGTCTGAAAAGAACAGCCTGTACACTGGCGGACAGAACACACACAAGCATTTCACTAGGATTTCGCGTAAACAAACACACAAGCACATTTATAAATATTTGGTAAGTAAATATTATTTTCGTGAAATGTGTTGACGTGACTGACATAATATTTTTTTATCTGTGGATTTAAAAAGAAGTTTGTTTTTTGAGGTTTCATGAATTTATGTTTTCAGATTGTATTTTTTTTGTCTTTACTTGTCTTTGAGTATGAATAGTTACAAGAGTAGAGAGAGATCAAAGAAACGATAGATGGATTGTGTGAAAGATGATATGGCTAGGAAGGAGGTGACTTCCTAGATGACGGCAATTCGAGATGTATGGAAGAGAAAAGAAGAGATTCTGCGCCGGCCCCAAATAAATTGGGATCAGGGCAGGATGATGATGATGATTTTTGTCTTTACCTAGACAAACCTCGACCTTCTTCTAGAAAGAAATATTTTTGGTGCTGCTTTATCAATTAATTAGCGACTGCACAAGCACCGCTCGGGTACACAGGCGACGTCAAAACTTCTGCACATTTCTAAGTTACCTAAATATTGGAATATTAAAGAGTAATCTTCAAAAACAAATGGTCTAAATATCGTTAAAGCCCGCAATTCAATCCACTGTGTAATGCGTCTCCGATGTCGGTCACACGGCCAGACAGTACAGATACTATGCAATAGTAAATCTATTTTTCACTCATTTTAAAGTTTTAAAATAATCCTTAACCCCCAGGTATATAGTGGTGGGAACGATGTAAACCTGTTTTTTCATAGTACAGTTAGTGTTTCGCAAGATACCGTATAATGGAGTGGTTAGCAAAGCGGAGGAGAAAATAAACAAAAGCTTGTAGGACGTTTTCATTTAGTTTAACATGCTATTTACACGGGCTCAATTTTCTTTTGATGATGATGATGAAGGATGACGATCTGCGAAAGACTGCAGGCAGATGCTGGATGCGGCAAGCTGAAGACAGGGCGCTATGGCGCTCATTAGGAGAGGGCTATGTCCAGCAGTGGACTAGTATAGCCTGATGATGATGAATTTTCTTTTAATGTTTTTAATTAAATAATTTCGACACTTTGTCAGTAACAAATAAAAGTGAATTAACATGAAAATCCCAGTTAAAGTTTTGATTCAATCCACCCCGTTTTACCGGTACTCCAGACATCAAAGAAAACCACAACAAAATGTATAATCAAATTTATTATCGATCATTGTTTAGTATAATATTAGTCTTATAAAATTCAATACGTCTTGTATAGAGAACCTAGATATTTACTGAGATGAGTTAAAACGAAAATGCCTCAAGTAATTAACAGCAGCATTAAAAATGCCAATTTTACAATAAATTAACGAATCAGTAATCCCGCGACTTCCGTCCTTCAACACAGTTTAAAATTTTGCTATTTTAACTACTCCAAGCTGCTGTTCTATTACATAAATATTCATTTAGGTATATATAAAATGTTTTACTTCGTACATAACAATACAAGGGTTCACTTCTCGGTTATAACATTAACATAACTTTTATTGCTTTTCTATATCAATCTAGACAACCTTTCTGCCTTATACATACGTATTTATATAACAGAAAATATATAATATGATAAATGAAATCGCTAGCCGCGGTTATAGTCACCGAAATTACAGTACCCAGGCGTAAATATGACACTTATACCCATTTTCACGAAGACTAGACAACACCTAAATAAAAGCACTAATGAAGGCGTTTCCTACTGTCTTACAAACGTTATTTACCACGTGCTTAGGCTTAGATATGTACCGTCTGTATCTTGCACTTGTAGATAGTCAGTTGTTCGACTGTGACAGGAATTGCTTGGTCTAAGTACGTGCTAAGTAACGTCCATCAATCGCGACCTTAAGCGTTAGAAAGAGACGTGTCACTTGGTAATGAGTGACAGAGACAACGTTCTACTAAGACGTACTTTATTCAATAATCGATATGCCATACCTAAGGTCGGTCGTCTGGTACTAACAGTTAACACTAAGGGACAACTCACACTTATTCAGCTCTATTCAGGTTATGTCCATAGAAAACATCGATTTTGTATAGAGACGTCCGTGCAGCTGAATGGACGTGTACGCATATCATAAAAAACTGGTGTTTTCTATGGACGAAAGCTGAATTGAGATGAATAAATGCAGCTAGTCTCTAATACGACATAATTTAGGGTACAAAATGCCAAGGCAGTATCGACTATGCGTAGCAATGTAACAGTAACCTACAGCCTAGCTTCAATGCGTTTCTATAAGTTAATATCTGCCTTAATTTAAGAGAAGGATCGCCAACAACTAGAATCTTGACATTATTCTAACAACAGAGTTCAGAAAATCCGAAGGTATAACAAGTAATTTGGATAAGATGATATATTTATTTTTATATTTTTTAAGGCTGTTTGGGGCATTATCAATCCTACACTCATTTATAAGGGAATAACGTTATTAAATAGTTTCGTCTCATAGGGGTTTTTTCTATCCATTATTTTAAGCGAACTTTTAGCAAGACCTATAAAGTTAGCATAGTAAAAAGTGAACCCAATCTCTCGTCCCTCTATACATCAGGCTGCCTACAGTACTGTGACAAGACACATGACGTAACTATCTCGCATCACAAATGTCACAAATCAACATCACAAATTAATATCACAAAATACATAGATAAGTAGAAAAGGCTCCATATTCATACGAGCGAACGAAAATGCACGCACACATATACACGCTTCACGTACAGTGAGTGCGGGCGCCCTCGCGACAGTCATTTGTCCGACGTACACGTCACCGTGTGTGTGTCTTCTGTATCTATTCCATATTCAAATTCGTATCACCAATTGATGTTAATTCCACGTAGACAAATATCAATTTTATGCTAGTGCAAATTAAATCGATTTCACAATGACTATACTCCATTCATAATAACAGTAGAATAATTTGTTATAACTCCATCGGTATTTCCATTTTTAGCGTATAATAAGGTCCGTTATTTCAGGATTATTACAAAGCAATATTCTATTTCTTATACTTACTAATGTTATAAATGCGTATGTAAGATGGTTTGTTTTGCTTTTACGCATCAACTGATTTGTATAAAATTTGGCACACGGATAGACCATGATCCGGGTTAGGACATACATACTTTTTATCCCCCTCTACGCGGGCGGAACCGCGGGCATAAGCTAGTATGCATATTATTTTAAACACTAAAATGAAGTAATTTCAACAATAGATACTTGGTCGTTATTTTTCTAATGCTATAACAAATGGAGTGCTATTAAAAAGGTCATAAACATTTTAGAAGTTGTAGCGCAAACTGAACTTTTTGTGTAGGTGTTAAAGTTGTTTTTCCAAAAACACACATTTGTTGGATATCTAATGTGGCATCACAAATGTCTTGTCACAGTCGTTTCGGCTTCAGAAAGTTGTGCGAGTCGCAGTCAAGTCAAGCGGGTTGGAACAAATAGAAGCTAGGTAGCGACGTGGAGTGTTGTTACGCGAGAGCGATCGGCGGGTCTTCGTCGTCGCGTTCGGTTATCATCGGCTCCGGCTTGTCGACTACTTCGGGCACCTCGAGGATTTTTGGCCCGTAGAGAAGGAGGTATGCGCAGTGCCAGTCTCCTGCAACAATGTGTTATGGGAAGTGTGAAGATCAAATTTAAGATGGTTGTTGTTGTATTTTACATTTAGTAGTGGAACATAGTAAACAGAACATTAACTCAACATACAACATCTCACAATATATTTAGATACAGCCCTTTTTTCCAAATTTTTCCGTCTTTTTCCGATGCTTTTAAACTGTAAAAAATCATGATTTTTATCAAACCCAAAATAAATTAAATTTGAAGTAAGAAGTCATCATCCTCCTGCCCATATCCCAATTTATTTGGGGTTGGCGCAGCATGTTTTCTTCTTCCATACATCTGTCTTGCCGTCATATCGATAGTCACCTCTTTTCTAGCCATATCATCTTTCACACAATCCATTCATTTTCTTTGGTCTCCCTCTACTCTTGTAACCCTGCACATTCATACTCAAAACTTAAAGACTTTAAAATAAGTCTTGCCTTATTTTATAGTCTTTAAGTAAATAATTCAATTCTTTTATTAAAACCTCATTGGATTTGGTAGAGTAATGATTTTACAGTTTAAAGTGAAAAGACATCAGAAGAAAATCTGACGACAAATTTCATCTTTGAGGGGTCCAGAATCATGTATCGAACTCATAGTTTTGGTTAACGAGTCGATGTCCCTTCCTAACGTATTAGATTTTATTTGAATATGCTTAAAGGTGTCTGGCATAGATTACAACCTGTCATTCCTTAAGCGGGGATTGTAAATGATGATTGGTGCTTTATTAAAAAAAAAAAAAAAAAAAAAAAAAAAAAAAAAAATATTTGTTTTTTTTTTTTTTAAACTTTGCCCTACACTAGGAATTTCTCCTGTGTCATGGGTGCGTTTACAAACATTTAAAGTCACGTACACGAACAGCGAGACCCGGAACAACTACCTGTAGGCCATACAAATATTTGTACCGTGCGGGAATCGAACCCACGACACGCCGCACAGCAGTCGATCGCTCAGCCGCTGTGCCAACCGTGCCGTCGGAATATAGTTGCAGTACAAATGAATCTTGAACTTTGATCATTAATTACTTGTTAACTATTTTGGACCTTACTCCCTGAGACAATACATATCGTATTGTGTCAGGGAGTAAGGTCCACAGGCATACAAATCCCCACCAATCCACCGGGAGCTCAATTTAAATGCCGGTAACTATACAAGTAAGGAACACAGAAACGAGCAGAGCTTAGATGTCGGACATGTCGGATATGTCGGGACGGTTGGCGCAGTATCTGAACGATCAGCTGCTACGCTGCGTGTCGTGGGTACAGCATCCGGGTAGATCCGGGTCTGGCTGTTCATGTATGCGAGTTTAAATATTTGTAAACGCACCCACGATACAGGAGAAATACTTAATGTGAGGAAACGTTTAAAAAAAATGTGACGTCACTGACCGCCTCCGCTGAGCTTGAGCACCTCCTCCTCGGACACGGGCGACACGGCGTCGTCGTCGCAGCGCAGCCAGCTGTCCCCGCGCGCCACCCAGGCCACGTAGTGCCCGGACGACGACGAGCGGCCGCGGTGCGTCAGCACGGCCTGCAGACGGTAGTAGCCGCTGTTGTTGCTGCCCACGTCTGCGACAAGTACGAACAGATAATTAGCTAACAAAACACACCAGACGGAATGCGGGTGTACTCAATACCTCAGTCAAATCTAATCCATAAAATTCTCGTGTCACGGTGTTTGTGATTAAAGTCCTCCGAAATAGCTCGACCGATTTTCATGAAATTTGTGTGCATATCGGTTAGGTCTGCGAATCGTTCATCGTACATCTATTTTTCATCCCCCTAAATGTAAAGGGTGGTCCGGTCCCCTAAATTTCTATTATTATTTTATAGACAATTTTTTTGTTTTATTTTTTTATGACACACCATACAAAAATACATACAACCCTTAATTTTCACCCGTCTATCACCAACCTCTATATGGCAAAACAACGTTTGCTGGGTCAGCTAGTGTTGATATAATATCGATACCTAAAAAACATACCAGCAAAAAAAAAACGACCGTTGACTATCGGCATTAAGGCGATTGGCACACTGCACCATATCACGCAGAGTGCGTGTTCTTACGTTCTTTGCAGGTATTTGTGTTTGTATAGAAAACACGCGTAGTGCAACACACAGAAAACGCATTCACGCGCAGTTTCGTCGTCCGTCGACACGCACCCCGCTGCATAGTGCGGTGCAAGTTTGCCAATCGCCTAACCTACAGCAGAAAAAGAGGTTTATCGTTGTTCACGTGACTGCAAAAGCGCTAGCGTCACTTGGAGCGTCTTTCTAATCTCGCGGTACTTCGTAATACAAATAGATTTATTTGTAATAATACAGAAAAGTATGAAAATTACAATTCTTGGCCGCAATTCGTGAGGCTCGATGCAACACTATTTTAACATCACGCCACGACCTTTAGGAGCGGGTAAAACCGCTTAGTACTCAATAAAAACTGATACTAGCCACCCTCCGCAAATCGTTGGCTTTAAGAGGCCAAAAACAATTCTGAAGAAGCGTCTCACCATTTGGGAACCAGTAAGGTACAGCCCTCGTTGGGTCCTTTTTCTTAATTTCCTTTGAACTGTCGCCATGATTCTTTGAACTCAGAGATGAATCCAAATTAGCATCTTCTATTTCCTATAAAAATAATACGAAATGTAACTTTAATTTATGTGTGAAGTATTCTCACATAATAAGCTTTTCGTCAAAGTTGAATTTGTTTTTCATACAAAATGAAGACTTATTACAATTGACGAAGGTTGTTATTATTTTACATATTTTTTCGCATAATTGTGACAAGCGCGGGGTAGGTGCTTGGGCAAATGCATTTTTTTTCCTATTCCGTGTCTCTAAACTAGCCTTAAATAAGGGCTAAGGAGCTATAGATTTAAGGCTAAGACCTTTAGGGGCATCTTTTGGAACAGGTAGACAACTTTCTATCGCATTCCGAAAGATTTGAAAGAAATTCCTGAGACATTGGTTTATGTTTGAACAATTCACCTGATCAACAATGTAAATAACGTTATATAATGTTGTAGAAACAATTTTACAACATAAATTGCATTATTTGCATTGTTTGTGTGTTATGAAATCCCCGCTGGGCTGCTGATTAATATAACTGACAATCCGATGCTTGCCAAAAAGTGTTAAATAAATCAGAAAATGCATGAAGGAAACTTCACAAATCACCGGATTGTCTCCTGCCGGTTTTATAAAACAGGCCCATGGTGGTGACACCGTATTTAATATTGTTTTTTGTATATTGCCATAATAAGCATGCTTGGCGGGTAGATAGATGTCACACATGATACCGTCTGGTGAGGATCGTGGATAGACATTTGTTTCCACATCCACAATCCGCCAGTAACGTCCCGCGGGTGTTTTAGGAAACCCTCCTCCCTCCTCCTCCGTCGAGGACGTCTATATAATTGGTGCCTTTGAAAATTCTACCTTGAACTTGTTTCTCATGGGCATGAGTCTCTCCTGCAGCTCGGGCGAACACAGCTCGAACACGTCCAGCTCCAAGGGGAATTTCACGTCCTTCAAGATCTTGGCGTTGATGGACTCTTTTTCCTTGTAGTAGAAGCGCACGAATTGCACCGTTAAGTACGCTGGCAGACGGCTGATTTTGCTCTGTAAAGAGATATCGAGTGAAAGGTAACAAAATGATTGATTTTGGGAGAAAAAAAATGCGTAGCTGTTAAAGGGTATGTGGGTGACTTACTGTTTTCGTGTAGATTGCATCCCTTCCTAGCGTCTGTGACATTTTTGTGATTTGCTCCGACATTTTCTGTAACAAATAATTTGTACAAATTAGTTACCATATTACTCGAAAACAACTTATTATTATTCGTGATTTTTACTTCAATTCATAGATATAATGTGCTTGCTTCCCCGCGTGGTTTGTTGATAAAAAAGTAGCCTATCCCTAACCTAGTCCTTTCCCGGGTGCAATCTATCTCTCTGCCAAATTGTATCGAAATCCGTTCAGTGGTTTAGGCGTGAAAGACGGACAAACAGACACACACACTTTCCCATTTATAATATTAGCATGGATGTTATGAGAGGATACAGGTTATCGGTTCAAATAGAATATTGGTAAAACTCACAGATCTGAGCCCCGACTGCAGGTACTTGACGTCCTGTGAGATGAAGCAGGACAGCTGCAGGAAAGTCTCCTTGGTGCGAGAGGGAGCCTCGTCCGCCTCCGAGCAGACCAGCTCCACGTCTAGAGTGCCGCCGAAGTACTGCTCGATCACCGATGACCTGGTCACAATAAGCGTGAAATAGCCTATTATATTTACGATCAAGATATTATGCAAAATTGGATGATCTCCCATCATTAAAAAAAAGGGGTATTGAAATGAAGATGTTTATTTGTGTAAGAAGGTTTAAAAAACACTTTTACACGTCATAAAAAGGAAGTTAGTTAAAGTTAGTTAGATTTAGATTAGGTTGGTGTTTCCCTACATAACTATTCTGAGAAGAAACACCAAAACAAACTCAGAGGTCAGTCTCTTCAAAAGTTCTGACATTATTTTGGTCAGATCATGACGGTCTTTTGAAGAAAGAACCACACAGATATGAGTGGACTTGTCCAGTCAGTGCAAAACATTTGTCAGTAATTGCAGAATTCAATTCTCACTGGTATGATAATGGCTCAATTTACTCAAGGTAAAAAAAAGGGGTGATTCAATGGACGAGAAATATTTTCGCTCGAAACGATCGAGTGCATTTATTGATGGCTGTCGGCGATAATCATCATCATCATCATCATCAGGCTGCGTCATAATGAGCGCCATAGCGCCCTGTCTTCAGCTTGCCGCATCCAGCATCTGCCTGCAATCTTTCGCAGATCGTCATCCCACCTGGTCAGAGGGCGTCCTACACTACGTTTGTCGGCGATAATGTCACGCAGTTATCGTTTTGTTTTATTTCTCCGTAAGCACAGCAATCGCGCAGTGATAATTAATGTGCTAGGAGTTAGGAGTGCTAGGCTAAGAGTAAACCTGATGATTCACTGATGACGGGCAATGGACCACTAAGTATAATAGTACCTGTCAGGAGGAGTTTCGGGCGCAGACGGAAGCCTGGCCTGCAGCGCCCGCACGATCTCGGTCCAGCACTCGGAGGCGTCCTGCTGCGCCAGGCCGCCGCCGGGCCCGCGCTCGGCGAAGCGCGGCGCGGTGGCGTGCAGCGCGCGCAGCAGCTTGGCGGCCGCGCCCGCGCACGCGCCCGCGCCGCCGCCCTCCAGCGCCGACATGGTGACGCTCAGCGCGGACGTCAGCTCGCCCGCCGTGCCGCCGCCCGACGCTGATGTATGGCAATTAGGAATGTGTAAAAACAAGACATTCTTTTTTAAAGAGAACAAAAATCGGTAAACAGGATGATTAAAATGACTAGTGCACAAATAATATGTTTATTTTTTTCGACGTTCTATTTTGGTAATTATGAATTTTACGAGACACTTTCAATTTTTGTACACCTTTTTAAATCAGCTTCCTGAATATCACTCACATCTAATTAAAAATAACAAGGCAAAATTAAACCTATTCATGTAATAAAATATCAGACCTTTTTGGAAGATTACTATCTGATTATTACTATTTTAAAAACAGCTAGCCAAATATGCAATAAAATATAAAAAAAACGTACACTTATCATAACTAAGTAAGGCATTCTTAAGTTCAGGTACTGTCTTCAGGCACTGTACTGTAGCGTTCATGTAGCATGTGTTGCCCAGGTTGATCAGACCTTCAGGCAAGTCCATCTGAAACAATCAAATTACATCCAGGTTACAGGAATATGTCCACATAAAATCACTGAATACATTTAGCAATTGAAACAAAATAGAACAATAATATGAATAGAATAGAGAAGACATGAAACTTGATTACCACATTTGCTCAAAGCGTGTTGATGACTACAGACTTATATTCACTACTTGCTTTTGCGTTAGGAAGTGGGGGGTTAGAAGAGACAAAAAGTAGCCTATGTCAATCTCCATCCTTTCAACTATCTCCATTTAAAAAATCACGTCAATTCGTCGCTCCGTTTTGCCGTGAATGACGGACAGAAACACACACTTTCCAATTTATAATATTAAAGTATGGATTAGTTAAGGTTTCCTCATTATTTTGTCTTTCATCTATACAGATATTTCTATTAGACTGATACCAGTCTAATAGAAATATCTGATAGAAATGGTTAAGGTGTCCGCTTTATATGTAAAAGGTGGCGAGTATGCAACTGGACAGTTAGTAAAGTTTTAGCATAGCTTATGGTTACTTACAGCAGTAGCGAGCTCCGTCTCGTTCATATCTTCAACAAAGCGTGTCTGTTCCACGGGAGCGGCGGGCACGTCTTCCTCCTTGCTGCCCATCACCAGCACCAGAGCATTCTAGAATGGAACAAACACAATTGTAATTTATGGAGAAATAGTGCTGTAATTATGCTTACTGCCTTATTGTTTACATTTCTTTGTTTGCTGCTCTGAAGTAGGGATTGGAAAGCCTGGTTACAGAGTGGCAAGTTTACATGACTTGAAACACTAGGAAGTGGTGAAGGGGATTTTGAGGGACTGTATTATGAATATTTTTGACATTCAAAAAGTGCTGATTCTCAGCCAAATTTAACATAAAAATATTTTTTAAATATTATAATATTTAACACCTTAACTGCCAAAGAACAAGACACAATAGAAAATGTATTGTTTGTCGGTCATTTGGTGTTCAACATGTTAAAAAATATTTTTATGGTTGTTTTATTTTGTTTTTATTTTTGTTCAATGACAAAATGATCTTGATGATGTAGGTTATGTGAATGGTGTTTGAAGGTCAGTAACTAAGGCAACTGCCAAAAGTGACAACTGAAGGTCACTAGGATTGGCAAGTCCCAATAACAGCCATAATTTTTTTATTGCCATGGGCAGTGTTAACAACATCTTGTATTTATGTGGCTACTTAGTGAAATCATCATTGATGATTTCACTAAGTAACACTGATGTAACAAATCTTATTTATTTATTTTAATGTCACACAATAATTGGTTTAAGGTTTTTTTAGCAAATATCAAGCTTTTGCTCAAGACCAGATTATTGGAAACTGATAAAGATTTGTACACCAGCCATGGTCAAACATGTTGTGCCAAAAATATTGTTAACACATTAAGCATTGTACCATGTATTATTATCTACACATGTTCTTGCAAATAAATAAATCTTTAATCTTCATAATGATTAATATCAGGCTTTTTGCTAAATAACCCAGTCTCTTACAATGACAATTATATTTACTGCAACAAAGCATTAAATAAATAAATGAGTCATTGGCTTTGTCACATGTAGAATGTCAAGGTTATGCAGGTCATCAACTTTCAGTAGAGATAGTAATGATAAGTACCTAGTCACAAGAATAATGTTATTTATAATTTAAAATTACATTTCAATGTATGAATAAATAAATAATAAATAATGCTGGACAATCCACACAGCATCATCTAGCCCAAGCTGTGTTCACAAAACAAAAAAAAATAGTTTTTACTTGAAACCCAAATAGTTAGTGAATAGTTGTTTATATTTTAGAAATATTTACAATTTCTGTACCTTTTGCCAGTTTTACTCTACAAGACAATGCTGTGGGAATAGTTTTTCTAGTCTACTCTACAATTTATATACATACACAAACACACACACAAAATTAGAAACTCTGCCACTTACATTAGTTAACTTAAAGTTGGCCCAAGAGTCATCTCTCAGTGTGACTCCCTTGCAGACCACCTTCTGTCTCTCGGGCTGCACCCCGGTGAGGGCAAAGATCTGGGCCTTGAACACCACCGGATCATCATCTGTGTTCACCTCCACTCCAGGGTACAACTCCTTGCCCCACTTTACCTTTACTGTAATTGCTGAGATGATTAATTACTACATAGACATTGGCAGACGTTTTTTAAGTCTTAAATGGTATTTTTTGGCAATCTTAATTATGTATGTTTCTGATAACCTTGCAACTGCATAATTTTAGTGGAAAACAAACTTGAAATACAGATTGATTTTTAATTAATTTGATTTTGGGATTTTAAAGTTTAGTAAAGCATGTTGTCTTATGAGTGCGCCTTAAAGATGCCCCTCAGACCGAACTTATTTGATTACAAAAATGGATTCAGTATGTTTGTGGACATAGTTGGCAAATGTAATAATTATAATAATTATGTGGTTATAGCATTCATACGTACATTATACGTATTGTGTGTAGTTTTTAATCAATTCTATAAACTTTTTACGATGCTTAGACAAAAATGAGGTTTTATAGACAAGAAAACATTGCAAATGCCGGGTATGTTGTACGGACAAATACGGGCCGCGTCATGACGATGCACTTTTAATACTAAAGCCCCATCGTATCCAGTAGTTAGTAAGAGTATATTAACAAGTATTTTGCACAAATCATTTGCATTTCAAAAGGAAACTACGAAAAAATATCGAAAGTTAAAATAATGACAGTTGAAAAAGCTATAACCTCAATGTTATAAGAATGATGTAGCATTTTCTGAAAGTTACAAGTATTCAACTTTAGTATTTACCTGAAACCTTAGGCATTATGGATTATGTCCACGCAACACTGAGGTGTAGAAAACCAATAGATATTCACATAAACTTGCAAGAAATTGAAAGTCACGATTTGCATCCGGACTGATGACAAAATTCACAAAATTGACAGACGGAACGATCGAGGATGACAGCTCCTTTCATAGGTTAAAATAAATTAAAACATTCCACCTAACGCAGCAATGCGTTCAATTTAAAATATCACACCATGTGTTAACTGGATATCCATTCATTTTTTGTATTGTGTACCTATAGATTTCACACTGGAATTAAATTGTTGATTACGATCTCATAGAATATCAAAATTATAGAATATGACAAATATGTAGAAACAATATGAATTTAATTGAGACTCAGTAGAAATTGAACACATTTTTAAATCACCGAATTTTAACCCTGAAATGCAGGTTTTTACTAAAACTTTTTTTTGGCATATATAGTTTAAGATGTCGCAGAGATATTATAGTGAGTTTCAACAACACACAGAACACGTTCCATAGAGTATTTGTATGCAATCTAGTCCACATTCTTCTGATTCATGCATGCGCATGCAGCATACAAACCTATAAAAGCTCATTTGATTGTATAGACAGGTGAGTAAAATTTTCTCGAAGGTTTTTTCTCGTGTGATCGCACGTCTCACTACTTCACGCGGGAGCTACTCGTTCGATGAACTTTCCACCGGCGAGGGCTGCGCAAACGCCTCCAGGCGCGACATGCGCACGCCGCGCCGCCGCGCCAGTCTCTGTGCATATTCATCGCGTGTTGGTCGTCCGTACAATATTCAGTCGTATTTCCGCGATTTTCACACGACTTCAGTTAATACTGTCACTTGTACTAGTGCTATATGTGAAGTGATCGTAAAGTGTTTATTGTCAGTGGAGATTAATATTTTATGCAATAAAATCTGAATGCGGGATGATAATCGGACTTGTAAAGGAACATCGACTGCCGAAGCCTACTGTAAGTTTGCAAGCTGTTGTGGTTAGATTAAAGGGTAACAAGTTTATTACCGGTGGCACTACGGGTGTGGGGAAGTTGACGTTAACCGCTTATTATACATTTTACTATATTAGTAAATATGTCCATTCAAAACTTTGTATGAACCATGTAATAGAAACTGTTTAACACTGTTATTAATTTAAATACAAAATTGAACGCCCTGTACATAGACGTAATACGTTTTTTATTGGCGCCCCTTTACAAACTTCATGACAAAGTTACGAGGAAAAATAAAACTAAAAGTTACAAGGCCCAAAACCAAAATCCCAAAATATTAAATGGCAGCAATGGATCCCACA
Organism: Phlogophora meticulosa; assembly: GCA_905147745.2. NCBI lineage: Eukaryota > Metazoa > Arthropoda > Insecta > Lepidoptera > Noctuidae > Phlogophora > Phlogophora meticulosa. The sequence continues at coordinate 4,591,977 of LR990534.1, forward strand.
ATCCAAAATATTCCAATTTTAATAACTGGTTCTAAGGTACGAAAATATAACGAAAGAAGTAAAAATAAAACAAACCATTAGGGATGATGAATGTAAAGATCTGACCGTATTTTTTTCATTTTACCTTTCCAAATAAATCAATGACGCCCAAAAATATTCGTACAGTGATTAACACAAAGTCAGTTGGTTCAATCCAACCAAAACAAACTACAATCCAGCACAAGTGTACCTTAATATTAGCATGAGCACTGCTTAGAATACAAAAAAGGTTTGGGCAATCGCGAACGGATTCCTCGTGATGTTTTTGCCTTCGCTGGCGTGAGGAATTTATAATGCGGTACCCAGGACTTTACGTTTCATTTACCTGACGCTAATAGCCCGGCCGCCGTCCGCGCGGGCGCAGATGCCATAATGATAACATTTCGCTTTACTACTTACTTGTTCTTGTCGTGCTCAACGCTCCCCTGTACTTATGTTTTACTAGTACTTGGAGGTTTTGCACAGATAAATTCAGGCTCTCTAAAGTATTTTTGCACTATTAACCGCTTTAAAACAATCAGGTTGCTTACTTTACCTACCTACCTTTGAACATACCGTTACATTTTCGGCATCCTCAAAATCAAAGTCTGCTGTGGTTACGCAGCACTAAATGCATAAACAAATAGAAATATAAAACCAAACAAATCAATATGAATTTAACCATGATTACATTTTGATAACTCTAAATATTCATACAGTTCTAAACACCACAAAATCGTTGAAAGCCGAAATCTTAACTTGACTCAATAAAACATGATCTTCAAGCTCTTAATAATGAATTGATTCTCACTATTTTTGTCGATAAGTAATCATTGCTGATGAATGGAACTCCGAGAAAAAATGCGTTGAAAATGTTTGGACGTAAAAAGCTAAAGAATGATTTGTTAAGTGAAAGAATGATTGACTGCGGTATTGCGCAAGCCGTAGTTTTTCGTAACACTGGCTACGCACTTTCGCTGTAGCGTTTTTAGTTGATCGTTAATCGTTTATGGATTATTCAGACTTATTAAGTTAAACAGTTTAAAAACAAAAGAAGGCTTGATAAACATAATGTTGTTCTTTGAATTCGATGGGAAATCAAATAAATAAAACCTTTTCGCCAAATCAGAGACAATTTTGTAACGCATTCTGCAACTCCTTGCTTTTTGTATGGAAAAGAGGTTGAAGGCGTCTATAGTAGCAAATAAATTAGGTATCTTGTCAAAGTTAGGTTCTAATGTGTGATCGGATTGGTATTTCTCTGATGTTACCTAAAAGTTACCCGGTTAATGCCTGGATAGCAAAATGATGATCGTAGTACGTACTTATATTGTCAAATATTAAGGAACGCGCTGCTAATCACTCTCTAACTGCCCCTTTTACGCTTTTCGGATAACCTTCTTAATCTGTGAAAAGCCTGCGCAGAGTGAGAAGTTTTATTTAACCCTTTCGCTGCCCAGTTCAAAAATACGATTTAACTTGTATATCACAATTTTTGGCAAATTATATAATGCGTAGGTACATGGTAGGGGGTGATGGGCATGTTCACATCTCATCTATAGCTTTTAACATGTACGACTTGGGAAGCGAGTTCTGGGACATGAACAAACTCTTTTTCGACCCGGGAGCCGGGTGCTGGGCACTAAAAGTGTTAACATGATTAGAGTTACACAAAACGAATCATCTTTATGTAAAATAATTTCTGTAAAACAAAGCGAAATGTAAAGTGGCCAGGTACTTAAAATAAATAAAACTAGAGCTAAGATATTAAAAATGTAGGCATGCAAAATGTTAATAAAAAGCTCGTCTTGGGAAGGACACACTAGTAGTTGGCCGTCAATTGTTTCCTCTTTAACCAGTTTCTGTAATTAATTTAGTTTTAAAACGAGGCAAAACGATAATTATGTACAATCTACGTCCAATACTTTCTCGCTTACTTTAACTTATTTAGTTGACTTTAATACCGTTGGCAAGTTACTTATAGTATAGCCAATTAATACATGGATTTTATTTATCGTAGGTACTAATATGGAGAGTTTATCATCATTTGCGGCGGGAAATTACATAATACATATAAGGTAATATATAAAGAATTAGCATTCTGATTAAATGTGATGCTGACAATGCTGGAATGCTTCTCTACACGTTTCCAGATGACAGCGATGTGGAGGAGTATTTTGTCCCCTAAGTCTCCTTGATATACTCGTATTTTGCATGTTGGTACCTAATTATAGTTTTTGGGGTACCGAGCTTAAAAGAAAAAACACTTCTACAAAATCACTTTTTGTCCGTGTCTTACAGAGGTTTTTATAGAGATCTTTGGACCGGAATTTGATTTTGTCTTTGAATCTCGATGCGCACACAGATCGCTCGTCAAAGACAACAATTTTCTTTTTGGTAATGTCGTTGGGTTGGAACTTAAACACTTAACAGACCAGTGACTTTCTTTAGAGCAGTTTGAATTTAGAAAGATTTGAATTTTATTTTGTTTTTTTTACATAAGTTCTTAGTTTTGGGTAATATTCAATCCACCATAAACTGCGCCCCCCGTGAAATAAACTATACTTATCGGTCGGTAATTTTTCTCTAGTTAATCATGGGCATCTGGGTAGTCTAAGTACATATAAAGATTGGCTACTATTTTTCATTTCGATACAAGCAGTGACCTGATATACGGACCAATAAACACATTAACCAAAGAACAACACTTTGTAACCGCAAGACGATTAACCTTGTTGAGAGCAACGTGTTGCTGTTAGAGTCTTAAACCGTAACATTTAAATAACTATAGACATCCTTCCTTTGCATATCCATAACATGATATTCTGAACAAGATCTGCCCCGCGTCTATGGGTAGATACCAAATAACCTATAACGTTCCTCAAGAAATGGGCTGTCAAATGTACTTATTTTTTTTAAATTATACTTTTCCCTGAGATAAGCGCGCTCTAACAAAATATAAACAAACGAACTCTTTAGTTTTATTATATTTGTATGATGTTTAGACAACAAAATATTCTAGATTTAAAGTTGTTTGAATAAAAATGCACATATTTTAGACCACGATTTTTTCCGTATGTCTATTTTCGAGAATTTAATACAAACAACATCAAAATTTACGATAAATATATCGGTCGGTATCGTAAATTTTAATTTCAAGATGTTAAATCTGCTGCATTCAATAATAAACAGATTTAGTTGGTTTTACAAATATTTAGTAGCTAATGGCAGTAAAAAGTTGGGTTAAATTTAGCTGCAGTTTTTACACGACTTGGTGATCTAGGTGATCACAATGTAGAGATCTAAAGACTCATACAGAGATTAATTTTCTTATGATATTGACACATCATCTGCCTAGCCTCTTCTTCTCTTCATCTTACATGGAGCGACTGGCTATCTGACCTCCACAACCCAGTTATTGGGTAACATGAACCTGCTTGTCGTTTTCGTACTTGTGACCCGTAGCGACTGTCTAAGATACACAAATGACAGCCAGGAACAACGGCTTACCCTGCTTTCCGAGGCACGCAGAGGTCTCGGTACGTAAAGTATTGGTGACCCACCTACGGACCGGCCTCGGTAAACGTTGCTTAACCTTGAAGATCGACCCTTGTGGCTGTTATTCGATACTTAGGAACGAACCCAACTCACACACAATATATGTTGTCATATTGTGTACGGGGTTTTTTTTTTGCTTTCGTTTCTCAAAGTATCGTTACAAAGAAGGTCAAATAAGCAAAGTTTTTTACTTTTTATTGCCGAACGCTAATTTTTATGTCTCACGGCTTCGATTACATTTTAATAGTCAGTGAAACTATCAATCATACTTTTTACATGTGGTTCTTAGTAACATTCAATGGCTTTCTCGAGCTGTTTTTGTTTCTCTTGACATAATGGCTTAGTATTAATGAGAGGGTTGCTTGTTAATTAAGAAACTCATTATCTTTTATGTGCGCAAGTACGTATAGTAAAGGTCTCTCATTTACTCATGCTTAATTTGATTTAAATTGCGTCTTTTCGTTAGGAAATATTGAGTAAAAAGTAACCAATATCAAAAATCATTTGTTCACATTAGGCTTAGAATCAGCACTTTATGAACCTTAATAATTGCATAAGACAGTCCTGTAAAATGCCCGCTTCTCACGACTTCCTACTGTTTTTGCAGTGAAGATGAGTGGCGCAAAAAACTCCCCAGCAACTCATCTATCGAAGAAATGGCTTAACAGATTCCCCAGCAACATATTCTGCCGGATAAGTTCGAAGAACTTAATTCTATAATACGATGTAATTAACATATAAATCAGCTAGCTATATAAATCATTACATTAAATAATTTACCACTTACTTATTAGCTAACATTCTCCAACATTTCAAAAATTAAATTAAAAACTAAATTCAAACGTAAAAAGATTAAGAATGACTTACAAAAGACTTAAAAGGCGAAATACACACATATACTTCTTCCTCTCTATTTGTAATTAAAAATTAGTATGTAACGATCATAGCAGGTAGCGTTCTGTACTTTCTGCCTACCCCATGGGGAAACGGCGTGAGTTTATGTATATATGTATGTGTGTGTGTAAACGCTTAATTATGTTATAAAATAAACCGCATTATTTTTTACCGGCAATTAGAAAATCACCTGTCAAACGAAGTCTTTAGCAGTCAACTGTTAAATATGTGCTAATTACAAAGCGCCGCCGCCGCACCGGCGCAAATGAGCGTTCGGAAAAGTATAGCCAGTATAGCGTGTTTATGTGTCACTATTATTATGAAAGCGGGAGAAACCAATAAAATGTGAAGAGTTTATGGACAATCTTAGGTTTCTCTAGTGTTTTAAGATGGTAATACTACTTATGCCTATTCCCCTATTGATAGATATTTACCGGACCCATTTGGTGAAGCCGTGAGACACTAAGAATAAAAAATATATTACTTATTTTTTCGATTCAGTAATCGAAACATAACAACACCAACGTATTGTCATTGTGTGCCTGACCCTGTACTAAATAAAAGTTTTTTTGTCTTTCAATATGTAGCTAAGAAATGGAAATTTAGTTAAGTTTAGAATACCTTTCCACTGTTCTTAAAGAGTACTATGGAATCAACCCTGAAATGAAACTAGCTGTTACCTACATTTTGTTGAGTAATGCGAACATAAGTATGTACTGAACAGCAGATTTTTTTTTATATTTCGGAGTTGAGCCCCTTAGTAATAGTTGTTGATATTCATACTTATGAATATCAACAACTATTACTAAGTAAGTAAAGGTAAGTACTTACTTACCCTCCTCAAAGATAATCAGTGAATTGAAAGGAACCATGTAGTACAGACGCCAGCACATCAAGCTACCCCAAACTGTCAGATTTTCCCAATTGAACATGATCCTTATGCTTTTGTAATAAAGTTGAAAACACATCAAAGAAATTTGACACATTGTGGTAGCTTGATGTGCTGGCCTATGTACCGTATAGGCAAAGAAGAAGATTTAACGATACCCAGTAAATCTAAGATACCATGTATACAGTATACCATGCCAGTAATATATCTACTGCTAATTACAGTGTTGCCAACACTTTCTCTCCTAACCTATGACTACGCTTGATTTATCACAATACGCGTAGAAAATATCATGTAATAATAAATAATAGTAGTATCGGTTGTGAGAATATCGTAATCTATGCAAGATGTACCATCATAATACCTATTGGATTAAATAATAAGTGTCACACTTAAAAATGACGAGCTAACAAATTTTATTTACATAACATAACATTGCTTCGACTGCTTCGTTGGTCAAGTGGTTGCAAATGCGACTGCTGAGCATGGGGTCCTGGGTTCCATTGCCCGGGTCGAACTTTGTGTTACTGGGATTATTCACTAGGAGTTTCTCAATAGCAGCCCGGAGTCTAGATATGTGGCGGGTTGGTGGCAATCAGCTCACCCCCTATTATATGGGACTTAAAAACAACTGGTGAAATGTGGCTATAAGGTGAACCTCTGCCCATCCCTTCGGGAAATACAGGCGAGATGTTACAAAAGATCTTCTGAAGGGATCCTCTGCCTAAGCAGAGGATCCCTTCAGAATACACACAATTACCAGTTATGTTTAATTCCTATATAACAGGGCGCGAGCCTATTGCCATCAACCGGGCAGAAATCCAGACTTCGGGCTGATACTGGGAAATTCCAGATGGGAAAGGCCAATAACACTTTGTTCACGGTATTCAGAAGCCCGAAAGTCTGGCAACCAGTCTTACCAAAGAGTATCGATAGGCGGGTCGCTCCATGTAAAGTATTCGGCTATATCCGTCATTACTGGAAGCCGACATCAAGAAAGTTGAAAAAAGGTAGATGATGATTTTAAGTGAATTTCTAATTACAAGTCTGAGTAATTAATAGATTTGGTATCGTAATTTTTTTAACACACTATAGTGAAGATGGAATCTTATTATCCTCGCTCACTGCAGTGTTGTTATAGAAAAACCACAAAAACAAAGCGTTACTATACGAAGCGTACACGTGAGAATTTTCTTGATATTAATAACTAGCTGTGCCTCATGGTTTCACCCACCTTTAAGGGTCGTAGCGTGGTGCTAGATGAGCCTATACCGTCCCTGTTAAGACTTGGGTTATCAAATGCAAAAAGATTTGTTTGAAATCTGACTGGTAGTTCTAGAAATCAGCATAGTTTTTAATAAGTTTATTTGTACATAAGAACAAGAAAAAAAAAGAACATTAAACACTGGGTTGTACAATCTAGTCTAACATTAATGACAGGCTTCCGACCCCTAAACTAGGTAGACCTGTATCTTAGGGGTCGGACACAAAATTAAAATAAAAGAACAAACAAACTCTTCAGTTTTATTATGTTGATAGGTATAATTAGAAAGATTAATTCAGTTAGACAATAAACGAAATAATGAGAACAAAAACCGTAATATTTTATTTATTTTATTAATTTTAAGAAAACTTACAGCTAGTACAGACGCCAGCACATCAAGCTAAAGTTGAAAAACTATCATATACATTTGAAAGATTGGGGTAGCTTGACGTGCTGGGGCTGGCCTTTGTACAATTGAACAAGCAATGAAATATTTGTGTAGAAGATGGCCAACTACATGTTTCTAGTTATAAACATAATTATGTATAAACCAGACAGCTAACAGAAACAATGGCTCAAATTCCGTAAAGAAAAAAAAAAACAAATCAAAAAGTGTAAAAGTTAACTATACATTACTATAACTATAACTATAAAAAAAATGGAAACAGTTACACATATTTTTCTTTAATATCTGAATAGTAGTGGTAAACATACGACAAGCTTTTAAAATATATGAGTTTTATCTTAATATGTGTATAGTCAACTGCATGTCTGTGGTAACACTTTGAACTTGAGTTGGCCCAGCTTAGTACGGATTTTTACCCGAACAAGAAGCCAGCTTATACTGGTTTTGTTACCACTAACGTGCGGCCTAAAGTACATATTCAAGCCTCAAGCCTTAACATATATCTTCTAAACAGAACGCGTATTTTAAACTTTTCTTTTATACGCCTTCAAATGAGCTACCGAATCAAATTCCCCCAAAACTCATGTAAGTTGAGATAACATAATGGTATAAATTCGGCGGTGGCTACTGGGTCGACGTCCAGAGGCGTCACGGTTCACGCTCCGTGGCTTCGGCTCCTTAACAAACTATATCATATTCGTTACCTATGTTTATTACAGTACTGTTACTCGAATTCGAGAGAATTAAGGATTTTTTTTGTACCAAATTCAATGTGTAGAACAAAAGACATCAACGCGCTACGCTCATTGCGAGTTCAAATTAATTAAAAGATTGCAACCTCTTTTATTTAATTTTAGCAATGAAACTAGATATACTTCTTACTAGCTTTCAGCAAATACCAGTACTTTACATGGCCTGACTGTCTATCTGGCCTCCACAGCCCAGTTACTGGACAACACGGTACTGCTTAGTAAGACTGGTTGTCACATTTTTGGGCTTATTACTACCCGTAATGACTGCCAAAGACCTACAAATGACAGCCGGGACAAATGGCTGAACGAGTTTTCCGAGGCACGGAGGAGTTTTAGGTGAGTGTACTTGATGGAAAACAGCAAGCGTAGATTAACCTTTGATCGACCCGTGTGTCAGTTAATTAGCCCCTCAAACGACCTCGAAACTAGATAGAACATAATATATATCTTCTCTTATTCAATCGGTCCCTCATTACTGAGGATTGTGGTCACTGGACCCCTTTAAGCGGACAATAGAATAGAATAGATTTATTTATTTGCAATGAATGTAGGTACATATTATTAGGTGTTACAAAGTTTTATGGTTCCTTGTACATTCTACCTTAATTGGCATGCAAATTTACATTTTAAAAGAATTTAATAAAACTTATCATCTAAGAATTCTTGTACTGAATAATAACACTTGTGCAAAAGTAATTCCGTAACATGCTTTTTAAATTTAGTTAGTGGTTGTTCCTTGACATTATTTGGTAACTTATTATAAACAAGTGGTGCCATACAAATAACACTTTTTCTTAAAAGTGCAGTCTTAAAGACACCCGTGCTTAAAAGATTTTTATATTGGGATCTAATATTTATTGTTCTGTTTCGAGTTTCTTTCAAGGTGGTAAACTGGTGAGAATTCGTTTTAACAAATATACATAATTCCAATATATAAAGACATGGGAAGGTTAACAGTTTATGAGACTGAAATATAGGTAGACAGCTGTCAGTTACTTTTATACAATACAATCTACCTCCATAGACTCCGGTCCAAAGATGCCATCAACACGCGCTGAAATTTGTTTGAGGACATATCTTCTTTTGCTAGGTCAGACCATCGTGTTGGCGAACAACTTTTCCTTCGGTATTGCTAACAGTGACCAGCTTGTCGAGGCTGCTGTCTCCCATTCTCAAGAATATAAACAAAATAATAGCTCCAAATTTGGCTCATAAACAGCTGTAAGAAGGCATTTTACAAAGTTATTATGATGTAACGTCGGCAGTTTAATGATGAATACAAACGAGGTCCAAGTTTTATCACCTCCTCTGACATAAACAAGACAAATGACATGCAACACGTAATCTACCAACATGTTCACATGCCATTTAATTCATCATTACCAACGTTAAGTTAATGTGACATTTCATTACATAAAACCTGCTTGTTCATTAAAATTGTTATGTCACTTTTTTACAATGGGTACACTCGATTACATCTCGGCTGTCAAAAATTATAAACGTGATGTAATATTATGTAAAATACGGAAACGGAGCACGGAAGCTTCCATAGACATCAATTTACTTATTTATGGTGGCCTGTTGTTGATGGACTGGTATAGTTAAAGTAAAAGTAGGTTGTGATGATTAAACTTTTATAAGTTAGGGCCATTAGCTCGGTAATTTAATGAGAGTAAACTTTCGATTCGCTCTGGTGTGCAGTTATTTTGCCCGCGGCGTTATGATTGATAGAACTTCAATCAAATTTTGTATAATTGATAGTTTAATTAATGTACGCCTTAGGCTTGTTGATGAACTACATACTCTTATTATCGCACTTGCATGTAGAATCTAAAGAGCTGCTGTCAAAATATTCGACAGTACATTACACACATTTTTTTTGTTTTTTAAATTCAGGCCCCGCTGAAACGCTTCAATTTAGATGGACGTCATTAATACATACATATAATAATGATTCTTATACAGTATAATAATATGAACAGGCAAAAGGCATTTTTTTATTATTTAAAACGATTTTCAGACAGTACCTATATAACTGTCAAAGTATGATATGGCTAGAAAGGAGGAATAGAGATGCATGGAAACCACATGGGCACACTTTTCAATCAATATTTTAGTAATATCATCAATAAAACAATTTCAATACAAAATATGTAGAAGAAATTCGTTGATGAAAGCAGACGGTGAGAAAATACTTCTCTGTCTAAGCTTCACTTGAAAGCTTTTATGAAAGTATCCATTGGAGAATGATTGCAAATCGATCGTTATAGGGCATAAACAGTCTAAGAATAGTAAGACCACCCTGTAGCTTCCGTTCTAAGTCGTTAAACTGGATAAGGATATCTTATAGAAGCAGTATCCGTCTGCGCATGCTTGATAGACACGGCTTTTACAGATGCAATCAGAGATAAGAGAATATTTGCCAAACAGTAAATATACTCAATACTTTATTAGAAATGTGAAAGTAACTGTCTGTCTGTCTGTTTATTACCTTTTTACACCTTAACGGCTGGACAGATTTTTTTTTTTTTTTTTTTTTTTTTTTTTTTTTTTTTTTTTTTTTTTTTTTTTTTGGAATGGGCATCTCGCAGTTTATCCTTTAGGGATATTTACTGCTCAACCGAACTTTCCTGTGGGGGGCTTAATTAAAATTAAGGCCTCCAGCCAGGCATAAAAACTTATAAGCTAAGCGACTATCGCTAAGGGCACCCCCTGCGGGGTACGAACCTCGGCTTAGGACGTCGCTGAAGAGGACAGCAAGGGACAGGCTGGATCTGATTGTTCCATTATTTAGGGACATTTTAAACATTAATCGGCTCAGCTTCGCGGGCTGGCTCTAGCAAAGGGTCGGGAGGGGGGCAATGACGGGGTCGTCGCGACGGGCCTCGGCGGCGAGGACGGAATGTCCGTTTTTGTTTGCGAACAGTGCTGGTGGCCCTATCGCTCTCCTGGAGGAGAGTGATAGGATCATCTGGCTCTGTGAGTGTGTGTTTCGGTCTTCGAACTGTGCTTATTCGCGAGGGAGTGTATCGGACGGCCGATGACACTAAGGGGTTAGGATGAGCGGTAGAACAGTCCATGAAGCGCTGGGTGAGTCGCTTCATGAACTGTTTCACCGTAGGTATTTTGAGATCTACATGGAGAGTCTCATTTCGGACGTAGAAGGGGGCTCCCGTGACTCTGCGCAGGAATCGGTTCTGGAAGGACAGATTAAATGGACATAGCATACTTTTATAGCGATAGCCGATTGTAAGGTCCCGAAATGGAAATTATGTATTTTCCTAACTTGTCCGCTGTTCTTTTCTGATTAATTTCGTTGCTGGATCCAAGACAGTTGAATCATTTCTCCGGGACTGGTCGACCTTCATTGACTTGACGCTTTTCTGGTGGTCACCACTGTTGATTCTGGCTTCCAGGAGTGGCTTTAGATGAAATAGAGTGGCAGGCTTCTCCCATTAAAAAAAAGTAAGTTCCCGTCGACAAAATAAATGCGGACGAAGCCGCGAACAAAAGCTACTAAAGTATAAATTGTAATCATATTGATCAATGACTTAGGTTGTGATGGAGAGGAATGTAGGTGTAGACGGTTAATTCAAGCTTATTAGTGTCAATCTAGATCAAATTGGATTAAAGCTGAATACCTGAATATCGATAAAGGCGTGTAAGCTGTAGCTAGACCCTTGCCTCTCAAGCCGGATGTTAGGTTTAATCCGGGAAAGTACTTAGGTGATATTTTCAATTAATTTGTACTTTATAAATTTATCCAAGTCGCTGACATCGGTGAGGGAAACACCAACCGTACCGATTAATGTAAGTTCGAACTTGCCAACCCACCTTGACCTAGCGTGATGATAAGCACTCGATGCTTCACTGAATGAGAAGAGGCTTTTGCCATTGGAACACCTTCTGATATAATTTATTTATTTAATCATTTAACTGGAGCAACAAGACTCATAGTGTTAGTAACTTTGTACTTAAAAACTATCTTAGTGATACACTTACAAAGACAAAACAAACTACATACAGAAACCGATTGTGATATCATTTCTACAAGGTGACAGGCCCAAAACCGTGCAACAGTGGTTCAAAACTTACAATCAAGCCTGTTAGCTAAAAAAATAAAATAGGCTAAATTATCAGGCTAGTATCATACAAATTATCATATATTTGCCTAGAGAAAGTGATACTGCCGGAACCCTGTGGACTTTTTGTCAGATTCGCCAATGTAACAAATATAAATGCATGTTTACCAATCATTCTCATTAGCAACCAGTAGTAGAAAGTAAACATACGTATAATTGCCTGGTTTGTTGTAAGTGTTATTGTCACGTAGCCGTCTGACGACTGACGTGGGTGCAGCACATGTCAGTCAGTCACGGTTGGCAGTGTACGTACTCTATATGACAGACTACACGTTGTATTTTTATTTATGCCTATGGCATTAAGTCCGCCTCTGTACATTTGTGTGCTTAAAGTATTAAATAAATAAATAGATGCTGCTCTTAGTCTAGACTTATCAAAAGGGTTATAAAAATATTGCCCCACTTTAGGTATTTCTCCTGTATCGTGGGTTTGTTACAAACAATCAAAGTTACATACACACAGGCAGACCCGCAATAGGACCAGCAATAGTTCTTGCGACTTCTAGACCATCGAGGCTGATTTAAGCATTAAGAGTAACAAAAACTAAATCTTCGTGCTATTTACATCTCCTCCCATCATCAAAGACAGGCCATTCTATAACTAACCACGGAATAACTTCAGGAATACCAAAACTCGAACAAAGGCCAACAATCCCGGTTTAACACACTGCTGCCCACGCGCAGGTTTTATTAAGCGTGTACGATATAAAAACTTGTGCGGAACAGCAGATGCTAACGCGCACCTGTCGCGCGAACGGGGAAGTTCGATTCCTGTTTAGAAGTATACCTTTCAAAGAACAATCTACAGTCTCTAAACAAAGAAATCTCTAAATCGAAGAGTTGTGATAAGTGCTTGAACACCTAGGCATGTCATGAAATACTAAACTTTTCATTTTAAGGCGTACAAAGTTTATTAATATAAGTAGGTGTCATATGCAGATAGTGAAGCGAGAAATAGTTTTATTGGGTTGGGAACTGTAATTTTATGACTTTCTGCATATCAGTAGACTGATGAAGCTTAGTTGAGTATTGTCAGACTATTGATGAACAGAAATTTAATCAGTTAGATAAATCTGCTCGCTCGGTCAACTTCTGCGTTTACTGTATCGCATATTTAAGTTTTGAGGTATCATTGAAGTGTACTGAAATATTGTACTTTGTACCGTCGTATGTCATGTACAGTAGACTGCATGTCAGTGAACACTTCGACCTTGAGCGCGCCCAAACGTAGTACGAAGTTTCATTAAAAGTTTGGGCCATTTTATATTGGTTTTCTTACCACTTTCGTGCGGCGGCGTACCGTACGTAAGCCACCGATATAAGGGAGGACTTTGGCACGTCTAGCCATGAGAAGTGATCATATGATCTATGCTTAGTCCGTTACAATAATATTATGATTATGCTTATCTATCGTCTTTGCGGATGTTTGAATACAAAAGAAGATATGAAAATAATGTTTTTACAGTAATGTACATATTTGTGCGTCAGATTTTTTTTACAGTTTCTGTTAGTAGGTATGTTTGCTAGCAGACAATTGAGTGTGGCGTTAATAAATAAACTGGTTTTCGCAAACTTACATTCAGCTAGCCAGCCTAATTGAATGAATATTTAGGATGTAGACTCAAAAGCTCTGCTAGAAAGTAGTATCGCAGGCCGCACGTCAGTGGTAACAAAATCTCACCGTGGACTCAGATTCTATTAAAACTCCATATTACGCTAGTCCAGCTTAGGGCTTGTTAGGAGCTTATTGTTCAATAGGTCGGTAATTGATAGACAGTACCAGCAGAATCATGGGAGTATACTGTTTTATCCAAACATTAAGTAGATATAAAATATTATAAAAAAAACAATATAACCACCTTAGAGCGAACACGTTTAAAAGTAAATTCATAAGAGATTTCTCAAGAAAGTAACATGATTTATAGCTTCACGTCAGAAAGAAATGAAATGGTATTTATTTCTGTAAGTTGGTTTTTCCAGACATTTTTTACACGGACAATATTAAAAAAATAGACCGGTGTCGCCGCGCCGTCATTTCCCGACTGTCTGATACCTGAGAAGAAATGCTGAAACTAACTCTTAGTCTCTTTTAAAGTACAAACATTATACCGATCATCATCATCATCGTCCAGTCCTTATCCCAATTTATTTGGGGTCGGCGCAGCATGTCTTCTTCTTCCGTACATCTCCATTTGCCGTCATCCCAAAAGTCTCCTCCTTTCAAGCCATATCATCTTTCACACAATCCACCCATCTTATACTATACCGATCATATTAAGATATAATGTGAGTCTAACTAACTATTCTGATAAATAAACCATACAGGTTTCGATACAAGTCCTAGACAATTAAATTGAACTCACATCCTTGTAATTTTAAACCGCATCAGCTCCCACAGTTTAAGATCAAGCAGGTGCAAACAGCTACTAAAATAAAAACAAGAGAGCGCATGACAGATGCACATGTTATTGGGTCTGTAGTCGCATGTTTACGGCAAGGGCAGTCACCTGCGCGTGCGCAAGGACGCGCGCCATTCATGAACGGGTTGGTTTCGACACCAAGCGTAGATTGCATTGAATTAGTGATCTGGGAATTTGGTTGAAATATCTATTTATTTATCAATACGGCGAGAAGTTCTTAACACACGGAAAAACATTGATCGAAAGGTTTTAAGCACAAAAATTTGTAAAGAAGTTTGTAAAAAAGTGAATTATTACATTTAAATTTTAAACGTCATTGGGATAGATAGAAATCACGACGTTTTACAGTTTTAAATATAAAAAAACATCAGAAAAAACAGTGAAAATTAGGAAAAAACCGACAAAAATTTCAACGCCGGTGTGTCTGTATTGAAGTCATGGTATGAGGATGTTCGTCGATGTCCCTTCCACTAAGTATATTATGGTACTCGTATTTCAGCCAAATAAAAAGAATTTTGCTGTAGTAATCAACAATCTGAACTCGCTTAATTAACCATGATCTGTCACTAATTATTTTTTAATTTCAAACGGTACAGGTGTCTGTCAGTAATGACTTCGTTTTACAAATCTAGTTTCACTAATATCAATAAATAAATGATTGAAAGTACGCGTCAAATGGGTAAACTTAAACATTGTCAACAACAATTGCAGATAAATAGTTTCTTTACTCGAAAATAAAGAGCATTTAGCAAATGAATGGAGAGTCTAAGTTTATGTGTTGCCAACTTGCCAGTCTCCGTAATTCTAATAGACTGCACCGTTACCGCTTTCAATGCGCGTTCTAAAACATTAATCACTTGAAGTTATTGTCCATTTTATGAATCGTTTGCATTCCACGTCTTTTGTCTCTGGTTGCCTGAGATGAAAATGTTCACTTTATACTATGTCCCGTATGCATTTCCTTTTTAGGTTACGCCTGTTAGAACTTCAGACAAATTTCCTTCCAGTCTAGACGTTTTATGACCTTAACAATGTTGTTGAATGGCTAATGGAAATCTATAAAAAAAAAATAAAAAATAAATAAATAATGCTGGACAATCCACACAGCATCATCAAGCCCCAAGCTAAGCAGAGCTTGTGTTATGGGTACTAGATGACTGATATACTTAATACGATACATTACATAGATATATATTTTTTATTATACATAGCAAATACCCAGAACACCCGGAACAAATCTTTGTAGATCGTACAAACATTTGTCCCAGGGCGGGAATCGAACCCGCAACCTTCTGTGCCGCAGGCAGACCTTCGCCCGCCGCGCCACATCGTTCGTCATCTGTAGAAATATAATAAAGCTGTATGTAGAGCTGGTTTGTGTGACTATTTAAAAGCGCTTATATGTGGAACAACTACTCGGATTCAATAAAATAATTTTGCTTTTCATAACTTCTTAAGAAGGTTATAGAGGGATACCCGGGCAAAGCTAGTGTCCAAAAAAGTTAAATTCATAAAAAATGAACTTTTTAGTTCTTCAAGATCTATGGTTGGCTGTACCGTTCGCCTGGTTACGAGTACTTTTTCTTTGACTCTTCATTATTTTGATAATTTGAGCCATAAAAATACACAAAGATTAAATTAAAGAGTCCGAAAGTGGATTGGAACAACTCAGACAACCAACAAAATCATTAATCGTTCGTTCTCACATAACATTTAAATCTACATTCATATATTTGTTCACGTGCCAAGCAAATTTCAGGGTCTGTTTTCACCTCAGACGTGTGAGTCCAGCGCGCAGTAACGACCCACGCACGGAGGAGCGAAATAACTGTGGTTTTACTGGGTCAGGATTACTGCAAACAAGTTTACTTTATACTCGCCTTTTAAACCCTCTCGTGATGTGAAATGTCAATGGAACTTCTGTACAGACCACAGCTGTAGAACGGATGGTTCCAGTTCGGTACGAGTGTTTGCTTTTCATTCCAAATGCGTTCGAGGATGTTTACATAGAATTATCCTTGTGATGTCAGTGGTCTCTTTACCGTTATGTTGGCACCGTGTAAGTCAAGAAGTGGAACTCGATTTTATTATTTTGGGCGCTTGTACAGACGCCAGTAGATAAACGTATTCCCAAACTGTCAAATTTTCCCAATTGAACATGAACCTTATTCTTTGTAACTAAAGTTTGAGAACGATCAAAACATTTTGACAGATTTGGGTTGCTTGATTTGGGTTGCTCGGCCTCTGTACATAAGGTAAATTCACACCGTTGTCTATCAAATTGGTATCTTTGAAATGAAATGATTTTTTTCTAGACTTACACTTTAGTGTAAGTTCAATATTTTTAAAACTAAATGGCGCCGGCATTTCTTACTCGACTGATGCCTAAGAAGAAATGCCGAAACCAACCAGAGGGCATGGTCTATTTTAAAGTGCATTATAGTTACACTATGTGAGCCTTGAGATCCAGGGCAAAGTTTGGAAAGTTCTTTTGGAGAAAGCGCCATTGGAGCTTTAAGTTGACCTATCCCAACAAACGGGATGCATGGATCAGTCGTGTAGCTCATTCCTACTTTAGGGAGCTCACTCAACGACCTGCCAAGCACCGCTGTCAGACCTGCAGGACATTTGCGAAGTCCACAAGGCAAAAAGTATCCAAAACCATCGCATTAGTTAGTTTAGCATTGTATAATATAGGTAAATACATATATTTTTTCTAATGTTACTCCACTCTAGGTATTTCTCCTGTATCGTAGGTGCGTTTAAAAACATTTAAACTCACTTAAAAAAACAGCCAGACCTGGAACAACTACCTGTAGGCTATACAAATATTTATTACAAGCGGGAATTGAACCCGCGATACGCAGCGCAGCACCCATTCGCTCAGCCACTGCGCCCACCGTGCCGTCGAATTATTCATAGATATTAAATGAAATGCAAGAACGACCAAATTATGGGTTTTGATTTATCTTTGCTCGTGCAACATATATGTAATGTGACTTTTAATCAAAACTACAGTTCGCTATTTATAATAACTAGCAAAAACCAAGCATGTAACTACTCGTAGATTAATTACTAAGCCTCTACGAGCTCTCATCTGAATTTGATGGATGCGCGGGCGCAAGCATCCCATTTATTTGGACAGTCTGTACTCTGCGGCTTCACCGTGCTATGTACCGTTCAAATAGACGTCCAAACCAAATAACCGCTAGCTATTAGAGGCAGACAAAACGCTGCGCCCGCGTCGCTGTGTATGTGAATATTCATTACCACATTACTCTATAGATGTTGAGAATTCTGGAAACTAAATTTCAGAATTCTCATATACGCTAAATATATATTTTAAAGAGCGAGATTTTCTTTGTAAATTAAATTCTTTACTACCGAGGGTCTAATATGTTGTGTTAGTATGTGTGCTTTTCATGGTAAAAAAACCGGACATAATGGTAAAAGTACCGGAAATTACGCAGCCACAGCCTAATTTAAAAGGAAAAGAAAATATAAAGTGTTAACAAGGTTGTTTTAGAAGATTTATTATCTCGTTTTATGAATTTAATGTTAGCTTGATTAATGTGTAATATTTGCTCATATTATAAATACGCTAAGCTTTCTCCAAATCTTGCAAATAAAACCAACATTGATTAATCTCGTAGGTACCTACCTAATCTGTAAATCTCGCATTAAAAATGCAGCAAATAGGTAGAAATCAAACAAAAGTCGATAAAGCCATTTATTTACCGAAACATACCTAATAATATATTTGACATAATCCCATTTATCAGTAACTTATATAATATAATTTGATATAAAGCGTTATCTCAATTAGTATGTAAATAATATTCACAGTATTGCCATATTTAAATACTTTGGTTACGACATATTATTATGAGACACAAATGCATACGTTTAGCTTGGATAATCTTAATAACTTTATTATGATGTTTGTTTGACAGTAAGCGGCCATCTTGTTTTTTTCTTTTTTTTTATAATAAGCTTTATGATAGATATTAAGTAGGGTGCATACATTCATATTTGGTAATTTTTATCTAAGGGACTGACGAAAGAACGTTGGTGACGAAATCCTTTTTCGTAATGACATAAGCTAATTTTAGGACTTTTGCGCCAATTCTGTTATTTGTTATTTGATTACCAAGTCTTAGAGTCAGGAGTCAATTTTTGGTTGGTTAAACATAGGTCGAATATAGCAGCGGATCAGAGTTCAAACTCATGAGCTGGTTTTTTTTAACGCGAAACCAGATATTAGCTCGTATTAATACGAAAATCGTTGATAGTTTCCAATAATTCGGTACTAAAGAAGAACGAGAAGCTTTTATTTAGGGGTCCCGGTGTGTGAAAATTTTTGACCCACTTTCCGGTTTCGGATTGAGTTGATTCAGTTTCAAAGGCAGTGCGTTTTCATGGTAAGCGTGACCTGATTCTGCACACAGGATTGGCTTCTGACGAGGAGAATCCTCAACTGTCAACAACATGGACGCGAAATTTTAAATGAGAACTTCATTATCTTAGCCAGGTTTAACGATAAAAGCTTGTTTTCAAAAATCATTTTTCAAATAACAACTTTATTTATTTATTATCTATGTCGGTACTAAGACTTAGTACCTATAATTCAGTAAAATGCTAACTTTATACACATAAAATAATTGAAATAAAAAAAAAGCAACGTACCTACTATCCTAACATGATAGACGTCGAAAAATTCTTCCGCATCGCTGTCGACTGGTAATGTACCCAAAAGACGGCATTACTTACCACGTAATAACTAAGCATACTCAAGACTTACTTGAACAGGCTTAGTTATTTATGTCTTAATCAAGCCTAAGGTCCCGCTTTAATTATTTTCTCAATTAAATTGCTCAATTTCAGCCACTAGGTGTACCTAAAAGGAAATGTCCTTATCAGTAGTTGTCTATGGTCGCTGCCGCTACATATCATCACGCACTTTCCCTTTTGAAGCGAGGAGCATTCCAATAGTTAATTGCAGGATGTGTCTATCTTTATACTTAATATGTTTTACATGCAGGCAATATAGTTCTCATTTCCCTCCTTACGACTAGAAGAAGAGGCTTAGATTGGCTGAAGACTTATAATTTTGATACGACTACCAAACTTAAGAATGTATTCTATACAAGCTACGCTCAACGTCTTATTAAAAAAAAACATTTTAAGCGACTACAAAGTCACCTTCATAATTTTCTACTTAACAATAGTGCATTGATAATAACATTACGACAATTATGAGCGATCTGCGATCAGGTGTCGGGAACAATCGTTGGCATTCCGTTCCGACAGGTTGAATGACCATCCGCGTGCCGACACCTCGCCACCGCATCATATAATCACATCCTTACTTACCAGCTTACAATAATCGACGCTAATAGCAAATATTTATAACAACTAGCTATTGATTTCATGGCCTCTTACGTAATCCTTTATTTTATTTTTGGAACCCGAATTTGAATACCACGCGGTTTTTTATTACCTTGTCTATGGTCTTATTTACTTTTACTTTTAAATCCATGGAACCAGTTGTCCCAGTGATTGATGATGTAGTTTTGAACTAGTAGCACAGAATACTGAGTAATTCCGTCATCCGGGTATATAAAAATAGTGTCATGCTTAAATTTTTACAGCCTTTTATAATAATTGAAATTATTAAACACGTCTAATATTGCGCGTGATCTAAAATGATTTCATCTCCACACAATTACCTAACGGAAATCGACGCAACAAAAAGCGCTTTTTAAAAATATCTCAAATCTCGTCTTACAAAAAGTAACAATGGAAGATGTCTCAATCAAATTCAGCTCAAATTGGTTCACAATAAAACATAAAACGTAAACTTCGCGGATGTCGGTTTACGTGTCGAGGTCAAACCATTGTTCGTATTATTATTATAGGCATTATGTGATCATACCTTGGTCTCATGTCTTAGTCTGTCAGATTTTAAATTCAATATGGAACCTCTTTGAATAATTCATTACTCACAATGTTGTTGGGTACGATTCGTCTCCTTTATTATACCTAAATGTGGCTATGAAACCGAGTCTTGAACTCATGAAGAGCTAGAATGTTAAATATAAAGTTATTAAAGCAAAGATCTATGTTAGATAGGGATAAAAATAGAACGCTTTCACTACCTACTAAAAAAGAATCGAGTTAGTTTTTTCTGAAAGTAGTTTAATAATCTGTGACATTATTATGGTTGTGTTGTTTTTCATGGTACCTAATTTTCAGTGTTCAAAAAGCTTCACAAACGACCGAGTCGAACGTTGCATCGAAACAGAAAGAGAAACTTCATGTTTTCCAATTACAACTTATCTGAATGCGCCTAAAGATAAAGGACACCAAGATATGTATCAGTACCAACCATATCTCTTACTACTCACAAATTATACAAAGCACGCTTTGGCAAGTTATTGGTGCGTAGGCGCAGCGCTAGACTAGCTCACAGTTTAGATCTGAAGTATTGCGCTCGTTAAACCCAGCACATTATTGCTATGGGCAACCTTACACAATGTCGACAATACTCTTTACTACCTGATGTTGTGATCACCTTGTACGGCAAAACGGCCTGCGTGCTTATAAATACGTATGTAAGCAGATAGCGTTCTTCTTCCTCATGTTTTGCCGGATGGAATTCGATTTGTATCAAATACAATGGTCATGTGTCTGTGAGAACTGGACAAATGCTGTCATTCAACATGTAGGTCACCCCGTCCATTTTGCTCTTGAAGGACTTTTAAGGTCAATAAATTAACAACAAGTAAATTTAACATCATCGCGACTTCGTTTCTTGTTTTAGGGTTCCGTACCAAAATGATCAAAAAGGAACCCTCATGGTGCGACTCTGTCCGTCTGTCCGTCTGTCACAGCTAGATATCCCAAGAACTACTGATGCTGTCAAATTGAAATTTGGAATGGTTTTAGATGACGTTGGCTCAACTATTTCACATATAAGAAATACATAAAAATAAATATATTTATTTGCAACAGGTACTGAAAGGGGGTCTTAAAAATTCGAAGTATATTGCATGTAGGGTATCATATGAAAGAGAGATTATTTTTAGGGTACATAGTTCCAACCAAAATAGAATACCCTGGGCCCTATTAAATGTAACTGACTATTGAAAGAAAGGCAGAAAAAATG
This sequence comes from Phlogophora meticulosa, assembly GCA_905147745.2. NCBI lineage: Eukaryota > Metazoa > Arthropoda > Insecta > Lepidoptera > Noctuidae > Phlogophora > Phlogophora meticulosa. The sequence continues at coordinate 4,613,488 of LR990534.1, forward strand.
TTTATTTGCCACGGAAGACATGCGAGCATATGAAAAGAGAGTTAGTTAAATTCGAAATATTTGTCAAAAAAATAGAAAAAGGCAGAGAATGCACGAAAGAAACTAAGAAAATTGTAGAAATGTCAGATTGTCACCTATTATCAGGTGCCTGACTGTCATGATGGCCCAATGGCCTCGCCTTTTGTGCACGAGGTTGTGGGTTCAAACCTGGGCAAGTACCAATGTGGATTTTTACTTTCTAAAGTTTATCTTGGACATCACTGACATCGGTGAAGGAAAACATCGTGAGGAAACCTGGACTTATATAATTAATATAAGTCTGAAATCGCTAACCCGTCTTGAGCAAGCGTGGTGATTAATGCTCATGCCTTCTCTGTATGAGAAGAGGCCTTTGCCCTGCAGGGTGGGCGTTTTGGGGGACTGTCTTATGTAAACGTCTATGACGTTCAAAAAGTGCTGATTCTCAGCCTAATTTGAATAAATGAATTTTTATTTTGATTTTGATTTTTGAGTGGGCAGTAATAGGCTGGTACTTTACTTTATCAGTTGCCTTTGGTTTCATTGAAAAGATGAATACAAGAGTTTACCCATCCACATTTTTAATCTTCATCAATGGGTATTCCATTTCAATACAAACAGCACTTACTGGCATTACACCCCACATCCGCAGATCATTTCCGAAGGTGTTCGATGCATCATAATGAACTCCGCACTCCCATGGCTTTAGTTCCAAGAACAAGACAATGGATGTCGCGGGGGGTATCGTGTCGATATAATTATTGTTGTGCCGAAGCGTCACCAATCCGTTATTTGTGGGAGAAAGAATGGCTGGCTCTTGTGAATGTTTATTGCAGATTGTGTTTATATTGATTCGTCACTGGGATCGTGGGTCTTGGAAATACAGATGCTGTAAAAAGACAGATGCAACTAATTTGCAACGTTGATGGTTGTTTGGTGAGTACCGAAACAGTGGTTTCCAGAATGCTGTTACTACTAGCCCATGTTCTAGCTACCAAATACGCGAATTTCTTCCAAATGATCGCATGAAAGATGTCATTTCGATTCTGTGTAGTCATTTCCAATTATTAATCGGTTAAAATATCTTAGAAGATAGTATATCGAGAAGTAGAGAAACTAACCTAACACCAACAACAATCACGTCACGGCCAATAAATCAATCAGCATTAATAAATACTGCTTTCACATCAAACCAACACCCACCCGCCACCTCTACACATCTAGCATTCCAACATTCCTTCGACACCTAAGTATAGTACAATTTTTAATTATCTGTAGCAACTTGACAGAATCTAATGAAATTTAAAAAAAAAACTGGTCTGCCGTAAATAAAATAACCTACAAAATAGATTCTAGTACGGTTTAGTGCATTACCTTGCAGGTTATTTTATTTATGCACCCCCATAGTGCATTTTTTAGTGTTTAATGTGACATTCGTTCAGCCAACTTAATCGTAGCTTAGTCGTAGTATAAGCGGAATATTTTCGTAACATCATTAGGTATCCGTCACGACCTACATCGTCAACCTTATTGCACGTGATTTATAACGTTATTTCATGGTGCATTTGCGGCGTGTCGACAGCTTCAGGAAGTCACAATTACTAAGATCGATGCCCACCGCCGAACTGGTTTGGAAAGCCACTCAGTTTGCAGTCATACGCTAAGTACCGGATAGTAAGAATTAAAGTCTTACAAGCTATGAGGGACAGTTAGTCAGTCATATTGTTACTGTTGGACCTGAGTTTGGCAAATGTGAAAATTCTAACATAAATTCACTGAAAGACAAAGCACAACCTAAATCATCATCCTCCAGCACTTATCCCAATTTATTTGGCGTCGGCGCAGCATGTTTTCTTTTTCCATACATCTCTATTTGCCGTCATCTCAAGAGTCACCTCTTTTCTAGCCATATCATCTTAAACACAATCCATCCATCTCATCATCATCCAGACGACCGATGTGGCGCGGCGGGCGCAGGTTCGCCTGTGACGCAGGAGGTTGTGGGTTCGATTCCCGCCTTGGGACAAATGTTTGTACGATCTACAAATATTTGTTCTGGGTGTTCTGGGTATTTGTTATGTATAGTAAAAAATATCTATCTATGTAATGTATTGTATTAAGTATATCAGTCATCTAGTACCCATAACACAAGCTCTGCTTAGCTTGGGGCTAGATGATGCTGTGTGGATTGTCCAGCATTATTTATTTATATATCTTTTCTTTGGTCTTCCTCTACCCTTGTAACCCATAACATGATCCTCATTCCTCCGCATCACATGCCCATACCAGGACAACCGATTGCCAAAGAACACACAGCCTAAATTAATAACAAAAATAAGAACTAAAGAACTATTTTTGAAAAATTGGACATTAATGAACTTAGGAACATGAAGGACCCATGTATTTAGACTTACTTAATAAGAATAAGTTAGTTGTATCAACAATTTTTTGGGAAACTCATAATGAAGGCTCCTAAGAAGTTGAGAAATCCCACCAGACACACGACCTTTACTAAATAAAACTAGCTGACCCATTGCACCCCCTGTATTTCAACTCTAAAAAGCATCTTAAGATTTTTCTTTCAGTACTGAATCCATAAATGGATTGCCTTTCTTTCCAAAGGGGATTTATTCAGACAGACTTTAGCGACCACAAATACTTCAGTTACAGACAATTTGAGTACCATTTTATTGGTTGTACGGTTAAAGTTACTCTTGCAGAATATACTTAATTGATCGTTTTAGCCGTAGCTGAAGAAACGAACAACCATTTAAATAATACAGTCTTGAGTCTACTAAAAAACACGTAGAGATAATTGTATTGCTGTATACGGTGATAACTTGATAGTGTCACTTCATTTCAAGCTTTCCATGGTTTCCTATTATGATTGCTGACTTTATTTGTAGAAGCAATAGGGTAGTGTCCTTCAAAATTCTGATTGGTCTGAAAGTTGGATGACTCAAAAATACTGGACACGTAATTTTTCTTTTGTCACGTAAACCAAAAATGACGACGATATAGTGCGTTGAAATTGCGCGTAACATCCTTATCCTAACTTTAATATTATAAATGCGAAAGTAAGTTTATTACCTTTTCACGCTTAAACCACTGAATGGATTTCGATAAAATTTGGCAGAGAGATAGATTGCACCCTGGGAAAAAAAAGTAGCGACATTGGCTACTTTTTTATCCCTAACCCACGCTGGCGAAGCCAGTAGGCTACATTTTATTTTTAAAACTATGTTTTAAAGGAAGAACGAATATTATAGTTCGAAGGGAAAAGTATTAAATCCACGCAAACGAAGTCGCGGGCGAAGTGCTAGTTCATTATAATATGACAGTCAACATACAAACCACATTGAAAGTCAGGCGAGTAGAGAAGATTTCTAGAACAACCGACTTATTCTAGTTGAAAGTTGTACCTGATGTCGGGTCATGGCTAGCGTACTTAGATTTCAAATAATCATCGTCGTCAGAGGATAACTTACAGGTCTACTCAAGTTCGACCTCATCTTGTTCTAAGTTATTTATTACTTAGCTTCCGGTTTTTTAAATAAAAAGTAGCCTATGTTCTTCCCCGGGGTGCAATCTATCTCTCTGCCATATATTATCGAAATCCGTTCAGTGGTTTAGGCGTGAAAAGGTAACAAACAAACTTACTTTCGCATTTATAATATTGAAGTTAGGATTATTGACCTTTTTATAGTGACCTTTTAAACCCAGTTACAGAAATGAATATTTATCAAATATATAGATATGTGTGGTTCTTTCCTCAAAGCTGACCTGCTACCAACCAACTCTGATACTGCATGGCCATCTTACGAGCGATCTGACTAAGACTAGAAACTGTGACCATTGAGTTTTTTCGGCTCAGAGTAGGCTAGGAAGAAGCGATTTCATCTTTATTGACCTATTTAAAGAAAAAAACATTTATCGTACGAATTTTATATTAATAATAATTTCCAACTATCAGAAAGCGCCCGCCCGCATTTTGCAAGCGCGGCGATAAATTTTCGTGCCTGCTCTGTATGAGAAGAGGACTTTTCCCTGCAATGGGACAGTGACAGGCTGGTATTGTTCAGCCAAAATATTTCCACTGGGAAACCGTAAGTTATTTTGAAATAAGAACTGTAACATTACATTACCTACAGAAGGTACCGTTGTCGTAACCGCAGTGCACACGATTCGTGAAAACCTTGTCTAGACATTCGACACTGAAGACATAACTGTATCGATCGGGTATCGGTAATCAAGCACCGCATCGACTCGCCTCCGTAGTCCGAACATAAATATCATATCACCGTCCACCGGTATGGGGGCACGGTAGCGATGAATCTATCATTCTGTCTGTTTTTTGTATCTAGTCTGTCAATACATTTTCTAATGAATAGACGTATTACACTGCAATTTCGAGTTCGTTTTATTCAATAAACTTACTGGTCGGCTGTTTCTTGGGAGTAACAGAAATGTCTGTTCTGTAACATAATTATTGTATGGAGTCAGATGTTTAAAAAAAATGTATCACACTGAACATACCGTTTAGTCTTACGCAGCAACAAGTTTTTATTAAGGGAATAAAACCGAATAGCCTAGAAAACAGGCAGATAATTTGGCAGTAGCCCAGACGTGCCCTCTCTGGTCAAACCAGGGCCACTGGAAGGGTTCAAGGGATAGCCGAGACGCAGTAAGAAAAAAAAAGATTTGCATTATCTATGTTTATTACTATAATTAGTAGTTATTAGTGCCTAATAATAAACTAAAGCTAAAATATTTTTATTACAAGTGCATGTAATGATTGTTCGGAGTTAGAATGTTAGGTAGCGACCCGCCCGATCTAGGTTTATTTAAACCTGTGTTACAGGAGCCACAAAGGTAGATTAAAATTATACGTATAACTGACTTAAAATATTCTTATTAACAACTATGACAAATTTCTTATAGATATTCGACGTTCAAAAGTACCTTCTAAATGATCTAATTGAAATAAAAGATATGACTTTGACTTTTTGTATCAGAAGGTATCATAAACGACGAAATACGAAATATACTTACAACCAGAAAGCGGGTGGTACGTATGATGTGAGCACCATGTGGGCGATATTCTAACAAATGAATTGATTTGCATTCGAACCTTCTTCGATATTTATAAGTGTATGGTATATCAATGAGATATACCATGTAGATGTACACTAATTCTTATTTAGAAGCGTCTGACAGCAGCTCGCTGGCAGGTGTTAGGAGGTATTCAAAAAGTAGCTTTACCTAGTATTAAAGAAATCCTTTATCTATTTATAAAAAATGAATCCCTTTTCCCTTGGTCACTCCATAACTTGACAACTTGACCACCTTAACGGCTTTACCAATTTCATTCATCTTTTATTTTTAAGTTTTGTAATACTTTATAGAGGGTTCTAACGGAAAGAAAAGCTAAGCCAATTGCGAAGAATTATTAGAAATATCAGAAAACTTAACGACTATTTTAACTTCGTGCATTTGATGAATGTGAATTTTAACCGCGGGTAAGTCGCGGGCGCAGCTAGTTCAACATTAATACGCCTTTTAGTTCTAATGTATATGTCTTCTTGTCTACTCAGTTAGGTCATGATGGCCCAGTGGTTTATGCCTCGCCTCTTGTGCACGAGGTTGAAGATTCAAACCTGGGCAAGTACCAATGTAATGTAATTTTTCTTTTCATATGTACTTTCTAAGTTTATCATGGACATCACTGACATCGGTGAAGGAAAACATCTTGAGGAAACCTAGACTTTGTATAATTAATATAAGTCTGAAATCGCCAACCCGTCTTGAGCAAGCGTGGTGATTAAAGCTCGTGCCTTCTCTGTATGAGAAGAGGCCTTTGCCCTGCAGTGGGACAGTAATAGGCTGGTACTTTACTTATACGCCTTTTAGTTCTAATCCGGTACCAATAACACAGGTCTGCAATGGTTTTCCTCTCTGAGATCTGATTAACGTTTTCTATAGTTTCTGATGTGCTGATTACGAGAAAAATAATAAAAAAATTCTATCACGTCAGGATTCTTTGATATTGAATATTTAAGATTTTAACTAAAAATGTCTGAGCGCATACATTTTAAAATCTATAAAACGTCACTTAATTACTTCAGCTTAATTTTTATTGCATTTAATTAGTTTAAGACGACATAGAAATGAATGCAAATCAGTAATTTGTTAATTACTACATAATAAGTGTAAGTAATTCGCATTAACCATTTCGGAAACGGGTCATTTTGGCTTCATTTAGTAATGAGCTCATTAATACACGATGTTTAGGTGATATTGCCTAATTGTTGTTAATGTTGTTCAAAAAGGGTATAATGAAGAAAACAAAAGGTTTTTTTTGTATAAGTACCTACTCTGAATTAGAAAACTAACAGTCGAAGTGCGCATCTTGCAACCTAAACTTTAAAATGTCGTCGCGAAGTTGTTTAAACTCTTCGAATTGTTTTTGTTATATTTGCGGGAAATTCATGGTGATAAAACAACGAAACAACATTACAGACTATGTGAAAAATATTTACAAAAGTTATTTTGGACATTCTATAAGTAACCAAGACAAAACTTGGACACCTCAAAACTCAATGATGTCGAGTTACAAGCGTGGAAATCATTTAAGGAAGTGGTAAAAAACTTTTTGGGGAACAATAAAAGCTCGGACTATAAATAAATAGTAGCCAAAATGATAACGAATTTTGGTGTAATGGGTTGTAATATGAGCGTTAAACTTCATTTTCTGAATTCGCACATTGATTACTTCCCAGAAAATCTAGGAGCCGTTAGCGAAGAACAAGGTGAAAGATTTCACCAAGATTTAAAAGAGCTTGAAGTCCGGTATCAAGGAAGATGGAATGTCAGCATGATGGCGGACTATTGTTGGTTGTTGAAGCGTGATGATCCAAACCGGAAATATAAGCGAAAATCGCACAACAGAAGCTTCCAGGAAAAAAGGACCAGGTTCCACAAATAAAATTTAAGTGTATTTTAACCCAGCAATAAGTTGTTATTACGTGTTAATAGTTTTTTAAGTTAAAAATTAAGTACTTTTTTAAATATATAATTTTTTAAGTGAAAACTTGTCTTTTTTCTCAATTTTCTATCTGTAGCTTTTTTGAAAAATCAGGAGGTGATGGAGAAAAACTAAGTACATATTCGTAATCAGCGCATCAAAATACTCCAGGATCAGCTATCAAATTCCAGAGAGGAAGTTATGACCTTCATTTTGCAGGCCTGTGTAATCAATTTCAAATATGTAGGAACAGACGAAAGTTTCATCGCTTTCAAAATATCTATTTCAAATTGCTAGGTCGATCAGGTCAAAGCGTTTTGAGATCAGTTCAGTTAACTGACCATATTCATAAGCGTTAATGTTTGATTATGAGAAGGTAAACGAACGAAATATTTACTTTTAACTAAAGTAAATATTGTCATTTCAAATCCGCGTGACAGCGCTCTCACACAGTTTGCATTCTGGGTCGCACTATGGAATCTAGAAAACATTATGATATAGGTAATAATTTAGTTAGGTTTGTTAGACTTAACCGTATACAAGATGGAAGAGACAACGACGAACAACCTGATGTATACGATGAATTCAGTACATGATTCTTAGCGTTGAAGATTTTAATCGGCTTTGCCTATTTTTACGTTGTTTCTGAGGTTTTTTACTTTAAACTGTAAAAATATAATTTCTGCCTAAACCAATGAGATATTGAATTAAAAAGGAAATATTTAACTTTTACAAAAAACCATCAGTAAATTACTTCGAAAGAGAACATTTGTAATACCTACGATTACTTACAATCTAAAGGAAATTAGTAACTGATCGATCAATTAAAACATAAAAGATGGAGACTCTGGACTATACAGGGTGGAATCTTTCAGCGGGGCAGTAAGGGGAAGTACCTTATCCGTTACGTACCATCGTTAGAGTACACAAAAATAGCAAATTTGTGACTTTTTGAGTACTCTAACGATGGCTGGTCCTGTAAAAGTTTTTCATCAGTATTAGAAACAGGATCGATTGGCATCAAAAATGTTTTTGTGTAAAATGGCTATTTTCTTGCTAACTGTATTTTTTTTTTAAACTGTGAAAGGGGATCAAAATTCCATAAAAAATATGGATAGTCTCCTCAGACCATTTTCGCGTAGCTGCAACGGATAAGGTACTTCCCCTTACTGCCCCGATGTAAGTTTCCACCCTGATATATATACTACGTTGATATTTTAACACGTTTACTGCGCATGCCCCACCGATGGGGCATTTAGAGTTGCTCACTGTATGTCCATGCCCCATATATGGGGCATGAGTCCAAATAAGTTTAAGACTTGTAAACTTATACACATGTGGGTTTATCTACTTTTTTGGATATACATGTGTGAGTACTAACCAAACCTTCGTGTGCAGGTGGCTTGTCGTCTCTTAGTATAAATCTTATTATACAATCCCGCCTTGGGACAAATGTTTTACAGCCTACAAATATTTGTTCCGGGTGTTCTGGGTATTTGCTATGTATAATTGAAAATATCTATCAGTCATCTAGTACCCATAACACAATCTCTGATTAGCTTGGGACTAGATGATGCTGTGTGGATTGTCCAGCATTATTTATTTATTTTATTTTTATAATCTTAGTTTATTATATAATGGTAATACAGTCTCCAAAGTTATGATTTCAGTGTCTGTGGGTTGAGAGAAAGATATCCTTATTCGTGCTGTTGTAATTTTTACAATCGATTGCTAGTTCACAAGTTAAACTAATCTAAAGAGTCATCGTTCACTAGCTAAATATCTACGAAACCATACCGATTTAAGTACAAAGTAGAACATATAACTGAAACATTTAAAAGTACTGAAAGTCTTTGAAATAATCTAGAATGTAAAGAATTTGGTGTTGAAAAGAAAGAGATCTTTACATCTATTGTGTTCACCCAAGTATTATTTGAAATATTTCATTGGATGTAATTACGCCGTTTTCTATATGAGATGCTGAGACTTTATAGCTTGCAAAACTGCAAACACTTGACTTGTATGTTCTGTTCACCGATCAATAGACACACCTATCCAATCTACTATAATAAAGCTGATGAGTTCGTTTGTTTGAACGCGTTAATCTTTGGAAATAACAGTCTGAATTGAGAAAATCTTTTTGAATTCGGTAGCCCAATTCTTGAGGAAGATTGCAAGCCATTTAACATCCCGATATAAATACTAGGAGTAGGTGAAACTGCGAGGTATGGCTAGTTATTGAATAACTCGTCAGAAATTGGTCTAAGAAATCATTCACTAGGAACGGAATGGTTGACAATCGACTCACAACTACTCCGAAGCTACGCTTCTCTCAGCCATATTCAAATCTTTATTTCCAATTAATTTTATTTGCACATAAAAAAATATCAACTTTACACTGGTGTAAGTAAAGTTGTTTTCACAATAACAATGAAAAAAGAATTGAAAAACTCAAACTTTATGAGTGGGTGTTAAGGTTATATTTCCAAAAACACACATTCATTTTTTCACACACAAACACAGCTATTTTACATCCTTTGATTACTTTAAAAGATGTCTGAGTCAGACTTGATGCGTAAGGCAAAGAACCTGATAACTTGGGAAAGGCAGCTAGACAAACACCACGCCCGTATTCCCCAAGGGGTTAGGTACTTACCTAGTACATCCACATATCGCCAGTTATGATTAACGTTAAAGGGGGGTCGCCTATTGCCAACACCCGGCCACAAATCCGGACATCGGGTTGAAATTAAGAAATTCCAGAGATAAAAACCCAATAACACTTTGTCCGACTTGGGAATTAAACCCAGGACCTAATGCTCTTGCGGTCACTGAACCAACGAGGCAGTGAATACTGTACAGTAGATTTTTATCGGCCATGTTGATTGAATGACAGAAATCGCGTCTCACTGGCACTGTAGTTGTAAACTATCTAAAGATGCATCCTACCCCGTTATCACTTCTGGTAACCAGCTGAAGAAACAAGCTTTAAAATAAGTAATTAACTATCATTGTTTCTGTCGCAAATGACGGTTCCTAAGGCCACAACTCATTGAAACGACATTTTCTCGTCTATGACATACTTTCTAGATAAATAGATAATATAAGTACATGTCTGTTGAGATGGAAAGCAAAGGCAGGCATCGCAAACAGCCGGGGGCGATGAGTACCTTGAATGATGAGTTTATTAGCGAAGAAAGTATCGCTTAGGGCGCCTCTTAATATAAAAAGTAATGACCTACTTAGAGCTGTCAAGTTCCTTTTGATGTTTACCACAACAGCCTTTTAAACAGCAGGTGTACTTATAAATTTGTCGATCATTTAGTATATTTAACTATTGAAAAGTGTAGTGCTTAATTAATTCAAAACTGTTGATGGACGTATGGGCCGATCAAATGTTATGCTACGTTTACCGAGGTTGTCCGTGATGACCCTTTCAGTGGCTCAAAAAGCACGTAAAGGTCGTCTGTCATTTGTAAATCTTTGACAATCTTTACAAGGAGTAAGAAACCCGAAAATCTGACACCCAGTATAACCAAGGGGTATTCTGGTACCCAGTAACCCACAAGGCCAATCGGCTTTATGTATTTTAAGTTAAAAAAGTGTATTTTCTCTGTAAGTGATCGTGTAAATCTTTATGGAAAATAAATGTCTAAAACTGTAAACCGTAACTGGATTGTGGAGGCTAGATAGGACAAACATTGGTATTCAGCTGCATCCGGCTTGACTGAAAGCCAACCCTAATATAGTTGGGAAAAGGCTACGCAGATAATGATGATGTTAATAGAAATAAACCGAATACAAATACCATACAGATCGCAGGTAGTAATAAAAAAAAAGAAACGAAAACAAACATCGCAACGCCGGCACTAATTAACACACAAAAACTAGCATTTAACTCTGAATTCAAGTAAAAAGGCAACAAATTAATAATGATTCGGAACGGCGATCATAAATCCGAAGAGCCGTGCAAAGCAGCTAATTGCAATAGATAAATGAGGGAGATAAAACCGTTTGGCAATCTGTCGATGAATCTGCGCAGACGCAATTTATCGCCAATTAAATTTGCATATTCCATTCAGGATTGCCTGCCTTTGTAATATTGCCTTATTTGGAAAGGTTTCTTAGGAAATTGCTAGAGATACGATGGGCTATTGTGTGATATCTTAAGCAGTTGGGATAATTGATTTTCTTTCAATTTCATGTCTTTTGTGTCCAATAAATTTATCTATACCTCTGTCTTGTTTCCTTCTATTGCATTTTACTAAGCTTAAATCTTTACTTATTTCTTGCTTCTATAGACGTTTCTGCTTTCACAATAAAAGCCAGTCTCTTGAACGAAAATTATCCTAAAGTTACTGTGGTAAATTGTCGACTTCTGTGATTGGAATAAAGAATGATCAAAAGCCAATCGAGTTACTTGAATTGCGTTTGACGCGACGATAATTTTGTTCCAGAAATCGGGTGTAGTTATCTCTTCCCATTCATCTATACTTAATGTTTTTATATATTTCCAGATTCTTTTATTTTGTGACCTCGTTTCATTGTCTTTTCTTATTTAGTTGAGTCCCGCATTCTCAATAACTTGACACGTCTCTAGACTACTTGATTACTAATTCCATACTTGCTCATATTATTTAATCATCTAATTTCTCCATTACTAAGTTTTCTTCTCCCATTATAACACCTATAACAGCGATTGCTCTCACATAAAGATATGCCAACACCTTTATTTCCAACTTACATCATTCAGTATCGTCGAAACTATCAATTTATCGACGATCGGATCTTTCCTCACGTGTGAAGTGTACTCTTGCGCAGGTACTTGCGTGCAAGACCACTTGTCTTCGAGACGTTCAAACTGGGTCGAGCACTTTCCCATAGCTCCAGTTGACTCGCACTTTGACGCTTATTCCAATACTTTTACGTTTACAACAACATACTTACAATTAACATATAGTGATAAATGATATCCATACTAATACTATTATATTAATCATTAATATTATAAATGGGAAAGTGCGTGTGTCTGTTTGTCCTTCTTTCACGGCAAAACAGAGCGACGAATTCATGTGATTTTTTTAGTTTAGTTAGTTTAGTTTTAGTTGAAGGGATGGAGAGTGACATAAGCTACTTTTTGTCTCTTTCTAACCCCCCACTTCCTAACGGGAGCAAAGCCGCGGGCAAAAGCTAGTGTTAAATATGTTTTTGTAAATAGGTTTTTACAAATACTTTTAAACATCAACATCTAAAATATTTTTTGAAATTATGTTGGTGTTTCGCTATCTAACTACGCTGAGAAGAATCAACGAAAGAAACTCAGAAATCACAGTCTTTTTTAAAGTAAAGACATTTTCGTGGTTAGATGATGTGAGGACCATACAGATTTGTGTCCGAGGTGGTCTTTTGAGGAAAGAACCTTGAAAGAGAAAGATGTAGAAAAGAAAAAAGAAAAAAAAAATTGTAGGAAATTGTAGAGCTCCATTCTATAGTAACTTTGAGAGCGGATTATATACATATAAACCAAATTGCCAATCGTAAATTTTATTACGCCTACAAGAATATTGTAAAGAAAAAATTGTGGGCACATAATACTTTCTCGGGTCCTTATAAGGCAAAATAATAAAACAATCTAACTCCCTCGATAATAAATCATCACAAAGTTATACTCTAAGTGACTTCACTTAAGACGCCCGATGTGGCGCGGTGGGCGAAGGTCCGCCTGCGACACAAGAGGTTGCGGGTTCGATTCCCGCCTTGGGACAAATATTTGTACGATCTACAAATATTTGTTCCGGGTGTTCTGGGTATTTCCTATGTATAATAAAAATATCTATCCATGTAATGTATTGTATTAAGTATAACGGTCATCTAGTACCCATAACACAAGCTCTGCTTAGCTTGGGTCTAGATGATGCTGTGTGGATTGTCCAGCAATATTTATTTATTTTTATTTTTTATTTACTTAGAGTATAACTTCGTGATATATAACCTTAAATATATATATGATATATAAGTATAACCTCTAATTTCAATATATAATCGATTACTACTTAAAATATTTATTACTTATACTTCATAGGATGACAAAAAAGATAATTATTTGTTTGTTTTTTTTTTAATAAAAAACCTTGCCCCACTCTAGGAATTTCTCCTGTATCGTGGGTGCGTTTACAAACATTCAAATTCACATACACAAACGGCCAGACCCGAAACAACTACCTGTAGGCCATACAAATATTTTTTCCGTGCGGAAATCAAACCCACGACATGTAACGCAGCAGTCAAACGCTCAGCCACTGCGCCGACCGATACTATTATATGATAGAGATATTGACTGTGCATTTAAAAGGGATTATTTTTATTTTTTTCAATTTATTACGGTAAAACACGAACTAGCACTTCTAACATTTATTTCCGAGGATGAAACCATTATCCATCGCATATTGCTGGAAGCATATTTTTATTTCTGAATACAAATCATTTGCCAGCAAATTTATTCGATCCAAGCTTTTATAAATGTAAATATAATGTAGTTTTCGTTTTGCAGTAATAACACGTCGAATTGAAGTTACAATAGCCCATAAATCTTAAGTAAATCATAGGCAAGCTGGGGGCCACCGCATTCCCCACAAATTCGTAGCCACTGCCGTCGCAACCAATGATTTATTTGTTCCTCATCATATCCTATTTCCTACTCACTTTTGAAGTCCAATTAAAAAAGTTGGTTATACAACCAAACCTATGTTTTTATAATAGGTCTATTAATACGTACTAAACATCCTAACTATATAAAATTATAAATGCGAAAGTAAGTTTGTTTCCACGCCTAAACAACTGATTTCGACAAAATTTGGCAAAGAGATAGATTGCACCCCTGGCAAGAACATAGGCTACTTTTTTTCAACAAACCCGGGCGAAGCCGTTGGAAGCAATTACACTTAATATTTTGAAGGACATAATTGTATTTTTGTCTGTTTGTAACGAACAAACAAAAAATTACTGGTCCGATTTCAAAAAATCTTTCACCACTACAATGCTACAATATCAGCGAGTAACATGGGCTGTATTTTATTTTCAAAACTACGCTTTAAAGTGTGGAGGGGATGTTAAAGTTACTTAACAACTTAAACAGTATGAAATCCACTGAGTCCGGCCGGTTCTGGGGCTAAGTGCTACTTTACAATATAGCCATTGGAGCTGAATATCTGCTTAAGTAATTCTGCCGAAAGTTATTGAGTCTTTGAATTGAAATGAAATTAATTTCTGTATCAGTAGATCTTTTCGGATACTTCAACATGTCAACATTCGGTCAATATTTTCAAAACTAAATGGCGCTGATTTTTGCTAGAGTAATCCCTGACAGGTAAAACCGAAACAAACTCGGAAGGTCTCTTTTAAAGTCTAAATATTATAATATCTATAAGATATTTTGCAAGAAACGCTGGCAGTGAAGAAAGACCTTTTTAAGAAGGAATCATTGAAACTTTTACTTTGAGTTATCGTGTAGCTCAACCCTATTTGAGGAAGCTCAATGACTCAAACTATTTAGTCAGGAGTATTTAGTTAGTGTACTTATTGCTCAGTGCGAACAAATATTTGTACGGCCTACAGGTACCGGGTTGAGCTACACGATTTGTTCCGGGTTTTTGAATGTGAGTTTAAATGTTTGTAAACGCACCCACGATACAGGAGAATTTCCTAGTGTAGGGCAACGTTTTTTAAAGAGAACAAGAAAGAAAAAAATATGACTTTGTTACCAGAAATAATCGCAAGCAACTTTTTAAATTCCTGAAACATTGCTATTTCAATTCCTAGCGGCAGTTTATAAACAGGATACAATAAGAAAACCAAGACCTGTAACCGGATAATAATCTAGATAAACAAAAACCAGTAATAAACTGCATTACCGAAATACTTGAGGCTTATTTCAATTACCGCGAAGCTAATAAAAATGGAAACAAGTTTTATAATACTCGACAGATTAAAACAAGTTTATGAAATAGTTTCAAGTCTCAAGTAAGACAATGTCATGACCTCGTATAATTTTTGTGTAAAGATAATAAAATTATGTTGATGATGATCATTATTTTTACAACATACCTATTCAAGTAGTTGGCAACTATTTGGTAGGTACTAAATTTAAAAACCTTAAACATTTTACGTCATTAAAATTACTTCTCAAAATTGAACCTGTTTTTGGACCAAATTAGAATTGTACCTGAATTTTTATCTTGCCATCTATTTATGTAGGGTAGAACAGATGTCAAAGAATTACAAGTACAGTTAAATGACCATACAAGGAGGACCCATACATCTATTCTTACAAATAAATAAAATTGAAGTGTCTGTTTGTAAAATCTATATAACAGCATTTTACTGAATGCATATGAAAGTTTAGTCACAGGCAGATGCTGCAGCTAATGTGTTAAGGAGTATCTTAGGCTTCGTTTATTTTAGAAATAAGAATTAGGGTTCCGCTCAGAAAAAAATACTTACATTCAATTTTGTTAAATTCCACGTGGACGAAGTTAAGGGCACAGCTTGTATTCAATACACCTTGTACGTGTAAGATAGTAATAGTATATGATATGATATATTTATTCGTAAATAATATAACATAAATTACATTTTTAAGTAGATAGGTACTTGATCTTGCTGGGGAGTTTGTTCCGCCACTTCTTCCCAGCAAAAACACTAGGAAGTGGTGAAGGGTGGGCGTTTAGGGGGACTGTCTTTTGTAAACGTTTTGACGTTCAAAAAGTGCTGATTCTCCTAGCCTTCTGCCTAATTTGAATAAATGAATTTTGACTTTGATAAAAAATCGTAAATAACCACCTGTTTCTGGCCATTGCATAGGTTGTTATAATGATAAAAAAACAGTATACAAAACGCACTACACGCTAGCATGCTACTTTTGCAACACAAGTGCAAACACGAATTATAATCGTAATTATGCAATCAAAGACCTATTTACACGCTCTGATGAATTTAGACGATGCATGGGAAATTCATTACCGGATAGTTTTTCATTTCACCAATGCATTATTAGGAATTGTTCTTCACGGTATTTGACGATAGCCGATAGCAAAGAAGTTTTTGTTCAATTAGATTTAATAAACTGCGTACATCCAGCTAGATGGGAAGTTGATCTCAAGCAGAAAATAAACGATTTAGTACAGTTTAAAGTATAAATAAAACAGGAAAAAGCGTAGAAATTAGGAAAAGCCGACTAAAAATTACAACGTTGGAGTCCAGAGTCATGTAGTCATTAGTAGGTTTCAGGATATTATAAATAAATAAATAATGCTGGACAATCCACACAGCATCATCTAGCCCCAAGCTAAGCAGAGCTTGTGTTATGGGTACTAGATGACTGATATACTTAATACAATACATTACATAGATAGATTATTTTTTATTATACAAAGCAAACACCCAGAACACCTGGAACAAATCTTTGTAGATCGTTCAAACATTTGTCCCAAGGCGGGAATCGAACCCGCAACCTCCTGCGTCGCAGGCGGACCTTCGCCCGCTGCGCCACATCGGTCGTCAAATATTATTACTATTATTATTTATTTATTTATCAGACAACAAATAGGTCCACTGTCTTAGTAACAACATAACTTAGTCTATGTTAGTACAGGGTTTTCCAATAAGATGTGTTATTTTGATATTCAAAGAAAAATTCAATTTTTTAATATAAATGATCGGAGAAAAAGTCTACGCCAACAGCCCAGCTATTCACGACATCAAATATGGAATTCGTGAGGCTATCGAGGACATAATATGGCAGCTACTTTGCGATTTGGTTATGGAAAATTTCATAAAAAGGATATGGTCCTGTAAGCGTGGTCGTGGTGGTCTATTGCCTGATGTTATTTTCCACTATTAACAGCATGCATGCCTTCCTCTTTATAATGAAATATATCCGATCATTTATATTAAAAAATGGCATTTTTCTTTGAATATCAAAATATCACCTCTTATTGGAAAACCCTATACTTAATAGGTAAGTAGAACAGATCGGGTGCCGTTAGTTAGAGAAATACGTTGATATCCCTTCCACCGTGTAAAAATTCAATCATCCGGATAGCTTTAATATCGCGATCTAGGATATGTACGTCAATTTAGTTTCTATTTACCGATACAGATGTCGCTACAACTGAATCAACAGTTTGATTGTATTTACTGCGGTTGCAGAAGATACGACGACAGATTGAATTTATTAAAGAACTACATCTTTACGAGGTATTGTTAATGTAACATCAAGTTTATTTCAACAATTGACTATCGCTGTACTCTTCGAACAAGGTCGATTATATTGGTCCTCAATCAATATACTAATTGGATACTTGTAGCCGAACCACTAAGCCTATTAGGTCATAAATTCTCTGGTTAGAACCTTTATTATCTTGGTGTCTTTTGGACTGAATCACAGAATAAATAATAGTATCAACTCTGATTGAAATATAATGAAACTTTTCTTCTCGTATGCCTAGGCAGTTTGCATGATTGCACCAAAGTCAAAGTGCAAGTAGTCTTAAAGTCGCAAGCAATACTACTGAACATGAAGTATTGGGTTCGATGTTGGGTCGGGCGGAGTGATATTAATTGTTTTTATATCTAGAATTTCTCAGTAACAACCTGGAGATTTGTACCCGGATGCAACAGGCTCATGTTACAAAATGGGAACTGGCGAATTGTGGAAGTTGATAGTACACCGACAATTCACCAGTAAATAGGGAAATATAGATATGATCATGTTATGTAAGCCAAAAGTTAAAGAAAATGAGCCAACTAACCAATTTGATTTATTTACCCAGACTCGTGGCTCAGACCGCTGTTAAAATAATGACATGTACAGGGTGGTATGTAGAATGTTGGACTTTCAATAAATAAGGAAATGTAGTATTTATAAAATGGTGAACTTTTACTATAGGAACGACCTTGAAATCGCGAAAATAAAAACAACTGTTCCCTACATTTTGTTCAACACTGCAAACAAAAATATATGTATAAGATTGTGTTTTGCGATTTCAGGGCATGGCCCATAGTCAATGTTAAAAAAAAAATGCTGGACAATCCACACAGCATCATCAACATAGCAAATACCCAGAACACCCGGAACAAATGTTTGTAGATCGTACAAACATTTGTCCCAAGGCGGGAATCGAACCCGCAACCTCCTGCTTCGCACGACCTTCACCCGCCGCGCCACATCGGTCGTCAAAGTTGTTCATTCTCTTGAGTACCTACCACACTCCCGTAAAGTATGTCCGGCTTTCTACAACCCTGTATATTTGAACGTATCGTATATCTTCCGCGTCAGCCTTGCAGAGAAAAACGAACATTCTGCAAATGTTGACATAATCGGAGTGCCTCATCTGCTCGCATGACTTGGCGGAATCCGCAGTCGCCCGCGCCGCCTGCGCCTGCCGGGAGAAACGCGGAATGCGTCGAAAGTAAAATTACAATGATTTAACGAATTGTGAATCGTCCGTCATGCTTAGCAAGTGAACAAGCGAACGAGATCTTAGTATTGGACGACCGGATCTGTTGTCCGTTTCCGGTGTTCGACACTTTCAAATCTAGAACTAATGAGGATTGTATTGCTGATGACTCCGTTTTTGTCGGTGACGGGCATTGTGGGTTTCGCCTTCAGATAGTCTGTTAATTAGCTTAGGAGATCCGTGATAGAGTAATGGTAGTTTTTCTGTTTTATTCCACTACCTAGGTTCTGGGCTGATCTACGTAGTAAGCAGAACGAATGGAGCAATTGTATTGTGGAAAAGTCATAGTCAAATAGTTTATTTCATTCAGACCGTTAAAAATATCACTTTTTAAGTCATATTTCAAGAATACTAAAATGTAGATTCTAATTGCCCCTTTGAAAATGTAGTTTCGTATGGAAGACAATGGGCAAGAAATAAAACACTTACATTTAAAAACAAATATTTAACAATATTTTGTAAAATCAAACTGAATGATGGATTGTGTGAAAGATGATATGGCAAGAAAAGAGGTGACCCTTGAGATGACGGCAAATAGAGATGTATGGAAGAAGAAAACATGCTGCGCCGACCCCAAATAAATTGGGATAAGGGCAGGAGGAGGATGATGATGATGATGATTTTGTAAAATCAAACAGCAATATTGTTTTAAGTGATGGATGTAGGACTGCAATATTGTTCTACTCGCTTAGCTTTTAAGTTTTTTACACCCCGGCTGGAGGCTTTATTTCCTTGTTAAGTCCCCACAGGAAAGTTCGGTTAAGCAGAATATCCCTAAAGGATAAACTGCGAGATGCCCATCCCAAAAAAAAATCTACTTAGTACCCAACACAGGAGCCATCGCGTCTTACTCTCAATCAAATAGCCCCCTTTGTAATATTAATCTAAAAAAACTGAGCTCGCCACAGAAGCCTCATCATATCTCAGATCCAAAAAATATAATTAAGTAAAGTGTTACCCTTATAAATAACCTGCCATAAATAAAAAAGTCCATTAAAAGAACTGCTAATAATCTGAGACCTGACACTACTTACTTTATGGACCGCAGCAGAGGTCATTTTATGTTGGACATAACTTGCGCCTGAGTCATTGCATATGGCGCTTATGACTACGGACCAATTACGACCTCATATTTCGTATTGTTAAACAAGTTTGATACAAAACCGCTGTCACTTGGATACTTAACAACAAACTAATGTCTCGCCTGACTGTCGTTCCATAATAATGCGCTTGGGCAGGGTTTTTTTTACGGTTTTCCTTTTAGGGTTACAAAGTTGGGTTCTTATTTATGAATTTGCAAACATACTTTTTGTTTAGTCTTAAGAATATGTATCAATTTACTCCAATAAGAAACCGTGAATACAAGATATTGCTGTTACATTTAGCGCCTTTTAAAGTTGTAACAGCAATATATCTTCTGCGCTACGCAACTGGCCATGTTTTTTTATATACTGCACTAAAGATATTGCTGATAGATTTTAGTAATTAACTATAAATTTATGATGATGGTGATGAACTCACTCATTCTCCGGATTTGGGGGTTCACCAACAGAATCCTAACGAGTTGAGTGTGGAAGTCCTCTGAGCTATACTCAGAGGATGTCCACATAAAGGTGGATTTTTTTTTATCTCCTTCGAGATTATCTTTCTCTCCTTTATGCAGCGAGACGTGTTATGAAATTTGATTACATAAGTATTTTATGAATTTCAATAAATGAATTCACACAATATGGACCAATTAATCTTACATTCATTCATTAATAAAATGGTCGCTCAGTGGGCGAAATTCGACCGAACTTTTTGCACTCTTTTTCCATATAAATTTTAAGCGTGCAAAATCTAACACTCCGAGAGTCTCTCAGGGATCCGAAGTTTTTATTTTACGATTTAACATAATAATAACACGCTGTTGCCCGCGACTTTATCCGTGTAGAAATACATAGGCTTTATTTTGTTTGCGTGGAACCCTAATTGTTTTTCCCAAGTTACTGCATAGAACGTCACTATCTGCCAGTGCCGTCTAAATCTCTTCCCATAATCAAAATCGGTCCAGTCGTTTCAGAGACTAGCCCAAACAATCAAACAGAGAGACAGACAGAGAAAAAATATATTTTGGGAAACTACCGTATATATTTTCACACACATTTAGTAAAAAGCTATTATTTTGACATTACAAATAGACACTTCAATTTTATTTATTTGTAGCGTAGATACACCCTACTACCAACTGTATATGCACGTATGCCTGAACTAAGTCGTGGAGTAACAAACTAATGTTGGAAATATTTTGGTACAGAAAATAAAACATTTTGTATTTTGTATTTTTGTATTTTTTGAGTAGCGGAAATCGGCCCGTCTAACAATACAATACAATGCCTAAACTAATGGTACTATATCTTTTCTCAGAACCAAAGCACTGAACACTAATGTTTGGGACGGCGGTGGCGCGATGCGCGAGGAGGACCTGGAGGTGGCACTCAAGGTGGTGATCGTGGGCGACGGCGGCGTGGGCAAGTCCAGCATGATCCAGCGCTACTGCCGCGGCACCTTCACCAGGGACTACAAGAAGACCATAGGAGTCGACTTCTTAGAACGACAGATTGAGTGAGTAATGTGTTGAAACCTGCAGTTTTGATGACCTATCGCAAAAAAACCAGCAAACTCTTTTGACTCTCTCGTGAACTCCAGTCAGGACCCACATTGCCTCGTATTCAGTAGCTCATTTTAAGAGACAAGTTAAGGTAGGTAAGCTAGAAGCTAGCTCCTGGAGATACATTGGCGCCGGCAGGATTATTTTCTGTGGAGATTCAGTCTCGATTAAAGAACTGTGGTAGAATATACCTAGGATGCAACTGTTTTGACGACCTCAAAAAAGTTCAAATACAAGAATAAATCATCATCATCAGTCAACTTAAAATTTTAGCTTCAAAATACCGAGCCTAGATAACCCCAAAGACCTCCTTTCTAGATTACCTACAAAAACAAAAATGGTGACCAATACAATCTTTGAATTAGCCACCCAAAGCGAACTAAGATTAAAATTAATTGAGTGATCACCGAGAGGAACTGAGAGTCTGGATAATTATGGGCTTTAATTAAATGGAGTCATGCACCGATGTCGTGTTCTAGATGCAGAACATGTAGGTACTCTAATTAGGGTAATCATACAGGCACCGCAGGTGTGGTCTGATGCAGAATTGATAGCATCCTTAGAAGCCATTGAATGAAGGCAATTATCCGGAGGCGATGCAATGATGGCAATTTAATTATGGGACTTGAAATGTCTCAGGAAACCAATTATGGTTACATAACATCACGCCCGTAATCCCCGAAGGGATGGGCAGAGGTACACTTATAGTAACACCCATTTCGCCAGTTATGCTGTGTGCTTATGGTTACATGATATAATTATCTATTTTCAATTGCTTTCATCTTGGGATAATTAACAATTCTATTATTTCATTTACGTGGGATTTGCTGAAATAAAAAAAATACTTAACTTACCTTTGGCTACATGAGCGAGACCGCGGACGCAAATAGCTTGTGCTGAAAAAAGGGATGGTTTTTATAGGCACAAGAAGTTTTAGTCATGCGCCATGCATGACTAAAACTTCTTGTGCCTATAAAAACCTCATCATCATCATCAGGCTATACTAGTCCACTGCTGGACATGGCCCTCTCCTAATGAGCGCCATAGCGCCCTGTCTTCAGCTTGCCGCATCCAGCATCTACCTGCAGTCTTTCGCAGATCGTCATCATCATCATGCATGGCATATTAGAGGGATATTTTCAATCGCCTAGCCCGTTAAAACAACCTATGACAACAACCTTGCAATAGTCCACATTTCAGTGAGTAAAGCAATAAGTTAGGACCTTTTATGGTTGATTGGAATCGATGATCTAGTGGAGGCCCCGCCTCCCACGCGCGAGGTTCATTTGGGTAAGTAGGTACCAATGTCAGTTTTTCAATATATATGTACTTTCTCAATCTATCTGTCTATACATCGATGAAGGAAAACATCCTAGGACACCTGGGCTTATATCAGTCAGAAATCGTCTTGAGCAAGCGAGGTGATCAGTGCTCGTGCCTTTTTTGAATGAGAAGAAGCTTTTACCTTGCTCCAGTGGGACATTTTTTTGTTTTTTTTTAAACTTTGCCCCACACTAGGAATTTCTCCTGTATCGTGGCATTCGTATTCATTAAAAGGCCGGTATAACTATTATTTATATATCCACTAACAAATGTTCTTCCTTCGTCCCCAGGATCGACGGCGAGGAAGTCCGGTTGATGCTATGGGACACGGCGGGGCAGGAAGAGTTCGACGCCATCACGAAGGCGTACTACCGGGGCGCCCACGCATGCGTTCTCGCCTTCAGCACCACAGACCGAGACTCTTTCCTCTCACTACACTCGTGGAAACTTAAGGTGACTATACTTTCCTGACCTGTGAATCATAACTATTATACTAAGTAGGTTACTAGACCAGGGGCATCTCTAATCGCGGTCCCTTTAAATTGATCCTTCGCTGCTTTCATCCAGTTGAAAGTAGTAGCATTCAAGTATGAAGATTATCGCTCCATCTAGCCCTTTTTTACTATGATGGGAAATCATCCAAAGATTAACGTAACGTTCGTTCCGAGTGGAATGAGAGAGCGTGTCAGACTTTTACTGACTAAAAACTTCCGCGTTCGCGCCCTTTACATTCCAGGGTCACGGTAACTCTATCGAACATCTCGCAACATGTGCGTTTTCCGAATAAGTTTTGGCTGCACGGTTGGCGCAGTGGCTGAGCCATCGGCTGCTGCGCCGCTCGTTGTGGGTTCAATCCCCGCACAGATCAATTATTTGTATTACCTACAGGTAGTTGTTCCGGGTCTGGCTGTTTGTGTATGTGTGTCTGTTTGTAAACGCACCCACGATACAGGAGAAATTCCTAGTGTGGGCAACGTTTAAAAATAATAAAAAAATAATTGAATACTCAATGTCTAGGTAATAATAATTAACTTTGCCTAATACTCTATCTGTGCATAAAATAAATCAATTGCTTAATGAAAGCAGCAACCTGAGAACAGTTGGACCGCTCTGGCTGTTTTTTTCGTTGTTCGTGTCATTGTCACGACAAGGCAAGACAACTTTGGTATTGTAAGAATTTTTTTTTTGAATCCACGGGAAAAGTCGGGAATGTGGATTGAAGAATACTAAATAATCCATATTTCCGACTTTTCCCGTGGATTTGAAACGACTTTTCCCGAATGTAAACATCCATAAATAAATGTTCACACCCGTGCAAAGCCGGAGTGAGTCGCCAGTCTTTAATAAAGTCTGACTTGTATTGTACCTACCTAAAATCTCCTGATTTCTACCACCTTCCTGATTGGAGAAACGTTATCAATAATGTTTACAGACCATTCAAACTTGTGTGTTGATGTTTATTAACTTAATCGTCAGATATTGCGTATAATTAAATGTCTTGATGTTTTCGTTGACATCTAAGTAAGGGTTAAGAAAAACAATCAGTCTGAATATTAAATTAAATGAATGCCAAACCATGACCATGAACTTGTTCACCAATTAGTTTTTTCAATAATAAAATTCCATAGATAAGTTAAATTAAATGAAACCTAAGACCCTCTATAAAGTTCTGCAGTAAAACCGCTTTGGACTGCAACTTCATGGTAATCAACGCAACATCTTACATAGTTGAAAGAGATTTGATTTCGTCTCTTGTGCAAGTAATAAACCTGTTAATACAACCGCATTACTGAGAGTATTTGGCAAGTGCAGATAATTTTATGGTATTCAGTACTTTCCAATGTATACCTACGTACAAGTAGGTATTAAGGTAAAACCTTAAGTTGTACATTGGTCATTGGCCGCATTTGACCCTGTTTACGATTGAACTAACTTGTACACACACATACATGTTAATGTCTCTCGCACTGGTTATTATAGAGATCACTTTTTGCGCCATTTTTATTGAGACCAAGTCACGAGCCGCTGAGAAAATATTTACATTCAAAACATAAATAACGTTGGTGTTTTACTAGAAACACAGTATTTATCTACTTAAAAAGCGGTCTATCGGAACATAAATCTTCTAAACGTACATTTAAATGCCTAGCTCTTAAAATTCAGTTCCATGTTCCTAGGTATTTTGTTAATTGAAGCAGCACATTAAGATAAGTGAGGTCGTGACTCGCTCTCACAGCCGCCCGTGTCCCGACACAGCTACACTATCTAATACACACAGCTATCAACGCACATCGACTGTTTACATTCCCCCGACTATATTTGAACCGGGTTTAAACAGCTCAGAATTTGTTATAATTGGCGAAGATGCACGGGTGTCACGCGTTCGTCGTTACTTTCGCTTGTTTATTGTTGGGAGTAAATTCTATCACATATGGGAGCAGAGAGTCAATATGTTTAGAATACTACACGTCAGGCGAAAACTATGACTTGACCGAGCTGCCGGCGCAAATGTATGGAGTGTACTTCTGGCCACCGAAACAGAGGCAAAGAGACAACTGCGAGAACATCAGCTTCAAGAAGTTGACGCAAGAAGATGTAGCAGCAGCCAGCAATGAGTGCAGCAAGCTCACCCTACCTGTGAACGAGACTGTGATGAAAGCAACATACATCAATAACGCCGGGAAGACCGTCAATTTACTTTACTACGGCAACGCAGAAGTGAAAGACATGTACCGAGGTTGTGAAAAGAACATAGCGACGTATATTTTCAAAAAAGTGAATGATAATTATGTTTTGGGGATCAATTGTTCAGCTGGTGGTCGCGGGATACTATACTCCACGTTACTGCCAAGCTCTTCGGAAGTGCAAAACGTCGTGAACAGCATAGAAATAATGAATGGACGTGACGGGAGCCCTGATTGCAGTCTTCGCAGATAATCATACAAATGTTTTATATTTATTAACTAATAATCTACTTATTAAAATGTTGTGAACTTCAAAAAGAGTTGTTATTTATCCATG
Organism: Phlogophora meticulosa; assembly: GCA_905147745.2. NCBI lineage: Eukaryota > Metazoa > Arthropoda > Insecta > Lepidoptera > Noctuidae > Phlogophora > Phlogophora meticulosa. The sequence continues at coordinate 4,639,040 of LR990534.1, forward strand.
TCTTTCTTCAAACAATAGGTAATATTTGTGATAATTTAATGTGTTCTTGTGAAGTGTAGAAAGTACAGAAGTATTTGTTTTATTTTCAGGTGGAGAATGAGTGCGGGGAGATCCCCACTATCATAGTTCAAAACAAGATTGATTTAATGGACCAATGCGTCGTGGGACCGTAAGTATTTTTTATCATTATTTAATGTTTGTGGAAACGAATAGGTTATCTATGTGATTTCCGGACCAAGTGTAGAGCCCTGGGGTCACTCGCTCATTTTTATACAAGAAACTAGCGGACCGAACAGACGTTGTCCTGCCCGTACAGCGCCACCTACTGGGTCCAATTGTAAATCTAAACCATTCTCAGATCTCCACGAACACACACAAAAAATTTCATCAAAATTGGTCCAGTCGTTTAGGAGGAGTTCAGTCACATACACACGCACACAAGAAATATATATATTAAGATTGAATATGTCTGACTCCTATAACGTTTTTGTTTTAGTTGTAAGTTTGTTAAATTTCAGTTTGACTTCCATTTGAATCTGATTATAATCGCTACATTCAATAATGTAGACCTGTGATTAGCACAGGTCTACATTTCTTCGGTGCATACTCGTATTAACGAAATTTAAATTAAGATTTTTTGTGAACAATGTTGATTTGTATTGGAATTTAAAAGAAGTGGCGCAGAATGGCGACCAACGGAAATAATGGAGAGAAGCTTTTGCCCAGCAGTGGCTAGCATTGTTTATTTAATAGCGAGTTAACAGCATATTTTGGCAGAGATAATTTACCGATGGAAAGCATGTTATGCCGTTGGTCCCGGCTGTCATGTGTCATTAACAGCCGTTGCGAGTACTCAGAAGCCAGAAAATCTGAAAACCAGTCTTACCAAGGAGTTTCGTGTTGCCCAGAAACTGGGTTGTGGAGGTCAGATAAGCAGTCACTCCATGTATAAAACTGGCATTCAGCTGCATCCGGCTAGACTAGAAGCTGACCCCAACATGGTTGGGAAAAGGCGATGATGAATTACCGATAGAAAAATAAACATGCCGTATTCGCCATACTTTCCAGAGACGAAGCGGAGCTGGTAGCGCGTGCGCTGGGCTGCCGACTGATGCGGGCGTCAGTCAAGGAAGACGTGAATGTTGGGGCTGTGTTCAGAGCGTTGGCAGCGCGCTGCCTGTCAGACATGCGGCGGGACGACGCTGACGCAATGCCGCCGTGTCAAGCACCCGTCATAGGTAAGGTTCTACTTTCTTCCGTATTGATTAGGATAACCATGTAAGTCAAAAAAAAAATTGTGAGCCGTCACGGGACGCCTGGCAGATATGAAACATCGAAATTATTTTGTACAAGCACTATGCATGAAAGAACAGATTGTTGGGTATCGATATCAAAATTAATGAAACAAAACAATTCTAATTTCCAATTTTCATTTGTTTCTTGGTGATGCGTCGCCACGCCAATAGATGTTACACATCAAAAACAAAAAACCCATGACATTTCGTTCGGTGACAAGAAGTCTCCAGATAGATAAGTAAGCGTTGATCGAAACGAGATATGTGAGCTTCATTGCTATATCACACCACACTGCACGTTTTTAGGTACTCCAGATTATTACCAATTCAATTGGATGCTGTATTTACCAACTTGAAAATACCGAACCAATCATTAGGGATTCCTAAGAGACACGAGGTAGTAACTCGAGTTGCACTAAATGTAGGCACTATAAAGGGTGGAAGGCACATGGACACACAACTTGATACCATGAGTTCTGTCAGTACATGATCACCTCCCAGCGTTAACATTATGCATTTTTTGACGTGACAACGTCTAATAAATCGATGAACGCCGGCTGCATGCACGAAAAAGGATGACTCATTGTCCCGTTACGCTCATTGTGCGCTTGCGCCGCATCTTTGTCTCTTCCACTCGATTGGCTCGTCGTTGTCACGTTAAACTATCGTCCGTAAACCGACTTTACAGAGAACCAATGTTTTTTTTTTAGTTTAAACTTTAAAAATGATGATTTCTATCCCGATGGAATTTATAATGAAAGAAGCTAACAATCTCATTGGGTTAGAAATACAAGATATTATGTACTTTTTCAGTAGCATACGTTTGCGAAAACTTATCGGAGCAAAACTGGTTTCAGGAACATTTACAAATCATAATAGCAACGGTACGATCCTGCTGCGGCCGACGAAGCACCGACCTGGCGGCAAGAAGAAGAACGTGCTGAGAAACGCGTGCAGACTACTGTGATGTGAACACAAGCCCCTACCTTGGGATACTGCTCAAATATTAACTTGATTTACCTAATACTTTTCAACAGTGTTGCTCCAACCTGGACGAAGTACCTGAACAAGGAATTGACTTGAAGCTTAGTTCAAATCTCGAACGTATATTAGAATATAATAATAATACCAGCCTGTTACTGTCCTACTGCAGGGTAAAGGCTTGTTCTCATGCATAGAAGGGACGAGCATAAATCACCACGCTTGAATATAGAATATCTATATGGACAATTTGAATGTGCATCTAGCGAATTCTAGTGGCTCTATGCCTCAAGACACAATTTTGATTGGTGGTATTTAAATTACTATTTGTATTTAAACTTGGAAGACACGACTGAAAGACTATGGGGCAGTCTGTACTAGATTCACCTTTGTTGTCTTTGGTGCAAAACACCCGAATGAAAAAAACAACTTCCTAGTAGGTAAATAATACCAGCCTATCACTGTCCCATGGCTGGGCAAAATCCTCGACTCGTACAGAAAAGCACAACCACGGTTTTCCACGCTTCCGCTGGGTCATCAGTAGGTAATACAAGTAAATAATATCATTCAAGTGCAAAAGTCCTGCACTAAAAATAAGTTTGAATTTTCTATACACTGGCAACGACCATTATTTTAGTCGAATAAGAAAGCTGTTTAGTCATATTTTAATGTTTTTAGTTAGTTGATATTAAAATAACAAAGCTATGTAAATATTTTGTACTTATCTAACTATTCATTTTATTAAAAAAATAAATTATTTTCAAATATCGTGTTTTGTTTCGATATTTTACAAATCTAATATCTTAATCACAGATTGGGATCCGTTGGGTTGCCTGAGACTTGACGTGTAGAGACCCATCGTTGGTTTCTTGCCAAAAAGATATAGTGCTGTTCCTCCACTATAGCTCCATATCTCTCTAACTCTTTGGTTAACAGTACAAGTCTACTGGAACAGTGAAAAACACGCAATGGGCTTAAACATGAGATAGTACTATGGGCCATAAAATAATGTAGATATATTAGTTACTTTCCAGCTGACACATCTCAGTAAATACCTACCCTTTTATTATCATGTTGGTAGTGTACTAAGGGTAGGTTAAATACCGACCTATATTGGGTAGTTTGTCAGGTAACAAAAGGAGAGCCCTCGAAGACCTTATAGTAAGTAAATCGGGGTGAATAGAAACGCCGGGGTGAATCGAAACAAAACTTTAAACGAGATTTAAACGTTGATTCAACATTATTAATTACTGACAAGATGTTAAAATTATTCATTTCAATTCCTTAAAAAAAATAAGAGTCCTTGTAGTAACAAACAATGTTAAACTAACGAGTAAATGCCCTTCAAAGTTTGGTTTCTATTCACCCCGTTTTACGGTAGATGTACAATATTCTTCTTTCTTTCTTTTCTGTATAAAAAACCGGTAGTTTGTAAAAAACAGCATAGTTTCCTAGGGTGGGGACACTAGGAAACTATCCTGTATCATGGGTGCGTTTACAAACATTTAAAGTCACAAACACTAAGACCCGGACCCGGAACAAGTACTTCTAAAAGCCTAGAAATATTTATTCCGTTCAGAAATCGAAACCGCGACAATCAGCGCCGCAGCCAATCGCTCAGCCCCTGCACCAACCGTGTCGTCAAAGTTACTTTTTATATCATTTTAATAAAAACATTGCCCCACATTCGTAAATTATCCTGTATCATGGGTGCGTTTATAAACATTCAAACTAACATACAGGCACAGCCTGACCCGGAACAAGTACTTGTAGGTCATACAAATATTTATTTCATGCGGGAATCGAAACCACGACACGCAGCGCAGCAGCCAACTTACATAGCCTACCTCTGCAACATTGTAGACTTGTGACCATTATGTCCCAGCCTTTACAGCTACCGTTTGTATAATGTAGCACTCTTTACTGAATGCTAACCGCCTATAAAATAACCGAGATGCCGCCGTGGAGTGCAAGTGTGAAGTTTACTACTAGAACCATAAAACTTAATAAACATGTTCTTCCTATTTGTTCTCGTGGTAAGTTATATTAAGGTTGTAATACTTTAGCAACTTTATGGTCAGTGCAGACAGCAGCATACGCACCGAAGCGAATTTATATCGTACTTATAGGTATGAATATTGGTCGTACGAATTGAATGCGCACACTCAATACGTTTTTCACCGTTAAAGAGGCAGTGTCCCGGTGATATATCTTTCTACGCACGAAACTGTTATACAATCCCAACAAATTCGCATTGTTCTTGGACGTTGGAACTACACGCACATAGACGTACACCTAACTCACACCTAGTCTATGCGTTCCCTTAGTACTTGATAAAAGGATAGGATTGTTCCTGTACGTAAGTAGACGCACGAGTCAAATTCGTACGATACCGTGTCTAAAGTGCGTTATGCTTAAGCATATCGCATATTCATGTAATATGAACTGAATCAACTAAAATTGAGTGGTAGAGATGTTTCTCTCTGGCGTGTGTTAGGGCACACTCACCCAGGTAGGTACTCGCGTACACTCAAACCTTGACAGTAAAGAACATGCTTGAACAGTTTGCTGCTGTCGGCGCTGACTCTTAAGTATTTTTGAATCAATTAGTTTGCAGGTTCAGTCCAAAACCCTACAGGGTACGTTACAACATCTTATGAAGTAGGTAAGTAAAAAACGACGACGTAACGACTTAACCTCAGAAATTTACATTTAATATTCTTAGGCCTCCAGTTTGCTTCAGTTCAGCCTCCACACATATTTGACCCATGTTTTTCATCGAATTCCAACACTAAAAAGTTAATTTTGGTTGTTCCCCCCACCCTTATCGCGTACCATTTTTCGCTTAAGAGGACGAATTGGAAATTTTGGCATCAGTGATCTCTATTTTTGTCAGTAATTACGAAACGAATAAAAATATGAGTTGGTGACCTGAACAGTTCATGATGAAAACCTTATTTTGTTAGTTTTCATTACATGATTAAGTAACTTTTGTAACAGAGAAAAAAATATCAAACATACCTCTTTTTAAATAGAGATTCACATTTTATGGGCAAACGTGACCGATTTTAGCCTCTCAACTTGCTCTGTAGACAAGTCTATAAATACTCCTTAAAATTGTAGAAGGAATTTCTCAAGTTATCATTTCCGACTAAATAAAATAACAAAAAGCATTTTGTCGTTTACGTCGTTTTGTTATAAGCTAACGCGCATATGCAATCCTCTCCCCGCGGAGACGCTCAGTCCCCTCTTGACCATTGTCAGCGACGGGTCTGTGCTAGTCGGCTTCCGGACTGCATCGGCGATTGCGTGATCAAATTTAGCGGTTTTATTAAATAAAAATGAGAAATAAGAAAGAAAGATGTTCCAAAAGGAAAAGAAGAGCATGTCTTTTAGAAAAATGTGCTAATATGACGAAAAGAAAGTAAGTTTTCATACTGAAATGTGAAGCGGTGGTAGTTTACTAAAAAAGATGACGTTCAAAAAGTCACTTTGACTGTAACTTCAATGATGTTCATGAAACTATGGAGTCGTCAACTTGCAACAAAAATAAAGAAATGACAGCTTCTTTTTTAGGGTACGTATGAAAAATTCCTAAACCTCCTAACGTTTTATAAAAGCTATAGGCATTATTATTATTATTACTAAAACACTTTTTCTGGTATTTTCTAGAAATGAAAACGACGCTTTACCGAATTATGCAGAGTTGCAAAATGTGTTGCCCGCGTAAGTTTTTGTTGCTATGTATTATTCAATATTACAATCAATATACCTAATTCAACGATGAAGTTAAAATTAAAGGACTTCTTTTATTTTAGAAATGCTGATACTAATGACACTAATATATCACAAAACGAGGGCATTCCTGCTGCTACAGTGTGTATATTAGATAATTTTGTTCTTTATACATAACCGACGTATTAGTCGAAATATGTTATCTCTGAATTTGGTACTAGGCTCTAATTTATTTATATTTTCAGATTAGCAGACAGTGTTCGAGTGATAAAGTTTCTACAGAAATGACAATTGAATGCCCTACTGAGGCACAAGTAAGTACTCGGGTTATAAAACACAATATTTTGTCTGATTGGAGTTGGAAGCAGTTTTCAATGGTTGCCTAGATATGAGAACCAAAAAAAAATATTTATACATAATCAATATCTGTGAAGTGATTGATGTAAATAAATAAATAAATACACAATGGGCAAGAAAAACATTTTCCTGCGCCATGCTATCACATTCCATGTACGATATTGATACTTAATTTTTACATTTGTTTCAGATGGAGCCGGAGGTACAAGATATAGGCCATAGAATAATAGATGTGAACCACTTTGTAACAGAACTTATAAAGTTCTCTGAGCACAAGTCTTTGTTTAATTGTGGATTAGCCACATTAAAATTTGAGTCTTAACATCACGTAGGCTTGCAATCAGAATTTACATATGTTTGTTCATTGTGTGGTTACAGAAATAAAATAAAATTGTCATTGGCTGATGTAAACAAAGACGCCGTCGCTGGAGTTATGGCTGCGGTTGCGGGGTGCGCGCGCCTGGTTTTAGAATTATTGTTGAACAATGCGTCGCCTTAATCTGCTAAACCCGGTTACGGACGTATAATAGTTTGGGTAAACGAAGGGCAGGATAAATAAATAAATAATGCTGGACAATCCACACAGCATCATCTAGCCCCAAGTTAAGCAGAGCTTGTGTTATGGGTACTAGATGACTGATATACTTAATACAATACATTACATAGATAGATATTTTTATTATACATAGGAAATACCCAGAACACCCGGAACAAATATTTGTAGATCGTACAAACATTTGTCCCAAGGCGGGATACGAACCCGCAACCTCTTGCGTCGCAGGCGGACATTCGCCCGCCGCGCCACATCGGTCGTCTCAGGATCCGCTTTCACGCCAAAGTAATTTGACTCTTAGAACGACGCAACTAGGTGGGTTTTACGATAAATAAAACACAGTAAATAAGATTATACATTATCGTATGTATTTAAAACGACGATGACAACGACGACATTTAAAGAAAAATTTAAAGAAAATGCTAATTCACTAAAAAATGCAATGATAATGTCATAAAAAAACTTTTTACGACATCTTAAAGAATACGGGGTGAAACTGACTATTGTCTGTGGTGATTTAGGCACTAGGAAGCGAAAATAAAGTCCCATAACTTTAATTATTAGGTACTTAAGTAGAAAGTTTTTTTTTAACATGTGACAATAATATTTCATTTCACCTTGTACAAAAGATGTCGTGTACACACATCAAATCACGATTTATCATATCATAAATGTATGACCGCCTTTATATATTAGAGAGATCCTCAGAATAAGGCTTAACGTCTATTACTGAACGGCTGTATAGAATATGCTAGCCGTACTGCCACTGCACGCGTAGCATGACCAATTCTATATCTATTGTATATTCTACCAAGAATAGACAACGTTCTTTCTTTCCAACTTGTCATCTCTTTGAGAACGGGGCGCCCCGTAAACTTTAGAGAAAAGAAAAAAATCTTTTTTATAGTTTTAACATCGCCATGCTTAGGACGGTAGAAATCTTTCAACAAACTGTCATGTTGTCTATTCTTCCGTCGACAAGATCCGTTTCTAAGGTGGTCATGCTACGCGTGCTGTTCACGGTCGATATACAATTAATAGTGTACATTTACCGGAAGCTGAAATAAAAGCTAAATAAGACATATATTGTACTTACACATAGTACTAAAGGTTACAGTGTAGGTACTCGGCAGTAAAAATACACGCTGAAATTGTAACGTTTGTTTTCCCGCAGCGAAACGATTTTGTCTTGGTAGCGTCAGAAAAAAAAGGTGAAGGCGATGAAAAAGTCGACGGAAACTTTCAACTCGGGGGGGTCCAGAATCATGGACTGAACTTACGGTTTCTGTTCGTGAATTGATCTCTTCTACCCTGTATTGTTTAATCAGAATCGTTAATGGCAGATTTACAATTTATTGTGAACAGCAAAATTCGATAGCGACCCCGAACCAATAGTTTGACAGCACAGTTGGCGCAGTGGCTGAGCGATCGACTGCTGCGCCGCGTGCAGTGGGTTCGATTCCCGCACGGAACCAATATTTGTATGGCCTACAGGTAGTAGTTGCGGGTCTGGCTGTTTGTTTATGTGCATTTAAATGTTTTTAAACGCACCCACGACACAGTAGACATTCCAAGTGTGGAGCAACGTTTTAGAAAAAAATATTGTAAGAGACCGCGTGGAAATTGTTTTATTTTAACAAGCTTTTAGTGAGTTTAATTCTACGTTTCTATTACTGAAGGCAAATCGTTCTACTACAGGAAAACAACCATAAAACATTATTTCAGTTTAACAAATCGAGTGTGTGACAAAGACGGCGCTCTACAAAGACGAACTTCTCTATAAATTGGTAGATATGCCATTTTCGCTACCGAGTACTATTACAATCATTGGGAATTGGGCGATCTCGAGGACTCATACGCATACATCAATCAATTTCATAAACAGCTTACCAAACATTGTGATGATTTGCAAATATAAAACCAATACAAAAGTAATAAAGTACAATTTTAATTAACTATGGAGATCCTGTAAGACATTACGCTATGAGTCGATAATGTTTCGATGTAGGTAGGGCCTACGACTGGGTGAGAAGAATAATTGACGATATATCATATACATTAATTTTATAGGAACATCATTTGTTTTACAATTCTTTAACCCATTAAGCGTCCATATCGTCGGATTTATCCAACCAATATTTTCGTGTCCTGTCCGAGTCGTATTTATACGACAAAAAAACTTTTGTTAGTCCAATTCGATTGTTAGGTTGTACTTTAGTCTGCCCAAAAATAGCTCATATTGGGCAAGATGATAAAGGTACTGAAGATTTAAAAGCTGGACGCTCGGGGCACGGAAACTGATATATACTCAGGCGTTTAAAAGATTTACAAACTGGGGAAAGTGGCTAGGGTGGATAAAGATTCAAGGCTGTGCACGACCTAGGTTGAGGTACGATAGTTTTATATATAAGAAAAGTAAATTTACGAGCGCAAATACGTACATTCATCGAAGTCGGTGGCGCGTATCTTAGTTTCAAAGGTTGGCGTATTATCGTTACTCTATCTATAAAAATTAAATTAAATTGAAGTGCCTGTTTATAATGTTAAAATAACAGCTAAATGCATAATGCAAGTGTTTACGGTACACAACAAAAAACCAGTCTGTTTGTTCCAGCTAATCTCCGAAACGGCTGGACCGATTGTGACGGAACTTTTACTGGGAGATAGATCATTTCCTACCAAACAAACTACCATACTTTAAACCCTTCAGGCGAAGGATTTTAAAAATCCTTTTTCAGTGCTCACCTTCAGTAGGTCTTGTGCAAAATTGTTTTCTTCTAAAAGCTTAAGCTCAGCTTTGACCGTCCGTGCATTAACGATTTTTAATGAATTTTTATTAAGTAAATATGTAAAACCTTTGGGATATTAAAATCTATACTTTATAAATACATAATTGAGCATAGGTTTTGTGTGAATGAAGTAAGTACAATTTCATATCCTTAAATTAATAGAATAATTTCTTTGTCCGAAAATAAGAATTGGCTTATATATTATCTCTGTATGGTGCATTTTAAAGGTAACTAATGTCTCACATATACATAGTTTAAGGAGGGGTTACGATCATATAAAGGGTTTGACACTAGATTCATAGGTATAATTTTAAAATACGTAATTAAAACAAAAAATAAAAAAAAACAAAATGACACGAAATTTTACAAAAACTAAGGTCGCCTGAAATGAATATTTCCTCACACTACAATGTTTCAAAAGTAATCATAAAAAATCTACAATTTATTCAGCAATCAAGCGTACTATGAAAATCAACAAAAAGTGAAATCAGCAAAAATTTCGAAAAATCAGCTAAAAATTTTCCACATACTGAGGAGTATTTGGATTTTTTTCCACATACTCCTCAGTATGTGGATATTCAAGGAATAAAATGATGAAATTGAGCCTCTTGTTACAAATGCAAAATGCTTAGATACTACTGTATTTAGAGTACAATACTCTGTTCTCTGCACACACACCATATTCGACTAAGCGCTGATTTTTCCAACGTCAGACATTGCACGTGGAATAAAATTGACATCTAACAGTTTATGTTTATACAATTTTCTTCTTTTTTTCATTTCAGACAGAGATATCTGGATATGGTAAAATCAGCCCTATTACACGTACATATACTATAATAAGAACCGTCAATATTGTTCGAACGTTATACGTATAACATTGTAATGCTACGGTATTTTACATAAATCATTTAAAGATAAGGTGAAGACAGACCAAACCACATATTCGTTTAAAAGTAAGTGAAACAAAGTATTGAACATTGAACTACCAAGCGTAACACGAAATGGTGTGAATGTATGCATACATTGTACAGTCAACAAAAGAGTTTGGTTTACAAGTATCATTGCCCAACACAGTACTTAGTTTTTGAAAAGCTAATCAATTCGTTAACAGACAGTCCCCATTGTTGTCTGTTAGATAATTTGTGTGTTAATTTCCGAGTCGTAGGGGTGTACGACTCGGATATTAACACAGAAACTGGGAAGTTTCTGGAACAATTGCATTATTAATGTAACAAATTCTTAAACGCGTGTTACAGGCTCAAAATACAAAATTGGCTTACGACGTCGCATTGCAACAATCGGAGATGTCATTCAAAGTGTTTCTTAAGGAAACGGCCGAATATTGTCCGTTGAGACGTCGCATTGCAGTTTTTTGTTTGGACCCAGTAACACGCGCTTAAAAAATTAAAACGCTTAAGCTGTGGGTTGTTGAATCAATTATTAAAAGCCATTCGCTTCACTTTCCTTACGTTCAATATGTGACGCGACAATAATTTCGTATCAAAACCAGATGCTAGTCTGTGTAGTTTTTCAGAAACTGGATGAATATCAAACACTTGAGTATTCTTATCACACGCCCAACATGGGTTAACAAGAACTTTTATTGACTGGCTGTACACTTATCTGTTTTGCTGACCGTACTTCGTAGAGTATTACCTAACACATTTTAAAAGTACATCTGGATTTCAGATATCTAAACTAATAATGGTCAATTGAAGAACGAAAGAAATTCCACAATGACAATCAATGGAATTTGCATTAAAGAAAATAAAAATACTAATTATACACATAGATTATCACATTTATCAAAGCTTTTAATTACTGCAAGGCCTAAATGACTGTGCCTATTTTGATGGTAGTATTATGAGCCAAATCCACTGGCGAGAGAACGGCGGTGATAGACACGCTGAGCAGCGATTATCTCGCCAGTGCAGACGGCGCTTTAACTATGTACGTAAATCAACTATAGTTCTGTCTATATCATTCAATTTGCAATGAAATGGGACAGCGATACGCTTCACGGATATTGATACAAATATTGTACTGAAAATAAAAAGGACTTGAGATTTTTTTAACGTCACGTTTTTTGGACTTTAGCCCATTATGGATTCCGTTCGATCTAAGGGGTGACTGATACAACAAGAATTTAAAATTAAGTCTTATATTTCATATTTTCTGCCAAAATAGAGTGTAAGCATTTTTTTTTACTTATTTGTGTGCGCACTTGATTCGTTAGACCAGTATTTATACGTGTGATAAAAAATCGCATCGAAAGTGCGGTCGGACTTTTTTGCACTGATGCAATTCGATACAAGTTTGGAATATATAGCTTAAACATGGCTGGCTACGGATGGACAACTTCTAAGTTAAGCGAGTAGGTACTTACTCCTAACGATACACGGTTAACTTTGAAGCGATTTACAACTACATACTAAAATTTAAGTTACAATTTTCATCATACAACCATCGTGATGTTAAAACCGAAGTTGATTGGATCTACCAAACAAAATAAGAAACTTAGACTAAAATCAAGAACGAACCATGAAGCTGGCTTCCACTATTGAATTTTACACCGAATGGCTAAGAACAAAAAGACCAAAATAGCAAAACGTGACTTTAAAAAAATCAGAAGCACGCAAATCAAGGATTTTTGATCTTTATATTGTCAGCAGGACGGTGTAAACTCGCGAGTGAAGGGAGGATGCTCGTCTGTAAAATCACGCACCGTGTTAGGAAGCCATAAAACATACAATTTAACGTTCACAGTCTTTCAGTTACAGTTCAAATACGCACAATAGGCACAGCGTCTCCAGGCACGATTCAATAAAACGAGAATCTGACATTACAGGCGCTTGGCCTATGACAAGCTTGCTCTCAAGCAGGGCCGTTACTCACGAGCAGGTGGTGACATTTAACTTGGTAATGTAATCCAGGAGGCCTTGGAGACGTTTCTTGACTCGTTTCTGGTCGTCAAGTGTGCAGCCCAAGATGGCGGATTCGAAGTTCTTGTCGGTGCCGGTGGAGGCGTCCGGCTGGGAGGTGCATGCGTTCATGAAGGTCTGACAGCGGGTGTGCGCGATGACCGCGTCTTCGTGCACCGATTTCACTAGTTGGTCTATGTACAAGTTCACCTGAAAAATGGAGAAGCGACGGGTGTTTATTTAGTATTAAATGGAGTATAGGACTGTTTCGACAACCATCTCATATGATCGGGTAGTTTTCAATATTTCATATTAAAAATTACAATAGTGCCGCGTGAAACAGTCTGTGGATCACTCGGGTTCCGTCATAATGAGGTAAAAAAGCTGTCAAAATATTGAATCGTTGTTTCCCTGGTGTTGCCGTTTGACATTTGAAAGACAAGAAACAGATCATTGAACGAATCATTCGATATTGGGGTGGCAGACATGTTCATGTAGCCAATTAATGTATAACAATTGATTGACTTGATTATAGTACCCGTCTGTATAGGAAGGAAGCACCGTGTCCTCTCATAAGACCACACTGGTGCCCCCTCTGTACAAAGCCTGTTAGGGCCCATCCCAGTAGAGACTATAGAGGTCTCCCCTAAGCTTCATCATTTACGGCAGCACGTGACCACTGTTCTACCGACTTCCCTGAGGTCACTCGGTGAACCGTACAGGGTCCCCAATCTGAGCGCCCGCAACCTCAAGGTCCCACCTGCGTTAAGCCTTTCGCTGCCCAGTTCAAAAATACGATTTAACTTGTATGTCATAATGTTTGTGCAAATTACATAATGCGTAGGTACATGGTAGGGGGTGATGGGCATGTACACATCTCATCTATAGCTTTTTACATGTACGACTCGGGAAGCGAGTTCTGGGTACATGAACTAACTCTTTTTGACCGGGGAGCCGGGTGCTGGGCACTACAAGTGTTAAATGATGCAGGCGAGGTTTTGGCATGATATACGTCGAGCCTTCTTCTCCGATTGGAATCAGCCCTCTCACGATCCCTCTCGGCGGCTTCCTTCATTACGATCTCACAAAAGGAAGTAATTAATGATTACAGTACCTACTTACATAATAACTCCACAGAACCTTTATTGTTCATGTTGTAGCTAAATATAAAAGTTATTTCTAACCCAGAACAACGAAGCGGTAATTTGTATGAAATTATCGGAATGAAAGAACAGTAAGTTGTATAAGTTGGTCATTGTGATCAAGATATATATCTACCGACGGAAATGAGTATTTCCCGCAGGCGGCAGTCAACATTAACATTGTGTATAGGTACGTAGGTACTGTAGACTGCACTACAGTGGCAACACTTTGACCTCGAGCTGGCCTAGCGTTGTATGGGAGGTTCAATAGAATGCGAGCCCAGCTTACACTGGTTTTTTTACCACTCAAGTGTGGTTTAACGTATGTACGAAGGTAGTTAGGTACTTGTATCGATTTGAATGTTAGTATAAACTCTCAAGTTGTGTGGCTTCTAACAGTAGCACCCACCACAAACACTTATGTGTAGGGTTCCCCACCAATAGCACCCTCTCATTAGTACATCCAAATTTGGTTTTGCGCTGAACTGAACCCGTAATTACTTCTGTTTTTATGTTTTTTTTGTTTTCTATGCTTAGTATTGTGTGCCTGAGCCTGTGCTATATAAATGTCTTTTCTTTCTTTCTATTATTAAACCACAAATCGCTCGCAGCTATAATAAACAATGGCGAGTCATTTGAAGAGGACAACGCACTCATACAAATGTATTATGTCATCGTTGTTTTTTTGTAGCGATTGTTTCAACGTTACATAAATAGGCACAGAAGGTCAACTGCCTAGCTAGGAAAATGATTCACCAAAAAGAACGTGGCCTTAGGAGAGAATTGGGAGTTTTCTTTTTGGTGTTACATACTCACGACTTTTTCCCATGGGGTTAGGCAGAAACTACAGAACGCCACCTACTACGATCCTTACATATTCCTTATGATCATACACGCACGCCAGTTGCGAGTACTACGCGCCTGACCTTTTTGAAGAACATCACCATTGGTGTTGTCAGAAACTTGAAACACCTTACATAAACGCAAATGAATGCAAACAAAATTGAATAAGACTAACCAGGGAAGTAAGCCATGATACCACTATGCTATATTTTTGACGACACGAGCTATTCTATCTAGATCTATGATTCGCAGTGGTTCTTGCCGTCTCAAGAGAAGAAGACCCGAAATCGACATGCTAATTAAATGGCTTTTCGATAGTTGTTTTGAAATCAGTTGTTGAATTACTATTCGGTCCTTCTGTATCCTATTATGTCATGGCCTTAGTGGCGGTCCGGGAGCCAGCCTCATGGAGGGGGGTTATAGGGGTCATGAGTTCATGACCCCCCTTCCCCCAATCGTCACTTAAAATTGAAAAACCTCAAGTAGACAAATATTTCCTTTGTTTTTGTAATTAATGATTAAGTCCCTGCTTACGTTCGAAACCGTCTTAAAAATGATGACCCTATTCGGCAATAAGAATACAATACTACCATACCCCCAGCACCCACTGTGACCCTTCCCCAAAATCATTGGCTGCGCCTGCGCCGTTATGGCCTCAATGTTTAATTACTAATTCTGAAGAATACAGTCGATCGAAGCAAACAATTTGTTAATTAGTGTTCACTACAGTTGTCCCACATTGCAAGATTCATGTTTAAATTGACAATGTAATGGAAAGGAATGCTTCATCAGCTTTGTAACCACAAAGGTGTCCGGGCACTTTAGGTGAAGGTCGAGCGACGCTAAAGAAATCGAAGCGCAGACTTAACTCAGTGGCCTTAATAGCAACACAAAGACGAACAATTCTCTTTCCTCTGTTGGGTAAGATGGCTGGCCAATGAATACAGGATGTCTGGCTATCCACTGTACAAAGTAATACAGAGCATAGTACTTATAATGACGAATAGCTTTCACCCTCTGAACAACACTCATCATCACCCAGCTGTGTTGGGGTTGGCTTTCAGAAGCCGGCTTCCTTTGCGAAAAATAACGAAATTTGAGTGGCTGTGAGCAGGGTACTATGCTCGAAGAACGGACCGATAGGACCGAAAGCTTCTGGAGTAGCGACCGAGTACGAGAAGGCTTTCCACAAGGTGGACCGATGACCTGGTGAAGGTCGAGGGAATCCGCTGGTTGGACCGCGAGAAGGACCGGTTGAAGTGGCTTATGTCCAGCAGTGGACTTCTTTCTGCTGAAATGATGATTACGTAGGTACTAACCAAGTCTTTTTCGACAGTTGCATCCATCAAGTTTGCCTTCTAATATCATTAAGAAATAGCAGTTTCGTCTGATACTTGCCGGCAGTTAACATTATGTGCCCAATTAATATGGCGCACCATTTGTCGCAAATATAATAATAATGCATTGTTTAATTTTAAACTCTATGCGCTGAGAGTAGCGTTAAAAATCCAACGATGTCCTATGTATTTAATTAGGCATTTATTTAGACGTCGCTCTACCTAATACATACAATGTCTGTCTCCCATTTTGATTAGTTAACTGTGCTGTACTGTGTAGCATCATAAAAGTGATTGTTCCATATTTATACCTTAGTAGCTGATCTGACAGACGTTGTCCTGTCAGGCGTCATGACGCGGAATACGAGCATAAAACGTGCGAAGCTTAAAAAGTCGTTAAGTTTTCTGAAATTTCCATTTTTCTGCGCAATCGTCTTAATTATTCTTCCGTTAAGAACATTCTACATCTATGAGACAACTATGAGACAACTGTACCTATGTGGCGCGGCGGGCGAAGGTCCGCCTGCGACGCAAGAGGTTGCGGGTTCGATCCCCGCCTTGGGACAAATGTTTGTACGATCTACAAATATTTGTTCCGGGTGTTCTGGGTATTTCCTATATATAATAAAAAATATCTATATAATATGTAATGTGTTGTATTAAGTATATCAGTCATCTAGTACCCATAACACAAGCTCTGCTTAGCTTGGGGCTAGATGATGCTGTGTGGATTGTCCAGCAATATTTATTTATTATTTATTTATTAACTTAAAACAGATGAATGTAATCGGTAAAGTCCTTTTCAAGTTATGGCATGACCAAGGGAAACCGGGTATTAATGTATATAGATTAGCGTTGTGATTGTGACATTCAGGTTTTGAGAGAATTCATTGCTGTTTTTCTTTAAATTTTGAATTTGGTTTTTATCCGGAAAACGGAAGCACAACTACTCTTGTGTCTTTTTTCTTGCCCGATACACCATTAATTGGATACTAAAATAAACTCCAAAAATAGCTTAAAATAGGCAGAAATACGCATGACTTGACTAAAAGCAAAGAAAAGGTTACCGATAGCGACCCAGTGGAATATATTTCCGTAGCACAAAAACTTCACATTGACATTTTGACCCGGCTAGTAAGTCAGGGTCGACAGTTATATTACCTGCACGTAACGTTATATCAGCGCGCTTACCGTATTTTTTATAAGGAATTATTTTTTTTAAACACAAAGAACTGCATAATATAATGATTTAATTTGGCTATTGTTGTTCGGGTACCGTACCCAAAGGAGACCCTATTACTAAGCCTTCATTATCCGTTCATCCGAAAATCTGTGAGCGGGTAGTATTTCGTGAATAGTATTAGGAACGGAACCCTTTGTGTGAGAGACCGACTCGCATTTGTAAATAACATAACATCAAGCCTATATTCCCCGAAGGGTTGAGCAGAGGTGCTCCTATAATAAACACCCATAATTCGCGCGGTATGTTAAAGTCCCATGTAATAGCCTACTGCCATCAACTGGGCACAAATCCAGACTCCGGGCCGCTAATGAAAAAAATCCTATTGAACTGAATATCACTTTGATCGACCTGGGAATGGAATCCAAGACCTCACGCTCAACAGTCGCGCTTGAGACCACTAAAACAGCGAGGCACTTGTAAATGTAATGCTGTAACCAGTGACCAAGCGTACTCACAACTCAAGTCTTACCGGCTATACATCCATCAACTTAACCATACAATAAAGAGTATTTTACCATTTAATTTTGATATGTCGCATCCGGTCATTAGTACGGACCCAAAACCAATCGCAAGCGGACCAAAGGCGGACATCACGTGATCTGCCCACCCTACCACATATTCTAACAACCTATATATTATTTTGTACATAAATTGTTGTTATAATAATCATAATGTTGTTATAATCGTAATATTTGCTTTATTAGTTTGTATGTATTTTGTGTACTTCCTTAATACTCAATGGTATCAATAAAACACCTACAATTAACGACTCTCAAATGGTACGATTCATATTCGTAAAGCATATCGGTGGCTATGAAATAATTATATAATGATTCATAGATTCAACAGGCCCTGTGACCGTTCGTATAATGACGTCATTCGGAGGCCCATTTGAAGAAACAGTTACCATTTGGGAATGATAAAACGTAGAATCCCTTCATAGTTCGGGACCTATCTTGGTATCGGAAGCAACCGTTTATTTTTAAAAGGTTTAGGTACTCTTTCACAGTCGTTACGGGTAGGCATACAGGTAGCATCGTGTTGCCCAGTAACTGGGAGGTGGAGGTCAGATAGGCAGTCGCTCCATGTAAAATACTGGTAAGTACACAGCCGCACCCGGTTAGTCTGGAAAAAGCTAGTCAGAAGTCGACTTTTGTACCTACTAGGCTGACCGACGAATAATCAGGAAAGAAAAGCGCACCCCGCCTCCCATCCCCCCCACCAGACCCCCAACCCCGTCGCATCACGGTAACCAATCATATATCAGCGCGGTCGGCGGCACAATCAATACTACACGAAAAGTCATTGACACGCATTACGAGCGCACTGCGACACATCTTGCTAATTCTTATCGAGTTATGTGTATATTTGTAATGTTCAATTTCAATGTTTTTTTTATTAATTACTTTTATTTATTTTTTTATTGTTGCTGTGCCCTAACAGGGTCTACAATGTTTCTTAGCCTTTGATGACACCTGCACTACCAATGTAGAACGCAATCAACATATGAATACGAATATGAACTCTCCTCTCTCTCCCTCTTCCTCTTGAACACGGATGTGGGTTAACAAATGGCTTACAGTTCCCACGCCATATTGATAAGTATCGCTGCAGGTTCTTATGTCTTCTAGCCCAATTATGACGTCATCAAGTAGATGCACATAAAAGTTCTTATGAACAAATTAGCATTTGCTGTGATGGTGGGTCTCGGAGTACTAGACCCACCATCGCGAAGCTTCGCGTGCGAGTTCCGTGAAAGGCGATTAATAAAGAGGGTATTAAAGGTCATGGGCCCAATGTCAGCAGTAAAAAGTAACTGCCATTAAATTAATTGATTTAACTAACACCTGTTTTCTGGAACGAAAATTATATCATCATCCTCCTGCCCTTATCCCAATTTATTTGGGGTCTGTGCAGCATGTTTTCTTCTTCCATACATCTCTACTTGCTGTCATCTCAATAGTCACCTCTTTTCTAGCCATATCTTCTTTCACGCAATCCATCCATCTTTTCTTTGGTCTCCCTCTACTCGTGTAACCCTCCACATTCATACTCAAAACTTTCCTCACAACGTGGTCCTCATTCCTTCGCATTACATGCCCATGCCAGGACAACCTATTTCCACACAACTTCACGGTCAAAATTTATATGTTATATAATAATATATTATAATTTTGTAATAAAATAACGTCTATAGTTTTGGAACGAAAATTATAGACGCCAAAGTTAAACGCCAGTCAAGCCAAGCGGTTGGCTGTTTATTCATTCCACCAATCCAATCGCACCTGACAATTTGTAACTAATTAATTTTGTGGTTATTTTCGTTCCGGAAATTGATTGTCACTAACTAACTATAGGTTATTCATGTCTTAAAGTCTTATTTGGTAAACACTGAAAATATCATGAGTCATTGTATCTATCAGGCAGGAAAAATGAATATTAAACAATGAACTTCCTACGTACTACAAATTTCTAATCTTGTTATACGGACTCATACTATATTTGACACTATCTAGGACAACCAAAAAGAACATGCATGACTGTTTTTCTTTTTTAATAAAATTACACACGACGGAGAAACTGAGTGACCGTTCGTAACATATCGAGACTCCTATTTGCCTCTGAAAGCAAGTTAAGCCGTTGGTCCCGGCTGTCATATGTAGATTTTCGACAGTCGTTACAGATACTTAGAAGCCCTAAAGTCTGACAATCAGTCTTAGCAAGGGGTATCGTGTTGCACACTAACTGGGTTGTGTCAGTCAGATAGGCATTTGCTCCATATAAAATACTGGTACTCAGCTGCATCTGGTTAGACTGGAAGCCGACCCCAGCAATTAGAAACGATGCATTAGGTATCTTTTAAAAGATTGTGCTAGTTTTATTTTATAATGGATGGATAGCGTTTGCGATACACTAACTTTAGAGATTTTATTGTTACCACGAAAGTACGTATTTAAAGATATTAGCACTTTTAGCCGAGACTTCATTCGCGTGAATATCGGTTATCGCGAAAGCTGATGTAGTCGCGGATTAAAAATGATCCTATGTACTTCCCAGGATATAATTTACAACCTTACCAAATTTCATTACGATCTGCCCGACCAATTTTTATGTTTTTATCTGATGATTATTGATATTAGTTTTAATCATGAGAACATTATTATTTATATCTAACCCAATGAGATTTTTAATGAAAATGTAAATAATTCTCTTCTTTCATTATAATCTCATTGTAGAAGACAGAAATACTGATTTTGTACAGTTCATGGTTTCGGGATGTGAGTCAATTACTCTTCCACCCTGTAGATTTCGTGTTTATCAGTTGTTTAGGCATATTTTGTATAAAAACAGTTTTATAACACAGCTGTATGGTCAGTTTTGGCGTAACCAAAAGCAATAATTAATTAAATTACCAAACTTAACTCTATTGTATACCTAAAAAATATATTATTCATATAAATTCATTGGAATTCGAATAATATATATCCCGTATTTGAAACCTAGCCTTATAGTTCAATATCAATACAATAGATCTAATATCTGGGGAGTTTGTTGCGCCACTTCTACTTCCCAGCAACAACACTAGGAAGTGGTGAATGGTGGGCGTTTTGGGGGACTGTCTTATGTAATTATTGACGTTCAAAAAGTGCTGATTCACAGGCTAATTTGAATAAATGAATTTTGATTTTGAATAGTACCAATAGTCAAGTATTTACCTGGTGCAAGGCCTCCTCCTGCTGTGGATCTCTGTCCGTGCGCACTGCTACCTCCACCGTCATGGCACGCGCCAGGATACGCTCCGCATACCGTGATATGTCATCTTTGTCACCTGGAGAAGACATGGTCATTGAAAAAACAAACATTTGCAGCACAAATACATGGAATCATACTTCTGATACTACAGCATTTCAATTAAAATACTTTTTGAATTATTATAAATGTTTATTTCTGTAAATAGGTTTTTACAAACACTTTACATGTCAACAAGTTTTTTTTTAAAACTAGGTTTGTGTTTCCCTGTCTGACTACTCTTGAGTAGAAACACTGAAAGAAAC
This sequence comes from Phlogophora meticulosa, assembly GCA_905147745.2. Taxonomy (NCBI): domain Eukaryota; kingdom Metazoa; phylum Arthropoda; class Insecta; order Lepidoptera; family Noctuidae; genus Phlogophora; species Phlogophora meticulosa. The sequence goes on from LR990534.1 coordinate 4,660,294, forward strand.
TCAGAGAACACAATCTCTCTTAAAGTCCAGACATTAACTTGGTTAGATCATGTGGGGACCTTGCAGCTTAGAATCCGAGATGGTCATTTGAGGAAAGAATCACACAGAAATATATGTGTGGACCTGTTCAGTCAGTGCAAGAATTTGTCAGAAATTGTAGAGCTCATCTCAAAACCAAGGAGTTACACTACATTTGGATATTTCAATATATACAAAGAGTCCATCACCACCCCCACCACCCTTTAAACAACCAGTTAGTTCGTTATTTAGTTTAATAGTTACCTTTGGGGTAACTACTAGACTAAATAACTAACATTTAAAATAAATGACTTTTAATGACACACAAAACACTTCAAAGCTTCTCAACATTTTTTTAAGGACTATTCTGATCACATTGTTCTTTTATGAAATTGGTCATTTAAGGGAAAAACTAACACATCTATCTGTATTTAAGAATATTTCAACTTTATATCTCATCACTTCAAACACTGCACCATTCCATTGCATTGTCCTGCCCTTATTTCAATTGTAACAACTTACTCTGAAAATTCTAGTTATAAAAAGGTAAGACAAGGGCAATATAAGTTTTGGGTTGTATTCATATAATCAAATCATTCAAGTGTAAGAGGCACTACAAACAGGCATTTGTTTCCATTATAGTCATCACTCTTGGAACATAGTATACTTACATTCAGACACATCACCAAGCAGATCAGAATGCTTGATGCTATCAAGGGTGGACAGCAAGGAGTCACGCTCTTCCTCAATACGGACAGTGTCACGCCGCAGCCGCTCCACACGCATCTCTACTTGGTCCAATATAGTTAGCAATCTGTAAAAAGAGTTTGATAGTTTACCATGTCTATGGATGGCCACAAATATTCTTAAGATTTTTAAGGGGTTGCTTGCATCCAATGATCGGTTGTAGCCTTTCCTCTAAGTGTGCGAAATAAGTGTGATTCACTATGTGTATCAGATATCTTAATTCATGCTTAATCAGGTTTCACAAAGTCGACGTCATCTTCATAGCCTTATCCCAATTTATTCAGGGTTGGTGTAACATTTCTTCTCCTCCTATACATCTCTTTTTACCGTCATATCAAAAGTCACCTCCTTCCTTCAGGTATGAAGTGGAAGGTATTATAAAGTTACTCCTAAGTGGTGTGGGTAAGACAAATGCCACATTCTCTTGGAAATAATAATCCAGTCATAATCAAGAGGAAGGTAGTATTCAGTTGATAATGTTCATTCTGATTCTGCTTTTTTAGGAAAAAGAAATGCTATTGTTAACACCTTAATACTTTTAGTGCCCAGCACCGGCTCCCGGGTCGAAAAATATTTTGTTCATGTATCCAGAACTCGCTTCCCAAGTAATATATGTAAAAAGCTATAGATGAGATGTGAACATGCTCATCACCCCCTACCTTGTACCTACACATTATGTAATTTGCCAAATATTATGACATTTGTTTTTTGTATTGTTAGACGGGCCGATTTCCGCAACTCCACGACGTAGCGCGTATTTAAAGTATTATGACATACAAGTTAAAGCATATTTTTGAACTGGGCAGCGAATGTGATAACTGCCAGACAACGAAATACAATAGAAAATGTATTGTTTGTCGGTCACCATGTGTTTAAGGTATTAACTTGCTAGTGGTCATCCTAACCACAGTCCACAAGCACTATGGATATACAACATAGTCAGTGAGTGTAAGAAATAACATCACTATAACCTTCATCTGCACTCTGTGGTCTACAAAAGATAACTAGTACTCTGTATTATCAATGAACTCTCATATGAATTGTATGGCGATGTCAATCATGCCTATACATACATACATATTTTTCCCATGAGGGTAGGAAGAAACTACAGAAGGCCACCCACGATTTACATACTCATTTGCTTCATTTACGTTGCGAGTACTATGCACCCGTCATTTCTGAAGAACATCAAAAATAATGTCAGTGTATGTTCTTCTAGGGTGCCCCCACCCAGAGTTTCCCATTTTATTTGCCTTTTATATACCTTTTGATAGAACTCTTTCAATTCATCCTGTCAACACGACCAAACCATTTGAGCATACTCTTTTCAATATTTGTAACTAGCTCTTCTTTTAAACAATAGCTTTGTTTTATAACATGATTCCTCAATCTATCATTCAACGTTACACCACTCATACTTCGTAAGGAACGCATTTCTACCGCATTCATGCCTGTAGCTACATTTTTAATCATTTCCTTTTATGGAGCCACCTATCAGTTAACAAAAAAGGCCGACTAGGTCTAACGCTGTCGGAAAATCATTGTAATATAATTAATTATAAGCTATAGAAACATAACTGCTGCGTGGGTGAGCACAGAGAGAAACGTTTTTTATAACTCGTAACGACATTTAACCATTTTTGGAGGCTGATGGCGGAGCCACGCGCTCCGCCATCTCGCAATCGCCACGATGTCTTAGCATATGGTCTTTTACGTGCTCTTTTCATGGAAGGTTACCTCTCTTTCGGCGCTTGTATCCCGAACGCCGACGATTCGTCGATGAGAGGCAGCCGCGAGCTCTCACCGGTGTACAAGTCCACTGCAAACTGATCCACTTCCATACTGTCGTAATCGTTGCCTCTCAATCCGGCCAGTTTTTATTACTTTAAAACCCCAGAGATTTCGCACAAATATACAATAATTAAACAAACAGGGGGAACAATTTTCACGCAAGACGTCAAAATCTAACTAACCAAAACAAATTGAGTGACGTTTCTCAACTTCTCTTGAACTTTCCGAAAAAAAAGAACAGCTGTCATGAACTGACATGACATTTGAACGATAGAAGTTTCTGGTTTTTATAACTTTTTGACTTTAAACTTTAATCAATCGACATAAGAGCTACAGTGGTTTTCCGCAGAGATCCCTGCCCACTGCAAAATCCAAAAACAAAGTTGAATCATAGACAATAGTACTTTTTACTAACAGATAAAATACCACTGTTGTCTTTTAGCTAAGTTGTTTCATTAATGATGCATAGCGTAAACAGGCGCAACATGATGGATTGACGACAAAGTGATGATAGTTTTATCTACCAGTTAATTTATTTAGCAGAATAATAATATTTTGCGCGACTTTGACACTGTGTGTGTGTTTAAAATGACGATATCTCTAGAAAGCCTGCTATACAATCGCCAACCGCGTCCTTACAAAGGTGACTTTAGTGTTTTACAACCAATTTTTGTTGGACCTCCTAATGACCTTGGTTTAAAGGGTTACGATAGCGACCAAAAGCGAATATAGGAGGTTGGGTCGGCGGCCGACCGTCGGTCAATCACGGGTGGGAATCTTATTACAGACGCCAGTAGGTACATCAAGCTGTCCCAAACTGTCAAAGAGGCCAGATTGTAACAATTTTCATTGCATGTATTTTAATCAATTCTCATCGTTTCCTGTTTTATCAGTATCAATTCATATTATTGTGATTCATTATCGGCCATATAACTTACCTAAGTTTATTTTAGTCGCCATAGTTATTTCATAAATATATTATTTACCTTAATACTTTAAACAAGAAGTATTTCAACAAGAAAAATGGTAAGACTAGAATTACAATAAGCTCGAAAACATTATTTTGTCTAAAAAGCAGCATTTTGAAAAAACTGTGTTGTTTATTGGCCAATAATAAGCATTGTGCAATAAAGCTTGCTGATTTTAACTACCTACTCAACCAACCAACATACCCGATACCCCATATGACAATATGAAAAAATGCGTCAATTTCAAACAGGGAACAGATTGCCCACCTTTGGGCTTGAAATCATGGGTGGGTTATCCTGGATAACCCACCCATGATTTCTTGGGCCACACCCCACGATGGATAACTTATCCATCGTGGGGTGTGGCCGTCGCCGTACTTCGCCCCTCTTTCACCCGCATTTAGGGGACGTTACTTTTCACTGAGATTTTGTGCCTCGTGTGGTTTCCGGGTAGTAGAATAGAACCAACTCATCCCATGGGTGTCGTAAAAGACGTCGACAGGAACAGTTGGAGGATTCCATTGATTCCATCTGGTTGGTGTGAACAGCTCATCTCCAAGCTAAGGTTGCCGTGCTGAGAGCTGCGTGGCTAAGGAAGAGTCAAGTCGCTAGCATGCCTTGTTATCTGAGGCCGGGCGCCCCAGGCACTAACCAGTGACAGATTTGTTCTCTAGCTATTCGTGAGAACTGTACGAATACAAATTTTAATTTTAATCAACTCGGAGGCAGCGGTGATGCTAGCCACACACCACGTTAGTTGTTCTTACGAGGCGAAAAGCTGCGGAGTGCCGTTTAGCTACGCTGAATGTACAAGGATGTAAAAGAAAAGTAAAGATATGGTAGGTCTCCTTTTTTTTAGGTTGGTTATAAAACAAATCACAAAGAAGTACGTCGCCAGAATCAATGATTTTAAAAGTATTTAAGTCAATAACGGAAATTATATTTTTTTTTTTTTTTTGCAGATTGTCCCATGCAAATAATCTTGGTCTGCTGACGTCACTCTTTACTCCGCATACGAATTGATCCCGCAGATTTTTCTCTAAATTCCCGCCAAACTCACAGGTTCTTAATATCGGTTAGGTAAATTGTGTTATATTTTCGTCGTTATTCTGGATTCTTTGACGAAACCGGCAACACTCCGCCATGACAGCAGGTTTCGGTTGAAGGTGGTTTTTAAAAAATCCAACGGCTTATTCGTAGGTTATCTCCGCCGCGCCGGTTAGCTTGGGTACAAAGTAACTCATACGTTTCATCTCCAACGCCGGTGATCAAGATCGCCAACCACATGCCCTTTCCTACCTTATTGACTTTAAAATACATCTCCAGCCGTTCAACATACAAAGTCTAACTTCCTGATCTCACATCAGTCTCTTATATTCCAATCGCCATTTTTATGTTCATACGATATCGATACGTGCGTAGTACAGAGGCCAGCACATCAAGCCACCCCGATGTGTCAAATTTCTTTGATAGGTTTTCAAATTTATTACAAAAAATAAGTTTCATGTTCAATTGGGAAAATCTGACAGTTTGGGGTAGTGATGTGCTGGCATCTGTACGTAGGTAATACCCGATCCTCGTCGCCACTGAGAAGTTTGTAAGTACTCGTTGTATTACATAGTAGACTGACCTAATTACTTTTTTCTTCAGTTTAATCTTTAGGGTTATTATCTGCTCAACCTTCCTGTGGGGACTTAATAACGACGACGGCGGCGGCGACGACTAGAATACTTGCACAGAAATGGTGTTTTCTTACAAATAAAAACAGTCGTATGAGCGAAAAAAATTCTTAGAAGTTCAAAGATTTTGTACGATTGTGCCCCTTATTTATGTTATGACATGGATCGATTTCCTATGCAAGTTACTTTCACACTTCCAAGTTTTTCCTGCCCGTACCAGAGCCCCTTACTTCGAAGCAAAGCCCGGGTTTACAAACATAATAATACGTGTCATCCCCAATAACTTCACTTATAGGTAATCATTTTCCGAGATAACAATGTCACTTAAGCATTGGGGTGTCATTTCACTAGTTTTTTGGCTTTGTTTGTTTCGTTTGATTCATTTTATGCCATCGACTTCCGAAAGTAAAGTTGCTTTACACCTTTTAGTGTTTTTTTGGGGTCGGTTGTCTTTTATTTTTGTTTTCAATTTAATTTAAATTTTAAGCAAAACTACAAAACTAAATATTGTAATTAAATACTCAATAACATTAATACGATATTATAATTTGTAACGAGTGGGAAAGTACGGGCGAGTTGAAATAACTATTTCTGTCCAATTTTTTTTATCAAATACACAATCTAATCATTAAAAACTATTTCTTACTTACTTATACATGATGGGACGCTTGCTTCGCTAAATCACGCTCAATTGTTCACTATAAACAGAGTTTTAACAACAGGCAGTTGACGTTCCAGAACACGCGCGAAATCGAGACTAAGGCCTGAATAGTGGGCCTGAAAGTGCGTCCGCGTCGTCCGTCGAGGTGGCATGCGCGGTTCCCGCCAGTGCTCCGCTCCGCCTGCCGGTAGGGATGGGCAAAAAATATCGATATGTCAAAATATCGACATTTTTCCACACAATTGTCGATTTTTGGGGGAACAGGTCGGCTATTCTACCTCCGTAGCACCGTTTTGTACGCGTCTCGTGGGATATTTAATTTAAACCTAACGCGTGTCCTAGCAACGGGTGACGAACCAAACTGTCCTACCTTGGGAAGAGTCCCTTGGTAATCCCTCTTTGTGTTGCCACTTGACAGCGCGCCGATATTTATAGTACAGTGACCTGTGCTAACTTTGCAAGTAGCACTCGAAAAACGACGACAAATTCCCATTTGCTATTCACAATATAAATCCTAAGCTGTTTTTTTTTAATAACTTAGATAATTTTAAAATTAGACTTAAAGGCTAAAATTTTAGACCAGAACCAATGTATTATTTTTTTGTATTTGCGTGGGTGTCACCACTGGCGGGCCCCGCCCCACCCCCGCGCTCATTTCCGTCGCAGTCGGGCCGGATTAGTCATTAGTGAGCGCTCCTCTTCCCGCCTCGAATTGAAGGAAAATAGAAGTTATTTCGACAAAGTACTATTTTATTACTTAAACCCTACATCAACAAACCAAGCACCCCCGTTAGCATTTGCTACGGTTACGGGCCCCGCGCTAGCTTAATCCGGCACTGTAAACGACGAAAACCAAATTAGACTCAAATAAAAAATCTTAGTTATTTACAAATACTTTTTTATTATTATCTTATAATAAAAACAGAAGTAAGCTATAAAAACATAAAGTTGATTAATTTGTGTTACATTACAAGCAAATAAGACTGCTCATATTATGGCGTAATCCACACTTGCCGATTCATTACAATAAATAAAATAAAGAAACAAAATATTCCTTCTGTTCTTTTTTAATTGACGGATTCAATCTCAAAGTGTGGTTGAGGCATAAGGGACGGATACTTACTAGTAGAATTATAGCTATGGCCGCCTACCCTTAAGGGTATAAAAGTTTAAAATATTATATTACTGGTACATGAGTACCAAAAGTAACAGTGAATAAAGTTCGCGATGGACACAGGTCAATCTTGCGGTAAAACGGTAGGAAGTACGATTATTCAGCTCAATTCAGCTTTGAAAACTGGTGTTTTGTATGATATGCGTACGCGTCCATTCAGCTGAACGATGCGGACGCGTCTCTATACAAAATCGTTGCTTTCTATGGACATAAGGTGAATAGAGCTGAATAAGTGTGAGTAGTCCAATTCATTCTTAATCAGTGCTTTTGGCGTTCGGCGTTTTCACGACTTCCATTCCCAGTTACTATAACTATACATTAGCCGTTACTCTGATGTTACGTTAGCGTCAATGGCTATTGTTTAGAATTAAACAAATCGATGAATTACTGGCTTCTGGAACGAAATTATCAACGCGTCACAATTTAAACGCAAGCCAAGTAATGCGTACCATAAATTGTGTTATTTAAGTTAATTGCGTCAGCAAACACTAACCAGTAAGATTGGGTTAAGTAACCGAAAGTTGTTATGGGCAAGTAAAGTAAAGTTTTCTACAGAGTAGGTCTCGGTCTACTGTCTTCAAACGTTATGTCAAATTAGCTTTACTCGTTACTAGATCAAAGTTAGGCCTGTGTTGTTGACACGTTTTTCGCCGTCAAAATCCAGGGTATGGTAATTGTGCTACGCCGTATGCACCGGTTATGGCAACAAGACCGTGTCTACTCACCCCAAAGAAACCGTAGTTTTTAAAGCGAAAATACTCCTGTAAACAACAACCCTCACGATTGACTCTAACGTAAAAATCAGGCATACACATTCATTATATCTATAAATATCAAGGAATAATTAAAAACGTATTTATAAGTACAAATATAACAATAAATAAATCTCTGATTCATAATGAGGAAATAACAAATAGAATACTGACATTTGCGTTGAAAAAAAAAACAATTTAAAAATAAAATTTAAAGTTGCACTATTCTTTTTTACATTTAATTAATTAGAATCTCTTAACAATGTCTTAAGACGAATGTTTTATTCTTTAATTTTTTTTTTTTTTTATTATTTTACATTTTTATGGAATAAAATTGTAATTTTGCTCACATTGTAGTCTTATTCTGGAAGTTCCACGCCGCAAGGTAACCTCCAGTTCAATTATTAGACTTCAGACAATTATTGACTGGTCTTTTTAATTATGTACTATAATGAAATAAACCAGTAAATCTGAAGTTATACATTTTTTGATGAGAAACATCTTTCCTCTCGCATTCGCATTTGAATAGACCAATGAGCGAGCGCGGATATGTAAAACCATTCCGTTTTGTATTTATAAGTTTTATATTGTTAATATAGTATTGTATATGTTTATATGGGCCTTGATGCCTGAAATAAATGGATAAATAAATAAATTTCAAATAATACCTGAGTAATTTTTTCAGGGTTTACAATGTTAATGTTGTTTTAATTACCAAGGCGAGATGTCAGATGTTACACATCATATGCGACTACTGTTAGGCTCGCTCGTTATTTTTTTAAAAGCCGGCTGTCAAAAGCCAGCGCCTGGCGGAGCAGCCTTCTCATACTTATCAATCAATCTAATCTTGCACACGTACGGTATAGCCGAATATCAAGTTTGTGAAATTATAAAATTAGTTTTGGAACTAAAATTTTGTCAAACGAGGTCGTTAGGTATTTAACTTTTATCTTTTTTTAACAAGCAGCGCCATTAATGGCTTAAGTTGGTCGTACTCTAAACCGCACGTCCATGGTAACCGTTTGACTTTGACAACGCCTCTATTACGTAACAGAAATGGTGATTTTAGTAGTTCAAGTGTTACTAATATGTGTTTGACCGTACGTAGATTTCACCCAAAGCGCCCCAGCAACCGATTTTTTTCTTTACCAAATATTTTAATACTTCACATTCAGAAAATATTGAAGTAAATACTACTTTCTGGCTAACACATAATTTTATTTATGGAAGCTGTTTACTTGCAGAAATGAGGTTGTATTGCAGGGGACATAGGAAATGGTCTACAATACATATTAACTTATATGCAAGATAGTTTTATACGTTTTGTTTCCTTTTCGACACTGAAGCTGGCCCTTAGAATCATTTCCTAATCCACTGTTAGTACAACAGTTTAAAATAAGAACATTCTACAAAACGTCTAGTAAAGCTCAAATCCGGAACGACAACATACGTCTATCTCTATCACTCTAATGGTAGATATGGCATGTGCGAGCGAGACGGCATTCACTTGCCAGTCCACTCGCTAATCCTGCCGTTCTCGAAGGACAGGTTTTTTCTAGGTAGGGGAACTAAAGTACCCCGTTTGACGATTCCCATGTCTTCGCCAGGGTAGTACTGAAAATATTTCAATTATTAATACTGTTGCCGTAGGAATTAATATCAAATAGTGGGAAGAAGGCTGTTGGTAGTTGATAAATAGTAGTTTATAATGGTCATGAGTCACACGTTATGTAAGCTTGGAAAATATTGGATGGATTGCTTAAAAAATACAGTATTTACTATTGGATAGATCAATTTTGTGGACAATATAAGATAATATTACGTATGTGTTTCCCTGTTTGAGCGGAAGTGCACCTATTGCCATCAACTAGGCACAAGACTGCTATTAAGAAAATTTCCGAATGGAAACACAAAATCTTGTGAAGTATAAATAAAAATAGAAAGAGTCTTACCTGACATTGTGAAACAAACTTCAATATATCTGAACGTATAAAATCATTGTCTTCTTTCACTTTCTCCAACCTGAAATGATAAACATTATAACATACTTAATATTTATAATCATCATCTGCCTAGCCTTTCCAAGCTATGTTGGGGTCGGCTTCTAGTCTAACCAGATGCAGCTGAAGACCAATATTTTACATGGAGCGACTACCTATCTGACCTCATCAACCCAGTTACTTGGCAACACGATACCACGATACGAGGGTGAACTATACAAGGTGCTCCTATTATTATATCTTTTGTTCGTTTCACACTCACTGTAGCTACTGCCTATCCCAACCACAACCCAGCGATTCCCCTTGGTAAAACTGGTTGTCAGGCTCTCGGGCTTCTGACTACCCGTAACGACGGTAAAAGATCTACAATTGACAGCCGGGACCAACGACGTACCGTGCTTTCGGAGGCACGGAGGAGTGGAATATCTTACGCACGGTCACCCATGCACAGAGCCACAAACTGACCTCAGCAAGCGTACCTTAACATACGATCAACCCATGCGGCTGTTTTTATGTAGGAGTTGATTGATTTATATTATATTTAAATAATAGGTCTTTACCTATGAAATTGCCGTTTTGTATGAAAAAATTTAAATGAATTTTTTTCATGTATTTTTTATTTGTATTAATCGAAGTAATCACCCATGCAATCAATGCATCTTTGCCAACGCAGTGGCAGTTTATTGATGCCCTTCTTAAAGAAATCAGCTGGACGGGAGGCAACAAATTCTTCAAAGGCATTTTGTACTGCCTCTCGGGTATTGAATTTTTTTCCCGCCAAGAAGTTATCCAAATTCTGGAAAAAGTAGTAGTCTGTAGGCGCAAGGTCTGGTGAGTAGGGCGGATGACGGAGAGCTTCCAACCCCAGTTCTTGCAACTTGGAGACCGTCTGCTGTGCAGTATGAGGTCGCGCGTTGTCGTGCAGGAGCAGCGGAGACGAGCGATTGACCAATGCTGGTTGGAGATGTGCCAGCTTCTCCATCATTGTGTTCAATTCTTCACAGTACACATCTGCAGTAATGCTCACCCCGTTTGGTAAGAAGCTGTGTTGAATCACACCGGCGCTAGACCACCAAACAGTGACCATCACTTTTCTTGGGGTAAGTTTTCGTTTAGGGCATTGTTTAGGTGCTGAACCAGGATCCAACCAACTTGCTGAGCGCTTGCGGTTATCAAACAGAATCCATTTTTCATCGCAGGTAACAATGCGGTTCAAAATTCCTTCATTTGTGTGTCTGTTGAGCAGTGCAAGGCACGTCTCGACGCGTACTTCGCGCTGGCGATCATTGAGTTCGTGGGGCACCCATTTGTCAAGCTTTTTTACCTTGCCAATTTGACGCAAATGGACCAATATTGTTTTGACGCTAACGTCGAAAGCTGCTGCTAATTCAGCCGTAGATTGTGTATCATCAGCTTCCACAATCGCCTTTAATTCGTCATTGTCGACCAAAGTCTTCGGACGACCGCGAGGTTCATTTTTCAGGTCGAAATTTCCAGAACGGAAGCGAGCAAACCAATAACAGGTAGTGCGTTGGTTTGTAGTGTTAGCTCCGTAAACGTCGTTGATGTTGCGTGCCGCTTGTGCCGCGTTGCTGCCACGACGGTACTCATATTCCATAATTACTCGAATTTTTAACGTATCCATGATGACGAAAAAGATTTAAATGCGATGAAAATGTAACACTAATCAATAAACAAATGACTACTTTTGGAAAAAAAAATCCATGTTTTTAAAATAAAATTAATTTGAAATTAGAATTCTTAGCCAAACAAAAAATATTTTGATTTGAAATGGCCAGTACTGCAGAACGGCAATTTCATAGGTAAAGACCTAATATTATATTCATGTTTAATATTAATAATATTACTATATGACCCAGCAAACGTTGTTTTGCCATAGAAGAGTGAAAATGTGAAGTTGTATGTATTTTTCAATGCTAAATCATAATAAAACACAAAAAAATAAAAAAAATGTGAGTGGTTGACAACCCTTATCACTTAGGGGTATGAAAAATAGATAGTAGGCGATTCTCAGACCTACTGAATATGCATATAAAATTTCATAAAAATTGGTCAAGCCGTTTCGGAAGAGATGCTAACTAACATTGTGACACAAGAATTTTATATATAAGATAGATATATAAAACTATTTAAATATTTCAGACTTATCGAACTTGTTATTACGTTCTACCTCATGTTTCATTTAATTGTTTTTTTACATTATGCTTTTATTTTTGGTATATTTTTAGTTAGTACAAATGTATGTGACAGCCCAGTGGTTAAGGCCTCGCCTCTCATGCATGACACAGTGGGTTCGAATCGCCGCTAAGTACCATTGTGTTACTTTTCCGGTTCATAATATTGTATTTCCTAAATTAATTTTGGATATAACTCACATTGCTCAAGGAATCAATATCGTGAGGAAACCCGGACCTATTATTAAATCTTAAATAACCAACCCGCCGCAAGCAAGGGTGGAGATTAATAAAAGTACCAGCCTATTACTGTCCCACTGCAGGGCAAAGGCCTCTTCTCATACAGAGAAGGCATGAGCATTAATCACCACGCTTGCTCAAGACGGGTTAGCGATTTCAGACTTATATTAATTATATAAGTCCAGGTTTCCTCACGATGTTTTCCTTCACCGATGTCAGTGATGTCCAAGATAAACTTAGAAAGTACATATGAATTGAAAAATAGCACATTGGTACTTGCCCAGGTTTGAACCCACAACCTCGTGCACAAGAGGCGAGGCCTAAACCACTGGACCATCATGACATTTTTAATAGGATTATTTTGGAGATTAATACTAGTGCGCTATCTAAATGAGAAAAGGAACGATAACAGTATTTTTTTTATCTAGGTAAACGTTTGTGTATGTAGAAAAATATAACAAATTTTAAATAAACTGGTATTATTATTGAGTTTTATTATGTCATATATCTTTTTGAAAGGTTCAAAAAGATATAAAAAAAGAACCTCAGACGGCTCCATAGTTATCTTATATATAAAATTCTCGTGTCACAATGTTCGTTCCCATACTCCTCCGAAACGGCTTGACCGATTCTTATGAAATTTTGTGTGCATATCGGGCAGGTCTGAGAATCGGCCAACATCTATTTTTCATACCCCTAAATGATAAGGGTGGTCCACCCCAAACATTTTATATGGCAAAACAACGTTTGCTGGGTCAGCTAGTAATTATGTAATTATGCAAACTTTGCTTACTTTTCATAATTTAATGTCAAAATATAGTAGAAAATACTCACAGTTCAGGTTTAGCTATTCGTTGTACTATACACTTGCATATCTTCTCACATAACGTCTCGTCAAACAGCGGTATACCAAATTGCAAATCTACTATTGTCCACCTCTGAAAAAAAACAAGTTACAGTTTATTTTCTTGTAAACTTAACATAAAATCTCGCCTGTATTCTCCGATGGAAAGGCAGGGGTGTACTTATAGTACACCCACATTTCGCCAGTTATGTTTAAGTCCCATGTAATAGGGGGCGAGCCTATTGCCATCAACCGGCCACAAATTCAGACTCCGGGCTGCTAATGAGAAAATTCCTATTAGAAAAACTCAAGAACACTTCGCCCGATCTGGGAATCGAATGCAGGACCTCGCGCTCAGCAGTCGCGATAGGAACCACTACACTTACGAGGCATTCAGATTTTAGTATACTTTTATTTGTAAAAGTCATAACTGTTCTTCTTCATCAAAAAGTTATCTGACAACTGTCGAGAAATCAGCCCTATTAAGAAATTAGTCTATTGCCAAATGAAGAGGACAAGTAACTACAACAAGACCGACAAAGGACTTAGTAAACCAGTATTTCTTTCTCCCAATGAAGAAAATAAAAAAAATCGGATTACTTAATGATCCTAGTGTGAGTATTACGAAATAAAATATGCGTACCTCAGGTCTACAAGCCTCATCATCAGACACATAGTGCGCCGTATCCACGCCGCTGTCTCCCTCCGCGGCCGACATCTCCGTCAACTTATCGGACAACTGCGTAAACATCGAGATCGACTCCTCAGCAGGACTCAACAGATCGTCCAACTGGTTGACCGACTTCTTGTTCAAATTCTCGCTACTGACCGAAGAGGAATGAATCGGGATCAAATCGTCGGATAAGGCGATCGACTCTTTGCTGGTTGAATTTTCTTTGGAATGTTTCTTTTCTATGTCTTCAATACTGGCTGAAGATGAATGTATAGGAAGGAGGTCGTCACTGTTGGCTATGGACTCTTTGCTGTGGGCATGTTTTGTGACGTCATCGAATGCTAGGTTGTCTAGTTCATCGCATAGTAACTGTCCGCATTCGACGCTGGTGAAGCCATTAGCTGGGGAACTATTCTTGCTCTCAGTAGTAGGAGTGACGGCAAAGTGCGACTCTATGGGAGACTGTAGCCTTGACAGGGTTTTGGAGTACTCCTCTGTATATTTTTCTGTGGAGTCTGTCGATGATAAGGAGACTTCGCTGACTGGTTTCGCCATGCCGCATATATCTTTTTTCTTTCGTTGTTGTACTGTGGTAAAAAAGCTCGGTTTAGTGAGGGTATAAAAGCAACGTAGTGGCTTGAATCGTCCAGGGCAGAACGTAAGCCAATTTGAGCCGTCAGATATATAGGCTTTTGATTTAAAATAATCTAAACAGATAGGAATCTGTTTAGATTATTTTAAATCATTTAATAGAATAGGCAGGAGCCTATTCTATTAAATAGTAGCTTCATATTTAATTTTCTATCTTCACCTTTTCCAAGACAAATAAAAAGAAATGCCATACATTGCGCAGCCTAAACCTCTGTGCATAGACGAATGAGATTTTACACTAGTGTTACTTATATAGCGAATGCGAGGTTGAAGGATTTATAAAAATTATGCCCTAAAAAGGTGAAACAGGAGGTCAAAGTTTTATTGAAAATTCGTAATTTTTCCCGGCGCTAATACTAATCGACCGCCAGTTAAGAATGTTTTTTAGAATTTATTTATATTTATGATAATTATGAAATTATGAATATTAGTTTCGACCACTCCTGCAGTTGACATAACAAGGTGTGGCATATAAAGTTTTACACACACACCGCCACGAAAATAGCGCCTTACAAAAAGTTGTGGGCAATGTAGTTTTGTAGCACACGCTGCTAGTGTACGGTCAGCAGGCTCGAACCCTCGAGAGCTAAAGCATGGCTAAGTCATTACCTAGTTGCACAGTAGCTGGCGGCCTGGCACAGCCCAGGTCGGGCACGCCGATGTCTGCCAGCGTGACGTAGCCAACTGAACGTGTTAATCTCAGCCGCTTCAGCAGGCGACGCAGCCCCGCGTGCCGGGACCACATCGCTTGAGACTCTAGAACAGACCATTATATAATGCTTAAATTGAAAGGGATACAAGATACTGGGCGGCGACGAATAGAAGTGAAGAGACCGAAAATTTCGATTTTGACCCCATAATCGTTATAAGCGACCCCGAAAACCACGAAAATGACACCCATGACGTAAAGTTAAAATGCACGGCTTCTTTGGAATAAGCCGCGGGAAAAAGCTAGTAAAAAATGCTGTCGTGTTTTGTGTTGTTTGTTATGATTTAAACGAGTTAAACCATCATAAAGGCACCTGCACACGTATCAGCCTCCGGCGGGAACATGAGGTGCCTGAGCGGCGCGGGCTGGCGCACGCCCAGCGCCTGCAGCAGCACGGGCCCGCGCCGCAGCGCCGTGTTGGCGGCCAGCAGCGCCGGCGCCGCAGTGTTATGATACTACCGAGCTGACCTGCACACGTATCAGCCTCCGGCGGGAACATGAGGTGCCTGAGCGGCGCGGGCTGGCGCACGCCCAGCGCCTGCAGCAGCACGGGCCCGCGCCGCAGCGCCGTGTTGGCGGCCAGCAGCGCCGGCGCCGCAGTGTTATGATACTACCGAGCTGACCTGCACACGTATCAGCCTCCGGCGGGAACATGAGGTGCCTGAGCGGCGCGGGCTGGCGCACGCCCAGCGCCTGCAGCAGCACGGGCCCGCGCCGCAGCGCCGTGTTGGCGGCCAGCAGCGCCGGCGCCGCAGTGTTATGATACTACCGAGCTGACCTGCACACGTATCAGCCTCCGGCGGGAACATGAGGTGCCTGAGCGGCGCGGGCTGGCGCACGCCCAGCGCCTGCAGCAGCACGGGCCCGCGCCGCAGCGCCGTGTTGGCGGCCAGCAGCGCCGGCGCCGCAGTGTTATGATACTACCGAGCTGACCTGCACACGTATCAGCCTCCGGCGGGAACATGAGGTGCCTGAGCGGCGCGGGCTGGCGCACGCCCAGCGCCTGCAGCAGCACGGGCCCGCGCCGCAGCGCCGTGTTGGCGGCCAGCAGCGCCGGCGCCGCAGTGTTATGATACTACCGAGCTGACCTGCACACGTATCAGCCTCCGGCGGGAACATGAGGTGCCTGAGCGGCGCGGGCTGGCGCACGCCCAGCGCCTGCAGCAGCACGGGCCCGCGCCGCAGCGCCGTGTTGGCGGCCAGCAGCGCCGGCGCCGCAGTGTTATGATACTACCGAGCTGACCTGCACACGTATCAGCCTCCGGCGGGAACATGAGGTGCCTGAGCGGCGCGGGCTGGCGCACGCCCAGCGCCTGCAGCAGCACGGGCCCGCGCCGCAGCGCCGTGTTGGCGGCCAGCAGCGCCGGCGCCGCAGTGTTATGATACTACCGAGCTGACCTGCACACGTATCAGCCTCCGGCGGGAACATGAGGTGCCTGAGCGGCGCGGGCTGGCGCACGCCCAGCGCCTGCAGCAGCACGGGCCCGCGCCGCAGCGCCGTGTTGGCGGCCAGCAGCGCCGGCGCCGCAGTGTTATGATACTACCGAGCTGACCTGCACACGTATCAGCCTCCGGCGGGAACATGAGGTGCCTGAGCGGCGCGGGCTGGCGCACGCCCAGCGCCTGCAGCAGCACGGGCCCGCGCCGCAGCGCCGTGTTGGCGGCCAGCAGCGCCGGCGCCGCAGTGTTATGATACTACCGAGCTGACCTGCACACGTATCAGCCTCCGGCGGGAACATGAGGTGCCTGAGCGGCGCGGGCTGGCGCACGCCCAGCGCCTGCAGCAGCACGGGCCCGCGCCGCAGCGCCGTGTTGGCGGCCAGCAGCGCCGGCGCCGCAGTGTTATGATACTACCGAGCTGACCTGCACACGTATCAGCCTCCGGCGGGAACATGAGGTGCCTGAGCGGCGCGGGCTGGCGCACGCCCAGCGCCTGCAGCAGCACGGGCCCGCGCCGCAGCGCCGTGTTGGCGGCCAGCAGCGCCGGCGCCGCAGTGTTATGATACTACCGAGCTGACCTGCACACGTATCAGCCTCCGGCGGGAACATGAGGTGCCTGAGCGGCGCGGGCTGGCGCACGCCCAGCGCCTGCAGCAGCACGGGCCCGCGCCGCAGCGCCGTGTTGGCGGCCAGCAGCGCCGGCGCCGCGGGCAGCGCGCCTGCCGCCGGGCCCGCGCCCTCCAGCGCCGCCTCCGCGCCCCACCACGACACGCCCAGCCGCGAGTAGCCCAGCAGCAGGCGCGGCACGCCGCGGAGTTGGCTGCCTGGGGGGTAACACAATACGCAACGAATTCAGACACGATGTGTGGTGTTGGCCTACAAAGAATAGCACCAACCCAACTATTCCGGGTTCGCGGGTGTCGTAAAAGGCGACTAACGGCAACAAACCGGGGGGGGGTGGGAAGCAGCGCTCCCTGCAGAACAACTCTACAACCAAACGACGATCCCCAACCCGCATGCCCAGCGTGGGGATTATGGGCACTACCCTCCTATGATACACAGACACCTTGGCCTTAGACACCAAAGCCTTGCACAACACCACTAAGGCCCACTTCAATGTTGTTATGGGGGGACTTTAACGGCAAGGTGGGAACCCAGACTGGCAACGAATTCAGGATAGGCCCGTATGGTTATGGAGTTAGGAATCACAGGGGGCTTGTCAACTTTCTTGAGAAGGAGAGGCTGTTCTTAATGAACTCCTTCTTTAAGAAACGGCCTCAAAGGAAGTGGACATGGCAAAACCCCGACACTGTGACTAAAAATGAGATCGACTTCATCATGACGGATAGCAAGCACATATTCAGAGATGTCTCAGTGATCAACAGGTTCAATACCGGATCTGATCACCGACTTCGATTGGCAGGAGCCACCTGACGAAGCTTAAAACGCACGATGGGAGGACCGTATTGTCAAAGCCAGAGATCTCCACCGAGATAGAGGATTTCTATGGCCGATTATACGCTGATTATCGTTTATCGAGGTGTTAAGATGTCTGTACGAAGCCGCGACCATGAGTGTCCACTGTCCAAGTACAGGGCCAGCAGTCTAAACCCATCCAATTGCGCAGAGGAGTGAGACAGGGGGATGTTATATCCCCGAAACTGTACATAAGCGCGTTGGAAGATATGTTTAAGACGCTGGACTGGAAAGGAAAGGGCATCAACATAAACGGCGACTACATATCACACCCGCGATTCGCAGATGACATGGTCTTAATGATGGAGTCGCTAGAGGAGATGAACCAGATGCTGGACGGCCTAGCTTCAGCCTCGCGACGCATCGGTCTTGGCATGACTTTGGATAAAACCAAAGTCATGATCAATGGCCACATTGGTCCAATACCGGTCGTCGTACATGACCACCTTCTCGAAATTGTTTCCGAGTACGCTTACCTCGGGCAGATTATGCAGTTTGGTAAAAACAATTTCGAGAAGGAAGCCAAGAGGAGGATCCATATAGGCTGGGCAGCGTTTGGGAAACTACGCTGAGTCTTCTCGTCATCCATACCGCAATGCTTGAAAACGGTAGTTTTCAATCAGTGCGTCCTACCCGTCATGACCTACCAAGCCGAGACATAGACACTCACGGTAGGGTTGGTCCACAAATTCAAAGTCGCTCAGCGAGCTATGGAGAGAACTATGCTCGGAGTTTCTCTGAAGGATAGGATTTGTAACGAGTACATCCGACAGAGAACCAAAGTTACAGACATAGCTCAAAGAATTAGCACGTTGAAGTGGCAGTGGGCTGGCCATATCTCGCGAAGAACCGACAACCGCTGGGGTAAACGTGTTCTTGAGTGGAGACTCGGCAAACATAGTGTAGGACGCTCTCTGACTAGGTGGGATGACGATCTGCGAAAGACTGCAGGCAGATGCTGGATGCGGCAAGCTGAAGACAGGGCGCTATGGCGCTCATTAGGAGAGGGCTATGTCCAGCAGTGGACTAATATAGCCTGATGATGATTTCACCTTTTTTTAGATAATTAATACGTACTATACTTGCATTTCGTGATGATTTCTCAAGTGGCAAAAACCGTGCGAAGCATGTAGGCGACATTAGGACCAGTTGTAAAGGAATCGAAGAATTTAATAATGCAATATAGAATTGAAAAACCTAGAAAGCAGATGAATTAACCGGATGAAGTTACCCTTAGTGAGCAGCAAGGTGGGCGGTCCGTAGCCTGCCACGTGGTACAGGTACAGGCGCATCCACGGCGTGTGCGCCTCGGGCGGCGCCGGGCCCACGTGCGGCAGCAGGCCCGCCGCCGCGCCCGCGCGCGCCTCGCGGCACAGCGGGGCCGTGGAGATGGCCAGTCTGCAAGCACAGTGTCACTGGCGACTCAAACACGCTATTATACAGCATGGCAATTTAATCACCTGCAAGATTCAAGGAGGTGAATCAGCCCACGATACCCTACCCGAAATAAAAAAAAACAGTACCTTAATTTTTCATCAATATATCCATTTCATTTTCGAATGCTGAGTTAAACCTGAAGAGAGTACCGTCCCAAGGACATGCGGTCACCCGCGCCCTAGTTGCTCTAATTCGCTTCACTCGCACGCACCAATAGACAAACCCCGCGTATCCGCAAAACATATTGAATGATGTTGGTCATTGTTATTTATTAAAGTATACACGAACATGTACATAAGTTGATTGTTTATTAATGCAAATACAGTTGATTCCAATTTTGAATTTGCCAATCTTTTTGTAGGTTTATACCGGCCAAAACTCACGCGCTGTTTGTATCCCCGCCCAGGGCGGGTCAATGTACGCAAGTCTGCGTTTACAAGTTGCCGATGTTTTTGATAAATACTTATTGCATAACAGAGTTAACTTTTTATATGTACAAGTTTAAGTAGTACTTTAGTACACTTCAACACCTCATTAAATCGCCATCCTGTATCAAACATCACGCCTTTATTGCCCGTAGGGTAGGGGAGAGGTGTACCTGGAGTACAAACATATTTCACCACACACAATTGTTTGTTTAAATTTAAAATTTTAAAATCTGCAACATTTGTGCACGTTTCGTTTAACTTTGTCATCCAGGCTGTGGCTAGGCTAGATGGTGAGTGAATAGGTAACATCAGGAAGATCCCATACAACTGAAGTTCAGATTGTTTTTCTACAATCATTAACCAGCTTGTACCACTCACTTGTACTTAGTAGCCAGTAGCCTGGTCCTCGCAGCTGCCCCCAGCGCATGCAGCGCTTCACAGCGCAGCAAATCAAGCGGCCGTAATTTTGGCCGGAGAGTTCGCAACGCTATCCGCAAGCAGGCAGCGGCTGCAAGGTACCGACGCGCTTCACCTTCTATTTCTGGGTCTGCTACCACCTGCGTATGAGTGTGCCAAAAACTTATTTAGGTTTTGGAAAAGATGAAAGTACCAGCAAGTTGAAAAGCAAATTTCGAGAACTTAATTTCTAAACCCACGGAGATACACATTATAAATGTATAGTGGCGTGGCGTCAATTTTCGTAAGAGAAGAAGAAGTCCATGAAAAAAGTAGGTACTGCACGTCAAGCTATCCCAAATCTTTAAAAAAGAAATCGTGTCAAATACCCTAATGACACTTAGGGTATTTGACACGATTTCTTTTTTAAAGATTTCCAGAAACTTTAAAACAAAGAAAAGCCACAGTAAAACAATAAATGTTGAAATATCTTACAAAATGGCGAAGTTGTAACTGTATTAAAATCTATGCTGAAAAGATGAAACACTGCTAGCATCTGACGTCACTAGACACTAACGCCACACTGACTTCGCACCATTCAGTACAAAGGTGACAAGGATGCAAGGAAAACTTAAAAAGCGGTATAACTCTTCCATTTTTCCACCGATTTTTTTACTTTTTTGAGTAATTTAATTTTCTAGTAATCCTTTCTAAATAAATTACTTGTTCATTTATATTTTTGATAGGCGTCAAATACCCTATTGAACATGAACCTTACTCTTTTGATAAAAAGTTTAAAACACTATCAAAGAAATTTGACACATTGGGGTAGCTTGATGTGCTGGCCTCTGTACCTACTTATCAGTTTTTTGCACTATTGGATATTATGCTATTTTTCAATGGCGGTAGAATTGCTTTTCCGAAGCTCTGAAGGCAAGCCAGTGGGAATCGAGGTATATGACAGTTCTCCACTGTCATAAGCCCCTAACAATTTCACACTCTATTTTATTTGTTTACGGTTTTATTCTATTTAAACTATTTTCAGCTGCCCGGATCTTGGATTTGTCTCCAGTTGATGGCAATAGCGTGGCACCCAATTACTTGTAATTGGGTGCCACCCAGGTTTGAAGTTTAAATCCCTTGGGATTTAAACCTCACGGAAAGTTTTTCAAACAAATTTAAAAAAAGTACAAGAAATATAACTCGCCTTATCAAGCTCCATAAGTAAACTATCAAGGCTTTCGTCTGGTAGCTTGCCTACTTCAAACAACGTTACTGCATGGCTTTTCAAATCCTGAAATAATTAGAAGATTATTGTGGAAGTCTTAAATATGTATTACTCACAAGCAGCCACCCACTTCGTCTGAATATGTTTAAAGTTTTTGCGTTATTTTAGGGGGAATGAAGAACAGTGTGTAAAGTTCCTCATTCGCCATTGAGAAGGGACGATCCTCCGACCAGACGGGTGTTGTGTCTGGTGGTTGGGCTACTGCCAAACGGTTGTTGTCTGGTTCCTGTTTATAAATGTTCAATTGCTCGGATAACTTTAATATCGCGATGTAGGATAAGTCAGATTTTAGTTCGTATGTGGCGCGATAGATGTCGCTACAATAAATATTGTAAATTTCATTAAAATCTGTTCATTACATTTTGCGTGAGAAAAACACTCACATTTGTAATGTTAGTAGAACTTATCAAACGCACTTGCACGAAAAAAAAAATTTTAAAATACATACCGGTGACAGATTCCCCATCATAAGATATGCTGCTAAGGTGGAATCGAACAAAACTGCAACCCGCTGACCACCATTGTTCGAAGGTTCGACCCCTTCTTCTGGACCCTTGAAATAAAAGTTAAAAAGTCAGTCCAAAAATGATTAAAACAAAAAGCATACATAACATCACGCCTGTATTCCTCGAAGAGTTAGGTAGAGGTGTGCCTAGGTATAGTAGGTACACCCACGTTTCACCAGTTATGTTTTAGGTCCAATAGGGGGCGAGCCTATTGCCACTGACCGGGTATAAAACCAGAAACGGGCTGATACTGAAGAATTCCAGATGAAAAAACCCAATAAAACTTTGCCCGACCTGGGAATCGAACCTAGGACCTCACATGCAGCAATCCCACTTGGGACCGCTAGACCAACGAGGCAGTCAAAAACAAAAAAAAACCAACAACCAAATGAACATCGCAAAAATATCGTGTGATCTTTGCCAAACGAGGTTTCAAATTCTTTCACAAAGTGACGGAATGTGCGCAATCTTTAGGTACCTGTTTCGAAGTGGATGGCGTTTGTTTTAAGAGGATCGGTTCCATTTGTATAAGGTCATCGTCCCCGTTGGGGTCGAGCGTCAGCGGAGCTATCTGCCTGTATCTGTGGACAGAGAATAAATCTTACAACTTTTTTTATTTCTTTAAAATACGTTGCCCCACACTACAAATTTTTCCTGTCAATCGCTCTGCCACTGCGCCAACCGTGCCGTCAAACTTCATACCAGATTTTAATGACACTGCACCTGTTTTCCCCATAACTGATTTTTGTGCAAGTGCTTGCGCGAATATGTTTTGCGAATTACTTCTCGCACAAACGTCTTTTGCGAAAGTCTCCCGGTGCTGGATGTACAAGCTACAAATGTTGATGGTAACTAAATAGGCTTGTC
This sequence comes from Phlogophora meticulosa, assembly GCA_905147745.2. Taxonomy (NCBI): domain Eukaryota; kingdom Metazoa; phylum Arthropoda; class Insecta; order Lepidoptera; family Noctuidae; genus Phlogophora; species Phlogophora meticulosa. The sequence continues at coordinate 4,683,234 of LR990534.1, forward strand.
GATAAAACATAGAATCTAATTAATGCTATATCGATTTTATCAATCGACAAAGTTCAATGTATTGATATATCAATATTAAAATAACGAGTATCGAAAACACATCAGAAAGGTATGTCTAAATTTATTGAAAATAGATCGCCCTTACTCAAAAGGCTACAGAGAGCTCTCCAAGCCTAGACAAAAATCTATCTCGCCAGACGCTAAATTCAAAATGTATGGCAATGACATACTCGTAAGAATCGTGGTAAAGAGTCACGTGTCATCTCTAAATCTAATCTAAACTCCATGCAATTTGATTTTTCCGTTGGCGTTAACGCTTAAAGAAAAGGGATTTGCTCCCAGGTCCGAGAAAAAAATACAGCACCCACTAGGCTTATCCGAAAAGTATCGATAAAATTGTATTTCGATACTTTTCGACATCCCTAATGCTCAATAGTAACAGATAAGCGACTGTTGAAGTTGTTGTAATTAGTGATGGGTAACACATCATTTTAAATGAGATTGAGGGAGTACCTCATTTTACCTCGCGAGATACTCACGAGGTACCCCTCTCATTTGAGGTGAGCAGTCGTCCGTCGGCGTATTCACCTCACGAGCCGAGGTCGAGCCGTCCGTTCATTCTCTCACTAAGCTCACTCTGTCACTCAATACCTCAATACTCACTCTCGCCTCGCACAGAATAATACTCTACGAGCACTCGCGAGTACTCGCGTCAATAATGTCAATGTCAATTTTTAGTGAATACGCGTGAACGAGTGAGGTGGTTCAATGTTGAAATTCGAGTAACTCTTTCAACTTGCGATCACGAGTACCTCAAACGAGGCACCTCATGAGTGAGGGACACATCTGTAGTTGTAATGTTAACGTTAAGTACTCACGGCTGGTGGCTGTGCGTGGTGACGGCGTCCATCCAGCTGGGGTGCTGCGGCGCCACGGGCGGCGGCTGCAGGTTGTTAGCGAAGCCGAGCCGGCAGTACAAAGACACTGCTTGCTTTACTAATTCACATTCCACCTGAAGATAATCAGTTAAGAGACTATAACATTTTATATCTGCACTAAATACAAATCTATATATGAGAAACACCAAATGAAACTCAGAGATCATACACAGTCTCTTTAAAGTCCAGATATTATCTTGCTTAGATCACGTGAGGACCATGAAGATTAGTGGCCGAGATGGTTTCTTTTGCCACACCCAATATTTACTTCCTAACATCAGTGTAGGCACTAGCACACCTTGGTGAACAGCCAGGCAAGCCTTTCCGATAACCAATTAGATTAAATTTCTCGCGCCACATTGATCGTCACCTTCGACCTTGTTCCAGCAGTGTCATATTAATTAATACATTAAATTCCATCTGACGACCTCATTACGCCTCAGTAACAACCCAATTTTCCAAGCCAAAGTTAACCTAACGCCAAGAACATAGAGTTAAATTTGCAACTACAATTATGCATAGAGCTCCTATGATAATTATAGGGAATATACTTTTGTTTTATTATACATCCTACTAACCATTATTACATTCGGTAAATGAATAATTGCTATTGAGTGAGTATATGCAGTCCAGGATTCGATTCCGAGGTCGGACAAAGTTTTATCGAGTTTTTACATTAGCAATTTCTCAGTAGCAGCCCGAACTCTGGATAATGTATAATAATAATAAGTTCTTTACTTCTCCTCACAATGATAAGCTTATTCTAGGTTTCACTTTTATTTGTTGTTATTTTTTGAAATGTGAGGAGCTGGTGTCTGCGTTAGGCGTAAAATGCCTGTATTAAAAATCACCAGGTGAGGACTCGGTGGAATGACGATCTGAGAAAGACTGCAGGCAGATGCTGGATGCGACAAGCTGAAGACAGGGCGCTATGGCGCTCATTAGGAGAGGGCTATGTCCAGCAGTGGACTAATATAGCCTGATGATGATGATGAGGTGAGGACCTGGTGATTTGTAACCCCACGGAAGAACAGAAAGTTTACACATGAAATATGATTTTATAATGATATGATAAAGATAAGATTCAAACTAAAACTTATACATGCTCAATTGAAAGCAATAAGGGTGGCAACTCAGACATGGGATTCAAAAATAACTGGCGAAATGAGGGTGTACTATACGTACAAAACGTTAGCCCTTCGGGGAACACAGTAGTGGTGTTGTATTATGCGAATACGACGACCGATGTGGCGCGGTGGGCGAAAGTCTGCCTGCGACGCAAGAGGTTGCCGGTTCGATTCCCGCCTTGGGACAAATGTTTGTACGATCTACAAATATTTGTTCCGGGTGTTCTGGGTATTTCCTATGTATAATAAAAATATCTATCTATGTAATGTATTGTATTAAGTATATCAGTCATCTAGTACCCATAACACGAGCTCTGCTTAGCTTGGGGCTAGATGATGCTGTGTGGATTGTCCAGCAATATTTATTTATTTATTTTAATAGCTAATAGACGACACGGATACTGAACGGATATACATATTATTATTATCACTCAATGAAATAAGATTGTTAAGGGAATTTTAACTGTGTCCTTTTGTTCACTTGGTTCGACGGAATAACGGGCGGTTACTTACCGCAATAAGCTTATAACGGAAAAAATAAACAAGAAAGAAAATAGAATTAAGACGAAAACGAGAAAGGACCTCTGCCTCTGCCTAACCCTTCGGGGAACACAGGCGTGATGTTATGTATAGTAAGACGGTTATGACGTCTTGAACTTCTGTCATTTTTATTTTATTTAGATCAATTTTACCCGTTTCCATTTCATTCTTTTGCATCAAGTAGGTATACTAGCATTCATATCACTATTTAACTTCTACTACCCTATTAACCGCCCAAGTGTCGGAGTTTATCCGAAATAAATAATTTAGTGTCCATTCCAGTCCTATTAATACGACAAAAGCCTTTGTTTTTACAATTTGTTTACTTGGTTCTACTGGCGCTAAGGGCTCGGCAACTGATATGAAATCAGGCGGTTAAAGGGTTAAATTGAAGTACATATTTTCTACTAAGTTCACCCAACCCTCCCGACCCCATACAACAGCACCCGAGGCGGCGGGGCATAGTGTGCGCGCCCCTTTTGGAAGTCGCGAGGGCTCTTATACCTCGTCCTTCCCTCAGACCTGAGGTAGCACTAGCCAAGGAACGTAGGAGGCGCACAAGTTCCCATAAGCTCCGGTGTAAAAGTGTAGAAAGGAAACACGGAGTTGGAATCTTGACTAGATTCCAACTCCTTTTTTAACTTAAGACGCGCGCGGAGGACATGCACGAGTATTTTCCTACCCCGGAACAAAGAAAAGGTGTCACACCACTGACCTGCAACACGGCTGCTAGATCGGCCACACTGGTATGCTCGTCAATAGACACGAACACCTTATAGAGCAGCGTCTCGAAGTAGTCACCAGCAATTCGGTTCATCACGAACCCTTTGAGCGGCGGGACTGATACTTTGTCCGCAGCCGTTATTGGCACATCCAGGTAGATCAGGCCGCGCCTAAGGGGCAGAGTAAAAGAGACCTTAAGTAATGGCATCAACGTTGATATTGGGTTGTAGGATTGAACTGCTGCAATAAATCGCACGACCTCTAAAAAACTGTCATAAGCCACAAAATGGTGGTATTCAACTTTGATCCGTATCTAAAACGTAAAGTGAATATTTCGGAACAGAATATCTCAATTTCTGTTATTTTGGGATACAACAGTTTTTAGAGGTGCGAAATATGGATGGGCCAATGCTAAAATAATTATACCAGCCTGTTGCTGTACCGCTGAGGCAAAGTCCACATCCCATACAGAGAGAGGGCACAAGCGTTAATTAACACGCTTGCTCAAAGCGGGTTGGCAATTATAGACTTGTAATTTAATTAAAGTTAACTTAATTATAAGTCCAGGTTTCCTCACGATGGTTTTCCTTCACCGATGTCAGTGACCTCTAAGATAAACTTTGAAAGTACATTATGAATTGAAAAAGACGCGTGATACTTACCCCAATTTAAACCTACAATCTTGTGCATGTGAGACAAGACCCTAATTACTAGTCCATCATGATATTTTTATCTTAATAACTCATGTTAAATGTTAGCAACGTTAATATCATACCTGTACAACGTCTTGACGATATAGTAGTCGAGCGTGCCGGCGGTCTGCGATCCGCGGTCGATTAGCAAGTCTATTAGTGCTCTCTCGCTCACGCCTAGAGGCTGGGGTGGAAACAAGCCTTGGGTTATGTCAGTTAATAGTAAGTAGGTAAAGAAAACTCGGCCAAAAGGACAAACAGGGCCTTTAAAACAGGCAATTCGGACAGGCCTAATATACTTCTCTATAGAGAGAGAAAGATGTGGGCAAGTAATTGACCCGCCCGATGCCAGAGAGCGTGGGCGCATCTTTCTTGCTATCATTTGACGACACGGTTGGCGCAGTGGCTAAACGATCGACTGCTGCGCCGCGTGTCGTGGGTTCGATTCCCGCACGGAACAAATATTTGTATGGCCTACAGGTAATTGTTCCGGGTCTGGCTGTTTGTGTATGTGACTTTAAATGTTTGTCAAAGCACCCACGACACAGGAGAAATTCCTAGTGAGGGGCAACGTTTAAAAAAAAAAAAAATTGCGAGAGAATGGAAGGTGTCATGTCTAGCTCTGCCCAAACAGCCTTAAGGCAATAGTTTTATGGGACTCTCCACATACGTACGAAGCAGCCCTTTTATCCTTTAGGTGAAATTTCTTTTAAATAATTATAATCTGTTATGGCCAATGGTTAAAATTACCTTGAAAAATTACAAGAGAGTGAAAGTTTATTGTGTGAACAAGTTTCTCTTCAACTTTTTATAAGTATTTTTATTATGAATGCACACTAACTTCTACATAATTATTTCTTAGATTCAACAGACAAGTTTAATCTGGATTAATCTAATTTATTAACACTTGTAAAAACAAAACTCTTTTGCACACTAGGAAAGTCAAACCTCAAAACAAAATTAATCAAAACAAATCAAAACAATGAATTTCCAACTAAATTCTTATAAGCATAGAGTTCATATTACCTTAACATCATCTTCTAAAACATATCCAAGTTCAACCCGCCACCATGGTTGCATAGGTATATTTAGAGGGACGCGCGGAAGTAAAGCACGAATCGCCTTGGAGCGCCCGCGCCGCCCTAAAGACCGGGCTTTCGCCACCAATTCGAGGTACTCATTTCGACCAATACCAAGCAGTCTGAGGCCTATGGAAAAGATTGTTTACATTACAAATGGATTTTAGAGTAAAATGCGTGAATTTATTGAGAATGTTTTTAAGTCAAAAGTCAGTCAAATAGACTCTTACCACTATTGGAACAGAAGCTGGTGTGTATTATAGAGATGATCTTTAAAAGAAAAGGGAGACCAAAGAAAAGATGGATGGATTGTGTGAAAGATGATATGGCCAGAAAGGAGGTGACTTTTTGATGACGGCAAATAGAGATGTATGGAAGAAGACATGTTGCGCCGACGCCAAATACATGGAATAAGGGCAGGAGGATGATGACGATGATCATTAAAAGAAGAAGAATTAAAATAAATACAGTCAAAACCGTTTATAACGACAACTTTTACAACAACCTATCGGTTATTACAACCAGATTGTATGGTCCATATCCCTAGTAAACTACAGCGACATATCGCTTACAACGACGGTCCCTTCAATGTCGTTATAAACGGTTTTGACTGTAGCTACATTTATTAATATAAGTATAAGAAATACTTACAGTCAGCAGCAGTAAAATTAGGCATAGTATCATAGCTCTTCTCCAACTCTATGAGGAGAGCCACCACCTCCACATAGTATATGAATGGGGTTATTCTTAAACCTAGAAAGAAAAACAGTATTTAAACTTACTTCAGTAGGTACTCAAAATCGAAATTCATTCATTCAAATTAGGCTGAGAATTAGCACTTTAAGAACATCAAATTTTACAGTCCCCCAAAATGATGTTGGATGTTCAAAGGCTTTACAGTGAAGGGTGGGCCCCGTCACTGTAAAGCCTTTGAACATCCATGGATATTTAATTAATTACTGGCATGTAAAGAGATAAACACTAATTCATATTTAAAATAAGAAGATATTACATAGACAATCATTGGCTGACAGGCATTTTGTAAGTAACAAAAAAATAGTTTACTGTAGGAATAAATCCTACCATTAATATCAAATGATCATATCAATTACAGGAACATCAGGTTCCTTCAGTACTTATTACTTAGACTACAGTTTTTTGAACTTTTCCTGTGATGACAAATGATATTCATCTTATTTTATTTATTTATTATTGAGATTGATTATTTTCTTTATTTTTTTTTATTTTTTTTTCTCTTTTTTTTTTTAGGCATTTTCTCATTAGCAGCCCAGGGTATGGATTTGGGCCCAGTTAATGGCAATAGGGCCGTGCCTCCTATTACATGGCACTTAAAACATAACTGGGGAAATGTGGGTGTTACAATAGGTACACCTCTCCCCAACTCTTCGGGGAAGACAGGTGTGTTGTTAAATGTTCATTCATTTACACATCAAACAATAAAAATATACTCTTTTTTTATAAACTAGGTTGGTATGTCCTCTTACCTTTAACAATCATGTCTGCTAGGTGATAGGGGTAGAGCATGAGTCTTTGTATACTGCTCTGTATAAGCGTCTCATAGTATTTCTTTTCATCTTTCCGAATGGTCCGTACTATTCAAATAAAAGTAACATTTGAAATTATTTAGAGAAATATTTTAATACTTATCAGTACCAATTATGCAGATGACTAAATATATAAGATAGTAGTGTAATAGTTTACAAAAAATAAGGTAATAAAGTCATTGAATAAGATTAATATTTGAAATCTAAACTATTTTCCAGTTTGTTACATTATTCAGTAATTATCAGCTACATACCAAGACTGAGTAATATATAAGATAGAAGTGTAGCAATTTACAAAAAATAATGTTATCAATCCAATGAATAAGATTAATATTTGAAATCTTAACTATTATCCATTTTGTTATGTTATTCAATAGGTATCAGCTACTTACCAAGACTTCCTCTGTACCTCAATTGATTTTTAATACTGAATTCGAATATGTATCTCTCATATTCTTTGGGAGAATCACCCAACAGCTGAAACAATAAGATAATGTTACTACCAACTATATATGTCACTGCTTTGTGATAGGGAAATACAATACTGCTTGTGATAGTAACCCCACTTATTCTGCACTCTAATTAATACCGCAGATAAACATCATTAGCATTGATAATGTTAAACAATAACATAGTTTTACCTTTTTTACAGGCGCAGGTAATTGCGACCACTGTGTCTTTTTTCTAATACAATCTTCAATTTCGTCTTCCATGGTACTTGACCATTGAAATAACGATTAAAAATAATTACATTGATAGCAAGGAACTCATTACGGCCTTGGGTAAATGGATAAACTGCACAAAATATTTTTGATAGGTAAAGCAAGCAAATACTAGTGTGCGTTCAAAATAATGATAAACTAGAAGAAGTCTCCAAGTAAATCACAGAAAATAAATTATAATGTAAGTGAATAAACATTATATTACTCTTTTATTTGTAAATATCAAATCTTTGATTTTAAATCAATAACAATTTCACAAAACTGAGTCTTTGATACGTAAATAATAAATTCCTCTTCAAAAAACGTAAAACGATCGTGTTTCTGAACGTAAGCCGTGCCATTGTAGGTATAAACAATGCTGTCACTGATGTTGATTTGACTTATGGATAAAAGTTGCCATGAAGTAAGGCAATCGATTGATTGATAATTAATTATTAGTTAAATAATTGGTTGAATTATTTAATTAATAATAAAATGTCTGCTAATAATCAAACTTACATATGCTTTTTAAAATGCATGAAATCGCAAATGGTCACAGCGCTTTCAGCGTTTGACATTCACAGACACGTGTTCAAGTGCAGAGACAACTTTTTATGGTTCCTTATCCACATGGTAGCCATCTGAGTATGTTAATGGTACGGAACCCATATGACTTCGGCGTATCCATCCGCACTCAGAAAGTACTGGCACTTTATCGATGAAATTAGCAAGAAATATAATTTTTATATTCTATCTTTGTAAATATCTAAAAAATAATTAGGGGGCACTCCCAGTACATGTCTCTGAGAGGTTAAATAAATAAAAATCATGTAGTTGGAACCCATAATTTAAAAAAAAATGCAGCCTATGTTTATTAATGAGTTTATGGTTAACCCCAGTAGTTAGTGTACTTAGTGAGTTAAGGGATATTCTCGGTCACAAATGCAAAAATTTGTTTGTCCTGGTTTAGTTAAGTTTATGTTTTGTTTGGTGTACTCTAGGTAGGAACACCTGTGTCTTAAAGGGTGAGTTAAGACACAGGGACTCAGGAAATATAACCGCGATGTTACGCTTTGCATAGTCGACCCCCAAACGTGCCTATTCTGCAACTGTCGCCAAGACAAAACCTGCTGTATCGCAAATGAAACGACAGGCAGAAAAGCCAAAAGGGGGAAAGCAGAGCCGCTCAGCAGCGAGCGTGGCTAAAAGCGCTGTGTTGGTCCACGGACGGCAGGTTCCACCGAAGAACACATGCGATGAGGACGGCTTCATTAAGGTGGAGAGGAATAAGAGGAAGCCTACTTATCGCAACCAGTGTGGGACGGCGCTGGCTGGACCGAACACGCTGCTACGTCCTGCATTACCGACGAAACAGTTGTACGTTTCCCGTTTGCATCATTCTACGAAGACGGAGGACATCGTAGAGTACTTACGGGTGAAGACCAACTAGACCTAGAGGGTGGAGAAGCTGGAGGCGCGCCATAGCACCAAGTTCAAGTCGTTCATGGTGCGCCTTCCGACTCACCATTTGATGACCTTCCTCAAGGAAGAGTTTTGGCCGAAAGGTGTGCTGTATCGGCGTTTTCGCGGCCAGCTACGCGACACCTCGCAGCGTAACACGACACCGGGTTTTCGTGTGCAGTAGGTTTATTATGGTTATAAATATGTATACTTAGGTTAAGGTATTTATCTATGGGTCTTTTGTTACCTGATAATAATAGATTTGATTTTATTTGATTTGATTTGATAGTTTATTTGAATAATACTATGAAACACAAATGTAATGTTACGGTCAGTAGAATCAACTTTGTATAGGCATAAATATTTATTCCCACTACGGAACCTTCCTGTGCATGGTCAGACACGCACTCAGCTGGTCTTTTTACTTATTTTTTACCTACATAACTTTGTTTATCTTATAAATGAAATGACGGTTGAGTAGTTGAAGCTTCTGTAGAAAAGAATCTTTACAATGCATTTTTTTTCCATTTTGTATTTAAGAAGATCATTTGGACTAAAAACATATTTTGTGCACAAAATTTTCTAAATCTTTGTGAAGACTTTAGTATGGAAATGTTTTGAGCAAAAACGTTGTAATAGTATATTTTGTTAAAGTCTTTTCAACTGGATGAAATGATGTGATAGTCAGAAAACATAAAATTCACCATACTAATGTTGTTTTTTAATGCGTAATGTTAATTTATAAAATAATTGAATAGCCTCTTGCCCGACCCTGAGCTTACTTCGACTTATTGGGATTCTCTATTTAATATTAGAGAAATACATTCCACTTATGTTGTTTTTAATACGTTTATTTTATTTTGCTGGAATTGTATTTAATAGGACTCGGGTCATATAATAATTTAACGACCTAACACGATGACCTGCACCTCTAAAAATACTACAATATTTATAAGTGCTGGGGAAATTTGTCTCGTGTAATAATAATTACAGTAGTTAGTGTTATACAGTAAGTGTAAGTTCAGAAAATCGAACAAAATTTGTATTGCACAGTTTTATTAGCATTCCCCCAAATCCCCCCGATGACGATGGTAATTAATACTAAGTACTTATACTCCATTCTTAATAACGTTAGACAAATTTCGTAATAGGGTTTTCGTAACAGCGTTTGATAGGCTACGTGATTTCACTGTTAACACAAAGCAATGTATTCTGTTTAATAGGTATTTGCAAACAAATTTTAACACTTAAATGCAGTAATTTTAGGAATGTAACACATTACCTATCGATAATTGGCTTTTTTGTCTAATCTTATTTTAAATGGAGAATACACATTCTAAAGTGACATTTCTTCTTTATCCAATGAAAAAGTTGATTGAAAGGCTGAGTGGATTTGATTAATCATATCCGACGCCAACGTTGATTGTCCAGTTATAACGCTAGCTTTATAATTACTTAATCTCGTAAGTTTTGCAGCTGCATATGCAGCGACACTTTGGGCGAGTTGTGTGTGACTTTCATTCTTGCAAAGTTCCGCCTTTAGAGCCCAGTGATAAAACGTTCCTAAAGCTCCAGATAATATGTCTCCTTGTCCTCCTACTCGTCGTCCCGAACCCCCTCCTGTTGCTATCCAACTGTAGGTAGTCAAATTTGTGTAGAAATGATCTTTTTCTCCCTTTACCAGAACTGCTACGCAATCTCCCCAGTAACTGTACCAATTACTATCATTTCTAGAAACGGCTGCCATTAACTTGTTTGCTTCACGTTGATTTGGCGTCATAATCACTCCAGGACAAGGATAACCTTTTACTATTGATGTATTCTTCGCAATAGCGTACAGTCCATCGGCGTCTATAACTAATGGTTTTCCCAAGGTTTTGGAATCCTCAATAATGTCAGATATCAAGTTTAATGTTTCAGGTTCTCGCCCTAAGCCGGGACCAATGACAATTACATCCATTTTTGGTATAAGCGATCTTATTTTAGACGCATATTTAGAGTTTAAATATGGGTAGACGATAAGGTCAGGGCTATAAGTCTTAATGACATTTGCAGCACTTTCCGTGGTTATTACATACGCCAAGTCTGCCCCAGCCTGAAAATAAGATTTTATTTTATTAACAAAAGTCAATTCTATCAAGAATGTATTTGTATATTCCCGAAGGAGTAGGCAGAAGTATGATGGACATCCTCAACATCTATTCTATTTTAACATGTTAACACATTCACTGCCAAAAAATGAACAACAATAGAAACTATTGTTAACACGAGTTAACTCGTAGTCTGGCACTTAACGTGTTAAATGAGTCGTATGTAATAGGGGGGCCATGTAACTTTATCATTTGTAGGTGAATATTATGATGAAACATTATAGGGATAAGGTGAAGAGAGGAAGGCGTCCTCTCAACACCTTATCCCGCTAACGTAACTGGAGAGCAGCAGATTTACAAACTGGAAATGTGCCGGGTTCCAGTTGATGCTACATAATAGACAACTCAAATTTACTTCTTACCAAACCTTTGGAAAATCTTTTTGATGATGGAAATATGTTGTAAATTGATTAAATGAAGTAAGTATTGAAATATTTTGCATAGATACATGCCTTTAATGATGTTATCGCCGAAAAATACGGTGCTCCAGTATATTCTATTGAGCCGCCAATGACTCCAATTTTGCCCGCGTCCCCCTTTACTTTGTTAACTACATTGGGAAGAATTGATTTACTAAGAAGTCTAAAAGTATTTGGTTGAAGTTTACTGTCTAAAAAATTACACATATTTTCAATTTCATCACATTTGACTAAAAGTAATGATAAGTAAACAAAAACAGAAAAATATAGTCTCATGTCGTAAAAGTAAATAAATCACCGATCACTAAAGTTTAGATGCCTTTGTTTCCTCCTCGGTATAATTCGTTATCAAACAAGTTCTGCTATTTTTATGTACCGTACCTCACAGGCTTACATATATATATACACTGAACTCAGTACATATATACGTTGCCCAACTACATTGACTTTTGTTTATATCACAGCTTATGAAGAATGTATGTAGGTATGGGTGAAGGTCAAGATTATGAAATCGACAAAAGTAAATCCACATGATTTGTTTGAGATTTTAATATTTTATTAAAATCAAATAGATAAGATAAACATAGTTTTGTTAATAATGTATAATCTAAATAAAAAAAAAGAATGATTATGGAATGAAAATGAACCAAAGACTTTAAGTCAAGAACATTGATTGAACAAACGAAATAAAATAAAAGGATTATTCATGATGGCCACATTTGCTTTATATGTCAGAGTCAAGCCGTCGTAGTTCTGAAATAATAACAAAAATTCCATTGCAGCTATTTTGGTATAAAATTACATCAACATGGATGATAAATATGAAACTGTGAAACTTGTTTATACTATAAACAAATACTCAAGCTATTCCGCTAACTATGTGCCAGAGTAAGTGTATATTTCAGTGTTTATGTGCAATTTTTATTCCTTAAAATCTTGATTATAATCCCGGTGTGTGGTGGATAATCCTGATTTTTGCGACGAATTCGATTGCCTGATGTGTTGTTTTATTGTTTTTGGATGTTTTAAAATTAATGATTAGGAAAACGGTGCTTAATATAGCTACGTTATGCTAAAAAACACGCACTTACATTTTCAGGAATATCATGGTAAATAACCCCACAGACCAACTATCCCGATGGTTCACAGACAGTAATACGCCGCAACAGTTCATCATGTTAAAATTAAAAACCCCATCCATTGTGGAATCCATAAAATTCGGGAAGTACATAAAGGCCCATGTCAGTGACCTCAAGAAATTTCAAATTTTTGGTGGAACTGAAGAAAATAACTTATCGCTATTGCTAACTGCGTAAGTATTTATTTCATAAACAGTAAGGTTTTGTACGTATTTTCAAAATTGGAATAGAATGGAAAAGATATAGTATTCTTAAATAGCATCAATTCATTAAATAAAAGTATAAAAACTATAAGGTTTCAATATATGTGAATATAACAAATTCTAAAACTTCTTAACAACTTAAAACCTTATTCATTAATAGTTGTTGTGTAGGTTTTCTGTTCTTGAAACTGGTTTCTGATCATGGCCGCAACCCACGGGTTGTAACATTAATAGAAACTCTTTGAAAGGACCTCTAATTTCCTATCATAAGAGTCATGTCAAAATGACCTTTGGGCAATCAAGGTCACTTTTATTTATTCTTCGTTATAGGTATCTTACGAAATAATCTTTTTGTATTATTGTGTGACTTTGATAAATGTAAGGCCCCTTTTAAAGCAAAATACATATTAAGATTTTTATTTAATACATTTATATCAAATCAAATATGATAGTCAAGTGATTATCAAAGTTACTGGTAATGTTTACAATATCAGCAAAAAAAATATGTAACTTTAAGCTAACTAAATATGGGGTTGGGCAAGATGCATCTGTAGTAACTACAGAAGCATCTTGCCCAACCCCATATTTCGCTAGTTGTGATTATGCCGCCCCATGAAGCCCTATGTAATATAGGGCGAGCCTAGTGTCATCAACTGGGCACATATCTAGACTCTAGGCTGGTAATGAGAAAATTCCCATTCAAAACTCAATAACACTTGTCTGGCCTGGTAGTCGAACCCAGGACATCACATTCAGCAGCCGGGCTTGAGACCACAAGACCAACGAGGTAGTTTTAAAAAATTACTTAAATGAGTGGTTTTCATGCCTTTGCTTTTGAAAGTGCATTGCTCAACAACTACTATACAAACTTCTTTAGCAAAGGACTTTTTAGGAACAGTGTTTTTTTTTTTCTTTTGATGAAGGATATTTGTGATTCCAAAATCTCACATCCACAAACTGGTTTTGACCATGCTTGCCACAAACCGCGAGCTTTGTTGTGTGTATAGCATACACTATCTATTTCTCCTTATAGGGCAAAGGTCTAGAGCTTATATGTGCTCCAATTTACACTGAATCTACAGCATTGTATAAGAGAGTAGATAAATAGTTAAAATACATTTTCAGTGGTCTCAAAAAGGATAGTGCTGCAGAAACATTCAAGCTTCGCTACCGCACTCCTGAAGGCCTATACCTCCCCATACAGTACATGAAGATTGTTCCACTACAATCATGGGGCCCAGCTTACAACTACACCATATGGTATGTGGAACTCACTGGGAAGAACCAAGAACAAATCATCAGCAATGCAATGGAGACCATCAGTCTAGTAAGTTTGTTATAATTATTTACTAGCACTTTTTCCGTGTAAATTACATACAGTTCTCTTTGAACTTTAACATCCCGTCCGCCTCCTAGAAAGAGTAGTAAAAGAAAAATTGCCTTTGTTACTTGCTGATAATGTTGCTGAATTTTTTTTTTAAAATTGGATAAGATATTACATAATTTCATACTGCAACTGACTATTGCCCAATAGAAAACTGCACACACACTAACACTGCCTTATCTAAGGATTGAACCGACTTGCAACAGCACAACCTACAAGGCACTCTCTGTATTTTCATAAACTGGGCTGGGCTGTACATCATTGTAATAGGCATAATACCTTGGAAGATAGGTAGGCCTTTGGTGTGGGATGCAATATGTGTCAACTCCCTTGCACCATCCCATCTCAGTTCTTAGACTTTTAATTAATTACAAACATACATAGGAAGTTGTTAAAATTAATCTTTAATGATTAACATTATACTAACATAACTTATCTCGATAATTGCTCTGTTCTATGTTTTATCCCACTACATTGTCGTACATGAGATGAAGGATTAAACAAGAATAGCTTGTGGCTATATAAAAACAGCCACGCGGGTTCATTCAGCTGTATCCGGTTAGACTGGAAGCCGACCCAACATAGTTGGGAAAAGGCTAGGCAGATTTTGATGATGAGATGTAGGATTTAACTGTAATTAAAATGTATACCTTGAGAATCCTATCCCTTATTTTATCTTTTGTTTGACTTACTTCTCCATGCTACTTTTGTTTTTCTCAATGTCAAATGCAAATGAAACACCAATAGTTGAGGTTAAACAAGATAAAATACTTAAGATACCTTTATTTTGGAATTTTTAATTAAATAGCGTAAGGACATTTCACTATCAGGTCATTACTTAAAAAAAACTAAAGTGACATGCTTGTGCATGTAGGTTTTAAATATTTAAGCTAGCAATGGAAAGTAGTGAAGGATTCCTGTATTTTTTGAAATTCTCAAGATTACGAATTAATAAAAATAACGAGGTTTTATTTCAACCATAGCGAAAGGAAGAAGAAGCAGTGCGCATGCTACTGAAGCATTTGCGCCGACGCCGTTACAAGGACGCGTTCGAAGCTCTATCGCGGGAGAGCGGCGTGCGGCTGGAAGGACCATTGCAAGCCAGGCTGTGGAACGCGCTTGTTGAGAATGGAGACTACAAGCTAGCTGAAGAGATCTTTGATGAGGCCGTAGCTGGTATGATATTGTCATTATGAGAAATAAGAGTAGCCGACCATTTGCTGGTCAAGCTTTGATACAATCAGCACCAAAAGTAGGTTTGGCATGGATAGTATTTAAGAAGAAATTTATAAATAAAAACTTAACTCGCTGATTGTGTTAGCAAAAATTTATTGAAGTTTAAAAAGACGAATAAAACTTTGCGACTCGAAAGACTGCAAGTCAAACTGACACTTAAGTTTAAATTATATATTTGATTCTTTATGTCGTATTTCGCTTGCCTAAACAGATGGTGAATTAGACTGGTACATGTCGTGGCAGCCCTACACCCCGGAGTGGCGACAGATGTCAGCTTGTTCGTCGCAAGTGGAGGACCGCCTGTGGAGTGGCGAAGCCCCGCCCCCTCCCCCGGCCAGACTACATGATCTGCTGTGCACGGACAGGGACCCGAGGCCTGATACTGCTGTAAGTAGACTAACTAGGGTAGATAATGTCAGTCTTAAGTAAACAGATTCTTTCATTCGATAAGTAAGTTACGTAGTACGAAGACTGGGCTTAGTAGGCGTAGACGGCCGTTTCATTCGCCAGGCGTCTAGTCTGCTGTGTGGAGTATAGAACTAAAGATGACGGGAAGTGTCGTTGTATACTAATTTATTTTGAGTTGGTGCAGCATTCCTTTTTCACTACTATCTCGGGAAGGGAAGCCCTCGAAATTCAAAATTTCTATCGTTTTTTTTTCCAATTGCAGTGCAGTTTTGTTACGTTACAATATGTCGATCGTAATTCATTACGCTGCAAATATTATAAAACATTTAATGTATTTGCTAGAAATAAGACCTTTTCGGGTAAATATGACGATATGCAGCAAATGTAATATCAAAAGAATTGCTCCTAACAAAACTGAACTTTTCATTGATAGTAGTTTATTATATTTTATGCTATATTACCTTTATATAGGAGGCGCCAGTTAACGGTGTGGATCCGAATGAGTTGTGTGAGCCAGCGTGCGGTGCTAGCGTGTGCTGCAACAAACCCGGACCTCGCGGGGGACATCAACTTGTTGTCGACTCAACCACAGGTATGTAACAGCCTTGGGACAAATGTTTGTACGATCTACAAATATTTGTTTCGGGTGTTCTGGATATTTCTTATGTATAGTAAAAATATCTATTCATGTAATGCATTGTATTAAGTGTATCAGTCATCTAGTAACAGTAGCAGAGCGTGTGTTATGGGTAACAAAAGCTCTGCTTAGCTTGGGGCTAGATTATGCTGTGTAGATTGTCCAACATTATTATATTATGTTAAATAACAGTGCCTGACCAAAAAATAAAATGAAAATTGCAGTTTCCATACCTTTTTTTATTGTGTCAAAAGTTTTTAGATTTTCTTTTTTTAAGTAAAGAAAAATGATGACTCCGGTTATTGTGTTCATTGTCCACTGTGTTTAGGAAAAAATGGAATAATTTCAAAATACAAACAATTATGAAGCATAATTCTAGTCTCGGGTGTCAAAAGTAGTGTTAAAAAAACTCTGCTAAAGAATTAACTTGTGTCAATCAACACTGAATTGGTCCATGTTACATATTATTTGGTTATTTTCTGGCTATAGGTATTGTTTGGTATTATACTTGACTATTCTAGTGACTTCAATAGAAGTAACGCTAAACCTATTACACAGGTACACTCTACCTTTTCGGTGGTTGGAACGGCTCTGAAGATCTGGATGATCTTTGGTCCTTTGATACGACAAACGAGCGCTGGTCACTTTTATGCCATCACAGCGGGCTGGTCGGAGGACCCACACCCAGGTCCTGTCATAAGATGGTGTTCGATCCAGTGCATCGGCGGCTTTTTACTCTTGGCAGGTGTGTTTTAAAGATAACTTTCAAGCATTAAAAATATGGTCCTTTTATACCGATAGCGATAGTTCTCAGTTTTAATATGTATGCAATTCAAAAATAGATTTTTAATTATTTTGTAAAGAATTGTTATTATATTATTGTTATTTCAATTACAGGTACCTCGATAACGCTCAGCGAATACCCAGCAACATGAATGTAAGTTTGTTTTACATCTTCTTAATATATCAAAGGTCCAAATATTATGACGTAACCTAGGACCAGCAGCTATTTAGGCAAAATTTCACTGATTGAAAGTTTCAATCCACAGAGTGACCTGTACATGTTCGACGTATCCTCCGGGGAGTGGTCACTGATCTGCAGCGACACAGCGGCTGCGGGGGGACCGCGGCTTGTGTTCGACCATCAGATGTGTATCGACCCTGATACACAGACCATCTATGTGTTTGGGGGAAGGGTGCTGCCTGCTAATACGTAAGTACTATAGAGATTGAGGTACTAAGTGCTTAATAAAACCCGTAATTATTAATATTTTGTAATTATTATGAAAGAGTAATAAGTTCAACATTTTATATAACCAGCCGCATATAAGCCAGCTGACCCTCTAATCTGTTCTATTTTAAATTAGATATTATGTTTGTCCCTTTACTGAAAATGCTAAATATGACAGATATTATGAAAGACCTTCCACTAACTGGTGAACAAATACAATTTTCCATAAATACGGGCGCCCATATTCAATTTAGTTAATTATATTTTATCAAAAGCCACCATGCAACTTTAACTAAGCAACGCAATCACAATCTCTGACTAATGTTTTTATCTGTTTGTGTGTAATCATTAAGGTTAAACTAGTCGCGGGCTCGAACTCAAACAGAGGCGCGGCCAAAAAGCGCGCTGTCTCATCCGACGTCGTGTGCGAAGGAGATAGTACCAGTGATGAGCAGTTAGACGCTATTCTATTTGCACGATGCGTTGTTCGCACGCACACAAACACCGTTCCGGACTATCTAGTGCGTAAAAAAGTATGATCAGGGCTTTAGAAAAAAGAGATTTTTGAAAAAACCACTGCTTAGATCAATTTCAAATAAATTTTAAAGAACTCTATGGGAATTGTGCTGTGTCGGAACGGACTTCGTTTTGGAGATTTTACACGATTTGTGGTACTTTTTAACACCCAAAGTTGCGTTAAAATTGTCAAGAAAAACGAAACTTTGTTGGCTCAAAACTTTTTAATGGATTTTTTTTATTTTTTTTTGTTTCCGTACCGACAAATTTAATAACAAGATAAAACGTTATCATGTTTAGTTTTGGATGTACAAAGTCACACCGTGGAGTAATGCCGCCCCGAACTTTCTATGGGAAAAATATCGACTAGTGTAACCTTAAGAACTCATTATATAATACTTTATGATGTTATTTGTTATTTTTTTGTCTTATTACTTGTCAATATTGTTGTATGATTTGTATGTGTTGGGAATGTTACATAAACTTTGCACACCAGTATCATTGATTTTTAGTAAAACTCCAAAGGTTTGTAGATTCATATAGAACATTGTTTTATATTTCACAGTGAGGAGGTAGTTAGCCCCCAGTACTCCGGACTGTACGCGTACTACATCGCGACCAACACTTGGCAGCTGGTGCTGAGCGACCATCACGAACTAAACGCTCCGCAGGCGCGCGTCTCGCACTCCATGCTGTTCCATCCCGTAAGTAACGCCAACCTCCAAAGTTCGTACTGGATACTAATAAATAAATTATTCGCAATACTAATTATGTAAGTGGAAAGAGGGGGTTTATTGTACGGAGTTGTTTGATTTCGCCTCAAAGGACCAAAAAGCAAACTAATTTTGGTCCTTTTCCAGAAAGTGCTAATCGACAATTGTATCCCATATTTCAGTATAAATATGCTTAATATCCTTGACTTTGATTAATACTGTATAAAGATACTGCTTTGTCTGTGGTGAGGGGTCTGCCTGAAAATCCATAGATTTTTTCAACTTTTTAATGGGGTACCGACCCCGGCTAACGTAGACACTCGACACTTGAGAGACCAGTGCCGCTGCCATTATTTAGCCACCACGCAGTACATACCGGTCATCCAGTACATCTGAGACACGGAGGAGCGTGCCTCGGAGAGCACATTAAGCCCTTAGTCCCTGGTGCCATATATTATAATATCTTTGACAGTCGTTACGGGTTACCAAAGGTTATTATATTTCCCAGTAACTGGGTTGTGGAGATCAGATAAGCTGACGCTCAATGTAAGTCACTGGCTTTCAGCTGTATCCAGTTAGACTAAAAGCTGACCCCGACTTAATTGACAATAGGCGGTGTAGGAGATGATGGCGTACTTTTAACTTCTAGATCCAACGCCGGCTCTACATGTTCGCGGGCCAGCGCAACAAGGAGCACCTGGTAGACCTGTGGTGGTGGGATGTAGGCTCGGGCGAGTGCGGAGCCCTGTGCCGCGGAGCCGCCGCCCCGCCGCCCCCGCAGGCCGGCTTCACGCAGCGAGCCACGCTGGATCCTGATACTGACGAGATGTTTGTGCTCTCTGTAAGTATCGTGTACTTAGCGACGATTTAAGCCAATGCAGGTAGAACGGAATTTTGGAAAATGTGTGGAGCTATCATAAAGTTTTTTGTATTGGATGTTTTTATTTTAGAAGACAGCAATCAAAATATTAGTGTCAAAAACCAAATTTATCACATTACTTGACACTTGTATAAATTAACCTATTTTGTTATTGACCTATTTTAATATTTCCTCAAGTCGAGTTACGGAAACGTGATTTTTATTTACTTAAATCAATAATATTTTAGGTTTGGAGCAGGCGTAGCCACACACCCCATGTGTAAAAGCTGAAAAAGACGTGTTTTTATGTGTTCATTTTTTGTTCAGGGTATGAGCAAAGAGAAAGACAAGCGCGTATACAACACCCTGTGGGTGTTTTCTCTCCGGCGTCTGACGTGGACGTGTGTGTACCGTAACGACAGCCTCGGGCCCAACGAGCCGCGCCCGCGCTTCGCTCACCAGCTCGTCTATGATTCTGTTAAGAAGGTAAGTAACAAAATAAACTGGCGCAAAAGGACCAATCTAAATAGTCTCTGGTCCTTTTGCTTAAGAACCGGTGAAATCAAGATAACCTTAGCAACGACGACATTTCTGAGTCATAATTCGAGAATCGTGTAACCCGTACAGATCCACTACCTGTTCGGCGGCAACCCGGGCAACCAGAGCAGCCCGCGCGTGCGCCTGGACGACCTGTGGGCGCTGCGCCTGCAGCGCGCGGCGCTGGCGGCGGGCGCGCAGGCGGGGCGCGCGCTGCTGCGGGAGGCGTGCTACCGCGCGCTCGCCGCCCGCGCCGCGCGCCTGCCCGCGCCCGCCGCCAGCGCCGCCGCCGCCGGCGCGCTGCACTACCTGCGCCACGACCTGCATGACGTGCTGGATCACTCTTGTCCCGATCAGGTGAGATCTGTTCCGCTTGTTTCTGATGAAAGGTGTTACATTGAGGAGTAGTAGAGGATTCTTGCCCACCGATTATCCCATGTTTAAAAACTGACGGTTATTATTCTGGTGCTTTGTTTCATTTTATGCCTGATATCTGGCATAGTTGAATAAACGCGTCCGAATGTTTTTCACGTTGCCATTGTCAATTACAAATATTGATATCGTAACACGAACACGGCACCCTATATACCATGAGTAACACCGTCGTGTATTCCAGGTGGCTCGCTTCCAAAAACTAGCCACAGTACTCTTCGCGGGCTCGGAGCCGTGCTCGCGTACCGCGGTGGCGCTGTCCCCGCGCCGCACGCGCGCGCTCGCCCGCCGGCGACACACGCAGCCCGCGCCCGCAGACCTCGCGCACGCGCTGGCGCAGGTAACCTACAGAACACTTGTCACATACGTGATTTACTGTTTACTTGTCATCTGACTTCAAATTTAAACCTATTAAGTATACTGCGGTAAAGGACCTTCATAAAAAGAGATTTTCTCGTAAGTAAAGTCTTAGTGCCCACTATCAATACAAAACCGTCATTAGGTAAAAAATAATCAAATTTTAACATACTAACGTCGCGCGTCATCCCTAACAACATTTAGAATATCAAAGATCATTTTTCCATTTCAGGTCCTGGGAGCTGAAGAAAGCGCCCCCGACCCAATTCAACCATTCGAAGAGGTATCAGAACCCACTCCCGACACTTGGGACGTAGGACAAGATGACGAGCTCACAGGCGAACGTGAAAACGCCTCCGAGTGGAATGAGCGCGCGCAGCGCATCCTACTGTATGACCATCTGTGCCAGTTCTTCAGGCCCTCGACTGTACCACCCAAGGGAGAAATCACCGACTTGGTCACGCTGTAAAGTGGTGGAGGGTAGTAGGTTTGATGGTGGCTGGGCGCCGGTGGAGTGGTATTTTTTTTTTGCAGATGGGTGGCGTATAGTTTTTTAAATGATCGACATTTTAAGACGATTTTGATAGCTGTTTTCAAACCGACTTCATGTTACTATCGACTCAAATCCAAGGTAGAAAACTTTTATAATCGTCGGGCGCGTTAAAAGTAATGTCTCTAGTAAAACGCGGGAACCGAGAGACCACTAATGATCTTATGCTTATGATTAAGTCCGGTCTATCTACTTCCATCTTTTCTAGTACTATACACAAACACCTTAACAAAACTACAAAATAAGCGCACTGTCGAAAAAATATATAAGACATATGTGTGTATACTCAGAGCTCAATAACTCATGTAACGACGTTTCTCTTCACGTAAAAATAAATGCGTATATTTTCATTTTATCACCAAATAATTACGTTTAAAACATTAAGAGAAATAGAGTTCAAAATATTTTAGTCATTTATCACAACTGCACTGATTCGTGATTTCTAATTTATTACCGTGTACTATTATTAATATTTAATAACCGTAGGTATATATTTTCGCTATTCGTAATTATATAGCTAACGTAACATTTGTATTGAATTGATGACTTGGTAAAGCCATGAGAATAACTTTGACTTACTATGCTGGTATTTATTACTTCTAAAGTTCAGTATACTTATGAGTAAAGCACGGGACAAATTAATTTTCATCAATATATCCGGCTCAAAGGACCAGAAACCTAAGTATGAAGGACTCTTAACTAGTCTATGCTTAATGAATGAAATGGTTCGAAGCGAAAGCGAGTATAATGGTGACTTTAGAAATAATTCTCGATAAAATTATCGACATTTTCGCATCCATTTTATATTATTAATCTTGCTTCAATAAAGGGATCTGATTTATTCAATTGTAATCTCTCCTTTGTTCTCGTGGTCACTAAATAAAATAGACCATTATAAACTTCAAGTATAATACAACAATTATAATAACATAAATATATCTCATAACATAATTATTTGTAATCGCATTATCTTCTTACGTATTTCACAAGTGACAATGTTTTGTATCTACAAATATGAAAGTATAATTTATTTTAGTTTTTTGTTAGTATTGACATTGTATGAGCATTTTTAAGTTTAAAATATTTATCATTTTGTTGCAAGACTGACATAATGACAACATTCTGCTTTGGTGTTTTTCTCGACATAACTTAAAGATGGGGGAGAATCCTATTTTAAAATTAAATATAAAAGTGAGCATGTGTGTGCTCTTGTTGTGAGCCCACGAGGCCTATGGCTAAAATAAAACATATCTATGACTTTTCGCTCAATTGTCACCGGAAGTGTTCAAATTTTTGGTTCCTTCTTTAACGCCAGCGATCAACGTTACTGGCGAAGATTCTGGCGCAAAGGGCGGAATTTGAAAGGTGGAAAAAGTAATGAATAAGAAAACGAAATTTATGACCTCGCTAATTAGAATTAAAATATTTGTTGCTATCCTATATTCGTGCTCGCTCTAAAAATAAGAACCCTTCATAATCAATCATTTTGTCAATCTTGCAAGCTTTTGTACATAAGGCACATGACGCCTACTTGAGGCTAACGTAAAGTCACGTACGGCTCTAAAACTCAGCGAGTGGCAGCAAAGAGGCTTTTAACTTCATAAAATTGTAAATAATTTCTAGTTCTTTCGAAGAATGTATCAAATAAGCGTGTACTGCCGTATTTCCTATAACAGTCTAGTTCTAGTCAGCATTAAATACTAAGTTGTAACGCGATACATTCTCAACACTTAAAGTAAGGAAGAAAAGACATTTTGCATTTGACTTCAAATAACCATATGGTTTGGGGAATTATAAATTGTGTGCTATTTTGCATGTGCAGCAAGGCCTGATAAATCAGGTTCGTCGCAATGTCAGTCAGCTTTTTAGAATAAGAAAAAAAGGGATGTGTATACAGACTGTGATAAGATTGCCGTAATCAATAAGATGTAAAGTATCGGCGTAAGGCGGGCCTTTGAAGCTAAGGGAATGTTGCCAAATTTTAGTACTACCTACAAAAGGAAAATTGTGTATTAATTTTTAATTAACATTTTAATCACGTACTTTTACAAAGAGTAGTTTTAAATTATTGTAAGTGTACAATCAAGCATTATGATATTGTATGGCAGTAGTAACAGTTGACTGTGTTAAGCATTTTGTTTCTTTTATAAGTTTACAGTTATCTATAATTAGAAAGGATATTTAGTAACTTGGCAGTTGGAGGGTGAAAATAATTATTTTGTCGTATTATGAAGTGAGACAGCCCGGAGTCTGGTTTCGTTCCTTGTTGATGGCAATAGGCTCGCCCCCTATTACACGGGAATTAAACATAACTGGCGAAATGTGGGTGTTCCAATAGGTGCACCTCTATCTAACCCTTCGGGGAACTCAAGCGTGATGTTATGTTCATTATGAGTTTAAAACCTGGCTGAATAATTATTTGTGATATATTTATAAAACATACCACCAACAAACATACCATTTATAACAATATTCTTTTGACACCTTTAGTTTTACTATGGTAACATTATTTTGCTTTGAATTGCCAAGTTACTGAATACGATTAAATATCCAAGTATAGAGTTAAATTCAGTAATATTTATGAATAATCTTATATTTAAGAATGGTAATCTGTAAGGTCACTTGCTTTTGTAGTCAGTAGTCACAGTATTTAAATTAGGAGCGGGTACTAATCTTGTCATACACAATATATTCGATGTTTTCATTGATAACGTACCTATTCTAATATTTCGTGTTATTTATTTAGGAAAGTGCAGGAACGAAGATTGGTCATAAATTAAACCAAGCGATTCACTCTTAAATTATGGAAGGAAGCATTCTCATTTTTAATGACTCAAAATGTTGATATGCACTCCGCGCTTCTTAGAAATAAACTGTTTAGTATTTATGCGTAAATTATATAATCTGTAGAAAAGCTCAATGTGAATTTTAGACCCATTTTCTTCAAAATACTCCCGACGTACGATACAGTAGATGCAGCCAGTCAACACAATATGTGTGTATGTCACTAACTGTACATAAGGACCTAAATACTCGAGTGTATCTATAAATATTAGTATTGTATCCGTAATGAGGAGAAATTGCGTATGTACAAGAGACGTCTTGTAAATATGCATTTGTATTCGTTTAAGAGTAAATTATTTGTCTTCAATTTGTAACTCGATGCATTCTCAGTCTGTATGTACATAATATGCGTATTAAACTCGTCAACTTGTTTTATTTCTTTATAATTCCTTCAATTTTTAATACTCCTTGGTCATACGTATCTCTCCATTCGTCATTGCTCCAAGTTGTCATATTCTATTTCGTACTTATACCTGGAGACCTGTTTGACATTTTTTCGGGTAGGTATTTGAGCAACGCTGAAAACTTGTTCCAATAATTCTCCTATGATCAGTGAGGACCGCAGACCTGGCTAAGAAGCGGTTGATTTAGCCCCACTTCCTCCTAGCCAGCTCTGTGGTTCTGTACTTAGGTATTATAGAAGTATTGAACAAGTTTTCAGCTTGCCTCAAATACCTAGGCAAAAATGTCTGATAGCCCTCTAACTATTATTGACAAAAGTTTTAATCTCCCGGCTTGGTTTGGATTTAAATAGAAAATCTTATTTTGCGGACTACACTGGTCCGCATTTATTTTTTTACACACTGGTCCGATATTCCGTCTCATTTGGTCCTTCGAGGCGGATGGACGGAATATTCTTGCCCTAAGGCAAAACACGCAGCGGGGCGCGTGGCGACGAACACTGCGCGTGAATGCGTTTTCAATGTTACACTACGTATGTTTTCTATACAAACATACTTACAAACAACGTAAGAACACGCACTCCCGCTCTACGCTGCGTGATGCGGTGCAGTGTGCCAATCGCCTAAGACCTTGTCCAGAAGAAGCGAATTCGTCGCGAAACGTTTCGCGCGAATTCATTCGCGCGCTATTGAGATACTAGGCACGAATACATCGCGTCCACAAGCATCGCGCGAATTCAAAATACGCGCGTAAATCGCGTGCATAACGCCAGACCCTCGACTCGCGCGTATTGCGCCCTTTCTGGACAAGCTCTAAGTCGTATTGGTAATAGTCAAAGGCTCCAAGAAATTGCTATTATAATTTAAAATAAACATCCGACACAAGTTGTATACTGAAGCGAGACGGACCCACAAAGGACAATTTACAGGATGTCACAAAAGGAAACCACACAAAATGTTTTAAATATATAATTTATTATTCTCATACATGATTCAAATCAGTCATTGTGACAACACGGTGTGCCTTACACAGTGAAAATAAATCCGCTCTGCCATGATATGTTCCCGCGCGGGTCCATTACATCTGTCGTTGAATATGTACACAACACCGCATTATACTCGAAACAAGCTCATTGGGGGATAAGAGATTCCAAAAGACTTGTAATCTGGTTCGATTACTAGCAAATAAATAAGTGGCCATCTGAAATTAAAGTGAGTGTAAATATTATTCTGCATCCAGAGTGAACCATCAAACTGTGCAATGTTATCGAAAAGCGTGGGTCCGGGGGCAAGCTAATTGTATCACAAGTCACATTACATCGGAACATTGATTTCACACAATAAGTTAAACGTTAATGCTGAGCTCGCGGCCGCACCCCGCTTCAAGTTAATTGACGTTTTACTCAGCTACAGATTAAAATGAGACCACGGGAAGTGGGAACATTCATGCCTCGAGTTGTCCAACACCTAAATCATGTCTCAATACAATAATAAAGTAGCGGGCAATGTATAACAAAAAGTTCATCTTTAAATAATATAACTCATAATCAATAGTTACTCTATAATATAACGTAATATCTATGCCTAAGCAAAATAATTATCTAAATGTTATGTATGTAATAATGTATAAAGAAAAAAAATATTATTTTTGGTTAATCGCTGTGATCACCACCACCGGCAAGTGGCAGCAGACATCGAGCGATGCCCACCAAGTACAAATACTACATAATAATACACTGAACAATATATCTATGAAACAACCAAATTTTAATTGCACTAATACTTTAACTCATCATAAATGGTGGCGAAATAGTTTCAGCGCACCAAACATACAGTCGGTCATATTTAACAATCAACAATACATCAGAATCAAATAAACGATGTCGAAAACATGTCAAGTGACTAAGGCAAACTCAACAGTGTCGTAAAATACAGACAAAATTCAAATCTTGCAATGAATATCATTTATCGAAAAACATACGGCTCTTAACAAATAGCATATAAAAATATTATTATGTCGATGCAAACCGACTCTAGTACGAGTTTCATTATGCTTTCATGATATCGATGAAACAAGCAGTAGACGCGCGGAGTAACCCGTGACTAGACATAAGAATACATAAACGATGTCTGCTGCTAAGCTACATACGAACCAAATAATACTAGAAAAGAAAAATACATAGTAAAGCTAACAATTGGTAAGTCCATCGTTTAAGTACATGAAGAATGCTCTAATGCAAGCTAGTCAATATATTACTATATTATAAACAATAAATGCAAGGCGCTGGTCCCGCGACGCGCGGCTTAGCCGCTGCGGCCGCCGCCCTTTGAGCTATGCAAACTAATTACACTACGACAGTTAATATTGCAAATTAATTTCACTACACGAGGAGAGGGTCCTCGCTAGATTACCTACTAAGTATACTTGAAGGTTAATGTATCTAGCTCTATCCTAAACCAGTAAAAATACCTACTGAGGGCGAGTGCCCTCGCTACATGGAACGGTCCAACTAGCCTAAGGTCACTGAGACGCTAGGAAAGGTCAACGACTATGTCACCGCGCGGTCGTACGCGACCGACGCGGGAAGCTGCCAATATCACATCCGATAACGTAAACAATAAATACGTAACACTTAATAAAATCTTTTTTAATTTTTTGTAAATTTTGCCTTATCAATAGATTCGCTGGTCGGCGCCCGTGAGCAAAGTTTTGAGCAACAAGGACGAGAACTGATCAGTTACATTTAGTTTTAATATTACGAGTAACGTGATGTTTGCAAGTTCGTGGTTCGGTACAGAAGTGCGCGTAACATCAGCGTGGCGCGACCAGCATGGACAAGAAATGGACGCGTGTGGCGACGCCACAGGACGGCAGTAACACAACAGTGGCGCGAAGTCCTCGCGGAGCTGCGGCGAGGCTCTCATCACATTATATGTCTTTTAATGAAGTTTACAACGATCATCAACAAATCCCAGGTAGACTCACACTCTAAGCAACATTTGCCAAGTCCGCAGCGGTCCGCGGTGAGGTGACAACTAAGTCCGGTACAGTCCGACTCCGCGCCACAACAGTCTAAACGTCACTAACAAAAAATACTGAAACACTACGAGTACAACTAGAACAAGATGGACGAAAGTATTCGGCAGAGGGCCACAACAACACAACAAAAGTATCCGCTACAGAACAGATTACATAGTCTTTTTGCGCACACAATGGATGGACGTCGACGAATATCTTTTTTCTTTTTAGAAATTTTTATTTGGACGTACTAAATATTCGTATCGAGTAGAGGATTCTATGAATATAATAAGATTCGAACAATAAATACATTGTATATCATAAAAAATAACGTCGCACTGTTTCATCGAAACCCCGTTCAACTCCCACACGTATAAGAAAATGTGCCTTCGACGGCGCAGACCACGCACTGCCAGCGAACCGTACCGCGGCACCTCGGGCTATCACGCCTGGCGGGCCAGTGCGGCGTCTGCCTCGCCTTGCCATCTGTGATATCGTAACAACGGTGATAAATTCATATGCGTAATAAAATACACTGATCCTATTACAAAAATACTCGATAAACATCAATTTGACGACGTGCAATACATAGATATATTGAGGAAATTCGATATCAAATCTGGGTCGGTGGCGCGCGGGTGACGTACGCGGTGAGACAACACGTGAAGCGACACCACACAGTGCAACAACAACAGCCGCCTGCCCGGCGCCGGCTCACGGTAAAAATCACTCAACTTTAATATTACAACACCAACCTCCTGCCGGAGCCCGGCGATGAGCTATTTTATATCCAATTAATTCTATGTTTCGTTCCTATCTGCTAACGGGTCAGCGTCGCGCGCGCGCGGCTGCACAGTTTGACGGTTCACAGAGCTACAGCACCGCGCAGGCGCGAGCCGACCTGCTCGCCGGCCCCGGCCGCACTCCCGTACGATTAATTACTTTATTTTTAGATTTTATAAAAACGTATAAAGAATTTAGTCCCAGAGGGACTCACAGTTATAAAAACGTCGCTCGCTCGGCCCGGCCGCCATGGTGCGACACGTGCGACCGCGCCCGACACTAACACTATAAATTCGTGACGCCATCGACCGCGTCGGCCGACCGCGCACTGACGCGGTTCGTCCGCAAGGCGCTTCGTGGCGAGAGTCCGTCGCGAGTCCGACGGCTCGGTAAGTCAGTCGCGGGCTCGCTCCCCTAGCTGCGGCGCCGCGCGTGCGAGGGGGAGGGCGCCAGCAGCGCGCGCAGGGCGGCGGCGGCGGCCTTGAGCGCGGCCACCAGCCGCTAGAAGTCCCTCCCGCGCGCGCGCGCCGGCCCGCCCGCCTTGGGCACGCGCCGCGTGCGCATCTCGCGGTCCACCTGCGGCCCGACACGAACTGTTACACACTGGAAGATACCTGTTCGCTTCCCGCACGGGGTCTTTGTTTGGAATAGTGGCATTTTTGTCAACAGGGACGGCAAGGATCCAGAAATTCAAAGTATGAATTTAAAAATACAGTCAAAAGTACAAAAAAAACGTTTTTGTTACATCAAAAGTAACATAGATTTACAGTAATTATTCTAAAAAAAACTAGTTCTTAGGAAGCAATAGTTGACTGTAGTAGACTAAGGTTAAGTGAGAGGGTGACATAATATGTGCGGGGAGATGGAGAGCTTCGCATTTATCTTTTATCTTCAGTTACATTACCTCCAGCTCCTCCAGTCGCTGTGTGAGCGCCAGTTTCTGCTGCACTGCCAGTCGCAGCAGCTGGTTGAGAGTCTTCTTCTCTTCCTCTGCGCCAGCGAGGGCCTGGGTCAGCTCGTCCACTTGGGTCACGTACTCCTCGCAACGAGCCGCGAACATGGCCCGGAGACCTACACACGCAAGTTGACGTTTTAGTAAATGCTTAAAAAGTAGACACCTATCCCCGATGATATCTAGAAATGGAAGGTTGGTGGCTAAGTAGTACTACAGCAGCACGAGATATTCAAGATCAAAATTGTCAAGCAACACTATTCGAGGTCAATCTGTGGTTGGATGACTATCCATTATCGACTCCCATATGCCTCAGAAAGCACGTCAAGCCGTTGGTGGCTGTCACTCGCAGATCTTTGTCAGTTGTCACAGGTAGAAGCCCGAAATTCTGTTAACCAGCCTTACCAATGGGCTTCATGTTACCCAGCAACTGGATTATGGCGGACAGACAGGCAGTCGCTACGTGTAAAATAAGCTGCGTCCGATTAGACTGGTTAGTTGGTAAAAGGCTAGGCAGTTGGATGAAAGGAATGGTGAAAAATCCGTAATATTTACCTGGACATTTCACACAGAAGCGACAAAAAAAAAAACCATCAAGAATTCACAGCCACCACGAGATACACGAGATTCACAATACTCACTGGAGAAAGTAGCCGCATCTTCCTTCAACAATCTCAACTCATTCCTTAGCTTCAGCATGGTCTCCGTAACGATAATCTTCTCCGTCTCGTACTTCGACTTGAGGTTAGCCAGAGCGACCTCTGCCGTGTTCTTGTTGGACTTGAGAACAGTCCGTAGGGTCGCGATCTGTTCGCGCTTCGTAGATAGCAGGGACTTCAGCTTGATCACTTGTTCTTGAAGTTCTACTACCTCGGCGCCGCGTTCTTCGGTGTCCATTACTGTAATAGAAAAACTTAAGTTATAATATGATATTACGACTATATTTCCCGAAAGGGTAGGCAGAGGTATACCTTTGGTACACACCCATTTCGCCAATTACGTTTAATTCCCTGTGATGGGACGTCAAGGCTATCAAAGCACAAATCAGGCTTTAGGCGCTACTGAATATTCGCAGATGGTAAAACCCAATAAAACTTTGCCTGACCTGGTATTTAATATTGAATCCAGGACCAGGAGTAGAAGCGCTTGCCACTAGAACCGCTAGATGACTAGACCAACGAGACAGTTAGTAATAAAAGTGTGATTTGGATTTGAAGAAATGAGAATGTAGTTGAATGGTAACCTCTTTTCGGGGTTAATTTAAATTAGGCTGGCCGCACATGTTAGGTACCTGATCCAATTCTCCGATTCTGTCTCCAGATCGGATGAGCCCCGTACATAGACGGTTGATTGCATTTGATTTCCATGCGCCCCACACGCGCGCCAGTACCCATGGTCATATTGTGTAAGTTGGCCGATGAAATGAGGCAGGACATGGACGATAACGAATTTAAACTGCTCATTTGATAGCGGGGATATTGGGTTTCTTCTATAATTACACTGAGATTAGCTAGTCGCTTAATTTCGCACATAATTAATACGCGCGCACGTCCGCACCGTACGAAATCCAAGGCAATATGACTCAAAACTTGACGCAACGCCCGTGCTTTAGGGTTTTGGATTGTACGTGTAGAATTGCGCG
The DNA here is from genome assembly GCA_905147745.2 of Phlogophora meticulosa. NCBI lineage: Eukaryota > Metazoa > Arthropoda > Insecta > Lepidoptera > Noctuidae > Phlogophora > Phlogophora meticulosa. Next base: position 4,714,472 of record LR990534.1, read on the forward strand.
TGCGGCGAACTGTTGTACTTTATTCCTACGGGTGAGCAGAGGACGTATCATTACGTGTAAAAGAAATTATTGTTCCGATGTGAAAAAGGGATTGTACTATTCGTTTGTATAACTCCATCTCGCTCACACTAATGAATGGCCTAAGGAAACCCTGTTTTCATAACCTTATCGAAGAACCTGTCGCGAAAACCTAAAATGTGTGGCCAACCACAATTATAGTTGCATAACTAAGTTGAAACTCCATCAAATTACTCAAATTCTACAAAAACTTTAACTATGTTACAACTGGACTGGTGAACCAACAGTAATAAATATGCAACTAATTAATCATTAGTTATTAAATAGACAATTACTCTCAGGTCGTTAGAGCGAATTCCTCAGGCAACCGAATGCGGTGAGACGACCAAGTGTAACCGCACGATTACTTACAATTACCGCTCGTTCAATGGCTACCAGCAAATAAAACCCACAAAACCTTTAGAACCATCCTGTTCCCGCATCCATCATATGATATACTGCAGCATCATGACACACGTCACCAGGCTGGTCCTCAAAGACGTCTTAATTCCCGACCTTATCGTAGCATCGTTTCTTTGACACGGTACGTTCTTACAGTACACACTCCCACCATTCAACATGGCATTTCTCCAGACCGAATGCAAGTTCATTGTATTACCTACGTTTATATTTTTCGGTAACATGCTTCCTGAATTATGAAAAGGGAGGGAATTCGGGAATGGTACTACCGGAATTTGGTTTTGAAAACTGGTATTATTATTCCAGTTGTCTAAAGATTCTTGTATATTCACATTTGAGTCGTTATTGTGTGGAAGTTTCGACATGTTCTCGAAGAAGGTTGTTATTTCTTTGACACTCCTCTGTGGAGGTACGTCTTTCCTATTTGTTTCGACGTCTAAGGATTTTAGGTGGGATATCAAGTTGTGTAGCTTTCGCTTGGTGTCGGCTATCTTTAGCTTGCAATTGTTTTGATCTTTAAGTTTCTTTATAGGAGTGTAATAGAGGCTCCGGGATTTGGTGTAGTGGTCAGTTTGGATATCTGGATAAGGAGGAAAAGGTATTATAATTTGGTATTATGTCTCGAGGAATATAAACAATTTTTCCAATTTGATAATTAAATAAGAGAAAGAGGATCCAAGAAACGTGAAATTCGGCTGCTTCATAAAAAAACAGTAAATATTACAGTGAAGAAAATAATGTGCATCAAAGCAATGCAAAAAGCTTATCCACTTTTCGACAACGATTGTAAGATGTGGGCACCAAACATATTCATTGTTGATACCAGCTCCAGCTCTAGCTCGCCGCCAACTTCCGCGCCCGATACTACCCAAGGTGTACGCACCAGGTTGATGCCTGTTCCGCGAGTCCAGCGCGGTGTCGAGTGCCCTGCGCAGGTGCGTGAGCTGGTCCAGCAGCGTGTCGGCGGAGCGCGCAACGCCTCCTGCCGCACGTAGACCCTCCAGTTCGCCAGCGGCCAGCGCCAGCGCCTCTGCCTCAGCTCCGCGACCCTCGGCGCCCGATACTGACAGAAACAAGCAATATTTAAACAAAACACATTCAAACAAATTACACTATCCCAGTTGCAATTCGAATTTCAATTCGTTACCTATTAAATAATTTCCTCAGAAATAAAGTCAATTTACAATTTTTCAAGAATATGCCGTAAATAATGCATCAGTATTAATCGCAAATAATGACTTATGTTGTATTATTGCATTTGGGAGATTTTATGTATGTAGTCAACAGTGGGGGTTGCAGTACGCTGCCATGAGGTACTCCATAATATTTTTCATATTTTTCCTTCAATGTATTAAGGTCTATGTTTTGATGTTAAATTTAGTTTATTTGTGATACTTGTTTCCGATCACTGAAGTATGATTTGATTAAAGCAAAAACCTTTCCTCTTACACCATATGCCATTTTCATAGTCTACGTAGCCGAATGCCTGAGTCATATTGCAGAAAATTGAGCAGACTGGGGAGGTTTTATCAACAGCAGTCGGGGCATTTTTTAACTTGTATATTGCCACTGTCTATGGTTTAATTTTACGAAAGTCTTTAAGTTCCTTTAGTTTTAGTTTAAGCAAGTTTTTTTTTCGTTTTTTCAGGCAGGCATTAATTTGTTTATTGAAAAGATATGTTTCGAAGACTTTGGAAAATATTGGAATTAATGCAATAAGATCGTTGTTTTTTTTTAATCATTATTAATTGTCACCTTAATACACACATGTGAATAATGTGACCTAAGTGAACATATTCTATTATTGACTTCTTCAAATATGTTCTTAAAAATACCATCACATACAATTTTTTTGTTTTATTTATTTTTCTTTTAATTATTATTACTATGTTAAATAGAATCATTGAGTTTGGTTTATTGTTAATGAAATAAGTCACTCTTATACCTGTACTCATTCTTAGCAGTCACGTTTGCAACAATTAGACCAACGAGGCATTTCAGTATAAGCAAGAATACTATCAATAAAAAGTTAGCAATAAATGATATGTGTAGAATTTTGAGTCGTTACGGGTAGTCAGAAGCTCGATAGTTCGACAACCACTCTTACCAAAGACCAAAGTATTACGTTTAACTCAGTAATTGGGTTGTGGAGGTTAATTAGGCATTGGCTCCATGTAAAATACTGGTATTTAGGTGTGTTCGGTTATACTGGAAGTCATTCTCAACTAGGCTAAGCAAATGATAAGTGAAGTGTGTGATACTTACCGTCGTTCTGTCCGGCATGCTCGAGTAGGACTCTCTCAGCCTGCGTGCCGTTGACGGCACACACATGGTGGTAGATCTGCGCAAGAGTCTCCGCCGCGGACAGTAAGGCAGGACCCGCCGTCGAGAGCGCACGTCCCGCTCCTGCGATGGAAAATTTTGCAATAGTAACTTAGTACACAATCATTAGAATGTAATGATACAATACATGGTACCATTGTTTTATGTATACCAATGTTCCAGACAAATTGGTATGATCTGGAATAAGGGAGATATTTATTTACGATTCTTTAAAAAAGAAATAACCTAAAAACTTTCAGCATGTTTTGAGTATTTCTTGAAAAAAGAAATGCCAAATCGTCATACCTCCAGCCAGCGTCCTCAACAAGTCAGCATCAGCCTCGAGCGCCGCACAGCGCACCTCGGCCTCGGCCACCCGGTCGGCCAGCTGCGCCAGCGCCGCGCGCTGCAGCGCCGCCGCCGAGGCCGCCGTGCCGTCGGCGGGCAGCGCGCCGGACGCCAGCTCGGCCAGCAGCGCGGCCAGGCCCGACAGCTCGCCGCCCGACACGCGCCACCACGTCAGCCATTTGGCTGCTCTGGCTGATACGCCGCCTGATTCTACCTTTTCGTCGTCCTGTACAAAAAAAACATATACGTTCGAAGGTACTTAAAATTGATTTACAAACCGCCTCGTGAACTGGTGTTGAGGGTAAAGTTTCGCCCTTGCTTTGTTCATCAAGAGGATAATCAATTAAACTGACCAGTGGCGAGCAGTCGGAGTGCAGGGCGTGTAGTGCGGTGACCCGCGAGGCGGCGCGCGTGAGTCCGGCGCGCAGCAAGGCGGCCGCTGCACTTTCGCTCTCTGCTGTCACCTGGGCACTGCGCATGGACGTTTGCAGTTGACTCTGTAAAATTACAACAAGAATATTACGTAAATGAGTATGTATGTCAACTTCAAAATTAATTTTTCATTATTAATATATCATATGAATAAAAACTATAAATACATGCTGGAAATATAGCACACAAGATTCCTTGTCAGTCATACCTATATGGTAGACCTTTTTAGAACTTGATACGTCTTATTTAGGTCTCCGTACAGACAGGTTATTTAAAGTACACAATCTATATAATAACATCTGTAGAGAAAACTTTGGTACCCCTTTTAATGCACATTGCGCGCATGGTAATAGAGAAGTAGTGCAGAAAGCTAAAGCAACCACTGATATTGACTCAAACTGTACTAGATGCCTTGGAAAGTAAAGTCAACATCCACTTGCCCTTTCCCAATTTCTTTGGGGTCGGCACAGTATGTCTTCTTCTCCCATCCATCTCCGTTTGCCGTCAACTCAAAACTCACCTCCTTTCTAGCCATATCATCTTTCACATCTTACTTGGAAAGGTAACTAAGGTGACCCAACAACATAGAACCGATTTAAAAGTCTGTACTGTGTGTCTGTTAGCACCACTTCACTAAACCAATTTGGTTGCATAAAAGATGATACAATTTTGACTGAAAACTCTGAAACATAAATTGGTGCATCCAGTCTGCAGTTTCCTCGAGTTATCTAATTAGCATCAATTCCAAAATCTCATGAAACATTCCAGGTAATAACGTTGAAGTTCACGAATGAGGTCAGTTTCGTTAAACGAGACTGAAATATGCATGACACAGTCGAGAGCAGTTAGCTTGAATATTATAGCAGAGGATCAACTGCTTGCTCTGACATGTTATGATGTTCAAAATGGAATTAGTATTTCAGCTGATTTGCGGCAAAGAGGCCACAAAACACAACTCGATTATTTTGTAATAGATTATTCATTAATTATGTATCCATAAATGCGAAAGTAACTCTGTTTATTTGTTACCATGTCACGACTAAACGACTGATCGGATCGTAATGATATTTGGAAACGAGATAGATTATATGCTTGGGGAGGACATAAGATAGTTTTTAATCCGCGAATTCCGTATGCATCCGCAATAACCGACATTCGCGCGGACGAAGTCGCGGGCAAAAGCTAATACTTCATTAGTATATTTTATAACAGGCAGTTATAGTCGAGTTGTGAATTCTTTTTGATAAAATTATGTGGTCCAAGTTCGCAGCTATCCGATTTGCTGGTACTGTTTACACAGTATGAGTCAAACGCGGTCGCATTTCGTATTTTTTATGTCAGTTCGACTTGCGACTTCAGCGCGTCAAGCTATAATTTGTTGGAATTTCCAACTAGTCAAGTACTAGCTATAAACTCTTCAAAACTGAAATAAATACGTTAGTTTTTATCATACTCAAGAAAGTAATAACTTAGAATAACTTACATTTTCGTTGTGAGCCTGTTCCAGTTGTTTTTCAAGTCGTGATATTTCGTGCAAGTGTACTTCTGAGAACAGGTCGGCGTGGTGGTCACCCATCGCGCTGGCAAGCTCGGCTGACGACGAACCACCTGGTTCACCATCGTCATCTGCACCGTCGTCTGGCATACCTGTGAGGGAAACGAGAGATGGTGAATATCGAAAAAAGAAATATTTCTGGAAGATTTAAGATACCGATGACAAGAATAGCCAAGTTATCAGAATACGGAAATCACGCTTTCTGAACTAGCGTCTTGGAGTAGTCACGAGTTCAGAGTCGAGCAGCTGAAGGTGATTTTGTTTGTATAGCATGGCAATTACAAAAACAAAATACGCAAAATTCATTGCTCAACCATCTTTATGAACTCCGTATTTACCTATTTGGTTCACGTCTACCATTTCCAAAGTAATAAACTTTAGGAGAACTACCGATTTTCTTTTAATAATACAATTTAGTTTGTAATCACGTAATTAGAATTATATACTAGCCAAGAGTGGGGGTAGTTATAAAAGTTTTACAAAATTAAACTGTCATCAAAATATTTATATTCCAAATTCAAACTCGACATTGTAAATAGAATTCAATAAATGTCGTAACAACGTGAGTTTTAAAAATAGGTACTTCTTTCTTTTTTAATATTACAATTTGAATCGCTTGAAGAATTGAATAAATATTAAAAATGAATAACTAAACTAAATGTCGAATCGAACAAAGCTGACGTAAAAAGACGTGATTTAATTATTTGGAAATACGATCGTTCAAATAAGCAAGTTTCGATGCGTTTTTCCAATACATACATCTATTTTACAGCTTGCCCTGTCAGTTCTTAAATACTGTACAAATTTCATGTGGCTGCCGACGAAGATTGAACGATGACTGAGACAGAGACCAAGGGGATTATTTGCAAGGGAATCTTAAGATGGACGGAAATTGTGCGTTCTGATCTATCTGATGGTTTTAAACTTACCTCGTATGCTGTACGCCAAGTTAGTAATATTGTAGGCGGCTTCCCTGCTAAGATGAGCATCAAGCTCCTTCTTGGCAGCAAACTTGGCTTCCCTTTCTGCTTGCAGCGCTTCAAGCGCTTCCGCCAGCTGTCGCTCAGCGATGCGGCGCAGCGCTGCGGTTTCTTCAGCCATGGCCCGCGCATTTTCAGCCTCTTCGCGTAGTTGTCTGACTTCATGTTTTAGGCCTTCGAATTCGACCTAAGGACATGGAGTTTTAGTAGAAGATCCGTTATATCTATTATTTCAAAGAATCTCGCTGTTATTTTACGTATGCGTGAGTCAGCAGTATTTCCAGTATTCTAATTATTACATAAGACTGAATCCTTGGACTGAATTTGAAAACTGGTCATCGCTGTTTGCACATGTTCACATATTAGAGCTCATATAAGCGTGTGCTAATGTGTATATCCTAGGTATAATAAGGGGAAACTTGAGAGAAATACTGACAAAAAAATGTCAATAAGTGAGGCAACTTAGTAAGAAAAACTCAAATAGCTTGGAAAATTCAATAGTCCATAAATTCCAGATACGATTTGTATGGAGATATATGAGCCAATCAATTAGGCGGCAGGTTTCGCGACTAGCGATGGGCACGGCTCCAAAGTTGCGCGTAAAATATCAATAGGGTACTAAACAGTATCTATGGGCAATTGTCATGCGGATAGTACGGACGGCAGCATATTTTTAGGTTATATCAAGCAAGTATCAATGTGAATTTACAATTCAAAGATACTTTCAAGTTTTTGTTGGATTTTAGTGACATCGGTGATGGAAAATATCCTGGACTTTTAGTTAATATAAACCTGAAATCGCCAATAAGCTTTGAGCAAGCGTGTTGAACTGCAATGCTCATACATTCTCTGTACGAGAAAAGGCCATGCCCTGCAGTACGACAATAATAGAGTAGGTAGTATTTTTATATTAATACGTAAAGGGAAAACTTCGAATGTCATTTAAAGAAAATTGCGCGCACGGAGGGAGTGGATTTGGCATATACAAACTTCATATGCAGAAGGATTGCAGAAAGGTAAAACGGTCAAGTTTCGTCCACTGAGCGAGGACTACTTATTATAATTTATTTATTTTTATAAGCTGCTTATCCTAATAGGGATGTGTCCTAGGTAAAAATATATTAAGTCTATTTAGTCCGTCAGTAACATAACCAAATAATATTGGACACGTATTTTTTGCTTACTCAAATCACTAAAAAGTGACAATAATATAGCACATCGAAGTTTAGGAGAGGGGGCTTGTGACGTCACTGTTACTTTAAAAGTGTAGCACGGCGTGACGTTACGCGCAATTTCAACGCACTATATCGTCGTCATTTTTGGTTTACATGACAAAAGAAAAAATACGTGTCCAGTATTTTTGAGTAATCCATCTTTCAGACCAATCAGAATGTTTAAGGGTACCTATTTGGGTACTCTGCGGTAAATGCCGTATAAAACATTTAATGAAGAAATATTTCTTTGCGCTAGTAGGTAGATAGTCCTCTGTTGACCTCGGCCTCTTTGTGAATGTGACCTAAGATGGAACGAGCACTATTACACACAATTAAAGATAGTGACAAACCTGTGAGGATCTAAGCGCGGACACTTGTTTCTGTAGCGATATATTCTCGTCCTCCAAGTCTCCTATATCGACGAGCAACCTCTGTTCCCGCTGCCTGGCTTCCCGGAGTTCCGCCCTCAGAGCCACGCGCTCCGACTCGCGGGATACCTTGTCGTGGCCGAGCTCTGAACTTTCAGCAAGCAAGCGGTCTCTTTCGCTCACCACGCGGTCTAGTTCGTGACGTAACTGTGAACAAAAAAAAACAATTCAGATAACATTACGATTCTTTGACAATGTCGTCAGTTTTGTTTCATTCCTAACTTGTACCACGTTACTGATACTAAGGCCCCTTTCGAATGAAGTAGACCAGTACGATATTTCAGTTTAATTTCGGGATCATAATGCAGTTTCAGAATGCATCTGAGACGTGACATCTCCAACTCTTTAAAGCAACATATCGTACAGGACAGGGCGCCGTGGACGGCCGCTAACAGGGCACAAATCCAGAATCCGAGGAGTTATTCCACCCACCAAATGCCACCTAAAAATATATTTTTATGAACAAATATATATAAATATCAAATACATATGATATATAATAAAAGTCATGACATGATACATTAATAGGCATTGTGACTTCAAATTGGATAGGGGCAAACCGAAAAAAAAACATCTACATATAATCCCGTAGATCTTAGGGGAGATTCTCAGACATGCGTATCCGAGAAACCTCTTAAGGAGAATAACATAACTCAAGAGTTCGGGCGGGTGAAATTGACCAAATAGATTTTCAATAACACGAAGTTAGCCTGATTCTGGAATCGAACCCAGGCAGGATCCTACGCTTAACAGTCGCAAGCCCAGAAAACGGCGGCAGTCAATAAAATATATCATATATAAAGCAGTGTTTATAAAAATCGGCCAGTATGATACAGAATGTACTTTGTAGAATATAAAAACTTTTACAGGTAATAAATAAATCAGCTTGTTAACAATTTAAACATTATATAAAGGTGTTCGAAACGTCATAAAACGTTATTGATGGAAATGGAACGTGTACACGATTTATCGTCACGGAGTTTTCATTTATGGCGTGAAAAACATGGAGGCTTGAATACACGCGACGTTGAATTGTTCAGTAGTACTTGATTACTATCAGTTTCCTTTTTTTTAGAAATGGCATCTCGCAGTTCAATCTTGCGGTTGTCTACTGCTCAAACGGACTTTCCTGTGGCGACTTAATAAAGGCCTCCACTCAAGGCATACGACTTAATAAAAAAAAAAATAAGGGACTACTAAGGGACGCTAAGGGCACCCACTGTGGGGTACGGGCCTCGGCTTAGGGTGTCGCTGGGAGAGGACAGCAAAGCGACAGGCTGGATTTAAACGATATTATTTAGGGAAGAATTTAAAACTACAGGCTAGCGTCGCGGGCTGGTTCGAGTGAGGTCGAGGAGGGTTACTATCACAGTATAGGCCTACCACTTTATAAGTAACTGAGACGTTGCCTGTCAGCGGGCCAGTGACTGATCTCTCGCATCAGGTGACAACACCCCTCCCGCACCACGCAGCTACCTCAGGCAAGGTCTCAGTTAAGCCTAACATGTTACAATTGCAAAAAATTGTCAGTATAAATAAATATATTTTGAAGGTGGCTCATACCCTGGATTAACACATAGGGTTCTTTTTTATCCAGAATAGTTAAGTGTACCCGCGGGAATTTTTGATCGTCTCATGTTGACGTTTTAACCGAAGGTAACACCACGAAGAGTAGCTAGTATGACAATAAACTGATTTTATGTATCGATTTAGAGATAAATTTAGTATGCATGAATATTAATCGAATATCTGCCGTTCGTCTACGATGGATAGCGCCATTTTACTTCGAATTAATAGGTTAATTCAGTTAGCTTTGTTTCATAATTAGTTCTGCTGACTGGCTCGTTTGTCTAGTGCTCGGAAGCGCTAACACTGAGTAAAAGGTTCTATCCCCGTGTTGGGTAAAGTGTTATGGGATTTTCCATCTAGGGTATCTCAGTAGCAGACCCGAGTCTGGATTTGTGCCCGGTTGATGGCAATAGGCTCGCCCCTATTACATGGGACTTGAAACATGACTAGCGAGATGTGGGCGTACTGTAGGTACAGCTCTGATGGATTTTCAAGTTAGTTAAACATTGTTTGTTACACAAGGACTCTTTCTTATATGTGCCTAAGCTTTGCCTCTTGTGCACGAGGTTGTGGGTTAAAACCTGGGAACGTATCAATGGGAGGTTTTCAATTCATATGTATTTTCTAAGTCTATCTTGGACATCACTGACATCATCGGTGAAGAAAAACATCGTAAGGAAACCAGAACTTATAATAAATTCTGAAATCGCCAACCCGTCTTGAGCAAGCGTGGTGATTAATGCTCGTGCGTGCTCGATATGAGAAGAGGCCTTTGCCCTGCACTAGGGCAGTAACAGGCACATAATATTATTACTAAAAATCTCATTCGAAGTTATGTTCCTACTCTCCCCTGAGTTCTATTTACCCCGCTTTACCGGTACATATGTACCAGTTTAGAGTGAGTATACGCATATATATGCGTACACTCTCAATACCGCAAAAGAAGATACAATAAAAGCATTAACAATACCGGACGTATATTATTTTACGATTATACTCTCTCCCATTAAGTCTTCATTGTATGTAACGGCCTGTAGGGGGTTGGAGCGCCAGCGTAGATTTAGAACTTGATAACATAAAGCGACGTTGAAACGCCACGATCATTTTTTTATAATTTCTACCACTCTTTTTAAGTGTAATTAATGGCCTAGTACCAGTCACACCCATCACGGTCTACGTTTCTTTACACATAATATGAAAGCATTAAATGGGAGGCTTCGTGACAATACACAAATAAATCGATCGGCCTAATTCGACATTTACGCCGGGCATTTTCACATAACAACGCCTGAATCCTTGAAGGATTGAGCAGAGGTGTACCTTAAGTGAACCCACATTTCACCAGTTATGTTTAAGTCCCATGTTACAGTGGGCGAGCCTATAAAACCTAAGAAGCCAAACCGTTATAGTGGTCAACCCTAACCTGATGATTTTATTAATTATGCTTCAGTAAAAACTTTTTGCAATAAAACTCTGCAAATTGCAAAAAAAAAACGTATATATTAAAAATATTACTTTACGGGCTACCCAGCCGCATCCTGCTTAGGAACATTTCAGCAGTACTTTTAATGGAAACTTCGTTCAATTATCCAATCAAGTCGTCACGTCATGATTTTATCTCAAAAATAAAAGTGAACCGAAACTTAGCTAACGAACTCTATGATTATGAATTCCACAACCTATTATAATAATAGTTATTATTTATCATCTGAAAATCATTATTTAGATGTACTTATAACACACTGTTCCAACACGGGTCCTGCAAAGAGATCTGTGGTTCAGGGACCAACGGGGGCTTAGAAAAAGGAAGTGCAAACTTAACTTCATAATATGTCACTGTCCTAACTATTATTTACATACATTTGATTACTAGCACTGGCTGTAAGCACTCTAGTGATGAGCCACGCCTATTTCGCAAATAGGCAAAGACAGGGAGCGGCCGGTCGTAAACGTAACACGGTCAGAACTCACTTAGGGCAATAAGCTAACAGCGAATTCGTACAAAGTTTGTAAGGTATAGAATATTTAGTTGAAAAGTAAATAATTCACCACTGTCATTAGGAATAACATTGGGTTACACAGGAATCATGATGCATACTTACAGCATGATTACAGTTTAAAGTCAAGAAAAAAAGAAAAAATCAAAAAAAGGAAAAAGCCGCCGAAAACTTTCATCGCTCGAGAGGGGGTCAAGAATCATGTACTGAACTCGTGGTATCAGGTCGTGGGTCGATGTCCCTTCCACTCTGTATACTATCAAACGAACGTTTCGTAAATGATAATAATATATACAAGATAGTATCAACTTATAAACATCGGTAGCTTTTAGACAGGTTTCGCTTTGCCCGAAGGCGGTTCCATCAGGGTTATACAGGTATTAAAGACTATCCATCTGCCCATCTGACCACCGCAACATTCCGGGGTATTGTGTTATCTTCATTGGATAACACAATACCCCTTGGTAAGACTGGTTGTCAGAATTTTGGAATTTTGACTTCCCGTTACGACTGTCAAAATCTACAACTCGAAACCAAAGTGAAGGTGCTTTCCAAGTCACGGAGGAGTCTCCATGTATAACGGACGGGCACTCATCCACGGATTGACCTCGGCAGGACCGTGGGGCTCTTTTTATGTAGCCACGAGCCCCCATACGTATCAAAGAAGATTCTCCCGTTGAAGCCCTAATATGCCATAACTGACTGTCCTCACGCTTTTTATACAGGGCCGTCGAAAATTAAGGATACGATATATAAGTATGAAATCAAACGTAATCCAACTAATACTTATACTTGATCTTCAACGATAAGAAAACCATTTGAAGAGTGATTATATCACTATCGTTATCTTCTTATCTAAGGCTGTTTGTTTTATAAACGATGAATCCTTCATACAGGTCGTTTACAATTCGTGAATAGAATACAAAGAAAGGCATTAATACGGCACAGTCACTTTAGCCCTATCGATTTTTATAGAAACCGATTTAACATCGAGCCAGGTGTGACTCACACCACGTAGGCTTATGTATGTCATTGTCATTCTTAATAAGCTTGTCGCACAGCCGTTTGGTATTAAGCAGCTTCGGTTTAAATGACATTGCCCACATGGCAGGCATATTGCGGGAATGTTTAAACAGTCTGAGAGTAAGTAAGCGTCAGTGGTACCAAGGTCTCTGAGTGATGACCCAGAACAAGCAATGGAATATAATGAGAGATGAAATAGGATATGGCGAGAGAAGGTGGTCATGTCAGACCGAACGAATTTGTCCTTGAAATGTGCAACAATGTTATTGAAATTATGTGTAGTTACTATCTATATCTATGTTATCAATTACCGAATGTATGGAAGATCATCATTTGAGAACGGCTTGTCCAATTTGGCTGATTTTTGCTGTCGTAATATTATCAAGACAAGGTTTGGATTAGGATTTTTGGCACCTATGCGAAGCTGGGGCGGGTCGCTTAGTTCAGAGTATGAAAACTGAAACTACGACTCCAGCAGGATGCATAGTATACAAGTCCAAAGTTGCGATAATCTGTTCGTAAAGCAAACTTTGGAATAAGATGGTAAAATTTATTGGTGTGTATAATTAATTTCGAGAGTTATATACTCTTCAAAAGTTATGAACAGAAAATTTATTTTACAACAAAACGCATCACAATTTATCGAGTTTATAATTTCACGAGAGTTATTATAAACTGACGGCGTTTGCAATAATCCGGCCGCCGGAGGTCACGAAGGACGTCAATAAAGAGGAATGGTCATGAGTTGCCTTGCCTAACCTGGAAGTCTCTTAATAGACTTCGGACACAGGTAGGTCGACGCTGGGAAAACCTCTTAAGGTGGTGGTGCTGTTCGATGGGACACCTGATGTTGTGTTTGTCCGTGTCCTGATACCCTGCACGGATTTGATGGACGCTACTGATGGCGTCAACCATATAAATATCCAAGTTCTCGGCCGACTTTATACAGAATGACATCGACACGTTTACAAGCAGAATAAAGACGAAGTAACCTGTCATTGCTAGTGGCAATAAAATCACATACACGTCCTGTTCGTTCTAAGCCAATCAAATCCAAAGAACCAATCTAAACGGAACACAATAAGTGCAAGGCACACGAGCAGGCACGACGCCGGACGGTATTACTCGTTCGGACTGTTCTGAGTCAGGCATTGTAAACAAATCTGTTACAAGTGATAAGAGAACCGACCTACAGCCTCGCGGGCACCGGCACTTACTCATAGCTCGTGACTCTAGCATTACGTTTTTAATTAACTAGTAGAGGAACTTCATAGTGAAATTAACACGTTGAATAAATTATATCATTAATGCCTTGAGGTTAAGTGACGGAAAATAATCTTCCTGAGTGCTCCGTGCCTCTGTTGGGGAATGCGTCCGTTAAGTTGTAATTCCTTTGATAGTTTGATGGACTAACAAGATTTAGTAATCTGAGTCTACGCCACAATACAGAGAATAGAATTCCGTACAAATACCTAACCGAATAATAGTTTTGAGAAAAATCCCCTATCGAGACATTATCTCACAAATAGTGGCGACATAAAAGGGCCCTATTGAATGAATTCATAAATTATGCATGTGCGAGACATAAAGTTCGGGACGGGACAAGTAAACTTTATGTCGTAAATGGGGATAAAATCTAGCCGTATTTGTTCTGCTGGCGACCAGCCAGCAACTAAACAAGTGTCAACAGTATTCCATTATTACGGTAAACACTTCTTGACGTGTAACACGAGTAATGTCTACCAACCTCACCCTTCGGGACAGCCAGTTGAATAAACACGAAATAATAACACATTAATACCTCGCCTCCTTCATTCATTTTTCAGTGTCGCCGGGAATCTGCGTGCACTACACTCAAAACATATTTACACATACACTTGGCACACGCACTAAATATTCGGCATAATATAAAAGACACTAATGCAAAGAACTCGTGTGCATTGCTAAAAATCTACACACCATTGAGTAATGCGTGAAAACGTGAATCAAGGCCGGGCAAATAAAAATGTATTTCTGGATCACTGTTATGGATTCCCGTCGGCTGCGCTTACGCCATTCGGAGCATTACATCACGGTCGAGAGGTCTATTTGGTTCGCGGGTATATCAACTGCTGCAACGCCGATTACTTGTGATTAATCACGGTTAGCAGTATTTTCTGCGTTGGAAATAATATTATTGGCAGTAAGAAGTGTACTTCAATACGAAATGTAGTTGAGAGTGTGTTGAGTAGGGGCGTCTCACGCGCACTGCTCCGAGGGTCCGCGGATGATTCACGCCAATTGCTCCCATTTGATTAAACTCAGTGTAGGCATGCTGTCAGATGTGTCTCGGGGAAATTGTTAAATGAGATAATGAGTAGCTCGTCATAACTTAAAATTACAACTGTTTCACAGCGGAAGGAATCGCCATGTGCAGTTGGTGAGTGTGCAGTCTGTCACCGGCTATAATTGTACAGCGGTACTTCTAAGTTATTTTACGTTTTCTTATCAGTTCAGTAAATTAGTTACAGTATCAGTAATAGGTATTAATTTGTACATATCGTAATTATGTGCAATACGTATAAATCTTAAGATATTATCTGCTTTACTTCCATTTTTTAAATCTGATATACCTAGGATTTTATTTATGAGTTTATTTTGAAAACTAAAAATACTTAATCAGGGTTTACTTACTCACGTTTGATTAGACTCAGTTAACAATTATGCGGAACAAAAACCGATAGCACGTACAATATATATTTTTTTATGATTACTCTAGCTAGGAAAGACGAGAAGTCTTTCCTAGCTAGAGTATAGCAAAAAAATGTAGTGTTTGTAATAATTATAGTTAAAAAAAAATACGTTGGGTTAACTTAATTAACAAATAAAACTAGAAACTTTTCATATTTCGTGATATAGAATATGAAAATTAGTCATTCTAAACGACGACTAAAATAAATTGGATCAAACATGAGAACGAAAAAAGAAAGTCATTTTTTCTCATGACTTCTAAGTGCGGGAAAATAACCCATTTTTTTATTCGGGATATATTATATATTATTACGATATAAACATTTATCGATATAACCAAAATATTATCGACCATGATAATCTTAAAATAAAACGATGTGTTTATTTAAAATCAACTCATTTACAGAAGCTCGATTTGAATTGTCTGAAAAATATAGTTATTTTAGTTATATCGATAAATTGTATAACGGACCGATATCCGCAACTCTACGTCTCTGCACGTATTATGCGTACCAAAATATAATTTTAAAATATGCATACATAGTATACCACCCACACTTTTTAACATTTCCGACATCCGAATTTTCAGCCTTAATCAAAACCAGTTACGTTTAATTTAACTGCTATGAAATAGTACCTCAACTGCCACTTAGGTCGTTTATCTATAAATTTTGTGCTGTTCAGGAAAATGAAAATAATGAATACCTGTTTGGATTCACTCTCCAGCTCCAGGATCTGGAGGGTGAGGGAGCTCTCCATAGCAGCGGACTCGTTGAGGAGAGCATTTTCTTGCTCTATTCCACTCCGGGTCGTTACTTTCTGTGTTGTGTCTAGTTTCATAAGAGCCTGGTGACAAAACATAATTTATTAAGTATTAAGATTATTATTTCGCAAATTAGTATTTGGAATTTTATGCAAACAAGGTTTCTATTGTCCATAGTAATATTAGTCTCCTGAGGAAACTTCTTGTACCCAGATGAGGAGGACTGGGTTTAAAAAAAACCTCTTTACTTCAGATCTAAAGTTAGTATCAACAAAACTTAGAATCTAGTGTTAGTACTTATAACTACCAAAGAAGCATATTATTATTATAATTTATTAAGAAGAGAACTACACCACAGTGCCATGTAGGTTTTCAATGTCCCAGCACTGGGCTGTCCCATCTTTCTGTTATAGTTATAAACTAGGTCATTTCCTAAACTTAATTTATATCATATAATCAGATGCCAGCACGGTTGGCGCAGTGGATAGGCAAACAAATAAATATTTGTATGACCTACAGTTAGTCTTACCAGGTCTGTCAGTCAGTCCAAGTGTGTGGGGTAATGTTTTTTTATAAAAAAGTAATAAAAAGAAAAAAGATGCAGCTCTATGTTGTAATAAGTAATAAATCTCTCAACAAACTAGTTAAGAATGAGAATTTGAGATAGTTATAGACCACCATACTGCTTCTAATACAAGTCTCTTTGTTTAGTAGAGATTCTTAGTCGACACTATATGAGATTTCCTATTCAAATATTCTAGTATCAAATAGTTAAATACATTTGTTTGCCTGTGAAAATCTTATTGGAAAAGCAGTTTACTAACTGTGCTCTGCAGTTTCCCTCGCTGCTTAGGATCTTAGCGAGATATAAAAGTGATTAAGAAAATAACTCAAGAATTGGGTCAACCAAATGCAAAAAATTTTTTACTAGTAGTTCCAGCAATTGGTGTATACAACAATTGAACTTGAACCTTATTCTTCTGTGATAAAGTTGAAGAAACATATTTGAGAGGATACTCAAATATTATCAATACTTAAGTAGTAAGACAGGTTGTCAGATTTTGTGTTTCTGCATAATAACTATCTATCAGGTGTCTTCAATGTTACAGGGTAATTTGTCTAATTAGTATTTCTCATTTACTAAAACTTTTTTACAAGTAAATGAGTCATACTTAATGATTATCATTTCTCACACAGCATGTAAAATAATAGATAGCTAATTGCACCAGGCATAATTAGTTTCAAATAGTTATAACAATTTTCCTGAATGCGAAGTAGTGTCAGTTATAACAATCTGACATGAAATACATTCGTATTGTATGCACTGATAAGCAAACCACTGTAAAAGCTTATTTATGAACCAAAGAAATATTGTAGTGTTCAGGAAAAAACAAAGATAGGTGTATATTCATGTAAGATAAGTATTAGAAATATAATTATGGATAGCTAAACACAGATATTTACAATAAATTTTAAGTGTTGAAATCCTTATTTAGACCACACTGTGTCCCTAGCTTAATAAATAGGTAATAAAGAAGTTTTATGTAATATAATTTGAGTAATGTGATGTTTTAAAACTAACTTTCTCATTTAGAAAAGTTTTCTCAACTTTGGAGGCAAAGTTTTGTCTAACTTTTCTGAATTATAAATAAGAAAGTATCAGTATCTAATCTGATATTGATGTAGCAATTGTACTAATGCTCAATGTATGCTGAATGTGAGACGAAACAGCTAACTGTTCCAGTGTATGTAGGTTATACTCATAATTTTCACTAGCAACTTTTGAAAGTAGTGCATAATATGAATTGTTTAGAGACGGTTTAAAATGTCCGTTTCGGCACGTTTTAATGTACCCATTAATGCATGAAGAGTGAAATGAGGAGAATGTAGGCCACTAACCTCTTGTGTGATTTCCAGGTCGTGCCTGGTGTTTTCGTACAGGCTCTCGAGCTCGTCGCATCGTTGCTGCAGTGAGCTCTTCTCCTCCAGCAGCACCAGGCCCAGCTGCGCCGACTGGATCTTCTCGCTGCTGGCTTGATCGAGCTCGCGGCCAAGCCTCTCGATCTCCGCCTTCAGCTCGGCGATCGATAAATCGCTTTGAGCCGCGGCTGCCATCGTTGGACAGTTAAACCTTTAGATATTCAATCTTCATAAACAAAGTAAATAATCTCAGAAAAACAACTATATAAAACGTGTAAAATCAATTGTTTCTACATTCTCTCAAAGGTAAAACGTCTTGACAGCTCATTTCAGTGTTGTCAACGCTATTGTTTGACTCTAACCACTCTGACACTGACCGACCGATGTCACGTAAATAAACCAGAAATACCACAGATTTTTTCATTTCGACGTTTTTAATTATTAATGAAACACGTTATTTGGTAGAATATCGCGAATATTCTCGATTGCTCCATAAGGATCATTTCTTCAGTAACAGATAAAATTGGAATTCCCGAATTAGGATTCTCATTTTTTATACTGGCAACATTCATCTGGAAAGCAGATTAAAACAAATAAGAACAAATTGAGGCAAACGCATTTAATTATAATGCCCAAAAAACTATCAGAAAAGAGGATGACTCATTCAACTTACAGCCCAGCTACAAACAATCATCAGTGCATAGCTGCACAGTATTAACTTGACTGAGTATTACGTAACTGTTTTTGTTACCGACTGTAGCGTAAAGAGTCAACAACCTATTTACCTTGAACTGCACTTATGTCCTGACTTGAAATACAATAGACAAAAAAAAACGAAAATAGCGCTATTACAGATAGTAACTTACGGGCCATTTAATCAACAGTCATTTTCACTCAAGTGCTGGCCACAGAATACACCCTAGAAGCGCTACAATTAGTTCCAGCCCTCTGCTTCCAGACCACTCTAATTTTGGTCCTTAGTAAGTAAAGCGTTCTCACTGGTTTGGATCGGCACACTCGATTCGACAGTATTTGTGTAACAATAAAGCCGATCAGAAGCAATTTCTAGATAATATTATGATGTATTCGATTATCGCCCGGCTGGCGGTTTAATGCCAACCTGCCTAAGCGATGCCAAAAAACAATTGAAAAAGCCAATCTTCGGGAAATTCAATAAAACAATAAACAGAAAGTGTTATTTACTTTTAATTTTTTAAACACCAAATTGACGATAATTACAAATTTTGTTATAAAAATTACAACCACGAACATCCAAATCAAATAAAACGTGTGGGGTGATATCTGGACAAAATGAGGATTTCACACTGACACGTCGCAATTTTCTAATGACCACAGTGTGGAAACACCATAATGATATTGAAACTTTTATAAAATATCGAAATTCAACCATATACATTTCACAAATTATATTAATAGTTCAAATAGTAAATGAAAATGTTTAATTATAAGGACTTTTAATAATGACAGGGTGTAATAACACTGTAGCCAATAGGGAATTAAACAATGTTGGAACGTAACAATGAAGAATTTAAAACAACACTTCTACACCTCTTTAGCAAATAACCAAGGCAACAAGTCTATAAAGTATTGACAATCAAAAAGTAGTTAAAACAAAGGCGCTTTAGCTTCGCCCTACCGTTATTTTTTTTATGAATTATAAATAAGGGCTAACTAGGCTATACCCGGAATTTCGGTTTACAAGCAATATTGGTAGCGACATCGTCACACTTCGATATGTAGCCGTGTTTAAAATATGTTTCTCATTCCACATCTTAGTTACGTTCAAACCCAACACTCATATGCATGAGGAATAGTACATTCTGATGGTGTGTGTGAAGTGCTGAAGTGTGCATACTCACGGCTACATTACCTCAATCCCACCTAGAGTGCAATATCAAAAACCTCAAGCGAATAAAATACGTTTTTCAACACATTTGCAAAAAAATAATATTTTTAACAAGTTTTCGCGCGCCGAGTCTTTGTTGTATGAAGGAGACGCACTGACTCGCACAGCCTAACATTAAAATATTATTAATAATAATGTTCATAATAGAAACTTATATTAAATCATACGCGTGTTAAATACACTGCGTCGTGAATCTAAAAACGACGCAATAAGAGCCACTTTTACAACAAATGTGTTGAAAAATAATGTATTGCATTTCAATATAGATCCAAATAATTTTTGGCTCTCTAAATTATGTTAGCACCGGTATGAATATCAGATGACATGAAAAATATAACGATGATTCCCCAGTAAATTCGCTTACACTCATTTAATAATTGACCTAATTATCATACTAATCTTACTATAAAAGGAATGCTGAAATATTATTGCTAATTTTTAATTAGAAGAGACAATTTTGGAATGATCTATTTAAATTTTGCAGTAAGTCGAGATTACTAGATTTATCTTCGTATCTTCACATTACTAATATAATAATATCTAAGTGAAACACACTGAGAACGCCCGTTCTTGGTCGGTGCTGGATTTACCAAGTAGGCCAAGTACAAGTAGAAGATTAGAATGCTGCTGCGAAACATTCCGGTTTCCCTGGCCAGGCACAGTGGTAAATCCATCACGGAACTCAATTTAGATTTTTATCCCACAGTGGACGTGATATAATAATAAGTGATAAATAAATTGATGGCGTTAACAGCGTTTTACTATCTACATCTAACTAAATAATATCATTTTAAGAAAAAAAAAAACTAAAACCAAAGATGACTATGAAGGTGTTATACTTATAAAATAAAAATTTGTAAATTTATATTATGGTCACAACAAAATCAATTATTTTGTACTAATCGGCATTTTAAACATTAATAAGTTATGAAAATAATTATAATTTATATTGAGGGATACTATTATGGAAAATTGGCACCGAGATGGCGGGAAACGATTTAAAGCTGAGCGGCAACTGTTTGTAGCGCCATTTTGTTTATCGTGTTGTTTGATTTTTGTGACTAAGCACAAACGAATAAAGTATTGCTAGCATTTAAACATACTTAGGGAAATTTCATACTAAAGTGACAATAATTAATTTGCTGTGATGAGTTAAATCAGAACTTATAATTTCATCTGTTTCACATCTGTATTGACAGTGACAAGGCTGTTATTTCTTTCAACTTAAAAAATTCATCACAGCAAGATCGTAATGTGAAAATTACTTTTGCATAATCAGTTTTAAAGTCTCAGTATTGTTGTGAGCAATAAATAAAACCTTGAAAGTGAAAGTTAAGCAACACAAAAATTAATTAATCGCATCACTAAAATGAGCAAATTATGTTACAACACTAAACCAATGTGTTATTGCTGTTTTCATGGACGATTTAAATGTGAATTATAATTTATACCAAATTATATAATTAAATATATATTTTGAAGTCTTAATTCTACATCTACTTGTACTGTTAGTATTTTAATGTTCGATCTAAGTGTAAGATTGAGGCATCGAGTGCGTGATAGATGGCAGGACTATCGCATTTTGGAAATAAAATCGAAACTACCATTCTTTGGATTAGTCTTGTAATTTTAGTATTAATTTATGATAAATTAGAAAATTAATACATTTCACTGTGGAATTAGGTTGGCTTAAGTAGATTTGTAGAAGCGTGGGTTCAAACCCAAGTGGGCACTTTACTTTTTGTAATTTAATTTTATCACAACTGCTTTCAAAACGGTGAAAGAAAATATCGTGAAACAGACATGTCATAAGAACTGAAAATTCGAAGACGTGTGACAGTCAACAACCTGCACTGTGCCCACCCGGGGATTATGACCCACTGGAGAGGGGCTCACAAGGATGAGACCTCTGTCCCAGCAGTAGGAACGTGTAAGCCTGATTATGCTTGTTCTAAGTACACTTTAAGAAAGTGGGTATATTGACTGAACTCGATGCCCAAATCTAACTAAATCGATTGAGGCTGCCCCATGAAACCTAACCTTTGTATTCAAGATATTTTTTTAAGTTTTACACACTAATTTTAATTTCACTACCAGAAATATTTTTAATAGGAAACACATCGAACCTTATTTAACTACTAGCCTGTATAACTTTCAACAAATAAATTCTGTTTATTTGGCAGCGGAGCGATCTAAAAAGTTGCCATTTGATCTTTTTAACAATGACATAGACGAGAAATCTTCTGTGGTCTGACTTTTATGGTTGGGTACTAAAAACAGTTCAACGATATTGAATTATTTTTTTATAAATGCAGTTATCGAGACTTATACAAACAAACCATTGATGGTAAACAACGTTAAGTTCCGCTAACTCGAAAGATTATTAACTTTTTCCAAATTTAAATGAGGTTCTTTTTTTTTTAAAGTGCTCTCGCCTTTGGCGTCGGATCTAACACAATTCCACCTAATGTTCACTACATATCAACTCGCTACTTATACAAAACAATGACATAATAATAACCAATAAATTCATACTAATATCGTCCAGAAGTCTAAACCCATAGACATAATATCTACGAACACACTATCTGCTTCAATTTCCAAATAAAATATATGAGATAATTTAATATTAACTACTAAATTACTACTAATACTTATTTTATTATTGATAAGTACAATAATGAATATTCAAATAGATAATAGTGAAGTATTAGTCTAATTTAGAGTCCATGGCCTAGAGAATAAATAGGATGTGGGAAGTGCAAACAAAGGAGGTGCTTTTAATAAAATTACGGAAAGCTAGCGTTGTCCAATAAAAATAATGGTATAAAAATATGACCTCGCCCAAAATGGAACCAGGTTTCATCTTGTAATTAAACATTTCATCCTCAACTCTAGACCCCGGCCTCAACAACTGATTGTTAGAAATAAATTATTACAAATTACACATAGACTAGAGAAGTAAATAATGAATCCATTTACACAAATAAATATTGAGATGTATACATTAATCAGCACCAAAATGATCATAATATTCATCATATTTTCATAAGGTTGAAAAGTCACTTACTTTAAGATTCATTTAATTTTACCTAATTATTTACAAAACAAGATAGAACATCGATTAGGAAACACGTCGAGACGAAGGTGAACATTTTTTTAATATACAACAAGAAAGTTTCTAGAGTACGAAAGTACGAAAAGTATTAAATTAATAAAATTTTATTCTTAATTTTAACGACTATCTAAAATCTCGACTGACGTCTACTATGCTAATTCTACTGTTCGTAGAAGAAAACCAGGTTCAACAGAATTTCAAAGTAGTGATAAAAAACGTTGCTTACGAAATCACTTGCCAGCATCAATTTTGTACAAAAAAAAAACTTTCGCGTTGATTGCCACCCCAGGACACTATGCCCTTTATAAAAATTGATACCGACAAGTGTATTTTCACATAACACTAGATACCTATTTATGATACCGGAGTGAAGTTACACCAACTTCCCAAAATCAAGGTCAAAATGCCGTCACGGCGGCAAAACATCGTTGAAGGACTCTTCATAAAATCATCGGTTCGTTAAGTATCGATGAATACGGGTCTTACTGGTGTAACTTAATTCCGTGATCAACAAAACGCTGCGAATACGAAGGTTTACATAACAACACAGCCGGTAGAGACGTCATCTCGCGCGGGCGCAGGTGGGCGGGGCGGAGACACCGTCACCGAGGGCGTAGGCTCCGCCCCCCCTGACTCCTTCCGTCCCGCTTGCTTTGACACTTCGGCCTTTTGAGGAGGAGGAAGCTTGGGTTCTTGCGTTTGTGGCTTTACCTTCGTCTCCTGACCTAAGGAGCTGGTGCTTGTGGTTCGGACCCGGGATTTGGACATTGATAGGCGTCGCTCGCGAGTGTTGATGATTGATGTGAGGAACGGAATCTGGTTGCTGATCGCCATCATGAAGGGTTTGTAGCCGAGGCTGGAATTATAAAAGGTAATAGGTAAGGTGAAAGTCCCTGGAACAGATGTTGTTGAGTGATAGTTCTCAAACTTATGATATGATTATTTATTATTTATAACACACCAAATAAGCCTCGCCGCCTTTTCCTCTTGAGGGTAGGCAGAAACTACAGAACGCCACCTGTCACGACCCTTACACACTCCTTTTGCTTCGTTTACGTTCATACAATAATAATCAGATAATAATTTTTAAATATTTGCATGCTGAACGGTAAAATGTGGCTGAGCTGTAATGTAATCCTAAGAACTATGTACTACCCATATTTGCAAAATAAAATTCTATTCTATTCTATTCTATACACGCACGCCGTTTTCGTCATCAACATCATTAATAGGCGTTTCTCCTTACCTTTTCTTAATCATCTTTCATTCATCCTTTCAACATGACCAAATCCATCTAAGCATACTTTTTCAATTTTATTCAATACATCTTCCTTTTTCACCAAAACTTTTTCTTATGACATCATTAATCATCTGTCATTCATATTTCCCACTTTTAACCTAATACGTACCACTGTGCGGCCAAAGAACATAGATTTTATGAAAGATGATATGTCTAGTCTATACTATGTAAAAGGAGGTGACTTGAGATGACGGCAAATAGAGATGTATGGAAGAAGACAAGCTGCACCGTTCTCAAAAAAATTGGGATAAGGGCAAGACGATGATGACGTACCACTCTGCATCAGTCCATGCGCATATATCCTGCAGCGTTCTGCGCAGGCGTCGCACTGCGTCCAGACTGACGTCATTGCCGCGCGCCGCGTTCGTTGTCCGTAGTACGGCGAGCGCGTCGCGTAGTACTACTGCTACGATCACCGCCCATTCTACGCAGCTTGCTTCTGTCATCAGTTGTAGGTAGTATCTGAAAGCATTTAAAAGCTTTTTCAGTAGAAAATAAATTAAAACGACTTGCAGATAATCCAACCAGACAAAAATCTTTGCCGCTGCTGTTTCTTTAGCTACTCATAAACCTGCAAAACGTATAATATAATCGATGCCTAATTTATGTAATATTCCCAACTTAATTTGATCTTTTTAATATTCTCATGTAAGTGAATAGTGTAATTCTTATAAGTATAAATGATCTTAAACCTCAAAACTATTTGCCTATGCGTGTGTGTGTGCAAATTTAAATTAAATTAAATTTCCATTTTTATCTTTACACGATGACAATGGCGCAAAATTGAAAAAAAAACACATTATCTTATAAAATCAGAAAGCATGCGCCACGTACCGCAGCTGCACGTGCGCGGTGTGCGAGCCGCGCTCCGCCTGGTGGTGGTGCAGGCGCTCCATGAGCGCGGCGTAGCGCCGCTCCTCGCCCGCGCCCAGCGCGTCCCCCCACGCCACGCCGCCGCCCTCGGCGACGCTGCCTTCGCCCGCGGAGCTGAACAAAATATCTTCACTTTTTAAACGCGCCTTTTCGTAAGTCATGGGTGTAAAGAAGGCCCTGAATGGACGCGTCTTTTTAAAATAGATGTTATATTTTAAAAAGAGGCAACCGCAACCATCTTTGGCGCACAATGATGTTGTCAGATATAAGACATGGCTGCAAACGGTGACTTATAATAAATTCGCAAAAAAAGCTCTTTACTCTATTTTGACGATTTATGCGATCACTGGTGTACTGAACAGCAGATTGTTTTTACACATTTCAGAATTGGCCGCATACCAAAAATTGTTTATACGGGATGGTGATATATATATGGTGAGATATTATGTAGGTTGTATAGTATATAAGTTGATTGTTTATATACTGTTCATTCCATTGTTTGAAATCTCCAATATTTTTTTAGGTATTCATTCCGGTGTGTTCGTTCAATGTACTCTAGGCTGCGTTTACAAGCAGCCGTTGTTTTGGCGAAGTACTAATTGCATATCTGCGTTAATTTTTATATTTACAAGTTAAAAACCTTTAAATATTTTTGTATGCGGTCAATACCCATTCCCATTTGCCCTGGATTAGAAGATTGCGTACCTAACAGGTCCAGGCGACACGGGCACTGCGCCGGTCATCAAGGGCAGCGCGGCGCGTAGCGGCAAGCTCATGTACCCGCTGTCACCGCACAGACTGTCCGATTCGGCTGATGGTGTGTAGGTACCTAAAATAATTATTTAATCATTTCTACCTGACGGACAAGCAAGTATTAAGCTACTGACTGATCGTCACCACTCTGCTCAACAATTTTCAGGTGCAAAAGCGTGTTTGTGACTTTACATTTTCTTTTATATAATATTCCGCATCATTTAATGGCTTCAAAAAGTAGTTTGACTATTTTTGGACATAAAATAGGTACGCCATAGGCATTGCGTCATTCATAACGCTGGCGCGCTCACTCGGTTTTTGAATGGGTTTCATCGTGCTGATATCTATTATGGCGCGGAACGGAACGCACCCATATTGTTGGATACACTACCACATGGGCCATAGATCACAATATTACTAAAAACAATTACAGTAAAGAAATTGGAATGAATATCTTTATGGACGTTCGTAGGGTGATTTTCAAGACTTACTGGTAACAGTGCTGCCTTTCCTTTGTAGATACTGCTCCGCATCGTTAACGACGGGGTACGGCCACGAGAAGTCTTCGTGCAGTCTCTTCACACACAGCACTGCGCTATCCACCCTGGCCGCACGTTCCCGCTCTCCCGCTAGCCACGCGACCAAGTGTAGATCCAAAGCGGCCGCCATTTTACCTAGCGCGTACAAACGGGCCGTAGATAGGAGCAGGCGCGCGTGGCGCTGGATCATCATGTCTATGAAGAACTCTTCAGCTGTACCACCAAATGAGTCCCTGATAGGAAAAATAAATATAGGCATTCTGTCTTGCTAAATTATCTGCTAGACAGAGACGGCACGGTTCCATAAACTTCTAAAGCGTATAGCTTCTCCTCTAGTAGACAGAGACACGTATACGTAGTCGACGAACGTATCAACCGGGTATATTAACCGGTTGATACATTACATTCAGTCAGACTGATAAACATTTATTTGACATCAAACCCACCGTCACCTCGCTACGTACCCTGAACTATTCTGGTCCTTCGAGCCGGATCGCGCCTCGCGTAATTTTGGTAATTCGGAGTTTCGTCGGGCGAGATCTGAACTATCGTAACAAAAACAGTGAGTGTATTGTGACGCTGTCTGTTACATTTGAGGAAGGACTGAATACCAACAGAATACATGGTACCTACCTTCAATAAGTTATCTATAAATAGTATGAAACAAAGTCACTGTTCGTGTCTCTGTTTTTCCGATTGGTCCTTCCAAACTACACAGTAAATTTTGATGATGTTTTCACCATACAGAGAACTTATACTTATTTATGTATTATATTTATATTTTTTTGAGTGTGTCATACATCTTTATTTAACTGAAGTAAAGCACAGAAATCTCGATGCTTCGCCTCATCAGTAGATCGCACCCGTGTGAAGTAGGTGCGAGGCGCAAGTAATTTAAGACAAATACAATTTCCCGCGTTAGGCCTGGACTCCACAAAAGCGGAGACGATCAATAGTATGTCGTTATTCACACTTCCCGTCTCTGCTTAGTGTAAATCATGAAATTCTATTGGTGCTTTATAACACATCATCTTTCCTCTCATTTCGTCTCCGCTTTGGTGGAGTCCGGGCCTTACACCAACTTCATACGTCTGACAAAGAATGATACTAAACTTGTAGTTTGTAGTGATGGGTTATTACATTTGATAGTCAATTTGCTTTAATTGAGTTCCCTGACTTGACGTACCTATCAGCCCTGGCGGGAACAGACTTCTTCCTCTTCACGGCAGATGTAGCGCGCGCGGGGGGCGCGTGCGGCGGGGGCGCGGGGGGCGGGGGCGCGTGCGCGGGCGGGGAGGGCTCGCGGGGCGACACTGTCGTACTGAAGCTGCGGCCGCGACCACCCGCCAACTGGGAAAGCAATTCATTAAGTAAGTGGAAATAGATCAAAAGAAAGAACTATAAGGAAGAAAACCAAACACAAAGATACGATAAGATACTTGTAAAAAATGTATTTTCATTTGCTTCCAGTCTCGACTAGAAGCCTGCTGCCTGAACTCCAGTGTTTAACATGGAGCGACTGCCTACCTGGCCTCCATAAGCCAGTTTCTGAGTAACCCTATACTCCTAAGTAGACTGATTTTCAGACATTTGGGCTACTCGTGCAATGGCTTAACGTGCTTTCCCAGGCACGAAGGTGGTCTCGATTTGTAATGAACCCCATCCACGGACCGACCTCGGAAAACGCAGTTTAACCTTGTGCCTATTAGTATTTAGCCACGAGATATTTCAGCGGAGTACAAAAAAGAAAAATCATGCATTCTGTTTACCCGACCGTTTACCTGCATGCTGCCTAGTATAACCGACAAGTCCTCAGCATTAGGGCTGACGGCTTGTGACTGTACCACTTGTCCGTACTTCGCTTGGACGTTTACCGAGTTCCTCGGGGAGTCCACGTCGTTCGGATCTAAAAATCAAAATATGTAATGAGAGTGCGAGATATAACCTCACAGTTTGACCAGGTGTATGAACGTAGACGAAGCGAAAGGAGTATGTAAGGTTGGTAGTAAATAAATAAATATTGCTGGAAAATCCCCACACAGCATCATCTAGCCCCAAGCTAAGCAGTTCTTGTGTTATGGGTACTAGATGACTGATATACTTAAAACATTTATTATAGATAGATATATTTTTATTATAAATAGGAAATACCCAGAACATTCGAAACCAATATTTGTAGATCGTACAAACATTTGTCCCAGGGCGGGAATCGAACCCGCAACTTCCAGCGTCGCAGGCGGACCATTGCCCGCCGCGCCACATCGGTCGTCAAAAATGTAGATGGTGTTCTGCAGTTTCTGTCTATATTACCAGCCTGTTACTGTCCCACTGCTGGGCAAAGGCCTCATCGCATATAGAGAAGGCAAGAGCATTAATCACCATGCTTACTCAAGACGAGTTGGCGATTTCAGACTTATATTCATTATAAGTCCAGGTTTCCTCAAGATGTTTTCCTCCACCGATGTCAGTGATGTCCAAGATAAACTTAGAAAGTACATATGAATTTAAAAAGTCACATTGGTACTTGCCCAGGTTTGAACCCAAAATCTCGTGCACAAGAGGCGAGGCCTTAACCACTGGGCTATCATGACATGTTTCTGTCTAGCCCCATGGGAAAAAGGCGTGACTTTATGAATTTAGTATGTATGTATTATTATAGTATGAGTCAATCAGCGCATATTGGATTCGCCCCTCCACTTGTAAGCTCTACAGCAAGACGTGACCAAGCGCAGTGCCAACAGAGTGCCAAGATAGTCATTTGTTTTATGACTGGCGTTGTAGTGAGTTTTGAAGCAAAGATATTACAAACAGCTATGATAACAACTTCCATTCGGCGAACTTTAAAACAGCATCAAACAAAGGATGTATACAAAACGTTGAGAGGATGATATGATATGCGAATGGTATTTGTTAAAGTAGTATTAATAATATGTAATGCAGATGTAGGTAGGCATTGACCTCATTGGTGATGTTTTCCAGAAAGGTCAGGTGTGTAACACTCGCAACCGGCGTGCGTGTATGAAAGTTAACTAAGCAAATAAAGTATTTAAGGATCGTAGCAGGTGGCGTTGTGTAGTTTCTGTCTACTCCCATGGAAAAAAAGCGTGAGTTTAAGTGCCTACGTTTACAAAACAAAGCTTACCTATAGCTCTCAAGAATCTAACGAGATCCCTGGCGAGATCCCACCTCTCCTGCTGGAGGGCGGTGTCGAGGAGTTGCGTGGCTAGCTGTCTGCTAACCGCTGAACTTTCCAAGTTCTACAATACAACAACAAACATCTACATCAAACATTGAACAACATTTAGGCAGACGATATTTATACTTTAATGAATATTCTATCATTTTTCTGAAGACAGATGGTTAGTCTACATACACATTAGTTAAGCCAGATATTGACAATGACATAACGGTTATTCATGGAAGAAATAGAGAAGAATCAATAGGTACTCGTATATAGTACGCCATGTCGTAAAGAAAATAACTAAAGCTCTTGCCACATAGCGGAGGCTTGGCGAACCAGAAGCGAGGCGAACGTTTGTTATAAATGATCTTGTATGCGTCACGTCAAACAGAAAAGCGAATGCGGAGCGTAGCACATTCAACATTGGCTTAAGCCACGCCACGCTTTCGGTTCGCTGTTCCATGTGGCAAAAGCACAAAAGCTGGTAGGCTTAATAGTTTTTACACCAACAGTTGTAAGTAAAAGGAGAAGTATTGCTACTTTTCAACTAAGTACATTTCGTAGTAGAAATTCGCGTAAAGAAGCGGACAGTATTGTTTTAAAGTACCTTGAATAGCTGCAAGAAGAAAACATAATTAATTCAGAATCGTTGCGTTTTTAGAATTAAATCTAGTTGTTATCTGAAAACTTTGCACATTATATAAATACCTGTAGTATGATTAAGTACGAGGCGGCTGTGTCCAACATTTTCCTTTGCAAACATTCTTGGAACAATTCCTTTGGTTTGCCTGCTGCTGAGAATAAATACGCCCATAGCGCTATCTCTGTCTTTCTTGCGCATTGTACCACTGTCTGAAAGGGAAATTTTATTTCTTAGACCTGCATTATTATTAGCTGTTAGGATGCATATACTCATAGAATCGGTTTTCAGAGCTACAAAGACGTGTATTACAATTTAGTACACAATTATTGATTAAAGCTAATTGACTGAAATTCTGACCATATTGCGCACGCCCATTAAATAACTCACTTAGTAGATCTAAAGTCCTAGCAATAGGTACCCATACTATTATACAAAGTGCAATGGTTTTTTTGCATGGCAACACCGGGGCTGTCAGGACTCCAATGATTTACATGCCATCCGTCCCATTTGACTAGCAGCATGTGTAATGGGCTGTTTGCTCACTTGTCTATTTAGCGCGCAATCTTTTATAAATCTATTTGCATACGTTTGCAGGTGCGAATATGTGAAGTATATAATATATGCAAATCGATTGTTTTTCATACTGAATTATTGCAAGTTAACAAATACGAAATAGTTACGTTTAATGTTCGTTTTACAAAAAAATTATGCACTCTAGTGATAAGTAGAGTGCATTCAAAATCTATTTTTTATTATTGTAGTCATTTAAAAATTAAAACTTTTATATTATTAGTTGTACCAAGTTGCATCAATTTAATAAATACACCCAATATACAGTTCTAAAAGCCTAATCAAGACTCAGAACTACGTCACTAACAACGATTTTCACTTATTCTTAGATTTTTTTCACTTAATACTGCTCCTACCTGTAAATACACCGGAAACTCATGCACGAACTCGATAATCGAGGGCAGCTGCGCATCAGGAATAGGCTCTTTACTCGTAGCCTCTTCCTCAAGCACCTCATGGAGAAGCAGTTCCAAGGAGTGCGGGAAGTATGCCAGTTGTGAGCAGGACCGCGCTATCTCCCACGCGTGGTACCCCAAGTTCCGACGGAGCAGCTGACGGAGTATTTGGTGCAGGTAGACTTGGCTCTGATGGGAAGAAACAAATAACGATCTATCAGTACACTAGACTTGTTGACAGAAAACATCTTATGAGCTTGGGTTTGACGAATAGTTAATAGTTTGTGGAATAGTACCCTCTGTAGCTCTTAAAGTCTTTTTTTGTAAGTTTTCATGGTGTACAATAAAGAGTATTCTATTCTATTCTGTTGTAAATGGTTGCAGTGATCTCAAAAATATCAAAAAAATCTACTTTTAGATGATTTTAGTTTACTTCCTATTTTTGAGTCATATTAAACGTAAAATGAACCTTTTTATATTGTTAACATTAATTTATTGTTCTCAAGTAGGTGACATTTGTGTATGTTTTATTGAGAATAAAGTTTCTTTAAACCTAAAATAAAGCCATTTGTCACGTCAACCGTGAAAATTGACCTGTAATACATATCCTTTACAATATACCTAATTTGTATGAACTCTAGAATTATATATTTTATAAGTTTTAGTACTCACAAAAAAATATATAAATAGACAGTTCATTTAAATTCGTTACGATAGATATTCGTCATTTAGATAAATAATTTAACAGCTATAGTTTATCGTGTAAATATTCTTTGGCATTGTAGTTTCAATTATTTCACTTATCAATAAGGATATCTGGTGGTCGGTGGATGCATCAATTTCCACTGTGTCAGTTTAATTACTAGGATATAATTAGTTATCAAGGCGTAAAATAGTCTGTTACCTGGAAAGTCTTTGTTTATCAATATATTGGTTCAAGTGCCATAATTGGATTTGTAATCGCGGAAGCAGGATACAACCGAAATATATAGGTTTTTATTAATAAGTTCCTTCTACTAATGCTTCTAGGGATGTACAGACGCCGCCACATCAAGCTTAACCTAACTGTCAAATTTTCCCAATTGAACATACTTCATATTCTTTTGTAATAAAGTTGAAAAACTATCAAAGAAATTTGTCAGATTCGGGTAGGTTGATGTCGTACATTCCCGCGACCCCCGGCGTAGGTGTGAGATGGAACACCGGGGTGGTTTTTAGTCTGTAAGAGTCTGACAGACCCCTCCATGAGGGGACATCCATGAGGATTTTCCACCTCGGAAAAAAAAGCTTGATGGCCTCTGTACCTAGCTTATAATTTCGTTGATACCTTAATATTTACGCATCCTTAAAACTAAAATAAAATAAACATTTACAAGGTGTCATTGAAATAACTGAAAATCTCCTCAGGGTTCACATGAACCAATTTTACTGTGGAACCAACCCTGACGTCATCGCAAGAGAAACCAGTTATCCCACTTCTTTTCTCGATTTATATGAACGCAGATATGAACAGCAGATCTTCCTTACTTTTTTTCGTTTTCGGTTAGTGGGTTTACATCTTGTATGTTTTTTATCATAACCGGTGATCATTTCGATAATTTCCAAATATAAACTTACCGTTCTATTGACGACACAAAATGGCAGCGAAAACACTGAGTTTGAGTCTGAAGCGTATAGAGTTGTATCGTTCTCAGCACCCAGTAGAATAGCGTCGTCGAATAAAATTGCTGTCAACAAAAAAACTTAATCAGCATTTGAAATAAAAAATAAAAAACCCAGTCAAATGCATGTCGCCCACAATGAAGGATAGTCCGGATGAATATTCACTCATGGACAATTGACAATATTGGTTTTATCCGTGAAAAAAAAATATCCGCGAGCAATACAACGGTAAAATGTACTTACTCAGTGGATAAATATTAAGATGGAACGGCAGCATGATCCTCTTCGCCATAAACGTATGTCTGCCTGAATCAGGATGTCTGGTTGCGTCTCTTGGTAGAAGAGGGAGCCACACTCTTGCGCCTAGGGCCCCACACCATAGCCATAGGGCTCGGGACAGTTGGGTTTGGGAACCGGCAGCACTGCCACAGGACCAGACGCTTTCAACGCAGGATGCGAGGACCGTGGCTGGGAGGCAGCTGTAAGCCTGACGACAATAGAAACGAAGACTTAGATAATGCCAACTCCGAGCGCATGGTAAACTTCTCTTCACACAGAGAAAGGAGGACCATTCATGACAACACGATCTAAACTATTTTTATCATAAGTTAAATAATATGATTTCTTTAATCCTTTCAAATCTATTGTGGTTGGTGTCAAGGATAACACCAACGCCCTCATTATTAATCGCGGAGGTAGAGTTACAATCAGTATAACCTTCAGATTGACTCTACATTTTTCGACGTTTTAAGTTTGATAGTAAGGGGGCAGGAGGTGTAATTATAAAAGTTACTTAAAATTAAGTAAGTAATGATTAGCTTCTACTTAACCACACATTTTTCTCAAAAGCGAGGTTTTAAGTAATCCTCAATTACTTATGCAACGGATTTGGGATTGATAATTGATAATTAATTGCTGATCGGAGGTTTGTAATAAGCGAACGAAGGAGGATACCACACCCATTGTCTTGGAGATTATTACGTTTTTGTGGCCCTACTCAGCTGTGCACAGTAAGTCATATTAATACTAAAATATTCTTTAACAGTAGCCATCAAGTTATTTTGTAATTGATATACAAATGTAGGGCAACCAAGCGGATCCGATCCAGATTATTACGAGTCGAACAAAACACAAGAATTGACTAGTAATAACTGTCTTATTATATTACTGGACTATAATAAATAAGATTGATTGTATGCCATTTAATTGCATGTTTCGGAAAAGCAATTTACTCACTAAGCATTAAACCTGTTATGTATTCCATATTTACGAACCAAAATATACAAGTTGTTGTATGTTTTAATCAAGTCTCTTAATGTCAGTGGATTTACAGAACGATTTCAGACTTTACATATTAAGCAAGCATAGTGTTCCTACCTTGAAATTAACAGTGACTATCAAGTTCACGAGCATATGTAAACAGGTGTAAAAAGATTGATGCGTAATGTTATACAAGTAATTTCTGATAATGATCACACTGACCGACATCCGTCAGTGGAGCGTGCAATCCACCGGGCGTTTACCACGCCCAGAGCAGCACGCACTAACGCAACTGGAGCAAAACGTCGTATCATTAACGCGTTTAAATGCATTGCAGCAATACAACACGATACGTAGAACCCTTATATTTACAAATATTAAGTCATCACGGATGGGAATCACATAAATCATCGCCGCAATTGATCAGTTTCCGACCTGAAGATAACTGAAATTTTTCGCGCGCTGACCCGCTCGTCCTGCATACCGAGGCATCGAGCCCTCTTTACATATTAACTCGCGTTTTCACTGCTCGAAGGCTGTTCTATGAAAATGAGGAAGCCTGATGCAATTCTGGGTGATTGTTGGTACAGTTAGAGCGAGTGCGCGCCAAACATTCCGCATCCGCAACATAGGACATGAAGGTCTAAGCTAGTCGGCTATAAATGCCTTCAAAGTGCAGATTGCTTAGCAGTGCGTTTTTGACATCACGTCAGTGCGTCTCCGGCATAATGAATATTTACGTAGCGGTTCGTGCAATTAGTTTTTGCTTTTAATTATCATGTTTACAGATATGTTTGTGAAGTGGTGTTTGAATTTCGCAGATATCGTGCCTCCTCGCCTTGACGGCGTCTGTTGCGGCTGACGGACTTTTAGGAGGAGGACTTGTATATGCGCCAGGCCATGCTTCAGTAGATTATTATGTGAGTTTAATGTAAATAACATCTCATGTCTTAAAACATTTCTTCTTTATATCGTTATTAATCGCTTGCCTTTATTTGTTGTAGGCATATCCCAGATACGCCTTTGAGTACGCAGTGAAAGACCCTCACACGGGAGACAACAAGGCACAATGGGAAAAACGAGACGGAGACGTAGTTAAAGGTAATATTAAAATATTAAAACCTCTAAATTTTAACTTTGTGACAATTAAATTTTATCATTTGAATTTTGTTTACAGGGGCTTACTCGCTAGTGGAACCAGACGGCAGCATACGTATCGTAGAATATTGGGCTGATGACAAATCAGGGTTCAACGCTGTGGTGAAGCGTATAGGACCCAACCTGCACCCAGTGTCAATACCATCCATCTATAAGGCACCCATTCCTGTGTTGGGCCATGCATCTGCCATTACCCCAATATCTGTTGGGCCTATTGCTAAGTTAGGAGGATTAGCAGGCGCTCCTCTGATATCAGGTCCAATAGTTGGTGGAGCCATATCTACCGCGAACCTCGTAAAGCCAATTGTGCCAATTATCAAGACTCCAATAGCACCAACAGCGCCGATTGCATCATACGGACCAATAGCACCAATCGGACCAATATCGAAACCTTACGCACCCATTGCGCCATTATTACCATCATACTCGGCACTCCCTGGTCCTATTTACAAGGCTGGACCGGTATATTCAGCACCGCTGCCTATCTATAAACCAGGACCAATATACTCTGCTCCTCTACCAGGTCCTATTATTAAGTCTGGTCCAATATTGGCTGGAGGTTATGGAGGTTATGGAGGCTACGGCGGACTTGCAGGACTCGGAGGATTGAAAGGCATTGGTCTGGCAGGACTTGGCGGACTTGGCGGTTATGGAGGGCTGAAGGGAGAAGGTCTCCTGGCAGGATACGGAGGAATTAAGAGCGATGGTCTAATAGGTGTTGGTGGATACGGAGGACTTAAAGGCGACGGTCTATTAGCACTTGGCGGATATGGAGGGCTCAAGGGTGATGGTCTTCTAGCAGGATATGGCGGATACGGAGGTTTGAAGGGCGAAGGTCTTGGATACAGTGGACTCGGCTTGGGTGCCGGTTACATCAAAGCCCCTATTGGTGGCCACGGAACATTAGCAGATCTTGGCCACGGCTTACTCAATTCTTGGGGTGCGGACGGATCTTACGGCAAACACTGATTTACTACAAAACTAATCTCAAAACAATTACGAACGTCCATTGCTTGCTTATATTATTTGTCTTCACAAGTGAGTCCCCTATGAGAGCTTTAAGGTCAGATTAGTCAAGAAACTATTGTACATACAATATTTACTATTTATGTTGATAATTTTAAGTCATACTAGCACTAATAAAGCATATACCACCATGTGGTTTTACAGAGTTGTTTTACTGCCTTATAATTGAATAACACAACATCACGCCTATATTCCCTTGAGGTGTTGGCAGAGGTGCACCTATAGTGCACCCACATCTCCCAGATCTCACCAGTTATGTTTATAAGTCTTATGTAATAGGGGACGAGCCTATTGCTATCAACCAGGTACAAATCTTTACTCCGGGTTGATACTGAGAATTTCCAAATTGAAAAACTCAATCTCACTTGCCCGACCCGGGTAACGACGCAGCATCATGTCCAGCTAAAGCACTTGCGACCACTAGGCCACTGAGGCAAGTTATAATAGTTATACATTAATTCAGAATTCTGGGCCAAACCTATGACCCCAATGGCCGGCGACAGACCGTGGTGGAGATGGTGGCCTGAGGTGCATTTGATAAAGACTAGTCCTAAATAGTCCCACACTAAGAGAAATGGGAAGAGATAAAGGGAGGTTAGGAGGGATTTACTAGGGTGAACGCCTCCATTGCCCTCTTGTGCAGTGGGACGATCTAGGCTATTAACAAAACAACAAAAGCCCTAACCACGCTCAATTTTAAGGAGTACATTCATGTAAGGGTAGTCAGAAGCCCGAAAGTCTGACAACCAGTCTTACTAAGGGGTATCGTGCTGCCCAGTAACTGGGTTGTGGAGTTCAGATAGGCAGTCGCTCCATGTAAAATACTGGTATTCAGCTGCATCCGGTAAGACTGGAAGCCGACCCCAACAAAGTTGGGAAAAGGCTAGGCAGATGATGAGATAATTAATATTTATGTTATGTTAAGTAAGTTAGTTTTTCATTCAGGATAAATAGTAACAGCCACTAATATACAATTCATGCAAAATTAGTCAACTGAATTCACAGAAACACACAGGGTTTTTCATTCAGGATAAATAGTAATAGCCACTAATATACAATTCATGCAAAATTAGTCAACTGAATTCACAGAAACACACAGGTGAGCCTTGTTTTTTGTTAAAGTACCTCTACAAATAAGATAGTTAATCTGAAATCAGAAAACCTATAATCAAATGTAACTACTATCCGGCCGATTGGTGGTTTCCGCACTAATTATATAATAAGCAAGGCTTTTCAAATCAATCCCTCATAATTTTAATGCTTGAACGCGCATCTGATCATGTTTTTCCTTTGTAAAACTACCTATGCCCCGCGGTCTCATCCGTTGTTAAGAGTAGTAGCCTGATGTTTAATATGTTTTTATAATAAAGTGGGTTTTCAAACGCATAAACTTATTAACTGCCTTTATTATAACATTATTATTATAAATGGGAAAGTTTGTCCGTGTGTGTGTGCGTGAGTGTCTCTGTGTGGGTGCGTGAGTGTCTGTGTATGGGTGCGTGAGTGTCTGTGTGTGTGTGCGTGAGTGTCTGTGTGTGCGTGAGTGTCTGTGTGTGTGCGTGAGTGTCTGTGCGTGTGCGTGAGTGTCTGTGCGTGTGTGCGTGTGCGCGTGACTGCCTGTGTATGTATTTGTATGTGTGTTTATTTGTTACTCGATACTACGATAAAACGGCTGAAATGATTTAGATGAAATTTGTTATGAAGGAAGTTCATACCCTGGATGCAGGCTAACTTTTTATGGGATTTAAAAAAGTGAAGTATTTTTAAAACTGATATTTTAACCACGGCTAACACCGTGGGTTGCAGTTTTATGTAAATAAAAGACATTAAAAAAATGGAAAATCCAGACCTAATGACGTGCTACAGTACATAATTATATAAGATAGACGCTTACTCGGTTGATTTCTTGAGCAAAAGCAAGTAAAAAAGCTATGTGTGGTAATCGATGGCATTATATCACTACATTTAAACAAAAGATAACATGTGGTAGCATGCTTTGGCTTTTAAAATACTAGCTGTGCCCGCGGCGTTGTCCGCGTGGAATTTAACAAAACATGAGTTTTCATTATAATATTCTGTTCTTTAATTTTTCTTTCTTTAAAAAAAACGTTGCCCCTCACTATGAATTTCTCCTGTGTCGTGGGTGCGTTAACAAACATTTAAACTCACATACACAAACAGCCAGAC
Organism: Phlogophora meticulosa; assembly: GCA_905147745.2. Lineage (NCBI taxonomy): Eukaryota > Metazoa > Arthropoda > Insecta > Lepidoptera > Noctuidae > Phlogophora > Phlogophora meticulosa. The sequence continues at coordinate 4,752,822 of LR990534.1, forward strand.
CCGGAACAACTACCTGTAGGCCACACAAATATTTGATCGGTGCGGGGATCGAACCCACGACACGTGGCGCAGCAGTCGATCGCTCAGCCACTACGCCAACTGTGCCGTCAAAGTATTATTTACGCGGTACCCAGTTTTTTCTTTTTTAATAAAAGTAACCTAGTTATTCATTATGACAATAGTATAATAGTCAAAATAAGTTCGCTGTTTCGGAGATTAGCCCAAACAGATAGATAAACAGACAAAATTGTTGGTATTACTACCGTTTGTACTTTTACATGCATTTAGTAATAAGCTCTTATTTCAACTTTACAAGCAAACACTTCAGTTTTATTTATGAGTTTTTAATTTTTGAAAAAATTATGAATTTATGAGTAATACTAGCGGCCAGTCGGCCAATGCTATGGGAGGAGGGGTCCAAAATCATGTATTAAACATGAGTTTAGTATGTGATTTTCCCTCCCATCTCAAAGAATAATAAAAAAAACGACAAAAACGAAAAGAAAAGAAAGAAAGAAAAGTAGATGAAGAAAAAAAAAGGGAAGGAAGAAGGGGAAGAAAACATGTGGGAGGATAAGTCAGCGCGTGGCTTAAATCGGAACTAATCTTTTGCCGACGTCTTGTCGTTTACGTTGGGTGTCAGGAGTGTTATGCACGCCACCCGACGAGAGCATATTAATCTTGTGCGCACTCTATCCGGTTGTAAATCAATAATGCTGGACAATCCACACAGCATCATCTAGCCCCAAGCTAAGCAGAGCTTGTGTTATGGGTACTAGATGCCTGATATACTTAATACATATATAATAATATATTAATCTATGTAATATATAATAATATATTACATAGATAGATATTTTTTATTATACATAGCAAATACCCAGAACACCCGGAACAAATATTTGTAGATCGTCCAAAGATTTGTCCCAAGGCGGCACAAATACTTTCGCCCGCCGTGCCACATCCATCGTCATCGGTTGTGCGAGGATGTGCCTTCAACCCTGTATAATATAACAATTATTCCGTATCGACATGTACTATACCAATCATTGCGTTATGACATATTGGAAACATGCAAGACTGACAGCGATGGTCATCAATTACACGGCTGTATAATTCATGTATATCAATGTAAATACAATTGTTTTTTTCTAGCCACGTTTATGGAACATGCTACATGTTCAGCAAGGGTTCTGTATGTCATGAAGTCAGCTAAAAGATGGGCATTTAAAAAAAAGAAAGGAAGCGCTCAGTAACTGAAACAATTTTATATTATTTATAGTTCATTTTGATTTTTTAACCTCATAATTGAAACAATTTGTATAAACAGGAAGAATATTGTTTATTATTTCGCGGAGATAACCACTCATCTTTTTACCGGTCCGATACTTAAAAAAATCATGATTGTTATTTATCCAACGAAATTTTTGATGAAAGAAGTTAAACATTAACTTTGATTTAAAATCTTATTGGATTGCAATAAATACCATTTTATTTGGAATTTCAAGTTAAAAAAACATCTGAATAAAACTCAAAACTTAGGGAAAAGCCAACGAAATATTTCTACGCCGGAGAGTCCAGTAATAAGTAGGTACTGTACTGATGTTATCATAGGTTGTGCGTCAATGTCCCTTCCAGCCTGTAAGTACTTCTAAAGGTAACCCTAAATTCTATGCCATATACTGAGCCTCCATGCACGTACACACCAAAAAAAATTGCGCATCAACAATTTTTTTTACATACGTTGGGTCACCTTTCATGTGAATAACGAACCTGTAATATTAGAACGGGTCGTGCGACTTCTACCATGATAACACTTATAAAAGGACTGTGTATACACTGACACATGAACATTCTCGATATCACTCGCTGACAATATGAATCGATTTTTAATGGTTGGTCATTTTTTGTTCGTATCTAAAAGTTGATACAATTTAACGTCTATTGGCCGATTACTTTTGTATTTTTAGTGCTTGAGTGATTTTTTAAGTAATTTAATTAGGGTTTGAAATTAAAACTCTTTAACTATATAGTATATGATAAATTAATTTAAGACAGGGCGCTATGGCGCTCATTAGGAGAGGGCTATGTCCAGCAGTGGACTAATATAGCCTGATGATGATGATGAAATAAATTTAAAATATTTAGCCTGTGGCTATAGCCACAGATATTATTTTTACTCAATAAAGTGATGTAGTATATATACTACATCACTTTATTGAGTAAAAATAATATCTGCTGTTTAACATATAAAATATATGTAATTTCAGATTGCGTGCACACTCGCCGTAGCAATTGCTACTGCTTCCGCTAGTGCCATTAAGGTTGCTCCAGTCATAGACAAAATTGTAAGTATCCGAGACACCGACACCTGAAATTGCAGGTTTAGTTCTGACCAAACAAAACTAAACTTTTGCAACTTAGCTGGGAAATTAAATATCCGGTATTGTCTTAGTAATGGTGCAAAAAATAGAACCAAAACAATCTTTTATGGTCTTCAAAAAGTTACGGCCTGGGGGCTATAATGAGATGTATGTTTGTAAACGGTCTCACTATATGGGTATAATCCAGTGTTATATTTCACATTACAGGATCATCCTCGCTACGCGTTCAACTACGCCGTCAGCGACCCAATAACCAAAGACAACAAAGCGCAATGGGAAACAAGAGACGGCGATGTCGTCAAGGGTTCCTACTCTTTAGTGGAACCTGACGGCACTCTGCGGGTGGTGGACTACGCGGCCAATGACCTTACCGGGTTTAATGCAGTCGTCAAGAAGATCGGCCCGGGCGCCCACGCTCCAGTGTTACCTATAGCAAAGACTGTTGCCCCTCTAGCATCAATAGCTGGTCCGGTGAGCTACGGCTTCGGCGCAACACCTATTGCCGCTAACCTACCAAAGCTAACTCTTGGAAAGTGGAGTCATCAATGGGACCCTTTCACGCACTCCTATGGAGGATGGGTCCCAGTAGCAGGCCCCTTACTAGACAAGCCATACGTCACCATATTTAGCAAGAAATACATTGACGGTAAAGTTCATAAGTGGTCGACAGGGCCAATACCGCTGTATGGTAGAACTTTAGTTTTGAAGACGAAACATTGAAGTTATTTAGAAAGATGGGGGATTGTGTCTAGCCTTGGTATATTTATTATTTTAGCATACAGGTCAAGGAGTTAAGGTCCTGTCTGTGGTGTCTATGACATTGAAATATCCAATAGCCATATTACTTGTATTAAAAATGTCTTCAGCGCGTTTGGGTTATTGATTCTATTTTAGCCAGATGTGAGGCTAAAATGAACTAGTTTATAAATGCTTTGTAAATACAATTGTACAGCTAGAGATTTACTGTAAATATGTGTAAATAAAAGCATTTAAACCGGGTCTAGAATTATTATTTTTGTAAAGCGAGCAATGAATAACGCTGAATACGGAAAAAACAGGTATTCAGCGCATTTCTCGTTCTTAGATCGACAAAAGGTATGGAGCAGCTGATTTCATTTTCGCTCTTTGCAATAACCCCTTATAAGGTTAAAACAATTTATAACAAAAATAACAGATTTAAAAAAGACACTAAAAGGTTTTACATCTTTTAATTTCTTTTTTTAAGTATGTTATTATTTTTTAATATAGTTTTAATTTTGGAAGTCAGACTTCCGAAATTAAAGTTATTTTATACTTTTTTGTGTTTACGAAATCGGCTTTTTTTTCAAGATACAATAGCCTAATTTCAACTTTTACAGCTCGTCACCTTATACAAAATCCAATAGGTGAAAACTCAATCATCCCCTTTTTCCTACACTTAAGAGTGGTTTCTCATTAAAAAAATACTCGAATTGAGAACCTCTTTCTTTTTGTCGTCGGTTCAAAAAATAGGTTAGGTGTATGAATGAGATTATTTTTTCTTATTTTTTTTATAAAACAAATAAATAGCTCGAATAAAATTATAAATGGTTCAGTTCAGAATGCCTACAATAAAAGTGTAATGCCTTATTTCAAAATATAACTCAGGCTTTGAAATTCTCAGTTTTTCGTGAAATCATAACATAGCTGCTAACTAAGCATTGAAATCTAGTGGATATTTCTACTTACACTGACATATAAGGGCCGTAACCCACTGGCGGTACGGTACGAAAAGGAATTTAAAGCGCAAATGATTTGAGATCTTATTTTATGATGCTTAGCGTTCACATTTCGGTATGCCTCAGCATGCCAGAACGTGCCGAAGGATACCACGAAGGATATGCGACGTTTCAATGAATTGTGAGCGTTAACAGTGTTATATAAGATTCGAAATCATCTGTATTACAAAATTCCCGTGCCGCCAGTGGGCACCGGACCTCCCCCTTCACGACAACAACACAACAACATTTATCAACATCATACATCATTCTCATCAACAATGTAATACGCAGTTTGTAAATCATGATAATGAATTACAAATCCGTTAAGAAAACAGATATTAGAATGAACTATGCATAAATTAGTTGACACACACATCACACTACCCCAGTAGTGACATAACTAACACCATCACGCCTTTGTTCCCCGAAGGGATAAGCCGAGGTGTACCTATAGTACATACACATTTCACCAGTAATGTTTAAATTCGATGTAATAGGGGGCGAGTCTATTGCCATCAATCGGGGCAAATGCAGACTCCGGCATAGACTAAGGAGTTCCAGATGGAATACCGAAAAGCAGTTTACCCGACCCGGAAATTGAACCCAGGACCTCATGCTCAGCGCGAGCGTTTGGGCCCAGTAACCTAACGAAGCAGATACCTCGCTAGCGCCTAACGTAAAACTCAGAGAAAGCCTTTGATGTTTTAAACCTCGTGAATGAATAATGGCGCTCTAGCTCCTTAATAAGAGCTTGGCATGCACCACGTCTGAAAATGTAACAAAAACAAAACTGACGAGCACAAGTAGGGTTTGGACCATGAGGGTTCCGTCACTAAATAGTGCCCTGATGCATTTCTAATTCAAATGCAGCAAAAAAAAATGTTTCGTCTACCTACACTCTTGTCAACCGATGCGGTTCATACGGCATTTTAGAGATTAAAAGTAACATCGCAGCCTAAAATCAATGTTCTCTCATACATCCCGATTAATGTAATGTAAGTTTGTAATCGAAAAACTTGCAGAATTTAAAAAATAAAAATAAATCTTTTTTCTTCCTTTCTTATACGGTGGGTTCTTCCTTTTGCCGGCAAAAATAATTTCAAACCGTACAAAGATAAAGGAATGAATATTCAAAAGCCTTCCTTAGTGATCACTTGAGTCGTATAAGAAACCTGTTTATAATTTACCTAAATAAGAAATCATTTTCATTTCTTTTTCCTTACGGAATAATTTCTCTAAATTCTGATTGTGTAAACCGCATCAAAATACGTTGGGTAGTTTCGAAGGACTAATCGGTCATAAAGACAGGCATGAAAAGTCACTTTGTTCTATAAATCGGAAATCAGAAATATTTCATTTGTGATACATAGGTATAGTGGTTGGACATGTGTTAGGTTAATGTGCGCTATGATCAGCCTATTATAGGCATACAAAAATAACTAATTACAATTTATACATGCAAATAAAGAGCTTACGTACTAAACTACAAATTAACTACATTATTTCATTACTATAGAAACAAAAGTCAAAATAGCTTGTTAGGTAAATGTCAAAATAATGCTGATTTAAACAATTAAATATGATTTGTCATTACAATGTTGAATTCAAAAACAAATTACATTATATTACAAAACATTTACATGTACATGTCAAAATTTATCTGTTAAAAAATCCCATACATTATAATAACATTTTTGACACAGCAAACTTCTCAAATTTTGTTTAAATTAATGTAGATTTTTTTAGCTCTATTGGCAATCAACTATAGATAGATGTATTCATAGTATCTATTCCGACAACTATCGTAATAATATTTAAAAATTACTGGAGATTCGTCTTACGATTGAGTTTATTTGCATCTAGAAACTATAGGTAACAACGTCATCATAAACACGGATTTATCATATGCCTATCCTTGTCTCAACTATGTAGGGGTTGGCTTCCTATCCAACCGTGTGCAGACGAACGACGATTTTCTTTAGGTAAATTAACTTGAACCTAAGGAAAATCGACACATTTGTTACACTTTGTTGTTACTAGTACAAATAGCATATTATATGAAATTTTTCACAGGAGCTTAAATAAAAAAATGCTCGGCTTGTTTGCATAGAATTTAAGCTTGTTCGCAATAAAATTCAAGATCTCAAATTCTATTGATACTATTAATTCAGATGATCTTATATTTTCGTTTAGTAACGGTTTGTCTTTAAAGATAAATGTACGAACTATCAACTATGTGTCCCTGGCTTAAAAATAACGACAAGACCTATTCGGCCATGTCTACGCAAGAATTATCAATTCATCATATAGGAGTTCTCACCAATAATTCAAATTATAACGATAATTATCTAGTTAACTCCACACGATCGAGGTGTCGGCCGTCAACCGAACACACACTACGTCATTCTAAGACATAACAACCCCAATATTAACTCATTAGTTAATCATATTATACGTGCCTAACTACCAGTTATGTATGAACTTTTAATGAATACTGAATCAGGCAAAAAATCACTGAAACGGGTCCGTTGAGAACAAGATGTTTGACAGAAACCGGGGCGCTGCCGGGTCGAATAATTTGTGTAGTATAAATAGGCATGTCGCAAATGACAAAATACAGTGCACTTCGTTTGCTCACTGGAATACCTTGTCAGCAATACAACATGTTCATTACGGTAATAACTTCTGGGTTTTTGATTCTCTCTGGATATGTTTCCTTCATATCTTCCATTCTTGGACAAAAGTAGAAGACTAGCTCTTCTAGAAATACTTAAATTGAATTACCGCCTACCTACCATTATAACTGTCAGGATACATGAAAAAACGATTATTTTGACATTTTAAACTAAGAATGATATTCGCAGTCATGCCAGTATTTTTTTGCAAATAATCAGCGCGTTATCAGGTTAAACGTAAACAATGGCGATAAGTTTTAACGCTGTTTGATATATTATATATTATGCACTGACAGATGCGTTGATTGGTATCCGAGCCATTTTATAGCCAACCAGAATAAATTGACTCTTAGATGAGCCAGTCAGCATTCAAGTTTTCAGACGCCAAAATCATGGGTTAAATTGCAAAATTTCTGAAAATTCGCTCGTATCATAACGAAATTAGTCGTTCTTGGATTCCAAAAATTCGGTTCTTTGACAAAATCCAATTGTCCTGCGACATATATACCATGCCAAGTAATTTATTTAAGTCACCTAGAGTATTGCAGGAGTCTTTACGATAATTCTTATTTATCATAGTTTACCAAGATTATTTTTTACTGTTTTTACAGGTCACCTGCCTGCTGGCTTTGGTAGCGGCCGCTTCGGCGAACCCGCCCGCGACGCTGTCATACTATCCCATTGCCACCATTGATAAAATCGTAAGTGAAAACACTTAGTATCTTCAGTTAAAATATTAATTGATTGAACCTTTTAAAGAAAATATAAATATACTCGACTGCACGGTCGGCGCAGTGGCTGAGCGATTGACTGCTGCGCCGCGTGTCGTTGGTTCGTTTCCCGCACGGAACAAATATTTGTATGGCCTACAGGTAGTTGTGTGGCTGTTTGTGTATGTGAGTCTGAATGTTTGTAAACGCACCCTCGATACAGTAGATATACCTATTGAAGGGCAACGTTTTATGAGAAAAAAGATAATAATAAATGAAACTGTTCCAGCCGAACCCAAACTACGGATTTAACTACGCGGTAAACGACCCGTCGACGGGCGACAACAAGGCGCAGTGGGAAACCCGTAACGGTGACGTCGTCCATGGAGCATACTCCTTGGTGGAACCTGACGGTAATGTTCGCCTGGTCGAGTACACCGCCGACGCCCTGAGAGGATTCAACGCCGTCGTCAAACGGACGGGACCGACCGTACATTCTGTGGCTTTACCGGTGGCCAAACCAATCGTTGAAACTCTTGCGCCGATCACGCCCGTCATCACCAGGCCGCACTTTGGGCCGATACACGTTGGTCCTATTGACCATGGACCTATTGGCCATGGATCTATTGGCCATGGACCTATTGGCCCCATTGGACATGGACCTATCGGACCATTTGGCCTTATCGGACATGGACCTATTGGCCCCATCGGCCCTCTAGAACATGGCCCCCTAGTCCCCCTAGGACATGGCCCCATCGGACACGGAATCATCCCAATCGCTCCAATCGCTGAGATCGCGCCCGTCGCCGAAGTTCATCATCAGCCAATCATAACCCCCATCATCGACACGCCACCAATCATCGCGCCTGTGCCCACTTTCGACTTCCCCTTGATCTACCCGCTGCCCCCGGCTGGTCCGTGGGTGCACCTGTCGGGCACATCGTACGGGGGGAAGGGCAACATCGTCCGCCGCTGGGCAGCCGGACCCATCTCACTAGATGGCAAAACGCTCACGATCAGAACTAAGCATCATTAAGCTAATTTAAGTTTCAAATGTAAATAATTCCTGTAGCTAACTTCTCCGTGTATAGGTAACCCCTTTAGTTACTCACGGCGCTAGTGTGTTCTTGCATTTGACGTCGTACATGCAAAAATACACATAGGTCATATTAGAAGTTAAGTTTGAGCGGTATAATCCAAAGCAACGAAGTGTACCTGAATAAATAAATAATTTACGAACGAACTTGTTTTTTGTTCTACGTATTTGTGTGTGGTGCAGCGTAAAATGGGCTCATTTAGTTATGCGTGCCGAACATTTAATGACACGCTAATTAACTGGTAATATGTGTTTTCATTACATAATAACGTAAAGTGGTTAATTAGCTGTATGCAGTAAAAACACATCTAATTAAGTATTAGGATGCGCACACTGTTTTTTTTTAAACGTTGCCCCACACTAACAATTTCTCCTGTGTCGTGGGTGCGTTTACATTGTTTCTAACATTCAAACTCACATACACAAACAGCCAGACCCGGAACAACTACCTGTAGGCCGTACAAATATTTGTTCATTGCGGGAATCCATGACTCGTAGCTCAGCAGCATTTCGCCCAGCCACTGCGCCAACCGTGCCGTCAAATTATACGTTATTTTTTATTCAATTATACGTTATAAACAAAATATTTCCTATGCCATTCTAAAACTTAAGTAGTTCATAACGCAAAGTACTTGCTTCGGTTTCATAGAGTAGAATGTTCGGTCATGAGAGCTTTCTAAACGACAGACTGACCAAATACATTGCTAAATTCTTAATTAGAACACTTGGGTCGCGATTACTTAGAACGTACCAAAAACATTATTCGCATCTCTGTCGCACAACTATCAAACAGAGTACAAGATTAAAACGGGAACATACTTAAGCCATACTACGTACTAAGCAATCTAGGCCTAAAAGTCACGCCCTAGAAAGCTATCTAATCCCTGATCCTACTCAGTAGATCTCTAAGAAAAATAACTTTATAGTCAAAGCTGCCAAAACTACGCGAATATTTGGACAAACAGGCCCGACTTCTTTCTTCGTTTGTTAAGTTTCTACAGTATGGAGGTTGATATTTTTTTTTTAAATATTGCTACTTAAATATTACATTTTTACACGTTAATTGTTGACGTGTAAAAGTGTATTCTTTTCACGGCTATTTGAACTTGATTCAATCAGTGTTTTCTAGCTGACAAACAAGCTCGGTTTTTCGTTCAAACATAGTTTATTGTTTGAACAAAAATATACTATTATATATTATTATTATATATTCGCATATGATCTGACCATTACAATGTAATCATTGTAATGGTCAGATCATATGCGAATCATCTAGGACTCTAAGTTAATGTCTGAGATAGTCTCTTGAGAAACGCACCACACAGATCTGAGGACCAACCACATATTCCGTGCACAGTGCAACTCAACTCAGAAATATGCGCTCAACTACTCAAACTGACAGAAAATCTACGTTTGAAAATTCCGCTTCCAAAATGTAACTAAATGTGTTTTTTGGGAAAAAACAACTTAAAGCCCACAAATAAAGTTCAGTTTGCGCTAGCAGTTCGTACGAATTTTTCAATATTATTAGTCATTGTGAAATCGTCTAAGTTGGTATTTGTTTAAGTGGAAATAATATCAATTGGAAATATGGTTTTGAATATGGAATACATAGACATTGTAGTACGACCACTTACCGGATTATTGTCTTCATCAACTTCATACTCTTCTCTTTGCACCATCATCAGCCTGCCGCTGGCATTGATCACCTGTAAATAATATATTTTTAAATACATTTAAAGGTGCACCATCATCAGCCGCAAATTTAAGCAAAAGCCGGGAATTTAGGCCCTAGAAGGACATACATTGACCATATAAACATTGGTGATGTTTTTCACAAAGATCAGGTACGTAGAACTAGCTTACAGCGGTGTATGACCAGATGTATGAACGTAAAATACACGATGTCTTGTCCCCACACGCAAAAGACATCCTTACTAGACTATTAGCCATCGATCAAGATGGCAGCGGAATTGTTTTACTTTTCGCAATATGTATACCAACTGTAACTTCTTTCTTTTTCGAAAAATCTTTATAAGGAAGATACGCAGGACGTAGATTTTAAAGTATTACTCGTAGATGCGAAGCACACCGAAATTAGCGGTCCAAGGGGGGAAGGGGGCCTGTCGTAAGGCCTATTAAATAGACAAATTATTATTTCCTTTTTTTTTTACTTATTAAGTTCCTGCTTAAAATGTTGTAGACGTAACGAGGCTCATGTCTCGTAAGATCAGAATACTTCAATTTTTTTGTGATTTTTATAAGTCTACTTTATCCCCCCTACTTCTTCTCCCCTACTTCTACCCCGCTGTGACCCTCCCCAACAAGTTTTTGATGCGTCCGCGCCTGCACACCGAGAGATACCGTCTCGTTTGCGGCGAATAAGTGTGACGATCGTACCAGTGAGTCAGGCTGTCGCTGCACGTGCACCAGCACGGTGGAGGAGCGGTGACGATGCGGGGGGTCCTGCAGCCGGCACAGGGACGCCGACACCACGCAGGCTGGGTGCGACAGTGCTGATACATCCACTGCTTGTACGCAACGCATTTCTATATTGCCCGCTGGAAAGAAAAAACAATTGAAAATACTGCAAAATACTAAAATCGGTAGCCCACTCCTGTTGCGATCATAGGGGAAAAATTGCAGTACGATGAGTTTGAATAGTATCCACCTTGAGCTTGCGTGGTGATGAATGCTCGTGTTTTCTCTGTATGAGAAGAGGACTTTGCCCTACAGTGGGACTGTAAAAGGTTGGTATTATTAGCTTTCGCCAGTTAAATCATTGCGAATCAGTCGACCATTTAAACGGTACGAACCAGCAGAGGAGCGGCACTTTATGACGTCACACTGACTGCGTGGTGGCGTAGGATTGTCATCGGACTTCAAATTATCAGAGCACTGTTAGGAAATAGGTATCAAAGAGTGGATAATACCTCCTCTGAATTCCCAATCATATGTTTAATTGTATTTTATTTAATATTTTTTAGAATTTTTTATCTTTTAGGGTTCCGTAGTCAAAGGCGGGACCCTATTACTAAGACTCCGTATCGGTCCCTCTATCTGTCCGTCTATCAACAGGCCGTATCTCATGAACCGTGATAGTTAGACAGTTGACATTTTGACAGATGATGTATTTCGGATGCCGCTATAACAAGAAATACTAAAAACAGAATAAAATAAATATTTAACGGGGCTCCAATAATACAAACGTGATTTTTCCCGTTTTTTATAGATAATGGTACGGAACCCTACGTGCGCGAGTCCGACTCGCACTTGGCCGGTTTTTTTGTATGTTCTATGGGCCTTGGTTGTCTGATAATAAAGCGGTTATTATTATTATTTGTTACCCTAAATTCCGGGATTAAAAAACCACAATTATTATTTTGGGATTTCAAAGGCGGTATTATTCACTACTCTAGTGGTCATATATGCATCGCAGGTCTTAGAAGATAGTTATATTAATACCAGCCTTTTCTTGGTCATACAGAGAAGGCATGCGCATTGATCACCACGCTTTCTCAAGGTGAGTTAGCGATTTCAGACTTATATAAATTACTAGCGGACCGATCAGACTTCGTCCTGCCCGTACAGCGCCACCTACCGGGTCCAATTGTGAATCTAAACCATTCTCGAATCTCCACGAACACACACAAAAAATTTCATCAAAATTGGTCCAGTCGTTTAGGAGGAGTTCAGTCACATACACACGCACACAAGAAATATATATATTAAGATAAGTACAGGTTTCCTCACGATGTTTGCCTTCACCGATGTCAGTGATGTCCAACAAGCTTAGAGAATGTACTTATAAATTGAAAAAGTCACGTTATTACTTGCCGGTATTTGAACCCACAGCCTCGTGCATGAGAGGCGAGTCCTTGACCACTGGGCCACGACCTTGACCTTGAAAATAAAATTTGTTTTTACCAGCCACCTCCAGTGTTATGTACGAAGCTGTTGAGTGTAATGGACAGGTTAAAGAGAACATGCATACAGAGGGGTATGTACAACGATGGACACAGTAGATGGGAGTGCAGTACTCATGAGAATGAATAGTTTTCATGAAACTCACGCCTTTTGTCCCATGGCAGTAAGCAGAAACTACAGAACGCCACCTGCTACAATCCTAACATACTCATTTTGCTTCGTTCACTAATACTACGCACCTGACCTTTCTGAAGAACATCACCAATAAGTTCAGTGTATGTCCTTGTGTATGTTTTTTTTATGTGAGACATATATTGGCGCAACACGTGCCATCACAGCGATCAATTTGTGCCACGCCCCCCCGCCACTGCTACGCCACCACTCCTGACTTAGTTGTATACGTTCGCGCATACTAAAACTCCGTTGCTTCTTCAAGCGCTATTGGCGACCCCAGAAACCATGAACATGACAGTTATTTTACTAAAAAAACTAGCCGTTAGCCCGCGACTTCGCTCGCATGGATTTCGTACAATACCCATCAAACTTTATTTTCCCCTTCACCCCCTTTAAAGTAAAGTTTTGAAAAGAATATATAGCCTATGTTATTCGCTGATAATGTAGCATTTAATGTGACAGAATTTTTGAAATCGGACCTGTAGATTTTAAGTTTATTCGATACAAGCAAACAAACATACAAATATTTCCTTTTTATATTATAAGTGTAGACGAGGAATTAGACTGCAGTACCAATCTACCAACCATTTCAAAATATGTTCGTTTCGAGTACTACACACCCATTAAATGTGCCCATTGCATCGTTTTACCCACGACCCTGTATATTTTAACCCATATCATACCGTTGTCCACACAGTTGAGCTCGTATATGGTGACAAGCGCGTCAGCTCCAAACACCACGAGCTGATCGTCCAGGATATCCAGCACGAACACTTGCGACTGAACGCGGACGATTTTTGCGAACTTGTTGTCCAGTTTCGCTTCACGAGGGTAGAAACGGATCTCGTCATGGCCGTCTAGGATGCTGTAACAGCCTGTGGGACGAGAATATTTATTATTTACTAACTGTTGCCTAAGACTAAGACTGCTGGGTTGTAGTGAGATTGGGCGGGCCATGTCTGTAGAATGCATCAGGACCGATGGGTTATCGTCATGCAGTGGGTGCCAGAAGACGGACTTCGTCGCCGAGGGAGGCCTTGAAAACGCTAGCGTGACGACTTAGACGCGTTTGCAAGAGATTGGCCGAAGAAAACAGCACAGAGAGAGGACTGGAAGGCTATGGGGGAGGCCTTTGCCCAGCAGTGGGACAATTAAGGCTAAGGAAAAAAACACTCGCAATTAAGGCTTGTAGCTTATAATAAATAGCCTATAAGCTTTCTCAAGAATTGAGCTATCAAGTGCAAAATGTTTTTTTCGTGTCAGCAGATTTGGCGGGGCCCTATAGGGGGCCGAAGCCTGCCGGAGTGTTGGGATGTTCAAAAGAGTTACCTTCACCCCGGTACGTAAAGGGCAAGGACGAAACACGGATGGGTTTTAATCAATAAAAGTCTGACACGCCCTCCCGTTCCACCCAGAACGGGAGAAGTCATTGGATAGTTACACATACTTAAAAAATAAAAGGATCTCAATCTCAGTAGCGGTTGCAACCACTGGACCAAGGAGTTAATTGGCAATCTAAGCAATCTAGCGAAAAAGTCTATTCAAATAGTCATGTATGATAAGCCTTACCTATGACGATGTACTCTCTCCACCACAGCATGCCGCCGGCGACCACGAAGTCCTTCTCCTGCGCTTCATTGCCGAACAGTTTCCATCGTCGGGATAGACAGTTGTAGTGAGCCAGCCCTGTGCGACCGGCCACGCACACGTTCACGCCTGCTTCGTCTATGGCGCTGTACTGTGGGTTAACGTAACATCTGTAGATTTTTTTCTGTACGCGAAATTCAATTTTCTTTAGGTTTTTTTGCAATTTGCAGCTCAGTATTAGATTGTTTCCGACCGTAACAAACATATACTCGTACATCCCTCAAAATCTCGTGTCATGGTGTTTGTTATTAAACTCCTCCGAAACGGCTCGACCGATTTTAGTGAAATTTTGTGTGCATATCGGTTAGGTCTGCGAATCGGACAACATCTATTTTTCTTCCCCCTAAATGTTAAGGGTGGTCACCCCCAACTTTTTGTTTTTTTTGTTTTACCTAAGATGACAAAACTGCGTTTGCCGGGTAAGTTAGTATAGTTATAAAAATCACATTAAAATCTCTTACATTTCATTATAAATGTCATGATTTCATGAAATAGTCATTTAATCCCAAAATTTGAACTTTTTAAGTTCGTTTCGTTTTAAAGTCGTATTGGTGATTTTAATTCTTAATACTTCATGAGATACACAATTGTTACGATCGTAAATAACTTGACTTATGAATTTCGCGGGCTGCCTTCACGCATAAATAATAAATAATGGATAATAATAACAAAGAAATATCATCATCTGTCCAGCCTTTTCCCAACTATATCGGGATCGATTTCCAGTCTAACCAGATGCAGATGAATACCAGTGTTTTTACATGGAGCGACTGCTTCTCTCCCCTATATGGAGTTCGTGCCTTCACTAGCGCAGTCTCAAAAAATCAGTAAAAATTATGTATTCAAACTTTGGGTATCCTGAAGATATCCTGCTGCTTTTACTAATTATTTTACGTACCTGACGCCATTCAAAAACTCTCCATTCGCACACAATTTTACTGGATCCTCCAACAAGATCTTCGTCAAATTTTAGTGATACAATCAAATATGAAACTAATAAAAAAATACTCACTCTCAGCGGCCAATTCGTAGCAATATAAGTAGCAGGTAACGGCAACACGATCCACTGTTTCCTGCATTCATTATCATCAACAAACTCCCTATAATTAGTACCGCTCTCATATTCCAAGTTAGGCTGGTCTGGTAGCCCGTTCTCTCCCTGGTAGATCTCTGATGAAGAGTCTATGAGAGAGATCTTCGTTCGTTTTGTTAAGTTGTCTTCCAAGTTGATGTAGAGTTTGTCGTCCGCTTGTAAGTACAGGTGTCTTTGGTTACTCTGGAAATATAGATAGGGGTCTAGGATTTTATGTGGGTAGTTTGCCACCAGTTACGTTGTTCGTAAAGGACTAGCTGTGCCCCACGGTTTCACCTGCTCTTAAAAGTTAATGAGTTATTGTTGGGTCAAGCAGCGCCATCTAGCGGCTGGCGATGAAACTACTATCGTTCAGAGCGAAAGGTTGGCTCGCTCGTGATTGGCGCACAGATTGGTTCGAGAAACATCCGAGCGGACAATTTTACTTTCAATTAATGTAAAACCTATAATTATATTTTGTAAATATTCCACGAGTCTTATTGAATTCCCCCTGTCTGTCTTCACTGCCAAAATAGTAATGTTTCATTTAAACCTTTATCAAACTGAATTTGTGTGTTCGCAAAGCTAGTTCTTTGGGGATCTAGTTTTTTGGCGGCACCGTTGGCGCAGTGGCTGAGCGATTGACTGCTGCGCCGCGTGTCGTGGGTTCGATTACCGCACTGTACAAATATGGCTGTTTGTGTATGGGACTTTAAATTTTTGTAAACGCACCCACGACACATGAGAAATTCATAGAGTGGGGCAACTATTTAAAAAAACAAAAAGTAGTTCACCGATGAAAACGTTGTGGCGTGTGATGGGTTTTTACACCCCGTATTTAATTTATTTCAGTCATTACTTACCATGCAAGGGTTGACGCTGAGTGGACTTTTGACAAAGTCCAGTTGGATGATGTTAGTACTTGAATCTCCTTCCACTTTAACCATCCATAACTGGTAACCTTCCGTCGCCCATTCCTAGAAAAACATAAACATTACTCAATACTCAATTATTTATTGCATTCCACAATGTAAATGATTAGGTGGTAGCTGAAAACATTGGACACAATCGTGGACACAGCAGTTAGTCACAGCAAATACAATACTTTATGTTATTAGGGTTTTTAATTAGAATTTTCTCAGTAGCAGCCCGGAGTCTGGATGTGCCTCGGTTGGCAAGTGGGCTCACCCTCTATTAAATGGGAATTCAAAATAACTGGTGGAATGTGAATATACTGTACCTCTGCTCTTCCTTTCGTAGAATAAAGGCGTGATGTAATCATTTTATTGTAATATTGCTGTGCCCTTACAGGATCCATAATATACGTAATCAAAAAAAATCAAAATCAAAATCAAAATTCATTTATTCAAATTAGGCTGAGAATCAGCACTTTTTGAACGTCAAAGACGTTTACATAAGACAGTCCCCCAAAACGCCCACCCTTCACCACTTCCTAGTGTTTTTGCTGGGAAGAAGAAGTGGAGGAACAAACTCCCCAGCAACACGTCTGTCTGATAGGTTTGAAGAACCTGAAGCTATACAACACATTATGTCAAAAATAATAATTATGTCAATCATCTTTATACGTCATTCAATTAAATAATTTGCTACATGTTAGCTAGCACACACCAATATGCCAAAATAAATAAATAAAAAGTTATATATACCAAAATCGACAATTAACTCAAGCAAAGCCTGCTAAACTGAATACATAAAAAGCCTCCAAGGCAGTCCAAGGGCGTGCCCGCTGACATGTGCAATGCTGAATTATATCAATACAACTCATTAACATAAAAATAAAGATAGTAGAAGAAACATACACAAAAATAAAGAACTATTAAACAGTAAAAGAACATAGTAACATTGTCCTGCGTTCAACAAAGCGACCAACTATTCTTGTCTTCTAAATAGTCGTAGCTCAAAGCACTTTAATAACATCTTATACATACTATAGAATGCAATAAATGAATATGAAAATATGGCTAAAGTTCAACACACATACATCGTACTATGTAATACTTACTAAACTAGACACAACCAGTGGGTTTGACTTGCTGAGGTCCTGGTTCAGTCCGTAGTCCCACGCCAGCGAGCACATGAGCAGGGCTCCGAAGGTACTCCATATGGACACGCCCCCCCTCTCCCAACTAACGGCCACTGCACGGCCATCAGCTGTCCATCTGAAATTATTATCTTTGATTTAATCACAGAGATCACTATCACTAGAGATACCATTGTTTCACATTCATATCAGGACATATGTTAAAATCATAGTGTGCAGCAACGTTTTTCAATAAAAATAGAATTTAGGGTGTATGACGAACAGGATGTAATGCTTCGTCCATAGAAAAGGGCATCCCCCGACCAGGTAGGTGCTGTGTCAGGTGGGATAGTGCCAGACGGTTGTTGTCGGACTCTTGGTTAAATATTCAATCGTGCGGATAATTTTAAAACCCAGGATACGTCAGTTTAGGTATACATAGATGTCTCAACAAACGCTTTAATTAAAAACCATATTCTTTTTCTTTCCTTAACCTATATTGTCCCACTGCTGGGCAAAGGCCTCCCCTATAGCCTTCGAGTTCTCTCTCTGTGCGGTTTTCTCCGGACAATTTTTTGCAAACGCGTCTAAGTCGTCACGCCAGTTTTTTTAGGCCTCCCTCGGTAGGGACGCCCGTCTTCTGGCACCCACCGCGTGACGACTCTGGCCCTGATAAAAAATAGTGATGGTTATCACTATTTTTTATCACCAAAAAACCATCACAATTTTTTTATTACCTCATACATTTCACAGGTCCAGGATCGCCGGGGAAGTCTTTGGAACTGAGGACCATCGTATGTGACAGTTCCAGACCACCCGTAGCTTCATCTATCGTGAATACATCCACTTGAGAACTAGAAAATTGAAAAAAAACGTCAGCCAGCAGAGTCATGTGGACTTTCCTAGTAGCAGCCTGGAGAAGACATAATTTTAATACTAGAATTTACACACGCACATACATAAACTCACGCCTTACAACGCTACTACTATGATCGTTACATATTCCGTTTGCTTCGTTTACGTTCATACATCTAATACACGCACGCCGGTTGCAACCACTACGCACCTGACACGCACATACTCGTACATAAACTTACGCCTTACAACGCAACTATTTATTTATTTACTATTAAGGCACATCAACATCATAAGCACAAACATTAATAAGAGACACGAAACGGAGACATACAGGTCGTGTTTACGACAATTAGAGACGTGCACAACATTTAAAACAAAGTAGAAGAAAAATACAGTATTCACATTACAAAATAGAAGAACAAAATATAAAGGCAAACAACCACAAACTACAACTTAACTATAAATAAATATTTTTTTTTTTTACATCTGATACACGCACGCCGGTTGCGACTACTACGCACCTGACCTTGTTGAAGAACATCACCAATAAGGTCACAGTATGTCCTTCTTGGGCTTCCCCTAGCGGCGTTTCAGCTTTTGCCTTATAAATACCATTTATTATTCGTCTTTCATTCATCCTTTCACCGTGACCAAACCATCCGAGCATACACTTTTAAATTTTTGTCACTACGTCTTCTTTTAAGCCACAACTTTGTAACTATACACAATTCATACAATAATAGAAATAAAGATAAAATAGGACAACCATAAATCCGATTAGCCAAAGTACAAACATTTTTTATGGGGTACTGTGTTAGATGTTACAACAAAATACCATGTGACATTTTAAAACTGAATGAAAGTTTAATACTTTTGTTAAGTTAGTTCTGCTGCATAGACTGCATCCCCTAATACATTGGACTAAAACATAGATGGCGTAATCTAGATGTTACAGGTGTACCTCTGCTCAGCCCTTCAGTGAATAGAAGCATGATGTTATGTTATGACTTAACCGTTACTCACTTTTTCCTGCCAATAGCAATTAATCTAAACTTATGGTTGACTCTTGCGCATGTCGCGTCATCGATTCCCGGTGCCCAGATGCCTTGAACAGCCTAAAATATAAAAAAGAAACAAAATAATCAAAGTTCTTTTCTTTGTTAACAAAAGTAGTCCTAGCAGACCACCTTTCCTTTACGAGTATAAATAATTCAGGTGATGGACTATAATACTTTTCAACTCGTAGCACAAGACTGGAGCACGCACAGAACTGGCTTTGGTAGTCCCACTGCCACTGCCTATCACACAGGGGGATCTGGCTTGAAGAAGAGCGAAGCCATACGGATGCCTTGTGACGACTGAACGTTGACAAACCGTCGTATTTCATACGATTATGCCATACGGTGCGGTGCAACGTCGTCCATTGACTTAGCGCAATTACAGCGCTGCGCAGACGCAACGCATCCGTGTGACTTCGCTCCATTACAGTTGCCGGCATTTGTCTTGAGCGCTGATCCTTAATTACTTTAAGCGATTTTGGACCTTACTACTGATACAATATAACGCGCACCACTCCGTCCAGATTTTAAGGGCCGTCGCCTACTGGCGGCACGGCACGCCAAGGTATTTTAGTCAGCGCAAATGATTTGAGATCTTATTTTATGATGCTTAGCGTTCACATTTCGGTTTGCCTCGGCATGCCAGAACGTGCCAAAGGATGCCAAAGCAGGCTGTGGCGTATCAATGAAATGTGAACGTTACCAGTGTTAAATAAGATTCGAAATCATCTGTATTACAAAAATTTCTTGCCGTGCTGTGCCGCCAGTTGGCACCGGGCCTAAGTTAAATGCCGGCAACTCTACTTTAGATGTGCATATAAAGGAAACTATAAGGTAAAAATGAAACACAGGAATTTGAATTTTGTGGGGCTCAATAGCGTGGGGGTCTAGTACATCACAACACTCGGTTTACAATTCTTACCATTAGATCTGTGTCCACTAATATCTGAGATTGTGAAAATATGTTTTAATAAATATTTCATTGCCGATTGTATTTCTATTCAAATTCTATTACTTCAAATTCGCACTGCCAGATTCTAACAGAAACAAGGTCATACTTAAAGTGACAAGCAAACCTCTAGGGGAGATTCATTATTATTCTCAAGTTCAATTATTTAACTTTTTGCATGTTCATTTGTTTCAAACACAAATATGTCTGTCCCGCGCATTTGCGATTTATTTTCCAAACTAGTATAATGCTGAGGGTAATCTAATCCTAATACAGTTCAGTTTCTGCATCTTTAAACTTGTTATGTCTACGTACCTACTTATTTTACCTAGATTTTTCTTACTTTTTTTTGTACCTTATGATTTACATTATAAATTCTAGTTAGAAACACATCCTTAAATCAATGCCTGGAAAATCATATTGTGAAAACTTGTCACTGACTAAACCTTCATTTTAATTTGGTACTCCATATTTGGCCGTAAGCTTTCCAAAAAATAAATATATAAAGAAAACGCTGACAAAATTTAGGAGAAATTAAGTATTTTCATACTCACATTCGGATCAAACTTGAGGTTAGGCGCCGTTAGATACGCCGCCCGGCCATCATTGAGCGTTATCCCAAAACCGCACACAAGCGGGGAGTATTCTATGTCGTTTACGTGCGTATTGTCTTCTAATATCGGCTCAGCTGAAATGGTCAGCAGAAAAAAATATGTACAATGCTAAATAAAAATTAACCTTATTAGACATACGCTAAACCAATCTGTCAAATTTCTTGCAAAAAAATAAGGTTCATGTTTAATTGGGAAAATTTGTCAGTTTGGGATAGCTTGATGTGCTAGAGTATATTCGTACGGTACATATTTTACGATAAAGAGCTATTTATAGCGAGGCATGAAGGCACTTATTAAAACAGAGCCAGATGATCCTATCACTCTCCTCCAGGAGAGCGATAAGGCCACCAGCACTGTTCGCAAACAAAAACGGACATTCCGTCCTCGCCGCCGAGGCCCGTCGCGACGACCCCGTCAATGCCCCCCTCCCGACCCTTTGCTAGAGCCAGCCCGCGAAGCTGAGCCGATTAATGTTTAAAATGTCCCTAAATAATGGAACAATCAGATCCAGCCTGTCCCTTGCTGTCCTCTTCAGCGACGTCCTAAGCCGAGGTTCGTACCCCGCAGGGGGTGCCCTTAGCGATAGTCGCTTAGCTTATAAGTTTTTATGCCTGGCTGGAGGCCTTAATTTTAATTAAGCCCCCCACAGGAAAGTTCGGTTGAGCAGTAAATATCCCTAAAGGATAAACTGCGAGATGCCCATTCCAAAAAAAAAAAAAAAAAAGCACTTATTAAAAGGACCTTGGACTGAATAATAGGCTGATTGACTGACAAAGGCAAAAGGTAATTTATAAAGGTTATTTTATTGTTATTACTCTATAATAAGACGATCCCCAGCATACACTTAAAAGGAAAACTGACTGGGAATTTGTGTACCATGCAGGCTAGATAGAATACATGTCCTCAACAGCCAAGGGGGACTTCTAATCGCCACCGGGGAGAGGTTGTCTCTCGCGGCAACACCAATGTATCACACAACGTAATGGTGACGCCGCGTGGCAGTTCCGAACTATCCTCAGTGGCGACTAGACGTAACCCTTGGTTGTTGAGTGTCTATCGGTTTTTGAGTACTTTGTAATTGACTCCACACAAACGTCTTACATGTCTCTTTCGAGTGACGGTTTTTTTTTTGGAATGGGCATCTCGCAGTTTATCCTTCAGGGATATTTACTGCTCAACCGAACATTCCTGTGGGGGGCTTAATTAAAATTAAGGCCTCCAGCCAGGCATACAAAACTTATAAGCTAAGCGACTATCGCTAAGGGCACCCCCTGCGGGGTACGAACCTCGGCTTAGGACGTCGCTGAAGAGGACAGCAAGGGACAGGCTGGAACTGATTGTTCCATTATTTAGGGACATTTTAAACATTAATCGGCTCAGCTTCGCGGGCTGGCTCTGACAAAGGGTCGGGAGGGGGCCTTCGAGTGACGGGTCGTTGACCTTCCTAAAATATGGTTGAGCTACGCAATAACTGCGTGCCTTCTGTCGGGACAGCTCTACTCACACCTGCAATGGCTTTTACTTAAAAACATCTTTCCTGACTGTGTCTTACATTGTTGGTCTTGAGTTGGTTTTATCATTTCTCTAAGTATGTAAACCTAGTATTCAAATATTGACTTTAAATTATAGTGTCAAAGTGTCTGAAAATATTGACTTACAGAACGACATACACTCGTAATATCACTCTACCAAAGCACGCAAAGAAGGGTGCAAACGCGAATATGTTTAAAATAAAATAGGTATAAACCTGTTTCGTTGTCTTACGTAATAAGCAGACACAAATCACAAATGCATTAACTATTAATATTATATAAGGGCCATAAAATAGTTAATCTATTATTTGAAGTAATTTTCCGTCAGCAATAAGTAATTTACTTAGCCTTGAAAGTCTATTCCCAGCCCGATTGTGAAATGGGTGAGAAAAACATACTTAAATAATTTCCAAAAAAATCTTGGCATATGCAAAATTAGAACTCTTATTTCGTTACCTTTAGAAACCTGTTGGTTTATAGAGAATGGTATGCGTCCGAGGTCGAGGCAGTAGTCGCGGTTCTGAGAACCATCCCAACGGTACCGCAGCAAGTGGGCTCTGGTAGTACATACGAGAATCTCTGTGCCTGATATACAGCACATGCGAGTAATATGTCCATCCCAAACCAAGACTTCTTTTAACTGGAAGGAAGATTAAATACCACTGACTTATTTTTCATTGAAAGTTTTTAAGCATGATAAACCAGGATAAAAAGAAACAAAAAATCTATTTGTAAGTAGGAATCATTCTGTAATGTCTATGTTAATTTATGTATGTTTATATCATTGTGATATATCTTGCGAATAACTGCCCACCATATTATAATGAATAAATTAGTTTCTATAAATTATATATATGCATATAAGAGTAATTTACCGTTACTAATGAAATCAGTACTTTTATTGCTGAGTAAGTAGAACTCTCACTTTTTTTAAGTAGTTTCTGCTATCTATGCTAATGCCTCGTAGTTTATGATATGAATATTTAAAAAAACTCTCTCACTTGAATATTTCTCAGAATTTATTTTTAATTTAAAATTGTACTGAGAATTATTGCGTACAAAGAAAAAAAAAATGTGCCGGTTTTCATTGACTTCTAATTAATTAACTTAAAAAAACAATTTCCTGAAGTAAACCATTTTTTCCAGCATTGCCCCACACTAGAAATTTCTCCTGTGGTCGAGGGTGCTATAACAAACATTTTAACACACATACACAAACAGCCAGACACAACACAAAGGAAACAACTACCTGTAGGCCATACAGATATTTGTTCTTGCATATTTATAGTTTTTCTGTAATTGTAGTTACCACTATCAAGGTGGATATTAATGGTATGTGTGAATTTTAAATGTATAAAACACAGTGAAATGATCAATACTTAAATAATAAAAATATTACCAAAGTAATTTTCAGTGACGGTATAACTTCTTTAACAAATAGCTCAGCAGAGTCACGTCTCAGGCTTGCCGTGGGCGGGTCATATTGTTGGTATGCTGTCTGCTCACTGTGAGCTTCTACATTGTACAGAATTAGATGACCTTCTGATGTCTGGAAAAGAATAGTTGAAGTCATGAAGTTAGTTTATTCTATTAAATTGATAGTTATTTACATGTAGTAGTGAACCTGATGTAGAATAGAATAACCGTCTACAAGTTTGCCTTGTATAAAATCATTTATAATTTTTTAGAATAGAAATAGATACTTAAGTTATTTTGTAAGATTTTATGGTGAAGAGTAAATTTACATCATACAAACTTACAAATAATAACTTTAAGAGCTATATAGAGTGTTATCACTAAAAGCAATCTCTCACAGACCACTTTCTTGTTTTTTTTTTTTATAAAAACAAAGGAAAATCTAGGAAGTTTTCCTTTGTGGTGGATGCGTTTACAAAATTATAAATAAATTACACTGCTTTTTGATATCTAAATTAATAATCAACTAAGGTTGTGCTTTTGTACTCACTGAAATGCATATCATAGATGAGTCCGGTTTCCACTCCACTCCAACATTGACTCCGAGTCTCTGGAGAGATTCTGTACTCCTCTTATGGTACACAATGGGGACAGTTGGCTAGAACATAGAGATTAAGATGATGAGGTACACTTCCAAATTCAAATATTTATTGAATAAGATGTTTCATTTGGAAGGTCGACAAAATCAAAAATTTACTGCTGTTACTGCAATGATACCGCATTTGCCTTTAACTTCATAGTTATGAATGCAAATAAAGAAAATTTGGAAAATCCAAAAGTGTACGCCTCATAATCTCATTTTTCACTTCTTCATATTTTTCTAGTTTTTTAATAATTGTAATTAAACAACAACGAATTACACAGAGATTTTCAATAGCAAAAAGCGCGCTGTGATTATGAAGTTTTAAAAAAAAATTAGTTTGATACATTAATTTTTACGATCGTGAGAGTGCCATAGATCCATACGGACAGACATCCGGACGTCCTCGAACATTTTTGTATATTTTTTTATTTACTTTAAACATAATAATTGTTTTTTTAAAAATATGAAACAAATGTTTTTTCTTGATATATGTATGATAATATTATCCTATAAGTGCATTGTGAGAAAAATACAGTCATTTTTAGTTTCGAAAACTCCTTGACTTTCATTTATCGGGAGTAGAGCATCACCTCAACGCTTTGCTTATGAGGCGTGCAATAAATATAAACATTCTTTATTTATTATTCAATAACAGTAAAACAACAAACATATTACTATGATACATTGCTGGTTCAGAACTAAAACCAAGATTATTAAACAAAAGATGCATACAATGCAGTTACATACACCAAAAATTAAAGAAATGTTTTAAACTGATAATAAAAAGATATCATTTCCAGATAAAGACATTTACAATGATTTCTAATTAATTTTCTAATCTCAATAAATCACTAATAACATTAAATTGGTACAACACTCACATTTAATTCGTTTATGAGATAATTTTAGTACATACTGTCAACAAGGTTGAATGTGTTTAGTTCTAACAAACTACATATTAAACAACCTTGTTCAATACTAAGCATTACTTTAAACTAAATTCAACCAATCTTATTGGTTTAAACGAGTTTTAAGTAATGCTGAGTCTTGAATGGGGTTCTGTAATATGGGCCTCATTATGACCTCAATGTTTACACAAAAATAAACGTACCTTACAAAACCATACTGCGAGGCAGTCATCGCTCAATGAAACAAACAATATCTTGTCTCTATTCGAAACGATTTGTTTTATAATTTGATTATCTGCACCCAGATTTTTCAGAACTTTGGGCCATCCTATTGGAAAGTACATCTTGATTATAAAACATTTGCCACTTTTGGGAAATACAGTTAAACACTAGACATGTCGATGGAATTGTGCCACTATTGTCTGTTGTAAAATAAGAAGTTCTGATATGATTTGATATAAAAATTTTATAGAGCTTGAGGTGAGCTTCCCAAAAACGTCAACACAATTCGCCACTGTGTGTAATGTCACCAAATGACACATGACACAATCAAAGATGCATTGAAGTTGGAACGTTCGTTCGGTAATCAGTCATTTTATTACGTTCCAGATATTTATTTCCTGAATATTTTAGCTATATGCAGCGAATCAATTAATCAGTTGAGCAGTTTATTTTAACAATAGTGTCGCCATCTATCTATCCCCGCTAACCAACAGGCTGCGGAAGCCCCAGGACCCCCAGGCTCATGGGGTCCCGCGGCCTCCATGAACGACGTTCGATAAACTCTTACAATATCCTATGTGAATAACAGTCAAGAGCGAGTTGGACTCACGCACCGAAGGTTCCGTACCATCATATTTAAATAAATATACGCCTATATTCGTCAGAGAATTTTAATACTGTGGTGTAGAATAAATTGCAGTTTTAGGTCAGTGCCACCACTTGATCGATAATGCAATAATGTAATTTTTGTTACTAGTTTTTAAAAATTTCTATCACATAGAATAATTTCAGATTTTAATACAATGTATGTTTGTTTGTTACTCCTTCACGCAGAAACAGCTGAACGGGTTTGGATGAACATTATGAAAGTATCTCATATCATGAATTAACACATAGGCTACTTACTAGTACTACTTATTTTGAAAAGTGAAGTATTCCCGTGGGAATTTTGAACCGTTTCATAGTATCTACCTAACCGCGGGTAGGGGTGTTATTCCACCAGTTGCACTACGTTGCTAAACTTCGGATCTGTTACAATCCCACTAATAGGATCGTTCGATTTTGCATAGCTTAAAGTTCAATTAAGCTTTTTTTTTAAGAGCCCGCCGGAGGCCGCTCGCAACTGCAATTCGAATCAAAATCAAAAATCTGTCAAAATATTGCTATCTCTGTTTCACATTTCCCCGCGCGTTGCTAAGCCGCGCGTTGCCGAGCCGCGCGTTCCCAAGCCGCGCGTTGCTTGACGCGCGCGTGTGTGTGTGTGAATAGTGTTTACTTAGACGTATTTCTTTTTAGTATTTATCATGTTCATTATTTGCTTTATTTTTGTAAGTTACTTCTGGCAATCGTTAGTGTATGAGCAGAATAGTAATGCGTTCTTAGGAAATTTAAGCCTAGATTTTTAGATAGAATATTTAAAAAGCTAGGCTTTGTAAAAAAAAATATATTCTGCTGATTTAGCGAATAAATAGACGCCTGAAAATCTGACATATAAATACCTACCTATATACTCACGCCCGCCATAAGTTTTACGTCCCCAGGATAAATAACGGTATTCTCGGCTAAGAATGATAAAAATAAAAAAACAAGAATTTCCAAAGGTACACATTTTTTTTTGTTAACATAAATTGGTTAGTAATAGAGATTGTTACATTGATTTAAAAATATATAAATCGAAACGGTATTCTTCTCAAATCGTGTAGGGTTATATAGATATTTGATAAACTTATCGTTTTTCTTTATGAATGACTCTTTTACGTTTTCAAATATATACAATTATGACATATGACTAACTATATGCATATTTACAAAAACAATATAAAATAAAAAGTGAATTTGTATGCCACCTGGACCACGCGAAGAAGATCAGAGTAATTGCAATAAAATGAACATTTATTATAGGCAATATCATCTTGATATAACGCTACAGAATTAAATATAAAATAAGGTAGATTCTCTACCTACTGAGACGTTCCTGATCATTCATATTCTCGTTTAATTTGGTGAGGAACTGCCGATAGTAAATATTTAAACATTTAGTTAAATCATTTCTGAGAAATATTACATGTGATGTATGGTTACTCATCTCACAGGACGGTTACTTTCCTTTTTTTCCCGTATTTTCATCTGGGTACTGGTCAGGCCATAAGCGTTTTCTACTCGATCGTTGTGACTCTGAAAATATTTGAATCAATAATATTAAAGTCGATTTACAAAACAATGGTGAGACCTGCCGTCTTGTATGGATCAGAATGTTGGGTCGCAAAAGGGATGAATGAAAAGTTACATGCAGCTGTGATGAGAATGCTGAGGGGGATGTGTGGTGTTACGCGAATGGATATAATAAGAAATGAGTATGTAAGAGGAAGTCTGAAAGTGGTGCCTATGACCGAGTAGTGGTGTGGAAATCGGCTGTCATGGTATGGGCATGTAATGCAAAAAAAAAATGAGGACCATGTTGTGAGGAAAGTTTTGAGTATGAATGTGCAGGGTTACAAGAGTAGAGGGAGACCAAAGAAAAGATGGATGGATTGTGTAAAAGATGACATGGCTAGAAAATAGGTGACTTTAGAGATGACGGTGAGTAGAGATGTATGGAAGAAGAAAACATGCTGCGCCCACCCCAAATAAATTGGGATAAGGACAGGAGGAGGATGAATATTGAAGTCGATTTACTAGTTCTGTTTCTCGATAAGAAGATTATAAGGACATAGCCAGTTATCTAATTAGTATAAGGGCTGACTGCCCAGGGTAAGGGTCACCAAGACAGAACACAAGTATGAACGTCTAATATAAACGCTAAATTAAAAAAAATAAACCAGAACGATTTAGAACTTTTCTTTTACCAGAGTTGTATGTACCTAATAATAATAATTTAAATTCTTATTTTTAATTATACAAAACAAAGCCAGTTGTATGGTGCCGATCATACTCGAAAGCATCTTCAGTCTTCACTTAGAAGGCTATGTATAGTCACCTGCACTTAGTGGAACAAAAAAGTGGTGACTTTTATTGATCGTCATTATTTTATGGTTATTGCCATCATTTATATTTAATAATATCTGATTAGAAAAAAGTTGAAGAAAGGAGTGGAATTCGTAAAGTTTATTGGGAGTTATAAATAATATGCATACGAGGAAAGTATGCTCAAAAAGTATGCGAAAAAAGGCATACCTTTTTTTGCCTTAATTTTTTAATTTAAAACAACAACAATAATATCAACTCGTAACAAAAACTAAATTTAAAAACAATAACAATAACTCTTTAACATAAACACAACAAAAACAAAGGGTACAATTTTCGTGCACGCAAGTGTAATCGGGAGTTCGGGAGGCAACTGTCGACTGTTGCACTAATCGCGCGCTCGTATTGACGTACCTCATACCCCGCGTCCCGCTTGACTACCAAAGAGACCTAAAAAACGACTTGTGCGCATCTAACGACTCTTGCCAAGTTACATGCCGATAATTATACCTATCGGTAAAGAAAGTAAAAATGATCCGTAGCTAGGTATTTTCTTGGTCTGAGTTTAAAAAAATGAAAACAAAAAGGTAGGTCTATACTTACTGCGAGATACATCCCAACGTTCGGAGTCCATGTAGGTAACCTGGGTATCACAGAGTGCATCCCAATCATGGTGGTCCTCGGGAAGAAGTTCGCCGTCTCTACGCGGGAGTAGTGCGATCGATGGTCCTTTATGGAGCGCCTGTTTGGTCAAATAGACTGTCAGGCGTAAGACTCTGCAGGATCAAAATCAACAGCCTGCAGCGAAAACTGGCCATTCGTATCGCACGAGGATACCGAACAATATCTTTTGAGGCGGCAACTCTCCTGGCACGTTTTCCACCGCTGGATATTCTGGCGGATATGGACGCTATCGTCTATAACCAGATTCTTGCGTGCATAGTGGCAAATCGCTATTGTGAGAGTGAGGCGGCAAGAACAGCGACACGTGCTCGAACAGTGAAGTGAGCGGCTACAACAGCCACAATTTTCGCGTAAGCGTATTGTCGAAGCCTTCCTGATACACTTCGAAGCTTGGCTGAAAAGAGGGGAGCGCATCTCCTACAGGCTGACTCAGGTGCTGACCGGGTCCAAGGACGACGGACTTGGGGACGTCCGTCGCCCTCCACACATCAGGACCCGAGATGGCGGCGCCTGACGTCGCGGGGGTCGGTGTGAGATGGAACACCGGGGTGGTTTTTAGTCAGTAAGAGTCTGACAGACCCGTTCGCCCCCCAGGGTGGAGGACATCCATGAGGATACTCCAGCCGGAATAAAAAATAAAACTGCAGACTTGGTTGCTTTGGTGAGTACCTGCATAGGATTGGGCGAGAGATGACGGCAAATTCCCATCATTGCAGCGGTTTGGATTCTGCGCCTTACTTTGGAGGAATTCCCTGCATGGGCCTCAGAGCGACGAATCCTTGTTGCCAAGATCGGGCGAGACTTGTCGCTGCCATTAGAAGTGACGGCTATGCTGGCAGAGAGCGATAACTGGAAGGAAATGGCTTCCTTCTGTGAGACCGTGATGGTTCAGAAGGAGGCCGCCGAGAGGGATCGTGAGAGGGCTGATCCTACTCGGAGAAGAAGGCGCCGAGGAGGCAACCGCCTCGACGCCTAATACGTCGAAACCCCGCCTGCATCAATTAAGGCAGGTGGGACTTTGAGGTTGCGAGTGCTCAGAGTGGGGACTCTGTCCGCCTACATAGTGATCTCAGGGAAGACGGTGGCACAGCGGTCACTTGCTGCCTGCCATAAATAGTGAAGCTATGGGGAGATCCTACAGTCTCCTCAGGGATGGGCCCTGACAGGTGTTGCACAGAGGGGGCACCAGGGTGGTCTTATAAGAGGTTACGGGTGCCTCTTTCCGCGAGCTGATGGTGACCACCGGGGTGGTTTTGGTTAGGTAAGAATTCCATACTCCCCGGTCTTGTCCCCAAAGGCCGGTCGCCTTTTAAAGGTTTCCCCCCGATATACAAAAAAAAGATAACCTGGGTATATTCGTATATATTTATTTTGTAACCTACATTTAACCAAATCGTAAGCAAATATCGAAGTCCGTAACAACTGTCACTACAACGTCAATACATCAAAACTGTTCTGTCACGCGGCCTGCGCCCCGCACCCCGCTCCAGCTTGATGCGATAGCACGACTAGACGGTGAACATTTGGGATTAATTTGAATGTGTGCCGTAATACCAAAAATGATGTATGAAAACTCAATGCTTTTCCATACATTTTGTTTACATTGTGAAACTTAACAATATAAGTCATGTTTAGAAATAAGCAATATTAAAAATATTACCTTTCTTAATATAGAACAGATGAGATGAAAACGTCTTGTTTAAAGTGAGAAATTCAATAGGTTTACAATTCGTTTTGGATAAGTATTTTGCAAAACAAATCAAATTAAAACCTAGGTTAGTACTGTCTTGTTCCGAAAAACATCATAGAAAGGTGGAAATGTGCTCGAACTGAAAATGATTTTGGTATTACGTTTGTATGGAGAATTCGTCGTCCGCCGGCCCCTTAAGGGATAGTGTACAAAAAATGGAAGCTACGGGTGCGTGCTAAGAATGGGACCTAGGGACATGGGCGTAGCCAAGGTGGGGCAAGGTAGGGCGCTTGCCCCACCCTGGAACTGACCTGTAAGGTACATAACTAAACCTATAAAAAAAACAATCTAGGTACTAACTATAACACTTAATGTCTGTAAGAAAGTTCACACTCGACAGTTGACACAAAAAAAAATGCGAAAACCGCGCGCGATTAAAAAGAATCATTGACACATTAAAGAAACATTGTGAAAATAATAATATGAAGTAAGTAAGTTAATACCTAAATTAAATAAACAACCTATAATACCTATGTGTAATTTTGTTTACCTCTAAATTGCCTGAAAAACAAATCGCCATACGCCTAGAGCCCAAATACAGTACAGTATGGATAATCGCGACGCCCCCGTTAGGGGGCGTGGCAGGCGGTCACGGGGCTTCGCCCCCTTCCCGCAGGAGCTTTACGTTGGCCTGTAAATACGGGCCCCTCGTTGGGTGGCCTATAGGCGCGGTTGGTGGCGGGGTTTTTCCCGCTTGTGTGATGGTTGAATGTGGATTTTCCCGTGGGCGCGCCGCGACACTGTAGCATGTCAGACGCTGCTGGGCAGCGCCGCAGCTCAGTGCCGCTTTCTTCACGGCATCACGGGTCTACCCCCACTGAGTGAGACCCCCAGTTACCTGGGGGAGGCCCGGCGGCGGTGACCGTGATGAGTGCCGACATGAGTGTGTGGGCGGTATTGTAATTGTCCCGTACCACCGGTGCGACGCGTGAGTTTGGGCGCATGTGGAGTCGCGCTTGTGTGAGTCGAGAGTGTGAGTTACCTATGTTAACTTAGGCAGCTACACACCCTCTCTGTTCTGCGGAAGCCACAGAGAGCGATGGCCGTTAGAGTCATCAGGGGATATCGCACGATTTCCTGCGAGGCGGCTTTGGCACTGGCCGGATCCCCGCCCTGGGACCTGGAGGCGAAAGTACTCGCGTCACTGTACCGGTGGCGCGAGGAAGCGCAGGCGCGAGGCGAGCGACTGACGCAGCGACACATGAAGCTGCGTCAGTCCCAGCTTCGCGAGGTCGTGGTGGCGAAATGGCGGGAAAGGCTTTCACGCCCTACCGCCGGCCTCGTCACCATCGAGGCGGTCCGGCCGGTGCTCGATCACTGGCTCGGGAGAAGGCACGGCTGCCTGTCGTTTCGGGTGACGCAGGTGCTCTCGGGGTATGGTTGCTTCGGGAAGTACCTGTGTCGCATAAACAGGGAGCCGGACGCCCGGTGTCACCACTGCGCCGACTGCCGGAGGAGCCACGCCGTGCCCTCGTTGCGGAAGTAGGCAGGGACCTGTCCCTGCCGGCCGTCGTGTCATCGATGGTTGGCAGCGAGGAGGCCTGGAACGCGGTGGTGTCCTTCTGCGAGACGGTTATCTCGCAGATGGAGGCTGCGGAACGGGAAAGGGAGATATCTTCCTCCAACCCGGCCCGCAGCAGACGCACCGGGCGTCGGCGGAGGGCGGACAACGCCCTCTTCCAGCCCCCCTAAATGGG
The DNA here is from genome assembly GCA_905147745.2 of Phlogophora meticulosa. Classification (NCBI taxonomy): domain Eukaryota; kingdom Metazoa; phylum Arthropoda; class Insecta; order Lepidoptera; family Noctuidae; genus Phlogophora; species Phlogophora meticulosa. The sequence continues at coordinate 4,785,582 of LR990534.1, forward strand.
TCTAGGGGCGACGGACTTGGGGACGTCTGTCGCCCCCCTAACACCAGGACCCGAGGTGGCGGCGCGTACCTAGTGTTCCACGCACGCCCCTCTTAGACGTCGCAAGGGGAGTCAGATACCTCACTCCCCCCCTCGACCTGAGGAGGCCTGCATAGGCGGGCTGGCACTAGCTGGGGGTTGCGGAAGGATCGTACGTTCCCGCGACCCCCGGCGTTGGTGTGAGACGGAACACCGGGGTGGTTTTTAGTCAGTAAGAGTCTGACAGACCCCTTCGCTCCCCCAGAGCGAAGGACATCCATGAGGATTTTCTAACGCGCACCAAAAAAAAAAAAAAGGCATCTACACACTCCCTGGTGAGAATGGTCTGTGGAGTAGTAGTGTAGGGTTAAGCCGCGTGTAAACTGGAACGGCTTAACCGAGCGTCAAGTCCGGTGGGGTGGGGGCGTCGCCGTCCGCAACTAAGTCGCGGGGCAGACGCCTCGCGTCGGGTGGCCGCGCGTGCCATGGCGCTAGATGCTTGACATGGGGCCAAGCAGAGGCGTCGGCACGCGGGAACATAGCCTTCGCAAGGCGCCGCACTAACTCATCCAGGCTCTCAATCCCGAGGTCGCGCTGGATGACCTGGTTCCTCACGAAGCGAAGAGCACCGACGATCGTCCGCAGCGCAAGGTTTTGTTGCGCGCGGAGCAGCTTCACGTGTGACTCGCTCGCGAGGGCAAGCCATGCTGGCGCCGCGTACGTCAGTATTGGGCGCACATAGGTTTTATATACGCCCAACTTGACGCGCAGCGGGAGGCGGGACGAGAGCACTGGTCTGAGTAGGGAACTGGCAACCCTTACCTACGCGACGACGTTGCGGACATGCGGCCCCATGGTCAGCCGACGATCGATCGTCACACCCAGGTATTTAGCCCGGGGCGACCAGTCGATGTCGGCTCCGTGTAATTTCAGGGGTGGTGGGAGTGGCACAAACCCTGTGATAGCCTGCGTCTTACCCACGTTGACCGACAGCCTCCACTGCGACAGCCAGTCCGGGAGCAGATCTAGTGCGCGCTGCATTTTGACCGCCGCGTACATCACTACCTCGGATTCATTGAGGTAGTGATGTACGCGGCGTCGTCAGCGTACAGCGCGAGAGTGGCGTCTGCTGTGGTGGGGATGTCCGTCGCCCTCCACACATCAGGACCCGAGATGGCGGCGCCTGACGTCGCGGGGGTCGGTGTGCACATCTCTGGTGGAAAAGCAGCTTAACACTGCGTGGTGCAGCTAGTTTTAGAATATTATGTAACATTCGTTTGATGTAGGTAATATAATTATAGCATAGCAGATTTATCAACTTTGCACCTTTCAAGTATTTATTTTAGTTGGGCCCCCTATTTCATTTTTGCCCCAGGGCCCTTTATTACATAGCTACGCCAATGTATTACGCTGTAACATTTACAGCGTGCTACAGCAACATCCGCGACATCGCTACAGTCTGAATTATGAACTACAGAATGTCAAAGAGAGCAAGTCAATAAAAAAAATGTATTTTTATTGACTAGGTTAGAGACCTAACCACCCACCTTTCTAAACCCGTAATAAAATATGCAGAAGATTTTTTTTAATGGTTGTATTTTCTAATTATCTCTCTGGAGGAGGGAGATCCAACATAAATAAAACATGGTCAAAAAGGTCATTAAAGTTCTTGCTTCCAATTGCTAATAATAAATCAGAAGATTCCAAACTTCTTTTATGAAGTCAAATTTTTATACGAGGTAGTATCACAAATTGACCAATATACAAAAAAAGCATGCTAATCAGAGCTAAAAATAAATAGTTGTGGTGTACCTCAGGGAAGCGTATTAGGGTCCGCATTATTTATAATATTTATAAATGACCTTTGCCTAAAACATTGTACACTGTTTGCTGATGATACTACTCTCACGATAAAACCTTCAAATAGAAATGACTTAGGAACTGACACTAACAATTAAATACTTTAAGCAATGCAATGGCTGGAATCTAATGATCTAAATAAAAAAATAATAAAAAAATATGTTTATTTCTTCACTTAAGTATATAACTATGTTAGGTTTGGAGTCACCTTTTAAGCGAAGATTCGCTTGTATTAGTTGGTTCCGCTCCTCCAGTTTACAATAATTCTATAGATGTGTGGGAAATAAGCAGAAAGATTATTTTAAAACTAATTAATATTTTATAAATTATATTTCCGTAAGGGAGCGCACTGGGTGTCGAGTATGTTTGTGAGTATGTGTATGAGTGTGAGTTCGTTTGTGTAAGTGTATGTTTGTACGGGTGTCGGGATGTGTGTTAGATATGTGGTATGTGTAGCGTGAGGGTGTATGGGTATGGTGTGTATATGTGATCAAATTACGAGTATGTGTGTTTCTTAGTTATTTGATCTTGTGTAGGATATCTTCTATTTCTTCGTAACTTTTACTCTTTAGCCATGCAGTAAGTGTTTTTTTGCAGCCGTGGTATGTCTTAGAGTAGATGGCACATTGTGCATTGAGAGCGTTATATTAGGTCTTTACCTATGAAATTGCCGTTTTGTATGAAAAAATTTAAATGAATTTTTTTCATGTATTTTTTATTTGTATTAATCGAAGTAATCACCCATGCAATCAATGCATCTTTGCCAACGCAGTGGCAGTTTATTGATGCCCTTCTTAAAGAAATCAGCTGGACGGGAGGCAACAAATTCTTCAAAGGCATTTTGTACTGCCTCTCGGGTATTGAATTTTTTTCCCGCCAAGAAGTTATCCAAATTCTGGAAAAAGTCTGTAGGCGCAAGGTCTGGTGAGTAGGGCGGATGACGGAGAGCTTCCAACCCCAGTTCTTGCAACTTGGAGACCGTCTGCTGTGCAGTATGAGGTCGCGCGTTGTCGTGCAGGAGCAGCGGAGACGAGCGATTGACCAATGCTGGTTGGAGATGTGCCAGCTTCTCCCTACCTATTATATGCGGGGAAATTGTTTAATGAATTGCCTTGTAGCAAATGTAGTTTTCACTGGACAGTCTTCAGCTACTTTATTTTTCTCCTATTATGTGTCTTGGAAGTAATGAAGGGAAGAGATTTGTGTTTTTTTAATGCGATCTGCAGAACATAGAGTTTCCCAACAGACAAAAGGTTTGAGGTTAAGTACAAACTTTCTGTGGGGAATCTAATTGGTTTAAAGTACATGACTTTTAGTAAAGCTCTCTGTGCCCTCTCTGGGTCCAAAAATTTTGTTTTGGATGCTCCGCCCCAAATTGGCAAACAGAAGGTACGTAAGTATAGATTGACCCAGGGAGACATAAATTTGCTGAATGAGATCCTTAGTGGTCACGTGGCGAAGAGATTTGAACGTCCAAATTAATTTCCTAACTCTGTTCATTATTAGTTCTAGGTGCTTGTGCCACGTTAGTCTTTGATCAAGCATAACCCCGAGGTATTTAGTACTGGATACTTTATTGATTGTTAAACAAGAACAGGTGGTGTTAGTGGAGCTGGAGCAGGTGAAGATCTTGTGATGGCTGGGTACGGTTAAATATGGAGAAGCAGATGTAGTTGGTCTTTGAAATGTTCAAAGTTAAAAGGTTCCGATCGAGCCAGGTAGCTATTGTAGACAGACCACGTTCGGCGATGCGACTAACGCTGTCCCATGTTTCTCCCGAGAAAACAATTTCTGTATCGTCAGCATAAGAGAATATGTGAGCACCTTCGATACTCATGTTACTTAGGCTGTTTATGTAAATGAGAAACAGCGGCGGGCCGAGCACACTACCTTGTCCTACTCCGTAAGTCACTATTTCTTCGGAACTAGTGACCGATCCTATTTTAACTACGTACCTGCGCTCAGTCAAGTATTCCGTGAAAAGTGGTATTCCTCTTATACCAATGGCTTCTAGCCTCTGTAATAGCGTAGGGACAGAGACTGCGTCGAAGGCATTTTTTATGTCTAGAAAGACGGCCAGACACTTTTCTCTACTGTCCACTTTTTCAGTGACGATAGCTGATGTCAGCGCGAGGACCGCGTCTTCAGTAGACTTTCCTCGTCTAAAGCCGAACTGAGAGGGTGAAATTATTTTATATTTAGTTGAATATGTACTCAATCGTTGGTTTACGAGTAGTAAACCAACGATTGAGTACATATTTACATATTGTGTTGAGTACATAGTTACATATATGTACATATTGTTTCGACAATTTTAGACAGAGACGGGAGGACTGATATCGGCCTATAGTTAGACGGATCAGCTTTGTCACCAGCCCCTTATGTACAAGTGTTATGACAGCTTGTTTCAGTGCCGTGGGAAAGCATCCTTGTTCAAAACATAGGTTAATAAGGTGTGCATTTATTGGTGAAATAATGAACTTGGCAGATTTTAAAAAACTTACGGGGATTTTATCCCAGCCAGTAGCACTGTCTGATCTTAGGCTCGTGATTACGGTTGCTACTTTTTCAGCCTCAGAATTGAGTAGCACAAACGATGTGACCGGCGGGTTAAGGATGTTCTTAGGTATGTTGGGGTCGTTGTGATCCCGTCTCTTATGATTATTAATTATTTCGTCAGCAAGATGCTTTCCAACAGTTGAGAAGTATTCATTTACTTTATTCACCGCCTCAAAAGGGGTAGCGGCTGATTCCAGTAATTCTGTGTTTTGTGTCTTAGGTGGTTTTCGTTGGGTAATATTGTTTATTGTTTGCCATAGCTTTTTAGAGTTTTTGTGTATCTTATAAAGCTGTCCGCGGTCGTATTTACGTTTTTGTTTCTTAATGATGCTGTTGCAGTAGTTTCTGTATCTCCTATAAGTAATTTTTAGTATCTGATTATGAGGGTCTTGTTTTAACTTTTTTTGCATATTGTTGCGGTTATTTATACAGCGCAACAGACCTATGGTCATCCAGGGTTTGATTAATCTATTTTTTAGGGGTATTTTTATTACAACTGTACTAGCAGTGAGACATTTTTGTAGTGAAGTTATTAAGTTATTTATTAGTATGTTGGGGTTTGTTAGATTTAAGAGGTCATGAATTTTGCTACTTTTTAAGAGATCGAGTGAGTTTTCGACGTTAATTGAGGTTTTAGTTTTAAAAGATTTGTGTTTGGTCATCAATTCTGATAGTTTTAGGAAAATCATAGAGTGATCGGTGATAGTGGTCTCGATAATTACTATGAATGCTAATTTATTATTAGGTCTAAGTTTTAGAATGAAATGATCTAGACAGCATTTGTCGCGAGTGGGATGCGTATGTCCAGGTAGTAGGCCGTGCATTGCTAACATGTTTAAATAATTAAGTCGATTTGTTCTTTCGTATGATTGTTCTTCTTGCCTGTGTATTAAATTTATATTGAAGTCACCTGTAATAATTAAAAAATTATTTGAAGAGAGGGTAACTAAGTGTTGTGATAAGGAGTTTATGAAATCATCTGCATTTGTCTTTGATGGAGAGCGATATATCCCTATGACTATGAGATCAGGTTTAATTTCTACCTGTGAACAAGAAGCGTGAGTTAATTATATCTCTTTTATTTTATAGTTGTACCTGTTACTAACAAAGACAACGACACGTTGATCTACGTGTAAACATTGAAAAACAAAGCTAGTACAATTTCAAACACATAATTCTTTGGTAAAACCACCTCAAATAATCTACAATGATTCAGTTTTGGAACCCGTACCTTCAACCTTATTCTTGGTAGTAGTTATTGACGAAAAATTAAATTGGAAAGAACATAGAAATAAAATCTGCACTCGTCTTGACAAATTTGTGTTTGCTTTACGAAAACTGAGATAGCCCTCAATGCATACCACGGCTATGTTGTATCAGTGCTGCGTTAGGGCCTCGTGATATGGGGAAATTCAGAAGACCTTAACAGAGCATTCATTGCACAAAAGAAATGTGTCAGAGCTGTGTATGGAGCGGAATATCTAGAGCATTGTAAGCCATTATTTAAAGCACTAAAAATTCTTCTACTTCCTTGCCTATATAGTTTTGAAATTTGTATGTTTGTAAAAAGGTATTCGCACATGTTCCCATTGTATGAACACATTTATTTATTTATTTATTTAATACTTTAAGCACACAAATGTACAGAGGCGGACTTAATGCCATAGGCATTTTCTACCAGTCAACCTTTGGGTGATGCAGAGACAAACAGTGGCAGGTGCAATTTCTTAAAAGAAAAGTGAAAATAAATATATATTTATAAAATATATATATATATGTATATACATATATATTATTATAAACTATAAATATAATACCTACATAGAATATATACACAAATAAACATATATAAACACATACATAAACAATAAGAACAGTTAATGAGAAAACATTAGCGCTGTGATAAATAAATAAATAATAAATAAATATTGCTGGACAATCCACACAGCATCATCTAGCCCCAAGGTAAGCAGAGCTTGTGTTATGGGTACTAGATGACTGATATACTTAATACAATACATTACATATATAGATATTTTTATTATATATAGGAAATACCCAGAACACCCGGAACAAATATTTGTAGATCGTACAAACATTTGTCCCAAGGCGGGAATCGAACCCGCAACCTCTTGCGTCGCAGGCGGACCTTCGCCCGCCGCGCCACATCGGTCGACAAAATGTGATGATGAAACCTGCAATGTGGTGATGAAACCACTGCCAACTTCTTACGAACATGCTCACGCACTTTAACTTTGAAGGCCAATCGGCCGGTTGCCATCCTGATTTCCTGCAGGAGCGCATTCCACAGAGAAATAGCTTTGACGAAGAAAGAATTGTGGATGAAGTCAGTCGGGCATTGAAGAAGACGGTTATGGGAGGAACGCAGCTTTCTGTCGTGGTTGGTGCAAATGAACTGTAAATGAGGAGCTAGATAACTAGGGGAATTGGGAGAGACAAGAAATGAATACTAGGTGGTAAGCGCCCTTTGCTCTCGGCGCTGACGTATGGGTAACCACTTTAGAAGCGAACGATGTGCAGACACATGATCATATTTGCGCAGATTGAAAACAAATCGAATGCAGTTATTAAGAAGTCGGTTAAGTTTGTTGAGGAGATCTGCATTCAGGTCGTAATAGCACACATCACCATAATCGATAATAGGAAAGATTAAAGTCTGCACAAGCATTTTCTTAGTACTGGATGGTAGGACGTTCTTCAGACGATACAGAGCCCGCAGCGTCCCAGTAACCTTCCGGCTGACACTAGCAATTTGAGTGCGCCAGTTCAGGGTACTGCCGATGTGCAAGCCTAAGTTCTTAACGTCGTTGCTAAATGGCCCAAGCCAAGTTTCAGAGATCAGGATGGCGTGAACGTTGCTGTTATTGAACGCATTACGCATTGTACAACTCACTGTAGTGACTGGCAATGCTTTGAGCGTTAATGTGACACACATTAATCAACCGACTAATGTGAGAGTACACTTCTTCAAGAGTAAGAAACAAAAGCCCAAATAAATTACTTGCACCTAACCAGAGACCACATTTGTATGGCAGGAATTCCAATTGTATGGCAATTGGCAATCAAAATCTTGAACAGTTTACCCCCACCCATTAGAGTGTTACCCACTAATAAATACAGAAAAACAATATTTGCCTGACTGTTAGATTTCTTCTATTCAATTAATGATTTTATTCATTTTAAATTTTGACATTACAATATATCAATACTTTGTGTGTGTATGTATACCTTTTTTAGTTTCATTTTTTTTATTCCTTTTAAACATTTGATATTATGTTATTAGTTAAATTTGGCTAGACCTTTTACTTTGTAAGTTAGTTTGAATTACTTTTTTTTAATATTTCTACACCGGCAACGGTAGCGTACGTGAAACTTTTTTATGTTAAGACCTTAATGTACCATACACGCAGAAATAAATATTATTATTAATTATTAATTAATTTAAAAAAGTACAATGACAAACCAAGAGACCAGAAAGACCTTACGACACTATATTTTGGATTCCACCATACATTCTGTTTTAATTTGAGAAGTCAATTCAATAGAGCTATAAGATGCTATTATTATTTCTTCCATTCATAGTAATTTCAATAAGGCAGAAGAAAGTATAGGTCTAACCGAACATTATTTACAAAATAAGATTCTCCTATTAATAGTTCAGCCAAGTGCCTAGTGGTTCAAGCCTAAAAGGTTACCAAAGGTTACTTTTGCGCTTGTTCCACTGTGTATGTACATGGCTGATTTCTTTAATACTTTGTATCGAGAAAAGAAAAAAAGAAAAACAGAACCTAAAAGGTGTACTCCTTTAGTTTTAGTTTGGCAACACCGGGTTTTTAGCAATCCGATGCTAACAACAAAAAATACTTTATTTTCTTAAATACTATGAAATTAATCGTGATTGTTACACGATATTTCTTCGTTTGCTTTGAAAATAAATAATATGTAACTGTTAAAGTGGGTGAAGTTACCTTATTCCAACAACATGTCCGAGAATATGGATTCGCAGGGGAACCTCTGTTTAACTGAGGACGCATTTGATCAATTTCAAGCAATTTCAATGTATCAGGAAAAGGAATACATTACATTGCCTGCATTAGTATCTGCGAAACCTAATGAACCAGATCCCGGCGAGTTAAGTCATACTCGTTATGATGATAAGCCACTTGTAACAGTTGAAATTACCGAAAACGAAGTAAACAGCACATTCAATGACAACACGGAAGAGATTGAGTCCGAGATGAAGCAAAACACCTTCGATAATAGCTCTTACTCACAAAAAACTGCAAGCTTAGATGAAAAGAATGGTGTGAATAATTTAGACCATGACCATAAACCTCAGAATGTTCCTAAAAGAGGCAGAAAAAAGAAAACTGTTACAAAAGATGATATCAGTCTAAATTCCAACAACGTTATGATCCTCGGCTCAAAACCAAGCAATGATATTCAGGTAAACACTGAAGAATCTTCCCTAATAACTAGCACTGTACCTCGTAGAAGAGGTAGAAAACCCAAACCTAAAAATGTTGCTCCAGAATCTGTAATACCATCAGGGATTAATCAAGATAGTTTGAATATCTCTAGCTCACGCCTTAGTTCAGATCCAGAAACTTCTGATAAAGTCGCAAGTGTTAAGAGAAAGCCTGGTCGGCCACGAAAAAATCCTCGAAATATTTCTATGCCAATCACCACTGACAGAGACATCTCAAGTGAGCTGAGTGGTTCTGACAGCTATAGAGTGGATGATGTGCTATCTAAACGCAAGAGAGGAAGACCAAAAAAAATACAATCTGATACAAAACTTCAGAGTGAAATATTAAAACATACAGAAACACCAACAAAAGACCTCATAAGCTTAGAAGATTTAAATGGTACACAATTGACAAACACACAGGAAAGGAGCAAGGAGTTGTTTGAATTAGATATGTCTCAAATAGAAAATATAGACTTGGATAAGCAAATATTTAGTGGATCTGATAATGATGAGCTTGATGATATTACCTTAAATAAATTGAAAACGCGTCCCAAAATAACTAAATTGGCTGATGATAATACTAAAACTGAAGATGACAAGGCAATAAACATAGCAAATAGCAGTTCTGAAAATGCTAATTTATGTCCCTCACCAAGCAAGAAAAGAAACATGCGTAAAAAATTGAGTGGTAAGCTTACAAAACTATTAGGGGGCATTGGTAAGAGAGTTCAAGTAAAAACTTATGGCAGATCAAAGTCTATGGCAGCAAGGATAGTTTCCAAAAATGAATCTCATTCAGAAAGCTCCACTGTGGTTGCTAATGATAACGAAGATTGGTGTCTGAGTCAGTTGAAAGAAGTTAACACTGAAAATAATAACACAACTGATGATCAAGATGAAGAAGTTAATGTTGATACTCTTGAAAGCATTAGGGATGTCAATAAAACTCCAAAAAAGAGAAACAGTAAAATGGCAGTTATGGAAGATTTTGAATACAATATTGACAGTGTGACAGACAAGGAAGATAATGAAAATGAGACAGATGCTGATAATGCATTACTTGTGGTAGACACTTCTAAAAGACCTATTCGTCGAAAAGTTGCTAAATTACATTATGATGTAGAATCTGATGAGGATCCTTTTGCGAATGTTGAGTTATCTGAAGATGATGGTGAACCAGTGAGGAAAGGTAAACAATATTACTCTGATGATGAATATGTACCTGGTAGAAGAGGAAATAAAGATATAGATTCTACAGACACTGAACAGTCAGAGAGTGAATTGGTTAATACAACGCAGCTAAAGAGGAAAAAGTTACATAAAAAATCTGAAAATCTGTCTCCACGGAAGAAAGGAAAACTGGATCAGCCAATTCAGGATGTGGATAGTGATGATGTAGAAATGTGTGTAACACCTTCAACAGTAGGAACACCAACTGATGATTCCCAACCGAAAAAGTCAAAAATCTGGGGTTGTAGCAATGAGTTTGAAAACTTCCTTGCCAAAAAGATTCAAGGCACTAATTTAAAAATAAAAAAAATATCTGCATCTGCACCCTCTGAGAACAAAACCCTTGAAATACCTGTGCTAAACCAAGAATCTAAGAAGACCTTTGAGATGTGCAGCCAAACTACTATTATTAAAACTGCTTCTACTGCTGTTCAAACCACAACACCTTATGATATCCCCATGAAGGAGAAGATTGCTTTAAATGCAAAGCAATCAGAAAAAGCTTGTCATTTCCTAAATAGTATAGTGAAAACAACTTCTGAGTTAGGGACACTGATGACACAAAAATCTGAAGATTTTATCAAAAAGAAAATTAACACTACTCATGTTACTGACACCATGAAGATGGATTACTGTGTGAAAAAGTCATTCTTATTATTTAAACTAGCTAAACATAATCTAATGCAGATGGAAGAGGATCTTGCAAACCAATATGATGAATTTCTAAGAACTAATAATTTAGCAGCCTGCAGAGAACTACCAAAACAAATAGGGCCCTCGGCAAAACAAGCAAGTAGTGACAGTGATTGTGAAATCGTAGAAGAACCAGTCAAAACCACTTCAGAGAATAGATCTAAGGAAAAACCAAAGTTTAATCCTAAAACTGTGTTCCTCAACAAAGAACTTTCTATTAAGATAGCAAAAAAGCCATCTGACATCAACAAGAAACTTGAAATTAAGGGGCGCCATACTGTATGGATTAACGACACAGTGATGGTAAAAAAAGTAAAAAAGCCTACACAGTCTTTTTTAGCCCAGGACAGCCGAAATAAAAAACCTCCTGATAATAAAATTACAACTAAAATGGTAAGTGATTTTTTTAAGAATTATTACCATCAGAAATCAATATCAGTTTGTGCCCCTTTTATAACCACAGATTGGCTTAATGTGAGCAAAGAATGTGTGTGCAACTATTTTGTTGTTAAGCCAGTTCAATATAACAGTAACAATGATGTAAATTATTCTGGAAATGCAGGAATTAGCACAGAAAATAATCCCAGTACCTCAGAGACAGATAATGCAATAATGCAAATACCTAAAAAATCCATAGTAACATATCCAGAGACCCTTCTTAAACTGTGTTTACGGATTGTGAAAAATAAAATACATGATAACAGAAATGTTAAAGAAGTTTGTCACCAACACATACGAAATGAACTTACAGATGGGAAAGACCAGCCAATGACATTAGTCCAACAATGCCTGAGAGTCCTGACTGGTAGAGCTGTTAAAACAATGGAAAGAAGCCCAAGACCCGCAAAAGACATAATACTAAACATTAATGTACCACCTCTTAAAAGGCTCTGCCACCAAAGAATTGTGGCACTACTATCCAACTCAGGCAAAAAGGATCACAGAGAAGAACAAGAGTTTGCAGAAATAAGGTGTAGTACAGAATGTAATAATTTGATTTCCACCTGTTCTTCAAAATATTCATCGCCGTCAAGTAAGAAATATGAAATCAAGTCACTCTTGTCCTTATGTGTCCAAGAACTGGCAGAAATAAGTAATTATTCATTTGCCACTTGTTCGTCCAAATATTCATCACCATCAATTAAGAAAAATACAATCAAGACACTCTTATCCTTATGTGTCGAATTCATACAAAGAAAACATGTTATTGAATCAAGTAATATCATTAGTATTTTATTACCAAAATCATTAAAAGCTTTAGCTTTTGAGCAAGTCAAACAATTGGTGGATGGAGATATGGATGTTCCCTTGTCCGGAGCTAGTGAGATGAATCTAGAGCAGCATGATGATGGTATTATGATTGAAGGCTTAACAATAAATAGTGTAAATACATTATCAGAAGAAGCCTTCCTGAATCTAGAACATTCTCATACAGATAATCCAGATAGCTCGGAGTATTTAGATGACTTTAATGAAAATGAAGACCATTATGAGCCAGACTTTAATGAAATTGAGGGGGAAAACTCAATTGAAACTGAAACTAGTTGGGTATCACAAGTGCAAATGCAGGAACTTAGGTCATGTGTTAACACTACTAACGCAGATGTCAATGAAGGTGGAATGGCTTCAGTTGTTTCTCAAATCAAAGTGGAACCTGAGGACGACTTGCCTGACAATCCGACAGATTCACTGACTCCTGTGAAAATTGAACCAATTCATGGACCTGACGAAATGACAATCATACCAGAAATCAAGCCAGAAGTTCTAGATATTTTGGGTTGTGCACCAATAGATCTGCTCAGACAGAATAGTAGTAGTTACGATGTCGAGGCTTTCGAAAAATTTGCTGCTAAGAACAAAATTATGCACGAATTAAATTGCGATGATGATATCTTCACCCAAAGTTCGCACAGGATACGCAGACAACATGAACCTGATTATGAAGAAGATGATATGAGCATGAGTCTTCTAATCCCACAGACATACGAGCCTTTGACTATTGAAACTGCCAAAGGAAGCTTAATGAAAAGCAGTAGTTCTGATGAGGATAGTTCTAAAAATAAAAAGGTTACAAGTAAAAAAAAACCTGATAAACGTAAAGGTAAACAGAGAAAAGCAGATCCAAAGATTATAAACAAAGAAACACCTACACTGGCAACTAAACATAAACCAACTAATAATGAAGTTGCTAATTTAACCAAAAGAATGAGAGACAAAATCAGGCAAGAGGAGAAAAAAGATGATTCTACAGATTCCGAACCCGAAAATTTACCATTCCGCCTTAGAAGCAGGAAAGAACAAGAAAAGTTAAAACCTGCACAGGCCAGTAAGGTTAAAGAAGGTGAAATACAATGTAACAATGTTGATTCTACTGATCAAGTAGAGGATGATGTGGGTAACTTTACTGGCTTTACAGCTATTGATCAGAACGAGATATCCAACTACCAGAAATACATGAAATTTGTGTATGACAAAATTATACCAGATAAAGATGAAGAGATTGCCCAAATAAGTAAAAAGGCAGCTGAAGAAAAAGAAATTCATGAAGTGCCAATAATATCTAATGAACCTATAGAATTATTAGAGTGTGAACCAACTATGCCTATTTTTGATGAACCGGTTAGCACAAAAAGAATTACCAGAAATTCAAAAGGAAAAGTTGAAATCTCAAAGAAGGAAGAAATATTAAAGAATGCAGAAATTTCAAAGAATGCAGAAATTTCAAAGAATGCAGTAATATCAAAGAATGCAGTTATATCAAAGAATGCAGTAATATCAAAGAATGCAGAAATTTCAAAGAATGCAGAAATATCAAAGAAAGAAGAAATTACTAAGAAGGAAGAACCTTCTAAAAAAAGGATCACTCTGAATAAGGAAGAGGTTTTAGCTGTAATTCCTTTATTTGTAGAACGTAATGGTTGGCAGTGCTATCCAGTTAATGGAGACGATAGAAAGTTATACCAAACTTCTTGTGTAGTCTTGGAAAAACTGCCTGAATCGTTTGTCCAGACATACTTTGAGTATCAAGATATTGCTAGCAAAAATGTTGATGACCAGGAGATTGCCAGGTAATACTTATGGTAAATTATATTAATTTACTAACTTTTTTTTTAATCTATTACAATAATATTTAAGGATTTTTTTTACACTTACGTGACAATGCCAACCCCATTGTGCTGCTACAAATAATTTAACATAAAAGCTTAGTCTAATTTATTAACTACTATAAAGGAGTACAACATTTTTGCTGCTTCACAATTAGGCTTTGCTAAAATACCACGAAACATGCCAACATCCATCGTTGACACATTTAATAAGTTCAGCAGAGCGATTCTTTTGTTTTTGTATCGGACACATTCCACCAACATATGATGTACATCCTCTTTTTTATTACAAATCTCACAGTTAGGGGAGTCCGCTTTGAGCATGAGATAAGCAAAGTGGTTAAGTCGAATGTTTCCTTACCGCAAACAGTTTGAAAACGGCTCAATTTTGATTCAGAGAACCAAGGTATATGAGGAAGGTCACGATGTATACTTAATTTACTAACTTACAATACTCTTTATATATTATATTTTATCATCAGTTAAATATTATTTGAAATTGTTTGATTTATTTAGACAACTTTAGACAGTTTTAAAAATTATTAAAATTATGCTTTCAGGTTGACAAATTTAAACTCCTTGAATAGAACTCGTCAGTCAAACTTGAGTAAAAGTAAATTAAAACCTAGGCGGGAAGCTAAGAGTGACCAAGCATCCGAAACAGGCAATCGGGCTGCAAGTCCAGAAGCCACAAAGTCTGACCACTGTGACGAGTTGGAGCCTTCGGACGATGAAGGAGCTAGTGTTGACGACGAAGTTGCTCCGCCTGTTGTGAGTATTCAGTTGTAAATTAATATTACAATATTTACACTCGAGAGCAATGAATCCGGGTCACTTAAAGAATGTTAAAAATCTCGGAAACTAAAAATGATAGGTTAATGCAATAAATTGTATTTAATAGACAATGTAATACTCCTTAAATGAAAGTAAAAAAAATATGAGTCACCATACATTTTATTAACACAAAATTACATAAAGAAAAAAACTGCTGATCTCTCCTTAAAACAAAAATAGGAAACATGAAATTTTTGAACTTTATTACGATTTTCTTGAATTTTAATACTTCGTATTGCCTCCTCGTGCTTCCATTACTGCGTTTACGCGGTTTGGCATGCTGTACACCAAGTTCCTTATACGATTTTGGGGAATATTCTCCCATTCCTCTGTGAGAGCAATTTTGAGCTCACGAAGCGTGATTGGGGGAGGGTTTCGTTGTTTTACGCATCTGCCTAGCTCGTCCCAAGCATGCTCGATCGGGTTGATATCCGGGCTGCGCGCTGGCCACTCCATACGAGTAATGTTCATCTCTTGAAGGTAGTCATTCACAATCCTACCTGTATGAGGTCGGGCATTGTCATGCATAAATATAGCATCCTCACCTAAATTGACCATAAATGGACCAACGTGATCATTGAGGATTTCTTCCACATATCTTACGCTAGTTAAAGAGCCGTTTTCTATGATCACCAGCTCTGTGCGACTTTCAGAAGAAATTCCGGCCCACACAAGTACAGACCCACCACCGTAGGCTACTTTTTCTTCGATGCATGCTTGCTTGAATCTTTCCCCTGGTCTTCGATACACTCTGTGTCTTCCATCGTGCTTGTAGAGCATAAATTTTGATTCGTCGGAGAACATAACTTTTGACCAATCTTCAATACTCCAATTTACGTGGCTCTGGGCATATCTTAGTCTTGAAATACGATGCCCACGCTCCAGTTTAGGGCCGTTTGCAGGTCTAAGGGGTTTTAAGTTAGATTCAGCAAGCCGACGTCTTACTGTCCATGCACTTGGGTTACTTCCTCCGAGGCGTCGAAACTGATTTGTGAGTTCAGTTCCTGTGAGAAAGCGATTTCGAAGCATGGTGTTCACCAAGTATCGGTCTTCTCGTGCTGTGGTACACCTGGTTCTGCCCGTTCCTGGTCTGCGTAGGTTAGAACCAGTTTCTTCGTAACGTCGGAGAACTCTTTGTACTGTTGACAGCGACACACCGACAGTCCTGGCTGTATCGCGCTGACTCCGGCCGGTTTCCAGCATTGTAAGTATTCTGGTGCATTCTTCAGGTGTAAGCGACATAATTTCAGCTTGAATAATGAATATAGAGCACTATCAACATGGTTTATGTACCCACATAAATGACAGATTACAAACAAAAGCAAAACCAAATGCTGTAATTTCGTAGTTCCATCTTCGAAAGTGGCCCTTTTTCAAATTTGATATTTTTATGATATAACTTTACAATAACTAAGAAGTTTTAATACCTTCATCTAAGGAACTTTTACATTGTCTATTAAATACAATTTATTGCATTAACCTAGCATTTTTAGTTTCCGAGATTTTTAGGATTCTTAAAGTGACCCGGATTCATTGCTCTCGAGTGTATTTTATCTTCGTAGTTAGAGGTTGCAAATAAGAGTCAGACTTGTATGTGTGAACGAGGCTCAACTGTTTTAATTTAAAGTTAGTGCTAGTGCAGTTATGAATAGGGATCCTATCACTCTCCTCCAGGAGAGCGATAGGGCCACCAGCACTGTTCGCAAACAAAAACGGACATTCCGTCCTCGCCGTCGAGGCCCGTCGCGACGACCCCGTCGATACCCCCCTCCCGACCCTTTGCTAGAGCCAGCCCGCGAAGCTGAGCCGATTAATGTTTAAAATGTCCCTAAATAATGGAACAATCAGATCCAGCCTGTCCCTTGCTGTCCTCTTCAGCGACGTCCTAAGCCGAGGTTCGTACCCCGCAGGGGGTGCCCTTAGCGATAGTCGCTTAGCTTATAAGTTTTTATGCCTGGCTGGAGGCCTTAATTTTAATTAAGCCCCCCACAGGAAAGTTCGGTTGAGCAGTAAATATCCCTAAAGGATAAACTGCGAGATGCGCATTCCAAAAAAAAAAAAAAAGTTATGAATAGGGTTGCTATCTCTAAAACCCCCCAACCAGGACAAGCAGCGGAAAATCCCCGGATTTTGGAGCTTAAAACCCGAACTTGTCCATGATTGTTGCAATTGTTGCACCTAACCTAAATCAACTTTTTATTAATTTACATACAATTTTAAACTAAATTAGGTCTTCGTGGATTTGTACTTTTCCCTTCGAAATTAAACATACCCTCTAACTCCTTTTAAAAAAAGATTAGGAAATATGTATTAGCGTTCATAGTTCGGCTCTGTTTGCCAATGTTTCTTTAACGTTCGGCGTCCGGGTCTCGCGCGCCACCTCTTCAATGTAAATATTAAAATTGAACAATTTAAATTTTCCATTTTCTTCTAAACTGTGCGTAAAAGTAACATGCTATAAAAGCCAGAGTATATCTTCATAAAATTGTCTTGATGATGAAGCAACTGTCGTTCGCAAGGATTAATAAGCATGCCCAAAAAAAAAAATCTTAAAAATTACCTTTTAATTTCATTAAAGATTTGACCCAAAATGCCTTAATGTATCTTATTTACAAGAGATAAATAGTCGTATATAGTTTCGCGTACTTTTTTAGATTGACTAAAAACCTATATCTTTGTAGTATATGGTACTTACGTATTATTAGCAATAGGGTAGTGTCCTTAAAAAATCTGATTGGTCCGAAAGTTGGACTACTCAAAAATACTGGACACGTATTTTTTCTTTTGTCACGTAAACCAAAAATGACGACTATATAGTGCGTTGAAATCAAGCGTGAAGTCACGCCGTGCTACACTTTCAACGTAAAAGTGATGTCACAAGCCCCTTCTCCTGAATTTTCATGTGCTCATTGTCACTTTTTCTTGATTTGAGTACTTAACTTACTTGCAAAAAATACGTGTTCAATATTTTTTGGTAATCATACTGACAGACTAAATAGACTTAATATATTTTTACCTAAGACACATCCCTATTACCAAGCGCACGCAGATATAGCAGTTCCATAGCGACTTTTTCTTCCGACAAAATTTTAAAATATCAATATTTAAGGCTAACCAAGAACTTTAGCGTAATGCTAGATATCATATAGTCTTCCTCATGAATGTGGCTATCATATTCAATAATATTTTCTCAAATCCGACGGGTAGTTTTAGAGAATAACGCGTTCAAACAAAGAAACTCTTTAGCTTTAATATATGTTATATATATACAGGGTTATTTGTAACATAAGTATAAGTATTAGTACTCATGTAAAATAAATAGACTTTCCGCCATAAGTAATAACAAAAGAAAACCTTACATCCACAGCCAGTAAAACACACCGAAAACATGATAGCAAAAAGTCTACTAATGAATGATAGCGAAAGTGATTCTGATTCCGGCGACAAGGTGGAAAAAGAACCTTCAGAGGGTACAGATATCAAGAACAGATCTAGTAGCAAGGCTAAGAAGGAAGAGGAGGAGGTGGAAGAAGATGGCGAGGACCTGATGCTGACGGCTGATAAGATGATGAATAAAGAACTGAATTTATTGTATGCACCTGTTGTGGTGTCTAACGCTGTTCAGGAGACGCCTTCCAAGGGACCCGTCACAAGGAATAGACTGGTAAAATTCTGCCATGTTTAGCACAGTATTTAATATGTTGCAAGAGTTACAAATTCAGTGTTTTGTTTTTGACGTGTTGCAAATTGTCTATTCTCGATTGGCACACTGCACTCAGCGAGCACGCAGCGTAGCGCGTGATGTGGTGCTGTGTTTGTATAAAAAACACGTATTGCAACACAAGAAACGCATTCACGCGCAGTGTTCGTTGTTCGTCGCCATGCACCCCGCTGCGTGATGCGGTGCAGTGTGCCAATCGCCTTATTATCGCCTTTTGGTTATTTGACAATCAATAAACCCTGTCAGATTTCTTCAGGCCAAAAAAGGATTTACTAAAGTCCAGGTGTTTTATATTTTGCAGTACAGTATTATCAGTAGTATTATTCTTTTGTTGTAGTGTTATTAGTTAGACCGATGTGGCGCGGCGGGCGAAGGTCCGCCTGCGACACAGGAGGTTGCGGGTTCGATTCCCGCCCTGGGACAAATGTTTGTACGATCTACAAAGAGTTATTCCGGGTGTTCTGGGTATTTGCTATGTATGATAAAAATATATATGTAATGTATTGTATTAAGTATATCAGTCATCTAGTACCCAACACAAGCTCTGCTTACTTGGGGCTAGATGATGCTGTGTGGATTGTCCAGCATTGTTTATTTTTTTTTATTTAAAAAATATTCTCGACCGTATAGTAAATTTATTTACCGACTAAAATCACTAAGTGCTGTCAAATCACTAAGTGTAAGATGACTTTACCGATTTGAGTTGGCAAATACATTTTGAGCTGCAATTGCAAAATACGTAACAACATTTAATTTCGTTGTCTTTTATATTCGCTCTACTGCTTGTTTTTTCTTTTTCAACTTCAATATAACTGAGTTCTTGTTAATTTAGAGAAGCGCATCCAAGAACCAGCCATCTACCAGCAAAGCGAAGAATGAAGAACATTCCTCTTCTGAGGAAGAAAAGCAATGGGTGAGCACCAAAGAGAAACTTCTGAAACGGATGGGCAAGAAGGACCAAACCAGGTATTGTGAACAATATCTTCTTACATTTGTTCTTCATAAAATTGAAATGTATGTATCTCTAACTAAAATTAAATTAAATGTTGGTTTATTCTAAGTTTTTCATATTAAATATCTAGCTGCCGATAGATTAATGTTAGCATAGTTTATTAAATATAAGGATTAAATGATAAATAATAAGGTGGATCAATGTTGTTAGTCTTTAGTTAATTTAAGGAGTAAATAATAAAAAGACTGTTTTGAAACTACGATATTTGTTTTTAATTTATCCTGCATGTAAATTCTATCAAACAACGCTACATAGGTTTAGTGTGTAAAAATTAAAACATACAAGACGGAAAAGGAGTGTATGAGTGTAGTGTAAAATTAATGGATTGGTTTGATTTCCAAAGGATATACGTATGACTTGTGAGTAGTAGGGCCCTCGAATCTGTGATGTGAATAAAAATGTGATTAATGTCTGTATTGTAAATGTTCTTGGTCGTTCCTCAATCCTATAATGTTAAGGGTCTCGTGAATTTGTTCCAGGCTGTTATATCATTTTTAAGATTATTGTGGGTCTCCATTTTAGAAATGAGCTTCTAAGATAGTGCTTTAAAATCTGCCAAGCTACTACCTTTTCTTTTTCAAATTTCGGGCTCTTACGTTCCATCGTTCACCTCGTCCATCCCTTACCATCAGGCGAAATCGCGGTGAAGAGCTGGCTCATTGCGGAAAAGAAAACAAAGTGAAGATTACTAAATATTTTTAAAAATTCACGCAGTTTGGACGACGCCAAACGCGCTAAGCTTGTGAGCGAGTTCATAGAGCGTCGTGGCGACTACCCCGACTCACACCTACGACCTCGCACCATTCGCACGCGCAAGTCCGGCAAGAAGTTCCTGGAGAGGCAGAAACAGCTTGGGTATAAAAATAAACTATATATTACATGTATTCGACGACCGATGTGGCGCGGCGGGCGTAGGTTCGCCTGCGACGCAAGAGGTTGCGGGTTCGATTCCCGCCTTGGGTCAAATGTTTGTACGATCTACAAATATTTGTTCCAGGTGTTCTGGGTATTTGCTATATATAATAAAAATATCAATCTATGTAATGTATTGTATTAAGTATATCAGTCATCTAGTACCCATAACACAAGCTCTGCTTAGCTTGGGGCTAGATGATGCTGTGTGGATTGTCCAGCATTATTTATTTATTATTGAATTAACTGTATCCTTCGCTGCTTCATTAGGTTCGGGCCATAAGCTTCACCCAGACTTCCCTCCCTTACCCTCCTTCCCTCACGTAGAACCACTGGAAGTACTAGTACAGTAAGTTACAGTATAATGTACCTATGTAAGCCGACGCTAGACACCTGTTGATTATAATCAATGGATTAAGGGGTGAAAGCAAGAGTTGGAAAATGTTGGTTTGTTTTTTCAGAATACTATCAAGAGAGCTATTCGGGGAATCGTCGGATACGTGTATGTCCAAAAGGTCTCAAACTAGCTTCTTTAGAGGACGTCGTAATATTAGAAAGGTTAGTCGATGTTATTAATTTGAATCGTTGGTCCCGGGCCAAGTAGTTATTGGGTATCTAGAACTTCTTATTAGCAGACCGCAGTCTGTGAGACAGATTTGTGACAATAGGCTCGCCCCTATTACATGGGATTAAAACAAAATGGCAAAATGTGGGTGCACTATAGGTACACCTCTACCCAACCCTACAGGAACTACCATGTTATGTTGTGTTATGTTATTAATTTGTTTTACTGGAAAATCGAGGTGAAATTGAGCCTCAAGGCTTCTATGGATCTCAAGAAATGCTGTTATTTCTTGAGATCCATAGAAGTGTTGGGAACTTCTCAAATATCTTATAATACAATAATGAATTCTTATTTTGATGAAATAAGTATTATTTCAAAGAAGTACAAAATTTAACAATTATTCTTTTTCTACAGGTCATTGACAAGAAATCTTTAGCGTGCAGTACTGTAGTAGCTAATATGGAGGAGTTCGAGAGGAAGAGAAGACTGAATGTCAAACAAGCCAAACTGGTAAGTGTCGAAAGACTTATATTACTAACTGACCATTTTTTTAATGGGTCTCAAGCCCGCCACACTATTCCCAAACCACTGCAACTCCTGAAAACCAGAATCAACAGTGGCGACCACCAGAATAGCGTCGACACAATGAAGCCCGACGATTCCCGGAGAAACGATTCAACTGTCTTGGATCCTGCAATTAAATTAATCAGAAAAGAACAGCGGAGGAGTTATAAAAACACATTTCCACTTCCCTCCATATCATCACCATATATCATATAGGAGACAGAATAGGCACAAAGGGACGTATACAACTGGGTTAGGCCCAGTTGCCTATTGTTAGACGGGCCGATTTCCGCAACTCCACGACGTAGCGCGTATTTTGCGTAAAGGACCCAGTTGCCTAGCACCACGGTTTAAAATTAACACTGATATTAATAGCCTAAATGATGAGCTGTTACATTTGATTCCAATAGTAGGTATGACAAAAACGCTTGAACGTACTTACTGACCAATTTTATTTTTTTTACTGTTATTTTATTTTTGTAAATATCAAGTACTTTTATTTGTTTAAAGAACAATAGTTTTATTATTTATTCCTAAGAATCGCTTCTATTCTATTCTACATTGCCTTTAATAAATAAACTTGAAGTCAATTTATTTCAAGTTTCTGTCAAGTTCCCTTAGTTAACCGAAAATCTATCTGGCCCCGGGTTATGACTTACTAAAGCAATATTTGTTCAAGTGCGAGAGCAAGATGGCGCTATTCATCTTCAGGATGAGTAGTGCCTTTTCTTTATCTTAATTAAACTAAGATGACTTTAGTGCTTCATAATATGGAACCTGCACCATTTAATTGATCAGATTGTGTATGTTGAAACTTGTATGTTAACCTTATACATTATTTTCGGTTTTGACCAATAAAATACGTACCGTATTTCTACTGCAACGAAGTTTCACATTAAATTTCGACTTGTTCGCACAGAGGGAGCGTCTCAGCTGCGAGGAAGACGTGAACGTGCTAGTAATTAACGACGAGGTGTGTCTAGAGTATGACTTCGAAGAGAACCGCCCCGTCGTCACCGTTCACCCTTTCTTTACCAAAGTTATGAAGGCTCATCAGGTATGTATATCCAACTTTAGAAAGAGGCACTGTGAGTGATAGAGGCACCAATCTACATGTCATAATCACGGTCAGGTCCACAACAAATTCCCATATTGGACATTGGTGAACATTTTAAGTGTATGTAAATCTTGATAATCACTACGTTACGCAACTGGAATATTAACTCCTTTACTAACTCGTTGCGTAGTTTTTGACCTGGGTAGATCTTAATAGTTATTTCAATGCATAACTATCTCTAGCGTCACTGGTAAAAGACATGAAGAGCTTCGGTATAGAAAAAAATAGAAATGTTCTATAAGTGTACCGAATTCATTCCTGTCTTTGTATTAGTCAGGGTTTATTCCGCTTATAACGGGACATCACGTGGGCAAAACAATGGGTTCCGAGCAATGACGCACTTGGTTCGATATGGTGTGTTTATCAATCAAAGACACAAGTTATACTTACATAAGAAACGGTCACCGTTTCAAGACTAGTAGTGAAGATTACTCCGAAGCCATCACATACAGCAAGTCCCAAACCCCGCTAGTCCAACATCACGACTAGGTAAAAACGCGCCAAACTGTAGTTGTTCTAGAGTCTAGAACAACTACAGTTTGGCGCCTTTGCGATTCGTTTTGTGTTCGTACTAATGAACAGACCCAGCAAATCTATAAAGGATGGAATGGACATCGACGCTAAAACTTTAAATTAATCAATTAATTATTTAATTGGACCCCACAACGTTGAAATAAATCGTCGGCTTTTCCTCATTTTTACGTTTTTCTCTGATGCGTTTATTACATTTTGGGGGTATGAGGAACAGAGTGTAAAGTTCCTCATCCACCTATGAAAAAGAAGGATCCTACGACCAGATGTGTGTTATGTCTGGTGGGCTACTGCCCGACGGCTGTTGTGGGGTTCTGGTTTATATGTTCAATCTAATTAATAATTTGAATATCACGGTGTAGAATGCGTCAGATTTAGTATATGGATATATGGCGGGTCACTACAACATAAAACAGTAAAAATTCATGAGAAAATCATGATTTTTCATTGAAAAAGTTAAAACTTTACGTATCTCATTAAAAATCAAATTGGGTTCGGTAGGAAATACAAACTTGGAAATAAAAATAAGTTCACCACGAAAAATGAATTAGTTAGAAAAACCGACGAATAATTTAAAAGTAGCTGAGAAGTAGAGGTTCATGTACTGATCTCGACAAAAGATTCGTATAAGATTACATCCATTATTATGTTTCACGCAGTACGAAGGCGTAAAGTTCATGTGGGACGCATGCTTTGAGAGTTTAGCGGAGCTCTCGGCGGGACGACCGGGCGCTGGGTGCATCCTCGCGCACTGCATGGGGCTGGGCAAGACGCTGCAAGTGCTGGCTTTGTTGCACACGGTAAGTACTTATTTACTTGAACTGTTAGATGGGACAAGCATGTTACACTATTCCCAAACCACTGCAACTCTAGAAATCCAGAATCAACAGTTCGATGAGTCTCGGAGAAACAATTCTTGGATCCCGCATCGAAATTAATCAAAAAAAAGAACAGCGGAGGAGGCTTGAACAGCTTAGGAAAGTATCTGATAGCCATTAGGACAGACGATTCCTTAAGTGAAAACTGCAAACCAAAAGTATCGAGGAGTCCCTGAAGGGCTCTCCAAGCCCTTAAGGTAATAAGGCAGTTTGGATGACGGAGAGAAGAGGTCTGGTCTGCGAGTGCTCACCTGTCGCTGTTACATACCTTAGCTTAGTAGTGTCCAAAGTCGCATATATTGATTTATTTAGGAAAAACAACTGTACAATTTGTAATACAGGTAGTGGTATAAGAAAGGCATATGAGTAAATATACAAGTTGAAGTTTCCACAGATTACCTGTGTTCGTTTTTAACTCATTTTATAACACACAGTAACTTATACTATTTATCTTTCCATTATACAAATAATACATAATATCTATCAAAACTATTTATAATTCATTTTTTGAAGTTTCTTTGAGACAAAGCAAATATATCTAAATAACTTAGCGCTAGCGTTGCACAAACATTTATATTATTATATTTTGTTTCCAGGTATTGACTCACCCCGGCGTGAAAATGCAACGAGTTCTCGTGTGCTGCCCTCTATCGACCGTACTCAACTGGGTTGACGAGATACACAAATGGATTGGACCTGTCACTAGCCAAATCAAGGTAAGTTGTAGAAATAATGGATAGCTGTGTATTCTGGTATATTTGTTTTATAGGTACAGTCACGACCGTAAACATCTTAAATTTACGCATTTTTTTCTCGTGTAGTATCGATGGCAACTTTGAGAAAAAAACCTTTGTCATACTTGTATGGTTTTGGAAATACTATGTATGTAACACCGTAACATTTTTAACAATACTTTAGGAGTCGTGTTTGAATCTTTGGTTAGCGTAATGTCAGTGGCGTGCAAAGAGATTTCAGACAGGGTAAGTATGCACAAAACAAAACTTACCAGTTTCAGCTTGTTGTACCTACGCTAAATTACCATTTTTTTTTTTTAAATTATAGTTATTTATCATTTAGAGGTATGTACATATGTATGGGATCACAGGGTATGAAGTGCTTATTTGCATGTATGGAGTGCACGCCACTGCGTAACGTATATGCTCGTGATTATACAAAATAGACACTTATTCAGCTGAATTCAGCTTTTGGCCATAGAAAACACCAGACCAGTATGCGAACGCATCCGTTCATCTGAACAGATGAGTACGCATCTCTCCTTAATCTGTGCGAAACTTCTTGGAAGCTCTTTCAAACTATGCAGCCGTATAGCTGTTACATAAACTATTTTATTTAAATCTACCCATTAAAACTGCGCAGAGAGCAACATGACTCATCAAAAATGCTTTGTAATCAACTTGTGTCATTTGTTTTTTTTTCAAGCAACGTAAAATGAAGAAGAAATTACAGGTATTTGATTAGTATTAAGTTTTCACTAAGAAATTACTCGAGCATTCGTTCGTTATAAGTTTTCCCACCCTCCACCACCACCACCACCACCATCCTCACCCCCACCACCATCTTCCTAAGCCCCACCTTCCACCTTCGTATGCCTGAGGTTACTTCAGGTAAGTTACTTAAAGCAACAGCTTCAAGTTAGACTACCAAGATAAACCTTGACAGTCTAAGTGATAATTTACTCAACCGCTGTTAAGCTCCAAATTTAATTGAACTGTAAACTAATTTGTTATGTATTAGTCTTGGAACAATATATCCTCTCAAAACAAGTGATATAACAAATGGACTTATTGAAACTCATTTCAATAAATAGTGAAAGTGAGAGATATTTTTTTATTGTTTTAAAAAAGTTTCACTTCATACGTGTATACATTACTACGAATACACACTTTTTTATTATATAGTGTAAAACGGTCTGGGCCGTGTGGTACACATCTGTCCCCTCAGAGGTTGAGAGTACTTTCCTTGATAAAGAGCACGATTCAAGACATCAGTTATGCTTTTACTTAGATTGGACTGTTTCATACTAAATTGAATAGCCTAAAACAACAAACACACCACGCTTCTGGTCCGTGGAATTCTTAGCACACTGTAATGCATAGTAATAACCTCCAGTATTGCATTCACACAGGTATTCGAACTATCAAAACTAAAGAAAACATATGAACGCGCCTATCAACTAGAAGATTGGTACAACGGAGGCGGCATATTCATCATAGGATATGAACTCTTCAGAAGTCTATCGACCCTCGATCCGTTACTGGACGACGTACGGCCTACAATCGTCAATAAAATACGTACAGCCCTGCTGGACCCAGGCCCAGATATCGTAGTCTGTGACGAAGGACATCTACTAAAGAACGATTGCTCAGTACTCGCGGTGGCAATGAGCAGGGTTGTCACCAGACGAAGGATAATATTGACAGGAACGCCCATGCAGAATAATTTGAGAGAGTATTATTGTATGGTGAACTTCGTGAAGCCTAACCTGCTGGGGACATATTCTGAGTATTCTAATCGGTAAGTTTAAAATAACTGAAAAGTTTATTTTTCATTATAATCTGTTGTAGTTTGTACTACAGTTACACCTCTGCCTAATCCTTCAGGGAATATAGGCGTGATATGTTGATGTAAAACTGTTTTACAAGAACTTCACATCCCAGCCTGTGTCTTTTTACAGGTCAATCTTGTATGATATTGATGATGTAGTCAAATTTGAGACGCCTAAAAATTATACTGACGTTGACCGAAACTGCAAAAAGAACATTTAAAATGGTTATAAAAATAAACTCCAAAAATTTTTTTTCTTTCTTTTTTCGTTCAAAATCCTAATCCTTTACCACCTTCTAATAGGTTTGAAAATCCGATTATGAACGGTCAACACCGAGATTCCAGAGAAGAAGACATAAAGCTGATGAAGGCGCGTACACACATCCTGCACAAAGTACTGGAAGGTTGCCTCCAAAGGCAGGAAGCTTCAGTCCTTTACCCATACTTGCCAAAGAAACATGAGTACACCGTGTTCATAAACCTGACCTCGTGCCAGTGGGACTTGTACAAGCACTACTTGCACAACTATGGAAAGACGACTAAACAGAGCATATTGAAGGACTTCCATATACTACAAAAGATATGGTCGCACCCTCAAGTGCTACATAATTTTCATACGAAGGCACGGGATCGGGATGAGAAGAATAAGATCAAAGGTATAATTATTTTATTTCTCTAAGCAAGAAAAGTATCAATGTTGGGTTAGCTATTGCGATTGAAAAGGGATGATGACTTAAAATTATTGTTTGTACCGTCAGGTAGATTATTTAAAAATATTGGACACGTAATCGAAAGATTCCGTCATTACATTTAGAGTTAAAATGTGGCATGACGTCACGCCTATGTAAATTTTATACTGAGCTGTCTCTTCCCAACTTTAACGGGTTTTATCTAAGTATTAATTTATTAATATAATCTTCGATCAATAATAGTACTAGATACAGGATTGGGAACAAAAATACGTCGCTAAAGTGGCCACGTTTACACACACATAGACATTTACATTTCTTACTACGAAATATAGAAAAAAGTTTTATATTATTAACAACTTCAGTTCATTATAAACCTTAACACTCAAGCATAAAGTTTAATTACGATTGCAAAATATTGATATTTAAGTCCTTCTGTCATCGGAGAACGGTAAAACAAATAAATTTTAAATGTCGCTTGAAAATAAATAGTCATTTTTATAATAAGTACAAAAATATGTATTCTAAAATTAAACTTAAAACATAAGCACTAAGGTTAAAAACATTTTGTTGACAGTTTAGTGCTTACTATATTTTGAAATTAGACGAAGTTCTTGGTATTACATTTCTATGCTCAGAACACAGTAAGAATTGAAAGACGTAGAGTAGCAGAATAATAATATTTTTTTTTAGGCTAAGGTTCGTTTTATATATGGTAGGAAATATTTTTGACCGATTAAAAAAAGTAGTAGGACTAAATTAGTACAATAAATATTTTATCAAGACATTGCCATGGATTGTCTGCGGGTTGGCTCATTGTAATCAACCCGTATTCAGAAATGAGTGCGTCTACTTATGTACACGATTTAGAAGTTATCACACTAGTATTGTAAAGGTGAAAGTTTGTGAGCGTGTGTGTGTCTGTGTGTGTGTGTGTGTGTTTGTATGTTTGTTACTTCTTCACGCTCAAACGGAGATAGCTTATACCCTGGATTAACACATAGGCTAGTTTTTATCCTGGTTTACGCTGGTGAAACCGCAGGGCAGAGCTAGTAAAAAATATTTAGTACAATTGATAAATCACAAATCAATTTTTAGTTTAGTATTGGGTGCTGCCAATTGTGGAGGTCAGATAGGCAGTCGCTCCATGTCAAATACTGGTATTCAGCTGCATCTGGTTAGTCTGGAAGCCGACCCCAACTCAGTTGGGAATAGACCTAGGCAGATGATGATCCTTTTTCTGTAGTGGCGAATTTATCACTTTATAAAAAAAATGAATGATTTTATTTGTTGTTTCAAGCGATGGAAATGAAAGAGGAAAGTACAGGTATCTCGTCCACTAACTCGTTCGCGCAGTTTATTATACTCTACATACGCTTTACTTATAAACGCTGTATAAAATTAAGTCATTATTAACGACAGTGTTACAATTATTTTTAAACTTCAAGCTGGTCTTCCCTCGCACAGTAAGGAAGCCTGTGTCCATAGATAACCTCCTCTATATATTGTCCTAGCAATGGAACCGTTATAGGCTGATTATATGTTGTTAGTCAGCTTGTCTTAACTTTAAGCAACGTTATAAGTATATAGGCATACCCATTACGAGTATCTCATAATTTAACGCAATACGCTAACGGCATTGGCAAGACCAAGATGTACAAACTTTTTCGTTTACCAAAGAGTTACTATAGAAAGCATGCCAGTTAATATTTAGCTGAAGCAGTAGCGCCTTCATACTCTACCAAACCACATTATTTCGATTCTGCATCTGTCAGTCTGTATACACTCTAACCGCATCAATGTTTTCACAGCGGAAAAATTGGAAGATGACTTAGCTACCGAGGATGTAGAGGAAATTAAGCCTAATACAACTGAAGATCTGTGGTGGCTGGAGCATCTGGACGGCGGCAAATTGTTGGAGACGCTTGATAGCTCCAACAAGTTCGTCGTTGTGTTCCGAATACTGGACGAGTGTGTCGCGCTGGGTGATAAACTGTGAGTAATAAGATAAAATATATTGAGCATAAGAATTTGTAGAAGTGAAACTCTGAACCAATCGAAATGTTTAGAATTCTAAGAAATGTGAAATAGTGTATTTAAATATTCAGGGTAAAAAAAAACAAGATAAACTGGTGAAACTTCACACAATGGTCAATCAGTTTATTTTATCATAAACTAGCGACGATCGAGACTCCTCCGTGCATCGAAAAGCACGTTAAGCATGACTAATCACATGGCTCGAACGTTATGGGTAGTCAGAATATCAAAAGTCTGACAATCAGCCTTACCAAGGGGTATCGTGTTGCCTATGCAGTAACTGGGTTGTGGAGGTCAGATAGGCAATCGCTCCATGTCAAATACTGGTATTCAGCTGCATCCGGTTAGACTGGAAGCCGACCCCAATATAGTAGAGAAAAGGCTAGGCAGATGTTATGATTACAGTTATTCTTCAGGTGTGGCACATTCAAACTTTCATCTTTCTTATCCTTAGGCTAATATTCTCCACATCGCTATTTTGCCTGGACGCTCTAGAGTACTTCCTGAAGAAGATCAAGAAGTGGTCCTTGGGGCACCAGTACTACCGGCTGGACGGGTCAGTTCCGGCTGAGGTGCGGCAGAAGTGGTGCCGGGAGTTCAACGCTGACAACAACTATAAGACAAAGTGAGTTTGTGTCCAATTTTACGATGTTTTAACACCTTAACTGCCAGAAAACGAGACACAATAGAAAATAAATAATAATAAATGCGGACAATCCACACAGCATCATCTAGCCCCAAACTAAACAGAGCTGTGTTATGGGTACTAGATGATTGAAATACTTAATACAATACATAACATAGATAGATATTTTTATTATACATAGCAAATACCAGAACACCCGGAACAAATCTTTGTAGATCGTATAAACATTTGTCCCAAAACGGGAATCGAACCCGCAACCTCCTGCGTCTCAGGCGCACCTTCGCCCGCCGCGCCACATCGGTCGTCAAAAATGTATTGTTTGTCGGTGACTTGGCGTTTAAGGTGTAAAGGCATAAGCCTTTACACCTTAAACATTCGTAGTCTAGTATTAGTGTAACCGGACATAAGTCCGGTTACACTAATACTAGACTACGAATGTAATGTCTAAATAAATGCGCACTATTTTTGCACTTGGCAACGTTGCAAAAATATTTAGAGATATCATAAAAACCTTTGTTGGTGCGTGCCGTGGCTGGTTCAGCGAAGAAGGTAGTATTAAGGCTTAGTGTAATAGGAATAATCGCGTCTACGGAACAAACAGGTAATTAATTTAGAATGCGCGAGCGCGGACGTTCGTCTAGGCGTGTAACAGCTGACTCATTGTGGGAGTTAGTGTGCGCGTGAGCCGAGCGCGCGTCGTTGGCCAGCTGATCCCCGCTGTACCCGCTCCCCACGTGCACTCCTGCCGGCGCGCGGCGATGTTGAAGATAGTGGTCTCAACACCTTTGTATGCTGCCTTCTAAGTCGCTTACCGCCAATTTCAATAAACTATCTCAATCCGCTATCTTCAACTGTTTCTTCTGACTCGCCCTCTCAAGATTACAGATTGCAAACTCGGCCACTGATTGGTTACAAACAAAGTTCGATATCTAGATTGGGATTGAGATTCGTTGCTGAAGTCGGCCGTTAGGCAACTGGATGAATGCGAAACTGTTGATCCCGAGCTCTTAGAACCGTTGTATGTCAAATATTTGCAGATGACGTCAAGACTGTCAGTTAGCTAAGTAGCTTGTCGAAATGTACCTGGAAATGTTCCTACCCACACCGACTGGTCCTTTTTTTTTTTTTTGGTGCGGGTTGGAAAATCCTCATGGATGTCCTTCGCTCTGGGGGAGCGAAGGGGTCTGTCAGACTCTTACTGACTAAAAACCACCCCGTTGTTCCGTCTCACACCTACGCCGGGGGTCGCGGGAACGTACGATCCTTCCGCAACCCCCAGCTAGTGCCGGCCCGCCTATGCAGGCCTCCTCAGGACGAGGGGCGGAGTGAGGTGTCTGACTCCCCCCGCGACGTCTAAGAGGGGCGCGCGTGGAACACGCGCCGCCACCTCGGGTCCTGGTGTTAGGGGGGCGACAGACGTCCCCAAGTCCGTCGCCCCTGGACCCATTTAGGGGGGCTGGAAGAGGGCGTTGTCCGCCCTCCGCCGACGCCCGGTGCGTCTGCTGCGGGCCGGGTTGGAGGAAGATATCTCCCTTTCCCGTTCCGCAGCCTCCTTCCGCACACCGACTGGTCCTACTCCAACATCCAGCTAGCAGATCTTACAGATTTTTATTTCACTAAAGCGCGTCAATTTGAACCTTATTACAATTGAATAAGAGTCACATGACACGCGTTTGTGAATTAGATCATCTATGCCTTCTGCGTCTTCTTATTAATGAGTAAAATTCAATTATTGAAATTATTAATGTACAATAGCATAGATATTTTAATTGTTAATCTAAAACAACCCTCAAATTTGCGATGCATTATAAAATAACACCAAAATGAACACATAGTTTTTAAAAAATAAATCGTATACTCAAGTCAGTTTTAAAATACTTTACGTTTATCAACCAGATTGTTCCTGGTATCAACCCGAGCCGGTTGTCTCGGCCTGAACATGACAGCTGCGAACCGCGTCATCATCATGGACACGTCGTGGAACCCCGCGCACGACATACAGAGCATCTTCCGAGTTTACCGGTTTGGGCAGAAGAAGGACTGTTACATATACCGCCTGGTCGCTATGGTGAGGACTAATAATATTCGGCATGTACTCTTTGGTTTATTGAAGAACTCAAAATATCCTCGGGTCTGGATTTGAACCGTAATATTATGAACTTTATGAAAATGATGATCAGCATTTTGTGACCTAAGTTACGAAATTGGCTTGACACCCTTCGCCACAGGTAAGTAAGTTCCATGTAATTGCTATCAATCCAGGCGATAAACCCCCTTTGGCCGACCGGGTAATCGAACCCAGGACCACAAAATAATTGAAGTCTCCTATTAAAAACTTATCATGCAGGGTACAATGGAGCAGAAAATTTACGAGCGCTCAGTGACGAAGCAAGCCGTCGCCTGCCGCGTGGTCGACGAACAGCAGATTGACCGCCACTACAATATGGCCGAACTAACAGAGCTATACAAGTAAATAACACCCTTTAACATTCCTAGCTAAAGTTCAAAATTGAATAAATATTGAAGATATGCAAACATTTAAACACGTGGGCTCATATGTACTTTCAGACATTGAAAGTAGAATGTATTGTTAAATATCATCAGAAGATACAAATGATTAAACAGAGTGTACCCCTATTAGGTTTGATGAAGCCGGTTCCTGCGTAGCAGGCGGCGTAGCCGTAGGCGTGCACGACGTAGTATTGCTACGCGTAGCACGTGACGTGCTGCTACACGCGGTACACGAGCACGACTCACTGCTACGCGGCTCCAGCGAGCAGGGCCTGCCCGAGCATGAAAGAAATGCCGCCTGGATGCAGTTCCAGCAGGAGCAGGCACATAAACGTAAGTATTATCTTATTGAATCATCATCATCCTCCCGCCTTTATCCCAATTTATTTGAGGTCAGCGCAACATATCTTTTACTTCCATACATTTTTGTTTGCCGTTATCTCAGACGTCAACTCATTCTTAGCCATTTGGCTAGGAATGAGTATTATATAGGCTTTTTCTCCAATCTGCGCTGGATCTCAGTTCCATTTTGACCAACAAGGACAATGCCGTCGGCAAAGTTCTTCCTGTATGTCCGCTGTCAGAGCGTCCATTATCAACAGGAGGAGGTTGCACTAAGGGTCGGCTTTAAGCCATTACTTAAAGCCGACCCTTGGTCCAACCCTACAGCCACACTGAACTTGTCGGTGTTGCCAGCAGACGACCGGACATAAGTACTAGATCGGAACCCAAACTGATTTTGGGTAATTCACTCTCTTCTCGCAATCTTTTCTCTATCACCTTCTCCCATACTTTCATTCATACTATAATATCTAGTCCAACACTTATTGAATATCACATAGAGTCAATATTTTTATCTCAACCAACATATTTACTTTTTGTTGATGCCTCAAAATATAAATGTCTACCAAGAATCTTACTTGTTTTTTTTTTAAGACAGTTAATAATATTG
This sequence comes from Phlogophora meticulosa, assembly GCA_905147745.2. Classification (NCBI taxonomy): domain Eukaryota; kingdom Metazoa; phylum Arthropoda; class Insecta; order Lepidoptera; family Noctuidae; genus Phlogophora; species Phlogophora meticulosa. Next base: position 4,819,072 of record LR990534.1, read on the forward strand.
ACCAACACATTTTACAGAAATGGAAAACAAACTAAACGTAAACATCCCAACCGTTGCGATGAAGCGTATACACGCACAAGAGATCGCGCGAGCGACCGCACCAGCCACGGTCGTCAAAGAGGAAGGCACTAGCGAAAACTATACTCCTAACGAACCTAACACTAAGAAAGGAAAGAAATCTGTCATCAAGTGCCTCATACCCATACGGGACATGGGCCAACAAAAAACCAGAACCGGTCCAAGGAAAGAACCATCTATTATCAGACCAGGAACCAGCCAACAACAAAACCCTCAAGAAGAAATCATAGTGGAAAAAATCACAGACATACTTTGCAAACACGGCATCCAGAATAAAAAAGAAAATGCTGAAATCCTGGAAAGTCTAAGTAGGAAAGTCAGAAAAATAATGAAGAAAGGATATCTCAACGACGCAGACATGTCAGATGATTTGACAGCCAGTGTAGCAAGGATATTACTTCAGCAGCAACTGTCCCTTCCCATGGTCACTAATATCATGAGCGAGTCTATCAACAACTCCGGGGAACCGAACGCCGGGCCCTGCGACGCTGACACGGAGTTGATAACGAGTGATCCCACTCCCAGTACATTCTACACAAATCAAAGTACATCTCACGAACCTGAATTAAGAACAAAGCGGAAAGCTGCAATAGCAGCTGAAAAAAGTATCGATTCATTAGCGCAAGAAGTTGTCGTCAATTTAAAAGATGACGATTTTGATGCAAGAGATACAGATTTTGTACCGGGCGAAGATGAACGCGTGGCTAGTGTAAAACAAAAAAAAAATTCAAAAAACTTAACACCATCAAATGACGTTGACACAGATGAATCCACTATGAGCGCTGACGAGACGAAAAAAATACTAACTAATCGTGACAGCTTAAAACCTATTACGAATAACGATGAAGACTCAAGTATTCCTAAGAAGAATAGTTCTAAAACACCGAAAGATAAACTTACAAAAACTTATTCTAGTACGGATAGAAAAGGCTCACCGAGCGCGAGTAAGTCCGCAGGGGGCGCCTGCTCGAGCATAGTACTGAGTGATGATGAGGATCCAACATTAAGCCTAACTACTACAGAAGAATTTCCCGATAACACTCCTACGAAAGTAGCTGAAAAACCCGTACCCCAGCCTTCAAATGACGAGATAGTTCCTTTACCAATGACGCTGTTGAAAAATCAGAATTTTATAAATATTGTTGCGCATACTTACTTGGTCGGTAACCCTATGTTAGATGAAGATGCGGCTATGCTCGCTGCTCAGTACAGTACGTTGAAAGCGCATAAAGAAGCCGAACAGACTGGCAAGAATGTGTGCAGCGGACCCATATATGATATTGCTTTGAAGGTAAGCTTTTTAATCACACTTATGAATTGATTCTTTCTAAAGTCTAGACCTCTGAGGTCGTATTTGTATACTATTATTAAACATCCCACTGCGCCGGCGCAACGCGTATTTTTTTCCATACATCTCAATTGGAACGGCCAATAAGCCCTCATCTTAGAATTCGTTATTTTCTAGCTACATATTGTTATTCGCTCAATCAATTTTTGGTCATAGACAAACTTATAACTTTTATAGCTAAATACTCGTCCGTCCTCATACTTTTGTATCACACGTGTATATCAGGAAACACAATTTTTCTCCTTTTTTTTGTCTGTCCTTTAAAATGCTGAACTTCTAACAGGTCATAGGCAAAGATGTACTAAAGAAAATGCACAGCGCGAACCCTAAAGCCGCGGCCTCTTCAGCCGACGATGCAGTTGCCAGCATACAGATGAAGGAACAAATGATTGAAACCCAGAAGACCTTCGAAGAAACTGCCAAGACTTCCAAACTCAGGCATTACATGATTGAACAGAAACTGGCTCAACCCCAAAATACCTTTGGAGAAACTGCCCTGATCTCTAAAGACAAGTGCGTGAAACTCAGGACGGATATGATTGAGCGGAAACAGTCTGCCAATAGGGCTAAAGCCGCGGAGGATAAGGAAAGTGCCTTACAAACACCGCCTGCAGCCAGTGTTAAGAGTGCTGTGGTGCCTGTTGGACTGTAAGTATTGAGCTTAAAAGCATAATCTTTTTTTTTTCAAGTGATTACTTCTTATGGGAGAGTAAACCGCTTCGTTACGTAACGCGTTACGCCGCCAGTTTGTCTCGCTTCCCGTTCTCTCACGCATACGTCAGCAGTAGGCAGGCTCCTCCCCTCTCACTCAAACCCGCAGCGCTAGCCTTATTTCGGACAGACGCTCCGCCCCCTCTCTACTTAATGTTTAGTGTGCGATAGACATATACTGTTGACAGTGAGCATATAACCTAAAACTATCACTGTTTTTGAAAGTGATTATAAAAAATATGATGAAACAAGCAGAAGATGATCCTCGGAACATTACAGAATCTTCTAACGGAAGGTAACTTTAAAAAAACGTGTGCGTCTCGGGACGCCCGACAGAAGGGATTTACATAGTAAGTCAGATAATCATACAGAAGTTTTACAACTTACATTTGAAATTTTGCAAAGATAGTAACTGGTAAGTTTATAAACTTACAGCTAATTTGACAACACGGTTGGCGCAGTGGTTGAGCCATTGGCTGCTGCGCCTAGTGTGGGGCAATGTTTAAAAAAAAAAAAAACTATGTAAAATTTCTGTATGATGATCTGACGTAGTATGTAAATCTTTTTAAACCATAAACGGTCGCAAACGTTACAAGAATGACCAAATGAATTCTGTGTAAAGTTTAGATCAAATTCTTCAAAAGCTTTTTGATTATTAAGTTGCAAAGATTCACAAAAAAAATGTTACTTCACGTAAATTATTATTCAATATTTTAATTTTTAATATTATTATAATTACAAAATAAACCTTTCTGCCTGTGCTTGATGCGAAGATGTACAAGGCGATTCAAATCTTTGCCTTGCTCTAAACCTGCTTTGTCGTTGTTTTTTTAAATGTCGTTTTCGTCCATGTTCAGCTTGGTCGACACTAAAATTGTAATATAAATAAATAAAAAAACATGCATTTAATTGTATGGAAAATATGTGGTAGGTGTATTACTCAGCACTGTAATAATTAAATGCATGTAAAAAGCTCGCCCCTAAATAACAAGGGTTTTAAATATCTATAGCAAAATGTGGTATTGCGTCCTAACCCATTGGAGAGTACATGCACGGCACATTTTCTAACATAAGTGACATTTTCTGTTCAGTATCAAGTCAACGACGTGTGCAGACGCCACGTCGGCGTCGTTCGGGCCGAAGCCGGCCAGCGTGGAGAGCATCCTGCCGCACCACGACGACGCGCCGCCCTCCCCGCCTGCCGCGCCTCCCGAGCCCCCCATGTCTACCAACAAGCCCATCGTCATCAGCAACTTTCTCTACAAGCCAATCGCACGTGGCATAGAAGCACAACAAGGTTTCCGGGTTACTGTCGGCAACGGAAACGTTACCCCCGCAACGACACCTAAACTAGTAACGCCGTCTAAGATCATCCTGAGGACTTACGCGCCCTCGCCGGTTAAAAAACCAAAGCTAAATATATCCGCACCTGCAGCTTCACCGGCCGCCGTTCATCCGAGTGCACCCTTACCGGTCGTGCCCGAGCGAATCCTGCCGAACGACAACGACACCATCTGTTTGGACAGCGATGACGAGGAATCATTCCCGCCGAGCACACTAGCGCCAATGGCCCCCGTAGCCACTTCGGCTACGAGGGTCGTGGTTCAGGCGCCGGTGCCCGTTTCGCTCACCAGCGCACACAACCCAGGAGTTAAAATTCCGCTGCCGCCCATGCGAGACCTTCTCCACCACTCCGCCCCTCCTCCTACTCATATTCCACAACTAACACAGAAACTAATGTTGCGACAAGTAGTTGCGCCAGACGGCTCAATTGCTTCCCAATATGTGCTCGTACCATCTGATCAATTTCCGGTCACAACATTAAACTCCACGACGGAACCACCCAAGGCATCAACTACTCGTTCACAAATAGTTTCAGCGAATGCGTTTAACACTTCACCGGGCGATTCCGTTTCAGCTAGTAAGAAACCTGAAGTCGGGCCTGTAGCCAACAAAGTGCCATGCAAACCAGGGGATATACTCAGAATAACAAAAACGGGGACAGTCACAGTGATAACCCCTTCCGATTCACAAACGAAACCGGCATCTGACGCAATAGACACAATCAATGCTGTCATAGAGAACCCAAAACCATCCGAACAACTGAATAAGAAACCTGCTTCTATTACTAGATTTAAAAATATACTACCTGAACCCAAAATGTCTGGGTCGGTAGACCTAACCAATAACACTGCTGAGGTTGCGAAACCAAAGTCGGACAAGGAATCCGGAGAAAAAACTTGCAAGTACTCTGAGACTGTTGACCTAACTAACGATTCACATGTGGTTGCTAAACAAAAAACTGTCGCTTCAAAACATCCTACGATCACGTCTGTTGATCTAACCGATGCTACAGAGCTTGCGTTACCCAAGAAAACGACATCAAAAAGAAATGAAACAAATCCAACTGAGAAGAAATCGCGACAAAAAAGTAGTTCGAGTAGCAATAGTAGCTCCCGGGCCGCGAGTCCAGAGAACCCTCTAGCAATACTGAAGGACGTCGTACACATAGAAGCTGGAGACTACTGCACTACTGCAGACAAGTATGTAAGCATACGAACACAGAGAAGTAAATCATCCTACGTTTCTGTTCAACACGTCATCGCAACGGAGTCTATAAACAAAACCACTGATGCGAAAAAAGGGTTAAAATTAACCAAAGTGGCAAAAAGCGTGCTGCCGCAACACATAGAAGCGGCAGTGGAGAATCAGAGAAAGAAAGATGCTCTTATGAAGAGGATATCGCCGTTATTAAGTAAGAACCAGACAAAGGCTAATAAAGAAGAGCCGAAAGCTCGTGAAAAGAACACGATAAGCTTGGACACTTTGAGCAGTGCTCATACTAGCAAAATAATCAAATCTACCGGCGCGAGTAAACCGACGGACAAGACAGGCAAATCGGCTCCTAAGGCTACGGCCAGTGTGGATCTTACGTAAGTGTTTATCTAATACCATTAAACGAGCATTCTTGTATATATAATGTACATATAACAATCTGGATTTCGGAAACGGCTCGTAACGATTTTCATAAAATTTTGTATGCAGCGGGTTTCGGGGGCAATAAATCGATCTAGTTAAAGTGGTTTCATTTTTAGAAAACGTCGTTTTATCCGAGCAAAGCTCGGTCTTCAAGTACTCTTGCTTTATTAACCGCCCAAGTCGGCTTTATCCAACCAATATTTTCGTGTTCACGCCGCCTAAGTGGTATTTATACGACGGAAACCTTATGCTTGTCGGCTTGATTGTTAGGTCAACAGGTTAGGCTTAACAGTCTACCCAAAACTAGCTAATTATTGGCAAGATAATAAATGTGCCGTCGATTTATAAGCTGGGCGCTGGGGGCACGGAAACTGTATACGCAGGCGGTTAAAAGGTTAATTGAAAAAAAAATAACTAGTGGCCGCTCGGTGCTCGTAATTAGACCGTTTTATCTGTCAGAACTCTCCTCATATAAACTTTAACTATGCTAAATCTCTCCTAAAAGGATCAGAAGCTTTCGCTTCACGTATTAAATATAGAAATTCTTACGCTTTCCTAATTTTATGAATATGAATAAAAAGAGATTTTAGAAACTCATTTTTGGCAATCTTGAACCTAAGATGGTTGTTGAGATCTCCTAAACCCAATATATTCAAAATTTAAAGCTATCCGAACTACAAGGTAAAAAACACTCGGTCAGTAACAATTTTATTTATTCTTCAAAATTACAACCTTGTAAAAAACACCAACCAACATTAGTTAAAGTAACACACTGACTCCCATACTGAGATATGCCCGTATCAGTGCTTTGCCGTGCCTTTTGAAACAATGCAGTATTCTATATTATGATTCTATTATTTACAGTAACATATTCACACCCGAAACTTCTACCAAAAGTAAGAGCGACGCTAAAAAGAGGCCATCTACATCTAAGGAGGCCACTACGGTCAAGAAGAAAAAGCCCACACGTAAGTGTTTATGCTTATAAATATATACCTAGGTATCGTAAGCTGTAAGAGACGCGATGATCTACACCCAGGCTCCTAGAAGGAAAGGCAAGGACGGAACATGGATGGGTTTTAGTCAGTAAAAGTCTGACACGCCCATCCGTTACATCCAGAACGGGAGAAGTCATTGGATGATTTCACATCCTTAAAAAAAAAGTCTCCTAGAAGGATGACGATGCACCTTTTAAATATACTAATTAAATACGCATTATCGCATTTAGCATTTATTTTGCACAATAAGTTCCATATTCGATTGTTCCACAATCGGTTAAGTATATTTGATTTTAAATATAGTAGAAAAAATATATCAGAAACATTTAATACATAACTTATGTCTACTATGCTAGGAAAAGGTCTTTTCAAACTTTGCAAATTGTAAATACCATGTTTGTTTTTGCAGGAATGACGCTGAAAGACTTCAACTTGGATGATATCGACGATATCATCGAACTGGAGTAGCAAAACTATGACAAACAAAGGGCCAATGGCCCTTTCTCACTGCTAATACGACGTCTCACGCGTCAATACTACGATTTTAATTTATTAGAACCTCGAATAACGTTTAAAACGAACGATTCCGATTTAGAATTATGTAAGCATGTCATTATATTAATCACAAGCGCGCTAAACATATTATTGGAAATGAATATCCAAATAATCGTGTTCCAATGTTCAAATTTCATATTTATGACGTAATACCATTAACTAAGAAACAATATCTGATCCGTATGGAGAAGTGCCGAATTTATCAGTGTTCCAGTGCGAAAACGAGATGACGCTATACGACCTATATAGCTCCATCTCTTTTCGCACGAGAACAATTTAACAACTCTTTTCTACGCGGCCAGCTGATCAGATCAAAACATAACAAGTATGGCAGCTCATGAGCAATGGACATACATAATTGTCGTAAAACACGTTATTGTTATCGAAAAGATATTATAATGTACAGACGCCAGCACATCAAGCTTCCCCAAACTGTCAGATTTTCCCAATTGAACATGAATCTTATTTCTATTGGCAAAAAGTAGAAAAACTATCAAAGAAATCTGACACATTGGAGTAGCTTGATGTGCTGGCCTCTGTACAGTTTAAACTTCTTGAAACGAAATTTCTGCATAACAGTCATGTCTAATAACTTAATTTAGTATTTCATGGTTGTTTTTTTATACTCATTGTCTAAGCATAATTTTCAGTACATAAATCTGTAAAAAGAAATATCATCGTTTCCAGAAATTTCGTTTTGACAAAGTTTATGCTGCGTTGCTAAATAAGCAACGATTATTCATCAAAGATATATTTACCGCCAAGCTATATTTTAATAGTGATTTAAAGATTACTTGTTTGTGTAAGACGATACTCAACCTTAGGTAGATTATTCTCATTATCTCATATTTAACGTTTTAGCCACTGAAACCGTATTTCTGTTCATATTTTAGCGTACACGTAACTATTATCATTAAAGTATATTAGCTACACAGCTAAACCCTTCATTGATCTCGGATTTCTTAGAATTGATCAAGACAAGTATGGCCCGGTAGAAGTTGAATGCGTTTACAGTGACACAAAACAAGAGAATGGTTGAATACCGTAGGTTGAGAATCGAATTGGAAACAGAAATAAGTTTTTGTGTTGGTGAATATGGCAACATTGTATAGTGTGTATGCCAACATGTTTCTAGGAACACAAAAATATGTTGCCAACTTTTGACACTGAAACATGATTTCCATTTACGTCTATAAAAGACTATATTCAACATCACAGTAATAGGAAGTTTTAGGAATTTATACTTAGACTTGATTATTTTCAAGTTGAACATCGTGTCTCAGTAGCGTCATCATTTACAAAAGTCTGGAACTTCTTCACAGTAACAGGAACATTTAGGAATTTTAGAAATTCATATTAGACTTGATTATTTTCAAGTTAAACATTGTGTCTCAGTGGCATCATGTAGCGGTTAAAGTTAGGAACTAACTAAGCCATTATAAAAATCATAAAATTTTGTAATTTCCTACTAAAATAAGAGTGCTAATTGATTTTTAGTTTCAACTTAAGGTGACTAAGTACAGCTTGTCTATGTTCTGATTGTGATAAAATGAATGGGTTCTTTTTAACTATTTTTGTGATCTATTTGATTGTTTGAGTGTTTCATATAAATGGCAGAGTATAGTAATGCATAACTTAGTTTGTAATGTAAGTATTATTGTGTAGAACTAACTATCTGAACATTATCAGTTTTACATTTATTTCTGAACTGAAATATTATTTAGTCAAGCTATCTTAAGTTCAATTTTATTTCATTTCTGTAAATTGATTAAGAATTATTATTTTTAGTATATTAAAATATGTGCTCGAGTCCTATGTTTCACATATTGATTATTATTATTATGGAACTCTTTGGCGACTTTTGTGTTTTGCTTTGCAATTTGTGGTTGTCGAGCATTAAAACTATAAATTACGCGTGTCACATGTTTAAGCCCCCGTACACACTTTTTGCCTGCTGTTATCCAGTGCATCGTTTTTCTAACGCAGCGATAGAAAAGCGCCCGTGTGTACAGGGGCTTAACATGTCACACGTCTCTAATACAAGTCGATTGAATTTAGTGATAGTCACATTTAATTTTTAATTTTCCTGCACAAGGATTGCAATGTTACGTTTCGTATAAGTAATTAGATGTAAGCTTAAAAATAAATAGAAACAAAATATTGGTGTTTCTGTTCACTGATACACGCAAATAAAAGCCAAATAATTATCGCAACTGTATATTTTCTTACTTTTACAACAAAATATATTAAACATTTCATAATTTATATACCTTATACTAGAACATTAAAGCTTCTACATAGATATATTCCAAAAATAATTTCATAATGAACCAATAAAACATAATGCCTGACCAGTCGCATATCACTTTGATACTTAAAATTATATAAATTAATTAATAACTTCCTATAATCATGTAAGATCTTGGATGAACTTAAAACTACAATAATTACGTTTTTCTGTGTTTAATATTTTATTTGTTCGATATAAAGGAAAACATCTTAATGTTACACTAATACCATTGCATTGGATTTGTATGAATCGTCATTTATATTGTACTAAATATTTAACGTTTGTGGTAGGTGATAGCTTCAATCCACAGTTTTTCCAAGTAAAAAAGATATTTCAAGCACCAAATATTAGGTCTTTACCTATGAAATTGCCGTTCTGCAGTACTGGCCATTTCAAATCAAAATATTTTTTGTTTGGCTAAGAATTCTAATTTCAAATTAATTTTATTTTAAAAACATGGATTTTTTTTTCCAAAAGTAGTCATTTGTTTATTGATTAGTGTTACATTTTCATCGCATTTAAATCTTTTTCGTCATCATGGATACGTTAAAAATTCGAGTAATTATGGAATATGAGTACCGTCGTGGCAGCAACGCGGCACAAGCGGCACGCAACATCAACGACGTTTACGGAGCTAACACGACAAACCAACGCACTACCTGTTATTGGTTTGCTCGCTTCCGTTCTGGAAATTTCGACCTGAAAAATGAACCTCGCGGTCGTCCGAAGACTTTGGTCGACAATGACGAATTAAAGGCGATTGTGGAAGCTGATGATACACAATCTACGGCTGAATTAGCAGCAGCTTTCGACGTTAGCGTCAAAACAATATTGGTCCATTTGCGTCAAATTGGCAAGGTAAAAAAGCTTGACAAATGGGTGCCCCACGAACTCAATGATCGCCAGCTCGAAGTACGCGTCGAGACGTGCCTTGCACTGCTCAACAGACACACAAATGAAGGAATTTTAGAACCGCATTGTTACCTGCGATGAAAAATGGATTCTGTTTGATAACCGCAAGCGCTCAGCAAGTTGGTTGGATCCTGGTTCAGCACCTAAACAATGCCCTAAACGAAAACTTACCCCAAGAAAAGTGATGGTCACTGTTTGGTGGTCTAGCGCCGGTGTGATTCAACACAGCTTCTTACAAAACGGGGTGAGCATTACTGCAGATGTGTACTGTGAAGAATTGAACACAATGATGGAGAAGCTGGCACATCTCCAACCAGCATTGGTCAATCGCTCGTCTCCGCTGCTCCTGCACGACAACGCGCGACCTCATACTGCACAGCAGACGGTCTCCAAGTTGCAAGAACTGGGGTTGGAAGCTCTCCGTCATCCGCCCTACTCACCAGACCTTGCGCCTACAGACTACTACTTTTTCCAGAATTTGGATAACTTCTTGGCGGGAAAAAAATTCAATACCCGAGAGGCAGTACAAAATGCCTTTGAAGAATTTGTTGCCTCCCGTCCAGCTGATTTCTTTAAGAAGGGCATCAATAAACTGCCACTGCGTTGGCAAAGATGCATTGATTGCATGGGTGATTACTTCGATTAATACAAATAAAAAATACATGAAAAAAATTCATTTAAATTTTTTCATACAAAACGGCAATTTCATAGGTAAAGACCTATTATAATAGCGTAGACAGTAATCTGGATTATAAAAACATAACATCCAGATAGCTGGGTATGTGCTTGCACTATCTATTATAGGATGAATAGCTTAGTTCTTATTATAAAACTTTCAAGATATTCTTCCAATTGGTGGTTCACGTAGAGACGGGAGACCTAGCGGCTCCAAAAATACACAATGTTCTTGGTATAAAAAACAGTTATGGCTAGATTCCATAATCCAAATGTTTCATAAAACTTAGGTGCTATTAAATAGGATTAAGTAGACGTAAGTAGGTTTTCCTGCTCCTGTATAAACTTTTTTTAAGTTGAAATTTTCCCTTATGTTAAAAAGTTAGGAACCCTAGCTTTATAGCTGTTGACATCAGTCAGCCTTGGATTAAAACTATCACCACAATAACTTAAAACAAGTTTAATTTGAATATATAAATGTATACAACTAAAGTTACATGAAATACCAATTATAATATCTACAACGAGTTTAAGAGCATTACAGATCTGTCACGTAATATCCTGTGCTAGTGGCGCCATATTGGGCTAAAAGTTGACTCGATATAACGCGTCAAACAGAACTTTAATCAGTGTTTTCAAAGATGAAAATATCATCACTGGTTTAAGATCCAGTTTAGCCCACGATACTTTTTATAGTATACATTCGTAAGAAAACGAAAATACGCCGTAATTAGTACAATAAGTTCAATAATAACAGATATATAAAGTACCAAGTGAAGGAAAACATCGAGAGTGAAACCTGGACTTATAATTAATATAAGTCTGAAATCACCAACCCGTCTTGAGCAAGCGTGGTGATTAATGCTCGTGCCTTCTCTGTATGTGAGGAGGCCTTTGCCCTGCAGTGGGACAGTAACAGGCTGGTATTATTATATTATTATTAACGTACCAGTAGTGATCTATGTAATAAAGAATCTCTTGTGAATACTAATCCCTCGTTTACACCCAACTAACGAGTTCTACGAATTCTTGTAACAATAGTAAGAGTATACTTACTATTGTTACAAGAATTCAAACACATATGGGAAAAACCATTATGTTAAACATGTTTTGACTTTTTTTCAGACATGTCTTGTTACCAAATTATCTTGGACCGGTTGTCGAGATCAGCATATAATTTGTTTTAATGTATAGATGAAAACATCTAGTATACATCATGTTCTATACCTTGGTGTAAACTAAGGGTTACAGTTTTATGAAGCTCAATATGTTAATAGAAATTAGATATTTCATGATATTTGATGCCAGAGAGAAATAGAATTCTGTATTTCAAAAAGCTGCGGCTCAGTTGTTTCCGCATAGAATTTGAAGACAAAACACCGCACACAATACGAGATTTCGCACATTGAAATATTTAGCTCTCTTAGTAATAAAAAGAATAATAATTATTTCGCTTCTTCCAATAATGACTTTGGAATGAGCTCTTTAAATTTATTAATAAAATACTTTTTACATTCCAAATAAATGTACACACCACACGAAAAAAATTGCAAGGCGTTTAGCAAGAAAGTTAAACTTTTACTTCGATTTTGGAAGTTAAAGTTTATAAAAGGTACCCAAAATTATGATACTAACAACGGACTCATAATTTTTAAAATACTTATATTTCAATAAGTTATCTTAACCGAACAGACCGCGGTCATATCACCAAGTTTTAATTACTTACACGATTCTATTGCGGGTTTTTTCGACACTGATGATGTCCCCACAAACAATTGTAATAATGTCCTTATACTGTACTGGTAAATTATTTAGCAATGGCACTCGTTGCAGACTAGGTCTTTGGCCTCCTTTTAGCGCTTAGCTGTAAAAAAAGTTATCTCTTTCTAGCCTTCCCTTACTGTCGTGCCATACACGACAATACAGTACGTGCCGCTAAAATAGCATTTGGAGTTATAGACAGAGACACATGTATGAGTGACAGAGACAACGCTCTACAATGTTAAACTCATACTGTGCAGTGCAACACTAACAGCAGAAGTATCATATGATTTCTTGAAGATAAAATTCAAATTAAGTTTATATTTATATAGAGAAATATTTGATATTATGTCACTGACTTATCGTTAGGACTCAAATTGATTTTTATTTGCAGGCTAATCTAAACCAAATCGAATTTCTGCGATTATTAAGACGAGAGCGCCAGACTTGACCCTAGAAATTTAAATATTCTCACATGAGCTGCAAATTGAATTTTGGTTGTGTAAGTTATTCACGACCATAACAAATATGTATTTAATAATAAGGACTCAAATTGAGTTTTGCTTACACCAAATTATTCGATATTTTGTCACTGACGAGCTCTAGTCGTACAATTACAATGTTATTTCAACAAATTTGAGGTAATTTAGGATTAAGTTGGTTTGCAACGACAACGCCCAAGTCCACTTGAATGCCATCACTAAACACTTGTACCGTAGATAAATGCGTGGTCCCACCGTCCTCCTGAGGTCCTCACCGCGAGTCCACAACGTTCGCGAGGCGCGTCTTGTCGAAGGCGCATATGGCGGCCAGCAGCGACGAGCGGGCCTCGCACGGGCTGGCGGCCCCGCCCGGCGTGCACGGGCCCGTGCCGCGGCTGTCGCTCTCGTGAGCTGGACACAATATATGGAATTATTTTTATTCAGCGTTTAGGATCTATTCAATCTGAGGGTTACACTTGATATAATGTAATACTGACTATTTGTAAAGTAAGCGTACAAAAACTGAACCGAGCGAATACTCACAAAGAGCGGGAGGCGTCGGCGAAGAGGCGGTGCTTGCACTCTGTGACCGCACCGTCTCTGCTAATGATGACGTAGACTTCCATAGACTGTCACGTTTTTTCTGCAAATTAATAAAAAAAACTCAAATTCATTAACTGGTAGACAACTCGCAGTCTAACCCGGGGTCCAAAAGCATGAAACTTGTAACAAGAGGTCCTCATATGTAACGATAGTGAGCGTTAAGAATTTTTGAAAAAGAATCCCCCGAGAGGGTTAAATAGGGGATGAAATTTTATATGGAATGTTATCATTTTTCCGATGGGAAAGTAGGGACCTGCTGATTTTTTCATACACCGCTAAAGTTTGATTCTTCCCAAGAGTATTTTTTTTTAGATACATATAATAACTCAACCCCAGTTCGTTGTTAACTTAGTAACTTACCGCTCTTCGCTTTTGTTTCTTAATTTCTTCTTCGGAGCCAAGTATTTCTTGGATACGGACTTCTCTTTTTGCAGTACGGATCTGAAACAAAAATATTCTCTCAATAGTAAGTAAACAGACTGCTTCGTTGGTCTAGTGGTCCTACGTCCGACTGCTGAAATTGAGGTCCTGTTCGTTTCGGGTCGACTCCCAGGTCGGGCAAGTGTTATTGAGTTTTTCCAAAAGGCAGAGTTTCCGGAGTCAGTATTTGTGCTCGGTTGGTGTCAATAGTCTCGCCCCCTGTTACATGGGGCTTAATACATAACTGGGTGTAACTAAAAATGTACATATTTGCCCAACAATTCGGGGAATACAGGCGTTATATTATGTTATGTAGTAAGCAAAGGCCTCCATCCATTTTGGGAAATAACATGAACCCTCATGTTATTTCCTAAAAATGCAAATCCCCGGCAAAAATGATGTTTTACGTATCCTCTTCCTTATTCCTATTCGATCACTCTCCGCTTCCTGCATGAATAATTTAACTGCCAAAAATTAACACAAACGTGTTTTGGAAAAATAACAACCACACATAAAGTTCAGTTTGCGCTACTTCATCAACAATTTATATGACTTGTCATTGTAAAATTGACTTAATTTGCACCACTATAACGTTTATATTTGATTGGGTAGTTTAGTAGAAAGAGAAGTAACATCAAGTAGAAATATGGAGTTACAATTTGGAATGTGTACACACATAGTTTGGGACATATAAAAGGTACACAGTCATCCAATTTTAAACTTTAGGGGTATGAGGAACAGGGTGTCAAGTTCCTCATCCTCCATCCTCATAGAAAAGGGAGGATCCTCCGACCAGGCGGGTGTTGTGAATTACTTTTTACATCTACAAAAGAGATTACAGTGTAAATAATACTCTTAAATTTAAGGAATGTTTGCAAAACTTACTTTGGACGGATGTATACATGGATAATGATGCAAATACGGCATTCAATAGCTTCCATAACTCAATATGCCTGTTCTACAATCTCTGTTTTCCAAAAGTAATAATTAAAGTAAATACAAACAATAAAATTAAACAAACGTGGATAACTAAGGGTCTTAAACTGTGTTCTAAAACTAAACGATCCTTACGATATCAATATTACAAAAACAAAAATCGAACCAACAAGAACAAATACACCACATATTCTAAAATATTTCAAAATTGCATACATAATGCTAAACGGAATGCTAATATCAAGTTTATGAACAACAATAAAAACAAATGTAAAGCCACTTGGTCAGTTATAAAAAACGAAATCCAAAATACGGACCCTAAAGATAATATTGAATGTTTACAGGTTGACAATACAGTTCTAACAAATCCAGCGGAAATAACTTCTGCCTTCAACAACCATTTCATAAACTGTTTCCCTACACAAAATCACATAAATAGCTGTTCCAATGACAACGTTATTGCTAGCTCGATGTTCCTCACTCCTATGTCTGAAAGTGAGGTGAGGCAACAGATAATATCATTAAACAACACAAATTCTGAAGGCTACGATGAACTAAACACCAGAATAATTAAGACATGTACCAATGAAATAAGTAAAGTATTGACATATTTGATTAACTTGTCATTTTCACAAGGTTTATTCCCAAAAGCTCTAAAATTATCCGTTATTAAACCATTGTTCAAAAAGGGTGATAAATGTGATGTGAACAATTATCGCCCTATTACATTAATACCCATCATCTCAAAAATATACGAGAAATGTATGTATCACAGATTAATAAATTACTGCAGTAAATTTAACATAATAAGGAAACAACAATTTGGATTTCAAAAAGGTAAATCTACATCACTAGCCATATTCTCACTCTTAAAAACAATACTGAGCAGTTTAAATAAAAATCAGTTGGTAACGGGGCTTTTCTTTGACTTATCGAAGGCATTCGATCTTGTTTCACATTCCAACTTATTACAAAAATTAGAAGCTCTTGGAATCAGAGGACTGCCGCATCAATGGACATCGTCGTACCTAACTGACAGACAACAGAGTGTCGCAGTTACTAAACTGGATGAAAATAGAGACATGATAATGCATACGTCTGAATATCAATTTGTAAAACGCGGCGTGCCCCAAGGTAGCATATTGGGTCCCATCTTATTTCTTCTCTATATAAATGACATAGTTGACATAACTAAACACAGATGTTTTCTTTTTGCGGATGATATTTCCATAATTGTAACTGCTGACAAAAAATATAATTCAATTACAGACCATGAAACTGACATAAATAATACTATTGACATTCTAATTAATTGGCTGAACAATAATAATCTTTTTATAAATCTCGACAAATCCGTATACATACAATTTAATAAACACCATAATAATAAATTTAATTTAAAAATGGATATACATAAAATAACACATGTCGAACAAACTAAATTTTTAGGTATTGTTTTGGATGAATATTTAGACTGGAAGGCGCAGGTTCAGTACGTATGCAATAAAATAAATAAATTTGTATATGCCCTTAGAAAAATTTAATACGTAACTAATATAAAAACGGCTGTAATGTCTTATCGAGCGTACGTTGAGTCCTCGTTGCGGTACGGACTAATAACATGGGGAAATAGTACGGAACACAACAGGGCATTTATCGCACAAAAAAAATGTATACGCGCCTTATACGGAATTCCGTCCGATGAATCGTGTAGACCAATATTTAAAAAGCTTGGTTTGCTACCGTTGCCATCGTTATATATTTACGAGATGTGTATGTTCGTAAAGAAACACAAATAATTATTTAAAACAGCAGAAGAAGTATGTTCACGAAGTCGGCGTGACCAATACACACTTGTACTTGACGAACTGCCTAGGTGTACTAAATATGACCTCTTTGGGAAAACCTTCGGTTTCCCCAAAGAGGTCACCGAAACGCAGCCAAGATACGGACGCTTTATTATTATTATTATTATTAATGGTGGGCTTCTGCCAGACGGTAACTTTAATTCTTTAATATCCCGATAAAGGATACTTCACATTTAGTTCGTATGTGGCAAGATAGATGTCGCTACAAAACCAATAAAAATCAACCCAACATACCAATTTCTGTTCACTCCTCAAACTTGCCTCCATATTCGTCACTGCTACTTTTAATTCTTCTTTCAACGCGATAGGGAACTTCAGGTGCATGCGTTCGTTCTGCGGAACCATCGTGAGGCCGTTGAGAGGGGCGCGCGCGAAAAATGGGTCTTGTAGCAAGTTGTCTATGGACGGGCCGCCGTGCTTACACGAGATCTTTGATAGACACATGCGTAGGACGGATTCTGGGAAAGGCATAATAAAATTAATCATCATCATCCTCCTGCATTTATCACAATTTATTTGGTGTCGACGAAGCATAACTTCTACAAAATAAAATTAATTTTGTAAAAATATGAGATGGTGCATGTTAGCGTGTTTATCCTATAAGAATGATATTTTTAAGTTACTTTTTTTGCTCACTTTACAGTTGTCCTCAACAACTGTCACAAACATCACAAAAATACTTTTTCGTAATAAATTCTTTAGACTATCATCTGCCTAGCCTGTACCCAACTACGAGTATGTTGGGGTTGGCTTCCAGTCTAACCGGATGCAGCTGAATACCAGTACTTTACATGGAGCGACTGCCTACCTGACCTCCACAACCCAGTTACTGGGCAACACGATACCCCTTGATAATAAATTCTTTGGATATACAAACTAATTTACGCAATCCATAAAATGAATACTGTACATACGTAAGTATTTGTCTTGACTTCAGAACTCTACACTAAGTTGTAGTAAGCTAGGTTTTTTATATATTGTTACACAATCTTGGCCGGTTTTTACCCGACTGACCCAGAAGGAGGGTTATGTTTTTCACAAACACGCTTCGTCAGAACCAGCAAAACTTTGCTCAAACAAAACAATAACTCGGAATACTTACTTAAATCTTCATTTTGGGGCATTGGTTCAGCATCATAATGATCACAGTAATATTCCGTCAACGGACAACCAACGGCCATCTCATACAGGGTGCGTCCGAAGCAATACACATCGATGGCCTCAGCGGTGACCCCTCGTCTCAGCTGCAGGAGATGTGGCCGGTAGAGGCATGGCACTCCTATTAGAATGTCCTCTATGTCCATCAGAAGAGCCCGCTGGTTTTCTATTGCTATGTTACCGGGGTGGATGTGGCCTGGGGATAGGAAATCAATTATTATAATCGTTTTTTTAAGGATATATATTTTTTTAAACGCTGCCCCACACTAGGAATTTCTCCTGTGTCGTGGGTGCGTTTACAAACATTTAAAGTCACATAAACAAACAGCCAGACCAGGAACAACTACCTGTAGGCCATACAAATATTTGTTCCGTGCGGGAATTGAACCCTCGACACGCGGCACAGCAGTCGATCGCTCAGCCACTGTGCCAACCGTGCCGTTAAACTATATATTAACATCACGTTGTATGTCCCAGGCAGAGGTGTACCTAGTGCACCTAGTGGGTGTACATATTAGTACACCGAACATCAAACGCAAATGAAGCCAATAACTCAAACACCGGAAATCATGCACAATTTTCTCTTTGAATAAATTACCGCTCATTTTTCGAGACCCCATTATTTTTGTTATAAATCTGTCATCCTCTCCAAAACAGTATTATAATAAATAAATAATACCAGCCTGTTACTGTCCCACTGCGGGGTAAAGGCCTCTTATCATACAGAGAAGGCACTAGTATTAATCACCACGCTTGCTCAAGACGGGATGGCGATTTCAGACTTATATTAATTATAAGTCTGAAGTTATTAAGTATTTATTAATAACAAAACTAGTATTATGAAGTCAAAATAATACGTACCATGAGGGATGCCTTTTTCATGTAAAAACTTCAACGCTATCAATATCTGATATCCATAGTGCGCAAGTTGTCCTATCGTAAACGGCTTTCTTATCCTAGGGTTGCCATATTTCGCTAAGTGGTTCTTATTATACTCCGTACCATAGAGTATGTCTCTAAGACTTCCGCATTCATGTAACCTTCTTACTACGAATGCACCTGATTCTAAATTTTGAATAGCTAATACTGGATCTATTAGAGGGTGCTGTAAAGAAAGAAAAATATTTTTTATTATATGCCACACTATGAAAATAAGTTTATTTTACAATTAAAATAAATAAATGAGATGCTGGACAATCCACACAGCATCATCTTGCCCCAAGCTAAGCAGAGCTTGTGTAATGGGTACTAGATGACTGATATACTTAATACAATACATTACATAGATAGATATTTTTATTATACATAGCAAAATACCCAGAACACCCGGATCAAATCTTTATAGATCGTACAAACATTTGTATCAAGGCGGGAATCGAACTCAGGAGGTTGCTCCTGAGTCGCAGGCGGACTTTCGCCCGCCGCGCCACATCGTCAAAAAATTATATCGCGATACCAGTAAAATTAAGCTTAAATATTGATACAGGTACACTATGACCCAGACGAGGACATAGACGTTCCCATGGGATTATTTTGGACGTTTACGCGGAAAAAGCTACTAGCAAAAATTAGTTAGTCAACCAAGACAGTTAAACAACTAGGAAGAATGCGTATTATTAGTATAAATTTTCCCCGTATGAGCTAAACCTCGCGTTTATCTTCATAAAACATAATACTAGTACCCGACATATGACGTCATGCCAAACAATTGTCTAATTGACTTGGTCACCTAGTTAATTTGCATACTTACAGAGAGATTTATCAAGCTCTTGAAAGCAGTTTGTAAATCTTTATCACTGAGATACCTGTCGGCACCATAGCTTTGCCATGACAGTATGCAATTTGTTCGCCTCTCCGTATCCGTTACCTGCAATCATAAAGAATAATATGAAACTAGTCTTTTTTTTTTCTTTTTTTATATAAAAACATTGTGGCACTCCTTTAGCATGGGTGACTAAATTTAAGTACTTGGGTCATTGGGTCACTGATGATCTAAGGGACAACATGGATATTGAGAGGGAGCGCAGGTCGTTGGCTGTTCGATGTAACATGCTGGTTCGAAGGTTTGCACGTTGTACAAATCAAGTAAAAGTGACTCTTTTCAAAGCTTTCTGCCAGTCATTCTACACGTGCAGCCTTTGGACCAGTTTTACGCAGAGGACATACAGCGACCTGCGTGTCCAATATAATAACGCGTTTAGGATACTGCTGGGGCTGTCGTGGCGTTGTAGTGCGTCCACTATGTTTGCGGAGGCGCGAACAGATGATTTTTACGCGATCGTTAGGAAAAGGGCCGCCTCCATGTTGGGTCGGCTACGCGCCACCTCCAACGGTCTTCTGAGCGTGTTCTCAGATCGATGGGACTCCCCTCTGCTGCGTCATTGGCTAAGGAACCATTCCATCTGATTTTTATATTTTTCTTCCTTTTGCCTTTGCCTTTACTAACCCTAGTCATTAAGTTGTTTTGTTGTTACTAACACTATGGACAATTGTCTGAAATAAACAATTTGAATTTGAATTTGAATTGCCCCACACTAGGAATTTCTCCTGTATCGTGGGTGCGTTTACAAACATTCAAACTCACATACACAAACAGCCAGACCCGGAACAGCTACCTGAGTAGGCCATACAAATATTTGTTCCGTGCGGGAATCGAACCCACGACACTAGGCGCAGCAGTCAATCGCTCAGCCACTGCGCCAACCGTCATTCTTAGCTTGCACGCGGCTTAGAAACAACAGCCGCATGGGTTGATCGATTATGTTAATATATGCTTGCCAAGGTCGGTTCGTTGATTTGTGAACATCAATTTTATATCGAGCTCTGGGACAGCACGTTAAACCGTTGATCGTTACTGGTAGTCAGAAGCCCGAAAGTCTGACAATCAACCTTATCCCCTCGATAAGACTGATTGTCAGACTTTCGGGCTTCGTATTGTGTTACCCGGTTACAGGGTTATGGAGGTCGGATAAGGCAATGGCTCCTTGATAAATACTAGTATTTTGATAGAGTGGATGCCGACTCCAATATAGTTGGGAGAAAGCTAGGCAGGCAGATTATAAAGATTTCAATGCTCTATATTCAGCAGTGTGCGTCTTTCAACTGTGATACATACATAAAATCACGCCTTTTTCCCAGGGGGTAGGCAGAAACGACAGTGCACCAACCGCTAAGATCCTTACATACTCCTTTCGCTTCGCTCACGTTAATATACCCCCCGACATAATAATAACGAGACCCAGCCTTTGTGTTTGTTAAGTATTCAACGACGCCCTAAGCCGAGTTTCGAGCCCCACAGGGGGTGCCCTTAGCGAGCTGTCGTTTAAATGTAACTTGTAGTTAGCCCTGGCTGGGGGCCTTCTTGTAAGGTCACCACAGGATCGACCGGTTAAGCAGTAAACAGCCTTATAGTGCTGAACTGCGAGTGGCCCTACCATAGTGGCCATACCACTAGCCGAAGAACGTTACCAATAAGGTGTATGTCCTTTTAGGGCGTGCGCTCGTCGTTGCCTATTATAAATACTTTTTGTAACTCGTCTCTCATTCTTCCTCTCGACGTGACCAAACCATCTGAGCTGTGTTCAGCTGTGATGATATATAATCAAAAAGTCGTATATTTGTATTCCTTTGTTTTCTCCGTGGGAGAAGAGGCCTGCAGTAGGACAGTAACAGACTGATAGGTACCTATTATCTATATAGTCAAACGTGAGGTGAAAACCTTTTGCGCGCACGAAAGAGTGTGAGAATCTTAAAAGTTTATATGGAAAGCTAAAATGGCCGAATTTCGAAAATTATGCGACCGCTAGTTATTATTATTTGTCTAAGAGCTTGAACCGCTTCTACGCAAGTATCGCCACTCCATTACAAAGTCAAGGCTCTTTGAACCTAAATAAGTGTGCGAACTAATTGTATGTCTATAACATTATTATCACGTGCCCGATAAGTCGAGTGCGATGTTATTATGATTCATGACAAAGGACGTCAATGGATTCCCTCAACAATATTAAAAAATACATAAAATCCTATACTTAGGTATGTATGTTTAACTTCTCGTGAAAAGATAGAGAGAGAGAGAGAGATGTTTTTTGGTGTGAGGTTTGAAATGGAGTATAACACATTGGAGAGATCATCAGGATTTTGATTTTTATAACATATAATGCATCTTATCAGTTTTTTCCGGAATGTTTTAAACGTAATTTCAACAAGAATGAATCACACAACATTTTATTGTATTTTGATGAGAAATACTAACTGTCTGTAAGTATAATCGAACTAACTTTAAAAATCAATCATATAGCAGACTGCGGGGTGACTCGCTTGTAGTGAACTTGCTTGAAATTAGAGGTTTAGAAAAAAAAATATTTTGTTTTAGGCTGCGGTCCCACTGAGGAGCTGTGCTGTGCTTAGCGGCGCATGAATTAACCAATCACAATGTCTAATCTGAATCGGAGCGGAGATTTGGAACAA
The DNA here is from genome assembly GCA_905147745.2 of Phlogophora meticulosa. Classification (NCBI taxonomy): domain Eukaryota; kingdom Metazoa; phylum Arthropoda; class Insecta; order Lepidoptera; family Noctuidae; genus Phlogophora; species Phlogophora meticulosa. The sequence goes on from LR990534.1 coordinate 4,841,313, forward strand.
TGCGATTGGTTAGGGCACGCACCACTAATAAATAAATAAATAATGCTGGACAATCCACACAGCATCATCTAGCCCCAAGCTAAGCAGAGCTTGTGTTATGGGTACTAGATGACTGGGTACATGATATACTTAATACAATACATTACATGGATAGATATTTTTATTATACATAGGTAATACCCAGACCACCCGGAACAAATATTTGTAGATCGTACAAACATTTTGTCCCAAGGCGGGAATCGAACCCGCAACCTCTTGCGTCGCAGGCGGACCTTCGCTCACCGCGCCACATCGGTCGTCAAAACTAAACTCCGCTCCGCACAGCTCCGCCTCAATGGAACCGCAGCCTTATCGTCACATAGATATTAATACCCATGACGTCTGCGGAGTCTCGCTAGGTCAATTAATTTACTTGACATCGCGCCTATATTCCCAGTAGTAAGTAGAACTGTACCCACGTAAAGTACACCCACAATCCGCCAGATATACTTAAGTTCCGACACGGTTGGCGCAGTGGTTGAGCCATCGGCTGCTGCGCCGCGTGTTGTGGGTTCGATCCCCGCACGGAACAAATATTTGTATGACCTGCAGGTAGTTGTTCCGGGTCTGGCTGTTTGTGTATGTGAGTTTAAATGTTTGTAAACGCACCCACGATACAGGAGAAAATCCTAGTGTGGGGCAACGTTTTTTATAAAAAAAAAAAAAAAAAAAGTTCCATGTAGTGGGGGTGGAACCACTGACCAGATGAAAAAACACAACAACATTGCCCTACCCGGGAATCGAAGCCAGGTCCTCATGCTCAGCATGCCTAGATACATTATTTACTAGTAATTTACCGAGGAGTTATCACTCAGTGGCTGAATCTTTTTCAATTGGTCTCGTATAATGTAATGTACAAATTACTAAAATATTGTTAGTAGATTAGAGTTTATTATCATCAATATTTATGTGGCAAGGCCGTGTCTTTCAGTTGACCGATAGTGTAAATATACAGGGTGAGCTGATTACACTATGTTCTGAACTTAAATCCATGGAAACATACCAGTTTCCTTTTTTAGTTCCACTGTAATTTTATGAGTATCTTTCATAAAATAATGTAAAACTACATTTTCCTACGAAATAGTTTACACGGTAGGTACTAAGCCGATATTATCCTTCACTTCTTTGAAAAGCTTGATAAATTCAAGCCTGCTGATTTGCTTTCCGTATTTTTTATAGCCCAGTATAATACCCAGTTTAGGTTCTAAATCTTTTTGGATAATGTTAACACCCTTTATTTTGTAAAAAAGAAAGGGATAGCTCTAAGATCCGTATTATAAAACCTCACTCAAGACTTTCTTAAAACTAGTTTCAACCAATGAATTGGGCTTGAAGGAGCTTAAAGTAATGTTCGAATTTTGAATGAGCTGCCGTAATACGACCTTAATTAACGTTTTGTTTCTTCACCAATACAATTTGAATTCAATACTTACTAAAAAATAATGTTTCCGTATCCGCCAGCCGACGTCGGGCAGAGGACCTTTCAATTCGTATCTACCGTCGCCTCGCAGTGCGATAGACACAGTCTGAAGAGCTTGTTCTGTAACAATTAATGAAGAAGTCCTATAATTAATGTTTACTTTTTTCGACTTTTTAGGGTTCCGCACCACAAAAGGTAAAGAAACCCTTATAAGATCACTCTCTTGTCTGTTCATCCGTGTGTCACCACCGATTTTCGGTCCACCCGTTCCTGAGAAAATCGGTAGCCTAGCAAGTTGAAAATACCAGATACTGAGGTCTATAGTCCCTATTAGGTGTATTAAAATCAAGGCCCCCAGTCAACACGATAAAAAGATATGGGCAAATTTACATAGATTCGCGAAAACTTGTACGTACCAAAATTTACCTTAATTTTCAATTGGCAAAAAGGAAGGTCTTATACAGCACAAAAAAAGAAAAAGTCCAAAAAATTAAAAGTTGAAAATTATGAGTTGTGACTCGCATTTGACCAGTTTTTATTATTTTTTGTAATGTTTTTCTCTTTTGACAAAAATATTGTCTAGTAAGCAAGGTATAGCCAGCCGTGCCAACATGTATCCCATGGCTAGTTTCCGATTTTCATACAATAACATTCCTTTTCAATTTTCTCAGAACTGGTGGATCGGTTTAGGAGGATTGTGGAGCTGCGCCCCATGGTCAGAACAACATGAGACGCCGCATGGTACGAAACCCTTCGCGTGGAGTCTCACTCTTGACCAGATTTTTTTTAAAGTGTGAGATAACTTAAAGATCAAATATTTGCATCTAATATCTATTTTACCTTCAGATACATTATCGCGCTAATGTAAACTAACTTATTGGTCAAGGCTGAAAATGATATCCGTTGCTATTTGGAGTCACGTTTCGTATTGCTAGAGAATTGCTCAGTTGCCTACATACTATATCCGATATAGTATGTATTCAACTGAACAGATTTCTTAACAAAGTCTGCCCAATTCAATCCCACAACGATATACTATATCGTTGTGGGATTCAATAGGGTAGTGTCCTTAAAAAAATTGATTTGATTACTCAAAAAAACTGGACACGTATCTTTTCTTTTGTCACGTAAACCAAAAATGACGACGACATAGTGCGTTGAAATTGCGCTTGACGTCACGCCGTGCTACACTTTTAGCGTTACTGTGACGTCACAAGCCCCTTCTCCTTGAACTTTGATGTGCTATATCATTTTCACTTTTTATTGATTTGAGTAAGCAAAAAATACGTGTCCAATATTTTTTGGTAATCTTACTGTCGGACTAAATAGACTTACGGTTTAAGACATTTTTTAAGACATTTATTTCGCTCAAAAAGAATACATTATTCACTTCTATGAGGAAAAACATAATAATTAAGATACAATAAGCGACGATTTCGCTTGGTAATAAACTAAAATTAAGTTATAAACAAAAACGGCAAAACTTAGAATTTATAAATTATTTAGGTGGTGTACTAAATAGACTTAATATATTTTTACCTAGGACACATCCCTGTTGGGCAAGATTTTACTTAACTATTTGAGTAGCATTCGTGTTTTTATGGCGAAATAAGAAATGATACTACGCAACATTGTATGGAAAACGATCTATCACACTATATTATAAATGCGAAACTCCTTCACGCTGAAACAGCTGAACGGATCAGGATGACATTTGTTATGAAGATAGCTTATACCCAGGGTTAACACGATACTTAAGTATGTGAGATGGCAACGGCGTCTCCCAGACAAAGAGACACAATATAAAATGTATTGTTTGTCGGTCACCTAGCGTTTAAGGTGTTACGTATGTGGGATGGCAACGGCGCGATCGTAAAAGTAAAAAATAAAAGTTTCTTGAATGGAGGCCGATGGAAATCAACTACTCAAGCATTAAACTATTTTGTAATTAATAAAAGGATGAGCGAGATAGACAACGAACGTCGCTCCGTACTTTTGGAATAAATTCATAAGTTCCAGTCCTTTACAAAGATAACATTAATAATATTTATTTATTTGGTACAGTTAACAAGAGAAGGTAGCCTCTACCTTTCCTTGTAGACTGTACCTTTTCAAAGATTTTGAACATAATAAAGCTATGACCAATTTATATAGAATAAATGTCCCTGTGACCAATTTACATGCTTTTATGACCAAACTACAGCTGTGACCAAATTAAAATTTGCGATTAGCTGTTGGTTATTCATTCAACCGATCACAGTACGAGAGCTTGACAATTTGTCACTTCGTTTAACGATCATTTTCGCTCCAGAAAGTGGGTGTAAATAAATTAACATAATTGAATATGACTTTAGTAAATTCCTTGATAAAATATACTTATTTACAGTTTGTTCAACTCATTGTAATCAACACAAACATGTTTTTTGTACTCATTGTTGCAAATTGGGTTCATCCCTAGATAGTCTAGTTCTTATCATACTTACTTTATTTTAGCACTAAGATAATATGCTTTGTTCTTAGTAAACAATTGATAGGTGAGAACCTATGAAACTTTAATGGAATAATTAATTGTAATTTAACATAACATCACGCTTGTAATCCCTGAAGGGTCAGGCAGAGGTATACCTATAGAATACCCACAATTCGCCAGTTGTTTGTGACGCTTGTAATAGAGGCCGAGCCTACTACCTACTACTACCTGCCAACAACCAGGCACTAATCCAGGCTCTGGGCAGATACTGAGTAATTTAAGATGATAAACCTACTAACACTTTACCCGATCCGGGAATCGTATCCAGGACTTTATGCTTAGCAGTAGTACTTGCGTCCACTAGACAGACTAACAAGGCAGATATTACTCATTCTGCTAAAAACATAAGCGTGAATGTGAACGACCTAAGAGACAATGGATGGATTGTGTGGTAAATGATATGGCTAGAAATAGAGTGAATACTGAAATCACGGCTGATAGAGCAGCTGTATGGAAGAAGAAGACATGGCCGGGGCTGAACAACCCGAAGAAGATAATCGTCAATAAAAATATGACGTCCACAAAATTTATAGATTCCCTTTCCCTGGTTTATTGATAAAGGTACATATACGTACGAACACTTATAAAAACAGATATGACTCATTGCAATGTAAAAATAGTTTCCAGATTGCATTATAATAACAAGTTGTGAGAAGATTCATAAATGCAATTGAATAGGCATTAGAAAACTAGTTTTGTAAATAGTTCCGTCTGATCGCCATCACTTTACTGCTAAGCAACGCAATAAAAAACCGAAAAAAAATATTGTTGTTGTTTGTTCTTATAGTTAAGTGAGTACAACACTAGCCCTGGATCGAAACAAATGGTAGTCATGGGAGAGGCTTTTGCCCAGCAGTGGGAACAGGCTAACAGTATCGGTATCAGTACACCACATGACGACACGGTTGGCGCGGTGGTTGAGCCATCGGCTGCTGCGCCGCGTGTTGTGGGTTCGATCCCCACACGGAACAAATATTTGTATGACCTACAGGTAGTTGTTCCGGGTCTGGCTGTTTGTGTATGTGAGTTTAAATGTTTGTAAACGCACCCACGATACAGGAGAAATTCCTAGAGTGGGGCAACGTTTTTATTGAGAAAAAACAAAAAAAAAAACATGACCAACTCATAAAAACACGACTGTACCTACTCTAATGGCGGCCGCCATACTATACTAATATTATAAATGGGAAAGTGTGTGTGTCTGTTTGTCAGTCTTTCACGGCAAAACGGAGCGACGAATTGACGTTGACGCGATTTTTTAAGTGGAGATAGTTGAAGGGATGGAGAGTGACATAGGCTACTTTTTGTCTCTTTCTAACCCCCCACTTCCAAATGCGAGCGGAGCCGCGGGTAAAAGCTAGTTTTGTCTGAATTCATACAACTTTTGTCGCTCAGGGTGTCAAGATGAATCTAATGATACCTTATTTGTTAAAATCCATTGAAGCTACAGGATGTGCCAAAGAATGGATTTACACTTGAAACACATTGCTTTCCTTCTGGGATAGTAAAAAAAGTAGCTTGCTAATATACTATCTAGAAAAAGACTAGAAATCAAACTAATACTTAAACCATCTTACAGGCACAGCTGGCTATTTTACTAGACTATTTTTGTTAAGGGACTTGGTCCCCATGAATAGTGTTAAATTGTTTCCTTAATTTAAAAAACTGGTTATTTACCTGCTATATCCAGTGGGTAGTTGCCAGGGTCTAGGAAACTCCTCACTTGTAATGATAAAGCTAACACTTCATAGGACAACACTTCATTGATGTAATTCTGTAAACAAAACACAACATAAAATATATTTTGGGGGTTGTGGGTAAAAATCCCGCACAGGTTTTGCTGAAAAAGACACTTAGGGTTTAGTCTTATTATGGGCTGAAAACGAAGCTTTGGTTGGTCAGTAATTATTCGTATGAACGTGAGCAAAGCACGGATCATATCTATCATATATATGTTAGGATCATACATATATGATCCTATTCTGTGGTTCCGCTATGTTAGGATCATAATCCTAACATAGCGGAACCACAGAATGCGGTGGCATTCTGTGGTTTCTGCCTACCCCCATGAGAAAAAAGCTTGAGTTTATGTATGTTTGTATATATGTACTAATTATACATAGTGACCAACCAAAGCTTCGTTATTGTTTTCAGCCATTTTTAACCAAAAAATCATGATTCGGACATATTTTCGCTTTCAGCTGAAAATCCATTTTGGGTCAGACACTAATTATAAGTCAGAGGTTTTTAATGGAAGTAATTTTAAAATGGCTTGAAATAGTGTCTGACCAAATTTGAAAATAAAAATATGTTAGTTCAGTCTTGCATAGTCTTGCTCTGTCTGGTCTTGACCAAATTCATAGTAAAATTATGAATCATCACTAACTACAAACTGGGAATTGAACTCAGTTCTCAGGAAACTATAGAAGTTTCCTTATTGACTCATTTTTTTTTAATTGTCTACCCATGCAATTGTGAACAATACCCGGTGTCACCTATGAGGGTGTTTTAATTCCACTAAATCTACATAATTCATAAAGGTACAAGTGTATAGAATTAATAGAATATTTAATAAATTGAGAATCATGGGCACACTACTTGGGCCATTTCATATTATAAGATTAATGAGATTAATAAGGTGATTAGATGAAAGGAAGATAACATATTTAATAATGCGAGAAATGTCTACCATAATGGATTAATTGTTGCAATAACTGAGCTGATAATGGAGCTTTTTATATGTGAAATATTTTTTTAAATTGGTTAAGTAGTTTTTAACTTTATCCATTACAAACAAACAGCCATCACTTTCCTCTTTATAATATTATTACTTTAGATTAGTCTTAAAATAAACAGATTAGTATAAAAAATGTTGTTGGCTGTGACATTTGAATTTAAATGGATTAATTACATACTTTGCAATCACTCAATTTTTCTTTAAACATGTTTTGATTTTTGAATAATTGAATATTAACTATACAACCTCTAATGGGATTGCTAATTGAATTCCTATGGCATTGATATCTAACTTAAAAAGTAAAACAGAAAATTTGTTTTGCAATAACACTTATCATATATCTTCGGTGCTTATAACCACAACAACACATTAATTTACCATGTAGTTTTACCTACTTAGGTAAGCCAATTTATCAGCTACCTAATATTTATAATAAGATAACATTACAGACCTGTAAAGCTATTTGTCTTTCAGCAATGAAGGCCGGCTGCATGTTTCCAATGAGTTTCTTTGGTGGTATGGGCAGGTCTATGTTGGCCTGCAGCAGCCCTGCGTGTAGGGCGGCGAAGTCCCTGTACCGACGCAATACATTCCACTGATTCTCCTTCGAAGGACCCCGCTGCACACGTAATATATATTCCTGCGAGAATTAAGCCATAGTATGTGTTGAGAGTCGGGAGATATAAAAGTATGGGTAACTTGATACTTTGATTAAAAACACTGAATATTTTTACTACACTCATTATGATGATATCTGTGTAAATTTGCTGAAAAAACGGTACATAGATCGCTATAACATGTTTACGGTTTCTTTACAATAAATCCACATTGTCGTCATTAAATTTAAAATGAAGAAGTAAAAGGTCTCCGCGCCAGACCGTAAGGTATTTCGAAACAAAAAAAATATCACTTACTGTGTGTTTGTTAATGTTTTGTGCATTTTCTACTGTACAGCTAAGTTTTTCTGTGTCATCTATTAGGGCTTTGGTATGAGATGTTTTTTCAAATATAGCCATTGCACCAGGTATTTACAATTCATTTATCGATATTTCAATAAGACAAAAACCACTAAACATTTTGTTATCATTAAATATTGAAACTGAAACTGGACTGGAGTCGTCTCAATCATACAATTTATTGAGGTGCGTTCCATGGACACTTTTTTTTAACTTTGCGTAACTCTTTTCACATTCGGAAATATTAGAGCAAGAATTATGTTAATGCTAAATATATACAAATATAAACTGTTTTCTATGGAAGGAATTCCCCTTATGAACTTTTTGACAGTGATGGACTGTCAATTCGACATCTGCGGTCCAGCTACTAATTGATTGGGATATCGCACTGTTTGGCCTCATACAGTCCATTTATTATTTTTTCTTTTATACTTGTTTGTTTTAGTTTTTCCCGTTTGTGTTTCCTGTGCTTATGCCAAATAAATGTTTTACTTTCTTTAGATCATTTTACTTTCAGTTTACTTCCTCTCAAAATAGTGTAAATTAACATCATCATCATCATTAATTATCCTTTTACCCTTATCTCTTAACTTTCTCCTAATCTTCTTTCACAAAACTCTATCATCCTGAATTCGATACGGGATTGAAAGTTCAACATTTATAATCTCATTTAAAATACTTGTCTTGTAAAAGTACATAATTATTCTCTGTCCTTTTCATTTCCATAACAATAATGTGAGTCAGCAATAGACTAAGACAGTATTTTATAATATTTAATATTGTTTTCCTAGAAGTCAAATGAATATGATAATCACGGAAATCTCGAGGAATAAGTCACAATCAAAACATTTATTGAAAAAGATTATTTTTATTAATTTATTGCATTAAAAATGACTTTTTTGCAATCAGCTGTTTCTTGTTGTTCTTAAAACATTGACATTTTGAAAATGACGCTGAAACGTGGCCATCTAGACGGAAGACAAAAGCATTCACAGAGCTAGGTAACATAAAAACATGTTTGAAGCTACGGTTAAATAAATCGTCTGTTTATGTAATGATTGGTTTGATGAAATATTTCAATAGATAGTTTCACTTCTTTATTTTATTTTCATAATTTATAGGGGATGTCTTTGTTGTCTTTTGTACATTTCCGTTTCAGTTCTTGTTCTGAAATCAGATACATTCAATTAATCAATTCTACATTGATTCTGTGGAGTTTCTGCTTAAATACATAAAAACAGCACGCTTAAGATATTTCACTAAAATATTAGTAATATTAAGTTTAAAGTTGTAAAATGGAGTGTACAGTTTTATTATTTTTAGATTTATAATTTAAGATTTATGGAAATTTGTCTTAGTTTCCAAACGCAACTTCTACTGCGGACGAAACCATAGACAGCGATCGAATAAGTCACTTCCTGTTCTACCGCAACGAGTCGCGAGCGGAGAACTTCGACTACCTTGGGCCTCTATTCGTCTGCCATAGTTATAAGAATTAGTGAAAAATGTCTCTCATCTCAGCCCGTATTGCCGGCTCAGTAGCCAGGCGTTTACCCAATGCCGCTTCGCAGGTAACTATCATTTAGATCAAGACCATGAAGTCTTAAAAGTTATAATACGAAAATTCTACCCGGTTATCACATCTCGCGGAATGTCCACGGGTTAGGAATCATTGATGATTAGCTCATAATTAATGATCTACAGTTAGTTATGTAATCGTAAGTTTCCTTATATGACCATTCCACATAATATTTTCATAAAGACGTCTTATCACATTATTCTGTTGTGTATGATCGGTGTTATGTAATACTGGGCGATTCGATTTTCAGGTCTCCAGAAACATGTAATTAGTGCAGTATAGATGAAAATGTTTAGTGAAAAGGGGAAAGGGGTGTGTCTGTGTCGGTTTAGTGTATAAATATGCTGTGAAATGTGTTGATGTTGGTTATGTCGGTCGACAGGTATCGAAGGTCGCGGGTATCGCGGCCCCGGCCGTGGCGGTTGCTGCTCGCAACTTCCATGTGTCTCCCACCCAGAAGGCCGCTGAAATCTCCACTATCTTGGAGGAAAGGATCCTGGGTGCCGCTCCCAAGGTTAGTTTTAAGTGTTACATAAACTTGTTCTTATCAATATTAGTCCCCTAAGATGACCCTCTGAACAGTTGGGTAGTGAGATAGAACTGATTTGAGCTGTTTGATGTAGTAAGATCTCCCACTGTGAAGATGATATTGATCCATGACCTATTTGAGTGTAGTTCATTCACACTCAGTGCTGATCCTGTAGAACATTATTTACACTTTCAAAATGAGAGAACTACCATAATTGGAAACTGAATTTCTCTGAACCTAATTTGGAAAATTATTTTTTAATCTTTTGAGAACTCTGCATGGAAATCTATTTTTGATTATGAAACATTATTTTCTGGAAATACTCAAGATTATATAAAAGTATTCCAAACTTAATTGAGGTCAACTATGTTTTTCCTTTTCTTCAGTTAGATCTTCTCATCATAATTAAAAAGAAAATTGTAATTTCACTAATTATAATTACATATATTGAAATGGCCCAACCCCTAACCTCTATGACATGATTTTATAAACATGCCTTCTTTATTAAACTTGTTCATGTACATTTTTTTTTTTACTTTCCTAATAGGCTGATTTGGAAGAGACTGGCCGTGTATTGAGCATTGGTGATGGTATCGCCCGTGTCTATGGTCTCAAGAACATTCAGGCTGAGGAGATGGTGGAGTTCTCCTCTGGTCTTAAGGTTTGTATTATTTTAGTAGTTACTCACAAGTAAGTCAACATTATGTTATATCTAGGAATGTAATCTGTCCTTTTACTGAATATTTTGTCTTTAGATCTCATGCCTAAAAAGGTCAATCATGTCTGTAATAGATAAAAACATGGAAGGATATCTTCTCGCCAGAGTTAAATACTTTTTCTTTTTCAGTTATGTAATTGACTTTATCTACAAAATATTTTCATCTATTCCACCAAGGCAGCCTGTGAAGTTAAAAATCCTACATATCATGCAAATTCTAGTGGTGGTTTTGGTTGCATGGTGATCAAAATTCAATATGGGTCATAAAATAATTACTAAATTATAATAATTAAAGACATTAATATAGCTCCCAAACCTACACTTGCTGGAAATCTTCGTATTTTTACAAAATAAACTTATTTCCAGCAAAATAATTTTATTGGCATAGCTAAGGATGTGAGATGGCCAACAGTTTTTTGTATTATTTTTATCATAATTATGATGAACCATGATAAAAATCTGCTATCTCTCTAGGCTTTACCAACAATACTGTGACTGTCTTTCTGATTTTTTTATGCCATAAATGTTAAGATTAATCACTTTCACAAGAGATTTTCTTAAGATTGACTAACAATCAGTTTTGGGCTTCTATGGAAGACTTCTTGTATTCTTAATTTGAATTCAAATATTTATTGGAACATGAACATAATTACAATTTTTGTGTATGTTAACACTGCACTCCTTTAATAACAGTTTCAGTTGTGTACAACTGCATTCCTCTACAACAATTTTGGTTAAACTTATAGGTAGAAACTAGACATGAAACATTTATTTTGTCATTGGCAAATGGCCGGCAGAATGCCGCTTTGTTCAGTGGTTTCTTGTAAAAGCCAAATCCAAAATAAACTATATAACTCATGGAATTACTTACAGTACAAGTATATTTGTGTCTTAAATGGTGACTCTCAACCAATCATAAAATATAACTTGCTTTTACTACGTTATTTTGATTTATTAATATCCATGCCGCTGTACTATTGTTGCAGTATATACATTGCTCCTTTACCACTGCCTAAGTACCTATATCGCTTAAGTGACTGGACAAGCAATGTAAAAATCACAAAACGATACTATATTTAAACGGTTAAATCGCTTAGTACGGCCGCTGTATTTTGCGGCGAGTTAGTGATGTGCTTATGCAGATCCGCTAACATAACAATTTTTTGAGTTATAAATTTGAATCATTGTTTTAGTACTTATTTAAATGATTGTCATAACTATGATGATCTGACCTTTAACTAGTTCTAAAACTAAAAAATATGTATAAAAGAAATGTCGATATTAATCACCAGTTTGCCAACAAATAAGCCTGCAAATATTCTGCTATACTCAACCGTCTCCACGTCCATAGGGTATGGCCCTCAACTTGGAGCCCGACAACGTGGGTGTGGTAGTCTTCGGTAACGACAAGCTCATCAAGGAAGGAGACATCGTCAAGCGTACCGGCGCCATCGTCGACGTGCCCGTCGGTGAACAGCTGCTGGGTCGCGTAGTCGACGCTCTGGGTAACGCTATCGACGGCAAGGGACCCGTCGACACCAAGAGCCGTATGCGAGTGGGTATCAAGGCCCCCGGTATCATCCCGCGTGTGTCTGTGCGCGAACCTATGCAGACTGGTGAGTTGTGGTTTTATTAGTTTTAATTAATAAGTTCATGATAACATTGAATTCAGACATGAGATAAACTGTATGTGTAAAGTGTCTTGCAGTTAGACATACTTTATTGTATCTTTTACATCACTCCATATAAGTTCTGAGTCATTTTCACATTTTCTTGATTACATAACAAATATTGTATGTATAAAGGTACTAAAATAATACTTGATCACTTGACACTAAATGTTAGAAGACAGTCAATCTGAATGTCATTTCTTGCATAAATAAATGTTTTGCAATAACTTGATGCTAGCTTGAGAGTGAGCCTGTATATTAGAGCCCAAATTAAAATCAACCGTCGAAAAAATGGCTTCATTTTGACTGGGAGATTATTGAACAGCAGTTAATGTTGCAACCACATCCAAAAACTCAAGAAGTTTTCTATTTGACGCAGGTATCAAGGCCGTCGACTCTCTGGTACCCATTGGTCGTGGACAGCGTGAGCTGATCATTGGAGATCGTCAGACCGGCAAGACTGCCCTGGCCATCGACACCATTATCAACCAGCAGCGTTTCAACAAGGGTGAAGACGAGAAGAAGAAGCTGTACTGCATCTACGTCGCCATCGGACAGAAGAGGTCCACCGTAGCTCAGATCGTGAAGAGATTGACTGATGCTGGTAAGAGTCCTGGTTTTTACAACTTTAAAGCACCAGGCTGCACCCTATCATAATCCATGGGATTTCATGACTTGCAGTCAATTCAGAAATGGTTTTTTTTTAACAAGGGTGGTATTATCTAAACAAAGTGAAATTTGAAAGCCTTTTGGTTACCTATATTCCTGAAATATTTTGTCAAGCTAGGGAGGCTCACAAGAAAACACTTTGTTACATAAAAATCGTTTTTTTAATTTTTCTTACATAATTGTGAGCACAGATTTATTACCGCTCTTCTCTGTTCTATTAATTCCATTCCAAGTTTGTCCACCAATCGTTTACACCCTACCAGGTCTCCTAATCATTAACACACAATATCTCAGGTGCCATCAACTACACCATCATCGTGTCTGCTACTGCCTCTGATGCCGCCCCTCTGCAGTACCTCGCCCCCTACTCTGGGTGCGCCATGGGAGAGTTCTTCCGTGACAACGGCAAGCACGCCCTCATCATCTACGACGATCTGTCCAAGCAGGCTGTTGCCTACCGTCAGGTATGGATGACATTTATTTGAATGCATATAGACACTGAAGTAAAATATCCTGCACTAGGTCAAAAAAGACGTATCTCTTCAAGAACAACTGCAACATTTAAAAGAAATAATTAAATGCTGCTGGTGTCTGATAAGACAAGAAGTTGGCTATGCACAATACTCCACATGATTTAAAAAATATATAATTTGTTCATAAATTCGCAATATACAGATGTCCCTGCTGCTGCGTCGTCCCCCGGGTCGTGAGGCCTACCCTGGTGATGTGTTCTACCTCCACTCTCGTCTGCTCGAGCGTGCCGCCAAGATGTAAGTAACAACCCTTTCCGAGGTCTTAAATACAGCTAAACCACCCCACATTGAAGCTATATGCATGGCCATATACTATTGTTAGGAGTGCTCAAAAGCACTGTGACGTCTTTCATTGGAAATAACCAGTTTTTTTATTCTCTTTAAATATGATTGCGTAAAAATCACAATGCTTTGCAGCATTATGTAGCAAATTACCTAAGGCAAGCTAATGTTATCTCTAAAAATATCTTCCAAATTAAACCTAATCTACACCAAATACCGCCACACAAATACTACACCCGGCTTCAAAACTTACGTTGATTTATCAATGAATACCATCATATTAATATTTTGTCATCCACAGGTCCGACAAGATGGGTGGTGGTTCCCTGACCGCTCTGCCCGTCATCGAGACCCAGGCTGGTGATGTGTCTGCCTACATTCCCACCAACGTGATCTCCATCACTGACGGCCAGATCTTCTTGGAGACTGAGCTGTTCTACAAGGGTATCCGTCCCGCCATCAACGTCGGTCTGTCTGTGTCCCGTGTAGGATCTGCTGCCCAGACCAAGGCTATGAAGCAGGTTTGTTACTTTTATAGTCAGAATTTTGAAGCATCCGTTGGGCCGTTGCTTTTACCATTTCAACCATATTAAAATATCCATCATGCATCATTGCTTTTCTTTAAATCAGCTGAGTTGCACCATGTAACCCCCATATTCTTTGCACCAGGTGGCCGGTTCCATGAAGCTGGAGTTGGCCCAGTACCGTGAGGTCGCTGCATTCGCGCAGTTCGGCTCTGACTTGGACGCCGCCACCCAGCAGCTGCTGAACCGTGGTATGCGTCTGACCGAGCTGTTGAAGCAAGGACAGTACGTGCCCATGGCCATTGAGGAGCAGGTAATGTATATTTATAAAACATAAAAGACTCTTAGTGTGGGTCAGTCGACAACAATTTTAAAGTAAATCTTTGTTGTACAGTCATAAACTTCACCTTACGTGATCAATAATATCACGATATTCTCAATTAAACCTTTCCATCGACAGGTCGCCATCATCTACTGTGGTGTCCGTGGTCACCTCGACAAACTTGACCCCGCAAAGATCACTGCTTTCGAGAAGGAGTTCACCCAGCACATCAAGACCAGCCACCAGAGCCTGCTGGCCACTATCGCCAAGGACGGTCAGATCACCCCGGAGTCTGACGCCTCACTGAAGAAGATCGTCACTGACTTCCTTGCTACCTTCACCCAGGCGGCTGCGCATTAAAAGTCTAGCTTTTACGAACACAGGCTTTGACAAGAGATTGTGAGTCGCATTTAGGACACATCTACCAATCCTTTTGTAGCGCAGTCTCATGTCAGACACCACTGTATGTTAATGGCCCGCTCATGGAAGCATTCCTATTAATCAGCTATTCTTTCATAAGATCGAGGGTTGCTTCCATCAGCGGCCTAGTAGTAGTTGTCATTCGTATGGACTGTATTGAATGTTGATACAATCATGGAATGTATTTATCTCGAACGTCTGGAGTGGTTATATATTATTAAATATCGTACATAAAATTAGTATTACGTTTTATTATTTTTGTCTGTGTTCATGTAACCTCAAAATAATGCTTCTGGCGCAGGTAAAACTACGCTTCTGGTGTGGAAATAATGATTATAAACCGTGTTGATCACAAATTCTCGGATAGCTTCATCAAATGGGACATTTTGTCGAGACTAGCAGGAGTCAGTAGGCCAAATACGTTATTATGTTATTTGGGTAGGTACACAAAATACGCGCAGTCCTGAAGTTGCTGATATCGGCCCGTCAAACAATACAATACTATGTTGTTTGGCTGTTTGTTGCCTAGATCTGGCCCGGTGATCTCGCGTAAGACGTCGTAATAGCAGACCTGAGGATCCAGAATAATTGCCATGGTATTGTATCTTAGATAATAAAATTATCTGCCTAGCCTTTTTACAGCTATGTTGGGGTCTGCTTCCAGTCCAACTAAATGCACACACCTTCGTTCTGGCTGTCACGGCACCCTCTTCGATCGACGCGGCTGTTAAAATTTAGCTTTAGCATCTTTGATCATAATTGTCAATATAATCTAAGAAAATAATAATATACAATCCTTACAATTTCGGCCTTTTCGTCAGAAAGTTTTACATAGCCTATTCGACAAGTCGGAGACTATTTTCATAATATCGGAAGTGTATTATGAAATTGATATGTGGAAATCGGTCGCCATGGTATGTGCATCTAGTGCAGAGGAATGACAATAATGAGGGAGTTTTTTATTCTTTACGGGCTCATTTATTTATTGGGCTTTACATTACATTTAGCATACAAATATTGAGCAAGACATACCTAGTTTAAATTGGTAATAGAAGGGAGAATAATATGGCGTCGCTACTGAGTTTCGGAGGATTTCGTTCGTTCCCGTCGGCGATCGGAGTTCTCGGATTCTCTGTCTCTCCCTGTCGCCTGCATTAGCAGTGAGGGGCGCGCGCGGGAGGCATGGTGCTATTACGTAGCACTCAGCAACACCGTACCTACTAACGCTATAGAAAACTTGTGCTATAGTTATTTGAAAAATCTAAAGTCTATTTTAAGGAGTTTTGTTAATTTGACGAGTAGGATTTAGGGGAGGAGTTGCGACTTCTACGACTCCCCCCCTGTCGGACTGCCACTGATCGATCCTGTATTTTAGATCTTAATTTAAAGGCAGCAAGCAAAACGGGTAGAAAAGTTAAGCTAAGGTGTAGGTTAAAAATGATACATTACAAATACGACGATCGTTATTTATTCTTTCAATTCCTTGAATTGCTGGTAATTCGACTAGTGGTAATGAGGGCTACCGTTTTTGTAACCACTAGTTGGTGCCACTGTCGAGTGAGCCTGTAATAGTTTGTTAGTATGGACATGAAAAGAAAGTTTACACTGAAATTAGATGTAATACCATAAAACCACGCAGTAGGAATATCGACCAAGTCGCATTGTAGCACAGTCCTGTTTTGTTCGGAGACAATGTTAAAAAATATGACTTTCACTTCTGCTCTTTTGACATTCATTGACCCATAACTCATAACCAATGACGACCGATGTGGCGCGGCGGGCGAAGGTCCGCCTGCAACGCAAGAGGTTGCGGGTTCGATTCCCGCCTTGGGACAAATGTTTGTACGATCTACAAATATTTGTTCCGGGTGTTCTGGGTATTTCCTATGTATAATAAAAAATATCTATATATGTAATGTATTGTATTAAGTATATCAGTCATCTAGTACCCATAACACAAGCTCTGCTTAGCTTGGGGCTAGATGATGCTGTGTGGATTGTCCAGCAATATTTATTTATTTATTTATTTATTTATAAATATAAATAAAAAATATTGCTGGCTAGATGATGCTGTGTGGATTGTCCAGCAATATTTATTTATTTATTTATAAATATAAATAAAAAATATTGCTGGACAATCCACACAGCATCATCTAGCCCCAAGCTAAGCAGAGCTTGTGTTATGGGTACTAGATGACTGATATACTTAATATAATACATTACATAGATAGATATTTTTATTATATATAGCAAATACCCAGAACACCCGGAACAAATATTTGTAGATCGTACTAACATTTGTCCCAAGGCGGGAATCGAACCCGCAACCTCTTGCGTCGCAGGCGGACCTTCGCCCGCCGCGCCACATCGGTCGTCATATTTGCCATTACATTCAATATGCTGAGGTATTCTAAATATTCTCAACATTATTCTAATTAGAAATAAACCCGCGTAGTCCACCAACAAAAAGTGCCATTTCAAAGACCTCACGCTACGCTAGCGCCTCTAACGGCGAATTTAAACGCGATAACCCTTATTAAAGCTTGTTAACCCATTTTTAATCGATCTAATGATGTTCTTGATGTCATCTTGTGGGACTCCCTGCCACTCTCTCACTACTAGCTCGAACCCTTTGTTTGAGCTACCTAACTACTCATTTGTTTATTTTCCGATTTATTTCTTTCATTTTTTTATTTAGATCAGGACTGAGTGCTGTCTAGTCTATCGTAGCGATTGCGTTGCGCTGCTTCATTGAATTAAGATCGATAAGTTCAAAAAATCTGGATCGATTGTATTGATTGTGCCTGTGGTACTGATTTTAAGCCTAATCTTTAGCTTTTGAAACCATACCATTTTAATTTATACTTTTGGTACGGAATAGATGGAG
This sequence comes from Phlogophora meticulosa, assembly GCA_905147745.2. NCBI lineage: Eukaryota > Metazoa > Arthropoda > Insecta > Lepidoptera > Noctuidae > Phlogophora > Phlogophora meticulosa. The sequence continues at coordinate 4,859,128 of LR990534.1, forward strand.
AAATTGATAACCGCTACAGGTGTTATCACATGTTTTTGCTCGCTTAGATTATGTGTAGTGATTTAAAAATAAACCTATTTTTGCGGTTGTTACCAAATAACATCTTATATAGACAGCCAGTAAACATTTATCCGGGAAAGAGTGAAACATTCGCAAAGAGGAACTTGCGTTGATTACAAAAAAAGTAAAAATTGTCTTAACAAAACTTTTAACAATTATATACGATTTAATTCCACTACCTCGTTGGTCTAGTAACGGCAGACCTTAAGGTCCTGGGTTCGAAGAAAAGTCGGAAATGTGGAATGATGGGTCGGGAAAAGTGTTTTAAATAATTTCACTCTAAAATTATTTATATTTATTAAAAAAAAAAAAATAGGGATTAAAATGAAAACGACATCGCGCTTGCATCATTATTGCACCTATAGTAATACTCCCATTTCACCTGTTATTTTTTGTTACAAATGAGAAAATTCTCATTGGAAACATTCAAAAACACACATTTTCTGAACGATTTCAATAATCAATAACTATGTTAATTTTTGACATTGACAGATATTGGCGCATGTCGCGCAGCTCGTCTCACTGTTCCTGGCTTAGCTTATTATCTTCCCGGTTATTTCCTAATATCCAGGTTGTACGTCGAAAAACCCTTTTGATCTCTTAATTATATAGTGACAATTTAACTTATTACCCACTACTTAGCCATAATTTATTATAATCTGAGTAATTGTAGTAATAAATGGAGTTCTTTGAAAAAGCGCATGTTTCTAAGAAGCACCCTTCGAGAAAAGATAACAAATCCGAAGTAGTTGTTAAGAAACAACTGAAGCAAATGTTACATGGCTTTAAGACAAGCGACAATGAGCTTATTAAGCATATTGGAAACTCTAGTAATGATATAGCTGAGGCCCACAGGCGCCTTGATGATTCGGCATCGGTGAGCGGATTTTCAGATCTAGACCTCACAAATTCTGAAGGCGAAGCAGAAAGTAGCCAAGCGGCTTCCTCTATTGCTTTAGAAAATACCACTAGTACTAGTGATGTTAATCAATGCACTTTTTCTGAAATAAACTCAGATACCGATGATAACTTAGATGATATACATATAGAGGATTTCGACAGTCAGGAATCCATATCTGAATGTAGACAAAACAATGAATATCTCTCAGAATGTCTACGGTCTGAAGATTTAGAAACAAGTGGGGATGATTTTGCGTTGTTTACATCGGACATGGACGAGATTTCATCGGAGACAGCCAATGATGACAGAGCGTTTGAAGCTTTTGATCCTGACGGAGCATTAGCGTCTAAGATACTTGAAGAACTTGGTAAAAATCCAAATATACAAAGCATAAATAGTAAGAAAAGGAAAGTAGATGAAGAATCAAAGAAAGGGAAATCTAAGAAGAAAGGAAGAAAAAGCAAGATTTTAAATTTAGAGAAAAGTTATGATGACACTGTCACATTAGGAGACCTGACAAATAATAATGATGATGATGTAGAAGGTATATCTGACAGTATTAGTACAACAATGAATTCTGTAGTAACCAATGCATCGCCTCCGTTTGTATCAATGAATGTTAGAGATATGCCTACACAGAGGCTCAGTGACATCTTAGAAGACTATATTCATCCTACCGTCAGACATTTACAAGATGTTCCCCACAACTTAAGCAATACAGGTTACTTCTTATCAGAGAGAATTTTTGAGGATACAGACAGTTTAGTGCCAGAATTAGGTGATGATAACACTATTGACCTAGACGTCAACAATCTTGTGGAAGAGCTAGAAAATAATAACATTGTTGAAAACATCGATTACGATCTGAATGCAAGCTCATACATGCCTGAAGAAGAAACTATTACAGACGATTACAAGACACAAGCATTGACAGAGTCAGAAACAGAACTATCAATAGAAGAAGAAGAAGTACAGAGGCCCGTAACAGTATTTGAGGGTAAAAATTGCTATGTCTTTGTTCTAAAACATCCAGCGGAACTGTATTTAAATGGAAAAGTAACTGTAAAACCTATTGCGGGCCAGGTAGAAGTTTTTGGGCATATACTGAATTATGATGTTGATCTGTACGCCCCTAATAACAACTTTTCACTATGTTTTAAGACCATTGAAATGCCTAATAATGATTATGGAGTGTTTAGAAAATTAACTTCAGTAGGATTGTCAGTCCGTGATGCAGAAGAAGTAGTCACCATGATTGGACCATTCGATGGTGTATTAAGTATGTCAAGGTTATATGATCCAAGAATGGAATTTGTTGAGAAAAATCTCTTCACTGACCTGTTCTCAAAGTGTGATAAGGTACACCATAGTCTTAGAAAGGCTTCAGCTGGTCTTGGTTGCTGTCTTGCTTTGAAGAAGCCATGGAGGTACTTTGAAGAGCATGAGTCTTGGGAACAAGCAGTTAACTACGGTCTAGGTAAGGCAGCACATTGATAATTTATTTTCAGAGAACCAATGGATATTTTTGAGAATTCATTTGTTTCATTAATGATCTTCAGAATAATATTTGTAGATCTAAAGTTTATTAGATAGGGAAGTAACTAAATTTAGAAAACTCATACAAACATACAGGAAAATATATATTGTACTATACTTTGTCAATCATTGATATCACTATGTTTATCATTACAGAAAAGAATAGTCGAGGTGTTGTGTGCGGTGGGAAAGGACTCGGCAAGTCTACTTTCTTAAGATACTTCGTAAACAGACTAATAAGCAATGGACCAGTACTAGTCATAGACTTAGATCCAGGACAGGCCGAGTTCACTGTTGCAGGCAATGTGTCCGCAACTATAGTTACTACACCATTGCTTGGCCCCAGCTACACACATTTGAAAACTCCTGAAATGTATGTATAAACTTTGTATGGGATGCTGTAGAGGTACTACTTCATTTAGGGAAGTAAGTCTACTTGGCTATAAAGTCTTACCAAAGGGTACAGTGTTGGCCACTCACAAGTGCTCCACTTAAAATACTGGTATTCAGGTGCGTCTGGTTAGACTGGAAGCTGACCCCAAAATAGATCTTGACTGTAAAAGGAGAAGTATGCTTGGCTGTAAAATAACTTATGGGACTGTATCGGTGTTAGACTTGAAAATAAATACAACTTGTCAAGCTGTTGATGAGTATAACTGAAGCCTTAAGTGGTAGGTACTTACATTATGTTGAGGGGTAAAACCATGCATGCGTTTCTCTTGATGTCCCAACAATAGGCGAAATATCAGATCCCGGCCTAGTCTGGTTTAATGCTCTATTGTAGCTGAAGCACACGAAATTTAAATTCGAATCGAGAGAGGTAACAGTCTCCTTATTTATGCAGCATCAAGACTAAAGAAACGGTAACTGAATCCAGATACTGATGCCAGTGGCATGCTATTACCACTTACGCACCGAATTCGAACGTGAGACTTCTGCTGAGGTCCTGGGTCCGATTGCCAATTCAGGAGAAGTGTTATTCCATTTGGAATTCCTCAGTAGCAGCCTGGAGTCTGGATTTGTACCCAATTGATGAAATTTGGGTGTACTTTAGGTGCCTCTCTGCTTAACCCTTCGGGGAACACAGACGTCTGGTTATGGTATTATGTTCGATTGTACCTACGACAACTTTTTCCATTCTTCAATTTTCCAACACCAATGACATGTCATAAGTTCCCGCTGAGCGAGTCACCAGTTAGACTGTTTACACAGTTATCTAACCCAACTCCTTCTTTTCAGAATGTTGAACATAAGCATGATCAACACAATGGATAACGCCAACCGCTACGTGGCTGCGGTCAAAGAGCTACTCGCGCGCTGTCGATCGAACCTGGAATACAACACAATGCCCTGGATCATCAACACAATGGGCCTGTGCACGGACTTGGGCCTCAAGTTCATCCTGTTAACTATCCTTCAATCACAACCAACATTCGTGATGCAAATAGACACAAAGGTCGTCAAAAAACGCTTCGAATGCCATTTTGAACCTACCACTGTTATAAATTTGTGTCAGCAGTATGGGAATGACCGCTTCCTCAATAACATTGTGGTACCCAGTTTGGATTACGCTTTCATCCTGGCGCAGCCTCCGGAAGGCTCGGATAAACATAACACGGCTATGTCGCCGAGAGACCAGAGATATTTGAATTATTTGGCGTACTTCGGTGAACTGATGAAGATACACAAAGGAGCTTCGTTTTTGGGGATCGTGCCGTACGAGTGAGTTTCATCTTGATATTAAAATGTTTTTAGTATTCTATAACTAAAGGGTGCCAACGGGATCTTGCAACTAAACCTCTGCAGTACGTCCGCCTGTCTATCAGCGGGCTCTCTCATGAACCGTTAGGCTGCCTGTCCACCGGAGCGGAGAAACGGAGAAATATTAACGAATAATCCCTGTCCACTGGAGTGAAACTGAGCCGTTTCTCCGCTCAATGCCCAAAAAATCACGTTTATTGTACAGACGTGGTTATTTCGGCCTTTTATGCTGGACGTGGTACGGAAAACTTGCACTTAGCCGCTTTTTTATTTTCATACGCCGGTTACTCTACACTACCTCGTTAGTTTTGTAGCCTAGAGCTCATATGTGCATACCGTTAAGACGTAGAAAGCGGTAAGCTTTTGTGCAATCAGCATTATCGGAGTTGAGTCGCCACCTGCAGCTATGGCCGGCTCAATGCTTAATACAAATAATATGAAAATTGTAGTCTATCATTTGCCAGGAAACAACGTCTATTGGTAGGCCACTGCTGGAAATACATAGGCCTGCCTACGTGTAGGCAATAGGGCTTTTCTTTCTACTGAGATGAGGTTTTTTTTTATCAAACTGGGTAGTGAATTAAACATTTAGCAGGGCTAAAGGATGCACTGGGTGATTTTAACAATACTCTGAAAACAGAAAGATGGCTGACCAATAGAAACTACAAGGCTATCCTAAGAATTGATTCACAGATAGAACATTTATAGTGTTACGAACGTAGTATGTTTGAAAACTTATAAAATAGATTTTCTTTTCAAAATTGCAATCGCGAGAAATTCGTTTTAAAATTTGGTCAAAGTGTAAGTATTTATGATCGTGAATACTGAGAAAAGTTTAATAGAAATAGTTTATTTATTACGCGTGAACGATTATATATTGCCATTAGATTCTATTCCCGCTAAGGTAGACACCAGGTGGGTAAAGGTACACGGTACAAAAGTTGCTAATCTAGCGTAATCGTAATATCCAGTAGCGATCTTGAATAGTTAACAGTGACACAATTTGCCAAGTACAACACATGCGAGCGGTCATATGTTCTATGAGAGAACGCCTATATTACACGATTGCATTACTCTGCGTGGGAGTGAGCGAGACACACAATATTTACCCATTAGCCTACTCGATAAATGCCTCCATCTGTTTCGGCGATTTCACGATCCCGTGCTATTTCCGGCAACACTCGATGCTGGTCGAATCTCGGGAGTTGGGAGTCGGGTACCTACTCACTGCCGACTCTCCCCGTGGCTTGATCGCGTATGATTCATTGTCCACCTTGGCCTACAAGTCATTGGAAAATATATGCGTTCGTGGAATTTTTGATACAAATGCATTGTTGGAGTAATGCCCTGGCCCTATAGGTACCTACCCGCTTAGTTATAGTTTATAGGAATAAAGAACAAGGCTATTTTGTTGCGGTTATAACGATATTAAAGCTAACGTTTACATAATCGGTATTAAAACAGTCATATTTGTAACTGCTACAGAAGAAAAAACAAGGATAGACCATTTGATGGGATTTTCCATTCTCATATTTTGATTATTTCAATTGGTGGATTGTTATGAATGTCATGTTCGAATGTCCGATTATCACAATAACTGTGAGCCACAATTATGAGTAATAAGATAATGTTTGTCCGGGAATTGAGTGTGATTCACGCGAAGGCTAACAATGGCTCTTTAATCAATATCACCGGCTCAGTTATCATTTCAGGTTCTATGAAAGAATTGTAACATCAGAACTAACCAGGAATTATACAATAACAATACACGCAGTCGCTTCGAAACCTTTTTTTACGATGTCATTAACGTGTTTCATTACGTCTGTTATGTCTAGCGCAACTAATTCTTATACCTAGGTCACCACAATAAAGCTTACAGCAAAATGAACCCAATGACATAGATCTGCCGTTGTTTTTACCGACTTGTGATTACCTAATAGCTTTCGAAAACATCTGGTTATGCTTTCATGTTTCCACTGAAGTGCAACAGGTGGCATACCAACTTCTGTAGGTAGTTAGCTACATATAATATAGACCGAGCATGGCGTTGGAAACTACTGAATTATTGTTTTTTTGTTTCTCTTCTAGAGTGAGCTTGTCAGATTTGAACGTGCTGTTGAATGTGAAAGTAGCAGATGATGCGGTACTGAAGGTGATTAACGCAAAAATAGTAGCGCTCTGTCAACTCGCCATGGAAGATAAGGGAAAAGTGTTTACTCTGCAAGATAACGCCCTGCTATGCCACGGACACGGTAACTACTTTAGTTGTTTTAGAAAAACAAACTTTATTAGGTCACAAAAACTTGACTTGGAAGACTAACTAAACTATAACTGTTTCGTTTTTTAGCATATTCATTTAGTTTTAGCAAAAGTCCTGTTTTTTATATTGAATATTGGTAGTCCTATTAACATAATATTAGGATCGACCATAATAAACGAATTATTTCATGTTTTCAAAGTCCTACAAAAGTAGATGCTCTACATTAAAAAAAAACTGGTTTTAAAAAGTAGATTATGTCAAAATTATACTGTATTGATTATTAAATATGCATGTCCTAATGACTAAGATATCACTGAAATAGGTGCATAATTCTTCAAGCAAACAAATTATCAACAGTTAAAAAATATGCAATTTACTCATAATGTATATAATGTAATGCAATGCCAAACAAATAGCATAAAAGGTATGCATAGAAATATAATTAATATCGTAAAATGTGTTATCAATAAGTGTAATAAAGTGCTGATTATATATGATAACTAAGAACGTGACATACTCAGGCATTTACTGGAGTTATTTGTATTGTTACAGGTTTGGTCCGCGGTGTGGACTATGTGACGCGGATGGTGTATATATTGACTCCGCTAGCCCTGGACAAGCTGGGTGCAGTGAACGCGCTGGTGTACGCGGACTGGACGCCTGAGCTGCGCGGCCTAGAACGCGATCTGCCCAAAGGCACCGTGGTCCCCTACCGCAGCCCCGCTAACTACAGACAGAAACAATTCATGCTGCCGCCCAGGCGTCGCTTCAACCCGCTACAACTACTAAAAATGTCAAGGAGTACCTAAATTGAAACTTTCAATGATTGGTTAATAAATTTGTAATTGGAGTATATCCAAAATAATAAATCTTAAATTATATAAAAGGAAATCTAATAATTATTTTGTTAATTATATTTGACGATAATTTTGTACTTACAAGACTAATGAAACATAACATAAATGATCATATTTAACTTAAATATCCCCCATTCTAAACACCTTTGCTTTATAAATGCTGCATTAAAATTTTATAAAAAGTCAAAAAGAGTCTAGTTAAGAATTGTTGACATGGGGTTCCTTTATTACTAATAAATTATATTAGGAAGTTATGATTTCACACAAACAATAGATTACAATACAACTGCCCTACAGAATCAGATTGGACGTCTCAGAGACGCGTCTAGCTGACAGGCACTTAGATGAGTGGGGCTTACGCTCCGTGTCAAATAAACATCCTACACAATTTATACACCACTATTTTATTGAAAAATTAAAATACAAAATACCGAACTAAACAAGTCTCGGTGAGATGCCACCGGTCGAGGAATATTCTATATGTAGAAGAAATGCTACTCGATTATATAACGTGATATTATAGCATAAAAATTCCAGTGGCCCTGCCGGAGACGGGAGGTCCACATGCCCCCGACTACTTTTGTTAAGGCATTTACGCTTACTCTTTATAGATAATCTATAAAATATACAAAGTACCAATTGTGAAGAGTAGCCACACAAATACTGAGTGAGTGTGCGTGCGACGCGGGCCGCGACATCGCGTCAGCAGTCAGTATCGGAAGGAAGCACTGTGTGGCCGAGCTCGCGACTGCTGCACAGTCCGAGTCGTTTCAAACTAAGTTATCAGGCAGTATGCGTACAATTCATAAATCAGAGTTCTCCCGACAACAGCACAATTACAGCAGGGAACACCTAGTCTTCTTCTTCTTTTTGACCTGTAATGCGGCCCGGGTCGCCGTCTCGAACACCTCGCGCACTCCCTCCTTGCTTTTGGCGGAGCACTCCAAATACGCGAACGCGTTTATCTTTTCCGCCATGGCTCGACCCTCCTGCGGCTTCACCGGCTCCTGCTTCATCTTGCGGAGCTCGTTAATCGTGGCCGGGTCATTGCGCAGATCCTTCTTGTTGCCCACTAAAATTATGGGCACATTAGGGCAGAAGTGCTTTACCTCGGGTGTCCACTTCTCCGGGATGTTCTCGAGCGAGTCGGGCGAATCCACAGAGAAGCACATGAGGATCACATCAGTGTCGGGGTACGACAGCGGCCGCAACCTATCGTAGTCTTCTTGACCAGCCGTATCCCACAAGGCGAGCTCAACCTGCTTGCCGTCCACCTCGATGTCGGCGACGTAGTTTTCGAACACAGTCGGCACGTACACTTCCGGAAACTGATCTTTGCTGAATACGATGAGCAGGCATGTTTTACCACACGCACCGTCACCGACGATCACTAATTTTTTGCGTATCGCAGCCATCGGTCCTGTGAAACAATACAACGCAAATAATTATGATGGTGTCGAGCGTCAACGCCTTTCATGACTTATAAATATGGCCGCCGTATAGGATTATGGGTAGGGAGTAGTCAGACAAGCCCTCAAATGTGAATAAGCACCTGAACTAGCGGAAGAAGTACAGCACCACCACATAGTACCCTCACATACGAGGGTGTTATTTATTATATTTTGTAGATACCTGAAGATTGTGGCTAATTTCTGCAGAATATTGGCTTATCGACACTTTTTAATCGTCTTTGCTCATCACAAGCACTTTCGTTCGTAAGTCACTAATGTTGCTATGCTTGAAAATACACCATCAGCTTGAATCATAAAAGATTTTAATAAAATTATGATATTGTTTAGTAAATTAAAATATTAACATTCAGAAAAGTATCATAAACCTTGTGATGATATTATAGTTTTTAATAATGGTATAATAAACGGAGAAAATCCAAATACACCTAAAATTTTACTTGCCATACCAAAATATTACTTGTTTTGACATTTGAAAACATTCGGATACACGTCCAAAAAAAGTAATGGGAATGTAGAGTAAAAATAATTTGAGTAAAATGAAAATTGTAGGCCCTCGTAAGAATACCTAAATACACAGATTTCGCTTACCTCACTAACCCTTGTTCTCCAAATAAGATTTCATAAAGGTGGCAAGTTAGAAAAGTCTACATTCCTCGAGTACATCTTACATAAGGTAGCTGAGATGAGAAAATGAAGGAACCTTGGAGGTGAAGGGACCAAGCACATAATCTTCGAACATTTTCTTATTCTATTCTGTGGGAAATCTTAAAAATATTATGCTAAAACTGTTAGGTATTGTATGATCGAAATACTACGTGATTTTCTATGTGTTGGTTCGCGGCATCCTGCATCCCTTCTAACCAAATAAATGCATGAATATAGAACAGTTAGGACTTGGTCGATTATCGGCTTCTGCCTTTATGGGGTAATATTATTGCAATGATGTAATATTCAGTAAAGGCGTACTGCTTACATGTAATCATTGGTGTATGTGAAAATGACTGCATGGATATAAATAAACTGTTGACACCGTCAGTGCGAACTATGAGGTCATACATAATATGTTGGTAGGTACATATAGTTAACGGTGTTCATGAGGTCAAAAAAACGTCATGCTAGCTAGACAGAGACCGGTATCTCCTGACTTTAAGTGGGCAAATTATTTCTATGATGTGACGTCACGTATGTTTGACCATGATTATTTTATCGCCAATCTTTAAAACATATTATTATACATGCGTACACGTAGAAGAATGCTATTTATTTAGTTGTTGAAATACTTCAGCTAGCTTTCTACTAGTCACAGATCTGGTAGGTTATCGTACTTAAGAACTACGTTGCCGATGATTAGCTTATTAAACTAAAACGATTGAAAGTAGAGTATCGTAAGGACATAAGGCCGCGTAAAGCCTCAACTCCTTACGGAGTTATTTATTCATTAAAAGCTGATTTGCGTCCGATTGTCCCGTTTCTTATCGGATAACTGGCCGGAAGCCGAATTATTTAAACTATTGCGGGCGTCGTGTTTATAGTAGTGAATTAATGAGTCATGATCTCATTCATATCCCATTGATGTGAGTAAATCAACTATCTTATGTTGACTCCTTCAATCGTATGTTTATCAATGATTCGGTAATATATTGTACTTGTCGAGTGCATTTTACGTTACGTCGTGTCGCTTCCAAATAGCTAAAAAATAGTTTTCGTGCTTTTCTTCCTTCTGTGATTACTCGAGTTTTATACTTAGGTAAGTAGGTACCTACCCATTGGTCATAGTTAATTTTTAAGAGTCATCTTAAATACTTTTCGTTATCCTGATGTTATTGAGTCATGTTGTGTGTAGTCATAATCGAGTTTTAATAAACAGATTGGATGGGACGTCGGCGTACAACCTGATTCACGTCATGATTTCTATTTAACCCTTCGTTCATTATTTTTTTCTGGATTAGATAGAAATGAAGACCTCTCACAGTTTAAATTAAATAAATAATCAGAAAAAAGTAATAAACCGACTAAAATTTTTAGGGGATCCAGGATCATGTAGGTACGGAAATCATGGTATCCTTTTCACCTAGTTTATATTGCAATCAGGACCACGATGAGAAGCCATTTAATTTTCAGGTCTATGGATAAGGTTGAGGGGTAACTTTACCTTACGTGGGGGTGCCATTTGGTTTAGGGTTATTTAGGTTCCCCTCATCTGTTCAGGTATCGTGTCGCGCGTTCTAAAAGCCTAAGCGTTAGCCTTACCCAGTTGTAAAGGTCCTATTGCGCCTATTGGCCTAGCTCTGTTCTGTCTCCTGCCTGATATACGTAATTTCCACTTCCCCCCATAGTGGAAATAACGTATTTTTATAACTCCTTCGCTGATCATTTCTGAGTCATTTCGTTACGGGATCCAAGACAGTTGAATCGTTCGTCGGGCTTCATTGTCTCGACGCTTTTCTGGTGGTCGCCACTGTTGATTCTGGTTTTCAGAAGTTGCAGTGGTTTGAGAATAGTGTGGCAGGCTTGTCCGAACTTAAGCTTTAGTAATACTTTTATAATATTACATCGGGTCTGCCTATATACCCCGAAAGCTTAGGCAGATTTGTACAGATAGCAGGAATACCTACTAGTAGTACCTTTACCATTTCTTCAGTTAATAATAGAAATATTTATTTGTTTGTAACACTTACAATCCTACTAAACTGGGTGGATACTGCTAATATTTTTAAACTAATGACGATATGTTTTCCGAATAGATTGCTGAATAGGGTCAAAAAGTTCCAGAATCGTAAAATCGAAAAACGCAGCACGGGTAGTTCTGCCTCATGGTGACTGGGACTGTGGTCTCGGATTCGGGACCTCGCTGGATGTGAGATAGGTACATAGGGGCAGATGATAAATGTAGCGATACGTGCAGGAGGTCCAACATTGGTGTATCTTTTTGACGACGATGACGACCGATGTGGCGCGGCGGGCGAAGGTCCGCCTGCGACGCAAGAGGTTGCGGGTTCGATTCCCGCCTTGGGACAAATGTTTTTACGATCTACAAATATTTGTTCCGGGTGTTCTGGGTATTTGCTATGTATAATAAAAATATATCTATGTAATGTATTGTATTAAGTATATTAGTCATCTAGTACCCATAACACAAGCTCTGCTTAGCTCGGGGCTAGATGATGCTATGTGGATTGTTCAGCAATATTTATTTATTTATTTATCTTACGGCCGAAATGATGACGATATAAATGGCGTCGTGTAAGTCACAAGAAGAATCATACAGATTTAGAGAAGGAAAGACTTATACAATGGATCCCCGGTAATCCGGCCCCTGTTTAATCAAGCGCCTATCACGGTTGAGTATAGGTACACAAACATTATTTTGGTATTTTATCTTCAATAATGTATTAATGCATGCTTATCATTTTGATCTGTAATTTGTCGGATAACAGCAAGGTACTCTTTTTCGACAAAATCCGGACTACAAGGGGCCTTAGGCGGTACTCTATAATCCCACGAATTCGATAAACCAACACTGCCCTGTACAACGTTTGTCGGTTTACCGGGGGTCCACTGTATTACGTAGGTACCCTTATTTCGGACGTAGGATTCTTAGATACATACGCAAACGTAGTATTCGAGAAGGAGACTTTCTCTTTATTCCGATTAGGACGTTTGTATTCTTACAAGACACGTGAGAATCTACATAGGTAGGTAACTTAATTAATTTGTTTGGTACGGTCAGCAACTAAAGGACATTAACACTGACACTTTCAAAATGATTCGATAAACTGCTTGTACGCTTACCGGCACGGATCTTGAGTACTGACTTGAGTTATACTTATCCTAGTTTAAAAAATATTTCACTTTATGTTTCACAATTGACATGTAAAATTGTTTGTAAAAACCTATTTACAGAAATAAATATCATTTTACTAAAACTAGCTGACCCGGCAAACGTTTTGACCTGATATTTTTTTTCAATAAAAGGTATCCTATGTTACTTCCAATGCCTCCAAGAATATGTGTAAAAAGTTTCATGATGATCGGTTAAGTAGTTTTCGCGTGAAAGCGTAACAAACAAACATACATTCACATTTATAATATTAGTAGCTGACCCAGCAAACTTTGTTTTGCCATATCGAACTTGGTGATAGAAAGGTAAAAATTAAGGGCCGTATGTATTTTTGTATGTTGTATCATAAAAAATAAAAACAAAAAATTGTGGTTGATGCTGATGCTGTACGATTCGCTGACCTAACCGATATGCACACGAAATTTCACGAAAAACGGTCGAGCCGTTTCGGAGGAGTTTAATAACAAACACCGTGACACGAGAATTTTATATGTAAGATAAGTAGGATTGACTTCTCCGCAAAGTCAATTTTTAGTATAAAGTGCCTTTATACGGGAACTCACCGTACTTGTAGGTATCCAGCGCTCAAGATAAGTGCAGGTTCCTTTAGTCTTTTTCATTTGTTTCTGTTTTTTTAAGTGAAAGTTCCTTATATGTGTTATTTATTTAGAAGAAAGCCTTCATGGCTAAGAACATCAGGTAGAACTGGATGTACTTAAAAAAAAGTATGTATGTTATCTGTATTTTTGTGTAATCAAGTTATTTATTATTATTTAGTTATTACTGTGCAACAACCACAGCACGTACCTACCTAGTAGAGCATAGGTCTTCACGCAACTCTTTCATTTTTATTGTTAGATTCTGGCTTACTTCGGGATTGCTCGACTAGATTCAACATAAAACGTGACCTCTTCATGCAGCGATGTCTTGATACATACCGTAAACTTCAGTACGAAACAGAAATCTGTAAGTAAAGCCGTAAGTGGTGACCAGGTCTCGTGAAACCCGGACGTCTTGCTGGTAACATTTAGCGTTTATAAACGTATTGGCCAGAAGTTTTAGTTATTACGCGAAGGTTTTAGATATCCTACCAAGACTGCTTGAAGACGGCAGTGTTGAAAATCTTTTCGCGGTAGGTTATACCTACCTGACCATTTACGGGGTGATTGTATTACGGTTCTGGTGCTTTTACAGAAGAAAGCAAACAATAGGGATGTGTCCTAGGTAAAAATATATTAAGTCTATTTAGTCCGTCAGTAAGATTACCAAAAAATATTGGACACGTATTTTTTGGTTAGGTACTTAATTCAATAAAAAGTGACAATGATATAGCACATCTAAGTTCAGGAGAAGTGGCTTGTGACGTCACGCCTTGCTACACTTTTCGTTAAAAGTGTAGCACGGCGTGACGTCACGCGCAATTTCAAAGAGAAAGAAAAAATACGTGTCCAGTATTTTTGAGTAATCCAACTTTCGGAAAAATCAGATTTTTTAAAGCTGCTGTGCCGAGTGTTCGAGTTCGGTCCCCGCATGGAACAAATATTTGTATGGCCTACAGGTAGTTGCTCCGGGTCTGTCTGTTTGTGTATGTCAGTTCGAAATATTTGTAAACAGTGGCGTTTACAAATATTTCGACACAGGAGATATTTCTAGAGTGGGGCAACGTATAATAAAAGCATATTTTCTTAGAATTATATAAATTATTCAGTTCACAAGCTGATTTAGGTGTTCAAAAACAGAGGAGCAAGGTGGGTGAAGCAAATAATTAATCATATTTTTCTCGTATCCATTGTTCCCGTTTATTTACAAATACAAATATACGAAGTATCCAACAACCTTACATTTTTAATGCTTACCAACGAGAATAACGTTTTTAAAATAACTAGAATAGGTTACCAATTATATTTCTAGAAACATTTAATTTAATAAACAATTTTAAATATGTTTTCACTACATTAATAAAATCACGTGCGTTTTTATATAGCTTATTGCAATTTTACGTAAATTCGGTTAGCTGTTTAAATTAAATTGTTAAAACTATAGTAATAAAATTTAAAACCAACAATATTATTTCATCTTTCAAAAAAAGAACATACACAATGCAGTTTTTCAATAGGGTTGCCAGCCTAAAATAAAACAAGCGTAGATTTCTCTGTGATTAATAAATGCAATAAAGAGTTTGGAATATATCAAGCCAACGAAATGCAACAAAAAAAGAGCCAAACATGTTTGGCAAGTGATTCGGATCGTATACTGCATGCTAACATTCCTTAAATTGCTTGCCAAACGAAAAAATCTTGGCAAATAAAAACAGTTTAAAAATAAATGCTTATCTTCGATATATAAACTAAGTCGTTAATAATTGCACGAGAATTAGTAAAAGTCATGGCAAATACCTTACGTAGTGTATAGTAATAAATAAGACTAATATTGCTTCGTAATTAAATCACGTAATGATTACCGTGTTGCAAAATTCCTACATCTAAAGCGAAGGCACTTTTACATCTATCGATAACGGACTATTCAAGTTCCAAATGACATTAATTATCTGTTTCGAATATTGTAAGCTGTGTTAAACACTACGTGTGCATTAATGGACTACTTAATGTGTTTTTATAAGATGTTTGTTTACAGAACCAGGTTTAAATGGTTATAATAATTCTAAAACATTATCACAATAGGTTCGCAGCGATCCTGGTCGATGCCTCTTCAGTCTCAGCATATTAATCTTCCGAAGCCGCCTGAAATAAGAAAAAATAAATAAAAATGAGTTAGTATTCCTAATAATTTTGCGGTTGTCTTGAAGTAGAGACAGTCAACAAAAGAAACAAGTATTTAGACGGATGAATGCAACAGTAGCTAATTTTAATCACACTAAATGTCAGTTCAAGATGAAAAGCTTCCATATTGAACTGCACTTCTGATGTTACTCCGCTACCACCACGCTAACTGGCTAAAAATTTTGATAACAGCATGACCTACGAGTATTTCAGAGTGGGCCCCGTACAGTAGGTACCGGCGACGCGGTAGTCTTTGGAAATGTTTAGACGAGTTAGACCTAAAGAGTAAGGTTCAGATTGGTAATGAGAATAGAAGGTACAGCGAAGGAAAGGAGCCATTTGTCCTGTAGTGGGATAATAGGCTCATAATTATTTATGGACTCTGTAATAATCTGCATCATCTGCTTAGCCTTTTTCCAACAGTGTTGGGGTTCTAGTCTAACCGGCTGCAGCTGAATATCACGATTTAACATGGAGCGACTGCCTATCTGCCCTCCACAGCCCAGTTACTGGGCAACACGCACAAAGGGCACAACCTGATAGCATGAGAACTAAAACATACTGGGCCTGGATTGGACTGTATTTATATAATAGGGTCTTTGTAATTCGTGTCAAAATGACAGAAGTGCTAAGCTGAACACGAACTATTGTTTGAGTTTATTGTTACTCTACCTGATGACTACCTGAAGATGTGTTTATTATTATTTAATAAACTACATCATAAAGGTCACTATAAGTATAAAGTACTAACAAGTTTGAGTGCCATCATCGTCGACAGCCACGACCACAGATAACCACGAATCATAGCTCGATTGGTTGGTTTGAAGTGAGAACAAGGGACGCAGGTTCGAGCAGATTTTCTGATACACTGTTACCGTTTCGTACCTGCTACCAAGGAAGGAAGGTTTACTTGATAGCTAGTGGTGGAGAGCGATTAATTGATAGGCTACTGAGAAATAATATGAACGATGTCCGAAAGTTCATTTGTGTGCAATTTCCCGATCGTAATCTAGAATTACATATCGACGTCGAATTTTGTAGATAGAAGATATTTACATCATCTTCTATCTACAAAATTGAAACTTAACAGGAGACAAAACAAACGTCTCATTTTTTCCTTTAGCAATTAGAAGTATTCCGTACCGTATTAGTGTTTTATGGGACAAATACTTGGGTAAATATCGTGTTAGGAGGTTCTGCCAGTATACCTAAAATAGCAGTTTACGTCGATTGACATTCAAAACTAAAATCGAAAAAAAGGTACTTGTCCTGTATTCCTCCAACGTTTTGGCAGAAGTGTACCTATAACCTACAGTATACATTTCGCCAGTTATGTTTAAGTCCCATTTCTTAGGGTGCTATATTATATACGATAGTCCTCCAAGCCAGCCTGCTGTATTTTGCCGGGACGAGGTGGCGCAATGAACTCCCTACCAATACGTCTGTCTGATAAGTAAGAAGACTGAATCTATAGCATATGTGAATATATACAAGGTTGCGAACACAAGATGATATGCAGCATGATACTACTGTGTTCAGTTCAATTTTATTTCTTTTATCTGGGTTCAACGTGGCAAATAATTGAAATTGAAATTATGTTTCCAATTCAAATTCAGTCATTATTTGCCACGTATTATCAAAGAGCATATCATCTTGTGTTCACTTCCTTGTAAGGTCAGATAGATGACCAGCAATGTATGTGCATTTGTTTTTGTTGATGAATCTCATTTATTATTCATTTCCTTGAATATATTTCGACAAGGTTAAATTTTTAATAGATTTTTTGTTGTTGTTTTGTCACTTTTCTTTGAGACTGTGTCGCGAAACGTAGCGTCTTTTTATATTTTTCTTTCAATTACAGTCATTCTATTTTATTCCGTGTGGGTGCGCTCCGAAGGATAAATATCACGATTAATCGCGATTGTCTATTTGCGAAACTTAAGTGGAATTGAGCTGATCTCATCAGCCGGATGTGTTGGACTGTGTGCTTAAATAGCTACACGCTGGTCCTTGATACAGCTAAGTGACATATTGCCTGACAGACCAGATGATCGTGGAACGAGCTATATTTTGAATTGACTCAAATATTCGCACAACAATTTTCATTTTTGTAATATACGGGAGGGGCCTTTAGCTTAAGCCTTTACCTAAATGTGGATATTACAGGCTTAAGGATACAGGGTGGAACGGTGGAAGATTCTGGACTCCGTTGAAATTCGTCGTCAGCTTATCCTTATTTTTTTGTTTTTTCTAGTGCTTTTTTAACTATCAACTGTTAAAAATTATGTTTTGTATATAACCCAATGATAATTTTGATGCAAGAAGTTAACTATGAATTTACTTTTTAGTTAAAAATCACATTTTACCTATGGTAAGTTTAATAAAACTTGTTAAAAAACGAATGAACTAGTGTGTCAGCCTAGCTATAAGGTTTTCGAATATTAAAAAAATAATTGAACAATAAGACATTGTGAAGAGACGACGAAAATTTTACAACGGTGGGAGGTTCAAGAATCATGTACGGTACAACGGCGTTAGTTTAACATTGTTTGTTACTACAAGGATTCTTATTTTTTTAAGGAATTGAAATGAACAATTTTAACACCTTGTCTGTAATTATTAATGTTGAATCAACGTTTAAATTTCATTTAAAGTTTTGTTTCGATTCACCAAGTTTTACATTCATGGCATTCATGGTTATCAGGTTGTGCGTCGAACTCCATTCCAACATGTATATAACAAGACTTCACAACGGGAAATCCATGGTGTGGCCCCCGCCATTGCAAGTACGATGCGCATTGAGATATACTGGGCACTGTATCGGATAAAGTGATGCTTGATAACTTAAATAAATATTGTGCAATGCGATTAAAAAAGTTGAACAGATGTGTTGCAGATGTTTTTGTATATTGTCTTCTAGTAGTGTGGGCACTGCTGTTGTGTGAATAGTCGATTATTTTATTCGACTAACGAAAAATTTGCAACGAGAGCGAGAGGAGGCTTTGAGGCGGATTAATTTGGAATGCCATTTATTTTTTTGCATGCTTTTTTACTACCAGTAATAATTTAAGTAAAGCTTACAAAGTTTCTTTATGTTTTTACAGATCATGGTCACTTTTCGTGTTCAAGAAAGAGTGTTGTTAGATAAAATATGGTGGATATTTACATTCCTAATTATTGGAACTGGCAACTATTTGCAATAGTAGTAGTACATTTGAACTTTATCGTCATAATGATGCAATGATTAATTCAGAATTTTGAGAAGAGATTTAAAAAAATAATTTGGGAAATAAAACACGTCATCAACTTTTAAAGGATTTTTTATGGAATATTACATCATTTTACAGTTGTTTTGCACAATATATTACTTTTTACAATATGAGCTTGAAGCGTTGGTATCTTATATTATAATAAATACTATGTTGGTAATACTATAATTATGACTATAAAATCCATTACATTACTGATAATACCTACGCCTGTAAACAAATAAAGGGGGATTACTGATTTAAACGAACTTGAACCTTGATGGAATGTATTAAGGTATTGTTTTACAAATAGTTTTAACCTAAGTTGGGGGTGTGTTACAAAATTTTCGAATAGGTTTTCCGATGAATATTTTTGGACAGAATATACTTATAAAGGTCCTTTTTGACGTTTGGTTTTGCTATATTTGTTACTAAATATCAAAAGGACAGCTCACAGTCGTCTTTGACTAATCAGCTCCTGCACTTGGGTGCCTTTGCATTGGCTGCGGTCTTTAACGTGTAAGTTTTGGTGGTGTGCAATAGAGAAACTGATTCCCTTTCTCACAAACGAACTTAAATTAGAGAATTGACATCTCTTTCTGACAGATAGCTCGAGAAAAGGACGGCGAGAGTTTTGGTACTATGTTAGAGATGTCAAATTACTTTATGCCTACTTAAACATGTTTTTGGTCGATGCCTTTTAAATGTCAACTGTATTTGTTGGGAAGTTTCGTATAAGAGAAATAGATAAAACTAGTCTAATTTAGCTCAATAAGGGAATCGGCTCCATTATTTTATTAATACGACACATTTATAGGCGCGGGTAAAACCGACTGTTAACGTGGCGACGCATCGCTAAGAAACAAATGTTTTTTTTTAATTTGGACATATTTTGTTTCATTTGTTTTTGATATCGATACCCAACAATCTGATCTTTTATGCATATTCCTTGTACAAAATAATGTTGATGTTTCACATCTGACAGGCGTCCCGTGACGGCTCACATGTTTTATTTTATCCTGTCCACGTTTCCGTTTAGCAAACGCAATTACGGGACATATACGCGGAACGCGAAATATTATAGTAAAACTCACGACGCTAAAGCAGCGTTTGTAAACTTCTATGCTGTATTTCTACTCAGTGCAAAGACACCATTATATCTCAGAAGCCAACTCACGAAAAACAAACACTAACGTACAACAATTTACACCGAAAATTTTAGAACAACACGCCCATAAGAACATCACAATTCAAACGTTACTTCTTTACCTTTTGCCAAGCGAAGATGCCGTATGAGACTCCTGCGCCGAGCGCGAAGGCGAGCAGGTAGGGCACGAACTTGAGCGACGGACCGAAACGCTTGCGCATCAACATGCTGAGGAAGTTGATGTTGCTGTCCGAATAGGGAGGGTAGCGGCCACTGGAAAAGGACAAATAAATTAATTATTGAGGTGATTATTTTTATTTCACCTTAAACAATACAGGGCTGTTTCTTTTCTTTATAAAATAAATGTATTGTTGTATGTTGATTAAATTTGCAGACGACTGATGTGGCGCGGCGGGCGAAGGTCCGCCTGCGACGCAGGGGTGGTCCGATTCCCGCCTTGGGACAAATATTTGTACGATATACTAAGATTTGTTCCGGGTGTTCTCGGTATTTTCTATGTATAATAAAAATTATCTATCTATGTAATGTATTGTATTAAGCATATCAGTCATCTTGTATCCAGAACACAAGTTCTGCTTGGCTTGGGGCTAGATGATGCTGTGTGGATTCCTGTGCTGTGAGTCCTGCATTATTATGTGGCAGTTATGATAAAATATCTATTAAATTATAATCATTTAAATTATCAAAATTTCTCTTGATTTTATATTTGCTGCAATTTATCAGAAGACCTACTTGTTGTCTGCAAATAAACCGCTAACATGTTATTTTGTACTTTAATAACCTGAGTTTGAATTTTAGTTTTTATTTTAGGTATATACATTGTTAATTTATTACAATAATACCTTATATTTTCAATCGTCTTATTATAGGAAAGGTTATTATACCATATCGTAACTTATGTCTTAACATACCATCACGCCTGTATTAAACGAAGGTTTTGACAGAGGTGCACCTATGGCATATTTAGTCCCATTTACTAAAGCACGAGTCTATTCCCATAAACCGTGCACAAATCTAGACTCAGTTACTGAGACAGTCCAGCGGAGCGAGCACGGCTACTGTGACATGGTTTGAGTCACACATTTTATCACATTTTGGGCGATAAAACTCTAGCACAAAACCGTAATAATTTCTTGTCACAAACGTCTTGTACGCCCGTGCTCACCCCCCGATGGAAAAACCCAATAACATTTTTACCGGCACGGGAATCGATACCAGGACCACGTGGCCAGCAGCAAAGCAGCCAATTTATAATAGCAATATAATAATAAAGTTACTTACGAAGCCAGCTTCTCTCCGATAGGCGAGAAGTTCTTGATGAGACAGCTCTTCTTGTGTGTGAATGTGTCGAACGTCTTCTTGCCGTGGTAGGCGCCTATGCCGCTCGATCCGACACCGCCGAACGGGAGGGTCTCAACTGTTATAATAATCTTAATTAGTGAGGGCATAAGGTTGGTTATTGATTGTGTGCTGTTGAGATGTTCATTTGTCTAAAGATATTCGAAGTACAAAAAAATGTTTCTGAAGAATTAAGAAAACAAAACGTGTTCTAATTTCAAGCTTAAGCTGAAATGTTTTAGTATTTTTAATCTTATTCTGACTGGAGTAAAAACGGTTATTTAAAAAAAATTGTAGCAAGTGAAAATCTCAGCAGTTTTTAAATTATAAAACAACACTTAATACCATGTTTGTATAACATTTTAAAATCATGCTTATTCATGCTATTAATAAATACTGGCAGATAGAAAAGAAGTGTTTGTAATCAAGTTAGTTAGTCTATGATAAACAATAAATAAAGGTTTGCAACTATGACCTATAATGTCAAACGTTGGAGTAACACAAAAACTCTACTCTTTGGAACATACAATAATATGAATTAATTTAAAATGCAACTACAATTAATTATGTCAGCCTATTATTGTCCCAGTGTAGGGCAAAGGCCTCTTCTCATACAGAGAAGGCAAAAGTATTCAGCGCCACGCTTGCTCAAGGCGGGTTGGCGATTTTAGACATATTTATTACAAATCCAGGTTTCCTCACGATGTTTTCCTTCACCGATGTCAGTAATGTCCAAGGTAAGCTTACAAAGTAAATATGAATTTCATTCAAAGTCATATTGCTACTTGCCCGGATTTGAATCCACAACCTCGTACATAAGAGGCGAGGCCGTAACCACTGGGCCATCAAGACTATTATTATATATCGGTGGTCGACAATACTACTCCAAAATTCAAGAATCAATTTAAAGAATAATTTTGTGCATTTGACTTTGACATCACTAACGCAAGTAGCAAACCTTGTAGTGATGTACCGTCTACCGGAAAGCATGGGGAAATAAGAAATTTTCTTATAAATTTGACTTAAGAGAATACACAAATTCCCGGAGACGATACATCACTAGCATTCCTACAGTCGATATAAGTGCTGGCTGCCTGTCATAGGGAGGCGAAGCAAAGAGCGTCTCCCGCTCCTACTTCATCAGAAGCCGAAGCATTATTAATTGTAACCTATTATAAAAAAATACTATTAAAATAAGAGTGAAAAGTATCCAAACCTCCCATGTGCATCATGGTATCGTTAACGCACATCCCTCCGCTACTAGTGTTGTCCACAAGGCTCGATAGAACCTTGCTGCTCGTACTGAACACGTACAGCACTAGCGGCTTCTCTCTACATACAACAGAATACGTCAGACCTCCACCGAACAGGCTATTATTTACTACAGAAGAGTAGAGAATATTCTAGATTTTATACAAGGCTAGCTTTCTATCAAAGTTTTGTTGTATCTTAAAACAAAACTAAACTTTCCTCAAACAGTTTAAGTAATAAAAATTATAAGTTTTTGAGATAAGAACTTTGATAGAAAACTCATTGTATGCCTTTTCCCAATTATATTGGGGTCGGCTTCCAGTCTAACCGGATGCTGTTGATTACATGCGTTTTACATGGAGCGTCTGCCTGACAGACGTCCACAACCTAGTTACTGGTACTCGCATTTTCGGGCTTCTGACTACCCGTAACCACTGTCAAAGATTTACAAATGACAGCTGGGAACAACAGGTTAAGGTGCTTTCCGAGGCACGGAGGGGTCTCGATATATGATGGATGATGGACACCCATCCACGGATCGACCTTGGCAGGCGTAGCTTAACCTTAGATCGATCCGTGCGGCTGTTATTATTTAGCCACGAGCCCCTCTAGAACATTAACAGGAAATTAAAACTAAAATTTTAGTCAACTAGCGACAAAAAATTATTTAGTGATTGTTTTACATTCTAGAAATTATACATATCAACATAGAAGATATCCACCACCACCGTCACCACTGCCGACCACCATAAGACACCGTAAACAGAAATAAACCAAAGATGTAACCTCATTATTTGTCTATTGATGTATTTTTCTACTTTGTATACAAGACCATTTTAAGCCTAACGAAACATTTGTAAAAGAAATCATCTGCAATCATCAAGAAATCTCTGACTAACATTTCACTTGTCTTGCAGATACAGACGCCAGCACCTCAAGCTATCCCAAACTGTCAAATTTTCCTAATTGAAGATGAACTTTATTCTTTTGTAATAAAGTTGAAAAACTATCAAATAAAATTGACAAATTGGGGTAGCTTGATGTGTTGGCCTCTGTACAAATATACACTTGCTTTTCAGTGTAAAGTTGGAAGTAAGCTTCAGACAGACGCTCTGGTATTTCTTGTAAAGTTTTAGTTGAATCATGAAATATTAAAAATAAATTCATTTATTTCAGAACTAGTCCATACATTGTCAAATTAAAAATATTATGAATTAATTAAATTTATTATAGCAAAAAGATACCCTATTTGTTTTATCTATAAATCTAAATTTGGGTTTGGCTCCGAGTGCTCAATGTGCAACCTGGGACAACCTGGATTGGGTAATCCAGATCTGCTGTTTGTGTATGTGACTTTAAATGTTTGTTAACGCACCCACGACACAGGAGAAATTCCTAGTGTGGGGCAACGTTTATTAAAAAAAAAAAAAAAAGAAAAAGAAAAAAAGATCCATCCTCATTCCAAACAACTGAAGCTGGTTTCAGTGTTTATCTCATAACATGCCATTAACTTTAATTTAAATATCCGTGTTGGTCGAATGTTTTACAGTACTATGCCTGAAGTATTTTTTTTTTGCCAAGATGGAAAATCCTCATGGATGTCCTCCGCCATGGGGCGGGCGGAGTGGTCTGTCAGTCTTACTGACTAAAAATCACCCCGGTGTTACCATCCTACACTTGCACCGGGAATCATGGGAACTAGTGCGATTAGTGCATGCCTGAAGCCTTAACCAATCATTTTTCTCAAGAGATAGTCTCGCTGCATGGTCTTGTATAACAAAGTATTTATTTCTTCCACCTTCAAACCGCCAACCCATCCATTGGAAGTAAGAAATCAAGCCAACCCAATGTACCTCCTTATCCCGACGGCTGCTTGCACTAGCATACAAAACGTTTAAATTTTGCAATTTCAATTATAGACGCAGTGATTTCAGCAAAATATATTGATGAGAAGTTTGTGAGTGGTATTTATTTTCAGCTGACTAAATACTCAACTATATTGTGCACTTATACGGTACAAATCCTAAGCTCAACTTATTTTAGCAATATGCCGAAGTCGTGTACCCTTTCCTATAAAACATGGTGCGGTGCGTATGCGCATATATGTTTGTAACTTACGCAACATATTTTGGAGTTAATTTAGTTATAATGCCATTATTATTACTATCGAGGCAGCACGTCATCTCATCAATATTTGGTGTCTCTGTCAGTCTAAAACACAAAAATATGTAACTTTTGCATTTTTGTCTACGTATTTTTTTAACTTATGTAGGTAACTTTTTCCTAAACATGTTGGCATCGGCTTCCAGTCTACCCAGATGCGGCTGAATACCAGTATTTTACATGGAACATCTGATGCTTCCATCACCCAGTGACACAATATCTCTTGGTGTGACTATTTTTTAAACTTTCGCGCTGTACAAATGTATTGATATATCTCACAAAATGTTTAACATAGGTAATCGATACATCGAATAACTGAGTCGATTGATCGACTGTACGACTCCATACCATTCAGAACTAAATAGAACCCACACTTATAATTGTTCAAATTATATTTTCCAGCACACACTTCTTACGATCACATTGAAATCTTACAGTTGTAAATGTTTTGTATACTATTACAATCAGCCAATGGTAATGTATAGTCCTTACCGCCGTAGAACATAATCGTATCGTTCACACTGAGACTGCCCGACCGGGTTTGTTCAGTGAACAACTTTTGTATGTTGCTTTGATTGCTGAACACGTAAAGCACTAACGGATGGTCCCTGAAAATTGTTTATGGTTTCACTCTGTGGCCTCCGTGGCTTCTTCCCATGTGTAATGGTATTGATGGGCCATTGTGGACTCCATGGTTCCATCCCATGGAATGATGGTAACTGGTAATGATGGGCCAGTATCAATGGCCTGGTTATGGATATCGGTCCGCATACGAATCGACTATTATTTTGTAGATTCAATCAATAATTTGTCCATAGTTCAAAAACAAATGGGATAAAAATGCCAGTGTCTATAAACTTAGGAAAAACTGTTTTTTGTAGAATGTGAGTTTCGTTTCCTTAGCAACTCAGATGAGATTTACTACTTAGAACCGTAATTTACTATCAAAATATAGTCGATTCGACTGAGTAATTTATTCTTATTCCGATGAAAAAATTATATCCAAAGTGCATTTGTAACAACTGAAAACCTCTTAACTGTAAATACTCGTCATTATGAAAAGCCTTTATTATTAGACCATTCAACTGTTCAATACTTCATCTTCATAAGACTAGTGTACTGAATAAGGGATTTTAGATGTTATTATTTTGGTCCCATGGTTGTTCATAATAATGAGTACAATGACCCTTTAAGTGATTTTCAATTATTTCAATTACGCCTTAAATTATATTGGTAGTAATGAGTCGAAATATAAATAAAAAATAATATTTTGTGACTATCCCCAGTAAATTGTGCACTGAATGGGGATTATATGAATAAATTAATGGGGATTATATAATGTGTTCGATAATATCTGTTGATTTATAATTGAAAGTGACAGTTATTTGAATTATTTATCGTCTTTATTAGAATTAATGTATGTTTTATTACTTAACGCGAATAAATTGAATTAATTTGTAAAATAAAGATAACTTTGTGATTTTATTTATGAAAATCCCACGATAATTTGAATGGAAATGCAACTAATTGTATTTGACAGCTCCCAATGACAATACATGATATTCCCACGTTTTCCCACGAACACACACACGAATATTGTAAAATACACACATAAAGACACTAAAATAAACCTAAGCTTTTTGTGTTTGTTTGTTTTTTAACCAATGTAATATCATGTTTTAGGTATGTATTTAATATGTTTATTAAAATTCAAAGAAAGGTCAGTGTTTATCAATTAAATACGAATACTTAATAGACACTATATTATCTATGGAACAGTAGAAATAAAAAAAAACTACTTTAAACTAAAAAAAATATATATGATTCTCTTTTCACATAAAAAAGGGCATACTAAGGCCGTGTCCTAGCCAAAAGAGAACTTCGTGTGGATACGCGATCGTTTATACCAATTATGACTTACAAATGCGACTTAAGTGGTCACACTAGTACGTCATATTCACATAAACGAGCGCGACAATGGCGTATTTGCGCGACGATTACTTTCGACAAGGATTACCTACGCGTCTGATCCGCGACCAAGCAACCCGAATGCGTTAAAATGGCCGCTTGGTCGCGCGACCAGGCGACGCGGTTTTTAGCCGTCGCTTGAAGCGGCAGAAACAAAACAGCGGTAGCCAGTGTTGCCAACTCAAAAGCAAAAATTCATGTAGTTTAATAAAAAGTGAAACGTATTATAGATCCTATAATTGTATCGTGTACAACCCAATAACGGGCGGGGCGCGCAACTTTAATTTAGATTTGCTATACTTTGTATTTTGTTGAAACACTGTGCTTTTTCAGAGAAGGCAGCTCTAGCCAGAACCAACACTAAATTGCGTAATCAAACCACAAAACTGTAACATCACGAAACGCACGAAAACTCGAAAAAACAGACTTACCGCTCGTTGATAAATTGGATTGCTTCAAAAGCATTCTCAATGGGTACGATAGGGAGTAGGGGTCCAAAGATCTCATCTTGCATGACTTTGTCTGAAGCCACAACGTTTGAGATCACTGTGGGTTCTATAAATTTGTCGTTCGCATCGTACGAACCACCGATAGCGATTTTGTCTTTGCTAGCATCGACTACTGCTTGAAGGCGGCTGAAATGAAAATGTTGAATGAGTTAATTTTGTTATAGAACTTTTAAAACTTTATAGCGACATCTATGTCGTCATATACGAACTAATCTGACGTATCCAAGATTGCGATATTAGAGTTATCCGTGCGATACAACATATTCAGGTAAGAAGGGACATAGACAAACCAACTGCTATCATGAGTTCAGAACAAGACTCTTGAAACGATTGTTTGATCCTAATTTTCAAGTGTTATTCTGATGTTTTTCTTAATTCATTCAATTTGTACGTCAAAGTATCTTCCACCATGCATACAAGAACCCGACAATAGCCGTAGGACAGTAGCCCACCAAACACAACACCCGTCTGGTCGGAGGATCCTCCATTTTCTATGGAGGATGAGGAACTTTACACCCTGTTCCTCATACACCTAAAACTTTATGATTATTATGACCTGAGATGATTGTAATAATGTTTTCTAGCAGAAGTATCATCTATTGACAAATAGGATGGGCGTTATTTTGTGGCGAGTTACTTAAAGAGTCCATGTACAAATTTTTAGTTAGGCTACGGTTTTAAGACAATAACATTTTTTTTTGAAGAGTAATGAACTCTGCAACATATCGGAAAGCGCAAACAGTATAATATTATTCAGTCATGGAGCAAGCGACATTTTTGGAGACCAAACCGAGTTTTTAGAGACCATTAAGGTTAAGGTTGACCTAAAAATAGGTACGACTCACCTAAAATGCCTTCCATTAATAATCCTGCCTAGATCCGGTGACTTCTGCGCATCAGTTCCATACCACTCCTGGAGGATTTTCTTGGCAGCAGCCACGAACTTGTCCTGTACCTCCTTGGTGCACAGGATATAGTCTGGCGCGATGCAGGTCTGACCAGCGTTGATGAACTTGCCCCAGAGAACTCGCTTTGCTGTCACCATGATGTCCACCGTGTTGTCGATGTACACTGGGCTGTGGGAGGAGGTTTTATGTGTTAGTTTATGCATCATCATCATCAACACCGTCATCGTCATCATCTGCCTAGACCGTTGCAATAGTTGTGATTAGCAGGTACCTACGAGGATCTGCTCACATAACATCACGACTGTATTCTCCAAAGGATAGGTAGAGTAGAACCTGAGCACACACATTTCGCCAGTTATGTTTAAGTCTCATGTAATTCCATTACCATTACATCCATTATCCATTACAGGCTGGATTTTTGCCTGGTTGACTAATAGCCCCCAACCAGGCAAAAATCCAGACTTCGGGCCGCTACTGAGGAATTCCAGATGAAAATACCTAATAACTGTTAGCATGACCCGGGAATCGAACCCAAGACCTCATACTCAGCTTTACCGCTTGCGACCACATAACCTACGAGGCAATAATCTCAGTTTAAAGTCTAAATCCACAATATCTGCTAGAAATCACATATTTTTATAAGTATATTTTTTTTATCAAATGCTGTGTAAGGTCGGACGTCAGTGATAAAATTATGTAAGTACAACTATAATTATGTTAATTATCCATTTACAAATCAGATACTATTATCTAAACAATTCGAATTTATCTATTGTTGTTTGCTCAATCATTTTTAAATACCATTTGCAGCGTTTATCAGACTACCAGTTATAGCTTATAAATGTTGCAATTTTGTAGGCTGTGACTTCATAAAAAGCCTTGTCTTTTCCCAACTATGTTGGGGTCGGCTTCTAGTTTAATCTGGTGCAGCTGAGTACCAGTATTTTACATGGAGCGACTGCCTGACTGCCTATCTGACTTTCGGGTACCACGATGGTAAGACTGGTTGTCAGACTTTTGGGCTGATAAAATTGTGCGTGTCAGCTCCGACGCGCGGCTGTAGTTTACTCTTCAATTTGCGATCGTCTGTTGGCGCCAACATTGGCGACTAACATTGGCCTTTGCCAATATTGGCCCAAAACATAACGTTTTTGAGTCAATTGTAGTAGTAGTAGTCATTTTATGAAAATCGATTCTTATGGAGAAAACTTCAATGAACAAAGTCTTTAGCTTTATTGTTTTATCTATATACCTATATATAAGATTGTCTTGTCACAATCTTAATTGCCATACTCCTCCGAAACGGCTTCATCGATTTTTATATAATTTTATAGGTATATTCGGTAAGAGTAGGTCGTAATCTATTTTTCATATCCTACACATTTAATTATTATTTATTTTTTTGGCTTAAAATATGTGGCATTAAAAATCCATACAACCCTAAACTTTCACCCTTCTATCACTAACCCCTATACGGCAAAACAATGTTTGCCGGGCGAGCTTGTTATAGATTGCTCATTACCTTTTGCCTCCAAGTTCCAATGTGACTGGCGTGAGATTCTTGACGGCTGCCTCATAGACGATCTTGCCGATGCTGGTGCCTCCGGTGAAGAAGATGTAGTCGAACTTCTGTTTCAGTAACTCCGTGGTTTCTTGGGGACCGCCCTCTATTATGATTACCGCTTCCTAGAATATAAAGTTATGGAGTGAGTAAGTACTTACTTGTGTCATGTATTGTGGAATATTGCATAATAATATGGGGCAGGATAATTGGTCATTGCCCGGTTGATTGTAATAGGTGCCAACATAACTGGCGAAATGTGGGTACACAATAGGTACGCCTCTGTCTTACCCTTCGGGGAACACAGTCGTAATGTTATGTTTATGATACTTGATATTGTGTTTTTTCAAAAACATTTATTTTTAATCAAACGACTTAGTTACAAAAATATATAATTACTAGTAGTTGCTCAGTGGCAGTTTTAGCTTCTTTACCATTTAAACTGTAACCATGCCAATGCCTTTTAATAATTATAACTAAAAGTAACAAGGGTTAACAGAATCCGCTAAAGTGGAGCAATCCAGTCCAATGATATCTGTCTCTTTGACATTGTACTCAACGAAAGTACAGTTTTGATAAAGTGAAGGGAAATTTAATACTTAAAATTTAAATATTTACAAACTTATTAACCTTCACCTTATACTTATGAAAAGTTATCCGATTATGTTATTTCACAGAACTACGACTTTCACGGAACCGGAACGAAGGACAAAAGTAATATTTAGTTCTTGTAATCTGGTCCTTAGTTTCGTAGATCATATCTATCAGATCTGTGCTACTTTTGGATGACTGAGCACCTATTTAAAAAAGCTGGATGGGATTCGACCCAGTTCTGGGATCAATAACTGTTTTTACTTACAAAATTTGTGCCTGGTAAGTATTGTGGGTTGAATGAATTAATGACACATTTTTTCAGTGTACAGACGCCAGCACGTCAAGCTATCCTGAACTGTATTTTTTTTCCAATTGAACATGAACTTTATTCTTTTGTAATAAAATTTAAAAACTATAAATATTGTCAGATTGGAGTAGCTTGATGTGCTGGCTGTACAAAACCATACTCACATTATCCAAATACTTAGGCAGGGTCTCAGCCACGAAGGCAGCGGACGCGACTGCTAATTCACTGGGCTTCAGAATCACGGTGTTGCCTCCGGAGATGGCACCAGACAGCGGTAGCAGCAGCAGTTGCAGGGGATAGTTCCATGCGCCGATGACGAGGGCCACGCCGTAGGGGTCGTTGTAGATGACCACATCGTCCATGATGTTTACTAGGCCTTTTTCTGGCTGGAAAAGGAAATATAATGTTAGTAGCAATGGAACTTGGGGTCGTTTAGATCGGAATAAATCAAATTGGGCTAAGAATTAGCATTTTTTGAGCGGCAAACATTATATAAGACAGTCCCCCAAAATCACCCGCGATTCACCACTTTCTAGACTTTTAGTTGGGAAGAAGAACTCCAGTAAGGAGGTTGTCGTCACATGTCACCTGTCTGTCAGTTAGAAGATCTTGGATCTATAAAGCCATGTTAGGTAATTAACATATCAATTAACTTTATGAGACCAGGATATGAAATTACGCAGGGGCAGGTCATTCAAGGATGGCAATATGTTCATAGCAATCGGTAGATGTTGAGGAGTTTGTATCGAATAGTTGTAAGAGTTTAAGAAGTATAATTCTATGGCAACACGAAGACGGCGATTTACGCTTGTGTTCGCTTGGTTTTTGTCTTTACACAGTGGAAGATTGAAGAATTAAAACGCACATTCGAAATTATGCTTGTAAAAAATAAGCCCATTCTATACTTATTCAAATCCATATTTTCAATTGATAGTATTACACTTTTTCTGGTTGAAACAGCCATAAAAATTTTCGTAGAGCAAACTGAACTATATTAGTGGGCGATAGAGTTATTTTTCTAAAGACACATACGTTTATGTGCACTTTTGCAAGCTATGTAAATTGCAAACGCAGGATATTGCAGTCTAGGTCTACAATGCATCTCAGCATACAGAGCCGGTGCTTAGGATTTTGTTTCAAATATAAGTAGGTGATTTTATATGCTGAGCAGCTACTTTGAGAGTACCTTCTGCAAGCAGTGACGTCATGTTAACTATTTATAGTCAAGGACTGAACCTACATTGTAGTTTCGAGTGCATAGTTCACTGTAAACAATTAATTGCCAGTTGGTTTTCCATATGCGTGTCTATAATTGTACCGGCTTAGTTATAAACTACGCGTCAGCGGAAGTGTGAAGTTTCTATATTTGTTTATTAACTTTCTACACTGGAAACTAAAATGGCGTGCTAAAATTTTGATTCAACATACACATGACTCACGCCTTTTACCCATGAGGGTAGGAAAAAACTACAGAACGCTTCTTTTTTTTTGGCAACTCCTGAAAACCAGTATCAACAGTGGCGACCACCATAAAAGCGTCGAGACAATGAAGCCGGAAGTATCCAGACAACGATTTAACTGTGTTGGATCCCGCAACGAAATTAATCAGAAAATGACAGCGGAGGAGTTAGAACAGAACGCCACTTGCTACGATCCTTATGATTTTGCATCTTTTACATTCATAAATCTGGCCATACAAAGGACGCCGGTTGTGCGAGTAGTACGCACCTGACTTTTCTGAAGAACAACATCAACAAAGCCAGTGTGGTCCCGACGTTGCCACTTACACCTGCCTTTTAACTTATAACTTACGTATACCTTTCGATAGTCCCCTTTCATTCATCCTCTCAACGTGACGAATCCATCCTACATAATTGTGCAAGAACATTTTTATATAATAATTCCAACAGGCGTAACGTGTTGGATCAATGACCTAGTGAAGATCAAGGGGATTCACTGGATCCGGTAGCGGAGGACCGTCGACCGGTCGGGGCAATATTTAAGGCCGTATTACAGAAGCTCATGTAAGACAGCATTCCTTAAAATTCCTTTAATGCCATTTGGTTGGTTGAAATTCGTTTTAAGCAATGCTTGAGTCTTTAGTAAGCTTCTGTGATCCATTTAACAGAACTTTATTAAAGACTCAAGTGTTAATTACCAAAATTTCGGCCGATATATTACCGAAATAGCACTTCGCCGTCGACTCCATCCGTGTGGATTTCGCACTTTTCCCTTCAAACTTTAACATCCCCTCCACGCCCCTTTAAAGCGTAGTTTTGAAAATAAGAATAGCCTATAGCACTTACGAATAATGTAGCTTTCTAACAGTGAATTGAATTTTTGATTACTTCCGGAGATTACCAAACAAAGATTACATCTTTATAGATGATGATGTAATTCTGTTCACAGCCTTACCGTGTGTCCATGGCCTCTAGTTATACCCGAACCTAGTGGGGGGATCTTACTCATAGTCTACCTTAGCAATATAATATCAATAAGTAACTCGTTTTACAAGACGTCGAGTTCGCATTTTAATGATATGTCTAGCTGGCTCCGTCCTGTTTTCACTGGTTACGTTGTGTAAGCAAAGGCGAGCGAGCAAATGTTTGAGCCGAAGAGCTGAATGCTAATTACGTAATAAGAAAAAATGGCTGGCCAGGCGGAAAATTGTTTTTGTTCTGTCAGATTATTTCCCAGTATTATAAAGATTTATCTAGTTATAGGTAAGCGACAAGAATTTGATTCGTAACAGTATCTGTCTTTAACAAAAATCGGGATATTTGGATATGATGGTAAGATGCGGCTTTTCCGAGTTGCCAGCAGTAATTTTCGGATATTTGTGGCAAGAGTAATGAGGTTAATGAAAATATTATTACATTTTTTTCTTCTTTTATATTATCCTGAAGTCTGTAGGTACTGTAAGGTAGCGAGAAACAACAGCATCTGGTCGAGTGCTATCAGCTGCCAATGATACGGCCCCGTTAATTTATATTATGTTTCTATTTAAGTCTTTACGTTAGCTCGACCAAAACAAAACAGTCACATATTACACAATAGACACATTCTATATTTGAAACCGCTCTGCAATAGCTTGGGAGTTCGAATCCAGTCAGAACAAATATTCTGCTAGTCTGCATGCTATAAAGGTTACCCTCAGCATATACACCAGACAGTTTATACTCAGATATAAATACATACATATATGCATAGTACAAAAACAACATGTTTGAGTAATGTACGACATTGAGAAAACCGTTAGCTTGCTTGGTCTAAAGTCGACATAAACAGGTAATGCGAGGCAAAAAAGTCGTTATAATAATATGTGTTTCTGAGCAGATAAATATTGGTTTGATGAGGATATAATTGATGTGGCAATAATGGACTTACACGCGTAGTAACTTATTAGTACCTACATAATCTTTTGTTTCTCTAACATTGTTTGATTCTCTAATGAGTACATTGTTACTTTGACCAATTAGGTTGAACCATGATAGATGAGAAAGACGATGGAAGAAACGAACCCAGAAGGTTATAATAGTAGCTGGATGGACTAATATGTAACATAGGAGGATCAGGTTCTGGATATTTGATGGCATACTAGATTGTTAAAAAAAAATACGTGTGGCACTCTGGGACTGCCGCGGTAAAACTATTGCATAGCATCTTTTATCAACGTATGCAATTATAATATTTATTGCAATATTTTTTAAGCATGAAAATATAAAAAAAACCTAAAAAAAAAGGAAATTAAATTTTATTTTTTAACGAACTTCAAAAAAAGGTGGAGGTTTTCAATTCGGTTGTACGTATATATTTATCATTTTGTCTTTGAATGAAGATTAGCCGAATTATTTTATCATGACATATAATATTAGATTATGTAAATGCGCTTAGTGGTAAATCCTAACTAATATTATAAATGCGAAAGTAAGTAAGTTTGTTACCTTTTCACGCCTAAACTACTGAGTCGATTATCCTGAAATTTTGCATATACGTTGCCAGGTGTACAGAAACGGACATAAGGTACCTTTTATCCCGAAAAAAAGTACTATTCCCAAGGAAAACAACAATAACCTACGTATGATAATAGATGGCGCCACTTGTTTTTCGAATCTTTATTGAATTATATTATTATCGAGTAGAGTACTACATAAGAACTAGAATTGATTATCAAATTTTAAATTGTGAAAATCGAGCAAAGCCGCGGGCAATAGCTAGTGACAGAATAAATTGTACGTATGAGTAATGTATCGCCACATTAACTTTCCAGTTCAAGGTTGTAATACTTATAATAAAAGAACAATGGAGAGAATTTGCATGTGAATAAATGTGATGAGGAGTCTATTGTACCCATAATATTATGCTGGCGTGTAGGTAATCATAGATCTTACATATGAGGAGTAACAGATCAAAGTGTATTAACTCCACCCACCGTAATAAGAATGGTACAAACGGATTTTTTATCTATTTCAAACCTTAAATTAATAATAAGAATGTATATAGATTACTAAATAAAAACAGCCGCACGGGTTGATCGAAGGTTAAGCTACGCTTGTCGAGGTCAGTCTGTGGATGGGTAACCGTTCGTAACATATGGAGACTCCTCTATGCCGCACGTTCAACCGTTGATCCCGTTTGCCATTTGTAAATCTTTGACAGTCGTTACGGGTAGTCAGAAACCCGAAAGTCTGACAACCAGTCTTACCAAGGGGTATCGTGTTGCCCAGTAACTGGGTTGTGGAGGTCAGATAGGCAGTCGCTCCATGTAAAGCACTGGTATTCAGCTGCATCCGGTTAGACTGGAAGTCGACCCCAACATAGTTGGGAAAAAGCTAGGCAGATGATGAACGTATGTAGATTACAGTTTTATTTGCTGAATTTACTGCTAATAAACCCTATTATAGAGTTGAAAAGATTGTTTGTTTGTGTGCTCTCATTAAAGTATTATGGATTATGCCTTCATCTCAAAAGTTACATCGACGGAGTTAATACACTTTGATCTGTTACTCTTCATATGATGTTAGTTTTATTTGAATTAATATCGACCGTGTGTGTATTTGTGATTAATATAATCGCACAGTCATCATAATCTGCCTAGCATTTTTCCAACTACCGTGGGGTCGGCTTCCAGTCTAAACGAGTCCAACCTATGAAGTAACAATAGAATGCGAGGCCAGCCTAAGTATATTGCTTTCTTTGTTTAGTAATGTACTTGAGAAAGAAAAATGTAGAAAGAAGATTGAATGAATGAAAGTATTTATTTAGTACAGCTAAATAAATACTTTTTCTTTTTTTTCTTTCTTCTGCTATAGTATTGTTATGTTGGTTTGTCTCCCTCATGATTTTCGATGATTTTTTATTTTTTATTTAAAGCCAAATTCCTAACCAACCTACCTCAAGCCTGTCAAAATTTAACCAAGGACAATTAAGTAATTTTAAATCAATTAAACTTTTTGTTTCCCTAACAAAGTGGTAGATGCTTCGACTTTGACTCAAAATACCTGCGTTCATTGTGTTATTCAAATTAATCTTAAGCCGAATATGGACTTTGACCTGACGGTAATCGAATGCATACGAGAATGACGCACAGAAAATTGGTCGATGACTTGGATAATATCTACTGAGACCTTGAAGTCGAGGAGGGTGATGAAATTTAAATTATTATTTAGTAATGTGCGTTACAGGTTTTGATCCAAAATATAAGAATGCCTCTGATGCATTTTAAATAACATACAAAAAATGGCATCGTTGGTAGGTAAACCTATAGTTGTGAAGCTAGGGATGTCAGACGTGTCGCGTGTCGTGTTATATCCTAAAATAATATTGATATTTAGATACATCGCTTTTGTTTAAGCGAGTCTATAAGTATATAAATACTTTGATTGTACAAAAATATTTTATGTCCCTTTACGCGAACTCATAATACTACCGCTAAACGACAAAGACAACCGAGAGCGCTATAAATATAAACACCCTAAAGTCAGTAACAAGAACACGCTAGTAACGTTTTCTACAGCAAACTGCCGAGTTGATAGTGTCTACCAGCTGTCAATACTAGAAATTAGACTAGCTAGCATGAGACCACCCACAGAGCATGGAATTGCCACACCAGCAGCCACCAGAGACGCCATTACTAATAATATTCGTGACCGCGCGAATTGCAGCATAGTAAGAGGCATAGTTAGTCAATTTCTATGGGTAATTGATAACACTCCAGTGTCATTCTTGGTTTCTATAAAAGTATGCCATTTCTAGCAGAGGCCGCTGAGGTGTTTCCGTGCTCCCAAGATCCAATCTGATCACCTGATCTTGTGGCACACCTAAGCCTATGTCCAGCTGTGGGTAGACTGAGAGAATATAAATCTGCTCACCTTTTCAGGCTTAGCCCAGTCCTCCAAATGATGAATAGTATTCTTCAGATCGTTGATCAAGTAGTCCACTTCTAGCAACACTGCTTCCATCTTGCTCCTCCTCAGATCCTTGCGGAGGGCTTCTATCATTGCGTTGCGATTCTCTTCGTACATCCGAAGGAGGTTCTTCAGCTGCTGAAGACGCCATTTTATGGGGCGGGTGACACCGCGGTTGAATGTGTCTCTTGCCCTTTGGACAGACTGCGGAAAGAAAAAAAAATAGATTAATAAGGGTTTTGTGAGGATATAGCGCTGCCTGATAAACAGCAAGATGTAGAAATATATTGACCACTCCGAAAACACGAGGGATATTATATTTTCTTTCATATTATGGTGACCTGCTAATGCGATTCAGAGGACCAAAATTCTTTACTCGCAGATCAACTTTATTCATATTCATATTTATTTGCATTCCACAATGTATAAGAGATGTTACAGAATGGCTTAGAGCTAAGTACAATCGTGGACCCTGTAGGGCACTCATCAACATCACTCACTTCATCAACTACAACTGCAAGTTACAGAAAAATATCATTATTCAGCCAGTTTTTTGTACAATATGAGGTTGACGTATCACGTTGATATCTCAATTACGTTTTCGACCATTTCGGTCAAAGCGTTAAGCGGCTTAAAATAATTTATCATCAAAATGGATACCTTACAAGCAGTATTATTTGTTTAAGAAAAACGTGTGAATCAAATAAAAAACCAGTTAGTACAGTTATTGGTATAAATATACATTATAGGTACATTTGAACAAGAAATAAAAGTGAATCTAACGACAAATATTGCCATACTATTATGAAATTGGTCTTTTCTCAAAGTGACAATCGCTTTCCAATTTTTCAGTCACTTTAAGGATTAAAACGAAGAAATTTATTTATTACGCGTGAAAGATTAAATGTTGCTGTCAGATTGTATTCCTGCTTAGGCAGATGTGATGGTAAATGGTACAATTGTATGCTCGCGACTGTACACCGGGAATTAAAGGTCACTATGGACTTCTTATATCCAAAACAAGTAAATAGTTTGTTTGCTTGGTACCTTATGTTGGACTTACAAGACTCTATACGAATGTAACGTTTACGTAAAATTATTTGTATGGAGATTTTAAAATGTAAGCGGCTTTAACGATACGTGTGGTCCACTCATTGTTTTCAATGCATTTTAACCAGCCAAGTTCACTTATGTTTATTCTGGGCTCAATGAATATATTTAACACGTAAATACCTGCTTACAGTGACTTTGTTTTATGCTTGCTTATAAAGGTCACCTTTCGTATCTGTCTGTGTGAGTGCGTTGTTTTTCTAAACTACACGACGGATTACGATGTCGTTTGCATTCAGAAAAAATGGTTATGTGTAGGTATATTGAACTTAAGAAATTGCACCTACCACTGTTTGTCTCTGCATCAATCAAAGGTTGACTGGTCGAAAATGCTTATGACATTAAGTCCTCCTCTTTAAATTTGTGTGCTTAAAGTAATAAATAAATAAACTAAGATGCAATATATAATGTCTTTGTCAAGTTCTAAAACCCGGCAAAGCAGTGGAGGGTGGTAGTTTTAACACTTTTAGTGCCCAGCACCCGGTTCCCGGGTCGAAAAAGAGTTTGTTCATGTCCCAGAACTCGCTTCCCGAGTCGTACATGTAAAAAGCTATAGGTACATAGATGAGATGTGAACATGTCCATCACCCCCTTCCATGTACCTAAGCATTATGTAATTTGCCACATTTTTGAACTCGTATTTTTGAACTGGGTAGCCAAAGGGTTAATAATGCAAATTACCTACATACTTTTATTCATCTTGACTGCGGAACCTCTCACTGTGCGTGGTACGACACGCACTTGGCCCGGTTTTCTGTTATAGTGTACATACAGTCTGTTGCGTCTTTATATGTGTCGGTTATCTTAGGACGTTGGCCTCAATAACTGTTATCAGTCAAAGTATTTTACATGATTTTATTTATTACAGTAATAAATTGCACATCTGTTATTTATTTTAGTCATAAGGAAAATACAGACTGACCTAATTCCGTCACTCTGTTTGTTTCCTAAACTTTGGCGTCCAGAACTTGTTTTAGAAGCCTCTCTCCAATTAAGTTTTAAAACACCCTGTTTAATGGCTGTTTTGAGTTTATTTACTGTATCAGAGCTAGTAAAAAATGTAGCTCATCAATCTATATATGAGCAAGGTTTTTGGAAAATTGTATTTTTTTCAAGTATGACGATAATAATTTAATTTGATTTTCTTGGATTTTGTAGAGTAACTGAAATAAAAGCTGTTTAGTGTTTACGTATAGTTATGAAACAGGTAAACTTGTATTGCGAAGGTCTATAATTTATTAGTGTGTATAAATAAGGGATTGATTAGCAAGAACAGAAGTTTTCAAACACTTACAAGGTGTTTATACACATTATATAAATATAAACCAACATGATAAGGGCTAGCTACTTGCACCCAAGGACCAGAAACGCACTCAAGAAAATGATAAGGACCAGTATTTTTTCTGAATATATTCTTATTTTATGTATAGGTAAAGTAAGCACCTAGTGTTGCTTCCAGAGTATTTTATTTTGTAAGCTTACTTGTTTTTTTTTTTAAATTATTTTTTGCGTAACCTCAAGACATCATCAGCAATGTCAAAATAATAATATTAGGATACGGAAATTATATTTGATTGCGGAAACACGGAAGCCGTGGTAATGCAGCTAAAGCTGGTCGATATGAAGGTCACTTCTATCTATAGTAGGTAATGTAAATAAAAAATTAAATGGCTCACCTCAGCGACGCTACTCGATTTGGGTTTCAAATTTGTTATTCCTGTAACAAAAGAATTGAATATATTATTACAAATGTCTGGTCTCCAAGCAATTGTGTGTAAGGTTTTTAACCTTTTAGCGTTTGATGATTACAAGTAAATTTCGATACAGGTATCTGCAGTCCATCCAAAGGTTGTCTGTAAGAGATCGCTGTTAGCGATAAGGCCGCCCATTGTAACACCTTATGTAGCTTTTAATTCATTTTTTGTAAGTTTTCATGGTGTATCAGAATCAGAATCAGATCTTTATTTGCTTAGAATGTAGGTACAGGTAGGTATAAGATGTTGTACATGAATTAATGAGATCGGCTACAGTCTACCTTACGGCATGCAAATTATTTCATAAATTAAAAATATAAATAAAATCAAAACAATGTCAACAAAACAGAAATTAAAGTCAAGTCAATTAATAATATTATAGTCAGGTACATGGTCAAATTTGCAATTAAAAAACAATAATTATCTGGATAAATTCATGTCATTTAAAAAGTCTTTCACAGA
This sequence comes from Phlogophora meticulosa, assembly GCA_905147745.2. Classification (NCBI taxonomy): domain Eukaryota; kingdom Metazoa; phylum Arthropoda; class Insecta; order Lepidoptera; family Noctuidae; genus Phlogophora; species Phlogophora meticulosa. Next base: position 4,899,344 of record LR990534.1, read on the forward strand.
GTAGTAACATTTGTCTAAAAGTAGTGCAGTTACCTTAGATTTAAAAACGTTTACAGAACAGTCCTTAAAACCATGAGGTATTTGTGAGGTGTAGGTACAATATAAAGTATTCTATTCTGACATCTCGCCATAGCAGCTTACATAGTACACTCAAGTGAAAGTTGATGTAAACTTAATCTTTTTAATTATTTATTAAGCTGGTAACACAACATTTAAATTCAAGACCATGCACTACTTATGCACCTAACTTAAACAAAAAACTGGTCCTTTGTTAACTCCAAGGTATTAAAAAACAAGTTCAAAACCAAACTGGTTTATGTTTTGCAGTGAACCACAAACTGGATTTGCCTTGCATTCTTTTTCTTTGAGAAAATGTGCAGTGTAGGTATGTTAATAATATTAAAATCCAAAGGATTGTGTCAATATTGTTATCAAGTTTATCCATAGTTTCAAGATTATGTGATGATGGATTAATGTTTGATGCTAATTTGCTAATAATTTACCTCAAACCATCAAAAAATGATATTTATTCGATTTTTTGTGTGCTTTTGATGTTAGAGTCAATAACAATTCTGCATGGACATAATTCACAGAGTAAAATGTTACATGTTGTAGATATTTTTTTAAGATGGTCAATAAAAACTTAATAATTTAAAAAAAAACGATGGCTAATATTTTGTGGCATAAATTATTATGCTAGCTGTGACAGCAACTAATGTTCCAATTAATATTTGTAGCTGTTTTTTTTTTACATTCATGAAGGAGGTTGGCTATTGGATTTAAAAAAAATGGTAGGTGTTTTACAGTAATTTATTAGACCTTTATTTATTGTACCTGTACAATATTTTCATACGAGTTGTTGTGTTTTTGTATAAAAATATACGTATAAAAACATTCCTATTTATATATTTAATGACAATGATTTTTAGAATAAAATGACATATGGTATTATCGAATTTTATGTCTGGAATTCAAATAAAAAAACAATAAGTAATTCGTTTTGTGCAAAAGATATATAAAAAGATTTTCACATCACCAAATTTTCATCTTCTTGATTAGGTGAGTAGAAACGAACATCATTAATGGATTTATAGGTACATAAACATGTAAATGGTGCAAAGGCCTGCTGACCTTACTACTACTCTAATATCGAATACGAAATTTACCAGATCAGAGTAGCTTAATGTGCTGATCAAGCTACTCTGATCTGCCTAATTTCCTGAGTTTTTTAAACTTTATTACAAAAGAATAAGGGTTCATGTTCAATTGGAAAAATTTGACAGTTTTTGTTGTCAACATAACTTGATGTACACCAACTTCAACTTTCCCTCACTCTTTATCAGGTGTGCGAAAATGGGATCTGTAGGTATTATATTAAGAATCTGGATAACAGAAATCCATACAGCTTATCCTTTTAAAATCCTTAAGTTTAAAAATAAACTGAGAACAAAAAGTCAGTTATTAAGTATTCAATCAATTTTATTACTATTCATACTGCTTTTTTAAATAATCTTATTGTATTGATAAATATGTCTTCAAGGCCATATTGATGTTATATTATTGTTTTAATAAATATTCATGCTAATGCCATGTTAGTATGTTAAGCTTTGTTAAATATTATTTCATTTATCTATTGAAATAATAAATAATGCATGTTTTTATATATATCACTTTTTTTAGGTTACTGTTATAACTAAGTGTCATTTGATTATGCACATTATTTAAATACCTAACTGCATTTTATTAATTTTGGTATTTTGTTATTTCTAATAAAATTGGAAAATACTTAATACACAATATCATAACATTACACCTGTATACCACAAAGGTAAGGCAGTGGAATACTTATATTTTACCAGCAATGTTAAAGTCTAATGTAGTATTGGGCAAGCCATCAACTGGGCACAAATCTCAGATGAAAATTCCAATAACACTTTGCCCTACCTAGCACTGCATCCCAGGCCCTAAACCAGTAGATGAATAGACCAACAATGCAGTGTATATTCAGGAAGACGTAAGACTAAAAATGTATGCCTGTGTCTCAGAGTCACTCATAAAAAAAATATGTTATTATGACCTTTATTTATTTAACACAGTTTAAAAAGAAAAGATACATTTCAAAATATTAATAATAAAAGTATATTTATTTTTGTTATTATTTGTTTGTCTGTACTAACAGGTAATTATTTTTATTTTTAGTATTTTCTTTTGCTAAGTTAAAGATAAGTAGCAAAGTTTAAAACTTGCTGTGTGATAATTAATTCAATAAGATATAAACAGTAATAACGACAAAGAAAACTTGCCGACAATATTTAAAATAATTATCAAGTACGTACTTTCAGTCAAACTGTATTACAAAATAAACTGTTCTATAGATACATATTTTTATTCGATAGATTTTTCGCATACGTGTAGGTACTCGTTTTACACGAACTTTATCAATGAAAAGGGCCAACTCATTGAACTCATAAAAACTTAACTCATAATATAATCACCGGCAAATAAGATGGCAAAAGTCGTTAGATGCGCACAAGTCGTTTTTTAGGTCTCTTTGGTGGTCAAGCGGGACGCGGGGTATGAGGTAGCGTCGATCCGAGCGCGCGATTGGTGCATCAGTCGACCCTTGCCTCCCGCACCGCGCCTTCGTCCCGTTCGCTCCCGATTACATTTCAGTGCACGAAAATTGAACCCTTTGTTTTTGTTGTGTTAAACTTCAGTGTTGTTATTGTTTTTAAATTTAGGATAGAGTTCGTGAAAAGGCATAGCATACGAGGAAAGTATGCTCAAACCAGAGTTATACAAATTAATAAAATTGGAAAAAGAACAATTTAAAACATACAGCATTGACCAAACACTTGCAGAACACAACCATAGTGTTCTGCGATTGCGACTTTCAATATGATGCCAAGGGTAGTTTTTTTTTGAATTTTAAATGCACGTTATTTATAACTCCTAATAAACTTGAATTCCTCTCCCTTCTTTAACTTTGTTCTATACAGACATGATTAAATATAAATGTTGGCAATAACAATAGAATAATGACGATCAATAAAAGTTACCACTTTTTTGTGTCACTAAGTGTACGATGCGCGAACTTACCCCCACTACGCCAAAATCTTGCCATCTTATTTGCCGGTTTTTATATATATAATCACCGGCAAATAAGATGGCAAAAGTCGTTAGATGCGTCGACAAGTCGTTTTTTAGGTTTCTTTGGTGGTCAAGCAGGACGCGGGGTATGAGGTAGCGTCGATCCGAGCGCGCGATTGGTGCATCCATCGACCCTTGCCTCCCGCACCGCGCCGTCGTCCCGTTCGCTCCCGATTACACTTGAGTGCACGAAAATTGTACCCTTTGTTTTTGTTGTGTTAAACTTAAGTGTTGTTATTGTTTTTAAATTTAGGATAGAGTTCCTGAAAAGGGCTAGCATACGAGGAAAGTATGCTCAAACCAGAGTTATACAAATTAATAAAATTGGAAAAAGAACAATTTAAAACATACAGCATTGACCAAACACTTGCAGAACACAACCATAGTGTTCTGCGATTGCGACTTTCAATATGATGCCAAGGGTAGTTTTATTAACGGATAGTGACGACGACTAGTTATTTTTTTTATTTTTATATAAACTTTTTTGAATTTTAAATGCACGTTATTTATAACTCCTAATAAACTTGAATTCCTCTCCCTTCTTTAACTTTGTTCTATACAGACATGATTAAATATAAATGATGGCAATAACAATAGAATAATGAGGATCAATAAAAGTTATCACTTTTTTGTGCCACTAAGTGTACGATGCGCGAACTTACCCCCACTACGCCAAAATCTTGCCATCTTATTTGCCGGTGACTATACTCATAATATACCTAGTTTTCATTGTATTTATTATATTTAGAACGTTTCTGCAGAGAAATAATTCCATTCGATTGTAGCAAGGAACCGGTTTTAATCTCCTCTGAAACGATTAGAACTACACGAACACACTTAATAAGCAATCATAAAACCATTTAAACAGATTCAAGACTCACCCAGCGTCATTTTGTAAACTGATTTACACAAACACAATAGTGGATCAAGTTCAAAGTTGCAATGGTAACAACGGTCGTATTGTTTATAAAAAGAAAATATCAAATAGTAATTACGCGATAGCGTATCTATTATCTGAGCACAAAGTCCACTAACTACATAAGACCACGCAATTGATAGTGATGATTCGAAGTAATTATCGGCAGGTCAATTCACAGCAACACGGAAAAATGTACTCCCTTCTTTCGAGCAACGAACTAACTTTCCATCAGCTGTTTGACAGTGAAGTGAGTGAGCGAGAAGAGTAATTGAGCCGTGCGAATAACGAACGACGAACGGATGAATGAATATTATTATTGAATGAAACTTTATCTAAGTCCACTAGCGCCATTGTAGTGCATATGTCGTACTATTTAGTCAATCAGTTAATTGAGTTTTCGTAGTACTCTACGTTTAAGCTAGATGGCAGCTTACGCAATAGCTAACACAACGAAATAAAAAAATGAAAATGGACTTTTATCAAATATATCAGTTGAAATATACAATAAAGAGAACTTCGAACTTACCGAGATCTGTTTGAAAATATTTGATGGTGGTCCACAAAACAAGCAACATGGCAAAAACAAACTAATGGAACGGGTTAGCCTAATCAGGGGAAGGAATTAATTTAGGGCGGGATACGTGATGCTTCACCTTACTGTAACAGACATTAACGTTAGCGCCAATTATTGGCACCAATTCTAATAATCTCTGATCAACTGCTGTCATCATTGCCCTCATAATTTCAAGTTCAAATATTTATTTTTAATAATCTTGCCAACCAATCTAGTCATCGTTTCGGTGATTAACATACTATTCAACGGCTTCCCTCAGAAACAAAGCAAGCTAACTCGGTGCAAAGAGTGTGCATGTTTTTATCTTTCTTTACCCATGAAAATAGTAGGTCACATATGTAACCAAGAGGCCTACCTATACTTACCTACTGTCGAAATAAACGACTTTATCAGAGCCCTGACATGAATTAATTAAATAGATCTACCACAGATCTAATGCGTTCGCGACACTTTGAGTGTATTTAAATAGCATAATATGTATGCATGGATTGTTAAAAGTACTATTAGTAGTACTATAAGGTAGGTATTTATATTGGATCGTAACTTCGCGAATCGTATCAAGTCTGGTGAAAATATTGCCATAGTCAATTTCTAATATATTTGTATGGTCAAAAATAACCTTGAGTGGTATTGTTATTTAATCGGTCAGTCGATCACGGATATTACAACCATTAGGTCGAAATTATATTATTATGTTGAGTATCTAAATCAGCACGAAGAGGCCATTTCAAGGGACAGAATTGTGAGTACCCTGCTGCCCAGTATAGGTGCATGAAATACGATACCCGCTGGGGCCCTGGGCAGCACTGTGCCTAGCACGGTTGACTATGACGTAAACATAACGTCAATTCACTGTAATACAATATATTACAGCGAATAGACATTTGAAATAGAATAAGGTAAACAATGGATAGTTAAAATACTCCGGGCAAAATTAGGTGTGAGTTTGATTAATTTCGAGGCTCTATGGTTATGTGTAGAGACTTTTCGGTGGGGTTAGGAATAGAGTTGAAACGGCACGCGCCGGGAGGGGGGTGCAAGGGCGTGCACTTGTACCATAGAGCCTATCATAAGAAGCCTAATATAACATCACGAATGAACATTACCTCTTGTCCTCTCTTAATTTAAATCCAAGGTGGAGTGCGAAAATTATCGAGTTCGTTACTGTCATCCCTCCTTCCTTCTCCTTGCTTTTCTGCATTTGTTAACACAGTTAGTCCTATTTCTGTATGAACGGCCGAAAGGAAACCTATGCCATTAGGGGCAGGCTGCTATAATTTAAATTACTCGCTTCACCAGCTCTTGCATCTTATATTATTAAACACATCCTACATAACACCTTAAACGCCAGGTGACCGACAAACAATATATTTGCTATTGTGCTTTGTTTTCTGGCAGTTAAGGTGTTAATCTCCATAAATTGACAAAGTTAGACCTAGGTGCATAAAGTTTCGTTCTGCAGCACCTCCCTGCAAAAAAATCTGCCGGCGCGGCGCTCATGTGAATCGTTTTAATCATCTCCGGTCAAGTACAGTTAAGTTTTTTATCATCAATCTTAAAGAAATAAGAATTACGTTGACGAATTATACAGAAAAGTATAAAAATCGAGATAATGTAGAAGCGAACGAAGCATGCCTGATATTTTTAGCATGGCGCCATGAATCGAAAGAAAACAAAAACATATCAAAAGGCAATCGTACCTAGCACCTACGACTTTCCTTTGACTATAAATACAGAAGAAAGAGTTACTCGATTAACTAGTAATAAATAGCTCAATAATTTAATAACCTAGGCCGCAAGTGCGTGCGAAGCGAGATCGATAATATTAGCACCTCGTCTCTGATAACCGTCACCGCACCGCTTGGACTGCGTCGAGTAAGCGCGAGAGAATTCGTGGTCACATAAACCCTATAAGTTCTAAATACCTTATTGTATCCCGTGTGTGTAATCTCGGTATACCCGGACACCTGGACACAGCGTTTGAATCCGGGAGATGTGGACTGGGTATTTGTGTACCGGGACGTGTGGCTCTACTATAGGTAGATACTGATTTGTCCATGGTCTTCGAACGGAATTGGTAATCTCCCAATTGGATGGTATTGTACGATGTCGCATCGGTTTTATTATTACTGCAGCTTCATCATGACAAATCAATTCTTAGGTGTGTCAACCTTCAATTTTTCAGTGATATGATAAGTTATGAGTCAATTGCATCGACTTGTTCGTGTGAATTCTCGCGTGCGTTCGAGTTAGCACCTTCCGATTTTACCATTTTTTTGCCGTTAACTCGCTCGCACATATAAAGTACAGTCAAGTAAAGCGGATTGAAACCAATAGCTATAAATAACTAGCTAGTGCCTCAGGCTTAGCCCGCACTGGCTGATTCGGTTAAGTAACGATTATCGAGTTAGATTTCGGGATGTGTTTTAACATATTCCGAAATGATGGAGGTGCGTGATGTGGCAAAGGGCACGCGGCCGCTGATGCATGATACCCAAGCATGCTATCTCTTAAACGATTTTTGTTTTAAATGATTTAGATCTTTGACAGTCGATACGGGTAGTCAAAAGCCCGAAAGTCTGAAAACCAGTCTTACCAAGGGATATCGTGTTGCCAATAACAGGGTTGTGGAGGTCAGATAGGCAGTAGCTCCATGTAAAATACTGCTATCCAGCTGCGTCCGGTTAGGCTGGAAACCACATAGTTCGGAAAAAGCCAGGAAGATGACGGAGGGGCCATCCAAAGGATGACTGTAAGAGATCGCTTTTAGTGATAAGGCAGCCCATTATAACACCCTATGTACCTCTTAATTACTATTGATAAGTTACTATTGTGTTTAAAGAGAACACTATAATATTGTTATAAATCGAAAAATATCTGAATATCACTCGAAAACTAGCTCTTCAAAGTTTGACAAGACGTCAAACTTTGAAGTTTCAGGGTTTCAAATGAGAAATGTATTCGTATTATATAGAATAAGATATCAGCAGTTCCTGAAGCCGTCAGTCTCTTTGAATAGTTTAGTATAAGAAATGCGTCCATTTTGAAGTAGTTGTCTAACTTACAGCAAATTCAAGGTAAGTATCGATTTAAGTGGCCTAGGTTATTATGATGAAATACTTATACTAGGTCTCAACGTGGGAGCTAACATCTGTTCTGCAAAATAAGGCCGGTAGCACTCCTTAGTGTGTTCGGTTAAGCAGTTGATATACCTGAAGGATAAACTGCGAGACGCTCATTCCAAAAAAAATCCTTAGTGCGTCCATACGCGATTCCGTATTCGAACAAACACGCACGAATATGCACGAGGTATCCCGATCCTTCGAGTACTACTGTATTTGTACCTCGTAGACTGTCTCACGTATACGTGCGAATAGTTCCGACATCCGATAATCCTAGCTAGTTTGGATTATGGGATCGTACCATACGACATTCTGTTCGTACGAAAACAAAATGTCACTGATCACAGATTACCACCGTGTAATTTGGGGAGAGCCTACCTTTCAGCGGAAAACACACACACACACACACACCCACACCCACCCACACCCACACACACACACACACACATACACACACTTGTATTTTTCATATGTATCTGTGTACGAGTAACAATTGTAGGTAAACCCATAAACAAATGAAATAAGGCATCCAGTGTGAGCACTCAATAAGGAGCGTGCGTACGATACAAATTCGTACAAAGTGTGTCTGGCCTAATACAGATGGCTGGTTTGAAGAGAACTTGCAGGTTTGCCGTAATTAAGTGAAGATTATAGCTTGAAAAAAAATTGTATTGTGTTTTTATATAAAACATAACATCACGCCTGTATCCCCCGAAGGGTTAAGCAGGTCTACCTGTGGTACACCCACATTTCGTCAGTTATGTTTATGTCCTATGTAACAGGGGGCGATGGCTATAGCCATCACCCGGGCACAAATCTAGACTCCCGGCTGTTAATGAGTAAAATGCTATTGGAAGAACTCAATAACACTTTCCCCCACCCATGAATCCAAAACAGGGTTTGTGTGTTTATTATACCCACATAAATGGGTTAATATAAAGAATAGGGTAGTGTCCTTAAAAATTCTGATTGTTCCGAAAGTTGGATTACTCAAAAATACTGGACACGTATTTTTTCTTTTGCGTTCAAATTGCGAGTGACGTCACACCGTGCTACACTTTTAACGTAACAGTGACGGTACAAGCCCCTTCTCCTGGACTTTGTCACTTTTTATCGATTTGAGTAGCCAAAAAATACGTGTCCGATATTTTATGGCAATCTTGCTGATGGACTAAATAGACTTAATATATTTTTACCTATAACACATCCCTATTGTGACGACATAGTCAAGTCTCTGAGAGGGTATACTCTTGTGATTGCAAAATTTGCAATGACTGTTTTTGTGTCGTGTAACTAAGAGGGTAGTGTTAGTAGTGCAGAAAGCTAAAGCAGTCTCATTTCAATTACTAAGCAACCACTATAAATAAATCGTCTGAAGATGAAATTTAGATGACGGCAATTATAACAGATCAGATATATTAACGTGAACGAAGAAAAGGAGTATTAAACATCGTAGCGGGTGGCGTTCTGTGGTTTCTGCCTACCCCCATGGGAAAAAGGTGTGAGTGGATATGGCAATTATAAATGTATGGATGAAAAGAAAACAGGCTGCGTCGACCCTAAATAAATTGGGATACAAGCAGGATTGATGGATTGAGGACTGATAGTAATATTTTATGGCAAGTTGGTACGGTACATATTAGGTCGATTGTGTTTTGTTTTTAATTGAAATTCAACATCTTAATTGTTACAGTTCATCAATAATATGTTAAACTTTATAGTACAGATGCCAGCATATCATGTTATCCCGAAATGTTAAATTTTCCCGATTGAACCTGAACCTTATAATATTGTTATAAAGTTGGAAAACTGTTGGAAACTGTTGAATAAATTTGACAGCTTGATGTGCTGGCCTCTGTACAATCATGAACTGTATGCTGTACCTAGCTATTGTTAGTTTAATTGCAAGTATATATATCTGTTAAAACGATAGGCAAAAAAAACCTAGGTACTACTATATCTACTACAATAATGTTTGATATAAAAAGGGTTATTTTAACAATAGACCACAGACCTCAATCATGGACGCTATAATTTCATAGCAATCATACACGTGGATTGTATGTTAAAAACCAATGTCTAATTATTTGGTAGATACACGTTGGTAAAAGACATGTTATTTAAAAAAAAAATGGAGTTAATAAACCACTGAATATGTCATTAATAGTTCCATGAAAAAATACTGAAGCTATTAAGTCATTTTCCGTGGAAAAAACTTTATACCAGAAGGCTTTTATTATTCATATTTGGGACCGCCCCTTCAACGCCCTTAATTCTTGGGGTTGGATTTTTAATTGTATGTTTAGCGTTGAAATTAGTACGAAAGAAAATACTCGTAGATGGTTTCAATAAAAGATACTGAGCTGGGCTGGTTTGAGTTGAATTTGGGGGAAGCTTTTACCCATCAGTGGGATAATGTCGGTAAAACTAAAAAAATGGGACTTAATTTTATAAAACACTAGTACTTCGCCCGCGGCTTGGTCCACGTGGATTCCATAATTTTACCTTCGAACTTTAACACCCCCTCCATCGCCTTTATAGCGTATTTTTTAAAATAAAAGATAGACTCTGTTACTCGCTGATAATGTAGCTTTCTATCAATGACAGAATTATTAAAATCGGTTTAGTAGTGTTTGATATTATCCATAACAAATAAACAAACTAACGCCACATACATACAAAAAATCGAATCTTTCCTCTGTATTTATAAAAATAACAGTAGTTTTGACATAATTCAGCTCGTACCTATTAATATACCTACATGTTCTAAAGTGTGCGAGACAGTGGTGGCCCGCCTCCGGTCTTGGGGGGCCCCCAAATGCCTTCGCGTTCCCCTGATCAAATCCTAAATAAGACTTTAAAAATGTGCTTAGTACCTACGTAATTACATCAAGATCATAACTGAACTTGATGTAATTATGATAACTTGATAATAACATAATGTGAACTGAATCTAAAGCTTGTAAAACTACATATTTTTTTAAAGCTGGGGGGTCTCATTCAGCTTTGCCGCCCCGGGCCTCTGACTGTCTTAGTCCGCCACTGGTGCGAGATATTATTTTAATGCAATCCGTCCTGCTAGTGGTCGGAAGCGCTACTGCTGAGCATCAGGATAATAGAGGAGCAGATAAATAGATTCGATTCCAGGGTTGAGCAAAGTGTTATTGGGTTTTTTCCTTATGGAATTTTTCAGCAGCAGTCCATAAATAATCCAAATCAAGACACTTTTGCCCGGTTGATAGCAATAGGCTCGCCCCATAATTACATGGGACTGAAAGATAACTGATGAAATGTGGGTGTACTAAATACATATGTGCCTGCTACTTAAGTTATGTGAAATATGTCTCTTTGTTTCCTCTGTTTAATGTGCGATTCACACTACTGCAACAGTCATCGCTACAGACAAATAAACAAACATACAAGGTTTGTATGTTACCTGTGCGTTACGTAAACCTCGCGTGACATTGACCATTGACAATGATTTGCGTAAAGTCAACGTAAAGAATGAATAGAGTGGGTTTTGCATATGATTATCTCAGTAGCTTGTCTATGGTTTACTAACATGGCTAAATGACTGCGTTTTTTTTTGTGAAGGTAATCATAATTAAGCCTATTGTTAACGTAAATGTTGGATTAGAGGTTTAAAAAACCGGACAAGTGCGAGTCTGACTCGCGCATCGAAGGTTCCGTACAAACGTTTTTCTATGTTTGATAATTGTTATATTTAATGAGCCTTTGTAGCCGCTGAGAGGAGAGATTTTTGGCGGGCTAATTATCCTATGACTAGCCAGTCCCAAATATTATCTATTCTTAATGTTATAAATGGGAAAGTTACTCTGTTTGTTACCTTTTCACGAATGGCAAGGAGATAGATTATATCGTTGAGAAGGACACATGATTTTTAATCCGCAACTTTGCATCCGCGATAGCCGACGTTTATTTATTTAGTTCTTAAAGCACACAAATGTACAGACGCGGACTTAATGTCATAGGCATTTTCTACCAGTGAACCGGACATTCACGCGGACGAAGTCGCGGGCATAAGCTAGTTTGTGATAAATACTATTCTATCAGTGATAGAATGCACAACAGATAGCGCTCAGTTCGAATCCGGGTCATTTCCTATATTTTATCAAAATATGCGCATGCATTTGGAAACGCTCCAAAAATTGTATTTTTAGAGAATACATGGAATACCATAGTTTTGAAAACTATTCTTGGAATTCATTTTTAAAATGGATGCCTGTATTTGTAAGATGTCTGAAGTTTTCACCACAGCCAGTAATCCAGTATTCTGTTCTTAGCGAAAATGGTCTAAGTAGAGTTTAACAAGGTAAGAGGATGTGGGTGGTTATATGAAGCGAGGAAGACTAAAAAACAATAAATGGATGGTAAAAAGAGAGAACTCCACAAAAAAAAATGTTTATTGATTAAATTTTTTAAAACCGTATAAAGACGGGTTTAATGCCTTAGGCATTTTTGCCAGTCTACCTTAGAGCGATGCATAGACATGGTAGGTACAACAAGGTAAAAAAATAACAATATAAAACAATTATACTTAATTACAAATCTCATCTGATTTTGTGGTTTAAAACTTATGTTGTACCTTATCTTTAGTGGTTCTACCTTAATAATTTGGCATTATGAATAGTAGACACTACTGACTGCCTTTAACAGATAAATTTTGTCATGCACATATAATTTTTTTGTAATGTAATGTAATTTGCTTCTTAATTCATAATTAATTATTTAAATTTAAATTATTTTGACATTTACCTAACAAGTTATTTTGACTTTTGTTCCTATTGTAAAGAAATAATACAATCATTTATGTAGTTAATTTGTAGTTTAGCACGAGTGAAATAAAGAGCTTATATTTGCATGTAAAAATGTTGTATGCCTATAAAAGGCTGATCATAGCGCACATTAACCTAAATCATGTCCAACCACCGTACCTATGTATCACAAATAAAATATTTCTGATTTCTGCCATTTCTCTCTTCGAAACGTCCAAAGGATAGACGGAAGGAAACGAGTTCTTCAAATCATGTGAAGACCATACAGATTGTCTGAGATGACCTTTTGAGGTAATAATGTCACAAATATGAGTGGACCTGTCCAGTCAGTGCGGCATTTGTCTGTAATCACTGGTGATTCAATATTCCCACGTTTTTTGTACCAACTAAGTGCCTTTTTACCTGGAAACGGCAAAATAATACTTTAAAATGCATTGTACTAACTAGGCATTGTCGTTACGTACCAAGTATATAATGTTTTTTTTTTAGTTTGATAAGCAGTTTATTCCCACCCACATTACATTAAGTAATTCTTTTGTATCATCAAATTAATAATAATGACCATCTTACATACGAGTATTTATTATTTATTTAGTCGTTATGAAGTCCAATAGTCTGACAACCAGTCTTGCCAAGGGGTATCGTGTCGCCTAGTGAATGGGTTGTAGAGGTCAGATAGGCAGTCGCTCCATGTAAAATACTGGTATTCAGTTGCATCCGGTGAGACTGGAAGCCGACTCCAACATAGTTGGGAAAAGGATAGGCAGATGATGATGATGATGATGATTTATTATTTGCTTACTTGTTTTTAGTTAGTGTCGGTACAGAGGCCAGCACATCATGCTACCCCAATTTGTCAAATTTATTTGGTAGTTTTTCAACTTTATTGCAAAAGAAAAAGGTTCATGTTCAATTGGGAAAATTTGACAGTTTGGGGTAGTTTGATGTGATCTGTACATTTTCCTTAAAATATGTCTTTGTCAAGTTGTGTTTTTTTGTGGTTGTGGTAAGTTGTAGAATTACACTTAAACTTTTTGTCAATCATAGAAGGATGTAATATACGTTCGCTAGCTTTTATTAGTTCTCTGACCTTATAATATAATAAAATGGTCAACCTTGACTTCATACACGTTATTTGTAAGTTAAAGCAGTTACATAATGTGACTAAAATAAACCAGATGTAGTTCCCGGCAATAATGAGGTAGTATTATACAATACGTGTGTGTGTGTGTGTGTGTGTGTGTGAGAGTGTTATGTTGTCATGTTACCGGTTTGGCACTGTCTAACAAATACATTAAATAAACATAACATCACGACTATATTCTAGACGACCTATGTGGCGCAGCGGGCGAAGGTCCGCCTGAAACGCAAGATAAAAATAAGATTCACTTAATTAATAAAATCACCAAAATATGCTTGATGATTTAATTTATGAACTGAATCATTGGTCTAGTAGTCAGTTCATAAATTAAGTATGGAACAGAATTTTTTTGAACTTATTTTGAGATGGTTAGGTTAGCCGGTACTTATCCCAAATCAGTGAGATGGGCCATACAAATGTTGTACCAATAGCAGTATCAGTACCAGTACCAGCCTATTACTGTCCCACTGCAGGGCAAAGGCATCTTCTCATACAGAGAAGGCACGAGCATTAATCACCACGCTTGCTCAAGACGGGTTGGCGATTTCAGACTTATATTAATTATAAAAGTCCAGGTTTCCTCACGATGTTTTTCTTCACCGATGTCAGTGATGTCCAAGATAAACTTAGAAAGTACATATGAATTGAAAAACTCACATTGGTACTTGCCCGGGTTTGAACCTACAACCTCGTGCACAAGAGCCGACGCCTTAACCACTTTGCCATCATGACATTTTCCCAATAAATTCTCCAATAAGTTGTACCAATAAATTCTCGAAATTAAAACGATTGCGGGATACATAATATGGCTGCCTTCGTCATCTCTGACGCTTGGCTTGCAACTTAGTGACGCCAAATTCAACAAGGTACTTGAGTAAGGAGGTTGATTGTGTAAATATTTAAACAAAGTCCGGTGCTTTAGTTAGAGGTTCAATGTCAAGGTTTATTATCTTATTTTCACCTTCAACTAATTGTAAGTTTTAAGATTTCTTTTTTTTTTTGATAGACGGACGGACGGGCATTGGAGGCTCAATAATAAGGTCCCGTTAACACCCTTTGGGTACGGAACCCTAAAAAGCAAACAAACGTTTTATAATTTATATCACGAATAATCATTGACCTCCGGCCAAGCCTTTCATAATTATGTAAGATAGTTTATACCGCAGACTATTTTAAATAACTAGATATTTAAAATATTCCGCGCTCAAGCAAAATCTAAATTAATAAGTCACAAGTTTTATATTTCTTATATCATCTTTAGCATCTTCCTGCCATTATCCCAATTTATTTGGGGTTGGCGCAGCATGTCTTCTTCCATGCATCTCTATTTGCCAAAACTAGCTATAAGTAACCAAACTTCCAGTACTTTCAATATCTTTAACTTTCAAGTTCACAATAGGAACAAAGAAAGGTCAAAACAGTCAAAAACAGACGGCACGGTTGGCGCAGTGGCTGAGCGATTGACTGCTGCGCCGCGTGTCGTTGGTTCGTTTCCCGCACGGAACAAATATTTGTATGGCCTACAGGTAGTTGTTCCGGGTCTGGCTGTTTGTGTATGTGAGTTTGTATGTTTGTAAACGCACCCAGGATACAGGAGAAATTCCTAGTGTTGGGCAACGTTTAAAAAAAAAAAATATATTGGTCAGTCGTTACGGGTAGTCAGAAGCCCTAAAGTTTGACAATTTGTTGTATCGTAATCGTGGTGTCCAGTATCTGGGTTGAGGAGGTCAGATGGGCCGTCGCTCCATGTGAAACACTGGTTTTCAGCTATATCCTGTTAGAGTGGAAGCCGAGATGATGATGACCCTAGTTTTATTAATGTTTAATTTCTTAGGTGACATTCGATCCTGTCAAGTTACTGCAGCTAATTAAAAGTCGTACTTTAGCATGAGCTAAAGTACAACTTTTAATTAGCTGCAGTAACTATGCTTTTAAAAGCATAGTAAAAAAATGTTTATGACTTAATCATGTGCTCAAAGCTTATTGTCATGCACGATATTAAGTAAACTGTTCCAATATTTGTACCTAATTAGCAGGTGATATATGTACCTTGTATACCTATGAGAATTTGCTAATTAAATGAGTAAGTAAACAATTAAACATAACACCGAATGTAGATGACAGTTCTGACGTAAGTATAAAGTAAGTAAGTGTGGAAATGTCAATAGGGAGGTCCCTAGCAACACTTCCAAGGGCCTTCCAAATTGAAATCTCGTTAATTGACCATTTTCGCTTAACTTTTTAACAGTGCCTCGTGGTTAAGTAATAACAGCGGCACGGGTTGATACTCGAGGTTAAGTAACGCTTACCGAGGTCAGTCCGTGGATGGGTGATCAACCATTACATACCAAGAACCCTCCGCGCTTCGGAAAGTTCGTTAACTAAGCAGTTGTCCATGGCTGTCGTTCGTAGATCTTTGGCAGTCGTTACGGGTAGTCAGAAGCCCGAAAGTTGACAATTAGTTTAACCAAGGGGTATCGTGTTGCCCGGTAAATGGGTTGTGGAGGTCAGATAGGCAGTCGCTCCATGTAAAATACTAGTCTTCAGTTGCATCCGGTCAGTCATCATCTTATATATAAAACTCTCGTGTCAGAATGTTAGTTACCATACTCCTCCGAAACGGCTTAACCGATTTGTATGAAATTTTGTGTGCATATCGGGTAGGTCTGAGAATCGGCCAACATCTATTTTTCATCCCCCTACATTTTAAGGGTGGTGCACCCCCAAAAATGTTATATGGCAAAACTACGTTTTCTGGGTCAGCTAGTAATTTATAAAAAGCTAGCCAGACGATGCTAATTGAAACTACCCACTTAAAAACTGCATGGGTAACAATTTTAAAATTTCAACACTTTTCAGAGCAAGGTAAAACTCGCTTATTGACATTTCTGGGACAAGGCTGAAGCCAATAATGGATTACCTATTTAAATACTTAATTTTACAAGTTTCACCTATTGTATCTTCTTCAGCTCTGCAAGGTCACTGTGATCTTTAAGCCTATTTGCTATACCTATATACTAGATTTTTCTATTAGTTTAAGGGGCTAACTACACGATATGCGTACGCGTCCTTTCGGTCGAACGGACGCGTGCGCATTCATACTAAACTGGTGTTTTCTATGGATAAATAAATAATGCTGGACAATCCACACAGCATCATCTAGCCCCAAGCTAAGCAAGAACTTGTGTTATGGGTACTAGATGACTGATATACTTAATACTATACATTACATAGATAGATATTTTTTATTATACATTGCAAATACCCAGAACACCCGGAACAAATCTTTGTAGATCCTACAAACATTTGTCCCAAGGCGGGAATCGAACCCGCAACCTCCTGCGTCGCAGGCAGACTTTCGCTGCGCCACATACATAGGTCGTCAAAAGCTCGGATGAAAGCTGAATTGAGGTGAATAAGTGTAGTTAGTTCCTCAACCGGTATCAGAAAGACAACGAAACTCGGATACCGGAACAGCGCAGTTATAGTTAAGAGTCAACGGTAATAGAGACCTGTAGAGTATTTTTTTTTTCTTAAAATACCACTTCAGACATTAACCTGCATGGTCCTCACATGATCTGACCAATATAATTACGTCTGGTCTTCAAAAGAGACTGTGAAATCTGGTATCTGAAATGGTTTCGGTGTTTCTTCTCAGAGTAGTTGATAGAAAACACCGCCATAGTCTAGTTTTAAATGTTTGATTATTTATCATTTCAAGATCATGCGCAAATTTGTGTATTTCCGTAGTGTAACAGAAACTTCAAGCGATATCGATGCTATGTTTCAATTGAGGTGTTTAATGTAAGAGCTCACTGGGTAGCACTGCCTCACAAGACCGGGTCGAGAGACTACTACTATAAATGGGCTCCGCTGATTTAATTATAATTATTTAGCGTACATCTTTATACCCGCGCGTCTTAAACAAAGCTGTTTCGCTCTAAACAAATGGCACGTTCTATATTTAAAACCATTCTAAAATCAATTGAGTTTGAGTCCAGCCAGAACTAATATTCTTCCAACCTGTACAAGTGCTAACTACAAGTTACATTTAAACGACCGCTCGCTAAGGGCGCCCCCTGTGGGGCTCGAACCTCGGCTTAGGGCGTCGTTGAATACTTAACAAAAACAAAGGCTGGGTCTCGTTATTATTATGTCGGGGGGTTTTTATACTACTGACTCAGCTACGCGGGCTGGCCTTGTAGAATCTAAAGATTGAATTTACATTTAACTAACTAGGGCGTCGCGCGTCGCGGGCCTCGTCGGCGAGGCCGGAATGTGGGTCGGTTTGTTTGTGTGTATTTCCTAAGAGTGCTAGTTTCCCTACTGCTCTCCTGGATGACGGTTGTTTCATCGTCTGGCTCGACTAGGGTATGCCTTGGGCGGCGAATCTTACCAATTCTGGTAGGGAAGTATTGGGAGGCCGAGACGACAAGTGGGTTTGGGTGTCGCTCGGCTGATTCGAAAAAGCGCCCAGTAAGACGCTTCATGAATTGCTTGATGGTGGGGATTTTTAAATCTACATGGAGTCTAACATTCCTAACGAACCATGGGGCTCCCGTGGCTCGACGGAGAAAACGGTTCTGTAAAACCTGCATCCTATGGATATAGGAAGGCCTTGCATGTGCGAATATGGCACACGCGTAGGTCATAATAGGCCTGATGCACGTGGTGTAGAGTCGCATCTTGCACCGAAGTGACAATTTGCTGCGTGCATTGATCATGGGATGTAACCTCCCTAGAGCGAATGCGGCGCGCGAGCGCACCGTCATTATGTGCGTCCGGAAGGTAAGGTGTCGGTCAAGGATGACCCCCAGGTACTTAGCTTGCACCCCCCAGGGGATCGGCTTGTCATACATGGTGATCGGGGGAGGAGGGGATGGGTCTTTACCCTTCCTGGAGTATAAAACCGCCTGGCTCTTGTCGGGGTTCACTTCTATTCTCCATTTTCTGAACCAGACGCTTAGGGCGTTGGCAGAGGATTGGAGGGCCTTAGCTATGGCTGGACACTTTAAGCCAGAGTAGTAGATGGCCGTGTCGTCAGCGAATAGGGCAATGTTTGCCTTAACTACTGAGGGGAGATCGCTGGTGTACAGCGTGAATAGCAATGGGGAGAGAACTGAGCCTTGCGGGACTCCTGCGCGGATGGGACGAGGCGTAGAGTACGCCCCTTCGATGCGATACCTGAAGGTTCGGTTCGACAAATAGTCCCGTAGTATGAGTACGAGACGTTCTGGCACACCGAGCTGGTACAGCTTGTATACCAGTCCGTTGTGCCAGACTTTGTCAAACGCTTTCGCGATGTCGAAGTAGAGGACTCCTGTCATCAAGCCGCGTTGGAAGCGGCCGCTGATGTGCTCGACGATTCGGTGCACCTGTTGTGGACACGAATGCTGGGTTCGAAAACCAAACTGTTCCATCGGAATTAATTCCAACCTGTATGCCATGGTTTCATCTTATATATAAAATTCTCGTGTCACAATGTTTGTTCCCGTACTCCTCCGAAACGGCTTGACCGATTCTCATGAAATTTTGTGAGCATATTGAGTAGGTCTGAGAATCGGCCAATATCTATTTTTCATACAAAAAAAAAAAAAACTTTAGGCGGTACAAAGTTCGCGGGCATAGCTAGTTTAACGTATAAACATCACAGAATATATTCATCAGCCTATCAGGGTACCAGTGGCGAGACGTCAATTTTCGTAAGGATGGAAGTCAACGAAAAAAATTATTTGGGTATTGGTATTGTTATCATTGTTTGTTGTTCAAATGTTATGGTATATTTAGTACCTTTCGCCCTCTTTCAATGGCGGTAGAGTTGCTCTTCCAAAAAAACGTATTCGGATTATGGAAACTTCGCCACTGCTGTTTACGTCTATGTTTATGAAAAGTCAACAGCAAATGATTTCCTGAGTAACTGGAAACCGAGTTTACAAACTTAGCGTTTGACGTGAATCAACGTTAAGAGGTACTCAAGTGGATTTACGTCAACCGCCGCTTGGTAATCCGTTTCCCACGTATTGTTAAGTTTACGAAACAAAACAGGTTGTAAGGAAAATTTTGAGGAATCTACAAAATCATTTTGTTTTGTCTCTGTTTGGATGATACTTTAGTTTTAAAACAATACGCGTTACTATGGCACTTGCCATGACAAGCTATAAAGCGTAAATTGAATAATGGCATAGATGGTAATGATAATTTATTTTTTTAATAAATAAAATAGAATAAAAAAAAAAATTGTTTCTCATGAAAAAAAAAATTTTCTTAATGGTGTTGATTATAAATGTAACAGTAAAACATTGTAGATCACCACACAAGTCAGTTATAAGACCTGTGGAACTTATATGGACCGGAATGCTGGGCGGTAAAGAAGACGGATGAGTAGAGATGAGAACGTTGAGATGGGCGTGTCGACGGAAACAAATGAAGTAAGAAATAGACAGGGTTTACAAAAAATATTAAAAGGGAATTGTTGGTACAGGTACGGGCATGTGATCAGGAGCGAGAGATGAAACGTATGGGCCCAAAATAGTGATGACTATAGTTGACCATAGATAGAGAGGAAGAAAAAGAATAGATGATGGAATATGTACGAAAATGAAGTGAATGATGGAGTAACAATAGCTAAGAAAGAACAGAAGAAGGAAACATGTTGCACCGTTCCGACCCCAAGGAACTTGGGACAAGGGCATGAAGATTACGATGAATAAAACATTGATCATGCATCGGCATTGTTTCAAGAAACAAAAGGTGTTCTTACTCGGCCATATTGAACTCAAATTAATAATGAAACATGCGTGTGAGTTTAACGACACATTGACACCAAACATCAATATAAAGTACTAAGAATTTCATCAGGTAACTTATAGGTGTGGGCGAGTCTAAGAATAGAACTAGAGTCATCTTCAGAGACTAAAATATCCACATAGAGAATAGTAAAAGCAAAATGCAAATTAGTAAGATGGTCTTAAAATTGTCGCCTAAATTTGAAGAATTTCTAATTTCTTGGAAGATGTAATATTATCGAATTATAAACATGCATCTGCATGTACTCAGTTAATTTTGTTATTTAATATAATATAATTAAAGGCTTGGCAGATGATGACGATGAGGAGATATTATAAAACCTTCCAATAATTACCAGAGTTTATCTAATACATAGTAAATGACAGATTATGTTTATTTATGTATATATGTTTTAATGTTATGTCAAACAAGCAATACAATGTAAAATTCGATGAGGTCAGAGTAGCCCAAACGCCATAGCTGGTAGCAACCAGCTTTGGCGTTTGGGCTACTCCTCCTCAACTACCATTGAGTGTTTCCTTGGTGCACCATTGCTTTATCCTTCCACTATATTATGTTACGTAGGTAATGAAGTATACGTAAGTATACCTAATAGACAATAAATCATAATCTGGACACATAATTTGTCACACTGTCTATCAAAGAGTAACATAATTTAAACTAGATGAAGAAACAGCCATACCTACCTACACATAGTGTAAATACTCAACCACAACTCGGAAATAAACCGACGATTTTATGGCCATTCTTCAATACATATAATTCTCACAGCAAAAAAATCACCGCTCTGTTCGGTGATTCAATTTCAAATATCCCGCCAAAAACGTGCAAAAGTCAAATGACAGTTTGAATTTTCCAAAATGATGATGGCAAAAGTCTCTCTATACAGCCAAAAACAATATTATTTTAAATTAATCGATAACAATGATAAAACTCAACACATGAAAAATAAAATCAGGGCATCAAAAAATTCATCGTTAGCTAATTAAGTGGCGGGTAACTGTCATGTCCAGACGAAGCTGACAGATAATTGTCACTGTTACAAATAATAACAATCGGATAACCCAGATCGTGAATAGAGAATAACTGTTAGTCTTACAATAGTACACGTGGTTAGAAATATATTTGCTTAGCCACCCTCTGCTCTTATTCCATGTTTTTCCTAGCTAAACAGGACAACAATAAGCTGCTACATTGAAATATGTACCCACTAGGAAGCTGCTGCCATAGACAAGCTTTCCCCTAGAATTTCCATAACTCAAACTAGTTAGGCTAGTGCCGAAGGAAATAATAAATTGTACAGCAACATTTCTATCGGGAAATATCTATAAGTTACAATTTCACGTAACACTATACATAAGAATATAGTACATTTTGATAAAAGTGGGCTAAGTTTAGTTCCATTACGCCCTTGTGTTTGACTTGGGCTGCAGACCCGTCACAGATCAGTGGTCGTTACTCTTCAAACTATGGAGGGTAGAGGTAAGGAGGATCATCTGTGTATATGAAAAAGTGTCCGTCAAAATGTATTAAATTAGGATGGCGCCACATTTGCATAAAGGTAACTCTTAAAAGAAGCGCCAAATATTGTTAGAGTAGGCTTGAAAAATAAACAAGGAAAGAGAAACTTCCGCTAAGTTATGGCGCGCTTTTAAAAATCCGCATAAAGTGGGAAACAATATATGATTATTTTTTTACGTATCATTTAACGATTTAACGCTTATGTGTGAATATCAAAAAATAAATTAATATATTAATAAGAAGAAATAACTATGTTATACAAAATAAATAAGTACATAAATATAATAAAATAAACAAACGAATGTGTTTTTCAATTTACGTCCACTTGGACAACTTTTCACAACACAAATTTTACCCATAACTGTTCTGTTATCACTCACTTTTTCATAAAATTAAATGTTTATATACCAATAACCGTACTATTTACTGTTTACGAAATAAAATCACTCTAAACGCACGTTTGGTTATAATAAATCTGTAAGGTTATATTTACCACAATACGTACAACGTAAGTTGTTGAAATTCTCAATAATTAACTACTTTAGTCGATAATGACATTAAATTTTTAACTCGGCATACTTCAATTCATCTACGATTGCTACATTCATACCATACCCTGTGCATCCACCAGCGCGATTGTGGAGGATTTTTGAACTGTTATTTAGCGCATACAACTGGACACTTTTTCAACTTTTCTCCCATATAAGATGACTCTCCTTACCTCTACCCTCCATACTTCAAACTAATTTGAATTTTGATCTAAACCCAATGTTAATTTCGCAGTCACGTGATTATATAATTTGGCGAAAACACAGCTGTCAAAATAAACTTGAACTCAAGAGTACGAAACGTCTAAATTCCAACGTCGATCGATCGGAATTAAAATCAAGAGTACCTAAGCGCGCTGGTGCAATGACAGATTCGTATTCGCATTAAATGACGGTTATCAAAACAAATACGTATAAAATAACTGGAGGTTCGTGAACATAATATTTTGAATATAATGTTACAGAAAAATAAGTACCGGTTTTTTTATTTTTATGGATAGGTACTGACCGAAAATTGCCTCGATATTAAATTAAATGTCTTGGAACCCGAATCAGAGAATAAAAGAAAACAAAGAAGTGTGGTGCTAATTACACACGGCAAAGGCCCAATAATATACCAAAGCCTTTTGTGGATCGGTAGGAATTGGTCAAGGTAGACGTAAAATACACATTTGTATTTATGGTAACACAAGTCCGTATCGCCTTTGAATCTGGTTTTATAAGGTAACATGACTTGATCGCTTGTAGATTGAAATTTACATATTACTAGCTGACGCACATTTTTGCCATTTCAAGCCAAAAAAATAAATGTTTGTGGTGGACCACCCTTATCATTTAGGGGTATGAAAAATTTGGGTTTGCCGATTCTCAGACCTACCCGATATGCACACAAAATTTCATGCAAATCGGTCCAGCCGTTTCGGAGGAGTTTGGTAACAAACATGACGACACGAGAATTTTATATTTAAGAAGATATTGTTTCATATGTGTTTTTTTCAAACTCAAGCAAGCTTGACATTTCAAAGATCTAACTTATTATGCGTTGTTTATCGGTAGTAAAATTTAAATATGAGACAGACTAATATGTTTGTAGAAGATAAATAAAATCTTAATTAATAAGTGATTAAAAAGCAGTCTCTTGCTATTTTTAGTCATTTATAATTGTGACATATAGGTAGGGTTGCCATCCGTCCGGGCTTCCCCGGATTGGTCCTCGTTTAGAGAGTGTCCGGGTAGCGTCCGGGCAGGGTTTAATTAATCGTCCAGGTTTTTAAGTTTTAATTATAGTTAAAATTGTTAGACTGTTAATAGTTTCTGAAATTTCAAGAATAAACTGTTACGTTTTTTAAAAGACCTCATTTAGTATAAATTTTATCTAAATGAATAAGAAATTGATTTAGGTAGGCTTGGTGTAATATTTACAATAAATTTTTCGTTTATCGAAAATCTTTTTTGCAGGGGAAGTTTGTTCCGCCACTTCTTCTTCCCAGCAAAAACACTAGGAAGTGGTGAAGGAGGATGTAGGAGGTGGGTGTTTTGGGTGACTGTCTTTTTTTACATTTTGACGTTCAAAACGTGCTGATTCTCAGCCTAATTTGAATAAATAAATTTTAATTTTGATTTTGATTTTTGACTAAAAAAAAAACACTTGACAAGTTCGAGTTTTAAGCTCCAAAATCCGGGATACTTCGCATCTTGTCCTGGTTGACAGATTGTAGAGATGGCAACCCTACATATACGTAATATAATATATAACATAATTATACTCTTTTTAAAAACAAAGATTAGATCATCAAGTGTTATGTTATAAATGAAGGGTCAAGGTTAAATACAAATGTTAGATTGAATTCGCAACTTTTTGTTACAATCTAGGTACGACAAAGACTACACGAAGCTTTTAGAGAGATTACATGCATTCGTATTTTTACAATTTAATGAGTTTCTTACAAATAAGCAATCGGGTCACTTTTTAATCAATAGTATATCAAAGCCTTTTGTGGATAGGTAGGAAGTTGATTTCTGAAATGATAAGAGGAAATTATTGCTTGTTTAGGAAAATCCGAATCCTAACGGTTTCTTTCAGGTGACGTAGTCATGGAGGTCAGGAGCGGCTCCTGACCTCCATAATGAAGGTGGTAATTACAATGTCAATGTAACATCGGTCGATGGCTCATCGCGGTGGAAAATAAAAAATGCCACACGAGTCCATCGAAGGTTAAGCTAATCTTGCTGAGATCAGTCTGTGGATGGATGACCGTACATTATATATCGAGATAGTCGAAAGCCTGAAAGTCTGAATACTGCTCTCACCAAGGGGTAGCGTGTTGCCCATTAACTGGATTGTGGAGGTCAGATAGGCAGTCGCTCTATGTAAAATACTGGTATTCAGATGCATCCTTTTTTACTGGAAGCCGACTCCAACATGGTTGGGAAAAGGATAGGCAGATGATGATCTATAGTTTGTTATTAACCTACAATGATAACTGTTAATTTTAAATGTATAAACATTAACCTTCGATCAACCTGTTTTTATTTAGCCACGAGCTCTTCTCTATCACATATAATAACAAACTATGGATGATAGTGTTTATCCATTTCCTACCAATTCCGCATTATACAGGCTGACTTTAAATTTACTAACTATCTTTTAGGGGGTGAAAGTAAGCACGATTATAAACAACTTTTACTATGGGATCAACTATCAAATGTTTAAAAGAATAGCTGTTTATTATAGTTACATAACAGTCCACATAACTCGACAACAGAAAGTAGTTATTTTACTATTAAAACAAATCTTTTACACTGTCTAGACCATGGACATATCAGCCACATGTCAGTCGAGCTGAGAATGTGATTGGTGTTTTGAACTGCGACAAGAGACCAATCAAAATCAAAGACAAGAGACCGACAAGAGACCGTTGCAGATCACGAAGAAAATGGCAGGAGTGTGTGTGTATGGAGGCGTGTCCGATAGAGATGGAGTAAATAGAGAGAGAACTTTGACCAGAAAACAATAAAAAAAAAACTTGAGAGGTGTCAAGGGGCACCCGGATGGAACGAAATTCCTTTCGATTACTTAGTGAAGGAATTGTAAAAAAAACCATTAATAAATATATATTAAATTAATTGTTATAATAACTAATATTTTATTATAATATAAATTAATAATAATTGATTATTATTTTAATAATCGTCAATGCGAAATAGAAAGACGAAACGAAAATAACAGACAGGCAGAAACACGCGCACGCCGCACGGCTTACAACTGTAGCAAAAAGTGTCGTTACAACTTTTCGTCTTAATTTTTTCCGTGAAGCCCCCTTTCGCAACGCGCGATAAGGAACTTCGTTCCAAAAACATGTTTATTTGCCACAGATACGTGCACACGTAAAAAAAGAATCTTAGTACTAGGAATTACTGTTGATAGTGAGTAAATTATGTTGCTGAAAACAAATTGTTAATTTGTAGGTACCTATTTTGGTATAGTGGTTTTATTCTAGGTAGGTACATCGTCTTCACATGTAAATTATCTTATTAATGTTTGCAAAATATTGTAAAAAACTACTTTAAAAGAGTAAGTTTGGAATTTCTTCCCCATTCTTCTCCACATGACACAACCTTTTGGAATAGCAACTAGAATAATTTTAGTATTTTATATTCATTTTAATTTTGACGTTCAAAAATGCCTTTTTAGTGGTCGAATTGAAATAAATGATTTGACTTAGATTTTGGAAATACTGAACGAAATATCTAAAATTGTCGGCAGTTGTCAATATCGCGTAACGTTGATCAACGTGACTGGAAAGATGGACACAACTCTTCATGATGACTTGAAGCAACGCACGGGTAACAAGAGACACAATCGTACATACTATTGTATCTCTAGTTACACTTAACACATAGGATTCAAGTCAAACATCATCAACTGAAGATTACGTGTGAAAATATTTGTGGAACTGAAGACTCAAGGCATAAGTATGCACGTATCGTGTGGGCCGGACACACGTATGTAAACAATTGTGTTCATGTTAATATAACAATCCTGTGCAGTCTTCTACAAACAACGTTTCAGGTTCAAGTGTTAAATACTATTTGATCGTTGCTACTGCGCAGGTTTTTGAAAGAGGAGGCTTGGTTATAGATGCGCTTGCGGCGGTCTTGACTTAGCCTGCTAATATAATACTTTGCGTACTTAGAGCTCCTTGAACGGATGAGAGGTTTATGTTTTATAGATCATCTCATCATCTGCCTAGCCTATTGACCACTATGTATATGAACCGACATGCTGCTGAATACTAGTTGTTTCCATGGAAATACAGTCTATTTGACTTCCACAACCCAGTTACTGGGTTTCACGATACCGCTTGAAGACTGGTTGTCAGGCTTTCAACCTTCTGACTACTCGGTCATTTTAAATAAGATAAAATAAAATTTAATGGCGAAACTCCGCAGCCGTTATGGGTATCGTGTTCTTTTAAGTAATAAGCGGAAATTACTTCTGTGGACATGTGTTCGATTCCCAGGTCTGGCAGGAGAAGGTGTTATTGGGTTTATTTATCTGGGATTTCTCAGCTTGGAGTCTGGATTTGTACCGGGTGGATGTTTGATGGCAATAGGCTCGCCCCCTATAACCTACATGAGACTTAAACATAACTGGGGAAATGTGGGCGTATTACACAAACTAAAAACCTTTGGGAAACAGGCGTGCTGTCATTTATGTTGAATAATTACATTTTAGTTTTACAGTTGCCAGTACATCAAGCTGCCAAATTGAACATGAACCTTATTTCTTTTTTGAAAAAGTTGAGAGTCTATTAAAGAATTTTGACACATAGGGGTAGCTTTATGTGCTGGCCTCTGTACTACTAACAGTAAGTATTCATACAATATGAATATAAAAGTAATAAATACGATAAAACGATTTTGTTCCAAACTTTTGATTTCAAGTTACTTCAGGGTCAACGACCGCTGGTAGTACAGTGACTTTATACATCGAAGTGAGATTATTTTTTTCCTTACATCATTATTCCATTCATTACAGAGTTCCTCTAGCTTATTTAATTTGATATTATTATATTCCCGTCAATTTTCCCCCATTTTAGGGGTTCAAGAATTGAGCTTGTTCCTCAAAAGTAGTGCATAAATATGAGTGTATTTAAAACCATGATCTCGCGAAGGTTTCAATAAAAATTGCAAGCCGATCTTACAAGTTTACCTCATCATCTGCCTAGCATTTTACCCAACTATGTTACGGTCGGCTTCGTCTTACCGGATGCAGTTGAGTACCAGTATTTTACGCGGAGATACTGCCTATCTGCCTTCCACTTTTGGGCTTCTGTATACCCATAACGAAAGTCAAAGATCTACGAAGGACAGCCGGGGGTGAACTAACAACTTGTTAATGTGCATTTTGAAGGACGAATGGGTCTTGGTATGTAATGGATGGTTGCCGAAGTCGGTCCGTGGAAACCCAACCATGCAATGACTTTGGCAAGCCTAGTTTAACCTTCAATCATTCCGTCCAGCTATTATTTAGCCACAAGACCAATACAAACTTTAGTGTTAAAAACTTGTTTATTTTTGCTGCAGTTAACAGAAATATTTTATAAAGTGCAACTCACGTCGACCAAATCCCCATCAATCAACAATTGGTTGGGGAAAACTGGTTTCAAATTCAGTTGCAAGATT
Organism: Phlogophora meticulosa; assembly: GCA_905147745.2. Taxonomy (NCBI): domain Eukaryota; kingdom Metazoa; phylum Arthropoda; class Insecta; order Lepidoptera; family Noctuidae; genus Phlogophora; species Phlogophora meticulosa. Next base: position 4,927,610 of record LR990534.1, read on the forward strand.
TGACCCACGCCCCGCCATATTGAAAAATAAAGTCACCCATGTACATCCACATTCTTTTAATACCTTCCATACTTCTACTGGTATATCATCTGAGCCCATGGCCTTTCCATTTTTCGTACTTCTAACTGCTTTCATCACTCCGTCTTTGCCAATTTCTCTCACTAAATCCATATTTACTTGTGTCTCTTGAAGCATACCATTCCATTAATTCTCCTCGCTCATCAGCTTATCAAAATAAACCATCCATCGCTCCTTTATCCTCATCATCTTTGCATAAAACTTTACCTGTATCATCTTTCATACATTTGATATGATTTATATATCTTGTCATTTTTTCCCTTGCTTTCGTAATCCGATAGAGCTCCTTCTGGCCTTAGGGTTATCCAGTGAGTCATACAAATTCTCCTGCGTCTTAGCAACTGCTGCCGTCTTTTTTGCTTTTCTCTTCCATTCTTTGTATATTTTCTTCTTTCAAACTATCGTTCCCATTTCAACACCCTGACATTCTGTATACAAGTTTCTTTCATACGCTGTTATTATTCCGAGATCTCGTTGTAATAAAACCAAAAGAACGCTTGCATTCCAAGTAAATCGTAAACTTGTTTTTTCATCAAGCACTTTCACGCCGCATTGTTAATGTATACTTTTATTATTATTTGAAGTTATGCAAGTCATTGCATCACAAGTGATTGAGTGGGCAGTATCGTAATAATTTAGATTATCATCTCAGGGTTCCGTAACGCAATATGGAAACTCCTTTTGGTTTGGTTTACGTTCATAAATCTACGCATACACGTACGGTGCCGGTTAGTACTACGCACCTGACAGTTGTGAAGAACATCACCAATGAGCGAGATTACTCTTGATGTTTATTCCAATCGGTCGAAATTGGAATAAAGAAGTTTCGTACGTACGCCAAATTTGGGATCGGGCTTGGCGTGCGCTAAGCGAGATTACTCTTGAGTTTATTTGACAGCTATGTAATTCGCCAAGAGTAAGGCCCAAGGTTAGTGTATGTTTTTCTAGGTCCCCTTGCAGTGTTCGTATCGTAGCAGGTGGCGTTCTGTAGTGTCTGACTACCCCATGAGAAAGAGGCGTGAGTTTGTGTATATGTGGAGGTGGAACCCTAATAATTATGTCCTGTCCGTCCGTATGCCACACAACCATTTATACCGTTTATTTGAGGCGTAATTAATTGGTTCACTTGTTGTCAATTATTCCAATTACGATGTTTTCAATTCTTTAACAATTATAGGGTAATTAGGGTCGGACAAATTGTTTCATGATGTAATTACATTGGATATCATTTTTTGTGTGTTAATTAGATATTGATTACTTTGACATAATTAATATATACGTAGTGATATTATTAGCCACGGGCTAGGGTATGAATATCGAAATATCGTAGTTCCGATAATAGGATCAATATCGGATTTAAAACCGTATTTTTTTATCCACAGTCAAGATCCGCACTGGTGTTTCCGCAGAAATGCCAAGTCTATTTGCAAAATACCCAAGAATTGAGATCTGTTACTAATAAAACCATAATGACCATAGACTCAGAACCAACTGAACTTATTATAACATCAAGAGGCTGAGACAAGAGGATGTTATTTCCCTGAAATCGACAATATAATATGATATTGAAGGATAAATTTAAGTAAGCGTTGAACTAAGATTGCCGTGACATTAGTTTTAACGGGGAGTAGATCTCACACAGACGTCTTAGAAGGACATACACTGACCTTGTTGGAGATGTTCTTTTAGTACTCGCAACCGTGCGTGTGGAGAACTACGGTCTTTACAGTTTATCTGGTACCAGCTAGATGAGACTAGTCGAGGATTAAGTGAAAAAGGCCAACAGTGAACTGCTACAGACTGACAACGATGAAGATCTATAGAATTGAATTTCGAATATGATTTTTGTTTATTTAAATCTTATATATAAAATTCTCGTGTCACAATGTTAGTTAGCATAACTCCTCCAAAACGGCTTCACCGATTTTTATGAAATTTTATATGCATAGGATATTCAATAGGTCTGAGAATCAAAGGTGGTCCAGTCTAAACATTTTTTTTCTACCCTACAAATTTCCTAGAAATAATGTATATGGCAAAACAACGTTTGCTGGGTCAGCTAGTTTATATATAAAAGGAAGAATTTGATATTGGGATTTGTATTCACTCAACTTTTTATATAAAATTTAATTCCGATATTTATATCGGATTTCCGAAATTGTATTGGGGCATTGTAGGTATCGGATTTGAATTCCGATATCGGTAACCCTCCGATGTTTAGGTGCCATAGCCGGCCATTGATTAATTACTCTACTGGACTATGTAAATGGGTCAATGTTTAGCCGGCAAAAGGACCTCGCTATTAAACTTGTAATGAGCTTTTGGCTATTAATGTGTGTTAACAAAAAATATTAACGGCCAATTACATTTTTATTAAATTATATATAGAACGAATTAAATTCAGCGAATGTTTGTGCGTAGGCATTTCTATAAGTGATTAAAAATATATGCCGAAAAATAAATACACAAAAACTTACCGCTTCCGTTCATGGTGTTAACTTGCTTCGGTTTATCGATGTGTATCACTGGTATATCCGATTTGTCGATGTCAATAGGAGCAACCACTTGATCGACATCCGCGTCGATATCGATGACGTGCACGTCACTGTCTTTAGCACTCGCGTCTTGCCCCGTCGGCGCCGGCATTTCAACTAACTGCTACAAATGAGTGTTTACTACTGGCTGGATGTCTGAACCTTTGCCTCGATTGGGGCTGAATAATTTATTTGTTTTTTTTTTTCGATTCGCCGCCGGCGTGTTATTTTGGACGTATGATTTGAATTTGAATTTGGAAGAGTGGAGTAGTGCGAAAAATGGCGTCGGAATGTATTTTAGTTTTTAGATTGTATCAGTCCCGTACTAAAGTAACAAGATCTGCTTTTTGCTTAGTGCTCAACTGTATCTATCGAGTGATTATTTTATTCCTTTTTTTATGTAGTCTACAACTGTGGTTTTTATTTAGTTAATTTTATACAGGTATACATTTGCCTTTCTATTAAATTTAAAACATTGGCAGAATGGTCGACATTGGCAATGATTGTTTTTTTTTTAAAGAATAGTAAATAATAGTGTAGGTACTGTGAGTACTGTCAAATATCACGGTAATTAAGTATGTTACAAGTAAAGCCATAATTCATACGGAAATAATAATATTAAATTAGCAATTGTTGCATATTATATGGAGACTAAATTACTGTGAACATATATTTATACAAATCATAATATTGGTAATCAGTAGGTAATCTACTCTAAGCTGTGATAGGCGGGTGCCTACCTACGTAGATGTTATTTGGTGATCATGAGAATTAGGAACATATTATCTAGTTGTTAGTGTAGGTACCGTGTTTGATAAAAAAAATCTTCTAGTCTTTTTTATGCGTGACTATGATGTAAGCGCATAACAAACAGATAAGAGTAGTGAGAATGAGAGGGCAGCGCAGGATCGTAAGATGTAGAAATATTTAGGGGAGGCCTATGTCCAACAGCGGACGTCTTTAGGCTAAAATGATAATGATGATGATGTAATCATAAGACTCGTTGGATTGTACTGAACTAAATGTAGTTTTATCCTTAGTACTTTATTTTAATTTAAAATGAATGGGTATTTATTTATTTATTTATTTATTTATCCTTTTATTTCAGACATCAAGGTCCATATAAATATATACAATACTATATTAACAATATAAAACTTAAAATACTATAAATATATATTACATTATAACTAAAACTAGTGCACACGAAGTGTCGGCGTCGTGTTTCGCTGACTAGTGTCATGTAGGCGGTCACGAAACCGGCGATACATAACACCTTCCGGCCAGAACTCTTCCTTGAGGAACTTCTCGAGATGGTGTGTCGGAACTCGCACCACGAACGACTTGAAGTTCGTGTTATGACGCGGCTCCAACCTCTCGACCCTCAAAGTCCAGTTGGTCTTGACGCGCACGTACTCCACGATCTAGATGTTACGTTTCGTTTAGGGCTTGTCGTGCGCTAAACGCTACTCTTGAATTTAATTTGACAGCTTTGTATTTCGCCAAATAATCGATTGGTATTTCAATTTGACTGAAGAGTAAGGCCCAAGGTCAGTTTATATCTTTATTGACCTTTTTTTTTGGAATGGGCATCTCGCAGTTTATATAGGATATCTACTGCTTAACCGAACTTTCCTGTGGGGGGACTTAATTAGAAATTAAGGCCTAAGACCAATCGCTAAGGCCACCCTCTGCGGTGTACGAGCTTCGGCTTAGGACGTCGCTGAGAGAGGACAGCAAGGGACAGGCTGGATCTAATAGACATATTATTTAGGGACTTTTAATCATTTACTGGCTCAGCTACGCGGGCTGGCTCGAGTAAAGGGTCGGGGGGATGGCATTGACGGGGTCGTAGCGATGCTTCTTGGGCATCCCCTTCCAGTGTTTCGTAGTGCCTGTCTACACTGCCCCATGGGAAGGAGGCGTGAATTTGTGTATGTGTGGAGGTGGAACCCTTATAATTATATCCTATATATATTTATACCGTTTTTGAAAAAGGAATAGTTTTTTAAAAGCAATAGTTTATTAGGCAGATATTATGAATAACTACGAGTACTATTAACTAGCTGCGCTCCGCGGTGTTAACAGCGTTTAAAAATCACATTCATCTAACACTCGAAGTTAAAATAGTCGTTAAGTTTTCTTAATTTTTCCAATTTTCCGAGCAATTGTCTTAATTTTTGTTTTCGTAAGAGCCTTTTACAAAGTATTAAGAAAACTTTAAGAAACAGATGAAGGTAATCGGTCTTTTTCAATTTTTACTAATATTATAAAGATGTAAGTTTGTATGTAGGAGGTAATCTCCGGAACTTATGATCGAATTCTATAAAAAGAATAACTGTTAGAAAGCTACATTATTTCTGAGGCTATTATTATTTTCAAAACTAAACTTTGAATGGGGTGGATGCTATGTTAAAGTTCGAGGAGAAAAGAACGATTTCCAGGCAGACGAAGTCGCGGGCGAAGTGTTAGGTATTTTGTAATAAAACAAAAAGTTTATTAAACAAAATAATTCAAATGAATGGAATTGTATGTGTTGACGAATGTGAATTCGTCATTATATTAAATGAATTTTCCATTAGTAAATATTTATAAGACATTCAATCTGAATCATAGATTCCTATGACCTATGTATCGGAAACAACGTCGGTGTGGTTAGATAAAACCGGTTTTTTTACGGTTAAAATTAGAACCAATGATAATGAAGTTTGATGATAAATAGGTTTGAACCACAATACATTTTGTAGTATAAACGCGGCAAACCGTTCTTGAGAGCTGTTGTGATTCTGTACGAGACGTAAAACGTCATCTGCATTGATTGTCATTTACGCTCTGATAATAATAAGAATGCCAGCCTGTTACTGTCCCACTGCAGGGCAAGGGCTTCTTCTCATACAGAGAAGGCATGAGCATTAATCACCATGATTGCACAGGCGGGTTTGCGAATGAAGGTATTTTAATCTAAACTTCTATTCTTACTAATATTATAAAGAGGTAAAATTTATTTGTTAGTTTGTGTGTAGGGAAGGGGTTAACTCCGTAACTAAAAAAACAATCATATAAAAAATCACTGTTAGAAAGCTACACTATTCCTGAGTTCTATAGGCTATTATTATTGTTTAAATTCGGTTTTAAAGGGGGTGGTTGTTACAGTTTGAAGGGAAAAGTACGAAATCCACGCAGATATAGTCGGAAGCGAAGTGCTAGTAATTAATAAAACGGCACGCATTGTAAAGAGATTCCTCACCATCGTTAGCTTGGATCTTACCATCCTGCTGCACTAGGAGCAGTATTTTTTTTAATATCTTTTCAAATCACTATTTTTGTAGTTTCTACGTTTTCTGTCAAAATATGTTCAACTAAAGAAATCAGAAAATTAAAATTGTTAGTCCAGATTTCCCCTCGATCTCATATGTTTTCTGCCAAAATATGTGAAAAGAAATATGTTGAAATAAATGATACGGCAACTTAAAATATTGTTAGTCCAGATTTTCTCTCGATATTTTTATTCACTTTTTTTTCAATATTATGCTACAATTTTATTATTATAGGTAAATTGGTTGAAAATAGGTTTAATTCGTTAATCTTCAACTTTAAATTGACGTGAAATTCATGAAAATTGAAAATGTCAATTTGAACCGGATGTGGTCGGTGTTAGTTTTTCGAGTAGGCTAAGAAACCTACACCACGTCTACTTGTATAGTGATAAATTAACGTGAAAAATCGTTTTTTGCAATCGGTTGCTGCGCTGCGTGTCGCCGGTACGATTCCGCATGGAAGAAATATTTCTATGATGTTTGTGTATGTGAGTTTTAATGTTTTAAACGCACCCACGATACATGAGAAATTCACTAATAATGCAATTTTTTTAAGTACGTACTAACGTTAGGTAATAGGGATGTGTCCTCGGTAAAAATATATTAAGTCTATTTAGTCCGTCAGTAAGATTACCAAAAAATATTGGACACATATTTTATGCTTACTTAATTCAATAAAAAGTGACACTGATATAGCACATCAAAGTTCAGGAGAAGGGGCTTGTGACGTCACGCCGTGCTACACTTTTAACGAAAAGTGTAGCACGGCGTGACGTGACATACACACTCCACTTGAATGTGTAAAATGTATGTGTACTACTGTATCTCAATCCCTTCTCCATACTAATATTATAAATGGGAAAGTGTGTGTGTCTGTATGTCCGTCTTTCACGCCTAAACCCCTGAACGGATTTCGATAAAATTTGGCAGAGAGATAGATTTCACCCCGGGAAAGGATATAGGCTACTTCTTTTTATCAACAAACCTCGCGGCGAAGCCGCGGGCGGAAGCTAATAATTAATAAATACATATACGTCACGGCCAACTCTTCAACTACAAATTTAAGTTTGTAATCGCGAAAACTTTGCTTTTTGAGATAAAACTACAAATTAACAAGTTTCGGAATTGTCCTTTACGTGTACTGTGAGACCTTGCTTTTTGCTAAATTTTATGATTGTTAGTCAACGGTACCGTTTATATACAATATGTAACATAATTAACGCACATCATGATAGTAGTTTGATCAGAATCGTTTACTGAATCGATTTCTATAATTTTGTAATATAGGTAATTTTTATCCCAAAAATAATTAAAACTACTAAATTCCAGTCACACTACCCCTGTACAGTCAAAACAAACTGAAATAGACCGTGACTCAAAGCTATTAGACTTCTAAAACTGCAGTTTTATTTGTATCAATACAAATTCCGTCATTCAATACAAAATAAAGAAAAATTAGTAGAATTAGTATAACATTTATTTTAACATTTTTTAACATTCATTTACAGATAGGCCCGTGAACCCATGAGCCGCTCTGCAGTTTGGTACGGAATAATATTATTAAAACGTCCACCAATACTGCTGAGCGTGCCCGCTTGCTGGCTGTGGGTACGTGGGAGTCGGGATTTTGGCTTCAGGCTTTACCGTCACCCAACATTGGCACCATGCTGGGTGACACTACCTTCCGGCTCGCTACATGTCTGCGTCTGGGCGCTCCTTGCGGAGCTCCACATTGTTGTCAATGCGGTGAAGCAGTCGATTGCCTCGGACACCATGGTCTATCCTGCAGTAAAAGTGCAGGTCGCATAGCCCGACACGCCAGTATTAATGACATCATCCGTCGTGCTCTTGCCACCTATTTTAGAACCCAGTGGCTTGGCACGCGACGATGGTAAGAGACCAGATGGAATGACCATAATACCTTGGAAGATGGGTAGGCCTTTGGTGTGGGATGCAACATGTGTCGACACCCTTGCGCCATCCCATCTTCCTAGTACGGTGGATTGTGCAGGTGCGGCTGCTGCAGGTGCAGAAAACCTCAAACGGCGAAAATACAACAACCTAACTGGAAGTTATATGTTTGAGCCGTTTGGGGTTGAAACACTAGGGCCATGGGGTCCGTGTGCCCATTTAGTTTATCGAGTAATCGCGAAACGTTTGGTCGACTCTTCACGTGACCAGAGGGCTGGCCTTTTTTTTGGCCAAAGAATCAGCATTGCCATTCAACGTGGCAATGCTGCCAGCCTTCTGGGCACTTTTCCCGTTGACAACGATGCGGATGAATTTTTTGATGCCCTATGATTATTTATTTTATTTTATTTCTTCATATATTAATATTAGTATAACTAAATAAATAAAAATTCAGTGTATGTATTATGATTGTAACATAATATACTAATTGGGGTGTCTGAGGGTGTGCATTAATTACGTTACATGTTGTATATTAGCGAGTATCAAAACATCTAGTATAAATGGTCTTATTTGTTATTTCATTGACGAAGCTTGATTTTTTAATTCCGTGGGACCGTGGACTTACGTCTTGGATATTAATTTCAGATTGATTGATAGCTCACGTGTTTCTGAGAAAAGGGCCTTGATTGACAGACAGACAGACGGAAAACGCAATGATCCTATCAGGGTTCCGTTTTCCCTTTTGAGGTACGGAACCCAAAACACACTCGTTTCTTATGTATGGTAGGAGTGATTAATAATTATACTACAATAAAAGACAAATTAAAGTTGACTGCCTCGTTGGCCTAGTGCATTACTGCTAAGCATGAGGTCTGTGGTTCGATACCTGAGTCAGGCCAAATCAAATTGCTATTGGATTTTTCCATCTGGATTTTTTTCCTAACAGCCCAGAGTATCGATTTGTGCCCGGTTAGTGGCAATAGGCTCGCCCCCTATAACATTAAACTTAAACATAATTGGCAAAATGTTACTTTGAACACGACTCCCACACCCTTCCAGGTATATAGGCGTGATGTTGTGTGTTAACAAATGAAGGTTTAAACATGTCTGTGTAAGGATTGTTTAGTTCGAAGACTTTTGAAAATAGAACAACAATAAATAAAAATAGTCTCGTTCAAACTTATCGTTTTTGGCAATAATTTCTGCCCGTTGGCATTTCACAAAGAACCAAATTTATTCAGAATTCATTAAATTGACTTCATTTTTGTGAATGTCATGGTCTCCTAAAATAACCCACAGTACCAACGTAAACATTTGTCTTGATTTGAAATAAGTAGATATAGTTAATAATAATACCAGCCTGTTACTGTCCCACTGTAGGGCAAAGGCCTCTTCTCCTACAGGGATCACCACGCTTGCTCAAGACGGGTTGGTGATTTCAGACTTATAATAATTATAAGCCCAGGAAAACTCACATTGGTACTTGCCAAGGTTTGAACCCACAACCTCGTGCACAAGAGGAGAGGCTTAAACCACTGGGCTATCATGACATAGGTAGTTTAAAACACATATATCTAAAACTGGGTCTTATCTCACACTGTTTTTAAGTTCACAATGAAGTGTTTTTGAGAAGTGTGCTTCTTACGGTTCCGTACTTGTACGGTGCCAACGAACGGAACCCTATAAGCCTTTGTTGTCCGTCGATCCGTCAGTCTGTCTGACAGTGGGCTGTATCTCATGAACCGTAATAGGCATACAGTTGAAGTATTCACAGAGTGGCCATGGCGTTTCTTGCCCGTTCTTCTCCATAGGTACCTACGCTTTGGAATGGGTGACTAGCTTCATTTTCCCGATTCTTTGACAATTCAATTGTACTTAGTAATTGGTTTATTTGAAATAAATGCTGCTAAAGACTTTTGACTTAGACTTTAGAGTACCTATATATTTTTGTTACTGCTATAACGACAGATAAAAAAAATTCGCTACAGAGCGCCTTTCAAACTGCGAAACGGACTTTAGAGATAGAGTGATTCAAGAGGACGGCTTACGTGTATAGTTTAATATGGTTTTGTGGTAATTTGTTGAACTAAGACGATGATGGTTGAACATGATGGTAAAAATCGTCCCTTCTGAGAACTTCTGGGGCGTGCGCATCGTAAGTAAATAGTTAAAGTAACACGATAATAATATATTATAGAGTAGTTCCTCTAAAAGAGTTCTAATATCCTTTAATGACTTACAATAACAAGTTTTTCAATATCCAAATGTGGTCTAAAATAATGGTTTATTTTGGAATGTTTTCTAACAACATACTCGTAGTCAATCCTTATTCATTCTTATGTTAGTAACCTTGGGTATGTAATGTAGTTTATAATAATCTTTTACACTATATAATTCTAATGAATACTTCAAAAGATACCAAAAGATAAAAATTACGCGCAACCGAAAAAATCTCACAGCCGTATCCGAATTGATGGTCGCTCGGAAATAATAAAAAAACTATTCATATTTTTTGTGCTGAGCCCACTTTTTTATTCTAAATTTCTCTCATGCAAAGCCGGAAGTGTCGCTAGTATGCAATAAAATAGATCTACAATACACTGACCGTATACTTCGCGTTGCTATATTGTATATTAGACATTTGAGACAGTAGTGAGAACACGAAGACACAACACTAAACACGTTTCAAAAACTGAAATATTTGAAAATCGTAAAAAAAATGCACGTGCGTTTGCGTCCTTAGTGAAAATTGTACTGTAGAAAAATGTTTCTAGTTATGGAAACATTTCCAAAGTACTATGGTAATCTGCCATTTCGTTTGTCAGAAACCTTGAATGATTTGTGAGAGTTATTTATAGTAATAAACATAAGTTGACAAGTACAGTCGGAGACAAAAGTTACACGTGAAGAAAAAAACCGAAATAGATAAATAAAAAAATATAGTAAGCAGTAACAATATAGTAAACCGAAATAGATTAGTTTTTTTTGTACAAAGAATAAGCTTCTACTTATTTTTTGTTTGCATAAGTCTATTATTAGGAGTATAGGTTTAAATAAATTTTAACCCTACTAATATGCTGCTTTTATAAGAAATGTGACTGTTTGTGAGGATGGGTTTTTGCGTGAAAGATTATCAAACATTCTTAATATTTGTCACTCTTTCACCCAAAAACTACTTAACGGATTTTGATCAAACTATGCAGTAGTATGTTTTATACCTCAAAACAGCAAATAGGTTATCTTTCTAATATCTAATATATTAATTTCTCGTGTCACATATTTGTTGTCAAACTCAAAAAAAAAAATTGTATGCATATCGGGTAGGTCTGAGAATCGGCCAACATCTATTTTTCATACCACTAAATGGTGGTGCACCCCAAACATTTTATATTGCAAAGCAACGTTTGCTGGGTCAGCTAGTAATGTATAATAATACATACGCAGATTAAGGTTGCCTTTCCACCAGAACGGAGCGAGACTGCGAAGCGGAGAAGCGAAGAACCGGAGAAGCGGAGAAGCAGAGAAGCGGAGAAATATTAGTAGCCTCACTCCGCTCCGGTGGACAATCAGCCTAAGCCACGAGTGTCACGCATTTTTAACACCCCTGGGTTACGTTGCCATGTATATAACACTAAATGGCAGATAATTGTATAAGGAACAAGGAAACTCACGTTACGCCGCGTTACCGCCAGCTTATTACGTGCATGCTGTAACGGAACGTTACTGTGCTCTGATTAATTATACAGATATCGGTTACGAGGGAGCTGTTATTGCGTAGTCTGTAGAATTAGTTAAGATCGGTTAAATGAAGCGTTGAACTAGAACTTGGGCTAAGTGGACTGGATAGTTTCCATAGATGCAGAAAAGCGGTAGAAACATTTTGAAAGTGACAGGGAATCGAACGCAAAGTTGAGCCTGCAGATGGCACTATCAAAACAGGCTGTCAAAGGCGCTTGATAAAATTTATCAGCTTTGTTTCATTTTGTTTCTTAAAATATGAATGTAGATTATGAAGAATATCAAAGGATACTAGTACTGGGTGGAAGGTAAACTTATACCATGAGGTCAGTCCATAATACTGGACACACCAGCGATGTAATTTTTCGGTTCCCCTAATTTCTACATTTTTTTCTGAATTTCTACATTTTTCGTTTCGCTTTAAACTGTATAAAATCATGATTTCTACATAATCCAATGATATTTGTTATGAAAGATGAGAATAATTTACTTTTTAATTATAAATATCATTAGATAGAGATAATATCATTAGAGAGTGATTTCGTTATTAGTAGATAGAGATTAACATAAACACATCAGAAAAAAACGTAAAAATAACGAAAAAGTCGACGGATAATTTCTACGAAAATCCAGAGTCATGTAGGTACCTGGACTCATGGTAGAAGCTTGTAAGTCAATGTCCATCCCACCATATAAGTGTATGAAAATAATATCAAACAGAATTCTGTTCTGATATCTGCCAATTTTACAACATACCTTTGAAAACAAAAATATAGTGCTTTTACCTCAGGTTTCTACACTGTCGAAAGAGTTACCGTGACCCTGGAACGTACAGGGCAAGGACGGAACACGGATGGGTTTTTGTCAGTAAAAGTCTGACACGCCCTCCTGTTCCACCCAGAACGTGAGAAGTCATTGGATGATTTCCCATCCCTAAAAAAATTGCTTTCTACACTGTAAACATCACTACACTGAAATTATTCATTATTATAGTCTTCAGCTATAAAATTATCAAAACGCAGCCTTGAATGCTTTGTGTCCGTAAAGTGTTGGCGACGAAGGTACATCAATTTCCAGTTGCTTGCGTAGTTTTTAGTTTTAGTGAATAAATGAACGCCTTCCTTTCTGCATATAACGGTACAACACTTATAGTATATCGATACGTTTTTACAGTTAGTTCTTGAAGAAAGGTTAACAGAAAAATGATATGAACAGTAGATTGTAGAAACACGGGCCCAGTAGACTCAGAAAAGCTCGTCAACCACAGATTGCAGAAGAGTCTAAACGTCATGTTCTGCTGAGTTACTTGGTTAAAGAGCAATGGTCCTCCTTGTGGCAGAAACCAGTAGAAAGGAGCCCATGAGGCCCAAGATGTACTGGACAACTTAAGTAGCATTTTTGTTTTTTTTTGTAATTGTTAGTATGTTACAATGAGCTGACACGCTTTTGTTTTCCTTTATTTCTTCACATTGTATTGTAAACCTTCAAATTGTTTTAACATATCAGACAGATGTGTTGCTAGGGAGATTGTTACGTCACTTCTTCCTAGCAAAAACACAAGAAAGTGGTGAAGGGCAGGCGTTTTGCATAACTGTTATGTAAATTTTGATGTTAAAAGTATGATAAACAAAGGAAAGAATTAACTGCTAACTATATTATTTTTTATTTCTTATTACGCTATTTATTCAAAAGCTTTGAGGCTGCTCTCAATATGGGCCTACTTGAGTTTGTTCTCGTAATTTCTCAATGTAGGCAAGCCTAAAACGAAACTATGCTCGTAAAGTTTGATAGAATTACAAATTCTCAAGCTGGCCTTGCCGAGGATGCGAATACATCATAATACTAAACGATATATTATGTATTGAATAAATGTCACCATAACCGAAAACATCGCGTGTTGTAAATAGCAGGAACGCTATTTTATTATGAGAATTTAATGACTTACACGTGTCAGTTCAGTGAATAATATTTTTCTCACAATATCTAAGTAGGTATACTTATGTGTAGCTATACTAATATTGTAAGGCTGAGGATGTTTTTCATGTCAGTCAGATTTGAAAAAATAATTTCGATTTTTATAGCCCAATTCATTTAATTACGTTTTATGGACTAAATAAAAATTAAGGTAAGTTTTATTAAGTGCCTTAACACTTAATAAAAACGAATTAACTAGTAGTCTTGCAGCATTATGCCATACTACTCGTAGCACTCATGACTGACTACGAGTTAATTCGTGTTATCAATAATTTTCTATTATGTTCATGGCGTAGCGAGGGGTTGAAACCGCGGACCACGGCTAGTTATAAATAATAACATATCTAATATACTATTATATTATTGCAACCCGTGTGCCCGATAGAATTTCGCAGCGGCAAAAAGTACCGACTTTCATGCAAACTTTCATCCCTTATTTCATTTCTTTAGGGGTGAATTGTCAGAAATCCTTTCTCATTACTTGGGGAAGTCTTTTAGGGTTTATAAATTGTATGCTTCTAGACCCAGCGGTTTAGGTTCCGCGCAGGCAGAGCGGCAAGTTGTTTGAGCAGCTTACAGTCATATAGACAATAAACTCAAACAGAAGTGAGATAAAGGTCATAATAGCGTACATGATATTACTAAACACGGCAGCTGAACGCGTATCTTCCTCGCAACTATGCGGGTCGGGCGCCTGCTCGAGCCAGCTCGAGTATGTGCGCGTCTACTCTCGCAGACTGTCGCCGCAGTACATGAGAAATACTCCGCAGAGACAACAATACCGTTAGGGTTTTTATAAACTATTCATATATGAGTATTCTCTATGTTATTATTGTATGGTGACGTAGGGCACGCGAGGACGCGCATGTGCGAGATTTATAGCGCGGATGTACGAACATCCGCGAAGTTCGTTTGCGGAATTTGCTCGAGCATGCTCGTGCAGTTGCCGCTCAGTCTGACAGTCAGACCGTAGAGAATAAATGAATTTATTGCCTGTTGTGTCACCTAGTGTAAACGGGCATAAGATTTTTATCAAATAGTTGATGTCTTCCATTGTCATTTGGTTCAAGGGAGTGGCAATGCAATAAGCGAATGGTATGGGCTGCGTAACTCGAGTAGGTTTTTTTCAGTCATAGTACTTATCAAATCATTTAAGTACAGCACCGACTTATAAATAAAAATACTTATATTTTACATAAGTAAACATATTGCCACAAAGGGTCCGGTGTCCGCGATATGGTCCGCGTTCAAAGGTTCAAGGTGGGTTTTTAAGTACCTGTAGTACCTCCAATTCATCACGTCAGGTTGGTAGCTGCAAACCTAAGAGAACATTTTTATTCCCACCGACCCTTCGCTTCCCCCCGACCCTTTGCTAGCCAGCCCGCGAAGCTGAGCTTGTAAATGTTTAAAAAGCCCCTAAATAATATATATTTGATCCAGCCCGTCCCTTGCTGTCCTCTCTCAGCGACGTCCTAAGCCGAGGCTAGTACCCCGCAGGGGGTGCCATTAGCTATTGGTCGCTTAGTTTTTACGCCCTGACTTAATTGGAAATTAAGGCCTCCCTTAATTTCCAATTAAGCCCCCCACAGGAAAGTTCGGTTAAGCAGTAGATATCCCTAAAGGATAAACTGCGAGATGATCATTACAAAAAAAAAACAGATTGTTTGTATTTTCTGGGCTGCCGCCACGCATTAGCGTTAATGATAAGCCGGCACCTCAAGAACTAGTTAGGCTGGTAAACCCGATTAAGAGGCTGATCAACACATAAATAAGTAATTAGCACCCTGTCAAGGTCATGTTGGAGTCCAAACAATAACAGCCAATCAATTCATTTGTGAAGAGATTTTCCAAGAGGTGAAATACAAATATTATGAGCAAAAATAAAGAAAAAGGAAAGAGATGTGAATCGTAAGAAAGTAAAATATGTTTACTTGGCACAGAGGACATACCAACGGCTTAGGTACTCGTACTACGAGTATGTAAAAAAATACATAAAATAAGGAATGTCTTATGATAGTGTTAGTAAATATTTTGCTTTTAGTATTTGATTAACATTCGTGTTTTGAGCGTGGCTTAACCTTCGATCAACCCGTGCGGCTGTTTTTATTTAGGTTTTATAATGCATTTAAAAATAGAAACAAAACGTCGTAATGTGGCCCCGGTCGACTGCTTATTAATTAATGTACAGTTCTTTGATTTTTAATTGACGTTCAAGTCGTTCAGATGCTTCAAATGGCACATCGTTCAGATAAGCTAATGTCTAGTATTGCGCCCTTAGTGCGAGAATTTTATTCTTCTTCGACTAACGCAAAATTCAATTTCTACTAAAACTGTTTTTGTTTAGCCACAAGCTCTCTGTTTTATTAGAGGTGAACACAAGATAAATCTCCGTCATATGATCATATCTATATATTTTTATCATTCGTTTGGTTTTACTAATATAACATCTTAAGTCTGCCTTCATTATTTATTTATGAAATAGATAATTTTGTAAGGACCAATCCACACTTATAATAATATAAACTATCAGACGTCTCCATTCGTAATAGACGAGATAATAATAGATTATGCGTACCGAGATCAACCACGGCTTTGATGCAAAAAAGTACTTTTTGGTTAGCACCAACCATTTATAATAAAATCCCAAAACTTATAAAAGAAATGCCTACTGCTCTGTTTAAAAAACATTTAAAAAAATATCTCATTGCTAAATGCTATTATTCCATAACGGAATTTTTAAATGAGCGTAATTAATGAAATGGATTTCTTAATTTCTAAGACTTTTTATCAGTTTTCACAATTACGACATTTTTCGCAGTAATGTATGAAATTTTGGCATAATAATATGTAATGTATTCTCCCTAAATTTTATTTTTATTTAGGATTAAGTTATTCTTTTTATTTTATTGTGTAGTCAAATACAATTTTTTTTTTTTTTTCTCTAGACCAAATAAACATATTGTTATTATTGTACGCCATTAATGGCAAAACATGCAGATCTGCCTATTATTTTTAAGACGTTGCACATATCGTTTGATGTATACTCATGTTTTACAATAAATATATTCTATTCTATTCTTACTAATTATACTTTGATTGATAGTTACTGTTTGTGTTAAAAACAAATACGAAAAAAAATAATCCAAGGCTATGTTTAAAGCTTAATGTTTCCTTATTATGTTAGACATTGTATTACTCCACGCGAAGTTGGAAAATAAAGCCATATAAATAAAACGCAAAGCAAACATTAACATCAACGTGCACAATTAGCAAAATTAAAAGACAGGTATATGTATTTTTATAAGTTGTGTGTCTTTTTGTTGTGTTGTGTTGTTGTGTTGTGTTGTGTTGTTGCGGGATGTTCGGAAGAGTTACCATGGCCCCAGAACGTAAAGGGCAAGGACGGAACACGGATGGGTTTTAGTCTGTAAAAGTCTAACAGTTCCGTTCCACCCAGAACGGTAGAAGTCATTGGTTGATTTCTCTTACTTAAAAAATACACCCCAAATAGAGTTATTGAGTTCAAAACATAATACAATGACACAAGAAACAAAACAAGTTTTTATTAAAGACAATCATGTTAAGTTAGTTACCTAATTACTGTATGCATCTAAAATAAGTTTTATTGGCTCAAAATAAGATTTGATTTTCTTTGGCTCAATTGGCGTTCAGTTTGGAAAAAACATAATTTTTCAAAAAAATACCGTCATAACAAGTTAGTGAAATCGATTCAGTAGTCAATTATGAAAAAAGTACTTTCAGGACTTGCGTTTATTCCGCCGAACCGCTATAGGTGTGCCTATTCTAATTGAAGAGTGCCCTCGTTTTCACCAGGATTCCATCATCTGATACTGACTTGGTAGCCTCTCAAACAAAACAATAATTTTATAAATCGGTTCGCAATTGACGGAGAAATCGGTGAAAATACAAAAATAAAGAAACACATTTAAAACAGTCAAACATAGAATCTTCTCCTTTTTGGAAGTTGGTATCAGAACCTCAGCTTAATGCAAAAATAAATACTTATATTCTTCTTGTATTACACGTGCTACTACAAAAAAATAAGCATAAATTAGCATACTTTTTTCCTTTTACTTAACACGTGTATAAATAATTAATATACCTAGTAGATATGTCTATTGAGGAGCTCGTGGCTAAATAAAAACAGCCACACAGGTTGATCGAAGGTTAAGCTACGCTTGCCGAGATCAGTCTGTGGATGGGTGACCTTTCGTAACGCACGTTGAGGCATTGGCCCCGGTTGTCATTTGTAGTAGTGTTTGTCTTTGACAGCCGTTACGGGTAGCCAGAAACCCTTACCAAGGGGTATCGTGTTGTCCAGTACCTGGGTTGTGGTTACATAGGCAGTCGCTCTATGTAAAATACTGGTATTCAGCTGTATCCGGTTAGACTGGAAGAGGATGCAGTTGATGATAATGATGATTTAGTAGGTATCTTTCTTATGCAAGGACGCAATGCAATCTAAATGATCATCCGCCATTGCCGTGTCCTTTTTTTGACCGTGTCATTGTTTTATTGTTGCTTATCAGATGATGGAGATAAGATAACAACGAGAACAAAAGAGTTTTATTAATAGTAGATGAGACTTGAAAAACATGCCAATGAACTGAAACTAAAAAAAAAACTTTTAAAGAAATTTAATACTTTTAATTATTTACAGAAATGTTTGCAGTTTTTTTTGTATTCGTCCTTAAACAAACAAAACAAATCTAAACGAAAACGAAGTACTCGAGCATTGAATGAGTTGGTCGCTGTAGTAGTTAGTACCTAGTATTTAGTAAATTAACAATGAAAGAATACCAAGTGACAACTGAGTACTTTTTGAATACCTCTTGCAATTATTTTATGGTAGTTTTAAGCTAGGTATTATAAACAGTAGGTATAATGTAGCTTAAAAAACCAGAACATCACAAAAAGTTTAGACGAAAAAATAACTAGAACCAGGGTGAGGTTCTATTTATATTTCGTCTGAACTTTATATTATATATTTTTAATGCATAAATTAATATCGCAGCCAAACATTTATGATCATAACCAAACGTTCAAAGCAAACGAGTTACGAACCAGTTTCAGTAGTTTCCGTAAACGATTTAACAAAAAAATGTGGATTTTCAAGTTTGTCATCGATTCGTACTTGCTAAACCATGATAATTCTTTTTTAAATTCTGGTACTCCAAATAAATTCGGGTAGGTCTGTATCGAGAAATACAGACTGACTTACTGCTAGATACAGACCTCATCGAATGTTGTAACTTATAATTACCAGTTGTTTATTTTCGTACGCCCTATTAACCCAGTCACAACAGGTATTGTTACCAGTGTATCATCAGTTAACCGTTGTTAGGTATATGTATGTGTCCAATTTCTATCATATAATAAGGTTCATATTCATTTGACAGTTTGGGGTAGCTTGATGTGCTGGCGTCTGTGCCTAGCCAGCTACTGTAATGTGTGTAATATGTGTGCCGTCTTTGAGGAGTTCCACTGTCTTTATCCGAAAGCTTTCATCAGATCTTCACTAATTTATTGGGCCATATGTCCATTACCTTTAAATTAAAAATTTAAATCACTGAATTCGTTTGCGGAATTCCGGAGACATCAAGTAACACACGTAAAAAAAAATATAATGGGGTCGAATCGTTCCTTCCCCTTTTTTGATCTCATATAAAATTAACAATTGATTTATTTTCCGGACTATAACACTGCTGAAGATAGTCATAACTAAAAATTAAAAAATAAATACCTAAAAATTGTACAAGTCCGAGTTGGACTCGCGCTTTGAGGGTTCCGTCTCAACGCCTGTATCCGGTTACCCAAGGCTTCATTCAAGTTACAAGTGTCACCGCATCTGAGTTTCCAATTGCGGATAGAAGGACGTTTTTATTCGAAAAAAGTAATAGGTATTAAGTATGAATAGTAGTATTAATACTACAAATAAACAATTTCCGAATTTTTTGCCTTTACTTCTGCTGTGAGGCCTTGCTTCTTGCCAAATGTCATTCTGCTGGGTCAACAGAGAGTACCCTACAGGTTTTGCATCAAAATATTATGTTTTATAATTATTATGAATCTTATCTCTCGAATATATTTAGAAGCTGGAATTTTCCAAAGAACCGCATATCTTTGAATTTGATATCTATTAATTATCTTGAAACTCCTACTAGTTCCTGAGAAATTAAGGCTTTGACAAGTGGATATAGCTACAACAACAAAGTGATCGTGTGAGGGTTCCGTCTTTACTTTTTACGGCACGGAACTCTAAAACTCAAACAAAACGTTACAAAAACCAGTTTGAAATAAGCGACAAATCAGATCAAAGACCTTACCTTGTATTTTGTTCAGATTCAGATTCAGATTCATTTATTTGCAAAAACATGTGTAGATAATATACATGGTATGATGCTTATTATAGGTGTTACAGTTTTGTTTGGCTCAACATGTTTGACCATGGCTGGTGTACAAATTAAGTCGAAAGACAATAAGATTTAAAAACAATATGAACAAATCAAAGAATAATAATATAAACAAATCAAAGAATAATAATAATAGGTCTTTACCTATGAAATTGCCGTTTTGTATGAAAAAATTTAAATGAATTTTTTTCAATGAAGTTTTTTATTTGTATTAATCGAAGTAATCACCCATGCAATCAATGCATCTTTGCCAACGCAGTGGCAGTTTATTGATGCCCTTCTTAAAGAAATCAGCTAGACGGGAGGCAACAAATTCTTCAAAGGCATTTTGTACTGCCTCTCGGGTATTGAATTTTTTTCCCGCCAAGAAGTTATCCAAATTCTGGAAAAAAGTAGTAGTCTGTAGGCGCAAGGTCTGGTGAGTAGGGCGGATGACGGAGAGCTTCCAACCCCAGTTCTTGCAACTTGGAGACCGTCTGCTGTGCAGTATGAGGTCGCGCGTTGTCGTGCAGGAGCAGCGGAGACGAGCGATTGACCAATGCTGGTTGGAGATGTGCCAGCTTCTCCATCATTGTGTTCAATTCTTCACAGTACACATCTGCAGTAATGCTCACCCCGTTTGGTAAGAAGCTGTGTTGAATCACACCGGCGCTAGACCACCAAACAGTGACCATCACTTTTCTTGGGGTAAGTTTTCGTTTAGGGCATTGTTTAGGTGCTGAACCAGGATCCAACCAACTTGCTGAGCGCTTGCGGTTATCAAACAGAATCCATTTTTCATCGCAGGTAACAATGCGGTTCAAAATTCCTTCATTTGTGTGTCTGTTGAGCAGTGCAAGGCACGTCTCGACGCGTACTTCGCGCTGGCGATCATTGAGTCCGTGGGGCACCCATTTGTCAAGCTTTTTTACCTTGCCAATTTGACGCAAATGGACCAATATTGTTTTGACGCTAACGTCGAAAGCTGCTGCTAATTCAGCCGTAGATTGTGTATCATCAGCTTCCACAATCGCCTTTAATTCGTCATTGTCGACCAAAGTCTTCGGACGACCGCGAGGTTCATTTTTCAGGTCGAAATTTCCAGAACGGAAGCGAGCAAACCAATAACAGGTAGTGCGTTGGTTTGTAGTGTTAGCTCCGTAAACGTCGTTGATGTTGCGTGCCGCTTGTGCCGCGTTGCTGCCACGACGGTACTCATATTCCATAATTACTCGAATTTTTAACGTATCCATGATGACGAAAAAGATTTAAATGCGATGAAAATGTAACACTAATCAATAAACAAATGACTACTATTGGAAAAAAAAACCATGTTTTTAAAATAAAATTAATTTGAAATTAGAATTCTTAGCCAAACAAAAAATATTTTGATTTGAAATGGCCAGTACTGCAGAACGGCAATTTCATAGGTAAAGACCTAATATAAACAAATCAAAGAATAATAATATAAACAAATCAAACAATTAACATTATGTACTATTAAATTAAAAAACTTGGTCAAAAGTCATGCGATTCAAAATAAATAGAATTGATTCAGTCAGTATCTTCAGAGCGATTTATCATTTAAAAAATCATTAATATTATAATAAGCTTTTTCTGTCAGTATTTTTTTAAATGTTTTCTTAAATTGGTCTGTACTTAATTTTTTAACACAGTTAGGAATATTATTATAAATTATTGGCGCTCTACATACAACGCTTTTATACAGTAGCGCTGTCTTAGCTGGCTGAACACGAATTTTACTATTATCCCGTCGATTACGTATTATAGTGTCCGATATTCGAGGAAACAAATGGGGATTATTTCTGACAAATAGGGCTATTTCCAAAATATAAAGTGATGGAAGTGTGAGTATTTTATGCTTTGTAAAAAGTGGCTTACAACTCTCCGTACTTTGGATACCGAACATGGCACGTAGGCATCGCTTTTGCATTATAAATGCCATATCTTTGTTTGATGAGTTGCCCCAAAAGATAATGCCATATCTGAGGACAGATTCAACAAGTCCATAATAAGCCGAGAGTAACACATCAGTGTTGATCGATGGAGCAAGTTGGTACAAGGCATATGATTGACTACTGATTCTCTTACATAGTTTGTCAATGTGTTCTTTCCAATTTAGTTTATTGTCTATAATTAAACCGAGAAAACGGGCATTAGTTACTTCATTTATAGTGTAATTATTATGAATCAAATTTACATTTAATGGATTATGCAATCTTTGTCCAAAGTGCATTATATTTGTTTTTGATAAATTCATTTTTAAATTATTATTATCAAGCCAAGAAATTATAGATGTCAGTGAATTATTTATGTCAAATTTATAATGATTAATGTCCTTACATGCAATTGAAACTGTACTGTCATCAGCAAATAATGTCATAGGTTGAATCGTTGCCTTTGGCAAGTCGTTGATATAAATGGTAAACAACAGCGGCCCTAGCACACTACCTTGAGGAACACCGTATGTGACATATTTCCTCACGGAGCTGAATGTTTCCTCTTTTTTTGTTTTATGATTCACTCTAGTTATTACTGTTATCTGTTGTCGATTCATTAAATAGGATCGAATTAAATCTAAAACATTGCCTCTTATGCCGTATGCGTCAAGTTTACTGATTAGTATATTATGATCCACATAATCAAATGCCTGTGACATATCGCAATAAATAGCACAAACTGGAACTGTTTTGTCAACGTGGCAGATAACATTTTGGATGAATTCATATATGGCCATATTTGTGGTTTTATTTTGTCGAAAGCCCTTTTGTTCATTGCACATAATTTTATTTTTTTCTAGATATGAATTAAGTTCACCATAAAGATATTTCTCGAAAGTTTTTGAAAATATTGATAATAGTGCAATAGGCCTATAGTTCACCATTAACTGTTTACTTTCTTTTTTGAATAAAGGTTTTATAACCGATAGTTTAAGATCTTGCGGAAATATTCCAGTTGTTATCGACAAGTTCATAATGTGACTCAGGTGATGGCATATATCCTCATTTACTGCTTTAATTATTTTAGTAGAGAAACCATCGTATCCTACACTGTTGGTATTTTTAAGGTTATTTATAATTTTATTAATCTGATAGGGTGAACTTGGTGCAAGAAACATTGAATTTGATTGGTGATTAATTAAAGACGTTACATTTTTTCCGGCACCCGGCAGGGGCTTGACTTTTTCAATAAAATAATTATTAAATGCGTTCGCTATTTCTATTGGATTATTAAGGACATTGTTTTCATCAATTTTAATGTTATCAATGGTTTCTTTTGGGGTGTTAAGTCTGGTTTTGTTTATAATCCGCCACGCTGTTTTAGTCTTATTATGAGACGTTATTATTTTATGGTTATTTTGCGCACGTTTCGTCAGTTTTATAATTTTTTTAAATAACTGGCAATAATTTAAATACTTTAATTTGTTGTCTTTTGTTGAGTTTAATCTGAATTTCCATAGCAAATCCTTTTTTTTCCGACTGCATATTTTTACACCACGTGATACCCACTTTGGTTTATGAATGACTTTTATTAAAGATTGTGTTTGTGGAAAACAAAGGTCGTAAAAAAGTTTAAAATCAGCTATAAAATGTTGATAAGCCGTGTTTGGGTCATCAGTGAGGTAAATCTCTGGGAAAGATAAGCTTTTAATACATAATTTAAATTTCTCAATATTTTCTATGCTATAATCGCGTTTTAATGTACGCCAATAATGCAATGTCAGATTTTTTTTTACTGGAACTCTTATTAGTTGTGCGGTATGGTCCGACAGACCTAATTCTAAAATTTCAGATTTACATCCCTTTTTAAAGTTATGTGCAAAATTGTCTATACAAGTTTGACTGGCGTATCTAGTCGGTTCATGTAAAGCTAATTTTAAATTATAATTTAACAGTAAACATTCAAAATCGAATGTTACATTATTGCGCTTTAGAACATCTATATTAAAATCACCAGTAATTATAACATTTTTACAATTTAACTTGGCAATATGTTTGTGATATTCTTGTACCAAATGTGGAATCTCATCCTTATCGATTTTGTTGCTTACAATTTGATAACTTTTGGCGCGAATTATGTACTATGTCTGGGGTATTGACACCATAATGGAGACCACGAATCGGCTGGAGCGCAGCGAGAGATAGACCGACGCTGGTGGATGGACCAACAACCACAAAAAATGGTGGAGAAGAAAATAAATAAAAGAATATGATAGCAACCGTACTACGTTATGTAGGTCCGGGTAGTGGCACAACTTGGGAGATGCCTAAGTCCATGTCTATCCAGCACTGATTTTTAATATAACTGGTTTTTCTATAAAGTCGAATCTACCCATGTCAAAGACCGCCCTTGGTTCGAAAGAATTTATTTGATAATCACTCGGGCTTTATAACAGGTTCGTACCGTGGGTTCAGACGCCTTTTTCTATCGTGTTACGGACATAAAGGTCGTAAGAGGTCACGGTCAAGGCAAAGGTTAATTAAAGCTCGAGTTTGCCCTGTTATTGTGGTTGACGATGGCAAATAAGCTCTGGCTACGAAGAAACCTATGATCGAACTCCAAAACTAATTTTGATAGATTAGAGTCCTTGTATTTCTATAATTGAACGTTTACACAAGACTGAATCTTGCAGATGAACAAACGACAAGTAAAACAGAAGAAGCCGAGAAACTTGGCCGGGAAAGTAAGCAACAAGATACCTTTTTCTTTTTCACTAGAATTGTGCAAATTGTGAAGAAGTCGGAACTACTGACTTCGGGTCCTATTTCTGTTCCTCATTTTTAGTGTAGAGTTGCGTTTAAAAATAATGTAATGATATTTATTTGTGAAAATAGGTTTAAAAAAAAGGAGGAGTTCGTTGCTAAATAAAAACAGTCGCACTGGTCAATCGAAGGTTAAGCCACGCTTGCCGAGGTCAGTCTGTGGATTGGTGACCGTTCGTAACATATCGAGACTCCTCCGTGCCTCGGAAAGCACGTGAAGCCGTTGGTCCTACCTGTAGATCTTTGACAGTGGTTACAAGAGGAAGAATGAAGCACGAAACTCTGAAAACCAATCTTACCACACGGTATCGTGTTGCCCAGTTACTTTCTTTCTTTTTTAAAAAAACGTTGCCCCGCACTAGGATATTCTCCAGTACCGTGGGTGTGTTAACAAACATTCGAACTCAGTTACACAAACAGCCAGACCCGGAACAACTACCTGTAGGCCATACAAATATTTGTTCCGTGTGGGATTCGATCCCACGACGCGCAGCGCACCAGTTAATCGCTCAGCCGCTGCGCCAACCGTGCCGTCAAGTAACTAAGTTGTGGAGGTCAACAGTGTCAGTGAGGATAACAGTGTCAGATCAAACTTAAGATTCTGTGTGATTATTTCTGCATCGTGTAGCCAAAACAAGCTTTAAGGAAATATAAAAATGGCTAATTGCTTTAATTATGAGTTAAATAATTACAATCAGAGTCTTTTTAGTTGAATCTTGGATTGTTTTGAGTAACAGTGTACCAATGTGTATGTTTACAACTTCTTTTGGGAAACTGAAGGTTGTAAAAACAATTGAATTTTATTTTCACACGGTATACCTAAACAATTAGTGTTATAATTTTAGGACTGAGCACAAAGTTTCCACTTAATTCATTATAAACTAGCTATGCCTGCGTCGTTGTCTGGATGGGATTTAACAAAACATGGTTTTTATTTTTTTTCTCGGCTTTTCAATTCTTTTTCTGCAATAAAAGTAGTCTAAGTTACTACTCATCACATCTTTCTGTCGGTAAAATTCCCATCAAAATCAGTACAGGCGTTTCAGAGACTACCTCAAACAAACAGACAGATATACCAAATTTTAAAAATGTTTTTTTTTTAAACGTTTTTCAATTTTTGTGTGTTTTTCTGTTTATTTGAGGTAGTCCAACTACCAGGAATACTTTCATAAACATCAAGTAAAAAGCTGTTGTATTAGCATTACACACAGACACATTAATTTTATTCATTTGTTTATGTATGTATAGATACAGACTTAATCGCTTTTAGCATACCTGATCAGGTGGAATTTACTTAGCAGTACCTATCTGTGATGCGATGTTATATAAAGTAATTAAATGCAGTTTATGACTATTAATTTATTTTTTTATTTTTATACAATGCCCCACACTAAGAATGTCTCATATATCGTGGTGCATTAACAAACATTCAATTTCACATACACAAATTGCAAACTCAGAACAACTACCTGTAGGCCATAAAAATATTTGTTCCGTGCGGGAATCGAAGCCACGACAGGCAGCGCAGCAGTCAATTGCCCAGCCACTGCGCCAACCGTGCAGCTTTGTACAAGAAGCACCTGCTAGCTATTTCCTTTTATCTACCTAGCCTATTCCCTAACTACCTATATGAGGGTCGGCTGCTAGTCTAACTGGACACAGTTGTATACCCTTATTTCTCATGGACGTACGTATCTGATCTCCACAACCCAGTCAATAGGCAACACAATACCCCTTTTTAAGACTGGTATTCAGACTTTCTGGCTTCTGACTACCAGTAACACGTAACAGTTGAAATAGTCTTTTAAATTCAAACCTACGAGTATCTTAAATAATTTGAATGCTCTTGTATTATGACAGAATGTGTCCCGTACTAAAATATGTGTAACAGTTTTGTTTGTTGTTGTGAGTTGCGCAGTGGAAACATGCTGGGCCCATAACCTGTTGAATTAACAGACGTAGCTCACTTTTTGATCACTATTTATTTAATTAATACATAAGTTAACACATAAAAAGTAGTACAAATTAACACATAGTACTTTCTATGTTTATCTTGGACATTACTGACATCGGTGAAGGAAAACATCGTGAGGAAACCTGGACTTATATAATTAATATAAGTCTGAAATCGCCAACCCGTCTTGAGCAAGCGTGGTGATTAATGCTCATGCCTTCTCTGTATGAGAAGAGGCCTTTGCCCTGCAGTGGGACAGTAATAGGCTGGTACTAAATTAACACTGTAACATATTACAGTGTTAAAATTCTGTAACAGAATAGATAGAGATAGCTTTATATATTAACCGTACAAATAACTGCACAAATAGGCGCGAAATTCAAAAATAGAACATTACGTTCAACATTTATTTTTTATTTTTCCACATTTTAAGTTACTAAAAAACAAACTTCAATATATTAAATCTAGTTATTTTGTCTTACAAAATGAAGTTGTAACGGAAAATCACGGAGTACAATTGAGTACATAGGTAAACCTGGATGGCCTTGAGGTTTCTAGGCTTACATGCTGTTGGATGTGCTATACGTACATACCTTCATTTATCAATGCATAGAGATGAATCTTGTAGGCAATTTGTTATGTAATAAATGTAGCTACATGTATTAAAATAAATTACTTGGACGATGTAACATGCGTAATGCAATTTATTTCCTACTAGCTGTGCCCGCGATTTTATCCACATGGAATTTGATTTATTTTAACCCTAATTATTTTTCTAAAACAAAAGTAGCCTTAGTTACTTTTTAGCTTCAAAATCGCCGGTGATATTCCCATCAAAATCGGTCCGGCCGTTTCGGAGTTTAACTCAAACAAACAGAAATACAAACAAACAAACATTTTTTAATTCGGTTTTTGTGTAAATTTGTATATGTATTTAGTTATAAGATGTTATTTGGGCATCACAAACAGACACTTCAATTTTGTTTATTTACTAGCTTTTGCCTTATGAAGTGGGGGGGTTAGAAAGAGACAAAAAGTAGCGTATGTCACTCTCCATCCTTTCAACTATCTCCACTTAAAAAATCACTTTAATTGCCGTGAAAGACGGACAAACAGACTCACACACTTTCCCATTTATAATATTAGTCTGGATATTTTAGATGTATGGATGAATTGATTAAAAAATACGCTCTTCAAGTAATTAATCGTTGCGGTTACCGGCTAATTGCGTTTCTGATATTGAGCGAAGGTACTGCCAAATTGTGAAATGAAGATATTTTTGCTTACGACACGGATTTTATTTCACGTATAATCTGTTTGTTTAAGAGGCATTTTTCTATCACTGGATCATGATTGGCCAGCTTTTGTCTAAACCAATTCGCAAAGTGAGAAATATTACTTTGGTAAATGTAACGCAAGATCTTAAAAACCAGTCAAACCTTCTTGAAAACCAGTTTGATTTTACTAGATCTCTGAGCTTCGCCATGTCGACAACATAATCAAAATAAGTGGTTAGATTTACTGCCATGGTACCTATAGTGACTTACGAGTTAAACGATGCATTGTGTGGCAGTACTAACCAGTACTTATTTAAGAGGAAAATATTTCCATAAACTACGTTATTCTTTATCAGTTCTCAGACAGGTTATTCATTTGAGCGTTTTATTACAAACTACTGAACTGTGCCCCGCGGTGTTACCTGCTCCTAAGGCTCTTAGTTGAATATCCTTTAACCTTCTTCAAAAATTGGGCTATCAAAGGAGAAAAAAAAAACTCAAATGAGACTGGTTGTTTCAGGGATTACCAGTTCGGTGAAAGAAACTATACAGCGCCTTTTATTAAGTTAATATGTACAGAATTACAGATGTTGTAATGTTGTTAACATGTTTACATTATCTTGTCGGACCCTCCCACACAGAAAATTTCCAGTCGTTTAGAAGGAGTTCAGTGACATACCCACGTGCAGAAAAATTATATACCTATATAAAGATGGTAAAGCTATATAATATTATATTGTAGTATAGTATAGACGAAGGAGTAAACAAGTTTCCTTTAATGTATGTAGGTTTACCTTGAGCTCTTAGAATAGGTACACAGTTATATCATAGTATCCATCTTGATTACAGGTCAGTGAAGGATAAGACCATCGCCGAGCCACGCTCTCTGATCTCTAACTCAGATGCCAAGTGTATAAAGCTATGCCTTATGTCACGGGCGCCATATTGAATGCCGAGCGTAACAAATGCAGCAAGGAATTCAAGGACACCTTTATACCCAAGGAGGATACTCTATTTTACACCTAATAATAATAAATTATTATAATAAAACAGTCGAAACTTGATTCGAATTCGAGTTCTTTTTGGTATTTGAAAGGTTTAAAACAAACTTGCGATTAGGTTTAGTTTAAACAAAGTTAGGTTCCAAATTCAAAACACATTATTGACCAGCGGGCTATAATGTAGTGCCGCCATACTTTCTGCACGAGTGAATTATCTTTTTTTTTTTATCAATTATTATCATCAATCATTACAACCCTGATAATTAGTTTTCCGACTTTCATAGTTAGAAGACTTCGAAAGTTTTGATTTAGCCAGAATATGTTATACCCAACGGTTTCAAATAAAATTAACATACCATGTTTAATGTACCGGTATTTTATTCGGTTTAAAGAGTACCTGGATGACCGAGCTTTGCTCGGATAAAACAACGTTTTCTAAAAATTAAACCTCCATCAAATAACCATCGATCTAGCTGATCGATTTATCGCCCCTGAAACCCCCTGCATAGTAAATTTCATGAAAATCGTTGGAGCGGTTTCCAAGATTCTGATTATATATAAACATAGATACATTTATACAAGAATTACTCGTAAAAAAAAAAAGAACACCACACTTCGCTTACATATTTAGAAATAAAATATAAGATAAAGTTGACATATAGTGTTTGTATTTATTTGTAACGTGTTCTTCTGGGGATTTTATGGAAATATATGTACATGCTTATAATGTTAGTTACATCATCAGGTATTTTATTATATGTATAGTTGAGCTCCCTCATAATATAGTATACCAGCCGTCGCCCGCGACTTCATCCACGTTAATGTCAATAATCGCGTATGCAGACAAAGTCGCGTATTATAAACTATCTTATGTCTTTCCCCAGGATATCTATCTCCTTGGCAAATTTCATTACGATCTGATCAGCCGTTTAGTCGTGAAAAGGTAACAAACAAACTAAGTTACTTTCGCATTTATATTATGGATTTTTCCTCCCATAGTTAGTTCTAGGTCTTCTTAATTTTATTTTCTCTCAACGTATTGTATCAAGTATAAATTTTGAAAATAACTCGTACTTGGCCGCGTTTAATTATTCTTATGAATACGGCCAAACAGTCACTTGACCTTAGTTATTTTTAACTAAAATGCAATTCTTGTGTCTTGATGACCCAGTGGATAAGGCCATGCCTGGGTAAGTGGTCCAAATTTGGGCAAGTACCAATGTGACTTTTTCAATTAATACGTACTTGAAACGCTCGGGCTATGGGGCCCGAGTACACGTCTCCTTTTCAAGGAAATTTCTCGACGACTGATCGACACTTCGCGTGACCAGAGGGTTGGATCATTCTTTGCCCAAAAAATAAGTATGGCCATTGAATACAGCCGCGATGTTATAATGATGATGTTTAATGGCTAAGTACCTACATACCCACCATGCCACGTGATTAGTCCTTAGATTTGTCTACGGACTAATCACGAGGCATGGTGGTAAGTATGCTTCGTAGCTGGCTTCTACGACATCCAAGAATTTATTTTTATTTTTTTATTATTTATTATGTGTGTGTTTAAAATAATTTTCAACTAATCTTGCTCAAAAAGTCGGTCACTGTAGCGTGATCAGAGAGGGGATAAAAAAGGCATATTTTCCTATGGGGGAAAAAGTGTTTTTCTGTATTTTTTTGTCGTTACCAACGAGCCTATAAAAAATAAAAAGTCTTTAAACCTCCATTCTATTACCGTGTATTGCGATAATTATGACTGGCTAGTATGTATAAAAAGCTTCAAGGATTATCAGTTTTTTTTTGCTTTGAATATTTTTGTTTTTATTTATGTGAATGTAGTTGCACTTTTTGTGGCTTCGTGTATATTTGCTAATCACTTCCTGAGCTTCTGTACTGGTATTTCGTGAGTATCAATTTGATTTATCGTACGATAATTGATGGAATTTATTATAGCGCTGTTCCGGTTTAGGTTTCACAAATAATATCGAGATGCATATTGATTTGCCCAACGTATTAGCCTATTGAGGAGTCCAGCAGGAAGTAATGGCTGAATAAAAGCCGCACGGGTCCATCGAAGGCTAAGCTACGCTTCCCAAAGTCAGTCTGGATGGATGACCGTTAATTACATATGGATAATCCTCTATGCCTCGGTATGCACGTTAAACCGCGGGTCCGGGCTTTCATTTGTGGATCTTTGACAGTTGTTTCGGGTGGTCAGAAGCTCGAAAGTCTGACAACCAGTCTTACCAAGTCTCTTGTTGTCCAGTTGTACTGGGTTGTGGTAGTCAGATAGGCAGACACTCCATATAAAATACTATACAGATACCACCTCATTGGTCTAGTGGTCGCAAGTACTGAGCATGAGGTTCTGGGTTCAATTCCCAGGTAACCGGGAAACCGGATAACCTTTATAAACCGGGCAAAATGTTTTTGGGGTTATCTATCTGAAATTTCCCAGTAACAGCCTGGAGCCTGGATTTGTGCCAAGATGGTGGATAGGCTCGCCTCCTATTACATGGTGAAATGTCGTGTACATCACTGCCTAACCCTCCGAAAATCAAGCGTGATGATATGTTATGTTAATTAGGGCTAATAATATTTGCCTCACGACTGTCATGGTGCATAATTCTTGACGACCGAAATGGCGCGGCGGGCGATGGTCCGCCTGCGACGCAAGAGGTTGCGGGTTCGATTCCCGCCTTGGGACAAATGTTTGTACGATCTACAAATATTTGTTCCGGGTGATCTGGGTATTTGCTATGTATAATAGAATAGAATAGAATAGAATAGAATAGAATAGAATAGAATTTTTATTTCGCAAATATGGGTAATACAGACAGGTCTTAAAATTAAGTACATAATTATAGCTCAGCCACATTTTACCAATCGGCATGCAATATTAGATTAGATTATTTATATCATTCTTATCACAATTAGGTATATCAATTTATAATTTTTGAATTATTATTTAAATCATCAAATTAATTTAAAAAAAATATGTGTAACAAAAGAAAATATATAAATTATTATCATTAGAATATTTGACATGTCATTACAATTAACAATATTATTATTACAATTCGAATGTCAAGAACCAAAATTAGAATGTCAAATATCAAAATGTAAAAAAAAAATAAAAAAATAACATAAATTTATATTAATTATAGTACCACAATCAAAACTCCCATTAGGAAAAACTTTTATCATCAAAAAAATCTTTAATTGAATAGTAACATTTTTCTAATAACAATTTAGTTAACTGTTTTTTGAATACTGAGATGGGTAATACTTTTAGATTTATTGGTAATTTATTATATATGAGAGGACCCATGGAAAAAATATTTTTTTTAAGTAAGGACGTTTTGTAACCGCCTGTATAAAGTTGACTTTTATATTGAATATAATAAAAATATCTATCTATTTAATAATGTATTGTATGAAGTATATCAGTCATCTAGTACCCATAACACAAGCTCTGCTTAGCTTGGGGTTAGATGATGCTGTGTGGATTGTCCAGCATTATTTTATTATTTATTTATATTTATATTTATAATTACATATTGATTCGCTATACTTACTTAGTACCTGTTAGCGCACCATGGCGCGAATAGATAAACCAAAGATGGAAACTTGTTGTAGACGCTAAATCTATATTTTAAGACTTGAAGAGTTGTAACTACCCCCTTTTACTGACACTTCTCACACTACACTACTCACACTTCTCCGTAGAAATGTAAGTTTTTTTCAAATGGCTGTCGCAGGTCAACCAAGGAGGCTGTTTAACTGAGCTATTTTTTAGATGCCTTAAAACAAATTATGGCCACCAGCCAGGGCTTAGAAATTTACAATAGTGTCTACGAGCTGAGGGCACCCGCGGTGGGTACGGACCTCAGCTGAGGGCGTCGCTGGGGGAGCGCAGCAAAGGGACAAGCTCGATCAGATCGAAGTGATTATATTAGACCTTTTATGAAGTTTATATGAAGCAGGAATGCAGCAAGCTAAAACGGTTGAATATCCTATGGTCCAGGCCTCCAGGGCGAAGATTAGTTACTTACATGCCTACCTATATTTCTGTGATACCATAATTATCAGTTTACAGCACCTACCTACCTTCACAAACTAATATTTTAATCGTCCTTCACATTTCAAATATGATTTGTTTATTTCCAAAGCGATGCATGTCATATTTCGACAGAGAGTTATTTTTTGAAAGTGTAATGGACACGCCTTTTTGGATGTTTGTAGGATTGAATGTGAAGATGTAGGTTATTAAATTGTCTAAGAAATTGCCCAATATTTAGCTTTTAATAGGCTAGATAAGTCTCCTCCTCAAGCTTGCGTCCGAATGGCGTTGCCCATCTTCCCATACTTACTAACTTACGTTTTTAATAATAGACAATAATAAAAAAAGAAGGAAAAGAAAGAAAAATGATTTTAGAGAGAAAACAAAGGTATATAATAATCATTTTATATCATTATTTTGTAAGTAAACATTAACCTTGATAACTTTTTTAGTATACCATGCATGTTGGACAAATAATAGCCGAGTTCCCAGCAATGGCATTCAGGAGACTGTTAGAGCTGCCCCGGACCCTCTGCAGCAGCGACACGACACGCTTACATCTGATCGCTGAGCCATCAGTGTGAGCAACAGCAAACATTATAACAATGACGTATCTCAAAAAGCAGTGCGCACGCGTCGCGCGTCGAGACTCAAGTCTTTTAATCTTGTGTTGGTTTCTTGACATCACCGTATTTCCCTTAAAACTTCTTCAAAATACCAGATAGGCATTCCAACAATGTTTCTGAGTTTTATCTTGTGCAAGACTTTGCAAGGAACCCTTCTCAAAGACTAAATATTTTGAGAAAGAGAAAGCAACTCCTATTACAAATTACTGTCCATTACCTACGTTTTCTAATATCCTTTTTAGAAATCACTGTTTAACTAGTTCCGTTCGTAATAAATTACCGTATTTAAGTATAAATTCTCACTAACCATCATTACTGCTGAAATGGACCTTTCTGGCGCAGTCGTAAGACTTACACTATACTTTTTAAAGCAAAGGTAGGTTTTATACATAAGCATGCTTTATTGAAACAACGTTTCTTTTAGTTTTTATTTTATCTGAATGGTATTCCCGTATTTTCAAGAAAGTTCTGTCAAAATATGTCTGTTTTACCTACATTTTTGACATTGATTGCCGCTGAGAGCTGAGATTGTAGCTAGATTTTGAACATTTTTAATTACGGGAGTTGGCCTACGCTTGTTTCAACCTGTTGCCAATAAAAGTTTTACGTTTTTAGTACCTACTTAATTCAAATTCTTTAACAACAACAGATCTTTTAGTACGATAAGAGAGATTCTTTAAGAACGTTATTGAATGGGGACAAAACAACAAACACTGGTATTTCTATAATATCAAATCCAAGGCTGTTGTGGGCCCATTTACATACTCGTGCAGTTTGTGCCGAATTAGATAATCGATCATTGGATCATTGGCATTTGCAGAACCTTGTTCGATTCTGCACGAATTGTATCTGTCTATTACGAAAGATAATAAAAATAATAACTCCAAAAATTTTTGAAGGCATATCTACAATAAGTATTGTAAGGATGATTTTATGAGATGGGACTTTAAAAGTAATGTTTCCTATGAATTCGGGCTAGTACATAACAGCAGCTTTCTGAGATTATCTTCTTCATCACTGATAAAAAAGCTGAACTTATAATAATAAAAATCTTTACGTCAAACATGGACACATACATGAACAGTCCCATCAATTGACATCATATGTTAATTGATGGGTTAGTAATAAAAAGTACTTCTATTCTTTAAAGAATATGAGTCTGGAATCGCCAACCCGCTTTGAATAAGCGTGCTGATTAATGCTCGTGCCTTCTCTGTATGAGAAGAGGCCTTTGCCCTGCAGTGGGACAATAAAAGCCTGGTGTTATTATTATAATTACTGACGCATGGGTCGATCGAAGGTTAAGCTAACGCTTGCTGAGGTCACTCCGTGCGTTTTAAGTATATCGAGACCCTTCCATCGGCAGTTTTTTTTTCTGTAATGACGCTAAGCTGTTATTTACGGCTGTCATTTGTAGAACTTTGACAGTCGTTATGGTAAGTCGGTAGCCCGAAGTCTGACATCGGGTTATATAGTTTTAATTTTAGTGAAGATTGTTAGACTGAAAATAGATTCTTAAAACTTCAAGAAGAATCTGTTACCTAGACTTCATTTAGTTTAAAATTGTATGTAAATTAATGAAGAGTTGATATAGGTTAGGTGCAACAAATACAACAAGTTTTTCCTTTATCGAGTAACTTAAAGAAAACACTAGTGACAAGTCGGGGTTTTAAGCTCCAAAATCCGGAAATTTTCCGCTGCATGTCCTGGTTGGCGGGTTTTTGGAAATGGCAACCCTACCCAGTCACTGGGTTGTAAAGGTTAGACAGGCAGTCGCTCCTTGTAAAGTCCTGGTATTCAGCTGCATCCGAATTGACTAGAAGCCGTTGCTAACATACTAAGGCAAAGGCTAAGCTGATGATGCTGAGTATAATAACAAAACAAAATGTTAAAAAAAATGAAGGTATGTATAAACAAACCTGACTTCAAAAAACAACCAAAAATGTAAAAACATGATGGCTTGTTTTTTTGGCGGTTGGGTTTTGTGATACCTTATCTTTTCTTATTTTCTGCATTTAAGTGAGTATAATTTTATGATCACCTTATAAAACTCTTCATTTGATACCTGACTAAATAGGTTTGATAAAATATTCGTCTTACAAAACAAGATCGGCCATTATGATTTTATAATTTTAATATACGCAATATAAGCCCAGAGAGGACTGGAAGGCTATGGGGGAGGCCTTTGCCTAACAGTGGGACAAAATAGGCTAAGAAAAAGAAAACTACGTGTCATACGTTATCAAGACGAATCAAACGAAGTAGGTATAATAACTTACTGAAAATACGTTCGCGTTTTTCGTCTCTAGATCGACACAAACAAACAAACATACATTAGGTTCAACCAACCTACCAATTATAACTTCATTTAGTGTACAGACGCCAGCACATAAAACTATCCCAACGGAACTTTTCCTAATTGAACACGAACTTATTCTTTTGTAATAAAGTTGAAAACTATCGCCTCCAATGTATTGGGACTTTTCCCAGCTTTAGGACAGAACAGGCCTGCCAGGAAGGCTGTTATTTTATTTTAGAAACTGTGACGTTCAACGAGTAAAACTTGTCGTATCGGTGAAATAATCAAAACAGGTGATGCAAATTTTCCTTGTCCGATCCCAAATGGTGTTAAAACAGAAATATTGTATGAGTAGCTTGATGTGCCTCTGTACCTACTCCTCATTCAATTCGAAGGTTTGTTTACTAAAGCAGTTACTTACAGATAACTGGTAACATTGTAACTACCGGTTAAACCGGTCTGTATTGAGCGTAACCTACAAGATTATATAACAGATTACTTTAACGAGCACTGTTAAGGTCCAGCACAGCTAATGATGTGCTAAAGCCAGCATCAGTTACGTAGGTAGTTTTGAAAAAGTAGGTACCTATTGCTGATTAATTTGCCAAAAACTAAACAAAAATTGACATCTCTTACCTATTTACCAATCATTATTTATTCAAAGCAATAAAACATAGCCCTTCTGTCACTGTGACATCCCATCAATCAAATATAGCATGAATATTGCAATGCAACCGTGTACATGCATGTCTTATATTGCAAGTACCTATTCCATAATTTATGACTTAGATTTCTCTCATGTTATTCAATTTTATTGTTAATACTAAAACATCAAAGCGCAAATAATAATAAAAGCCATAAAACAAACACAATTGTGGCAAAGACTAGAATCTAAAATCAACTAAATAAGTAAATAGCAGCATTATTGTGCATTACTTAATTTAATCACAATATAAAACTAACCATAGACGACACGGTTGGCGCAGTGGCTGAGCGATTGACTGCTGCGCTGCGTGTCGTGGGTTCAATTCCCGCACGGAACAAATATTTGTATGGCCTACAGATAGTTGTTCCGGGTCTGGCTGTTTGTGTATGTGAGTTTGAATGTTTGTAAACGCACCCACGATACAGGAGAAATTCCTAGGGTGGGGAAACGTTTATTAAAAAAAAAAACTGAATACCTAAATATATACAAAAACAAAATAAAATAAAAGGGAGGAATACTAAATAAAATGCAGATTAAGACACTCAGGCGTCAAAGTACTCCTCCGCATCTGTAAACGTGCTCTTCTGGGTACCTTTGCCATTCAAAATGGCAATGCTACAAGTCAGAAGACTGGCAGCATTGCCACGTTTGATGGTATTGCTAATAATTACCTACTGTACTTAAAAAAAATGTACATGAAAAGAAATCAAGAATCATAATAAAACAAGGTAATCGAAAAATTGATCCCCATCGCCCATTTGTTTATTGATGTTAACTTAATTTGGGCTGTTAATTAAAAGCTTGATTACGATACTGTTTATTGTAAAATTAATCAAACATTCAAGTTAATCAGTTGGTTTACAACTAGTTTTGTCCAATATGTCCTATATATCGAAGAGGTTAGATATGCGTGAGCTTAATTAATTTTTGAATAACTATCATAGTGGATACTTATTTATTACTTTTCGTAGTACAACTACTAGTAGGTATGTTTGTCTTATTGTGCCAACGCTGCAAGCTGTAGTTTTATTTAGATGTTAAAGATCTACTATCATAGTGCTATATAGCACCCGCACCCGCCTTACATAATAAAATCATATAAACAATTTAGTTCTCTTTCATGTAGGTTCTTTATTAGTTTTGAAAAAGGATCACAAGAAAACACAATTTTCCACGGAACTGGTATTAACAGCGCCATCTATGTTTATTAAATGGAAACACACAGTGCATGCAGTTCTCTTGTGTAGTACTAGATGTCGTTAGTTGTTTCATTTGTACGATTCTTTTTATTTGGGGAAAATAACAGAAACAGTGTCTCGATGCTGGGGTAGGTACTTATTGTAATGTAAATGATAAGATAGGGTAAACCGCATAGTTCCCGCCAATTTCACCAAAGTGTATACTCTGGCACAGTGTCTCCTTATCGCAACTTTGATTGTTAATAAAGATAAAGTACGACGCAGCTGCCGATCTTCTTGACGTTAAGACGTAGTTTTTTATACTTCTTCGTATGCAAAAAGCAAAACGTAATATTTGACGGCATGGTTGGCGCAGTGATTGATCAAATATTTGCATACCCTAAACAGAGTTGGTCTTAGTGTGTGTGTGTGAGTTTAAATGTTTGTAAGCGCACCCACTACACAAGAGAAGTTCCTTGTGTGGGGCAATTTTTTTTTTTCGGAAATAGGTACCTAAGGTCTTTTTGTTAAAATTATTATTGTCTGTGGTTGAAAATCTGGCGCTTGCGACAGAATACTATACTAAAAGTCTGACGTATATGATCATAACAAACTATAAATGTTCCTTCCCAAATTAATTACTTGCGTAATGATTATAATTATTGAACTTTCTCTAAACATCTAACTTCACTGGAAAACTTTCCTTATATACGTAAAATTATAGAAAACTTTCTTAAACATCTTAATTATCAGTCAATAAGTATTATTAAAGACTGTTCAGGTGAACTTTGGGTCCTTAGTTGTTGTTCAGGAATGTTTCGAACATGCTCAAGTACAGACAATGTATGGAAGCTTTTAACTATGTACCTATCTGTAGCAGGATAACTGGAGAAATTGTATTTTTCAGAAAATCCTAGGATTTATATCCAAAAGACCTAAGTACTGGGAATTAAGAAAGGTCATAGCAATATGAGCTAATGTCAGGATTTTTTCAAATAAACTAGTCTATTTAGTACGACTGGAAACTTGAATGCTGATTGCCCAATCCACGAGTCAACTCGTAACATCTGTACGTTTTGGTTGGTCAAAATATGGCTGGAATGTTACTCGCAACCAATCATTGCGACTATTATCCTCGTTGTTTAAGACTAAACTAAGATAAGGTGGTTTATTGAAAACAATAATAGCACGTATGATGACCAAAATCTTTTTAGTTTCCAATTGGAAACTAAAAAGATTTTGGTCATCATACGTGCTATTATTGTATCATATGATCTGGAATTTTGAAAATTTTAGGATTTTTCCAACTATCCTGCGACATTATCTATTCATTATTATAAGTTTGTACAATGTTGAAGGTATGTGAAGCAGGATTAGTAAATAAATTCCGCACATGTTTAAGGAAATTTTGCTGTTTTTGATGTTTTATAAGTTGATAAGAAGGTATGGTTACATTATCCATGGGGTGAGCGATGCGAAACTGATCACATCAATGGTATTCGTTTTTACCCAACTGCCCTGTGTTTGCACACAGCAAGACAACAAGCTTCTTATTCCATTGAAAATTGATTGTTGTGCAGGAAATTATCCTGGAAATACACTGAATGTGGGATACTGTACCTAAAATCCATCATAGAAAGATAGTATCTCGCTTTTATACCTGATATTTACGCCCAAATTTTACTAGTTATATATTAAAACCAAACTCCGTCAGGATTTTTGCCAAGTTTAAAAGACATTTTCAATTTGTTAGTATATTATGAGAATATTTTTGGTACGAATAATAAACAGACTATTATCAAAAAAACCTTCAATTTTATTTTAAAGCTTATGCAATAAAACAAACACTTAACAGTCTGCCGGTTCTGTCAAAATCTTCCCGCATAAAATCAGGTGAAGTCATGTGTAGCGTATGGGTGGACGCTCACTTTGCCGTCACCACACCTATATTTTCACAGCAGGATCTTTACAGAAGAGAGAGGTCCTCATAGTTCTTCCCGTGCTTCATCTCCTACAACACCATCGACTGCCATCTGGGAATACTTCTCCAAGAATTCTTCCCAGAACTTCTTCCGCTCTCCGAGAGGGTTGGTCTTCATGCGAAGCTGCTTCGTGACGTGGAGGTAGTCGGTGTCAGTTTCTTTGCTCATCGGCTTCCAGGTGAAGCCTTTTAGAACTTTATCGTCTTTTGAAGGTGTGGGGTTCCTGAAATTAGAATTCTGGGTCAGTTTTCATTTGTCGTTACGGGTAGTCAGAAGCCCGAAATTCTGACAACCAGTCTTGCTAAGGGGTTACGTGTTTTCCAGTAATTGGATTGTGAAGTCCAGATTGGCAGTCGCTTCATGTAAAATACTGGTATTCAGCTGCATGTGGTAAGCCTGGAACCCGACCCAATATAGTTGGAAAAAGGCTAGGCAGATGATGATGATGGTTAGTTATCATCTAAGAGTTACAGGATAGAGTAGAATGTAGACAAAGACGTGAGGGTGATTCAAGAAAATGAATGTTTATGGTGTGAAGAACTAGGGTGTTAGAGACGTTTATAAGCTAAAGTTTTACTAAGTTGATTTTTTAACTGAGAAGATTTGGTAAAATGGTTCTTACTTAGACAAATATAATACACATGCTCGTACATAATATTATGTATGCATCTATAATACCTTGTACCTGTAATATCCGTGTATCTATTCATACACAAAATATTTTGAGGTTATTTTTTTTTAATTTTAAAATTAAAACAAAAAAGAATCCTTTCCTTAGTCCTTTAGTGAAAGGTGTTCGTATTCATGAGTACTATGAACTCTTATAATATTTCGTTAACCTCATATGTATAAGACAAATCGTGTATTTACTTTTTACGTTAGTAAGTTTTGTCGTCGGATGCGATGTGAAGATTTAATTATAACTAGGGGGTCGCCCATTGGTCGAAATTTGTCCATTTTGGCTTTACGCACTACTTCTCCTTATAAACTTTAACTTTGCCAATTCTTGCATTAGAAGCGTGTTATATGTGCATGTATGAAAGTGATACAATGATTACTCTTCACGTATTAATAACAAGATTAAGAATAACTTCCCTTTAACGTTTATGCTATGTATTTCGATGATCAAAGTCTTTGTAAGATGTAGAAGACTGTTACTGACATGTAACGATATCGTAAAGGTAATTAATTTTATATGACACTAGTACTTCGCGCGCGTCTTCGTCTGCTTGGATTTTTTCCCTTAGGACTTTGACATACTCTTCAAACTTTAGCGTAGTTTAAAAAATAAAATTTGGTCTATGTTACTCGCTGATAATTAGCTTTCTTTACATAGTTTTTAAAATTGGTTAAGTAGTTTTTGAGTGTATCCATTTACAAACAAACACACAAAACTTCCCTGTTCATAATGTTTGTTTAGGCAACGTAAAATCACGCCTGTTTTTCTCAAAAGGGTTAGGTAGATGTGTATATATAGGTAGGTTAAGTACACCCGCAATTCGCCGGTTATGCTTTAGACCCGTATGTAATAGGGGGCGAACTTATTGCCATCACACAACTCCATGCTTCGGGCTGCTTTTGGCAGTTCCAGACAAAAAAAACCATAACGAACCTAGGACATGACCTAACCTGACATGCATAAAACTAGCGCTTGTAATTCCTTGTATTTCATTCATGAAGAATAATTAGAGTTTATTTATTGTAAGGCTTTCTAATAGATAATAAATAAATAAATATTGCTGGACAATCCACACAGCATCATCTAGCTCCAAGCTAAGCAGAGCTTGTGTTATGGGTACTAGATGACTGATATACTTAATACAATACATTACATAGATAGATATTTTTTATTATACATAGCAAATACCCAGAACACCCGGAACAAATATTTTTAGATCGTACAAACATTTGTCCCAAGGCGGGAATCGAACCCGCAACCTCTTGGGTTGCAGGCGGACCTTCGCCCACCGCGCCACATCGGTCGTCGGTCGGTCGTAGATTAAAATTTGGATTTCTCCTGCAACCAACCTATAAATAGTACTTTATCTACACAACACATTTAAACGTACCTCGTTTTGGCGAAGTTGCTCCACAGGCGAACCATCTTCTT
Organism: Phlogophora meticulosa; assembly: GCA_905147745.2. Classification (NCBI taxonomy): domain Eukaryota; kingdom Metazoa; phylum Arthropoda; class Insecta; order Lepidoptera; family Noctuidae; genus Phlogophora; species Phlogophora meticulosa. Next base: position 4,969,555 of record LR990534.1, read on the forward strand.
CATCACTTTGACCTCATTATGTTCACTTGGCAGACTCAGAATCTGATCATAACTCTTCTTGATACGAGAACATACTTGTAAGTAACACAATTCATCACCGACGGTAGCGCCATGGTGGCCCATACTGGCCCTTGCCTTGGACATCATCAACTGACTGTTTTCATTCCACTGTCCTCTGAAGTCAAACATATAGTAAAAGACATCAGACGACAGACTGGCCGCTAGTTTTTGAGCAGCTGTATCTATAGCATAGTTCTGAAAGACATCGGCCACGTATACAGCATATTCCAGAATGTTCGAGTAATGAAGCGCTTTATCTTCCAAATAAAAGTTCACAATATCTCTGCCAGCTTCTATGTATTTAGCATTTCCTCTAACGAATCTAAAATTGGTCCTTAAAGGAAGCTTTACGATGTTCTTTTCGATGTCATCAGTCACGAGTTTCGGTTCAAATATTAAATAAGATACTGAATCCAAGCCCTCTCTAGAATTGAAACCAATTATCACAGGAACGTCATTGACAATTTTTCCATTTTCTGGTAATTTTGTAAGAACCGCTTCTTCGATATCATCTTCAATAGTCGGTGCGAAAGGAAACGAACCTATCTGATATTTGTCGATCGATTCACCATCTAATGTATCAATTTCGGCGAGCAAAATTTTTTCAGCATCCAACTTCTGCAGCTCTTCCAACAACTCTTTACTATCAGCTGCTGTTACGTTCAAAGCTCCACCGAGTTGGAATGCCTTCTTCTTGAGATCTCTAGAGAAATACATGGCTTCCAAAGAAGTTCCACTTTGAAGTATTGCACCAGAGAATAGACCCTTGGCTTTAGCTGAATACAGTAACATATCAGCTAGTGCCGCTCCACCGCGACTTCCCATCAGTGTTACCCTAGTGGGATCACCACCAAATTGTTTTATATTATCTTTAATCCATTCCAATCCTAAAATGAAGTCTCTCAAACCATTATTGCCTTTAATAACACCATCTTCAGTCGTTAAGTATCCGAGAATGGCAAGTCGATGGCTAATGGTGACGACGACAACACCTTCTTCAACTAAGAAGTCAGGAGAATAAGTGTCGGTGCCATTGAACCAGGTCCTGAATTGATCGTTGTAGTCAAAAACTATAACTGGGGCATTTCCTTTGACGTCGGGTGTGAAGACGCTGACGTAGAGGCAGTCTTCGGAGCCGGAGATACCAAAAGGTTCTTTGTTTCGCATACCTGAGCTAAACTGCATGCATGTTGGCTTGTTCTCAAAGGCTTCCAGGTTGCCATTCCAACCATTGTGCGGTTTTGGGGGCTGAAAAAATAATGAAACAAATTTTACAATATATGAATATTTTAAATTCTCCATTCTGAGTCAATTACGAAAAGTTGTAAAGTTTTAACCATTCAATAATATTTGAATAACCTAAATTGCGTTCCTAAAGAAAATCTTTCTTCAATTAAAATTAACTTCGAAAATCTTTTCCCACCTCTGAAAACAATGACATCCGTTTCCTTAGTATAATAAACCCCAAAACCTTTCTCTTCTTTACTTTCCATTTCAACTATAAATCAAAGAGAGTCGTTTAAATATTTAACTGTTTTCACAGGTTTGGTTACCCTAAATACTTTGTAAATACCTTTACAGGCTTTGGACTCACCTGAAATCTTAATTCTCCTGTAGGTATTTCCGCAAAAGGTATACCTTTGAATGTATAAAAATCTTGCTTTAAAAGTATAGTTTTTTCTACTTTACCCAAAACAACACCTTGTTTTAAACTAATCTCAACATTTCCATCACAGAAACACTGTTTTGTAATAAATATTGTGAAGAAAATTGTTAAAGTTTTCATTTTTGTTTTTAGATTTAAAGTAATGTTTATCAATTTATTATTATAATAAGTATTCACACATTGTGTGTGTGTACGACTAGTTAACTCAGACTGCAGATAACAAAGGAGTACGTGTTCTTTGTATTATCGTTTGTAGATAATTAGTTTTATCCAAAATAACGATTATCAGGATTTTACTTGGATATTCCGCTAATTTAAACCGTAGGCTATGTTTGAGGTAAAACATTACGTCGATAACGATCGTGACGTAACCTTACAACTTGGTGATTTTAATAATATAATATCACGCTTCATTCTACAAAGGGTTAGGCAGAGATTGAAGACCTACAGTACACCAACATTTCGCGTATTACATTTAAGTCCCATGTCATAAAGGGCGAGCATATTGTCATTTACCGGGCACAAATTAAGATTCTGGGATGTTACTAAGAAAATATACATATATGGGAAACCTCTATGACACTTAACCCGACTCGGAAATCGAAGGAAAGACCTCATGTAGTGTTGTAGTATGGCTTAGTAGCAGCGCTTGTAACCACTAAACCAACGAGGCAGACAAACTATTGCAATTTATAATTTGCTAATGCTTTTTCTTGGTATCTTCATTCTCTTGAATTATAACTTCGTTGCTCTACAGATACTAGCCGCTGACTGCAAATTAGTTCATCGTAAGTATATACATTAATGTATCTATCTCTATGCATATAATTAGTTTTCTAGGCAGTACTTGACCAATATACATTTTCTTTGAGAATATTTGAAATCAATCACTAACTGGCTAAATGTGGGTGTACTTTAGGCACACCTCTGCTCAATCCTTCAGGGATTACAGGCGTAATGTTATGTTATGTTACCTGGCAGCTAGGTAACATAATACTACAATACATAACACTACAATAAGGGATCATAAAAATGTTTTACTTTAATTGTATTTTCAACGAATTCTTTTCTTAATAAAAGGTATAATAAAACGGAACATAAAGTTCAAATAATTTATTTTCAACATTATTATTTACAAAAATAAAAACTATTTCACTATTCAGAGTTCATCCTTCACATCTTTGACAACCCCATTGACGGCTAAAGCCTTGTACTTTGCGAGGAAGTTATCCCAGAACTTGATTCTGTCTTCGTGAAGATTCTTCTTCATTTGAAGTTCATCACTGATGACCAGGCAATCCTTGTTCGCTTTAGTAGCTGGAGTCCAAGTGAAGTCACTGCCTTCGGGCGTGGGATTGCTGAGAAAAACAAAATTGGTTGATATTATTTAAATGGAGGAGTCGATTTACTTGGAACATGGTTATAAATGTACCTTAACTTGTCGATGACCCATTTAAACGTGTTGTTAACTTTAGTCAAGTAGTAATGCTTATAAATAGTTAGTTAATAAATAATTAAGTCAACTAAGTAAGTTTAATAAAAATGTAAATACGAGTAACTTTTTTTATGTCTCCATAGAGATATAGCGAGTTTTTTTCTTTAAATGTATGCAGCACTATTCGTTCTAAGAATTTGTACATTTTATCATAATGATGTGTATATTAATTATATGCACTTTTAACTTGAAATAAAAATCTGTATTTACGAAAAGTAGTCAAGAAAACACTGACTAATAGATTGATTAAAGCATCCTCTTGTTTTCTTTTAAACTTACCCAGATTTGGCAAAGTTTGTCCATAGCTTTACCATGTTCCTTATGACTTTCAATTCTTCAGTGTCTTCATCTTCTAATACTTTATTATAAAGCTTCTTAATTGGTTTGCAAATGAAGAGATAGCAAAGTTCGTCGCCATTGGCGGCTCCCCATGTCCCCTCCATAGTCAACGAACCCTCTACGATCTTATTCTTCCTCATATTAAGTTCTCCACTATAGTCAAATGTGTAATAATAAACTGACGAACTAGACTCGTTCACATACTTCCTCACTGCGTAATCTATAGGGTAAAAACTCATCGCATCAGCAGTATATGTCAGATATTCTCCAGGTTTGCTTATCTTCACGTAACCTTCATCAAAATAGAATTCTTTCACTTCTTCGATGGCACGAAAGTAGATATTGGAGTTCAATTCGAAATGGAAACCAGCTCTAATAGGAATCACCAAGAGGAAATCTCTATCAGCGAATGTGAGGTACTGAGGTTTACGAAGGAAACGTTCGTTGATTTCGATACCTTCTCTAGAATTGTAACCAATCATGATTGGTATATCTATGTCAATAGGGCCTTCGTCAGGTAGATGAGTGATGATTGCATCAGGATGATCTGGTTCAACTACAGGTCCAAAGGGTACTGTCGCCATCTGTATTCTTCTACCCTCATCGGCGTCAACAGAAACTGCATCTTGTTCAACGATTTCCATTGAAGAGAAAGATGATAGCTCAGCGAGTAGATTAGTGCTCGTTACCGCTGTTTTTTCTAGTACCTTGGCTAATGCTGTCGCCTTTTCTTTTGGGTTCATTGGCATATAAATGGGATTCCACGCTGTTCCACTCTGTAATATTGCTTTACTGAATAGGCCTTTAGCCTTCTGTGAACTTAGCAAAATATCAACCAGGGCTGCTCCTCCCTCAACTCCCATTAAAGTTACCCTGTATGGGTCTCCACCAAACTTGTCAACGTTTTGTTGCAGCCATTTTAGAGCCAAAATCACATCTCTAATTCCATTATTTCCTGGTAGTTTTTCATCGTCAAAAGCTAGAAAACCTATAGATCCGACTCTGTGACTGATTGTGACTAGCACCACGTCTTCTTTGACAATAAAATCAGGACCAAAGTCTCTGGATGCATTGTGTGTTACTTTAAAATGTTCATTGTATAGGAACACTATCACAGGCATGCTCAGTTCTTCATCGCTTGGAAGTTTTGGAGTGTGTACGCTTAGAGTTAAGCAATCGTCTTGACCACTGAAACCATATTTTTTTAAGGGCCTTACTGGGAGATTCATTTGAGAGCATGGTTTTCTTTCCTTCTTGGCTTCTAGAACATCAGTCCATCCTTCGTGTGGTTGCGGAGCCTGAAATATACAATTTATAAATACTCATTTTTTAACTTTTGAAAACGTTGCCCCACACTAGGAATTTCTCCAGTATCGTGGGTGCGTTTAAAACATTTAAACTCACATACACAAACAGTCAGACCCGGAACAACTACGTGTAGGCCATACAGACATTTGGCCGTGCGGGGATCGAACCTGCTGCGTCGCAGCAGCCAATCGCTCAGCCACTGCGCCAACCGTGTCGTCATAAAATATAAATGCTATTACATGTCTAGTTATTTGTTTAGTGGTCTTGTTAAATGTTCTAAACCAAGAGGTCGTCCAATATACAAGATAATTCAGATTTTCACTTGTGTTTTGTGCGTTTATTCATCGGCAGAAAACTATGATAGAAACTGAATGAGCTAAGTTTTGATGTCAATATCGGAAAATAAAATAGTGAGAGACTATCCGACGGAGCGACGTCAGTAAATACTATTATAACTTTGCAGATATGGTTCCAACTTTTAATATATACGAGCATAGTCGGGTGGATGCAGATACGGGGTTGTTAATATTATACTTTGATTCATCTAATGCTACAACTTATCTCATAATCCAAGCACTGTAACGGGTGCTGTTATTTGCATTTGTATTGAAAATAAAATAATAAATGTAAGAGAGAAGAAATATATATTTTCCGCAGAGTATTATCAGTTCTTAAATTCTAATTATATTATTGTAGTATAAGTTAATATATATATATATATATATACTAGCTGACCCAGCAAACGTTGTTTTGCCATAAAAATGTTTGGGGTGGACCACCCTTAACATTTAGGGGTATGAAAAATAGATGTTGGCCGATTCTCAGACCTACTCAATATGCTCACAAAATTTCATGAGAATCGGTCAAGCCGTTTCGGAGGAGTATGGGAACGAACATTGTGACACGAGAATTTTATATATAAGATATATGACTAAATGAAATATTGAAGTTAATGCCTCGTGCATTAACTAAAAGTAGGTATAACACCGAAAATTATCGGCAACTGCACGTAGTAACTTGTCGTCGTGTATTCATATATTGCAAAGAGTATATTATACCTATGTTAGGTAATGGTGCAGTACTTTTGACAGTAATTCAATCTTAACTAAACCACCATTATCTTTGATAAAAATAAATAAAACAAAACTCACCAAAAACCTTAGTTCACCAACTGGGGGCTTCCCATAAGGAATGCCCATAAAAGAATAATATTTCTCATCTTTCAATATAGATTTAACTTCTACACCGGCCACTTTCCCTGAGTTAGTATCTACTATGACGTCAGCATTTATTATTTTTATTAAAAACAATCCAAAAACTACCAAACACGGTTTTATTCCTTCCATCTTGGTTATGTTTTATTAATAGTATGTTTGTTTGAGTACACAATCACACATGGCTGGTTGGATTGACGTGTCCTGAAGATAAATGGTTACTAATCTTGGGTTTAACACTAAGTATTTATTATCTAGTGTACGATAAATAATATTATGGTGACTTAAGTACTTTGGCTGTTATCAGATTTTTTGTTGCTACTGGTAAATTTTTGTTACAAAGATAGCGATGCGTTTCATTAATGAAATGAGGAAAATTATTGGCTTTCAGGGTCGCTTCAAAACTCATTGTGGATTGGCAATTTTAGTTCATTATTAGTTCAGTTGGTCCAGTACAAAATGCGTCATTCTGTACTGGTAGTCAGACGGCCCGAAAGTCTGACAGCCAGTCTTACTAAAGGGTTTCATGTTATTCAGTAACTGGATTGTGGGCCATATGAGTCATTCGCTTTATGTAAAATACATGCATTCAGATGCATGCGATAACACTGTAAGCCGAGCCCACATAGTGGGGAAAAGACTAAGCAGGGTATTTTTTCAGACCTTAAGAAATTGTACCTTTGAGAGGAAGAAGCAGATAAGTCTCGGTTCCTTTGATCGGACCAAGGAGAATGCAGGCAGACCAGGGAGCCACTCCCTTCAATTGATGGCCGCCAAAAAGCAGGCTGTCTGGCTGTCTAAGCAGCAGCTGCGCACCGTACCGGCCATGGTTCATTTAATTAAAATAATAAGTTTTTAGTAAAAATAATACTATTCCTATTATAAAACATCATCATCATCATCCTCTTGCCCTTATCCCAATTTCATTTGGGGTCGGCGCAGCATGTCTTCTTCTTCCATACATCTCTATTTCCCGTCATCTCAGAAGTCACCTCCTTCTTAGCCATATCAACTTTCACACAATCCATCCATCGTTTCCTGGGTCTCTACTCTTGTAACCCTCTACATTCATACTCAACACTTTCCTCACAACATGATCCTCATTCCTTCGCATCACGTGTCCATACCATGACAGCCGATTTCCACACAACTTCTCTGTCACAGGCGCCACTTTCAGACTTCCTCTTATATACTCATTTCTTATTCTATCCATTCGCATGAACATAAAATATGCAAGAATGAGATCGTGGGTTCGTTTCCCGAGTCGAGCAATGCGTTATTGGAATTTTTCATTAGGTATAAATCAGTAGCATCCCGGAGTCTGGATGTATGCCCGGTTGATGGAAATAGACTCAACCCCTATAACATGGAACTAAAACATAACTGGTGAAATGTATGTGTACTGCAAGTACACTTCTGCCTGAGCCTTCAGGGAATACAGGTATGATGTTATATCACATAAAATATGAAAGAGAAAATTACAATAGGACATAAATATACTTTATAAATAATAATACCAGCCTGTTACTGTCCCTCTGCAGGGCAAAGGCCTCTTCTCATACAGAGAAGGCACGACCATTAATCACCACGCTTGCTCAAGACGGGTTGCCGATTTCAGACTTACATTAATTATAAGTCCAGGTTACCTCACGATATTTTCCTTCACCGATGTCAGTGATATCCAAGATAAACTTGGAAGAACAAATGAATTGAAAAAAAAACACATTGGTACTTGCCCAGGTTTGAACCCATAACCTCGTGCACAAGAGGCAAGGCCTAAAACACTGGGTCAACATGACATAAATATACTTGTAATCATGTAACAACGGACTGTTATATTTCTATGATATTTTAGGAGAGAGCGATGTTTGTTCACTTTTTTGAAAGAAGATATTTTATGTTTTTGGACGAAAAACACAAACCAAATGTAACACAGAAAATTGTTGGCTATAGGAAACGACAAGGTTAATCTCCAGTGAGGCCCATCAAAATTAAATGGATTTCCGTCCACTGAAAAATTGAAGCCGACCAATTTTATGAAGATTCTTTTTCTAATACCGTTATATTTTTCATCTTTTTTTTTCATAACGATCGTCTTATTAGTATTATACTTCTGAGATGATCTTCGTTCCCGTAATTTCCGCTCCAATAAGTCTTTCGGTGGATACTCAAAGGGATCGGAGCCACCATGATCTTAGGTTGAAAGCCAAAGTAATGTTTATGAATAATATAAATTTCGGTAGAGAATTATTTTTTTTAAATACGGGGAAAAATCTAGGCATTTTACGAGTATTTCCAGCTGGGTGCCCGATGGAATTATCCATCCAGAAAAATGACAATAATACCAGTTAGTGTTTACCTAAACTGATCTTAGAAAACTTTATTCTAAAGATTCTATATTCAGCAGTATCCCCGTAAAACTCGGGTGAAGTGACCGATAAGATGAGATAGTAGATGAATTGACAAAAATTGAAAACAGTACGCTGAGATGGTTTGGTCACTTTGATTTACACACACGCTACCGGTGAGCGTGTATGACCCCAAAGGGAGTTTGTTAGGCTCGTAGCAGATGCTGTAGTTTCTGCCTACCCCCATGGGAAAAATAAAATAAATAATAATGCTGGACAATCCACACAGCATCATCTAGCCCCAAGATAAGCAGAGCTTGTGTTATGGGTACTAGATGACTGATATACTTAATACAATTCATTACATATGTAGATAGATATTTTTTTTTGTATACATAGCAAATACCCAGAACACCCGGAACAAATATTTGTAGATCGTACAAACATTTGTCCCAAGGCGGGAATCGAACCCGCAACCTCCTGAGTCGCAGGTGGACCTTCGTTCGCCGCGCCACATAGGTCGTCATAGAATTTGTATGCTAATGACATTGATCATTTAATATTATTTTACTTAAACATTATCCAGGACAGTCTAGGACACAAAAAAATCCTGGAAAAACAGGACAGTGGGCAACTCTAGATTACGATACCTATTACTTATAACAATCACTTTCAAGTATACATCTAATCAGTTCTAAATGCAGAGGCAAAAAAAGAAATCTACTTAAGTAATTGATTCCTGCTCGTTTCCCGTGGGTGGTAAAAAACCAAAGCACCTACATTGCTTTTACAGTTTTACCGGACTTATTTAGAGTGGCTATTACCCACTGCTCCAGCTTTACATTTCCAGTTTATGCTGATCTCTCATTGTATAGGATTTCCATACAAGGAGAGGTCAGCTTATACTGGAAATTTGAGCTTGATATGTAGTCGTATGTACCAGGAACGTAGGTCACGTTCAGCAGGTATCGGGTTAAAGGATCGTAAAACAACGTAACTACTGGCTGGTTGAACTGCTTTTCTACCTGAATATATAGTAGAACAGTTTAACTTTTAAAAATAGTGTTTTAAAATACCTATTAATCTTGTAAAGCTTCTCTGTAAAATTAGTTTCGAATTTCGAACATTACAGCTCATTTGTTTCTATATGAAGTCTCACCCTGATTGTAGCGAGTTGCCACTATTAAAAAGACCGTTACTATTTACAAAAATAAGGGGCTTTATTAAAACAGCCGCCCGGGTTGATCGAAGGTTAAGCTACGCTTGCAGAGGTTAGTCTGTGGCTGGGTGACCGTTCGTAACATATCGAGACTCGTCCATGCCTGGCAAAACACGTTAAGCCGTTGGTTCCTTACTGTCATTTGCAGACCTTTGACAGTCGATACGGGTAGTCAGAAGACCTTAAAGTCTGACAACCAGTCTTACCAAGGGGTATCGTGTTGCCCAGTAACTGGGTTGTGGAGGTCAGATAGGCAGTCGCTCCATGTAATATACTGGTATTCGCTTGCATCAGGTTAAACTGGGAGCCAACCCCAACATATTTGGGAAAAGGCTATCCAGATGATGATGATGACATTCATAAATTAAATTAAATGTATGAGGTAAATATGTAATAAAGGATTTTCGTATTTCATTACAAAATATGTTAAGCTCAGTTTCAAATTGCGATGTAGATCCTATAAAGGGACCGTTCTTAAAGAAAATATATTATATGCTATTGGATGCACTGGGATCTAATCCCTATTCCTTAATCGTTTCCACATTACTGAGCTTTCGCTAAGGCCAATGAAGCAAACAAAATCGAGATCAAGAGAAACAGGCAATATCGAATTATTAACAAAATAAACCAATACTTTTAAACAAATAATATTGAAGTATCCGTTTGTAATATCTAAATAACAGTCTGTTTCTAAATGAATTGTAGGGCAAAATATCAGCTTCTTACTAACAGCATATAAAAGTGTTTACGGTACTTATACCAAATAAAACATTTTAATAATGTTGTCTGCTTTTTGTTCCGGCTATTTTACGTTAAAACTGGACCGATTTGAACGGGATTTCACGACTGGACTGATTTTAATTTTGCAAAAAAAATAAAACAATGATATTCTGCGCGAACAAGGTCGCGACTAACAGCTAGTAGGTAATATTATGTACAGCCGCCAGTACGTCAAGCCATCCCAAACTGTCATATTTTCCTATTTGAATATATATTTTTTTTTAATTTGAAAGATTGGGGTACTTGATGTGCTGGCCAGTATAATTTTGGTATACAACTGAATTAAAACTACACCTTAGCATCATAATTCATCCTTTTTATTATCAGATTCAGTGACAACGCCATCTACGGCCAAACGTTCCCATTTATCTATAAATTGGTCCCAGAAATTGAACCTACGTTTGTACAAATCCTTCTTTATATTCATGTGTTGGTCAATGTGTAGATATTCCTTGGTATCGAGGGTGTACGGTGGCCATTGCAGGCCTTCAAGATCTTCATCGTTTTCTGGTGTTGGGTTCCTGTAATAAGATGAATTAGAATTGACTACTTATTTACGTCTAAGTATTATCATCGTACATAGATACCGTTCTGTTTAATACTAGCTTTACGTTCATCCGTCGTTTAAGTTTGATTTTTTGTAGTAAAGCATATAAGAATAAGAATAATTTATTTATAAAAGTATTACAAAAATGTACATTTAAGTGCAGTAGTGTTATTTCTAAAACAATGGTATAATTAATGCATAATAGTAAACTATAACTGAAAATATATTTAACAGTTGCAAGAAACGATAATGTGGAATTCACAAACGATTGCTAGCGACCTATATGTGATCACATAGGATATAAAAAAAAAAACAACTAAATATCACTATGAAACTTCAACCAGTGTAACCAGAGAAAGATTTATCATACATTTTTCTAGGCTTAAGATTTCCATTAATTTAGTTAGGATTGAAAATTCATTTGAATATAAATATAGTTACTGCAGTTGACTTAACAAACATTTGAACTTACTCGTATTTGGCAAAATTCGTCCACATTTTGATCATTTTCTTCTGAACTATCTTCTCCTCCGGTACATTTTTCTCCAGCTTCAAATACTCATCTACTAAACTGGGGCATTTGAATAGGTAGCACATTTCATCCCCAGTAGCTGTTCCCCATGTCCCCTCCTCCATTGTTGCATGTTTCATCAAATTCCTTTTGTTTTCATTCAGATCGCTGACGTAATCGAAATGGTAATAATATACTGGTCTGGATGACCTTTCAGAGTATACTCTTGCAGTATAATCCACAACGTAACTCGTCAATGCATCTCCCATATAGGTCACGAGGTCCGGAACAGTTTTTGTATTAATAACACCATTCTTGAAATAAAAATCTGTGATTTCTTTAGCAGCCTCATCGTAAACATCTTTTACGGGATCCAATTTGAATTTCAATCGTCTAGGTAGTAGAATCGGAAAGTCTTTTCTAAGGAAACCCACGTATCTTGGTTCAATGAGATACTGTATCATAGCATCCATGCCTTCTCTGGAGTTAGAACCCATCATGATGGGGATATCAATCTTGTCTGTGGAATCCTCTGGGTATTTTGTTACCAGGCCATCTGGTTGTTTTTCAACAATCGGACCGAAAGCAATTACACTCTTTTGTGTATGTTTAAAATAATCATCAGGACTCGCATGCAAATCTCTAGAAAGCAATAAGGACGCGGGAATATCTCGTAAGTCATTTAAGAGCTTAACATCGCTGCTTGAAGTTATATTCATTAACTCTCCAAGTTTAAACGCCCTGTCTCTGACATTCTCTTGCAAGTATGCTGAAGACCAAGATGTACCACTATGTAATATAGCAGCTCTAAACAGGTGATTAGCCTTTGAGTGTATAAGTAGATCAATACCCGCTGCACCTCCTTGGAGTCCCATTAGAGTAACTCTATTTGCATCACCACCAAACTGTTCTATATTATCTCTGACCCACTCCAAGCCTTCTACTATGTCTTTTAAACCTGTATTTCCAGGTAAAATTTCATTTTCTAATGACAGAAATCCAATCGCCGATAACCGATGGCTTAGCGTTACTATTATGACGTCCTCTTCTATGAAGAAATCTGGAGCATAATCCTTGGATTTGTTATAAGAATTGATGAAATGATCATTGACTAACAATACGATTACTGCTCGTTCTGCGTTGTCTATGGCTGGTGTGAATATGTCAAGGTATAAGCAGTCTTCGACCCCGTATATGCCGTGAGGCTGACCTTTCTTCACATCATTGTTGTATTGAATGCAAGCGGGTTTTTCTTTGGTCGTTTTGAGCGTTGCGTCCCAAGGGTCGGCGGATTCAGGTGGCTGGAAAATATAAAATACGTTAATGTTATATTTATTTAGTCCAATTAAATCTTTTTTGATGGTGTATTCAAGACTGTCGTTTGAAGGAAAACGTACCTTCTATTGATAAAGAAACACGGTTTCGTGATGACCAGATGGATTAACGTAAACGAAGCAAAAGGAGTATGTAAGGATCGTAGCAGGAGGCGTTCTGTAGTTTCTACCTACCCCTATACTCCCTAGTAAAAAGGCGTGTGTTTATGTATGATTTCGTAATTTTATATTTTTTTTATTTATTTACGGGTAAGTAGTGTAACATACTTGTCATATAAAAATGTTTAAGCAATAAAATTACAGTAGAGTATAGTATAGGGATTTCTGCTGGAACCGTTTCAAGGATTCGAGCCAAACGATCAAACGTAGAGTAGGACCTCTGACCAGGTGGGATGACTATCTGCGAAAATCTGCAGGCACATGCTGGATGCGGCAAGCTGAAGACAGGGCGCTATGGCGCTCATTAGGAGAGAGCTATGTCCAGCAGTGGACCAATATAGCCTGATGATGATGTGATTATTTTACTATGACTTAAACTTAACTGGCAAAAAATCGGGGTATATAAGCGTGGTGTTATGCTATTATGTGACTATTTTACTCACCATAAATCTTAAATCACCGACAGGAGGAGCAGCATATGGTATTCCCATAAACCCGAAATACTCCTCATTCTTTAAAAGAGTCTTCAATACTTTCCCTATAATTGGTCCATGGGTTGTTTCTACTACCGGGCTCTCCTTAGACACAATAAAACTCACACATATTACAAGAGAAATAAAAATATGAATTATTTTAAAATACATTTTGTTAAGATTGTCATTCCAACCTGCATATCTTTTGATGGATCGAATATAACTAAACCTCACCTGAAAATTGATAGCGGATTATCGGACCACGTATTTATCTTTATTGGCTATAAATTACCGGTAATTTGGAATTGGTGAGAACATATAGTTTCTTGTGACCTATATGAAACTATATGTTCTCACCAATTCCAAAATCTATGCCAGCTGCAGCCAAAGATATTGTGACGAAACCAAACCTTTAATTTCTTCAGGTCTAGATCCTAAATCCTATGAGAAATCTCCTAATAATTTTCCTTTACTAATTAGTAACATGATGTTCAATTATTTTTAGAAGTGTATGTCATATATTAAATAAGCTAATATAAGTGCCATTCTTAAAATATGTCACCATCGCTGTCAATAGAAAAAGTGCTCAAAAGAATGCCTACATTACGGCTATGCTGATTCTTTGGCAAAAAACGTTACAAAGGGTACTAAAACAGCTGACACCCCGGCAAGAGCATGACGGATGGTGTCATTGACACTGGCTTGCCGTGCTATCCGAGTTACGCTTTTAATTCAGGATAGGGTGTCCTATGCAATCGTCTTTCTTTACTGTTATGTTAAACAAAAACGTGCCATGCTTAAGACAAGAAACAAATGAACAAATAAACTTGAAGAGGCCTTGAAAACTCAATTGTGCAGGCAACAGTGCGGTTCTTTCCTCAAAAGACCGTCCATCTATCTGCATAGTTCTTCTGATCTAATTAAGATAATTGGATGGAGTCTGGACTTTAAAAATGACTGTGACTTTGGGGTTTGTTTCGATGTTTCTGCTCAGACTAGTCATCTTGGAATCATCGACCTAATTTAGTTCTACTTTGATTATTTTATTTTATGGCTTGTACGTGTTTTAAAAACCGATTTCCAGAAATAAATATGAATTATCATTAAAGTAACCTTCGGATTAACCATTAATGCGTTGAATGAAAATGTCAGCATGGCCATTTATAACATATTCACATATTTTGAAAACATGTTCACGGTTTTTAATAATGTTTTCAATGACGTGTTTTTAAAACTCACTCCCATTTCGTACAGTGATAATGTTTAGTAGTACTTGGTCATTCAATGCGAATTTGATTTTATTGTTAACCAAATTATTATGAGTTTTTATACAATTTGTCTGTGTATTATCTGTTGCATGGTTTTGTGTGGGTCAAACAGTGATGATGTGTATGTTATGAAAACAAACGGAACTAAGATTATTGGAAGAAAGTTATTCACGGTTTTCGAGAACAAACCTTATGGATCGTTTTGGAAAGTTCCGTATGCAGTACCTCCGATTGGAAACTTGAGATTTAAGGTACATTACCTGCTGTCTTTAAGCTTGTATGTAATCCTTCGTCTAATATGAAAATATTTGTAGGTAAAACCCAGTACACCCTTGAATTCACACCCTCTTCGCAGCTTATTGTGAAAGAACGTTACAGCGACTTCTGTATGTAGTATCACGGGAGTATCTCAACTAATATTAAGCAACTTTAGGCCATATTTTTGCTTCTGTTTAAATCTGATAGCTAAATGATATATACCAAATTGTTTTCAGCCACCGTCACCACTTCGCTGGCTCAATAAACCAGTGTACAACTACAGCGTTCCGTACAACGAGAACTGTGCATCTGGATCATCTGAAGACTGTTTGTATCTTTCCATTAATACTCCTATTGTCAAACACATATTCTATTTTCCTGTTATCGTCTGGATTCACGATAAAGCCCACATGCATGGCCCTGACTTCTTGATAGATGAAGATGTTCTCGTAGTTACTATCTCCTTCAGAACTTCCATTTTCGGCTTTCTTAATACTGGAGACAATTTTGCTGAAGGCAATATGGGAGTAAAGGATATTTTGACTGCCCTCAGATGGATAAGAGAAAATATTAGGTACTTTAATGGTGATTCAAATAAGGTGACTGTATTTGGTTCTGGAACAAGTGCTCCTATAGTTGCATCACTGTTACTATCTGCTGCCGGCGAAGATTTATTCAACAGAGTTATAATTCAAGATGGCAGTGCGCTCTCTCCTGCCGATTATAGAAGTTACAACTTCGAAATCGCAAACAAATTATATTGGAATCTAAATGGACCATTCGAAAAGTTCAATCGAACGAGATTGTACGAAATACTTTTTAAGAGCACTGCGAGGGAATTGTTAGTTGCTAGCCATGGTTTGTACGACAGCACGGAAATAAGAGACAATCAACGGCTTATCAATTCATTTTCCCCAACTGTCGAAGTATCAGGAAAAGGTGCTTTCATGAACAAATTTCCCTTCGAAGTATACAAGCGCAAGATTACAAATAATGCCGTTGAAGTTATGATAGGCTACACCAACTTAGATTCCCTCTACAAACTGAACGGTTTCGTGAGAAACAGGAAACTTCTAAAGTATTTAAATTATAACTTTCAGTATTTATTGCCATTTGAAGGGAAGAGAGACGAATACGGATCTAAATTGTACAGGAAGATAAGGAGGAAAATAATGGATTTCTATTTCGTTAATGGGACGATTGGGGAAAGGAGCTTGAGGAGGTACGCGAAGTACGTGTCGGACCAAGTGATTTACCCGATACTCCGTCAAGCAAGCCTGCACTCCCAAGTGTCGTGTAATAACGTTTACTTGTACCGCTTCACCTTCCAAGGGTCCTTGAACATCATGTGGAACACGTTCCTGCGCAATCTAAACCTTAGCGGAGCTACATCGGGCGATGAAATCTGTTACCAATTTAAATGTAAATCTTTGAGTGCTACGTATAATACAGCCGCGACTTTAGATGAAAGGCTCTTCATTAAGAAGATTGCGAGGTTATTGGCGAATTTCGCTAAATGCGGGTAAGGTTAATGCAGATTAAATATTTCCTCCTTTCTCTTGTTAGTGAATTTTAATTTTAATGCTTGAGGTTTTAAGCCCTTAATGCGGAGTTATTTTCTAATTGTTTTGTCAGTATACGGTTAGCTTGCTTTGATGGTATTAAAAGATTGTGAAGTTTAATGTTACCTGGTGTTGGGCACAGAGTACGGATACATCTTGGTTGGTCGTTACTGGGAACTGTTTTTCAATACTGCCCATAGAAACCGACCGTGTCGGTGGCCACTACTGTCTACTCATAGAATATGACAGCCAGTGGTAATGCCTGTGACAGCTGAAACTTGCGTTCAGCTCTTTATGCTTGTACAAGGATTACCTACTAACAATATTCATATGGCGTTAGCCATCCCTAGTCGCTGCCGGCGCTATGTTTCCGTGCTCTATCTCCGTGGCTATCATCAATATGTCGGTCAAACTGGAACTCTTCACGCTTGGCAAGGACTTAGGTACAATTTCATTAGTAAATAATACCTAATACTTGTTTGTTACTGCCCCTCTGCAGGGTAAAGGTCTCTTCTCAAGTAGAGAAGGCACGAGCAGTCGAGAATTAATCACCACGATTTATCAAGGTGGCCAGGCAATTTCAAACTTATATTAGTATTAGGTTTGGGTTTCTGCAGGGGTTTTCACCGATGTCAGTGATGTCAATAAATGAATCGTATAAGTCAGATTGGAACTTGCCAGGAATTCAGACCGCAATCTTTTTTGAACCACCAAGACAAGCTTCACTAGGATTTCACAGTATTCCATTTTGTTTATTGTCAGCATTTTCATTGGTGTTTAAAGGAGTCTCGGATTTAATGACGGCTCCTTAATCCTCCACCTTCCACCTCCCTCCTCCGCCTTGCAGATCCCTCCGCCTCCTTCCTTGTTCTTCTAAATCCTCCTTCCTATTCCTTTCTCTTCCTTTTCTCTCTAATTCCTACTCCTCCTTCCTCCTTCCTCTTCCTTCCACATCCTCATTCCTCTTCCTTCCTCCTCCTCCTCCATCCTCCTCCTCCATCCTCCTCCTTCTCTCCCTAATTCCTACTCCTCCTTCATCCTCTTCCTAGTCATCCACATTCCACCTCCCTCCTCCGCCTTGCAGATCCCTCCACCTCCTTCCTTGTTCTTCTAAATCCTCCTTCCTATTCCTTCCTCTTCCTTCTCTCTCTAATTCCTACTCCTCCTTCCTCCTTCCTCTTCCTTCCACATCCTCATTCCTCTTCCTTCTTCCTCCTCCTCCATCCTCCTCCTTCTCTCTCTAATTCCTACTCCTCCTTCATCCTCTTCCTCGTCATCCACATTCCACCTCCCTCCTCTTCCTTCCACCTCCCTCATCCTCTTTCCTCGTTCTTCAACATCCTCCTAATTCCTCCTCCTCCTTCCTCCTCTTCCTTCTTCCTCCTCCTTCCACCTTAGGCACATGGTCTGGTGATAGCTAGACATACTGAGAGGCGGTGAGCTGTCCTCGTCATTCCGTGCTCTGTGGCGTTCAGGTACTTCGTGCCGTGTTTTCACTTGGCATTTTGAAATTAAAATTTGTTTGAACAACTTTACAAAGGAGCTTATTTGTTGAATGGTTGAACCTCGTTTTGTAGCAGTCTTTTAATCAATTAAAATTTAATCTTTTTGATGATGATAGTGGTTCATTTATGTTGTACATAGAGAAGAACAGTCCAATTACTCGATGTTAAAACGGTTGATGCTCGTTTTCACTTACTGGCAGACCTACGTTGAATCTATATAAATACAAATACATATACATACATATACCTATACAAATCAATAAAATTGAAATACCTGTTTGTGATATTATTTTTTTATTAACAGTATTTTACTAAATGTGTTTGAAAGTTTATTTGGTAGTCATACCAAAAAAAAGTTTTTAAATTTTTTGCGTCTGTTTGTTCGTTTGAGGTAATCTCCGAAAGGGTTTAACCAATTTTGATGGGACTTCACTAGCAAAATGCTGATGTATTAAAGAGTAACTTAGGCTATTTTTATTGTGAAAAATAATATGAGGATACGCGAAAAGAAAATCCACATGAAATTTTGACAAATTCCACGTGGACAAAGTCGCGGGCACGATATTGAGCCTGTGCATTTAAGTAGACATCACATAGTGTCAATGACATCGATTAAATAAGTCAGAAATTGCCAACCCGCCCTGAGCAAGCGTGGTGATTAATACTCACGCCTGTTCTGTATAAGAACACGCATCTGCCTTGTCTTATAATTTTTTGGAGGTATGAGGAACAGGGTGTAAAGTTCCTCATCCACCATAGAAAAGGGAGGATCCTCCGACCAGACGGGTGTCTTGTCTGGTGGGCAACTGCCCGACGATTGTTGTCGGGCTCGTTTATATATACTCAGTCGCGTGGATAACTTTAATATCGCGATGTAGGAAACGTCGATTTAGTTCGTGTGTGGCGAGATAGATGTCGCTACATCACTCCCCTCCGAGACCGGAGGTCGATAGCTGGATGAGTCATTTTTTTTTGTGATGTTTTGCCGGGCCAGTGGAGTGTTCCAGTGAGTCGGAACCGGATGCCGCATAGTTCGCGGTGAGTCGGAACTGTCTGCGGTGATACTGCGTATAGGCTCCAGTGAGTCGTGGTGCAGTACTGCGTATTGGCTGGCTGCTAGGGTCGACCAGGAGAGGAAGTGCGTCTCTGCTTGCTGACCGGCCGAAGTGCAGCGTGCGGTGCCAAGGTTGCTGCGAAGGTTGTGGGTGATGACCAGGCATGCGCGTTCGCTGCATACTAGTGGTCAGGATACCCGTAGAAGTCGTAGTTGCTGACTGGCTGTATGACTCTCTGCTTGAAAGCTTGAGGAAGTGATGATGACGTCACGCTGAGGTAGCTCTGCTCGTAGGCTGCGCTGACGTTCATGTTAGGGGTCACCAATTTGGAGGTATGAGGAACAGGGTGTAAAGTTCCTCATCCACCATAGAAAAGGGAGGATCCTCCGACCAGACGGGTGTCTTGTCTGGTGGGCAACTGCCCGACGATTGTTGTCGGGCTCGTTTATATATACTCAGTCGCGTGGATAACTTTAATATCGCGATGTAGGAAACGTCGATTTAGTTCGTGTGTGGCGAGATAGATGTCGCTACAACTTTTTACTATTTATGGCTCTTCAAGAGTTTTTGAACCAGAAGTAAACATTAAACCAATGTTTCCTTTCAACTTTCAGGAACCCAACTCCACACTCATCAGATGACGTCCTGGAAGGATTACAATGGTTACCTCTGACTCCTGCCAAGAGTATGAGAGGACTAAACATGGGTCCTCAGCTGAAAATGATGAAAATGCCAGAAGAGAAGAGAATGGTGTTCTGGGACCAGCTCAGACATGATTTCTTTCCAGATAGAGTAATAAATGATGAACTGTAATAGAAGGTATTTCTCTAGCATATTGCACTATGTACCAACTATCCTCATCATCCTTCTAGCCTTTTCCCAACTATGTTGAGGTTCCACTCTAGACGGATGCAGCTGAATACCAGTGTTTTACATGGAGCAACAGCCTTTTGACCTCCACAACCCAGTAACTGGGTTACACGATACCCCCTAGTAAGTCTTGTGGGCTTCTGACTAATCGTCATGACTGTCAAAAATAAGCACAGCAGCCGGGACCAACTGCTGAACGTCTCACTTATTCTATATGAGCACAAGCAGAGTAATCAGCTCATTATGTAAGAACCTGTCAACAACCACCGGGCAGTAGACCCAACACACAACACCCTTCTTATCGCAGGATCCTAGAGGTTACAGTCTTTTGAAGGCCATTATCTTGGTCAGACCATGTGAGGACCATACAGATTAGTGTCTGTGGTGGTCTTTGGAGGAAAGAAACACGCAGACTGAATATCTACGATTACTTTTCAAGGCCCTGAAAATTTGGTTCAAGTCTACCACACACACACACACAAGCAACAGTCACACCATGCAGATTAGTGTCTGAGATGTTCCTTTGAAGAAAGAACCATACAGATTTGAGAGTGCACAAATTTGTCATCTTTAAAACACAGCCAACCTGATGCCAGAACCCATGCTTCTCCTCCCTATTCGTTCAGCATTAAAACCAAAGACTATAACTAGACATTACGCCAATTTTATTAGCACATGTTTATAAGCTAACGAGCGAACGCAATAAAAACCTCATCAAACCGACAGACTAATTAACAAGATAGCAGCATGTAATCGGCTAATGTAGATAGGAGAAATTTTACTAGTTAACAACTGAACTTGAACCATTTTATTAACGACTACACGTAACAGTCAGAAAATAATTGAATGTAAGTGCTCCCAAGTGACTGGTCGTTGAGTGGAGAGGTGTGTGAGTATTCACACATAGTTTCTTTTTATGTCGAGTAGAGGGAGACCAAAGAAAAGATGTATGGATTGTGTGAAAGATGATATGAATAGAAAAGAGGTGACGGCAAGTAGAGATGTATGGAAGAAGAAGACATGCTGCGCCGACCCCAAATCAATTGGGATAAGGGCAGGAGGATAATGATGAGTTTTTTTTTAAAGACAAAGGTTTTGTTATTGGTTTTATTACACACCATATAGGTTTATATTTATGTAGTATATTTTAAGAGGCACCTACAGAACACATCTCGCCAGTAATGTTTATCTCCCATGTAATAATAGACAGCGAACTTATTACCACCAATCGGGCACATATCCAGGCTCTGGACTGCTACTGAGCAGTTCCAGATGTAAAAGTACTATACCCGACCCGCGAATAGAACCCAGGACGTCATGATTAGCAGTAACTCTTGCAACCACTAGGTCAACGCACGAATATTACAACACACATACACAGGACACAAATATTTCATGCAAGAACGAAAACCAATAAATGAAGTACCTGTCTTAGTTTAAAGTATGGACGGGCCTTTTTTCTACGATAGATTCATTATTGTATGTAACTGAACCGGTTGACTATACAGGTTGGTAGGTAGACCAAAGGAAATACTTTAAGATAGTGTACTCATGAAAATGAACAGTTTTGACTATGGGGCATACCCCAAAATTTCGAAAATAATAACAGCTGTTCCCTGCATTTAAATACAGGTGTATTGGCAGTCCGCGAAATTTAAAATCAAATTAAAATCGACAAAAAAAGAAAATTATATAAATTAGAAAATAAATTAAAAATGCTGGACAATCCACACAGCATCATCTAGACCCAAGCTAAGCAGAGCTTGTGTATACAATACATTACTTGGATAGGTATTTTTAATTTATTTTTAATTCATTTTTTTTATACATAGCAAAAACCCAGAACACCCGGAACAAATCTTTGTAGTTCGTACAAACATTTGTACCAAGGCGGGAATCGTACCCACAACCTCCTGCGTCGCAGGCGGACCATCGCCCACTGCGCCACATAGGTCGTTGAATTGACTAATACTGACTTGCAAATGCATCTCAGTATTAGTTTGTATGTTATTGAAAAAGTTATGTATGTGTATGTGTATTCCATGAAGTTTTCGTAATCAAAATAATCATACGACTTTTAAGTTCAAATTGTGCGATTGAATGACTATTTCATGAAATCATGAAATTTGAGCACAATTCCCAAGAGGAGCTCGTGGTTAAATAAAAATAGCCGCACGGGTTGATCGAAGGTTAAACTACGCTTGGCGAGGTCAGTCTATGGATGGGTGACCGCTCGTAACACATCGAGACTCCTCCGTGCTTCGGAAAACACGCTAAGCCGGTCGGGCTGTCATTTGTATATCTTTGACAGTCGTTACGGGTAGACAGAAGTCCGAAAGTCTGACAACCAGTCGGTATCGTGCTGCCCAGTTACTGGGTTGTGGAGGTCAGATAGGCAGTCGCTCAATTTAAAATACTGGTATTCAGCTGCATCTGGTAAGACTGGAAGTCAACATAGTTAGGAAAAGGCAAGGCAGAAAATGATTTGGTGATTTTAATTATATACTATAGTCTCTTAAAGCATGTTCACCGCTCTACCAACCACCCTGTATACAAAAACTGGGTCACCGTTGCATGTGTGCGTGACACCAGATATAATTTTAAATGGCTGACAGCTCACATTGCATTTTGAGAGCATTTGTGTGTTGTGTTCGCTCAAACTCAATTCCAGTTCATTTTGTGATGGAATTTCGTTTTTCTTTTTATCTGTAAGTACTTACATAATAAAGGTGAAGAGTTTGTTTGTTTTTTGTTTGAATGCGCTCATCTCTGAAAATAATCTTTTTGCATTTGATAGCGTAATTTTTAAGGAAGGGATGGGCTATGTAACATCACAATACGAACCTTTGAAGCGTTTAAATTCATTATAAAACCAGCTTGTTACAGTGTCACTGCAGAGCAAAGGCCTCTTCTCATACAGAGAAGGCATGAGCATTAATCACTACGCTTGTCGATTTCGGTTTGGAGATGTCAGACGTATATTAATTACTAGCTTTTGCCTTTGGTTTATTACATGGAAAGTTTGTCGACTGGTTCTAAAATAAACCTCGAAGACACCGATGTTTCCCAGTAATTGGTACGCGGAAGCCAGGCAGACGCTTCTTGGAAAATACTGATATTCTTCAGCTAGGTCACACTTAAAATCGATGCCAACCTAGTTTGGAGAGGGAAAATGGAGAATTTTGTGATTTTGCACTATAATCTTATCTTTATACTTGCATTGTTTTTTTAATTATTGAAAGAATTATGAAGACTTACAGCTAAATACAATGGTTATAAATCATCATCATCATCTGCCTAGCCTTTTCCCAACTATGTTGGGGTCGGCTTCCAGTCTAACCCGATGCAGCTGAATACCAGTATTTTACATGGAGCGACTGCCTATCTGACCTCCACAATCCAGTTATTTAGTGACACAACACCTCTTGGTAATACTAGTTGTCACTTTCGGGCTTCTGACTACCCGTAACTACTGTAAAAAATCTCTATAAACAAAGACAAAATGAATTATTCAAATAATAAAGAAAGTGTTAAGATTTTCAAAGTAGAATTGCTGAGTCAAATGCTTAGAATTCTCTTAAATGTTCCAGATGAAGGGATATAATACGGTAAGGTCCGACTATTCAGAATACTCTATATAGCATAAAAGGGTCTCGGTCACTACGCTGATATTTATCACTGATCTGTTACCCTAATCCAGTGGTTGTAAAACTAACTTTTTGTAGACTACTTTTTATGACAGTATAGTGTATTACACTAGTGATAAATTTGCTAGGATATTTTTTGAAGGCATGCTCAATAAAAACTAAACCAGCCCGAACTAAGCCAGCTTCTTTTCATATAAAGAAGGCTCTTTTCATTTAATCATGCGCATTAGTTACCACGCTAATTAATCTTCTTGCTCAAGCCGAGTTTTCTGAGTTATAATATGCTCAAAATAAAGTAAATTATTAGAGAATCATTTCATATAACTCAAAAATATTGCAGGAACAATAAGATATGATTTGCATTAAATAAAATGCATCAGAAACAAACAGAATGACATGCTAACATCATCTAAGCAAATCAAAGAAAATTATATGAAAAATTGTTTTGATGCCAAACCTAAGTTTACATAAATCATGATTTAATATCGATTGTAAGTACCAGTGACGAGTCGTCAATTTTCCTCAGAGGAAGAAAAAACTACTTATTAGTCGTTTTAGTAACACCAATACGACTAGAGAATTAGTCCGTTGTGAGTAGATTAGTCTAAGCAGTTGTTGTTTTTTAAATGTTAGTGATATGGTGTATTATGTACCTATGGTGTTACTACAGTATGTGTAATACATTTCGGCAATAATACACACGGTCGAATATGCCATTTATCAATGGTGGTCTACCACCATTGATAAAGCTCTAAAGGGTAATCGTCAAGTTGTATGGACAGCGCTTTACCTTCGAATAAATAGTTGGAAGGCAAAGCAGAGATTGATGCGGGGCTGCAGTTTTTAGTTGCTCGAAAATTACACACTGACAATGGTCCTCGTACTGAGTACGGAGCGGGATCCACCTTGGTAAATTAATTAGCTGCGAGCATCAGACCGTATAAGAAAACTCTGCAGACTGGTTCAGGCGCGGCTTTTACTTTGAGCATCACTGTCCAAGATCAAAGATTCGCCTCCACAAATAATAAAATAACGAGCACAGGGAAAAATATCGAGTCACCGCATCAAATAAATCATATTATCATTATACTAAGTTTACAAAGAGAACAGGGATGCTATGGAGAGGCAGAACTTGTCCATTTTGTTTTGTAACAAATAAAATAAGTTTGAGATTGTGGGTCTCAATTATTCTTGGAAGTTTTAGGTTTACTAGGAGGTAGAAGAAATTTAGAATATTTGTTTGTTTTTTTTAAAAACATTGCCCCACACTAGGAATTTCTCCTGTATCGTGGGTGCGTTTACAAACATTTAAACTCACATACACAAACAGCCAGACCCGAAACAACTACCTGTAGGTCATACAAATATTTGTTCCGTGTGGGGATCGAACCCACAACACGCGGCGCAGCAGCCGATGGCTCAACCACCGCGCCAACCGTGTCGTCATATTACATTTACAATTTATATTTGATCATAAGGCTGTAAGTCTTACGCGTTGTGATGTTAGTAATTCATAAGTCTAGTACATTTTACTACAACCTACAATACATATAGGCTGTTTAAAGTTCCAGTAGCCCGTACTGACATATTAAAACATGCACCGGTGGTTAAGGCAATCAAATGGATCAATATTATCTCGCAAGATTTAGATGTTTTTAGTTGTACATTGGCGGAATTCGAAAGGACGACACTTTCCTATTTGTCAAGATAGAAGTGTGACGTTAAGAGTTTTTTGTTGTTTGATTGTCGAATTAGGTTAGCCTGTAAGGACAATTGTAAATTGTATTTAAATAAATAAATAAATATATCGTGTACCTACTAATGAATGAAAGGCAGTTACATGCAGCTGAGATGAGAATGCTGAGGGGGATGTGTGGTGTTACGCGAATGGATAGAATAAGAAATGAGTATGTAAGAGGAAGTCTTAAAGTTGCGCCTGTGACCGAGAAGTTGTGTGGAAATCGGTTGTCATGGTATGGGCATGTGATGCGAAGGAATGAGGACCATGTTGTGAGGAAAGTTTTGAGTATGAATGTGCAGGGTTACATGAGTAGAGGAAGACCAAAGAAAAGATGGATGGATTGTGTGAAAGAGGATATGGCAAGAAAAGAGGTGACCCATGAGATGACGGCAAATAGAGATGTATGGAAGAAGAAAACATGCTGCGCCGACCCCAAATAAAATTGGGATAAGGGCAGGATGGATGGATGGGATGGATCGTGTACCTACTAATATTATTACTATGTAATGTTTTACTTAGTACAACCAATTTCGAGTGTATATTTTAACAATGTTTTTCGTGTTTGTCGTTGAGAGGATGAATGAAAACGACTATCAAAAGGGATCTATGAAGCAGATGTATATGGAAACGCCGTAAAGGCCACCCTAGAGGTACAAACTCTGACCTTAATGGTGTTGTTCAAAGAAAAGGTCTGGTGCGTAGTCTCGCAACCAGCGTGCGTGTATGATCAGATGTTTGAACGTACACGAAGCAAAACGAGTATGTAAGGATAATAGCAGATATCGTTCTGTACTTTCTGCCTGGGAAAAAGGAGTGAGTTAATGTAAATAAATAATTCTGGACAGTCCACACAGCATCATCTAGCCCCAAGCTAAACAAAGCTTGTGTTATGGGTACTAGATGACTGATATACTTAAAACAATACATTACATAGATTTGTATTTTTTATTATACATAGCAAATACCCAGAACGCCCGGAACAAATTTTTGTAGATCGTACAAACATTTGTCCCAAGGCGGGAATCGAACCCGCAACCTCTTGCGTCGCAACAATGTAGGTGTTGAAACTGTATTAATGAAACAACTTAGGTTGGGGCCCACTAACTACTACCCAGCAATAATGAAAGTATTCTGTTGTAGAATGGATAGCCACTGTTAACTTGCTATTTCATTTTAATTACTTAGGGACGACGCATTGATCAACATATTACAATTGAACACCTGCATATTATTAATTTGCTTTTTATCAGTTGTTTCTTTATTTTTATGAAAATACGTAGTAGGAATTGCCAACCCACGATACAGGAGAAATCCTAGTGTGGACCAACATTTAAGTTATAAGAAAAAATAAAAACAATATTCTGTTGTTTCGATTAAAGCTGGATCAAGCGAAGCTTAAGCTTCACTTGCTGAGGTAGGGAATGGGGGGATCATCCATCATTTTAGGTAGGCACCCCTCCGTGCCTTAGTGTTGGGCAAGTATTCGAAAAAGAAAAAAAAAACAAAGTTTCCACGTAGGAATCCACATGGTATGGAATAAAGATATTGTGTATTAAGTTATATTTAAGTCAATAATATCTTTTCAAAAATTGGTCGTTAGGGACATTACAGCTTTCTCAACGACGACGACGTTGACGACGGATGTGGCGCGGCGGGTGAAGGTCCACCTGCGACGCAGGAGATTGCGGGTTCGATTCCCGCCTGTGAATGTTTGTACGATCTACAAAGATTTGTTCCGGGTGTTTTGGGTATTTGCTGTGTATAATAAAAAATATCTATCTATGTAATGTGTTGTATTAAGTATATCAGTCATCTAGTACCCATAACACAAGCTCTGCTTAGGCTACATGATGCTGTGTGTATTTTCCAGCATTATTTATTTATATATTTAAAGCTATCTGCAAATACCTTTCAGTGGCGGTAAACACCATCAATCATTACAGAACAATGGAAGGGTTGCGGATGATATCTGAGTCAGAAGATATTGATGAACTGTAAGACACCGGAGTGCCTCATTGTCTTGGCTTTTGATATCCAGTTCAGTGAAGCTGTCAACGACGGTAAGGCTGAGGATGGTAAGGCTGTTTATAGTAATACTAGTTGTGCCACGCGGTTTTACCCGGTCTTAGGGATTGTAGCGTGATACAGGCAGAATGTACACGAAAATATCTATCGTATAAATCCGACTCTGGCGGTTAATGGGTTCAATTGTGATCAAGGCGATGTCTGAGTATTTTCATAGTTTTACTAAGTATGCAGTGGCCTAAGTGCTGCCTACCCCCATGAGAAAACTGCGTGTTTATGTATGTGTCATTATTACATTGTGTATTTATGACATTGTGTATTTAATTTATTTGTGTGTGTCATTGTGTATGTAATTTTAATGTATAGTAGTTTTAATATTATATTTAAATTTAATTTTGTGTAAGTAATATGGACATTGTCTGAAATAAATGAATAATAATAATTATTTGCCTATCCTTTCTCAACTATGTTGGGGTCGGCTTCCAGACTAACCTGATGCAGCTGAATGCCAGTATTTTATATAGAGCGACTTCCTATCTAACTTCCACAATCCAGTTTCTGGGCAACACGATACCCCTTGGTAAGACTGGTTGTCAGACTTTCAGGCTTTTGACTACAAGTAACGACTGTCAAAGATCTACAAATAACAGCCGGTGCCAAAGGCTTAACGTGCTTTCCGAGGCACGAAGGAGTCTCGATAAGTTACTAACGGTCACCTATCCACAGGCTGACTTCGACAAGCGTAGCTTAACCTTCGATCAATCCGTGCGGCTGTTTTTATTTAGCCACGAGCTCCTCGTGTGTATGTATTCTTTGTATGAGATGATACCTTTGCCCTGCATGACAGTAACAGGCTGGTAGTACCGAGGACCTCGAATGATGCCTAAGTAAGTATTAAGTAATTATGTTATCGTCCTTGGTGAAGATTTTACACTAAATGAATTTAATAACCTTTTTGAGAAGGGTTTGAAATACTTTAACATAGAGGAGTTAAGTTCTTTGTAAAGGTATATATATATATTTAGAACAGGCAATTACGGTGCTACTTGTGGTTAAATATTGTACAATATCTACAGGTCTATATTTTGTATTAATGGTTCTGATGATGGTCCAGCATTTTAAGCTAGGGCGATTTTTTACGACAAGCGTAAAAATATCCAAATGTCATTATGGCCCAGTGGTTTAGGCCTCGCCTCTTGTGCACTGGTAAAAATATCGTCTTGGATACATTTCTGATACTCGTTATTTTGATATCGAAATATTTTATTTAGTGAAAAAATATCGATACACTGATTTGTCGACGAGCCCATTAAATCATCTGCCTGTCATCTAAACTAGCTTTTTCCCAACAATATTGAGGTTGACTTCCGGTCTAACCTGATGGAGCTGAATACCACTGTTTTAAATGGAGCGACTGCCAACCTGACCTCCACCATCTGGGTAACGATACCCCTAGGTTAAAGGAGGGTCTCGACCTAAAATGATGCATGATCCTCCGTTCCCTACCTCGGCAAGCGAAGCTTAAGCTTCTTATGATCGAATATCTAAACAAAAGTATTTTTTTATAATTTATCTGTTGCCCCACACTAAATTTCCCTTGTATAGTGGGTTCGTTTACAAACATTTAAACTCACATACACAAACAACCAGACCCGGAAACACTACCAGTAGTTTATACAATATTTTTTTCCGTGCGGGAACCGAACCCATGACGCATAGCGCGGAAGCCAATCACTCAGCCACTACGCCAACCGTGCCGTCTTATAGTCTTGGCAAATAGATGCAACGGCTAAGTGTCTCAGAACTAATTATGTCAGGAACAAACTTGAAATGTTTGCATGTTATCGAGCGGTCACCGAACACGGGCGAAGTTGTCCGAATGGAAAACTTTCAACAACTTGAGACACTCGGGCTGTAGAGAAGGAGGACAAACTACAAGTACGAGAGGTCTCAAAACTGAGTGCATTATTACTTGTTCAAGTTTCGAGTATGAAGGGATCACACACTAAATAATAAATAAAGTTCCTGCTTTACATTCTTCGTTCTTAATTTGAATTTGTACTTTAACAGTTTAGTAAAAAAGCAATATGGTCAGTTTAACAAACGTAGATATTATTTCAAAGTCAAATATAAATAATTTAAAAGGCAAAATTTACTACAATTTATGTCCTTATAAAATTTTTCAATCAATAGTTTAAAATCAATAGTTTCGGTGTACGAGCGCCGCAAACTATTGATTGTAATATTATCATAATTACAAAACATAATTTCAAGGCCGTATTTATCGAAGGGTTAGGCAGAGATGTACTCACATCCACAATTCACCAGCTATACTTAAGTACCGTGTAATTGGAGGGAGCTTATGGCGAACAACGATACACAAATCCAGACTGCGGGTTGCTACTGATTAATCCCAGCTGAAAAACCCAATAGCACTGTCTTGCCTGGAAATCTAACCCAGGACCTCATACTCAGCAGCAGTGCTTACGACCACTAGACTGACGCGAGTGTCGAGGATTATCATATTTACAACAGTTTTATCTCCTGTGAATCTCAACACTAACTTGGCTCCGAACTATTGACAAGTTAGGTTGTATGCTCGATCATTTATGATCAAAGTTGCTCTGTTACCTATTGGGGTTACCAGGTATGAATTCGCAAAAACGTGGATATATTGCATTACTGTGTGTCTATCACGAACGATGGACTTATTAAATCTTTTCTAATATAATGAAACATTTGTAAAATAATAGAATACCGGAAAAGTGCGAGTCTGACTCGCGCCCCGAGGGTTCCGTCCCAAGCGTTATGTTTATTGTGGTGAAAGTATCACCAAAATAATTAACGGTAAGAAAAATGTGATAAAACCACTACTTTTATCGTTTTTTATGCTCTGATACCTTGCTTTTTGCCA
This sequence comes from Phlogophora meticulosa, assembly GCA_905147745.2. Taxonomy (NCBI): domain Eukaryota; kingdom Metazoa; phylum Arthropoda; class Insecta; order Lepidoptera; family Noctuidae; genus Phlogophora; species Phlogophora meticulosa. The sequence goes on from LR990534.1 coordinate 4,999,853, forward strand.
ATTTTCTACATTGTAAGTTGACGGAAAGAAGATACTTTAAAGGTTTTGTTTTTTTATATTAAAAATTTGTTACAAAAATGGCCGTATTTTTTATTGTGTTGACTTGATTTTTCAATATTAATTTCAATTTGATAACTCAACGCGTTCC